>OY728161.1:1315172471-1325172471 GCA_963277665.1 Viscum album | reverse complement strand
GTGTTCTCCTTGTTGCGTGCTTAGTGAAATCATCAAGCTGGATCTTAGTGGTGGTATTCACGATAGTCGATCAGGCATGAGTATATCTGGCCATTCTTGTTATATGTTAGGTACAAGTATACTATGAATAGTTTATTATAACTTTCTTTTGTGGTATTTCCCTTGTTGTATTCCTTTGTGGTTTCGGGGTGTCCTACTGGGTATTGTTATACTCACCCCTGCACGGGCTTCGCCCGCATGTGTCGTGTCTTGTGCAGACGAGCAAGGCATTGACATGATCCTTGGATGACCAGGACCGGAAGGTACTCAATGAGATCAGACAGGCTGAGGTTTGTTCCTACGGCAACAAACTACAGTCCCAACACCTTATTTTATAGGTTGGACTTTGTTACGAACTCCCTTTTGGTGGGCATGTATTTTTTGGCCAAGGGTTTTACTATATTATACTTTACCTTCCTGTCATTGTCACACCCATGACATCTTTTTTAAATTAATTATTATTTAATTTCCAATCCTGATTTTTTGGGGGTTTACCATGCATTTTGGTGAAAATAGTGGGTTTTGAAAATTTCGGCCAAACCGTGAGCCCAATTGCAGAATTAAAAACAAATTTCGTTTCTTTTATTACTCATTCAATTTTTACTATTTTATACCCATTATAGTTCCCAATTGGCATACCCTGATATATTAAAATCACCATATCCCTTTGGACCACATATAAATCCAAAATCATGATGGATTTGGGTTTTTGATTAAGGTAATGGGCCTTCCCGTAACCCAATAACTACCTTAAATTATTTTTTAACATTTTTAATATCTCATTCGTTTTTTACTATTTTTCTATGATTCAACCTCCCACTAAAATCCAAACACCTCCATATCACCCCATATATCGCATTTTCCTCTTTGGAGCTCATATACTCTGTGGATTAGGGCGATCTTTCTCAGTATTTCTCAAATCAACCCAATTTGATGAGGTAAAATGATTCATTCATAACTCCATAAATTTTCAGTAATTTTCCCAAATTTGGTCCCCATATGACCTAATATAAATCCTTCAATCCTCCATACCAGTTTTTGGTACATCAAGATTCAAATATTGGTGTATTCTGGCCGATTTCCTCAATATTTTTCAAGTAAGAGAATTCCTTCTTCGTTCCTTCCGTCCTCTTTTAGTTTTATTTCCTCTTTCTTGAAGTTCCTCATATCCAGAAGTTGGGGTTAGATCCTAAGGTCTGATTTGGTGTCTTTTGGGTCAATTATAGTGGTTTATGTCTGGATTTATATTCCGTGTGGTGCAGCGGTGTTGTGCTTAAGGTTTCACACCATGTTTTAAGGGTTTCGACTCAAAAGGGTAGGTGATTCCATGTGTAACCATTTTATGATGAGTTATCTTGCTTGGTTTATTAGTTTAGTATGATTATAATCTGTTTCGTGTGGTGATAAAAATTTTTTTTGAGGGATTTTGTTAAACATTTAATTTTTTGTTGTATTTTAGATTGAAATTGTGTCCTTTTCATGTGTGACTCTTGGGGTAATGTTTAGGTTTAGTTTATTTCATATGAAAGTGATTTATTAGTCTTGAAAGGGGATTTGAATTCTATATTTTTAATTCTTTAAAGTCATGTGGGTCTTGAAATGTGGTTTTTGAACGAGTTTAAGGTGTAAAACCGTGTTGTACTTCTTGAAAGTGATTTATGAAAACGTGTGTTTCTCATGTGTATCTTTGTGGTATTATTTGATGTATTTTTATAACACTTGGGGGTGGTATAATAATTGTTTTAGGGCTGAAAATTATGTTTTTGGATTGGTATTGGTATGATTATGGTTTTGAATGAGGGTTTTGAAATGGGTTTATTATACAAACAATGGTTATTTTTCTTGGGTTTGTTTTATAAAAATTGAAATTTTTTTATTTGGTTAAACAAAGTTGGGAAAGGGTTTATATGTTCTATTTGGGTGAGTGTGTTCACCTGATGTGGGTTTTTTAATGGTAATGTGTTTATTTGAGATTTCAATCATTTTTAGAATGTTTTATAAATTTCCGGAATGTTTTACTAATTTGTGTTTTGTGTGCGAAACACAAGTGTGGGATGTTTCATGTGAGTTTATTGATAATATGAATTGTGAAGGTGAGAAGGGAATTATATGAGATGTGTTTGGGATGTTATGTGAGTTTAATATCTTGTAATGGTTTTTTAAAAATATTTAATGCATGTATGGAAGTGTTAATGAAATGTGAAAAGTGTTGTAGGAAATTTTGGTGTGAGTTTGATTTCAAAATGCATTTGAATGAATAGTGGAATTTGTGACTTGTGTGAAGTAAATGAGGCTGTTTGGTTAATTTGTGACGTGGAAGTGATATTTTCATGTGAAAACTATATTTAATGGATTGATGAACTTGTTTGAGCACAAAGGGAAAACCCGGGTATCTAGGTGGGTGGACCTGTACTAGTGTGCTAGTGAATCTGTGGGGTTTGGCATCCGTTTCACTTAGCAAGATTGACGCTTACAACTCTAACTAAACTATTATGATAATGAATGGGGACCACTAGATTATGGGTATGATCCCAACTAGTGGCTCGTGCATGAGAACAAATATTTTTTGTGCTTACTCTCACCGATATACGAGGTACCTAGGACCCAGAGCTAGCTAGTACCAAGGGGTTATTTCCTATTACATGTGCTCACTAGATCCTTTGTACATACCATTGGTATACAGTATTGTTAGCTGGAAAATTTAGTAGCATTGTTATTTATTTTAAAATTTTTGGTCCTTTAAAATTAGCCCACATGAAAAATGTTTTCATTTATTATTGCATCCTTTAGAAAATTGTAACAAGAATTTTTTATTTACAAAACATTCAATGCTTTTTTTCATGAATTTTTATCACATGGAATCTCTTAGTGGTGGTATCCTAATGGGCTTTCAATCACACCCTACTTACACCATTGGGTGTAAGTAGACTTGCTTATTTTATGTCACATGTTTGGGTACAGGTTTTATGCCTTTGGTTCAGGGTTTTAGCAGTCTATAGTGACGCAGTGTCGTGGAGATGGCTTGAGGGCGGTGCCTCTTTCCATGTGGAGGTTCTGGGGAGATCATTTCTTGGGTTTTTACCTTTTTAATGGTCTTCAAACATTGTTTAAAATTGTGTAATTCAGTTTTGAATTTTAGTAAATGATGTTTTGGTTTGAAAAATCCAGATTTGATTTCATGTATTAATTTTTTGTTTTAAGTATAGAAACTTAGGTAAATTTTTCCCAATTTTAATTTTTTTATACCCGGGCACTAGTGAAAGCCAATGGGGATTGGGAACACCATTTGGGACATGCCATGGGTCGGGCCGGGTGCTGGTTTTGGCGGTGACCAGATTTGGTTCATGACAAAATGGCATCAAAGGAGGTTCGCTGTATTTGAGTCATCTTATTTGGGAAATTGTCGGGAGAGTCTGGAGTTAAGATTGTCGGGACATGAAATTCTAGTTATGGGTAGTGTGATTGATCACCACACCTCATGTTGGGATACATGTCACTAAGGGATGTCGGGATTTATCTAAGTCCTTTGGTTTTCTAGGTTTGATGATGATTAGGATAAATGAAAAGTGAGTTGCGTTATTGGTATCAGTGAGCTTTCATGGTCTGTAAAGCCATGTGGATCCTGGGATATTCCCTAGAACAGTCTATGTGATGGTGAAGTGAATAGAATATGGATTCCAACCATATAACCAAGTCACGCACTGAAACTAGTTTCCTCTCACATTGTTTTTTGCTTTAGTATTGAAATAATGGAACTTTGGTTTTAAAGTGACTTGGTTTTACGAAGTGTAAAGTTTTTGTGAAATGATTTTCAAATAAATAGGGAATGGTTTGATTTATGAACTGGGGGAACTGAATTTTCAGAATTGTTTTGAAATGGAAAATAGTGTGCTTACACCTCTTTCGAAATCATGACCCATATTGAATTTTGTTTTCAAAAGTGTTTCCAATATAGTTTTCTAAACCATTAAAGGGTGTTTTAATGTGATGAGGTGTTTTCAAATTGATGTGAATAAGTTGAAAGTGAGTTCTTTTATAAATGGTCATGTCCTTATGAATTGTTTTGTAAGATTTGAATTTGGATTTTGATCTCATTTTTAGCAGTTTTTAGAAAATGGGTTGGTTGACCTTTTTGTTTTTGAAAAGTGGAAAGAATTTTAATTTAATCCTTTTTTATTTCTCTAAGAGACCACATGCATTGGGTTATATAGGATGATGGATGGTTGATGGAATGACTGGATGAGTTTCTAGATGAATATGTGGAGGGTTCCTAGTGTGGCACAAAAACATGCATGTGTGAGGCCCATGGGGTACCATTGGTGGATACGCTAAGTACTGAACCGTTGGGTTTCAAAGAAATGTTCTTAAATAAAAACATTATGTCTTGAGAAATTGTGTGGGATGGTGTATATTATGTGTTTTTGGAAAAAGTTGATGTTGTGGGATGTTATGAGTCCAAGAACCCCTTTTGTTAGAACCGTGTTTTGGGATTTTGTTTAGTCGGTAAGCTGGGTAGAAGGCCAGATTAGTAGTCTCCTATGATATATGTTTCGGGAAACCATTACGGTGGTTCCATTAATGTGTTTGGATATGCTTTTTGGAATGTTTTTACCAATGAAACAGCTTGGTTGGGTCCTTGGGTTCTCCAGTTTGATAGGGTACGCCCACATTAAGTGTTAGCGAACAACTGAAGTGCAACCCGGATTGTCTCTCTATTGGAAAATCCTCCAGTTGATCAATATAAGGAATCTTTTCTTGAGCATTGTAAAACTATTCTACACCATTTACATTCTTGGTTTTTATTTCGGTCCTCTTGTTGTGAAGGAGTGCTCATGGATGGTTGAAAGATACCTTAGTTTCTTAAGATACATGATTCATCAAAGGTGGAAGTTTTCTGGGGTTATCGGTATGGATAGTGTCTAAGATGTCTTCTGAGTCCTTCATAATCTCTTAAAATAAGGGGTTTATGTTACACTACTCGTGTGGGAAATATGGCCTCGATATGCTGTTATGGAGACTTTATGGAATGCTGTGATATTTGGTGATGTTTTATAAGGCCCCCTCCTTGTATTATTTCTATGAGTCGCTTTGGTCATGTTTGGTGACGCGTTGTGATGTCGCGTGATCATGTTATTTTAAAGGTGTACAATATTTTTTGAGTCTTTTTTTCATAAGTGTTTCTCCTTTTGGGAGATCTCGACATCCTCTGTTTTAGAGGAAGGTGTTTATATGTGTCCTTTATTTCTGTTGGTTCTCACCCGAATAAACAAGGTGTGATGTTAGTGCATCCTCTAAACCCTTATTTCAGTAAAATTCCATGGTGGCGAAAAGTGAGTTCGGGATTGTGTTTTTTATTGGTGAACCCATATGGGATTTCATGTAGTTGTTTGTAGCATCTATATAAGAAATTCTATTTGGGGGTTTCCAAATCCTAACTACGAGTCCGAAGATGCTTCAAACATTCCAGCTCCAGCCATAGGTCCCGGAGAGAAGCTGGCACGTAGTCAGAGGAAATCCCAGTGTAGTTTTTAACCTTATACAAAGAACTGTTCTCAGTATGTGAGATAGAAATAGTTTAAACATTTGGTGTTGTCATCTTGCTTCTTTTGTTCCTGTTTGGTGGAAAGAGATGGAGGGACTCATCCCCATGTTATCTCCCAATGAATTACTTTTCCCCTTTTGTTTCCTCTGGGTTTGGGTGAAATGTTTTAGATTTGTCTAGACATGTTGAGTGAAAATTTAGTAGTAACCATTCCCCAGAAAACTTTGTAGGTATTAGGATCCACATGGTTAGTGCAGCGTTTCCCAAACTGTGTGGGCTAACCGTGCGGCCGTCCCAACTCTTTAGGTTTTGGGGTTTTTCTGTGCCGGCCCATATTGGTCAGTTAAGATGGTTGGTTCTTATGGTGGGGATACCCACTATGAGTCTCATGTATATTATTTTTAAAATTTCTAATGTGATTATACCCCTTGTACTGGGGAGTTTGTTTGGGGCTCCCCTATTAGTGTCCTGATTCTGTCTCGTAAAAAAAATTCTTGTTGTCTTTTATGGTTTGGGATCCCATTTGTGTATCCTTGTACCAGTAACTCACTTTTGTTCTTGGTCATGGATCGAAAGTGGGTAGTCTCGTTCAGAGCTATATAACCACATACATCTTCCTTGGGTAAATTTTGGGATTGGAGAGTTCCCAATGGTTTTTTTATATCAAGGTAAGTGTAGCCTTGTTCGATGTTCTATGTTTGTTTGGATAAATTGCTTGAGCCTTGTTCAGATATTATTTGAAGAGTTTTATTTTAGGATAAATCCTGAATGTGATTGATCATTTTAGTAAAGAGGGTTATGTTTTGGCTATGAAGTATTCCTTCCATAATTTATCACCGGAGGTGTTTTGTCCTTTGGGGGAGAAGCATAGCAAATGAGACCATTTTTGCCTTTCGGTTGGGATTGGTTTTTACTTTGTCCTTGATGTGGATTTCCAAGGGAGGAATGTTTTATGGTGGGGATAATTTTCACACCCATTACCTTTTTTTTAAATTCATTATTCATTTAATTCCATTCCTGATTTGTTTTGGGGGTTTACCACTCATTTTGGTGAAAATGGTGGGTTTTGAAATTTTGGGCCAAACCGTGAGCCCAATTCCAGGTTTTAAAAAAATTCTTTTCTTCTATAACTCCATAAATTTTTACTGTTTTATACAAATTACATTTCCCAGTTGGCATACCCTAATATATTAAAATCTCTATATCCCTTTGGACCATATAGAAATCCAAAATCACGATGAATTTGGGTTTTTGATTACGGTAATGGGCCTTCCCGTAAGCCCATTGTCTACTTTAAATTATTTTTTTAAAATTTCAATATATCATTCTTTTTGTACTTTTCTTTGGTGATTCAAACTCCCACTCGAAGAAAAACACATCAGGATCACCCCATATATCACGTTTTTGACTTTGAATCTCATATACCCCACGGATTAGGGCGATCTATCTCAATATTTCTCAAATCGACCAGATTTGATGAGGTAAAATGATTCTTTCATAACTCCATAAATTTTCAGTCTTTTTCCCCAAATGCAGTCCCCAGATGACCTAATACAAATCCTTCCATCCTCCATACTAGTTTTGGGTACTTCAAGATTCAAATATTGGTGTATTGGGGCCGATTTCCTCAATATTTTTCATGTAAGAGAATTCCTTCTTGGATCCTTCCATCCTCTTTTAATTTTATTTTCTCTTTCATGAAGTTCCTCATATCCAGAAGTTGGGGTTCGATCCTAAGGTCATATTTGGTGTATTTTGGGTCAATTATTTTGGTTTATGTCTGGATTTGTATTCCTTGTGGTGCAGCAGTGGTGCACTTAAGGTTTCACACCAAGTTTTAAGGGTTTCGACTCAAAAGGGTAGGTTATTCCATGTGTAAACATTTTATGATGAGTTAGGTTGATTGGTTTATTAATTTATTAAGTTTATAATCTGTTTTTTGTTGTGTGAAAACTGTTTTTGATGGATTTGTTTAAACATTTAATTTTTAATTGTATTTTAGCTTGAAATTGGGTACTTTTCATGTGTGACTCTTGGGGTAATGTTTGGGTGTAGTTTATAATATATGAATGTGATTTATTTCTCTTTAAAGGGGATTAAATTCTGTTCTGTTAATTCCTTATTGTCATGTGGGTCTTGAAAAGAGGCTTTTTAATGAGTTTAATGTGTAAAAACGTGTTGTACTTCTTGAAGGTGATTTATGAAAACATGTGTTTTTCAAGTGTATCTTTTTGGTATTATATGATGTATTTTTATAACACTTAGAGGTGGTATAATAATTGTTTTAGGGCTTAAAATTATTTTTTGGATTGGTATTGGTGTGATTTTGGTTTTTAATGAGGGTGTTGAAATGGGTTTAGTGTGCAAACAATGGTTATACCTATTGGGTTTGTTTTATAAAAATTGAAATTGTTTTATTGGGTTAAAAAAATTTGGGAAGGGGTGTATATGTACTGTATGGGTGATTTTGTTCACCTAATGTGGTTTTTTGAATGGTAAAGTGGTGATTTGTGATGTCAAACATTTTTAGAATGTTTTATAAATTTCCGAAATGTTTTACTAAATTGTGTTTTGTGTGAGAAACACGATTGTGTGATGTTTCGTGTGAGTTTATTGATAAAATGATTTGTAATGGTGATAAGGGAATTATGTGACATGTGTGTGGGCTGTTATGTGAGTTTAATATCTTGTAATGGTTGTATAAAATTATTTAATGGATTTTTGGAAGTGTTAAAAAATGTGAAAAGTGTTGTAGGCAATTTTGGTGTGAGTTTGATTTCAAAATGCATTTGAATGAAAAGTGGAATTTGTGACTTGTGTGATTTACATGGGGCTGTCTGGTTAATGTGTGATGTGGAAGTGATTTTTTCATGTGAAAACCATATTGCATGGATTGTTGAACTTGTTTGAGCACAAAGGAAGAAACCTAAGTATCTAGGTTGGTGGACATGTACTTGTATGCTGGTGAATCCATGGGGTTTGGCCTCAGTTTTACAAAGCAAGATTGATGCTTAAAACTCTAACTAAACTATGATTATGATGATTGGGGACCACAAGGTTATGGGTATGGTCCCTACTAGTGGCTCGTGCACGAGAACAGATATTTTTTGTGGTTACTCTCACCGAGATACGAGGTACCTGTGATCCACAACTAGCTCGTGCCTAGTGTTTATTTCCTATTACTTGTGCTCATTAGATCCTTTGTACTTACCATCAATATATGGTATTGTTTGCTGGAAAATTCAGTAGCTTTGGTATTTATTTTAGAATTGTTGGTCCTTTAAAATTAGCAGAAATGAAAACTGTTTTCATTTATTATTGCATCCTTTAGAAAATTGTAACAAGCATTTTTTATTTACAAAACTTGCAATGCTTTTTTTCATGAAATGTTTTTCACATGGAATCTCTTAGTTGTGGTATCCTATAGGGATTTCGATCACACCCTACTTACACCTTCGTGTGAAATTACAATTGCTTATTTTATGTCACAGGTTAGGGTATAGGTTTTATGCCTTTGGTTCAGGGTTTTAGCGGTCTATAGTGATGCAGTGTTATGGAGATGGCTTGAGGGTGGTGCCTATTTCCATGTGGATGTTCTTGAGCTATAATTTCATGGGTATTTACCTTTGTAATGGTCTTAAAACAATGTTTAAAATTGGGTAATTCAGTTCTGAATTTTAGTAAAAGATTTTTTGGTTGGAAAAATTCAGATTTGATTGCTTGGATTCATTTGTTGTTTTAAGTATAGAAACTCAGTTAAATCATTCCCAATTTTCTGTTTTTGATACCCAGGAAGTTGTGCCAGCCTCGGGGGAACGGGAACGCCCTTCGGGGCTTGTCACGGGTTGGGTCGGGTGCTAGTTTTGGTGGCGACCAGAATCGGTTCATGACAGTTGTACTCTGTTGGTTGGGTTTTAGTGTATGCATTCATCTTTTTCCTTTTAGTTGTTTTTACTTTTCAGCTTTATGGGATTAGAGATGTGTTTGAATGTGTATATGTTTATAGGCAATGCCTCCAATGTTAATATCATGCCTACTCGGTGCTAGTCACCAGCCCCTGGCCTATTGGAGGCGGGCTTGGGGACTTGTGGCTCGGGCCCCACTAGGACGGGTTGTGACATACGGACTCATTAAAATGTCTCAGTGTTACATATTCATTTTTCTATTAACCTTAATTCCACTTAATATTCTTTAAATATATTTTTTATGTTTTGTAGTTATGTTATTGATGTTTTGAAGAGGCAGATACTAATAGTATAACTCAAGGATGTCACTATTTAAGTAAAAATTGGTGGTATATTTCCTTATCTTTCATTTTACTTCAATTTTCAGTGAATATATTATTCTTAATTAAATGGGTATATTGACATTAAGTTTTGGGGGATGACAATATTCTGTTTAAAAAAAATTTCTTTCAGGTTTTTTAATTTTACAAATTTTGTTCATTTTAATTTTTTATGTATTTTTAAATATCTTGAGCTTAATTTAATACCTGTGGAAATTCCAAAAATCAAAATATTTTTTGGATTTTTTTTCAGTTAAAGAATTATATGATTACTAAAATGGGGTCTTTTTATTACCAGTCAGATTTTTTAAAGATTTTTTATTTATTCTAAAACAGATGTTCACTTATAGTGTGAAAAATTGAAAAACTTTTAAAAATATTAGAGATTTAAAAAACATTTTGATATCTTCATTACATTATTAATAATATGATTTTCTTGATTCGTGATGTATGATTAGTATCTTTTGATTTTTAAATTTTAATTATTGGGATTTCATGAAATATTTTTGACATGATTTTGGATTTTCATTACAAGTTCTAATTTGGACATGAGAACATGGTTTTATATTAATCCCTATAAGACCTTAGAATCCATAAATTTGATTATAGGATTATTCAATATAACAATTTAATTTTTCGATACCTACATTAACATGAAAAACAATTTGTTGTACATTTCATGATTTAGTACGGGGGAAGTGATATTTTGGTGTGTTCTTTGGAATTCATTTATTTTTGGCCGTGTGAGTTATGTGTTATTATATAAGGTAGTAGAGGGAGATAAATAGGTTCAAGTCATTATTAATTGTATTTAATTTGTATCATACTATTATTAAAAAGAAAAAAAATTAAAAATGAGAATGGAAAGAAAAAATGATGATATGGTTTAATTATTAATTGATATTAAATGTATTTTTAGTCATGATACATTCTTGACATGTCATTTACAATGAAAAAGGTATAATCATGAAAAATAGTTATTTTGGATTAATAATTTCTTTAGAATTATTTTTTACTCATTATCATTATGATTAAAAAATGTGTGTGTAGTTTTACTTTTCTTATGTATATTTGATTGCGGATTATTATATGTTTTTACTTAAGCATTCATGCATGGTATTTCAGAGTTCCACCTCATCATTCCTACCCCTAAATTTTTAAATTATATTATGCACAAACCCTTATACATTCAATAAACGATGTCAAAGTAATCACTATTGAAACATATTTTGTTTCATACCATAGAGAGATGAGAAAAAAAAGAGTAAATAGAGACCACACATGTTTTTGAGAATGAGAAAAAATAAATATTTATTTAAAAGAATTGTTTTGTGAGAGTAAAAAAAATCCATTGAAGTATGTTTGACATTGACATTGGTAATAACATGATAATGAATGTTATTTTATAATAATTTTTAGAATTATGGAATTCAGGTCCATTATGAGGCTTGGTGTTTTTTTAATGTGATAAATAAATACTCCGTACAATTATACCTTGAGATGTTTTTTGATAACAATGTTAACGATTTCCAAGTAATGGAATGTTTAAGTGTGGGGGAATAATGAAACTTATAAATTCATATATTTTATTCAATAATTATGTTCTATAATATGTAAAATTTGAAATTTTATGTGAATATATCAATAATTGAGGATTCAATAATAATTTGAGATAAATTTTTTAAATAAATGAAAAAATATGTTTTAAAATAATTATGTTCTGTATTGTATTTTAATTGTAAAATATTTTTTGTAATGAATTTTTCTTTGAAAAATATTAGAAAAATTATAATCATAATTATTTAAATTTCAATTTTTTTCACGTTAGCTGGTTTTGAAAATTTTCATGAGAAATTAATCTATGAATTCATTGGTGATCTAGATTCAACTACACCAGCCATAATCCAATGTTTCTACAATAATGTATAAATAAATATGTTTATTTTTGTGGAATTTTTCTACCTTTTAGTGGAATGAAATTAATATGTTTCATAAAACAATTCAATATTCTATTTTTCCTATTATCATTATCGAAATATCATGTGAATTCAATTCATTAAAATTCAATGAAGCTACAAGGATGGAAATATTAACATTAATTTTTAGAATATAAATAATCAAAAAATTTGTTATATAGGATGTAATTTTTATTGTGTATATGAAAGAAACTGAGTAACATGTCGAAATATTACCACATTCAAATATTCATTCATAAATGTATTACAATTGATTGGAAGTTGTTTACATTGAATCAAGATATTATGCCTATATAATAATTTTTTCATTAACCATTCTATAATAAAGTTTTCAAAATGAGGCCAATGGTTAGGATATTTTGTACAAAATTGAGAAAGAGATATCTAAATAAATTAAGAGAAAGGATTTCCAAATTTAACCATTTAATGATTTAAAATTGTGTTTTATTTTTTAGTATTGAATTGTAAAAACAATTCTCCTCCCTTGATTATAAATATACATGTTCTCTCACTTCCAAAATACAAAATTTGTATTGATCAATTATATTAACATTTTTTTTGGAGATTTAATGATGTAAATGTTATTATATTTTTATTTATATAACTGATTCTCCCCGCATCGTCCATATTTTGTTCACTTTTTTGTTCTACCATGATGCCTAACTAAACTCTGTAAAAATATAGATATAACCTTATACCTTTTCTAAAGAGGTATAATTGAATATTTGAGTTAATTTATATGAATGTTTTCAATTTATTATATTCTAATACTTATTTTAATGGTCGAACCATTGTGTTCTGAGTTCATCCCACTTTTTATACTATTGAATTCTTCTTCCCTTTTATCTATATTCCTCACCATTTTTATTCTAATGATTCGTGATGAGGGTTAGTGTAACACTGTAGTAATGATTTTATTGAGATGACATAAAATTATTAGGTTCAATTTGGGGTAAAAATAATTCAAAAATGAGGCTATTAAATTAGAGGTTTTTTTACAAAAATTGGATATAATATTTAGAACTAAAATTCTAATAAACAATTAATTGCTTCATCAAGAATCCCTCTGAAAAAACAACTACTAATAACTGACATCATTTCTTTTATCTAATATTATTCAATTTATTTTTCATATTTATATACATGTATAAATTTTTTTACATTTATTTTATAAAATGAAAATTTACATATTTTATATTTAAATATAATGGTGATAATTAAAACTATTGTGTGTAAGTGAACTTATTGAGTCATCATCCCTAGGGATGCACTGTATTTAATGAAAAGGAAAATATGAAATTATTAACGTTTTATTCAAGAAAAATATCATGCATCAGATACCAAGTGGATTCATCCATGATGATCTACCACCATACGAGGAAGAAAGAGGCTATGATTATAGAAATATGAAAGACCATAACACTATTCACAAATGATTCTAGTCTAGATCCATGCTAAATCATGGGAATCTCATAACGTAAGGAGGAGAAGAGAAAGTTTCTAAATGTATGATGAAAATTAGGGTTATTGGTGATAATAATAAGAGGAAATCATGCAATAAAAGGACCATATAATACTTAATTAAACCTTCTCCATCATTCCCTAGTGGCAAGCTAGTGGGCCCCACTAGACATTTATATTTCTACCCACCTCCCTATCTAACCAATTATTTTTACAGGTTCTAAGAATTCCTTCCACCCCACCAGCTAGCCAGTTATTATAGTAGTATCCCCAACATATCTACACCAACTCCAATGATGACATAATTCATGAGTGTCCCATTGATCCTCTGATCATGTCTAAAAATTCCAATCCCAAATGGTCATATATGAAACATCTAGGATTGAAACATAATTCTCTAAATGAGCCATCCACTAGACAACATGTCTATATTCCCTCTAAAAATTCACAACCCATAGGTTTGTTGATAATTAAAACGAGAATGTTAGGAAGTCTATATGAATATGATATTCGTATTTCTTAGTGTCACTTCATCTCTAACTAAAAAAATAACGAAATTTTCGTACATTAAGGAATCTATTTAAAATATTCAAAACCAAGCATGGTCATTTATGATTGGTGGCATTTTTAACAAATCTTTCTCATTCCTTTATATTTCATTTATTATACATCTGACATGAGTCTTTTCTTAAATGAGTAGTAGTAGAATTTTTTTGTGTGATTGAGGACAAAGTCATTTTCAATATCGATTGTTAAAAAGTTATAACTATGTTTCGTCCTATGATGTAATTGATAGGTATGATTCCTAAAATGGTTCATATAAGAACATGGAATTTAATGATATTTGTTGTTCATTGGTGTGTTGTGTATGATATCAACCATTTTTTAGCGCTGTGAAATATGTTTTTTGTGGTGTGTTCAGAGCTATAGTTATATCCTTAAACAATGGTGTTTAGGTTTTTGGAGGCATTTTCACTTTGATTATAGGGCATGGGGGTGTTTTTAACTATTATTCAGGGGATCTATACTCCTTATATTGTGTGTAATATGGGTGATATTTTTAATAATAGATATAGAAGAGGGATATACTATAGTTATTAAAATATAGGGATGGGGGTGAAAAAATGATTTCATGGATATCAGTATATATATGAGGTTTTTTGGGGCTAAATATCATAAATTTTTTAAAGGGTTTGGATACCCATTAATCTTGATATGTGAGATTTGAGAATTACACTATAGTGTCATGGATGACTCATAATTGTTGTGAGCTATGAGTTTTCTTGTAGTTTTGAGTGATACAAAATTAGTGGGAAGGTAGATAAAATTTTAAGCATGATATAATTTGTATGGATAATTCCACTAAGGAACTATACAATGAAGGTATAGTTTCATTCATGATTTATTGAGCATGATTGGGGATCTTTTTGTGGTGTGCTCATGTTGCTGATATTTCACTTCATAAACCGTAGTGTATACATATATATTAGCTGGGTAATAAATTTTTGGTGGCCTATTGAATTCGTACACACAAATAGTATATTCCCTCCATGATGTGTACAAACATTATATATTTTCATATACAAACATGTAAGGGTTAATGATCATGAGCCTTATTTATTTGAATATGTCAATGGTACACATGCTAGATAATAATTTTTATAGAGTGACTAGGTGGTTCTTTAGTGGAAGGTTGGTAGTTTATTTTGGTTACTCTTCCAAATGATCATATTTTACCTATCTATAGTTTGCTATAAATATATATTTTTTAAATTAATAGTATTTTAGATGATTATAAATATTAATTTATGTATATTTTTACTTTTTTTTCATGTTATTTAAATATTCATTAACTATTGTGTTATTAAATTTATTTATTATCATCAAATTGTATAATATCTAAACACTTTACTCATAGTCCCTAACTACTATTTCAAATATATTAGTGTATGGGGAGACATAACTAATTATTTGGTCTTTCTATGATATAGTGATCATGGTTGGGATTCCCGTAAGTGATATAATAGTATCATGGTTATAATGTAGTAAAATAGAGTGTTTGATTTTAACATTTTTATAGTAGATTGTATATAGAAGAAGATATCATAAATGATGATGTATGTTATTCTTATGTGCCTGAGAAATAAAAGTAAGGATAAAATTACGTGTTACTAAGGGATTGGGATTATAATTCTGGTTTTCATAATTATTGTTAAGTTATTTTATTTGGATAAATATGTATTTTTTGTCATTTTTATTATTTTTTACTCATGGAATGTGGATGCAAGAGATGGTACTCAGGTATAATTTGTGATAAATATTTCACAGATGAAATGAATGTACATATTTTTATGGTAAATATACTTTTGAAATAGAAAATCATTTTAATGTAAAATGTGTAAAAAATATATATCATGTTTTCCCATATAAATGTTTTTTTACTATTATATATAGTTATATCAAGAGTGTTAATATTATGATGAATAAAATTATGGATCCAACTTGTCTTCAGTTTTTGAGGTACACAATCCTAACATGGGTTGGTGGAGGCATGATCATAGATTGTCTAACTCATGGGTTTAGAGTATAATTCTAAGGGGTAGTGAGTAGAATTTCTTTATAATAATTTCCCTATTTTTTAAATATGGAAAATTATATGTTTATCAAGCAAGGTATTGTATTTCAGTGAGATTTTACCTAGAAGTCCAGCATTGGATCCTCTGGAGGGAGGGGACATTCTTTTATTAGGCATGAACATGAAGAGTCCCTTGAGGACATAGTTGACCTTGAGATACCAAATAGGTTCTACGGTATTAAGGAAAACCCAAAAGAATATGAGAAATAGTTAAGAGGTTGAATATAAATCTTAGGGCTTTCATAATGTAGTTTATATAACATCATGGGATTTTAGATTTTATTTACTAAAATAAACTACATTGGATATCATTCTATACAAGAAACACCGAACTATATATTCTTATATATATTGTTATTATGATAATTTATTATTAATAAAACCCTTATAAATTATTTTTTTAAGTAAATAATTCCTTAAAAATATGATCAAGAACACATTATGTCATAAACGTAAATTACCAATATAAATAGATATTATTTAAATGTATTGAATTTTCATCTATATAATAAATTTAAAATTTTCATAATTTGAATTAAAAAAACAAAATAAAAAATTTATGTTAAAAAATCTAAAATACAGTAAGCTTATTTATTTAATATTTTCCTAAAATACATAATTTTTAATGGGATTTTAGAAAATATATTTTTTCCAAATTATAAAATTAATGAAATTATAAATATATGATAAATAGATAGATTTTTATGAGATATGTTAATTTATAAAAAATATATTTAACATGAACTTATTTGTATTTTAAAATATTATTTTGATTTTATAAAAAATATTAGAAATATTAAAAATGTTTGAATAATTTTATTCCAATTTAAAAACATATACATGTATATCTGTTAATTAAACATATTATGTTAAAATTATATTTTTAATTTATTTTATAGGAAAAAATAATTTTTTTGATAATAATCCTATTTCTATTATGTAGGTTAATAATTCTAATTAGAAAAACATACACATAAATTTTATGATTAAGAACACAATATTTCTACCAAATATTTTTAAGAGTTATGTGCGTTTATTCTAAAATTATAATTCCTCGTACAAAAAAAATTATTTAATTGAAATTTTTTTAAATTTACACTTATCATGATCATAATATTTAATAAGTAAATTCGTTACTTTTTTTACAGTATATAATTACAAATATTATGAATTTATTTAAATATTAATTTTTCATTATAGTAAATTTTTGACACATATAATAAAATATTTATAAATCACTCAATATTAAATATAGAATGACATATAGAGAGGTCGATATGATAAATCACAGTCAAAATATAATATTTTACTCTTTTGGAACATTTCAGCTTTGAATATTAACATTCCATTTTGGGGAACAAATGGATACAACCAAAAAAACACTTCCAATCATTTATACAAGGGAAATATTTCAAGACATTATTTTCTAAGATAAATAAAATATCATCATGAATATACACCTTTTATATCCTCCTATAATCATATATTATATTCAAAATAATCCAATCTCACTTATATTTCCTATGGCCTCTAATTAAAATAATATTTCAATATGAAATCTCAATTTCACAATGTGTTTATTTATAACACCTTTTCATTTATTCTAAACAACTATCCAAATATATTAATCTAGAAAATAAAATATAACAACACTTGTGTTTTTTTATATAAATTAATGTTTTTATATTATTCGATTAAATATTATTTAATCATTTCCATTTTCTAATAAAAACAAAACAATAATCGTCATGTGTATATACAGATGACCACATCCATGAAATGAGATGGTTTATTTATCATCACCCAAATTCATGGTTTTGAACATGGATGAAATTTTTTAATTAATATGTTTAGTATTTCATATTTATACTTCATAAATTAAAATTTAACATATACACTCAATAAAAACCATTTATTGGAAAAAGGAATCTTAATCATGCATACACAAAATCTAATTCACCCATGGAAAATGAGTTTATTTTGGAATCACAACCCATTATAGGTGTTTAATATAATGAATTTAAGGGAGATAAATGATACTTATCGCATGTTCAATTTTTTCAAATATTATATTTACTTTATAACCAAAACATTATATAACCTGTAAAATCATCATAACACACCCTCATTTGGGTTGGTTTTACAACCTCAGTGAAAAATGTTGTAATTATTAAATGAATAATGAATATGGAATGATATTCAATGGTAATAGAATAGAAAATTATTCTATATAATAATTTCAAATATTCGTTAAATTTGTTTGTTGATATTTAATGCATAAATTAATATATCATATTTTGATCATTAAACATGCCAAAACTAGTTCTTCAGAATTTTTTATTTTCAAAATACATACCATTATCACTTAAAAAATGATAATGATTTTTCATGAATCACTGAAAACCCATTTTTATAATATTTTTATATTTTTGGAATTCTATCCATTTTTTAATAAAAAAATTAAAAAACACCATTAAAAAAACTGTGAAATATGAATCCATCGTTTTTAGAATTTTATGATGTTAATAAACCATAAAATGAAAATATATTTATAATAAATAATTGTATAAGATTTTTAAATATATATATATATATATATATGTGTGTGTGTGTGTGTGTGTGAATAATGTTTTATAATATGTCATTTATATTTTTATATTCTATTATATTGTTGGATACATTGTGTTGAGTATGTATGAAATGAAGGTAAGGGTTACTTTCACTCATTTTGAATTCGATGAGACATTTTGATATTGAACACCATAATTTATTTTATATAGTGAATTCAACACCAAATTTTATTCCATTACAATGAATATAATTCATTTTATGATATTTGAATATCCTTTTCATGTTAACCCTCTTATGTTCTTTTGATTCTCACATTACTATTATCGTAATAGATTCATTGTCTAAAATTTAATTTCTTCATAAATATTTATTATTATGAAAAATTATATAATTAATATTTATTTATTTATTTATAATAAAATTATTTTACCATAATCATTTTAGTCATGTTATTTTAATATCCATATCATCTTATCTGTTTAGATCATTTTCAATTCAATGGATACCATAGTTTTTGGGGACCATGTTAACTCTACTACCATTGTTGTGTTTGAATTGTTCTTCATAAACCTTTTTATTAAAAAATTGGTTGCTTTCACAAATTATTTTATTTCAAGGTACATTCTATTCTAATTTAGGTAAAATAAATTTTGAATCTGTCCTATAACTACTTACTTTATGAGTATAGTATAATAAGTCTCAAAAAAATCATACAGTTTCTATCTGATTTTTAGAATTCGTTATTAAAAATCATCATAACCATTTATTAAAATAGTTTTACAATGATTTTAACTATTTATGATTTTAATATAAATAAGGAATATTCATATAGTTTTTAAATTAATACTTATATTTTTAAAAGGAATTCATTGTTTTAAATTTTTTATTTAAGTATTGTGTTTTAAGAATACAAAATATATTTTTATATCTTCCCAATGAATAATTTTTAATTAATTTTTCTCTTATAGGTTTTTTAAGAAAGACACAATTTTATTTTTACGTTATGAAATTTTTATTTTTACCAAAATCACTAATTTCATTTTAAAGAAATAGTTTTAAATGAGTTTTGAATAATTTTAAATAATGGTTGTTCAATATTATTTTTAAATTAATTCACCCAAATATTATAGAATTGTCTATTTCATATTTGAAAACATCCTTAATAATTGTTATGTTACAGTATATAAATTTTTCTCCAACATTCAATAAATTTTTCTGGATATATTATTTTATATTCTTGGGAACTTTTAAATGAAACTTATACATTTTCAAGGGGTTAATTATGAAATCTCTGAAATATTGATATTTTCATTTTCTATTAGAACAAAAATGTTTGGAAAATTATTTTTGATGTGTGGTGTTCTACATATCCCTCAACATCATACCTTAGAAATTTATACCTCATGAAATATTTATATTAAGTATGAAAACAATGAATATTATATTGGATTACACGATTTAGTGTAGACACAACAATGATTTGATATGTTTATAATATTGAGTTTGAACATTATGTGTAACATCCCATGAATTTAACAATTTTATTCTTTTAAATAAAAACTAAATAATATATTATTTTATAATTTAAAACCAACACGGAAAGAGTATTAAAAAAATATTTTATGAAATTAAGTTATTTTTATAATAAATATTTTTTTTATATGGTACTTTTTTCAAATAAAAATTACTTCAATTTTCAATGAAATAGTATTTTTATTAATAAAATATTAATGATATTAAAATAATCTAAATATTTATTCTTCTTAATACTATAAATTTTTTTTTTATTTATTTAAAAGTAATTTTCTAAATCGTAATGTTTTAATATTTATTTTTTAGAATATAATTATTTTTATGAAAAAATTGTTTTATATAAATTCTATGTTTAAAAATCCTTTATGATAATATAGTTATAAGTTGATCTTCTTAAAGTGTTTTAAAATAAATAATACAATATTTGTATGAAAATAGTTTGACAAGTTCTTTATAAAATATTATTACTATGATATCAAAATTAATATACTATTTTCATGTAATATTAATGCTTTATTTAATTATTTTAAAATGTAATATTTTTTAAATAATAATATTAAAAATATACATTTTTGGTTAGATATACTTCAAATTATTAATAAAATATACATATAATATGATAATGAATGCGTGTAGAAATAATGGACATTCATTGTTTCAAAAATATTGTTATCCCAACTAGGTTAAACACTATACTCAGTGGGGGTAAATCATGGTATGATAAATTAAAACAAAGACCAATTCAAATCTTGATTTATCGTTAAAATAAACACTCATCTCTCTATTTCCCATAGTAAATATGAATATAAATTAAATTATGCATGAGAGACATCAATTTTACATCATTCATCTTTACTGGGCTACGTCTAATGAGGATAAATCATAAATGTGATGATTTCCCAAATCCACTAAGTCTCACTGTAAAAATAAAATGTATGAGATATATCACTTCTATGCTCAGGCTCACCATATTTATAATATTTAGGATTAGATAACACCTTTCCCAAGGTTAACTCCCTAACTCACATTCCAGGGATCATTAATGGGGTAATGGACCAAATTATTCTTCTTACATTTCTCATTGCTTTTATAAAGATCTTCACATAGTTTATGGATAAGTAGGTCATGTAATTATGTTGAAAAAATGCTTCATCAACTATAGGTAGATTCTCTATTGAAGTAATTTTTTCATTTAGTAGAGGAAATCGATTATTATCTATATAGTTATATTTTTTAAATTTCATTCATGAACTATTTAATTACCTCTGTGATCTTCTTTACTCCCTCTACAAACTGTCTTGAATCCTCCATGAATTGTATTGCACCCCATGGTGAAAATGTTTCGTCGTCACATTTTTCATTTTTCTTAGCCCATATTTCAAGGTCTAATGATTCCTCTTGAACTACCTATAAAACATGGTCACATATCCTTTTTGATCTACTGATCCCATTAACAACCCTGTCATTAATTTTTTCGAGGAACTATCTCATTCACAAAACTTATTCCTCGTGAACCACATTCTTCTTCACAGAATCCTCCCTCGTGAACAACTTCAAACTTCCCAAAATAAATCCAATGATAGTCTTATCCAATGAAATTTTCTATATATAATGATATGATTCTGGAACATTATATATTAAAATAAATCTGGAAAAACCCACTAATAACAAATACCAATAACACTGATGTGGTACAACCTTCACCCCGAACTACTATGCGGACTGCAAAGGGCCTCAATTTTTTGAGGTGGCTAATGAAATATGTAATAAAACCCATTTGGGGTCATGAAATATCTACCCAAATATTGAAAAAAAAATATCCTCCCATTAACAATGAGTCTACTATAAATTATGATCCTCTTGCAAACTGATTTGGCTACGGGGTTCACATAGCACTCTTCGCGGTTCGTAAAGCACTAATATAAAGAAACACTTCCTTTTATAATTTTCCATTTCTGTTCCCCAAACCTACATTATGGTCAACATAGAAAAACATCATTACTTTGTTGTCTTTAAACTCCATGCTTCATAGTTAGTGATTTGTCATATGTGAACACCTTTTCAAAAAACATTCCTTTTCCATTAAAATTCCCAATTTTGAGGAAAAGATTCAAAAATCAAAGGGTAATATGCCACCGTAAACAAATAATTAATCATGATTATCCATACTGATTCATGGTCACCTATATTCTTTACAAAACACAATCACCAAAAAAACACTAAGATGACACCATGTGGATTTTTTCTCAATAATCTCCCCATAGAATTTGTTGAAAACTCTTCGCATTATGATAGATTTTTAATGATTCTTCCATATTCTTCTATAATTCACATCTTTTAATTCAGAGAGTGATAATATATTTACTCAACACATAATCTAAACTAACATGAGCCATATCCCTTTTGAGAGACAACAGTAGCACGAAAAGTTAATCCATGAATCACATCATTCCAAAACCACTCAATTACCTTCCACACAATCCTAATATATCGCATTGAAATATAATTTGATCAATCATATTTATCATTATAATATATAAAAATCCACCACTTTACTTCTCCCACTATCTTCTTCTTCCCCAATCAGGATTAATACAATTTCCCACCTTTTATATCCATAATTTATCACCCTTTTTCAACGAACAGGAAGGTCACATCATTGTGGTCTACAACAGGGTAAAAATCACTAATCAAGACATTCGGAGAAAAAAATCACAATATTTGGAGATGTGGTCCCACTTCCTCACATATTCATATCTAGGGAGTTGACTAAACTCCCAAAATAAGTCGATGCCTTTCAAATTTTATTTAGGTAGGCTCTTTGTTAGCATGTCTGCAACATGTTGGTCTGTAGCCACATACTCCAACATCACAATACCTTGCTGCAAATGATTCATTATAAATGGATACTTGATTTCATTTTTTTATCCTTGAGTTATGTATTTTATATTTTATAATATTTATAGCACCTGAATTATCAAAATGGATTCTGATCAGAGACTTAACTTTGACTCCCACATCATCAAGATTCTCCTTCATGCACAATAATTGCATGCCTGATTCAGTAGCCCAAATATATTCATATTATGTGGTGCTCAAAATAATTCAATATTCTTTCATTCATAGAAAAAATATGAAATCCAATAAGATATGATTCACTACATGATGTTGTTTTTCTATCATCTGTTGATCCCGCCCACTTTGTATCTCTATAACCTAATAACTTGTACAATGATTATTTATTTTACAAAAAACAAAAAACCAACATCTCATTAATATATTAAATTATGAGTTTCTCTACAATAATGTGGCTTTCCATGTGATTACATTGATATCTAACTTCATGACATATGAAAAAAACAATATCATGTATTATCATTGTCAAATATAATAGTCTACAAATGATTTTCCTGTATTCTGTGATATTAAATTTATTTCCTTCTTATCCTGGAAAATATCAACATAAAATATTTTTATAAAATCCATATAATATTTTTATTAAGGAATTATTTTTCAATTTATTTATTCACTCTAAATTCAAGGAAAAACATCAGTTCACTAATCATTAGCATGCTGAATTAACTTTTCAAAAATTCTAAAAATATCTCACACTAAGCATAATCTAATATAAAAATTATTATGTCATATAAATTCACCAAAAAAATCATCCTATTATTACTATAAATTATTACATATATATTTTAATAATATCCACCACACTAAAATTGTATTTTATTCAAAAAACAGATCGATCCTCGAATGCCATGATCTCAGTGATGGTTTAATCCTATATAGTTCCTTCCTATGTGGAAAAAAATCTATTCCCATTTACATTAATGGGAAATAATTCTAGATTCTAAATATAAACATCTTCTTCCAAAAACCCATTCAGAATTACCGAATTGGCATCCATTCAAAAAAAAATTAACTCTCTTTGTACTGCTATTTCCATGAATAATCATACAGTCTCCATACAATAAGGGAAAATGTTTCATCAACATATATACCCTATATCTGGGAGAAACCATTGCACAATAGTCATTATTTTTTTCATATAACAACAAAATCATGATTCACCTTACAGAAAAGGTCCCATTTAGTTTTGATGAAATTTTAATCTATTGGCATTGAAACAATCTCCCATGACTGATTCTTCTCAATATGGTCAAGCTGTTCATTAATTTGCTGAATCCAAGAGTCTTCTCTAACAAATTTATGAATACATTTAATCTCTACCAATAATAATAACAATTCTTATTTTAGATTATTCGTACTTCTTGTCTTAACTAGAGCTGTCTGGTCACCATTTAAGTAATATCTATCAATTTTAGATATTGCATTCAATATCTCTATAGATACTAGTATGTTCCCATTGTTTTCATTGTTTGAATATCATATTAAATAATCCTTTTCTAGAATAACATCCCATATTCTTCTCATCTCATCATCACTATCCTCCTAAGACTGATTATGTACTCATTGAATATTCATCTCATTCACTACTATTTATACATTATTTAATTGAACTGTCTTTACCGAAATCTTATTAAAAAAATTATATACTTTTATATTTCTTGAGTATAGAATAAATATCCCTTCATCTCCATAATATTAAATCTTGCTTTGTCTCTATGTATAAGGCCCCTGCCTTAATCCTTACTTAATATTGAATTAAAAGAATAATTCACGTTGAGGATCTTTTCAGGTCTAGAGTTTTAGAGAATTAGAACATAACTATTACATCTCAAAAGATTACAATGTAGTCACTTCTACTAAGTTTCCATAATAAAAAAAACTCTTAAAAAGAAACGTGTCTAGTTCCATGTTTTATATAGGATGACATTCCCTTGATCCCATACTTGACCTTATTCCACATTAAGTCCTGTGAAAACATTTCAAAAAAACTTGGGGTGAGCATAAAAAGCTCAGTAAGGGATACAGAAAGAATGAAAACTGTTAGTTTTTCAAACATCAAGTAAACCATATATACTCTATCAAAGTAATACCTTCACCTTCATGAAGTAGTAAAAACTCATCACTGAATAATGTATCATTGCTTACCTTTTTGTAACCAAAGAATTACCATAAAACCCATAAAAAGAACACATAACATATATAAAGGTAACTTGGGACATAAAAATACTTAATTGGAATAACCATACGGTCCACTTCCACACTTATCACTTAATGGAATATCCATACGGCCAATTTCCATACATACTTAATGGAATAGCCATACAGCTGACTTCCATACACAATGCATTGGAGGTTATAACGTAACCACCCATCTTGGTATTCACGGCACCACCCGTTATATGGTTTATAACGTAACCACCCGTTAAAATGTCCAAGTACCAATATAAAATCATAAAACATAAAACCAATATAAAGGAATGATAACATTTCAACATTTCAATCACAATATATCATAAATATATTGACATAATAGAATCCTTTTTCAAAACCATTTTCAATACCAAAATACATAAAATATTATATGGTATTTATTTTAATTTTAAAAACATTACAGCTTGTTGAGGAAGCCAAAGACCAAATAATACTCACGGCGGCGGAAAAGGTCGTTGTCACCGCATACGTTAAAAAAACATTCCTTTTTGTCGTTTAGTAAAACGCTTCGTAGAAAAATATTCCTTTTGTATAAAAGTAAATGTAAAAGGGGTTTATACACCGTATAAAAGAAAGTTGTGTTTAAAACGAAATATGCCTCAATGAAAGGAGATTGAGACGAAGTCCCTTACCTCGGGTCCGACTTGACTCGATCGTTCTTTAACGTCCTGAATAATAAACTTGAGTTAATTTATAATTGATTAAGAACCTTTTTAAAGTTCATTATTCCTTTTATATCACTTATTTCCATGTTATAAACATTATGTAACCATTTATGTTAATAATGCTTGTTTTGTCAATATTTGGTTCTTAAGTCGAAAGTGGACTTCTTACAATTACATGGTGTTCGTGTGGTCAAAGGTTCTTTATATCCAGAATGAAATTCCCAATTTGGATATAATATGTATAATATATATCCATCATATACATGTATTTATAATATTACATAATCATTTAGAGGTATGAAATGAAATGCACCGTTCATGGAGACGGTAAGCCGTACGTACGCATGAACGCTACTTTCATTTCTTTGTCATATTAATGGAATTAAAACTAAATGAGAGGTATGTATATTTTAATTAAAGAATTATATTCATCATTTATATATATCATTAATTATATATATCCATTATATACATGTACTTTTAATAGTACATTACATTTGGGGATAAGAAAGGAAATGCACCGTTCATGGAGACGGTAAGTCGTACGTACGCATGAACGCTACTTTCATTTCTATCTCATAATTTAATGGAAAGAAATAATAATGATATAGAGGTATATTATAATTCCAGTATAACATCATATATAATAACTTTAAATCCATCCTTTACACGTCCCACATATGGCATTAACGAATCACATCACTTTGAGGGGGCGTTAGTCCGCACATCCTTAAATGAAGATATCGTGTTTACCCATAATGGAAATCATAAAGGTATGCCCAAAATGAAAAATACATAATCTTAAAGAAAAAATAAACATATTATATATCATATATAAAAATAGTGACATCATAATGGACACCTTTTAAGGTGTTAAATGAGTATTGAACAATCATCGTTTCGGGAGACAGAATTTCTCAATCCACGGAAACCATATGTTCTTTAACCATTTGATGTAGTTGTGTGAGAGTGTAGCTCGAATAAATCTTATAACAACATTCTAGTATATTGAAGATACTGGTTTTGTTAGAAAATAAGTAAATAAAAAGAGTTTAGAGGGTTGGAGAAGCAAAATTAAACAAATGAACAAGAGAGAATGAATTACCTTTAAAAGTGTAACTCTTTTTTATTTGAGCCTAAAGGATTCCTTTGAAAGGATTCTGCCCAAATGGAATCCTCTAGGATGAGGAGAGGTATGTGGAGAGAGTAAATGGGCTGGGGTTGTCCGAGCCAAAGGCTTGAGGAGTGTGTGTAATGAGGTAGAGGTGGGGGCCTTTTATAAGAGGAGAGGAGGGGCACATTTGGAATGTAAAGAAATATTACTTTATTTGAAAATGTGTTTCGGTTTTAAAATGTCCCACATTGATATAATTAGTGTATAAGGTGATAAGGGTTCGAAATTCACTCATCCAATTGGTTTTGGACATGTTTAGTTTATATATTTTACATTATCTTTCCATTTTATTTAAATCGTCAAATAATGATGTCATCGCTGCATCATTATTATGACATAAATAATTTAATTTATTTATCGTATAAAAATTATAAAAAAAATACTATGATGTAGGAAATCTTTTTAGCTTTCCAATTACTATTTATAATCATAAATCTGATCTTTATAACCCCATGTAAAAATTGTTTTCGTAAAATATCTCTTGTTTGTGTCATTTTTACTTTAACATTTAATAAAAAGTTATTTATGTCATTTCCCAACCAAAGTGTCTCCATGGGGTCCCCAAGTTGACCCATGGCTTGTCTTGGTCGACCATGACACAACCAATAAGGTTAGGACATGTTTCAAGCTCATCTTATTTTTTTAAAGCATTATTTTTACCTTAAACTACACTAATTACCACCAATCACGATTAAGAACTTAATAAGTTACTATTCACCAAAAAATTATTATAATCTCATTGAACCACATTTTACTTCTTAATGACAACCATGTATGTCGGACTTTTGAAATTCAAAACACAAAGATGTAAAAATTTCATTTAAACGGAAAAATCAGTTTTTATAAGTACCACTTAGTGGTTTCACTATTCATCAAAAATTGACGTTTTTCAGAAAAATCCCAAAACTTCACCCTAAGCTATATTTGATATTCCGAATTAAAAAATGAAGTCCATTTTACAAAATTCAAAACATATAAGTCACATTAATTAATTTAATAATTAATTTCCGATGTCAGAGCAAATAGCGTGTTTTTATAAAACAATAAGTATCAAAAGATTGACACTAGTTTAAGTCCGATTTCAAAGTGAAATAAATTCCAACAACCACTATTGGATTTAATGGTAAAATTATTTTCTAATTTCACTTTAAAAACAATTCAAATGATAATCTAATCATATAAATAAATTAGATTAAATAGAGGTTATGAATTAAAATACAACATTTTACACTATTCATTAAAAAATGAACTTTATCGGAAAAATACCAAAAATTTACACAAAGTAAAATTTAATGTCCCGATTATAAGGAAGAGTTTTATTTGGTCCAAAAGAATGTATAAGAGTGATCAAAACTATATTTAATGACAGTTCTCCGTCAAAAGGTGATAAGTGGACCTTTCATGAAAATTAGGGCATAAATGCCTAAAATTGAACTCTTTCCGTATTTGAAGCCTTTATCTTTTATTGGGTAAATGTAAAAACATTTAAAAACATATATAATCATATTTTAGTTATTTCTATCCATTCCCGCCAGTACAACGGCTACTCGTTAACTAACAATTAAAATAATATTATTTTATTACTTGTGTGCAACGTAAGTTTTCAAAGAAACTCATCATTGCGTATCGAGTACGCTATCGAACGTAGAAACCCCTTTTAATTAAAATTAATATTTAATTCGTAAATATTAATAAATATGAAAATTCTTTATTCTTTATTTACCTGGGATGTTACATCTTTCCCCCCTTTTGGGAATTGCGTCCTCACAATTTTATTCACTTATCAAAATAAGTGGGGGTATTTATCCCTCATAGCATTTTCAGATTCCCACGTTGCCTCTTCAATCATGTGGTTTTGCCACAAAACCTTTACATGGTGAATCACCTTATTCCTTAACACCTGCTCCCTGTGGTCAAGAATCTGGACGGGTTGTTCCTCATAAGATAGGTTCTCTTCTAGCTGAACTACCTCTGGACTCAAAACATGAGATGGATCTGGCATATACTTTCTCAACATTGAAACATGAAAAACATTGTGTACCTGAGATAAACTCAGAGGTAAAGCCACCCGGTATTCAACTGATCCAACTCTCTCCAGAATTTCGTATGGTCCAACGAACCTTGGACTCAACTTTCCTTTCTTTCCAAATCTCATCACACTTTTCCAAGAAGAAACCTTGAGAAAAACATGATCACCTACCTCGAAAGATAGATCCTTCCTCTGGTTATCTGCATAACTCTTATGCCTGCTCTGAGCTGTTCTCATGTGCTTCTGAGTCAACTGAACTTTTTCTACCATCTCTTCTACCAATTCTGGTCCCATCAGCTTCCTTTCACCCACTTCATTCTAAAATGCTGGAGTTCGACACCGCTTCCCATATAATTCCTCAAATGGTGCCATCTGTATACTGGAATGAAAACTGTTATTATAAGAAAACTCAACCAAAGAAAGATGTTGGTCCCAACTTCCCTGATAATCCATCGAACAAGCTCGTAGCATATCCTCCAATGTCTGAATTGTTCGTTCTGACTTCCCATCTGATTGAAGATGAAAAGCTGTACTAAAATTTAATTCTGTACCCAACGACTTCTGAAGGCCTTTTCAAAAGTTAGAAGTAAACCTGGGATCACGATCCGATACAATGGAGAGAGGAACTCCATGTAACCTGACTATCTCTTTAAGATACAAACGGGAAAGTTGATCTAGATAGAAAGTATCTCGTATAGAAAGGAAATGAGCAGATTTGGTCAAGTGATCAACAATAACCCAGATTTCATTATTACCTCGAGATGTCTTCAGTAATCCCACAACAATGTCCATGGATATATTCTCCCATTTCCACTCTGGCACTGGTAAAGGCTGAAGCATCCCTTTCGGTAACTGTCGCTCTGCTTTAACCTGTTGACATGTCAAACACTTCACAGTAAAATCAGCAATGTCTCTTTTCATTCCATCCCACCAGTTATACTCCCGCAGATCTCTATACATCTTAGTACTGCCAGGATGAACTGAAAATGGGGAACTATGAGCCTCACATAACAACTCATTCTTCAACTGTGAATCACAAGGCACACATAACCTCTTCCCAAACCTCAAAACACAAACACAAACTTATCCAAGTACTCATGGTAAATTTTATTCATAAGGTCCATGAATACAGCAGGTGCATTGGTTAACCCAAAAGGCATAACTACAAATTCAAAATGGCCATATCTAGTACGGAACGCAGTCTTCGGAACGTCTGCTTCTTTTACTTTCAACTGATGGTACCCCGACCTCAAGTCAATCTTCGAAAAATACTGAGCTCCCTAGAGCTGATACCACATCATTCGATGGCCCAACATCTGCTGAAGTTGTTGCAAAGTATTTCACCACCCATTTCTACTTGTATTCTGGCTGCATTCCCCCAGTTGAGTTTTTCGTTGGACACTCGTTTGCATAATGACCCATTTCATTACACTTAAAACATCTTACCATTGGCTTTTCATTTCCTGCTTGATCATCTTCCTTACAGTTACGAGCAATATGACCAGACGTACCACACCAAAAGCACTTACCAGACTTGGATAAACATTCTCCAGGATGCATTTTACCACACTTCTCACAGGATGGATATTTTGTTTTCTTACCTCCTTGCTTCTTTGATGAATTCTTCCCCTTTGCCTTCCAACTAGACCTCTTATTCTGTTGTTTGTCATAGAACACCTGATCATCGGCAAACTCTATTTCCACCTTCTCCACACATCGAACAAGTTTTTCATAACTTTTAAACTCACGAGAAGCTAATGCCCTTGGATACTTTGGATTTAACCCTGAGTAAAAACGGTTTATTTTACTATCAAGATCCCGTATGAAGTTTGGAGCATACCTTGGAAATCGAGTGAACTTTTTCTTCATAAGCAGCCACTGAATCATCCTCCTGCCTCAATTCTAGGAACTGTTTTTCCATCCGAAGACGAACCACCTTAGGAAAATATTTCTCAAGAAACATACCTTTGAATTCGTCCCAGTGAAGATCCTCAATCTCATCACTATACCTTATATTTTTCACCATCGACCACCACTGATCCGCTTCACCTTCAAAATGGTAAACAGCAAGACTAACCTTTTCATGTTCTGAACACCCCATGACATCAAAAATCTTCTCCAGTGCTTTAATCCACCCTTCAGCTTGCACAGGGTTAGATGATCCTATGAATGATGGGGGATTTTGCCTCATGAAATGTTCCACCACTGACATGTTCCTCTGCAGTTGATCTGGCTGATCTCGTGCATGGATACCACCACCACTTATAGCCTGAGTCAACTGTTCCATCACTGCAACAAATTGTTCAGTTCCGATTCCGACCATCTCAGGTTGCTGATTTGGAAGTTTATCTTCCTCCTGATGTCATCCCAACATAGCTGCTTTGTTTCCTCTGCGGAAAACAATTCTGATCACAGAAATATCTTAGGCGAAGCAACATGGTAATCTGTAAATTCTATATCATTTCAATCATATTATAATTTAACACTTTTCTAACTCCTAAAGTTATCTAAACCGACCTTTAATACCAACTATAAGGCCCCGACCTTAAACCTTACTTAATATTGAATTAAAAGAATAATTCACGTTGAGGATCTTTTCAGGTTTAGAGTTTTAGAGAATAAGAACATAACTATTACATCTCAAAAGATTACAAAGTAGTCACTTCTACTAAGTTTCCATAATAAAAAAAACTCTTAAAAAGAAACGTGTCTAGTTCCATGTTTTATATAGGATGACATTCCCTTGATCCCATCCTTGACCTTATTCCACAGTAAGTCCTGTGAAAAAATTTCAAAAAAACTTGGGGTGAGCATAAAAAGCTCAGTAAGGGATACAGAAAGAATGAAAACTGTTAGTTTTTCAAACATAAAGTAAACCATATATACTCTATCAAAGTAATAACTTCACCTTCATGAAGTTGTAAAAACTCATCACTGAATAAAGTATCATTGCTTACCTTTTTGTAACCAAAGGATTACCATAAAACCCATAAAAAGAACACATAACATATATAAAGGTAACTTGGGACATAAACATACTTAATTAGAATAACCATACGGTCGACTTCCACACTTATCACTTAATGGAATAGCCATACGGCCAATTTCCATACATACTTAATGGAATAGTCATACGGCCGACTTCCATACCCAATGCATTAGAGGTTATAACGTAACCACCCGTCCTGGTATTCACGGCACCACCCGTCATATGGTTTATAACGTAACCACCCGTTAAAATGTCTAAGTACCAATATAAAATCATAAAACATAAAACCAATATAAAGGAATGATAACATTTCAACATTTCAATCACAATATATCATAAATATATTGACATAATAGAATCCTTTATCAAAACCATTTTCAATACCAAAATACATAAAAGAGTATATGGTATTTATTTTAATTTTAAAAACATTACGGCTTGTTGAGGAAGCCAAAGACCAAATAATACTCACGGCGGAGGAAAAGGCCGTTGTCACCGCATACGTTAAAAAAACATTCCTTTTTGTCGTTTAGTAAAACGCTTCGTAGAAAAATATTCCTTTTGTATAAAAGTAAATGTCAAAGGGGTTTATACACCGTATAAAATATTGTTGTGTATAAAACGAAATATGCCTCAATGAAAGGAGATTGAGACGAAGTCCCTTACCTCGGGTCCGACTTGACTCGAACGTTCTTTAACGTCCTGAATAATAATCATGAGTTAATTTATACTTGATTAAGAACCTTTTTAAAGTTCATTATTCCTTTTATATCACTTATTGCCATGTTATAAACATTATGTAACTATTTAAGTTAATAATGTTTGTTTTGTCAATATTTGGTTCTTAAGTCGAAAGTGGACTTTTTACAATTACATGGTGTTCGTGTGGTCAGAGGTTCTTTATATCCAGAATGAAATTCCCAATTTGGATATAATATGTATCATATATATCCAGCATATACATGTATTTATAATACTACATAATCATTTAGAGGTAAGAAATGAAATGCACCGTTCATGGAGACGGTAAGCCGTACGTACGCATGAACGCTACTTTCATTTCTTTGTCATATTAATGGAATTAAAACTAAATGAGAGGTATTTATATTTTAATTACATAATTATATTCATCATTTAGATATATCATTAATTATATATATCCATTATATACATGTACTTTTAATAGTACATTACATTTGGGGATAAGAAATGAAATGCACCGTTCATGGAGATGGTAAGCCGTACGTACGCATGAACGCTACTTTCATTTATATCTCATACTTTAATGGAATGAAATAATAATGATATAGAGGTATATTATAATTCCAGTATAACATCATTTATAATAACTTTAAATCCATCCTTTAAACGTCCCACATATGGCATTAACGAATCACATCACTTTGAGGGGGCGGTAGTCCGCACATCCTTAAATGAAGATATCGTGTTTACCCATAATGGAAACCATAATGGTATGCCCAAAATGAAAAATACAGAAGATTAAAGAAAAAATAAACATATTATATATCATATATAAATATAGTGACATCATAATGGACACCTTTGAAGGTGTTAAATGAGTATTGAACAATCATCGTTTCGGGAGGCAGAATTTCGTCATCCACAGAAACCATATGTTCTTTAACCATTTGATGTAGTTGTGTGAGAGTGTAGCTCGAATAAATCTTATAAAAACATAATAGTATATTGAAGATACTGGTGTTGTTACAAAAGAAGTAAATAAAAAGAGTTTAGAGGGTTGGAGAAGCAAAATAAAACAAATGAACAAGAGAGAATGAATTACCTTTAAAAGTGTAACTCCTTTTGATTTGAGCCTAAAGGCTTCCTTTGAAAGGATTCTGCCCAAAGGTAATCCTCTAGGATTAGGAGAGGGATGTGGAGAGAGTAAATGGGCAGGGGTTGGCCGAGCCAAAGGCTTGAGGAGTGTTTGTAATGAGGTAGAGGTGGGGGCCTTTTATAAGAGGAGAGGAGGGGCACTTTTGGAATGTAAAGAAATATTACTTTATTTGAAAATGTGTTTCGGTTTTAAAAGGTCCCACATTGATATAATTCGCGGATAAGGTGATAAGGGTTCGAAATACACTCATACAATTGGTTTTGTACATGTTTAGTTTATAGAGTTTACATTATCTTTCCATTTTATTTAAATCGTCAAATAATGATGTCATCGCTGCATCATTATTATGTCATAAATAATTTAATTTATTTAATGTCTACAAATTATAAAAAAAATACTATGATGTAGGAAATCTTTTTAGCTTGAAATGAAAATTTATAATCAAAAATATGATCTTTATAACCCCATGTAAAAATTGTTTTCGTAAAAGATCTCTTGTTTGTGTCATTTTTACTTTAACATTTAATAAAAAGTTATTTATGTCATTTCCCAACCAAAGTGTCTCCATGGGGTCCCCAAGTTGACCCAAGGATTTTCTTGGTCGGCCATTACACAACCAATAAGGTTAGGACATGTTTCAAGCTCATCTTATTTTATTAAAGCATTATTTTTACCTTAAACTACACTAATTACCACTAATCGCGATTAAGAACTTAATAAGTTACTATTCACCAAAAAATTATTATAATCTCATTGAACCACATTTTACTTCTTAATGAAAACCATGTATGTCAGATTTTTTAAATTCAAAACACAAAGATGTCAAAATTTCATTTAAACGGAAAAATCAGTTTTTATAAGTACCACTTAGTGGTTTCACTATTCATCAAAAATTGAAGTTTTTCAGAAAAATCCCAAAAATTCACCCTAAGCAATATTTGATATTCCGAATTCAAAAATGAAGTCCATTTTAAAAAATTCAAAACATATAAGTCACATTAATTAATTTAATAATTAATTCCCGCTGTCAGAGCAAATAGCGTGTTTTTATAAAACAATAAGTATCAAAAGATTGACACTCGTTTAAGTCCGATTTCAAAGTGAAATAAATTTCAACAACCACTATTGGATTTAATGGTAAAAATATTTTCTAATTTCACTTTAAAAACAATTCAAATGATAACATAATCATATAAATAAATTAGATTAAAAAGAGGGTTTGAATTAAAATACAACATTTTACACTATTCATTAAAAAATGAACTTTATCGGAAAAATACCAAAAATTTACACAAAGTAAAATTTGATGTCCCAATTCTAAAGAAGAGTTTTATTTGGTCCAAAAGAATGTATAAGAGTGATCAAAACTATATTTAATGATAGTTCTCCATCAAAAGGTGATAAGTGGACCTTTCGTGAAAATTAGGGTATAAATGCCTAAAATTGAAGTCTTTCCGTATTTTAAGCCTTTATCTTTTATTGGGTAAATGTAAAAACATTTAAAAACATATATAATCATATTTTAGTTATTTATATCCATTTCCGCCAGTACAACGGCTACTCGTTAACTAACATTTAAAATAATATTATTTTATTACTTGTGTGCAACGTAAGTTTTCAAAGAAACTCATCGTTGCGTATCGAGTACGCTATCGAACGTAGAAACCCCTTTTAATTAAAATTAATATTTAATTCGTAAATATTAATAAATATGAAAATTATTTATTCTTTATTTACGTGGGATGTTACACTATGTATTGATAACTACAGAGTTACATCTAAAGACTCAAAATTACTTCAACAATGGATTCATTCTATACCATATCTCAAAAAAATGATTTTATTCATTAAAATATAATAACCCACTATTGGATGTGTATATTGATTTCATCACTACTTTCTTCCAAAAAATCGCTAGAAGCTCATTCTCATTAACCATTATTCTAGCCATTTTGTTGATAATTTTATTTCTTCCCTCAACTGCTCAATTTTTCTATAAAGTTATTACTATTGAAACAATTTGACTTATCCCATGTTTCTTGAGATAACCCTCCACTTGGATATGTTTGAACTGTGTCCCATTATATATTCATATTTCCGTATTATTTTCCATGTCATATTTTCAGCATCCCTTTGACAAGATTTTGTGAAACTGAACACCTCATATTTTTGGGTATTGATGGAAACCCATGCCATTCTACTAAAATCATCAATAAAGAGAAAAAATATCTCCTCCCATCAATTGAACGTAGTTAAATAGGTCTACACACACCAATATGAACCAACTGATGCAATTTTATTTAAACTTTTACCTTTCTTCTTATAAGCCTTTCAAATGATCTGCCCTTGTTGAAATGTGTCACATATATGGTTATAATCATGTAATAACCAATCGGGTCTCATGTAGAATCACATTTCACCATATCTTCCAATAACATTTGGCTAAAATGAATAATGTTTTTATGTCATAACTTGTTTTCATGTTCCTTAGATAAAAAACACATACCTTCTTATCCACATACAAGGAAGAGATTCCATTTTACATTCTTCACCTGAAGAAAAATTCAACATATTTTTCCTTAATGATATAAAATTCAATCAAAAATTTAATGGATTGTTCTGATTCAAAATATTTAATTGAACTTAATATTTTGTGCCAAATACATTGAACAACCATGATATATAGAAGTCTCATGTCTTTTCCCCCAAACATTTCATTTCCAGAGCCTATAATTTTTAGGCCATCATCATTTCCAACTCTCATAACTCTATCAATGTCATATCATATGACATTCACCAGTTCCTTATTTTTTATCATATATTAGGTTCATCCATGATTTATGGTCCATATTCCAGTGAAATCTAAGACTATGAAATCAATCTCTATAACCACCACCTATTCATCTCTCTTATTTTTTATCCTTGTTTTGGATATCAAACTCGATAAGGATTGATGACATTTATAAATCATGATGTTTTATGTACGATATTTATCTTATAGTGAAAAAATACTATTTTTCATTTTCAGATAATTTTAAGATACATTTAGATCATTCTTATGACCATATTTAGTATGCTTTGGAACATTTCTCTGTATTTATTATGAGAAATATATGTCCATGAGTCTGAGTCCTCCAAACATGAAATAGTAACCATCAAATTATGCCCTGTAGAATAGATCTATATATGTTTTACTTTGTTGGTGTTATTCCCTTTGATACCTCTTGGCTATAGAACATACATTTATTGAGTGTCCCATATCTCCGCAACAGTAACATATAACGATGGTGCACTTATATGTGTCGTTATTTTACGACTAAATTTCTCTTAGGTTATCTAAAAAATATGGTTTTAAATCACACCCATATAAATTATCAACCTCCAAGTGGGAGGTTATGTTTTAACTTCAACCAATAATTCTTTTTATTTTCGATCATGCCCCATTCCATCGCTATCTTTTTGATCAATCTTTTTTTTTCACGACACTATATTATCTGTTTCATTGAAATTATAAATTTCAATTTTATTTTTTCTATTCCCTTTGTATCGTGATTTTTTGGAATTAAGAGTTCATACAGATATTTCAATTTCCTTCATATAGTGAAAACTTCCTCATCAAGTTCTTTGATATGTAAAATTTGATCTTTTATAGTATTAGTCAAACTATCAATATATCATTTTACTTCAGTTGTTTTTGAGTTTGTACCCAACCTGTTTTTGAGTTCTCTTGTATTTAAAATTTAACCCTTTAAATTTCAACCTCAAGATCAGACTTTTCTTTTAACTATTGTCATATATAGAGTTTGGAATCATTAAACACCCTATTGTATTTATTTTTTTGTCTCTTAAAATGTCTAACTCTTCATGCACATCTTATAACAACGTTTATCTTTATTACCCATTAATTCATGATTTATTACATAAAAAAACATCATAAAACCCCAAAGATCAAGAAGCCTAGTGTATTTGGGATTTAGGTACACATCATGACATCATGATCATGGTGTACAAGAAAATTATAAAAAACATCCTTAACATGCTTCTAAAATGCCTTGGATTTTAAAACTGCAAGGGATAACCTGGGGACATATATAAGAAAGGGGTGAGTTATAAATCCTGGTATGGTAATAAGAATAGAATAAGGTAATACATGATAGAAAATATTCATATTAATGGGGAATGAAAATGGTTATAATTATAAACATGAATAATAATTCATGATATATCATGATAATCATAACATGGGAAATGTGGAAGCAAATTAAAACACTTAATCAAAAACAAAGTTCACTGAAAAATAACAATAAATCATAATAGGAAGAGTCCCATAAATGAATTAGGTTCATTCCATATCCCAACATGATGTATCATGATTCTAAACATTATCCAATGAATCAATGTGCTATATAAATATGGGCACAACCGTGAAAATCATTTCATTCTAATGCTTATGTGTACCACATAGAACATAAAATATGGATTCATTTTTGATGAAATTTAATTCCACAGACATGGAGTGTGGAATACACACATATATTCCCCATGCCAAATATGTATAACTATATAATTATTAACACCCTTGACAAGAAATTTTATGGTATTCACTATAAAATTATTTTGAAATGTAAAATCATGGGGAAATTTCAGCACCATAAAGACATCACATAAAAATTCATAAAATTATTTGATGAGTGATATGGGGTCTATAATAATTTTTATAAAAAATGGGAAATAATAGGTATATGTAATGAAATATCCTAAAATTAGGAATTGGAAATATAAGGTATAAAATAATAAAGAAACATGGATAAAAATAGAATGTGATGATCCCTTACTTGAGTGTGTGACTCCAAATTCTAGGGAGAGGCTTCCTGGGAGCATTGGGAACATTTGGAGGACTATAGAGGGGGGACTTTAGATTACAGATATTTTACAAGGATATTTTGTAAAGAGATATTGGAGCGTTGGTGGGTTTTTATAGAGAATGATTGAGGATTTCATAATATTTCTCAAACCTAGGTTTCAAACTATATAAAAAACCCAAAATGAAAAAACTTATATTAGGTTTTCACAATTATTTTTGATGAATTAGAGTGTTTATCAATATTATATAATTAAAATTATAAAATAGAAAAAAATTATAACGTTTCATAGGTGGAGGTGTGACATACCTTTAATGAAATGATTAGAAAACCATTAAATATATTAATTGTTTTAGAGTATTTATAATGGATTTATCGAATAAAAAAAATAAACATAAATTCAAATTATTTTAAATGAAAATGATACATACGGCCATGGATCCCATTTATAGTATTTATTTCATATCAATTGGGTCATTATGTTTTCATAATACACAAAGTATATTTATATGGTATTTAATTTTTATCGGAAAATTTGTTAGACTTTGAAAATTTTGAAAAATTACCATTAGATAATTTAAAATTTTTTATTCCAAAAATAATATTGATCGTATATAAATAACTTTCTATACATCTGAAATTTTACTTTTAAAATAATAATTGACATTTATAGTGAAATTTTGGGATTATTAACAATAACAGTTTCTGAACACTTATAAAAATTACATTTTAATTCATGAAATTAGATGAGAATAAATATTTAATAAAATTGTTAAATAAAAATATTTTAATAAAATATATTTTATTTTAAAAAAACAAAAACTAATCAAAATAAACTCATTAATTTAATTTCAATATCACACAAAAATAATATTTGTGTTTTATTATATTCATATAAAAATCCCTTATAATGTAACCCTAATAAGATGAAAATGTATTCGTTATTCCATAACAAAAATTTTCATACTAATATTTATAGGGTGATAATAAAAATCCCTTTAATACACCAGACTATTCCCTAAGAGTATGGTGTGTGATGGTCGGATTTTCATAGTGTATGTTCAGTGAACAAGGATTGGGTCCTGATCTCGATGAGCATGAAGTTCCCACACAAATAGTTTCTCTCAATCTTATGTTTTTTTGATATAGTCTCAGTATTAGAAGTTGTAAAAGAATATCTATTCTAACAACCTTTTAATCTTCAATAAATAGTATTCCTATGCTATAATCCAACTAGTTGAGGAAATCAAATCATTTGTCTATGTCAAATGGATTTTCCAAAAAACGTATATTTATACTAATCATCTGATCTCTATTCAATGGATATATTATCAATTGTAAATATTCATAAATGTCTTTTAAAACATTTTGAATATAATATATCTAAATAAGCGCATGTATTTTCAATAACATATTACATAATAAGTCATTTAATTAAATTGAAATGAGAATTTTATTTTTAATAGTTCAGGTCATTACAATCATCCCCACTTGAAAAATCATTCCCTTGAAATTTTATTTTCCCACACTTAATCATATCGGGTTACATCAATTTCATCACGTCATCTGATTCCCACATTTCTACTTCAAACATGTGGGTTCTATATATTACTCTGACATGGTGAATTTTCTTATACTGATGAACATTGTCTATACTACTTTTGATTTTCACTGATGCCTCTTCATTGGAATGTTAATTCTCTAGAGGTAACACTTCTGGATTGATTACTTGTGAGTGGTATGGTATGTAATTCCTCCAGTGGGATATATGGAATACGTCATGTACTTTAGATAGATTATGTGGGAGTTTAAGTTGGTAGGAAACCCTTATGATAATGTCATGGATCTGAAAAGGGACGATGTATCTTTGAGTAACCTTTCCCTTATCCCCAAATATCATCACATTCTTCAATCGATATATAAAGTGGAATAAAACATATCCAAAATCAAACTCAAGTTCTATTCAATGATTTTTAGTGTTTTTATACTACTGACATTGATCATCCCTAATATTCTATTTAATGGTATTATCCTTTTCCACCATTTCATCAACCATTTCAGAAACTAGTAATTTTCAATTCCTAACTTCATCCCAACATGCAGGTGTTCTTCACCTCATTCTATAAAAAGATTTATATAGATCCAATATGATTCTCCATTATAAAATGTTTTTTTTGAAAACTAGACCATAGAAAGTTGTTGGGCCCATCTTCATTTATTGTATGTTGATTTTTCTCTTAACATGTACTCAAGTGTATGAGTATCCCACATAGACTGTCGATAATTTTGAGGGTGATAAGCTGTGACGAAGATAAACTCAATATTCATTTCATGTTAGAGATTCTTCAAGAACTTAGAGGTGAATCTTGGAACATTATTGGATATAATTTATCATGGTGTTACAAAGAACCTCACAACTTATTTATTGTATATCCTTTCTAGTTGATCAGGTGATAAATCCTCTTGAATCGCAGTTATATGCACAGTCTTTTTAAGATGATCCACTATAACTGATATAGTATTATTCCCTCTGGATTTCATTATTAGACAGGTGAAAAGTCCCATTATTATGTTTTCCAATATCAATTTAGATATGTGTATTTTTTGCATCTTCCCCATGGATTTTTGAATTTCCACATTCACTTAGTAACATAGAAGACATCATGATGTATATTCCTTAACCTTATTCTTCATATTGTCCCACCAACAGTGTTCTCATAGATTTCGATACATGTTTGTGCTTCCTATGTGTATGGAGAAGGTTAAGATATGTGAATCCTCCAACAACCCATTATTTAACTCCTAAGTTGAAGGTACACATAGTTTTAACCCAAATCTCACAAATCCTTATTCAATAACATTGAACTCCAATTGTTTTCATTTTATTATAGTTTCCACTTTAATCTGAATTCCCATATCATCTCATTGAGATTCTATCATCCTATCTAGAAGGGATTGTTCAAAAATTATTTTATAAATGATTTATGGTGTTCCTTCTTTTATGATTCCCATATCCAACCTTTCCAAATATAATAATATCAGAACCCTATCAATTATTTTCAATTAAATAATTTATAGATCCTTTGAACATTGAGAATCTTCCATGGTATTAACTTTACCAGGATAGAAGTGTATTGAGCTATCATTGTCCTTGATAAGCTCTAACAATCTTCATTAGCACATATTCAACTATTTCAATGTGAATATATAGTTGAGAATTTTATGATCCATATATATTTCACAATTCTATCCAAAATGATAATTCCACAATATATTCAATGTGGGGTCACCTTAATCAACACCAGATCATGATTGGTTATTTCTGTTCATGATCATTCAACATCCTTGCAGAAAACTCTATAACTTTTTCATTCTATATTAACACTCATCCCAAGAATTTCTTCGAGGCATAACTGAATAACACATAATGCTCTCTACTGGCGAGAAGTATAAGTTCATGTCAAATGATAATTCTCATTTTCATCTCCTTGAATATCTCCTAAGATTCATCATTCAATGAAAACCTAAATCCTTTCTGAGTTATCTTGTTTAGAGGGATTGAAAATCATGATAACATTCTCAAAAATATTAATTAACATCCAAATAATCCTTGAAAACTATAGATATCTATCATAAATGTTTTCCTAGACCATCATTCAATTTCTTGTGTCCATGAAGTATCTATAGATATCCCATTTCATGTGATCATATTCCCCAAGAATGAGATATCCTTCAACCAGAAATCATAGTTTTTAAAAATTGAATATAACTTCACATTTTGTAATTTCTTTAGTAGAGTGCACCGATTCTGCTCATGCTCCACCTAACTATTAATGTATATAAGAATATCATATGTAAATACTTCAAAATATTTTATCAAGTAATATCTAAAGACATTATTCATCAATTAAATGATGATTTCAAGAGCACTAGTGATCTTGAACGGAATAACTTTGAACCCATAGTTTTCATACCTCATATGAAAAATATGCCTTGGGAATATCCTCTTTCTTAACCAATACATATTAATGTCTCCACCACATATCAATCTTAGATATGTATGTTTCTCCACATAGCTGATCATACAATTCATCAACGTTAGGTAGTTGATACATGTTCACCATCGTGATCTTATCAAGATCTCAATAATCATTTCAAAGGTTCATTGAAGCATTATTATTATTAATAAATATAACTAGTTCACCCCATGGAGAAGAACAATTTCATATTAACCATTTATCCAGATTATCCTATAGTTTTTTATCTCTTCATGTTCCAAAAAAGCTATTCATGTGGTCTCTTGGATAATGTTAACACCCCTGGTATATTATCCTTTGAAAATTCATCCTCTCGAAATGAGAAACACCTTGAAATTCCTTAAGAAACACATTAGTGTATTGCCTCACAATAGGCATGCCTTCAAGGATGATAATTTTTTTAAAATCAATCATTTTATGTACATAATATTCCTTATAGAGAAATAATATCTATGCTGGTGATGTATTTTCTAAAGAAGATTCATCATACTCCGTGAAAATGAACATGATCATGGATCAATCTAGGATAAAAAGAGTGATTTCCTTCTCACGGGAATATATATAGAAATTATACAGGTAAATCCAATCAATACCTATAATTTTATAAAATTATACCATAGGGAGTTTGAAAAGGTTCACTCAGAAGTCCATAAAAACTTTGATAGGGGAGATGTTTTATACTTAGGATGAAATAATTTCGACATTTTTCAATTTCACCAATAGTTCTTCAACCATTCTTGGTTGTGATGTTTGAATAGTTATACTAAAAATTATTAATACAAAGGAATGCGTAGAACCATAATCAAAAGCACCGTCATTATTCTTGAAAATATAACTAGTTGACTTGTCGCCACATTATTTTCGGAATCCACATCAGAAATTCTAATGGAAAAAAGCACCCAATTTCTATCTTGGAGGTTGTTGGCAGTCTAAAAAACCCCTAGCTTAGTGTATTTATTTTAAAAGTGGAACGACTCCTTAAAATTTAATTAATAATGAATACGCTGAGGGATGAATATATAAATCTTTTCTTCCATCTTATTAGTGGGTTTTTTCTATTTGAAATCTCTACCTAGGTGACCTTCATTCCTCCACCTAAATAATTTCCTTTTCCACCTTATACAATTTATAGGGTGCTTATTTCTTCTCCATTGACAAGTTCGATGATGAAATAACATGGATCCATTGGATTTATCTATCGAACCACATGAATTAACCCTCACTTTCAAATTATTTTCCATGTGATAAACAATAGTGTCATAAACATCCATTTTTAATTTGAAGGAACGTCAAAGAATTTTTTCATAGTTACCAAAGTGACCAATTTTAAGGTCTTTTTTCGAAAAGATTTTAAACCACCAAAGATGTTGTTAACTGTGAATTCGAGGGTAACGACATATCTATAGGCATATTTTGTTTGTATTGTGATGTTTTCTTATTAATCCAAGATTGATACATCAAATTTTTTAATTGAGGACAAAAAAATCGCTTTCCATTTTAAGTTGGAGAGTGAGAGGAAAATATTTATCAAAAAATATTGTTTAGAATTATTTCTACCCAATATCTTTGTTGTTATCCGTAGGTTTTTTTCTTGATAATTTACAGCAATTGTCATATTCTCCCTCAATATGATCAAAATACAATATAACCTTTTATTTTACTATTAAATAATTGATGGAGAAGATATTTTCAACGGACATGATCCATTGTTCCCTAATTAATGGATCAAAAGATCTATTGAAATTCAGATGAATTTTATGCATAAAGGACTCAATTGAAAATGTTTATTTCATAATGGAATTTGGTAACATATGAAGATTCAGGATTCAATTCATATCTCATGTTATATGAGAGAGTTTATCATCATAACCTTTTAGATTCCATCTTCCATCAGGTTGGGCATCTCATTGGGGTAGTAATCTCATTGCCTATTGCATTGATTTTTACCAGATTTTTCCAATTTCTAAAAATTTTATTGAATAAACGGAAAATTTGGGATGATAATTTTTCAACTATTAAACCCGTAAATGGAATACATTGATAATAAATAGATAACATATAAATTGAATTTTTTTCCCTAACATATGATTTTCTAGGCTCCAATCGATGTTATCCAGGATCTATTTCCTAGAATATATTCTTATTGGAATATATTTTTCCTAAATAATTGTCCTTAATGTGCTTATGTATTTACAAAAGAATATCCCCTATATGTGTCAAACTATGTTTAGAGTAATGTCTGTTTTCATGTACCAGGTCATATCAAGTCAGGCATGATGCACCTTGTTGGGGTTGTTACCCATATATACATCTGATTGAGAACCACATCCATATGTAATATCCATTAAATGATTTATTTTCTTAGTAAACTAATTAATATATACTTAACAATGTTTAGATATGTTTTCATATACCTAGTATTATCCCTAAGGCCTTCTCTAGAGTTTTCTATTCCTATTCCAAAAAATAACTAATGGTTTTATCTATTACCAACTATAATAAATCATTTCTTTATTACAAATTAATTGATGATTTATTACATAAAAGTAAACCTAATATAAACCAAAAGATTGATAAGTCTACTTTTTTGGGAATTTGTTGTATATCATAACATCTTGAACATGGGATAAAACATCATTATTTAAAACATCCTTAACATGCTTCTAAAATTCTATTTCCTGTAAAACAACATGGGATTACTTGTGGTAGACATTAAGAAATGGGTGAGCTATAAATCATATAAAGGGAAAAAAATATAATATGGTCATACATGATAGAAAATTTTCATTTAAATGGGGTATAAATGTTGTAATAATCATAAACATGAATAATAAGGTATGATATAGCATGATATCCTAACATGTGAAATGTGGAAACATTTTAAAATAATACATCATAAACACGGGTCATTGCTAATATCGAAGGAATCATAATGAAAATAGTCACATAAAGGAGTCACCTTGACTCCCTATGCCACAATGACATCTCATGAGACAGAACATTACCCAATTCATCGGAGCACTATATAATTTTGGGTTCACCCATCACATTTATTTCATTTTCATGCTTATGTATCCCAACTAGATAATAAAACATGGAATCTTTAGCTATAAAATTTTACACCTTGAACATGGATTGTGGAATACATACATTTAAGTCACATTTTAATTATTTATGAGTGTATGAAGGTGAAAAACCTTGAAAGGATATAGTTATGTTATTCTCTACACAATTATTTTTGCATGTAAAATCACAATGAATTTTCAACAGCAGAATAATGTAACATGAGAATTCGCAAAAAAAATATGATAGTGAAAGAATTATCACAACATTTGGACATAAAATGGGATAAAATATAAATTTTTAATGAAATATCCATAAATTATATATTTTAAATACAAGTAATATGATAATAAATAAACATGAATAAAAATGGGAATGTGATGAACCCTTAATTTAGTGTGTAACTAAAAATGCATTGGAGGGGTTTCTTAAGAGAATGGTGTCACCTTGGGGGGGATATAGAGAGGGGAAGGAAGATTAAGGATATGAAAAAATTTTATTATTTAAAGATAAATAGAAGCCTGGGTGATTTTATATAAGAAATGAGTAGGGATTTCTATAATATTTTGAAAATATTGGTTTTGGACTTTGTATATTAAAATTATAAAAACCACAATCCTTCCAATGGTTTTTCCCATTCTTTATAGAAAATGGGAGTGATTCTAAATAATTTATATGGCCATAAACTGAAATTAATAAAATAAGATCCTTTCTAATGTGTAGGTGATTTATACTCATACAGAAATGATTTTGAAACCTAAAAATAAATTTTTTATTTTGGAAAAATCATAATGGCTTTATAAAATTATTCAAATAAAAATATCATCACAAATTTTTAAAAGGAAACAATAAATATTATCATTTATATCATTTAGATTATTTTTTATATAACTTTTTAGTTATTATGATTTCATAACACATAATATATATTTATACTGTATTTAATTTTTACACTAAAATTCAACTGTATTAGAAAATTATGAAAAATTCACTGTTGAATAATTTTGACATAATGATTAAAAAAATATTAATTTTTGAAAAATAATTATATATATATGTGTGTGTGTGTGTGTGTGTGTGTGTTTGTGTGAATTTTTACTTTTAAAATCATAGTTGACATTTATTGATAAATACTATTATTTTATGATAACAGTTTTAATCCATTATAAAAATTGCATTTGACTCAATAAAAATTCTATGATTGAATATATTTAACAAAAGATGTTTAAAAATTAATTTTTAACAAATTAATTTTTATTAAATAAATCCATTAATTATTCAAAATTAATTCTTTAATGGAATTTTAATATTTCCAAAAAATACTATTTGTGTTTTATTATATAGATATAAAAATAATTTATAAGGTAATCATAATATGATGAAAATATATTCGTTATTATATTAAAAAGAATGTACACACTCATATTGAAAGGTTCTTAATACATATCCTTTTAATACACCATAAAACTCCTTTAGAATAAGGTGAATGATAGTGAGAATTTTATGGGGTAGTTTGGAAAACATGATTTGGTTCGTGATCTCGATGAGCTTAAACATCTCCCATAAATGGTTTCCCTGATGATTATATTGTTTGATCTCATATTAGGCTTGGATAAGGGTAAATAATATTGAGCAATCTCCCTTATAATCCCCAATAAATTTGATTCATTGGGTATGATCCAACCAATTGATGCCATCACCTCATTTTTTTGTGCCAATTATATTTTTTAAACCCTATATTTATAATAATCATGACATCACTGCTCAATGGAAATATTATCAATGGTATAGATACTTAATGATTTTTTTAAATATTATATAACATAATTAATCCCAAAAAGATAATGTGTTTTATATAACCATTTTACCTAGTAAGACGTTTAATTAAATCAAAATGGGAATTTTATTTATAATAGTTTGGGTCGTTTCATTGCTTCTAATACAATCTAAAGGTCAACTCTTCATCCAGCATCTCCTTCATCATTGTCACTATCTTCCCTTCTATTGTAATTTTTAACAACTTCCATCATAACATCAACTTCATGATCTGTTCAGTCCTCAAATTCATATACCTTAGATATTTATGAAATGTCATCTTTTTCTGAAATAAGATTATTCTTTTTGAAGAAAATTATCTTTGTAGTCCTCCCACCATTCGAATTATCTGAATACTTATTATTGGAAATTTCATTATTGTCATAATTTTTATAATGAAATTTCATAGTACACTTTGATGAAACATTTTCCATTTTCCCACCTCTAAATCATGCATGTGGATGTTTCCCTTTGAACTTTCCTCTTCCAAATTACATATTTGAGGATATATATAACATGGCATCATCCACATTGTCTTCATGTTGACTATCATCAATAGGGAGACTCTTCGTGGAATTGAATCCCACTTCGTTGAATTCCCCTTTTACATATCATCAATATCCCCATTTTTCATCTATTATGAAATTATTTTATTGTTCAAGCTATCCAAAATCACTTAATTTAAATATTTATCTTCTAATATAGAATAATTTTGATTTAAATAAGTTGGTAGTTTTCTCAACAAGCGATTAACAATATTTATATCTTCAAAAAATTTTCCAAGACAACACAAGTCTTCCAAAAAAATATTCATCTTGTCAATGAATGGATCAGCATATTTATTAGGGTTCATTCTTATATCCTAATACTTTCTCCATAGAAGCTACAGTTATGATTCTCTCACTTTAGAGTACCTCATAAATATTTACAAACTTTTACACAATCATAGGATGAATGTAATGACAACACCTCAATATAGATTTCATTAGAGGTGGATCCACAAAAATCATGTATCCCTTTAGAATCAGTATCCAATTAACTACGTTATAATTTTTATAGAACATTATTATGTATAATAGAAAAGATACCATAATTTACAGCTATAAATACATTAATACATAATGATCAAATTAAGTGTTGCATTAAATTATTCTTTATATGAAAATTATTTCCATAAAAGACAAGAATACATTTGTGATTAACAACCCAAATTTATTCAGTTGAGAGAGAATCACTAACATTATATATTTACCACTAATACCAATTATTATCCAAACAACGTCAAATACCATAAGGGGTGAAACTGGGTGTGAAATATCAAAAAAACTACACCTTTAGATCTTATTTAATCAGAAAGAAAATATCTTCTCTCTATTTCTTATACTAATGTATGAATATGAGTTAAATCATGCCTGAGAAAAATCTATTTTACTTGGTTTACCCTCCCTATTCATTTTCCAAGGATAATAAAATTATGATGTTATGAGACACAAAATACACTAACCCTCACTACCAAAATACAAGGTTTGGGATAGATTAATTAAATGTCGAGGCTCACTCCAATTACAATATTAAGGAAAAATCATATTTTTCCCAAGGGTTTCACACTAACTATCTTTAAATGGATCACCACTATTGTAAAATATCACATTATTCCTCCTCGTTTACTCTGTACTTTGGAAAGGATCTACACATAGTTGATGACAAGTAGATCCCTTCATTATCAACAATGAATGCATCATTAGCTACAGGTTTATGGTATATTAAAGAACTATTTTTACGCAGTTGTTGAAATACACTTTTCCATTTGTTTTTACTCTACAGAAAATTATTTCCCAAACTATTTTAGTCCCTATATAAACATCCTTGATCCCTCTACAAATAGTCTTACATCCTTAGCAAACTGCATTTCACTACCTGGAGTGAATGCTTTATGGTTTCCTTTTTCTTCACAGACCACCCCTGATATGTGGAAGAATGATGCCTCAATATTTTATATTTATTTGGTTCCATTTCTTTTGGGATATAATAATCTTCACAAAAACCATTTCATGAACTATTCTCATGAACTTTATCCTTCACAAAATTGATTTCCCATGAACTAAATCCAATTTCACTGAATCCTCCCTCGTAAACTACTTCAGTCTTCCCCAAGTTATTCCAGAAATGATTTTCTATAATGAAATTCTTAGAATAAAATTATATTATTAGGGAACATTATATAGAAATATAAATCCTGAAAAACACCCTAATAAAAAATACCCATATCTCTAATGTGGTACAACCATCATCACGAACTATTATGCGGTCAGCATAGAGCCTTAATACCTTATCGTGGGAGATGTCATATGCAAACAAAAACCCTTTTTAGATCCTTAAATAACCACCATAGTTATGAAAAAAAACATTACACCCTTGAAAAAATATCCTCTTGTGAACAAAAAGACCGTTGCATGCTAATTTCTCTACACGGTTCATGTATTGTGCTTCACGGTCCGCGTAGCACTGCTATGAAAAAACTCTTCCTTTTCTGATTTACTTCTCCATTCTGACTTCTTGATTTACATTCTACATATTGAAGATATAATACTATGTGGTCTGATAAATTTATGCTTTTCAATAGATAGACTATGATCAGTGGAACACTTTTTAGAAAACCTTCTGTTTCTATAAAACGAACTCTTGATTTTGAGGACTAAAATTTTGGAAAATGCTTGGAAACTGTTCCACCTAAAAAATCTACCTCAGAAACACCAACCAAACTGATTCATGGTTATCAAAAAAAATTTTAAAACAAAATTACCCCAAAAATATATAAAACCTTGTGGAATTTATTTCAACAATATTTTTATAAATATTAGTTAATAATATGTTTAAAATATTTGTAATTTTGTTTTTACCGTTAGAAAATCTAATATAATTAATCAAGTATTTATTATTAACAATAGATTATATGTCTTTATTTTCTATTTAAACTTTATTTTAAATATTTACTTAGTTGTATTGAAATTTATCTATCCACTAGGATAACCAAGGTACCCTCAACATACTTGTGGGACCCGATTAGGTCACCCAAGTGGTGAGATCAAACCTTGCTAGAATTCATGGTGAGAGGGGTGGATTATAGAGAATTTGGATGTGCATAATCAAATATGATCATCATGCATAATGCTCACAGAGTTCACCCATCGACATGCATGGATACCCTGTGCACCATAGGGTGTTTCCCATGTGAGGGTGTCTATGATGTGTTGTCGGGACAGACCCCAGTGCTAGCATAAACAATATATGACATGACTTTACTTTTTAATAATTTACCAGATGACAGAAACATTGATTTGGGAATTCATACAGGGGTTACTATTCACTAATGTAAAAAACTTCAATTTATATCATGGCTATTTTCTTTTATCGATGAGAGGCTTTCATTCAACTAAGTGATATTCTTCTACATTTATTCTGAGCTAATAAACTCGGCTACCATTGATTTCATATATTTGTTTCCCCCTAATACCACTGAATTTCCTAGTATTCATGAATAAATATATAATTAAATGATAAATTTATTAAATCGATGAAACATTTTGTTTTCAATGAAAAAATATCCGCACATTCATGATGGATCTCATTCAAACCAATTAAAATTAGTTAAAAATTAAAAAGAATGAAATGTATCTATCACATTTAAACAAAAGATCGATTAAAATGATTTTTTATCACCATATTTGACATCTTCCGTATTCGATAATAACTATATGAAGTGAAGAATATATATATCTATTTATATATATATTTTTTCTTTATCAAAATATTATCATTATAATAAATTCAAAATACTAGACCACATATTTTGAGAAAATAAATATCACCATTGAAACTTCCAGTAACATTATATGACTATATATATATATTTAAATCTAATTAATATGTATATATATCTATAAAGAGGAATAATGTTTCAAATAAGAAACTTCCTTCAATGGTTTATCACCTAAAAAACCAGTTCTATTTAGAACTATAGAATAATGGAGAACTGAAAAGGAGATATATGAGATAATGGATGATGGAGTCTTGTACATATAATAATAAGTAGAATTTTATACTTATATATAAGTTAAGTGAAGTCATTAATATTTTTAAACTCCCTATATTTTAATTTTTATTTTTATTTTATGGGAATTATTCTATTAAATTTAGAGAAGGGGTTATTTTTCAAAAAGCATTTTTGAGTTTATGAAAAGGATTTGCGATTTAAAAATTATAATATAAAGTTATTATTATTTTAATAAATCCATTTTATAAATTTATGATGTTTTTTATAATTTTATTCTAAAATCTTTATAAAAGTGGATTACAAATACTACTATAATTATTCAAGAACTGTTGTTGAAAAATATATTTCACGGAATTTAAACCTATTATTTGTTCTTGAAACATTCAGTATATGAATAATCTGTATTTTTTAATTTATAGTTGTTTTATATGCATATAGGTATAGAAATACACTATGTATAGTATTGATATCCCATGGATATATACATATATTGATATTTTTAAAAAAAAATTAATTTTCAAGGTGTTTATAAATACAACTTTTGAATTTATGGATTTCAATAATGATGGTGGATCACTCTTAACCCATATTAATTTTTTGTAATATATCCTATACTAAATAGTATGAGTAATAAAATTATTTTCAACTTTGTAAATAATTTATATAGATTCTAAAAAAAATAGTGGTTATAAATGTGAAAGGTATGTATGAAAAAATTAACATATTCATAACCTATAACTTGGAACTTTTGCAAATAATTAGATGATGATGTGTGGGGAGTGAACAAACATAGTCAAGGGGACAATTTTGTAAAATTGATATTTTTTTTATTTAACACTAGTTTTTCATAGGTCTTTCAATGTATCAATTTAATCCAAAAAATATATTATTTTCAAATTGAATTTAAGGAAGAAATCCAATGTTATTTCAATATTTAATCATATTGAAAATGAATCGGTTTTCAAAATGATAAGTATTTACAATGTATTTGAAAAGTATTTTTTTATTTACTTTTATTGAAATCCCTAGTTGTACATTTTTTATAAAAATAGATTTCAAATTAAATAATATATATTTGAAAAAAAGATTTTTAAAAGGATTTTGAATGCATTTAAAGGATTTCTATCACCTTTTTCTAATCCTCTTACTCATAAATTTAATTCTCATCCAATAAATTATTATTTTTTCATATTATTCTTAGAGTAATCCATAGTGTTCAGTTTCAAATAAGAGGCTTGTGAGATTAAATACAATTAATTATTTTATAATATTTTTGCAACACAAAAAAATTATAATCATTATTACAAATTTTCTAAAAACTAGAATGGATAAGATACTCATGTGTGTAAATGAATTTTTATTTTTTGATTATTATTTATAAAATTCAAAATATACATCGTGTTTTTAACACTGGATCTGGAGGTGTGGGCCCTATGGTTCTATAGTTGATATAAGAGGAAAAATTTACAAAAATTTAATGATTATGAGGTTTTTTTTTGAGGAAATTTTAAGAATTAATGTTTTTTTCTTTTTATAATCTTCGTGATTAATTGAAACTTCTGATCATATAATTATTTTCAATTATATTTTTGGAAATTATGAAAATGGAACTTAATAATTTATATAAGTACAATGAATGAATTGTGATGGTGAAATTTCTTTTGGGTGGAGGGTAATGAAAATCCAATTAATAAAAGGATACTATTATTATAAATTAAATCCATGTACATATATTATTATATAATTTAGAAAAATTTTTGAAAATGTTTTAATAAAATAATTTATGAAACTAGGATATTTTCTATTATGAAAATATGTTTGGATTTAAAGGGACTATTTTTATAAAATATAACATTTAATTCCCATGATATTTTATTTTTATTAAAAATACATTATTTTCAAATATATTAATTTATGTATCACTTATTCTTAAAACCAGATAAAATATACGCATATTTATTTAAATATACATTTCAAACCTCATTTTTTACAATGTATGCTTTGAGAATAGTATTTTCCTTGAAAAATACATTTTTTATAAATCATTTTTTTATTAAAGTCATTTTTTAAATTAATTTTATAAGTATGTAAAATTTTACAATTTTTTTAAAAATAATAATAAAATATTATTAAGAAAATTATTAATTTTAATTTTCTAAAATATTATTTCTAAGATGTTAATGATAGAAATAATATTATAATGCAATGATAATACTTTATATAATCTTTTTAAATGTATTAAAACATGATTTTAAATAAAGAGGTTTAAAAATTCATTTATGGTTAAATATACATAATTTTATTATTAAAAAATTATTTTTAATAATTAATGAAAAGGTTTAAAATTTATAAAAAATCATGGTTTTAAAAAATATTATTTTAAATTTATGTTAGTTATAAGATTAATTTATTTTGCATTTTTTGTTGTTTGAAAATGGAATATAATGATCTTGTATTTCAAAATAATAATTTCATTTAAGTTAGAAACATGTACTTTAATTGAATATAAAAAATTGTATATTGTTTTATTAAAAATTCTGCTACCCACTCAGATACCCACGGGACCCCTCAACCAACATGTGGGACCTTATTGGGTCAACCATGTTGAGAGGTTATATATATCTAGTACGCATGACAATGGGGGATGAACATTGATTTTTTAGTCCATTTATACTCCCAAAAAATGATTGGACATAGTCCCCAAAGAGTACGCGTGTAGGCATGTGTGGATACCCGGTGGACCATATGGTGCAGCCAGTGTGAGGCATGTGGGATGTGTTTTGGGTGATGCCCCACTACTATATCATACAATTGACAATATTGATTAACTTATGAAGCTTTCACTAAATGATCAAAAGATTAATGTGGGATGGTATACATGGGTTACTATTTTTCTAGGTTCAAAATGACTGTTTATATCGTGATTGGTCGATTCAATTGATGAAAAGAAGATGATCGATCAAGTGATTGTCTTCTACCATTGTCCCAATACAATGAACCTCAATGCCATCAATGTTTTCTCTTTCTTCCACCCAACAGAAATGAATATCATTGCATACATGTATCAATGAATAGTTAAATCATTCTATTATTAAAGCCATTGAAATTATATGTTTTCATAGTAAAAATATAAGTATTTTCTTTATATATCTCATTCTGACCTTTTAACAATTGTTAAAGATAAGATTATATAAAAAATATATCTATCTCATTTAAACTAAAGATTTCTTAATGTCTTTCGGAGAAAAAAATTATTTTCTTCATTTTTCTTGGATCAAACCTAGAAGAAATGATGAATATATAAATCTATATAGGTAATTTCTCAAACAAAATATTATATTTCATAGCATGAAAAAACTAAAATACATTTTTTTTGTAATCGCGATCACTCTCCATTCATCCATTAATATTTTATATATATATATATATATATATAATAGTAGAATCATGGTTATAATTAAGAATCATCCTTTGAGGGTTTAGCACCAAAAAAAAGTTTTATTGATAATTATGGAGTGAGAGAGAAGAATAGAGAGGGAAATAAGAGAGAAAGAATTATGGAGTCTTCTATTGAGAAGTTAGAGGAGGTTTTCTACAAATATATATGTTACTTGAATTAATTATTTTTATAAAACTCTTAAATTTTAATAAAAAATTTATTTGAATCTACTTAAGATTTAAAATATAATTTTGGGATTATTTTTCAACAAAATATTATTTTTTGAAAAAGTGTTATTTTAAAAAAAATTATTATGATGTTATTATTTGTGTTAAAATATATTTCATAAATTTATTATTTTCTGTAGAATTTTGTTCAAAAAATTATATGCAACGGGATTAATATTATTATCATTTAGTATATTTTTTTATAAATATATTTCAAGGGAATTTATTGTGATTTTTATTATTAAACCATTAATTTCATGTGTAATATGTAATATTTTAAATATTCTATATTCATATATAAATAGACATTGAATACATATATTATTAAATAATCATGTATATTTATATGGGATTTGTTATCAAAATAATTTTATAAATGTTAATTAATATTTATTTTGAATTAATGGATTTCCTTTATAAGGGTGGAATACTCCTAACCCATGTGATGTTTTCTTAAAATATATTATACTAAATATTTTAAAAAATTAAATTAATTTCACATTGAAATAATTTATGTAGTTTTTGAGATGATTTTTGTGAAATTCAAATAATAAAGGTACTCCTAACACAGAAGTTGTTTTCCTATAATTTAACATGGATCATCCATCTCAAATGAGATGGTGAGGATTAGTGAGTGATCTGAAGGCATTGAGGGGGTGTTTTCCAGAAAATGATACGGCTAGTGACCATAAATATTTCTTAAATGATTTGCATGTATCTTTTTTGTATGTAAAATTAGTTATTGCTTTCAAGAATATTTTAAAGGGGAAATTAACACAATTAATAGGTTTTATTCCTTTACATTTGAATGGGGTTTCCAAGAGATAAGTATTAATAAAGGTTAGGATAATTATTTTCTTTTGTATTTTTCTAGAAAACCATTATTGTATATTTTTTATAAAATAATATTTAATTTCATTTTTTATTTGATATTTTGTTTTTCAAAAAGTCTTTCAATGTATTTATAGGATTTCTAAACCTTTTTTATTAAAACCCTTTCAAAGAATGTTTAAGATCATATGATTTTTTTTAATATGATCCCTATATGAATAAAATGTGTTTAGTTTCAAACAAGGATCTAGTGTGAGTAAAGAAAATTAGTTATTTTATAACTTTTTTTTGTAACTCAGGTAATTTTAATAGAATGTTCCAAATTTTCCAAAACCAAGACCATAAAATTTCTTAATTTATTTAAAGGATTGTGTATTTGTTAGTTATCTTTCATAAAAATAAATATACACAACATATTTAAAACACCAGATATAGAAGTGTGGTTCTTAGTCTTTTATAAGATTCATATTAGATATTTTTACTAGATTTACATGGAAAAAAATATGAATTAGTGACCCAAAATTATTTATTTTGAATATAATTTTACTTGGATACCTTCACATTCTAACATTTGAACACAATTATTATTTTCTATATTCAAATGATTTTTAATTAACATGATAAATACTATATACATTCAAAATGTTCAACATGAACATGATTAGAAGTTGAAACATTCTAAATATTAGGCATGAACTAGATAAGTTTATCTTTGTGTGCAATGTTATGACTTCCTATTCAAATTAATATTATACTTTTTTATGTTATATATTAATGTTATTACCTATATCTCAGGTTTGTTGTATCTTGTTTCCTCATGATTTTTCTTTTCTGTTTTTTTAAAATTAGTTTTAAAATACATATATAATGAATTATGGAAAACACATATTGTTATATGTTTTTAATAAGATATTTCCACCATTATGATTGATATAATATTATTTTGATCTAACACATAATGAATTAATGACATGTGCTTCCAATAGGGAGCATATAAGATGACCCCTTTCTTATGTATTCCTTCCACGGGCTAAGAATAAAATTATATCCTTTGAGAATTCTCAAAGGGGGTATAATGTGATTCAAGCGAGGGAATTGTTGCACAATACCTCAAAATAATATTTTTTCAGTTATAATAAGTAAATTCACTAAACCTCTCATTTATGGTATTATGAGATTATTTATGAGATGTAATTTTTAAAAAATGGAAATTATTTCATCTAAAGATAGGATCATAACACAATGTTTCGAATCCAGAATTTAGTATTTTAATTATTTGTACTTTACCTAGGACTGTGGGTCTAGGGTACCTCAGTTGATATTAGAGTACGTTTTTGTTATTGTTGGTGATTTTTTTGTTATACGGGTGATTAAGTAGTGATAAAATTAGAGATAACTGTATGGATATGTCTAATGGATTATTTGAAAAGCACATTCTAGGAAGAGAATAACATCCTAGAATTTTGGGAATGTTTTTTGTATATATTTTTCTATGATATTACATCCCTATCAAGATATTTACATATAGATAATTTTAGATCTTATATCAATTTTTTGTAACCGACCTAGATAGTGCTCGTTGAGTGTACTCTAAATTTTATATTTGGTGCATAATTTGTTACCATAACAGTAAAAACCTAGAGAGACAACCCTATGTGTTATTATTTGTTTAGTAACATTTTCTATTGGAAAAATTATGAATGATTTGTTAACATATTTATTATAATTTTATATAATATAATAAGAGATAGATAATAAATTACCAAAATTTAAATCTGTAAATTTATAAATTAGTGTACATATATCATTTATTATTTATTCCTTTTATGTTATTCATTACATTTTAATCGTTTTTTCCGTAAATTATTCATGTATTTAACTTAACTGTTCATGTAATGGTTGATGAAATTAAATTCCTAGTTATCAATGGATTCAATTGACTATGTGGGGATGGTCAAAAAGTGAAACTATATTGAATTTAATTTCAGGATGAAAATATTTTAATCATGTTCACCCAATATCAAATGTTAGGATCAATAAAACGAGTCTTTCTCAAATACCAAAAACACCAAATAATAGAAAAATTGTTTTTTATGGATGTTTAACTGATAAACATTGTAATGGAAAAAATATCCAATCCATTCATAGAAAAAATATTGGAAGAGACACCATCGATAATGTCTCAAATGAACAAGAAAATGATTCATGTGTGGAACAATTGGTCTTCATAATCATGATCGAAGAAGATATATGAAGAGGTCAGCCAATACAATGGATGATATTATCATGGAAACTAATAGACCATCCATACATCAATTCTTAAGTACAAAATGTTTGGTAATTATAAAAGTAAATGACCCAATTTAAGGTATAATAAGGATTATAGGTATAAACAACCTTATAGAGCATGGTAATAATGATTATAATATACGTTGACTACAATTTATGTGGATATTGTAAGTTAAGTGGTGATAGCTGTTCACTACTCGATATTTTCATATGAATTGTATCATGTATGTTTTCTCCAAATATTAACTAAATAATTAAAATTAGAAACACATGGTTGTATCAATATTATATCTATGGTGTATGAATATCCATCATATATTTTTCTATTATGTTCTTTCTAGGTCTTAATAATTCATCATTTATCTGAATCATATATTAAAAAAAAACACTACACAGATTTCCAAGATTAGAAAATCTCATTTCATACCAACCTCTATGCATTTATCAATTCCTAGATGACTATGAGGTATCATGGAATGTGAATTCTATTATATTATTCATATTACCATATGATGTTGGATGTTTGGATTAAATTTTTAGAGAAATTCAGTAAATTACAATTAACCAATTCTGAGGGAAAAATATATATTTCATATATTATTAGATTTGTGTTTAAATATATACTTTTTAATCAATTTAAACTGTTAGATACCCATTGTTATATTCATTAGTATGTGATAATTATAATTATTAATTTGAAATTTATATATCATGTTGTGGGATCATTTAACACACTAGGATTTTTTAATATAAATTTTCCCTAAAAAAAATAATAAGGTAGACAGTTATCTCCACACACAAAAAAACGAGTCAAAACATATTTATTATTAATGAAAAATAATTATAATAAATCATATATTAAATAATAAATCATTTAATCAGTTTCAAAATGTACAAATTTTTTTATTAATGACACGTAATTTTTAAAATGGAATTTATCAATAAAAGTAGTTCTTATTTATATATGATTAATTCTCTTTTAAAATATATATTTATATAATTTAGAATTTAAATTAAAAAAACATCATATAACATTAATTCCACATTAACAAATTATCTAGCATTCAAATTTTGAGAATTTTATAAATTAAATAATTCTAAATTTAATAGTTAAAGATAATTTTTTTAACAAAAATCAAAAATCTTCTGACATAATCAATATATGATAAATATCAATGTATTTATAAAAAAAATAATTGATAAAATATATATTTTAGGATTAAACCAACTTAATTTAAAATGTTATATAAAATGAAAAGTCATACGTTTAAGTTTTAGAAATTAATTAATATTGTCTTCCAAGTTAAATACCCTTTTCAGAAATTTCTTTTTATTAAAACTTATTATGGTAGGAATTTGTTTTAAAGATATTATATATAAAAATAAAGACTATTTGTTTTACAATAACCCATTTTCTATCAATTATTCCATTATCGTTGAATATTTCAACCCACACATTAATTTTAATGTTAATTTTTTAAATAATAGGTTATTTTTTGTTATGTGAATATATATTAAAAATAACATTTATAACAATTAAAATATATATTTAATCAAAATTTATTAAAATTTGAAATCATAATGAAAAAAACATTTTACACAGTTGTTTTTAGTTGTTTCATTTAATGTAAATAACTTGGTTAAAAATTAATTTCCAATGTAAAAGTACATTAAGGGATGATTTAAAAGATATTACAAAAAAATCCTCAATAAAGGTATGATGAATCCAAAAAGAGTAGTGGACATAAAAATATTCCAAATAACTACATCATTTTTATATTTTCCACTATTGTAGCCATTTTTCATTCAATAGTTACATCAATTTTTAAAAAGTACTAGGTACTCTAAAATTTGTCGTTATCATCAATTATAAAAGGGGATCACTTCCACCCCTTTATGTCAGCATTATTAAACTTAATTTTTATCATTAAAAATTTCAACTATTCAAATCTATGAATTAAATATCATTTAAATAATCCTATAGTCTCAATTAAACTTCATAAATCCTCTATATCCAAGGATATTTCCATGAAAATTCTCATGTTGTCAACATGATTTAAAAATACTCAACCTTTTTCTTCATAATAATTATCATAAAAAGTAATTTTAGTAAAATGAATGTAAAAAAATAGTATTATAAATATATTTAAAAGTTATTATATTGATTTTTCGCCCATTATTACATCTTTTCTAACCAATGGGAAAAATAAAATAACATTGATTCTTTGTACATATTGACTAATGCCTCCAAAAAGAGATATTGTTCATTTTTCATCATTTCCTTTCATAATTAGTAAAAAGGTAAGATTGGATGATTGAATATATTGACAATTTCAATGGTATAATTATAATGTTATTATATTTAACATAATATCATTCCATATAATTCATTATGATATAGATTCTTTACCCATGTGTACATACACACTAAAACTTCTAAGAATGAAAAAATAATTTCTCACCATCACTAGATATTTATGGTTATTTAAGAGATTTTAATATTAGTAAATGAAATATATGAAATTTTAAATCTTATATAATTTGTATATTAGTAGAATATAGATATATTTATTACATATAAAATCATTACAAGAATCTCCTGTTTGGGTCGGTTTTTTGATAAAAATGTGAACGATGTATTAAGGTTTATATCATGAATGATAAATGAATTTTATATTACTATAATTAGATCTAATAATAATGAATTATTTATTATTATTTTAGTTAATTTATAGATATTTATTTATTATTAAATATATTTTTTAATATATAACATTTGTATCTTAAAGAAACTAAAACCAATTCTTCGAAATATCATTATCTGAAACCATATTGTTATCATTCATCAAATTAAAATGGGTTGTGAAGAATAATTAAAACAAAATGAAACATGTATCATGAATTATCATGTGATTATGAAATGTTTGTTAATAAACAAAAATTTACAACACCATTAAAAATTGAATATGAAATAAGTAAATTGAGTTTCAAGAATATGATAGTGAATATAAACCATTACTGAACAAATATATTTACAATAAATAGTTATAAAAAAGATGTTTAAATAAAAATATATATTAATAATGTTATTGGATTATGGAGTATGATATTTATGTTGACTATATATGATGTTATGATACATTCATGTAAGTGGGAATGCAAGGTGAGGGTCACTTGGTATAATTTTCAATTCCATGAAACATGTTCTATATTACACAACAATATTTATTTTTTTGGTGTATTCAAAATACAATGTAATTAATGTATAATAAATATATTTCATTTAATAATATTTTTATTTCTAGTAAATTTCACCCTTATTATGTTTTTTATTTCTTACATCACTGTTACTATAAAGAGATCTGGTTACAAATTTAATTCCACGATACATATTTCTAATTAGACACCATCCTATCTTTAATATGATGTAATGAAATTATAATTTATGTACTATATCATTTTCATTTTATTCAAGGGGATCAAAGATATATATATATTTTATCTCTTTAAGTGGATTATTATTCAATATATTCTAGTATTTTCACGGTATTCATCAACTCAACTCCATTCACACTATCAAAATTCTTCTTTATAAACATCCTTATGAATTGATTGTATTATTAAGTACTGATATTTTATTTCAGGTTACTTTTTATTCCACTATTTCTAAAATTATTTTTATATGACCGAGAACATCATAATTTATGATAGTGTTAAAAAATATTTTTAGAAATTTATTTAACTTTTTCTCCCACTATACTATAAATCGTTAGTAAGATGATTCCAATCCATGTTTCATTTTTTTCAAATGGTTTTCACTCATTATGATATTAAAAATTAATAGAAAGATTAATTTTATTTTTAAACTAAATTATTTATTTCAAAAATTTATGCTTTATTTTAAAATGGACATTAATGTCATGTATTATGTGAATTTTTTTTAGTGAATTTTTATATGGCTGTGTAAAATGATTTTTAATGAATATTTCTCTAAAAAAATAAATTTCTGAAAATCCTCCCTAAAAAATATTTATATAGTTTTTATTAAGAACAATTATTTTATTTTCATGAAAAAGTTTTATGGACTTGACATTACTCTAAAAAGGGGGTTTTCTCTCTTATTTTTCAAGTGTAATAAAAAATAAATTATATTTTTTATTTTTATTATATTAAATCATTAATAATAAAAATTATTTTCCATTGGGGATTTTTTTAATAATTCATTCTAATTTATACATGGGATATCTAATGGAATTTTCTAGATTTTTTTCATTAAACAATCTCTTTTCTTATTTGGAATTATGTGATGATTGAAATATGAATTTTTTATTATTATATTGACACAAAAATTTATGAATGACTATTACTTATGAGTGGGACTTAATTATAAATATATCTAATTTGATAATTTATTATACCAAAATAGATAAATATGTTGACTGAGAACACAATAATGAGTTACTAAATTATAATATTTGTCTTGAAAATGATTTGGATTATCAAAATTCCCATTTTTGAGTGTGAACACGATGTAGATTAACAAAATTAACAAGGTTTATTATAAATATGATATGGACTAACTAGATTCAAAAGATATAGTGTGAACAAAATGATAATTATATATGTTTAGAATACTGGGTTTTTAAATGATACATAATCAATAAACATAAAAAAAATACTTTCAAAATCATATAAAATAGCCACATTAAAATTATTTAGTTTGAATATGAAGAAAAATAGATATGATCACAAAATTGCGTGTGAAATCAATATGGGAAACTTTTTTCAAAATGTTATGATTTCCTATTATTATGTATATTAAATTATTTATTCATATGATTATGTTATTCCACGTGGCTTATAGTTATTATTTCATGTTTCTTCATTATTTTTTAATGTATATGTTTGATCATGTATAATGTCATGTCCTTTTAAAATCACATATGGGCAACTATTATTATTCAAAGTTTAATAAATAATATATTTCCCATAAACATATTTTTACATATCCTATTGTTCCAATCCTTATTGAAATTTTTATGAGTAATTACCTTACCAAATGCATGTGGTTACCCCATTATTATGTTTTCATTCCACAAGTAGAATAAACAAATTATAACATATGTTATGTTTAGAAGGGGTCTAGTGTAATTTTATTATTTTGAAATGTTAAAATGTATTAAAATATTTGATTCTTATATAGAATATCCTCAAAGACATTGATATATATATTATTTGGATTGATTATTTTTATGAGATGTAATTATTAAATAACTTAAATACTATAAAATAATTATCAGTTAATCTCACATTAGATATAAGATAGTGTTTCAATAATGTTTTTTGTATGCAATAAAGGAGTTGCTGAATGGAGTAACTTAGGTTATCTAGATAAATGAATGGATAGATCAAGGTGTTGATCCATTTTTTGTATATATTACTTTGTATTTTAATTAATAATATGCTCTTATGTTGCGATTAGATGGTGGAACCCATAAAGATATGTATAAGATTGAGTTAGTATAGATTATATTTGATTAAACTAAGTCATCTCAAGAGTAGAGAGTGAGGATGGTTGTGTACAATCCCATATAACATGTATATCACTGAATGGGATTGATGGTGAAAGTATGTAAGTACTGGGGTTTGAAAGTGATGGAAATAGATTTTATTCCCACCGGTCATTTTTTTGAAAAGATGTTGTGGTTGTATAGATTTTAATTATTAATGCAATTATTATAAGACGATACATCATTTATGGATTGCTTTTGTATATTCATAGATATTGATAGTTTCTTCCAATTCAAGATGGTACTGAAGGATAATGGGTCTTTTAATTTTGTAGGGATTAAATCATGAAATTATGATTTAGGTCAATATATTTATGATAACCTCATTTCTTGAATAAATGGACAAGGTGTTCATATTAACGAAGAACCTGGAATATGGGACGAGACCAAGATAGACATGGTTGTATAGAAATATAGTTAATGAATCTATGGAAATATATATGTATAATTGAAATAAGACCCAACATAATGATCAAAGAATGGTTTCAATGATGATACAACATTATGGGTCAGTAACATTTTTTTGAAAATAGTGAGTGTCAAGCCACCTTTATTGAACATAATAAATATTGAACCACTTTTAAGAAGGGGAAAGAGGGAACCCATTATAGTAAGGGAAATTTTCCTTAAAACCAAGGGTAAAAAGATCTTATATGTCCAAAAGAAGAAAAAATCCAAGCATGCACCTATAATTTGTTTCCCACTATGGGAAGATGTAGAATGGTTGGGATTACATTGACAGAATAATATATATTTACATGTAATGTAGCCAAATGGGATATTTTGGGATGATTATACTAGATAACCATAAAATTAAAGAGGATTTAGCTATTTTATTAGAATAATGAATTTGAGGTGATACTAGAAGAAAGATTGGGAGTCAGTATTCAGGATACAATAGCATATTTAGGTCAATGTAGTACACATGATACTAAAAAGTGGGTGAAAAATAAGATAGATGTATTTAATCAAAATAGAGGTATCAAATCATCAATTCTGTCTTTTGTATGGCTATAAATGATCTATGTGACATATTTAGAACCATTCAGGTAGTTTTAGATGGAAAGAGGTAATTTATGAGTGTTGGGAATTATTTTTTATAACTTATATTAGTGCATCATATGCATTTTTGGTATGTGTAATGACTAGATACATGGAATGATATGAACATAAATATGATATTGGGGGTAATTATTGAGTACTTGTATTTTTGTGTGAATAGACTTTGGATTTGAGATTCGGGAAGAATGGTGATCGAGATAGAATAAATGTATATGATGGTTTTATCATTATGGGATAGGGAAAGTGATTCAAATGGAAAGGAATCTCTATGGAAAGGATCTGTTTTTTAAATTGGGAAATAGAGATTACTGATAATGATATAGATAAATTGGTCATCCTCAAGTTATTTTGGTAATGTGGTTTATGGAATGTCCGAGTTTTTTTAAGGATTGGTAAATGTTTATCGATGACTTATTAGGGTGAGTTATCACATGATGGGGAGGTTGTAGAGTCATGGGCAAATGGGAATAGTAATTTATGTCAAATAATAATCATATTTGTGAATTAATTCTCTGTATTGGTGTTATTGTTGTCTTTTTTGTCATATAAATTAATCTTGTAAATTAAAATGGTATATAGTACTGAATTATTGTAAAATTCTTTTAAATATGGAAGATTAAATAATTTTTTATGTCAAAAGTTATTTTTTCATGTCATGTAATAATTTGGTAGTATAGACTTATATTTAAGATTAATTTAGAATTATTTTGTTATTGATAATATTTCTTGAATTAAAAAACAAATACATATGGTTTTTTAATGTCCAACAACCATTTTGAAAAATGATTCTATTGTTTGAAAAGAAAATTATATATAGAGTGTATGAATAACCATAATAATTGTTCTAGAAATTGGTCTTATATCCTTTATCATGTTGAATTCATCTCATAATCTCAATTTAAAAATTAAATTTCAAATTATTTTATACTAATAATCATCTAGTCATCCAATATTACCTAATCAACTTAAATCAAGGAGCACTAAACATTATTATCTCAATATGATTAAAAACCTGATGGGAATTCAACTTTATTGAATTTACATACCTCTTTTCTTCATATAAAAATAAAAATAATTTCATAATTTCATCATGTTATGTGGTTTTTTGGGGTAAAATACTATAATTATTTTCACACTACGTCATTTCCTCTTAAAGTGACTAAAATTCAATTAACCTCAATTTTTGAATAAATATCTATTGCAAAAAATAAATAGTAGGCCCTTGAGATCCCCCAAATGAAGTCTGGTTTTTAAGAATCCTCAAAAACTCTTCCACACATTAGTAAAATTCATCAGAAAAAAGGTTAGTGTTTCTTCGCTTTCATTTTACATTTAACAAAGTCCCATAGTGCCATTAAGTGGCCTTATGTTTTCATGAACTATATTCTTATTGAACATATCTGCTATATTTTCACAGATCACTATTTTCTATACCTCTAACACATTCTCTTGCTATTAATATCTATAGAAATGATGTTTTTTATTGATATTATTTTTTATTGTATGGATAAATATTTTTATCAATGTAGATTTGAATATGTTTTAATAGATATTAATACTTACTTACTAATTATATCTGAGATAATTTATATATTTATTCTTCCTAATCATTTCCTTCCCAAAATATTATTATGGATACCTAATTATATTTTGTTACACATATAGTAATTTTATTTTATATCCATAAAATCCAATTTTTCCATCCGTATATGAATAAAAAAACTTTTCTACACCTCTAGGTGTCTGAATATCCTAAAACATCCATATCGATATATATTATTAATGGATCGTCCTTCCCATAGTAAATTCCAGTATCACATATTCCTTTACAATTCTATAATATATATTTGACAACCTACCATTTTATAATTCTGTGATTAGATATGTATGTAGTTACTAATCTCATTGAAAATGAAATTTCTTTTAATATGAAAATAATTACATACATTAAATATTTTTTCAATGATTATAATAGAGCATTTTAATTATATGTGTTTTAGTCTCTTATTTTGGGTGATTTTTAGTTTTTTAGTTTAATGTGTATAGATTGAGATTTTTTAAAATTTGTTTTCTTTATTATCTAAATACCTTTTTAAAAATACAGATTTAATCATTTTGAGAGAGCTATAATGTCCCCGATTTCCAATATCTTCCGATTTTCAACCCTCATATCTTCTTTTCATACCCTAAATCCTTTATTTTGAATCATTTAGCAATTAAATATTAAATATTACATATCTTTAATCGTTCTTATCCCACATAGAATATTTAGTCAAAATATTAAATCAATATGATGATCTTTATGAGTTATGATTGTTTCTAATAAGAAAAATGAATTCTGTTTCACCTTTAAAATAATTCTTTTGAAATAAATTTATCAATTTTTTGAACTTATTTCCATAATGATTATGCGAACCCAAAAATTTTATTCATTAATTTATGTAAAATTTATGGTATACTTTATTTTTTAAACTATTTTTCTAGTTAATTTGAATTTTATCCCCAAAATCATTATAATGGAATGAAAAAATTTCTACCATTTGGTCAAGGTACAAATATTTCATTTAAAACATGATCCACTCTAACTGAATAGTTTTATTTTAAATTACTAGTGTGAATATTTTGAGGAAATCAACAGAACACTTCTATTAAAATATTATTACCACAAGTGGTACTATGTATCCATTTAGAATTATTTTTATTACCCTTATGTATATATATTTATTTTCCTTCCATTTTATTCATTATGATTTTTTTCTCTTATGAAATTAATTCTATGATTAAAATAGACTTGGATAATTGATTTATTTTCTCCCACATAATATCCATCAATGTTTTTTCCTTTCTCAAGAACTCCTTTATCAACGTCAGTATCTTAACTATTGATGGTCATTTCTTATTATCATCCAATAGTTTGTAAACAATGTTGTCATTTATATACGCAAATGAAAGATCAAAATTTTCACGAATCCTTAATATTTTCAATGTAATAAATATCAATTATATTGTATTCCATTATCCAAAATATACTAAAGTGGGATAATAATTTAAATTTTTAACACTATAACTTCAAAATATATTCCTATCCGACTAAAAATGGTGTAATTCTATTGACTAGATATGAATTTTTGTTGAGTGAAACAACCATAATTGACATTAAAATTCCAAAGTGAAAATTCATACATAGGGTGTTCTAATTAAATGTTTGATTCATTTCATCAATAATTCTTTTATGTTATAAACATCTAGAGACCTGCATGAAATTCCTTAGAGAAGTATTCTTATATATGTTCATGAAGATGAATTTAGTGTACTCACCACAATTTCCAGATCATAATAAATTTAGCTTCCAACCACATTCCCATTAAAAATTGGAAATACGTTCAATGAAATACTAAGGAATATCATACCATTATGTTATAAATAAAACTCAATCATTTATTTTTTTCATTGTCATAAATATTTTCCTTGTAAAGATAATATTTAACTGAATGAACATGTGAACGACCCTAATCATGAGTGGGAAAAGTTTCAAATATTTGATCTTTCACCTTCCATCCATCCTAATTTTCATAAACCATTCTTTGATTACCTATAAAAAATAAATCACCATTATAATGTACAAATGATCATGATTTGTTATGCCTTTTGTAGTAAAAACATTTATTTAATTCCCAATGAGATTAATAAACCTAAATTTTTAATCCAATATAATTTCTTAATATTTATATAATGAAATTAATCATATGATTTTTGTAAAATATAGTATCTCATATTTTAATAACATTGAGAAAGAAAATATCTATTAGAAACATTTTAATTTTTTTTAAAAGTTAGTTCCATACACTTCCTCATCAAGTTATTGAATTGAAATAACGTTCTCCACCATTCTAGGGAATATATGAACTTATTTTAGCATCATATGTCTCCCATTCACAATACATATATTCTCGTATACTTTTACTAAAATATAAATTGCTTCATCACCCTCCAAATATAATTCCAAAAAAATATTGGATACATAATTTTTGAAACATTTCATATCTTTAGTTAAATATGATGATATACAGGAGACAACCACCCATGATTCCACTACAGTATTGAAAAATAGAAATAGTTCTCTCCCCCTTCCATTGTATATGAAAAAAATTATATATCCTAAAGTATATGGTTTTCCAGATAAATCCATGGGACTCAAACATTCATTTTGAGAGTGTACTTATTTACTACACTTCCAATATATAGGGTATGACCTAAGTGAACATTCTAAAATCATCTCAAATGTCATATATTTATATGGTTTTTTCATTAATAATTTATTTTCATGGGTTTAATGTCTTTTTGCATCAGTAATAATAGAATAATAGGATGATTCTTCAAAGGATATTCATGGAATTTTATATTTTTGATATTATAAAAAACCAAATATCCCATTTAGGTGGAATCTCTAAAAGAAGTAAACATTACATCTTAATGCTATAGATGATATGGAAGTAGTCGGTGGTCCTGCATATCAGCCATGAAAATCAGAATCATCAATTTATGCTTCCCAGGTATCACATTAAATTGATTCATGTGATCTATCTCTGATCGTATTTTTGAGAATCTTATACTGAACTATCTCATCATATTGAAATGTTTTATTCAATGTTGCATGATTATTAAAAATATTCATCTGTTCCTTCGGTACATCAATAAAATTAATTTTTTGAACAAAATATTAAATGAAAAATTCCTCATAAAAACAACCACACCATTTCTAAATCATTAATATCCATGAATTCTTGTATCATGCTTTAAATCCTCTCCAAAATGAAAACTACAATATGGGTGAATCAATGTATATGAAAATTAGATGATTCTTCATGTGTATTTTCTAGGATCAAAACCCTATTCTATAAAACCATTCTACTCAGGCCTTGCTATCATGAAATTTCATATCAACTGAGGAAGGTGAACTCCTATTGGAATAAATATATCATTAATGGAAAGAGAGAATATGATTATTATCTATTGTGTTCATGAATACATGTTTTTTTGGAGGGAGAACTCTCTAATGAATTCCATGGATAAAACCACCAAAAGGAGGATCCTCAGTCCCCTAAAAATTATGAACCATAAAATATTTAATATATAATGGAATATATAGAAAGTTTAGTCCACATTAATGAGTGTAGTAGAAGTATTTTTACATTGCACTAAACTCACCAAAAAAAATTATTCATTATCAATGGAAAAAAACTCACAAACATTCACGAATAATGGACCAACATTTAATGTATGTATAGAATAAATAAACAATATAATAGATAACATGACATGGATAATGGGAGATATTTCCATCAGATATAAACTAGATACTTTATTTGATATATAATTAATGATACAAGAGATTTAAAAAAATATTTGTAATTACCTAAAATACATAAAAGCTTTATAAATATCATAAAAAAATTTAAATTAATCCCAAATTATCTCGCACTCTCCCATCTTGCACGGAGGTCCCACTACAAATATAATAGGCATCATATCGAAGATGTGACATTTTGATGATCCATTTCCCTATGTAGAGGACCCTATTTTACTATTTTTTTAATTTTATTTCATCATCTTTATGTAACTAATATTTTTTTAAATTTAATTTAGTGAACAAATATATTATGAAAAAAATAGAAATCACATCCCAACAACCATCTAATATGTAAAAGTGAACTCTATATATACAAGAGTATAATTTTTTAATATAATCCTAACTCTATGGAATATAATGACATTATTTAGTGTGTTGAAAATTGATATCATTAGATATAAGTGGGATTAAAATGTAAGAGTAACATAGAAAAAAGATATGCTTTATTTTGGTATTACCCTAGAATATATATGAGTAACTCTATGGAAATGGAAATATGTATTTGTAAATTATTTTTATGTAAATGTCACCCTATATTTCGGTATTTGTATAATTGTTAAAATACCTCTTATAAGTAAAGTATATTTTTTTAAAAAATTATTTTATCATACATAAAGAATTCAAAATAAAAAAAAGGAAAATAAAAAACTTAATTTTCTCTACACATAAGGGTATTTCCTAAGATAATGGGTAATATATAATGGTTTTATCCCTGATATGTAAGGGTAAAATGATGGTGATACTAATGTCCCCTTATATAAGGGTCAATACATGGGGTTCCTAGAGTTTTTACAAAAATAAAATATGATGATATTTTTCATATTTCTTCTGTATATTATATTTAAATTAACTATAAATTATATAATTGACAAATTATGTCCATATCAATAAAAACATGACATTTTTACCTTATTTCTCATCTTTCTCTCATTCCTTATTTTTATATGATAAATCATCCTCAATTCATGATGGTTCACTGTTCAATTTTATATATGGTCCATACAAAGATGTGGATATAATTCTATATGCATTTTTTATTTAATAATTCTTACTGTTATTTTATCTCTCACTAAAAAAGAATAATTTTAGTGATTTAGTTTGTTTTATGTTAATTTATATAATGCAGTCAACTCATAAAATGATCGATATTCATTGGATTCCTTCTAACTCTATGGTGGTGGTTCCTATCTATTTCAGGTATTATATATGTGTCATGAATCATGTGACCAATTTTCAATGTTATATTTTTAGATCTTTTATCATGAATGGTTATAATTGGGTATCTATTATTCACAAGGGATACAAGAGGGTAGTCTCGTTTGGGAAATTATTTACATTATTCCAATTATAGCGGGACGATTTAAATGGTATATATTGATTAATGTGTCTTACTAATGTGATTCATATGGTGTTGAACATGGATGTGTATAACAATGTATATTCTTAGATATTTCCCTATTTGCATGGTTATATACACTAACCATAGGGATGAGGCCATTTTAGTCATGTTTTTTTCTTTTTCCTTTTATATGTTATAAAATTCAGTGTGAATGTAAATTTTTTTTGCCTTTTTTCTATGGGGGAAATGATAATTTCTTATTTTCTATGACTATAGAAATATTTAATGATTATCAAATTAATCCCAGAATGGGTTTCTTACCCAAGGGGTAAAAATGGTAAATTCAAAGTTAGTTTATATTTTCATAATATAAAATCAAAAGGATTAGGAGTCAGGATGGACCACTCTTAAAAAATATATTAGAAAATAAATATTAAAAATTTTCCTTACAAAATGTATTTTAAACGTACGGTATTAAAAAAACCACAATCATCCACTTCATATAATTATAAAAAAAAATATTTTTAGTCCCAAACGACCATCTAGATCTGGCCTTGTAACTGATCACTTTAAGATAGCATCAGAATCCTAATTATCTTCCCAGTCTACATGTGTAACGTCAAGGGAAATAAAATCTACAGGTCAGATTCAATAAATCTATTATGGAAGCAGTATCCATGTGACATTCATGGATCACACTTTTAGTTATTATATAGCCATTTTAGATTCATATTTGACCCTCAATAACTAATATCCAAATTTGATAGGATACCTAACCGCCTTGATTATATCCCAAAATCAGCCTCAATAGAAAGACCAATTCAAATGATTTGATAATAAAATACTTTAACGAGGCCCCGATGGGTATAGATGATGCCACCATAACCTGAGGGTCCTGAGAACCTGATCATTCTACTTCTACATTGAAATTTAACCACCATGAAATAGGGGTAATCCATCTAATTGATTTGGGAACCAAATTCTTTTCCCTGCTATTAAAACAATGTGTTCTCATAATAGAGAAATCATATAAATAATTATTCATATATCCAGTTTAGATCAGAGAAACAATAAATATATCACAATGAATTGCATGAACTACAGCATGAATGGAGGGGATTTGATTATCATAGCCAATACCTTTTCTATCCCTCCATATATATCAGATGATAACTTATGTCGTGGACAACAATATGGAATGAGTCTATTTACTACAACCAACCTATTGGTGTGATGTCACCACCCGCTCAAAGCTGTTGAAATAAAACATGCATCCAGATTAACATAACAAGTACTACCAATCATGTAAGTGAAACTAAAACCAAAAAAGAGATATTCTATATTCTCTTCAAGAAATAGAAAAAAGTAACATTTATAAGAAAAGAAAACTATAACTCATGGTAAAAGAACTTGTAGTGGCAGTGTATGTTTCTATATTCTCTGTATGAGAAGAAATACAGGTGGTGGGAAGAAATATTTCTTGAAACCCATCAACCATAAAGGTGTGATAATAGATCCATTATATTAATACTTATAGAATACCCATGCAATGAGAATTACATTTAGATATGAATTCCAGAAAAGAGTGTCACAATCAATGTAACCATATCTAGAGAATTCCATTTATGTTGTGGGGGCTATATGGCATCTGCACCAATTATGTCTAGATAGTTGGAGATGGTTACATGCTTCATCAATGGGGGAATTTGAATTACATCACTAATTTACCTTGATATCCATTGGGTGGTACAACAATTCATAGAGTTATGTTTGGATACCAACCAATTTGAACATATCAAAATATCATAATCTTCATTCTTGATAGATATCCATACAGAGGAAGGGACATAAACAGAGGGATCAATTAGCAATAATGTGGTATTTGTGGTTTTCACAAACTATGAAGTAAAATAATTATCAAAAAAGTCTTCATGTGAATTTTTTTATTAAAAACACATTAATGAGTATTATTTCCTCAAAACCCACCCCTCCAATATCAATAGGCTTAAACCCCTCCCTCTATGAAACTATTTCAAGGATCCTTTCATGAATTCACCCAGTAAATATGATGTTACAAATTATGTTATTGGATCCTCAATTATATATGTAGTCGTGTCTATAATGAAAAGCCATATAAAAACACATATTTTATCACTCATTTATCCCAACAAAATATACTTGTATATTACATGGTCATCACATTCAATGATTATATTTTATTTATTATTTTATAATTTAACCCTTAGAAAATATATTTTCACATTGAACCAAAAAAGTGGAACACCAATTTAGGTAAAAGGGGGATCCTCTTCTAAAAAAAAGATCTATTTCAACAATATTTTTCCTATATATTGATAGTCCTTCCCAAAAATCCACAAAAGATTTAATCTAGTTGAAAACCTTAGAAAAACGTCCTTATAATGCTCGAAGATAGCCTTAAAAGAAGATATTGTGACATTTTTATCTCTCCCAAAGTGATGAATATCATCAATATACAAAATATGTGATGGTGAAAATAATACTCTCTGAACCTTCATCTACGTCTACAAACCCATCTGAATAAGTTTACTATGACAATAGTGTAATTAGACCTCGATAAATTGTGAAGTGAATCCTAGATAAAGGGTATCCTTTTCTTACCCACTAGAATAGTGGAAAAATAAAATTGGTGGACCATTAATAAGAATAGATAGCCTATCAATCTTGAGGATTTTACTGATCAAGTTTATAAATTTATGAGAGAAATCCCAGATTCTCAGAATGCTAAATAGAAAGAACCACTTGATAGTATCAAAATCCTTGGAGATTTCAATCATCAAGTCCATATTCCCATCCGTTACATTTTTCTTCTTGATTTTTAAAATTTAAAAATTAGTATATCATAAGTCTTAATGTTAATCCCTGAGAGAATGATAAACTTTTTTTGAGTGGTAAATACCTTGGAAATATCTCCCACTCAATAATCCAAAATCTTACTGATCTTTTTATGAATGGATTTCCCAATCACAATAAGTTTTAATTATTTGATGTTAAGAGAATTTCATTTTTTAAGAAGTAGGGATATAATATTTTAATTAACTCCATAAGGAATTGAAATAAAATGGAACTATTATCTCACACCATTAATAACATCAATATTTATAAAGTCCCAATAAATCATTTGGAATTTATTGGTGAAGCTATATAGTCCAGAAATACTTTCATTGTTTAAGGAATGGAGAGAAGATTTAATTTCATTTTCATTGCGAGCCTCTATAAGAATTCTATTTTTTCCTCTCTAATTGTACGAATAGTATTTTTGATCATATTGTGAGTTTTATACACTTCATTCTCCTCATTAATGTCCTCAAATTAAGATGAAATTTCATTTGAAATTTCATTTTCATAACTATATGAGGTCCCAATAAATTTATTATTATAGAGTCCTTTTATTTACTTTTTCTCTCTATATATGAAATCGAAAATCTCTGTGTTGTTGTCTCCATATTTAATAAATTTGACAGTAAATTGGTTCTAAGCTAAATATTCATTATGGGAAATAAAATCATTATGGTTTGAAAAAAACATCTCCTCCCTAGAGGGAACCTCATGAAACGGATTACATTCCCGAAATTGAGCATTATGGGTTTCATCCTCTTTGATGTCAATGTAAATAATGGTGAAAGTAGTTCCATTACACTCCTTGAGCCTTGATTTTACACAGTTCTGTTTTCTGGTAAGAACTTGTAATGGGATTCCAAATAACATCCCCTTCCATGAATTCTTAATTATTTTATATAGCCAGGTAAAACTATACAATAATTATTGAAATTTAAATTTAATTGGAATGACCATAATCTATTAAAAAAAGTTTAATAAGTAGGAGGCTATGATCATAATATATCGTGTGAATGGTGATCCCATAGATATCAAAATACTCGTTCCTATCATCAAATTTTACAGAACATCTATCCAATTTACATTCATTACCCCCATTGATTGTAAATCATCCCCATATGATGTTATATACTATAATAGGAACCTCAATGAAGTTGTATTCATAAATACATGAGGAAAATCCATTACCTTCTGGTCGATACAAGTTACCTATTTTATTTTTCCTCCAGCATCAATATAGTATTCAAATCCAAAATTTTGGTCCAACTCTGAATTATATTCATAGAGACGCATTCCAGTTTTTTCAAGGAGATATTCTTCTTGTGTACAAGTAGAAGGAACACACAAATGGAACAAAAAAACCAATTCCATTTAGTTACGCAGACATAGTGATGGACTGTTGATCATAATTAAATGAGTTTATTATAATTATGTCACTCTGAAAGATTCCAATAGACTCCATGTCACATTACAACTGATTGTGAGATACAAAAGAATAACCTAAAGACATCTATTTCAATGCCTTTAAGTTGCCAATTTTCCTTCTATATTTACAAATGCCTATATATAGTAAAAATATTTCACAATTAGGTTCTTATGGACTATGATCGTAGAAGAATTCCCATGCCCATGGAATTTCAAAAAGATTGAATTCATTGTATATATTTAATATTCCTTTTTTGAGGCCAATCATGTTGTTATTCCATGTTATGTGTAGTTTTAGTGATTTCCTGATTCCTTCTAATCTTTTTTGCAGCATCATTAGAAGCCATATCATCCTCAGCCATTACTTATTATTCAGATGTGGTAGAATCAACAGAAACCTCATTCAAAAGAACACCACTGAAAGGGGTGTATTTTTGGGAAGAATTAATGTGTTCATGAGTAATGTTTCATGTAATTTCTTTCTTACATATTTAGAAATTAGAACGTATACCAACAACCATTCTTCCGAGTTGATATACTCCAGAACATTATCAATGATATCAACATTTTATTTACTAGTGACCAGTGTATAAGAGAAACATGGGGAATTCCTTAGCCTGAATAATTATTGACGAAGTAAAGTCCTCATGGGAATCAAAACCATGAGATAGATCAACAGATTTTAGAACAGCCTGCACATATTTGAAGGCCTCATTCATTGGTCTAATGGATTCATTGGAATTATCAGCATGTCTTTCTTTTTGACATGTATCATATGAGGAGTCCATGATTTGACTAGAGGTGTAATATTTGTTGTTATTATCTTCAGCATGATCCCCTTCATCATTAGGGGGATTTAAAATAGACAAAGTAGTTTCCTAATTATGATTATTTTTATCAAATATGATTACCAAATGACCTATTGGAATGGAGTTATGTTTAATATAAAAATCAGTAACTGAAATACATGTTGTAGCCCCACCATGTGGACCCATCATTGGATTTCCTCAAATTAGAGTGTTCAGTGGAACTATTATTCCCCTTCTTCCTTCAACAATTATCATTATCATGGACTCTACTTTTTTTATATGATTTACAGCTTTTACATATTGTACTCATGTTCCATGTGCCCAAAAAAATTAAAAGTCAATAAATGCTTCCATTTTCCATCATATTGACAATCAATATTGATGTTATTATCCCTAGTAGTTAGAACCAACTCTTCAACCAATGTGGAAGACATATCAACCTTAATAATGATCATTAAATTAGAACTAAAGCATGGGTTAACCATCTGCATGTACATCCTTATTGGTTTTCCAACCAATGACGCAATATTCTAATGAATTAATGGATTCCAAGAAAACTTGTTTAATTTTAATATTAGTATCTAGATCTATGAGTTAGTTAATCTAACATTTCAATGATCAAAATTTGGATATAATTTCTGAATATAGTGGAATCCACGCATCAATGAGATAGTTCCATGTCTCCAAGCTCCCTACATAATTTCATCAGAGGGGAATACTATATGGTATCAACAATGGCCCATTTCAGTCATCTACCATTCATGAAAAACCTAGGCCAAAGCAATTCACTATGACATATCATTGATCTTCCATAATTTCCCCCCACTTTAGAATCATAATATAACGAGATATGGAATAATGATAGATATTCATACATTACTCTACAGTATATTGACTTTCCAACATATCCAAAATTCATCATTTTTTGATAACCTGTCTCAGTAGAGGAGAATGAAAGCAAAAAAGGAAGGATTTTCTATTTGTTTTATCATGTCTCTATAATTCTTCTTTGATCAATTATTCTCACATGTCATGGGATTTATGTGACTATAATTTCTAATCACATAAAATCTAAATATCTATTTACGACCAACATGATCAGGGATATCACTAGCCAATCTGCGAGTCATTATCACCATTATTAGGCTTTTTCTTGTCCTTCCCCATATTTCTACGCCATCTTCATTATATATTAATATTTTATTAATACAATATTAAATAATACATTGAGTTAAATGTTTATATCTCCAAATAATAACCTAATATTTTCAATTTAACATCCCTATTAAGTCTAAAATTGTCGGCTTTACATACAAGAAGTATAATAATGACCATGGTTATTATACCTGGGTCAGGATATATTTTCCTATAAATAAATAATGACAAACTGAATTAAAAAAACAAAACTACATTGCTCTTTATTTATTAAAAATTCTTATGGAATCATGTGTACTTGATATAGGGGATTTTCTTTGTGTCTTTGTCAATATGAGATAAAAAATGGGGATAATGGAAGAGGGGTTTCCATAATGTTCTCAATTGAAGAAAACTACCGATATTATAAATAATGATTTTGATTTTATGACCAATGAATCAGAGGAACACCATAATGTATTTATGTCAAGTAAATTTCATTGTTTTTCCATTTTAATTTTAATCTTCAATTTTTTTTAAAAAATCAAGTGACTACTACTATGTCAAAGGCCAATATAGATGGGTATTGGATAATTATATATTTGAATTGTTAATAAATTCAATGGATAAATTAGGAAGAATATTTGTAAGTCATCTATGTTTTACGAAGAATTATAGAGGATGAGGAATAATAAATATTCTAATTTTAAAGGTTGTTTTTAATTTTTTTCTATGTAAGGGTAACATTTTTTACACTTATGTAATGGAAAATTAAGGATAATTGTTCATTTAAACATATTAAACAGTGATTTCCTAGGGGTAAGGAATTTATTAACAATACAAAATCACATATGTGTTAGGGTAAGTCACATCTTATCCAAAAGAAGGTAATACCCCTTCACATAAGTGTATATTTCTCTTAGAAAAAATATATTGTAATCATTTTATTATGTGATAGTTTTATGGTATAAAATAGGGGGTTTGGGTAGAATTGTTTTTTAAATTAAATTTTATAATTACATAAACAATGTATTTTAAAATTATTTTAATATTAATGGAATTGATATTAATTAAAATTTTGTAAATTAAAAAGTGAATGTTTTCTATTGGATGTGTTTTTTAATTTTTTTTTCTAGTTGAAGAAACAAAATTAATAATAATAAATTAATCCAAATCTAATCCTGGAAGTAATTTTTAAAAAAATTGAAAATTTATTTTATAAATTAATAATTTTTTAAAGTATGATTTGGACCTCATATTGAATAACGATGGTTGATTGAAATTGGATGATCTAATACAATTGTGGTCATACATTTGTTGTAATTTGGTTGACTCTATGTATGAGTTAAGTGGATCCATGAAAAAAACATAATAATTAAATTTACCATTTTTATACATCGAATTTGATATGTGGTCTCATCACCAATATGTTATTGACCGTTATAATATAAGACTTTTTTGAACAATTATATAAACTATTTTATTTCTGAAAAATACCAATGAATGGAATTGAATAATTTATTGTGTGATTTGAAAAACCTTTGTACACTATCATGATTCCTACACTATTGATGGTGAAGGTCTTGATTATTATTTATTATTATTGATATAGTCTAATTCTAATTGGTATATAATTAATTAATTAATTCAATTTAGTGTCCCTATGGATATGCTCCCATTGATCCATTGAGTGTTTGAGTTTGTGGGTATTATGAATTTGAATAAATATCCCTAGCATTAAATGATATGAACCTTAATATATTCTAAAATGTTATGGGAATGTTCAGATGTGCTATACGAGGGTGTTACTACCTCATTAGTGCATGATCATTGATTAGAAATTCCCTATGTAGTTTGACATTTGGTTTGGCATGAGAAGACTAACCTAGGATAGAATTGGAGAGAGAGAGAGATGGATGGTAAGCTTTATTTATTAAGAAATTATAGTATATAATATTATAAGAGGATAATGTGGAATGTGAATAATCATTACAATGTGGAGGGATAAAATTCCTTCTGATTTAAGTGATTTACCCATGAGATGCAATTTAGATCGAGGGGGCCTTATTGGGTTTTCATTCCGTTAAGTGTAATAGGGGACCTAATTGGATTCCCTCATGTTAGGTTTACTCTATTTAGGGTTATATTATGAATAGGATGTTCTAATTCTTGGTTTAGACTTGGAAGTAGAGGTTATAATATGATTCAGGTAGGGACTCAATGAAAAAAATTATTTGTGAACATGAGAGTTCATCCTTAGTTCTATAAGATCGCATTGGGAAAGTGTCCATCCCACATTGTTACTATTATTATTACAATTTTAATGATATTTTTTTAATTATATATAGGACCTATATATAAAATAATTTATTAAAAGTATTACCTCACTAGGATCCTGATTTGAATGATGACAGATGCTTTGAATTACCTCTATAGTATATAGTTGAGAGACATGGTGTTTGGAGAGATTATCATTGATTCCTTGCATCTAAAATTGTAAAATATTATGTTGGAAGTGATATCTAGTTTTTTATAAGTTTTGATCACAATTAATATTTATATCTTGAAAATGGGAGTCCATTGATTAAATCCCTAAGATCCAGTGAGGCCTTGTGATATTGGATGTATGGGAAATAAATGATCTTATAGTGATATTTATTAATATGTGATTCCTAGAAAGCATATAATATGGATGATAATCCATGAATGATAATAGTATTCCGTGGACACCCCTGGATCTAGATTTTACCCCTCATGTGATGAGATTACCTTGAAACTCTCTTTTATCAAACATAAATTAACTATTATTTTTATTGGATCGAATAATTCATAGTATCCTATAATTAAATAAATTTTTGGTATGTACGTAAATCAGATCTAGGGGTATGTATTGTATCCCATCATGGTGATATATTATGTTCAGAGGGTCTCTATAATTAGTAACATCGTGTATGTAAAGTGATGGGTATATCATTATAAACCACGAAATGGTGGTGAATTTTATTTCCACCATACTAGTGTAATTATTTATTTAGTTTTCCATATAACATTTATAAGTAGAATTCACTATATTTTTATTTAACCATGTTGAATGTGATCTTCTTAGTTTTTCTCGAACCATAATCATTCATAAATAACATTTGGGCTCCTGAGTAGATGTCATCATTTATATCTTCTTATTGGGTAGTGTCTTGGAATATCCTAATCATAAAGGATAGCTCGAATTGTTTGAAAATGGATGAGGTGTAACTTATGGATGAAAGTAGAACATTTTTTTAGCATTTTTTCTTTTATTTATCATTTATATGATATATACATAGTTTTGTGATGAATTTTTGTTTTCTATAATGTCTATGACATTATATTACTATATTATTCAACATGTAAATTCAATATAGAATTGATATTATTGTTTAATTATACTAATTTAAGTACATTGATGTTTCTTTTATACATATATTTCTTAATTATTTTTATCTATTATATTTTCAATCATTCATATAAGTATATCCTCCCCACGGAATCACACTAGACACTCGTAGCTTGCTTCCATTCTGTGGTATATAGGGAGACATGCATGAATTTATCTGGTTATCCAGTCGTGCTATAGATTATAATAAACTTGGTCATGAATGTTACAAAGTGGAATTAAATTAATTATATGATTGATATAACAGAGTAAATAAGATTTACATTCAATAAAATTATTTAGATATATGTCCAACATGTGATTTATGAATGTTTTAGTGCTTTTATAGAAATAAAAATGGTGAATGGAAGAAATATTTTCTGATGGAAAGTATAAATTGATAGTTTATGAGATTATTATTCATTTTTATTTTATTTTTGTTGTTTTATATCTTATCCTATCATGACACCCTGTATTTTTACTGGATAAATAGATTTATTATTTATTTTGGTTTTCAAGTTTTGTCCCATTATAAAGAAACTACTGTTCATGTATATTATTGGGAATGTATTATTCACAGAAAAGTTTTAAATTTTGTGTGTTTAGTATCACTACAGACATAGGGTTCAACTGTTTAATGTTTTATAAACAAGTAAATTTATAATTTTCCCATATAACATGGTGGTATAATTCTATATAGATTCCCTATGGTAGATGTTTCATTTTATAATAGGTCATGTGGATCTAAAAATAGAGGAACCATCATGATAATATTAACTTCCCTCTATGTAAGGGATTAATAACACACGTAATATATTGGTACAAAAATTATATACCTTACTAATAGACTTGGTGAGTAAAAATTAAAATAGGATCAGGTTATTTAAAGTAATAGGAAAAACATATATTTTTCCCTCATATATATTCTTTGTGATATTATATGTTATTTAACTATATGATCATGAAATACAAGACACAATTTTTTTCGGGTCATATGATTATACACATAGGTGTTGAGGCATGAAAAAGTGATCCTTGTGGGGGTTGCTCCAATATTATGAGACCTAGTGAGCATCAATAAGAAATTTTTATTCATGATGGGATAGTCCCATTGTTCGATAAATAGAGAAAAGAAGTATCCATTAGTAGAAAATGAGCTGGAATTTAATTCTTGATATGTATATATAATACCCCTAGAGTGGTCACATTGGTACATGAGTCATTTTAAGATAATTTTCATGGGTATGTAGAAATGTTTCTTAAGTGATGTAACTTATTTGAGATGTTACCAATGGTTTCGGAAGGAATGTTTACTTATTGAGATGAATATCCTGACCATAGAGAGGAGAATATTATATTTTTGATGACATATGCATATTTAATCCAATATCGGTTGGTTATACAAGATATATATGTCCCTCATAAATGATAAAAATGGGGATATCACTTAACTAGTTGAGATGATTATTGGGAAATGATATATCGTAGTTATATAGTCATGGAGTAGAATTATATATTTTGAATAATGAAATATCCATGGGGTGCTTAACCCTTGATCAGTGCATGTTGGTGATACTAGTAATATGGACTAGGTAAATGAGTTATGTTGGGATATCATGACGTAAAGAACATGAGGTGGTTTTGGATCATGATGGGTTTCAAGGGTAAGATCATTAACATTCCCAACTATGGTTATTTAAGGTGTGTCACCAAATATATTGTAGATCATGCATTAATATGGGCAGATATATGATGGATATTGATTTTTATGTTTTCATGTAATACCTTGGATGATGGGTGATTGTGAGATTTTCCACAATATTTGAGAGATGTTAGGATTATTGTAAATAGAATATTCACGGTTTTTATTGATGATTTTAAATTCTATTTATCCTGATATATTTTTTAGGAATGTTAACATACATTTTATGATGTTATAATCATGGGATATAATGTTGGGTTTGGTGACTATGTGGATCAAGAGTGTACAAATGTAATATATTGATGAAATTAATATAGATTAGTAGTTGGAAGTGTAGATGAAATGGATCGTTGGATTTTTTTAGATCATGCATGTATGGTTTCATGAATAATTGGTCTGAATTACTATCATGGTTTTTTATGTAGTCACATCAGACATGGATCTGGGTGCCGTGGGGAGGTGGACCCAAGGATGTTCCTTGATGTGGAATTCCATGGCAGTGTAGTGTATGTAGTTGAAATTTTATTTGGGTGTGGAATAGGAGAATCAATATATATTTTATGATAGAATGTTTTTTGTTGATTTTGAAGAGTTGTATAGAGGAAACCTAATTGTTGTGGGGGAATCATTGGTTGGGAATTGTGGACCCCTCATTAGAGAGGTATTTTTTATGGTTATTAAGGATTATGTTCCTTGTGAGTCTTGAACAGGCTGCATTTGATGATTCACATTTGTGATATGTTCTGAATGATATAAAAATATCCAATCATTACGTGTAGTAATTTATAAACATTGGTTCTTGCGGAATGAAACTAGAGATGTTATGGTTTTAGTTTTGATGATAATTTTCTTTAGATGGTCAATATGTAATTTTTATTTTGGCATGGTGGGAAATTTGATTTATCTACTTCCATGGAAAATACCTAATTTGTTATTCAGGTGAATAATTGTATAATATACATGCATTACTATTAAGATCAAGATGTTTTTAATATTATCCATGAATGATTTGGAACATGGAATAGAGTTTTCCATTGGTGAGAGAATGGTGAATAGTGTAGATGATCTTAGGATTCAATTGAGGGTTAATTTAATTTGATCTAGAGAGGTTATATAATTTTGTTGGGTGTGAACAATAACGTTAACGAATGGATTCCTAATGGAGAACTGGCCTTGATTTATAAGAATAGTCTGGTGTAGTGAGATGGAAACCACACCATGCACGTCATTAGACCACTAGAATTTTTTGTCATTATGTGATTTTATAGTTGGAAGAACTATTTTATTGAAGTATAATTTACTATTTATGCCATGTTTTTATATGATATATATATGTATATATATCATGGAGTTTTTTCTTAGTGGTTAAATTTTAGTGATGACTAATGGATCTATTTTATCTAAATTATCTACCTCATGTTTGGATTTTCATAGTGGAAGAGCAGTATTAATTATGATGTAGTACATGATGAGTTACTGATAAATCAAAAATCTGTATGGTTTGTTGGATGAGATTGACTAACCACTGGGGAATCTCAGGGACAAGATTCATTTTGGAGGAGATATTTTAATACACTATTCTACTCACGGTAGTGAAATGTTGAAAAAATTTATTTTTTCATATCTAACATTATGATGAGAGAAATCGTAATTTCTCCTCTTAAATGTCTTTATAAGTATTACTAACTCTCCCATTGACTGTTTAATAAGTTATTTGACTTATGGATACAATATAGTGATATTATGAGTTTCATATATTTAGTATATTTCCTCAATATTTATTTAATAAAATATTAATTACTCACTTCATGTAAATGCTGACATTTCATAAAAAAGTGGTTTTGTTTGATATCATGCTTCACAGTTTTGTTATTAATGATGGGTATTACAATGGAGATATTTTATCATTGGGTGGGTTATTTGTAATTACCTGACCCTAGTTACCCATAGTTGGTGCATTATTACATAAAATTTACATGATAACAAAAGATCAAGTCTCGAAAGATAGATTAGTTTAGTAGTCTTGGAAACACTAGATACATTCATAAAGTTTACATTACATCATAAATTTAAAACTAAAACAACATCTTGTCTCCACAATCATATCCCCTTATATTATCCCTGCAGGTCATTAATAAAATACATCTTCACATGCTAGAAAAAAAACATAGAAAGGGGTGAGCTCAATGCCCAGTAAGGATAAAAATATAGAAGAAACTTTCATATATAAGCATAAACATTTAAGGCAATGTATAACAAAAACAAATTCCTTTTAAACATGAACTTCGACATAATACAGAAAAAATAAAATGAAATAATTCTATTTACTTATTCACATGTATATTCTACTAGTCGAATAATCATATGCAATATCAATAACAACTTTCATAATGATGGAATGCATAATGCAAGACTATCATAAACACATAGCAAAACCCTCATGCTAAGACTAAAAATAATATTTTGTCAAGGCCTCGTTCCAAGACCCTAGTTTGTCTTATGAGACTTACCGATGCATAGAGAATCTATAACGAGCTCCACCCATCACTTATTAATTCCAATGCATTCCTCATATAAAAAGGTTTAAACATAACATAAACATTCATATTAAAACAAGCATACGAAATGTCAATACATTCTCCATAAACCATGAATGGTATAAAAATAACACATCCACTATCAAACATTTCAAAATACCATCAATACAATATGGATGTTTTGTATCATAATAAATAAACATTAAATAAGATTAAAATCCATCAAAGTATGTTGACATAGATGAAATCAAAACTATTTGAGAGAAATATCATTTTTTAAATCATTTCAAAGTCCCATAATTAATAAATAAAACATTTACATTGAAAATTTTATTATAAGATTGTATGGGAAGCTTCTATGACATTATAATGGTAGAAAATAGCCACATCCACAGTATAAGTAAAAAAGTCATTATTACCCTAATTTTGCCGAAAAAGACCTTGTTTGGAAAAAGATGGGAAAGATTCCTTTATAAACTTCTTATAAATAGTCAAACAAGAGTATAAATGACTTTAACCCATCTTTTGAAAAATAGTAAGAGTGTTTTGAAATACATTTTTAAGAAACATGGATGTGGATGATAAAGAGGTCCGAGTAGATAATTACGTATAAACAACCTCAGATAATGAAGAGATTGTGAAATAACCCTTACCTTGTACATTTCCTTGTTTGAGGGTAGGTTAAACTCCTGTATAATGGTGAATTTTTTATTATTAAGTTATTCAAAAATCATATAAATTAATATGATATCATATATGATCATTTAACATTTCTTTGTTAATAATATCTTTGTATTATCGTCGTTTCGGGTGTTAACTTACTCGTTTTATTTTTATGTTTTTTTATATAAGACATGTTTGATATGGATAGGTTTGTATATTATTCATATCCAGAATGATATCATGTCCTTAAACATTATTTTTAATCATCAAATGAGAATTAGACTTGAATGGATTTGATGGGGAATAAATCTCATCGCGTTCATGGAGACGGTAGTCCATACGTACGCACGGGCTATAATATTATTCTTTTGATATTAAAATAATATATAATTGGATGGTATATCATATATAAAGAATCATTATCATGTTATATTTATTATTTACATGAATTAAACATCATTATTATACCCATCCAAATAATATGGTTTTGAATAACAATTACACCACGACATGGAGACGATAAGCCGTACATACGCACGTATGGTGACATGAAATTTAAAGGATGGATAGAATACTGAATATGGTTGTACCATTTTTATAATAAAATCAATGTATAAATAATATACTGTATTTATTATTTTATAATTGGAATAGCAAATAAAGAAGAAGAGTAAGAAGAAAGGATCTTGAAAGAGGGTGGTGAAAACATTACCTCTTCTTCGAGTTCTTCATTTTGATTTGATCAAAATGGCTCCTTAGGATGGATTTATTATCATGATAAGGCCTCTAGGATGAAGTGAGAGAAGTTTAGAGAGTATTTGGGCAGGGGTTGGACTAAAAAAAATCTTTGAAGGTGCGAAGAATTGGTTAGAAGTGGTGTCCTTTTATAAGGGGGAGGAGGGGCACCTTAGGATAAGGTAGAAATATTATTTTATAATAAATTCATATTCGGTTTCTAATGGCTCCAATGTGGTTTATTTAAAGGTTAAGATGGGTATGGGTCAAAAAAACTACTCAAATAATAGGTTTTAGGCAGGTTTGGGTCACTATATTAACCTTATCATTTAGTTTTAACTCATAGTTAATTAGTTGGACATTTACCATGTCACTTTGTATTTTTATATTATTTAATAAATAAATGTACTATAAACTTCCAAGAGACCCACAAGTGGTCGATTAATGATACAACTATCATGAGATAAGTCCTATGTCTGAACCTTATATTTTTAAGAATATAATATCAATTAATAATATCATATTTGTTTTAAAAACTCATTTATGTCAATTTTGACACTATTCAATAATTGATTTTTTTAAAGTCTTAAAAACTTTATTAATTCGAACCAAATTAATTTAATAAAATCTATACGGTCATATTAACCAATAAAATTCATGTAAGTCATCAAAAAATTCAAATTATATTTATTTTAACATTTATAATAACAATTATTTGATTCTTTCTTTAATAAGGAAAATACTACATCATTATTGTGTCCTAAATAATATTAATTATTAAATGTCTAAAAATTATAAATAAAATAAAATTATTTAGGAAAATTTTTTAGATTTATGATGAATATTTATAATATAATATAATACATATATAATCCTATGTAAAAATTGTTTTTCTAAAATATATATGCTTATGTCATTTTTGTATTTATTTTAACTTAATTAATATAGAGTGTCCTTTTCACATACAAGTGGATCCATAGGGTACCAAAATCGACCCAAAGATGCTCATGGTCGGAAATTTTTCCACCAATAAGGTTAGGACACGTTTTAGGGTAATTTATTATTATTATAATATTATTTTTGACAATTATTTACCGGATTTACCCTTTAACCATGGTAAATAAAATATTTACCGAAATAATTATTCAAAATTTTTAAAAATGAAAGATACATATTTAAATAATTTGGAAATCCTGATTTCAATTATGGAATCCATTTTTCCAAATTCAAAACACATAAGTGGTAGAAATTAATTTAAAATTAATTCCTGTTGTCAAATCAAAAAAGCGTGTTTTTAAGAAATAATAACTATCAAAAGATTGACACTTGTTTATGTCCGGTATAATTGTGAAATTATGTCCAATGAACAAAATTGTATTAAATAGTAAAAAATTATTCTAAATATACTTTAAACCCACTCAAATTCATAATTTATCACGATTAATTATTTTGATTAAAACTGTTTTTTTATTAAAATTTAGTAATTTTCATTATTCATCAAAATATAAAAGTTATCCAAAAAGTACAAAAACTTTACCCTATGCTAAATTCGATATTCTGAATCCAAAAATGAAGTCCATTTTGAGAGATAAAATTTATAAAATTTCAAAAATTGGATATTACTATTCATAACAGCTACTTTGATTGGTCATAGTGTTATAGAATCTCGAAGTTGTATACCACACTTGTTACTGTATTATTCAAAGAGAATCATACTGTGGAAGCTTGGGGTGTTACATTCTCCCCGCCTTCAAATATTTTGTTTCTCAAAATTTCTAAATACTACCGCATGAAAAGACTCGGGTGGTTCTTCATCATAAGTTCCTTGGGTTACCACGTTGCCTCTTCCATCTTATGGTTTCTCCGTAGCACTTTTACCAGATGAGTAATTCAGTTTCTCAGCACTTGTTCTCTGATATCAATAATCCTGATGGTCTCTTCGCAATAAGACAAATCATGTTCTAGTTCTGATTCCTCATAGTTGAGTACATGCATTGGGTCAGGCATGTATTTTCTTAACAGTGATACGTGGAACACATCGTGATCTTTGGAGAGATCTGAGGGCATTGCTAAACAGTAAGCGCCAATTCGTTCTAAAATTTCAAAAGGTCCGATGTACCTGGGAATTAGTTTACATTTCTTACCAAAACGTATGACTCCCTCCCATGGAGATACCTTTATGAAAACATGATCTTCTACATGAAATTCCAAATCCTTAATTTAGTTGTCGGCATAGCACTTCTGGCTACTTTGAGCTCCTTTTATGTGTTTTTGGATTACATTTACCTTTTCCATTGTTTCCTCCACTAGTTATGGGCCTAGAAGTTTTCTTTCACCAATGTCATCACAACAGGTTGGTGTGCAACATCTCTTTCTGTAAAACGCTTCATATTGTTCCATTTGAATACTCAAATGGAAGCTATTATTATATGAAAAATCTACCAGAGGTAAATATTGATCCCACATACCCTGAAAGTCATGTGAGGATGATCTCAACATGTCTTCTAAGGTTTGAATAGTCCGTTCTGATTGTCCATCTGTTTGAGGGTGGTAGGCAGTGCTCAAACTAAGTTCAGTGTCCAAGGCCTTCTGATGAATCTTCAAAAAAATTGAAGTAAAATGGGGATCACGATCCGATACAATCGATAGGGGTACTCTAGGAAGTCTCACAACTTCATTAATATATAGTCTTGCTAGAACTTTGAGTGGTAAATCTTCTCTTATAGAAAGAGAATGTGCTGACTTGGAAAGATGTTCAACAATGACACATATTGCATCATTCCTTCTAGGATACTATGGTATCCCCATGAAAAGGTCCATCGTAATATTATCCCACTTCCACTCCGGTATGGGAAGTGGTTGCATTACTCCTCTAAGATGTTACCTTCCAGCTTTAACATGTTGAAAACCCATACATATTGACACAAAATCAGCAATCTCCCTCTTCATGTTGTCCCACCAAAAATGTTCCTTAAAATGACTATACATTTTGGCGCTCCCAGTGTGTATAAAGAAAATAGATCTATAAGCATCATCTAACAATTCCCTTTTTAGATCAGGTATATCGGGAACACAAAGTCTCTTCCCAAATTTCAAAATTCCATCTTCATACACAAATTCTCTCAAGCTCCCATCATTCACAACTTTAATATTATTTTAAAATTCATCATCATCAGTCTGAGAACTCTTAATACATTCTAGTAAAGATGGTTTGACAACCATTTGATAAATCATTGATGTTTAACCTTCCATGGTTATTCCCATGCCCATCTTCACTAGATCCATGAAAATTGGATCCCTTTCAATTATCATATTGTTCAAAACTCCATGATCATTTCTACTCAAAGCATATGCCACCCTATTTTCCATCCCTGGGTGGTATTTTATCATACAATAATAATCCTTGAGTAATTAAATCCATCTCATTTGCCTCTTGTTGATTTATTTTTGTGAGAAAATATACTTCAAACTCTTGTGATCAGTATAAATCTCACATTTTTCACCATAGAGGTAGTGTCTCCATATCTTCAAAGCAATGATCACAGCTGCTAGCTCGATATCAAGAGTATGATAGTTTTGCTCATGAATTTTCAATTATCGTGATTCATTTGAAATAACCCTATCATTCTACATAAGGACACAACCAAGTCCTTTCTTTGATGCATCACTATAAATAACGAACCCATAATTCCACGATGGTAGACTCAATATAATAGAATTGAATAATATTCTCTTCAGTTCTTTGAAACATTCTTCACACTCTTTTGTCCAAACAAATTTAACTCATTTACGTGTGAGCTTTGTAAATGGGTTAGCCAACCGAGAAAAATTCTGGACGAAATGTTGATAATAACCTGCTAAACCAATAAAATTGTGTACCACAGTTATACTCGCCGGTGCAGGACATTATTGGATTGCCTTGGTCTCAGAAGGATCGACATAGATTCCATATTTAGAGACAATGTGGACATGAAATGAAATCCCCTGAATCCATAATTCACACTTGCTAAACTTCCCATATAATTCTTGTCTTCTGAGAGTCTTCATGATAATGGAAAAGTGATCTTCATGACCTTATTAGCTTTTAGAGTATACCACGATATCATAAATAAATACCAACACAAATTCGTCGATATATTCCTTGAAACCCCTATTCAGTAGATCCATGAGTACAGAGGGTGCATTAGTCAATCTAAAATCCATTACTGTAAACTCGTATTTCCAGTACCTGGTTCGAAATGCTATCTTCGGAATGTATTCCTTATTCACACACAACTGATGGTATCTAGATCGAAGGAAAATCTTTGAAAATTATTTAACACCATGCAGTTGGTCAAATAAATAATCAATGTGAGGTAGGGGATACTTGTTCTTTATTATTATAGCATTGATCTCCATGTAGTCGATACATAACCTCATAGATCCATATTTCTTTTTTAACAAAAAGAACAGGGGATCCCCATAGAGAAGCACAAGAGAGAATAAATCTCTTATTACTCAATTCCCCTAGTTGTTTCTTTAGTTCAACTAATTATATAGTGTCCATTCTATAAGGGGTCTTCGATATAGGCCTTGATCAAGGAATTAAATCAATGGAAAACTCAACTTCTCATTCTGGAGGATGTCTAGGTAAATCTTCCGGAAACACATCTACATATACCTTCACAGTAGGTAAATCCTCTATTTGAACATTCCATTCCTCACCCATAGTAAATTCATTCTCTTCCTCCCCAATAATTGAATTTAGTTTTGCTACTGGGAATGGATCAAGATAAGAATTAGGTGGTGACGATTCTGCTCTAAAGATAAAGTGTTCCTTATCATCGTCACAAAAAATCATACCCTCTTTCTTATTACAATAAATCTTCGCATAATGGTCCGATAGCCAATCCATACCAAGGATTATATCAAACTCAATCATTGGTGTGATGATGAGATTAGCATATAATGAACATTTACATGCTCTAATGGGGACGGATTCACAAAAAAATTGTTGCAATGATACTTCCCTTAGGAGTTTTAACTTACAACTCCCGTGTTAAATGAAATTGGAAATATCTAATTTTCTTAGAAAAATGGGAAGATATGAAATAATGCGATGATCCAGAATCAAATAATGCATATTCTGAACTTGAGGAAACCATTAAATTACCTGCCACCACGTCTTTCAGAGCTTCTACTTCAGAAGTAGTGATACCATAAGCATGGCCTTGATCACTTGGCATTTTCTGAGGTAAGTTCCCCTGATGCTTAGGACATTAATTTTCATAATGTCCCATCTCCCTGCAATTGTAGTATTGGTCATTGGTATCTTCCTTCATACCCTTGCAATCAAGAGCTTGGTGGCCTTTTTCACCACACTTGTAATAGACTCCCATTCCCTTGAAGCAAGTACCAGGGTGTTTCTTCCCACATTTACTGTAGGATGGATATACAACTTTTCCCTTCTTCCCTTTTTTTTTCCATTCCCAGATTGATCAGTAGATCTCTTCTTCTCTTGCTTTGCTTTAATGTCATAAGATGGAGATAATTCCTTTTCACTCTTGATAGCACATGAGACAATGTCTTCGTACGAGGAGAAGGATTGTGAGACTAATGCTCGCTGGAGAAATGGTTTTAAACCATTAAATAAATGATCAATATTACTTCATGGGTTATGTATGTAATCTCTATCATACCTTGCAAACCATGTAATGTTAGCTTCATACTCTGCGACATTCTCATCCTCCTTTTGTCTCAGACTCAGAAATTGCCTTTCCATATCTACTCTATTGTCGCGAGGATAGTATTTTTCTAAGAAAAGCTCTTTGAACTCCCTAAATTTCGTATTTGATTCTTCATAATCTTCCTTCATGTTTTGAATCAATGAACTCCATTGATAAGCATCTCCAGTGAGGCGATAAACTTCCATGAAACTTTTTCCCTTTCACTACTCCCCAAAGCCTGAAATATATTCTCTAGAGAACTTATCCATTGCTCAGCTACTAATGGATTTGTACTCCCATTGAATGTTGGGGGTTGCTGCCTCATGAAGCATTCAAACATTGATCCTCCACGTTGTGGATATGGGTGCTTCATACAGTTAAGGTTATTATACATAACCAGAGTGAGTTGTCCAAGTATGATGATAAGTTGATCATCACTAGTTGAAACACCAGCTCCGCTATAATTTTCTTGAGAAGGAGGGAAATCCCTACATTGAGTGTGTGCATTTATAAAGTTTCCATTTCATACACTAGGTTCCATTTCTAATCAATGGAATAAACTAGATCAGTTTATGAATCAAAATACATAATTCCATACTTGTAAAACACTTAACATAAATTTAACTATTTATGGATAAAATCCATAATCATAAAAATGTTATCTTTGAGGAAGTATATACTCATAAACCCTTCATGATGGTTTGTAAAGAAAATGATAATTATCCTAACCATATCCCTCGTGAGTGTCGTAACCAAGAGTGTAGCAAGGCCCGTTATTATGCACCAGTTCCCGTTCAAGTCTAGCTCAAAGCGGCGATTTCGAGTTTTACCCCTAGGTACATTTGTGCCAAAGCCGCCTCTACCTGCTCGTATCCAGACGGGGATGTATTGCTCAGAAAACTCACAAAATCTCTACAATACCAAAATTCATGGAAGTTCTTCCATAATAATCCTCAAAGTACATCTTAGGTCTATGTGCTCTAATCAGAGTTTATCTAAATCTAGCTTCCAATGTTTTTACTAAACTTCCTCTAATACCAACAGTAACGACCTAACCCCAGTTACCCAGAGTCGGTGCGTTATTACATAACATTGGCATGATCATTAAAGGTCATGTCTAGAAAGAATGATTAGTTTAGTAGTCTTGGAATCATTAGATACATTCATAATGTTTGTATTACATCATAAAGTGAAAACTACAACAACATCTTGTCTCCACACTCATATCCCCTTATACTATCCTAGCAGGTCATTCATAAAATACTTCTTCACATCCTGGGAAAAATAAAACATAGAAATGGGTGACCTCAATGCACAGTAAGGATAACAATATAGAGGAAACCTTCAAAAATAAGCATAAACATTTAAGGAAATGTATAACTAAAACAAAAGCTTTTTAAACTTGAACTTTAGAATAATATGTAAAAAATAAAATGAAATAAATTCATTTACTTATTCTCATGGATATTCTACTAGTCAAATAATCACATGCAATATCAATAACCACTTTCATAATGATGGAATGCATAATTCCAGACTATCATAACCACATAGTCAATGCATCGTACCAAGACTACAAATAAGATTTTATCAAGGCCTCGTTCCAAGACACTAGATTGTCTCATGATACCTACTGATGCATTGAGGAGCTATTGCGAGCTGCACCCATCACTTATTACGTCTAATGCATTCTTTATATGAACAGGTTTAAACATAACATAAACATCTGTATTAAAACTAGCATATAAAATGTCAACACATTCTCCATAAACCATGAATGGTATAAAAATAACACACACACAGTCAAACATATCAAAAAACCATCAATACAATAGGATGTTTTGTATCATAATAAATAAACTTCAAATAAGCTTACAATCTATCAAAGGATGTTGACATATATGAAATCAATACTATTTGAGAGAAATTCCACTTTTTTGAAATCATTTAAAAGTCCCATAATTATTATAAATAAACATTTAATTTGAAAATGTTCTTATAATCATGAAAGGGAAGCTTCGATGAGATTATAATGGTGGAAAATAGCCACATCCGCCATATAAGATAAAAATACATTTTAACCATAATTCTGTCGAAAAGGACCTTGATTGGAAAAAGATGGAAATATTCCTTTATAAACATCTTATAAAAATTCAAACAAGGGTATAAATGAATTTAATAGATCTTCTATAAAATAGTAAGAGTCTTTTGAAATAAATTTTTAAGAAATATGGATCTAGATGATAAAGAGGTCCCATTAGATTATTACGTATAAACAAACTCGGATAATGAAGAGATTGTGAAATAAGACTTACCTTGTACTTTTAATTGTTTGAATGTAGGTTAACCTCCTGTATAATGGTGAAATAATTGTTATTACGTTATACAATAATCATATACATTATTATGATATCATATATAATCTTTTAAACCTTCTTTGTTAATAATATCATTGTATTATCGTCGTTTCAGGTGTTAACTTACTCATTCTCTTTTATATGTTTTGTTATATAATCCATGTTTTTTATGGATATGTTTTATGTATTATTCATATCCAAAATGATATCAAGTCCTTAATTGTTATTTTTAATCATCAAATGAGAATTAGACTTGAATGGATACGATGGGGAATGAATCTCATCACATTCGTGGAGACGGTAGTCCGTACATACGCATGAGCGACAATATAATTCTTTTGATATTAAAATAATATATAATTGGATGATATATAATATATAAAGAATCATTATAATGTTATATTTATTATTTACCTGAATTACAGATCATTATTATACCCATCCAAATAATAATGTTTTGAATAACAATTACACCACGACGTGGAGATGGTAAGGCTTACGTACGCACATATGGTGACATGTCATTAAAAGGATGAATATAATACTGAATATGGTTGTACCTTGTTTATAATAACATCAAATCATATATAATATACTGGAGTTATTATTTTAGAATGGGAATAATAATGAAAGAAGAAGAGGAAGATGAAAGGAACTTGAAAGAGGGAGGTGAAAATGTTACCTCTTCTTCGGTTTCTTCCTTTTTATATGATCAAAAGGGAAACATAGGTTGGATTTCTGATCGAAATAAGGCCTATAGGTTAAATTTAGGGACGTTTAGAGTGTATTTGGGTAGGGTTTGGCCGAACCAAAAGGCTTTGAAGGTGTGAATAATTGGTTAGAAGTGGTTTCCTTTTATAACGGGGAGGAGGGGCACCTTAGGAAAAGCTATAAATATTTTTTTATAATAAAATCATATTCAGTTTCTAAAGGCGAAAAAGTGTATTATTTAAAGGTTACAGTGGGTATGGGTCTAAAACCACTCAACCAATAGGTTTTATACAGGTTTGGGTCAATATATTAACCTTATCTTTTAGTTTTAACTCTTAGTTAATTAGTTTGACATTTACCATGTCACTTTGTATTTTTATATTATATATTTACTAAACGTACTATAAACATCCAAGAGGCCACCATGTTTTCCATTAATCATACATCTATCATGATATAATTGTTTTGGCCGATCATTAGATTTTTAGGAATAAAATATCAATTAATTATATAATATTTGTTTTAACAACTCATTTATGTCAATTTTGACACTATTCAATAATTGATTTTTGTCAAAGTCTTAAAAACATTATTAATTCTAAAAAAACTAATTAAAAAAATAATATAATGTCATATTAACAAATAAAATTCACGGATATCATCAATCCTTCAGAATTTTATTTATTTTATCATTTATAATACCAATTATTTGATTCTTTCATTAATAAATTTAATACAGCATCCTTATTGTGTCATACATAATATTAATTATTAAATGTCTAAAAATTATAAATAAAATACCATTATGTAGGAAATATTTTTATCTTTATAATGAATATTTATAGTCGAATATCCAACATATATAACCCTATTTAAAAATTTCTTTTCTAAAATATATATGTTTATGTCATTTTTGTATCTATTTTTACTTAATTAATATAAAGTGTCCTTATCACTTACATGTGGATCCATGGGTACCCAAAATCGACTCAAAGATGACCAGGTTCGGACATGTATCCACCAATAAGGTTAAGTCACGTTTTATGGTAATTTATTATTATTATAATATTATTGTTTACCCTTATTTTTAGGATTTACCCTTTAACCATGGTAAATAAAATATTTACCGAAGTAATTAATAAAAATTTATTAAAATGAAACTTACTTATTTAAACAATTTGGACATGATGATTTCAAAGATAGAATCCATTTTTTCAAATTCAAAACACATATGTGGTAAAAATTAATTTAAAATTAATTTTTACTGTCAAAACAAAAAGTGTGTTTTTAAGAAATAATAACTATCAAATGATTGACACTTGTTTATGTCTGGTTTAATTGTGAAATTATTATCAATGAAGAAAATTGTATTAAATGGTAAAAATATATTCTAAATATACTTTAAAACCACTCGAATTCATAATTTATTACTCTTAATTATTTTGATAAAAAATGTTTTTTTTAATTAAAATTTAGTAATTTTCACTATTCATCAAAATATAAAAGTTATCCGAAAAGTACCAAAATTTCACCCTAGGATAAATTGGATATTGAAAATCAAAAAATAATGTCCATTTTGAGAGATAAAATTTATAAAATTTCAAAAAGTGGGTATTACTCTTCCTTAGAACTACTTTTATGGTCGTCATGTGTTAGAATCTTGAAGTTGCATATAACACATGCTACTGTATTATTCAATGAGAATCGTACTGTGGAAGCATGTGGTGTTACATTGTTTAAAAATTAAATCAAATATAGGTAATTTAAACTCAAATATGTAAATTTATTTAATTATATATCATCCCTATTTCATTTGGATTCTAGAATTATCATGGGGGTTTGAATTCCCTAATGGAACTGCGTGATATAATAATGGAAAGGTGAAGAAAGGAGGAGGTGTTTCACCAAATAGATAGATTTAGTATGGATCAATATATAATTCCCTTTGAGGCTGATTTTAATTTTTAAGCATCAATGACTTGTTGTGTAGAAGTATTATAGTTTTATTTTCATTATGTTTCCTTTTTGATTCACTATTTTAATTTTTATTAGAAAAATCATGTTGTTGTTGTCAGGTCATAGTCAATTACAGAGTATTTCATGTTTTGGATATATAGGATTTCAATTGAAAGAAATACATTAATGAAGTTTTGAAGTAATTTAGTGTGATTTTCATGTGTTATAACGAATAAAATCAAACAAATTATATATAAAATTTATTTTATTCTTTTATAACTATAGAAGGGTAAAATTTTATTTACCCTTTTGTAGTGGCCACATAAGTATAGAAGGTTTCATACTAATTTATAATGTATGTTTTGTAGGGTAACAGTTCCACATACCCTTATATAATGTTAGTTGAAAATGGATAAGTCACTACTACCCACAAACAATAGAGATTGTTTATGGTTAATGTTTTACCCATATATAGTTACCCCACCTCACTTGACAGAAAAAATATTCAAAAATCATTTAAAAAAATTTATTTCTCAACCATTATTATATAAATATTTTACACAAAATTTATTGTTATGGGATATTTCTTATTTAACATAATAATGTAATTATGTTTAAATGAAATTTTGAAATCATTTTATACTTCATTAATGTATTATAGATGGGTATTTTTTTATAAAAACCGTAATTATTCCCTTAGATGACAGTTAAAATATAATAAGTTTTTATTCTTGAAGAAATAAATTTTATTTTATTCGATTATAATTAAATTTAATAATAGAAATAATTATTAAAAGAATTTATAAGAAATTTTATAATTAAAAAAAATATTTATAAACGCATTTATGGCCTCAAACTGAAAGAGGACAACCATTCATATTTTTTAAAAAATTTGGAAAGTGTGGTCTGGATTTTTTTATAAAGGGGAAAACACAACATATGTTGTACACAGTCCCTCTAACACACCCCCTTAATAAATGTATATTTTATTTATATGATAATGGATATGGGTTTCAAACCCCTATATATGATTAATTTTATGTTAAATTATATTTTTTATTAAATAATGGACTTTTTTTATTTATGTAATATTTACCAAACAAGAATTTATAAACATGATGAAGTTCATGAAAGACACTTGTGAATTTGTATGCAACATCATCTCCCCACGGATAAGGGATGAATAATAAAATAAATATAGAATGTAATTAAAATATATTTGGTATAAAATATTTAAATTATTTTTACATTATTTCTCCTATAATGGGTTCTATTAGATCCATTTAGTAGGGATGTGAAACAAATTGGACTAACTAGCCCATTTATTCCTGTATTTGAAGATTGTGATACATTAGCAGCCTCTGAGTTAGTTCAGATGAGTGAGGTGCAAGAGTTCCTCGCCAACTATTGTATTCGCACTGGGTGGACATTCCACATGTACTGTGATGTTTGACATGACATAAGAGGATAGAACTAGGATATCCCTATAGAAAGAGGATTAATATTATTACCTCCATTATGTGTAATGATAAGATGACCTATGTGATGAGGTAAATAAGGATTCTAGGATATACCTGATGATTTAGAGTGATGTTATTACCTATATGTTAAATGAATTGAATGAAATAAGGTATTAAAATTTATAGTATCATGTATTGTTTCTATTTCATGGAGTAACATTGGAAACCTAATTTGTTTACAGAATGTTATGTTAACTGCTAAAAGGGTCAGTTTGGGAATAGGTATTGGTGATTTTGGGTGTCACTTATGAACCCAATACGAAGGTACTAGAAAGGTTGTGATTCATTGATGGGGATAGTTGGTTCACATTAAATTTTAACCTTGGTTATATAATATATTGTTATGACCATTTCTAACCCATGTTGTTAACTTTTTGTATTTTCATTAATTGTTTCATTTTGGACCCAATCACAATGATATATAATGACTTATTCTAGATTATACATATATAAGATAAATATTGGATGAAATAATTTTTTAGATATATTCCTAATGATTTCTAGATTTTGGAATTAAAACTTTTGGTGTGGTGATATATTCCTAGTGATTCTTATGATCTTCTCTTCACAACAGTTGAAATCAGTGATGATGAGATTCCATGGATTACCGCTCTTGGATCTTTGGATGTAATATATCATGGTGTACTTTGTATGAATAAGATCTAGAAGATATCTATAGAACTATGTTATTCCTAGGAATCATAGGAACTTGTTTACATGGTTGGAATGACTATATTATTCCTTTTGACATCATCAAATCATATATTTACAGCTAATTTAAAGTGATTATTAGGATAGTATCGATGATCTAAATTGAGTATACTATAATTTGGGGTACCTAAAATCCTCTCTAGGATCCAATGGTTATTTATATTATAGGTATTAATGTGGGGTACCATGTTTAGACATGTATCCACCATAGGTGATTTATTATTCTTTGATATTCTTAAAAATTGGATGAATTTGGTGCGATCAATCGTGATATTATGTTAGAAAATGAGGGTCAATGATGAATATTTTTTATATTTTATTTGTATATAAATTTATTTACATGATATTATTACATGTGTATGATAAATTGAATATTAATTTTTGTGAATGTGTTGATGGTTCCCAAATGGGTTGTACTCACACCCTTCTCGTGTGGATATGGAACTTATGTATACAAGAAGGCCTCAAAGTTTGTAGTTTAATGGTTGGAAGTGACTCAATATATTTTAATTGAACGAGAGGAAGATCATGGATTTTAGATGGATATTTTATTCCTATAAGATGGATTTATAGATTTAGTGTATTTCATAACATCCTTAATAGGAATCTATTTATTGCATGGTATCCCAACCATTAGTCCATATACCTCCATATGTTCATGAGATATTACATTGATATTATAGTTTATTAATCTCCATCCACACACTCTTATTTTTATTATTTATATATGATATTGAAATATTGTTATATTTTATTTCTCACTATAAAATGGTTGTATATCCTCCCCATAGTATTACCGTTAACCCCCTCAAGTAGTTGACAGCTTGTAGAATTAGGGGAGGAATTCTTGATGTTGCATGTATATCTAGTCCGATAATTATTCAAAGGAATGTAGGACAATGTTGTTACAATATCCACACATGATAGTGTTTATGAGATGATTATAACCACTCAAAATGGTTGTTATTCTATATAGTTTGGTAATATATGGGTTTATGGTGTTGAATATAAATATATTAGCACGATTCATATAAGTTGTCCTTTGTAGGTGATGGATATCACTGTATTGGAGAAGGATGCTAATCAAACATGTGATATTAGACCATTATGCTTTGGTAATTTTAGTTAAAGAGTTCACATTTCTATTGGACATGAGATGTATGTTTTGGATGCGACAATCAAGCATAATGGTTTTTTCATGATAGTTATAGTTATTATATGATATTTTCATCAATAATATATGGAATTGTTGGGAACACCAATATAATATACAGTATAAAATAATATTTCATTATTTTTACACTCAAATAATAGATGTAGAATTTATGAGATAATTCATGGATAATTGAACAAGAGTTAATTAGATTTGGTGGTGTGTTTTTGTTCAAGTTTTTATAATTCACATAGATGTTTATATATATTTATATTTTATAGAGAAATGGTTGATGGCGGCATACTGAGTTCATACTCAAACCTTATGTTACACTTCTAGGAAGAATTAAATATTTATATATTATGGTTCAAGTAATGAAAGTGAACTTCTCTAAAATATTATTTGACATGGATGGAAAATGGTACATGGTCCCGATGATATGGTTTTGAAGATGAGATGAGATTCTCATGGGTGTTGGTATAGTTTTTTATTTGGTTTACTTTTTAAAATTTATATATATGGATATCCTATAAGTTTCCAATTTCTACATTTTTGTAACTGTATAAGAATCTTAAATCATTATTTGTATTTTCATATATACAATTTAAGTTGTTTCTAATTTTCTTTTAAATATAAATAGATTAATTTTTTATTAAAATTACATACTATTATATGTAGGAAAATAATTTTCACTATCACCATATATTTACACACTATTAGTTGATAGGATTTAGTGTATAGGGGGTATGAATAGGGTGTATAGGATCTCATGTCTTATATATTTCCATTGAACCACATTGAGATGTAACAATATCCCAAAAATAATGAGAAAATAAATTATTTTTATACAGAGAAATCATATATCTTTAACATATATGTGTAATTTGAAATGACTTGAGAGAGAGAGAGAGAAAGAGAGATAAAGATGGAAAAGAATCTTAACCTAGATGAAGAATGGTGGTTTGAGAGTTATCTTATATTAGTTTCTAACATTTAATTGTAAATATGTCCTTCTTAATGAGTATTAAAATTATGTTTGTTAAAAAAATGTTCTAAAACAATATTCATGTATCATTAATTAATTATTATCATTGCTTATTTATATCCCTACTATTTAATTATTGTTTTTGTGTCAACTATTTCAAGGTTTTTTGTATCATAGTTTCATAGTTTCATAGTTTCATCAAAATAACATTAATAAGAAAATTATTTTACTAAGAGTAAAAACACCAAAGGTGTATAGATATGGGAGACTTTTCATTATATGTGATCAAATGAATGAAAACATAAAATAATACTTCTAATTTAGTCATGTTTTGTTGTGTATGAATTTTTTCATTTAATGGTATTCCCATTTTGATCGTTTTACCCGCAATGATGGTCGTAATTTTTTTATTTAATTTTATAATCATTTACCCAATATTGAATATCAACAATAATAAAATTGAACTATATTTTATCATATTTTTTAAAAACATTATTTATCACAAGATTAAAAGAATGATATTATAGTTTTTTAATAATAGTATACTTAAAGGCTGTTATACCAACCATGAACGGGTCATTGTTAACCAAACAATATTTAATTTTATATGAATTTTACTATCACATTAATGTATCGTAAAATTTCTTATCTTATGATGCTGAACATGGTCAATGTATAATGTGGATCATGAAGTATATGTATTATAATTAGAAATAAATAATTCAAATCAAATCATTACATTTCTATTCATGATAAAATATTTTCTTAATGACCTGGACCTTCAAAGGGTTCAAATTTGATGAGACTATAACATACCCAATGTCTTTAATAGCTCCATGGGTGGAAATTGGGAAAAAATTTGACACGATGTAGATTATTGTTTTCTCTTGATCCCAAGATAATGGTTTCTAACATTATCATCTATAAAAATAACCATAAATTTCACTTATAATATCTTCTAGAAAAATATAATGCACCTATGATCCAGGACTAAGGCTATAATTCTCCTCAAATTGGTTATAGGTTATGGAAACTATTCAACCCTCTATGGATGTTATTTCAATTATAATAGACTCAATGGATATAGAAACAGTCATGCGCGGTGGATATAGTTTGTGGCAAAAATGATTGTGATGTGGATGTGATCCATGACATGCCTAAAGCTCTAGTCATTATCCCTATCTAAACCATTGTTTACGAAAAAAATTACATGACTATGTTTCAAAAGATGGTAACAAACATATATATATATATATTGGTGTTTTATAATTCTACTATATTTCATTGATTAAATTTTGATATATATAAAAAATAATTTATTGAATTACTAATTTTTTATTAAATTCTCTGGAAAAGGATTATCCAAGTTGTAGGTCCTCTTTAGCAAAAGATATTATTAATCTATGGCCATAGACCCCAACCACTAGTTCTATTTCCACATTCAGACTTGACTGTGGAGAAAGTGTATAGGGATGGGGGCTTGGGCGATGGTTAAAGTATGAAAATGAACATTGAGTCTAGATATGAGGTATATAGACATTGTTACAGGCTACCTAGTTCTATAGGATTATTGACATTCCATTGACAACACATGTGAAAGTAAAATTATAATGACTATCAATGATGGGAGTGGTAATAAATATATGTTCATATATTAATTTTTCAAAACTGAATGTATTAAAAAATATTTTATTTAATTTCATCGTTGTTCTTTTCAGTTTTTTGTCTATTATAATTAAATAAAATAAAACCAAACCCTAATTTTTCAAAATATGATTTAAAATAGTTCAAAATAGTTTTTAATAAGTATGTTTCTAAATTATTTAATTATAATATTTACTTGTTGTATGAACATTAATATTTTATTAAATAAGACAATTTTTTTATTTATAAAAATGTTGACATTGAATAAAATTTTATTCACATGATTTTTATATTATTTTATTTTATTTTGAACATTATGTTTACATATTTAAATATTGAAACATATTATTTGTAATTTGAAACCATCATTTACCCTAATGGACATTTCAAAAAACCCATTGTCATGTTATTATTCTAATATCAAGATTACCTTTAAATTAATAATATTACCAATGAATATCTCTCGTATATAAATAAATATTAAAAGAAATTCAATAAATAAATTTTATTTCATTTATTAGTAATTAAAATTAATTTTATCTCAATAATATTTATATTTTTATCTCAAAACTCTATTATTGTCACATATAGTTTTATAGATTTGATATTGATGTTTAATCCATGATAGTATGTGGAGAATATGATTTACTATAATTTCAAATTATAATTTTGTAATATACATTCTTTTTCACGTACAATAAAAATTTTATATAGTGAGTTTATACCTCATATTGGAGGATTAATGAAAATGGAATAAAATATAGTTTTTTGTGTTATAGGTTAAAGGTGAATGATTAATACAACTATATATTTCTATTGAAATATCATATATAAAAATATTTTTTTACAATATGAATTATAAAGGAACAAAAACATGTTTTCTTAATATATTCCAAAATATAATGTGTGTCAATTAATACCAAAAAACAAATAACAAGAACTATATAAATCATGTCATGTACTAATGTTCTGATGAGGCACCCATGAATCTTGACCACATAAATTTCAAACATTATAGTTAATGAATCTATCAAAGTGAAATTAGTAGAAAAAAATATCGGAAATGAAAATTATATCCAAACCCATGTTGATGAATCTTGTTAGGGAATGTAATTTTATCACCATTTAATGTTATATGATTGTCATATGTTATTATAAACCCATCAAGAAAATATTTACTGTAACAATATATAATAATATAGGGAAATATGATATAATTTCACTTAATGATGAATCACCCAATAGTTAGGATAAACAAACACCTATCCTATGTAACTATATTCTTATATACTAGGGTCTCAAGCCACGCCTAGTACATGATTTTCCCCTCACCACTAGATAAATTTTCATGAAACACATTTGACAAAGATGTGATATATCATGACTCATGTACTAGAGAAATTATTCAATATCTCATCATTCTAGAATATAGAAATAATGGTCATCAGTGTGGTGTAACTCAACACCTTGATTCCTTGGCCTCTATGATATTGTTTAATAAAATATAACTACACACCTCGGTAAATATAAACAACAAAAATATATGGTTTATATAGTCTATATCCAAACTATCGGTTAGGTAATGAAATATATATAATTCTCCTTCTAGATTATTTCACATGAACACCCCAACATAACTCCCATTTAATGGACTCACTAAACACAAACATATAAACATAACTAGATTCCACAAAACAATTATAACAATCCCATGACCACAAGATATAATAAAACAATAATCATAACCCATTGGTTATAATTTCCCACCTCATCCCACATTTCCCCACCCTGGAATGAAAAATAAGTGAAAGCCTCCATAAATTCACATCATCATTTATACTAGATAAAAAATATATCACTACTGCACATAAATAATGTGACCCAAAGTAAACATAACATAAATAATACATTAAATTATTGATTTAAATTATTCTACTGATGTTACATCTCATAACCTAAGGAAAAAAGTATTTGTGATTCGTACATCAGCTTCAAAAACATTTTTTATCAATAATTTAAAATAGTAATTAATAAAAATTCTCTTATATACCATTTTTAACCATCTCACATGATTTAATTATATTTATAACATTGATATTATAAATATAAGAATGGGGTTATCTCATATAATTAGTAATGGAATAACACATCCTAATTTATATGATTATAAACATGAATTAGAACATGTGGAGAAAGAAAAATTACATATGAAAATATGAAAATACTATATATATTAATCATAAAACATGTTACAGAAAAGTGGATCACTTAAATATAATTAATGAATAATAAATTTTATTATGTGGCCCATAATACATAATTACATAAAAGTATATAATATATTAAAAATTAGTTATAATAACAAAAACATTCCATTAAATGGATATAAAATGAATCCAAAAAAATTTCAATTACCTAAAAAACAACATTGAAATGTGGAAAAGTTTAAAAATATGAAATCCTTTGTGATAACACCAAATATTCACATTCTTATGTGAACAAAATCATAATGGCCATTCTTAAAAATCTGTGGAAACCCATCATTCACATACCTATGTTAAAAAACTCATTTGGTCCACACTCGACTATCAAATGAGATATAAATTTCAACTACTGCATTTGAGGGTGACATAGGACCTCACCTGTCATTATCCATACATTGGTGAGACAATTAATATAAACTGTATCCATATCATAAGGAACACATTGAAAAGAAATGGGTTTTAAAAACATTTAAAAAAATTCACTTGAGAACTCAAAGAATATTAAGAAACAGTTACTTTATAAGGAATCAAATCATAATAAAATACGATGGATCATTAAGCATCACTATATGAGAGATAAATCATTGAGGAAAAATATAACTAAAAATTAAAATGTTTTTTCAAGGAATTTTAATCATTGATATAAATATAAAGTGATAGTTAATTTTAAAATACAACAAAAACACATCTCATAAATAGTTAAAAAATGTATCAATGAAGAGATTAAAAACATAACATAATAAACCCAATGTGATAAATATTGATAGAAATTCCATTGTGTTTGATTTTTAGGTTTCTGTAATTAAAACACACAATGAATAAATTTGGAAAGAAATTCATGTAATAAAATATATAAAAGAAAGTATTTTTTATATAATTGAAGAAATATTTTTTTATTTTATTAAAGTAATAAACTATGATAGGGAAACATGGTCATGGAATAAAAGATTCATTTTTACGGATGGGGTTTATTCATACCAACAATATACATTATATTCATAAATTATTTTTATCAATGAGTATATTATTAATGATGAGAAATTATTTACCAATTTTTAAAAATAAATAAAATATAAATTAGTATAATGGAATGGAAAAAATTGGCGAATACTATGTTCAAGTAATAAATACTATGAACTAATGAATTGGGTGTTGGGTCGATGAAATCCTTAAGATTAATATTGATTCCGTAGGAAGTGCTCCAACCTCCATTATCATAATGATAAAAATATTAATGACTTATTTCTAAATGTTATTTTTATTCACTTCAAAAAATAATATTCATTAGTAAAAATTCTACTCATGTATTAGAGTGTAATAATCTCTTTTCAACATAGGGTGTTAATAAACGTGGCCATTTTAAATTAGGTACCTAAAAGTTGTGTCTACCTTCCTTCTTTATCCAATGATCATCAATAACAATGAATTAATAGAACAATAATTTTTTTTATAGAAACAACGAGTGTATTAATTCCATAACATTTGTTTTTTAGTGAAGTATATTTAAGATAATATTGATGTTGAACTAGTTTAATGTTATTTATTGATATCAATTTATTGCCTTATAAAAAAAATTACATTTTATGTTATACATAATAAAAAATATTCATGATATATATTTGGTATATATATATTTCATATATAATAATAAAATAGTAACTTAAACCATCTATAGAGGAAGTACTAAAAAATGAAACATGTTTATTTATAGAGGCGTTAGTCTGGACACATGAATAATTTAGGTATTTTTTTATTAATAGAATAGGAAATGGTGGTTAATGAATGAAATATAATTTTAGTAACATAAAATTATACTAATTACATTTATTTTATCATTTTTTATATTGTAATGTATTTTTATGAATAAGAAGTGAACACGTAGAAATTGAAAAGTGGAAGGACCAGTTAGAAATTTATACCTCACTTCTTTGATAATATATTTTGTCAATGTAATTAGTCCTTTGATGGATAGTACATTGAAAGGAACATAAAATCAATATGAATTATTGGAATTATTAGTAGAGGAACTTGAAAAGTTTGGGATAATATTAATCGGGTTTTGGGTAAGGTAAAGTGAGGAGACGAGTGCCCCTTTATAATTGAAAAGGGATGAAAATTTTCAAAATACCCAAAAAATTCAAATAATGGGTAGTCACTCAAAATAATGGTTATCATGTAGATAAATAATGGATATGTGATTTATTTAGGACAACCAAAAAATCATAAAAAAATTATCACAAATTTTTTTAATCATATTGATGTAATTTTGCCTTATATTCATAGCATTTAACATTTTAGCATATACAATGGTAAATAGTTTTTACCTAATCTATTAATACATCAAGAATACAAATAAAGTTGACCATTTTACATAATTAAGACACAAAAAATCAAAAAATAAATTCCATTTAATAATTCTAATATTATATATTTTATAATATATAATTTTAAATTAATAAATTTATAATGTACTCAATTAATTTTATTTAAATATTAATCATGTTCCAAAATATCAAATATGATTTTATAAATTAAAAATAATAATTTCAAAATTTTAAATTGTTATATAAAATATATATTTCATCTTAGATAATGGTTTCATGAGATTCCAATTCTTACATATATAATAATACTTTCAAAAAAGATAGGATATTTTTAAAAATGATATCATTCACAACTCACCTAAAAAACACACTTTTCTTATTCTAAAAAATTTGAACAAGCTAATATTTACATGATAAATCCTAAAATGAAGAAATTTTGTTAAAAGAAACATCTAAAAATTTAATGTTTTAATTTTAAAATAAAATATAAAATAAATCCTTAAGTCTCTTTTAAAAGAAGAAATATTTTGGGTATTTAAATATTTATATTAATATCAAAAACTAATTAATATATTTTTAATACATTATGAACACAAAAACATATTATAAATTAAATTATGGAAATTTATGAAAATATATTTTGTTATTTTCACTAGTTGGGTCTATATATAATACTATTTTTTTGTTTTCATTGTGTATATAAATATGATTCACAATTATATGATTAAGTTTTATACCTTCTAATAATATATCTAACATAAAAAATACATGGTTATTTTTAGTGTTTGATTTGGAGTAATCTATCAAAAATATTATTAATTCATGGGGGAATATTTTACTAAAACATTTTCTATTACATTCTCCCACCAATAAAAAAAAATTTCTTGAAACTTTATTATATAGGTGAGTAAAATTGATAGAAGTATTCTATCATCACATCCTTACCATGTAGACTACTGAAAATTAAGATTTCATTATTAAAAATTGACTATATACTTGACCTTATTTCACACAATGGTACCACATTTATCTATGATTTATATAAATTCATTGTCATATTAAATGTTGTGTTATTATTGAATATCTTCCGAGATTAGTACATGTGATGTATTTTGAATATAAATCCTCAAAATTGACATATGAATCAAATAATATAAATGAGAGAGGTGTGGAGTGAGTTATGAGCACTAGGCTATGAGGGAAACATGATTAATGATCATAAAAGGATTCATGTTTCTAGGTATTAGCTTCCCATTATTAATAAATATCATAACCCAATAAAATATAGACATTGAAATGAATAACTTATCACTAATTACAAACTCATGATATCATCAAGGATTATTTTCATAACTATTCTACTTATATTTCTATGCCATCATATTTCACTAAATGGTGGGTTATTTTTCCTTCATTTATGGGACAAAGACATGTCCTGTCATCTTCCTCCCTCCAATTTAATCCCATTTCATTAGCTTCCTACATCTATTTTTATAAAGAGCCTCACATAGATAAATATTAATTATATAATGGAATATACTGTTATATGATTACTATACTTGGGGAGGTTTTGATCAAAACAACTTTGGAAATCTGTCGAAAAAGTAATATGAATGTCCTTTATAGTTTGACCTTTCTTATTGAACAAGAAATCTATTTGAGGAAGATATGTAGTACTAAAACACATATTTATCTTTTATACTACCAGAATAATTGTCAATAACCACAAGGTTGACATTGGATACAAATCACATAAAATAAATAGTTGTAATCTATTTAACCTCACCACTTTTATTATTTATATTCTTCAATAATGAGTAAAATGTTAAATTTTTTTAAAATATATAATTTTTTAAAAAATTGATAAGTATAATGTGACAGGAAATGTGTACAAATTAATATATTCAAATAGAAATTTTCAAATTTTTTCTATATATATATATATATATTTAATTCATGGATTAATATTATTGAATGAGCTATTGTATCAACCCTATGTTCCTTCTATAATTTTGGTATTGATGGGATTCATAGCTGAGTTCCAAACCTAACAACTCAATCATTATAAAAGAAAACTATGGAATATATGCTATATTTATTCGTATCTCTAAATCATCATTATCAACCTCATTGATCATTAGTGAATGGGATATTTTGAAGATAGTTGGGAGTGATAGGATTCATCTCATCCGATTATGAAATAATAATATATTATCTAAAAATTGACGAGTATTGTATCTTATTAAATTATCATAATGGATTTTGTAGCATGTTCATTAATAATAAGATTATTATAATAAACCATACAATTGAAGACAACCTGGATTGTGGAAGGCTAAGCCATAAAAACCCAAATCCGAACAGTAATAGGCCAGTGTCTCAAGATGACCACCAAGAATAAAAAAATGGAATGGATGGCCTTTTCCAAATGCACATGAATGTATGCACCAGAACATCTCTATGAAATAGTGTAGAGGAATAATAAAATTACATGAAAATCTATAGTGGAACAATGAATTTAATAAAATCCATGGAATAAATCATATTACGATAAAATAAATCGAATTTATAAACTGAAAAAATACACACCCAACCTGAATTGAAGTCCCTACCTTAAAAATGGAAATAAATAATGTTGTGATTGACTAAATGCTAATCTCAATAATCAACCACCATATGTGGTAAATAATACCATCTATCTCTATGTTACATGATGGTCACCAAATATATATTCATCATCTATATAAGACATAAAACATGATGAAAAATCCCATGTAGGGTGGGTGTATACATATTATGTCGGACACCTTGAAAATTAAATGGGGGGATAAAAAGATACAATGATAGTAAACTAAACCCAAACTAAGAGGGAAAACCCAAAAACATACACACATATATATAATCATAATGATTCCAAGACAATAGTTAAAGAGGATATATATAACATAGTTCACAAATAGTCAACGATTCATCCAGAAGCTCCAAAATTTCCTCAATGATTCCCCGTATAAAATGAATCCTCACCAAAATATTTAGGGTGGCAACCAACCTTTTCTACTACTCTCCAAATTAAATGAATCCAAAACACTCATGTAGGAACCATACTGAACTGAAACTCCAAGATAGGGGTGTAAAAATATAAAAAGAGTTAACCTCCACCCATTGTAGGGGTGACCATCTCTATTCGAATAACGAGTTTTCGGAACCTGCACCATTCTGCAATAGGGGAATATCAACCCTAGAATATCTCTAATAATTCAACCCTTATTATGTCCATCATCAAGAATTTCCTAAAGAATAATCATAATAGAAACATTTCACATCACATATTATATGCAATAGTGATATCCTCTATCACATTCTATGGGGAACAACACTCAAGATAGGATACTTGTGGTCTAAAATCAACATCTAAATGAATGAGATATTTGAGGAAGAAATTTTGGAGAGAGGTGCATGGAATTTATGAGGTCCAGATGACATTAGGTATCGGCTTACTTCATGTATGTGTTCTCTTACAGTGAAAGTATTTGGGCCATGTATTTTCATACATAAATATCACTACCTTTTAGGTTAATAATAAATAAATTTCAAAAACACATTGTTAAAGGTTGTAATAGTTTCGTATACTTGGAGAATAGAATTAAAATATTATTATATTGTAAATATATTCAACATCTAAAAATGATATATTATCACATATTACCCCTCTAAGTAACACCCTCTATAATCATTTCCCAAAAATCCAAGGAATGAATCATAAGAAAGGGTGATTATAGATTCTTAGTAAGGATAATCATATGAGACATAAAACCATTATTATATCAATTAGTAAAATAAAAATATGGGTATTTGATCATGAAGATAACTTAAAATGTTAATACCATGACATTAATAGATTATAAACATGATTCACATAATAAAACTCAATGATTTAATGAAACGTGGAAAAGAAGAGTGAACAATCATCATAAAACAATAATGTACCATATGATCATGTTATAATAGTGTCGAACCACCATACATGTAGATAAACATTTCATATGTAATGGTTATATACTATTAACATTAAAATATTAGACTATGGGTTTTATGACATGCTTCCCATTGTGGACCAGGATGTGCTAGTTTCCCTTAGTGCATCAAGTATCACATATTTCCCATAGTTGGTCAAGCTTAATGATTTGTCTCCCATCGTTATCTTGTGAGATATATAGCATTACCTATCAAAATATAGGGAGATATAGGTCATACCCATCTCATAAAGAAAACCATTATTATGAGTGGAACAATATTGGAAAACATTTATCATATCATCACATCATTACTTGTTTAAAGAAAATATTTTTCATAAACATTTCATAAATTAACAATAATATAAACCATGAAAAATAATTAGGATTCATAAAATCCTCATTAATATAAACAGTATCAATCAAGAATAATAATAATAATGTAATCTTTAATATTATCCCCGGCATACCATAAGTAAAATAAATGATTTTCATCTTAAAATGAAAATATGTTAATAAGATCATTCAGAACAACTCATGTGTAATATGAAATATCCAGTTTGAAAAAAAACTTCATAAAAGATAAAATATATTCAAAATAATTTTCTTTTAAAATAAAAATTGGAATTTATAATGGAATAATTAAAAAATAATTTAAAACATTTTATGATGAAAATAGTCTATCTATATTGAAAAAATATTTTTAATTGAAAAATTCATCGAAGAATTTTCAAATCCACTTTTTTAAAATAAAATCAGAAATGTGTAAGGAAATAATGAAAAAAATTAGTTGGCATGAAAGTGAAAATTCCTCTCTTTCATTACACATTAAAAAAATTTCCTGTCACATTCTTAGCAAAAGACAAATATGAATTCTTTGGAAAATAAAATGATGAATCCTTATCAATTTTTTCCTAATTTAAATCAATGGTAAAAAATTATTTAATAAATAATTTTGAAAAACATACAATCCTTTTTGAAAATAATTTTAATAGACGGGATTTTTTATTTAAAAATATTGTTGACTGAATTGGGAAATATAGTTAGTCTCTTTTCAACCCATTAATTTGAACTCTTGAGTATATAAAGTGACAAAAATGAAGGAGAAAGAAAGTATTATCATGAATAAAATCATAGAATAAATAAATTAATGAGTTTCATAATATATGGATCATAATATTTCATCATCAAGATCCTAAATATATTCTATCTCGATAAATAATGAGACTGAATCATCAATCATTTACCATTATGGTATCTATAGAATCATCAGACCCATTAAAGAATAACCACAAATTATACTATAAATATTATGAAAATTATAGAGATTCATGATATAACATGTTATAGGTTTTATATATATTCCTCATATAATATGTTAGGGGAATAACATATCTTTTTTATCAATGAATAAAAATTGAAACAAAAACCCCCTTACCGCTTTAGTAACATTTGAACTGTAATCCCTCTTAAGAAAGAGTTCCTAAAATAGAAATTTAAATAAAAATAAAATTCATTATAATATCAATAAAATACATTCATAGATGTATATAAACATTTATAATAAATAGTTGGTGAATATCTCATTTTCCATATTGAAAAAAAAGTGAGCTGAAAATCCCTTACGGTATGTCTCTGCATCTTTTGTACACATTAAAAACTCCTAAATAATAAATTTTTGTTTATTATAAATTCATTTATGAACAATAATTATATATATCATATATATTATTACATGTTACCTTTCATTACCCATTTATTAACAGTTCCACGTTAATGTCTTGTTTTGGAAAATAACCTCTTTATTTTTCATGTATGTTATAATTTGTGATTTTCTATCCTATTATTTAAATCATAGTTACATAAACACTTAAATGTTAAAAAAATTTAAATTTCATATATATTTTTTATATATGTATTTAGAGTAATCAAAAAAATTATATAGAAAATGATATACACTGTTCATGAAGACGATAGACCATATAAACATATGAATGCTACTTCCATATTCTCTAATGAAGAAACGAAAGAAAATAAAATAATTAATAACCATTATAGATTAATTCTATGTCATACATGAAATTTATATACATTAAATTTACCATAATAGTCTTCTATGGGAAGTGTTAGTGCAAAAACAAATCATATCACTTCACAAGACATAAATACACTATACATACGAACAACCTTATCGTATTTTGTAAGGAATGGAAAGTAAGATGATATATATGTTATTATAATTAAATGTGTCCATTTTTGTCATAAATATATTATATTAATATAATATACTTCATTGTATACATCTGTTTGAAGTAGGGATGTAAAATGATTCACACCGGTTCAAAAGGCAGTAGTCCTCCATAAACAAGATCAATGGATTCTTTTCCCATTAGAGGGAGGTGGAGTTGGTTGTATGTAATTACCATAAAATAAAATCATATCATTATCTGTAAGATATTTATGATATTATATATATATATGTGTGTGTGTGTGTGGTTTTATAATAATTTATTGAGGTGGAGGAATAAGTTAAATAAAATGAAATGATAAGGATGTTACATACTATTCAGACAACTTTATTTGGGTTATAAAAAAAGAATTCATGGGATGGATTTTGATCAAAACATGGTTTGTAGGATTATAAGAGTGATTTAAAGAAGATTTTTGGGATTTTATTGTATAATTCAAATTGTCTTTCAAGTGTGATGCAAAAAGAATAGAATGTGGCCTTTTATAAGTGAGGTGTGCGGAAAACTTTTGATTTTTGAAATGAAAAAGGTGTACCAATTTTTTTAACATTTCATAATAAAAAAATATACCATTATTGATAATAGAGTATATATGGTCGAAATAATTATAGAAAATTGGTATAATTAAATTTTTTATGTCATTTCACCCTGTACATGTTTTGGTTAACATCAGGTAAACCGATTTTCACATTAACCACTATAATTATTTTTTACTGTTTTACTATTCACAATGTTCAAAGTTTATTCTGACCTTATTAGGTAATATAAATTATTAAAATTTCAAATATGGAATCAATTTTCAAAAATCAATTCATATAAGCGGACAATTTGCTATTAATATTAATCCCACAAACACGAAGAAAAAAAGAGAGGTTTTAAGGAGAAATTTTTCAAAGGTTTAAAAAGTTGATATATAATGTTTAAAAATGAAATTGATTCCAATGAAATAAATTATATTAATATAAATATAATTCCATAAATTTTACAGTTAAATATTTTTTTAAATAAAATTTTTCAATGAAATTCATTGAATAATTTTTTCAATTAAAACCAATAATTTTCAATATTCACTAGGAAATTGATTTAACAGAACAAACAGAGTCCAATAAACCATAAAATGAAGTTGGTTTTCCCATGATGAGGTATATAAGAAACAAAATAATCAAGAATTTAATAAAATTAGACAATAAATACAAATAAATTACTATGTAGAATAAAAAGATACAAGTAGATCCCTACAATTCAAGCCAAATATGGTTAAACCATACCATATGAGAAAACTCTACATGAACAATAATCATCTCTAAATGACCTAGATATGAAGGAAATGTCCATAGTAGACAATACAATTTATCAAAATTACATTCCCATTACCTATATCCTTCATTAGAATTTCTATTACTCATAAAGGAAAAAGTATCATTTGACAACAAATCCAAGTAGTATACCACCAAAAAGACTACACAAGGTCGAATATTAAGGCCATAATTGTTCTAGATTTAAAAAAATTGTTTTACATTTAATATTCATAAGTAATATCCAATTTAAAATCATTTTCCCTTTTGGGTATTCATAAACTTATTTCATATTTTCCATCACTAAATATGACATGTAAAAGTGACAAAACATAAAATCATATCCTTGAATCATAAGTTAAGAAACTAAGAACATATCCATGAAGTACCATCACATAATTCAATGTGATGTGACATCATATAAAAGCCTCTGATAAAAAATACATGGTAAAACCATTCATGTGATAAAAATACATAAATGACCAAACACACTAAAATTTGGTCTCTAGCCTAAGTGACAATATATACTAGACATTCATAATATTGGGTCCAACCAATATCACGTCCTACCATAATACATTGTTATAACAAAGGATTCCTCAAGGTGGTTCCACACACACTAAGTCTATATATGTGTATTTAATGATTCACCCAAGGTTCCCAATGATACATGATTTTAAAAATACATTTGAAAATCTTTATCATAATTTTAGAAAAAGATTCAAATAAAAGAAAAACCAATTCAGTATTTAGAATCCCATTCCAAATCAAGAAAACCCATTTTCAATGAGAACTCATATTATATAAGTTTTCCTTCCAAATAAATCCCATAAAAGTATATATCACTTCAACAAAATTGAACAACCCAAAAGAATTTATCAACAATAATAATAAACTCTTAAAATTAAAATTTTATTTAGAAATAGTAGTATAAAATGGTATATACCAAGATATTTAAACAAAATTTGAATTGGAAACTAAAAGATTGTCCATAGAAATAAAATTCATGAAAACAAACTAAAAATGATTAATAGAAGACATCCACAGATCAAGAATATATAACTTAAACACAACTGAAAAAACTATTATGATCAAGGAAAAAGAAGAATCATGGATCATAAATACACAAAGAGACACATCTCTACCAACAAAATGACTATGTGCTGAAAAAAAGAGATATGAAGGGAGAGGAGAACCCTAACAATTACCTGGGAACTTTATGGCTCACATAAAGGAAGGGTTCACATGAAATGAACCCTTAATCACCCATAGAACACCATAAAAAGGCACAATTCCAGAAAAGTACATGGTGTGTAATGATTTTGCACTATGTATTTCTTGATTTAAATGATCTACATAAAAATGATTCACCTCAGATTACATTTAATAATGATCAACATTTACAATACGTAAACCACTTACATGTTGGGTAAAACTTTCATGTATTAAATGGATTTATGGATTCTTCCATGTGATAATTACATGGAGTATAATCTCTTTACATGACATGTAATACCAACAAAGATAAAAATTTGAACATTTTATATAGTGAAACTCAAAACAAGTAAAGAAAATAAAAAATGAGCAGAGATGTGCAAAAAAGCATAATGGGGTGTTATAACCTCCCCACCATAATATCTTTCTATCCCCAAAAATCCTTCTAATTAATTGAATTGAAAAAATTAATAGACCTTACTACATCATTATCTTTTACCACTCCCAAATCTCAAGGTTATCCCATCTGCATTGCCACAATACCTGGTCAAGAGGAACCATTTTACCACTCAATATCTTCTGTCAACAATACATAATCTAAATTGGATGCTCAACCAAAGTGGTTTAGGTCTCAAGATAAACATCCCCCCCCCTCCAATTACATGGGAAGGATTAGTTATATACCTACTTAGCTGGAAAGCATGGAAACACATAATATATTGAAGTCAAAGAAGACCACAATTCCAACTGATAGGCCACCTATGCAATTTGTCCAATAATATAAAAGGGGCCCAAAAACCTTGGATCTAACATACCATTTTTACCCAACCGAGAGTTTCTAAAGTGAGGTGTGAATATAATAAAACCCCAATAAACAAACTCAAAATTCAGTTGTCCGTGAAAATGATCCACCTATATATCATGATGACAATGTTCCAAGATAATTATCCACTATAACAACTACACCATCTATGCTATCTCTTTATAGAACGTGCCCCAAATAAGGAATTTTCATCCAACTTTTCCTAAAACATGTGACATATAAATGGTCACCCATAAAAATCCTCAAAGGGAGACATATTTATCGAATCCTGAAGACAATGTTTTATGAAAATGTGACTTGAGAAATTGATTTTCACAAAATCCTCGAAAACCAAGCACACAATACAAAAAGCATATCCTTAATAACATTGATATCCCTCCATGTTTTCCCACCCGTCACTGGATGATATGAAATTCTAAATCTAAAATTGGAACTCGTAACCCCCTAAAAACCATTCAAAAACATGTACGCCAACATTAGATCACTATCATAAACAAAAATAAAGGTCACCCCAAACGTTTCATAGTATATTGGGCAAACAAGTCCCCAAGATGTTACTCCATCATCATCATCTGGATTAGTAAGAAATGAATCTATGTCATGAATCAATCAATGTTCAACCAAGTCACATCCTTAACACTAGGTTTCTATTGAAAATCAATTATGAAATTCATGAAATATCATACCACTTCCATACAAGAATGGGTAAGTGATGATACCAACCTGTAGGTCTATGGAAATAAATAATGTTGAGATAGACCAAATCCTTATATCCATGCTCAACCACCATTTATGGTCAATACTCTCATCTATCTCTATGTTACACCAATGTCACCACAGATATATTCATCATCTATGTATGACATAACACATGATAAAAATCCCATTCGGGTGTGGGTGTATACATATTATGTGAGACACCTTGAAAAGTAAATGGGGAGATAAAAAGATACAATGATAGTCAACTAAACCCAAACTAAGGGTGAAAAATACCAAAAAACAAACACAAATATATATACTCATAATGATTCCCAGACGACAGGGAAATAGGATATATATCTCATAGTTTACAAATAGTCAACGATTCCTCCCAATGCTCCAAAATTTCCTCACTAATTCCTAGTATAAAATGAATCCTCACAAAAATATGTTGGGTGGGACCCAGCCCTCTCTACTAAGCTCCGCATTAAATGAATCCAAAATGGAAACCCAGGTGATGATGCTAGAGTAAAATCTTTGGGACTTTAATAGAAAATGGTAAATATTTCTGTTGTGACTTTGGTGAAACAAAGAGATAGATGGGAGCATTGACCACATATGGTGGTTGAGCTTGAAGATTAGGATTTAGTATATCTCAAAATTATTTATTTCCATAGACCTATAGTATGGAATCATCGCTTACCCATTCTTATATGGAAGTGGTATGATATTTCCATGGATTTCATAATTGATTTTCCACTGAAATCTAGTGGTAAGGATGTCAATTGGGTGAACAATGATTGACTAATGACATCGATTCATTTCTTTCCTATCCATGCAATGTTGCTGGAGTAACATCTTGGGGTCAATTATGCCCAATATACTATGAAACTTTTGGGGTTACCTTTATGGTTTTTTTATAGGGCTCTAATGTTTTCATTCAAGTTTTTAATGGTTTTTAGGAGGTTATGGGTTCCGATTTTAAATTGAAAATTTCATATCATCCGCAGATGGGTGGGAAAACATGGAAGGATAGGTAAGAATTGAATCGATGTCAGGAATCAAGGATGTGAATTGGGTGAACATTAGATCACTATCATAAAATAACCATAATGGTAACCCCAAATGTTTCATAGTATCTTGGGCATAAAAGTCCTGAAGATGTTACTCTAGCATCATTTCATGGATAGGTAAGAAATGAATCGATGTCATTAGTCAATAAATGTTCTCCCAAGTCACATCCTAACCACTAGGCTTAAATGGAAAATAAATAATTAAATACATTGAAATATCATACCACTTCCATACAAGAATGGGTAAGGAATGATCCCAACCTGTAGGTTTATATTGTCTTTGGTATGTAAGACACAATGATACAAGAATGCACATGTATGCATGCACCAGACCATCTCTATTAAATAGTGTAGAGGGATAATAAAAATACACAAACATATATAGTGGAACAATGAATGTAATAAAATCTAGGGAATAAATCATATTACGATAAAATAAATCGAATGTATAAATTGAAAAAATATGCACCCAACCAGAATCGAAGTCCTAACCTAACAAAAGTGGAAATAAATAATGTTGCGATAGACTAACTCCCAATCTCCAAGCTCAACCACCGTATGTGGTCAATGGTCCCATATATCTTTATGTTACACCAAGGTCACCATATATGATATATATATATCATAGTTCACAAGTAGTCAACGATTCATCCCAATGCTCCAAAATTTCCTCACTGATGCCCAGTATAAAATGAATCCTCAACAAAATATGGTGGGTGGGACCCAACCCTTGCTACTATGATCCACATTAAATGAATCCAAAACAATCTTGTAGGAACCATACTCCACCACCGAAACTCTAAGACAGGGAGTGAAACTATATATAGAGTAAACCTCCACCCATTATAGGGGTGTACCATCTCTATTTGAATAACGAGTTTTGGGAACCTACACAGTGCTGCAATAGGGGAATATAAACCATAGAATCTCTCTAATAATTCTACCCTTATTGAATCCATCATCAAGAATTTTATAAAGAAGAATCATAATCAAAACATTTCACATCACATATTATATGAAACAATGATATCCTCCATCACATTCTATGGGGAACAACATTCAATGGTAGGATACTTGTGGTCTAAAATCAACATCTAAATGAATGAGATATTTGAGGAAGAAATTTTGGAGAAAAGTGCATGTAATTTATGAGGTCCAGATGACATTATGTATCGGCTTACTTCATGGATGTGATCCCTTACTCTGAAAGTATTTGGACCATGGATTTCCATACATAAATATCACTACCTTTTAGGTTAATAAAACATAAATTTCAAAAACACATTCTTATATGTTGTAATAGTTTCATATCCTTGGAGAATAGAATTAAAATATTATTATATTGGAAGGATATTCAACATCTAAAAATGATATATTCTAACGTAGTACTCCTCTATTGAACTCCCTCTATAATAATTTCACTAAAATCCAAGGAATGAATCATAAGAAAGGGTGATTATAGATTCTTAGTAAGTTTAAACATATGAGACATAAAACTATTCTTATATGAATTAGTAAAATAAAAATATGGGTATGGGATCATGAAAATAACTTACAATGTTAATACCATGACTTTAATAGATTATAAACATGATTCACATAATAATACTCAATGATTTAATGAAACGTGGAAATGAAGTGTAAAAAATAATCATAAAACTATCATGTACCGTATGATCATGTAATAAAAGTGTCGAACCACCATACATGTAGAAAAACATTTCATATATCAGGGTTATATACTATTAACATTAAAATATTAGACTATGGGTTATATCACATGTTTCCCATTATGGACCAGGACGCGCTAGTTTCCCTTAGTGCATCAAGTATCACATATTTCCCATAGTTGGTCAAGCTTAATGATTTGTCTCCCATCGTTATCTTGTGAGATATATAGCATTACCTATAAAAATATAGGGAGATATAGGTCACACCCATATCATAATGAAAACCATAATTATGAGTGGAACAATATTGGAAAACATTTATCATATCATCACATCATTACTTGTTTAAAGAAAATAAGTTTCAAACACATTTCATAAATTAACAATAATATAACCCATGAAAAATAATTGGGATTCATAAAATCATCATCAATATACACAATATCAATCAAGAACAATAATAAGATTGTAATATTTAATATTATCCTTAGTAAACCATAAGTAAAATAAATGGTTGTCATCTTAAAATGAAAATGTGTTAATAAGATCATTCAGAACAATTCATGTCTAATATGAACTATCCAATTTGAAAAAAACTTTGTAAATGATAAAATAGATTCAAAATAATTTTATTTTAAAAAAAAAATTGGAATTTATAATGGAATAATTAAAAAATATTTTAAAACATTTAATGATGAAAATTGTATATCTATATTGAAAAACACTTTTTTATTGAAAAATTCATCGAAGATTTTTCAAAACCTCTTTTGTAATATAAAATCGGTAATGTGTATTGAAATATTTAAAAATTTTAGTTGGCATGAAAGTGGAAATTCTGCTATTTCCATACACATTAAAAAAAATTCCTCTCACATTCTTAGAAAAAGACAAATATGAATTGTTTGGAAAATAAAATGATGAATCCTTATCATTTTTTTCTAAATTAATACATGGGTAAAATATTATTTAATAAATAATTTTTTAAAAAATAAAAACCTTTTTGAAAATAATTTTGTAAGAAAAGATTTTGTATTATAAAATATCATTGACTGAATTGGGAAATATAGTTAGTATCTTTTCAACCCATTAATTTGAACTCATGAGTATATAAAGTGACAAAAATGAAGGAGAAAACAAGTATTATCATGAATAAAATCAAATAATAAATAAATTAATGTGTTTTATAATATATGGATCATAATATTTCATCATCATGATCCTAAATATATTCAATCCTGATAAATAATGAGATGGAATCATCAATCATTTACCGTTATGGTATCTATAGAATCATCATACCCATTAAAGAATAACCAAAAATTATACTATAAATATTATAAAAATTATAGAGATTCAGGATATAACATATTATAGGTTCTATATATATTCCTAATGTAATATGTAAGGGGAATAACATAAATTTTATATCAATGAATAAAAATTGTAACAAAACCCCCTTACCGCTTTAGTAACTTTTGAACTGTAATCCCTATTAAAAAAGAGTTCCTAAAATAGAAATTTAAATACCAATAAAATTCAGTATAATATCCATATAATACATTCATGGATGTATATACACACTTAAAATAAATAGCTGGTTAATATCTCATTTTCCATATAGAAGTAAAAAGTGGGATGAAAATACCTTATCATAAGTCTCTACATCTTTTGTACACATTCAAAACTCCTAAATAATAAAATTTATGTTTATTATAAATTTATTTAAGAAAAATAATTATATATATCATATATATTATTACATGTTACCTTTCATTACCCATTTATTAACAATTCCACGTTAATGTCTTGTTTTGGCAAATAACCTCTTTATTTTTCATGTATGTTATAATTTGTGATTTTCTATCCTATTAATTAAATCATAGTTACATAAACACTTAAATGTTAAAAAAAATATAAATTTCATATATATTGTTTATATATGTATTTAGAGTAATCCAAAACAATATATAGAAAATGATATACATTGTTCATGAAGATGGTAGACTATACAAACGTATGAAAGCTACTTCCATATTCTCAAAAGAAGAAACGAAAGAAAATAAAATAATTAATCACCATTGTAGATTAATTTTATGTCATAAATGAAATTTCTATTCATTAAATTTACCATAATAATCTTCTATGGAATGTGTTAGTGAAAAAACAAATCATATCACTTCATAAGGCATAAATACACTATACATACGAACGACCTTATCTTATTTTGTAAGGAATGGAATGTAAGATGTTATATATGTTATTATAATTAAATATGTCCAATTATTTCATAAGTATATTATATTAATATAATATACTTCATTATATACATCTGTTAGAAATGGGGATGTAAAATGATTCACACCGGTTCAAAAGGCAGTAGTCCTCCATAAACACGATCAATGGATTTATTTCCCATTAGAGGGAGGAGGAGTTGGTTGTATGTAATTACCATAAAATAAAATCATATCATTATATATAAGATATTTATGTTATTATATATATGTGTGTGTGTGTAGTTTAATAAGAATTTATTGAGGTGGAGGAAGAATTTAAATAAAATGAAAAGATAGGGATGTTACATACTATTCAGAAAAATTTATTTGGATTATAAAAAAAGAATTCATGGGATGGATTTTGATCAAAACATGGATTGTAGAATTATAGGAATGATTTAAAGTTGATTTTTGGGATTTTATTGTATAATTCCTACTGTCATTCACGTGTTATTTGGAAAGAATAGAATGTGGCCTTTTATAAGTGAGGTGTGGGGAAAATTTTTTATTTTTGAAATGAAAAAGATGTACCAAAATTGTAAACATTTCATAAGAAAAAAATATACCATTATTGATAATAGAGTATATATGGTCGAAATAATTATAGAAAATTGGTATATGAAATTATTTATGTCATTTTACACTTTACATGATTAGGTTAACATCAGGTAAACCAATTTTCACCTTAACCACTATAATTATTTTTTACATTTTTACTATTCACAATGTTCAAAATTTATTCTGACCTTATTATGTAATAAAAATTATTATATTTGAAAATATGGAATCAATTTTTAAAAATCAAGTCATATAAACGGACAATTTTGTATTAATATTAACCCCACAAACACGAAGAATAAAATAGATGTTTTAAGGATAAATGTTTCAATGGTTTAAAAAGTTGTTATATAATGTTAAAAAATGAAATTGATTCCAATGACATAAATTATATTAATATAAATATAATTCCATAAATTTTATAGATATTTTTTTTTAAATAACATTTATCAATGAAATTCATTGAATAATTGTTTTTTCAATTAAAACCAATAATTTTTAATATTCACTAGGAAATTGATGTAACAGACCAAAATTAGTCCAATAAACCATAAAATGAAGTTGGTTTTCCCATAATGAGTTATATAAGAAACAAAATAATCAAGACTTTAATAAAATTAGACAATAAATACAAATAAGGTACTATGCAGAATAAAAAGATACAAGTAGATCCCTACAATTCAAGCCAAATATGGTTAAACCATACCATATGAAAAAACTCTACATGACCAATAATCATCTACCAATTACCTAGATATGAAGGAAATGTCTATATTAGACAATAAAATGTATCGAAACTACATTCCCTTTACCTATATCATTCATTAGAATATCTATTACTCATAAAGAAAAAGGTATCGTGTGACAAAAAATCATAGTAGTATACCACCAAAAAGTCTACAAAAGGTTGAATATTAATTCCTTATTTGTTCTAGATTTTAAAAAAAATGTTTTAAATTTAATTTTCATAAATAAAATCGAATTTAAAATTATTTTCTCTTTTGGGTTTTCATAAACTTATTTCATATATTCCATTAATAAATATGACAAGTAAAAGTGACAAAACATTAAATCATATCCATTCATCATAAGTTAAGAAACTAAGCACATATCCATGAAGTACCATCACATAATTCAATGTGATGTCACATCATATAAAATCCTCTTATAAAAAATACATGATAAAACCGATCATGCGAAAAAACTCCATAAATGACCAAACACACTATAATTTGTTCTCTAGCCTAAGGGACAATATATACTAGACATTCATAATATTGGGTCCAACCAATATCATGTCCTACCATAATACATTATTATCCCAAAGGTTACCTCATGGTGGTTCGACGCACACTAAGTCTATATATGTGTATTTAATTATTCACCCAAGTATCCCAATGATCCATGATTTTAAAAATACATTTGAAAATCATTATCACAATTTTAGAAAAAAATTAAAATAAATGAAAAACCACTTCAGAGTTTAGAATCCCATTCCAAATCAAGAAAACCCATTTTCAATGAAACCCCCAATTAAATAAATTTTCCTTCCAAATAAATCCCAATAAAGTAGATATCACTTTTAAAAAATTGAACAAACCAAAAGAATTTATCAACATTAATAAGAAACTCATCAAATTAACATTTTATTTAGAAACAGTAGCATAAAATGGTATATACCAAGATATTTTAAAAAATGCTGAATTGGGAACTAAAATATTGTCCTTAGAAAGTAAATTAATGAAAATAAACTAAAAAGGATTAATAGAAAACATACATATATCAAGAATATATAACATAAACACAACTGAAAAAACTATTTTGATCAATGAAAAAGAAGAAACATGGAACCTAAATACACAAAGAGACACACTGCTACAAATAGAATGACTATGTGCTGAAAAAAAGAGATTTGAAGGGAGAGGAGAACCCTAAAAATTTCCTGGGACCTTTATGGCTCACATGAAGGAAGGTTTCACATGAAATGAACCCTTAATCACCCATAGAACACCATAAAAAGACACAATTCTAGAAAAGTACATGGTGTGTAATGATTTTACACTATGTATGTCTTGATTAAAATGATCTACAGAAAAATGTTTCACCTCAAATTACATTTAATAATGGTTAAAATTTATAATACGCAAACCACTTTCATGTTGGGTAAAACCTTCATGTCCTAAATGGATTTATGGATTCTTCCATGTGATAATTACATGGAGTATAATCTCTTTACATGACATGTAATACCAAAAAAGATAAAAATTTGAACATTTTATATAGTGAAACTCAAAACAAATAAATAAAATAAAAAATGAGTAGAGATGTGCATAAAACCATAATGGGGTGTTATAACCTCCCCACCATAATATCTTTCTATCCCCGAAAATCATTCTGATTAATTGAATTGAAAAAATTAATAGACATTACTACTTCATTAGCTTTTACCACTCCCAAATCTCAGGGCTATCCCATCTGCATTACCACAACACCTGGTCAAGTGGAACCATTTTACCACTCAATACATTCTCTCGACAATACATAATCTAAACTGGATGCTCAAGAACAGTGGTTTAGGTCTCAAGATAAACATCCTCCCCTCCAATTATATGTGAAGGATTAGTTATATTACTGCTCAGCTGGAAAACTTGGAAACACATAATAGATTGAATTCAAAAAAGACCACAAGTCTAACTGATAGGCCACCTCTCCAATTTGTCCAATGATATAAAAGGGGCCCAAAAACCTTGGTTCTAACATACCCTTTTTACCCAACCCAAAGTTTCCAAAGTGAGGTGTGAATATAAGAAAACCCCAATAATAAAACTCAAAATTCAGTGGTCCATGAAAATGATCCACCTATATTTCATGATGACAATGTTCTATGATAATTATCCACTATAACAACTACACAACCTATGCTATCTCCTTACAGAACATGTCCCAAATAAGGAATTTTCATCCAGATTTTCCCAACACAAGGGACATATAAATGGTCACCCATAAAATTCCTCAAAGGGAGAAATATTTATCGAATCCTCATGAATATTTTTTATGAAAGTGTGACTAGAGAAATTGATATTCACAAAATCTTACAAAACCAAGCACACAATACAAAAAAAATATCATTAGGAAAAATGATATCCCTCCATGTTTTCCCACCTGTCTATGGATGATATGAAATTCTCAATCTAAATTTGGAACTCATTACCTTCTAAAAACCATTCAAAAACAAGTAAGAAAACACTAGATCCCTATCCTAAACATCAATAATGGTAACCACAAATGTTTCATATTATCATGGGAAAACAAGTCCCCAAGATGTTACTCCATCATCATTACCTGGATTGGTATGAAATGAATCGATGTCATGAATCAATCAATGTTCAAGAAAGTCACATCATTACCACTAGTTTTATATTGAAAATAAATTATGAAATCCATGAAATATCATACCAATTCCATAAAAGAATGGGTATGTGATGATACCAACCTGTAGGTATATGGAAATAAATAATGTTGAGATAGACAAAATCCTAATATCCAGGCTCAACCACCATTTATGGTCAATACTCCCATCTATCTCTATGTTACACCATGGTCACCACATATATATTCAACATCTATATAAGACATAACACATGATAAAAAATCTCATGCAGGGGTGAGTGTATACATATTATGTGAGACACCTTGAAAAGTAAATGGGGAGATAAAAAGATACAATGATAGTCAACTAAACCCAAACTAAGTGTGAAAAAAACCCAAAAACATACACACATATATACACTCATTATGATTCCCAGACGATAGGGAAATAGGTTATATATCTCATAGTTCACAAATAGTCAACGATTCATCCCAATGCTCCAAAATTTCCACACTAATGCATAGTATAAAATGAATCCTCACAAAAATATGTTGGGTGGGACACAACCCTTTCTAATACGCTCCACATTAAATGAATCCAAAATGGGATCCCAGGCGATGATGCTAGAGTAACATCTTTGGGACTTGTATAGAAAATAGTGAATATATCTGTGGTGACGTTGGTGTAACATAGAGATAGATGGGAGCATTGACCACATATGGTGGTTGAGCTTGGAGATTAGGATTTAGTCTATATCAAAATTATTTATTTCTATAGACCTATAGGATGGAATCATCCCTTATCCATTCATGTATGAAAGTGGTATGATATTTCCATGGATTTCGTAATTGATTTTCCATTGAAACCTAGTGGTAAGGATGTGAATTGGGTGATCATTGATTTACTCATGACATCGATTCATTTCTTACCTATCCATGCAATTATGCTGGAGTAACATCTTGGGGAAAAGTATGCCAAAGATACTATGAAACTTTTGGGGTTACCTTTATGGTTGTTTTTATAGGGATCTAATGTTTTCATACATGTTTTTGAATGATTTTTTGGAGGTTATGGGTTCCAATTTTAGATTTAAAATGTCATATCATCCGTAGATGGGTGGGAAAACATGGAGGTATAGGTAAGAAATGAATCGATGTCAGGAGTCAAGGATGTGAATTGGGTTAACATTAGATCCCTATCATAAAAAAACCATAAAGGTAACCCCAAAAGTTTCATAGTATCTTGGTCATACAAGTCCTTAAGATATTACTCCAGCATCATTGCCTGGATAGGTAAGAAATAAATTTATGTCATTAGTCAATAATGTTCACCCAAGTCACATCCTTACCACTAGGCTTCAATGGAAAATCAATAATGAAATCCATGGAAATATCATACCACTTCCATACAAGAATGGGTAAGGAATGATCCCAACCTATAGGTTTATAGTGTATTTGGTATGTAAGACAAAATGATACATGAATGAACATGTATTCATGCACCGGACCATCTCTATGAAATAGTGTAGAGGAATAATAAAAATACACGAACTTCTCTAGTGGAACAATGATTGTAATAAAATCTAGGGAATAGATCATATTACGATAAAATAACTCCAATGTTTAAACTGAAAAAATTACACCCAACCAGAATTGATGTCCCAACCTAAAAAAAGTGGAAATAAATAATGTTGCGATAGACTAAATCCCAATCTCCAAGATCAACCACCATATGTGGTCAATGGTCCCATATATCTCTATGTTACACTATGGTCGCCATAGAGGATATATATATCATAGTTCACAAGTAGTCAACGATTCATCCTGATGCTCCAAAATTTCCTCACTGATGCCCAGTATAAAATGAATCCTCAACAAAATATGTTGGGTGGGACCCAACCCCTGCTACTACGCTCCACATTCAATGAATCCAAAACACTCTTGTAGGAACCATACTCCACCAAAACTCTTAGATGGGGAAGTGAAACTATATATAGAGTAAACCTCCACCCATTGTAGGGGTGTACCATCTCTATTTGAATAACGAGTTTTGGGAACCTGCACCCTGCTGCAATAGGGGAATATTAACCCTATAATATTTCTAATAATTCTACCCTTATTGCGTCCATCATCATGAATTTTCTAAAGAAGATTCATAATCTAATCATTTCACATCATATATTATATGAAACAGTTATATCCTCCATCACATTTTATGGGGAACAACACTCAAGGTAGGATACTTATGGTCTAAAATCAATATCTAAATGAATGAGATATTTGAGGAATAAATTTTGGAGAGAAGTGCATGGAATTTATGAGGTCCAGATGACATTATGTATCAGCTTACTTCATGGATGCGTTCTCTTACAGTAAAATTATTTGGACCTTGGATTTTCATACATAAATATCACTACCATTTAGGTTAATAATAAATAAATTTCAAAAACACATTCTTATAGGTTGTAATAGCTTCGTATCCATGGAGAATAGAATTAAAATATTATTATATTGGAAAGATATTCAACATCTAAAAATGATATATTATCACATAGTAATCCTCTAAGGAACACCCTATATAATCATTTCACCAAAATCCAAGGAAAGAATCATAAGAAATGGTGATTATAAATTCTTTGTAAGGATAAACATATGAGACATAAAACTATTATTATATGAATTAGTAAAATAAAAATATTGGTATGAGATCATGAAAATAAGTTACAATTTTAATACCATGACTTTAATAGATTATAAACATGATTCAGATAATAAAACTCAATGATTTAATGAAATGTGGAAAAGAAGAGTGAGCAATCATCATAAAACAATCATGTACCATATGATCATGTCATAATAGTGTCGAACCACCATACACGTAGAAAAACATTTAATATGTCAAGGTTATATACTATTAACATTAAAATATTATACTATGGGTTATATCACATGTTTCCCATTGTGGACCAGGATGCGCTAGTTTCCCTTAGTGCATCAAGTATCACATATTTCCCATAGTTGGTCAAGCTTAATGATTTGTCTCCCATCGTTATCTTGTGAGATATATAGCATTACCTATCAAGATATAGGAAGATATAGGTCAAATCCATCATATAAGGAAAACCAAAATTATGAGTGGAAAAATATTGGAAAACATTTATCATATCATCACATCATTACTTGTTTAAAGAAAATAAGTTTCATGGACATTTCTTAAATTAACAATAATATAACCCATGAAAAATAATTAGGATTCATAAAATCCTCATCAATATAAATAGTATCAATAACAAATAATAATAAGAATGTAATCTTTAATATTATCCCCAGTAAACCATATGTAAAATAAATGGTTGTCATCTTAAAATGAGAATGTGTTAATAAGATCATTCAGAACAATTCATGTGTAATATGAACTATCCAATTTGAAATAAAAACATCATAAAAGATAAAATTGATTCCAAATAATTTTCCTTTAATAAAAAAATGGGAATTTATATTGGAATAATTAAAAAATAATTTAAATCGTTTTATGATGAAAATAGTCTATCTATATTGAAAAACAGTTTTTAATTGAAAAATTCATCGATGATTTTTTAAATCCTATTTTGTAAAATAAAATCCGAAATGAGTAATGAAATATTTAAAAAAATTTGTTGGCATGAAAGAGGAAATTCCGCTCTTTCCGTACACATTAAAAAAATTTCCCCTCAAATTCTTAGCAAAAGAAAAATATGAATTATTTAGGAAATAAAATGGTGAATCAATATCATTTTTTTTCTAAATTAAAACATGCATAAAGAATTATTTAATAAATAAATTTTAAAAACATATAAACCTTTTTGAAAATAATTTTATAAGACAAGATTTTTTATTAAATATTATTGTTAACTGAATTGGAAAATATATTTAGTATCTTTTCAACCCATTAGTTTTAATTCTTGCGTATATAAAGTGACAAAAATGAAGGAGAAAATAAGTATTGTCATGAATAAAATCATAGAATAAATAAATTAATGAGTTTTATAATATATGGATCATAATATTTCATCATCAAGATCCTAAATATATTCAATCCCAATAAATAATGAGATGGAATCATCAATCCTTTACCGTTATGGTATCTATAGAATCATAATACCCATTAAAGAATAACCACAAATTAAACTATAAATATTATGAAAATTATAGAGATTCATGATATAACATTTTATAGATTCTAAATATATTCATCATATAATATGATAGGGGAATAACATAACTTTTTTATCAATGAATAAAAATGGAAACAAAAACCCCCTTACCGCTTTAGTAAATTTTGAACTGTAATCCCCATTAAAAAGAGAGTTCCTAAAATTGAAATTTAAATACCAATAAAAATCAGTATAATATCCATAGAATACATTCATGGATGTATATACACACTTAATGTAGAGACCCGAAGCCTGACGTACATGGACATTACATTACATTTGCGGAATACTTAGTACATAACAAAAACACACACACAAGGATCGTAATAGTTTAGTGTCTTTGGAAACTCGGAACGTAATCTTCTAATCGTGGCGAAAGATCTTCAACATCTCCCATAAAGATCTTCCATTTTTTATACCTAAAACCTTTCTTTATATCCTGGGGAAAAGAAAACATAAAAGGGTGAGCTCAAATGCTCAGTAAGGGTATACAAAAGAAAAATCAATCACATCATATTCATAAGAACACAACTTTTGGAAATCTTAACCTGCAAAAGAGAGCATAATTTCATAACATGGGATAAATCATACTAGTGAAATGAAATCCCAATAATCATAACTTAAAACATGAAACTTTGTGGCATACACACATAATCATAGAGAATCATTTCTTGTTAGTCAAGACTCATTGCCAAGACTATCTTAGTGGACAAAGTCCCTTTCTGAATCGAGTAACCCTCGTTTCAGTCCTGTTTCACTGAACCGGTATAACCTACAATTTCAGCCATGTCTATCTCATGAGATATAAAATCTTTACCCAATGCATTGGAGGGGGATATAGGTCCCACCCATCTTATAATGAATCCTTTCTTATGTGTGCCACATAATCATAAACTATACATCATAGTGTAACCCATTTAATAAAAATGGGATTCTTAAACAACATGACATCATAAAAAAATTCATATAAGATAAAGGAATTCATAAAAATGTTTCCATCACAACATAATCAAATCCAGGTAATAATAGGTATAAAAACAGAACCCTTTTATTATCTTATATGGAAAATAATTTTGATAAAATACTTGAACTCCATTCTTGAGGAAAATATTCTTTCTACTTCAAAAACATTTTTCGTTTCTTAACATGTCATAAAACTTTAAACTAAAACAACTTGATTAAAAATAAACTTGAAAACTTGTAAAGTATTCTTCTTAGAAACAATGTTTTAAAAATCCATTCATGCCGTATAAGTTAAAAAAACATTCTTCGTACTTTTGTCGGAAAAGTCAAAAAGTACCTCGTACGACAAAAGATTCCTTTCGTACATATTACTAAAAACTCACCGAAGGGTAAAAATGGATATAAACAATTGTAGGTGGATGGAAATAATATTACATTTTGATGAAACATGGATGTGGATGATAAAATACACCCCAGTAAATACTTACGAATAAACAATCTCGGATAAAAATGAGATTGTGATATTTCCCTTACCTTAGGTCCGATTTGCTTCGTAAGTGTCTGAACCTCCTGTATAATGATTTAAATAATGTCATTTACTTATTACAGAATCATATTCATTGTTATGATATCATATATGGTTCACTTATGTCTTTATATTACCCGTTCTTTTGTAAATTCCATGTTAAAGAGCGTTTTGGGTAAAATTGTTTCATTTGTCGTCCGTGTTTTGACTTGTAATTATTCATATGATTACTTAGATCATGATTACTTAATTCCAGAACATAAAACATGATTTATATATATATATATATTCAGGATATACATATATATAATAAATCATTAAATGGAAAGAAATACACCGTTCATGGAGACGGTAGTCCGTACGTACGCATGAACGCTGTTTTCGTTTCCTTATTGAATTGAATGGAATTAAGTAGATGACATACATATAAATATATAAATAAATACAGTATCATTATTATGTCATATATTTCATTAGTACATGTTATATATACTTTATAATCATTCATGAATGGTTAATCATTGAGAATGAATCTCATCGCGTCGTGGAGACGGTAGTCCGTACGTACGCATGAGCGATGATATCGTTCCCATGGTCATGGAATTGTGTTGTAGTGTATGTATACTATTTCAGTATCAATATCACTCTATAATAATCATATATAGTTACTCATTACACCATTATACTCATCCTTGTATGGTGATAGTGGAAAATAGATTACACCACGGCGTGGAGACGATATTCCGTACGTACGCACGCGCGGTGATTTCATTTTTCCGTAGGATGGATAGAAAGTGAATTTGGGTTGTTTCATATTTATAATAACATATCATTATGTAAGTAATACTTATGTTATCACTTTATCGTGAAACAAATAAAGAAGAAGAAGTTGAAGAAGAATGAAATTGAAAAAGATCGGTAATGGATATTACCTCTTTTTGACGTGCCTTTTCTTAACCTCCACTTAAAGAACTAAGGATGGTCTTTGAAGAAGACCAGGACCTCTAGAATGATACTAGGGAAGTGGAGAAGAGATTTTGGAAGGGTTTGGCCGAGCATGAAGGCTCAAAGTTGTGTGAGGAAGAGAGGGAGGAGGTGCCCTTTTATAAGGGAGGAGAGGGGCACCTTTGGAATTCTTAAAAATATTAATTTATAATAAATCTAACCCCACATAAAAACCTCCAAAAATGACTAATATTCGAATATTAGATAATATAAGGTTGTAATATCATCAACCAATAGAATTTAGACATGTTAGGAATTTATTTTAAACATTATCAACATGATTTATCCTTATTTAATCAATTTAATTTTATTTGTGGTAATAACATTCTAATTTTTAACTTATAACAAATAATTACATATTTGTTGTGAATTGTCCATAATTGGATTATTAATAACATTTTAGATCATATAAATTTAAATTTATAATTTTGAAATATTTTGTGATTTTTAATCAATTTTATAATATGTTTTTTTATAAAATAACAATAGTGTCAATTTTGACACAATTCATTTATTTGAATTTAAATAAAATAAATACAGATGATATATTCGAACTAAAAGTTTTAATAGATTCCTAAAATGTCATATGTATCTTAAAAATTATTGGAGCACATTAAATAGTTCATATAATATTTATTTTATTATTTTTGAAACCATTTATTTGGTTTATCTCTTAATAAAATAAATACTACCACATTTTTGTATAATTATTTAATATACTTATTTGTTTCATAAAAATTAAAAATAAAATCCTATGATGAAAATAAATCTATTACCTTTCACAATAATACTTTTACTCGAATTTATCATCTTAAAATTACAATATTTAAATTGTTATATTTATTAAATTATGAAGGTGACAACTTTGGCATCATTTAAAATAAAATTATATAAGTGTCATAATCTCTATTATAAGGCTAAAAATGGTCAAATATTTGACCATTGGATAATTATGTTTTACCATTACATGGAAAATAAGTTTTGGTTAGGTATTTGTGCATTTTATGGTCACTATTAGTTTAATAAAAACAATATTCTTGATTTTTCACTAGATAAACAATTTCTGCATCACTATTGTTTCATAATTAATGATAATTATTTAATCCCTAAAAATTATAAATAAATTTATATGATGTAGATAATTTCATTATATTTCTGGAGACTATTCATGTTCGAAGTTTCATGAAGTTTATCACTAAATTAAAATTAATATACTTATAAGATTTAAGAGAGTGACATGTTGTCACTTTCTTTGGTTTTAATAATAATTAAGTTATTTTCAAGGACAAATGTCCATTAAATGATTCTAATCCGACCCTTAGGTGATATGGGTCGACTTTTAGTCATAAAATAGGATTTTGACATTTGTTAGGGTAATTTTAAAATATTATATTTACCCTTAATTACCCGATTTACCTTTAACTATGGTAAATAAAATTTACCGTAGTTACTATTCTTAATTCTCAAAAAAAAATTAGCTTATTAACATAATTTGGACCCATTTATTCCAAATATGGAATCCATTTTTCCAAATTCAATACATAAAAGATGCAGAAATTAAATTAAAATTAATCCCGTTGTCGAGAGAAAACCGGTTTTTCTTTAAAACATTGCAAAAGATTGAATTGATTTAACCTACGAATTCAAGGTAAAATCAATGCCAATGACATACATTATATTAAATGGTAAAAATATATTCTATTTATACTTTAAAACCATTCAATATTATAATTTAACCACATAATATATTACGATGAAAAAAGTTGTTTTTAATAAAATATAGCGTGTTTTTACTATTCATTAAAATATGAATGTTATCGGAAAAATATAAAAACTTTATCTAATGTAAATTTTTATATCCTGATTCAAAATAAGAATATTATTTCATCAAATTAAACATATAAACATGTCAAAAACTATATTTAAAGTGGGTGTGCCATCAAAAAGCGGTAAAACTGCATTTTTTTTAAAAACACTTATTTTACCCAAAAAATTTATTTTGTTCTTGTACCATATTCTAGAAATGTGTAAGATGAATAATAATGTAATAAAATTCAAAATTTAGTTAATACTATTTATAACGGCTAGTTCATGATAATATTATAATAATATAACATTGTTTATTAAAACCCAGTATTACGTACAACACACGCTATCGAGGAAGGTCGCGATTGCGTGTAATGCAAGCCAAGTCAGGGTTGCGTGTTGTGAAAGAATCCTTCGTTGTTTCATATAACAGAATCCAACCATATTTAATATATATATATATATACTCAATGTTGCGTAGAATAACTATTATCAAAATTGTGTGTAACACGGTCCAAGAGTTGTGTTGCGTATACTGCAAGCTAATACGGTGTTGCGTATAGCGCATGGTAATCTTGGTGTAGAATACAACATAAGACATTAATGAAATTAAAATAATATTTTTCATAAAATCTCGGGGTGTTACATTCTACCCCCCTTAAAATGAATTTCGCCCTCGAAATTCGTCGGGGTTATAAATGGTTTACTATTTGAATGTTTCTTTGATAGAAACCCACATCGTAAAAAGGAATACCAAAACTTATCTTTAAAAACAAAAGTATGAAACGTAACGGTTACCTAAATAAACTAATCACTGGGTTTCCACATAGGTGAAAATATGGATATGGAAGAGAAATCTAACCATCATGTTCTGATGGAGAGTGGTAGAGAACATGGCTATGGAAAAGCTAGCAATCACAAAGCCATAAATTTGTGATGATCTAGGGTACCATCTGATTCATCGGATATAAGGGAACTAGGACAACATTTTTGGTTTTCAAGATCATTTCCCTAAAGTTGAAAATTTGAATTAGAATAAATTCTTTCGTGATTTTGGTATAGTCTCACCGTTTTTCGTTCTCTGGACAATTTCCACTTCATCTCTTAAAGAAATGAAGTTGAATTTGTCATTCGAGATGTGTTAGCAGATCATGTGATAGAATGATGGGTCATTCCATCTGTCTCAAACAAAAGGTTAGAAAAGTTATAAAAAATACATAAGTCCATCTATAGTGATATTAATCATTTATGGTTCCTAAAATGAACTTATACTTCACATATCATACTACTTAATATAATAAAACTAGTTTTCTACTAAACAGGGACTTCCTGTAGGTCTGTGGTAGGCGATAATGGCCAGTCGCACTTCGGTTGTGGGTTCGATTCCCCCAGCCTCGTCCGAAGCGATGGGTTGTCACTCGTCCTGCAGGTTGTCCTTTTTTTTAAACTACATTACTATAACATCACATAAATAATACCAAAAAAAAGTTCTATACTTAAACAATACTAACTTATGGTTAACATAATCCATTACAATCTTTAGGCTTATCTAAAATACTTCGGTCCAAGCTCATAGTATAAAGAAAATGATTACTTGAAATGTCGTCAACCAAGCATGTGAATACCATCATTTATCCCCCATATATCTTGTTGGTTACATTCCAATCATGTGAATACCTTAATGATGTATTCTCTTGAAAAAAAAAGAATACCCATTAAACCTTAGTGAAAACATGAATGCTGTCAAAAGTTAACTCTTTCCACATACCAAAATCCAAAAATTCTATATACTCAAACCATGATATAACCTTCTCCTTATATCAGTCATGAGCTCATGAATACTATCAAACATTTAATTTTCTCCTTATCCCTTCATTATGTGCATATCATCTACATTCCAAAAATATCTGAATAACCTTTCATGGATACTGGTAACATTAATCAGACAACAGTGTAACTATCCTTACATGTCTCTTTATTCCATAGTACCATAAGATTACTTATACAACATTACACATGATAAACATGTAATCATTCCACTATATTCTTAAACCATTGACCGAGCTTCAACAATTATTTCATCTCACATATCATTTGTAGTCTCTTCATCATCATCCATATAAATACTTCCCATACGACCATACTGATTATCTTCATGAGACTTTCCCTTAGGGCGTTGGTTTGCATAATGCCCGTACATTCCACATTTAAAACATTTATCCATTGTTGATGTCGTAGCAATACCATTATCCTCATCCATGGTGTTAACTGAACCTTTTCCTTTGCACTTACTGGCTTTGTGTCCTTCTTTTACACACCCAAAGCATCTTCCAGTTCCTTGGAAACATTCTCCTTGATGCCTCTTCCCACATGATTTACATAGGGGAAATTGAACTTTCTTTCCTCTATGATCATCATGAAACTCCATCTTTCTCTTATTAGCCGAGTCAGGAAACTTACCAAATTTTACTTTATTGATCATATTATGAGATTGCTGATTCGGCATAATAATGATGTTTGTACTTACAAATCCCATTTCATTTTGTTGCTCATGATGAATATCATTCCATTGTCCATCATATCCTCGATTATCGTGAATCACCTTGTTTCCAGCCATTTTCTAAAACCCAAAAAGAATAGTGTGAGAGGCAAAAATCATAATAAAGGGGGAGTAACTTAAATATCTAACATCTTTGGTTTAATCTAATATCGTTACAATAGTTCTAGGAATATATCCTATACGTATACTTATCCTTAGGGGCATCCCTAGATATACCTTAGAAATATCTCTAGGGATCTCACTAACGTTTTCGCATCCTAGTTTCCAAAGGTTGACTAAACCTTTCCTCTGATAACAACTGTAGAGACCCGAAGCCTGAATTACATGGACATTACATTACATTTGCGGAATACTTAGTACATAACAAAAACACACACACAAGGATCGTAATAGTTTAGTGTCTTTGGAAACTCGGAACGTAATCTTCTAATTGTGGTGAAAGATCTTCAATATCTCCCATAATGATCTTCCCTTTTTTATACCTAAAACCTTTTTTATATCCCGGGGAAAAGAAAACATAAAAGGGTGAGCTCAAATGCTCAGTAAGGGTATACAAAAGAAAAATCAATCACATCATATTCATAAGAACACAACTTTTGGAAATCTTAACCTGCAAAAGAGAGCATAATTTCATAACATGGGATAAATCATAGTAGTGAAATGAAATCCCAATAATCATAACTTAAAACATGAAACTTTGTGGCATACACACATAATCATAGAGAATCATTTCTTGTTAGTCAAGACTCATTGCCAAGACTATCTTAGTGGACAAAGTCCCTTTCTGAATCGAGTAACCCTCGTTTCAGTCCTGTTTCACTAAACCGGTATAACCTACCATTTCAGCCATGTCTATCTCATGAGATATAAAATCTTTACCCAATTCATTGGAGGGAGATATAGGTCCCACCCATCTTATAATGAATCCTTTCTTATGTGTGCCACATAATCATAAACCATACATCATATTGTAACCAATTTAATAAAAATGGGATTCATAAACAACATGACATCATAAAAAAATTCATATAAGATAAAGGAATTCATAAAAATGCTTCAATCACAACATAATCAAATCCATGTAATAATAGGGATAAAAACAGAACCCTTTTATTATCTTAGATGGAAAATAATTTTGATAAAATACTTGAACTCCATTCTTGAGGAAAATATCCTTTCTACTTCAAAAACATTTTTCCTTTCTTAACATGTCATAAAACTTTAAACTAAAACAAGTTGATTAAAAATAAACTTGAAAACATGTAAATCATTCTTCTTAGAAATAATGTTTTAAAAATCCATTCATGTCGTATAAGTTAAAAAAACATTCTTCGTATTTTTGTCGGAAAAGTGAAAAAGTACCTTGTACGACAAAAGATTCCTTTCGTACATATTACTAAAAACTCACCGAAGGGTAAAAATGGATTTAAACAATTTTAGGTGGATGGAAATAATATTACATTTTGATGAAACATGGATGTGGATGATAAAATACACCCCAGTAAATACTTACGAATAAACAATCTCGGATAAAAATGAGATTGTGATATTTCCCTTACCTTAGGTCCGATTTGCTTCGTAAGTGTCTGAACCTCCTATGTAATGATTTACATAATGTCATTTACTTATTACAGAATCATATTTATTGTTATGATATCATATATGGTTCACTTATGACTTTATATTACCCGTTCTTTTGTAAATTCCATGTTAAAGAGCGTTTTGGGTAAAATTGTTTCATTTGTCGTCCGTGTTTTGACTTGTAATTATTCATATGATTACTTAGATCATGATTACTTAATTCCAGAACATAAAACATGATTTATATATATATATATATTCAGGATATACATATATATAATAAATCATTAAATGGAAATAAATACACCGTTCATGGAGACGGTAGTCCGTACGTACGCATGAACGCTGTTTTCGTTTCCTTATTGAATTGAATGGAATTAAGTAGATGACATACATATAAATATATAAATAAATCCAGTATCATTATTATGTCATATATTTCATTAGTACATGTTATATATACTTTATAATCATTCATGAATGGTTAATCATTGAGAATGAATCTCATCGCGTCGTGGAGACGGTAGTCCGTACGTACGCACGAGCGATGATATCGTTCCCATGGTCGTGGAATTGTGTTGAAGTGTATGTATACTATTTCAGTATCAATATCACTCTATAATAATCATATATAGTTACTCATTACACCATTATACTCATCCTTGTAAGGTGATAGTGGAAAATAGATTACACCACGGCGTGGAGACGGTATTCCGTACGTACGCACGCGCGGTGATTTCATTTTTCTGTAGGATGGATAGATTGTGAATTAGGGTTGTTTCATATTTATAATAACATATAATTATTTAAGTAATACTGATGTTATTACTTTATCATGAAACAAATAAAGAAGAAGAAGTTGAAGAAGAATGAAATTGAAAAAGATCGGTAATGGATATTACCTCTTTTTGACGCGCCTTTTCTTAACCTCCACTTAAAGAACTAAGGATGGTCTTTGAAGAAGACCAGGACCTCTAGAATGATACTAGGGAAGTGGAGAAGAGATTTTGGCAGGGGTTGGCCGAGCATGGAGGCTCAAAGTTGTGTGAGGAAGAGAGGGAGGAGGTGACCTTTTATAAGGGAGGAGAGGGGCACCTTTGGAATTCTTAAAAATATTAATTTATAATAAATCTATCCCCACATAAAAACCTCCAAAAATGACTCATATTCGAATATTAGATAAGATAAGGCTGTAATATCATAAACCAATAGAATTTATAGATGTTAGGAATTTATTTTAAACATTATCAACATGATTTATCCTTATTTAATCAATTTAATTTTATTTGTGGTAATAGCATTCTAATTTTTAAATTATAACAAATAATTACTTATTTGTTGTGAATTGTCCATAATTGGATTATTAATAACATTTTAGATCATATAAATTTAAATTTATAATTTTGAAATATTTTGTGATTTTTAATCAATTTTATAATATGTTTTTTTTATAAAATAACAATAGTGTCAATTTTGACACAATTCATTTATTTGAATTTAAATAAAATAAATACAGAAGATATATTCGAAAAAAAAGTTTTAATAGATTTATAAAATGTCATATGTGTCTTAAAAAGTATTGGAGCACATTAAATAGTTCATATAATATTTATTTTATTATTTTTGAAACCATTTATTTGGTTTATCTCTTAATAAAATAAATACTACCACATTTTTGTATAATTATTTAATATACTTATTTGTTGCATAAAAATTAAAAATAAAATCCTATGATGAAAAAAAATCTATTACCTTTCACAATAATACTTTTACTCGAATTTATCATCTTAAAATCACAATATTTAAATTTTTTTATTTATTAAATTATGAAGGTGACAACTTTGGCATCATTTAAAATAAAATAATATAAGTGTCATAATCGCTTTTATAAGGCTAAAAATGGTCAAATATTCGACCATTGTATGCTTATGGTTTACAGTTACATGGAAAATATGTTTTGGTTAGGTAGTTGTGCATTTTATGGTCACTATTAGTTTAATAAAAACAATATTCTTGATTTTTCACTAGATAAACAATTTCTGCATCACTATTGTTTCATAATTAATGATACTTATTTAATACCTAAAAATTATAAATAAATATATATGATGTAGATAATTTAATTATCTTTCTGGAGACTATTCATGTTCTAAGTTTCATGAAGTTTATCACTAAATTAAAATTAATATACTTATAAGATTTAAGAGAGTGACATGTTGTCACTTTCTTTGGTTTTAATAATAATTAAGTTATTTTCAAGGACAAATGTCCATTAAATGATTCTAATCCGACCCTTAGGTGATATGGGTCGACTTTTAGTCATCCAATAGGATTTTGACATTTGTTAGTGTAATTTTAAAATATTATATTTACCCTTAATTACCCGATTTACCTTTAACTATGGTAAATAAAATTTACCGTAGTTACTATTCATAATTCTCAAAAATAAAAATTAGCTTATTAACATAATTTGGACCCACTGATTCCAAATATGGAATCCATTTTTCCAAATTCAATACACAAAATATGCATAAATTAAATTAAAATTAATCCTGTTGTCGAGAGAAAACGGGTTTTTCTTTAAAACATTGCAAAAGATTGAATTGATTTAACCTACGAATTCAAGGTAAAATCAATGCCAATGACATACATTATATTAAATGGTAAAAATATATTCTATTTATACTTTAAAACCATTCAATATTATAATATAACCACATAATACATTACGATGAAAAAAGTTGTTTTTAATTAAAATATAGCGTGTTTTTACTATTCATTAAAATATGAAAGTTATCGGAAAAATATCAAAACATTATCTAATGTAAATTTTTATTTCCTGATTCAAAATAAGAATATTGTTTTGTCAAATTGAACATATAAACATGTCAAAAACTATATTTAAAGTTGGTGTGCCATCAAAAGGAGGTAAAACTGCATTTTTTTTAAAAATACTTATTTTACCCAAAAAATTTATTTTGTTATTATACCATGTTCTAGAAATGTGTAAGATGAATAATAATGTTATAAAATTCAAAATTTAGTAAATACTATTTATAACGGCTAGTTCATGATAATATTATAATAATATAACATTGTTTATTAAAACCCGGTATTGCGTACAACACACGCTATCGAGGAAGGTCGTGATTGCGTGTAATGCAAGCCAAGTCAGGGTTGCGTGTTGTGAAAGAATCCTTAGTTGTTTCGTATAACAGAATCCAACCATATTTAATATATATATATATATATACACTCAATGTTTCGTAGAATAACTATTATCAAAATTGTGTGTAACACGGTCCAAGAATAGTGTTGCGTATACTGCAAGCTAATACGGTGTTGCGTATAGCGCAGGGTAATCTTGGTGTAGAATACAACATAAGACATTAATGAAATTAAAATAATATTTTTCATAAAATCTCGAGGTGTTACACTTAAAATAAATAGTTGGTGATTATCTCATTTTCCATATAGAAGTAAAAAGTGAGATGAAAATCCCTTACCATAAGTCTCTGCATCTTTTGTACACATTCAAAACTCATAAATAATAAATTTTTGTTTATTATAAATTCATTCAAGAACAATAATTATATATATAATATATATTATTACATGTTACCTTTTATTACCCATTTATTAACAGTTCCACTTTAATGTCTTGTTTTGGAAAATAACCTCTTTATTTTTCATGTATGTTATAATTTGTGATTTTCTATCCTATTAATTAAATCATAGTTACATAAACACTTAAATGTTAAAAAAATAAATTTCATATATATTGTCTATATATTTATTTAGAGTAATCCAAAAAATTATATAGAAAATGATATACACTGTTCATGAAGACGGTAGACCATAAAAACGTATGAAAGCTACTTCCATATTCTCTAAATAAGAAACGAAAGAAAATAAAATAATTAATCCCTTTTATAGATTAATTTTATGTCATACATGAAATTTATATACATTAAATTTACCATTATACCCTTCTATGGAAAGTGTTAGTGCAAAAACGAATCATGTCACTTCACAAGGCATAAATACACTATACATACGAACGACCTTATCGTATTTTGTAAAGAGTGGAAAGTAATATGTTATATATGTTATTATAATTAAATATGTCCAATTTTTTCATAAAAATATTATATTAATATAATATACTTCATTATATACATCTCTTAGAAGTGGGGATGTAAAAAGATTCACACCGGTTCAAAATGCAGATGTCCTCCATAAACAAGATCAATGGATTCATTTTCCATTAGTGGGAGGAGGAGTTGGTTGTATGTAATTACCATAAAATATAATCATATCATTATATGTAAGATAGTTATGACATTATATATATATATATATATATATATGTTTTTGTGTGGTTTAATAAGAATTTATTGAGGTGGAGGATGAAGTTAAATAAAATGAATAGATAGGGATGTTACATACTATTCAGACAACTTTATTTGGATTATAAAAAAAGAATTCATGGGATGGATTTTGATAAAAACATGGTTTGTAGGATTATAGGAGTGATTTAAAGAATATTTTTTTTTGATTTTATTGTATAATTCAAACTGTCTTTCACGTGCGATGTGAAAAGAATAGAATGTGGCCCTTTATAAGTGAGGTGTGTGGAAAACTCGTGATTTTTGAAATGAAAAAGGTCTACCAATATTTTTAACATTTCATAAGAAAAAAATATACCATTATTGATAATTGAGTATATATGGCCGATATAATTATAGAAAACTGGTATATGAAATTTTTTTATGTCATTTTACCCTTTACATGTTTAGGTTAACATCAGGTAAACCAATTTTCACCTTAACCACTATAATTATTTTTTACATTTTTACTATTCACAATGTTCAAATTTTATTCTGACCTTATTAGGTAATATAAATTATTATAATTGCAAATATGGAATCAATTTTTAAAAATCAATTCATATAAGTGGACAATTTGGTATTAATATTAACCACAGAAACACGAAGAAAAAAAGATAGGTTTTAAGGAGAAATGTTTCAAAGGTTAAAAAAGTTGTTATATAATGTTTAAAAATGACATTGATTCCAATGATATAAATTATTTTAATAAAATATAATTCCATAAATTTTATAGTTAAATATTTTTTTAAATAAAATTTATCAATGAAATTCATTGAATAATTTTTTTTCAATTAAAACCAATAATTTTCAATATTCACTCGGAAATTGATGTAACAGAACAAACTGAGTCAAATAAACCATAAAATGAAGTTGGTTTTCCCATGATGAGGTATATAAGAAACAAAATAATCAAGACTTTAATAAAATTAGACAATAAATACAAATAATGTACTCTACAGAATAAAAAGATACAAGTAGATCCCTACAATTCAAGCCAAATATGGTTAAACCATACCATATGAAAAAACTTTACATGACCAATAATCATCTCCAAATGACCTAGATATGAAGGAAATGTCCATAGTAGACAATAAAATGAAGCAAAATTACATTCCCTTTACCTATATCCTTCATTAGAATATCTATTACTCATAAAGAAAAAGGTATCGTGTGACAACAAATCCTTGAAGTATACCACCAAAAAGTCTACACAAGGTCGAATATTAAGGCCATAATTGTTCTGGATTTTAAAAAAATGCTTTACATTTCATTTTCATAAATAAAATCCAATTTAAAATCATTTTCCCTTTTGGGTTTTCATAAAATTATTTAATATTTTCCATCAATAAATATGACAAGTAAAAGTGAAAAAACATTAAATCATATCCATGCATCATAAGTTAAGAAACTAAGCACATATCCCTGAAGTACCATCACATAGTTCAATGTGATTTCACATCATATAAAAGCCTCTAATAAAAAATACATGATAAAATCAATCATGTGATAAAAATCAATAAATGACCAAACACACTGTAATTTGGTCTCTAGCCTAAGGGACAATATATACTAGACATTCATAATATTGTGTCAAACCAATATCATGTCCTACCATAATACATTGTTATCCCAAAGGTTTCCTCAATGTGGTTCCACACAAACAAAGTCTATCTATGTGTATTTAATGATTCACCCAAGATTCCCAATTATTCATGATTTTAAAAATACATTTGAAAAGCTTTATCACAATTTTAGAAAAAAATTCAAATAAAAGAAAAACCAATTCAGTGTTTGGAATCCCATTCCAAATCAAGAAAACCCATTTTCAATGAAAACCCCAATTAAATAAATTTTCCATCCAAATAAGTCCCATAAAGGTAGATATCACATCAAAAAAAATTAACAACCCAAAAGAATTTATCAATAATAATAATAAACTCTTCAAATTAACATTTTATTTAGAAACATTAGCATAAAATGGTATATTCTAATATATTTTAAAAAATATTGAATTGGAAACTAAAAGATTGTCCTTAGAAGACACTTCATGAAAATAATCTAAAAAGGATTAATAGAAACATCCATAGATCAAGAATATATAACATAAACAAAACTGAAAAAACTATTGTGATCAATGAATAAGAAGAAATATGGAACCTAAATACACAACGAGACACACCACTACAAATAGAATGACTATGTTCTGAAAAAAAGAGATATGTAGGGAGAGGAGAACCCTCAAAATTATCTGGGAACTTTATGGCTCACATGAAGGAAGGTTTCATATGAAATGAACACTTAATCACCCATAGAACACCATAAAAAGGCACAATTCCAGAAAATTACATGGTGTGTAATGATTTTACACTATGTATTTCTTGATTAAAATGATCTACAGAAAAATGTTTCACCTCAGATTACATTAAATAATGATCAAAATTTACAATACGTAAACCACATACATGTTGGTTAAAACCTTCATGTCCTAAATGGATTTATGGATTCTTCCATGTTATAATTACATGGAGTATAATCTCTTTACATGACATTTAATACCAAAAAATATAAAAATTTAATCATTTTATATAGTGAAACTCAAAAAAATAATGAAAATAAAAAACGAGCAGAGATGTGAATAAAAGAATAATGGGGTGTTATAACCTCCCCATCATAATATCTTTCTATCCCCAAAAATACTTCTGATTAATTGAATTGAAAAAATTAATGGACATTACTACATCATTAGCTTTTACCACTCCCAAATCTCAGGGCTATCCCATCTGCATTTCAATAATAACTGGTCAAGAGGAACCATTTTACCACTCAATACCTTCTCTCGACAATAGATAATCTAAACGGGATGCTCAACCACAGTGGTTTAGGTCTCAAGATAAACATCCTCCCCTCAAATTACATGGGAAGGATTAGTTATATACCTAATCATTTGGAAAATATGGAAACACATAATAGATTGAAGTCAAACAAAAGCACAAGTCCAACTGATAGGCCACCACTCCAATTTGTCCAATGATATAAAAGGGGCCCAAAAACCTTGGTTCTAACATACCCTTTTTACCCAACCGAGAGTGTCCAAAGTGCGGTGTGAATAAAAGAAAACCCCAATAAACAAACTCAAAAGTCAGTTGTCCATAAAAAATGGTCCACCTAAATTTCATGATGACAATGTTCCATGATAATTATCCACTATAACAACTACACCATCTATGCTCTCTCCTTACAGAACTTGTCCCAAATAAGGAACTTTAATCCAACTTTTCTCAACACAAGGGACATATAAATGGTCGCCCATAAAAATCCTCAAAGGGAGACATATTTATCGAATCCCATTTACTATTTTTTATGAAAATGTGACTAGAGAAATTGATTTTCACAAAATCTTACAAAACCAAGAACACAATACAAAAATCATATCCTTATGAACATTGATATCCCTCCATGTTTTCCCACCCGTCTATGGATGATATGAAATTCACAATCTAAAATTGGAACTCATAACCCCCTACAAACCATTCAAAAACAAGTACGAAAACATTATATCCTTATCATAAACAACAATAAAGGTAACCCCAAACGTTTCATAGTATATTGGGAAAACAAGTCCCCAAGATGTTACTCCATCATCATCACCTGGATTGGTAAGAAATGAATCGATTTCATGAATCAATCAATGTTCAACCAAGTCACATCCTTACCACTAGGTTTCTATTGAAAATCAATTGTTAAATCCATGAAATATCATACCACTTCCATACAAGAATGGGTAAGTGATGATAACAACTTGTAGGTCTATGGAAATAAATAATGTTGAGATAGACTAAATCCTTATCTCCAGTCTCAACCACTATTTATGGTCAATACTCCCATATATCTCTATGTTACACCAAGGTCACCACAGATATATTCATCATCTATATAAGACATAACACATGATAAAAAATCCCATGCAGGGGTGGGTGTATACATATTATGTGAGACACCTTGAAAAGTAAATGGGGAGATAAAAAGATACAATGATAGTCAATTAAACCCAAACTAAGGGTGAAAAAAACCAAAAAACATACACACATATATATACTCATAATGATTCCCAGACGACAGGGAAAGAGGATATATATCTCATAGTTCACAAATAGTCAACGATTCATCCCGGTGATCCAAAATTTCCTCACTAATGCCCAGTATAAATTGAATCCTCAGAAAAATATGTTGGGTGGGACCCAACCCTTTCTACTACGCTCCACATTAAATGAATCCAAAATGGGAACCTAGGCGATGATTCTAGAGTAACATCTTTGGGACATGTATAGAAAATGGTGAATATATCTATGGTGACTTTGGTGTAACATAGATATATATGGGAGCATTGACAACATATGGTGGTTGAGTTTGGAGATTAAGATTTAGTCTATCTCAACATTATTTATTTCGATAGACATATATGATGGAATCATCCCTTACCCATTCTTGTATGGAAGTGGTATGATATTTCCATGGATTTCATAATTGATTTTCCATTGAAATCTAGAGGTAATGATGTGAATTGGGTGAACATTGATTGACTCATGACATCGATTCATTTCTTACCTATCCATGCAATGATGCTGGAGTAACATCTTGGGGACATGTATGCCCAAGATACTATGAATCTTTTGGGGTTATCTTTATGGTTGTTTATTATAGGGATCAAATGTTTTCATACATGTTTTTGAATGGTTTTTAGGAGGTTATGGGTTCCCATTTTAGATTGAATATGTCATATCATCCGCAAATGGGTGGGAAAACATTGAGGGATAGGTAAGAAATGAATCGATGTCATGATTCAAGGATGTGAATTGGGTGAACATTAGATCCCTATCATAAAAAAACCATAATGGTGACTCCAAAAGTTTCATAGTATCTTGGGCATACAAGTCCCTAAGATTTTACTCCAGCATCATTGCCTGGATAGGTAAGAAATGAATCGATGTCACTAGTCAATAAATGATCACCCAAGTCGCATCCTTACCACTAGGATTCAATGAAAAATCAATAACGAAATACATGGAAATATCATACCACTTCCATACAAGAATGGGTAAGGAATGATCCCAACCTGTAGGTTTATAGTTTCTTTGGTATGTAAGACAAAATGATACAATAATGCACATGTATGCATGCACCAGACCATCTCTATGAAATAGTGTAGGGGAATAATAAAAATACCCGAAAATCTATAGTGGAACAATGAATGTAATAAAATCTAGGGAATAAATCATATTAAGATAAAATAAATCCAATGTATAAATTGAAAAAATATACACCCAACCAGAATCAAAGTCCCAACCGAACAAAAGTGGAAATAAATAATGTTGCGATAGACTAAATCCCAATCTCCATGATCAACCACCATATGTGGTCAATGGTCCCATATATCACTATGTTACACCAAGGTCACCACAGAGGATATATATGTTATAGTTCACAAATAGTCAACGATTCATCCTGATGCTCCAAAATTTCCTCACTGATGCCCAATATAAAATGAATCCTCACCAAAAATATGTTGGGTGGGACCCAAACCTTGCTACTATGCTCCACATTCAATGAATCCAAAACAAACTTGTAGGAACCATACTCCACCAAAACTCTAAGATGGGGGAGTGAAACTATATATAGAGTAAACCTCCACCCATGGTAGGGGTTTACCATCTCTATCTGAATAACGAGTATTGTGAACCTACACCCTACAACAATAGGAGAATATCAACCCTAGAATAACTCTAATAATCATTCCCTTATCACTTCCATAATCAATAATTTCCAAAAGATAAATCATAATCAAAACATTTCACATAATATATTATATACAACAGTGATAGCCTCCATCACATTCTATGGGGAACAACACTCAAGATAGGCTACTTATGGACTAAAATAAACATCTAAATGAAAGAGTTATAAGAGGAAGAAATTTTGGATGGAATTGCATGGAATTCATGTGGTCCAGTTGAAATTTGGCCTTAGAATGCTTCTTGGATGTGTTCTCTTACGGGGAAGGTATAAGTACCAAGGATTTTCATACATAAATAGCACTGCATTTTTGGATAATCATAAATAAATTTAAAAAATACTTTCTTATAGGTTGTAATAGTTTCGTATCCTTGGAGACTAGAATTAAAATATTATTATATTTGAATGATATTCAACATCTAAAAATGATATATTCTCACATAGTACTCCTCTATGGAACACCCTATGTAATCATGTCACCAAAATCCGAGGAAGGAATCATAAGGAAAAGTGATTATAGATTCTTAGTAAGGATAAACATATGAGAAATAAAAATATTATTATATTAATGTGTAAGATCAAAAAAAGGGTATTCGATCAAGAAATTAACTTAAAATGTTCATACCATTCCTTTCGTAGGTTATAAACATGATTCACATCATAAAACTCAATGATTTAATGAAACATGCAAAATTAGAGTGAAAAATCATAATAAAACAATCATGCACTATATGATCATGTCATAAAAATGACAAACCACAATAAATGTAGAAAAAAAATTCATATGTCAAGTTTGTCTACTATTAACATTAAAATATTATACTATGAGTTATATCACATGATTCCCATTGTGGACCAGGGCACGCTACTATCCCCTAGTGCATCAAGTATCACTTATTTCCCATTATTGGTCAAGCCTAATGAATTGTCTCCCATCATTATCTAGTGAGATATTAAGCATTACCTATCAAAATATAGGGAGATATAGGTCACACTGATCTCTTAAAGAAAACCATACTTATGGGTGGAACAACATCGTAAAACATTTATCATATCATCTCATCATTACTTTATTAAAGAAAATATGTTTCATAATCATTTCAAAAAATATGCATAATATAACCCATGAAAAATAATTAGGTTTCATAAAATACTTTTCAATATAAATAGTATCAATACAGAGAAATAATAAGATTGTAATTGTTTAATATTATCACCAGTAAAACATAAGTAAAATAACTGGTTGTAATATTAAAATGAAAATGTGTTACTAAGATCATTTAGAACATTTCATGTGTATTATGAACCTTCCACTTTGAAAAAAACATTTTAAAATAAAAAATAGATTCAAAATAATTTTCTATGAAAATAAAAATATGAATTTATAATGGAATAATTAAAAAATAATTTAATACATTCCATAATGAAAATAGTTTATCTGCATTGAAAAAAACTTTTTAATTGGAAAATTCATAAAATATTATTCAAATCCTTTTTTATAACATAAAATCTGAAATGTGTAATGAAATATTTACAAAATTATTTGGCATGATAGTGTATGTTCTGCACGTTCTGTACACATTTAAAAAAATCCCTCCACATTCTTAGTAGAAGACAAACATGAATTGTTTGGAAAATGAAATGATGAATCCTTATCATTTTTATCTAAATTAAAACATGGGTAAAAAATTATTGAATAAATAAATTTAAAAACATATAAACTATTTAGAAAATAATTTTAGAAAACATGATTCTGTATTAAAAATTATTTTTGACCGAATAGGGAAATATATTTATTCTCTTTTAAACCCATTCATTTGAACTCTTATTATATAATGTGATAAAAATAAAGGAAAAACAAGTATTTTAATGAATAAAATCAGAGAATAATTAAATTAATGAGTTTCATAATATATGGATCATAATATTTCATCCTCAAGATCATAAATATATTCAATCCCGATAAATAATGAGATAGAATCATCAATCCTTTACCGCTATGGTATCTATATAATCATCGGAACCATTAAAGAATAACATAAAATTAAACTATAAATATCATGAAAATTATAGAGATTCATGATATAACCTGTTTTAGGTTTTATATATATGCCTCATATAATATGTTAGGTGAATAACATAACTTTTTTAAGAATAAATAAAAATTGAAATAAAAACTGCCTTACCACATTAGTAACTTTTGAAATATAAAACCCATTGAAATATGGTTCCTAAAATAGAAATTTAAATACCAATAATATTCAGTATAATATCCATATAATATATTCATGGATGTATATACACACTTAAAATAAATAGTTGTTGAATATTTTATTTTTTGTATAGACGTAAAAAGTGAGATGAAAATCTCTTACCATAAGTCTCCGCATATTTTGTACACATTAAAACCCCATAAATAATAAATTTATTTTTATTATAAATACATTTATGAATAATAATTATATATATCATACCATATATTATTACATTTTACCTTTCATTTCCCATTTTTTAACAGTTCCACATTAGGGTCATGTTTTAGGAAATAACCTCTTTAATTTTCATGTATGTTATAATTTGTGATTTTATATCCTATTAATTAAATCATAGATACATAAACACATAAATGTAAAAAAATTGAAATTTAATATATATTGTTTATATATTTATTTATATTAATCCAAAAAATATATACAGAAAATGATATACACTATTCATGAAGACGGTAGACCATACAAATGTATGAAAGCTACTTCCATATTCTATAATGAAGAAATGAAAGAAAATAGAATAATAAATTACCATTATTGATTAATTTCATGTCATACATGAAATATATATTCATTAAATTTACCATAATAAACATCTATGAAATGTGTTAGTTCAAAAACATATCATATCACATCACAAGGCAGAAATACACTATACATAGGAACGACCTTATCGTATTTTGTATGGAATGGAAAGTATGATGTTATATATTGTTATTATAATTAAATATGTCTAATTTTATCAAAAAAAATATTATATTAATATAATATACTTTATTATATACATCTGTTAGAGGTGGTGGTGTAAAATGATTCACATTGGTTCAAAAGGCAGTAGTCCTCCATTCACAAGATCAATGGATTCATTTCCCATTAGAGGGAGTAGGAGTTGGATGTAGGTCATTACCATAAAATAATATCATCTCATTATATGTATGATATTTATGATATTATATATATATATATATATGGTTTAATAAGAATTTATTAAGGTGGAGGAAGAAGTTAAATAAAATGAAAAGATAAGGATGTTTCCTACTATTCTAACGACTTTATTTGGATTAAAAAAACAATTCAAGGGAATTATTTTGATAAAAAATAGGTTTGTATGATTATAGGATTGATTTAAAGAATATTTTACGGATTTGATTGTAAAATTCAAGCAGTATTTCATGTGTTATGTGAAAAGAATAAGAGGTGGCCTTTTATATGTGATGTGTTTGGAAAATGTGTGTTTTTTGAAAAGAAAAAGGTATACCCAAAATTTTAACATATAATAAGAAAAAAATAGACCATTATTGATAATAGAGGATATATGGTCCAAATAATTCTACAAACATGGTATGTGAAAAAAAATTATGTCATTTTACCCTGTATATGTTTAGTTTAACCTCAGGTAAACCCATTTTCACCTTAATCGCTATAATAAATTTTTTTACATTTTTACTATTAACAATGTTCAAAATTTATTTTGACCTTATTAGGTAATATAAATTATTCTAATTCCAAATATGAAATCTATTTTTAAAAATATACTCAAATAAGTGGACAATATTGTTTTAATATTAACCCCACAAATGGGAAGAAAAAAAGAGAGGTTTTAAGGAGAAGTGTTTCAAAGGATTAAAAAGTGGGTGTATAGTTTTTAAAAGTGAAATTGATTCCAATGACATAAATTATATTAAAATAAATATAATTTCAAAAATATTACATTTAAATATTTTTTAAAATAAAGTTTCTCAATTAAATTATTTGAATAGTTTTTTTCAATTAAAACCAATAATTTTCAATATTCATTAGGAAATTAATGTAACAGAACAACCTGAGTCCAATAAACCATAAAATGAAGTTGGATTTCCCAAGGTGAGATATAAAAGAAACAAAAAAATCAAGAATTTAATAATATTAGACAATAAATACCAATAAAATACAATGCAGAATAAAAAAAATATAGTTAGATCCCTATAAATCAAGATAAACCAGGCTAAACCATACCCTATGAAAAAACTCCACATCACCAATAATCACCTTCAAATGACCTAGATATGATGGAAATGACCATAATAGACAATAAAATGTAGCAAAATTAAATTCCCTTTACCTATATCCTTAAATACAATATCTATTACTCCCAAAGAAAAAGGTAGCGTGTGAGAAAAAATCCTAGTAGTATACCACCAAAAAGTCTACACAAGGTCGAATATTAGGGCCATAATAGTTCTAGATTTAAAAAAATGTTTTACATTTCATTTTCATAAATGAAATCCAATTTAAAATAATTTTCCCTTTTAGTTTTTCATAATCTTATTTCATATTGTCGACCTATAAATATGACAAGTAAATGTGACAAAACAATAAATCATATCGATGGATCATAAGTTATGAAATTAATAACATATAAATGAAGTACCATCATGTAATTCAATGTGATAAAGCATCATATAAAATCCTATGATAAAAATTCATGATAAAACCAATCATCTGATAAATATCCATAAATGAAAAAACATACTATAATTTTGGGCTTTAGCCTAAGGGACAATATATACTAGACATTCATAATGTTGGGTCCAACCAATATCATGTCCTACCATGATACATTGTTATCCCAAAGGTTACCTAATGTTGGTTCCATGCACACTAAGCCTATCTATGTTTATTTTATGATTCACCCAAGGTTCCCAATGATTCATGATTTGAAAAATACATTTGAATAGCATGATCAAAATTCTAGAAAAAAAATTTAGATAAAAGAAAAACAACTTCAGTATTTTTTAACCCATTCCAAATCAAGAAAACACATTTTCAAGGAAAACCCCAATTAAATACATCTCCCTATCAAATAAATCCCATAAAAGTAGATATCACTTCAAAAAAATGAACAACCGAAAGGAATTTATAATCAACAATAAGAAAGTCGTAAAATTGACCATTTGTATAGAAATAATAGCATAAAAATGTTATATAACAATATATTTTCGAAAATGGTGAATTGGAAACTAAAAGACCGACCTTAGAAAGACAATTCCTGAAAAGAAACTAAAAAGGATTAATAAAAAACACCAATAGATCAAGAATCTATAACCTAAACAGAACTGAAAAAACTATTGTGATCAATGAAAAAGAAGAAACATGAAAACAAAATACACCAAGAAACACACTGCAACAAACAGATAGACTAGTTGTTGAAAAAATGGATATGAAGGGAGAGGAGAACCCTCAAAATTACCTAGGACCTCCATGGGTCAGATGAAGTATGGTTTTAAATGAAATGAACCCTTAATAACCCATAGAACAACCTAAAATGAATCAATTCCTGAAAAGTACATGGTGTGTAACGATTTTACAGTATGTATTTCTTGATTAAAATGATCTACAGAAAAATGTTTCACCACAGATTAAATTTAATAATGATCAGAATTTAGAATACGTAAACCACTTATTAGTTGGGTAAACCCTTCATGTCCTAAATGGATTTATGGCTTCATCCATGTGATAATTACATGGAGTATAATCTCTTAACATGACATGTAATCCAAAAAAAGGTAAAAATTTGAATAGTTTATATAGTGAAACTCAAAAAATAACGAATATCATAAAATGAGCAGAGATGTGCATAAAATCATAATGGGGTGTTATAACCTCCCCACTATAAAATATTTCTATCCCCAAAAATACCTCTGATTAATAGAATTGAAAAAATTAATTGACATTACTACATCATTAGATATTACTAATCCCACATCTCATGGATATCCCATCTTCATTTCCACAATACTTGGTCTATAGGAACCATTTTACCACTCAATAACTTCTCTCGACAATACATAATCTAAACTTGATGCTCAACCACAGTGGTATAGGTCTCAAGATAAACATCCTCCCCTCCAATCACATGGGAAGGATCAATTATATACCTAGTAAGATGGAAATCATGGAAACACATAATAGATTGAAGTTAAACAAGACCACAAGTCCAACTGATTGGCCACCTCTCCAAATTCTCTAATGATATAAAAGGGGCCTGAAAACCTCAGTTCTAACTTACCCTTCTTACCCAACAAAGAGTTTCCAAAGTGAGGTGTGACTATAAGAAAAACCCAATAATCAAACAAAAAATCTAGTGGTTTATGAATATGGTCCACATAAATTTAATGATGACTATGTTCTAAGATAATTATATGTTATAACAACTGCACCATCTTTGCCATATCCTTGTAGAACTTGTCCCAAATAAGGAATTTTCATCCCACATTTCCCAACACATGGGACATATAAATGGTCACCCATAAAAATCCTCAGAGTAATACATTTTGATTGAATCCTCATGACTATTTTTATATGAAAATGTGACTAGAAATAATTGATTTTCACAAAACCCTCCAAAACAAAGCACACAATACAAAAAGCATATCCTTAAGAACATGGATATCCCTCCATGTTTTCCCATCCATCTGCAAATGATATGACATTCTCAATCTAAAATAAGAACCCTTCACCTCCTAAAAACCATTCAAAGACATATATGAAAACATTAGATTCAAATAATAAAAATCCATAAATGTAACCCAAAATGTTTCATAGTATCTTGGGCATACATGTCCCCAAAATGTTACTCCAGCATCATCACCATGATAGGTAAGAAAATAATCGATGTCATGAGACAATAAATGTTCACCCAAGTCACATCCTTGAAACTATGTTTCTATGGAAATTATATTATGAAGTCCATGGAAATATCATACCACTTCCTTACAATAATGGAAAAGGGATGATATTATTCTATAGGGCTATGGAAATAAATAATGTTGAGATAGAATAAATCCTAATCTCCATGCTCAACCACCGTATGTGTTCAATACAACCATATATCTCTATGTTACACCAAGGTCACCATAGATATATTCATCATCTATATAAGACATTAAACATGATGAAAAATCCCATGATGGTGTGGGTGTATACATATTATGTAGGACACCTTGAAAATTAAATGGAGAGATAAAAAAGATACAGTGATAGTAAACTAAATCCAAACTAAGATGGAAAAAACCCAAAAACAGAAACAAATATATATACTCTTAATGATTCCCAGATGATAGTGAATGAGGATATATATCTCATAGATCACAAATACTCGACAATTCATCCTGATGCTCCAAAATTTCCTCACTAATTCACTGTATAAAATGTATCCTCCCCAAAATATGTGTGGTGGGACCCAACCCTTGATACTATGATCCACATTAAATAAATCCAAAGCACTCTTGTAGGAACCATACTCCACCAAAACTCCAAGACGGGGGAGTGAAACTATAAAATGAATAAACCTCCCCCATTGTAGGGGTGTACCCTCTCTATTTGAATAACGAGTATGGGGAACCTGCACCCCGCTGCAATAGGGGAATATTAACCCTGGAATCTCTCTAATAATCCTACCCTTATCACTTACATCATTAATAATTTCCTAAAGAATAATCATAATCAATCATTTCACATTATATATTATATTCAACAGTGATAGATTTCATCACATTCTATGGGGAACAACACTCAAGATAGGCTACTTGTGGTCTAAAATCACCATATAAATTAATGAGATATGAAAGGAAGAAATTTTGGAGGGAAGTGTACGGAATTTATGTGGACTGGATGAAAATTGCCCTTGGATTACTCCATGGATTTGTTCTCTTATAGGGAAGGTATACAGACCAAGAATTTTCACGCATAAATATCACTACTTTTTAGGATAATAATAAATAAATTTCAAAAACACATTCTTATAGGTTGTAATAGTTTTATATCCTTGGAGACTAGAATTAAAATATTATTATATTTGAAAGATATTAAACATATAAAAATGATATCTCCTAATATAGTACTCATCTAAGGAACACCCTCTGTAATCATTTCACCAAAATCCAAGGAAGGAATCATAAGAATGGGTAATATTAGATTCTTAGTAAGGATAAACGTATGAGCAATAAAACTATTATTATATTAATGAGTAAGATAAAAATATGGGTATGAGATCATGAAAATAACTTAAAAAGTTCATACCATGCCTTTCATAGATTATAAACATGATTCATATCATAAGACTCAAAGATTTCATCGAACGTGGAAAGGAAGAGTCAAATATCATCATAAAACAACCATGAGCCATATGATCATATCATAAAAGAGTAGACCCACCATAAATGTAGAAAAAAATTTAATATGTCAAGGTATTATAGTAGTAACATTTAAATATTAGACTATGCATTATATCACATGTTTCCCATTATGGATCTGGACGCGCTAGTTTCCCCTAGTGCATCGAGTATCACCTATTTCCCATAGTTGGTCGAACCTAATAATTGTCTCCATTCGTTATCTTATGAGATATAAATCATTACCTATAAAAATATATGGAGATATATGTCACACAAATCTCATAAAGAAAACCATACTTTTGTGTGGAACAATATTGGAAAACATTTATCATATCAGCACATCATTACTTGAATAATGAAAATAAGTTTCATAAACATTTCATAAATTAAGCATAATATAACCCATGAAAAATAACTTGGTTTCATAAAATACTCATTAAAATAAAATGTATCAATCAATATAAATAATAATAATGTAATCGTTTGATATTATCCCCAGTAACCCAAAAGTAAAATAAATAGTTGTCATCTTAAATGGAAAATGTGTTAATAAGATAATATAGAACATTTCATGTGTAATATGAACATTCCACATTGAAAAAAATTCTATAAAAGATAATGTAGATAAAAAATAATTTTCTTTGAAAATAACCATGGGAATTTACAATGGAATAATTAAAAAATAATTGAAAATAATCCACAATGAAAATAGTCTATCTAAATTGAAAAATAAAATTTAATAGGAAAATTCATAAAATATTTTTCAAATCCTCTTTTGTAACATAAAATAAAAAATGTGTAATTAAATATTTAAAAAAAATTAGTTATCATGATAGTGGAAATTCCGCTCTTTCTATATATATTAAAATGATTCATCTCACATTCTAAGCAAATGACAAACATGAATTTTTTGGAAAATGAAATGATGAATCCTTATCAGTTTTTTCTAAATTAAAACATGGATAAATAATTATTTAATTAATTATTTTTAAAAACATAAAACCATTTTTTAAAATAATTTTAGAAGACAATATTTTGTATTAAATATTATTTTTTACCGAATAGGGAAATATAGTCTCTTTTAAACCCATTCATTTGAACTTGTGAGTATATAAAGTGATAAATATGAAGGAAAAACAAATATTATAATGAAAAAAATCATAGAATAATTATAATAATGAGTTTCATAATATATGGATCATAATATTTCATTATCAAGATCCTAAATATATTCAATCCTGATAAATAATGAGATGGAATCATCAATCATTTACCACTATGGTATCTATAGAATCATCGAACCCATTAAATAATTACATAAAATTAAACAATAAATATAATGAAAATTATATAGATTCATGATATTTCATGTTTTATGTTCTATATATATTCCTCATATAATATGTTAGGTGAATAACATAACTTTTTAAAAATTGAATAAAAATGGAAACAAAAACCCCCTTACCACCTTAGTATCTTATAAAATGAAAACCCTATTGAGTGAGAGTTCCTAAAATAGAAATTTAAGTACCAATAAAATTCATTATAATATTCATACAATACATTCATGGATGTATATACACACTTAAAATAAATATTTGGTAAAAATTTCATTTTCCGTATATAATTAAAAAGTGAGATGAAAATCACTTACCATAAGTCATTGCATCTTTTATACACATTAAAACTCCGAAATAACAAATTTATGTTTATTATAAATAAATTTAAGAATTATAATTATATATATCATACCATATATTAATACATGTTACCATTCATTAGAAATTTATTAACAGTTCCATGTTAGGGACATGTTTTGGAAAATAACCCCTTCAATTTTCATGTATGTTATAATTTATGATTTTCTATCCGATTAATTAAATAATTGCTATATAAACACTTAAATGTTAAGAAAATATAAATTTCATATATATTGTTTATATATGTATTTAGATTACTTCAAAAAAATTATACAGAAATGATATACACTATTCATGAAGATAGTAGATCATACAAACGTATGAAAGCAACTTCCATATTCCTTAAAGATGAAATGAAAGAAAAGAAAATAATAAATTACCATTATATATTAATTTTATGTCATACATGAAATTTATATTCATTAAATTTACCATAATAATCTTATATGAAATGTGTTATTGCAAAAAAAATCATATCACTTCAGAAGGTAGAAATACACTATACATACAAACGACCTTATTGTAATTTGTAAGGAATATAATGTAAGATTTTATATATGTTATTATAATTAAATATGTATAATTTTATCTTATATATATTATATTAATATAATATACTTCATTATGTACATCTGTTAGAAGTGGTGATGTAAAATGATTCACATTGGTTCAAAAGGAAGTAGTCCTCCACACACAAGATCAATGGATTCATTTACCATTATAGGGAGGATTTTTTGGTTGTAGGTCATTACCATAAAATACAATCATCTCATTATATGTAATAAATTTATGATATTATATATATGTGGTTTAATAGGTATTTATTGAGGTGGAGGAAGATGTTAAATAAAATGAAAAGAAAGGGATGTTACCTACTATTCATAAATCATTATTTAGATTGAAAAAGATGAATTCATGGGATGGATTTTGATCCAAATTTGGTTTGAAGGATTATAGGAGTGATTTAAAGAATATTTTTGGGATTTTATTGTATAATTCAAACTATCATTCAAGTGTGATGTTAAATTAATATGAGGCGGGCTTTTATAAGTGAGGTGTGTGGTAAACTTGTGATTTTTTAAAAGAAAAAGGTGTACCCAAATTTTTAACATTTCTAAGAAAAAATAGACCATTATTGATTATATAGGATATATGGTCGAAATAATTCTATAAAATTGGTATATGAAATTTTTTAATGTCATTTTAACCTGTATATGTTTAGTTTAACCCCAGGTAAACCCAATTTCACCTTAACCGTTGTAATTATTTTTTACATTTTTACAATTCACAATGTTAAAAATTTAATTTGACCTTATTAGGTAATATAAATTATTCTAATTTCAAATATGGATTCCATTTTCAAAAATCTATTCATTTAAGTGGACACTTTTTTTTAATATAAACACCACAAACGTGAAAAAAAAGTCGAGGTTTTAAGGAGAAATGTTTCAAAGGTCTAAAATGTTGTAATATAATGTTTAAAAATGAAATTGATTCCAATGAAAAGAATTATATTAATTTAAAAAATAAAAAAAATTACATGTAAATATTTTTTTAAATAAAATTTAGTAATTAAATTCATTGAATAATTTTTTTTTCAATAAAACCTTTAATTTTTAATATTCACTAGAAAATTGATGTAATAGAACAGCCTCAGTCCAATAAACCATAAAATGAAGTTGGTTTTCCCATGGTGAGGTATAAAAGAAACAAAATAATCCAAACATAAATAAAATTAGACAATAAATACGAATAGAGTACTATACAGAATAAAAAGATACAGCAGATCCCTACAATTTAAGCCAAAGTAGGTTAAACCATACCATATGAAAAAACTCCACATGACCAACAATCACCTCGAAATGACCTAGATATAAAGGAAATGACCATAGTATAAAATAAAATGTTGCAAAATTACATTCCCTTTACCTATATCATTCAATACAATATCTATTACTCCCAATGAAAAAGGTATCATGTGAGAACAAATCCTAGTAGTATACCACCAAAAATTCTACACAAGGAAAAATATTAAGGCCATAAATGTTCTAGATTTTAATGAAATGTTTAACATTTCATTTTCATAAATAAAATCCAATTTAAAATCATTTTCCCTTTTGGGTTTTCATAAACATATTTCATATTGTCTAACAATAAATATGACAAGTAATAGTGACAAAATAGTGAATCATATCCACAAATCAGAAGTTAAGATACTAAGCACATATCCAAGAACAAATTATAAAAAGCATATCCAAAAGAACATGTATATCCCTGCAAGTTTTCCCACCCATCTGTAGATGATATGAAAATCTCAATCTAAAATGGGAACCCATCACCTCCTAAAAACCATACAAAAACAAGTACGCAAACATAAAACCCTATCATAAACAACCATAAAGGTAACCCCAAGAGTTTAATAGTATCTTGGGCATATAAGTCACCAAGATGTTAATCCATCATCATCACCTGGATAGGTAAGAAATGAATTGATGTCATGATTCAATCAATGTTCACCCAACTCACATCCTTACCACTAGGTTTCTATGGAAAATAAATTATTAATTCTATGGAAATATCATTCCACTTCCATAAAAGAATGGGTAAAAGATGATACCAACCTGTAGGTCTATAGTGATCTGCCTTCAATCTTTAGTACCAACCATTATTAGGGGAATAAAAATTCCCATAAGAATATATGTTAAGAAATAGATAAAATATAAACTAGATTTAAATATAGGGAATCAGAATTTAGGATATACTTATCATTTACAAGTTTATCCTTTTATGTTCAAATTTTCATTTTTATGCTCAATGGTAATGTATTAAATCCCTCTAATTGTATATTATTTTCCTTTTTTAATAGTTCGAAACTGACGAACACATGTCAACAATCAATGTGATAGAGAAGGTGAATATTTCCCTAACAATATTCCTAATAGGATTCGAATGGTTTCCTAGAACATCATTAAAGTACTTTCTCAGCTAGCTCAAGTTATGAATAATAACATGAATCATGCATACGACCCTCATCCTCATACAAGGAAGGGGAATGTTTTCATTTAATCCTTCATGTGTAAAAGGCATCCATTTTTTAGTAAATATTATGATCCCCTCCATGCAGAATAGTGGATTAACTCCATTGAAAAGATATTCTATGTCCTCAAGTGCTCAGAAGAACAGAAGGTTGTGGTAGAGGACTATTGTTTTGATGGGGAAGATGATCAGTGGTAGATGCTGATCAAGAATACGATGCCCGATGAGAAAATTGATTGTATAGTTTTTTAGAAATTAATGATAATTTTTTTCAATAAATATTGTCACTGAACCCCCTATATCAAGATGAATATAGAGTTCCTCAGTATCAAGTAGAAGGATATTGATTCCATTAGGGCATATGAAGCATACATCACATATCATGCAAGGTATGCAAGTATATTTTTTTGAACACCAAAAGCAAGGTGGATCTCTTATTTACTCAACTAAAGCTGAATATATGAAATGAATTGGAAATTCATGACAATAACAATTATGATGAGATTTTCCATTGTTCCTTCAAGGATAAAATGAAGATAAGAGACTCTGGTGGTATCATGGGCTTAGTGACAAGAAGAGAAAAAGGGATTTTAATTTGGGTGGTCCCATAAATATATTCCATTATCGAAAGAAGCCCAATCATCCCACATGTAAAAATTGTGGAAAATTTTATATTGGGAACTGTCTAAAGAGAACCATGAATTTTTTTCAAATGTGGAATGTTGGGTCATCTAGATAAAAACTAAAGATGGGATATGAAGAATACCTCTAATGTAGATGAATGATGGATGGTTTATATCAGCACCCATAATGTTCTGCACTATTACAACTGCACAGAACATGGGAATTATGGGAACAATTTCCCTATGCTAAGGTTTGTTAGAGGGAATCAATAATTTCCTCATAGGAAACAAAGAAGGTATTATTCAATAACTACTACTGAGGTGGATTCATAAAATTAAGTGGTGACATGTAAGCTAGTTATTTCATTAAATAATAGAGTATTTACTATTTTATTGTTGTTTTACGCATTCATTCATAACATTCATGTTTTGTAGAACTATTCAAACATCACATCAAAATCAGGTGGATAAGTTATATATGACAACCATGAATGTGGTAATCATTGAGTCTATGGTTTATAACTTCTATCCTATTAATTTTTTAGGACTAATCCTCATAGAAAATATTTTAATATTTCCTTTTGTGGAGTTCAACACTCTCTTGTGCATGAATTGGCTATCGTTATAAAAATTCAACATCAATTGTTGGAAAAGGGAGATTAGTCTTCACATCCTAAAGAATCCTCAAATTAGTTACAAGCATAACGAGGAAGTTATATCACCTTTAGAATCATCATATCAAGTGTGCATACTAATTACTTATGAGAAAGCATATCTAGCTAAAATGATTGAGACAAAGGAGAGAATCGTGCTTGAAGTAATGCCCATCACAAAAGATTACTCTGATGTATTCCAAAAATTGTTTCCTAGTCTTCCACTTGATAGACAGGTTGTGTTCTCAATTGAACATAGTCTTGAATCTCTACTTATATCAATGACACCTTATAGAATGTCCACCACAGGTATGGAAGAGCAGAAAAAAATAGTTATCAGAGAATTTGGAGAAGGCTTTATATGCTCGTGTGCTTCACCTTATGGTGAACCAGTCCTCTTTAGCATGATTATTGATGGATCAATGAACCTCTTCATTGATTATCATGATCTCAATAAAATTATGATAATGAAACATTAACCCCTGCGAACGAATGATGACTTGTTAGATCAACATTGTGGGGCCAGTAATTTTTTATTGTGGCCCACCAGTCGTGATATAATCTAATAAAGGCGAGGAAGTAAGATATTCCCTAAACCACGTCTCCAACAAGGTATTGTCAATATGTGTTCATAGTGATTCCTTTCCAACTCACTAATTATCAAGACATTGTCATGGATTTAATGAATAGAGTATTTAGAGATTATTGCTGCAAATTTGATGTAGTCTTTATCGATTAAAATAAAATATACTCCATGAGGAAGGAGGAACATGAGGATCAATTTAATAAATTTTTAAATACATTGTTAAGGGATAAGATATATGGAACATATTGTAAATGTGTGTCTTGACAGGGGAAGTAACATTCTTGGGGAATGTTATCACCTACAAAGGGATATCTGTGGACACTTCTAAGATAATGGCAATTGAAGAGTGGTCCAACCCAAAACCTGTGATGGAGATCCATAGCTTTCTGGGTCTATCCAGTTATTATCAAAAATTTTGTGAAGAAAATTTCATGATGTTAAAACCCAATTAACAAACTTACAAAGAAATGAGTAATGTTTTTATGGACTCAAGTAAGTAATGATTGTTTTATGGAGTTGAAAAAGAGTCTAATCACTGCGTCCGTACTCACACTCCCAAAAAGTGAAGAAATATTTCTAGTGTGCAATGATGTATCTAATAAGGGGATAGGTTGTGTGTTAATGAAAAATAATGATGTGATATCATTTGCATCAAGGAAGTTTAAAATTCATGAGAAAAACTATTCTACGCATGATCTAATGTTGGCTAATGTGATCTTTTCATTAAAAATCTGGTGGAATTATCTCAATGTGGAGAAGTGTGAGATATATACTAATCACAAGAATATCAATTATATATTATCAAAAAGAGAATAATATATTCCAAAGTTGATGGATAGATCTCATCAAGGGTTATGACTGCTCAAAACACTACCATCCCGGTATAGAAATTTAGGTGGAGGATGCATTGATTAGAAAGGATCTTGCATCATTATCAAGGATGATAATTGAAAATGATCTTATCTTCTTATATTTTTAGAGGATGGACATTAGAATAATAAAGGTAGGGACATCATTAATTCTTCATCAAATGATTTTTGAACCATCTCTCCTGAAGAAAATAATGGATGCTCAAAGAATGACTTGTTGCTAAAAAAATAAATATGAATGGAGAGGAGAACCCTCAAAATTACCTGGGATCTCTATGGGTCACATGAAGAAACGTTTCACATGAAATTAACCCTTAATCACCCATATAACACCCAAAAAAGACACAATTCCAAAAAAGAACGTGGTGTGTACTGATTTTACACGGTATTTCTTGATTAAAATGATATACAGAAAAAGGTTTCACCTCAGATTAAATTTAATAATGATCATCATTTACAAGATGTAAACCACTTACATGTTGGGTAAACCCTTCAGTACCTAAATGGTTTTATGGATTCTTCCATGTGATAATTACATGGTGTATAATCTATTTACATGATATGTAATTCCAAAAAAGATAATTAATTGAACAGTTTATATAGGGAAACTCGAAATAAATAATGAAAATTAAAAAATGAGTGAAGATGTGCATAAAACCATAATGGGGTGTTTTAACCTCCCCACCATAAAATATTTATATCCCCAAAAATACTTCTGAATAATTGAATTGAAAGAATTTACGGACATTACTACATCATCATCTTTTACCACTCCCACATCTCATGGCTATCCCATCTGCATTTCCACAATACCTGGTCTATAGGAAAAAATATACTACTCAATACCATATCTCGACAATACATAATCTCAACTGGATGCTCAACCACAGTGGTTTAGGTCTCAAGATAAATATCCTCCCCACCAATCACATGGGAAGGTTCAGTTATATACCGACTCAGGTGGAAAACCTGGAAACACATAATAGATTGAAGTCAAACAAGACCACAAGTCCAATTGATAGGCCACCTCTCCAAATTGTCTAATGATATAAAAGCGGCCCAAAAACTATGGTTCTAACTTACCCTTCATACCAAACTGAGAGTGTCAAAAGTGAAGTGTGACTATAAGAAAAACCCAATAAACTAACTCACAATATAGTGGTCTATGAATATGGTCCACATAAATTTCATGATGACTATATTCCAAGATAATTATCCACTATAACAACTACACCATCTATGCCACCTCCTTACAGAACTTATCCCAAATAAGGAATTTTCATCCAACTTTTCCCAACAAAAGGGACTTATAAATGGTCACCCATAAAAATCCTCGAAGGGAGACATATTTATCAAATCCTTATGACTATTTATATAAGAAAATTTGACTATAAGAAACTGATTTTCACAAAATCCCCCAAAACCAAGAACACAATATAAAAATCATATCCAAAAGAACATGTATATCCCTCCATGTTTCCCTACCCATCTGTAGATGATATGACACTCTCAATCTAAAACGGTAACCCATCACCTCCTAAAAACCATACAAAAACATTTACAAAAACATAAAACCCTATCATAAACAACCATAAAGGTAACCTCAATAGTTTCATAGTATATTGGGAATACAAGTCCCCAAGATGTTAATCTTGCATCATCACCTGGATATGTAAGAAATGAATTGATGTCATGAGTCAATCAATGTTCACCCAACTCACATCCTTACCACTAGGTTTCTATGGAAAATAAATTATGAAGTCCATGGAAATATCATACCACATCCATAAAATAATGGGTAATAGATGATAGAAACTTTTAGGTTTATAGTGATCTGCCTTAAATCTTTAGTACCAACCATTATTAAGTGAAAAAAAATTCCCATAAGAGTATATGTTAAGGAATAGATAAAAGATAAACTAGATTTTAAATATAGGGAATCAGAATTTAGGATATACTTATCATTTACAAGTTTATCCTTTTATGTTCAAAGTTTCATTTTTATGCTCAATTGTAATGTATTCAATCCCTCTAATTTTATATTCTTTTCCCTTTTTAATAGTGGGAAATTGAAAAACACATGTCAACAATCAATATGATAGAGAAGGTGAATATTTCCCTAATGATATTCCTAATCAGATTCGAATGGTTTCATAGAACATTGTGAAAGTACTTTCTCAGCTAGCTCAGGTTATGAATAATAACATGAATCATGCATAAGACCCTCGTCCTCATCCAATGAAAGAGAATGTTGTCATTGAATCCTTCATGTGGAAAATGAATCCCTTTTTTAGTAAATATTATGCTCCCCTCCATGAAGAATAGTGGATTAACTCCATTGAAAAGTTATTCTAGGTCCTCAAGTGCTAAGAAGAATAGAAGGTTGTGGTAGAGGACTATCGTTTTGATGGGGAAGATGATCAGTGGTGGATGCTGATAAAGAATATGATGCCCCAGGAGAAAATTGATTGGATAGTTTTGTAGGAATTAATGATAATGTTTTTCAACGAATATTTTCACCGAACCCTCGGTCTCAAGATAGATATAGAGTTCCTCAGTATCAAGTAGAAGGATGTTGATTCCATCAGGGCAGATGAAGCATACATCACATGTCTTGAAAGGTATGCCTCTAGATTTTTTTGAACACCAAAAGCACGGTGGATCGCTTCTTTACTCAACTAAAGCTGATTCTATGAAAAGAATTGGCAATTCATGACAATAACAATTATGATGAGATTTTCTATTATGTCCTCAAGGATAAAATGAAGATAAGAGACTCTGATGGTATCATGGGATTAGTGACAAGAAGAGAAAAATGGATTTTAATTTTGGTGGTCCCATAACTATATTTTATTATCGAAAGAAGCCCAATCATCCCACATGTAAAAATTGTGGAAAATTTTATATTGGGAACTGTCTAAAGAGAACCATGAATTATTTTCAAATGTGGAATGTTGGGTCATTTGGATAAAAACTAAATATGGGATATGAAGAATACCTCTAATGTAGATGAAGGAAGGATGGTTTATATCAGCGCCCAGAACGTTGTGCACTATTACAACTGCACAGAACATAGGCATTATGGGAACAATTTCCCTAAGCTGAGGGTTGTTAGAGGGAATCAATAATATCCTCATAGGAAACAAAGAAGTTATTATTCAATAAATACTACTGAGGTGGATTCATAAAAATATGTGGTGACATGTACGCTAGTTTTTTCATTAAATAATAGAGAATTTACTATTTTATTGTTGTTTTACGCATTCATTCATAACATCCAAGTTTTGTAGAACTATTCAAACATCACATCAAAATCAGGTGGATATGTTATATATGATAACCATGAGTGTGGTAATCATTGAGTCTTTGGTTTATAGCTTCTATCCTATTAATTTTTTGGACTAAACCTCATAGAAATTATTGTAATACTTCCTATTGTGGAGTTCAACACTATCTTGTGCATAAATTGGTTATCTTTATATAAATTCAACATCAATTGTTGGAAGAGGGAGATCAGTCTTCACATCATAAAGAATCCTCAAATTAGTTACAAGAATAATGAGGAAGTTATCTCACCTTTAGAATCATCATATCAAGTGTGCATATTAATTTCTTATGAGAAAGCATATCTAGCTCAAATGACGGAGACAAAAGAGAGAATCATGCTTGAAATAATGCACATCGCAAAGGATTACACTAATGTATTCCCAAAATTGTTTCTTATTCTTCCACTTGATCGACAGGTTGTGTTCTCAATTGAACATAGTCTGGAATCTCTACCTATATCAATGACACCTTATAGAATGGCCACCACATATATGGAAGAGCAGAAAAAATAGTTATCAGAGAATTTGGAGAAGGGTTTATATGCTCGTGTGCTTCACCGTGGGGTGCACCAGTCCTCTTTTTCATGAATATTGATGGATCAATGAACCTATTAAATTATTATCATGATCTCAATAAAATTATGATAAAGAAAAATTTTCCCCTACCAACGAATGATGACTTGTTAGATCAACATTGGGGGGCTAGTAATTTTTTAAGGTGGCCCATCAGTCGTGATATAATCTAATAAAGGTGAGGAAGGAAGATATTACCTAAAATACCTTTCCAAAAAGGTATTGTTAATATGTGTTCATAGTGATTCCTTTCCAACTCGGTAATTATCTAGACATTGTCATGGATTTAATGAATAGAGTATTTAGTGATTATTGCTGCAAATTTGTGGTATTCTTTATCGATTAAAATCAAATATACACCATGAGAACGGAGGAACATGAGGATCAATTTAATAAATTGTTAAATACATTTTTAAGGGATAAGATATATGGAACATATAGTAAATGTGTGTCTTGATAGGGGAAGTAACATTCTTGGGGAATGTTATCACATACAAAGGGATATCTGTGGACACTTCCAAGACTATGGAGATTGAATAGTGGTCCAACCCAAAACCTGTGATAGAGATCCACAACTTTCTGGGTCTATCCAGGTTTATCAACAATTTGTGACAAAAATTTCATGATATTAAAACCCAATGACCAAACTTACAAGGAAATGAGTAATGTTTTTATGGACTCAAGAAAGTATAGATTGTTTTATGGAGTTGAAAAAGAGTCTAATCACTACGCCAGTACTAACACTCCCAAAAGTGGAGAAATAATTCTACTGTTCAATTATGCATCAAATAAGGGGATATGTTTTGTGTTAATAAAAAATAATGATTTGATAAAATATAGCTCAAGGAAGTTTAAAATCTATGAGAAAAACTATTCTATGAGAGATCTAATGTTGGATAATGTGATCTTTTCATTAAAAATCTGGTGGAATTATCTCTATGTGGAGAAGTGTGAGACATATACTAATCACAAGAATCTCAATTATATATTAACAAAAAGAGCATAACATATTCCAAAGATGATGGATAGATCTCATCAATGTTTATGACTGCTCAAAACACTACCATCCCAGTATAGAAAATTATGCGGAGGATGCATTGAGTAGAAAGGATCTTGCATCTTTATCGAGGATGATAATTGAAAATGATCTGATCTTCTTATATTTTTAGAGGATGGACATGGGAATAATTAAGGTAGGGACATCATTAATTGTTTCTCAAATGATTTCTGAACCTTCTCCCCTGAAGAAAATAATGGATTCTCAAAGAAAAGATGCGGAAATTCAGAAAAGGGTAGATGCCATTAAAAATTTGAAATCTTCAGAGTTCATAATTGATGAGGAATAAGTTATAAGATTTGTTTCATGATTATCTGTACCATCATATCTAGTGATAATGAAGGAGCTTCTAAATGACGCACATACATCAACCTTCTCTATCAACCCAGTGAGCACAAATATGAATAGACATCTCTGAGAGAACATTTGGTGGGAAAATAAGAAAAAGTATATTATTGAGTATACCTAAATGTGCATGTTATGTTAATAACCGAAGGATGAAAGACATATATATAAGGGGATGATGAAACCACTAACCATACCAATATGGACATGGGAGAACATCACCATGGACTCTGCCAATGGGACTCTATGGACATCTAGAGGAAAAAATAATATATGGGTCATTGTGGATTGTCTTATAATGAAATCCCACATTATCATGATTCGAGAGGAATTATCAATGGATAAGCTTTTTCGATTATATATCAAAGGGGTGATAAGGCTATATGGAGTACCACTATATGCTGTATCTGATCGATATTTGAGATTCACCTCGATGTTTTTGAAAAGACTCCATCTTTCTCTAATAAATGAACTGACCATCAGTACGGCCAATCTTCTTTAAACTGATGGAAAATCTGATCAAACTATTCATAAACTAAAATATATATAGAGATCATGTTCTATGGACTTCATAGGAGGACGATACCAACATCTTCTACTAGTTTAATTATACTACAAGGACATTTTCCACCCAAACATCTGAATCGAACCATATAAATACCATTATGGAAAATGGTGGAGCGCATAAGCTTCTTGGGATGATGTTGGTGATTGTAAGCTTCTATAACCTGACATGGTTGAATAAATGGGGGAGATGGTGAAAACCAATCTTAATCACATCAAGAAAACCCTATGTCGATAGAAGAGTTATGCAGAAAATTATCGATGAGACAACGAGTTCAAAGTTGGAGACATGGTGTTTCTATGAATATCTTCATGGGAGAATGTCATGAGGATTATTAAGAAGGGAAAGTTATGTCGCATGTACATTGGCCACTTCGAGATCCTTGATCGAGTCAGAGATGTGTCCTATCGACCGGCACTTTAACCTACCATGTCCCAAGCACATGATGTCTTTCATGTGTCTCTCTTAAGAAAGTACATACCAGATCCATCAAATATAATTTCCTTAGAGGTGGTACTGTTGGAGAATTTTATTTCTTATGGGGAGAAACCAGTGAAGATATTGGATCATAGAGATAATGTTCTACAAAAAAAGACTACATAACTAGTTAATGTACAATGGAAGAACAATAAGTACGAAGTTGAAACATGGGAAACTAGAAGATGCAATGGGGGAAAAGTACCCATACCTGTTTATGGCTTAGAATGTAAAACATAAATTTGAAGAATAAATTTACTAAGGGGGAATAATGTAATGACCAAATTTTTTATAAATGGAAATTCCTTTCTTATAAATATGTTATATATTCACTTGAAATCACAACACAATTAATTAATATGTACTCTGTGGGAAATAAACATAATTTTGACTCTTCTATGATTTTAATTTTCAATAATTTTTATACACGATTGTGATCAGTATGATGTTTGGAGTCAAAAATAAAAAACATAATTTTTGGTGAATAATAATTGACACTAAAATATAGTAATATTAACCTTATGAATAGTAATATGACACTTATGAATAGTAATTCAAATAAAAAATATTATCCTCACCTTTTAATGTATAAATAAAATATAGGCATCTTATAAGGGATAATATGACCATAGTAACGTATTGGTGTTTTGTAAGTCTTAATTAATTAATTATAATTAATTAATTAAATAAAATGAAAATTTATTTTCCTAAAATCTGTTCAAAAGATAAAATTTTTATTTCTTATGGTTTACGATATTTTATAATACATTACGTAATTTTTTAATGCATTATAAAATCATTTATAGTTTTAAAATATGTATTTTTTAATTATGTTATGATTTTAATTAAAAATTAAATAAATAATATTTTTGAAATTATTTTTGAAATATAGAGTTTATTTTTCTTTTCTTCGCCTCAAAAAATGTTTAGGCTGATTTGTTTGTATTTTGTGAAATATAAGAATTCTTTTAACTACTAAAATAAAATGATTTACCGTATAAATACATTATAATTTAATCCCACTATTCCACACATCATAAGTTATTTAAGCACCAAAATCACTAACTCAAATGCACTTACTATTTTTTTTGGTCCTCGAATCATCACTATTGCTACTATTGAGAGAAATTAATAAACTAAGTAATTAAATATTATGAAAACTCTCCTCTCCCCCACTATAAATACCAAACCTCCATACCTATTATCTTAACTCCTATTATGACATATTACATGAATTAATTCAACCCAAATATCTCCCCAATATTCTCTCACATTTCCAACATCAATGGGTCTCTTAAAAATACCAAATCTTGTCCGTTTAAGAGGCTCTCAAGGAATATTAATTCAGATGCTAAATTATCCATTTCAATTATTTTACATTCATTTCAAGTTCATTTTTATATTTTCTATACATACCTATACTCATTCAATTAATATGAATACTAAATTACCTTACATGTAATGTAATTTTATTATGATAATGGATTATTTTATTACCACATCTTCTTTCCCATTCTTTTATTCAAAAGAAATGAAAACACCATCTGAGATGCGTTAATTTATCACATTCAAGGATGACAGGTTATCAATTCCTTTTAACATATTAAATTGTGGTATTTAAACCTTATTTATTATTGAGACGTAATATTAAATATGTATTATATCTTCTGTGATGTTCTAAAATTATTTTTCTTAAGTGATGTGACATAATGATACAAAACAAGTTAATTACGATCAAAATTGCCAAATTAATCTAAGTTTTTATCATTAATTTTTAATATAATGATTCAACTTCACTCTAAGTAACAAAATTAAATTAAAAAACATGTAAAATCATGGATTTTAAATAATATAACATAACTCCAATTTTTTAGAATTATCCCCATTTTATAAGATTCTGCTTTAATGAATATAAGTATACTAGTCGTAAAGACCAAGATAATAAATGGAACAAAACAATGAAGTTGGACCTCTTAACCCATCAAAAAGGTCTGGGGGGAACATAAAAAAGTTTATAATAAATATTTTACATGCACAAGATGTTCTAGAATTATTAAATAATCAAGCTAATTTGTTTATTCGTGTAATTAAGTTAATGAAAAGAACACCATCAGACATAAGGTATAATATCCTATCTATTTCAATTTTATTCAAGAATATACTATATTTTATGACCTTTTTTGGGATTAATAATTAAGGGGTATGATTTCACTCCTCCAACATACATCCCTAATGATTTATAAAATATTACCAACACATTTCTCTAACGTTCAGCCCTCATATGTACACCTGATACTATGCTAATATTCCGTTTGGGATTCTACCGGATCCTCTTATACTTTTTCGGTTTGTTCTCTCTTTAATTTTATGGAAATAATTATTTAATTAACTTTTGTTTAAAGCTTATACATACTTTTTATATTCTCCAAAAACAGGTTTCACGATCCATCCCTCATTCTATTTCAGTGATATACATGTTTTTAAGTGATTCCCTCCTCAATACTTCTCGATATGAAAACATTTTTTTAAGGAAGCATACCTAATTCTTATCTGATTTCAAGTTCAATCTATCCTCTATTTTACCCTATCATTTTCATTATAAAATCAGTCATATTTATTATGAAAACATTATTTTTTCACTTCTTGTTTTATATAAATAATTTTTCCCTTTTATGTTTTAAAGGCTCTATAGTATTTTCCTTAAACCTGCAGAAAAATGTTTTAATTATAAACATTATTAAATACTTTTTATACATGTTTTAAATTATAAATGATATAACATACCATGATACATTACTATTTTACATTATGAATGTCCATGTATATTTTAGTTCCATTCTTTCATGGACACTTTCATGATATGGCCATTTTTTCATTATGACAAGATTGTGGTACCCAATTCATTCCATGGGTATCCCTAATGTTTATGTGATATTTATTATATATGATTATTTATGTGGATAACATATTCATTAAAAGTTAATATGGGTGACCCAGAGAGTTCTCAAATGAATTGGGAAATGTTGAGTCTCATTAAATTATATGTGTGACGGTCTTGGAGGTTAGCCATCGCTTGTTCTACCATTTGTGATGGTCTTAGAAGTTAGCCTTGGATAATGCTACCATGTGAAATAATCATTGAGGTAATCATTTAATCATGATAAAGTCACTTTTTATGTTGACAATGAATTATTTTGATTCAATATTTTTATGATTAAATTTTTATTTTTTATGAATCCATATTTATGTGCCTTTTCTATATCATCATGTCATGTCTTATATCCCATGTTTGAATGCATTGATCTTATGTCTATTCCATTACTAGGATATTAATCTCATAAATTTGTTCATCTATTCCCTAGGGTAACCTATGAAGATTTCTGAGAACAATTGAGGTTAGGAGCTCAATTTTAAGATTAAATAAATGTTTTATTTAGTTCTATGTTTTCAGTTTTATGCACCTAGACCTCCAAGACACTATAAATTACAATCCTTTGCTTGAATTATAATGTATAATTATGCTTCAAATCATGTAATTCTATATGTGAAACGATAGGATTGCTATAGTTGGTATCAAATGATGATCTAGATTTTTTGGTGATTAGGAACAAAGAACATCAGTAAGAACCTTAAGGTTGAGACTCAGTATAAGAAAACATCCATAGAATTTAGTATGTATAGAGTAAGTGGGTTATAAAATAAAAACATTAATGAATGGATAAAAATAGTTAGTGGTGGATTTATCATAGATGTGTTTATGAGTAAAATAGAAAAACACCACTTTGAGATAGACTTGAACGAGAACAGGTGCATGACAATGAGCCTTGCTGCACTCTTAGTTTGATACTCTTGGTGGATACGATTTAGTAAATTCATGAGCTAAGTACAAACCATTATTAATAGAATTAAAAAATCCGATATGAATATTATTTATGAAATAGATCAGGGATGAACTTGATTTAAACATAGGGAATCACTTGTTTGGATATACTTATCCATTACATGTTTATCCTCTTATGTTTAAAGTTTCCTTTTTTATGATCAATTTCTAATTATTCCAGCTATCTATTTGTACATTAATTTTCTTAGTTAATGGATAGAAATAAAAGAACATGTGCCTAGAATAAATCTGATAGAGAATGTGATGATTTCCCTAATGATTTTCCTAATATGATAGGAATGGGAGCTCAAAACTCCATGACATAACTTGCTTAGCTAGTTCATGTTATGAATAATAACATGAATCATGCGAAACACCCTCCTGATCAATGGAAATAGAATGTTTTCATTTAATACATTAGTGGGAAAACAACTCTCATTTTTAGTGGATCTCTTGATCCCATCCATGAGGAACAGTGGATTAACTCCACTAAAAATATACCATCTTTCATGAAATGCTCAAATGAAGGGGAAGTTCTGAACGCGATCTAAAATTTTGATGTGTAATATGAACTTTCCACATTGAAAAAAAACATCGTAAAAGATAAAAGAGATTCAAAATAATTTTCTATGAAAATAAAAATAGGAATTTAAATTGAATAATTAAAAAATAATTTAATACATTCCATAATGAAAATAGTCTATCTGCATTGAAAAACACTTTTTAATTGAAAAATTCATAAAATATTTTTAAATCATTTGTTATAACATAAAATCTGAAATGTGTAATGAAAAATTTAAAAAATTAGTTGGCATGACAATGGAAATTCCGCACTTTCCATACACAATTAAAAAAATTCCTCCGCATTCTTAGCAAAAGACAAACATGAATTGTTTGGAAAATGAATTAATGAATCCTTATCATTTTTTTATAAATTTAAACATGGGTAAAAAATTATTTAATAAATAATTTTAGAAACATAAAAACTTTTTGGAAAATAATTTTAGAAGACCTGATTTTGTATTAAAAAATATTTTTGAATGAATAGGGAAATATAGTTAGCCTCTTTTAAACCCATTACTTTGAACTCTTGTTATATAATGTGATAAAAATAAATGAAAAACAAGTATTCTCATGAAAAAAATCAGGGAATAATTAAATTAATGAGTTTCATAATATATGGATCATAATATTTCATCCTCATGATCTTAAATATATTCAATCCCGATAAATAATGAGATAGAATCATCAATCCTTTACCGTAATGGTATCTATAGAATCATCAGACCCATTTATAATAACATAAAATTAAACTATAAATATCAATAAAATTAAAGGGATTCATTATATAACATGTTTTAGGTTTTATATATATGCCTCATATAATATGTTAGGTGAATAACATAACTTTTTTAAGAATGAATAAAAATTGAAACAAAAACTGCCTTACCACTTTAGTAACTTTTGAACTATAAACCCCATTGAAAGATAGTTCCTAAAATATAAATTTAAATACCAATAAAATTCACTATAATATACATAAAATACATTCATGTATGTATATACACACTTAAAATAAATAGTTGGTGAATATTTCATTTTCTGTATAGATGTAAAAAGTGAGATGAAAATCTCTTACCATAAGTCTCTATATCTTTTGTACACATTAAAACCTCCTAAACAACAAATTTATTTTTATTATAAATATATTTAAAAATAATAATTATATATATAATACCATATATTGTTACATGTTTCCTTTCATTTCCCATTTATTAATAGTTCCATGTTAGGGTGATGTTTTGGGAAATAACCTCTTTAATTTTCATGTATGTTATAATTTATGATTTTCCATCCTATTAATTAAATCATAGATACATAAACACATATATGTAAAAAAATGAAATTTAATATATATTGTTTATATATTTATTTATAGTAATCCAAAAAAATATATACAAAAAATTATATACACTATTCATGAAGACGGTAGATCATACAAACGTATGAAATCTACTTCCATATTCTATAAAGAATAAAGGAAAGAAAATAGAATAATAAATTACCATTATTGATTAATTTCATGTCATACATGAAATTTATATTCATTAAATTTACCATAATAAACTTCTATGAAATGGGTTAGTGGAAAAACAAATCACATCACATCACAAGGTATAAATACACTATACATAGGAACGACCTTATCGTATTTTGTATGGAATGGAAAGTAAGATGTTATATATGTTATTATAATTAAATATGACTAATTTTATCATAAAAATATTATATTAATATAATATACTTTATTATATACATCTGTTAGAAGTGGTGGTGTAAAATGATTCACACTAGTTCAAAAGGCAGTAGTCCTCCATTCACAAGATCAATAGATTCATTTCCCATTAGAGGGATGAGGAGTTGGATGTAGGTCATTACCATAAAATAATATCATCTCATTATATGTAAGATATTTATGATATTATATATATATATATATTTGGTTTAATAAGAATTTATTGAGGTGGAGGAAGAAGTTAAATAAAATAAAAAGATGGGGATGTTTCCTACCATTCAACCCACTTTATTTGGATTAAAAAAAATAATTCAAGGGAATTATTTTGATAAAAATTAGGTTTGTATGATTATAGGAGTGATTTAAAGAATATTTTAGGGATTTTATTGTAAAATTCAAGCAGTCTTTCATGTGTGATGTGAAAAGAATAAGAGGTGGCCTTTTATATGTGAGGTGTTTGGAAAACGTGTGATTTTTGAAAAGAAAAAGGTGTACCCAAATTTTTAACATATAATAAGAAAAAAATATAAGATTTTTGATAATAGAGGATATATGGTCAAAATAATTCTAGAATCATGGTATGTGAAAGTTTTTTTATGTCATTTTTCCCTGTATATGTTTAGTTTAACCTCAGGTAAACCCATTTTCACCTTAATCTCTAAAATATTTTTTTTACATTTTTACTATTAACAATGTTCAAAATTTATTTTGACCTTATTAGGTAATATAAATTATTCTAATTCCAAATAGGGAATCTATTTTAAAAAATATAATCATATAAGTGGAAAATATTGTTTTAATATTAACCCTACAAATGGGAAGAAAAAAAGCGAGGTTTTAAGGAGAAGTGTTTCAATGGATTAAAATGTTGGTGTATACTTTTTAAAAATGAAATTCATTCCAATGACATAAATTATATTAATATAAATATAATTTCAAAAATATTACACTTAAATATTTTTTAATATAAAATTTCTCAATTAAATTATTTGAATAGTTGTTTTCAATTAAAACCAATAATATTCAATATTCACTTGGAAATTGATGTAACGGAACAACCCAAGTCCAATAAACCATAAATTGAAGTTGGATTTCCCATGGTGAGGTATAAGAGAAACAAAATAATAAAGAATTTAATAAAATTAGAAAATAAATACAAATAAAATACAATACAGAATAAAAAAAATACAGGTAGATCCCCACAAATCAAGACAAACCAGGCTGAACCATACCATATGAAAAAACTCCACATCACCAATAATCACCTCCAAATGACCTAGATATGATGGAAATGACCATAATAGACAATAAAATGTAGCAATATTAAATCCCCTTTACCTATTTCTTTTAATACAATATCTATTACTCCCAAATAAAAATGTAGCATGTGAGAAACAATCCTAGTAGTATACCACCAAAAATTCTACACGACGTCGAATATTAAGGCCATAATAGCTCAAGATTTAAAAAAAATGTTTTACACATCATTTTAATAAATGAAATCCAATTTAAAATAATTTTCCCCTTTAGTTTTTCATAAACTTATTTCATATTTTCCACCTATAAATATTACAAGTAAAAGTGACAAAACAATAAATCATGTTGATGGATCATATGTTATTAAACTAATCACATATAAATGAAGTACTATCATGTAATTCAATGTGATAAAACATCATATAAAAGCCTCTGATAAAAATTAATGATAAAACCTATCATCTGATAAAAATCCATAAATGAAAAAAAAAACTATAATTTTGGGATTTAGCCTAAGGGACAATATATACTAGACATTCATAATGTTGGGTTCAGCCAATATCATGTCCAACCATGATACATTGTTATCCCAACGGTTACCTCATGGTGGTTACATGCACACTAAGTCTATCTATGTCTATTTGATGATTCACCTAAGGTTCCCAATGATTCATGATTTTAAAATTCATTTGAATAGCATGATCACAATTCTAGAAAAAAAATTCAGATAAAAGGAAGACAACATCAGTGTTTTTTAACCCATTCCAAACCAAGAAAACACATTTTCAAGGAAACCCCTAATTAAATACATTTCCCTACCAAATAAATCCCATAAAAGTATATATCACGTCAAAAAAATGAACAAACCAAAGGAATTTGTAATCAAAAATAATAAAGTCTTCAAATTAACCATTTATATAGAAACAATAGCATAAAAATGGTATATAAGAAGAAATTTTTGAAAATGGTGAATTGAAAAACTAAAAGTCTGGCCTTAGAATGACAATTCATGAAAACAAAATAAAAAGGATAAATAGAAATCACCAATAGATCAAGAATCTATAACTTAAACAGAACTGAAAAAACTATTTTTATCAATTATAAAGAAGAAACATGAAAACTAAATACACTAAGAAACACACCGCATCAAACAGAAATACTAGTTGCTGAAAAATAGATATGAAGGGAGAGGATAACCCTCAAAATTACCTAGGATCTCTATGGGACACATTAAGTATGGTTTCAAATGAAATGAACCCTTAATAACCCATAGAACACCCTAAAAAGAATCAATACCTGAAAAGTACTTTGTGTGTAATGATTTTAGACTATGTATTTCTTGATTAAAATGATCTACAGAAAAATGTTTCCCCACAGATTAAATTTAATAACGATCCGCATTTATAAGAGGTAAACCACTTACATGTTGGGTAAACCCTTAATTTCCTAAATGGATTTATGGCTTCTTCCATGTGATAATTACATGGCGTATAATCTCTTTACATCACATGTATTCCAAAAAAAAGATAAAAATTTGAATAGTTTATATAGTGAAACACAAAATGACGAAAATCATAAAATGACCAGAGATTTGCATAAAAGCATAATGGGGTGTTATAACCTCCACACCATAGAATATTTCGATCCCCAAAGATACCTCTGATTAATAGAATTGAAAAAACTAACTGAAATTACTACATCATTAGATTTTACTAATCCCACATCTCATGGATATCCCATCTGCATTTCCACAATACTTAGTCTAGAGGAACTATTTTACCACTCAATACCTTTTCTCGAAAATACATAATCTAAACTTGATGCTCATCCACAGTGGTCTAGGTCTCAAGATAAACATCCTCCCCTCCAATCACATGGGAAGGATCAGTTATATACCTAGTTAGATGGAATACATGGAAACACATAATATATTGAATTCAAACAAGACCACAAGTCCAACTAACATGCCACCTCTCCAAATTGTCCAATGATATAAAAGGGGCCAGAAAACATCGGTTCTAACTTACCCTTCTTACCCAAAAAATAGTTTCCAAAGTGAGGTGTGACTATATGAAAAACCAAATAATCAAACACAAAATCTAGTGGTTTATGAATATGGTCCACATAAATTTAATGATGACTATGTTCTAAGATAATTATCCATTATAACAACTGCACCATCTATGCCATCTCCTTGCAGAACTTGTCCCAAATAAGGAATTTTCATCCCACTTTTCCCAACACATGGTACATATAAATGGCCACCCATAAAAATCCTCAGAGGAATACATTTTTATCGAATCCTCGTGACTATTTTTATATGAAAATGTGACTATAAATAATTGATTTTCAGAAAATCCTCCAAAACAAAGAACACAATACAAAAAGCATATCATTAAGAACCTGGATATCCCTCCATGTTTTCCCACCCATCTGAAGATGATATGACATTCTCAATCTAAAATAGGAACCCATAACCTCCTAAAAACCATTCAAAGACATGTACGCAAACATTAGATTCAAATAATAAACAACCATAAAGCTACCCCCAAAAGTTTCATAGTATCTTGGGCATACAAGTCCCCAAGATGTTACTCCAACATCATCACCTGGATAGGTAAGAAAAGAATCGATGTCATGAGTCAATCAATGTTCACCCAAGTCACATCCTTGCAACTATGTTTATATGGAAAATAGATTATGAAGTCGATGGAAATACCATACCACTTCCTTACATTAATGGATAAGGGATGATACCATTCTATAGGTCTATAGAAATAATTATTGTTGAGATATACTAAATCCTAATCTCCATGCTCAGCCACGATATGTGTTCAATACTACCATATATCTCTATGTTACGCCAAGGTCACCATATATATATTCATCATCTATATAAGGCATTACACATGATGAAAAATACCATGCTGGTGTGGGTGTATACATATTATGTAGGACACCATGAAAATTAAATGGGGAGATAAATAGATACAGTGATAGTCAATTAAACCCAAACTAAGAGGAAAAAAACCAAAAACATATACACATATATATACTCTTAATGATTCCCAGATTATAGTGAAATATGATATATATCTCATAGTTTACAAATACTCGACGATTCATCCCGATGCTCCAAATATTCCTTACTGGTGCCCTGTATAAAATGAATCCTCCCAAAATATGTCTGGTGGGACCCAACCCTTGATAATACGATCGACATTAAATGAATCCAAATCACTCTTGTAGGAACCATACTTCACCAAAACTCCAAGATGGGGGAGTGAAACTATACATTGAATAAACCTCCCCCATTGTAGGGGTGTACCCTCTCTATTTGAATAATGAGTATGGGGAACCTACACCCCGTTGCAATAGGGGAATATCATCCCTAGAATCTCTCTAATAATCCTACCCTTATCACTTCCATCATTATGAATTTCCTAAAGAATAATCATAATCAAATCATTTCACATCATATATTTTATGCAACAGTGATAGCCTTCATTACATTCTATGGGGAACAACACTCAAGATAGGCTACTTGTGGTCTAAAATCAACATGTAAATTAATGAGATATGAGAGGAAGAAATTTTGGAGGGAAGTGTATGGAATTTATGTGTACTGGATGACAATTGTCCTTGGCTTACTTCATGTATGTGTTATCTTATAGGGAAGGTATATGGACCGAGGATTTTCATGCATAAATATCACTACATTTTAGGTTAATTATAAATAATTTTCAAAAACACTTTCTTATATGTTGTAATAGTATCATATCCTTGGAGACTAGAATTAAAATATTATTATATTTGAAAGATATTACACATTTTAAAATGATATCTCCTAATATAGTACTCCTCTAAGGAACACCCTTTGTAATCATTTCACCGAAATCCAAGGAAGGAATAATAAGATAGGGTGATATTAGATTCTTAGTAAGGATAAACGTATGAGCCATAAAACTATTATTATATTAATGAGTAAGATAAAAATATGGGTATGAGATCATGAAAATAACTTAAAAAGTTTATACCATGACTTTCATAGAATATAAACATTATTTACATCATAAGACTCAATGATTTCATCAAACGTGGAAAAGAATACTGAAATATCATCATAAAACAACCATGTACCATATGATCATATAATAAAAGTGAATAACCACCATAAATGTAGAAAAACATTTCATATGTAAAGGTTTTCTACTATTAACATTTAAATATTAGACTATGAGTTATATCACAGGTTTCCCATTTTGGATCTGGACGCGCTAGTTTCCCCTAGTGCATCGAGTATCAAATATTTCCCATAGTTGGTCAAACCTAATAATTGTCACCCTTCGTTATCTCATGAGATATAAATCATTACCTATCAAAATATATGGAGATATAGGTCACATCAATATCATAAATAAAACCATAGTTTTTTGTGGAAAAATATTGGAAAACATTTATCATATCATCACATCATTACTTGAATAAAGAAAATAAGTTTTATAAACATTTCATAAATTAAGCATAATATAACCCATGAAAAATAGTTAAGTTTCATAAAATAGTCATTAAAATAAAACGTATCAATCAATATAAATAATAAGAATGTAATCGTTTAATATTATCCCCAGTAACCCTCAAGTAAAATAAATGGTTGTCATCTTAAATTGAAAATGTGTTAATAAGACAATATAGAACATTTCATGTGTAATATGAACTTTCCACATTGAAAAAAAATTCTATAAAAGATAATGTAGATTCAAAATAATTTTCATTGAAAATAACCATGGGAATTTACTATGGAATAATTAAAAAATAATTGAAAAGAATCCACAATGAAAATAGTATATCTACATTGAAAAACACTTTTTAATTGGAAAATTCCTAAAATATTTTTCAAATCCTCTTTTGTAGCATAAAATAAAAAATGTGTAATGAAATATTTTAAAAAAATATTTTTCATGATAGTGGAAATTCCGCTCTTTATATATATATTAAAAAAATTTCATCTCACATTCTAAGCAAAAGACAAACATGAATTTTTTGTAAAATGAAATGATGAATCCTTATTATTTTTTTATAAATTAAAACATGGATAAATAATTATTTAATAAATTATTTATAAAAACATAAAAAAAATTGAAAATAATTTTAGAAGAAAAGATGTTTTATTAAATAATATTTTTGACTGAATAGGGAAATATAGTCTCTTTTAAACCCATTAATTTGAACTCATGAGTATATAAAGTTATAAAAATGAAAGAAAAACAAATATTATAATGAAAAAAATCATAGAATAATTATAATAATGAGTTTCATAATATATAGATCATAATATTTCATCATCAAGATCATAAATATATTCAATCCTGATAAATAATGATATGGAATCATCAATAATTTACCACTATGGTATCTATAGAATCATCAAACCCTTTAAATAATAACATCAAATTTAACAATAAATATAATGATAATTATAGAGATTCATGATATTTCATGTTTTATGTTCTATATATATGCCTCATATAATATGTTAGGTGAATTACATAACTTTTTAAAAAATGAATAAAAATTGAAACAAAACCCCCTTACCACTTTAGTAACTTTTAAACTGTAAACCATATTGAAATAGAGTTCCTAAAAAAGAAATTAAAGTACCAATATAATTCATTATAATATTCATACAATAAATTCATGGATGTATATACACACTTAAAAGAAATATTTGGTGAAAATTTTATTTTCCGTATAGAATTAAAAAGTTAGATGAAAATCACTTACCATAAGTCTCTGCATCTTTTGTACACATTAAAAACTCCTAAATAATAAATTTATGTTTATTATAAATACATTTAAGAATAATAATTATATATATTGTACTATATATCAATACATGTTACCTTTCATTACCAATTTATTAATAGTTCCATGTTAGGGACATGTTTTGGGAAAAAACCCCTTCAATTTTCATGTATGTTATAATTTATGATTTTCTATCCTATTAATTAAATCATTTCTACATAAACACATAAATGTTAATAAAATATAAATTTCATATATATTGTTTTTATATGTATTTGTAGTAATTCAAACAAATCATACAGAAATGATATACACTATTCATGAAGATGGTAGATCATACAAACGTATCAAAGAAACATTCATATTCTTTAAAGATGAAATGAAAGAAAAATAATAATAAATTGCCATTATATATTAATTTTATCTCATACATGATATTTATATTCATTAAATTTACCATAATAATCTTCTATGAAATGAGTTAGTTCAAAAACAAATCATATCACTTCACAAGGAAGAAATACACTATACATATGAATAACCTTATCATAATTTGTAATGAATATAATGTAAGATGTTATATATGTTATTAGAATTAAATATGTCTAATTTTATCTTAAATATATTATATTAATATAATATACTTCATTATATACATCTGTTATAAGTTGTGATGTAAAATGATTCACATTGGTTCAAAAGGCAGTAGTCCTCCATACACAAGATCAATGGATTCATTTACCATTAAAGGGAGGAGTTGTTGGTTGTAGGTCATTACCATAAAATAAAATCATCTCATTATATGTAATAAATTTATGATATTATATATATGTGGTTTAATAAGAATTTATTGAGGTGGAGGAAGATGTTAAATAAAATGAAAAGATAGGGATGTTACCTACTATTCAGAAATAGTTATTTAGATTGAAAAAGATGAATTAATGGGATGGATTTTGATCCAAATATGGATTGAAGGATTATAGGAGTGATTTAAAGAATTCATTCGGGATTATATTTTATAATTCAAAATATCTATCATTTGTGATGTTAAATGAATATGAGGTGGGCTTTTATAAGTGAGGTGTGTGGAAAACTTGGGATTCTTTAAAATAAAAAGGTGTACCCAAATTTTTAACATTTCATAAGAAAAAATAGACCATTATTGATTATATAGGATATATGGTCCAAATAAATCTAGAAAATTGGTATATGAAATATTTTATGTCATTTTACCCTGTATATGTTTAGATTAACCCCATGTAAACCCAATTTCACCTTAACTGCTATAATTATTTTTTACATTTTTACAATTCACAATGTTCAAAATTTAATTTGACTTTATTAGGTAATATAAATTATTCTAATTTCAAATATGGAATCCATTATCAAAAATCTATTCATATAAGTGGACACTTTTGTTTTAATATAAACCCCACAATCATGAAGAAAAATTCGAGGTTTTAAGGAGAAATGTTTCAAATGTCTAAAATTTTGTTATATAATATTTAAAAATGAAATTGATTCCAATGAAAAAAATTATATTAATTTAAATAAAAAAAATTACATGTAAATATTTTTTAAAATAAAATTTAGTAATTAAATTCATTGAATAATTTTTTTTCAATAAAAACCATTAATTTTTAATATTCACTAGAAAATTGATGTAATAGAACAACCTCAGTCCAATAAACCATAAAATGAAGTTCGTTTTCCCATGGTGAGGTATAAAAGAAAAAAAATAATTCAAACTTTAATAAAATTAGACAATAAATACAAATAGAGTACTATACAGAATAAAAAGATACAGTAGATCCATACAATTGAAGCCAATGTAGGTTAAAACATACCACATGAAAAAACTCTACATGACCAACAATCACCTTGAAATGACCTAGATATAAAGGAAATGACCACAGTATACAATAAAATGTTGCCAAATTACATTCCCTATACATATATCCTTCAATACAATATCTATTACTCCCAATGAAAAAGGTAGCATGTGAGAACAAGTCCTAGTAGTATACCACCATAAATTCTACACAAGGTCAAATACTAAGGCCATAAATGTTCTAGATTTTAAATTAATGTTTTGCATTTCATTTTCATAAATAAAATCCATTTTAAAATCATTTTCCCATTTGGGTTTTCATAAAAATGTTTCATATTGTCCAATAATAAATATGACAAGTAATAGTGACAAAATAGTAAATCATATCCACAAATCAAGAGTTAAGATACTAAGCACATATCCATGAAGTACCAACATGTAATTCAATGTGATAAAACATTATATAACGGTCTCTGATAAAAAATACATGATAAAACCAATCATGTGATAAAAATCCATAAATGACCAAACAAACTATAATTTGGGCTCTAGCCTAAGGGAGAATATATAGTAGACATTCATAATGTTGGGTCCAAACAATATCACGTCCTACCATAATATATAGTTTTCCTAAAGGTTACCTCATGGTGGTTCCACAATCACTAAGTCTATCTATGTCTATTTCATGATTCACCCAAGGTTCCCAATGATCCATTATTTTAAAAATTCATTTTAAAAGCATGATCACAATTTTAGAAAAAAAATTCAAATAAAATAAAAACCACATCAGTGTTTCGAAACCCATTCCAAATCATGAAAACCCATTTCCAATTAAAACCCCAATTAAATACATTTACCTTGTAAATAAATCCCATAAAAGTGGATATAACTTCAAAAAAAATGAACAATCCAAAAGAATTTATCAACAATAATAATAAAGTCTTCAAATTAAACTTTTATATAGAAACGGTTGCTTAAAAATGTTATATACCAATATATTTTAAAAAATGGTGAATTGGAAACTAAAAGACTTGCCTTAGAAATACAATTCATGAAAAGAATCTAAGAATGATTAATAGAAAACACCAATAGATCAATAATCTATAACCTTAACAGAATTGAGAAAACTAATGTGATCAATGCCAAAGAAGAAACATGAAAACTAATTACACCAAGAGACACACCACAACAAACAGAATGACTAGTTGCTGAAAAAAATAGATATGAAGGGAGATGAGAACCCTCAAAATTACCTGGGATCTCTATGGGTCACATAGAGAAACGTTTCACATTAAATGAACCCTTAATCACCCATAAAACACCCTAAAAAGGCACAATTCCAAAAAATTACATGGTGTGTACTGATTTTACACTATTTATTTCTTGATTAAAATGATATACAAAAAAAATTTCACCTCAGATTAAATTTAATAATGATCATCATTTACAAGATGTAAACCACTTACATGTTGGGTAAAACCTTCGGTACCTAAATGGATTCATGGCTTCTTCCATGTGATAATTACATGGTGTATAATCTATTTACATGATATGTAATCCAAAAAAAGATAAATATTTGAACAGTTTATATAGGGAAACTCAAAATAAATGATGAAAATTAAAAAATGAGTGAAGATGAGCATAAAACCTTATTGGGGTGTTTTAACCTCCCCACCATAAAATATTTCTATCCCCCAAAATACCATTGATTGATTGAATTGAAAAAAATTATGGACATTACTACTTCATTAGCTTTTACCACTCCCACATCTCATGGCTATCTCATCTGCATTGCGACAATACCTGGTCTAGAGGAACCATTTTACCACTAAATACCATCTCTCGACAATACATAATCTAAACTGGATGCTCAACAACAGTGGTTTGGGTCTCAAGATAAATATCCCCCCCTCCAATCACATGGGAAGGATCAGTTATATACCTACTCAGCTTGAAATACTAGAAACACATAATAGATTGAAGTCAAACAAGACCACAAGTCCAATTGATAGGCAACCTCTCCAAATTTTCTAATTATATAAAAGGGGCCCAAAAACCACGGTTCTAACGTACCCTTCTTACCCAACTGAGAGTGTCCAAAGTGAGGTGTGACTATAAGAAAAACCCAATAAACTAACTCAAAATATAGTGGTCAATGAATATAGTCCACATAAATTTCATGATGACTATATTCCAAGATAATTATCCACTATAACAACTACAACATCGATGAGATATCCTTACAGAACTTATCCCAAATAAGGAATTTTCATCCAACTTTTCCCACCAAAAGTTACTTATAAATGGTCACCCATAAAAATCCTCAAAGGGAGACATATTTATCGAATCCTCATGACTATTTATATATGAAAATTTGACTATAGAAAACTGATTTTCACAAAATCCTCCCAAACCAAGAACACAATATAAAAAGAATATGCAAAAGAACATGTATGTCCCTTCATGTTTTCCCACCCATCTGTAGATGATATGACACTCTCAATCTAAAATGGGAACTTATCACATCCTAAAAACTATACAAAAACATGTATGCAAACATAAAACCCTATCATAAACAACCATAAAGGTAACCCCAAGAGTTTCAATGTATCTTGGGCATACAAGTCCCCAAGATGTTAATCCAACGTCATCACCTGGATAGGTAATAAATTAATTGATGTCATGAGTCAATCAATGATCACCCATCTCACATCCTTACCACTAGGTTTCTATGGAAAATAAAATATGAAATCCATGGAAATATCATACCACTTCCATAATAGATTGGGTAATAGATGATACCAACCTGTAGGTCTATAGTGATCTGCCTTAAATCTTTTGTACCGACCATTATTAAGGGAATAAAAATTCCCATAAGAATATATGTTATGAAATAGATAAAAGATAAACTAGATTTAAATATAGGGAATCAAAATATAGGATAAACTTATCCTTTACAAGTTTGTCCTTTTATGTTCAAAGTTTCATTTTTATTCTCAATGGTAATGTATTCAATCCCTATAATTGTATATTCTTTTCCTTTATTAATAGTGGGAAATTGAAGAACACATGTCAACAATCAATGTGATAGAGAATGTTAATATTTCCCTAATGATATTCCTAATAGGATTAGAATGGTTTCCTAGAACATCGTGAAAGTACTTTCTCAGCTAGCTCAAGTTATGAATAACAGCCTGAATCATGCATAAGACCCTCCTCCTCATCCATGGAATGGGAATGTTGTCATTCAATCCTTCATGTGGAAAAGGCATCCCTTGTTTAGTAAATATTATGACCCCCTCCATGCAGAATAGTGGATTAACTCCATTGAAAAGATATTCTAGGTCCTCAATTGCTCAGAAGAACAGAATACTGTGGAAGAGGTCTATAGTTTTAATTGGGAAGATGATCAGTGGTGGATGATGATCAAGAATATGATGACCTAGGGTAAAATTGATTGGATAGATTTGAAGGAATTACGGAGAATGTTTTTTTATAAATATTTTCACCAAACCCCCTGTCTCAAGATGGATATAGAGTTCCTCGTTATCATGTAGAAGGAAGTTGATTCCATCAAGTCATATTAAGCATTCATCACAAGTCATGCAAGGTATGCCTCTAGATTTTTTTGAAGACCAAAAGCAAGGTGGATCACTTATTTACTCAACTAAAGCTGATTCTATGAAAAGAATTGACAATTCATGACAATAACATTTATGATGAGATTTTCCATTGTGCCCTCAAGGATAAAATGATTATATGAGACTCTAGTGGTATCATGGGCTTAGTGACAAGAAGAGAAAAATAGATTTTAATTTGGGTGGTCCCATAAATATATTCCGTTATCGAAAGAACCCCAATCACCCCACATGTTAAAATTGTGGAAAATTATATATTAAGAACTATCTAAAGAGAACCACTAAGTTTTTTCAAATGATGAATGTTGGGTCATCTGGATAAAATCTAAAGATGGGATATGAAGAATCCCTCTAAGGTAGATGAAGGAAGGATGGTTTATATCAGCACTCAGAATGTTGTTCATTGTTACAACTGCACAGAACATGGACATTATGGGAAAATTTCCCTGTGCTGAGGGTTGTTAGAGGGAATCAATAATATCCTCATAGGAAACAATGAAGGTATTATTCAATAAATACTACTGAGGTGGATTCATAAAAAGATGTGGTGACATGTACTCCAGTTTTTTCATTAAATAATGGAGAATTTACTATTTTATTGTTGTTTTATGAATTCATTCATAACATCCATGTTTTTTTGAACCATTCAAACATCACGTCAATATCTAGAGGAAAAGTTATATATGACAACAGTGAATGTGGTAATCATTCAGTCTATGGTTTTTAACTTCTATCCTCTTTTTTTTTTAGGACTAAACCTCATAAAAAATATTTTAATACTTCCTTTAGTGGAGTTCAACACTCTCCTTTGTAAGAATTGGCTAACTTTATAAAAATACAACATCAATTCTTGGAAAAGGGAGATCGGTCTTTGCATAATAAAGAATCCTCAAATTAGTTACAAGAATAATGAGGAAGATATCTCACCTTTAGAATCATCATATCAAGTGTGTATATTAATTGATTATGAGAAAGCATATCTAGCTCAAATGACTGAGACAAAAGAGAGAATTATTCTTGAATTCATGCCCATAACAAAGTATTACACTAATGTATTCCCAGAATTGTTTCTTAGTCTTCCACTTGATCGACAGGTTGTGTTCTCGATTGAACATATTTTGGAATCTCTACCTATATCAATGACACCTTATATAATTTCCACCACAAATATGGAAGAGCAGAAAAAATAGTTATCAGAGAATTTGGAGAAGGGTTTATATGCTTGTGTGCTTCACCGTGGGGTGTACCAATCATCTATGTCATGAATATTGATGGATCAATGAACCTCTTCATTGATTATCATGATCTCAATAAAATTATGATAAAGAAAAAGTATCCCCTGCCAACGAATGATGACTTGATAGATCAACATTGTGGGGCCATTGATTTTTAAGGTGGCCCATCAGTCGAGATATAATCTAATAAAGGTGAGGAAGGAAGATATTCCATAAACTACCTTTCCAACAAGGTATTGACAATATTTGTTCATAGTGATTCCTTTCCAACTCAGTAACTATCAATACATTTTCATGGATTTAATGAATAGAGTATTTAGAGATTATCGCTGCAAATTTGTTGTAGTCTTTATCGATTAAAATCAAATATACTCCATGAGAAAGGAGGAACATGAGGATCAATTTATTACATTGATAAATACATTGTTAAGGGATAAGATATATGGAACATGTAGTAAATGTCTGTCTTGATATGGGAAGTAACATTCTTGGGGAATGTTATCACCTACAAAGGGATATATGTGGACACTTCCAAGACAATGTCGATTGAAGAGTGGTCCAACCCAAAACCTGTGATGGAGATCCATCGCTTCCTGGGTCTATCCAGGTATTATCAATGATTTTTGAATAAAATTTCAGGATATTAAAACCCAATGACCGTACTTACAAGGAAATAATTAATTTTTTTATGGACTCAAGAAAGTAAAGATTGGTTTATGGAGTTGAAAAAGAGGCTAATCACTACGCCAGTACTCACACTCCCAAAAAGTGGATAAATATTTCTAGTGTGCAATGCTGTATCTAATAATGGTATAGGTTGTGTGTTAATGAAAAATAATGATGTGATAGCATATTACTCAAGGAAGTTTAAAATCCATGAGAAAAACTATTCTACGCATGATCTAATGTTGGCTAATGTGATCTTTTCATTAAAAATCTGGTGGCATTATCTCTATGTGGAGAAGTGTGAGATATATACTAATCACAAAAATCTAAATTATATATTAACAAAAAGGGCATAATATAATCCAATGATGATGGAAAGATCTCATCAAGGATTATGACTACTCAAAACACTACCATCCCGATATAGAAAATAAGGTGGAGGTTGCATTTAGTAGAAAGGATCTTGCATCTTTATCAAGGAGGAGAATTGAAAATGATCTGATCTTCTTATATTTGTAGTGGATTGACATGGGAATAATTAATGTAGTAACATCATTAATTATTTCTCAAATTATTTTTGAACCATCTCTCCTGGAGAAAATAATGGATGCTCAATGAAAAGATGCAGAAATTCAGAAAAGGGTAGAATCCATTAAAAATTAGAAATCTTCAGAGTTCATAATTGATGAGGAAGAAGTTGTAAGATTTTTTTCATTATTATATGTACCATCTGATCTAGTGATAATGAAGGAGCTTCAAAATGACGCATATAAATCGACCTTCTCTATCAACCCAGTGAGGACAATTATGAATAGACATCTCTGAGAGAACATTTAGTGGGAAAATATGAAAAAGTATACTGTTGAGTATACCTCAATGTTCGTGGTATTTTAATAAACAAAGGCTAAAAGGAATATGTATAAGGGATGATGAAACCACTCACCATACCAATATGTATGTGGGATAACATCACCGTGGACTCTGCCAATGGGACTCTAAGGACATCTAGAGGAAAAAATGATATATGGGTCATTATAGATTGTCTTATAATGAAATCCCACATTATCATGGTTCAAGAGGAATTATCATTGGATCAAATTTTTCTATTATATATCAAAGGGGTGATAAGGCTCTATGGAGTACCACTATATGCTGTATCTGATCGATATTCTAGATTCATCTCGATGTTCTAAAAAAGACTCCATCTCTCTCGAAGAAATGAACTGAACATCAGTACGACCAATCTTCTTTAAAATGATGGGCAATCTGATCAAACTATTCAGAAACTAAAAGTTATGTAGAGATCATGTTCTATGAACATCATAGGAGGAGGGTACCAGCATCTTCTAGTAGTTTAATTCTACTACAAGGATATTTTCCACGAAAACATCTGAATGGAACCATATAAATACCTTTATGGAAAATGGTGGAGCACACAGGCTTATTGGGATGATGTTGCTGACTATAAGCTTCTAGAACCTGAAATGGTTGAAGCAATGGGGGAGAAGGTGAAAAATATTCAACATCACATCAAGAAAACCCGATGTCGATAGAAGAGTTATGCAGAAAATTATCTATGAGACAGTGAGTTCAAAGTTGGAGACATGGTGTTTCTATGAATATCCCCATGGGAGAATGAAATGAGGATTATGAAGAATGTAAAGTTATGTCCCATGTATATAGGCCCCTTCGAGATCCTTGATCGAGTCAGAGATGTGTCCTATCGACAGGCACTTCAACCTACCATGTCCCAAGCACACGATGTCTTTCATGTGTCTCTCTTAAAAAAGTACATACCAGATCCATCAAATATACTTTCTTTAGAGGTGGTACTATTGGAGAATTATATTTCTTATGGGGAGAAACCAATGAAGATATTGGATCATAGAGATAATGTTCTACAAAACAAGACTACTCACCTAGTTAATGTATAATGGAAGAACCGTAAGTACAAAGTGGAAACATGGGAACTAGAAGATGTAATGGGGGAAAAGTACCCATACCTTTTTATGTCTTAGAATGTAAAACAAAATTTTGAGGAAGAAATTTCCTAAAGGGGGAATAATGTAACAACCAAATTTTTTATAAATTGAAATTTATTTCATATAAATATGTTATATAATCACTTGAAATCACAACACAATTAACTACTCTGTACTCTGTAAGCAATAAACATAATTTTGTCTCTTCTATGATTTTAATTTTGAATAATTTTCTTACACGATTGCGATCAGTACGATGTTTGGAGTCTAATAAAAAAAACATAATTTTTGATGAATAATAATTGACCATTAAAAATAGTAATATTAACTTTATGAATATTAATATGACCCTTATGAATATTAATTAAAATAAAAAATATTAAACTCACCTTTTAATTTATAAATAAAATCTAGGCATCTTAGAAGTGACAATATGACCATAGTAAATTATTGGTGTTTTCCATGTCTTAAACAATTAATTATAATTAATTAATTAATTAAAATGAAAATTTATTTTCCTAAAATCTGTTTAAAAGTTAAAAATTTTATTTCTTATGGTTTACGATATTTTATAATACATTACAAAATTTTTTAATGCATTATAAAATCATTTATTGTTTTAAAATATGTATTTTTTAATTAAGTTGTGATTTTTATTAAAAATTAAATAAATAATATTTATGAAATTATTTTTGAAAAATAGAGTTCATTTTGCTATTCCTTTCCACAAAAAATGTTTATGATGATTTTTTTGGATTTTTCTGAAATGGAAGAATTCTTTTGACTAGTAAAATATAATAATTTACCGTATAAATACATTATAAATTAATCCCACTATTCCAAACATCATAAGTTATTTAAGAACCAAAATCACTAACTCACATGAACTTACTAATTTTTTGGTCCTTGAATCATCACTATTGCTACTATTGAGAGAAATTAATAAACTAAGTAATTAAATATAATGAAAACTCTCCTCTCCCCCACTATAAATACCTCCCCTCCATACTTATTATCTTAACTCCTATTATGTCATCTTTCATGAATTAATTGAACCCAAATATCTCCCCAATATGCTCCCACATTTCCAACGTCAATGGGTCTCTTAAAAATTCCAAATCATGTCTGTTTAAGAGGCTCTCAAGGAATATTAATTCAGAAGCTAAATTATCCTTTTCAATTATTTTAATTTCTTTTCAAGTTCATTTTTTTTTTATTTTCTATACATAACTATACTCATCAAATTATTATGAATACTAAATTACCTTACATGTAATGTAACATTATTATGATAATGGATTATTTTATTATCATATCTTCCTCCCCCTTCTTTTATTTAAAAGAAATGAAAACACCATTCGAGATTCGTTAATTTATCACATTCAAGGATGACAGGTTATCAATTCATTTTACCATATTAAATTGTGGTATTTAAACCCTATTTATTATTGAGCCATAATATTAAATGTGTATTATATCTTCTGTGATGTTATAAAATTATTTTTTTATGTGATGTAACATAATGATATAAAACATGTTATTTAAGAACAAAATTTCCAAATTAATCGAAGTGTTTATCATTAATTTTTTATATAATGATTCAACTTCACTCCATGTAACCAAATTAAATTGAAAAAAATGTAAAATTATGGATTTTAAATAATATAACATAACTCCAATTTTTTATAATCATCCCCATTTCACAAGATTCCACTTTAATGAATATAAGTATACTAGTCGTAAAGACCAAGATAATAAATGGAACAAAACAATGATATTGGACCTCTTAACCCATCAAAAAGGTCTGGGGTGAACATAAAAAAGTTTATAATAAATATTTTACATGTACATGATGATCTGGAATTATTAAATAATCAATCTAATTTGTTTATTTGTGTAATTAAGTTAATGAAAATAACACCATCAGACTTAAGGTTCAATATCCTATCTATTTCACTTTTATTCAAGAATATACTATATTTTATGACCTTTTTTGGGATTAATAATTAGGGGGTATTATTTCACACCTCCCCCATACATCCCTAATGATTTATAAAATATGATAAACACATTTCTATAACGTTAATCCCTCCTATGTACACCTGATACTATGCTAATATTCCGTTTGGGATTCTACCGGTTCCTCTTATACTTTTTCGGGTTGTTCTCTATTTCTTTTAATTGAAATAATTATTTAATTGCCTTTTGTTTAAAACTTATACATACTTTTAATATTATCCCAACACAGGGTTCAAGATCCATCCCTCATTCTATTTCAGTGATATACATGTTTTTAAGTGATTCCCTCCTCAACACTTATCGATATGAACACTTTTTTAAGGAAACATCCCTAATTCTTAACTGATTTCAAGTTCAATATATCCTCTATTGTACCCTAACATTTTCATTATAAAATCAGTCATATTAATTATGAAAACTTTATTTTTTCACTTCTTGTTGTATATAAAATATTTTTCCTTCTTCTGTTTTAAAGGCTCTATATTATTTTCGTTAAACCTGCAGAATTTTTTTTAATTATAAACATTATTAAATACTTTTCATACATTTTTTCACGTATAAATGACATAAAATACCATGATACATGACTATTATACATTATTATTGTCCATGTATATTTTAGTTCCATTATTTCATTGACACATTCATTATATGGCCATTTTTTATCTTTATGACATGATTGTGGTACCCAATTCATTCCATTGGTATCCCAATTGCTTATGTGATATTTATTATATATGATTATTTATGTGGATAACATATTCATTAAACGTTAATACGGAAGACATATAGAGTTCTCAAACGAATTCGGAAATTTTGAGTCTCATGAAATTATATGTGTGACGGTCTTCGCAGTTAGCCATCGCTTGTTCTTCGATTTGTGATGGTCTTAGAAGTTAGCCTCGGATAATGCTACCATGTGAAATAGTCTTTGAGGTTATATTTTAATCATGATAAATTCACTTTTTATGTTGAAAATGAATTATTATGATTCCATGTTTTTTTGATTCAATTATTATTTGTTATGAATCTATATTTATGTGCCTTTTTTATATCATCATGTCATGTCTTATATACCATGTGTGAATTCTTTGTTCTTATGTCTATTCCATTACTAGGATATTTATTTCATCCATTTGTTCATATATTCCCTAGGGTAACCTATGAATATGTTTGATCACAATTGAGGTTAGGAGCTCAATTTTACGATTAAATAAATGTTTATTTAGTTCTATGTTTTCAGTTTTATGCACCAAGACCTCCAAAAAACTAGACATTACAATCCTTTGCTTGAAATATAATGTATAATTATGCTTAAAATCATGTAATGTTATATATAAAAGGATAGGATTCCTATAGTTGGTATCAAATGATGATCTAGATTTTTTGGTGATTAGGAACAAAGAACTTCAGTAAGAACCTTAATGTTGAGACTCAGTATAAGAAAACATCCATAAAATTTATTATGTATAGAGTAAGTGGGTTATAAAAGAAAAACATTAATGAATGGATAAAAATAGGTAGTGGTGGATTTTTTATAGATGTGTCTATGGGTAAAATCGAAAAACACCACTTTGAGATAGACTTGAACGAGAACAGGTGCATGACAACATGCCTTGTTGCACTCTTAGTTTGATACTCTTGGTGGATACGATTTAGTAAATTCATGAGCTAAGTACAAACAATTATTAATAGAATTAAAAAATTACATGTGAATATTAGTTATGAAATAGATCATGGATGAACTAGATTTACACATAGGGAATCACATGTATGGATATACTTGTCCTTTACATGTTTATCCTCTTATGTTTAAAGTTTCATTTTTATGATCAATTTCTAAGTATTCAAGCTGTCTAATTGTACATTCATTTTCATAGTTAAGGGATATAAATAAAAGAACATGTTCCAACAATAAATGTGATAGATAATGTGATGATTTCCCAAATGATTTTCCTAATATGATAGGAATATGAGCTCAAAACTCCATTACAGAACTTTCATAGCTAGTTCATGTTATGAATAATAACTTGAATCATGTGAAACACCTACTCTTTAATGGAAATAGAATGTTTCCATTTAATAAATAATCGGAAAAAAACCTCTCATTTTTAGTGGACCTCTTGATCCCTTCCATGAGGAACAATGGATTACCTCCATTGAAAATATATTGTCTTTCATGAAATGCTCAGAAGAAGAGAAAGTTGTGAAGGTGGTCTATAATTTTGATGGGTTTGCTAATAAGTGGTGGAAACTAATCAATAATACAAATCCTTAAGAGGAAATTTATTCCATGGTTTTTTTGGAATTAAATAGAATTTTATTAGTAAATAATTTCCCCGAACCCACTATATCAAGATGGAAATAGAGTTCCTCAGACTCAAGATGAAGTAAGAAGAGTCTATCGGGAAGTATGAAGAAAACATCACAAGGCGTGAAAGGTATTTCTCTGGATTTGTGATGTACAATAAAAACATGGTGGATCACATATTTAGTGGACTAAATCCAAGTCTTCAAAAAGTTTTGGGGATTCAATAATTTGATAGTTATGAGAATATTTTCTATTGTTTCATCAATGTTGAACTAGAGATCCAAAACACTTAGTGGTATCGTTGGAATAGCGATAATAAGATGAAATTTGAATCTAATTTAGGAGGTCCCTCAAATAAATCACATGATGGAAAGAAGTCAGAGCATACCACATGTAAAAATTGTGGGAATAAGAATCTTGGGAAATTTCTGAAGGGAACTTGTAATTGATTGAAATATGGGAAGGTGGGTCATCTGGATAAAAAACTAGCGATGGGATATGAGTAATCCTGCTAATATGGAAGAAGGACCAAAGGTTTAGATCCACACTCATATTTTAGTGAACTGTTACAGCTAAATAGAGCATAGTAATTATGAACACAAGTTCCCTAAGATGAGAGTTTTTAGAAGAAATCAACAACAACCTACAAGGAAATAAGGTAGGTCTTTTGTAGTCAATACTACAGCGGTAGAGCTGGAAAACAATATGGTGATAGGTATTCAAGTTATTTATTGATTAGTACTAAATGTAATATTTTATTCTAGTTTTATGTATTCTTTCATGTCATATAAGTTTAGTACAACTATTCAAACACCACCTCAATATCTAAAGGATATGTTATCTGTGAGAACAACGAATGGAAAATCATTGCATCCATGCTTTATAACTCCACTCTAGTTAACGTTTGTGGACTAAAACTCCCAAATAATCTCATCATACTTCCCTTAGTGTATTTCTACCCAATCTTTGGTGTGGATAGGATTTTTGTATACAAAAAAACATCTTATTCTAGGAAAGGGAAATCACTCTTCACATCCCAATGCATCCACCAATTCATTTCAAGAATACAGAGGAAGATGAATCTCATTTAGAATCATTTTATCAGTTTTTGATATTAATTCCTCTTGAGTAAGCATGTCTAGCTCAAATGATTAGACAAAGGAAATAATCGTTCTTGAAGTCATGCCCATCATGAGGTATTATAGTGATGTATTATTAAAAGAGTTTCTTTGTCTTCCACATAATCAAGTGGTTGAGTTCTCAATTGAACATATTCTTGGATATCTTCCTATATCAAATAAACCATATAGAGTGGCCACCAGAGAGAAGGAAGAGCTAAATAAGCAGTTACAGACGAATATGGGAATGGGGTTTATACGGTCTAGTGCTTAATCATAGAGGATTCATGTTCTCATCATCAAGAGGAATGATGGATCAATGCGCCTCTGAATTGATTATTGTGACCTCAATAAAATCATGATAAAGAATAAGTATTCCCTTCCATGGATAAATGAATTGTTCAATCTACTTCTGGGGGCCAGTTATTTCACTACGGTGGACATTCGGTAAGGATATCACCAATTAAAGGTGTGGAAGGAAGATATTACCTTGACTACATTTTGATCTAGGTATGGAAACTATGTGTTCAAAGTGATTCCCTTTAGACTCACTAATTCTCTAGAAAAATAAATGAATTTAATGAATATTGTCTTTAAAGATTACCTCAAGAATTTTTTGGTAGTATTTATCGACGATATTCTGATTTACTCCAATAGCTAAGAGGAACCTGAGGAGCATTTGAATATTATTTCAAAAACATTGTAAAGGGAGACGTTGTATGAAAAATACATTAAATGTAAGTTTTTGATGGTGGAAGTATTATTCTAGGGTTATCTCTTACAAAGGGATATCTGTAGACCCTTCAAAGACAATAGAAATTGATTAGTGTCCCATGACAACATCTGTGATGGAGATCTGCTACATTTTGGGTCTAGCAGGGTATTATTGAAGATTTGTGAAGAACAATTCATGATTATAAAATCTAGTGACCAAACTAACACACATGGGAGTGATGTTTTTCTAGACTCTATAATCTTAGGGCTACTTAAAGGAGTTGAAAAAGAGCCTAATAATTGTGCTAGTATTCACACTCCTACCAAGTACATAACACATTGTGGAATACATTGATGTATCAAATAAGGTATTAGGTTGTGTGCTGATGAAAAATGATAATGTTATTTCCTATTCTTTAAGGAAACTGAAAACCCATGATAAAAACTATCCAACGCCTGATCTAGAGCTGTATTCTATGATCTTTTCATTAAAAAACTAGTCAAATTATCTCTATGGAGATAAGTGTGAGATATTTGTTGATCACAACAGTCTAAATTGTATAGTCACAAAAAATGATCATAATATATGAAAGGGAAGATGGATATATCTCATCAAGGATTATGAATTCTTGATCCACTAGCATCATGGTATGTAAAATATGGCGGCGGATGGTCTTAGTAAAAAGGATCATGCATCTTTATCAATGATGAGAATGGAAAAGGATCCAATCTTCTTAGATTTTCATATGATGGACATGGAAATAATTATGGGAGGAACATCATAAATCTTTTATGAAATGGTTTCTCAACCATACCTCATGGATAAAATGATAAATGCTCAAAGAAGATAAGTTGAAATTCAAAAAAGGGTGGAAGACATTAAAAAGGAAAATCCTCAACGTTCATGATTTCTGAGCAGGATTTTGTAATATTTAGGTCAAGATTATGTGTATTTTCCAATCCAGAGATAAATACGGATCATCTGAATGATTCACATTGCTCGATCTTCTCAATCCACCTAGGGAGCACAAATATGTATTGAGATCTCCGAGAAAACTTTTTATGGGAAAATATGAAGAAGTCAAATATTGAGTATACATCAAAGTTCCTTGAATGTCAACAAATGAATACTGAAATATAGAAGTATAATGTGATGATTCAACCACTACCCATACAAAAATGGATGACAGAGAACATAACCATGGAACTTTTCACTTGACATACAAGGACATCCCAATGAAATAATTCTATATGGGTCATTATGGATCATATTACAAAAATATCCCACATTATTGAGATTCTATAAGAAATATCTTTTGATAAACATTCATATATATATATATCAAATAGTGGTAAGTATGCATGGAGTTCCACTATCTATTGTATCCGATCGAGATCCTATGTTCACCTTGATGTTCTCGAAAAGTCTCCAACATGCTTTAAGAAATAAACGGAACATCAGTGTGGCCTTTCATCCTCAAACTGATTTCCATTCTAATTGAACTTTTTAGATAGTAGAAGATATGTTGAGTGACTTTTCTATGGACACCAAATGAGTATGGGACCAAAAACTTCCACTGGTTGAATTATCCTATAACAAATGTTTACAACCTAGCATCAAAATGACACCATGTGAATCCCTTTATGGGAAAAGATACCTAACACATGCTTTTTAGGATGAAGTTATTGAGTGTATGGTGATAGGACCGGAAATGGTCAATAAAATGGTGGAGAAGGGGAAAACCATTCACCATCACATTAGGGAAGCCCAAGTTAGACAGAAGAGTTATACAAACATTCACCTTCACTTCAATGTTAACTTCAATGTTGGAGACATGGTGTTTCTATGCATATTTTCACAGAATAAGGTCATGCGGTTTTGGACGAAGGGAATGTTAATCCCCAGGTACATTGGCCCCTTCCAGATCCATGATCGAGTCAAAGTTGTGGCCTTTGGACTGGAACTTCCACCTACCATGTAAAAAGTACATGATGTCTTTCATGTATCCCTCTAATGGAATTACATACCAGACCCTTAACATGTACTCTCATCAGAGGTGGTGTAGTTGGAGAATGATCCTTCTTAGGATGATCATCCTGGGACGATCATGGGTCATAGAGATATATTTATATGTAACAAGACTACTCACCTAGTCAATGTGATACAGTGGAACCATTTGTATGAATAGGGAACAAGGTAACTAGAGGAGGAAATGATGGAAGAGTACCCACACCTGTTTATGGCTTATAATGTAAAGGGAAATTTCGATGGGGAAATTCATAATGTGGTAATAATGTCACATCCCAATGGTTTATCAATGGAAATTAGTTTCTTTTAAATATTTCATATAATCATAGGAAATAAAAACACAATGATCTAATAAATATTATGTGACCATTATGCATAATTTGGACCCTTCAATGATTTGAATTTAAAAAATTTGTCATACATGGTTACGATCTGTACGATTTTTGGAGTCTTATAAGAGAAACTTAATTTATATTTAATTTAACTGACCCATATGAATAGAAATGTTACCCTTATGAACAATAATATAACACTTATGAATAATAAATCAGATAAAATAATAGTAACCTCACCCATGATTGTATAAATAAAATTTTGGCATCTTATAAGTGATAATATGACTGTAATAGTAGTATTGGTATTTTTTATCTCATAAATAATTACTTATAGTTATTTAAATAATTTAAAAAAATATATTTTCCTAAAAAATGTTCAAAAATTAAAAAAATTATTTCTTATTGTTTTCAAATAATTTTATAAGATGTTGTGTAATTTTCTATAGCATTAAAAAATCAGTTATAGTTTTAAAATTTGTATTTTTCAATTTAATTATTATTTCAATTAAAAATTAAATTAAACATATTTATAAAATTATTTTTGAAAAATAGATTACATTTTTGGATTCTACACAATGATAAATGGTTTGGGTGAAGTTTTTGGATTTTTTCTGAAATACATGAATTATTGGTGAATAGTAAAATAAATTAATTTACCGTATAAAAACATTATAATTTAAAGCCAGTATTCCTGACATCATAAGGGATGTAAGAACCCAAATATAGAACTCACATGCACTCATTACTTTTTTTGGTCATTGAATCATCACTATTTTTGGTATTGAGGGAAATTAATAAACTAAGGAAATAAATATTATAAAAACCCTCCTATCCTCCACTATTAATATAACCCTGACTTTCCACTTCTCTTCCCTCCTCTAAAGACTTTTGTCGTGCCTATATTCTATCTAAGTATCTCCTCATGATCCTCCCCCACGTTCAAAATCCCTTAGTTTCTTGAAAATAACAAATCCTCTCATCTTATAAGAGTCTCTCAAGGAAGGTTGATTCAAGAGGTAAATTTTACTTTTCAATTATTTTACTTTGTTTTCATGTTCATTTTTTTTATTTTCTATCCATTACACTCCTCATCAAAATGTTATGAAATCTATAATAACATACATGTAATATAATTTTGTTATGATAATGGAATTTGTTATAGTAATGCCTCTTTTCTCTATATTTTATAAGATAGAAACAAAAACACCGTCTGATATGTGACAATTTATCACATTCAACGATGATGGGTTATCAATTTCATTTTCCATATTCAATTATGGCCATGAAATGATTTCTATGGTAGATATAGACTATTAAATATTTATTTTTATCTTATTTTATGTTTTTGAATCCTTTTTCTTACATGATGTAAGATAGTTATACAAAAAAAATTAATTAGGACCAAAATAGTCAAATTCATCCAACTGTTTATTATTAATGTTTTATATAATTATTCAACTTCATTACAAGTAACCAAATTTTATTTAAAACCATTTAACATTCAAGATATTAAATTATATAATATAACTCCAATTATGGAAAACAATCCCTGTAACACCCCAAGCTTCAACGGAATGCTTCTCTTTGAATAATACAGTAGTGTGTGTTGTACGCAACTCCGTGTTCTAACACACCACAACCAATCAAAGTAGCCGTTACAAATAGTAATACCCACTTTTTGAGATTTTCCAAATTTTATCATTCAAAAGGGACTTCATTTTTGGATTCAGAATATTGAAATTAGATTACGCTTAATTTTTTGTATTTTTCTCAAAACATTAAATTTTTGTTAAATAGTGAAAAACACAGAGTTATATTTTAAAACAGTATTTTTATTTAAATAATTATTTAATTTATTTTAATTTACTTAATGTAAAAATAGACACATAATACCTATATAAGTTCAATTTTATTCATTGGAGTCAATTTATAATAATTTTAGATATATAAAAATTTCTTAGAACTTTTCACCGACTTTTACCCATCTCCTAGCAAAATTTGGAAATTCACATAAAACATAATTTTACCACTTATGTGAGTGGGATTTCTATAATAAGAGGGACATAGTTAATATTAAGATGTAAAATGTGGTTCAACAAGATAAAAATAATTTTTTGGTGAATAGTATCTTTTTACTTTTATTTACCACGGTTAAAAGTAAATAGGGTAATTAAGGGTAGAAATGATATTATTATTACCCTAACAATGTCCTAATTATAATGACTAAGTATAATTGGACCAAAAACAACCTTAGGAATAAAATATTAACCTCTTTTGTCCATTTGGATTAGATTAGGATATTTATTATTATTTAATTCAAGGAAGAGTTAAAAGAGGTAAAATCAATGTTTAATAACTAAAACATTTTTAATATTTGGTTATATATAAGATAATTCGATTATAAATATTAATTAGAAGTATAAAATATTTAATTAATAATGGTATTTTATTTATAATTTTTAGACATTAAATAATTTAATTTAATTATGACACAACGATGATGCAGTTATTACTTTATTAATAAAATATTAATATAATTCATATTATAAATACTGAAATAAATATAATTCGAGACTTTTAATAAATTCCAGAAAATTAATTGGTATATTTATCATTTTAGGGTTGATTAAATGAATTAGTATCGAAGTAATAATGTTGTTATGAATTTAGAAAAACCAAAATACCAAGTAGTGTCAAAATTGACATAAAAGTGTTTTTAAAACAAATATTATATTATTAATTCATATTATATTCCAAAAAAAATGTAATGTTGGTCAAAAAGAATTATATAATGATATTGTTATCATTAATGAACTACTTGGGGTTCTCTTGTAAGTATATAGTATGTTTATTAACCATATAATATAAAAATACAATGAGACATGGTAAATGTCAAACTCTTTAACTAAGAGTTAAATATAAATTATATGGATAATATTGGGACCCAAACCTATCTAAAATATATTGGTTGAAATCATTTTGTCCCATCCCCACCTTCAACTTTATATAAACCACTTTGGAGCCATTAGAAACTGAATATAAATTTATTATAAAATAATATTTCTAGCTTTTCCTAAGGTGCCCATCACCCCTCTTATAATAGGGAACTCCCCTTCTCTCAAATTCATACCTTCAAATCCCTTTGGCTCGGCCAAACCTAGCCCAAATTTTCTATCAACATCCCTAAATTCAACCTAGAGGCCTTAGTTTGATCAGAAATCCATCCTAAAGAGCCATTTTGATCAAATCAAAAGGAACAACCCGAAGAATAGGTAATGTTTTCACCACCCTCTTTCAAATTCCTTTCTTCATCAACTTATTATTTCTTTGTTATTTACATTTTAAAATTATAACTCATGTACCTTTTATATATTTTGATGTTATTATAAATATGGTAAAACCATATTTAGTATTCTATCCATCCTTTGAATGACGTGTTGCCATACATGGGTACGTACGTCATACTATCTCCACATCGTGGTGTAATTATTATTCAATACACTATTATATGGATGGTTATAATAATGATGTGTAATTCATGTAAATAATAAATATAACATGATAATTATTTTTTAAATATGATATTACATTCAATTATATATTATTTTAATATCAAAATAATGTTATTATCGCTCGTGCGTATGTACGGTTTACCGTCTCCACGAAAGTGATCAGATTCATTCCACATCGTATCCATTCAAGACTAAATTTCAATTGATAATTAAAAATAATTTTTTGAGGTATGATATCATTCTGGATATGAATAATATAAATCCAATCTATAACAAATATGGCTCACATAACAAAGAATATGAAATAAAATGAATCCATTAACACCTGAAACGATGATAATAGTAAGATATTATTAACAAATCAATGTTAAAAGATCCTATATGATATCCTCTTAATGTATATGATTCTTGAATAATTTAATAAAAATTATTTCACCATTATACAAGAGGTTAACCTACCCTTAACCAAGGAGAAGTACAAGGTAAGGGTTTATTTCACAATCTCTTCTTTATCTGAAGATTTTTATACATAATTATATACTTGGACCTCTTTATCATCCACATCCATGTTTCTTAAAAATGTACTTCAAATCATTATTACTATTTTATAGACTATGGGTTAAGTTCATTTATACCCTTATTGACATTTTATAATATTTTTATAAAGGAATCTCTATGTCTTTTTCCAAACAATGTCCTTTTTATCTTTTTCGACAAAATTAAGGTAAGAATGTCCTTTTTAAAAAATATGTCAGGTGCAGCTATTTTCCTCCATTATAAAATCATCAAAGAATTCCATAAAAGCTTAAACAGAATATTTTCAAAGTAAAATTTTTCTTTTATAATTAAGTGACTTTTAAATGATTTCAAAAAATAGCGATATTTCTCTCAAATTGTTTTGATTTCATCTATGTCAACATCGTTTAATAGATTTTGAGTTTATTTGATGTTGATTTATTATGATACAGAACTTCCATATCGTATTGAAGGTTTTGTGATATTTTTGACTTTGGATGTGTTATTTTTATACCATTCATGGTTTATGGAAATGTATTGACATTTTTATGCTAGTTTTAATACAAATGTTTATGTTATGTTTAAACCTATTCAAATGAGGAATGCATTGGACATAATAAGTGACGGGTGGAGCCCAATATAGTTCCTCAAAGCATCGGTATGTCTCATGAGACAAACTAGTATCTTGGAACAAGGCCTTGACAAAATCTTATTTGTAGTCTTGGAATAAGGCCTTGACTATGCAGTTATGATTGTTTGGAATTATGCATCCCATCATTATGAAAGTGGTTATTGATATTGCATGTGATTATTGGACTAGTATAATATCCATGTGGAAAATTTAATGGAATTATTTCATTTTATTTATTTAATATTATGCTTTATTTCATGTTTAAAAGGATTTTGTTTTATTTATACATTGCCTTAAATTTTTATGCTTATTTATGAAAGTTTCCTCTATACTGTTATCTTTACTGGGCATTTGAGCTCACCCCTTTCAATGTATTATTTTTTCCAGGATGTGAAGAAGTATTTTATGAATGACCTATAGGGATAATATAAGGGGGGTATGAGTGTGTTCTATGGAGACTATGTTGATTTATTTTTCATTTTATGATGTAATATAAACTTTATGAATGTATCTACTGATTCCAAGGCTAAGAAACTAATTTTTCATTCGAGACACGATCTTTTGTGATCATGCTAATGTCATGTAATAATGAAATGACTCCGGGTAACTAGAGTTGGGTCATTACAGTGGGTATTAGAGGATATTTAGTACAAACCTTGAAAACATGATTTAGATAAACTCTGATTAGAGTACATAGACCTAAGATGGAATTTGAGGATTTGTATAGAAGAACATCCAAGAATTTTGGTATTGTAGAGATTTTGTGTGTGTTCAGAGCAATACATCCCTGTCTGTATAAGAGAAGGTAGAGGCAGCTTTGGCATAGATTTACCTAGGGGTAAAACCTGAAAACACCGCATTGAGCTAGACTCAAACGGGAACTGGTTCACCACAACAGGAGTTGCTGCACTCTTGGTTACGACACTCCCGAGGGATATAATTAGGATAATTCTCATTTTCATTTCAACCTATTATGGAGGGTTTATGAGTATATACTTCCTCAAATAAAACATTTTTATGGTTATGGATTATATCCATAAACTGTTAAATTTATGTTAAGTATTTTACATGTTTGGATTTATGTATTACGATTCATAAACTAATCTAGTGTATTCCATTTTTTAGAAATGGAACCTAGTGGAAGAAATGGAAACTGTATCAATGCACGCACTCCATGCAGGGATTTTCCCCCTGCTCAAGATAATTACAGTGGATATGGTGATGCAACTAGTGCTGATCAGCTAATCACCATACTGGGACAACTCAATCTGGTTATGAATAATAACTTTACCCGTATGGAGCACCCTGATCCGCAGCGTGGAGGACCAATGTTAGACTGCTTCATGTGGAAACAACCACCAACATTCCATGGGAGTACAAATACCTTATTATCCGAGAAATGGATAAATTCGAATGAAAAATTATTCCATGCCTTGGGGAGTAGTGAAAGGGAAAACGTTATCATGACAGTTTACCACCTCACTGGAGATACTGATCAATGGTAGTCATTGATTAAAAACACAAAGGAAGATGATGAAGTATCAAATATGGAATGGAGGGAGTTCAAATAGCTTTAATTAGAAAAATAATTTCCTTATGACCATCGAGCAGATATGGAATGGCAATTTCTGAGTCGGAGTCAAAAGGAGGATGATAATGTCGCAAAGTATGAGGATAACTTTACAAGGATAGCAAGGTATGATAGAAATTATATACGTAACCCAATAAGTATTATTGATAATTTATTTAATGGGATAAAACCATTTCTTCATCGAGCATTAGTGTCAAAACCCTTCTCATCATAAAATGATATTGTCTCATGTTCTATCAAGACAAAAAAAGAATTCTCTATGTCTAAAAATTTATTGTAAAGAAAGAGAAGAAGAGATCTACTGATCTCTCTTGAAATGGAAATAAAGGTTAGAAGGGAAAAGTTGACTATACATCCTACAGTAAATGTGGGAAGAAACACCCCGGTACTTTCTTGAAAGTAATGGGAGTCTGTTACAAGTGTGGTGAAAAAGGCCACTAAGCTCGTGATTTCAAGGGGAAGAATGAAGATACAGATGATCAATGGTACAACTACAGGGAGATGGGACATTAAGAAAATTAATGTCCCAAGCATCAGGGGAACTTACCTCAAAAAAGGACAATAGATAAAGGCCAGGCTTATGCTATTACGACTACTGAGGTAGAAGCTCCGAAAGACGTGGTGGCTTGTAATTTAAAGGTTTCTTTAAGATTAAAAAATGCATTATTTGATTCTGGATCAATGCATTGTTTCATATCATCCTAGTTTTCTATGAAATTTAGATATTTCCAATTTGATTTAACAAGGGAGTTGTTAGTTAAAACTCCTAAGGGAAGTATCATTGAAACAATGTTTTGTGAATCAGTCCACATTATAGCACATAAATGTTTTTTATCTGCTAATCTCATCATCATACCTATGATTGAGTTCGATATTATCCTCTGTATGGATTGAGTTTTTGACCATGATGCGATGATTTATTGTAATAAGGAGGTAAATTTTTTTGATGATGATGATAAAGAACACCTTATCTTTAGAGTCGAATCGTCACCACCTAATTATTACCCGGATCCACAACAAGTAACTCAACTAAATTAAATTATTCGGGAGAAAGAGAATGAAATAATTGTGGGTAAGGAAAGGAATGTTCAAATAGAGGATGTACCTATTGTGAGAAAATATGTTGATGTCTTTCCTGTTGATTTACCTGGACATCCTCCAGCAAAAGAAATTTAGTTTTCCATTGATTTAATTCCTGGATCAAGGCCCATTTAGAAGAACCCATATAGAATGGCCAAATTGGAATTAGTGGAACTAAAGAAACAACTAGAGAAATTATGTAATAAGGGATGTATTCTCCCTAGTGTTTCTCCATGGGGATCCCCTGTCATTTTTGTTAGGAAGAATTATGGATCTATGAGGTTATGTATCGACTACAGGGAAATCAATGCTATAACAATAATGAAAAAGTATCCCATACCTCACATTGATGATTTATTTGACCAACAGCATGGACCTCAATAATTTTTTAAGAGTGACCTTTTATTTGGATACCATAAGTTGTGTGTGAAGAAGGGCGACATTCTGATGATAGCATTTCGAATCAGGTAGAAGCATTGCGAGTGTACAGTAATGCCTTTTGGATTGACTAATTCACCCTATGTATTCATGGATCTAATAAATAGAGTTTTCAAGGAATATCTCAATTATTTTGTGGTTGTATTTATTTATGATATCTTTTTATATTCCAAAAGCTACAAAAATCATGAAAATCACTTGCGCATTATCCTGAAGACTCATAGAAGACATGGATTATGTGGGAAGTTTAGCATGTGTGAATTCTGGCATTATGATATTTCTTTTCTTGGCCATATTGTCTCCAAAGGTAGAATCTATGTTAATCCCTCTAAGATCAAGGCAATCCATGAATGGCCAGCACCAACGACTATAACTAAGGTACACAGTTTTATTGGTTTAGCAGGTTATTATCGGCGTTTTGTCCAGAATTTTGCTCGATTGGCTAACCCATTAACGAAGCTCACACGTAATGGAGTTATATTAGTTTCAAAAAAAGATTTTGAAGAATGTTTTGAAGAACTAAAGAGAAGATTAGTCAATTATATTATATTTAATATACCATCGGAAATGATGGGTTCATTATTTATAGTGATGTGTCGAAGAAAGGACTTTGTTGTGTCCTTTTGCAGAATGATAGAGTTATTGCCAATGCATCAAGAAAGTAGAAAATTAATGACCAAAACTATCATACTCATGATCTTGAGTTAATATTTTCTTTGAAGATATGGATACACTATCTCTATGGTGAAAAATGTGAGATTTATACTAATCACAAGGGTTTGAAGTACATTTTCTCACAGAAAGAACTCAACATGAGGAAAAGGAGATGGATTGAACTGCTCAAGGATTATGATTTCATGATACACTACCACCTGGGGAAGTCAAATAAGGTGGAATATGTAATGAGTAGAAAGGATCATGGAGTTTTGAACAAGATGAGAGTTAAAAGGGATCCTATTTTCATGGATTTAATAAAGATGGATATGGGAATTACCATGGAAGGTGAAACATCAATACTATTTCAACTGGTTGCCAAACCATCATTACTAGAGAGGATAAAGTGTTCTTAGAGTGATGATGAAGAGTTTAAAAGGAGGATTAAAGCTGTCAGTGATGGGTGATTGAGTGACTTTGTGTTTGAAGATGGAATTTTGAAATTTTGGAAGATACTTCGTGTTCCCAATATACCTGATCTAAAAAGGGAATTGTTGGACAGTGCTCATAGTTCCAATTTCTCTATAAACAATAGGAGAACCAAAATGTATAGAGATTTAAAGGAACATTTTTGGTGGGACATCATGAAGAGGGATATTGCGGATTTTGTGTCAAGATGTACGATTTATCAACGAGTGAAAGCTAGAAGGCAACAACCCAAAAGTGTCATGAAACATATTCCCATACCTAAGTGGAAATGGGATAATATCACGATGACCTTTGTCACGGGACTACCAAAGTCTCCTAGAAGGAATGATGAAATATGGGTCATTATTGATCATCTTACCAAGTCATCACATTTTCTTGCAATAAGAGAAGATCTACAACTTGAACGTCTAGAATGACTATATATTAATGAAGTTTTGAGACTTCATGGAGTACCCATATTGATAGTTTCTGATCATGATTCCTGTTTTACTTCAAGATTATGGAAGAGTCTTCAGAAGACATTGAATACTAAACTTCATTTAAGCACTGCCTACCACCCTCAAAGAGATGGACAATCAGAATGGACTATTCAAACTTTAGAAGACATGTTGAGATCTAGTTCACTTGACTTCTAGGGTATGTGGGATCAATATTTACCTCTGGTAGAATATTCATATAACAATAGATTCCATTCAAGTATTCAGATAGCCCCATATGAAGTTTTATATAGAAAGAGATGTCACACCCCAACCTTTTGGGATGATGTTGGTGAAATAAAACATGTAGGCCCAGAACATGTTGATGAAATGATGGAAAAGGTAACGGTAATCCAAACCCACATCAAAGAAGCTCAAAGTAGGAAGAAGATCTGTGCCGATAACTGAAGGAAGGATTTGGAATTTTAGGTAGGAGATCATATTTTCTTGAAGGTATCTCCATGGAAGGGTGTTATACATTTCGGTAAGAAAGGAATATAGAGTCCCATGTATATCGAACCATTCAAAATTCTAGAATTAATTGGGGATGTAGCTTACAGTTTTCCAATGCCGCCACATCTCTCTAAAGTTCAGGATGTGTTCCACGTATCACTGTTGATAAAATACATGTCTGACCCAACACATGTAATCACTTGTAAGGAAGTAGAACTGGAACATGATCTGTCTTATTGTGAAGAGCCCATCAGGGTTCTTGATACCAGAAAACAAGTGCTGAGAAACTGGACGACTCGTTTGGTAAATGTTCTATGGAGAAACAATAAGATTGAAGAGGCAACGTGTGAACCCAGGGATCTTATGATGAAGAACCACCCGAGTCTTTTCATGCTGTAGTATTCTAGAAATTTCGAGGATGAAATTATTTGATGGAGGGGAGAATGTAACACCTAAAGCTTCCATGATATGCTTCTCTTTAAATAATACAGTAGCGTGTCTTGTACGCAACTTCGAGTTATAACACACCACAACCAATCAAACTAGCCGTTATGAATAATAATACCCAATTTTTGAATTTTTATAAATTTTATCTTTCAAAATGGACTTCATTTTGGATTGGGAAAATCAAAATTATCTTAGAGTGAATTATTGGTTTTTTCTGAAAACTTTCAATTTTTGATGAATAGTGAAAAACACCTAGATATAGTTTAAAACTGAATTTTTATTTAACTAATTATTTCTTTTATTTAAATTTATTTATGTTAAAAATTGACACATAATACCTATATAAGTTCAATTTAATTCATTGGAGTCATTTTATAATAATTTTAGATATATAAAAATTTCATAGAACCTTTCACCGTCTTATACCCATCTCCTAGGAGAATTTGGAAATTCACATAAAACAAACTTTTACCACTTCTGTGAGTGGAATTTCTAAATTCTGAGAGACAGGGTTAATATCAATAAGTAAAATTTGATTTAATAAGATAAAAATATTTTTTTGGTGAATAGTAACTTTTTACTTTTATTTACCACGGTTAAACGTTAATAGGGTAATTAAGGGTAAAACGGATATTAATATAACCCTAAAACATGTCCAAATTATATTGGATATGTATAATTCTACCAAAAAAACCTTACAAATAAAATATGAACCTCTTTTTCCACTTGGATTAGAATAGGACATTTATTATTATTTAATTCAAAGAAGAGTTAAAAGAGTTAAAATAAATGTTTAATAACTAAAAAAATTTTAATATAGGGTTATACATAAGATAAATTCGATTATAAATAATCATTAGAAAGATAAAATTATTTCCTACATGATGGTATTTTATTTATAATTTTTATAAAATAGATAATTTTATTTATTTTTGACACAATGATGATGTAGTTATTACCGTATTAGTGAAATATTAAAATAATTGAAACTATAAATACCCAAATAAATATAATTTTAGTATTTTAATGAATTCCAGGAATATTATTGGTTAATAATACATGTTAGGGTTTATTAAATGAATTATTTTCGAAGTAATAATGATGTTATGAATTTAAAAAAACACAAAATACCAAATAGTGACAAACATGACATAAAAGTGTTTTTAAAACAAATATTATATTATCAATTCATTTTCTATTCCTAAAAATCTACGGTTCAGAAAAAGGACATATATAATGATATTTGTATCATTAATGAACTACTTGGGGTATTCTTGGAAGTATATAGTATGTTTATTAACCATATAATATATAAATACATAGAGACATGGTAAATGTCAAACTATTTAACTAGGAGTTAAATATAAATTATAAGGTTAATATAGTGACCCAAACATGTCGAAAATATATTGGATGAAATTATTTCTATCCATACCCACCTTAACATTTAAATAATACACTTTGGATCCATTAGAAACTGAATATGAATTTATTATAAAATAATATTTCAAGCTTTCCCTAAGGTGCCCCTCGCCTCTCTTATAAGAGGGCACTCCCCCTTCTCTCAAATTCATACCTTAAAACCTTTTGGATCATCCAAAACAGCCCAAATATTCTCTAAAATTCCCTAAATTCAACCTAGAGGCCTTATTGTGATCATAAAGCCATCTTAAAAAGCTCTTTTGATCAAATAAAAAGGAAGAACCCGAAGAAGAGGTAATGTTTTCACCACCCTCTTTCAAGTTCATTCTTTATTCAACTTCTTCTTCTTTGTTATTTCAATTTTAAAATAATAAATCCAGTATATTATATATATTATAATGTTATTATAAATATGGTACAACCATATTCAGTATTCTATCCATGTTTTGAATGACATGTCACCATACGTGCGTACGTACGGCCTACCGTCTCCACGTCGTGGTGTAATTGTTATTCAAAAAATTATTATTTGAATGGGTATAATAATGATGTGTAATTTAAGTAAATAATAAATATAACATGATAATGATTATGTATATATGATACACTATCTAATAATATATTGTTTTAATGTCAAATGAATGATATTGTCGCTCGTGCGTACGTACGGATTACCATCTCCACGAACGCGATGAGATATATTCCCCATCGTATCCATTCAAGAATGAATTTCATTTGATGATTAAAAATAATTTTTAGAGACATGATATAATTCTAGATATGAATAATATACATTCCATCCATAACAAATATAGCTCACATAAGAAAGAATATAATGGAAAATGAATCTGTTAACACAAGAAAAGATGATAATACTAAGATATTATTAACAAATCAATGTTAAAAGATCATATATGATCTCATATTAATGTATATGAATCTTTTATAATTTAATAAAAATTATTTCCCAATTATATATTAGGTTAATCTACCCTAAACCAAGTAAAAGTAGAAGGTAAGGGTTTATTTCACAATCTCTTCATTATCTGAGATTGTTTAAACATATTTATCTACTAGGAAATCTTTATCATCCACATCAATGTTTTTTAAAAATTTATTTCAAATCATTCGTAATATATTACAGAATATGGGTAAATTTCATTTAAACCCTTTTTTACTTTTTATATGATGCTTATAAAGGAATATTTCTGTTGTTTTCCAAACAAGGTCATTTTTATCCTTTTCGACAGAATTAAGGTAAGAATATTTTTTTAACTTATACGGAGGGTGCGGCTATTTTCCACCATTATAAATTCATCAAACCATCCCTTAAAAGCTTATATGAATATTTTCAAAGTAAATGTTTTTTTTATAATTATGTGAATTCTAAATGGTTTCAAAAAATATAGATTTTTCTCTCAAATAGTCTTGATTTCATCTTTGTCAACATCCGTTGATGGATTTTAATCATAATTGAAGTTGATTTTTTATGATATAAAACTTCCATATTTTATTGATGGTTTTTTAATATGTTTGACTGTGGGTGTGTTATTTTTATACCATTCATGTTTTATGGAGAAAGTATTGACATTTCCTATTCTAGTTTTAATACGAATGTTTATGTTATGTATAAACCTATTCATATGAGGAATGCATTGGACTTAATAATTGATGGGTGGAGGTGTTATAGCTCTTTGATGCATTGGTAGGTCTAATTAGTCAAACTAGTTTCATGGCACAAGGCCATGAAAAAATCTTATTTGTAGTCTGGGCACAAGGCCTTGACAATGTGGTTCTGCTAGTCTGGCGTTATGCATTCCATCATTATGAGAGTGGTTATTGATATTGCATGTGATTATTCGACTAGTAGAATATCTATGTGAATAAGTAAATGGAATTATTTCATTTTATTTCTTCCATATTTTTCTTAAGTTCAAGTTTAAAAGGATTTTGTTTTAGTTATACATTGCCTTAAATGTTTATGCTTATTTATGAGAGTTTTCGCTATATTGTTATCCATACTGGGCATTTGACCTCACCTCATTCTATGATTTATTTTTCCTAGGATGTGAAGAAGTATTTTATAAATGACCTTCAGGGATAGTATAAGGGGGATATGAGTGTGTACTATGGAGACTATATTGATGTAGTTTTTATTTTATGATGTAATGTAAACATGATGAATGTATCTCATGATTCCAAGGCTACTAAACTAATAGGTCTTTAGAGACATGATCTTTTGGGATTATGCCAATGTTATTTAATAATTCACCTACTCTGTGTAAATGGGGTCGGGCATTACAATCCTCATTTTACATGATTCTCCAATCATGAAAATAAGTAAACCAATCGTAATGACCAAGAAAACAAACAAACCTAAACAAAAAAATTAAACCAATTAACCCATAAAAAGGTCATGAATGAACATAAAATATTATAATAAATCTTTTACATGTATAAGATATTCTGGAACTATTAATTATTGAACCTAAATTTATTATTCTGGCCATTCGGTTCTAGAAAATGACACCATCAGACTTAAGTTAAGGGATCCTCTCTATTTCTCTTTTGTTCAAGAATATCATCTATTTTATGCCCTTTTATGTGTGATTTATAATGTTAGGGTATAATATAAAACCTCCCCCATTATTCCTAGATGATTTATTAATTATGATAAGCCTATTTATCTTACATTAATCTCGCATATGTATACCCAATACCATGCTGATATTCTATAAGAGATTCTACCTGACCCTCCTATATTCCATTAGATTGATCTATCTTTCTTGTAATAAAAATGAAGTGGAATTTTCCTTTTTTTATAAATTATATAAAAAATTTATATGATACAAAATAAATTTTCATCATCCATCCATCATTTAATTTTTTTGATATACATGTTTTTATATGATTCCCTCCTCAATACTTCTCGGTGAGCAAACTTGTTTTAAAGGAACTTCATGAATTATTACCCAATATCAAGTGCACAATATCCTATATTTTTTTAGTGCCATTTTCTTTATAAAATAATTATTTTTATTATTAAAACCTTCATGATTCACTTATAGTTTAATATAAAATATTTTACACTTTTATATTTTATAGGCTATATAGTATTTTACTTATAACCACCCAAAAATGTTTTAATGCTAAAATTTCTCGAATTCCTTTCTTAAATTATGTCACTTATAAATGACACAAATGATGATGATACATGACTATTTTACCTTATTAATGTTCATGTCTGTTTTATTCCCTTTATTTCAGGGAATCTTTTATGATACAGACATTTTTTATTCTTTATGATAGGATTGTGGTACCCAATTCATTCCATTGGTAACCCTTATGTTTATGTGATATTGATTATTTATGAATCTTTATGTGTATAACATTTTCCTGAGAAGTTAATATTGGTCTACCTAGATAGATCACTAATTAATTGGGTAAATTTTAGTCTCACGCGATAAAATGTGTGACAGTCTTAGCGGTAAGCCTTAGCTTGTGTTGTCATGTGCGACAGACTTAGAAGTTACCATTGGCTTGTACGACCATGTGAAATGGTATTGGAGGTTAGCATTGAATCTTGATAATGTCATGTTACATGTTTATTCCACATTATTATGATTCAATGTTTATATAATTCCATGTTTATGTGTTTTAATTTTATATGTATTTGCCTTTTTATATCATCATGTCATGCCTTCTACCCCATGTGTTATTGCATGGTTCATATGGATATCCCCTTACTAGGCTATTTAGATCATCACTTGGTTCAAGTGTTCCCCAAGGTACCCTATGCATTTTTTTGAGAAAAATGGATGTTAGGATCTCAATTTAATGATTAAATAAATAAATGATTTATTTAGTTCCATGTCTTCAATTTTATGTAACTAGCCCCCCAATACATTAGACATTAAAATCCTTTCCTTGTACTCTTATGCATAATTATGCATAAAATCCAGTAAGGTTATATGTAAAAGGAAAGTGTCGCTATAGGTAGTGTCACCACATTCTTAATGTGTGGATAAATTCTTCCATCTAAAGATTGTGGGTAGGGTAGTTATTCTAATAATGGAATAGCTGGTAGTATCCATAGCCCAAAACCTTTTCCCATGTATGAAGACACTTCCCAAACCAATACTAGAATCCTCACAGAAAACATCATTGCATGATCCCAGTTCTAGAAAAATCAAAATTGGTTTTGAAGTCAAACTCACTTTCTCCTCCTAAAAATCTATCCAAAACATGTCATTCCACTCATACATTACACCCTTATTAGTTAAATAATTCATTAAGTTGAAATCTTAGAGAAATCCTAAACAAACATCCTAGATTCATAAGAAAAAACCGAGAATATCGATATCTAAAACATGTATCTAGGATAATCTCAGGACATGATATCCTGCACATTTTCTGGATCCTCTAAGACGCCCTCATTAGATATCACATGCCCTAAAAATTTCACTTCCTGGATCTAAAACTCATATTTAGAACGCTTACCATAGATTCATTGTTCACTGAATGTGAAAATAATGATATAAAAATTTTCACTAAGCTTCTAATCTATCATGGAGTATACAAAAATAGCTTCCATGGACACAACAACAATGGATTCCTAACACCAATGAAATATATTATTCATCAAAGCCATAAAAACTATAAGAGTGTGAGTTAGAAATAATGGGATAACCATAAACTCAAAATTCCAATAATGGATCCTGAACACTGCCTTAAGTATATCATCTTCTCAGAACCTCAACTGGTGGTACCTTAACCAAAGAATGTTATAGGGAATGTTTTTCCAAGAAGCAAGTCAAAATGGTTATCAATCTTAGTAAAATAATAATTCTTATTGATGATCCAAGGATTTATGTTTCAATATTCAATATAATTTTTGAGGATACCTCTACCTTCTTATGAATGGGGACATTGGAATACCATGGTGAAATGCTAGGGTCAGAATATCCCAATTCCTCCATGTACCTAAGATGGATCTTCTGTTCCCAAAATAAACAAATTACATTCTCAAGATGGAATAAAAATGGTATTAATACTAGGGATTAGGTCAGTAGTAATATCAACAATTAACTATTGTTGTATAATAGAAAAATAATATAGAAATCCTCAGGGTACTTATACTCCACTATAGATGGTCAACCTCCCAATAAAAGGTTAACTACACTATGAAACATCTTTGACAACTTGCACAAGATTACCACAACATAAGAAACAATAGTTCCTCCCCTTCCTGATTTATATCCCACATACCATGAAAGACCTGAGTCACCCCATCAGTAAATAAGAACTTCACCCAATAGTGATAATAGTCTATTCGGGCCATAACACTAGTCATCCAATCCATGATGATATTCAGGTTGAATATGTAAATATCAACCACTACAATGTTCCACTCGACGTCAAAGTCATTTATCATCTCCTCACATGTGGGAAAGATGAAACCTTGTTTGAAACTAATTTAAAAAGTCATTTAAAGATCCAAAAAGTTCTTAATTACTCCCAAATACTACTCTAACACATATACCATATTTGAAAATATAATAGAATGGGTATTATCTATATTAATCAATTCCTGCACCATAGAAGATTAAATAAACTTCGGACCTGTCACTGTTTCCAACCCTGCTTTTGATTCTTCTTGTGCATACTCCACTGAAACTAAACAACACATATCAGACACCCCTTAATATATAAATCAACTCCCATTAAATCTTATTTTTAAACTTGAAAACCCTCAGTGAATGTGGATCCTTACTTTCGACACTGTGATATTATTCCACAAAAATGATTTAGATAGGAAGATCATCCACAAAGATGACTATTCTTGGGAGCCTCCACATATTTAGGCTTATTGTGACCCTTCCTAATACATTAGTAGAAGAAAACCTAATTATACCATAATGATGCTCTTGAAACTATTCCCAATGAAAGGTGACCAACCTTGCACTTCCTCTTCTGACCATTAGATACACCCTCACTAATATCTCAACCAAGTGACGCTCCACCCAAATTATTTTTTCTAGATATGTCTTCCATAGGAAAATATTATTTTTGAAATACATACCAAAAAATACATAGGGGTCATTAGAATCAGTATAGACCTAAAATCAAGCCTTCCTCCCATTTAGAACCTCCAAGACATCAAGTAATCATTAGTGAGAGATCTGATTATAGATGCACCAATTCATCAAAAAATGTATAATACTCTATAATGGTATGCTCCCCCAACTACAGGGTCATAAACTGCCTTCTATTATCTATATTTAAGGTCTCCATGAAAAAGGACATGTATGAAAAATTCATGTAGGATGTACATGTAATATCCTCAAGCAACATAGCGTACAAAATAAGGTCACATAATCTCTTTCATGGGCCCTCAAGCATGTACTTGAAAGAACCCACCATAGAGTCCTCAGGATTATTCAAGAAGTTGATGATTCTCTCAATCCAATAAATCCATTCAACATACTCTGGCCATCCTATATCACCATGGAATATGGATAGACATGTCTTAGTAAATTCACAGACTTGATCAATCACACATCCAAGGTTTCCAACACCCACTTGAACAAAATATGAATACTGAGAATTACTGCTTCTAAAAATTAGGGTTCACTATAGGATTCAAATATGGGTCATAGTTTTTATCTTCCAATCTTAATTAATGAAGAACATTTCTCAGAATAATTTCATAATAATCCTATGAAAAATAATGAACTAGATAATGATAACATTCCACAATATTTTGATAACAATCAAAATGAAAATGAATGACTTAATACAACAAGAATATTAATAAATTATGAATTGTACTGATCAAATGACAACACTTAAATAAGGGATATGTCTATTTAAATAAAATTCTCATACCGTTCTTTTGAATTCCCCAAAATCCAAGTCTCAATCATTGTAAAACATTTGACCCACCCATGATAACTCAGTGTAATGTCACCACCCATGTTCCACACATCGATTCCCTACGATGGCATGTCACATGGCCGCATTTGTGCCTCCACATACACCATAGGTTTCCAAATAGTAGTAAGGGTCTCATATCAATCATGGGGAGATTATACACTATTTATCAATGTTTCATAACAAAGAAAAAATTATGAAATATCCCAATGATATAACCATTAACAAAATGAAACATATATTACAAGATGAACAAAATAGGAAATACAATATCTAAACAAAAACAGTAGATATGACATTCCGAAGATGTGTCATGTTTCAATATACAAAACCCAACATAACTAACAAGACTATCAAATCTCATGTGGTTCAGGAATAATGTCGGGTTCCGTCATCCCCAATCCAAACCAAATCAAGCATTTAAAATTTGGAATTTTTCATTATCATGTCCTACAAACATGAATTCTATTTAAGTACCAATTAATATACCCGAGTAGGGTGTGAGAGTACATCAGTATCCCACCAAAAAGTAAATCTACAAAATTATCCTATCAATAATAGTTTATGTAGTTTTATATTGAATAAAATACAAGAAATAAAGTACAAATTATAAATTTATTCAGTGAATCATTTTTAACCACATAAATACTGGAATATCAACAACATAAAAACTATCAATACCTTCTTCTCATTCCAATGTCTGAACTGTCCCTAAGGGATATCACATGTCCCATGTTAAATTCATAATTCATTATTACACATGGGCATTCATTTTACATTTATTTCAATTCATTATTATGTCAGATTGGAAGCATAGTCCAATACCCACATTTTAGCCCTAGATAAATATTCCTAAAACCCCATGGGTTTTTGTAGTAACAATCCACAACCAACAACTCATTTTTCAATAAATCACACAAGAGGGATTTTAATGCAGTAGTCCATTCCTACACTCAATTATCACTATTGTATTTTGATGTAGCAGAACATGTCCTACCCCCATTTATTATTATCTTCTTTTGATGCATTACTCCATGTGAAAAACATATATCACATATATCTAAATACCACATATATCACATCGATTAAGGTTAACCACCATTAACCCTCTCATCACAGTTCACATCAAGATATTACACTTCAATTATCTAAACAAATCATGGTTAATAATTTAATAACATTGAAATATTTTGACAAATATTGCTTATTCCATTTATCCACAATTAATATTGTGGCCCTTTATCATAGTAAGAATAATATAATCATCAAATAATTCTAATTGAAAATTAACTCTAAATACATTAATTGGACAAAAAAAATTCCATTGCGTTATTCACCAATAAATTAATCAAAATTTCATAGTCATAAAATTACATTAATTAAATCAATAAATAATTAATAAAATTCAAAAATTACAAAATTTACTGGAATTAATTTACCAAATAATTAATCCAAATCAAAAATTACAATATTTCTATTAATTAATTCCCCAATTAATTAATCCAATTTCACAATCACAAAAATCAATTAATTAATTAACCAATTAATTGATCCAGTTCCTCAATTACAATACTTCCATTACATAACCCACCATTTAATTATTAAAATTTCAAAATCCCAATATCTCTTAAATTGCATGTTTTCAAGTACCCTAATTTAATTAAAATAATTAACACATTGATATTCAATAAAATTAATTCCATTATCAATGAAACTGACCAATAATGGAAATTAAAAATTCAAAATTAAATAAATGTAATTTAACCGAGACAATGAGATTATAATTTATACAACCTACCTAAATATTATTGAAATATGCTTAGTGAAAAAATCCCCAACTAAAGCGGAACCACCTAGATCATGTGGAAAAACAAGACATATAACGGAAAACTGAATCAACGATCAAACGAGTCATGATAAATCAAACATGGTTCTATATAAAACACCAAAATGGGAATACATCCCTTTAAAGGATGTTAATATAAAGTGTGAGAGAGAGAAAACAAAACAGTTTGAGATTTTCTAACAAGAGAGGTGTGAATCTAAAATTTGATCTTTGTATAATCAATAATGGAGGTCATAATCCCTATTAATTCATCTGGTAGTCTCAAAAAATTGAGAGGAATGTTAGGGTCGAATTGGAATCAATTTTGGGGTAATTTTGGAGGTTTGGGTATTTTTCATGAAATCATTACGATAAATAAAACCACACGCACAGTTTCCTGAGATGGTGTGTATGTTTTTTCAAATTTTGAACATTAAAAATGAACATATTCTAGGTTGGATGGTGCACGATTACTCATAATATGGTGTATATTGTGAAAAAACAATGTGTTAACTATAGGAATCCCCTATGTTTGGGTTCGCATAGTTTGGGAAAACAATGCACTGCCTCTCCTCATAATTATCTCCAATTTTACCCAAAACAAGTACGGGGTAAAAACCAAAAAAAAATTCTATATAAATGAAAAATAATACATATAAATGAGTTCCGGAAATATCCATAAATGGTTTGGATCTTACTATTTCCCACCTTATAACATCTCCTCCTCGATATGTACACCCAATCATCTCTATGATTCTGAGGTAAAAAGATTAGGCCACTAAACCTCCATATCTTCTTCTATTTCCCATGATTCCTCCTATAGATAGTCATGTTCCCAAAATACATGAACAATCAATATAGTATTTCCCCTTTAAACAATCTCATTGTGATCCAATAAATGTACCAGATGCTCCTCAAAAGACACACCAATCTCAATCTCAAAATCACCCACACCGATCATATGGGAAGGTCCAAGGTGATAACTATGAAGACGTGAATCATCAAATACATCATTAATAAAACTTTAACTATTTGGAAGATCCAATTGGTATGACACCATCAATATTCTCTCCACAACCTCGAACTGTACAAAAAAAATAGGTCCCAATGTGGCCTTTCTTTGAATCTTATGATTACCCAATTTAGGGGACACACTAAAGATCACATGATCACCCTCTGAAAACTATATGGGTCACCAACGTATTTCAAAATATGACTTTTTACTGATATTAATTGTATCTATACACATCTAAATTAAATGAACCTACTCTGAGGTCTCTTGCATGAGACTCAGTCCCAAAAAATATGACTTGCCTTCCTCTATCCAATATATAGCTAATATACATGGCCTACCATAATGATCCTTATATGGTTCCATATTTAATGTTTCCTTATAAATTTTGTTAAATTCTCACTCAACATAATATAGGTTCTTCTCATAAGATCCAGTAAATCCTAGGACACATGCTCAATGAATATCGTCAAGCAGGTATATTGTACATTCCATTTACCCGTATTTCTGTGGTTATAATACCATAATCAATAATAAAAGTGTACCAAGGGCCGCATGCAAGCCCAAACAGAACCATAAAGTAAAAAAAATCATCGTATGATACTATAGTCCCTGGAAACCCATGAAAAAGTAAAATATCACAAAAATATATGTTACCCAAATTTTACACTATGAATGTTTCTTGTATTGGAAATAAATGAGGTACCTTCTTCATTTGTTCCACAATTACCCAAATAATGTCATCACTAAGTTGGATCCTCATATACCAATAACAAAATACATAGTAATTTTTCCCACTTATATTCATAAATGAGAAACTGCTTATGTAAACCACCAAGACATTGATTCTCGACCTTTACCTTTTGATAAGTGTATCATTGTGAAACGAACCCTTTAGTCACGTTTTTCATGCCTATCCATCAATACATCCATTGTAGGTAACAATAAATTTTGGCCAAACACTGATGCATCACCCACTTAGATACATGAAATTCATGAAACATCTCTTCCTGTGTGCTCATAGAAACAATAACATGATTTTTGATATAGATTATCTACTCCACATCTATAATCCAATCTAATAGTGCCTTCCTTGTTCAAGGATTTCCCTCAGGACCAAACATTCTTGATCCGCATACTCTTTGTCTAAAATTCATCTCAAAAGTGTAAACACCACTATAAATGATATGAAGGTCATATACATCTATTTATTATGAACCACAAAATGAATCTTAGCCAGTAAAGTCATCATTTTCTACAATGTACTTCACCTTTGATCTTCCTGAGTCTGTGTTTTCCTACAATCAGTGTTAGAAATAATTTTTCCATTTTAGGGCATGTATGCTATCTTAAAGTCAAATGACTACATATAGTCAACCCATATCTATTACCAGAGACTCAAATTTCATTGTGAAGAGATATACATTAATATTGGGTGGTCAATATATATAATAATTTTTTTCTCAAAAAAGATAATTCCACATACACTTCAAATCATAAACCACTAAATCCAAATAGAGGTCATGCATAGGGTAATACAATTCATGTGGAATCAACTTCCATGACTGGTACTACACAACTCAATCCCCCAACACCAACACTACTCCAAGTAAAATTCTATATCTTTAGAAAAACACCATATACTCCTTGCCTGGATCGGGTAGGATCAAGATTAGTGTTGATGTCAAGTGAATCCTCACCTCCTTGATTACATTTTCACAAGATCACAACTATGAAAACAATATCCCCCTTAAAATCATGCCCCATAGTGGTGCTTAAAAAATAGAAAATTCATGCATGAAACTTTTATAATATCATACTAATCCCGGAAAGATATAGATATTAAAAAATATTGGGATTATACAAATAATCCACTACCTAATCATTATTTGGGTCCACTAACACACCTTCCTCATAGATTATGTGACACAAGAAGATTACCTGATCAATATAATACTAAAACATAAATATATTGGAGTTTTTTTTATTCAATCTCAGTATAATAAGGATGATGTTAATAATTTTGGAATGATCATCTTGAGTCTTAGGGTACACCATTATTTCATCCAAAAAAACTTCTAGAAACTGATCTAGGTATGGGTGGATGATTTTGTTCAATAAGGCTATAAACCCTTTTGGTGAATTCATAAACCCAAACGATGTCCTGATGACCTCATCAAATATATTCCTATTATAAAAGAAACCCTTAGTATATCCGATGGTTGAAATCCTAACTTATGATACCCCGATCTCAAGTTCATCTTAGAGGAAACACAGCCCACCCTAAACTGGTCAAAAAGGTCATCGATACACGGAAGAGGATACTGGGTTTTCACTCTAATCATATTCTACATTCGTAAATTGACAGAAAAGAGAAATATCATAACATTATTCTTAACAAAAAAGACTGGGGAACCCCAAGGTTATGTAATCAGATGGATAAACCCCTTATACATCAACATATTTAGCTGTGTCTTGAGCTCTTGATGTTATATCATTGTCATTCTATATGGTGGAATAAAAACTAACTTAAAACCCAGTATAATATAAATTTTCAATTCCATTTATAGGTTGAAAGACTTCCTGATTTACACCACCATCATCCAGTAATATACTTGAAATATGGGTGGTGAGATCCCCATTAGCTATTGAACTGACCCTACACGACCTGCCTGGAAATCCTACTATCCATGGTGAATATAATTTTTTCCCTTAAAAGATGCCAAATTCACTCTCAAGTGGTAACAAATAATGTGGGTTTGGAATTATACTAACCAGTCCGTATAAGATATTTGTAAAAATCCTGAAATTTAATGAATATATAAATCTCACAATAAATGAAACCTCTGAACCATGAGAGAACACCCTCTTCACAAGCAGATGTCTATAATATATACTACAAAGGGTGTTTTGATCATAATTACCCCAATCAAAAAACCCATTATAAGAACTAACCCATTACCATGTTGTAAAGTTAAAATGGAATGATATCATCCAACATCAAATAAGGCACTATGTACCATTGAATCTAAATGAATTGTTCCTCAAACTGTCAAGGGTCCATCATCCCTGTCCACATGGGTTTTCATAACTAGATGAAACTATTTTTACCCTATTTTATATGATGTAGTCAGAGACCCCTGAGCCACACCACACTACTAACATAAGAACTCTTTCGAAAAAATCTCCCCACATATTACCTCAATTGCCACATCTAGTAGAAATCCTACTGCTAAAGGGGTATGGTGTTCAAGATACCCATACAATACTCTGGTTCTGCCAAACTACACGATCATTACCTATCTATCATAGAGTCTTATAGAAAGTATGTAGATTACCTATACTTTCATAGCCTCGACAGTCTACCAGTGGTCAACGTCACTATCTATAGAAGTGACCAACCAACCTCACTAGTGACAAATCACTTGATCCATGTCCAGTGTAACTAATCCTACCCATGGCTATTATTCATAGAATTATCCTTTCTAGAATTACCATAGATACATTTATTTTTTTCTGAATTCATACTGCATACCTGTAAAACTAGTACCAAAATTCCTCCACTGGAAGCCCCCTTCTGATTCCCCGTAATAATGGCAGTCTAATTCACCACAATAAAAAATATATTCGTCTTGATGATTTTTACATGGGACTTAGTTTAACATTTAATCCCATCATAACACAATTTACCATCAGAGCCTCATCCATTTCCAATGATGGAGAAAATTAATTTAAATCTATATATTGTCCATCATATTCCATCAGTGGAATATTCCACTCATTAAACCTCAAAAACATAGTTTCTCTCTTCTACCTGAGATGCTCAGTATAAAATTTATCCATGATCTTCTCCTAAAATTACTTCCCCTCCATAGTCTCCAGTAGGACACCTCATGTCCCTATGTCCCACCATCACTTCTCTTGACCACATAACCCAAAAGCATCCAATTTTACTATCTTGTCAATTGGAGTCTCCAAGTTGTCATTTATCATCTGGATAGATTCAATCCAGAACTCATCTACCTCAGGTCCACCCACTTCATTAAACATCGGAAGGTGATGCAACTGCAACTCCCATTCCAAATCATATGTTCTTTTCAACCCCTCCATGGTTCTTTTTATATGAATTTCATAACTCATTTAAGGTTCCCTCCAAAATTCTCTACAAATTCCTCCTCCCCACACTGTCAGTGCCTCAGGTTCCACTATCAGTTGATCATTTCCAGCCATATCCTTATGATTTTATCTCATCATGAATTGTCATAGAGGAATATATCTATAATTCCAAACAAAAAACTCTGGGCACATAACATTAAATTAACACATTTAACTAGGAGTCATAAAATCCATAACACATCCTTTTCCAAACCCCCACAACATGTTAAAAAATGAGGCCCTATCATAACACTTAACCATCCTACTACTAGTTTAAGGTTAAAAAGGGGAAAAAATTTCTTATTAGTCATATATCTCAACATACACTCATTTATTCACTTATCACGTCATTTTACGATTTTCAATTCAATATTAGGAACGATTTTTAGTTCCATCACACAAGAAAGGAAAAAAATTTCAATTTGAATGGCATACCCAAAACTAGTTTTCCCTTATATGCCTAAAATGATTTTTATAACAAATAAATCTTGAATTCTTAGAATAATGCATGCATACTCAACTCACAATCCATATAGACACATGATTCAAATCTATGGAAAACTCATACACAATAATCATATCACACAACAATTTCCTCCCTCAAGGTGAAATGACATCCATCTATAATAACGATTAATAATAACAATTTCCCACCCTAGGTACTTGGATTTTACCCTCGTACGTGGGTTAACTACTCCGATGCATGATCTCATATCCAAGGACAAAAACAACGTAATATTTTTTCTACCATTCGCAATTAGTAATAAAAAATAAAACTAAAAATAAAATAGCCTTTGATACCACATTGTATGGTGACAACCTCAGTTCGAAACATTGGTACACCGATATGCTTAGTCACATGAACTTGGGTGCATGTCACCATATGACAGGGGCTACCGAATAATATTAAGGGCCTAATATTGATAATTGGGAGTCTATACCAACTTTATGAAAGTAGAATAAAATGGAAATCAATTAATAATATCTGAATGATATAACAAATAACCCATCAAAACCAACATCAAATGATGAAAAAACATGAAACTCAATATCCAAACCAGATCAGTAGGAATGACATGCCAAATATGTGTCAATTGTTAATATGAAAAATGAAAGACAAATAATGTCATAGAATACTCCATTGTGAGACCCAAATCGTGTATGGTTCCCTCATCTATGATCTATCCCAACTCATCCATCTAACATATGCCCATCTTACTTAACTTATCATGTAAACATGAATTCTATCCTGGTAACGGACAGGAAACTTGAGTAGGTTATGAGTAAAACTCATTTGGAAACCACCAACAGTGTATAAAATAATATCAAGTCAATAACTGTTTATGAAATTGTTTAAATAATAAAATAATTCCAATAATGTAAAAAAATTAAATTTATTAAATTACTCATTATATATCCACATAACATCTAACACCCCAAGATTTCTTGTTTATTATTATTTAATTAAATTAATCGTTTCGATATTTATCATTTCACACAACCCTAATAATAATTTATTTTATATTAAAGACCTTTTTTGGATTATGTTTTATGCAACACCAAGTTAATCGTGCTCTACATAAAACATAAATTTTATCATTCTATACATGGAAGGCTAAGGATAACTTGTTTTTCATTCCAAAATGACTTTCCTCAAATGGCTTGTGTTACAATATTGACCGAGTTTAACCAAATAATATATATATATATATAATATTATTATTTAATATAATAAGATATAACCTAACTGTTAAATTAAATGATGTGGATATTATTGAAAAAATTATAAAACATATGGTTTTGACTCATATAATTTTAATACATTGGTTACATATTATTTTGAAATGAATAACAAACCCGATGGATATATTGAAAAATATTATTATCAACATGCTCACAAATTTATTTTACCCCATTAAAATAAATTAATTCACTTTAAGGTGTAATATTAATTTAATATATATTTTATAAATTCCAAAAAAATATTTTTTTATTTATTCATCATATTTGATACACATAAGATAAGAAAAAACCCAATTTTATACATAAGCATATATTTATATTAAGGAAATTTAAAGCCATTCAAGGGATAAGAAATTTTAAATACATTTTTTGTAACATTAATTGTTTTAATATGGATAAAATTTCATCATGATTTAAGTTGTACCATAATATTTAATTTTTGGTTAAATTTTATTGTATAATCTATGATGTTTCATTTTTCTAATGAATAGTAAAATATAATGAATTTTAGTACAAAATTTTTTTTATCTAATTTATTTATAATGTTAAATTAGTTTTTTATTTTTTAAAAACATTTAATTAGATATTTTTTTATCAATTAATCAAATTTAATTACTTGTAACCAATTTCATATTTAAATTGGATATAAAAACTTATCAAATTCTTTATAGTTCTTACATTAAAACCATGCAGTATCATCCTATCAATGGGATTAAATTTAAATTAATTTCTTAACTTCCTATGATTATAATTTAGAAATTATATTCCATATTTGGAATCAAATAAAATATATAATTCATAATATTATCCTCTTATTTTTTCACCAAAAAAATAGTGAATAAAATCAAAATCAATTACATCAATTAGGGGAAAATTAATTATAACTAAGGATGAAACAAAAAATCTATGACTAAAAAAACTATAAACTTATCCAATAACCATATTTTGACCCCATAGTTCTTCAGATATAATTTTGAGAATTATTTGATCAACATGACTTGTGAAAATTGTTTACGCAATTCCTTTTTCAAAACATTACATGAGTGCCACTCCTCCTCCTCTATAAAAAGACCTCCTCCCGGACCACTTCTTCTAAAAAATAAATCTAGTTATGTTTGGCCATTATATACTAAAATATATTCCCAAAAACCTTCCCTTCCTCCTTTATTCCAACCTTTATTCATAAGTTCTTCCATGGAAGCCCTTTGATGAAAACCAACTTGAGTTACCAGATTAAGAGGCAACACCCTTCCTCAAGCTCCTTTATTTTATTTTATCTCTCCACCACCTCAATTAATATTAATACATGATTATAAAAAAACAAGAGTATCCTAAATATATATAGATTCTTCTATTTTATGGTTTATACCTACACTTACACACACAACCATCGAACGGTAAAAGAACATATTGTTTATGCGTATGTCGAACTACCATCGCACTAAATGATGATTGTTCATTTTTCCATTACCACCTCTCATGGTGGAAACAATGATAAAAACGCTATTTATATATGTTATATATTATAATTATTATGTCTTTAATAATTTTTTATCATTTTACAACTCATATAATTATACATTATTTTTTGTCTAAATATGATAATGTCATTTGAGAAAGTTAGGACTACCACCCCCTCAATGTGATGTGATTAAAAAACACACTAAAAAAATATATTAAGGGTGTTTTTAGTGAAGTTATATAATATATATGATCTAATAATGACTCTAGATTCATATATATGTCTGTATATATATATATTTGTGTGTTATTTACCTTCTATCATTCAATATGATAATTAAACGGATAAAATGTTAATGCTTACGTACGGCCTACCATCTCGATGAACGGTGTGTTCCATTTAATAATTTTATATTATATAGAATATTATATTAAAAATATAAATAAAATAAATGATACTTATATCAAGGTTTTAATTTTCTAAATAATTTTATAAGTATAATGAAAACATATATAAAATATTAAGACACATGCGAAGAACAAAGTGAATATTACCCGAAGTGAAACATTATCATAGAATTGTTTACAAGGAGATAATATAAAGTTATAGTAAAACAATATACGATATCCGATAGAAGAATAAGGTTTATTTATACTTGTAAAAAAATTATTTTTATTATATTGGAGTTCTTAACAAGTATGATGAGGGTCAAGACACAAGATAATACAATTTCATCTCACTTTTTATTTTCGTGAGATAGATGATTTATTCACCACCATTTTCTTTTCTGTATGGTGTGTATACTAAACAAGAATGTTTTTATTATTATTATGCAAATATTTTTGGGTATATAAATTTTTATTTAATTATATTTCTTTCATGGGGACTATGTTTCAAAAGTTACCAAACCTGTAAACTGATTTTCCCTCATTTTTCCTTCATTGAGACGCATTCCATGTTATGAACCAATATATTTTCATAAGGTGTATATATTTCCTTTAAAATGATATATCTTGAATACACTTATATTCATGATATTTTTAGCTTCATTTAATTTCGTTTTATTAAATGGGGAGTATGGATCAAAGTTACAAATTGACAAGAGTATATTGATAAAATCCAATCACTTTTTAAGATTGATTACGATTAAGCTTACTATGATAAAATATTATGAACCATATATCAATAAAATTCATTAATTTTATTTTAACATGATTAATTATTAATTTTTAATGTTTTAGTTCCATTTTTATACTCTTCAGTACATAATATAGGTAGGAATGTGTTTTTAGTAATGAAAAACATTACCCTCTTTTTGATTTTAAATTTGTGCTCCTTCAAAATAATGTTTTCTGAAAAGGTTTTCCAAGAATATTATAATATTATAAGAAGATAATTAAAATAAATTTCTACCTTTTTTTCATTTAATATTGTTTTCATATGAATCTTCATACGACTTTCAAAATAAATAATTTTTTTATCATTTAACTGTGCAAAAAAGAATGTTATTTCATATCTCGTATGGCATGTATGGGTTTACCGACTCTTATTTTGGTAAAGAATCATTATCATGTTTAAAATTTTAATTAGTAAGATATTTTTTTCAAATTTAATTATCAAACAAATGGATTTCAATATAATTTTATCCTTATTTTATAAATTTTCATTGATTTTTTTTCGAAATGTCTTCATGATTGACTTATAAATTTTCAATGAAAATAATGTTGAAAATATTTTCAAGAAAATTTTATAAGTTTTAAAGGATAATGGTATTCAAAATTATTTCAGGATTATTTTATATGATTTCATGGAAAATTGTATTGAAAATTTTTTCACGAATATTTTATAAGTTTTCAATGAAAAACCTTTTCAAAATTATTTCAAGATCTCTTGGCATGTTTTTATAATATAATGGTTTAAAAATTATTTTGAAAAAATATTTATATGATTTTAAGTTTATTTTCATGAAAATAGTTTTCGAACGATTTAAATTTTTAAAGATCATTTTTCAAAGAATAATGAATATATTCCTCAACAAATTTTTTTTAAAAGACCTTCAAAATATATTTCCCATCTAATATGACATCCATTAGTGTTACTCATGCTGTTGTAGAGAAACTATTCAATGATTCCATTAATATTATTTATTTTAATTGTTAATTTTTTGATGGAATGATGATTATGAAACTCGTTCCTCATTCACATGATATATTCATTTGGAACCTACTTATTTTTATGGGTTATGTTTTAATGAAATTATTATTAACCATATACCTCATTCCACAGATTATGATAAGATTACTAGATTATAATACCCATTTAATTTCCTAGTTTAGGATAAGATTGTTTATGATTTTTTGGAGAATTTATATATGATATCACTATGACATGGGTGAGACCTATATCTCAATCCAATGTATTGGGTAAATATATATATCTCATGGGATTGACTAAGATGGTCTTGGGACTAATCCTTGACTACTAATATGTCTATTGTTGTGAAACATGACTACCAAGATGGTATGAGGAGAGAAATCATGCTACTAATATGACTATGGCATTGAACCATGTCTAACATGATTTTAGGGGAGTTAATCCATACAACTAAGATGGTAATGAAGTGATTCCATTGTTATGATGGAAATCATGTTAGAAGCTTATATGTTTTCCATAATTACATGTTTTATTCCTATGTTATGAATTCAATAATTTTGTTATTTATTTTCTTATGATTTATGTATTATGAACATCCAATGTTTAATACATGATTCCTATTTATAATCATTGATATTAAGGGTATGCTCTTCTATTTTCATGATATTTTTTCCACACTCTTATCCTCATATTTATGGTTACATTTCTCACTTATTTACCCTTACCGAGCATCTTAGATCACCCATTTTATATATTTACATCCTCGGGTTGTGAAAATATATATTATGTGTGATCTCTCTAAGAATCGTGCAAGTCAAGAAGAACCTTATTAGAGAAAAATATAGCTCATTTAAACACCCATTTTTATGTTTACATGTTTCTAAAGTCACACAGATAAAATAGTCTTTGGGTGTCTATTTCTATCATGTTGTATGTATATCATAAAATGATAATGTATGAAAAGATAGAGTTATTATATTTTGTATCATAGTAATGGTATAGTCATCCTATTGCAAGATAGGATGAGAAAAAACTAGTGAGAACCCTATAGAAATGTCTAAGAATAAGTATAAAGATAATGAAATGTATTGGAAAATGTAGTGAAATTTTGGTAAATATGTTTCAAGCTTGACATAGGCTAACAACACTGAAAAGTTGTACATAGGAGTAAAAACCCCGATAATGTTTCAAGAATGACTTAGGGTAACAACACTAATATGGTTTCGATCCTTGGATACATGTTGATGTAGATCTGATACATGTTTACCTAGGAGTAACAAAACTAAAAAGATGATTTGATCTTGAATTAGGGTTACCCGGTACATGACAACTGGCCTTGCTACACACCTAGTTTGAAACATTTGGGGGATTTGTTTTAGGAATTCCAGAACACTCCATGAAACATCATAAAGGATTTAAATATTAGTTGGCGATGTGTATACTAGGATGAAGCTAAGGTGTAATATGTTAAGGAAGGTTACATGATTTAGAAATTTGATAAGTAATTATTATCATGAATATGTGGTTTTCTTCAATGAGAAGAAATTTTCACATGATTCTTCTGGTTTTAGTAATGGAATAAACCAGATAGAAATATTTTAACAGTGAATGTGATTTATGATTTTCTGATGTGAAGTCAACTAGGATGATCAGTAGAGTAAAATATTTTGTGATCATGACTAATCAGTTTTCATGGAACATGGTTAACAATGTGCACATTAATCTACTCTCAATCTCACCATGGAATATAATGTTGGAGTTCATTGAGAGTTCATGTAATGGAGACCATAGAAGAACGAATATTTTTTCCTTGTGATAATATTTTGTAATGAATAACATATGTGATAGTGTTATAAGATCAGAAAGATGTTTTGTCTTTGGAAAAGTACACAGAGAATGTGAATGCAATGGAAAAATGAAGAGTTCGATTAATGAAATGGATTGGAATATTGGACTCCCTGAGAAACCATCAAATTTTAAGTGTTTTATGTGTGGAATAAATGTTTGTTATTAAACTCAATGTCCCCGGAGAAATGATCCTGTAGAGAATAATCAAGGTGGTGAAAGTAATGGTTACATTGTTAATGATTAAGAGACTAAATATGTAATGTGATGTGAAAGAGGTATTATGTTATATGATGATGTATCCTTGTCAATGGAATAAGGATTTACTAATCATGGTATTAATTTATATGGATTCAAGAATAATGATTGGTGAAATATATAAGGATTTTCTAGTCTATTTGTTTCTCTAAAAATTTACAAGAATACATTGAATTGATATGATGGAGTATAAATTTCATTTAATGGCTTGGTGATATCCATAGAAAACATCCGATTAAGGGAATGATATATTTTAATATGTTCTTTATGTTATGAAATTTTATGTGGAGAAAGATATGTTGGAAAAAAATAAATTGGATGAAACTGATTTCCATGGAATTAATTAAATACTTGATGATGAGTAGTTTAAAAATTCTTGGATTTATCAAATATATCTAGTAATATATGAAATAAGGATGTATTCATGATATCTATATGTATTTATGGTAATTCAAGTTATTAGAATGATGTAAGAGAATACATTTTAAAGGTATTCACATCTCACAAATTTTACATCCAAGTGGTAATTTTTTATATATAGGGGGGTCAATGTTAAGGTGATTTCATGACTTTCTTTCTAAAGGAATGGATTTCTATCTTTTGGAATGGTTATATGGATAAAACTTAATGAGAATTCTAAGTTAAACCCTAGAGGAAGTATTTTTGTCTTGATATTATAGTGAAAACATTAGTTAGAAGACTATTTAGTGATTAACTTTATTTCAAGGATGTACATCATATTTATTTTGGAAATTATATTATGGTGGTTTTAGGAAAGGAAATCCTATATATTAGGTGAAAACTAATCATGTCTGGGAATGCTTCGTGTCTTGAACCCATGACCAAAGGATGATAAGTGTTTCACACCTACCACTAGCATACGTGATGCCCAAGTTAATGTGTTATTATTTTTTTTAAATAATGATTAATGTTATACTAATAGAGGCATTATTTGTGTTTATACATTAATGTATTAACAATAATAATTTTTAGTAATAGATAGAGGCAAATAGTCAAAATTTACCTATTCTATGAGCCTGAGGTTTTGTTAAATGTGTATTTTAGTACATTAATGATCATGGTTTGTTTCTAGTCATCCATCTCATGAACTAATTGATCAATTAGGAAAAGATAAAATAAATAATAAATGGAGAATTTTTTAATAAAAAATATCTATAATTTTCTTTATTCATATTCATGGTAAATAAAATAATTACAGAATTTTAATATAATAATATAAAATATGTTGTTTTAATACATTATTTATTGTGGAACCAATGAACTTTTAAATCTAAAACAATTTAGTACTTTGTGGCCCTAAACATTTCATTGATAATTCACTTGTCTATGATTGATGACCACAATCACTCCATAAAAATATTTATGATTTTCCTCCATGTCCAAAATTTAATCCAAGCCTATATTCTCCTACATGTAATTCTAGTTATATGTCAATTGTTGTATCTGTTATGGTTCCAAAATTCCCTTTTAAGGGATATTTTAGTATTCATTTGGATGATGTGGGTTTCTATAAATGATAAGTACTAGTTTTAAACCTAGGAAAACCCAGAAAATCATTGGAAAATTAATTTTATGAGGGGTATAATGTATCAAATTTATATTAATTTAATTAATTTTTTTTGGACTAATCTATTCTTTTTTAAAATATTCATTTCACACATTAATGAAAATATTTTATTTTTTATTAATGAACTATGGTGGGCTTACATTTTATGAAAAAAAAGTTAATTGTGCACTAAAAGAATAAAATTGTTATCTTTCTCTACAAACAACACTGAGGTTATCTTATGTTTCATGAAACAATCACATTCCTCGATTTTTTGTGTAACACAAATACTGAGTTTTACCACACAATAATATATTGATAAAATATTATTATTTAATATAACAACATATAACCCAGCCATTCTATTATTAGTTATGATTACTATTAACTAATTTATTAAATTATATTGTTTATACAAATATATTATAAATTCATTGGTTACGAATTAATTGGAAATGTAAATGAAATAAATTGAATATAAAAAATATTAATATTTGTATTGTCAAAAAATGATTTACCAATTAAATTAAATTAACTACAATTACCGAGTGATATTAATGTAATATATAGTTTATATATTCAATACAGTATTTTTATATTCAACCATTATATTTATTATACATTATATGAGAACAAACCCAATTTTACAATTACAAACATATTTTTTTATTAAGGTATTTTCCACCTTTTAATGGAGAACCGATTTTAAATTCAGTTTTTTAAAATTTAATAGATTTAATATGTAAAATAAAATTAATATTTTATATAAGAACATAATAAATTTTAGGGTAACGTTTTCTTATCTTTTGTGATGTTTTATATTTTTAATGAATAGTGAAAAATAATGAATTTTGGTTCAAATTTCATTATAATATAATTTATTTATAAAGATACATAACATTTTAAAATAATTTCAAAGTTTAATTAGATAATATTCTCATAAATTAATCCAATTCAGATCATTGGAATCAATTTTACTTTGAAATTGGTTACAAAAAGTAAACAATCTTTTGATCATTTTGACTTTAAAACCCAACAGTGTTGTCATGTCATCATGATTTAATTTCAATTAATTTATACCACTACTTTTAATGGAATTTGAAAAAATGGATTTAATATTTTAAATCAAATAAATTTAATAAGTCTCATATGTTAAATATTGTTTTTGAGAAAAATAGTGTTCAATGCAATTAAATTTCATTATACTGATTAAAGTAAAATTAAGAAAAGGGATAAACCATAAATTTAAGACTCAAAACGACCTAGAAACTTGTCCAAGAGACATTTTGTAGAAATAATTCGACCTTATAGTTATTTTTATATAATGTTTTCATTAATTTATCCACTTAACTTGTTAAAATCATGTATAGAATTTTTTTTGTCAAAATATTAAATGAGTGCCACACCTCCTCAACTATAAATAGGTCTTTTATCATCCTACTTATTCACAGCTCTAAAACTAGATATATGTGAATAATATCTACACCAATATCATTAAAAAACCTCCCTTACTCCTTAAATCATACATATTTTCATAAATCCTTCCAAGGAATCTATTTTGTGTAAACAAAAATGAGCACCTGATTAATAACTGACACCCTCCCTCAAGATCCATACTTTTATCTTTTTTTTCTCCACCACCTAAATTAATATTATTCCATTCATATAAAATAAAAGTAGTATCATAAATATAATTATATGTTGTTATGTCATGGTTTCTACCTGAACATACACACACATCAATCTAATGGGAAATGAACATACTATTTATGTGTATGGTGAACTACCACCTCACTAAATGATGATTTTTCATTTTTCATTACCGCCTATAAGGGTGGACATTATGGTGGTCACACTATTTAGATATATTATATATTATATTTATTATTTATATTAGATTAATTTTTCCATTTACCATACATATCATTAAAAATTCCATTTGTTGTAAATACATTAATTTTGTTTGAGGAATTGTGGACTACTGTCCCCTCATAGTGTTTTGATACATTTACAGAGTACACGAAATATATTAAGGATGATTTTAGAGAACATGATTCATATATATGATATAATAATTATACATCAATATATATATATACATATATACATATATCTCATTTATCAACATTATTTCGGTATGTTAATTTAATCGAAACAACATTCAAGAATACATATGACCTACCGTCTCCATGAATGATATATTCCATTTGATAATTATATATTTTATAGATTATTATAATTCAAATTTATAGAATATATATTATATTTATATCATGGTTTGCATTATGTAAATCATGATATAGTTAATTGGACCACATATATAAAAAATAAAGAGACATGTGAAGAAAAAAGTGAATATTACCGAAAGTGAAACCATTACATAGAATTGTTAACAAGCGTTTAATATAAAATCTTAATCAAACCATATATGATATTTAATATAATAATTTTTTCCTTTGATATATAAATAACATATTAATATTTATTATACTGAAGTTATGAATGTGTTTGATGAGAGTTAAGACACATGGTAAGAGAATTTCATCTCATTTTTCATTCCATGAGATATATGATTTGTTCTCCAACTATTCCTTTTGTGTAGTGTGTATTGTACACATGGATATATTATATGATTTTTATACATAAATATTTTGGTATTCACCACCCATTCAATTTTTTCGTGTGTATACTACAATTTTGTACATAATATAGTTAATAAAGTGTTTTTAAGAAAGTAAAACATTACCCTCTCTTCGGTTAGAAATATTTGTTCATTAAAACCATGTTTTCTAAAAAGGTTATGAAATAATATTTAATATTATCTTATAATATTTAAAATAATTTTTTAGGCTTTTTTTATTTACCAATGTTTTCAATATAATCCTCTTTTCACTTTTCGAGTATGGTATTTTTCTAAACTTTTTACCGTGAAAATGGAATATTCTTTTAACCTAGTATGACTTGTATGAATTAACCCACAATTATGTTGGTCAAGATTCCATTTCATGTTTAATAATTTAATTTATTGAATTTTTTTTAATTTTAATTTTAAATGAAATTGTATTCCATATTTTTCATGATTCTTTAAAATTTTTTGATTAAAAAATGGTTTTCAAAAAGTTTTCAATATTCATTTATATGTTTTTAAGTAAAATTGTTTTAAAAATGATGAAAATCATCTTTTATGTGTTTTCAAGGAAAAAAATTTTCAAAACACAATCAAGGTAGTTGTATAATTATTGAATGGAAATTACAATCATACATTTTTATGCTTCTTTTATAATTTTTCAGTGATAAATTGTTTTCAAAACATGTTGGATCGGTTTTTATATGACTTCATGGAAAATGGTTTACAAAATGTTTCCATTTTCACTTTATTTGTCTATAAAGATAATGGATTCCAAAATGTTTTCAAAACATTCATTATAATCATTAATAATTATTATAATGAAAAAAAATTTCAAAAGAATTTAGTTTTCAAAGAATTTTTTTCAAATAATAAAAGATATTTTGCTTCACGAAATGATTTTTAAAAGATCATTCAATATAATTAAAAATCTATGATGACATCTTTCATTGTTTCTCATGATTTTATAGGGAAATTATTCATTGATTTCATTCATACTTTTTATCTAAATTGTTTATATTCTTATTGAATCATGATTATGAAACTTGTTTCTCATTCAGGGGTTATATTTTTATGTAACTGATTTATTTTCACAGGTTATTCATTTGATGAAATGATTAGCAAACCTGTATCTATTGTCACAGTTTATGTTATGATTATATGTTTATGATAACCAATTGATTTCATGTGTTATGATATGTTTTTTTATGATTTTTTGTAACCTGTATGTATGATTTCATTATAAGATGGTAGATACCTATGTCTCCCTCATTTGCTTTAGGTAAATATTTATATCTCATGAGATAGAAAATGATGGTCTTGGGATAAAACTGTAACTACAATGATGGTTGTGTGACTGAACCATGAAAACCAAGATTGTGTGGGGAGTGCACCCATACTACTAAGATTGTCTCAAATGTTTTTCAATGGATACTAAGGAAATAATAATATATTATTATATGTTATCATAAATTTAATGTTTTATTCCTATTTTATGTATTCATGGATTATGTTCATTATTTCCTAATGATTCATGTCATATGAGATGCCAATATTTAGACCATGATTCCTCATTATAATATTATATATGTAGAGTATGATCTTATTTTCTAATGATCGTGTTCCCATACTCATATACTCATGTTTATGATTACATGTGTAACGCCCCGACCCTAGTTACCCAGAGTCGGTGCATTATTAAATAACATTGGCATGATCACAAGAAAGATCAAATCTCGAAAGACCGATTGGTTTAGTAGCCTTGGAAACACTAGATATATTCATAAGTTTTACATTACATCATAAAATGAAAAACTACTACAACAACATAATGTTTCCACAATCCACACTATTAACCCGTCATAAAATCCCTGCAGGTCATTCATTACTTACTTCTTCACATCCTGGGAAAAATAAAACATAGAAAAGGGGTGAGCTCAAATGCCCAGTAAGGATAACAATATAGCGGAAACTTTCATAAATAAGAATAAACATTTAAGGCAATGTATAACTAAAACAAAAGCCTTTTAAATATTAACTTTCAACATGGTATGGAATAAATAAAATGAAATAATGCCATTTACTTATTCACATGGATATTCTACTAATCGAATAATCACATGCAAAAATCAATAACCACTTTCATAATGTTGGAATGCATAATGCCAGACTATCATAACCACATAGCCAAGGCCTCGTGCCAAGACTACAAATAAGATTTTGTCAAGGCCTTGTTCCAAGACACTAGTTTGTCTCATGAGACCTAACGATGCATCGAGGAGCTATAGCGGGCTCCACCCGTCACTTATTAAGTCCAATGCATTCCCATATGAAAAGGTTTAATAACATAAACATTCGTATTAGAACTAGCATACGAAATGTCAATAATTTCACCATAAAATATGAATGGTATAAAAGTAGCACATCCACAGTCAAACATATCACAAAACCTTCAATACAATATAGAAGTTTTGTATCATAATAAATCAACTTCAAATAATCTTAAAATCCATCAAAGGATGTTGACATAGATGAAATCAAAATTCTTTTTAAAGAAGTATCTCCTTTTATATTGAAATCATTTAAGATCCATATAAAATAAAACATTTTCTTTGAAAATATTCTTATAAGCTTATATGGGAAGCTTCGACGATTTTATAACGGCGGAAAATAACTGCACCCGCCGTATAAGTTAAAAAAAACATTCTTACCTCAATTCTGTCGAAAAGGTTAAAAAGGACCTTGTTTTGAAAACGACGGAAAGATTCCTTTATAAACCTCTTATAAAAAGTCAAACAAGGGTATAAATGACTTTAACCCATATTCTTGTAAATAGTAAAAAATTTTTGAGATACATTTCGAAGAAACATGGATGTGGATGATAAAGAGATCCCAGTAGATTATTACGTATAATACAACCTCGGATAATGAAGAGATTGTGAAATAACCCTTACCTTGTACTTTTCCTTGGTTGGGGTAGGTTTACCTCCTGTATAATATTGAAATAATTGTTACTAAATTATACAAGAATCATATACATTAATATGATATCATATATGATCTTTTAATATTGATTTGATAATAATATCTTAGTATTATTGTCGTTTCGGGTGTTAACTTACTCATTTTCTTTATATGTTTTGTTACATAAGTCATGTTTGTTTTATCTTATCCATATCCAGAATGATATCAAGTCCTTAAACATCATTTTTAAATCATTAAATGATAATTATACTTGAATGGATACGATGGAGAATGAATCCCATCGCGTTCGTGGAGACGGTAGTCCGTACGTACGCACGAACGCTATTTCCATTTAATTTTTATTTTAAAAGAATCGAATCCAAATGATACATAGGTATATTACTATTCCAGTATAATATAATATTTTATACATGTTACTTAAGTTCATTAACACCATCCTTTATACGTTCCATGTGTGGTATGAACGAGTCATATCATTTTAAGGGGGCGGTAGTCCGCACTTCCTCAAATGAAATTATCGTATGTATATACAACATGAAAAGAATAATGGTATGAAATAAAATGGAATTACAGAAGCTTATATATAAAATATATATCATTAATATCATATTTAATTACAGTGCCATCATAATGGCCACCATGAGAGGCGGTAAGATGTATTTGAACAATCATCGTTTCGTGAGGCGTTAGTTTTCCATCCACAGAAACATTATGTTCATCATACATTAGATGGAGTTGTGTGTATGTGTAGTTTGAATCCTTCTTATAACAACATCCTAGTATATTGAGGATACTGGTGTTGTTACAAAAGAAAGGAAATAAAAAGAGTTTGGGGGTTGAAGAAGCAAAATAAATGAAAATAATTTAAGAGAAATCGTTACCTTTAATTTAGGTAACTCACTTTGGTTGGAACCAAAGGACTTCTTGAAATGCTTTCTGCCTAATGGGAAGCTTCAAGGATGAGGAGAGGGATGTGGGGAGCTTAGTTGGGCAGAGTTTGGACGAGCCAAGTGGCTTGAGAGGTGTGAGGAATGAGTAGAAGTGGTCTCCTTTTATAAGGGAGAAGAGGGGCTCTTTAGGAAAGAGTGAAAGTATTACTTTATAATATAATTATATTCGGTTTATAATGGTCCAAAAATCATTGAGGTCTAAGATAAGATAACTCATATTCTAAATAACATCAACCAATAAGAATTGGACAGGTTTTAGAAAATATTTTAATCATTATAATCTTATTTATTTAAATGATTTATTAATGAGGTAAACATTGCATCATTATTGTGTCATTAATAATTTCAATTATTTGATGTCTAAAAATTATAAATAAAATATCATTATGTAGGAAATCTTTTTATCTTTCTAATGAATATTTATAATAGAAAATACAACATGTATAACCCTATGTAAAAATTGTTCTTCTAAAAGATGTAAGCTTATGCCATTTTTATTTTTATTTTAACTTTATTAATATAAAGTGTCCCAACCACATACAAGTGGCTCCAAGGGGTCCCCAAATTGACCCAAGGATGCTCATGGTCGGGTATGTGTCCAACAATAAGGTTAGGACACGTTTTAGGGTAATTTTGTATTATTATAATATTATTTTTTAACCCTTATTTACCGGATTTACCCTTAACCATGGTAAATAAAATATTTACCGCAGTAATTATTCAAAATGTCTAAAAATAAAAGTTACCTATTTACACAATTTGAACATCCTGATTCCAAATATGGAATCCATTTTCCTAAATTCAAAACACAGAAGTGGCAGAAATTAATTTAAAATTAATTCCCGCTGTCAAAACAAAAAGCGTGTTTTTAAGAGATAATAACTATCAAAAGATTGACACTTGTTTATGTTCGGTTTAATTGTAAAATTATGTCCAATGACCAACATTATATTAAATGGTAAAATATATTCTAAATATACTTTAAAACCACTCAAATTCATAATTTATCACTATTAATTATTTTGATTAAAAAAGTTGTTTTTAATTAAAATTTAGTAATTTTCACTATTCATCAAAATATGAATGTTATCCGAAATATACCAAAATTTCACCTTAGGCTAAATTCGATATTCCGAATCCAAAAATGAAGTCCATTTTCAAATATAAAATATATATAATTTCAAAAAGTAGTTATTACTATTCATAGCGGCTAGTTTGATTGGTTACGGTGTGTTAGAACTCGGTGTTGCGTACAACACACGCTAGCGTACCGTGGAAGCTTGGGATGTTTCATTTTAAATTTTTGATGTCCCCATTTAGTCAAAAAGTTTAAAATATAGTATCTAAAAAGGGTTCACTATTAAAATTTGGTAAAAGTGAAATACTGAAAATGAATTTGTTCTTACATTATGTCTAAGAAACTCATAATATGGATTCTTAAATTATAAGGATTATATAAAGTTTAAAATTTAGTTGACACTATTCATAACCTCTTTTGAACAGCTTGTTTGGTAAGTCATGGTGCGATTGAACTTGGTGTTGTGTGTAGTAAAAGTTATTGAATTATTTTGAAGAAATAACACACTATAAAATCTTGGGGTGTTACATTCTCCCCTCCTTCAATAAATTGCGTCCTCACAATTTGAAATTGTTCTTCGAAAATAAAAGGTTGAAAATAGAAAATATCTTTGTGGGAAAACCCACATCGGAAATTGGGTTACTAAAATTTAGTCTTATTATGAGGAAAAGAGAAATGAAAGGATCACCACCATATTATGATCTCTATTAGGAGAACATTGGTGGCAATTATAGACATATAATTGGAGGAAAAACGTAAATATTTATAGGTAGTGATTGAGGTCATCAATCACAAACAAGTATAAAATTGAGGTCCTTAAACTCATCAATCTATGATGATTTGAAGTACCATCAGTTCAACAAAATATAGGGTATTGGGATAACACATTTTTGACGTTTCAAAATATCTTAGTTGAAATCCCACATCGAAAAATGAATTAATGATGCCTCTATTTAAAATAAAGAGTGGAAATTATGAAGATTACCGAAAATAACACATACTAGGGTTCCATGTAGGAAAATATGGATATGGAAGAGAAATCTAACCATCAATTATCTGATGGAGAGTGGTAGAGAACATGGCTATGAAAAGGCCAACAATCCCAAAGACATAAATTAGTGATGATATAAGGTACCATCTAGGAAAACATTTTTATTCTAAGTTGCTTTTCTTAATGTTGAAGAATTTATTTATGAGATTGGCTAAGATCATAAGGAGATATACTTACTTTATAATTAGAGTTTTATCCATTAATAAGTTTCTACCACAAACTCATCTATCACTCTAAAAGATAATAGAATGTAATAATTTTTTTTATTTATACTATTCGTACAGGGTTCCAAAATAAATGAATTTATAATTCATCTACCAGATCTTTAAAAAAACAACATTATTTAATCCAGGACATCTTGTGGGCCAGTGGTAGGTGATACACCCTTGTCGCCCTTCGGTTGCCGGTTCATGTCTCGCAGCCTTGCCGGACGCGACGGGTTGCCGCCCGACCTCCGGGTTTTCCTTTTATGGTAATCCAAAATAATCCAAACTAGAACTATCCAAAATACTTCTATCCAAACTCACAGTCCAACATTTATAAGTGAGGTAAATATAATGTAGAACCTTTTTACCCCGTAATAGCATATAAATACCTTCATCATGTATTCTTTTAATACACCGAAACATCCTGAATTACCATATTCCTTATTGATTACATTCATGCTCCCTTATTCCATATAGAAAGCTGGATATACTTCATTAATCCAAAAAATGTTTTAAACCCCAACAATGATGGAATATACAAATCATTAATCAGTTCCAGGGTAGTCAAGAATATCCAATACAATTTATCCAAAACAATCACATATTATTCCAAAATCACTACCTCAGTATCAGAACTATATTATGATTTATCATTCTCTCAACCATATATTTTCCAAAAATTTATCCTGCTATTGAGTCACTTTCCTTTGTTCCACACAATCTCAAGTCCTTAATGAAATAGTACTGCAGTACAATCCTTATATACTCCATGATTATTGTAACAAGTACATTGTTGATACAACACTCAATTGACATAATCAACATAAGAACTCTAATCATTCCTCTTCATCTGTGGTAGTATCATAACTTGATTATTATCCGATAACATCATTTGAGGCATATTCTGATGACTGGGACATAGGTTCGCATAGTGTCCAAACTCCTTGCAAATGAAGCATTGTACATTTGAAACCATTTTCTTACCCTTGCAGTCACGTACTTTGTGCCCTTTTCCTCCACACTTATAACAAACTCTCATTCCTTTCAGGCAAGTTCCAGGGTGTTTCTTTCCACAGTTACCACATATGGGAAAATTCTTCTTTTCCCTCATCCCTTTATCCATCTTTCTCTCTTCCATCCTTTTCTTCTCTTGCTTCCCTTCAAATCCATATGACTCAGTAAACTCTTTACTTATCTTATCAACACATGATATTATTTCTTCACATGATGATAATACATGGGAGACTATTCCTCTTATAAATTCTAGCTTAAGACCATGAAAGATATGATCCTTCCTTCTCTTTGGATCATGTGCATTTCTGGAGTTCTCATTTCTTCTACTGGGAGCCATTTCTAAACAATGGAATACACTAGATCAGTTTATGAATCAAAATACATAATCCCATACTTATAAAACACTTAACATAAATTGAACTATTTATGGATATAATCCATAATCATAAAAATGTTTTCATTGAGGAAGTATATATTCATAAACCCTTCATAATGATTTGTAAAGAAAATGAGAGTTATCCTAAGCATATCCCCTGGGAGTGTCGTAACCAAGAGTGCAGCAAGGCCCGTTGTCATGCACCAGTTCCCGTTCGAGTCTAGCTCAAAGCGGTGTTTTCGGGTTTTACCCCTAGGTACATCTGTGCCAGAGCCGCCTCTACCTGCTCGTATCCAGACAGGGATGTATTGCTCGGAAAACTCACAAAATCTCTACAATACCAAAATTCTAGGAAGTTCTTCTATACTAATCCTCAAAGTTCATCTTAGGTCTACGTGCTCTAATCAGAGTTTATCTAAATCTAGCTTCCAATGTTTGTACTAAACTTCCTCTGATACCAACTGTAACGCCCCGAACCCAGTTACCCAGAGTCGGTGCATTATTACATAACATTGGCATGATCACAAGAAAGATCAAATCTCGAATGACCGATTGGTTTAGTAGCCTTGGAAACACTAGATATCTTCATAAGTTTTACATTACATCATAAAATGAAAAACTACTACAACAACATAATGTTTCCACAATCCACACTATTAACCCCTCATAAAATCCCTGCAGGTCATTCATAACTTACCTCTTCACATCCTGGGAAAAATAAAACATAGAAAAGGGGTGAGCTCAAATGCCCAGTAAGGATAACAATATAGCGGAAACTTTCATAAATAAGAATAAACATTTAAGGCAATGTATAACTAAAACAAAAGCCTTTTAAATATTAACTTTCAACATGGTATGGCATAAATAAAATGAAATAATGCCATTTACTTATTCACATGGATATTCTACTAATCGAATAATCACATGCAAAAATCAATAACCACTTTCATAATGTTGGAATGCATAATGCCAGACTATCATAACCACATAGCCAAGGCCTCGTGCCAAGACTACAAATAAGATTTTGTCAAGGCCTTGTGCCAAGACACTAGTTTGTCTCATGAGACCTACTGATGCATCGAGGAGCTATAGCGGGCTCCACCCGTCACTTATTAAGTCCAATGCATTCCCATATGAAAAGGTTTAAACATAACATAAACATTCGTATTAGAACTAGCATACGAAATGTCAATAATTTCACCATAAACTACGAATGGTATAAAAGTAGCACATCCACAGTCAAACATATCACAAAACCTTCAATACAATATAGAAGTTTTGTATCATAATAAATCAACTTCAAATAATCTTAAAATCCATCAAAGGATGTTGACATAGATGAAATCAAAATTCTTTTTAAAGAAGTATCTCCTTTTATTTTGAAATCATTTAAGATCCATATAAAATAAAACATTTTCATTGAAAATATTCTTATAAGCTTGTATGGGAAGCTTTGACGATTTTTTAACGGCGGAAAATAACTGCACCCGCCGTATAAGTTAAAAAAAAACATTCTTACCTCAATTCTGTCGAAAAGGTTAAAAAGGTCCTTATTTTGAAAACGACGGAAAGATTCCTTTATAAACCTCTTATAAAAAGTCAAACAAGGGTATAAATGACTTTAACTCATATTCTTGTAAATAGTAAAAATGTTTTGAAATACATTTCGAAGAAACATGGATGTGGATGATAAAGAGATCCCAGTAGATTATTACGTATAATACAACCTCGGATAATGAAGAGATTGTGAAATAACCCTTACCTTGTACTTTTCCTTGGTTGGGGTAGGTTTACCTCCTGTATAATAGTGAAATAATTGTTACTAAATTATACAAGAATCATATACATTAATATGATATCATATATGATCTTTTAATATTGATTTGATAATAATATCTTATTATTATTGTCGTTTCGGGTGTTAACTTACTCATTTTCTTTATATGTTTTGTTACATAAGTCATGTTTGTTGTATCTTATTCATATCCAGAATGATATCAAGTCCTTAAACATCATTTTTAAATCATTAAATGATAATTATACTTGAATGGATACGATGGAGAATGAATCTCATCGCGTTCGTGGAGACGGTAGTCCGTACGTACGCACGAACGCTATTTCCATTTAATTTTTATTTTAAAAGAATCAAATCCAAATGATACATAGGTATATTACTATTCCAGTATAATATAATATTTTATACATGTTACTTAAGTTCATTAACACCATCCTTTATACATTCCATGTGTGGTATGAACGAGTCATATCATTTTAAGGGGGCGGTAGTCCGCACTTCCTCAAATGAAATTATCGTATGTATATACAACATGAAACGAATAATGGTATGAAATAAAATGGAATTACAGAAGCTTATATATAAAATATATATCATTAATATCATATTTAATTACAGTGCCATCATAATGGCCACCATGAGAGGCGGTAAGATGTATTTGAACAATCATCGTTTCGTGAGGCGTTAGTTTTCCATCCACAGAAACATTATGTTCATCATCCATTAGATGGAGTTGTGTGTATGTGTAGTTTGAATCCTTCTTATAATAACATCCTAGTATATTTAGGATACTGTTGTTGTTACAAAAGAAAGGAAATAAAAAGTGTTTGGGGGTTGAAGAAGCAAAATAAATGAAAATAATTTAAGAGAAATCGTTACCTTTAATATAGGTAACTCACTTTGGTTGGAACCAAAGGACTTCTTGAAATGATTCCTGCCTAAGGGGAAGCTTCAAGGATGAGGAGAGGGATGTGGGGTGCTTAGTTGGGCAGAGTTTGGACGAGCCAAGTGGCTTGAGAGGTGTGAGGAATGAGTAGAAGTGGTCTCCTTTTATAAGGGAGAAGAGGGGCTCTTTAGGAAAGAGTGAAAGTATTACTTTATAATATAATTATATTCGGTTTATAATGGTCCAAAAATCATTGAGGTCGAAGATAAGATGACTCATATTCTAAATAACATCAACCAATAAGAATTGGACAGGTTTTAGATAATATTTTAATCATTATAATCTTATTTATTTAAATGATTTATTAATGAGGTAAACATTGCATCATTATTGTGTCATTAATAATTTCAATTATTTGATGTCTAAAAATTATAAATAAAATATAATTATGTAGGAAATCTTTTTATCTTTCTAATTAATATTTATAATAGAAAATCCAACATGTATAACCCTATGTAAAAATTGTTCTTCTAAAAGATGTAAGCTTATGCCATTTTTATTTTTATTTTAACTTTATTAATATAAAGTGTCCCTACCACATACAAGTGGCTCCAAGGGGTCCCCAAGTTGACCCAAGGATGCTCATGGTCGGGTATGTGTCCACCAATAAGGTTAGGACACGTTTTAGGGTAATTTTGTATTATTATAATATTATTTTTTAACCCTTATTTACCGGATTTACCCTTAACCATGGTAAATAAAATATTTACCGCAGTAATTATTCAAAATGTCTAAAAATAAAAGTTACCTATTTAAACAATTTGAACATCCTGATTCCAAATATGGAATCCATTTTCATAAATTCAAAACACATAAGTGGCAGAAATTAATTTAAAATTAATTCCTGTTGTCAAAACAAAAAGCGTGTTTTTAAGAGATAATAACTATCAAAAGATTGACACTTGTTTATGTTCGGTTTAATTGTAAAATTATGTCCAATGACCAACATTATATTAAATGGTAAAAATATATTCTAAATATACTTTAAAACCACTCAAATTCATAATTTATCACTATTAATTATTTTGATTAAAAAAGTTGTTTTTAATTAAAATTTAGTAATTTTCACTATTTATCAAAATATGAAAGTTATCCGAAATGTACCAAAATTTCACCTTAGGCTAAATTCGATATTCCGAATCCAAAAATGAAGTCCATTTTCAAATATAAAATATATATAATTTCAAAAAGTAGTTATTACTATTCATAGCGGCTAGTTTGATTGGTTACGGTGTGTTAGAACTCGGTGTTGCGTACAACACACGCTAGCGTACCGTGGAAGCTTGGGATGTTTAATTTTAAATTTTTGATGTCCCCATTTAGTCAAAAAGTTTAAAATATAGTATCTAAAAAGGGTTCACTATTAAAATTTGGTAAAAGTGAAATACTGAAAATGAATTTGTTCTTACATTATGTCTAAGAAACTCATAATATGGATTCTAAAATTATAAGGATTATATAAAGTTTAAAATTTAGTTGACACTATTCATAACCTCTTTTGAACAGCTTGTTTGGTAAGTCATGGTTCGATTGAACTTGTTGTTGTGTGTAGTAAAAGTTATTGAATTATTTTGAAGAAATAACACACTATAAAATCTTGGGGTGTTACAACATGACTCCCTTTTTTACACTTATTGAGATTATGAGGTCACTACATTTAATGTTTCCTTCATCATGTTATGATGATGTGTATTATTTTTCTTGTGCCAAAGAGGGTGTTAGTAATGAATAACCTTGTGGGATTTAAGGTAGCTCATTTATGAACCAGTGTTTATGTTTAAATGTTTCCAAAGGCTCTAAAATAATATTGTATTTGGGGATCAGTTTGTATAATGATTTAAGTATTCCATTAAACTGATGTAATATTAATTAATTAAAATAAAGGGTCTCAATATTACTCTCAGGTTTCTGAGGATAGAAAAACACTCAATACCAACATCGACCTATGTTAGAGTTTGAACCATCCCTATGGCATATCACACATCACATATTCAATTCAAAATTCATTATAACAGACTTTCTTTTACTCTCCCATTATTTAAATTCATTATCTAGGATAATTGAAACCATATTTAAATTTCATAATTTTGGGCCTAGATAGTCATGCCTATGACCTAATTGGTATTTTAAGAAATATATCATGACCCAGTACTCATTTATCATTCAATCATACAATTGGTATTTTTCAGTAGGTGTCTATGACCCACACTCATTTTTTACTGTGATATTTTGATATAACAAACCATGTCTATTACTCATTTATCACTATATGTTTTTGATGCAGTATACCATGTCCCACACAGTTATACCACGTATATTAAAATACCACATGTATCACATAACTCATGGTTAATCAAAATTAACCCTCTCATCACATTCTGTATCATGAAAATCTATTTCAATTATTTAAAAAATCGTTTTCAATATATTACTCACATGGAAATAATATGAAAAATCACCATTATTCCATTTATCAAAAATTAATCATATATCCCTTTAACCTATTAGGTTAATCCAATCATCACATAATTCTAATTATCAATTTACTCTAAATCATATTAATTTACCTATAACACTATCTATTAATTAATTCTGCTATTAATTAATCAAATTTCACAATCATAACATTACATTATTTAATTCAAAAATTAATTAATCAAGTTAAAAAATTACAATATTTCCATTAATTAATTAACCAATTAATTAATCTAATTTCATAATCAGAATAGTGCCTTAATTAATTATACAATTAATTAATGTGGTTCCACAGTTACAATATTTCAATTAATTAACTCAACAATAAATAATTCCAATTCCACAATCCCAATATACCATCAATTCTACAGTTTTAATTTCCCTTTTTTAAATATAAATCATTATCACATTTAAATTCATTCAAATCAATTCAATTATTAATGAAATATACCAATCATGGAAATTTCAAATTTACAATTACATAGATACAATAAAATCTAGAATATGTGATTTGTAATTTAGAACACCTACCTGAAGATTGATGAAAAAATATCACAAATGAAAATCTACAATTGAAGAGCAACAACCATTGTCTTGAGGATGAATGAGATCTATAACTAAAACATTGATCCAATATCAAAATAATCACGATCCGACAAACCTATATCTAGATCCAATATCAAAAGGTGAAAACATCCCTTCATAGAATGATAGAATAAATGGTGAGAGGGGTAGAAGTAAAACTAATAGGTTTTATATTATCATATGAGGAAAGTCGCATATCTTCAATCTAAGATTAAAATTATCATTAAAAGAGGTCTTAATCCCTAGGAATTCATCCATGAGACTCCAAAAATTAGAGGAAGTTATTATGGACGAATTGGGTTTGATTTTCTGTTAATTATGAGGATTTAGACCTTTAATATAATTTTCTAGATAAATAAAACCATACACATGTTTCAATGGTTATGGCAACATGGTTTTCCAAACCATGCTCCTTAATTTTGTGACTATTCTAGGGGGAGCATTATTACTCAAAATAGGGTTCATAGTTTTAGAAATTGTTTGTTATCTTTTTGAATCCCATTTCTTTGGGTTTTCATGTTTTTATGGGCTAGATTCACCATTTGGGAAAACCATTCACTACCACTCCTCATTCCAATTTTTTCCAACATCACCCAAAAACGTCCCAAGGTAATAAAAAAGTTATGCTAAAAAATAAAGAATATAACACATTTAAAAAACCTCAAGACATATCCAAAAAGGGATGGATATTACACTCAAGTTAATTATTGGACGTTAGCTTTCTAGGACCCTTTTACACACATAATATCCGAATTTTGGCATTCCTAACTCCTATCTACCCATGACATAAAACCAAACTCAGGTAGTGTTAACTTGCATTAGGTTGAGTCCTCCTCTGATTCCAAAGTAAAATAGACAAACCCAAGTTACACAAACCATACCGTGAAGTCATTCATCACACTATTTCAAAAATACTTTACAATGTCATTTTTTTTATTTTTACATCACTTTTTAGCTGTCGTTAGTAACTAATATGTTGTAAATATTGTTTTTAATGTCAATTAGAAAACTAATGTTGCTAATTTAAAATGGAAATGATTTTTTTTTATGTTATTAAATAACCAAAATAAAATTTCATATATTACATACTTTGAAAAATAAAAGACGTAAAAAATGCTACTGGGTGATGGATTTTTATGTCGGTTATTAAATAACCCACTTAAAACATCATATACTTGGTCATTCATATAAAAACTGATGTGTAAAACCACAACATCAAATACCTTTTTATGTCAGTTAATAAATAACTGACATAATATATCATATATTATATAGGTTATATTATAGCTGACATAAGAAACCTTATACAATGTCAGTTCTTATTGAACCGATGTAATAAAATACCAAAGTTACTTTTAAAGTCTGTTAAAAAATAACCAACTTAATTTTTTTTTATTATTTCATCTAACCCTTCCTATTAACTGTATATCAAAATATTAAAATATAGAAATAAGCAGAATCCTATAGAAACAGTAGAAAATTACACATTCACAGTCACAACAATAAAAAATTTAAATATTTTCTAAAAACCACGTTACATCTAACCAAAACAAATATCAAATACATATTTACAATTACAAAATTCAAAATTACAATATTCACTAATAATAAACCTAAATCCAAGGAAAACTATAAAATAATTTCCCCATTCCACATGTAAATGTTTGAGCTCTTGTGCACTATAAGGATGAGGTTAATCAGAAGGAAAAAAATTAAAATCAAATTATTTAACATGTATAATAAATAAAACAATTGAAATATTAGTTAATAGTTTTCAATGACATATAACCTGATTGGACTTCATAACTGTTCTAGTTGTAATTATTTCAAACATAAATCTTAAAACATAATATCTTCATTTTTTGACACATTTTTGTTTATAAAATTACTATTCAAATGAGTTTTTCAATTCAAAATAACCTTTTTATGTTATATATCCAAAATGCACAAATTATGAATGGAAATTCACCATTACATTTACATATTTGACTATAGAGTTCTTTTTCATAGTGGGATTTTTGGAAGAAATCCCCTCCCATATAAAAATATAATACGAATGAAATAAATTTAAAATGAATTATAATATAAACAACTAATATGAAATTAAAACTTAATTTAACAACATGTTCATAAAATTTCCTTGCACATCGCCATGGATAGGGAATATCCAATAATGTGTCTTCTCCCTTGGAAAAAACACCTATCATGAAATGGTCACTATATTAATGAAACATTACAATTAGTTGTTATTATGTAAAAATATAAATAACAATTTGTGAGATATATGATTCATACCTATCAATATAAGTATATATCCAACACTACATAATTATATTCTATTCAAATATTTCAGCAATATAAATTGTTATTTGTTACTAAGTCAATACGTGTGCTTCAGGTGAAATAAAATGTGGGTCCTTCAATCCATATACATTTGTCATGTCATTCTACTAGAAAATTTAATAGAGATACCTAATACAAAATAGACAAAAGTATAAAATTTTAATAAATTTAGTTCGTGGAATGATTTATATTAAGAGTTACATGGAAAAAACTTGAATCACATTAATTCCCAACATATCTCCAATAACAAGCTTCATGATATCATTTTTCAAAATCCAAGCATTTATATAAAACACACATACATTATCTTCCATTTTAAATTTATACAGACCCACCAATAATTTCGAATATGTTGACAACCGGTCCGGACTTCTCAAATTTGATTATGATGTCATATCCATTTGCCTTTGTTGTTGCCTATATAGTATTTGATTAACATTAAAGTATTCTTATAAATAAAAGGATAAATATATTAACATATGAAATGATTAAATATATTAATACAAAAAATTAAATATAAAATATATACATACCTCATTGGTAATATGTCTCAGATGTTTAGATGGACAAACTAAAAAGTTACTAATAATTTTTCCAATTTTTATCACCACATTTATAGGTATCGTTACATCAGATAATATATCTATAATATAATGTATAGTGAACCTATGATTCTCTATCTCCAACTATTGATAATGAATTATATCTCCTATATAATATTTAATCTCATATTCAACTATATGAATGTGAGGATTATCAACATATAACTCACAATAATTTGGAAGTTGTGGAGGAGAAAGTGTGAGAGTATGACAAAAAATGGGGTCTTTAGGAAGAGGTGGAAGAGTTAGTGTAAGAGTAGGAAAAAAATGGGGTTTATATTTGAGGTGGGAAAAATAATGGGGTCTACAGGAAAAGGTGGGGGATTTGGAGCTGCTGGTAGAGGTGGAGTGGGAGCTGCAGTTTGAAATTTCCTTCCATGTCTACGAACATATACTATAACAATGTTATGTTATTTCCTCCATCGTCGAAATAATATTTTAAACTTCAACCTATAAATATTTTTTTTATATAAACCCTAAATGGAATAATTTTAAGATTGTGGTAACACTTTTCTCACCGATACACCCACAGGGTATCCTCGCACACGACCCAGGTGTTCAGGCTTTCCCAACACTGTAGATAAAATAGCTCGCATCCCTTCAGCTATAAAAACCCCCCATGTTCTCTGATTCTTAAGATAATATATTATGAATTTTTTGAATTTTTTTAATGATTATAATTAAATAAATAATTTTATTATCATTAATAAATTAATGAAACACCTTACAATCCACTAAGCTATGGCCCTCGATTCATCCATAATATATTTCCCCTTTTTTCATTTGAGCCTTAATCTTTTTTTTATGTCTATATGGGGGGATGTAGGGGAACCCTCTCTAGGTCATGACTCAACTCTTTTTTACCTTTTCATCCATCATTTGTCCTTAAAATAATTAATACCCTCCTCAATATAATGTTTTATGGTATACATTTCTAGATTGGATCTCTTGATGAGATATCCTCAATTAGTATAAATTAATAATATGAAATCGTTAAGAAATAATTCATAAGATCATTAATATAATAAAACTTCTACAAGTTTACATTGCACATACCAAAAATTCTTCTTATATTCTACATCCAAAAAATTATTTCCATATGTCTTCATCTAGAAATGCATATATATGACATGGATTTTCCTATTGCATATTCCCATAAATGAAATCAGATATGTGGGTTGATTTTAAATACCATCATCTCCTAGAATCCATCAACAAAAAATTACTCATGACTCCTCTAGTGTTAGGTATATCAAATTTCATTTGATAAGTAGAGGTAAAACATATTATACTATAAATATTTCATGATTAGTAACAAAATAACAAAATATATAACCAAAATGGTCTCATATAACATAGATAGTGTTGTTTTGTCAATGATTCTCTACTAATTGAAAAAAATGATGACTATTATTTTACCCTATATTGATAGAAAAATCATTAATTTTTTTGAATTAGGACCAACTAGACTATCATTTTCATAAAATTATACCACAATCGTCTGGTCCAGGCTACAAGTAAGTGATGATTTTGGAAAACTTTTTCTGCCATATTTTCCAACCATCGAACATTTCTTTACCGTTATGGGAGTACATGAAAAATATTAGGTATCATAAAGAGAATAATTTTCATTGTTATTCCCTAGATGTATGATCATGATACTCATATCGAAAATTATGTGGTTGACCAACTAATTGATCCATTCTTATCCTTTAAATAAATGAAAGAATCAATAAGTTCAAAAATATTCAATCTCAATAATTACAATATTAATTGAAAAAAATGAAAAATTCGGAAATAATGAATTAAACTAAAACAGAACACAATATTATTCATATTTTTTTATAATTAACTAAAATTCTAACAATGGTAATGATATAAGAATGTTTAGGTAAATTAATGAAGACAAATCCAAAATTGGTGTATTATTATTAAAAATGGTCCAACCAAAAATTAATTCTTTAGAAAAAATTTACACTTTTTTAACATATTAGATTTATAATAATATTAATTCATAAAAATAAATAAATATATAGGTTATGTAATGCTAAGGATGGTAAACTAGAAAAAAGTAAACTAATATAAGCAAAAAAAATTACTTCTTAGTTTCAATAAGTGTTTTAATAATGGAAAAAAAATTAATATCTAACATTTTATTTAATTAATAAAAGAAAACTAAAAATAAAAATTTGTTACCTCTAATATTAGGAATGTACTAATGGATGTTTTCCCAAATCCCTTTGTCATGATTGTTCCTAATATCAAAAACCATTTCTACGACATGGTCATCATTTTTAGTTGTATTTCATTCTATGGATGTAGGGATCTCATATAAATAATCTTTTTCATAATGTTTATCATCACTAAAAAAAATTTACTTTTAAAACAATGGAACACTGCATATCATATTGATCAAGAACATTTATTTTTTTCCATGTGTTTCTATTATAAAATAATCAATGATCTCTTACAATCTATTTAAATTACCATGTGTCATTACAAATTGAACATGTCGGACATTGTTGTTATTGATAATTAATTTTCAGTTAAACACGGGAACATAAATTTTAATGTAATAATCATCCCACATATATTCAATGACTCTATAATATTCACTACATTTGAAAATGGAATTTTTATATTTATAATTAAAAATATTCATTACTTCGACAAACACCAATACACCACTATTTTGAACTTTACTTCTATGGAACAGAGCTTTCATATGAAATTTATAGCCCCTAATGTCATGCCAGGATCTTGTTATCACATTTAATCATGGACAAACAACATACCATAAACATGCCAATAATTCATATAATCTACGAAGAACGGTCTTTTTAAACACTGAAAAAAGTTTTTTATGCACATTCAAAATATCCATTTATTTATTCTTTGGATGACATCATTTCAACTCATTAATATTCATTGTTATATATTTTTTGAAAATCATGTATGTTATTCAAGATATATAAATGTTCCTTATTTATTTGTTCACCTATGAACAATTTGACTTTCAGTCCATGAATCCCATTTACCCCAATATTGACTCAATCATAGCGATATAGAGGCAAACACATGTGCTCCATTGAAGACAAGTAGCTCAAACAAAACTCGGAATCCTCCTCCAAAATATAATTTTCAATAATGGAGGCTTCGGGTCGATATGGATTAATACCATAACACTTAAACATCTTAATATATCTTTTAAGAATATACATCCAGCATAGATATAATAGTAAACAAAGCTAAATTTATTGAAACATATAATCCATTAAATTCACCATTATATCATAAAAATGGAAGATAATACATTTTCAATTGAAAATGTATAGAAATTACTTTGTTTTCCTAAATTTTCAAAGAATCATGATTAATCTCTTTATTATAAATTGAATTGAAGAAATAACACACCATTATAATAGTATTTCTAACATGGATGGAAATTATTACATGTATTGAAATTGGTAGATGTTTTTTGCATCAAGACATGACAATAATGAGATATCATACATGTCAAATCCTTCAAAAGGAAAAAAATTACATTAGTTGAATAACGATGTGGAAATTTTATATCATGAAAAAACTGAAAAAACACTTTTACCCCTCTTGGATAATGTATGACAAGCTGGGGGATGAAATTTACTTCTTCGATCTAGATTGGAAACAAACTCCAAATGTATTCCAATTAATAATTATTATAATCTTGCATTCAATCCATCTTTAGTCTCTCCTTTCATATATAGTAATTTTATAATCAAAATGTAACTAATACTCTTCTCCACATGTATGAAATCAATAGTCTTTTTCACTTCATTATATCTCTAATATGGTAAATCAAAAAAAAATTAACCATTTCATCCAAATATATCTATCATTAGCAGATTAATTTTTCTTTCCAAATTTCACATCGTGGTTTGTCACCCTCTCAAAATACTCATCAATGAATAATGTTTTTGTAGCAATACAATTTTTTTGAGCAATTCGATTCATTATTTAATATTCTATAAGAGTGATCCATATGAAAAAAATTCTATGACCCTTGTATACAATTTTAATTTCATGATGCAATGGAAATATGAACACTGTTGTTAGAAAACTTGGCACACTTTATGCCCCTTACCACTGTATCCATACAAATTTCCATATGATGTGAATTCATTTATAGTGAACATTATTAATGTATGTTGTTGAAATGTTTTCATTTTAGAAGATCTATACACCCAAAAACCATTATCCCATAAAAGTTTCAAATCACCAATTAATGGTGACAAGAAAACATCAATATCATTTCCATGTTTCTTTGGTTCAGAGATCATTAAAATCAACATGACATATTTTCACTTCATACAAAATTTGGGTATAGGTTTTAAATTACATAATAAAATATTCCCTGAAATATGTGTGATAATAAAGATTCAATATGTATTGATTCCATCCATTCCCAACCAATAACTGAGATTTCTAACGTCATTTACAAATATAGAAAACTGGTGATCAATTTTATTCCATTGTGGACAATCAGCTGGATAACATATTCTTAAATCACCGTACTTCTCATCAACATTTCATATTAATCTTTTTTCAACATTTTAATTATTAAATAGAATATTAAAATGAGGAATTATAGGAAGATACCAAAATACCTTGGCATGGTTCTCTATAATATCAAAATCAGCCTTTGATTTCAATTTCAACTTATATTGTGATGTCCTAAATTTAGGACTCTGAAAAAAATTTATATTCCTTATTATATATCACACAATCATTCAAGAATGCATGTATCTCCATGTACCCCAATACCATTGAGAATAATATTTTCTTGGCCCTATACTGTGAATTTTGAAGATCATTATCTTTTTGAATAATTTCTTTCAATAATTGTTGTAGCACTATAAAACTCTATTCAATAAATCCATGTTTTGTCTTCATGTGAATCAATCTAAAAACTGATGAAAAAACCATAAAATCTATTCAAAAATTATACAATGTGTTTTCATCCTCACAATAGAGAAACTCAATTGTCAGTTCGTTCTCAATTTGTTTTATGTTTATATCAAAAATCATTTCAGCAATTTCATCAGAGTTACCATCTTACAAAGTATCATCAACAATAGATCTGAAATTCTTCCCAGTTACAACCTACCATATCCATTGTCTATAACTTAGATTAAACCCATGAAAAATTAAATGATCTTTGATCTCTATACTTTAAAAATTATTAATATTTAAACATTTCACGCATGGATAGAAAAAAATGATTTTGTTTGGAGCATAGAGTTTTCAAAATTCTTAAAAAGAATCAACACCTTCCACCTATTCATCAATCATTTGATGTGACATAATCCAACTTCAACTCGTTATTGCCTATATCAAATTAGAAAATTATATATCTTGTAATGAAAATACAATTTTATATTTATATTAAATTGTTCATAATTTTAATGTAATCCGATTTTGAAATATAAGACAAATATATGCATATTTGAAAAATATAATTATTAATTCTGTACAATAATAGAAGATAAGTTTAAATATGAATGATAAATCATAAAAATATGTGCATGGAAATAATTTTAAAAATAAAATATTGTTAGACAATCCAGTATTATATTTATATGAAATATGTTATAATTTGAAGGCAACACAATTTTGAAATTTATCAAAATATAAGTGTATTTGGAAATTAGAATGATATTTTTTTGAGATATAATATAGAAAAAAACTGTGTAAAAATAATGCACCATCCACTAGTGTCATCTATTATTAACCCATCACAAAATGAGTTTTTTTACTTAATTTTTTATCTTAATTATCTAAAATATTTATTTAATAGATCATTGGATTTTATTTAATTGAAATAATTTCATTATATAATATTATTGTGATCGTAATAGTTTTGGTTTCAAACATTCTTATTGAGTTTGTTGTGGAAAAGGGTCTTGTGTATGGTCGAAATTGATTTGTGACTGTAAAATCATACCGTTAGGTTCAGAGCCACTTTATTAAATGGATTTATATTAGAATCAATGTGCATACCTTGATATGAACCTATATTGTCTTGGTAAGGTGGGAAAAATATCCAATTCAAGGTATTTTGAGTGGTTATTCTGGGGGCTAAATAGATAACATGGAATGCCTCGACCGAGTTCACTTTATAAATAGTAAATAGACTAATTGGCAGTAAGTCCTCAAGTGAGACTCCCCATATTCACATTCTAGTAGTTAGAGACTTGGAATGATAGTTTAATAGTTGGAGGAATTTACCCTCTAGATTAGTACTATATATAGTATAATAATATTAAATGAACAGTATTTGAATGTAACAAAAACAAAGATATTATAATAAACATTTAACCAATGAAGTGCTAAATAAATAAGCAACCACACCTCAACATACTATGTTATAATAGTAACAGTTAGTATAAAATATGTACTATATACCACAAACCCATATAAGAAAGGAATTCAATAAACTAATAGCCCAAACCCTATAGAAAGACTGAGTACATATTTATCACCAAACACTTATGAAATTATATCTTCTTTTTACTAAGCAGGAATAAGTGAATATTTAATGTGTTTTGTAAATTGACTAGGGATCTATGGTATAGAACAAATGAATCCATAACCTGGGATATACATATCGATATTTCATATTTAAATAAGGAACCCACCAAAGCGTCTATGAAATGTAACATGGTGCTTCATGTACAATGATACTGGACAAAGTATAAGAAAAACAAAGTCCAATAATGAGGTATATTAGGCCCCATATTTCAATAATTAATCTACTGTACACCATTAACTATAATGATTAATTTAATATCTAATGGTTTTAGATAAATAAAAAATGAATGCCATTTTTTTGAAGATATCATGAGGAAATTATACAATATATTGAGATATTTTAGTGACCAAAATAAAAAAACATAGATTTTGGGAATTCACACAAAATTAATACTGAAATCAAGGAATGTGAGACATAATTGAGAGTTCTGAGTCAATAATATAGATACGATGATAAAAAAGATGATTAATGAAGCTGAAATAATGCGGTTGCAGGCCATGGGTTAGAAAGAGTCGTTTCTAGAGTTTTCACACGAGAGAGAACCGAGTCGTTTTTTCCTGATTAAAAAACAATGCAATGACTTTAAATGAGGCTTCACAAAAAATTTAAATGATTTATCACATCCATTATTTATTAACATAAGTGATAAATTTTATATTTATTACATTTATCACATTTTTTATATAAATGATGTTATAAAATGATTAATAACTTCATTTATATAATAACTGATGTAATTAACTAATGATGTTTTCTTTATCATGTTAGTTATATAATAACTGATGTAAAACATGGGTTTATCACGTTGGTTATACTATAACTGATTTGATAAAGCGAGATACGTGATTTATCACGTCGATTATTATATACCATATGTGATAAATTAAGAAATTTCATTTTGTTACATTGGTTATATTACCACTATTGTTATAAATCTATATACACAGCTTTGTAGATAAGTTATAAATAACCGAATTGAAAAAAACATTTCATACTAGTGTCACATGGGGAGGTATAAAAAAACAGAATCAAGTCTTAAATATAACAAAAATTAAATAAAAACATATTACTATTTTGAAGAAAATATACAACCATATCGTTATATTACAAGATATCGTAGGCTAAACTAGAAAGAATAAAAAAACTATACATGCCCAACTATCACCTCTAAACCACCCCGCTACAAAGGAAAAGACCAATGGAGAAGCCAAAATGTTACATGATTCCCTTTTATTTACATTTATCCCACAATTATACATTTAATACCACCTAATGTCATAAGTAATGTGTCAGAACAAATCTATATAGGATACCACCCTAGAGTTTGTACAAGGTCAAATATTTAGAATGAAAATGTTCAGGATTATAAATTAAAATTGTTTGACAAAGAATTTCCAAAAATCCTATTGATTTGAAAATATTTTACCCCTTTGGTTCTTCAGAAAATAATTTCATATACTCAAAATAGAAATTTTACAAGTAAAATTTATTAAATAATAAATCATATCAATGCATCATAATGTATGAATGTAAACACATTTTTAGGACACACCATCATGTGATTCCATGTGATATGATCTCATATAAAATCATAAGAGAGAAAAATCCAGGATAAAATCATCATGTCATAAAAATCCGTTAATGAACAACATACTATAAGTTGGGATCTAGACTATGGGACAATATTTACTAGATAATCAATATCCTAAACATGAATAATGTTGGATTCAATCAATATTGATTTATATCATAGTACATCGATATACAAAAGGATATTACTTAGTGGAGACACGTAAACTAAGGCTTCCGATGTCTATTTCCTGACACACCCATGGTTACCGAAGTTCCATTCTTGTCAAAATATAATTCAAAACCATGATAACAATATTATAGAACATTTTCATAGTGAATCCAATCCTCTTGTGTTTTTTAAAATCCATTAAAAATTATGAAGACCAATTTTTACCAAAAATAAAAAATAAAAACATTTTCCTTTATATTAAATCTATTGAAACTAAATATAACTTCAAATCAATAAACAAACCAAAGGAATTTGTCAATAATTATTCTAGATTCATCAAAATAACCCACTGTATATAATCGATTACATGAAAACTATATAATCCTTTCCGCCATTAAAAACAATGATTGGAAACAAAGAGATCGGCCTTTCAAAGATAATGAATGATAAGAAATTGCAATGAATTAGTAGAAGACACCTATCATTCAATAATATAAAACTCAACCACTACCAAAACTGATTCCATGATCAAAGAAAAAGAAGATACTAGAAAAACACTTACTCAAAGAGATGTACCATAGAAAAAATGATGAATAATCACCGAATCAAATATTTGGATAGAGTGTAGATCCATAAAAAACAAATGGGTTATATATGGGCCATGTGAAGAGAGGATTCACGAGGAATGATCCCTTATTCACCGATACAACACCCTAAAGATGCATTAATCTTGAAACTACATGATGTGTAAATCATTCACACAATGTATTTTAAAATTAAAAATTTCCAATTAAAAAATCATCACCTAAGAAAATTTATTATCATGATAGTCATTTTAATGGCACATATATTCCATGTATTTATTTGGTATGTTGTATGTAATGAATCTAAAACTAGGTGATGAGATAGTGTCTGATTTTGTGGACTAATGGTAAAATAATAACTATTTGAATTATATTCAATATATTTATAAAATGCACCCACCATTTTATTGAAAATTTGAATAAATCTCAAATGGGGGGCTAGATGAAAAATATGAGGGGACTGTTGAGTTTAGAGATATGTTTTTACCCTATTAATTAAAAAACATTTTTCAGAAAGAGTTGTAAGATCATGATTATTCACATGAGTTACATATATTTTTTTTGTTTTTATATAAGAAAATGGAGGGAAATGAGAACAAAGTCTTGATATAGGCATGTTACCTGACGTGACTGTGAGTAACACGTCATGTATTTCCAAAAACACATTGTGTAATGAGGGTTTAATTCTGTGTAATCCTAGTACATTAAAATTAAATGTCATGACCGTGATCAGTATGGACACAACATGTAGTTTCTTGTGCATGAATTTTACTTTATGATTTTTTTTAAATCGGATAGTAGCATTGTTTTTTCAGGTGGTAGTATTGATCCCTCATTTGATGAGCAGCACACCTAGAAAATCTAAATGGTAATTTGTCTCTCATTTCATCTTCCAACACTCGATTTGAACACTATCGGATCTGTTGGAATTCTCTTGGTGACTACTCGATTAATATTTATCCATTCAACCTAATTTCTTCTCTCGACCGAGTTAGTGAGGGTTGAAAGGATTGATCATGTTTAGAGATCTACTCCATTTTAGGTTGATTTGAAATACGAAACTAGATGAGGAGAGTCATACAAACATGAGGAAGGTGTTCTTGTGCCTTCCTCTGGTTTCATGATGAATATATATATCAGAGTGTCACGTGATAACTTTTGGGGTGTATCTTGATTGATATTTGTCTTTTATTAGTGTCTTTTGTTTAACAGGTAATTGGTTAGATGTTTGAAACCATGTTTAGGTTTTGATAACCCAATTAAGGGACACCCTGTGGGTGCGCTTCCATTATATGGTTGTTTGGATAAGAATACATATTAGGCATGTTGTGAGTTCCCTCTATGGGTTGTTTAAAATTAATTTCCTTGTTTAATGATTTACTATGTGATATAAATGTTGATATTAATTCCATTTATTAGGTTGAATTTTGTTGGTTATTATGTGAATTGTACCCACAAGAATTTTTTTAATGACATGTGATTGTTTAATTTCCATCTATTTCTTATGTTATTAAATTTGTAATGGATGAAATGATTAAAAATGGTTAATTAGAAATGGGAGGTCCACAATCTTAGTTAAAAGAAATGTTAAGGCTCATGTGGTTACTTGAACCTTATATATCTTGGGGAACCATTGTCTCAGTTTAGAGATAATGTACACACTCAAGAGGTTAATGACGTAAAATCCACTAGTGATCCATGGATGTTGGGGTCGGGCACGTGAGGATTATTCAAAATACCAGGAGAACCTATGATCCATTGAGGGATGTTAAGGCTGGGATCTATTGGAAGATTTTTATAAGTCACGAGTTCATTGTTATCTTTATACGGGAAGGGTCTTTATGCCTAGGCTTGACCTCGGGACTTATATAATCCAATGGAATTTAATAATGAAATGGAATAATATATGATGGGTCTACCAAGCCAAAGCAAATGATTGGATTCTGTCTTCACTTAAATTTTCATAGATGGTATCCTGAGACATATGTTCAACATACTTGAGGAACTATTTACTTTTGAGTATCTTCCAGCTTACTACATCCATTATTGTACACTACATATTATGTATATTCACGGATTTATAAGAACATATCCTTGATGGTTGCCTACTGGGATTTATCCCCATGCCTTTTTTGGTTATTTCTTTAGGGCCTAAATAGATTATTTTATTTAAGGTGTTGATCTGGGAAAGCGCCCTTCTACTGGTTCTTGATATGCTATTTTTGGAGCTGAATAGCATGGGTCTGAGCCTAGGCATGCGATGCTTCTTAGCTTCCTTTGTTTCATTGGTGTTTTTAGATCATTTAATTTGGATTACTATAGATTACATGTTTTTTATATTTTCATAGTACATAACAGGTTGCATCATTTTTTGTATGGAATGATGTTTGGTTACTCCTAAAATCATCTTTCTTTTATTTACTTAAGTTATAGGTTTTTTTCAACTTATGTTATTGTATTATTATTTATTACAATGTGTTATACTCTACCAAGAGGGAATATTTTCCCGACTATCACTTCCTAGGCCCTCACTACAAGTCGGTAGCCTCTGAAATTTGTGGAAATGCACTTGGGGCCATGTGTCCAACTGGGTATGGGACACAAGTTGAGTGGAATCTGGATCTATGAAGCTACAAAGTTGTATCAAAGGAGTATTTTCTAGTTTTTCATACTATTTGGTGAGATTTGACAGGGATATATAGGAAATATAGTTTTCCAAAAAACAGTATCTGGGAGTAGCTACCCTGTGTATAGGGAAAATCCAAATTTCCATGAATTGACTTGTGATTTTTGGATTTTGAGCTATTACAGTTGATGCAATTTCACTATTGGGGGAGATACTTGAATCGTGCTATTATTATTTATATAATTCTAGTTCTGTTTTGTTGCATCCCAAGGAGATAAGGGTATTCCATCTTTAGCATCATATAAGATCTTTTTATAAATCACATGCCATGAATTCCTATCATTCCATTTAGAGAGCATTCATGATTTCATGATGGTGTGATAGATTCCATGCTAGATATGAATGATTTTGTGATAGATACCCCGAAGGAATATCCTACTGGTATGATAGGTTTATTGGTACATGTTATGGTTTGAATTGTATGGATTCCATTCTTTGGTCCATAAGGTGTATGTGACCTCTTGTATCAAAAATTGGTGAATCATGTTTCGACCTTGTATTGAATTATGTTATAATGTGCTATATGTGGATACTAGGATTTCATTTTCAGGATGTACAGTCCCCCATGGATCATAATTTGTAATACCATTGCTTTATGTTTAAAAAAAACAGGGGTTCTAGGGATTTTTTAGAGGTTTACTGCCTGAAAGTCCAGATTACACTACGTGCGATGTTGTGAACACACTCCATGTGATCTTCTGTTCCAGAGGAGAATATTTTTTTATATACACACCATGTACTATGAGTACACACCATGTGGTAGTTGAATATTTTTCTGGCCATGTGATAAATAACATGGAATAATTGCCTTTGAAGAGTGCATGGTCATGTGTACACACAATGTAGTTTTACATAGGCAGATCCTATGTGGCTCTGGCCATGTAAAAGAACATGTCCAGGAGGGGAGACATGTGTACATGCCATGTACGAGTATAACAAATTGTGTACCATGAATTATTACACACCTAGGTCGGTAGAAGTACATGGTTGTGTAAGATATTGAGGGTACATGTCGTGTATGGTTTCTATATGCCATGTACTCCCATTTTTGTAAACATTGAGGGTTTTTTTACCTGTTTAGTTTGTGTGGTATTGAACTAAGAATCTCAATGATCTTGATGTGAGGTGTGTGTTTGACCATGTTGAGTCATGCCTCCTTGAAAACTTCTAGTTCAGCACCATGAGAGTTAAGATGGTCATACCACAGAAGTGGTAGTCAATGAGCTACCCGTTAACCCTCCAGTTGTCCCTATTGTGGTAACAACTGTTATACCCAACACAAGTGTTGATACATAGTTTTATAAAGGCATTTTGAGGTTTATGAAAAATTTTCTAGTTGAACCACAACCTGCCACGTCATTGGAATAACTAACACGAGTGTTACAATAGTAGAACCCACCCACTCTTTTTGTGGAAGTCATGCCACAGGCTGTAGAGTTGTGGATAGAAGCCATGATATCCGTCATCGAGAATCTTGAATAACCTACAAAGAAGATGGTAAATATCATGACTCAATTTCTATGTGAGTATTCCAAGAGTTAGTTTCATGTTACCACACAAATATATTGTTAGTCGAACATGACATGGAACGATTTTTATACAGTCATCTATGACTACTTCTCTCCCGAGACGCTGACCACCAACAAATCCCATGAGTTTATGAATATGGATGATGGATATCTATATGTTATGCATGGCTATTCCCGCTTTACCGATCTTCAATGATTCTCACCTGTTCTGATGGGTGAGGATTTTTCAATGCCTAGGAAATTCAATGATGCTCTCTGGTACGACATTCACTTATTGGGGGGAATCTTCTAGATAACTACCATATCGGCTATAGTAAACCAGAAACTGATTACTAAGAAAAAGAGGTGAATTTGGATGTGTGAGTCCAGGTGGTTCAACCTCGACATCTGGTACTATTTCGACCAGTAGTAGGGAGGGTCACCTAAAGCTTACCCATGTTGAAACTAGAACTCAGAATGTATCTTCCAATATCCAGGTGAGGTGTTTCTAGTGTAGAATAAATGGAAATTTTACAAAAAAAATCCTAAAAAAACCTTGTTGAGTGGAGAGCTTATGTCAAGATAGACCATCTTCAGCGTTTCTAAAGGATGTTTCCTCTAGCGGCTAGTGGTAGTTGTTCTGCAGAGACTCCACATTCAAGAACTATGGCAATAGATTCACCCTAATCAGAGAACTTGAATACGTCAAGCTGCTTAGGCTGAGGTGGTGGTCATGGTCGTGGTAGCCATACTCCAGGTTTTCAGAGACAACATAGTCGTTTAGCTCAGTATAGCCATGCCTTGTTTCATGGATACGATATAGTCCATACTTATTAAGTGCAACAGACCCAACAAGAGAAGAATCATATACCTTATATTGTTCGAGATAGTATTATAGTAACCTATATTTTAGCTTCCTCACTTTTTGATAGAAGGGATTCATATAGTTTCAGATCTATTTCCATTGTGGAGAGAATACGTCTCTATGTTTTTAATTTTGATGATGTTATGACTCCAGACACTTGGTTAGGGATTAGAATGGATGGTGTGCATTAGTTCAAGGAGTGACCCCATGAGGTTAGCAGGTGTCACATTGTATGGGACATCTATGTCTAATAGATGGTATTCATTGATTCCATTCTTGTAATGGACTAGTTGGTCTCCTTTCAAGACATTGTCGATTTCTATCATCATAGGGTGAGTTATACATCACCGGAAGGTGGATCGTTTCTAGAAAATGGTGAGTGGGATGTCCCGGAATGTTGATCTAGACCCATGAATCATGGGTTGGGTGGGATAATAGCTTATATTGCATGTTTATATCTGGATGAATAGGGGACATAATAGGTTCATTTCCCTTCTTTTGTTGATTGTTTTATGGATGTCTTCATAGATGACATTTTAGGCCTACCTTTGGGGAGAGTTAGATTATCAACGAGCTAGTACAATGAGTTAGACCAGTATACATTCATCCTAATAGAATGACAACGATAAAGTTTCAAGATATTAAGAGACAACTAGAGGATTGAAAGGCTAAGGGTTTCGTCTGACCCAGTACTTCTCCATGGGGTTCACCCGTCTTTTTATAGAAACAGGAAGATGGTACCCTTTGGCTATGTGTGGATTATCATAAATTGAACTAGTTGACAGTTATGAACCAGTATCCTTTTTCACGAATTTATGATCTCTTCGATCAGCTCCTAGGAGTTCATGTAATTTCTATGATTGATTTGAGATCTATTTATCATCAGTTTCATGTTAGGCCATCAGACGTACCTTTCATAGCCTTTTGTAGCAACTATGGTTTGTACGAGTATCTTACAATGTTATTAGGTATCATGAACACACTAGTGGTTTTCATGTCACTGATAAACCGATTATTCTATTCTTATCACGACTTCAATGTAGTGGGTTTCATGGTTGATATCATGGTTTATTCTCAAAAATCGACACGACCATGCCTTGCATCATGATATCATTCTAAATTCACAGAGGGAAAATAAGTTATATGCCAAAATCACAATGTTCCACTTATAGATGGACTTGATTCACTTCCTAGGTTTAATCATCTCGCAGACAAGAGTATCAGTGGATATAGAGAAGTTGGGAACGTCAGTTTCCTTAAAACAGCTTGAGAACCTCTTTGATATATGATGTTTCTTGGGGATATCTAGTTACTACAGGTGCTTCATAGACATAGAGATTTCATACATGATAGGAAAAGAAAATTCATAGGATGATGCATTAAGGAGGAGGACTCAGATTTTGTTAGTCCAGCAGGCCAGTGGTGAGCGCAAGCTTATCGAATTGTTCTCTGAGATGCACTTGGAGGTGCAAAGTAGTCAGGGATAGACTTTTCTTTCATCCTTAGTTGTAACCAATACCCTTCTAGATAGAGTGAAGATGAGGCAGCTATTTGATTTCGAAGGCCGAGTTTTACGAGAGTGTGTGGTTGGTGAGGACCCTCCTCTAGGTTAGACCATCGGTGAGGATTAGTATTTGTGGTCATATGATCATGTATGGGTTTTTCTAGACATATATGAGGAGATGATGTGGAATTTTCATGATTCAGTTTGGGAAGTGCATCCTAGGGTCACTAAGATGTATCATTATTTACATCATCGGTACTTGTTTCCAAGTATGAAGGAAAATTTATGTAGTTTTTTCATTATATTTTCCACCATTAAGTAGGTTACAGAGGAGCATTAGCAACCAGTATGACTTTTGTAGCATCTACCAATTCCTAAGTGGAAATAGAATTACATCATGATAAATTTTAGAATGGGTATACTGATGTCACCTAAAGATAATGATGTTGTATGGGCTGTTATTTAAAGGATTACTAAGCTTTCACACTTCATACTGATAATGTAATCCTTCAATGTTGATGATCTTGGGAGATTGTACATCTATGATATTATACGAATACACAGGGTCCCACATTATATCATTTCAGATCGGGATACCCAGTTTACTTCTCGTTTTTGGAAAAGACATATATAGGGCCTTGGGTACACAGGTTCATCTAAGAACAACTTACCACCCCCAGACAGATGGGCAAGTAGTGTACACGATTCAGGTGCTAGAGGACATGCTTTTGGAATGAATCTGAGATTTATGGGGTTCCTGGGAGACATACATACCCATTATTTATATTTCCTACAATAATAGCTTCTATGATACAATTTAGATTAATACATATAAGTATTTATATGTTAGTCCATGCCAATATCCCCTCTATTGGCTGGAGGAATGAGAGGAATCTATGTTGGTACTCATCTTTTCCAGTAGGCTATTGATCATGTTCTGTTGATTCCAATGAACAGGTCTACTAAATAGTCTCATCATAAATCCCATGCCTATCTCTACAGAAGACCATTGGAGTTTGAGGTCATGGGTCTAGTTTTACTACATATCACACCAAGGTAAGGAGAAAAGATGATTATTAGACAATATAAGATTTCCCTGAGATACATTGATCAATATGATATTCTAGGGAGGGTAGAGCTAGTTACATACAGATTTAAGTTACCTTAGAGGTATAAGGTGATGCATGACTTCTTCCACATTTCTCACTTGTGACGTTACATTTCGGGCCCATCTCACACCTTTCTACCTAAGGAAGAGGAGTTTTTGTAAGATGAGTCCATTCAAAAGGAATCTCATTCATATTATGGAACATAGAAGGAATATTCTCCATGGACTATATGTTCCAATAGTATCGTTTCTATGGAAGAATAGTTGACTGTAGGAAAAGACATGGGATAGGGAGGCAGGAATTCAATTGTAATGGATTGATTTATTCTCTGATGTTCCTTCACCACTATTGGAAGGAAAATTCAAGGAAATTTTCTTTTGGTGGGTATGTTATTAAGAACCCAGTTCATCCCATTATATACAGATATTTTATTTTCAGTTTTTTCTTAAGAAAATTGAGGAAAAAAAGATCAAAGGCTGGCTACCAGACTATTACATGAAATTACTAGGAGTAACATGCCATGTATTTCAAAAAACACACATTATAATGAGGGATTCATGCCGTATATTCATTGTACATGACCATATTATTACCTGAATAGGATTTTTAAGGAAAAGGTATGTAGTATATATTAAATGAGGTGTTCTATTTCTTTTTTAAATTAAATCATACAGTAGCAGATGTTTCCCAGTTAGGTTCCATGTATCACTAATAGGGGGAGGGGTGAATCATTTATATCTTTTTCTTTAATGATTCCTTATTTTTCAAACAACCTTCACCTCATGTTAAAGAGTTACTTACCTAATAAAAAAATCCAAACACACGTCCATATGAATATAATACTAACGAGGTTCACTTCTCAACTAGAGTAGCTACGTCCTTGGTATGGTACTGAAACAATCCAGTACCACAAAATCAATTAGAAAACAATCCTTTGATGTGGAATACAGTGACTGGGATATACCTTTATACTGTTTTAGAACTTGGGAATCAACATTCAAGTGTGTGTGTACCCTCTAATTACACATAGAGAAAAATAATGTTTCAGTTCTTCTTAATCATCTGTCACAATTTGATCTATCATAACAATTCTTCTCTACACTTCCCAGAAGATGGTAAGAACTGCCATGAAAAAAACAAAATCCTTGTTCTAAACTCAAATATTCCTCACACCCTTTTAGGTGTCTGGCATGAAGCTTTTATGATTCACATGAAAGATTTATATTTTTTCGTGAAACACCTCTTGCGTGCAACTTCAATATTTAACACAACTCTCTTATTGTTCCAAACATCTCCTTCTTTCAGACAACTTTATTTCATTGGAGAAACTCCCTTTACAAAAAATTCATCCATGAACATGAGCTATGGATTTATATAGGTTTTGATCTTATCAAATTAGATGGGGTCACCTCTTATTTATAGGCATCAACGACCCCACTTGCAAAAAAACATGATTCATCATGCAAGATATTGATAAGTTGCAAAAAAACCCATCTGATGTCGCATTGGGAATGTAAGTCTCCTTCCATCAACCTCAAACTTTTTCACACTTCTGGAATCTTTCAAAATCTCCAAGCCTTTTCCATTTTTCAATGTTTTATCCTTGAATCATTCCTTGCATGCAACATTCCGAACTCCCTTTAATCATAAACAAAAAAAAACAATCTTATGTGTGATCCAATCCTTTTCAAAATTTTGATGTTCAGATCTTGTAACTCCATATGCACACAAAAAAACAAATCCTTCATTTTCAAAAGTCTTAATCAATAAATAACTTCTTCCATCATGAACCTTATCTATTGTGATATATTATCACTAATCAAACACTGTTAGCATCATCAGATTTATAACGGAATGTACTAAAACATTCCAGACTTCCACTAGAATATATTCTTCGAACAAAAACTAAATACAACTAGCTTCACCTATACTCCCCCTTTAATTTATTTTGGTATTACCAGATCTTCTCCAAACATATGGTATTTTTGAAATACAAATCAGCAAAGCATCATCTGATTTTACAGGCCTTTTACAAAGTGAGTTGATTTATCCTCTTTGAAAACAAAATATAACCCTCTGAAAAATAAATAATCTTATTACTTCTTTATCCATACAAATTGATCCCAATAGAAGTATAATTATTGTTTTGTAGACTGAACCGAGACCTCATTTGACGAGTAGTGTTCCCAGTAAATCATAATGGGAATTTGTCTCCCATTTTGTCATCTTACACCCAATTCCAACACTGTTGGATCCATTAGAATCCTCTCAGTGAGTGCTCAATTCGTTTTTTCCCATTATTCCTGATTTATTTTTCCAACCTAGTAACAGCAGGTAAGGAATATTTACTTTTTTGTAGATATACTCTGTTTTTGGTGAGTTTAAAAGCCGATATTGTACGAGGAGAGTCATTAAAACCTGAGGTAGGTGGTCATAAACCGTTAAATAGTTTTTTTGTACAATACATATGTAGTGGGGATGCTTTTCCTCTAATGGTGTGTTCCTTGAATTATTTTTAACTTTTATTATTGACTTTTTTATTAGTTAATTGGTTAATTGTTTGAAACCATGTTTAGATTTTGATTATCTCGATTAAGGGACACCCCGTGGGTGGGATTCTATTATATAGTCATTTGGAGTATATTTTCATTGAGGGAAGTTGTGAATTCCATTTAGGGGTTGTTAAAAATTAATTTCTTATGTTAATAATTGTCAACATGAGACACATGTTGAAATTAAATCCATGTAATTGTTTAAATTTCATGTGTTAGTTATTGCGTGAATTTTTCCCATGTGATTTGTTTTGTTTATATCCATGGGATTGTTTAATTCAAATGTATTTATTCTTATGTGTAATGTGTAATCAGATAAAATTATTAGAAAGGGGTGATTAGCAATGGGAGAGCCACGTTCTCGGTTAAAAGACACGGTTGGGCCAATTTGACTACTTGCACCTTATATATCTTTGGTGACCCATTGTTGTAGTCAAAAGAAAATGGACGGTCTCAAGAGGTTAATGACATGAAATCCATGAGATAGACAAGGATTTGGTGGTCGAGATCATGTGTATTATTCTATATTCTGAGTGAGCCTAGGTTCTAATGAGGGATACCATGGTTGGGCACTGTTGGAAAAATGTTATATGTCACAATTTGATTGTTTCCTTTATATGATAAGGGTCTTCGGGCATAGTCCAGTCCTTGAGAATTATATAAACCAACGGAATTGAATAATGAAATGGAATCATATATGGAATGTCTTCCACACTAATGCACAATCATGTATTATGTCTTCACTTATATTTTTTTAGATGGTCTCCTGAGACATATGTTTTTCTTACATGTAGAATTTTTTACTTTAGAGTATCATCAAATTTAATGCTTCCAATATTTTACAATAACTATTATGTATATAAAAATATTTATTGGCATAGATAATTGGTGGTTTCCTACAAGTATTTAGTCTCGCACCATGTTTAGGTCGTGATTTTGGGCTCATACAGGTTATATGATTGTAGGTGTTGATTATGGAATGCGCCCTTCTGATAGTTCTTGATATGATATTTAGGAGGAGGAGGGAATGGGACTGAGCCAAGCCTTGTGATATTTCTTATCATCCTTTGTTTTTTTGGTTCTTTTGGAACGTGTATTAGGGATTACTACAGTGTACTAATTTTGGTTGTTTTCATAGAACATAACATGTTTCATCATCTTTTGTATGGAATGATATATGGTTACACCTAATATCAGTCTTCCGATATTTATTTCTATGTAATGTTGTTTACTACTTCCACTATTTTATTAATATTTATTCAGTTGTGTTACACTCTAACAAAGAGGGAATTTTTTCCTTGCTATCACACCCTAGACCCTCACTATTTTCCAAAATCCTCTAGTATTTGAGGATATGTGCTTGAGGCTATATAGCCAACAGGGTATGGGGAAGCGATTCAGTGGAATCCAAATCTGGGATGTTATAAGAGGTGTTTGTGAAAAATCTATAAATGGAAAAAATGAATCAAATAAATATATAAATTTATTTATTTTGTTTATTTTTGATGTAGTGATATATCAATTCTACCAATACATGGTTATTGAGATTCCATAGGGTTAGCCGCTGAACCCTAGATAGCTAGAATGACCTTTGAAGAGTGTTCGTGAATGATGATGTCTTATCAGATCAGTATTAAAGAACAATGCTCTAATAGAACATGAAGATCTATCAAATGATAGAGAATTAAGACCAATATTTATAAGAAATCAATCGAAAATCGAGTTTGGATGTTTTTTTGTTAATTTCTATCATGTTCTTTTATCCTGGTCGAATTTGGATCAATTTTATTAAGAATAATTAATTCATTAATCAATGGAAGATTAATTTTATGGATTTATTCTTATTTTTTGATTACATTCATATTCATTTTTTCTATTTATATGTAAAAGTATCAATGATAAGTAGAAAAAAGATGAGGTTCATTCCTCAGTTTTGATGGATTGTGGATTCCTCAACCTAATTCTTCAAACATTCTCAATGGGAAATTTCATTGGCCCATGGTTTGATGAATACACGGTATTTGATCATTTCTTGATCATTCTTCAGAAAAATGGATCAATACCAAAGGTGTGGATCCTGATCTAGGGTATTCCCATGGTGATACAATAAAAGACAATCATTATAGGTGGATCCGAATGGATTTTTGGTTTGTGTTTATCCTGATTTTGATGTGTGGCGACAATGGATGGCTCGAAAGTGGTGTCTTTAAAGAAGATCGAAGCCCTGATCATCGATATTGACAATAGAATGGTAGATATGACCCTAGATCAATGATTTTGTAGAATATTTTCTGGTTACAATGACTCATTGGATGATAGAGAGGAAGAACCAGTGCATCTAGAAAATCCCACGTCACACGGCACGTAATGCAACATTAAATGATCTGTGGGTCCCAAATGTGTGGTGATATGGTTTCTACAGTGAGTTATATATAACACGCAGTGTGGCCAAATGACACACCATGTGACATGTGCTTGATGATCAACATATAACTTATAGGATAAAAATGAAAAAGTTAGGTCATGTACAAGGAGACAATAAAAGCACATGTCCATTTGTGCACATGCATGTGCATGGACAAGATTACCTGAGTTGGTTCATAGGTGACCTATATATACTTTATACTATTCCTAAACAATGTTTATTTTGGTATATATATTCCATGTGGGTAAGAACAACACTAGTAGACCAAAGGATGGCCGGACATGCTGTGTACCCCCAATAGGCACCGTGTTCACCTTTTAAGGGGTTTTTATCCCTTCATTCCTCCAGTATGGACCATTATCAGTTGACTATGTTCTCCAAGTCCTTTTCATAAATGGTATATTTTTGTATTACATCCACATATAAGGATTGTGATCAATTCTATAAGATGAGTCTTAGATAGAGTTTATGGAGTGCCTCCACGAGACTCAAGTGTAATCCTCTATAATGTTTATACCATTGGTGGGTTTTTTGTATTTGGTGTGACTTCCATTGGTAAAGTTTTTATTGTACATCTAGTAGACCATTTGAGTTGGGTTCACTATATTGATTTCTTTATAATCACCTATGCAGCGAGTTCATGTAGATTGAGTTTGCGGTGTCCCCCAGTGGTCCTACTTGTGAACCTTATTCTGAGTATTAGAGTCTTATGAGGATATTTCACATTTTTGGATGGTCCAATGATATTGACTTCCTAGATTGGTTTTTTCAGAGATGAAATGATTCATAGAGTGGATTCTCCCAAAACCCAATTTACTTCGCTCAAAATCATGTGGGTTGTAGTTGGTTGTGGCCACATGGTGGTGAAGTGCCCTTCTTGAGTATACCTGGGATTTCGGTATATTGTTTCTTTTGAGTAATATATTACTGTTATGAGCTCATTATTATTGATTCATATTTTTTTGTGTTTTCAGTGTTTCTAAATAGGTATTTTTATACTCTTCCCTACATTGGCTCTGCCCGTATGTTTCATTTATTATGCTAATGTTTGCCAATTTGATGGCGTCATGTGAGGATATAATGAGGGTGGAGTATATCATGAGAATTATAGGATGAGGGGTTTTCGATTTCTTTCTTTTGGTCATAATCCTCACCCATATAGTAGGATTGACTATCTAAAATTTTTCGTTAGGCTTATAGTTGTTCTCCATTCACCTTTTAGTACATTACTATCATACTTTGATAGTGATATTATAGATATATGAATGAATTAGGCTCATTTGTTTAACATTTCAGAATTTTTTAGTTTTGATACTTGTGATTGGGTAAGGGTACATTTTTTCAATTCCTCTCATTTCTGTAATATTCCTACGTAGTGTTGGTCTTCCACCCTTTTCTAATTAGAGGTAGGCTTGGGGTAGTCACAGGTTGCACCATGGTGGTTCGGCTCATGAAAATGTGGTATCATAGGGGTCAATAATACCATAGGACCACAGTCTACAAGATTAGTTTAAGGAAAAATTGTTAACTGTTTTGATTTTGACTTTTTTGATAGTGGATCCATTGTTGGTGTGGTGGAAAATGTATACATACAGTAGGTCTCTGACCACTATCCTTTTGACATATTACATATAGACATTGGTTCTGAGTTAAATGTTGGTACATGAATCATATATGAATAGTTTTTGTTTTTCATGTCCTTCTTGAGTCATCTCCCGAGATATAATCTTTAATCATTGTAAATCATGGTTATTTTTGGATATATCTATGATTAATGCTAGAAAGGATTCCACTACATATGAGGATGATCTTATAAGGGATGATGCATTAGTACATGGGTCTATACTAATGATAGAACCTTCCAAAGTTTTACCGTCTATGCAACCACATGTTGAGAAGCAGTTAGCACTAACAATGTTAGCAGAGGATGCACATAGGCTGAGTGCAGTACACAACTTCCAGATCTAGGGAACTCCAAGGTTATAATGTAATACAAACCCCTAGGTGGATAAAGACTGGATGTAAATAGTCATTTTGGTTTTTTACCTTGTTAGGATGCATTTAGATCTTATGGATGTCCTTGGGACAAGTCTTCTTAAGGGCTCTACAAGGAAATGTTGGTATTAATTACTTAGTAACAAAAACATACAATTCTATCATGGGTATGAGTTGAATTTATCATCAGATATGAGGTTTATTAGTCTATTTTTCTATTAGTTCACATACATGAGATTTTACATTTTTGGCAATATAGTCTGACCATGACGGTATAAATAGTGATATTTACTTCTCTGTCATGATACTCCATAGATATGGCCCATGATCCATTTGTTAGAGAAAAAATATTTGATAATGGCCTAAATCGGGGATATCATTTCTTCAATGATATCCCTATGAATTCAAACTTATGATGGTGAGCTTGATCAGACCTTAGTTGTTGCGATATTCTTGCCAAAGCAGCCGGTGATCATGGGTGATGGTTGCAGGAACCCAAGTGCTGACACCTCGATAGAAGGTAGATGATTATATATATGGGGATCCAAACATGTCATATTAATCAAGTTATTATCATTAGAAATATGATCATTCGTGCATTGATTTTAGGATGGCTCAAATCAGCTGATGTGGATGTGGTTTTTCTACTACATCATTTGGGGGCATCTGACATGGGATTTTCTAAATCGTTGTACTACTGATCGAGAGATGGTAAACGGACTACTAAGGTAGAAACAAAGGAATGAGTACGGTGTTTGACAGTGTGGTCGGTGTTTCATATGGTCCATTAGTGGAGAATTATTTGGATGGAGGTTTCTTCTATTACAACCACCACCCCTAGGTTGTCCACACCAGGCTTAAGGAGTTGGTGGTCAGGGATGAGGCTAGCCTTAGGCCATGGAGGCCTATGACCCAGAGGCTCTAATGATGATATTAGGTATAATTAGTTTCCTTTCTACCATAGATTCAGTATTTATAGACACATGTGTGATTCATTCCATTGTTGAAAATTCTCTGGTTTATGGCATAGGGATTTTGTTGGTTCCCTAAGCTCGACCTTTGTGGTTAGAGACTCCAACAGATGGTGACACAGTGATTGAAACATCCATCCGATTGTGAAATATGATTCTTGGAATCAAGAGATTTTTATGTGATCTCTTTTCATTCATGATGAGCACTTATAACATCATATTCAGTAATGAATGGTTACCCATGGTTTGTACTCATATCGACTCATTTAGGTAGATGGTGTTGTGTCTCTACAATTTTGGGAAAAGGATTTACATTATTGGTTAAAAGGAAAATTGGGTGTATTGTAATGGGATCAGATATAATAGAGTGTAGATGATTAATCAATAGTTGGTTTGCATGAATCTTAGATTACTGGATTCTATGGGCTACTAGATCTATATGGTAATGGTAGTTTTTGAGGAATTCCTTCTTAATGATGATCCAAGATTACGTCCCAAATCACGAGATATAATTTTTCATTGAATTACAACTTAGGATGACGCAAATATCTGCACCAGTATATCATATTGCTCCCCTAGAGATTCATTATCCTAGGGTTCATTTGGGGTACTCACAAGTGAAGGGCTTTGTATGACCTAGGTTGTCCCCTAGACAACCCCAATACTATTAGCTAAGAAATTGGATGAATGTTTGAGGTCATTTGTGGACTAATGAAATTTGGACTATGGGACCATGAAGAATAAGAATCCACCACCATGGATAGAATACAACTTAGATCAGTTGATATGGGTGTGATGGTTCTCAAACATTGACCTCAAATCAAGCTATAAGGAGTTATGAGTACAGGATGAGGATATACTGAAGATGATATTTATATGTGTCTACATTCACTGTGATACGTGATAATTATATTAGATGTAACAAATACTCTATAAGTGTTCATGGTACAGAAGAATTGGATCATTCAAGAATTTTACACTAGTTCATGGTGGCCTTCATCGATGATATCCTATAATACACGATATCCATGGTGGAGAAAATGAGATGCATGAGGATGGTCTGGGACAAGTTCACAGAGAACCATATTTATAGAAATATCTATAAGTTCCAGTTTTGGATTTGATAGGCCCACTTAATTGAAAGAAACATATTATTGGAAGGATTGGTAGTAGAACTAGGGATGGTTGAGGTAGTTCATTCTTGGGAGCCCCCCAACTGTGGTAATGGGTTATGGAGTTTTCTTGGGTTCATAGGGTATTATCATATGTTTGTATATAATTTACCCAGAGATGAAGCACTCTTGAAATCTTTTACACAAAAGGGGGTTCCGTCCATGTATATTTCAATGTTCCAGTGGTCCTTTTAGGGGATAAGAGATACATTGATGAGTTCTCCCATATTGATATTTTAAGAGGAGGGCGTCAAGTATGTACTGTTATGTGATGAATAAAGGACCATAAATGGTTGTGTTCTGATTAAGTGACATGAAATGATTGATTATGGGTCATATCATTTGATACAACATGTAATTAACTACACAACCAATCATATTGAGCTAGAAGTGGTAGTCTTCAAATTGAATATGTGACAACACTACCTGGTGGATGAGTGGTTTATCGTCTAATATGACCACAATATTCTCAAGTATATATTCTCTTGGAAGGATTTTAACTTGAGACATAGTAAATGGATAGAGTTCTTCCAGGACCATGACATCGAGATTTTCAATACACCACAGAAGTGGAACATGGCAGTAGATGCTGTCAACAAGAGATCATGTTATCTGTTGTTGGTCTAGGCATCAGAGCATTGAGCCTTATTGGAGTTTTCCTTAGTGTACAATGATGGTGCTTCAAATCTATAGTCAATGGTTGTTACCCCTCATCTTTTACATCATGTCAATGATTCCCAATGTGGAGCTACTAACTTTGAGAACATATATAGTCACACATCCATGGGATGTTCTCTTGATGGATATTTTGAGGGTGGGGAGTGCACTATCCTTTTCAACGGAAAAATGATAAATCTTAGATGTAGTGGGAGGAGGTGATGATGGAGTTTCACATATACAATTTTGGTTGTATATCCAAAAATGAAAAATATGTATCAGTACCTGTGATGTTAGTTTTGGTGTCCAGACATGAATGGTTGTGTTTCCAGGTTTGTCTCTTAATGCCTCACTTTACAATATGTGATGTATGAGAACTTGCTTATAGTGGGGTTTACTCAATCCCTTGAGGTGTCTCAGTGGAATTTTGATGATATATCCAATTAATTCATAAAGGGGAAACCACATATATACATGGTACATTATTCCATATTGGTGAAAATAGACCAAATCACCACTTTGACCCACATCCTAGCCATTCGAGAGCAGAGTTCAATGGGGATATAGGAACACTTGTATGTGAAAGTGTCAATCTATATCCATGGAGTTCTTTTGATTATCATTTCAATCGATGAAACTTCTTTCACATCACGATTATGGAGTGTGTTGAAGTTTTCCATTGAGACTTAGTTGCACTTATGAATGGAATTTCACACCCTAATTGATGGCCAGACTAAGTGAACCATTCAGGTCAGGGAGTACATGTTGTGGATTTTCCTATTGTACTTTAGTAAAAGTTTTGAGGATCAACTACGGTTGCTGGAGTTTGTTTATAATAATATAAACCAATTCTCCATTGGTATGGATCATGTCATAGCCTTGTACGAAAGATTCTATAGGTAACCAATTTTTTGGGTTGATCTAGGAGAGTCAGCACTCATAGGCCTTGAGTTGGTGCCATATACTAGAAATAAAGTTCATATAATCCATGAGTGGATTACGATCTCATAGAGTTTTCATAAGTCTTATGTGAAATAATGATGGAGGTCCTTTGACATTGAAAATGGAGACAATGACTTCTTGAGGGTCTCACCTCAACATAGATTGCATAGGAATTTATAAGGAGTCTAGTTATCTCTAAGATACATTGACCCATTCTAGATATGATATAGATTTTCCTAGGTGGAATACCACTATACTCTAATTAAATAATGGGATTGGGCATAGGATGTCTTCCATGTATCATAGATTAGAAGGTACATCAATAAAATAAAACATATTATTGACTGAGGTGAGCTGGATTTTAAAAATGGAGGTACCTTTTCTATGTACCGGGTGGAGATCAAGGATCAGAAAGAGAGGATCATCTGTGGGTGATCGATTCTCCTTGTGCTTTTCCATTAGTAGCACGAGAATCTTTAAGAGATAACCTGATAGAGGGTGACACAGATTTCATCCATTTACCATCATATTTTTATTATGGATTTCTATTTTAGAGATAATAATCAATAAGGTGTGGAGAATGTAATGACGCTTATTTTTGAATTATTATTTTAGTATATTAAATGGAATGTTTTTTCACCAATTGAAGAGACAACGTGTGATTCTGATTCCTAGAGAAAGTGGAATGACTATGTCAAATTTATTAAATATATCAATAATAAACACATGTTGTTTTCCTAAAAAAGAGGAATAAATCCTAAAAAGTGGCATGTATTAGAAATCCAAGGGCACTGTTGATTTCAGAGCATGGTATTCATCCTAGAGGTGAAATATAGTTTTTTAGTGTTTGGTGTTATTGAAAAATATATAATAGGTGATAATGAATAAAATAAATGACAAAATATATATTTTTGACAGTACAACCAAGCTAATTTACAAATACATGGTGATGGAGATGTATTCGTTGTTGCCATTAAACCCTGTAAACTAAGAGAGATCAATGTAGAGTGTTCATGGTAGACAACACCATATCAGATTTGGATCAAGGACCTGTGGGACAAAGAAATTTTTCGATCTCACCAATGATAGTGATGTGGGACCATTCTTCATTTTTGATCAATAAAAACTCAATATGGGGTCCCTAAGAAGCTTGTAGAAAATGGCCTCTTCTTCATCCCTGACGAACACACCCGATGCGCCACGATTGTTTTCAAATTTTCGAGACATTGGGCTTCCCGCTGCTTGTCCATCGGAGACCCCCTACACCAAGGCGCCCTGTGTTCCAGATCCCCATGAAGGGTTAGGGCTATGGCCATCATCCACTGTGCATGGCTCATTCAAGGAGGCTATTTCAGGATCGTTGTGTGATGTTCATTGCCCTTGCTTCTCGGACGTTTATGTCCCAGATCCGAAGATTTTGTGTGATGGAGGTGGTATATCCCTGGTGTTCCCAACATCTTCTTTTGTTGAGGCAGAGGCAGAGGCATGTTTAATGTGGACGCTTCAGGATTGTTTCAGATCAATGAAGCCCTCCTTAGGAGCATTAAAATGCATCGTTCTCTCTTGGGGACTTCTTTCTTCTGTTCAGATCTCAGCTATTCACAAGAAGTCCTTCTGCCTTGTTATGTCCTTGGAAGCTGATTTCTTACATGTGTGGTGTAGGGATCCTCGTGTTTTCGGCCGTTGGAGTTTCATTTTGTCTCGTTGGTCATGGGATGTGCATAGTGGAAAGGAAAAGATGATTGTTATGGTATGGATCCATCTCCCGGGGCTACCTCTCCCTTTGCATAATGGGGGGTTCCTTAGAGAAATTTTTGATACTATTGGAGGTTTTCTGTTCTTTGACGTCAGAACTTCTAATGGAAAGGACATATCAGTGGCTTGCATATGTGTGGAACTGGACACTTCTCTCCTCCCAGTGATCATGATCTCGCTACGTGTTCATGATGGTATCTGCTGGAACCATGAGATCCTTTACCCTATGTTTCCTCGGTTTTTTCCCATTGTATGTTGTCGGGCCATTCTATCCAGGTGTGTCGAAAACAACGACAAGAGGAAGGCTGTCACCCTCTTAAGTATGGGTCCTTTAGAAACTCGGTGTCATATCTGCCTCTACAATCTCTGCATGTAGTTTTGTAGAATGAACCCTTGGCATCATATGGTGGCCCAAGGAATGATCTTTATTCTTTTATTCTAGTTAGATAGATGTCTCCAGGCACTGATTATGTTGTTGATGTGGCTGTGTGCAAGGAGTTAGTTCCCTTCACTCGTAAAGGTAAATTTTCCTCGCAGGATGGTATGATCTTGATTCCTCTAGGTTTCAACTCAAATATTATAAAGTATATGTACATGGAGGAGGGTTTTTATTTGGTAATACCCCATATAGATGGTCTTCTGGAACTGCCTCACCCACCCTATGTATCGCCCGCTGCTATCCCTACTGCTCTAGTGGATATCTTGGTTCTGGATCAGATTGTTTGTAGTGAGTGCACTGAGGTCTACCCCCAAGGGCATGGTCATAAGACACAATTAGTTTCTCTAGCAGTTATCCCCTCAGACATAGAGGAGACACCCCAGCATTCCCCCAAGCTTCAACGTATGTCCAAAACATTCCCTGATGGACATGGATCTTCGGATGGAATAAAGGTGATCAATCGTGAGGGAGTGTGCACTCGCTCACAAACAAGAAGTCTCAAGGAGAGCTCATTCTCCCATTTCAATATGGCTACTAGTACTAGAGCCAAGGCGAGAGCTTTCTCCTTCCAATGACTCCCATCTTCATGTAGAACGCCCGCAGCCTTGGTGCCCAGGTTAAGGCAGATTTCATTGCTTCTACAATAAGAGAACATAAGGCCGCGGTTGTTTCCATTATTGATCATATGCAGAACCCTATAGGAATTTGTGATTTTACATGGAAGATCAAGATGCATGGCTCCTTACATGACGATCCAACCAACAGTCACATTCGGTTATTTTGGAACAAGAATTCATTTGTCGAGTAGGTTCATGTGGGGGATCAATTTATAAATACCAAGGTGAGTACATGCGACATCGGGTTTTTTATGACCAGTGTTTAAGGGAGTTGCGATCCTTTACAAAGGGCTAAGTTATGAAGTTATTTAAATGAATTTCTCTCAGGAAACACACCATGTTTTTTAGGGGAACTTAACATTGTTGCTAATCCAGAGGAATGGAAAAAAGATGACCATTTCAGAGGACATACAGCAGAGAGTTTACACCGTTCATGGAGGGGAAAGTCCCTATGGACCTCGTATTCTTAGGTGACTATTTTACTTGGCGTAATAACTGAAGTGGATCTCACCACTCATGGAGCCATCTGGATCGGTTTTTGGCCAATATGGAAGCCATATATAGGTTCTCTAACACTAGGGTATGAAATTTGGTTTGATAAATCTCTGACCTTCTCCCATGTTGGATTCGATTTCTGATGGGAAGAATCTTCGGGAGAGGTTCCATTTTCTCCAGCAGTGGGTTACCAAGCCGGGTTATCTGGAGCTGGTTGATGGTATTTTTAATACTCTTGGGCAGGTAATCTTTTGGATTTCCATTCATGATAAACTACGGCAGCTCAAGACTCATCTCCAAGAATGGCGAATGATATCCCTCTTGTTGATAGTGATATTGTTGGATCCATGCAGGAGGATGAGACTCTTGTAGTGGGGTTGGATGAAGTGTGAGATGACCATACCTTGGATTAACTTTACTATAGGATGGAAATTCTTGCTGAAATGATCCTGGATCATGAATGCCAGGCTAGGGATTCTGCTGGAATAAAATGGATTTGAAAGGGCGATAAAAACACAGCGTTTTTTCATGCCTATATTAAAGAAAAAAAGAGACCTATCAAGCCAAATATTCTTTTGGTAAATGCATCTTACACAGATGATAGAGATGTTCTAGGAGGTATGTCTCACTCCTATTTTAAGGAAATTATGTCTAGAACAAATTGTTGAATGCCCAATGGTTACTCAGAAAAGGAAAAATTGTATTTTTTAGGTTATCCACAAATGTGTCTCTAACTAGGATAATGAGAGGATGTGTTCTATTCTAGGTTAAAAAGAGATATATGCAGCTATGATGAACCTCCATCTGGAGAGTTCCCCGGGCCAAGATTGTTTTCCCTGTGCCTTCAATCGAAGCTCGTGGGAGGTGGCGAAATAGGATATCATTTCAGCCATCTAGGATTTCTTCAGGGGAGGTAGTCTACCACATGTTTCTTGCGCCACCACTATAGCTCTTATTCAAAAAAATAGGAGTCCCTCTTCAATCATGAATTAAAAACCGGTGAATATGTGTAATTTCCCATATAAAGTCATTCCTGGTGCCCTTAATTCTAGATTGTCTATCCATCTTCCATTGTGGATCTCCATGGAGCAATATGGTTTTTTGAGGGGCCCGTCCATCCATGGTGATATTTCCCATTCCCAAGAGATGATAAGGGATATTAACATTAAAACCCAGGGTCAAAATGTGGAACTCAAGTTAGATATGAATAATTCCTATGACCATGTGCAATGGGGCTTCATCAATAAGGTGTCGGATAGTTTGTGTTTTTATCCTTGGAATATTGATCTTATTTTTAGATGTTTCAGCTCTCCGTGGATAGCGGTCTCATTCCTGGGGAAGTCCTATAGATTTTTTAAGTCAATAAATGGCCTCCGTCAAGGATATCCTTTGTCCCCTAGTATCGTCATCCTTACTTAGGAGGTCATGAGTAAGCTCATCTATAAGAGCATCAATAATGATGCAATCCTGACCTATCTGAGGAGTATGAGGGCTATGACCATTTCTCACCTTCTTTTTGCTGATGATGCTATAGTTTTTTGAATGCTGGAAAAAAGTATATGTGTGGATTGAAAAGGAGTTTAGAGGAGTAATGCTACTAGAGTGGGAAACTTATCATTAAAGAGAAAAGTTTCTTTTTCATATCCAACAAATGCTCTCCTAGTCTGACAACTGAAATTGAAATCAATCTCGCCATCAAAATAGGATGTTCTCCCATGAAATATCTTGGGGCTCCTAATTTCCCTGGTAGACATCAGATTCGGGACATTGATTTCCTTATCAACAAGATCACAGAACACATCCACAACTGAAAAAACATGTACTTGTATTTTTTTGGTCATATTTCTCTTATTAATAGTGTGTTGTTGGCTACTCTTGTTCATGTTGTTTCTGCGGTTTTTCCTCCGAAAGGTGTCATCAACAACATTGAAAAAATTCTGGCTAGTTTCATATTGTATCCTTTGGCATAAAGAAAATGAAACTGGGGTTCTTGGAGAAGAGTGGATAGCCCTGATAAGAAGGGTGGTATTAATGTTCGTTTCTTAGAAGACACCCTTAGTTGTATGCAGGATAAGTTGGCCTGGGATGTTGTGGATCAAATTACGTTATGGGGGATAACAATGCATCCAATTTTTTTCTAGTAGTCCTCGGCGGTGGGAAGAGGCTCTTCGATTTGGAAGAATCTTACTCACCCCATTTTTGAACATACTAGTCACTCGCAAAGGATTATAGAGAGGGGAGAGATTCCATTCTGGCACAAAAAATGGGTTGCGAAGGTGTTGGGATTTCTGGGGTACCTTGATCTTACCATCATGTTCAGGGAAGCGAGTTTACACATGAATCTCATTAAAATTTTGTTGTATGAGGAGTAGCATGCCCTTTTCAACCTCATTTTGCTATCGTAGGATCTGGATCGTTGTGTTTTCACTCATTCCTCTTCGAGGGTATTTTCCAATCAGGATTTTTGTCGTACGAGGTGCACATCAAGGGTGAAGGATGCTTAGAATGAGGCCCTATAGAACATGTTGGCTCCCTCTAAATATAAATTCTTTATTTGGAGAATCACGAACCACGCCATTCTTACGGATAAAAATATCATACACTATAGTATCACATTTTCTTCTTAGTGTGCCTGCTATATAGTTTACAAAGAGGAAATGGCTGATCATCTCTTTTTCTCTGGTGAGTAGGTGAGTACAATGTGTATATTTTACGGTGAGTTTATAGGGTATTGTGATCCTAGCCTAGGGGATGTTCAATTCTTGGACAAATGGTTTCATGGGTCGGGAGATAAAGGGTCAGAGAAGTCAGCACACTCTTTTGATTCTATATGTTGGATGTTGGTCCATATGGAAATCCAAGAACACGCTCAGATATAAGGGGATATGGTCTACAGGTAGGTCTATCATCAGCAGGTCTAAAATCATTCTTATTGATCTAGCTTGTCTCCTCAGCAACTGGCGGTATGCACCTTCCTTCAGCTGGATGTTTTCTAGTTCTCCTTTTTTCCAGCCATCAGGTAGTATGGACATAGGCCGATGGGTTAGGTGGAGTCCCATTACAAACGGTCTGAAACTTAATACCAATGGATCATGCTCCATGGGAGTGTTGTGGGGGGTGGGGTTCTTTGGGACTCACAGTGATCGGACCTCCTTACTTTCTTCTCCCGATAAGGACATGGATCTTCTCTTCAAGCCAAAGCCAAGGCCTTGCTCCCAGGTGCAAAGTTGTTCTCTCCAATGGTACAAAAATCAGTCACACCTGGCATGAGGGAAATCAAATGGCAGATCAACTTTCTTCTATAGAGGTTCTTGAGCACGATCCATTATCTATTCATGACATTTCTACTTTGCTACCCATAGGGTTCAATTTGATTATAGGGGATTCCCTCGGCTTGCATCATTTTAGACCTCCTTAGGCATCTTTTTTTATGTTGGTTGGTGTATGGTTCATCCTTATTAATAAAAAGTAAATTTGAGTGAGAGATTAATACAAACTCAACGTAGGAAGTTTGTTTTCAAATTTCCATCCCATTCTTTTAGCCCCATCAAAATGGGATCAATTCCCTGAACACGAATTGATTCACGCATCGGTGGTTGATTAAATTGATGGATTTACTCTTTTTTGTTGACTTCATCCATCTTCGTTTGTCTAATTCTACTATAGGGGATAAATACCAAATGTAAATAGGATGATATTTATTCCTTACATTTATTTTCTTATGGATCTTTCTTCCACCCATTTATTGCACTTTTAATATGGGAAATTTATTTTGTTCGTGGTTCAATGAATACCTAGTATTCGATCATTGAACATCCATTCATCGACAAAATGTATTGATACCATGGATACATTTTAGTATCAAGGGTAGGATTGGGGAATGGCAATGATATAGGATTATCAAAGGTGGATCATAATGGATTTATGCTTCTCATTCATCTAGCATTTAATGTGAGGTGAAGACTGAGGCATCGATAGTGATGTTTTCCTGGGAGATCCAAAACCGCATCATGGTGATCAACAAAGTAATGGGTTCAACGACCCTAAATCATAGATTCATAGACAAGAGTAATGGATCTAGTGATGAGGTGGACTACACTGAGGAAAAACCAATGGATTTGGAAAATCCCATGTTACACAATGTGTAATGCATCGTTACTTTCCCTGTGGCACCCCCATATAAGATTATAGGGTTTAAATTGTGAGTTTAATATAACATTATGTCTGACCCTATCACATTCCATGTGACACATGATAAATCGATCGACATGTATCTTGGAGGACATGTCAGAACGATCATCTCTTCTACATGCACACAACCATAGTACATAACCATGGGTACATGGGAACAAACACAACTACGTATACACGGGTACGTACACTACCACAACCAGTGGTGAAAAAGAACAAGAAGAAACAAAGGTAGTGGTTATTTTATATATATATATTGTGGACTACTCTTATAAACTATGAATTTTGATATTTAAATGACATTTGAGGCAGAACTACACAGGTACACCTGTGGATGATTAGACAGACTTTGTATCCTCAGTACACGTTGTGTACCCCATTTAATGGTTTTTTTAGCCCTTCGTTTCATCGATATAGACCATTATTGATTGATTATGTTATCTTGGTCCTTTAACTCAAGGTTACACTCTCGTATTACATCCACACCACAGGATTGTGATCCATTTTGGAGGATGATTCTCATATAGAGTTTGTGATACATTTTTTTATACTAGAGCGTGACCCTCTTTCATAATTATAGTCTATGTAGGGTTTATGGAATAATCCTGAACTACCTAAGTAGGGAATATATACTTTATCTAGTAGTCTTTATCCGAAGGGTTTTCAATATTAATGGAATATGATGTCCTACATAGTGGGTTGATCTATATTGGATTCGTAGTGTCCACCAATGGTCGTGGGATTAAACCCCTATCTATGTATCTGGGTCTTCTGAGATATGTGATCATTATTGAGAGGGGAATAATGATATTTAAATATTATTTGAGTTCCACTGGTGATGGAATTAATAATGGAGTGGATTCTCCCAAAATTAGTTTTTCTTTGAGAAAAATATTGTGGGTGGAAGACTTTTGTGATCGCCTGGTGGCGCGATGTCCTTCTAGATTATATTTGGGTTTTATTAATCTTGTTTATATTTAGTATTTTACACATATTAAGAGATTAATAATATTTATTATATGTTTTTAGTTATTTAAAGGTTTGTAATGTGTATTTTTGTACACATCCCTACATGGTCTCTACATGAATGTGTTTTTTCTGATGCAGAAGATAGACCATTAAACGGTGTCCTAGTAGAATAGATAGTGGTTGCAGAATATATTGTTCATGAATGATCAAGACATTATATAGGTGATTATAATTTAATCATATTTATCTCCTATATTGTTGGTTTAACTCTCTATAGGTTTTATTTTGGATGGTATTTCACCAAATTTTTTCTTTTAGTTGTTTACAATCATACACTGATGATGTGATTATAGATGTATTCATACATTTGTCTTAGCTGTTTTACAATTTTGAATTTTGTGGTATTTTTTTTTGATTTAATAGGTAAATTAGGATAATTCCACCAATTTTTTGGGATATATGTACTCATTTCTCAACTCCAACCATGGCCTATTAGAGGCAGGTATGAGGTAGTCACAGGTCAAACCTTTGTGGGTCAGGTCTTTACAAAAATTCACAGAATGTGAACCTATTTCATGGTGTGTAAACCCTTTATTACCTATAATAGATTTAATGTATCTTTCCAAGGACAATTACAAAAAAATTAATCTTATTACATGTCATGTAATCTACCATCAGACAACAAATATTCTTGTTTTTGTTGTGAAATTGAAAAAAACAATGAAAATCAATACACGAGAAAGGGAGTACCTAAAAAGAAAAAATGACGTATTTCGACTAATGTTTTCATAAAAATTAAAAAAATTACACAAATATAATTTTGACATTATTAATTGAAAATTAATGATAATTCTTTCATATAAATTTCTTAAATTTGTAAAAAACCGGTTTCAAAATATGTGTAAAAAAGGCGGCAAAACATTTTTTTAGAAAATTAAAATTTAGAATCAACAAATTGGATTTATTAACAATTATTGGATGGAAAAAAATTATATGAATTTCAAAAATTATATTGAATATATAATATATAAAAATCATTATAATCAATCACAATGTGTTATATACCTAATTTATTAGGGTAAAATATTTTTTTTTCACTTAAAATTAGTTTCTCAGAAACATATTACATTATTTTCAAATGGTTTTCATTTATATCTATAATTAATTGGTCCTAAATGAATTTTATTTATAGAATTGTGTGAAAAATATATTTAAAAAATTTATGTAATCACATTCACAATCTCCGGTCTAACTTCATGGGAATAACTATCATATTTTATAATAATAATTTAATAATATAACATGTTTCATTTAAACTTGATGGTGTGTGTAACACATGATAACATTGATATTACATAAAACTCATGATAAACTCCATGTTTTGTGTAATTAACGTTATCGAAAATAATGAACCTAGTTGAATTACTTTCCAAAACAACGTATGGTGGTACATTCAACCCCCCTTAAACAAAGTTCATCATTTAAATTTAATATTATTCTCTATAATGAAGGGATTAACATTTTAAAATAACTTTTTTATTAACTCACATAGTAAAAAGAGTTATTAAAAAATTTCTCTTGAAAATAGATAAATTTATGTGTAATGGTCACCTAGAATAACAAAAAAATGAGTTTCTATATTGGAGAACCTTGGAAGTAAGTGAATACATGGGAATGTAAAGGAAAACTAACACCCAAATACTAAAAAAACAACAGAGAATATTGAAAATATAAATTTAATAACGAAAAACCATAAATCTATTATAGGTGAAAATAACATATGTTCATCAAAACTAATGGAAAATTTATAAAATTTTCCTTCCAGATCCTTTTACCAGTGTTTATGAATTTTCATGGGAAGATATAATTACATGAGTTCATTTTTTTCATAGGGAAAGTCTTATCCTTTTATTGTGTCTTGTACAATTTCCACTTCATATCATAATCTACGAGATTTATATTTAATTCCTAAAGAACTATGAAATTATAATATCTATAATAGTACGATAATTCATTAATTCTATCACCTGTTATTATGAAAATGGATATCACATGTAATCCAAAACGACAAAATATTTATTTGATGAAATAAAAAATTATCATCTAAAACAAATCAATTGTTCAACTTAAACCATTACATAAATGACTACAATTATAAACATTCCAAAATTAAATATTTATTATAAAATACACTAAATTTTCCATATGAGACATAACAATAATCCCAAAAATATTTACAAGTAGTTCTTAATATTAACATTCCAAATATATGATTACTATGGTCATATATTCTTCTGAAACATGGTAACAACCAGAATGACCAAAATAACTCAATGAAAACATTCCTACATAAAATAATTAAAAATATATTTAAATTAAAGATATACTAAATTTTATAAATCTAGAAATCATAAAACACTATCACATATAATGGAAACCAATTCATCATCAAATCAAGAACCAGTTCTATGGTCATTCATACTACTGAATTTACAGAATCCATATAAATCACCTCATTATCCCATATAAAAGTAATTATACCTAAATTAAGAACATATTGAGGGATATATATCCCTTAATGATGTGTTTTCCATAAAATATCACATTTCCATTAAATAAATTATCAAGGTCATCAATATTATTCAGCATATTCATTAAAATCCTCAATGAAAGTCATCTATAGAAAAACCCTTATATATTTCCAGATTTTTTTAAGTTGATTTTTGAAGTTCCATATATAGACACTTAAATCAATCAACATAATTATTAAACCACTAATTATGATTCTTCATGTTATTCCTTAACAAATATTATATATAATATAAAATATTAAGCATATCTTAACATTTCTCAACATCAATTTAATCATTCTTAAAACATTTAACAGAAAATATATTTTTAGAATGACCAATACCATTCATATTTCATTGGTGGTCCATTCAACATCAGTGGTATAACAATTACATGTATAGCCTTTCTTATTATCTTCCTCAAATTTCTCCTTAGGAAATCAATTTTTATAATTTCCATACATTAAAAAATTTTAACATCTAACCATTGGGGATACCTTAGTAGAAGCATTAGTATCTTCATTGCATTAACTAATCATTTAATTTTCCCCTATAATTACTTGCATTGTGTAATTTTCCACATACAAAGATTCTTTCCATTCCTCTAAGACATTCACGTGGGAGAATCTTCCCAAATTCTTGACTTATAAAAAGCTGAATCTTCATTCCTCCATTGAATCCACCACCCAAAATCTCATATAACGCTATCCTTATTTTTATTGGTCTATTGGTGAGTCTGAGATTTCGTTAATATGAATGTTGTCTATAATATTTCATGATAACTGAATAGACATAATAATTATATCCTTCACTAAGTCATCATCCACTTTGATTTCACATTAAAAATATGTAAATCATATCAAATATTTAACAAGTACCTTTTGGTTCCATCCATTAACTAAAACTAAAAATAATGTAGTAATAAATAAAAATCCTATTTGGAAACCACAAAATCATGAAAATTAATTCATATGATGTCTAAAAAATTACATCATATTTTATATATATTAAACCTTATGTTTAACCTATGTTATTCATGGTCATTAACAATTCAAAACCATTTTGATAGTTAAAAACGAGTTTGTGAAATTGTCATTCTTATCCCCTAAGGGTGTTAATCCTAATGTGAAGCAAGGATAATTATCATGAACCAAGTTATGTTTCAGTCTAGCTCAATGCACCGTTTTTGAGTTATTACACTTGGTACATCTATTCTAAATCCACAACTCCTTGTAGTATGCAAAAATTAAATTATTATCTTATAAAACCGTGTATTCTTTTTCATAACGAAACAATAGGATGTTATAATATACAAATACATTTACAAGGATTTGTACTAAGGTTTTTCTAATACAAATTTGTAAATATTGACTAAACCTTTATTTTGATACGAACTACAGAAGATTTAAATTATTTTCAATGGAAAACAATTGATACATATTTTAATTTTTGATAACCCTCCTGGACATGAGACACCACCATCTCTAATGGTAACCCTCTCACCATGAATCCCTTAAGTTATGAGCCATGCTTTGTCCAATGCACACACATAATAGTTCTTATTGTTTGGATTACATTATTTTTCTCTTATACCAACTATAAAGACCCAATATTTTCATACAAAAATATGATAACTTTATAGATGATTATTCAATACTTTTTATAATATCATTCATGAAGAATGTAATAGTTTTCTTCCATGGATTATAGAACCAAAATAACTTAATTTTTTGAATTATCTTCTACATATCCCAAAAAAATCTCAAAACATAGAACTCCTACTAGTCATACACTACTTAAACCATATTTCTCATCTTATTGGTGGAACATAAGAAAGGGTGAGATCAGATAATCAATAATAGTTAACATAAAAAACATGAATCCATGATCATATGAAAGAAAAAGATAATAATAATAATTAGTGTTCATGAAAATAGCCTACAAAGTTTATACCTAACCTTTTAAAAATCTTAAACATGATTAATGGCCTAAAAATTATCATTTGAGGAATTATGTCCCATATGACAATGAAATCATCAAAAAAAATCATGAACCATAATATAATGTCAGAAATGTTTGATATTATCATATATATATATATATCATATTCCATGTTTAATTACAATGACCATCAATATAGGGGATTGATAATTATAACATATTTTCCATTAATAACCAGGATGCACATTTTTTCCAGAGCGAATCAGGGATCACATGTTATCTGCAGTGGATCAATCAAATAAACATGTTTCCCATAAATATCCAATGAGATATAAATATTTACCCAATTAATTAGAGGGAAATATAGGTCTCATTCACCCAGTAATTAGAACCTTAATTATATCTTCCATAATACAATAAAACATTCATAATAGAATCACATCATATCTCTTGTAGAGAAAACAATATTCATTAACATTTAACAAATCTACCAAATAATAACCCATGAAAAATAAGTGGGTTTCATAAAAATTTCATCCATATAAACATTAACCATATAAATAATGATTAAGGATGGTATCATTCAATCACATCTCGAGTAAAGCATTAGTACCATCAAAGGATGTCATGTTAGATGGAATATGATTCTGAAATACCACAGGGAACATTTCAGGGGAGAAAATAGATTATACACTTTTAGAAAACTTTTATAAAATATTAAAAAATTCAAAATTCATTTCATTGAAAATAACATTGGAACCATATAATTGAATCAATAAAATATCATTAAAAATATTTCTTGAGAAAAATAGCCTTCTACTTTGTATAATCCTTTTTAATTTTAAAAAATATAAAAGTATTTTTATATCATTTTATTAATAAATAAGATATTAATATTAGAATATAATAATTAAAATATTTAATTTTCATGATGACAGGGATTCCATTTTAGATGTATAGGTTAAAACAAATATTATTTTCATATTTTCATAAAAATTAAATTGAGAACTATTTAGAAAATGAAATTAATATTCCATTAAAAATAGTTGGTAAAATGTAAGACATATGGAAAAAATTATTTAATAAATAATTTGGATAATTTAATTAATATTTTTGAATTTTTTTGGAGAACTTTATTTTGGATGAAATTGATTTTTGATTGATAATAAAAATATTTTCAATCTTATTTAAAAATAATCATTTGAACAATAGATTATATAAACTGATGAATATGAATGGAAACCCCATATTTGAAGGAAATAATTCTACGATAATAAAAATAATTTGTTTCTTGTGAGATGTATTATAATATTTTGACATCGGAAGCACAAACATAATTAATCCCATTAAGCAATGAGATTATAACATTAGTCCATTACCACTTTGGTATCTTTGGACTCAATGGAACGATTATATAATAAAATCTAATTAATCTTTAAACAACATGAAAATAATTATATTAATTACATAAAACATAAATGATGAAATATTTACACTTCATAGATGAAGATAGGTGCATAACATAAGTTATGTCCCGAAGAAGTTAAATTGAGATAAAACAAAACCCTTTCCACATTTATAAAATTTGAACCACAAACCAGATGAAATAAAGATAAAATAGAGATATATAAACATATATAATATTCATGATATTAATTATAAAATAAATTCTGGAGATTTTTATACTCCACATAAAATAAATTGGTAGTGAATATGTCATTTAGCGCATAGAAGTAAAACTTCAGATGGAAATCCTTTAGCAAGAGTCGTGACATCCATCATACATGTTAAAAAATAGTTTATAATTAATATATTATTAATATGATTATTTTATATTACTATAACTATATATATAAAGCCATATATAATTTATTTATGAAATTTTATTAACGATTTATTAACAATTTCATGTCAAAATCAGGTATTGAGTAATAACTGCATTGTATTTCATGTCTGTTTTGATTTTGAATTTTTAGTGATCTAAAATTTATCATGATTACATCACATAAATAATTTTTACGTTGATTTTAATATTATATATATCCATTATATATGTATTTATTCTAATCTAAAAAAATTTGATATAGAAAATGAAAGACACTATTTATGAAAATGGTACACCTCATGTAAACTATAATGTTGTTTTCCTTTTCTCAATGGATTCATTTAAAGAATGGAAAATGATTTATTACCATTATAGATCATTTTAGGACTTATATATCACAAATACGGACTAAATTTATCTGAAATAAATTCCATTAATTGAGTTATTTTATAAAAAAATCACATTGCTTGCTGCAGCGATTGTTCACTGTACACACAAATGATATTATCATATTTTCTTTAAAAATGGAAATTAAGAAGGTATATATGATATTATAGATCCAAAATTTTAATATTATAAATAATATATTATATAAAAATTATATAATTTATTATATCTATTCATGAGAAGGGGTGATAGAAAATTAATTATGCCAATTTGCTAACTGGTAGTTTGTCGTACAAATGATCAACGGTATTGTTTTCTTTTGGATTGAGGAGGTGATGATATTAGGTCATTACAATAAAATAAAAAACTATAATAATAATTTATATACTGAATTTATTTATAAAATAATTTGTAAATTTTTATTTAATGAGGTAGATAATGAAATAAAATAAAACTCTATGATAGGGATGTTACATCTTCTTTACACAATTTCATTTAGTTTTCACCAAAATCCTTCATAGGTTGGCTTTGTGACCAAAATAAGGATTTTATGAAGATAGTATATAATTAAGAATGTTATTTTTGAATTTATTGGCTGATCTAATTTTTTTATGTGTGAAAGAATAGGAGAGGGGGAGACCTATTATAATAGAGTTGAGTGGAGAACATATAATTTTTGAAAAAAAGGTAATCCCACCGGATTCACATGGTAAAATTCACCAAATTAAACCATGGTCACAATTAAAATATATATGGTCTTAATATTTTTTCCAAACTATTTTCTACATGTTAATATTTATTTTTACTTCATATTTCTTTTTAACATTGGTAAACCAATTTTAACCTTAACCACATTGTTTATTTTTCATTATTTTACCTTTTATAATGGTCAAAAATTAATTTGAACTTATTAGATAATAAAAATTATGATTATTCCCAATAAAAATTACATTTTCTAAAATTTATTTCATAGAAGTAGATGAAAACTATTTTAAAAACAATTCTTTAGATGAAATGAAAATGCAGTTTTACAAAAATAATGTTTAAATTTTAATTTTTTAAATTCAATATGAATTTTTTTCTAATGAAATAAATTGGATTAATTGAAATATAATAAAAAAAATTCTCTTTTATAACCATATATAAATATAATTTTATATTTTTTTAATGAAAATTCAATTTTTTAATAAAAAAAATATTTTTCACTATTAACTGATAATTTTATCTTTCAAAAAATTACTAAAAAATCCCTCCATGATAATTTACACTTGTTTTTTTAAATGATGTTTATTTTGTCCAAATAATTTTTTTCAATGTTGATAAAATTAATTTAAATATATGTTCATATAAGAGGATAATACTTATTTATAGAAAAATAATATTTTGGAGTGTAAAATTAGAATTATTATCATCTCATACATAGAAAACACATAAGATGCATGTTTCATGTATCATAAAATAAACCTTGCATTTTGTGTAATGAATGAAAAAAATTAAATTTATGTGAATAATATATTTCAAAAAATATTTTGATGTTACACCCTTCTTGGAATCCATGTCTCTATACATAGGGTGTAAAGGTGCAAGACAACATGTCTCAGTCACCCTAGTCTTTCTCATGTATTGACAAGCCATGCCAATATGCATTGGTCCATTCTAGTGTATGTATCAAGGCTAGATTACTATACCATGCCCATGTAATCATAGAATACATGGTGTTTTTTACATGCATGGGCTCTAGTGCATGTGCCATATGAAACATAGTTTTCTCACTAGGGGTTTAATCATGTTTGAAACCACTCCAAAAATGTTGATCCGTGACCTCGTGATAAAATAATGATGAAACCAAAAAAATTTGGGGTAATTTTATAAGAAAAAAAATTCAAACATTGGTGGGAAACTATTCTTGGAAGAAGATCATAAAATAGATATATTCTGTGTGAATACAATGGAATATCAGTAATATTAGATGCAAGTAAAATAAATAGGTTCAACATAATTATTGATGAATATAGATCAAAATGATATAAAATATACAGTTTAAATATTTTAAAAAAAATGGATAAAACCTGCAATTGATGAGTCCTAACATGATGTGGGATTTATAATTGTTGATGAACACATTCAAAAACAAAGGGGAAGCCCTAATATGTTCACTACCTCCTGATCCACATCGATCAAATTAACAATCATCCTACAATCTTGATACAATAATAAAAAATGTCATAGGATACTCTTAAATGACCATCGGTTATGCATCATATCTTGGACAATAACAATAACATGATATTTCAATTGGAATTATTTTTTTATTAAATAATGTAATTAATTAAAATAATTAATTCATCCACATAACATAACCGTCAATGAGTTCCCCATTAGCACATTAAACGTTGACCAACATTAGGTCGCACATTTGAAAAACCATGAATTCTAGGTTCTACCATGGTATGATATTTCCAATTTGATAAGTTATTCATTAGATATTCTATAATTTATAAAAACCCACATCAGTGATATAATACTATATTTGATATTTTATAATATTAATTGTGGACTCACAAAGCCTCAGAATCTAATTCTATGTTAGCTCCTGAAAATGAAAATATTCATTAATACATATCAAAGTCCATCAAACAAATAATGGGGTTACAACATTATCCCCACCTCAAGGGTTTCACCCCTAAAAAATCTAAATACAAATGTGGATATATTGAGCTAACATTTTTCTCTCCAAATCCAAGGATCTCTCCTACAGGCTCATATACTACCACATTACATGATCCAAGGGAATTTTTAATACTCATAAGATCTTATCATATCAATCCTTGATCCCTAATTGGTACTCTCTGAAGTAGGTTACATCATCTTTGAATAGCTCTCCCTAGTTAATGACGTGTATATGATGATGAATATATATCTTAATATATGAAACATGTCAGACTTCATGCATCTTATCCCACTATTGGGTAAATTTATGTGTTATGAAACCCCACCAATCCTTTGATGAATCTTGAATGGATCAATGATGCTTGGGGTTATCTTACATCCCCATTATAATTTCTACAATCCTCACTATTGGGAGGAACTCGAGGGAACATGGTCAACCAACTCAAAACATAAAGGGTATAATAAATAAATATTCATAACATTTTTATTTGTTTTGGGATTTCTTCATTTGCTCATCTATAACATGAAAATTCTCTAACATCGCCTACACCATCTCTGTCCTAACAAGATACGTATCACCTATCGTAGTCTATCATAAGGGTGGCCTACAAGGCCTCCCGTATAGGTCCTAAAATGGAACCACGATGATTATAGAGTTGTAATTTTATTATAAAATGTATCCATTAATGGAAATTGACCCTCTTAACTCTGATCATTGTCTACTGCAATGGAACTCAGTGTATCCTACAACACCTGGATAGTCAAATTGTTCTGCCCATCTATCTAGTTGTGAAATACAATACTCACCCTCATTAGGGTCTCTTATTTATTTTTCATCCCACTAAAAAACATGACATAATATATGCATCACATTTAGAAAAAATCATTGAGGTCCCCCCATGGAGTCGAGCGATCTACCACTCATAAAACCACCCCAAAATATCCACAAAACACTGCTCCCTAATGATCACAGACTTTGGGATATCATGAGGTAGTTTCAATCCTGTGAAGACTATGTAATACACATTCACCTACTGGCATGTGAGATACTAAGAGATGACAAAAACTACACTCTACCTCATGCCAACCCCCCCAGAAGCATCCGATGAAGGTCCTTATACATAATCACCACTATAGATTGTAAAACCAAATGAAACGTATGAAACTACCTCATACCTCCTCTCAATGAATGATCTGTACCACCATCTGTCCTTAGAAAATAATAAGATAATCCCCTCTTTTAGAGAGTCTATAAGTGAACCTTTGAGGATATTTGGGCATGAAGATCCTCATAGTCAATTTCTCCCAAATATCTTTCTCTCACATGTTAGATAAGTGGATGGGTAAACATCATTGAATGAAAATAAGATGCACCCCTCTTTTCCCACCCGATTAGCTAAAAATACTATAATTCACCAAAAACCTCCTACACCACATGTGAAAGTGGATTCTTGGTAAGGGAAACATTCACCAGATTTACCTTCAAAAAAATTATAGACTATCTCAAAGTAAATGTCTTGTAAAAACTCTAAACAACTACTATGTCGTATGTTACGATCAGTTTGTGTGACAATTTAACGATGAATGGAGTGTTCTGTGTAATTGAATTATCAGTCTCTCATATGATAGTGCCTCTACATCATCAGAGAGAAGGCTAATGTTTCCAACTCTATGTTGCGAGTATAGTAGTTCAAATCATGGGATATCCAATGTATTAAACAATATGACAAAAACACCTACCTCAACTTTAGTAAAATTCGAATCCCGTTTAAAGATAAATTAAAAACACTAGGTTCTCCCAACCCTCCTTTTATAGTCACAAAATTGGGTCACTAGTGAACTTTAGCCTCAACTACTTGTACGCTCCCCGACACCCACTGATCTAAAAAATAATATCCCTTTTCATTTCAGAGTTGTAAAAAGGATTACAATTCTTGGAAATTTAGGCACAAAAGACATATAATACCCTAACAATCCAATACAATTCCACACCACTATCAATCTCTTTGGTGGATCTCAATCAATCACTTTTTTGACCTTTACTAGGTCCATAATTAGTACACGCTAAGAAATGGCGTTCCCTAGAAAGTGAAAATAATGGATCTAAAATAGTAATTTAGAGACATTACCATTAATTTTGTTCTCAAAGAGTAATTATAGAACTATCCTCAAATTATATGCATGATTATTCTATAATTTAGAGTAAATGAGTATTTATTAAATGAATAAAACAAAAAATTAGTCTATGTATGGATGGAATATTTTTTTATCAAATACATAAACATAGCTAGAGAATTCATCACACTAAATGAAATAACAAGAAACTAATAATTTCTCTAGTGACATCAAAATAATTTCATTAGAATATTATCTTTGATAACCCTCAATAAGTGGTTGTTAGATCTGAGAACAATATTCAAGAACCAACTCACATCTCATAACTAATAAAAAAGGACATCAATATTGTTAGGGGGTATAAATTATTTATCATTACCTAGTTCAGGTGATTATAATCATCAAAAGCCTCAAGATCCAATTGATATTTTTCATGAAAAAATCTAGAGGGGGACACAATTTCTTTGATAAAGGTCATATCTCAAATTTCCTCCAATGAAACCATAATCTCCTGGAGTTATATAGAAGACATATTCTATACCAAAGAATATATCAGTGTCATATCATGTTCGATGTCTATAAAAACATCCATTTACCTCAAATGAGGTTTTCTCAAAACATCCTTAAGGAATATATCCATAATGTTCAACACAACTAAAGGAATCGAGATGCCAAATGTTCCCCTCAATGATAAGGCCTAAATTTATGAGCTTTTGGTTGATTAGATGTAACCCATAATTATAAGTCATACAATCTTGTCCATGTTATAATTCTCACCCAAAAACGAGAATATCATCCCATACAGATATGGGAATGTAATACATCAATGATGAAAACCAATCCAATATCAAACGATAGAAAAACATCCATACCTAAGGTGAAGTCATAAGGTTCCATCATGACTACCAATAGGTCCAATTAAAACTATACCACTAAGTGACATCTTGAAAAACCATTTGAAAATGAATATCAAATAATCTCTCCCTATAAGAACCTATAACAATAGATACTAGGCTATTGTATCATCCTGAATATATAGCTCTCAGACCAGGAATTAAGAGAAGAAGAAATGAACCACACATAATTCTAATAGAAAGAGGGAATGATAATAATAAACATAAAATGTACCTCTAATCAACTCATGTAGAGTATGGTCATATTCCTCAATCGAATGTAACTATAAAAAACCCAACTACTATCTATTTGATCCAGACATGGGCATCTTGGTGGTGGTGCTAATAGAAACTCGTATCAACATCCTCCAATTTGTGCTCCATCCGATGATGTTTCTGCCCTACTGCCAGCAATTCCAACATGAGAGATTCCATGGACACATTAATGAGATATATGATCATGTTAAAACCTCTACCATGGGGGGATGTCGTCTATTTTCATACCATACTAATTATGATGTTTTGGGAAATAATGAGCAATGCGACCTCACTCATTGCAAGTATATCATCTCCCCTCTCAAGAGTGAATGGATTCTATACAGTCTCTAGGCCTCAAGCCCACGTGACAATGTCTGCGAACAAGTATGACTCATCTGATGAGACCTAGATATATAAAACTTACATGATATTATAGATGACTCAACCCTCTGATACCCTCTACAGTTATAAGTCACAAGGTGACTATCTACCAAGAATATCTACAAAACTAGAGCTCCCTCAAAATCTCCCATGTATGATAGGATCTAAAATGAAATAATGTTGGACTAAATGAATTTTGGGAACCCATTATTTAAAATTATTTCCAAGAAGAATTATTATTGAACTATATCAAAGAAGTTTCACACATGGTATTGAACCTCATGATATTCTCAACAACTAACATATCACCTTGTTGTAGTTCAATAAGATCTTGGAACTAAACATAGTGAAATAATTAAGGGTAATTCTCATCATATAATACATGGTAGAATTCATAAAAAGAATGAATTATCTCATTAAGGGACTACATAAAAATACCCCACCAACACCTAGATGGTCCATGCAAATGACCAGATTCCAGTACAACTATATGATCTATTGATGCTTTAACTATCTTGAAGACTCAAACAATAGACTAAATCCAATCCTACTCCTCCTCAGGATATTTCTTAAACTATTAAATTAATAGTCCTTTATGTTAAAACTCATGTATCATGCTCATACTTCCCTTATCATCATCCTTCCATAATAGTACTAACCGATTCATGATAGGTGGGAGTGCTGCTACATAAACACTGAGAGCAGATACCTCATGGGATGAACCATAAACTAAGACCTCGTTGCTTATCATATCATCATGATTATACAAAAATATAAACAGTGTAATCTATCTTTAGAGAATAATCTTGAATGTGATTAATACCTACTACAATAAGATAATTATATAGTTAACAAGGGGGCTAACTCAAGAAGGACATTCAAAGGACTCAATCATTCATGATGATGGTACCATATTTTCATGATTCAAATGAATCATTAATATGATTTAAAAAATATGTAGTTAGATTCATGGAATATGGATAAATTGACAACCACACTAGAAATAGTTTTTCTGGATTCAAATTCACACACGAGATACTTTGAATCTATTTTCTTAGGTGGAAACTGATCCTCAAAATAGAAAAATTTTGATATTTATTCTAAGTAATAAACTTCTATAATACCACTCTATAACAAACAAAATAACTAGGGCCTATCATGTTAGAGTAAGGATAATCCATTACAACCCCAAGTCTCCCTCTAATGAGATAGGGGCATCAAATGAATGTCAACAAGTGGTAAATGAAATGGGAGGTTTTTTCCAAATATACCTATATGAATTAAGCTGACATTATCTCTGAAATATTGATGAGGAATATTAAAATGAATTAAATATTGATAATGAATCCATGAATAAAATAAAATCTAAGGAATACATTAATGTTCCATATAATTAAAATAATTTCAAATAAGAAAAAATAAACACCCACCTATAATTGATGTCCCATATTGAAAAAAACATGAAATATAATATGACGAGGGGGTTGATTCCTGATCTATAATCTTGACCACTAGACGTAGTTCATGAACCAAGTATCACTATGAACCAACAATGTCAACGTTAATTTGTTCATCATATGCATGATTCATGAAACGTGCATTTAATTACAATGCACTGGTCAGTATATAAATACATAGTTCGACACCCTAAAAAATGAAAAGGATCTATAGAAGGATAAAATTATAATCATTTTAACCCAAATCTATAGGGAAAATAAACCCAAATGATACATATATATCCTATTAAATAGACATAGATGATAGAGAAATGGGATGTCCATTTGACATCCCATCTATAGTCAACGAGTCATATTTTAGCCCCAAAATTCCATCAAGGATTCCCAACATCAAATGACACGTCACCAAATTATTTGTAGTGGGTCCAAGCTCTCACTACTATGCTCAACATTCAATGGAGCTACAACAACCAAGGAGGACCTACATGCTACTAAAGCTCCAAAATGGAGGATTATGACTCCATATATAGAGGAATCCCAACTAGTGTGGGGGATTATAATATCTATTTCAATAAAGATTATAAGAAACCATTCATGGGTGAGAAAAAGGACTATAAACCCTAGAATCTCTTTGATAGTTCTATGCTGATTAATTCCATCGTCAAGAATAACGTAAAGAAGTTTCATTCCAAGAAAATCTATAATCCTATCTAATATTCCACAACAAAGGAAACCATTGTGTTTTATAAAGAAATTCACAAAGGATAGGGTACTCATGAGACAATATATGAGTCCAAATAATTTATATAGATAGGCAGACGTTACAGAGTGAATTATATGACATCAATGGGGTGCACACTGCATGTGGAACAACCTTAATACTTGGCCATCTTCTCCATTGGACATGGATTGAAATCCATTTCATCTTACGTGTTGTGTACTTGTCGAAATGACATGTCTCAAACACATATGGCCTTCTTGTGTATGGCTAGTGATGCCCATGTATTTTGCGTCATTACTGTGTACCTAGCTGACTACATGTCCATGCCAAGTTTATGGCCCTAGAAAATCTAAATCCAGAGTACAAGGCGTGTCCCCCTGTATTTCGTACATGGTTTGTCCCATATGATACCTGGCTTGAACACCTTTGAAGTGTCAAACAAAATCATGGTCCAACCACATGGCCTATGATCCTTAACATTTTCAGAAACACAAGAATAAATGATCAGGGGCTACATTCCCTGTGTACTTTCAAAATACATGATTTGTAGTTAGTTTTTTTAGAATCATTATCTTCTTACAATGATTTATTATTCATGCCCATTATCATAGATTTCATCTGTTGACCATCTAAAATTAAAGAAAATGCTTCCAAGGATTGTTTCCAAGACTCTAATGGAAAAAAAATGTAATCTGGTGATCCATTTGAAGTCCCAGACACATCCTGCGCACGCCCTATTAACATCATACTTCCTATAACTATTATTATATCCAAAATCAACAAAATATCACCTTTAATCCTTCTCAATTAATCTTCAAAACAATAATCCATTCACCGTTTACCAAACTTCCATGAATCTAGTGGTTAAATAACTATTGATCCCACCCTTACAATGTCAATACAAGGCCTTGTGGGGAAATAATAAGGAAAAAAAGAAAGGGTGGGGGAAAGGGATAATCAGAACTGTGAAAATGTCGATGGCCAAGATTTTTTGGAAAAAGATCATAGATTAGTGGTATTCATACTAAATAAAATTGAATAATAATAATAACAAATTTAATAAAAATAAATGGGTTCCAGAGAATTGTGGATGAATGAAAATGAAATGATGTTAAAATATATATAATCAATATTTTAATTAGAAGTGAGAAATTCCCATATTAAAGTGTGATACCAACATTTTTAAGTGATCATTATTGAAGAACACAGTATCAAATGAATGAGAAGTCTCATTGTGGTCATTGCCACTCAATTTATATAGATTCAATCAGATTTTGACCTCCTATATCAATACACCAATGACGAATATTAGAGGCTCTACTCAAATATCCCATGGTTATGAGGCTAACTAAAAATAATTTCTATAATAGTATATTCAATGAGGAAATTATTATTTTGGTTATAAAATGAATAAATTATTTTATTTTATTAATCAACTCGATTAGAATACCCACCAATAACTACCTCATATTAACATCTGGTTCTTACCAACATTATGTAATGTATATGGTAAACCCCACATTCCAAATTTTTTTTGGTATCATATTTCTCATCAGATTATTTACTCATAAAATATTCCATATTTAAAAAAAATAACAATGCATGATAATAATATATTTCATATTTTTTAAAAATAAATCTATGCTCATCGAATGTCAGGATCTTATATTGTCTTAGAACATGGATCAAAAATTGTCCATAAAATATTTCAAATTCTTACTTGGAAAACCTAGGGAAATTTCATGTATCATCCAAATTATTTTCCATCCCCTCATAGTAATTAATTGAGATTTCATAATCATTTATAAATTATAACCATATCTTTTTGTGTATATTAAATTAATCTTTTGTTAATATATATTTCAATTTATTATGATTAATGTATATATCATAGTGTTTTCTATAGAGATAATTTTACCAAACCATTAATGGAATTATCATTGCTTCCATCTCTAAATCATTAATTGGGTAATTTGTTGTTAATATATTTAATGAATTGACGCATAATAAATTACCTTACTAGTCTTCCTGATGATTCCAACCAAAACATTCTATATGGAATCAGTGTATATTAAAAACCCTTCCTCAGAGTTGGGTAATGTCTGTACATGAGTAGTGTCAATCCATTTTTTAGTTGACCAAATATCTATTCCCATTGTTTTCTCCGAATTAACTTCGCTCCCATCAATGATAACAATGTTAGTGGATCTTATATTTGGGATAAATTTCTCACAAACAATCAATAATATCCTTCAAATCATATAATGAAATGAATTTTGGTTACATTGGTTATTCTGGGCCAATTTTTATAACACACCAATATCATATATCGAATAATAAACCATTTATTGAAATTTAATGACCCATAAAATGGTATTTGTGGAAGAATAAATATTTTTTCCTGGATTAAATTAATATAAATAAATCACTTATTTCATGAATAATATAATATATTTCAAAAATACTCACACAACATAAGTATCAAAATGACAAGTTTATTATAGATTAATGACATAAAAACATATTATTTTACAACACCCATAATCATTACCCTATAATCATTATAATATATACCATATTATAGTCATATGAAATGATAATATATTCTTTAAAATAAGTTGATTTCAAACATAATAAATGTGAGAGCTTAGACTCTCATTATGGAAAAAACATATCATTATGTATCAAATCATAAACATAAATATAATATTAGGAAAAGATAGTTAATATATTTAATGAACACTAGAAAATATATGATAATAATAAGAAATAATTTAGAATCAAATATCTTAAAAATATTTTTATAGAATCATAAAAGGTATCACACAACTCAAAAAACATCATTATGTAAAACTAGTCAATACATTAATAATAAGGAACAATCCTGAAAAATTGGATTTTCACTAAAACAATGGATTAAAAGTGTGTTCCATAATATGATAGAATATATGGAAATGTGGAAGAACTAAATTAATAGGAAATCCATTATGATCATACCCTTTATTCATACTCCTATATAAACAAAAAAATTACCTACATGTTTGAAAAATTGAAGAATCCCATTTTTACCATGTATGTATCAAGAAACTCATTATGTTCATGCATTACTATCTCACGTGACATAATTGTAAACAAATTCATTGGAGAGTGATATATTACCCCAACCAACATCAACCATACACATCTATTCCAATTTAAGTGAACCATTATCATATATTAAATAACTCATATAAAAAGTGTGGAGTTTTTAAAAATGTCAAAACATCACATAACATGAACATAAAATGTTAAAGTATAGAAAAATATTTTACAAAAGTAAGAGAATCATAAAAAACATACAGGATGCTTAAACATAGATTTATTTTTTATAAACATTAGAAGAAATGTTCACTAGTAGAAAATACCCTATACCAACATTTTGAAACTGTTGGGATCGGACTCCAAACTGTTGGTATATCCTATACCAACGGTTTGGAGAACTGTGTCCAAGTAATCTATAGGGACAGGTCTATATCAACAGTTTTCCCAAAACCGTTGGTATAGACCTATATCAAAGGTTTTAAAATCTGTTGGTATAAGTAATATGAAAAATATATACCAATGGTTTCATAAAACAATAGGTATATGTATTCCAAAAAAGAATCATTCGTTGGTTTTTGATCCTAGTACCTCGAGTTTATGATTAAACAACCTAACCACAAACCTAACATGAATTTTGTGAAAATAATTAAATAAATATATATATGTATTAACATTAAGATTTTAAATTTTGATTTATTTAATGTTTTCATTATGAAGATTCTATAATAAATAAATGTAACTATACCAACAGTTCTCAAAACCATTGTTATAATCCTATACCACCGGTTGCGATAACTATTGGTATAGATTCATTGATTTTGGGAACTATAACAATGGTTTTCAACAAACTGTTGGTATAGTAGGGTCATATACCAACAGTTTGGGGAAACTGTTGTTATATGCCCCTTTTATACCAACGGTTTGTCCAAAACCATAGGTATATGTCCATATTAGTAACCTATACCAACATTTTTTTCCAAACTGTTTATATAGGTCCATATAAGTGAATTATACTAACTTTTTTCCCAAAATTGTTGGTATTGATATTATTTCTAGTAGTGCTTGAAGTGAAAAAAAAAATTTAAAAAATTATTAATTATTTTTATAAAATATGAATTAAAATTATAATCAAAAATATTTTGAGAAGTAAAATAGAAGGAATAATAAAATAATAAAAAAAATTAAAATAAAATGATCCTTGAAAAGAAACAAAAATCATGGTAATAAATCTAAAGTAGTAAATAGAGAAAATAGAGGTCATTATTATGTTTTTTTGATTTTGTATGGTAAAACACACATTGAAGAAACATTAAAAAATTTAAATTCATTAAATATGTAAGTGAATATAAATGTAATATAATGGGATAAATATAATATTGGGTAATTTTAGAATTATATAAATCATAATAATTATATTAAACTAAGAGAGACTATGACACGATGATTTGTAAATGGAGTTGATGAAACCCATATCTTTAATTTTGATTCACAATGAAGTTATTAAACCAAACGTATTAAAAAAGAAAAAATACATGTTAAATTTTCTAAAAATTTATTCTCCTAAATTTCCATTTATAATATTCATTAATAATAATTCCTCTCATTTATTATATTGACACAGTCACTTTTCAACATCTTGTTTTAATAATCCTGACCATTTTGAACTTTGTTTTTAAAATAAACATAAAATGTAATTATTATACCCATAGAAATAATTTTAAAAACAATTATGGGACCGAAATTCAAATTTTATAATGACACAAAATTTTATAAATTCATTACAAGGGATTTTTAGGGCTTTTAAGGACACAAATATTGTCAAACATGTTTCTAGTAATTTAGTGGTAATTTTGGATTACTTTATAATGATCACCAGTTTAATTTGATTACATTATAGAACCATACTAATGATATGTATTATTTATCAATATTATATATAATAATAAAATATAAAATAAATCCAAAAATGAAGGTTTAGTGAAAAATGAAACACTTTTATTCATGAAGGAGGTAGTTCGTAAACACGCAACTTTCATGTTTTTATTTTTCTTACATTAAAAAGGAATGTTGGGTAATGATTGTAAATTTATTATAACTACATACCTACATGCTAATTATACTAATGTTTTTATATTTTTATGGTTTACTATAATTTTATGGAGAATATGTAAAAAATATCAAATAAAATAGAGTAATGAGTGGTTATAAATTTATTCATCATTTCATGGATTATCTCTTTTGAAAAGGGGGTTAAGCCTTTGTGGGATGGAATTTTAAGATGTCATGAATAACATGGTTGTTGATATAAATTTCATGTATTGGTTTGGGTATATTTTGGGTCAATATAGGGGGGGTTTGTCAGGGTATTGGAGGAGAATATGAAAACTTTTATAAGTGAAAATGGATGACATTATTTGTATATACCCGAAAGGTTTAAATAATAGAAAGTCACTCTAAATGAAGTTTGTTCTGGAAATAATAAATTTTAGAACAAATAATTGAAAATGTAAATTAATGAATCAACCATATATTCCGAGACATGATTCAAACATGTCTTATTTTATTTACTATTAGATACTTTACATTATACATTTTAGATTTTACCATGGTAAATAATTTTTTCCAAAGTAATTTATCATTGATGTGTAAAAATGAAATGGAATATTTTATTATAACATAGAGATAATGATAAAATATTTTAAATCAATTTAAATGAATAATATAAATATTTTATAATAACTAAGTTATTGTAATTAACAAAACATTTATTCATTAAAATTCCTCTTGACCCGATTAAATGTCTAACTATGTAAAATGGTTATATAAGGCATATGAACTTCCATGGGATTATTTTTTTGGAATTTAAAATACCGTTACTAATTATTATTGTTGCCAATATAGTCGTACAGTAGTGACCACATGATTATTATAAATACAGGGCATAAACAAACTCAATTTACTAAGAAAAAGGAAGAGATGGACTCATCCTCTAGAATTTCTACAGATGACGCCCATTTTTCAGAGCTTATAAAGGAAGTAGAATCACTGGGATTCGCTCTTGGACATTCCCAAGCCGAGCTTCAATACATTAAGATTGAATGGAACCGCAAACAGGAGAAGTGGACATTAATAGAGATTACCACCCATGTGATTATATCTAATCACCTCCAAGACTCTATCACCATCTCAAACCATACCCTTAGATATTATGTGGGTTTTATAAGGGGTTATGGAATAATAACCTGGAACTATTTTTTTATAGAATAATGAATATACATTCATTTTATTATTGTTACTTTGTGAATAGTTTTTAATTCCCAAATAGTATTTTAGTTAATATTCAATTATGAAATTTAATTTTATGAATTAATGGATTTTTGAAATAAAAAATATTTTAATAAAATATTATTACTAATTTTTAAAATCTAAATTATAATATAATTTTTATGAATAAATTTTAATATTTATTATGGTTTGATAGATGTTTTTGTCAAAACCCATTATTTTTCGATAAATGTCAGTTTTTATTTTAAAAGTAAAAATTACCATATTTAGAAAATTAATTATATAAAATGAATATTATTTTTGTAATCATGACATAAAAATTATCCAATGGTTAATTTTTCCTAATTTTATGAGACAGTCTAATTTTTTGGAAAAAACTAAATGTCTATTAAATATATAATGTGTTTTATAACAACATAATTACCTAACAGAGATGTAATAAAATACTATTAATAGAATAATCGGCCAATATATTTTTAACCTTTAAAATAATGTGACTTTAGATTTGTTGGATTAATTTTGTTGTTCATTAGTAGACCATCCAAGCGTTATAATAAATTATAACTTTTTTAAACGATTTTTTGAGAGTGTGACTCACCTCCACATAAGAAACCATAATATTTTAAGACTTTCAGACATTGGACTTATAAAATAATTTCTTCCACTCCCCTTTGGAAAAACCCATGTGGGAAAACCATGAGATGGTTTATGGTTTTGATTTGTTTAATGTCTAGTGTCACAAACATAAGGAATAATGAATCCCATATTAATTCCTATATAAACCCACTCATTATCCTATTCCTCTCCACTCCAAAACCATTGTAGATAGACTACCCTCATCCATAAACTCTCTAGAATCCTCCCAAGAAGCTCCAAGATCTCTAGAAGCCTCTCTCACGCCTCTCCCAATCCTTTGGGATCACACTTCCAAGTATTTGATTTCTTCCTCTCTGAATTTTTTCCAAATTTCGTTATGTCCTTATGCCCTTTTGTTTTCAATTAAAAATGATGGGATATGATTTATAACCTCCCCTAAACCTCCATACTTATGTTTTAAAGAATATAAGCCCCTTTATATCAAAATAATTCCTCCCAGGTACACTGGTTACCATTTTCGAAATTTTGTATGTGATTTATCTCTCCTCATTTATAATTAATTAATTTTTTTTCATTATGCACCTTAATTATTTTATATATGTCGGGAAATTTATCTTTATGACCCCATTACTTTTAATTTAATGTACATATTATGATATACCCCTTTCTCTCTCATCAACATTTTTTTATGAATTCTACTGTCACGCTGTTATGCTCCAGAAATTGAACAACAATTTTCCATGCCAAAGACATTATATAGTGGATACCATGACCATTTCTCAATCAAGGGTGTTCACCATTATGAACATTTACTAACTGATTATATATTTTGATGAATTTATTGAACATTACTTTAACATGCAATAAATGGTGATGAATGATTCCATGTTGTATGATCGATGTGGCAGACTTATTCATAAAATGAAATTATTAAGAAGGGTGTGCCCTGATATCACTCCATTGCATTTGGTAAGGATTAGTATCATGATACAACATGTTCCTTGAGGATTTAATCCTTATAATTAAATTTAAATGATGTTTTACTCATGATCCATATGCAATGATACTTTTCTCGTGTTAATATCATGTGAAATGTTGTTGGCACATTTCCATGTTATGATAATCATGTAATATCATGACTTTATGTTCAGGTTTCTATTGTGCTCCATTGATATACCAATTTACTAACATGTAATATATTCTTTATATTATTACTTTTTTACTCCCTTATTGTTCTTTATACCTTATCCTTCTCTTATTCATGTCCTCATGTTATCCCATGTAGTGCTAAGTACGATGGAATTATATGGTTATGTAAAATTTGTTTTCAATAAAGATGTTGTATTTTATGAAATATGTTTTTATGCAATGTTCCTAATTTCCCGATACACTTGACCTGTAGTACTAAGTGTTTTCTTAGAAGCATGTTTATGTAATAAATCGTTATTATTTTGGTAATAAATAGCAGGTTTGTAATAGTTGGTATCAAGGGTTAATTTTAGTTATTTGGGGGATATAGGATTATAAAACTCTAGTGAAATACTTAAGGATACGACAATGTATAATAAAAACATCCCTATATTTTGGTGATTCTTGAGTATGTGGTTTATGATGCTAATAAGTCCCTGTCTGGATATGAGTAGGTAGAGGAAGCTCTGGCACAAATGTATCTTGGGATAAAACCCAAAAACACCTCTTTGAGCTAGACTCAATCGTGAACTAGTTCCTGACAATGGGCCTTGATGCTCTCTTGGTTAAGACACTCCTGGGGGATACGCATTTGTAAATTCATATATTTAATATGAACCATTATTGAGGGAATAAAAAAATGACCCTAAGAATATATGTTGGAAATTATATCATGGATAACATAGATTGAAGAATATAAATTTATAAGTAAAGGAAAGAAGTGTAATTTATAAGTTATACCTTTTTTATTGGATCCCCCTTTATATGTTTCCCATGTCATTCATTTTATTCTAAATAATGGCCACTAATATGAGGACTCAGGCTAATAACCGATGTGAAGATCAATGTGATGACTATTCTAATGGGATTTACAATCTTATGGTCATGGGAATATGTATCTCTATCATGATACCCTTTCAATTAAATCATGTTTTGAATAGATAAATGGGTCAAGAGGATCATTCAGCCGCCAAGAAAAAGTCGCAATTGAGAGATTAATCAGACAAAGGCCTCCTACTTTTAATGAATCATCCAATCCCTCAGTTTCAGAAAAATGGTTTATCTCCATTGAAAAGTTCTTATCCATACAACAATGTTATAAATAAGAGAAGGTAAATCTAGATGCTTATCATATGGTGTGTGAAGCTGATCAATGGTGGACATTGATAAAAAATGTGAACCATCTGGAGGAGATTGAGGTGTTTGAATGAAAGGATTTCCAGAAAATGATTTTTGATAAATATTTTCCTTGCACCCTCTGACTTAATATGGAATGGGACTTCAACTACCTCATGAAAAGAGATGACGAATCCATCAGACTGTACGAGGCAATCTTCACAAGACTTTTAGGATATGCCTCCAGCTTTGTCATTACCCCCAAATGCAAGGTTTACCGCTTATTTGGTGGGATAAAACCTAGATTTTGGAAAGTCCTTGCGATCCATTACCATGATATATATGAATAAATTATTCTATGTTCCCTCATTGTCAAAATAGAGATTGGAGAATCTCAGGGGTATCATACAGATAATAAGCATAAAGTGGAATTTAATTCTTATGGTCTGATGGTTAAATCCAATGGTGCTAGAAAACTCCAGTACCACACTTTCTAATGGTGCAGAAATAGGAACCCCAGAAATTGATTGAAGTGGACGAGGAAATTATTTTGGTTTGAAAGAGAAGGGAACCTGGCCATTATCTTCCAAAAAGAAAAACATGATGTTGTCACAGAGTAGAGGAACACTTTGTTCGATGTTCAACGCATGGATCGTTGATTTAACTAAAATGGAAAAGTGAAATTTTCTAACCAGTTCCCTAATCCAAGGGTTTTATGAGGCAACCAACAACCTCCAAGGTATTAAGGGCATGTTTTTTCCATCACAACCACCGAAATGAACCCCGATAATGAAGTGGTGAAAGGTAATCTTGATATTCATTCAAAAATAGCTAACATAATTTTTCATTCTGGTTCTATGAAATATTTTATATCATGAATGTGGAGTATATCAATCCCAACACCACCACAAATCATGGATGTAAAGAGTTCTATAAGAACAGAAAATGGGGAAATCATTGCATCCTTTGAATATAACTCCTGCCCAATCACACTTAGTGGATTGAACTTCCCAGAAAACCTCATCATACTCCTTTTGGTGGAATTTTATGTAATTCCTTTCATGGATTTCCCTTCCTTATATATATCTACCATTAATTTAAATGAGTGTGAAATCATTCTTCATATGGAGAATTGACCCCTGATTCTGTATGAGTGTAAGGAGAAGGATGAATCCTATTTAGAACTATCATCCCAAGCATGTATATTACTGCACTATAAGCATTCATATAATGCATAGATTATTGAGTCTAAGGAAGCAACCATCCTTGAACACATTCATATTTTGAGGGAATTCACTGAAGTGTTTCCAAGGAAATTTTGGGTCTTCCTCCTTGAAGAGATAATGAATTATTGATTGATCTTATAAAGGGGGAATTTCTAATATCCAAGAATCTGTATCAAAGGGATGTTGTAGATATTGAGGAGATAAAGAAACAAATATAGAAGAATCTATATAAAGGGTTTAAATACACATGTTATTCACCATGGAGTGCACCTGTCCTCTTCATCATGAAGTAGGATGGGTCAACGCATCTCTGTATTGATTATTGTGAAAAAAAATTAAAATATAGAACATGTATCCTATCCCCCAAATTGATGACTTCTTCAATTAGCTACATGGAACAAAATACCTCTCCAATGTGGATCTGAGTTCCGGATACTTCTAAGTTAGTGTGAATAAGGATGATATCCCCATGAGTGATTTTCATACAAGTTATGGATACTATGAATTCTTATTAAAGCCTTTCATACTAACTACTAATCCATAAATATTCATCCACATGATGAATTAAGTCTTTAGAGATTACTCCAAAAAAATTGTTCTTTTATTTATAAAAGATATTATAATATACTTCAAAACCAAGGAGGATAAGGCGGAGCATCTATGAACTGGACTAGAGACCTTTTGAAAGGATATGGTTTCTGCAATGAATAGAAAGATTGAGTTCTGGTTGAATACAATCTCATTATTGGGGCATATCATCACAAACAATGAGATGTCATTGGATCCCTATAAGATAGCTGAAATTTAAGGATGGATAAGGCCATCATTGATGACGTGTATCTGTAACTTCCAAGGGATAGCTAGATATTATCATCAATTTGTGAGAAATTTTACATGATTTTCAAACCCTATTACCAAGAAAACTCGAAAGGGAGTAATGTTTTCTTAGAGTGATGAATGAGAAGAGAGCTTCATGGAGTTGAAAAATAGGATTATCACTATGCATGTGGTCACACTACCCATAGGTGGAGAAAATTTTGTGGTATTCAATAATTCTTATAAGAAGGGAACATGTTTCCTATTAATGAAAAATGACAATTTCATTTCTTATGATTCAAAAAAATTGAATGTTCAAGAGAAAAACTATCCAACAAATGATCTAGAGTTGGCTGTAGTAATATTCACATTGAAAGTTTGTGGCATTACCTCGTTGAGGAGAAGTGTGAAATATACACGAATCACAAAAGCCTCAAGTATATATTCATCCAAAAATAGTTGAACATGTTCCAATGAAGATGGTTAGAGATAATAAAAATCAATGATTTCTCAATCTATTACCACCCTAGGAAAAAAACAAGGGGGTGACGACTCTATGTAGAAAGGACCCAACAATTCTATCATTGATTGGAATTGAAATGGATCATGTCTTCATAGATTCAATGAACATAGAATTTGTAATCATAATTAAGGGAACATAATAAATCCTTTCCAAAATGATTTCTCAACCTTATCTTTTGGAAAGGTTAATGGATGGTCAAAAGGATGGTGTGAGAATTTAGAAGAAAGTGGAAACTATCAGAATAGGGAAATCATCAATGATAAACGTTAATGAAGAAGGAATTTTGAGATTTGGGACAAGAATATGTGTTCCATGAAATCCACAATTAAATAATGAACTTTTCGATGATGCATATTGTTCAAATTTCTCCTTCCACCTAGGAAACAAAAACATGTATCGAGATATCTGATAGAATTATTGGTTGGATAACATGATGTAAGATATCTCTGAGCATACATCAATGTTCTTGGTATGTCATCAAGTGAAGTATTGGAGGAATAAGTATATGGGGATGATGAAACCATTACCCTTTTTAGCATGAAAATGGGAGAACATCACTATGGACTTTGTCACCAGACATCTGAATACATCCAAAAGAAACAATGTTGTCTTGGTTGCTGTGGATAATCATACAAAGAATACACACTCAATTGAAATTCAAGAGGATTTCCCATTAGATTGAATGGATTGAATTTATATCAGAGATGTTGTAAGTCTGTATGGAGTACTAATATCTATTTTATCTGATCGAGATCAAAGATTCACCTTTATGTTTTGGAAGAGTCTTTAAAATTCTCTGAATACTGAGCTGATCTTTAGTACGGATTATCAACATCAAAATGATTTCCAATCAGAGCAGACTATCCAAACACATGAGGAAATGTTGATATCATAATGAATGGACTTCATATGATAATGGGATCAACATATTCCTCTAGTTGAGTTGTCTTATAACAACAATTTCCACTCAAGAAACCAAATAGATCCCAATAAAGCCCTTCATTGGAAGAGATGTAGAACACCGACATATTGGGATGATGTTGGGGATTCAAAACTCCTAGGTCCATAAATGGTCAAATAAATTGTGGAGAAGATTAAGATTATCCAGCAGAACATTAAAGAAGCTCAAAGTCAATAAAAGAGCTATGCTAATAATCGTCGATGAGACCTAGAGTTTTCTATTAGAGACATGGTATTCCTCTACATATCACATTGGAAGAGATTTATATGATTTGGGAAAGGTAATGCTTAGTACAAGTTACATTTTCCCTTTTGGAATCCTTGATCTCATTAGAGCAGTGGCCTATTGATTATCCCTCCCACTAAGACTATCTAAAGTACATGATGTATTCCATGTATCACTCTTGAGGAATTACATTCCTGACCCATTTCATGTTCTCAATCCAGAGGTGTTACCATTGGAGAATAACCTCTATTAGGAAGATAAGCTGGTAAAGATATTAAAGCATAGGGAAAACTTTCTATGAAATAAAAAAATTACCCTCGTCAAGGTGTTGTGGAGAAACCACAAGTTTGGAGAAGATATGTGGGAATCAGAGGAAGTGATGAAGAAGAGTTACCTTCATCTATTTTAGTGTGGGAAAAGAAAACTTTTAGGGATAAAATTCTTAAGGGGGAATATTGTGACGACCCAAACTTTTATTAATGAAAATTCCTCTTGATCAGATTAAATTTCTTACTATGTAGAATGGTTATATATGACATATAAATATTCTTGGTTTTATGTTTTTAGGATTTAAAAATACCATTAATTTTTTTTATCATTGCTAATATAGTCGTTGAACAGTGACCAAATGATTAGTATAATTATATGGATTTAAAAATCAAATTTACTCAAAAAAGGAAGTGATGGCCTCACCAAGTATAATTTCTCCATAAGAAACCTTTTTTCGAATCTCATAAAGGTGGTAGCATCACATGGCTTCGCTCTTGACCATGCACGAGCTGAGCTTCAACACGTTAAGCATGAACTGAAGCACCTATAAGGGAAGTTGATATTAATAGATATTTCCACCCGAGTGATGTTATTGAAGCCTCCCCAAGAGTCTTCCACCATCGCACAGCTTACCCATAAGACTTATTATGGTTTTATAAAGTATTATGTAACAAGACCGTAGAACAAATTTTTTATAGAATAAAGAATTTACACTCATTTTATGATTGATATTTTATGAATAGTTTTTAAACCACAAAGAGTGTTTTAAGTTAAAATCAATTAAGAAATACATTTTGAGGAATTAATAGATTTTTTAATTAAATAATATTTTAATAAATTATTATTACAATTTTTTTATTAAATATTAATAATCGAATAATTTTTATGAATACAATTGTAATTTTATTAGGGTTTGAAAGCTGTTTTTTTCAAAACCAATAAATTTTTGATAAATGATTATTTTTATATTAAAAGTAAATATTAAAATATTTATAAAATTATATAGATAAAATTTATTTTTTTTGAATCTGGACGTTGAAATTATCGTACTGTAAATTTTACATAATTTTCTCAGACAGTCAAATTTTTGGGTAAAATTAAATATCAATTAAATATACATTGTGTTTTATGACATCATAATTAACCAATAGTGATGTAATAAAATACAATTAAAGTTATATTAGAAAAAAAATTCAATTTAAAAAATTTGATTTTAAATTATTTTGATTAGATTTATGAAGCCATAGTGGACCCTCCCAGACATATAAATCATTTTAACGTTTCAAAATGATTTCCTTGAGAGTGTGATACACCTCCATATAATAAAGCCTACTTTCCTAAAATTTTCGGCCATTGTACTTATAAAATAATTTCTTCCACTCTCCTTAGGAAAAAAAAACATGGGTAAAAACCATGGTATAGTCTATGGGATAAAATAGTTTAACGTGGAGTATAATAACCTAAATTATAATGAATTCCATATCCTTTACTATATGAACCAAATCAGTATCCCATTACTATTCACACAAAAACATTTGGGGATAGACAAAATCTTTCCCTCATCTCTCTAGAATCCTCCCAGGGTTCCCCAAGCTTACTATAAGCCTCTCTCAAGCCTCTCTTAAGACAATTTTTTCACACTTCCAAGTAAAGGATTTCTTCCTTTCTCATTACTGTCCAAATTTCTATATGTTGTTATGACCTTTTATTTTCAATTAAAAATGTTGGGGTATGATTTATCACATCCAATATTGTAACAGCCCAAGATTTTATAAAAAATATTCTTTTTAATTTTATTAATGTCTTGTGTTGTACGCTGCACCAAAAGGATCTTGCACAACACGCATCCTTGACTTGCCTTGCATTACACGCAATCACGACCTTCCTCGATAGCGTGTGTAATACGCAATACCGAGTTTCACTAAACAACGATATGCTATTAAAATATTATTAAAACTAGCCGGTATGAATAGTAATAACCACTTTTTAAAATTCTGTAAATCTTATTTTTCAAAATGAACTTCATTTTTGGATTCGGAGTATCGAATTTAGCCTAAGGTGAAATTTTGGTACATTTTGGATAACTTTCATATTCTGATGAATAGTGAAAATTACTAAATTATAATTAAAAAACAACTTTTTTAATCGAAATAATTAATAGTGATAAATTATTAATTGGAGTAGTTTTAAAGTATATTTAGAATATATTTTTACAATTTAATACAATGTTGGTCATTGGATGTAATTGCACATTTAAACCAGACATAAACAAGTGTCAATTTTTTGATAGATATTGTTTCTTAAAAACACGCTATTTGTTTTAACAGCGGGATTTAATTATAAAATTAATTAATGCAACTTCTATGTTATGAATTTGGTAAAATAGACTTCATTTTTGAATTCGGAATATGAAATATAGCTTAGGATGAAATTTTGGCATTTTTCTGAAATCCTTCATTTTTTGATGAATAGTGAAACTACTAAGTGGTAGTTAAAAAACTGAATTTTTCATAAAAGTTAATTTTACCGCTTCTGTGAATGGAATTTCAAAAATCCGAGAGACACGGTTGATGACAGTAAGTAGAATTTGGTTCAATGAGATGAAAATAATTTTCGGTGAATAGTAACTTTTTACTTTTATTTACCACGGTTAAAAGTAAATAGGGTAATTAAGGGTAAGAATGATATTAATATTACCCTAACACATGTCCTAATTCTATTGGACAAGTGTATCTCGACCAAAAACAACCTTAAGTGTAAAATATTATCATTTAGGCCCACTTGGATTAGATTAGGACATTTATTATTATTTAATTCAAAGAAGACTTAAAAGAGTTAAAATCAAAGTTTATTCACTAAAACATTTTTAATATGGGGTTATACATAATATAAATTCGACTATAAATATTCATTAGAAAGCTAAAAATCATTCCTACATAATGATATTTTATTTATAATTTTTAGACTTTAAATAAATTAATTTATTTACGACACAATGATGATGCAGTAATTACCCTTTTAAGGAAATATTAACATAATTGGTGTTATAAATACTCAAATGAATGTAATTTGAGACTTTTTATGAATTACACTAATTTTATAGGTTACAATGATATATTAGTGTTGATTTAATCAACTTGTTTCGAACATATAATTCTGTTATGACTTTCACAAAAATCATATATCAAATAGTGTCAAAATTGACACAAAATAGTTTTTAAATCAAATATTATATTATTAATTGTTATTTTATTCCTAAAAATCTAAGGTTCGGCCAAATTACTTAGATAAGGATATATATATTAATAATATACAATTTGGGGTTCGTTTGGCATGTTATAGTAAGTTTATTAACCATATAGTGAAAGAAAAGAAAAAGACACGGTAAAAGTTAAATTATTTAACTTAGAGTTAAATCTAATTGATAAGGTTAAAATAATAACCTAAAATTTTCTAAATCCTATTGGTTGATAGGATTTCGACCCAGCCCCACTTTAGCTTCGAAATAAGACCCTTTGGACCCATTATAAACCGATTTTTACTTTAATATAAAATAATATTTTGAGATATTCCTAAGGTGCCCCTCTCCTCCCTTATAAAAGGGCACCTCCTCCCCCTCCTCCTCACACCAATTTGAGCACTCAAGCTCGACCAACCCCTGCCAAAATCTCTTCTCCACTTCCCTAGCAACATCCTAGAGGTTCTGGTCTTCCTCAAAGACCAATTTTAGTTCCCTAAGAGGAGGTCTCCAAAAGGCGCTTCAAAGAAGAGGTAATTACCGTTACCAATTCTTTCATCTTTATTTCTTCTTCCACTTCTTCTTCTTAGGTTGTTTCATTATGAAGTAGTAACATCAGTATCACTCATATACTGATATTTTATTATAAGTATGAAACAACCCTATTTCACCATCTATCTATCCTACGGAAAAAGAAATCACCGCGCGTGCGTACGTACGGAATACCGTCTCCACGCCGTGGTGTAATCTATTTTCCACCACCACCTTACATGGATGGGTATAATGGTGTAAAGAATAACTATACATAGTTATTAAAACATCATATTGATTCTGATATATTGTATAATCCACTCCAATTCAATTCAATATTTATGGAAATGATATCATCGCTCGTGCGTACGTACGGACTACTGTCTCCACGACGCGATGAGATTCATTCTCCATGTTAACCATTTAAGAATGATTATAAAGTATATATAAGAAATAATAATTAAATATATGACATTATAAAGCTACTGGATTTATGTATATATATATATGTATGTCATCTACTTACTTCCATTCAAGACAATAGGGAAAGGAAAACAGCGTTCATGCGTACGTACGGACTACCGTCTCCATGAACGGTGTTTTTCATTTCATTTATCTATCTATTATATATATATATACTGAATATATATGATATATAAATCATATTTTATATTCTTGAAGTAAGTAAATCATGATATAAGTAATAATAATGTCAATAACAACAAGTCAAAACACCTACGATAAAAGAAACGATTTTACCCAAAACGCTTCTTTAACAAGGAATTTACAAAAGAACGGGTAATATAATGTCATAAGTGAACCATATATGACATCATAACAATGAATATGATTCTTTAATAAGTCAATGACATTATTTAAACCATTATACAGGAGCTTCGGACACGTACAAAGCAAATCAGACCTAAGGTAAGGGAAATATCACAATCTCACTTTTATCCGAGATTGTATTTACTTTGGTAATTACTGGGGTGTATTTTATCATCCACATCCATGTTACCTCAATATGTAATATTATTTCCATCCTTCTACAATAGTTTATATCCAATTTTACCCTTCGGTAAGTTTTTTTTGTAAAAGATATGAAAGGAATCTTTTTTCGTTTTTCATACGAGGTACTTTTTGACTTTCCGACAAAAGTACGAAGAATGTTTTTTTTAACTTATACGGCATGAATGGATTTTTAAAACCTTGTTTCCAAAAAGCTTCCTTTACAAGTTTTCAAATTTATTTTTAATCAACTTCTTTTATTTTAAAGTTGTATGACATGTTATGAAAGTAAAAAATGTTTTTTAAGAAGAAAGGATATTTTCCTCAAGAATGGAGTTCAAGTGTTTTATCAAAATGATTTTCCATATAAGATAATAAAGGGTTCTGTTTTTATCCCTATTATTAAATTGATTTGTTCATGTTGTGATGGAATTATTTTTATGAATTCCTTTATCTTATATGAATTGATTTATGATGTCATGATGTTTCAAGAATCCCATTTTTGTTACATGTGTTATGCGATGATGTATGTTTTATGATTATGTGAAACACATAAGAAAGGATTCATTATAAGATGGGTGGGACCTATATCTCCCTCCAATGCATTGGGTAAAGATTTTATATCTCATGAGATAGACAGGGCTGGAACGGTAGGTTATACCGGTTCAGTGAAACAGGACTGAAACGAGGGTTACTCGATTCAGAAAGGGACTTTGTCCACTAAGATAGTCTTGGCAACTAGTCTTGACTAACAAGAAATGATTCTCTATGATTATGTGTGTATGCCACAAAGTTTCATGTTTTAAGTTATGATTATTGGGATTACTTTTTCACTGCCATGATTTATCCCATGATTATGAAATTATGCTCTCTTTTGCAGGTTATGATTTCCAAAATGTTATGTTCTTATGATGTGATTGATATTTATTTTGTTTACCCTTACTGAGCATTTGAGCTCACCCTTTTATGTTTTCTTTTCCCCAGGATATAAAGAAAGGTTTTAGGTATAAAAAAAAGAAGATCTTTATGGGAGATTTTGAAGATCTTTCACCACGATTAGAAGATTATCGTCCGAGTTTCCAAAGACACTAAACTATTACGATCCTTGTGTGTGTGTTTTTTTTAATGTACTAAGTATTCCGCAAAAGTAATGTAATGTCAATGTACGTCAAGATACAGGTCTCTACAGTTGGTATTAGAGGAAAGGTTTAGTCAACCTTTGGAAACTAGGATGCGAAAATGTTAGTGAGATCCCTAGAGATATTTCTAAGGTATGTCTAGGGATGTCTCTAAGGTTAAGTATACGTATAGGTTATAATCCTAGAATTGCGCTAACGATCTTCGAATTTAACCTAAGATGTTAGATATTGAGGGTACTACCCCTTTATTATGTTGTTTTCCCTAGCATGATTTTTGCCTCTCATACTATTCTTTTGGGGTTTTAGACGATGGCTGGAACCCGAAGGAACCGTGTTAATGCGGAATGTGATGGGCAATGCAATGATTGTCCCCCTGAGCAACCAAACGATATGGGAGCCGGAATGCAAAATCTTGTAGCCATGCTCACACAACTTTCTCAAGCTATGAATCATGCAAGACTTCCAAACGAGCAAAGGAAGGAGCAACATTCTGTTGAATCCTTCATGAGGCAGCGTCCACCTTCTTTCAGTGGGTCTACTGATCCATTAGTTGCTGAAAAATGGATTAGTACTACTGAAAAGATATTTTCAGTTCTTCAATGTTCTGAACATGATAAAGTCATCCTAGCAGTGTATCGTTTGGAAGGAGATGCTGATCAATGGTGGAATCTTATTAAGAATACGAGGCAAACAGATGAAATTGAGTCTATGGAATGGGACGAGTTCAAGAACTTATTTTTCAATAAGTACTTCCCTCGTATTCTCCGAACAAAGATGGAGAAAGAGTTTCTTGAACTGAAGCAAAGGGATGATGAATCTGTTGGTACCTATGAAGCGAATTTTACAAGACTTGCAAGGTACGCTTCTGGTATTATCATCCAACCTGAAAGTAAAGTTGATCGATTTTTCAGTGGCTTAAAACCAAGTCTTCGAAGGGCATTAGCTATAAGAGACTTCAGTAGCTATGAAGAAATTTTGCGTTGTTCTATCAAGGTAGAAATGGAAGTTGGTGTTACATATCCATCTCATGGTTTTGACAAGAAACGAAAGATGGAGTTCAAGGAGAAATCTCAGAATAATGGTGAAAAGAAGATGAATGTTTCCTTATGCAAAAAGTGTGGAAAGAAGCATGGTGGAGATTGTCTTAAAGGGACTAGAAAATGTTTTAAGTGTGGAAAAGAAGGTCATCGAGCAGCTGAGTGTCGAAGTAATGGAAAAAGGGATTCTAATGAAGTGAATAAAGCAAACACTGCAGAGAACGCACAACCAACACTTCAATGCTTCAAGTGCAAGGAGATGGGACATTATGCCAATAAATGCCCTAATCCAAGGGTTAGTGATGATCGACATGAGCAACCGCTTAAGGCAAAGGACAAAGGGAAGTCACATGCGATCACTATTGGAAATGTTGAATATGACAACGATGTGGTGGAATGATTAAGTGTTTATGTAATGGGATTCCAAAATAATGTTGTATCTTGGAATATTGGAATATTTATGTATTGGTCTAATGTGGTATTCAAAGTGATTGAGATATTATGCGCATAATGAAGGGAAAACGAGAAAATGAAATGTTTAACAGTATTCATGAGCTCATGATTGATATAAGGACTAAGTTTGAGTATATAGAATTTTGAGGATTTTGGTATGTGAAAAGTGTTAACTTTTAACTGCATTCATGTTTTCACTAAGGTATTCAAGAGAATACACGATTAAGGACTTTGAATGTTTTGAATGTGACCAACAAAACATATCTTATGATATATGGGGATCGATGATGGTGTTAAATCTCTGGTAATCATTTTCACTATATTATGAGAGTCGACTGCAGTATTATGGATAAGCCTAAAATATTGGAATGGATTATGTTGGACATAAGTTAGTATTGTTTGTTTTTTTTCGATATTATTGATGGGATGTTATATAGTTTTGGAAAAAGGACAACCTGTAGGACGGGCGACAACCCATCGCTTCAGACAAGGCTGTGGGAATCGAACCCACAACCGAAGTGCGACTGGCCTTTATCGCCTACCACTGGCCTACAGGAAGTCCCTGTTTAGTAGAAACTAGTTTTATTATATTAAGCAGTATGATATATGAAGTATAAGTCCATTTTAGGAACCATATATGATTAATCTCACTATAGATCGACTTATGCATATAATTTTTGCTAACCTTTTGTTTGAGACAGATGGAATGACCCGTCATTCTATCACATGATCTGCTAACACTTCATGAATAACAAATTCAACTTCATTTATTTAAGAGATGAAGTGGAAATGGTTCAAGGCACGAACAACAGTGAGATTGTACCAAAATAAAGTAAGTATTTATTCTAATTCAAATTTTCAACTTTAGGGAAATGATCTTGAAAACCAAAAATGTTTTCCCAGTGATCTTATACCTGATGAATCAGATGCTACCTTATATCATCACAAATCTATGGATTTGTGATTACTGGCTTTTCCATAGCCATGTTCTCTACCACTCTCCATCAGAACATGATGGTTAGATTTCTCTTCCATATCCATATTTTCACCTATGTGGAAACCCAATGATTAGTTTATTTGGGTAACCGTTACGTTTCATACTTTTGTTTTTAAAGATTGGTTTTGATATTCCTTTTTACGATGTGGGTTTCTATTAAAGAAACTTTCGAATAGTAAACCATTTATAACCCCGACGAATTTCGAGGGCGAAATTCATTTTAAGGGGGGTAGAATGTAACAGCCCAAGATTTTATAAAAAATATTCTTTATAATTTTATTAATGTCTTGTGTTGTACGCTACACCAAAAGGAGCTTGCACAACATGCATCTTTGACTTGCCTTGCATTACACGCAATCGCGACCTTCCTCGATAGCGTGTGTAATACGCAATACCGAGTTTCACTAAACAACGATATGCTATTAAAATATTATTAAAACTAGCCGGTATGAATAGTAATAACCACTTTTTAAAATTCTGTAAATCTTATTTTTCAAAATGAACTTCATTTTTGGATTCGGAGTATCGAATTTAGCCTAAGGTGAAATTTTGGTACATTTCGGATAACTTTCATATTCTGATGAATAGTGAAAATTACTAAATTATAATTAAAAAACAACTTTTTTAATAGAAATAATTAATAGTGATAAATTATTAATTGGAGTAGTTTTAAAGTATATTTAGAATATATTTTTACAATTTAATACAATGTTGGTCATTGGATGTAATTGCACATTTAAACTAGACATAAACAAGTGTCAATCTTTTGATAGATATTGTTTCTTAAAAACACACTATTTGTTTTAACAGCGGGATTTAATTATAAAATTAATTAATGCAACTTCTATGTTATGAATTTGGTAAAATAGACTTCATTTTTGAATTCGGAATATGAAATATAGCTTAGGATGAAATTTTGGCATTTTTCTGAAAACCTTCATTTTTTGATGAATAGTGAAACTACTAAGTGGTAGTTAAAAAACTGAATTTTTCATAAAACATAATTTTACCGCTTCTGTGAATGGAATTTCAAAAATCCGAGAGACACGGTTGATGACAGTAAGTAAAATGTGGTTCAATGAGATGAAAATAATTTTTGGTGAATAGTAACTTTTTACTTTTATTTACCACGGTTAAAAGTAAATAGGGTAATTAAGGGTAAGAATGATATTAAAATTACCCTAACACATGTCCTAATTCTATTGGACAAGTGTATCTCGACCAAAAACAACCTTAAGTGTAAAATATTATCATTTAGGCCCACTTGGATTAGATTAGGACATTTATTATTATTTAATTCAAAGAAGAGTTAAAAGAGTTAAAATCAATGTTTATTCACTAAAACATTTTTAATATGGGGTTATATATAAGATAAATTCGACTATAAATATTCATTAGAAAAATAAAAATATTTCCTACATAATGATATTTTATTTATAATTTTTAGACTTTAAATAAATTAATTTATTTATGACACAACGATGATGCAGTAATTACCCTTTTAAGGAAATATTAACATAATTGGTGTTATAAATACTCAAATGAATGTAATTTGAGACTTTTTATGAATTCCACTAATTTTCTAGGTTACAATGATATATTATTGTTGATTTAATCAACTTGTTTCGAACATATAATTCTGTTATGACTTTCAAAAAAATCATATATCAAATAGTGTCAAAATTGACACAAAATAGTTTTTAAATCAAATATTATATTATTAATTGTTATTTTATTCCTAAAAATATAAGGTTCGGCCAAATGACTTAGATAAGGATATATATATTAATAATAAACAATTTGGGGTTCTTTTGGCATGTTATAGTAAGTGTATTAACCATATAGTGAAAGAAAACAAAAAGACACGGTAAAAGTTAAATTATTTAACTTAGAGTTAAATCTAATTGATAAGGTTAAAATAATAACCTAAAATTCTCTAAATCCTATTGGTTGATAGGCTTTCGACCCAACCCCACTTTAGCTTCGAAATAAGACCCTTTGGAACCATTATAAACCGATTTTTACTTTAATATAAAATAATATTTTGAGATATTCCTATGGTGCCCCTCTCCTCCCTTATAAAAGGGCACCTCCTCCCCCTCCTCCTCACACCAATTTGAGAACTCAAGCTCGACCAACCCCTGCCAAAATCTCTTCTCCACTTCCCTAGAAACATCCTAGAGGTTCTGGTCTTCCTCAAAGACCAATTTTAGTTCCCTAAGAGGAGGTCTCCAAAAGGCGCTTCAAAGAAGAGGTAATTACCGTTACCAATTCTTTCATCTTTATTTCTTCTTCCACTTCTTCTTCATAGGTTGTTTCATTATGAAGTAGTAACATCAGTATCACTAATATACTGATATGTTATTATAAGTATGAAACAACCCTATTTCACCATCTATCTATCCTACGGAAAAAGAAATCACCGCGCGTGCGTACGTACGGAATACCGTCTCCACGCCGTGGTGTAATCTATTTTCCACCACCAACTTACATGGATGGGTATAATGGTGTAAAGAATAACTATACATAGTTATTAAAACATCATATTGATTCTGATATATTTTATAATCCACTCCAATTCAATTCAATATTTATGGAAATGATATCATCGCTCGTGCGTACGTACGGACTACCGTCTCCACGACGCGATGAGATTCATTCTCCATGTTAACCATTTAAGAATGATTATAAAGTATATATAAGAAATAATAATTAAATATATGACATTATAAAGCTACTGGATTTATGTATATATATATGTATGTCATCTACTTACTTCCATTCAAGACAATAGGGAAAGGAAAACAGCGTTCATGCGTACGTACGGACTACCGTCTCCATGAACGGTGTTTTTCATTTCATTTATCTATCTATTATATATATATATATACTGAATATATATGATATATAAATCATATTTTATATTCTGGAAGTAAGTAAATCATGATATAAGTAATAATAATGTCAATAACAACAAGTCAAAACACCTACGATAAAAGAAACGATTTTACCCAAAACGCTTCTTTAACATGGAATTTACAAAAGAACGGGTAATATAATGTCATAAGTGAACCATATATGATATCATAACAATGAATATGATTCTTTAATAAGTCAATGACATTATTTAAACCATTATACAGGAGCTTCGGACACGTACAAAGCAAATCGGACCTAAGGTAAGGGAAATATCACAATCTCACTTTTATCCGAGATTGTATTTACTTTGGTAATTACTGGGGTGTATTTTATCATCCACATCCATGTTCCCTCAATATGTAATATTATTTCCATCCTTCTACAATAGTTTATATCCAATTTTACCCTTCGGTAAGTTTTTTTTGTAAAAGATATGAAAGGAATCTTTTGTCGTTTTTCATACGAGGTACTTTTTGACTTTCCGACAAAAGTACGAAGAATGTTTTTTTAACTTATACGGCATGAATGGATTTTTAAAACATTGTTTCCAAAAAGCTTCCTTTACAAGTTTTCAAGTTTATTTTTAATCAACTTCTTTTATTTTAAAGTTGTATGACATGTTATGAAAGTAAAAAATGTTTTTTAAGAAGAAATGATATTTTCCTCAATAATCGAGTTCAAGTGTTTTATCAAAATGATTTTCCATCTAAGATAATAAAGGGTTCTGTTTTTATCCCTATTATTAAATTGATTTGTTCATGTTGTGATGGAATTATTTTTATGAATTCCTTTATCTTATATGAATTGATTTATGATGTCATGATGTTTCAAGAATCCCATTTTTGTTACATGTGTTATGCGATGATGTATGTTTTATGATTATGTGGCACACATAAGAAAGGATTCATTATAAGATGGGTGGGACCTATATCTCCCTCCAATGCATTGGGTAAAGATTTTATATCTCATGAAATAGACAGGGCTGGAACGGTAGGTTATACCGGTTCAGTGAAACAGGACTGAAACGAGGGTTACTCGATTCAGAAAGGGACTTTGTCCACTAAGATAGTCTTGGCAATTAGTCTTGACTAACAAGAAATGATTCTCTATGATTATGTGTGTATGCCACAAATTTTCATGTTTTATGTTATGATTATTGGGATTACTTTTTCAATGCCATGATTTATCCCATGATTATGAAATTATGCTCTCTTTTGCAGGTTATGATTTCCAAAATGTTATGTTCTTATGATGTGATTGATATTTATTTTGTTTACCCTTACTGAGCATTTGAGCTCACCCTTTTATGTTTTCTTTTCCCCAGGATATAAAGAAAGGATTTAGGTAAAAAAAAGAAGATCTTTATGGGAGATTTTGAAGATCTTTCACCACGATTAGAAGATTATCGTCCGAGTTTCCAAAGACACTAAACTATTACGGTCCTTGTGTGTGTGTTTTTTTTAATGTACTAAGTATTCCGCAAAAGTAATGTAATGTCAATGTACGTCAAGATACGGGTCTCTACAAATATAATTTCATTTTTATGCAATAATGATGAGATACCCCTTAATATCTTATTAATTCCTCCCATGTACACATGTTACCATGCCTAAATCTTATAAGGGGTTTATCACTCCTCATTTACAAATCAAGAAATTATTTTACATCATGCACCGAAATTCTTATATATCTGTTGGTACTTGTATATATATTACCCCTCACTGTTCACTTCTTGTAAAAATGATGATATACCCATTTCTCTATCATCAAGCATTTTAAATTAATTCTTACGTCACGCCGTTATGTTGCTGAAATTGCACCGCAATTATCCAAGCCAAAGTCATTGTGTAGTGAATACCATGCCCATTTCTTTATCAAGGGTATTACATGTTAGGAAATTTTATTTATTCATTGTAGTGTATTATTAAATTATTCCACTTTCCTTTATCATGGAATAATCGGTGATTTAGAATGATTACATGTTGTATCATCCATCTGGCACATTTATGCAAGAAATGAAATGATTAAGAAGGGTGCACCCCGATAGCTCTCCAATGAATTTGGTAAGGATTAGTATTAGGATACGTCAAGTAAATGAGAGTTTAATCATGATAATTAAATTTAAATGAGGGTTTACTCATGCCCCATGTGCACCGATCCTTGCCTCGGGTTAATATCATGTTAAATGATGTTTCTACATTTCCAACTTATGATAATCATGTTATGTTATGGCTTTATGTTCATGTTAATCTTGCACTCCATTGATATTATTATTGACTAACATGTACTATATTCTTCATATTATTTATTTTTTACTCCCTTTCTAGGATTTATAGCTCACCCTTATCTTATGCATGTCTGTAGGATATCCCATGAAATTCTATGTATGATGGAATGTTGTGGAAATGTAAATAAAATTTAAACTAAAGATATTGTGTTTTATGTTTTATGTTGTTATGTAATGTTCCAAATTTCCCATTACACTATACCTCTCTATCCTCGTAGTTTTCTTAGGTGAAATTTTATATAATAAATCGTGTTTATGTGTGTAATAAAGAGCATGGTTTTTATAGTTATAAATATATAAATGTATAATGTATTGAATTTTTTTTTTGAAAAAAAATGTCTTATGTACTAGTATGTCAATTATGGGTTTAGAGAGTAAACCACATTTTTTAAATTATATATATAGTTAATGAATTCATATATTATCATAGAAAATAGTTTTATGTATTTAAAATTATCGATTATATTATATTAACATTATAAAAGTCATATTTTTTGTAAAAATATTTTTTTCCCAATTCACATAAAATCCTCTGTTTTTATTAAATCCATATATTCATCATAATATTTTATTTACATGAAATATTTTTAAGTGAAGGTAATTTTCTCAATTCCAAAAAGTAAATTTAATATTTAAAAAAAACATAAAATATATATATAAAAAAAATTATATAGGAAAATAAATTTTAGTATCTGAACTAATAATTTTCCAAAAGATTATTATTTAATATTGTGTAAAAAATTTATTAATATTAAAATATATTGTAAAACAATGAATAATATGTTAGTAAAATTATTTTATTTGTTTCTCTAGTTGACTCTATATTTAATGTGAACATTATTTTTTAGTATATATATATATATATATGTGTGTGTGTGTTTCATAATTCCATTAGCACTATTTTAATTGTTAAATTATACTAATACCTTTAATGTGTATAATTTTTTTTTCATGGTTTCATGTATAGAAATATATTGAACATAATATATACTTAATGGGGTATATCTTAGTAAAACATGGATCATTAAAATTAATAAATGGGAAATTCCTAAAAATATTATAATGATATTTTACAATGAATTTTCTTCACTAAGACCATATTTATACTATGTTATTACTCACACAAGTATAACCTTAGGTGTAACACACGAAAGACTATACAAGGTAAGATTAATTTTCATTGGGATTTAGGAATTTGGATGAAACCATATTATATCAGACCACCCATATGTATCATCTTTATTATACAACCCCAAGAAAACCCAACATTCCACTAGAATCATATAATAATCATATTCTCTATATTTCACCCAATGAAGCTATTTTTTTAGGGGAGATCTTGAAGCAGATTACTATTTATATGATCCCCTAGGAACACCCAATAAGTTAAATTAAATCCTTTGAAATAAAAACAATGTAAATTAATAATGGTTGAAATTTTACCACTGTTTACTATAACAATTAACACCATTAAACACCTACACATAATGTATTTGAGAGGTTTTATAGATTATAAAATATCCTTTTATAAACAACTAGAAATTCATGACAATAAAAATTTGTTATTAAATAATGGAAAAGTATTAAAAATCCATGAATCCACACTATATAGATCACCCTTATCAACTAAAATGTTATATCATGATCTGAGACTACTTAAATAATTTCATAACATATCTTTAGGTCATTAACCATGATGGAATATCCGTTAATCAATAATGAATACTATAAATAACAAATAGTTTTGAAAATTAATTCCTTAAAGTGTATTGATTGTCCTATCATATAATTCTGGACTCAATTAACACTAATAAGAACTTTATAAACCTAGAAACCATGTCTCATATAAATACATCACATATATAAACACAACATAAGTTTTTATTTTAGTGGAACTACATACAATGAGATTACTAGTTTAAATTTCCAGTAGCTACACATTCGTAACAAAACTATATTGGACAATGTATAACTATTCTCATTAGAATAAATGTCACACCCTTAGGTTCTATTAATTAATTTTAACAATTATAATTAATTTTTCAATTAAATCCAAGGTTGTATGATGGGAAAGGCCACAAAGCACCCCAATAATAATGAAACTAAGATGAATATAAATATTAGGACTCATAAAACATGCCTGAGATATTTTGTAGATTAATATTTATGATAAAATAACAAGTTGACTAATAATTTTACAAAAGTTTATGAATAAACATATAGATGATTAATTGGTAGATTTGATTCTATTATAATTGAGAGAAGTGATTGGTTTTCCTCCTATTCCAACATATACTAGGTCCCTCAACATCAAACCCCATTAATAAGACATGTTTGACAATTCCAATGTAAATTATGACATATAATTGTAGCTCAAAATTGTCTAATGTTGACAAAAAATGGGTATATTCAGTGTTTTATAAACTAGGAAAAATTTTATTGTTTTGGAATAAAAACACAACATGATCCATTGTGGATATAAAGAGGCCGAAGAATGAATAATATAAGTATTATGGGGTTTCTATAATTTGGTTTATCTATAAAGAGTAAGATATGTCCAAGGGGACATCGAATAGGTTGAGTAAAAGAAACCACAACCTTCCCTTTAAAAAAATTAACCCTCAACCAATCACATTATGAAATTTGATGTACAAACACTTCATCCCCTTCAATCCACCAAATATTACTCCACTATAATTTGGGATCCCAAGTAGACCACCCAATGTGTAGGTTCATGCCGAAAGGATTATTGGAATATCATACTTATTTGTGATATCTAGGCTGGATTGAATAAATATGATGAATTGATTAGGGATATTTGAAGAGCATCGGTATATTTTTATACTATTATTTCTCATTAAAATGGTAACATCTTAGTTGGGGATACCTTTTTTTGAATGATAGTGAGTTTATATGACTATATTCCTCTATAAATTCATTATATATATAATAGATATTTATGTTTATTTATATGTTTTTTAATTTTATTATGGATTGTGTTTAGTTATTTATATATATTATTTAACAACATGTCAAGGGGTATTTTCACCCAACAGTATCACCCTAGTACCCCAAATATATTTGGAAAATTCTAACATATGGGTGCCTATTTGAGTTCTTATGGCTCCCTGGTCCGATTATAAATTATATTTCAGAAGGTTAGAGATATTATATATTGGGATTAGAGAATTTATATGGCTCATGTCATAGATTATATCATATATCAATTTTTCTGACAATTATGACATATAATTGACATGTGAAATTATAATATGTCATGGATAGAGATAGACATCATATATGGGAGTCACAGACACATTTTTATGGAAATAATAGGTTATAAGGGTCATGTTATTACCTAGGTTTTTTTATTTTATGTCTTTATGATTTCAATTAGCATGAAACACTTTAGTCATCATTTATAAAAAATATTATTATTTATTATGGTTTCCAGGTCATAGACCATTTTATAGTGGCTGGTGTTCATGAATTATATTTGGTATGTATTATTCAGAGTACATTCATTTATTTCATGTGATTAGTTTCACTACAGATATATGGTTCATCTACATAATGTTTTATCATCAACTGATATATATTATTACAATATAATTTGGTGATGGGATTATATATATATTTAATATTCTATATATATTAATAGCTCATGTTTATATATGGATTCATTTCGATTTCTATTTTCTATAAATCACATTATATTAAGGGTTGTATAAATACAATAATTAGTCAGCATAATCAATTGATGCCTTACAGTTCGGACCCTTAACAATGAATATAAATTGATTGGGTTATTAAAATTAATATGAACAACCTTTGTTGTTTTTCCTATATACATAATAGTGAAATTCTACTTGACCATACAATATGATCATGGGTTTCATGATTCTAACTGAAAATGGGGATATTAATATAGGAATATGAGCATATGGGTGAAAATTTTATCCTTGAGGGTGTGGATCCCATATGTAGAGCTCTTTTGAGGATCAACATGAGATTTTGAATCATGAGGGGAACGTATCATTTGTGGATTCTAATTGGTAAATATTTAGTATGGTTCATTATTATCTTAGAATTTAATAAATGATATGTATATATGTGGGCCCTATAGTGGGTGGATTGACACATGATTTTTCATGTGACAATTGAGAAGGATGAAGAGTGGTTTTTTCCTAGAGCTGAAACTTATGGTTGATGTGACATATGGGATCAGTAGGATAGCGTGGTGCATGATATGTGTCTCATCACAATGGGAGATAGGTATTATGGTTTAAATGAGACATGCATGGGTAACCCAAGGGATAGGATTTATCAAAGACTTGTATGTACATTATAAATAAGAATCTGGGGGGTTTCTTAGGATTTTGAGGACAATGAATTGGTAATGATATCTGGTGTAAACATTATTTACTACAAAAAGTGACATTTACCGATAGTAAATTATTTATAGATAATATATATATATATTTATAAAATGACTAATTCCAATATATATTTTACTCTATTAATATTAAATATATGTAGGAATAGTTTTCTTACTAATAGTAATATCTATTTTTTTATTAGTTCATTACCAGTAGGTATTTTTGTAATATTTAAATATGTTTCCTTGACCTATTAATACTAAAAATATATTTCCTGATAAATTATTAGGTTATTATTAATTATTATAAACAAAATAATAGTTTACCATTATAAAAAACATTCGGAATAAATTATTCAAAAATGTCAAATATATTACTCGAAGGTAAATATTTATATTAACCATTTAAAACATATCATTTTATAATAATTTTTTTATTAATTTCTATATATATAGTCCTTTAAAATTATAAAGATTTATATAAATAATATATAAAATAAAAAATCCATTATACACACAGACACACACACACAGAAATATATGAAAAGAATCCCCTGAAGTGTGCACCTCCAACTAAGACACTCCCTTGAGGCCCATTCACCATTACCCCCTCCCCTAACCCTACCTCCCTATTTCCCATTGTTATTCCTAGTAGTCCTCTTCATAATAACACCCTCCATATTCTCGGACGATTTACAACTCTAACATCATAAGGTAAATCACATTTCCTATTTTCGACTAGAATCCCCCTTCGATATCATATCACAACCCCCTGTATATTCTCGACCATTATCCTCATGAGAAACCCCTCATTACAACATTCCATCATAGATTTTCCAAGACATCATCCATACTCTCAAACACTATCATCCACAATGTTTTAGATCGACATCCCCACACAACCCCTCTATCATTTGTGCCCTAGATCAAACCTACCCGTACCCAGAATCCCTTCCAATGCCCCATTATCATCCTTTTACTCTCACTATGACACCCACTACGGCCCCCAGGTTTGATGATTTTTAAATTCTCACTTCTTTAGAGGGTTATCTAATACATAATTCTCCTATATCATTCAACTATGTTTCAACTTTATATTTTTAATTGGAACTACCATCAATGGGTAAGAATACTATGTGATTGAGGGATCTATTGCACCATTGGTTTCTTTTATGGTTTGTAGTTATTAGTTCATATTTAGAGTTTTTATAGGATATATGATATTTATTTCCATTAAAAATGATCATTGGAATGTTATTTTAATTTTTAGGATATAATTTTAGTTTATATATCTAATTTGTGTTTTAGTAGGTAATATTTATTTTCCTATGAAATATAATTACATTTGTTTCTAGAAATAAATTTGCATCTATTTATTTTTTTACATATAATTTTTGTTTAGGATTTATAATTATGAAATTAATTATTCATCTTAATTATGTATGTCAATGGTATATACATGAAAACTACTTTGTGAATTTCATTCCATCTAAGGCCATCCCTTATCATAAATTTTCTAAAATGACTGTACATTTTAAATGAATAAAATTCAGGTTGATACATTATTTGAAATGAAAAACAAAATAATTATTTAAATGAATTGTATATATTATATAAGAATAAATATTAATTTATATTCAAAAAATTATTTTTATTAGTGACATAGTAAATAAAATATCATCTCTTCCTTAATAAATTCATTTCATGATTGCCCATTTTTTCATCGCATTTGCAGGTTTAATTTTAAATTAAAATTTACAAATTATACGAAATTAGTTTGATAAAATAGATTAATGATTAAGAATAATAATAATTCATATGACCTAATAATTTAAAAATAATTTTTCAAACTAATTACCAGTGAACCTAGGAAAAATATCCCGGTAACGGTGAAAATGATTTTACCAGGGGGATTAAACTAGACATATAAGGATCAAAATGACATAAAAAATTGTCAATGATCTATTTTATAGACCTATTGTAGACATATAATTTTAAGGGATTGATAAGGGGTTTTTTTGAATCCATGTGTCATGTAAAAATTCTTGGTACCACTTTTATATTTACAAAATTACAATTGTTCCACTTACCTAAATTTGAAAAGGCGGCCCCTCCCCGCTCATATACAAACATTAAAATCCATTTTTATCATTGTAGAACATAAAAAATTTATTTCTTATATACCTAAACATATAATAGATACCATATTTTTATCATAAATTCATCTTATAATTCTTTTTTTGTTCTAACTTAATGAGGCTTCATGAAGACGATGTATAATGCTTAACCGAGCATTATTATTTTATTTCTCCTTCCACCTCCTTCAATTATTATTAAATTTGGATTATACCATAAAAATATATAAAATAGTATAATATGAAATTATGTTAATGTAATAACCAAATACATATCCTATTTAATAAAATGACATACAAAATCATCATTCGTGTGTAAGACTGACTATTGCCTCACGGATCGATGCCATTAATTTTCCACCATTGCCACTTAATAATTTTTTTAATGAAGTATTAAAAGTATATATATTGGATATTTTTATCATATTTATAGTTTTTAATATATTATAATACATAAAAAAATTTACTTTACATTCCTTGGGAGATATGATAACGTCAGTCGTGTGTATGATGAACTCCACTCTCGCGAACAGATGTGTTTTTACTAAATATTAAAAAGGAAGGTAATATATAGATTTTAATTAATATATGTGATATATAATAAATTATTAATTTATTAATGGCATATTTATCATTATTTATTGGTAATATATAATTTTATTTGTGGGACTATAAAATGATAACGTTGTTCATGGACGTGGTGTCTACCTCATCCACAGAGGAATGTGATTATTTTTCCATCCCAAAATAACATGGATGATATATATAAGTTTATTTAATAAAATAATTACTTAATTCTGAAATTAGTATCATGATATAAATAAAAAATATTACTTACCATCTATCCATAACAATCCTTGAAAAATTGAAACCTTACCCGTGCATTAGTATAACGTATCAAATCTTTGTTTACAACATAGTTAATTTTTTATAACAATATTTTTTGAATGGTTTTTAATAGTATATATTTTTTTTACATATAATTAATATTTTTTTATAATAATTATTTATTTTATGAAATAATGACTCCTTTGAAAATGAGCAACAAAGTGAAGCAGTTTTGAAACACTGAACCTAACATCCGCAAAATAGCTGATGTGGACTTTACTGATTAAGTATTCAAATAAATAATTTGATAAAAACAAAATTATAGGTAAATAATAATATGTTAAACAATAAATAGTTTCTTAAGAATAAAATTATTAATATATTATTATTATAATGGATGACTGGAAATATAAAATGAAAGACAGTCTAGAAGTAAGGGTTTTCTTATCTTGCTTTATTTTTTTGAAACATATGTAATGTTCAACACTTACTTTATTATGTGGTGTTCATGGTACCCAATTTGAATTTTTTAATATTAAACCTTCATAAATCATGGTATTTTATTTTTTCAATTGTAATTATTCATTCAAGTGGAATTGACATAAAATTTATGATGTGGTAAAAAATTTCGTAACTCAATTTCTTCCAATTGGGATATAATTTATATTTTTTGACTTTAATATGTCATGATTATGCATGTAATGAATTTTTATTATATTTTCTGGTAATAACACTCATTTTAAATGGTTAAAAAATTAATAAATAAAATAAATTCTACAATTAATTCTCAAATTCAGTGGCATTATTTGTGTAAGTGTTATTATCTCATGTTCTCTTTCTTTGAGACATACATTTATGATAAAAAAATATTCATTTTGATGAGTATATAATTCTATATGACTTGTAACATTATCAAAATAATTATATTTGTGACCTTAAAATTATCAATTTATTTTATTCTTTCATAGGGAATACAATTGAACAATTACCAAAGTGGGAAAGGCTTTATGTTATAATCTCCAACCATTCAAGATTGTTTTTTATCGAGAATCATTTATAGGAAATAATATGGTCAAAATTTACTAAAACACGCATATTTATTCTAAATGGGTTATGAATATGGTTAACATGTTTTATTTCAATTTTCACTCATACTTATTAATGAAATATCAAAAATTCATTTTCATGTGATACTAATCTTGTATTTCATTTAGATAAGCTGCCTTTTTTTCAACATTCACATTCAATAAAATTTAAATTATATAAAAAATAATTACATAAAGAAATTCATGAATATATTTTTTCTTCTACTAATCTTTAATTAAAGTAAATATCATAATATTTTCTTAATGGTTCACTTTCGACTCCATTGTTTCAAAATATTTTTAAATGGATGTTTATATTTGACATCATGACATGAAAGTAGTTTCCAATCTTTAAGAACATTAATTTAAATGGTGTTTCCTTTATATTATTCGATGTAATATTTAAATGAATATTTATTTTCAAAATATTTTGTGAATTATTATTTTTTAAAAAGGGAATTTTAAAATGAATATGTTATATTCCTAAAAAATGTTTTTAATATTATTTTAATTGTATTTATAATCATTATTGTTGAAAGAATTTTTTTTACCTTTTAATCAATGGGGATATATCAAAATGATTCAATACTCATTATTTCATATGAATGGATTATGATTGTTGCAAATATATTTTTGTGGAACTTGTTTTTTTAATGGTTAATCCTAATTCAAATATATTATTACGGAAAATTTTCTTTTAAATTGTTTAAACCTAATTAAAATAGATTATTATGAAGCCAATTTATTTTCCATCGGTTAATCATGTTAAAAATGGATTGATATAGAACATATTTATTTTCAATGGGTTTATCTAATATCAAGGAGAATGTTATGAAAAAAATTATTTTATATTGTTTAATCAATATCAATTATATTATCTTGGAAATCATTTCTTTTACATATGTTAATAATGATCAAAAAATAATAAAGGTTGTTTTTATGAGTTAATGGTGAAATGAATTCATTATGTACTTTATTCAAGAATTGTTAGTGGACATTTTTTATGACCATAGTTTTGACCAGATAATTATATTTGATTCTATTATATATTATATAATGGGGGTTCCCAGATTTATTTTTGTTAGCTCGATATAGCTTATATAATGGGTGTGCCCTACTATAGCTATAAAATGTATTGGGAAATGATTATTTGTTTTGTCGAATTATATTGGGAGTATATAGTAACCATTTCCCCTATATTATAGAGCTTATGTCTACTATATTACGTTAGAATTCGATAAAAGGGGTCGAACCCCTATAGACCAAATAGTTTAGTAGTCTCGATAAAATTGATACATACATGATTCCCATATTCCATTTGTACACAAAAATTAAAACATTTTTTTTTCAGGATTTAATTTTTACATATAGAAGAACCATTAATTTAAATCATAGTACTCTACATAGAATCATGGGGAATGGAAACCAAACAAGGGTGATCTAAAATATTCATTAAAGGTTATGTAAATTATAATCTATCATGAATCAATAACAATAAATAACTTGTAAAGGAATAAAACTGAACATGAATTACATTTAAATAATTTAACTGTCATAATTAGATAAGGCATTATAATATATTAAATGGTAAATAAATATTAAATTTATTCTAAAACTTTAATATCATATCATGATAAGGAATAATCAATATTTCAAGGTAAATAACTGATAACACATACTATATAATCAATAAATTGAGGAAGAAATTCATCCATAGAAAATTTCATTGTGAAAATATCACTAATAAATCTAAATAAATTATCAATGAGAGAAATACTTAATTACTGGATGTCATTATCCAAATACACATGATGTATTGACTATCAATATCTTTTCTCATGAAAACCTAAAACTGAAGGGTAAGTATACACTAGAAATAATTTTTACTAAGGATACTCAACATATTAACCTAATGAGACCATTAATGCATTGAGGGGATATCTATAACTAGGTAACACATATTTATTCATGTCGAAATCATTCCTCGCATATCACATAATCTATTTAATATGTCAATAATGACAGTAATCATAAAATATCCATACATAGAAGAGAATATTGATATGAAAAAAATTTCATAGATAAAAAAACAACATTCAATGGAAAACACCAATTGTAGACATGATATATGAATTAATAAAAAAAATATCCATGATTTATAATATGTATATTTATGGGAATGCTAATTTCCAATCATTAATAGTAAGTGGATATTTTAATCGAAGGTTAATGACTAAAAATATGAATGATGATAGGTAATGTCAACAAATTATTTAGTGAGAAATATCATAAACCATCTATATATTTATTAATGATAATATAATTCCATCATATTCAAATTGGAGAAATAATAAATGATTTTTCATTGATTAATAAAAATTCTCTAAATGCAATACATATTAAGACAAATATTCTTAATTTTTTTCAATAGAATACAAATGATCCTTATTTTAAAAACCACATAATTATTACACTGGATTTTATTGCAATATGATATAATAGTTAAAATGTTATTTAATAAATGATTTTTATTTAAAATCACATTATAATGAAATAAATTTCGACTAAAGAGGTAAATAATGTTGGATGTTATTATAAATATATTATTTATTATTTTAAGTACCATGGAGTGGAAGAAGTGGTTAAAAAAATTGAAAAATTTACAGAATAACCATTTGTTAAAAAAATTAACGTGTTTGTTAAACAATGATAAAATAATTTCCTCCAATTTAAGTTCAAGTATTTACAATCCTGAAAAAAATGTGAATGTGAAATAAACCCTTGAAAATAGCATAAGGATGATGTTGGAATTGACTAATGAATCGATTTTTTGTTTCAAATGTAATTCCATATAAAATAATTTGATATAAAACATAATATCTTTAAAATTTACTAAACACAAAATCATAGGATATCAAAGGCAATAGAGAAGTAACATAACCCAATGAATGAAAATTGAGATATAAAATTATTTTCCACAAGGCAATATTCAAGTCAAATCCCCTTGGATGAAATAATTAAAATTCATAAATAAAATAACATTAATTATGAATGAATAATTATATTACACGTCAATGTGATATTATATACACAATATATAAATTACTTACATGCATACTATTACAATATTCCTCAATAAAAAGAAATTGAGATGATGTCCCATATAAATATCATATCATTGAATTTGGGAATAAAAAATAATTTAATTATGTGTATATTTTATTTAAATACATGTTGAAATAAAAACATTCTTATTTAATTACACATAATCATATCATTTCATTGTCAAAGAATTAGAAGTCTAACAAAAATGGAAATTTAGTTAATAAATCCTTACAACATTCTTCTGTTTTGTTGAACTTGGTTAACATAATTTATAAAGGTTTAACAGTTTTTATAAAAATATATTTAAACCCAAATAAGTTTTTATAATATCATATATTATTATATTATAAAAATTTACAACTTCTTTTCTTCTAACATTCCATTATATTGATTGTTTGGACTGTTAATTTCATTATTTTCACATATGCGCTTTGTAATTAAAGATATGGTTCTATTAAAATGGATATAATTAATTTATTTGAGAATTATATTAATGATATAAACATAATATATACTCATTATATACATTATTAGAACCATGCATACAATATGGGAATTTAAATGAATCACATTGCTTCATATAGATTGTAAGCCATACGTACGCACAAGAGACAATATCATTACCTTAATGGGTGAAATGCTAATGAAGTGTGTGATATATAAATTTTAAATAATAAAAATAAATATATATATAACATATATGGATTTATTTTATACTTAATACATTTCTTGTAAAGATAATTTGAAAAATGTATCACGTCACATCGAGTTGCAGTAGACCATCATACAAATGAGGATCATTATCATATTTGTAAGGGAATAAAATGTGAAAAGGTATATGTAATATTAAAATAAAAAATTACAATATTATCCATAATATATTATAAAATTTTCCATCCATCATTATATATATACATTAATGTTGGTGATGGAAAATTAACTACATCATTTCGTGAGGAGGTAGTTGGTTGTACAAATATTTGATGATATAGTTTCACATTATTGAAATTAGAGATGGATAATTATTATTCCATTAATAAAATAATATCTCAGTGTATGGTATATACTAGTTTAATATAATTTTTAGTGTTAATTCATAATATAATGTGGAAAAAATAAGAAATAAAATAAAATATATTTGTTAAGATAATCAAATTCACCAAGGGAAACCTCCTTTGGAACCATTTTAATGGACCCTAGGGATTGTCCTTTGGGAGGACCATTAGCTATAGAATGTAACTATGGATGTTGGGTTGATTATTTTGAAGGGTATTTTGATCCTAATGGATTGGGATGCATGAATATGTTAGGGGAGGGAGAACCCTTTTATAAGCGGGGAAAGGGGACATTTTTGGAAATCACATAGAAAATTCCTAGACGAATCCAAAGTGATACATTCATTAAATTTTAAAAAGGTTCTAAATGAACCTATTTATACAATATTTAAGGATATGGTGGAAATATTTCCTTAAAATAAGATTTTTACTAGATGGTTGGAAATTTAAACCCTTATCTTCTTAGTGTAATCCCTTTGTATTCCCATTTTTACCATAACCGTGGAAAATAAAATTTACTACTTTAACTATTCATTTTGGTAAAAAATTATCCTAAACTTAATTTATAACAGTACAAGAAAACTTCCGTTTAGTGGCGGTTTTTAAAACTGCCGCCAAACGCGTTTCGGGCTTCCATTTCATGGCGGTTTTTAAACCGCCGCGAAATGCTAATTTTTTTTTTATTTTTCTTTATTTTTTTTAATTTTATTTGAGGAATAGTGGCGGTTTTTTAAAAAATAGCCGTGAAATAGAGGCGGTTTCGGTGAAACCGCTGCAAAATGAAATGAAAAAAATAAAAAAACGAGAAACCCCAAAATCACTAAAATGACCATAACTTTTGATTCGGGCGTCCGTTGAAGCGCCACGACAAGTCAAATCGAATCTCATGAAGAGATATAGAGGAAAATATAATCAAAACTGTGAGACGGTCAAAGGTGCAGAAGATATTAATGTTATAAGAATGTTGAAAAAAGTTCTCCAACTTCAAACGGCCATAACTTTCGCTCCAGGTGTCCGTTTGAGCTCTACCACATATCAAATTGAAGCCAGCGAAGAGAGCTACGCACCCTTTCAACACAAGAAAGCTTTTTCGTGTTTTTAGACCCCGAAACCCCTTAAAAGGCCTCCAAAACCACGTTTCTGTCACCGGTGTCCCGTCGAACTTGTCTTCAAACGGACCAAACTTTCGATCCGCGTGTCAGTTCGGCCTCCTCCACCTGCCAGATCATATCTCGTTCCATGAGCTTTAGTTTGACTGGTCGTGGCACCCACATGCACTCCTAGATCATATGTTATGACCTTTTTAGTGGGTATCAGGTTTGTTATGTTTTCCAATGCCTCGTTAGAAGCACCCATTCCCCGTCAACTTTTTTTTAAATTGTCGTAACTTCCGATCCGCCTGTCCATTCAGACTCTTTCACCTTTCTGGTCAAAGATCATTTCAGGATCTTTGATTTGACAGGTCATGGACCTAAAACGGACTCTCGGATCATAAGTTATCTCCATTAATGTGAGTCCAATGATTTTTTCTCTTTATGACTGTTTTGACTGGTTTTAACGGTTGCTCCATTTATTACAATTTATTTGGGATTCCATGACTTGTTATCTTTATCAATGGTTTTTTGTGGGTTATTATGATGATTATGTTGAATTATTAATGAGTATTCCAGAGTTTTCATGAGTTTTCATGCGTTCTCATTCATTCTAATTCCTCATTCTTCATATGCTTCTCCATCATTTTTCATGCGTTTTCATGATTTTTATCCCTTATCACGTCTTTTCATACTTTTTGAAGTTTTTCCTTTATTATTTATTATTTATTATTTATTATTTATAATATACTTTAATTTATTTATTATCTATTATTTGTAACTGGATATTTATTATTTATTATTTATTATTTATTATTTATATTTATTTATTATTTATTATTTATATTTACTTATTATTTATTATTTATTATTTATTATTTATTATTTATATTTATTATTTATATTATTATTTATTTATTATTTATTTATTATTTATTATTTATATTTATTTATTATTTATTATAACAAAAATAAAAGAAACGACCGCTAAATCAATTAGAGGCAGTTTAAACCGCCTCTAAAAAACCGCCGCGAAACGTTCTGCGACGGTTTTGAAAACTGCCGTGAATAGTTTCCCGACGCACGATTTCGCGGCGGTTTTTCAAAACCGCCGCCAATCAATTTAGCGGCTGTTTAAACCGCCGCAAAACGAAAAAAACCGCCGCTAAATGCCTTTTTTGCTGTAGTGTAATATAAATTACACTGATTAAAAAAATTTAATGGAGTTTTCTAAATTTAATTAACCAATGAGTTAAAATTTAATTTAAAATTAATCACATTGACGCGTCGAAAAATTGGATTTTCAAAGTTAAAATGATCAAAAGAATACAATGTTTTTGTATGAAAATTTAATATGAAAACTATTTAAATGAACTAAATTATATCAGAAAATATATAATGGACCTATATTACATTAAAATAATTTTATCTTGTAATTTTATTTATTATCAATTTAAACCAAAAGTATGTTTTCAATTAAAAATAATTATTTTTTTACTATTCATCAAAATTTGAAATATTTTTGGAAAAATAAAATAATTAAACCATAGTTAATTTTTATAAAAATATTTGAAAAATTATTTACATTTTTAGAATAATTTTTTATACAATTGTTAAAAATTAATTTTAAATTATGTGCAAAGAAAGACTAATTCGTATTTTAGAAATAAATAATGTTTTTAGAAATCATTTATATTTAATTTAAATGAGTCATATTTTATTATTATCAATGGATATGAATAATTATATTAATACAGATAGTACTATTCATTCCCACCTATTTAATGGTATACATGATTAATGTTCATTATGATTCGTTGTTGTGTTTTTCACAAACTATTGAGAGATTATATATAAAGAAATATATTTCCTGGGTTTTTTAAGATTGGTGAACATTTTCACATAAAATATTGAAAACAATATTCAAATTTTATACCTTCAGGGTGTTATATTCTACACACTTTAAATAAATTTGATCCTCTTAATTTAAACATGATCTGAATAAACTATGGTTTGATATTTGGAAATTATTTCTCTGAAGACCCACATCATAAAAAGACTTATTAAAACATCCTCTTAATAAGAGAGAAAGGAAATTAAAAAGGTGACATAAAATGTTTTCTATGTCATTGAACATTTTTGGAATGTAAGGATATGACAATGGAAAAGAAACATAAATAATTATAGAGAATGAAATTGTTCATTAATCACATGAAACTGAATGATCAATAGAAATCTAAGGACATTAGAAAAATAAATTTGTGATGATTAAAAAAGATTGGATTTATTTGATATGAAGGTAATAAGATAAATATTTTTCATGAAACTTTTTCTAATGATGATGAAATATTTTATAGCCTAAGAAGTTATCACATTTACCCATTCGTACAAATTATCTATGCATTATTCTGGTGGGCCACTAGGCCTTAAGAAAACCTCCCTATATGTCAAAGGCTGTCAAATAGACTAGAGGGTCTAATTAGCTGATAGTGGGGAGACTATAACCTCTACTGTTGATAATAAGTATGGTCCATGTACATATTACTTAGTGGAAGAATGGTGATAAATAATACAATTGATAGAATAAACACAATAGAAGCTATAATAACAAGGGAATGGTATAATATGATTTTCAGATAAATACACAATCCATTTTAGGTTATAAAAATAGAAATTTATGATTCACCATGACCAAAAATATATGTTCATAGATAAAATACACAAAATAATTTCTAACTCAATTCAGAGGAACCACATTTTCCATTTCCATCAATACCCTGAAAAAGTAGTAAATCTTTGATCACTATGGTAAGATCCCATGCCTCATCACTTACTTGATCTAAAAAATATAAAGTATACATGTTTCCCAATGGGGCCATGCAGGGTGAAGTATGATCATAATAGGAAACCCTCGATATATTCCTTCATTAAATCCCAAATTATAATATGAATTAATACATTAATAAATAGTAGAAACTCACACCTAAAAATAAATCAATCAATTTACTTGTTCTCATCATTAACATGGCATTGTTACACCTACTTCATAAAATACCATTACATCTCTAAATTCATTCCCCCAAATATATATTTTCATACATTACATCTCTAAAATAATATATGTTCTCTTATGAGGACACATTGATTAGTTCCTAGAGGTCCTCTAAAGAATATCCTACATGGAGATCCCTCATTCTCCCCAATAAGTATATCACAGATATATCATTCCATTTGACCCCTCACATTCCTCCAATAAAGTATGTTGAATCCCAACAACACACCCATCAATATGTCCTCAGTCCATAAGACCTCCGTACCAAATTTCAACTTCCTCTTAATAGCCCGATACCCTGAGATGTAGCTATATATATCCTCTGATATTAATAAAATCCCCTTCTTCTCAACATATCTATGTCCAGATGCATGAAGATATCAATCCTTTAATAATCTCATCCCATCAACCTCATGTATAAAAGGTGAGCCTCACCGAAACTGGTAGTTTAAACCACCATCAATTGATGGTCCTTCACCGTCATCTATCGATTTCTATTATGATCACCTCCTCCCTAAATGATTGTCAACACCATCCCCTATGACATAATATTTGTAGATTCCTCCATTGAAAATTAATAGTAAACACCAAATCAAATTATTATTATCTCTATAAACATGACTCTATTGGAAACGATAGCCAATAATGTTGAGCCAAAATTTCTAACCATTTCTATGGCAGGCCAAGCACCTACCTTGTTTCTATATGTGAAACATTCTCCCAAATCAAAATGTTAAACACCCTCTGATGTCCGACGGACCATTCATTATCATAAAAACGTAATCCTCTCTACTCCAATGTCCATTCCACCTCATCCTAGTGGTCAAAATCACCTCAGGTATATCAATCCATGCCCTCATCCTAGTGAACCATGTAATCTCAGTCCTAGTGATCGGTATCATCTCAATACATAAGGACATTCCAATCATGTTCCCAAATAACTCAAGTAATCATCTAAAATCTGATTTGTTTAAAATAAACAACTGTATAATCAATCAAAATTTTTCAAAAGAACCATACCCAGTATAACATAATTCAATAGGCTTGTACATACCATATATCTTCTCATAACATCAATTAATAAATTTAAATGAATGAATTATTTTATTAATTGTCACACATGGACAACCCATATGTTCATATTTAATAATTTACCCCCATAACACCCATAAAATGTTGGATAAATCATATAATTGCCATCCTTGTACTTGTAGGATCTCACTCGTCTAATATTGACCTTTAATTTGAGCCGAAACAATAGAAATTGGACATTAAGACAAATGCCTTGAAAATAAGAAAAAATAGGTCCCATGTTTTTATCATTTTCAATGTGATGATAATGATAAATATTAGAAATATTATTAAATAACATACCAATAGAAATATATAACCACCAATAGATATTGATTTAGTTATTAGATAATGATGAATGTCCAAAGAATAGAATTGAGAAGAACGAGATCCTACTACCATAGAGAGGCACTGCACATGGGTAGAAAGAAAATATGATATATCCAATTATATAATTAGGGGTAAAACTCATTTTAGACTATTGGTAAAGTCACAAAGTTGCTATATGGTATGAAAAACCATTCACCAACCATGTAGTGCCCACTGTCTGAAGGGACAGACACCTCTCATGGTATGGCCACACAGGTTGATAGAACATGCCTAGACAATGTGGTGGACTCTGAACACCCAAAACCAAGAATAAACTTTCTTGGAATGATTTTAATGGTAAATAACTATGCCGCATTGAAAAATAGGCCGCACAGTTAAAAACCATGTGCTCCAACCATGCACCTTTACTTTCCATTCCTAAAAATGGAATTTCACTTCCTATTTCATTTGAACCCCATTCAAACTCTCAAATATATCAACGATCTTTAAAAACCTTCTAAAAAATGTATTGGGGTTTTAAACCACACAAAACTATCTTCCAAAGCCTTGAATTCAATTCAGTCCATCCACCAATCTCAAAATTCATGTTTACCTATGAATTAAAACCTAATAAAAAGATATGACGTTAAATACTCCAAAATTAATACATATTATCCTCGATCTATGTGGTTTCATGTTGAGATGGTGTCAGAAAACCAATAACATAACATAAACCTAGTCAAACCCACTCAATAGCCACCATCGATTACCCATGTGGCAATATTGTCCTTATGAATTACCTTCCGGGTCACTTACAGAACAAAACATTAAATATTTGTAGGGTCCAATCCAACCACACATGAACAAAAAATTCATCCCGTTACATAACTTCATAATTTTACATCATCTGGTTATTAAATCATACCCCTTTCATACCAGATCCCCATCAATTCCCATATCTCATCAGATGCTCACAAGTACATATGTCACACCTAACAAAAAATTTTCCATTATATAATCAGATTCCCCATATACTACTTCACAACTGATGCAAAAACGTAAACAAACATCATATATATATATATATGTGCATTTCCATCATAATATCAATGCCTACACACCATATATAAAACATGAATCACACTCGATTCCCACAAACATACTCGCACAAGGATTGTCAGAATACACCATGTGCACCTCAGGCATCCAAAACCATCCATGACCAAAAATTGAAGGTCATTCCTTGCTCAAGGTATACCTCAGACCATAATTAGATCACTTTCCTACTATGAGTCTCCTATATCAATAGCATGAATCTATCCTAAATCCCAACAACCAAGGTCTGAATGCACTGTGGAGTTCCACTAGCCACCATCCACTGAACCCACTCAGGGTTCTCTCTCCCACATCCAAGACCTATGTGTGTAGTATAATTATAGATTCTAGTTGTTGGAACCACTCTATTTCCAACATTATATTCTTGTGTTTGACATGCTTCTTGGATCCCATATCTCTGGGAAGACATCCAATATAACCCCACCAGATGCACAATCTTACCACATAACCCTCACTCTTTAAGAGCCCCTGTACACCGAGATAGAAAAATTTCATAAGTCCCACACTGGATGTACACAATCGAAGAACCACCCCTCAGTGGTCAACATGAGTCTCCAGGATGACTTCCCTACTAAGATCCACATCAATAGTTTATTTGGATAATTAAAGCATGCACACTATGCTCAGTAGAAATCAATAACTAGATCGGATATGACTGGTTCATAAAGTTTAACTTGGAACTCAAGGTGTGATTCACTACTTGATTGAATAAGTTATATTTGAAGATATTTATATCAACCCTGATGGTGTTTAATAATCCATCCTTAACAAAACTTCACCCTAAAGAATACATCAACAACCATAAAAGGTAAAAATATGGATAGGTCTATTTTTCTTCATAATCCATAATGGATATATCTCCTCGATATAGGTTATTTAATTTACAAGACCCATCTACAAAAAACATCTTCATAAAAAAATTATCAAAGAAACTATACTTGAATCTACCCTTTAAACAACGACTTTAGGGTGTCTAGAGATGATCAAAATGGTATATATATAATGGATCTAGTTCTCTAATTCCAATGGTCTACCATCACTAGGAAAAAAATTTGGGCGATGATACTTGAACTCACGAGTAAAATAGGGCATGGAAACCTCATCTCCTTGATCTCCCCTTTCAATACCCTACATGAACCACACCCAGATCAAACTGTACTTCTCATATAACCATCAAACAAATTTTTTCTACTACTACTATTGACCTACCTATACCATAGCCTTTACCTAGTTCATGAAAATCCCAACAATCATGGTCCACATCCTGATCCTCTAAGGCCTCATCCATTGTACACCCACACATAACCTCATCTACACACTCCTGATGCTCCAATTGAATCCATCTAGGTTAAATCATTATTATGACCAATCACCATTGTAAATAAATCATTATATTCATATATATACATACACACACATATATATATATATATATTGTAGAATGATAAAGATGTAATATGTAGGAAATCTCACCACCCTTACATTCTTGTACCACACCCATTTCAAATGACAACTGACCCCAAGGCCTCTTACCTATCAATATCATTGTTAGGTATACCATTCAATTTATACTAATTTCCCTTTGGCTACCCATAATAGAATCATGAAACACATATCATCTATATAAGGAATCATAAATATGGTGTATCTGATTTGAATTCCACTAAATGGATAAGAAGTAAAATGATCTTTATCATTTTTTGACATGTGAAATGGCTCACCTCTTTTCTATATCCATGCCTACCCATTATAGATTTAGGCCCATATATACCGTATACGCATACAATAAAAAAATGATATCATCAAGATCATCATACATGGGCTGGTTGAGAGTAATATCAAAAAAAAATACAAAGTACGAAAATGTTATTTAGTATTCCAATGATATATTAAAAAACCAAAGAACTTTTAACGTATTAAATGTTCCAAGTGAAAACCAAAAACATATAAACACATCATAGGTTAATATGTTCCTTACTATATTAACACATACTAATCCATTACCATACTAGTATAAGTTTCAAAATATCATTATATAATATGATCACATCCATTTCCAACACTAGAGGTGGAAATCAATGTACTATAAATGAGAAAGGCTTAAAATCAATTTCCCACTTATGGATTCTTGGTCTTTCCCCCATGCATGGGGATATTGGAACCTAAAAAGAGATCTTTACATAGTTCCCAATACATTCTAGTTAATGGGATACCATTACTTATATAGTATGACCCAAAAAAATATACACCACTAATACCATTTTTAACACCATGATCTAGATTTAAACATTATATGTGGTCTAAGGTAATGGTCCACTATTCCATAGGTGTTCCTACCAATACACTAAAGGATAAAACTAGCAGTAATGATCTTATTAGGTGGTATTGGGATGAAAATAACCTATGGTGGTGAAAATAATAATGGCATATATACATATAACATAGTGGAAGGACCATAAAAAGGGAAGCGAGTGAATAAACAAAATAGAAGTATTAATAATATTATGAAGTCATAATATCATTTTTAGATTAATACCCAAACTATAGAAGGTGATAGTAATGATATATGTAAGGTTTATTATGGCTATACATATAGGTACATATACAATAAAAACCAAAATATGGTCTATATTGATGTAGACAAACCACCTAATCCTCTAACATCTATCACATGAAATGAAGAACATTCATGATCAATAAGGTCTATCATCCAAGGTAGATCCCTTACATGATCTCAAATCCATCAAGTCTTCTAGTACCTAAAGACAACCATGTACAGTGTGAGTATGCATTTATTAGGACACCACCGATTTTTTCCTTTATTACATCCAAAATTATAGTATGAATTCATATATTATAAAATATAAGAAACTCAAAAAATCGCTCCACTTGTGGTATGTAGCCACAAGTGGGAATTTCAACATCTTTGGGAAATGCCAATGCATATCTGAATAGATGACCCATATATTTATATTCATATATTACATGTCTGAAATGAAAAATTGGATGTTGAAAGGACCCATGGCATAGTTCCTAGGTATCCCCTAAAGAATATCAAACCTCGATTGGCCCTAGGATCCTTCCATAAAAATATCACTCACACATAATGACATACGAAACATCAGGTTCCACCAAACAAGTATCCAATGTCCTAATAAAACACCCATCAATATATCACATGTCCCTTAAAACACAATTCAATAATTTATTATCGTCTCTATAGCTCGATATCCTTAGGTACAACGATATTTCTCCCTCAATATAAATAAATCACTATCATCTCAATAAAAAGATGTCCTAAGTCATGGTGATATCCTCCCTTAAATAATATTATCTCATCTTCATCTTGTATAAATAGAACCCCCCCCCCCCAATGATTCTATCAATCATCATAAAATAATTGTATATCACCAAAAATCATGGCTTTATATGGTGATCTCCTTCTCCATAATTGATTGTCAGCACCATCCCCTAAGACACAATATCTACAAATTCCTCCATCCACAATGAGAAGTCAACCCCATCTCATCCAAGTCCTATATATGTGCACAAAACTCTAATGGGAACATTGACCAACAACATTGAGTAACAATCACCGCCTTTCATAATCCACACAAACTAGACACCTCATTTTAACATGCGATCCTATTAACCAAATCCCAATGGTCAACACCATATCAAGTCACTCGGGCCATGCCTTCCTTTTAACAACCTCGTCGCCTCAATCCCAATGAAAATTTCACCTCATCCTTTTAATCAATATCACTGTAAATGTCTCAACAAACACCCTTATCCTAACAAACCATTTTATCACATTTCTTTTCTAAATATCACCTCAATAAATCAGCCCATTCCCATCACGTTACTAGGGAACTCGTGCGATCAACTCACATTTAACTAATTAAAAATAAAAAATAGCTTATCCTATAAAATATATAAAAACAACATACCTAGATTATAAAAATTAAATATTTAACTTCATACCCAATTATATCTCATAACATAAATAAATGAAATTATATACAAGATTAATTTAACTGATGGTCTCGCTCAAAAAACTGCATGTGCGTATATAATAAACAAGAAGACAACAACCATAAAATTAAATATAAATCTTAAAACCACCTATGTTATATTCACAATCAATATCTTCTTGAATACTACCCATTAATTATTTTGAAAACTAGAGAAATTGGGATTTTAAAAAAATTCCTTTAAAATATTAAAAATTAGATTTTAGTGATATATAATTATATATGGAGATATAAAAGAGAAAAAGATGCATGAAAATTAAATTACATAAAACTAGGAATACATATCCATTAATTGGGCTTCATTCAATGCTTGGATGCAGATTGAAGGTCGAATCCTATAACAGAGAAGAAGGAGAGCTCCACTATCTAGGAGAGGCACTGTGCATGGGAGGAATGAAGAAAAGGATAGATCATATTAAATAGAGTGTGAAATAATTAATTTGGTATCTTTGAAAAATATCATGGTTACACCATGGTTAGGAATACCAGGAACCAATCATGTGATTCTTATTGCCTAAAGGAACAGACACCACTCATGGTCTAGCCACACAGTTGGAAAAAATGTGGGCAATCCCTATAGTTGACTATGAACACATGCGCCCCAACACAAAATTTATATAAAGGGGATAAATGGCTAAAATACTATCCCCCATTTAAAAATTTGCCACATAGTTTAGGCTAGATAGTTAAACATATAGTTCAAAGAGTGTGCGCATCTAGTTGGCCTCCCTAAAAATGGATTTTCAGAGATTGTTGCTTCTAAAACCCATTCAAACTCTAATTGTTACGCCCGGACCCCAGAATCCATGAGTCGGTGAATTATTTTAATATATCCGCAAGATCACATAGAAATCATGTCTCAAAAGACTGATCAATTTAGTATTTTTGGAAACAAGATTCATACATAAGTTCAATGTTACAACATGAAAAGAAATACAACACAAATTTATTCCATTAGAAACATTCAATCCTCCTATATTATGCTTAAAAGTAACTCATAACTAACTTATTCATATCTTGGGAAAATGAAACACAAGAAAGTGGTGATATCAAACACTCAGTAAGGGTAAGCAATACAGTGGAAGATAACATAAATATTAAGAATAGTGAATAATTAAAACCACATGCCTTTACCAATATTAAACTTGAATACTTTTATGGAAGGAATATGAACATAATCATGAGTATTATACTAGTAGAATGACCACATGAACCATCAATATTATTTTCATAATGAGTGAATGTATAATGCCAGACATTCTGAAACATTTTGTCAAGGCCTTGGCCAAGACGTCTAATAATGATTAATTCCTCGGCCAGAACCATATATCAATTTGGGAAAGGACACAGCCAATTCCACATCTAGTTGTCTCATGAGACCTACCAATGCATTGAGGAGCTATAACAGGCCCCACTCGTGACTTTCTATGTCAAATACATTCCTCATATGAAATGGTTGAAATATAACATAAACATTCGTTTTAAAAATAGCATACGAAATGTTAATACTATAACCATAAACCATGAATGATATAAAAATTGCACATCCATAGTCAAACATATCAAAAAACCTTCAATTAAATATAGATGTTTTGTATTATAATAAATCAACTTCAAATAAACTTAAAATCCAGCAAAGGATGTTGACATAGATGAAGTCAGAACCTTTTTTAAAAGAAATATCTATATCTATTTTGAAATCATTTCAGTGTCACATAATTATAAAGAAAACATTTATTTTGAAAATATTATTATAAGCTTGTATGGGAAGCTTCGACGATGTTATAACGGTATAAAATAGTGGCACCTGCAGTATAATTTCAAAAAACATTTTTACCTTAATTTTTTCAAAAAGGACATAAAGTACCTTGTTTGTAAAATGACGTAAAGATACCTTTAAAACATATAAGGTAAAATAAGAATATAAATGAATTTACCTCATTTTCTAGTAAATAGTAAAAATGTTTTGCAATACATTTTTTAGAATCATGGATGTCGATGATAAAGAGGTCTTAGTAGATAATTATGTATAAACAACCTCAGTAAATAATGAGATTGTGAAATTAACCTTTACCTTGTACTTTTACTTGGTTTAGGGTAGGATGATCTCATGTATAGTTGTGAAATAATTGTTATTAATTTATTCCAATATCGTATACATTAATATGATGTCATATATGATTTTTTAACATTTATTTGATTATAATATCTAAGTATTATCGTCATTTAAGGTGTTAACTGAATCGTTTTCCTTTATATGATGTGTTAAACAAGTAATGTTTGTTATGAATAGGATGTATCTCATTAATATTCAGAATTATATTATGTCTTTAAACAATATTTTTAATCATCTAATGAAAATCTGTCTTGAATGGATACGATGGGGAAAGAATCTCATCACGTTCGTGGAGACGGTAATCCGTTCGTACGCACGAGAGACAATATCATTCAATTGATATTAAAATAATATATAATTGTATGTTATATCATATATAAAAAATAATTATCATGTTATATTTAATATTTACATCAATTACACATCATTATTATACCCATCCAAATAATAATGTATTGAATAACAATTACACCCCGATGTGGAGATGGTAAGTCGTACGTACGCAAGTATAGTGACATGTCATTCAAAGGATGGATATAATAATTAATATGGTTGTACCATATTTATAATAACATAAAAATATATATAAGATAGTGGAGTTATTATTTTTTAATGAGACAACAAAGAAATAAGAAGTGGAAGAAGAAAGGATCTTGAAAGTGGTGATGAAATATTTACCTCTTCTTTGGGTTCTTTATTTTGCTTTGATCAAAAGGGCTCCTTAATATGGATTTATGACTAATTTAAGTCCTCTAGGATGAAGGGAGGGAAACTTATAGTGTATTTTGGAAGGTTCTGGCTGATCCAAATCGCTTTGAAGTTGTGAATTAGAGAGAAGGGTGAGTTCCCTTTTATAAAAGGGGTGAGGGGCACCTTAGGAAAAGCTAGAAATATTATTTTATAATAAAATAATTTTCGTTTTGTAATGTCTCAAAAATGAATTATATAAATGATAAGGTGGGGATGGGTTGAAAACCGCACATCCAATAGGTTTTAGATAGGTTTGGCTCAATATATTATCTTTATCTTTTAGATTTAACTCTTAGTTAAATAGTTTTACATTTACTATGTCTCTTTGTATTTATATATTATATATTTAATGAACATACTATATAATTCCAAGAGAACCGCAAGTGGTTCATTAATGATACACTTATCATTATATAAGCCTTTTTTCCAAACCACATATTTTTAGGAATAGAATATTAATTAATAATATAATATTTCTTTTAAAAACTATATTATTTCAATTTTGACACTATTTGGTATTTTTTGGATATATTAATAATAGAATTATTATTTCGAAAAAAATTATCTAAACAACCCTAATATGTCATATTAACATATAAAATTAGTTTAATTCATAAAAAGTATCAAATTACATTTATTTGGATATTTATAATTTCAATTATTTTAATCATTCATTAATTAGGTAATTATTGCATCATCATTGTGCCACAAATAAATTAGAATATTTAATATCTAAAAAATATAAATAAATTACCATTATTTAGTAAATATATTTATCTATATGATAAATATTTATAGTAGAATTTATCTTATTTGTAAACCAATATTAAAAATATGTCAGTTATTAAACAGATATTTTAACTCTTTTAACTCTTATTTGAATTAAAAAATAATAAATGTCCTAATATAATCCACGTGGACATAAAGTATCAAATTTTATTACTAAGGCTGGTTTTGGTCGAATTACACTTATACAATAGAATTTGGACACATGTTAGGTTAATAATAATATCATTTTTACCCTAAATTACCCTATTTACTTTTAACCGTGGTAAATAAAAGTAAAATGTTACTATTCATCAAAAAAACTTCATCCTAATGAACCAAATTCTACTTATTGATATCAACCACGTCTCTCGAATTGTTGAAATTCAACTCACAAATGCGGTAAAATCATGTTTTATATAAATTTGCAAATGCTTCTAGGAGGTGGGTAAAGACGGTAAAAAGGTCAATAAAATTTTTATATATCTAAAGTTATTATAAACTGACTCCAATGAATAAAATTGAACTTATATAGGTATTATGTATCTATTTTTACATAAAATAAATTTAAATTAAATAAATATTTTTTTAAATAAAAATTCAGATTTAATCTATAACTCAGGGTTTTTTTACTATTAATCAAAAATTGAATGATTTCAGAAAAATACCAAAAATTCACCCTAAGATAATTTTGATATTTTAAATTCTAAAATGAAATCTATTTTACCAATTTCAAAACATAGAAGTATAATTAATTAATTTAAAATTAATTTCAGTTGTCAAAACCAAAAAGTGTATTTTTAAGAAATAATAACTATAAAAAATGAAACTTTTTTATGTCCAATTTTAAAGTAAAATTACTTAAAATGACCATAATTAGGTTAAATGGTAAAAATATAATATATTTATACTTCCAATCCATTAAAATTTGTAATTCAACATGATAAATTATTTTGATTAAAAAAAATTTCAGTTAAAATATAGTATTTTTCAATATTCACCCAAATATGAAAGTTATCAGAAAAACAACAAAAAATTATTGAAACTAAATTATTATGTATCGATTGTAATGAAAAAGTTTATTTTGTCAATTTTATGATATTAAAGTTTAAAACATTGGATTTAAAAAGAGTTTTCAATTAAAAGGCGATAAAATTTCATTTTCTGAAAAATAGTAATTTTATTTGAACATAAAATGAATTTGTTCGTAAATTATGACTAAAAAACTCATAATATGGACTATAAAATTACAAGTATCATATAATGTTCAAAATTTAGTTAATACTATTCATAACTTTTTTTGAATGACTAGTTTGATAAGTCGTGGTGCACTTGAACTCAGTGTTGACTATAGTGCATGTTATTTCATTACATTAGAGAAATAACGAACTATGAAATATTGGGATGTCACATTCATCGCTCCATAAATAAATTTCATCCTCACAATATGAAATTGTTCTTTTAAAATAAGAGGTTGAAAATAGAAAATAAATTTGTGGGAAAACCCACATCCGAAATTGGGTTAATAATATTTTGTCTTAATAATAGGAAAAAGGGAATGAAAAAGTCAACAACAAATTTTGATCTTGATTTGGAGAATATTGGTGGAAATTGGAGACACATTATTGGAGGAAAACATAAATATTTACATGGAGTTATTGAGGTCATCAGTCACATAGAATTTTAGAATTGAGGGACTCAAATCCATCAATCTATTATGATTTAAAATTTCATCTGCTCAATGCATTAGGATCAAAAAATTACTTTTAAGATCCTTTACCTAAGGTTTAATAATTAATCTCTTCATAGAATAAGAGTAGAAAAAAAACATGACAAGTAGTGTTCCATCCACTAACTAATTTCTACCACAAAATCATCATTCACTCTAAAAGATAATAGAACATATAAAAATATTATATTTATCTTATTCATATAGGGTTCCAATAAAATGAATTTATAATTCGTCTACCATACCTTTAAAAAACTACATTATTTAATCCAGGACAACACATGGGCCAGTTTTATGTGATACACCCTTGTCGCCTTTCAGTTGCGGGTTCAAGTCTCGTGGGCTTGCCGAACGAGACGGGTTGCCGCCTGACCTCCGGGTTGTCCTTTTTTGGAAATCCATAAATAATCTCAAACTAAAATTATCCTAAATAATTCTATGCAAACATGTTGTCCAAAATTTATAAGGGATGAAAATAGTGAAGATCCATTTTGCGAGGTGATAACATGTGAACACCTTCATCATATATTCTTTTAATACACCGCAACATCTTGAATAACCATAAAACCTTATTGATTACATTCATGGTCCCTTATTCCTTATAGAATACTAGAGATACTCCTTCTATAAAAAAATGGTGTAAAATCCAACAATGATGGAATATACAAATCATTAATCAGTTTCAATGTAACGCCCCGACCCCAGCTACCCAGAGTCGGTGCATTACTTCGTAACATTGGCATGATCACAAAGGATCAAGTCTCGAAAGACCGATTAGTTTAGTAGCCTTGGAAACACTAGATACATTCATAAGTCTTTCATTACATCAAAAAGTGAAAAACTACAATAACAAAGTCTCCATAGTCCACACTCATATCCTCTTCCGACTATCCCTGCAGGTCATTCATAAAATACTTCTTCACATCCTGGAAAATATTAAAACATTGAAAGGGGTGAGCTCAGATGCTCAGTAAGGATAACAATAATGCGGAAGCTTTCATAAATAAACATTAACATTTAAGGCAATGTATAACTAAAACAAAAGCCTTTTAAACATGAACTTCAACATAATATGGAAAAAGTAAAATGAGATAATGCCATTTACTTCTTCACATGGATATTCTACTGGTCGAATAATCACATGCAATATCAATAACCACTTTCATAATGATGGAATGCATAATGCCAGACTATCATAACCACATAGCCAAGGCCTCGTGCCAAGACTACAAATAAGATTTTGTCAAGGCCTTGTGCCAAGACACTAGTTTGTCTCATGAGACCTGCCGATGCATCGAGGAGCTATAGCGGGCTCCACCCGTCACTTATTAGGTCCAATACATTCCTCATATGAATAGGTTTAAACATATCATAAACCATAACATAATTGTATCATATAAAACATGCATAATGTAAACATAACATTTCCACATTTCAATCACAAGATATCAATACAACACATTGATATAATAAAAACACTTTCAAAACCATTTTCAATACCAAAATAAAAGAAAGTTAAAACTTTGTATTTATTTTTCGTTAAAAAAATGATGGCTTGTAGAGGAAGCCGAAACTCAAATAATGGTCACGGCGGCGGAGAAGTCGTTGTCGCCGCATAAGTACGGAAAGAAAAACATTCCCTTTTGTCGTTTAGCAAAACGCTTTGTATAAAAAGATTCCTTTTGAATAACCGTAAAAGTCAAAGGGGTTTATACACCGTATAAAAGAAATTTGTGTATAAAACCAAATATGCCTCAATGAAAGGATATTGAGACGAAGTACTTTAAAAGATAATTTTTAAATAAAATATATCTATTATGTGTATTCACTATAGGTACACATAAATAATGTAAAAATACAAGATAGGACATAATAATATCATGACATAATTTGAAAGTAGGAGATTAACCCAAAGAATGGAAGTTGGGTTAAGAAGTTCCCTTACAAGATCATTTATAAATAAAATAGATCTATTATGTGTATTAACTATAAGTACACATAAAGAAAGTACAAATACAAGATAATACATAACAATATCATGACAGAATTTGAAAGTAGGAGATTAACCCAAAGAACAGAAATTGGGTTAAGAATTTCCCTTACCTTGTGTCCGACTTGACTCAACCGTTCTTTAACCTCCTGAATAATAAACTAGAGTTAATATCTACCTTATTAAGAACCATTTTCAATTTCATTATCCTTTTTATATCACTTATTACAATGTTATGAACATTATGTAATTATTTAAGTTAATAACGGTCGTTTTGTCGATCTTTGGTACATGAGTCAACAATAAACTTCTTATAATTATAAGTTGTTCATGTGGTGAAATATCCATTATATCCAGAATTATATTAATGATGTAGATATCATATATATAATATATATACAGTATATACATTCATTTATAATATTACGTAACATTTAGAGGTAAGAAATGAAATGCACCGTTCATGGAGACGGTAAGCCGTACGTACGCATGAACGCTACTTTCATTTCAATTTCATATTTAATGGAATGAAATCATAATGATATAAATGTATAATATAATTCCAGTATAATATAGTGTATAATACCATTTACTCCATCCTTTATACATCCCACACATGGCATTAACGATTCAAATCACTTTGAGGGGGCGGTAGTCCGCACTTCCTAAAATGAAATTATCGCGTTTTACCCATAATGGAAATCATAAAGTATGCCATAAATGAGAAATACAGAAGCATAAGTAAAACAAAAACATATTATATATCATATATAAAAATAGTTACATCTTAATGGCCACCTTTGGAGGTGTTATATGAGTGTTGAACAATCATCGTTTCGTGAGGCAGAAATTCGCCATCCACAGAAACCGTATGTTCTTTAACCATTAGATGTAGGTGTGTGTAAGTGTAGCTCGAATCCTTCTTATAACAACATCCTAGTATATTGAGGATACTGGTGTTGTTACAAAAGAAATGAATAAAAAGAGTTTAGGGGGTTGGAGAAGAAAAATAAAACAAAACAACATTAGAAAAGACATTACCTCAAAATCGGGTAACTCTTTTTGATTTGAGCTAAAGGCTTCCTTGGGAAGAGTTCTGCCCAAAGTGAGGTTTCTAGGAGTAAGGAAGGAATGTTGGGAGAGTATTTGGGCAGAGGTTGGCCGAGCCAAATGGCTTGATGGTGTGAATAAGGTGGGAGAGGTGGGGGCCTTTTATAAGTGGAGAGGAGGGGCACTTTTGGAAAGTAATGAAATGTTACATTATTTCAAAATGCTTTTCGGATTCTAAAGGTCCCACATCTATATAATTCGAGGCTAAGGTGATAAGGTTTCGAAATATCTTCATCCAATAGGCTTTGGACAAGTGTAAGCCTCGGATTTTGCATTATCTTCTCATTTTATTTAAATCGTCAAATAATGATGTCATCGCTGCATCATTATTATGTCATAAATACTTTAATTTATTTAATGTCTAAAAATTATAAAAAAAATACTATGATGTAGGAAATCTTTTTAGCTTTCCAATGACTATTTATAATCAAAATTTGGACTTGTATAACCCCAATTAAAAATTGTTTTAGTAGAACAATTTATGTTAGTGTCATTTTCACTTTAACATTAAATAAAAAGTAATTTATGTTATTTCCCAACAAAAGTGGATCCATGGGGTCCCCAAGTTAGGCCATGTCTTGTCTTGGTCGGCCATGACTCAACCAATGAGGTTGGGACATGTGTCTAGGTCATTTCATATTATTAATGTATTATTTATACCTTAAACTACACTAATTACCACTAATCGCGATTAAGAACTTAAAAGTTACTATTCACCAAAAAATTATTTTGATCTCATTGAACCACATTTTACTTCTTAATGACAACCATGTATGTCGGATTTTTGAAAATCAAATCACAGAAGTTGTAATATTTCATTTAAACGAAAAATCAGTTATTTAACTACCACTTAGTGGTTTCACTATTCATCAAAAATTGAAGTTTTTCAGAATAAGGCCAAAATTTCACCCTAAGCTATAATTGATATTCCGAATTCAAAAATGATGTCTATTTTAAAAAATTCCAAACATATAAGTTGTATTAATTAATTTCATAATTAATTCCCGCTGTTACAACAAATAGCGTGTTTTTAAGAAACAATTTATATCAAAAGTTTGGCAATTGTTTATGTCCAATTTCAATGATAAATTAATTCTAATGACCACCATTGGATAAAATGGTAAAAATATTTTCTAATTATACCTTAAAACCACTAAATAGTATAATTTATCTGTATAAATTATTTTGATTAAAAAAGTTGTTTTTATGTATTTTTCACTATTCATAAAAAATTAGAAGTTCTCAGAAAAATACCAAAAATTCAACATAGGCTAATTTCGATATTACGAATACAAAAATGAAGTCCATTTTGAAATATAAAATTTCTATAATTTTAAAAAGTGGTTATTACTATTCATAACGGCTATTTTGATTAGTTGCAGTGTGTTAGAACTCGAACTTGCGTACAATGCAAGCTATTGCATTATTGAATGAGAAGCGTATCGTGGAAGCTCGGGGTGTTACATTCTCCCCTCCTTCAATAAATTGCGTCCTCGCAATTTGAAATTTTTCTTTGATAATAAAAGGCTGAAAATAGAAAATACCTTTGTGGAAAACCCACATCGGAAATAAGGTTAATAAATATATAACATTAAAAGAAAGCAGGATAAGTACAAAGGTCACCCGATATAGCCCATTCTAGGATTCTATGAAAATATGGATATGGAGGAGAAACAAACCATCAAGGTCTGATGGAGAGTTATAGAAAACAGGATTAGGAGAATGTTTAACCACAAGAAAATCACAAACTTGTGATTGGTTAAACGGTCATTGAATCCCCAGTTGGAAAAGTTAACCGACAACATTTTTGTTTTAAGTTACCTTTTATAATGTTGAGGAATTTATTTATGAGATTTACTAAGAACGTAGGGGAATATACATACTTGTTATGTATACTTTCATTCGTTAATAAATTTTTACCACAAACCCAACTTTTACTCCAAATGGTAACGGAACTCAAAAATATTCTATTTATCCTAATTGTATAAGGTTCCAAATGTTAACACATACCATTTAGATTAGTAAAACGATTTTGTAATAACCAGGGACTTCCTGTAGGCTAGTGGTAGGAAATAAAGGCTTGTCGCACTATGGTTGTGGGTTCGATTCCTGCAGCTGTGTCCGACGCGACGGGTTATTCCCCACCCTGCAGGTTGTCCTTTTTCTAAAAATATAGTATTATAGTATTCCAGAAATAATCTTCAGAAAAGTTTTAACCTTAAACAATACTATTCAAAGTTCAACTTAATCCATCCCAACATTTATAGTTATCCAAAATACCTCTGTCCAAACTTTCTCTAAAAGGTCTCTTAATTCCAAAATCAATTGTAACATCAGATTCCCCAAACAAAGAAAAGTTTCTCTTATTGTCACATACTAAAAATATGATTACCTTAATCATATTAAAACCTTACTGAAACCAACAAGTACTGCAGTACAATCCTTATATAGATCACATTATTCTAATAACCAGAATATAATCCATGAGTCCGAAATCATCAATACATTAGTTATTCTGCTTCAACTGTAGTAATAGCATAAGATTGTCCTTGATCCCTTGGCCTTTTCTGAGGTAAGATTCCTTGACGCTTAGGACATTCATTTGCGTAATGACCCATTTCTCTACAATTGTAGCATTCAACTTTGACAGCCTCTTTCTTTCCCTTGCAATCACGTGCCTGGTGACCTTTTTCTCCACATTTATAACAGACTCCCATTCCTTTTAGGCAAGTACCAGGGTGATTCTTATCACATAATGGAAAATCCTTCTTTCCCTTTTTCCCTTTATCTGTCTCTTGTTCCACCGTTCTCTTCTTCTCTTGCTTTACTTTGTTGTCATAAGACTTAGAGAATTCCTTTTCTGTCTTGATAGCACATGAGACTATATCTTCGTATGATGAGAAGGATTGTGATACTAAAGCTCGACGGAGAAATGGTTTTAACCCATCAAAGAAACGATCAATCTTACTCCTTGGGTTACGTATATAATCGGCAGCATGCCTCGCTAACCTTGTAAAGTTAGCCTCATACTTTGCGACATTCTCATCCTCCTTCTGCCTCAGACTCAGAAATTGCCTTTCCATATCTGCTCGATGGTCACGAGGAAAGTATTTTTCTAAGAAAAGCTCTTTGAACTCCCTCCATTCCATATTCGATACGTCATCATCTTCCTTTGTGTTTTGAATCAGTGACCACCACTGATCGGCATCTCCAGTGAGGCGGTAAACTGCCATGACAACCTTCTCCCTTTCACTACTCCCCAAGGCATGGAATATTTTCTCTAAGGAATTTATCCATTGCTCAGCTACTGTAGGATTTGTACTCCCATTGAAGGTTGGCGGTTGTTGCCTCATGAAACGGTCTAGCATTGATCCTCCACGTTGCGAATCAGGGTGCTCCATACGAGTAAGGTTGTTATTCATAACCTGCGTGAGTTGTCCCAGTATGGTAATAAGTTGATCAGCACCAGTTGTATCTCCAGGTCCACAATAATTATCTTGAGCAGGAGGGCAATCCCTACACGGAGTTCGTGCATTGATACAGTTTCCATTCCTTCTACTAGGCGCCATTTCTAAACAATGGCATAATCCAGATTAGTTTATGAATCAAAATACATAATTCCATACTTGTATAATACTTAACATAAATTGAACTATTTATGGATATAATCCATAATCATAAAAAGAAATGTTTCCTTTGAGGAAGTATGTACTCATAAACCTTACATAATGGTTTGTAAAGAAAATGAGAATTATCCTAAGCATATCCCCCGGGAGTGTCATAACCAAGAGTGCAGCAAGGCCCGTTGTCGTGCACCAGTTCCCGTTTGAGTCTAGCTCAAAGCGGTGTTTTCGGGTTTTACCCCTAGGTACATCTGTGCCAGAGCCACCTCTACCTGCTCGTATCCAGACAGGGATGTATTGCTCGGAAAACTCACAACATCTCTACAATACTAAAATTCTAGGAAGTTCTTCTATACTAATCCTCAAAGTCTATCTTTGGGCTATGTGCTCTAATCAGAGTTTATCTAAATCTAGCTTCCAAGGTTAGTACTAAACTGCCTCTGATACCAACTGTAACGCCCCGACCCCAGCTACCCAGAGTCGGTGCATTACTTCGTAACATTGGCATGATCACAAAGGATCAAGTCTCGAAAGACCGATTAGTTTAGTAGCCTTGGGAACACTAGATACATTCATAAGTCTTTCATTACATCAAAAAGTGAAAAACTACAATAACAAAGTCTCCATAGTCCACACTCATATCCTCTTCCGACTATCCCTGCAGGTCATTCATAAAATACTTCTTCACATCCTGGAAAATATTAAAACATTGAAAGGGGTGAGCTCAGATGCTCAGTAAGGATAACAATAATGCGGAAGCTTTCATAAATAAACATTAACATTTAAGGCAATGTATAACTAAAACAAAAGCCTTTTAAACATGAACATCAACATAATATGGCAAAAGTAAAATGAGATAATGCCATTTACTTCTTCACATGGATATTCTACTGGTCGAATAATCACATGCAATATCAATAACCACTTTCATAATGATGGAATGCATAATGCCAGACTATCATAACCACATAGCCAAGGCCTCGTGCCAAGACTACAAATAAGATTTTGTCAAGGCCTTGTGCCAAGACACTAGTTTGTCTCATGAGACCTGCCGATGCATCGAGGAGCTATAGCGGGCTCCACCCGTCACTTATTAAGTCCAATACATTCCTCATATGAATAGGTTTAAACATATCATAAACCATAACATAATTGTATCATATAAAACATGCATAATGTAAACATAACATTTCCACATTTCAATCACAAGATATCAATACAACACATTGATATAATAAAAACACTTTCAAAACCATTTTCAATACCAAAATAAAAGAAAGTTAAAACTTTGTATTTATTTTTCGTTAAAAAAATGATGGCTTGTAGAGGAAGCCGAAACTCAAATAATGGTCACGGCGGCGGAGAAGTCGTTGTCGCCGCATAAGTACGGAAAGAAAAACATTCCCTTTTGTCGTTTAGCAAAACGCTTTGTATAAAAAGATTCCTTTTGAATAACCGTAAAAGTCAAAGGGGTTTATACACCGTATAAAAGAAATTTGTGTATAAAACCAAATATGCCTCAATGAAAGGAGATTGAGACGAAGTACTTTAAAAGATAATTTTTAAATAAAATATATCTATTATGTGTATTCACTATAGGTACACATAAATAATGTAAAAATACAAGATAGGACATAATAATATCATGACATAATTTGAAAGTAGGAGATTAACCCAAAGAATGGAAGTTGGGTTAAGAAGTTCCCTTACAAGATCATTTATAAATAAAATAGATCTATTATGTGTATTAACTATAAGTACACATAAAGAAAGTACAAATACAAGATAATACATAACAATATCATGACAGAATTTGAAAGTAGGAGATTAACCCAAAGAACAGAAATTGGGTTAAGAATTTCCCTTACCTTGTGTCCGACTTGACTCAACCGTTCTTTAACCTCCTGAATAATAAACTAGAGTTAATATCTACCTTATTAAGAACCATTTTCAATTTCATTATCCTTTTTATATCACTTATTACAATGTTATGAACATTATGTAATTATTTAAGTTAATAACGGTCGTTTTGTCGATCTTTGGTACATGAGTCAACAATAAACTTCTTATAATTATAAGTTGTTCATGTGGTGAAATATCCATTATATCCAGAATTATATTAATGATGTAGATATCATATATATAATATATATACAGTATATACATTCATTTATAATATTACGTAACATTTAGAGGTAAGAAATGAAATGCACCGTTCATGGAGACGGTAAGCCGTACGTACGCATGAACGCTACTTTCATTTCAATTTCATATTTAATGGAATGAAATCATAATGATATAAATGTATAATATAATTCCAGTATAATATAGTGTATAATACCATTTACTCCATCCTTTATACATCCAACACATGGCATTAACGATTCAAATCACTTTGAGGGGGCGGTAGTCCGCACTTCCTAAAATGAAATTATCGCGTTTTACCCATAATGGAAATCATAAAGTATGCCATAAATGAGAAATACAGAAGCATAAGTAAAACAAAAACATATTATATATCATATATAAAAATAGTGACATCTTAATGGCCACCTTTGGAGGTGTTATATGAGTGTTGAACAATCATCGTTTCGTGAGGCAGAAATTCGCCATCCACAGAAACCGTATGTTCTTTAACCATTAGATGTAGGTGTGTGTAAGTGTAGCTCGAATCCTTCTTATAACAACATCCTAGTATATTGAGGATACTGGTGTTGTTACAAAAGAAATGAATAAAAAGAGTTTAGGGGGTTGGAGAAGAAAAATAAAACAAAACAACATTAGAAAAGACATTACCTCAAAATCGGGTAACTCTTTTTGATTTGAGCTAAAGGCTTCCTTGGGAAGAGTTCTGCCCAAAGTGAGGTTTCTAGGAGTAAGGAAGGAATGTTGGGAGAGTATTTGGGCAGAGGTTGGCCGAGCCAAATGGCTTGATGGTGTGAATAAGGTGGGAGAGGTGGGGGCCTTTTATAAGTGGAGAGGAGGGGCACTTTTGGAAAGTAATGAAATGTTACATTATTTCAAAATGCTTTTCGGATTCTAAAGGTCCCACATCTATATAATTCGAGGCTAAGGTGATAAGGTTTCGAAATATCTTCATCCAATAGGCTTTGGACAAGTGTAAGCCTCGGATTTTGCATTATCTTCTCATTTTATTTAAATCGTCAAATAATGATGTCATCGCTGCATCATTATTATGTCATAAATACTTTAATTTATTTAATGTCTAAAAATTATAAAACAAATACTATGATGTAGGAAATCTTTTTAGCTTTCCAATGACTATTTATAATCAAAATTTGGACTTGTATAACCCCAATTAAAAATTGTTTTAGTAGAACAATTTATGTTAGTGTCATTTTCACTTTAACATTAAATAAAAAGTAATTTATGTTATTTCCCAACAAAAGTGGATCCATGGGGTCCCCAAGTTAGGCCATGGCTTGTCTTGGTCGGCCATGACTCAACCAATGAGGTTGGGACATGTGTCTAGGTCATTTCATATTATTAATGTATTATTTATACCTTAAACTACACTAATTACCACTAATCGCGATTAAGAACTTAAAAGTTACTATTCACCAAAAAATTATTTTGATCTCATTGAACCACATTTTACTTCTTAATGACAACCATGTATGTCGGATTTTTGAAAATCAAATCACAGAAGTTGTAATATTTCATTTAAACGAAAAATCAGTTATTTAACTACCACTTAGTGGTTTCACTATTCATCAAAAATTGAAGTTTTTCAGAATAAGGCCAAAATTTCACCCTAAGCTATAATTGATATTCCGAATTCAAAAATGATGTCTATTTTACAAAATTCCAAACATATAAGTTGTATTAATTAATTTCATAATTAATTCCCGCTGTTACAACAAATAGCGTGTTTTTAAGAAACAATTTATATCAAAAGTTTGGCAATTGTTTATGTCCAATTTCAATGTTAAATTAATTCTAATGACCACCATTGGATAAAATGGTAAAAATATTTTCTAATTATACCTTAAAACCACTAAATAGTATAATTTATCTGTATAAATTATTTTGATTAAAAAAGTTGTTTTTATGTATTTTTCAATATTCATAAAAAATTAGAAGTTCTCAGAAAAATACCAAAAATTCAACATAGGCTAATTTCGATATTACGAATACAAAAATGAAGTCCATTTTGAAATATAAAATTTCTATAATTTTAAAAAGTGGTTATTACTATTCATAACGGCTATTTTGATTAGTTGCGGTGTGTTAGAACTCGAACTTGCGTACAATGCAAGCTATTGCATTATTGAATGAGAAGCGTATCGTGGAAGCTCGGGGTGTTACATTCAAGGTTGTAAAGAATATCCAATATAATTTATCCATATGAACCATCTCTTATTCCAAAATCACAACCGCATTGTCGAAACCATATTAAGGATTACATTTTATTTCAACCATATATTTTCCAAAAAGTGTAGCGTACTATTAAGTAACTTTTCATAAAACCATATAATCTCAAATCCGTAGAAAAATATTACTGTAGTACAATCTTTATTTATCTCTATAATTCATATAACTAGTATATTGCTGATACAACACTAAAATGAAATAATTATATAATAACAACATAAGAAAAATAGTCATTCCTCTTCATCTGAGGTATTATAATAACTCGATTATTATCCAATAGCATCAATTGTGGTGTTGTTAGATGACTGGGACATTGATTCGCGTAGTGTCCCTAGGCCTAGCAGATGATGCGTTTTACTTTTGAAAACGTTTTCTTACCAATTCAATCATATACTTGGTGTCCTTTCTCTCCACACTTATAAAAAACTCTAATTCCCTTCATTCATTTACCATGGTGATATTTTCCACAGTTATCACATATGGTAAAATCCTTATTTTTTAATCTTCCCTTTATCCATCTTTCTCTATTCCATCCTTTTATTCTCTATCTCAAAGCAGTGTTTTCGGGGTTTACCCCTAGGTACATCTGTACCAGAGCCGCCTCCATCCACTTGTATCCAAACAGATATGTATTTCCCTGAAAACTCACAAAATATCTACAATAGAATGATTCTAGGAAGTTCTTATATACTAATACTCAATGTGTATCTTAGGGTTATGTGCTCTAATCAGAATTTATCAGAATCCTGTTTCCAAGGTTTGTACTAAACATCCTCTGATACTAGTTATAACGCCCCAAACCTAGAAGACTTGAGTCAGTGCATTATTTTAATAAATTGGCATGATCACAAGGAAATCATGTCTCGAAATACCGATCAGTTTAGTATTATTTGAAACAAGATTCATACCTAAGTTCAAATTTACAAACAGAATAGAAATACAACACGAATTTATTCAATTAGAAACATCCAAGCCTCTTAGATTATGCCTGAAAGTAACTTATTACGAATATCTTCATATCCTGCGAAAATTAAACATAAGAAAGGGGTGATCTCCAACGCTCAGTAATGGTAAGCAATACAAGAGAAGATAACATTAATATTAAGCATGGTGAATAATTGAAACCACAATCCTTTTCAAATAATAAACATGAATACTTTTATGGAGGTAATATGAACATAATCATGTGTATTCTACTAGTCGAATGACCACACGAACCGTCAATATTATTTTCATAATGATGGAATGTATAATTAAAGACATTCTAAATCATTTTGTCAAGGCCTTATCAAATATGTCTTAAAATGTTTAAGGACTCAGCCAATACCATATATCCAATTGGGAAAGGCCTCGGCCAATTCCACATCTTATTGTCTCATGAGACCTACCGATTCATCGAGGAGCTATATGGGGCTCCACCCATCACTTACTAAGTCCAATACATTCCTAATATGAAAAGGTTGAAATATATCATTAACATTCGTATTAAAACAATCATAAGAATTGTTAATACTTTAACCATAAAACATGATTAGAATAAAATAGGACATACATATTCAAACATATCAAAAACATTCAATTCCATTTGGAAGTTTTGTAACATAATAAATAAAATTCAACTAAACTACAAATCCAAAAAAGATGTTGACATAGATGAAATCAGGAACTTTTTTTAGAGAAATATGTCTTTTTTATTTTGAAATCATTTAAGAGTCACATAATTATAATGAAAACATTTATTTCAAAAATATTCTTATGAGAATGTATGGGAAGCTTCGACGGTGTTATAATGGTGGAAAATATCCATACCCGCCGTATAAGTTAAAAAACATTCTTACATTAATTTTTTTGAAAAGGTCATAAAGTACCTTGTCTGGAAAATGACAGGAGGATTCCATTAAATGCATATAAGTTTAAATAATGGTATAAATTTCTTTACCCAATTGTCTAGTAAATAGTAAAAATGTTTTGAAATACACTTTTAAGAAACATTTATGTGGATGATAAAGTGATCCTAGTAGATAATTACATATAAAAAAACTCGGATAATAAAGAGGTTGTGAAATTAAAACTTACCTTGTATTATTCCTTGTTTGAGGGTAGGTTAACCTCCTTTAAAATGGTTAAATATTTGTTATTAATTTATAAAAAAATCATATACATTAATATGATAACATATATATTCTTTTAACATTTATTAGTTAATAATATCTTAGTATTATCATCATTTCGGGTGTTAATTGATTCATTTTATTTTATATGTTTTGTTACGTAAGTAATGTTTGTTATTGATAGGATGTATCTTATTCATATTCAGAGGGATATTAAGTCTTTAAACATTATTTTTAATAATCTAATGAAAATTATTCTTGAATGGATATGATGGGGAATACTTCTCATCGCGTTCATGGAGACGATAATCTGTACGTACGCACGAGCGACAATATCATTCCTTTGATATTTAAATAATATATATAATTGGATGGTATATCATATATAAAGAATAATTATCTTGTTATATGCATTATTTACATCAATTAAACATCATTATTATACCCATTCAAATAATAATGTATTGAATAACAATGACACCACGATGTGGAGACGGTATGCCATACGTACGCACGTATGGTGACATGTCATTAAAAATATGGATAGAACAATGAATAGGGTTATACCATATTTGTAATAACATCATAGTATATAGATGATTGTTGATTTATTATTTCAGAATGAAACTAAAAATAAAGAGGATGTGGAAGAAGAACAGAACCTGAAAGAGGTGATGAAATATTTACCTCTTCTTCAGGTTCTTCCTTTTGATTTGATTAAAAGGGGTCGATAAGATGGATTTATGACTAAAATAAAGCCTCTAGGATGAAGGGGGAGATTTTAGAGGGTATTTGGGTAGTGTTTGGCCGAGCCAAATGGCTTGAAATATGTGAATTAGAGAAAAGTGGGATTTTCCTTTTAGAAGAGTGGTCAAGGGCACCTTAGGAAAAGATAGAAATATTATTTTATAATAAAATAATTTTCGGTTTATAATGTATCAAAAATTAATTATTTAAAGGATAATATAGGTATGGGTCTAAAACCACTCAACTAATAGGTTTTAGACGGTTTTGGGTCACTATATTAACATTATCTTTTAGATTTACCTTTAGTAAATAGTTTGACATTTACCGCGTCTATTTGTATTTTTATATTATATGGATAATAAACACAATATATATTTTCCAAGAGAACATCAAGTGGTTCATTAATGATACACCTATCATTATATAAATATTTTGTCTGAACCTTAGTTTTCTAGAAATAGAATATTAATTAATAATATAATATTTTTTAAAAAAACACTTTTCTGTCAACTTGGACACTATTAGGTATTTTAATTTTGTTAAATCATAACAGAATTATTACTTTGAAATAAATTAATTTAACCAACTATAATATGTCATATTAACCTATAAAATTAGTGGAATTAAATAAAAGTCTACAATTATAAATATTTGGATATTTAAAATGTCAATTATTTTAATCATTCATTAATTAGGTAATTACTGCATCATCATTGTGTCATAAATAAATTAAAAAATTTAACTTCTAAAAAAGTTAACAAAATTAAAATTATGTAGTAAATCTATTTATATTTCTAATTAATATTTATAGTCAAATTTATCAAATGTGTAACCCTACATTAAAAATGTTTTAGTTATTCAACTTTGATTTTAACTCTTTTAACTATTCTCTGAATTAAATAATAATAAATGTCCTAATCTAATCCAAGTGGACCTAAAGGATCATATTTTATTCCTAAGGTTTTATTGGTCGAATTACCTTTATCCAATAGAATTAAGACATGTGTTAAGGTAATAATAATATCATCTTACCCTAAATTACACAATTTACTTTTAACCGTGGTAAATAAAAGTAAAAAAGTTACTATTCACCAAAACATATTTTCATCTTATTGAACCAAATTTTACTTAGTGATTTCAAGTGTGACTCTATGATTTTTGAAACTCAACTCACATAAGCAGTAAAATTAGGTTTTATGTTTATTTACAAAGGCTTCTAGGAGGTGGGTAAAGACGGTAAAAAGTTCAATAATATTTTTATATATCTAATGTTATTATAAACCAAGTCTAATGAATTAAATTGAACATATATAGTTTTTATGTACCTATTTTGACCAAAAATAAATTTAAATAAAATATTTAATTATTTAAATAAAAATTTGGTTTTAAACTATAACTTTGGGTTTTTTACTATTCATTAAAAAAGAACGCTTTCAAAAAAATACCAAAAATTAATCTTAAGTTAATTATGATATTCCGAATTCAAAAATGAATTATATTTTATCAATTTCAAAACTATAAGTTGCATTAATTAATTTAAAATTAATTCCTGTCAAAACCAAAAAGCGTATTTTTAAGAAATAATAAATATCAAAAGCTTGAGACTTGTTTATGCCAAATATTAAAGTGAAATTACATAAAATGACAATCATTGGATTAAATGGTAAAAATGTAATCTTATTATGATTCCAAACCATTAAAATGTATAAATCAACACTTTAAATAGTTTTTATTAACAATGTTGTTTTTAGTTAAAATCTAGTATTTTTTACTATTCTCCCAAATATGAAAGTTATCAGAAAAAGACAAAAAGTTAATTGAAACTAAACTCTTATGTCCCGATTCTAAATAAGAAGCTTATTTTGTCAAATTGAATATATAAATGTTTCAAGTATAGGATTTATAAAGGGTTCTCCCTTAAAAGGCTGTAAAATTACATTTTTAAAAAAATAATTTTTTAATCTGAAAAAATGAATTTGTTCTTAAATTATGTCTAAGTAACTCATAATATGGATTCTAAAAAAATAAGGATTATAAAATGTTCAAAATTCAGTTAATACTATCCATAACTACATTTGATCGGCTAGTTTGGTAAGTCATGGTGCACTTGAACTGAGTGTTACGTGTAGTTCAAGTTATTGCATTACTTTGAAAAAATAACGTACTATGAAATCTTGGGGTGTTAAACTAATGGAAAAAAATGGTCCTTAAACCCCATATTAAAATCATTATGGTGTTTTATATCTTCACATAAAGTTTCAAATCCATAATTCATGTTAGCACATCCATCAAACTCAAAATTCAAATTTACTCAGGAATTCTGACCCATTCAAAAAACCAGGATGTTTCCAAAAATATAATGAAAAATAATAAATTGATAATTTTCTATTTGATAATATTAATTTCAAAAATTTGTTTTTTATCAATTTAAAATTCATTTATTACTCTATGAAAGAAAAAAATAATTTTTTAGGCCTCAAGAGAAAAAATTTAAATCTAACAAATCATATGATCCATAAAATAGTGACATGTCTTACCACATGTCTCTAAATATTACCCAAAATATATATGGTTAGACATGTTATCAATATAAAACATTAATCTTAACTCCAAATTTGTACCACCACTGGTTCATCCTTACCATTTATTCATCAATTTGTTTAGTAAAAAACAATGAAAAATTAACTCGGAAATCACAAAGTCTAGTGGTAGGTTTTTAACCCTTACAATCCTTGGATCATTGGTCAAATATCTATAACATTTCAGAACATGATAGGTTTGTAGCGACTCAGGTTTTTGGTCCTGTCAAACTTTGGAATATTTCTACGAATAATTCCAGAGCTAGGCGCGAAGACGGCATGCGATTCTGAGGCCTGGTGTGCCCGAAATTAATTTTATAAGAATATTAAGTATTTTTATACTATGCACGTGGCGGGGGTGTGATTTCTCCTAAAAAGTAGTCCAGAACAGGAATTAGAGGGCACGGTTGCGTCCGGAACGTTCAGTTTACCCTAGGCGAGGTGTAAACATTGCGGGAGCGGGCCTGCGGTGAGAAACGTCACTGGGGGCGTTTCTGTAAATAAGTAGCGAAGTTACTGTGCGAGCGTCGGCTCGAATAACTTCTGAACGGAGTCTCGGATGGAAAATCGGAGTCCGCCGTTGCGTTCAGAATGACACGTTTACCCAAGGGGTAACATTACTTTTGTTTGCATCAGGCGTCGAGTCTGAGGCGGGTTCGGCGCCGGCGGGTGGCAGATATAAATATCAGTGCCCCCCCCCCTTATCGTTCATCTTGACGTTCTTCACCGTTCTTCGCCACTACGTGTACCGGAGTGGGTCTTGGTATCCCCTAGCGGACCCTAGTGGTGATCCCCTATCCGAGGAGTTTGGTGGTTATGTTGTTTCAGCGATGTTTCCTCAGTGATGTTATCCGACGAGCGTGGTCTCTCGGGTGAGCGTCTGAGATGTTTGTTTGGTACCCGATGGAGTGTATCTCTTGGATGAGTGTCATCTGGTATGACAGTGTTCATTTGGTGTACTCTCCTGGTTGGGACAGTTGCTAGTGACGAGGTTGGTACCTCTTGTGGCTAGTGGCCTGAGCTGGGTATATCTGGATTGTACAAGGTGTATGTATGGGCATACACCTGAGCTGAGCTGAGCTAACTAGTTGTGTTTAGCTGAGGATGGTCACGAGATGGTGTTTCTCTCTCATTTGGGTTCCCTCTGGCTGGGTTGAGCGGACTATTGCCTTTCAGTTTCTCCCTTGGGTTTTGGGTTTTTTGGGTGCCTACTGAGTATGTTTATACTCACCCATGCACGGGCTTTGCCCGCACATGTTTGTGTCTTGTGCAGACCACATGCCTTTTTACGGAGTCCCAGGAGGACCCGGAGTAGGCAGAGCTTAGTGAGCGAGTTGACCGGGGTGTCTACTGGAGCAGTGCCGAGGGATCTTTCCTGCGGGTGTTTGGGACAGCGTTCCCCTTCTTCAGAGCAGGTTGGACGTGCTTTGTAGTTTTCTTTGGTGGGCCCTGTTTTTTCCTTTGTACTTTTGTTGTTGCACTCTTGTTTGGGATAGATTGTATGAATGCATTTACTTTTCAGTTTCTATATCTCTGCACTGTTTCATGGAGGTGTTTGTGGGTGCGTGTGTATAGGTACCTTAGGCTAATGCCTCCCATGTGTGTGATAGCCTACTCGGTGCTGGTCGCCAGCCCCTGGCCTATTAGAGGCGGGCTTGGGGAGTCGCGGATCGAGCCCCATTGGGTCGGGTCGTGACAGAGTGGTAGGCGGTTTGATATTTACAATCCTGGATCCCATTTTTGTGTTTTTTTCCTTCAAATTTTTGTAAGGGTTGTATAGTTCAGGTCTCAAGCTTTCGAAAACATGTTTCAGATCTGAATTTGGAGCTCCGGGGTGCTCCCGGTTGCTCCCAGATGTTTTCTGGTGAAAACCCAGTTTTCTATTTTGGACGAGCGAGTAGTCGATTCCTCTTGTTTTTCCGAGGGGATCGTTGTGGTATAGTCCGCTCGATGAGTTTCAAGATTGTTGTGTGGGCCCCGCACAGGCTAGCTACGGTGAATAATGCCTTTTTCACCGGTGCTCCGTTTCGGGCAAGTAAACAGCCTATCCTGCGTGTTTTTCCGCGTGGAACGTGATGGTGGCCTCGATTTTGGCCTAGGAGGTGCGAAGTGTGGCGTTGTGGTGGGTCGCTCGGGTTAGCGACGTTTTGACCAGCATTGGTTGAGGGTTCTCCCTTGGTTCGTTCATACGAGGGTTTGTGTGGCATCACAACCTCCGTATGGGTTTGTGATCCTCTCAATGGGATGTTTTAACTGTTAGAGTTGTGGCATCCCACCGGTGGGCCCGGAGCATATCCTCTAGTATCTTTTCCCTGGATCGGGTTTTTGGTATCGCTGTGACAGCTTATTCACGGGCAGCGATCCCCTATCTAGCAGGTTAAACCCGTAGGGTTTGTGGCATCATCGGGAATATGATCCCCTACGCGGTGGGTCTTTCCCAGTAGGGTTGTGGAATCGTCGGATATACGATCCCCTACTCAGCATGAAGTTTATAGTAGGGTTGCGGTATCGTTGGTTATATGATCCCCTACTCATCTCTTGGTGTCAGTAGGGTTGCGGTATCGTTGATTTTGTGATCCCCTACTCAGCGTGTGGTTTCGGTAGGGTAGCAGCATCATCAGTTCGATCCCCTACATCGCGAGTTATCCCATATAGGGTTCTGGTATCATCGTGACCATCTTTATATGGACGATGATCCTCTATCTGAGTGTGGAGCTTCTTTCGAGCGCCAGATTGGGTTGTGGTATCCCCCAGCGGATCCTAGGTGTGATCCCCTATCTGTGAGAACTACGTATGCCAGATCGGGTTGCGGTATCCCCCAGCAGACCCTGGGAATGATCCCCTATCTATGAGCTACGTATACCAGAGTGGGTCTTGGTATCCCCTAGCGTACCCTAGAGGTGATCCCCTATCCGAGGAGTTTGGTGGTTATGTTGTTTCAGCGATGTTTCCTCAGTGATGTTATCCGACGAGCATGGTCTCTCGGGTGAGCATCTGAGATGTTTGTTTGAGACCCGATGGAGTGTATCTCTCGGATGAGTGTCATCTGGTATGAAAGTGTTCGTGTGGTGTACTCTCCTGGTTGGGACAGTTTCTGGTGATGAGGTCGGTACCTCTTATGGCTTGTGGCCTGAGCTGAGTATATCCTGATTTTTGAAGGTGTATGTATGGGCGTACACCTGAGCTGAACTGAGCTGACTAGTTGTGTTTAGCTGAGGATGGTCACGAGATAGAGTTTCTCTCTCGTTTGGGTTCCCTCTGGCTAGGTTGAGCGGATTGTTGCCTTTCAGTTGCTCCCTTGGGTTTTGGGTTTTTGGGGTGCCTACTGAGTATGTTTATACTCACCCCTGCATGGGCTTTTCCCGCACATGTTTGTGTCTTGTGCAGACCACAGCCCTTTTGAGGGAGTCCCAGGAGGACCCGGAGCAGGCGGAGCTTAGTGAGCGAGTTGGCCGGGGTTTCTACCGGAGTTGTGCCGAGAGATCTTTTTGGTGGGTGTTTGTGGCAGTGTTCCCCTTCTTCAGAGCAGGCTGGACGTGCTTTGTAGTTTTCTTTGGTGGGCCATGTTTTTCCCTTTGTACTTTTGTTATTGCACTCTGGTTTGGGATAGATTGTATGCATGCATTTACTTTTCAGTTTCTATATCTCTACACTGTTGCATGGAGGTGTTTGTGCGTGCATGTGTACATGTACCTTAGGCTAATGCCTCCCATGTGTGTGATAGCCTACTTGGCGCTGGTCGCCAGCCCCTGGCCTATTGGAGGCGGGCTTGGGGAGTCGCGGCTCGAGCCCCGTTGGGTCGGGTCGTGATAAGGTTGTCAGCTGAAATGCTATTTTCCCTTTTTAATTTTTTTTTAAATTTAATTCCTATAAAATTCAAAATAAATGTGATGGAAATCCATATAATCATGTTTATTATTAAATAACATTTTCAGTAAGGTTTTAAATACAACTTATTTAATTTTTTATTCTTTTTCGAAGTAGATATTAATATTTTCTAGGTATTATTATAATTTAATTAATAAACATACTAATCATAAAGGATATGAAAAATAAAAAATATTTTAATAATATGTAATGGAATTATTCCTAAAATAAATTTTCTACTAAATCATATAATTTCCCTAAATTTCTCCCAATCTAACCTTATTCATGGTAGACTCACGTAAGATAAAACTGAAAAAGGGATGTTTATGACTTTTAACTTGTGATCAACATTAAACATATAAACCCATGATCGTATCCATAAAAATAATTTTAATTGATACACATATGATTGTTAAATATAATAAAATATTGTGTTCTACATTAAATTCTATTTTTTATATGGGGAAATATTGATAAATATGTATTCTATACTCAATACAGATATTTTATGACAAGTCACATTATTCCTATATTTAATAGATTATTTGGTATATGAGGAAATATTTAAATAATCTGATATGGTTAGTGGATGATTATAGATAGCCCCTTGATGCATCAGTTGTCAGATGTGACAAATTAGTTAGATATCCCTATTTAAATGGGTTTGCGGTGTGTACTATCACATTAGTTTTAAAATGCCTGGAGGAAATATCTAGATGCTATATGTAACATGTTGACTAATATAACGTATTCAATAATTTTTCATTTCCTTCATTGATAATTAAATTACATTTATCCAAGATATTTTTGTATTTATGTAATATATGGATTCATTTAATTCTCAGTTTATTGAAAAAATGGAATATGTTTTTAGTTATTATAATTTCCATGTGGATTAAGAATTATACAGCTATAATTTTCAAGTTATTTGTTAAATGGAATATTTTTTTCATTTACTTACTGTTACATATTGATTATACATTATCTAATCATGGCATGAAAATTGCTTAAATGGAAAATCTGTTATGTTATTTACCTTGTCCACATCATTCGTACTTATTGGTTCATGATTGATTCTCTTGTATATAACCATTACTAAGAATTTGAAATCACCCTTTTTTGGTTCCCTTTTCCCTAGGATTCTATGAAATCTAATATGATTTATATGTAAAGAGATTTTAGAGGGAATAATTTTATTTTAAAAAAGGGATTTTTTAATTTTTTTTGAAATGATACTTTTGAATCTTGTATTGAACTAGATTAGAAAGACTACCAATCTATTTGGTATATATGGATGCTATTCTTTGTATCATATACTAGTGTAATATATAAGACACCAAATCTGGGCTACTAGGGTAAGGGTATCTATAGTCAATGTCATATAATGTTAACCATAAACATTATGAACTATATGAATGAAAACATTGATTATAGATCATAACCCTTTGATATAAGTTGAGGATAAGTATGTAACAACATCAAAATGTTTTTGTAAAGAAAATATTATGTGGGTTTTCCATGAAATACATCCATATCTAGAAACTAAAAGTAGTTATGGTTCTAGTAATGATGTACCTAGTGGTAATGTCTATAAAAATGGAACATTGGGCTTTACCCAATTGCCACTCTGTTCACGCCAACATGTTTCCCTACATTATTGGTTTAGCACTCCAAGGGTATTTTCGTCAGAAAATTAAAATTTTATTTATAAAACATTACGATGGTTTTGAAAATATTATGAAAATGAATGACCTATATTAAACCAATGATTTATTATATCTAAAAAAGATTCTCAATGCAATGGGAAAGTAATTTATATGTGGAAAATGAACTTCATCGATTTGCGAGGTGGTAGCCTTACACACACTTGATTGCTGATTTCGATTCCCAATCAATGGAAGTGGAGATATATAATTACTATTACATATACATAATAACATCTAATTATATCATATATAATTATTATTATTATTTTTAATGTGTTATGGAAGATTTTAAGGTTGAAAAATAATAATGAAAATCAGAGTGCATTGTTAAGAAAATTACCTTCTCTAAGGGAATCCTCATTTGTATATTCCCTTAAAGACCCTAAGGATGGTATTTTGGGTGAAAAAACTACTCTATAATTTAACTATGGAATCTGCGGAGAGAATTTGGGATGATTTTCTCTATGAAATTTCCTTGGGAGGTTTAAATAATTCAGGGGAGGGAGTTTATTTTAAATGTTGGGAAAGGGGACTACCTTGGAAATTAATTGTAAATTTCTCAACAGATACAAAAAAGAAAAAAAATTCACAACTAAAAATCCTAAAATTTACCATATATTAAATATTTGTAATTATAAAAAGTAAATATCCTTATATAATATGTTTTTAAATGTTTGTGTGTTATTTTATTCTGTATCTTCTTATATTAACTCTATAGTAAACTCATTTTTTACCATAACTATGATAAATAATTTTTTATGATTTTCATATTAATTTTTATAAATAATAAATATGAGCTAATTAAATAATATAAAATATGATCATTATTAATATTGAATCAATTTTACATAATTCCTTCAAATAAATATAAGATTTTAATTTAATATTAGTCTTGCAGGTGCGACGAAAAAGAGGGTTTTCAGATAGATAAATGTTAAAAAGTATAGAATGTTTTTATATGAAAAATAATATGAAAATTATTCAAATGAAATAAATTGGGTTAATATATATTGGTGATCTAACATAACTTTAAAAAAAAATTAATATAAAGTTCATCATTATTATTAATTTAAAAACAAACATTGTTTTCAATTGAAATTATATATTTTTACATATTCATCAAGAATGACATATCTAATAAAAATTTCAATAATTTACCCTATGATAATTTTGATATGATTATATAAATTTTTTTACAAATAATTATTCAATATGAGGTGAAAATTTATTTTAAATTATTTTCCTTAACGATGACGAAACCTTCTTCTAGAAAACATACAGTTTTTTTTAGAAAACAAGGATTTTTTTTTAAAAAAATAATTATTTTTTACCAAAAAATAGATAAACATAGTTTTCCTAATTTAGAGTATATTATTCATAACATAAAATTAAATTGTAAACTGTATTACATTCCATTTAGAATTTAGGGTTTTGTATTTTGTAATCTATCAAACAGAATAAATTTAATAAAATATCTTTCATGGGTTGTTTAAAATTTTTACTGTGTGAATTGTACAATATCAAATAAAATTCTATAACTTCAATGTTTTTGTGTGTCATAAATTCATTTTTATATTTAATCCAATTTTATTTGTTTAATAATTTTTTTATAAATATAATTTATGTAGATTCCAACACATTTTTGTTATGTTGTTATGGGTTATAAATGTTTCCCTTAATCAAGATTGATATCATATGTTTCTTGATTTATTATTATAAATTAATCATTAATTTTTTAATGAATAAATAAACGTTTTCAGGATTTATGATCCATGTAATTGTGGTTATGTATTATCTTATGTTTTTCTCATGCACTTTTATTATATCATCATATTCATATTCTCATCTTAATCTCACTGATGACATTCAATTGTTAATTCTTACATTTACCCTTAATGAGCATTTTAGATCAAAATTATTATTCTTCATTTTCCCCAAGCTATCAAGAATGATGTTGAATCAATTATTTTTATAGGGTTTCTATATGGATGATTATTATAACATAAAGTAAAATAATCAAATTTGGGTTTTGAGGGAGAAATTCTCATTTATAGACATGGGTATTGTTTATGTAATATTTTGGCCAAATTATAAAAAACAATTATCCTAAAAGTTCTTCAATAATGTAATGTGACCAATATTTCCATCATATATTATTTGTTTTTATGAAAAAATTGGGTCACCATTAGTTTTAGCAAATCCATAAATGTATAGTTCATGATTTCAACACCAGATCTGGGAGTGCTGGTTCGGGGCTATTATAGATCATATTAGATCACCATTTAAATAACATTGTATATTAGAATGTTTTAATATATGGTTATTATTTGAGTTATGGATTCCATAATGGGTTTAAATGTTCATGGTTAATCATATTTTGAAATATTTAGACACCCCTTTGATTTTTTAAATGATTAGATGACAATGTGAATAATGAAATTTTAGGATACGTTTTAATAGGTTAAATTATATGAAAATATTTGGTTTGACATGAATTATGCATTAATATTTCTTTATAATTAATATTTAATGTATTAATTGAATTTAGTATTTATATAATTATTTATATTGAGAATAAATTTTTAATAATATAGATAACCATAGGATTGGACAGTGATTTGATGAATAATTGATTAATATTATAACAAAAGAAGGGAACCATTTTTTTGGGTATGAATGTTGAAAGGTATGAAGTATCATTTGTGGTTAAATAGTATTTAATTTTAATTTTAATATGTAATGATTTATTTTGAACATTGGGTAATGTTGTTAAATTTTGGAGATTAATGTATTAATTAATCATATAAAGGATTACTCGTTTATCAAATTATCTTTTCATTTTCTTACCATTTTGGTTTTGGTAAATAAATAATGAAAACAAGAATTGATTGTTCACCATTTTATAGTTATATTTTCCATTAAAAAGTTATTTTTTAGTGCATCAAGAAATAAAAATTCAAATTTAATTACAACCGTTTCATAAGAAATATGTGATCGTGGTAGAAATTGAAAAAAAGAATGAAATTATACTCAAAAAATAAGAATATTTCCTTATACTCTTAGTCTAGATAGAAACGAAATTATGCTACTCTTGGAAATGGATATTGAAAAAAATGTTGTTATATTACCATCATATCTGATGATATCACTGATAATTTTCACAACTCTTTGGATTATGGTTTTTTTGTTATAATTATATTGATCATTAACATTATTATTATGTATGATATCTGTCACTCTATATCAATATTTGAGAATTATGTTTTCCTTATGTGTCTATATCCTAACATCCCAAATATGTTCTACTATTTCAAGTCCAATTACGTGTTATTATATATGACCTTAAAAAAATTTACATATTTTCCATAGGATGTTTTATAAACACTTCTTATGATATGGGTTTCGAACAATGGTATTTAAAAATATCTAGCCTTTGATTACCAAGATAAATTTAAAATAGCAAGGATGATATTTATTAAAGGGGTAGGGAAGTAACCCATAGATATTTTAAAATATTATTATTATTTTTGATACTTTATATGACATAAAAAATTTATATTATATGATTATGTAATACCCAAATATTTTAGAAATGAAAACCATGTTTTATAGTGCATTCAACATGCAACGCTTAGCTTAAACAACCTGTGAAATATATAACCTTTATATACAATTCCATAAATTGGATAGTGTTAATAATATTTACTTAATTAATATATATATATATATATTTCCTACTCAATATATGTTATTTATATATTTTTAGTAAATAATATGTCAATATTTAGTAAAGTAATTTATTTCTAGAAAATATGATTTCTTACCAATGGTTTTTTATTTATATAATTGAAAAATATAATAGATAATTGTTTTTATCTTTTATAAAACATATTTTATAAAAATAAAATCATTTATGGAATTTTTAATATATAAATTTAATTTTGGGGATTTTTTTGAGAAGTTTTTCAATTCAGTGAACTGTAAAAACTAAAGATTTTTATGTAAACATGTCATTTATATTAATTAAATTAAGTAAATTAAAAAATAACTCTATATTTTTCCTATTATTTAATATTACATAAGTATTATTTATTTATATTTACTCCATTTAATTAATTTTCAACCATCTTTATATTGGATTTTAGTATAAGTAAATTTGTTGGTTTAAAAATGGTTCTTCTGAAAACAGTTTTTCAGTGTATAATGTTTTTTGTTTTTAATTAATTAAAAAAACCCTCACTGAGAATTATATAAATTAAATTTATTGACTATATATCAATAAATACTAATTGTGATTTATAAAATTATTATTATCAGCCTTGATGTTAATTTAAAATCGTATTTTTCTTGAAAAACACAATTCATGAATACCCCCATTTTCATCAGGTATGTGGATTTAATTTTATATTAACTTTTTTACATTTATATTAATTTAATTTGGTAAAATTTATTCCATATTTTCAATCAGAGTTATTCATATTATCTAATAGGTGAAAAATAAAATTTTACCATAATGAATAGTAAAAATAGTAAAAGTTAATTTATCGGGATCAAGGTGGAAACTATTTTACCTGTGGGATGGTTATAATAAAAATATAACTATAAAACATGAATTAAAACATATATGAAGACTATTTTATAGAAACATTTCCACCTTATCACGTATAATTCTATATTCACTTCAAATTCATGGGTCCGATCGATTTCAGAACCACTCGGCAACGTCGATTTGGGAACCATAGGGTTACAATGGAGGAGAACATGATGAATAGATAGGGGAATCCATAAAACAAAAAAAATTAAGGAATGAACCTTATAGATTTTCATTTTAATCGAGTCATTATCGTCGATGGATAATTGAATAGGGATAATAAAAAAATAAAAAATAATCAGTTCTATCCAATTGAGACATACTGAAAATTTTCTGATAATTTCTTGTTCCTTGAACTGACCTATGTTATTCTAGGATTCAGAAAAGGGTGAAATACATAGAAACAAATAACCTAAATCTATTTGGATCTTATCCTGATGAAGATCAGTTGCCGCATATTTTTGTAGGCCAGATCCACTGAAAAACGATGTGTTAATCGTTGAACTTTGATTTGTCATCGTTCATCATGAAGGATTCTTCAAATACACCTCTAAATAATGTCCATTCGATTCCATGGTTATTTATCTAGCACAATTTTTTTTCTTATCAATCTACTTAAATATTTTCAATCATCTGTGACAACAAAAATGAATTTAATGTTTTTTATAAAATTATTTCTTTATTTTGTTCCTATGACATCTTTTTCACAAGAATCCTTTGTTGACCAATTTTAGGTTATTCCTAGTATAAAAATTATATTATTATCACATAAGTTCCTTCATATTTATTATCCATGAAAATTTTTTACGTGTTATTAAACATTATTTAGAAAAATATACGTGCATTCTTTGAAACATAATAATATTTTTCAGAAATTTATCCAGGGTAAACTGAGCATCTAAATTGCACGCCATCTCAGTACCTACTCTTGAATGCAATCCACATATATCTACAAATAATCTATGGAATATAAGAGAAGTTATATTCTACCCACCTTTGGTATTTACATCACCAAAAATCCAAATGAAGGGCTACTCAAGCAGATGATAGTACTGAGCACAAATATGAGTCTCCCACTAACATGTTCTCTCCGAGAGAATATCATGATGCCACCAGACATGTACCAAAGGAATAAATCTCCTAGGATAGATCCTCTCATATTGAACATTGATCTCCACAGTGTACTTAGAAATGGTTTCTCCATCCCCAATTCCCAACTCACCATAATCAATATCACGCGATGGGTCGTGCACATACCTCCTCAGATATGACGTGCTGATGACATCGTGAACTGAGTATAATTTTAGAGGTAGTGCTTACTAGTACACCACCTCTAAAATACTATTCTATATCAAGAAGGGTCCAATGAATCTCAGATATATCTTGCCACTCTAGCGAAATCTATATAATCCCCAGTGATATAAAACCCAAAGGAACAAATGGCGTCCTTCAATATCTCCAAAGGCCATGGTATGTAATCATCATAAGGCATTTGATAGATTTGTGAAGTCTTCATCTACTCCTAGGTGTTTTTTAACTTTTCATTAGTAGCATTCACCAACTCTAGTCCCATGATTGCTGAATCTCCTTGGTGTGTCCAACAAAGTGGTGACCTACATAGTCACCCAAAAAATTCCTATAATGGTTCCATACCTATAGTGACATGGTTTCTATTTTTTATGAACCCTCCACTAGTTGTAGGTGATCCTCTCATGTACAAAAAAATTATAACATCAAATCCAATAGCATGTCCTATAGAACCAGAATGGTCCACTCAGCCTAATTTCCTTTTTGTGGTTGAAATTCTATTATCAAGCATAGCAGGGTCCTAACCACCTCCTATAATACCTTCCACAACTAGGATGTAAAGTGATAATCATATATAAAATCACCAATGGGAATCCATGGTGTCTAACTATCTCATGCATGTTGAGGTGTCTCAATCTCTCTACTTAACTCTACTCTATGATAGCTAGAATGTGGGACAACTTGGGGAGTCGGTCAATAGTCATCAATATGGAATCTTTTTCCCTAAACATACATGGAATAATCTTCATAATGTATATTAATATCCCATACCAGATCAATCATGGAACCTAAATGGGTTGAGCTAAATCCACTAGAACCTGGTGCTCAGCCTACAATTGCTGAAAAGTAAGGCATCGAGGAACCAACTCTGATAATACTTTGTTCATCTTTAAGCACCAAAACCAAATTTATAAGTCCTGTTACATCTTCGATAAACATAGATGTACCAGCAATAGGGATATATGAAACTCCTCAAACCTACTCTCACACATCACTGGTAGCGGTTTACTTTCTCTAAAAATAATGAAATGTTCCCCACCTTTCGAATATTCATCCGGAGGATTCCCTATGGATATATGATCTCGTATAGTCTCAAAACAGGTATCCCCAAGTTGTGGAACCCTTACTCACTATAAGATTGGGGGTGAAAACAATTGACTAGAGGTAAGTTTCTCCGTCTCTATACAAAAAGGATAACTAAAACGAGGCCAACTACTCTAATGCCTTATTAAATAACTACAAACTAGAACTCCTAATGAGATCATCACCCATCACATTCCCCAACTCTAACGCCTCATTTAATAACTACAAACTAGACCTCCTACTAAGATCATATCCAATCACACTCCCATTTTGAGGAGTACAGATAATCTTAATGATATAGTCATTTAGGAACTATATCCATCTCCTCTATCTGAATTCAGGATCATTCATAGAGAATATATACTTGACAATATTGTGGTCAGAGTAGATGATGAATTTCATTCCCATCAGGTAGTGTCACCACATCATCAATGCGAAGAGTACCACTTCTAACTCTAGATCATGGTTCAAGTATATCTAATCATGTGGTATCAACTAACGTGAACCATAATCAATACCATTTTAGCACTACATAAAGACACTTCCAAGACCGATCCTTCATGCATCATTGAAAACCACATACTCGATGCCTTCCTTGGGTGACCTCAAGATTCGAGAAATTTTCAACCTATACCTTAGCTCCTACAAGATGTATTGCCATTTTTTATCCACATGAATGTCTTCCCCTTTCATGTCAAGGATATCAAGGATTATTCCACTCTCTATAAGTCAGGTAGAAACCTCCAATTGTAACATTTAATTACAAGGAAACTCTTCACCACATTAACACTCTTGGGTAGATCCTAATAAATCACTACCTCAACCATCACTTGATCCAATAAAAGTCCATCATTTGAGATGGCTTGTAACAGAAAATGTACCCCTCTTAATCTATAATTATGACTTCAATATATTTCTCTATTTTTACTTATCCATGATTGGGTTCAGGACCATTATTAAGTGACTCTCCTGCTCATCCTCTAATGTCTAATACACAAGGATGTCATCGATTAAGGCCACCATCAACAGGTCTAATTAAGGATAAATGATCTGGTTCATGATTCTGATGAACACTGTAGGGGATTTTTCCATGGGAAAAGGAATCACTAAGAACTCATAGTGACCATCGTGAAATAGGAAGGCTATCGTTGGTATTTCCAAAACCTATACTCACATGTGGTGATATCTTAATCTATGGTTGGTCTTCAAGAACCATCACTTTCCATTAAACTGATCAATGTTGTCATTGATCCTCAGTAGTGGATACATGTTTTTCATAGTTACATTATTTAAGAGCTAGTAATCAACACACGACCTAAAGTTCTAATCTATCTTTTTGTAAAACAAAAATGGATCCTCCTATGGTAAAACACAAGGTCTCATGAAGCCCTTACTCTGTAAGTCAGTTAACTATATCCTCATCTCATGATGCTTTCTGGGAGGAATTGGATATGTAGGTGTAGATATCTATTACGTATAGGGATATATATCAATACAAAATACCACCTACCTGTTAGGAGGATAACCTATGACGTCTTTGGGAATTATGTCCTCATATTCGACCCCCACAGCAGGAAACTGAGGATCATTACACCCACTACACCGAGAGTCAGGCTAGACAAGTGATGATTAATTGGTTTTACCCTCCTATGGGTGAGTCCATCAGACACTTCTTGATGTTCCTTTTCACCAATAAAGAGAAAAATTGATCCATCAATATGGACACACCATACCGTTCACCAAAAACAATAAATCTGAGCATAAACTATCGATAATGAGTCCATTCCAATAATGGAATTGTAAGTCCTCAATGTTGATCACATGTGATACCATCCAAAACACCCACATCAAAGAGTTAGGTAAAACAATCAAAACCATTGTGTGATAATAGAGTTTCCTCTAGTAGTTGTCTCCATGCGCCAGGGTCGAGTAAATGGTTCATCTTGAATCTATGAGTCTCAAAAAATATTCATGGACAAAAAGGAATGACAATAATATGTGTCTATCAAACAAAAACTATGGTGGAAAAGAAAAATATTATTCCTTTAATAATCTATAGATCCCTAGGATCATAAAAATCCAAAACATGTAGATGGCATCATTTCTGACCACTAGCACCCAAAGCCTGGCGTGGACCAGCTTTGGGTAGTGGTGGTAGTAGGTCAAAACTACAACAACCTCCTATGACCTTGACTTACCCTATTCCATGGGAACCACCTTGTTGACCACCCTGCTTCTATCTAGGTCTAAGAGTTCGCTCGACCATCTCTCAATATGATATAAAATGGGTCGGGAAATCTTGTACAATATTTCCCTGACTGCGGAATGAGAAACCATGCATGTCCCTTGTCTGATTTGAGCCATTGTGGGAGCCCTACACCACTAGCCCCGAGTTTTGGGGTCTCCTCATGATGTTAAAACCCGCTTAGATCACTTTGACTTTCATCAGCTACCTGGAACCAATATCTCAGGTACTGGGTCCCCACTATTAGCACCCACTACTAGAGACTGGATGGCTTGAATACATTACAGTAATAGGGCTCTCTAAAGTACCCCTACATAAGTAAAAAATGATAAGGGAGTTTACTAATGCCATGATATATTTATGTATGTCCAGCTCAATGGTCCAAGACCTGAAAAAATGGTCGCATACCATATCCAAGGAGTAGTATGAAAGATCAATTAACATCACTAAATACTTCACCATGGTCATAAAACCTTATTTTAGATACAAAATCTCTTGTATGGAAACTGTTCGCAATGTGTCTAGATATAACTCCTCTCTGATTAGATTCCCAAAGACTTTATAGGAGTGATATGTCATGTAATGTGATTGTGTCACCAATCCCCACCATCACCCCACAGATCCCCATAGAGGACTTGTAGCAATGACCACCATCTGATCACCAGTCATCCTCAGAAGGCCGAAAACACAAGTGACTACCTCTATCCAATCCTCATCCATCTAGGGGGACGGATGACATTGAAACCTAAAAGGTTGCTTCATATGATACTTGTAAAAAACACTTGGACATATTATGTCCTCAGCTGGTAGTGTTGGTTGTAGCTGCTACAAGATTAGTGTGGGTATATCTGCTAAATGACATGGAGGTTATATCTCCGGTATAAGTCCACGTATGGATTCCTTCTTACTAGGTAGATAATCCTCGTGATCATGTGGTGGAATTCTAGATTGATGTCAATTTTTATGAATCTTGAAATAAAACAAGATGTACAACGATCAATTGAGTATATTTGGGGAGCAGAATAAAGAGGGACATGGAAGACACAACCATTCCTATATGATTCATGTCCCATTTATTTTTCTCCTCAAACATTATTTTCATATACAGAGTTGAAAAGTAGGTTATTAGAGTCCTTGTGTATGGATACATCAGATTCTGCCCCTTCAGTAGAGTCCCTGAACTAAACGATGTAATCAAAACACTTAACATTGTTTCCTCAAACCAATTTATTACACATGCATTAAAAAATTATAACTGACCACCTCTCATACCACTCAATCATGACCCTTCCTAGTGGTGCCAAGGTCGTGACTAACCAACTCCTTCCTTTGACGGGCTCGGGGATATTAACTAGCACTGAGTAGGCATTTACCACAAATGGGAGTCATTAGCCTAAGGTACATATACACAGTCACACACACCTCCAAGCTACAAAATTCTGAATTGTAAAACAACAGATAGAATTCATTCATAAAACTAAGATACCAAAACTAGAGTACAAAAAGATGCAAAGGAAATGTAAAAAGGGAAAAAAATACATGACCACTACAAAGAGTTTGTGCACAAGACCAAATAAAACTATAAAGAGTTCAACTGGCACCAAGGGTGAGGACTACATCAAAGGTACGGTCCCAAAAAACACCACGGTCTTCCTAGCTACATCACTGCTCCACCAACTCCTAATACTCCTAGGATACTATCAAAAGGGAATTCATCTGCACAATAAACAACATGTGTTTGAAAAACCCATGCAAGGGTTGGAATAAAAATACTTAGTAGGACACCACAAAACACTACACATGAAGCACCAAGATAATCAACACAATAGTAGATGAAGTAATGTATTACAGATACATGAATTACAAGAAAACTCCACATAAACTCTAGAGAGATGGCATACCATCAAGCAGTCATAACCAACATCCAGCCACATGATTATGCTAGATGCACAATAATTCTTGGAGAATCTACAACTTGAGCCATGATATATTATGAGACACATGAGAAAGAGGTCTGAGTAATTTTTCCTCCACCTAAATATAATACATTGGTTAAATAAAACTATGATTCATTGAGAGGGGTACATTCCCAAAACCTCTAGGGGAAACCAAAAACCCAATCTAGATGAAACCTTTATGTAATGGATCATATGCCACATTTTTCACAAATCGAACTGATGTGTCCTGCTAGATGGATGATCAACATCCACTAAAAGGGGTAAGTTTGATTACAAAAACTCCATGAGGGATGATATAGGATCAAACTCTAGCCACAAGGAGTAACACAACAACTCTATCCGAGACTCAAACTCTATAGGGGATTATACACCAGTAATGTTGATGTAATGTCGCATTGTACCCTCAGGGAAAGGACCATGGGAACACACTCAACCTATACTAGTCCAAACTAGGAAAAAGAAAATTCTCATATCCAAATAAGGCATCCTACATTGGTCTCGGGTCGATCATATTAGAATAAGGGTCATTCTAACATTGACGCCACATCGTTTGGTTTCTTCGCATAGGAGTTATGAAAATTTTAAACTGACATCCGAGGAGTTTCCTGCAGATGTGTCGGGGCCCACAGACCTACATGAGTGGTCAGTCCACCTACTAGAAATATCATTCTTCTTACCACCATGGTCAGCCACCCATGGACCAACCATTGTGGTCAGTCCCCCAAAACCACTTGATCAGTTGATTCAGTGGACCGTTGCGGGTGAACGCCTGACGACCGTCTGCAGTTTTCAACCCGCCAACCAGCCATGATAACATGGTCGATCACCATAGTCAATTTTAGTGGTCATAATGCCACATGTCAGCTCAATCTGTCATGACACGATGGTTGGACAACCTGGTTTATCGCCCTAGTGGACCACAACTAGGCTCTACCTTAGTTTCCCCGAATGTGATAGCGCCCACTTCGTCTAACCCAGACCATTAGCCTGACCCTACCCACCAAGCTCGGTAGACCCACTCTCTTTATCCTATTAATATACGGACTACCGGGCCCGACACATTCTATATCAAAAAACTAGTCCATGACCACCATTATCGCTTCGTATCTGTCACAGCCTCTCTCCATCCGTTTTTGACTCAACTGTCCCATATCTACTAGCTTTGTCAGCTCTGGTAAATCCACCATGACCCCATGCATTAGCTTACCAAGTACCAAAAAATGACATGCTACCTCTAACACTAACCTCCTTCACTGTTCACCTACATTTCTGATCTCCACTATGCGTTGCCACCTTCCACTTTTCGTTGATTTTGTGCAACTGTTTTCCCTTCTACAGACCACCACACCTACTCTAATGCCTGAAATTTGAAACAAACATAGATTCAAGCTCATCGGGTCCCGATCTGCAGATATCCAACCATTGTTTGAATTCACATCAAAATAAGGGGTCATATCAATTTCCAAACCACCAGGTAACATCGATCCTGGAAACATAGTGTTTCAACAACGAAAAATGTGAGGAACATAGGGGGGAATCCATAAACCAAAAAATCATGGAAGGAACCATAGTTATTGTTCATTTTTTATTGATTATTTTTCATATATTGATAATAGAACATGGATAATCAATGAACCAAAAAATATCAATTCTATCCAATATAAATCTACCACTGATGCATGGATAAATTCATATTCAATAAATTGACCATTGTTCATTCAAGATTAAGAAAATGATAATATTCACTAAAACAAACATCCTAACTCAATTATGAAAATTCATAGATAAAGATATATTTTTTCATCATTGTCATAGTTCTGATCCATTGAGAAATGATGTGTGTGGATCATTGATCCGTTATCCGTCATCGTTCATTAGGATGTATTCTCCATATATCCCTCCAATAACTCTCAAGAGGCTTCCCGTGTTGTGTGCATAACCTTTTCATTCAGACATAGCAATATATTTAAATATTGTTAATCTAATATTTCAACAGAAATGAATTTAATTTTTTTTATTAAATTATTTTATTCATTTCTTCCCATGATAAAATTTTCCCAAGAAACCAATGCAGACCAATGTTAGGTTTCTCCAGGGAAGAAACTATTATTTTGAACCTAATGGTAACCTAAAATTTCTGATCTGGGAAACCATTTAAGCGTTTTTACATTTTGTCTAGAAAAATTGGTGTTTTTTCTGTGATAATAAACACTTTAATATTTTTTCTATCATTGATTTTGAGCACACCCATGCTTACAATTACATGCCATATTATTGCCTGGTCTAAAAAATAATTCATAAAATATCTATAAATAATAACTGCAAAATTAAATATATTATATAGTTCTATACATAGGACTCATCAATGGAATTTTTTTACATGGGATTGAGTTTTTGTTTTGTTTTTTTTTCAACAATGTCAAAAAAATTATTTTAATTTAATAATACTAGAAGTTAATTCTATGATTTTTTTAATCACACATTCTAGTATACAGATACATGAATTTTTAATTTATTAAATTTTAATTAATTGGATTTGAAATTATTTCTGAGAAATAATACTGTCATGTGTTTTTTTTATAGGTTTGATACACTTGGATCATTGATGTGACATTGAGTTACCATGTTTATGATTTATGAATTATTATTAATTGTATATGTGGTTTTTTTCATGGAAATTTATATAAAAATGGATTTTTATAAAAAAAAATCATTTCACTTTAGTAATGAGAGTACGTAAAAGATATATAAGGTATGTCTATGGTTTCCTAATTATTTTTATCTTTTATATTTTGAGGATTAAAATTATTTTTATGATTTTTCAGTAGTTTTGTTTTTGTTAATTTTTAAGATGTTATCTTTAATTATGTAAATGTGTTACAAGTTTCTACAAAATTTGTTATGAAGGTGGGTTCCCATATTATATGGGGGTTTTTATGATTTTTGGGCACACACATGTTATTTATGTCCATAACAACTCACCAAGTTGAAATCAATGATTATGTCGGTATTTCATTTATGATTTTCATAAATATCCATGTTATATACGTCTCATAATGATATAATTAGATAATGGGTTGATGTGATAATTTAGAAAAGATTTTATAAATAGGGGATCATTAAATCTGCACATCCACAATGAAATTACAATTACATGAAATGTATAATTTTTTATATAATATTTTTCACTCTAGTAGATTGATAATTAAATCCACATATCAACAGTTAAAAAACAATAATTGTTCTTCACTTCACAATATAATTTTTTTAGTATGATATTTTCATCTATATCCATTACACTTTTTAATCTTGTGATTACCCTTGGAAATGATAAATTATGTTTTTCCATGGGCTTTAGGTTTATTACTTTCAAATTGATACAGAATTGGTACTACTGGGGTGATTACATGAACATATCGGTATATATTAATTTACATTGGAATAATCAAAAGATTATTCAAATAATATATTATACTAATATGATATATGGTTTTTTTAATTTATATTTGTTTTGGGGGATTTTTGGTCATTCATCTTGACACTAACCAATAGAGTGGTAATAAAAATAGGGGCAATGCATGGATGAACCCACTACAAAATCAGTATCCTCTAAAAACGTATGAATTAAATACCATTTATGAATGGAGATCCTGAATGGGAAATGAAATCATAAATAATTTGAATTAAAAAAATTTAGGCATTATAGTTGACTCAACAAGACAATTGTTGAAACTAAAAATTAAATATTTAAAATTTAACTCATATACAGGTAAAATCTGATGATATTTTTATAATCATGATACAAAAATAATCATTCAAGGTTCATGTGGATGAATTTTTTTATTTGTTTTTTTTCAAAATAGTGGTTATTGAAAGAAAATTAATAATATAAATCAGATTATATATTCACCAGAGTCATGGGAATATGAGTAAGTTCAATTGGATATTGTATAATGAAATTTGTGTATATTATATTTATTTAAATTCATTTAAAATGTTATTTTCTTATGTAATGGAATATTTTATATAAATTTTGATCAACTTTTTTACAAATATAATATCATATTTTATTAATATTTATTAATGATGAATAAATACCCCAACATCTACAATAATCCACCTAAAACACCTGCTAATTTTAGCTTAATATTTAAAATGAAAAAAACTCTAATGTTTTAACCAAATTACCCCATCTAATTAGTTTTTATAAATTCAAACACCTATTATATAAAATAAATAATTTAAAATAGTTTAAAATTCAACATCAACCACAAGAAGTGTTTACCAAGCCGTTGAACAACTCTAATTTTGTATTTAAACACATATCAATGTTTTAATACATAGAAATATTCTTGTTTTGTATTACATTAATCATGCCACATTCAATAAAAAATATCCACCCACATGAAGACATACCTCTAAAATTACTTTTGTCACATTAATGTTTTCTTTAATGGAATAAAAACAATTGATAATAGTAAGTGAATCTGATTAAACCATCATTTATATTCAACTGTAATGTTAAGAGGACTTAATTAATACTTTTAAAAAATAAATCCAATATGTAACCCCCAATGGTTTTATAAATAAATTTAATTTCATGCAAGAAACATTCAGTTTCTACATTATGACACATTGATTTAAGTAGATTGTTATAAACTATCCATAAAACATAATTTTTCTTATTTTGTGTTTTTAATTTCAGAAAAAATAGATATACAGAGTCGTGATCCATAAGTTATTTGTAGACTGATAGGACCAACATTATTTTAAAAAAAAATAGTAACATACCCTAATAAATAGCAACATATACTTATGAATAGTTATATAAACCTTATGAATATTAAATTAGACAAATGTATTATAACCTCACCCATGAATGTATAATAAACATCTGTCTTATAAGTGACAATATGATCATTATATACATGTTGTTATTTTTGTAAGTCATAAATATTTAATTAAAATTTTAAAATTAATAAAATAATTTTAATGAAAAATTATTTTCATGGAATGAAATCATACATTTTTATAATATGTTTATAATATAATTTTATGGTACTTAAATTAATTTTTCATGGTGTTATAAAATAATTTATAGTTTTTAAATTTTTTATATTTCAAATAAATTATTATATTCATTAATAAATAAATTTATCATATTTAGATAGTTAATTTGATAAAATAGAGTTTATTTTTGAATTATAGATGATAAAAAATGGTTGGGGTGAATGTTTTGTATTTTTCTGAAGTACATGAATTTTTGGTGAATACTGAAATTTGATAATTTATATAATCTTCTAAATAAATGAATTTCTGCATCATGATTGAGTCATGGCTAATGTAAATAGAAATTATTTCAGACTCAAATTCTATATTTACTTTTTTTGTCGCAATAATAATGACTATTCATAGTCTTGAGAAAAAATATTTTACTAATGATATAAATAATGGAAAACCCCGCCTCTCCTCCACTATAATTTCCACCCTCACCCCTTGTTCCTCTAACACCTATAATGCTTTCATAATTGTCTAAATTATTCCAAATATTCATCTCAAGGATCTTACCCTCGTCCTAGTCTTTCTGGCATCTCTAGAAGGAAAATACCAATGGACTTAAGGAGGATCTGAAAGAGAAGAGATCGAGAGGTAAAAATCCTCTTTTTTTTATTTTCATTTCAATTATTTTATTATACTCTATCCCCCCAAATTATCCAAGAGGAATTAAATATCCATTATTATATATATACACTTAAAACTTATCAGGTTTATGGAATAATTCCTCAACTTACATTATCCCATCCCCCTCTTATAAATACATCGTCTATATTATGTCAATCTACCAACAGCGTGGACGATATGACTTAAATTTACATTAAATCCTTCATATCTAGTTGCCAAACTGTCAATATGGTTAAATAATATTTTATTATACATGTTATATGAAATATTATGTTTTCGAATTGGTGTTTATGTATATTATTAAATAATAAAACAAATGTTATTCTTAAAGATCCAAATTCACCTAAATAAACTAATGATTGTCACTAATGATTTATCTAATGATTCATACTTATACCACATAATAAAATTTATTTATGGAATAATTTAGTATTCATGGAACATTTTAGTTACTTCTCATTACACTTCTAGAGTTTCTCTTACATTCAACATGGAAATCCTTTAGAAACCAACCAAGGAAATCACATGAAGAATACACAAGTAACAATGGAAAGAACAAAATATTATAAATAAATAGAGGAATTATTTTATAAATTGACGTAAAAGGTGTTATAAAAATTATTATGCTACTAAATAGTACTAATAACACTAATTTAACAATTATACAGGAGTTTTCATCACATTTGAATTAGGAAAAACTTCAAGTAAAGGAATTCTTATCCCAATTTCCTTTCTTTGGGTTAACCTTTTACATTATTTATTATATTTTATTGAGATTGTTTGTGTTCTAAATTTTGTTTTATATTATATTCTTTTATTTTTTGTATTTAAAATGTATAAACATGTCCACTAAATTCTATTAATTATCTCTCCAATTATTATTATTAGAAACATTCCTTTAAAAATACATTGAAAATTCTTTTTAATGAAATTCAAAAAGATTATTTTTTATATACATTGAATGAGTGGATTCTCAAAATTTTTGGAATCTATATTACTATGATATGTTCCATGGACACAATTATGTTGGGATGATCCTATTATATCTTATTCTATGTTTGGTTGAGCCCATTATAGCTCAATATTTGTAAGGTTGAGCCCACTATATCTAAATATATGGAAGGTGATCCCCATTATATATCTCCAATGCATTGGGTACCCCAAAGATAGAATTTTACCAAATGGTTATTCCATAATTAAGGGTTATTGTAAGTGTTATATGGAAAATATGTCCCAAGGAAACTAGATGATGTTTCAATACATGATAATGTGTTTTTACGAAATAGGTTTTATCATGATTTATGTTATCACTTGACTAATGACTTCTTTTTTATATTCTTTACTGATATTTTTGTTCTCATACCATGTTCTTAAATTCTTTTATGTGGTTATATGAATGTGTAAGATAATGATGGAAGTAATGCTAATAGTTATGATGATTTTACAAAGAAATCATGTTTTATTTATATAGAATAACATTTTGGAAGAAATGAATACATTTTTTGGAATCATCAGGTACGATTCTAGGGTGTTATGTATGTTTTCTATCCAAATTATATAAATACCTAAGCCTAAAAATATAATAAATATGTAAGAATGTATGTTCCTTTCTAAAAATCTAGAATGTGTAATTTTTTTTGTTATTGGGTCATTGTCGTTGGTATCATAAGATGGTTTTGATAACATTTAGGGTTAGGATGATGTTAATAGAATATGATAAATGTTTTTTACTTGTAGTTTGATTTGAAATGATATAAAATTTAATTATTACCATTCTTCTTCATATACAATATGTTATTTTAGAATGGTTGTCCACATAAGAAACAAGGAAACTGATGTAGGTAGAAACCAAGAGTCTGATATCTATCTAAATCTATAGCCTGGAATGGTGGGAATCAGAACCGATTAGTTGTGACTGTAATGGGTCAGTTGAATCAGGAAATAAATGGTAGTGGTGACCATGCTATAGAAGAATCTAAAAAATGATGAAGAATCATTTCTTTTAAAGAGCATGTTGTGAGGCAACATTCTATAGTATTTAGTGGAACCATCCATCTAATGATAGTAAACGGATGGATCAATGATCATGAAAACCTATTTGATGACATGGGATGTTTGGAATTATAAAATGAAATACTAAAAATTTATTATTTTGAAGGTGGTGTTGGTCAATGGTGGTATCTTGTTAAGAATACAAGAGAAATAGATAATCTTGATAGTCTGTAATGGTATGATATTAAGAGTCTTCTTCTTGAAAAATAGTTTCCTAAAATGGTTCAAATCAGAATGGATAAAAAATTATTGGAACTTAAGAATAATGAGGATGATTTTATGGTAGCATATGTATCCAATTTTTCAAGACTTCCCAAGTACATACCAGATTTTACTCAATATTTTTTAATAAAATTAATAGAATTTACTATAGTTGAAAACCAATGTTATGATGATCTTTGGCTTCATGAGATTTTAAAATTTATGAGAAACGTATTATTTTTTCTTAATATGTTGAAATGGAGTTTTCTAACACATATGTTCCTTGAGATGAAAAGAATAAGAATCAGTCATGTTGGCAGGCATTAGGTAAGAATTCGTCAATGAAATCTATAGGTATGAAAATCAATTTCCATTCATGTGAAAAGTGTGGTGCATCTATCCAAGGGAATAACTTTTAGATTCTAGGAAATGATACCAAAGCGTAATTTTTGGGCACATGTCCTGTGAGTGCAAGGAAAATGATCTGAAAGTTAACAAGAAAAAGATTGTGAGGTTCTTTAACTGTAATGAATCGGTTCATTTTTCTAATATGTATTTTAAGCTAGTTATTGAGACAGTAAGTTTGCATGATTGAATGTAAAATGGTGTGGGAAAATCTGTTTCATCTTCTTTAGAAGATATTGATCTATCAAATGAGTTGGTATCAAGTAAATTATTTGTTTTTAAAATTTTTTCAATTGTTTTGTTTTAATCGGTGTCAATACATTCCTTCATTTTTGTGTAGTTTTCTGCAAAATTGGGAATTACACCTAATGATATAAAACAATAACTCATGATAAGATAGAATAGAAGAAATATTGTGGTAAAAAAATATGAATATACCTATCCTTTTCTGAGGAAATAGTTTACATGAAAAACTTATTATTTTTCATCTAGTGGAGTTTGATGTTATTCTAAGAAAGTACTGGATTTATTTTTATCATGCTAAGATAGATTGTAGAGAAAAAGAGGTTGTTTTTTAAAAAGAGATTCATTTTTTGTTCAAGAATGAACCCATACCAATGATAGCATATCAGCAAGCTACGAATCCAAAAAAAAGATGGAAATGAAAGTTATCATGCTCATGTTATTTCAGATAAGGGAATATGAAAATTAATTATGTGATAGAGTTAAATGAATACCTAGATGTTTTTTCAGATGATTTTCTTGGTGTTATTATTGATTGATTGGTTGATTTTACTATTGATGGTGTTCTTAATTCTAGGACAATCTATCAATCCCCTTATATAATGGCTTATATAATTTTCAGTAATTAAAAAAGAAGTTGTAGGAATTACTTGATAAAGGCTTTAGTCAACCCATCACATATCTATGGGGATCCCATATCTTTTTTGGTAAAAATAAAGATGATTCAATTGGACATTTCATTGATTATAGATCCTTTAATAACAAAACTGATAAAAAAATTATATATTGCCTCATATCGATGATTTGTTTTATCATCTATAGGTAGGATAGTATTTTTTGAATGTTGAGTAGAGGTCAGGGTACCATAAGTTGAAATTAAATGATTCACAAATCCTGAAATATGTTTCATAGTTTGACCAGAGGTCAAGGTACTATAAGTTGAATGTAATGATAAGGATTTTCTGAAGACTAAGTTTCGTTCTAGATATAGTCATTTTGAATTTTTAGTTATTCCATATGGGTAAATAAATGCAACAGATGTATTCATAAATATTATAAATAGAATGTTCTATGAGTTCTTGGATAATTTTTTGGTTGTGTTTATTGATGAAATTCTTTTATAATCTAAAAAAACAAATGAGCATGAAAAAATAAGGATTATTTTGAAAACCATAAAAGAAATGAAATTATTTTGAATGTTCAACAAGTGTGAATTTTGGTTACAAAAAATTTCATTCTTTGGTATAATTATTTATAAATATGGAATAACTATTGATCCTTCTAACACCAATGATTTTGATAAATGTCCAAGACACAAAAATATAACATAGATTTGTAGTATTCTTAGTTTAGCACATTATTACCTGAGGTTTTTTAAAAACATTGCATGGTTATCTTTCCAACTGACTAAGTTAACTCGAAATGGAGATTAATTCATCTAGAATAAATATTGTGATGATTTTCTCTAGGAATTGAAAAGAAGAATGGTGAATGGAATATTTTGACCCAACATTCCAAAGTGGATAGTTTTTCATCTACAATGATGATTATTTGACATGACTTGGTTGTGTTCTAATGCAGCATTATTAAGTAATTTATTATGCCTCAAGTCTGTTGAAACCTCGTGAGTTAAATTACCCTACACATGATTTTGAATTATCTTATGTTTTTTAAATTAAAAATTTAGAGGCATCAGTTTCATGGAGAAAATTGTTTAACATATATTGAAAATAAAATTTTGATGTATATAATTACTCAGAAAGAATTAAACAAGAGTCAGAGGAGATGGTTAGAACTAATCAAGGATTATGATTGCACAATTTATATCTATACTGGAAAAGAAAACAGAGTGGCCGATGCGTTGAGTTACATATGTAATGCTACATTAACTCTTATATGTTTAGAACATGTCCTATTGTGAAATATTTTATAAAAATTGGCTTGGATGTTTTTGGTGCATGGAAATACTATATTTGTTTTTCAGTTTCACTGCAATCATATCTATTAGACTAACTTAATCAAGGACAAAAATAAGACGACAATTTATAGAAAATGGTTGAATCGCCTAAAATGAGAAAGTTGCAAGAATTTAACCTTGTTAAGGATTGTTTTTTGATATTTGGGAAGAGATTGTATGCTCATTTTGATTCTCTATTGAACAAATAATTATTATGTGTAGCTCAAAGTTCTTCATTTTTTGTCCATCATAGTAGCACATATACATTTAGAGATCTTTAGGAGTATTACTGGTTGGAAGGAATGATAATAGATATTTCTAATTTTACCGTGAAATGTTTAACATGTAAAGTTTTACATTAAAGTGGTTGTTTTGGAATATTATGCTTCATCCTTTACTAGTGACAGAGTGGAAATGGGAAAATATATCCATGGACTCTATTATGGGACTATCGAAGTCATCTCTAGGTAACAATGTAATCTAGGTTATTATTATTAATCTTAATAAATCTATACATATCCTTCCTATTCAAGAAACTATGTCATTGGATTATCTTTCTCAACTGTACCTCAAAGTGATTTTTAGGATACATTGATTTTCTATCTTTATTGTGTTTGAGAGTGATCCCATTTTCATTGATAACCTTTCTAAAGGACTTTAGAAGTCACTGGGAAAATAATTTAAATTTCACACTTATTTTCATCATCAATATGATAGACAGACCGAGAGAACAATTGATACATTGGAGGATATTCATTAATAATGTTCAATGGACATAAAAAGAATCTGGGATCATCATATTTCTTAATTAGATGTTTTCTTATAATAATAGTTTTCATTCTTGTATACAGATGGAACCTTTTGGGGCATTGTATGGAAAGCTTTGTCGAACGCCTACATTTTGGGATGATGTTTGGGAAAATAAGATTATGGGACTCTATTAGTTGATAAAGTTGTAGAAAAATAATAGATGATTCAGTGAAACATAATGAAATCTCATAGTAGGATGAAACGTTTTGATGATAATAGGAGGAAAGACATTTCATTTGAGGTAGGCGTTCATTTTTTCCTTAAATTATCTCCTTGGTAAGTGTTATGTGCATTAGTAAAAAAGGAAAGTTATGTCCATGGTTTATTAGACCATATGAAATTTTGATGATGATAATGTATGTGAAAAATTCATCTCAAGTTTTTAGCCCAGAAGTAGTTCAGCTGAGAGAGAACATTTCTTATGAAAAGAGATCTATTCAGATTCTTGATTCTACAGAGCTAGAATTATGAAATAATTTAATCCATCATGTAAAGGTTTTTTTTGAGAAAACACAAGGTTTATGTATCAAAATCCAAATCTGAAAATGCTCTGAGGGAAAGGTACCCTAACTTGTGTAATATGTAAATAAAAATTGCATAGACATAATTTCCAAAAGGTGTGGAGAATGTAACAACAAAATGTTTAAAAAAATTATTTTAATACATGTAAATCTGAGTCATTATATAATGAATCATTATTTTAATGAAATAGTTATATACTAGTCGTTAAGCATAATTTTTCTTCTCCTGTGTTTTGAATTTTGATTAACGGACATACACAGTTTTGATCAATAATTTATTTGGAGTCTGATAGTACCAACATAATATTTGGTGAATAGTAACGTACTCTTTTGAATAGTGAAAACACCTTATTAATAGTAATATGACACTTATTAACAGTAAATCATCCAAATTTATAGTATCCTCACCCATGAATTTATAATAAAAAGAAATCTTATAAGTGAAAATATGATCGTTATATATGTGTTAGTATTTTTGTATGTCATAAATATTTAACCACAATTTTATGATTAATTGAATATTTTAAATGAAAATGTCTTTTCATGAAATATAATTAATAATTATTTTTTATGGGTATAAGAATATTTTATGGTTCCTAAATTTATTTTTCAAGGCATTGTATAATCTGTTATAGTTTTTAAAAATTTTATTTTCTAAATAATGTATAAATTTAATAAAAAATAAAATTTCTCAGATTTAGAAAATTATATTTATAAAATATAGTTCATTTTTTAATTATATATGTTGAAAAATGGTTGGGGTGAATTTTGGGGATTTTTCTAAAATACTTGAAATTTTGGTGAATAGTGAAATTTGTTAATTTCTGAAATGTGCTAAATTAATTAATTTCTGCATCATGCATGATTAATGAGTGATGTAAATGGAAATTGGTTTGAAATCACATGAACATGTTACTATTTATTGTGATAATAATCATCAATATTTATAGTTTTGGGAAAAAAATATTAAACTAATGAATAAAATAATGGAAAACCCCTTATTTTGTCCCCTATAAATATCACCCTCCCTCTCTTCCTATAACACATCTTAATATTTTATATTTGTCTAAATTATACCGAATATTATTCCCAAGGAACTTACCCACATCCTAGAACTTCTAGTATCACCAAAATTCCAATACCAATTGTCTTAGAGAGGATATCAAAGACAAGAGATAAAGAGGTAAAAATCCTCTTTCTTTCTCTTTTATTTTCATTTCAATTATTTTTCTTTTATTATAATCTGTTCCCCTTCCCTTATTTAAGAGGCTTGAATGATGTAATGTCATATATAAAATGGAATATTCTCATTTTGGAGGAAAAATTCCTCACCTTACTTATATTCTGGAACCAGTGTTTATGGATACTACTAATAAATAAAACAAAAGTGGTTTGTAATGATCCAAATTCACCGAAATAAAATAATGATTATCATTACCAATTTATCTAATTATTCAACCTCATAACATATAACCAAATTGATTTATATAATAATTTCAAATTCTATAAAAATTTTAATATCATCTCATTTCACATCTTGAGTTTCTGTTCTATTTGATGGGGAAATCCTTTATGAACAGACCATGGAAATCAAATAACAAACACACCCAAAATAGTGAAAAAAAATATTTAAATTAATGTGTGGAATTTTACTATAAAATTATAATATAATGTGTTATAAAAATTTTTATGCTTCCATAATGTATTAATTACAATCTTTCAACCATTATTTAGTAGGTTTAAGGCCATTTGATGTAGGACGAAGATGGGGTATGAGAATTCTTAACCAAATTTCTATTCTTTGGGATAAACTTCTACTTTATTCATTATGTTGTATTGAGATTATTTTTGTGATGAATTATTTTTTATATTATATTGTATTATTATGTTTATTTATATTGTATACACATATCCAATAAATTCAATTAATTATCACTCTAATTATATTCGCAGGTGACTTTCCTTTTAAAATCATTTTAAAAGTCTCTTTAATGACGTTAAACAATTATTTTTTATTATACATTGAATGGATGGTTTAAATTAATTTCATGATGCTTTATTACTATTATATGTTCCTTGGACATTATTAGGTTGGATTGAACCCATTATAGTTGATGATATGTTGGGTTGAGCCCATTATAGCTCAGGATATGTTCGGTTAAGCCTATAATTGCTCAAGATATGACGGATGAGCACCATTATAGATCTCGAATGAATTGGTTAATCTTGAGACGGGTCATAAATGAATGGATATCTCATATTTAAGGGTTATTGTCAGATTAATATGGTAAAAATTTCTAAAGGAAGCTATATGATGTTTCAATACATGCTAACAAGTATTTATAAAATAGGTTTTATGGAGTTTTAAATTACCATTCGACCAATGATTTATTTGTTTATATCATTTATTGATATTTTTGTGCTCATCCCATGTTTTTGAATAATTTTTCTTAGGTCATAAGGATGTTTTAACGAAATAAGGAATTCATGTTAAATGTTATGAAAATTTGTTAATGAAATCATGTTTTATTTAAAAAGTTTCATATTTTGGATGAAATGCATAATATTTAGTTGTATCATCATGTATACATATGGGATATTATGTATATTTGGCAGCATAATTCTCAATAACTCTAAAACTAAAAATATACTAAAATAGTTAAAATTTATGTTCTTTTCTAAAACACAAGAATTTGTAATTTTTTTATCTATGGATCCTTATACCAATTGAATAAGCATAAAATCATGTCAAACAGTTCCTATTATGTATTGTATAACCAAAGATACATTTCATTGATAACTCTCAGAATGTATCACAATCATACAAATTATTTTAACAACTAATATTTTAATTGAATACATTTTTATATAGTATTTCTCCTGAAAATTTGTTTAAATAAAATTGATTCATCGTCATGAAATTTTAATGTGTGGCTTGGTAACTGACTTCATACTTTTTAAATGACCACTAAATGAAAATTATTTAATGTCACTATATAAATTTAACTATTTATAATTTTAAAGTTATTTAAATATTCAGTATCATTTTATTAATGATTATTTTATGTATTAAACGATTTTAAACAAATAATTGTAAGTTCGAAGTGATGGAATTTCTAAAAAAATCCCATAAAGGGTGATATTTTTATTGAAATTAACATAATTCTCATTATTCAAAAAGAAAAATATCTCTTTCTCAAACATTTATATATATTTATTGAAATTATTATTATTCACACTATCACTTCTAACAAAAAGTTTAAAAGAATATATATGTTTCTATTATTTTCCAAAAAACACATATTCTTAAAATGATTAATAAAAACACATTAATAAGTGTTAAAAAAATTAGAAATATAAGAACAATTGAAATAAATCACCTTTAAAATCATATAATTTCTATAAATAATTTAGGGACTTTTTATTACTATTCATTTCATATCAATTCTTAAACATGTGCATATGATCGAAAAAATTGAACTTCTAATTTCAAAAACCATGGATGAGAAATTTTTATAAAATGATATACATGAAATGCTTGGGAAATTTATAGAAGAAATTTAGAAGAAGCATGGATTGATGAGTAAGGAATGGTGGTTGGACGTTTTTTCTTTTAATATTTTTATGCTTTGAAACCCTAATTTTTTCACTTTTTTTAATTTATATTTAGAAAAATATTGTTATAATACTAAAAGAGAAACTCATATTTCTCTAAAATGAGTTGAGAAAGCATTATCCATGGTTTCTAAAATATAGGTTAAATATTTTTACAATAATATTCCCCCATAAGTGAATTTCATTAAGATGTTTTTAGAAAGTGTTTTGAAATGAAACCTTTGTCAGCTAAATTTGTTAGATTTTTTTTCGAGTCGATGTATATATATAAATCAACTGAGAAATTTGACGTAAATGTTGAAAATGTATAGAAACAGATGTTGGATATGTTGATCCCTAGTTAATGTGATATTTTCATCTTTTTTATTACTCTAAATTTATGTATTATTTCCTTAAATGTATCTCATTTTAAAAAAAATTATCACACATTTTCAGCGAATATAAAAAAACGATTGATAAGACATTATTGTTTGTATTTTACACTTATATTGCAATGTGGTTAGTATGGAAAACCTATCTTAATAATTATTGGGTTTATTAAATTTAGAACATCCAAGGTTTATTTATAGGCTTCAAAATTCATAGCACAAGAGAAATAATGCGGCATAATGTTCACATATATTGGGGTAACAGATTCTGCACAAATAATAGATACTTTAGAGATGAAAAAATTCATCAGTTCTTTGGTAGAATATTTTTTCCATCAAATAATTCAATATATTGATGTTTAACCTTCCTTCCAAGATATAATATTAGACTATTTAGGGTAATATAAACAATAATAATGATGTAGATGGTGTTTATACAAGATTTATATTTCTATTGGGAATTATTTTTTCATACCAACAAAATTATAAAAATCACTAAAAAAATATATTTATTGGGATTCCTCGTTTCTTGGGATTTTTTCCCATATAAACATATTAAACAGTGCTTGTTATTTGGGATATTTTATGGTTTCTTTAAAAGATATCACATCTGGAAGGTATAGTTGAGCATGGATTTCATTCAACCAGTATTTTTCTAAATTTTAATTATTATGATAATGATAAAAATGTAAATTTTTTAATCCATTTTGTCAATATTTAGTTAATTTGGTAATAAAATTTTATAAAATTAGTGTTTGTGATCCATATAGAATATTTATGGGTCAACGATGCCAATATTTGAGTTATTTTTATTTTTGATCACTGATATGTCAACATAAATGGTGAAAATGATCATTCCATGATGATATATTTTTTATAAATTCCATTTTATGTATTTTCATTTGAATTCATGAATATTTGTTTTTGATTTTTTTATATTATATTTAGTTGTTTCTGGTGTTGATCTTAGTGTTGATGTGTGTTGCAAAATAGGGACATTAGGTTCCTCACAGGTACTATTACTGACTTCATTTGTTGTTTCTGGTGTCCTACGTGAGAGTTGATGAATGATTATTGGTGATAGTAACTATCATTAAAACATTTTGGGTTCTATAGGATAATAGTTTAGGGATGACAAAACCTTTCAAGGTGGGAAAAATAGCATAAATAGATCCAGGTTTTCATGTTTTTGTGATCAGTTTATGTAATAATGCAATGATTCATTTTTTATTAAATTACTTATTATTTTAATTAATGTTTTGCTAACATTGAACATGTTAGAAAAGCCTCATGGATTTTTTAATTAAAATAGGTGTATTATATGTAAAAATTATTTAATATAATATAAAATTTTACTATAAATAAATATTTATGATTTCTATTTTGTTTTATTTTTTAAATATATATTATATAATTCTAATATTATTACAAATAGAAATAATTTTTCATAATATTGTATTTCTGAACACTTTCACTAATATATATATTATTTTTTGGAATTATTATAATTGCAACAGAACTATTTTATCTATCTCAACAACATTTAGTGATATATATTTTACTGAATTTTCCATGACATAGACATATGCACTACTAAAATATTTTACAAAAAAAATATATGTTTACCAAAAGATATGTCCCTATTAAAAAGGTTAATTAATTTTAGTGAGTCATTATGATTACATTATTATTATTAATGAGGATGGAATTAGTGGGTTCATTACTATAAATATGTGCATGGAGAATATTCCATGTTTATAGTATAGGCACATGAATTACTTTTGTATTTAATGATGTGAAGTGTTTAGGGTGATTTTTTGACATAGATAGTTTATGAGGATAGATCAGTAGGATACTCAAACCTACTGATTTTGGGTGTGTTCCCAGTGACATTTAATATCACACATCTGGATTGTTAAATCTACTATAGATATTAAATTAGAATATATTTCTAATTCATAGATGATGCCTTGGATGGTGGTTGGTTGTGATGTTCCATGAAAGGTGAGGGGTTTCATGAATGTTGGAAATAAAAAAAGGTGATTTTTTTTAAAATAATTGAAATGATATGAAAAATGGTTTTTTTGGAATGTGGTATAGAATTTATGATGAGTGTCTCAAGGTATCACAGGTTATGTAATACTATCAGTAGGTTTAAGAGAATACACTTTTTACATTAGGGTTACATTGTGTTTGATCAGTGATTGGAAATTTATAGGATAGAGACATATTATTCCAAATTATTTTATGAAAGTAATGTTTTAGATATATTTAATGTTAATTAGTTATGTTAATCTATAATAGGTCATGTTCTTTATGAATCTGGGTTTCATGTTGTGGATGACCAAAGGTTGTGACATTACTTGGATTGTTAGTGACTCATGGGGTCAACAGCTGATAGTCTGGATGTATGAAACCGATAAGGGTCAAAACATGTGTTATAATAGAACATAATTGAGTTTATCTTAAATAGAATTATAATGTAGACTATTTGGGTGGGAGTTTACCATTAGTTATGGAAGTAGGGATCCACATTAGGGTAGGTGTTTTGATGGTTTCCTAGGAAGGAATTCCTAGTTAATAAGTAATGAATTTCGTTTTATAATTTATGTACGTAATAAATTGTGAATTACATAATAGTGTTCAGTTATTACTTGTGGTAATGGATAGATCATGGGTCCTTGATGAGTGACCGTCTGGGGGGTAGGTTTGTGGTTTTAATAAGAATTTTCATTGTACGTTTGATATGAAATTTGAGTGTAGAGGAGAATAAATATATAATTTATCTTGTTTTGTGTTAAATATAATATTTTGAATTACATTGAGGCATTTGATGATGTTTATTCATTGAAATCATGATGAATATTTTTTTTAATGATCCAATATTGTTTAAGATTAGGAATGTGCTGGTACATAGGGTAAAAGAAGGACGACATGTGTGGATGATATCAGGATTACATTAAGATTTACATTAGTTCGATTGGGTTATGTTACAACATATTGATGGTTGTGACCTATAATTTTATTTCATTTTTTGTCTATAAGAGTACTAGCATCTGACATTATGAATAGTTTGATTCATTGAGATTGAAGTATCACAGGGTGGGTCATTGGACCACATGAAATCAATTACATTGGGGGATTCTAATGGTATATATAACTTTATGAATTTTGTTTATTTGATAAGTTATACAATTGTATCATTGGATATTTGGATATCACCGAGTTCTGTCTTGGTGGTTAATTCCAAGGATGAGTAATTTATTGGTTTTTTCAAAATAATGAATCTAATGTTTTGAGTTTCACAGTGGAATGTTGGTTTTAATACAGAGTACGATATGATGAGTTAGTATAGAACTAATGAGATAGAGGTGTTTTGGACTAGGATTAGATAACAAATCTGGCATCTCAAGGATGAGAAGTGATATAGGGGAGAACTCTTAATGAACCACTTTCTTCCTAAGAATGAAACTGAATGGAAATATTTAGTTATTTCCCTAACACTATTGGGGACAAATGGATATTCCATTAATTACCATACATCAAAATATATTTACAATTACACTAAACCTACAAAATTGTTTTTAAAACATGGATCCAAAATGGCTAATTTACTATCTAGATGTATTATTTAAAATATATTAAAAATTAAATAATAAAATACTCACTATTTAGATTATTCAAGTATTAATATCTAATATGTGGATCTTCATACAGGATATCCAAATTCAATGTTTAGTCTAGAAATGACGGTTTTTCCTATGATTGGTAAAAAATTTAAATGGGTTATTTAAGAAGGATACAAAATGAAGTTTATATGAAACAAAATAAGAAAATTAATTCAATTATAACTCCATACAATTTCATTTGGAATAATTTTTATGCAAAGGGGTAGGGATTCTCATTAGGTACTTCCTGGCCTATTAGTGGAAAGAGGAAGAATGAAAAATGGGTTTTAATAAAGATTTTGAATGAGGATTGATTGAGATGAAATAGTTTGTGATATTCATTCAATGCTTGTAGTGTCGAAGATATTTAATGAGGTATTATAGGTATTAGATTTTCATCATGTTTCTCTTTTAAATCCATATTTCAATTTAGATAATATAAATAATGTTTATATGGTTTAGATAATGGTGGTTCTAGAGTATATGGATATAATAATATTATGTATTTCAATTGTTAAAAATGTGTATGATGAAAGTACGATGTTTTTTAATGTGTTTTGTATGTGTAGTAAAGTATTATAGGGGATTAATAATAATAATAATAATGAATAATTATATTTAAAATTTGTTTTCATATTTTTGATCTATGAGAGGGTAATATTTTATTTATCCTTACATAGTGGCCACGTAAGGGTAGATGGTCCCCTACCCTTACATATTGGTCGATATAAAATTTTAATATGTCATTTTATTCTAAATAGTGGATGAATAAAAACAGAAAGACACTATGTACCGATTCACAATAACAACTGTGTAAGGGTGTTTTTTTACCCTTACATTGGTAACCACTAACACAAGGGAATATATTGTTTATAAAAATAACAAAAAAACTAATTTTAATAATTTTTTAATATTATTATATTAACGAATGAAATGTAATATTGTGAAGAATTTTTAAAATTAGAAAATAAATTGTGAAATTATTTTATTGTTATTTAATTGATGATAAATGTGTATTATAGAGAAGGAAAATGAAAAAATGGATTATTTTATAATGAATAAATTTAGATATATTATTATTAACACTTAAATATGTTAAATTTGTGGTATTTTATTACAATTAAATTTAAGCTTTTAACTAAACATGTAATTAATAGATAATTTACTTAATAATTAACTAATGTATTATAATTTAATTAGGTCATCATATTGAATGATGATGATCCTTTAAGTTTAGTTATGATTATATGATTGTTGTTAAACATTCGTTATAAATGATATGTCTCCATATTTGAGGTAAAAAATTCATTGAACCTATCCCCTTATGTAAATGAAACTTTTTTGATATTTTACATATGATATGTGGTCCTATACTCTATATGAGAGTGAATTTATAATTTAATGAACTATTTAATAATATTAATTAATTGTTTTAATTATGTAAAAATAATTTGACATGAATTGAAAAATGTTCCGAGGGTCACAACATACACTTGAGCCCTAATAGGATTACATTGCTGTCAATGGTTAAGATATTAAATGTAAATTAATATTATAATTTTGTTTTACCGAAAGGGACAAAAATTAAATAAATTATGTAATAATAATTTCCCTAAGTGTCTGTTAAATTAGTTTAACTTTCTATGGGTTTGAATCAAATTGGAATGTCTAGCTCAATCAACCCATTATATAGTCTTCCAGACACATTAACTCCCATTGAGCTAGTACTGAATATGGAGGGATGAGGGTTCATCCCCAACTAGGTTATGAGAACTAGGTGTATATTCAATTAATAAGTTAATTTTTTTATGACATTGGTGTACCAACCGAGGAAATTTTATTAGAAATAGGTAGAAATTATTACATCGCGTATGATAAATTCTAATTGGGAATATATAATGTAGTAATTTAAGATATAGGATACTCGTGATGAAGATGAGGGATATTATGAACTATGTGATATGATCTAGGAAAGATAGATGGGAATCTGATGGATATGTCCATATATGGTGTCAAAGCCATGATATGACCAACATGACCCTGTTCAGTCATAAAAAGTTATGTTAGCACTTTTAAGTATAATTTGGGAAGGTATTAGTTGTGATTTCTAGTGTCACAAAAGAACCCAACTCAATTATATGACATAGGTTTTGCTTATGTGATAGGGATTGATCATGAAAACGAGAATATGAAATAGTTATGTATGATGGGGTAGGGAATGATTCCAAAACATGTTATTATTTTCTTTTTATTTTCCTACGATTCTAGTGGTTGGATCTATATGATCTAGATCATATTAAATATGGATACCATGGACTACATACAGTGGATTTGATGGAGATATAATTTTTTTGAAATATTTTCATTCATTTTTATGTTATTTAATTGTAACTTTGGATATTAGAAGATATGCCTAATTATTCATAGTATATAGTCATTATACATGTTGATATCATGATAATGGGATTCTAGGGATTACCACTCTTTGATCCAGTAACATATTATGTTAGGGGATGCTAAGGATGCATATGATGTGGTAGTGATGTCAAATATTATGTAATTCCTCATAATCGTAGGATCTGGTAGTTGAGCCTCAAATAATTTTATGAATAATAAGACACCCGAGGATGATTTTATTTCACATAATGTGGAATAATGACTAGGATATTACATGTGATACTAATGGCATATGATATTATTTGGGTTTATTATGATACTCCCTATGATCCACTGTTTTCATCTACTATATTTATTTACATGGGATCCAAATGTGGGGCATATTTCTACCATAGGTGACATGTTATACATGGAGAAACTTCTACACTGGATGAAGAATCTGTGATCATTCTTGAGTGTTACGTTACAACCTTTTCATCGACGGTGAATTTTTTTCAATACTTTCATTTCCATGTAATTTATTTAGCTACGAATATCAAATGAGTGTGAAACATTTATTATTAGTGATTGTGATTTCATTGATGGTTCCCTATAATGTTATAATGACACCCTACATAGGATCACATTTCACTTAGATACCTGAGAAGGTATTACTATTTATTTGCTCATGTATGGAAGAGGAAAAGAGTAGTTAATTGAGTATGATAGCATATATGATTTGAATTTGAAAAAGGTATATCTCACTATAAGAAGTAGATCCAAAATGACTATGAGAATATCCACGCAATAAATCATTTTTGTAAGATATTAGGACCATCCATCAATATGATTTTATACTTTCATATATTCCTCAGATATAATTTTGATGTTACTATTTATTTATATATAGCTATAAATTAATCTTGTTATAGTAAATGGATGATGTTCAGATATTTTTATTTATTATTTATTAATCTAACATATTGGTATATCATCCCCCAAGAATAACCCTATAACCCCATAAACTAATCAAAATTTTATATTATATAGTTATTCACCCTTAAATTCACATCGATCGATAGTTCTGTTAATATTTATATTTAATCTGGTCTAGAACATAACATTGCATACCTTGGATAATGTTCATGTGTTTGGTTTTGGTCACTCATCATTTGAGGAATGATTTTTACATTTATCATCATTTGGTTGATGGTATTAACCATCAATATAGTGAAGGGATACAAAATAGAAGGTCGTGTTATGTGATAGATATCGCCAGATGAGACATGAATTCCCTTTAGAAATGTGGGGATGGTTTATGATTCTGAGATGAATTTTGCAAATGGTTTTGTATTTTCATGTATGTGATGTATGTTTTGGATGCATCCAAACATTATCATGGTTTAATAATAATGTTAGTGAATTAATAGATGATATGTGGTTATAGGTGATATGAAATTACTATGTATGTCAAGTGAACTTCGGTTATAAAAAAAATGTTAAATGAGTCAACCCTCTCATAATTTATGTGGCATGTATGTGATAATTTAGGGATAATTGAACATGGGTGGAGTAGATTTGGTGGTGTTATTTGGTATCAGTTATTAATATTCTCATTGACCAATAAACGTTTTGATATTATCTAGGTACTTCATTTGGGGTGGAATATAGAGTTTATTTACATAGACAATATGGGAAATTTTAGATATGTATAGAATTTATGTTTTAAGGTTTATGCAATTATAAGGGATCATCATTGAAATAATATTATATATGGATTCATTGGTGATACACATTCTGGTTGATATGAATTTGTAGATGAGATGAGTGTTTGATTGGTGCTTATTTTGTAGAATATTTTATTTACAGATATGCATGTATATATGTGACTTTCCTAGAAGAGGTCTTGTCTATTTGTTTCTAAATTTAATGTAATTTTAAATGTTTATATAATATATCATATTATTATATTACGTTAAAGATTATTTTCATTTAAATATTCTTCCATTACTGCATTAGTAAATTTATTTACTTCCATAAGAAGGTACAATATCCCTAAAATCACCCTTTAGTTCATCCCTAATTGTTGATCGATATAATTGTATAGGGAGTCTTTAATAAGGTCTAGTGGAACTCAATTATGGTCATTTTAGAATGATCTATATTTAGAATATTCAAAATTTCTTATAAAGAAAGTTAGTATAAAATATTTATTTATTGTATAAACATATATATTGAAAATATTTGTCTAAAATGTTAATAATGGAGCGATAGTGAAAGGAAGATAAACATAGAGATTGAGATTACCCCAAATAAAGAATAATGGTGTTTGAGTTCTCTTATATTTTGTTCTTAATCTGAAATATATGGCTGAATAACTTCATAGAATGTGAAATTAATTTTTTTAAATATTATTGTAAACAATTAATCGTGATTATTTTGATAATTAATATCATTTTATTTTATTTATATTCACCTTGATTAAATGAAGATTACATGTCCACTATTTTGATGATGCTTGATTCATGGTCTTATGGTGGAATCAATATGTCATTAACGTTAAATGTTTACATCAAATAGTACAAACACAACATGTGTTTTATTATATTGAAATAATTTTTTTCAAGGTGATCAATTTATTAGATATATAAAAAATATTTATAACATAGTCATTGTTTATTGTGTTTCAATATTATCATATAATGGTATGGTCATTCGCATAGTTATACTTTCCATGATAAATGAAATTTTTTTATTTCATTTTACGACTATTTATTACATACAAAATAATAATAATAATAATAATAATAATAATAATAATAATAATAATAATGGTTTGCTTTGTTAAATTTAATCAAAAAAATTATTTATTTTGATAATCCATTAAGGTGAGAACAGTTTCATTTAATTTCATCAACCTTACAGGATGTTATAATAACAATAAATGCGTCTTTTTTAAGGAATTAAATATAATGTTTATTATATACAATTACCAATAGTATTCAAGTGTCCTAAGATCATTTAATTTTTTGGGATTGAACTGAGTTATTAGATTATGTGGTGGAATATATTGAAATAAATAATTGATGATGAATCGTTTTTACTATATGTTCTTACCTCACACTATGTGTGAATCCTTTTCTATGTGACATATGACTTCAATGAGTTCCAATTTAATGAGAACACAACCTCCCAAATGAGATTAAGTGTTATGAGGTACTGAATTTTGATGAAATTTGGAAATATAAACTCAAAGTTTTAGGAAAATGTTCATTTAAATTTTCACATACACATTTAATAATAAATTTTACTTAAATTCACCAAAACAAAAATCACCAATATTAATGGTTCATGGGTATGTCTTTAGTTCACATTTCATTAAAAATATGCATTGGTGATGATTAAGTTGACAATGTAGGATATTCAAATTCAAATAAACACCCTCACTATACCCAGAATTGGTGAATATCACTATAGTATATAGCCATAGTGACTGTGTAGTGGATGAGATCTAGGCCAGACCTAAATTACTGATCTATGACTCAACTATAGTTATATTTAAAAAAAATGAAAATTTAAAGTTTTAAAACTTGTATCTCTCTTTATTCTAATTTAATTTTATAAATCCGCTATTATTATTAATATATATCTATGTGTATAAAAAATTAAAAATATTTTTATTATTAAATAAAATAGACCTTTGATAATCATGGTTATATCCACTCTTTGATCATTTCTAGTCACTAACCCTGACCACGCCCCTTGACCATAAACTCTATGACTTTGTTAGTATAAGATCGTGAAGAGAGTGTGTAGGTTTGGGGGCTGGGGTACCATTTAGAGGATTACTATATTCACAGAGTCTGAATGTGGTTGTTATAGCAATGGTTATAGGTCAACCATAACCTTATGATCACTCACATGCAATTTGAAAATTAGAAATATTACCTACACTTGTCATAGTAAACCTATAGTCATTACAAATGTTGAAAGTGGCAATCTATACACATCCATTGGCTAATTTTTCACTAGTTTTTAGAAAATAAAATATTTCATAAAATATCATTATTGACCTCCAAATATATCTATGTATGAAAGTTAAAAAAAACAAAACCCCTTCAAAAACATTGAAACATGATTCCAATCAAATGATCTATTTTTTAAAAATAAATACCAATATTAGTGAATTATCAAATTTATATCTTTTATGAAAATTTACTTTTTAAAAATAATACAAACATTTTTATAATGATCATTTTAAAATTCCATTTCTTATGTTACTATTATAACTGTGATATTACTTTTTAAATTGACATATTTCGAAATACTATCACACGTAATTAAATCTGTTAAAAGATAATACAATCTATAAATACATAATATTTCTATTAATCACCATTCAATATAGTTTCTACTAAATTTTATTTAAATTTTAAAAACAGTAATCAATTAATATTTTAATATATTATTTATTTTATTTATTTTTGTGTTCACATAAATGATAATTCTTACAGAGCATTAACTAGATAAATTTAAAAATATAGTTTTATAGAATTCTTATGTTTTCTCCTTGTGTATTATTTTAAATTTTATACTGTTCATTTGTACATCATATGTGACATTTTAATATAATGAAATATTATATAGTTCATTTTTTATAGGTTTCATGTGACTTATTAATACAGATATACATTTGGAATTAAATTTAATATTGAAATGTATTGGATTCTACAATATCACTCATAAAGGGAAATACAATATGTTTCTTCATATATACAACAATATAAATATTATGGATGCATAAGAAAAATAAAAAAAGTACATGATAAATCATATTTGATCTCTATAAGTTCTCAATAAACCCACAACACCTAATCCAATCAACATTAACCATTATTGTTATTGAATCTATCATAGTTTTATATATAAAATCCACATTTGGGAAAAGAAAATAAAATCCATAACCACAATGATAAATCATGTCACAAAAAAACATAATATAACAAGAAACATGTATATTATTACCATATCTAACAGGGAACCCAACATGACATGATGTAACATATACATATATAGAAATATAGAGTAACATAGGTTACATTTAAAAAATGATGATTTTCTCAACAATTCTCATAATCTAATTTCAAGGGGACGTAACTGGATGGCCCAATCCTAGAGTCCTAAGCCTACCACAACATAGTATTTCATCCTCAACTCAATTAAATCCAAAATGAAACTATTTGAATAAGACATGTCATATTTTGACTCATATAGTAGATAAATTACATATCTTCTCACACTTAAGTTGTAATATCTCATAAATATTGGAATATTATAAAGTTCTTAATAAAATGAATTGGTTTATAATTTAAATAAATTAACTTATATAAGATCTTTTATAATACTAAGTGATTTTATTTAATCAAAAGAACATTTTATTAATAGATATTAGAAATGTTTAACATTGTAATACAAAAAAAATATTAGATATATTATTAATTATGATTATTTTTAAATTAAAATTCATTTATTAGAAATGATGATTTATTATATTATTTTTTCAATCAAATTTTTAGGGATTGTTTTGAAATATTATTTTGTAATATTTTTATTTAAAAAATAATTTCATAAAAAAAGATGTGGATTTTTAATTAACATTAAATATGATAAAAAATAATGTATTTTATAAAACTTCAGAATTATTTTTTATGATTATTTTTTAAAAAACAATTTTTTTGTATAAAAAAATAAAATGCATATTTTAAAAGTAAAAAAATTACAAAATAAAGATATGTTTTATAAAAATTTTAGTATGCTAGTTATAATTAATATTTTTTCATTATTTGAAATAATTAAAATTCAATTTTTTTATAATTATATAAATTATGAAAATTATAATTTCATTTTAAATTTTAATTAATGAATAATAAATGAATTATATAATATATATGATAATTAAAATTAAACTTAAAAAACGATTGGAATGAAATAATTTTTGAATATTAATTATTGTGAATGTTAATGTCTTATGTTTTGTTTTAAATTATAAATATATATATTATGTTAATTTTGAAAATAAATGTTTTATTAAAAAAAAATTATGATAATTTTAAAATTTGAGTATTATTATTTTATAAAATAAATGAAATAAATTGTTACCTTCTTAAATTAGAATATAAATACTACGGATCAATGATTTTATTTTGAAATAAGAATATTATTTAAATGTTTCTTAGAAAATAAAAATGATAGAAGAAAACCCATGAATAATCTGAAGAGGGTGAGGGAATAGATAATTTGGGGAAATTAAACCAAAATGGATTTCATTATGGGAGGTTGAATGATGGGAGTAGATCTGAGAAGAGTTGTCGACTGCAAATGAGGTAGGTATCTATAATTTCATCCAAGCAAGAAGTAGGTCGAGCACTGAAAGTGATAATCAACTGAGGGCTTCGACTCGATCCGAGAGGCTGAGTGGGGATAAAAATGATCATAAAGGGGATAAACCATTGGATTGGGATTCACATACATGCAAGGTTCAAACAAATAAGGGTATCAAACAAGAATGATTTGCAAGTTTATCTTCTTCATCATACACTTGTATTTTATTTGAAAATTATTTACAAGTTGGTGTGTGTGTTTTAATTAGAAGTTCCTAATTTTAGAACATTTTTGGATTATTAATTACCTATTTTTGATGCTCTTTCTACCAAAATCAATATTGAACCTGAGTTATTTTTAATGCTTATTTAAGTATTTTTAATCATTTTTAAAAAGTATTTTTTCGGAATTGGATAATTTTAATATCTCTCTCTCTTTTTTCATTCTTGAATTTAACCAACAACCATCTATATTAATCTTTTCGATACAATTATTTTTATAGTTTAATGAATCTATCCATTTTCCTAAAATGAAATTCATATATATATTTAACGAATTATTTATCGATTTGTTTTTATTTTCTTATGAAAAGATTAAAATCCATGATTGAATTGTCTATGTTTACCTGTTTTAATGATGAATGGTCAGTTAGTTATTGAGAAGATTGAGGAACTCATGTTTGTATCTCCAACCCCTTATGAGATGGCCTCAATAAATATATAAATTGTTCCATACCATCTATATTTTTATAGTGTATAAATATATGTTTGTGCATAGTGTTTTTTTGGAAAAGATACTCTAATGAGGCACTCTATAAGGAGAGGTTGTCAAGAAGTTTGGGAAGGCAGTGTAACATTCCACGTATATAAGAAATATGAAATTTTCATATTTATTAATATTTTTGAAATAAATATTTATTTTACTTTAAATGGTATTTCTATGTTCGATGGTGTACCTGAAACGCAATAATGAGTTACTTTGAAATCATACATTGCACACTAACAATATAAAATTATTATTTAAAATGCTAGTTAACGCCTAGACATTTTAATGGTGGGAATAAATATAACAAACTAAAATATGACTATACATGTTTTTTAAATGTTTTTACATTTATCCAATAAAATTAATAGGCTCAAAATATGAATGAATCTAATTTTAAGCATAATTTACTTTAAAAGGTTGATTTACCTTCTTTTAATGGTGAACTCTATTTAAATAAAATTTGATAACTTTTATATGTTAAATGTGAAAAAATAAATTTATTATTTAGAATATGGACATCAAAATTTACTTTGGGTTAATTTTTGGTATTTATATGATAAAATTCATTTTTTAATGAATTGTGAAAAATACTGTATTTTAATTCAAAACTACCTTTTAATATAATATTTTTTGTATGTTTAGATTTTCTTTTTAATTGGTTTTAGTGTGTAATTATATTATGTTTTTACCATTTAATCCAATTTTGGTCATTAGATTTAATTTCACGTTGAAATTTCACACAAACAAATGTCAATATTTTAACAGTTAATATTTCTTAAAAACACGTCTTTTGTTTTGACAATGGGAATTAATTTTATATTAATTAATCCAACTTTTATGTTTTTAATTTGGTAAAATAGACTTCATTTTTAAATTTTATATATCAAATATATCTTAGGATGATTTTTTTTATATTTTTCTGAAAAAAATTCAATTTTTTTATGAATAGTGGCAATAGTGAGTAGTAGTTATAAATATGACTTTTACATTTAAATGAAATTTTACCACTTTTGTGAATTGAAATTCGAAAATCTGACATACATGGTTGTTATTATAATGTAAAATGTGTATCAATAAGATTAAAATATTTTTTTGGTGAATAGTAACTTTGAATTTTGTTTATCGGGGTTAAAGTTAAATATGTTAAATCAAGGTAAACAGAATATCATAATAATAAAAAATTACCTTAACACATGTCATAACATTAATGGATGAGAAATGGTCGACCATGGGAATCCTTGGGTCTATTTTAGGACCCCATGGAGCCACTTAAGAGTTATAATGAAACTATATTTTAATTAACATAAAATAAATTAAAAAATGACATAAAAAATATATTTTAGTATATTAATTTTTACATAGGGTTATATGAGTTATGTTTTAATATATAGATATTCTTGGAAAATCTAAAAGGATTTCCTATATCATGGTAATTTTTTTATAATTATTAGACAAAAAATAAATTAAATTATTTTTGACACAAAAATTATGCAGTTTTTTACTCATTAATAAATGATTTAAATATATAAGATTATAATTATTAAAATAATATTTTCACACTTTCATTAAGATCCCATCATTCCTCTTATAAAAATACATTATCTCTAACCCATTCCTCATACCTCTAAAGCCCCTTGGCTCGTCCAACCTCTTCCCAATTTACCTCCCTACATCCCCCTCATCCTCTTAGAAGCCTTACCTTAGGCACAAGGCACATCAAGAAGTAATTTTGGTTAAAAGAAAATGGAGTTACCCAAATTAAAGGTAACACTTTCTCTTAAATTATATTGTTTTATTTTATTTTCTTTTACTTCTCCATCCCCCTATACTCTTTTTGTTCCTTTATTTCATAAAAACACTTGTATCCAAAATATACTAGGTTGTTGTCATGATAACGATTTGAACAACACTTACAAAAAACTCCGTCTACTGGGTAAAGATCATAATGTTTTTGTGGATGGCGAAGTACTGCATCACAAAACAATGATTGTTAAAATATATCCAACAGCCTCTTATGGTGTCCATTATGATAGAACAATATTTATATATGATATTTATTATATTTATATTGTTTCTATGTTCTAAATATTTTATCTATAGAATAATTTATGGTTTCCATATTTGGTAAATACGATAATCTCATTTGATGAAGTGCGGACTACCACCCCCTCAAAGTTATATGACTCATTCATGCATTTTGTGGAACATATAAAGGGTAGAGTTAATGAAATTATATATGATATTACACTGGAATTATAATATATTAATGTATCATTATGTTTTAATTTAATAAAATTATGAAATAGAAAAGGATGTAGCGTTCGTGCGTACGTATAGCTTACCCTCTCCATGAAAGGTGAATTTCAATTCTTATATCCAAATGTTATGTACTATTATAAATAAAATTATATATAGGATATATATGATATATATGATATTTAAATAATGATTATCATTCTGGATATAATGACCGTTTGACCACATGAATAAAATGTAATTATAAGAAGTCCATTTTTGACTGAAGTACCAAATATTGACAGAACAACCATTATTGAATTAAATGATTACATAATGTTTATAACATGGAAATATGTGATATAAAAGGAATAATAAACTTGAAAAAGGCTCTTAATCAAATATAAATTAACTTTAGTTTATTATTCAAGATATTAAAGAACGAACGGTTCATGTCAGACACGAGGTAAGGGAACTTATTAACCCAATTTCCATTCTTTAGGATAAACATCGAATTTTTTGATTATGTAGTACTATGATTATTTGTGAGATAAAATTTTATATCCTATATTTTATTTATACATTCTTTATGTTTACTTATAGTTATAATACACATAAAAATTTTATTTTATTTACAAAATGATCTTTGTAAGGGACTTCGTCTCAATCTCCTTTCATTGAGGAATATTTTTTTTATTACATGACTTTATTTTATACGTTGTATAAACACCATTGAATTTTTATTTTATTCAAAGGGAAGCTGTTTCTATGAAGAGTTTTACAAAACAACATAAAAATGAATGTTTTATCAAAAGCGGTGACATATACCTTTTCCGCCACCGTGAGTATTATTTGATATTTGTCTTCCTTAACAAGCCAAAATGTTTTCAAAATGAAAATAAATACCATATACTAATTTTTTTATTTTGGTATTGAAAATGGTTTTGATAATGTATTTTTTTATGTCAACATATTTAAAAAAATATATTGTTATTGAAATGTGGAAATGTTATCTTTCCTTTATATTTTTTTTATGTGTTTTGATTTTATAATGATATGTGGACATTTGACGGGTGGTTACGTGATAAACCAAATGATTGTTGGTGCCGTGATAAACCATGATGGGTGGTTAAATTATATCCTCCAATGCATTGGTTGTGGAAGTCGGTCGTATGAATATTCCATTTCACAAGTGGAAAAAATGTTTAAGACGTCGGCATTTTTCACATCGGTTCTATATAACTGACGTGCAATGATGTAATGATCGATATATCATGTTGGTTATTTTATAAGCAATGTGATATATCGATCAGGATCCATATTTTAGGTCGGTTATTTTATAACCGATGTAAAATATACGGAGATTAGAATTTTGACGCCGGTTGTTATATAACCAACATGAAAATTGAATTTGCGCGCTTTATCACGTCTGTTATAAAATAACTGACATGATAAAGGAAAGCTCATTGCTTTACTAAGTCAGTTATAAAAAACTGATGTGATAAAGGGAATCTCATCAAATTATCATGTCAGTAGAAAGTGATATATATCACATTGGTTATGAAATAACGGACGCCATATATAGTTTTCAATGTTGGTTATAAAATAACCAATGTTATAAACATTAAAAAAATAGTTTATCACAGCGGTTATTAAAAAACCGACATGATAAATCTTTTAAATGATTTATCTCAACCCGTATTCAGTCATTCTCTGTTTTATTCGATCGGGCGACCTGTGACTCTTCTCTCTCGCACAGAAAACCTAGATTCGATTCATCGAAGTCGTTCCCTCTAGCCTTTTTTTCCAAAATCATTCTTCATATTTATTATTATCAGATCTATCAGGTTGAATTAAGCCTCACACGACTCATTCTTAGTTTTTTTCCCGTGCTGCCCTAAACTAATTTATTGAGATGTTATTTTTCATTGTTCTTGTAATCATGGTTAGTTTCATAGTGTTCATCTATATCATGCTAAATTATTTATAGTAAAATAATCCTAGGGAAGTAATTTCATGAAAGTTTATGATTTGTGTGTGTTCTATCATGTGTGTGTGCGCATACAAGGGGTTTCAAAGGGGGGGGGGGGTAGTGCAGGTGGGTGGGGTGTACAGGGGGGGGTTGGGTGGGTTTTCCAGTTGGTTGGGTGTGTCAATGTGGATGGGGGTCGTGTCCAGGGGGGTGCAGGGGCTGTCCAAGGGGTGGGGGTAGTTCAAGGGTGTTTGGCGTGTCCATGGGGGTTGGGTGGGATTTCCTGTTTGGAGGGGGTGTCCAGGGGGTGTCAAAGGGTGTCGGGGTGGGTGTGGGGGCTGTCTATGGGTGTTGTGGGTGTCCAAGGGGGTGCAGGGGATATCAAAGGGGGTGGGGGTGGTTTTCAGAGGGTGGGGGTAGTCTAGGTGTGTGGGGGTGTCCAGGGGATGTCAAATGGGGTGTGGGTGGTGTTCAGGGGGTGAGGGGGTTGTCCATGTGGGTTGGGGTGTCCAAGGGGATGTGGGGGATATCAATGTGGGTAGGGGGTGGTGTCTAGGGGGTGGGAGCTTTCCAGAGTGTTCGGGGGGCTGTCCAGAGGGTTGGGGGTGTCCAAGGGGGTGTCCAAGGGGGTAGGAGGTGGGGGTGGTGTCTAGGATGGGTGAGGGTATCCAAGTGTGTGGGGGATTTCTAGTGTTTTCAGGGGATGTCCAGGGGTTGGGGGTGTCCAGAGGGGTGTGGGGGGCTGTCCAAGTGGGTGGTGGGGTCCAGTGGGTGTCCAAGGGTTTAGGGGGTGGTTTCCAAGGGGGCGGGGGATAAGTGTGAGTTGGGATTTACTATTGCATCGTGGTTTGTGATATTAATACATGATGATTGTATTGTTTCATGGATATTAGGATATAATTTATTAGTGTTTTTACTCCAATTTTCTATCAACCATTGGAGGCGCCATGGTTTTCTTGGATTCCCGTGAATTTTCATAAATAATTTACTTATTCCATGTTCTTCATTATTTATTATTTGTTTCTTTTTTCCTTCATCTTCCACTTCTTATTCTCCTTCATTCCATCTATTATTAGTGATGTTTAGTCTTGTTTAAATTGACGATTTAATATTAATCAATGTGTTCTAGGGTTATTAACAGTGGTGGGGATGTCCAAGGGGGTGGGGGTCTGTCTAGAGGGGTGGGGGCTGTCCAGGGGGTGGGGGGCTGTCCAGAGGGGTGGGGTGGGGTCGAAGGGGGTGGTGGTGTCCAGGGGGTGTCCAAGGTGGTGGGCGGTGGTGTTCAAGGGGGTGGGGTGTCCAGGGGGTTTGGGGGGGGGGGGTGTCCAGGGGGGTTTCCAAATGGGTAAGAGGTGGGGGTGGTGTCCAAAAGGGGTGGGGTGTCCAAGGGGTTAGGGGGCTGTCTAGAGGGGTGGGGGCTATCGAGGGGGTGGGGGCTATCCAGAGGGGTGGGGGTGGGGGCTGTCCAAGGGGGTGGTGGTGTCCAGGGGGTGTCCAAGGTTGTGGTGGGTGGTTTCTATGTGGGTGGGGGTGTTTTCCAAGGGGGTATGGGTGTCCATGGGTTGGGGGTGGTGTCCAAGGGGGTAGGGGTGTTGTCCAGGGGGGCTGTTCAGAGGGTTGGGGGCTGTCCAGATGTTTCAAATCGTTAGGATCTATTTAATTTTCAGTAGTGAATGTGTACATATTTTAATATTTATACTTCATATTTATTTTGTATGGAATGTTGAATTTGGTATCCAGTTTCACTAGGATGTATTCATTGTGAACCTTAAGAAGAAATTATCAAAGATGAATTTAAAACTTGTATATCTAACTATACTTTCTTTTTCATAATCATATTCAAGAGTATATAATTTTAAAATATGAATAGATTTTTTTTATATTTCAAATTTTTTTACATTCATTTTACTATTTTTTTCATATAAATATATATTTGAATTATCTTAAAAAGATATATAATTTTTGATATTTTTTATAGGTAATAATGAGTCAATGTTGGATTACGGCACATTGAATGAGTAATGAATATGAAGAAGGTGTGGATTCCTTTTTCAAATTTGATAAATGAAATGAACCAAGTAGTTACATTTTTTTCTATCCATGAATGAAATGTTTGAATATGAAGAAGTTGAAAAGTAGAGAGATAAATGATCATCTGATTTTTATGGTTTTAATCCGAGTTACAGCCCTTGGATTTGGCATGGTAAAACTGGACGAAATGTCATTGATGATGATGATTCACAAGATGGTGACTCATACAGAATTGATGAAATGATTCGAAATATTGCAGCAGAACAAATTGAGATAGAACTGACAGTTGCACGTCTATATAGTGATGCTGAAAACCCATTATATCATGTTTGTACAGATTTTATTGTTTTTTCAGCAGTGTTAATATTGATTAACTGAAAGGGGAAACATGGATGGATTGAAAAAGTTTTACAGTGCTGCTAAAAATGATGAAAAACATTCTTCCAAAAGATAATGATCTTCCAGATTCACATTATAAGGCCCAGAAAATATTATGCCCGATGGGATTGGGATACAAGAAAATGCATGCCTGTCCGAATAACTGTATGATATATTGGAAGGAATATGAATTTCTATCAGAGTTTCCTAATTCATTGACATCATTGAATAAGGTGAAAAAAAAGGATGATGTAGATATTACAAAGATCCCTGCAAAGGTATTGTGGTGTATTCCTATAATTCATCATTTCAAACATTTATTTTCTAATTCACATGATGAAAAAAGGTTTATATGGCATTCTGATGAGCAGTTATGTGATGGAAAAATACCTCATCCACCTGATTTTCCACAATTGAAGAAAATTGATGAGTAGTATCCCACATTTGGAAATGAAATTAGAAATCCCAGACTGGGTTTGTGCATAGATTGAATGAATCCATACCGAACCCTCAATAGCACACATTGTTCATGGAATGTTTTATTGGTAATTTAGAACCTCTCTCCTGAAGTTTGTATGAAACACAAAATGTGATGTTGAGTATAATGATCTCTGGTCTGAAGCAACGCGACAATGATATTGATGTTTTCTTATCACCGTTGATTGATTATTTGAAATTGTTATATGAGGATGGTATTAGGGTGTATGATTCTTATAAAATGGAATATTTTCAACTGCATGCAGTTCTTTTGTTCACTATAAATGAAATCCCATCAAATGGAAATTTGTCCGGATATAGTGTTAAAAGCCATAATGCATGTACAATTTGTTAAAAAGTGACGTCATATTGTAAATTTCATCATGGGAGGAAAACAGTGTACATGATTCATAGAAAGTTTTTTCCTATGGATCACTCTTATAGAAGACTAAAAAATGAATTCAATGGCTCACAAGAATTTGATATTTCTCCAAAACCATTATCCACTGATCTATATTTTGATAGGTTGAAAAACCATGACGTGACATTAGGAATGACACTATAATCTGGTAATGATAGACATATTTGGAAGAAAAGGTCAATATTTTTTAATCTACCATATTGGAGATATCATATAGTTAAACATAATATTGATTTCATGCACGTGGAGAAGAATATCTATGATAGCATGATTGGAACATTTTTAGATATTAAATTCAAGTCAAAAGATGGGTTTAATGTAAGATTAGACTTACTATCAATGAGAATACGTTTATAGTTAGCTCCCACTCATAATGGAGGATGAACATTTCCTCCCCCGACTTGTCATACATTATCGAAGAGGGATAAAATTAGCTTTTTTCAGTGTCTTCATGATATCAAAGTGCCTCAAGGTTATTCTTAAAATGTAAAAAAGTTTTCCTCATTGATGGAATTGAAGTTGATAGGTATGAAATATCATGATTGTCACACCATGATGAAAAAACTTCTACCAACTCCATTCAGTGGAATATTTCAAATCCATGTCAGAAAGAAATTAATGAAGTTGTCTTATTTTTTCAAATCAATTTTTAATAAGGTCATTGATGTGAATGATTTGAACATTTTGGAAAAGGATGAAATTTGTATACTTTGTTAATTGGAAATGTATTTTCCCCCAATTTTTTTGTTATAATGGAGCATTTAATGATTCATCTGGTTTAAGAAATAAAGCTTTGTAGACCTGCATTTCTTCATTGGATGTATCCTTTTGAAAGTTATGTGAAAATATTGAAGGGGTATGTTAAGAATCCATATCGACCTGAAGCCTCCATTATTGAAAAGCATAAATCTGAGGAGGTTGCAGAGTTTTGTACGAGCTACTTGGATGTGGCGCAGCACATATGTTTGCCTCCATCTCGCCATGAATGAGTTAATAATGAGAGAAAGGGGATTCAGGGATTGAAAGTCAAATCGTTGTCAGTTGAACTAATGAATAAGTTAGAATCATACATCTTGAATAATATAGTGGATGCTCAACCGTATATCACATTTCATATTAATTAGTTGAAACAATGTCATCCAAAGAAGAAAGAAATGTGGATTTTAAATGAGCACAACAAAACATTTTTGTCATGGTTTAAAAAGACTTGGATTGTTAGATCAGATGTATCAGAGACATTAAAATGTATAATTGGTGGTCCATTTTTAAATTTGATAACATGGTTCGGTTATGACATTAATGGCTATACATTTCATACGAATGCTTAGAACAACATTAGTTAAGTTAAGAATAGTGGTGTATTGGTGTTTACAGAAGCAATGCATTTTTCGAGTGCTATGGAAAAAAACCCAATTTCGGCATCATGTGCTTATTATGGAGTGATTGAAGACATATGTGAGGTGGATTAATTTAAAATTAATGATCCTGTTTTTAACTGTAAATGGTTTATCGGTAACATCATTGTCAGACACGATGAATTTGGAATGACAGTTGTTAATCTAAATAGATTGGAAGACACAAATGATTATATTTTAATGGAAACACATGAAAATAAAAATTTCTATGTAGTAGATCAATCAGATATGCAGTGATCTGTTGTTTTACAAGGGAAAAAATATGTTGGTGTGGATGATCTTGATGAAGATACTGATTTATGTGAGATCTTTACATCCATGGAAAGATTAATAGAACATAATGATGAGCATGTGGAAGACATGGTTTGTGCCATATGGAACGATCACGACAAAGGAATTTGGGAAAACAATCGATTTTTATATTCCAAAAATTACAGGTAACATTTGGTTATTTCTTGATTTCATTTATTATTTACATAAAATGGTAGATATTGTATGTTTTTTCTTTATTAAAACATGTATTAAATCAAAATAAGTATAAGTTTTTGTTTTTGTTTGTTATAATTTTCTTTAGTTTACTTTATCATGTTTATGATTACATTAAATATATATATTGTTTTTGTTCAGTGAAAATTACTTTACCATGTTTACCATGTTTACCAGGTTTACCACGTTTTAATTTTGTTTAGTTAACATTATCATGTTTACCATTACATAATTTATATATCTATTGTTTTTGTTCCGTAAAAATTACTTTACCTTGTTTACCATGAATACCAAGTTTACCATGATTACCATCCTGACCATCTTTACCATCTTTACCATTGTTTAACTAGGTTACCATATTAACCATGTTTACTATTACGTAACATAGTACAATTTTCTATTTTCTGATTAAAGTAGTTTCAAAATATTTGAATTTTCATATTTGTGAACTAATGTTTTTTGGATTTTAAGGATAATGATAGATCAATCAATGGATCAACCACAAGATTATAGAGATGAGCATATTGGTCATACCTCTAGGGAGGAACATTCACATGCCCTTCTTGATGTTCCACCAATCTTCCTCATGTCCTCCCATTACTATAAAAAGTTCAAGAGTTGGTTAGCGTGGGTGCACAAGTTTAACAAAATTATCACAGACCCCATTATTTATCATCCGCCTCCACTAGTAGCTCCCACTCCTCTACCTGGGGACTCCATTTTTTAACCTACTCTTCTGTGGTAGCTTCCTACTTATTGCGAGTTTTATGTTGTTGATCCTCTACATCATATAGTTGCATATGGGTTGGTATATTATATAGGAGATACAGTTCATCATCAACAATTAGAGTTAGAGAATCAGAGGGTCACTGTATATGATATTATAGATAGATCAGCTTGAGTACCATTACCTACAGATGAGGTGACGACAGTTGGACATAGTATTGACCATTTTTAATATGGCCATCCAGACTTCTTCGACTCGTTACCATAGAGGTATGTATGTTATATCTTCTATTTTATTTTTTTATTAATATTGTTTTATCATTTGAAAATTAATATATTTTTCTATTTATTTTTATAGGAATACTTCAAAGATAAAGAAATATTATATAGACAAAAACAAAGACAAATGGTTATGACATCATATACAGATTCTAGTAGTTTTGACATATTGTCATGATATTCAAATTTGTTGGCAGATCATTATAAGTTTCCAATGGAATCTCATGTTTGTGGATGTGAAATAACTATGGGGATTATGAAAGCTGATATCATGGAGCTTATTACTAGAGATAAGTTGCGCATCAACGTGGTGAATTTTTTTTCCATGTAAGTCTTAACAACATTTCCCTGCTTTATATTTATTAAAAATGTATACTTATGTCTATTTTGTATTAGGTGTCTTTATAACATATGTGATAAGAATAAGCGGATATATGTATGTGGGTTGATTGGCCTGCATTTGATTTCACCTGAAGCATGTGCATTGGATGTGGAACAAAGAATGATTTATATTGCTGAAAGACTGGAACAGAATATAGTAACACAATATTGGATGATGCCTTTTTGTGAGAGGTATGAAACACATATCTCTAAAAGGGTTCATTATTTTTTTACATTAAAACCCACTAACCTTAAATTTTCTTTTATCATTGATCATTGGATGTTAGGGGTTTTTTTCCAAGGGAGAAGACACTTTATTGGATATGCTCTATCCATAGTGATATGCAGGAAAGTTTTAAGAAAATGTTGGAAAATTAAGTTTCAATTTATCAATAGTTTTATATATTATAATTAATTTTAACATTATCTCATTCGTATTATTTTCTAACAGGGGATGGTTCTACTTTCAGAAAAACAGAAAGAAAATGGTTGTGAAGATCAAATATGTAAATGTTAAGGTAAATATACATTTATAATTTGTACTTTTTGATTTATTACATAAAAATAATATATTGAATATTCACTCATTCAAATAGAATTTTAGGAAAAACAAGGCATCATAAAATGCAGATATTATATGTTATGATTTATGTATGAAATAATAACAATTGGGACAGTTGTGAACTTTGACCTGGTAAGATTTCCTTTTAAACATTTCCATAATATTTCATTTGATTTATTTATTATACACGTTTACTACTATCCTTGAAATTTGTATCTAATTGATGACCCTCAACCATATAGTGCTCAAAACTTCAAACACATACAAGTGGAATGGTCAAATTATTTTACTGGTGTGATTGAATTTTAGTTATTTTTTTTGTAAAATGTAATTTTGAATATTGTCATTGTAATTGTGTATTTGGTAGTCGTTTAGGTTGGATTTAGTTTTTTTAAGTTGACATTGTATGTTTTGAATGATATATATGTTAATGTTTAATATAGCTCAACTTATTGTTTTGGTCTAATTATGATGCTTTTTCTGGTCTGGATTCTAGTCTGGGGGGGAGGGGTTCGAAGGGTGTGGGGGTGTTCAATGGGGTGGGGTGTATCCATGGGTGTGGGAGGGATTTATGGTGGGGTTTGGGGGTATCTTGGGTGTCCATGAGAGTGGGGGGGGGGGGCAGTCCAGGGAGGTGTGATCATTTCAAGGAGGGTGGAAGGGCTGTCCTTGGGAGCGGTGGGCTGTCCAAGGGGTGTCCTGGGGTGTGGGCGTGTCTTGTGGGGTCAGGGGGTTTTCCAGGGGTGTGGGAGGGCTGTTCAGTGGGGTGGGGGTGGGGGGTTTCCTAGTAGGGGGGTCCAGGGTGTCCATGGCTATGGGGGGGGGGCAGTCTAGGTGTGTGGGAGAGGAGGTGCCGACATCCCTCAGGGACTGAACGCCACTGGAAGGTACTCAACACTCCCACATGTGAAACATTTTGAGATCCCAAGCATCGCGTGTGGGAGTGATGAGTACCTTCCAGCAGCGTGCCCCCGGAGGGATGGTAGTGCCTCCTCTCCCAACAACAGCTATCCAGGGGCTGTCTAGGGGGTGGGGGTAGTCTAGTGGTGTGGGGGGGGGGGGTGCCCATGGGTGTGGTGGGGGCTATCCAATGGGGTGGGGTGGTTCGGGTCTAATTTTGGTTGGGTTTTTTCTGAGGGTGTCCAGTGAGGTGGGGATGTCCAGGTGTGTGGTGGGGGCTGTCCAGTGAGGTCGGAGGGTGTCCAAGAGGGTGGGAGGGATATATAGGCGATTGGGGGGATGTCCAGGTGTTGTCCAGGGGTGTGGGGGTAGGTCAGGGGTGTCCAGGATGGTGGGGGTTGTCATACGGTATGGGGGCTGTCCATGGGGTGGGGGTAGTCCAGGGGTGTGGGGGGATGTCCAGGGGGTGTTGAGAAGAATGGGGGAAGTCCCGGGGGTGGGGGCAGTCCAGGGGTGTGGGGGTTGTCATGGAGGGTGGGGGTTGTCCAGGGGTGGGGGGGCTGTCCAGGGGGTGGGGGCATTCCAGGTGCGTGGGAAGTGTCCAGGAGGGTGGGGGCAGTCCTGGTGGGGGGGGGGAGTCCAGGTGTGTGGGATAGGAGGTGACACCATCCCTCGGGGGGGCTGAATGCCAATGGAAGGTACTCATCACTCTCAGATGTGAATCATTTGGAGAGCTCAATCTTCGCATGTGGGAGTGTTGAGTACCTTCCAGCGGCGTGCCCCCTGAGGGATGGTGGCACCTCCTCTCCCAACACTAGCTGTCCATGGGCTGTCCAGGGGGTGGGGGAAGTCCAGGGGTGGGGGGGTCCATGTCTTTGGTGGGGGTTTTCCTGTGGGGTGGGGGGGTTCTGGTCTGGTTTTGGCCGGGATTTGTTCTGGGGTGTCTAGTGAGGTGTGGGTGTGCAGGGGTGTGGTGGGGGCAGTCCAGTGAGGTGGGAGGGTGTCCAAGATGGTGGGAGGGATGTCTAGGAGAGTGGGGGGGGGTGTACAGGGGGTGTCCAAGGGTGTGGGGGAAGTCCAGGGGGATGGGGCAGTCCATGGGTGTGGGGGTGTTCAAGAGGGAGGGGTGGTGTCCAGTAGGGTGGGAGGGTGTCTTGGAGGGTGGGGAAGTCTAGGGGTGTGAGGGGATGTCCAGGGGTGTCCAAGCGTGTGGGGGAAGTCCCCGGGGTGGTGGTAGTCCAAGGGTGTGGGGGTGTCCAGGAGGGTGGGGGGGTTTCCAGGGGTGTGGGGGTTGTCCAGGGGGTGGGGCAGTCCAGGGGTGTGGGGGTGTCTAGTAGGTTGAGAGGCAGTCCTAGTGGTGGGGGCAGTCCTGGGGTGTGGGGGGTGACCAAGAGGGTGGGGGTTGTCCAGGGGTGTGGGGGGCTGTTCATGGGTTGAGGGGAAGTCCAGGGGTGTGGGTGGTGTCGAGGGTGTGGGGGGAGGGGGGGGGGGTCTAGGAGGGTGGGGGGCAGTCCTGGGGGTGGGGGCAGTCCAGGGGTGTGGGGGTGTCCATTAGAGTGGGGGTTGTCCTTGGATGTGGGGATTGTCCAGGGGATGGTGGGGTAGTCCATGGGTGTGGGGGTTGTCCAAGAGGGTGGGAGTTTTCCATAGGTGATGGGGGTTGTCCAGGGGGTGGGGGCAATCCAGGGGTGTCGGGGGTGTCCATGGGTGTGGTGGGGCTTTCTAGTGGGGTGAGGGGGTCGTGGTATATTTTTGGTAACTTTGTTGTCAGTTTTAGGGGTGTGGGACGGCTGTCCAGGGGTGTGGAAGTGATGTCCAGGTGGTGGGGGGTATATCGGAGGGTAGGGGTTGTCTAGGGGTATGGGGGTTGTCAAGGGGGTGGTGGGGATTTCCAGGGGTGTGGGGGCTGTCCAGGGGTGTGGGGGTGTCAAGGAGGGAGGGGGGAAGTACTGGGGGTTGGTGCAGTCCAGGGGTGTGGGAGGTGTCCAGGAGTGTGGGGGTTGTCCAAGGGTGTGGGGGGCTGTCCAGGGGGTGGTGGGGCAGTCCATGGGTGTGGGGTGGGGGGTATACCAGAGGGTGGGGGTAGTCCAGTGCTTTTGGGGACTGTCCATGGGGTGGGGTAGTCCAGAGGTGTGGGGAAGTCCAGGAGTGTGGTGTTGGATATTCAGTGGGGTGAGGGGGTTCTGGCCTGTTTTTTGGAAACTTTTTGGTCAGTTCCAGGGGTGTGGGAGAGCTGTCATGGGGTGTGTGAGTGCTCTCTAGGGGTGGGGGTATAATTGAGGGTGGGGGTTTTCCAAGGTTGTGGGGGATATCCGTGGGGTTTTGGGGATGTCTAGGGGTGTGGGGGGTTGTCCAGGGGGTGGGGGCTATCCAGGGGTGTGGGGGTGTCCAGGGGTGTGTTGGTGGGTGGTCGATTCTGGTCTATTTTTGGTATGTTTTTTCTTTGTTTCATGTGATTTGACTGGGCATAGCAGTGGTTCGGGTTTTTAAAAAAAACTATTTTTGACTTCAGTTTTTTCATAACCGACGTATAAAATGCATTGGTATTTGTTATAACATCGATTATTTGTAAACTGATGTAATAACTTCAAGGAAAACAATTTTTACGTCGGTTATTTTATAACCGATGTAATAAAGTGAAATGTATAGTATTTTATGTCGGTTATTTTGTAACAGATATTGTAGATATGTTTTTACGGTGGTTATTATATAACTGAAATTTCGAACCACTTGGAAGACATGTTTATCACGTCAGTTATAAAAATAACTGGCATGATAATCACTTCATAAGAGTGCTTTATGACGTCGGTTATATAATAACGGGCGTGAAAGGGTTTATATCACATCGGTTATTAAATAACCAATGTACAAAATGCATTGGTATTTTTTATAATGTCGGTTATTTGGAAACCGACGTAATAACTTCAAGGGAAATGGTTTTTACGTCGGTTATTTCATAACCTATGTAATAAATTTAAATGGATTGTTTTTTACGTTGTTTATAAAATAACCGACATCGTAGATTATTTTTTACGTCAGTTATTATATAACCGATGTTGAAAACCATTTGGGAGATAGGTTTATCACACCGGTTATAACAATAACTAACGTCATAAATGCTTTAAAATAGTGCTTTATGATGTCGATAATATAATAACTGACGTGAAAGGGTTTATATCACATCGACTATTAAATTTCCATAATAATAAAGCCCTCCTCTGAAGCATTTTCCACATCAGGTTTTTATCAAATGACGTGAAGAAAGCTTCAAATTTGTGTTTCTTACATCAGTTTTAAAAAAACTGACTAAAAAAACTCTACTTATAATGTCTCTTATAATCACATTAGCCAAAATATGATGTTAAAAATAAAAAATTTCATCCATAATTTTTTTTTCTGCCCTAGTGTTTAATGATATGTGTGTAAGTCATCCATATGGTTATTCCATTTAAATATGTTTATGTCCCAAGATACCTTTATATGTTATGTTTTCATTCTGTTGGTTTTATTGTAATCTTTTGGTTTAAAAAGGTTAATCAATGATATTTTATTCAGTGAAGATTATTTACTACTTTATAATGGTGATAAGTATTACTTATGATAATATATTCATGGTTTACATGTTTTTTGAAAAACTAACAGTTTTTTATAAATCCCTTACTGAGATTTTTGTGCTCATCCCAAGTTTTTGAAATGTTTTTCACAAGATGTAAATTGGAATAGGGTCAAGGATAAAATCAAGTAAAATTCATTTTGTCTAAAACATGGAACTAGACAAGACTATTTTTTCAAGAATGTTTATTTTGTGAAAAAATGGAAACTGTGTAGATGTGTCTACATGTAATATTCAAGTTGTTATGTAAATGTTATGACCTAGTTCTCAAAATCTCTAAACCGGAAAAGATCCTCAGTTTGAATTATTAACTTAATTCAATAATAAGCATTATTTAAGGATGGGTGCATATAGTTTGTATCAAAGGTCGGTTTAGATGACTTTAGGAGTTATAATATTTTTAAATTAATGTCCATAATTTAATTTATGGTAATTTTTAAATGATATAGCATTTACAGAATACCATGTTGCTTCACCTATGATATTTCTATGCTCAAAATGGATTATCATAGAGGAAATAAATCATCAATGTTGGGAAGGCCTACAGAGGAGAATAACCTTCCAAATTAGTGTCTTGAGATAGTCATAATATGAATTGAACAGTTTGTTGTAGTGATGTCTCTATTGAATCAGGTGATAAATGGTGGGAATGTTTATAGATGAGATTTTAATTTTTTAAAATGTAAATAAGAACATAAGATTCATTTAAGGGTTTTCTTCTAAAACTTAATAGAAAATAAAATGTTGGGGAAATTCCAAAAATGCAATTTTTGGTTACAAAAAATTTCATTCCATGACCACATTGTCTCCAAAAATGGAATAGGTGATGATCATGCACAACAAAAGTTGTTGAATAATAGCCAAGACCCACAAATATAAATGAGATTCCTAGTTTTCTTTTTTTAAGGTTATTACTGGAGGTTTTATTATTATTTTTTTGGTTATCTAGTCCAATGACTTAGTTAACTCGAAATAGTGTTAAGTTCATTTGGAAAAAAGAATGTGATTATTGTTTTCAAGAATTGAAAAGATGATTGGTGAATGCTCATGTTTTGGAACTACCTACTATAAATGGTGAGTTTTTTATCTACAGTGATGCTTTGTTGAAAGGATATGGTTGTTTCCTTATGCAGAATGATCAGTTATTTGCTTATGCTTCACATCAGTTGAAACGTCTTGAGTTAAATTAGCCTACGCATGATTTGGAATTAGCTGCTGTTGTTTTTTCTTTAAAAATTTAGAGACATCATTTGTATGGATTAATGTGTGAAATATATACTAATTACAAAAGGTTAAAGTATATATTCACTAAAAAGAATTGAACATGAGACAGAGGAGATGGTTGGAATTAATGAAGGATTATTATTGCACGGTCTTTTACAATCTGGGTAAACCAAATAAAGTAGTTGATGCCTTGATTTGAAGAATTAATTCTTTATTAACCATGATAAATTTGGAATGAGATCCTTTAGTTTTTGATTTGATGAAATTTTGAATAGAATTTATGGTTGTAGGAAATTCCTCTGTTTTTTTTGTGTTAATTAGATCATCTCTATGAGAAAAAATTAAGAAACCACAGAAGGAAGACAGTGAGTTGCAGAAAAAGGTAGAGTTGGCACAGAAGGGTAAGTTTTCTGATTTTAACTTTGATAATGATTTTTTTTTGACGATCGGAAATAGATTATGTGTGCCTTTTGATTCACCTTTGATGAATGAGTTGTTATGTGAAGCTCATAGTTCTCCATTTTCAGTAAATCCTAATAGTACTAAGTAGTACATAGACTTTTTGGAGTATTTCAGGTGGGATGGAATGAAAAGATATATTTTTTACTTTACTGTGAAGTGTTTGACTTGTCAATAGGTTATAGTAGAGCGATAATTACTGAATTGAATTCTTTAGTCTTTACCAGTTCTAGAGTTGAAATGAGAAAATATATCCATGGAATTTGTTGTGGGATTACCGAAGACATCTCGAGGTAATAATTCAATCTCGATTATTGTTGATCAATTGAAAAAATTTGTTCAATTACTTCCAATTCGAGATACTTTACCTCTAGATCGACATTATCGATTGTATGTTAAAGAGATAGTGAGGTTACATGGTGTTCCCCTATACATTGTATATAATCGTGATCCAAAATTTAATTATAACTTTTGGAAAGGCCTTCATGAGTTCATGGGTACTGAATTAAATTTTAGTACCACATTTAATCTGCAATCAGATGGGCAGTCAAAATGAACAATTCAGACCTTGGAGGATATGATATGTTATTTCTTGGTTGATTACTAGGGTTATTGGTACCAACATCATTCTTTGGTTGATTTTTTTTATAATAACACATTTCATTCCAATATACAGATGCCTCCATTTGAGACATTATATCGGAAGCGGTGTCGAACTCCAGCTTTTTGGGATGAAATATGTGAAAGGAATATGATGGGAACAGAATTGGAAGTAGAGATGGAAAAAAAGTTCAGTTTATTCGGAAGAACCTGAGAAAAACTCAAAGTAGTTAGAAAGGTCATGTGGATAACTGGAGGAAGGATATTTCTTTAAAGGTAGGGGATCATGTTTTTCTCAAATTTTATCCATGGAAAAGTGTGATGCATTTTGGTATGAAGGGAATGTTGTGTTTGTGGTTCATTGGACATTATGAAATCCTATAGAACGTTAGATCCATTGAATATAGAGTTGATTTACCCCCATGTTTTTCCCAGGTACACAATGTTTTTCATGTTTCAATGTTGATAAAATATATGCCAGATCCATCTCATGTTTTGAGCCTAGAGGTAGTTCAGTTGAATGTTTTTATCTTTTATGATGAATAACCATCAAGATACTTAACAATAGAGAGAATGTGTTGCAAAATAAGGTCATTCACTAGGTAAAGGTTTTTTGGAAAAACCATATGGTTTAACAGGCAACGTGGGAATCTAAAAATCATATTAGGGATAAATACCCTCATTTATTTGATAAGTGAATAAAAATGCGAGGACGCAATTTCCAAAAGGGGGAAGGATGTAACATCCCAGTTAAATTATGAAATATGAAATTTTCATATTTATTATTATTTGTGAATTAAGTATTAATTTTACTTTAAAGTGGATTGTTTTGTTCGATGGTGTACCTGATACGCAACAATCGGTTTCATTGAAATCTTATGTTGCGCACAAATAATATAATATTATTATTTTAAATGGAAGTTAGCACCTAGTCGTTCTAAATGAGGGAATAAATATAACTATATACGATATTATTATACATGTTTGTTTAATGTTTTTACATTTATCCAGAAAACGTTAGAGACTTAATATGTGAATGAATATAATTTTAAGCATAATTTACTACAAAAAGTTGATTTATTTCCTTTTAATGGAGAACTCTCTATATATAAATTTATGTTCTCTTATATATGTTCTATTTGGAAAAAATAAAATTATTCTTTAAAATCGGGACATAAAAATATACTTTTGGTAAATTTTAGGTATTTTTCTGATAAAATTCATCTTTTTAATGAATACTGAAAAATACTGTATTTTAATTCTGAACTACCTTTTAATATAATTTATTTATATGGTTAAATTATCCTTTTAATTGGTTTTAAATTTTAATTATATAATATTTTTACCATTTAATCAAATTTTTTTCATTGGAATTAATATCACGTTGAAATTCGACAAAAAGAAGTGTCAATCATTTGGGAGTTAATATTTCATTAAAACACACATTTTGTTTTGACAACGAGAATTAATTTGAAATTAATTAATCCAAATTATATATTATGAATTTTATATAATAGACATCATTATTGAATTCAGAATATAAAATATAACTTACTCTAAATTTTCTTTTTTTTTTGGGGAAAAAAACAAATTTTGATGAATAGTGAAAAAGAAGAGTAGTAGTTAAAAAAGATTATTTTTTCATTAAAATGAAATTTTACCTATTTGGTGAATTGAATTTCGAAAATCCAACATAAATGGTTGTTATTAGTATGTAAAATGTGGTTAAATAAGATGCAAATACTTTTTGGTGAATAGAAGCTTTTGAGTTTTATTTACCGCGGTTAAAGGTAAATAGGGTAATTCAAGGAAAAAATAATATCATAATAATAAAAAATTATTTTAACACTTGTCCTAAACTTATTGGATGGGTCATTGCCGATCATGGGAATCCTAGGGTAGATTTTGGGACCCCGTGGATCCATTTAAGAGTGATAATGACACATTATTTTAATTAACATAAAGTAATGTAAAAAATGACAAAAATAAATAAATTTTAGTAAAGTAATTTATACATAGGGTTATATAAGTTATCTTTTAGACTGTAAATATATTTTTGGAAAGCTAAAAAGATTTACCACATCATTGTATTTTTTTATAATATTTATAAATCATATATATTAAATTATTTATGACACAGTAATGATTTTGTGTTTATCTCATTAATAAATGATTAAAACAAATTAGATTATAATGATTTGAATAATATTTAAACACCTTCCTAAAGAGTCCCACTTCCCCTTTATAAAACTACCTGACCTCTACCCCATTCCTTACACATCTCATGCCCCTAATCTCATAAAACCTCATCCCAATTAATCTCCCTATATCTCTCTCCTCCTTCTATAACCCTTATCTTAAGCATAAGGCACATCAAGAAGTCCATTTGGTTAAAACCAAAGAGAGTTACCCGAATTTTAGGTAATGATTTCTCTTAAATTATATTGTTTTATTTTTTTATTTTACTTCTCCAACCCTCTTAACTCATTTTATTATTTTATTTTATAATAACACCAGTATACTCAATATACTAGGTTGTTGTTATGATAAGGATTCGAACTACATGTTCACACACATCCATCTAACGGTTAAAGAACATATTGTTTCTGTGGACGAAGAACTACTCTCTCACGAAATGATTATTGTTCAAATATCTCCAACTACCTCTAATGGTGGCCCTTATGATGGAACTGTATTTATATATGATATATAGTATATTTATATTGTTCTTATGCTTCTGTATTTTTCCTTTATATAATACCTTTATGGTTTCCATAGTGGATAAATATGATAATCTCATTTTAGGAAGTGCAGACTACCGCCCCCTCAAAGTGATAAGACTCGTTCATGCCTTATGTTGAACAAATAAATTTTTTATTTAATTAAATTATATATTATATTATAATGGAATTATAATATACTTATGAATCATTATGTTTTCATTCCATTACAATACAAAATAGAAATGGAAGCAGCATTCATGCGTACATACGGCTTACCATTTCAATGAATGGTGCATTTCATTTCTTATCACAAAATATTATGTACTATTATTAATAAAAGTATATACTGAATATATATATTTATTATATGATATCTAAATCATGAATATCATTTTCGATATAATGAACTTTTGACCACGAGAACAACTTGTAATAATTAGAAGTCCAATTTTGAATCAAGTACCAAATATCGACAAAACGACTGTTATTGACTTAAATGATTACCCAATGTTTCTAACTTGATAATATGTGATATAAATGGAATAATAAACTTGAAAAGGTTCTTAAGAAAATATAAATTAACATTAGTTTATTATTAAGGTTATTAAAGAATGAACGGGTCAAGTCAGACATGATGTAAGGGAACTTCTTAACCCAATTTCCATTCTTTGGGTTAAACATATACTTTCTTGATTATGTAGTACTATGATTATTTCTGATATAACTTTTTATATCCAATAATTTTTTTTACTTTTTTATGTTTACTTATAGTTAATACACATAATATACATATTTTATTTACAAAATGATCTTTATAAGGGACTCTGTCTCAATCTCCTTTGTCATGACCCAATGTTTTTTCAATGGAAACTCCCTTCTTATAATTATGTCATAAATTTCATGAAAACACAACATAAAGAACTACAAAGTTAAATGTGACCTTTAAACATATGTTTTTCAGTTCTTTGTTTGGAATTTTGAAAATCTTACATACACAATTGTGTTCAAGTCGATTTTTGGAGTCTAATAAAAAATAATAATTTTTTGTGAATAGTAACCTACCCTTATGAATTGTAAAATACCATTATGAATATTGATATACCCTAATTAATGTTAACCTTACATATGATAGTATAAAAGCAATATTCAAGTTAAAGTATGATGTACCTATATTTTAGAATAACTAAATGAATGTTTTAATATTGTTTTTAGTAATTAACTATGATTTTAATTAAATATTAAATTAATCATATTTAAAAATTTATTTATGAAAAATGGACTACATTTTTGGATTCTACATGTCATAAAATGGTCGGGGTAATTTTTTGGGATTTTTTTGAAATAATTGAATTTTTGATGAATAGATAAATACCATAATTTACAAAAATAAAGCTAAATAAGCTAATTATAGAGTCATGTGTTATGTTATGCTGATGTAATTTGCCTTGTCTCGGGATCTCATGATGAAATTACAATTCCTGGTCATTCAATACTCACTATTCCTTGTCATAGGGGAAATTAATAAACTAATGAATTTTATATTAAGGAAACCCATCTCCCCTCCACTATAAAAACCACCCTTCACACCTTCATTTCCGCACACCTCTCAAGATCCAATAATTCTATAAACTCTACCCAAAAATCTTCCCTAGCCCCTATCAAAAGTTCAAGATCTACTGGTCTAATCAAAACACCATGCCTATCTTCTTTAAGAAGAATCTCAAGAGGATGATTTAATAGGTAATTTCTCTCCCTCTTCTCCTTTAATTTCCTTTCATGTTCACGTTAATTTCATTATCTATCCCCACCTATATTCATCAAAATGGTTTTTTAACTCTCTTATTATACATAATATGGAATTTTATGATTCTAATGGGATATTATATCATCCAACCCCCTTTACCACTTCCTTTTATTTTATTAAAGAGCACATTGTTCGTGAGGTGTTAATTTATCACCTTCAAGAAATACATGCTTTCTTATTCCATTTCTACCTTCAGATATGGTCATGAAACCATTTTTATGGTTGAACCAGAATTTTTTATATGTATTATTTCCTAATTGAGGTTCTAGAAATAACTAATGACCATATTACTAGTGATAAAATATATCATGTTCTTTATGATCGAAAAACCGTTCAAATTAACCCAAACAATCATCATTTAATTATTATCTAATGATTCATCCACGTGTATCTAATATGATTCATTATAAGAACATTAAATCTCACACAATATCATTAATAACATGTAATATCAGTTTGGGATGTTTACCCATGTTCTACCCAAACTTCAATTTAAGAATATAAGTGAACCACTCAAGAAAACCATAATAACAAACATTCATGAACAAAGTTTTTAAAACTCTATAACTCATCCAAAGGCACATAAAATCACTTAATGAAACCACAATTAAACTTATTAATGTACACAGGGTTCTGGATATTTAATTAATGAATATAATGTTATTATAAAGGACATTAAAGAGAAGGAATCATTCAAACACAAGGTAAGGGGAAAATCTTGAACCTAATTTCCTTTCTTCAGATTCTACCTCTTTCACTCCAAATTTGGTATGGTCACATCTTAAAAATAAATTGTTCACCATTATCTTAATTTTTCTGTGATATACATGTTTTATACTGATGTTTATGTCAAACAAATTTTTTTCCAAAAGTACTCTTCTTTTAAGAACTCGGCTTTTACCTCTCATTCATGGTTGATGGTTCTTGTATCAAGTATGGTGTCCCATATTTCTTTTGGAAACTCAATGTTTATGAATGTATTATTGTGATATGAAATACATTCCTTTAAATGGGTTATTTATGTTAATTATTGATATATGTTCTATGTGTTATTTTGATAATAATAATATTATGAGGTGACAACTGCACCCAGAATAATATTGCGCAATATGAATGTTTGAATGTGACGGGTGCACCCGGAATTATATAGTGCTCAAATGCTTTGGGTAAAGTGATGAATCTCATGATTAAATGTTAAATTATGTGTTAAAATGATTCTATATTGGTTCACTAGTATGTGTGGTAGTTAACCACTAAGACATGATGGTTCATTTTTATGCAATGCCGCATTTCATGTTTTTTATTTATGCTCCTCAAATTTTCAAGATCATTTGCCTATGTAATGATTATTCTCACCCCATGATATATTATTCTTATCTATAATCTTACATTGATTTTAGCTTGCCAATTTTTATGTATATCTTCATGTGGATACATGTACTAAGGAGATGAAAAGTTCTAATAAGAAGATAGGGAAGAAGAAATTAAATAAATGTTTATGCTTGATGTAGTAATTGTAATTTGCGATCCTAGTTTTCCCAAGACACTAAACCTTTGGATCCTCTTTGGGTAATACTATTATTTTGTTATTTTTAAAATGATTTCATAGTAATGTATGAAAATGTTGGTATGCTATAGTTGGTATCAGAGGAATGGTTTTGTTAATTTTGGAATTTGGATTAGTGAACCCTAGAGAAAACCTAGAGCATGTGACTAAGTACAAATATGCACACATGAATATTTACAAAGGGATAACATGTGTTATGTTTTTGGTATAAATTTTTTAAATGAATATGTTATTCATGACTTGTTTACTTATGTTATGTTCAAACCTTTTCTATTTTAGAAAATGGTGGGAACCATGAGAAATTGGGCCAAAAAATCATTCGAGGGACAATGCAACAATTGCATGAAAAACATCACCAATGATTTGGTAGGTGGAGTTCAAAACTTCACAGAGATAGTTACCCAAGTAACTCCGGTTATGAGAAATAACCATAATAATTGGGAACGTCCTCCTTCACTAATGTGGGAACAACTGGCTATAAAATGTTTTAAGCGACAACAAACACTGACATTTAGTGGATCCTCTGATCCACTAGTTGCAGAACAGTGGGTAAACTCCATGGAGAAGATATTTTCTATACTTAACTGTTTTGAGACATATAATGTGAGTATATCCTTTTATCATCTAGATGTAGAGGCTGATCAATGGTGGGATTTTATTAAGAACTCTAAGCCAGGGGAGAAAATTGAAGAGATGGAATGGGAATACTTTAAGATAATGTTTCTTAATAAGTATTTCCCATGAACTCATCTCACAAAGTTGGAGAGAGAATTCATTGAGCTCATGAAAAAATAAGGAGAATCTTCCACAACCTATGAAGTAAATTTCACATGGCTTGAAAGGTACACTTTAGGTTTTGTTATCAACAATGATAGGAAAATTGATAGATTCTTTAGCGGATTAAAACCACAACTTCGAATGGCTCTTTCAATTCGAGTCTTTGGGAGTTATGAAGAAGTTGTTAGATGTGCCCACAAAGTGGATATGGAGTTTAGAGAATGGTACCATGTCTATGGGGACAAGAAACGAATAATGGAGTTTCAAGATGGAGGATCTAATGACAAAAGTGGAAATAAAAATCAACGACCCACATGCCAAAAATGTGAGAAGTTGCACCACAGGAACTGCCTCAAAGGGATGTGGATGTGCTTAATGTGTGGGAAAAAAGGATACCATGATAAAGAGTGTTGAAAAGATGTAAAAAAGAAGGAGAATATGGTAGAATAATGGAGGGAACCACTCATGGTTCAATGCTATAACTATAGAGAGCTAGGGCACAATGCAAGTCAGTGAACTATACATTGTGTTCTCGAGAGTAATCAACGTCAGCAACCACCAAAGACAATAGAACAATATAAGGTTTATTCCATCACTACTAAGGAGGTAGAGCATGATAATGAATAAATACAAGGAACACTTCCTATTCAATCAATAATGTCAAAAGTCTTATTTGATTCAGGTTATACACATTAGTTTATATCTTGTATGTTTGCTAGAACTATAGAATCGAAGCCCTGAAACCTTGAAGTAGAGATATCTGTAAAAACACCTACTGGTGAAATAATTTCAACCCAAGTGTTTGACTCTTCTAATGTTGTCGTATGTGGGAAGATTCTTTTAGAAAATCTCGTAATACTTCCCTTAGTGGAATTTGATGATATAATGGGAATGTATTGGCTCTCGTTATATTGATCACATATCAACTATAGGGAAAAGGAAATATCTTTTCATATTATGAACCATCCTAGGCTTCTCTATAAATGAAATGAAGATCGTGAATATCTTTAGAAAAATCCTTCAATGGTGTGGGTGTTGATTCCCTATGAAGAATCATACCTCGCCCGAATGGTTGAGTTGAAGGAATGTGCCAACCGTGAGGAAATTCCCATCGTAAGGGAATACAATGATGTATTTCCTACAGAGTTACCAGGAATTCCCGTTGATTGTGAGGCAGAGTTCTCAATTGAACTCATACGTGGAGCTACTCCAATCTCAAGGTGTCCCTATAGTAAGATTCTTATCAAACTAGAGGAGTTAAAAAATCAGCCTCAAGAGCATCTGGACAAAGGGTTCATATGTTTTAGTGCATCAACTTGGGGGTGCACCAGTGCTCTTTGTGAAGAAAAAGGATGGAACAATACGACCATGTATCGATTATTGGGAACTCAACAATATCACAATAAAGAACAAGTATCCTCCCCCATGGATTGATGACTTTTTTTGGCCACTTAAGAGGAGTTCAATACTTCTCAAAGGTGGATCTTCATTCTATATATCATCAGATAAAGGTGAAGAAGGAAGATATTTCGAAGACTGCCTTCCGAACAAGGTATGGGCACTATGAGCTTTTGGTGACGCCCTTTGGACTTACTAATTCCCCTGCAATCTTAATGGATTTGATGAATAGAGTTTTTAGACCATACCTTGAAAAATTTGTGGTAGTGTTTATTGATGATATTCTCATCTAATCCAAGAGCGAGGAGGAATATGAAGAATATCTAGTACTTCTATTGGCGACATTAAGAAAGGAGATGTTGTACGCCATGTTCCGAAAGTGTGACTTTTGGATGAATCATGTAATGTTCTTGGGACTTTTGATCACAAATGATGGAATTTCTATGGATCCTTCAATGAAATAAGCGATTGAGGAATGGCCCAGGCCCTCTAGTGTCACAGAAATCCGTAGTTTTCTTGGATTAGCTGGGTACTATTGAGATTTTGTGAGAAACTTCTCACGATTGTAAAGGCTGATAACTAAGTTAACAAGGAAATGGGTAATGTATGTCTTGATGGATGAATGTGAGGGAAGCATCATGGAGCTAAAGAGAAGGCAGATCACTGCACCCAAACTCACACTACTGAAAAGTGGAGAAAGATTTGTGACATACAGTGATGCTTCAAAGAATGTCTTGGGTTGCGTACTCATGAAAAATGATAATGTGATAGCGTACGCCTCACGGAAGTTGATGATCCATGAGCAGAACAACCCGAAGCATGATCTAGATCTAGAAGCCTAATTTTTTCCTTGAAAATATGGCAGCACAACCTTTATGGTGAGATGTGTGACATATAACCTGACCACAAGAGCCTAATGTATATATTCACACAAATAGAGCTAAACATGTGTCAAAGGATATGGTCAGATCTAATCAAGGATTATGATTTCACTATTCACTTCCATCCTAGAAAGGAGAACAAGGTCGTTGATGCTATAAGTAGAAAAGAACCCACTACACTATCCGTGTTACATATTGAGAAATACCCCATCTTCTTAGATGTGCAATGGATGGATTTGGAAATCATAAGGGCAGGGGACATATCCTACCTTGACCAAATTATTGTGTAACCATCCATCCTGGAGAAGAATAAGGAAGCACAAAGGGATGACGCTGAGATACAAAAGAGGGTAAATGCAGTAAAGGGAAGCTACAGAAGTTCCATATCGGTGATGATGGTGTGATTCAGTATGAAACGCGGCTTTGTGTGCATTAATCACCCAGGATAAAGATGGATCTATTGGAAATTTCACATAACTCAACATTCTCTATCCATACTGGGAGTACCAAGATGTACAGTGATATCTAAGAACACTTCTGGTGGGATAACATTAAGAAAGAAATTACTGAATATATATCAAGGATCTTTTTATGTCATCAAGTTAAAGCATAGAGACAAAAGTCCATAGGTATGATGCAGCCATTACCTATACCCATGTGGAAATGGGAAATTGGTTCTATGGACATTGTCACGGGTCTCCCAAAGAGGTCGTAGGGAAATAATGCGATATGGGTTGTGGTTGACTGACTCACCAAGACTACCCATTTTATCACTATTTGGTAAGATATATTTCTTTTAAAACTTGCAGAGATATATGTGACGGAAGTGGTGAGACTGTATAGTGCTCCACTCTCAATTGTCTCTGACCGTGATCCAATGTTCACATCTAAATTCTGGATGAGCCTTCAACATTCATTGAGTATTGGATTAAATTTCAGCATGACCAATCACCCCCATATTTATGGACAATCTGAAACGAATATTCAGATGCTTAAAGATATGTTAAGCGCCTACTCTCTTGAATTCAAAGGTTGTTGGGATCAGCATCTCCCATTTGTTGAGTTCTCATACAACAATAGCTTCCACTCGAGTATTCAGATGGCTCCATATGAAGCTCTATATTGAAAGCGATGTCGAACTCCAACCCGTTGGGATGAGGTTGTATAAAGAAATCTACTTGGACCTGATCTTGTTCAAGAAATGATATTGAAGGTTCAAGTCATCCAGAAACACATCAAAGCTGCTCAATGATGGAAAAAGAGAAATGCTGACAACCGTTGAAGGGACATGGAGTTCGACGTTTTAGATAATGTCTTCCTTCGAATATCTCCATGGAATAGAGTCATTTGATTTGGGAAGAAAGGGAAGCTAAGACCAAGGTATATTGGCCCCTTAGAGATCATTGACCGCATAGGAGCCGTGTCCAGTCAACATTAACATCCACCAAATATGGCACAAGTTCATGATGTGTTTCATGTATCACTACTGAGAATCTGAATACCATACCCCTCACTTGTACTAGTCTTAGAGGTGGTGCTATTGGAAGATGATCTCACCTATGAGGAGCAGCCAGAAAAGATCTGGATCAGAGAGATAAGGTATTACGCAACAAGACAACCCATTTTTTCAAAGTGTTGCGGAGGAACCGTATGTTTGAGGAAGCAACTTGGGAACCAGAAGAGGCAATGAAGGAGAAACACCCTCACCTATTTGTGTAAAGTGAAATTTTGGGGAGTGAAATTTCTTAAGGGGGGAAAAATGTAATGACCCAAAGTTTTTAATGGAAATTAACATCTTATAATTATGTCATAAAATAACATGAAAACACAACATAATGAACTACTAAGTGTTAAGTGACCTTTAAACATAATTTGGTCACTTCATTGTTTGGAATTCTAAAAATCAGACATACACGGTTGTGTTCAAGATGATTTTTTGATTCTAATAAAACAAAAATAATTTTTGGTGAATGGTAACCTACTCTTATGAATATTAACATACCCTTATGAATAGTGATATACACCAATTAATAGTAACCTTACCTAAGATAGTATAAAAATAATATTCAAGTGAATGTATGATGTACCTATATTTTAGAATAAGTAAATGAATGTTTTAAAACTGTTTTTAGTTATAAACCATGATTTTAATTAAATATTAAATTAATCATATTTATAAATAATTTTGAAAAAATGTAATTCATTTTTGGATTCTACATGTTGAAAAACAGCTGGGTTAATGTTTTGGGATTTCGGTGAAATACTTGAATTTTTTATGAATAGTGAAATATAGTAGTTTACAAAAATAAGCTAAATAATCTAATAATAGAGTCATGTGTGATGTTCTACTGATGTAATCCCACATGTTTCGAGATCACATGATAAAATTACTATTCTTGGTCATTCAAGAGACACTATTCCTTTACCTATGGGAAATTAATAATCTAATGAATTTTATATTAAGGAAACCCATCTCCCCTCCACTATAAAAACCACCCTTCACACCGTCATTTCCTTGCACCTCTCAAGATCCAAGCCTTCTTTAAACCCTACCCTAACATATTAACTAGCCCCTATCACACGTCCAAGTGATTCTGGTCTCATCAAAAGACCAATCCTAGCTTCCTTAAGGAGAATCTCAAGTGGAGGATTTAAGAGGTAATTTCTCTCCCTCTTCTCCTTTAATTTCCTTTAAAGTTAAAGTTCATCTCTTGAGATCTCCCCAAATATCTTCATCCAAATGGTAATGTAACTCCAGAATTATACATATAATGTAAATTTATTATTCTAATGGTATATTATATCATCCAACCCCTTTCCCAATTCCATTTATTTTATGAAAGAGAACGTTGTTCGTGAGGTGTTAATTTATCACCTTCAAGAACGACATGCGTTCTACTTCCATTTCTACAATCAGATCTAGACATGAAACCATTTTTATGGTTGAACCATAATTTTTTATATGTATTATTTCCTATTTGAAGTTATGTAAGAATCTTTGGACAATATTACAAATGATAAAATAAATAAATTTCTTTATGATCGAAAAACTGCTCAAATTAACCCAAACAATAATCATTTAATTCTTATCTAATGAATCATCCACATGGATATAATATGAATAATTATAATATCATTAAAAATCATATAATATCATTAATAACATGTAATATCAGTTCTGTATTTTTGCCGATATTCTACCTGAACATCAGTTTAAGAATACAAGTGAACCACTCAAGAAAACCATAAAAACAAACATTCCCGAACAATGTTATTTGAACTCTATAACTCATCAAAAGGCACATAATATCACTTAATGAAATAATAATGAAACATATTAATTTAAAAAAGGTTATTTATTTATAATTAATGAATATAATGTCATTATATAGGACATTTAAGAGAAGGAAGCATTCAGATACAAGGTAAAGGGACAATCTTGAACCCAATTTTCATTCATCGGGTTCTCCCTCTTTCACAGCAAATTTGTTAAGGTCACTTCTTAAAAAAATAGTCCATAATTATCTTAAATATTCTAGTATAAAAATGTTTTATACTGATGTTTATGTCAAAAAAAATATTTTCCAAATGAACTCTTCTTTTAAGAACTCATCTTTTACCAGTCATTCATGGTTGATGGTTCTTGTATCAAGTATGTTGTTCCACATTTCTTTTAAGAACCCAATGTTTATGAATGTATTATTATGAGATGATCCCATTACTTTCCATGGGTTAGTTATGTTCATTATTGATATATGTTCTATGTGGCATACATGATAATGATAATATTACGAGGTGACAGGTGCACCCAGAATTATATAGCTCAATATGAATGTTTGAATGTGATAGGTGAGCCCAAACTTATACAACAATCCAACGCATTGGTTAAAGTGATGAATCTCATGAGTCAATGTGAAATTATGTGTGAACAAGATTCTATCTTGGTTCATAAGTATGTGTGGTAGTTAACCACTAGGACATGATGTTTCATTTTTATGCAATGCCACACTTCAAGTGTTTTATTTATGCTCCTCTCATGTTCATGATCTTTTTCGTATGTCATGATTATGCTCATCCCATTCTATATAATTATTATCTATCCTCTTATTAGGATTTTAGCTCACCGTGTTTTTATGTATATCATTAGGTGGCTACTTGAACTAAGGATAGGACAAGTTCTAATAAGAAGCTAGAGATGAAGAAATTAAATAAATGTGTATGCATGATTTTGTAATTCTTATGTACGATCCTAGTTTTCCCAATACACTAAACATTTGGATCCTCTATGTGTAATACTATTATGTTGTTTATCTTTAAAATAATTTAATAGTAATGTAATAAAAGGCTATGATGCTATATCCTTTCATTGAGACATATTTTGTTTTAATACACGACTATATTTTATAGGATGAATAAACACCTTTGACTTTTCATTTAATTTAAATGGAATATTTTTCTACGAAGCATTTTTAAAAATGATAATAAAATAATTTTTTTTAACATAAGCTATTGTTGACGATATTTTTCTTTACATTGTCTAAAATTTTGGAAAGGGAAATGACTTAGCACAAATTTATTCATCCTTTGAAGAAAACATCAAAAATCGACAAAGGAATGAACAAGGCTTCAAAAGCACAAGGGTCGCGCAAGTTCCCTCACTATCGCGCAAGTATACTTGCGTGCCACCTAATGGTCACGCAAGTGACTTGCGCGCCCTAAAGGATAACCACCCAGGGTCTTCTCCATCTTATAAATAGACCCGGTGGGCCCCCCATTTGAGGAGGAATTTTTTCAGAATTCACATATAGAGCTCTGAACGCCCAAGTCTCCTTTTTCAGGTCTTCTGAACTCTTATATGGTAATTCATTACATAGAATTGAAGGTCTAAATAAGAGGAGTAAGTTCTATGTGTTATAATTCACTAAAAATTGCACGCCTAAGTGGTTTTACCCTTAAGGGAAATGGAAACACTTGCGCGCCACCCTACTTCTTCACCAGAACTTGCGCAACATCTTCTGGAAAGCCTCTAGGGATGATTTTAAAGGCATTGTTCGAGGATCGCCCAAATATTACTCTAAGGGATGAAAATCGTGCAAGTACCCATGTTCCACGTAGGTATAACTGCACGACCAGGACATGCGCATCCATGATGTACCTACGCGCCTGCCAGGACTTGCGCGCCCCTACCTGTTTGGGTTCCCTTCCTGCCCATTTCACCCCTCTTATGTCATTCCACCTCTCATATTCAAGATTCAGTATTCAAGACACTCTTAAATTCTATTTATGGCATGATTTCTTGATTTGGATTCTTTATCTGAAAGGAACTCTAGAGAACATCTCTCAAAATCTAGTGATTTATACATCTTTATGTCACTAAAGATTGATATTTTATTCATTCAACCTCATCCTTTAAGATGAGAGAATCCTAACCTGGGACTCCTTTTCAGGAATAATCCCAGTCATAATTCTCAAATATGGGCCTCATTTTCAGGAATAATCCCCAGTCATAATTCTCAAATATGGGCATCCTTTTTAGGAGTAATCCCCAGATCCCCTAACATGGGATTCCTTTTCAGGAGTAAGCCCCAGTCATAATTCCCGAAAATCATGGGAATCTTCCTCAAAAGTAAGCCCCAAACCATAAATCCTTTAAACTGGGACTCCTTTCCAGAAATAATCCCCAGACTCAAATATGGGCATCCTCTTTGGGAGTAAGCCCCAAGTCCTTTAATTTTCAAATCTCATGAATCTGGGCCTCCTCCTTAGGAATAATCCCCAGCCTTAATTTCTCATAACTAGTCATAATTCCTTTTGATCTGGGATTCCTTCGAAGGTGTAAAACCCAATCAGAAGTCCCCTCCTAACATGGGCATCTTCCTTAAGAGTAAGCCCCATGATCAAAGTATCCAAATCTCCATGAAGCACATATACCTTAATGGACCATGTTCATTGATTTCTTCCCTGATGTAAATCTTAATCCTCATCTATTTTGGGTAGTCATACATACATAAGCCCCACATCAATTCTTATGATTTCACCATTCATGGCACAACTGTCTGGTTTTACCAATATCTCTTGGTTCTCACATCGAGCATGACTCACGTGAGATTAGAGCGTAAAAGTAATCATGACATATTCCTTTGAGCCATCAATCATGCAGAAATATCATACTCCCTTATTTGAACTACGTGGGTTCTGATTCCTTTTCAGGATACGTAGGTAGCCCATCAGTGGGTGCGATCCCAATTCTAAAATAATCCATGTCCTCCTGAATGACAATAAACATCATGTGCCCCCCTGAGTGGCTTTAAAATCAGTATGGCCATCATAATGACCAATATACATTTATATATTTTAAGGATACCATCAACTAAGAATCTCTATCAAGTACAGATGATTCTTCATAGATGAAGAACCTTGAATACATATAAGAGATTTTATGAATTTCTTACATATCAACCATTGATTGTCAGATCAATGGAAAGCTCATTTTATACTTTGTAATGTAATAAGGATTCACGAACATAACTTAAATCTATAAAGAGAGTCCCAGAGTAGTCAATAATTCCCCTTAAAATGGTGTGATGAGTCCGACCTCCCATGCTCTCAACCAATGAAAATTCCTAAGCCTCATCAGTCCATAACTAATGAGCACATACATTTGGAAAGTTGGTACAAATTGATATGGAATCATTGGATGTTTCCGGTTCTACGAACAAACCCGTTAGAAACCGATTGGAATGTTTGAATCTCAAATCAACGAGGTCATCCCCGATTCCAGAGGGAAACAAAAAATGGTGAACCCGACGTGAATCCATAACCAAGTTAAAATGATGTTTTACTTATTTCTTAGGCCCCTATTTAAAACTCAATGAGAGGGCCCAAAAAATAATAATTGATATATGTGCTCATCCAAAAGATGTAGTGGATGAATTAATCTTGATTAAGTCTGTTATATCAAACATGCACTCTTTTCCAACATTTTATACATTCTATTAAATTGATGCTCTCAAGTTCACACCTGTGAATACATCTGATGTGAAAACCATTGCTGCGAATGCCACTTTTGCTACTTCTGCTGGATCATTGTCTGCTCTGAGGAAGACATCACCTACTCAGCGTCTTCAACGCTGGGTATCAAACGCATTGGTTAATGAGTACAGTCAAAATGGTACTATTCCAAATCTGGAGGCTGCCTGACAAGCCCTCCATGTGAACAATTCAACCTGGTTGTCTTGACAACAACGACCAGTGATCAAGAAACAGGCGGTGCTAACCACTATCTCCAATCGATTCGGGTCATTATCCCCAGAACACCATCACCATTCACTCCCATATTCTAAAGAGGTGAATGAGCAGGTCCATCAGGGCCTTAATTCAAGGAAGGAGTCCTTCCTGAGGGCTCCCATTAACCATCGCCGCCAGACTCGTGCGGCAGTATGCCCTCACCATGATGAGGGTACCGAATCCAGGCATTTGGCTCAGGTTCCTCAAACCCAAGCAGGCAAGACGAATCGCCAGAGGCAAAATCCGGTCAACAGTGAGCAGGTTCTCATCTCTTCTATCTCCAGAGAAGACCATAAACCTAACTTGGTGGAAAGAAACGAGCGATCACATACACCTGCCCGTTTTTATTCTGTTGTCCAGCAGACTCGTCTAGCAGCATCACGCCAATCCCGCCAGGCAATTCCAGCGGAGTACTATAGGCAGGAACATACACCTGTTTATACATCATCAGCTAGTCAGCAGGCTCATCTGACTACATATGATGGATATCGTCAACCACATTTGGTGAAATGAAATCAGCAGGCACATACACCTCCTAGTATTGACCAAGACTACTAACAGTCTTTCATGGTAGCACATGGAGAAGTTAGTCGGAAAGCTCTGACGACAAACAGGAGGAAGACTCGACTATCTGCCCCCACACTTGAGTACCGTCAGGATTCGCTGACAAAAAAAGGAGGACAGGAGCAAGAACATACACCTACTCCAAACAAGGACTGGACGTATATCCCCGTTCCGGCAAATGAAGTCACCAAGATTATTTTATCAATGGGGAATGAGCAGAAGAAAATCCCTGCTCATATTCTTGATGCTTGCGAGGATATTATAACAGCTTCAGCAGCGTCTCAGGGAAAGACACATAAATCTATCCCTACCAGTGGAGTGACACATCAACAGTTCACTCTAGAAAAGACACAAACATCTGTTCCAGTCAAAGAGGGTTGTGTTGCATACTCCCCCATATCATACGGACAACCAAGTCAGGCACATACACCTCATTTGAGTACTGATCGTCAGCCTAACCTATCCATATCTCCTGATCAGGCACATACACCTGCTCGGAGCAGCCACTTTCGTCAACAAGTGGTTTCAAAGGCGAGTAAGAAGGCATCTAAGAAGAAAGACCTACCCAGCACAGTCAGGAGATCAAGAGCCAATCTGTAACAAGGCCTTTCTCGATACTGGAGTTCTTGAAGCCCTCAGAGAGTTATCTGTTGGAATTAAAGATTCTACTCACTCATTTCCCAATAGTGGGAACATTATTTCCAAAGTTCTTCAACAAACAATTCCTCATGAAGGCTTGCTTCATGACAATTTGGTCGATCTCGAAGTTTCATCTTCAGATGAGAGCCTCAGGAACCCTCTGTTTGGTCAGAATAACAAGGAGAAAGAGATCTCATCTTTTGCTATAATCCACCATGGTTGTCCTCCCCATGATGATGAATTTCGCTGCGAAAGTCCACTCCGCAGTAGTGATGCACATAGCCTAGAAAATGCTCCAGTGGTCAATGTAGTGCCGAGAAAGCCCTCTTACCTTGAGACACTTGCAAATGAGAAACCAGTCATGTCTGATGCTTCATCGCTAGCAGGTGAAATACTTTCTCAATCAGAAGATCGCCCAGAGTGTAGGTCATTCTACGAACCACCCCTAATTCATGCATCTTCTAGTTTGATCAGTGGTTTCTCTACCAATCTTGTTGAATTTGATGAATCAACAAGGAAGCACCAGCTCTGGTCAAATCAGGTAGAAGAATCTTCATTGATTGATAAAGAGGAAATGGTGAACATGAAAAAACAACTGGTGAAAGGTGAAGTGCCAGTCATGTTTTGGCCTCTGGATGACTCTCAGTATGACATTCCAGAGATGTTAACGGAAGATGGAATTCATGATATTTGTCTCAACATATGGAAAACTCTTTGTCAGTTGAAAGAGAAAGTATTATCTTATGATGTATATGAAAATCATCTTAAGATAATAGAGGGGTTACAATGTCAGATTGATTTGGAATCTCTATCAATATCTCGATATCCGAAGGCTGAAAAGCAGCCAAGGGCCCTTCAGCGTTCATACATTGGCGCACTATAAAGATTGCGCCAGTTAATTTCCAATGCCCAATCTGGTATTCATGTCAGGGGATGGGGTGTTCATGGAGCACTAAATTTCACTCTACTCTGCAGTCAAAAATGCCCGCCAAAAATTGTCTAATGCAATGTTATTGCCCGTGGCTGGCCACATTCAATGGGTTTTGTTTGTAATAAAAATATTTACCAAGAACAGGCCTCAACCAGTTCCTCTCAAAATCAAGAATACAGAGAACACGTTTTTTAATTACTCCTATATCAAGTTAATGAGAATATTTAACAGGCCTCTCATATGGAACAAGCACATCATCAAGTGACAGAAGTGGCAGAAATCACCCATCGGTCTTTCGAGTCGGGTGATAATAGTGGATACAGGTTGATGAATCCTACTAATTTCCGGACTAAGGTCGGAAATATTAGGATAGATTTTAAGAAAGTCTCAGACATAGCATGTCAAGAGCCACCCCATCTTTCCAGACAAGGGAATCTTTTAAACCAACCCTCAGAATCAAGAAATAGGATTCGAGGAGTTGAGTAATGAAAGTAGGAATAGCCCCAGTCCACCAGGATGGGGACTATTTCAAATCATCAATCCCCTCCTCAGAGAATGTCAGTCTTTTCTCGATTAGGGAAGAAGCCTCAAGAGGAACGAAGATCCAAATTATCAGGAGACTCTCTCCAAATTATGGTTCACCCAGAAGATATTGAGGGATTGAATATAAAAAGGAAATGTCTCATCAAAGACATGGATGAAGACAATATCACAGAAATGCTGATAGAATGGATGTGATGCATTATGCATCAATCAATGTCATCAATGCCGTTGTTGCTGATCCACCAGATGAGGATCACTCTAGGGACTCAGATGAAGATGTTCCTACTCAGGAAGTTATATGCACAGACACAAATGAAGAAGGTGTGTGTACACGAAATTAAAGATTTACCCAAAATCTGGGAGTTCCTTCAAATAACCCACTTCCCCCTCTCTGAAAGGGGTCAAACAAGGGGAAGGGTAAGAATCGGGTTACATATCCTTCCTTTGAGGAAGGACAATCGCTCTCACTAGAGAACAGATTTGTGCAACAGGAGGAAGAGATGAAGGAATTGAGGAGGTTGAATGCGGAACTACTTCAAGGTAGTCTTCCTCCTAAGCGTGCTAGAGTCAGTCTTCCAAGGGAGTCTGTTGCAGTTACTGAGATGGATCAAGAATATCCTCTTTTATCAGTACATCGTCAGAGGTCTAATCCTATGTGTCAATTGCAACAACAATTGGCAGTGCTGCCATCGGTTGCAGTACCAGCCACCACATCTGTCCAAGCTCCAGTCATTGCACCAACCTAAGTCCAAGTTCAACTGGATGTTTGTCAAAATTTAATAACTACTATTCAGTCATTAATAGCTCAGTTAGAAGCTATGGAGGGAAAGCGTGGGAAGGTTCAACCGGAAAAGAAAGCTTACCCTGAATGGGTAGATTCAATATCTCCCCTATCAAATTTTTGGTATCCTATATTCCCTATTTTCAATGGATCAGGCGATCTTGAATAGAATTTGACGCATTACATGTCTTGTTGCGATCCTATCATGGGAACTCAGGAGCAGCAAGAAGCAGTGAAACTCAGATGGTTCGTGAAAACCTTACAAGGACCAGATTTTGTATGGTATACAAGTTTGAAATCCCTGTCAATTACCGGATGGGAAGATCTCCGTCAAAGATTTATTCTTCAATTCAGCTAAAAATTGCCAAATACAACAGTTTTTGAACGTAAAAACTGTTAGAAAAAGGAGAATGAAAGAGTCTCTGATTTCATTGCTCACTGGAAGGGATTAACATATTCCCTAAGCTTAGCACTCCCTCAAGAAGAAATGTTGCCAATTTGTGTGGCAAATTTTCGTGACGAATTACGCACGCCACTGATCCCTGTGAAATACACAGGAGGGTTTCGAGACCTTACTTCAATCACTCAACAGATTGAAAATTCTCTTATACAGACTAAGGCTAAATCTCGTGTAATTCCATTAGATCCAGGAAGGAGAATGGGTAAAGTAGAAACTGCTATAGTTATTCTTAAACAAGCACCTGTACCTGCTTCTACCTCAAAACCTTCATCTTCCTTAAGGGATCCACCTCCTGAGCATCAACAAAAAAGGCTGTTTCGTCAAGACGATCAAAGAGATCTATGATGGAAACAATTTGATGATGTTAATAGCAAAACAAAATCTTTCTGAAATGAACATGTTCCTAGTTACTTCATTTCGGCTCTGGAGAATAATTTGGTTCAAATGCCAAGGCCCAAGAGGCCAAACAAGGAAGGATATGAAGACCACCCCCAATTATTTCCCCTTTCATCAAATGATGGGACATCCCATCAAGGAGTGTTTTGTCTTCAAAGACCTCCGGAAAAATATGGTCGACTCAAGACAAGTCAAACTGAATGGCATTCCAGCCCAGGTAGCATGTGTTACCGCAACAGTTCCAGAGGAGGAATGCGAGTGGAAAGAATTAAAAAGAAAAAATGCCCAAAAATATGATGATTGGATGGTTAGAAAGACGATCAACCAAACTCATGCTATTTTTCAAACTCAATTGAAGAAACCAATTGTAGCTTCATCCATGAATACCACAGCAAAATCCTCTTCAGAGGGAAAATCCTCAAAAGGGTGGCATAATTCCAAGAAGGAGGAACAATTAGAAGAAGATGAGTATGTGTCAAGGCCTAAGTTTTCATTGACTCTGGCAAACTTCATGCCATCTACTTCAAAGCAACGGGCACCACCCCACCAAACGGCGCAGCCTAAATTGGCTAGTCAGGCAGAATCCTCATCGGATGAAGAGTTCATTTTTGGTTCTGTTAATATGATTCAATTAATTGATCCATATGCTAGTCACAGTTTCGATTTTGATGAAACTGAATGCCCTGGATCAAATAGAGGAATCAGAGGAAGTTCTAGAGGCTTAGGATACCAGGGAAGATGTGGATCATTCAGAAGCCAATATTCCAATTCTACCCCTGCTAGAACTGTGTACGCAACAGAAACTTGTGGTAGAGCCCTTAAGCGAGCTCAGCAAGAACAAGCAAGTTCTTCTGCCAATAGCAAATTCAGTACTGGCATAGTTTTTCTAGGAGACCGGTTGAAGGTTCCATATTCTTCCTCTCAGCAAGTGAATGGATCTAATCAGTCTAATCTTCCAAAACCAAAAATATTACCAACTCCTATTCCAATACAAGATGCATCAACTTCCAAAGTATCTGCTTCCAAGGAACCTGATAAACCACATATTCCTATTGGGAAACGCAGACCTCTGGATCAAAAGTATGATGTATTGAAACACGTGGCCCAAGTACTAGCCAAGTTATCAATTCTGGATACTTTGAATCTATCAAAAGATCTTTGGGAGGCACCCATCGAGGCTTTGTCAAGTACACAAGATTTTAAACTGAAATTGCTACTGCTTAAGTCTATCACATAGAGAATAATCCTGGATAATTCCATACAATAATATCTTTTACTTATGAATATGAAGATGATGTTGTGCATGGGCATATTAGATCTTTGTACTTATCTGGAAAGGTCAATGGTGTATATGTCCGAAGAGATTTAATGGATAATGGTTCGGGAGTCAATCTCATGCCCATTCGTACACTTCGTCGATTGGGCCTCACGGAATATGACTTATCTCCATCTACCATGATGTTACATGGTTATGATAAAAATGAACAAGAACCAGTGGGCAAAGTTACACTCAAAACTCAGTTTGGACATCTTATCTCCAATTCATATATCATGGTTGTTGATCAAGACTCAGCCTTCAACATCCTGCATGGAAGACCCTAGCTACATCATCATGAGGCTATCCCTTTATCATACCATCAATGTCTCAAATATTGTTTTGATGGTCAAGTTGGTAAATTTTATGGTGATAAGTCCCCGTTCAAGACATGTGAGTCTCAATACATTGAGGCGGAATTCTATCGCATGAAGGGAATGGAGAAATCCACAATAAAAGAGATTACCAAAGTTAATGCTTCATATGGTTTAGAGAACATTCCAGTAAATCAATTTTCACATGTGAGTACAGATTATGTATTTCCTATCAGTCAAATTGACAAGATACACCCAAATCAAAATAATCTTATGGAAAGAACCATAATGTCAATTACACAAATCGAGCCAGAAAACATGGGAGAAATTGGTGATCCTACAGGAAATGATGAAAGCCTAAATGGCGACGTCTTCATTTCATCTGGTGAAATCCAAAAAGTCTATACATTGCCAATCAGGCCAGAAGAAGTTATAGAAATGTCATAGGTGAACAATGATGTCGATTCCCAATCCATAATCTCCTCTTTATTTCCCATGGAAGACCCTTCATTACCAATCGGGTCGGAAATGGAAGCTTTTTCTTCAAGATGTTCAATTTTTGACATCTCTTCTAATCGTGAAAATTATGCTTCATTATCTACTATGAAAGTAGAAATGGAAGAAATAACACATGTTGAATAAGAATAGGAAGATCTCATAGATGCTCCTCCAGCATTTGAACATGGTATCTCTACCACCGTGGATGAACTTAGGGAAATAAATCTGGGTACAAAAGAAGATCCATGCCCCACATTAATCTGTGCGTCCATGACTATTGAAGAGAAAGAGTTGTATATTTCCTTTCTAAAGAAAAATAGAGATATATTTTCTTGGAACTATACAGAAATGACTGGGCTTGATTCTGGTGTTGCTACTCATCACTTGGGTTTACCAGAATAACATCGAGGATTTAAGCATGTCGCGAGAAGAACACACCTAACCTATGCTTCCAAAATTGAAGATGAAGTGGATAATCTTATCAAAGATAAATTCATCTTAGAAGTTCAATATCCCAAGTGGTTGGCTAATATTTTCCTGTAAAGAAGATGAACGGAAAAATTAGAATTTTCATCTATTTTAGAGATATTAATCGGCATTATCCTAAGGATGATTTCCCAGTTCCGATTACAGAACATTCAATTGATGCAATAGCTGACTATGAAGCACCTTCCTTCATGGATGGATATTCCAAATATAATTGAATCCAAATGGCCCTAGAAGATGATGAATACACATCCTTCAGAGCCCCTCAGGGTGTGTTTTGCTACCGGGTAATGATCTTTGATTTAAAGAATGTGGGCGCAACATATCAGTGTGCCATGCATCGTATCTTCAAACCATTTCTAGGTAAGTATGTTGAATGTGATGTGGATGAATTTTTGGTCAAATCTAAATGAAGTTTTAATCACTTGGCTGATTTGGAAGTCATATTCCGCAAACTTCGACGACTAATTTGAAGATGAACCCCTTAAAATGTGCTTTGGGGGTAACCTCAATAAAATGTCTTAGATTTGTTGTACGCCATCGTGGTATTGAAGTCGATACTGAGAATAAAAAGTCAATCCTTGGTATGTCACCTCCTTGAAATTTGAAATAATTAAGAGGACTTCAAGGATACTAAGCCTATATTCAGCGTTTCATCACCAATTTGGCAGGAAAAAGTTTACCCTTCACCAAATTGTTGAAAAAGGGAGTCACTTACCAGTAGACTGAAAAATGTCAAGAAGAATTCAATATTATCATGAAATACCTCTTGATTCCACTGGTACTCATGCCACCTATTGAAGAAAGACCACTTATCCTCTACGTGACAGCTTTAGCGCGATCATTAGGTGCCTTTATTGCTCAGAAGAATGATGTTGGAAATGAAAATAGCATCTACTACAATAGTCAGACTATGATTGAAGAAAAAACCCGGTATTCAAGTATTGAGAAGTGCTTCCTGGCATTAATCTTTACAGTTCAGAAGTGGAGACACTACCTGAAGCATCACGAGGTCTAATTGGTATCTCGCAATAAACCGCTCAAATTCATCCTTATTCGTCCAATTCTTACAAGACGTCTGGAAAGGTGGGCAGTTAATTTGCAGCAATTAGACATTCAGTATGTGTCTGAAAAGTAAATAAAGGGCCATGCTTTGGCTGATTTCCTGGCTGAACACCCTTTAGTGGAAGACACATCTTCAGATATTGAACTCCCTGATGAGGAAGTCTTCCATATTCCAGAAAGTCCTCAGGCATGGGAAATGTATTTTGATGGTTCTTCCAGAAGTCCAACAGGGAGGAAAATAGAAAATCATAAATTCAACAAAGTTGTCTTAGGAATTGTGCTCATTTCTCCAGAAAAGATAGTGTTACCTTATTCCTTATTATTGTGGGAAGGTGGTGCCAATAATGAAACAGAATACCAAGCTCTCATCGCAGGCTTGGAATTGGCGCTTCAAGCACAAGTGAATCACTTAAAGGTGAAAGGTGATTCAGACCTGGTAATCAAGAAAGTCAATGGGGATTATGCCATCATAAAAGAAGAACTAATCCCTTTATATGATTATGTTAGAGATTTAATGGCGGAATTCCATTCGGAACTTACATTTTCTAATGTCCTGCAATCACAAAATGCTCAAGCTGATGCACTGGCTAATATAGACACATCTCTAGCAGATCTAAATCGAGACAATACAACCATAAGTATTTCCCACCATCGTGCGATTTTACCTTATGTTCAAATCAGAACAGAGGAAATTAATGTAATTAGTCCCATTCCTAAACCGTATGGTCAAACTACAGGTTGGATATCACCTATCAGGGAATACATTTAAAATGGAAAACTTCCACCTGGTAGAGCCGAGATAGAACAAATCTGGCGACATGTGGTCAATTTTACTCTTTATGATAGCCCAGATCACATAGAGAAAATTCTCTATAAGAGTGCTTTTGATTGAGTTCTCTTCAGATGCATTGATGGTGAAGAGACAATGGCTGTCATGAAAGAAGTGCATGTAGAAGTCTGTGGTGCCCACCAGTCTGGAGATAGATTGTCTGATCAGATTTGAAGGCTTGGATACTTTTGGCCTTCAATGATACAAGATTGTGTTGATTTCAAAAAGAAGTGTCATTCAGGCCAATTACATGCCAAATTTATTCATCAACTTTCAGAGTTTCATCATACAGCTAAATACTTGTGGCCATTTTCCACATGGGGAATGGATGTGGTGGGACCTTACCCTTTAGCTACAGCAAAACAGTTTAAGTATATTATTACTGCTACTGATTTATTTTCTAAATGGGCAAAGTCAATACCTCTCAATGAAGTCAGTTCTAAATGCATTGTTAGCTTCATCAAGTCTAACATCATTACCAGCTTTGGTGTCCCTCATACCATATTGATGGACAATGACACCAACATCAGTTCATCTGAGGTGAAAAAGTAATATCAAGAATATAACATCAAATCCAACCATTCATCTCGGTATCATGCAACGACCAATGCCCAGATAGAAGCTTTCAATAAGACTCTTTCAAATATACTGCAAAAGATGGCGGATAAAGATAAGAAATCTCTCCTAATAAACTCTTCAATGCTTTATGGGCTTATCGCACAACCGCCTGCACTGCAACGCGGTAAACTCCATATTCATTGGTATATGGAACAGAAGCAGTCTTGCCAATTGAAGTTCAACCACCATCGCTCAGAGTTTCCATTTTTTATCAGTCATCGACAGATGAACAATCTCAAAAGCGATTGAATGAATTGGAATAGTTTGTTGAGAAAAGATTGTGAACTTTTCATCACTTGGAAGTCTATCAGAATCAAATAGAACGAGCTTTTAACAAAAATGTTCATCTTCTTTCATTCACTCAGGGAGAATTGGTATTAGTTCTCAGAACTCCAATGATACCAGGAAAGAAACCTCCCATGCTTGAGACAAAATGGTAAGTACCTTACTCAATACATAAGGTCTACTCCAATGGAGTTTATTCATTAATATCGGTGGATAGAGAACTCATCACTACTCCAACCAATGAAATATTTTTGAAGAAGTATTTTGTATAAAAACAAAATATATCATCATTGTCCGGTATGACCTTAAACTGCACCACCTTCCAACAATACATTAAACTACATAACCAACAGTCCATGCATATGACGCTAAACTATTTGCAAGTCCCTTACGTCCAGCAAGATGCAAAACTACATCATCAATGGTCCATGCATATGACCCTAAACTATTTTTACATACATCCAACATGATGTTAAACTGTGTCCCCTTCATCGTCCTTGATATATGAAGTTAAACTATAAAGCAACTCTCCATACATATGACCTTAAACTATATGTATTCCTTTCGTCCCACACGACGTTAAAATGTGAAAAAAATTCCCCAATTTGTCCTCACTTCATGACATTAAACTGCACGGTCCACCTTCCATCCAGTATGACATTAAACTGCACCATCCATAGTCCATGAATATGACCTTAAACTATTCGCTCTTTTTTCCAACATGATGCTAAACTATATCGTCCCTTTTTTTCGTCCAAAATGATGTTAAACTGTGAAAAAGTCCCTAATATATCCAAAATGACGTAAAATGGGGTACTCTTTTGTCCTTACTACATGACATTAAACTGCACAATCCTCTTTTTTGTCCAACATGACATTAAATTGTGCATCGTTAGGGTTGTTGCTACCTCTTGTTTCTCGCATCGAGTATGACTCACATGAGCTTAGAAAAAACTTCAACCATAACTCTCTCTATGGGATACTAACCATTTTTAAGTCCAAACACTATATTTTAGATTGTTTTCCCCAAGAACAACTTGATCACTAATTCATTCTTTAATTGAACTACACGTACATTGATCCTTGCCTTCCAGGCTGGGTACGTAGGTAACCTCCCAAGGTTCAATCCCAAAACCAATCTCTTCACATCGGTTTACCTCCATCTCATACGATGTTGATTGGTAAAAACACCCCTAGAATCAATATCTTTACATTGGTTCACTTTCATCCTTGCTATACGATGTTAAACTATACAACACTGTTTTTCCTAGTATGAAAATAAACTACAAATATTCTTTAATACCCTCACCTGAGAGGGAACCATTATTTACATTGATTTTTCAATCATGTTTCATTCCAAAGACTACATGCATGCATGGCAATGCCTAGACCATTTATCTTGGGTTAAACCATCATTTCACTAAAGTCCCCTTTCACCATTTACATGTACGAACCAAATTTGTACAGAGGGTAGTTCTAGAACTATGTGGTCTTGATTCCCATCCTTATGGGATACGTAGGAACATTCAAGTGTCCTTCGAATCCAGCCCCAGGTCTTTTCGGCCTAACCCCAAATTCCTCTTTTAGTCCCCCAGCAGAAAATTCCCCATAAAAACACACACTGTGTATTTCTTATAATGGTCTAAGATTTATGAACCTAAACTAAGATCATCAATCCTTTTGTATCACATGACGTTAAACTGTAGTTCAAGAACTATGTATGGCTTGATTCCCATCCTTATAGGATACATAGTGAAGTCCAACATTTCCATTCAAGACCCAGCCACAACATAGCATTGATTTGTGTATATCTTTATACATTGGACAATACCCATATTTATGTGTCATAATCCTAACCTTAAATATTTTCAGATATTCATAACCCTTTTCTTGACTTTTAGTCACAATAATGTCTAATTTCTGAGAGTTCTTTTACCTGACTATGCAGCACATGCCCTTAGGCGGCCTTGCATAAATAGTCTCCATAACAGATTTGTCATCCAAAAGATATTATTATCTGACTATGAAGTCAATTCCCATAGGTGGCCCTGCATAATTCAACCCCCTAATGGGTTTTTCGGATACTATTAACTTAATTCTTGGGAAGAAATATTCTTTTGTCATTATTTGTCTTAATGAAAATATGTAGGGATCCTCAAAAATAGACATCCTTAACATACTTGTCACATATCCTTTCTCATGATCTGAAAGTATTCAAGTATATGGATTATATTTTACATCCCTACATTTGGGTCAAACCTTCGTAGGAGTGATATTCATCCAGTTCTTTGATAATCTTGTTTGGAAATATCTTCTCCATATTCAAGTACCTCTTTCCAATCAGAAAACTCTCTACATTGGAAAATTTGAATCTTCATAAACTTTCACTGGCTTTTTAGCACTAGGAAAGTAAATTTCCAAGAGTTCTTTTTCCTGACTATGAAGCACGTTCCCTTAGGCGGCCTTGCATAAACAGTCTACATAACAGACTTGTTATCCAAAAGATACTATTTACTTAACTATGCAGCCAATGCCCTTAGGTGGCCCTGCATAATTCAACCCCCTAATGGGTTTGTTAAATAATGGTAACTTCATTATTATAATCTACTTCTTCTAATGACTTTTTTCTCTTTTTCATATCATTCCTTATATCATAATTTTGTTAAGTTATAGTTTACATATTTTTTCTCATACATGAGTATGGAAATATGTTTTCAGATAAATTTTCAAAGAATTGAGTCAATTCTAATTCATTTGGTCTGAGCTATTTCGACCTTAAACATTAGCCTCTTTATATCTGATGTGCATGACTTTAAACTGCCCATAAAAGACAAAGGAACTCTTAGTAATAGTCAAGTTCTAGCTCACTAAACATACATTTTGTATGATTTAGGTAATATTGAGAAATTAAAAGATTCAAATTTTGTAGGCTTATTTATAATATTCCTAGTAAAAATCATACTATTCTTACTAGGCCCATTGGTTTAGGTAAAATTTAAATTAGTGAGAAAAGGAAAATACGTGAACATGTGATTGAAGATGAAAGCGTTCTTTCTATTTGATGTACAAGAATTAGAGGGACATCCATAGATTGGAGCCTCTTCTCTTTTTCCAAGAAATTTAAAAAGGCTTTCAACATAAGTCTTCAATTGATGAACCGCATCCCGAGCTTCATCAGTAGCTACTTGAAGCTCATGCACTCAACCAACTTCACTCTTTTCAGCCTGATGGAGTGATTTCTTGGCATCCACAATGGTCTTCATACCATTCGTTTGAACTCCCTCCAGTGAATTATTGAGTTGGTCAAGTTCCCCAGTAACAACATCTAACTGTTACTGAAGGTGTGTCTTCTGGATGACTTTTTCTTTGATCTTATGCTTTTGTTCCTTCATCTTGGCAGCATATCCAGCCTCAGATCGGGACACCGTAGCCTAAACTTTTCCAATGTTGACTGACAGTTTCACCTTGGTAAGATCTTCGTGACACTTTTTCTCCTACTCCCTCCTGAAGATGACTTGTTTCACTGCGGTATGGATCTCTTGGTATCCAAAACCGCCATGTCCTAGCATTATATACTGGGAAGAAAATCAAGCGATATTTGATGATATCTCTTCTAAAGGAACCTCAAATTTGATTTTCCATATGTTGTTCCATGCCTTGCGTCGTGAGAAGTTGAGCGCCTTAAGCACCTCTGGGTCTGATTCAACATCATCATCACATCGGGGCATGTAATCGGGGATTAATGCACTTAGGGAAGTTCTTTGTTCTGCTTCGTCCCCCCAGAAACTGGTTTCTTCGCCTTATACTGCTGTTTGGACTAATGTTGAGACCTCACCTTTAGTTCTAACCATTGAAGTTGATAGCCCTATTTGATCAATTAAAAGTATGATTTTTTTCATCGAATAATGGAAGTTGGATGTATATTTTGAAAACTCAGTCCAATAATTACCTAACAGTAGATCAGCATCTTGAGAAGACTCCTCCCCATCATTCCTAGTTTCAACAGGATCTTCAAGATGGGTCTCAGGAGGGTTTACTGGAATTTTCTCCACTTGAGATAACGTTTCTGCAATGTTAGGGTTGACATCAATGTCCACACCCTCTTCAAGCATTGGAAGTTCAACAACTTCTATGTATAGAACTGCATATTATTTTCAGTCATGATTAGAAGTGTAAATTAAAAAATTTTATTTACGGGGTTAAGGATAACACTCATGCCCATGGTCTTCAAAATCACATGAAAAATTAGCATGATCATAAAATTGTTCGACAGACATGCCATGATTCATCATTTCATCCAATGATATTTTAGAATCCCGGTTAGTCTTACCAGTGGGAGCATTTGATGTATCCTCTTGGAGACCCTCATTCTGGGGCCCCTGACCCTGGATTGCTTCTTCAGGAAGGATGGAAGATTCAGTTGCTGTGGTCTCCAATGATTCTGGTGCAGGTTCTTCTCTACTTGTAGCAGCAGCAGGAGCAGTGCTGGGAATAGATGTTAGTTCTTTTTCAGAAGTAGCAAGTCAGCCTAAATTTGCGTTTGTTCCAAAAAACCCTCCGTAGTCCTTATGTGAGGAACAATCCTTTCCCTTAGAGGGGAAATTGAAGAAGCCCCTGAAATCCTCAGAAATACAAGCAACCTTTTCATGGGTATAGACTCATGATTACCCGAAGGACTTACAGCTGCTAATGAAGGGTTTAGATGTGTACTTCATCCTTTGCTGCCTTTGCTTCTTTGGTTTTTTCGGAGTATCGACAGTATCCCATATTGGAACCTATATTGGAGAATGAAAATTCATTTCCATCTCCTCATTCATGGCCTGCTGTCCTAGAGACATCTCACCCGGTTCACGAGGAGAATCAGCAGCAGCCCCGATGGCAGTACCACCAGGGATATAGTTGTGAAGGAACCTCAATAGTTCCTTTATTTACAAGCTTCAAGATGAAGAAAATAACTCCCTTAAGTAAGAATGCTTCGACTGAAATCAAGTTGCATAGAAAAAAAGAAAAGAAAACATACATCTTCAGGATCCACGTAATCGTGCCACTCTTTATCAGTCCCCTCAGCAGTGCCACGATCAATCAATTCCTTCACCCACCTCGTGACAAGAATAGACTCATCAGTGTCATATACGAGCATTTCCAAATCTCTGATGTAAGCCCACACTTCATTGTGGTTATCCTCATATTGGATATCTATAGAAGCCAGAAGATTCCCTATTCCATGAAGTTGTAGGCCCTCACACAAATCGAGCCAGGTGGTCTCAGTACCACAGTATAAAGTCTTCCATAACTGGACAGCCTCTAGTCTTAGATATGAAGGCTGGGAGAAAAGTCCTACAATTTTTTACTTCAATTTCGTCCCATCCCCTGCAACTGAAGATAGATAATAATAAAATAAGACTTATTTCTTTATAAAGTAGAAGTGATTAAATTACCACAATGAAGTAACTCACCAGGAGTTAATGGAATATGTTTCTTGATTCTAACTGGAGGATTATATCGGGCACGAGGCCGCTTTGCCACTTTTTGGGCCTCATCATCCCCATCATGAGAATCCGGTGAATCAGTCCTAGAGAAGGATTCTGGAGAATCAGCTTCAGGTGGGGAAGCATCACCTTCATGAGGGAGGGTTACATTATCTATAGTCCTCTTCTTTTCCCCACCTGATAAACTGGGTGATTCAGTACCCCTTTTGTGTATGATGCTATCCAGTGAACAGAATAATATACAGTCAAGTTATGTGCCTCTTTTTTAACTGGTAGATCAAATACTGCACGTGTCTTCTCCATTGATGTCAGGAGCCAAAATTGCCGAGCAACCGTCAGATGTTGCTCTAACATGACATGTACTGGGGGAGATACATCAATCTGTTGCAGACACTTAAATTGTTGTGAAAATCTATATGGAGCATAGGCCTCACATATAAGTTCTCCGTCAATCCTGACAACTAGCACATCATCTCTACAAGCTAGCATTTATGCCCTCAAATCCAAGTGGGTTGTTCCATCTTCAACAAACAGCAAGGTTGGTGGATTTCCATGGGGAAAGAAGTTGAATTCCTTAAACATGCTCAGCCTCACATTCATGTCATAGGTATTAACATCTAATGGAGAAACTCTAGATAATTCTTACACTGATGGCCTGAAAGAACTTCCAGGAATTTGTAATACATTATGTACATTTTAAGTCCAGAAGTGAGTGGCAATCCATCCCCATAAAACTTGGAATGTTTCCACTATTCATAAAGAAGATTTACCCATGAAGACGTGAAGTAAACTCCTGTGAATATTTGATAAAATAGAGGTAGCCATGTAACAGCTCGAGATTTTATGAAAAATATTCTTTTTTTATTTCACTAATATCTTGTGTTGTACGCTACACCAAAAGGATCTTGCACAACACGCATCCTTTACTTGCCTTTCATTACACACAATCGCGACCTTCCTCGATAGCTTGCGTCGTACGCAATACCGAGTTTCACTAAACAACGATATGCTATTAAAATATTATTAAAACTAGCCGTTATGAATAATAATAACCACTTTTTGAAATTTTATAAATTTTATTTTTCAAAATGGACTTCATTTTTGGATTTGTAGTATCGAATTTAGCCTAAGGTGAAATTTTGGTACTTTTCGGATAACTTTCATATTTTGATGAATAGTGAAAATTACTAAATTTTAGTTAAAAACAACTTTTTCAATCGAAATAATTTATAGTGATAGATTATTAATTTGAGTGGTTTTAAAGTATATTTAGAATATATTTTTACAATTTAATACAATGTTGGTCATTGGATGTAATTTCACAATTAAACCAGACATAAACAAGTGTCAATCTTTTGATAGATATTGTTTCTTAAAAACACGCTATTTGTTTTAACGGCGGGATTTAATTATAAAATTAATTAATGCAACTTCTATGTTATGAATTTGGTAAAATAGACTTCATTTTTGAATTCGGAATATGAAATATAGCTTAGGATGAAATTTTGGCATTGTTCTGAAAAAACATCAATTTTTGATGAATAGTGAAACTACTAAGCGGTAGTTAAAAAAATTAATTTCTTCATAAATCTTAATTTTACCGCTTATGTGAATGGAATTTCAAAAATCCGAGAGACACGGTTGATGTCAGTAAGTAAAATGTGGTTGAATGAGATGAAAATAATTTTTGGTGAATAGTAACTTTTTACTTTTTTTTTACCACGGTTAAAAATAAATAGGATAATTAAGGGTAAAAATGATATTAATATTACCCTAACACATGTCCTAATCCTATTGGACAGGTGTATCTCGACCAAAAACAACCTTATGTGTAAAATATTATCATTTAGGCCCACATGGGTTAGATTAGGACATTTATTATTAATTTATTTAAAGAAGGGTTAAAATAGTTAAAATCAATGTTTAATAAGTAAATCATTTTTAATATGTGGTTATACATAAGATAAATTCGACTATAAATATTCATTAGAAAGATAAAAAGATTTCCTACATAATTATATTTTATTTATAATTTTTAGACTTTAAATAAATTAATTTATTTATGATACAACGATGATGCAGTAATTACCCTTTTAAGGAAATATTGACATAATTGATGCTCAAATGAATTTAATTTGAGACTTTTTATGAATTCCACTAGTTTTCTAGGTTACTATGATATATTAGTGTTGATTTAATCAACTTTTTTCGAACATATAATTCTGTTATGACTTTCACAGAAATCATATATCAAATAGTGTCAAAATTGACACAACATAGTTTTTAAATCAAATATTATATTACTAATTTTTATTTTATTCCTAAAAATCTAAGGTTCGTCCAAAGGACTTAGATAAGGATATATATATTAATAATAAACAATTTGGGGTTCGTTTGGCATGTTATAGTAAGTGTATTAACCATATAGTGAAAGAAAACAAAAAGACACGGTAAAAGTTAAATTATTTAACTTAGAGTTAAATTTAATTGATAAGGATAAAATAATACCCTAAACTTGTCTAAATCTTATTGGTTGATAGGATTTCGACTCATCCCCACTTTAGCTTCGAAATAAGACTTTTTGGAACCATTATAAACCGATTTTGACATTAATATAATATAATATTTTGAGGTATTCCTAAGGTGCCCCTCTCCTCCTTTATAAAAGGACACCTCCTCCCCCTCCTCCTCACACCAATTTGAGCACTCAAGCTCGGCCAACCCCTGACAAAATCTCTTCTCCACTTCCCTAGCAACATCCTAGAGGTTCTGGTCTTCCTCAAAGACCAATTTTAGTTCCCTAAGAGGAGGTCTCCAAAAGGCGCTTCAAAGAAGAGGTAATTACCGTTACCAATTCTTTCATCTTTATTTCTTCTTCCACTTCTTCTTCTTAGGTTGTTTCATTATGAAGTAATAACATCAGTATCACTCATATTACGATATGTTATTATAAGTATGAAACAACCCTATTTCACCATCTATCCATCCTACGGAAAAAGAAATCACCGCGCGTGCGTACGTACGGAATACCGTCTCCACGCCGTGGTGTAATCTATTTTCCACCACCACCTTACATGGATGGGTATAATGGTGTAAAGAATAACTATACATAGTTATTAAAAAATCATATTGATTCTGATATATTTTATAATCCACTCCAATTCAATTCAATATTTATGGAAATGATATCATCGCTCGTGCGTACGTACGGACTACCGTCTCCACGACGCGATGAGATTCATTCTCCATGATAACCATTTAAGAATGATTATAAAGTATATATAAGAAATAATAATGAAATATATGACATTATAAAGCTACTGGATTTATGTATATATATATATATGTATGTCATCTACTTACTTCCATTCAAGACAATAAGGAAAGTAAAACAGCGTTCATGCGTACGTACGGACTACCGTCTCCATGAACAGTGTTTTTCATTTCATTTATATATCTATTATATATATATATATATACTGAATATATATGATATATAAATCATATTTTATATTCTGGAAGTAAGTAAATCATGATATAAGTAATAATAATGTCAAGAACAACAAGTCAAAACACCTACGATAAATGAAACGATTTTACCCAAAACGCTTCTTTAACATGGAATTTACAAAAGAACGGGTAATATAATGTCATAAGTGAACCATATATGATATCACAACAATGAATATGATTCTTTAATAAGTAAATGACATTATTTAAACCATTATACAGGAGCTTCGGACACGTACAAAGCAAATCGGACCTAAGGTAAGGGAAATATCACAATCTCATTTTTATCCGAGATTGTTTAATCGTAAGAATTTACTGGGGTGTATTGTATCATCCGCATCCATGTCCCCTAAATATGTAATATTTTTTCCATCCAATTACAATAGTTTAAATCCAATTTTACCCTTCAGTGAGTTTTTAGTAAAATATATGAAAGGAATCTTTTGTCGTTTTTCGTACGAGGTACTTTTTTGACTTTTCCGACAAAAGTACGGGAAGAATGTTTTTTAACTTATACGGCATGAATGGATTTTTAAAACATTATTTTCAAGAAGCTTCCTTTAAAAATTTTCAAGTTTATTTTTAATCAACTTCTTTTAGTTTATAATTGTATGACATGTTAAGAAAATAAAAGTGTTTTTAAAGAAGAAAGGATATTTTCCTCAAGAATGGAGTTCAAGTGTTTTATCAAAATTATTTTCCATCCAAGATAATAAAGGGTTATTTTTTATCCCTATTATTACCTTGATTTGATTATGTTTTGAGGTAATTATTTTTATGAAGTCAGTTACCTTATATGATTTGTTTTATGATGTCATGATGTTTCAAGAATGCCATTTTTTGTTACATGTGTTATGCGATAATGTATGATTTATGATTATGTGGCACACATAAGAAAGGATTAATTATAAGATTGGTGGGACCAATATCTCCCTCCAATGCATTGGGTAAGGATTTTATATCTCATGAGATAGACATGGCTGGAACGGTAGGTTATACCGGTTCAGTGAAACAGGACTGAAATGAGGGTGACTCGGTTCAGAAAGGGACTTTGTCCACTAAGATAGTCTTGGCAATGAGTCTTGACTAACAAGAAATGATTATCTATGATTATGTGTGTATGACACAAAGTTTCATGTTTTATGTTATGATTATTGTGATTACATTTCACTGCCATTATTTATCCCATGTTATGAAATTATGATCTCTTTTGCAGGTTAAGATTTCCAAAAGTTATGTTCTTATGAATATGATGTGATTGATTTTTCTTTTGTTTACCCTTACTGAGCATTTGAGCTCACCCTTTTATGTTTTCTTTTCCCCAGAATATAAAGAAAGGTTTTAGGTAAAATAAAAGGGAAGATCTTTATGGGAGATTTTGAAGATCTTTCACCACGATTAGAAGATTATATTCCGAGTTTCCAAAGACACTAAACTATTACGATCATTGTGTGTGAGTTTTTTTTGTTATTTACAAAGTATTCCGCAAATGTAATGTAATGTCCATGTACGTTATGTTTCGGGTCTCTACAGTTGGTATCAAAGGAAAGGTTTAGTCAACCTTTGGAAACTAGGATGCGAAAACGTTAGTGAGATCCCTAGAGATATTTCTACGGTATGTCTAGGGATGTCCCTAAGGTTAAGTATACGTATACGTTATAGTACTAGAACTACACTACTGATCATAGAATTAAACCTAAGATGTTAGATATTGATGGTACTCCCCCTTTATTATGTTGTTTTCCCTAGAATGATTTTTGCCTCTCACACTATTTTTTTTTGGGTTTTAGAAAATTGCTGGAAACAAGATGATTCACGATAATGGAGGATATGATGGACAATGGAATGATATTCTTCATAATGAAATGGGATTTTGAAGTCCAAACATCATTATTATACCGAATCAGCAATCTCATAATATGATCAATAAAGTAAAATTTGGTAAGTTTCCTGACTCGGCTAATAAGAGAAAGATGGAGTTTCATGATGATCATAGAGGAAAGAATGTTCAATTCCCCTATGTAAATTATGTGGGAAGAGGCATCAAGGAGAATGTTTCAAAGGAACTGGAAGATGCTTTGGGTGTGGAAAAGAAGGACACAAAGAAGGTAAATGCAAAGGAAAAGGTTCAGTTAACAACATGGATGAGGATAATGGTATTGCTACGACATCAACAATGGTTAAATGTTTTAAATGTGGAATGTGTGGGCATTATGCAAACCAATGCCCTAAGGGAAAGTCTCATGAAGATAATCAGTATGGTCGTATGGGAAGTATTTATGTGGATGATGATAAAGAGACTACAAATGATATGTGAGATGAAAGAATTGATGAAGCTCGTTCAATGGTTTAAGAATGTAGTGGAATGATTACATGTTTATCACGTGTAATGTTGTATAAGTAATCTCATGGTACTGTAGAATAAAGAGACATGTAAGGATTGTTACACTGTTGTCTGATTAATGTTACCAGTATCCATGAAAGGTTATTCAGATATTTTTGGAATGTAGATGATATGCGCATAATGAAGGGGTAAGGAGAAAATTAAATGTTTGATAGTATTCATGAGCTCATGATTGATATAAGGACTAAGTGATATCATGGTTTGAGTATATAGAATTTTGAGGATTTTGGTATGTGTAAAGAGTTAACTTTTAATAGAATTCATGTTTTCAATAAGGTTCAATGGGTATTCAAGAGAGTACAAAATTAAGGCCTTTGAATGTTTGGAATGTGACCAACAAGATATATCTTATGATATATGGGGATCAACGATGGTATTAAATCTCTGGTAATCGTTTTCACTATGTTATAAGAGTGGACTGTAGTATTATGGATAAGCCTAAAGATTGGAATGGATTATGTTGGACATAAGTTAGTATTGTTTAAGGATAGAAGTTTTTTCGATATTATTTATGGGATGTTATAGTAATATAGTTTTAGAAAAAGGACAACCTGCAGGACGGGCGACAGCCCATCGCTTCGGACAAGGCTGTGGGAATCGAACCCACAACCGAAGTGCGACTGGCCTTTTTCGCCTACCACTGGCCTACAGGAAGTCCCTGTTTAGTAGAAACTAGTTTTATTATATTAAGCAGTATGATATATGAAGTATAAGTCCATTTTAGGAACCATATCTGATTAATCTCACTATAGATCGACTTCTGTATATAATTTTTGCTAACCTTTTGTTTGAGACAGATGGAATGACCTGTCATACTAACACTTCACGAATAACAAATTCAACTTCATTTATTTAAGAGATGAAGTGGAAATTGTTCAAGGCATGAACAACAGTGAGATTGTACCAAAATAAAGAAAGTATTTATTCTAATTCAAATTTTCAACTTTAGGGAAATGATCTTGAAAACCAAAAATGTTGTCCTAGTGATCTTATACCTGATGAATCAGATGGTACCTTAGATCGTCACAAATTTATGGATTTGTGATTACTGGATTTTCCATATCCAAGTTCTCTACCACTCTCCATCAGAACATGATGGTTAGATTTCTCTTCCATATCCATATTTTCACCTATGTGGAAACCCAGTGATTAGTTTATTTGGGTAATCGTTACATTTCATACTTTAGTTTTTTAAGCCAAGTTTTGGTATTCCTTTTTACGATGTGGGTTTCCATTAAAGAAACTTTCGAATAGTAAACCATTTTTAACCCCGACGAATTTCGAGGGAGAAATTCATTTTAAGGGGGGTAGAATGTAACAGCCCGAGATTTTATGAAAAATATTCTTTTTTATTTCACTAATATCTTGTGTTGTACGCTACACCAAAAGGATCCTGCATAACACGCATCCTTGACTTTCATTGCATTACACGCAATCGCGACCTTCCTCGATAGCTTGCGTCGTACGCAATACCGAGTTTCACTAAACAACGATATGCTATTAAAATATTATTAAAACTAGCCGTTATGAATAATAATAACCACTTTTTGAAATTTTATAAATTTTATTTTTCAAAATGGACTTCATTTTCAGATTCTTAGTATCAAATTTAGCCTAAGGTGAAATTTTGGTACTTTTCGGATAACTTTCATATTTTGATGAATAGTGAAAATTACTAAATTTTAGTTAAAAACAACTTTTTCAATCGAAATAATTTATAGTGATAAATTATTAATTTGAGTGGTTTTAAAGTATATTTAGAATATATTTTTACAATTTAATACAATGTTGGTCATTGGATGTAATTTCACATTTAAACCAGACATAAACAAGTGTCAATCTTTTGATAGATATTGTTTCTTAAAAACACGCTATTTGTTTTAACAGCGGGATTTAATTATAAAATTAATTAATGCATCTTCTATGTTATGAATTTGGTAAAATAGACTTCATTTTTGAATTTGGAATAAGAAATATAGCTTAGGATGAAATTTTGGCATTGTTCTGAAAAAACATCAATTTTTGATGAATAGTGAAACTACTAAGTGGTACTTAAAAAAATTAATTTCTTCATAAATCTTAATTTTACCGCTTATGTGAATGGAATATCAAAAATCCGAGAGACACAGTTGATGTCAGTAAGTAAAATGTGGTTCAATGAGATGAAAATAATTTTTGGTGAATAGTAACTTTTTACTTTTTTTTACCACGGTTAAAAATAAATATGATAATTAAGGGTAAAAATGATATTAATATTACCCTAACACATGTCCTAATCCTATTGGAAATGTGTATCTCTACCAAATTCAACCTTAAGTGTAAAATATTATCATTTAGGCTCACTTGGGTTAGATTAGGACATTTATTATTAATTTATTTAAAGAAGGGTTAAAATAGTTAAAATCAAAGTTTAATAAGTAAATCATTTTTAATATGGGGTTATACATAAGATAAATTAGACTATAAATATTCATTAGAAAGCTGAAAAGATTTAATACATAATTATATTTTATTTATAATTTTTAGACTTTAAATAAATTAATTTATTTATGACACAACGATGATGCTGTAATTACCCTTTTGAGGAAATATTAACATAATTGATGCTCAAATGAATGTAATTTGAGACTTTTTATGAATTCCACTAATTTTCTAGGTTACTATGATATATTAGTGTTGATTTAATCAACTTGGTTCGAACATATAATTCTGTTACGACTTTCACAAAAATCATATATCAAATAGTGTCAAAATTGACACAAAATAGTTTTTAAATCAAATATTATATTACTAATTGTTATTTTATTCTTAAAAATATAAGGTTCGGCCAAATGACTTAGATAAGGATATATATATTATTAATAAACAATTTGGGGTTCGTTTGGCATGTTATAGTAAGTGTATTAACCATATAGTGAAATAAAACAAAAAGACACGGTAAAAGTTAAATTATTTAACTTAGAGTTAAATCTAATTGATAAGGTTAAAATAATACCCTAAACTTGTCTAAATCTTATTGGTTGATAGTATTTCGACCCATACCCACTTTAGCTTCGAAATAAGACCCTTTGGAACCATTATAAACCGATTTTGACATTAATATAAAATAATATTTTGAGGTTTTCCTAATGTGCCCCTCTCCTCCCTTATAAAAGGACACCTCCTCCCCCTCCTCATCACACCAATTTGAGCACTCAAGCTCGACCAAACCCTGCCAAAATCTCTTCTCCACTTCCTTAGAAACATCCTAGAGGTTCTGGTCTTCCTCAAAGACCCATTTTAGTTCCCTAAGAGGAGGTCTCCAAAAGGCGCTTCAAAGAAGAGGTAATTACCGTTACCAATTCTTTCATCTTTATTTCTTCTTCCACTTCTTCTTCTTAGGTTGTTTAATTATGAAGTAATAACATCAATATCACTCATATACTGATATGTAATTATAAGTATGAAACAACCCTATTTCACCATCTATCCATCCTACGGAAAAAGAAATCACCGCGCGTGCGTACGTACGGAATACCGTCTCCACGTCGTGGTGTAATCTATTTTCCACCACCACCTTACATGGATGGGTATAATGGTGTAAAGAATAACTATACATAGTTATTAAAACATCATATTGATTCTGATATATTGTATAATCCACTCCAATTCAATTCAATATTTATGGAAATGATATCATCGCTCGTGCGTACGTACGGACTACCGTCTCCACGACGCGATGAGATTCATTCTCCATGTTAACCATTTAAGAATGATTATAAAGTATATATAAGAAATAATAATGAAATATATGACATTATAAAGCTACTGGATTTATGTATATATATATATATTTATGTCATCTACTTACTTCCATTCAAGACAATAAGGAAAGGAAAACAGCGTTCATGCGTACGTACGGACTACCGTCTCCATGAACAGTGTTTTTCATTTCATTTATCTATCTATTATATATATATATATAATGAATATATATGATATATAAATCATATTTTATATTCTGTAAGTTAGTAAATCATGATATAAGTAATAATAATGTCAAGAACAACAAGTCAAAAGACCTACGATAAATGAAACAATTTTACCCAAAACGCTTCTTTAACATGGAATTTACAAAAGAACGGGTAATATAATGTCATAAGTGAACCATATATGATATCATAACAATGAATATGATTCTGTAATAAGTAAATGACATTATTTAAACCATTATACAGGAGCTTCGGACACGTACAAAGCAAATCGGACCTAAGGTAAGGGAAATATCACAATCTCATTTTTATCCGAGATTGTTTATTCGTAAGTATTTACTGGGGTGTATTGTATCATCCACATCCATGTCCCATAAATATGTAAAATTTTTTCCATACACTTACAATAGTTTAAATCCAATTTTACCCTTCGGTGAGTTTTTAGTAAAATATATGAAAGGAATCTTTTGTTGTTTTTCGTACGAGGTACTTTTTTGACTTTTCCGACAAAAGTATGGGAAGAATGTTTTTTAACTTATACGGCATGAATGGATTTTTAAAACATTATTTCCAAGAAGCTTCCTTTACAAGTTTTCAAGTTTAATTTTAATCAACTTCTTTTAGTTTATAATTGTATGACATGTTACGAAAAAAAAGTGTTTTTAAAGAAGAAAGGATATTTTCCTCAAGAATGGAGTTCAAGTGTTTTATCAAAATTATTTTCCATCCAAGATAATAAAGGGATCTTTTTTTATCCCTATTATTACCTTCATTTGATTATGTTTTGAGGGAATTATTTTTATGAAGTCATTTACCTTATATGATTTGTTTTATGATGTCATGATGTTTCAAGAATCCCATTTTTTGTTACATGTGTTATGCGAAAATGTAGGATTTATGATTATGTGGCACACATAAGAAAGGATTCATTATAAGATGGTTGGGACCTATATCTCCCTCCAATGAATTGGGTAAAGATTTTATATCTCATGAGATAGACATGGCTGGAATGGTAGGTTATACCGGTTCAGTGAAACAGGACTGAAACGAGGGTGACTCGGTTCAGAAAGGGACTTTTCCACTAAGATAGTCTTGGCAATGAGTCTCGACTAACAAGAAAAGAGTATCTATGATTATGTGTGTATGACACAAAGTTTCTTGTTTTATGTTATTATTATTGTGATTACATTTCACTGCCATTATTTATCCCATGTTATGAAATTATGATCTCTTATGCAGGTTAAGATTTCCAAAAGTTATGTTCTTATGAATATGATGTGATTGATTTTTCTTTTGTTTACCAATACTGAGAATTTGAGCTCACCCTTTTATGTTTTCTTTTCCCCAGGATATAAAGAAATGTTTTAGGTAAAAAAAAGGGGAAGATCTTTATTGGAGATTTTGAAGATCTTTCACCACGATTAGAAGATTATATTTCGAGTTTCCAAAGACACTAAACTATTACGATCCTTGTGTGTGTGTTTTTTTTGTTATGTACTAAGTATTCCGCAAATGTAATGTAATGTCCATGTACGTTAAGATTCGGGTCTCTACAATCCAACCCAACAATTTTTCCCTCAGCCAACTTTTCCGCAATTAAGAAGGTCCTGGGCCTGATGCCTCCCTTCGAATCCCTGACTGGAAAGAGATAAATTCTGAGCCACATAGCCAAGAAACCTACCAGATGAGTCTTCTATGGGATCCGTTGATTCATCTTATATCCCCATTTCTCAAACTCTTCTTCTTCTAGAGTTGGACAGAATTTTCCATGAGCACCCCTCTTCTCAGGTTTTGGGCAGGTGGTAGGGCGTTTGGGCCTCTTATACTTGGATTTCTTTTTCTTGGATCCTTTCTCCTTTGGCTCCTTCTCCTTTGGATCCATCTCTTTCTCCCCCATAAGAAATATATTCATCCACTCCTCCAGATTAATATCCTTTCTAGAATGAGTTAACGAGGTCTTTGAACTCTTAAGCCTGTGGAATATCTTAAATAATTCCCATGATAAAGAAGGAGTCTTCTCTGAATCATTCCAAGTCACCTTGGGAGGAATTAATTCATCATACATAGCGCCCAAAATTGGATCCCCTGAGATCTTGTGGACATCCCATAGACTGATACCTACTTCTCCATGAGTCAGATGGAATGAATTATTTTCTGGACTCCATTGACTGAGTATCTCCGGCACGAAGTTATCATGTCTGCAAACATATGTTTGAACAACCCCAATAGCTTCGTATATCACCACTCCTTTCATATCCTCGACAAACTCTGCACAGGTTTGTCGCACCTAGTATGCCCACATCCAAGTTGGCTTCACACCTCTCCCAGGACAGATGTCCCAACTTTTCTTCCATCCTTTGGATTTATCCATCTGAGCATTTTGGAAGATTGAAGAATAACAATGTGGTCACAGCTCAGGCGTATGAAGTTTCAGATCTAGCGTACAAGGGCTATGATGCATCATGTGGGCCTTCTCCACTGTTCCAACACTTATAAATACTCATTCACATGAGATATTTTCTATTGAAATGTTGGTATAATTCAGAAACCACGAAAATGAGAGATAGTTCTTTGCTTCTGGAATAGTAACTTCTCGCAGATGACCATAGCCATATAAAGAAAAATAAATGCTTTGGGGTAAGTCGCGATGATATTTCTTCAGATACATAGCGAAATCCGGAAGAGTGCTACTTTTGAATGTTTAATAATCATGGCCAATGATCTTCATCATATCATCAATCCTCTTGCTAGCTAGTTCATCAGCTATTCTGGTTCTAAGAGCCATTGATTCTGCACAAAAGTTGAATAAATTAACTTTTATGTAAGTTGATTTTTCATATAAGTTTTGAAGGAATTTCAAAAAAATTGTAAAGGCATTGAGGTGTGCATGTTTAAAACTTGGCGCACAAGTATGGATGTATCACGCAAGTGTTAATGTGTCACTCATGTTTTTGGTACGTAAGTGTCACCGTGCAAGTCTTATTACCATAACAACAGTGCGAAAGCGATGAAAACAGCTAAATCAAGCCACATGCGTGGCGAAGGGGACCTGTGCGGTGAGAGCTCAAAAATCCAGAAATCAGATGCTGTCCGTGGAAAATGACCGCATATTTATAGGCCAGGTGGCCCACCTGCGCGCCTACACCCAGCGTGCTCCAGCCCTGCGCGACTCGGACCTTCACACCAACTGTTGCGCATTGAACACTTGTGCGCCACCTTTACTTTAGTTTTCTTCTTTTCCTCAGAGTCACATCCTCATTTATTATGGATCCAAATCTGAGGGGAGACTTTTGGTGATGCTCCTTTTCGTCACATTGTCTAAAAGAATGGGAAGAAAAAAATGATTTAGCACAAATTGATTCATCCTTTGAAGAAAACATCAAAAATGACAAAGGCATGAAGAAGGCTTCAAAAGCACAAGGGTCGCGCAAGTTCCCTCACTGTCAAGCAAGTATACTTGCACGCCACCTAATGGTCACACAAGTGACTTCTGCACCCTAAAGGATAACCGTATGGTGTCTTCTCCAGCCTATAAATTGACCCGGTGGGCCCCCCATTTGAGTAATAATTTTTCTATAATTCAAATAGAGAGCTCTGAACGCCTAGGTCTATTTTTTATGTCTTCCGAACACTTATAAGGTAATTATTTACCTAGAGTGGAAGGTTTAAACAAGAGGAGTAAGGTCTAAGTGTTAGAATTCACTAACACTTGCGTGCCTAAGTGGTTTTACCCTTAAGGGAAATGGACACACTTGCGCGCCTCCCTACTTCTTCACCAGAACTTGCGCGCCATCTTGTGGACAGCCTATAGGGATGATTCTAAATGCATTGATCAAGGATCGCCCAAATATTACTCTAAGGGTGAAAATCACGTATATAACAATGTGCCGTGCAGGTATACCTATGCGACCAGGACTTGCATGCCCATGCAGTACCTACGCGCCAACCAGGACTTGCGCACCCCTACCTTTTTGGGTGCCTTTCCTGCCCATTTCACCACTCTTATTTCATTCCACCTCTCCTATTCAAGATTTAGTCTTCAAGACACTCTTCAAAGACATTTATGGCATGATTTCTTGATTTGGATTCCTTATATGAAAGGAACTCCATGGAATATCTCTCATAATATAGCGATTTATACATCTTTATGTCACTATAGATTGAGATTTCATTCATTCAACCTCATCCTTTAAGATAAGAGAATCCTTAACCTGGGCCTCCTTTTCAGCAATAAGCCCTAGTAATAATTCTCAAATACGAGCTTCCTTTTCAGGAGTAAGCCCCATATCCCCTAACCTGGTCTTCCTTTTCTAGAGTAAGCCCCATTCATAATTCCCCAAAATTATGGGCATCCTCCTCAGGAGTAAGCCCCAAACCTTAATTCCTTTCAACTGGTCCTCCTTTTCAGAAATTAGCCCCAGTCTCAAATATGGGCATCCTCTTTTGGAGTAATCCCCAAGTCCTTTAATTTTGGAATCCCATTAATCTGGGCCTCCTCCTTAGAAATAAACCCCAACCTTAATTTATCTTAACCAATCATAATTCATTTTGATCTGGGCTTCCTTCTCAGGTGTAAAACACAATAATAAGTCCCCTCCAAACATGGGCATCTTCCATAGGAGTAAGCCTCAATATTAGAGTATCCAAATCTCCTTGAAGAACATATACCTTTATGGACCCTGTTCATGGATTTCATCCCTGAAGTAAATATTAATCCTTATCTATTTTGGGCAGTCATACATACATAAGCCCCACATCATTTCTTATGATTGAACCATTCCTGGAACAATTGTCTAGTTTTAGCAATACCTCTTGTTTCTCACACCGAGCATGGATCACGTGATCTTAGAGCATAAATGTAATCATGACATCATCCATTGATCCATCAATCATGCATAAATATCATACTCCCTTATTCGAACTACGTGGGTTCTGATTCCTTTTCAGGATACGTAGGTAGCCCATCAGTGGGTATGATCCCCATTCTAAAATAATCCATGTCATCCTGAATGACAATAAACTTCATGTGCCCCACTGAGTGGCTTTAAAACTAGTATGGTCATCATAATGACCAAGAGAATTTTATGCATTTTAAGGATACCATCAACTAAGAATCTCTAACAAATACAGATTACTCTTCATCGATGAAGAACCTCGAATACATATAAAAGATTATCTGTATTTCTTAAATATCAATCATTGATTGTCAGATTAATGGAAAGCTCATTTTATACTTGGTAATGTAATAAGGATTCACAAACATAACTTAAATATATAAAGAGAGTCCTGGAGTAGACAATAATTCCCCTAAAAAGGTGTGATGAGTCCGACCTCCCATCCTCTAGACCAATGAAAATTCCTAAGACTCATCAGTCCACTACTAATGAGCACATACCTTTGGAAAGTAGGTCCAAATGGATATGGAATCATTGGATGTTTCCGGTTCTACAAACAAACCCGTTAGAAACCGATTGGAATGTTTGAATCTCAAATCAACGAGGTCATCCCCGATTCCAGAGGGAAATAGCTATGAAAATGACCTCTTTTCCCACCATGAGTATTACTTGATATTTGGATTCCATAATAAGACGTAATTTTTTTAAAAGTAAAACAAATACTATATACAATTTAACATATTTTGGTATTGAAAATGGTTTTGATAATGTGAAATTTTACGTCAATATATATAAATGATGTATTATGATTGAAATGTGGAAAGGTTATCATTATTTTATATTTGTTTTATGTGTTATGATTTTATAACGGTACAAGAACATTTTATGGGTGGTTACATGACAAAACAAATGATGGGTGGTGCTGTGATAAACCAGGATGGGTGGTTACATTATAATATCCAATTAATTGGTTATGGAAGTCGGCTGTATGGCTCTTCCATTTAGGGATATGTGTGGAAGTTGACTCTATGGTTATTCCATTTAAGTATGTTTATGTCCCAAGATACCTTTATATGTTATGTGTTCTTTATATGGGTTTTAGGGTAATAATTTGGTTACAATAGGGTAAGAAATGATCTTTTATTCAGTGAAGAGTATTTACTACATCATAAAGGTGAAAATTATTTCTTATGATAAAGTATTCATGGTTTCCTTATTGTTTTCAAAAACTAACAGTTTTCCCTTCTTGTGAATCCTTTACTGAGCATTTTATGCTGACCAATTTTTTTTAAAAAATTTTCACAGGATATAAAGTAGAATAAGGTCAATAATGGGATCAAGGAAATGTCATGTTGTAAAAAACATGGAACTAGACATGTCACTTTTTTCAATAATCATTTTTTTGTGAATAAAATAAAAACTGGGTAGATGTGTAAACAAGTAATATTCTAGTTGATATGTATATGTAAGGAACAAATTCCCTAAAGATCTAAACCTGAAAAGATACTCAATGTTAATCATTAACTTTATTCAATAATAATCAATTTTAAGGTTGGGTCTTTATCGGCAGTGGTTGAGGGATCATATACATGTTTTCTTTTCATCTTGAGTTGTAGAAATATGAATATGTCCTCCCTAGTTTTAAAATAATGTTATTCTTGCCCGAATTATAATTGTATGGGATTTAATTTTTTTAACTAGAAATTTTATTTTTATAATATTTTTATTTAAGGGAGATATTTAATGTATTTATATATTTATTTCCAAAAATTATTAATAAGGTAAAAAAATATTCTTGTTTCAAATTATGATATTCAAATTAGTAAGGGATTAGTTATTCTAAAAAATGATTTGTTTTGTTTTGTTTCATTGCATGGAAGATAAATTTAATGAAAAGAATTTGATGATTTAATGTTATATAGTATTTTTATTTTATGTAATAAATTTATATGCATATAAATTTTTTTAGGGATGTTTATTCTATTACTTTTAAATATCCTATGAAGAAAAATATTCCTATTTTTAAATATATTTTTTTAATCTTGATCGTAAAAAAAGATATTAATATTTTACATTTAACATTGTAAAAAATTTTATTCATAAGATGAATAATAGTTTTTATTATTATTATTATTATTATATTATTGTTATTATTATTATTACAATATTCTAAATATTTTTTTTGAATAATTATTGTTTTCAAATGAAATTTTTATATCTCATGTTTTCAAGGCTGATTAAAGAATATTTTATAAATTATCATTTAATGTGAATTTAAATTATAGATGTTTAATATGAATATATAATATACATGCATTAATCATATCAATAACAATCCATGAATTGAATAAATGTGTTATTTTTAATTTAATTAGTCATTTTTTGTTGAGAAAAGCAGGCACTGACGCCCACGCAATAAGACAATACAAGGTTACAAAATATGAAATGAAGGTATTTTATATTTATTACACAGAAAAATTGGGACAAATTATTCAAGAAGAGTGGTTGAGTAGAGACATCCTTCCATAGTGATGTTGTTGTTTTCCAACCCATATATAGTATTTTTTTCTTCCCAAAATGTGTGAGTGATAAAGTAATTCATGGAAGATATAATTTCAAAACATTTGACCCATTTTTCTACTGTCATCCATGATAGGTATGTATGACCTATTCTTTTCTCTTTCACAAGAGTCGTGGAGTCACATTATTACTATAGAAAATCCCAATATCATTGATGGGAAAGATCATTTCTAGGATTATACCCATCATATATGATTACAATGTACTTAAAATGCCACAAGGGGTGTGATAACTCACCACAACATCACCATTGCTCTCTTTGAAAATAGAAAAATATCATGAGGGGCCTTAGTTACCCTAGTAATCCCCATCTGTATTACACAATATGCATCCTGTGAAAGGTGTTGTCCAATGAAAATCTATATTTCCATAATGATTAATGTAATTACCATCAATATAGAGCATCCAGAGGACAATAAATTAACCAAAAGATTTTCTGTATTTTCTATCATGATGTTCATTAGCATCTTTCACTCTTGGAATGATACTATATCGGGTGAAACCAGTATGAAAATAGATCATTTTGTGAAGATCAGTGTTCTTTCCATTCCAGATACAGTTGATAATCATGGTGAAAGTATTTTTGAGAAGAACTATGAGATTTTTGGAGAAATTTACAACATGTACTGTAAGAAATATTGAGAATATCGTGTTTGTGTGTGGAAAATGGATCTCAAAATAACTCTGAACTACCTTCCATAATGAATATGTTGTTTTTCATCTCATGAACATACGATCCATGTCCTCTCTATGCTGGTTGTAAATAATGCATTTATAACACAATGAAATACCCAATCTTTGAAGGCTGGAATAAACCAAATTCTTGTTGAGATAGTTCCACCACAACAATGTGAACATAAAGGGTGTCATCCATGTCTTATTACATTAACCAATACATTTGGTTTCACCTTGAATACGGTGTTTTTGTAAGCTTTATTAATCAAGTAATCCATTAGGAGACCCCTCCCATATCATCATATCCAACTGATTATCAAAGACATACCTATCCAGAGTGCTAATAATTCAATCCATAACAAGTTCGGTATTTTATAGATGCTCTCTTATAATTATATTGTGATCAATTAAATTTTACTCCATTATTACCTGGTTAATAAGTTGTTTTCTTGTCCAGTTATCATACCTAAAATGATGGGTGGAGTTCATGCTAACCACCCATCGAGAATGTGGGTTGATATTTTGGAATACATTCCAAATTACTAGCCAAAGAGATTACTCAAGGTAAAATATTATCCCTATTAAAATCCATTTTATGTATCTAATTTTAGTTAATTCTAATGAAGTAGGTTTGGCATTGATAATTCTCCACACAAACTTGTCCTATTGTGGCCAATTAGATAACTCCACGTTTTTGATGCCCAAACCCAACGAGTTTATTTGGAAAGAAGCATGTTTTCTAAGGGGTAGTGATGGCTCCCCTTTAGAGGATGTTTCTAATATTTAAAAACTTATTCATAAATTTATTAAGTTTTTTAATGACATTTTAAATCCACAGATAAACCATAAATGAGTGGAAAGGTTTTGAGATCACAACTATGATTACAATATAGATTTTTCCCGCCATTGAGAGATACATCCCTTTCCATGAGGCAAGAGTTCTTTTAATCTGATCCATTTCACCCTAAATGTGAGTTGTACAAGTATTTCCCCAAAATAATTTAACACCAATATATATAAATATTAAATACCCCTCTATTATTCCCAAATCATTGGTGAGAGTAATCTTCCTAGATGGTTAGATGTTCTTCCCAAAGTATAAAAATGACATACTACAGTTAATTTATTAACTAAATACATTTTAATAATTTTGAAGAGAAATTTTATGATTTGCTATGTTCCTCTTATCCCCCTGTGTAACAATGAAAATGTCATGAGAAAAAAGTAAGTGGGATGGAGCAGAGATACCTCAGGATGCTCTGATTTTAATCAAATCCCCCATTGCCACCATGTCATGTAATATTATGCATAGATAATCCTCTATGATAGAAATGATAATGGCTAAGAATGGATCCCCTTGTCTCACCCCCTGGAGATTGTGGTGCATCCCTTCAGGGACCCATTGGTAAGAATGGAGATGTGGGATGACTGAAAGAGCACATTAATCTATTGAATAATCTTCAAACCAAATACCAAACTATGTAAGAAACTTCCAATAAATCCCTAGTCCACTATGTCAAAAGTATTTTTTATATCAATCTTTATAACAATGTTTCCACGTATGGTTGTTTTTAAATGGAGGTTCACACACTCATAGAAAGTGGTCAAACAATACTAAATATTTCTTCCTTTCACAAACCCAAACATTTTCTAGGAAACTATTTTCTCTGACAACCCAACACGTCTGCTGGAAATATTTTTTCTGATAACTTTTTTATGGTTATTGACCAATGAAACTGGCCTAAATTTCATTCTCATCTTTTGTGATGAGGGAAATTAATTGAGCATTGAAGCCTTCAGGAAATGTCCCACACATGAAAACATTATTGAAAATTTGGAACACTTCACTTTGTATAATGTCTCGGTAGATTTGATATAAATGTTTAGTAAATACATCCATACCTAGAGAGTTTTCCTTATTTTGGACAAATTTATCCTGTTTAATCTATAAGTCCATTTGAAAAGAGGTAAAAGTACAATTTTCTGGCTAAGTAAGAAAATTTGGAATGATGTTTTCCCAGATAAATGCTCCCCTTGAGGCCATTTAAGAAGTCCATGTAAATGGAGACAATATTATTACCGTGCTCTTGTAGTCCTTCAAAATTTGATCCTCGTTATTTAGGAGATAAAGAGGCCTATATTACCTTCATACTCATTGAAGATGAATAAAAATTTTGTGTTTCTATCTATATCCAAAAGCCACCTGGTTCTGAGTATATCTTTCTTGATGTTATCACAGAGTTTTATGAGACTCGTTAGCTTAGATGAGATTTAAGCTTCTTGTTTCATGTCTCCATGAGTGTTTCCCATCGTATTCTCTTCCTGATTATCTTTTATAGAACATTTTAGTCCATTGATCTCGAAGTCTATTGAGATAACATTGACTTTACTCCATTGCATTATCTTCACTTTGATCATTTTAAATGTATATAGGAAGACCAGAGGACCTTCATTTCTAGCTGTCGAGCAAAAAAATTTCTTTAATCATCCTTGACCACCCTGGTAGACAGTTCCACGCATTATTGAACCACGTTGGAGTTTGTTGTTTCAATTCATTTCATTGAATCCTTTAAAGAAGGGGCTAATTGTCAGAATTGTGCATGGAAACTGTTGCTCATGAAATTGATTTCTAGATATCAAGGGAGGCACCATTGACAAATACCATATCTATTAGGATAGATTTCATGAAATTAAGATGGATTCTATACCATCTAAATATTTCGCTAATAAGGTTTATTTCAGTCAATCTCGCCACCCCTATACACTGTTCAAATTATCTTATAGAAGTTGCATTTATCAAATGAACAATCATCTTATCTGAATTAAGAATGTATGTAAAATCCCTCACAATTATCCATGGGTCCATAATTATTTTTGATAGTTACTTGATTTCCTCCCATAATATCTTCCTGTCCGTGTAATTATTTTATGTATATATCACTGAACTGTACATTTTCTGACATGACTCCATGAAGTTCAAATTTAAAATATGGTTATCCTCATTAATCTTAATTGGGATGTCAATAAATTTATGTACAACAATCCTAATCCTATACGGAGAAGAATTATCCTGATTGGTAACCAGAATTGAGTGTCATTTGTTGCTAAATAATGTGCCCAGATTCATAGAATTTATCTTGGGCTGAATAATACTTATTATTTTAGGTTTTTACATACATTTATGGATACTAATATAACCCTCTTTTGCAGGGTTGGATAGCCCTTGAAAATTCTAAAATATGAACCTCATTTATTTTGTTTGTGGGTGAGACCCCCTTTCCTATTATTTGATATTTTCTTATTGTCACTATTGCAGAGACATTGACCTCATATTTAACATCTGTTTTTTAACCCTTGTTTTGAGTCTTCTCCCATTGTTGGACATTATCCTTCACATTCTTCATGAAAGAGTACTCCAATAAATGACTCTCAATATCCTTTCTAGATACTATATTCCTAGAAATATCATCTTCAGAATTCTAGGAAAACAACCTACATACCAGTTCACCATAGGTTTAGAGCCATATACATCTGGTTTTTTTCTGGTTGACCTTAGGTGAAATGCCACTGTCTTTAAATTATTCCATTGAATTTATTAAACACATGTATATATCTAAACTCTAAAAGTGTTTTATGAAACATTATTTTGTCAAAATTTATATATGATGTAAGTATTATATTCTTCTATGAAAACTTTTCAGGTAAATTTTGGAATTATTTTGAATCGGTCAATTTTGAGAAAGATGGAGCTTCCCAAAAATGTTTTCCTAATATAAAAATTTTCACATGCAGATCAAATCAGATAATGAGGAATGGTGAGTGAACCCACGACATCAACAAGATGTTCTCCCATCAGTGATATTTCTATGTGGCCAAAAAAGTTTTACAAGATCTATCCTACAACATTTTATTCGATTAAAGAATTACTAATTTCGAATGATTTTAAAGGAGAAATCCAATTTTTTTCAATGAATAAATCTAAAATTCATTTTCTACAATAATAATAACTTTTAAAAAGTAGTTTGTATAATATATATATATATTGATATAATTTTTTTTAATGTATTCTTAAAATATTAGTTTAGAGAAATATATTTCAATTGTATTGAAACCCCTTATTGGAAAATTTTATTGTCATCACAGGTTGTTAAAAATATTTTCACAGGAATATTAGAAATTTTAACATGGAAGAATTCACTTATGTATTTAGTTCAAGTGAATCGAATTTTTTGTTTTAATTATATTTCTAAAATCTGATTTTATTGTACGGAATTTTCCAAATTCTATAGAACCTAGACTAGAAATAGACCTATAATGTATAAAGTAATGTATATTTTTATGTTTTCTTAAAAAAACATAAATTTCTAGAAATAAATATGAATGCGTTGTTTTGAGGTATATATTTCATATCAAAGCGATAATCAAGATATCTTTGGATATTAAGCATTGTATATTAAAAACACTAAATGATAACATTTCCTTTAAAACTTTTAGGTAATTGCGTTTCTTTCAAATTTATAGTTTTCTTAAGTGTCAAGAAGAAAACTCAATATTTTTTATGTCCGAAAAACGAATTGCGGGGGAGAAATTTTTTTAGGGTCGAAAAGGTAACATCCAAAAAAAATCAATATTAATAAGTACTTAATTAAATTATTTTCTTATAATTTAATCAAATTATGGTACAAAAGTTATTTTATAAAACTAATTGATATTATTTAATCAAAAAAAATTATATTATATGTTCAGTTGAATGATTAAATTTTTAACACCTAAAAACAATATTGGAAATAATATTACTTTGTAATAATTTCCAAATTATAAAATCATTATTACAAATAATGATTTATTAAATTATTTTAATCAATTATAATTTTATGAAAAAAATGGTTTCAAATATTATGATATCATATTTATTAAATAAAGTATTAATTTCAAGAAATTAGATAAAATTTTAATTAATATTAAAAGTTACAAACACATGATGCTATTTTTATAAATGTCTTATTATTTTCATTGAAATTTTTATATATCTTTATGCTGGGTATAGAAAAATATAAATATTTCATTAAAGGAAAAAAATAAAAAAAATAATAAAAAAATAATTAAAATTTTATGATAGTATTTATAAATAAAATGTTTTCGTTTTTTTAAAAAAGCTTCCATTTTATTATGACTATACGAAATTAAAAAAATTATATATATTTTTTAAAATTTTAATTATTAAAATTTATGATATTATATTATATTCAATATAAAAATAACAAAAAGTAATTTTATTTATTCAGAAAAAATAAGTATTAAATATTAATGATTATGACTATTATAATTATATTTTTTTTGTTATAAATTATAAGGATATGAATTATGAAAATTTTACAACTAATTTTTTTTTAAAAAATAAATATGATGATAAAATTGAAAAGAATTATTAGTTTATATAATATTTTAATAAATAATGATATTTTATTAAATTAAAATAATAATAATGATAAAATATTATATTTTGAATCATGAATGACGTTGCAAATAAAAAAACAATGATGAAAGAAAATATAACAAAACCGGATAAGGGTTAGGGACCCGATGTTTGGGGAGAAATAGAATATATATGGATTCATTTCATCAAGGACGAATGATGATTGTTGAGCTGAGCATAAAGGTCAATTGCAGATGAGCAAACCTGGTTTAATTTTATCAAAGAATGATTGATGTTGAGCACAGAGAGGGAGAATTGATCAAGGCCATCTACTCAATCCAATTGGATGAATGAGGTGGATCTAAGCTCATAAAAGCGAGCAATGAACAATATGGCCTCACTTCTGAATGAGTTTTGACTGGATAAGGGTTTCAAACATGAAAGTCGTGAAGACATATCTCCATCACTTTCCTCTTGTTATAGATTTTTAGATATTTTACTGATAGGTTTGTGTAATTTATTTTTTGGATTCCAGATGCTGATCAATGTGGATTATTGATTCCTTATTTTTTATCTTTTCCTCTCATTATCATTGTTTATAGAATGATTTTTTATTGATTATTTTAAATTTTTGAATCGTTTTTGTCAGCATTTTGTTTTGGTGTTTTATAAATATAATTTCTCTATTTATTTTTCTTCCATGAATCCAACAACTAACAATCTGCATTATTTTTTATGGTGTAATTATGTTTTTGGTTTGATGAATCGGTCCATTTTCCTTTAATGATATAAAAATATATATTTAACAAATTCAATATCAAATGGTTTTGTTTTTTCAATGAAAATATTTTTATGCAAGGGTGAATCATCTTCTTCTACTGCTAATAATGATAAATGATCAATTGGTCACTGAGAAGATTAAGAAACTCACATTTATAACACCAAACCCTTATGAAATTGCCTCAATAAATATATACATGAGTCCAAAAATTCTATTTTTTTATAAATAACTATTCATGCGAAGTGTTTTTTGGGTGTTTTGATAGTCGATTGAGGCACTCTATACAGAGAGGATGGTAAGAAGTTTCGAAAGATGGCGGTGAAGGAATCCTAATAATGGTTTATTTTCTATCATAGTTACAAAAATAGGAAGAATTCATCTACGGTTTTAAATGAAATTTATTCCTGAAATAATTATAAAATTAAGGGATTTATTTTTTGTAGAAAATTATTTTTATGTTTATATATATATATTTAATGGCAAAAAATCATGTATTTTTTCCAAACTCTATTTATATGTGAAAAATGTAGTCATGATTCAAGTTATGATATTCAATTTAGTAAGAGTTTAATTATTTTGAAACATAAATTAATTTTTTGTTTTGCTTATGTGTATGTAAGATAATTTTAAATAAAATAATTAGATGATTTTATGTTTTATAGAATTATTATTTTTAATAAGAAATTTATATTTTTATTATTTTATTTATGAAATTTTATTATCATGTTTGTACTCCTATGTTTAAAAATGGTATCTTTTTAAATAATTTTCAAAAACAAATTTTATAGTAAAATTATAATTTAATATTTTATATTAAGCATTCTAAAAAATTGAATGTGTAAGGGGAATAAGAAATATTATAATTATATAATGAACTATAATAATAATATTATATTTTAAATTCAATTTATTAAATATATGTTTTTTGGAAAATGATATTTAAATATTTCTTATTATCAAGGCATATTTTATAAATTATAATAGCATTTTAATTGATAATATGGATGTTTAATATGCATATATAATAGCCTTTCAGAATGTATACAAATGAAAATCCATGCATTGGATAAAAAATATGTTTTTAATTTAATTTTGTTGTTTTTATAAATTGTTCCTCTGAATTTATTAATCTAACAGATTTCTCCAAAATCTAAAATTATTTTATTAGAAATTAGATTTTGAAAAATTATTAAGGAAGTAAAAATTATTTTCTTCTTCCAAAATAAATCAACTGTATTTTGAAAAGGTTTTGAACTGATTATTTGTGAGAAAGACGAATATTTAGAAAAAAATTCTTAAAATTATATGTGGTGCTTTCAAATTAAATGAGATAATAAAGAACAAGGTGTGAACCAATGACCTCAATGGGACATTTTTCCATTATTGATAATGTTATGAGGCTATAAGGGTTTTACAAGATACGTGAAGTATCATTTTAATCCCTAAAAGTATTATTATTTTCACATGATTTTCAAGGATAAAAATGGTTGTTTTTTCTAGAATATTTTTGAAATGAATTTCCAATAATAATAATATTTTATTAATTGAATTTCATATATCAAATATATGTATATATATATATATATATATATAAATTTTTATATTGTTTTTATAAATGTATTTTTTACCGGTTTGATAACCCCTTTCTCATTAATTTTTTCCTCATCCCATGTTTTTTAAAATAATTTCATAGGAATTTTATATGTTCAATGATGGATGGACTCCTTTAAGGAGTTAGCGCACCTGAAGCTAATTAGTTATTTTAATTAATTTTGTAATCTATGATTAAATAGTAATGTATTTTTCTAGTTCCCTTGTACCAAGGCTAGAAAATGTCCTAGAATGCATAAAGTATTATGTATTTTTCAGTTATCCTTAAAAACATACATTTCATGTATTATAACTGAATCTGTATTCCTAGGTTCAAGATGTTACATTTCGTATTAGTGGAAAAATGTAGAAGAATTCGGTGAATATGCATTTTTTTTCAAAAAATATAAATAAAAAAAATTTCACTGATACATTTAAGTAATTAAGATTCCTTTGATGTTTTGGTTTTATAAATTCTGAAGTCTAAAATTTAGAATTTTATAATGTTCAATGAAAGAATTATGAGGGAACAATTCAGTTATGGGGGGATATAACATTCTGTAAATTTTAGAATATTAAGAAGAGCTTAATAAAATGAATTTATTTAGTGTTAAAATAAATTATGTTATAAAACAAATTTTATAAAACTAATTGATTTTATATAATCTATATAAAACTTTATTACAAGTTAAGTGAAATGTATTGAATTATAATATATAACAACAATATTATAAATAATATTACTTTTTATTTTTTTCAATTAATAATTCATTTATTATAAAAGATGATATAAGAAATTATTTTATCAATTACACTATTATGAACAAAATTTTGTTTTCAAATCATATGTTATAATAATTTTAAATAAATTGTTAAATTCAAGATATAAGAATTGAATTCTTAATTAAAATTAAAAATTATAAACAATACTATATTATAAATAAATGTGGTGTTATTTTGTTTGAATATTTGTAAAAATATATTCCATTATAAAAAATCCAATAGTTTATTTGAAAGGTAAATGGATTAAGAAATTATTATAAATAAAATTATAAATTTAGGATAATAGTTATAATTTAAAAAAATACTTATTTAAAATAAATAATATTTAATTTTCTAGTTATCATATTAAGTTAATATAATTATATTTTGTTTTAAAATTTTAATTAGGAATATTAGAGAAATTATATTATATAAATGATAATAATAATTAAGGGTAATATAATTTATTTGAAATAAATAAATTCTGAATATTCATGATTATAAATTTTAATGACCTGGAATTTACATGTAATATATTTTTTAAAATAGATGGTAATTTTACGAGTCCGCGAAAATTGATGGTGTGTGATTCTGATGACCGGTGTGCCCAAAATCAATTTTTGAATTTTTGTTCGGGTACGTTTAGTAAACGTATGAGCAGTTTTTTATAACTTTTGAACTAGAGATCGGAATTGAAATCTGAGGGCACTGTTGAACTCGCAGTGCTAGATTTCACTTCAAGAGACATTCACCTCTACGAAAGTGGGTTGATAATAAAAGTTAGTTTTTGGTTTCTTCATGGAGAATAATAAAATAAAATAAACATCACTTTATTTAATTTTTGAGCCACCATGTGGAAGTTGGTGGAGGGTTCCACCAGAACTAAACCTCCTTGTGGGATTTGAAGTGTGGGGACCACCCGACCATAACCTCCCATGAGAGGTTATAATGCCCCCCCCCCCCCCCGAACCTAACCTCCAACGAGAGGTTACGATGTGGGGACCACCCGGGACTAAACCCCCTAATTAAATAAGGAAACCACTCAACTCCCTCATAAATGCGGGAGAGCCCCTTGACCTAATCTACCCATTTAATGGTTCCACCACCTCCCTTATTATGTGTTCCAACTCCACTATTTTAATTATTCCAAATCCTCTTCATTAAATATTTTGAGCCAATGCTCTCAATTAATTGTTTAATCCATTTGAAAATTGTGCCATAAATTAATTAATAGATAAAAATAATATATATTTTGGCTTGGAATATTCATATTGGAGGAACTTTGGATACGAGAGAGCTTAGGGAGAAAATCTCTCACCAAAGAAGAACAAATAACACGTTCTTCCAATGAATAACTTCAGCGAGGAGCGTCTTCGAATTTCTTCCTTGGAACCTCCTTCGATGTAGGACGTCTTCGACTATGACTAGCCTGCACACAAACCGATGATCGAAAAAAACGCCGACATCCATCTATTTCCAATGATCCTTCTTCTTCCTCGTGACTCTGTCGCAAAACAACAAACAAGGTAGTGAATTTATTTGAATTTGATATTGTTGCTTTAATTATTCCCTTCTAAAACAAATAATCATTTTGGATTTTTTCCTTGCGTGCTGGGAATTGTTTTCAGGGGAAAATGTAGGGTGTTGATAGACTTTACTTCTTCTATCTTCTTCTTAGTAATTCTTTGAAATTAATGAAATATTGAACTGCTTTTTACCACCCAAAATGCAGAGGGTGCAGGCCAAACCAACATGGCACGACCCCTCCGCCGTTCTTGTTAGTGATGTTCTTAGGAATGGTGATGAGGTGACAAGATGAAAAATGTGACGCATGAAACGGCTGAGCTTCCCGTAGCCTCCATGACCCGCACCACCCATCGGCCTCCCCACCTTCATCCAAACCGGTCCAAGCCGCTCCGTCGCCCCGAGCTGAAACGCGGCGCCCTTTCGGACGACAATGCATCTTGGTCGCCCGCTGGCCTTCCCTCTCCCAGACGCCTGCCTGCCTCCCGGGCCAAGCCTTTCACAACATGCCCCTCATGGCACTGGCCAACCCGGCCTCAGCCTCCTAGGCCGAGCCACCCAGGCCGCCTGAGCCGCGCCCCTCGTGGAGCCCGGTGGAGTCGGCCTCCCGCACCCCTCGCGGCGCTCCGGGCTGCACCGGCTCTATGCCACAATGCCAAGCCGCCTACGCATCCCCCTCCGGGCCGAGCCGTGCCCTTCACGACACTCTTCGGGCCGAGCGTCCCTCGTGCTGACCTACGGCCGGTCTATGCCCTCACGACCGGTCCGCGCTGTCGCGACCCGCTCGGTTGGGCCCAGTAGGCCAGACAGAATTGAATAGTCTAGCACGCCCAATGGGCAGGACCTGACACAATGGGTCAGGCCGGGCAACTCGAATCGGGTCGGCCAAGATGGGGTCGGGCCGGGTCAGTACGACCGGGTCGGGCCAGACCCGAGCCCACTAAGACCCTTTACCTTCATTGGCCATATTCATTGCAGCAGTAGTCTGTTTGAAAAACCATCAACGACACTAGTAACCTTGGACCATGATGGTCCCTTTGAGTATACCCTACTAGAGTTTGGCGTATGGTTGTCATACGGTCATGTTGGATTGTGCACGAATCCAACAGGGCTTCTGAGACTAAAACTCTAATAACTCAAAGACAGGGAATCCAATTGATGCGTCGTCTATTACATTGAGACCTAAATGATGTGGTAGCCCTTTTAAATACTTCTTCATGGGACTTCGTGTCAATTGGAGTATCTACCAGTAGCTGGTATAGAGGATCCCTCTAGTGACGAGAGAGCATAGTGTAGAGACCTAGTAGCTGGCTGATACCTGATGACTGCTGACAAATTCGACTCAGAGTGACTCAACTAGCATGGTGGGGAGTGACTTGGTGTCGCTAAAGACCCGCAGTGGATGAGCGTCTGGTTCTAGCGGCAGACCCGCAGTACTCAACAAGAGGAGTACCTCTACAGGCTATTTGGGGGAGCACCTTGGTGACGCGGTAGACCCACAGTGTGGAGCACCTCTGTGTGACACAGTAGACCCATAGTAATTGAGAGGAGGAGTACCTCCGTAGTTCAAGGTTAGTGGGAAGCACCTTGGTGTTACGGCATTCCCACTATACTTGATTAAGCATGAGTTCTCTAGCAGCCGAGGTTTCGATAATGTGAATAAAATCCTAGTACAGCTGAGACTCTAACTTTTGTTTTTTCATCATGATTGAGATGGATTACTTGATAACATAGGTATATGTACGGGCATATACCTAAGTGGGGTTATATGTTGATTTTCATACATTGTGGTTTATCCTTGATGGATTTTTTGCAACCTTGTGGGTTTCGGGGTCCCCATTGAGTATCGTTATACTCACCTCTGCACAAGCTATGCCCGCACCTCATTGTGTTGGATGTAGATGACGAACAAAGCTTTCTGAGGTTGAGAGTACCAGGACAAGAAATTACCTAGAGGTGGACCTTACAGCATGTCCGTACACGAAAGAAACAGACAGACATGAAGTGCTGAGGAGGTGAACTGTATCTACCCTTCAGGTAGGAACCTCAATAGACGACCGAGTGGAAATTTTCCCAATTTTTCCTCAATTGTACTTGTACATTCAGTTCCTTGTACTTTCCAGTTGGGCTTCATTTATGGGAACTTTAACTTACTGTACTCACTTGTTGGTTATTGAGTTTACTCGTGTTTGTATCTATTGTGTGTGTTTACAAGTAATAATGAAAATTCATTCCCAGTTTTAGGAAATTTTTCCTTTGGTGCTAGTCTCTAGCCCCTAGCCCAGGGAAGGCAGGCTTGGGGTACTCACGGTATGGGCCCCAGGGGATGTTTCGTGAAAAATTAGTATCAAAACAGTTGGTACTACCGAAAAACCTAGGACTCCAATCTTTCATTTCTATAAAGAAATAGTGTTAAGTGTAGTTAGTGAGGTTTTTAGTTCAGGGAGTCCAGTGTTGCTGCGTCGGTACACGTATCCTTACACCTGAACCCTGACATCTGATTTCCGACTCAGTACATGAAAACACTAATTGCATGTGTGTTTTCAAAAGTTTTTTTAAGTCAGCTCATCTAGGTGAGCTCACCAGGTATAATCTCTTGACCGTGTCACATCTATTTCTTTCTGGATGCCTCCCAGTGGATGACCAGCTGGATTTTTGATAGTTGTACGCATAGATAGCCCACCGAGCGAAGAGGCCTCGGTGAAGGGCCCTTTTCCAGTGAAGGAACCAACAATACCACTCCCTTTTGGTCCACTGATGCCACCATCCCCATCAGTAGATGATGCACGCCCCATGAGCGCATTGCAATAGTTCCAGAGCCAGAGGCCACCCATGTTCAGGGGATAGACAGACCCATATGAGGCGGAGGATTAACAGGAGGCTATGGTGATAGTTTTCCGACTGGTAGGGACACCAGCCGACCTCATGGTGATTCATCCTGCTATCCTTCTATAGCCAACCGTGGGAAGATAGTGGAGCTTGATGCTCTAAGTTCATGATGATATGCCGCTTTTCTGAGAAGACTTCTAGAGCCTGTTTATGGAAGAGTTTCTCCAAGCGACTCTCTATGAAGTGTGTATTCAGAATCTACTTCATATGTAGCAGGTTAGCATGACTGTAGCTCAGTACTCATCAGGTTCACATACCTCTCAAGCTACTCCACTAATTTGGTGCGGGACAGATTCTTCAGGACCCATACCTTCGAGTAGGGACTCAGGTGAGAGATCAGAGCTTCGGTGATCTCAATCATCATATCGATGTAGGCAGGGGTGTTAGAGAGAGCCCTCCTAGTGTAGAGTTTCCTTACTGAGCAGTCTCCAGCAGTGAGATCCTCCACCAGTCGACACGTAGCAGAGTCTTCTATAGCTGGAAGTAGAAATATGTTGCGTAGGTCCAAGAGGACCATACGTACAAGTGGAAAACCACACGACTCAGGATTGGTTGTGAGGGGCACTCGAAATGGAGACAGACCTTCCAGTAGCGGGAATGGTTACTCATGTGGTGGGTAGGGTCACATGTCTTGTTACTATCCGACCCTACATTCAAATGATCAGCATGTGGCAGAGAAGTAGGTCGTGCAGTTGGCGGTGGGCAATGTTTCGAGGTGTTACCACCACCACCACCTCTAAGAGGTCCACCCCTACTGTAGGGAGTAGATGGAAAATGGAGAGCTCATCTGCAGGAATATGAGGCCTACGATCACGACACTCCGAATATGATACAAGGTATGATCAGCGTCTACTCCACCATTGATGTAGTACTTATAGACACAGCTGTCCGTCACTCTTTCATTACCACTTCCCTCTTTCGGAGCTCGGAGATTCCGACAGAGCTGTTGGCTCGATCGTTTTTGCTAGAGACGTCTACAAGAGAAGACTTGATGACTACACACTAGTGCTGATAGTGTGAGAATATTATAAGAGGTGAGATATTCGACTAGGATCTCCTAGTAAGGGCATCAAGTCCATACAATGTCATCTTGGGTATGGACTGGTTATATACAGTCCATGCTTAGATTGATTGTATTAGGCGCAATGTGTGGTGTGTCCTCACGGATGGGACTAGGTTTACCTTCACTTGCGAGAAGGGATATGGTTCACGCCCAAATTTACCCAAGAGAAGAAGGGTATAACGGTCCTTGTAGTGTAGCTTGGGTTGTCGATTCCACAGAGACCTAAGAAGATACCTAAGATACACAACCTAAGGGATGTATTTTTGGCTATGAAGTGTCCAACTTGGATTGTTTTTGGATGGGATTTAAAGATATCTAATAGATTTAAGTGGATTCAATTTAAAAGAATAAGTTGATCCTAGGTTATCGCTCGGGGTGGATTGGACGTATTTTCTTTTTAATGATTTCAATTTCTTAAATTTGAGATGGGTTCATTTAAGGAGATAAAACAACATCCTCACTTACTGGTTTAATGCCTACACCCTCTAATACTAATCACTTATACTCATGAAGGATCAATGTTTGAGCACTTCAAGGTAAAGTATTGTATTAGTACTTGAAATGTGTGGCCTTAAATTCAACAAGGACGATGGAGTTTAAAAATCATCAAATAATAATCCCAATTAAAGAAGTGATTATACATTAATTAGGTGATAAATAAAATCTAATACAGCCCCTTGCTACTCCCTTGGATCAAACCATAAGTGGGTTATCCCTCCATTGATCCCATGGTTTCAATGGAAGCGGAAAGTAGACTTATGAGGGAGGAAATGGAGAAGTAAAGAAAACAATAAAAATAAAATGATCACTCCACCGTTGTGTGAATAATTTCACAAGGGCTGGTGTGAATAAATTCACACCTTGATCCAACAGCATCAATGTGATATTAAGAACAACAGAATAAGAGTATAAGAAGAACTTTTATTAAGAAACTAAAGTGAATTGAACAACTTACATGTAAACGACAAATTTGAGGCAACAAAAATGCAGCATAACATTACAATTGAACAAAGCATCTAAGATCCTCAACTCCTTCACCACCACTGCCTTAAATAGGCATTTTGGGAGCCTTGGGTCAATCCTCAAACAGTACAAAGCATCTCAATTAATTTTGGTAGGGCATAGGTGGTGGAAAGTTTGTGGAATTTGAACTTTTCCACATTTGACCCGAGGTGGCAGCCAGCTTTCCTTCACCGAACAGATGCATCTGGAAGACCTTCTAGACGGTCGAATCAGAGTGGGACATAGAATAAGACAATGGAGCTCCGGATGCATTCTAACAGCCTGTAAAACTTGGGATCATTTGGAGTTACGGATTCCGAGATATGATAATATTAGTGGACTGTTTTTCTGGGCCGCAGAATCTGGCCCAGAATTGTATCTCTAACTTGGGCCGCTTTAATGACCACCATAGAAGCCGAATTAGAATTTCCTCATGAAGAGTTATTTGTTACTATAAATGTCTTCTATCAGCCCACAAAATATGGGATTCATTGGTCCTGTATTTTGGTCCCCACAGTCTCATCAGTGGGTTAGTGTCCAATCTGCCTTCTCTAGAATTGCTTCCTTTCAGCACAAAATACCCCCAACTTCTTCCATGATTTCTCCATTGATCCCTGAATGAAAAATGTTCATATTTAAGTTTAGATAAAGTTACCAAAATATCAAATTAAAAAAATTTATAATTACATTCTTTAGAATCAGATGACTCATTGGGCCTAAATTGGTGTATATTAGGCATGAAGTGCACAAATGATGAGAATGGATGTTCATAACGAAAATGCACTAAATCAGGCCCATAAAATCAAAAATGAACATTTAATACCATTAAAATGTAATTAAAATATAAGTTTTTATTGGATAATCAGGAGCCTTTGTAGCACAATATGGACTTTCTTGTAGTAGAGTGCAGTTGATCACTCATCAGTGGTCTTTCCTTACTCTCAGAGTAGTTTATGTGGAGAGTCTGAGCTATCCTGTAGTGGTGGACCGATATGCGGATGTTTTCCCTGATGATGTAGTAGTTCTACCTCCTCGTAGAAAGGTATAATTTTACATTGACTTGTACCCTAGGAGGACACAAATATCTACACCAGTGTATCGGATGGCTCCCATGGAGCATCGTGAGATATGGGTACAACTAGAGGACTAGCAGGAGAAGGGATTCATCTGGCCTAGTATTTCTCCCTAGGAAGCCTCGATTCTATTCTCCATGAAAGTGGATGAGATCTTGAGGCTTTGTGTTGACTACTAGTGGCTGAACCAGGTGGGGGTGAAAAAAAGTTCCCACTCTTGAGGATTGATGACCTCTTTGATAAGTTGAAGGGAGAACATTGGTTCTCAAAGATAGACCTCAGATTAGGCTATCACCAGCTCAGAGTTCGAGATGTGGATGTGCAGATTACGGCCTTCAAATTTCTATACGGCCACTATGAGTTCTTGGTTATTCCATTCGGCGTAACCAATGCTCCAGCGGTGTTCATGGGACTCATGAATAGGATCGTTCATCCATACCTCGGACACTTGTATTCTTTGACAACATTCTGATCTACTCGACTACTGACAAGGTGCGTTCCTATCATTTGTGGGTAGTACTGGACATAATACGAGAGGACTAGCTTTATGTTAAGCTCTAGAAGTTCTAGTTTTGGATCCGAGTGGTTCACTTTCTAGGATACGTCATCTCGGAGGCTAGAGTTCTAGTAGATCCAGTGATGGTTGAGGTGGTACTTTCTTAGAAGCCACCCAGGAGTGTGACAGAGGTACGAAGTTTCCTGGGGTTGGCTGGATATTACTGAAGGTTTGTGCTAGAGTTATACAGAGTTGCAGCACCGCTATCAGCCTTGAAGAAGTAGGGTAAATTCTTTCTATTGTCATAGAGATTCCATCAGAGCTTTCAAAAGATGAGGCTAAGGCTGACTAGTGCCCCCATCATGAGGCTTCCAAAGGAAGGCGTAGGGTATATAGACTACTGCGACATATCAGGGACCGAACTCCGATGTGTAATGATGTAAGAGAGATCATTTATCACATATAGAACTCATCCAATGGGACAACATGATCATAAATACACTACCCATGACCTCGAGTTAGATGTAGTGGTCTTTTCCTTGAAGATGTGGTAGCACTATCTCATGGGTGAACGTTTTATTGTGTACTCTGATCACAACAGTCTCATTTATATCTTCTCTCAGAAGGACCTGAACCCGAGACAATGATGTTGGATTGAGTTCCTTCAGGACTATGAATTCGATATAGTGTATAATCATGGGAAGGGGAACGTTGTTGTAGATTCACTCAGCAGGAGGTCTAGTATAAAGGTGCTAGGTGAGGCGATAGAGCAGTTGGCTGATTTACAAATATAATTTGTGGATAGAGATGGAGAAGCCTTATTTCATCCTCCTTCAGTCAGTCCCCCACATCTTTAGCGAGTTAGAGAGGCATAGCTTGGCGACGCTGACTGCAAAGAGCGATGTGCTCAGATATCCACAGGGAATGCACCTGATGGATTTTCTGAAGGTGGGGAGCACGTCATCCTTTTCAGAGGAAGAACTATGGTACTAGTGTCTCTACATGAGGACGTATAGAGGTAGTTCCACGCATCCCCTCTAGCGGTACATCTATGAGTGGATAAGATGTACTAGGACCTCTGACGGTACCACCAGTGGCCAGGAATGAAGAAGGTAGTTGCAGAGATTTTCGGTCGATGCCTCACTTGTCAGCTAGTGAAGGTGGAGCACCAGGTACCAGCAGGCTTGATTCAGCCTTCAGAGGTCCCATAGTGGAAGTGGGATTGGGTATCCATGGATTTAGTGACAGTAATTCCCCGTACATCTAGAGGTCATGACTAGATCTGGGTTATCGTTGACCGACTCACCAAGTTATACCACATCCTACCAATCAGAGAACAGGGATCAGTTGAAAGTTTGGTACGCCTCTATTTGTAGGAAATTGTGCGGTTACATGGAGTACCTTTGACGATTGTCTCCGATCATGATGAATGTTTTACTTCCTGGCTATAGAATGGGTTATAGTAAGCTTTTTGGACGAAACTTTGTTTTAGCACCGCTTTCGATCCTCAGACGAATCACCAATCCGAGTGGACCACTCAAACCCTCGAGGATATGCTGCGTGCTTGTGTCCTCGACTTCGGTAGTATCTGGGAGGATCACTTAACTTTGGGGTTGTTTTCATACAAAAACAGTTATCACTCCACCATTGGGATGACATCTTTTGAGGCGTTTTACGAGTGACCTTGAAGATCAGCTTTGTGCTGGATAGACCTAGGAAGTCAGCACTAGTGGGACCAAAGATGGTACAGGCTACCATGGAGAAGATGCATATCATCAAGGAGAAGATAATGATTACACAGAGCAGGCATAATTTGTATGGCGACATGATACAGAGACCTCTAGAGTTTGAGGATGGCGACCATGTCTTTCTACGAGTCTCACATCGATGAGGTTTGTGGAGATTTTTCCGATGCAATAAGTTATCTATGAGATTCATTCGACTTTTTCTGGTCCTCAGCAGAGTTGGTCAGGTGGCATACCGCTTAGATCTTCCACCTTAGTTGCATCGGGTGCACAACTTCTTCCATGTATCCCAACTGAGGAGATATGTGCACGGTACTTCCCAAATCATCGACCAGTGCGAGCTGGACGTCGATGATGGGGAGAATTTTATGGTTTTTCCATTAGTGATTGAGGATCGACTGGAGTGGGTCCTTCGTGGACGGTCAATACCTTGGGTGCACGTTCGTTGGCATCATGGGAACCTCCAAGAGAGCACATGGGAGTGGGAGGCTCAGATGCGTGATCAGTACCCCCAATTTTACCTTAGATTGAGTTGTGGATAATGGGGACGTAAAGCCTGAGGTGGGGAGAATTCGAAGACCCGGAATTTCCATGTAAATTTTTTAATACAAATGCGAATTTGAAGAGTCCTCAAATATTTACGAAGCGTGATTCTGAAGCCTGGTTTGCCTGGAATCAATTTTTGAATTTTTTTCGGGTACATTCAGTAAATGTATGAGATGTTTTTTGTAACTTTTGAACTGGTGCTCGGAATTGAAATTTAAGGGCACTATTGAACTCACAGTTCCGGTTTTCGCTTATGGAGACTTTCACCTCGATGGTAGTGGGTCAAGAATAAAAGTTAGATTTTGGGTTTTTCATGGATAAAAATATAATAAAATAAACTTCAGTTTATTTTATTTTTGAGCCACCATGTGGAAGTTGGAGGTGGAGTCCACCAGAACTAATCATCCTTATGGGAGTTGAAGAGTTGATACCACTATACCATAACCACCCATGAATGGTTATGAAGGTAGGTCCCTCCCAAACCTAACCTCTCATGAGAGGTTACGGTGTGGGGACCACCTAGGAATAAACCCCACCAATTATATGTGGAAACCACACAAATCACTCATAAATGAGGGAGATCCACTTGACCTCCCCTACCAATTTAATGGTTCCACCACCTCCCATATTAAGTGTTCCAACTCCACTATTTTAATTAAGCGAAATCCTCTTCATTAATTATTTTGATCCAACGCTTTCAATTAATTTTTTAACCCATTTGAATTTTGTTCCAATATTTAAATAATGGATAATCTTAATCTACTATTTTGCCTTGGAATATTAATCATGGGGGAACATTAGAGAGGGGAGAGCTTAGGGAGAAAATACCTCGGCAACGAAGAATGAATAACGTGTAATTCCAACTATGAAAATCAGAGAGGAGCACCTTTTAATTTAGTCCTTGGAACCTCCTTAAATAAAGGACGTCTTTGACTATGATGATCACACACACAAAACGAAGATCGATAAAATTCTGACATCGGTCTTTTTCCAACGATCTGTCTTCTTCCCCACGACTTCGTCGATGAACAACAAACACTGTAGGAAATTTATTTGAATATGATTTTATTCCTTTAATTCTTCCCTTCTAAAACAAATAATCATTGTTGATGTTTTTTCTTGCGGGTTGGGAATTGTTTTTGCGGGAAGATGCGGGGTGTTGATAGACTTTTATTCATCTATCTTCTTCATAGAAATACTTTGAAATTCAAGAATGATTGAACTGCTTGTTACCACCATAAAGGCGGTGGGTGTGGGCCAAACCAACATGGAACGAACCCTCAATTGTTCTTTTTTATGATGTTCTTTAGAATGTTGACAAAGAGACGAGACAAAGAATGCAACACAGACATCAGTGTCTCTCCCCGGAGCCTCCGTATCCCTTTCCGCCCAATTTCCATGCCACCTGCAGACCAAACCGGCCCGAGCCGCTCCTCCACCTCGGGCCGCACCACGACGCCCTCCCGGCCTCCCGTGCCTCACGGCCACCAACCGGCCTTCCAGATCCTACCCTCCTGCTGGCCTCTCAGGTCGATCCGCGCGAGCCGGGCCCCTTGCAGCTCTAACCGAACTGGCCCCATCCTCCCTGGCCGAGCCGCCCAAGCCGCACCCCTTGCGGCACCTGGATGAGTCGGCCACCCATGCCCCTCACGACACCTCGTTCGGGCCAGCCTCCCACACCCATCATAGCTCCCTGGCCGAGCCAGCCTTCCGCGCCCCTCGCGACGCTCCAGGCAAACTGGCTCCACGCCACCAGGCCAAGCCTACTACGCGGCCCCCTCCGGGTCGATCCGCACCCTCGCGGTTCCCTCCGGGCTGAACCGTGCCCTCATGACACCCTCTGCGCTGAGCTGCAAGATCATGGGGCCCTACGGGCTGAGCCACACCATTGCGAAGGCTTTCGGGTCGAGCCGCCTTTGCGCTGACCCGCTGCCGATGCATGCTCTCACGGCCCGTTGGGCAAGGCCTAGTGGGCCAGGCCGAACTCAATGAGCTGGCCCACCCAACGGACTGGTCCATACCTAATGGGTCAGGCCTAGTTGACAGAACTGGGTTTTCTCAGACTGGGTCAGGTCGGGTTGGCCAACCGGGTGTGATCGGACCCGGGCGCACTAAGATCCTTTAACTTATTTGGCCATATCATTGGAACAAGATTTCTGTTTGACGAACTGTCAGTGGTGCTGGTATCATTGGAGCATGACGGTCCCATTGAGTATACACCCCACTAATTTTTCGGGTACAGTTGAGATATGGTCAGGTTGGATCGTACACAAATCCAACCTGGCCCCCGGGACTAAAAGGCAAATAACTGACAGACCGGGCGTCCGATTGACGATCTGTCAATTTCATTAATACCTCTATGGTGTAGAAGACCTTTGAGATTCTTCTTCGTGGGACTTCGTGTCAATTGGAGTATCAACCAGTAGCTTGTGGAGTGGATCCTTCTGTTTACAAGCGAGCCGAGTGTAGAGACCTAGTAGCTTGCTGAGACCGGACGAATGCTGACCAATTCGACTCAAAGTGACTCGACAAGCCCAGTGGGGAGAGCCTTGGTGTCACGACAGACCCACGGCAGAGGAGCACCTGGTTTTGGCGACAAACCCACGGTACTCGACATGAGGAGTACCTATGCCATCTATTAAGGGGAGGGACATAGTGACGCGGCAGACCCATGGTGGGGAGCACCTCTGTATGACGCAGTAGAACCACGGTACTCAACAGGACGAGTACCTCAACAGTTCAAGGATAGTGGGAAGTGCCTTGGTGTCACGGAAGGCCCACTATACTCGATTGAGCAAGAGTTCTCCAGCACCCGAGGTTTCAATAAAGTGAATAAAATCCCAGTTGAGCTGAGTCAGTAACTTTTGTGTTTTCCTCATGATTAAGATGGATTCCATAATAACATAAGTATATGTTTGGGCATATACCTAAGTTGGGTAATCTATTGATTTTAATACTTTTTGGTTTATCCATGTTGGATTTTATGAGACCTTAAGGGCCTGAGCGTCCCTACTGAGTATCGTTTTACTCACCCCTGCATGGGATACGCCCGCACATCGTTGTATTGGATGTAGACGACGGACATCACTGACTGAGGATGAGAGTACTAGGACTAGACGGTACCTAGAGATAGACCTTATGGCGTGTCGGTACATAGAGGAAACGAGGTAAGGTGGAGTGTTGATGAGGCGATTTTCACTTACCCTTCAAGTAGGAACCTCAGAGGACGACCCGGTGGTTGTTTTCCCTATTTTTCATCATTTGTGCTTGTACTTTTAGTTCCTTGTACTTTCCAGTTGGGATTGTATTATAGACCCTTCTACTTACTGTACTCACTTGTTGGTGCTAGTCGCCAGCCCCTGCCCTAGGGAAGGCGGGCTTGGGGTAGTAATGGAACAGGCCCCGGGGGACGGGTCGTGACATAAATATAAATGTAGTATGTCTTATTATAAATTATAAATATATTAATTATGATAATTTTAAAATAAAATGTTCTACTAAAATAAAAAATTATGATAATTATCAAATTTGAGATGTTTTATTTTATATAAAATCCAAATTAACAATGGTATCATCAAAATTTGTTATAATAATAATTATAAAAATTTAATTTCTAATTAGGAATATTATATGGAATTAAAAACATAAAAATGAAAATTTAAAATATATAAATAATTATATAAGGGGGACTGACATGACGTTTTGCTGGAATTAAAATACAAAGTATTATATTTTCACTAGGATGAACACAGAGAGTTGAGTCATGAAGAGGGGTCGACTGCAGATGAAGGAACCGTCTATAATTTTGTAGAGAAAGACAGTGGTCATGCATTAAGAGGGAGAATATAGTGATGGATTTAATTGATCATGGAGACAATTTGGGGAGAACCATGATCTAAAATTAGATCAATGGCATGTTAGTACTTAAATTTTGTTTGAGGTTTGACCAGACGGGGGTTTGAACATGGAAGTGGTGTCACATGATCTTCATCATCATACTATGGTAATCAATATCATGATCTTGTATAGGTATGTGTATGTTTTTAATTTTTAGTTGTCTGAATGTAGATTCTTTTTGGATTATTAATTCCTTATTTTGGATCATCTTCCCCCCACCATATTTGTTTACACAATGGTCAATGATAACAATTTTTTAATTGTTTGAATTATTTATTCAATGATTTCATTTAGTGTTGGATCATTTTGATTTTTATTTTTTTTGTCCTTGAATTCAACCCATTACCATCTACATTAATTTATTACAGTTCACTTATTCTTCGATTTCGATTAATCTATCCGTTTTCAATTGATGAAATTCACACACACACACAAACAAACACATATATATATTTATTAAATGAATAATAGTCAACTAGTTTCATTTTTTTCATAGTAATATTATGATCTAATATTGATTAATCTTTGGATAACCCTTTTAATGATGAAATATCAATTGTTTGTTGGGCATATTTGGCATATATAACTCCAACACATTCTGAGGTGCCTACATAAATGTATAAATTGGTACAAAACTTCTAATTTTAGTGTGTAAATATTTGTTTTTATGAAGGGGTTTTATTGGGATATGATAATATGATAAGGAAATCTATAAAGAGAGGGTGATAATAATTTTGGAAAGGAAATGGTAGAGGGATCCAAGACATGTTTTATTTTCTTTCTATGCTCAAAAAATGATGAATTCCTATTAATATTTAATAAATAGTTATTATTATATGAATAATAGAATAAAGGGATTCAAATTTTTTAAAACATTATATTTATGTTTATAATATATTATTTTAAGGGAAATATTTAAGGTATATATTTAATTATTTCCAAATTTAATTTACATGTGAAAAACTTATTCCAAATAAAAATTATGATTTTGAAATTTGTATAAGTTCACTTGTTATAAAAGAAAAATGATTTTTATGTTTTAGTCATATGAAAGGACTATATATTTATAGTAATTAATTAAATGATTTTATTATTTATCAAATTCATATTTTTAATACATTATATTTTTTAAATTTTTTAGTGTTTTGATTATATTTTTTTTAAATTCCTATGTTCAAACTTTTTTGTTATTGAAATATTTTCCAATATCAAATTATGTTTTCATATTAGAATTTAATATTTTATGTTAAACATTAAAAAAAGTTATATTTTTAATAGGAATAATTGATATTATTTTTATTATATAATAAATATGAATAATATTATTATCATAAAAATACAACTTTAGAAAAAATTATTGCATTAAAAAAATTATTTTTTTCAAATCAATAAGAAATATTAAATAATAATTATTAAATTATCATTTCTAGTCAATTAAAAATATGAATGTTTCATATTAATTTAGAATATCTAATAATTATGCTTATCAATAACATTCTATATATTGAATAAATATTTTATTTTATATTTAATTATGAAATTTGTTGAAATTATACCATTGAATCATTAAACTTATGGATTTTTCAAAATGAAAAAAGTTTATCATAGATTTTTATTTTTTAAAAAATATATAAAATGTAAAAATTCTTTGCTTTATTGAAAATAATTCATTTATATTTTTGGAATGGTTTATTTGGGTTATTTATGAGAAATATGGATCTTCATTATTTTTTTAAAAAAATATTGCACATGAATAACAAATGATATATTGTAGAATGGGAATTGAACTCATGACCTAAATGTGACATTTTCAAATAAGTGATATTTTTGTGTGGCCACAATAATTTTATATGATCTGTCATGTATCATTTTAATCCATAAAATTATTATTTTTTTCCAATGATTTTCAAAGAGAAATACAAATTTTTTAAATTAAAAATATATAAATGAATTTTACAAAAATAATAATAATTTTTTTTCAAATGTATTTTATATATCATATATATATATATATATATTGGATATAAAATGTTTTGAAGTGATTTTAAAAAGTATATCATAAAAACAATTTCACTAGTTTTGTAACCCATTACAGTTAAATTTTATTTCCATCCCATGTTGTTAAATTTTTCTCACAAGTATCATAAATGTTCTTTGAAATATGGTATTCCATAATGAGTTAGCGCACCCAAATTGAATTACTTTTTCAAATTATTCTTGAAAAATCTAATTTTATTGTATGTAATATTCAAATTCTATTAATCTTAAACCAGAAAATGTCTTGAAATGTAAAAAATAATATTTATTTATTAATTATCTTTTTATTTAAAAATAGAGAGCATGTTTTAGTAATGGATTAGGAATTGTGTGTTTAAGTTGTTACATTTGGTATCTGTGCAACATGTTAGAAATGATTGGAGATCAAGCGTTGTCTTTTAAAAATATTAATTATCTAATTCTATTTTAAACTTTTAGTTTATTAAGTTCCCTTTTTCATATAATTTTTCTTAATTCTGATGATGGAGATTTATAATTTTCTTATATTTGATAAATGAATTTCAATAGAGAAATTCATTTGGTGGGGGTGGAGAATGTAACATCTTAAGTAATGTAGAATATTAATAAGTAATTCATAAAATTATTTTTTTCATAATTTAAATAAAAAAATTAATAAGACATATTTTATAAAATAATGTGATTTTTAAGTGAAAATATAGAAACATTATAAGATAATTGGAATGTTAAAAATTAAAATAAATCAAAATAATTTTATAAATAATATTACTTTTTATTATTTTTGAAAATTTAATACCTTTATAATAAATGATGATTTATTAATTTATTTTTTAAATCATAAATTAATGAAAATAAATTAGAATTAAAATATTACATAATAATATATTTAAATAAAAAATTAATTTCCAAAAAAGTATGATTTTAATTTTTTATTAATATAATAAATTAATAAAAATACAATATTTTAAATAAATTTGGTATTATTTTCATTGATTATTTTAGTAAATATATATATTGTGTATATAAAATCAATATATTATTTAAAAGGTAAAATAAATATGGAATTATTTGAAATTTAATTAGTAATTTAGAAAACTCGTTTTAATGGTTATGGAAACTGTAGTATAAATGAGAATGCATTCCATCAATTGGAATCAAGATTTTAAATAATCAACAATGGTTATAAATATGATAAGTAATGGATAATAAATGTTGATAGGGATGTCTCCTATATTTTATAGCTATATGGTAGAGGAGATCCCCCTAAAGGGTGTGGAATAAGGTGTCTGGAGAAACACCATTCTTTTATTTCAAAAAATCATATCCCAATTGCACACATAATTTGATTGTAGAAAAACTCAATCCCATTCCAACCATATAGTAAATGTATACTAGATATATGTTAGGGATATAGAGTGAATTTTGAAACTAGAAAGGTCATTTGGTACTGAGTTCCCACAAAACAGGCAGTTGATGGATCATGGGAAAATTTTACTAGAATATCCACCTTAACCTTTCCCTGCACTGTCTTTAACACCCAAAAACTACTCAATAATACAAGAGAAACACACAAATAGATACATGAAACACTAAAAATAATTATAAAAAATAATATTCAACCTACACCATTATTGATATATGAAAATATAAAATTACCTTGAATATACCATCCCATGATGTCCTAGGTGATTAAAAACATCCCATACCATAAATTCTCATCTCTAGGAAGAAAACACCATAGTCCTAATAATCTTGATCCCTCTATTAGAATTTAGATTAAATATATTTTCAGAATGGAGAGGAAACGTTATCGATAATGGCAATAAATATGATATGTGATAGAGAAGAAATGTGGGTAGGGGTGTATCCTATCTTCCATATCTAGAAGGAGAAGGATAACCCCAAAGCGGTGTGAAATAGAAGTTTTAGTGAAAACAACATCATTTCATAAAAATTTAATATCATAATTTCATACCTAATTTGGTAGTACCAATAATCATCCCCATTCCAATCACTAAAAAAACCAACACTAGCAGGATGGTAGGGATCTAGGGTTATCTATGAAACTAGAATGGTCATTTGGTGCTCTATGCCCCCTGACTAGGAAGATGATGGATCATTGGAAGATTCAACTAACATGTCCACCTAGTTCCTTCCCTTATTGGTCTTTGATACCCATAAAATTCTCACTAATATACAATAACACCAAAATGGATAATTGAATCACTAAAAATTAATTTTAAAAAAAATAATAAATATACCCAGATATTTATATATGAAATTATAAATTCTCTTGTATATACCAACCCATGATGACATGGGTTGGTATAAACATTCCACCATAGGGATTCTCATCTTTTTGAAGAAAAAACTATTGTCCTAAAATTCCCTATCCATGAATCAATTTTTAAATTATGAATTCTTTTAAAATATATTATTTGATTTATAACCACTATTATATGTCCTGATCGATCTAAATTATATTTCCCCAAAAATCCCCTTAATCAGAGACTCTTTATGCATCAATCATCATAAGAATGATGCCCTATTTTTCCAAAACCGAGATTCATATAATGAATTACATGTGAAATAACTATTTAATATCATACACAATAAAATACTCTAATAAAAACATTATTTTTTGGATACCAATACCCGATCAACAAACAAAATGTGTTCAATGAGTGATATCTCAAGAGAACATGGTCTCTATGTATTCCCCTCACCAAAACGTACTCACCACCATATACCTATAATACTAATTTCACCCACCAATATAAATGGATCACTAAATATATTATAGTCTTATAACAATATAATATTCATTATACCTATATCATAGAGCATAAAAATGTTAATTATAACATTAAGTATTCTTATAATATCCACAACTTAGATATCTACCATTAATATGAATATTTGATGATCACTCACTAAATGAATTTTTTTTTCATATGTATGATTCTGTTATCCATACCACAATCCCACTAATAGAACCTCAAATGATAAATAACATTAAAAAACAACTAAACCTCGTCCATTCTCATTATACAATATCAAAATAAAACCATTAATCTAACTTCAATGACATAAAAGTTAAAACTACTAATAAAAACCCTTGTATAATTTTAATGAATATAAGTAATTCATTCCATTTAGAAAAATACTCTAGAACATATTTAATATTATAATTTTCCAAGGGAACAATCCAACCACATTCAAACTACAAAGATCCATCATCTTGAACATCCTATGTGAAGTTACCCTTGGTGTTTTTTATGGATTTTGTTTTTCAAAATCAGGACTGAGAATCATCATCAGATAATGTATTATTTTATATTATTTTTGGATATATATAAATATTTTTATTTGTTTTTTGAGAAATTTTAAGGATGTTTTATTGCACTTTGAGGTGAATATAATATTTTATTTAGACATAGAAATTTGAATTTTTCTTAAACATCGTGCTTTGGAAGAATTTCATATGTAATTGGGATGAATTTATAAGAGTTTATTTACTTTTTTAATATTATATTTCCTTTTTGATTTTTATATGGAAAGAGTTTATTAAATTTCAATACATAGTATAACATTTGAGAATACATGATATGAATTTTTTTCTTATAATTTTGGATAGTAAAACACTAAGAACAATATGAATACGACATTGGGCATATCATATGACTTCAGGGTTTTTAGATTATAAAATGAAAAGTCATTGAATTGATGTGTAAGACTTCTATAATGTATATGTAAAAGATTTATCGAAATAATGATATTAAAGTCATTTAATTTTAATGGATTTCTATAAGATTCCAATATTCAAATTTTATAAAGTTCCTAAAATAAATTATTCTAAATATGAACATAATTGGTTTAAACATGACAATTAAATTATCCATTAATCTTATTCATGAAATATTTCAAAATGGGTAATGACTTATTTAATTTTTTGGAACATTCATGAAACTATTTCAAATTTTATTATGTAATTCAAATTTGAGTTTTATAAATAAGAAAACCTGTAAATAATTATTCTATTTTTATGTGATCATGATTTATGGTTCTATAGTTACAATATATAATTGTATCTGATTTTTTTGTGATTATTATTGAGTTTTCAAATTTTATAGTTAAAGGATATATTTGAGATATGAATATTTATTTATTTGTTCTAACATAAGAGTAATATGGATACAAGCTATTTCTTTAAGATGAAGAATATGTGTTTTTAAAAAAATAAAAAATTTATTTATGAAGTATTATATTATGATAACAAAATCTATAGAAGACACTCAAATTAATTTTTCCAAAAGAAAAATGGGAATTAGGGTTTTTTAGTTAATTTTCTTCATACATGATGTTAATTTATGTATAAAATGTTTTTGATATCATGGTGAAATTTATTAATCCAATCCAAATATGGAAAATTGATTTTTTTGGAATATAGTGTTCTACTAAGATTCATATTGGGGGTCAGAAGATGAAAATTATATATCATAAATAAATTAATTATTTAATTTCTAAGTCCGGATATGAAATAGAGGTATGATTTAATGAGATACAATATGTCTTGTTTTTATTTAGCCATGAAAAAATCAAATAAAAAGAAAGTGTCGGGCAAGATGTCTATAATCTCTCATCTAAAACAATTTTAGATTGGTAATTTTATAAATTTGATGCGATATGAAGTATATAGAAACTTATCAAACTAATATACTATGTATTGTGGGTATTTTTAACATGAATAAGTTGGTATCGTGGTAGAAGGTCACAATATGTTATTTCTAATGAAAAAAAAGTTTAATGATATTTTCCACTATTCTATTAATATTTGTTTGTTAGAAGCATTGAGATTCTTAGTCTAATGTGATTAAAAATTGGAATAATATAATAGTATCAGATTACTACATTCTAGAAAATAGTTTTTTATATTTTTATTAAATCATGGTTAGAGAGACTAACCATAATTAAAACGCGTGTGAAATTTGAGATGTAGGGGATAATTCTATTTTTTTCTTTTATTTACATTTTATCGATGTCCATGATGAGGATTTGATTTTTTTAATGGATAAAATAATAAAAAGACATTTAATTCAAACATTAATTGGAAATATCTTATAAAAAGGTTAAATTGATCTAACCCCTCCAAATAGAGAAACACCATCCTATATACATTAATTCATGTAATATTAATATTCCTTTATTAATATAATATAGTTCACATGACATAAATTCTGAATATATTAATATTCCTTGAGTTCCAAAGTTTGATTGAATGAACTATCAATTTCATTTGAATGTGGTATTTCTACATCACATATCTCCTTGATTGGAAATCATAAATACAATTATTATTACTTTTCCATAAACATTATATAGAATCACTGTTGTGGTCCATAGATAAAATTAATATGAAGGATGATTGTATTTTGATTAAATGACAATGTAATGTATTTTATAATTTTTTTTGTAATTTTGATTTTAATTCAATAAACCAATGAAATTTTGATAAATTAGAAAGAATTTATAAAGGAAATGTGAATGTCATGGGATCCAAATTACATATTTAGACAATAAAGTCGTTTGAATTAAATATTAGGGAGGATGATAGATTTAATTAACATTTCACTAAGTATAATGTAATTTTTATAAATATCTATAGGTTTCAGTGAAAAAATAGATTTTTTAATCTTTTTAATAATAAGACAATGAATTTTCAAGATATGTTTCTATAGAATCCTAGGTTTTGGATTGAGTAATTTTTAGAGATTTTTTTCATCTTTTGGTAATTAATGGCTGGGCCATTATAAAAACTAATCCTTTGAACATTGCAACATTATTAAAATAGTTGGAACTCTATGATGTGTTTTTTAAAGAAATTAAAATTAATTTAATTAAATGTTAAAAAAATATTAAAGGAGATTAAATGGAGAATTTGGAATAATAAATAATTGTTTCAATAAATTATAACAATAATATTATAATTGTTATTATGATGATAGTGAAGATTAATTATAATAATAAAAATAATAATAAAATTATTATTTAGGATTTTAGAAAACCTAAGGGAGGCCTTATCCGCCCCATTACATTTATCATGCATGGTCCAACCCCCTTCTCCACATAGTGTGCATGACCTCCTCCTTGTAATCCTAGGAGATCATGTACTAGATACCTCTCCCTCTCTATGGTAGTGTTCCCTTCCTGGATGTGATATGTAGAATGTTTAACGGACCCCCTGATTGAAACACTACAACGCACAACCTGCCTCCCTATGATTTCCCTGGTTCTTTGATCTTATTCAATTTTTCATTTGATTTCTATCAGATTCAACATGTTAAGGACCTTAGTTTCCTTATCCTTTAATTTTATTGTGTATTTTAGGTCCTCTAATCACTCTATCCATTCAGATAAAACCATAGTGAAATAGGTAAGTCTATTTTTGTCGATTCTCCTTGTTTAGGGGTATGCAAGGGGCATCTCGGGACCAATTGGTCCATGTTCCGGAAACTGTCACTGAAGGTGAAGTGGTTTGTGTCTATTCAGTCCACAGTTGTCGATTTTAGGTATCATATTATTCTTATATATTGTTTTGTACCCACTATATATGGATTTGTTTTTTGTTTTTATGGTTCCCATGGATTTATTTTAGGTTATTGCGATCCATTTGAAAGTCGTGTGCTCATATTCCCACGTATAGATATATATATCATCAATGTGCTTGTTCAATAATGGTGTGGGGAACACATGCATGCATCCGTTTTAATATATATATATATGTGTGTGTGTGTGTGTGTGTGTGTGAGGAGTCTCTATCTTGAGTTAGAAAGTGCTGAATGCCAAGCATTAGCTTGGTCTTCTTGAGGTAGGGTCCTCAACCATTCCATTAATTGAAAAAATAAGTATTTTTTATTTACGACCTTTGATAAATTTAACTGAAATTATAGATTGAACTACCTTTTCTGATAAATGATATATTAGAGTAAAAAATCTTGTTTTTGTTGTAAAACCCCTCCAACATAAGTACACTTCCTTTAGGAAAAAAATAGTGTGTTGACTATTTATGTTTTCTTCTCTTAATGATGTATAGATTAACTATGATTTCCTAGTTATAGGAACCAAGATAAATTAATGGAATACTGTTTGAATAGATAGGGGATGTGCTGCCTTTTTTTTATGTTGACACACTATAATTTAATGGTTATAATGAATTAGAATTTGATTCATTGGTGGGTAAAAACTTTTGAAATGAATAAGAGTGAGTGAAAAATTTGGAAGTCACACCAATGTGATTGGAATGAATGCAAACTATAATAATCAATAGTCATACTCATTGGTTTCATGGGTTTTGATTGGGGATTATTGAATGGGTAAATTCATTGTAACAGTTGAATCTATTTTCGGCAAGTGATGGGTAATGAGTTAGTATACTAAATATACGCCTTGAATGAAAAATTGGGAAATGAGTGGGTAAACTCATGGGATGTATTTAAATATAAAAAGTCAACATGAGAGGGTATACTCATATGGAATGGAATGGTTTATATGAATTCGTATATTCATATAGTTTTTTGTTAAATGGTTTAGATTAAATGGTTATACATGAAATGGACATGATTAGGATGGTATAAGTATGTCGTAGGTTAATGAAATAATATCAAATTATGATAATTGAAATGATTTTAGTAATATTGACAGATCAAGGAGGGTTCCGTTTATTTGTCTAATTCATGAACGTAAATAACCTTATTTTAATTGAAATTTTTAAATGAAATTGGAAAAGGTATGTGATATGCTTGAGAGGACTTGCCTCATTCTTTGAAATGAATATGTGTCTATATCAATGTAATGTGAATTGGGAACCCATACCATGTTCCCTTATGTTAATATTTCGATATTTGTAATCTATATATATATATGTATGATTGATAATTGGATTTTTTGATTATGAATGATGCTCCAAATACTCAATGGGTGTTAGACAAGACGTTCTACACCTATGATATATATATATATATATGCAAGATTGATAAACATGTTTTGAGGAAAAGGATAATGCTCCGAATGCCCAAGGGGTGATAGATATGATGTTATGAACCCTTGATATATATATATATATATGATTGATAAAAATTTTGTGAGATAGGGAAATATGCACTAATCAACTATTTTTCTTTATTTAAACATCTATATACCCATGGATATTATATTATTTAATACATGGTATATGTGAGATCCATTTTAGATTTAATTTACTATTCAACACTTTTTGAAAGAACTTCTTTATTCTATCAGTCAACTATATTTATTTACACCATTACATCTAGTAATATGACAAATGTCTTCATATCTCTACCACTAAAAGAAAAAAAACCACTCTTGCTTCTATAACAAGATGTTTAATCATTATTGGATTATAAAACACTCAATTTGGTAAATTAATACGTCATTCATGGTCTACATGATGAGAACATACCATATAATATGTTCTTGGAATTCTTCTATGTGGGAATCATCTTTATCATTCCAATCATCTTCTTCCAGCATTTGAAAATTTATGGTGAAATGTGAAACCCCAATAGTTGAAACACATAATTGTTATCCTGAATATAAATTTACCATTACCTAATTGGAATCCTCTTGTGGTGAGTGACATGATTTATTTTATAAAAAATTATACTAATATCTTCACATAATTTTGATCTTACAACCTCATTATCATTGTATTCCTTGATTTTATTCATGGTTTTTTAAATATTCATAGCTCTCAATGAGTCTTACAAATCATCCAAAAAATCATTTAATGATAAATTATTTATCATCTCCTAATTAACATATATTATTTTCATGTAATCTATAGTAAGTGTGTTAATATCTAGATCTTCTTGTGGGAAAAATATAGGCATCAAATATGTTTGGTAATATATAATGTATATTCTCAATCATTTTTTATTCATTCAGATTCCCCATAAATCCATTGATGTTTATCACCAAATGTGATTCACTAAGAGTCCCACATAACACATTTACACTCTACACCCATGATATATATATATATATATATATGGGTGTGTGTTTGTATGATTGATAACTGGTTTGTCAGATAGGGAAGGATGCTCCAAATATGCATGGGGTTCTAAACATGATGTTCTACACTAATTTATTGACAATGGACTATGGGTCCAGTCAGTCATATATGAATTGAATATAAAGGATAATGAAACCTATATTATATAATTATTGTTAATTGAATATGAGAAGTGGTTGAGACTCTATCATGGGCCGAGGTAGGTATTTAGATACGTGTGTCCATGGGAATACATGGGTATATTCAGTAAAATAAAGGATAATAAAATAAATTTAAAACTATTTATCTTAATACCTTTGTTTTATTCTTTATAAAACTCCACAAATTCATAATATATATATAAATAATTTAAATAATCAGACTCTTATTCTGGTAAAAATTTGATGCAGGTATCCCCATATGGTTCCCCTTATGAACCTGGATGAGTTATGATTATTTATTCAATTCTGTTATTACTTTTCTATAACTACACTCTATTTAATTATTATTCACCAAATAGTTTGGGCTAGACATCGGTGTGTTCTATCCGAATGAGGATTTATATTAGACCTTGGATGGGTAACTTTGGTAGCTAAGAAGTCCTTGTATTTGTATAGCCACAATTGAATGATGTTTTTCCTGTACGTGGAGTTCGGAGAAAAGGACCAAGCTAGAGCTCGGGATGCTCAAGGTGATCAATCATGGGGATTTGCTATCTTTTTTCTATTTTATACTATATTGTGAAGCATATTTAATTATTTACTTCATTCAACTATGTATTATCACCATGTGATGAATTCAACTTTTGTATAAACTGGTGTTGTCCAATTTTATTAAATTGAATATATGATTCATTCATTGCTCTATTTTTTGTTTATTACTTCCGTTGTTGGAATCCATTTATATACTATTATATTGATTCAAAAACCTTAACATGAGGGTATATTGTCCCCATTAACACCTTGTGATACCCTAGATACAAGTCATTACCCATTGGCATATGGGGAGATGCACTTGAGCCCATGTGGAGACCGGTCTAACTACTAGTTTAATTCTTCGGTTCTTCAGTACATTACAAAGTAGTATCAGCAGTAAATTTTGCCTTTTTCTTACTATTTTGGGTTTCTATACAAGAGATTAGGAATGTGTTGGCACTTTGCTAATGGTGGTTCTTGAGACTGATCACCCCACATACATGAAAGGACAATGTAGGCAGGGAAAGAAATTGATGTTCATGATTTTAGATATTACAATTGATATTATTTCACTAATATTGATTGGTGTAATTTCCACTATTTATGAAATTATGGATTTTTTTTTGGTATTTTTCCATTTTCCCATAAATTCAGTGATGAAACATAGCATGAATCATAATAGGAACATAGGGATTCACACATCATACATATTCCATTCTATATAGAATAATTCATAGGTTTCTTGTTGATACAAATGATTTCCTTTAATTCCATTCCATCTTGTTATGTTTATTGGAATGCCGGTGTAGATAACATATTTTAGTGATATATTTAACATGATATCATGCTTTTTGCATCATTTTTACTAGAATTGTTTCCCTGTATCATGTTTCTATTATTATAATCATGTCGATGTGATTAAAATATCATGCTTTTGTGATTACAACATGGTTCCCTTTGTTATATTATTTTAGTGAAATTCTATCTTGTTTGATATTTAATTGGTTTCTTTTGATAAAATATATTCATTGTAATTAATGAGATCCAAATTCCACCTATAATTTGTGTGGGAGATTAATGGATTGGTAGATGGCTGTCCATATGATTGGACGGAAGAACATGTGCTTTATGTATAATGAAATGGTATTAAATGTAATGGGCATGGAAATAGAACCTGTAGAGTTGTCCTCTATTTATGACCATCATGTAAGGTTAGACAAATCTTCTTCTATTTTCCTTGTATCAGAGCTAGGAGTGATTATCTATAGGTTTTTTCTTTTTAGTAATGGATAAAATGATAAGGGGCTCTTGAGCCTAGTGAGTCTAGTTTGCATAACCTAGTGATGGGGTCAACACATATCTGTCATAAGGGGATAACCTATGGTATGTTCCACCCATAGGGCATTATATGACTAATTTTTACTCTGATCATTTTATGTTGGTGACATTTGGGTGTCATTTTCTCTCATAGTACAGTTAGGTTTCGAAATGAAACCCTTGCTTGGATGGGTGGTCATTGTATTGTGAACATTGATATAAGAAAAGGAATCAAGAAATTCTTGGCATAGTTGGTTAAATATTCATCATTCATATTCAATAGTTTTTGAGCTTTTTTTAACCACAATTTTCATTAGTTATGGAAGACATTGTATGTATCCATCATAGTTAATGGTTGTATAACATGATGAGTTGTTGGATTTTGTGAACTCGGGGTTGTATTTGTTAACATAGGTGGCATCATAGAGTGATTAGTGATAAAACAAATATATTGAGTTATGTATGATCATAGAGATTGTGATGTTGAGGATGTTCTTGGGTTAACTCCATAGTTGTGTGACTTGGGAGTTAAGGTATGACCATCCAACTAACCAGGATGACTTTTTATGATTCAACGGTTCTAAACCGCTGATCAGTTTAATTTTGTTATTTCATAAAATATGTTTCGATGTGGTGATAAAAGATTGTAGAACACCACATATGCAGTTAAGGAGTTTCTGAACTAGAACTCTTGTGAGTAGCTGGTCCTTTCTTGCAATGAGATGGACACTCATAATGTTGGTAGTGTCACATTAGATCTGTTGTATGTGTCAGTACATGTTTGGTAGCATGACATCGAAGAAGTTGTAAGAATGAGAAATCCTTTATAAATATTGTTAGTTTTTAAAGAGTTTCATTATTAAGGTTTTAATGAACAAAAATTCCTCAGCTGGCATAGGCATCGATGTTTGGTTGATAATGGACCAACGTGTGAAGCCAGACTATTGTATGGAGTAAACTAGTAGTGATTCGACAAGTCTTCTTAGTGAAAGGTGATTACACTTAGTTTTATCTACTAAATTTTATAAGATAATACCCTATCATTACCTCTTCTTAGATGTACTAATACATCATTGGTATTACGTTGTGCTAATGTTATAAATGTTGTTTTGTATGAATATCGATTTTTATCTAGGTTGTACACGGGATGTGTGGTACTTTGTGTAATTCCTTCATTTATTGGTATGAATAATGGTTTCAAAATATCCTTGCGATGTGATAGCATGAGAATGTCACTGGAAATTTGGTAAGGACATCAGTGTATGTTCTTGTTTTATTGGATGAATTCCCTATGGAGAAAGTCTTTTTCGTTCTGTTCATTATGCCTTTACCATCTAAGTCAGACATCATTATTGATGGATATCCTGGCGTGGATTGGATTGTTTTTTTATTCTTGTGTTTTGTGTTTTCTGATGGAATGTTTTTAACGTCACATCAATTGTTTAAGGGATAGTTTGGTATATGGATCTATGATTTATTTCAAGGAAAGATTGCATGACCTATTGTTGTGGGTTGATTGAGATTAAACAATTCATTTCATGAGGTCCATGTTACAACCTTATATATAATCATGTTCTCCAGTTAAAGACGTCATCTGAGAAGAATTGTTATGATGCTTATTAAATGTCATATTTGTAAATTCCAATGATGGAAGAACTGTGGTTTGGAAATGGCCATTAAAAGATAACACCCTTGTGGAAATAACCAACGGGTTGATGGTTAAAGAGATGATGATGATATCATGTACCAATTTTTGTGGGCTCAATTGAATGAAACATATATGTTTGGGTTGGATTTTATTTTTTGTTTTGGATTTAAATGATTAATCACTTAGGATTGTGATTGAATAAGGGTGTGTTTTTAGTTTGGAAATAAAATGTGACCATTCAAATGAAACTTCATGACCCTTGGAGGATGGGTGATGTGTATGTAGTTCATAATGGATTCTCTGGGACGAGGCCTTTTATGGAGGGTAGATTATAGAAACACATGTTTGAAATGAGTTAATTTTATAAATGTTTTTTGATCCTTTTTAAATTATTGGACATGTCTTTATAAAAACTGATCATCTCATCATTGGATCATTATTGCAGGAGTAGGAACAATATGATGTGTTGCTTTAATGAATTTTAATTTAATTAATTTGAATGATTAAAATGAAATTTGTTAAATGACAATAAATGGATAATTCAAAATAACAATGAAATGTTTTAGTAAATGATAATGTTAATAAATTATTTTTTATGATAACAGTGATGATAATAACTATTACCATTTTCGTTAGGTTTTTAGAAAACATAATGGAGGCCTTCTTGTCCCACTTACCTTCAACATTTGAGGTCTATACACCTCTTCGTCATAGTGTGCACAACTTCCTACTTGTAACCCTGGGAGAGAATGCCCTAGATCCCCCCTCTCTCCATGGAAGTGAACCCCTCCTATCCATGATCTCCAATAGCTGTGACACACCCCCAGCTGAAATCCTATAGTGAATGTCCCCCACCCTCGGATCTCATTGGGTCTTCAAACTGTTGGATCGAGTTATACCCAATACGCAGAAGAAGGGGGGGGGGGTGAATTGTGCCTTTTAAAAATTCTTCTCGAATCGTGATGATTGCCAAATATGTCATTTAACATTATCAAAACAATTATGTAGTAGAAAATAAACAAATTGAATGATGCATGGATATATAGTGGTTTAGAAAATATAAGGCCCCTAGTCTACTCCACCAACAATCTACTCTATGAGCATGGTTATTTTCACTATCTTTTCCTCTTATCAATAGAAAGTCCACAACTGAGTGCAGGCAGTTGACACTGTTACATGTTAATTCTAAAACAGAGCCTTCTGGTTCATACAGAGAACTGAATACACAACTTATTACGAGAATCCATTTACTCAAAATAAAAATTGTATTTGTTTAAAATAAACATTCTAGATGTTATTCACTACTGCAGCAACACAAAACTCACATTAGATAAATTGTTGTCTTCAAAAATGAAGTTCTTCAGGTATGTGTAGTTCTGAGTCGATCCTGTTGCAGTATATATATAATTAATTCCTGCAACACCCAAAACAATGGATCCATGATAGATCTTCGATTTAGAATAAGAATGTTTAACGATTCTCCTCTTCTTCAGAATAACTGAGTCTGATAGATCATGGTAGTAGCAGACCTGTGTGACTCGTATATCTTTGTAATAAATGTAGTGATAAAAACGTAGAGATATTATACATCTGATCATTTTTGAAACTATTCATCTATTCTCTATAATACAAAAACAAATATCACAGATATATAGAATAAAAAAGGACATTTTACTTTCAAAAATATATCCACAAATGTCTTCTTTAGAATCACGATATTCAAATGTTTGAATAACAGAGTTGTCGTAACTCCCCGGAATATTTGTCATGAAAATATCTTCTTAAATCGATCATTTGAATCATAAATAAATTTTTTTGAATCAATCATAGAAGTCCTTTAAAATAGGGATTTTAATATGGTTTAAAATTAGCATGATAATCCTTATAAATACCGTTTCTCGATAAAGTCGAAATTTAAATTCCAAAACAAATGTAGGGTTGAACTGCATAGAATTCTTTTCTCAAAATGTAAGGTTGACAACGTAATGTTGATCTCAAACTTATGGTTGATCATATGTACTCTTCTCATCTTCTTTCAAACATGTTGTATATTATCTATACTTTCATGATTAGAAATACATAAGATACATGATCTATACATTTGGATTGAACGTAATGTTAATTATAAAAGTAAGGTAGATGCACCATACCTTTCAGAAACAAATGTATCGTTCCATACAAACATAGGGTTCCTCTTCCATAATTTTTTGATATTACAAAAGTAAGGTTCCTTTAAAATGTAGGTTTCATTTACCATAAAATTTTGATAATGTATGGTTGATTAACCATACTTTTCAAATAATGCAAGCATATATTTTTATCGTTACAATATGCTCTGATACGTAGGGAAGGAATAGTGTTTCCAGAACATGCTAATATGATAAAACGATTTCCAAACACATAGAGCATGAACAATGTCTCTTGAAAATGCTAAAAAGATTTCTGAACACTTGGTCAAATATTCCACACAGATCAAATGCTTTAAAATTATTCCAAAATAATAATATAATGAATACTAATTTTCTAAATAATAATCAAGGTAAAATCATTTGAATAACAAAGAAGAGAATTTGTGAGCATCAAAATTAGCATGAAAAGATATAGTATTGTTCTCAACAATCTCACTATAATAATAATAAAAAGAGTGTTGTTGAAAACAACACATTCTCAACAATCTCCCCCTTTTTGAAGATCACAAATCCCATGAAATTTTCCTACAAAAATAATTGCATATAATTTGGAATTTACATGGATAAAAACAATTTTATATTTTAACAAAATTATTTAAATAAGAAATAGACATTGTGTTATCAAATTATTTTATATAAAAAATAAACATTCAATTTTTAAAATTTCTCATTCTTTCTCCCCCAGGGTGTTTACCCATATTTCATCCCTTTATGAAAATAAAATAAATATTATAAATTTATCCTTTTAAATGAAATGACATCTAAGTAATATATTTATATAAAAAACATAATATAAAATGTTTTGGGTTTCCATATTTACCCACCATTTTACTGATATCAAAAATAATTATAGAATAAGGAATATAGTACATTTTAATGTAGCACTGAACTGAAATAAATACTATAATAAATTGTTTATCAATATTTGAATCTATATTACTATCATTTTAATACAGACAGTACAGTATAAAAATCAAAACAAATGAAAATGAGATGCAAATATATTTTATTAAAAATATAAAAAAAATGAAAAACATAATCAATGTAAGGCTAAAAGAATTGTGAAATAGATTTTAGAGCCTCTGAATTACATCCTTGAGTTCTGTCAGCTTCATTTTCAACCTTTTCATTAGTAAATCTCTAATCTGGACTATGAGATCTCTTCCTTCCTAAGTCAAATGAAGATCTTCCATCAAATTGACACGGAAACACTCATCTAACCTCTCCTCCTTCTCTATAACCTAATTAAGATACTATGTTTATCTGTTCAGCAAGAATATGACCCCTGTTTCATCTGATATAAGCTGATCAGCAAGACACTTTTGATTATCCAACAGAATATACAGTGGAGCAAAATTACACTGTAAGTCCTACAATATATCATTCATATTTCTCACTACACTTGTAATGGTCTGAAATCTCTTTATCAGATCAGTTGATGTTCTCGATGTACTTTCTTGATTTCTTCTGACAGTTGTGAACTGTTTCTCCTTGAAAATTTAAAAATATACCAAATCGGACATCAATACAATTTCATATTTTAGTGTTCCAAATTCACCTAGCTTCTCCTTCTTAAAAACATCCACTTCCATTTTTGAAATTGCACTATCTTTCATGTTCTGAAACTTATGTCTCTCCTTCACTAATGCTCTTCTAAAAGAATAATTTTCAAACTAAACATTATTAAATTTTTAGATTAACTCCTCCACATGATCAATCTCAAAATAAGAGTCACCTTGTTCATGATTTATACTCTGATATTCAACTTGATTTATTAGTGATAAAGGAAATGATTGAGCATCTGTTCTTTTATCGGTAGCCTTCTCCACAGATTGCTCATCACATTTTTCCTCAGAGTTATGAGATGACTAATCCATAGAAAAAATTTAATTTAAATATTCAATTTTTACTTCAAAAGGATTCTCCCATATATTCAAATCAGTAGGATGGTTCTCCTCATGATCATCTTCTTCATGAATTTCTTCGAAAACAGGAACCTCTGGAACAAATTCAATTTGTTGTGTGGACAGTTCTTAAACAGATTTAGTTCGAGACACTTCAACTTCTCCAGTCTTTGCCTCTACCTGAGGTAGAAATTCCTTTTCATTAAGAGTCACCTCAATATGAAAAATAGATTCTCTAATAAATCTATAGATTATAAAAGAGTTCAGTTGCAGTAGTAGTTTCTTGAGTAGGCTCCTCACCATCTTGAGAAACATTATGCATTTTTCTCTAAAGACCATATTGACTTTCCTCATCACTATGTACATCAACTAATTGAAATATTAGTCTTCTTGAAGCATTTGTATCTTCACTTACTCTTGATTCAGCCATGTTTTCTTTACACTTTCCTGGTTGCTTCCCCTGATCCGATTCCTAGTCTTCCATAGCTTTAACAGGCATAAGATTTATTTTCAAAGTACTCTAGAAGAATCGAATATTCCATATAGTTATAGAATTGAAAACATTTTAGTGGTGGAATCTTACACTGATATCCACCAATTTGATCAAATTCTTATTAAATAAAAATTTATTAATGAATCTTCTATATGTGTAGAATTTCATTCTTGCAATCGGTTGGCAACATTAATTCAAATATCTCACCATATATCTTGGGAAATTTATCTTTATGTCATTTATAAGTTAAAACTTCTAATACATATTTGGAAATAAAATATTTTCCATTTCAGAAAATCATGGTGTAATCCATGTTTACCCAAACATCACAAGAATTTTTTGATCAGGTTATAAATCCATGACAAACGTTTTTCTTACATTTTTTGTACCAAAAATAAATTACATAATGTCATCTGACTTATGTACATTATCAACAATATCATTTAGGTAAAAATGATGAACTCCCTCATGAAGGAAATTTAATATCTTTGCAATTTCCATAGTAGAGATAGAAAAATCTCGATCATTGATTTGTGAAGTTATTGAATCTTTTATTACTCCCAGGCTATATAAAACAGATTTGAATAAATAAAATAGTTATACCTCATATAGAAATTCTATTTTTTTATCAATGAATGTCTGTTCTAGATTTTGAATGACAAGAGCTTGCCTCACCAATATATCAGTTTGGTACAGCCATTCCAAGTCAATCACTTTACATTGTAAGATTTCCTTCTCTATTGAGCGTTGACATTTGGTGTTACAGGTTTCTCCTTCCTTGATTCTCTTTTTCATGTCCATTTTTGTTGCAAATTTATGAATGTTGGAAGAGATATGGTTTCGAAGCTTCCGGTTTGGATAGAAAAGAGCAGTACGGATTTTTCAGTTTCGAATGGTTTTGAGTTTAATGAATGGGTTTAGAATTTGAAATGACTCTGATATTATTGATTCTCATGTCATTTACGTTCATAATAATCATTAAAATATTCAAAAAAGAATAAAACGTATGGAAAGAAAATCAGTACAATTTAATAAATTATTAAAAAATATTGAAGAATAATATAAAATAAGAATTAATATAATCACAAAAAAATTAAAATTAAAATTTCATTTAAAATTAAATAAACCAAGCTCACCCTTAATAAAATAAAACCTTACAGTGGGAATGAGTTTAGTAAACATATTTGCTAATTGAATTTCAGTACATAAAAATTATAATAATATATCCTTTTTATGAATATGATCCCTTATAAAATGAGATCTGATATCAATATGCTTATACCTAGAATGATTATTAAGATTTTTTGAAAAATTTATAATTATTGGATTATCACATAAAATAGGTCTAATATTAATATTTAGTCCAAAGAACCTGAGAGTGTTTTTCATCCACAAAACACGTGCAGATAAACTTCCTATAGAAACATATTTTCCTCGGCTGTCGACAAGGAAATGAGTGTTGTTTCTTACTAGACCATGACACTAAATTTTTTCTTAAAAATCTGAAAAGTCCCTAAGGTAATTTTTCTATCAAATATACATCATCCATATTCATCATCTGAATATGAAATGAAATTAAAATCATAAGTTTTTGGATTGAGAGTATATTGAAAAACATTTCCATTTAAATATCTAAAAATTCTTTTAACAGTACATAGATTAGATTCATTGGGATTTGATTGAAATATTGCACCAAGAAATACTGAATACATTATTTCTGGCCTCATAGCAGTAAGATAAAATAAACGTCCAATCATACCTATATATAACTTGTTGTCAATGGATTTTACAGTTTCATCAAAATCATGTTTTATATTAGTACACATAAGAGTTATATATGACTTGATGTTTTCAATTCCAAATGTATTTATTAAATTAGTAAAGTATTTTCATTTATTTAAATCATTTCCAAAATCTTGTTGATATATTTTATGTCCAAGAAAAAAAATTCAATTCTCCCATAATACTCATTTAAAATTCTTTTTGAATTAAATTTGAAAACTCATGACAATGGTTTTTGTTATTTGAATGAAAAATTACATCATCAATATAAATATGCACCAATAAATTATTAGAGTTTATAGTTTTCTTAAACAATGTTCGATCTTCCATTGCAACAATAAAATCCATTTTTTAGAGAAAAAGAACTTAATATTTCATTCCAAGCTCTAGGTGCTTGTTTAAGGCCATATAAAGCTTCCATATTTTTAAAATGGAGTTTGGTTTTTGAGAATTTTCAATGCTAGGAGGTTCCTCAACATAATATTTCTCCATTGAGTAACCATTTAAAAAGGCATAATTCACATCCATCTGAAACAATTTAATTTTCATATTAGTTGCACATGCCAAAATAATTCTAATTTATTCTAATCTTGCTACATGGGAAAATGTCTCATAATAATATATACCTTCTTCTGGATTTTATCCTTTAACTACTATTATTTCATTAATTCAAGTTATTATTCAATGACCATCTTGTTTATTTACAAAGACCCATTTAGTTCCTATAACTGGATAGTTATTTGGCGATTCAACTAATTTCCAAACATCATTTTCGTAAACTAGTTTAGTTCTTCAGGCATTGCTATCACCCAACTTTCATCAATTAAGGATTTATCTAATATATTAGGTTTTAATTGATATAGTAATGTAGAAAAATAAACACGGTTTCCTAGGTTTTTTAATTGTTTTTATTCCTGTTTGTAGGTATCCTATTATAGTTTCTAAAAGGTGATTCTTTATGTTTCTAGACTATCTAGGTAAAACATTGTTAGGTTTGTCAGTTTCAGGTTCTTATGAATCAGATGTTATTTTATTTATATCTTTTACATAATCATCTTTAAACATCTCATGTCTCATGTTATCATTAGTGTTAGATTCATTAATTCGGTCTTTCCTTTTCTAAAAGGGATCAGATTAATCAAATTTCACATGAACTAAATCTTCATCAATCGTTGAGATTTTATTAAAAACACTATAAGCTTTGAAGTATCAAAATATCATAATAAAATGCCTTTATCAGATTTGGGAAGAAATTACAAAGTTTGTCCTTGGTGTTTTAGATATAATCCTTGCATCCAAAGACATTAATGTACTTTGCATTATGTTTTATGATATTCCATAGTTAATAGGGTGTCTTTTTGAAAATAGATTTAATTAAAACTCTATTCATAATAAAACAAGATGTGCTTAAAACTTCTTCCCAAAAATATGTCAGAATAATGTATTCATTTAGCATAGTCACATCGATTTCCTAAATAGTTATACTTTTTCCTTTCAGCAATTCAATTTTATTGTGTAGTTTCTGGTGGAGGGGAGGTGTGTTTAATAACCATATTTGGAAAAAATGAAATGATATACAGATTCTCAAATCATCCACCATGATCACTTCATAATGAAATTATTTTAAATCCTTTTTCATTTTGAACTACTTTCAAAAAACATTCAAATATATTAAAAGCTTCATTTTTATGTTTTAGAAAGAAAATCCAAGTAAATATAGAATATTCATCTACTAATACATTTACATATAATTTACCATCCAAATTTTCTATTGTTGAGGGTCCAAAAAAATCCATATGAGCATGTTCTATAGGATTATATGTACCAATTTTGTTAATAGATTTGAATGATGATTATTGTTTCTTGCTAAGTTGACATGCATCATAAAATATATCACTTTCAAAGATGAGACTAGGAAAATCGGAAACTATTTGTTTCTTAGATAACATATCTAAATCAGTTATATTTAAATTTCCAAGTCTTCTATGCCAGATCCACAATTCATTTATCATAGAAGTTATGCAGTTTAGTTTTTGTTTACACAACGAATTTATGTCCAGGGTATAAACATTATCAGTTTTGGGTGCTCTAAATTTAAGAAAATTATATTTAAAAACAGAACAACAGTTGTTAAAAGGTTAAAAAAATAACCATCATCACAAAGTTGAGAGAAACTTATTAGGTTTTTTTTCAATCCTTACACATAGAGTACATTATTAATTAAGACACCTTATAGATTTCCAATAGTTCCAGTTCCATCAATTTTACTTTTGGCTTTGTCACTAAATGTGACTAATCCACCATCCTTTGGGTTAGTGTTCTAATTTTTGATGAGTTTTTAATCATATTCCAAGAGCATCCACTATCCATATACCATATTTTAGTTCATCTTCTATGACATGCTTCCTCATCATCTTCTTCTATAAAGAATATATTTTCTTTTAGATTTGATTATTCCTTTTCTAAGTCAGATTTTAATGTGCTGCTGGAGTCTTCAGAAACACTCCATGTATCTTTCATTTCACTTTTAACATTCTTCTCATAATCAATGTTTTTGAAAAATTTATTTATTTTTTCTCCTTTGGATTGAGGACATTCAGTTCTTATGTGACCCATCATTTTTCATTCATATAATCTGACTTCATTTGGTTCTTTTTCATACTTCTGGAAGGATTTTCTAAATCATTTCTTCTTTATATTGAATTTACTAAATTATATGTCTAGCTGAGCCAGTTCCACATCTCAATTAGATGAATCAAAACTCCATGATTTTAGTTATATTTCATTCTTCATCTTTATTCTCTTAAACTAGGATGTTACCTTCAAAGTAGTATTATCTCCTTTGATCAAGACTTTATACTCATTTGATTCATCTTCTATCTCAGCTTTATACATCATCAGGGTTCCAATTAGTCATCTTATTTAATGGTCTTTGACTGTTGATTCTTGACTAATAGTTTCTAAACATACATTCCATCAAGGTGGTAGAACTCTCATTACTTTCAGGGATTCATCTACTTGTTTGATAGGATATACCAAAGAAGAGATATTGTCAACAATTTTTGTAATTATTCCATTCATCTGGGAGAATATTTCTCCTTCAAATATTCTGAATGTATTGAATTTTTATTTAGTTGTGGAATACCTTATTTTTATGACATTGTTAGTTCCTTCAAAAGCAACTGCTATTGTCTACCACATTTCATAAGCAGTCAGGCACTGAGATACTCTGTTGAATTCATTTGGTCCTAGAGGACATATGATAGCACTCATATATTTTGTATTAATGTCATTATCTTCTTCTATATCAGCACTCCATGTTTCAGGTTTCTCTGTAATCACATTGGGAGTTATAATTTTCGAGTAGACTCTATATCCATGGTTCTTAAAGTAAATGGTCATCCTATATTTCAAGCATTCATAATTTTCACCTTTTAAATAGGGAGATCAAACCATTGAAACACCCTCTCTTGTAAAAGCCATTATTCTCTGAGTATAATTCTATAAAACTGTCATCTTTTTATAGATTTGAAAAAATAACCAACCAATGATACCAATTGTTGGATCGTGTTATACCAAATATGCACAAGAGGGGGGGGGGGGGTGAATTTTTTATTTTATAAATTCTTCTCGAATAATGCTGTTTTCCAACAATTTTCCTTTAAATTTATCTGAATGTTATGCTGAAAAAAATAAACATATTGAAAGATACACAGATTTATAGTGCTTCAGGGAACAAAAGGCCCCGAGTCCACTCTAACAACACTCTACTCCACGAGCTTGGTGATTTTCACTATATGGTCCAATTATCAATAGACCATCCACAACTGAGTGCAGGAAGTCGACAGTTTTACAAGTTAAGGCTAAAATAGATCCTTCTGGTTCATGTATAGAAATTTATACATAGCATAATATGAGAATCTAGTTACTAGAAAAAGAGTTTTTGTTTAGAAAAACATTCCATATGATCTTCAAAGTTGTAGCAGCACGTAACAGACAGTAGATGAATTGTTGTCTTCAGAAAATATGTTCCTCTAGTAAGTTCAGTTCTGAGTTGATCCAGTTATAATAGAAATAGAAATAAATCCAGCAACACCAACAAAATGGATTCATGATATATTGTTTATGTAGAAAAATATTTTTTTAACGATTTTCATCTTCTTCATAAAAACAGAGTTTGATAGATCTTGGTAGCAGCATATCTGTGTGACTCGTATATATCTGTTAAAATTGTAGTCATGAAAAATTCAACAGCTTATACTATGGATCCTTTTTGCGATGATTCTTCACTTTTTAATAATAATAAAAAAATATCATAGATATATAGATTAAAAAAATAGCATTTTCCTTTCAAACATATATCCATAAATTTCACCTTTAGAATATCAATATTCAAATGTTTGAATAACAGAGTAGTCATAAATCCCTTGAATATTCGGAATGATAAGATCCTCCTAAATCGATCTTTTGAATCATAAATAAATGGATTTGAATCTATCAAAGACGTTCTTTAAATTCAGGATTTTAATCTTTTTTGAGATTAGCATGATAATCCGTATAATGACTATTGCTCGATAAAGTCAAAATTTAAATTCTGATGCCAAACACAGGTTTGAACTGCATAGAATTATTTTCTCAAAACATAAGGTTGACAACGTAAGGTTGATCTCAAATATAAGGTTGATCTCAAATGTAAGGTTAATCATCCAACATTTTCTCTTCTGCTTTCAAACATATGGTATATTATCCATAATTACCTGTTTAGACATATGCGAGACACATGATCTATACTTTTTGATATAATGTAAGGTTCATTATAAAAGTAAGGTATATGAACCATACCTTTCAGAAACACACGTAACGTTACATTCATACATAGGGTTCTTCTTCCATACTTTACTGATATTACAAAAGTAAAGATCCTTCCAAATGCAGGGTTCTTTTACCATACCTTTTTGATAACGTATCATTGATTAACCATAAATTTCTATTAAATTAACCATAGATTTTTATCCTTCTGCTAATCTCTTCAATGTAGGGTACAGAAAGTGTGTCTATGACACACTAATATGCTAAAATGATTTTCGAACATATAGAGAAGGAATAGTGTTTCCAGAACAATCTAGAAATATTTTTGACCACTTTGTCAAATATTCAACATGGATTAAATATTTTAATATTATACTGAAATAATAATATAAAGAATATTAATTTCAGGAAATATACCCAAGGTAAAATAAATATTATAACAAAGAAGAGTATTTGTGAGCATCACAATAATCATTAAAATACAGTGTATTGTTCTTAAAAATCTCCCTCTATTAGTAATAAAATTGAGTGTTGTTGAAAACAACACATTCTCAACACAAATTATCCAATGTTTTTCCATTGTATTTCAATCTATTTCAACAAGGTAAGGTCTTAGGTTCCATATTACTTTCATTTAATGGTGTATTTTACATCCTCCTATAGCTCTACCAATTCAGTTGAAAACCTAGGTGAAGTGGTAACTAGGTTTTTGCATTTTATTCTGGTTTAGTGGTATATAAGGGGTCTCTAGGGACCCGTTGGACTGTGTTCCAAAAACTGCCACCAAAGACGAGGTGGTTTGGGTCGATTAGGTCAATGGTTCTTTATTTGAGGAAATTATTTATACTGATATTTTGTTTTTCACCCTCTAAGTAGGGATATATGGTGGTTATGAGTCCCGAGGATTTATTGTAGGGTGTTTTGATTGATTTCGAATGCACGCATGCATATTTCCAGGTATGGATATATATATATTTATCCCATGTACGTGTTCCCTCATGGAACATGGAACACATGTATCAGTTTAATAATATATATATATATATCTGTGTGTGTGTGTGTGTGCGCGCGCGCGCGCGTGTGAGTGCGTTCGTGCGAGCAAGATGCATCTTGAGTTAGAAAGCATTTAATTCCAAGGATTGGATTTGTATGTTTGAGGTAGGGACCTCAACCTTGAATTTAATCTAAAAAATGAAGTAGTTATTTATTTACTACCCTTGATTTATATAACTTCAATTATAGAATGAACAATCATTTTTGCTAAATGATTTTTTAGAGTAAAAAATATTTATTTTGTAAGAAAACCCCGCCATCAGAGGTGCGCTACATTGAATAGAAAAATTATAGCGAGTAGACTATTTATGTTTGCTATCCTTGATGATATGTGGGTTTATTATTCACTCCTTGGTAAGGAATTATTGATTAATTAAAGGAATATGGTTTTATTATCTCGAAGATGTACCACCTTTTTTATGTTGACACAATTGACTTAATTGGTTCTAATGAACTAGAATTGGATTCATGGGCGGGTGGACCCATATGAAATGAATAATATTGAGTTGAAACAAATATGTGGGTATTGTATTGTGATATAAATGCATGCTAACTGTAATAATAGATCGGTATACTCTTTGGCTTCATGGGTTTTAAATCGAGATTAATGAATATGTAAATTAATTATAAGAGTTGATTTCATTGTAATGAATGTGATGTGTAATGAGTGGTATATTCAATATATGCCTTGAAATAAATATGGGTAAATGAATTGGTAAACTCATGGGTTGTATTAAAATATAAAATGTCAACATGATGTGGTATAATCATGTAGAATGGAATGATTTGTGTGAGCAGGTATATTCATATGGTTTGTTTTTTTAAATGGTTTATATGAAATGGTTATACATGAAAGGTAAAATATTAGAATGGTATGACTATGCATTGGGTAAATGTAATATGAGCGAATTTTGATTGTTGAAATGATTTTAGTCAACAAGATTCATATAAGATTGTTTAGTCCATACCACATCTTTATGTCCATAAATCACCTTATGTTAATTAAAATGTTATAAGGAAATTTAAAATGTCATGGGATATGCATGAAAGGTATTACCTCATGGATTAAACTAAATATGTGACCATGCTGATGTAATGTGAATCAAAAATCATTTAAATATTTCCTTATGATAAAATTGTGATAATTGATATATATATATATATATATGATTTGATAAATTGGTTCTTAGATGAAGAATGATTATCCAAATACACAAGTGGTGCAAGAAATGTCGTTCTACAACCTTTAGATATATATATATGATTGATAAATGGGATGTGAGACATGGAATGATGATCTAAATACTCGCAGGGTTCTAGATATGATGTTATACCCCCATGATATATATATATATATATACACAAGTTGTGAGATAGAGGTTGATTCTCCTAATACTCATAGGATGTTATACATGATGTTCTACACCCATTCCATATATATATATATATATTTATATGAATTATTGGTAAATGTGTTGTGAGATAAATATTAATTCTCAATAAACTCACGGGGTGATAGACATGACATTCTACCCCCATTTATTGAAAATGTAATATTGGTCCAATCAGACATGTTTAGACTAAATTAAAACAACAATGAAAGATGATGTGATATAATGATTGTGAATGGAATAGGAAAAATGGTTCAGAATCCATCTTAGGACAAGACATGTATATAGATACAAGTGTTCATGGGAAACTGGGGGTATATGCATTTAAATAAAGGATAATTGAATAATTGTAAAAGTGATTACATTATTACTTATGTTTTATTATATTTTACATCTACATACACTGTCACTATATATATATACATAATTGAAATAATCAAAATATTAGTCTATAAATGAGTAATTTCTTTTATCATCTTTAGGCGTCCCTTAGTAACTAGGATGAGTCTTTGTTTATGTATTCAATTTGGTTATTACATCTCTATACCTTCACACTTTATAATTATTATTCACTATCTATTTTGGGATAGACTCTAGTGGGTGCCTGGAGAATGAGATTTTATCTCTGACCCTACTCGGGTACCCTTGGTAACTGATTAGAAATTATATTTATAGGACCTAGGTTGGTTGTTGTGTTTCTTGTAACTAGAGTTAGAAGCAAGGGACATAGATGGGGCTCGAAATGCTTGAGGAGACCCCCCAAGGGGCTTTGCTGTCATTCTCATATTTCTGTAGTATATTTTGGAGATTATAGAATTTTTATTTCTTTCTATTATATATCATCACCTGGTCATGCATTCATCCATTGTATAAAATGAAGTTTTCCATTTTTATTAAATTGAACATACTATTCTTCTACCTCTCTATTATCTATTTACTGCTTCCTCTGCTATTATAAATTTATATACTATTATACCACTATGAAAACATTTATATGAGGAAATATTCTCCCCGTTGTTACCTCATGAGACCCTCACTACTGGTCGATGTCCTCTAGCATAAGGGGAGATACGATTAAGGCCATGTGGCGACCAGTACATCTACAGAAGCGATGATATGCCTTGTTGGGACATTACAGTTTCACCCTATAATCCCAGTTTTATAACTTATATAGTATTTTTTAATAGATTATTTACATAACATTATGATTTAATAATAATAGGATAACTATTATTAAATAATCAATGTTATTATATGAAATATGTTTATGAAGGGAAATAGATTTTATGAAATAAGATTTCATACAAGATATTAAAATTGAAATTGTACTGAACCTTATGTAATATAATATCCAAACAATCTAAAATTATATTGACTATGAAAATCAAGAGAGTCCTTAAAGAAATAAATTGGATAAAAATTTAAATGTTGTATATAATGATAGAGTATTTAAAAATATATTCATTAGATAAATAGAATAAAAATAATAATTAATGGGTATGATGATGATCATTCTTAAAATAGTGAATCAAAAGATGAATTTAAAGGGAAATTTACCAACTTCATTGTTCATATTGAAAAGTTTTCTGATAAATAATGATTTGGTGAAGATGGATCTTAACCAAATGTTCAGGACGACATATTGAAAGATGAACATAAATCTTGTACTATGAAATATACCATGACTATAAATGAAAAGAAATAGATGATAAAATTGCACATGAAGATCATTGAACATTAGAATGTGGTTTTTAGAATTAAATAGTTTAACATTATCAAATCAATAATTCCAATAAAAATTAGCAAAACAAAAAAATATAGAAAGGAAAATGAAGGCAGAATTTCAAAAAAAAAATATATGAGTTATCTGACATTGAATATTATTATCCTTTTACTGAAAATTAATATGAGTATATAAGAGGAAAAATTATATTTCATATTGAGTCTAGGGTTCAATCCCTTAACATTTATCAAGGAAAATTTTAAAAAAATCATGTTTAATATATGCTTGAAAAATGTTCTTGATTTTTATTTCTAATAGGGAAGGATCCAAAACAATACTTTTTTTGGGCTAGGAAACATTGTTAGATGAATTTTATATATTAATTATAATATCGTAGGGACTGTAGATTCTTTTTAACTTCCCAATGGAAAAAGAATCATGCAAAACATGTTGGGGAAATAAAAAATTTTCATATATTTCTATAACGAAGGTTTATAATCCTATAAGAATCATATTTGAAGTCTATAGATAATCTTTTGGTGTGTTTTGGAAAATTTCCTATATTTTATTTTACTACATGTCACTACCTTAAATGAGGTATAAATTTAGTTGATTTTATTCACAGGATGGAGAATTTTACTTTCAGAGAAGCCATGTTGTGGTAGTTTTAGGAGGACCATGGTATAATGAATGTTATAAAAATTATTCGAGGGTTAAATTTGAATTGTTAGAATATAAATAAAATTCATAAATAAAATGATGAAATAGAATGTATAGATGAATATAGATTGAAATAACAAATAATAAAAATATCATGGATTGTTAATAGTGTGTTCTATTTCCACACGAGTGGGGGTACAATTATTATGAAAAATATTGAGAAGAATACTGTAGGAGTAGTAATCATTGGAAAAATTTCTCTAAAAAAATAAAGTTTATTTTATGAAATAATATATTACCACAATTTTTGAATTCAATTGATGACTTATATGTGGAAAATTTAATGAATAATATCATATGTGTTAGTTACCTCTCTGATGATATCCATGGTATTATTTTCATGTAGGATTTATTTTTCATCTAAATAATACTAGATGAAAATAGAATAATATAAGGGAAAATAATTAATGTTATATAATTTTAATATTAATCGACCAATTCTTATTAATTGGGATCAAAATACGGGAGTATTCTATATCTCCTTCTTCAAATTGATCATTCTCAAAGAACAAAAGGAGAAAAAAAATATGTTTTGATGAATAGAAACTAAATTAAATTTGAAGGTAATTTTTCTTATTAGACATTCATGAAATGGATGATAACTAAATATATAATAAATAATTGGAAATTATACCTATTAGACTACAATAAGTTATTCCAATTTGTTTATATAGTCTCATGTTTCATGGTACCATAATATATGATTTATATATCATCTCATTAATTGATTATTACACAAAAATAAATAATATTATGTAATGATAGAAATATTAGATTATATTTAGAAATTTCAAATTTTTTGGGAAATTTCAGTTGGGGATCATTATAAAAAAATTAAATTATTAAAATTCTATGAAATATATTAGTTAGAAACATTAATGTATTGCTACTCAAATTGGAACAAAGAATAAATTTATCACCCCAAATAACCATGAATATAATTCTGATCGATAATATAGGAATCAAAAAATTCTTGAGATTGGTAGGATAAGGATATCTAAAAAAATAGAGTATAAAAATATATGACATATGATGAATTTTACTCATTGGGAAATGTGGTAAAATAGAATAATCAAACTAAAAAATACATCAACTTTTTTTATTTATCCATGATTTAAAAAAATAAAATAAATTTTTGTAATGGTTGAATGAAAATTATATAAAACAATTTTAATTTGTTATTTATCATATGGAGGTGGCTACAAATGATATATCATTAAGATGCATAATATTTACATATATTATTACGTTAAAATCAATAAAAAAGTCACACATACAAGGATTTTCAAAATTATATTGATGGTTTTACATAGTCTAAAAGAACACATCATTTTGTGAAAAATATTTTTGAACAAGAATATTTTTGACCGAATACTATTGATATTGACTTTAAGTTGTCATTTGGGGATGATATGATTATTTAGTATTTTTTTGAAAATAACAGGGTTCTAAATCATGTTGATAAGTTTAATATAATAGGTAAACTAGAGGTACCCCTCCAAAAAACATGAAGACAATGAATAGAAATCAAAATTGATCTTATATTCCATGTTGATCTTAGAACAATGTATAAAGCTATTAAATATAAATAATGTGTTGTATTTATGAAATTTTTTATAGATCAAATTAATTAAAAATTCTAACAGGAAATCATAATAAGGAAGGTTGGAAAAAAATTCATTGATACTAATTGGGTATTTTAGAATAAGAATAATGATATAGGTGATGCTATTCGAATCAAGGATGGGATATAATGAAATAGGTTATCCCAAATGTAAGGTATTTTATTTTATGAGACCATTTCTCATGAAGTTTGACAGGAGAAAATTGGAATGGTTTTGGCTACCCAATACCTCCATAATTATTTTCAAATGGATGGGAAGACATCCTTTATGAATGGTGATCTTGAAGAAGAAATTTTCCTAAAATACATATATGGTTACCTTATTTTAAGGGAACATGGTTAAAATAATGTGAATGTCAATATATGGATAGAAATAATCACATAGATCCTGATGCACAAACCATGATGGACCAATATGACAGAACATGGTTGTTAATGGTATAACATATAGTAATTTTCATGTAAGGGGGATCCTATTGGTTCACTAATTATAAATTTTTATGTTAATTATATAATATTTAAAAGTTTCAGAAACCACTTATGTGAGGAATTTTTTATTATATTAAGAATAATGATTAAATTTCATTGATGGGTGAAATGAAATACATTCTAGGATTACAAATAAATAAAAAATATTATTATATATTATTTTATAATGAAATTTTTTACATGTAATATTTGAAATTGCTTATCATATAATACATAAGAGAGTGTTAATGTATAATATTACATATAATAATACTATGTATGGATGATAATGTAATCAGGATTAATACAAATTATTTTAGAATATTGCTTAGAAACTTTTTCTATTTTAGTAATTCATGACATGAAATACCTTATGTAATGTGAAATAGTTCTTGTATTCTATGTGACATATGAGAGTCACATAATGTTACAAAAAAACATCCTATTTGACATATGATGGAAGAATGAATTATATGTTATTATAAAGATGATGTACTGATTCGACATTATTTTTCTTCACTTATAAAAATTGGGATAATTATTGTACCAAAACAAGATCAATATCTACTGACAGTCATAATATTGGAAGGGGATATGTGAGCTAGTATAGTAAGATGCAGAAATCATAGACACTTCAAACTGCTAAGGTAGTGGTTTTGGCTTCTATATACGCACACACAATGGTTTTGTAAATTAATTACCAATAAATATATTTTTTTAATTGAAATTGAGAGTCAATTGAGGAATATTTATGAATAAAAAATTTTATATTAACTATTCCAATAACATTATAAAAATTGAAATTTTTATAATATAGATCTTCATTATAATTTAATTAATGGAATTGTGTTATGTAGATATTTCTATTTTGAATATATTTAAATGAATAATTTTTTTTATATATCTTTAGAAAATGTATGCCAAGTGGTAAATTTGAAATTTGAGGAAAAATCAAAATGTTTTTCTCACTTCTGTCATTAGATGATTTTTTGAAATAGTCACTTATGGGGATTTGTTTTATTTTTTGAATGGGGTATAAATTATTAAAAAAACAAATTATTAATTTTTTAAAAAATTATTATTCAAAAATTTGAGTGTGCACTATATGGTAATAGAAATCTATTTATATTGTTATATTGATGATACATATAGTTATTGGAAAAGGCAGTGAAAATATTTTTAGAGTCCATCAATGTCACTAGGAAAAAATTACTTGACACTAAAGGATGAAATTATCTCAATAACAATACCTTATATGGTAGTTTGATGCATGACACATATTATAATAGATATTCTATGATTTTAGCACTTTTAAGAGGTTCGATTCATTGTATTTTGAAATACTTTTTATAAGGCCCCAGCCTTAAACATTACTTAATATCGAGTTATTACAAGATTACACATTGAGGATCTTTTCAGGTTTAGGGTTTTAGAGAGTTTGATAATAAAACTTACATTACATTCCACATTTAAACAAAGTGGTTACATAAAATATAGTATTCATTTTTTCCCATCAATGGAAACATAATTAAAATAAAACATGGATTCTTTCTTGACAATTCCTTGACACTATCATCATATCATGTACCTTTCCCTTGACCTGTGAAAAACATTTCAAAAACTTGGGATGAGCATAAAAAGCTCCGTAAGGGTTATAAAAATATGGAAAGGAAACATGAATTCATATATAAAAAATAATGAAATCATAATTTACCCATAAACATAGGAACTTTAACATACCTCATCAAATCATGAATAAGTCATAGAAATCATAAGACATAAAGGTAACTTGAGGCATTCATAACATTCTTACGTAGGGAGTAACCCTCTTGGTTACGTTTGGAATACCCACCAAAGTATATTCCCTAAATATCTTCAGAGAAACCATAATTTTTCACTCCTTCGCATTAGCCAATGCATTGGAGAGATATATCGGGCTCACCCGCCCTTATTTTATCATGGAACCACCTGTCTTCATAATAATTCCCAAGAACCATAACATAATCGTATCACATAAAACATGCATAAAGGAAACATAACATTTCCACTTTTCAATCACAAGATATCAATACAAAAATTGATATAAAAACATTATGAAAACCATTTATAACAACAAAATAAAATAAAAGTAAAACATGGTATTTATTTTTCTTTTAAAAAGAAGGTATGGCTTGTAGAGGAAGCCGAAACTCAAATAATGGTCATTGCGGCGGAAAAGTCGTTGTCGCCGCATACGTATGAAAAAAACATTCCCTTTTGTCGTTTAGTAAACACTTCGTATAAAAAATATTCCTTTTAAATAAAGATAAATGTCAAATGGGTTTATACACCGTATAAAAGAAAGCTGTGTATAAAACAAAATATGCCTCAATGAATGGAGATTGACACGAAGTCCCATACAAAGATGGTATCCATGGATTAAGGATAAATCATTTACATAATTATGTGTGACAAATGAATACACGAAATATAAGTGGATATTAAGTGTAAAACAATCATATGTTATTCACACATATTCATAGAACGACATATTCAAGGAGTACAAGTTTATCCCAAAGAATAAAATTTGGGTTAAGAATTCCCTTGCAAAAATTTGACAGCCTAACAGCGTCACTACAAAATTCAGAAAATGAGTTTATGAGAGATAAAAAGGGTATCTCATCACATGTACATAAAATTTAAATCAATAAGGATATATAAGAACATATCCCAACATAATAGTATGTGAATTAAAAGATATAACAAAAGAAGTCTTTTAAAAAGGGGAGGGTGAATGGTTCCCTTACCGACATGGGTATCTTTCGAAACATTGCCCCGTTAAAGAAGGATAATACAACATTGATCTAAATACTCATAAATGAAATCATATTGCACAATGAGTAAAATAATGGTCAGTAAATACACCACTCAAAGGAAATTATGGAAAATGTAGCATAAATCTCACAGGGATAAAAGTGAGAAGAAAAATCCCTTACGAAAACGTGGCAGCCTAACGGCGCCACTTAAAACTTCCAAAATGGATTGACGAGAGAAAATATGGTCTCTCATCATATTAACATAAAGTTTACAGAAAGAGGAATATAAAAGAACATCCTCCGACATAACAAATAGGAGCTTAAAAGAAGTGACATAAAGGAGAGTACTAAAAAAGAAAGAGAGAGGTTAGATCTCCTACAAAAATTCGGCAGCCTAACGACGCCACTCAAAACTTCCAAAATGGATTGATGAGAGAGAATAGGGTCTCTCATCATATGAACATAAAAATTTCAGTATTAGTAATATAAAATAACATCCCGATCACAAGAAAGATGAGCTTAAAAGGAATTACATAAAAGAGTGTACATAAAAAGAAAAAGAGGAGTAGGATCCCTTACCTCGGGTCCGACTTGACTCAATCGTTCTTTAATGTCCTGAATAATATACTTTAGTTAATTTCATCTTTCTTAAGAAAAATTTTCAATTTCCTTTTTCCTTTTATATCACTTATTTCCATGTTATAAACATTATTTAATAATTTAAGTTAATAATGTTTGTTTTGTCGATATTTGGTTCTTAAGTCGAAAGTGGACTTCTTACAATAACATGTTGTTCGTGTGGTCAAAGGATTGTTATATCCAGAATAATATTCATGATTTGGATATCATATATATCATATATATCCATAATATACATGTATTTATAATATTACAGAATCATTTAGAGGTAAGAAATGAAATGCACCGTTCATGGAGATGGTAAGCTGTACGTACGAATGAACGCTACTTTCATTTCTTTGTCATATTAATGGAATTAAAACCAAATGAGAGGTATGTATATTTTAATTCAAGAATTATATTCATAATTTATATGTAACATAAATCATATATAATAACTTTAAATAAATCCTTTATACATCCCACATATGGCATTAATGAATCAAATCACTTTGAGGGGCGATAGTCTGCACTTCCTAAAATGAAATTATCGTGTTTACCCAGAATGGAAACCATAAAGGTATGCCATAAAAGAAAAATAAAGTATCTTAAGTAAAACATAAACATATTATATATCATATACAAATATACTGACATCTTAATGGCCACCTTTGAAGGTGATATATGAGTGTTGAACAATCATCGTTTCGTGAGGCAGAAATTCACCATCCACAGAAATAGTATGTTCTTTAACCCTTAGATTTAGGCGTGTTAAGCGTATCTCTAATACTTCTTATAAAAACATCCTAGTATATTTAAGATACTGTATTTTTTACAAAATAAATTAATAAAAAGAGTTTAGGGGGTTGGAGAAGAAAAATAAAACAAAAGGACACAAGTGAAGACATTACCTTAAAATCGGGTAACTCCCTTTGGTTTGAGCTCAAAGGCTTCCTTGGGAAGCCTTATGCCCAATGTGATGCATCAAGGAGTTATAGAGGGATGTGTAAAGACAAAATGGGTAGGGTTTGGCCGAGCCAAAGGCTTTGGAAGTGTGGGTAAGGAGGTAGAGGTGGGGGCCTTTTATAAAAGGAGAGGAGGGGAACTCTTGGAAAGTAAAGAAATGATAATTTATTTTAGAATGAGTTTCGGATTTTAATGGTTCCACATTGATGTGTTTCTAGGATAAGGTGATAAGGGTTTTAAATACACCCATCCAATAGGTTTTTTACATGTGTAGGTCTTAGATTTTACATTATCCTTCCATTTTATTTTGAATCGTTAAATAATGAGGTCATCACTGCATCATCATGATGTCATAAATAATTTAATTTATTTAATGTCTAAAAATTATAAAAAAAATACTATGATGTAGGAAATATTTTTATCTTTCTAATGAATATTTATAGTCAAAAATCTGACTTGTATAACCCAATTTAAAAATTGTTTTAGTAAAAAATTTAATGTTTATGTCATTTTTACTTTAACATTAAATAAAAAGGTATTTATGTCATTTTCAAACCAAAGTGGCTCCATGGGGTCCCAAAGTTGACCCATGGATTGTATTGGTCGGCCATGACACATCCAATGACTGTAGGACATGTTTCTAGGTCATTTAATTTTATTAAAACATTATTCTTATCATAAACTACACTAATGACCTCTAATCGCGATTAAAACCTTAATAAGTTACTATTCACCAAAAAATTATTCTAATCCCATTGAACCACATTTTACTTCTTAATGAAAACCATTTATGTTGGATTTTTGAAATTCAAAACACAAAGATGAAAAAATTTCATTTAAACGGAAAATCAGTTTTTATAAGTACAACTTAGTTGTTTCACTATTCATCAAAAATTGAAGTTTTTCAGAAAATTACCAAAAATTCACCCTAATCTATATTTGATATTCCGAATTAAAAAATGATGAATATTTTAAAAAATTCAAAACATATAAGTTGTATTAATTAATTTAATAATTAATTCCCGCTGTCAGAGAAAATAGCGTGTTTTTATGAAACAATAAGTATCAAAAGATTGAAAGTAGTTTAAGTCCAATTTCATAGTGAAATTAATTCCAATGACCAATATTTGATTAAATGGTAAAAATATATTCTAATTTAACTTTAAAACAAGTTAGAAAGATTATATAATCATATAAATAAATTATATTAAAAAGAGGTTTTGAATTAAAATACAACATTTCTCACTATTCATTAAAAATTGAACTTTTTCGGAAAAAAACCAAAAATTTACACAAAGTAAATTTTGATGTCCCAATTCTAAAGAAGAATTTTATTTTGTCAAATATAACACATAAAATTTTCAAAAAGTGGATTTAATAGAGGTTCGCCATCAAAAGACGGTTAATCGACCTTTTAAAGAATATTGGAATGTTTACGCTTAAAATTGGATTCATTCGCAGTTTTAATCCTCTACTATTTATTGCAAAAAGAAAAAATAGTTGAAAAACATATATATTAATTTTGTATTTATTTCTATTCATTCCCACCATCACAACAGCTAGGCATTAACTACCATTTAAAATAATATTATTTTATTATTAGAGTGCAACGTAAGATTCCCAATAAACTCGTTGTTGCATGTTGGGTACACCATCGAGCATAACATCTCCTTTAAAGTTATATTAATATTTTATTCACAAATATGGATAAATATAAAAATTTCATATTCTTTATTTACCTGGGGTGTTACATCCTACCCCCCTTTTGGAAATTGCGTCCTCGCAATTTTAAAATTGAGCTTGGAAACATCATTGAAAGTCCCACATCGGAACAAGAGTCGGTAAAACAATAACTTTAAAATAAAGAAAGATAAGTACATAGGTCAATCGAGTTAAACCATACTAGGATTCCAATTATGAAAATATGGACATGGAGGAAAAAAAACAAAGGGTCATGTTCTAATGGAGAGTGATAGTAAACATGTCTAGGAAAAAGTTAACCATAAGAAAATCACAAACTTGTGATGGGTTAAATAGTATTCGATTCCCCAGTAGGAAAAGTCAATAGACAACATTTTTGTTTTAAGTTACTTTTTATTGATGAATTTATTCATAAGGAAACATAATCCCTTATCATGTTGACTTTCAACTTTTACTAGATTCCTTATAGAAACTAATATTTTCTCCAAAAGGCGAGTATTTAGGAAGACTTGTTCACATTAAGAGTACTATAATCAACTTTTAGAGAATCACCTAATCCACAAAAGAGAACTATATATTTCCCATATCGTTAGACATAATCCAAAACCAAAATTGATAGTATGAGGTCAGATAATCCACAAAAGTATAATCCTTTATAAAAAGAAAATCTATTCGTAATCTCCAAAATTTGTCCAAAAAACCCAAAGTTCAACAAAGACCATTCGATAAACAATTGTTTATGAAATTATTCAAAGTAAACCACACTAATATGAAAACCCAAATATTCGAAGGATTTAGTCACATATTCTTCCAAGGTACAAATTAACTTTTATCTCCAAATAACATCAGTTTCTCTTAAATTCTTATATTGAAAAGTAATTAACCTAATCACATATCCTCCATAATAGGTTAATCATTTCCATAGATAACCCAAAATAAACTTACTCTTGATTCCTAAAATAATATAACTAAATAAATTAGTCAAACTAACCAGGGACTTCACGTAGTCCAGTGGTAGGCGATAAATACCAGTCGCACTTTGGTTGTGGGTTCGATTCCCGCAGATTTGTCCAAAGCGACGGTTTGTCACATGGTCTGCGTGTTGTCCTTTTTCCAAAACTATATAATTCTTAAAACATTCCCCAAAATGAGATAAAATCTGCACAAATAATCATAACATATTTTAACATCATGTATTTCTCCTGCCTTTCATTTTCCATCATAACCTATAATAACCCATAATTGCCTCATAAGTAAGGATCATATAAACCCTAATGGTTACCTTTATAATTATTACCTGAACTTCCTCATCGATTGGTCATCTCGTACATGATACATTACAGAACATACCACGGTTCAAGTGGTTGACCAGGACTCCTTGATATTTGGCTTAGAACAACCACGACTTTCCTCATTGAATCCCCCATTTCATCTAGTCTCTTAATCAGAGAACCACTGCAGTTTCCTTCAAACCTATTGTCACATTTGTTCCTTCAAGATCCATCCATTCACTAAAAATAGAAATGTCAGTGTGAGTATATCAACAAAACCATCATGTACTAATGAGGAAGATATACTTACTCATTCACTTTATCTAAAAACTATGACTCTTTCTGAAATCCTAACCATTATGGTAATGTCACTTATGCTTAAAAAATATCCTAACCTCTAAAGTTATCTAAACCGACCTTTGTTACCAACTATAAGGCCCCAACCTTAAACATTACTTAATATTGAGTTATTAAAAGATTACACATTGAGGATCTTTTCCGGTTTAGAATTTTTGAGAGTTAGATCATAAAACTTACATTACATTCCACATTTAAACAAAGTGGTTACATAAAAGATAGTATTCATTTTTTCTCATCAACGAAAACATAATTAAAATTAAACATGGATTCTTTCTTGACACTTTCATGACACTATCATCATATCATGTAACTTTCCTTTGACCGGTGAAAAACATTTCAAAAACTTAGGATGAGCATAAAAAGCTCAGTAAGGGTTATAAAAATATGGAAAGGAAACATGAATTCATATATACAAAAGAATGAAATCATACTTTACCCATAAACATAGGCACATTAACATACATCATCAAAACATGAATAATTCATTGAAATCATAAGACATAAAGGTAACTTGAGGCATTCATAACATTCTTACGTAGGGAGTAACCCTCTTGGTTACGTTTGGAATACCCACCACAGTATATTCCCTAAATCTCTTTGGAGAATCCTTAATGTTTCACTCCTTCACGTTACCCAATGAATTGGAGAGCTATATCGGGCTCACCCGCCCTTAGTTTATCACGGAACCACCCGTCTTCATAATAATGCCTATGAACCATAACATAATCGTATCACATAAAACATGCATAAAGGAAACATAACATTTCCTTTTTTCAATTACAAGATATCAATACAACACATTGATATAAATACATTATGAAAACTATTTTCAACACCAAAATAAAAGAAAAGTAAAACATGTTATTTATTTTTCTTTTAAAAAGAAGGTATGGCTTGTAGAGGAAGCCGAAACTCAAATAATGGTCATGGCGGCGGAGAAGTCGTTGTCACCGCATACGTATGACAAAAAAATATCCTTCTTTCATTTAGTAAACAATTCTTATAAAAAATATTACTTTTGAATAAACGTAAAAGTCAAAGGGTTTTATACACCGTATAAAAGAAAGTTGTGTATAAAACAAAATATGCCTCAATGAATGGAGATTGAGACGAAGTCCCATACAAAAACTGTATCCTTGAATTAAGGATAAATCAATTACATAATTATGTGTGACAAATGAATACACGAAATATAAGTGGATATTAAGTGTAAAAAAATCAGAGTTTATTCACACATATTCATAGAACGACATATTCAAGGAGTACAAGTTTATCCCAAAGAATCAAATTTGGGTTAAGATGTTCTCTTGCAAAAATTTGACAGCCTAACGACGTCACTAAAAAATTTAGAAAATAAGTTGATGAGAGATAAAAAGGGTATCTCATCACATGTACATAAAATTTAAATCAATAAGGATATACAAGAACATATCCCAAAATAAAATTATGTTAATTAAAATACATAACAAAAGAAGTCTTTTAAAAAGAGGAGGGTGAAAGGTTCCCTTACCGACATGGGTATCTTTCGAAACAAACGCCCCGTGAAAGAAGGACAATACAAAATTGATGTAAATACTCATAAATGAATGTATATTACACAATGAGTAAAATAATGGGCATTACATACACCAATAAAAGGACATTATGGCAAATTTATCATAAATCTCACGGGAATAAAAGTGAGATGAAAAATCCCTTACGAAAACTCGGCAGCCTAACGACGCCACTTAAAACTTCCAAAATGGATTGATGAGAGAAAATAGGTTCTCTCATAATATTAAAATAAAGTTTATAGAAAGAGGAATATAAAAAACATCCTCCAACATAACAAAGAGGAGCTTAAAAGAAGTTACATAAAGGAGAGTACTTAAAAAGAAAGAGAGAGGTTAGATCTCTAACGAAAATTCGGCAGCCTAATGGCGCCACTCAAAACTTCCAAAATGGATTGATGAGAGAGAACATGGTCTCTCATCATATGAACATAAAAATTGCATTAAAGTAATATAAAAGAACATCCTGATCATAATAAATATGAGCTTAAAAGCAATGACATAAAATAGTTTACATAAAAAGAAAGAGAGGAGTATGATCCCTTACATCGGGTCCGACTTGACTCGATCATTCTTTAACGTCCTGAATATTAAACTTGAGTTAATTTCAAATTTCTTAAGAAACTTTTTCAAGTTAATTATTCATTTATATCACTTATTTCCATGTTATATAAATTATGAAATCATTTTAGTTAATAATGTTTGTTTTGTTGATATTTTGTTCTTATGTCAAAAGTGGACTTCTTACAATTACATGTTGTTCGTGTGGTCAAAGGTTTGTTATATCCAGAATTATATTCATGATTTGGATATCATATATATCATATATATCCAGAATATACATGTATTAATAATATTACATAATCATTTAGAGGTAAGAAATGAAATGCACCGTTCATGGAGACGGTAAGCCGTACGTATGCATGAACGCTACTTTCATTACGTTGTCATATTAATGGAATTAAAACCAAATGATAGCTATGTATATTTTAATTACAGAATTATATTCATCATTTATATGTAACATACATCATATATAATAACTTTAAATACTTTCTTATACATCCCACATATGGCATTAACGAATCAAATCACTTTGAGGGGGCGTTAGTCCGCACTTCCTAAAATGAAATTATCGTGTTTACCCACAATGGAAACCATAAATTTATGCCACAAAAGAAAAATACAGCAGCTTAAGTGAAACATAAACATATTATATATCATATATAAATATGGTGACAGCTTAATGGACACCTTTGAAAGTTATATATGAGTGTTTAACAATCATTATTTCGTGAGGCAGAAATTCGCCATCCACGGAAACAGTATGTTCTTTAACCATTATATGTTGGTGTGTGTAAGTGTAGTTAGAATCCTTCTTATAAAAACATCCTAGAATATTTAAGATACTGGATTTGTTACAAAATAAATGAATAAAAAGAGTTTAGGGGGTTGGAGAAGGAAAATAAAACAAAAGGACACAAGTGAAGACATTACCTTTAAATCGGGTAACTCCCTTTGGTTTGTGCTCAAAGGATTCCTTGAGAAGACTTCCTCACAATGGGAGGCTTAATGGAGTTTTAAAGGGATGTGGAGAGACAAAATGTGCAGGGTTTTTCTGAGCCAAAGGCTTTGGAAGTGTGGGTAAGGAGGTAGAGGTGGGGGCCTTTTATAAGAGAAGAGGAGGGGCACTCTTGGAAAGTAAAGAAATGTTACTTTATTTTAGAATGAGTTTCGGATTTTAATAGTCCCAAATTGATGTGTTTCGAGGATAAGTTGATAAGGGTTTGAAATCAACCAATCCAATATGTTTTGGACATGTGTAGGTCTTAGAGTTTGCATTATCTTTCCATTTTATTTAAATCGTTAAATAATGAGGTCATCGCTGCATCATCATGATGTCATAAATAATTTAATTTATTTAATGTCTAAAAATAAAAAAAATACTATGATGTTTTAAATATTTTAAGATTTCCAATTACTATTTATACTCAAAAATCTGACTTTTAAAACCCCATGTAAAATGTTTTTTTAGTAAAACATCTCATGTTTGTGTCATTTTTACTTTAACATTAAATAAAAAGGTATTTATGTCATTTTCCAACCAATGTGGCTCCATGGGGTCCCCAAGATGACCCATGGATTTTCTTGGTCGGACATGAGACATCCAATTAGGGTAGTACATGTGTCTAGGTCGTTTCATTTTATTAAAACATTATTCTTACCTTAAACTACACTAATTACCTCTAATCGTGATTAAAAACTTAATAAGTTACTATTCACCAAAAAATTATTCTAATCCCATTGAACAACATTTTACTTCATAATGAAAACCATGTATGTCGGATTTTTGAAATTAAAAACACAAAGATGGCAAAATTTCATTTAAACAGAAAAACAGTTTTTATAAGTACCACTTAGTGGTTTCACTATTCATCAAAAATTGAAGTTTTTCAGAAAATTACCAAAAATTCACCCTAAGCTATATTTGATATTCCAAATTCTAAAATGTTGTATATTTTAAAAAATTAAAAACATATAAGTTTTATTAATTAATTTAATAATTAATTACCGTTGTCAGAGAAAATACCGTGTTTTTATGAAACAATAAGTATCAAAAGATTGAGACTAGTTTAAGTCCAATTTCTAAGTGAAATTAATTAAAATGACCACTATTTGATTAAATGGTAAAAATATATTCTAATTTCACATTAAAACAAATTACAAAGATAATCTAATCATATAAATAAATTACATTGAAAAGATGTTTTGAATTAAAATACAACATTTTTCACTATTCATTAAAAATTGAACTTTTTCGGAAAAATACATAAATTTTACACAAAGTAAATTTTGATGTCCCGATTATAAAGAATAATTTTATTTTGTCAAATATAACACATAAAATTGTCAAAAAGTAGATTTAAAAGAGGTTCGCCATCAAAAGGCGGTTAATCGACCTTTTAACGAATATTGGAATGTTTACGCTTAAAATTGGATTCATTCGCAGTTTTAATCCTCTAACATTTATTGTAAAAAGTAAAAATATTTGATAAACATATATAATCATTTTTAAGTTAGTTCTATTCATTCCCGCCATCACAACAGCTAGGTGTTAACTACCATTTAAAATAATATTATTTTATTATTAGAGTGCAACATAAGATTCCCAAGAAACTCGTTGTTGCGTGTTGGGTACGCCATCGAGCATAGCGTCCCCTTTAAAGTTATATTAATATTTTATTCACAAATATGGATAAATATAAAAATTTCAAATTATTTATTTACCTGGGGTGTTACATCCTTCCCCCCTTTTGGGAATTGCATCCTCACAATTTTAAAATTGAGCTTGGAATCATCCTTTAATGTCCCACATCGGAACAAGAGTCGGTAAAACAATCACTTTAAAATAAATAAAGATAAGTACAGAGGTCAACCGAGTTAACCCATACTAGGATTCAAAATATGAAAATATGGACATGGAGGAAAAAAACAAAGGGTCATGTTCTGATGGAGAGTGATAGTAAACATGTCTAGGAGAAATTTAACTATAAGAAAATCACAAACTTGTGATGGGTTAAACGGTATTCGATTCCCCAGTAGGAAAAGTTAATAGACATCAATTTTTAAGTTACTTTTTATTGAGGAATTTATTCAAAAGGAAACATAATCACTTATCATGTTGACTTTCAAATTTTACTAGATTCCTTAGACAAACTCATATTTTCTCCAAAAGACGAGTATTTAGGAAGCGTTGTTCACTTTAAGAGTACTATAATCATATTTTAGAGAATCACCTAATCCATAAAAGAGAACTATATATTTCCCATATCTTTAGAAAATAGCCAAAACCAAAATTGATAGTATGAGGTCAGATAATCCACAAAAGTATACTCCTTTATAAAAAGAAAATCTATTCGTAATCTCCAAAATTTGTCCAAAAAAACCCAAAGTTCAACGAAGACCATTCGATAAACAATTGTCCATGAAATTCTTCAAAAGTAAACCACACTAATATGGAAACCCAAATATTTGAAGGATTTAGTCACATAGTCTTCCAAGGTACAAATTAACTTTTATCTCCAAATAACATCAGTTTCTCTTAAATTCTCAAATTGAAAATTAATTAACCTAATCACATATCTTCCATGATAGGTTAATCATTTCCATAGATAAACCAAAATAAACTTACCCTTGATTCCAAAAATCATCTAACTAAAAAGAATTAGTCAAACTAACCAGGGAATTCATGTAGTCCAGTGGTAGGCGATAAATACCAGTCTCACTTTGGTTGTGGGTTCGATTCCCGTAGATTTGTCCGACGCAACAGGTTGTCACACGGTCTGCGTGTTGTCCTTTTTCCAAAACTATATAATTCTTAAAACATTCCCCAAAACGAGGTAAAATATTCAAAAATAATCATAACGTATTTTAACCTCAAGTGTATCTCATGCCTTTCAAATTCAATCATAACATATAATAACCCAAAATTGCCTCAAATGTAAGGATCATATAAACCCTAATGGTTACCTATATATTTATTACCTGAACTTCCTCATCGATTGGTCATCTCGTACATGATGCATTACAGAACATACCAAGGTTCAAGTGGTTGACCATGACTCCTTGATAGTTGGTTTAGAACCTCCATGAGTTTCCTCATTGAATCCCCTATTTCATCTAGTCTCTTAATCAGAGAACCACCACAGTTTCCTTCAAACCTATTGTCACTTTGGTGCCTGCAAGATCCATCCATTCACTAAAAACAGAAATTTCAGTGTGAGTATATCAACAAAACCATCATGTACTAATGAGGAAGATATACATACTCATTCACTTTATCTAAAAACTATGACTCTTTCTGAAATCCTAACCATTATGGTAATGCCACTTATGCTTAAAGAATACCCTAACCTCTAATGTTTTCTAAACCGACCTTTGACACTTCCTTGACACTATCATCATATCATGTAACTTTCCCTTGACCTGTGAAAAACATTTCAAAAACTTGGGATGAGCATAAAAATCTCAGTAAGGGTTATAAAAATATGGAAAGGAAACAAGATTTTATATATACAAAAGAATGAAATCATACTTTACCCATAAACATAGGAACTTTAACATACCTCATCAAATCATGAATAAGTCATAGAAATCATAAGACATAAAGGTAACTAGAGGCATTCAAAACATTCTTATGTAGGGAGTAACCCTCTTGGTTACGTTTGGAATACCCACCACAGTATATTCTGTAAATCTCTTCGGAGAAACCTTAATGTTTCACTCCTTCATGTTACCCAATGCATTGGAGAGCTATATCGGGCTCATCCGCCCTTAGTTTATCACAAAACCACCCGTCTTCATTATAATGCCCAAGAACCATAACATAATCGTATCACATAAAACTTGCATAAAGGAAACATAACATTTCCACTTTTCAATCACAAGATATCAATACAAAACATTGATATAAAAACATTATGAAAACCATTTTCAACACCAAAATAAAAAAAAAGTAAAACATGGTATTTATTTTTCTTTTAGAAAGAAGGTATGGATTGTATAGGAAGCCGAAACTCAAATAATGGTCATGGCGGTGGAGAAGTCGTTGTCACCGCATACGCATGCCAACAACATTCCCTTTTTTCATTTAGTAATCGCTTCGTATAAAAAAGATTCCTTTGAATAAACGTAAAAGTCAAAGTGTTTTATACACCGTATAAAAGAAATTTGTGTAAATAACAAAATATGCCTCAATGAATGGAGATTGAGACTAATTCCCATGCAAAGATGGTATCCTTGGATTAAGGATAAATCAATTACATAATTATGTGTGACAAATGAATGCACGAAATATAAGTGGATATTAAGTGTAAAACAATCATAGGATATTCACACATATTCATAGAACGACATATTCAAGGAGTAAAATTTTATCCCAAAAAAACAAATTTGGTTTAAGAAGTTCCCTTGAAAAAATTTGACAGCCTAACGACGTCAGTACAAAATTTAGAAAATGAGTTGATGAGAGATACAAAGGGTATCTCATCACATGGACATAAAATTTAAATCAATAAGGATATATAAGAACATATCCCAACATAATATTATGTGAATTAAAAGACATAACAAAAGAAGACTTTTAAAAAGAGGAGGGTGAAAGGTTCCCTTACCGACATGGGTATCTTTCGAAACATACGCCACTTGAAAGAAGTACAATACAACATTGATATAAATACTCATAAATGAAATTATATTACACAATGAGTAAAATAATGGGTAGTACATACACCACTCAAAGGAAATTATGGAAAATGTAGCATAAATCTCACGGGAATAAAAGTGATATGAAAAATACCTTACGAAAACTCGGCAGCCTAAAGGCACCACATAAAACATCCAAAATGGATTGATGAGATAAAATAGGGTCTATCATCATATTAACATAATGTTTACAAAAATAGGAATATAAAATAACATCCCCCAACATAACAAAGAGGATATTAAAAGAAGTGACATAATGGAAAGTACTTAAAAAGAAAGAGAGAGGTTAGATCTCTTACGAAAATTCGGCAGCCTAACGGCGCCACTCAAAATTTCCAAAATGGATTGATGAGAGATAATAGGGACTCTCATCATATGAACATAAAAATTTCTGTATTAGTAATATAAAAGAACATCCCGATCACAAGAAATATGAGCTTAAAAGGAATGACATAAAAGAGTGTACTTAAAAACAAAGAGAGGAGTAGGATCCCTTACCTCAGGTCTGACTTGACTCGATCATTCTTTAACGTCCTGAATAATAAACTTGAGTTAATTTAAACTTTCTTAAGAAAATTTTTCATGTTCATTATTCATTTTATATAACTTATTTCCATGTTATAAACATTATGTACTCATTTAAGTTAATAATGTTTTTTTTGTCGATATTTGGTTCTTAAGTCGATAGTGGACTTCTTATAATTACATGTTGTTCATGTGGTCAAAGGGTTGTTATATCCAGAATGATATTCATGATTTGGATATCATATATATCACATATATCCAGAATATAAATTTATTTATAATATTATATAATCATTTAGAGGTATGAAATGAAATGCACCGTTCATAGAGACGGTAAGCCGCACGTACGCATGAACGCTACTTTCATTTCATTGTCTTATTAATGGAATTAAAACCAAATGAGAGGTATGTATATTTTAATTCCATAATTATATTCATCATTTATATGTAACATAAATCATATATAATAACTTTAAATACATCCTTTATACATCCCACATATGGCATTAACGAATCAAATCACTTTGAGGGGGCGATAGTCTGCACTTCCTAAAATGAAATTATCGTGTTTACCCACAATGGAAACCATAAAGGTATTCCAATAAAGAAAAATACATAATCTTAAGTAAAACATAAACATATTATATATCATATATAAATATAGTGACATCTTAATGTCCACCTTTGAAGGTGATATATGAGTGTTGAACAATCATCGTTTCGTGAGGCAGAAATTCACCATCCACGGAAATAGTATGTTCTTTAACCATTAGATGTAGGTGTGTGTAAGTGTAGCTAGAATCATTCTTATAAAAACATCCTATTATCTTTATGATACTTTATTTTTTACAAAATAAATGAATAAAAAGAGTTTATGGGATTGGAGAAGCAAAATAAAACAAAAGGACACAAGTGAAGACATTGCCTTAAAATCGGGTAACTCCCTTTGGTTTGAGCTCAAAGGCTTCCTTGGAGAGACTTCTGCCCAATGTAAGGCTTCAAGGAGTTATATAGGGATGTTGAGAGACAAAATGGGCAGGGTTTGGCGGAGCCAAAGGCTTTGGAAGTGTGGGTAAGGAGGTAGAGGTGAGGGCCTTTTATAATAGGAGAGGAGGGGCACTCTTGGAAAGTATAGAAATGTTACATTATTTTAGATTGAGTTTCGGATTTTAATGGTCCGAAATTGGTGTGTTTCTAGGATAAGGTGACAAGAGTTCTAAATACACCCATAAAATATGTTTTGGACATGTGTAGGTCTTAGATTTTACGTTATATTTTCATTTTATTTAAATCGTTAAATAATGAGGTCATCGCTGCATCATCATGATGTCATATATAATTTAAGTTATTTAATGTCTAAAAATTATAAAAAAACTACTATGATGTTGGAAATATTTTTAACTTTCCAATGAATATTTATAGTCAAAAATATGACTTGTATAACCCCATGTAAAAATTGTTTTAGTAAAACATATCATGTTTGTGTCATTTTTACTTTAACATTAAATAAAAAGGTTTTTATGTCATTTTCCAACCAAAGTGGCTCCATGGGGTCCCCAAGTTGACCCATGGATTTTATTAGTCGTCCATGACACATCCAATGAGGGTAGGACATGTGTCTAGGTCATTTCATTTTAATAAAACATTATTCATACCTTAAACTACACTAATTACCTCTAATCGCGATTAAAAACATAATAAGTTACTATTCACCAAAAAATTATTCTAATCCTATTGAACCAAATTTTACTTTTTAATGAAAACCATGTATGTTGGATTTTTGAAATTCAAAACACAAATATGGAAAGATTTCATTTAAACGGAAAATCAGTTTTTATAAGTACCACTTAGTGGTTTCACTATTAATCAAAAATTGATGTTTTTCAGAAAATTACCAAAAATTCACCCAAAGATATATTTGATATTCTGAATTAAAAAATGATGTATATTTTACAAAATTCAAAACATATAAGTTTTATTAATTAATTTAATAATTAATTCCCGCTGTCAGAGCAAATAGCATGTTTTTATGAAACAATAAGTATAAAAAGATTAACACTAGTTTAAGTCCAATTTCAAAGTGAAATTAATTCCAATGACCAATATTTGATTAAATGGTGAAAATATATTCTAATTTAACTTTAAAACCAATTCAAAATATAATATAATAATATAAATAAATTAGATTAAAAAGTGGTTTTGAATTAAAATACAACATTTTCACTATTCATTAAAAATTGATCCTTTACGGAAAAATACCAAAAATTTACACATAGTAAATTTTGATGTCCCGATTATAAAGAAGAATTTTATTTTGTCAAATATAACACATTAAATAGTAAAAAAGTGTATTTAAAAGAGGTTCGCCATCAAAAGGCGGTTAATCGACCTTTTAAAGAATATTGGAATGTTTACGCATAAAATTGGATTCATTCGCAGTTTTAATCCTCTAAAATTTATTGTAAAAAGTAAAAATATTTGACAAACATATATAATCATTTTGTAGTTAGTTCTATTCATTTTTTCCATAACAACAGCTAGGCATTAACTACCATTTAAAATAATATTATTTTATTATTAGAGTGCAACGTAAGATTCCCATGAAACTCGTTCTTTCGTGTTGGGTACGCCATCGAGCTTAGCATCCCCTTTAAAGTTATATTAATATTTTATTCAAAAATATGGATAAATATAAAAATTTCATATTCTTTATTTACCTGGGGTGTTACACTTTTTAGAGATTTTAGTATATATAGATAGAGAGTGTAAAGGGAACCTTATATTTATTAGTGGATTCTATTTATTAAAAAAACATATTTTTGTATTATTACATATTGATAATAAGTTTAGTAATTTGAGTAGAATACATATGATGTGGTTTGAGGATCCTATAGAATTTTATATGATATTATATTATCTATGTAATAGAGTGGTGATTTGTATGAAAGAACAAAAATTTGGATAGTTTCGACGTGTCTAAATTTAGTTGTAATATTAATGATTATGGATTGAGTTTATATGAATATTTAGAATCACATAACTTTTTTATATACAATGAATTTTTGTTGGACCCACCCTATGACATCAAGGGGAATTATATAAATTTTAAAATAATTTTTTAGAATATTGTGAGTTTATGGATTTGATTTTATGTCCTTTATATAATGGACCATGATACCTTGTGTATATCATAAATCGTCAGAGTATTTTGAAATATGATATCATAATATATTTATTATTTTTGTATGAATTTTTCAAATATTGTTATTTTTATTGTGAACTATTTTTTATTTCAATTCATATGATGCTGAGTGTCCTTTTTGATCTTCTATAATTAATTTTTTCTAAATGATATAAAACTGAAGATACTGAAGATATATTAGTAAATATAAAAAAACCATATGAAAATAAATACAAGATAGTTCATGAAATACATTGAAATTTAAAATCATTATTTCCAAATTCTTGTACATTCATGTTGGTTTATTTTCAAATTATATTTATAGTTCATAATTGTGATTTTAGTGTAAGGAAATTCATAACATAATTCTTGTATTTTAATGTGATGACGTTTTTTCTAGTTTGTAGTTCAAATAATACTATGCTCATTTTTTTGAATTATTATTTTTGAGTTTTAGAATGTTATGTTAAATAATCAATGTTTATGTTATAATAGATATTATATGATTATAACTGAAGAAAAATACATTTCTTAAGGATTTCAGAGATAATGAGAATATGTGTTTTAAGGGAAACCTATTGATTCATTTACTTTTTAAATATTTAGTTTATTTGATTAATATAATTTAAGTTTCTCCTCTTTTTTGAGTAACCAAAAAAATAATGATAAGTGAGTAAATTTTGTAGAGACATGTAGTGTACTAGTGTAATGAATGTTTTTTTGACCATGATGAATGTTTGTGATCCTAATGAAATAATGAAAAGTGAATTATCAAATTGGTTGAATTTATTAAATGTTTTTTTATGGTGTTTTGAATGAATAGAAATATGTTATTTTAATTAAAAGCATTTTTTGTGATGATTGAATATGTGAAGTAGTTAGCATGTATATTTTGTGACTATAATATGGATGAGAATTATAATAAAAAAAGAAAATATTCATCTTACTAAAATTCATATGGTTTAATATACATCTATGTTAGCTCATGAATTATGTTACTTTTTTTATGTTTATGAATTGAGAATAAAATCAATATCATGTAATGTGTACCTATATAATTTAGTTCATGAATTGTATATATTCTTATAAAGTATGATCTTGATAGACTATTGATGAAAAAACAAAACTTTAAATATGATTTTACTTATTCATTTATCAATATATGTGTGTCATTGGGGTGGAGTTGTAGGATCGAAATAATGATGTAGATGCTCGATTTACAAGAGGGGGGGGGGTGAATTGTACACTTTAAAAATTCCTTTGGAACCTTTAAAGTTAGTTACGATTAACTATATTTTCCTTAAGAAAATGAAAGGGCTATGTTTAAAAAAGTTAAACTAAACAAATTCCCAATACCTCTAACACCAAATGAAAAATTGGAATAAGAAATGAAGTTATAAACTTCAAGTCCTATGAAATTTCTTAAAACTGGAAAGAGATTCCGAAAGTAGGTTCCAGAAATATGGTTCCGGAAATTGAAACTTAAAAAAAGATTAAAATATGAGATTCTACCTTAAAGCGTATAAAATCTAAATGAAACAGAGTACAAGTAAGGAGGTATAAGAAAGTTATACTTTCCTTATAATACAAATTGCAGCGAAAACAAACAAGTAGTAAAACTACAAGTAACAAGATATAAGTCTTTTAACCCAAAGATAAGGGTATCCAATAACCTTGGATAAAGGTCCCTTGATTTATACTTTCAAGAAAGTCTGTCTTACCCACACCAGGGTAAGACCTCGATACGAAGATCGGAGTCTCTGTCTTGCTATCCCTGCAAGCCCTCAACTTCAAGGTAGTTGGCAACCTATATCTTCCTCATCAAGGAATCCCTCGAACTTCAAGGTAGTCAGCACCTCTTCTCCCAATCCCCGGAAGTACTCGAATGTAATCACCAACATTCGGAGTCGCACGAAGAAAAAACTGAATGAGCGGTTCAGTACGCACAAGGCATGAAAAGCTTTCTCTCTCTAGAATAAGACATTAATTGGTTATATGGTTAGGATTTCAGGTGGAAATTTTTTTACAACATAAATACATTAAATTTTACACTATTATTAGTGGAGAATACAAATTCTAAATAGTTCACCAGGATCAATCAGTGATTTACCACAATTTTCTCTTGGAAATCATTGAAATAACTTCCATGATCCCAAATATATTTTCCATTCCGCACATATTATTAATATGATTCCATGTTCTTTTACATTTTATACCATTATTTGTAGGATATTAGTTTAGTGAATGGACTAGAAATAAAATATATTCCCTTCCCATACATAACAATCAATAAGAGAATATTATTCACAAGTCAATTTTTGATGCTAGGTAACTCACCCGATTTTTATACAATTATGAAAATCCATAACCGTATATCAGATTGAGTATCATGAAATAAACAATCATGTTTGATTTTCTATCAGAGTATATCATATATTCATTTAAAAGTATACCACCATGTCTCACCATGATTAATCATAAATATCTATATCAAGAGGATATTGTTCATTATGAATCCCAATCAAAGAACCTATGATAATAATAGAATCCCAATCACCACATGATACCTTCTGATTAATTATAAATATATTTCATAGGTAATCATAAATTCTATAATTTATAAAATAATTGTGTAGATATATAAATATCTTAATCACATGAATTCACACTACTCAAATATTTCACTATCATTAATATCATTTATCCATGCTCCACTATTACATTATAAATAACTTTATTTAAAAAAATACTAATCCATGAATTATACATTCCTTCCCTCATAGAAGTGATAAATAACCAACTAAATTTCTTCTTTGTAATGTGACGTCTATCCTAACCGCACACTGGTGCCCTAAAAATTATATGTAAATTGAAAGGGCACTAAATCTATATTATCTGTCATCCCAAGTAAAAAAATGATATTTATCTCACATTCTCAATATAATGGCCAACTATATCGACCCACTTGTGGGTCTTTATCCAATTAAAATATCACATATGGGTAAAACAACAAACTATGGAACTCATCCCTAGATCCATACATAAGGATTTTCATTCCCATACAACCCATTGTGGTGTTACTATCTACCATGAGCACTCATCAATTTTACTATCCAACCAATAACATAAGAGATATATTATTTATATTTAAATTTAATATGCACAAAAAATAGCATATTCAAAAAGAAAATTAATTTTTTTCTATATTAATTAATTGATTAAATTTTCTAAAAAATGTTTTCCCTAATTTTTTTCCCAAAAATATATATTTCGAATCCTTGTACAATTTGGAAAATCATTTCCACCTTCAAGTAGTCATCCTAGTAGTATATTGCCTACATAAATTGTGCATCTTTTTATAAAATTTCATTTTGTTTTATTTTTTGTATTCTCATATTCCATTATGGATTAATTATTTTGGTATTTTATATTAGAAGTTAATCTATAGTAAATGACATAGAATAAATGATAAATATCAGTTTTCATTATCATTATTTTAGTATGAATTTCTATGCAATAAGTACTATATAAAAGGTATAACAAAAGTTATCCCTATCCAAATAAAAATAAAGAAACATGTAGAAACCATTATAGGTAGCTCTCCAAGATCACCCACAAAGAGAGAATGTTATTGTGACATGAAGAGAGTACACATAACTTACACACATGAGGAGTAATGGATGATTAGATACAATAGAACATGGAAGGTATCATGCGAGATATAATAGGGTTACATTCACCATTATAGGGTGGTAATATTTTTATATATGAGTCCATCAACATTAATTTGGCTTTTTAAATGTTATGTTTAAATTTTTTTGGATTATTATGTAGTTCCTATACCATCAAATTTTAAATATGGATTTCTGTTTTCTCACTGTAGAGTGAACTTAACCAAAATGGGTCCATCCATGTTTCAACTCATGTCATGTTACTATCACAACTAATACAGTGATTTAATCCATATTATGCAGCCAAACCCCCATTTATAATGTGATAGGATGCAATACTCTATATAGATACATGAATCGTCACATCATAGTAGTCAATAATAATCGTTTTTACCTATGGATCAAGAATCAATTTGGGATATCACACTATGGTCTAATCATTTTTCCCTGATCATGTAGATCATGGATAATAAATATGAATTAAAAATTATAAGTTATTTTAATGCATAAGGCACTAATTCATATAGTGGTTGATAATGGGAATGAGGAAGGAACTAGTTCGAGGAATCTTTTCGTTTCTATTTATGAATTGTTTCATGGAAAATGTTGCATGATGATGTGGGTTTGTGATGGGAATGAAGAATAGGGTGTAAGTAGTATGTTGTGTCATGGTTCATTTATATATATTTTGAGATCTTTATTATTTTTGATTCATTATTCCATAGGTTAATTATCCGAATTTTAAATTCAATATTATTATAGATATAAAAATTATTGAATTTCATTCAATATATATAAAAATATACTATTAATAGTCTATATATAATTATAATCATTCACATGGATCTTCATTATTTATGAAGGATACTAATTCTTAATTAAAGAAAATAAATATAGTGATATATGAAAAGATTCAAAAATAAACGAGTGACATAATTAAGTATACCTAAATAAATATTAGGTGATTCGAAGTTGGTAAAACATTTTCATCTACCTTTGAGACTAGAAGATATATTTGGCCTGATGAAAAGGTGGATTGGAAAAATTTACAATATGGATGATAGAATGAGTATATATTTATGGGATAATGGAAGAGAAATAAAATGAAGATTAATTTTATTATAATGAATGAGTTAAAATAATTTAATAGATGTATCTCAGGTGAATCATTTTAATAAAAACATGGATACTATTTTGTGTCAGACATCACATTTTCATCTAGGGATGTATTCCTTTTAGCTTAGTGGGAGATCGAAATCCAAATATTGAATAAATATTTATGGGGAAGGATATGAATCAAATTTGATGTGTTATTTTTATGGATATTTTACTTTATTTTATAATTTTGTAAATTTGGATCTCTTAAATAGATGGTCTCATAAATTCAATTTTACTATTCAAATTCTCATGATATGATTGATTTCATATTCCTTGGTCTATGACTAATAGTTAAAAAATATTCATGAGAATTGTTATGAATGGATATGGTTCATGGGAGGGGGTGAGTATGATTATGTGGTTGTGTGCCAAATGCAATAATCCTATTTCCTTTGTTGGTTTTTCATATTAAATATTATAATTACATTGGGACATATTAATTGTCACATTCTCTAGAATCCTAGTAAGTGTAAAACTTTTAGATGAGGATATCCGCTATGATTGAAATAATATAACTAATATAGTATGTTTTGGTTGATGTGGAGAGGCTATGAGTGATACATAGAGAAATATTTTAGAAAATATATTGATTATTCTCATAAGTAAAATGGAGTAACATTTCTCGAACCACCATCCCTAAATTTATTATCTCTTCAAATAATCTTATTTTTGAGACTGTCAAATTATCACCTATATATAGTTTAGTTTATTGAAGATTTTTTATTTTTAAATATGGGAAATATTAAAACCAATTAATACCATAAACCATTTTCTCATAGTATCGACCTTGGGACGTTCATTTCTTATAATAATCTATTATTTTGTTATTGATTTATATCATCATGTACTATATTTTTATGAATTTATTTTAAGAAGTTTGAGGTGATGAAAACTATAACTTAATAATTCTTTCTACCATTTTTATAAAATAATTTCTTTAACTTCCAATGATTATCATTTTAGTATAATTTCTTCAACACGTGAAGGAGAATAAAATTCATAATTATATCCAACATTAAGAATAACTAAATTAAAATTTTTAAATCCTCAATAATTGGGATTTAGACAACTCTTCATCTTCCATATTAATTATATTAAGAGTTTTTTGAGATTCTAATTTTCTTCCCAGTCCCACTAAGGCACAGCGTTGCCTCGGACCATAACGGATTAAATTCTTAATCACTATTTCAAATAGATTCCACTTACATACTATAATTTAAAAATATAATTTTTTTTCCTACATTTAATTCACACTAATGTGTTGTTTTATATCAATGTTTTTTTCCAAGAATGCAAAATCAGATTATGAGCCATGTGATTTTCACTATAACTATCTTAAAAAAACATTAAACCATCCTTATATCATCCATGTTCCTACTACAATCACATCAAAAATATATACTCCATCATCATATCTATAATTTCTATAATTGTTTTTAATTTTGTAAAAAGTATCTTCTAATTATAGCCATGACATTTGGATTTTATTCATTCCTCCATTGTGGAAAACAAAATGTTGTACTCTTATAGGATTCCAAATAGCATTTTTTTTAAAACTTGGGAAAAGTTCATCATCTCAAAAAAAATGATTATATTTAGCCATCTCTTCATGTATATAATAATCCATTTCATAGCCTCCTAGGTTTATTTTCATAGGTTTTTTATGAAATATCACAAAATCTACATTAAAAATCAAATTTATATTATAGTAAAAATCATTGCACAAATAATTCTTCTAACCTCTTCTCAAAATGGAACAATGACCATAAACATAATTTCATCATTCATTTTTATTGTAAAAACCTTGTAAAAAATGAATTTTCCATCCAATGTAGTTGATACAAGATAACATCGTAACATTCTAAAAATTTAAATTAACTTTTACATTTATTCCTTTTATAATATCAACTATTTTTATTTTTTCTATCTCTCGTAATGTTCATTCCCAAATTATTTTTGTATTGGTTGAGATCATGATCTTTTATCAATTAGGGGAAAAATTTCATTCAATTCTAAGTCCATGTAATTTATGGACTATATAATAACATGAAATCTACACATAAGAGAAGTATGACGAATCATAAATTTTACCATTCCATCCAAGAGAATAATTGATCCACGTTGCTACGAGTGAGTTCAAAATCTCTTATGAAAAATAAAAATCCATAAAAAATCTATATTTCATGCCTCATTTTTGAGATACTCCTACTTATACTCCAAATAATATCTTGATTACATTAGTCCCCTAATCCCCTTAGTTTCATCCAATAAATATCTTCATCTATGTATCAATTAAAAAAAGGAATTTATTACATATATCTACACAATGTATAGATTATCAAAAGTCAAAATGATTAGAAATATTTTTTGGTAGCATGTTTAACTAGTAGTGAAATTATATTAATGAAATAAATAGCCTCCTTATTTTTTAGTCCATTGAACACCTTATAAGTATACAACTATTCCTTCTATGAGATTACTACTTTTAATGAAACAATAACCTCTCCTCTTGTTCCTTTTTCCCAATTTAAGGTAATTCATATCTTATATTATATTCTATTCAAATGAATAAATTCATTCCATCATCACAAACTCACACTTTTAAAATACTTTTATAGTTTATACGTATAGCATGATTTTTTATTACCCTCAACCCATTAGATGATGTACATTCGTGTTAACCACAAACCATAGGATTATTCTGCTAACTCTAAAATACATTCATAGATGAACTTGTGACTCTGATCTTACTAAATCTTTATATTTTTAAGCTTTATTTTTTAAAGAATCACTATATACATAAATATTTCAAGAACATTCTATAAAATAATGAATGGGGATTACTTATTTAAATTTAATTCTTCTAACTAAAATATTTTAAAAAAAACCTTATGGCATACCAATTTAGATCAAATAACACCTGGTTAACTAATACGTTTCTATCAAATTCTAACTCAAATACTTTTTGATCATTCCCTAGAACCATATAAGTGACGAGAACATCATATATCATGGTTATTATTCTCTTATCAACATTACAATGTCATAATTTAGAATATTAATTAAGATAATCCATGAAGAAACATGCATTTTAGTTGTTATCTTGTTTTCTAATTTAATTATCATTAACATAGGAAATGGGGAGTGTATCAAAAATTATGTAATTGGTAAATTTTTGTTTTTTAGTAAACTATAATGGTTTAGGTATTTTCTTACCTAGTAAAAATGAAAACACACATTAAAATGGTTTGTAATAGAGTTCCCTACTTTTAACTCATCTATTGTAGGAATTCCTAAATGATCACATATACAACATTAATTTTTTTTATTAGAATCTAATTCAAACTCTCTATCAATAAATTTTGTTGTGTTTTTATGGGAGAAATTTTATATAGTAAAATTCCCCTTATCCAACATAATTTTTCATAATTGTTTTCTTATATTTCACCATATGTAAAAAAAATTAATTTCCAATTAAATATGCAACAAAGAAAAAGAAAAAAATCATGTACATTTTATTATTATATATTTTACCAAATTATTAAATTTATAGTAATGGTATCATGAAGTAATAATATTCCTAATAGGAATATTTTTTGTGAGATTGGAAATGAGGTAACATCATTGGGTTTTTATTTATACAATGCCCAAATTGGACATCATAATGTGCAACTTGGGGAAAATTATACGTGAGAGATGTTTAAGCTTATTAAAGTCACTACAACCACCATGATAACTGAAAAACCACCAATGAATTCTACAAATTTATATTTAAAAATATATATATTATTTATAGGATATGAGGAGGTCTTTATAGATCATTTATGATTAAATATATACGTAATTATTAATGTAATATATTTTTATTTTCATTAATAATCATTTGGATTTATTATTTTCTTGAAAAAAAATATTATGAATTTGTATAGCATGTTAAAATTTATTATATTCAAATTAATATTTTAATAATTTTATAAACTAAATTTTAGAAAGAATAACATAATATTTGGAGTTTGAATGTAAAACGATTTTATGGATAAAATTTCATATTCCTAAAAAAAATTATTTTTTAAGTGAATATTGAATGTATATTTTGTTATAATACCTTATTAATTTCACATAAATATGATTTTATAATTAAATAAAAAAATATGAAAGCATTTAATTCATGAAAAATAATTTTACAGACTAAAATAATGCATAATGAATTTATAATTTTATTTTAAAAAACTGTTATTGTAATGATTGAACTTATGTTATATTTTATTCTAATAAGATATTATTTTCGTCATTTTCAATTAATTATGTACTTTGGAAGATATATTCTATTTTAGAAATTTTTTAATGTCTCATATATATTTATTATGTCCCTATAAAAAATTAATTTACATTTTAATCTATTATATACATGTTTTTTTGTGTAAATTCAATTTTCATCTAAAAAATTATTTTTCCCATGAAATAGATTTTTTTTGATAAGTATACTTTTAATGAAACCAATTCCTTACACGTTCATAAATTTAATATTGAAAAATTAATTTCAAATTTTAATTTGGTAAATTAAAATTATTTAATAAGGTTAATTTCATTCCTAGTCATAAAATATATGTTACCATGGAAAAATTGAGGCATCCCAGAAAATGAATAAATTGTAAAAAATGTGTCATATTATTAGAGAATGGCATAATTGTCAACAAATATTATATATAAGATATTTGATTGGTTGATTTAAAATGCAACCTATCATAACATTAATATTTTAATCATTTAGAGATATTTTCATCAAGACTGACTACCCAATTATTTTAATGAAAACTATATTTATAACAATTCTATACATCTAACTTATAAGGGGATCCCTACACCACCCATACAATACAACACTAAAAATTTGATATATACCCTTCAGATTGACTTATTTCCATCCTTAAAAATATTCTCTCGTGTTAGTTATATTTTTCTCAATTTAAGTATCTCTTTTGTCATTTAAAAAAATTGGTTTCTAAGAGGAGGGATGATTTCTTATTTAAAAGTTATAATTTCTATTCATTCATTTTCATTTATATCCATCATTAACCTCACTAAAATTATGATTTTCTAATTCAAAAATGTCTACATAATAAAAAATTTAGAATCAAGATATTATAAAAAAATCACTTCATAATCACACACATCCACTGACTATAACATGTACATGAGTTGGTCGATATAAAAACATTGTTGAACGATGATATAAATTTCTATCACCATTTATAATGGAAATATAATTATCAGTATCGTATTATATAAAATATTAAATAGTTATTTGGTTTTTATTTATATAATAGTAATTTAAATTTCCAATTCATTTTAATGTACCTATTTTAATGCACTAAAATTATCCAAGGAATGAATTTTATTGAATAAACCATGTATTCTATACCTGAATCATATAATTTTTTTATCTAAAAAATAAAAAAATAAGGAATACGAGATTATAATTACTTCAATATTTTAAATATTATGAATCCTTGAATGTGGTATAGTAACTAATGTTTTTATACCAAAGAGAACATTGAATAGTAAAAGCTATTAGTAGTGATGATTAATATTAAGTAGAAATTTGTAATAATTAATAATTAAACAAATGGTTTTTGAAAATATTATATCATCCCACTGCTCATTATTATCTTTAGAAGAGGTATTTGTTTTACCAGACATTGGTAACATCTCCAAGACACTAATTAATATAAATAAATTTCATGGGCTTTACGAATAGTAGGGGATAATTTTCCCAGTAAATATAAAACAACATGTTAACACTGATCAACGGCACTCAAGATTATTATATTATTCATAAAAACCATGCAATATCCAAGGAAATGAAATTCCTAACCTTTAACAATTTCATGAAACATGATATATACAAATCCCCTGATGTTCCTGGGAAGGGGGTGAGTATAAAAAAAATTGGATTTCCCCAAAAACTTTTCATCTAACACCACTAGGACAAGAAACAATTATCATATTAATATGAAATAGTTGAGAGAAATTTTTTATGAATTTTATATCAAAACCATATTAATTGAAAGGAAAATAATGAAAATACTTGAAAATCATTTCTCACAATTTTCACACCCAATTTGCATGTATCCACACCCACACAAACACAAACACACATACATGAGTAGTTATACATCCATAATCTTGATGAGACTCTCATTAATCAATCAAATATTTACTAATTTTATTATCCATATGATTCCTAATGATAAACACCCCATATCGTGGGTCATGTACACATATCCCAATGGCGTGTACCCCTTTTATTGGGTCACATCAAATGTAATGAAGTCATGCTAAACATGTGTGCCAAATTCTATGCGAAACCAATTCACAATAAATCAATCATCCTTTAAAAAATATTATAAAACACTTTTTATTAATAAAACCATTCTTTAATTTTGAAACCATCATTTTAACATTAAAAATAATGGGGTTTTTTGAAATCCATCTAAATTACAAAAAAAATAATCAACAAAAATAACCAATTGTAATGTATATAAGAATAAAACACAAATTTTACAACTAATTCATTAATATATTTTAATAAAAATATGAATTCATGTTCTATAATGATAGAAATGAGAGTTAATGAACATTACTATCAATGATCGAATAAAATTTAACAAATCATTATTCTTTTAAATCTATGCCAAGATATAATTTCTATTAAAAGAGTCAATAATGTCATAATAATATTAAAATATTAAAACATAGATCTATCTATAAAAAAATTAATCTATTATTCTGATTGAGAGGAGAATAATATATCTAATAATAGTGGGAATGAATGCTGACATATAGAAAAACATGGATCTATAATGATATATGATTCGATAAATGTATTCTTTGACTCAAAATGAATCCAAAAATTTTTATTGGGATAAAATGGAAATGAAGATCCTAGGATATTATGAATCTAATTATATTTTGATGAATTAATTTGGAATAAAACCCAATATTTTGTGGAATTAATTATAACGAACTATGATTATCATACATTGGTATTACTTATTTTTTGATTAATATTCATTTCATTACATGAACACACATTTGAGGACCATAATAGTTTAGTACCTTTGAAAACAGGGAACATAATCATCTTAATTCCTGATTGATCTGAAAAATCTCATTTAAAGATCATACCCTTTAGTAATACTATTAAAAAACACTATTCTTAAGCAGGTGAATGGAAATATAATAAATAGTTTTCTATGACGCTCGATCCGGGTAAACATGGGAGATTCAAAAGCTTTACATGAGAATAAGGGTATGAAATCATGGAAATAACATTTGAAAACCATAACCTATATATCAAAGAAAATAATCATGGGTCATGGAATAAGGATTGGATGTTCATAAGACATGAATCTGAATTAAAGAACATAAACTATGAGATAATAACTTTTGTTTAAGGCACAATATCATTTCATACATATATACAATTAAAATCCTTGTCATAGTAGTGATGGATCATTAACAAGGCCATCATTGTAGAATGGGTTCCCTCCCCAATATATTATAGTATACTTGGTTCACTTCTAAGACACTCATAGTAGATACAGACACTTACTGAACGATGTTCAATCCATATTCTAGTACTATATTTATAATGAGATATAAATATTTACCCAATTAATTAGACGTAGATACTGGTCCCACTAATCACATAATGAAAATCATACTTATTTTTTCTATAAGATTAAAAATAAAATCGTCACATCATTTCAAATGAGATGAAATGTGTTTCAAAACATTTCAGCATGTCCTTAACTATACATAAGATACAAGTATCATAATCATTTCATTATATCATCATATAATAACCCATGGAAAAATAAGTGGGGTCTATAAAAATTAAATCATGGTTAAAGATGTAGAAAAATAAATAGGTTTCATATTTATAATTTCATCAAAAAACTAAACCATTAAGAGAAAAATTAAAAATGGTATCCTTCAATCATATCCATATTAATGAATATGTAACAAAAAAGGATGCCATCTTAGATGGATTAAGATTTTTTAAAAATAGTCACGTGGAACGTTTCATTATGAAAATACAGGTTTAGTGAAAGAGAATTTTTCAAAAATAAAACATTATAAAATGTTTTGGAAGTTATTTTTGGGGAAAATAAACAATATAAATGTATAAAGTAACATTCAAAAATAATTTATAAAATTTCTTGGGGGAAAATAACTTTTCTATATAAAGAACACATTTTAAAACATAAAACAATTTCCTAACACTTTTAATTTTTAAATATTTTATTTAATATCCACAAATATCCCAAATATTAATGAAAATAGTTTCATCGAAATTAAAATAGAAAACATGAATTGGAATGTTGAATTTATTGATCTGTTAGGACACCAAGAATTACTTTTTATGCTATACATGTTAAAAACAATGATTTTTTACACATTTTTAGAAAAATACAAGTATGCAATTTTTTGATGATAATGTGAAGATCCATTTAATTTCTTTTTAAAAAATTAAATCATGGGAATTAAAATTTTTAATTAATCATTTCAATAAATAATAATAAAATTTTTCAAAACTTTTTTGGAATATATGTTTTTTGATTATTAATCTTTTTCGACAAAAAAGGGAAATGAACACAATTTTCGTAAAAACATTATTTTAATATCTTGGGTATATATATATTGGGATAAGAAGGGATAAATAATTTTATAATGAAATATCAAAAAGATAATAAAAGTAATAGGATTCATTAGAGATGAATCATATGTTTTTTTGTTGGATACCAAATAAAAAAAACATGATAAAGGATGATATTGTAACATAAAATATTTACCTCATTTGTAACATTAAAATATAAGACCAATGAAAGAATATAATTAAATGAAACTTGAAATATATTTTTAAAAAATTAATTATTTATATTATATTTAAAATGTATTTATGTACACCCCATCAAGGAATAGAGGGTTATAACAAAACTTATGTCTCAATAATGGAAAATGGAGACAAAACTCCCTTTCTGCTTTGGTAGCTTTTGAATCGTAAACCCCCTAAAAGAGAGATTAAAAAATGGATATTTAACTACTAATAAATTTATGGAGTTTCATCATAAAATAAATTCATGTAAATTATATATAGTACATTATGTAAATAGGTGGTGAATATGGCATGTGTCTTGCTGAAGTAAAAAGTGAGAAAGAAATCTCTTACTGCAAGTCTCTAGTTTATTTATAATCATTCAAACCTTATTTATAAAAAATTTAATCTTATTATACATATATTACACAAATATATATATATATATATATATTACAATATATTATTTTCTTATGTCCTTTAATTTCTATTTTATTAATTTTTCCATGTTAAGGTCTCATTTCAAGTAATAACAACATTGTTTTTTGTTAATGTTTTGATTTGTTATTTTTGGTCCTATTAAATTGGTCATGGTTAAATATATTAAAAAAAATTATTACTTATTCATCATATTTATACATCAATTATACATTTAATTACAATAATGTAATATGGTTTTAAGAAATGAAGTATGTTCCATACATGGAGATAGTAGGCCGTATGTAAACATGAGTAATGATTCCATTTTAAATGATCATTATTAAATAAGGTAAGTAATATATACACTTTAAATAATTATAATAATATCATAAATAACATATTTGTTCCTAAAAATACATATTCATATCATACATGTGCTGTGATGATCAAAAGATGGGCAAATCACTTTGTGAATGTTGAAGTCCACACATAGATAATCGATGTTATCATCTTTTAGTGAGTGAAAATGTAATAAAAATATTGATATTTTTTATTTTAATGATGATAAAAATTTCATAAATATTATAATTACTTCATATATATGATATATATTAAATATATTTTTTATTATTATCTCCCTTGTAATGTGTTAATGAAAATGAATCACATCAATTTACAAGGAGGTAGTCTGTTGTACACATGAGAAATGTTATCATATACCATATGGAATGGAATTAACATATTAATATATAATATACTTATTAAATATTTATAATAATTTCATAAAAAAAATTCATATAATTTTGATCCATCATATTACAAAATTGTGTGAGGTAATAACGAAAAAACTAATTATATCGGTCCATGATGTGGTAGTCCATTATACACACGATTGACATTTTGACATCTCATTTGATAAAAGTAGATATAGTTTTTTGAAGATAAATTTACATAAAAAATATTATTATATTTAATATAATTATTTCATTATATCATTATTCTTTAATAATAATTTTTTGAGGTATAAAAAGAAATAAAATAAAAACTCTTGTTGAAGAACGTTATCACTTCTTCGAGTAACCTAATTTAGATTGCACCAAAAACTAGCTTATGAAAGAATTATTCCAAAAATTGTTAATAAGATGTTTTTTTGGGAATATGTTATGTGATTTTTTTGGTCATGTCTAACTAAATATATTTTCATGGTGTGAATAAGAGGGTAAATAAGGAAGCCTACTATAAGTGAGGTGGTGGCACACTTTTAATTTTTTGAAATGAAAAGTTGTACCAATGTTTTTATAATGAAACATGGATCAAAAATAGAATATTATCAATAAATAGATATGATATGGTATAAATATGCCCATAATATTTATTTTAGATACAATTTTAGCTCATTTTAAACCTTATCTTTTCAGATTGACCCCCACGAAACTCATTCTTACCGAAACCCTGATAATTAATATTTTTTGTTTGTTCTTTTAATTTTGTAAAAACATTAATTTACCCATATTAGGTATTATAAAATATTATTATTAAAAATATGTAATCAATTTTCCAAAATTAAATTCACAGAATTTGAAAATTTAATTTAAAATTATTCACATATACACGATGAAAATGACGGTTATGAAATATAAAATATTCAAAACCTTATAATATTTTTATATCATATTTCAATATAAATTTGATTATAATGAAATAAATTAGATAATGGATGTATAATTTTACACAATGTACATTTAAACCTATTTAAAATATAATTTTTGTTTTTAAATAATTTATACAAAAAATATTTTTCAATTAAAATTTCATTATTTGTCACGATACATCAAAATATTATTCTAACAATTAATTTATCAAAAATTTACCCTATGATAAATTTGAAGATAAGAATTAAAAAATAAATTTTATTTTTAAAAATAATTCTTATTAAAATTGTAACAATATATATTTAATTCAAAACCCCCAAACATGATGAAAATGTGTGCTTTCAAGAAGTGTATTTTTTCATGCACGTTATTATTTGATAGTAAATGTATTTTTAATAATACTCATTCAATACATATAAATTAAAATGTATTGATATGAAATCTATAAATTCCATGTAAAAAATTCCAAATTAATTATTATTTTAATTAATTAAAATGCAGAAACATAATTTTTATCAAAATAGTTTATAGAAAAAAAATTTAAACTAAAATTAAATATTTATTAAAATCCCATATAATGTGAATTAAAAATTAATTAATTGGATAAAATAATGCTAAATAATAATTCGGATATATTAAAACATAATTGTGAATTTATATTAATAAATTTATTTAAATGAAATGGTATTCTTACAAAAAAGTCTATATTTTATTATTATTCACTGAAAATCATTATTTTCAAAAATAAATTGAAATTTTCACATTAAGATAATTTCACTATGATAGTTTAAAAAATTAAGTTCATTTTATCATTTTTTTCTAAAATATCGATAATAATTTATCATATAAATTAAAAAAATTATTTTAGATGAAAATATATAATTGATGAATATAATCAGTTTAATAAAAATAGATTTATTATTTACTGAGAATTTATAAATAAATTTATATGTAAAAGTAATTTTTTTCAAAATATATTTAATATATTCATACCTTATTATTTAATTTATAGTTTATAATGGTTATATTTTAAATAATATACAATTTCATGGAACACTAAATCTCGTTGTCACATGTTACACACATTAAAGAAGAATCTCAATGTTGCATGTAAAAAAAATATCTAAAAATATATATCTAATTTAAATTAAATACTTCCTGAAAATTATTATGTTACATTCTACCCCCACCCAATTTCAATTTCACTCTCAAAATTCATATCTTTCTTCAATGGTTTTTCATTTGAAAATTTATTCATAGAAACCCACATCAAAAAATATAATAGTAAAACATCCCTTTAAAAGGGAATGTTGGGAACATAAAGTGTATATAAACTAACTCATAACATTGTTTCCACATAAGAGAACTAATGTGGGAAGAGTTGATATGTACATGGAATAAAATTTTAAAAATTATATAGAAATATTGAGATATTTGATCACATAGAATTTGGAAGTCCAGAGATGGGTAAAAACCATAAATGAATAACCTAAAGTGGAATGTAATGATCATTGAAATCATAAAAAGTGATGATAATTAGACAAAATTTTATTTCAATATCCTTCTTATAATTATTTTTAATTATTTTTCCATATATAATTAGAACATTTGATAAATTAATTACTTTACATATCTTTATTTCATAACCATAATTTAGTAATGTGGTTATTCCTTGATAAATATACACTTCTTATTTTACTATTAGATATTAATTTTCCATATGTGAAGCCATAAATAAGATCCGTGAAATAAGGATATGTAATTCATTCCCTCTCAAGTAAAAATAATTTAAAACTAGTTATATAATATGGATAAATATTCACATCATAATGTAAAATTTAAATACTTAAAACCTTGTGCAATGTTAAATTTAAACAATTCGATAATGGTAAAACTAATGACCCTTCCAAAATTCATAAATTATAAATATGGTCACTTAATGTCAGAATCCTAACATAAAATTCCTCCTCAAAACATCATTATGTTTCCCATAATGGTAACAAGACAAATATAGGAATACTATGGTCATATATTCTCTAAACCCATGGTAATAACTAAAATTATCATAAATATTTAATGAAAAAATGATTGATTCATCATTACTTGAATAAAACTATATAATCATAAACATAATATATAGATCTAATAAAGTTCAAAATTCCATCAATGATGACATAAATTTCTATTTCGACAAATCCATTATCATTTTGATGGTTATAAGTTCTATCCAATATATGTTATCAATATTAATCATATATTTATCAAACATAATCTAAATTTACTCAAAAAATAATTAATTAAGGGTTATCTATCATATTCAAAATATCACAATTATATTAAATAAAATTTATAGGTTATCAAAACCATTCAACATATTATTGAAAATCTATATTTTAAATACCCAGTAGAACAAACATAATATATTTCATGATTCGTATAACATATTCATGAATTATAACTTTGAGAAACATAAATAAATTCTACCTAATACTTAATGAATTAATTTGGATTTATCATATTATTACTTAAAACTTAATTTTTTTATTTCATTAATTTTCTGTTCATCATCATGAATATAACCATTAACTAAAAAAGATTACAGATTCTCATAATAAGATTTACCATTAGGAAATAAATTTTCATAGTTACCATATATTCCAAATTTATTACATCCAACATTCGATGATACATTAGGGAGATTATTATTCTCATTAATTAATTTATATAAAAATTTAATTTTTTTTAATTACTTCATTTTTCTTCTTCATTTCCACATAGAAAAAATATTCTCTTCCCTCAAATACATTACAGTGGTTTATTCATCCCACATTATCGACATATTGGAAACTAACTCTTTCTTCTTCTATGATTTTCTATACATTAAATCTCAATGAACTACATCATTCCATTATTTTATGAGTGCAATAATTGGTTAAGGTTTATATTGTTAATCATGTTTCATGATATATAATTAGTTATAATCACAACAACCTTCACTCTAGTCCCCATCATATTTTCCTAATCATCATAAAATTGTCCATCAAATTAAAATTTATCCAAATTCCTTCTATTACCCGCCATTGAATAAAACCAATAACAGAAGTTTGATTAATAATAATCATAGTGGAAAAGCAAATAATAATTTAAAATAACTTATAGGATGTTTAAATCATGAAACCTTATTTTAAATATATAACTCCTTAGGATTATCCGAGTATATAAATGATAATAATATATATTAATACATCATTACGGCTCCTAAATAGTTTTTGGATTTCAAATGTATACCCACAAGGATTTCAAAACAATGTTGGTAGTAGGACTCAGTGTCATGGACCAATTGATGATCTTCTCAATATCAATCATTATTTTTAGAGTTAGTATCCCTAGGTACCAAAGTGATAGATCCACATATAGTTTTAGTATCTATACATGTTAGTAATTTCATAGAAACCTTTTTCTCTATCCATTAACCAAATTATTGGACATTTTAATAAAGTTTGACACATCATATTCTAATCCACTTAGAAAACCATTTACATATCCTTAGATAGTTCCCTATGGATATCATAAAAAATTTCTTCTCCTAGTTTCCAAAGGCTAATGAAAACAATAATTTGATAGAAACTATAATGACCTAGAATTATCATACATGGATATTACATCCTCTTATATGAATATTCATTACCTTGTGTGAACACACATATTATGGATGTAATAGTTTAGTTTTGTTAGAAATATGGAAATGAAAAATATTAATTCATTAATTATATTCATTTTATCCCATAAATATATTCCCATTTAGTACTCTTACATAGAAATATTCTAATAGTGTGTGGAATGGGAATATAATAGAGGTTGGTGTTAGAGGATCTGTAAGAGTAATAAGGGAGATATATAAGAACAAAATAAGAATAATTATATATGAACATGAGAATAAAATTTAAAAACCATACCCTATATATCAAACATAATAATTCTGGGTCATGTTAAAAATATTGGCTTTTCATAAGACATGATTCAAAAGGGAATGAAAAAGATTATTACAAGAGAGCATAACATTGGTGTAAGTCATTTTATTCTATCATACACATAATCACATAAAATAATTCCCATTATATTCAAGCATCATTTATAGGGATATCATAGTGGAATTTGTTCACCCTCCAAACAATAATAATATTAAATTTTACTCCAAATGGAATCATAGCGGATAAATTAACCGACTGAACCAGGTTTACTCCCCAATATAGTTTTGTCCATCTCATGATATATAGATATTTTCCCAATTCATTAGTGGTAGATATAGTATCCACCCATCACATATTAAAAATCATATGTATGAAAGCAAAAAATATCCAAAATAATTCATCACATACTTACACATAAAATTAAATGGGTTTCATAATTATTTAATCATATCATAGCCTATGTGAAAGTGATTGGTCTCATAATCATAAAAATATTTCACCATAGAATAACCCAAGTAAAAAAGGATATTTATTAAGAATTCTATCATGGTATAACCCATAGATAAGGAAATGGGTTTTATAACCATATTTTCATCATAAAAATAAACTATTAATTGAAAAAATAATAATGGAATCCTTGCATAATATCCCTACTAATTAATAAGTATAAATAATTGATTTTATATTATATAGTGTATTATTTTGAAAGAATAATCACTTGGAATATGTCATGATGAAAATAACATTTCATTGAAAATGAATTTTTTAAACTAACATTTATAAAATAAATTAGAAATAATATTATTGAAAAAAATTGAAAACTTATATATTATGCTATAAAAATAATTTAGAACATTTCATAAGGAATGAATCATTTAAACATTATAAAAACTTTTTATAACATAAATCATTTTCAAAATACTTTTCCTTTTTAATACATGTTTTTTTAATATAAAAATTTACCAAATAATTATGAAATAATTATATTTGAAAATATATTTGAAAAATTATAAGGAAATATTGAAATCATTGGGTTTTAATGATAGAGGTAAATACTGTTCATGTTGTGCATGTTAAAAAAAATTATTCTTTTGTAAATTTCGATAAAATCCAAAAAGTCATTTTTTGGGAAAATGATGTGAAGTTTATATTCAAAATATGTCATAAAAATTAAAACATAGGAAGAATTTTTTAATAAATAAATTGAAAAAAATTATATAATATTTTTTGTAAATAATTTAATAAAACAATTTATTATAAGTAAATGGGGTTTTGACGGAATAGAGAAATAAAGGGAATTTTCATAAAAATAATATATTGAATTAATGGTTAAATAGAAAGTGGAAAATGAAGGAAAAAATATATTATCATGACATAAAAATATGATAAGAATATTCATGAGTTCCATGAGATATGAATCATATGATTTTATTATCATAAACATAATTATAAACAATCCAAATAAATGGTTAGATTGTAACATAAAATCATTACCACTTTGGGAATTTTAAAATGTATGACCCACGAAATAATATTAAAATATTAAATATAAAATAGAATAAAGGAAAAAAATTCCTAATACTACTTGTAAATTGGGTTTTATATACACATCATAAATTAATATAGATTCATGACATATCATATGTTCCACAGAAGTCATAATGAGAGTGAAATCCATTACAACTTTGGTACCATTTTAACCACAAACCCAATTAAAGATATATCCTCAAATTGATGAGTTAATATGAATAATTTTTTGTATAATTATAATAAAATAAATTCTTGTTTATTATATAAACCACATAAAATAAATGTGTAGTGAATATGCCATATATCACACATATTTAAAAATTTAGGGAGAAATCATATTTTATAAGTCTCAGATTCGTTCGTACTCATTAAAACCTCTTGTATTTTAGATATATATTTTCTTATAAATATATTGAAGATATTTACATATATATTTAATACCATATATTATTGAATTATTTATTTTCACTTCCCATTTACTATTATTCCTTTTTAAAGTCGTGTTTTAGGTGATTACCACGTTGTTTTTCATATATGTGTTGATTTTGATTTTTCAGTCCTATTAATTTGATCATGGTTACATCATCTCGAGAATAATAATAATGGAATAATTATAATATTTTTAAATTAATTATATTTTTAAAACTAATTATAAAATATGTTTTTGTGAAATTATGTGCCTTATGATCATGGATATGGTAGATCATATGTATGCAAGAGTTACATTTACAATTTTTGACGATCACTAGGTAAAGGTGGTAAATAATGTCATAATATTAAATAATTATAATAATATCATAAATAAAATTTTATTTATTTAAATATAAATATAAATATCTTTTATTTGGTGTTTTGTTGAAAATATTGCCACATCACATTATGAATACGAGGGTCCATATATACACGAATGATGTTATCAACTTCATGTTAGAGAAAATGAATGAAAAAATTGATATATTATATTTTAAGAATTATAAATATCATATAAATATCATAATTATATCATTTATATCATATCTATTTATTAAATTTAAACTTATAATCATCTATGTAAAGCATTAGTGAAATCGAATGACACCGCTTCGTGAGGCGGTAGTCCGCCGTACACATGAGTGAAAGTATTATTTATCATATGTAATGGAATGAAAAAAATATGATATAATTAATACACAGGTAAAATATTGTTATAAATATCATATATGAACTTTATATCTATAATTATACCCAACCGTGGTAGGCAATAAACGAAAAACAAATGACATCAGTTCATAAAGATGTATTGTGTCGTACACACGAATGATGACTTTGTAATCCATTTGGTAGAAGTTGAGGTGGTTTTAGGTAATTAAAATAACCTAAAAACATATTTTTATGTACAATATATATATATATTATTTAATTATGGTTCGATAACAATTTAAGGAGGTGGAGGGTGAATAATGATTAAAATGCTCATTGAAAAATATTACCTCTTCTTCAACTATTCACATTAGGTTTTCAAAAAAATACATTGAAGGAAATATTTATGACCAAAATAAGTCATATAGTATTAGATTAAGAAATTTTTAAGTGATTTTTTTAGTTAATAGAGGAAAATTAAGGGTTTTATGTTTTAAATAAGAGAGAAAAGGGTGTGTATTTTTATATGTTATGTGGCTGGAACACTTGTAATTTTCAGAAAATAAATGGTGTACACACAGTTATATAATGAAAAATAACTCCAAAATAAATTATTTTTGATAATTAGTTATTATATGGTATATATATGGAAAAAATAGTATTTTAGACTTGTTTTAGGACATTATATCTCGTTACATTTTAGTTTTAACCCCACATGAACCAATTTTAACCTCAATCGTGGAAATTAATTTTAACAATTTTCACAATACATTATGGTCAAAAATGTAAATGGAAAAATTAGATGTTTTAAAGATAAAATATTAATTTAAAATTAATATCATTGACGCAATAAGAATCTAGGTTTTCAAAGAGAAAATGATCAAATATTTTTGAATTTTTTATATCTAATATAAATATATAATTATTTAAAATGACCTAAATTTGATTAATATATGTATAATGGAAATAAATTTACAATAAACCAGATTTTAAATTTATTTTATCTTTATAAATAATTTAAAAGAAAGTATAGTTTTCAATAAAAATCCAATATTTTTAAATCATCGTCAAAAAATTAATCTTTCATAAATTCTTGAAAAAAACACCCTATGATAAATTTAAAAATATAATTTAATAAATATTTCTATTTTATAATATTTATATTTATAAAATCCTATGAAATTAAATTGAAAAAAAACCCCACAAATGTGATTAAATTGTAGGTTTTTAAGATATGTATTTTTTCAAGAACAAGATGATTTTGTATAAGTTATCTGTATCACAATATTCAATTTATCAATATAAATAAAAATTCATTAATATATAACACATAAATACAACTTATAAAATTACTTATTAGATATTTTTTAATTAATTAAAATTGAGATACATTATTCACATTAAAATGGTTTCCAGAAAAAACCATTTTTAAAACCAAAAAATAAACTTATACTAAAATAAAATATATTGTTGATTGAAAACTAATTAAGGGGGATAAATATTAATAATTAATACTTATGTTAATTTAAAACATAATGGGAATTTAAATTAAATAATTTATTTAAAATTAATGAATGTTTTAAAAAAAATTGGTATTTTTCATTATTCCCTAAAAATCAATATTTTCTAGAAAAAACAAAAAAAATTGAACATACGTTAAAATTTATAAGATGGTTTCAAATATAAAGTTCAATTAATCAAATTATTTCATATAATCAAGATAATATTTCCACATAAAAATAAATAAAATCATTTTCGAGGAAAACATATTTTTGATTAACATAACCACTTTACTAAATTTTCAATGAATATCTACAAAGAATGTATAAATAAATTTATATTGATTAATTAATTTATATTAATATTTATTGTTATTGTTAATATGATTCATACCCACCTATTTAATTTCTAGTTTATGATTTTTATATTTAAAACAATATTATTTCATGGATAAATGAAACATGGTGTCATGTGTCATGTACGATAATAAAGAAACTCATTATTGATTATAATGGAAGATATGTAAAAATTTTAATTAATTTGATAAAAATATTTCATTAAACATTTGTATAATACATTAAATACACGTAAAATGATTTTTTGAAATATGTTTTTTAAACCATTTGCAAATTGGACACCTTCTACTGGATAATCCATGTAGAAAAGTAGTTTGTTCTACATGTTTTGGTAAATAGTGAACCAACCATGCAGTATCTCAATACAACCCCTCACATAGTTTCCTTGAATGATTTAACAAACTTTTTCAAAATCATACATTTCCCTCAACTTCAATTTGGATGATATCTCTTGGGCTCTCACATGATTTGGATAATCCTTTCTCCAACTATACACCTATGTATAGACTCCTAAAGCTTGTCACAAAGTTTTCTATTTCCTTACAGAGACAACACACCTTCACACACACCACCATATCCTCATGAAATATTCATTTAATTATTAAATCTTAACCATAACATTTTATAGGGTTAAAACATATAAAACAAGGTCACCTGAAAATACATGTTGTACATTCTCCCAAACAATGGTATTTCCATCCCAGAAAAGTAGAAAACTATAGTTGTCCTGAAAAATATTAGGGTGCTCGTCTATCATATCCTTCTCAATTTCACATGATTCTTCATTAATAAGACCATGTATCAAAAAAATAATAAATAGATGTCCATCCCAAGAATGATATTCTCTTAAAATCTCAATTATGCACTAGAATAATAATAAATGTTGCATTATATTCAATATTATCATTGTACCATCAAATAACATGGTTAATATTATGTTTGTAATTATTCAATTGAGATACATTAAAAATTATGAAAAAATATAATACTTTAGGTAGAGACAGCTGATATTCTACCTTTACATCAAATTCCAATATTTTAAAAGCACCAATATATCATGGAAAAAACATTCCATTCTTACCAAAAAAGATTCTTTAGATTTTGATATTCATTCTAGAACCAATGACTTCCCTCTTAAAATGATAATGATAATTGATAATGATTCAAAGATGATTTCTAAGGATGTTAATCTGTCTCCATTCTATTTTTGATCATCTAATAATTTTCCATTGTTTCTTACAAATGGCTAGGTTTGATATGTATATTCTAACCTCATTACAACCAACAAAAAAAATAACCACATGAATGACCATACAATTATTCCAAAGGATCCATATGTATTGAGGCCTAATATCTTCTATTGTATGAGAAAATCACAATCAGTATATTCCTTTCCTGTGATCCTCCAAAATCCATCACATAATCCCTAATCACGACTTCTAATGTTTTGGGAATCCTCTTGGATTTCCCATCCATTGATGTATAAAATTAGTCATAATTGAAATTGGTATGTCATACATTACTATAAATTTTTAGATATAAAATTTTAAGAATACCTCCACCATATTGGAATAAGAAATAGATATAATGTGATATGAATTAAATTTGAAATCCCAAAATACCCACATGGGATCATGTTTATTAATATTTTATGGTAGACTCATCCCAAAACACATAGTTTTGTATCCAATTTCCATAAGTGAATTGATAAATAATGAGACATACTAGCAAGACATTAGTTCTATTCTATGATATAATTATAGGGGAGTCATAAAGAGATAAAATCCCCCACATTTTTCTTCAATTCCACATACCAAAATTGTGTTCTAAATTACCTTGGAAAATTATTGATGATAAGATGAACAAATAAAATTTATTTGTGGTAGGAATTTTGAAGATGCTCCTAGTAAATTGTGGGAACAAATATTAGATCTTTTAAACATATAATATATTTCCCATCTAGCATCCATCCAATAATATTCCCCCCACCATTGAGTTTTGACCTCATTGTCAATCATTAGAAGCCTAATTTTTAATCATCGAATTCCCATGAAACCAAATCAAGATCAAAAGAAACTATATGTAAAACAATAATTTTAACATTATCCACACAATATAGATGCATATCAGCTATATGTAATATGAGCTTCCATTTATCTGAATCCACTTTATCATCCTTGTTATATGACATCATGCTCAATGCATCTATCACCAAATATCACTTACTTCACATTTAAATTAGGATGAATTAAAACATTTGAAGATATCCCATCCATATTTTTTCCCTAATATTTTGTATCATGGTGTGAAAATATTATTCATTCTCTTATGATATATAATCATTTTAATTGTTATACAAAAGAGATAATTTCAAAAATTCTTCATTCCGTGTATTAATATATTTTTTTCTAAATCATGTGTAGGGTTGATTATCTCATTTAAAAATATTAATGCTGAGACATAAGCTACAATGTGATCTCTCTAATGATAACACATCGAAAACTAGATTCTGATACATCATAATAATCCACCTCGCCTTGTCATGAATATAGAATCATAAGGATAATTTTTGACATAAGGAAAATCTTCTATTCTATTAAAGATTTCACATATAAAATATTCCATTATAAATGGATTGATATTTTATTTCAAGGTCATAAATTTTGTTTCATGGTGTGGAAAAACATGAAAAACTAATATTTTTTATCATGTGATAACAGAGAAATTTTGTATATTCTGAAAAATGTTTTCTTGACCCTATGAGATAAAATCCACTATATTTTAATGATCTATAGGGACTAATTTCTCAAACATGATGTGACTGTGTAATCATACCTCTAGTATATATATATCACGTTTATATATAATTTCATAAATTTTATTCTCCATTAATATTCCCAACACTATAACCAAGTGTTCCTCATAAGATATATTTTTCCGTAGAATACAAAATGATATTTTCATAAAGACCATTGTAAAGGAATAATGGTACCCTTTATAAGGTTAATCCCATAATTTGATAAATAATTCATGTCTAATCATAAAAATGATGAGCATAACCATGTACTCATAGTGTAAATTATAACTATCTAATGTTATATTATAAATAACCATCTTTCAAACGCGTAGGTGGTGAAACCTTTAATGTATTTCAATTATAGAGAACCACAAGGCTGCTCTAAATTGAAAAAATAGACCGTAAATTCATGTAATAGGTTACCAATAAATTATATTAAATTTATTGAGTTTATTATTATCTACTTTGGCCCTGATAGTTCCATCCACATTCCCAAAAAGGATCAGTGCTACTCACAAATATGTGCTCTTCAGAATGAAACATTTACTCTCTAACTAGTCCTATTGAATTTTAAAAAGAAATAATTCAATTACATCCATCCTACAATAATAAATGGAAATATGAAGTGTCATTTTCATGCATTCAATCAAATATTTTACTTCTCTTATGGGTAGTAACCACAAAAAATAAATGAAAAATCTATAATTTGGTAAACTGTTGTTGGAAAATATCTATTTCTGATTTCATTCAATGATGATAATGTTACCACTATAAAATTATAGGATATAATTCCAACCACCCGAACCAAAGGACCTTCTATTCCTTTATACACTCCCCAATATACAATAATCTAATTTTTAACTTCAACCAAATATATAAAACACACTTTACATGCATAAAAACCAATAAGGGATTTATGTTTAGTTAACAGAACTGTATTTAAAATCATGTCATTTATGTAAATATTATGTATAGAGAGGTACCAAACCAACTGTAGCCCATAAATAGTCATCATAAAAGATGGGCAATTCAATGCATGAAATTCTAGTTAGCCATGTGGTGTTTACTGTTTCAAAATAGAATGAATATTCTCAATAAACAATAACATAAGATAAAAAATTAAAGATAATAAAACATTATGACGCAACCACATAAAAAATTCCTACATAATGCAATAATTCACAATAATTAGAACTCACGCTCTTGAAGTACTAGATTTATCATTTGATATCATTTCTTATGCACTACAAAACCTTTCACCAACTTTCCCATTCTATTTATTGACCTATTATGACTTCTGTTGTAGATGTGTATTTCTATTCCAAGAGTCACCCTAATTCACATAGTTATCAAGATATGGGTTTATTTAATGATATCAAATCATTGAATCCTAAGATACCAAAGACACTTGAAATGAATTTTTAGTAAAAGACTATGGAAAGCTAATACAATTCAAAGATAATTTCCCATCTTGTAAAAGATATTTCAGAATCTAGGTTACGTTTCCATATATCAAAAAATATTCTCAAAGGAGGCTTACTTGAGAAAAACCTACTTATATTGGATTCAGGGAAGAAGATTAACCAATCATGAAGTCCAATTCATTGAGACTTCACCACCTTGTAAATTTGTGTCCCTCTTATTATAATTCCTAGAATTCAAGTTCCCTTTTATTCCCATGGGGATAAATTTAATACATCTCAACATATTTCACGAGATATACCTTATTTTCAAATACAATAAATTTATTATCCATTTATTTTTGGGACCACTTTGTGTAATAAGATTGTATTTGTTGTCAATAGTAGTCAATACTGGTCAAAATGATGAAGGAGATGAAGAAGGACTAAAAAGTTAGTGGGTAATTGCTAAAGTGAGGATACCTATAGAATTTTTATGGAATCATATAATTGGATCTCATACATGTGAAATTATCTAATAAGATTAATTAAAACGATTGTTGAACTGATACTATATTCAAAGAACATTTGTTAAAGGTGACACATTGTTTACAACAATGAAGAATGGTGAATAATCATCCATCTATGGATGATTAAATAAGAATGTGGATTTAAATAAGACCATGCAATGCTTCAATATTACATGAGAACCATGTAAGAACTTACTTGAAGAAAAGTATCATATGATTTGAATGGAGTAGATAATGATGGCTCAAGAAGAATAGAGATTGTGGAAGGACTTGAAATTATAATAAGGTCATGAATTACACATTTCCTTGAAATTAAATTATTTTTTGCACTGTTCCTAAAGTTCTATATATATGTATCAAAGGTGATACATTGTCTGCCACATATAAGGTATTTGAAGAAGCTTCAAGGATCCACTTTTAGATTAAGAGAGATGATTGGAGTTCTTTGGAATTAGCACTCCAAAAAGAATTTAGTATTTCAAGTGAGGATGAAGATGTACGTTGGAATTCATATTCCTAAAATAATAGACAAAAATCATATGATGCTGTTCTGATTTGTATTTTACAATCATAACAAGTTTGGAGAACTTTTGGTGCAAGTCGTATGAAGGATAAAGAGAGTAAAGAAGTGTTTTTGTCAAAACACATTTCAATATCTTACTATCCAAAATTGAAAAAGGAAATAATAAGGCATGCAGGTGGTGGCACGCAAGTGTTGGAACTAAAGTGTTGTATAGGCGTGCAAGTCATATTTAAAAAAATCATTATTTCATAAATATGGAATCAGAAAAAACTAGCGCGCAAGTATTGGCGCGTAAGTGGTGGCGTGCAAGTGGTGGCATGCAAGTCTTGGCCCAAACATGTAAGTTGCACGAAATTCCTATTTCAAAGATCATCCAATCAAAATATGAGAAAAGAACTAATGTGGAGCACATGTTAGAAAGTTCCACACAAGTAAAGAGTGTCGTGGAAGTATTGGCACTCAAGTCTTGGCGAGCAAGTACATGATGCGCGCAAGTCATATTCCCACATCATCATATAAAAATATAAAAATGGAAATAAAGTGTCGCGCTAGTGATGGAAGGGTGCACAAGTGATGAAGTGGCGCGCAAGTGATGGAGCGGTGCGCAAGTATTGGTGCACAAGACTAGGTCATACATGTCACCAAAATTCATAAAAATAGACGACTAGACTCCTCAATTTTTAAGGCTCAACACTTAAGAGAAAATTTGAGCTCTGATCACGCAAGTGTGGAAGGTGGCGTGCAAGATGAAGTGGCGCACAAGTAGGGTGGTGTGCAAGTTGTGTCGTGTAAGTTGTGTCACACAAGTTCTGGCGCGCAAGTTGTGACACACATGTTGTGTCACGCAAGTTTTTTCGCGCAAGTTTTGGTGCGCATGTTTTGTCATTAATGTTGTGTCACGCAAGTTTTGGTGCACATGTTTTGGCGCACAAGTTGTCAGAGGTGAGAAAGTAGGGGGTGTGGATAAGCCAAAGGTGGTGCGCAAGTTGTGAGCTATGATCAATTGTGGTGCGCAAGTATTTGATGGCACACAAGTTGGGAGGGGCACAATTAGTGAGGCGCGCACGTAGTGTGGCGTGCAAGTAAGGATTGACGCGCAAGCTGTGTGTTGTTCTAGAAGTTCTTACAAGCTTCTGTTCAACTGTGATGATTCTAAGTTGATCTATAATTCATTTTTTTACAATCAAAAAGGAAACTTGTGATTCTTTCTAGAAGAAGATAATCAAGAGCTCGGTGCAGGTGGTTTTGCACTGAAATAGAACGTGTGAAGAAGAGCATGTTTCGGTGCACCTAGTTTTTGATATGAAGAAGAAGAAGAAGAAGAGAAGAAGAAAAATAATAACAGAGTATGGCCAATTAATGACTACAATTATTTAGGGCAGTTCAATTCAGATGATGCTATGTGAGCTGATCCTCATTTTTTTAATAATCGCAATGGTATATGTGATTCTGGCCATGAAGGGAGAAAATGATTTAGTGCAGTTTGTTATTGTATTAAATAGAAGAGAGAAAATATTTAGTGCATTTGTTTAGGGAACTAAGAAGAAGAAAGAAAAAGTGTAGTGCAGTTGGTGTTGCACTAGAGAAGAAGAGAAAGAAAGAATGATGAATTTCATGCCTACTACTTTACAAGTAATCAAGTGAAGAGCACTAAAGAAGACCAAGATCAAAACATACATTATCAAGAAGGAAGAAGACTCTCTTCATATGTAGTATAAAGAAAAATCTATAGGCTGGAAGTTGGACTAGGCTATAACCAGTCCCGGGAAGAGGATTTTTTCCCACCCCTTCCTAAGTGTATAGACTTACACTGGCTAGATGATTGTTTTCCTAGACACTCCATTGTAACAAAATATTACATTATAGTGAATAATCCATGCACTGGTCATTACCATGCATGGAAAGAACGTACCTACTCTTATTGAGTGGTGAACCTTATAAAAATATTGTGTGCATGTTTTTATTGCTTTATATATTGTTGCATGCGATAGGAAAAATATAATTAGATAATCAAGATCCTAACAGGTCAAGAGGTAAAGGGATAAATTTTGAAATTGGTTTTTAAAGTTCCCAACACTAATTCACCACCCTCTTAGTGTTATGTATATCCCAAACTGGTCCTCTAAATTGGTATCAGGGGGAGGTTCACCTTTGTTGGATTCTCTCCAGTGAATCTATTCCCTTTTAAATATTTGAGTTCCTTTCCTGAGTCAACAATGAAGAGAAGTATTGGTGATGATTCAGCTACCTTTTATTCAAAGGATATATCTACCAATACCATGATGAAATGGAAAAAGAAAGATAATTGAATGTGGAAAAAGAATTCCCTATTATATAAAGAAGAGGAAGAATCTGGTTATCCATATCTAGATGACATTGAAGATACACCAAACTTGGAAAGTTACGAGAAGATGGCTCAAGTACCCACAAAGAAGATGGATAAAATTCCTACCTAAAATGATAATGAATCATGTGTTAGTACATTTGTAAATTATTCTCATGATAAGAATGCTTGCACAAGTGGAAATGATCAATCTACAACATCTCAAGAAATATCAATTGGCAGATTAAGAACTATTCTGCATGGTATTCTTGAAGAGAGTGCATCTTTAGTTTGTGGAGTATTTCAATGCATGCAGGAAAATATCACCCTACTAAAAGAGGAAACTGATGCTTTGGAGAAAGGATTAAAATGAAAAATTGTCGAATGTTTAATGATCTCCAGACAGGTTGGATCCTTTGAAGAAACAAAGAGGGGATTTGAAGTAATTTCTTCAAATTGGTTCAAGGAAGCTGAAGAAAAGGGGGGAGTCAACAAGACTATGGAAGATAATATCCAAGCACTTGAAGATTAACAGAAAAGGGGAAATGAAGTCAAGAAGTTATATTTGGAAGATAACTCCAAAAATATCAATGAAATTGAATCTTTGTTACAAAAAAACTAAAGATTCATGAAGACGAAGTTGAAAAATTAAAGAAGGCTTGTAAAGATAAGATGAATACGATTGAAGGCCAAAAGTTCATTCTCTATATGAGATGTCAATATTTAGAGGATAAGTTGACCAATCATGAGAAGACACATATTGAGTCTTCACAAAAGAAGGAAACAGTTTCTGCTAGTACCCAATGTTCACTAGAGGATTATACTGTCGAAAGACTTCAATAATGTGATAAGAAGATCCTGACTTCACTCATTGATCCATCACAATCAGCTGAGAAAGTAAAGGTATCATCCATAACAACTTGTATTAATGTTTCTAAAATTCCATCTACAAATGGTGCAGGTTGGAAGATAAATTATAAACAAGTATGGATGAAGATAAATGAGATGAAACCTATCACCATGGATAGGGTGGATAGGAGAATGAGTGTAGAAGATAGATCCCCACAGAAAGCACAACATACCAAAAGGAAGACACAACAACCTTATCAAGAAGATGACAAGAAGTCAAGGTTTTTTGGTCAATTCTCTTGCTGCAATAGGTTTGGACATTGTGAACGGAATTGTTGGTACAATACCTTAATTGTAAAAGCACAGAGAAAGATCATATCAAGGGGGAGAAATCTAGAGAAGAAGAAGCAACATCCATATATCCAGAAACATCTGTATACTGCAAACATATTTGGAATGTTGGATAACATCTGTGATGTATGCAATAGGATTGGTCATATGAATGGGACATGTTCGTATAAGAAAAGAAGACCAAAGAAGCTAGGTAAGAATGAAAAAGCATCCATGGGAAGAAATCAGACAAATCATATGAAAACAAATTCACCCAGGATGATTTCAAGAAGAAAGATGAGAAGTCCTTGGATTCTAAATCCAAAAAGGTGAAGAGTGGTGCATAAAAAACCAATAAGAAGGAAGACACTCAGAAGAATCCATGTAGAAGATCCAATCATGATGCCTCAATACATAATGATATTTTGGTGGTTTGGCTAGAAGATTTGTAATGAATGAGAAAGATGGAAGATGCATAGGCTAATACTTGTGTTAAAAGAAAAAATAAGATTCTACATGATGAAAAAAATGTTTTGTGTGTGTGGTGCAACAAGACTGGTCATACTATTAAATGATGATTTGAATTTACTCCACCACAGCAAGAATTCCTCAAAAAGATGAATGTTGCAGCATGAGATTATAGTGCTTTGAAAGCCCTTGAAGGAAGAACATTCACACACAAAGAGATGGAAGAAATAGTGAGGTCCACACAATCACAATCAGCATTGAAGATTAGTTGTGAAATATTGAATAATGGAGCATCTCGGTTCATAAGATCATCTCAACCATGTTGTTCACTTTGGTGGAGAAAAGTGGATCCACCTTATTCTATTAAATCTTTGTGTATTGTATTTGTTATTATAATATAATGAATATAAGGTGAAGTAATATCTTAAGTGGAAAACATGGGATTCAGTGAGGAGAAGTGTTCCATTGAGGTGGAGACACATGAAGAAGTTGTCAAAGTCATTATCTTAATCAGTATCAACAATAGTTGGTATAAAATTCAATTACCCAAAAAAATTTCTGAAGATCATGTCATTGGATATGGTATGTCGTTTCTTAATCTCTCATCCTTGGTTACTCAAAATAAATATATTTTTACAAATGGGTAGTAACTAGGTCAATCAATGACATAAATAGAATGAAAGTGCCCCAAGGCCACTTGTCCTGCTAATTTCACATGAATGTTTTGGATCCTTTTGTTGAAGTGAGTACATGAATTTCATGATTGATTATTTCCTATCACAATCAATATCATTGTCCTGAAATGAATGTGGAAAACCCTTGAAGACAAGTGTAGGAGATATCATCTCATGATTTATCACGATCAGTGGATAATGGACAAGTTTGTTGCCTAAATCACATCCTCTTGTTTTCTACATCGATCTTCACTCAAGTAGACCTAGAGTGAAATGATTGATGGAACACTACTTAAGCAAGGAAGAATACCCTCTCTACTATGAACCTGGTATTTCTTGTCAATAAGGGGGATAGAAATTGAAATGAATTTTTTAAATGAAAGGGGAGAGGGAATATTTATATTTTGATATTTAGACATTCATTTGAGGAGACTTTGCGGTATTGACAAAAAAATACAAAGGGAGAAATTGTTGGGTCTACTTTGTGTATAAATATTGTATTTGTTGTCAATAGTTGTCAATACCGGTCAAAATGACGAAGGAGATGAAGAAGGACTAATAATTTAGTGGATATTGGCAATAGTGAGGCTACCTTGAGAATTGTTATGGATTCATAGAATTGGATGTCATACTTGAGAAATTCTCTAAGAAGATTAATTAAGATGATTGTTGAACTGATACTAAGTTCAAAGAACAAGTGTCAAATGTGACACATTGTTCACAACAATGAAGAATGGTGAATTATCATCCATCTAAGGATGATTGAAGAAGAATGATGATTTAAATAAGACCATTCAATGCTTCACGATTGCATGAGAACCATGCAAGATATTACTTGAAGAAAAGAATCATATGATTTGAATGAAGTAGAGAATGATGGATGAAGAAAAAGATAGAGTTTGGAAGTACTTGTAATTATAAGAAGGACATTAATTAAACATTTCCATGAAATTAAATTATTTTTTCACTATTCTTAATGTTCCAAATACATGTATCAAAGGTTATACATTGTCTGCAACATTGATGGTATTTGGAAAAGCTTCAAGCCTCTACATTTTGATGAAGAGATATGATTGGATTTCTTTGTAATTAACACTCCAAATGGAATTGAGTATTTTATGTGAGGATGAAGAAGTACGTTGGAATTAATATTCTAAAAAATGAACAAAATCATATGATGCTTTGCTGATTTGTATTTTACAATCATCACTAGTTTGGAGAACTTGTGGTGCAAGCCGTATAAAGGATAGAAAGAGTAAAGAAGTGTTTTTGGAAAAAAAACATTTCAATATAATACTATCCAAAAATGACAAAGGAAAGAAGAAGGTCCTCAAGTGGAGGCACAGAAGTAGCGGCGTGCAAGTGTCGGTGCACAAGTATCGGTGCACAAGTGCTGTAGAGGCACGCAAGTCATATTTCAGATAGCATTATTTAAAAAATATGTCAAAGGAAAGAAAGTGGCACGCACGTATTGGTGCGCAAGTGGTGGCGGGAAAGTGGTGGCATGCAAGTCTTGCAGCACAATTGTTAGTGGCACACTAGTCCTGTTTCAAAGATCATCCAATCAAAATATGACAAAGGAATCAATGTGGCGCACTAGTTAGAAAGTGTCGCGAAAGTCAAGAGTTTCACAAAAGTATTTGAGTGCATGTCTTGGAGCGCAAGTACATGTTGCGTGCATGTCACATTACAAAATCATCATATCAAAATATGACAATGGAAATAAAGTTTCACGCTAGTGATGGAAGGCTGCACAAGTGATGAAGTGGCAGGCAAGTGATGGAGCAGTGTGCATGTATATGCAAGAAATTCAAGGTCACCCAAGTCACTAAAATGCCTATAAAAAGATGACTGGCCTCCACATTTTTTAAGGCTCAACACTTAAGAGAAATTTTGAGCTCTGATTGCGCAAGTTTAGTAGGTGGTGCGTAAGCAGAAGTGGTGCGCAAGCTGTGGGTTATTTCAAAGGTGCGCAAGTAGGGTGGCACCCAAGATGTGTCGTAGAAGGTGTGTCATGCATGTTTTGGCGTGCAAGTTGTGACACTCAAGTTGTGTTGCACAGGTTTTGGTGCACAAGTTTTTTCACGCAAGCTATGTGGCGCATGTTTTTGCACGCAAGTTGTCATATGTGAGCAAGCATGGAGTGTGGGTAAGCCAAATGTTGTGCGAAAGTTTTGATCTATGAACAACTGTGGCGTGCATGTATTAGATGGTGCACAAGTAGGGAGGCGCACAAGGAGTAAGGCACGCAAGGAGGGTGGCGTACAAGTAAGGACTAACGTGCAATCTGTGTGATGTTCTAGAAGTTCTAACCAACTTCTGTTCAACTATGATGATGCTATGTTGATCTATAATTCATTGTTTTTACAATCATAAAGAGAACATGCGATACTAGCAAGAATAAGATAATGAATAGCTCAGTGCAGGTGGTTTTGCACTGAAAGAGAACGTGCGAAGAAAAGTTGGTTTCAGTGCAGCTGGTTTTTTCACTAAATAAGTAGAAGAAGATGAGAAAAAGAAGAATAAAGAACAGAGTATTCCCAATTGAATAATACCACTATTTAGTGCAGTTGAATTTAGATGATGCTATGTGAACTAATACTCAGTTTCTGAATAATAACATTGGTATATGTGATTTTGGCCAAGAAGAGAGAGCAAGATTTAGTGCAGTTGGTTATTGTACAAAGAAGAAGAGAGAAAAAGATTTAGTGCAGCTGGTTATTGCAACAAGAAGAAGAATGAAAAAGTGTAGTGCAGTTGGTGTTTCACTAGAGAGGAAGAGAAAGAAATAATGAATAATTAATTCCCCAAAACTTTGCAAGTAATCAAGTGAAGAGCACTAAAGAAGACCAAGATCAGAACCTACATTATCTAGAAAGAAGAAGACTGTCTCCATAAGCAGTATAAAGAACCAGCTAGAGGATGCAAGTTGGACTAGGCTATACCCAGTCCAGGGAAGGGGATTGTTTCCCACCCCCTCAAAAGTGTAGGCAATTACACTGGCTAAAGGATTGTTTCTCTAGCCACTCCATTTTAACAACATATTACATTATAGAGGAAAATCCGTGCACTGGTCATTACCATGCATGGAATGGACGTAGCTACTCTTATTGAGTGGTGCAACTTATAAAAATATCGTGTGCATATTTTTACTAATTTCTATTATATCATGCGATAGGGGAAAGAGAATAAGAGAATAAAAATTATAACAAGTCAAAAGGTACAAGGATAAAATTTGAAATTGGTTTAAAAAATATCCAACACTAATTCACCCCCCTCTCAGTGTTAGGTATATCCCAAACTGGTCCTCTCATTTATAACCCAAAAAAAATTTAAATAATCTTCAAGAACTTTTTTGATCATCACACCAACTAAAACTATATGTTCCTTCAAGGACTCACTAACAACTACCTCTATTAAAAATAGATATATGTTTATAAACTTATCCACATATTCTATCACTAAGATATTATGTTTGTTTAATCTGAAAAAATCTCTTATTCTCAAAATCTATAATCTGTGATGATATAATCTTAAAAATCCTCCCATGAAATTCCATGGCCATGATTACAATATGATACTAAATTTAAAAATCTATTTAAGATCCTCAATCATATACGTTTTTAATTTAATTTCAACTACTTCAGTTTTATATGGAAATAAAAAATTCTATTCATCCTATTTAGCCACACCTATACTTTTTTGGGTCCTGAATCCCACCAAACAATTGGTGGATTATACTTTTGATACTTGATTGAGTAATGAACATTTTAGGGTCCTTAATTCGTATTACCTCTATTAAACACATGGAAATCATTAATGATGATTTGGAATAACACATGAATCACATGTGGCTCAGGTGTGACCATATTATCTACTACCACATTAAATTAATTCCAATGACATCTAATCAATACAATTATCTTTAACTAGAATAAAATATCATTTATTATCCCATATAAGAAACTAAAGGCATACATATTTCAATTTACGATATCAATATTTAACAAAACAATTATTTTTAAAATATATACATTGTAATCATTTTCATATTTTTCTCAGAAATCCTAAAAACAAATCTGATCCATGTAGTCCTATTAGGAAGCTTCACCACCATGGTAACATAAAGTTAATCATAAAAAGGTATGTTATGTATTTTTGTGCTAAACATTTGATTTTCCTACAAGCTTATTTCTCCTATATGAATTCCACTAAAGAAATGAACATGACTGATAACATTTTAAATCAAGGAAAAAAATAATTGATATGATTTTAACTCATAGAAAAAAAACTATTTACACACCTCCACTCCTCATTAACATGAGAATATGAGGTTGTGTTACTGGACTTAGGTTAAATCCCAAAGACATCAAATGCGGAAAATTTATGCTAAGGGATTCAAGAATGGTGGGTGATGATTTTCACAATAATTTTAAAACAACATGTTAACATTGAGTGATATCATTCATGAATACTATATTATTAATGTGGAAAACATGTAATTTAAAAATATGAACCAATCAAATGACAATGTTAGAGTGAAAATATAGAAACGGCGTCTACTAGATAAGACCGATATACAACTAGACCCAATGATGCCAAACTTACATCAATACAATCAACTCCTAACCAACTCCAATATCCAAATACACCTTCATGACCAAGATATTAAATATAATAACTTTTTAAATGAGATATCCTTCCTTTACCTATGTCTTCATACATGATATTTGAAAACACACAAAAGTTCCCAAGAATAGGGTGAGTATAAACTCTGTTGAATTTCTCCAAAGACTTTCCAACTCATGAAAATAATATAAAAAATAGTTATCAAATTTATATAATTGAATATAAATAATATAGTCTATGAAATATATATCAAAACCATACTTTTTATATGGAATAATATAAAAAAATTAAATAAATTTGAATAATTTGGATGAAACAATTCATATGATTCAATGACCCCCACACACAAATCATGCACGATATGTATCAGTTCCATACTATTGAGTGGTCTCTCATTAATGCACCATGTTTTTACTATGTCTATAATATCATGTTTCTTCAATTACACAAACTGTATATTATAGGTAATAGCTTGGTACCCCAATGGTATATTCACCTTCTATTGTGTCACTTCAAAAGCAATGAACTCATGCTAAACATGTATGCCAATCCATTACAAAATATAACATTATTTCTTTAAAAAATGCAATTAAAACACTTATAGTCATCATTAAATTGATAAATATTAAATCTATCATTAATAAATTATAAATAATGAGGTATTATTAATTCTATCCAAATTCCTAAAATCCCCAAAATCACAACCGAAATGAATTTCCATCATGAATCAGTCAATGGTTTTACAATAATTTCAATAAAATCATTAAATCAAATCTATTAAATTATTTTTTAGAATTTTATAGTTCAGAGAGAAGCCTCTTACCTCTCAATGATTGCTAAAAATGAATAATGACATTTAGATCTTCTAGATCTAGTCATGGTTCTTCTTTCGAACTATTGATTCATTGGTATCATATGAATATTCCCATTATAAAACATATATCTATTAAAAATGATGTATATTTTTGTTTCTAGGATAGATGATAAATGTTGACCTTTTAATGATAGGAAAAATATTTATTACAAATGAATCTATTTCTCCAAGGAACATTATTTAAAAAAATTATTTTTGGATTGAAATGAATCCCCAAAGGAACCATGATAAAATATGTGATTTTAGATCTATATAGATTAGTTGAATAATTATTGTTTCAAGTCATTATTCTTATTAACACATCATTTTTATATCAATTAATAGCATGTCTCATGATTATGTAACATTGTTTGTCAAAATGTTCAAGAACTATTCTAGTGCTACTCGAAAAGCTATGTAGCAACACTAGTTGAGATACTTAATTTTTCAAAAAATTCTCCAACTATGCAGTGACAAATTTTATGATAACTAATTGAATAGTTATCCCACATGGTAACACAAACTAAGCACCAACCATGATTTTCCATCTATTTCACATTGTACGATTTCCCATGGGCACTCACACAATCTCGTCAATGTATTCACCAACGGTGTGCCTCCCTAGTGATTCCCAAAATTTTTTTCACTATTTGTTGGAGGTGTTAAAAATTATTCACTAACTATTAAACAAATTTCACATTTAGAAACAACTAAAAAAAATACAAAATCATCAAAAAAATTAAATAACATATCCCCATCATTGTACAGGATTAAAACACATAAAATAATGTTAAAAAACTTAAAATTGGAGGCTCTGAAAATATACATGGTAATGAATAATAAAAAAACAATGAAATATATTATTTTTTAGTCTATTATAATTATTAAATATGTTATATATTATCACACTAATATGGAATATAGTTTATGTGATTCATACATCCAGTTCCTTATCAGTGGTTCCTAAAATATGTTTTATGGCTAGGATATTACATGTTTTTTCATTATAATAATCATATACCTTATTTGATATTTTCATTTCTATATAGGTACATCACATCACTATATAAAAATAGTTTTCTTCTATCTATTTTATTCCCTATAGATATATTTTTTATATATGAATAATGAAATTCTTTTATAATGGAATATTTTCTTTCATATCTATATTCTCTCATAAAAATGATTTTCTATTTTATTAATATGAAATAAAATTATTTTTTATATACATTATTTTTCAAATTTCTCTTTATATTTTTTCATAAATTATTTTCTCATCACATTATTTAATGTCTGATTCTATTAATGGTGACTATAATATAGAAAGAAATTTATTTTCTACATGAATATTTCTATCTTATAAAAAGAATTTTTTTTGAAAATATTCCACTTGATCACTTTTTATTTTTATTATGTATTTACATTAATACTATTATTCCATTGTATTTCTCAATGTCTATTAAATCAAAATTACATTTCTATTTTTTTATAAAATTTTTATGTTAGTAATATAATATGATATATATTAATTTTTTTTTTAGAATATTTCCAATGATTTTATAAGAGTATTGTTCATCTAAGTAAACATCCTTATATTATCTTTATGATACCTTTGGGATATGATCTAATTATATAATCCCATTTATTTATCTTGATGTTTTATTATTTTTTCAATGAAATATTCTTGAAACACATTTATTTCCCATTATTTAATTAGGCTATAAAGGATTGATGAATACTCTAATGTTGTTATTTCATAAAAAAATAGTTTTTCATTATGCAGTGGATGGGTATGTTATTGCTATTAATTACATTAGGTAATGCCTAATATCTCATGAAATGATGATGTAATTCATGGATTTAATCATAGTTATCCGTGTCACCAATATTACAAATAATGAACATTATTCATGTTCAAAAACATATGTACATAAGTATTTGTGATTATTACATTTGAAAAATGTTATGATTTATTATTCTTATGATTGTTAGTCATTTCATTGTTATTCCTCAAGACTATATTACCCAATATTTATAATTATTAGTTTCATAAATCACTACCTTACTATTATATGTTTTATCACAACTAGTTTTAGTTACAATACCCTATATTTATGTATTGTATGTATATTTAATGACATGTTTTATTTTTGGGAGGTTCAAAAAAGTATTATCATGTTTTGGAGGGTTTTATATAGGTTTATAGATTGATCATAGTTAGTAGAATCCATATATAATCTATAGGAATGTTTTATTCTGAACCAATCTATAGATCAATTTGTGACTACCACAAGCCCACCACCTTAGGCATGTGGTGGAGAGAGGCAATGGTGGCACAACTATAGTCAGGTAGGCCTTTACCTAAAACCTATAAAAATACACACAACCCACTCAATGAAAATGTGTAGAGGAATGATGAAAAAATATGAAAATGCAATAAGGTTAAATGAACTTGCATGAACCTCTAGACGTTATAAGAGCAGGTTAGTGACAACCAAAAAGTAAAGGGGAAAACAAACACCCAAAAAAGAATCCTATCCCAACCTGGAGAAAACTACAATAGAGTTATAGCCAAGAGAGACCCACCCATGAATCCCAACTATGACCACTACAAATTTTCCATACAACCCATATACGTATACTCTTATTTAGTCATGATCGACCTACAACCATCTAAAAAATTAATGATAACTATTGGGAAGAGACATACATGGGTGAGTTTATGCATACACATTAGAACTCCCCAAAAAGATGAACAGGGATTTGTAAGAGATACAACTGAATTGTTGAAGTATATGGAACAAGGAATAACAATGGGGAATGGAAAATTTATAGATCAATCCAAAAAAATTGGAAAGGTAGACTCATAAAGAAATGAGGTAACCAAAAGTTGAGGATATGAACTCATCGTCCAGTCACTATAACCAATAGATGTATAGTAGACTTGTCCAACCACAAGAAGTGAGACAAAGATTTCACGAGGCATACCCCGCATGACTTCACCTCTCTTGGAAGGTGAGTAACCAATACCCAAGGAGTGGGAACTATAACAAGAAAAATATATATACACCAAGTAAAAGAAACCCAAATGAGAGAGTAAGGGGATCTCAATCTCACACATCAACTAAATAAGATGAGTATATAACAGTTCCAAGGTATATCCATATTAGATTCCCAACACCTCATTCATCTTCACAGGAGACACAAGTCCAAGGGGATGGAATAAACCCTTCTTGATACTATTTTCTTTGAACAACACAGACCCATTGGTACAGTTTTATGTCATTTTACAAGGATGATTCTCAATTGGGAAAGTGCCCTTAATTCTCTTCAGTCTGAGGGTATGTAAAACCACGCCTCGCCACTGTGTTCCACAGTCAAGGTTCTTCCTTATAATGTCATTGGGGACTATACTACATAGCCCAGATGGATGGTCATCTTAGAAGGCTTTATGTGACTACAATACCCACCCTAGCTATGTGGTAAGACTTGAATGTTGTTGGGGACTATACTACCTAGACGAGAAAGAGGGTGAGCCATAAAGATCTCTAATAATCCTACTGGATCACTACTATCGTCAGGTGTCGTCTTTGTGTGTCCCGACCTAGAAAATTATATTTGTATCTCAATAGCCTATTTTGAGGTATCCATCCCATTCAATGAAGAAAAATTCTAAAGATAGGTATCTCATGGGACAAATTATGGGGGAGGCTGTAGGCAGTGTATTCTTTGATGAACACGTGGTGTAGTTAGGATATTCTTAGAAACCCGAGCATTTATTTGATTCCAGCTGCCTCTTCTAAATCTAACTGAACTGCCTTCAATGTAACCTGGTATCGATTTGATATATTAAGATCTAACCCAAGAACACTTAATCTCTTCACCATTCATCACTAATTGACCTTGTTCAAATACAAGGGTTTGGATGGATCTTCCGTACCCCACCACATCTTCATTTCTCATAGGATTTACCAGAAACCTATATACTCTTAATACATTCATCATGTTGATTTTAGATCAATGCCTCACCCACAATTTTGTTGTTGTTCCTCATGTTCGATCTGAATATGAGCCCTCGATCGAGCAGGGGTCTCCCAATAATTGACGAAGAAGGATTCAAAGTGATTTCATAGTGAAGACATGAAGAAATATGGGATAAATGCACTGAAATACAATGTTTTAAACATCTTAGACCAAGATTTGTTTCCCGGAAACTAATATGGGGAACTCAAGTTATAACATGGGATAAACATATGAATTCCTTGTTCTTGGGCTCATGTAAAGTTTGATATCAAGGGCGCAAATTAATGAACTAATTCTCAACATGCTCTAATTTTAATCCAGAGCGTAAAAACATGATAGACGAGTCCTACCTCTTATTTGGATCGAAAAATGGTGTAGACTGCATTAACTAATTAAGGAGGAGGATTTTTTATGTTCACCATGTCTTGATCCATCTTGATCCATGGTTTCCTTATCGTTCTTCAATCATCATTTGTCAACGGGTAAAGAGACCAAGATAAAAGAGGACATTGGAAAAAACAATAATATAAGGGAGAATCCGAAAAATAATTAATTTATAACCATTTAATAGATAAAAAATAATTTAAAATAACTAATAAATTTAAAAATTAAATCGCTTACCTAGGCCACCCATGAGCGAGGGATCTGAAAGTCCCACCTTGACTCATTTTTTGTTGCAACATAGGAAAAAATGTATTGTAGACCCAAATGTGTTTGCAGATTTCCAGTATGATCATTCATTTATGATTCATCCCAGTTTCATTAAGTAACATTGCGCGTGAAATATAAAATATATTTAATATTTATATAAATTAATTTTTTGGGCACACCAGGCCTCAGAATTGAACGTTTTCTTAGCACTTACCTATGATGAAATATATAGAAATTTGTAAATGTATTAAAAGGAAACAATTTGTCCCTACATAATTCCCTTCTCCAATATTTCCATCCATGAAAATAAAAAGTAAATAAACATCTAAGTATACTGAGACCGTACCTGGCTCTCCCACTCCTAGGAACTCTCAAGTATGTTTCTGTGCTACCAGGACACTATAAATAGTGGGATGGTTCATCCTCACATGTTACAATTCTATCTGTATTTGATTTCCACTAGGTGCTCCGCAATCTTGGCTCTATCCTAAACCTATGGCTTAACCAATTCAATGATGTGTGTGGGTTCATGAAAATATCTTCCCATCTGGGAAAAGTGGAAGACATCTTGCACCCACTCATGTTGTGGGGATAATGTGAGGCAATATGAAACCTTGCTGACCCTCTACATGATCTCAACTGGCTTGATGAACCAAATAGATATCTTTCCTATCCAACAAAACCTCCACATTAAACATTGTGGGGAGACTCTCATAAAGATGTGGTCTTCCTACTCGAACTCTAAGGGCCTTGGACAAAGATTTTCGATGGGATCCTGTCTACTGTGGTCCATCAACATCCATACACAGATGATCTGTACTTTCTCTAAGGGTAACTATACCAACTCTGCACCCACAAGAGAGGACCATCCTGTCTTCGTCTTGAATATGGGTGACCTGAATTGTCTCCCATAAATGTCATCAAATGGTTCAATGTTGATGGTGGAGTGGTAGTTATGTTTTTCAATGAACTCTACTAATGGTAGGTGATCCTCCCAGTTATGGTTGAAATCTGACACGCAAGCCGTCAACTATCCTCAATCACCTAGATAGTGTACTCAGCCATCCCATCGATCAGAGGTTGAAAGTATATACTCGTCTATATATGGGTCTCGAAATCCCCCTGTAGGCCTTTTTACAATCATATTGTAAACCGAGCATCATGATATGATACAATCCCCAAGGGTACCCTATGAATTCGGACGATCTCTCATATTTATCGCTTCCTAAAACACTCCAACAAACACTTCACCCTAATAGCATCGAAGTTCACTGACTATTTGAGTTTGTATATTATGACCCAAATGGAATCATGGCTCATTGCTATGTGTGGAATCCCAATGAATAATTCTATGGATATGCCATGTGACATCCACTCTGGGATATCATTAGGATACAATAAATTTTCTGAAACCTGGTACAGAAAATTCACATGCTAATTGGTTAAGCACCATGAGACGAACTCAGCTACACTTAATCACATTTGAGACCACTAAAACTAATTCTAATGATCCTTTTACATCTTCCCCACATGGGGATGTACAACTAGGGGAGAAGTGTGTGACTGCCAAATCACTTCCACTCGTAGCACAACTGGAACCATTGTTCTACCCTGGAACAAGATCTTGTGATTCCCTACATCAAAATATCCATATAGTGTGTCACCTATGGATATCTGATCATGTATATCATCAAAATAAAATGTCTCCCATCTAGTACTCTTTCACACACTCAATGACCGAAGGAGTCATCAGAATCGACTGTCAAAAAACCGCACCCTCCTGTTATATCAGTGTCAGCTAGAGTGAAGCTGTCAACTCTACAGCTTCCAACAATAAGAGAGACTATGTCTTCTTGATAAAATAAATTGATACAACATTTACCTTTCATGGATTATTGTCTATCTCAAAATCATATTTTTGTATTTACTCCGACCATTGTCACTTCATCAGGTTCACGACACTCTGAGTGATGGCATATTAGAGACTCTAGTGTTATGAGTAGACCAAAAAACACTCTCCCAGAAGGGAGTTCCTCCATACAATCAAGGTGAAAACCACCGTTTCTAGATCCAAGTCTTCAGTTTCATAATTATACTCATGGGGTCTCAAGTACATTGAACCATATGTGATGACAACCTATCATTGCATGAACACGCCACTAAGCCCTGAACCTGAAGTATCACAATATACTATGAATTAAACTCATTCTTCCTGTAACCTCATAATTAGTGTTCTTATTGGCCTCTAACTTAAATCCTAGAAGGCCTTATGGCACATCTCGGTCAAGTAAAACAACATCCCTTCCACGTCGGAGTGGTCAAAGAGACTGTGATCTTGGAGAATTCTATCATAAACATATTATAGTACAATAAAAAGCGAAAAAAACGCTGATATTTAGAACCATTCTTGGGTGGCTCCCAAGAAAGCACTACCTTGATCTATTCTAGATCTTGGATTATATCTTTTTTAGAAATGGCATGTCCTAGAAAGAAAACTTCTTGTTTCCAAAATTTAAATTTCAAGATATTTAAATAAAGCGGGTTCTTTCAAAGTAGTTCTAGGACTCTTCTCAAATTCTAAGTATTCTCCTCCTCGGTTTCAGGGAAGAATAGTATGTCATTGATGAATATAATAAAAAACTAGTCCGTGTAAGGTTTTAATACCTAGGTTATCAAATCCAAAAAAAGGGATGGGGGAATTTTTCATATTGAAAGTCATCACTAGACACTCATAGTGTCCATAGCAACATCAGAAACCCAACATCAAAATATCAGCCTCATGAACCCGCAACTGAAGATAACCAAACCTAAGATTGATTTTGGATAACCATATCGTAACCCAAAATTTATCAATGAATTTTTCAATATTCATCAAGGGGTAATTGTTTTTTATCATGTCCAAGTTTAGGTGATGATAATCAATTTAATTTTGTAACCTCTCGTTTTCCATCTTCAATAACAAAACTACAAATTCCATGGGAGACACACTCAGTTTGATGAAACTCTTCTCATGAAGGACCTCCAGCTGCAACATTAGATCTCAGAGCTCAATGGGAGCTATTCGATATACTGGAAAAGATAATAGGGAAGTCCTCAGTTGCAAATTAATGAAAAACTACAACTCCTAACTCAGAGGTAGTCTCTGATCCTCATTGGAGAAGGATTCAATATAATCCGTCATAATTTTTTGGGATCGATATTCCCAAAGTGTTTTTCACAGACAAGGACGTATTCACCACTAACTGGGTGATAGTATTTAACCTGTTGTTCACATCACCCACTTGTCATACTATGCGGTCGCTCTCTCCATAAAAGGATATCCTTGTCTCATTAGTACATAGGAATTTGACTAAACTGTGGTGATTGTAAATATGGGATCAAACCATATAAATCGAATACATCCCCAAGATGAATTCATAGGGTCAGATTTTACAAACCATTAGGTCCCACATGAACCACTCTCATCTAAGAGATAAATCACACTGCTAGTTGATTAATGATAAAGAGGAAGTGTTCCCTATGGGAACCTCAAGGCATAACTATTGTTCTAACATATCCATGGGGAGCGCCAGCTCTAGGACCAAGAGCCGTGAGATAAAAAAATAGACAAAACATATTTATTATAATATCAAGTCAATAGTATATTAAACATAGATCATACATCATATATTCTATTGTGTTATAGGATCTTTGATGTCCAAATCTAGTTGTATCCCACATCACTAACCGGATTCTCCCTGAGCCTGGTGTGGGGATCCTAATGTTGGTGGTGGATGAAACTCATATCATTATACCCCATATTTTGTCTATCCTGCTCCTATTCAATCTATGCCTCACTAGGTAATACCATGTCCCCAACTGGAAGATCCCTCATCATGGTGCTTCCTCTACCATGGTGGTTCTTCCGCTTCATGTCTGGGCTGCTCAACTGTCATGGTCATGATATATCATTCCATGTGACCTCACTAGACACAAGTATATAACCAGACCTCCATAGGATTACCTAGTGATCCACACTATTCCTGTATGGGGTGACTATTTCCCTGGGTATTTTTACCAATGGGCCTCATATTCTAAAATCTCTAGCATCTTCTTGCTACATTGGATGGATCAACTCTCTCATTCTTATTTCCAACTCCATCAGTCTGATATATATCTACTAGGAATATATCAAAAACCATTTCCTATTCAACACATTGACATAGGTGGGGGTGTATAAGGCCACCACGCTTGTCCATTTCTCTATATAGTTCCATCTATGAAGTTCCATGCTCAAGATTAGAAATATTTGATCTTTCAACAGATTAGTGCGTAAGGTATTAAAAACTATGTGCATAATACTCCAATATCAAACTTCCCTTTTGAAGCTCTAGAAGAACCTAAAAACAAATGGAGTTCATGTATGAGGTGTAGTATTACTCATGAAATAGCTGCAGAAATTTGTCCCATGATAGTTTCGACTCATTGTGCATCTTGGTAACTAAGATCCACCGGCGCCTAGCTACTCCAGGAAAAATATTGAATGAAAATGACACCATCTAATCTACTGGTGTCCAAAAAACCTTGAAAACGCGAACCATAGGCTCCAACGAATCCTATGATACCAAATGATCTGGCTCCCCATAAAACATCATCAGTATTTGGTGCTAGAACTTTCGGAGAGCACTCAAAATGTTCCCATCCTGAGCCTTCTCTACCCAGACAATCTACTTCTCAACGTGTGGGGTTGTTCCTTCCTACCCACCATGAGGATGTGGATCACACAATGGACTATAATATGAGGAATTTTCAATCCTAGGCCCCTAAAAAATATTTAGATATGGTATCATAGATGGCTGTTGTTACAGAGTAATCCTAAAAACTGTCAAGGAGTACCGCAGTCGGATGCAGATATATATATATATATATATATATATGAATGGAAATATTACCCAAGAAGGAAATTAAATGAATTCATTCTATATGATGCATGTACTATTGTCCCCTGCAAAAAATGTATCATGGTGCCGAGCAAACAAGAGGGTAATCAGGGTCCGAGTGAAAGACTACGTGAACCGTCACACCATCACTAGACTTCATAGTCTAAGAGATGCTCTGAAGACACATTTAATCTATTTATCTAAACCCAACCAATACCTTTTTAGGAAAAAACCTGAACAAAATCCCAATGGTTGAATCACCTATGATACCACTCTATCACGACCTAATCCCAACTGGGCCTCGATCCGCAACTATCCAAATCCTACCTCTGTAGGACAGGGGTGGCGACAAGCACAGACGACACAACTATACTTAGGGATACCTTTCCCTAAAACACGTACACACGCGGACAACCCACTAAAAGACAAATTGTTGAAGAAAGAAGGAAAAAAATTCAAAACTATAAAATTCCATAATGAACACGCATGAACCTCTAGATGGGAAATTAGTACGGTACTACAAATAGAAAATTAAAGGGGAAAAATAAATTCCCAATCCAGAATCCTCTCTCAATATGGAGGAAAAATAAAGAGAGTAAAAACCAATAGAGGGATGCTTCTGAATACCAATTATGACTATTGTACATGGTCTATGTAGCCCGAATCCCTATACTCATCTGTAATCACAGTGGAACAATCCATGGTCTATAGTAGACATGACACGTGCCAGGATGATACCACGTATGGGTGAGTATATAAATACCAAGTAAAATTTCCCAAAAAGGTGAAGGGGGAACAATAATAGACACAACTGATGATAAGAAATATATGGAATAATGTATTGTAAATGGGAATGAAAAAATGTACAACTAAAATAGACATAGTCGGAATGTATAATAATTTAAACACAAGGTGCTCGAACCGATGAGGAGGTGAAATCCTTGTAAATTATTTTCTTTCTATAGTTGGAGAGTACGCTAATCCTAAAACGAGAGTCCAGATAAGGAATGGACGTGGCATACCACGCACATCTTCACCTCTCCTAGAAAGAGAGTAACTAAGACCCAAGGAGTGAGTAATATAAAAAGAAAAAAAATATATATTCCAAGTCAAAGAAGACCAAACAATGTATTAAGGGGATCTGCATCTCACAGCTCATCCCAAAAAGACGAGTAGACAATAGTTCCAACATAAATCAATTTAGGAGACTCAATACCTCATGCGTCTGCATAAGTGATAGAAGCCCAGTGTACCAAATCAACACACCATGATACTATCATATTTGGGAGGAACTGACTCGCTCACATGGTTTTATGAAGAATCACAATGATGTGTCTTGGTGGTGAATGTTCCCCTATTTTTCATGAGTCCATGGGAATGTCCAAATTTTTTTCCAATGTGTTGCATAGTCGAGGGTCTTCTCTGTATGGTTGTCAGGGACTACAGTAGAAACACATCTAGAGGGTTATCTCTGATGGTCATTTGAGACTACACTACCCAGCCCAACATAAGGGTTGGGATGGAACTACCTTGATAATCATGTCTGCTCACTACCGTCATTAGGTGTCATATATGTTCTTTACAACCCATAACATTTGTGTCATATCTCGATAGCCAATTATGAGGGGAAGGATCATGTTCTTTGTATAAAATCAGTTAGTATAGTTATCTCACAGGGAAATATCTGATCTCAAATGAAGGAGATATAGAGGACTGAATGTTGCTCAAATGAGATCAAAAAATAAATGGCATGTGAGGGGTTCCACACGGGGTGTGGCCCCTCTTCATCAACTCGCTATGTTTGAAACCATTACATGAGTCTCATCTATTGTAATAGATCACTCTGTGTACGTAGAATACACACTATGTTCTTGCTATCTAGGATATGGGTAATGTCCACTAGGCATGTCTATGTAGTCGGGCCCCATGTCTGTGTACTTATGTACACGAAGTGTCGGTTCAGACGAGGTTGTGCCCATGTGGCCAACTCATCTTCATGATCTCGATATAGGTCATGTACCTGGAAATGTGTTCTATCACTTGGATCACATCCCATGGAAAGGTGGTATATTTCATTTCAAGGGGATTACACATTGTTCCATCCTTATCTCTTCCCAAACCCTAGAATCTCCACTCAAGGAGGATACATCTTGTGCATTCTTTGATGAATATGACATTTAATCAGGGTTTTTCTAGAAACCTGAGTGTTTCAGAAATTTCAACCACAAATTCTGAATCTACATCAGCCATAGATAGATTCATATGATTTACCATGAAAAAATTTGGATATGGATAAAGAATAATTAATCTCCTCCCCGTTCATCATGAATTGGCCTCATTCAATTAAAACGGTTTGGTTAGATCATCCGTACGCCGTTGTGGCATTGTATCTCATCAGATGTACATGAAATATATGGATTAATCATCTTTCCACCATATCGTTTCCATATATTTTCCTCTCCACAATTCATCATTGAAGACATGATGAAAATATGTCAGAAGGAAACCAAAATCCAATGTTCTAATTATCAACATGAAGAATGATTAATCTAGGGTGTAAAGACAACAAAGATGAGTTATACCTCTTTTTTGTTCAGCCATTAGTGATGAACATGTTCATCAATAAATTAGGGGGATTTGTTACAATCTTCACATCATGATCCTTCTAGATCCCTAGATTCCATATCATTCTTCATTCATCATTCATCAATGGGTAAGGATATGAAGATAGGATAGGCCATTCTCAAAAATATAATTATGAGGCTAACTCCTTTAAACCATGAATTTATAAACATTTATTAATTAAATAATGATTATTATTAATTAATAAATTAATCAATTAAATATATTACATGAACCTATAAGAACCATGGTATCTGAATGTCCCACACCGACTCATTTAATGTCACACCTAGGGAAACACCACATTGCGGACCTAGAAGTATTTTTATATTTATTATGCAATCATCCATTTATGATTCATTAAATTTTTTTTTGAAATCAAGCATGCAAGATATAAAATATATTTAATATATTTATGAAGATAATTCTGGGAACATCAGGACCCAAAATTGCACGTCGTCATAATGATATTCTCTGGAGAAATGATTAGAAACATTTTAATGTATTATTAAGAAAAAACCAGGTCTCTAGATGAAAATTGTACAAGGAAAGGCAGTGGACACTGGGTCGGTTCATAGTTAGGTAATGGTTTGGAAAAATTGGGAGGTATCCTAGGAGAAACTGTGCTTCTTGAAAATAGGGAAATGAACTATCAGTGCATGGTTTTACAAAAAAAGTGTGATAACCAATTGAAGTGTTGGGTTAAGGTAGAATCATCCACACCATTTGGTAATTGTCTACCAAAATATGCAACCTAAACTTATGGTGTGCCTTTTAGATCAGAAATTTGTTAATCTAATTTGCATTAAACCTCCGGACCCATTTTAATTTCCAAATCATCAAAAATCTCTAATTTCTTTTCTATAAAGGCTTGATAAGTGATTCATTAGATATGGGAGATAGTTTTAGGATATTCAATGACTGTTGGAAACCTATTTTTTTATAAGTCTCCATTATAGGATGTTCTTCTTATGTATCTTCTTCCAATCTATCATGAAACCACATATCTAATCTTCTGGGGATATATACATGTTCTTTGATGTATTTTGATGATATCAGGACGAATCCATGTTTTACTAAGGATTTAAAGGCCGTTTATGATCATATCTAGATGATTTTACTGTCATTCTATGTTTTCAACAATTTTTTTGAAGTATATGGATTCTATATCGATTCAGCATGAATAAAAAATGGAGTATAAGTGTGAAATGAATGTTTTTTTGAAATTATTGTAAAACCCTAATGTTATTCATGATGGAAACTAGTTAATTTATGGTTTATGAATTTTATAAAATTGGATGGTTTTTTGTGAATTCCTCATTGATTATTATTTTAAAATGTTTATTTTAAAATTATGGTTTTTATTTGATCCATAGAAAATGATTGTTGAATAGTATTATGTAATGAAATATTTTATATAAAATTTCTTGGAAAAGATATTGGCATACTAGGTTATTGTGGTTTCATTTTAATTATATGTAACCCTTTGAAATGGATATGTTCCGTTGGGGAACATTGTATGGGAAAACTTGTGAGGACCTGATAGATCAATGAGAGACCACTCATAAGTATTAAACATTCACCTTGGTATGCATGTGTGGATGTGTGGATGTGTGGAATAATGGAATATGTATTCTATATGTAATTATGAATGGTTTTAAAGATATTTTTTATTTATTTCTATGGAAAACACTTTTCCTTGATATATATATATATATATATTTAATTGGTTTTAATTTTTTAAAATTTTATAATATAAGTTATTCTAAATGATTCTTTCCCATGTAGTGTGAATTCTGATATTATTGGGTAAATCCTACTAAGTTTAGACTAACCCCTTATTTGGCATTATTGTGAGTTTGGATATTTCACCTATCGAGATAGATCTAAATTAAATGTATCTGACTTATTTCGTGATGATTCTCGATTCCATGTTCATAGAGTGTCATGATGGAGATTAGATTAGATTGGGAGATACTGGGTTGAAGAATTTTGCATCATTGAGTTTTGTCCCCATTGATTCCTTTGGATACATAACATAGTTTCCATATAAAATAAATATGTTTGTTTTCTTGGTTGTGTTTTGAGTTTTATTTTTGTACTCATACATCATATGAAGGATTATTTATTAAATTCGTAGGGATTGGATATTTCCATTTAAATGAAAAAAACATCCCCTAATGTTTCTAGAGGACCATGGAATTTATTACTGACATTTTGTTTCTTGTGGATTTCACATATCCCTATAAATAACCATTGTATATTCCTCTTCGAGTGGGAGATGAGAAAGATGTTACAAATAGTGTCTTTCATTGTTGGTCCAATTATATTTTTGACACGATTGGATTTTTTTTTCAATCCTTGGGTATCAGTTGTCTTCATAATTGGGTTTGAATGTTTTAATAGTCATGATAAGTTCTTCAATCTCTTGAAATGGTAGCAGGTATTTAGGAATTTTGAAACCATAAATGTGGAGAATAAATGGTATAGATGAAAAAATTATGTTGGACATCAAGTTACAAAGGATTTTGGGCAGATTAGTGTTTTTAGACATGTCTAGGTCTGTTTCCACATCATCATTAAGGGCTTATCTAATGAGATATTAATGACATGAATTGATAGTATCAATTTCAACTAGGAATGAATTATTCATTATTGAATTAATTATTTAAGGAAATTTCAATAAGTAGTGTTTTATTAAAAGAGTTTAAATTGTTTTCAAATGGTGCGATTTGGAAGAGTGATGATGGTGGTAGTTTGATAATGGTTAAAATGATATATTGCGGATAAACATGATTTTGGAGCTTATTCAAATGGTAATTTGAAATATTTAACCCTCTAATTTCTAGTGATTCTGAATAAATGTTGACTTTTTGATATAGATATTGGAACAAGGTTTGCATTATAAGAACCAACAAGAAGAGTCTAATGAGAAAGTGGTTTTTCTTGAGCCATAGGTGAACCAGTAGTTAGTTTAGTGTATTTCCATTATTTTATGGACATGGATAGAGGGGATAAAAAATGATGAATGTTGAGAAGTGTATCATTCAGTTATTTTTTAGAGGTAGAACCTACCTACAATTTTGGGGGGATTCTGAATTGGGAAAATAATTTTTTTAATAGGATTGATAAAATCTTTAGGTCCCTTTGAAAAACAACAATGATTAAAATTATGTTATAAAAATATATATGGAATTATCTAAGGATTAATAGTACCTAGTAATGGAATTGGAGGATTTGATAGATATTTTTTAAAAAAATTACATCGCCAAATAATAATAATTAATATAATTAAAAAAATTTATAGTATGAATCAGGACAATCTATCTATAATAGAGTCTACATCTAAATTTGTGAAAGTAGTCTACTTTTCATCAGTCTTTACTATATGTATTTGTTTAAAGGAATGCATTTTTGAGATGGGGTTCAAACAAGAAATTAATTCACAGATTTATGTTCATTGTGTTATGGATTATAAATAAGTATTCAAATAGAACAATGGTAGTAGAAACATGCATCTTAGGAAACATGGTTCGGGTAATAATTTTTATTCTTATGGGAAAATGTGGGAACTCCAATACATGAAAAAAGTGGTCCACGGAAGAATTTTCCTAACATGGTGGTATATTCTAGAATGATTCTATGTGATCATTCAATATTGGTCCTTTACTTAATAGTTTTCCGGAATATATTTAGTGTGGTTATTTTGATCATATGAAGTGACACTCTGTAGAACCAACTATCATCTGTCACAATTAAAAAATAATGGGAAATATTAACTGTTATTGTCATAGTGCTACATGTATAGGTTCTAGGGATACAAATCGTGTTTCTTAAGAATTTTATGATTTCATTAGGCAGGTGCAGTCGAATAGAACATGTTAGTAGAATTGAGTGATCAATTATGATTAACGTAACACCATCAATGGTGAAGGATATTATTCTTATGAATTCTATAGTAATGAAATATTTTGATATGGGTGAATCCTATTTTTTTGTTTCATTTCTGGCCATTGTTATGACGTGTGTACATGTTGAGGTGATTCTTAACATTGGAATCTCAAAACACATTTTGGATAATTTGAGTGACATTTATTGAAAAATGAATCATGTTTAATAATAATAAATGGGACTAAGTTGTCATGGGATTTTTCTATGATAAAGATGGATATATGTTGATTGCTTTTGGGAATAGATTGGCTGATGAACATTATGGCCCATATTGATTTGTATACATGGTAGGTTTGTTTCAAATCAATAAAATGTATTAGGAATCCATTTAATGGATATTAGCTAGTTGAGGAAGGTCATATAGGACTCTTGTTAATAGAGGATGAAACAATCTATTATCAGTGTATAATATTCTCTTTGGAATATGTTTATCAGATATAGAATAGAGATCTTACGAATATAGGGGATCCGTTTCTTAATGTTTTCCGAAAAAATTATTCTTATTTCCAGCAAAAAGAAAAGTGGAATTTATGATTTATCTAATATCGGGGACCATTCCGAACAGACATTCATCATATGAGATAGAACCAAAATAATTGAGGGTATTGATGGATCATTCAAATGATTTGGGATGTAAAGGGTTCATCTGAACGAGCTTATATTCTTCAAGAGAACTAGTCTGTTTTTGAGGAGAATGAAGACATAAATATTAACATTTATGTATATTATTATAATATTAAGAATGTTATAGTAAATAATATATATCCCCTTCCATGAATTTATGATGTATTTGAAAAATTTATGGATGAATAGTGGCACTCTAAAATTTAGTTACATTCAGGTTATGACAAACTCTAGGTTCAGAAGGAAGATGATTTAAAAATATCCTTTAGAAGTTGACATGCCCATTATGAGTTAGTTTTTATTCCTTTTTTCTTATGAATTCACAATATATAATTATAACATTGATGAAATAAATATTTCAATGGAATCAATATTCTATTGTGTTGGGGTTTGTTGATGATTTACTAGTGTACCCCAGTATAAAGGAGAACCATGAGTAATATGTGGCTGTAGTGATGGGTATCTCATAGGATCATCATTTGTATTCCTTGTTAACCAAACCATGAATTATAGATAAAATAGGTATGTTTACTTGGAGATTTATTCTATGAATGTAATATTTCTATAAACCATAAAATTATTATAGTTATTACCTTTGGGAAACCTTCGAAGAATGCCTTTGAGAAGCGTAGTCTCATTGGGTTATTGGGATAATATAGATGTTTTTATGTAAATAACCATTATCAGAATCAAAAATAATAAATTTTATAGGGAAAGAGGGTCCTTTCAAATTGAATAATGAATTTCATAAATCCATTAAATATGGTAAGGTTGGAATAATATCAAAAGCAATTATCACATTTATATAGTATGGACTGGAAGCTGTTTTCTATGGTCAAGCCTCAAGTTCTGTAACTGGATTTTTTCACGTATAAGGAGATCATGTTGTTGCATATGGTTCATGGAAGAAATATGTTTTTTAAAATAACTTAACAAAAAATATTTGGAATTATATATTGTAGTCCATGCTTTGAAGATTTTGAATCATTATATTTTTGGTGAAAATTTTATAGTTTTTATAGGTTATAAGAAATTGAATATTTTTATTCCACAAATAGATTTAAATATAAGGAAAATAAACATAATTTAATATATTCAAATATATGGGATTTTACATGATGTATTCGCTAGATAAAGGAAATTCAGTGGTGGATAGATTAAAGAAGAATTTTTATAAATATTTTGGTGAAAAAGATTCAAAAAAGTGGCCACTAATGTTAGTTATTGCAGACAAGCACCTATATAGTATTGACCAAGGTGATGTAGTAGTTTTTCCCCTGTTTTTTTGTTCCTGATTTTCTTCTGCATGTGAAAGAGGATCAAATATCTTATCCCAAAGGTGCTTTTATGAGTTGGAATCCCATTGGTGGGGAGACTATTAAGGGATGGAAGATGGATGAGAATTTATTTTTTTAGGTTTAAAGATCATATCATGATACATTTGGTTTTTATAAACTAATTATTAATTCTTATCCAAATTGAAAATTGGTTGTTCATCTCGACATTAAAAATATTTATAGAATAATGAAATCTTATTTTTTATGGATTATAATGAATAGCTATGTTTCAATGATTGTTTTGAGATGTGTCACATGGATAAAGTTCAAGGTTTGTAAAAATTATGAATTCTTTTGTGGGAGTGGGAGAATATGACCATGGAATTTGGGAAAATTTTACCAAGAAAACTTAGGTAACATGATTCCATATGGGTCATTTTGTATCATATCATGAATTTTTATCATTTTACCCATATTAATTAATCATATATGGTGGGGGAATAAAAAAATATATATTTAAGAAATTGTAAAGCAACATGGAATTACAGTCTTGATTTTGTCTAACAATGACAACAAGATTATGTATAATTTATGAAAATCATTTAAACATGCCCTTTGGACCGAGTTGACTATTACCAGGGTATATCCTACCCAAATGAATGTAATATATGACAGTAAAATCCCAACATTATATTATATTCCCATGGATTATGTGATTTATTTTTTGTATCTTAGGAGGATCACACATTGTTAGTGGAGGTCACATACAAAAAAAGTTATTAGACAATGATATATATGGATATATCTGAATACTATTTTGGGAAATTTTTTTACACTATGTTGGGTGTAAATAGGTTAGACTTCATTGGTTATGCCCAGTTTTTGTGAGATACAAGGGGAATAATTTATTTGACCAGAAAAAGAATGGAGACAGATTAGAGTCATCAAAAATTATATGTGAATCATTATCGATGACCGTTTTCATTTGAGGAGAGTGGTCTTGTGTTCTTGATAACTTCTCCAAGTCATGGTAAGGATCAATTTGGTATGTAGGGTAGGTTATCTCCTCGATACATAATCCCTTTGGAGATACATGAATTAGTTTATGAGTTGGAATATCAGTTTTATTTTCCACCTTATTTTGGTTCATTGCATAACATGATTCATGTATCCCAATTGAAAAAGTTTCAACATGAACCTGACCATGTGATTCTTTGGGAACATAAAAAGCCCGATCCATATTCTACCCAGATTCATGCGTAGGTAAAATAATTTTATAAGAAAGATAATATCATTATTTGAAAATAAATAAGTATAGTGTAAGTTTTATTGAAACATGGTTTGATGTAGGAAGACATGTGGGAGTGTGAAAATGAAATAATAGGGAAATGGAATTAACTATTGGATAAAAATATAGGTTTTCTAATTTTTTAGAATGAAAATAAATATGGTTCAGAGAATGTATCACCACTATTTTCATGTACATAGATATTTATTGAATTTTTCTTGGTATTTTTAATTAATAGGTTACCTTTGAGTTAGATTAGAGGATTTTTGGAATATTTACATGGATTTTATAGTAGTTCATGATGATTGAATAGTTTTTATAATTTATTAATAATCTCACAGAATCCCTAAAAGGAAATAAGTTAGGTATTAGGAAGGTATAAAGTTTAGAGAAACCATGAAGAAACCTAGGAGAAATTGTGCTTCTTGAAATAGATATAAAAGCACAGTTGTTGTTTGATTTGTCTAAATTTGGGAGCCAAACATGTGGTGGTTTGATTAAGATATTATAATACAGATGGATGAGACATGTTCTTTCAAACTATATTTCCTGACTTCATAGTGAAAAACTATAGATCATAATTTTTTAATCTATTTCGAATTAATTCATATAACCCCATTTAATTTCATTATCTTCATAATTATCTAATTCCTTTTCCACCTATATATTTTGAAGTTTTATCCTTAGATCTGGGAGAATGTCATAGGAAATTGAAAGCAGGTTGATGATTTAGATTCACTAGAAACTCTCTATTCATGACTTTAATTCCTATATATCTTCTCAAACTATTTTCCAATCCAATATATCTAATCATTATACAATAATAACCATATTCTCTTATAGTTTTTGATGATATGATGGTGAATCATTATTATAAATGGGGATGGAATGGTGGTTCTTGTTCATGTCTATAGGATTTGTTTTCCATTCATTGTTTTCACCAATTATTGTGAGGTATGAGTATTATCTCTCAACTATACATGATTATAACTTGATGTCATAGTTAAAAAAAACTTTATTGAAATGATTGTGAAACCCTCATGTGATTATTACTGGAAACAAAATCAGTTATGATTTTGGAAATGTTGAAAATTAGATGGTTTGGAAGAAAATTTTCTTTCATGATAATTTTGAAATGGTGAATTTAAAAATACAGATTTTATTTTATCCTTAGAAAATGGTTGTTAAAATGTTTTAAATAAATAAATTTTTATTTGAAATTTCATGGCATGGATTTTGTAATACAGTGTTATAGTGGGTTTTTTTCAGTATAGCTGACCCTATAGAAGGGGCGTATGCCATTATTGTACCTATTATTGGTTAACTTGTAATGAATCAGTAAATCAATGAGACAACAACCATGAGTATAGAACTACCACTTGGTTAAGTGTGTGTGGATATGTGGAATAATGTAATGTGTATTCCAAATTTAATTGAGAAGTGTTTCAAAGGGTTTGTTTTGTTTTACTCCATAGAAAACTATTTGGATTTGATAAAAACTATGTTAAATTTAATTTTACAATTGTAATTTTTTTCTATATATATTTCTAATAAGTTATTATCCGTGTAGGATGACTTGGGATGTCATTGTGGAAATATTATAGTGTTTAGAATCACCCCCTTCTTGGGAATTGTTGTTTGTTTGAAGATGTCATCTATTGAAACATTATTAAATTAATCTTATATTAGTTCATTAGTGATTCTTCGTGATACAATGTGCATTGATTTTTATGTTTGACCTTAGGGAAGGGTGGGAGTTTATGTTGGATGTATTCAGTTATTTGTGTTTTTTTGTCAATAATTCCATTGGATATTTCCCCTAGTGTCTACTTTTACATTGATGTGGTTGATGGCTTGGATAAGTTTTTTGTTTTATTATTTTATCATGAATCATATAGAGGTATATTGATTATATTTATGTTTTTTAGTATTATCATGAAAGGAAATAATCCATCCTTCAAATGATCATGAATCCCTTGGAATTTATTTCTATCATTTTGTGTCTTGGAAAAGTCAGCTAAGGCTAGTAACACCCAACTCCTCTTCCTGAACTAATGGCCGAGGGACTATAGGTAGCATATGGTATTTTTATGACCCTTTAATTTCATGTCTCCTTATCACATTCCATGAAGAAAAACTATAATTATTCAATGTTCTTTTTGATTTGATAGTTCACATAAACCCTAATTTTCACATATTCATCTTATTTGACCATTTTTAAATCAATTTGATGTTATTACAATACTGTGAATTAAATATTACTCCATATTGTATTAAAAATTTTACTGGTATATTATATGTATAATTTTGTGTCTAATTCAGTATTATATAGAGATGTATGTTCATTATATTAAAGTAGAAACATGTAGAAAGATATTTATGTTACTAAAACTCAGTCACAGTAACCCATTGCAGTTTATGATGGAGGGATTATTGAATGATGAAATGATTAAATTATCAAATTTATGTAATATATATTTATGATTAGCTCTACTATTTATAATTGATATCAACCTATGGTTTATTTATTATTGAGGGTCATTTCAATAATTTTTAGGTAACACAAAATACAAAACAAATCTAAACCAAAAGTGAATTGAATGTATGATATTCTAATAGAACTATGAATTAATGTATGATATTAAAAAATAGGTTCTACCAAATTTATATAGTTTTTCACTCAGATTATATGATGATATTATTATTTATTACTCCTATTAAATTGTTTTGGTTTATTTAAAATGGTTGTACTAGGGGAAATCATGTGTATATTTTCCAATAAGTACAATGTATTTCTTTTCCCCTTAATCAACTAAATATTAATGTTACATAAATATATAATAAAATTAATAGAAACACAATCTATATTGGGCTCCCAAATATAGCATGGAAGGATAAAATTTATATTGAGTCCTTAATGCTGAACCATACCATTTTTGTTAGTGGGTCTAACAACCAACTAATTAGAGTGAATGATATTATCTCAATTGATAAGATATATTTCACTCATTATTAAAAATATCATGATAAATTTGTATTTACAGGCTACTGGATGGATGTTAAGGATGATTAATAGTGGATCATCATTATGATTGTGAAGAAAACTGAACAAAGGACTCGAAAAATGATTTGAGTTTAGTAAATAATTATTCCCTAAAAAAATTCCCTCAACTCATAAAAGTAAAATGGAAATATAATTATTATATATGAAAGAAAATTACAATGAATCCATAATAACCGCATAAGAAAATATCACAATACTCAGATGATATGATTGAATATTTATTTATTATTCTAAAATCGTTATCAGTTTGTTTTTAAATGTCAAAAAATAATGTATTGGGAATAAATTATCTATAAGTGACTCGGTTATTGAATATGAAATTATTTTACAAGTTTTTAAGGTAAAAATTATAATTGGAGACTCATAACATTATCATTTTTTTGAAAAATGTGTCTAAAAATGGATTTTTAAGGAAAATGATATTATAAATCACATAGATGAAAGAATTTCCAACCACCTATGTTCTAAAAATGAGAAGAAAGAACTATGTTAGTTGTTTTAGATGAGTGATATTTATATATATATCTATCAAAAAATATCCATCAAACTCATAATTAAGGAGGAGGAATGAAGTGGATTTTCAATACAATAGAGTATATGAAATCCCCAACTGATTAATCATCCAATATTCAATTCAACTATAACCAGTGTGAGAATTATGAAATAAAAATCAATTATCCAAGAGATAATTAAGACAATATAAATAAATAAACTCTAAAACAATATCGATAAGGATGATAATATGAAATATGTACTGTTGTTGTTGATCATTAAAATGATGTAGTGATAGGTATAATTACTCTTCACTCTACACCAAATTTTTTTTTATTTGATTAGATATCTTCTTATTCATTAACATCATGAATTTTTGTTGAAAATATTGATCCACCGTTGTAATAATTTGATACAATATTATACTTAATTATTGACGTAGTTTATTTTGATTTAAACTAAATTACAAAACTCTTTATTATTTTTGGTCATTGGGAAGTTACCTTTTTATAATATAGATTATATCCCTTTGGATTCATTATATTTTATATTGGGAATGGATTGAAAAACCCTATATATATGTCTCTTATCATTTTTTATGATAAGGAAACTATTTTTTATATAATCAATCACCCAATTGAAAATTATTAAAGAATTAGTGATTTTGAACACATTTTATAGAGAAAATCATATAATATGGGTCATGAAAACATATAATTAGGGACTCCATGATCAAATGTTCTAGGAGGAAATCATCATTTGAGATATTCCAATCATACATTATTATATTGATGTATTTTATGTGGATATACAAGTTCTTCTTATAGAACATAACGTTGATTTTCTAATTGAACTAAGACTTCGTTTTATGAAAATATCAAAGGATATGAATCAATATGGTTACTATAAAATTAGATAATTGATGACAATAATAGGGGAATTTAGATAAGGTTTTACATCCATATTATTTTACGATTGGGTGAATTGGTCACCATTTTCATTAAAATGATTAGATCTATACCTCTATGTATTTATTATTATTAACTTAACCCATCCATGATCAAGAAAATGATTCCACTAAGTCTTATTGATCACATGGTTGATTAACTCAGATGGAATAAATACTTCAGGAAGATTGAGTGTGTATCAATTTATCATCAATTACATATCAAAAGTGTGGATATTACTATGATATATATTCATATGGGGTATGTACACTATGAATTCATAGTTTTGTCTTTTATATATAAAAATTTCTCTACAACCATGATTGATTTGATGAATAGATTCATTATAGAATACCTAGATTTAATTTTTGGTAGTCGTTTTTAATTATATTCTCATATTATAATAGTGAAATAAGAGCATAATGATTATTTGAGTATTTTATTGATGTTCATGAAAAATTATATTATATGTTAAAAATTTATGGTGTTTTAATTCTATCTAAATAAATAACTTTCTCGAATCATTTAATCATATGATAAAAATATAAATTGATCTATTACTGATGGAGGCTATTTAAAAAGATATTAGACTAACCAATATAACTAGTATATATAGTATTATTGGTTTATTTTGATTTTATTGACTCTTTGTTCAACGTTTTTTGAGGCTACGAAATCCTTTTACCAAATTAATGTGGAATGGAGTAAAATTACTTTTGTGAAACAATCTGCTGATATTTCTATTATTCATAAGAATAATTTTTCTGTTAAACATACACATTCATTTACCTAGATCCTTGAAGTGTCAATAATTTACAATTATTAATTTTATAAATCAATTGGTTTCATCGTGATGCAATATGAGAAGGTAATTGGTCATTCATCATTCAAAATAAGTACTGTCCGGAAAAATTATAGTATAAATGTTCAATAGTTGGTGGAAGTTATCTTTTCTCTAAATATTTGTTGTAATTATCATCAGAGAAAAACGTGATATATAAATTTCTGAAAAGATATTAAATTGTATTATAATATTGATGTAAATGAACATGAATTAAAAAGGATAGATGGAATTGATCAAATATTATGATATCGGGATACATTACCATTTAGGGATGGGAAATAATGTTGAATATACACTATCAATATATAAAAATTCTACAAATTCCTTCATGAGGATTTATGGGGGCATGATAATTATGTCCTTTCAGAGGATGTCATCAGTTATACTAAATTTTGTGAATAAATCCTATTTTTCTGGGATGATTTATCAACCATGCATATAATTATAGTTTGAGGAATCATTGAATTGCGACATTGTGAAACAAAAAAAATTAACAAATATTGCATTGTTCATACTTCTTATATATTGAATTATAAGAATTAGAATTAGAATATTAGTCTCAATTAATCAGTAATTGAATAATTGACTTTTTGTATTTGATTTAACTCATCCAAAATAATTAATATAAGAAATAAATAAAATCCTAAATATCTTAATCAAAAAATATCTCTATAGATACAATCATTAGTCTCCCTAATAATACAAAAGGAAAAAAATTTATCTAGAGAGGGTTATAAAAACTAAAAAATTTATATACATAATAAAAATATGAGAGGATTTATCACCTGATAAATACTAAAACTTTTAAATAAAGTCTGTAGTGAGATTTTATATAGAGCTAATTTCAATAATATCGTATCGAGTTCTATAAGTCATATATAAATTCTACAGTGTTATAAAGTATGCACATAATATAGAACTGGGTATTAGAAAATTATATCACCCTAAATATTATTGTAAATATAAAAGGGATATTTAGGTATTTGAAAATATTTTAGGAAAATTTTAAATATAATTCATATCATTTTTTGATCAACATAGTTCTCTAAAATTTATTTCATATTAAATGTCTTTCTACTATAGAATCAAAAATCAAAAATTAATTTATAGATGTGACTATATACCGAACTCTAACTTTTTAGGATGATTTCAAAGAGATCATATTTCTTTTAGATAATCATCTTTGTGAAATGATGGTGAATGTCTAAAGTATATAATGAGATATGAAAACAACATAATATTGATAGAATATCTATATTGATAATATTTGAAAATAAATATATTTCAATATTTGTTACGAGGTATTCCATAATAAATCGCCTTGAAAGAATGTTATGATATTTGTGATGAAGTGGAAGCTGAGTCATTGGAACATTAGTCCCTTCTAAATTCTTAATTCAGCATGGGTTATAGATTATCATTTAATACATAATCCATATCTATAATAAGCACTTGATATGTTAGATGTTTCAGTTTTTATGAAGTAAATATGATATCACTTATATATACTAATATTATAATCTTTTCAAATAAAACATTATATTTCATAAGAGGAATTACAAATGGATATCTATGATCGATTGTATAAATATAGGAAAAATAATAAAAAATATATAGTCAAGGTTTTTGGTTAAATCTTATGTTATATGAAGATATTTGGGAACCTAACGAAAAAAAAGAAAATAACAAAGATTTTTTTTAATTAATTGAAATATAGTGATGAAATATTTTTTAAGGGGGTAATGATGAAAAAAACATAATATTAATACATATGTATCATTATGTAAATATTATGTAATTGACTATTTCACATGAAAAACTAAATTAACAACATTGGAATATTATACATGTATAAATATAATATCCTTATGAAATCTATAATAGTATAAGGAAGGAGTAGTTGTATTTATAAGGGCCTAACTCCTTTTAGCGAGTAATTTTGTGTTTTTTTAAATATCATGGAACCTGGTGGGGTTATAAATATGAATTAATGGTTTTTAGTGATAAAATATTGAAACATACAGATCTAATGATGTGGATGGGTGTATATGCTATGAATTTTACATTTGTGGCTTCTGTGGGATTTTGGTTCTTATGCTTAAACTAATTCATGGATTGTGAAAGGTATATATACATGATCCAATCACACTATTTAAAACACTCATTACATGAATGGAATAAGATTTTCATCCAATAAATCCGATCCTAAAAACAACACATCATGATTATGGGAAGCATGATGAAAAAAAACTCTGAGTCATATTTTTTAAGGAAACCCAATTTATTATTGATATAAAAGATGGGGCATTCATATTTCCAATAAACCATTCAATACATCAATATTAGATAGCCTATGAAACAAAAAAGGTGTTTTCTCATAGGTTTTCTCAATTCCAAAAGATTTCTCTCCAATGTCTAGGAAGACAATGAAATTCTCCCCATGAATTTTCAAGTCCCTTCGACATGAATTAATTCATGAATTCACATATTCAATTAGTGATGAAATGAGGAGATATTTAACATTGTTATTGTGGTTTATCCTTGATCTATTTTTGTATATTATTCTTATTTATTTCCATGTTTTAGAGGATTGTATCATTGATTCTATGGAGTTTATTTTTTCATTTTTTGGCGTCATTGATGCATGACATTTTTGGAGATATTTAGCATCCTATGATCACAGATCAACATTTCCCGTTTGTTCTCAAAAAATATAATTGAAATCCATGATGTATTATATTTATGTCCCATCCTTTTATATTATGGGAAATTGTAATTTTATCATGCTTTATCTCCTTCAGTAATGGTTGAATTAACTTATATAATATATTTAGCAAAATAAAATCATACTTAGTTTACTATGGCTTTGAACAAATGTTTTTAATATTATAATTTGTTTCCTCTTATATTCCTAGATAGAATGGAATCTATGTTTTACTTTTTTAGAATATTTATACTCTTTCATTTAGAAATACGTATTTATTGAAAATGGTAATAGAATGTAAACCTGCTAATAATTTTTGTTGTCTAAATAATTAAAGATGCACTTAAATTAAATAAATTATTTATTATAATTTAAGGAAAATAATAAGATTATTTATTATTATTTATTGAATTGTTTCTTATATATGTTTATATAAATTGTTAATTAACATGAATTTGTATTGCATGATGTGGATGACAATAAAATGAATAAAAACTAAGAAATTTTCTTTTAATAGTTTTTTGAAGTTCAAATTTATTCATTAGTGCCTCTAAAAATAATTTATTAAAATATATTAGTTGTTGCCATATCATACCAATAGTTTTATCTTGTATTATAGTAATCGGTTTATATAAGATTTAATAAAACTAGTGATTTGATAAAAATAAATGTACCATTTTGATTCATCCAATTTTTTTGTAATGGGTGAATTATATATTTTTAGGGTTTGGATTACCAATTTAATTTATAATTAATTTTTTCTTTCTGAATTTATATGGATGTATACCTTTATATGAGATGTGATATGACCCTGGGATAGATGGAATTTATTAGTAAGGATCCCAAGATTTCATGCATTAGCAGACCCCTCCAAATGAAAGATGCATGGTGATATGCGTGAGAGTGTCAGGGTTGGCACTGAGTTTGATGGAATGGGTTTAAGTGGGGGTAACCCATTACTATTATAAAATATCAATTCTTAATTGCCAATAATTTTTTAATGTATTAAAGGATTATTTCTTAGTTTCATTATTTCCTCTCTCTACTTCAGGATGTAGTTTGATGTTCATGGGAATTCTTATATTTGGTGGTATCATATGATATTTCGTAGATTAATTTGAATTATGAAATGATGATAATTATATATAAATTTTTTAAACAACATTTTTATTTTTTGAAACATTGTAAATTTTTATAATATTGAGATATAATGGACTCAGATGTATTATTCTTATAGGGCATGAAACTTTATTGATTGTTAATAATATTTTATAGAATAATTTTAATTAATAGACAAAAAATTATTTAACATAAATTGGAATAATAATAGAGAATAATTAATTTAATATAATTCTTCATAAATGATTGTGTTATTATAGGATATCTACCTCTTAAAGGTGGTATTCATGTTTTTGATTTATGGTCGTTATAGTTCATACTAACACTAGGTTAATGAACATAGTGTGTTTGTGAGATATATTATATCCGATATGTTTTGTTATTTCATATGTCCCCTATCCCATGTGGGTATGTGGATTGACACACAATTGACATATGAGGTTATTTATTCCAACATGAATGCTACAACGGGATGGATGGCTTACTATCCACCTAAAGATCAATTATCTTAACTTGAATGTATTATAAACTGGAATAAATTGTGGGTTTTACCAAGATATGTTTGTATATGTTCGTAGTGTATTCTGGTTTTTTATAAAATGGTTATATTTGTATTTGGAAACTTACTGAATATAATTGGGTTATCCTATATGAGGTGTGACGTCTTGAGCTACATTACTCGGTGTATGGGTTGTGATACCATGATGTACAATATATGATCTGAGATACACGGACTGCGACCTATGTTGGATCGTAGAAACTACTTAGTTACTACACGAAGATGTGTCTTAATATAATGTGATGATGTGATGCATTATTTATATTTTATGATAACTATAACAAGTTTCTCTTGGATGGATTATTTTAGATAGAGTTGTCTTTGAACATCAGAAATTTCATTAGAAGAACACTAGTTTGTAGATGTAGTAGGGTGCCCTTATTTTATCAATATAATATATGACCTCTTGTATGTTCTACTTAGTGGAAGATAACATTATTGGGGTTGGTATATTTTTTCACTTTTTTAGGTTATGCATTAGTTTTTTTCTAAGATTTATTATTCTATATTTATCATTCCCATGAGTGGCATAAGAAAGGAGATAACAGAGAAAACTAGTTATGATCACCCTATATATATATAAACCATATTTCATATCACCATGGGAATGTTGGTGATCTGAGTAGATATGAATATCGCATGGTTATTAATGATCTATTGGGGAAATATGGTAAATATAATTTTTATATTTTGGTAATTTTATTTATTCTTTTCTAGTTTTATAGTAATATAGGTAATTACATATATTCACATGGGTTTTTATTACATGTATTAGAGAAAGATATGATTGGAGAACATATCTTATCTCTTATACCTCTTATTCATTTATAGGGAAATGCCTCCCATTTTAGTTTATGTTATATTCTCAATTAATGTGCTGAACCTGTGGGCTATTGGATGTGGGATTTAGGAAGAGAATATCTTCATTCAATCATTGTTGGCCCATGAGGGGTATCATTAGGGATAGAGGTTCATGATAGAGTCAGATCAATGGTACTACTTATGGTATTGGATAATGTTTGGAGTTAGTAAGAGGTGGGGAAAACATGGTTTGGTATGAAAAAATGTTAGATAAGTATACTAAGTAATCATAATAAGGGAGACTATATAAGGCATGGGTTTTATTGTTTCTATATGATATAATGCATAAACTGTATTATATACAATATCTTCTAAGAAAAGTGATACTGGTTGGGGGTAAAGACCTAGGAAAGGATCATATATGATTCTTCTTTCTTCTTGTGTTTAAATGTTTTAATCCTTGTTATTATTTTTATCATAAAATATTTTATTTTAAAATTAATATTAATATTTCATATTTTAATTTTAGGAGTCTCAAACCATTTTTTCTTCTGTGGGAATATATCATGGTCGACATACTCATTTGGTTCCAACATAATATATTAGAAAGGACATGGTAGTAGATACCCTTATATTAAATGTCAATGTTGGTGACACATAGAATAGAGAAAATTGATATTTTCAATTCATATTTTTATAGAAGAATTATAAATCTTTTATTGAATCATTGATGGATGAATGGTTGGAGAAGATGGAGATATATTTTAGTTATATCCTTTCATAGAAAGGGTTCTATGTTTCATTGGATTTGATGATTATTCATAGAGTGATGAGGTAGTCTTTTAGATTTTCCCATGGTGATAATTAGGAGTCAGAGGTCTTGTTGGAGATATTTTTAAACTAGTTCCAAAAAGTGTTTACTTCTTCAACCATAAAAGATTCTAGTCACTAGGAGATTCATACCACTCTACAGGAGTGTTCCAATATATGGATTTTTGATATTTGTTTCTCAATCCTTATAGGCTATTCATTAGACAAATCTCAGGAAAAAAATATAGGCTAATTGATTTCTAGGTGGTTTTACATCTAGAGATCTAGAACATGGTCACCATAGTTTTGATATAGAACTATCATGAGGTAATTTCTAGATAATAGTTTATTGAGATGATGTTATCCAAAAATAGGTCACCACAAGAGTGATGTTATGAAAATTCCTCACATTGTAGAGTTATGGTCTATTGTTCCATGTTTCAAGGATTAATGAACATTCAAATTGTATGGGGTTGGTCTCGACCATAATTATCTCATATCTTCTAGGGAAAAGAATATCAATATGATTAAAATGTATTCGATATATTTTTTTCATGTGGATGTCATGGTACCTAGTAGTGAGAGTAACCATGTTTTTTGATAAGGAAATGTGAACTAGGTATTTCAGTTCGCGTTCTTCTGTAGATATTGTTTTAGCTAAAGTAGAAACTATATAATGATCCACTTTGGTATCAACAGTGATGATATGGGGCTTGTAATGTACAACCCAGAGATGTTTCTTATCCTTAGAGATATTTTCAAAACTTAGGAGCAGAGCATTATCAGGGTTATAGAGGTTTTAAATTAGGTCTTATATTTATTGATTCAACATAATTTATTTTATCGGGTAAAATTAATGTTGTTAAAGGAACCCTTTTCCTGTTTTCTACTTGGTTTCAAGCGTTTTTTGATTTAGGATCTACATAGTCATATATATTATCTTTCTTATTCAACCGTTTTTTATTTGAGTAGTAGATACATCCATTACACTTAGAGTTGACCAATCTGATTATATTTTGTGATTACCTATACTATTAATGTAGAGACTATGTGATATTTCTAAGGAATCACTACAATTGGGGATATATGTGATGACTAAAAATATAGTTTTACGAAATCATGCTCTGTATGGACTGGTTATTATTTTTGAAGGATATTATGGATTTATTTAGGTAGCTATAAGTGTTTTATGATTCCATACAAAATTATTCTGGGTTGTTTGGGGAGTGAGACCCTCATATGGTTCAAAATAGTGTAACTCCCATGTCTTATATGATTACTGAGTTGATGTTGAGTTCATCAATATTCTATCAATCATTATTTCCAAATGTTGTAGAATATTTCCCATCATTTTTTCTTAATGTTGTTGTGGGGTTAAATAATCAATGAGTGTTGTATATTGGGGTAGATCTTTAAAAAGTTGTTTCTCCTATCATGATTTTGTATTATAGTATTATACCTTTTTTTATTTTTTCAGATCATTGATTATAGAATGATAACCAATTACAATAAAGGGTTTGTTTTTCTAAGGGAATCTCCTTGAGGTGAATATGTTTTTTTCATGAGAATGTCTATTGATAGATTTCAACATCTTATCAATTATCATCTCTTGAATTAGGTTTTCTAGAAAACCCTCTATCATTTAAAGGGATTTATGATTTATAAAATTTTTAAAGAGGAGCATGATTGTTATCAATTATTGATTAGTGGTCTAGAAATCAAATGATGTTGGTGAAAGAATAGGATTTCCCACTGACCAGTTTCTAATGTTGTTATAGGAATTATTGGTTTTTTTAATTCCATTAGGTTTGATGAAATCTCCAAAAATTTCCATGGTGATGAGTAATAAAGTGTTCTATGATTTTTTAGATAATTTCATGGTGGTTTTCATCAGTGAAATCCTTAGTTAATCTATGAATAAGATGAAGCATATACGAAATCTGCATTCAATTATAGATGTTATTTATAATTAATATATATTAATTTTTTTTTGTGGTGAATGCTTTGGGATATTTAAGATCATTTTCTAGGGCATGTTGATTCCCACCATGTTACACCAATGTACCCTTCAACTATTATTATTGACATCTAAGGGTTGGCCTCAATGAAAGTTATCGATTAGATTTTTAATGGTTTTGAAATCTATTAGTGTATTTTTAAAGTACATTTCTCTCAGGTTACAACTATACTAAATTATATCATTAGAAAGGATTATGAATTCTTCGGGTTTTTATAGTTTCACATAGTTTTGAAGAATGTGTAGGATAATTTGTTCAGTGTTCCGGTAAGTTGTTTTCTTATTGAAAGAGTCCAATTTTATTTTTTTAGTGAGTCTTCACTTATGTTTTGGTATATGTTTTGATATATAAAAGATTATTCATTTATTATGGGTCATTTAAGTTAACATCTATGAGTTCAATTATACCACCCATGATATTGAGTTAGACTATTTCATGTTTTACCTGACAATGTGGTGACATTATATCAACATCGATAATTTTTGGCTTTTACCAATCATAATAACATTATGTTTTTCTAACCCCAGCATGAATTGATCATGAAAAAGTATCATGGATAAAATTTTTTCAGGATTATTAATTTTATATTTCATATAAATTGTAATTGGGTAATGATGTTAATGATGTGACGCGTAGGATGTGGCATAATTATTCCAAGAAATAATTTGATGATTCCAAGAGTGTTATGGAATATATTCCAACAATTAATCCACATATTAATAAGATAGAGGTATATTTTATTTTTATGATGTTTTAATCCTCCTGACTTTAGTAATAGGGGGAGTCCCATTATGGGGACACTACGGTGGTGGTATGTAAATAATGTGTTTTTTGTTGAGTCCCTCAATAGGTTTCTACAGATTAACAATAATGGGTATTATACCATTGGTGTATTTTTCTATTTAGAAATGAATGATATGATTATATATTAGTTCTATAGGTTACAGTTACTGTAAAATACGAGTTTGAAATAGATATATTTTGTTTAAAGGCGTCAATTTTGTTGTCTTTGGTTGAGGCATTTAGTTATAGAGTTTGTGTCTTGATGTATAATCTACTATAAATTCGAGGCTGAGGAGCGTATTTTGATTGGATTGATACTACCATAAGAATTTCTTATTTGGAAGGAAGAGGAAATATCAATATACTTCATTTCTAGTTTTTTTCCATCTCTATTAGTTAATAATTCTGTATTGGCGATAATATATGAATTTGAAAAAATCATCCCACTTTAAAGAGATCACAGAGTTGATGTCATTGTATCTTTGGTCAAGGGTGATCCTGGTAAAGGAACTCCTTAAATTACCCAAGGATAATAATCTCTAATTTTGATCCTAATTTTACTTTTTGGGTCGATATTGGTGTCTAGTATGTGTTTGGATCTTATTTATTATTTATAATTTCATTTCATCTATAGTTGCATAGTAAAACAAAGAAGACTATCTAGACACTTGGGGACATGTTCTATTCATGAATCCATGATTTTGGTGGTTTATGGATGAGTAACCAAGCCTTTGTCTATTTTACAATAAAAAAATAGTCTTAACTATAAAATTGTTATGTATCCATTTGATTCATTATAGAACTCAAAAGGTTAGTCTTTATTTTGTTAGAATAAATATGTAGAGTCAACAAATTATACAACAGAACTAGTGAATAACATAAATATTATAGTTTAGGTGATTCTTGAGATGTTGAAGGTATCACATGATCATCATATAAACTATTATGACTATAAGATGATACCACAATATTTTTTTGGAGATTATTATTTTCTAAAGGTATGTAATCATCCTCAGTAGTATGGTTTTTTTCATAAGAGTAATATTTCGACCCGTTTTTTGGGACCTTATAGGTGTTTTCTCACATTTTAACAATAGTTTATCAGATAGAACATCCCTAATAAAAGAGTTATATTATTGATGTAATCCATGTTCCACACCATTACAATTATATTAATAATGATTCAAACATACTTTATTGGATTTATAAAAATTTTGACGATGATGAAATCTTTTAGAAGTAGCCTATAAAAATACTAATGTTCTGGGAGAAGATGTGTAGTGGGTGTGTTATTACATTAGTTCTTAACTTGTGGTGGAATAGAAGAATGGATAAAAGAACCTATGAACCAATGTTGAGTATAAGTGCTCAGTATTCGAAAATATTTTACAATATTATCTCCTCTCATATCATTGTTTGTTTGGGGTTGTTGATTTTTTTATGAGATGGGTTCCATATGATGTTTGGTAGTGACCAAACCCTTTTTTATGGCATATCTCCCCTGAGAGAGTGATTATAATATATTTTTTTGATACATTAATTTGTGAATCCCCCCCCCAAGTGAGGTAGTTAATCTCCTCTGATGGAAATATTCTTGATGGGTATATTGAAACGGTGGATATACGAATTCCCCCTATATTTCCAATATCTATCAGCGAGTTGGGTTTTTAATTCTTGAGTATGGGAATTTTTTAGGTATCTAATGTTAAGGATTGGATACATTTAACCCATTAATTTCCTTGTTTTTGAAGACATTATTTCTCAAAGGAAGACTAAAGGGGAATCAACAATGTTTTAGTGTTAAAATTCTGAAATTGAAGGATATCATGATGTGAAAGGGTGTTCATGTCATGTATGTTCTATTATTTGTTTGGTGGGATATTGGAACATGGCTCAAAATAAATTCATAACATGTTTAAGGGATATTCATAGGGTCCATTTACATTGTGAACAGAACTCATGACATGAATAAAATTGTTTTTACGCCTTGATAATATGGAAAAGAAAAAATAACCTCATGAACATGGGATTCATGATGTGAAATATTTTTGGGTCAGATTGTTCAAATATAATTTTTTTGGGAAGGAAATAAAACATGGGATATTCATGGTAATAAATACCCATTAATTCCATGAATATCCACCTAGAAATTTACTTATAAATTTCAATTTCTTTAAGGTTTTCTCAAACCCAATAGATTTATCACCAAATTACAAGATGAAAATGAGTTTATACTTACAATTTTTGGAGTCCCTTTGATAGTGATAATTTAGTTACTATGATTTTGGAACTGCGATAATATGAGGGGAGATATACATATTATTTTGTTTTTTATTTTTGGATTGGTGTTGTTCATCCAGATTGTTTATTTCCATGTGATAGTGGTTTCCCTCCATGTTTCTTATAGGTTTTCTTTTATTATTTCTCGGTTAGATTGTGGCATGATATTAATGGATGGATTTAGAATCCATGTGTGACATGTGATTAGAGATCAGAATTGTTGCTCCATTATCATCAATGATTATTTGAATCCCTGAGGTAGGTGATTCTTTTCTTCTGTTTTTATATTACATGATATCATTAATTGAATATAATTTAACTTATATATAGGTATCAAAACAAAGATAAATTCAGAATAGTATATATTACATTATGAAGTGGTTTATGGTCCCATTGATCACTTTTTTCATCCTTGATAATTTTTTTCCTCTCATTTTTATAGATTTTGTCAATACATGGTTTGATTTGTTATTAATGTTGTTATTCATTGGAATATAATTTTAAATTGATTTAAAATTGTTAAGGAATGTATAGTTGATGATGATTTGGTTGGATGTATAATTAAATACATTTTTAAGAATTCCATTCATTACCCATATATTATTAACATATAATTAAACATTATACAAGTTTAATTGAATTTTTTCATCCATATATTAATTGAAATGGATAATGAACGTTAAGCATTAATTTATCTTGGGAATAATAAAAAAGGCATTTTAAATGAGAAATTTTATTCTAAGAGTTTTTTGAAATTGGAATTGATAATGGGGATAATGATTAAATAATTTATCGTCAAGTTATAACTGAAGACATTTTCTTCCTAGATTTGTTAAATTATAATCAATTAAACTGTTTTTTCCATATGGAATAATGATGATTTTTTTTGATGAATATAAATGTAATGGTTCAAGTGATCCTATTTTTATGTAAAAGATGAATTAATTATTTTTAAATACCAGATAACCATTTTTTTATTACTATTATACTACTTATATATTTTTCTGGAAATGTTGATTATAATGTGATGTGAAGTGATCCTGGTATGGTTATCGTTTACTAGTATGACAGATTCTGTTTTTTAGTACATGATTCTTATTATGGAATGATTAATGTTGATAAGAGTAATGGTTTCATGGATAGGACTGAGTTTGATAGAATGGTTTAAATTTAGCCTAAACTATTGATGTGTTAAAATATGGATTCTTTCTAGATAATAATCTATTTAATGTATAGATATCTATTTTTTTGGTTACCTACATTCCTTTGACTTCTTCTTGAGTCAGCTATATATTCTTCATTATTTATATGTTTTCACATATAATAGGATATTTTTTATACTACATAAAATTATAGAATGATGATAATTATTGAAAATGTTTTAAACCATGGGGTTAGTTATTACTGGAATAAAAATGTTGATAATGTTGAGAAATAATGGACTAAGTCTCATTATTCCTAGATGGATATGATTGTTTATTTTCGTTAGAAAAATTTTATGGAATAATATTAACTATTTGTTAAATAATTTTTTAATGTGAGATGAAATATTAAAAGGAAAAACATAATTTTACATAATTGTTATTAAATGTGCGGGGGATTATTAGATATCATTTTATTAGTGGAAATAATTCGGAATCTGAGTGAATATATATATATCTGATCCTAAGACAATGATAATTCTGATATAATTTTAAGAGATACAATATATCAATTTTTTTATTTATTATAATACCCATGCATTTTAGTAAAGTGATTAATACCCACTAGACACAAGAAGGTTTTATTCCCCAAAATATATGATTCCAAGGAATGGAAGGCTCAGTAACCCCCATGGATCTACAATATTCTCAGGGTAAGATTATTTTATTGTATGCATGGTGGTTATATTTCCACATATATGTATGTATAAGAATGTAACAAATATTTTTATTTCACATATATGTTTCTCTAAATGTAGTATCAGAAATAATTTTTTTGTACATCATTTATGGGAAGTAATATCTTGAAAAACATTTATCAACATATGGGTTCTGATGGATTTATGTACAATACCCAATGTATGAAACAAGACATACAGGTTGTGGGGGTTCCCCGAAGCTACCCGTCAATTCTTTAGAGATATTGAATGGGATAATCAAATGACGTGATATATGATATGTGTTTTATGATACATAGCCTGGGTGCCGTTAGGTTATCTTATTTTTGAGATAGATGGATCAAGACGTGAAATATTGGGGAATAATATAAAACAAGTTGGTAAGACGTATAGGGGTACCCTTGTTTTATCACTATAATATATGATATAGTTTATGTGTTACATAGAGATTGATAACCATGCTGATGTTGAGAACATTATATTCTTATTTACGGGATGTATTAGTTTCACTTGTTGGTAACCATGAATTAGTATGATTTATTTACCGTTTGACAAGATTCTATTGGTAGGTTCCTGCTAAGTGTATATATTATTATCACCCTATATGTAAATTATTTTTTGTATAACCAAAAATACATTAGATTCAGAGTTGGATATTAGTATCTCATGTTTATTTATGAGATTTCTGGGATATTTGGTCTCTTCCATGAAAATCATGTTTGAAAATATATTTTTAATTTATATTATATTTAGTTTTTTATTACATTAGATATATGTACTTGGGATTTCATAACTTATATTTGAGTAGGATTTAATTTTTGAACATGTCTTATATCACATTTCTCAAATTCTATTAGAGAGAAATGCTACTCATTTTCTTGAATATTATATGCTCGGTTCTTGTCACCAATGCATGTCCTATTGGTTGCGAATTTTTGGTGGTCACTATATACAATCTATCATTGCTAGTCCAATAGGGTTAATTTTGTGTGGTGGCATTCTGATAGTCACATATATGATGATCATTTATCTAATCTTAGAAATGTGATTGTATCACTTGAGAATTTCATAAAACAATCCCAATATGAAATTAAATATGCATGAAACTACTAAAATTTAATGAAATATATGTTCATAATCTTGGAATTTACTATTAGATACAGCCTGGTATAACCAACACCTATAAGCACAATTCATGAATATGTAACATTTATTTCATCATGTATGAATTTTTTATAAACAACTTTTTAAAATACCTCAACCATAGTAGCCTATAATTAGTGGTTACATTATTATATAAGTAATCGATACAAGTGATAACATTCCAAAAGTCCTAATAGAAAAATAATATTGGAAAACTAGATACATATATAAATTTCTCATTTCATTTGAAAACATAAAATAAAACCAAATATTTCTTTTAAGAACTCCATTATTCATTTAAAAGTAGCACAACATATCAGTTATAACACGCCTCCGAGAATCCTTAGGATAGGAAACATAAGAATGGGGTGAGATCAGATTATCATAAAGAATATGGGAATTTTCGAAGAAGTTATAATCAATATGGAATGGTAAATAACTAAAAACACATTCGATTTGATAAACAACTTTATAATGATGAATAATATGTAAGTAATTAATGATGTTTTAAAATTTCAATATAAATAATCACATGAGATAACAACATACCCATGGATTACATAAATAATCAATTATTTACATGTAAATCAATAAATAATTTCATGATGAGTTAATTTTCAATTACATACATCATAAATATACCATCAAGTCATTATTCGGGTATATATTGAAATATGAGTAAGGAATCAACAAGATACCATAGTTAGTTTATCAAATGAGACATGATGATGCATCATGAAGATATATAAATACTTTTACATCAATATATAAGTCTCATTTATTCCTCATAATATTTTATAAAATTTAATCAATGTCATCATTTATATAAATAACTATCATAAATTTTTTAATTATTTCATCAATCAAAAAACATTTTAATAAAACATCTAGAGTAATATAGGGAATGGTATAAAAGCTGTACATACCCATTATTATTAATCATAAAGGATCCAATGAGAAAATAATTATGGTATCATTATATCATATCCCTATTGGAAAATAAGTATGAAAATGCTGTTTTTCATTGATGAATATAAATATGATAACAATTTAATTAAAACATTTTATAGGAAAATATAATTTTAATTTTAAAAATATCTTTTATATTATATATTTAACCCACATAATATGAAAAAAGTATTCTTTTAAAATAATAATAGAGACATGTAATATTATGCTTCAAAGTAATGAGCATTGATGATGGTGTGAAATTCCATTCATGTTGAGTATGTTAAAAAAAATTTCTTTCTTATTTTTGTAAGATGTAAAAATGAAATTTTTTTTAAAAAATAAAATGAATATTAATTTTGAAAAACATTTATACATGTGTAAATATTATATTAATAAATAATTGTGGAATATTTGAAAAATTATTTAAAACATTATAAGGAGAAAACAATTATGGAAGATAAAACATTTTTCATCCAAAAATATTATTTGGAAATTTTTTAAAATATATTAATTTTTACTTGAATGTGGGATAAATTTTTACTACTATAAAAAAATTTCATTTACTAATAGAGGAGAAGAAAAATAATTATATTTATTCGTTAATTTTCAAATAATTCTCTTCAATTTAATCTCATGTATAGACAATCCAAATTAAAATGATATTTAAGAATAATTCTATAACACATTGGTAACATTAGAATCATAAGAACCATGAAAGAATATTCCATATATGGATATTTATGTCAATAAATTTTCATGTGAATAATTACAAAATAAATTAATAGACATTACATAACAGAAATAAAATTAGTGGGGAATATGGAATATTTCAATGGACATAAAAGTGAGAAGAAAATACCTCACCTTAGGTCCAACTTTCATTATACATTTAAAAACCACATGTATACTACATTTCAATTTTTAATACATATATTATAGATACTAACTCACATATATCACACCATATATGATTTTATTATATTATTTTACCACCCGTTGTCGAATAATTCGTTGTTAAAAATCATTATCTTCTGTAATAACTTCCTTTGTCATGAATGTTTTGGTCTGAGATTATCCATAATTATACAATGATCATGGATAAAAATAATTATTATGTTAAAAATTATATTAATACCATATATGTTCATTATATTCATATTTAGAGTCATCCATAAAATCAACAGAGTGAAAAACGAGTTTCAACCTTTATGATGACAGTAGGTCATACATGTGAATGAGTGTTGTATTAATGTTTTGATGGAACAATCAATTAAAGATAAATGATAATTAAACTTTATAGAATTATTAATATATCATACAAATAAAACATTTTCTCCAATACCTCTTAATTAAAATCTACATAAATATAAAATGAAAAATAAATCACATTGTTTTTTGGAGGTGGTAGTCTACTCACATAAACATGCGACATTTTCATTTTCTAATGGATTGTAAGGTATGATAATATATGAGATTTTATAATTAAATAAGTAAAATAATTTCATAAATAATATATATATATATATTATCAATCATTATATCCTACTCTGAAAGCCGGTGGTGGAAAACAAATTACATTGGCTTGTGAGGCGACAATCCACCATACACAGAATCAACAGTTTCATTTCTCATTTAATGGGAGAAGCGATGGATATATGTTATTATAGTAACCTGAAAAAATAATTATATGTTATATAATGGTTTTATTTTTTTAGATTATTTTATGCAAAATTTAAGTAGTTAAATGAAGTAATAAAATGAGAATTAATTGTTTAGAACTATACCTATTTTTCGGAAATCCTTTTTATGTTTATCCCTAAATAACTAGTAATAAATTTTATAACCAAAAAATGGAATATATGTTGTGGATAGGGATAAAATTATGAAATTTGGGTAGGTATTTTCTGAAATTAGGGCACATGAAGTGTGAATTTGAGTAGAGTGGTGGTGTTATTTTTTAGTGGCGTTGAGGATACACTTATAGTTTATAAGGAGAATAAATTAAAACCATGTGATTCACATAAAAATTAGATTCATAATGAACCCTTCCAACAAAATAGATAATATATGGTATAAATGTATCCCAAAATTGAAGTCAAACATATTTTTTTATCTAATGCATTTTATTTTTAATTTAACGCCTGGTAAACCAATTTAAACATCAAACATGGTAATTAATTTTTACTATATATACTATTAATTATAATTAAAAATTAATATTAAAATATTAAATAATTATAATTATTCTAATTCCAAATCTAGGATAATTTTTTTCAAATTAAAATCATATATGTCGCAGAAATTAATTTCAAATTAAACAAGCAGGTGTGATGAATGCATGGTTTTATAAAGACTGAAATTCTTAACTATAAAATGTTTTCATAAAACATGGATTAAAATTTAATATATTTGATTAAATATAATAATATTTAATTATTCATACATTCAATGCATTTTTAAAAAAATGTATCATTGTAAATTCTTTATATATAAAGGTAATTTTCAATTCAAAAAAGAATATTTCATTATACAATGAATTTTTTTTAGAAAAATAAAATAAAATTACTATCACATAATATTGACATGATGATTTCTAATATTCTTTTCATTTTTCTTAAATAATTTTTATAATAAATTTTAAAATGAATTTTAAATTTTTTTGAAATTCTATAAATCTACTTTTTAAGAATATATAATTTCTAAGTATAAATATTTTTTTAATATTATCTCATTAATAGATAAATATTATATTATTGATTAAAAAAATTTGAATATAAAATATATAAATATCCTTAGTAAATCACCATTTTTTAATTTAATTTATTAATATAAATACATGTTCCATGCATAAAAATACTTCTTTTGGAAAAAAAATATATTTTATATTAATATGATTCAAGATATTTTTCCATATCTATATATAAAAAATGAATTTATTTATTCTTCTATAAAAAATTTAAATTTAATAACATTTTTAACAACATTATTAAATTAAATTTATTTTCTTGGTTATAATGACATTTTATATTACAGTTTATTGGACTTGGGGTGGTGTGTGTCTCAAGCTAATGAATATATTATATTTATTTAAAAGGAAATATTTTCTAAAGTCCCAAGGAGTTACATTCTACCATCCTTTATAATATTTAATCCTCAAAATATCATGAATATCACCACATTAATTTATTTGGGTTTTTTTTCATCATAATGTTTTTGGTAATGATGACTCCTTTTCAATCTCCTTATTTATCCAATGCACCTGTAGCTACTGAGTTCTCTTACTCCCCAACACTTGTTCTCAAGATTCTAGAATCTGGAAATACACATCATAATAATATATATAAGGGTCAAAATCAATTTATTCATAATTGATATCATACATTGGGCCCGACATTTACATCCATAAAAAGAATATATGAAACAAATCATGTACATTTGGGATCCCCGGTTGTATTTTCAAATGATAACCCACACATCCAATTCATTCTGATACATAAAAATGTCATATTTACCTAGGGTACAATTTTTCATTCCCACCCATTATTATAACATACTTACAAATAGATACTTTCAATAAAATGTGATAAACCCATAGGGAATTACAAATATTTCACCTAGATATTATTAAAAATAATCCTTCCTCTTTGAACTTTTTTCTATGGGTTTGAATATTCTACAACTATTTAATTGTCTCATCCACTAGTAATTATCCCACAACAACCCTCTCGCTAAATTCATCCCATAAATATAGAGCATGATATGTATTTCAATATAATACTTAATAGGATGCTATTTTAATAATTGAATGGATATAATATTTATAGGGGATTTTTATAAAAGGTAAATACTAATTCCACAGAGCCTGAAAGTCAAGAGTTCAAATCCATCACATAGAATCTAATGTTTTAATTGTCACATCTGTCTCTCCATTGGATTTATGGTGATATTTAATGGAGAAAAAATTATTGTTATCATGATACTTCTAAAGAGGGTTCTATAATATCAATGTAAATAAAGGAACAATATCAAACAATATTTAAATAGGTTCATCGTGAAGTCTTAAAACGTCATTAATATTGTTTCAATCAATTATCTAATAAGTTAAATATTCTATTACATTAAATAACTGTGTAGATTTGGTGTGAAGATCAATATTAAACCATATATCATCATTATTTATATGAGTCATTACTAATACAATGAAAGTGTACATTATAATGTCATGTCATTTAAATTTACGAATTTGAAGAGGTTTCTTGACTCATTTATTATTATGTGAATTATCGATCACATGTTTTTGAAAAAAAACATATTGAAACATAATAAAAAATTTCCCACATCACATTATCCAAACAAAAACATTCCTCCAAATATATATACATCATTTTAATACCATGGGTTATAGATAAATTCATCCAGCAATCATCATCAAACTATTTTATAATCAACTCATTTATATATGGAATACAAAGTATCCGTCCAATTTTAAAAACAATTACTTCATAAATAAAAACTATAAATTCCCCAAAATTTATAGAATATATTTCATTGTAAAATTACCAACATAATTTTAGAAACGTATAATATTTGCCAAATATTTTTTTTGGACATCATTTGAAAAAGGGGTGAAGTCTCCCCTTATATAATATTTACCATATCCATCATTACTATATACATGAAAATAAGATATTTGATAATCATAAATTTTTTTATAACACCATGGTCTTCCTTTCTCAATGCATGAACAAGTTTATTTTCCATTCCTCAGTGGTAGTGTATTAAGAAATCATAATCCTTTAGTATCAAAAGAAATCACCTTGGCCTCATGCTGAGATATTTCTATGGAAATATGTATTTTAAACATTTATTATTTGTGTATATTGCACATAATTTTTAATATAGAAAATGTATCCATGTCAGAAAATAAAAGACCATGGACACCATCTCAAGATCATTGGTTCATATTTATTCTCATGAATCATTAATATCTATGATTCATAGTAAATAACGTCATTATTTCATGTAAGGAAAAATCCAAAACCCCTCTTTGATGCACCACCATATATCATAAATCTATAATTTTATGATGGTGGAGTTAAATTAAGATTATTCAATAATCCCTACATTAATTTAACAAAAGATTCTTCATATATCCATTTTCTAGATGATCTTAACCCTTTATGAAAAATCATTATAAATAGGTATTCCAATCAAGAAACGTTTTGGAAAAAATTCTCAATGTATCATAGTAGGTCGATGGATATAAATACCTCCATTATGGTTGTTCATGTAGGACATTAATCAACTACAATTCCATTGAAGGATAAACTGAGTTTCCTTCAATATAGATAATATGTCCATGAAATGAAATATTATGAATATAAAATTCACACATTTCATATTTTATATATAAATCATATCAGATAAGTATATCTAGAATTATTTGAATGTAATTATCATTATTCTAACAGACTATAGAATACATAATGATATCACTAATAAACACCATCATCAATCATCATGATATTACATGAGTGAAATATTTCTTAAGTACATGAAAATAACAGTTACAGAATTCAATGAAAATGCAATTACTATAATCTCGTAATGTGCTTACCTTTTAGAAATGTTTTCCTCATAATATGTTCCTTATTTACTAGAAATTCATGATATACATAAAAAAGTATTTTTTTGATAAATATCATGATTCTTAAAGTTGATCAAATAAATTATAAGTACAATGTAGAATATAATTTTTCTATATAATAAAATAAATTATTTCCCTATAATCAAAAAACATCTACAGTGATATATCATTCACCTCAACAAAAAGAATTCAAAATCCCCTTAGTGAAGCAAATGGTTTTATAAATCCTTTATCACCAAATTTATCTGGTTGGTTATTCATATCTAGTAATTACATAGAGGATATTCTATGGTTAGTCATTGATATTGGAATTTCTTGTGGGATTAAATCAATAAAAAACCCTTATTCACACCCTGGTGTGTATCCATAAAATTCCTTAGGAAATACTTCAATGAATTCTTGTACAACAGGTACATCCTCAATTTTATGATTATATTTTATATCCATATATATTTTCTTGTATTAATCCATAATATAATATTATTATGATATATTTGGGGAATATATAATAAAGAATCATATTTTTATTTTTCATATATAAATATAAGGAATTTAGTATTGCCATCAAAAATTGAGATTTCCATCTATTTGTAATAAATATTTTGAAAATAAATTTATTCCAATTCATACAAAGGATTATATCAATATCATACATTGGTATAAAAATTCTCTTAAACAATATGAAACTTTTATTTCATATAGTGGGAACCAACAAAGTTTCTATATTGTAGTGAGATATCTTGTAAGAGTTTTGACTGATAATTAGCCACTTTAGGCGGTTGAGATATGTATAAATTTCCTAAAAACACAGAGAATATAAAACCATGGAAATACCTAGAATCAAAAAAAATTATTACCTAAATATTACTATATTATTAATGCAACTACAAACAAATTATTATAAACTCCAAACTCTTCTGTTGTGATTGCACAAGCTTGGGCTTTCTCTCTTGGTCATTCCTGGGTAAAATTTCCTTGTCATATATGACAATCATTTTTATAGTGCCTCATATCCATATAGTTGATTCATTAAACAATGGATACTTTATGTTCCTTGAAATCATTATATTGGAAACCTTTCCTTCATGAGTTTTATCGAAATCACATCCCATGAAATGATGATTTATGGTGTTTCATTCATTATTTATTACAAGAAAGAAATTGGACATACTTATTCATCCTTTTTTACAAATATCCTTTCCTAGAGTTAACAACTACCCTCCTCTTATCTTAAATTCAATGAATGTCTTATTACATGGTGTATTTTTTATCCTTTATGAGAAAATGATACTATTTCCATATATGATGATATGTATTGGCATACTAGATCCCTTAGAAGGATCAGATATATCCCATCAAATAAATTTTCAATTTTATTCTTTAGATTATGTGTATATTTCCAAATATTTCATAAAATCATGAAATTATAGAATCATAATTAGAACCATTTTACTCTTCCTTTTTTACTTATACTCAAATTTTTTTTCTCTATATCTTCTCATTGTGCACATTGAAATTTTTTTCCAAAGAAATGATCCTTGAAACCCTTCTATTACATGATATATATTACCTCCTCATCCTTTCGGTTCTAAATCAATGGGACCCTTGATCTGCATCCCATGAGAGATCATAAAATAACAAATAATTCATGATCCTTTTATTACATTCTAAATGACAAAATTTTGTCTCTTATGAACTTATACATTTCACTGTTAAAAATTTATTTATGGTCTAATAAAATGATGTAGTTTTCAGATATATGAAATGGTCTAATAATACTACTCTAAATTATGGGATAGTATAAAACTTCATACAGGTATGGTTATTATTCATTACCAAACTCAACTGCCTGAATGTAGTTATTATCTATTTAAATCAAGATATATTTCCAACTAGAACATAACAATATTTTCCAGGAAGTAAATAACTACATGGATTACATGCATTGGTATAATTTCCATTACTTCAACTATGCCCCATTATTAAATGATGGTATATAGAACATTAGATCAGAAAATTACTATTCATGATATATAATTTAAAATATAATAAACATAATTTTTTTTCATGGATAATCTCATAATCCTAAACTCTATATCCTTTTGAATATACTCAAATCATTATAATATATTCAAATCCAAAAAAATAGTTTGTAAATAAAATTTCATTTTCTATAAAGGACGTCCCCTATAAGGGTTAATCATAATCGGAATCAAGGCTCATTATAATAAACTAGTTAATGATTGATTAAAATACAAATGAAACAATTTTAGATTTTTTTCCCATGGTATAAATGATCCTGATCCACATCCAATTTAAATTTCCTAATAGGAATTTATTTCTAGTAAAATTTCATAACCACTAATACACCAAAACACAAAAATATCAGCCTATATATTGAATAATCCTTAATTACATTCATAATTTTATATTTTATAATCTATGTTTTCCTAATTCTAGTTAATTTGGTTTCTAATTAATGTTTTATAATACAAACTATACAAACACAAACTCTACTATCTCATAGTTATTAGTTACACAATTCCATTGGTATTAAATACAATAGTTATAATCCCAATGAATAGAATAGATTTTTAGTAATAGAAATCAATATACCTAAATGAATATAACATTACATATTAGAACCTAAAATATATAACAAAATTTTATTTGATAAATCCATTATTCCCTTAAGAAAATACTAATATATTAGTCATAATACACTTTCTTACATCATTATGAAATTAAACCTGAGATTGGGGTGAGAGAAAATGTCTAATAGGTGTATCTATATAGTGAAATCTATTATAATCCATGTAGATATATAAATAACTAAAAACTTGTTCCATTTTATAAATAACATGTTCATGATGAATAATGTGGAAGGATTAATTGACAAACAAATAATTCCATATAAATAATAACATGACCATGAATATTATCCATGGATGTATTAACAAATCAAATTCTTATAAGCACATCAATAAATAATAACATAATGAGAGAATTTATAAAATTAAATATCATAAACATACTTCCAAGTCCTTATTCTGATAAATCATACATAAATTCTTATGGGATCAACTAAATATCCATGTAATATTTTATCATTATAAACACCTATAAATAGAGAGATTATATATGGATACACGCAAATATAACTTATTACTCATCATTCATCATGTCAATAGTGTAAAAAATAAATGTAAACATTATTATTTAAAATTTATCATTCAAAATTTTAATAATTTGTCCAATCAATAAACATAATCGTCAACTATCCAAAGTAATATGGAAAATGGTACCAATGTTGTACATCCATATAATACTATTGATAAAAAATATGGGGAAATAAAAAATAATTTCTCATTACATCACATCCCTAGTTTATAATAAATTAGATAATGGTTTTTTTCATTGATATATATAAATAGAAAACAATTGTCAATAGAAATATTATTTAGGAATATAATGTTTTGATTTTGAAAAGACATTTAACAAATAAAATATTCTATAATACTATGAAAAATAATCTCAAAAAATAATCATGGAATGTTTTAATGTAAAAATGAAATTATTTATTTTCTATATGGATAGAAAATTATGTTTATGATGAGTATATAAAAGACAAAAAATCTATTCACATTTTTGCTAAATTTGAAAAAATTAAATTATTAGAAAAATAACCTCAAGAATACAACCAATACATTTTTCAAATGATTAAAAATTAATTAATAAATCATTATAAACTGTTGAAAATATTCTCTAAATTATTTTAAGGATAATATGGTTATATAATTAAAATCATTATTGACTAAAAATGGATATGAATTTGTATTTTCGAAAAAAACCACTCTCAATAATTTTATGTAAAAAATAGAATAAAGTAGTAATATTATATTAAAATTTCATGTATAATCATAGGCGAAGATAAATTAATATGTTTTATTGGAAAATTATCTAAAATATTCCATCGAATGAAAATTATGAAAAGTCAATACAAATTAAAATGATATTGAATCACATACCCTTTCCACAATTTTAAGTAAAGAATCATTATCATAATGGTAAAATATCCAAAGTTCGATATGAATATCTAATAATAATCATTTAAATAATTTTAAAAGTTATTCATGGGATTGATATACACCACAAAAACGAATAAAGTGGTGAATATTACATAATTCCAATGTAAGTTAATGTTAGACTATAATCCCTTTGCTGAGGCCCAAATTGAATCATAATTTCTTTAAAGATATAGTATAATAAATAATGATTTATTATATGTATATAAAATAATATCATAGATACAAATATCATATATTCTATTATCGGAATATAATATAATATCACTTGTTTATTAACAATTCATTATTTAAAACCAATGTTTCATAAAATAACTTCACCACCTTTCATGATTGTTTTTGATTGATAGATTCAGTTCTTGTATTTTGAAGATAGATACATCCTAAATATAATTTTAATCACCCTTTTAATATAATATATAATCAATATATACATATTTAGTGTCGTCCATATATGGTATATATTAAAAAATGAGTTCCTTTATTCATTAAGATGGTAGGTTGTATATACATATGAATATTGTTTTTTATAGAAAAAACGAACGGGAAAGAATAATTAATCTTTATAGAATCATAATTATATCATATAAATCATTTATTTTTAAATACATTCCTCTTGGTTATAATCAATATGATAAAAATTGAAAACAAATCATATCGCTTCGTGGAGGTGGCAGTCAACACATACTGACGATCGATGTTATCATTTTCAAATTGTTTGGAAAAAAATCATTGTGGATTGTATGAAGTAATTCCATAAATATAATTTTATAATATATATCATATATATTGATTAATAACATTATTATATCCATCCATCTGAGTTGGTTATGTTAAATTAATTACATCGGTTGGAGTGGGTATAGTTTTACGTAAAATGATCGATAGTTTTGTCAAACTTTTGATGGAAGGGGAGATGGATATAGATTTTGTCATTAATATAATAGAATCATTGTATATGATAGATAATGTTTTATTATTTTATAATACATGATGAATATTTTAATTATAAAGAAGATGGTATAAATGAAAATGAATCTTTTATATATATACCTTTTATTCAAACAACATCTTTAGTTTTATTTCTAATGCCTTCTTAAAAAAATAATTATGATCTAAAAGTAACTCTAGGTCATGGGGAGTGCTGTAAGGAATTTATTTGGGTATGTAACGGCCGATCCAATGTGTTCATAATGTATGGAGTGGAGAGGATTGGGGGTGTTCTTTTATAAGTGGGGAAGAGGATATACCTAGAATTATTGACAATAATAAATTATATCCATGTGTTTTACATGCCAAATGGCTCCAAAATTGGCAATTACATAGCATTATATGATATATGGTTTAAATATGGACAGAAATTGTAAATTATACTTGGTTTTTGGACATTTTAACCAATATATATTTAACTTAACTATAAATATTCACATTTTAACCTTAACCATGATAATTATTTTGTTTTACTATTCATTAGGAAAAAATTTAATTTAGCAATATTAATTAATAAAAGCGATTTTTTATGAAATAAGAATTAATTTTTTTTAAAATTGAAATAATATTATTAGAATAATTTAATTAAAAATTAAACCCATAAGAATGACTAAAAATGGATTTATATGGAAAATTTTTCTTATATATATAATTTTTATATATAAATATTCATTGTAATATTAATTAAAATGATATAAATTGTATTAAAATATAATATTTATGTAATGGGACTTTCAAAAAATTTTAATAAAAAATAGACTTTCTGAATTCTATAAATTAAAAGTCCATTTTCATTAAAAACTAGTATTTTTCCCTGTTCATCGAAAAATAAATATTTTTTGAAAATTATTAAAAAATTACTCTATGATAATTTCTAAATAATGTTTTAGAAAAGTAATATGTAATTTTAAAATAAATTTTATAATAGTGGTAAAAATTATTTTTAAATAAGTGGGGAAAGTTTGATAAATTTTTTTCAGAAAAATATTGATTCTAAGCAGAAAACATTTTTCTTTCTTTTCCATGCTTTGAAAAAAAATAGCTGAATAGATAATCATTTGATTGAATATAAAATAATATATTTTAACTAAAATTATTCACCAGAGGGTATTAATTAATCATATTAATATATAATCACATTTTACGGATAAACAGTGTTTTTCGATAAACATTTCTTTTAAATTAATATATTTATATTATATTTATTATTTAGAATCAATTTATAACCAGTGAATTTATTTATTCATATTAAATCTGTATACATTTAATTATTTAGATATTCCCATTGATACTCTCCAATTTAACCATTAGGTTATAACGATATATAATATTATGATACATTTATAATCAGGATTTAACGTGTCTCAAGCTATCGTAGAGATTAAATTTACTTAAAAATAAATATATAATAAAGTCTAGAGGTTCTATCATTATGGATAATATAGTCATTTAATTATTAATTTTTTTAATTATTATATTCAACTTAATTAATTTTATTAGGAATAAATATACATTTACTATAATTTATTTGTTTATATTCTGAATTATTATATTAATGATATTTATTTAATTAATAATTTAATTTTAAAAATTTACACTCCATATTTTTTATAAATAATAAAAAATTAGTATATCTTTGTTTTTTTGGATTTTTATATAGATGTTAATTTTTAATGAGTAGTTAAAATTTACCTCACAAATAATATATCTTTTATAGACACATTATGTAATAAGACTGAAATAAAAATATTTAAACCATTTTTCTCGAGAAAAAAATTAAATAAAGAGAAAAATAATTAATTACAAATTAAAGATCCCAATTTATAAAACTATTAAATAATTTTCTGATCCTAAATTTTATTTTATTTTAATAGAAACCAATTTTTTTCTATTAAATAGGTATTCACAATGACATATTTTATTTTTTAAATTTATTGAAGAATAAAAAAATCAATCTATATTCATAATCAAATAATTTTCATTGTTCTAAATATTGTGCATGTTTTTGATGAAAATCCATTTTCGTTTCAAACATGATTTTTTCAAAAATATTTCAAATTTTATATTACTTTTATTAAAAATATTTTACACCATTTCTACAAAAATTATCTTAGAATAAGATTTTATTTTTTTTTGAATCATGAAAATCAAATTAGGTTACATGTTTTATATTTTTTTTAATAATATAGGTTACCGTTGTAAAAATTTATAAATATAGTATATTTTAATATAGTAAACAAAGGGATAAATTAATTTATATCGACTGAAATATGAGAAAAAATTATCTCTAACTTATTATATTAATGTATTATTGACCTCACATATCTTATCATTTTAATTAGGTTAATTTGGAGCCTTATTAAAAGGTAATGAATTCCAAAATATATTATTAAAAAATGTATTTATTAAAAATCCACACCTATGCCTTATAAATTGATCCCCCATGAACCCCTTCGATGTTACTCAAAAAAATAGAATTATTTCTTATAGTCTACCACATTTACTTCCTTAAAAATAATAATACATGTTATTACAATTTGATACTTGGAGATAGCCCAAATCACTTCAAAATCATGAAGGTTTCCTAGGGGAGAGACAATTTATTCTTAATAAGTATTGATTTGTGATCATTAATATTAAATTATCCTCTTCATCCACCTCTTAGAAATTTTAATCCACCTCATTATTAAATGATAAATAATATTTATATTATTATTTAATAATTATATAATAATCAAACCATTTCATTGACTTATTCATTCTTTGATTAAAACATGTTGTTGTTTGGTTCAGTTTAAATACCAATAAAAATAACGTAGTAATTGATTTTCATGGATTATTATGGAAAAATAATTATTGGTATCAAATTATAGTATTATTTTAATAATGAATTTAGGACTATCTAATTGAAATGTTAATATTTTACTCATTATAACCAGATCATATTTGATTATTTATATATATAAGACTACTGCACTATGTATTTTATCTTGAAAACTATAAAACAAATACCAAATAATAGATCTGAATCATAATAAATTGCCATAAAAGATCTATTATATTAGCATAACAATCATATATATGTTGAACCCATGAATATGAAATGAAAACATAACTAGTTATATGGGATCAAATATTGAAGGGATAATACTACTAACACTGATAGGATATATCAACCAAAATTAATTTATAACTATGTAAAAATTTTATAAATAAGATTAATATATTTAAAAGATAATTTATAAATATTTCTAAAAATAACTAATAATAATTATATGATTATTATATAGTAGGTGGTTGTTCATTCTACCAACAATGGATCAAAAGTTAGGGTTTAATTAATAAAATTTATTATTCATTGGGTCCTAAAAAATATACAATGTATATATTAATAAAACATTAATTTTTATGCAATTTGTCTTTGAAATATGTTTATTTAATTTTAAATCAGGTAGATTTACATCATTTAAATGAAAATATTATTCTATTATGGATTTATTTTTATATATAAATATATGGTTGTAAAATTGATTTTCATCCTTTATAAGGGATCATTTTCATCAACATATGTATTCTATGGCACTAATGATTTAATTTATATATTTTATAACAAATATGTTTTATTTATTAAATTATATATTTTTATTATTTTCCCATTTTAAAATAACTACTTTTCAAGTTTTCATTGGTGTGGGTTTTGACTAAAATGGCCCAGAATATTGAAATGAATTTATTTCCATTCTCTTTTGTTATTATCTTTCAGTCCATAATTGTTAACTAAACATCATTTCCATTTAAGGATAATTAATTGAAATCCCATTAAGGGTATGATTTAAAATTTACTTATATAAATGCTTTCAAATGTTGTTATATTAATTATTTTTTGACTTATTATTATTGACCTTATTTATGTATGTTTGAAATGAATATTACTTCTCAATGTTTACCACTTGATATCCATTTAACATTTTTTAGAATATCATTCATTATTATGATCCCAATATCAGTTTCCGAGGATTTTCAATGAAAATTTAATTCCCGTTGTTCAATATAATTTTTTTTCAAAACGTTTAAAAATGATATTTCTTCTTATTTTGATATATTATTTTTTATGCTTCTATATAGAATTATTTTTATCTACATGAAAAACCATTGATTATTATTAAACATCAATAAAAATATTAGATAATTATTCCATCCACCTTCCTCCTCTAGATGAAAAATGAAAATGTTTTAATTAGATTTCAATGAAACCCATTTGTATTTCATCAGGTAATTAATCTATTAATCCATGGAGACTGATCTTATAATCATATGGAATATATAATTATTTTTTTCATTATATGATAAGTGAATCCATCATATACATCCAAAACATTGGGTAAATCCTAATATCTATTTAGAAGTTTATTATTTTAGGGAACGACCGCACTGTAGTTTTCCATGTAAATAATGTTACCTTGCATAACCCAAAATTCATTATCATTTCCGTAGGAATGAACATATATTTTATTAATCTAGGAACACAGTATCATGATATTCAATACATATGTATATATATCATTTCAATATTATTACACAGAAATATGTACTTCTCCATGGATCATGATTATTATCTTATATCTATACATTCATAATACATATTATATTTATGATCATTTATAGACAAAAATAATTTAATAATTATTTATTGAATGGTTTTTTGAATCCATTTAAACTTATATTTAATATTTCTCATGTTTATATTTTTAATATATTATTATGCTGAATACATTCTTCTATTAATAGAATCCATTTCCTATAACAAGTATTAGATACCACTCATTATTTTTATCCCATTTTCCATGAAATGTACATGTGTAGTTTTGTTTGCAATAATGTTTTATATAAACATGTTTAAAAGATATTGTGGAGAAATTTTGAATAAATGGTGGTGTATATCAATAATCTCTTAGAGAATTAAAACATTGGGTTCATGGAATGTATTATTTTAACAATATTTAATGTTTAAATTACTAAATATATGTGATATATATGTGATAGTTTAGTTTAGGTCACCTATTGAGTTTTGAATATTTCATATATTATACCAATAACCATTATTGGATCTTTTCCATTGTAACATATAATTAATTTCCCTCTCTAACAAATAATTCAACTGAATATATTGTAAAAAATTATACATATACTTAAAAGTACAAACCCTTTCCTTTTTCATAACAGAATAATATAATTCCATTTATGTAGTTTTCTACTCTGAGGTATGATTGTGGTATGACTCGAAATTTTCATGTGAAAGTTCTAACATCTCAATGATTGGATTCCATCTATTCAAATTAAATGAAAACTTATTTATTTTTAAAAATCTAAAAACACTAAAAACATAAAAAATATTAGTAGATTATGGTTTAATATTTCGTTTACAAGATAAACATTCATATCCAATTTGTAGAGAAAACATAGTGGGTCATGCCACAACTCCTAACTCTTTTGGGCCGTTTCTCTGGAATTTATAGATCCATTAAATACTTTTCAAAATATATAGTCCCATTCTATACTTCTTATTACACAATCATGAAAGCATGAGTTGTATTCCAATATATATTGAAAAATCATCAACAATAGCCAACCTTTTCTAAGAGTCCAAAAATAATTATATTATTATATAATACCTTTATGTGTCTATAATAATTTTGTTTCAAGATTATTTAATATTTAATTATGTCATTATAATATCCATTCAACATGAACTCTATGTTTTATTGAATAAAAAAATAATTATTCAATTAATTCATGAATATACATCACATGTAATCCCTGATTCCCCATTGAAGTAAATTATGCTCCCAAGTCAATCAACCATGAATCTACTAGAAGGTTGAAACCAATTTTAATGATATTATACCATTAAATTGAAATATTATAAATTTAATTACTACAATCCACCATTACGGTTACATCACTCGTGATACCATCAATCCTCTTCAGATGTATAGTTAACCCATATTTTCATCATATTTGATATATTCATGTTGATTTACCAAAAATAATCTTACTCGTAATATCTTCTAATCATCACTATTTATCATTTTAGGTGAACAACCCATTCTTTTTCATTTATCACTATACAATATGTTGCAAAACCACCATCAATCTAAAATTTTTATTCAATATGATATTCATAATTAAATAAAAATGTAAATTTGTGAAAATTATTGTTACCATCACATCTATATAATATAACATTGATGAAATTAATATATTCACATGAACATTATATAATAACATCAATATCATTGATTGGTGTTTCCTCTGGAAAATGTTGAAATATTTTATGTTATCTGATGTAGGTCTAAAATTTGATACCCTAATGGTGAACCACCATATCATCAAGAACATTTAATCATGTGTCATTGGAATGTCAAACATATCTTTGTGGTCCATTAACATATCAATCGACATCTTGACATCATCAAAATTAAGGGAAAAAATCAATGCTAATGAAATTATTTTTAGACATTGTTCTTTCATATTGAAGAATTCCCATTCTAACATTTCTATTTTTTCAGTTAAAAACTAGAAAAAATAATATAAAAAATGATGCATAATATATCATTATCTCTCAATTATCTAGAATTTAAATTCTATGTAATTGATCATGTCTAAATAGAAAATATGTTATTTGAAATCGGTATATTTTGATAATAGTGTTCTCAAAAAATATTGAATACCATAAAAGAAAGAGAGTGGTAATAAATATATGTTACTCAGATATTTTTATGTGATCTTAATTAATTGATTATTTGATAAAACATATTGTTTTATGTCAACATCGGTTTACCCGAAACATTATCACCCAAAATCATGATTATAGGGTAATATGATACTATAATCTCCATGACTAAAAAATATACTTAATTTGAACATGTATAAATATATTAGGACCTTGTAATATAATAAATACATTAGGTTAACCACAATAATACTCAGTAAATTGAAAAACACATGGAAAAAAATATGGTCTAGTAGAAAATTAATTAATGAGTAAACTAACACATTGGTTTTACATGTTAACAGTTAAACATCCATATATAGACACTGATGTACATTCCATTAAATTAAGAATATATAATAATTAGAAGCACATTTGGTATGTGGGAAAATTATATAACTAGTTAAACAATATATAAATAAAATCCTGACACATTTAATGGTATCCCATATACATATATTAAGATATACAAATTAATTTATGTTCACTGATATCTAATATTCATTTTTGATCCACAATAATGAAATGTAAAATGATGATTTTATGATGTAAATATAACATGTACAGGGTATTTGGTGATCTAGAGAACAATTTCTATGTTTTTTTACAATAAATTATGAGACCTATTCTATCACATCTACAATATGTTGTCTAATGAATGTGACCACCACAATTTCCAAACATACATTAACAACTTCAAATCATCCCATTCTTTATTGATGACCATGAAACCTTTACATATAACATAAATACTAAGCTACCATCCTAAGATACTATATAAGGTAGAATTACCATGGCCCTTGAGTAAGCTTTATATTCATGGAATTCTTAGATATGAGCTAGGGATAATCATTAAATTAAATACAAAAATTTATATAAATAAGAACTCATTATTTAAATTTATTCACAGCACATTCTGATCATATACATGGACATACATGTAAAAAATAGATATAAATTAATATACAAGAGGATAACTAACTGAAAAAACCAACTACTAGGATGACCATGTCTTTTAATCGTCCATTAAACAACAATTTCTAGATCAATTTTATGGATTTCTATATGAATTCATAAAATATGTTTTATATCCACAATAGGGTAATTTTCGAGCGTTTCAGAATATCACTTCATAGGGAATAACCAATGGGAATCATTATATATGAAAAAATATTAAATGTGTAGATGCACAATAACTATAAATAGTTGTGTGAAACTAATAATGTTAGGTCATTGTATATTAACACATACACAATTTCAATTTAACCCACATACATTAACCATTACTAATATCCATATCAAAAAGAAATTATTTTATGAATAATTAAATACTATTTGAAGACTTTAGAATAAAAATATTGAGGAATGGAATATTGTTTCCAATTATGGGTGTATGAACACTATATATCTTTGGAAACGTATTGGGAAAAATATTTAAAATATTCAATATCAATAATATAGTGCAATTTAAGATTATATCAATCAATTATATTTAATATAGTACTCAAAAGAATTAAATTTCAAGTAGTTGTAGTTCTGTAATTTAATACTGGGGTTATATGATATCCCCAACATAGAATAACCTCTTGAAAACTAGATATATATTAATAAAACTCATCAATATAATGTGTGATTTATCTAAAATCACATTGTAGAGAATATTTGGATCATATTTTGTATAATTATATTCCTATATTTTAGAATTAATGAACACCCATAAGGAATGAAATTATATTCTCATCCTTATGACTCTACACCACTGCACTATAAATGATTATTTCATAACATTATTATGTTAAACGATAGATAACACATGGAATTAATTACCTATTCCTTGTCTATGATCTCTCAAATAATCCATGTTATATGTTGTTATTAGTGTATTAAAGATGAATAGAAAAACATATCTAGTTTGAAATATCATGCCATGATATAGAAATATGAAATATAAGCATCTTTAAAATATCAGAAAGAATATTCCCAACCATTAAGAAATAAATAATATATATGACTTAACCATTGGTTATACTCAAATTACACCACTCATAAAAAAAACGTCACTTGTCTCAAAAAATTACATTATCTAATTAAAATACCATCCCATGTACAATATTAAAACACGGTATAGGGGATTCCAAACACTATCATACCCATTTATTTATCACAAAAAATATGAGATGTTATGGACGTTTCTTACTATATTATACGTATTAATAGGGATCTAAATAAGACTCACATATCATATCATCCATATATATCATGTTTCTAATACATTCCAATACTCAAATGGATTTCCAATACATATCTATACTCATTTGATGTTTTAATATAACATTAAATGGCGATAAACGATTATCAGTTTACCTTCCACCTTATAACTGTGTCTATGATTCAAAAATCAAAGACAATAAAGGAAATTAGTCTCATTCATATCCTAGAAAATATTTATTCCTCAATCATGATAATGTATCATGATTCACAAATATATTTACAAAATCTATATGCCTCTCTTTAAAATTATATATGGTTTAAAGAAACAACTTATAAGGTATCCATAAAAAACAAGGTCACACAGTATGAGAAACCATTAACAAGTGGACCAACATATGAAATATACTAAACTACTCACCTAGACTCACTTTAATCCATTCAAAATTTATGTAATTATCCATACCAAATTTAGATTGGATAAGAGTAACTAGCGGTCACAATACATTCTATATATTATTATTGACAAGAATCATAGTGGGGAACATATAAATATATAAAAATGAAAATTAACAAATTAAATAAAAGTTAATATGAACACTATATAATTTTATAGTTGATTTTTTCATAAATTTATTATATATATTAGCCACACAACTATATTCATTATAATTTATAAAAACCGCTAATAACAGTAATTTTTAAGGCTATTTACAATATAATTTAAATAATCTATATTAACGGAGGAACAACTAAAAACATTATTTTTTAAAGAGAGTGGCCACCCTGTTAGAGACTTCGATGATTTTTTGAAGTACAAATGAACATGTCTCTCTTATCAGAGTATAATAAATTATACCATGCTTTTAAAATTAATAACATACACCAATATAATACACAAAAAATAATAAAAATATAAAACCACCATGACAAATTTAATTATTTAGGGAATAAAAGCTTATAGAAACTAAATCCCATTAGGTTGTGAATTTTTGTATGATGATTCCATTAAATGATTTATAGGAGCTATGATCACAAATTTTTATTATTTGTGAACTATATCTCATATTTATAATGCACATATATATTTTTCCTTATTTCTACAGATATCTATTTATATTTACATTCTAATAATCACCATCATTAATTTTCTATTGCTCGTGTATGATTTATTTATCAAGAACATTAGAAGTAAATATATATTAAAAATATATAAATATATTATATTACATAAAACATATTAAAGATAACTCTATCCTACACAGAAATGAAATTACATAATACCAATTTGAAATAATATATTTCAAAAATGGTTCATTAAATCTTCCTTTAAAAATATCCGAAATATCTCATGTTTGATTTTAAAATTAACATCTCAAATTTAAAAATATAATTTAAATAGAATGAATATATCATATTGTGAAAAATAGAACCATGTATTAGTTCCATGTTACCATTTTGAATATGGATTTCTTCACTTTACCATTGTATTCATCACAATAATGAAAATTTAGTCATTCCATTTTACTAAGAAACTAAATGTCCTTAATAATTGATGAAACCAAAAAAAATAATGAACCTAATGTAAACTTATCTACAATAGAATAATTTCTATAATATATAATTTAATTAAAATTAAGAAAAATATTTAGTATGATCATGAATGAATCATTATATTAGATGATAAAGGAATCAAATCATTCAGAATTCACATGTAAAAAATTATGGATCACAACGTAGTATTTAAATTTAATTTCTGATTATCCAATATCCATCCCACAAAAATGTAAATGTTCACTATAATGAATATGTATTTTTACATTCATAAAAATTAATATAGATGAAATATATACATTTTAAGTATATAGAATTTTTTCATAATAATATATTGTATATATACTATTTTTACTCCGTGGAAAATAATATTGATATTTGAAAATATCAAAAGATGTAAAAGTTTCTTAGTTTTTAATATCATTAAGGTATATTTTTTATTTTATAACAACTTTTTCATAAAAATATTTTATAAATAAAATTATACATATGGTATTCATTGATTATTTATGATTAAATTTGATATTGTACTTGTATAAATAATTATTATTGTATAAAATAAACATGAATCAAGATAACTTACTCCTTGAATGTACATACCATCAAATAATGATAATATAGAAATCGAAGATAGTGGATTTTATGTATTGTTCACCTAAATACATTATTTATTTTTAGTGAATAAGGGTAATACATAATATCATTTCATAGATATGTCAGTTAATTAAATTTATGATTAACAAGATAATAAATAAAAATAAAACTTATAAATAGTAAATAGAAACTAATGAATATAAAAAAAATATTTTTTTGAGATATAAATACTAAAAAATGAAAAGGAAATAGTTATTTTTTTAATTATAAAAATTAATATATATTAAATTAGTAAGTGTAGATTCTCACCATTGTGCCTATTTTTTATAATTATTGAACTCTAATATATCAAACATAATCACTTGACTTCTTTAAAAATATATAAATTCAATGAATTGAAGTACATGAAAATAAAAAAAATTAAAAATTGACATATCACATTGAAAAAATGAAAGGTAGAGAAACAATATGGAATACAAAAAAGAATGAATTTATAATATAATAACAGAATAATATTCATAGAATATCCTTATATTTAAAAAGTATTATATTTAATAAAAAAATATAATTCATAACAAAAACCCATAAATCAATTCATATAAAACAATAAAAAAAAAATATTTTCTAAATTAGTAAAATCATCCCATATTTTATGTTTTTATCTCTTAACAAATTTTGATATGGAACACACAATTTTTAAAACATTAAATTAAATAACATGAAATTACTACATATTGGAATGAAATATGGTGAATATATTTAATCAATAGAAAGATATAATATTTAGTTAGCAGAAAATATGTGTTTCGATATAAATATTCATGTTTTTATTCCATTATGAGAAATATATTTTTCACTATAAAATAATTCATGTTTGAGATAATATTTATTTCTATTATTGATATGAACATTTTAATCATCAATTGGTTCAAGGTCATACTCAACATTTTCTAATTGTGTTTCACCCTAGGGCATTGTAAACATATTGGATATGCATTCATGAATTGGAAGAAAATGTTTGTTGAAAACTCTATATAGAACATGATCTAAAATGAAATTATACATCCTAAGGGAATGATTTATTATGGAATTATATAGTGGATTTTTTGAAATAGATATATTTAATTAATTATCCCATATAATAAAAAAATTTTATAATGACTATAAATATTAGATAATTTCTACTGAATCGATTGAATCTATCAAAGAAGGTCATTTTAGAAACATAATCGACCATAGATAAAGGCACTATATGTTATTTCTATAAAACCCAAGAATCCAAATACTTATCATGACACTAAAAACTACTACTATTTCATTTTGAATCAATTTTATATCCTCTAAATCTACAATACAAATAAGCCATTAATTAAAAATAATATTTTCAGTGGAAGAATAAAAAATGGTTAATATAACCTTTTATATATGTAATAATTTCATTATCTATCACAAAATGTATTTAATTTCGAATATCTAAAAATAATTCACATAATAATACAGTAAAAATTAAATCTAGTAATTTTGATTTGAAATATAACATACATCTAATTATTCCAATGAAAATATTTATATCAATTGGTTTATCAAAAGAATACTTATTGAATAAAACTTATGTAATCACTAGAGTCTTCATGATTTTAAAAGAATCAATTAAATTTTACTTTACTTACAATTTATCACACCCACATTGAATGTGAAAAATTTCATAATCCTATAAATAAATCTAAAGGCATAACAGAATAATGTGTTATACAAAAGGCTCATCTAGAAATAAAAGCACTTGTATCAATTTTATTTGGAAATAATTTCAATGGTTTTAACAAATATAACATCATCAAAATATATCTATTGAATAAGAATATTTTTTGAATAAAATGTAATTAGAAAATTTTGGACAACTCTTTCTTTTATAAATCCATTATTCAATAAAAACACATTTAACCTCTCACACCAATCTCATGGTGACTATAAATTTTAATAAACGTCTATATAAATTGAATCACAATATTGGGGATCTTTTCCTGAAAAAATTTGTAATTTTTATGTTACTTGAAGGAATTTTTAAGTCATTCAGTGCTATAAAAAAATTAATAATCACCACTCTATTCCAAAAACTATGAAATAAAATATTGAGGAGAATATGATCAGTGGAAAGATGATAATATTTAAAACACATTCAATAGTTTTTACATTTTTTACATATTTTACAAAATTAAAATACCATACTACTTGAGATAAGTATGTGGACCGACTAAATTGAAAACAAAAGTCATTGAAGGGATTCGAGTTAGTTTTTAATGATGGGGTTTCACAATATTCATTGACCATGAGATTTTATGAATTAAAAAATTATTTTAATCCTTATATATATCTATAAAAATAATGTTCAATGATTCATAACCAAGAAAAATTAATTATGTTTAATATTTAAATAGAATGTTAAGTTAAATATTGATTTATATTTCCCACTTCCCATTATCACTCGTAGGTTCATCCCCATAACATTGTTAGTTTTTCTATTCATTTAGCGGATATGATATTGATTAATTAAATATTATATAAATTTTAGAATGAGTGATTCTCATCATGTTAACCAATATCACCCATCCAATTAATACTTATACATCGTTAATTACTATCTCAACCAACCATGTATAAAATATGTATCAAGGGGTATAAAAAAGAAATCATTATTTCTAAAATTAATGTGTTGAAAAAAGTGAATAAACTTATCATTCATTCATATAAAAAATTAAATTCAAATAAAAAAGTGTAAATAAAAAATAAAAAAAATAAACTAAAATATTATAGTATTTTTGTTAGTAATAAAACTTCTCCCCACACTCTCATTAAATGCTGGATTATAACAATCAACCTTCTTTACTATATTAATAGTAATTACCAACCCTGATTTATGATGGAATTATATCATGGTACCTCCGTATCAAGATCTCTTCCCATTCCTATAGTCTGTTCCTCATAAATTATAGGGAGACATCATTAGTGAATTCTGAAAAATAGTACCCCAACTTTTATTTCTAAAATATTTTTCTCCAACTGGAAATTATTTGGCTAAATTTTTTTTATACCATCTATTATTAATTATTAATTGTTTTTAATTATATTTTAAATCATCTAGTGGTGGTTTGGTTGTGTATTTAGTGATTTATATAGTATTTGAACTGTTCTAGTGTTATTGAAACATCATTCATGTTATTTTCATTAAAAATCACAGAGGATGGTATATGTTCAGTTAAATGTCCTAAGATTTCATGTGCATAATAATTATAAGGATTCTATTCTCTTTCATAGAGCTTATGATAATGGTGCAGCCCATGTGGGGTGTGAAAATACATTGTGTAATATATAGGTCCACAATGCAGTCCGCTTTATCATTATTTTCATGATTCTTATATATTCTAACCTAGCATGGAGTACCACACACTCCATGAAGAATCCATATTCCATTTTTTCATGAATGCATGGATATGAAGTTATACATTTTTCATTGGACAAAATATTTTCTCTATCCATAGACCAATAGTATAGTATGGTGCCGCACGTGGTCCATGGTACAATTAGTTTTTATTACTCAAGATACCTGGATACTATGCTACATTGACATTGGATGCATCATAGTGAATTTTGAAATAGGAATAGGGGCGATGATCCCCTTTTCCATCCCATTATAGAGTTTTCTTCTGTGGAAAATGTTTGGATGATAACTGATTAGCCCGATGGGGTAATAATAAGCATGAGATAAAATAATGTGCAAAATTCAGAAATAAATGGACACCAGTTATTACATGGAAAACCCCCATAAATTAAAGGGTAAAAACCCACATAGTAATAGATATATCACTATAGATAAAATATTATTAACACTCCCTCACTATTAACAGAATAATAATCTATTAATATATCTCTTGAATAAGTGTATAAAACATAGGAAATTCCACACATAGAATAACACTGGGAGATTTTAGGATGATGAGAACATGGTGAAGGTGTTTAAACCACTAGTGTAAATCTTATTTTATAGTTTTCTTCAATCCCTCCTAGAACCTCTACCACTAGATTCTCTATTTGGAGGTTTGGTGGAGTTATCCGCCAACAATATACAATGCCTTCACCCATTGAGAAATTGGAAGGGGGGAGCACCGTCCCTAGAAATAACAACCACCATCACATCTCCCACATGGAAATTTTATTGAGATGCATTAAAATATCCATAAATCCTCTATAAATGCATGACATTCTGCTCATATATATGCAAGGCCACTCAAGTATCTGTTCCATTAAAACTTTTTAGAGTAAAGTACCTTCATCATAAAATTTTACAGATTTTCTTACATATGAATTTTCCACATATGAAGACTTCTTTCCACCAACACATCTCTATCAAAATGATATTGTACCTCAATGTACTTCATCATGGAATAAATATATTGATTCCATTAAATGGTAATGGTTCCCCAACTATCATAAAATAATGAAATATTATCTTGTTCATGCTCGAGATCCTCCAATAACATTCTAATCCAAATCATCTCCTTACATGCCAATGTAGATGTCATGTACTCTATCTCCATCGTGGATAAAACCTCAACTGACTGTAACTTCGAAATCCAACTCAAATAACCTCTTGAATGAGTAAACAATCAAATAGTATATGACGTCATCAAGTCAAAATCACCTAAAACTTTTAAATCAACATAGCCACTAATAGTGAAATATGATCCTATGTAACAAAATATTACTTTTGAGATCTCTATGATGTATCTTAGGATCCTCTTTACTATGCTCCAATGCTCTTCTCTTGGATTCTCCATGTTCTGACTAAATTCTCCTAATTCATTATCAATTTCTTCTATAGTAAAAAACACCAGGAACACTTGACTACCCACTATTGAGGCATACAACACTCAAGACATCTCTTTCCTCTTTGTATCACTAGTACGAATAATCGTAGAGGATAACTTGCAATTAATAGGAAGAAGTGTATATATTGGAATAGAATCTTGTATTTTGAATCATTTCAAGATATTATATAAGTAATTTTTCCATGAAATGAAAATCATCCCATTAATTCTGTCTTAGTAAATCTGCATCCCTAGAATCCTATTTGTTAGACCTATGTCCTCAATATCGAACAACCTAAAGAAATGTTCCTTCACCTATTATATATAATTATTTCTTTGGCCTAACTCAAACATTTCATCCACATACAAAAGAATTATAAAGAAATAATTTCCATCCAAAACCCTTAAATATGCATAAGGACATTAATGAAGTCTTCGATATCCAAGGCTTGTGATATATAAATCAAATCTATTTTACCAAAACCTTGGTGCCTACATGATACTATATAGAGATAGGTTCAACCTGAAAGCAAGTAATCATTTCTTTCTTCTAAAAAATTATTTTCATGGATCATATATATCACTTCATCAAGATCACCATGGAGAAAATAATTATTCACATCCACCTACCCTAGAAGTAAACTATATATATCACACATCCCCAGAAATAACCGAATTGTTATTATTCTAACAACAGTAGATATTATTTCATCAAAATCAAAAACATATTTATTAGAAAATATTTTGACCATCGGTCTTGAATGATATATTTTCAGTTATTCCATTACATATTTCTTTATATGAAAGACCAATTTTTTCATTATATTCTTCCTTTCATGGGTAACAAAAAAAGATAACAATTATTGTTCTTTAACAGGGCTTCATGTTCCTCTTATATAACCGCCATCCATGAGTATACATCTAAACTATGGGTTTCCTCTACAAAATAATATATCTCACCAACCACAACCAATTACTTGTATGAAATGTTGATCTTAGTGACATAGTCTGAGTGTCATACTGGTGATCCTATATTCTAATTTTACCATCATGGTCAGGACTCAATAATTTCTTGATCTTTGTGCAGTTGTAATGACTTAGAGAAAACTAGTTCTTCCTTGTATTTTTCCTCCACCTCAACTATTGTAGTATTTGTTTTATATTTCTCTATATATTTATAAATTTTATTATACACCATGTCTTATGACAAAATTAAATCACTACGGATGATAAAAAAATTTTATTGGGGTCCCACAAATGATACACCTTCACACCATCAGCATACCCCATTTAGATATATTTCATGTATATTGAATCCCACTATGATTATTCCTAGTCATTTAACATTGCATAAAAATGACTCCAAAAATTATATACCTAATAATTGATAGTGGGTTTTCCAGTCCATATATCCATCGGTGACATCTGATCAATTCCAATTGAAGGAGATCAATTAATAAAAAACATGCAGTATTCATTGATTATACCCATTTTTTTTTCAATTCCTACGTTATTCAACATCTCCATCATAATATAAAATAGGGTTATGTTCATATTCTCTACCACTCCATTCTAATGAGTAATCACCACTGTGAATTGTCATCTAATTTATTCCTATTGAAAAATAAATCAAACACCTTTCATGTATATTCTCCACCATGGTAAGTCCTCAGAAAATTGATGTTTTATCCTGATACAAGCTCCACCCGTGCATTAAATGTTTTCATGTAATCAAAAAAAAAATTTCCTCTTGATTGGGTACACAAAAAATCTCTTATAAGAATAATCAATTAAGGACAAAAAAGTACATTGATCCTCACATTGATATAACCGATACTTTTTAAACATCAGAATGGATCAACTCTATGTTATCTTTACTTGGTATTGTTGAAATCTATATCATTAACATGTGTTTGTGGATAAAACTAAAATGCACATATAATGGTAAGGATACCTTTTTAATCTCCAGAATAAGCTTATGATCCCTAAGAATCTTCATGCATTGTATTGATATATGGATATGCTTTCAGTGCCATAAAATCATCAACATTTCAATCGAGGTAGTATATCATAAAAATACCTCATCATTCTTGTACGTTTAATTCATCGACATGTAAATTTTCTTCAATATCTTGTATTACCTCATCACCACAATATATCTCTTCATAATTATCTTCACTCAATTATTGGGGCTATTCATGCCTCTGATGTCATCATATTGTCTCAAACGCAATATTTTATTCTTCAAGCCCTTCACATGGAACACACCTTGGATGGATTGATGAATTCTATCATGAATCTTTAATTTAATTATATTGACTCATCAATAATCTGGGATAGATCATTCTCTAGGTACAGAAGTCCATCTAGGATAGTTTCATATTGGTGCGACCATTTTTTCAAGACAACTTTTTCCATGTGTCTCATTATTCGATTCTCCATGCATCATTTAGTTGATTTATACTTCTAGAAGTCATATCTGCATCACTGACTAGTATGTCTCCATTTCTAGAAGTACTCTCCATATTTTCTTCTAGGTCATAAATGTTTCTACCAATTGAACCACAATCCATATTCCCATCTACTGGTATATGTCCAATTTCAAATAAAAAATTATCCTTCCATAACACTACCTCCATCATTATTTTCCACAATGAAAAATTATTCCAATTTAATTTATAAATCTAATAAATCTCTTACATATAGACACACAGTTATTCTATAACCTGTAATGTTTCACAATGATGTATTTAATTAACTCAATAATTTTTTATGATGTGAAAGGTAAACTAGATTTCTAATCACATAGAATATTTCCATATTATGATTAGTATTAATACATAAATAGTGAACATAAATAGGGGAAAAATTCCTTTTATACCACTTATTGGGAATGGACAATATTGGAAGAACAATATATAAATAATTATAAAAAAATAATTGTAAAATTGAAATACTAAATGGACACATAATGTAACGTGAAAACACACAGAAAATAAAAGTGGTAAAAACCAATGGAAATTAGAAAGAAAAATATGGGTAAAAGTAGGTACACATTCACTCGCTATTAGAAATAGAAACCATTTTAATAACCCTATTGAAAATTTTAAGAATCAATACCATAAAATAATACACATATAATAACACTAAAATTAGATTTTATGCTGATGAGAACTGGGTGAAGGTTTTAAAACCATTAGTCAAGATCCTCATTTATCAGTCTCTAATAGCCCTCCTACTACAATTGCTGCTACCTTCTCCCACTAGAGGATTGGGGAATCTAGACACCAAATATATACCCATAATTAACCCTTTGAAAATTTGTGAGGGGGTGGCATCATTCATGGGAAAAATATCCTCTGATAGTAAATGATTCATGCAGTTTAGATTTTGATTAGGGGTGATTCATAGTTCCATGGGAATTGACAGTTGAGATTGGATTGAACCCGAGCTTCATGAGTGACTATTATAGTGATTTTTAATCGATTGTGAAGTGGTCTAGTGAGGTCTATGGAGGCCGGGGTGATCAAGGATTTGTCTAAGGTGGGTGACGAGTGATCGGGACAGAAAAGACATAAATAATGATAAAATCATCAGTAACTAGAATAACATACATCCTAAATCTCGTTTTTAAGTATATTAGTTGTTCATAATATATTAGTACCTCAATTTATTACAATATTATATTGGATGAGTTTCTAGGGACACCATGCACCACCATGGACAATACTGTTCGAGTGAATCCCTCCTCCCACTGCCTCACAATGTTACCCATTGTACCAATACTGCTTTCTCTTATATACATGACCATATACCATCCTGCATAATGGATATACTCAACTAATATTCTATTTTGTATGGGATCTCCTATCTATTAGGCTTGATTGGAAGGACCTTATGGCCTATTATGTAGCTTTCCTAGCACAATGTTGGTCACTCACCCATTGGCCATATTTTTGGACAATTTTATTTAAAATTCCTACTATAAAAATAAAAAAAAATTAATCATAAAACAAAATCATTAATTAAATTTTGGAATAGTTATTTATATTTCATGTAAAATTAAATTTTCCCCAAAATTAATGTTATTAATTAAAATATTGTTATATCAAAATAAGATAAAATTTCATTAAAAAGATATGAAATTTCTGCCCAAAACAAAAACTCCTCAATTTTAATGTTTTCTGTCAAAATAATTTTATCATTTTATATATAAAAATTAAATTTTTACATAAATTCCACTAATTTTGAAACATTTAATTCATTCATACAATGAGAATACATGAATAGTTTTTAATCTTGTAAATGGTGAAAAAGTCACTATTTTACTGCATTTGTATTGATGATATCTTTGATAATTCAATATATGATTATTCCTCACAATTTATCTTAATTCATCTAGTTTTCTTGTAGTGACTCAGGTTTTGGCCTCTATGACGTTGTAATATTTCTCATAATATTTTTAAAACATGGGGTAATGTCGGTGCTATATTTCATGGCCTGTATTGACTCGTCATGTTGATATACAAAAATATTAAATATATTATTTTAAATCACATTAGGTTTTCTTGAAAAATGTAATAACTCTAGAGCAGATCCTTGTACCCGACTTATGAGACTGTAGTTGAGTTTAGAATTTTGTGTTTACCCAAGGTAGGACATTATTTTAGTTAGCATCGAGAGTTCAGTGGGAGGCGAGTTGGCGGGGCGTCGTGTGGTAGATTTATTAACAAAATTTAAATTTAATTACTGATTTAATAGTAAACTATCATACCCCATCCCATTGGTAAGAAAAGTTAAAGGAGGAGACACGTCTCCTCTTTCCCTTGGAGTAAGTGATGTAAATGAGCCAAATTCAAAGCATTAATGTGATTTCAATCTACATTATTGACGTTGATCATCATCAGATTGGGAGGATGCATGATCTTTTCATTACTATAAACTAAAATATTCAGTTTTTTCCCCTTAGAGTAGGAGGATTTGAGTTTTAGTCACGATCCACTTATTTTTTTTTACATTTATAGAGACCATTTCTAATTGATGGAGATCCATCCTATATAGATCTGCTGGTTTTTGGGGAAAGGTGGTGAGTTGGGTGAATATAAATTTAATTACTTTCTATAATTATGTTCTATAAGTCATGTTGTTTATTGTACACATCGTGGATTCTTCATGTTTATGGAAGACAGATTTTGGTGACTACACTCCATGTAGTAGGGTAACATTACATTTATTGACCCCATTTTGTGTGGTTGGAGGACATGCAATGGGTATTAATCTTATTGTACATGTAAAAGTAGAACTAAATTACTAATTTACATAGGAATGGGATGAAAGAAACGTAAATAGGTAAATGAGATGGCTAAATGGTCGTTTATCCGGAACAAGCTATATAGTATGGGATTCATGAAATGTGAGGGACACAGCTACCTGGGCAGTGTGGAAAAAGAACACAGCTCGGGGCTAGGTGAGAGAGAACACACTATCTATGGGTTTTACACATCATGTACCCCTAAATGGCCAGTCCATTCCATCTGAATGAGAGACATAAATATGTACATGGGTGATTCGACACATTTTCTGGGCTCCAGTGCACGTTGTGTACTTTTATTGAGATATTTTTGAGTTAATTTCCCTTGTTTTTATACATACCTAGAGCTTGGATTCATGCTTTTGAGTAGTAAATCCTTAGAATCTATCTATGTAAAATGCAATTGTTTCCCCAAATTTTATTTCATCCCACCTTTTTTACATTATTGTTCATTAAATTTGTGAAACATATGATCTTTTAATGTTTAGTATATTTGAAATAAGGTACATGTTACATGTAAATATTAAAAATATTCATCTAATTCATTTTATTTTGTTCATGAACGATTCAACTTAAGGTCAATTACTGTATCTCATTACATTTTCACATATACTAATGGAAAGGGTGAGTAGAAGGCCTTGTAATAGTAAAGAAGGGAAATAATTTACTTGTGATCTTGATGCATATCAGTATGAACATGATGAAATACATGAAGTCATGATAAAGAGGAATATAATAATAATAATAACATGAATCCTTAATTTTAAATGTGGCTATAACATTTAATTGAGTCACTCATAAGAATATCCCTAAGGTTTCAAAAAAATTACCATGGTTATAAACCAAGATATCGTAAAACATGTCACCTCTAGATACAAAATTCTTTACACAATGCTCTGGAGAGGTATCAAGGAATAATCATATTATTTCTAAATTAATATTATCCACATAGATCTTAGTAAAAATATCTCATAAATAACATGTTTAGATTAAATGAAATGGGTTTCATTTTAAATCATGGTGTTTTATAAGGTTCTTAAAAACAACATTATTTTGTCAATTTAAAACCATCAAAAATGTAGGACGGTTTCATATATGTAAATCCCATAATTTAATTGATCATTTTGATAGCTATTTTACTACCCCTATATTACAAAGTTGTTTCAATATTCACAATATAAAATAAAAACTTTTCTAGAAAAAAAGAGAGAAATATTGAGACAAAAATCCAGAAACATAACTGTTATGAAACATGGTTTTTGAAAACAATAAAAAGATATTATAAAATGGTCTCACATTCATAAATGAATCATAATATATTAAATTTATAGATTAAAATTTTCAAGATAAAATGGTATGGATATTTGAAAGACATAACACATAAATAAGGAAACATGAATGGAAAAGGGAAGTTAAGAGTTCCCTTTTCTAAACTAGTGACTCATAAATCTTGATAATCGGAACATTGGGGTATTAATAAAACCATGGGATGTAAATAAAATCAGTTATTTTTGGAGTATTAATTTTTAGTTAATAGAAATGATGAAATGGGTGGATATTTGTCGAAAATGTGAGGCAATTTTTTTAATAATTTCCATGGACAACTTCTTAGTGGTATTTGAAAAAACATTGTCGTTCCCATGGTACTTTCCAATGGTTTTGGCCAGATGGGATTCATATTGAGTTACTATAACACATAAGACTATACCATCATTTTAAATTTTTCATTACCTCATTAATACATAACTATAATGTCATTTAATATACCCAAAAATTCAAACTCTATTTTTAGTGTTCATGATACACTGAAGATCTTTATAAAATTCACATAAATTAACACTATCCTTATATAGGTATTACAAATTAAAAAAATGATATTTATTATAAAAAATTAAATCTTTAAAAATTATTATTGTTTTAACTATAAAAATATTTTTTTTTGAAAATAATGGAGAACATAAAACATATAGTAAAATTGCATAGGGAAATTTTTGACAGATGAAAAAAGTAAAATAATTTTTTCATTTAAAAATAATAAAGAGTTTTTTATAATACTATTTAATTACCATAAATATTATTAAAATCACCATATTCTATTTTCATAAGTTTATGCTTCCTGAAAAGTATAATTTCTGTCCAAAAAAATAATTTTTTTTAAAAAAACCTCAATTTTATTATGAAAAAGTATTCTTAAAAAAGATTATATAGGAGAAAAATATTATTGATATAAAGGGTTTACACATCATGTAACTAATTCATTGAAACCAAAATCCCCTTATATCACCCACATATTCCCAAAGGGTTTCATGTGTGATGGTGACTGAATCAATGGGGGACATGGATAACATCGACAGAGTGGTAATTTCACTCAACATGAACTTCTCCCTTAAGAAATTTCTTTCCATCTTCCTGCTCTAACAAAGGGGATTCATATCAAAAAACTACACTGGATGAGGACATCAAATATTCTTTCATAATTAATTTCCATTATCATTTCTCTTTATTATTATAATTATAACATTAAAATTATAATTAAGAGTATTGTTTCCATTTGTAACGCCCCGACCCCAGTTTCCCAGAGTCGGTGCATTAATTACATAACATTGGCATGATCACAAGAAAGATCAAATCCCGAAAGACCGATTGGTTTAGTAGCCTTGGAAACACTAGATATATTAATAAGTTTTACATTACATCATAAAATGAAAAACTACTACAACAACATAATGTTTCCAACGTCCACACTATAAAACCCTCATAATATCCCTGCAAGTCAATCATAATTTTCTTCTTCACTACCTGGGAAAAATAAAACATAGAAAAGGGGTGAGCTCAAATGCCCAGTAAGGATAACAATATAGAGGAAACTTTCATAAATAAAAATAAACATTTAAGGCAATGTATAACTAAAACAAAAGCCTTTTAAATACGAACTTTCAACATGGTATGGCATAAATAAAATGAAATAATGCCATTTACTTATTCACATGGATATTCTACTAAATGAATAATCACATGCAAAAATAAATAACCACTTTCATAATGCTGGAATGCATTATGCCAGACTATCATAACCACATAGCCAAGGCCTCGTGCCAAGACTACAAATAAGATTTTGTCAAGGCCTTGTGCCAAGACACTAGTTTGTCTCATGAGACCTACCGATGCAACTTTTTTAGAAGATACTTACGTTTAAAATTTCTAAAAATACTCCAGTGTTTTTCTGAAATCATTATTCAAGCTTCTTAAAACAAAATAACTAATTTTGATACTTCTCGAATAATTATAGGCCATGATGGGTCCACTCCCAATCCCTTCCTATCTACCACACTCGAGAGTCAGGTTTTCTGAAAACATTTTTAAGCTTGCGTTAAATACGTATACATTTGCACTGGATTTTCATATTTTTTAGAGAAATATATCTTTTTTTTGAAATAATTTAAGATCCATATAAAATAAAACATTTTCTTTGAAAATATTCTTATAAGCTTGTAAGGAAATCTTTGAAGATTTTATAACGGCGTAAAATAACCGCACCCGCCGTATAAGTTAAAAAAAACATTCTTACCTCAATTCTGTCGAAAAGGTTAAAAAGGACCTTGTTTTGAAAATGACGGAAAGATTCCTTTATAAACCTCTTATAAAAAGTCAAACAAGGGTATAAATGACTTTAACCCATATTCTTCTAAATAGTAAAAATGTTTTGAAATACATTTTTAAGAAACATGGATGTGGATGATAAAGAGATCCCAGTAGATTATTACGTATAAACAACCTTGGATAATGAAGAGGTTGTAAAGTAAACCCTTACCTTGTACTTTTCCTTGGTTGGGGTAGGTTAACCTCCTTTATAATGGTGAAATAATTGTTATTAAATTATACAAGAATCATATATATTAATATGATATCATATATGATCTTTTAACATTGATTTGTTAATAATATCTTAGAATTATCGTCGTTTCGGGTGTTAACTTACTCATTTTCTTTTATATGTTTTGTTACATAAGTCATGTTTGTTGTATCTTATTCATATCCAGAATGATATCAATTCCTTAAACATCATTTTTAAATCATTAAATGATAATTATACTTGAATGGATACGATGGAGAATGAATCTCATCGCGTTCGTGGAGACGGTAGTCCGTACGTACGCACGAGCGACAATATCATTCTTTTGATATTAAAATAATATATAAATGGATGGTATATCATATATAAATAATCATTAACATGTTATATTTATTATTTACATGAGTTACACATCATTATAATACCCATCCAAATAATATTATATTGAATAACAATTACACCACGACGTGGAGACGGTAAGCCGTACGTACGCACGTATGGTGACATGTTATTCAAAGGGTGGATAGAATACTGAATATGATTGTACCATATTTATAATAACATCACAGTATATTTGAGATACTGGAGTTATTATTTCAGAAGGGTAAGAACAAAGGAAGAAGAAGTGGAAGAAGAAATGAACTTAGAAAAGGGTGGTGAAATCATTACCTCTTCTTCGAGTTCTTCCTTTTGATTTGATCAAAAGGGCTCCTTAGGTTGGCTTTCTGATCAAACTAAGGCCTCTAGGTTTTAGTGAGGGATGTTGGGAGAGTATTTGGGCAGAGTTTGGCCGAACCAAAAGGCTTTGAAGGTGTGAAGAAATGAGAAGGAGGAGTTCCCTTTTATAAGAGGGGTGAGGGGCACCTTTGGAAAAGTTAGAAATATTAATTTATAATAAATTCATATTCGGTTTAAAAAGGCTCCAAAGTTGACTATTCAACGGATGAGGTGGGGATAGGTCGAAAACAACTCATCCAATAGAATTTAGACAGGTTTGGGTACTTATATTAACCTTATCTTTAAGTATTAACTCTAAGTTAATTAGTCTCACTTTTACAATGTCTCTTTGTATTTTTATATAATATGGTTAATAAACTTACCATATACATACAAGCGACCCCCAAGTGGTCCATTAATGATGAAACTATCATGATATAAGTCTCTTGGCCGAACCTTAGATTTTTAGGAATTTAATATCAATTAATAATATAATATTTGTTTTAAGAACTCTTTTATGTCAATTTTGACACTATTCAATAGTTGATTTTTTTGAAACTCCTAACAGATTGATTAGTTCGAACAAAGTCAATTTAATCAATCCTAATATATCATATTATCATAGAAAATTAGTTTAATTCATTAAAAGTTTCATATTATAATTATTTGGGTATTTATAAGATCAATTATTTTTATTTTTCACTATTTTAGTAATTACTGCATCATCATTGTGTCATAAATAAAATAAATTATATAATGTCTAAAAATTATAAATAAAATATAATTATGTAGGAAATCTTTTTAGATTTCTAATTAATATTTATAATCGAAAATCCAACATGTATAACCCTATGTAAAAATTGTTCTTCTAAAAGATGTTAGCTTATGCCATTTTTGTATTCATTTTAACTTAATTAAAATAAAGTGTCATTATCACTTACAAGTGGATCAATGGGGTCCCAAAATTGACCCAAAGATGCCCATGGTCGACCATGTATCAACCAATGGGGTTGAGACACGTTTTAGGGTAATTTAGTATTATTATAATATTATTTTTTTAACCCTTATTTACCGGATTTACCCTTAACCATGGTAAATAAAATATTTACCGCAGTAATTATTCAAAATGTCTAAAAATAAAAGTTACCTATTTACACAATTTGAACATCCTGATTCCAAATATGGAATTTATTTTCCTAAATTCAAAACACAGAAGTGGCAGAAATTAATTTAAAATTAATTTCCGCTGTCAAAACAAAAAGCGTGTTTTTAAGAGATAATAACTATCAAAAGATTGACACTTGTTTATGTTCGGTTTAATTGTAAAATTATGTCCAATGACCAACATTATATTAAATGGTAAAAATATATTCTAAATATACTTTAAAACTACTAAAATTCATAATTTATCACTATTAATTATTTTGATTAAAAAAGTTGTTTTTAATTAAAATTTAGTAATTTTCACTATTCATCAAAATATGAAAGTTATCCGAAAAGTACCAAAATTTCACCTTAGGCTAATTTCGATATCCCGAATCCAAAAATGAAGTCCATTTTGAAATATAGAATATATATGATTTCAAAAAGTAGGTATTACTATTCATAACGGCTAGTTTGATTAGTTATGGTGTGTTAGAACTCGGTGTTGCGTACAACACACGCTATCACATTATTCAAAGAGAAGCGTACCGTAGAAGCTTGGGGTGTTACATTCTCCCCTCCTTCAAATAATTACGTCCTCGCAATTTCTAGGGTATTACTGTATAAAAAGACTCGGGTGGTTCTTCATCATAAGTTCCTCGGGTTCCCACGTTGCCTCTTCCATCTTATGATTCCTCCACAAAACTTTTACCAGACGCGTCGTCCGGTTTCTCAGTACTTGTTCTCTTGTATCAAGAATCCTGACGGGCTCTTCGCAATAAGACAGATCGGGTTCCAGTTCTAATTCCTCATAGGTGAGTACATGCGTTGGGTCAGGCATGTATTTTCTCAACAGAGATACGTGGAACAGATCGTGAACTTTGGAGAGACTTGGCGGCATTGCCAATCGGTAAGCTACAACCCCAATTCGTTCTATAATTTCGAAAGGTCCGATGTACCTGGGACTTAATTTACCTTTCTTACCAAAACGTATGACTCCCTTCCACGGAGATACCTTTAGGAAAACATGATCACCGACTTGAAATTCCAAATCCTTCCTTCGATTATCGGCATAGCTCTTCTGCCTACTTTGAGCTGCTTTAATGTGATTTTGGATTACCTTCACCTTTTCCACCGTTTCCTCCACCAGTTCTGGGCCTACAAGTTTTCTTTCACCAACGTCATCCCAACAGGTTGGTGTACGACATCTCTTTCCGTATAACGCTTCATATGGTGCCATCTGAATACTCGAATGGAAGCTATTGTTATAGGAAAATTCTACTAGTGGTAAATATTGATCCCACATACCCTGAAAGTCAAGTGAGCAAGATCTCAACATGTCTTCTAAGGTCTGAATAGTCTGTTCTGATTGTCCGTCTGTCTGAGGGTGGTAAGCAGTGCTCAAATGAAGTTCAGTATCCAGGGATTTCTGAAGACTTTTCCAAAATCTTGAAGTAAAATGGGGATCACGATCAGAAACAATCGATAGTGGTACTCCATGAAGTCTCACAACTTCATTAATATATAGTCTTGCTAGACGTTCCAGGGGTAGATCTTCTCTTATAGCAAGAAAATGTGCTGACTTGGTAAGACGATCAACATTCACCCATATTGCATCATTCCTTCTAGGAGTCTTTGGTAGCCCCATGACAAAGTCCATCGTAACATTGTCCCATTTCCACTCCGGTATGGGAAGAGGTTGCATGACTCCTCCAGGCTGTTGCCTTCCAGCTTTCACTTGTTGACAAACCATACACCTTGACACAAAATCAGCAATCTCCCTCTTCATGTTGTCCCACCAAAAATGTTCCTTCAAATCTCTATACATTTTGGTGCTCCCAGGGTGTATAGAGAAATTGGAACTATGAGCATCATCCAGCAATTCCCTTTTTAGATCAGGTATATTGGGAACACAAAGTCTCTTCCCGAATTTCAAAATTCCATCTTCATACACAAAGTCTCTCAATCTCCCATCATTCACAGCTTTAATCTTCTTTTGGAATTCGTCATCATCGGTCTGAGAACTCTTAATCCTTTCTAGTAAAGATGGTTTGGAAACCATTTGAAAAAGCATTGATGTTTCACCTTCCCTGGTTATTCCCATGTCCATTTTCACTAGATCCATGAAAATTGGATCCCTTTCAATTCTCATATTGTTCAAAACTCCATGGTCTTTTCTACTCAAAGCATCTGCCACCTTGTTTGCCTTCCCTGAGTGGTAGTGTATCGTGCAATCATAATCCTTGAGTAATTCAAGCCATCTCCTTTGCCTCATGTTGAGTTCTTTTTGTGAGAAAATATACTTCAAACTCTTGTGATCAGTATAAATCTCACATTTTTCACCATAGAGGTAGTGCCTCCATATCTTCAAAGCAAAGATCACTACTGCTAACTCGAGATAATGAGTAGTATAGTTTTGTTCATGAATTTTCAACTGTCGTGATGCATAGGCAATAACTCTATCATTCTGCATAAGGACACATCCAAGTCCTTTCTTCGATGCATCACTATAAATAACGAACCCATCATTCCCCGATGGTAGAGTCAATATAGGAGCATTGACTAATCTTCTCTTCAGTTCTTCAAAACATTCTTCACACTCTTTTGTCCAAACAAATTTAACCCCTTTACATGTGAGCTTCGTTAATGGGTTAGCCAATCGGGAAAAATTATGGACGAAACACCGATAATAACCTGCCAAACCAATAAAACTACGTACCTCAGTTATACTCGTAGGTGCTGGCCATTCTTGGATTGCCTTGGTCTTAGAAGGATCAACAGAGATTCCATCTTTAGAGACAATATGGCCAAGAAAAGAAATCTCCTGAAGCCAGAATTCACACTTGCTAAACATCCCATATAATTCATGCCTCCTCAGAGTCTTCAAGATAATGCGCAAGTGATTTTCATGATCTTCGTAGGTTTTGGAGTATACCAAGATATCATCAATAAATACCACCACAAATTCATCGAGATACTCCTTGAAAACTCTATTCATTAGATCCATGAATACAGAGGGTGCATTAGTCAATCCAAACGGCATTACAGTAAACTCGTAATGCCCGTACCTGGTTCGAAATGCTGTTTTCGGAATGTCTTCCTTCTTCACACACAACTGATGGTATCCAGATCGAAGGTCAATCTTTGAAAAGTATTGAGCTCCATGCAGTTGGTCAAATAAATCATCAATACGAGGTAGGGGATACTTGTTCTTTATCGTTATGGCATTGATCTCCCTGTAGTCGATACATAACCTCATAGATCCATCTTTCTTTTTAACAAAAAGAACAGGGGCTCCCCATGGAGAAACACTAGGGCGAATAAATCCCTTATTACTCAATTCCTCTAGTTGTTTCTTTAGTTCGACTAACTCTACAGTGGCCATTCTATAAGGGGTCTTCGATATAGGCCTTGATCCAGGAATCAAATCAATGGAAAACTCAACTTCTCGTTCTGGAGGATGTCCAGGTAAATCTTCCGGAAATACATCTACAAATTCTTTCACAACAGGTACATCCTCTATTTGAACATTCCTTTCCTCACCGATAGTTACTTCATTCTCTTCCTCCCCAATAATTGAATTAAGTTGAGCTACTGGGGGTGGATCTAAATAAGAATTAGGTGGTGACGATTCTGCTCTAAAAATAAGGTGCTCCTTATCATTATCATCAAGAATCGTAACCTCTTTCTTCTTACAATAAATCTTCACATCATAGTCCGAAAGCCAGTCCATACCGAGGATTATATCAAACTCAATCATAGGTATGACGATGAAATCAGCAGATAAAGAAAATTTATGTGCTCTAATGGGGACTGATTCACAAAACTTTGTTGCAACGATACTTCCCTTAGGAGTTTTAACTGACAACTCCCTTATTAAATCAAATTGGAAATATCTAATTTTCTTAGCAAACTGGGAAGATATGAAACAATACGATGATCCAGAATCAAATAATGCATTTTCTAAACTTGAGGAAACCATTAAATTACCTGCCACCACGTCTTTCGGAGCTTCTACCTCAGCAGTAGTGATAGCATAAGCCTGGCCTTGATCCCTTGGCCTTTTCTGAGGTAAGTTCTCCTGACGCTTAGGACATGCATTTGCATAATGCCCCATCTCCCTGCAATTGTAGCACTGAACGTTGGTAGCTTCCTTCTTCCCCTTGCAATCATGAGCTTGGTGGCCTTTTTCACCACACTTGTAACAGACTCCCATTCCCTTCAAGAAAGTACCAGGATGTTTCTTCCCGCATTTACCAAGAGATGGATATTCAACCTTTCCCTTATTCCCCTTATTTCCATTCCCAGATTGATCAGAAGGTCTCTTCTTCTCTTGCTTTGCTTTAAAGTCATAAGACTTAGATAATTCCTTTTCGGTCTTTATAGTACATGAGACAATGTCTTCGTACGATGAAAAGGATTGTGAGACTAATGCTCGACGGAGAAATGGTTTTAACCCATCAAAGAAACGATCAATCTTACTTCTTGGGTTGCGAATATAATCTCCAGCATACCTCGCTAACCTTGTAAAGTTAGCCTCATAATTTGTGACATTCTCATCCTCCTTTTGTCTCAGACTCAGAAATTGTCTTTCCATATCCGCTCGATGGTCGCGAGGGAAGTATTTTTCTAAAAACAGATCTTTGAATTCCCTCCATTCCATATTTGATACTTCATCATCTTCCTTCGTATTTTGAATCAATGACCACCATTGATCAGCATCTCCAGTGAGGCGGTAAAGTGCCATGATAACTTTTTCCCTTTCACTGCTCCCCAAAGCCTGAAATATTTTCTCTAGGGAAAATATCCATTGCTCAGCTACTAAGGGATTTGTATTCCCATTGAACGTTGGTGGTTGTTGCCTCATGAATCGATCTAACATTGATCCTCCACGTTGCGGATCAGGGTGCTCCATACGGGTAAGGTTATTATTCATAACCTGAGTAAGTTGTCCCAGTATGGTGATTAGCTGATCGGCACCAGTTGCATCACCAGCCCCACTATAATTATCTTGAGTAGGAGGGCAATCCCTACATGGAGTGCGTGCATTGATACGGTTTACATTTCTTCCACTAGGCGCCATTTCTAAACAATGGCATAAACTAGATCAGTTTATGATTCAAAATACATAATCCCATACTTATAAAACACTTAACATAAATTGAACTATTTATGGATATAATCCATAATCATAAAAATGTTTTCTTTGAGGATGTATATACTCATAAACCCTTCATAATGATTTGTAAAGATAATGAGAGTTATCCTAAGCATATCCCCCGGGAGTGTCGTAACCAAGAGTGCAGCAAGGCCCGTTGTCGTGCACCAGTTCCCGTTCGAGTCTAGCTCAAAGCGGTGTTTTCGGGTTTTACCCCTAGTTACATCTGTGCCAGAGCCGCCTCTACCTGCTCGTATCCAGACAGGGATGTATTGCTCGGAAAACTCACAAAATCTCTACAATACCAAAATTCTAGGAAGTTCTTCTATACTAATCCTCAAAGTTCATCTTAGGTCTACGTGTTCTAATCAGAGTTTATCTAAATCTAGTTTCCAAGGTTTGTACTAAACTTCCTCTGATACCAACTGTAACGCCCCGACCCCAGCTACCCAGAGTCGGTGCATTACTTCGTAACATTTGCATGATCACAAGAAAGATCAAATCCCGAAAGACCGATTGGTTTAGTAGCCTTGGAAACACTAGATATATTCATAAGTTTTACATTACATCATAAAATGAAAAACTACTACAACAACATAATGTTTCCAACGTCCACACTATAAACCCCTCATAATATCCCTGCAAGTCAATCATAATTTTCTTCTTCACTACCTGGGAAAAATAAAACATAGAAAAGGGGTGAGCTCAAATGCCCAGTAAGGATAACAATATAGAGGAAACTTTCATAAATAAAAATAAACATTTAAGGCAATGTATAACTAAAACAAAATCCTTTTAAATACGAACTTTCAACATGGTATGGCATAAATAAAATGAAATAATGCCATTTACTTATTCACATGGATATTCTACTAAATGAATAATCACATGAAAAAATCAATAACCACTTTCATAATGTTGGAATGCATAATGCCAGACTATCATAACCACATAGCCAAGGCCTCGTTCCAAGACTACAAATAAGATTTTGTCAAGGCCTTGTGCCAAGACACTAGTTTGTCTCATGAGACCTACCGAAGCAACTTTTTTAGAAGATACTTATGTTTAAAATTGCTAAAAATACTCCAGTGTTTTTCTGAAATCATTATGCAAGCTTCTTAAAACAAAATAACTAATTTTGATACTTCTCGAATAATTATAGGCCATGATGGGTCCACTCCCAATCCCTTCCTATCTACCACACTCGAGAGTCAGGTTTTCTGAAAACATTTTTAAGCTTGCGTTAAATACGTATACATTTGCACTGGATTTTCATATTTTTGAGAGAAATATTTCTTTTTTTTGAAATCATTTAAGATCCATATAAAATAAAACATTTTCTTTGAAAATATTCTTATAAGCTTGTAAGGAAAGCTTTGAAGATTTTATAACGGCGTAAAATAACCGCACCCGCCGTATAAGTTAAAAAAAACATTCTTACCTCAATTCTGTCGAAAAGGTTAAAAAGGACCTTGTTTTGAAAACGACGTAAAGAATCCTTTATAAACCTCTTATAAAAATTCAAACAAGGGTATAAATGACTTTAACCCATATTCTTCTAAATAGTAAAAATGTTTTGAAATACATTTTTAAGAAACATGGATGTGGATGATAAAGAGATCCCAGTAGATTATTACGTATAAACAACCTTGGATAATGAAGAGGTTGTAAAGTAAACCCTTACCTTGTACTTTTCCTTGGTTGGGGTAGGTTAACCTCCTGTATAATGGTGAAATAATTGTTATTAAATTATACAAGAATCATATATATTAATATGATATCATATATGATCTTTTAACATTGATTTGTTAATAATAGCTTAGAATTATCGTCGTTTCGGGTGTTAACTTACTCATTTTCTTTTATATGTTTTGTTACATAAGTCATGTTTGTTGTATCTTATTCATATCCAGAATGATATAAAGTCCTTAAACATCATTTTTAAATCATTAAATGATAATTATACTTGAATGGATACGATGGATAATGAATCTCATCGCGTTCGTGGAGACGGTAGTCCGTACGTACGCACGAGCGACAATATCATTCTTTTGATATTAAAATAATATATAAATGGATGGTATATCATATATACAGAATCATTAACATGTTATATTTATTATTTACTTGAGTTACACATCATTATTATACCCATCCAAATAATATTATATTGAATAACAATTACACCACGACGTGGAGACGGTAAGCCGTACGTACGCACGTATGGTGACATGTTATTCAAAGGGTGGATAGAATACTGAATATGATTGTACCATATTTATAATAACATCACAGTATATGTGAGATACTGGAGTTATTATTTCAGAATGGTAAGAACAAAGGAAGAAGAAGTGGAAGAAGAAATGAACTTAGAAAAGGGTGGTGAAATCATTACCTCTTCTTCGGGTTCTTCCTTTTGATTTGATCAAAAGGGCTCCTTAGGTTGGCTTTCTGATCAAACTAAGGCCTCTAGGTTGTAGTGAGGGATGTTGGGAGAGTATTTGGGCAGAGTTTGGCCGAACCAAAAGGCTTTTAAGGTGTGAAGAAATGAGAAGGAGGAGTGCCCTTTTATAAGAGGGGTGAGGGGCACCTTTGGAAAAGTTAGAAATATTAATTTATAATAAATTCATATTCGGTTTAAAAAGGCTCCAAAGTTGACTATTCAAAGGATGATGTGGGGATAGGTCGAAAACAACTCATACAATAGAATTTAGACAGGTTTGGGTACTTATATTAACCTTATCTTTAAGTATTAACTCTAAGTTAATTAGTTTCACTTTTACAATGTCTCTTTGTATTTTTATATAATATGGTTAATAAACGTACCATATACATACAAGCGACCCCCAAGTGGTCCATTAATGATGAACCTATCATGATATAAGTCTCTTGGCCGAACCTTAGATTTTTAGGAATTTAATATCAATTAATAATATAATATTTGTTTTAAGAACTCTTTTATGTCAATTTTGACACTATTCAATAGTTGATTTTTGTGAAACTCCTAAAAGATTGATTACTTCGAACAAAGTCAATTAAATCAATCCTAATATATCATATTATCATAGAAAATTAGTTTAATTCATTAAAAGTTTCATATTATAATTATTTGGGTATTTATAAGATCAATTATTTTTATTTTTCACTATTTTAGTAATTACTGCATCATCATTGTGTCATAAATAAAATAAATTATATAATGTCTAAAAATTATAAATAAAATATCATTATGTAGGAAATCTTTTTAGATTTCTAATTAATATTTATAATCGAAAATCCAACATGTATAACCCTATGTAAAATTTGTTCTTCTAAAAGATGTAATCTTATGCCATTTTTTGTATTCATTTTAACTTAATTAAAATAAAGTGTCATTATCACTTACAAGTGGATCAATGGGGTCCCAAAATTGACCAAAAGATGCCCCTGGTCGACCATGTATCAACCAATAGGGTTGAGACACGTTTTAGGGTAATTTAGTATTATTATAATATTATTTTTTTAACCCTTATTTACCGGATTTACCCTTAACCATGGTAAATAAAATATTTACCGCAGTAATTATTCAAAATGTCTAAAAATAAAAGTTACCTATTTACACAATTTGAACATCCTGATTCCAAATATGGAATCCATTTTCCTAAATTCAAAACACAGAAGTGGCAGAAATTAATTTAAAATTAATTCCCGCTGTCAAAACAAAAAGCGTGTTTTTAAGAGATAATAACTATCAAAAGATTGACACTTGTTTATGTTCGGTTTAATTGTAAAATTATGTCCAATGACCAACATTATATTAAATGGTAAAAATATATTCTAAATATACTTTAAAACTACTAAAATTCATAATTTATTACTATTAATTATTTTGATTAAAAAAGTTGTTTTTAATTAAAATTTAGTAATTTTCACTATTCATCAAAATATGAAAGTTATCCGAAAAGTACCAAAATTTCACCTTAGGCTAATTTCGATATCCCGAATCCAAAAATGAAGTCCATTTTGAAATATAGTATAATTATGATTTCAAAAAGTAGGTATTACTATTCATAACGGCTAGTTTGATTAGTTATGGTGTGTTAGAACTCGGTGTTGCGTACAACACACGCTATCACATTATTCAAAGAGAAGCGTACCGTAGAAGCTTGGGGTGTTACACCATTCACCATCAACCATATAATGGTTGAAACCCAACAGTCAAATTTTGATTATACTCTCTACATTATAAAATTGATATGGTTTTGTTGAGTAAAAATTAATAGAACCCACATATTCAAGAAACACATTTTATAAAAAAATTGGGGTGTTACATTCATCCCCCGTAATAAAATTCATCCCCAAAATTTCACATCATTCCCTTAGTTGAGAAAAGATGTGGGGATTTTTTCCCTAATTGAATCCTATGATTCCTATGTGGATTATTCATAATCATGGTTCTTCTATAACACTTTAATGAGTTGGCTTGTGTTGTATCATAGAACATTGTATCTATGTTTTAAGATCTCTAGAGTTTCTCCTCATAAGAGAGGTCTTGTTCTAATTATACTAATTAATTATTTATTACATGTGAATGGTCATGTATGAACTTATTCAATATTGATATGTGAAAAACATAATGAAATTGTGATAAATTTTGTGGAAGAGCAATACAATAATCCAATTTTCCTATGCGATCAAGGATTTCATAGGGGGAAATGCTCTTGGGGTTGAGTTTACTTTTATTCCAAACCCATGTGAATCTCTTCCATGGTGAAATTCAAACAGTGACTTCTTCACCAACATAAACATCCAATTCCATTTGATGGTTTTCGGCATAAATATTCGGCCAACTTTGATAAGACTTTATATGTTGTTGGATGGAATAAAATATTTCTATCATCTATTGCATAAGATTAAGCCCAGGAATCATCCTCCCACCAGCTTCATCCCAAAAATTACAAGTTCTGTATCACTTTCTATATATAGATTTATAGGGTGCCATATGAATAATCAAATGGAATCTATAGTTGTATGAGAACAAAACTAATAGGATATGTTGATCCCATCTAGGATTAAATTCCATCGACCATTGTTTCACCATATCCTCGGGTCTCAGAATAGTCCTTTCAGATTATCTACTTGATTGGGGGTGATATGCCATACTGAAATTCAATTCACTACCCAGATCACATTGAAGACTTCTCTAGAATTTTAATGTGAAACTTGGATGATTATTAGATACAATATAAAGTTGAACTCCTTGTATCCTCAACTCTCCCATCATGTAGAACCTGGAATGTTGTTCAAGAGAGAAATATTCCCAAATATAGATAAATTGGGGATTCATGGGGAGACAGTCCACTGTTACCCATATCACATTGTTTCCTTTGGATGTTATTTGGAGACCAGTGAGAAAATCCAAAGTGATATTGTCCCACCACCATGATATTAAGGGTACTAGTTGTAATGTCCCATTATGAATTTTTCACTCTAACGTCACTTTTTTACACACTAGGCACCTTATAGTATATCCAGATATCTCCCTTTTCATGTTATCCCAACAAAAATGATCATGATGGTCACAATACATATTAGTGATTCCAGGATGTACAATGAATTTAGATCTATGATCTTTTTTCATCATCACTGTTATATCTAGAATAGATAGGACTCATGGCCTTTTATTAAATTTTAGAACACCTTCTTGATCAAAATTGATCTCAGGACACATCCCATTCTTCAATGACAATATCTTTTTCAGAAACCAGGGATCTTATCATTGATATTTCTTGATATTCTCTAGTAATGATGGTTGAGAAATAATTTGGGACAGGTTTTATGACTTTACTTCTTTTGAAATTCCCTTGTATAATTTTTCTAGGTCTTTATTCAAAGGATCCATTTAAATCCTCACCATTTCCTTCACAATAGGGTATTTCCTACATAATTCATCGGCAACATCGTTTTCTATTCTAGGGTGATAATGAATTAAAGAATTATAATCTTGAAAAGTTCCAACCTTCTCCCCTCCCTCATGTTCAATTACTTTTTTATGAAAATTTACTTCAAACATTGATGGTATTTGTATATATTACATTTATCTCCATAAATATAGAGCTCCCATTTCTTCCCAAAAAACTACCACAACATGCTCGAGGTCAGCCTTAGGATACTTTTTATCAGGAGGCCTCAAATGTCAATATGCATAAGAAATTTCCTTATCATTTTGCAAGAGGATTCAACCAAGACATTTAAGATATGTGTTGCTAAAAATAATGAATCTTTCATTGAAAATGGTGTAGTTAATATGTCTTCAATAACAAAAATATTCTTCAGCTCTTATAAATTTTCCTCCTAGTCCTTTTTCTATATAAAATTAACCCTTTTTGTGTTATCATGGTTAGTGCATTAGAAATTTATGAAATGTTTTCATGAAACCTTCTATAATATCTTAAGAAACCAAGGAATCATTGAATATCAGTTTCTATTGATGGATGACTTCACCCCTATAAAACCATTGTATTTATACGGTAACTGAGATTCCTTCACTATTTACAATGTTCCCCAAGAAGGTAACTTGTTTTAAACAAAATTCACACTTTCTTGAACATTCAAAATAACTTCTCCTTCCTCATAGTTTCTAGTATCATCATTAAATGATACTCATGATCCTCAAAAATTTTGTAATATATCAAAATATCTACAATAAAAACTACCAAATAGTTGTTATGGTAGTCCTTAAACACTATATTCAGCAAATCCATAAAAATAGAACGAGAATTAGTCAATACCTAAGGAATAACAACAAACTCATAATATCTATAACATGGTCAGAAGGAATTTTTTTGAATATCTTGTTTCTTCACCCTCAATTAATGATAAATAGATCGATGATCAATCTTAGAGATGAATTGATCCCCATGTAGTCGTCCAAATAAATCATCAATTCAAGGAAAGGGTACTTGTTATTCAATAGGATCCCATTAAGTTATCTATAATCAATTCATAGCCACATTGATAAGTCTTTCTTCTTCACAAAGAGAATATCTTCTCCCCAAGGAGGCACACGTGGTTTGATAGACCCCATCTCCAAAATATCATTGAGTTTTTTATTTAATTCCAACATCATCACATTTTCTATTCTATATGATGTTATTGATATTGTATTGGAACCGAGAATGAGTTCAATTGTAAAATCTACCATTATTTTATGTGAGGTATAGGAAACACCTAAGTAAATAGTTTGGTGTATTACTGAATTATGGGACCATTTTATATTTTTATACATTCTTACCACTCATCTTCATCTATCTAATCGATAAACAAGGCTACGAGAGTGGATTCAAGACAATGATCAGGGTAATACATCTCTCCATTGAAGATAACTGTAGGCTGTAATATTAAGACTAATGAAATTTCCTTACATCTAAATTTTATTTTAGCATTATAAGTTGAGATAATTTCCATCCCTAGTATAGTGTTTAATTTCATCATGTGATTTTCTACGAGATATGGGATAATATTATGATGGACAAAGTAAATACTGGAGTTTCTAAACACTATTGATATTTGGATAATCCCACTAGGAGTCTGGACATATAAATCTACTCATAAAAGTGTTTGAATTGATTATATAGTATTATCCAACATATAGGAAACAAACAAATGTTTAGAAGAAGAAACAAAAAATTTAATTACTGGATTTTAGAGAACAATGAGAGTACCTACCACCACATCATTATGAGCATCAACATCAGATATCATGATAGAAAAAGAATGACCATGTTACCTTTTCCAAGGAAATGGATGATGGTGATTCCCCTCCAATAACATTAGATTTAGAAAATGATTAGAAAAGTTCCCAAGTTGTCCACATTTCAAGAATTGTACTTCAGGAAGGGCCAACACCATATTCCCTTTGTTGTTTTGGGTTCAAAAGTTGTGGATTAACCTCACTATAATAATTTCAAGCGATATGGCCATCACTTCCACACTTATATCATTTTCCTCCCTTAAGAATTAAATTCATTGAATACTTCTTCCCTCACTTGTTTCATGTGGAATGTTTCACTTGCATTCCAACTCACTCTTTATCAATGTAAATACCCATGTTTTTAGAGATATATTCATCCCATTTGATTTGGGAGACCATTGCCTCTCATTGAACTCCAATTTGAATATAGTAGTAATTTGTAAAATTTCCTCATATCTTTCATTGTATTGAGCAATGGTCATAATTGACCAAAGATCAGATAAATATCCAAACCAAATGGTAAAATTTCAATTATACTCACCACATTATTTAATGAATATAGTTTTTTTGTGTACAAAATAAAATAACACAAATTTTATAGGGAAAACTTTATTCAAAAAACTAGAGTTGTTACTGTTTTTCCCTATCAAATACGATACGACATGTTCTATGAACAACATAGTTGGTGCGGTGCTTAACCATGTCATGTGATTAGGGGGTATCAATGGGTTGACATCAGGGCGGATCGCATTCCCTTTTTCCTTGGGATGTAGGTCCCCTGGACTAACTATTTTGGTAGTGTGGTGCTCCACTATTGTATCAGGGCTTGTGTCTACTGCTGATGGTAGTGTTTTGATGGGAGGTATGATAAGCATGAGGTTAATATTTGTAAGGATTGACCAATGTGGTAGATCAATGTAGTTCCTAGAGAGAGTTTATCAGACTAGTACTCCCATGTGGAATCAGGGCACAATTTTCCCTAACCACTTTGGTTTGGTAGAGATTAGACTCCCCATGTCGTCGTTGTGAGTTCTCTACCAATGTTGTAGTTCTCCCATGGTTAGTACTACCCATTCATACTATAGTGTGCATCCCTTGTATCATTTGTGAAGTTGGATCCAACACCCAAATATCGTTCTAGGTTCTTGGACATCCATACTTGTTTGGTTGATTGAGATGTTACTCCCCTATTAAACATGGGTCCAGGTCTTATATCTATAGAGTTGGTACACCTTAAAACATTCAGGGATTATATCCCCTAGACGTGACCTATAAATAGAGTCAGGACTTCCATATCATATTAGGGTTCATGTCCCCTATCATTGGATTAATAAAACCCATGTCGTTCTAGGGTTTGGTATCTCCATTCGTGTTGTTCTCGATGAGTTGGTTCTCCCGAATCATACTAGGGACTAGGTCATCTAAAATAGGGCAAGTCCTCCCCTATCACACCACAATGTAACTCCCCCATAGTAATATATAAATTATAGTGGTAGTCCCCTATCTTAAAAATTAATAGGTCCTCACCTATGGAGTAGTAATCCCTTTTATCCGTGTAGTGGTGGGGAGAGGGTCCTCTATTGGAGTTAATTATCCCTCATCTATTGATTAAAAATACGGGGAGTGGGCCCCTTCACTGGTTTAAATGTGATATCCAGTTAAGAGTTAGTTCTCAATTGATATATTGAGGTTCATTCCACACCATATAGGAGTAATTGAGGATTAATGGCTAGATAATATATAGTACTCCCTCGACTTCAGTGAAGTGGTGAGGTGTGGGTCCCTCTATTTTCTCTCACTATAGTGGTTGAACTTGGTGTATTTTCTGGATCATTTCTCCCTCAACTATGTGTAGTGTGAGGGGAGGGACTCTCCACTATTATTCTTATGACTGTACACATGGAACGTTTCAATTATTGTAGGACCACTAGTGATGGGAACTAGAGCTAAAAGTTGTGAGTTGTTCCAAATGGATTTTATCTTCATGATGGTACCATATGATTTGGATATTCTCGTGGAGTTTGTTCTCCTAGTTTTGTGATACCATTAGAGTATCATGTATAATCATATTTATGGCTATTATGGAATAATGTCATGATATGTTGGGTCTGAGAGAAGTATATCAAGGCGTTTCTAGGCATCTGTGTCTATTTTCATGTGTTGGGATGACACACATTGTGTAATAAGATGAATACATGTGTTTAGATGAGAATTATTCGATTTGAAATTTCTCTCTCTTTTGAGTTTCCCCTAGCTAGGTCGAGAAGATAATTGACTTTATGTTTTTTCCCTTAATTTTTCTTTTCCGATGTTCCTTTTGAGTATTTTTATACTCACCCTTGCATGGGATTTTTAAACACATTGTGGAGAACACGTGCCTTTTGATGGAATCCATCAATGACCATATCTAGGTGGATCATAGTGAGCTATACTAACTAAGGTGTTCATAGAATATGGGTTGATGAGATTTTTGGAAGTTGAAAATAACAATGATCCCCTCCTTTTTAGGAGTATGTAATCTATTATAGTTTTTTATGGGAAGGTTTCATTACCATATCTTCTTTAATTACTTTTTTTTCTCTATATTTTGATATTATTCTGCATTAATTTCATTTCCATTACTTTGTATCTCTACAATCTTGCATGGATTGGTTTGTGTGTGTGCGTACATGAACTTTAGGTAAAGGCCTCCCATCTATGTGATATGACTACTCAGTGATATTCTCCATCCCCTGGCCAATTGGATGTGGGCTTGGGGATTTTCATCCTGGTCCCCTTCATGTTGTGTCATGACATAGTGGTATCAGATCACATTCCACATTGGGACCATAGTGTCGTGATCTTGGATTGGGTTTCAAAGTGGCTGTGTTATGGTTTTTCGAGTTATGATCTCAAGAAAGAGGTCATAGTATTGGTGTGTAAGCTGATTCATCCATTAACAAAGACTCTGAAAACCTAAATTTTGTCTCGGTACATTGGGATTGTGGTCACATTGGAAATAATGGTACATGAATCATATAAGAGGGGGTATTAGTTTTTTTTCTTATCCATCTTGAGTGAGCTCACATGATATATTATTTTACTATAGAACATCTTCATTCTATTATTGAATTCTCCCTAGTTATTATCCAAATAGTTTTCCACCATGGGATTTTCGTGAAGATCCATGTTGTGATGAATATTAAGTGAAGGGAACTAGTTTTAAGGGGGTTTGTCTTGGTGCTCCTCCCGTTGATTGTCCATCTATTGAGTAGCTAATTGAGCTAGATGTTTAGGATGAGGATGTGCCCAAGTAGAGCACATAACATGAGTTATAGATGTAGAAACCTTTATGGTATCATGGTAATCTTGAACCCCATAATTCCAATGACCCACTTGAGGAAGTCACACATGTTTACCACATATTGTGGACACCTCCAGATCAGATGTTGGTCTTTGAATGTATCCATCTACATAACTTTTTGAACTGATGGGGTAGATATCTGATGTAGTATCATGAAGATGTGATGCAAAATAGGGTGGCATTATAAAGACTATACATGGAAGGGTGTAAACCATCCATGTTGAGATCAGTGCATATCCTAGAGCTTCTATAGCTTTGGAAGGGTAGCATGACTATGGTAGAGTACTCTGCATGGTTCATAGTCCTATTTCATTGCTCCATAGATATGGTATGATACCTACGAATAAGAGATCATACCAATGATAAGGGACTCTATAGAGACATCTGAGTAGGTGTGGTCTTCTTATGCCTTACCTCTTTTGTGGGAGTACTGAAATGATTTCTATTCGTATATATCTTCCTTGTGGAGGAACATGAAAATGTGGAATGTAGTGGTGGACATGATGCTGAGGTGTTAGTATTACTTGGTAGAAAACCGATGATAGGATAATCATGTACAAGTAATACACAAACATAGACTCAAGAATATGGGCCTATAGCACAGGAGCCACATCAAGGATTAGATCAGCTGCAGTAGAGGCATCATAACTCTTTTGATGACCGCATACAACTTTCTAGGGATTTTCTAACATGCCATGTTGTGGACAGGGAGATGGTCAACGAACCACCTTGGAAAAGGTAGTGTTTGCAGCATGGAGTTCTTAAATATGGTCGAGGTCGAAGTGGGGATGGGAGACAAGCTGTTGATGGTCACTAGTTTTATGTGATCCCACCACCACCCACATGCATTTCATGCTAGGATTAGGGAGTTGGAGGACGTGGGTGTAACAACCCAATGTTCTTTAATGGAATTAACATCTTATATTTATGTCATGAAAACAAAGAATAATGAACTACTATGAGATACGTGACCTTTAAACATAATTTTTTCACTTATGTGTTTTGAATTTTGAAAATCCCACAAACACATTTGTGTTCAACATTATTTTTGGAGTCTAATGAAACAAAAATAATTTTCGGTGAGTATTAACGTACCCTTGTGAATATTAAGATACCCTTATGAATAGTATTATTACCATTATAAGTAGTAAATCATCCAGAAAAAGAGTAACCTTACCCATGAATAATTAAATAAAATTTAGACATCTTTGAATGTGACAATTTGACCTTAGTAAACGTTTTGGTATTTTGTAAGTCATAAATAAATAATTATAATTAATTAGTTAATTTAAAAGAAAATTTACTTTCCTAAAATATATTCCTAAATTATTTAATCAATGTATTATAGTTTTATATAATTTTTTAAGACCCTATGTAATTTTTGAAAGCACTATAAAATCAGTTTTAATTTCTAAAAGCTGTTTTTTATATAAATTATTATTTTAATTAAATATTAAATTAATAATATTTAAAAAATTATTTTTGAAAAATGGACTTTATTTTTAGATTCTACATGCCACAAAATGGTTGGGGTAAATTTTTGGGATTTTTCCGAAATTCAAGAATTTTTTATTAATAGGAAAATATCGTTATTTAAAAAAATAAGCTAAATAAGCTAATTATAGAGTCATGTGTGATGTTATGATGATGTAAGCCCACTTGGTTTGGTATCACATGATAAACGTACTATTCTTGGTCATGGATTACTCACTATTCCTTGTCTTTTGAAGAAATAATAAACTAATGACTTTTATATTAAAGAAAACCATCTCCCCTCCACTATAAAATCCACCATTCACCCCCTCATTTCCCCACACCTCTCTAGCTCCAAGACGTCTCTAAACTCTGCCCAAAAATCATCCCTAGCCCCTATCCCCCGTCCAAGAGCTTATGGTCTCATCAAAAGGCCAATCCTAGCTTCATTAAGGAGGATCTCAAGAGTAGTATTTAAGAGGTAATTTCTCTCCCACTTCTCCTTTAATTTCCTTTCAAGTTCAAGGTCATTTCCTACTCTCTCCCCACCTATCTTCATCCAAATGGTATTTTAACTCCATTATTATACATATAATTTAATTATATTATTCTAATGGTATATTATATCATCAAACTCCATTTCCCTCTTCGTTTTATTTTATTAAAGAGAACGTTGTCCGTGAGGTGTTAATTTAACACCTTCAAGAACGACATGCTTTCTTATTCCATTTCTACATTCAGATCTGGTCATGAAACCATTTTTGAGGTTGATCCAGATTATTTTATATGTTTCATGTCCAATTTAATGTTCTATAACTTAATTATGAACATATTACTAAGTGTTAAATTAAAACAAGTTCATTGTGATCAAAAAACCGCCCAAATTAACCCAAAAAATCTTCATTTATTTTTTATCTAATGATTCATCCACATGGTATTTGATATAAATCACAATAAGATCATTTTAAATTATAGAATTTCATTAATAACATGTAATATTTTTTTTTTCCAATGTTCTATCCGAATTTCAATTTATGAATACATGTGAACCACCGAAGAAAAACCATAAAAACAAACAACCTCGAACAATGTTTTTAAACTCTATAAGTCATCCAAAGGAACATTAATGGACATAATGAAACCAGAATGAACCATATTAATGTATAAAAGGTTATTTAATTTCTAATTCAATAATATAATGTCTTTAAACATTACATTAAATAGAATAAATAATTCGGATATAATGTAAGGGGAAATTATCGAACCCAACTTTCATCCTTCGGGTTTTACCACTTTAACTCCATTTTTGATATGGAAACTACGTAAAGATAATGTGTTCATAATTGTATTTACCTTTTCATTATATAAATTTTTTATAATGATGTTTATTTCAATACAAATTTTTTCCAAAAGTACTCTTCTTTTAAGAACTCAACTTTTACCTCTCATTCATGGTTGATGGTTCTTTTATCAAGTATGTTGTTCCCTCTTTCTTTTGGGATCCCAATGCTTATGAATGTATTCGTATGAGATTAAAACCATTTATTACCATGGTTTTGTTATGTTAATTATTGAAATATTTTCTATGTGGCATTCATGATAATGATAATATTATGAGGTGACGGGTGCGCTCGAAATTATATTGCAATATGAATGTTTCAAAGTGACGGGTGCACTCAGAATTATATAGCTATGCAATGAATTGGGTAAAGTGATGAATCTCAAGAGTAAATGTGAGATTATTGGTTAACAAGATTATATCTTGGTTCGCACGTATGTTTGGTAGTTAACCACTAATACTTGATGTTTTATTTTTATACATTATCACATTTCAAGTCGTTTATTTATGCTCCTCTCATGTTAGTGATCCTTTGCCTATGTCATGATTATGCGAACACCATGCTATATTATTCTTATATATCATATTAATAGGATTTTATCTCATCCCTTTTTATGTATATCCTCAGGTGGATACATGTACTAAGGAGAGGAAAAGTGCCAATAACAAGCCAGAGAAGAAGAAATTAAATAAATGTTTAAGCTTGATGTTGTAATTATTTCATATAGGCCTAGTTTTCCCAAGACACTAAACCTTCGGATACTCTATGTGTAATACTATTATGTTGTTTATTTTTTAAATGATTTAATATTAATGTAAGAAAAGGATGGGTCACTTTAGTTGGTATTAGAGGAAAGGTTTAGTTAATTTGGGAATTAGTATTAGTGAACCCTAGAGAAAACCTCTAGCACGAGACTAAGTACAAATATGAACACAAGGAAATTTACATAGGGATCCCTTATGTTATGTTCTAGGTATAAATTTTATAAATGAATATGTTATTCCTGAATTTTTTACTTATATTTTGTTCTAACCTTTTCTATTTTAGAAAATAGTGGGAACCAGGAAAAATCAGGCCAAAAACTCATGCAAGGGCCAATGCAACGATTACCTGAACGACATCCCCAGTGATTTGGTAGGTGGAGTTCAGAACTTCATGGAAATTCTTTCCCAATTATCTTAGATTTTGAATAATAACCATAATAATGGGGAACTTCCTCTTTACCAAAAGTGGGAGAAATTGGCTATCGAATGTTTTATGGGGCAACTGCCACCGATGTTTGGTGGATCTTCCGATCCACTAGTTGCGGAACAGTGGTTTAACTCAATGGAGAAGATCATTTCTGTTCTTCACTGTTCTGAGACATAGAAGGTGACCATGGCCATTTATCATCTAGATAAGGAGGTTGATCAATGGTGGTATTTTATTAATAACACCAAGCCAAGGGTGGAAATTGAAGAGATAGAATGGGAAGACATTAAGATATTGTTTCTTAATAAGTATTTCCCATGAACTCTTCATAAGAATATGTGGAGAGAATTTGTATAGCTCAATAGAAAAGAAGGAGAATTTTTCAGAACCTATGAAAAAAATTTCGCAAGTCTTTCAAGGTACACTTCAGGTTTTTTTATCAACATTGATAGAAAAATTCGAAGATTCTTTAGTGGATTAAAACCACAACTTCGAAAGGCTCTCGTAATTCGAGACTTTCAGAGTTATGATGAAGATGTTCGGTGTTCTCTCGAAGTGGACATAGAGTTTGGATAATGTTCCCATGGCTGTGGTGATAATAAAAGAAAGATGGAGTTTCAATCTGGTGGATATAATGACAAAGGTGGGAAGAAAAATCAACGACCCACATGCCACAAATGTGGGAAGTTGCACCTTGGGAACAGCCTCCCAGGAATGGGGAAATGCTTGAAGTGTGGGAAATAATGACACAATGATCAAGAGTGTTAAAAAGACATGAAAAGGATGGAGAATGTATCTGTTTAAATGAGAGAACCACTCAGGGATCAATGCCATAACATTAGGGATCTAGGGAACTATGAAAACTAGTGCACTAAACCTCGAGTTCTCGAGGGTAATGAACACCAGCAACAACCAAAGCCAAAGGTACAATGGAATTCTTATGCCATTACAACTGCAGAGGCAGAGCATGATAATGAAGTCCTACAAGGTACACTTCCTATTGAATCAATAATGGAAAACGTATTATTTGATTATGTTTCTACATATTCATTAATATCTTGAAAGTTTGCTAGAACTATAGAATCGAACCCCGAAACCTTGAAGTAGAGATATCTGTAAAAACACCAAGTGGTGAAATCATTCTAACCCAAGTGTTTGAATTTTCTCCTGTTGGTGTATGTGGGAAGTTTCTCATGGTAAATCTCATAATACTTCCCTTTGGTAAATTCAACGCTATAATGGGAATGTATTGGATCTCATTATATAGAGCACATATCAACATTCAAGAAAAGGAAATATCATTTCATATTTCAATCCATCCCATGCTCCTCTATAAATTCACGGAATATCATGAATCTCCATTGAAAAATCCTTCAATGGTGTGGGTGTTGATTCCCTATGAAGAAGCATACCTCCCCCAAATGTATGATTTTATGTAAAGTGACAACCTTGAGGAAATTCCCATCGTGAGGGAATACAATGATGTATTTCCCGAAAAGTTTTCAGTTCGCCGGGATTGTGAGGTAGAGTTCTGAATTGAACTCATACCTTGAGCTACTCTTATCTTGAAGTGTCCCTATAGGATGTCTCCTATCGAACTGGAGGAGTTAAAGAAGCAGCTGCAAGAGCATTTGGACAAAGTATTCATATGTTCTAGTGCATCACCTTGGGGTGTGCCATTGCTCTTTTTGAAGAAGAAGAATGTAACAATTCGGCTGTGTATCAATTATTAGGAACTCAACAAGATCACTATAAAGAACAAGTATCCTTTTCTAAGGATTTACAACCACTTTGATCAGTTAAGAGGTTATCAATACTTCTCAACGGTGGATCTTCATTATGAGTTTTTGGTGATGCCCTTCAAACTTACTAATTCCCCTAAAATATTCATGGATTTGATGAATAGAGTCTTTAGAGATTACCTTGACGAAATTTTGATAGTGTTTATTGAGTATATTCTCCTCTACTCTAAGAGAAAAGAGGAATATTAAGAACATCTAAGACTTCTGTTGGAGACATTGAGAAAAGAGAATATATACGCCAAGTTCATCAATTGTGACTTTTGGATGTAGAATGTCACGTTCTTGGGACATGTGATCACAGGTGTGGTAATTTATGTGGATCCTTCAATGAAAAAGGCAATTGAGGAATGGCCCAGGCCCTCTAGTGTCACAGAAATCCGTAGTTATCATGGATTAGCTGGGTACTACCGATATTTTGGGAGAAACTTATCATGATTATCAACCATGATTACTATGTTAAAAAGGAAAGAGTTAAAGTATGTTTGGACTGAAGAATGCGAGGGAAGCATCAATGAGAAAATGAGAAGGTTGAGAACTGCACCTCTAGTCACACTATCGAAAAGTGGAGATTATTTTGTGATATAAATTGATGCTTCAAAGAAAGGCTTTGGTTGTGAACTCATGGAAAATGACAATGTAATAGACTATGCCCCACGACAGTTGAAGATCCATGAGTAGAACTACCCGACCCATGATCTAGAGCTGACTGCCATGATTATTGCCTTGAAAATCGGTCAACATTTCCATTATGGTTAGAAGTGTGACATATACACCGACCACAAGATCCGAAAGTATATATTCACAGAAAATGAGCTCAACATGAATCAAAGGATATGGTTATAGCTAATCAAGGATTAATATTGCTCAATTCATTATCATCCTGGAAAGGCGAACAAGGTAGCCGATGCTATATGTAGAAAAGAACCTGAAACTCTATCCATGTTATGATTTGAGAAAGGCACTATCTTCATAGATATGCAAAGGACAGATTTGGAAACCATAAGTTTAGGGGATACATCCTACCTTTCCCAAATTATTGTGAAACCATCCATCCATGAGAAGATTAAGGAATCACAAATGGATGATATGGAGATACAAAAGAGGGTGAATGTAGTAAATAAGGGAAGCTGCAGGAGTTCCATATCGACGATGATTGTGTTATTCAGTTTGGAACAATGCTTTTTGGGCCTTCAACACTCGGGATAAAGAAGGATCTATTGGAAAATCCACAAATCTCAACATTCTCTATCCATCCTGGGAGTACCAATATGTACCGTGATCTCCGGGAACACTTCTGGTGGGATAACATGAATATGGAGATTGAAGAATATATATAAGGGTGATTGGTATGTCATCAAGCTAAAGCTGAGTGAAAAAAGTCCAAAGGTATGATTTATCCATTGACTATACCCATGTGGAAATGGGAAAATGTTTCTATGTACTTTGTCACGGGTCTCCCAAAGATAATGAAGGGAAATAATGCGATATGGGTTGTGGTTGACCGACTCACCAAGACTACCCATTTTATCGCTATTTGGGAAGATCAATCACTTGAACAACTTGCAATGGTATATGTTAATGAAGTGGTGAGACTTCACGGTGTTCCACTCTCAATTGTCCTTGACCATGATCCAAGGTTCACATCAAAACTCTGGAGGAGCCTTCAACATGCTTTGAGTACTGAATTAAATTTTAGCATGGTCTATCACCCCCAAACTGATGGCCAGTCTGAAAGGACCATTCAGACACTTGAAGATATTCTAAGAGCTTACTCTCTTTAATTCAAAGGTGGTTGGGATCATCATATCCCATTGGTTGAGTTCTCATATAACAATAGCTTCCACTCAAGTATTCTGATTGCTCCATATGAAGCTCTATATGGAAAATGATGTATAATACCAAACTGTTGAGACGAAGTTGGAGAAAGAAAGACACCTGGACATGATCTTCTTCAAGAGACGGCATAGAAGGTTCAAGTCATCCAGAAACACATCAAAGTTGCTCAAAGTCGGTGAAATAACTTTGCTGACAACTGTAAAAATGACTTGTAGTTTGACATTGGAGATAAATTCTTATTTCAATATCTCCATGGAAGAGAGTCAAATGATTCGGGAAGAAAGGGAAGACAAGCCCACGGTATATTGGCCCCTTTTAGATCCTTGAACACATAGAAGATGTGGCATATCATCTTGCACTTCCACTGAATATGGCCCAAGTTCATGATGTGTTTCATGTATCACTACTGAGGAAGTACATACCAGACCCCGGATATGTACTAAACTCAGAGGTGGTGTAGTTGGAAGATGATTTCTCCTATGAGGAGCAACCACTAAAGATTCTGGATTGGATAGATAAGGATCTATGCAACAACAAAACCAATCATGTAAAATTGTTGTGGAGGAACCATAAGTTTGAGGAATCATCTTGGGAACTAGATGAGGAAATGATGGCGAAACACCCTCACCTGTTTTTGTAAAGTGAAATTTTGGGGGTGAAATTTCTTAAGGGGGGAATAATGTAACGACCAAAAGTTTTTCAATAGAATTACCTTCTTATATAAATGTCATGAAAACAAAACATAATGACCCACTAAGTGATAAGTGACCTTTAAACATAAGATTGTCACTTCTATGTTTTGAATATTGAAAATATGACATACACATTTGTGTTCAAGATGAGTTTTGGAGTATAATGAAACAAAAATAATTTTTGGTGAATAGTAACGTATACTTGTGAATAGTAACAAACCCAAATGAATAGTATTATGAACCTTATGAATAGTAAATCATCCAACATAAGATTAACCATACCCATAAATAATTAAATATAATTTAGACATCTTAGAAAGTGACAATTTGACCTTAGTAAACATTTTTGTATTTTGTAAGTCATAAATAATTAATTATAATTAATTAATCAACATAAGGAAACTTTATTCCCCTAAAATGTATTCATAAATTATTGAATCAATGTCTTTTATTTTTTAGATAATTTTATAGGACCCTATGTAATTTTTGAAGGAACTATAAAATCAATTTCAATTTTTAAAAATTGTTTTTTATGTAATTTATAATTTTAATTAAATATTAAATTAATAATATTCAGAAAATTATTTTTGAAAAATAGACTACATTTATGGATTCTACATGTCAATAAATGGTTGCGGTAAATTTTTTGGATTTTTCTGAAAAACATGAATTTTTTATGAATAGTGAAATACCGTAATTTACAAAAATAAGCTAAATATGCTAATTATAGAGTCATGTGAGTTGTCATGATGATGTAAGCCAACTTGTTTCTGGATAATATGATAAAATTCCTATTCTTGGTCATGGAATAGAAACTAATCCTTGTCTATTGAAGAAATAATAAACTAATGAATTTTCTATTAAAGAAACCCCCTCCACTCCACTATAAAATCCACAATTCACAAACTCATTTCCTCACACCTCTCTAGCTACAAGACTTATCTAAAATCTTCCCAAACATATTAACTAGCCCCTCTCCCACTTCCAAGAGTGTCTGGTGTCATAAGAAGACAAATGATAGCTTTTTTAAGGAGGATTTAAGAGGTAATTTCTCTCCCACTTCTCCTTTAATTTCCTTTCATGTTAAAGTTTATTTCTTGATCTCTCCCCACCTATTTTAATCCAAATGGTATTTTAACTCCAGTATTATACATGTAATATAATTTTTTGATTCTAATGGGATATAATATCATCCAACCCCTTTTCCCTCTCCCTTTTATTTTATTAAAGAGTACATTGTTCGTGAGGTGTTAATTTATCAGCTTCAAGAACGACATGCTTTCTTCATCCATTTATACCGTCAGATCTGGTCATGAAACCATTTTTATGGTTGAAACAAAATATTTTATATGTATTATGTCCAATATAAAGTTATTTAATGGAATTATGTACATATTACTAAGAAAAATTAAAACATGTTCATTGGGATCGGAAAACCACCCAAATTAACCCAAACAATCCTCATTTAATTTTTATATAATGATTCATCCACATGGTATATTATATAACTAATTATAAAATAATTTTAAATTCTATAATGTCATTAATAACATTTAATATTATTTCTGGATGTTTACACATGTTCTACCCAAATTTCAATTTATGAATACAAGTGAACCACCCAAGAAAAACCATAAAAACGAACATCCCCGAATAGTGTTTTTAAACTCTATATGTCATCCAAAGGAACATAAAAATATATAATGAACCCATAATGAAACCTATTAATGTATAAAAGGTTATTTAATTTACAATTAATTAATATAATGTCACTATACATGACATTAAATAGAAGTAAGCATTCATATACAAGGTGAGGGAAAATTCTCGAACCCAACTTTCATCCTGAGGGTTTTACCCCTTTCACTCCATTTTTTATATTGTCACTATTTATATATATTTTTTCATCATTTTATTTCTTTTTCTAGGATATAAATGTTTTCTAATGAATTTTATGTCAATACAAATGTTTTCAAAAATAACTCTTCTTTTAAGAACTCAACTTTTACCTATCATTCATGGTTGATGGTTCTTGTATGAAGTATGTTGTTCCCCCTTTATTTTGGGAACCCAAAGATTATGAATGTATTATTAAGAGATGAGACCCATTCCTTACAATGGGTTATTTATGTTCATTATTGATATATTTTCTATGTGGAATGCATGATAATGATAATATTATGAGGTGATGGGAGCACCAATAATTATATAGCACAATATGAATGTTTTAAATTGACGGGTGCACCCAGAATTATATAGCACTCCAATGAATTGGGTAAAGTCATGAATCTCATGATTAAATGTGAAGTGATGTGTGAACAAGATTCCATCTTGGTTCACAAGTATTTGTGGTAGTTAACCACTATCACATGATTTTTCATTTTTCTGCAATGCCACATTTCATGTCTTTTATTTACTCTCCTCTCATGTTCATCATTTTTTCTTATGTCATGATTATGATCAACCCATGCTATATTAATATTATCAATCCTCTTACTGGGATTATTTCTCACCCCTTTTTATGTATATCCTCATGTGGGTACATGTACAATGGAGAGGACAAGTGAAAATAAAAATCTAGAGAAGAAGAAATTAAATAAATGATTAATCTTGATGTTGTAATTGTTTTGTATGGTCCTATTTTTCCCAATACACTAAACCTTTGGATCCTCTATGTGTAAAAATATTATGTTGTTTATCTTTGAAATGATGTAATAGTAATTTAAGAAATTTCAGGGTCACCATAGTGGGTGAGGACAGTTGTAGGCCTTAGAGGCCATTGACCAAGAACCTATGAGAATTAATAGTGGTACACACTACATCCCTTCTAATTTATGAAATAGTAATTGTTAGAAACTATTTTGAGGTACTATTTTTTTCTCTACTTTCTCTAGATTTAACTATAATGGTGTTGGGAATCAGTACACCCATGTGTTTGTGTTTTTATTCATATCTTTGAATGCATGAGGAAGAGCCCCCCCCCCCCCCCCCCCACTAAGATGTGTCTTTATGTTATTAAAACTAAGTGGGAAATTCAGTTCTCCCAAAATACAATAGTTTAATGGTATGGTGGATGAGTATCTCAAACATCTATGTTTGGGGTCTGGTGACATGTTGGTGGTTTTCCAACAGAGGTCTTAGTAACACCTAGAGTGAGCGATTGTACAACAATTTTTTCCATTCGTACCTAGTGGGCTTGAGTTATGAGACATGCGTGAGGAGAACGTGGCATGGTTTCGTATAGATTTTGACTGATAAGGATGATGGTAAATTTACCCACTAAGGTCCATTTTTGGGATGTGATCACAACCATGCAGGAGATTTAGTTCCACCCAAATAGGATAGTGTCGATATATGGTAGACGTGTTTCTTATACTTTTCTGTTTAGTGTGGGGATTTGTAATGGAGTGTTACAGTATTACATAGCCTTTATAGTGGGGTTTTTCTACATGATCATATTTTTTTGAAAGCACTAGTATAGGGAGATCATTTCTTATTACCCTTCCATTGTTGAAGAGATTGACTATATGATGTTTTGTGTAGTGTGTATTGGTTTCATAATATCCATACTCATATGGGATTCCACTAGTGGGTGTGGTAGTGTTTCTATTTCGATGAACTATGTCACAATTGGAGGATCACAAACTATGGGCCTAATAAAACCAAATTTTTTTATTTGGGAAACCCTATTTATTTATTTGGTACCCTCACATGCTTTGCACCAACAATGAATGAAATATGCATGAGGAGGTTATGGTGAAATTCATCCACGGGTCGATGGTAACTTTGGGGTTAAGTCAGTATTTGTGTAAGGTTAGTGAGGTGGTGTACTGCTAGACCACATGAAAAAATATGGACCACATTGCTTTGTGTTTTCCACTTGTCATAGTTGAGTTAAAATGTGCCTATAGTTTCGCGATGTTGACATGGTAAAAGCTGGATATTGTTGAGATTTATATAATCATAGGAATTCATGGTGATCTTGCTCACATGAGAATTCCAATGGAGATATCAATTTGTTTCCCATTTTCATAGAACTTCGCTTTTCATAGAATAAAAGCCTCAATGTGGGGAGAATTTATAGACTCTATTTTTGACTTGAAATACTTTATATTATCTCTCAAAATATTTACAAATACAGTCATAGAGATGGAATGAAATTCTAGAGCTTAGAGGTCCCCGATGAGGTGATATTAAAAAAAATATTAAATTTTTTATTATCACCCATGTGTGATTTCTCTTGAAATACCAAATAACTCATAATTTCAGTTCTATATCATGTTTCTGAGAACAAATTTGAGTTTATAACATCTTCTTTACCTTAGGTGTGACATAATTTTAGTTAGAAGTGGGGTTCGGTCAGCGATGATTTGGTGGGGTATCATGTGGTGGAATTATTAATTAAAAGAAAATTTAATTACTAATTAATACTAATTCTACACTCGCCCATCACTTTGGTATGAAAAAAATATAGAGGAGGTGCACCTCCTCTTCCCCTTTGGAAAACATAAGTAAACTAGCCAAAATTGAAGCAGTAAGGTGTTTCTGATTTCAATTATTGACACCAATCATCATCAGTTCATGAAGCAACACGATCCAGGAAACATTTTACACCGAAGATTCATAATTTATATATCATTGTAGATATATTTGTGTTTCCATCTCGATCCCATATGTTTTTTGTTATTCTAATGTTTTAGATCCCTTTTTCAGTTGCTAGAGATCCCTCCTTGGCCGATCTGCTGGTTTTATATAAAAAAATGGTGAATCGGGAGAATCTCATGGTAATTACCATATTTAATAACCATCTACATGGTGTGTAGTCTAGTGTACATCTCATGTGTTCTACCTAATTGTGGAATACTTATTTTTGGGACTAAATTTTGTGTACCGATGTTACAGGTCATGTAGTGGCCCCATGTCATGTGGCCAAAGGACATGGCCTAGTTTTCCATGTGATCATACATGCCTATGTAGAACAAGATGAAAGGAGTAAATGGACATGGAGTTCATGAAATAGGAATGGGAAAACCACATGATGAAGTTTTAATTTATCTTGAACATGCCATGTATTATGGGGTGCAAGGTTTGGGAGGTACATGGATATCCATGTAATGTGGGGTAAGAACATAACCATATGTCATGTGTTGTAGAAAACACCATAAGCAGGTTTTACACACCATGTAAACCTACATGTCCATGAAAGGTCATGTAAATGGGAGACACATCTAGCTTCATGGGTGAGTCATCACACCATGTGGGACCCATTTCATGTCGTGTACATTCTTAGGGACATACTTTAATTTTATTACCCATCATTTCACTTTCTCTAGAACTCAGATTCTTCCTTGTGATTTTCCTATCAAAATATTTTTTCTTCCTAGAATATGACGGTGTCCATTTTGGTTCTAATTGATAATACATGTCATGGTACGTGAATAGAGCTATTTTAGTTGTCCATATACATTGGAAGTGACCACGTTGCATCGCTAGGGTGATGTTTGGGCTGATACAATTCCATTTATTTTTAAGATATTGTCCCTTGGAATATTTTCTTTAGTATATTAGATCTCCATAGTAGTATTAGATCATGGGTTCCCTACTTGTGTTTGTGATCCAAAGAATGTTATGACAAGCATGGAACTCCATTAAGTAGCTCTTGACTAATGTTTTTGATCAGTGTTGTTCATAGAGAGAGGTGATGGGACTTGTACCCCCTATGGAATCTGGGTGTGGGATTCTCTTACCTATTTTCCTAGGTAGACATGTGACTCCCCAAGTCGTGCGTGTGAGTTCTCTACCCATGTGGTAGTTATACCAAGGATAGTACTCCCCAATTGGATAAGTTCATGTGTTCGCTATATCATTTTTGTAGTTGAAGATACTGCTCCTCTATCATGCTAGTGTGCAGGCCCTCCATAATTATTTTCCAAATAGAGTAGTTACATATCTCTTGGACTAGAGTGTGGGTACCCTATTCATGGATTTGGTATTCCCTTTTCATTTCAGGAAACAAGTCCTCGATATGTTACATATAAATAGAGTGAGGACTCCCTCTTCATATTAGGGTGAAGTTCCTCGATCCCTAGTGTCCGAACTCCCCTTTCATTCTAGGAAGTCCCCCATAAATTTGTTCTGGTAGAGTTGGTACTCCCCTATCTCACCATGGATCAGATCCCTAAGCCTGGGGTCAGTAATTCTCTATATTATAATTTTACATACCCCACTTAGTTATATAGTTGGTGGAGTGGTAGTCAACTATAATACTAGGTTTTGTTTCTCAGATAAATATTAGTACTAACCCATCTCTGAGTAGTACTAGGGAGAGATTTCTCCATTGGGGTTAGTTCTCCTTCATCTGTTGAGTATAGTTACGAGGAGCGGGTACCACCACTACATTACATAAAATACCTGGTTAGGAGTTATTACTCCCTTAATAGATTGAGGTGTGGGAAACCCCATAAAGGAGACAAAGAGATTTCATGTCTTTGTTATGAGCTTGTACTCCCTCGGTAGAAGGTATGTGGTGATGTGCCGTTTCCTCCATTCTCACTCACTAGAAAGGATTCACGTGGTTCATAGTCTAGAGAAATGCCCCCTAAAATGTGTGTAGTGTGAGGGGTGGGCCTCTTTACTTGGTTTTCATGCTACATTACATAGAGAATAAGTTAGCATTGATAGAAACTCCATTCATGGGAATTTAATCTATACCTAGTGAGTTTTTATCAATGGAGTGTATCTCTCATACTGGTTCTATGTAGTATGTATATGTTCATAGAATGTGTTCTCCATGTTTTGTGATACCATTAGGGCTTTGAGTAGAATCCTTTCACGGGATATAAGGATGGAACATATTGATACTTGGAGTTTATGAAGATTATATCTTGGTGTTTTTGGGAGTCCTTGTGTCTTGTCACATGTCTTGGTTGAAACCCCTTGTTTAATGAGCTAGAAAATAATGTAAATGAGAGGATTTTTTAGGATAGAGTTTCTGCCATGATTAGGTCCCTTTGTCCAGGTCAAGCAGCCTATTTTCATTTTGTTGCGCCCTTTTATTTTTGGGTTTTCAGGTTCCTATTGTGTATTTTTATACTGACACATGAATTGGATTTTCAGGTATAATTTTTTTCTTATTTAGACAAAATTCCTTTCGACAGAGTCCTCAGAGGACCTAAGGCAGATAGAGCTTTGTGTGCTTTCTTGACCAAGGTTTTTATTGGATCTAGGTGAATGAGAAGTTTGACAGTTTCATTAGATAGTGATCCCCTCATTTTGAATAGGTTGGATGCTTTTATATATTTTTATGGTCATGTGGTTTTCTGTTTTACATTTTAAGTACTTATGTTGTTGTCTATTATGGGATATTTTTATACATGACTATATTTTACAGCATGTAATATATTTTTAATGTTGAATGGATGTGTTTTCTTGTGTATGAATACATGTACATTAGAAAAAAACCCTACCATCTTTGTGATATGTCTACTAGTTTCTAGTCACCATCCCTTAGACTATTAGAGGTAGGATTAGGGAGTTTTAGCTTGGGCACCATTGGGTTGGGTTGGGGCATTAAACTTTAATAACTAATTAGATGAAATCACATGCTTTCCATATGGTTATTATGCCAATTTTCAAAGATCATTCATTATAACTAATTAATATCCTCTTACATAGATAAAACATAATTATGTTATTTTTATGCTTCTGTGAAATCCTTTGGTACCACCTCAACAAAAAATCAGAATTTATGAATATAATCTATTATTAATTTTATAATTTGAAATGTTAGATAAAAAATACCGATAAAAATATTAATAAGGTGATCTCAATGAGTCAACCAAATTTATGGCTGACTAGGATGACAATACCCCTTAAAATGTATATATTATACTTGAGGATCTCTAAAATTAAATTCTCAAATGTCTAATTTAATATAATATTCTTCATATTCTTTCTTTTTTAAGGGCTTATCATAAAATATAACATAAATTGGGTTTTCAAATATAAGAATATAATTATTAAAAAATATAAAATATTTAACCAGACAATATTATATCTATGTTATTATTTATTTATATTTGTCATCAAATTTATCAATAATTTCATGATTATTGAGGATAGAAACATGAACTACAAAAAACTAAAATATTTGACCATTTGTTTCTTTTCTTTCCAAAACTAATATGATTTTTTCATTATAATAAATTATATTATAAATTTATTTGAAACATAAAAACACATTATAATAGGTTCTCTAAAATATATTTATTTAAAGCATTCTCACATAGATTGGTTCATTAAATTTATAGAAGGGTTTGGTTATTCATTTATAATACTACATTTTCTTATAGTGTCCTGAGAGATATATGTTTTTGTGAATAACCATTAAAATCATTGTAATTTATTAAATTTACATTTTTAAATTGTAATCATTTTTAATTTATAATTGAAATAATCATGTAACCTTTTTCATTATGAACCAAGTTAAAATAAGTAGTAAATTTAGATAACCTTTCACTCTTATAAGATAGAAAATATATCCAGGTAAATATGTTGTAGTAATCCACAATTAAAAAATAATATTTCATTAAACCAAGGTTTGATGTTTGAAAATAACCAAATAAATATAAATGAACTACCTCAAGTTTTCTACGAATTATCATTTTTATGAATAATCTAAATGAGTCTTTGTTAAATATGCATCTAATGTTAAGATCACATAGATGGTATTTTTCCACATTAATATTAGTAAATTATAAAACAATTTTATATTTAGTAATATTATAATTAAAATAGGAATTAACATGAATTCAGCATCCTATTCATAAAACACTATATATCTTCAAGTAATTTGAGAACATTACATATTAACATATTAGTTCTAAATAATTGATAGAATGAATGTTATTAATGTTCTTATAATTACATAATAAAAAAAATCCATGTATGGAAATTAATTTTTTCAATTTAAAATATAAGAATTATTCCATGACCAAATAATTTTTCTAGAGAGAATTTTATATCGTAAACCATCAATATATAGAACATACTTAATAATAATATGAATTAAAATAGAAAAATCATGACATCCATTTATCATTCAATTGGAGAAAAGTGGTGACATGAACTGGTTTCCCAATTCATGCCCCTAAGAGGACTTATTAAAATCAAGAAGGTTGTGTTACAAACACGAGGTGCAATGAGCTTACACCAGCAGGTAATTAACTAGGGTACCAAAATAAATACTCAAGAATACCCAAGCTATAAATACAGCCAGCCAAAAAAAAGATCCACATACTTCAATCAATGCTCATCCTTTCTAGCATTGACTTTCTTTAAATCGAGAAGGAGGGAAGTCCATTCAAGTGTTTCCAAAAGTGCTCTCTAGTCCAAGATATCATCCACATTTAGCTTGCATGAAACAGGTCATCAATATAAGAAAGTCACATTACCTGAAAATGAAACATAAATAAATCTAGGGGATAGCATCCAAATTATATCATCATGCTGGAAGGAAAGTATAATAGGACAGTATGTCATTAAATTCATTCCATAATTCCTTTAGAACCGCAAGAACAAGCATTAGATTCATAGAGATCCCCTCAAGATCATGTCATCAGAGTAGAAGGCAACGACTTCAAGCAGATATCATATCAAAAACACACTGCATCAAGGTCCTATAAGACTGAAAAGTCTCATCCAATCAGCATCCAGAGTTTCTGTACACAATTAGAGTGATAAGACATAAGAAGAAACATAATCATTTCAACGAGAGAACATATGATTTAGAGATCAATTCCAGAGATGAGGCAATATCAGAAACAGAGTCAAACTCATAATAGAATGTCATTAAGAATAATTTCCAGAAGTGTCTAAACAAGAAGCCATTGAGACCAGACAAACTGTACTGCTCAGATCAGACCAAGAAATGGAAAAAAACTTGCTATTCAAATTATGGGGGAATACAGATAGAAAACCAGCTAAACAGAGGAGAAAAACAGTATGAAGCCAACCAAACAGGGATCTCAAACAGTCCACAAAGAAGCTATTATGTTTTCAGAAAGGTAACAGAAGCATTACAGTAATCCAAAAGTAGACTAGTAGTGAGAATTCCATATAAAATAGAAATGAATAGCTAAGATGAATCCCACCAATCCAAAGTGCAGAATTATACAGTGATCAGCAAGAGTCGAAGCTGACCAGCCAATTAGAGAAACCATCAAACTTTAGTCCTCCTTACCAAAAAACTGATCCCTTGAATAGATCAATCCCAAGAAGTCATGATGAAAACAGAAAAGCTGGGGTAACAACCCTGAAACAGAGCCAAACTGAACCTTGGAGAGTCAACAACTAATAAGACAATGAGAAACAGATGTGAAAAATAGAATCAGTGTGCATTAGGGAGATTTATGAAACCCCTTCCTCATTCTCTCATTGAAAATGATAGACTTAATATCTAAGTAGGTATTCTTTTAAATATCCCCTCTTCTGAAAGATTTAAAAATAATTTCATCTCTACGTTTCTCAAGGGATTCAGACTCTTCATAGTCATTCAAATTTTTCTTTCCACCCACATCAACATGCTGATTTTCCTCGACTTTTTGAGATGTGTCCAGTATAGAGGCTTCTCTTATTGAGATGTCCAAAGATCTTATGACTATAGTTCATTCCATTTGGGAGTAATCACAATGTTTCCTCATTTTTTGATTAGGGGTGATGAACCCATCGGCATCAACTATAGGATTTTTTTTCCTTTCCTTTCCATACTTTTGAGATGTTCTTCCTCCATAAGACTAGATTTGTCTTCTTCCTCATGGGGAGTATCACTACTTTCAGAGCTATCACACTCCTCATTATCAACTATCTCCTGAGTTCCATCATGCATTTTCACTTCCTCAAGAGGAGGGGGATAATTATGAGGGAGAGGAGGGGCAGTGACCTCAAGGAAAACATTTACATAATCAGCTACTTGATATTCCTCAGCTTGTATATTAGGCATATCAGTATTCAAAAAAAGATCTGTAACTTTCTTAATGTATCCAGAAGAACCAGCATTATCCCTTTGACCTTGAATTCCTTTTTCAACCAAAAATTTTTTTCCCCATTTTATAATGGACAATATCTTTTTCACAGTTATTCAGGGAGTGTCCATGTCTGAAATAGGTATGACAGTAATCAAGTAATCTTTCATAGAGAACCTCCTATGAAAATCCAGAATCCCCACTTTGAATCTAGATTTGATCTGGTAGATGCTGGGAAACATCAATTTCTATACAAATTCTAGCTACAGAGGGTCAAGATAAATGTTTTTTAGCTGAATCAAGCATCAAAGGATATCCAATCATACTAGAAATGGGAAATAGTGCTTCTTACTTAAGCAGGTTCAAAGGCAGATCAGGAAAATTAACCCAGATAGGCACAATTGTTGATTCAACATAAGGGTTAAAATCAGGAGTCCATTTTAATATTTTCATGCAACATCCCCCAAATGACCAGGATCTGTTCATCCAAAGCCTATAATAATCTTCCTCAGAGTTCAACCGAAAGACAATGTGAGAGGGATTTAGGAGACCCAGATTAAAACCCGTAAAACCAATCGATTCCAATGACGTTCGAAGAAAATTCAACGAAGGCCTCTGATTCATGCATTTACCAACTAAAACAAGCCAAAGATCAGTAGATAGGGAGTTTACCTCAACTTCAGTAAAAGAAATCTTGATTTATCCTCGGTGTCGAAAGTGCATAGGTTTGATCTGAGCTTCAAGAAACACATCGACATGGGAAGAAGTTGCTTCGCCCAATTTTCCTGCAACAACATCTGCATAAGATTGATGATCTGAGTTAGGGTTAGGATTTAGGGTCAGGTATTTCTACTGCACGCTTCGGGTCTCTATCCCCCCTCCTCAGAATCAGTACATCTATCGTTCAATTGGAATTATCTGTAAATGTGATACAAAATCCCTCAATTCCTTAATTTTAAATAATATTTTTATCTTCTCAAGTCATATGCCATGTGAATCAAAAATCAATGTGAAATACACCAGTCTATTAATTGTTAATATTGTTATTCTAATATGATTGAGGTAAGATTCCAACCTATCAATATAATAACCACAATCATTTTAATAAAATATTTTGGACATTCATGAATCTATCCCCCACATGATGTTTTACCTATAATAATGAGACAACATTCCATTAGGAAGATAATTCTATGATAAGTATATCAACAAAAAAAATCTGAATTTCATTTTCCCTGATAAAAATTATTAATTTTGATAAAAAAATATAACCAAGAAAATAAATGATTGAAAGGCCAAGAGTGGGTGGGGTGAATTTTAAATTTTAAAATTAATGAATATAAAATTTAAAAATTAAATATGAATACAATTTATTTTTATAGTTGTTCATTACCCAAGTATCATACACAAAAATTCTAAAGTATTATACTGTATGTGTGGTATTAAACCCACAAAATTCATTATTTTCAAGAAGATTATCAACCAAATTAGAATATTTCATTCCAGTGGATCTAAAATAAGTTCAACTCCAAGACTGTTAAATGAAAATCACAACCCAATTATAGACCTTTAAATTTTCTAGTGGTTTAGAAAAACACATACATTATATTACTATATAATCACAATGATCCAACTATTAGAATGGTAAATCATAGAAACAAACAAAACACAAATTTTTGATATGAAAATGATATTTTAAAAAATAAAACCTCATTTAAAAATGATTTCTTTAATTTCATTATCACATTGGTCACATTTTTTATTGATGTAATGTATGATGATAACCTTCAAAGGCTTCCTTTAGTGGTGGCAGAATAGGTTTTTTATTTCTTAATTGTATCTCACAAGTATTGTCCATTCAGATATCTATTATATTTTTTTTATAATATTTATTTATATAAATATGAATATATTTATCAGAAAAAATTCCCTATATCCCTTGAATGATTAACATCCCAAGAATAACAGTTGTAAATATACCTTTAAAATAAATAACTACATCTGTGTTCAATAATTCATTTTTTAAAATACTAATACCCATTGTGTCCTCAATTTAGTATAAATATTTTATGAACTAATCACTATGATTTAAGATAATTATACAATCAAGTAAATGATCTTGGATAGTACATAGTTTTCAAAATAAAAAATAAATATTGAGATATATTAAAAATATTTAAATAGAAAAAATACAACATATCATGAAAAAGTGAACCAAGACATGGTACCTCATTCTCATTTTGAAAAGAGATCACGAATATTCACCATGGTATACCCCATGATATTTAACACATGGTCTCACCGTTTTGAGAATAACACAAATTTTAAACAACTCAACAACATTAAAGAAACATTAAGATCACCACATGAATGTCCGAAAATAGTAGAATCCCTAAAATACATTTTTACATTATAATGTATTTCCATACATTAACATCAATATTATGAAATATGTATGTTAAAAGATAAATGAAATAAATCCTTTGAAATCACTATTTTAAAACACAAGGGTCATATAGCTACCAAAAAAGTAGTTTTGGAGTAATTAATAACCAACCTGTGTAAAAGAGAATCTCCACTATAATGTTTGAGGATTTATTTTATTTCAAATAAGTAAATACAAAATAACTCAATATATATATATACATAAAATAAGTATTTATTTATGATTATAATCAATGTAGTTAAACTTTTTTACTCCATGATGAAAATTTTTATGTTTCACAAAATTCAATAAGTAATGAATTTATTTAATATAAAATATCCTTCAATTTAGTTTCTATAATTCATAATTATTTTTACATATATTGATTTCATGAATAATATCATATGTAATATTTTTTTAATCATCCATAATACACAATATAATGGAATTATCCAGATACTCAGTACATAAAAAACTATTATACAACCATAATTTATTCTTCTCATTATATAAGAATGATTACATTATGAAATTCTCTGACTCTAACAAATAATAATTTTTTCCCTTACATCAATACATAATAGAATATTATTGTTCTTGAATTAAATATCATATACTATCATTAAATGAAATTTTAATCCAAATATAGAATGAATATATATATATATAATATGTAATTAAAAGATAAAACAATAAGTTATAAATAAACATAAATAAGATAATATGGGAGGGATTGTTATATACCCAAGTGAATCACAAATGGTGGTCCATATGTCTATGTGTTAGGACTTAGTGTTTTGTAATGGGGAACCATTAAACATTGTTATTCTTCTGGGGGGTCCTCTATATAGGTGTACAGAGTCATATCAATGGTTTTTAGTAGTGGAATGATGGGATGATTCCATTTTATAGAAGTGAATTGTGGTGGAGCATGGGAACTGAGGACACAAGTGATACATTGAAGGCTTTATGAACATAATGAATAGTTTTCAATGTAGGTATAAAAGAGTTATATTATCTTATTATTGATATGTGGTTAGACTCTCTTCTCACGTAAGTGACTTAGTTGTTCAATCAATAAATGTTGGGTGGACAAGAACAAGTTAGGTCATTATGGAATGTAGAGTGTGTTTGGTTAGTCCCAAATAAGGCATTTGTGTGGTTTGTTCAGTAAATCTAGAAACTATTAAAAATAGGGGCATCAAGTATATGTGTGTGTATAGGTTGGATGTCTGTATTTCAAAATATTCAAAAAAAATAAAATTAGGAAATTTAGAACATTTGATTATTGAAATTCATTATTAAAAATTGTAAATGGATCCACTCAATAACTCCACATGGAGGATTATGCACTATTATTAGTAAATTATTCACACAATGAGTTAGATAGAAAATTCATTCCCGCAATACTTTACCCATTCTTATTTCACAATTCAAGACTAAACTAATCCCTTTATTGAATTATCAAATCCTAAATCAATGGAATGTACTCATATGTCCAAAAATATATATGATATATATGGTGTAGCTTTAGTGGAACATACTAAATTTTGTTTATGAGTTAACTCATAATTTATCAATGCTTTCACAACTATATATAAGATATACTATATAATGATAATGGAATGGAGGACCGATATCATACCACAAGGCCCCATAAATTAGTTATAATCAATTATAGTATTTTGTTAAATTTAATACATTGAGATAAACCCACTGAAGACTTGACATTAAATTTTTTATATACAAAATTGAAAATTGATAACCTATTAATTAATCATACAATACCTAGGGTACTCATGGAAAAATATATTCAAACTAACCAATGAAAAATTTGAACATAAAATTTTAAAAAAATCAAAGGAACACAAAAAGACAATCAATTAATTAAATTTTATCAAAACAATATCAATAGTAATTGTTAATACTTTTTTAATGTGCACTAAATATTGCACCAAAAAACCCCATTTAATTGGTCATATTTCACATTTTCTTTGTTAATTCAACCCAAAAACAAGACTTAGACTAATACAAATAATATGATATTGTTGGGATGAACAATGAAAGGAAATAGATAATTATTAATCACTATTTTCTATTATGAAAAATTACTAAACCACCATAGCTACATTGAATATAGTGTTTAGAGTAATGGGGGGTGGGTCCTCCACATGATTTTGAGTTACTGTTGTTGGAGACTCTTGAATGGTGGGTAAATCTATGGGAATGTTAATGAACCATTTCCCTTCACATTAGAAAAAATAAATACATACCCTAATAGGTACTTGGTCTAGTTGTATTGAAAACTAATTCCCCTATAAAACACAGAATCTCTTTTCAATGACTTTTATGTGAAGGCATAGAGGTACTTCTCCCTTGAATGGGTCCTCAAGTACAAAAATTCCTATGAACATGTTTTTAATTATTCTTCCAATACATCAACAAAAATTAAACTAAATACGATACTAAAACTAAAAAATATATTAGACGTTGAATGCATCCAAATTAACATGTAAACACAAGAATAACTGTAGTAAAACTCCAAAAATTAAATTTTAATCAATAAATTAACAATTCCTTATTATTAATAAATAGAAAAGTATAATATCCCAAAAATTAATAACTCTTAATAACTATAGTTTTTATAATTCATTTTAGATCATTACATAGTTTTTATTTATTTATGTCAAATGTGTTTTTCCCTCGTCATGATAATGAATTGGAATCAAATTATTATTAAGGAGACATCATATTGTTCTCCATTTATTTCTCTCTAGTAAATTTCATCATTGTATATTCATTATATATATTTTTGGCCAACTCACCACATATTTGATACCTAATAATTTGTATGAAAATTCAAAATAATATATACCATGAATCATTAATATCCCTCAAAATACCTGGGCTCATCAATACATCCCTTTTTGATAATTTAACAAACATATAAAATAGAAACAGATATAAAAATGCATCATTATGACCAACCAAACATTCTTGAAGATTCCACATGGATGGTGTTGAAATATGAGGAGTTAAAACTCCCTCAAATTTATAATGTTTAGAAAAATATTAATAATTACATTGTCATTGGAGCACTGTAAAGATATTACCCTTTCTAGTAATTGTGTATTTCATGAACTCTTACATTGTGAGATTAAAATATCTAGTCCAATGTGATTATATATTTTTGTGATTCAATGATTTTTGGCATTTTTTATTTACTATCTTTATTTTCTATAATTTTTAGTGATAAATTGATGATGATGTGTATATAATGAATTTTATAAATTCATATAATGATGAAAAAATTTCATGGTTGTAGGAAAATAAAATAATGTATTTTATAGATATTTGATGAAATTAGACACTTAAGAAAATTATTTCATGTTGTTTTTCATATCATAAATTTCTTGGTTTCTTTAAAAGTTATGGTGTAGTTTTTTTATGAATAAATTATATTTTGTTAGTAATTATAATATCCTGATCTGGGGTCCAATTTTTCCATTCCCCAAGCCAGTGGGTAACATGGCCTCAAGCGTGGTGACCCATATGCTAGATGATACTTACTAGTAGTGAATGTGTAAAGGTGGTATGATAGGGATACTAAACCATTATTTTAGAGTACAAAAATATATAACATCAATAAAAAGACAAAAATGGAATCATGATATTAAAAGACAATAAATATTGTGTATATAACGTATCTTAGTGGAAGAATAAAAAAATATAGAATAAATTAGTAGAATAATAATAAATTTAACTGAAGAACTACTAAAAATTACAAAATCCTTATAGAAGTATCAATAAATTGATTCATGGAATGATTATATACAAAAAGGGAAATATGGGGAAAATAATTATTTCATGTTATTAAAAGCACAAAAGGATGAAAAGTTTCTCCACTAGTATTCTAGGTACTGCTCAATCCTCTTACATAAGCTCTAACTATAAGTAAGCATATCAACAACCTATAGAAGGAAAATTTACCATATCAATACATGCAGATTGATTATATTATCAGTTAGCAAAGATAGACTATGTAGGGAGTTTGATAAAAAAATCATTAGGTCATCACCAATGGTGTCTACTCGTAATCCAATCAGTGATCATAACTATACAATGTGAAGACAGAGGTAATTAATTAATCATGCTAAATAAAAGAATAATCGTATCTCAGGTTCCTAAAGGAACATTGTGGATTTACTTGCATTGGATTATGGCTGGTATATAAGATTTAATTTCCACCTTATATATACTAATAATATATATTTAGTAGTTATAAATTGAATCCACATATATAAAGCATGTTCATGTGGTCATTAGTGGCCATATACTTGAAATGGTCGTTGTTGGATGAATAAGGGTGTAACATTGAATTCCATAACAAGTCTAATGATCTAATAAGATTGAGAAATAAGATACATTCTATTCATCATAATTATAATGTGATACATCATAAACGAAACATAGGAGGGTGATTGAGCCATCATGTCATCACTCAAACAAAGGAATGTGGCACGTCAAGCCCAATGTCCTAATAGCTTCGATAGTATTAGTCCTCATGCTCAAATCCCAATGCAAGGGATCATAATATAATCATTCTCAATATAACCCTTACCCTCATATAACCACATATGTAAATGTGTAAGAACATTTATAATATTAAACATGAGGCAAAACCCATAATTCCTCTCATTATCCAAGTTCCATTTCATACACAACATTCCCGATTTCAATATTCATTTAAATGAGTATAATATAAGGTGTGGTCTTTCCACCAATTACAAATAATTTATAAATAGCCATTTAATTTAGTAATGGAAAAAATCCCATCATGAAGATTTCAATCAATTCAAACCATTTCATTTAAATGATTTTAATTCATATAAGAAAAGGGAGATCTACATGAATATTCCATCATATAAAAATCCAACCCATTAAAAAATTCAAAAGCAAGGGAGGTGTATTTAAAAGTCTCATAGTTCAATATGATTATGATATTATCAATGATACAATTTCTTACTTGGTAAATCCCACTTATAGGTTGTTCCAAACATGTAGGAGGTGTCTTGGATTCCTTTATACAATTATTCGTTAAGGGAAATTCCATAAAAACTTCATACTGAAATCTAGCTTGGAATAAAATGTAATTTAATCAATTTAACAAAAAGGTAAAGTCAATGTTTCATATCCAAGGGGTTTTTATAGAAGAGTATATTTTTATCTAAACCATTAATTATTGTTTAATAGGAATGTATCATGGTGTGATGATTGATTTAATATGATGAACTCAATATAAAACTGACACTCAAAAAAATTTGGAATGCATCACAATGACATAGCTATGATGTAATGAAAATGAAAGGTAATATGATGATTCCATATACCTCAAGTTTGTAGACTACTCCACTATCGACATCGGCTTTAGTTTTGTAGTAGTCTAGAATATATATTTGAAATGGTCAAACAACCTGAAAATTGGGTAAATGAGGTTGCTCCTAAAAAGTGGGATGGATTAGCAGATAAAAAAAAGAAAGGAAGTTGATTGTAAAATATATAGTGAAGGATCCAATGCTTATGAAGTGGATAAAAATGGATATGGAAGAAGGAGTTACCTCTAACACGAGATTTTTCTTAAGGGTGATCTACCAGAGAAGAAAAAAGAGTCCATATATTAGAGAAATGAATGAAAAAGGATAAATATGTTTAGAAGGTACAATTACGGATGAAATTTAATTTCAACCAAAAACATATGGGAACATATTTTTTCTAGAGGATTGGCCAAACCATGCACCAACCATGCACTAGGTCATTTCTACCTAACGGTACACTACCCGATTTGGTGCACATATTAACTAACAATGTGAAACCCATTGTAAAAGGCTCTATCTTGAAACTCTAGTGAACCGCACTACCATGTTTCTTGGGTCACACGGATTTAGAAAAACCATGAGTCAAATAGTTTCCCATTATCAACAATTCCAGGGTTTCTTAAAAACTATGCGGGCTAGACCGCCTAGTTTTCTATAACTATGAAGTCTAATATCTTCTCCCCAATTCGGGTCTCCAGATTCCGAACGAGCCCCGGATAAACATGAGAACTCCCATAATTGATTGGGAACCATTATAGGTACCTTTAATTTTTTTTAAATAAGATCTATTCCTTCATGAGAAGGCGAATCATTAATACCAAACTCTTTAAATCCAATCTTCCCCTAGTTTTCCTTCTTAGGGTAAATATGTATCATTATAGATATTCTCCATCCACTAATCTCTTATATCCACTTACCCATACTAGGTCTCATCTTTCACATGACCGTACTTCCATGATACCCATTCAAGAGGAACTGAAAATCCTCTGAGTGTCTTCACACTCTGATTGATAAAATGAATGGGATACTCCACTCTCATAGTTTTCCCAATACAAACCACAAAAAAATGGATACTCATCATAGGATGAATCTATATCTAGAGAAATGTTATCATGCTGAAATAGATATGATGTTTTTGGATAGTATCAATGAAGTTGAAATATTGGAAAGACATCTTGCATTGATTGATATATCAGAGTAAAGGACAATTACTAACCCGATACTATTATTTTTTTTCTCAACCATGAAGGGAACAATGATAATCAAGAATATCTTACTATTCCATCGAATACATCTATGTCTAAACCTCGGTGTGACTTGCAATAAAACATGATATAAAACCAGAAATCAGATTGGTATCTATTTTCTATTGGAATATGACAATTTTCCAGACTGAGCTATCAAGATTCACTTTCTAATAAGTTAGAAAATTATTTAGTTTCCAAAAAAAGACATTGTCCAAACACATTTTCCTTTCATTCCTATAGCCACCGCTGAGGTGAATGGAAAGACATACCATATAATGATTTATAGGGATCCATCTCGATGGTATCCTAAATTATATTATTATAAGTATACTCAATTAGAAGGATATGTTTCTCTAATGAACAAACAAATTTAGGGACACATTCCTAGAGAATTTACTCTAGAACATATTTCATACACTCTTTTATCCATCAGTTTTTGATTGATATACCATTTTAATAATTACCTACATAACGAATGATTTCTAAAACCCCTGCCAAAACTATGATGTGAAATGAGATTATCGGGCAAAAACTATATAATAAGTAGATAAAAGATGAAATAGAACCTCTCTAATGGATAGTATTCCTGTATTTCCTACCGAAATGTTCTATCACACAAGGTAAAAGTGTGTGACCTTCATCAAATGATAAACGACAACCCACACTATTGGTTCCATTATGTGATCTAGGTAGACCTGTCAAGAAATCCATCAAAACATAATTCCATTTATACTTTTGAAAGAGAAATTTATGAAAAATCCCTTTCATTTGTTGATGGTTTTCCTTTACATACTGACATGTTTAAATCGAGCGATGAAACTGAAAATATCACCTTTCAAACTAGGCCACCAATAATGGTTCTATATATCTTCTTTAATTTTGGTGATATCAGGGTGAACCGCCCTTACTGACGTGTGGAATTCCTATATAATAACCATTCTAATGTCTGTTGGGACCCATACAAGCCTAATAAATAATACGATGTCATCCACATCCATGGTCTATCTTGAATATTTATCATTATCTGAAATGATTTCCATTAGGATAAGGACTTCACGAATTGATAGATACCTCATTCATACCTATTATAGTAGAGTAGAGGTCACTGCTAAGGTTGAGAGGACATTTAGACCATGGTCCTCCTAAACCAAAATTCACATCTCATAAAATAAAGATATGAACTAAAATTCACTACTAAATTCGTAAACAACCTTTTTTTAGTTTTCAAAATCATTGGATTGGCTACAAAATTGCTTTTAACTAGAGTTTAGGAAAGCTCAAAATCAAATGAATTTAGGTACTCAACCCACTATCATTTCTTGTGATATATAGCCAACCTTTCTAAGATGAACTTAAGACTATTGGGATCCGTGAACACAAAAAAAACTCTCCATTGAGGTAGTCTATCCACATAGTTCTTTTTCAATCCCCTTAAGTAGATCTGGAAGATTTTAGGAACTAGGAAGGAAGCATCAGTAATATCTATATAGAGAAAATAAACTCTGAAAATCCATGATATACTTGGACTGACCCAAGGAAGCTGTAGATCCCACATTTTCTTATTCTCCTAAATCTCATTAATCTATGATAGTGTGATGTAGGAAGTGTAATTTGTTTATCCAAAAGTGGTATTTTATGTGCATAATATATGGATTATCCTCTCTCAATTTATTAATCATGATCACAACATGGGTTTAATGGTTTTTTATAGAGTGTGAATAAACCAAGATATTTTAGATGAGGACTTCCACAAACGAACCCAAATATGGTTGGAAAAATAGATTCATAATATCCATGAAGTATTCAGGAGAGTTTTTGAGTAAAAATGGAATGACCATGTACTCGTATAGACTATACCTTCACCTGGAATTTGACTGTGGTGGGTAAAAAGTCCGGACACACACCTCATGGAATCCTAACCTTATATCTATATTTGAAAACACCTTATATCTTCAAATATTATTAGAGGGGACATCTATTCGAGGTTGAAGATAATCATTAATTTTTGGGAGTTGATTTAAAGGAAGGTAATCCACACAGAGGCTAATGGTACTATCCACCTTTATGAAAAAAGGACCAGTGAACTCCAAGGAGAAGTGTATGGGTGTATAACTCCATTAACATCTAGATCATCAAACTACATATTGATCACTATAATATATTTAGGTTCCATCCTATAAGGAGGAATGGTAACTTATGATGATCCTGGAATAAGATAAATGGTATATTATAAATCCCACATCATTTGTAGACTAGAGATGTTATCAAGAAAGAAGTACCTGAAAACACTCAACTACATTGGAAAAAATAGTGGGTTGTATCCTCTAGTCATCTTGAAAGAGACTAAAAATATAAGATGTAACAATACCATCCTCTACTAATCAATCCCATTTATAGTCTCACTAACAACCTATTATCCTTTATACACATGTTTAATTCCTTATACTGATGTAAATGTAACCAAGCCAAGGTAAAAGTCAATATGGGTTTAATAGGGATGTTTCTCGTCTATCATGATAATAATGTAAAATCCCATCATGTCAAGGATGGATAAATTTAATAAGGAATGGAAACAAACTATATCGAGGGGGAATCACATAGAAATGAAAGAACTCTATGATCCAATACCCAACAAGGTATATGGCATCAAAAAACCATGAAATTGTTCAAATTAGAGGTCGCTAATCTTCCTTAAAGTCTCAAATATAAAATCTAGAGATGTTTCTGTGTAAAATAAATTGGCACTAATGTAGAGGAAACAAGAATAGTTCCACATATATTAGAAGGTTTGATGGTATTATACTCAAGGGATATCTAGAATACATGTTACTATCTTATACCATGACCCTGAGTCACTGCTTGAATGCCTTGAGCAAGACCGCCTTGCTGGTATTGAGAATCATAAGTTTGATTACATCTGCCTCGAGTTCCACTTTTTCATGATTGACTAGTGGTATTCTAGATTCCTTCTTATCATGATACTACCTACCCCACTCTTGAACGTAGAGTAGTTATTGATCCCCACACTCTATTCACTAAAGGGAATGTTCTACCGAATAACTGGATATGTCCCATCATTTTGCAACCTCATAATTCCACTACATCACACATGCACTCTGGTTTTATTTTCCCTAGATTTTTGAACCTGTGAAAAATTGAGAAATTTTCTTCACATGGGGTATAAATACTATTATATTTGTGTGTAGACTCAAAAATACACTTTCACCTAGAATAAGAAAAACAAGTAGCAGTATGTTCCTTATATCCCTCACTCACAACCTGAGCTTCCTTAAAATTTCTCTCTATAATTATGGAATTCTTACTAATGTCATAAATGGTAGTCAAACTAAATTAATTGTCCTTTTATCAGATAGTGTTGATTATCACATCCTCAGATAAAATATTGTTTATAAGGTCATCAACTTCTAATGAATAAGAAAACCAATATAGCTCAGTGAAATGGGTAGAGTATTCCATAACTGAAATTCTCCCCTACTATAGGTTCATGAATTCTCTTGACATGTCAGCCCTTAGATTTTGGGGAATTAAATAGTAGTAGAAGATAATCTAGAAATCCAAAAAAACTCTATCACAATGTCAATATTTCATGGTGATTATTTCCCACCACCGTTTGGCTGAATCATATTTCATATACATTGAAATTATCACCCTTATATGGGAATTCATCTCTTGATGGTCAAATATATAAATGATTTCTATGAACTAATACTCTATAGCATGAGGTCTTACATCCTCCAAGAATGTGAGAGGATGTTGATGTTGAAATTCATGACTCAACTCTACCATACATAGGATAGGTTGAAACACAACTTTCATAGAATACATCATTTGTAGGAATCCAACACAAAACAGAGTGCTAGTTCCCATATAAAATATTGTAAGAGGTTCCATAGGTTGCATTATAGAAGGGATAAATAGTGGCTCATTTCTCTCCACCTCAAGTAGAAGGTCATCAATGTAATTAGGACATGCGATCAAATGACTTCATGGTGGCATAATGCTACAATTCCAAATGAATTCCTCAAAAGAGATTTCTGCAATTGGAATGATTATATATAGAAAAAATGGACATCAGTAGATCCTTCACAAAGAAAATACTAAAAATCTATTCCTTATCCACAATCTAGTTATAGGAAGAATAAATGTATATAAAATTCCATTATAACAAAATAGATACCCCACCACCCTCTAATATGGCGAGGTTCGGGTCTAAATGAATATTTCATATGTATATGATGGCTGTTCTTACTTTATGAATCAAATTAAATTTAATTTTTTTCTTTTTAAAGTATTTTAGTCACTTTTAATATGGTTGAAATAGATTGATTACCATTCCCAATCCATAAGGGCCCAGAGTCCTTATGAACCAAAATATGAAATCCATTTAATCAACACCATAACGCATTCCAACCCATGCAACCAATGGTCCATGGATTAATGTTCCATTTTTTTCCTCTTAGGGTGTCAACATTAACCTATTATGGAAAAAATTCTTACGTTAAGTAATCCAAATTAAGTGACAACTACATTTTCCTATCCCTACAAGATGTTTCAGGACAATTCAATACATATTCATGGCACTATCAATATGAAATTAGAGAATTCATGCAAAAACTAAACATGACATAATGAAATTCCTAGAATATTAGTCTTGTTGTTCCTAAGATGAGGCATGTACTAATGAAAATCCTTCATTTGAATTGTCTTAGGAAATGAAATAATCATTTAAAAAATCCATATTTTAATAACATAATAACTCAAGTGTTTCACCCAATGGTGAGGTTATATCAACTATTAATGGCATTATCAAAAAATGCAATTACCCATCCTGGGTAGTTTGGTTTCCCCTATACATAAGGTAGCTACTTATCAGAACAAGGTTAATTAGAAATCTATTTAAATATTAATATCCTATTAACTACCCAAATATTATGACATTGAAAAATCAATAATCTGATACATCTTTGTAACATCCTGACATGGGTCCACTTAACCTGTGCCAAATCTGATGAGCCACATAGCCCCAAAATTGCATCCACATATTATAGAGGCAGCCGACTAGAATTGATGGTATAAAGGTTTTCAGATGGGTAGAATATATCCACATATCAGAGTGGAAGTGTGGATAACCACAAAAAGTGGAAAACAATTGAACCATGACATAATCAGTCACTAAAGACTGGACATGTTACCCACCGTAGAAGAGTCACGTACATTATATACAATTAACAATTATTAGAAGAATAAGTACAATTGAATAGGTGATAAAAATATAAAAAATCCTTAATGGAAGTTTCAATACATGAATTCATGACACGATGATGCAAAAAAGGGTATTGGGAAATAGATATACAATCATGTTATAGAAAATGTACAATAAGATCAAAAACATTCTCCAGTAGAATCTTGAGTGAATGCTCAGTCATCTTATCATATGGTCTAACCATATGTAAGCATATAAAACCCCTATAGATGGTGCGATTAATTTATTAATAAATACTAATATATATTTTTCTTGGGTTGTAATGGAATCCCCAATAGTTTGTGAGGTAAAAATCTCAGTAGGACACCCACAAATGTTTCCACTCACAATCCATGATTTCCTAAAAAAATAGTGTGAAGTCATAAGTAATTAATTAGACATGATCAATAAATAAATAACCACCCACTCAGGTTTATAGAGAAAAACTAGAGTCTCAACCTTTTTCACCTCATACAAGGAATATAATTATAAATTGTCACCATATATATAGTAAAATTATATATATAGTAGTTATATATTTAATCCACCAATATGAACCATGTGTGTGTGGTCGTAAGTTGTCATGTACCTAGAATACTAGTTACTGGTTGGACCTAGGTGTAACATAGAGACCCCTGACATTTCTAACATTCTTATAAGCTCATGAAATAGGTTATATACCTTAGATCCAAATAACAGTGTGAGACATCATTCGTGACACCCATGATGGCGAGTGGGCGAACATGTCGTCACTCAAACAATGGAACGCAGTGCGTCAAGACCATCATCCTAGTAGTGTAAATTGTGTGAGACATCATGCTCATGAATCGATGTAAGGGATCATTATGGAAACTATCTCAACAAATCCCTTACCATAATATCACTTCTATGTCAATGCGTGATCATATTTATAATATTCAACATGAGGAAAATAAACTAATGCATATCATTATCCATGTTCCATTACATATAAGGCATTTAAATGAGCAATTCAATGATCATAATATAAGGAGTTCTCTTTCCAACCATTACATATAATTTCAAAAGATACATTAAATTTAGTAAGTGAAAACATCCCATCAAGATGAACTCAACACATTCAATAAATGTCATTAAATTTTTTTTATTTATTTATAAAAAGGGCGACCAATATAAACAAGACGTCATATATAAAGCCAACCCATTAAAATGATCTAAAGCATGAAAAGTTAATTGAAATGGATTAAATTTAATTTAAATGATGACATTGTCATTGAGAAAACCGCATACATGGGAAATTCCATGTATAGGTCGTGTTAACCAACTTTGAGGTGCCTTGGATTCCTTTAAACAATTATTAGTCAATGGAAAATCTATTTAATCATTGAGATAAGAGCTAACTAGGAATTTTGAGTATTTAAATCAATTTACCAAAGCGGGAAAATCAACATGGTACCACCAATGGGTTCCCATATATGGGTTGAGAATCCTATACACCACTAAACATTGTTTAATATGCATGTATCAAAGAACAATAATTAATTTGATATGAAGAACTCAATATAATTACGACGATCGACAATAATTGACATGAAGAATAATGGAATATAAATGAATAATTTAAACTCAATGAAAAATTAATATGGCCATATACATCAAGGCTATTGATTACTCCCCACTCAATATCAGCATTAGATTCAGAGTAGGTTAGAATAAATAAATGAAATGAACAAATGCCTAGAAAATACTGTAAATTAGATTTCACTTAAATAGAAGGATAGATTCGATTAAAAATTAAATAGAAAGAGATGGGATTGTATAATGTTTCATGAAAGATCCATTTCTTTTGAACGTACATGAAATAGAAAAAAATAGGATTTACACAAAATACTAGATTTGGATTAAGGGTTCGCTACTGGTGATGAAACATGATATTGTCCACTTGAGAAAAGAAAGATGAAGGGGAAATAGGTTCAAAAGTTATAATTAAGTATCAAATGTAATTTCATCCAAAAACATAAGGGTGTGCGGGTTGGATACATGTTTGGACACACCATTCACCATCTGTGTTCCTGTTCAATTCTACCTTGGGGGATACTACATTTGTTAGGCATACAACTTAACTAACCATGAACAAATTGTGAAATAATTATATGTCTAGAAACTCAACATCATCGCATAGATGTGTGACCTAGGTGACATTTTTTAGATAAATAGTGTGGCATATATGTTCTAATTTTATGCAAACTAATGGTTTTAAGGAAATGATTTGGGTACACTGCATGATTTTCTCTAACCTTGTGACCCATTCACTTCCCCCCAATTCAGGGCACCAGACTCAGAATGATCCCCAGACACACATGATACCTACTTGACTTGATTAAGAACCATTATTAGATCCATTTAAAATAATTTATGAAACAATGTTGATCCATACATTTGTGTGAATACAAATAATTATACTAATTGTATTATGAATTATTGTTTAAATTATAACAAACCATAATAAAGAAAACTACATGGTGGTTATGTCAATTATTTCATTTTTTATAATAGAAACCATAAGGTTTCATTTAATGGTTATTGTAGATTAATTGTGAAGCTTAATTTATAAGTTTTTTATTGAACACAATCAATGTTATTTTAATATAAAATAGTTTTTGAAAATTTAGAATTGTTGGCCATTGTGGAAATATAATGATTTTCATCAACTCAACAGATTCCATAAATTGTAAAAAAATGACTTGGTTGAGGTGAATATTTAATTTTTTTAGTAGAAAATGATAATGGAGTTAGGAATTTTATGGGAATGTTTTTCATGACCCAACCTACCAATGTCCTACCCAAGACTACCCTGAGACCGCCCCCAATAGTCCAAAGGCTGGTGACCCACGCCAAGTAGGAGTATCCCAAAAACAGAAAGAATTATCCCAAATTACATGTTCGCACTCATAATCCAATGATGTGGATGTAATTTCACACTATACTTTCAAGGTAAAAGACAAAGGAATAAATATTATAATAATATGGTCCAAAAAAATGATAAAAAGTGTTAAAACACTCTTTATGGGTACATGGTTTTGACAAGGGGGTACATGACATGTCCTGCTATCATTGAGTATTCATGTTTGGAAAAGATTCACACATAATATATGTATGAATATAAAAAATTTTTATAATGAGTAAATGGAACGAAGATACACATATTACCCTTTTCGTGTTACCTATTCATGTTTGTTCACTTGGGATTCTCATGTTCCATCATGTGTTTAGGTGGTAGCATTTGTGTCCGATTACAGGGAATCCCACTAGCCATGTACTTTATCCCATGTTCGTATAATTCTTAAAGAACACACCGAGCCAATTGGAATGGGTCACTTGGAACGTGATTGATTCAATTGGAATATGATATTATACTCCATCCAAAATCTTATAAACACAACTAGAGGGCCCAAATGGCATGTAATACCAGATTACACACCGTGTAACCCAGACATTTATACTTCATGAGGGCTCTCATCTGCACCACATGCACATGCCTCCACCGCTATATCCCACACTAAATATCATTGATGAAAGGTTATCCAAGAATTTATATCACCATTGGTCATAATCACATACCTCTATCTACTAGGAAAACCATATTTCTTGTGATTCATCACTGAGCCTCAAAACCAAGAAGAAAAGAACCTAAAACTATGACCTAATCTGCCTCTAATCATCCATTGATGTCATCAAACCATGATCACCTGATCGAACATGAATGAAATCAACAATATTGATCCATTAAAACAAATAATGGTCATGAAATGGTCAAAGACTAGGAATTCATTGATTCAATATCCAAAAGAAAATTCCCTTATGAACATGTCAAGAATTTGGGATGAAATCCATAAACCCAAAGATATGTGAAATTAAATTCAGAAATTTTTTGTTTTTCATTGATTCATTTACATAGTAGAAGACAAATTAAGTTGAAAAAAAATTAATTAAAAAAACATTGTAAATATAATTCTCCTGATGATGCATATATGAATTATATTCTTGGATTTTATCTGCATTCCTATATAATTTGAAAAAATGATGAAAATGAAAATAAAATTCATACTTAGATTTTGGATTCATCATTAAAGATGAACGATTTTGTTTCAATTATTAACGAGATCTATGAACTCTATTGGTTCAATGATCAAATATTTGACCATGATCCATTTTACATCACCATGAACACTCTCCTCCCAAGGATAGTTGGACTCCTTTGATTGGAGACCAAACCTGAGGAAAAATATATTACAATATATTTTAAGAGGAAGAATGTAACTAGGTTCACTGAAAATAAAACAAAATATCTTATTAATTTATTTTATTAATATCTCTCCCATGAATAAATTTCAAAAAATGGCCCATGCTAAAAAATATTTTGTTACTTCTAGGGTAAAACCAAAATCGTGAATTTGATGACAACCATAGATATCTGATTTAGGCCACCATTTAGGATTTATTCTTATTCAGTTGGGAATCCTACGTTTGTGGCCAATTTAATATGATTAATATTTTTCAAACATTAATTTCTATCACACAATGCCTCAGAATCACTTGTTTTCTCACAGCCTTGTCAAAAAAAAATTCACAATATAATATCCAAAAAATATAAAATGATAGAATAGATCTGTTAAATTCCAACCACATTGGGATTTTTGTCCTAAAAATAGAAAATACTACTCAAAAAGTTGAGGGTACTGGGATCACATATGGGTCACCCTCTCTAAGGTTCTATTTTGAATATTCCCATGACACCACTAGACATTAAAAAGGAGAATTGATCATGAATAAAATATCATATCCTGTTGATCCTCAATCTCCACATGGTACTTCCCAATGGTAGCTCCATACTCAAATTTATGCTCGCTCTAGTAGATATTTTGTCACATGTCATCTACATAACTTCTTAGCTGAGGCACAAGGAAAACATAGTCTAACCAATTTAGCAATGGTAGTTGAGATAAGTGGTATACCTCATATCCAAGTCTATAATGTATCTTTAGGGGACCAATTCATATCATAGATAACATTCCATAGTAGCCAAATCTTTTCAATCCATTTCAAGGTGAAACCCCCAGGAAAAAATGTTCTCAAACTTCTAAATCCATATGCATTCATCACTGGTATAATTAAGAAATATGACAGCTCTGTGTAGTACTCATACACTCCTGGATGATATGCACCTTCTCTGTTGTAGATCAAACTAACTATAGGCCCTTGAGTGATAAATTTCTTGAATCAATCAAACAATGTGGTGACCTAAAGGGGCACATATACACATCATTAAATGGTTCCATACCAATGTTGTAATAGTAATTATTGTTGTATGAAAATTCCACCAAGGATATGTGAACCTCCCAACTACTTCCAAAGTTCTACATGAAATTCCACATAATTTCCACTATGAACTGGAGGATCCCGTCAATGTAGCCATCAGTTTGGTGTTGAATGCTTTGATCAAGAGAAACAGAGACCCAGAATCCTACATCAATCCCCACAACAATCTATATTTCAAGTGAGAATCATGGTCAAAGATGATTATTGAGGGAACCCCATGGGGTCGCCCTATCTCCTTCAAATTGTGGATCTCGATTCTCTCTACTAAAACCTGATTTTGTAAATCTAGGAAGTGGGCTAACTTGGTGAGTTGTTCTGTGATCACACATATGGGATTGTGTACCCCAAATGTGCGTGGTATGAACATAATAATATTCGTGGATATATCATCCCAATTCCACCCTGTTTAATCAAGTGTTTGAGATAAACCCACTAAAACCGACTTCTCATAATCAACTTTTTGAAAAGTGAGGCATCAAGATAAAAACTATGAAACTCCATTATTCATACATATCCACCAAAACCAACATAAAAGGTTCTGAAACAACTTTTTCACACCTGGATATTCTATCAAATGGTATGTATAAAAATATGGAAACATATTCTCCTACACCATCAAAGTTACCATCAACCCTCTAAAAAGGATAACATTCTCGGCACCTTCAAAATATCCATCACAAAATTGTACAGTGGATATATGTGGAAAAAAGGTCTCAGAGTTGGTATTTCTACACTGATCATCCCTAACATGATGTAAAGGTGATTGGATAACAACCATTGACTAAAGATATGAATCACCCTCTTTATTTGAAAAGGAGAACTATAACAAGGACAATAGCTTTAACGCCTCAACTATCAATTGTGAATAAAATCAACTTTTGAGACCATCTTCCACTAAATTACTCTTTTCGTGAGTATAGAAAATATAAAAGTCATATTTTTTGAGGAACACTATCAATAATATCTATCTCAAGTTTATATCCTTTTGTGAGAATATATACATGAAACTCTTGTGGTCAGAGTAAATGATAAACTGCTCACCCAACAGGTAGTATCAAAACATCTTCAACGTGATGACTACCTCTAATAACACAAGATTGTGGGATATGTAGTTCTAATCATGTGGTCCAAAATGATGTTAAACATAGGCAATGCATCATAAAACAACCAAGTATTGTCACTGATGAATCTCATAATAATACATAATTGACACCCTCCTCAAGAAATCATAAGATTTGAGTGCTCATTGACCTCTAACTCAACTTGTAAATGAACTATTGGGACATTTATCTACACTAAAATGGATTATCCTTTTTATTTAGAGAAATCAAGGGTTCTCACACTTTTATGAAATTATGTTCAAATCTCCGATAGTACCTAGCCAACCCAAGATATCTACGCACCTCGGTAAAAATGGTTGGTGGCGCCCATGAAAGAAATTCCTCACCCATTTCTAGGTCCAAAAATAATCTATCTTCGAATATATGTGACCTAGAATGTGGACCTCTCGAATCGAAAACTGACACATTGAGAGATTCAAATAAAAATGGCTCTTTCAAAGTGTTTTTGGGACCATCCTAAAGTGTCTATCCTACTAATCCTTAGATGTAGAATACACTATTATGTAAATGATGACTAATACCTTGAACAATTGTAACAAAGGATGGAATACAAGGTTTATGAGTCCCATAAACACCTCTACAGATTTCATTATTGGTAAATAAATCTCCAAGTACTCATTTTTTCCATAGAGACATTAGAATTCACTCTTCAATATATCATCATGCTGTAATCACTTGTGGTGATACTCTGATTTGAGGTTTATCTTTAAGAACCATCATACCCATATAATTCATCAAATATTTCATAGATACTTGGTAGTGGTTAAATATTTTTCATAGTCACGTAATTCAAGAACAAGTAATCCACAAAAAACCTCAATATTCTATCATCATTTATGGAGAATCCCATTGGGGATTCCAATAGGGAAATCATGGGTCTCACAATGACCTTCTCCTATTAGTCCTCTAACATCATCTTCAACTCTTGATGCTCAATATAACCATTTGGTTTGATAATAATGATATTAGTGTCGTCTGGGGATGAAATTCAATGCAAATGTCTAGCACTTAGTGGAGAGGTAAACCTGGTATGTCCTATGAAAAGACGTCCTTATACCCCACTACCACCAGAAGAAATTGATAGCCTAAAGTATCCACTAATACAAGTGTAACTCTACCCAACAATTGAGTAATCAGTTATACTCTCATATAATTGAGCTCATCCTTCTATTCGTGGATTTCATTTTCAATCATAAAGGGAAGCCTTATTTATTCACTATTGGAACACTGTATCTTCCTCCTAAAATAATTAATCTAGACATGAAATGTTGATAAAACTCCATACGTATGATGAAGTCATAAGGCCTACATGATGCAATATAGAGATCCCATTCAATGCTCACCCCTCTTAGAGGTAGGTTTGACTATCATCACAAGTGTAAGATTGATGAGTCACCACCTGTAGGAGTCTCCAACTATAAGGGAAATTCAAAGGCTCTACTGAAATAACTATGATTCGAACTAGAGAAGTGGCATGGAAGGAATGACTCACACATGTGACTATTAATACTAAAAATAAAGCATAAAATAAACGTATCACAACTTTTATCATCCATGGAGCCCTAGGGGAATATGCCACCCTACCGTGAAGCTGGCGTAGTATGTGTCCACCAACTCCCAGAACATTTCGTGTACCACATGGTGGTGATGGTGATAATATGTCAAACCTAAGACCACCTTCTACTGCTATTAAAGACCCTTTTTCTTGTCTGTCTCAGTGTAGACCACAATCTTCCCTCCAATGTCTCTATCTCAACAGTCTGCAGACCATCTCATGACCAGTTATATGATAGGTCAGATAGTCCTAGGCCAGATGTCTCCTTATTTTGTAAGAGAAACACCGTCTCTCCTTTGGATGAATTGACCCACAATAAGAGACATTCACTACATAACATGTGTAATAGGATCACCTCCTAATGCTTCAATTATACATGGATCCTTGTGACTATCATTGGTTTCCTACTGTCAAGATCTCGATATCTGGGTACCCACTACTATCTCCCCCTATCGATGCCTTCAATGAAAGTAATCTCTCTACTACTAAGCTTATCTCAAGAACCCCATCATCAGTGGGAATGAATATTAATACAACTAAATGTCTTATTTCCTAATGAATTCCCTACTTAATAGTCCATTCATTAAAGAACATGTACCACACCACATCCAAGGGGTAATGAGGTAGATCAATAAATCCTGGTGTGTACTTTTCCATGGTCAAACATCCCTGCTATAGACAAAAAATCTCTTTTATGTGTACCTAACACATCGTGGCTAGATAGAACTACCCATAAAAGATACACACATACACTTATAGAGAGAGTTTTCTTATCATGTTACCGAGTCACTAAAATCCACCATTAGACTATGAATCCCTAAAAAAGAATCACCATGGGGACTTTCATTTGATATGTTGGAGTCCTGAAAATGAGAAAATCATGACTGATGCAATCTATCCAGTCCATAGCCTCATTAGAGATTTTATCACCCTAAAAAACGGGTTGTCACCATATTTATAAACTAACACAGAACACTCAACTTATATGCATCCATAACTTGTATTTTTAGTGTTAGATGATCCTCAATGGGTGGTGCTATAACTGGTAAACAAATACTATTTCCTATCTCTGGTACTGCCCATGTACCAATATCTTTTCACATAGTGGATCGTCATCATGATCATGTAGTATAATCTGGGTTAGCTTTCTACCTAGAGGAATCCTAAAAGAAAATAAGATCTACCAAATTCAAAAGAGTACATGTAGTAAAGTGATTCAGAAAAGACATGGAAAACACAAAAATTTCTATATGATTTATGTACCAAATTTTTATACGTAACAAATATTTACATGTATCAAGTCAAAATGTAGGTGATTAGAGTTCTAGGATATGTATATATAAAAGGCCACATCAATACCAGATTCCCTGACCCGAAATCTAAACATGATACTCTAAACAATATTTCCGAAACTATTCTCACTGACTTTGCTCTTAATGTAGAACCGAGCCCATTGAGAGCAATCTTTCATGACCCGACCTACCACGGTCTTACCCATGAATACCCCAAACCCACCTCTAATAGGACAGGGGTGTTCGATCAGTCCTGGTTAAGAATATCCCACAAATGTGAGGCATTAGCCTTAAGTACTCAGACACACACACACACACACACACCTCTCCTAGTCCACACAATGCCTAAATATAAAACAACTAAAACCATACATGCATATACATATAATCCTATAACAAAGTGTTATTTTAAAATAAATAAGGATGAATAAGGTTCAAAATACAGTAAAAAAATTATAATAGAGTCTAACCTACTCAACGGGTGAGAACTAAAGTCAAATTCATACTCCCAGTAACCACCTCAGTCTATGTATATATTGATATTATCCACCCCTACTTATGTTAAAAGGACATCGTCCAAAGGTTCATCGTCTTCAAAATACATGAAATGTATGCGAAAACCCCGTGCATGGATGATTATAGAAAAACCATGTTGGAAACCCCATAAATTCTAACCATGAAGATCCAATTATAGTAAAAACATTTCCAGATATAAAAATAATTGTATAAAATAAATACCTAGATATACTTAGGAATGAAACCATTCCACTCGGTAGTCATAACCATTTTCCAGCAAGATGAATCTGCATGAAGCAGTGCTCATTCTTGGAGAATCGACTCCAAAAACCATATGATCATCAGAGACACTCAACAATGTGGTATAGATCACTAGACACCCCCCCAAGAAATCTCTCTATCCTGAGATGACCCTGATACACAAATAAAGGGCCTTTACCAAAACTACTAAAGGACACCCCGAATAGAATATGGATTAACCCACTACATAGGGGATCATATTTCCATGATACCACAAACCATAATGATATGGAATACTAGATTTAGGATCAACACCCTATTATGAGAGGATGCATTGATTCCACAAACCCCACTTACAGAATCATGAAAAAAGATGATCTAACATTAGTATAATCAAGGGACACCATAACTCTATTTGACTCTCGGGTACTAGAGGGGATCACAATCCTATTATGTGGATGTAAGGACATAATTTATCCTCAAGGAAAAGGAAAAATGGAATATTCCCAAGCTATAATAGCCCAAAATAAATATACAGAGGGAAAAAAGCTCTCTTGAACTGGGTTCCCAATATATACCATGAGGCATATAGTTTTTACAACTATCCTCGAGTCTTCCTATATGTAAAATATCTAAATGACATGAAATTCTCCACATAAACAACATTTAAAAAAGAGTAAACTGGATGTAGAGTCACATGAGACCCTACACATGTCATCTAGCTAGGTCTTTGTATTTGGTCTGCCCATGTACGAACCCATTTATAGGTAGCCATGTCCATGTTCTTGTACATGATGTGCCATTGGCCATGTACTTTTTCCTATATTCAGGTTCCTCCCAAAGTACACATGGAGCCAACTGGGATGGGGTCACAGAACATTTGATAGAGTCACACGATATGTGTTGAATACTAACACTTTACAAAAATAGTGTTTCATATACCGTTTTTATGAGATTCATAAGGGTACCCGTTGAATTTTGAAATCAAAATTTTATATTTAATATCTAATGATAATCATTAATAGTGAATTTTTTTATATATTATAGTAAAAGAAACATTAAAATTTCATTAATATTATGTAAAATTAAATAAAATTGATGCATAATTCAATATAAGGACAATAATAGATGATTTATACCTGAGGTAAATAAATAATGTTGATGTTTTGATTTTGTAAACACCATGAAAATAAGATTTTCCCATTCATTATTGGAAATTAATCATATTATAACTATCTTTTTTAATGATATATATTTGTATATTATCTTCTTTAAGTAATAAAATTAATATATATGAACCTCTTAGTTATTCCTCTATATTTAATGTGAATTATTTGCTAATTATGGATAGATAACCCCAAGTCTTATGTTTCTAGTGGAACAAGGTTTGTAATATTGATATAATAATGTTGGAAAGTATAATATTTAGTTAATGGTCCAAAAAATTTAAATGATATAAAATAAAATGGTATCTATAAATATCCAAGTCATGACATAATATCCAAATTCAAATTAAAAAATAAAGAAAAATATACTTATTCCTTCAATTAAATTACATGTAAATATATGATAATTATTTTAAAGCGGTTATAATAAATAATTTTAATTATTTAATATTATTTATACATCAATAATTATCTATGAAATAATTCTCTTATGGTTTTAAACAGATATAAATATATAATAAAACATATCAGTGATATCAACAATGGTGAAGGAAAAATGAAATGGTTAAAAATTACAACACTAGTATATTAATTTAAATATTGTTCACATAATAGTAGAAATAATTTAAATATTTGAGCTAAATAAATTCTTATAGTAAGACTAATAAATAAAATCATGAAACATCTGGAGGGAATATAATATATATGGATATAAAATTTTGGAATAAAAAATATAATATAGATATACTAAAAACGATCTATCATGATTATAATAGACATGACATATGTTAAGATTCTAGTTTAAAAAAATTATAGAGTGAATTTTTTACCCTAATGTGTAATTCTTAATTGGGTATATAAATTTAATAGATGGAATGGGGTCCCGACTAAGGATGGATCTAGGTTAAAAAAAATTCATATTGATATTTACCACCAACATTCCTCAATTTATATTTAAATGTAACATGATGGGATTTCATAAAATAAATAAGTGATATTGTCATCGTTTTTAGGGTAGTAAGGATTCTTATGAAATATACAAAATCTATATTCATGATGAATTTATAAAATTAAATTGTTGTGATATATGTCTTGAGGAGAAAGAATGTTTTCTAAGAATCATTACCCTATTCATAGTAATCAAAAAGATGTGATTTTTTATAAATGATATAATTCAAATCTAGAATGTTGGGATTTTGAAAATATTTCCTCCTAGAATAGATAAATACATATAATAATAATTAAAATGATTCAATAGAAGATGTTAAATTTCTTGAAATCAATTGTTATTATATTTAATATTATATGATATCAATAGTACATTATGAAAATGTTGTGAAAAATAAAAGAGATAAAAAATATATAATATGTGTTGATAAAAATAATGGAATTAATGTTTTGGAATATGTAATGGGATTTTCGATTCATCATTAGATTAATTTATCACAGTATAGTGGATATTATTTGTGAAATTTTATTATTTTTTTCTATTATATCATAAGCTATCAAAAATATTTGATGTAATGGAATGGAAAGTTACAAAATGAATAAATTAAAGTATGAATAGAAGATAATGGTCCATATTATTATTAAAATAATGTCTACAAATTTTTAAGAAAATTATGATATTGTTAGAAATTATTTAATCAAATGCCTTTATTTTATTATTGAAAAAAGTGCAGAATATCTGAAATAGAAAAACAGGTAGAAGACAGGAGGCTATAGGGGCCTGAAGTGATGAAGCCAAGGGCATCCCCTCTAATAAGATTCTTCCCTTCCTTTGAGAGTGAATTCATGTCTGATGGAAGGAAGATACAACGACCATGTGAGGCCAAAGTGGCAAAATGATCCGCCAACATATTTCCCTCCCTCCAAATATGAAGGACGTCAGTTTCGACACTGACCAGTGATTTGCAGATTCTCATAACATAGGATATTGACCATGGAGTAATGCATCTGCCCATTATGGAGTCATGGATAATAATAGTATCTGTTTCCAATACAGCCAATTTGATATGTATCTTCCTAAAAATATGATGGCCAGTCAACAATGCCAGAGCCTCAGCCATAACAAAATGCCCTCTGCAGAAGAGGCCATTAAAGGAAAGGACAACTTGGCCCCTGAGTCCCTTATCCAAATAATAACATGTCAACTTATATCATTATTTAAATATATATTTTTGATGATTTAAATTTAAATTAATTTCTATGTGATAAAATAAATTTGAAAAATGATATTGAATTTTTTAGTTTAAAATCCCACTTAAGGAATAACATACAATAAAAATTTCTTTTATAAATTCTATTAATGGTAAAAAATATAATTAATAAATTCATTTATGTGGAATTATTTAGGGTTTAATATGGGTCTCTATTATGATAAATATAATTGGAAAATATTTATTTAGAATTAGTTTTATAGATAACAACCTACTCAAATTGGTAAAACTAATGAGCTATTATCGTACATGTTAATTATTTAGGATAATTATTTGTACTGTAATTATATTAATTTTTGAGTTTTATTGGTTCATATTACAAATGAATTGAATTGTGGTTTTTCTTTATAAAATTATTATAATATTTATAAGTGGTAAATATTGTAATAATAAAATTGGAATATATATTATAATATTATATATTTTTATATAGTTTTATTTTAATGAAAACTATAGTTTTGAATTTGAGGTAAAATAATCATAATTTCACAATTATACAAGTACACATTAATTACTAATTTAAATTCACTATTGTGTATTGTGTGGTGTTTGCTTGTTTTAGATGACTGTTGGAGTTCTTGTTTTGGAAAAATATATTTAAAAATTCAATAAAATGTTTATTCAATGATTTACATGTTAATAAAACATCATATTAAATATGATAAATATTTATACATGACACTAATGTAAAAATATCCTAGAGAATCTATTCGACTGATAACGTTCCATCAGTTCCCTATAATATTGAGGTCCATGATATTCCATGATGATATTGTTAAATATAATTCCATAGTAAGATAACATAAAATTATTGTACTCATAGAAATATGACTATTTATTTTCATTTCAAATAAAAAGTTGATACTTCTTTTAATGAAGATCAAAAATTTGAATCTGTAATATTGGGGATTATGAGAATAAACCCACCTATATGAATTCCAAATTTTAATATATTTCGATATTCAAATCCAAAATCATGTTTAATGGTCCATAGTCTTAAAAATTATTATTTCCACATTTTATTACAGATACACTTATATGTATTTCATAATCCATGATGATATAGTTCACTATGAAGTTGAATATATTGGTTGCATAATGACAGATGAGTTATTAGTTTATAAGTTGAAGAAATATTTTTACCATCCTATTATTTGGATGATGACATCACAACACTTTCATTGAAATAAAACCATCACATTAAATTTCAGGGACATGGTGTAATGAAGATCTCATTTAAAATAGTAAAAGAAATAATTTTCAATCATATAGGATAATTAAGTAGATGTGAATCCATCATGATGACATATTATTACTAAGATATTATATTACCTAGTAATAATTCTCGTTTGGTTGTTGACATTGTGACATTATCTATATTTCCTTAGGTTCCTAAACCCATTTCTAGATAGTAATATCATACATTAGGCTATATCAACTAGTGAGAACGTGAACGAATCTAAGAGGGAAAAACAAAACATGTTTTGGTTAACCTTTATTATATTCTACAATAATTTAAATATAAGAATAAATATTATTCCCAAGATATGGGAATATTTTTTTCATGTTTTAATAATCAATAATATTTTTAGTGTTATTAATTTTTACATATTAATTAATGAATAATTTATTTAATTATGTGAATAATTTATAGATATTTATTTCTCGGATTTTTAATTTAATATTTATTATATATATTAAATATTTAATAATTTTTTCCCCTATATATAAATAGACAATTTACTTCAGAAAAAATATTTAATAACAATTTTTTATGGGATTCAATAAATTCGAATAAGAATGAAAAGATAAATATTATGTTTGTTTGTATATACTAATGTTAAAGAAGTTACTATAATATTTATAATTTTCTGAAATATCACTATAATATCCACATACCCTCACTCATGGATATAGTGAAAAAAAACATACCATTACATTTCTAGCATTGACATCAAAGGAGGTGACCCAATTATCTCCCTCCAAAACATACAACATAAAAACCAAAATAATAGATCACTTAATTTTCAGGGGATTTTTAGATTTCGTTTATAGATAATTATGAGAAAATCCTAAATAAACAACACTAATTGAATTAAATGATCATTTTCCCCACATTACGCTTCCCTTAATATTTCACTTTATGTCATTATCTGTATCCATATGAAATTGTTTATTAAATAATTCATTCAACATCAATCTTGAAAACTATGGGGAAAGGTTACATAAGAAGGGTGATATGAAATTCCCAATAAGGGTAAATATAATTAATAAATAATTTAATTTCATAAGTGAGAATAAAATGGGAATATTGGTATGATGACATAACCAATGTTCATGATCACATTATAAGATTAATCATACCCATAAATACCTAGATCATAAAACATGGAAACATTCCATAGGGCTTTATCAAAGGTAAAAGTCTTCAAAACTGATAATAAGGAGAAAAGTGGTATTAATCTTAATAAAAGAAACATCTATAACCAAAAAATAATATTGAAATCATATAGGAATATATTAAAATCATCAATCGTGAAACCTTACATATCCCTTAAAATTTGATTAACCATGTGGCCCATATCCAATATAATTCTCCAATGAACATAATCACTACCCAATGCATTGGAGTACTATATGGGAACACGAATCATATATGTTACATCGGGATCACCTAGCACAATCTGGGTGAACCCAACGAATACTATATATTGTGATCACCCAAGGATATATTGACACATAGATCATATAACAATGTCGAGAAAAATAGAAAAAGTACATAGAGCATGAATTTAATTATAAAAATAATAATAAATCATTATTACATTCATAACATGACTAACCCATAGAAATGAAACAGTTTTGATGAAAATATCTTAGGAGAATGATTAACCAATGGAAAATAAACGAGTTCCATAAAATTCACATTGAATCATGATTAACCCATGGAAAATAAACAGGTATATAATTACTTATTTGAAACATGAATAACCCATGTATTCAAAATAGGTTCCACAATAATCGGTTTGAAACAATGACCCATGGATAATTAATGGGTTCCACAACAGAATCTTTTAGAATAATTATAATCCATACTACGAAAGGATGATTATAGTATCATTAAAAAATATCCCCATTGAATAATAATTAAATAAATATTTATTAATGTTGATGAATGAAAATAAAAATTTAAATATCATTAGAAAATTCTAGAAACAAAGAATTTTAATTTTGAAAATAAATTTTAAAAATAAAAATTTCAATATATATTATGAAAATTATTTTCATTGAAAAAAACATTAAAATTTATAATTAATCCTAAAGGAAAATGATATCAAAAAATTAATTCATTTGATAAATGTTAAAAATAAATTTTATGTTGATTGTTTTTAAATGTTAGTCAAACATGACCTATTTAGAAAACATTAAGAAGAATCTTTTATAAAATGAAAAATAATGTAAAATAGTATGTTAAATGGAATTAGGGAATAATTTTTTTTTAAATAATATTTTTCAAATCAACATTCAAAAAATGGATATGAAAAAAATTATAATTGATATAAAAAGAAAATACAAGATATGTATCCCTAATAGATGACTTTCTTGAGGTTTTATTAAAACATAAGTCATAAAAGGGAAATTAAAAATGTGATCGAAATAAAATAAAATGGGGGAATAAAATATATGTGTCTCTATAAAGTATAATAATATCATTTACTCAAATTAAACATTGATAATAAAAAATATTGGAAAGATGGATATTGTAACATAAATCCATTTCTGATTTGATAAAACTTTAATAGTCATCCCCATGAAATAATAACATCAAATTAAAAATTAAATATCATGATAATTTATATTTCATTATATTTCAATTAAAAGGGTTTTATATAAACCACACAAATGAATATAGGTTCATATCCAAAAATTTTGCCTCAAGGAAAAACATTTTTTGGTAAATATCATTAAAAAAATAGTACCACTAAATTTTAGAATCAATAAATGAATTTATTATGTGTATTTACTGTTAATATGCATAATAAAAGTTCAAATAAATCATAATATTATATAAATTCATTTCACACATAATAATATAATATCAAATAGAATAAAGATGTAATATAACCTTAATAAAGGAATCAGAGTTATGAAATTATATTCCACTTAGTAACATTCTTTTCATTTCTTTATAGATGAAATAATTATAATTGAAACATAAAATACCATAATACATAATGAATTCATTATATTACATGTAAAAGGGGTATTATATACACCACACAATAAAAAAAGTGTTGAATTTGAAATATGTATCATTAAAATAAAAATTATGATGAGAAAATCCCTACCTCAAGTCCAGACATTCCTTATAGGTACTTTAACTTATAAATAATAATGTTAAATCTGTAAATTTTCATTATTAAAATCAATTTCCAGGATCAAGAACTTATTATTTAAGCATTTAAATTATTTCATTAATTATGAAATATTTATGTACTTAATCAATTAATTCCACATCATGTGTTTTGAGGATTTTTGATACATTTTATGAAAATGGATTTGGTATGTTGACCATGGTCAAATAAGTAATTATTTAAATATATCATGAATAAAAATCATAAAATATTTATTATATTTATTAATCAATTATACATTTAAACCCAATAATTAACAAAGGTTGGGAAAATATTCTATGTTACAGTAACAAAGATAGTATGACGTACATACTCGTGAGTAACATTTCAAATTTTTAATGATCATCAATTAAGGAACACATGTTGATTTCCATGTGGGTGTTGTTAGTTTCTGTAGGGTTATTGAATTTTGAAATTTAAAACACAAAACAGAAAACCCACTAAACGATAGGGTGTTATGGGATTTGAATTTATGAGTTCAACTCCATAGTGATAGGGTTGAATAAAATATAAATAAAAAAATAAACAAAAATTATTTCAAATTTGTAGAAAATTAATCTAAATTAAATATCATTTGATAGGTAGGTAATGTTTGAGAATAAATTATAAAAACGGTATTAGGGAGAAATGAATCCATGTTTATGCTATAAAAGGTAATAAATAAATAATAAATAATTATGAATCATAATAATCGGGTCTTAGCGAGTGCAATGGTCATGATAAACACATGCCATCCTAGAATCTATTTTTCTAAAGGTGTGGTACTTTGGTTTTCAAAGGATGTGTAACCAAAAACCAAATTTAAAAACTGGTAAAATAAAAACCCAATGGTCATTGAGGAAATCAAAACCCTAGATCCAATTTTAAACAAATGTTGTTGATCATCTCAGGAAGTGGTCATGGTCAAAGATTGAAATATATTACACCATTTTCACCACCGATCTCATAATGGTCATGCAAGAATAATCAAGAAAGGGATAGAAATGAACAACTATCATGACACCCCAAAATTTATTTTAAATAAAAATAAATTACCTTATACATTTAATCACTATTCATCAGCCACTCCACAACATGAATAAAGCACCAGCTCATTGTCACCATCAACAGGTGTCGAAAAAGAATAAATAAAAATCCTATGGAATGTGGTGAAGCGATAGGTGTTCCTTCATCCGATGGGTGTCCATTACTAATCCCACAACATGAAATGGTCCCAATGGTCTGGCCATGGGGAACTATTTAAAGGGATTTATAGCCAACCTCGGCCGTGTTAGATATTTCTTCGTATATTAATATTTTCTATTTACTGATTTATTAAAAAATTTCAATTATATTACACATCATGTAAACAAGATCTAAGTGGAATCTATGTATATTTGAATCTCATACTTATATATGAATTTTGACTCACTTCATGATGGGTATTTAGGAGTCACGATGGGTAAATATATTTCATATCATGTACTAGATTAATAAATTTTCATGTGCAGTAAATTCATTTTGAAAAAACCATATTGTGTAATTGCATTACGAGATGTGTGATACTTATTCTTAAAATTTACACCTTTTCCATCTCAATAAACACTATCATTCCACAAGTTAATCATAGAGCACCAACTATCTTTATACTAATATTTTGTGTAATATTTGTTAGTTTTTCATTTATTTTTTGTTCCTTCCTTTAAAACATAATAAAATTCAATTCAATCAAAAATATAAAAGATTTTTCACTTAATTAGATAAATCATTATAGTAAAACAAAATAAAATTTATTAATGATATACACTTATCAAATACGCCCACATATCAAATCATCCTTTTCCTCAAGTATGGAATATCAATATATTACAAAGCATGTTCACAATATATTTCATAAAATTCAGTGTCAAAAATATAAATTGATCAAATATAATATTAAATGATTAAGGATCACATTATGAAACTTAATCAAAGCATCATTTGTCAATGAATACATATCAACCATGTATTCTAATCTCCTCCATTGAAATAACCAAGCATTTCCAGTAATCCATTTCCATTTTTCAATTTATCCAAAATAGTTTCGATTTACCACACATGTTTTTTAAGCTCATCATCATGGTACAGGTTAATTTTATTAAGAAAATATCTTGAAAACATGTAACATACCAAAAGTTCACATAGAATCTAAAATATCAACTATATAAAGATAAAAATCATAATTAATCATGAGGGCTTCACCATTAAGTATAAAATTACTCGGATACATCATGGAAGGTGGGTGAATGATGTAAATTAAGTCTTAAAAATGTGTTTTGAATCTAAACCATTTTTCATGATAATTATAAATAGATCAATGAATTAATCCCTTTAAAAAATTCATTTCTCTCTTCCCCCAAATTTTCCCATAGTAGACTCATGACACGTGTAAGATTAATGAATGAGTCAACCGCTCTTACATTTTTTTTCTTTTTTCAATAATTTTATTAGGACAAATTTCACGTCCACCACCTAACCACATATGATCAAAAGATATTCAGTCTAGAAAATAGTGATTTTTTATCCTCCCAAAACAGAACCAATTTTTATCAATTTTTTCCATTTTCTCAATTTTTTATTAAAATAGAGGTGAAAATAAAATACAATAATAGAAGTCATACCCTATCTTAGATCACTGTATAATTCCACACAACAAAATATCATAAGTAACATTCATCCTCGTACACCATATAATGTTCCCCCCGACAATTATTATTTTAAATATCAGGAAATAAAATTCAGAGGAAAGTAGGAGTGGATAAAATTGTCTTGTAACATGGCTCAATTATAAAAAGTGTTATTCATGGATTCTATATGAATCTAAATGGACTAATCAAAGGTATTTCATATGATAATGGATTAATCAAAACAATGCATCAATCATATTGAAATTGGTTTTATGTAGTCATATCATCAATAATATGATGTGTATGTTCTAGAAGAAAACATGCCTAGGTTTCTCAAGACATATAATAAAGAATGAAGGAGAAATGTTGGATCATTGGATGTCTTAGGAATGAGATGAATGGTCAGGACCATGACTCATATAAATTTATAAGAAAATTTTAATCAATGAATAAAAATATCAAAATATTAAAACATGCGTGATTTATAGAAAATTTTAAATTAAAAAGATAAAAATTATCTTAAAATCATGATTTGTCAGACCCTAGTACACATGCTTATCTCTACTAATTATTTTCTCCATTTTCACATTAAAATTTTCTAAAAATAAATTTTATTTTATGGCATGTTAATTTTCCCAGGTAGTTTATATCTCCGAGTTAATTTGAGTTAAAAAATGAATGAAATGTGGCCCATGCAATTTAATTTCTAATATTTAATCCTTTAAGATGTGGTAAATACAGTAGAAAATTATAGAATTGAAAAACCTACTTCCATTTTAAATTGACACTTTAAAATAAACTGCACATGTACTACCTGCACCAGATTCACATCGTGTAATTAGTCCTTCAAAATGTAATCATTCTTCTTACGACTACAACATGATCCTTTAAGAGACATGAAATTATTATAAACAAGTGAGAGTATATGCCATGAATACAATTCTCTAAATGATAATGGTATTGAAATTAATTAATAATATAAAAATAAATCCTATAAATAAATAAATATAAATTCTTAGAAATGGATAAAAATCGAGATTCCCCCGAGAAGATTATATTTTGTAAAGATCAATCAACTAAACTTGTAAGGCCCCATCCTTAAACATTAAAAAATCTCAAATTAAGTTAATTATTAAAATTGAGGATCTTTTTAGGTTTAGGTATTTAATGGAATTATGTCATAATTTATAAATAACATCTTGAATATTACAAGTATAAACTTCTACTCAATATCCATTTTTTCATAAAACAAAAAATCATTAAAAAGGAACATGTTTTGTTAGGTGTTTTTAATATCATGACTTTTCTATCATCCCTTCCTGAACCATATGAATCTTTATAACCTATTAAAAAATTTCAAAACATGGGATTAGCATAAAAAAGCATTGTATGGGATATATAAAGATGGAAAACTATTAGTCTTTCAAACAAACGTGTACACCATGAATACTTTATCATAAATTAATACTTTTCACCCTTAAGAAGTAGAAAAAACATTTCTCAAGATATATGCTCATTACATCCCCTTTTTTGTAAACAATAGATTAACATAAATCCCATAAAATGAAATATATTTAATATAAATGTAACATGGGTTATAAACATACTTAAATTGAATAACTGTATTGTTGACTTCGACACATATCAATAAATAAAATAGCTATACAACTGACTTCCATTCGCATTTCATTGGAAGTTATATCATAACCACCTATCACTGGCTTACCATTTAACCAGTAGTCAAATTTCTATGTACCATTATATAATCACAACACCTAAAATTTTGCAAATATTAACATTTCACTAATAACATTTCATTTGCAATAACAAGAAATTATTTCATTATTTTGAGATACTAAATATAGTTCAAAAACCATTTTCAATACAAAAATACTTAAAAATGTTATGTGTTATTTATTTTACATTTAAAAAAATTATGGCTTGTCAAGGAATATAAATATAAATTAACGCTCGTGGCAGAGGAAAATTTGTTGCCTCTGCATTCATAAAAAACATTCTATTTTTCATTTAGTAAAATGCATTGTATAAAATATTTTCCTTTTGAATAAAATTAAATGTCAGAGGGGTTTATTATACACTGTTTAAATGAAAGAGGTTTATATTTTCACAAAAAAATCCACAATGAAATGAGATTGAGTATAAGTCCCTTACAAAGATCATTTTGTAATTAAAATAGATCGATTATGTGTATTAAATAAAATTAGATATAGTGAATGTATAAATTAAATATTGGATATCAAATGTTATTTCTCACGTAATCATAGCATGACATAATCAAGATGTAGAAGATTAACATAATGTATAGAAATTTGGTTGTGAATTTCCATTATGAAAAATCGACATCCTTACATGATCACGTAAAAATTTCGAAAATGAGTCGATGAGAGAAAAAAGAGTCCTTAATAACATGGACAAATAATGGACAGAAATAATGATATAGAAGAACATAACACAACATTTGAAAATTGAAATTACAATTTATAACATAAAAGAAGTCTTTGAATAAAAGAGGACGACAAAAGGTTCCTTTACAATGATTGTATCATTAGATTAAGGATAAATCAATGAAATAATAATGTTTGACATAAATCAATTATAAAAACATCATAGAACATAAAAATTCATTTCTCACATAATCATATCACTATATAATCAAGAAGGAGATTAGTAAACCATGGAATGAAAATTGTGTTATGAAGTTCCCTTACCTTCAGTGTCAATTACCATGTATGTTCCTGGTTATTCCTGAAAAATAAACATAATTTTATAATTTCTTATGATTATTTTTCATGTTTATTATTTATTTTATATCAGTTATTACCATGTTATAAAAATTACATAATTATTTATGATAATATCAGTCATTTTGTCGATATTTTGTACTCGAGTCGAAAATGATCATGTTATAATTAAAAATTGTACAAGTGGTAAAAGATAAATTATCTAGATAATAGTAGTAATTATTTAAATATAATATATATATATATTATATATGAATATATAATATTCAAAAGGATTTGGAGAAAAGAAATGAAATGCATCGTTCATGGAGACGATAAGCCATACATACTCACGAACGCTACATTCATTTCTTATTAATATTTAATGAAATGAAAACTAAATGATATATAGGTATATTATAATTCCATTATAATATCACATTTTATATACTTTTCTCATGTTCATTAAATCCATCCTATATACGTTCCATGGTTGGAATTAATGTGTCATATAAATTATTACGGGCGGTAGTCCGCACTTCCTCAAATGAAATTATTGTATTTAAACATCACGAAAAGCATTATGGTATGATTTTAAATAAAAATTATAGTATCCTAGGAACAATATAAATCTAATATATATCATATATAAATTTATTAGCACTATAATGGCCATCGTGAGATATTTTAATTGTAAATCGAACAATCATCTTTTCATGAGGTAGTAGTTCGCCGTACATAGAAACAGTATGTATGTATCCACTAGATGAAGGTGTGTGTAAGTTTAGTTCGACTACTTCTCATAACAACGTCTTACTATATATAATATAATTTTTTAAATAAAATAATAAAATAAAAATATTTTATGTGGTTTTAGAAGCAAAAAAAATGAAAGAAGTTTGAGAGAAGACATTTCCTCAAATCAGGTAAAACCTTTTGATTTAAGCTAAAAAGACTTACTGAATTAAATTATACCCACATAAATGATTAAATGAAGCCACGATGTACATTGGAAGCTTATTGGATCATATGTTGTACTGTCCCAGGGGCCCGAGAGGTGTGGGTAATGCGTTATATGTGATTCCCTTTTATAAGAGGGAGGAGGGGCACATTAGGAAGACAATGAAATATTATTTTATTATAAAATGATTTTTGTTTTCAAATGGTACCATCATCATTTATTTCATATAAAAAATTCATCTAGGTCAGAAAACACTCAACAAATATGTCTTAGACAAGTATAGATCACAAATTTAACGTTATCATTTAGTTTTAACCCTTAATTAACTAATTTAACTCTTACCAAGACTTATTTTATATTAATACGATATGGTTAGTACTATTACTATAAAATGTCAATATAACCTAAAGTAGTTAATTGAATACTTTTTCAACATTACATAAGTAATTTTCCAGAATATTAGTTTTTAGGGCTACTATATAATTTAGTAAAATAATATTTTTTCTAAAAACGCATTTATATCCATTTGTATACTATTCATATCATGAATTTTTAAAAATCCATAACAACTTGATTAATTCAATAAAACTCCATTAATTCAAATATAATATTTTGTACACATTAATGCAATTCATTTATTTTACAAAAAGTTTCAATATAAATTTATTTTAATATTTATAATATCATTTATTAAAATCATTCATTAATAAGGTAATCATTACATTATCATTGTGTAGTAAATAATATTATTTATTTTAGGTCTAAAAATTATAAATAAAATACCATGATGTTAGAAATATTTGTTTCCTTATAATTAATATTTATCATCGAATGAATCACTTATATAACCCCATATAAAATTGTATTACTAAAAGATACTATTTTTTGTTATATTTCACATTACCTTAAATTATTTAATAAAACATGTCATTATAACTCCAAATGGGATAAATGTGTTCCAAAAATCGACCCAAGGATTTCCTTCGTTTTACATATATCATCTAATAGTATTTGGACTCGTTTTAGGGTTCTTTAATATTATCCTAATATTATGTTTTACCCTTATTTACCAAATTTACCTTTTAACCATGGTAAAAAAAATAATTACTGAATTTAATATTAGTAATGTCTAAAAATAAAAGATACCAATTTACACAATTTGTACCTACTAATTCCAAATATGGAATAATTTTATTCAAATTCAACACACAGAAGTTTCAGTAAGTAATTTAAAATTAATTCTCATTGTCATAAACAAAAAGTGGGTTTTTAAGAAGTAATAACTATCAAAAGATTGACAAGTGTTTTTGTCCAATTTCAAAGTGAAATTACATGAAATGAACAAAATTGAAATAAAAAATAAAAACAAAAATATGTACTTTTAAAAAAATTAAATTTTCAATCTAACTATATAAAAAAATTAGACTAAATGAAAATTTTGACATGAAATGTGGTATTTTTTTACATTCATTAAAAAATGAACTTTATGAGAAAATTACCATAAATTTTACAAAATTAAATTTTGATATCCTAATTCAATATATGATGTTTATTTTTTTCAAATTGAATATATCATAATTACATAAACAAGATGTAAAAATGTATCACTATCTATAAGCGGTTAAACTGCATTTTTAGAATAATAACTTTTTTATCTGAGAATTTTCATTTGTTCATATATCATATCTAGAAAACATATATAAGATGAATTTCAAAAATTACATTGAATATATAGGATATATGTTTATTTAAAAAACCTATAATGGGTGATATGATTCTATAGACACAATTAATTTCTTTTAAATAGGTTTTCAAAATACACATCATTTATATTCAATTAGTTTTTTATTTCCATTTCAAATAAATTTAGTAATGAATGAATCCTTTTTTAAACCTGTGTAAACCACATTTAAGAAGTCAGTTGATACTATTAATTACTTCCATTCTAATGTATACATGTTATCTATCAATTATAATAATAATAATAATATTATATTATATTTTAGTATAACTCAATGTCATGTGCAATGTTAGATTTCGAAGAAACCTATTATTGTGTGTTGAGTACGCTATCGGAAGAAGAGTGCCCTTTAACGTAAAAATTATATATTATTCATATGTATAAATATAAATCATTAATTATTATTATATTAATACCAGGGTCATTACATCCTTCACCTCATTTGGAAATTTCATCCTCGCAATTTTAAAATTGGGCTTCAATAATTCATTAAATGTCCCACATCAGAAAAAAAGTAAATAAAAATGTAACTTTAAAAGAAAGAATTAAAACTAAAAATGTCACATAAGATAACACATTCTTAGATTCCATGAAAATAAGGATATGTAAGAGAAAACAAACCATCATGTTTTGGTGGAGAGTGATAGAAAACCTGATTAGGATAATATTAACAACATTAAAACCACAAACATATAATGGGCTAAACAATCTTTGATTCACAACACGGAAAAGTAAATAGAAAACTTTTTTTAAGTTAATTTTCAAAATTTGTGAAATTAATTTACTACATTGAATAAGGACATAAGGAAATATACCTACCATTTATATAGATTTTCATCAATTGATAAATCTCTACCACAAACTCTTCTTTTCTTCAAAAAATGAGTATTCAAGATGACATGCTCAAATCAAAATTCATAAAATAAACATCAAGAGACTCATATAATCCATAAAATATAATAAATATATATTTTACCAATATTTATACTTTAACAAAAACCAAAATGGTTATTATAAGATCAGATAATCCCCAAAAGGATAATTCTTTATAAAAAGTATTACTACACTTAATCTAAAAAATTAAACAAAAAATACCTAATGTTCATCAATGACCATTCAATACACAATTGAACTTAAAATTCATCAATATAATCCAATCTAATATCGAAACCCAAAACTCTGAATAATTTCTGATAACATAGTCTTGCACGATAAATCTTAATAATTATCTCCAAATAACATCAACTACACTTAAAGTCTCATACTGAAAAGTAATTAACCTAATTACATATTGCTCATGATAGGTTAACCATTTACATAAATAACCCAAATCACTCTATGTCCATAACAAAAACATAGATTCTTAAGAAATAAAATTCCACCATTACTCCTCAAATAAAATCTCATAGAATTCTATTTTCCTTAGGAAAATAGTGTTCCCTAAAGGGAAGACGTCATCCAAAATAATTTTTATCAAATAATCACAAAATAATTTTTATATACATTGAATATCCATTTGATAAAATGTAAGTTCATAAAATAATATTATTCCTAATCCATAAATTCATTTAACTAAATAGAATAAGTCATACTAAACTGGTACATCACGTAGGCCAATTGTAGGCATTATTCCCTTTTCGTCATTCAGATGTGGGTTCGATTCCCATATCCTTGTCGGATGCGATGAGTTGGAACCCGTCCCGTTGGATTCATTTATTTAAATCCATAAAATTCTTATAACATACTAAAAAAATAATATAATTTCTTTAAAAATAACCATAACCATCTTTATCCTCAAAGTCCATCTAATACATTTTATTTTGCATCCCAAAATGTCATAACCCGTAATTTCTTCAAATTCAAGAATCACGTAATCCGAAATTGGTTTTTACAACAATATCCCCAAAATTAAATATTATTATTCCTCAAATAGAATATTCACATAACAAACTTCAGGTTTACACTTAAAATATAAAATTATTGCTAATTAATCCAATCAACAATAGATCGTTAATACTTTTAAATATTTCATCACTCGTAACTCTCGAATTTCTAAAATTTAGACATCTTAATCATCAAAAAATCTTCCTGTACCCTTAATAAAATTTCAAATTATTATGAAATACTAATTTTCTACAAACAAAATAATGACTCATATCCTATGATTAAATAATACCATAAAATTAGCTAAAATTCCATATGTTTCATAGGTCATTTTTATCTTCCTCATCCTCAATTTGAATGACATTATGCATTGGTAAACATAAATTTGCAAGTTCCTTAATATAACATTCTTGAAACTTCTTCGTTGGAAATATATTTTTGTAATGACCATGCACACCATATTTGAAATGTTAAATTGATCACTCGTAGAGAACTTCCTTCAATTTATTATAGTCAACTGAATTATTCTTTTTTCATGGAAGATTATTTCCATTATGACCTTCATTACCACCCCTATAACATCTTCATATCCCTTGAAAACATTTTCATTAGTGTTTCTTTCAATATCATATAAACATAGGTTTTTTAATATACAAACCATAATTATAATTGCCTAAAATTCTAAAGGGATTAATTTCTCACATACATGATTCCTTTAAAATTCTCCAATGTTCAAGTGGTCAATCATGACTCCAGATAGTTAGTTTAGAATAACCACAAGAGTTATCATTATAGCTCCCATTTCATTTAGTTTCTCCTTCAGAAAACTGTCACAGTTTATATCACATCAATTGATACTTTGGGTCATGCTATATCCATCAATTTACACCAAAACCAAAATGGTTAGTGTGATTATATTAGTAAAATAATCATATACAATCTTATGAGGAGGGAAAATCATAATATATAATTATTTGTGTTATCATAAACTCATTCAATTTGCCTAAAATTACTATGACTTTTTTTAATATTCTAGTCATTATGGTTATGTCACTTATTCTTAAATAACGCCAAACATCAAAAGTTATCTAAACTGACTTATGATACCAAATGTAAGGCATCATCCGTAAACATTACTTATTCTATAATTATGTTAATAAATCAAATTAATGATCTTTTCAGGTTTAGAGATTTAATTAATTACGTCATAACATAAACATAACATCTTTAATTTTACATCTTGAAACTTCTACTCACGATCTATTTTATTCACAAAATAAAAAATCATTTAAAAGGAACAATTTTAGTTACAAGTTTTTAATCGCATAACTTTTCCTTGATGCCATCCTTGACCATATTCATCTTTATGTCCTCTGAAAAACATTTCAAAACATTGTATGAGCATAAAAATGTTAGTAAGGGATACATAAAGAAGGACAACTTTTAGACTTTCTGAAAAAACATGTAAACCAAGAACACATTATCATAAAGTAAATATTTTCACCTTTAAGATGTAGCAGAAACAATTCACTAGATATAATAACTTTTCTTACCCTTTTTGTAACCAATATGTTACCTTAAAGACCATAGAAATCAATATATATCATATAAATGTATCTTGAGACATAGACATACTTAAATGGAATAACCATACGGTCAACTTCCACACATATCACTAAATGGAATTTCCAAATGGCTGACTTCCAAACACAATGCATTGGAGGTTATAGTGTAACCACTTGTCCTTGATTTATCATGGAACCACCCATAATTTGGTTTATAATGTAACCCTCCATCATTGGTTTATCATGTAAACACTAGTATAATTTATAATGACCATCACATAATCATAACAAATAAAATATTAAAAATATCATCATTTAACTAATAACATTTAATTTTAAATCACAAGAAATCATTTCATGATTTTGATATACTCAATCCATTTCAAAATCAATATTAAATACCAAAAATATAAAAGGGTATGTTGTATTTATTTTCCATTTAAAAAAATTACGGCTTGTCAATGAAGCCAAATATCAAATAATTTTCATGACAGCGGAAAGGTCATTATCGCCGCATACATTAAAAAAAATCATTTTTTCATTTATTAAATGATTCATAGAAAAAGGATTCCCTTTGAATTAAAGTAAAAGTCATAGGGTATTATTATAAAAAATGTAAAAGAAGGAGGTGTCTATTATCAAAAAATGCCTCAATGAATGTAAATTGAGAGGAAGTGGCTTAAAAGATCATTTTGTTAATAAAACCGATCAATTATGTGTATTTAATATAAAATCTCATAATGAAATTATAAATAAATGATATGATATCAAATGTTATATCATACATAATCACATCACGACATAATCACAATGTAGAATATTAACCAAAAAAATGGAAATTGGGTTAAAATGTTCCCTTATGAAAATTTGGCAGCATAATGGCGTCACATAAAAATTCAGAAAATGAGTCAACGTGATCAAAAAGGAGACCTTACCACTTGGACATAAAATGGCCTACAATAATGATGTATAATAACATAGCACAATATTTTTAAAATTAAAATTAAAATGTATTACATAAAATATGAGTTTGACTAAAATAAAATGTGGAAAGGTTCCCTTACAATGTTAATATCATTACATTAATGATAAATCACTGACATAATTATGTGTGATAGAAATCAAGTATAAAAACATGATACTATATAAAATTAATTTCTAAACTAATCATAACACTACATAATCAAGAATTATTAGATTTACACAAAGAAAGAAAATTTGGTAAAGAAGTTCCCCTACCTTAAATCTGGTTTATCACGTATATTCTTTTTTCGTCCTAGATAATAAACATAATTTAGTTTATAATTTCTTAAGAACCTTTTTTAATAATATTAATTATTTTATATCACTTATTACCATGTTATTAAAATTACATATTTATATAAGTTAATATCCGTCGTTTTGTCAATATTGGAGACATGAATCGAAAATGATCTTATTATAATTAAAAATTGTCCATGTGGTAATAAGTAAATTATCTCTATAATATTAATCATTATTTCAATATATTATATATCCAATATATATGAATTTATAATAGTCCAAAACAGTTGGAGATAATAAATTTAATAAACCATTTATGGAGGTGGTAAGTTGTACGTACCCATGAATTCTACATTCATTTCTTGTTCATATTTAATGAAATGAAAACAAAATGAGACATTGGTATATTAGAATTACATTTTAATAATATATTTTATAAAAATTTCATAATTTCATTAAATCCATCTTTTATACATTCTATGTATGGTATTAACGAGTCATATAACATTGAGGGGGCGGTAGTCCCTACTTTCTCAAATAAAATTATCTTATTTACACATAATGAAAAGCATAAATCTATGTTTATAAATAAAACTTTCAGTATCATAGAGTAAATATAAATATAATATATATAATATATAAATACATTATTATCATAATTTCCACCAAAGCGAGGTGGTAGGTGAAAATTGAACAATCATCTTTTTGTGATGCAGTAGTTCACTGTACACAGAAACAGTTTCTTTGAATCCATTATATGGATGTTTGTGTAAGTTTAGATTTAATACGTCTCAAAAAAATCTAGTATATTTAATATACTAGTATTGTATATAAAATAATGAAATAAATAGTGTTTATGATGTTGGAGAAGGAAAATAATTGAATGAATCTTGATAGAAGACATTACCTCAAATAGGGTAACTCATTTTGATTTAAGCTAAAATATTTTTTAAAATTTAATTATGAAAAAGGTATGTATTCTTTGAAAAAGGGGGTATTTTGGGAGATTATAGGATGATATTTTTTATGATACAAGGGGATTTATAGTGGTGAGTAAGGGGTTAATGGTGATGCCCTTTTATAAGTGGGAGGATGGTCACTTTAAAAAGGGATTGAAATATTATTTTTTTATAAAATAATTTTCGGTTACAAATGTTCCTAATGAATCTTAATTTAAATATAATATTATTTTGGTTCGAAAATATCTCAACCAATAAGTTTTAGACAATTCTAGGTCACAACATTGATCATATAATTTAGTTTCAACCCTTAGTTAACTAATTTAACTCTTACCATGATTTATTTTATATTTATAATATATGGTTAATATAGTTACTATAAATTGCCAATCAAACATCAAGTGGTTCATTAATGAATGTTTCAACATCTTTTATTTCATTTGGTATAATATTAATCTTTTATGAATATTATATAATTCAATAAAATAAATTTTTTATTAAAACAGATTTCTGTCAATTTGATTAATATTTATATCATGGATTTTTAAAAATCTAAAACAACATGATAAATTCAAAAAAACATCATTAATTGAAATATAAAAATCCATAATCATCCCTAAAATTTCTTTAATGAATAAAAAGTTACAAAATAAATTTTTTTAATATTTATAATCTAATTTATTAAAACCATTCATTAATAAGGTAATCATTACATTATCACTGTGTCGTAAATAAATTTATTTATTTTATGTCAAAAATTTATATATAAAATTCACTGATTCTAGAAATATTATTATATTTTTAATTAGTATTTATATTTTATTGAATTACTTATATAACCCCATATAAAAATTATTTTACTAAAAGGTACTAGTTTATGCCATATTTCTTTTTACTTAAATTATTTAACATAACATGTCATTATCACTCCCATGTCGATCCATGGGGTCCCAAAATTGACCAAAGTATGACCATGGTTGGAAATATATATTAAAATAGAATTTGGAAACCTTTTATGATAGTTTAATAATATTATAATATTATTATTTACCCTTATTTACCTAATTTACCTTTTAACCATGGTAAATAAAATAATCCCTGAAGTTACAATTCAAAATGTCAAAAAATAAAAGATACATATTTACAAAAATCGGACATCCTGATTCTGAATATGGAATAAATTTTCCTATATTCAAAACACATATGTTAGAGTAATTAATATAAAATTAATTTCCGTTTTCAAAACCAAAAAGCGTGTTTATATGAAATAATAACTATCAAAATATTGACATGTGTTTATATACAATTTAAAAGTGAAACTACATAAAATGACCAAAATGGAATTAAATGAATAAAATGTAATCCAAATATACTTTAAAAAAAATAATATTTTAATCTATCAATATAAATAAATTAGACAAAAAGGAAGTTTTGACTTAAAATTCTGTATTTTTCACAATTCATAAAAAATGAAATTTTTTATGAAAATTACCATAAATTTATACAAAGTAAATATTATGTCCAGATTGAATAAGAGAAGTTTATTTTTTCAAATAAAACATATAAAACTGACAAAAATAGATTTGAAAAGAGGTTTCCATCAAAATGTGGTAAAACCATATTTTTAGAATAATAGTTCTTTTATCTGAAAAATTGAATTTGTTCAGATATAATATCTATAAAACATATAATATGAATTTAAAACATTAAATTGATAATTTAACATATATTCTATTTATATAAGAATCCATAATGAGTGATATGATTTTATAAACAAAATTATTCTATTTTAAATAGGATTTTATAAAAACACATCCTTTATATTCAAATGATTTTTTATTTCAATTTCTAATAAATTTGGTAACCAATGAATACTTTTTTAGAATTTTTAATACATATTTCTGAATTTTATTGATACAATTTATTCCATCCATTCTAATTTATAGGCGTTAAGTACCATTTAAAATAATAATAATATAATTGTCTTATATTTCAGTATAACTCAATGTTGTGTGCAACGTATGATTTTGGAAAACCTGTTGTTATGTGTCGAGTATGGTATTGGAAGTATATTACCCATTAATAAAGAATAAATATCTTATTCATAAGTATTAATAGAAATAAATAAGTAATACTCTACAAATACATGGTTCGTTACACCACCAAACCTAAGCTAGTTGATTGGAGTGTGGTAAAGGGCTAACTGTCTCTTGTTCACCAAATTTTGGCTTTGAAATCCACCTAGCTCATCTTGAGCCATCCCCAATGGAATTTCCATGGAGCTTGGAGTTTTTGAAAAGATCATTAATAATAAGAGTATAACCAATATTATCTCAACATCTATTCAGACTCGATTCAATTACACATCTTTAAATACTGGGAATATTTGTTGAATTTATTTAATGATTTATTCTTGTTCCGCATCTAGCTTCATAATTTTTTATTTTTTTGCTTCTTCTTTTTCCTTATCTGTTTAGTCAATTTAAGATGTTACTAGTCCTTCCTATACATCATTTTAAAGTGTGATTATATTTTATTAAAAATTGTGATGAATTTTGTAGTCGTCTCTCCCAACTATTTTTCTTCGTCATCATCTCCTTCTTCATGCAGTTGTTTTCATAATTTTTCATCAAACCACTCAATTTTGGTAGCATGATCCCTCTCATCATCGCCTTATGAACTTAAAAAATCAATTAAATATTTTTTAACATAAATATGTGAATAAAATTTGGTATATACCTCCACTTCATTTACCAAAATCAATTGATTGTTATGCTCCTGATAGAATTTCATCTCCAAGATATGCAGTGTTTTGAAATAAATTTTTTGTACAATTTTGGGTACTTGTATATTTAATTTTCCATCATTATAACTTCATCATGTATATGTTCCAAATCATCCAATAGTAAGGTTTAACTCCCCTTAGTGTTCATTATGTTTTTCGACCGAACCATCACAACTAAAAATAACCAGGGTGGTAAAAAGTAATAAAAAAATAAAAAATCCTACGCTAAAATAAAGAAACAAAAATGTTGAAATATATTTTCCTAATTTATGAATCTAAAAAATTCTCAGGTCATATCCCTATAATAAATCCCAAAATTGATATCCTTTCAAGAATTGTTAATTCAGACCATGTAGCGGAATTTAGATGTATAAAACAAGAAAATGGGAAACCACTAAACTACATTGTAGAATAGAATATGAATGTATGATTTCAATCACACATAGGTTGGGTTAGACAAAATGAAAATTAAATAAAATAAACCTACTCTAATTTCAAAATTGAAGCAAATAAATCTAACCTAGAGAGCATTTGAATGGTGGTCATAGTGGGAGAAGAAAGTATAAAAATAATGTTGGGCATCAATGAACATATGATTATTTGATGGTTAGTTATAAAATGAATCCTTAAAAAATATTTTTTATCATAATTGGGTCTTAGAAAGTTTAATGATCCTGACAAACACACTCTATCCTAGACTCTCCTTTTCTCAGGATCAGTTACTTTAGGTTGTAATAGATGGGTATCCCGAAACCTAATTTAACTATAGGGAAAAGTCAAACCCAATGTTGGTAGAGTAAATATAAACCATATATCACATTTTAAACAAATTTATTCAGTTATCATATGTATTGGTAGTGCTAAAATAAATAAATAAATCACATCATTTTCTTAATGACACTCACAATGGTCATGCAAGACGAATCAAGAAAGAGATAGAAATGAAGAATGAACATGAATTCACAACATAAATTGTAAAAAAACAAAACAACATATACATTAAATCCCTATTATTCTTGTATTACATGACATGACTAAATCACCCATTAAATATAACCATGAGAGGATGATGAAAAATAATAAATTAAAATGAATATAAAATTGGAGAAACAATAGGTGTGCCGTCATCTGGAGGGTGTTCGTTTTCGATTCCCCAACAAAGAATACTCCCAAAGGTGTGGTTGGGGCGTTATTTATTGGGGTTTTTCTCTATCCTCAACCACAATAAATATTTATAGATATGCCTTTTTTTGTTTCCTGACATCTTAGTGATGTGTAATTAGAATACACTTCTTGTAATCATTATCAGAGTGTCCTCTACATCTGTTCGAATATCACACAAATCTTGTACAAAGATTTGAATCTTTGACTAACTTCATGACATGTTATTATGACTGAAAAAATATAATTGTTATTAAAAATTTGTATTGGATTCATGAAATGTCATATGAATTAATTTTTTTTAAAAGTTCATGGGGTGTAATTTTACTACACATCTTGTAATCATTTTGCTTCTGTTCTTCAATCATTCTTCATCTCAAAAATTCCAATTTCATTCCGCTTCGCTCCACTCACAACCTAAAATGTTTTCTGGATATTAATTTATCCACTCTTCATTATTTTTCATAAATATATTCTTTCCTGCCATGAAAAATTAATACAATTCAGTTTGTTCCAAAATTGGGATGATTATTCAATTAATTACATAATTTAATATATTAAAAAAACATAAACATTATTGCATGAAATATTATATCATATGTTTTATTTTACTTATATATAATTATAATAAAACCATAAATACCACATTATTTGTTTTTATATACATACATATATATATATATAATTATTATTACATGTTCATGAAAATGAATAAAATCAATTCATTGAACTTGTAGTCCACACATACAAGAATGAAATTATAATTATTAATGTAAGAAATAAAAGGATATATTATCTTTTAATAATGATAAATATCCCATTAATATAAATTTTAGGTCATTTATGTACCATAAATTCATTTAATATAGTCTTATTAACTTCTATTTAAATCGTTAGTAAAAAATGAATCACATAGTTTCAAAAGGCGATAGTCCACCATACGAACAAGAAAAATTATCTTACCCACCTAGGAATTTAATTTAATATGTATATGTTATATGAAAACAATAAATGTATAAATATGTTAAAAATATCATATATATACATTAAATTTTTTTAGTAAAACAATCATTTATGGAATGGAAAAATAATGACATCAGTTCACAAGGATATAGACCAATGTACCCACGAATGATGATATCATATCCCATTTGATAAGATAGGGTATAGATTTAGTTTATGAAATTAAAATAATATAATCTATATTCATGGTAGATATTTTTTATTATATAATATCATTTTAAGAATATTTTATGGAGTTGGATGAATAAATAAAATAAATATGCTCTCCTAAACACAAAAACTCTTCTTTGAGAAACCTCAACATGTAGACACCAAAACGAATAAAATAGGGATTAGTGATAAGGATAAGTGATCTATGTTATGGGGATGAATTTATTGAGTAATGTTCTTAGAAAAATGGATTTGAATGTGTGATGATAATAGGTGATGGGTGTGTCATTTTAAAAGTGAGGTGAGTGGGACACATGTAATTTTTGAAAAGAAAATGGTGTACCCACATTTTTCACAATAAAAAATTCTAAAAAAGGATGAATATTAGATCGTAATAAATTTTATGGTCTAAATATGTACATAAAATAGTTTTTTTGAATTTTACTAGGTCATTCTCCGGATACTCTTTTTAGTTTAACCCTTGGAAAAAAAATTTCTCCATATGCATGGTATCTGATTTTAAATATTTTCTCTATTAATAACGGTCCTATGTTTAGTTGAACATATTAAATAATATAAATTATAATGATTCAAAATATTGAATCCATTTTTAAAATTAAATTCAAATTTTTGGAAAAAAATTATTTTAAAATTAATCATGATGATGTGATGAAAAATGTGTTTTCAAGATGTTTATTTTTCTAAAAAATATTGATATTATACTAAGTATAATACCAATAACAATCACTTTATTAATCACAATTAAAATATTCAGTTGGTTCAATATTAATTAACTAGATTATATATTACTAAACAATACATATGTTACTTTAAATCATATTAAAAATATAAAGGTAATTTTATGTTTCTTATTGTATTTAAAAGAAATTATATTTTTACAAATAATCAGTGTTTTTCACTATTAAATGAAAAATTATTTTTTTTATAAAAATACCAATATTTAACCGGAATTAAATTTTGATATTCTGAATTAAAAAATTGAGTTAATTTTATAAAATTCAATTTCTAGTTCAAAAATTTAAATATTTTATTTTTTCATGAAAACAAATAAATTCATTTTTTAGAAGATAATATTTTTAATGAATAAAATAACTTTACTAAAAAATTTATTAACTATTTAATATGAAATTAAAAATAATTTATATTTTTTAGAAAAAATATATAAAACTATATATGTGTATAATTCATAAATTATTTAATAATATTCATATCTACCAATTTTACAGATAATGTTTAATGGTTATATATTTCATGGGTTGCATAAGCACGATGTTTCATATTGAATACACAATAAAAAATGTTTTAATTTCTAAATCATAGGGTGTTACATCCTTCTATCCATTAATAAATTGTTTCCTCATAATTTTATAATTATCCCATGAATTCAAGGATGGAAATTTTAAAATACATTTCTTGGAATACCAGATCATAATAAATTTACTTAAAATATCCTTTAGATAAGAGATAAATGGAACACCAAAGATTTTATGGAAGAAAACATAATAGGTTTACAAATAGTATAACATAGGTTGGAAGTGAATAATTTTACTTCGAATAAAATCATATTTCAAACATAATGACGTAGAGTGACAGAGATCATTGATCACAAGAATTTTAATGGCCAAAATAATGTTAACAACAACAATAATATAAACCAAAGAGTTGCGGAAAATGAATTTTATTTCATTATAAATAATGGTAATATGAAAAACAAAGTATCTCAATATCATTTTATAAATTTGATGAATTACATGTTAATCCATACATGGATATAGGGAAATATACTTAAATGATAAGTTAAATTTTATCTTTTTATTAATTTCCACCACAATATCATCTTTTTATCTGAACAATGTGTATAAAAGATTAATTTTTTATTCATTCCATACTAAATAAAATTAAATTATAAAAATCACTTTACCATAAGGGGGTTAACCACCATTTTGTTTTTTATACATTAACCAAAACAATGTTTTTTATAAAATTGTAAGGTTATTCACAAAATAATTAAACTATCATATGATGAAATTATAAATTAATCTCTAACCCTTAACCGAAATACCCACAGGAAAAACTAAATCACTCTATAAATGATTAAATCAATATCCAGATAACATTTTTAAACATAAAATTAATGATTTTAATAACCACATAGGATTTGTGATACCTTCTATATTACATACCATAAATATGGTGATCTCTTCTTAGGCTACACCCGGGCTTATGGTTGGTGATTCACCCTTGTGGCCCTTTACTAGTGGGTTCAACCCCCATGACCATACCAAATTTGATTGCTTTTTAGTCAACCATCAGGTTTTATGATTTAAGAAAATTTTATACATATAGTTTTCCATGAAATGTATTTATAATATTACAAAAAAAAGTAAATAATCAAAGATCATATAAACTATGAATTCTATAATTTCCTTAAATCATATGTCCACAAAATTTAAAGGCATCTATTATGTTAAAAAATCCATCAAATTATTTTTTAATAATTTAAAATAAAGATAAAACTTAATCCCAAAAAATCATTACCTTATTAATAAATCCTAAGATAAACTCACATGAAAACATCATTATCCACAAAGTTATCTAGTTCATTCCATTGAACCCAACTATAACAACCTCATACCCAAACTCCAATAATTAACTATACAATTTGTGAATGAATACTAAATAAGGTGACCTAGTTTTCACCATTTATAAATTACATCATCAAAAAGAAAATATTATACCACTTAAAATATCAAGGACCTTTTCGGTTTAGTGATTTATGGAATTAAGAAATGATCTTTCAAAAATAGTAACAATGTATTTAAATGAACATTTATCTGAAATTTCCTATATTTTTTATATCTTATAAGCATTCACAATCATATATATATACCCTTTATTATATAACTCTTTCGACATAATTCTTGATAACCTTGGTAAAATTATTCATAACAAGAATGTGAACACATAGTTAGTAAATGTTAAAAAATAATTAATTAATTGAATGACATTAGTTAAAAAAATATTTACATAATGTTATGATGATTGAATAAATTTTTTAGAGAACAACATAAGAATACTTATACCCATCAATACCAAGGTCATCAAATAATAAAACAAATAATACAAATTTATAAAGGGAAAGAGTAATTAAAATCAACAATCATGAGTCATGTGATATCAATATTGATGAAAAGAAAAATTTATAAACATATAGATTAAAATGAAATATTATTTGTATCATGGAAAATCATCATCCTAGAAAACATAACAATCCCTTTGAATTTGAATAACAATATGGCTAAATTCAAATATAATTTTCTAGAGAACATAATCATTAGCCAACGCATCAGTTCATTATCTAGGTGAACTCATCATATAAGATATATCTTTCTCTCCTAGTGGTATCTAGTGTCACATATCATATATGTTATCTTAAGATAAACTGACAGTATCTAGGAACACCTAAAACTTAACAATTTTTAAGATTTATAAATAATTTTCATAGAAAAAAAGGGTTGCATGCCAATCTATTTGAAGCATGATTAATGCCTCGAAATGAAATGAGTTTCATAATAGTCTCATTAAATCATGATAATCTCATGAAAATTAAATGTGTTTATAACTATCTCGGAAAACCAAGATTAACCCATGGAAAATAAATGGGTTCTATAATAATCTCTTCGAAAAACTAACTGTGGACAATAAACGGATTCCATAACAATATATTTAAAACAACCATAATCCATCTAGGGAAATAATAAAGATGATATCTTGAATAAATATTTCATTTGAATCCAATTTAACAACATTAATTTATTTTGTTATATAATATAAATACCATTAACGTATAACTATAAAATTTTTGAGGAAAATAAATTTTATTTTTTGGAATTAATTTTTTTTTAAAAAATCAATAATTATTGGGAAATTCATTTTATTTAATAAAAAAATTTGAATATATATAGATTAAAATTCAAGGAAAATGATGGAAGGAAAATCCATTATTTGAAAATATTTAAAAAATAATTATTTTTGAAACATTTTATGAAATGTTGTCAGAAGTGATACATTTAGAAAAAGTTAAGATGTTACTGTTTATTTTTTTTTAAATATGGTAAAAGAGAATGTAAATTTCAATAAAGATATCACATTATTATTAAAAAAATTGGAAATATTTTTGAAAAATTGATATGGAATATAAATAATAAAAATATAAATATAAAAAATAATAATGATATAACTTATAAAAGTATTTATTATTGTTTATTTGATTTATCAATGAATGGTGATGGTAATGTGCATTTAAAAATATGATTTTGATCAATTTTGACACTATTTAGAGTTTACATTTAGTTATTTGGTGTTTTTGAGAGTTTCAAATCTGTTATGTAATCAATGTAATGGAAATATTGAAATCTATCACAGAGATATTATTGAATATTTGTGGTTGTTGAGATGATTGTCCAAGTTTATTACTATTGGGCTCTACCACCATTGATGAAATGAATCTAATACAATATCTTTATATCAAAACTCTAATATTTCTCTGACATCCATATCATTCCATCACATATGATGATATTTATATAGAACCTTATTTATCTATGACTGAGAAACCTATTTGAATTGTCCATTCATATAAGATTGTACTTCACGTGAACTTGTTTCCTTTTTCTAAGAGTAATGGAAACATGGTCCACATTAACATTCAGCATGGAAGCATGAAGAATATATGATAGTACAATAGCCAATGGTCTTTGATATATAGTCCACATTATAAGATTTCAAGGAATAGAAATAATTTATGTTTGGGAGAATTGTAAAATCCTAGTCATTACATTCTTGTCTGTTTTTTGGTTATTATGTTTTTTCTATTTAAGATGTGTTGGGGACATTGTGTATTCATTATATTCATTTTTTATATGATTTATTGATGTATTTAAAATATAATATTATGAAAAATAGTTTATTTTTTTACCCTAAAATTGATATTGTGGTCTGAGTAAGTGTATTGATATTTTATGCATATAAAGATGGGGTTCCATAAGGTAATCCTCAAAATTATATTGGTTACATAAGAATAATTAACCAAATACATGAGGTTTGGGTGAAAATCGATTTAAACTCCATAAAGGTAGACTATAGATTTTATAATGTAAAGCTTGGTTGTATAATGTTATGCATGGTTTGTGTATTTTTGTGATGAGAAACTATCTCATCTTGTACGTTTAACATCAGCCAGTATAAAGTCAAATGTAAACCCATGTAAGGGAAATAAAGTGTTTTAAAAATATGAAAAAATACCTCTACACATTTTTAAGGATAAACGGTTATATACAAGGTCTATGTAATGGTACCCTAGAGTTGTGTATGGTTAAATCCTCACATAAAAACGTTATGTAATGGCATCCTAATGTTGTGTAAGGGTTAACCCATAGTTCTAAATTATTTCTAATTATACCACATAGATTTTTATGGATTTGTATGGTTGTGAGATCTATGTATAAACCCGCATAAACATACATACATACCATGATATACATAATGGTAGACCAAATTTCCCATACAATGTTCCCTTAATATGAAAAAAATGAAACCCTATTATAATTATTCTTCTTATTGGATGACTTTTAATACCTATTATCAATTTAAAAATATATAAATCATAATAATAGAAATATTTTTATCCGTTAATAATGGTAAATATTTCTAAATAGATTTTAAACCTTCCACATTAATTATTCTGTTGGAAATGGATTATTAATGATATTTTAAGTTTTTATTTTCATCTACAAACCAGAACACCTGTAAAATTTTTAAATATAACCAAACTCTTATTTCATCTTCTTCAAAGATCCTATTAAAAATAGTTAATGGAATTGGTGGGTGATAAATAAAAGATCATTTATTGTTGATTTCCACTATTCTAGGGGTGTATACCAATTTTTCTCTACTTGATTATGTTTTATGATATCATATTGAAGACAAGTTGTTCAAAAATAACTCTACATCAAAATGAAACCATTAATTTTTTTTTCTAAAACTTAATTTCTAATTTATTTTTGAATGTATAATTACGGTGATTTTAAAAAATCAAAGGTAATGGAATAATCAATTATAACCCCACTTCGATGGCCTCGAATCTACTTTGTAGATGATTTTTAAAATAGGTATTGATATTAAATAAATATTGAATAAATGATTTTATGATAATTTATGAGTAAAATATATTTGAATGAAAGATGATTTTTAATGGAATTAATATGAATAAAACATTTGATTTATTTTTGATGTTAACATTTCATTTTATTAACATCTTATTTGGAATTTTAAATTTTAAATAATAAAAAATGCAGATTTTGACATGTTTTATTGTTTGAATTACTAAAAGAACAAGTGATCTAGGGTAGTTAATGTTAGATTTGTGAAATAACTCTAAGAATATGACCCATAAAATTTGATTGTTGTTGAAAAAATTATCTAAATTATGTTTTTTATAATTTTCTATAATGCAGAATTGAATAATAATATTTATAAAGCGTAATATTTAGTAATACATGCACATATTTATACATGATTAATTTACTAAGCAGTCCATATTTCAATCATGAAATTACTAAAAAATAATAGGTTATTTAGACATTATTACTTAGTTTTGTAATGGTTATTATATGATAACATTTATAAAATTGATATATTACTTCCCGTATATTTTTTTAAAATGTATATTTAAAAATATATTTTTATTATCCATTTAAATATTTCATTTGAGAATATTTTAATTGAATCATTTTAACATTTTTATGGAAGGAGTTATTAAACAATTAATCATAAATGATTTATTTATTATTGAATTTCTAATGGAAATTATGTTGATATCATACTAGCATATATATTATCTTACCCCACCTTTACCTTCAATTGTTTGTATATATTGTTATTCCATGTCCATGAAAAAGGATGAAACACATTGAGTGGGTAGGAGTATTTGACTTGTGTGACCCTTAGAGTCAAGGGTGACAAAAATATTGTTTGACAAAACTGTTGTATGGAAATCATCATATGTTACTGTCTTTGGAATGTGATGTTTTCATTGATGTTTTCAATATTATAGGGTTTTACTCCTAATGATTTTTTTGTCTTATATAGTTTTCTTGTTTTACATATTTTGTTTTCACCTGACTATTTATTATTTTATAAAATTCATTCTCTCTTGATGCGACTTGATTGCATGGCACTTATAACAAATTCTTAGTGATCCGGAATTTCCTTGTGGCCATAAAATTATTGATTTGTGTATAATTTAGGCTGTTTATTTGTGATGATTTATGATATTTTGGTTTGAAGGGTATGATAAGAAAATATTAAAAAATATATTTTTAATTTCATACCATTCCATGTATTCTATCTCATCCCATAACCTTATGATCGTGATTTTTTATCATCACTAAAAATATTTTCCCTTTAAGTGACATACATCTAATACAACATTATCAGTTTTAGATCAAAATTGTTTAAAAAATATATTATTTATTGTTATGATCTATTTTTCTCCAATTAGTGAACTATAGGTTCCACTAAAAACTGGATTTCTATTGACCAATGAAGGATTTAATTTCTTGTTATTCCATTAATGGTTAATGTAGACACTCGATGGGGTTTTGATTTTTCTTCCTGACCTATGAAAACTGTTTGATGATATCCATGAAGTTTTTAACTCTATAATCCATATTATTTGGAATAATATTGTTGTAATGCTTTTTAAAACCATTTTTTACATGACTCATTCTATTTCCTACAAATGTTATATAAGAAGAAACCCTAATTTAGAAACATTTCATTTATTGTAAGTCTTATAAATTTATTCTAAAGTATGTATTAATCAATAAATAATATAAAAATATGCACATAGGATTATATACTACAATTATACAAAAATTAAAATATATATATATACCATCTATAGGGCTTTGAAAAATATTATGATAATCCAGTGAAAATTCCATGGTAGTTTACAAATAGGTTTAAAAGAATGAATATTTTTAATGAACTAGTTAATCATTGAGATAATACCCAATCACCTATTTTTTGGGTTATTACCCATTTTTAATTATTTCATATACACATCCATATATTGTTTTCTAACATGGAAATCATTTCCTAGAAATCACTCACTATATAATTCACGGATATTTTAGGTAGTTTTGATATATTTCGACTCATACCCATGTTTATTGGAATCATGTTTTCTACAAATATATATATATATATATATATAGTTATTCCTTTCCACTAACAACAAATATAGAGATCTTCATTTTTGGTACATGATTTTAAAAAAATTTGAAACGAAATATTAAATTAATAACATCCAAATTAATGTTGAGGTTTAGAATCATAGAATATAGGTAATAATACAAAACGTGATTATGAAAATCATATATATAAACATAATCTAAACCTTCTGAATTATTCTTTTTTAATTCTGTCCTAGTTCACCAAACTACAGGTGATTTATTGAAGAAACAATATCAATAAAAATAGTGAGCATAACTCCAATTATGGGGTTAAAAAATTGATATGGAACATGAAAGACTATTATAGATAAATAATGGGGCATAATATTAGATAATAATCATATGTATATATTACATAATATTAATATTTTACTAAAACATAAAATTGTTCCATTATTAATCATATCACTAAACTTATTCAATATGGTTTTGTAAAACATATAATCCATGTTATTCACCAAGGAATAAAAAAACATATCATCTCATAAGATTAATTCATTCCCCATTGCATTGGAGTTTTATCATTGAACACCATCCACATACCTTATTTCTAGTGTTCGACATCGATCATAATAAATAAATTTATCAATATCCATTATGGAATAAAAGATGTGATTTATATAACATCATTTACATCATAAGGTTTTTTAAATGGCATTTTTTATCTTTTTAACGCATGAAAATAGAATTGGGACTTTATACAAGTAAATAATAAATTAATTATGTATAATTAAATATAAATTAATACCCTTGAATATAAATAGGTTTTTATTTTCACTACGTAAAGATAGAATAAAGGAAAATAAAATACTGATTTTTAAGAATCAAATTTATAAAAATGGATTGTGGAAATAAATTAATGAGAGGATATAAGTGTTACATTTATAGTATATCAGTATAACTTTAATGTACTGATCATAATTTGATGAAAAAGTAATATCATTTTAAATTAGATTACTAATTATAGATGATGTAAATTGATATAAAGGAGAGGAAAAAATCTATTTATAATGCCCCTATGATTTTCAAAGCTGAAAATTATACTCAATATCATAAGGGAAAAAAACACTGAGTTTATCTTGTATTAAATACAACAGTCATTTTTCCTTTCATTACATGCATCACCAAGATTGTTATGTTTTATGTCATATTCAACAAGTAACACCACACATAAATGACTGATGATATATATTATCATTATAACCAAAAAAAATTTAATGGAGAGTATGAACCCATTTAACTAAATCATTAAAATATGGTTAACACATTTATATATAATAAACTCTCCTATGAATAATTATTTATATATCACAATACAACCCTTTGGAAAATTAATGGAATTATTTTTCTGAAAAACTACTTAAATATGCATATGTGTGTTTTATACTAATAAAATAAACAATTAACTATTTATGTATTGTACTGTTGATATTTAAATTTAATTCATTCAATCTTATTTTTAACATTCAACCTATGTGTTTTCTATACAATAGATAAAAATAAATCTAGTTTTATGCTTAAAATCTATATTGTTTCTAAAAATCAGTTTTGTATCACTTTTTGGGCACCTATATAGAAACCAAATTTAGAAACTTTTCAAATTTTAATTTTATAATATAAAATTATTTTATTAATAATGAATACCAACTAATGAATATTTTGAATATTTGACATGTTTAAAAAATGATTAATATTTTTATGAATAGTGAATCATTTAGAATGTTAATACTAAGATTTCTTTTAACATATATTATATTCAAAGTTAAATTATATTTTAAATTTGTTTTAATGTAACAATAGTTAAATAATAAATCTATTAATTAAATATTGGTCATTTTCATATTTAAATTTAAAATTTATATAGAAAACATTATGAAATTATGAACTTTTTTTGTTAAAAAAACCATCTTTCTCATCACATTTGTGGGATTAATTTCAAATTATATTTTCCAAATTCTAGGAGTTTAATTTTTGAAATTATATTCCATATTTGGAATCATAAAAAATAATAATATCTATTATTATTAAAAAAATCTGACCAAGTTTATTATAGAAAATATTGCAAATTAATTGTAAATATTAATGAAAAAAACAAGCTTATATAGTTGGTAAAATAAGAATATAAGGTGTAAAAAATCCCAAACCATCATCAAAAGAACATTTTATGGATAAATGTATACTCTTATGACCTTACCCTATGCATTTATGAGTTTTGAGACCAATTATAGTAGAATGTTACTCATATAATATGTTTTGAAATGAAAAAGATAAAAAAATGTACATTACATTCTTTTAATTCCAATAATGATTTAGGGATATTGAAAAACTACCTAATTCATGTTTTAAATAATTTTTTGAAATATAAATTAATTATTTTATCATAATAATTTATCATTAATTTTTATATATGATATAATTACATTAAATTATTTTGAAATTCTTACAAAATGATTATATAGTTAATACTTAACATAAAATAAATGATATTAGAAAAAATTGAGGTTAGGTACATAGATTGAATTATTATTTTCCATTATATATTTAGATTAAAATATAACGATAAATATCATTAAAATTAATATATTTTAATTTCATTATTTTCATGATATAATTTAAACTACAATTAAATAATCAATTTTAGATTTTTATTAATATTATTTTATTATAAATGATATTTTATTAACTAATTTAAAATTTATAATATTATTATCATTTAAAAATGGATTTTTAAATGTTAATAATTATAAAATATGGTAAATAAATGGACTATGTTTTCATTTATTATATACATATTTAACCCTACACTATAAAAAAGTCATTGGAACAGTTTTGGATTAGGTAATATTTCTATGGGTTGCATGTGCTATGGGTAAATTTAATTTCTGAAATACAAGGTATGTTTATTTAATAAATTTTATTCCATATTTATATTCATTGGATATAAATTATCTATCAATTATAAATTGAACTTATTCTCAATTTATGAATTTCATGAGTTAGAAAAAGAATTAAACTAAATGAAAATCCAAAATGGGAAAAATAAGGATACATATGAGTTAATTAAAAAAATTATTATAAAATATAGTTATTTTTTGTGGTGGATGTGTTTATCCGAAAAAATTATCCCTCCAATCCATTAGTTTTCAAATTTTAAGCAAATTGGTTATGAGATACCTCTAAAAAGTAAATACATTTGAGTATTTACAATAATTCCAATACTCCTCCACTATAAAAATAAACTCAGTATACCCACTTCTTCACACCTCCCAAATGCCACACCCTTATCCAAGAAGCCTTGTTGTTTTCATAATTAAAACCTTTCATGGTTTATGATTCAGCCTAACTGGACACCTGAAGAAGTGGTAATGTTCTTCTAAAATATTTTTTTATTTTATTTCCTTCTCCACCTCCTTCAAAATATCATATACCATAATTACATAACAATGTTATTATCAAAAATATACATAGATTTTGTTATGTAAATGATATAACCCACAACCATAAAAATTTCAATTAAATGGTTTTTTAAATAATCATTCATGTGTACAGGGGACTACCACATCATGAAATGATGTCAATCATTTTTCCATTACCACCTATCATGGCTGGGAATAATGATGAACATACTATTTATATATTAAATTTATGATATTTGTAACATAATCCTACATCTATAGTCATTATATCATATAAAACCTTTTAGTATTCTATTCTTAAATAGATACACCAATGTCACTTGTGTGTATAGATAATTACCTCCTCATGAAGCTATGTTGTGTTTTTTTAACTAAAATGTTATATAGAAGGATATTGTGGTGTCTAATGATCATGTTCTCAGAATGAGTGGGGATGAATCAGGTAAGTCCTATTTTATTGGGTTTCTTTTCACCTTTTAATTCAAACCACTGTCATTTGTTAAGATGAGTGGATGATTTATTCAATTCTAAATTTAAAAGAAACAAAACTGGAAAGTATTTGTTACAATGATCAGTTCTAAGAAATACATCCTTTCTATGTTGGTTACACCCTGTAAATGGATTATCCACTAAATTTTTTTATCAATTACAATGGTTCATTATGACACTGGTTGTACACTATATTAAACGATCCTCTAACTGATCATGGTTATACCCCTAGAAATACAACTCTTCTACTTCAGTTGATTAGACACCCCAACCATTCAACTGGTTAGACACCCCCTCTCTTGAGCCTCTATAAAAATTGGTTATACCCTATAGTTATTTGATCCTTCATCTTCTTTACAATAAATTATTCCTACATAGGGTGATAAATTAAAAATCCTCCTCCCCATTTTTTTTGAATCAAACTAGTTTGTGTAAAAAACAAGTACCTTTCTAATAATTATAGTCTTGATTAAAAAAATCTGATTACCAATAGATATTAAGTTTCCTTAGTACAACACTACTTAAGAAATAATTATTTCTTTTCCTGAAGTCTTGACCTCACTAAGCACTAAGAAAACTCGGATATAAAAATATCTTGAATCGCTAATAGTAAAATTGTCACTATATCAATCTAAAAAATCTTATTACTTATTATAAAATTTAAATTGCATGCACACTATTCAAACATCTTTCTTGTATAAAATAAATCTCATGGTCGTAAAAATTAATTACCACATTAATTCATGTTCATGCACACTACCTTGTGTATTTTTACTTGGATCTCATTAAATCCACATATAATCTAATCACACACTTCACATTCTTCCTATATATGAATGAAGACAACTAAATATATCTTTATATATGAATTTTGGTATCTGAATTTATCACCACCGATATAAATATATTCCCACTATCACTATACACACACTAACTATTTTTTAATATGTTTATTTTCACGTATGCATCGATCCATACTTGAGATTCTCATTGCCTTTTGTTCTAGCCCACCACTTTTCACATTACTCCTTCACACAAAACAATGTACAATTCCTTGTGATTCTTTCTTGTTTAGTGAATGTAACATCACACTAGTTAATTAGTTCACAATGTGTTCCTGAAACTAAAAAATACCTCTGCACAAAAAAAAGATCATTATTCCTCATACAATAATATTTTTTCAAGCCCTTCATGAATCCATGATAATTCAATGTTTCTCTATATTATTAACGAAATCAGAAAGACATAAAATGTGAAATACTAAGTTCTTAATGGAAACCATTTCCATTGTGAAGATATAAGTGTGTGCCAAGTACATGTGAAACCCTTGTGATATCTAGTCATCTTTACATAAAACAATTAAGCGCAACACCTTTTGTGAACCAAATAAATTCACAATACTTAATTTGTGATGAATTGAAAATTTCTCCAAATGATCACACACACTGAATTGAAATCCTAATGTAAAATTTAGAGGAAAAAAATATTGACATACTTAATGATCCATGAAACCAAGATTAATATTCATTAAAATATTATATTTTCTATACACTTAAAATCCATTATTTGATCATTGATTAATCATACTAACGAATAAACCAAAGATTTATATCATCCTGGTATTTTTAGAACTCATAAATGATGAACTCAAAACCTAGATCAAGATTAGGACGATGTGGCCATGTAGAAGCCAATATACTTATGTCTCAGGGGATTCATTCTGGAGAAGACGACATCATGTGATGATCAAATGACTATGGATATTTATCAAATAGATTATATGGTTGTGTAGTGATTCTAAAATATATAACATCCAAGATGTAATGATTGGTGAATAAAATGGTTGTTTTACATTTGGGAGCTAAAGTGACTCATTCCACATTAAAACACTCTCATATTTTATACTTCATTATATGACACAGTGCATCTGAAGGGATTGATATAAAATGATTCCCTATACTCCCATCACCACTAGCCACCACCCTATGTTGGGAACCACCTCTACTACTGTTCCACCCCACACGTTGGATCTCCATCACATATTTTCTCCGATGGGAATGATCCTCTACCCATTATGCCTTATTTTCGCATGTCCCTTGCTGGTTACCTCAACTATTTTTGACCCTATAGGGATCCCACATATGGAATATGATTGGGATTCTAGGACATTCATGTAAGGTTGACTATGTTTTTTATTAAGAACCAAATTATATACATAGATAAATTTAATGTAATATAATTACATACAATCCATCATCTAATGTAATGCCAAATTAACATACTCAGCCCAAAATTATTCAGCATATTTCTATTTTCATTCCTATCAAAAATGAACCAAAAGTACCTAATTTTTTATTCCTCTAAATTTTGTAAACAATAATTCCAAACCCAAATAACTAATGAGAAAAGTCTTTTTATCTTCATACAATATCTACCATCCTGAAATTTAGAAATCATTAAACATATTTATATATTTCAACAAACACTTATTTAAAACAAAATCAACTCATCGGATTCCTAAATCTACACCTTTCTCTTTTTTCATTACTCAAATGAATTAAATATGTTTACTTTTATTTCTCCCCCTTATTGGAAATGAATGAAATGGTGATATTAGGAGTTCAAACATAGTGAAAAATATTATCTACATATATTTTGTTTGAAAAATAATGAAACCTCACTCATCCAAAATGAACATTTAGTAAATAAACAATATGTCTATGTGGGAATTCCCGTGTTTATAAAAAAAGATAGGTAACACATACTAATTAAGTATATTCAAAATATTAAAATGTGATAATTTTAACACAATTTCTTTAAAAAAATCACATCCTATGGAATAATTTTCACAAAATTTCTAAGATATTTTCTACACTCATCTCAACAAAAGAATTAGAAAGTATATGTGAAATAAAAAATAACATCCCTTTAAAATTTAGAATAAAACATTGTGAGTGATCGTTATTATCACAATATTGTTAAAATTTGATAGCTCCAAATCACTTATGGTATCTAATGAGAGATTCATCTTTCTTTTTCAATTCCATTAATGTTAGTAAAAATGAATTTATATAGTGGAATAAATATGATTCTATTTATTACTTTGAAATATAACGTAGGATGAGAGTTTCCTTTCTACCTTTATTGTCCCTTATTCCTTCTAAATTTTGATTTGGAAGAGTTTTATGTCATCTCTTGGGCTGCTAGATGTATCATGTTATGAATTCTATAAATCAAAATTTTCCCAAACCTTTCTAACATCATAATTCTCAAGTCATAATTATTAGTTGACTCCTTATCATCATTAAATTCCCCATATTTCACAACTTGAATTTATTTAGTTATGAAAATCGTATAATACTTTTGAAATTTTTTTAGTTTCTCATACAATTTACTAGTGACTGTATATTTCTTCACTGCCAGGAAACTCTTCTTATAATCAAAAAAACAAATATCACCTGATAAAAAACTCTGCATTTCTCATATTAGTGACATTCTTGAGCACATATTTCATTTACTACATTCATACACTAATATATGTTCTACATTGACAGTTTAGACTAATTATTGATCAAAAACATCTTTATTAGATTATATGATCTCATCTGCTAAGTATCCCCCCGTATGAATTGTGACTTATCCTTGGTTGTGACATGTTATTATAACATGGATAATATTTATGAAAAAAACTCTCCAAAACCTATAGTAGGATCTAAATCATGATCTTATAAACTGATATAAATTTTGATCTAATGATTGTAATAGTTTCATTTTCATAGAATGTATATGTATATACATTAGAGGAAATCATCTGAATGAATTAATACATTATTCCAATATAGAAAATTGTTTTCTCATTTTTTCCTTTTTTCCAATATGATCCAATATTTTCTTTTTGAACATCATTGTTAGAAATACAAAATATACATTGATATTCATTTGTTCTAAAATTAGTTTTTTTATCTGAACCATTTTTCTCTGTAGCATTATAAGCTCCCCCCCTTAATCTCAACACCAATAGTGATGTATTGTTTAATATTATTCAACTCACTTTGAGATACAAGTCACATAGATTATATTTTATATAATTCTTCCACTTTTTCAATAAGACTTTCTTCATGATCATTCACCATTTTCGAAAATTTACCTATTTTCACCGATTTTTTAATTTTCTTAAATAAATGATGATTATTCCTTTTTGATATATTTCATTCAATAATTTATAGTTTTCATTCTAGATCAATTATTATAATCTGATTTTATTATTTCTCATTATGATGAATATATTCTTTATTGACACCTTCCTTATTCTCAAAATAGATCTTGTCGATTTATTTTTTTTTCTTTTCCTTCATGAGTTTCATATTGTCCACAAGATTAGCATCCAGATTCTATTTTAACATAACTTATAAATAATTTCTCTCGTCACCTTTATTACCTCGAAATGAATATCTTTATTTCATGGATTCAAACATAAATCACATTTGATTTTTATATTATCTTTCATCTTGGGATTACCTTTTTGATGATGTAAATTCATCCATTTCACTACTCATCATATTAATCTACTTGGAATAAAACTATTTGAATGCTTCTTCTACTTCCTCTTTGATATTTATTTTTCTCTTCATTTGATTCAATATTATCAACATTTTGATGTTTAATGTTACCAAGAAAAATGAAAAAAAATTTAAAAATTCAAGAACATTGGTGGTTTCAAGCTATTTTTGTTCCATCACCCCCCATTAAACATTGTTATAAAAATACCATATTTTGACTAAAGTCATGTTCACCTTATTCCTGTATATAATCAGTTTATTTTTCTTATTATATGATTTTAGTATTACATTTTTTCATGGATAAAAAATCCATATCATCTCATTCCTTTTTCATGAATGATGGTGCTTTTCACATTTCATAAGATATGAGGGTACAGTAAAGTTCACACAATTATATCATTTATCTCTCTTCATGTTCATTATTCTTTGAGATGAATATATCCTAGAAATTTCTCATATGATTCTTTATAAAATTATAATTATCTAACATCTCTCCAAAACCATGATATTATTGAAAATTCCATTTACTCTTTAATGTTGACATCAATTGTTTCATAATCATACATTTTTATATATTGGAACCTACATATCCAAGCATTGTACATGGCTTCTTTGAATTTATAATTTCCTTAATAACCACATCTCAGTTTATCCCATATCTACTTGGAAGTTTGGAGACCCATCAATTTCATGTATTCTATTTTTGATAAATACATCAAGATTTATTTCTGATCCATTCAATCAACATACATATTTCACGTATCAGCTTTAGAATTAGAAATATATTCATTAATAGGTAGAAACCACACCATTTTTTCATCTCTCAAATCCATTACAAGAGATACAAGGTAATGAAGAATCATATTCTTCCAACAATGGTATTCCATTCCATCAAATGTATAAATTATTTTTTTGTTCACCCAATTGAAATTCCATATTTCTCAGTTGATTTTCTAGATTTATTTAGTTTATAATGTTTTCTAATACCAATTGAAGTGTCTAAGGATCATACAGTAAAACTAAGGGAATGAGAGGCCTGAATTAGGTGTTTCATATTTTACAAAATTATATTTCACCTTTTAACTCAAACCTCTGTCACCTATTTAGATTAGTAAATAATGCATGAAATGGTTAAATAAAATGAAACCATTTTTTTATAGTATGATACCAATACCCACATCCTTTACATGTTGGTTACACCCCTCAAAATGGATTATCAACTACAATTTTTTGATCGATTACAATGGTTTAGTGAAAAACTCGTTCTACACCCCTGCATTGGATCCTCCAATAGATCCTAGTTATACGATACAAAAACCCAACTCACCTACCTTTTATGATTAGAAACACCAACCATTTGACTCATTTGACCCCCAATCTCTAGTGACTCTTGAATAAATAGTAAGACACCCAATTAAAAGCTCCTTCATCATCTATAAAATATCTAATCGAAAGACAAGATGATCAATTTAATATCCTCTTCCATGAGTTTATTGTATCAATATAGCTCATGTGAAATTAATGAAACTTTTCACTAAATCTATTCATTCTCAAATAACGGTTATCACCTATAAATTATCTGATACCGTAGTATAACACTAGTAGAGAAATAAATTGTTCTTATACTAAAGAACCGACCACACTAAATAATGTGAAATATATATACAAAAATTGTCTGAATCCCAGATATTAAAATTATCTTCTCATCAGTATCAAAACACTACACACTAATTATAAAAAATAAATTTCTTTTGCACTATTCAAACCTCATGAATTTATAAAAACATCAGATAATCTTCACAATTAATGCACACATTAATTCATGTACATTCACACTTCCTTGTGTATTTTTATAATGATCAAATATTATCCTCATGTAAAAAAAATACACACTGCACTTTCTTATAATACATGCATGTGAAATAATGTATATATTTTTATATATTCATTCGGGTGTGTGAATTCTGCTCTGTATATTTATATCTTTTCACATAAATACTATCAAAACACTGTTTGTTTCTCAATAGGATTAGATTTATAGATGCAATGAACCATGCATGATATTATAACTGCATTTGTTTTCTATTTCATTGCCTTTTCACACAACTCCTTCATGCACAAAAATAGATAATTTTTGTTCTTATTAGTTTTTATGCGCAAGTAACATCACTGTAGTTTTTGAGTTTATAGTGAGTGCATTAAAATATAACAGAACCTATACAAAAATAAATTCCCTATATTCTTCATGAAAGAATAATATTTTAAGGCATTCATTAAACCATGAGAAGACACAGATTCTATATATTATTCATTAATGATATGAGACCAAAATGTTCTCTCTCGGGTGCTTTGTAAAAACTAATTTCACCGCGAAGCTATCCTTATATTCAAATAGAATGTTGAACACTTGTGGGTTCTAGTCCTCTTAATCCAAACAGAAGTAGTCTGAAAATTTTCATGAATGAAAGAAGTTCATGGAAAATAATTTATCCAGAAATGAGAGACTCAAAAAAAGATGTCACACATTAAATTTAAATCCTCGATTGGTATTTCAAGTCTTCAAAATAATGACATAATCCATGCTTTTAGGATCTAAGATTCATCATCAGAGAAATATTATATTTTTTCCTCACCTAAAATCCATGGTTTGATCTTCAATTAATCATGAAAAAAATCAGAAAAAGATTTAAATCATCAAGGAATTTTAAGGATCCTTAAATGATGAATGGATAATGTGAATCAAAATTCAAATGAAATGGCCATAGAGATGCCACTTTAAATAACTATCATGTGAAACATGGTGGGGAAGACCCAGTCCAAAATAGATTGGATGGTTTAGGATGTTCATAAAACATATTAGACAATTGTGGATAATGGCCAAAATATATAATGACCCAGATTAAATGATCAATGAATTAGATAGCTATGGTTTATTCAAGATCTATAGTGATGCATCCCACCTCAAGACACCCTATTATTTCTGGCTCCTATATATTTCACAATATATCTAAAGTGGCTCATATAAAAAGGATATCTAGACTCCCATCACCACGTGGAAATACCCCATGCTAGGAACCACCTTCACTACCATGCCACACCCCATGGTGGCTCTTGGTCACAAATGTTCTCCTGCGTACATGCTCCTCTACCCATTATGCATCATTATATCTTGTCCCTAATGAGATCCCTCACATGTGAATGAATCTTGAGGGGGTACCAAAAAAACATAGAGTTCTGTGCTACAAGGAAATTATTATATGGATGGATAATTATTTTATTAAGAACAAAATTATATACTTATAAAAATTCTATGTAATATATTGGAGTACAATACTAATTCAAATGTAATGGCAAACCCATATACTCAAACCCAAAATTCATCATCATAATTATCTTTTTATTCCATTTAAAACACCAAAAAAAATCCATGAATTTTAGTTCCACTCAATGATGTAAAAAATTGATCCCAACCTAAGTAACCAATATCACATTTATTAGTAATATCATAGTACGACTACAATGAACACATTTAAAAAATTTACAACATATTTTAATAATTTACTAAAAACTCATTGAAAATAAATGTAATCACTAGATAATTCATTAATAATGGTAAATATAGTGAATATATATGATATAAATGAAATTATTAAGATATTAATAAAATAATTTTCTTTTTCGATGTGTAATATATCATTTTTGTCTTACCATTTCACATCCTGAAAAAGCGATATCATCTCTTGTGGATGTGTGGACTTCTACCACCTCGAAGTGATGTGGTTCCTTTTACACGACGAAAATGATATATATAAGTATATAGAACTAAATATAATGGTATTTATTATACAATAATAATTATATGAAGATAAAATATTACTTATATTCTTTAAATACTTATTATTTAAAAAATTTAAATGTTACTAATGTGTATGTACGACCTACTATCTCCACGATAGTAACACTGGTCCATTTTTCATGACCATATTTCATTATTGGTTTTAAAATTAAAATAAATTTTAAAAAACATTAATTATTTCATGATTATTATTATTTTTATATTTAAATACTTAACTTTTTACCACAATCGCATACAGAAGTAGTTTTTGACATTAATGCTGAATATAGTCAACAAATCCGACATATACCTAATTGATTATGTAATTAAAAATTAATTTTTTATAAGTGAAATAAATTCAATAATAAAATTAGAAAAGGATATCATGAATTTAAATATTAAAATAATGTTTATTATTTAGGAAGATAAATAACACGCATGACGAAATAGACCAATGTTATGGGTTTTTCTCATTTCAATTTTATTTCGTTGAGATAAATGCCATATTTAGCACTTATTTATGTTGTCTGGTGTATATACAGTCTATTAATTTATTTATGATAATTTTAATAAAATTAATTTTTATTTTCATTTACAATTTATGATCTCTCTTTCAAGGGGCTGATTTTTTCAAATTTACCAAACAAGTATTGGTTTTTTGGTCACAATGTTTCTTCTCTGAGATGTTTGTTATGCCATATACCAATATTATTTTAACAGATTTATAAGCATCTAAATTTAAATTTTATATTGTAATAATAAATATTATCATGATATTAAATTTTTTATTTTTTTATTCCTTTATGGGGATTACAATTCATATTTACCAAAGTGTTAAGTGTCTTTTGTTACAATCATATCGTTTATGAGGAATGTGTATGATTATGAATAAAATGTTAAAATATTATAATTTTCAAGAAATTTAATGTACTGTGGTTAATAATAATATTTTCAATTTATTATACCATATTTCTACTCTTTTGTACTAAAATTTTCTGAGAGGGTTTTTATTAAAATCCGACTTTGTTTCTCTTTTCTATCAGAAATCTATTTTCTTCCAAAAAAATGTTTTCTAAAAATGTTTTAAAATTTATTATAAATGTAAAAGAATGTATATTTTTTCAATAAATGTTATAAATAATTTCTAAATCATTCTTTAATTTTTCCCAATGATGTTTTCAATGAAAATTATTTTTAAAAGGTTTTAGTTTTTTAGAAGTAAATTTTTAAATTAAAATAATAATATAATGAATTTTTTTTAAAATATTTTTTTTTATCATATTTAGATTCAGAAACATCAAAAACCATTTTTTAAAATATTCTTAAATTTGGATATTTTTTTGATACCATTATCTTCCTTTCAATGAATGAATTATTATTATTTCAAAGAGATTATTATAGAAATTTTTTCTTTTCCAAGAGTTCATCATGTATCAAGGGGATTATTATGGAACCCATTTTATTTCCACAAGATAGTCATGATATTAACTTAATAAGGGATATTTCATTTATTTATGATGATATATCTTCTCTACAATCTTTACTAATGTTGTATTTCATTGACATTATAAATGATGGGTTCACCCAAATATTGTCAGGTGAGCCCGTTATAGATTATAAGATGGGAGAACTAATATTGAACATGAATGCATTAATTAATGATTAAATTTTCTGGATAATTATATTGGATGTTTATTGTATGGGTTTTATTATTTTTAATTGTTTTATATGATTTTTGTGAGATGATTTTCCAAGATAATAAAATTCATTATCTATATTGGATATAAGTTTATAATGATTCATATGATCAGTATTGATATCACATGGAATATGATTATTGAAACTGGTGAAAATTAAATTTTAAATGTTTTAATATTTTATGATCTAGGTATTGATGTGTGTGATTTATTTTATGATTCTCTCATGAAATCTAATTATGTCATCATACCTATATGCACTTTGTATTCTAATTGATGAAATCTAATTGTTAATTATTATGTTTATGTTATCAAAGAGTTTGAGATCACCCCTATTATGTTCCATTTTCCCTAGGTTATAAAGAATGAGGTTGAATAAGATTAATCAAGAACTGGTTTTATATGGATAATGATGACGACTTAATGTGAAATAATAAAATATGGGTGAAATGGTAGAAATGATCTTTTAACACAATGGGAATTGTTTAGGTAGGAGTTATCCTAATTTAAGTGTTGTAGTTTTTCCTTTTAATGTGTTAAGGTTTAGAAGGAAACAATAGGGTTAAAATTATTGACATAATAACCAAAAATATAATGCTCATGATTTTTTTATAATATATGAGAGTTTTGGTGATGGGTTTTTATACTATCACCTTCCAAGATAGCTAATTAAATCTGTAAGAGAGTTAATTGGAAGCATTGTACTCCTCGAAAAGGCTCTAGTGTAGTTAATTGATAAAAAATTCTTCTTTAATTTCATGGTATTGAATGAAATGGGATGGAGTCTTTGATATTTACAGGATGTGGGAGATACATTTATATAAATTTTGAAATATATTCAATAAAAATATTAGTTTTTTAAAATATAATAACATTTGTGGACCCAAAGTTTTGTCTTATGGTATATTTCTATAAACATGTTCCTTTTGATATTTGATTAAAAGAACGTAAATGTTTTTATTTTCATTAGGATTATGAAATAATGTTTCTACAAAAAAAATCTATTACATGTTTAATTTTCTCATTTAAAAGTGTAAACATAATTATAGTCTTAAAAACTCATTTTAATTCATTAAAATAAATATAATTAACAAAATAACTTTTTTCCACAGATTCATTTTTATTTTTTATCACATCATTATAAAAAAATTATATTGTCATAAAATATATATTGAAAACACCATATAATATGTTTTACTATTTATTGAATAATATTTTTTACTTATTAAATTTTAGAAACTTTCACCATGTCTAAATATTGAGGTGGATATTTCAAAAATATTTTATATTTTCTCAAAATAATTTTCAATATATGAAAAATTTAAATTTCATATTTTAAACCTCTATTTACTGAAAAGTAATAGTTTTTTTCCAATAATGAAATTTCATACCCATAATAAAATTACCATGAATATTAAAAAATATTAATACCCTTTATATTAAAAAATGTATGATGAATAAATTTCTAGTAAATAACATTTATTTAGAGTACCTGAATTTATCAAGAGATATTATATATATTTTTTAAAAACTAGTTATGATTTATTTAAATTCAAAATACTACATATCGTATTTATCTTATATATACGCACGTTTTATTAAATGAAATTATTAATAAATAATTGTTGAAATAAAATATCAATTTCAACCAACAAAATATCACCTTTAAGATAATAATTTTCATATATATAAATCCAAAATACACTGTAATAAACCTTATGGTTTAGGTGTGCATTTTTAGAAAATCCATGGTGTATATCACCTAAAGTTTGCGTAGTGGTGATCTCTACTAACTGAAACCTCTACCATAACAAATTATAATGGATCCTTACTTGTAAAATCATTTCATGGGATAGGTTGATGTCTGAATCGAGTTACATCTATGGTGTAGCTCACATGAAATTCATGATTATGAAATCAACATGACAATATGACCTTAATAATCTAGGAAAATTCTCAAATGAATATGGGGAATAAATATTTTACCTTTTGGTAAAAATATTTTGGTACTAAAGTGTTGGCCATGTAAGCATTTTGATTTTTCATTTTGAATCATTTAATTTTAATTATCAGCCATTCTCTATTATTACTAATCATCCTATTATACTAAGTGTGTCTCTCTTTCACATTAGGAATTGATGTTGACATTATTAATAATCCATAATTAAAAGAGTTATAAGGACATAAAATTAACCAATTTTTAAATAATTTTTTTATAAAAAATCATTTTCTTAAATTCCTAAAAATCATTTAGATATAGTGGTTTAAGGAATTATAATAGAAATCATTAATATAAAACCCATATATTAAAAAGTTTAAACATAACATCAGTGTACAATTTTCCCACATTATAAAATATTTATAAGGGAACATGATTTCGTTTTCTGATAAATATTGAGGACATTGGAATGGAATTTCTTTTATTAATCATCATTAAAACCTATAAGACATCTAAATAATATGTAAATAGAACTAAAATTTTAATAAAAGTCATATAAACTAGATGAATTAATACTAGTAGTCAATGATTACGTAATGTAAATATTTTCTATTTAAAAATATATAGTGAGCTCGGAATATAAAATTTCATACCAAAGAAATCATCATCAATACATAATTAATTCATAAAACATTGAATTAAAATATTATAAGAAAAATAAAAATTTCAATGGTTTCTTTAAATACATGAAAAACTAATGAATATTTAATAAAATGTTATACAATTCACCATTAATGGTGTATAATAAACTATTTTTTTCAATTTCAACTCATTAAAATTCAAACACCCGGATGTGTTTATAAAATATTTTCTTTAAATAATTTTTATTCATTTGTAACTTTCTTTTCATGCAGTCATGTTTTTAAATGAACCGAGAGATGCCCAAAATATAAAATTAATGTTATATCCTATCTGTTAGGTTAACTAGAATAATTATAACTAACTTATGAAAATTCCTTATAAATTAATTTTCTATTAATTATTTATAAAATATAAATCAATTAGATGTTTTTATTTTTGAGTAAATAACATTTGGTAATGAAATTAATGAGATATTTTTGTTACATAAAAAATAAAATATTTTTTATATTCATTCGGTGGATATTTTTGTCATAGGGTATGAATAAAACCCTATTTTATATATAAGAACCTATTTTTAATAGTAACATTACACCATTAAGTGAAAACCCATGTTAAATTAAGATTTTGACAAATTAATAATTTCTATGTGACAACATTAACATTTTATTTTCATACAGGATATAGAAACTTAATTTGGATAAATTTCTGTTGTATTTCTGGTAACATTCATTTTTGGTGAATAGTTAAAGTAGGCTAAATTTTAATTAAAACCCTTTTTTTCATCAAGATACATTATATGATTAAATTATAATATTTAATAGTTTTATAGTATAAATATAATATATTTTTATAGTTTCATATAATTTATTCCATTATAATCTTTTACATGGAATTAATAGGTAAACACATTTTAATCTTTTACAATGGTTTGACTTTTAAAACTCATTTTCTCATGTCAACAATGAGATTAATTTTATATTAATTATTGCAAATTATGTGTTTTGAATTTGAAAAATTGGATTCCATATTCATAATTAGAAGGTCCAAATTGTATTTATAGGTACCTTTTATTTTGGGACATTATGAATAGTAACATTAGTAATTATTTTATTTTCCATAGTTAAAGAGTAAATCTGGTAAGTAATGGTAACACAATAAAACGTTTATAATATAAATACTACCCTAAAACGTGTCCTAATATTATTGGATGATATTTTTCCGAACGTGAGCATCCTTGGGAAATTTTGGGACCTCATGGATTCACATGGTTGTCAAAATTACATTTTTTAAGAATTAATTTAAAGTAAAGATAATTGTAACCTAAACACATATCTTTTATTAATAAATTTATATATAGATCTATATAACTTATCTCTATATCTTTTAATAGTCACTATAATGAAAAATATATTTCCTACATCATAGTATTTTATTTAAAAATTTTAGACATTTGATAAATATATTTATTTATGACACAATTATGATGTAGAGATTATCTCATTAATGAAAGATTCAAATATATGAATATAGAAATATTAAATAAAATAAAATATAATTATTTTGACTTCATCCATGAAGTTTATGGATGATATTGAACTTTTATATTTTATTTAATTCCTTATATTTGAAGTAATCGGGTTATTATGAATTATTTTAAAAATTAAATTATGAGTTGTGTCAAAAATAGACACAATTTATAACATAAATCATAAAATAGTTTATTAAATGACATTAAATTACTAAAAATATATTATTGAGTCAAATGTTTAATATAATTCCAAATATGTCGTAAATATGTTTTTTGGGTCTTTTGACATGATATGGTAATTACATTAACCCACAATGTGTAAATAAATGATATCACTATAAGATTAAAAAAAGTAATTTAAGGATTAAACAAAAAAGATAAGGATAAAATATATTCTAAATTTGTCTATAAATTATTGTATGATATTTATTATATAAAAAAAACACCTCCTCTTTTAATTAAATAAATTTTGGGTCACTTTTAGTCGATTTTCAATTCATAATATATTAATATTTTGAGTGTTTCTTAAAGTACCCCTCTCCTCTCTTATAAAAGGGCACCTGATCCCTATTCACATCACCCCATTTGGATCCTTAAAGCTCATCTAAAACCATCCAATTTATCTTCTAAACTTCACAAGTGACATTCTAGAAGTTCTTTCCTTCTCAAAAGACCAACTCGAATGCCCTAAGTTGAAATTTAAAGGAGGCACGTCGAGGAAGAAGTAATCATTTCTACCAAATCATTCAAATTTATTTCCTCATATACATCATATTATTTAGTTTTTTAATTATAAATTTAAATCATAAGTATCTGTAATATACATTTATGTTATTATAAATATGAAACTTTCCTATTTCACTTTCTATTCATCCTATGAAAAATGAAATCACCGTGTGTGCATACGTATGGCTTATTATCTCTACGTCGTTGTGTAATCTGTTTTTCACCACCACCATACTAGGATGGGTATAATGGTGTAAATAATAACTATATATTATTATTATAACATCATATTAATTTTTAGATACAATACACCATCCACTTCAATACCATTCAATAATTATAAGAAAGATATCATTGCTCGTGCGTACGAACGGCTTACCGTCTCCATGGGGAGATGTGATTTTTTCTACATAATATTTATTAAACAATGATTATATAAATGAATTTAATGAATAAATATTATATATATTATACTAATACTATGATGTAAATGATATAACTGTAACCTAAAAATTTGGAACAAGAATTTTTCTGATAAAACATACATAAGAACATAAAGCAATTAATACCTGAATAATGAGTAATAATGACAAGTTACTAACAAAAGGATGAAAATTTTATCATACATGTTATCATAAAAATTGTTACTATTCTAGAATAAATAATGAACATTACTTAAATCATCATATATGATTTACGGATAGATACAAAGGATATCATACCTAAGGTAAGGGATAACTTTTCAAATATCATTTTTATCTGACATTGTTTATACGTGTGTATTTACAAGGGGTATATTTATCATACATTTCCATGTTTTATAAGAATATTGTCAATAAATTTTTACTATTATTCTATGTATTTTAAGGTCAGTTTTACCCATTTTGACATTTAAAACATGGTTTGGAAGGATTCTTTCATACATTTACCATATGATGTACCTTTTGGATGTCTCCAACAAAAGTACGAGTTGAATGTTTTTTACATTACAGCATTAGAATATTTTTACATCTTCATAGTGCTTTATTTCCTTGAAGCGTCCCCAAAAAGCATGCATCGTTATTTTCACATAAAATTATTTCACCTGAAATTTTGTCATATTTGGAGGAAGGAAATAATTTTTTTAAAAGAATGGATATTTTCCTATAGAATCAAGATTACCAGTTTTATCCAAATTATTTTCCATATTAAATTACATAATTTTATGTTTATATCAATATTATTACATTTATTTGATTTTTTAAATGTTGAAATTATTTTTATGAAATCCATTTATGGATTCTTTCATGATGGATTGATGTTTAAAACCCTCCATTTTATTTCATCGGTTAAGCTATAGTAAATATTTTTATTTTTTTGTTGAACATGTAAAAATGGTTTCATTATTAGATTGGTGAGACCTATATCTCCCACTAATTTATTTAGTAAAGATTTATATCTCATGAGATATACAATGTTGTAACATCAAGATAATCATGTTTAGTGATACGAGGCTGGAACGAGGAGAGAACTTGGTTCAATAATTAACGTTGTCTGATATGATGGTATTGGCAATGAGAATACACTGATATGAAATTATTTTCTATGCTTAAGTGTGTAATCCACAAAATTTCATGTCTTATTTTATTCGTTTTGCTATTAAATTTCACTTTTAGGATATATCCCGTGACATGTTATTGTGATCTTTTATAAGAAGGATATGATTTTCCATTGTTATATTCATATGAATATGATATGATTGTTATTTAATTTGATTATCATTAATGAGAATTTGATATCACCCTTTTATTTGTTTATTTTCCCAAGGACCTACATTTGGGTAATGTGTATTATATTCCAAATCGGTGTCTATTTATGATGAAATAAAAGGGGGACAATGTAGATGTTTATGAACCACTTGTTTATGTTTCCTAGTTTTGAATGACTCTATACCTATACAGTCTTGTCACGGTTTTTTTCTTAGTATAAATGAATATACTTCAATTTTTATGTGATATAAATTTATGTAATGATCGAGTCGTTAATGATGGTATTAGAAGAAATGTATAGTTATCCTTTGGAAACTATGATAATAAATCCTTAAGGATGTGTATAAGTATAGGATACAATCCTAGTGTTTTAGAAATGACAATGAATAACCTAGGATAAAACCTGAAGTCTCCTAAATTTAAATATTATTTTTTATTATGTGGTTTATTATTATGATTGTTGTTTCTCAAACTATTTTCCTTTGATTCAGTGAATTTATAGAACCCGAAGGAACCGTGCTAATGTTGAATGAAACGGGAAAAGGAATGATTATCCCCATGAGTAACCAAATGTTATGGGATCTGGAATGATAATCTTTAAGAAATGCTCACACAACATTCTCAAACTATGAATCATGCCGGACTTCCAAATGGAAAAATGCGGGAGTAAAATTCTGTTGAATCCTTCATGACGAAACATCTACCTTTATTCAATAGGTCTTCTGATCCATTACTGACTGAACAGTGGACAGTCCCACTGAAATAATATTTTTAATTCTACAATGTTGTAAACATGATAATTTTATCATATCATTATATCATTTGAAATGTGAAGATGATCAATAGTGTAATCCTATCAAGAATATGAGGTAATGAGATGAAATTGATTGGATGGAATGGGATGATTACATGAAAATATTTTTCAGTAAGTATATTCCACTTATTATTAGATCAAAGATGGAGAATGAGTTCCTTGAACATAAGAAAAATTATGATGAATATATTGGTACCTACAAAGAATATTTTACAAGACATTCAAGGTACACTTCTGGAATTATTATCCACCATAAGAGTGAGATTCACTGATTCTCTAGTGTCTTAAAACCAAGTCTCTAAAGGGCATTATCCATAAGGGAATTCAATAGCTAAAAAGAAATTTTTCGATGTGATCTCAATGTTGAGATGGAGATTGGAGTAACCCATTCTTCATATGAGTTTGATAAGAATATAAAAATTGAATTCAAATGAAAATATAAAGACCAAACTGAAATGTAGATGAGTTTTCCCTTATGCTGAAACTCTGGAAGGAAACATGGATGGAATTTTCATAGTGGGACTAATAAATATTTTATGTGTGGAAAATAAGTTCACTGGGAATTGATTTCCAAAGACATGTGATGAAGATATCTAATGATGCAAATTAATAAAACAAGACATATAATTCAACCCCAACACTTTAGTGTTATAAGTGCATGGAAATTGGGAATTTTGATAATCAAGGCCTCAATTATGGGTTATTGATGATAATTGATGTCAACAAACTCTTAAGGGAAGTGAAAATGGAAATTCACATAAAATTACTATCGGTGACATGAAGTAAGATAATGAAGTGGAGAAAGGTAGACATACCATCAACTCTAATGTAGAAAATTATTTATTTGATTTTGGATCCACCCACTATTTTATTTATAAAACATTTTCTAAGGGTATCACCATATTACCAGAAAAGTGGATGTTGAGTTAGTTGTGACAACTCCAAATGGTAAAATGGTCTCATAAAATGTTTTCACTTTTTGTATAGTTGAAGTTTATGGGAAAGTGATTCATGAAAATCTTTTGATCCTTACTATAGTGGAATTGGAGTGGATTCATTCCATGGATTGGCTTTATTTAGATGGATTTCATATCAATTTATAATGATGGGAAGTAAAATTTCATATTCTAGATCAATCTATGATCATATATTGATTCAAGGATTAATATAACCTTCTAGTGTAAATTTATTCCATCTTATGGGTCTTGAGTGCAACAAATAAAGGTTATTTATCACAAATGGTTTGAAAAAAAGTCACGATTAAGAATATTCCCATTTTATGGGATTTTGATGATGCATTTCTAGAATAATTTCTAGGTCTTCCACGAAATCGTGAAGTTGATATTTCAATAAAACTCATAACGGGTGCTAAGCCTATTTAAATGACACCATATTAAATGGCCCCAATTGAGTTGCAGGAATTGAAAAGGCATTATCAAGAGAATCCTGATAGGGGATTCATACACCCTAATGCATCACCTTGGGGAGAATCTCTATTTTTTGTTAAGAAGAAAGATGGATCAATGAGACTCTGCATTGATTATGTAGAACATTACAAAATCACTATCAAGAACAAATGTCCTCTCCCTCACATTGATGACTTATTTTACCCACTACGCAAAGCTCAATACTTTTCCATGATTGATCTTCATTCAGGATATCATCAATTAAGGGTCAAAATGAATTATATAATAATGAAGGCATTATGTATATGGTATGTACAATATGAATTTATAGTGATTCCTTTTGGACTTATAATTCCCCTTATATCTTCATGGATCTGATGAATAAATTATTCTCAGACAAACATGATCATTTTTTGGTAGTCTTTATATATTATATTCTTTTCTATTCAAAGGGAATGGAAGAACATGAAGATCACTTGATAATTATACTGAAGTCCCTAAGAAAGGAGATGATTTATTCCAAATATACCAAGTGGGTATTTTGGATTAAAAAAGGTTCATTTTTTGGTCACATAATATCAATAGAGGGGATAACTATAGATCTAGAAATACAAATGGTATGGAAAGATGGTCGATACCAAAAACAATAACTAAGATCCACTGTATTCTTTGTTTGGAAGGATATTTTCGACGTTCAACGAATGATTTTCCATGACTATCTAATCTACTCACCAAGCTAACTCAGAAAGGAGTTATGTTTGTTTGGATGGAGGATTGTGAGGAGAATTTCAAAGAGCTAACAAGAAGGTTATCTAGTGCACAAGTACTCACACTACCATATAGTGGATAAAGGTTTTTGATCTATAGTGATGCATCCAAGAAGAGGCTGGTGTGTATTCTAATAAAAAATGATATTGTGATAGGATATATCTCACATAGATGAGTATCTAATAGAAAAATTATCCAACACATGATCTGGAATTAGCTACTGTAATCCTTGCATTAAAAATATAGAGGGGTATTCTTTTTAGAGAATGGTGACATATTTATACTGATCAGAAAAGTTTAACGTATATTTTCACACCGAAAGAGATAAAAATGCATCAAAGAAGATGGTTGGATTTTATTAGATATTACAACTGATCAATACATTACCAGAATGTGAAAGAGAACCAGGTGGCAGATTCTTTGAGTCGATAAGACAATGTTAGCTTATCCACGACGAGGATCATGAATGATCCAATAATTATGGATTTGCAAAATATGGATCTTGTAATTTTAATAAAATTAGATAAATTTTATATTTCTCAAATGAATGTTCGATAATATATACAAGTTAAACTTAAAGAGGCATAGAAGGATGATTTATTGTTATAGAAGAAGGTGAGAAACATTCATAAATTTGACCTAGATTATGATGTAATAATAATGTTCTGAAACCATGTTTGTGTTCCTCCCATTCCAGAATTAAGGAAGGAGGTATTGGATGAGGCTCCTAGTTATTCATTATCTATTAACCCATGAGGCATAAAGATATACATGGACTAGAAAGAGTGTTTATGGTGGGATGTCATGATAGTAGATGTCACCGAATATGTCTTCTGATGCATAGTTTGACAACTAGTTAAGGCTGAGAGACAGACGTCTAAGGGGATGTTACAATCATTACCCATACCATAATGGAAATGGTAAATCAGTACTATGGAATTTTTCATCAGACTTGTAAAAAAATCCAATGTTGATAATGCTATCAAGGTTATAGTTTATTACCTTACAAAGTCGAAACACATCAGTGTTGTTAGAGAGGATTTCCCTCTTGATCTGTTTTCTCTGCCATATGTAATGAATGTGGTAAGAATGCATGGAGTACCAATTTCCACTATATATGATTTGGATCCAAGGTTTACCTCGATGTTCTGGAGACATCTTCCTCATGCTCTGGATATGGAGTTATGTTTCAACACAACTTATCATCCTCATAAAAACGGTCAGTGTAAGAGGAAAATTCAAACTCTGGAAGACGTGTTGAGAGCTTTCTCTATGGATTTCAAAGGTGGTTGGGATCAACACATACCATTGGTTTAATTTTCATAAAATAGTAGCTTTCACCCTATTATTCAGATGGATCCTTATAAATACATGTATGGAAAGAAGTGTAGAACTCCAACTTGTCAGGATGATGTTGGGTAAAGAAAGATTTTAGGATCTGATCTTATTGATGAAATGGAAGAAAATGGTCAGATTTATTCAGAAAAACAAAAAATCAACTTAGTGTCGAAAAACAAAGTTATGCATACAACTGAATAAAATAACTAGAGATTGAAGTGGGTGATAATGAGGTCTTACGAATATATCCCTTTAATAGAGGAATGAGATTTGGAAATAAGGGCAAGGTAAGTCCTGGGTATATTGGTCCTTTTAAAATATTGGATCTTGTTGGGAACGTAGCTTACTGATTGGCGCTTCCAACAAATTTCTATAAAGTTAATGATGTGTTCCACGTATATATCCTGAGAAATTACATAACCAATCCTTCCCATGTATGAAGCTCAGAAGATGTACTATTGGAGTAAGATCTTTCTTATAAAGAACAACCGATAGAGATTCTAGATCTTAGAGAAACATTTCTACAATACAAGACCACTCCCTTGATTAATGTATTATGGAGGAACCAAAAATTGTAAGAAGATACATGATAAATTGATTATATGATGAGGGAGATTTATCCTCATTTGTTTATTTCCACGCCATTAATTTGAAGGACAAATTTTTTTTGAAGGGGGGTAGAATGTAATACTCGGATGTATTTATGAAATATTTTCATTAAATATTTTAAACTCATCAGTAGAATTCTTTTTACGTAATCTTGATTAAAAAAAAGAAATATTCACCTAATTTTAAATTTAAATTTTATCCTTGTGATTAGGTTCTTGGGAAAAATTCTATCTATCTTATAAAAATACATTAAAAATTCATTGTCTATTTATTATTTATTAAAAATATAATTCAATTCAATATTTTTATTTTTGAGTGACTTACATTTTACATTAAAATTGATGATATTTATTTGTTATATACTTAATAAAATATTTTCCATATTCATTAAATGGATATTTTAGTCATAGGGTACAAATTAAAAATTATTTTATGTATAAGAACCTATTTTTTTAAAAGGATAATTTTATTCCTTTGAATAGAGAATACTTTTTAAATTAATTTTTTTTTCAAATTAATAATATCTATATTAAAACATAAAAACATTACATTGAAGAGGGGTATTAAAATTTACATCAGCTAAATTTCCAATATATTTTTGATAACTTTCATTTTTTGATGAATAGTCAAAATAAGCTTAATTTTAATTAAAAACAAATTTTTTCATTCAGATAATTTCTATGGTTAAGTTACAATATCAAATGGTTTTAAAAAATAAATAGAATATATTTTTACAATTTAATATAATATATTCCATTATCATTACTTTAAAATTGATTTTATAGGAAAAACATTTCCATATTTTCCAATGTTTTAACTTTTAAAACATGTTTTCTCATGTCAACAACGAGTTTAATTATAAATTAATTACTCCAAATTCTGTTATTTGAATTTAGAAAAACTAAATCTATATTTGTAATCATAATGTACAAATTGTGTTAATATAAACCTTTTATTTTTGGGCATTATGAATATTATCTTCATTGATCGTTTTATTTACCATGGTTAAGGGGTAAATCTGGTGAATAAGGGTAAAAAACAATTCAATAATATAAAACTACCCTAAAACGTTTCATAATCCTATGGTATGATATATTTCCGACATTTGGAATCTATGTGTCAATTTTTTAACCCCATGGATTCACATGGATGTGAAAATGACATTTTATAAGAATTAATTTAATGTAAAGATAATTATAACCATAAAAATATATTCTAATAAATGGATTTTAATATAAGGTTATATAATTGATCTACATGTCTATATATAATCATCAGAAAAATAAAAATATTTCTTATATCATGGTATTTTATTTATAATTTTTAGACATTAGATAAATATATATATTTATGACACAATTGTGATGTAGTGATTACCTCATTAATGAAAGATTTAAATAAATGAATTTATAAATAAATGTAATTTGGATATTTTCAAAACATCCATGAATTTTATGGATGATATTGACATTTGATCTTTGATTTAATTCCTTAGTTTAGAATTAATCTGGTCGTTATAATTTTTTTTTAAAAGTCAATTATGAATAGTGTCTAAAATTGACACAATTCACAACTTTAAACATAAAATTGTTTATTACATGGATTTATATTCCAATAAATATACGACTCTTCCAAATGGTTAATATAAGTCTAAATATTTCATAAATATCTTTTTTGTCGTTTTACATGATATGGTAATGACATTAACTCAAATAGTGTAAATAACATGATATCACAATAAGATTAAAAAGATAAAAATAAGGGACAAACAAAAAAAATAAGGATTTAAAATAGTCTAAAGCAGTCTAAAAATTATTGTATGGTGGGTATTATAACCAAAATCATCTTATCTTATATGTAAATATGTTCAGGGCCATTTTTAGTTGAATTTTAATTTATATGAAATTAATATTTTTTGAGATTCCTAAAGTACCCATCCCCTCTCTAATAAAGGGAATCACCTCCCTCTATTCAAAACTCCATATTGAGGCTTAATACTAGGCCAACCCCTGCCCATTTATCTTATATTCTCTCATAGTTATGTTATAGTGGTTCTGTTCTTCTCAAAAGACCAAATCTAGTTCCCTGGGAGGAATTTTAAAGGAGGGGCGTCGAGGAAGAGGTAATCTCTTTAAAATTTATTTCTTCTTATAATTATTCTTCTTTAGTTGATTAATTATAATGTAATAACATTATTATCGATAAAATTCTGATATTTTATTATAAATATGTTACTATCCTATTTCAAATTCTGTCCTTCCTATTAAAAATGAAATCACCCCGCATGCATAAGTACAACATACCATCTCCACATTGTGGTGTAATATGTTTTTCACCACCACATTACTTGGATGGGTATAATGGTGGATATAATAACTATATATGATTATTATAACATTATACTAATTATGAAATACTGTACATAATCCACTTCAATATTATTCAGCAATTATGGGAACAATATTGTTCCTTGTGCGTATATATGGTTTACCGTCTCCACGGTGTGAAGTGATTAATTCTACACAATCTTCATTAAACCACGATTATATAAATTTATTTAATGAATAAATATGATATATATTATACTAATACTATTCTATAAATGATATAACTTTAGCTTACACATAAGAATAAGACCATAACCGACAAAACATACCAAATAACATAAAGAAATTAATACCCGAATAACGAGTAACAATGAAATGTTACTAAAAATGGATAAAAACATGATCATAATGATTATAATAAAAATTAATATGATTTTAGAATTAATATTTAATATAATTTAAATCATCGTAATGAAGGATCAGATACATACGAATGATATCGTACTTATGTACTGGATAACTTTGAAAATATCATTTTTATTCGAGATTGTTTATACATAAGTATTTATTGGGGGTATATTTATCAACCATTTATATGTTTTACATGAATATTCTCATGAAATGTTTACTATTTTTCTCTTTTTTTAAGCCATTTTTCCACATTGACTTTTACAACACGGTTTGTAATGAATATTTCTTATTTCCTTGAATATTTCCCAACAACATTACAAATATATTTAAATATAAAATCATTTCTTCTAAAATTGTTTTACATTTTGTGGAAGGAAATAATTTTTGAAAAAGAAAGGATATTTTCCTCCAGAATGAAGCTAAACTATTTTATCAAAATTATTTTCATCTAAGATTACATAGTTTTATGTTTATGACCATATTATTACTATTATTTTATTTTGAAAATAATGAAATTGATTTTATGAAATCCATTTATGGATTATGTCAGGACAGTTTTATGTTTAACAAAACCATTTTATTCAATGGGTTATGTTATGGTGAATGTTTATATGTTTTTGTGATACACAAAATAATGGTTTCATTATGACATGGGTGTGACCTATATCTCCCTCCAATGAATTAGGTAACGATTTATATCTCATGAGATAAACATGGATAGAACGGAATGTTAATCTGGTTCAGTTATATATGGCAGGAACAAGGAGAGAACTCGGTTCACTAATGGACTTTTTCTACTATGATGGTATTGGCAAAGAGACATTTCTAATATGAAATGATTTTATATGATTATGTATGTATGCCAAAAAAAATTCATTGCTTATGTTATGAATATTGGGATTTAATTTCACATTTATGATTTATCCCACGACATGATATTGTTATCTTTTATATGCAAGATAATATTTTCAAATGTAATGTTATTGTGAATATGATATGATCCTTATTTCATTTGTTTAAACTTACTAAGAATTTGTGCAATCCCTTTCATATATTATTTTTCCACAGGACATGAAGATGGTTTGTATGTATGATCATCCAAAATTTATTCTAGTTATGATGAAATAAATGGGAGACAATGTAGATGTTTTAGGAACTAATTGTTTATGTTTCCCAATTTCTAAAGACACTATACATATACGGTCCTATAATGGTTTTGTTATATGTTGTAACATTTATACTTCAATTCTGAGGTGATATCAATGTATGTAAAGAATGGGTCTCTATACAAATATATTGTGAAATATAATTATTTCCATGAAAACAAATTGATTTAAAAAATATAAAATTTATATTACATTAGAAATAAATAACATATAACACTTAAAATAAGTCTAAATAATTTACTAACCTTCCCAATCAATTCCAATACTCTATTACAAGAATCTCGTTACCATATAAATATTTAACTTTACCCAATGGATTGTTGAGATATATCAATCTCACCCATTATCATTAGTTATATCATGCCCACTCATCTCTGTAATAAATTATCGAGTACTTTAACATAACCATAAGACAAAAAAGGTATAATTTTCATCATTATACATATAAAAATCTTAATTTCACCTATAAGAAAAATATTAAGGGATATCAAAATACCCATTCCATTTTTAAAAAAAATACCCATAAAAATCAGAATGATTGTATTTATATGAAAAAAATTAAAACATGAAATGGAATCAAAAAATAGAATCATAGTTATAGAAGTGAATATTAATGTTGACTCTATATAAATTAAAAATTAATATTTTTTTTACATTTTATTCAAAACAATCAATAAAGATACCTAAAAATGGACATTTTTGAAACTAATAAGAGAAAGTGAAAATTGATATAAATTGTCAAATATAATTCATTTATGTATATATAATTAAATTAATAAGATAATTTTAATAATATTTAAATTGTAGATGAATATCAATATTATAAATATAGAATATTCAAAATGATTTTTAAGGTAACATGCACCTTATGTCATTCTTGACACATCACATATGTTCTTTATCATCTGGAACAACAACAAAAGAATGTTATTTACAAGTGTCATACCATTTTTCATTTTTTATTACTAGGTTTTTTCAATATTATCATGTTATATTCAATTCCATAATTAATTAATTACACGACATATGTTTTGATGATATTCGACTAATATGTTCAGGATGGATTCGGTATGTTTACTATGGTAAAAGAGATCATCATTCCATCATTATGAGAAAAATGATATTGACATAATTAAATTTTTTATTTATTAATTGTACATTCAAAACCATATATGAAATATGGTTCTCAAAATTGAATTATGTTAAAATCATTGTGAATGTAGGTTGTACATACCCATGAGTAGTGTTTTAATTTTTTATAGTGCATTATATAAAATATTTATTTATCATTTCTAATTTATATAATGATTATTATATCATAAATTTGATATTATAACTCTATATAATCATATATAAATACAACATCCATGTGGTGTGGTGGAGAAACATGAATCACATTGCATCGTAAATGTTGTAATCCACATTAATGAAAAAAAACATTATAATTTTTAAGGAATGGAAATGAAAGATAATATATAAATTATTATCTTAAAATAAATGATAATTATGTCATGGATATCATATATATAATTTTTTCCAATATTATAACACTCCATAATAGGTGGTCATTGAAAATTAATTTCATTTGTTCTCGAGTTTGTAGTATGTCGTACACATGAATTATGGTTTTTCTACCCATGTGATCATATAAAGAAATGGAATATGTTTTAATAACATAACATAATAAAATATAATTATATGGTACATATTGATATTATTATATCTTAATGCTTGAAAATGTTTTTAATGGTGTATAAAAAGATATCAAAATAAAACATTCATTTAAAAACTATTCCTCATATTTGCGAAGCATCATTTAATTTATACATTAATCCCACTATGGTTAATGTTTTTCCCAAAAAAGTACCTCTAGGTTGTGTGGAGAGTTTTTGGTATTGTATTACTTAGTGTATGTTCCAAAAAAATGGATAATTTTTATGTTGAGATAACATGGGAGGAGGTGCCATTTTATAAGTTAGGGAGTAGACATTTTAAAAATTCATGGTATATTACAAAATACTATGGGTATGACTCATATAAAATTGTTCCAAAATGAATTAGACTGTTTTATATGGTATTATCATAATCATCCAATGAAATTTATAATGTTTTAGATATAATATTAACCCTATCATTTTGATTAACTTCTTTGTTATCGAATTTCTACCATAAATGTGGTAACAATGCTTTCAATCAAAAAGTGTTATGAATTTACATATAAGGTAAAAATTTGAAGGAATGATAAATATATGATATTATCTACAAATTATATCCCATTTTACTGATGCATTTTTGTTATCATTTTCAAATAATAAAATAAAATAATTTTTTTCATAAAATATCAGTTATGTCATTTTTGTTAATTTTTATTTAATTTCGTTAAGCAGGTGAATACAATAATTTAATACTGATAAAACCATTTATAAATCACTAATAAGTTATATTTATAATAAAATGTTTATAGGACACTATAAATATCATAATAAATGTTATGTATAGTGTTTTTAAATTCATTAACTTGATTTATCTACATTTTTTCATAAAGATTATACCAGTGTTTCCTAATAATATATGTTGACTATATCATCATAAAAATTATAAATAAATTATAAACATAAAAATAAATATATTAATTTTACAATAAACTGTTATATTCTTCTAATATGTATATTTACTCAAATCTATGTTATTTCAAACTTTTTTAATACGATACTCTGACTTCTCTATCCTTGTGTTATCATTTCACATGAATTTAGATAATTCACTTGTTATATAAATCCATCATTAATATATATCCATAAAAATCATCAAAAATAAATAATATTTAATAAAAATTTCTAATATATAGTTATAAATTCTAAAATTTAATCTTGAGGATAATAAATATTTCATTTCTAATGTGACATCCACAATGCCGACACAAAAAAAATATTCATATATCTCATGAAATATATTCTACATCATATGTTTTTTTATTATGTTTCTATGATAATTTTATTATATTACAATACATGTGTAATCCCATAAACATAATATTTTTTATATAAAATTTATTTTGTGGCAATAACATAAATTCTATTTTTTTACTATTTACCAACAAATTATCTTATTCATAAAAGTATTAAAAAATATTGGAATGAAAATATTAACTTATTAATTAAAAAAATTGAATAAATTTTATCACATAAAATTTCTAGTAGTTATGTACATAAATATTAATATTAATGTGTAAAATTCATTGAAAATTTTATTTTTAAAAATGTGTCTTTAAAGGGAAAAAATGACCACATAAAAAAATCAAGTATAAAGATGATTTAAAAAGTAATTAAGTAGATTATATAAATTTAATAAATATGTATATTATGTTTATATTAATGTATATATACAACAACAATGTTATAAAATTAAATGATAGATTTTAAAAAATCTATACTGTTCAATATTAACTAAAAATTAAAAATCTTTCAAAATAATAAAAAATTAATTATAATATAATTTAGATATATATATTAAAAATAATAACATTTTTTTAAAATTAAATTTCTAAATTTATTGGATTTAAATATGATTTCTCTCTCATAAAAATAATTAAGAATAATTTTTGAATAAATAGTATTTTTAAATCATTAAATGAATTTACTAAAAATTGATACTTATTTCCAAATAATTAATCAAAAAATTAGTATTGGTTAGGATGATTTCATTTATTCCAATATTTTTTAAATCGTATTCATACCCTTTCATTAAAAATAAAGGTTTTATTGTTCGTATTTAATGATAAATATCTCATTGTCTGTTTAATATTGTTGTTGGATGACTTAATGCTATTGAATGACATGTTATTTTTTATATATATTTTTGTTATATTATACACCATTTGATAAATAGAATCCTCACAATTGGAAATTTTGCTCTATATTCATGGGATGGAAATTTGGAAATACTTTTTTTTTACTCTCCTAATAATGTATTTAATAAACCAACCACTTGAATAGAGGGAATGTGAAATATGATGGTATTCATGAAATAACACATAATTTGATTTCATTTTATATAATCATTAGTGGGAAGTGAAAATATAGAGATGAGTGAAAAATTAATTTCCAAATATTGATTCAGAGTGATAGAGAATATTTATCACAAGAAAGTTCTTGATCATGATAATGTCAATGACCAAAAAACACTATTTTAATGAGGTGTGAAAAGATAAACAATTAACTAGAAGTGAAGTTAATGGGACTCCATTTCAGTTTCAAGATATTTTTCCATAGTGTTTAGGAATCACAATACCATCTAGAATATAAAAATAAGGAAATAAATTTACATGGTGATATTTAAATTGATAAATAAAATTTCATTTTATTGTAATTTTCTTTAAACTAAATTGTCCATTATTCTCTATTTTACCCCAAATAGTGAGTATTCAAGAAGAATTTTTCATGACTAAATAAATAAAAAAACATGATAAAAAATCACATAATCCACTAAAGGTTAAAAATATATTCCTTTTAACATTGTATATTATAAAAAATAAAATGGTTATCATATGATAATATAACGTTTGGAATATATAATAAATTATATGAAGAAATAAAACATTTTACTCTAAAATTAATATAACAACACCAAATAATCAATATAGATTAATCAACATATAAATAATCATATATCAATAATTACCTTAAAAACTCATTATATTATTGAATGTTTTAGTTATAAAGGTCTTCATGTACAATTTCTTATAAGTTCTTCAGAATTTAACTCCAATCTGTCTAAATAAAAATTCATGTTAAAACACATGATATAACTAGGTATTACTTGTACCTTAACCCTATAAATTATACCACCAAAATATCACTAATCGTTTTAAAATACCTATCACATAAGAACAAAAATGGGGTTTATATGACATTGAAATTATGATTAATATTAAACTCATAAAACCATTATAATATCCAAAAAATTTAATATAACCACACATGGATGCAAATTAATGTTCAATGTTATTTAAACCCTTCTCTGGTACCAACTATAACAACTTATACATAATAATTTGGCATGTTTTTTATTTAGGAAATATTTTTTTTATAATTCATTCCAATATATATTATAAGAATATTGGTTAATTGAATTAGATTATAACTACAAAAAATACCGATATATTACAAAGTGGAACCATATAATAATAATACATATTTTTCACAGTCAACATCTTTTGTAATGAAACGTTATTATATTAATGAAAATGTTACTAATTTTTAAAATGAATTATTTTTTGTTCATAATCTTCATTAAATCCAAAAAAAAATTCAAACATTGGATGAGAAGAAAAAAATCCGCAGTATGTGACATATAATAAGAATAATAGATATTTTTTTCACATGAATAACCATTCTAAAAATTGTCTTATTTATTTACAAATATTGAGCATAAAATAAAACATATATACATAATAAATAAACTTTAGTTAAAAAGGATTTGTAAAAAATTTTAGATGAAATAAGAAAATAAAAAATTTAATGGTTTACAATGAAATGTGAAAAACTCAGGAAATGTATTTCATTAATTTAAAAATTCAACAAATAATTAAGGGACATAATAACTCCATTTAACCTAATTAAATTAAATTATCATATAAAATCATAATATTTTCTTGAAAACCTTCTTAAATATTAGACTAATATTATAGGTAAAAAAAGATATAATTTTCATATAACACATTCAATCATTCAAATTAATTGAATAACCAACACGGTAAATTCTAATAATCTCATATGTGCAACCTATGGCTTTTTAACTATATCCTTTTACCCATTGAATTAGATATCCATATCATTCTCAAAAACAATTAGGATCTATATAAGGCTCAATCACCATCATAAAAAAATTACCATAAACAATAAAATAATCATCACACAAGAAATCATGTATTTTTATCAACATTGTCATAATAATAATATTTCCACTATTTATAAAAACATTTTATTGTTATCAAAACATTTTATTACATTAATAACCTATATAAAAACCAAAAGTAAATTGAATTAATGTTTTCATTAGAATAAAAAATGAAATATTATAGATATATCCAATTATTAAATAATATTTATAGTATTGAGAATATAATTAATGTCATCTATGATAAATAAGATAATCCTTTTCCATTTAGAAAATATATTCCATATGAAATATGTAATATCATTTCTTTCAAAAAATAAATAATAAATAAAGTCAAAAGCGGAATAAATTGAACATTACAATTAATTTTTAAAGATATAAATATATCATAAAAAATTAATGAAAATGGAAGAGGAATAAAAAGTTAAAATATAACTCAACAAAAATTTCAAAATGAGATTTTCATATAATGTTTCCCTTAACTATATTTGGAATTTTAATATATTTTACTTATCATATTGTCATGACCCACCTTCTTCAAGATGACTGAGGGGAAAACAAAGTTCCACACCCTTCCTTATTCAAGGCGATGGATAGATATTGACACCCCCCCCCCTGAGTCTCGCCTTCAATAGACCATAGAGTGGAGACTAGCACCAAGGATATTGAATCACACACAAAAAGGAAGGAATTACCCTTTTAATGATATAAGATCAGGAGATGAGACATTGAAATCTAAAACAACACCAAAAAAAAGAAGGACCAAAAGAAAGAGACTATGTAGAAACACAAGAACTATCAAGATACCCAAGCTAGTAAAGTGCAACACATTCCACAATTCCTCCTAGAAACCTCAAAATAGTTTTACAATCATTGGGTGAGTATACATGTATACCTAGTAGGAAAACTAATAACGCCCATGAAAAAGTGGGGGAACATAATAATTACCCTATGAGAAAATTATTGAACCTCAAATAAACTACCAAGGAGTACTAACTAGCCTAGACTCACTAAGGAACACTCACCAAAAAATTCATGTAATATAAAGTAGTAGTATAAGAACATAAAAATTTGGGTACCCCACAACACATCCCACCGGGATAACAGCTCAGTCCTAATGGCTAACGTCTTGATGATAACTCTTATTGAAAATGAATTCACACTTCCACAACGTGCCTGCACACACCTGGGCCTCAACTATGCCACACATCTCTCCCGTAGACACATGGGCCACAACAACCATGCCTCTCACCCGAAGACACATGAGCCTTATCGTGAAGACACATCTGAAAATAAACATACATGAAGGATCATGGACTATGGTAAGACTCAATCCATTAAAACCAACTCAAATGCACTCTATCAGTAAGAACCATGAAAAGCGTCTGAGGAAGATGGATAGTAACCAGACATCCATCCTCCCACCGGGATGTTGGGAAAGGAACTCTCCCCCTGAAATGGGGGGTGTTTGGCATATGGTTCACAACAAGGGTGGGGTGTGTATATAAATAACTAGGAACTATAATTTTATACATTGAGGTAAAAAACACTCATCTTAACCTACGGGTCCCCCAAACAACCATCCAGACCACCAGAACTACTTATTCTACCACCCCTATATGCACAACAACACAATAGCCCATGATAATGCAGACACTCGACCCCTTTTGATTTAACAACTTTCCAATTATTAATTAAGGGGGTTCAGTGAGTTTATTCCAAAACTACATGGGTAAATAACTAACAACAACATATTCATTCTCCTTAGAAATAGAAGATCCTGATTAACTAAACACACTAAAACCAAACCCTTTTCATTCATTGGTACTACCAACTATCATTATTCAATGTTATACCACGCAATCTTAACATTCTGAGATGCAGTCCCACTACATAACATGTTCATAACCATACCACAGTCCCACTTCCCAATGTCGTCTGATGGAAAAAAAAATAATCAAATGCAGTACCACTACCTACAATCCATCAATCCATCAATCAATTATTCTCTCAAAATGGGATACCAACACACACCTTGTACCACACCTTACACAAATCCCATAATAACCACCACTAAAACTGCAACCTCACTGCAGAAAAATTCTAAACCAACTAAACACAGCATGCATGTACACCATTTATCCAAGAATATCCAATATTTTCAAGATGTGATCTTAAATTATTCTTTAAAATAAAACGGGCCATCAAGAAAAATTTTGATCATCGGACATCCATTTCAATTATCCATGTATACTTGAATATGCTGATTTTATATTACAACTATTGTTCAAGCATCATGATAAAACATGACATTATCAGTGTGAAAGTAAATACCACTAAATTCCATGATTTTTAGAAGGAATACAACCACAAAAACCCTTAAAAGAGTCAAATAAAACAGGTGATCAATGTCAAACCACTCCCAACCCGTTATTTTATTTACCCATGATACCTTTTGATCATATTTTATTTTAATTATTACTTGTTTTTAGAATATTATTCCTCTTACTTTTCAAGGAATCATTAGTACTCCTGCCCCACATGATGTATAATTTATAGATATTTTGAATAAATGTCTACTAGAAACAACAGGCAACTCCAACTCCTCCTTGTACAAAAAATAGTTTATCATAGAAGTAGGAAAGAACTCTATAAAAACCCAACGATGACTTATACACACATGCATGCCTTTGGGGAGGGGAAAAGCTCTGGTCATACCCAGGGAATTCTGAAAGGGTATATGGAAGAGGGGATCTCAGCCTATGAAAGGACCATATCCTAAAATCATGGAGATGGTTTCAGAAGTCATTATCATGGGATCAGGGACAGGATCACATGATTTGAATGTCTCAAAGTTTTCAGAGTGGTAGGATATTAAAAATATACTTAATATCCATTGAAACACCCTCTAAAATCCCAAAAAATTATTTAAACTCAGTTTACATCAAATAAAATTTAATAGGGGATAAACATGGAAATCTAGAAAAATAGGAAATGTGTCACCGATGGGGGAGTCACTAATGCTGAGCCACCAACATGTGAGCTACCGACGCAACATATGGATGTTGAGCCACCGATGAATAAGTTTCATGTATATCCTATCGATGCTAATCTACTGACTCTGATCAACTGTCACATCGAATCAGTGATACAATTACTCACTAACACCTTAACTCACTAACACCCTCGACTCCCTAACACTAATTACATCGACTCACCAATGTTGACACTGCTTACTCACGGATGCTGATTCCCCTGACTCACTGATGACGACGGTCATGACTCACTGATGCCAACGCCCCTAACTCACTATTGCTAATGCTACTAACTCACCAATACTGATTCTCTTGACTCACTGATGTCGATGCTCCTGACTCACTGATGCTGACGGTTCAAACTGGATTATTTATTGCTAGCTCTCGGAATGAGACACCAATGGCCCGCAGAACACCCCTAATCACTAGTTTCCCACAATGTATGGCCCATGTAAATCTGGATCCTTACATCATATTACTCTCAAAATATTCACATCCCTGAGAATTTAAAACCAAACTGATAAAAATTGAGGACTGAAAAACCACCCCTTAAGATACCTTTCAGGAACAAACCACTATTATGATGTTCGAAAACTGAAGTAAAACCCTAAAATCCCAAAAAACAACATTTATATCTATACCTTGAACAACTATAAATAACTAAGGCCCCACTTCCCCAAAAAACCACAGAAACACCAAAGGTCACAATATCCAAACTCATAGATTAGGGATCCCGTTGATCCATGTCAAGGTATTATCCTCTTTAGGTGGCACTGAATCAACCGGATGGGATTAATCACATCTATATTAAAATATCTTAGTTAGGAATGAGGTCCTCCCCCCCACAATTAGGACTTTTCAAAAAAATTATAGAACATGGAAAAAACTCATCTGATAATCATCCAGGTCAAGCTTGATATCATAAAATGAAGCCCAAAAATTTAATACAGATAAAAATAATAGAATAGCTCAAGGTACTAAGAACACATTTGTGCCCCTTGTTCCCATGTACTCTCCATGAGGCCACGATGTCTCCATAAAACACAGACCAAATGAACAATCCATCTGCATAGCACCTTCACCCCTTGATCATCGATTCTTACTAGCCTCTCCACGAACATCGTGTCATCCTCTATATACAAATATTCCCAATAAATGATGATGGAGTCATTATTTAGATACTGATTCAGCTAAGAGACATAAAATACGTTGTGGATCCTCTCCACCCATAGTGGAAATTCCAACTAATATGAAACCTTTCTAACTCATCCCAACACCTCAAAAGTTCTAATGAACCTAGGAGAAAGCATTCCCTCTCTTCCAAACATCCACTACCCATGTGAAGGGGAATCCTTCAAGAAGATATGGTCCCCAAACATGAACTAAAAATGCATCCCCCTATGATCAAAATATGACTTATATTGGTTTAGTGCTAAATTCATCATCGCATTGAAAAGATACACCTTATTCGTTACACTCTGCACCATGTACGAACCTAGAATGGATACTTTCCAAACGTCAGTATAAGGGTGAACGAAATGGCCCTTTATAAAAATCCACAAATGGTGTCATTAAAATGGTAGAGTGATATCTATTTTTGTAAGATAACTCTACCAGTGGAAAATTTCATACCCACAACTGACAAATTCCTAGAAAAGATGCCCGGAACATTTCCTTAAACGTATGGATGGTCCTCTTTATCTATCAATCTGTCATAGTGTGAAATGTAGTGATGGTACGTAACTATGTGCCAAAGGCCTGCTGCAATCCCTTCGAGACTAATGATGTAAAACGCGTATCCCGATTCGATACAATGGATCATGGAACTCCATGCAGATCCACCACCTCATATACATACCTCTATGTTATGGCATCCACTATGTTTTAATCATTGATCACCAAGAAGTGAGCAGACTTTGTTAACCATTCCACTATTACCCAAATAGAATCACATCCTACATAAGTCCGAGGTAATCCGATGATAGAATACATCTACATTTCATCCCACATCCAATCCGGAATATCTAATTGATGAAATTAATCATTGGTAACAAGGTTTTCAAACTTCATCAACTGACAAACAACATTCCTTTCCACAAAATCTAAAACTGCCTACTTCACCACGGGCCATCAAAACAATTATCTCCAGCCTCTATAGATCATAGAGACGCTCGAATGCACCTCTAGGGGGACCTATAGAACATACAAAGATCTCCCTCTCATATTTTCACTGTGATAAATAGATTCCCACAAAAAATCTTCTGATTATAACTATCTTCTTACCATCCTTCTAAAGCATCACCCGAGACAGTGCGCTCACACATCACACTAGTCTCTAAGTCCCCCCACTAAGACTCATCCACCAACTAGACCAATGATGACTAAACTATCTTCTAAAATGGATACCCTCTACCACCATCCACTCTAGAAACCATATGTAAAGCGTAAAAAATCCTCTATTGACTTCAAAGAATCTATAGATTCCAAAAATAACTCCTTTTGCACTTTCTTCTAATGGCATCAACCACCACGTTCCCATTTCAAGGGGTGTATGAGATCTTGAATTAAAAGTTCATGAGAAACTCATTCTACATTTTATTATGCATCTTCTAGTTTTAATAAGAGATGATATACCTCAACCTCTTGTGATCCATGAAAACCACAAAATACTCCCAGATGATGAAATGTTTCCACAACATTCACATGATCGCTACATGATTTAGATCATGGGAGGCATAGTTACATTCATGTGGACATAATTTCCTATACTAGTAAGAGTTCACTCCTTACTTCTAAAACAAAACACTTACCAAGGCTAGAACAAAAGCATCACCGATCACCTCAAACATCACTTCTTCCTCTAGAAACCTATGCACTGGGGAACTGAACAGCTTCCCCTTAAGGTAGTTGAAAGATGCATGACATTGTTCACTCTACATGAAGACATGGACTTTTCTAGTAAAAGATGTCAATGGAGCCGAAAATCAATAGAATTAACATACAAACAGCAGGTAATATCCCTCTAGTCCCATGAAACTGCGAAACTTTGCCACATTCTTGGGTGCAACCTAGGGAGAAACCGCCTCAACCATGGATGGGTCCACTGTAATCCCCTGTATATACAAAAAATGTATCCGGAAGTGAACCTCTCACTTCTATAACATGCATTTGAACAACCTCCCATAGATTTGGTGGTGTCAAAGGACCTCCAAGATAGCCCTCAAGTTCCTCACATTCTCCACCCCTAATTATGAGTAAATAATGATTTCATCAAGGAAAACGACGATGAACCAGTCCAGGATCGTATAGAAGAAAGTGTTTATGAGCCCCAAGAACACATACGGTGCATTCATAATGACGACAGGCATGGCCAAGAAAATGAAGTTCCCATACTTGTACTAGAGAGAATTACATGGGATGTCACCACCCATCATCCCAAATTAGTGATATCAAGATCATAGATCCATCTTTTAATACCAACCTGACCCCCATTAACTGGTCGAAAATATCTTCAATTCTCAACAGGGGGAATAGTTGTTGACCGTCACCTGATTCATTCTACAGCAGTCTATACACAGTCTTTGTCTGTCATCTACATTCATCAAAAACAAAATTGGGTAACCCCATTGAAACACAGTCATCCAGGTAAATCCATTATCCATTACGTAATCAATCTAAATTTGCAAAGAATGCATCTCGGAAGGCGACATATGATAGAGAGAAATTTAAATTCAATGGGAAACAGGATGAAAGTCTATTAAAAACTCAACATTACATCGAGTGGGTAGAGTCAAAAAGTCCTATAGGAAGACATCTAGGAACACTTTCACAACCTTTATAACCTCCACCATCAATGCGTCTATTGATCCCATTGAAATGATGTGTGATAGGGGATGAAGAGGCTACACACACTGACTGCTCAACTGACAACCCCACTCACAAACTAAGACTATAAACTGGTTGTCCATATCCGAAAACATGACCATTATCCCGAAGTAGTCGATAATGGTGTGCATAGAAAACAACTATTTGATGCCTAGGATGACATAGTACAACTGACACTATAGTATAATAAGATCCCCACTAGATTTATGCGACCCAACATTAGTCTAAATCCCTAAAAAATCAATGAAACAGCTCTGTCCTCCAATTATTTTGCTCTATAATAGGGTAGGGAATGTCTCATTATATCCATCCTAAGAGTCCTGGTTTTGAATGGATTATAAAATGGGTGTGAAGCTCCTTAATAAATCAAATCATATGGAAATGTACTAAAAAGTCTAACTGTACCTTAAACAACCACCATCCCCACTGGAACTGCTACTTCAGTGGTGTGCAACATCACATGCCTGGATCCTATACCCCTATACTATCAACAACATCCCTAAACATTCCCCAGTTGAGTTTACTGATGACCACCCTGAGGATGTCCTCCCCTTGTACTACCTACCCTTAATGGAGTAGGAGCCCGCTACCCCTATTTCTAGAATGTCGTGACTAGAAACAGTTGTTGCTGAGGTGGGTGCTAAACCTAACCACCCCCACCAAACTGCACTGGAACTGGGAACTAGTTATGAAGATGTCCAAAACCTCCATAGGAAAATAATTCTGTTCTAGGACCATGGGAAAAATATGAGGACCAAGAGATTGGAACTGGAACTGTTGGGGCATGCATCCTACTGGATGAAACCGTGAAGGCCCTTATTCCATTAGTCTCATTATGACTACTTTCCCCTTCGAGGAACTAATATGGATCCCGTATCATATCACACCTCCTTGTGATTTGATCCTCTCAAGTACATCTTCCCTCTTCTGGACTTCTATGTATGTCAGTAGGGTAATGTGAGTGATGACATATAGAAGATAAGCTCAGAGTACCTCCTCCAAGAATCTCACCCTCAACTGGTCATCCATAAAGAGATCTACTGTGAATCATAAGAGATACATGAATAGGATCCTCAGCTCCCTCAATAAAATACTCCCATGCTAAAGGGAGAGTAGCACCTACATCTTCTGGGCCTTCATCGTCGAGGAAAGGAACTCTCCTCGAAAATCCCTCCCAATGTCATCCAATGAGACATTGGTATGATTCATCTCCCCAAGGTAATGCTTCCACCACTGACATGCTAGTCCTTGCATCTAGTTGACTTCTAGAGGAACCCAGTACCCCTTCAGGGCACAAATCAATGTGAAATTTATTACCCGCTCATCAAGCCATCCCTCTGTCTCTGAGTGTGGAGTGTTTCATTTGTAGTTCACTATGGTCATCTTCGACATAGAACAAAGGGTATTTTCCCACAAGTCACCTTCCTCCTCTTGATCATCCCTCTACTGATCAACTGGTTCGGTCTTCTAATCCCCAATTGCTCATACCACACATGGGCGATGTTCATGTACCATATTTGAAAAGGGTCAACAAGAAATCCTATGCATAGGTAGTATAGATATTTTATTTATAAAAAAATTAATTTTAGCTCTTAATATATTTTAAATTCCAATAACACCCAAGATAGATAAGAAGACAAGTCATCATGATCCATGTACAATTTCTAGGGTATCTATACTGAAACTAGTGTAGCCTCACATGGTCATTCTTTAGGTCCAATTTCCTTTTGTCATATAATAGAGATCCCTAAAATCCATTGTCCTAGTTGGTATTCCCTATCATATTTCACTCACCATGATTTCCTAACACATTTACCCTTAGATACCATGCAATAATCACTATGACTAACTCTAAACTCTATCCTATCTATTAAGGAGGCTCAAATACCACTCTGTCACGAACCACATTCTTCAAGATGAGGGGTTGGAATGAAATGTTCCACACCTTAATTTAATGAAGATGATGGAGAGATAATGACCCCACGAGTCCCACCTTCAATAGGCCCTAGAGTGGAAAATAACACCTAGTGTATATAATCTCACAAACAAAGGAAGGCATTGCCCTTTTTAATGAATCATGATATGGAGATAAGATGGTGAAATCTCAAAAAACATCAAACTAAATGTAAAAGTAAATCCAAAATCCATTCCCATATGCATGTTCAAATGTAAAGTGAAAAAAAAGTATAACCAAATTACATAAAACAAATAACAATTGAACGAGACTAAGAAGCAACATAACAACTATATCGGTGCCCAAGATACTAAAGTCCATCCAGTCCTTAAAGTCCTACTAGAAACATGAAATCAGTTTTAATAATGTTGGTGATTATACATGTATACATTGTAGGAAAACTAAATCCATTCGTTCACAATTGGGGTAACATAATAATTCCCCTGTAAGATAAAATTATTACCTCAAAGTACCTTCCACGTAGTACAAACAAGCCCTGCCTCACCCAGCACACTCACCATAAAATACAAGTCATGTAATGTAGAAGTACAAGAACATAAATATTTGGGTACCCCACACCACATCCCCATTGGTTAACTACTGATTCTTAATGACAAACATCTTGACGCTACCGCTCTTCACAAACATAGTCCCACAACCACAACCCATTCTTAAACACTTGGATCTCAACCACACCACCCAACTCACTAGCAGACACCTTGGCCACAACAACCATGACCCACACCTAGAGATACATGATGCCCATCCTGAAGACACATGGGAATACAATAAATTTCGATGGATCTTGGACTATGGTAAGCTTCATGAAATTATAGCCTAACTAGATATGCTTGACTAGTAAGAATCCAAAAGAGGTTTCAAGGAAGAAAGACCGTAACTAGCCATCCATCCTCCAACATGGATTTTGGGAAGACATCCTCCCTCATGAAATGGGGGTGTTGGGAAAATGATTCTCATCAAGGGAGGGGTTCATATTGAAATCACAATGAACTAAAATTATTTACATATAAGAAAACAAAAACTCAGCCCCAACCTATGGGTCCCCAAAATAACCAATAGACCCCCGAACCACTTTTGTTGCTACCCCTATATGCACAACCACACAATAGCCACTAATAAAGCATACACCCAAAACCATTTCATTTAACCAAATTTGATTTATTGATTATGTTGGTTCAATTATTATATTCTATCACTAACTATAGAAAATACCATGCACCACATCTGAAACCACCCCAGAAGGATAATAGCCTAATTAACCAAAAAACAGAAACCAACCAATTTTCATTCTTTGGAACTTCCAATAATCATTCTTTGATGTTATACCGCACAATAATATCATTCCATGATGATATCCCACTACATAAAAAGTTCATAACCACACTGTAGTCCCACTACCCAATGCCTTCTGATGGACACAATAAAACCAAATTCAGTTCGACTGCCTTCATGTCCATCAATTCCACAATCAATAAGTCTCTCAGATTAGGATACCAACACTCCCATCGTACAACCCCATACACAAGACCAAAAAAACCACCACTAAAACCATAGCACCGCTGAACAAACATACAAAACCAACTCACAAAAACTACTAAATACAACATGCATCCACACCATTAAGCCAAGCATATTTAGATTTAGCAAGAGGGTTTTCTAATTCCTCTTTTATATAAATGGGGTGATCACACAATAGGTGTGATCCTGGGGAATCCATTTCAAATATCCATGTATACATGATTAAAAATATATCATGTTACAACAATTCATCAAGAATTACAATAAAATAGGACATTACAAGTGTGCGAGAAAGGACCACTAATGACCATGATTTTCAGAAGTCATACCACAAAAAAACAATAAATGTATAAAATAAAATAGGTGATCAACATAAAACCACTAATAGAGCACTATTTTATTGACCGGTGTTACCATTTTATCATATTCCCTTGTTATTTATTTCTTATTTTAGGAATGGAATTACACATTCCTTATAAGTAATCATTATTACAACCACCCCACATGATGCACAATTTAAATATAGGTAGAAGTAATACATACTTGAATCAACAGGTGAACAAAGATCCTCCTAGTGTAAAAAATATAGTATCACACGAGTTGGAATGAACTTGATGAAAACCCAATGAACAATTCCACACAAATGCACGACTCTGGGTAGTGGAAAAGCTCTAGGCGCTCCCAGGTAATGATAAAAGTGTCTACGGAAGAGAGTATCTCGACATAAGAAAGGGTCAGATCAAAAAAATTGGGAGATGATTTCAAAATTCATTGTTGTCAGATCGTGATCAATATCACACGATTTGAATATATAAATGTCCTCGAGGTGATAGGAAAATAAAAATATAATTAATGTCCCTTGAAACTCCATCAAAATCACCAAACCAATGCTTTAAAATAAGTTTACATCAAATAAAATATAAGAGGGGGAAAACTGGGAAAAATGGAAATATAGGAAATGAGTGAAAATGGGTGACACACAAACACACAACCACTAACGGGTGATCTACCGATGTGACCTATTGATTCAGGGACACTGAAACTCATTCAGCAACTCGTGAGTTACTGATGTGACCTACTAATGCTGAGCCACCGATGATGATCAACCGATGAAACGACTCACTGACACAATGTCTCACTAACTCTCTGATTCGCTGATGCCCTGGACTCACAAACACTGACACCCTCGACTAACTGATACTGACGCCCCTGACTCACTGATGTCGAAGCACCTAACTCGTAGATGCTGATGTTCCTGACTCACCAATGTTTACACCCCTGACTCACTGGTGCCAATGGCCTTAACACACTGATGATGATGCTTCTAACTCACTAATGTTAATTCTCCTGACTCACTGATTCCAAAACTCCTAAATTACCAATTCTAATGGTTCAAACCCTATTTTTTTCTAACTCTCTAATTGAGCCAATGATCACCCACAGATCATCCAAAACGCTAATATTCCAGAAGGTATAGCCTAGGGAAATTCGGGTCATTAAACATATTGAATAATAAACATAAATCAATCTTTTAATTATTTAAAAAATATCACACCTATTGATCCTTTTATATTATTTATGAGAATTTATTATTTAATTAATTAGTCAATTTTGTTCATGGCATAAATATTGATGATATTAGAAACATATATCCAAAAGGACTTCAGCAGGTCCATAATGTGAAAAGTGGATATTATTACATCATCCCTATAATTATAATATAGAAATTATTATCATTTTTATAACGAAAAATTATACTTTAAATACCCACTAGGAAATATGGAAATGAAAAATGAATCAGTTTTTAATAATGGATATAGTAGGTTTTACATATACATGTGTAACATTATTTTTTTTATTACGTATAAGTGAAACAAGTAATGTATCATTTTAACATTTTAAAATGATGATTATATAATATTTATAATATTACATTTTTAAATAATCATTATTATATGACATCCATGAGATACTGTGGTGAAAAATGAACCACATTGCTTCATGGAGGTAGTAATCCGCACAATTTCATGAGAAACATTATAATTTTTCAGTTAATGGAAAGGTAAAAAAATATATGATATTGTATCATTATATAATTTTAATTACATTGAAATAATAATAAATCTTGTAACCAAGAAGAAGTGCCTTACTTTATTACACAGGCATAGATACATGGAATCAAATCCTAATGGACCGATCTGTATAGTATTTTTGGAGAGCCATCTACAAGATGAAACCCATTTTACATTGGAAATAAATAATAAAAATATAATATATAAAAATTAACTTGAATCCTTGAAAATCATTCCAATAATTATTTTTAATATCATTGTGAATGAAAATAAATAATGGGTGAACATAAATACCTAGTAAGGGCTAAGTACCGAGGAAGCTATCATGAGTCAATAATCCCAATCAACATGTGATGTTACATAACCAAACACACATTTCATTTAAAGAACTTGACTATCATGGTAATATATGAGGAAATAAATATGTACAGTCATATAACAGACAAAAAATGACATTTAATAAAAAATTATAAGAATGATATGCATTTATATATAATATTATAGAGAAAATATCATGGAAAATAATAATTTCCAAATATTACTGAAGGAAATGATTAATTATATCAAATGATATCTCATGAACATGATACCTCTACCATCAATATCTATCTTCAAGAATGTTTAAAAGAACTAGGTACAAAACAATCTGGATTGGAAAACTATAATTCATATCTAAGGACCTTTTACATGAAAAATTGTAACTACTGGAAAAACTCATAGGGTTTGGCCATCTGATTTGTCTCATGAAAACTGTCAGTCAATTTAGGGGATACCTATTGAAGGACCAAATCATATATGGATGTCCAAATAATTCGTTATATATCTAATAAATGATTTAATTCATGGATAATTAAGACATATCAAAAAATATCTGTATTGAGTAAAGGATACATATTTATAAATATTGTCCTATTTAATAAAATAACTTTCAAAGTAAACCATATATGTAATAATTTTATAAGTTTTATGATCTAATAAAATATATCAAGAATGAATATGGTTATTTAAGATAAGATTAATTTATAATGAATATAATTAATGAAATTGATGGTTTGAAGTGAAATTTAACAATCAGAAAATAAAACTAGATGGCACAATAACATTTACAGCCTGATAATTTTTATGTAAAAATATAATTGATTAAATTATTCAATGATAAACATAAAAACCCATTAATTATTAATTAATAATGATATTATACTTAAAAGGTGAATTAAAAATTCCCTATAATCGGAATTAGGTGCATAAGATAACAATATACCTTAGTGAAATGAAATTGAGATAAAATCCCATATATCATGCTTCAATTTGACTGAATATTATTTAACCAAATGTATAGTGGTTTTAAGGATGTTATTATCTTAAAAACCAACCATATTAATATTTATAATATAATCTATGATCCATTTATAACATCATACCATCCATTCATTAATAATCTTTCCTCATTTTAATTGTTTTAGTTGTTAATCGCCTTGTTTTCTTATTCATGTTTTCTCAATAAGGTTCCGGGTTTTTCTCATATTACATAGTTTCATCATTTCCAAAATAGTAATCACGATATAATTTTCATATATATAAATAAATTATACTTTTATGACCAATCATGAATTATGGTATTGATAAATGAAGTATGTATCAATCATAGAGATAGAAGACAATTTATATGCACGAGTAACATTTCAATTTTCAAATGATCATTATAGAAAGAAGGTATCTAATATAATATCTTTATAGAGTTATCATTATAAAATATATAACATATAAATTATTTTAAATATACATTTATATTTCATCTTTTTGGTGTAGTGATGAAATGAGACCTGGATTGTTTCTTGAATAAGATTTTCTAGATTTACATGAATGACATTATCATCATTCATTTAGAGAAAGGGTAAGAAAGAAAATGGGAATTTTATCATATTATAATGATAAATATGTAACTAATATCATATTTATTTCATTAATATCTCATATAATCATCCACTATATCTTTATCACCTTTCATGTAACGTGTTAGTGATAGACGAATGCCATCTCTCCAAAATGTTGTAGTCTTCCTTTCACATGACCGATAGTATCATTTCCCCAAAATAATTGAATGTGAAAAAATATATATCACATAATGTCTCAAAATTTATAATTATATTATAAATATCATAGATTTAATTTAGTTCTATTAGAACACCTAACTGTGAATGGTTGAAATGAAAACACATTACAAATTTGTTCCCGAGGTGGTAGTCCACCGTACGCATGAAGGATTATTTCAAGACACATTTTATGGATGTTGAGATGGTTTTAGGTAAAAACAATTGAATTAAAACATCATATTATATGGAATACACTGATGACATTATATCAAAATGGTTTAATTATAATCTTGGAGGTGGAGAATGATATAAAATAAACAATTCATTGAAGAATGTTACCTCTTACTAATGTATATAAATATGGATTTCACCACAATAATTCATAGGATGAAGTTATAACAAAATTGAGTATTCAATTATGAGGTGAGATAATTTAGGAATTGTTATAGCCAGGGCGTTTTCAAACGAACAATGTTTGAAGGCGTAAAGATGAGGGGAGAATGTGTGACCTTTTAAAAGTGAGGTTAGTAACACACTTGTAATTTTTTAGAATATTCAATCATACCGAAATAATTATAATGGCACTAGATTCCAACCTATAATACATAGTTTTTAAATATTGCATAAAATTATATTTCCAATAAGTTGGTAGGTTATTTTATAATTAACTTTTTAGTTTAAAAAAATATTAAACCCATTTTTACCTTAACCACAATAATTAATATTAAATATTTTCAATCATAATATTTGATAAAAATATGTTAAACATATTAGAAAATATACTTTATTATGATGGTAAATATATAATTAAATTTTAATATGAATTAATTCCAACAAGAATAATGATAATTAGGGTTTTAAAATAAAAATATCTAAAATTCGCAATGTTTATATGTAATTTTTCTATATGAACCATATTTGAATGACATAAATTGGATTTAAATATATATAATTTAATTAATGTTACTTTAAAACCAAATGAAAATATAACCTATTATTATATGTAATTCAAAATATATTCCATTTTTCAATTATTGTTCTTTATTTTTTAGTATTCCTTAATTAATATAAAATTTCCGAAAAATCCCAAAACATTACCCTAATATAATTTTGATATTCTAATTTAGAAAATTTACCTTTGTTTTGTTAATATATTTTATAAATTTGTTTCAAATTAATTTTAAATTATGTACATAAAGCATGAATAAACATTTTTTTGTCAAGACATGGTTCTCTTGATTCACATGCTATTAATGAAATTTAATTATTTCTAAAAGAAATATATAATAATTCATTGGAATTTTATATTTTTCCCTCCTAAAAAAATGTATCGTCAAATTCTCAGGGATATTACTAGTTAAATATATGTGGTAGTTCTTCTCTATAATATATTCTAATTCACACATTTCATCCTCTATTTTTTCATTTCTATAATTTCACATTTCCAATGGAGTCACTTGATTCCTCACCTCCTACTTGATAAGATCAATAATATTGATGTGTTAAATATATTAAGATTGATCAGGTCCATCTTATATTTCATTATAGGTGAGTACATTCATTGGGTCTGATATGGTATTCCATAACAATGATATATGTAACAAAACATTTACTTTTTAGAGATTTGTAATCATTTCCAAATGATAGGAATCAACACCAAATGTTTGAATAATTTCATTTGATCTGGTGCACCCAAGGATCGGTTTACATTCCGTACCAAACCTTATAACACGCTTCCATAAAGGTACTTTCACGAAAATATGATCTCTGACATGGAATTCTAAATACTTTAGCCAATTATCAACATAATAATTTTTTATAACATTAGATGATTTTATGTGATCCAAAATTACATTTCCAATTTTTATTGTCATATGAACATTTTATGGTCTAAAATTTTTTATTTCACCAATATCATCCCTACATTGTGGAACAAAAAATTTATTTCCATATAAATATCCATACGATACATCTGAATACTTGAATGGAAATTATTGTTATTGGGTGACTTTTAAAAAGGTAGATATTGATCGCAGATACTTTGAAATTCAAGTGAGCATGATATCAACATGTATTCGATTGTTTGAATAATATTTTTTGACTAATTATCATTTGGAGGATGATAGGTAGTGCTCAAATAAAGCTCAGTATAAAGTTCCTTCTTAATAATTTCAAATAATTTTGATGTAAAACATGGATCTTGATGAGACACAGTTGAAAGAGGTTCACCATGAAGTCTTACAACATCATCAACATATAGTCTTTCATGGTTATCAAGAGTTAAATATTCTGTTATAGTGATGAAATCTATAGATTTAGTTTGCAGATCAATGATTAACCATGTAGAAATATTATGTCTATGAATATTTAGTAGTCCTATTACAAATTCTATTGCAATATCATCCCATTTATACATAGGAATAAGAATTGGTTTCATTTATCTTGTACGATTGTATCTTAATTATCTATCATTTTGACAAACCAAACATCTGGACACATAATCATCAATTTCCCACTTCATTTTATCCCACTATTTATGATCCTTAAATCAATTTAGACCTTCATGCTACTAGGTTATATTGAGAAATTTGATCTATGAGAATATTCGAATAATTCCATTTATATCTCATGGTTAGTTGGAACACAATACCCCTTTCCAAATTCTAGAATACCATCTTATGAAATGAAGTTTTCTAATTTCACAACATTCTTAAGACTAATTTTCCATTGAAATTTCCCATTATCAAATTGACAAATTTTAAACTTCTAAAATAATGATGGTTTAGAAATAGTTTGAAAACATTATTGAAATATCCCATTCCTTAATGATTCACATATAAATGTTTTTCATGATCCATGAACATATGATCTCTCTCAATACTCATTTGGGTCTTGAATCTATGATATATCATAATAAATGCATCTTTTACATTATTTTCTTCCACTATGTAGTATTCTATTTAGAAATCATAATCCTTGATTATGTTTAACCATAGACATTTCCTTATATATAGCACTTATTACAAAAGATGTAATTTTTTTTTATTAACTATGTATATCTCATATCATTAACCATTGGTATAATGCCTCCATAACATCAAATAAAATATTACATCTTCATACTTATAATCATGGGTTGGATAGTACAATTGTTGAGTCATTAATTTCATTAATAAATACATAATACATTTATTATTTTTCATTAAGAATCAAAAATATCACTTCATTGATGAATCAATATATATCAAAAACAAATAATTTATAGATGGTAGAATCAAAATAAGAGAACTAACCAGTATTTTCTTTAGTTCAACAAAACCTTATTCACATTCTTTTATAGAAAAAATAATAACACCATTATGTGGGAGCTTTGTTAATATGTTTTCCAATTAGTGAAAATTACAACTCAATCACCGATAATAACCTTAAAAACAATAAAATAATGTAATTGAGTTATGTCTGGTTTTATAGGACATTCACTGAATGCCTCTTTGTATGAAGGGACAATTGAAATATTATCCACGGAGAAAATTTGGCCATGAAGGGAAAATTCTTGATGCCAGAAAACACAGTTGCTAATTTTTTTATAAAACCATTTCATTCTATATATCTTAAGAATAATCCATAGGTGATTCATGTTGTCCTAAAATATTTTTAAATGCACTAAGATATCATAAATGAATGCACTAAAAAACATCAAGATAATCCTTGAAAAAAATATTCATTTGATGCATAAATACATATTGTTCATCATTAAAACAAAATGTCCTTAGTGTATTCCTTTAATGTCCAGATATCTTTTAGAAATATGTATTTGGAATGACATCGTTCATTACTCTTAATTAATGATTCACATAATGTAGGCCAATCCTTTTTAAATATTAGACTCTATTATGTTTAAAAAATAAGTCTACAATGTGATGATGATAATATTTTTATTTTTAATAATATCATATATTTTCCTATAATCAATGTACATCCTCATGGATAAATCATTCCTTATAAGGAAGATGTCATGTGCCCACATGAAAAAACTAGTGGAAAATTAAATACCTTATACCCAAAATCCCATAGTTTTCTCTTCAACTACACTAATTCCAAATTGACAATTTTATAGGGAATATTTGATATTTTTCCTGAATTTGGGATTAAATAAATGGAAAACACAACTTCATGGTTGGGGATATATCTTGGTAATTCTTATGGAAATTAATCAATGTATTCATGTACAAAAGGAACATATAAAATTTGTAGATTAGTTTCTCCATATTTAGATTTTTTTTCTTTTATTCCCCAAGAATATAATTTAGTAGATCTACTGGGGGTGGCTCTATATATTACTCAAATGATGAAGTATCTGCTCAAAATATTAGGAATTAAGTAACCTCCTCAAAAATATGTATTTTTTTATTGCAAATTTGTTTTGTAGATAGCCCTTATAAATAATTTTATTGAACTCAACCATATGTATGAAAATTAGGTAAACAAATATATGATGTATATGTGTCTTAATATAGACTACCTTACACATTTTTGTCATATTGAGACTTCCTCTAGGAGTTTTAATAGATGACTCCCATCATAAATTTAACTGTAAATTACTAATTTTCATGGAAAACCTGGTAGTTATAATGAATATGATGATATATAATCATATAAATCCTTATAAAATATTTAATATAGGATTAATAGACCTGAATCCACATTATTGGGTTATTACACATAATCTTTAGTGGCATCATGATCCTGGTATTCTCCCCATGGCTTCTTCTATGGAAGATTATAATGATTCTTAAGAAAATCACATTTACTTTTCCCCGTATACCAATAGTTTAAACACAAAATAATAGTGTTTCCCTTATAGTCATTTCATTTTTTAACAAGATGACCATTTTATCCACACATAAAACATTCACACATCCCCTTCATGAATTTCCCAGGGTGATTATTTCCACAAATATGACATGATTGAAATTGTTTCATCCTTTACATTTTCTCTGACGTATTATCCATTTAATTTTGTTTAGATAACCTATTATAATATTTGTTTCCCTTTAATGTATAACACATATATAATTCCCTCTCTATTTTTTTGGAATATAAAAAAACATAATGATAGAAAGAAAAATATTGAGATACTAGTGCCTTTTATAGACTTGTCCTAATTCCATCAATGAAATGGTCAATACCGCACTCTATTTTATTTATATAATCCATAGTATATGTATCTAACCTTGTAATGTAATTATCACACTCCAAAAAAACTTATTCATCATTTTTTAAGTCAATGATATTTATATTCATCTTAGTTTGTTACTAATAAGGGAAATATTTGTTGAATATTGTATTCTTTAACGAACTCCACTTCTCGAGTTCCATTTCCTCTTCCTCCCTTATATTCTAGCTCGTTGACAACTATTGATCAGAACCAATTTATTGGAAATATATTCAAACTTTTACATTTTTTCTTCATTGCATCCCAAAACCTTAAATATTTTCTTAGGGACCTAATAGAATTCATATATTCCATTGGATAAGTATTTTGACTAAATTATGAGGGCTTCTATCGTAGAAAGAGATATAATATAAGATAATATCATTGTGGAATAGGTTTCTCTATATGGTAAATTTTATTTTTCATAACTTGATTAAGATTCATTAATATGGACATACATTTATTATATCCAATACAAGATGTATTGGATTCTTTAGTATAAAATTATCTTCCTTCTCTATGAGTATTGATACCCTTATTCCATCTTGGTTTAATTTCTATAAAATGGTATATACTAGATTATCTCATCAAATTAATAATTAGAAATCATATTGTATAATTATAAATATGGTGTAAAAATATCATAAATTAACTTTTTTTCAATGTTAATCTCAGAATTATAAACGTTGTTTTTTAGGAATATCGCTATTTTCAAGTCATCGATAATGGGTTATAAAGAAAATGTGAATTATCCTTATAATATCATATGGGACTATAAAAAAGGTGAGCAGTAAGGCCTATTGTCAAGAACCTTGTGATGATTAGGTCTATCCCAATGCACTCATTTGGGGTTATTTCCCACTAGAACCTGTGTTCCACAAATTAGACCACATGTAGTATCTAGAAATGGATGTATTGAAAGGAAAACAAACATAATCTATTCCATTCCAAAAAATTATGAATCACTTCTATACGTGTCCAAAATATTTATCATTGGTTTATGTTTTGTAATCTATATTTTACTTAATATAGTTTTGAAGGATTCTATTATATTTAATCTAAAATAAAATGGAATGCCCCTAACCCCAATAACCCAGATCCATTGTCTTATATTAAAAAATTCTTAAAGATACATGGCAAAAAATATCAATGGACTAATCAATTATTTAATTTCAATAACTATATACATGCATGACACCCCTTCTAAATTGGGAATAGAAAATGAAAACTATGGCATAAAATTTGAATTTCATCCTAAAATACTCATTCGAAGAAGTATTCATCATATCCTGGGGAAAGAAAAAAAATAAATTTGACATCAAATTCTTGATAAGGGGAATGAATAACTGAAGCTAGAATGATTCAATAAGCATTATCAAGATGAAAAAGTAAATAACTCAATATATCTAAAATTTAATAAACAAAAATTCCACAATAATATAAGGCATAATCAGTATGAAAATTTAAATAATTGAAAACACATTCCATTTAAACAATTAAGTGAGAATGAAATTGATCGATAGATTATATCACAGTGAAAATCCCATGGATAATAATAATGACCGAAATCTCAATGAATGAAATGAATAATTACTTGATGACTTCTATAAATATCACAGTACTTCTACTATAATGATATATATTGATGAATAATTAAAACTAATAGGAATAATAAGCTCTGATTTGGAAAACTACACATTGACTGTCAAGACCCTTCAAAAGATTTATTAAAACTACTGAGTACAATCACATATGGTTTTCTCAAATATTTTGACCCATTAGAACAGTCAATGAATCTAGGGTCACCTATTTGAGGCCCCACATATATCTTCTTATCAAAAATAATCTTCATTTATCAAAAAATATATTTAATTTTGGAATCAATGTATATTATCCTTAAAAATTTGTATTTAGTAATACAGACATATTTTTCTATATTTCACAAGTTAATAAAATAGTATTTCAAGTAAAAGCATTATATAAAAATTTTAAATGATTTAGGAAATATTCATTTCAATCATGATATAATATCAATATGTATTATAATTTTTTATTTCTTATAAACAATTTCTTACAATAAATTTGTTGTTTCAAAAGAATATTATTAATAACCTAATAAAGTGAGATTGTACAATAACAACTATAACTTGATAATTTTCATGTCAAAATAACATAGATGAAATGATCCAAATAGGAAACTAAATTGAATGAAGTATGAGTGAATCAAGGTATTACATATATAATGGGCATTATATAGATAGTATAAATGGAATTAGGTGCATAAAATTAAAATATGATTAAATGAAGATAAATTGAGATGAAATCCCTTACCTCATGCTTCTATTGATTGGTCACTGTTTGAACTATTATATAGTGGTTTTAAACATGTTAATAACTTACACATGATCCATATTAAAATTGATAATATAATATATATTCATTTTAAACATGTTATCATATGTTCATTAATGGTTGTTTATAAGTTTTGATATTTCTGGTGTTAACTGGCCTATTTTTTCATTCATGTTTTTTTATTCATGAATCGGTAATTGCACATATTACATATATTCTTCTTCTCTAGAATAATAATAATGATATAATTTTCATATATATACATCGATTATACTTTTAAGGATAATAATGAAAGATGATTTTGTGATATAAAGTATTTTATGACAACGGATATAATAGGCTATACATATACATGAGTAATGATTCCATTTTATAATGATCATTATGGAAGGAATTTATGTATAGTGTTATCATTAATTAATAATTATGATATCATATATACCATGTTATTTATATAAGTATATGTTTTCATACCATAAATTTTTGTGTAGCGGTGACAATAGAGTCACATAATTTCTTTAATGCCGAAGTACACACATTCAAAAATGGAATTATGACATTTTATGTAGTGAAAAGGCACAAAATTTGATATATATATATATATTTTTCTTAAATGATTAATATGCCACTAATAGAATAGATATCAAATTTAAATCACATATCATCAACAAATTTATCTTTATCGTCCTCCGTGTAAAGCATTAGTGGGAGACGAATCACATCTTGTCAGGGGGCGGTAGTCTACTATACACATGAGAGATGTTATAATATCTATCACATCCCATTTATTTTAAAGTATCTCACATGGAGAAAAGATTTTGGTTATAGTACCTCAAAGAACCTTAAACATTTCTAGAGTTTGAAGACTTATATTGGGGGTATTGTAAGTGTAGTTGGGAGACAATAATACTAGTTACAAAGTTAGAACAAATAATAAACAAACAATATAACTAAATAAGTATCAGAGTAGAAATATTAATGGAAACAATATAATAAATTGAAAAAAACCAAACAATAAAAGTCCACTAAATAATAATATTAACAATAAAAGAATAATATAATCACTTGATGAAATGAAACAAAATGTCAGGTTATAATTGATATGTTAATAGACTAGTATACTCGATTATAATACTCAAAATTCCTCAGTACCAAGCCTCATGTCCGTACCATCTCCAAACTCCAGATCCTATGGAAAAAAATGATCAAAAAAACTTCCCTCTTCCGTGTCCAATCCTATATCCATGTAATATACTTAGGTACCAAATGGAGACCTAAATTGTGTGTGAATATTACTCAGTAGGATAACACCACCATTACTAAACATAACTAGTATTATATTAAGTGCATTAAATAAAGAATTAAAAATTTGAATTAATTAATTAAAAATCTAAATTAATACTGAATCAACCTACATTGCACCATTCCAGAATATCTCTGATCTTGACTCATGACCATGAAAACTATAACCATTAAACCATCGTAAATCCTAACCAACATTGAATTCATGTGGGAATGTCTCTGAGTGAGTATCACTACCATGTAAACCAAAAACATTTACCCTTAGTACAAATAACACATATCTGGTTCAAGCCCACTATATGAGTATTTCAGCAACAATTCATGGACATGCCCAGCATATAATAATTATAACATCTATCAAGGTAAATCCAAATATATAATTAGGAAAACATTTTCTAGTCCAAGCCTGGTATATACAAATTACAGCATTTATCAGGGACAAGGATGGTATATAATCATTACAAACTTATCAGGGCCAATCATAGTATATAATAATTAAAACATTAATAAGATATATGCATAATAAAAATTCATAACAATATTTGTCAATATTTCTCATAAAAACAAGTATTTCTCCTTATCAGGTCATGAGGATCAATGTTTACTTAGAAAAATTAAAACTTATATTCCAATTAATCATTTTTTATCCTTTATTCATATGACTATAAAATTACATTCATTTAAATAATCAATCCATGTCAGGGTAAATATATATTAAGAAATCTCCCAAATCCTTTGTCACGAAACACACAATCTAATCAATTGAACAAATAATCAATATTCAATGGTTTTCTCACCCTAATTATTGACATAAGCTAGCATAGAACCCAAATTGAATCCAAAGGAATTCCAAGAAATAACACTAGTCATCATTTCATTAATTTTGGCTCATATTATGTTGGAAAATTATAATATTTTCCAATCATTGTAATTTAGAGACCATATGATTAAGCTTTAGACTCAATAATTGTATTTAATGATCAACCATTGATTCCGGTATGATTCACCAACATGAATGAAGCAATACATGAATGAAAGTGGGATATCAAAACCAACAACAAACAAGGTCATAAAAATACACTATAATGACTAGAGCGTAATGGGAGAGAACAAGAAACATAAATTGAACTACTATCCATGGATTTATTTTCTCTAAATAGACTTTAAAATGAGAGGATGATGGCCTTTAATTTCCAAGGAATTTCCCTGTGATTGAGAGTAGTAAATTTTATTTATTATTAAATTAAATATCATCCATAATAAATCCTAAAAATTAATTATGAGTAAATTACATGGCATGTAATTATTTTACACATCATTATTTATTGTCAGGGGTATATTTTAAAAAACCAGTCACCTTGGGTTAATATTTATCCTATTATATTGTTACATTATTTGAATAGTTTATAGATTGTGTAATAATTTAACGCCTTGTATTGGTTCATGAGAACATTTTGAAATAATTTACATGTTGTGAAATACCTTTACATGGTGTGTAGATTTTTACTATAAATCCTTTTATCCCATTTACAAAACAAGGACCTGGACCACCTCCAAAGCATAGAAACCCTCATAAACCCATAAAACATGTTCATTCCTAGATTTCATTATTTAAAATAGTCATATATCCTATAAAATTATGCAATTTAACTATACAAAGGGTCCCCATCTCTGAACGAGACTCGACTACCAAGGCATTAATGAGAAACTCAATGAGGGGAATATTTGGAAAATGATGGCATCATATATCCTCCCCATTATATAGCAGCTCATCCTCAAACTGATCCAAGCATCATTTTTGGATCCTAGATAAAAATCCATGAAACTGTGCTCCCATATGAAAATCCCACTCATTGTTATACTACCGAACTCTTCCATGCATCTACCACACTCGAACCATACGTATATTCCATCCAAATAGATATCCCTCCCTATAATCAAAAATATTTACCAGGTTCTACAAAAATGGTGAATTATCACAAATCTCAATGTTTGTTACTTCTATCACAAGATAAATGTATGAAAAATATCTCTATATCTTTGATATGTGAGAAATGTCAGTCATGGTTCAGTAGAGTTGTGGAATGGATAATCGCTACGCCACTAAAATGACCCATTCCACTATCCAAAATGACCTAAGAAACATGGGCACCAACTATCCCTATTTCCACATATGAAATCTCCCCAATCTAGGATACATTAGATGGAAAAAATATCACCAACCACAATATATTGAGGATGTCACTTATAGTTCGAAATGTATTTCTACCTGCTCTACATGGTCACCAACCATGCCCTAATTAGTCGAACCTACTTATATGTCACATAAATTAGACTATGTCCAATAAGAGATGAATCACTTTCATCTATCCAACAAGGAGATAAATAAAAAACATGAATAAAACCCTCAAAATGTATTATATTATTCAAATACTGAAAGATTTTGTTATATGAAAACTCCATGAGTTCTATATTCTACTACCAAGAACCACCAAGATCCAAAAAATAGTCTCATAACATATACTTAAAAAACATAATAGTTTACTTATATTTATTGTCATTCTTAGGATTATAGGCCAAACTAAAAATAAAATATGATCCTAGAGCCTTCAGAATACTGTACTTGAATTCCGATGTGAAATAAAGATCTCAGTTTGGAATAATACTCCTCGAAATAGAGTGCAATCAAGCTACCTTGCGCACATAGAGACTACCATGATTAATAATAGTGATGGTCTCCCATATAGACAAGAAATTATCTATCTTCATAAATTAATCCACATTCACCCATAAAACATCAATCTTATAGGTTTTCCGAGGTAATCCTTTCAAAATAACCATTGTGACGTCATTTTTATTCTACTCACTAATTGGAAAATGCAAAAAAAATCTAATTGGGATTTTGATGCTTAACATTCACATGTTAATAATTGAATCATCTAGCCAAAATTCTTGATAGGTCATTATTTATTCTCTACCATCAGTACTATTAATGTATACCATGAAACACTTTTTTCAAACTTGGATTGATCTCCCATTTAGAATAATGAAATTATATCATCATATCCACATGTATGCCTATAGGAACCCATAACAAGACATTTTCGTCCATTTTATAAAAACTCTTTCTGGTATCGTGAGAACCGCCATGCATAGAATAGACTATCTCGATGGTGTCTTCCCCCTATATAATATGTCTCCCAGAATAAGTACCTCCAGATTAGATAATTTCTCTTTTTTGATTCAGTCTAAAAGCATAGATATAACATACATATATGTCATAGATACTCTTCTCGAGGCCTCATGAACATCTAGATTCATGTATATAAAGAGTACCATCATCCACCACTCATCGAAAGACCCTCATTATACCTTTATCTTGTATTTTATTTCAAATATATGTTAATTAGTTTTCCATTTCATTATATATATTTTAACATAAAGTCAAATGACCAAGATACTCGACCCACCTCCTCTTCCGAATGTTTAGGTCTCACTATGGAAAGATGTACCTGAGGATCGAGGGGTCCATGAATAGCACAAACACCTTACCCCTAAGATAATGCATCGAAAATATCAAAGAATTTACCAATACATATAACTCTATATCGTGATAAGAGTAATTCCCCTTATGTGGTCACATATATCTTCATCTATATGAAACCACATGATTATCCTACATCCAACAAAAACTTGAAAAACATCATAGTACATGGTATTTTCATTACCCGATAGTGTTAAAGTTACTATATGTGATCTGGTCATCCTACCATTCATCTCCTAAAAAAATTTCATATTTTTTTGATCCCAAAAAAACATAATTCTCTTCACATTCAACCCTAACATCAGTGATTCCAAAAAGGAGAAGTATTTTACAATGTGTAAATAATATCCTATTAAACCATGAAATCTCTAAATCCTACTCAAATTAATGGGAAGGTACCAAGAGAAAACTATTGAATCATTATCTATTTCCATGAACACCCCTCCCTCAAAGATGAAATATGACATGATGTGCAATTTATTAATCCAAAAAATAAATATTTATACCTTAGCATTAGGCCTATCCACAATAAATGTACATAAAGAGAATTTTAATATTTGTGTCATGATCATATGATGAATTTGAGTATAGTATGATATTATAAACAAATATCAATAACAACTATTCTATAAGAAGATGAAATATATGTTTCATTAAGTCCATTAATATGGATGGTTCATTAGTGAAACTAAATGGAATATTTGTGAATTTATATAAGAAATTTCTTCCCTTAAAATTAGTATAAGGTATTTCTATTGGTATCACCCTCAATATATGCTATCATATTTTCAAATCAATCTTGGAGAATATCTTGGACCCTCAAAGACAATCAAAATGATAACTGATTCCTAGAAGAGGATGTCAATTCTTGATTGTCACCTTGTTCAAAATATAATAATCCACACAAAAGAACAATGTCCAATCAGTCTTCATGGAGAATAGAGCTGGGGAAAACTAAGAAGATGTACAAGTCCATATGAATCATTTATCATAAATATCATATAGGTGAATGTTTAACTCTCGATGCTATTTTGGAACCATTCTATAAGGTGGGACATAAAATGTCTCATCTCCCAACACCAAGTCAATCAAAAATTTGTTCTCCCACTTAAGAAGTATACCATAGAACTCATTAGAAATTCAATATTAAATAATTTATTCCCCTAGAAAAAATAATCTTAATGTAGTCCACCATGATTTAGGTAAATAGAAGCTATCTATGAGATAATCCAATTCACACCAAATTGGTTCTTCAGAAACAGCTTGAAGACCACACTTTTGTTGGTGAGACTAGTAGAATACCTCTTGAGATTTAAAGGTAACTTTCATACATTAACAATAAATATTTAGCCTAGTATTGAACTCTAAATTATGTATTATGAATGAATTAAAAACATATCATTTACAGCACAAATGGTTCCCACAAGAAACAGTAACCACTAATATATAAAGAACACACCTTGTAATGTTTTTTATTCTCTTACCACACTCACAAAGGTGTATTAATGGTCAAAACACCATCCAATGTATTCACATGAAAGACCAATCTATTTATTAAAAGAGAATATAAAAATTAACACGTTGAAATTTTTGACGACAAAACATGTGAAAGGATAGTTTATACATGAATTGTTCTTATGGTATTAGAAGGTACAACTTCCTCAATATCAAAATTGGTCGCCATATAATCAAGATGAATAGTCTTAATTCCTAGTGATATAGTCTAACTCCCCAAATCCATTCCTTATTCATAGTATTTTTGTTCCTTCATTGTGGTACCACATCCCCTACCATGATGAAAACATCCTCAGGAGCTACATCTTCCTTTTTTATAATGACTAGCTAAGTCCTTCCCGGAAAATAGTTTATATCATGATCCCCTACAACTACACTACTACTATGTGACCCTACTATACCACTACAAGATACCCATTCATCTAAGAGAACTACTCTAAAAAGAGGGGTATGGATACTGAGGAATATTTTATCCCATCTTTCCACACTAATGGAACTATAATGGAATTCATTCATTAGATTACTACATATTTGTCTCACTCCTGTGACAGCTGTCTCCTTGGAAAAAACAATCATAGAGATTATTATTTACACTACAAGAAGAGTTCCCATTTCACCCTTCTAAAATAGTCTGGCCACTACGTAGAACCTATCTCATATGCCATTCCTAATCATGTTCCTTATTCATCACATTCACCAAAATACTCAGATGGAACATGTTCACTTGTGACCTGGTATCCTTGTGAGGACCATCCAAAAAACATCCCACCCTATAAATCTCGTCGGCATCGAAATATGGAATAATGCATTGTATATTTTTGAAATTATCATGGTAGTCCAGGACTGATATGCACTCATTTTTAATTTTCATTAACTCATAATCCTTGTCATCCTTCAATGTCCTGGGATAGGAATAGACATGGAACATCATCTCAATGTTCTCAAAAGGTTACTTCTATTTATAACCATCCTACTCCAGAATAACCCATCAATGATTGGTATGTCCAAAATGAATATATGTAGAAAGATTATCTCTTCTATCGTAGGGTGTCTCGAGATTTTAAAGATCATCTGTATTAACATGATCTAGAAATGGGATTCCTAGTGGCCACTATCTTTAATGAATATAAGAATATGGTGTAGCTGCAACTATCTCAGCATCATTTACAATGAAGGCGTGCGAAAACACTCTCCCATTTCATGGAATTCATGGCCCTCAGAATTTTTCTCAAATATGAACATCCATTTAAACCTCAGACACTACATAAATCTATGGTTTATCAACTTTAGGATCTTTCATGTTCACAATCTAAAAATTATCAACTTTAAAATGACCTGGAGGCATATTATCTACAAGAAAAACTAAATCCTGAGTAAAATTATAATAACTATAAGGTTGTCCTCAAAAGATTACAGCAATAGAGTACCAATAACTATTTATAAGATATAGATTGGACAATTTGATAATTCAATAGACCATATTTCCAACCACATTAATAATTGGAAATATAGATTTCTTTACTTTAGTGGTAGGATCAGTTTGGTTAACTATGTTCTCAGATCAATTCTGATATATGATATATAAATCTGTAAGGTGAAAAAAAACATTATCAGGGACATGGAAAATGAATTTTTCTTGTACATCTTGAATTCCAATTGTAATGGGAGGTTTTATTGGGCATCATGGGAAAGATTGGAAAAACATGGGGTGAATGTGGTATCATCATGATGAATGTTTTTGGAATGATGACTAGATATTAATGAAAATAGGATTGGGAGGTAATTGAGGGTAAGACTCTCTAGGGAAAATTTATTGTTAACAATAATTGGTGGGATCTAATTCACCTGAGGGGGAAGGTCTATAGTTATTGGAGCATTCTATGTGAGCACAATCTATTTCTCTTGGATAATTCCTACTAGATAAATTTGATTTAGGTACATTGACTGATGGATTCATGACTAGGTTTGTACCATGATTGGTTTTTTGGGGTTCCTGACACCCAAAATTTCTATTAGATATTCCATTAGTTACTCATCGTTTACAAATACAGTTCTCAACCATCAGTAAAGTGATACCATGAGATTTTATGATATATATTCTCTGTAATTTTTTTGAATTATTGTTTTGTATGAAAAACCAATATTATCTTGCACTATACGTAACACTATATTAGCTTGCAGTATATGAAATACAATTATTGGCCCATGTTACTCACAATTTCATGTTCTTTTGATAGAATTTATTTCACGCACCACTAAGTATTGAATTTGTCTATTTATAAATGAATGATGTTTGGATTGTGCTATACGAAAAAAAAGGATGTTGGAATAAATGCAACACTTACTTGGCTTGAATTATAAGAAAGAGCAACCTTCCTTGATAGCTTGTGTTGAATGGAATAATGAGTTTCGATAAACAAATATATGTTATAATAATATAATTATTTAATGGGATATGACCTAGCATTAATTAATAGTATTAACGTAATTTTTAATTTTATACGACACTAACATTCATCTTTTTTATTTTCTTGATATGATATAAGAACAAATTCAATTTTATGGATAAAAAATTTGTTTTTCAAAAAAAAAATATTTTTACTACCTTTTGTTGGAGAAACATTTTAAAATATATTTTTTGAAAATTTTATAAGATATATAAGACATAATAAACTTATTAATTTGAAGAATGAAATCAAAATTTACCTTAGTCACTTTTTTTTATTTTTCCGATGGAATTCATATTTTAAAGAATAGTGAAAAATATTAAATTTTAATTCAAAAATACATTTTCTTATAATTTATTTATATAGATGGATAATATTTTTAATTGGTTTTTATATTTAAATAGATAATTTTTTTATAATTTAGTCCATATATGAGATTGAATGAAATGTTACATTTTAATTGTACATAAACGCATGTCGATATTTTGATAGATTCTAATTCTTAAAAACAGTTTTTCTTGTTTTGGCAATGGGAATTAATTTTAAATTAATTACCAAAACATACATGTTTTGTATTTTAAAAATTTTATTCCATATTTTGAATAAGTGGTTCTAAATTATGTAAATAGGATACATTATTTTTTTGGAAATATTGAATAGAAACTTTGGTAATTTCTATTGACCACATTTAATGGTAAAATAAGGTAAATTAGTGTAACAAACAAAATTTTAAGGATAATAAATTTATCATAACATGTACCAAAAATCTATTGGATAAATAAAATACAACTCATATAACTTAAGTGTTGGTATAGATTCCTTTAATGGACTTTTTCCCGAGAGAATGGGTTAATTATTATTAAAACAAAAGAAAGTGACAACATGTCGCTATCTTATCACTTATAAGTATAATAATTCTAATGATGTTGTAAACTTGATGGCACATCAAATATAAATATTTTCAATGAATCTATTAAAATTTTCTACATAATGGGAATTTGTTTTCAATTTTTTGAGGTTATATAATTACAATAAATATTTTCAAACTAGTGAGAAAATAATTATTTTATTAAGACAAATATAAAATAAATGATATTTTAAATACTAAATAAAAATAATTTTAGAGAATTGATGGAATCCACGATTTATATGTATTAAGTAGACACTTTGGTGATGATTTAAAGAATTTGGTTTGAACTTATCCTATTATAATGATATTTTTACAAAGTCAACAAATAAATAGTTTCAAATTGACAATATTGAAATTTTTTTAACTATGAAATAATTTTTTAAACGTGATAAAATTCATAAAAATCTAAAAATAAGAAAAATGGTTTCGAAAATTCCAAATATGCCATTAATGGAAATTTTTTGAGTTTTTTCACATGTTATTGTAATTAAATTAACAAACAAAGTGTAAGGAATAAAATGTCATGTTATTATTAAAAATGGGAAAATAATGGATAAAAAAAGGTTAGTGTTAAAAAAAATTCAAAACTGGTGTAATTTTAATGTTATAAAGGGGATATGACCCAATATTATCACATAATTAAAATAAATAAGTTTGGGACCATTATAAACCTAAAATAAATTTGTAAAAAATATTATTTCAAGACTTTCCTAAAGTACCCCTCCTCTCTATTATAAAAGGCCTCCACATCTACCCACTTACTTACACCACTAAAGCCCCTTATCTCAAATTTTTTTTATTAAAATAAGCTCCCAAAATCCCTCATTTAATTCTTGAGGATACAAATTTGGAATAAATATATTCTAAGGAGACCTTTTTTCAAATTTAAATGAGATAATCAGAAAAGAGGTAATAGTTTACGACAAATTTAAAAATTATTTTCTTCTTTTACTTCTGCTTCTTATGTTTATTAAATAATAAAATAAAAAATATTATATAATATAAATTATGATATATTATTATAATTATGGGAAAACATTATACCTCCTTTTATCCATCCTACAGGTAACAATATCACCAGGGGTGTGTACGTACAACTTACAGTCTCTATGACGTGGTGTAATTTGTTATTCAACAATACAAAATTTGGATGTGTATAATGATGAGTATAATGGATGTAAATAATTAATATACTTTTATAATTATTATGTATTATTAATATACCATCCAATTCCATTCCATTTAACCATTCTGTGAATGATATCATTGCTCGTGCGTACGTGAGGCCTACCATCTTCATGACACGATGAGATTCATTCTCCACGTTAACCATTCAAGAATGATTATAAAGTAGAAATAATAAATAATCATGAATTATATGAAATAAAAATTATGATGGATATATATATATATCTGTGTGTGTGTGTGTTTCATTTACAAACTCCAATTCAATTTAATAAGGAAAGGAAAACCACATTCATGCGTACATACATCCTACATTGTTCATGAATGGTGTATTCCATTCCATTTTTAATATATAATATATATTACTATATTAAATATTTAAGATATATATAAATCATGTTTTTCATTCTAGAAATATTTTAATCATGATATAAGTAATATGGACAAGAATAAAATGTCAAAAGGCATGCGATGAATAAAACAATTATTAACCAAAACGTTTCATTAACATGGAATTGATAAAAAAATCAGGTAATATAAAGTCACAAGTGAGTCATATATGATATCATAAATAGTATTATAGTTCTATTACAATTTAAAAATATATTAAAATTCAAAATATAGTAATTTCAAACACATACAGATGAAATTATACATATGGTAGGGGAATTTTTTTAATTCTCTTCTCATCCACGATTGCATATACATAAGTATTTACTTGGGGTATATTTATCATCCATGTACATGTTTTTGAGATTTTTTCATTAAATTTTTACTATTATTATAAGTAATATTAATGTTATTTTTACCCAATTTTGAATTTTAATATATGGTTTTGATGTAATCTTTGTTTCGTTTACCATACGAGTAACTTTTTGACTTCTCCAGAAAAAGTACGAGGAGAATGATTTTTATACTTATATGGAATGAATGTTTATTTATGAATTCATAACTCCTTAGTTCCATGAAGCTTAGAGTATAATATTTTAAGTTTATTTTCAACTAAATTATTTTATTTCAAAATTGTGTGGCATTTTGAGAATATAAATCTTATTTGAAGAAGAATGTCTATTTCCTCAAGAATTACGTTCAACTATTTTATCAAAATTATTTTCTATCTAAGGTGAAACTATTTAAATAAAATTATGATTCTATCAATATTATTACTATTATTTAATTGTTTAAATTATGGAATGATATTTTATAAGGATTATTTTGTGATGAAATGATGTTTAAGAAACCCATTTTATTTCATGGGTTATTCTATGATGAATGATTTTTTTTGTAGTACATGGAAGAATGATATCATTATGAGATAATTGGGACCTATATCTGCTTCCAAATCATTTGGTAAATATTTATATATCATTTGGTAGATGCGAATACAATGTGATGTAAATCTAGTTCAGTAATACAGGGTCGGAATGACTTGTAAATCCAGTTTAGTAGAACATGGTAGGAACAATAAGTAAACCCAGTTTAGTAATGGACTTTTTCCAAAAAGATGGTCTTGTAAAAAATTTCAATGATACTATGGAAATCATATTATGTGATTATTTGTATGACACAATTCCATGTTTTATGAAAATGCTATTTCCTTATTGTTCTTGATTCCATTGTGATTTATAACTAGTGAACTACAAAGATTTATTTCATGACTCAATATGTTGAATTTTTTTTAAAGTTATGTTCATTTTTTGTAATATATATTCCATTTATACCCATAATGATCATTTGAACTCATCCCTTTTAATGTTTATTTTCCCCTAGGTCTTGAAGGAAGGTCTCAAGTAAAATGTGACAAAATGGGGTTCTAGTTATGATGGATAAAGTAGGAGATGATGTAGATGGTTTCCAGTTTCCAAAGTCACTAAACTAATATGGTCATTGGGTATATTATTGTGCCATGTATTATTTATTCCAAAAAACTAATGTTATTTTTATATACTTCATGATTTGTTCATTAGAGTTTGTATCAGAGTGATGGATTAGTTAACCTTTTTAAACTAGTATGCAAAAACTATTGTGAGATCCTTAATGATATTTCTATTATAAGACTAGGGATGTCCCTAAGGATAAGTCTAACTATTGGTTATATTATTCTAAAAATAATAATGATAATGAATAACCTAGGATTAAATCTAATAAGTTATAGATTTAATGTAATCCCCCTTCATTATGTTATTCTCCTAGTATAATGTTTTCCTCTCAAGCTATTCTTTTTGGGTTTTAGATAATGGTTAGAATATGATGGAACCATATTAATGAATAATGCACTGCAAAATTAAATTATTTTCCTCCTAAGAACCCAAATTTTTTAGGATATGGAAACAAAAATCTTATTTTCTATACTTACAGATGCAATGAATCATTCTGGACATTCAAATGAGGAGATAAGGGAACATCATTCTGTTGAGACCTTCATGAGGCAATGTCTAACTTATTTTAGTGGTTCATCTGATCCACTTGTTTCTAAAATATGGATCACTGTAATTGGAAAGATGATTTCTATCCTTCATTGCTCGGAAAATGAAAAATTCATTTTGGATGTTTATCGCTTAGAAGGAGATGTAGACTAGTGGTAGACTCTAATCAAGAATACAAGGCATCGAGATGAAATTTAATCCATGGAATGGGTTGAGTTCAAGAACATATTTTTCAATAATTACATTCCTTGTATTATTTTAATAATGATAAAAAATGAGTTCTTTGAGGATAATCAAAGGGATGATGAATCTCTTGGTACATACATGGAAAATTTTACAAGACAAGCACGATTTGATTCATGCTTTATCATCATGCCTGAAAGTAAAGTTCTTCGATTTTTTAGTGTGATAAAACGATTTATTTTTAGGGAATTAGAAATAAGAGACTTTTGTATAAATGAATAGATTTTTCATTTTTATATAATGGTATAAATGGAAATTGGTTTTACATATCAATATCATGGTTTAGACATGAAATGAAAGATTAATTTCAAGGGGAAATCTCAAAACAACGGTGAAAAAAAGTTGAATGTTTTCTTATGCTCAAGGTGTGGAATGAATGATGATGGATATTTCACTAAAGTTAATATCAAGTGTTTTTATTGTGGAAAATAAATCCATTATGAATTTTAGTGACAAAGTAATGGGGGAATGTTTTGTAATGATATGAAATGATAAAAGACTAAAGAGAATGAACCTCCCATACTTTAATGATACATGTGAAATGAAATGGGGAATTATTCTAACCAATTCTTTAATCCAAGGGTTATGGATGATTATATACATCAAAATCCTGTTTATGCCAACGAAAAAGTCCAATCTAATGCAATCACTATTGGAGATGTTTAGAAGGAAAATGAAGTGCTGGAATGAATAAGTGTTTATGTAATGGGATTCCATAAATAGAGTTGTAGAATCTATTTTCTTGTATTATGGAATATTATAATATCTAGGTATTGGTTAATTGTGGTTTTTAATAATTATATGGTATCATTTACCAATAAAGTGATGGAAATATTTTTGGAAAGCACTTGATATGTGCATAATGGTGGGATATGGAGAAAATGAGATGTTTGATAGCATTAATGACCTCATGGCTGATATAAGGACAATGTCATATCCCGGTTTGAGTATATGTAATTTTTAGTATTATTTTTGTGTTTAAAAAGTTAATTTTTATAGAATTCATGTTTTCATTATGGTTCTATGGTAATTCATATTATTATAATGTTTCAAGAGAACACATTATTATAGTATTCAAATGTTTGGAATGTGAAAAACAAGACCTATCTTATGACATCTGGTAGATAAATGATAAGTCTATTTTGATAAAATCTTTATATAGTTTTATATTTTAAGAATTTTGGAATGATTTTAATTTTATCCATTTAGAGATAGTATATGTTATATTCCAGTTGATGTTTGTAATATTAATCTATTATCTCACTATAGGCAGGCTTATGTATATTTGATAACATGTGTTATCCTTTTGGTAGAGAAAAGTGGAATGTCTTATCATTCTATCACATGATCAGCTAGCACTTCATGAATGAAAACATCAACTTTATTTCATTAAATAAGAGATGAAGTGGAAGTTTTTCAAGGCATGATCAAGAGTGAGATTATACTGAAATAATGTGAGTATTTCTTCTCATGTTCTTAAACTATATAGAAAGCATCCTAAAAACCAAAAATTTAACCAAGTACCTTCTTACTTGATGAATAAAATGGTCCCTTATATCATCATAGATTTATGTATTTGTGATTGTAAATTTTTTATATCCACTTCTCTATCACTTTCCATCATAACTTTTTGGTTATATATTTCATCCATATACATTTTCTCACTTCCCACATATGTTCTCCTATGTGGAATCTGAGTGATGTGTCACCTTAGGTAACCATTATATTTATAACATTCCATTTTAAAATAATTTTTTAGTATTTATTTTTACGACATGGGTTTCAATGAAAAAACATTGAAATAGTAAACCATTTATGACCCTGATTAATTTCGATGGAGAAAATCATTTTAAGGGGGGTATAATGTGACCCCCAGAGATTTTATGAGATAAATTCTTTTTAATCTAATTGATTCCTTATGTTGTACGCTACACCAAGATTATCTTTCACTATATGCAACACCGTATTAGCTTGTAGTATACACAACACTATTTTGGGCTCATGTTACAAACAATGTCATGTTCTTTTGATAGAATTTATTTCTAGAAACAATAAGTATAGATTTTGTTAAATCTATAAAATAACAATGTTTTGATTATTTTATACACAACACTAAAGGAATAATGATCTAAATGAAACACTAACATGGTTTCTATTACACGCAAGAGCGACCTATCTCGATAGCTTGGATTGTACGCAATACCAAGTTTTACTGAACAATGCTATGTTATTAAAATATTATCATTTAGTGGAATATGATCTAGTCTTTATAAATAGTATTAAACACATATTGAATTTTATATAACAATAAAATTTATCTTATGAAATTTCTAGGCATGATATAAGAACAAATTCAATATTTATGATAAAAGAAGAATTTTAGAAACAATTTAACAACATTTGAGGAGGAAAATTTTTAAAGCTAGTTTTTGAAAAATTTATAAGGCCTATTTTATAGTAAATAATTCTTATTTAGAATCAGGACATCAAAATTTACCTTTAATGATTTTTTTTATTTTTCTTAATGGAATTCATATTTTAATGAATAGTAAAAAATACTTCATTTTAATTCAAAATATGTTTTTGGCCAATTTATTTTTATAGTTATATTATATTTGTAATTAGATTTAAAGTGAAATTTGATTATATTTTTATCATTTATTCCAATATTGGTAATTTTATGTAATTTCACATTTAAAATGGACATAAACACATGCCTATTTTTTCATTGTTTTTACATCATAAAAACATGTTTTCTTATTTTGACCACATCAATAAATTTACAATTAATTACTAAAAATATTGTGTTTAAAATTTTCATAAATTGATTCAATATTTAGAATAAGTGAGTCCAAATTATTTTAAAAGGTATTTTTATATTTTTGACATTTTTAATAGTAACTTTGTTAATTTTTATTTACCACAGTTAATGGAAAATTAGGAAAAATAGGGTATCAAAAAAATGGTAAGGGGAAAAAAGGTACCCAAACACCTTTAAAATTTATAATGGATAAATAAAGTTCGGACCATATCACCTATGGGTCAGTAATGATAGATTTAATGGACTTTTCTTCATGAAAAGGATGTAATAATTATTAAAACAATAGAAAGTGACAACATGCCATTCTCTTATCACATATAAGTATAATACATTTAATTTTGGGATAAAAATTATAAATCATAGAATAAAAATACTCTCTAGAAATATTATGAAATTATATAAAAAATTATAATTTATTTAGAATTTATATAGGATAAATAACTACCATAAATACTGACATAGTAGTGACACAAGAATTATTTTATTAATAGAAATATCAAATTAATGATATTATAAATAATAAAATAAATATAAGTTTATAATATTGATGGTATCCACTATTATTATGGATTAATGTGACATGGTGGTGAAGAATTAATTAATTTTTTTCAAACTTATATTTCTTTTATGATATGTTTTTAAATTCAAATAATAAATTGTGTCAAGTTGACACTATTGGTATTGGTTACATAAATTATTTTTTAAATGGTATAAAATTTCCAAAAATCTATGATTCATCCAAATGGTTAGTATAAGTCCATATATTTCATATATGGCACTTTTTTTGTCTTTTGACCTGTTTTTCTATTTTAATTTACCCATATGTGTAAATAAGAAAATATAATGGTAAGATTAAAAATGGTAAAATAAAGTTTAAACAAAAAAGATAAGGGTTAAAAAAGTTTCAAAATTTGACTTATTTTAATTGGATGATGTAACACGACCCAAAGTAATCTTATATTTGAAATAAATGTGTTCGGGATTATTATAAACCCAAAATAAATATATAAAAAAAATAATATTTCAAAACATTTTTAAAATGGCCATCCTCCCTCTTATAAAAGGCCACCACCTCTACCCACATACTCACACTTTTCATGCCCCTCGGCACATCCAAATTCAACTAAAATAATCTTCCAAAATCCTTAATTTCATCTTAGAGGCCACACTACTTGCATAAATACATCCTATGTTGTCCTTTTGTGCAAATCAAAAAGAGATACTCCGAAAAGAGGTAATCGTTTATCACATATTTAAAAATTATTTTTTTCCTTTACATCCTATTCTTATGTTGAATACATATTAAATTAAAAAATCCTATATCTTATAAATGAATATATTTTATTGTAATTATGGTAAAACCAAACACCTCCTTTTATATATTATACAAAAAACAGTATCATCTTGCATGCGTACATACGGATTACCGTCTCCATGTCATGGTGTAATTTGTTATTTAATAATACATAAATTGGATGTTTTTAATAATGAGTATTATGGATGTAAATAATGAATATAACTTGATAATTATTATTTTTAATTAATATAAAATCCAATTCCATACCATTATAACATTAAGTCAATGATATCATCTCTCGTGCGTAGGTACAACCTACCATCTCCACAACGTGATTAGATTCATTCTCCATGTTAACCATTTTCATATTATAATAAAGTTTGAATAATAAATTAGAATGAAATATTTAAAATTGAAATTCTAATGGATTTCGGTATATATATATATATATATCTGTGTCGGTAATTTACTTACTCCCATTCAATTAAATAAGGAAACAAAAATATTGTTAATTTATATGTACGACCTATTGTTCCATAAAGGGTGTATTCCATTTCATTTAATATCTATTATATATAATTAAATACTGAATATTATTTAAAGATAAATAATTTTTTACATTATTTATGTATGTAAATATTGATCTATGTAATATGATCAAGAATAAAAAGTCAAAACACGTATGAGAAAAAATGATTATTACCTAAAACGTTTCTTTATCATGGAATTAATAAATAAACGGGTAATATAAAGTCAAAAGTGAATCATATATGATATCATAAATATTAAAAAGGTTATTATATAAGTTAATAATATTTCTAAAACTTCTATATAGGAGTTTTAGAAACATACTGAAGAAATAGGACCTATTGTAATGGATACTTTTGCAATCTCTTTTTATCCGAGATTGATTATATTTATGTATTTACTGAGGGTATATATATCATCCATTTCAATGTTTTCTAAAAATGATTTCATAAAATGTTAAATATTATTATATGTATTTTTAAACTCATTTTTACCCATTTTTAACTTTTACAACATGGTTTGGAATTAATACATATTCCGTTTACCATACGAGTTACTTTTTGACTTCTCCAGAACTATTATGAGGAGATTGTTTTTTTAACCTAAACCAGATGAACCTAATTTTACGTCATCATAATGCCTTATTTACATGGATCATCCTCTACTGTATTTTATGTTTATTTTCAACTAAATTCTTTAATTTTTAAATTGTTTGGAATTTTGTAAATAGAAATCGTTTTTAAAGAAGAAAGGATATTTTCATATGTAATTAATTTCAACTATTTCACAAAAAAAATTCCATCTAAGATTCAACTACTTAAAAATGGTTATATTTATATCCCTATGATTACATTTATTTTATTGTGTTAATTATGTAATTATGTTTTATATGGATTATGTTTTTATTGAATGATGTTTTAGAAACCCATTTTATATGATGTGTAATACTATGATGAATGACTTATATTTTCGTGGAACATATAAGAATGATTTCATTTAAATATGGGTGCGACCTATATGTCTATAAAATTAATTAGGTAAAGATTTATATCTAATGAGATAGACATGACTGGAATGATAAGTAATTCCAGTTTAGTAACACAGGACAAGAAAAACATGTAAGCAAAATTCAGTAACACATGACCAGAATGACAATTAAACACATTTTAGTAATGGATTGTGTCCCTTATTATTGTCTTATAGGAAATAACTTCGATACTATGGAAATCATATTATGTGATTATTTGTTTTATATAATTAAATGTTTAATGCCAATGCTATTTTTTCATGGTTTGTGATTCTATTATGATTTATTCCTTACGAACTACCCAGATTTATTTAATGAATCATGATTTTGGTCCATTAATTTTCAAACGTTATCTTCATGTTTTGTAAGATATGTTTCATGGTTCACCTTACTAAGAATTTTATCTCACCCCTATTTAGGTTTATTTTCCCCTATATATGAAGAATGGTGTTGAGTAAGATGTCTAAAAAGGGGTTCTAGTTAAGTAGGATAAAACATGAGATGATGTAGATGCATTCCAATTTATGATGACACTAAACAAATATGGACTTTGGGATTCTTCTTGTATCATGTGTTCAGTATTCCTCAAAAGTAATTTTATTTATGTGTACATAAAGCATAGCTTGTTAGAAGTAATGTGAATTTTTATGACATAATTCAAATGAATGGAGGGCATGATAATTTTGTTTTCACAATTACTGCTTTAATTGTATACTCAATAAAGTCATATCATCATTCTTTACAAGGAGATTTGGTGCATGATTCGTGGGGTACTATTATAGGATGAATGTAGTTCGCCGGGAAGAAAAACGTCCTTAATTGGCGTATCAAGAACAAAGTTATCACAACAGATGAGGAGATCAAACGGAAGGGTGTCAGATTGGCCTCATGATGCATATGTGGTAAGAATAATAATGGTGAAATAGATCCTAATATCATATTAAAATGTGACTATTCTATGAAAATATGGAGCTTAATCAAGAATATCACAAGGACTATGACTCTCAATTCCATTTGGAGGGAGTTTCTAAATTTATGGTTTTATGGGGTTTCATATAATATCACGGATAAGATGTTGATGGTTATACTTATGGGATTAGAATGTTCGTTCATATGGGAAACCATGAACCTATCACATAGTAATGGTGTTGGTAGTTTGAGTCATCTTATGTTTGTTAAGGCTAAGTGTTTAGTTGGTGACATTGAACCTCCCCTAAATTATATGGAGTCATCATTGTCTATAAGAAAACAAATTAATCTATATGATCCATCCCCCTCAAGTAAGTCTCCATATACATAGGTCCAATCGATTGGTTTGAATCCTCCACAAAATAGTTTCAAACAAAATGATGATGGATCATTTGGATATGCTATTATGGGGTGAATTTGATTTTTTCATGAGTCTCATTGATCTTTTATCATAGCCTTTATTTAGACATATGGATAGGGTGATTATCTAATGGTGGATACTTCATACATGCTCAATGGGATGTAAATATATAGTGTGAATAATATTTATTCATATGATGTCAATATAGATTTTATGGTCATCATTCATGCGCTCATAGACACATTTTTTCCCCCTGGTTAATTATCTGTCATATTTGTATACGGAAAGCACTCCTCAAATACCATATTACTTTACTCTACACAAGGAGTTAAGGGAATAAATTGTAATATTTAATCACTTCATAGTTTAATTTTCCTTGAATTTATACTATTTCCTCTAATTTGGTCTCCAAACCTCATGGATGTCAAGATATTCTAATGGGAATTTCTCTATGGTTTCATCACTTTAGGACCCCCTAATATTGTTGATTTTCCCCATATCATGTTCTTCCTTTTTTAAGAAAATAAATGATATGTTTCATACATATCTCATGCCATACTATGCAATGAGTATAAATCTCATGAAGTAATAACGTCATAAAAAATAACCACGCACAACATGTGAGTCACCCAAGGTGAAATAACATCAACTTTGATGAAACTAATAGCATAAAATATAATCCAATCCTTGGAAACTAATATTTTCATCCATATTTGGGATATCTACTCTTATGAACTGGCTCAATACCATGTCCCTACACATCATAGTTTAATTTATAAATCTCATAAATAGTAAATAAAACGAAAACAAACTTGGTATGCTTTGATAGTACTTTGTAACATCCATTAAACAAGATTTCACTCATGTGGTCACAATAGGTTGGTTAAAAGATCTAAATTGTTCATACCTTTACCCAAGAAGAAACTGAACAGTAGTGGGTTGTGTTAGGTGCAATGCAGAGACTATACCCCTGGTTACATAGTTAACAAGAAATAAATAAAAAAAATAAATATCATAGTATCCTAAATAATAGAAAAAATACAAATTGCGGAAAAACCAACAAATTAATGTCAACCGAATAATATAATAAATAATAAAGGAATAATGTAATGATAATATAAAATATAACTAAATCTCATGTTATAAGTAATAGAATAAGAAATCAAGATTCAAAAATCCCAAGACACATGTCATTCTTGTCTCTAAACTCCCGCTCATAAAATATACAATGATCAATAGAAAGGTCACATACCCTTTTCCAATCCTATATCTATATAGTTTTCTTGAGATGAATATTTTTGTAAAAAATGTTACTATGATCAATGTATAAGAACAAACGTTTTCGAATCAAATAATATTTGGAAAACAAATTAGTTATCACCATGAACATCAATATTAAAAAAAAGATTCTCAATAAATAGGTTACATGATGTCATAAATAAAAAATAAATATTATTATAGACATATATTTATACAATACATGTATAATAAATCTATAGTTATCATAATGAATGTTTTAAATTGAATAGTTACGGGAGAGTCTTATGGTGATGGTTCACTTGAAAATCTCATCATTATTCAGGATTGTTTATGATTAAACATCTGCTGGGGAATATTTCTCATCCATATCCATGTTTTTTAAAATTAATACACAAATGGTTTTTACTATTGTTTAAAATTATTAGTTTTACAATGTTATAAATTTTACAAAATGTTTTGAAAAGAATATTTTTTGTTATTTTCTAAACAATGGTATTTTCATATTTTCTAACAATAATAAAGAACAAATGTTTATTTAACGTACACAGCATATGTGTATTTTCTATCCACCATGAATCCATAATTCATTGAATTATATTTTAATATAACCATATTTTATTTCTAAAAAATAATATACCATTATAAGTGTGAGTCTTTAAGAAAATTATTTGAAAAGAGAAAGGTTATTTTCTTCAATATTTATTTCAAGTGATATTTATATATAATTTTCTATCTATGATAACATTATTTTATGTGACTAATTAATTAATTCGAATATCATCTAAGGATATTATCCATAATATTTCTCTTATTGGTTTTGGTTTATGATGCAGTAATGTTAATGAAAATAGTTTCATCTCCATGAGGTATTTGATGATGAAATGATGATGAAATCCATTTCTTTTAATGAGTTTTAAATTATGAATGATCTCTATTCATTTGGGACACATATCGATGGATTTAATTATAGGACAAATGGGTACACAATCTACTTTAGGTTCATTGGGTAATTATTTATATCTCATTATATAGACATGAATGAATGGGGAGTGAACCTAGTTCAGTAAGGAAATTTTTCCGATATCATTGTCTTGGGATTGAACCTTGACATTTCTGATAGTATGGGTAATGAAACCATAATCAAAAATATTATTTGAAAAGATCCTTTTCTATGAAGGGAATGAATTTCTATTCTTATGTTCATCCAAAAATTCCATGACTTATGTTATTATTTCATGGATTATGTTCATTAATTTTTTTATGATTCGGGTCGTATCAACTTCCTGGATTTATTCTTTGGATCAAAATTATGATCATTGATATAAAGGGAATAATTTTCAAAAGTTATGTTCTTTTTTACTATACTCGTATTCTCATGAAACACTTATGTAATCACTGATATCACCCATATTTATGTTTCTTAAGATTATTTCTACACTATTTTCTAATGTTTATTTCCCCCAAGATATGAATAAAGTTGTAGATTATAATATTTCAAAAACTATGATAGTAATGTTGAAATAAGTTGGAGGAAATGTTGATATTTTAAGAACCTTTTATCAATGTTTCCATTATTCTGTAGTTAATATAATTATTCCATCCATTGGTATGTGCCTTTGGAATTTTATTAATATTTATCCAAAAAAAAATTAATATATTTTCTTAAAATGATTGTGCCATCATAATTACATTATATGATCAATCATAATAAATCAATTTGAAAATTGAATCTTTTAATTTTTAAACCGTGTTATCTAACTGATGATATTAAATACAGTTTATCTTGTAACATCTTACCTAGAAATGGCCACGCCCCCATTGAGAAATTCCATATAGCCATATGTTTTATTCATTATCATCAGAGGGTTTCAACCCACATAATCGTTTTAGAGTATCACCTAAGAATAATTTAACCAAAATATTATTCATTCAGGAAAATGAAAGAATTATATTGAAAAACATAGTAGAATATAATCTCATAAAATACTAGTAATTCTAGAATTAAATTCCTTAGAGTTTCCCTATATTATATAATCAAAAATATACAAATACTAATTTCCCAATAAATGTAATAAAAGATATTATTACTTCAATAAAATAAAAATAAGTAAAATTAATATTGATTTTTATCTCCTATAATAAAATAATAAATCATTAAAATGACACTTATCATAAACTCCAACCTACTGAAGTTTATTTCACAAGCCTTTATTAAAAAAAGTGCTTCTACATTCCCATGATATGTGATATAGAGAGTTTTAGAAATATATATTTATAAGATATAATCAATATCTACAAACCCCTCCAAGATCACAAATTATCTTGTAAGGGTAATGAAATTTATTATATGAATTTAATGTAAAAAACACATTTTTAAAAAGATAATATCAAATGTTACAAAAATTATCATTACACGGAATTAACCTACAATTCACCACAATTTTAAAAACTCATAATGTATTAATGGATTTTTAATAGCACAAAGTTTATCTTCAATATCGAACCTACAATACATATCTACGAATCCGCGTGTTTAAAAAATTAATTATTAAATAATCTCATAAACTCTTCCTCTTATAAAAAATAATTACATTTAAAACCATATTTGTATTTCCAAAATAACATAAATTAATGATTCTCTCCCACAATATGTAATCCAACGGATATATCAGACCCTAGCTCCGATATTTCATTTTTCTAAAACTGGATTTAGATAATCTACAATACTACTTGGTCAATTCCTGACATTAAATAATCATCATATAGTGAATTAAATAGTAAAATATTATTCTTTAATTTACACATTATGTAATTGTAAAATAATAATTATATTTACACATAGTATCTTGTAACAATTTTACTAGTTTATAAATTTTTTATCCACAAATAATAATTTACATCTATTTTCTCTTGAAATTATTGAACACATTTCATTTATCAAATTACCCATCATATACCGAAATTATAATTCAATCATATCATCACCTCTCATAAATTAAACATTATTTTGAAGAATAATTACAAGTTAATGATTTATATTCAACATGTATATCAATTAATATTCATACATTAATTTAATAAGAATGAATCATTTAAATTTTTCAATCTTATAGAACAATAAAACAATAACAAATAATAAACATTATATATTACTAAAAATAATTCAGTAAGCATGATCTATTGAATATCTTACCGAATTTAAACTTCTTATACCCCATAATATTTAGTTTGTGATATAACACATTATGTTTCATATATAAATTATTAATATAGTTTTGGTTTATGATAAATTATTTATATCTTGTGATAAACCATCAGAAATTTTTTTTGTTAAAAGCAATCAATTTTTTTGTATTAAAAATGAACATTAAAATCATAAAAATCATTAATATCATTAACATCCTAAGTTACTCCAATAAAATCATTAATTTGGTACTGTAAAGGGTTTCCATAAATTCTTATTAATCATTTGTTTAGGTACATTAATTTAAAAAAATTCTCATTCTATTATAATCAATTAAATACATTTAATAATCTTTTATTTTTCTATTAATAATATAAATAATGATCTATATCATTCCATCAACATTTTGTTTTTTTTAACTCATTTTAATAATATTATGTCACTCACTTAAGATATCTTCATTAACCCCCATCCTTGTAAAATTTAACTCAAATATTAGATAATCTGTTAGTACTCATAATAATACATTATATAGCGATCAATTTTTTGGAGCACATTTTGATATTTAGCAAAGAATGATTTTTTAGTGAAATATATTTATATTACCCTCATCCATTCACATTACGAACTATATTTTTCTTATTTAATCCCATAAATTATTTAATATTATGGAACATGATTATTAAACCAACATTAATAAATTTGGTATAAATAGAAATTTCAACATAAATACCTGAAATAATCATGAAAATTATTATTTAGATATTAATTTAGATTTATAATAAGTTTTTTAAAAATCATTATTAATCATTAATTGATAGTTATTACATTACATATCCTTTTAATAATTTAATCCAATATATCATCTAACATTTGAGAGAATTAAGATCTTAATTAAATTCCATTTTAATTGAGGATTATTAATTATTCTTATACTTTCACATCAAATAAAAAAAATATATAGTATTATTTTATAAACTACATAAAAATATAGATAATTAATATTTATCATTCCCAAATATTTATAGAAAAATAAAATTTAAAATATTTTTTAAACCAATATTGAATTTCATACCATATGAAAAAATATTTAAATACAGGCTTCACATTTACCACAATTAACATTTTTCTTGAATTATATCCACAGAGGAGTCCATGACTAAATAAACTATGATTCTTAACAATATTTTATAGGATTCGAAATAAATTTAATCTTATATAATTGATTAAAATAATTTCCCATTAAATAGTATAAAAAGTGAGTTATAAAAAATAGAATATTATAACATATGGCCTTATAATAAATGTATTTGAAAATATGATACCCCCAATGAGGAATCATACATAATAAAAAGATCAATGTGTGACCTAAAATATTGAAATAATCCCTAAAATTATATTTATGAATAAATATGATGATTCTATTTCAGATGTATCATAAAAAATATTTCTTGAAAAGTAAAATGATGTATGAAAACAAAATTTTAAAATATAAAAATAATAAAATATTCCGAATTAAAAATGGGAATCAATATCATATATCTTCAACTAAAAAATAATTTGTTGGATGTATGCATATTATTAAAAAATGGTTTTCTTATTATGCATATATCATTTAGGAATTATCTTGATCATGGTTATTCATGGGTTCCTCATGGAATATTGTTATAGAAAATGCCTCCCCGACCCATTATATTTCAATTTTTGGTTGTTGTAGGTGTTTCATGTGAGACTATAAGAAATTTATGTGGATTTGGATATGTAAATATACATATATGAATTAATGATTTGAATGTTATATTATAAATAATGATTTTTATTTTATAGAATTTGTAGTCATTGATTTAATGGGTTGTGTTTGATGTAGGACTAGTCTTTGAAACATAATTTCTTTTGGAAAATTTAATTTAAGACATATGTTTATTTTGGCAATGGATCTTTGTATTTTATAAAAAACTATTTTCATAGATATTATGATGTAAATATGGAATTAAAATCATGTAAGGGTATGTTTACATATTTTTAATAACCTTTTTAGGATTTTTGTTTTCATATTTGGCTCTTGCTTCTCTGATTTGTGTGAATATCCCTATGTGACTTTGAGAGTCTAAACAAAACATCTTCCCTCACCTTAAATATTTTGTGCTAGTGTTTGTTCATCAGTGACTAGTGGTGATTTCTTGTCCCATTTCACTTTTTTCCATTTTTCTTATTTTTGTAATTCATTAAAGTTTTTTTTATTTTTTTGGATATTTTCTTACATCCCTTGGTATGGTTTATCTTGATCATCAATTTTCTAGTGTATTTTTTGTCAATGGGTTATTCTTCTTCACCCGCTAGTGCTGAGAAAATCAAGAAATATTATTTGTGGTAGGGTGCCTTAATTATATCCATACTTATCTGCAACATATGTGGATTTCATATTTTTCATTTCCTTAATGGATAATAATAGATGGGATAATAATGATAATTTATTAGAAAATATAAAACGTAGGTGGACAGTGGGAAATCACATATTTTAACTATATTGATGATTTTAATGAGGTTTTTCATGCTTAAATCCAATTTTGAAAATCATAGAAATAGGGAGCCCAATTCTGACAATAATTTTTATGTTTATAGACCCTTTCTATTTTTTTTATATCATCCTAAAAGGGATATGGCATGTATATGTGGAGAATAAAAATTTTTCTCATGGAAATATGTTTTCATTGTATAAATATTGATTCAAAATAAAGAAGTAATGTGGTGAATTTCCTTGAATATATTCTGGAAGTCAGGATGTGTCACAGTTTTTTGTTGTTTAAATATTGTTTACCATTATTTTATGTGGGATTTCATGTAGTAGTGGAGGTGATAGGAAGGGATATTTTTTATTACTGATATGTCCTGCAGTTGTCTGTTGTGATGTATAATATGTGTAAAATTATTAGATCATAGTGTGTGATTATTGGAGAGTGAGATGGATGTTGTGGGAGATGGTTGTGATGTAAGGTGGTGAAGTATTAAGGCATTATGGTGATGGTTGAGGTGATCATGGATTTTGAGTGTGTAGAATAGTTGAGTTAGGTTCATTCATAGAAACTGATTAATCCATGATGTTTAATAATATATTTAAATAAATGGGATTATAAATGAATTACAAGGTGTTGGGAGTCATATTGTTATAAATATATAAAAAAAATTATACAAAAAATGGGATTTAAAAATGTTAAATAAATTTCTTAATAATGGGAATTAGTAGATTCTTTATAGAATATGTAATAGTATAACTTAAAAATTAAATGTTGGATTATGTGTCTTATATGGTGGTTGTGAGGTGGGTTTCATATTTTTCATGATGCGTTTGTAATTATATACATGTTCTGCAGTTATAGAATTTCATTATATACTAGTGATGTGGTTGTGAACCCATACCATGGGTATCCATTGTTGTCTATATATCCTTTATTTTATTATGATATAAATTCACACCCCGTCCTTATTTTATAAACATATTAATTCCGATAGTCTTCAACTGCTTTCTAAAATATCTAGGATAGTGGTGATATTGACAGCCAATTACCGCCTCTCCACCACTCGTCCTTCAATAGTGAAGGATGAGGTTCCATTGGGTGGGATGTGGTAGGATGGACTAGGTGTTCTTGGGTCATATGTGAGGTTATGGGGAGGTGAAGTGATATAGTATGTGATCAGGATAATTCATGGTAGGTAGAGGGAATGAGGTTTATGTCCTTTAATTTCATTATTCCATGATCCTATAGTTTGTGGTGAGAAGTGGTATTATGTCCCCAGTGCCTGTTGATTCATATGTGAGGTTATGGGGTGGTACTATTTTCCCTCTTGTACATTAATATTTTCATTTATAATTTTCAAATTTGGTGTTGGGTATGATCATACTATGTTTACTTTTATTGTTACAATAATGTTAAAAACTTTTTCTTCCGGTTTCTAGGAAGACATTATGGACCATTATGGATATTTATTTATTGATTTAGATGTGTATATGATTAAGTAATATATGATCATCAATATTCTAATTTTTTCTCATTCCATTATTTATATCTATTTTTTTATATCATGAATTTTTGGATGGTTTCATGTTTATATTTTATACTATATAATAGATTTTCATGATGATTGTTAATCCTATATTTAGATCCTTTGATATTATTGGTTAATATCTTTCACGTGTCAGACTTTTATACCCTTGGTGATTCTCCTCGACCTATGTTATACAAGACGTGGGACTCAAGGTATGTTATCTCTCTTCCTTCATGGATATCTTAAGAGGCATGCATTTGATGGGATGGGTAATGAAAAAAACTGTATCACATGTATTGGTTAAGAAATAGGATAGATTTCAGAGTAATGTGCTACGAATGTTGCGTGTATTGATAGGGTAATAGTGTTAGTTGATCTTGGAGTGTGACAAAGGACGTGGAAACTGGTTAAGACATGATTTTATAAGGATCTCATGGTCCATTGTACAGTCTCTAAGCATATAAAATGACCATGTGAAATGGATCTGTTTGTAGGGTAAATACCTAGGAGAGGTTCATGCATCATGGTTAATTATGCTCAAATATTAATTGAGTGTTTATGAAATTTGAATCAAATAAATTTATTAAATAAATAAACCTATGATATAATTCCATGAAATTTGGATTATGGAAAACATAATTTTCAATAATGGATTATGGATTTCATCCACGATTGATTCAATATGTTTTTACTAAATATGAGGACCTATTTTATCAATGAATGGTTTAATTGAAATAAGAGGTTGGGGTTTTTCATTGATGATTTTGTTCCTTTCAAGGGTAGAGATTGACAATATTGGAGGAGAGAATTTCAGATGTAAGGACTGATAACTAGTTAATGGTTCCTTGTATAACATTCATTCTTATTGAAGCACAAAATAAGTTATAGTAGTCATTGGTATTTAATTAGCTTCATGTAGATACATGAAAGTGGTGTATGTTGTACCTAAGCGATCGATAATAGGTATAAGTTTTGGGTCCATAATTTAAATGTGAGTTTCATTAAGAGTTCATTTCACTAAATTCAAAGTTAGTAAAATAGTAGAAGTTTATCACCCTTAACTGTCATGACCCCCTCCCACTATAAAGACTGAAATGAGGAGAGAATGACAATGACCCCCCCGAGTCACGCCTTCATTAGGCCCCAGGTTGGTGACTATAACCTTGTGTTTAAAAATATCATATTATCCACGGAATTAACCTTTAAAATGAAACAATATCCAGAGATAGAATAAATCAATAACATTAAACACCATGAAATATATATAAAAATAATACAGACAACCATCCCACAATGAATTTTTAAATAAAACAAAGGAAATTATAAGTCTCCATGGTAAATACAAAACAAACTGCACCAACAACACATCAACTGCCAATGGTATATCTAGTAATGCCCAGTAAGGTGCACATAATCTTCTAGAAAACCAGAAAATAGGTTTTATATATGTAGGGTGAGCATACATGTATACTAAGTAGTAATGATAAATTCCATCAAGCACATGTGGAAGGAGAATACTAATGAACATGTGAGAAAACAAAAAAACCTAACAGGTAAACTATCCCAAACCTCATCCTCACCATGGCTCACTTACAAAATAACTCATCCAAGTAATATAATACAACATAAATAACCTTCATGATAGCGTACCCCGCACCAATTTACCACATATTACACTCTCTCATTACATAATGAAGACCATCTTGGCACTCCCACCTCTTTTGAATCACATCACATCGCCTCCTACACACAAACACCTGATCCATAGAACATAATAACACCACTTATCCCAAAGACACCTTGAACAATATAACACATATCATCCGGAAGACACATGAGACAACTCAACAAATTTCATAATGAAGACACAAGATACCACACATCACAAATACCCTAAAGGAACCTTGGCCATTATCAACTTGATAGGGGAGTAGGGAAGAGTGGGATTGCAACAATCCATCCTCCCAATGGAATGTATGGAAAGAAACCCCATACGTGACTATGTGGGGGTCGCCAAATTATTCTCAACATTAGTTGAGTAAATATAGAAATCACAAGAAATAATATATATATATATATATATACCCCTCCAAACCCCACCATAATGTATACAAATAGTTCATCAACAGACTTACAGTGTCCCCCATGTCCAAATCCAAGAATAAATTCACAGCCCCAGACAAGAATAAATTAAAGCATAGTTCTTTTGTTCATTATTTATTATTAGAGTATTTTATAGATTCTCTGTTACCAACCGGTTTCACCAAAACATGTTCATCAGTTTATATTCTGATATCATTATTAATACCATCTGTACCTACTAGAAAGTAACACATGACAAAAAAAGGCATTATAGTGAAACAAAATCCTAATATTCAAGTCCAAATCCAACTTCCACCATATCTCCAATGCCCAACCACACAACTATTGCATCTATGTCGCACAACCACACAACCATTTCATCCTTACTACACAACCATATCTAATCCACTAACCCCACACATAACATATCACTGACCAAAACAAAACAAAAATATAGATTTATCACATGATATCATAGTCAATTTCACTTTGTTAATTAAGGGATTTATCACAGAAACAATATGATCTAAGGGAATCCATTTTATTAAGTGAATGTATGTGGTTGTCCAATTGCACAATAAGTGGTTTTTTCAACCACACAATTAGAATGTAGTACAGATAAAATCAACTAGCGCAAAAACAAGGACCCCAACGACCATGGTTTTAAGTGGGTAATTATGCCATACAATTTACAACATTAAAAAAATTTCAGCAAAATAGTAAGACTAAGCATCATGTTCCCTTAATCTTTTGTTTCTATTATATAAAAATTATATTATCTTTATTATTTGTAAATTGACTATATTCCCATGTATAAAAATTTCTATAACAATCCCTCATTATACATAGTTTAAAATTGTATAGGAAATCATACCTAGATGAAAGATGATAAACACCATCCTCCTACACAAAAAATAAGGGGCACATATGGTAGTAAACTATCTGGGGAAGCACAAACGAACTTCTTTAAACACGTTACACAAAACCTATTATAAGAATTATTGGGGAAAATCTAAAGGGAAATCGAAAATTAAAGGTAGGGGGAATGATATTTTATATAGATTGTTTAGATTCAAAACGTTTGAAATTCGATACAGTTTTGAATTTCCATTAAAGGTGGATCTCAACAAAACCATGTTTTTTTTCATTTAATACAATATAGATTTTTGATAAATTTACTATATGATCGATAGAATTTGAATTGTTCTCAAAGAATCTAAAATAACGAATAAAACACAATGCTCGTCAAAAATGAGGAAAAACGGAAAAATCCGGAAAATCCGGAAATTTCTAGAAATTTGGAGAAACAAAAAAATGATTCACCACCAGATGATTCATCGCCAGCGAGTCACCACCAGATGACTAACTACTATATGAGTCACCATCAACGAGTCACCAACAACAAGTCACTGCCAGACGAGTCACCCCCAGTGTGTCACCATTGGATGATTCACTACCAGATTAGTCACCATCATCAAGTCACCTCCAGACGAGTCCCAACCATTGAGTCACCTCCATAAGAGTCACTTCTTACTAGTCACCTCTAGAAAGTATCTTCCAAACGAATCCCTTCTATAATGAGATACTTCCAGATGATCTACCGTTGAGATGAGTCACAAATAATATGTGTCACCTCTCGGATGGGGAAATACCACAATGAGTCACTGTAAAGGTGAGTCACAACCAGAATGAGTCACCATCCTGATGAGTCACCCCCAGGATGTGTGACCTCTATGATGAGTCACCTCAGGATGAGTCAGTTCCCAAATGAGTCACTGCCCACATGATTCACTGCCAGAATGTGTCACCATTTAAAAACATGATATTTAGATGTTTCGGAATGAGTCACCATTTGAAGGAATCAAATGTCCCATGAACACCTTGGACTCACCCCAGACACATTAGACATCATATTTTTGAAAAGTATCTGGTAGGACTATGTCATTATGTCAAATACATCTTAAACTATTCTCACCCTCATGAACTCAAAACTATAATGGATGAATAGAGATGAAGGTCCAAACAACCATCCCTCGTGATACATCCTAGAGGTCTTGTTACACCTAAAACACCTCCACCGTCCAATCTTGCTAACCCAAACTGTCATAACTTCTAAAAAACTACACATTCTAAGACATATGAATTCCAATATTCCATCCTCCATGTAAAGATACTATCCTATCGTGGAGACACTAAGTCCCCCTTATGAGTTTTATAGAATCGCAGTCAAATGCCTCTTGATTAGGAATCATGTCATCCCCTTTTTATCATGTTAGAACATCGTCAAATAACACACATCACATTGCACACAAATACTCAAGGGAAAAAACAACATATCTAATAAAGCAACATGTTCCAAATAACATATCCCATATAAAAGTAATGCGCTTAAAAAGACGTAACATCTCCGGGTACTAGGCTCACATTTATGTCTCATGCTCCCAAGTACTCTAATCTAACCCAATTCCACCATAGATCCTAAACATGGGGAATGTTTCATCCTCTCAACACCTTATCTCAATTGTCTTTGATCTCAATAGGATTCTCTACAATGGTTTTGTCATCCTAAATTTTCAACTCTACCTAGTCAATGACATTGGAGTCATTGTGAAGATATCGGTGGACCGAAGAGACATGGAAGAAATCATGGATACTTCCAGCCATGGTTGAAATTCCAAATAATATTCCAAATAAACAACCTTCCTCGACTGCTATAAAGGACCAAAAACCTAGGGAGAGAGAATAATCCCTCTCCCAATTCTCTATTTCCCATGTTGAGGGGAAATATTCAAGAAAAAATGGTATCTAACCACACACTCTAGGGGCCTCCTCATATGATAAACATAAAAATTCTTCTGGTCTTGTGGTGCTATCATCCTCTCTCAAACCAAACTAAACATTCTATATTGTGATGTACAACAACTCGGAACCAAAATGTTCTACCTCACCAACCTCAATAAAACACAACATAGAATGACACGACCTCTTGTAAAAAGCCTCAAATGTGTCCATACCAATAGATGAGTTATAGGTATTATTTTAGTTAAATTCATCCATGGGAAGGTGTTGTGACCATGATCTGCTGATGTCCAACACACATTCTCTTAACATATTTTCCATTTTGGGATAGTCTCCCCTATTTACTCATCCATCTGATGGTGGAAGGTTGTTCTTAGGCATAACTTGGTTCCAAAATAAAGCTAAAATACCCTTCAACCTCTTGAGGTATAATGGGAATCTCAATTCTAGAAAATGAACCTCGTAACTCAATGAAACTATACTATATCATCCACAAAACCTCTTATCCAAAGCCTACGATGTGTCGAAATCCATGATCCCTAAGAAGTGGTCTGATTTATTCAACTGATCCTTGATCACCCATATAGTATCACAACTTCCCTAATATTTTGGTAACCCTATGATGAAATACAATGGGATTTCAACCCTTTTAGTCATAGGGATTGATATGGGTCGTAACAAACCACCAATAACATAATACACTTCCTTTACCTGGTATAATATCATGCACCATGCCAAAAACTCCACCACTTCTCGCTTCATCCTAGGATAGCAAAACTGTAGCCTCAAGTTGTGGATCATCTTAGAAATTCCTAGTTGTACCAAAAAAGGGGATATATGTAACTCTCAATGAACTCTCTTTCACATTACATCCGAAATAAAAAACCTACAATGAAATAAGATCCAGCTTTAACCATCCTCCTACCATCCCTCTGGAGCATCACCAATGAAAACACGATCACATATCACCTCTACCCATGACTCTCCACATTGAGACTCCTCCACCTAGTACAAAAGTTTATAATCAAACACCATCTAAAAAAACCTATACCCCTATCCATCCTATCATTTATGTTCAGGGATTCAAACACCTCCACAACTCTCCATGTATCTATAGATTCTCAAACAACATATTTCAACAAATTTCTACATAATGGATCAGCCACAAAATTCTATTTTCTTATGGTGTATGAGATCTAAAAATCATATTCCTAATGGAACTCCATCAACAACCACTATCAAAGATTCATGAAATTAGGGGAATGATATACCTAAAAATCATATGATCTGTGATGTCCCCGATGAGCATTCCAAATAGGTAATGTCACAACAAAATTAGAGAAAACAAAAATACTCTTATATCTAGATCACAAAAGGAATAGTTATATATTTAAGGAGTAACATCATAGACCCATAAGATATCACTACCTTCTATTGAATCATGGTGAATCCCTTGCCAATATGGGAAGCATAAAAAACACCTTATGAATTACCCATTCCTCTGACAGCTAAAGAACTAGAGAAATTAATATCATCCCCTTAGAGTAACATATTTTTTCATGGAATTGATCATTCATATAATATCTTCATCTTTTGTGGTCAATGTTTTCAATGGGTCTGTAACATGAGAGAAATAGGGAACAAACCTCAAATAATTTCCTTTCATAGGAAGAAATATATGAACCTCAGACACATTATTAAGTGTTTCCCAAGAAATAAATGCATAAAAAAATTTGGTTCAACAACCAATCCCAAACAAGAAATCACATTCCAATGAAAATAGACATCTCATTTCAAAAATATATACTTAGAAAATGTTCAATTGAACTAATGGCACAGAAGAACCAGCCAGAAATCATGGAGATGCTTGACATGATCCTCTTATAATATTGAGTAGATCAATATATCATCGATGAATAAAATTACAACTGGTCCATGAAATAATGAAAAATTGTGTTCATGATCCCCATGAACATGGTTGCAGCGTTCGTAACACCAAACAGAATGACTACAAAGTCAAAGAGACCAAACCTGCATCTGAATGAATTATTCATCTTATCAACCTCCTTCACCAAAAATTGGTGATATCCAGAACACATGTTGATCTAAGAAAACCAAATATTACATATCATTTAGTCAAAAATATCATCGATCATTGGATGTGGGTAACAGTTCATGATTATCAACTGATTAAACATTTGGTTACCAATGATGTTCCTTATAATACCATAATCATTATTAGAAAACAACACTAGAGTTTTCCATGGTGACATAATATAGAAAAATAATCATTCCTACATCAGAACATATATCTAAATCCTCAGCATCAGCAACTCATAGGGTTCTATCTAATAAGGATCTATCAAAATAAAATAATCACCAGGCTATAAGTTTATCACAAACTATACATTACATCATGGAGGTAGCTCGACAACCTACTCAGGGAAATAATCTATGAACTCCACTAGGACCTTAGGAACCTATACCATCCCAGCATCTAGTGACTCCACCAATAACTCATAAAAAATAAAAGAATAGGCTTCATATGATGAATACCCACTTCAATACTTCGATCACTATAGAAAACCATGCACAAAAGATCCATATATGAAAACCTGATTCTCCTCTGAATGTAGTAAAAACTAGCATGAAATAAACACAACTATTTGATTCCAAGGATGAGATCATATGGATTAATCTATAGAATGGGAGGAACATCATTGGACTGATGTGGCACCATCATCAGTCCACACCCTAGGGACATATCAAACAAGATGGTCTGGGACCCGATTGGCGTAGTGAACTCTAGGGTCATGAGAAGACAATATACATCTATTCCCATTAAATTTATTATAGTGGTTTATACTAGAGAGTTTGAAGATCCATAATAAAAAAATGGATAGGCACTCATAGATGATAAATGGTTCGTAGCCCAAACAATCTCTGGATCATAGGGTGATGCTACCATTGTTGTTTACAACTATCCATGCCAAATTCCCATGAATCTATGTTGATGGGTGCCTTCAAAACCATAATTGGTTCAAGGTACCTGAGATCCAATTACATCATGAGGATGGCCTTTAATGGCCTCATCTTCCATAACATGACAATAATCCTACTTCCCCTGCAGTTGGAACAACCACACTGGTAACTACTGCTGAGGTTGAAGATGAACCTATCCACATCATATAAATTGAGTTCGAACATCCATTGGGTATTGGTCTTAAATATTTAAATGGAACACATAGATAAAACACATCACCCCTAAAACCATATGAATTGAACATAAATGAGAAGGTCAAATGGGAAGCTACTGATGTCGAATCTCGCATAGTTGAAACCTCAATGTTCCAATCACTTGAGGAGTAAAATGTACAACCCTACTCCTTATGAAACCCTATTGGTTCCCATATCTTAGAAAACCTCCTCGGTATTTCATCTTCTCGATCACCTCAACTGTAGAGACCCGAAGCTTGACGTTCATGGACATTACATTACTTTAACGGAATATCTAATACATAACAAAAACAAATAGACAAGGATCATAATAGTTTAGTGTCTTTGGAAACTCGGAATATAATCTTCTAATCGTGGTGATAGATCTTCAACAACTCCCATAAGATCTTCCCATTTTTGTTTTCTTACCTAAAACCTTTCTTTAAATCCTGGGGAAAAGAAAACCTATAAAGGGTGAGCTCAAATGCTCAGTAAGGGTATGCATGGAAAAATAAAACAAATCATATACATTTGAACTTCAAAACATTAACATAATATGTAAACATCAGAATCTTGAGCAATGACATAAATCATTGCAGTACGTAAGGCATAGATCATAAAGAAACTTTAATCATGATAAAATTACATGGGAATTAAACATGTAATTGTGGAAAACCATTAAGCAAAGGATATGATTTCCATAGTATCCAAGGCATTACTGCCAAGACCATCTTAGTAGACAATGTCCCTTTCTGAATCGAGTTCACTCCTTGTTCCAGTCCTGTAATACTGAACCGTATTAACTTACCATTCCAGCCATGTCAATCCCATGAGATATAAATATTTAACCAATGCATTGGATGGAGATATAGGTCCTACCCATCTCATAATGAAATCATTCTTACTTGATCCACAAAATAAACATACATCATTCATAATAACCCAATGAATAAAATGGGTTTCATAAACATCATCCCATAATCACATAATCCATATAAAAGAAATGGATATAATTTCATAATAAGAAAAGTGAAACCATGTAAATCATAGACATTATACTTTAAACATACACATATGAAATAATGTCAACTTAGATGACAAATGGTTTTGATAAAACACTAGAAATGAATTCTTGAGGAAAATATCATTTCTTATTCAAAATCATTTTCTTTTCAAAAAATGTGATGTAATTTTAAAAGAAAATTATTTTGTTAAAAATAGTCATGAAATCGTTTTTAGTAAGATTCAGGAAAATAAGGCTTTATAAAACCTTAAAAATCCGTTCGTGCCGTATATGTTAAAAAAACATTCTTCTCATACTTTTGCCAAAAAAGTCAACAAGTACCTTGTAGGGTAAATAAAAGAAAGATTACTTCCATACCATGGGGTAAAAGTCAAAATGGGTAAAATGGACTTTAAACATACATTAATACACATTTATAAACCATGGACATGGATGATAGCAATAACCCCAGTAAATACTTACGAATAAGCAATCTCGGATAAAAATGAGATTTGCAAAATTATCCCTTACCTTAGGTCTGATATGCTTCATACGTATCCGAACCTCCTGTATAATGATTTAAATAATGTCATTGACTTATTTCAAAATCATATTCATTGTTATGATATCATATATGTTTCACTTATGACTTTATATTACCCGTTCTTTTGTAAATTCAATGTTAAAACAACATTTTGGGTAAAATCATTTCATTTATTGTATGTGTTTCGACTTGTCGTTCTTGATATTATTACTTATATACTAATTTAAAAAATTCCATAATGTAAAAAATGATTTTTATATAATATATATTCATCATATACATATATATATTATAGATCGATAAATGGAATGAAATACACCGTTCATGGAGACGGTAGGTCGTACGTACGCATGAACGCTGTTTTCGTTTCCTTATTGAATTGAATTGAACTAAATAAATGACACATATATATATATATATACATAAATCAAGTAGCATTATTATTTCATATATTTCATTATTATTCATTATATAATCTTTATGATCATTCATGTATGGTTAACATGGAGAATGAATCTCATCGCGTCGTAGAGACGGTAGTCCGTACGAACGCACGAGCGATGATATCGTTCCCATAATTATTGAATAGAATTGCAGTGGATGGTATAATATATTAGAATCAGTATGATGTTATAATAACCATATATAGTTATTCTTTAAAACATTATACCCATCCATGTAAGGTGTTGGTGGAAAAACGGATTTCACCACGACGTGGAGACGATATTACGTACGTATGCACGCGTGGTGATTTCGTTTTCCATAGGATGGATAGATGGTGAAATAGGGCTGCTTCATACATATAATAACATATCAGTATATGAGTTATACTGATGTTATTACTTCATAATGAAACAACTAAAGAAGAAGCAGTGGAAGAAGAAATAGAGTTGAAAGAATCGGTAACTGACATTACCTCTTCTTTGAAGCGCCTCTTTGAGACCTTTCTTAGGGCACTAAAATTGGTCTTTGAAGAAGACCAAAACCTCTAGGATGTTTCTATGGAATTTTAGAACAGAATTTGGCAGGGGTTGGCCGAGAATGAAGGCCCAAAGTGGTGTGATTAAGAGAGGTATAAGGTGCCCTTTTATAAGGGAGGAGAGGGGCACCTTTGGAATAAATAACAATATTATTTTATTATAAAGTCATATTCAGTTTTTAATAGCTCCAAGTTGATTTATTTCGAAGATAATGTAGGTATGGGTCAAAATCCTCTCATCCAATAGAATTTACACATGTGTAGTTCATTATATTAACCTTATCTTTTTCATATTAACTCTTAGTTAATTAGATAGACATTTACCATGACACTTTGTATTTTTATATTATATAGTTAATAAACATACAATATACATCCAAGAGACCCCCAAGTGGTCCATTAATGATACACCTATCATTATATAAGTATCCTGGCCGAACCTTAGATTTTTAGGAATAAAATAACAATTAATAATATAATATTTGTTTTAAAAACTAATTTATGTCAATTTTGACACTATTTGGTAATTGAATTTTTTTGTGAAAATCATAAAAGAATTATTAGTTCAAAAAAATTTAATTAAATCAATACTAACATGTCATATTAACATATAAAATAAATTTAATTTATAAAAAGTCTCAAATTACATTTATTTGGGTATTTATAACATCAATTATGTAAATATTTCATTAATAAGATAATTACTGAATCATCATTGTGTCATAAATAAATTAAATTATTTTAAGTCTAAAAATTACAAATAAAATACCATTATGTAGGAAATATTTTTATCTTTCTAATTAATATTTATAGTCTAATTTATCTTATGTATATCCCTATATTAAAAATGATTTAGTTATTAAACATTGATTTTAACTTTTTTAACCATTCTTCAAAAAAATTAATAATAAATGTCCTAATCTAATCCATGTGTGCCTAAATGGTCATATTTTATTCATAAGGTTGTTTTTTTCCGAACTACACTTATCCAATAGAATTAGGACATGTTTTAGGTAATAATAATATCATTTTACCCTTAATTACCCTATTTACTTTTAACCGTGGTAAAAAAAGGTAAAAAGTTACTATTCACCAAAAATTATTTTCATCTTATTGAACCATATTTTAGTCCTTTATATTAACTGTGTCTCTCAGATTTTAGAAATTACACTCATAGAAGTGGTAGTTTTATGAAAAATTCAGTTTTTTAACTACTACATAGTGGTTTCGCTATTAATCAAAAAATGAATGTTTGCAGAAAAATACCAAAAATTAGGCCTAAGCTATATTTGATATTATAAATTCAAAAATGATGTCTATTTTACCAAATTAAAAACATATCAGTTGCATTAATTAATTTTAAAATTAATCCTCATCGTCAAAACAAATAGTGTGTTCTTAAGAGATAATAGCTATCAAAAGATTGACACTTGTTTATGTCTGGTTTAAATGTGAAATTACATAAAATGACCAACATTGTATTAAATTGTGAAAATATATTCTAAATATACTTTAAAACCACTCAAATTTATAATTTATCACTATTAATTAATTCAATTTAAAAAGTTGTTTTTAATTAAAATTTTGTAATTTTCACTATTCATCAGAATATGAAAGTTATCCGAAAAGTACCAAAATTTCACCCTAAGCTAATTTCGATATTCCGAATCCAAAATTGAAGTAAATTTTTAAAAATAAAATTTACAAAATTTCAAAAAGTGGGTATTAATATTCATAACGGCTAGTTTTAATAATATTTTAATAGCATATCGTTGTTTAGTAAAACCAGGTATTGCGTACAACACCCGCTAATGAGGACGGTCGTGATTGCGTGTAATGAAAGACAAGTCAGGGTTGCATGTAGTGCATGACTCCTTTGTAGTTTCGTATAACAAAAAACATTGAATATATATATATATATACTCAATATTTTTTAGAATAACTACTATAAAAAAACATGAAATTGTGTGTAACATGATCCAAGATTAGTGTTGCGTATACTACAAGCTAATACGGTGTTGCGTATAGCGCTAGATAATCTTGGTGTAGCATACAACAGAAGATATGAAAGAAATTAAAAAGAATATATCTTATAAAATTTCAGGTTGTTACATCTACATTCTTTTGAATATATATGTATGTTGGAAACATAGAAGGTGAAAATGTATAATACGTCATAGGATGGAGTGCCTCCTCATAATGCCTACCTCAAGTCTCATCATCTAGAAAAATATCTAGGGGGAACTGAAAATGTTACTGGAACATAATACCAAGATCCCACATAGACATAATCTACTAATGAATGGAGATTATCTCCTTCATCTTCTCATCTTTCATGGTCGATGAGAGAAACGTTTCCCAAAAGTCCTTCGAGATGTCAACCAATGAATCATATTCCCCCTTCTACAAAAAGGTATAATGACCACCACTGACATGAAACTCCTTGTATCTGAATAGCCTATCGTGGGACCTTATACTATTTAGAGACTCATATTAAACTAAACGTGATCTTCATATACACTATCCAACTCTCAATTTCTATATTAACAATTATCCCTTGATAATTTTCCAAATCCTTCTGCTAAAATTGTGAAACATCCCCTATAATGATGATCATCCTCAGCCAGATCAACCCTCTATTGATTAATGGGGTAATCTTACTAAACCTCTAATACATGAGCCTATTAGGGATGATGAAAAAGAACCATAAATGAAAGAGAAAATGTTTTTTTAAGACCGATAGTGTGGATTTTCATAATGAAATATTTTAATTATCATTAGTATTTTTAATAAATTTTATCTGTTTTAACATTCCATAATCAACACGGTTCAAACAAGAACACATGTCATCATGATACATGTACCACTCCTAGGATACTTCCATGAAATCCACATCATCTCACATGATCATTCAATATGTTTAGTGTACATGGACATGATCATGGGGCCCTAAAATCCCATGTTATATAAGGTCTCCCAAGCCTATGTCACATACCAATGTGAACTGACATGGTTTCCATACTAACACATGTATTACTCACCATGACTAAGTATGAACTCCAACATATCTCTACACCATTAACATTCACACCACTATTTCATAACCCCTCCCATCAATGATATCGTAATAACAATACTGAGATAATGACCCCCCCCCCCAATCCCCACCTCCAGTAGGACTCATGTTTGAAGCTACCACCAATGGTGTACTTATCGCCAAAGAGATAATCCCACCACATATTCAAATAAATGATCGCTGATTCCAGCTCCATGTCATGTGTTAGTTCGTTATATTCAAGAACTATCAACTGTTGTGATGCATAAGATATAATATTTTCATTTTTCATTAATAAACAACACAATACCTTATCTAAAGCATTGTTGAATACCAAAAAAGTAAACCCACTTGTGGGTAGTGTGATAACAGGTTCAATAATCAGCCTAATTTTGAACTCCGTGAATAGATATTCACATTTATCATTCCAAAAAAACTATACTCCCTTATTAATATGCTTTTTATGGGGGTTTTTCAATCATGATAAATTTCTCAAAAATGAGTGAAATAACCATATAATACAAGGGAACTACAGATATCTATCAGGGATGTTGGCCTTAGAGAGTCATCAATTTCTTAGGTCCTTTAAGGGTCCATATATATCCCATTATATTGGATTACATTTCATAGTAATGTGACATCCTTCAACTTGAACACACATTTATTGTACGTAGAAGAAATATTCTCCTTTCACAAGGTATTTATCATAGTGCTTAGATGCAACTCGTGCTCCTCTTAATTCATTGATTATACTATAAAATCCTCTATAAATACAGCAATTTTTTTTGATTTAATATCTAAATAATTAATTGAAAAATTGCATGAGGATTGTGGGTTCATTACTGAGTTCAAATGGAATTACTATGAACATATACTACAGGTACCTTATATGAATAAAAGTCTTAGGGATATCATCTTTCTTCACCCTTACATGGTAATATCCTAACTGAAGATCCAAATTAGAGTACTATTTGGATCCACATAGCCAATTATACATGTATTAAATCCCTGAAAGAGGATACTTATTCTATATTGTGATTTTTTGAGTTCAAAATAATCCATGAAACAGTACATCAACCCATCCTTTTTCATGTTCAATAGGACTGGTGAACCCCGTGGTGAAGCAATTGGGCGTATGAACCCTCTCTCTAGTTTCTAATTAAGTTGTTTCATAGACTCCACATTTTCAAAAATGTAAATTATATAATATAGTCTTATATAATGGAAATCCCCTTGGTATATGCTAGATTAAAAATTCAACATCTTGTCTAGGAGGAAGACTTGGAAATTTATCTGGAAACACATCTATACTTTCCCTCACAATAGGTATGTAATCGAGGACGATTCATTACATAATATAAATCATTTGAGCTTGATATTATTGTACCTATGGAAATAATATACATACCATTGATAATGGTGAATAAGTTGATTCATCATCCTCATTGAACATGTACTAAATCAGGGGTTGAATCATTATACGTAGAGCGATTTCATTCTCCTAGAATTTTATGATGGATCTATATACGAAAATATAATCCATGCATCAAATTGTGTTAAATATAACTAATGGGAGCATGACATGTTCTATAATATGTTCAACCCAAAAAAATTGTCATTGGAGGAGTTATATACTTCAGATGAAAAAATCTCCCCATTTTCCATTTTCGCGGACAACTCTACTTCTATGATTTTTGGTTGTGTTTGAATAGTTCTACTAAATTTCTCTAATATAAATAAATATTTAAAAACAATATAAAAATTCATATTTTCTATTTGTGAATGAATAATATATGTACCTATCACCCCTTCCTGGTCGGGACCCACCTCAGTGGTTGTGATGGAAAAAGTTATCCCTTGCTACCATGGGGGTTGTTGGTTGTCATAGAAAACCCTTTTATTAGTGAAATGATTTGAAAAATGACCTTATTCCATTTAATTTATTAAATGAATAATATTATTGGGGTAGATACGATCATTTTCTAATATTTCTCATTAGAAGGATTATACTATCAGAAATCATTACCTAGGTGTCCTTCCTTTTGGAACCTAAATCATTTATTTTCCCCCCATAGCCAATATCCATGGAATTTCAGTCCACACCTTTGACAAGAGGGATATAGAATTTTTTTGGTCACTATTATATTTATCCATAGGACCACAGGAATTAAACTCCAATTTTTGATTATTATTCTTATCGTACCAATGATATTTGATGATAAAATTCTACCTATATATGATAATCATCCATTGGAACCTTCTATAGTTCAATACATTGAATGATGAAGACGTTTTTATAAATTTAGTTCATTCATTGTTCGGAGACTAAGGTATCAGATGGTCAATTCAATTTTTATGTCCTTTTTCCCATAAAGGACTCAATTTTATGATTTTTTCTTTCTTAGTTTTATTTGGGATCTCCTCATGATTGAGATTTTTATTAAAATCCTATGAAATTTGAGAGAGTATCCTCACAATGCTTGTGATTAATGTTCCCATCAGGTTGGGAATCTCATTGGTGTGTAGTATGGATCATTTTCATGTACTATGTTACACTGAGTTTGGGAAGACACAACTTTTTGGTGTTTTTACCCATAGGTACATTTCTGGTTGAACCACATCTACTTGTCGTACCCAGATTTGGGTGTATTTTATTGATAAACCACTTACTCTATACATAAAATATTTTAGGGTAGTTTTCATATAAATATTTTTATCTCATTTTCTTTTTATATTATTCTTAGTATATCACCAAAACATACTAAACCTTTCATTTGATACCAACAAAAAACACTATTCATTATTAAAAATTTATTCATGTTTTATTACATAATAGTAAACATAGTTTAACACCAAATATAGATAAATCTACATAAACTGTGAATTAGGTACATATCCTAACATCTTTAATATTAGATAGAAGATCAATATTGAAAACATCATTATCATCCTTATAAAATTCCATTTCATTTAAAACTACACGGGATAACCTGCGGACATACATATGAAAGGGGTGAGCTATAAATTCCAATAAGGTAATAAACATGGGATAAGGAATACAATGTTATAAAATATTAATTATAATGGGTAAAAATATTAGGAATCATTCACATGAAAAATGATATATGATATAGATTACAATCAGAACATGGTAAATGTGATGTAATCTTAATACACTGCAATATAAAAATTTGTTAAGGATAACATCCCAAACATGATACTAGAAAAAGTACCTAAATGAAATCAGGTTCACCCCACATTCCAACATGAAGTATAATGAGACTAAACATTACCCAATAAACTGGAGTGCTATATAATTATGGTCTCACCTATCACATTCATTTCATTCAAATTATTCAATGTTCCACAGAGATCATAAAACAATAAATAATTTTTCAAAAAAAAATTTCCAAAAACATGGAGTAAAAAATAAATACATTAATTTCCCTTTTAAATGAGTTATATGTTTATTAAGCTTATGATCCTTGATAAGAAATGTATTTGGTATTCACTTCAAAAATAGATTTGGCAATGAAAATCACAGTGAAACTTTGGCAGGAAAATTGTGTCACATAAAAATACAAAAAATGTTTTGATTAGAGAGAAATAGTAATCTCACCAATTGGTTGTATAATGGGTAGTAATATGGATATGTAAGGACATATCAAAACATTATGAATTTTTAATAGAATGCATATGATTATAATAAAACTAGAACAATGAAGAGAAGGCGGGGATCTCTTACTTTGGTGTGTGAATCCAAAGGCTTCAAAGGTGATACTTGAGGGATTCTAGGAACAGTGTAAGTACATTAGATAGGGATGTCCATTGTATGTACATGATCAAAATATTGTTAGTCAAGATAACAAGGAGCTTGGTTTGGTTTACATTGGAATAGTGTTGGGATTTCATTATTAATTCTCTAACATCTGTTTTTGACTCTATTTAATAAAATAACCAAAACCACAAACAATCCCACTGTTTTATAATAGTTTTTTACAAATGGGATTGGTTTCAATAATTTAAGATGTCCAAGGGGGGAATATAATAAAATAATACACTTTATTTTCTGGATTTATGTCATAATCTTAAAGGAATTATTTTAAAACCATAAAATATATTAATAGATTTCGAGGATTCATAATGGATTTATAAAATTAATAAAATAAAAATAAAATCAAACTATTTGGAAATAAAACAAATATTTTTTAATTTAATGAGTTTATATTATTTTTACATCAATTTTGGGTCTTATGATTTTATAATACACATTGTATATTAGTACAGTATATATTTTTTACATAAAACTTAGAGTATCTTCAAAATTTATGAAACATTAACTATCAGATAATTTCAATAATTTTATTTAAAAAATAAAATTACCTTTACGTAAATAATTTAAAAAATATTAAAATTTCATCCTTTAAAATAATAATTGGCATTTATTGAGAAATGATGGGTTTTTGGACAATAACAGTTTTCAAAAGCTTATAAAAATTACATTTGACTTCATAAAAATTATATTATCATTAAAATTTAATATAAATTATTTAATAAATATTAATATAGAAATTACATTAATTAAAAGAAATAAATTACGTAATTTAATTTTAATATTACTTTATAATTATATTAATGTTTTGGACTATCAAAATAAAAAACCTTTCTTAAGTAACTATAATTGGATAAAAAAACATTCATTATTATATACAAAAAGATTATTCATTATCATATTAATATGGTCTTTCTACTTATCCTTTTAATACACATTTTAATTCATTAAGATTACGTGGTTGATGGTGAGACTTTCATAGTGTGGTTAGGTGTGAATGGTTTTGGCCATAATGTCGATGAGCTTGAACATCTCCCTTAAATGATTTCTCTCATGCTAATGTTGTTGGATCTCAGATTGGGTATGGTCAAGGGATAAGACCATTTATTATATATCCCTTGGAATCCCCAAAAAATGGGCTTAAAAGGGTACAATCCTACAAGTTGAGGCTATCACTTCATTTGTCTATGTTAATTGTATATGTTAAAACCCTATATTTATATTAATCATGTGATTACTATTCAATAGATATTTTATCAATAGAAAACATTCATAAATTTCATTTTAATATGAATCATCTGGTAAATGAAATGAAGTTCTTGTGTTTTATATAACAATTTTTTATAATAATAAATTTAATTAAAACACAAGGGGAATTTTATTTTTTGTTATTCGGGTCGTTACACTCTCATTCTCAATTGATATTTATTATGGAATGTTTTAAACCAATTATATACATATAGATATCTGTAAAATTATACAGTAAATACTATGATCATATATAGTGATAATATTCATATAAATATGAAATTAAATGTTTTTTTTCATTAAAATACTTCACACCATTCATAATGTTATGAGATATCTATTTCTCTTTGTATTAATCGCTTAAATGCTTTTTCGATAATAAAAATTATATGTGTTGAAAAGTATCATCAATTACGTACCATGAAACAAAAAAATAGTTTGATTAATAATTATTTACATACAATAAAATAATTATATGATATCTTTATATTCTATAATATTATGTTTTAATCTAGTCAAATAATATATAAATATCTCCATTGTAAAGTTAATATACATAAGTGACCATGGAGAACTATAAAATTATTCACTATAGAAATAATAAATAATTAGTTTCTTATATCAAGAATTAGTTACATAGGACAGTCCATAGTTTTCCATAGAAATTAAACCTACAAATATTATTAATCATGGCCACAATATTTGTAACATGATGTCGGAAATCTAAAGTGTATTTATTTGAATTCATGTTTGTGTCATCTTTTCATTATTAGATTTCCTATATCCTATTTATAATTTATCTCATTTTTATAAAATAAAATTCAAAAACATGTACCACATATATATTTATTGTTTCTCATTAAATTTAATTCCATATGTGTTATTTACAATAAGATTATTATCTCATAAAATGTGAGGTTTTATTTAAACCAAAATATTGTGAACAATTCTATGTAATTCCACTGAATTCATAATAGATATGGGGAATCAAATTTTATTAATTCCCTATGGATAATATAAGGAATTTAACATTTTCAAAACTTATTCAATATTTCTATATAGTACATAGATTTTAATTTATCTTAATCCAATCATAAATTATTCTTTAGGGGGGAAACCTAACCCATATTATTAAATCCATGGGTTAATCAATAATACTTTTTATACATCACATAAATTATTTAAGTGAAGTAACTGTAATATATATTCTAAAAACTATAAAATATACCATAAAATGTGTAAATTAGGTAATATTCATAAAAAACAATTTCCGAGATCTAATATATAATTAACAATACATAATATTTTATTTTATTTTTAAAATAAATTAATATTAAAAAAATGTTTTCATATAAATAATTCAAATATTTTTTCTATATTTCTCTAAACATAGGACCATATAAAAGAATAACCATTATATATATATATATATATATATTAAAATAATTTAATATAGATATAAAAACTACAGGTTGAATTATTATCTATGAATATGTGTAACCAAATTATGAACCATATTAATAAATATATATATATAAATGTACTATTTATTTTATACAAATTTTTGTATTTAATTATTATGTCTAATAATATATACTATTATGAACTACTCATATTATAAAATTAAATAATTGTATTATTTTTAAATGATGATTTTAATTGAATATAATTTTTAATTAATTAATTAGATCATTTTTTGTGTTTCTTTATAAATTAAGAATAAGAATAACAAGTATTCCAAAGCTTCTATTTTACAATAAAAATAGATTCACGATATGAATTGTAATCATTGATAATTTTAAATGTATATATTTTAAAATTCAAAATTCAGTGAATAAATATAATTTTAATTAAAATTATAATTTAAATCATAATAAATATATATATTTTTGAAAATGAAATTTTAAACACAATTGTGCACTATAACATTTTCACAAATAACATACCTTTAATGGTAATATTATTCAATAAGTATGATTTAAAAACATAAGAATTATATTTTGATGAATAAATATTCATTCTATATGTGTTCTAACTATATCTAAATAATTTAATTTTTTTCTAAAATAATAAATAATAATTTCAAACATGAGTGATTTTTTTTGAAAAAAATTTATTTTATTAAATTATAATTAAATTATTATAATGTGGTCATTTGAACAATTATTAATTGTATATGTTTTAATTTGTATTAATTTTTTATATAATATGATCAATATATGTAACTATACACATAATATTTTTTAGCATAATGGTTATGTTTTATTAGGGAAAAGGTTGATTCTACATTTGATTCTATAATGGTAAAAGTTAAAATTCTAATGATAATGAGTTGAAATAATTTTTCAAACATCTGTTGATTAAGATGGATGAACCATGTCATATCCTTACCTTTTCCCCACTATGTTATTTACAAATTTTCCACTAACATTCATTGAGACTCACTTCCCATTACTGAAAAGAAATAGTTATTTCCAAAAAAATCCATCCATTTTCCTTTGTACAATGGGATCTTATATGATTACATCCAATAACACCATAACCCCATATAATTTGCATCAAAATTACCCAAAATTCTCCCAAAATTTCAAATCCACTATAAAAAGGATATGTGATTCTCAAAATACCATCCCTCAATGGTTTAACCCCTTTCCAAAAGGGGATAATCAAATTGATGAGGAATGCATTCCTATAACATATTTGTAATTTCATAGAGAGACCCAATATTTTCTATGTATGAATCCTATATAATTATACACATATTTTTGGATCTAGGAATCCAATGTAAATGAGATTCTTAGACTTGGGGTTCCCTGATTTATTTTTATAATAATGTTAAATATATTTTATATCATATGCCCTTAATTTCTTAAAGAAAAGAGAATGAATCTTAAATGGAATCTCAAATAAGAAATCTGAATACATAGTTGGGTCTGTAAATTTATGTTTACCAAGGAAGGACCTAATGTTTGTAGTGTGGTGTGTTCCTAAATCCTAATTATTCATGGGAATTTTAGTTAAAATAAATAACTAAATTTATTTTTTTAATTAATTATCATAATTATGTTTCATTTATTAAACCCTTATTATGGAGAATCATATAGGTTTCACAACAAATACCTTGGGAGGATTGAGAGGATTTTTTTCCCACATCTCATTGAAAAATTCAAGATCTAACCTTGATGAAATTCTAGATGGAGATAGATTGATGTGTTGTGAACATAATGACAAATCGAATTCATTGGAGAGTGAATTATACAAAAATGAACAATCCAAAACTAGGTAGCACACTGGAAATCATGTTCTATTCCCTAATTTATTAAATTAATTGAGCATCATCACTCCTTTCATTGATCTTCATTATGTTCATGTGTTTATATTCACACAAGTATTAGATTTAATTGTTTAATTTAATTAGTTTCTATTTTGATAATTTAATAACCCCATTATTACCATATTTCATTTCATTTCCCTTGAACTCTTGTCCAATAAAAGTTTCGTCCATTTCTCTTTTTCTTCTCCCGACCAATTCTTATCATTATCCACTATTGGGAAATTATAAAATGTCTTTCCATTGCCATAAATAATTGAAAATAATTGGACCCCCAAGGTCAAGTAGGATTCACATTGGAAGAATATAATTTTTATTTGGGGATTAATCTGGTGTGTTGTTGCATATGGTTAAATAATACAAAGTGATTGAGTTCTGAGAAAGAAAGGAGAACAACATAAGATATACGGGTCATGTGATATTGTATCACGGAACATCAGGTACCATTTTCCACCCATAAATGACTGAATACAAAGACAAATGATCTTCCCATCCCATTTAGAGAGAAGATTTTGTTTTATTTGAAGTATGGATGACTAAATATGGATAATATAGTTAAATTACATGTTTCTAATAAATCATAAATATACACCATGTTGTCTCAAGAATGATCAACAAGTAGGGACTTGGAGATGATGTCTTGGGTATCATGAGGTTATAATTATCATAGGCTCTGTGGGATCCCACATGTAATGTGACATTTTGATGGAGACTTGGTGTTTACTTTGGGAGTACGTGGGGAAATTCCTAAATAGGCACACATTTTGTGCCAATGATCACAAACACATTCATGATACACCAAATCAGCTAGAGAGTTTTCACAAGTATCTGGGAGGATAAATAATTTCATGTATTCCAACTACACTACATCAATGGATACATGGGTAGTGAGTCTTGCATATTCAAGGACCCAACTAAGCGATTAGTGGGACCATAGGTTATGTGGGACATAGTACACACCATGTACCCCTTCCTTCCATAATAGAAAACATCAACCTCTCATATTTTCATCACATGGACTCATATTTTGTCCTCGGAGTAGCATGTATTGATTCTTCTTCCACGTAGATGAAAATGGTGTCATTCATGGGTTATTTTGATGTTTGATTAGATACTTTCTAGGAATTAATCATATTTAGTGATGATGGATGATTTTAGTGATCAAAAAAGACCACTATAGGATTTAAGAGTGTAACACTCCTTATAAAATAGTGAATGTTGCTTCTACCAATTTATATATTTTCACAATGATGTGGTATAGTGATGGATCCTCAATCTCACTATTTCTGTGACACCCAACTACTGGGAAAGGCATGGTTCACAATAAACCAATACAGTGGAACCCAAGAGAGGTTCTAGGTTTGGGTTCTCTACCTATCTAAATATTATAACCCTCCTGTAGATTCAGGACATGGGTACCTGACTATGAGAGTGGACCTCCCCTTCTGGGTGGATCATGTATCCTCTATCTACCACATGAATGTTTCCCTCCTATTGTACCATGGAAAGGATCCCCAACCACTAGAGATTCCCCATCTACTTGGACTAGGCTTGGGTCCCCTAACAATTACTATTTCAGAACCCACTTGTTGTGATGGGGATAACTCCTATTTCATATATAATTGTGGCACCCTCCAGTGGAGACAATGCATGGGTCCTCTTGCAATCTACTGAGTTGAAACCTCCTACCTTATGAGTGAATTTTTAGTCTAATTAGAGATTGTGTCCCTCAAATATGAGGTATAGGGGGAAGGTGTGGCTTAAATTAAATAACACTACGAGAAATATAGAGGATATTTTAGGCATATTTGATGCAAATTTGTCACTGATTTCACTCTTTTCAAAGGATGGGCTATTTTATTGAGAACTCATACCCTCTCGTTTTAGTTTCCTTGGCTTGATAATACATATATTTATGTAACAACATTATTGGAATCTAGTTACTATAATTTTCAAGTCCATCTATATGACTATTTATTAATATTGAGTATGTTATTACCCCCCCTTCATCTCTTGGGATGTCTAGTTGGATATGTATATACTCACTTCTTCATGGTATTTTCATGAATGTGTCATTTCTTATTCGGACGTCGGACTAGTTGGTGGTGAATAAAGTTGCGTAAAGGGAAACTCGATCCATTGTATAGTGTACTACTGTCAGATAATGGAGTGTATGAGATGGGATATCTCAGTATATTTACATTCATGAATATTCTGGTTCAAACATTTTTCTTGTTGGGATGTGTTTTTTCTCTTTACATTATGTATGAACTATAATACTCTTGTACACCCTATAGGTTTTCATATGCATATTTATATTTTATACATTAAATCTTTTATTATTATTACCCTAAAATTTTACCTTTATATGTTTGGGTGTGTGAGTACAGGTTCATTATGAAAAGGGCTACCATTTATATTTTTGTATTTCGGTACTTATCACCACCCCTAGCCTATGGAGTGTGGATTTTGGTATTTGTAGCCCGGTCCCCTATGAGTACGGTCATGAAAGATTGGTATTAAAGCTTTTCATTCCTTGGAATGGTTATTGTTTTAGTCCCCTTATGAGTATTTGGAAAGTATTTAGGGAATAAATTTCAATGTTTTTAGCGTGAGGATTTCTTGATCGGGATCCCTGTGATGGTGTGGGCGGCAGACTTATCATTTCAAAAATACCTCAAATACCTACTTTTGGTCCCATAATGTTAATGAATTTATTGCAAGTAAAATTGGTACCAGCATCATATAATATTTTTTCTCTTTTGATCCTTCTTTTGTCATCTCCCCATTGTACACATATATATATATATATATATATATTATCATCAAAATATGGTACATCTTGATTTAATTTTGTGGATGCCTCCGAGATGAAATCCAACAAGATTACCAGTTCCAGATCATGGAAAGGATCTGATGAGTGACTAGGCCACATGTCAGGGTCAGTCCCATGAGATTCTTCCTTTAGGTGCATAGGTAGAATAACCCCCAAAAATTAAGTAATTGATCAAACACTCGGGGTTGTCTAATGATGTGTGCAGTCTTAGTGAACTCTTAGTGTTACAACTCTAGGGGATATTAAGGTTCTATAGAGATCCAGATCCCCAGTTGTCATTGAATGGGATAGAGATAGTGGTCTATGTTTTCAGAAATATCTAGAAACTAATTTATCAACTGTTTTCATAGAAATAAACAATTTTCTATAGAGAATATTGGAACTGTTGGAGTCTTGTTATCTATATGCATCATTTTTTGACACTCACATGGCCCAAACAAATATTAGTTATTTCATGTTGATTACTAACCCTCCAATTTAAACTCATATCAGATTCAGAATAATTCATAGTGGAAATACATATTGATCAATGTGGTAGAATATTATTCAAGTTTTAGAAACATTACACGGTACTCCCTTATCATGATCTAGTATGGATACATACAAGCCTAGAAGTTTTAGTAGAGTCTCTATACAGATATCCATGATAGTGTATTACTTTTTTGAATCTAAAACTAAAAAGGGGTGTTGGAGTGTGAAATTGTGATGTATTAATTACTTTTGGAAGGATTCTAAAATTCCGGTGCTATATCCTTTTTCATTATAAGTAGGATTCATCTACGGTAGCTTGTAGAAATCAGTTGACAGGACCTCAAACTAAGAGATCGTCCCCAGATCATGATCGGTGGCATGGATAGGGGTAGAAATGATTACCGAGGAGTCCCATAGATGGGTAGTTCTTTGTTTTTGACATTCTATGTCACCTAACACATATTTTTTCAAACATATATGGTGAGGAGAAAAAGAATATAGCTGGAGTACATCCATGGAAGAGACAACGATGTGATCAGGGATCTCCCAAGAAAGGGAAGGGGATGCATTGAGTGGGAGAAGATATATGAGTAGGTAGATCTATATAAAGAGGGTCTATGGGTGGTGGAGAACACTATGATATTCTTACACACAACCAACTGGAATCACATGATAGGATTAGGGTTATGGTTGCTAGGGCTGCAGACACCAACATTCTACGGGGGCCTTTTACCCAAAGAAAAAGTAGTTGATCAAACATATGATATTATATTATTCTACTTTTTATGTGTAATTATTATTTATATGCGAGAGTGATTATTTATTCCCATTACTCCTATTGTGAGATCTATAGCTCTTAGTGGAGGATCTAGCCTTGGACATGTGTCTTAAGGTTCTTACTAGGAATACTTTCTGGCGGAGTGATGATCAAATGGGACATTTCGGTCATGATGATGAAATCCTATGATTTAATCATGGATATGGATTAGTGGTCCATAGAATGATACCAAATTTATTATCACTTCATATTAGTTATATTTATTCACACTAATGAGATTACATTATCCATTGTAGGTGAGGAAGAACTAATTGTTATATGAGTGGGTTCTGTGTGAAGGAGGCTTCTACCCAAAACCCTATTAGTTTGAGACTGTATACATTGGTGTGTAAGTCACATCAAGAATATTTATTACTTTAGTCATGTAGGATTTTATTAATTTATTCCATGAGTATGTTCCCAGAAAAAAAAGGCAGGAGATAGAGTTTTGTATCAAATTGTATCCCCGCACCACTTTGATTCTTCAATATATCATTTGGACACTATCGATGTGCAAGAGTTTTCATTGTAGTTGGAGGAACATTGAAAGAATGTATTTATTAGAGCCAGTGTGTCACTTTGAGAAGCTCCAGTGTTTTTCACAAAAATGGAGGATGGGACCCATGGATTTGAATACATTATCATCGCCAAAAATAGGCCATGATAATGAAAAATAACCATTTCAATGGTATGAATCCAAATTTGATTAGGTGTGAGGTGTGAGATGGTTCTCAAAGATCGATTTTATGTACAAGAAAATCTAGTTGTGGGTTTGTGAGGCTGATATTCTAGCACTAAGATTTCGATGATGCCATGAAAAATAGTAGTTCCCGATGATTCACTTATTTGTGTGAATTCCCCCCACAGTTTTTATGGATCTAATGAATTTAATCCTTCATCGTTACATTGACCAATTTTTGATTTTAATAATCGAAGGCATACTCTTATACTCGACATCAAAGGACGAACATCTACAACACTTGGGGATGGAACTATATTTATTTTAGAAGCAACACCCTTATGGTATTCTCTTGTTTTTATAGTTTCAAATACATGAGGTTCAATTTATATGTAATGTCACTTATGAGAATGGTTGATCCATAGACGTAGTAATGATTTATGTAGTGCTTTATTGGGATCCACCCATGAGCATATCATGGGTGTAGTGTATTATTGTGTTGGTGGGGTACCAAAATTGATTTTGGAAGAATTATCTAGAATTTTATCTCCATTGACGACCCTAATGCTGAAAGGGAATCCTTTTTATAGGTTTGGGAGGTTCTATAGGGGAATAATGTAATTCAGGATGAGGCTGAAGAGTTCGACATTTTTTATACTTTCGATGGAGGGAATAGAGTATATATGCCTCAAAATCTCGGTTTGGATCTTTGTTGATGTAGTGGTAGGTAGTTATAGATATGGTTAGAGGTAGTTGAGACCCCTGACAAATAAATGTGACTCATGACCATTACCTGGCTGCAGTAGTCTTCTCTCAATTTATGTGGAGGAAATATATTTTAGGTGAGTACTTTGTGGATTACTTATACCTTCTGAGTATCATGTATGTTTTCATATAGAGAGACCTAAACCTGAGAGAAAGGCATAAATAATAGTTCTTTTGAGAATATGAATTTTAGATAGAATATAATCCTAGGAATATAGACATGGTATAAGATTCCTCTAACGAGATTTCCTATGCTCATTTAGTGAAGGAGGCATCTAAGGACGCCAATTCTTTATAGCTAACACTTGTTAAGAAGAAGGGTGCATCTTTTCACAAGTTTATGGCATTTAATTATCTTCTCCATTAATATGTGAGGGAGTCCTATTTGGGAGACATCAACTTGGAGTTCTTTCAAAACCATATATCCAAAGGATATTCACTAGATAGATATTTTGATGGAGTGAACCATTTCATCCTATTCTTTGGACGAATGGTTGTCTAATGAATAATGTGGGAGGAGGTGATGCGAGAATTTCACATGTCTCATGTAGATGTACATTCGTGCATGGGGAAGACGTACAAAGGCCTTCAGTGGAAATTTCAGTTGGATTTCATGGGACAAAGTGTATTTAAGTTCATCACACAGTGCCCCACCTATCATCAGGTGAAGGATGGGCCCCAATTTCCAAAATTTTTTGGCAAAGTAATTATATTCATGGGTTGAAATGTGAAGGAATATAAATTGACATTGTGAACACACATTTGAGGATAAGGAATTTCCATGATACTATATAGGGTACAGTTTATCGACTCATAAATTTGCATCACTTCCTTTCTATCAAGGAGTAGATTTTTGTGGAGTATTTGTGGAAGATGTATGTATTGGTGATTGTTCACCTTCCTTAGGTACCTAGTACTATTTTCTATGACCATTATGTTTAGATAATATTATATTTGTGGAGAGGAATTTAAGAAAAAAAATTATCCCATATGTGGATGAGTACAACCTTTTAACCCCAAACACATGGGTAGATAGTGCGCAAAATATAGGTGTTGGGGGATATGTTGAGTGCTTACATGTTATAATTCATCCATATCTAAGAGGACCACTTTACCTTAGTGAATTTTGTGTATAAAATAGATATAATTATACAATAAGTATAAAACCATTGGACATCTTATATGGAAGACCTAACATGTCATCAAGGACTAGACATTGATTAGCAAGGCATCACATGTGGGTCCAGAGACGGTGCAACTAACACCAAGGAAGGTTCAGATCATCCATTAGTGGATGAGGACATTCTAGAAGAGGGTTAAATATTATGTAGATAAAAAACATTTTCCATTGGTGTTTGCGTAGGGAAACCTTTTTCTCCTAAGTGTATCCTCATGATGATGATTATTGATATTCGACCATGCATCATGTTAAAATGAATTTGATTATGATTTTCAAGATCTAGCAGATGTCTATTGAGGTTTCATAATGACATGACCGACCCCAACCATTTAAGCAGGTGGATGATGAAATAAAAATGTCATAGTTGATGAGATACATGCAAGAACCTACGTATGTATTTTACTTTGGTCATCTAGATATTAACTAAAGAAATAAATGTACTGATCCCCAAGTGGACATCGAGGATTGAAAGGAGTAGAACCCACATTAATTCACCACCCCATTGGACTGCTATTTTCTCAATATGGGGATGAGAATGGGAAATCCTTGGAGTAACATATCTACAAGCGGTATCAGTTTTTTGAAATTTTTGTTTAGAATTTCATTTTAGGGATGAAATGATTGATGAAGGGAATAATGAAAAGGAACATATATTCCCTTATTTTAATTTGAAAATTTTCTAAAAATATTTTTAGAGTTACTAGTCATGAGGATGTATGATTTTCGAGGTTGGTGTTCCCAAAATTAATTTTATAAAAATATTTAATATCCTTTATATCATGAAGAAGTTGTTTCTGACATAAAAGTAGATAAATCTTACATGTAATATATAATTTGAAATGTGAAACATTGGTTTTTTTAATGTGATTTTTACCTTAGGGGTGACCTAAATTTGGTCAGTGCATGGTGGTAAGACTCTTCTTGATTATGAATAATGATCCAATATTGAAAAACCACTAGATCATGGACAATCGTCACACAATTAATGTGACAACTACTCCCATTTGTTGGAGAGTGTGTTATTTCAGGATTAATTATAAAATACTAGGCAAGACACTTCAATTTGAGTTTTATAGCCCCATTAATTATATTTATTGAGCATGATCACTCCATTCATTGATATTCATCTTGTTCAAGGCTTTGTATGTGCCCATATATCAGATCTAATTGTTTAATTATATTAGTTCTTGTTTCCTCGTTTTCTCATCTAAATTGTTCCCAGTTTCAATTATTTGGGAATGAACACCTCTCTAATGAGTTTCTCTCCCTCGTTTCTTATAATGTTACTCTAGATTTTATTACTATTCTTCTACATTGGAAAATTGGTCCATGATTCAACATTTCTATTTTGGATCATGAATGATTGGACCCTTCGACTCATGGTGGGTTTTTTGTAATGATTAGAATGATGATTTGGCGATGGATTGGGCTATATTGTTGGATACTTGTGATGAATACAATGTATTTTAGATTCAATGACAAATAGAAATGGAAAGAGATGCACAATTGATGAATAATTTACCACCCTTCAACTGTTCCCATTTTCAGGCACCGAAATGCTAGAATTGAGGAAAATGGCTTTTCACCATTCATTTTGGGAGAGTACAAGGCCAGATTTATTAAAATGACCAAATATTGAGTGTTGAGTTTAGATTTGTGTTAATTGAAATATGTCAACTGCACACTGTGTAGTCTGAAAAACAAGTGACATATAGGTACTTGACTATGGTGGCTATGTATTTGAGAGGTTATATGTATCAGATTCTATGTGGGACCCCCAAACATCATGTGACATGGTTTCAGGGACTCACGTGTACTCTAGGAGTACAAGGAAACAAGAACTACTTGGCCCATGCCATGTGAAAACTACACAGACATGGGAAGAATACACGAAAATAGCTAGCGATCATGGACACAACCTAGGTGGGTAAGGAATATAGTGTATCCCACCTATAATATGAGTATAGCTATTTGGGAAGTGATTTTTGTACATTCTAGGACCAGACTAGTGTAATAACCGGAGTTTTTATATGAGGTTTGGATAAATTCATAATCAATTTTAAAGCATAAATATGGCATAATGTGAGTACCCTTTGAGGTATCAGGTGTAATGGGGGTATTTGGGGATTTTTTGAGCTAGGAATCTTATTTTGTGGTGATTTTAGCCAGGCACATTGTTAGCACAAACCGTGTGGTGTAGGCCACATGGTGCGAGGATAGTCAGAGGGGGTGAAAATGCTTCATAGTTTAATTAAACCATTCGAGAGGAGGCATATGGCCATGTGGCAAGTTCTATATTTTTTTTCATTAATTGAAAGTGTATTTTCACATGGTTTCCACATAGCTTGTAAACAATGCAGGTAAACCTTGTGGGTGCCCCTTGTCCTATAAGAAACAATGAATTTTTGGTGCATAGATTACCATACAGTGCACCTAAACCATTTAAAACCTACTACTATGAAGATTTTTAATAAATTTTACTTAATTAAAATAATACTTTAAAATATAATTCCGCATTCCATTCATAAACAACATGGGTAGATTTTCTAAGCTGTTATGTGTTGAAACTCATGGATTTGAGTCCGATTCTCCATCTATCCTATTTTTAAGTGAAAATTGTCTCATCAGATCTGCAAAATTAGGATCTACATTCTTTTTTAGTCATTATCGCTGCTTCTAGCTATTGGTTTCACTATTTGGATTTAGTCTCATATGTCCTAATTTCACATCTTCACTTATTTTTTATATTTCTTCAAATTTGAGTCAAATAAGAAGGAGACACAAGAAGATAACTCCACTATAAAGATAAGTTAGGTGGTTGATAATTTTATTTTTATATTTGGTGCTTTATTGAGTTATATGTCTTTTTCATCCCACCCAACAGTCTGACCTGACCCATAAATTGAATAGTATAGTTGAATTAAATGAAAATGGAACTATTAAAATGTTATTTGGCTATTTTGAGGTGTGTTGTCTATTATTTTCCCAAATCTAGTTCACCCATGGTGTGTGTCTAATGAATATACCTTGTTTATTCCTTCTTGAACCATCTATGGGAGGTGTTCTAGTGCATTCATGACCAAATAGAGTTTAATTGTGATTAAACTAAATTGCACTTCTTTATTATGTGATGGTTTGGAGAATTTTTTATTATATAAAATGTTGAATAGAATTGGTTAATTTTTTAATTGATAAAATGATTAATATTTATCTTGAAATTTTTTAATTAGTTTGTTTGTAAATTGGGTAATGAGTGGGTGTACAATTGATCATATCTTTATATGAATAATGGGAAATATGTGGGTATACATATTAAATTCCATAAAGGTGAATTTTGAAAAATGGGTGGGTATGATTAGTTAATATGTTTAATTGTTAAATGTGTTTTTTATGTGGGTATACTGACATTATATGATGAATATGAATGGATAATATGAGTGGATAAACACGTGTATAATGTTGGGAAATTCTATGTACAAATGAATGTTTGTATATATGACATGGGTGTCTCTCTATAGTTCGTGAACACTGTGGTGGATGCCTTAGTTTGTTTATGACCCATGGGTCTATATTCCATGGGATTCCATTGGAATGGCTACTGCATGGATCAAACATTCTTGTAATCTAATAGTACTTGTGTAGTATGAAATCTTCATAGGACTCCTACTAGTTCCTATAACGAGTTTCCATCAAGATTCTCCTAGGACTCAATGAGGGTTGATTTTTTATTGAAACCTTAGATATATACCTTTGTTTTCTGATACATAGATTATTAAATTATCTCCATGGAATTTTGATTCACTAGGTATATAATGAAAGGTCATTGTTTTTTGATACATATAGATGTATGGAAGGCCTTTGTGGTTTAATTCTGTTGTTATTGTTTCCTAAAAATAAGAGTTGACACCTATTTCATAGGGATCCTTGAGGGGATAGTTATTATAAATGGTTCAGTACAATGAATTCCCCAGGAACCTCACTTTTCATTACTGTTTACCTTCTTATATCATTATATTACCCACCATGATAAGTATATATCCCAGTTGGTTTCCTACTATGATGTTATTTCACACCCTCTTTGGTACTTCATTGGTGAACCCAAATAGATTATATGACTATAGTAATTGAGAAGGAAATGTTCCCTAACTTAGGATATAGATTCTTGCATAGTATTGGGGGATCATGGGACTGGGATGATGATCACAATGCTATTTTGAGATATCACCATTGTTCTTTTGGATTTTAAAGACATTGACTATACATCTGTGGTGTGTTTCAATTTTGTATTTTTTTAAATGAAATATTACATGTATATTTATCATTATCTAAGTAAGGGATTTCTTTGGGTTCTTTTTAATTATTAATATCATTTTTTGTTATTAAATTTATACCAATTTTATATTGTTCAACTGTAGGTTTGATATTTATATTCCATTGTTTATACACTGGTGATGAGGGAATAGTCTACACACTAACACACCTAGTACATTTATTTTATTTGGAATCATCTAGAATTTTGGGAGATACACTTGAGGTCATGTGACCAATAAGGCTCTGGGAACTGTTTCGTGGAATCCGAGTCTGGGATGTGACAATGTATTATTAGTGGGTTTCTTTTTGGGATTTTCATTCTATTTTGAGATAATAGACATGGATATGAAATAATTGAGTTATGTAATGAACTATATATGGGAGTATCTACCCTGCGTATAGTGATAACCCAAATTTTCTTGTTTGATTTTTTTATTTTATGAATTATAGTAGTTATAGATAATCTTATTCAAACGTTCGGAGACACAATTTTTTCATGTTTTTATCATTGATGCGATTATAGTTCTATTCAGTTAATACCCAATGAGAAGAGGGTATACCATCAAATTCATCATGTAGAAACTTCATAAAATCACACGAAATGAATTATTCCATGCCGTTTAGTATGAATTATTTATCGCATGCTATTGTGATATGTGGTATTATTGATTTTCCTATTGTTTTGATATATTTTAGGATGTGGATAAATAATGTATTTTCAAAACATAGTTCTTTAGGTTTTATGGGACATTATGGACTATTATATGATTCTACAATATTTAAATTAATAAATTGGATTGATTTGGTATGAAATAGATGGAGACCATATTTGGTTTCATGAGGTTTTATTGGCCCTAATGGATCATAATTTAATGAACCATGGATCAAGACTAAAATTTTAATTGTGATATGAATGTATTTGATCATGAATTAAAATAAAAAATGGGAATGATTCAATGAACTAAAGTGAAGGTGAAATCAAATGAAATTTAAATGGGCACATGAATGTTAAATAGAGACTTGACCTAGACTAGTACATTGAGTGATAATGAGGCGGTGATTGTAGTGGTGTTTGTGAAGGATCTTTTAAGGCTCCTACCTTTATTAATAGGATGCGGGGTTTTTAATTAGTTTCAGTAGGTTTAGAATTATCCAACACTTTTCAGTTATGATCGTTGATATTATTATTTTGGAGGCATTCTTTTGGCATTTTAGATAAATTCTTTCATTATAACCACCATTGGTGTACATTTATGGTGGCGATGAACACAGTCTAGAGACAATGGTCGATTAGCTACTGGTAGATCCCCTTATAGATCCATATTCATTAACGGATTCTGTTTCGTACACATGGGATGAGGGATAGTGCTGTGAGGGTTTCTATATCATTATGTAGAATTATTAGGGAACACCATAGCCTGACTTGTTTTTTGGTTGTGTTGATATGTGTGTTCTAATGGGAGCATCCTCTAAAATTTTTATGGGGAATGAAGTCTACATGCTATTAATATATGGAATTAGTATACACTAGACATTTTTTAGCATGTTATGATACTTTTAATATGGTGGTAAAACTCATTCCATATATGTTACAAGGGTTAGTAAAATGCTAGTGGGATTTACTGAACCAGGATGACAGGCTATGAGATTTGGGTTGGGCTAATTTCCAACCCCAATTTTATGACGTCATATACCATGAGACTCTATTGGTTTAGTGGGTTATCAAGTTCATTCACTTATAATATTGAGTGATGAAAGTTACAGAGTACTTGGAATGCAATACATAGCTGCAACATTTTGCATAGATATATATTACTCACGAGCTACTAATGGTGAGACACTTCATGGAAGGTCTTTAACCTACTATCAAATCTCAGTTCAACATGTTCTGGTAGACCCCTATTACTAAAATTATTAATCTAACACTGATTATAGATAGGAACATGATTGAATCAAGTGAAGTAGAGAGGGTAGTACTATTTATTGACCAAGTGGTTCAACATATTAAGGTAGGAAGCACCATTTTGAGACATCCTATGGGATGAGAACCATCGAGTCTATAGGTACTAGTATCTCAATGTACTACTCTCATTATAGATTATGAGTTCATGTAAAGAATCGTTTTGACCATGTCCTAGTCGAGTTCCATGAATGTGGAAATATGGGCCACTTGAATTGTTTCTATAAAACCATCCCTCCAGATATTAGTGGTAGGGTTTAGCTCTATCACCATGTTCCAGAGTAGGTTCTTCAATTACACCTCAGGAAAAGAGTTGGATTTGTGTTTCTGATTAGGCAAGGCATTGTCGGTCATGGTTGAGGCTTCCAAAAAAAAGATACACTAATACATCAGAGTGGGCCTACTCTTAGTATTATGGGGGTGTCACATGGTCAGGGTACACGCCATTTTTATTTATTATGACCTACCCCAGAGGAGTATGGTTTCAAGCCATCTATGGTGAGAGGAAATATCCTTGTAGCATCAACAATTTCTAATGTTATTTTGATATAGGTTCATCACATAGTTTTATACCTGCATTGGTGGTAAAATTCTGGGGATTTCTCTTCCCTCTTCATAGGGTGTTTTAGTTCTATAAACACCATTGGGAATCATAATGTGGAGTTTTCACCAGTGAAAGGAGTGCCTCCAAAATGTTGGTGGGTTTCACTTCATCAATGATCATTATTTCCATGCGATAATAGGGTTTGAAATAATAATTGGGATTGAATATTTAGTTTCATATCAAGCTTATGTTCACAACTATCACCAAAGGGAGAGTTTCACATCACTCGAGGGTAAAATGTATACCCACAAGTGTTAATGGGATGGCTAGGAAAGCCATGATAGACAAAAGAATTATGGGATATGTGGGATGACATCCCAGGTTTCTAGTTTTTATTGGGATGATTGAGGAGTTATTCAAGAATACCTTCTTCTGGTGGATAAGAACTTCATGGACATATTTTGGGATGAAATTTAGAGTTTACCTTCTAATAGAGAGGTTGAATTCCCAATCAATCTAGTTCTAGGAGCCGTACTATTATCCATTCCTATTTACATGATGGATATGATGAAATTGTAGGACATGAGAATGTCAGTAGGGGATTTGTAGAAAAAGAATTTTATTTGACCTATTACATCCCAGGGGTTTAACTAATATTTTTTAAAAAAATGGATGTTATAACTCTTAGGATATATGTGGATTATCAGAAACTGAACCAGTTGACAGTTAAGAACCGATAACCCATACAAATGGTAAATGGTCTATTTGATATGTTTCGAGGACCAACAGTGTTCTTGAAAAAAAATTTATGGTATTTATATCACAAGGTATGTCTTTGAACCACAAACCATCCTCGTATATCCGTTTATTGAAGGTATGGTCAATAAAATTATATGGTTTTTTCATTCGGTCTCACGAATTATCTCATGGTTTTCATGGAATTTATAAACCAAGTGTTCCATCCATAAGTAGATAATTTTGTGGTGGGTTTAATTGGAGATATTTTGGTGCATTATCATACTATACACAATTATGCCAACTATATTGATATCATTTAGAATACATTGAGAGAGAATCATATATATGTTAATTTCAAATATTTATATTTCTAGACGGATCTTGTTCACTTCACAGGTCACATTATCTCAGATATAGGAGTATCTATTGATCAAAATAATGTGAGTGTTGTAGTCTCCTAGGAGAAATAAAATAAATTTTCTAACATGTAGATTTTCATAGGGTTAGATGGTTACTATAGGAAATTCATTCAAGAGTTCTCATGCTTTTCAGTCCCATTAATGACCTCTTATAAGATGGGTGTGAAGTTTGTATGGTCATAATAGTGTGAGATGTCCCTAAGGAGATGAAAAGGAGATTGAAATTAGCAGCTGTCCTCTTACAACAAGAGTGTGGTAAGAGATACATAATATATTGGGATACATCAGGTATCAGGTCGGAGGTATTGCTGAAGGATGAGGATATATTCATGGTGTACGGGTCTCAGCAGCTAAGGCCAGATGAGAGGAACAATATGATTCACAATTATGAGTTTCCTTTATCCATTTGTCCTTTAATATGTTGGAGACATTACTTAATGGGAGATATTTTGTTAGTGTACATGAACCATAAAATCATCAATTAAATATTCACTCTGCATGATATAAGCATGAAAATGTGGAGGCTAGTGGATTACCTATAATATATTGACATCGATCTTGCCTAAACTCATACCAAAATAAATGCAATGACTGATGTACTAAGATATAAGACTCAAATACAGGAAGTTCAGTAGGTTATCAAATCCTGGTGGCTCATTTCATTGTTCTCTAAGACACACATGGATGTACATGATAGATAAGGATAGACTAATCTACCAATCATATTCATGACCTCTACCATGTTGGATAGAGGGATGATGAGGTAGCTATTGGACTTGGATGGCCTAGTCCTATAGTAGAGTGTGGACTGTGAGGATCGATCTGCTAGTTGGAATGTAGGATTTAATGAGAACCTTTGTTTCCATTGATGTGTTTGTGTTCTAGATTGAATTTGTGAGGATTTGATGCTGGAGTTCTTTGTGTTATCTTTGGTAGCTCGTCCCAATTTTTCAATAATGTATTATGACTTTCACCATCAATACTGGTGTTGGGTTATGAAATGTGAGGAATCTAGTTTTGTTATGATGTGTTCAAAATTTAAACAAGAAATGGTGAAACCTCAACAACTATCTAGACTATAATAGTAGTTTCCTATTCGTAATTGGAAATTGGATAATGTTGTGATGAATTTCATTACTGGTTTTCCAAGGTCTCCTAGAGGTAAAAAATCATTGTGGATTGGTGTTTATAGGTCCAAGAATATTTCAAATTTAATTCTGATGAAGTATACCATTACTGTGGATGAGATAGGGAGGTTGTATATCAATGAGATATTACAACTCCACAGGGTCCTAGGCACTATAATTGGAGATACGAAAGCCCAATTTAGGTCTCATTTCTTGTAGTGTTTTCAGAGGGAACTAGGTACACAAGTTATTCTAAGAAAATTATTCCATCATATTGTCGATGGCCAATTAGGGTGTATGATTCAGGTGAAAGATGAGATGTTGTGAGCATGCACCTTGGATTTTAGAGATCTAGTAAGAATTATATACCTCGGTTTTAGTTCACATAAAACAATAAATTGCTTGAGACTACATAGATAGAAACATTAAAGGATTTTTATGAGAGGACATTGTGATCTACCATGTTCTAGCTAGAGGAAAGTGAGTTAGCATTATCAGGACGAAATATTGTGCATGATAATTTTGAGTATATCTTGTTGATTTATACGCTTATGGATTCTATAAAGTCTCGATAGAAGTCATATGGTGACTTCCGAAAGTGGCCTCTAGAGATCAAGGTCAATGATGATTTTTTCTTGCATTTTTCTATGATTCTTGGACATAGTAAAATCATGAGATAGGTTTGTCTCTAATAGAGATATATCATGTCGTTTCGGATTATAGATTTAGTCAGGTTTTGAGACTATCAGTTGCATTTAACATAGAGGTACTAAGAAATGAACAACCTCTTTCACCTCTCTCAGCTGTGATGCTATCATTCAAAACCATCAAATTCATTTCAGCTGGAGGTGGTTCAATTTCAAGCTGATTCATCTTCTTAAATGCATTAGATTTGTATAGTTGAAAGGGGAACAATGGTTCTCTGAGGACATCCAGTTCCTCTGGTGCATGTTCTATGGTAGCACAATAATTTAAAGGTTGATACATGGGAGTGGGTGGCCGGTATATGTTCTCAGTGGATTGATTTGTTCTCTAATGGATATCAACCACCCTTTAGAGGGATATTCGGAGATGAATTGCTTTAATTGGGTAAGATTGAAAGAACCTAATTTTTTATATGAGTTATATATCCTTAATTTTTCAAAATAGATGCTTCAATATGACTTGTTGTGACTACACATTGAGGTAATATGTGTAATGTGGGTGACCGGGGATCATTCAGAGCCCGAAAACCGAGTTTATGGTGATATTAGCCTATCACCCAATTAATACAAACCATATGGGAAAGTACATAGATATTGACTAAAATATGTGAGGTTAGACAAAGGTGGTGTACAAGCCACATCATTAATGGAATCCATGTGATAGGAAGCACATGAATGTGTGGCCAAGTCGTCAGTTTTATAGAACATGACATTGGATTTCATTCCAGGTTTCCACATGGTCTGTAATCGATGAAGGTAAACCATGTTGGTTCCCCTTGCCCTACAAGATATCATGCATAGTTGGTTCATGGTTATCTAAACCATGAACCTAATCCTAGTGACCCCTACAATTTCATGTGTTTTAAATAATTTTTATTAAATTAAAATATAATTTTAAAACCAAATTTCACATTTCACTCAAAGATAGAAATAGTGTATTATTGAAGCTCTCAAGGGTGGTTTGCATTGGAATTGAGCCCAATTTTCCGTCATATGTATTTTTCAAGCATGTTTTGTCACCTGGTATTTGAATCACTGTGATATACATTTTATAATAGTTATTGATGCTCCTGGATATCGACTATGCTATTTTAATTTGGTCTAATATGCCCATAATTTCAAATTATTCATTTTTTATTTGGATTTCATAGAATCTGAGTCAAATCAAGACTCAATCCTAGATGAGAACTCCACTTCTGAGTTGATGTAAATTTTCTCAACTTTTATTCTGAGTTGTGGTTCTTTTTAGAGAAATCTTCTATTATTATTCCCTCAAATATTTTCAACGCAACCCTGAAATTTAACCATATAATTGAATTAAATGAACCTGGAACTGTTAGGGATTCCCTTAGGTTCTTTGGAGGTGTGTTAGTAGTTTTCCACCCGTATCTTCATCCATGGGTAGTTCCATAATAATAATCATTTTTTACATCCTGTTGATCCATGCATGTGTGATGTTCTAGTGTATTCCTAACTAAATAGAGTTAAATTACCATTATACATCATTGAGTTTCTTTCTTATGTTATGGGATTCCAATATGGTTTATTTTATTAAAATTAAAATTTAATGGGATAATTTATAAATTGATCAAATGACTAATATTTCACTTATAATTGTTTAATTTATTTTTTTACGAAATTGGTTAATGAGTGTGTGTACTTTTGAACATATCTTGATATCAATAATGGACAATGAATGTGTAAAAACATTAAAGGTGAATTATGAATAATGGGTAGGCAAACCCTGATGATATGTTTAATTGTGAATGGTGATGAATGTATGGGTATACCCATGATATATGATGAAACATGAATGGATTAAATTAGTGGATAGACTCGTGTGTAATTTATGGTAATTTTACCATTAGATAAATGATTGTATTGGATCAATGGATGGATCTCCTTGGATCTTGAATATGGTGGTGGACACCTTGGGATAATACTTCACCTTTGGTTATGGTTATTTGGGATGAATTGGGTCTTGATAACCCTTGTATCTATATTAACTGAAGCCACATAAAACATATTTGGTATGACTTACTCCTAAGACTCCAACCAATGCATACACCGAGTTTCCATCCAGGTTCTCTTGGCAATCAATGATGATGGCTTGGCCTTTAAGACCTTGGATACAACCCTTCCTGGTCTAAGGCATTGATTATTATAGCATGGACATGGAATTTTGATTCCCTCTGGATATATGGAATTTCTAGGGTGGTTTAATACATATGTATGTACAAAAAGGCCATGTGTTTTACTTATTTTGTTATAGTTTCTTAGATACTAGATATGAATCTTATTTCAAAAGGAGCCCTGAGTGGAAACATAGTGTCTCTTGAAAAGTATAAGGGGTGCATTGGGAAGATCACATTTATTAACTATTTACCTCCTTAGCATGTTATACATCACACCATGAAATGAATATATCTTTAGTGGTTGTCTACTGTGATGTTATCTCACACCCTTTTTGTGCATCCCTTGGGGAACGGAAATAGATTATATAATTGCTGGAAAATGTTTAGGGAAAGTTCCCTAACCCATGTTGTTTATTTCTTCTTAGGATTAGGGGTGTATGGGATAGATTTAAGGCTTTTAATGCTCATTAGTGATAGAAACTGTTTCCATTTGGATTTTGGAGAAATGTATTGTATTACTCAGTTTTACAATTATTTTATCGTTATTCTTATACATATTTTATGTATCATTATCATCATATCTATATGATATTAAATCAGGTTTTTTGTATATTTTAGTCTTGTTTTGTTATTAGATTCCATTTCATTTTATATTCTTCAACTATTATGTTGATATTGATATTCCACTGTGTATACTCAACTGATAGGGGAATAGTCTCACCACTAACACATCTAGAACATTGTTTCTAGTTGGAGGCCTTTGAAGATTGGGGAGATATTCTTGAGACCATGTGACCAACCAAGATCAAGGAACTTTTTAGTGGAATCTATGTCCGATATGTAACATCCTAGAGATGGAAAGAGAATGCACATTATTTGTTACCCATTATGAATTGTACACCACTTCATTCCTTATAACAAAAATTCATCATCACATATATCTTTTTTTGACATGTATTTTGGCCCCTAAGTAGAATATTTTGAGTGTTTTTTTCACATAGAATGCAATGATGGCCTCCATGTTGGATTTTAAGATACAATTCATGATGTTCCAAGAATGACACTAATTTAGGTGATGTTAGATGACAATAATGATTAGATAATATCATAAGATACATTTAGAGTGTCACACCAATACTGGGATAGGGAATGAATCCTGTAATTATCAATAAAGTGTAACCCTACTATAGGATAGGGTATGTGCCTAGTGTCTATCAATCTAAGTGGAGCCCTCCTACTGTGTAGGGTATAGGTCCTCGATAGACCATTTAATTGGTTCCCTCTAGTTTGATTGGTCCGGATCCATCTACCAATCCAAAGAGTGTCACCATCCAATGAATATAATAAATGGATCATAGAATATGAGAGTAGAACCCACCTATTGGGAATGTAATTCTTCCTTACTCTGATACCTAATAGGAACCATCCTTTTTTACCAAGGAATGTGTATTCAACCATTAGAGTGTAACCCACCTTTTGGGATAGCCATATTTTCTATACCGATTACTCAATTGGAACCCTCCAGTTGAGATAGGATTGATACCTTTATTGACTATCATTGCGGAACCCACCTCCAATCACATCTCATGGGTCCTCTACTGATATATTTATTAGAACTTTATTTTTTCCCAGGTCATGGGTCCTATGCCTAGATATTGTTCCCCTCAACTATGAAACACTGTGGAGAGGTGTGTCTTGACATGGACATTTCTGTTTCTAGGACATTTGAGATAATGGGATCAATTGATAGACTTCTGGAACTGTGGAACTCTTTTCAAGGACTGTTCTATGAAATGGATATCCTCTTATCTATCATTTGGGTTTCTTTATTCCATCATATATATATATATATATTTATCCATGTTGTTGGATTATTATTAATCACTTTCATTGGGTTTAACTATCTATCTATATATTCCTATCATTTATCATACTACTCCCCTTCACTTTTTGGAGTTTCCTACAAGTTATGTATATACTCATCCCAAAATTTATTTTCTCCCACGTTTATTATCTTATGAAGAAGGTGGATATGTTAGAGTGGATGATTGAGGAGCAAAGGGACACAATATACAATAGACTATGTACAATGGTCATATCTTGTATACTAGTATCTTGGCTCTCTCAGCACATTTACTTTGGAGTTTTATTTGGATGGGGAATTTTTATGGTTGGTATTGTATTTTTCCCTATCACATTTAGTATCTATTGTCGTACTCTTGTCAACCATATATATTTTCATGTGAATGGTTATAATCTAGATATTGGATCCATTTTTTATTATTATTCCCAACTTCTACATTGAGGTGGTCGATTTTGTATATTTAGGTGCATTAGGAAAGGTCTTACCATTTAGGTTATGACAATCATTTCATGTTAACAACCATTAGAATATAGAGTTGGGGATGTGGTAGACATGACTAGAGCCCCGGTTAGGTCATATCATTATATATCTATTTATTTTTTTACACTCACTGTAGAAATTTGTTTAATTAAACCATTTTAATGTGGTAACATTATTATAAATATTATTCCAAAAAATTATTATTGTGAATGTATTAGTATTTACCCTCATTCCATTTTACAGAAAATAAAATTATACCCTTAATTGATCAAACATACAGACTATCAACTCTACAAAGTAACTTGTTCATTTACCATCACCATGTAATGTAGATGTATTAAGAAGGTGATTTAAAATAAAATTATGATATCAATAATTTTTTTAATAATATAATATTATAAACCCCATTAATCTTATCTCGTGTTCCATGGAAAACAAAAGCATCATTGATGTGTTTATACAGGATACTATGTTCATGGAATGATGTGTTTCATTATTCATTACAACCATTTATGAATTGTTATGAGAATATTTTTAAAGGATACATAAAATTTTTATGATATTAAAATGTTTATGTTATTTAAAATATATTAAACTATTAATTAAATTAATTATATAAAATCCTGACAAAATTAACCACATTTATAAAAGACAACATGGAATATAAAATTGATTTATTTATTAAATGTAATATTTTTATTACATTCAATACCACTTATAAATATTTATAATTAGTGTATATAAATAAATAAATAAAACTGAATTTGTTATGTATAATAAATTTATAATTATAAATCATTTATACGGTCACATAATCACTCATTCATTATGTTGTTTTCATGATTGTGATGATTTAGCTACTTACTTGAAAAATACTCTAAATTTTTATAGTGGATGAATAATGGAACATAATATCTTATGTAATATTATATTAATATGTATATACCTATTTTTAGAGGGTTATACCAATATTTGATTCATTAATCACAAAACTCCTTTATTGATTATGAATCACTGAAATATGCTTGGTTTTTTTCAACATCAATAAAATATAATCAGTGACTCTTGAGTGGAATATAAACAAAAATATATAATTATAATTCACCATTTTTGGTAGCTATTAAGATATAGTAGATATGAGAATTGGATGATAAATGAATATAGGCAAAACTCTTAAAAAACTAATTCAAAACTATCCTAATTACTGACACCAGATTTTAAAATTAGGTTAACACTAACTAACTATATTTATAATTATTCTAAATTAGTATTCTAAATCATTATAATCATGACTTTGGTAAATAGTTTTGAATTTAATAATCATATTTTAATTAATTATTAACATTGCTGAAATTTATGAATTAATTAGGACCAAGGTAGGGGTTTTCATATCTCTTTACTCTCTTTGAGACATGTCCTTTTACAATAAACATATATTTTTTAATTTGATATATATTCTACCTAATTGAGATATTATATCCAGTGTTTTTATCCATGCTAATATAATATCAATTTATATATATTTCTTACAATTGTTTTAGATTCATATGCTTCACTATTTGTATCTATTTTTATTAACTCAATTCCCATTTTTTTAGTTTTAATTTTTTCTTGAAAATATATTATATATGCATGTTAATTTTTATCTATATTTTTTTTATAATTGACTTAATATTTTACATATTAATATTATATATTTAAAACCAAACAACTTATAAAAATTTAATTACCTCATAATAAATGTTCTCTAAAATTGGCTTTGGAAACTTAAATGTATTTAATTATGTTATATAGTTTCATTTCAAATTTGAACTACAATAATCAATTTTTTAATTAAAATGCAATTATATTTTATTTTTTCATTTTATTTATATGGGAAAAATTTCTTGAAATTATATCATTATTTTGAGTATATATTTTCATTTAATCCATTATCCTCCCATGAATTATATGAATTTATTTTCTATGATTTTTACGACTATAATAATTTGATTTATGTTTTTTCAAGTGGAATATATAATATTGTATTTATGAAGAGGGGTTAAAGACTAAGAAATTGTATCTTGGTTTCCATCCATTCAGAATAAAATGTTTCATCTTACTATGTAAATCCCTATGATAATACTTGTTACATTCAAGGAATCAATTATTGAGTTTTCTTTTTCAAGGGGAGTTTTTTAAATGTTTCACTTCATCTTTAAAAAAATAACTTTTAGAATTGACATATAACACTTAAATTATATGAATATATTTATTATCATTTCATTAATAAATTTATATGGGATTACATATTTATTCCACCATTATAATTTTCATTGAAACTTTATAAGCATGTTTTAATTATTAATCAAATAATTTATTTTACATCTGGATTTATAATTTATCTCTTTAAAATTATTTTTAAAATATCATGTATATTTATTATTAACAATTTTATGTTTTCAAAACTCTTTAAAATAATTTTTTATTTATTTTCCCCTCATATATATTATGTATTATTGTAGATGTCTTTATAATGTTACCATCCACCTTCCTTCACATAATATCCTGTGTAATGGAATTATTATTTTGAGAAATAATTTATCACTACATGTTTTTATTCCTAATAATTTTTGTCTATAATTATAATTTTTCATCCAATCTATTTCTTCTATGAATACCTTATTTTTTATTCCATTCATTAAAGGGTTCTCACATAAATTTCATTAATTAATTGATAAGGAAAAATTATTATATTAATGATCACCATTTATCTATAAGGATTAAATAATATATTATTTTTTCATCATGATTAAATTAAATTTAACTAGATTATTACATAATATCTTTTGATAGCCTTTTATATTCCATTGTCTTAAAATTTCATGATTAATAATTTAGTTATAGATTATTTAATTATGTTAAACTATAAAAAAGGATTTGAAAACCATTTTTATTCCATGATTTTTTATTGTGTGTTGAATGAATCTCATGGTTAATACAATGGATTATTATACTATAAAAATTGTTTTTTATTTTCATTGGAAATTTTTTGGTTCAAAATTTTTCTTCTTGGTTTTTATTTATGGGATTATTATATTTTTAACTACATCACACAACTATTCAATTATGATTTAATTTGTGGGTGGTCCCAATATATCCCTCCAATAAAATTTGTAATCACTATATCTCATGTGAAAATTTTGAATTTTGTTGTGATGATCGATCCAAAAAGGATAACATGATTAGATGGATATTCCACTATATAATTTTTTTACTGAACCCTGATCCACAGAAGGAAATATGTTATGATACCTAGTCCATTATTCAATGATTATAATGCATATAGATGTTCCAAAATTCTAAGGTATTAATTGTTTCTATAAAGAAAAGAATTTTCAGGAGGGATCATTCTATCATGACATGATTTATGATCTATGATTTGTTCGTTGTAGATTTATTCTATATCAAGAATATAATCATATTCTCAGGTTATTCTCACTTGTGAAAATTTATTTTTATCAATATGTTTTCCCTTATTGAGAATCTATGATCACCCATTTCCTATGATTCCATTTCTAATGTTTATGAAAACATAAAATGTATGAAATGTATGGAATAGTATATTATATACCTTTTTTGATATATAGAGGACCCATTTGAGATTCAGTTATCTTAAATTTAATTGGAAAATTTACTAATTAATACTACTAATAAGTTTGTATTATTTACCGTTTTTTCTAATTATATGAAACAAAAATCATTAAAAAACATTAGAGTTTTTTAGAATTAAATATTTTATTTATACCATATTAATTAATAGTAAAATATATGGGAAGAAATATTAGATAACATAGAATGTTATAGATATATTTAGAGATAAAGATTTTTTTTCAGTTAATGAAAATTTATAAGTGTTAAATTTTTGAAATGCTTGCAAATTTATGGTAGATCAAAATTTTAACAATATAGTTAACTATTTTTGGTTATTGATGTAATATTGAATATCATTAGTATTATGATATTAAAACATTAGTGAAGGCCCTAAAATTAACTCTAAGGGTAATTATAAAAATTCGATGACATCCTGATGTATCAATAAGGTTCTTATTTTGTGTCTCCCATATATACCACAAAGCTATCTAAATACTTGAAAGAGGTTGAACCTCTGGAACAGAATAACCTAAGGGTAGTCAACCAAAAATAAATTCATTGAGAGTTAACTCAATCATCACTTTGGTGCATTATAAGTGGGAATAAGTCATCACACTGTGATAAAACCACAGTTTTTTAGGAGTGGCATTAAATTACATTGATAATAAGTAAAAGAGAACATATGTTTTTGAAAATTACATTTAATTGAAAGTATCATCGAACAAGATAAATTTTTTATTTGGAGTAATATATAAATATTAATTATTTATATTGATATGATAATATACAATTATTTTAATGATAAAAAACTTTCTTTTAATAATTTTTTGAAAATGGACCTGTAAAATTAACATGGAAATGGTATCTATATAGAAACACTATGATATATAACAGATTAAAGATACATATTTAAATTGTAAAGAACCATGGTATATTCATGTTGTGAAGGAAAATGTTTTTCCCAAGCTATATCATAGGCTGTGAGGTCGATATCACAGTATAAATTTATTCATAGTACTCAGACTTATTTTTATCTGTAGATGATATTTATCAATAATAAAATTGTATATTAAATATGAATTTTCAATTTTTTTGAGACATAAAAGGATTCTTAATTAAATATTCTTCTATAAAGGTGTCTAAATTTAAATTATGTTTTATCCACACCCTTGAAAATAAATTTTTTGATGATGATATATTTACGGGGATAAATATTAGAGAACCAAAGATTGCAGGATAGATAAATATATGTATTAATATATGAATGGTGATTACATAATAATAGGTTGATTAATTTTGAAATATTATGTAAGATTATATTGGTTTCACTAGGATTTATAATTCATTCATGATATTTTTTGTGATGTTCCTCACATTTTTAGCATAGTGGTTGATTTTTTTTTTTGATTTATTTTATACGATTTGATGGTGAAATATTATTCTAATTTAATAAATTATATTCAATTGATTTTAGTTTAATTTCATTATGATACAAATAATTTTATGAAATGTATATTATAGATTATATATAATTAGTGTAAATACATTCCTTTTTGTTTTATTGAATGACTAGATAACATCATTTAAAGATAGATAAGAAATTTTTTATCGCCTAAGTGATAATGGTAGATGTTATATTAGAAGTTATATCCAAAATCATGAATATTATTTTAATACCCTAATATACATTCATTTTTTAAGGGAAATTAAAATTTTTAGGTAGAAATATATTTTTTAGGGGGGGAACATAATAACCCAAGATTTTAATATATGATTTCCTCTAGAAAACTTAAATATATTTGATTTCCCTTTCCCCATATGCATTGTAGATATAAAAAATGATGGAATATATATATTATAAATGTTAAATAAAAATTAAAAAATATTTTAATTATTAGTTATGATTAGGATAACTGAATTTTGAAAAATATAAATATATATAGGTTGTATTATAAAAATTTAATTATTTGATTATATTATTTAGAATTTATTTCATTTAACTGCACATTTTATAAAATAAATATAATTATATTATATGAAACCTAATTATGTTAAGAAAATATAATATTTATTTATTAACTATATCATTATTTTTTATTAATTAATAATAAGAACATATATTTTTTTAAATTCATTTTCTTATAAAAGAAATCTTTCCCTATGATTTATAACATTATTTATAATGATTTGTTTTATAATTTAAAATATAAATATTATAATATAAAAATTATTTTTTTATTCATTTTAAAAATTTCATTATAAGATTACTATTTGGTTTCTTGTCTAATCATTTATTTTTATGTGAATTTTGTAATATAACATTTTCTAAAATATTATGTTTTTAATAGATTGTTGAATTTTATCATTTATCACATAATGAACTGAAGTAAATAAAATTGGATTGAAAATTTGGAATCATTTGGTAAAAATTATGTAATTCCCCACTTTATTCTTTTCCATAAAACAGTAACATTAATTAGTTATAAATAAGTATACACAATAAAAAAGAAATGGTCAAATTGAAAAATATAATTGCAATGAGTTGACAATTTGTTTATAAAAATTGTGGGAAGGGCTATTTGAGGCCCTATGAAACCTTATCTATTCCCCAAATTATTTTTTTTCAAAACATTGGATCCACATTTCGTGAGGGTGATATGCATTTTTCAACTATTTTTATGTATTCACAAAAATGACCTTGCTTTATATATATAAAATGGGGTCTCCTCACATAAATTACAAACACAACACCACCAAACACATTCAACATAAACTCTTTCAAAATCAATCACAGACATTCATATCCACCTTTAATAGGTTTTGGTATTCTATGAGTACATCTCTAATGACTAAACCATGTTTGCGAAGGAGATAGTTCAAGAGTGAGGTATAAGTTTATAACCATCATTCTAATTTCATTTTTTTACCTGCAATATCCTTCAATTTTTCACAGGATAATATTCAAAGGATATAATAAATATCATTAATATACTAGTATGTTGTTATTAACTTTTTAAACTCATTAAACACCTTTAACCATTCCATCATGAAATATTAAAATGTGAATAGAGCGTACGTGTGAACTACTGCCTCCACAAAGTAATTTTTTTTCATTCCATTCCAAACAATGATGGTATTCAAAGGGATTTTAGGATATAAATATATTTATATATAATTATATATATATTATATAAAATTATTCAATGACTAACCATAATACTCTTCTCCTCTATTTTATGTATAAATAATGTAGCATCCCTGATTATGTGGAGAGAACCTTTTCCTTGAAATAATGTAATCTATAATTCATTATCATCGATAATTAAATTTTATACAAATTTTATTAAAGTATTAGTATTATATTTATGATATATAAATTTTTTATTGTACAAATTTTATATCCTATTAATGATATTAAGGATAGAAAATTAATATAAAATTAACTAGCATAATCAATCAAACTATGATAGAAAAATTAAAAAATATCATATTATATTATTGTTTGTTTTCAATCACTTATTCTGAAATTTCATTTTTTCACAGTTATAAGATTCTAATTAAAAATTATAGGATCATTTTTCTTTTAGTATATTGATATTTCAATGGTAAAATGTCATTATCAATTAATAATCATGATATTTTCAATACTGGGTTGGTTTACCGACATATATGAACAGTGATATGAATTCATATTATGGTTGACTGTGGGAAAAGAATAAATTTTATTATGTTATATAATTATTAAAAAATTATTTTTTATTCATTGTTTATAAAAAATTTACTCATTCATCATGAAAAAACCATTAATTTGTTAGGAATCACTAAAATATTATTATTGTTAATTTCATCTCCATGGATAAAGAATGAAACACATAATAAAGATGTTAAAAGTTCATGAATAATTATATTAGATCCATTAAAATGCCTATAATTATTTTTTATGATTAAATCTATATGAATAATGAATACCGATCTCACTCTTACAAAACTAGATCCAAACTATAAGGATTATATACGACATATGTTATTAAATAGTTAAAAAATAATTTTTTAATGGTTATAAAAGATAATTATAAATACTTATAGGTAATAATATGTGTCCTACATGTATATTTAGTAAAAATATTTTCATTATTCACTATTTCTTGTATAATTGTAGAAAAAATTAGGTCCACTCTAAGGGTTTTTTTCTCAAATTCCACATATTGAGACATTTTTTATAGATAATTTATTTCTGGTTTTTATAGGAATATTAATTGAGATATTATATCATTAAATAATAATTAAACATGTTACTTAATTTTAAATTTTAATATATATGATTCAATATGATCGAAATTATATTCTCTTCATACTTTCTCGGGTTTTATTGGCTCAATTATATTTAATTGAGTTATAATTTTTCATCATGAACATATTTTATATGTGTCGGGTAAAATTTGATATATTATTTTGTTGTGTATTATTTTTCCTTTGAACTTAGTGGATATAAAATTTTACCATATTTCCATTTTTAAATTTTTCTTAATTCATGAACTTTACTACCTATAAGGGACTTTATTAAATAAAATCACAGTAATTTTGTAATATAGTTTTTTTGAATATTATAATTCAATAATATCTTTATTAATTAATTTTCAATTTTACATCACAATCATATAATATTTTAGGGGACAATTTTACTATTTATTGGGAGAATCCTACATGAATATTCTCTTTCTTAATATGATAATGTTATCAAGAACTAACCATTGCCTCTTAAAATTATAATTGTTTCATGTCTATTTTTTCCAAAATTGTAATTTCTTATATATGTTCTCTAAAATATATAATAGATAAATTTCAATTATTATAGTTATTCTAGTTACACATATTAAAATGGAAATCTAATAATCGTTCAAAAATGTTTTATTCCAAAAAAATGTACATAAAAATATTTTCCAAAATTGTGAAGTAATGTGTTAAATATTCCAAACTAAATTCCCTTTGATAATATTAAACAATTTATTTGGAATAAATTTTTTTAATATTTTTTAACATTTTAATTCCTTCATGTGTTTTCCCATCCCCATATTTTAATATTAATTTATTAAGTCACATATAACCTCACCAAATTTGAATATACCAAAATAGAAAACTATTAATGAACTTTCATGGGGACTCGTATTTATTATAGTGTAGGAAATTAATTAGAATCTTTATCTCAAAATTTTCTGCTTTTATAAAGGAAATTACATACATCCCAAAATTAAAATATATCCATTTTAAAAAGAATCAAAATGAAAAGGATATTTCATATCTCAAATGTGATTTTTCAAAATAAAATTAAAATTAATTTACAACAATATAGTTTTACATTCAAGTATCATATATATTATCGATGATGTTCCTAAAATGTTACCATCCACCTTATTTAACATGGTAGTTTATATAATTTCATTTATTTTAGAGAAATTATTTATGACTATCTATTTATTACCTACAAAATTTAGTTTTAGAGCAATGAATTTTATTCCAATGTCACTGAATTGTGAAAACCAATTTTTTAATTTCTTTGATTAATGGGCATTCAACTAAATTATTCACATCTACATATTGGGGAAACTTATGGTCTCGACCTTTTTTCTTTTACCATTATTTATTAAATAATAGTTTATTTATGATCCTGATAAAATTGTACATACCTTGATTGTTATGTGATTCCCATGGATTCACATTTATATTCTATGCAACCAATCCATTTTTTATGTTATGTTAATATTGTTTGTGTCTGTATACTATCCCATGTGATTTCATGTATATGAAGAATTTATATTTATAACCATACCTCATTTCATATATTATAGTCTATTTTTTATTTATATTCATGTACTGTAATTTTTTATTTCCATTGATGATGTAATGTTATTTAGTTATTATTGAACTCTTTTGTATAGACAATATATTCCCCCCCATATTAATATCTTACACCCAAAAAACTAGTAGGATAAATATTGTGTACTGGGATGTCTAATTGAGGTCTTGGGTCATTCTTGTGTCGCCATTTTTCTATATGGTGATCTAGGGAAGGATGCTACAAAGTGGTATTGGGGTATTTATTTCATTAGTGTTGTTATTTGGTATCTGGTAAAGTTTAAATTTAGGAATGTGTTATTGCTTTTTATAGATGTTGGGATTATGAATCATAAAACCCTTCCTAAGAGAATTTACATGTTAGTAGGACATTCATAAGTTATTCATATTTTCAATATCACATTTTAATTGGATTTTAAACCTGGGTGGTGGACATGTTGATTGGAAATTTTGATATAGGATGACTACAATGACCTCTTCATATGGGAAAGACAGCAACAAATGAATTTTGAACCTTGGTTTGTAATGGAAAGACACACCTCATGATTAATATTTGGAACATAGATTTAAAATTAAATATAATCCTTATTTTGGTTAATTAAACTGAAAATATAAGTAGTGTACCATAATATGTCAAAAACTAACCATATAATGACTATGATAATATTTACTAAGTGGGTTTCTACTTAGTTGGGTTGGCTTCTATATGGACTTTTTTTTGATTGTAGGTCTTTTGAATCTATGAAGATATTTTTCTCAAGTTTTATGACGAAATTTTAATAATATTAAATAGAACTTTTAGTGAACCTAGTGGTATAGTTTAACTCATATAGAAACCCATTGAATCCCTTGAGAATGATCACTCTTTAGTTTTGTATTCTGTACTAGTCTACTAAGGAGTAGTATGATATCCTTTTTCTCAAAGAGGATAGGTTCCCTAGTTGTGATTAGAAGGTGAGGATTTTATTTTCATCACCCGTACCCTAGGGCCCATGCTCTGACTACCCCATGCCCATCTTCCATAGGCCAGGGGCTGGCGACTAGCACTGAAGGAGTATTCCCTTAAATTGGGAATGCATTTCCTTTATAACCTATAAACACACATGACTAAACACACAACAAGATACGAACTCAAGAAAAATCTATAGTAATCAATGTGAGTACAATATGTAAAAGGGGCCATAATACAATCCCAACTAGAAAGACCAAAGAAGCTGGAAAGTAAAAGACAACTGATAGGTGAAAAGAAGCTCCCACATCATCCACCAAGAATCCAACCTGAAGGGTAGGTACAGATCACGAATGGCCGTCTTTATTGTTCTCCTCGTCTAATGTCCACCTCCGAGCTACCTCCAGTCTTGGTACTCTCATCCTCAGTTAGCGCAGTCTGTCGTCTGCACCAAACACATCGAGGTGCGGGCATAGCCAGTGTAGGGATGAGTATAATGATACACAGTAGGGACCCCAACACCCTCAAGGTCTCATAAATTCCAAAAAGGATAATCCACAAAGCATGTAAACAACTGTCAACCCTACTTAGGTATATTCCCATACATATACCTAGGATATCAAGTAAACCCATCTCAATCACGAGGAAATAGAAGGCCCAACTCAATAGCCCAAAGAACAACTATTGAAAAAAGGAAGGACTAACATGATGGTAACTACCACACAAGTACACCACACTAAAGAATACCACCATGGTATTACCATGAAGGTATGTACCACCCAGGTACACCACACTACAAATTTATAGTGAAGGTATTACCACTAAGGAAAGTTCCACATAGGTACAGACTCATCTCACAAAAGATATAACTCAGGTAAAATAGTAGAGATGATTAGATTTAACTACTGAATCATCATACTCTTTTAAGAGGCTGACCCACATAGGATCTTAAATCATCATCAGATCCACACAGGATCTCTAGGAGCTGACCCACATAGGATCGATCGGTGATGACCCAAACATGATTTCTCGGTGCTGACCCACACAAGATCGCTCGTTGCTATACCACAACAGATTTATCGGTGCTGACCCACATAGGATCACTCCGTGGAGACCCACATAGGATCGTTATTCATTTTTCATGTCATAGCCAGCAATAGGGTTCCCACACTATGCTCGCTTGTCTCTGGGAGGGTCTGATCCACAAGCCACTAGTCGATACTACATCTTCTATTAACTCCCACAAATAAGTATCTCAAAGTACCACCACGTCATAGGGGTTTCCATACAAGAGACAGTGCATCAATCGGATGCCCAGTTTGTGAGTTATTATACTTTTAGTCTAGGGGGATGTTGGATTCGTGCTTGAAGCAACTTGACCACACCCCATCTTAATCCAAATATCTAGTGGGTATACTCAGAGGTACCATCTCACTCCAAGGTTTCTAGAACCACTAATGGTTCATTAAATGGTCTCATGGTTCCAATGTTATGGCCAAAAGAGTGTATAGGGTCGAAACTAGTCTGGGTCCGGTCCGAACCGGTCGGACTGACCTGGCCCACTATGAAGCTCGGGCCGCTGGGTCTGGACCGGCCCACTATGGGTGGTCTGGAAGACTGTAGAGGGTTGCGAGGTGGCATGGCAGCGGTGGCCGTGGAGGGCTGTGCGGCGGCGAGGCCATGGGATGGGGGGACTGCGTGGGGCCGCGAGGCTTTGAGGCCGTGGGGGTCGTGAAGCAGAGGCACATAGGCCGCGGGGCGGAGGAGACCATGGATGGTGGATCAGTGGGCAGCATGGCCGCAGATGGCGGAGGCCGCAGAGAAATGGTGGTCAATGAGGGCAGAGGTTGTGGGTGGCGAAGCTGCTGAGCAGCGGGGGGTCGTGCCAGTGTTTGCAGACGGCTTGACCGGCCGCCCTTTGTTCGTCGCCTTTGCCGTGGTTCTCGAGTTCCGCTGGTGCGAACCGCTGGCACCTGTCTCCATCAGCATTGTGACGATCACAAAAACCATTCCTGAAGAACGACGGAGGGTTATGGCCATGTTTTTTTGGCCCGCAACCTCCTAGTTAGAGCGCTAGCAAGTGGTTCAACAAATTCATGAATGTAGAACGTCAAACCCTCTCACAATGATCATTTCCAAACCCAAAAAAGAAAAAATCCATGGATCAACTAGTTAGAGATTAGATCCTCATTCCTTGTTTTATAAGGGAAGAAAATGGTAATATATATTCATTCAAAATCACACCCCTACCTCAGAAATTTTTTGACACATGTAGCAAGGAAGGAGAAGATTTCGTTGGCGCTTGACGGACGTCGATGACATCAACGTATCCTCGATCTTGGTTCATTGTCTTTTGAAGACGTTCATCAATTGGCGAGAGTTTCCTTCATTGGGGTGTGTGTTCTTATTTGGAGAATTCATTCATAGTTGGAGAGAATAATCTTCTAATAGTTTTTCTCTCCCAATTCCACCAAAAATGCAAAGTAGCCAACATATTGTGATTCCACAATTTAATTGTTGGCACAAAATTTAAATTGAATTAATTAATTACAATAAGGATTGAATAAAAAATGAAATGGGGTGGAACCATTAATGTTGGAGAAGTTTAAGCGACTTCCCCACACTTAAGAGGGAGTCCAAGGGGGTTTTAGTCTCGGGTGGTCACCACCACCATAACCAAGGAGAGGTTTTAGGTTCTATGGTCCCCACCTCCATAAACTCCCATGGGAGATTTAGTTATCATGGTACACACCTATAAACCATACACATGGGATGTTTCAACAAAACAAAAATAAAATAAATGTTTATTTTATTTTATTTATGTTTCCAAAAAACCTAGAATACTAACTTTCACCCTCAACCAACTGTTGTCGAGGTGAAAATCTCCTTAAGCCAATAATGGCACTGCCAGTTCAGCGGTGTTCTCGGATTTCGATTCCGAGTACCATTTCAAATTTTTTAAAAACCCGCTTTTACGTTTACTAAACGTACCTGAAGAAAAGCTTAGAAATTCATTTTCGGCACACCGGGTCTCGGAATCATGCACCGTAAATTTTCACGAACTCATAAAATTCCCATTTAATTAAAAACATTACAGGGATTTTATGAGTCTTTACATTTCCGAACCTCTGGGATTTACATCCTCGTAATCCACCAATAAAAACCTAGAAAACAAGTTGGGGTACTGAACATGAATATGAGCCTCCCACTCTGAAGTGCTTCTCTGGAGGTTCCGGTACTTCAAATAAACATGCACCCATGGTATCGACCACCCATGAAGGACCCGCTCCTGCTGACCCTCTATCTCAACTGGAACCTCCTTAAAAGTCTCCCCATCATCAACATTCAGTTCTATGTGTTCGATGACATGGTAAGGGTCATACACGCATTTACTGAACTGAGATATGTGGAAGACGTGGTACACTCGGTGCAACTGAGGAGGAAGAGCTAAGCGGTAATCCATCCCGCCAACTCCTCTGGGGACCTGGAAGGGTCCCATGAATCTCAGAGATAACATTATGCATTGGCCAAATCTCCAGAAACCACGTCTATTTGAGACCTATAGAATGACATGGTCACCATCCTCGAACTCTAGTGGTCTCTGTCTCCTGTAAACATACAAATTCTTCATATTTTGTGCAGTCATAATCCTCTCTTGGATGATCTGCACATTCTTTGTTGTATCACGCACCATCTCTAGCTCCCTTGCATCAGTCCAGAAAAAATGTGATCTCCAAGGTTTCCCATAAAATTACTCAAAAGGTTCTATCCAAACTTTGGAGTGATAGTTTTTGTTGTATGCAAACTCCACCAAATGCATGTGATCCTCTCTGCGGCGACCGAAGATGAGGACGCAAGAAAGTAGCATGTCCTCGAGGGTTTGAATGGTCCGCTCAGTATGGTCATCCGTCTGAGGATGGAAGGCATTTCTCAAATGAACATGCATCCCAAAAGCCTCCTTCAACCCCTTCCATAGTCAGGAAGTGAAACATGTATCGCGGTCAGAAACAATCGTCGAGGATACTCAATGTAGCCGCACAATCTCATACACATAGAGGAATCCAAATCTCTCTACTAAAACCTACTCTCTGACTGGTAGAAAGTGGGGAAACATGGTGAGTCGATCAATGATCACTCGAATCGAATCATGGCCTCTAGATGTACGTGGAATTCCTGTCACGAAGTCCATGGATATCCCATCCCACTTCCAATATAGGACCTCTAAAGACTGAACTAAGCCTACTAATACCTAATTGTAATGCTCCGACCCCAGCCAAACAGATTCTATGTGTTATTACGTATCATTGTCATGATCACAAAATATCAAGTCTCTAAATAACGATTAGTTTAGTTGCTTTGGAAGTACTAGATACATTCATAAGGTTTACACTACATCATAAAATGGAAAACTACAAAAACATTATTTCCATAGGAAACTCAAAGATCCCATATACTACCCCTAGAGGTGAGTCATAATATACGAATTTGCATCTTAGAAAAAATAAAACATAGAAAGGGGTGATCTCAGATGCTTAGTAAGGATAACATTATAGTCGAAATATTCATAAATAAGCATAAACATTTAAGGGAGTGTATAAAACTAGAACAAAATCCTTTTAAACATTAAATTCAACATAATATGGAAATGAAAAAAAATCCATTTACTTATTCACATGGATATTCTAATAGTCTAATAATCACATGTAATATCAATAGCTACATTCATAATGATGGAATGCATAATTCCAGACTTTCATAACCACATAGTCAAGGGATTGTTCCAAGACTACAAATAAGATTTTGTCAAGGCCTTGTTCCAAGACACTAGTTTGTCTCATTAGACCTACCGATGCATCGAGGAGATATAGAGGGCTCCACCAGTCACTTACTAAGTCCAATTCATTCCTCATATGAAAATTTTGAAACATAAAATAAAAATTCATATTAAAACTATCATACAAAATGTCAATACTTTATCCACAAACAATTAATGGTATAAAAATTGCACATGCACAATCAAACATAACTCATTCGATACAATGTGGAATATTTTATTGTATCAGATTAACCTCAATCGATAATAATGATGGATAATTACATAGATGAAAATAATATTCAATACTATTAGAGAGAAATATCCCCATTTTTCTTGAAATCTTATAAAAGTCACACTATTTGTCAAGAATCTATTTAAAAATAGATTTCGAATCAAAGTTTCTCATATCACTTTGAAACTATTAAAAAGAATTTTAATTTTAAAACTTTAATGTCCATATAAATAAATCCTTAAAACCATTTTTAAAACATGGACATTAATGGGAATGATTTAGAATAATAAATTTTTAAAACATTTAAAATCATATTTTAGTTAGAGTTGCCAACCAAAAGATAGACACATGAATAGAAATAATTGAGGTAACCAAAAAAATTGTAATATCATGATAATGAAGGGATTCATTATATACTATGTCAAAGTACATTACATACACCACATAAAAGTGATTTGGTGTATAACAACAAGGAAGTCTCAATGGAATGTAAATTGAGATGAAATATATTATAAAGACTGTATACGTAGGTTAAGGATAAATCAATGACGTAATTATGTGTGAAAAATATTAATACACTAAATATGATTGGATATTCAGTGTAAATCAATCAAAGGACATTCACATATATTCTTGTAAAAACAACTCCAATGAATTGGATATTTAACTCAATAAATGAGGATTGAGTTAAAATTACTCTTATCAAGTTCATATCGGTGACTTGAGAATTTATCAATGGCGTGATTATGTGTATCAAATGTATATCCACAAAATGTGGCATGGAAATTATGACATAAGAAAATTAATAGTGATTCCACCCATAATCATAAACTAAACTAATCAATGAATTATGTGTAAAGTCGAATGAGTAGAAATTGAAATTTCAAATTCTCTTATTGATTTGGTAACTTACGAAACATAAACCCATGATATATGGATCATTAAATGATGATGTAAATATCCATAAATTAAATTATATTACACAATGAATACAATCAAGGTCAGTACACACACCACATGCAATAAATAAGTGGTGAACAATGGAAATCTCACGGAATTAAAAATGAGATAAGAAACCCCTTACATTTTACTATTTCTTTGGTCGAGGGTATGTTATCATCCTATATAATAGTTAAATAATTTTTATTAAATTATAAAAGATTCATATTCGTTAATATGATATCATATATGATCTTTTTACATTTCTTTGTTAATAATATCTTAGTATTATCGTCGTTTCAGGTGTTAACATATTCGATTTCCTTTATATTCCTTGTTATGTGAGTCATATTTTTTATGGATGGGATGTATATTATTCATATAGAGATTTATATAAATTCTATAAACATTATTTTTAATCATAAAATGAAAGTTAGTCATGAATGGATACGATGGAGAATGAATCTCATCGCATTCGTGGAGACGGTAATCCGTACGTACGCACGAGCGACAATATCATTCATTTGATATTAAAATAGTATATAATTTTATGGCATATCATATATATATATAATCATTATAATTTTATATTTATTATTTACATGAATTACACATCATTATTATACCCACCCAAATAATAATTTATTGAATAACAGTTACACCACAACGTGGAGACGGTAATCCATACATGCACACATATAGTGACATGTCATTCAAAGGATGAATCGAATAATGAATATGGAAATACCATATTTATAATAACATCACAGTATATAAAGATATTTGTGTTATTATTTTAGAATGGAAATAATAAAGAACGAAAAATAGGAAGAAGAAAAGAAACTAAAAGAGGTTGGTGAAATTATTACCTGTTCTTCAGATTGATCCTTTTTATTTGATGAAAAGGGCTCCTTAATATGCCTTTATGACTAAAGGAAGGACTCTAGGATTAATTTAGGGAAGTTGAGAGAATATTTGGGCAGGTTTTGGCCGAGACAAATGTCTTTGAAGGTGTGAATTTGAGAGAAGGTGGAGTGCCCTTTTATAAGAGGGGTGAGTGGCACCCTAGGAAAATCTAGAAATATTATTTTATAATAAAATAATTTTCCATTTCAAATAAAAAAAATGAATTATTTAAAGGCTAAGGTTGGGATGGGTCGAAAAAACTCAACAAATAGGTTTTAGATAGGTTTGGGGCACTATATTAACTTTATTTTTTACATATAACTCTTAGTTAAATAGTTTCACACTAACCATGTCTCTTTGTATTTTAATATTATATGGATAATAAAAATAAAATATACATAAATGAGAACCCCAAGTGGTTAATTAATGAAACACATATCATTATATAATTACATTGTCTGAACGTTAGATTTTTAGAAATATAATATCAATTAATAATATAATATTTCTTTTAAAAACTCTTTTATGTCAATGTTGACACTATTTGGTATTTTGTTTCTGCAAAAATCGTAATACCATTATTACCACAAATAAAATTCATATAAAAATCCTAATATGTCATATTAACCTAAAAAATTAGTTAAATTCATAAAACGTCTCAAATTACATTAATCTAGATATTTATAATATCAATTATTTTAAATTTACATTATTTAAGTAATTACTGCATCACCATTGCGTCAAAAATAAATTAAATTATTTAATCTATAAAATTTATAAATAAAATACCATTATTTAGGAAATAATTTTAACTTTCTAGTGAATATTCATAATCGAATTAATATTATGCATAACAATATATTAAAAATGTTTTAGTTTTTAAACATTGATTTTCAATCTTTTAACACTGCTCTGAATTAAATAATAATAAATGTCTTAATCTAATCCATGTGGACCAAAGAGGTTCATATTTTATTCCTAAGGTCATTTTTGGTAGAATTATACTTATCTAGTTGAATTAGGACATGTGTTAGGGTAATAATAATATCATTTTCCCTTAATTACCCTATTTTATTTTAACCATGGTAAATAAAAGTAAAAAGTTTACTATTCAACAAATATTTTTTTTATTTTATTGAACCAAAATTTACTCCTTAATATTAACCATGTCTCTTTTATTTTAGAAATTCCACTCACAGATGTGGTAAAATTAATTTTTATGCGAAATTGAAAAATTTTCATGGAGGTGGGTAAAAGACGGTGAAAAGTTCAATAAAATTTTTATTTACCAAAAATTATTATAAACTGAATCCAATTAATTAAATTAAAATTATATTAGTATTATGTATCTATTTTGACCTAAAATAAATTTAAATAAAATAATTATTTATTTGAATAAAAACTCACTTTTAAACTATAACTCAGTGTTTTTAACTATTCGTCAAAAATTAAATGTTTTCAAAAACATACCAAAAATTCATCCTAAGATAATTTTGATATTATGAATTAAAAAATTAAGCCTATTTTACCAAACTAAAAACATAGAAATTGCATTTATTAGTTTAAAATTAATTCCCGTTGTCGTAACCAAAAAACGTATTTTTAAGAAATAAGAACTATCAAAAGATTGACATTTGTTTATGTAAAATTTCAAAGTGAAATTACTTCCAATGACCAACATTGGATTAAATGGTAAAAATATAATCTAATTATACATCCAACCCATTCATATGTATATTTGAACACAATAAATTATTTTTATTAAAAAAGATGTTTTTAGTTATAATATATTATTTTTCACTATTCACCCAAATATGAATGTTATCATAAAAGCACAAAAAATTTCATGAAACTAATTTATTATGTCCCGATCACAAATAATATGTTTATTTTGTCAAATTTAATATATAAAGGTTTAAAATATTGGATTTATTAAGGGTTTTCCATTAAAAGGAGGTAAAATTGCATTTTTCAAAAAATACTTATTTTATCTGAAAAAATGAATTTTTCCATACATTATGTCTATGAAATTCGTAATATAGATTCTAAAATATTAAGGGTTATATAAAGTTCAAAATTATATTAACACTAATCATAACCACTTTTGAATGACAAGTTTGGTATGTCGTGGTGCGCTTGAACTCGATGTTGCATGTAGTGTAAGTTATTGAATTACATTGAAGATCTATCCTACTATGTAATCGTGGGGTGTAACATTATTCCCTCCTTCAATAAATTGAGTCCTCATAATTTTTAAAAGTGGTCTAGAGAAGATAATGAAAAGTCCCACATCAGAAAAAGAGTCAATAAAACAATCACTTTAAAAGAAATAAAGAGAAGTGAAAAGGTCACCCACGATAACTCATACTAGGATTCCATGTAAGAAAAAATGGATGTAGAAGAAAAAGTAAGTGTCAAGTTATGATTGAGAGGGATATAATACATGATTAGGAGAAATTTAACAACAAGAAAACCACAAACTTGTGATGGGAAAAACAGTCATTAGCTTCCCAGTAGGAAAAGTAAACAGAAAACATTTTTTTTGTATTAAGTGACATTTTAAAAAGATGAGGACTTCATTTATGAGATTGACTAAGAACATAAAGAGATATACTTAATTTTTAATTATAGATTCATTCTTTAATAAATTTCAACCACTAACTCATTTTTTTAAATGATGAGTATTAAAGAATACTTGGTCACACGGGAAGAGCTATAATAAACTTCTAGAGAATCACATGATCCAAAAAAGATAAATAATATATTAACCTTGTCTTTAGAGATTAATCAAAACCAAAACGGTTAGTACAATATCTGATGATCCCCCCAAAAAATATTCCTTTAGAGAAAGAAAAGCTAATAATAATTTCTAAAATTAAACAAACAATACCCCAAAGTTAAATAAATACCATTAAATAAATAATTGTCCTTAAAATCCTTCTAAATAATCCAAACTAATATTTAATCCAAAAACCAAGAAAAATTTGGTTATGTAGACTTCCACGTTAAATTGTATCTCAAAATGACATCAACAACTCTTAAAGTCACATAATTAAAATTAATTAACCTATCACATATTCTCTATTATATGTTAATAATTTCCATAAATAACCCAAATCAATATAAATCCACAATAAAAACATAGATAAAAATATTCCATTACTCCTCAAATTAAATTTCATAGTATTCTATTTTTCTTGGGCAAATAGTGTTCCCAAAAAATAGAACATCTCAAAAAATAACATTTATCACATAATCACCAAATCATTTTCCTATAATAAAGGTATTACTTTGATAATACATAAGATCCCAAATCAACTTTTTATTGATCAATAAAATCATTTAACTAAAAAAGTTAGTCACACTAACCACAAGCTTCACATAGTCTAGTGGTATGCGATAAATCCCAATCGCACTCTTGTTGTGGGTTCGATTCCCACAGCTTTGTCCAACGTGATGGGTTGTCACTCAGTCTGCGTGTATTCCATTTTTAAAAACTATATTTCATAACATTACCAAAATGAGATAAATTTCTCAAAATAACCATAACATAATTTATCCCCAAATGTTATCTCATACCTCGAATTTTCATCCCAAAATATAATAAATTGTAATTGTCTCAATCCCAATGATCATATAAAACCAAATGTTTATTTGTAACTATATCCACAAGAGAAAAGATAATTATTCCTTAAATAAAATTTTCAGATGACAACTTCAGGGTTACAAATATAAGATAAAATTATTCCAAAGTAATCCCATCAACAAGGAACATTAATACTTTTAAACATATCTCTAACCATATATTTCTACATAGCATCTTCTTTGAAAAAAAAAACATCCTATAGAATAGGGCATTCACTCAGGTAATGGCCAGGTCCCCTACATTTGCAACAAATGACTGTAAATGGATTCTTGGGACCATTTTTTATTTTCTACCATAGTACTCTTCATTTTTCCTTGGCAATTCTTCAATTTATGTCCTTAATTCTTATACGTAAAGATTTTCTTTGTTCCATTGAGACACTTTCCTGGGTGTCTCCTTCCACATTTCCTGCATGATGGATGTTGAGGATTCTTTTCTCCATAGTATCCACTTCTGGAGCTCTTATCAGTCATCACCATTCTCTTATTTGTTGATTCTGGGAGTTGGTTAATATATATGTTGTTGATCATATTTTTAGAAAACTGATTTGGCATGAACACGATATCTTTTACGCCTATCAATATTCCATTTTGTTTCTAATTTCCACCATTGTTCCCACCTTGTACATCATTCTCAAAGTTACTAGGACTTCCTTGGAATCGAACCATTGACTAAAAATAGAAAGCATTGTGTGAGTAACAGTAGTCATTAAATCATTTAGAGAAAATCAAGACACCATATTTTCAATTTGAAACTCCATACGATTAACCAAGGTCATTTATTCTCATCTTATATTAAAATACTTCAAAATGGTTTGTAATCAAAATGTAAATTATCCTCAGAATATCGCCTGGGAGTATTGTAACCAAGAGTGCATCAAGGCTTGTTGTCGTGCATCAGTTCCCGTTCAAGTCTAGATCAAAGTGGTGTTTTCAGTTTTTACCCCTAGGTAAATCTATGCCAGAGGTGCCTATACCTGTTCATATCCAAATAGGTATGTATTTCTCGGAAAACTCAAAAAATATATACAATACAAAAATTCTGGGATGTTCTTCTAACCAAATCTTCAAAGCCTATCTAAGGGCTATGTGCTCTAATCATAGTTTATCTAAATCTAGCTTCCAATGTTTTTACTAAACTTCCTCTGATAAAAACTATAATGCCCCGACCCTAGTTACCCAGAGTTGGTGCATTATTTCATATCATTGGAATGATAACAAAAGATCATGTCTCGAAATACCAATTAGTTTAGTATCATTGGAAGTACTACATACATTCATAATGTTTATATTACATCGTAAAATGAAAAAATACAACAACATTATTTCCATAGACAAAATTGAGATCCCATATACTATCCCTAGAGGTCAGTAATAATATACTTTTTTGCATCCTAGGAAAAATAAAACATAGAAATGTGTGAGATCTGATGCTCAGTAAGGATAACATTATAGCGGAAACATTCATAAATAAGCATAAATATTTAAGGCATTGTATATCACTAGAACAAAAGCCTTTTAAACTTGAAATTATGCATAATATTGCCAATATAAAATAAAATAATTCCATTTCAGTATTCAGATGGATATTCTACTAGTCTAATAATCACATGTAATATCAATATCAACTTTCATAATGATGAAATGCATAATGCCAGACTTTCATAACCACATAGTCAAGGCCTTATGCGAAGACTAAAAATATGATTTTGTCAAGGCCTTGTTCCAAGACATTAGTTTGTCTAATGAGACCTACTGATACATCGAGGAGCTATAGTGGGCTCCACCCATCACATACTATGTCCAATGGATTCCTCATATGAAATTTTTAAAACCTATCATAAACATTCGTATTAAAACTAACATATGAAATGTCAATACTTTATCCGCAAACCCTGAATGGTATAAAAATAGAACATCCACAGTCAAACATATCTCATTAGACTCAATATGGAATATTTTATTATATCAGATTAACCTCAATTGAGAATAATTAAGGATATTGACATAGATGAAAATAATCATCAACACTATAAGAGAGAAATATCCCATTTTATCTTGAAATCATTTAAAAGTCACACTATTTTTCAAGAAGCCATTTAAAAATAGAATTATGAATCAATGTGTCCCATACCAATTTGAAACATTTAAAAGGAATTTTAATTTTAAAACATTAATTTCCATATAAATAAATCTTTAAAACCATTTTAAAACACGGACATTAATGAGAAATATTTAGAATAATAAATTTTTAAAACATTTAAAATGATAATTTAGTTTAGTTCCTTACCAAAAGAGAGACACTTGAATACCAATAATTGAGGTAATAAAAACATTATAATATCATGATATAAAATGCATTTATGATATGATATGTAAAATTACATTATATACACCATATAAAAGTGATTTGGTGTATAACAACAACGAAGTCTCAATGGAATGTAAATTGAGATGAAATCTCTTATAAAGACCGTATCCATAGGTTAAGGATAAATCAACGACATAATTAGGTGTGAAAAATATTAATACGCACAATATGATTGGTTATTAAGTGTAAAGCAGTTTGAAGACATTCGCACATATTCTTGTAAAAACACCACCATTGAATTGGATATTTAATTCAAAAAATATAGATTGAGATAAAATTACTCTTATCAAGTTCATATCGACGACGTGAGAATTTATTAATGGGGTGATTATTTGTATCAAATTTATATCCACATAAAGGGGATTGGAAATTTTGACATAAGAATATGAATAGTGATTCATCACATAATCTTGGAGTAAAATAATCAATGAAGTATGTGTAAAGTTGAATGAGTGGAAATTGAAATTTCAAATTCCCTTTTCGATTTGGTAACTTACGAAACCTAAAACCCTGAAATAAGGATCATAAAATGTTGATTTAAATATCCATAAATTAATTTATATTACAAAATGAATACAATCATGGGAAGTACACACATCAAATGCAATAAATAAGTTGTGAACAATGGAAATCTCACTGAATTAAAAGTGAGATAAGAAACCCCTTACATTGTACATTTTACTTGGTCTAGGGTAAGGTAACCTCTTGTATAATGGTTAAATAATTGTTATTAAATTATAAAATTATAATTTTCATTAATATGATATCATATATGAACTTTTCTACATTTCTTTGTTAATAATATATTAGTATTATCGTCGTTTTTGGTGTTAACTGATTTGTTTTCCTTTATATTCTTTGTTAAGTGAGTCATACATGTTAGGGATGGGATGTATCATATTTATATAAAGAATGATATCAAGTATCTAAACATTATTTTTATTCATCAGATTAATATTATCCATGAATGGATACGATGAGAAATGAATCTCATCGCGTTCGTGGAGATGACAATTCGTACATACGCACGAGCGACAATATCATTCTTTTGATGTTAAAATAATATATAATTGGATGGTATATCATATATAAAAAATAATTATCATGTTATATTTATTATTTAAAAGAATATAACATCATTATTATACCTATCCAAATAATAATGTATTGAATAACAATTACACCATGATGTGGAGACGGTAATCCGTACGTACGCACGTTTGGTGACATGTCATTAAAAAGATGGAAATAATAATAAATATGGATATACCATATTTATAATAACATAACAGTATATATATAAAGCTGGAGTTGTTAATTTAGAATGGAAACAACAAAGAAATAAGAAGTGGAAGAAGAAAAGAACTTGAAAGAGCGTGGTGAAATTATTACCTCTTCTTTGGGTTCTTCTTTTTGATTTGATCAAAAGGGATCCATAAGTTGGTTTTCTGACTAAAGTAATTCTACTATGATGATGTGAGGGACGTTTAGAGAATATTAAGGCAGGGGTTGTCTAAGCCAAAAGGATTCGAAGGTGTAAATTTGAGAGAAGGGGGAGATCCCTTTTATAAGAGGGGTGAGGGGCACCTTAGGGAAAGCTAGAAATATTATTTTATAATAAAATCATTTTCGGTTTTTAATGGCTCCAAAATGGATTATTTAAAGGATAATGTTGGGATAGGTCTAAAAGCACTCAAAAAATAGGTTTTAGATAGTTTTGGGTCACTATATTCACTTTATTTGTTAAATTTAACTCTTAGTTAAATAGTTTGACATTTAGCATGTCTCTTTGTATTTTTATATTATATGGTAAATAAAAATACAATATACCTTCAAGAGAACCCCAAGAGGTTCATTAACAATACACCTATCATTATATAAGTCTTTTGGCCGAACCATAGATTTTTAGAAATAGATTATTAATTAATAATATAATACTTGTTTTAAAAACACTTTTATGCCAATTTTGACACTATTTGGTATTGTGTTTTTTCTAAAATCCTAGAAAACTTATTACATCGAAAAAAATTCATCTAACCAACCCTAATATGCAATTATAACATAGAAAATTAGTGGAATTCATGAAATGTCTCAAATTCAATTTATTTGGATATTTATAATATCAATTATTTTAATATTTCATTAATTAGGTAATTAATACATCACCGTTGTGTCATAAATAAATTAAATTATTTAATGTCTACAAATTTTAGATAAAATACCATTATTTAGGAAATTTTTTTATATTTCTATTGAATATTTATAATCGAATTTATCTTATGTATAACCCTATATTAGAAATGTTTTAGTTATAAAAAATGTTTTTTACTCTTTTAACTCTTCTTTGAATTAAGTAATAATAAATGTCCTAATCTAATCCCAAGTTGAACAAAGTGGTTCAACTTTTATTCCTAAGGTTGTTTTTGGTCTAATTATACATATAAAATAGAATTAAGACATGTGTTATTGTTATAATAATATCATGTTTACCCTTAATTACCCTATTTAATTCTAAGAGTGGTAAATAAATGTAAAAAGTTACTTCCAATGACCAACATTGGATTAAATGGTAAAAATATAATCTAATTATACATCAAAACCATTCATATGTATAGTGGAGAACTATAAATTATTATGATTAAAAAAGTTGTTTTCAGTTAAAATATATTATTTTTCAATGTTCACTCAAATATGAAAGTTATCAGAAAAGCACAAAAAAATTATTGAAATTAAATTCTTATGTCCAAATCCTAAAGAAGAAGTTTAATTTTTTCAAATTAAATATATAGAGGATTCAAATATTGGATTTAAAAAGGCTTCTCCATTAAAAGGTGGTAAAATTTCATTTTTTTAAAAAATACTTCTTTTATCCAAAAATATTAATTTTTACTTACATTATGTTTAAGAAACTCATAATATGGATTCTAAAATTATCCGGGTTATATAATGTTCAAAATTCTTTTAATACTATTCATAACCACATTTGAACAGCTAGTTTGTTATGTTGTGGTGCTCTTGAACTCAATGTTGTATGTAGTGTAAGTTATTAAATTTCATTGAGGAACTAATGTACTATGGTATATTCGGGTGTTACACTGATTCTCTACATTCACTTTTAAGAAAGTGAGGCATCAAGAGAATAACTCTACTACCACTTTCTTCATTCCCAGCCACCAGTGTTATCATCAGAGATCCTAGTACATCTTCACCACTCGTGGATGTACTGCTAGAGGGGATTTTTGGAACTCCATCAACACATCGTCCTGAAGTGACACTGGTTCCAAAGTACGTCCTCTAAAAAGGATGTTGTGCTCCTCACATTTAGAAAATCCAGCTGGTTCCTGTCTAGGGGATATGTGAGTAAGTCGAGTGTCACAGTCAGTGTCCCCCTGATGCGAATTGTTTACCCACTTAAGAAGTAAAGGAGTGACTTTATGAGACTGAAGAAAAGATCCTCCACCCCAATCCCCAGAGGATATCTACGAAGCAGATAGCTGCTCTGTTGCCTCACATAGCAGCTCTATACCAGATCTCCTGCTGAGTGCATCTGCTACAATATTCCCCTTACCCGGAGTACAGACTATCTCAAAGTCATAGTCCTGGAGGAACTCAAGCCGAGGTCATTGTCTCAGGTTCAGTTCCTTCTCAGAAAAGATATACCTGAGACTCTTTTGATCCGAGTATACAGTAAAATGTTTGCCCATCAAGTAATGTCACCACATTTTCAAGGCGAAGACCACTGCAGAAATATCGAGGCCATGGTTAGTGTAGTTTTTCTCGTGTTGTCTCAGCTGTCGAGAACGTCATGTTATCCCTGCTCGCTACTACATCAGGAAACATCCAAGCTGTGTCCCCGATGTGTAGTAGTAACTACGTACCCTATGCCCTCCCCTGGTAGCATGAAGACGAGGTCACTACTCAGCCTGTACATCATCTCCTAAAAACATTGTTGGATTCTCTATGACCACATGAAGGGTTTCCCCTTCTTCATCAGTGCTGAAAGTGGTGCTTGAACCCTGGAGATTTCTGGAAACAATCTCTTGTAGTAACCAGCCAAAACCAGGAAACTTCGTAACTTCGTCACAATCCTGGGTGTCTCTCAAGCAAGTTCCACCTCAATATTCTCTTGATCCACTACATCTCCAGCCTCTGATATGACATGTCTCAGAAATTTAACCTCTCGGAGCCAAAATTGGAACTTTGAGAGCTTCCCATAAAGCTGGTTCTCTCAGAGTGTGTCTAGTACAACCTACAAATTATAATCATGATCCTCCTCTGAAGTCATGTATATCAGAATGTCGTCAATGAAGACTACTAAAAAGCGATATAGGTATAGATAAGAGATCAAGTACATGAGTCCCATGAACATTGCTGGAGTGTTGGTCATGTTTAATGGAATAACCGAGAACTCATAATGGCCGAACTGACATCTGAATGTCGTCTTCGTGCACATATGCATCTCGTACTCTAAGATGATGATATCCTGATCAGAGGTCTATCATCAAGAACCAATGTGCTCCTGTCAGATGATCAATGAGATCGTCAATTCTCAAGAGTGGGTACTTTTTCTTCACGGTCAATAGGTTCAAGCACTGATAGTCAACACAAAGTCTCAAGCTCCCATGCACCTTCTTGGCGTACAAAATCGGGGATTCCCAAGGAGATACACTGGGATGAATGTATCCCTTCCCCTGAATGTCCTCTAGTTGTTCCTACAACTCACAATTCTCTACGGGAGCCATCCTATATGCCAATGTAGATATCGACACCATCCCGGGGTACAAGTTAATATAAAAGTCCACCTCTCTGCGAGGAGGTAGACCTGGAACATCATCATGGAAGGCATACGTGTACTGGTCCACCACTATAGGATAACTCAGACTCTTCACATCAAACGCTCTGAGTGTAAGGTTTTCCAACAGATGTGTAATCAGATGCACCCACCTCTCGGTAAGTCCATACTGTGCTAAAAAGGCTCCCTTCTCACCGGTTAAGGTAAACCTAGTCTAATCCATCTGTACACACCCACATTGTGCGTAATATAGTCTATTTGAGCATGGACTCTTGATAACCATTCCATACCCAAGATGACGTCGTATATCCTCGACGCTACTATTAAGAGATCCCAGATTATGATCTCACCTACTAGAGAAAGTTCACATCACCGGAACTATTGTGTAAACATCAAATCCGCTCACGTAGGAGTCTCTAGCCGTAAGGATCGACCCAACGACACCATCAGTGTCTTTGAGCTCTAAACAAGGGAAGTGGAAATAATAGAATGACTAGAACCTTTGTCTATACGTACTACAGAAAAGGTGGAATAAACACAGATCGTACCTCATATCATCTCCAAAGCACCGTGGTAGTAGGCCTCAGCTTCCTGGATCTGAGTTCGCCCCTTTCCACCTGCTCTATGTGGTCGCGGTTGACCACCTTGTGGTTGGGGCTGTAAAATCTCGAATTGTTGCCCACCGCCACCTGCATGACCAATTCCACTGCCACGTCCGCCTGCTCCCTGCAGACCGCCTTGATAGAACCAATGTCTCTGAATGGGAGGTCCTTCGACAATCTTCTGATCATCTGTACGGCAGGTTAGAAAGTCACGAGCCATGTTACCCAGCCCAATGCATGTGTAACACTACCCTCTCTTGCCATGAATGGCTCTACCTCGGGTGCCCCACACAATGGATCATGAATCATGCGGTCATCCACCGGTAGGCCTGGTCCTCTTGGACCTCTTCGACATCTGTTTGCCGCTAGCTGTAGAAGTCTCTGCTATGTGATGACTGGTGGTGGGTCCCACTGCTGGTGACTGCTAAGCAAGGAAAATCTCCACTATGAGGGCTCTCTTTAACACCCCTGCTTGTTTTGTGATTCTAAGAGAAATCATCGAAGCCCTGATCTCTCCCCTAATCCCCAGCTCGAAGGTCTAGGCCTAGAAGAATATGTCCCACACCATATATGTGGAGTAGTGTGAGAGGTCATTGAACCTCAGTGGGTATTGAGCCACAGTCATGATTCCCTGTTGTAGATGAAGCAACTCGTGTATTCTCACTATACGAAGATTCACTAGGACCAACTCTACATGAAATAGGCTCTCAAAGTCTTCCCAGAGAAGCTTCACCCCATCATGAACATGGAGAATCCTACTCCACCATCTACTTGCGGGTTCCTGTAGAAGGGTAGTGGCATGGATCACCATGAGATCATTTGGTGTCCCTACCAGTTGGAAACTCACACTACGACCTCTATCCAATCTGTAGTTGCTAGTGTGTCTGCCTCTACCTTGAACCTGGGTGTCCACCAGCGTTGGAACTCATATAATGTGCTCAAGAGGCATGCACCCTTTGCTGTTGTGGCTGGTGGCATTAGTGGCTCATTGGGTAATGGTACCTCGGGTGCCTCCGCTGGTGCCTCTACTGGAATAGGGCCCTACACCGAGGCCTCACTGCTCGGTGGGCTATCAGGGAGTACAACATCTAGAACCCTAGCTGGCTATCTACATGGAGGCATCTTGAAAAGAAACAGCTCTCCCATGGTCAATAAGTTATACCGGGTGAGCGGACCCAAGAGATCACAAAGAAAACTCCTAAAAACATACACGCAATCAGTGTTTTCGTGCACTGAGTCAGAAATCATAGGTTAGGGTCCTGGTGTATGGATACGTCATCTGTCGTACCAACACTGGATTCCCTAAACCGATAACCAAACACACTACACATAACACAATTTATATTAAAACGAAATTTCAGAGTCTTATGTTCTACGGTAGAACTGACTCCCCAGATACCAATTTGTCCCGACCCGTCCCTCGGGGCCTGTGTCATGACTAACCCAAGCCCACGTTCCATAGGACAGGGGCTGGAAAATAACACCGAAGGTGTATTCCTTATGAATGGGAAAGAATTGCCTTTATAACCTATAAATAGACATGACCAAGAACACAACAGGATATGAACAAATGAAAAATGTATAGTAAAAAAAGTGAGTACAGTAAGTAAAAGGCTCCAGAATACAAGCCCAACATGAAAGAACAATGAAATCTAGAATTTAAATGAAAAATGATAGGTGAAAAAAAGATATTAGATCATCCACAATAAATCCTACCTGAAGGGTAGGTATAGATCATGAATGGATGGCTCTACGGTTTGCCTCATATACCATCCACCTCTGAGATACCTCATGTCCCGGTACTCTCTTCCTCAATCAGTGCTATCTTTCATCTTCACCAAACTAATCGAGGTGCCAGCATAGCCTGTGCAGGGGTGAGTATAACGATACTATGTAGGGACCCCAAGACCCCCATGGACTCACAAATTCCACAAAGGCATAACCACATAGCATGTAAACAACTATCAACCCTACTTAGGTATATGAACATATATATAACTAAGTTATCAAGTCAATCATTCTCAATTATGATGAAACATAAGGCCCAAATCATTAGCCCAAAGATCAACTGTTCCACAAATCTAGGACTACCATGAAGGTAAGTACCACAAAGGTACGCCCCACTGAAGAGTACCATCAAGGTATTATCACGAAGGTATGTACCACACATGTATACGACGCATAAGAATAACACCATGGTATTTCCACAATGGAAAGTACCACAAAGGTACAGACTCAACTCATACCAGGTATAACTGAGGTACAGTAGTAGAGATGATTAGCTATAACTATTGAATCAACTTACTCTGCTAAGAGGCAAACCCACACAGGATCCTAAAACTTCATCAGATCCACACATGATCTCTAGGTGATGACCCACATAGGATCTCTCGATGCAGACAGATACAAGATTGCTCAGTGCTGACCTACACAAGATTGCTCGGTGATGACCCACACAAGATTTCTACTCATTATTCAAGACACAACCAGCTAAAGAGTTCTTGCACTATGCTCTCTTGTCTCCGATAGGGGCCTCTCTGCAATCCACTAGACAATACTCCATTATCCAAAAAGTTCTATGCATAATTATCTCAAATGAATGGTATGTCATAGGGGTCTCACCTTAATAGATGGTGCATCAATCGGATTCTCGGTCATTGAGTTATTAGCCTTTTAGTCTCAGGGGCCGAGTTGGATCTGTGCTACATCCAACCTGACCGTACCCCATCTTAATCCTAATCTCTAGTGGGTATACTCAAAGGGACCTTCTCGCTCCAAGGGTTCCAGCGCAACTAACGGTTTGTCAAACTGTCGCCCGGTGCCAAACTTGTGGCCAAGAGAGAGTATAGGGTCGAAACTAGTTCGTCTCCGATCCAACTCGGTCAGACTGACTAGGCACGGCCTGGACTGGGTTGACCCTGTTTAGTTCGACTAGTCCGGACCCGCTGGGTTTGGCCTAGCCCACTAAGCAGCACGACTTGGTGGGCGGCCTAACCCTCTAGGTCTGGCAGGCCGCGAAGGGCTTCGAGGTGGCATGGCCACGACGGCGGTGGAGGGCCACGAGGCGGAGAGGCCGCAGGGGCTGCGAGGTCGGCGCGAGGCCACAAGGGACGGGGGGGGGGGGGGGCGGCGCAAGTCTACAGGGGCCACCATGACGGGGTGAGGCCTCGGGGTTTGGAGGCCGCGAAATGCGTAGGGCGTAAGAGGCAAGGCTATAGAGCGGCGGGGTGTCATGCCATCATCGGCGGCTGGCTTGACCGGCCTCCCTTTGTTCGTCACCTTCATCACAGTTCTCGAGTTCTACTTGTGCCAACCACAGGCACCGGTCACCGTCACCATCACGAAAATGACAACAGACATTAATGATGAATGTCGGAGGGGTCGAGCCATGTTTTTTATGCCCGCAACCTCCGCGTTAGGGTGATAACAAGCGGTTCGACAAAAACATAAAAGTAGAACATCAATTCATACAGCAATGATCATTCCAAAACCCACAAAAGAAATCATCCGCATATCAACTAGTTAAAGAGTGGATCTGTGTTCCTTGTTTTAGAAGGGAAGAACTTGGGAATATATAATCATACATAATTAAATGCCTACCTCATAAATTTCTTGACAGAGGTCGGGAGGAAAGAGATGGTGTTGTTGGGGATTGATTGACGTCGGTGAAGTCAGTGTTTCCTCGATCGTCGGTTCATTGTCATTTAAAGATGTTCCTCGATTAGAGAGAGTGTCCATCATTGGGGAGAACGTTATTCTTTGGAAAATGTGTTCGTTTTTTTAGATAATAATATTACAATTGTTCTTCTCTCCAAATTCCACCGAAAATGAAAAGTATCCAATACGTTGTGTTTCTCCAATTAATGTTTTGGCACAAAATTCAGATTTTCGTAATTGATTACATTGAGGTTGGAATAATAAATCAAAGGTGGTGGAACCATTAATGTGGGGGAATTTTTAGTGTCTTCCACACACTTTAGAGGGATTTCAAGGGAGTTTTAGTCTCAAGTGGTCCCCACCACCATAACCTACTAAAGGTTTTAGGTTCGGTGGTCCCCACCTCCATAACCTATCATGGGAGGTTTAGTTCTGGTGGTCCCCACCTCTATACCATCCACATGGGAGGTTTCAAATAAAAGAAAAGAAAATAAATGATTATTTTATTTTATTACTGTTTCCATGAAAAATCCAAAATACTAACATTCACCCTCGACCAACTGTCGTCGAGGTGAATGTCTCCTTAAGTGAATATCGGCCATGCGAGTTCAGCGGTGTTTTCAGATTTCGATTCTAAGCACCGGCTCAAATGTTATAAAATCATGCTCGTATGTTTTCTGAACATTCTAGAATAAATGTTCATAAATTCATTTCGAGCACACTAGGCCTTGGAATCACGCACCGTCAATTTTAGCGATTTCGTAAAATTCTCATTTAATTAAAAAACATTACATGGAATTTTTGAGAATTTAAATTTATTTCTTTCCATTTTTATAAAAAGAGAAAGAAATATAGTCCTTTTAATATCATTTGTGGTTGTGTCGAGTTCATTCTTGATTCCCTATTAGTAGTAAATATATGAGAGGTTTACCTAAAGAATAGGATGTTGTACCTAATAACATTATTGAGACTTGACAAATAGGGGATGGTGGGAGACCTCATGACTATTAGGATTGACTCAAACTATGATGGGTCATTTTTTCCATTTGTATGATGGTGACCCATCAGAGGGTTTACATAGTGTTTGAGGATTTTTTAGATTTCAATATTGATTAAAGGTATGTCTTGTCAATATTTTTTAAAATTCGTTGTTGTATATTTGTTTATTTGTAATAGAAATACCTTCAATTCATTTATTTCGATTTAGGGTTGGTGGAAATTACTCTTGAGGTATGATATGGGTTTGATGGGTGTTGATGGAGGAGTGTGTGACTAAGAGGTTCTAGTGAGTTAATATGTTTGGAAAATATTGGAGGTCTATGTTTCTATTTGATATATCTGAATGGGTGGTTTGGGACCATGAATCTATTATTTTTTGTGAAATCATGGTTATACAATTTGATTATTATGGGATTAATGGTTTTGTATTTTTTTAATGGATCAATTTCACATCTGATGGAAATACTATTGATTCTAATAGTGGAACGTGAAATGTTTGGTAGATGCAGTACTGCGATAAACTATCAGAGAAGGAATCATGGTAGAGGGTTGTGAACCATTATACTAGTCCCTCTTGGATTATGGCATCCATATGTTAGTGGTACTATTCCAGGAAGGGATTCCCAAGACCCTTGAAATATTTGGAATCCCTTATGGTAATAAGTTTCATAAAAATGGATAGGTTGTGTCGGTAATGATCAATGGTTTCTTAGTGGACAACCAGTTTATATAAAATCATTTCCAATATCCTGAAATGATCTTGAGTATTATAATATAGATATTTATATTAAAATGGATGCATAAATTTAATTCATTTTTGATGAAGGGACTCGTTTTTGTTTTGATCAGGATGCATTGTAAGGAAATTCAAATGGTGAGAAGACCATCATAGGCTTATGGAGGATAAACTTCATGTGAGAAGTATCTTTTAATTTCATGGAATTTTTGTTGGAAAGTCATGGTGGTGTTTGGTATTTAACTATATGTAATTTCTATTTATTTTTTCCCATAGAAACACCATATTAAAATTTAAATGAGACACTAGATTGAGCCAGTTAGTTCTAATAGGAATTTGAGGTTCTTGTGACATGGAAGTTGATTCATGGGTTATTCATGACATGTTTGTAGGGTGTCCCAGGATTCATGGTCAGGTACAAGGGTGAACTAGTTTCATCACAAGCTTCAATGGTTGAATCTGTGGTCTATGACATGTATCAGGTACTGTAGTAGTAGGAACTATTCATCCATGTGGGCCTTTGGGCCACCGGTTTCGTCCTTAGGACCTCTAAGGCGTTCGGGCCAACCAAGGCCTTCAGCTAGATGTTTCTTAAGGCCTTCGGGTTGTATGTTTATTATCTAACATTCCATTTATGGTGTTTCCTATATTTAATTTAATTAAATAATTTTTAATTATTTAATACAAATTTTATATGGAATGGTAACCGTAATGGGTCATCAAAAACCCCAGAGTTGTCACTTGGGATCTCAACTAACAATGATTGGTGCCGAGAGCTTGAGACTGTGATTATCCAATAGACCTCCTATGATATGAAGTCTGGATATTCTAGATAGATATTTTCCAAAGGGTTTGTTTAATTAAAATGGTTAATGTATATGAATTATAACAACAATTGAAGACAAATTAGTGCCAATGGTCATGAAAAACTCTTGCGTTGTTGCTTCTATATTCAACATTGATGGCCATGGATATGACTAATAATTATTTTTAGGACTCTAGATTTTTATTGAGGTGAGTAAATTATATAGGATCATTAGCCCATGTGACAGGACTTGAAAAATAGGTCAATCACTTGTGTACTTTGAGCTAATCACTCTTATTGGAATAGGGACTAGACAAGCCATATTAATCTATCTGATGTGACCTATCCTATGAGAATATATTTTACATCGTCCATGACCATTTCATTGTCAGTGGACCAAACATGGTTGACTCTGATGACTAATATAGTCTATGGGATGTATCTTGATTTTTTCCATTGTGGAAAGACCCATGTATCATGTTCTACATGTGGCTACATGTTTCATGATGACAAGGATCAGGATTGTTACCACTTGAGTGTCTGTCCCATAAGTACATAATTCTTAAGGGAGTATTGTATGTGTCATTATGATAACCGAGGGATAGATTTAATATTATTATATACTAGAGGGTGGGGCATTGGATGCCTTATTATGAGTCTCTAGATTCTAGAAGGTGATAATCATGTTGTCTTGAAAAAATGGATAAATTTTTATAATATTTATTCCAAGATTCATTCTCAAGAGTAGAATATTCCTGCAATTTAATGATTATTCATGATGATGTATGATCCATCCATTGATATTGATATTTTTAAAGGTTATGTAGTATTTATTTTTTATCAGGGCGGATAACCTGAGAATTGAAAATATCTTATTTATTTGGGCCAGCCTTTATATTAGTAAGGCTGGACACTTTCATTTCTCAAATTATATGATGGTTAGTATCTTACCTCATTGGTGGTTCCCTACGGAGTAATGTAGTCACACAATACAAGGGAATCGACATATATATTATACCCAAGAATATGTTCACTTAGTTTCCTTAACTCGTTGGGTTGAGAAATGAGATTGTCTAGTCGAGCAGGGTAGTGTAATTGATTTCATATGGCCAGAACAGTTTGGGCTCAAAGATGGAACATTGTACATTTTTAATAACTTTTACTCTTGTTTATGTCTATATTTGTCCTAGTGCTATGTATTTTATTAATAAATTTTTTGTTTTTTATCTTATTGTATTAAATGTATTATTTTTTCATGTTTATTTATTTCTCTGAACTATTATTTTTCATTTCCATGAATATTTTCTATTAATTTAGTTATTATTTCACACTCTAACATAGGGGGTATAGTATCCCCACTTATCCATATTTCTCCCTTGTTATAATATAGAATCCACTAGATTATGGGGAGTTTCTCTTCAGTCCATGAGGTGAATCAGACAGACCACTAGTTATATAGTGAACAAGGGAGGTATGTTGCAGTTTATATAAAAATTGTGATCAACATCAACTATTTTTGTAATGAAACATTTTATATAATAAGAAATCATTTTATTATAGGATAAAATAATTTTTAATGTTATAATAATTTTTATTCATAAAAAAGTATTATTATTATCAACAGCAGCTTTAAATCTATTCAATTATTCAGTAAATAAATATTTTAAATTTATATTTATCGAAATGTATTCATAGTTATATAAAATATTATGATATTTATATGACTATGAATGACTAAGAAAACATTTATTAATTTATTATATAATACTAATAAAAATGTTCCATTAATATAAACAATCTCAATTATTGTATACCTGTTACACAAAATATAATTCCATGTTTCTCCTCACCTTACCATTTTCATTGAGATTACTACTAATCACATATTTTAATAAGATCATATTTTTAGAATAAAAACACATAAATCATTTATTTATAATGATTTATAAATTATTTTTTCCACTTGGGATAATAAAGTTACCCTCTTGATATTTTTTATCTTCTATATTTTAACTGGTATAAATTTATCTCAATGCTCAATAATTACACCAATTTAAGGATAATTTTTTTCAATATAGATTATGTTTAAGATTTATAATATTTTTCTTCAACATATGCATAAACAATATGATTCAACTATTTACATCATAAAATGGTACAATAATTGAAGAACTAGGATTCCTTATCATCTATTAAAAATCTCAAAGCCAATATGATGCTCTCTTTCTCCTCCAATAAATTCCTCTTGCGTCTACTGGATAAGACAACACAACCCATTTCAATATTAATGATGAATTTTGACGATTCATGTAGACAGGGTATTATGAGGGGTTGATGTGTTGATCACGAAAATACACACTTGAGTATCAGCACTTTTTTAGCTTCCTATGGGAGGGGACAGTAGTTACAGGAAGAGTCCAAAACAATTCTTTCTTGTTTAAAGCTTTGTATATAAAAAAATTAAGACTCACAACCCTTAATAATGATTCCCTAGTAAATTATAATTCTATTCTTAAACATCCCTCCACCCCATGGAATATTACAAACCATGTCCTCATGTGTGGAATATTTATCAGGAACACAATTGAACTTACTCACACATGGCATGAGGTAAATAAATCTGGTTACTTTTTTCTTCCATAAACTCCCAGAAGGACTCTTTGTCCGGATTATTTAGTGTTGGATCCATTCATGTGGAAGGTGTGGGAATTTTTATAGGTGATTCACCTAAGCTCCATTATTTTAGATATACCAAATCCCATGGTCCTTTTTTATTGTCCCCCATTGTTATACCCAAAATATTAAAATTTCACTTTTAGTTAATATACTTTCTTAGTAATTCAATGGGATTTTAAAAATTAACGATCTTGTAATGAACAATCATTATTTACTATATATGCCTTTAAGTAACTATATTTCGTTTTTATTCATTCAAATTAAAATAATTTCCTTATTATATTTTTTTCATATATTATTAATTTTAATAGTAACTCTTTATAAAATTCCAATTAATTTTACATTCATCCATTGCATCTGCTTACTTCTTTTGATTTTATTATTGATTCATAATTACTAATTATTTATCAAAGTCTCTATAATTTTTTATTATTCCTTTTTCCATACAACATCTCATATAGATTTATTTTACACTAGGTCTTTATGTGGTTATATTTTGAGAGTCGAATTCTAATTAAACACATTGCGTCTAATAATGTGTTGAAAACAAATATTCAAAAGGTGTGTAATAACAAATTTACCATGACACATTATTAGAATATTCAAAAAATAATTTTTTGTAACAAAGTCTGTCTATATTATAATTTTTATTTTAGTTCATTTAAAACATCTATAGTAGGATGATTAATAATTTTTAAATAATAATATCTCTTCATGGAATTTCTATATTATTATTTGATTCCTTTTACATTTTATAAAATTTAACAAATATTTCTAGTAAATTTTATATATCTATTAATCCAGGTATTCAAATTATTTTTTGGAATGTTGTGTTATTTTATATTCAATTATATCATTGGATTTTAATTATTATTTTAAACATTTCATATAGCATAAATTTTATTTTTAATAAGTATTTTAATATATATTTTTTTGATTTTGAATATATAAATTTCAATTTTAAAGAAAACATTTATTATTGACTATTTTTTATGAGGATTCCACAAATAATTCACAATTTCTAGTCTTTATCATATCGTTGATCCATTATTAACCATTATTATCATGTTATTAAAAATCACCAAAGCATCATTGATTTGAAAAACAAGTTTGATACTTATATATATTGAAAAGAACATAATATTTATATTGTAACATAATTATCTTCCTAAAATTATGGATGATTCAATATACATCATTAAATGTATTTAAAATATGAAAAAAATTTAATATAAATAATTACCATAACATATCATCACACAGTTAGTCACAATTTTCTAATCTTATATATTTGATCACCATAACTCAACATAAATTTTATATCGCATTTCAATTTTTCAATTATTTTGAATTTTCAAATCACTATTTTTTATGGATTTATGTCATTTTTCATAACTTTTAACTACATAATTGAAATTAAAAATTCAAAATGGGTAGTTTATAGTAGCATCAAAACTACACTCCCCAATACAAATCTAAAAAACATAAAATTTATATGATGACATTGAAATCGATAAATGTGAAACAATATTGTCCATATCAAAACTATAACATCGAATATATATATGTATATATTGGATTAATTTTATCAATAAATTTGTTTAGTTTTATAGATATATATAATTATAAAACAATTATATAAGAATATTAATGTATTGAAGTGGTTATTTTTTCCATTAATGTTCGTAAATAATAAGAAATCCTTTTTTTGATCGTGGTACCTCCCATATCTATAAATCTTTATTTATTAATGTTTCTACTCATCTGAAATCCCTATTTTCCAGAACCATATAATGATGGTTCCTGAAAATAATGGGAAAACTGTTTTTTTATGACATATGGTTTTGAAGGAAAAAATAGTAATCTATCTGATTAAGATACCTTGTAACAAATTTCAATATACTTTGTTGGTTAAATAAAATAATGTCTATCCTTTTGTCGAATATTAGTTAAATTTAGAGACATTCGAATTTAGGTGGAATATATAATATCATGTTATTTCAAAAAAAAATTCACAAAAATATAAAATGTAATAATTATATTTTCTGTATCAAAGTGTGATTTTACTATGTAGTTCAATTCCAAATAGGGGTTTTTATTGATGTGAACATTGTGTATATTCTATGTATTAGGAAATGGAAATGGGGTTGGGTACTTATGAATACCCCCCATATATGGGGGACATTCCTGTGTGGTGGTGCGTGGATAGACACCATGAATGTGTATTCCATCTAACAATGTATAATAAGTCACTATTTAAAACATATAAATTTATTAGTAAACCAATAGAACATGGAAGTTCCCAATCCATCTAAATGTAAAAGGCTCTATTCTTAATTCCGAGTACACACCACTTACTCTTATGTATATGTCATGTATAATTTTATTCCATGTTGTTTTGTTTTTTTGACACCAAAACCAAAATTAGATAGATCATGTTCATTTTTTCTATTATTTATTCATAAATATCATGATGGTAGAATCCAATAAGTTTTTTTGATAATGTCAGGATGTTCTTTTAAACATTGACAGTTTTAAATATATATTTTTATAGAATCTATATTTCATAATCCTCTTATGGTTTTGTATTTGAGATGGTAGGCCCATTGAGTGTCATGATTTTTTAGATCATTATGGGTTTTTAATACCCATGGTGTTTATTGGAGAGGCTCTGAGGTGATTCCTAGATTGAAGGATCATGTGTTTCTAGGGATGGGAACATTAGTTCGTATCATTGATTTTAAAATAGGTTCACATTAGGTAATATCAAGAAGGAACATTTGGGAATGGATTTAATCATGGGTGCATGGAATTATTGGGTTCTATTTGGATTGTATGATATTGGGATGAGGGATAAAATTTATAAATTACCTTTTAGACATGGTTTTTTCAAAGGTTTCCCTTCTTGGCTTGGTGATTTATGGGTGGTGATTCATGAGGCCGTGAATGATTCTGTTGATGGGATTAGCTTAAGGATTGGTCATTTTTAAGATAACATTCATGAATGTACCCCTTTAACTATGTGTTGTGACCAATTTACATTTACCCATGTTTTGTTGACATGCGAGATTGCCGATGATGGATTATGTAGTTCTTATTGATGGTTATATATATTAGTAGAGTTTGGTTCTTGGGATTTGTTTTAGGGATTTATGGTTGTTTTTATGGGACATTATAATAGAGGATATATTTTCTAGGTTAATATGTTTAGGTTTTTTCCTTGGGATTTATTTAGACACTCTCCTTTGTTCACTGGTGGTTTATTTTGGTATATGAAGCTAATAATGTATGTAGAGGAGGGCCCCCACCTTTATGTTGAATTGAATTCATCAGTTATATGTCATTTTTTTCATTAAATATCGTGTATATTATGGACTAGATTAAATATTCCAGGGATTTTAATGCTCAGTGGTTAACTTACACATGAACCAATACGATAACAGTAAATTTTGAAATTTTATCCAAGTCAGTTTTGTAAAGCATCATATACATGACTAGTTCTTTTGTTCTGTTTCCCAGGAGGTTTATGTCACTATTTAAAATAATATTACCAGTGTCCTAGTGATTCATAGATAATATTGGTTGGTTTTAAGAGTAATATGAGATAATAGAGTCCATTTTTTCAAGAATATTCTAATATTGTATGTTTAGATATTCATACTGAACATGTAGATATGCCTCTTGTTGTATCAAGGCATTATTTTTTCACTAATTACATTATCATATTAATGATAAAGGGTATATTTATATTTATTTTTTTATATGAAACCATGTTGTTTTTTTCTAATATTTTCCATTTTTATTTACATATATATCATTTATAACAATTTTATGCTAGTTGTTTTGTTCAGATAGTACAGATATATCACAGTTTAAATGAACATGTTATAACTAAAGATATTAGAAAAACTGTTGGGGGAGGATTATTGAGGATTATATTCTCAACCCCTCTATGGGATCCTCAGACCTTATTCATAACTTATTCCATATTTCAGGTTGATGATATAATGTTGAAGGGTAACATGACACCCAGTATTAAATGATATAATTTTATTTCCCTTTTGGATTTTTGGAGATCTTGATAGTGATTTTTGGTATTCTTGGATATCTGGTGTGTTTTTTGATAGAAAGTAGCAATAGTGCCTTTTGATGTTATATTATTTAATTTTTTTAGTATGGGTGGTCAGGACTTTGGTATCTTGTATCTATATGTATTTACCTTGAGTGTGTATATTGTATTTAGTCTATTATATTCTTCTGTAATTTACATAAATATTTATTTATTTATGTATAATTAAATGTTCTATAATTTATATGTGTTTATTTTATTTACATATTTATTTCATTCTACTATGTTTTCCTTGTCTTCCCACTAAATCCTTGTTTTCCACGACCAATATTTTCCATCCTATGGCATATGGGGAGCTACACAGAAGGCATTATTTTGAGTTATACAAGGTTAATGGTTGGTTTCACCTAAAATAAATTATTATACCTATGAAATTTATTTGTAAAACATAACATGAGAAAAATAATGATCTGTTATGGAAAAAAATGGATAAGAAAGTCATTAGTTTATATCAAAAACGTGACAACATATAAGAGTGTTTCCTTGAACATAATAACCATATATATCAAATGATCATTTAATAAAACATATAATTTGTTTCACATTTAAATGTTTATTATAATATTACTTATTAGAAGAAATATAGCATAATTAATAAAAATGATGGTTTCTTCAAAATCAGGAGAGTCAATGAAAAAATATTTCTTAAAATAATACATTTAAAACTTAATGACAATAATTATTCCTTCAAACAAATGGTCATTAACATACCTTACACAATTAAATGATTTTAATGGAAAATAATTTTCATTCATAAAAAATTAATATAAGTTCCCCGGAAATAACCATCATAGTTCCCTTATAATAACCCTTAATAATTGAATACCCCACTTGGATAAATTAAGTTAAATTTTCCATAGAAAAAAATAATAACCAAATATGTTGGAGAGCTATATCAGGCTAAAGGATAAACAAAAAATGTTAAAGGACCAAAAATTATATAAAAAATTATTATATTTTATTTCCACTATATTATATCTGTATATATTATATTGAAATATATATATATATAAACACTTTAAGGAATGATATAAAAAAATGACCAAAAAACATTTTCAATAAAAAATCATTAAAAATCCTAGGATAAAAAATGAGATATTATTTTCATAAATAATAAAAATAGGTAACGAAATTTTCTTAATGATCAAGGTTCAGAATTCATTGAAATTTTTCCTGTAATTTATACCTTAAAAATGAATCATTTAACAAACATATATATAATTTAAAATAAAAATTTTGAAAATGTTAAAAAGACCCATCTTAAAATTTTTATATAAATAGAAAAATAAGGTTTAAAATAAAATTAAACATGTATATAATAAAATTAGAAACTTATTTGAAACACATTGAATAATAATTAAATATATATAATTAGAATAATAATATTAAAATTTAACAATATGTTTTTCAATAAGAAAATTTCCACATGAAAAACCTATCATTTTAATTTTTAAATTCATTAAACTAGAGTAGAATTAAATATTAAATTCCTTAAAATAATCAGTTCAACAAATTATAATTAATAAATTTGTTTCACTTATTTAATTTATATATTTAAATACTTAATTAGGTAATTAATCATCATGTGTTTTTATGATGTTCAGTTAATAAAAATAAATTAATTTGTTATGATGACCATGGTCAAAGTGGTAATTACCCATTATTATTTGGAATAAAAATCAGGAAATAGTTGTTGTTATTAAAATTTATACAATTAGAGAAAACTGTATATGTTGGTTAATAAAAATGAATTACATTATAAATTATAAATGGTAGTCCATATGTATGGATGATTAAAATATAAATTTTACTACAAATAATGTGGGAAAGAAGAAAATTATTATATTATCTTCATATAATTAATATAATTTCATACACATCAGGTAATATTATCTAATATATCCCCATGACCATCCATGAAAAGATGAATTAAAAAATGTTGTACATCGCTATGTGAATATGACCATCTATATGTATGTATGTGCGAGGATTTCATTTTTTAATGAATGTAATTGTATTAATATAGTTTATATAATATAAATATTGAATGATAATTATTTTATATAAGTCAAAAAAATATATCTACCCATGATATATAGTGATGATAAATTTAATGCATCGGTCCTAGTGATATTAGTACACAAGTACAAACAAAATATGATTTTTTTTCCTATTTGATAATAAAAGGAAATTAATTTGATCATGTGTAACACCCCAAGATTTCATAGTACATTTGTTATTCAAAGTAATTCAATAACTTACACTACACGCGACATCGAGTTTAAGCGCACCATGAATTACCAAACTTGTCATTCAAAAGAGTTTATGAATATTATTTAATGAATTTTGATCTTTATATAACCTTTATAATTTCATAATCCATATTATGAGTTTCTTAGACATAATGCAAGGGCAATTTCAATTTTTTCAGATAAAAGAAGTATTTTTCAAAAAATAAAATTTTACAGCCTTTTAATTGGGAACCCTTTTTAAATCCAATATATGAAACTTTTATATATTCAATTTTAAAATATAATAATCTTCTTTAGAATCAATAGATAAGAATTTAGTTTTATTAAATTTTTGGTGTGTTTCTAGTAACTTCCATATGTGGGTGAATAGTGAAAATACTATATTTTAACTGAAAACAACTATTTTAATCAAAATAAATTATAGTGATAAATTTTACATTTTAATGGTATGGAAGTATAATTAGATTATATTTTTACAGTTTAATCCAATTCGGGTCATTGTAAATAATTGTACATTGAAATTGGACATAAACAAGTGCCAATCTTTTGATAGTTATTATTTCTTAAAAGTACGCATTTTGGTTTTGACAACATGAATTAATTTTAAATTAATAAATGAAACTTCTATGTTTTTAATTTTGTAAAATAGACATAATTTTTGGATTAATAATATCTAAATTAGCCTGGGGTGAATTTTTTGTATTTTTCTGATAATGTTCAATATTTTATGAATATTGAAAAACACTAAGTTATAGTATAAAACTGAATTTTTATTTATTTCATTATATATTTTATTGAAATTTATTTTAGGTCAAAATAGATATATAATACCTATATAAGTTCAATTTAATTCATTGGAGTCAGTTTTTAATAATTTTACATATATAAGAATTTTGTTGAACATTTCATCGTCTTTTACCCAACTCTTAGGAGAATTTGAAAATTCACAAAAAAAAAACATAATTTTAACAGTTATGTGAGTTGAATTTATAAAATCAGAGATACATGGTTAATATCCAGTAGTAAAATGTGGTGAAATAAGATAAAAACTAATTTATGGTGAATAGTAACTTTTTACTTTTATTTACCCCGATTAAAAATAAATAGTGTAATTAAGGGTAAAAATGATATTATTATTACCCTAACACATGTCCTAATTCTATTTCATAAGTATAATTCTACCAAAAACAACCTCATGAATAAAATATGAACATATTTGGTCCACATAAATTATATTAGGACACTTTTTATTATTTAATTCAAAGGGGAGTTAGAAGAGTTAAAATAAGAGTTCAATAACTAAAACATTTTTAATATAGTGTCATACATAAGATAAATTATACTATAAAATTGTCTTTGAAAGATAAAATGATTTCATACATAATAGTATTTTATTTTTATTTTTTATAAATTAAATAATTTAATTTATTTGTGACACAATGATGATGCATCAATTAACAAATTAATGAAATATTAAAATAATTGATATTATTAACATCCAATGAAATATAATTATAGACTTTTTATGAACTACACTAATTTTCTAGATTAATATGACATATTAGGGTTGTATAGGTGAATTTTGTTCAGAACAATAATGCAATTATGAATTTAGAAAAACAAAATACCAAATAGTGTCAAAATTGACATAAAAGAATTTTTAACACAAATATTATATTATTAATTGATATTATATTCGTAAAAATATAAGGATCAGCCAAAAGACTTATATAATGATTAGTGTAATATTAAGTAACCACTTGGGGTTCTATTGGAAGTATATAGTATGTTTATTAACCATATAATATAAAAATACAAAGAGACATTGTAAATGTCAAACTATTTAACTAAGAGTTAAATCTAAAAGAAAATGTTAATATAGTGACCCAAACCTATCTAAAACAAATTGGTTGAGTGTTTTTAGACCCATATCCACTTTAAACTTTAAATAATAAATTTTGGATTTATTAGAAATCTAAATAGATTTTATTATAAAATAATATTTCTAGTTTCTTCTAAGATGCCCCTCACCCCGCTTATAAAAGGGACCTCCCCCTTGCCTCAAATTGAAACCATAAAAGCCTTTTGTCTCAGCCAACCTCTACCCAAATATCCTATCCACTTACCTCACTTCATCCTAGAGTCCTTATTTTAGGTAGAAATCCAACTTACAGAGCCCTTTTGATCAAATCAAAAGGAACAACTCTTAGAAGATTTAATAATTTTACCACCCTCTTTCAAGATCCATTCTTCTTCCACTTCATTTTTCTTTGTTATTTACATTCTAAAATAATGACTCCAATATCCTCTATATACTGTGATGTTATTATAAATATGGTATAACCAAATTCATTATTCTATCCATCCTTGGAATGACATGTTACCAATCGTGCATACGTACGGATTAACGTCTCCACGTCATGGTGTAATTGTAATTCAATACATTATTATTTGGATGGGTATAATAATGATGTGTAATTATTCTAAATAATAAATATAACATGATAATGATTCTGTATATAATATATACCATCCAATTATATATTATTTTAATATCAAAAGAATGATATTGTCGCTCGTGCGTACGTACAGATTATCGTCTTCACGAATGCGATGAGATTCATTCCCCATAGTATCCATTAGAGACTAAATTTCATTTGATGATTAAAAATAATACTTAGAGACATGATATAATTCTGTAAATGAATAAGATACATATCATACATAACAAATATGACTCAAAAAACAAAGAATATAAAGGAAAACGTATCTGTTAACACCCAAAATGAGAATAATACTAAGATATTATTAACAAAGCAATGTTAACAGATCATATATGATATAATATTAATGTATCTTATTCTATTATAATTTCATAATAGTTATTCCACCATTATACAAGAGGTTAATCTACCCTAGACCCTGGAAAATGTACAATGTAATGGGTTTCTTATATCACTTTTTATTCCATGAGAATTCCATTATTCACCACCTATTTATTGCATGTTGTGTGTATACTGCCAATGATGGTATTAATTGTGTAATATAATTTAATTTATGGATATTTACATCATCATTGTATGAACCTTCTTTCATGGGTGTTTGTTTCGTATGTTACCAAATCGATAAGGGAATTAGAAATTTCAATTTCCACTCATTCGGCTTTACGCATTCTTCATTGATTATTTTACTCCATGATTATGTCTGGAATCACTATTCATTTTATAATGTCATTTTTTACACTCCCCTTTTAGTGAATAAACTTTTGATACACATAATATCTCCATTAATAAATTATCAAGTCATCGATATGAACATAATAAGAGTAATATTAACTGAATATCCATTTGTTAAGTGAAATATTCAATTCATTGGTTTTGTTTTTACATGAATATGTGTGAATGTCCTATGATTTATTTACACTGAATATCCAATCATATTTAGTGTATTTATATTTTTCAAACATAATTATGTAGTTGATTTATCCTTAACCTAAGGATATAGTCTATATAAGATATTTCATCTCAATTTACATTCCATTGAGACTTCCTTGTTTTTGTAACGCAAATCACTTTTATATCGTGTATATAATGTACTTTGACATAATAAATCATAAATCCAGATATTCTCAAGATTTTACAATGTTTTGACCAGTTCAATTATTCATATTCAATTTTCTCTTTTTTGGTTAGGATCTCTAACTAAAATATCATTTTACATGTTTTAATGAATTATTATTATATATCTTATTCATTAATTTCCATGTTCTAGAAATGGTTTTAAGGATTTTTTTATATGGACATTAATGTTTTAAAATTAAAATTTATTTTAAATGTTTCAATGTGGTATCAGACACATTGATTCAATAATCTATTTTTAAATGGCTTCTTGAAAAATAGAATTCCTTTTAAATGTTTTCAAGAAAAAGGGGGACATTTCTCTCAAATATTTTTTATGATTACTTTCATCTATATCAATATCTTTCATTATTCTCAAATGAGGATAATCTGTTACAATAAAATCTCCCATATTGTATTTAATGAGTAATGTTTGACTGTGGATGTGCTATTTTAATACCATTCATGTTTTGTGGATAAATTATTGACATTATGTATGCTAGTTTTAATATTAATTTTTGTGTTATGTTTCAAATTTTTCATCTGATGAATGCATTTTACTTAGTATGTGACGGGTGGAGCACATTATAGCTCCTCGATGTATCGGTAGGTCTAATGAGACAAACTAGTGTCTTTGAAAAAGTCCAGGACAAAATCTTATTTGTAGTCTTGCCACAAGCCCTTGACTATGTGGTTATTATAATCTGCCATTAAGCATCCCATCTTTATAAAAGTGGCTATTGATGTTTCACGTGATTATTCGAATAGTAGAATATCAATGTGAATTAGTAAATGGAATTATTGTATTTTATCATTGCCATAGTTTTCCTAAATTCAAGTTTAAAAGGCTTTTGTTCTTGTATTATACACTAAAATAAATGTTTATTCTTATTTATGAAACTTTACGCTATAATGTTATCCTTACTGAGCATCTGGGATCACCCATTTCTATGTTATATTTTTCCTAGGAGGCAAAGAATTATATTATGACTAACAAACAGGGATAGTCTATGGGATCTCGATGTTGTCAATTGAAAAAATTCTATTGTAGTTTTCCATTTTATGATGTAATGTAAACCTTATGAATGTATCTAGTACTTCCAAGGCTACTAAACTAATCGGTTTTTTGAGAAGTGATCTTTTATGATCATTCCAGTGATACGTAATAATGCACCGACTCTAGGTAACTGGGGTCAAGGGGTTACATCATGAGAGTAACATAATTATATCATGGTATATGGGAGATAATAATTTTAATGTATTTAAAATTTATTAATGTAATAGATGGAGGAACAATATTTATAAAAAATATAGTTGATATGATTATAACCTCTTTGATGAACCTCTCTTGGATCTCTCCATAAGGAACCTAGGTCAGGTCTTTGAAGAAGAAAAAAATGACTATAATATTTCTAATGAATTAAAAAATATATTTTGGTGGGAAAAATCTGAGGAATATACAACTATATTTTTCAGGAAAAGAGAATGGGTAGTTCCATTATATAATAGAGGAGAATGTCACCCTTGAAATGGTGTAGTTATTAAAATAGTATAATTTTTTTAGAAAATCAAATGGAACAAAAATGATATATTTAGATGAGTTTATATGGATAGAGAAAATAATAAAATATTTTTAAATTTAATGATAACATGTCCTTTTTAACCCAAATCTCTTAGTTTTAACCACTCTGTAACACTATTAGAAATTACCAATATATCAATGTTTTTTACACATTTGGGGTCAAAAAAGATAATATAAAATGAAATTATTCCAATAAGAGTAAAATGATTTCTATGGGATAATGTACCCATTTAATTGGAAAAAATATATTATTTTTATTAATCATAAATAGTTTAAAATATATTATTTATATAAATTCAATTAATTCCATTTTAGGGACTATTATTTAATTTTACATAAAAAATTATTTTGGTAGTAATGTATTTAGAATAGATTATTTTAACACAAAACTAATATTTTATATATATCTAAAAAAATTATTTATCCCCATAAATCTATAAAGAAATATTTCATATTCGGTTTTTAAAAACAATTATTTGAATTATATATGACAGGAACAAGTATTATGTCAACGTTACATAAGAATTTACCTAATAATTTAACAACTATTTTTTAAAAAATCCATTATGAAAAAGATATTAATATTAACAAAATAGTTTTGATACATTCCGAAATTATTTTATCCATGTAAAAAATATTATAAAATTCCATTGAAATAATCATTTTCTAATAATAAATTATTTAATATTTTAAGAAGTTATTTATCAATGAATAATGACACTCGAAGTCAATGTTTTAGAATATTTTAATGTGGTTGTTGAATTAAACTCAAAAAATTTATTAATGAAAAAATGTAGGTTGATTTTATATTCTTTTCATGTTACTTTTACAAATTATGACCCTTTTTACCAATTACAATATTGATATGTTTTTTCTATGGGTACTATTCATAATGACTAACAATAATGTTTACTAATATTTGAAATTTATAAATGATGAATAAAATTATTTGTACTATTTTACCGTGTTAAATCTGTATAAATTAAACTAATTATTTTTAAAATAAACCTAGACTGACAAAAAAATGGGACATTTTTAATTTCATGGGATTATAAAACAATTTCTAAAAAAATTATTAATTTTCTCTATTCACCATAAAATTAATAATTTTAGTAAATTCCTAAAAATTAAACCTATGATAATTAAAATTTTATGAATAATAAAATTATCTATTTTATAAAAAATAAATATGATTTCATAAATTATGATTAATATTATCTCGTAAAAAGAATAAAACCCCATCTTGATGAAAACACATTTTTAAATCCTAAATTCACATAACTAAAAGTTGATTATTTATTAAATACAAATTAATAAATATATAGGTAATGAGTAGTAAAATTATATATATTTTTTACTCTTGTTACTCCTATTCATATATACTAATTAAACTGTTCCATCATAATGGAATTATAAAATAATAATATTTTTCTATCGTTAATGATCAATGCTTTGTGGCCTATATTCTATAAAACATAGTGTGTTTTTAATATCACAAGGAATTTACATTCCACCCCTTAAAGAAATATCGGCGATTAAAAAATGTGTAAAAAATAAAATTTTATATCAATTCAATGATGTGTAAAATAAAAATAATGATCAAGAATGTTAAACCATCATTTAATTTTCATTAAAAAATAAATTTAATGGAAACCCATAACATGAAAATGTATAAAAACACCTATATTAAATATGAAAATTGAAAAGAAATAGTCACCATGGATAATTTATAATACGGTACCCCACTAAGGATGGTATTGGTAGTAAGTGAAAACAATGACTTGGAAGGGAAAATCATTTAAGAGAAGACATGGTACATTTTTAGAACGAAATAGATCATCATGTAATACATAAGTATCATAAAAGGATGTAGTTTTTATATCATGTTTCTTTTCCAATAGTTTAGGAAATTTTTTACCATCATTATAAAAAACATTATAAAATATACTTAGTTTAATTCCCTCCATTTCATAAGCACAACTTTTATGTATGATTGTTCTTAGAAAAAATTTCTACTTTAATATCATATCATATTATATAAAATGAATAATCAATATGATTTTTACATGAAATAATAAATTAAATATTTTTTAAAGGGTTATATGATCCTAAAAATGGTTAATAAGTTATTTCGATAGTGTGTATAGGTTAACCAAAACCCATATTGGGTTTCAAAAGGTAATATAATATCAGATACAAATAAATAATAAATTTATATTAAAAGAATCGAAAATAACTCATAATGATAAACATAACTAATTTTTTAAATAAATAACCATAAAATGAATTAATATATTCTTGAGCATGATCAAAAATAAAATATAAAAAAAACTAATAAGTCACATATACTTCTAAGCCCAATTTATCATTGATATATTAACAATATTGGTTAACCATAATGCTATATACAAAACATTTTGTATATCCTAGTCATATAATTTCCAAAATAAAATAATATTTCTATTAAAATATGATTGCCCATAAATACAATAATAAATACATATATTCTGTCAATTGAATATTCAAATGTTATTCCACATATAAAATATCACCTTAGCTTAAAGTATTTCCATTAAACATAATCATATAGTCTGCATAATATATTAATTTTTTTTTCAAATATAACATTAATCAGATAGTTACTAAATCAATTTTCAAACTTTGGGTTATCTATATGTAAAACATATATTCCAAATTAAATATCCCTTCTATCCATATTGACCATAATGAACTCAATATAAAATATCGTCTTAGCCCTTAAGATCATTAGAACATTTCATGTTATGTAAAAAAATTATGAATGTTTTATTTCTCAAATAATATTTTTCTATATAATTAATTTCAATATTAAGGGATATATATACCTAAAAAATTTAACAATGATCAAAAAATGTATCCTAGTGTATCATTAATCGCTATAAAATCCCTTCTCATAAATCCTAAAAATGGGTATATTTGTCATTGAACGTATAATCATTCATAAAATGAAAAAACCTGATTTTATCCATAAAATTTTTTTAAATTCAAAATAAAACACTCTATCATCCAAATATAATTTAACACATCTCTAAACCCATTTATAATAGAAACAAAACCACACTCTCATATCATGTTCTAAAAATGTAATAAATACATTTATTACATTAATAATGATAAACATGACCCAATTTTATCTCTTCAAATCATACAACATAAAATTGATATTTTAGATCACTTTCAAAACCAAGTATGTTTTTGGTTTTGAGTTTTGTACAATTAGAAAAAACACATAAATTATAACAACACTGTATTTGTCTATGCATTTTTTCACTAAACCAGTTCCTTTTAAATAAATTATTTCTTCCTTTATGGAAACTCACATAACACATGCAATTACATTATTAAAACTTATTCTCATCCTTAATCCTTATGAAAAATTATTTTTAATCTTGGGAGGAGAAAAAAATACTAAGGGACACATTCAAAAAATAAATTTAACTTTTCATTCCATTATAAAATAATTTAATCATATATGGGAGTTTAACATTAACATAAGAATCATTATTCTCAAATAATCAATTTTTATAGATAAGAAATAATATTATATATACATATTTGTCTCATAAAAAAGTTCATAATAAAAAATAAATTATAAATTATAATAGTTATGGTTTCATAAAAAAATAGGAATCCATGAAATACAATTTCTTAAAATAAAAAATTTACCCCTTAATGGGAATAATCATTCTATTATTGAAAAGGACATTAAAATACCCTATTAATTAAATTTATTTCGATGACAAGTCATTTTCAAGCATATAAAAGTCATTTAGGTTACAAGGGATATCATCATGATAGAACCCCTACTAGAACCTATATAAGAATCCATATAATGGAATAAACTACTAGGTTAATTCTAACATAATTATCAAGTGAACATGATAATTATTCAATGCATTATAAAGATATATCAGGCACACCCATAATCATAAAAATGTAAAATGACAATAAGTATGTAACAAAACTAAAATATTTTATTTGTATCATAATATATATTATCATTTAATTCATATGCTGGATCACATTCATGTATTACGGAAATATTTCTTCAAAAATACTTTTTCTTTAAATTCTCAATATACTATTATTTCCAAATGAATGTGAAATACTTTATTATTTTTTAAAATAGTGAAATTTTTTAAAGAATATTTATAATGAATAACGATCCTTAATGAAATATATTTTTATCATATTTAATTGCATAATCGGTTATGTTCAGGTTAGGTATGTTGAGGATGTTCAGAGCATAATTTCAAAATGACATCAGTGTGATGAATTTTGTCAAAGAGTTAATATGTACATTATCTATAAAATAATGATGTAACATCCCAGGTAAATAAAGAATAAATAATTTTCATATTTATTAATATTTATGAATTAAATATTAATTTTAATTAAAAGGGGTGTCTACGTTCGATAGCATACTCGGTACGCAACGATGAGTTTCTTTGAAAACATACGTTGCACACAAGTAATAAAATAATATTATTTTAAATGGTAGTTAACATGTAGCCATTGTATTGGAGGGAATGGATATAAATAACTAAAATATTAATATATGTGTTTTTTTAAATGTTTTTACTTCTATCCAAAGGCTTAAAATACGGAAAGAAATCAATTTTAGGCTTTTATAACCTAATTTTCACTAAAGGTTCACTTATCGCCTTCTGATGGCGAACTATCATTAAATATAGTTTTGTTCACTCTTATACATTCTTTTGGACCAAATAAAACTCTTCTTTAGAATCGGGACATCAAATTTTACTTTGTGTAAATTTTTGGTATTTTTCCGATAAAGTTCATTTTTTAATGAATAGTGTAAAATGTTGTATTTTAATTCCAAACGTCTTTTTAATCTAATTTATTTATATGATTAGATTATCATTTGAATTTTTTTTAAAGTGAAATTAGAAAATATTTTTACCATTAAATCCAATAGTGGTTGTTGGAATTTATTTCACTTTAAATCGGACTTAAACTAGTGTCAATCTTTTGATACTTATTGTTTCATAAAAACACGCTATTTGCTCTGATAGCGGGAATTAATTATTAAATTAATTAATGTGACTTATATGTTTTGAATTTTTTAAAATATACTTCATTTTCGAATTCGGAATATCAAATATAGCTCAGGGTGAATTTTTGGGATTTTTCTGAAAAACTTCAATTTTTGATGAATTGTAAAACCACTAAGTGGTACTTATAAAGACTGAATTTCCATTTAAATGAAATTTTGCCATCATTGTGTTTTGAATTTCAAAAATCCGACATACATGGTTGTCATTAAGAAGTAAAATGTGGTTCAATGGGATGAAAATAACTTTTTGGTGAATAGTAATTTATTAAGTTCTTAATCGCGATTAGTGGTAATTAGGGTAGTTTAAGTTATAAATAATGCTTTAATAATATAAAATGACATAGACACATGTCCCAACCTTATTTGTTATGTCATGGCCGACCCAGAAAAGCCATGGGTCAACTTGGGGACCCCATGGAGACACTTTGGTTGGGAAATGACATAAATAACTTTTTATTTAATGTAAAAGTAAAAATGACACAAACATAATATGTTTTACGAAAACAATTTTTACATGGGGTTATAAAGATCATATTTTTGATTATAAATAGTAATTGGAAATATAAAAAGATTTCCTACATCATAGTATTTTTTTTATAATTTTTAGACATTAATTAAATTAAATTATTTATGACATAATAATGATGCAGTGATGACATCATTATTTGACGATTTAAATAAAATGGAAAGATAATGTAATATCTATAAACTACACATGTTCAAAACCAATTGTATGAGTGGATTTCGAACCCTTGTCACCTTATCCATGAATTATTTCAATTTGGGACCTTTTAAAACCGAAACACATTTTCAAATAAAGTAATGTTTCTTTACATTCCAAAAGTGCCCCTCCTCTTCTCTTATAGAAGGCCCCCACCTCTACCTAATTACACACACTCCTCAAGCCTTTGGCTCGGCCAAACCCTGCCCAATTACTCTCTCCACATCCCTCTCCTCATCCTAGAGGATTCCCTTTGGGAAGAATCCTTTCAAAGGAAGCCTTTAGGCTCAAATCAAAAGGAGTTACACTTTTAAAGGTAATTCATTCTCTCATGTTCATTTGTTTTATTTTGTTTCTCCAACCCCCTAAACTATTTTTATTTACTTATTTTGTAACAAAACCAGTATCTTCAATATACTAGGATGTTTTTATATGATTTATTAGAGCTACACTCTCACACAACTACATCAAATGGTTAAAGAACATACGGTTTCCATGGATGGCGAAATTCTGCCTCCCGAAACGATGATTGTTCAATACTCATTTAACACCTTCAAATGTGGCCATTATGATGTCACTATTTTTATATATGATATATAATATGTTTATGTTTTCCTTACGATTCTGTTTTTATTCATTTTGGGCATACCTTTATGGTTTCCATTATGGGTAAACACGATATCTTTATTTAAGGAAGTGCGGACTACCGCCCCCTCAAGGTGATGTGATTCGTTAATGCCATATGTGGGATGTGTAAAGAATGGATTTAAAGTTATTATATATGATGTTATACTGGAATTATAATATACCTCTATATCGTTATTATTTTTTTCCATTAATGTATGAGATATAAATGAAAGTAGCGTTCATGCGTACATACGGCTTACTGTCTCCATGAACGGTGCATTTCATTTCTTATCCCCAAATGTAATGTACTATTATAAGTACATGTATATAATGGATATATATGATGAATGATACATCTAAATTATGAATATAATTCTGTAATTAAAATATACATACCTCTCATTTAATTTTAATTCCATTAATATGAGAAAGAAATGAAAGTAGCGTTCATCCGTACGTACGGCTTACCGTCTCCATGAACGGTGCATTTCATTTCTTACCTCTAAATGATTATGTAATATTATAAATACATGTATATGCTGGATATATATGATATATATGATATCCACATCAGGAATGTAATTCTGGATATAAAGAACCTTTGACCACACGAACAACATGTAATTGTAAGAAGTCCACTTTCGACTTAAGAACCAAATATCGACAAAACAAACATTATTAACTTAACTGGTTACATAATGTTTATAACATGGAAATAAGTGATATAAAAGGAATAATGAACTCTAAAAATGTTCTTAATCAAGTAGAAATTAACTCAAGTTTATTATTCAGGACGTTAAATAACGATCGAGTCAAGTCGGACCCAAGGTAAGGGACTTCGTCTCAATCTCCTTTCATTGAGGCATATTTTATTTTATACAAAACATTCTTGTATACGGTGTATAAACCCCTTTGAATTTTACTTTTATACAAAATGAATCTTTTTCTACAAAGCGTTTTACTAAACGACAAAAAGGAATGTTTTTTTTAACGCACGCGGTGACAACGACCTTTTCCGCCGCCGCGAGTATTATTTGGTCTTTGGATTTCTCAACAAGCCGTAATGTTTTTAGAATAAAATAAATACCATATACTCTTTTATGTATTTTGGTATTGAAAATGGTTTTGAAAAAATATTCTATTATGTCAATATATTTATGAAATATTGTGATTGAAATGTGGAAATGTTATCATTCCTTTATATTGGTTTTATGTTTTATGATTTTATACTGGTACATGGACATTTTAGCGGGTGGTTATGTTATAAACCATATGACGGGTGGTGCCATGAATACCAGGACGGTTGGTTACGTCATAACCTCTGATGCATTGGGTATGGAAGTCGGCCGTATGGCTATTCCATTAAGTATGTATGGAAATTGGCCGTATGGCTATTCCATTAAGTGATATGTGTGGAAGTCGACCGTATGGTTATTCCACTTAAGTATGTTTATGTCCCAAGTTACCTTTATATATGTTATGTGTTCATTTTATGGGTTTTATGGTAATCCTTTGGTTAGAAAAAGGTAAGTAATGATACTTTATTCAGTGAAGAGTTTTTACTACTTCATGAAGGTGAAGGTATTACTTTGATAGAGTATATATGGTTTACTTGATGTTTGAAAAACTAATAGTTTTCATTCTTTCTGAATCCCTTACTAAGCTTTTTATGCTCACCCCATGTATTTTTTGAAATGTTTTTCACAGGACTTAATGTGGAATAAGGTCAAGGATGGGATCAAGGGAATGACATTCTATATAAAACATGGAACTAGACACGTTTCTTTTTAAGAGTTTTTTTATATATATTGGAAACTTAGTAGAAGTGACTACTTTGTAATCTTTTGAGATTTAATAGTTATGTTCTAATTATCTAAAACTCTAAACCTGAAAAGATCCTCAACGTGAATTATTCTTTTAATTCAATATTAAGTAAGGTTTAAGGTCGGGGCCTTATAGTTGGTATCAAAGGTCGGTTTAGACAACATTAGGAGTTAGAAAAGTGTTAAATTATAATATGATTGAAATGATATAGCATTTACGGATTACCATGTTGCTTCGCTTAAGATATTTCTGTGTTCAGAATGGTTTTCCGTAGAGGAAACAAAGAAGCTATGTTGGGACGACATCAGGAGGAAGATAACCTTCCAAATCAGCAACCTGAGATGGTCGGAATCGGAACTGAACAGTTTGTTGCAGTGATGGCACAGTTGACTCAGGCTATAAATGGTGGTGGTATCCATGCACGAGATCAGCCAGATCAACTGCAGAGGAACATGTCAGTGGTGGAACATTTCATGAGGCAGCATCCCCCATCATTCAGAGGATCATCTGACCCTGTGCAAGCTGAAGGGTGGATTAAAGCACTAGAGAAGATTTTTGATGTCATGGGGTGTTCAGAACATCAAAAGGTTAGTCTTGCAATTTACCGTTTTGAAGGTGAAGCTGATCAGTGGTGGTCGATGGTGAAAAATATAAGGGATAGTGATGAGATTGAGGATCTTCACAGGGATGAATTCAAAGGTATGTTTCTTGAGAAATATTTTCCTAAGGTGGTTCTTTTTAGGATGGAAAAACAGTTCCTAGAATTGAGGCAGGAGGATGATTCAGTGGCTACTTATGAAGAAAAGTTCACTCGATTGGCAAGGTATGCTCTAAATTTTATCCGAGACCTTGATAGTAAAATCAATCGTTTTTACTCAGGATTAATGCCAAAGTATCGAAGGGCTTTAGCTTCTCGTGAGTTCAAATGTTATGAAAAACTTGTTCGATGTGCGGAGAAGGTGGAAATGGAGTTTACCGATGATCAGGTGTTCTATGACAAACAACAGAATAAGAGGTCTAGTTGGCAGGCAAAGGGGAAGAATTCATCAAAGAAGCAAGGAGGAAAGAAAACCAAATATCCATCCTGTGAGAAGTGTGGTAAAATGCATCCTGGAGAATGTTTATTCAAGTCTGGTAAGTTCTTTCGGTGTGGTAAGTCTGGTCATATTGCTCGTAACTGTAAGGAAGATGATCAAGCAGGAAATGAAAAGCCAATGGTAATATGTTTTAAGTGTAATGAAATGGGTCATTATGCAAACGAGTGTCCAACGAAGAACTCAACTAGGGGGAATGCAGCCAGACTACAAGCAGAAAGGGGTGGTGAAATCTTTTGCAACAACTTCAGCAGATGTTGGGCCATCGAATTAACTGGTATCAGCTCCAGGGAGCTCAGTATTTTTCAAAGATTGACTTGAGGTCGAGGTACCATCAATTGAAAGTAAAAGAAGCAGACGTTCCGAACACTGCGTTCCGTACTAGATATGGCCATTATGAATTTGTAGTTATGCCTTTTGGGTTAACCAATGCACCTGCTGTATTCATGGACCTTATGAATAAAATTTTCCACGAGTTCTTGGATAAGTTTGTGTTTGTGTTTTGAGGTTTGGGAAGAGGTTATGTGTGCCTTGTGATTCACAGTTAAAGAATGAGTTGTTATGTGAGGCTCATAGTTCCCCGTTTTAAGTTCATCCTGGCAGTACTAAGATGTATAGAGATCTGCGGGAGTATTACTGGTGGGATGGAATGAAAAGAGACATTGCTGATTTTACTGTGAAGTGTTTGACATGTCAACAGGTTAAAGCAGAGCGACAGTTACCGAAAGGGATGCTTCAGCCTTTACCAGTGCCAGAGTGGAAATGAGAGAATATATCCATGGACTTTGTTGTGGGATTACCGAAGACATCTCGAGGTAATAATGCAATCTGGGTTATTGTTGATCGCTTGACCAAATGTGCTCATTTATTTTCTATACGAGATACTTTCTATCTAGATCAACTTTCCCGTTTGTATATTAAAGAGATAGTCATGTTACATGGTGTTACACTCTCCATTGTATCGGATCGTGATCCCAGGTTTACTTCTAACTTTTGGAAAGGCCTTCAAAAGTCATTGGGTACAGAATTAAATTTTAGTACAGCTTTTCATCCTCAATCAGATGGGCAGTCAGAACGAACAATTCAGACCTTGGAGGATATGCTACGAGCTTGTTCGATGGATAATCAGGGAAGTTGGGACCAACATCTTTCTTTGGTTGAGTTTTCTTATAATAAAAGTTTTCATTCCAGTATACAGATGGCACCATTTGAGACATTATATGGGAAGCGGTGTCGAACTCCAGCATTTTGGAATGAAGTGGGTGAAAGGAAGCTGATGGGACCAGAATTGGTAGAAGAGATGGCAGAAAAAGTTCAGTTGATTCAGAAACACATGAGAACAGCTCAGAGCAGGCATAAGAGTTATGCAGATAACCGGAGGAAGGATCTATCTTTTGAGGTAGGTGATCATGTTTTTCTCAGGGTTTCTCCTTGGAAATGTGTGATGAGATTTGGTAAGAAAAGAAAGTTGAGTCCAAGTTTCGTTGGACCATACAAAATTCTGGAGAGAGTTGGATCAGTTGCATACCGGGTGGCTTTACCTCCGAGTTTATCTCAGGTACACAATGTTTTTCATGTTTCAATGTTGAGAAAGTATATGCCAGATCCATCTCATGTTTTGAGTCCAGAAGTAGTTCAGTTGGAAGAGAACCTATCTAATGAGGAACAACCGGTCCAGATTCTTGACCACAGGGAGAAAGTGTTACGGAATAAGGTGATTCATCAGGTAAAGGTTTTGTGGAAAAACCATGTGATTGAAGAGGCAACGTGGGAATCTGAAAATGCTATGAGGGATAAATACCCCCACTTATTTTGATAAGTGAATAAAATTGCGAGGACGTAATTCCCAAAAGGGGGGAAGGATGTAACATCCCAGGTAAATAAAGAGTAAAGAATTTTCATATTTATTAATATTTACGAATTAAATATTAATTTTAATTAAAATGGGTGTCTACGTTCGATAGCGTACTCGGTACGCAACGATGAGTTTATTTGAAAACTTACGTTGCACACAAGTAATAAAATAATATTATTTTAAATGGTAGTTAACATGTAGCCGTTGTATTGGCCGGAATGGATAGAAATAACTAAAATATGAATATATATGTTTTTTTAAATGTTTTTACATCTATCCAAAGGCTTAAAATACGGAAAGAATTCAATTTTAAGCTTTTATAACCTAATTTTCACTAAAGGTTCACTTATCGCCTTCTGATGGAGAACTGTCATTAAATATAGTTTTGATCACTCTTATACATTCTTTTGGACCAAATAAAACTCTTCTTTAGAATCGGGATATCAAATTTTACTTTGTGTAAATTTTTGGTATTTTTCCGATAAAGTTCATTTTTTAATGAATAGTGTAAAATGTTGTATTTTAATTCAAAACCTCTTTTTAATCTAATTTATTTATATGATTAGATTATCATTTGAATATTTTTTAAAGTGAAATAAGAAAATATTTTTACAATTAAATCCAATAGTGGTTGTTGGAATTTATTTCACTTTAAAATCGGACTTAAACTAGTGTCAATCTTTTGATACTTATTGTTTCATAAAAACACGCTATTTGCTCTAACAGCGGGAATTAATTATTAAATTAATTAATTTGACTTATATGTTTTGAATTTTGTAAAATAGACTTCATTTTCGAATTTGGAATATCAAATATAGCTCAGGGTGAATTTTTGGGATTTTTCTGAAAAACTTCAATTTTTGATGAATAGTGAACCACTAAGTGGTACTTATAAAGACTGATTTTCCATTTAAATGAAATTTCGCCATCATTGTGTTTTGAATTTCAAAAATCCGACATACATGGTTGTCATTAAGAAGTAAAATGTGGTTGAATGGGATAAAAATAACTTCTTGGTGAATAGTAACTTACTAAGTTCTTAATCGCGATTAGTGGTAATTAGGGTAGTTTAAGGTATAAATAATGCTTTAATAATATAAAATGACCTAGACACATGTCCCAACCTTATTGTTTGTGTCATGGCCGACCAAGACAAGCCATGGGTCAACTTGGGGACCCCATGGAGACACTTTGGTTGGGAAATGACATAAATAACTTTTTATTTAATGTAAAAGTAAAAATGACACAAACATAATATGTTTTACGAAAACAATTTTTAGATGGGGTTATAAAGATCAGATTTTTGATTATAAATAGTCATTGGAAATATAAAAAGATTTCCTACATCATAGTATTTTTTGTATAATTTTTAGACATTAAATAAATTAAATTATTTATGACATAATAATGATGCAGTGATGACATCATTATTTGACGATTTAAATAAAATGGAAAGATAATGTAAAATCTATAAACTAAAAATGTCCAAAACCAATTGGATGAGTGTATTTCGAACCCTTATCACCTTATCCACAAATTATATCAATGTGGGACCTTTTAAAACCGAAACAGATTTTCAAATAAAGTAATATTTCTTTACATACAAAAAGTGCCCCTCCTCTCCTCTTATAAAAGGCCCCCACCTCTACCTCATTACACACACTCCTCAAGCCTTTGACTCGGCCAACCCCTGCCCAATTACTCTCTCCACATCCCTCTCCTCATCCTAGAGGATTCCCTTTGGGCAGAATCCTTTCAAAGGAAGCCTTTAGGCTCAAATCAAAAGGAGTTACAGTTTTAAAGGTAATTCATTCTCTCATGTTCATTTGTTTTATTTTGTTTCTCCAACCCCCTAAACTCTTTTTATTTACTTATTTTGTAACAAAACCAGTATCTTCAATATACTAGGATGTTTTTATAAGATTTATTCGATCTACACTCTCACACAACTACATCAAATGGTTAAAGAACATACGGTTTCCGTGGATGGAAAAATTCTGCCTCCCGAAACGATGATTGTTCAATACTCATTTAACACCTTCAAAGGTGGCCATTATGATGTCACTATTTTTATATATGATATATATTATGTTTATGTTTTCCTTAAGCTTCTGTTTTTTTTTTCATTTTGGGCATACCTTTATGGTTTCCATTATGGGTAAACACGATATCTTCATTTAAGGAAGTGCGGCTACTGCCCCCTCAAAGTGATGTGATTCATTAATGCCATATGTGGGAAGTGTAAAGGATGGATTTAAAGTTATTATATATGATGTTATACTGGAATTATAATATACCTCTATATCATTATTAATTTTTTCCATGAAATTATGAGATAGAAATGAAAGTAGCGTTCATGTGTACGTACGGCTTACCGTCTCCATGAACGGTGCATTTCATTTATTATCCCCAAATGTAATGTACTATTATAAGTACATGTATATAATTGATATATATGATGAATGATACATCTAAATGATGAATATAATTTTGTAATTAAAATATACATACCTCTCATTTAATTTTAATTCCATTAATATGAGAAAGAAATGAAAGTAGCGTTCATGCGTACGTACGGCTTACCGTCTCCATGAACGGTGCATTTAATTTCTTACCTCTAAATGATTATGTAATATTATAAATACATGTACATGCTGTATATATATGATATATATGATATCCAAATCAGGAATTTCATTCTGGATATAAAGAACCTTTGACCACACGAACAAAATGTAATTGTAAGAAGTCCACTTTCGACTTAAAAACCAAATATCGACAAAACAAACATTATTAATTTAACTGGTTACATAATGTTTATAACATGGAAATAAGTGATATAAAATGAATAATGAACTCTAAAAAGGTTCTTAATCATGTAGAAATTAACTCAAGTTTATTATTCAGGACATTAAAGAACGATCGAGTCAAGTCGGACCCGGGGTAAGGGACTTCGTCTCAATCTCCTTTCATTGAGGCATATTTTATTTTATACACAACTTTATTTTATACGGTGTATAAACCCATTTGAATTTTACTTTTATACAAAAGGAATCTTTTTCTATATAGCATTTTACTAAACGACAAAAAGGAATGTTTTTTTAACGCACGCGGTGACAACGACCTTTTCCGCCGCCGCGAGTATTATTTGGTCTTTGGCTTTCTCAACAAGCCATAATGTTTTTAGAATAAAATAAATACCATATACTCTATTATGTATTTTGGTATTGAAAGTGGTTTGGAAAAAGGATTCTATTATGTCAATATATTTATGAAATATTGTGATTGAAATGTGGAAATGTTATCATTCCTTTATATTGGTTTTATGTTTTATGATTTTATACTGGTACTTGGACATTTTAACAGGTGGTTATGTTATAAACCATATGACGGGTGGTGCTGTGAATACCAGGACGGGTGGTTACGTTATAACCTCCAATGCAATGGGTATGGAAGTCGGCCGTATGGCTATTCCATTAAGTATGTATGGAAATTGGACGTATGGCTATTCCATTAAGTGATATGTGTGGAAGTCGACCGTATGGTTATTCCACTTAAGTATGTTTATGTCCCAAGTTACCTTTATATATGTTATGTGTTCTTTTTATGGGTTTTATGGTAATCCTTTGGTTACAAAAAGGTAAGTAATGATACTTTATTCAGTGAAGAGTTTTTACTACTTCATGAAGGTGAAGGTATTACTTTGATAGAGTATATATGGTTTACTTGATGTTTGAAAAAATAACAGTTTTCATTCTTTCTGTATCCCTTACTGAGATTTTTATGGTCACCCCAAGTTTTTTTGAAATGTTTTTCACAAGACTTAATGTGGAATAAGGTCAAGGATGGGATCAAGGGAATGTCATGCTATATAAAACATGGAACTAGACACGTTTCTTTTTAAGAGTTATATATATATATATTGGAAACTTAGTAGAAGTGACTACTTTGTAATATTTTGAGATTTAATAGTTATGTTCTAATTCTCTAAAACTCTAAACCTGAAAAGATCCTCAACGTGAATTATTCCTTTAATTCAATATTAAGTAAGGTTTAAGGCCGGGGCCTTATAAATGAACTCTTTCTATTATAATTTTTCATTAATTATAATTTTAAAACTATTTGTGTCAGCTTGTTTTGAATAATGAATTATAATGCAATATGGAGATGACAGTCTGTACGTACGTGTGAGATACATTTCCATATTTCAACGAATATTGGGGTAAATAAGATAAGTATTAATTTTTCATTCGAAAATAATTATATTATTATAATCATAAAATATATATACTAAATCCTTCCCAATACCATCCATGATTGACCATATTAATTATCGATATACATTGTTATATAGAGATTGCAGTCTGTATGTACGGATGTACAATGATTAAATTTGTTTAATGTATTGACTTTTATGATTATATATCATGTATTATGTTTATAGAATCAAATTTATGTCATTAATTAAATAAATATACAATTAATATGTCACAATAATAATCCATTGATTATTGTTTTGTGAAACGATATACACTGATTTGTTGGTTCCATTCTGCACGTACGCACAAATGATGGTTTCATTTACCATTTGATGTAAAATGATATGAAGAATGTTATTCCACTAAAACAATAAAAAATATATATAATTGAAAAATAATTTACTATATTGAAAAAATGAGGATAGAATTTTGTGAATATAAGAATATGTAAAATGAGAAGGCCTGATTGAGATAAATATACCCTCCTTGATGATCTTTGTTTAGAACTATCATTAAGTACCCCAGTAATGCTATTTTAAGAAAAAAAATATCATTTAAAGGTTATATAAGTATGTTAAGAAGATATATTTGTAGTCATTTCAACTGATTAAAGTCTGACGAAGGTTGATCAATAGAGGATGGGTGATGTCTTTTATATGGCACTAGAGTGAAACCCATGGAATTACATAATTTATTTTTAAAATAATACAACTGAATTTTCATGTGAAAGTGTAATTAAAATTATATATTTACTAGATAATATTATTTTGTGTTGAAATAAATAAAAAATTCATATAATTTTAAGTTATGATTTCACCGTTTTCGCTGAGTTTTAACCACATGTTGTAAATTTAAACCATTATAGTAAAATAAATTATTTTTTTAATTTAGTTGTCATAAAATTTAATATATAAATAATAATAACTAATAAGTAGATAATTCTATAAATTATAGAACATATTACATTTTATATGAAAAATTTAATATTTATATAAAATTAAATCACTTAATAAAATATTATATAACCTAAAATATAATTAGAGTCATTTTATCTAATATTTACAAATTTTAAATGAGAAATGTCATGAAAATAATTTTGTTCTAATATAAACATTTAAAAATAAAAAATATCGTACATATATCTAAAAAATTCATTTCAAATAATAATTAGACCAAAAATATAATATTTAATGTTATTAAAATAATTTACATGATTTTTCTAGTACATGAATACACATTATGTCGCTGTAGAACGTGCATTTAATTTAATATTTCCTCACTAAAAACTCAATGTGAATTACCATAATAAATTTAATATATTAATACTCAAAATAAAAAAATGAAAATTCCAAAAATAATTTTTTTATATCATTAAATAAGTTGGATACTAAAAGAAATATACACACATTCTGTCATTTTCCATTTCTTAAAATAATATAAATGACATTATCACAATAATATAGCTAATGAATTCTATATTTTAATATTAGTTTATTTTAGATATTGTATTAAACTTTATCAATAGATTAAATTAATGTTTTATGAAAATTTTAATGCCTTCTCATAGTACATTTAAATATTTCTAATCCAATTTACCCTTTACCCCAGTCAAAAACAATTACCATGATTACTATTCATTTTTACCAGAAATAAAGATGAACAATTTGAAAAATTTAAATATTTTCAAAAAAATATGTAATACATTTTATCAAATCAAATACTTATAATTTCATGAAATTTGTTTTAAAAAATCATGGAAAGGGAAAAAAATGTTTTCCCAAAAAAAATTGCACGTTTAAGTTAAATAGTCTTTTTGATACAGAAATTAAAATTAATTTATATTTCAATGAAATTAATTATATTATTTTAAATCAAAAACAACTTATCAAATTTTAAATTTTACTAAAAAAAATTGATACTTATAAATACATGAAAATATAAATAAAATCTATATTTTTTCCATTCACTTGATGATCAATATTTTTTGAAAAAACACAAAATATCAACATCATATAATGATGGTATCATGATTTAATAAATTTTATCTTTTTAAAATAATATTTCTAATTTTATATTTAATTAATTATAATATTCTGTCATAAAAAAGTACAAAAATAATTTTGTTAGTAAACTATTTTTAAATCTTAAAATGACTTTACTTTAAATCTAGTACTCATTTAAAAATAATTAATCAAAAAACTAGAATTGAGTGTATATATATATATATCATATTGTGTGATATCCTATTCATACTCACCAGTTAAATATTTTTGTGGTTTTGACCATATAAAGAATAATATTTTATATTTATTACAGATTAATGATGCATGTCCTTTATGCTGCTGACCATAAAATTATTTTAGAGTCATAGCGTATTACAGAATCTCGTAGTTTTTTATATAATATAATGTTTTTCATGGTTTTTATATATATCATTCAGTTAAATATTAATATATATGATCATTTGAACAATTTTCTTCCACTGTAGAAAAATACGACTATCTCACAACATGTTTATAGTGGTTTTTTCATTTTTAGTATGTTTAAATTTTACAATGAATTAAATACTAAATGATATAACTCATTTAAGGAATGATGAATATTTAAGCAATATTTTAAAAGTTTATTTTTAATTCTCCTACTCATATCATATAATCCAATTTTATTATACAATTTTATATTAAACTAAATAAACATTTTATATATATATTAAAATTTATATAATTTTATCATTGGATAAAAATCTGCATTCCATATTATAAACATATATAAGATTGAAATTATGGGTTTTTAGGAAAACAAATAGGAATTCATTTTTAATAAATTTTCACGAAACAAAATTCATTTATATATTTATCCATTGGAGAAATTTAAAAAATAATCACATTCATTAGAGATTAAGGTTTTCATTTAAATGGATTTAGGTTTAATGGTATTTTAGAAGAAACTATTCTATAGTTTTTATACATGATTATTTTTCAATTGAATGCTGAATATATTTAAAAAAGTCTTAATCTAAAACAATATTTATCCTCTATCATTTATTTCATCCACCTTTATACACATAAAATTATCATTTATTATTTAGATAATTTTTCAAATATATTTATATATAGTGTGTTGAAAACTATAATCATCATCGAATATATATATATTTTCATTGACTAAGTAATTTTAATTTTTTCATCATGATAAGATTAACTTAATAAATTAGGATACAAGTTATTGAATATTTATAAGTGTATAATATCTTTATATTCTATTTTTCTTAAACAAATTATGATCATATTTTATATTATTATTTTTCCAAACCCTTATTAATCTATTAAGAATATATTATTGATAATTTTTTTATAACTTTTGATTCTCCATTAACACTCATGAATTATCATTATTTGATTTTACAAAAAGATATAAATATATTTTATATTTCATGTGGCTCACTTTCAATAAAACCTAGTAATTTATTCATTTTCTAATATATATTTTATATTTTATGAATGGATTAAAATTCTAAACTTTTTGTTATAAAATATTATTATAATTAAAATAAATTAATATTGATATCTATTTTAAAATTATACATGTTTTATAAACCTATTTAGTCTAATTATTATTCTCATTCAAATTATCTATATCATTGTAGTTTCATTATAATAGTTCGATGATGGATTTTAGGTTATTGGGATGAGAATACCAGGGTATCCATGGTGGTGATAAGGATTTTGTTTGACTCTTCTTCAAGGATTTGTTGTTGAACTTGATTTTTTTTCTGCAATGGAAAAAAATACATATCTAAACCACTAATGACTATGAAGAGTATTCATGAAAATATACTTGTCAAGAAGTATTAGATTATACGATGTTGAAAAATAAAGGGAATAAAAATAAACCTACATACATATTTTAATGATGAATTTATTGAGTGGTTTAAAAATAGTGTACAGTAAATGAATTTTATATTTTTTTTCTAAATTTTTGGCCCATTGGAAACACAATTATTTAAAAAATATCACTTCTGTAGGGTAGAAGGACATGGAATGTTCATGTTTTTGTGAGATGACTTACTTATGTCAATTTCATGATAAATAAAAATGAAATTTATTTGTATTTATATTTATTCAAGTCACTTTTCATTAAGACATGTTCTTTAAGAGAGCATATTCCAATGGTTCACTAAACATTAAACAAGATATTTTCGGAATTCCAAACAATAAAATAATTTTTAATACATTTGATTATAAATACATGTGTAAACCATTATGGGTTAAAATATATTGATTAAACAGAACATTATATTTTTACATAATTCATTATGATGTAGATTCATCAAATATAATTCAATTAAAAATATATAATGAAACTAACATGGATAAACATGATAATTTTGAAATTATATATTTATAAGGATGGCTATATTTCTATGTTAACTCGGAATTCTATCATTTAAACTCTATATAATGATTTTAGACTTGTAATAAAATTTAAAACTGCGCATATTTTTTCATGATATGGAATTGTACTATTTTCTAAATAGGATTTTCATAGAGATAATATTTTCTCACAATTCACATTTGAAGAAATATTTATGAATAATTAGAAAATGATGAATGTATATATTTTTAAAGTGGAATGAAATTCTCTTGATTTCATTGGTCTCATATAGGGTAGTGTATAACTAATTGAACCAGAAATAAAATACAATACAAATTAATACTCAGATATAACTATTTATCTATAGGGAGATAAGGGATATAATTTTCTATTTAATAAATATATTAAGGTATAGTAGATTAATGAATAGTTTGTTCATGTTAGACAGGTGAAATCATATAGTAGTTCACATTGAGACACTTGTTCTCACTGGTAAAAATAATTCCTCGTTGTGTTTACAATAGATTCATCAAGTTTTCATTGAATATATTATTATATATAACAATAATTCATGAATGTGGTATATATATATAAGAAGATGGGGTAAGTTTATCATATTTATTATTTATTGGGTGTGGTTATGTATATCCAATAATCTTGTTAAGGATTCATGTAAAATATTTAAGAAAAAACATAATGATATCAAGTACCACTTCAATTATGAGAAGTCGTACTTTAAATTAATTATGTTAGAGTATATTTTAACACAGGATAATTTTATGGATATTTTGAAAAATCACATAAAAATAATACCATCCAGAAAAGGAGTGTTTTTGGGAGTACATTCTCTCCCATAAAACTATAAATTTCATAATTCATTTTCCATATTATTTTCATTTTCATTTATTGTTAATGTGGTGAAAACATCAATGATATTCAGGAAAATGGGGAGAAAAACATCATTTATATTTTTATTCAGGGGGAAGAATATTATTTCTCTTTTATTGGGGAGATTTAAAGAGTTATAATTTCAAACATAGAGAGAATCCCATGTGAAATTTAACATGTTTCTATAAAATAAATGCCAGGAGATTGAATATAACATTGGGGTTGATTCATTCAGTAGGATATTTAATTTTCATTTGAAGTGAATGATCAATTTGGATGTATGAGTTGATCTTAATCAAAATAGGTAAATGTTGTCTTTATCATAATACTTGGAGTTGGATAATTCTAAAATAAATTATTCTATCACCAAAAAAGATATTTAAATATTGTATGCATTAGGATAATTCTAGGTCATGTCTCTCAAGGGAATTCATTTATGAGTGTCAATTTTATTTCAATATGTATTATATAATTATATTTTCATTAATGTATGAGTGGTTATTTTTATATGATAAAGATATAATGGAATGAAAAAATTCTATAGAATCCATGTTTTGTACATATTTATATAACCAAAAATACTCTGGGAGTCAAGTAGAATTTTTTATTACATAATTAAGAAAAATGGGTATTTCAAAAACCATGAAACCATAAATTTCTTGTAGTTTACAATTATAATTAGTAAAATGATAATTTTTTATGCTTGTATACCTTTTTTCAGATGTCAAAACAAAAATAATGACTATATTTTTTAGCCTTATAAATTTAATGAACCAGATTAAATTTGTACCACGTGTAGTAGCCTTAGAAACAAGAATTTAATAAACCATGGTTTGTTTTAAAAAGACACTATACCATTAATTGAATAATAATTTATTCAAAAATTAATCTTTTATTCATAATTCCAAGGAAAACTATGAAATTTCTAGACACTCTATATCATTGTGGTCAAATTAAATTTTGATGTGTCTTATTGAAATGGGCATGAATATACCGTGACAATAAAAAACATATAGACACAAAATTAAAATATGGTTGAAATTAATATGGCCACATTATGGATGATATCATAATATCATGATTAATTAATAAATTTAAATATGTTATTTTTTAATATATTAGTTTTTTCAAAATCTTCATCCTTTAAAACGATATATACATCATAGAATTGGAATGATCGATGATCTCTAATTGGGCTGAAAAACAAGGATCCACACATGATTTAAACTCCATAGGGGGTATAGGATTCTATAAGACTGTGATAAACATATATATTCTCATTCTGAAAAGTATTTTACTAAATTTTCATGGAAATATTTCTATATATTTTTTAATTATTATTGATGAACTAATTGAATAATTAAATTAAAGTAACATAAAATTTTTAAAATGATGGTTAATTACATGAAATAAAGGGTGTGTGATCATTATCAATACCATGGTGATGGGTTTTGTCATTCAATCTCATTTTATTGTCTTATAATTATTTCATTCATCATCATGCAATATAACTGATGATATCAAAAGAATATTTGAGTTTTGATTTTATGGTAGCTTTTTTTCCCTAATCTCAATGGCTCTCTGATCACACCTTGGGTTATAAAAAATTTGAGGCTATTGAGTCTTCAACATAGGAACTAGATCTTACCCTAAATATGTATTACATCACTATAAGATATTTCTGAATAATAAAAACTCTCTCATGGACCCTAGAATTAGTGGTTTGGAAAAAACATCCTTATCTAGTATAATATCTCCCTAAAGCTGTTAAAATATTTTAAAACTCACTTGAAATCTTCTACCACTATATTTATTGAGTACATAATTTCATAAATTAAACAGAATACAAATGTTCATGTAGTCATAATTCCCTAGTGAATGCATATTGTGTTATTCTGTAAGACAATCCTCATACTGACTAGATTATACTCCATGAAATGATGATTAAACTCATAATAATTTTTATATCACCATCATGCATATCATTAGAAAAATGTCAAAAATGTATAGCTACATCATAAAGATGTATTGATGAAATCAAAACTCTTAAATTAGTGGTATTATGAAATAAATAAAATATTAAAGTCACAAATTTAATCACGCCCTCTATATCCATTGTATCAGGATCACCTCAAAATATAGCTCACCTCTGATGATTAAACTCTTTCACCTCATTTATCTTAATGTGGGTCTCAAAATAGTAAATGTTTACAAGGAGTAATAAAACCTCTAAATCACCACATCATAGTGACTATAACCTAGAATGTATCAAATAAATTGAAGTCATTATCCAAAGTACCTAAAATATAATTATATATCATAGATTATAAAATAAATAAAACTATCTTTAGTATAATAAGAAAAACAACATCCAAACTCTAGTACAATCTAACATGAAGGGAATTAATATATCTTTAATTATGTGGCACTGTAATCCTCTTAAACGAATAATATTCAATAAAAAGTAATAAAATAATTGTATAATAGATGTCATATTCCTAAAAAACTATTAACCGAAACACTGATTACAAATTTCAATATCAATCACTATATGGATGTATCACCTCTAACTATACATCCCCTATGACCCCCATTTAACATTCACTCATCTATATAGAAACACCACATATTGGAAGTAATTTCAAAGGAATATTCGAAGGAGGAAGGGTAGGGAGGACTACTCCTTGCCACCTCCATTGAAGACTCAGTCATAAAAAAAGAAAATGGATTAGAGGATGGACTGCGAGGAAAGGTGTCTATCAAAATCACATGGTCAGACTGAACTATCCTTGGACTTAATTCTGGTTTCGGATGATCATGTGACAGATTATGTCTTATATTTTAATGACTCGAAAGAGGAATCATCCATGATAATGGGGCGAGCTATTGATGTGAATCTAAATGAGGGAAAAATACATAGGATAAAAAAAGACATGATCCTAGTTGGTTTTTAAATAAGGGGATGATATGGAACAAGGAGTATATATCGGTCTAGGATAAACGTACTTATGCATTTGTAGACCTGATAAGTGAAGAGCCACACAGTCAGGAAACTGGTATATCAGGGAATTTGTTTAGGGATATGGATTCTTATAGAATTAAATCAATTTTCAATGATTATTCTTTATCTTTTTCTGGATAATACTTTGTTTCTCACTTTTCCATAATGTGTTTGAAAATGAGGAAGTTAATTATCAGTTTTTGTGACTCAAAGTGAATTTGGGAATTTCAATTCTAGAATTTTACATGGTTCTAATTCAGATGGAGTTCGGAGTATGAGGTTGTTACTTCATAATGGAACATGTTGTGGATGAATGAGAGGGTAAGACTTGGCTATCAGTTCGGTGCCCATTCATCTTTTCCTAGGACTATTTTCCAAGTACCCATTCTTTGGTGGATGGCCTTTAAAAGAATATGATATTGGGAAGAGGCATGAAATGTATTTTTTTTGGGGTTCTTCAATGCTGCTTTATTTGGTTTTTTATGAACTTGGGGTTTCCCACTTATCATTTTAAATTTATTTTAGAATAAAATAAACAAAATAATTTTGATTCATTGATATAATAGATTCCAAAAATTAATACTCTACCGTAAAAGGTTCATATTTAATAATTAAATATTTATACCTTAAAAATATAAAATCATGTAACATTAGAACAACCTGGCTTCATTTTTTTTCAACATTCAGATTCTATGGGTGGGTGACTCATATAGTTTTGAGATAAACAATCAAGTGAGTATACAACCATATATATAAAAAAATATTGTACAACCAAATCCATGGGGAAGTAAAATACAACATAATATTTGTGTGGGTCTTGTACTCTATATTTAATAAATTTTAATTGGATTAACGAAACCCATTCTTACTCTAATTATCTAATCTATGAATAATCGACATCACTCATTGAGATGCACTACTCATAATACAACTAATAAATGGATTCTTATGGTGATGAGTTTTATACTATTTTGATCTAAATGGAATAACATTATAAATGGAATACTTATTTTTCTTGATTCCAGCAACTAAGGTAAAAAAGTTAAAAAAATATTTTGAAGCAATTTTATAAGTCCAAATAGAGGCACTATGGGCATACAACATGAAACTATGAAAAGATAGAGTAAATTATATGGATACCAATAAAATTACACATGGGGGAAGTGGGATGGTGAGATGAAGCTACACATAACATAAAAAATAAAATTAAATTCAATTTGGTACATATAAACATCATTGGGAGAGACTATTAACAAAGGTATAATATAGAATTCAACCTATTGAGGAGCCTCCATTTCCCCATGAAAAAGTTATATTATAGAAATTGACCTTCTATACCACTCAATACACCTATGGAATGGTCTAGGAAACTTACTATCAAACCTCAACCACATATCCATATAATATATGATAATATATTGTATGAATTGACTATCCCATTACCACATTTAAATACCACCTGGAGAGTGGATATACCAGTCATCCTTGAAATATGTCACAAGAAAAAAATTTCTCCCCATATATCTTATCCCATTCCAAAACACTTTATCCATTTCCTCTCTAACCACCATAAAAAAATGTTTTATGACACCTCTATATTTTTGTCCAAAATGCCACAAAACGTCACTATCACACTTCCAATTCATTATTTTTCCACCCTCATTGTTTCACTTGGTTATTCCAATACAAGAATAGAACAAAAAATATATCCTGATACAAATATCCCACACTCTCTAACATCCATTGAAAAGTAGGATGATGATATGGTTTAAACTATATATAAATCATGTGCGAACTAAAATATATATAGGGCTATGGGTTTGTGGAAATGATTCCGAATAAATGGGTTTCCCAATATACATATGAAAAATTATATTGATATATGGGATAATCCTCCATGTATGTTCCCATATTAAATTATTTTTCATAGTAAATAGGGAAATAAGAAGTGATTGGTGATGGAATGACAATATAATCTCCCTACCTAGAATTATCTTCCAATAATCATTACACTAAAGAAAAATAAAAATAACTTTTTTTAAATAAAATATTTCATAATAATATTTTTTCTCAAATTAATTGTTATTTTAATATACTATATGTTTAATGGAGTGATAAAATATAATCAATGTTCTACATATTTTTGTGTCTTCCTTCTCTATTGAAATTCACTAGATAACTTCTAAAATATCCCCTTCGATCAATAATCTCCCCAATTAGGCTATAAATTTATCTAATTCTTCAATATTATATGTAAGTAAAATCTATAATTTATATGGTAAATTGTTCTCAAATAATGACCAAAAAAAATTTCCAAATTATACCACTCCAAGATAAAACACATTATCACAAGAAAAACTACATAAAAAATTTACCATGAATATATCTAAATTAGAAATAAGTATTAATAAATATTACTAATGAATAATGATTAATATTTGAAATTAAGTTGTTTTAAAAGTATCATATATATGTTCTCCTAACTAAAAATATTTATTTTTCTTTGTCAAATCATAATTCAAATAATGATAATAATATTTATGGGATCAATTAAAACCTAGTGTCACCGAACATATACTTTAATTAATTATTCATTACACATTTTTAATAAATAACTCACATAATTCAAAATATTCTTTATTCAAATACACTCCAGATAATTAGAATGTGGCACCATAGTTTGATTTGTATTTTCTATTGAAATATATGTTTCCTAGACCAGATCAACCACTAAAGGAGGAGCTGATTCTATTATCTCCATTTATAAATTGTCATTCGTTCCTATTCATCACATCAAATTCACTATGGTTCATGATCATCTCTATAATATCTCACAATATCACCCCATGTGTAATTGTAATAATATATGTAGAAGAACACACAAAATTACAAGGTTTGGTATAAAAGCACATTAATAGTAAATTTTCCCCCAACATTGATTTTTCAAAATAACTACAAGGTGAATGAAACTAACTACATCCCGTTTATAATAAAAAAATAGTCATGTTGAATTTCTTAAAGTCTATCACCAACTAAAGGAAACAAATATATTTATCAGTTATGGTCCTCATCTAAAATGATCTTAAGGATTCTATATGACAGTTTTTCTTGATGATCATAGAATAGATTCTTTTCTCATGTAAAACTCATAAATTTATTAAATATATACATGGATATGGTATACTAGTATGGAATATTTTCATAGATATTGAATGAAATAATCAAATTAATAATCAAATAATATTGTGTGTCTCCTTTAGGGACACCTAGTTTTATCTCTCTCTTTTTCTTCAATATTCAATTGTATTACGTTATATGTAATGATATTTAAATGTGTAAAATATTTTATGAATTATTTATCACAATATTCATTGATACTAACATCATATATATATTCTAAAAATCATCATGATAATTAATCTCAGAATATCATTGTCAATATTAACATAAATAAAATATGGAAACCCTCAGATCTTTGGTGTTTGGATCACATCATTCAAATGTTTCTTCAGGTTCCAGATTTATCACTAAATTAGGCTCATCTGAATTCTAATTAAAATTAGAATTTTAATCACATAAGGCTAAGGTATCATTAAATCTAACACATGAAAATGAAATATATACGAACATTCAAATTCTAAATTTCTTACATCCCCACTAACAATCTATATTTCCACGTCTAGGTGAAATTGGATATGTCTTCACAATTATTGATGTAACAATAATCTATGTGATTCTAAATCATCTTTAAAGTAATTAGTAATGTGGTTATAATTTAAATTTTGTTTATTATACTCTACAATCATATATATTATGTTGACCCACTTCTCCATGAATTCATTGACTCCGTGAAATTTGAAACACTAATGACATGAAAATATGATTTGGATTTTAGATATTTATTTTTATAGGTCATCTAGTACATTATGATCATACATGGTAGATAACAAGGGTCATTTTTAAAACCCTTTATGATTCCCTTACATGGGTTACCCTTATGCGAGAATTGTAATACCCATAAACCATATTTATAATAATTTAATGACCATTAAACAATTCATCTCAACTATCCTTTATGTAGAGTATAATGAATTACCCTCATAATGTGCATAAAAATTATGAAGAAATCATATTATGATCATGAAATTTTTTCTACACATACATTGTCTTTATAACCCATATATTACAATTATACAACCTTAAAATCATAACTAAGTAGATTTACCAGGCCTTGTTACCCTTATGTAGCCTTGTTACCAACATGATGGTACACTTAAATATTACAATTTAATCTTAGCTTACATATATATTGGTACCCTTACACAACATCATGAATTTTGTATTACCTATAAATATCATCAATGTACCCATAAGGAAGTTTTAATACCCCTTTGTATATAATAAAACACAATAATTTATTTTACATATCTATAAGAATATATTATTACCTTAATAAGGTGTAAAATTCTACTAAATATAATCTTAGGAATTTCATAATAAATCATATGTCCTTCTGTAATACATCAAATGTTTTATGTGGTGTATCAAGTCCATTATGATCATTATTGGAATAAATGTGTAAATGATTAAACACCGTTAAAATATGTAATTTAGATTTAATATCATTCAAATAATCATTATAATTCAATTTTCCACATTTTCATGACCATATCTATTCATGCTAATCATATTGTAGTCCCACCATTTCATTTACATCGAACGTCGAAGTATCACAACATATATATGGACTTATATTAATGTATTATCACAAATGAAATATAATACATTTATGAATCCATTTTTATCCTATAATAATCATCAACAATAAAAAATGAAGCATTTATAACAAATGAAATAATTGGGAACAAAAATACCACCGTTTTATTATTTGGTAATATTAGTCCTCCCTAATTTTTTTTCAATGGATAGGTTTAATTTTTCTCCGCTTATTAAAAATCAAGTTTAAAATGTAATGTTGTTGTTTTTTAAAACTGTTTTCTTCATTACAAGGAATTCCAAATTCTCATAAAATTTTTCAGAGTAAATTATGACACGACATTGTTCTATTAGTTAAGATACTTTATTTTATAACTCTAATTCTAAGTGGGATAAAACAGATTAGGAAACTATAGATATAAATGTATTGATGTATAAATCTCCAGTAAACCACCATTAATAAGATATCATAGTCATAATTTTTTATTTCTAAAATCAGGGCTACAAAAATATTATATATTTTTAAAAATAATCTAGTAACCTTCACAAGTCAAAAAGTCATCAGATTATTTCTTCTACAAGTCACATAACTCCCCCTTTTCCTCATTTTTTGAAAACCATCACTACTACTAATTAGAAATGAATAATATAATCTGTAATGATGAATGAGTGTGTGATAATCATATAAAAAATGGTATGTTTGAAATAAATTCAAAATTTCATATTTAATTAATGTCAGTATAATCAAATAATCTTCTAAAAGTTTCTCCCCCTCAAGGGGAAAATCCCAGTTTTTCTATTTGATAGTAGTTATAATACTAACTAACAGAAAATCAATAAATGTTTTCGAATAGTGATATCATCGACCATCACCTTCTATTACTTGTATATTAGTAATAAAAAATTTAAAAAATATAGGGGCACATCCAGGACTCTCAGAAATAACAATCAAACATGGTGGTTCCTCTCAACATGGTGCATTATTTTATCATAACATCAGTATGGTATTTTTTCAGAGATACATATTTATATGTTGTCTTTCATTTTTTTACTATATTCATTATTCCCATGAACATCTTATTTTCGTAGAATATTTTTTCCACCACATTATTTTGATTTCCTTATTACTGGTTATAGATAACTTCTGTATATTTAATAATAAATATTTTAAATCCACTTTCTTTACATTGTATTCAGAAAAATTTTCATCATCCGTATTTTTCCTCATATAGTTTTTGTAGGAACACACTATTATTTATCCTTTTATATATCCAAATATATTATCATGGAATATATATTCCACAATGGTGACAACATGACATTTTCATTGAGATTCTTCATAAAGAGATAAACCTTTTGTTTTTTCTTCTAGATTTTTATTTGTTTCCTCTAGGGTATTTATTTTAAGTGGTCATATGTTTTTTTTTCATTAACTAATTTGTGATGATAAATTTCATTCTATTAAACATTGGACCAATTTTGAATCCTAATAGTCTTTTTTATAGGGCATGATTTTTCTTTATATGTCATATGAGTTGATATTATTTATTTTTATTCATATAAATTCCATGAAATCCTCTAGAATAAATAAATTTATATCTGATTTAGGATATAAAAAATAAAATATTTACCATATGAATGTTAAATAATTTGGTATATCCTTGAATGATGTGTTTTAACTAGAGAAGATATTATAACTATCACAACCCATCCCCCTGGGCCTGTGTTGTGACTACCCCAAGCCTGCCATCCAAAGGCCAGGGGCATGCAACTAGCACCGAAGGCGTAATCCCTAAAAATAGGAAGGCATTTCCTTTATAACCTATAAAATCAAGAAACCAAGAACACAACAACATACGAACATGATTAAACTGAAAAATAAAAAGGGTGAGTACATTATGTAAGATGTGTCCAGAATACAAGCCCAACATGAAAGTACAAGAAAACTGGAAAGTACAAGTAAACTGAATAGCTCATATGAACACCCACCAAGGATTCTACCTAAAGTGTAGGTATAGCTCTCGAATGGTAGTCTCTACGGTATGCCTCGTCTAATGTCCCCCTCTGAGCTTCCTCTAGTTCTGGCACCCTCATCCCCAGTCAGCGCGGTCTGTCCTCTTCACCAAACACAAAAAGGTGTGGGCGTAGCCCGTGTAGGGGTGAGTATAACGATACTCAATAGGGACCCGATGACCATCAAATGTGTCACAAAATCCAAAAACGATAAACCAAAAAGCATGTAAACAACTTACAACCCTACATAGGTATATGCCCATACATATATCTAAGTTATCAAGTAAACCCATCTCAACAAAAGTCCCAATGCTTAGCCAAAGTTCAACTGTTCCAAAAAGAAAATAATACCACAAAGGTAACCACCACGAAGTTAATTACCAACAAGGTACACTACACAGAATAATACCACAATGATATCACCATCAATCTATGTACCAAAATGGTACGACACAATGAAGAATACCACAAAGGTATCTCCACGAATGTAAGTACCACAAAGGTACACCACACCGAAGATTACAAAAAAGATAAAGACTCAACTTACCCCAATTGATATGGTAGTACATATGATTAGATTTACTATTGAATCATCTTACTCCCTTAAGAGGAAGACCCACGTACGATCCTAAATCATCATCATACCCACATGGGATCCTAGTGTATCATCAAACCCACATAGGATCATAGTAACGCAGACCCACATATGATCCTAGAGTAGTCCCACATGGATTCCGAGAGAATATAAAAGTGATACTCTCAAACATTGACCCAAATAGGATTCATAAGCATAGAACAACTTAGGATCCCAAAGCCCAAAATTATATAGGATCAGTTTCCCATGTTACATCCAGCTACAAGGTTCCACCCAAAACTCACATGATTCCAAGAGGATCATATCCTTAAGAAAAATTTCTAATACTCTAACTTCAATGATGTCCCATGAAGAAGTATCCCAGAGGACCACCGTGTAAAGTGGGTCTTAACTCAAAAGACGGTGCGTCAATCAGACGCCCGGTATGCAATTTATTGGACTTTTAGTACCGAGGGCCCGATTGGATTTGTGTTCGATCCTACCCAATCGTACCACAACATTATCCAAAACTCAGATGGGGTATATCAAAAGGACAGTCTATATCCATGGTTTCTGGTGTAATGCCCCGACCCCAGCTACCAAGAGTCGGTGCATTACTTCGTAACATTGGCATGATCACAAAAGATCAAGTCTCGAAAGACCGATTAGTTTAGTAGCCTTGGAAACACTAGATACATTCATAAGTCTTACATTACATCATAAAGTGAAATACTAAAACAAAGTCTTCATAGTCCACACTCATATCGTCTTCTGACTATCTCTGCAGGTCATTCATAAAATATTTCTTCACATCTTGGAAAATATTAAAACATTGAAAGGGGTGAGCTCATATGCTCAGTAAGGATAACAATATAGAAAAAGCTTTCATAAATAAACATTAGCATTTAAGGCAATGTATAACTAAAACAAAATCCTTTTAAACATGAACTTCAACATAATATGGAAAAAGTAAAATGAGATAATGCCATTTACTTATTCACATGGATATTCTACTAGTCGAATAATAACATGCAATATCAACAACCACTTTCATAATAATGGAATGCATAATGCCAGACTATCATAACCACGTAGCCAAGGCCTCGTGCCAAGACCACAAATAATATTTTCTCAAGGCCTCGCGCCAAGACACTAGTTTGTCTAATGAGACTTACCGATGCATCAAGGAGCTATAGCGGGCTCCACCCATCACTTATTAAGTCCAATGAATTCCTCATATGAATAGGTTTAAACATATCATAAACCATAACATAATTGTATCACATAAAACATGCATAATGGAATCATAACATTTCCACATTTCAATCACAAGATATCAATACCAAACATTGATATAGTAAAAACGTTTTCAAAACCATTTTCAATACCAAAATAAAATAATGTTAAAACTTTGTATTTATATTTCATTAAAAAAAAGTTATGGCTTGTAGAGGAAGCCAAAACTCAAATAATGGTCACGGCGGCGGAGAAGTCGTTGTCTCCACATATGTACGGAAAGAAAAACATTCCATTTTTTTCATTTAGTAAAACGCTTCGTATAAAAAAGAATCCTTTTGAATAAACGTAAAAGTCAAAAGGGGTTTATACACCGTATAAAAGAAATTTGTGTATAAAACAAAAAATGCCTCCATGAAAGGAGATTGAGACAGAGTCCTTACAATGATCATTTTTAAAATAAAATAGATCTATTATGTGTATTCATTATATGTACACATAAAGAAAGTACAAATACAATATAGGACATAATAATATCATGACATTATTTGAAAGTTGGAGATTAACCCAATGAATGGAAATTGGGTTAAGAAGTTCCCTTACCTCATGTCCGACTTGACTCGACCGTTCTTTGATCTCCTGAATAATAAACTAGAGTTAATCTATACCTTCTTAAGAACCTTTTTAAAGTTCATTATTCCTTTTATATCACTTATTACCGTGTCATGAACATTATGTAATTATTTAAGTTTATAACGGTCGTTTTGTCGATCTTAGGTACTTGAGTCAAAAATAAACTTCTTATAATTAAAAGTTGTTCATGTGGTGAAATATCCATTATATCCAGAATTATATTCATTATGTAGATATCATATATATCATATATATCTAGTATATACATTCATTTATAATATTACATAACATTTAGAGGTAGGAAATGAAATGCACCGTTCATGGAGACGGTAAGTCGTACGTACGCATGAGCGCTACTTTCATTTCTATTTAGTATTTAATGGAATGAAATCATAATAGTATAAAGTTGTATTATAATTCCAGTATAATATCATATAAAATATCATTTACTCCATCTTTTATACATCCCACATATGGCATTAACGATTCAAATCACTTTGAGGGGGCGGTAGTCCGCACTTCCTAAAATGAAATTATCGCATTTACCCATAATGGAAATCATAAAGTATGCCATAAATGAGAAATACATAATAATAAGTAAAACATAAACATAATATATATATAATATATGAAAATAGTGTCCTCAAAATGGCCACCATTAGAGGTGTTAAAAGAATATTGAACAATCATCGTTTCGTGAGGCAGTATTTTTCCACCCACAGAAACAGTATGTTCATTAACCATTAGACGAAGGTGTGTGTAAGTGTAAACCAAATACTTATCATAACAACATCCTAGTATATTTTAGATACTGTTGTTGTTACAAAAGAAATGAATAAAAATAGATTAAGGGGTTGGAGAAGAAAAATAAAACAAAACAACATTAGAGAAGACATTACCTTAAAATCGGGTAACTCTTTTTGATTTGATCCAAAGGCTTCCTTGGGAAGACTTCTGCCCAAGGTGAGGCTTCTAGGAGTAAGGTAGGGAAGTTGGGAGAGTATTTGGGAAGAGTTTGGCCGAGCCAAATGGCTTGAAAGTATGAATTATGTTGTAGAGGTGGGGGCCTTTTATAAGAGGAGAGGAGGGGCACTCTTGGAAAGTAAAGAAATTATACATTATTATACAATGATTTTCGGATTACAAAGGTCCCACACATATATAATTCGAGGATAAGGTGATAAGGGTTCTAAATATACTCATACAATAGGTTTTTGACAAGTGTATTCCTTGGATGTTACATTATCATTTCATTTTATTTAAATCGTTAATTATTGATGTAATCGCTGCATCATCATGGTGTCATAAATAATTTAATTTATTTAATATCCAGAAATTATAAAAAAACTACTATGATGTATGAAATATTTTTAGCTTTAAAATGACTATTTATAGTCAAAAAATATGGCTTCTATAACTCCATGTAAAAATTGTTTTAGTAAAACATTTCATGTTTGTGTCATTTTTTACTTTAACATTAAATAAAAGGTATTTATGTCATTTTCTAACTAAAGTGGCTCCATGGGGTCCCCAAGTTGACCCATGGATTTTCTTGGTCGGCCATGGAACATCCAATGAGGGTAGGACATGTGTCAAGCTCATCTCATATTATTGAAACATTATTTTTACCTTAAACTACACTAATTACCTCTAATCGCGATTAAGAACATAAAAGTTACTATTCACCAAAAAATTATTTTAATCTCATTGAACCACATTTTAATTCTTAATGAAAACCATGTATGTTGGATTTTTGAAATTCAAAACACAGAAGTGGTAAAATTTCATTTAAACGAAAATTCAGTTTTTATAAATACCACTTAGTGGTTTCACTATTTATCAAAAATTGAAGTTTTTCAGAATAATGCCAAAATTTCACCCTAAGCTATAATTGATATTACGAATTCAAAAATGATGTCTATTTTACAAAATTACAAACATATAAGTTGCATTAATTAATTTTATAATTAATTCCCGCTGTCACAACAAATAGCGTGTTTTTAAGAAATAATTTATATCAAAAGATTGGCAATTGTTTATATCCAATTTCAAAGTGAAATTAATTCTAATGAACACCATTGGATAAAATGGTTAAAATATATTCTAATTATACTTTAAAACCACTAAATAGTATAATTTATCACTATAAATTATTTTTATTAAAAAAGTTGTTTTAAGTATTTTTCACTATTCATAAAAAAATTGGATGTTCTCAGAAAAATACCAAAAATTCAACATAGGCAAATTTCGATATTACGAATCCAAAAATGAAGTCCATTTTAAAATATAAAATTTCTATAATTTTAAAAAGTGGGTATTACTATTCATAACGGCTACTTTGATTAGTCACGGTGTGTTAGAACTCGAACTTGCGTACAATGCAAGCTATTGCATTATTGAAAGGGAGGCGTATCGTGGAAGCTCAGGGTGTTACATTCTCCCCTCCTTCAATACATTCGGTCCTCGCAATTTGAAATTTTTCTTTGAAAATAAAAGGTTTAAAATAGAAAATACCTTTGTGGAAAATCCACATCAGAGATAAGGTTAATAAAATTTAGCCTTAATAAGAGGGAAATAGAAATGAAAAAGTCACCACCAAATTATGATCTCGATAAGGAGAACCTTGGTGGAAATTAGAGACATATAATTGGAGGAAAAATGCAAATATTTGTAGGGAGTGATTGAGGTCATCAATCACAAACAAGTGTAAAATTTAGGGCCTCAAAGTCTTCAATCTATGTTGATTTAAAATATTAACAGTTCAACAAGACATAAGGTATTAGGATAACACATTTTTTTAATATCCATTTACTAAAGTTTAAGAATATATTCATAGAATAAAAGATAGGTATATATATATTTATGCTTGACATGTAGAGTTTCATCCTTCAACTAATTTCTACCACAAACTCATCTTTCACTCAAAAAGATAATAGAACTCAAAAATATTATATTTATCTTAATTGTATAAGGTTCTAAATATTACCACATACCTTTTAGATTAGGAAAAAATATTTTTTAATAACTAGGGACTTCCTATAGGCTAGTGGTAGGTAATAAAGGCCTGTCGCACTATGGTTGTGGGTTTGATTCCTGCAGCTTTGTCGGACGCGATGGGTTATGCCCCACCCTGCATGTTGTCCTTTTCCTAAAAATATAGTATTATAGTATTCCAAAAATAATCTTCATAAATGTTTTAACCTTAAACAATACTATTTAATGTTCATCTTAATCCATCCCAACATTTATAGTTATCCAGAATACCTCTGTCCAAACTTTCTCTAAAAGGTTCTTAATTCCAAAATCAATTTATCAGATTCCCCAAACAAAGTAAAGTTTCTCTTATTGTCACATACTAAAAATATGATTACCTTCATCATATTAAAACCTTACTGAAACAACAAGTATTGTAGTACAATCCTTATATACTCCATAATTATTATAACCAGTACAACACTCAAATTACAAAATTCATTAATAACAACATAAGAACTCTAATCCTTCCTCCTCATCTATGGTAGTATCATAACTTGATTATTATCCAATAACATCATTTGGGGAACACTCTGATGATTTGGAAATTGGTTTGCGTAGTGTCCCCACTCCTTGCAGATGAATAATTGTACATTTGAAACATTTTTCTTACCCTTGAAGTCATGCACTTTGTGTCCTTTTTCTCCACACTAATAACAAACTCCCATTCCCATTAGGAAAGTTCCAAGGTGTTTCTTCCCACAGTTATCACATATTTGAAAATTCTTCTTTTCCCACGTCCCTTTTTCCATCATTCTCTCTTCCATCCTTTTCTTTTCTTTCTTCCCTTTAAATCCATAAGACTCAGAGATTTATTTACTTATCTTATTAACACATGATACTATTTCTTCATATGTTGAGAACACATGGGAGATTATTTCCCTTCTAAATGTTGGCTTAATACCGGGAAAGATATGGTCCTTCTTACGCTTTGGATCATACGTATTGCTAGAGTTCACATTCCTTCCACTGGGCACCATTTCTATACAATGGCATAAACTAGGTTAGTTTATGAATTGCAATGAATAATTCCAAACTTTTAAAATACTTAATTTAAATTGAATGGTTTATGGATATAATCCATATTCATAAAAATGTTTTCCTTGAGAAAGTATATACTCATAACCCTTCATAGTAGTTTGTAAAGAAAACGAGAATTATCCTAAGCATATCCCCCAGGAGTGTCATAACCAAGAGTGCAACTAGGCCCATTGTCGTGCACCAGTTCCAGTTTGAGTCTAGCTCAAAGCGGTGTTTTCGGGTTCTACCCCTAGGTACATCTGTGCCAGAGCCGCCTCTACCTGCTCGTATCCAGACAGGGATCTATTGCTCGGAAAAACCACAGAATCCCTATAATACCAAAATTCTAGGAAGTTCTTCTATACTAATCCTCAAAGTATATCTTTGGTCTATGTGCTCTAATCAGAGTTTATCTAAATCTAGCTTCCAAGGTTAGTACTAAACTGCCTCTGATACCAACTGTAATGCCCCGACCCCAACTACCCAGAGTCGGTGCATTACTTCGTAACATTGGCATGATCACAAAAGATCATGTCTCGAAAGGCCGATTAGTTTAGTAGCCTTGGAAACACTAGATACATTCATAAGTCTTACATTACATCATAAAGTCAAAAACTAAAACAAAGTCTTCATAGTCCACACTCATATCCTCTTCTGACTATCCCTGCAGGTCATTCATAAAATACTTCTTCACATCCTGTAAAATATTAAAACATTGAAAGGGGTGAGCTCAGATGCTCAGTAAGGATAACAATATAGCGGAAGCTTTCATAAATAAACATTAACATTTAAGGCAATGTATAACTAAAACAAAAGCCTTTTAAAAATTAACTTCAATATAATATGGAAAAATTAAAATGAGATAATTCCATTTACTTATTCACATGGATATTCTACTTGTCGAATAATCACATGCAATATCAACAACCACTTTCATAATGATGGAATTCATAATGCCATACTATCATAACCACGTAGCCAAGGCCTCGTGCCAAGACCACAAAAAAGATTTTGTCAAGGCCTCGTGCCAGGACACTAGTTTGTCTCATTAGACCTTCTGATGCATCGAGGAGCTATAGCGGGCTCCACTCGTCACTTATTAAGTCCAATGCATTCCTCATATAAATAGGTTTAAACATATCATAAACCATAACATAATCATATCACATAAAACATGCATAAAGGAAATATAAAATTTCCACATTTCAATCACAAGATATCAATACAACTCATTGATATAGTAAAAATTCTTTCAAAACCATTTTCAATACCAAAATAAAATAATGTTAAAACATTGTATTTATTTTTCATTAAAAAAAAGTTACGGCCTGTAGAGGAAGCCGAAACTCAAATAATGGTCACGGCGGCGGAGAATTCGTTGTCACCACATATGTTTGGAAAGAAAAACATTCCCTTTTTGTCGTTTAGTAAAACGCTTCGTATAAAAAATATTCCTTTTGAATAAAAGTAAAAGTCAAAATGGGTTTATACACCATATAAAAGAAATTTGTGTATAAAACAAAATATGCCTCAATAAAAGGAGATTGAGACGAAGTCCTTACAAAGATCATTTTTAAAATAAAATAGATCTATTATGTGTATTCATTATATGTACACATAAAGAAATTAAAAATACAATATAGGACATAATAATATCATGACATAATTTGAAAGTTGGAGATTAACCCAAAGAATGGAAATTGGGTTAAGAAGTTCCCTTACCTCGTGTCCGACTTGACTCGACCGTTCATTGATCTCCTAAATAATAAACTAGAGTTAATCTCTACCTTCTTAAGAAACTTTTTCAAGTTCATTATTCCTTTTATATCACTTATTACCATGTCATGAACATTATTTAATTATTTAAGTTTATAACGGTCGTTTTGTCGATCTTAGGTACTTGAGTCAAAAATAAACTTCTTATAATTAAAGGTTGTTCATGTGGTGAAACATACATTATATCCAGAATTATATTCATGATGTAGATATCATATATATCATATATATCCAGTATATACATTCATTTTTAATATTACATAACATTTAGAGATAAGAAATGAAATGTACCGTTCATGGAGACGGTAAGCCGTACGTACGCATGAGCGCTACTTTAAATTTCTATGTCATATTTAATGGAATGAAATCATAATAGTATAAATGTGTATTATAATTACAATATAATATCATATAAAATATCATTTACTCTATCCTTTATACATCCCACATATGGAATTAACGATTCAAATCACTTTGAGGGGGCGGTAGTCCGCACTTCATGAAATGAAATTATCGCATTTACCTATAATGGAAATCATAAAGTATGCCATAAATGAGAAATACAGAAGCATAAGGAAAATATAAACATAATATATTTATCATATATGAAAATAGTGTCATCAAAATGGCCACCATTAGAGGTGTTAAAAGAATATTGAACAATCATCGTTTCGTGAGGCAGTATTTCGCCACCCATAGAAACATTATGTTCTTTAACCATTAGATGAAGGTGTGTGTAAGTGTAAACTAAATACTTATCATAACAACATCCTAGTATATTGTAGATACTGGTTTTGTTACAAATGAAAGTAATAAAAAGAGTTTAAGGGGTTGGAGAAGAAAAATAAAACAAAACAACATTAGAGAAGACATTACCTTCAAATCGGGTAACTCTTTTTGATTTGAGCCAAAGGCTTCCTTGGGAAGACTTCTGCCCAAGGTGAGGCTTCTAGGAGTACGGGAGGGAAGTTGGGAGAGTATTTGGGCAGAGGTTGGCGAGCCAAATGGCTTGAATGTGTGAATGATGTGGTAGAGGTGGGGGCCTTTTATAAGAGGATAGGAGGGGCACTCTTGGAAAGTAACGAAATGTTACATTATTATACAATGCTTTTCGGATTCCAAAGGTCCCACACTTATATAATTCGAGGATAAGGTGATAAGGGTTCGAAATATACTCATCCAATATGTTTTTGAGAAGTGTATGCTGTGGATTTTACATTATCGTTTCATTTTATTTAAATCGTTAATTAATGAGGAAATCGCTGCATCATCATGGTGTCACAAATAATTTAATTTATTTAATGTCCAAAAATTATAAAAAACTACTATGATGTAGGAAATATTTTTATCTTTCCAATGACTATTTATTGTCAAAAATATGACTTGTATAACCCCATGTATAAATTGTTTTAGCAAAAGATTTCATGTTTGTGTCATTTTTTACTTTAACATTAAATAAAATATATTTATGTCATTCTCCAAATAAAGTGGCTCCATGGGGTCCCCAAGTTGACCCATGGATTTTAATGGTCGTCCATTTCACATCCAATGAGCGTAGGACATATGTCAAGATCATCTCATATTATTAAAACATTATGTTTACCTTAAACTACACTAATTACCTCTAATCGCGATTAAGAACTTAAAAGTTACTATTCACCAAAAAATTATTTTTATCTCATTGAACCAAATTTTACTTATTAATTACAACCATGTATGTTGGATTTTTGAAATTCAAAACACATAAGTGGTAAAATTTCATTTAAACGAAAAAACAGTATTTATAAATACCACTTAGTGGTTTCACTATTCATCAAAAATTGAAGTTTTGCAGAATAATGCCAAAATTTCACCCTAATCTATAATTGATATTCCAAATTCCAATATGATGTCTATTTTACAAAATTCCAAACATATAAGTTCCATTAATTAATTTTATAATTAATTCTCGCTGTCACAACAAATAGCGTGTTTTTAAGAAATAATTTATATCAAAAGATTGGCAATTGTTTATGTCCAATTTCAAAGTGAAATTAATTCTAATGAAAACCATTGGATAAAATGGTAAAAATATATTCGAATTATACTTTAAAACCACTCAATTGTATAATTTATCACTATAAATTATTTTTATTAAAAAAGTTGTTTTAAGTATTTTTCACTATTCATAAAAAATAGGAAGTTCTCAGAAAAATACCAAAAATCCAACATAGGCAAATTTCGATTTTCCGAATCCAAAAATGAAGTCCATTTTGAAAAATAAAATTTCTATAATTTTAAAAAGTGGGTATTACTTTTCATAACGGCTACTTTGATTAGACGTAGTGTGTTAGAACTCGAACTTGCGTACAATGCAAGCTGTTGAATTATTGAAAGAGAGGCATATCGTGGAAGCTCGGGGTGTTACATCTGGTGATATAGAAAATTTGTCAAAAGTACGCATGTAGCTCAAGATATGGTCGAAATAACAAAAGGGGTTGAATTTGGTACAGGCCCGATCCGAGCCAGTCAGACTGACCCGGCCTAGGCTGACCCGACCCAGCCCGATTGGTCCGACCCGACACGCTGGGTCCAGACAGTCCCCCCGGAATGACCTGGGTCGTGGTGCGGCGACCCGTGGTGGTTCACAGTGTGGCGGACCGCAGTGGCTCGCAGTGTCGCTACTGGCCAGTCGGCCAGTATACTCCTCTGAGCGGCGTGCTTGCACACCGTGCCTTCGTCGGCGACCGACAGCAAGCTGGCTGCACTCATCTTGTCGTCGTAGCGCAAGGACACGGCTCTTGCATACTGGGTGGTGTGGATGCACTCCTCTATCCCCTTCTTGTGGCCGGTCGTAGTGTCGGCCTCTGCCCTTTCTCTATCGTTGTCGACGAGACGAGGCTCTTCTCTAGCAGTGTGGTTGTACCGTCGTCGTCTTCACAATTGGCCATGGTGTAGGCCACCGCTTCCAAGTCCCACCAGTTTCATTCTATGGCACTTGTCTCTATCCTCCTCTATCGCGAAAACACATCAAAAACCTCAATGGATTTGCAGAGAGGTTGGGCCATGTTCATTTGGCATGCACCCTCCGCGTTAGGGTTGTAGCAAGTGTGTCAATAATTCATGAATCATGAAAAACGTCAAGAACAGTTAAGGGGGTATTCAAAACTACAAACCATGTCATTTCATTTGTTGGAGGCATCAAGAGATAGAATATGAAGTCATTGATGAATGTCGGCAATTGTTGCATCCGCAAGGTTCTTTCGATTCAAGCTCAGGGTCGGTTCCTCGTTCTTCATTGGAGGAAGTTCTTCATTGGAGATGCATTCATCGTTGGGAGAGAATGATCCTCCAAAATCTATCATATTTTCCAAAACATTCCTTCAATTCCACCAAAAATGAAAATACAACATATTAAATTATGTTTTAATAAATTAAAATATATTTGGCCATTAATTATGATAGTGTTGTCTTAATTAATTTAGCGGAAACCAAAGGTCACCTCCTTCATTAAAGAGGGAGTTCAAGAGTCGGGATGTCCCCACAATTTATTAAAAAATGGGGGTTTTCTATATCAGGTGGTCCTCACCTCAAATAATTCAATTGGGAGGTTTAAATATAATAAAATTTTGTTCTTTATTTTATTTTAATTCCCATGAAAAACATGAAATCTAACTTTCACCCTCTACCAACTATGGTCGAGGTGAAAGTCTCCTAAAGAGAATATCGGCGCTGTGAGTTCAATGGTTTCCTCACATTTAAATTTTGAGCACCGATTCAAAAGTTACAAAAAACCTACTCGCATGTTTACTGAATTTACCCAAAAGAATTTAGAAAATCATTCTAGGCACACCGGGCCTCCAAATCAAGCGCCATCAAGTTTCATAGACTCATAAAATTCAAATATAAATAAAAAAAATACATAGAAAACTTCGGGTCTTTACATTCTCCCCACCTCATGGCTTTGCATCCCCATAATCCCCAACTCAAACTAAGGAAAACAAGTGGGGGTACTTAGTACGAATCTGAGTCTCTCACTCCCATGTGCTCTATCTGAGTTTCTTGTGCTACCAGAAAATGCACACCATAGGTATCGACCAACTACGACGGTCCCACTCCTGTAAATCCTCAATCTCAACTCGAACCTCTGTCAATGTCATCCCATCATTGATGTCCAACTCACTATGGTCGATGGCGTGAGATAAGTCATGCATGTATCTCCTCAACTCTGACACATAGAAAATGTCTTGCATCCGGTGCAAATGAGGTATGAGAGCTAAGCGGTAAGCCACCGTGCAAACTCTGATAAGGACCTAAAAGGGTCTGTTGAACCATGGAGATAACTTTCATACCCGACCAAATCTCTGTAAACCTCATCGAGGTGAGAACCGTAAAATAATGTGGTCGCCATCCTCGTACTCCAGAGGTCTACGTCTCCTATCGACAATTGACTTCTTCCTACTCTGTGCTATCTTCATCCGCTCCTGGATGATCTTCACCTTCTCCATGGTTTCCTGTACCATCTCTGGTCCCATGAGTGCTAACTCCCCTAGGTCAGTCTAGCATAATGGCGGTCTGCATGGTCAGTTGTACAGATCCTCAAATGGAGCCTACCCAATAGTGGAGTGAAAGCTGTTGTTGTATGAAAACTCCACCAAGGGAAAGTGATCCTCCCAACAACGACCAAAGTCGAGGATGCAAGGATTTAGCATTTCCATGAGGGTCTCAATGGTTTGCGTAGTCTGGCCATCCTTTTGAGGATGGAAGGTGGCGCTCAAATGAATTTGTGTCCCGAAAGCCTCCATAAACCCATTCGATAATCGATAAGTGGAACATCCATCACGATATGAGACAATCATCCAGGGTACTCCATGAAGATACACAATCTCTTGCACATAGAGGCGTCCTATGATCTCTACTAAACCCTACTCTCTGATCGATAAGAAGAGGGGAAACTTTGTGAGTCAGTTGACGATCACCCGGATAAAATCATGACCCCTAAATGTATGTGGAAATCCAATCACGAATTCCATGGATATTCCATCCAACATTTACTATGGGACCTCTAAAGGCTAAACTAAGCCTGGTGGTAACTAATGCTCCCCCTTCACTTGTGGAAAAATGAGGCACTGAGAGACAAACCCTGCTACTGCTTTCTTCATTCCTGGCCACCAATGATATCTTCAGAATTATCGGTACATCTTCGCCACTCTTGGATGTACCCCTAGAGGGGACATGTGGAACTCTCTCAACACTTCCTCCTGAAGAGACACTGGTACCATGGTACATACTCTGTAGATGATGATGTGCTCCCCACCTTTAAAAAATCCATCTGATGCTTGTCCTGTGGATATTTGAGCACGTCGAGCTTCGCAGTAAGTGTCCTGGTGTTGCACCTCAGGGAATCACTAATGAATTGGGGGAGTGACTATAAGAGACTAAAGAAAGACTACTCCATCTCGATCCACAAAGGATATATGCATATAGGCAAGTAGCTCTTTCACCTCACCAATAAGCTATATACCATATATCCTGCTGAGTGAATCTGTTACAATGTTACCATTCCAAGGAGTATAGGCTATCTCGATGTCACAGTCCTGGAGGAACTAAAGCCAATGTCGTTGTCTCAGGTCCTCTTCCTTCTGAGAAAAGATATACCTGAGACTCTTGTGATCAGAGTAGACCGTATAACATTCTCCCATCAATTAATGTCGCCGCATCTTCAAGGCGAAGACCACTGCTGCTAACTATAGTCCATGGGTAGCGTATTTATTTTCATGTTGTCTCCGCTATTGAGAACCATATGCAATAACTGCTCATTCCTGGATTAGGAAATATCTGGGTGCGGTCCCTGATGTGTCGCAATAGATCACATACACAATTCCCTCCTTTGGAAGCCTCAATATGGGGGCACTAGTCAACCTCTACCTTAGCTCCTGAAAACTCCGATGGCATCTCTCTGACCACACGAATGGTTACCCCTTCTTTCTCAATGCTGATAAAGGTGCTATAACTCTAGAAAAATCTCGCACAAATATCTGGTAGTATCTGCCAGAACCAGGAAACTATGTTCCTCCGTCACACTCTTGCGTGGATCCCATTCAAAAACCATCCCAATTTTCGATGTATTCACCGGAACTCGAGCCTCTAAGATGACATGTCCCAAAAAGTGATCCTCTCATATCTAGAACTAGAACATCAATAGCTTATCATAAACTTGGTGCTCTCAGAGTGTGTCCAGAACTATCTACAAATGATAGGCAGGCTCCTCCTCTATGGCTGAGTATATCAAAATGTCATCAATGAAGACCACCACAAAGAGATCTTGATATGGTTGGAAGATCCTGTTCATGAGTCCCATGAACATTGTTGGAGCGTTTTTCATGCCGAATGGCATGTCCAAATACTCATAATGGCCATACCGACATATGATAGTCTTCTTATGCACATCCACATCTCATACTATGGGATGGTGATAGCCTGATCAGATGTCTATCTTTGAGAACCACCGTTCTCCCTTCATCTGATCAAAGAGGTCACCAATCCTTGGAAGTGGGTACTTGTTCTTCAAGGTCACCTTGATCAGTCTGTTATAGTAAAAGAAAGTCTCAAGCTCCCATCTGCCATCTTGGAGAAAAAAATCGAGGCTGCCCAAGGAGTAACACGGGGCCGGATGAATCCCTTCCCCTGCAAGTCCTCTTGCAGTACTCGCAGCTCACGAAGCTCCACGGGAGCCATCCGATATGCTGGTGTAGATATTAGTTCCATCCCATGGTTAATGTAAATGTAAAATTCCACCTATCTATGATGGGTTAGACCCGTAACATCATTAAGGAAGACATCGGTGTACTTGTCCACTACTATAGGATAGCTCCGACTCTCCACATCAACAACTCTGAGGCTAAGGCTAGCCAACTGTTGAGTGATCGGCTGCACTCTCATCAGAGTAAGTCTATCCTATGCTACAAAGGATGTATTCTCATCAGTGAAGGTAAACCTAGTCCCATATGTGTGGAAACACCGCACATTGTGCCTAATATAGTCAATCTGAGCATGGACTGTAGATAACCAGTCCATACCCAAGATGATGACTTAAGGCCTTGACACTGCTACTATGAGATCCCAGATGAAGCTCTCACCTCCTAGAGAAAGATCACACTTCTGGAAACAATGTGTAATCATCAAATCCTATTCCGTGGGAGTCTCTTTCCATTTGAATCGAGCCAACGGCTCAACCGGAATCTCCGAGCTCCGAACGATGAATGTGGCAAAAAAATAATGACTCGAATATATGTCTATAAGTACTACAGTTAAGGTGTAATAGACGCATATCAAAACTCATATCATCTCCACAAAGACATGGTCATAAACCTCAACTTCCTGGAGCTGAGATCGCCCATGTCCAGCCACTCCTTGTGGTTAGGGTGGACAACCTGGTGGTAGTGGCGGTAACATCTCGAATCGTCACCCACCGCCAACTGCAAGTCCAACTCCTCTTCCATGTCCGCCTACTCCCTGTAGACCTCCTTGGTCGAACCACTATCTCTGCCTGGGTGATCCTTTGACCATCTACTGATCATCCTTACTGCAGGTCAGAGAGTCACGATCCATGTGACCCTGCTTGCTGAATGTGTAGCACTACCTTCTCCTCACATGTCTTGTTATTTCTCTGGTGCCCCGCACAACTGAACCTTAATCTAGCGGTCGTCTGACTATAGGTCTTGTCCTCTTAGACATCTACGACATATGTCTTCTGCCAGCTACAGAAGACTCTACTGCATGACACCCGGTGGTGGGTCTCATTTCTGTTGACTGCTCATCAAGAAAACTCAGCACTAAGAGGGCTCGCTCTAACACCACCGACTAAGTCGGGATGATGAGAGAAATCATCGAAGACCCTATCTCCTTCCTGAGTCCTAGATCTATGTTCCAGGCCTTGATGTATGGGTCCCACACCATATCAGTGGTTTAGCATGAGAGGTCGTTGTACATCATTAGGTACTGAGCCACAGTCATGCTACCCAACTACAGATGAAGAAGCTCTTGTATGTGCACTGGGTGAAGGGACGATGGAACAAACTCTTCCTGAAACAGGCTCTCAAAGTCCACCTAGAGAAGCGTCCCCCTGTTGTGAACCTAGAGCCCGAAGCTCCATCATCTGCCTACTGCATCCTGTAGAAGACTGTCAACATGGATCACTATGAGATCACCTGGTGTCCCTAATAGTCGGAAGACTCTCACCAGACCTGCGACCAATCCTCAGCTGCCTGTGGGTCCATCTCTCTCCTAAACATGGGTGAACTAAGGCACTGGAACTCGTGAAACAAACTCATACGGCGTTCACCCACTTCTAATGGGGCTGGTAGCATCGGTGGCCCAGTAGGTATTGGTACCGCTGGTGCCTACACTGGTGCCCCTACTGAAGGAGGGACTTGCATCGAGGCCTCATTGCTCAATGGGCTATCCTCACGTACTCTACCAGGAACCATATATGTTTGTCTGCATTGTTCCATCCTAGTAAGAAACATGTTCTCCCTGATTAATTAGTTATACCTAGTTAGCCAACTAAAAAGATCACAAAGAAAACATATCTAGACAGACATGGAATCAGTGTTTTCGTGCACTGAGTCAGAAAACAAAAGTCATGGTCCTAGTGAATGGATATGTTGGCCGCAACACCAGCACTAGATTCCATTAAATGATAACCATACTCATATCACTTAACATTATTGCCGTTAAAAGATCAGATTCCAATGTTCTACGGTAGAATTGACTCCATTTATACCAACACATCATGACCAGTCTCCCGGTCCCCGTTCAATGACTACCCCAAGCCCGCATTCCATAGGCTAGGGGCTAGCGACTAGCACTGAAGTCATATTCCAAAAAACATGAAAAGAATTTACTTTATAACCTATATACTCATGCAACCAAGAACAAAATAAGATACAAACACAAGTAATCTGAACAGTAAAAAATAGTGTGTACAATATATAAAAGGGTCCAGAATACAAGCCCAACTAGAATGTACAAGAGAATTGGAAAGTACAAGTAAACTGAATAGCTCTTGTGAACACCCTCCAAGGATCCTAACTGAAGGGTAGGTACAGCTCTCGAACATTCTTCTCTGTTGTATGCCTCGTCTAAGTTCCATCTATGAGCTACCTCTAGTCCTAGTACCCTCGTTCTCAGTCTGTGATGTGTGTCTTCTACACCAAACACAACAAGGTGCTGGCGTAGATCGTGTAGGGGTGAGTATAAAGATACTCATTAGGGACCCCAAGACCCTCAAAGGTCTCACAAAATCCACAATGTTAAACCAAAAATCATGTAAACAACTTACAATCCTACTTAGGTATATTCCCATACATATACCTAGGTTATTTAGTAAACGCATCTCAACACAAGGCCCAATCCGTAGCCAGAGTTAAACTGTTCCATGTAGAAAAGAATACCACAAAGGTAACCACCAAAAAGATAAGTATCACAAAAGGTACACCACATAGAAGAATACCACAATGATATCACCATAAAGGTAATTACCACAAAGGTATGCCACACAGAATAATACCACAACGGTATCACCACGAAGCTAAGAACCACAATGGTACGCCACATTGAAGATTACAACAAAGGTACAGACTGAACTCACTCTAGGTATAACATAGTTATGTTAGTATAGATGATTAGATGTAACTAATGAATCATCTTTCTCCCTTAAGAGGCACACCAATGCAGGATCATAAATCATCATCAGACCCACATGGGATCCTAGTACGTCATTAGAAGCACATATGATCGAGGTACATCAGACCCACGTTGGATCCTAGAGTAGTCCCATGTGGATTCCATGATCAAATCCAAGTGATACTCTCGAACACATACCCACATGGGATCCCGAATCATAGACCTGCATAGGATCCCAAAGTACATACCCACATAGGATCCTTTTCTCATGTTACTGCCAGCTATAGGGTTCCCACACTATGCTCGCTTGATTCCTGGAGGATCCGCTCCTCAAGCCACAGGTAAAATACTCCAACTGCAACAAATTACCATAAAGAAGTATCCCAAAGTATCGCCACGTAATAAGGGTCTCAATGCAATAGACGGTGTGTCACTCGGATGCTCGGTCTGTAAGTTATTGGCCTTTTAGTCCCGAGGGCCCGATTTGATTCGTGTTTGATCCAACCCATCCATACACATACTTTTTACAAAACTCAAGTGGGGTATATAAAAAGGACATATCGATCCACGGTTTATGGCACTGCTGATGGTTAGTCAAATAGAATCTTGTAGCTCAATATATTGCTGAAAGAACAAAAGGGGTCGTAGTTCGTCCGAGTCCGGTCCGACCCGACCTGGTTCAGGTCGACCCGGCCCAACCTGAGTCCGTACTTGGGTCTGATCCAGCCAACTGGGTCTGCTCGGCCTTCTGGGTTCGTCCTAGGCCACCGGCGCGACCCGGACCACTGGTGTGGCCCACTGGGCAGCCGGCGGTGCGGCGTCCCACGGCGGCTCGTGGTGCGGCGGCCCGCGGAGGATGGCGGGGTGGCGGCCTGCGGTGGCTCGACCTGCTGCGGCTGGCTGGTTGGACAACCCCCTCCTCTGCACGGTGTGTTCATGTGCCACACCTTCACTGGTGGTCGGTAGTGAGCCATCTACCCTCCACTTGCCGTAGTGGCACAAGGACACGGCTCTTGTACACCTGGTGATGTGGACGCGCGTCATCGTCCCCTTAGTGCAGCCAGCCGGAGTGTCGGCTTCCACCTTTGCTCCGCCGTGGCCGACATGCCACTTCTCTTCTCCGGTGGTGTATTTTCTCTATCATCATCTTCACGACCGGCTGTGGTACTGGTCGCCACTCCCGAGTCCCAATGGTGCCAATCGCCAGCGCAGGTTTCCCCCTCCTCCATCACGAAGAACACATCAAAAACCTCATCAGATTTGCAGAGAGGTCATGCCATGTTCATTTGGCCCGCACCCTCCGCGTTAGGGCTGTATCAAGCGGCTCAATCATTCTTGAATCACTAAGAACGTCAAGAAATTGTATGGGGTATTTGAAACTGCAAACCCTACCTCATCATTCGTTGGAGTTTTTGAGATATTGAATATGAAGTCATTGAAGACCGTCGGCATTCATTTCCTCCCTAAGGTGCTTCCGATCCAGGCTCAGGTCAGTTCATCATTCTTCATTTCATCAAGTTCTTCGTTGGAGAGGCGTTCTTCGTTGGGAGAGAATGATCCTCCAAAATCTCTCCTCATTTTCAACACATTCCCCCAATTCCACCAAAAATGAATATCCAACAAATGAAATAATATTTTATTAAATAAAAATATAGTTTCCCATTAATTATGATGGTGTTGGAATAATTAATTAATAGAAAACCAAAGGTCACCTCCCTCATTAAAGAGGGATTTCAAGAGTCGGGTGGTCTACAAATTTTTTAAAAAAAGGGGGTTTTCTAGTTCAGATTGTCTCCACCTCCATGAATTCAATTGGGAGGTTAACATAAAATAAAAAGAAGTTATTTATTTTATATTCATTCCCATGAAAAAAACTAAAACTAAGTTTCACCCTCAACCATCTGCGGTCGAGGTGATAGTCTCCTTAAGTGAATACCGGTGCTGCGAGTTCAACGGTGTCCTCAGATTTCAATTCCGAGCACCGGTTCAAATGTTACAAAATGTATCTAGCATGATTAATGAATGTACCTGATTTTTTTTTCATAAATTCATTCAGGGAACGTCTTGCCTCAAAATCACGTGCCGTCGATTTTTGTAGACTCGTAAAATTCATATATAATTTAAAAAAATTACATGAAAAAATCTGTGTTTTTACACTAACATCTATGGTATTTTCATATCAAAATCATCTACTAATGATGTACCAAAATAATAAATAATAAAATTAGTTTTTGAATTTCTTATTTTTTTCAAATCACAATTACATATTTTTTGTGGAGGAATAATTTTCTTCTAGTTATCACAACTACATTCAAATTTGTTACTAAAGGTGATGAGATAGCTTTTAGAGGGGTGATCATATTCTGTTTATTGGTTGATATCATTTCCAAAAGGTAATATATTTTCTAATATAAGTCATTAAAATAATAATCCATGTCATTCATATTTGATGATACATCCACATAAATATTATCCTTTATTAGTGTTTGTTTTTGAGTGGTATGATGTTAGACCTCATATGTTTATCCATTGAATTTTTTTATAAAATATCTTCGTAAGATTCACCAATAATATCACATTATCTTTTGGTTTTGTTCCCATTATGTTTTTCCAATTATTCATTTAATGTTATTATATTTTCATTCTATTTTCCATCGAAACACTTTTATAATCGAGTAGTAAAAAATAAAAACGATTCTCAATGAGAATTGTTATAAATTGTATGATAATTCCTTTGAATATCTACTTGATGTGTTTCCTTGTTCATCCAAAAAATGAAATCACATTTCATCTCCAAGATATAGTCCAAAATATTAGATCTTTTCTCCACATGAGATTAAACATAGGGTTAAATTTATTTTCACATTTTATCTCTACTAGATAAAAAAACAAATTTGATGAATTTTTATTTATCTAATTGTCATAAATTTTAATTATATTCAATTCACAACAAATTTTTTTGCATGAAAAACATCAACTCTATCCTTTCCACTCAATGTATTCATCTTGGGAAAAAAATTTCCAATCTGTTTATTGCAAGTCTTATTCCACTAATTTAAAAATTATTTACGTTCCTCATTCATCTTCCCCATTTTGATCCTTATTGAAATGAGGTCTATAATCTCATTAAATTTAATCTCAACTTATAGATTCAAAATATCATATATATTTATTTATTTATGTAACAACCATTAAAACAACTTAATGTTCCTCATGTCAAATGAACCTCTAAGAGGTGGGAGGAATCAATGGTCTCTTATTGAAATTATATTTCATTCAAATACAACATGTTGAAATTTTTATTTTTCTCTGTCCACTCACCTCATTCCATAAATGTTACAATGTTTTAAATTTTAATAATAGTGAGTGAATAACATTGGGATTTATATGGTTCAAAATAAAATCAATATGATATGTACATAGGTTAGTCCCCCAATATTTATTCGTCAATATAACCACATATGAATACAAGAAAAGAGTATCACAATCTGATAAAAAATTTATCCCAATGTGTTCCTCTACATATTGAATCAAATATAATATTAAATTATCTTCATCAGGTTAGATAAAAAAAATTAAATTCATCATTATGGTTGATAGACCTTCACTATGAGCTTAGTAGATCCTGTTTACTGGCATACAACTCAAGACAGTCTTAAAAAGTAATATACGGTATGATTTATTTTATTAAAAATATTCTATCATCATGGATGATCTAGGTCTAATATTTATTGAATAATAATTTCTATCAACTTTATGTAATACTAGATTCAACTCTATTTATATCTTATATAGAGTTATGTATCATGTTTTCTCTAATAATATATCAATGTGAACATGATTTCTAAGAATTTTCTCATGATATTATCATCAATACAATCAAAATATAATTATATTCATAAAATAATTATTATAATTTTTCCCAAATTATCATATTCAATATTTCTATAATTAAAATATAGAAACACCATGATAATCAATGGAAGGATCTTGACATTTAAATATGTTATGTGACTCTTCATTTATCACTCTTATAAACTCATTTTAATTCCCATTAAAATAAATTATTAAATAGCATGAAAACATGGGAATCATTACATTTATCACATTATATTTAAAAAATCTGGATTATACAACTCCCCATATCATTCTTCTTCAATAATAATCAAGATTACCACTTCTTCCTGGGATTGGATACATGGTCACAATAGGTAAATAATAAATTTACTTCATGATTCGCATTTGACAAAAATTTTCTCATTGAACATAATTTTATTTCAATGTAATAGCATATAATACATCATAGTACCACATTTACTATAATTCCCTAAATTTTTTGAATTATATCATTCCATGACAAAGAGTGTAGTGGAAGCTTGTGCATGTCAATATCCATGTGACATATATTACAAAGTGATTTTACCTTTGACATATCTAGTGTTTATTTCAAAGCCCTCTGTGATTAAACTTCTGATGATTACCTTTAGGTAAGTAGTTACCGACCCCTTTGAAGATTTTGAATTCTAGAATATCCTTTACACATTGCCACATGACACACCTATACATTTTATATCTCAACATTCCCTATCAAAACACATTACCTTTACATAGTTATCAACTTTACATTATGAAATGGGAATAGTTCACCTAAATGTGATTTAGATGTAATGATATACCAATATAAAAACTCACTACTATACCTGAGTACCTTTACAAAACCTCATTATAATAGCACATCCCCATTTTGATAACATACAATCCCTTATAAAATTCATTATAAACCTGATTGACCATTACAAAATTACCCTTACGTGACATTACCACTGCTATTACATAACCTCAATTTAATCTTATATGATAAATGATACCATTAAGTAGGTGATTCAATGAAAGAGGTACCTCTACAAATGTTCACAATGTAACTAAAAATCATCTCAAACCAGTAATAATCAATCATGTGTCCTTCAATATTAAAAAAATAGATAGTGTCCCTATTGACACCAAAACATGCCTTTAAATTCCTTGAAGATAATCACATAAAAAATAACTTTTATTCATAAAAATGAATATTTTACTAATCTTAACTAAGATAATTATTGTTGAAAAAAATTAAATTCCTCAATACCATTATCACCAGCCATTTTTCATTATAACAGATTCAACAATAGTTACTATTTTATTTCCCACTTTATCCAAACTTATCCATTTTAGTTCTTCAATATATAACCTCCTGATTTCATTACAATAGAATATGGTTGTATCATAAATATATTATGGAAGTATGTAGATGTATTTCAAATCAAGATATTCAATTCCATCATGAATTGATAAAAATAATAAAAGAATCAATGCCAATACATGAAGAACCATTGAAATTAACTGAAAAAAATAACCGGGAATAAAAAAATTAAATTATATCCAAATTATTTAATTACAATAATTGATATATGTCAGCATATATTAAAATAATATCAAATATTTTAAATTATTTCTGATCATTAAATGATAACTCAAAAACACAATTCAATATGGTATATAAATAATTAATATTCACTAATCAAATTTTAAAAAATTTATTTCATTGAAATATATTATGTATGGGATACAAAACCCAGTAACACTATTCATTTTTTTCATTCTTAATAATAATACCTAATATATATTGGCAGAATTTAATCGAAATAATATTTTATTTTGAATATTGTTTTTTATTTATAAATATTATCCCATAATATATTTTTATTGATTACAATCGTGTAAAACAATTCATCTATTGTTGACCAAGAATCGTATATTTTTCAAAGAGCCTCTATTTGTATACATAATATAAATATCAATATAGATTTCATTTATCATGATATTTATTATATTAAAAAAACCTAATATTTGTTTTTTAACCCATTATTGAATTGATATTTTGTGTTAATATACCCGATTTTATTCTTAACTAATCCCTAATAGTCTTTAAATAAATATAGGGAATGGAATTTAGTTATCACAATTTTAACCATATATTATATGCGAGTTATTATCAATTTAAACTTTAGAATAATTGTCTCCATTGGTTGTTTTCATAGTAACCAACAAAAAATACTAAAATTTAAAAGTTAACATCAATTTCAACTATTGAACTTTACAATTTTTGACTCTATTTATTGTCGTTTCATTATGATAACCGTCGTAGGGGTTTCTCTAACCTCTTTGAGAATTAAGATATTTTTCATTGAAACATAATGGAAAATTATGTCATATTATTTTATTCTATGTTGAAATTATTCAATTCCGATGTAAATTATTTTTCTCAAAACTCATGACGAAAGAACACTTGTCATCCTCTATTTTTAATAAATTATCATAGTGAAACTATCCACTCATTGGTAAGATTCAATAATTCCTTTTTATAATTTAATATCCATTTCATATAAGTATTATATAATTATAATTATGTAAAAATAAATATACACTTAGTAGATTTTTGATGAAAGCTGACAACTAATTAAATGAATTTATAAGAGAAATTATTTTAACAAGTTTGAGTGCTTAAAGTACTTCTTAGGTTAATCTAGTAATAACTATCAAATTACCTCATAAAAACATAATTTTTTTTAATTCCATTGAACAATTTTTTTAGAAAAGTTTATGAATTTAATACGGAAAAAAAATATTTCTCTTCATCGATTGACACTATTCAAAAAACCACAATAACAATTTAATTCTGTTAAAAATTATCTTCTTGATAATGCTTTTTTAGATCACACTTTGACCCATATATGATTATTGGAAAATTATAAATTTATTAGATGAGTGAACTTTTTTATTGAATCTAACATGCGTTTCCTCTTGTATATCACTATTACATTTCACATTATCATTCATATATAGTTATTTTGTTAGATTATTATTTTTACGTTGATGTTTCCTACAACTTCATTATTTATATATTTTTTCATCAATTATAAAAATATTATTCCAACCCATGACTTATTTCATCTATCACAAACCCGAACACCCAAAAAATATTCCAACATAAATATTATCATTGTATGCTTAAAATATTATGAATATTATTCTCTTTCGATGATTATTGATTCTAACATTTTTAAATTTTTTATAATCCTTTTTGTCTACTATATTATTCTTTCATAACCACATTTTCTATTGCCACCAATCTCATAATATAGATCATATACATTTTAAAATATTATATGATGTTTTACCAATATTAATTTTTGAACATACTGTGATGATTATGATTTAGATAGAAAAGTGTTTTATTTACATTACCTCTTAAACTACCTCAATAAAATATAGACCCTTAAATATAAAATTTTTATTTACCATTATTGGTATAAAGATATTTCAATATTATTTGCATCTTTGAAAAACCTCTCTTGTGTTTTAAAATATGCACATACAAATTTAATATATATTAATAAAAAATTTAAAATTCTAATTGAGTTTTTTAGACTCAAATGCTTTTCTATTTAGTGACAAAAAACTTTTTCTATTATAACCCAATAATATTTCATTTCATGAATGATATATTATCCATTAATAATAAAGGATTTTTATTAAACCAAACTTCATCACAAGCATTTTCCCCTTTTATCATTCACATTATCGTCATTAGAATCAACTAATTAAAATTATGGTTCATTCAACTTTTCAGTCATTGAAAAACAATTTTGAACAAGAAAATCTATCCAATATAAATTTACCATGTTATCTATTATTTTAATTTGCTATATTCATAACAAAATGATTCATTAAAATCTACATATTTATTCATTTATGTATAATCAAATTTATGATTTTATTTTTTTGTTGTTAAATTTATTATTCTCTAGAAATATCATATTTTATAGATAGAGGATTCTCTCTAAAATTATAATATACTCATTTACATTCCCTATAAATAACCATCATTCCGTATGAGAAATCAAAAACATTTTATTTTATTTTTCAATGATCATATTTATTGATCTATATCTTATTTAACACTAATTTTATTCAAACTATCTAGTAATATAATTTTTTTAGTATAATTAAAAATCATTTAATGGAATATATCCTTTATAAATTCCTTTTCCTTTTTGAAATTAGTTTTATAGAAGTAAATTTTATTTTATAAATTATTTTCTTCTTATTTGTTCTCTGTATATTAATTTTAAAAAAAATTGTTTATCAACCATTATTCACTTAATGTATATATATATATGGTAAAAATTTAGATGAGTACACATTCATTATCAAATAAAATCCAGTTCATGATTAATATGTCATCAAGGTATTATCTTATTTTAAGATAGAAAATTCATAATAAGCATTATTTTAATATTTTTATAAAATTTATGGGTTATAATAGACTACAATTTCATAAAAATGAAACAATTAGAAGAAAAATCACTATAATAGTGTATTGGTCTAAAAATATTATTCATGTAAAGTCCCGGAAATTTCAATGAAATTTTTTTCTTAAATTCTTGGGAATTTTACGATTCCGTAGTTTCTAACAGCGCATGATTCTGAGGCCCAGCATGCCTGGAATGATCCGTTGAAATTTTTTTAAGCATAAATTAATGAGCGTAAGCAGTTTTCCTGAAAAAGTGGAATCACTCATAAACGGTTACTCGGATCATATATCTGAGCGCACTGTTGTTCTCAGGATGGTGGGTTTACCCTAGGGACAACTTAAGTTTAGTTTGCGCGGTGCTCTAGTGAAAAATCACAAAAATGGCATAACCATAAATAAAATAATTAAATAAATTATTTTATTTTTCAAATTCTTATAACTCACAAATGGTAGCTCGGAATAGAAATCTGAGACCACATCTGAACTCATGAGGGAATTCTTTGTTTAAGAAGATACTAACTTTGGACAGCACAAGCCAGCAGAAAAAGTTGATTTTTTGCCGCAAATAAAATAATTAAGTGTCAATTATTTTGTTGTAAAATTAATAACTTCTAAACGGTGAGTCGGATTAAAAATACAGGAGTACGCTTGGGTTATTCGAGGCGTATTTCACCTAGGTAGAGCCTAACCTCGACCAACGCGAGTCGAGGGTGACTGATAAAACTTTTTCGAACTTTTTTCCTGTACATTCAGTAAATGTAAGTTCAGGATTTTATATCTTTTGAACCAGTTCTCCAAATTGAAATATGAGGGCACTGTTTAACTCGTAGCGTCAGTAATTGCGTAGTGAGACCTTCACCACAGTTTCGTTCTGACGAGTTTGGAAGTTGGGTTTTTTCTTTTTATTAAAGAAAATAATAATAAAATAAATTACAATGCTTTATTTTATTTTTAAGGTGCCATGTGTTGTGTGAGAGGTTAGTTGGTTAAAAGATCCACATGGGAGGTGGTGGTGGGACCACCACATCCTAACCTCCCATGGGAGGAAAATTGGTGTGGGGACCACCCGAGCAGCATAACCTCTAACGAGATGTTATGACGTGGGGTCCACACGTGGCTTAACCATCCATTTAATGGGGAGGCAGAAGAATCCTCTCAACCACCCATCAATTAATTTTTTGTTATCACGTAAAATTAATTGATGTCTATTAATTTTATGTGACGACGTAAAATTAATTGTTGTCAATTAATTTTACGTGTCGACAAGATATTAATTGGTGTCAAATAATTTTATGTGTCGACGAGAAATTAATTGCTGTCAATTAATTTTATGTGTCGACGTGAAGTTAATTACACTCAATTAATATCATATGTCCACATAAAATTAATTCAAGTCTATTGTTTTGACACAGGCTAGGTTCAGGAAACTTCATGACATCCTCTTTTTTTTATTGTGCCAATGCAATTTAATTTGCCTGACCCCCCCCCCCCTTTTTAATTATGTAACCACATCGTTGGAATTTAGGAAGGCTCCTAATAATTGAACCGTAATAAATTCTATGATGGTTACATACCTCTCCCCCTCTCCTATATATAGGATGCTTGGGAGAAGGTTTTGGGACGACTTCCCCAAGAAACGAAGCACTGGTAAAGTATCGCGACACCCAAAACTTGGAGAAATATATCTTCTCCAATGAAGAACACGAAGACACCGACGACGACGCTACTTCCTTGGATTCTTCCTCGGACCCCCATTCGACACGGGACCTCTCCAACGACCCTTCTTCCTTCCTATTCGTCATCAATGGACCGACGCACGATCTTGGATGTGAAAGCGTACGACGAATGGTGACAACATCGTCTTCCCCTGCGACGAACGAACGCCCGAAAATTAAAGAGGTAGGGGTGTGTTTTATGTTGTTTAATGACTAATCATATCTTGTTAAATTCACTTCATGAGTCGCTTTCTATCATTCTAACTTGGAGGCTTCGGGCCGCACGAACATGGGCCGACCCCTCCGCAACCTTTATGGTTTCAGAACCATGGATCAACGACGACATAACAGCGACATGTCAATGTGGCGGTGACGATGAAGATGGCGAATAGAGGATATGCTTCCCACGTCCTCCGCGAACCGCACCAACGGTTGAGCGGCACCCGACCAGCCTACCCGTGCGCTGCCTGGTGCACGCCTCAGCTGAAACCGAGGACATCCTAGCCCGCCGACACCCTGCTCGTGTGCCCCACGCGCTATCGTCACACCCCGCGCCTGTCTGGCGCCCTCCCGGCACTTGCCTGATGCCCCCAGCCGACTGCCCGACTTGCCTTGCACCCTTCCCAGTCCACCCACGGCCTACCCGTGCCCCGAATGACCCAGCTTTGGCCTCTTGGGCCGAGCCGTCTGAGTCGCGCCCCTCGCGGCGCCAGCCAGACCTTCCACTGGCCTACGGGCTGAATCACCCGCATGTCGGCTTTAGCCTGAATTGTCCACACAGTCCGCTGGGCCGAGCCCAGCGGACTGGACCAAACTATGCAGGCTGAACCACCCAATGGGCCTGGATAGACCCAGCATGTTTGACAGGGTGAACCTAGACTGGGTCGACCCAGAATGAGTTTGGCCGAGTCGGTCTGAACGGGTTAGACCAGATCCAGACCCACTTTTGACCCTTTTCTTGGGTTGGCTATATCTTGGGCACTGGACGTCCGTTTGACGAACCATCATAGGCACTGGTAATCTCTTTGATAATCTATCCCTTCAAAAATAACCAATGTGAATTCGGGGTACGGTTTTGATACGTTCGGGTTGGTTCGTATATGAATCCAACTGGACCCCGGAACAAAAAGACTAATAACTCACAGACCGGGCATCCGATTGACGCGCCGTCTCTTGAGCTGAGACCCCTATGACAAGGCGGTCCTTTGGGATATGTCTATGTGAGACTTCGTGACACTTGCAGTATCGACCAATAGCTCGTGGAGCGGATCCTCCCGTAGACGAGTAGACAGAGTATGGAGACCTTGTAGTTGTAGACCTAACGACTGTTTTGCCGATTCGACTCAGAGTGATTCGACTAGCCCAGTGGATGGAGCGCCTAGTTTGGCGGCAGACCCATGGCCGACAGAGCACCTGGTTTGGTAGCAGACCTATGGTACTCGACAATATAAGTACCTCTGACGGCTGTTAGGGGGAGCACCCAGTTTGGCTGCAGACCCACAGTGGAGGAGCACCCGGTTTGGCAGCAGACCCATGGTACTCGACAGGAGAAGTACCTCAGCAGTCTAAGGTTAGTGAGTAGCAACTCGGAGTCATGACATGGCCACTGTACTCGACATAGGAGGAGTTCTCCATTAGTTGTGTTTTCATTAATGAAAATCCTGGTTTGAGCTGAGTCAATGACCTTTGTGTTTTCCTCATGATTAAGATGGGTTATTTGATAACTTTGGTATATGTATGGGCATATATCTATGTAAAGGTTATCTGTTCAGATATTTTTTTTGTTTATTCTTATTGGATTTAGTGAGACCTTGAGGGTCTCTGAGTCCCTACAGAGTATCGTTATACTCACTCCTACATGGGCTATGCCCCCACCTCGTTGTATTGGATGCCGATGACGGACATCGCTGACTGAGGCAGAGTGTACAACGACTAGATGGTACCCGGAGGTGGAAACTTGGTGTGACGGTATACGGAGTGGACCGATAGATGCGGAGTGCGGAGGAGGACATCAGTACCTACCCTTCAGGTAGGATCTGTGGTGGACGATCTAGGAGCTTCTAGTCACCTTCCAACTGTTTGACTTTCAGTTGTACTTTATTTCAGTTGTAGCTTTAACTTTTTGTTGGTCTTGTATTTTCGGCCCCATTGTACTTTCAGCACACCTGTTATACTGATTTACTTAGTGTTTTCATCTTCTTCTACTCTGGTTGTGTGTGTTATGTTTTATAAATGCAATGCCTTTTCATTTTTTAAGAATTACACCTTTGGTGCTAGAGGCCATCCCCTAGCCTATGGAAGGCGGTTTTGGGGTAGTAACGATACGGGCCCCGAGGGATGGGTCATGAAAAATTGGTATCAGAGGACGACGGTTCTACCGCAGATCTTAGGACTCTGATATTTTCTTTCTGTAAAGAAATAGTGTTAAGGGTACTAAGTGTGTTTTTCAGTTCAGGGAGTCCAGTATTGGTGCAGGCGGCCGATGTATCCATACACCAGGACCCTGACATCTGATTTTCGAAACAGTTCACAAAAACACTGATTGGGTGCTTGTTTTCAAAATTTTTCATTAAGTTACCTCAAACCAGGTCGGATCACCATGTATAGTCTTTGACCGTGTCGTATCTGTTTCTTTCAGGATGCCTACCTCTGGACGACCAGCTAGAGTCCCGAGAGTTGTACATAAGGACAACCCGCCGAGTGAAGAGGCCTCAGTACATGGCCCTCTCCCAGTGAAGGCACCAGTGGTAATACCACCTGTTGGGCCAGCAATGCCACCAGCCCCAGCAGCAGGTGATGCACGCCGCTTGAGGGCACTGCACGAGTTCCAACACTAGAGGCCACCCAGGTTCCGAGGAGAGACGGACCCACATACGGCTGAGGATTGGATAAAGGTTGTGGTGAGATTATTCAGGCTAGTAGGGACGCCAACAGACTTCATGGTGATCCTTACTGCCACCCTCCTTCAGGAAGCAGCAGGCAGATGGTGGAGTCGGATTCTCTAGATGCACGGTGAGGCGACACATCTCGGGGCAGACTTCAAGAACCTGTTCCAGGCGGAGTTTGTTCCAGCCACCCTTCAAGCATTGTGGATACAGGAGCTACTGCATCTTCAGCAGGTAGCATGACAGTGGTTTAGTACTAATCGAGGTTCACAGACCTCTCATGCTACTCCATAGATATGGTACATGGCCCTTTCTTCAGGGCCCGGACCTTCGAGCAGGTGGATTGGGGAGAGACTAGTCCCAGGCATGGAGGACATTGTTCTTGGTGCTTCTAGTTTTCGTGTTGAATTTTTTTTGTGGTTTTTATGTGTCTTTTTACATTGAGCTGCAGTAATAAAAGACACTTATATTTGTGATGTTTAATTTCATTTCCTTTTTGAATGGTTTATACTAAGAGGTTCATGTTTAAACTGTTGACTTGACCCTCACTTTAGAGATTCCTACTGGAGGAGACCTAGTGACCACAAACTGATGCTGACCATGTGACTCGACCCTTGGATACGTGAGTAACGATTGGATCTCTTGGTAGTAGCGCCAAGGCCTTACGACATCATTCATGACATGGATTATACTGTTCATGTCAGGACTGAGTGTATTTGGTAAAGAACGTGGTTCATCCAGGGGATGAGACCAGATTTCCATTTTCGGAAAAAGAGAAATCTTAGCAGTTCTTGTAGAACGTAGGGGAGGTGGCTTACCGCCTGGCCCTTCCACCTTAGTTACACTTGGTTCTCAATGTCTTCCACTTATATCAGTAGAGGAGATGCGTGCATGACCCGTCCCACATCATCGACCATGGGGATCTGGATATTGATGACATGGTGACTTTCACGGATGTTCCAGTTGAGATTGAGGATCGAAATGAGTGGGTCCTGCATGGAATATCGATTCTCTTGGTGCGAATTCACTGGAAGCACGAGAATTTCCAGGAGAGCACATAGGAGCAGGAGGCTCATATGTGTGCTCAGTACCACTTTTTTGTTTCCCTAGTGTGTGTTATAGCTTTACGGGGACGTAAAGCCCTGAGGTAGGGGTAATTTAAAGACCTGATAATTTGAAGAAAATTTATTTTCGTAAATTCCTTGAAATTTTATGAGTCTGCAGTTTCTGACAATGCCTGATTCCGAGGCCCGGCGTGCCCGGAAGGATTCGTCGATGTTTTGTTAATCTTAAATTAATTCGCGTAAGCAGTTTTCCAGAAAAAGTAGAATAATACTTAAATGGTTAATTGGATAAAAAATATGAGGGCACCGTTGTGCTCAGGATGGTGGGTTTTCCCTAGGCGGGACTTATGTTTAGTCGGCGCGTGCCTCTAGTGAAAAATCACAAAAATGTCATAACCGTAAGTAAAATAATTAAATAAATTATTTTATTTTTCAAATGATTATAACTCAGAAACGTTAGCGCAGATTAAAAATCTGAGACCACTGCTAAACTCGTGAGGGAATGATTTGTTTATGAAGATACAAACTATGGCTGGAACATGCCACCAGAAAAGGTTAGTCTTTGGCCACAAATAAAAAAATTAAGTGACAATTATTTTATTGTAAAATTCATAGCATCTAAACGGTGAGTCGGATTAAAAATATGAGAGTACCGTTGGGCTCTTTGGGGCGTCGGTAATTGCATAGGGAGTCTTTCACCGTAGTTGCGTTCTGATGAGTTTAGAAGTTGTTTTTTGGATTTTTATTAATGAAAATAATAATAAAATAAACTACACCACTTTATTTTAGTTTTAAGTTGTCATGTGTTGTTTGTGTTGTTAGTTGGTTAAAATATCCATTTGGGAGTTGGTGGTGGGACCGCCACACCCTAACCTCCTATGGGAGGATAATTGGGGTGGGGACCACCCAAGTAGCATAACCTCCCATGAGAGGTTATCACATGGGGTCCACACTTGGCAAAACCCCCATTTAATGTGGATGGAGAAGAAACCTCTCTACCCCCATCAATTAATTTTTTGTTTCGACATAAAATTAATTACTGTCAATTAATTTTATGTGATGACGTAAAATTAATTGATGTCAATTAAATTTATGTGTCGCTGAAAAATTAATTGTTGTCAATTAATTTTATGTGTCGACGAGAAATTAATTGCTGTCAATTAATTTTATGTGATGATGTGATGTTAATTGATCTCAATTAATTTTATGGGTCCACATAAAATTAATTCGTTTCTTTTGTTTTGACACATGCTAGGTTGGGTAAGCTTCATGGAATCCTCCTTTTTTTATTGTGCCAATGCAATTTAATTCGCCCGACCCCCATTTTTAATTAAGTAACCACATCGTTGGAATTTAAGACATCTCCTAATAATTGAACTATTATAAATTCCATGACTGTTACATACCTCTCCCCCTCTTTTGTATATAGGGATCTTGGGAGAAGGTTTTGTGATGGCTTCACCAAGCAACAAAGCACTGGTAATGTATTGCGACGCCCAACACTTGGAGAAACATATCATCTCCAACGAAGAACGTGAAGACGATGACGATGTAACTACTTCCTCTGCTTCTTCCTCGGAACCCCCTTTTGACACGGGACCTCTCCGACGACTCTTCTTCCTTCCTCTTCATCATCAAACGACCGATACATGAGCTCAGAAGTGGAAGCGTACGGCAAACGACGACAAGATCGTCTTCCACCGCGATGAAAGAACGCCTGAAAATTAAAGAGGTAGGGGTGTGTTTTAAGTTGTTTATTGCCTAATAATATCTTTTTAAATGAACGTATTGAGCCTCTAGCTATTATTTTAATGTGGAGGGTTCGGGCCGCACGAACACAGCCCCACATCTCCGCAACCTTTATGGTTTCAGAACCATGGATCAACGACGATGTAACAGCAGCATGGAAATGTGGCGACGGAGACGAAGAGAGCGAATAGAGGTTGCGCTTCATGTGACCTTCGTGAACCGCACTGCCGGTTGAGAGGCGCCCGACCAGACTACCCTCGCGCTGCCCGGTGTGCTCCCCAACCGAAACCATGGCCCACCGGCACCTTTCTCGCATGCCTCGCGTGCTACCGGTGCGCCCCGCGCCTGTCCAGCGCCTGCCTGATGCCCCTGCCCGACTGCCTGGCATACGCCGGGCCCTTCCCAGTCTACCCACGGCCTACCGATACCCCGTGCGACCCTCCATTGGCCTCTAAAGCTGATCTGTCTGAGCCTCACCCCTCGCGGCGTTGGCTGGACCTTCCACTGGCCTTCGGGCAGAATCGCCCATGTGGCGACTTCAGCCCCAATTGTCCACGTAGTTTGCTGGGCCGGACCCTGTGACTGGGCCAAACTCTGCAGGCTGAACCACCCAATGGGCCAAGTCAGACCCAGCATGTCTGACCCGTTCGAACCAGTCTAGGTTGACCCAGACTGAATTGGGCCGATTCGGTCCGAACGGGTCGTACCAGACCCGGGCCCACTTTTGACCACTTTCTTGGGTTGACCATATCTTGGGCACCGAACGTCCGTTTGAAGAACCGTCAGAAGCACTAGTATTCTCTTTCAGAATCGGTCACTTCAAAAATACCCCATGGGAATTCGTGGTATAGTTATGATATGGTCAGGTTGGTTCGTATATAAAACCAAAGGGGCCCCCGAGAAAAAATGGCTAAGAACTTACAGACCGGGCGTCTGATTGACACGCCGTCTATTGAGATGAGACCCCTATGACGAGGAGGACCATTGAGATAAATCTAAGTGGGACTTCATGACACTTGTAGTATCGACCAGTAGCTCGTGGAGCAGATCTTCCCAGAGACGAGCAGACAGAGTATGAAGACCTAGTAGCTTTAGACCTGACAACTACTTGACCGATTCGACTCAGAGTGATTCGACTAGCCCATTGGACGGAGAACCTAGTTTGGTGGCAGAACCACGGCGGACAGAGCGCCTAGTTTGGAAGCAGACCTGCGATACTCAACAGGAGGAGTACCTCTGACATCTATTAGGAGGAGCGCCCGGTTTGGCGGCAGACCCACAACGGAGGAGGGCCTAGTTTGGCAGGAGACCCGCGATACTCGACAGGAGAAGTACCTCAGCATTCTAAGGTTAGTGAGTAGCACCTCGGAGTCGTGACAAGGCAACTGTACTCGACAGAGGAGGAGTTCTCCAGCAGTTGTGGTTTCGTTAATGAAAATCCTGGTTTGAGCTGAGTCAATGAAATATGTGTTTTCCTCAGGTTTCGATGGGTTAATTGATAACTTTGCTATATATATGGGCATATACCTAAGTAAAGGTTATCTTTTGAGATCTTTCTTTTTGGTTTATCATTGTTGGATTTAGTGAGACCTTGAGGGTCTCGGGAACCCTATTGAGTATCTTTATACTCACCCATACACGGGCTATGCCCGCACCACGTTGTATTGGATGGAGACGACGGACATCACTGACCGAGGTAGAGTGTATAAAGACTCGAGGGTACCCGGAGGTGGACACTCGGCCTGATGGTACACGGAGTGGACAGATAGACGCGGAGTGCTGAGGAGGACATCGTTAGCTACACTTTAGGTAGGATTCGTGGTGGATGATCCAGGAGCTTCTAGTCACCTTCCAGCTATTTGACTTTCAGTTGTACTTTCTTTTATTTGTAGTTATACCTTTCTATTGGGCTTGTATTTCCATCCCCTTTGTACATTCAACACACTTTTTATACTGCTTTACTTAGTGGTTGCTTCCGCTTGTACTCTGGTCGTGTGTGTTATGTTTTATAAAGGCAATGTCTTCCCAGTTTTTAGGGAATTACGCCTTTGGTGCTAGATGCCAACCCCTGGCTTATGAAAGGCGGGCTTGGGGTAGTCACGGTACAGGCCCTGAGGGACAGGTCGTGAAAATTAAACAATTTAAAATTTATTTCATTAATTCCACATTGACTATTTGAATATAATCAAATTTGGAAAATAAATGGTCATGATGGATTCCATTTCCTTTTTCACATTCATGAATAATATTAATTTTATCAAATATAGTCATCTATTTTAGAAGACACACCATTATTTTATTTATACATCACATGAGATGATAAAAATTTATTTTGGGAACATCCATCATATTTAATATTCATTTTATATATCAATGGGTCTGAAATACAATATTTTGGGTGGATTAATTCATTAAATATTAATGTAAAAGTCACCAAAACCAAAAAATATTTGTAATAACCCTCACATCCTATAAATGAATCTCCTCTCGTTTAATGATTGTGACCCCCTTACATTTTTTAAATTTTTAAACACATTAATAACATCAATAAAATATATAAAAATGATATAAATATAAAAACCACCTATTAGTCATCTGATTAGTTTTATCCAATGGAATTGAATAAGAAACATTTGAGAATCACTATGAGTGTGATTAATCAATCTCAAATAACATTTAATTAAAATAAGAGTTTACATCTTTTTAGTTAGTATATAGGATCACTTATCATCCTATTAAATCAATTTAATGATAAATAAAAAATTAATATAGTATGAACATTATTGTTTTATAAGTATCATTTTCTCTTTTGGGTGCATATTCCATGGTGGTTGGTGTATTTTATCCCATGTCTCCAAAATTTTACATTTTTATCAATAATTTATATTAAGGTCAAAAGGATGTACTAGAGATATTTTTTTTATCATAATAGTATATCAGTGAAATCATATATGTTATATAATGATATAATTATGAAATAAGCATAAGAAAACAAATAAATAACATAGATCTCATAGATAATGATCCTCTTCTCCACAATAATTTTTCTTAACTTACTAATGCAATGTTAACTCATTACCTACCCAGGAAAAAATTATGTTCACTAACTATTATATATATGATACATAGTATATATTGCTGACATATAGCAGAAAATAATTTAATTTTTCAATAGGTATATGAAAACCATGTCATGATTTATTATTCTATGGCATGGTAATTCTCAAATAACCATAGATATGTAAATATTTGATAATATCTTTAACTATCAATAAATATTTTGTACATTTCAGTAAAATAAATTATATATTTGTCTAAAACCATATAATTAATTATTCAAGATAAATTGTGATTTATTATTTATAATTATTTTATATAAATATCTAGAAATGTTTACTAAACCAAGTCATTTATCTCAAATGTTGTTTAAAAAAAACTAAAACATATTCTAAAACAAAATTAGAATTTTTTTTCATTACTATTTAAAATAGTGAAAATGAGATTTACAAACCCATGTACCAAAAATGACAACCCAAACCACAATATTTCTTTTAAAAACCATCACATATTTTGAAAAAATGACTTGTTTTCCATATGACGAGTCTTATATCGTCATGATGTGGGTCTGTGATTTTCAGGCATGTAAGAATTTATTTTCATTGATTTGAAATTTATTTATAAAATTTATAGGTGAAATTAAGGATTAAATGATATAGTATATGGGAATTTGATATTGTTGTATGAACACGATTATATGTATAATATAACAGGATTCTAGGACAGAAGTGGGTGACATCAGTGGAATTATGGAATAAAATATGAGACCATGATAATGAGGTGGCTACAAGGAGTCTAGTTATGAAGTAATAAAATTCAAATTAGCTATATTATGCATATATTTGGTTCATCAAATATCCAGGGGGATTACCGTAATTCATTTATAGGGGATTTTTTTATAAGAAAATTTCTTTTACATGTAAAGGAATTTAAAATGGAATTTCTCATTCCTTATAAACACTACTATTTTGATTCCTTTTCCATTTTATTATCCCTCCACATATTTTGAATATAAAAACTATGATTCTTGTCTTTTTTATGATGTATCTAGTTTATTTCTATCAAGGGGAAAAAGTATTTGTATATATTGTTTTTTTGCAGTCAAATTGGATTTAATTATAATATAATCAAACTTATTTTGATTTTTACATTTGGGGAAAAGATTTATTCATATTTATTGACAAATATATTTTCATCCTCTCTATTTTTGGTTTATTTAATAAAACAATGTTAGGTGATCTCACTCATCTACCTACTATTTAATTGGAATTTTCAATGTGGTGTTTTTATATAATATGTGTAATAGAAGCCTTGAAAATTCCAATGTTGAGGAAAAAATAAAATTTATTATAATGAAAAAGGAAATAATATTAATTAATATCTCTTATGTAATTATTATACATGTGTAAACTATAGAAAATCCATTAATAAAAATAAAGTATTTTTAATGTTTCATGTTTTACATGATATTTTAGGGGAATATAATGTTATAATTATCATATATAATAGTATTATTTTTTTATTGGAATTATTGATTCATGATCTAATAAATAATTGTTTTTAAATTTTATTACAATTTGATAAAAAAAATTACATTTAAGTAATGTAAGTATATATATCTTAAAATATGTAACAAAATTGATATTTTTTTCTATTACATGTATTAATGTTCTGGAAATTTCATTTTTATCATTAAAATGATTGTTTCAATGACAAAGTCATGGGATTGAGTTAGATGATTTTATGTATTAGAATTAACATAATTAATACATAACTTTTAATCAAAAGTAAATATTTTGATGGACTTTCAAGAAATGTTTTTCATGCCAACAATTATTTGATATGTTGAAATTTATAACTAAATTATAATTAATATCTTCATGAAATAATGTACGTTGACTTATTTAAAATAATTTTTTACTAAAATATTTTGATATCAAGTATTATTTAATGTCATTTTAATGTTTATATTTATTTTTAAATTTATGATAAAATGTGTTACTGTTGATTAAAATGGGGAAATGAATGAAATAATATTATATCATTATTTAAATGGGGATGTTAAGTGAATGTTGTTTGGGAAAAAGAAATATATATCTAAAATTACTGACTCTACTGAAAATGATTATGTATGTGTGATATAAAATCATGTGTTGATTAAAAATGTTATGTTTTTTTTCCAAATTTTGTGTAAGATGGTGTTGGTAGATAAAATGATCAATTGGAATTTTTTGATATTATTTATTTACATACTTATATAATTTTTTTTATTTATGAAATTTTAGAAGGAAATTTAGTATGTGTTTGGATAACATAGAATGTATTCCATGAATTATACTTTTGAAGGATGAGTTTCATGTGTTGTATTATATAATTTATAAATCCATAAATAAAATATTACATGGATTTATATAGATATTCAATTACTCATAAATACTAAATTGAATGTTTTTTGAAAGTATATGATAAGATAAAATATTTTGTGATGATATTCCTTGATAGACATGCCATTAATCCCCCACCATTTGTCATTAAAAGTAAATATAGATCAAAGTAGCATAGCATGTATATGAAATTTGGTGAAGTATGAAATTTTCAACATTTTAAAATAAATTTTTTGTACTACACCCCTCACATAAGAAAATTTCATACAAACCATTTGCACACATCAGCTATGTATACAGAATTATTTTATGGTGATGTTGATAAATGAAATTGATCCTAATAAGTGAATTGTGGGAGATAAATTACTCTATGAGATGACTGAAAGTAAATCACTGATTTGTTATGACTTGTTATTACTGTAATTTTTTTATTATTTATATTTTATTATGTATTTTTGTTATTACCCGGGATGTGATATTTTCAAGGATTCATTGCTTGATTTTTTTGGAAATATTTGGGTGAGTTTTAGAGATTACATTTTAGGTAATTTATTTCATATAAAATTTTTAATTAATATACATTTATATATTTAATAAATAATTGTGTAATGCATTTTAGTGTTTATTTCTCCACAAGTTATTAATTTATACCCATATTATTAATCACCAACAACCAGTGTTTATGGAAAACACATCTTGTTATATGTATGATCACAACGGTTGTAGGGTTATTCTATTTAAATAAGTTTCAATATAATATTAGAGTAATTTTTTTAAAATATTATTATAATGAGAAAATTGTAAAAGGGGGAATAGAGGTTAAGTTATGATGTAAAATATATTTTATGTGTACCTAATAGTATAACCATAATATAACTTCAATTCAAGAAGTAAATATATGATTTTATCAATTTAATTTTAAAAAAGTCGTTTAGCTAATTATTTCACCTAAAAAAGGAGTGAATTGTGTGGGTTTGATGTATTATTTTAAAAAAATAAAGATGGATCACATGTGTGAGATAATTTTATATGAATTGGTTGTGATTTAGTTTATAAATTTTCTTTGGTTTAATGGAATATTTACCAATAAAAACATATATTCAAACAAATAGGTTATTCATGAAAATTATCATTACTAAAATTTGTGGTATTTATTTAATAATGTGATATTATTTTAAAAAAATTATTTACCTTTTGTATGTCTCCAATAAATTTTGAAATCATTATTTATATTTATGTAAAATTATTTTTTAATTTTCAATTTTTTTAGGATCATCAAACAAAAAAAACATTTTTGATCATCATTACAAGGATAATTTTTATTGTGGGTGGCATGATAAAGAGTGATATATTGGGAAGCGTGAAAATTATCCTTCATTAGTAGTACCTAGGAAACATTTTGGGAAATAAATTTTGTTCATCCAACCTAAGGTTCATAAAAAAATATGGGAGACCTTTTTAGTGGTGAAATGTTATTGTTAATAATGTTTTGTTAATTTATTTGCAAACTTATATTATATTTAGAAATAATGTAGGATCCAATGGAGATGAGGATTATATAGAGGAGAATGATATAATATTTGAGATAATTGACACACATAATGTTAATTATTTGTATATTATTGTTTTGTGCCTATATTCCAAAAAACATGATGGTTTGATATCCTCATATGGGTGGAATGAAACACGAGCCGATCCTATGATTGATTTAATAACTTTTTATTTTGGTATGTTTTGTCCATGAAATTTTGGATATATAAGGTTTAAGAACTATCATGTCTAAATAAGAGTGACATGTTAGTTATTTATTATATATCCCAATTCATTGATTTCCAATAATTTTCAATGACTTTTTTTAGTAATGAGACTCTAAATTCTTGTTATTTTAATTATATATTATAAATGAAATATGAAAAATAAGTTTAATTTTTTTTGTTAAAATACATGTATTGTTATATTAAAAAAAACATTTTATAGGTAATAATGATTTATATTAGGAAAATTTGGTTCTTTAGGGAGATATTTCATTATAATAAAATAAAAAGATTAAGATATATCCCTATCAAATCAGTATTGAGTGATTTATGAGAGAGTGGAATAATATCAATTCTATATTGTCTAATAAAAGGGTATTATTTTACTCTTATTATTGTGGAAATATGTTTAATAAACATTTCATATATACCAATGATCTGATAAATTGGAATTAATAAAAAAATTAAAAAAAATTCAAATGTTTTTTTAAAATAAGACTGATAAATCAATGCTCAGAATACTAAATACAAATTTACATATTGTTCACAAGATTGTATAAATTAGTATATTGCAAATAAAATGTCTTATATGAGGATAAGATACATATTTCATATACCTCCTCTATTTTGGTTCACAGTTATATGGATAGGGGAGGATCATGCTAATCAGGCATAGCCCGCACTGAAATCTTCATTTTCCATATAAGACCATATTAAAAGTGAGATATAAAAATATTGTGAAATATGATAATATTTAAATTACAATTGTTCAAAATTATGATAAATTTTTTAATTTTTTATAAAACACTATTTTTGATCATAATAAACTATTAAATAAGGATTATTTAGTCTTAAACACACTATAATCGTCATATAAATATATATTATTATATTTTGTAGAGATTGCAGGAGAAGTATAATCGAAGGATGTTAAAGGAGGAGATATAAAATTGAATCATTATAGGACAATAATGAATTTAGTTTCAATTATATCGTATATTTTATATGTATATAAAATTATATCTTGGTTTTATCAAAATATATTTATGAAAATATATAATCTAACTACTTATTTTGGTCAAAAAGACATGAATTTGTTTTTATTAGCACTTTTGGTACATTTTTAATTGTAAATTCATTAACCAAATTCCCCAAATTATGATTATCATAATATATTTATAAACTATTGTATTTCATTCTATTAATTTATGGATACTTTGTAACACCCCAAGCTTCCATGATACGCTTCTCTTTGAATAATGGAATAGCTTGCATTATATAGTATGTTGAGATTCTAACAGACCACGACCAATCAAAGTAGCCATTATGAATATTAATACTCAATTTTTGAATTATATAACTTTATATTTGAAAATGGACATCATTTTTGGATTCGGAATATCAAAATTAGCCTATGTTGAATTTTTTGTGTTTTTCTGAGGACATCCAATTTTCCATGAATAGAAAAAATACTTAAAAACAAAATTTTTAATCAAAAAAATATATAGTGAGAAATTATACTATTTAGTGGTTTTAAATTATAATTAAAATATATTTTTACCATTTTACCCAATGGTGGTCATTAGAATTAAATTCATTTTGAAATTGGACATAAACCATTGTCAATATTTTGATTGATATTGTTTCTCAAAAACATGCTATTTGTTTTGACAATGGGAATTAATTATAAAATTAATTAAATCAAATTATATGATTGGAAGTTTTTTAAATTATACAAAATTTTTGAATTCAGAATATCAATTATAGCTTAGGGTGAATTTTTTTTATTTTTCTGAAAAACTTCCACTTTTGATGAATAGTGAAACCACTAAGTGGTAGTTAAAAAACTGATTTTTCATTTAAATGAAACATTACCACTTCTGTGATATGATTTTCCAAAATCTGACAAAAATGGTTTTCATTAGGAAGTAAAATGTGGTTCAATTGGATTAAAATAATTTTTTGGTGAATAGAAACATTTAAGTTTTATTAATCGCGATTAAAGGTAATTAGTGAAATTTTAGGTAAAAATGATATTATAAAAATGTGAAAATATCATTAAACTTGTCCTACCCTTATTGTATGAGTCATGTCCGTCCATGAAAATCCATGGGTCAACTTGGGGACCCCAAGGACCCACTTCGGTAAGAAAATGACAATAATAACTTTTTATTTAAAGTAAAAATTGAATTGTCACAAACATGAGTTGTTTTACAAAAACAATTATTACATGGGGTTATATAAGATAACATTTAGACTATAAATAATAATTTGAAAGATATAAAGATTTCCTAAATCATTCTATTTTTATTATAATTTTTATACATTAAATAAATTAAATTTTTTATGACACCACGATGATGCAGAGATTACCCCATTAACTAATTATTTAAATAAAAAGAAACGATAATGTAAAATATAAGACTTAAAATTGCCAAAAACCTATTGTATGAGTATATTTCTAACCCTTATAACCTTATCCTTGAAATATATAATTTTGGGACCTTTGAAATCAGAAAATCACTTCATAATAATGTAACATTTCATGACCTTCTAAGAGTTCCCCTCCTCTCCTATTATAAATGGTCCCCACCACTACCACCATATTCACACCTTCAAAGCTGTTTGGCTCGGCCGACCTCTGCCCAAATACCCTCTCAAAATTTGTACCTTAACCCTAGAAGCCTTACCTTAGGCAGAAAGCCCTTCACGAAACGATTTTGGTTCAAACTGAGGGGAGTTAACCGATTTAAAGGTAATGCCTTCTCTTATGATGTTTTATTTTATTTTGTTTCTCCAACCCCTTAAAATCTTTTTATTCCTTTATTTTGAAACAAAACCAGTATCTAAAATATAATAGTATGTTTTTATGATAAGGATTTTATTTACACTTACATACACATTCGTCTAATGGTTAAAGAATATATGGTTTTCGTGGGTGGAGAATTACTACCTCACGAAATGATGATTGTTCAATATTCTTTTAACACCTTTCATGGTGGCCATTATGATGTAACTATATTTTTATATGATATATATTATGTTTATGTTTTCCTTATGCTCCTGTATTTTTAATTTATGGCATACCATTATGATTTCTATTATGGGTAAACACAGTAATTTCATTTTAGGAAGTGCAGACTACCACCCCCTCAAAATGATTTGAATCGTTAATGCCATATGTGGGATGTATAAAGGATGGAGTAAATAATATTATATATGATATTATACTTTAATTATAATACACCATTATATCATTATGATTTAATTCCATTAAATATGAAATATAAATGAAAGTAGCATTCATGCGTACGTACGGCTAATCGTCTCCATGAACTGTGCATTTAATTTCTTACCTCTAAATGTAATGTAATATTATAAATGCATTTATATAATGGATATATATGATACATATGATATATATATCATGAATATAATTTTTTATATAATGGATATTTTACCACATGAACAACTTGTAATTATAAGAAGTTTATTTTTGACTCAAGTACTAAAGACCAAAAAACGACCGTTATTAACTTGAATAATTACATAATGTTCATAACATGGTAATAAGTGATATAAAATGAATAATGAACTTGAAAAAGGTTCTTAAGCATGTAGAATTTTACTCTAGTTTTTTATTTAGGAGGTTAAATAATGATCGAGTCAAGTCAGACACGAGGTAAGGGAACTTCTTAACCCAATTTATGTTCTTTGGGTTAATCTCCTACTTTCAAATTAAGTCATGGTATTATTATGTTCTATCTTGTATTTTTACTTTCTTTATGTGAAATTATATTTAATACACATAATAAATCTATTTTATTTAAAAAACTATCTTTTTAAAGGACTTCGTCTCAATCTCCTTTCAGTGAGGCATATTTTTATTATACACAACATTCCTTTATACGGTGTATAAACACCTTCGACATTTACTTTTTTTCAAAAAGAATCTTTTTATATGAAGAGTATTTCTAAATGACAAAAGGGGATGTTTTTTTGTCGTATTTATGTATCCACAATGACTTCTCCGCTGTCGTGACCATTATTTGTGTTTCGACTTCCTCTTAAAGCCATAACTTTTTAAAATAAATGAAAAATAAATACCATGTTTTACATTTATTTTATTTTGGTATTGAAAATAGTCTTGATAATTTTTGTATTATTTCAATGTGTTGTATTGATATCTTGTTATTGGAATGTGGAAATGTTATGTTTCCTTTATGCATGTTTTATGTGATACGATTATGTTATGGTTTATGATATGTTTAAACCTGTTCATATGAGGAATGCATTAGACTTAATAAGTGATGGGTGGAGCCCAGTATAGCTCCTTGATGCATCGGTAGGTCTCATGAGACAAACTAGTTTCTTGGAACGAGGCCTTGACAAAATCATATTTGTAGTCTTGGCACGAGGCCTTTGCTATGTGGTTATAATAGTCTGGCATTATGCATTCCATCATTGTGAAAGTTGTTATTGATATTGCCTGTGATTATTCGACTATTAGAATATCCATGTGAATAAGTAAATGGTATAATTTCATTTTATGTTTCCATATTATGCTGAAGTTCATGTTTAAATGGTTTTTTTAATTATACATTGCCTTAAATGTTTATATTTATTTATGAAATCTTCCACTATATTGTTATCCTTACTGAGCATCTGAGCTCACCCCTTTCTATGTTTTAATTTTTCCCAACTGTGAAAAAGTATTTTATGAATGACCTATAGGGATATTATGTGGGGATATGAAGACAAGATGTTGTTGTAGTTTTGTATTACTTTATGATGTAATGTAAAACTTATGAATGTATCTAGTGTTTCCAAGGATACTAATGTAATCGGTACTTTGAGACTTGATCTGTTGTGATCATGCCAATGTTACGCAATAATGCACCGACTATGGGTAAATGAGGTTAGGGAGTTACAGTTAGTATCAGAGGCAGTTTAGTACTAACCTTGGAAGCTAGATTTAGATAAACTATTATTAGAGCACATATCCCTAAGATAGACTTTGAGGATTAGTATAGAAGAACTTCCTAAAATTTTGGTATTATAGAGATTTTTTCAGTTTTCTGAGCAATACATCAATGTCTAGATATGATCTGGTAGAGGCGGATCTAGCATAGATGTAACTAGGGTTAAAACCTGAAAACACTGCTTTGAGCTAGACTCGAACGGGAGCTGGTGCACGACAACGAGCCTTGCTACACTCTTGGTTACGACACTCCTGGGGGATATGCTTAGGATAATTCTCATTTTGTTTAGAAACCATTATGAAGGGTTTATGATTATATAATTCCCCAAAGAAAAATATTTTTATGATTATGGATTATATCAATGTACTTTTCAATTTATGTTAAGTGCTTTACATGTATGGAATTATTTATTTCTATTCATAAACTAATCTAGTTTATGACATTGTTTAGAAATGGCGCCTAGTAGAAGGAATAGAAACTGTATCAATTCACACACTCCATATAGGGATTTCCCTCCTACTCAAGATAATTATAATGGAGATGGTGATACAACTGGTGCTGGTCAGCTTATCACCATACTGGGACAACTCACTCAGGTTATGAATAATAACCTTACTCATATAGAGCACCCTGATCCACAACGTGGAGGATAAATATTAGACCGCTTCATGTGGAAACAACCACCAACATTCATTATGAGTACAAATCCCTTAGTAGCTGAGTAATGGATAAGTTCCCTAGAGAAAATATTCCATGCCATGGGGAGTAATGAAAGGGAAAAAGTTATCATGGCAGTTTACCGCCTCACTAGAGATGATGATCAATGGTGGTCATTAATTCAAAACACGATAGAAGATGAAGATGTATCTAATATGGTATAGCGGGAGTTCAAATAGATGTTCTTAAAAAAATAATTTCCTCATGGACATCGAGGAGATATGGAAATGCAATTTTTGAGTCTTAGAGAAAAGGAGGATGAGAATATCACAATGTATGAGGCCAAATTTTCAAGGTTAGCGAGGCATGTTGCAGATTAAATAAGGAATCCAAAAAGTAAGATTGATCGTTTCTTTGATGGGTTAAAACCCTTTCTCTGTCGAGCTTTAGTATCACAATGCTTCTCATCATATGACGATATTGTCTCATGTTCTATCAAGACAGAAATGATATTTTCTAAGTCCTATGACAACAATGTAAAGCAAAAGAAGAAGAGAACGGTGGAACAAGAGATAGATGAAGGGAAAAAGGAAAGAAGGATTTTCCATTATGTGATAATTGTGGGAAGAATCACCCCGGTACATGCCTAAAGGGAATGAGAGTTTGTTAGAAATGTGGAGAAAAAGGTCACCAGGCTCATGATTGTAAGGGAGAGAACGAGGGTATCAATGTTGAATGTTACAATTGTAGAGAAATGGGGCATTATGCAAATGAATTCCCCAAGCACCAAAAAAACATACCTCAGAAAAGACCAAGGGATCAAGGACAATCTTATGATGTTACTACAGTTGAAGTGGTATAATTATTGTATTTGTGTTTTTGGACTCAAGAACTATATTATGGTTATAAGAATAATGTGATATATATAAGGATTGTACTACAGTACTTGTTGTTTTCATTCAGGTTTTAATATGACGAAGGTAATCATATTTTTAGTATATGAAAATAAGAGAAACATTAATTTGTTTGGGAAATCTGATGTTACAATTGATTTTGGAATTTAGAGACCTTTTCGATAATGTTTGGACAGAGGTATTTTGGATAACTATAAAGGTTGGAATGGATTAAGTTGAACTTCGGATAGTATTTTTTAAGGTTAATACATTTCTGAAGATTATATTTGGAATATTATAATACTATATTTTTTGGAAAAGGTCAACCTGCAGGGTGGGGGATAACTCGTCGCATCGGACAAAGCTGCATAAATTGAACCCACAACCATAGTGCGACTGACCTTTATTACCTACCACTAGCCTACAGGAATTCCCTAGTTATTAAAAAATAGTTTTCCCAATCTAAATGGTATGTGTTAATATTTAGAACCTTGTACGATTAGGAGAAATATAATATTTTTGAGTTCTATTACCTTTTGGAGTGAAATATGGGTTTGTGGTAAAAATTTATTAATGAATGAAAGACTACATGACAAGTAAGTATATTTCCTTATGTTCTTAGTAAATCTCCTATATAAATTCATCAACTTTATGAAAGTTATCTTAAAACAAAAACATTGCCTGTAACCTTTTCCAACTGGGGAATCAATGATCGTTTACCCAATCACAAGTTTGTGATTTTCTTGTAGTTAACTTTCTCCTAATCCAGTTTTCTACAACTCTCCATCAGACCTTGATGGTTTGTTTCTCCTCCATATCCATATTTTCATTGAATCCTATAATTGGATATCTCGGGTTACCTTTACACTTCTCTTTCTTTCTTTTAAAGTCATATTTTTATTAACCCTATTTCCGATGTGGGTTTTCTACAAAGGTATTTTATACTTTCAAACTTTTATTTTCGAAGAAAATTTCAAAATTGCGAGGACGCAATAATATTTATGGAGGGGAGAATGTAACACCCCAAGCTTCCACGATACGCTTCTCTTTGAATAATGCAATAGCTTGAATTGTACGCTACTTTGAGATTCTAACACACCGCGACCAATCAAATAGCCGTTATGAATAGTAAAACCCACTTTTTGAATTATATAAATTTTATATTTCAAAATGGAATTCATTTTTTGATTCATAATATTGAAATTAACCTATGTTGAATTTTTGGTGTTTTTTTGAGAAAATCCAATTTTCCATGAATAGAAAAAATACTTAAAAACAACTTTTTTAATCAAAAAAACTTATAGTGATAAATTATACTATTTAGTGGTTCTAAATTATAATTAGAATATATTTTTACCATTTTATCCAATAGTGGTCGTTAGAATTAATTTCACTTTGAAATTGGACATAAACAATTGTCAATCTTTTGATTGATATTGTTTCTTAAAAACACGCTATTTGTTTTGACAACGAGAATTAATTATAAAATTAAATAATGAAACTTATATGTTTAGAATTTTGTAAAATAGAAATCATTTTTTAATTAAGAATATCAATTATAGATTAGGGTGAATTTTTGGTATTTTTCTGAAAAACTTCAATTTTTGATTAATAGTGAAACCACTAAGTGGTAGTCAAAAAACAGATTTTTCATTTAAATGAAACATTACCACCTATGTGATTTGTTTCTCAAAAATCCAACATACTTGGTTGTCATTAGGATGTAAAATCTGGTTCAATGGGATTAAAATAATTTTTTGGTTAATAGTAACTTTTAAGTTTTATTAATCGTGATTAAAGGTAATTAGTGACATTTATGGTAAAAATGATATTATAAAAATATGAAAATATATTGACACGTGTACTACCCTTATTTTATTATTCATGGACGACCAAGAAAATCCATGGGTCAACTTGGGGACCCCATGGAGCCACTTGTGTAAGAAAATGACATTAATAACTTTTTATTTAAAGTAAAAATAGAATTGTCACAAACATGTGTTGTTTTACTAAAACAATTATTACATGGGGTTATATAAGTTAAAATTTCGACTATAAATATTAATTTCAAATAAAAAATATTTCCTACATCATGATATTATTTTTTTAATTTTTATACATTAAATAAATTAAATTTTTTATGACACCATGATGATGCAGAGATTACCTCATTAACTAACAATTTAAATAAAATGAAAATGTAATGTAAAATATAAGACTTACACTTGTCGAAAACCTATTGGATGAGTATATTTCGAATCATTATGACCTTATCCTCGATATATATACTTGTGGGATCTTTGAAATCCGAAAATCGCTTCATAATAATGTAACATTTCATGACTTTCCAAGAGTGCCCCTCCTCTCATCTTATAAAAGGCCCCCACCTCTACCACCTTATTCACAACTTCAAAGCCTTTTGGATCGGCCGATCTCTGCCCAAATACCCTCTCAACATTCCTCCATTAACCCTAGAAGCCTTACCTTAGGCAGAAAACTCATCAAAAACCATTTTGGTTCAAACAGAGGGGAGTTACCCGATTTAAAGGTAATGCCTTCTCTTATGTTGTTTTGTTTTATTTTTCTTCTCCAACCCCTTAAACGCTTTTTATTACTTTATATTGTAAAAAAAGTAGTATTGTAAATATACTAGTATGTTTTTACGAGAATTATTAGATTTAAACTTACACACGCCTTCTTCAAATGGTTAAAGAACATACTGTTTCTGTGGGTGGCAAATTACTGTCTCACGAAATGATGATTGTTCAATATTCCTTTAACACATTTCAAGGTGGCCATTAATATGTAACTATATTTATATATGATATATATTATATTACTTTTTTCCTTATGCTCCTGTATTTTTCATTTATGGCATACCGTTATGATTTCCATTATGGGTAAAAATGATAATTTCATTTTCGGAAGTGCGGACTACCGCCCCCTCAAAGTGATTTGAATCATTAATGCCATATGTGGGATGTATAAAGGGTGGAGTAAATAATATTATATATGATATTATATTGGAATTATAATAAACAATTAAATCTATATGATTTCATTTCATTAAATATGTAATATAAATGAAAGTAGCGTTCATGCGTACGTACGGCTTACCGTCTCCATGAACGGTGCATTTCATTTTTTACATCTAAATGTAATGTAATATTATAAATGAATTTATATACTGGATATATATGATATATATGATATCTATATCATGAATATAATTCAGGATATAATTGATATTTTACCACATGAACAACTTGTAATTATAAGAAGTTTATTTTTGACTCAAGTACTAAAGACCGAAAAAAGACCGTTATTAACTTGAATAATTACATAATGTTCATAACTTTTTAATAAGTGATATAAAATGAATAATGAACTTGAAAAAGGTTCTTAAGAAAGTATAAATTAACTATAGTTTATTATTTATGAGGTTAAAGAACGATCGAGTCAAGTCGGACATGAGGTAAGGGAACTTCTTAACCCAATGTCTGTTCTTTGGGTTAATCTCCTACTTTCAAATTATGTCATGATATTATTATGTCTTATATTGTATTTATACTTTATTTATTTGTACATATATTTAATACACATAATAAATCTATTTTATTTAAAAAATGATCTTTTTAAGGGACTTCGTCTCAATCTCCTTTCAGTGAGGCATATTTTTGTATACCCCACTTTCCTTTATACGTTGTATAAACCCCTTCGACAATTACTTTTTTTCAAAAAGAATCTTTTTATGCGATGAATTTTACTAAACTACAAAAGGGAATGTTTTTTTTGTCATACGTATGTAGCAACAACGACTTCTCCGCTGTCGTGACCATTATTTGAGTTTTGGATTCCTCTAAAATCCATGACTTTTTAAAAAAATGAAAAATAAATACCATGTTTTACTTTTCTTTTATTTTTGTATTGAAAATATTCTTGATAATTGTTTTATTATATCAATGTGTTGTATTGATATCTTGTGATTGAAATGTAAAAATGTTATGTTTCCTTTATGCATGTTTTATGTGATACCATTATGTTATGGTTTATGATATGTTTAAACATGTTCATATGAGGAATGCATTAGACTTAATAAGTGATGGGTGGAGCCCAGTATAGCTCCTCGATGCATCGGTAGGTCTCATGAGACAAACTAGTGTCTTGGAACGAGGCCTTGACATAATAATATTTGTAGTCTTGGCACGAGGCCTTGGCTATGTGGTTATAATAGTCTGGCATTATGCATTCCATCATTGTGAAAGTTGTTATTGATATTGCCTGTGATTATTCGACTAGTAGAATATCCATGTGAATAAGTAATTGGTATTATTTCATTTTATGTTGCCATATTATGCTTAAGTTCATGTTTAAATGGATTTTTTTAATTATACATTGCCTTAAATGTTTATATTTATTTATGAAATCTTCCACTATATTGTTATCCTTACTGAGCATCTGAGCTCACCCCTTTCTATGTTTTAATTTTTCCAGGTTGTGAAAAAGTATTTTATGAATGACCAACAGGGATGGTATGAGGGGATATGAAGACAAGATTTTGTTGTAGTTTTTCATTACTTTATGATGTAATGTAAAACTTACGAATGTATCTAGTGTTTCCTAGGCTACTAAAGTAATCGGTCCTTCGAGACATGATATTTTGTGATCATGCCAATGTTAAGAAATAATGCACCGACTCTTGGTAACTGGGGGCGGGGCATTACAGTTGGTATTAGAGGTAGTTTAGTACTAACCATGGAAGATAGATTTAAATAAAATCAAATTATATCACATATCCCTAAGATAGACTTTGAGGATTAGTATATAAAAACTTCCTAGAATTTTGGTATTATAGAGATTTTGTGAGTTTTCTGAGTAATACATCCCTGTCTGGATATGATCTGGTAGAGGCGGATCTGGCATAGATGTACCTATGGGTAAAACCCGAAAACAACGCTTTGAGGTAGACTCGAATGGGAACTGGTGCACGACAACAGGCCTTGATGGACTCTTGGTTACGATACTCCCAGGGTATATGCTTAGGATAATTCTCATTTTCCTTAGAAATCATTATGAAGGGTTTATGATTATATACTTCTTCAAAGAAAAATAATTTTATGATTATGGATTATTTCAATAAACTATTCAATTAATGTTAAGTGTTTTAAATGTATGGAATTATGTATTTCGATTCATAAACTAATCTAGTTTATGTCATTGTTTAGAAATGGCACCTAGTGGAATGAATGGAAACCGTATCAATGCACGCACTCTATATAGGGATTTCCCTCTTACTCAAGATAATTATAATGGAGCTGGTGATACAACTGGTGCTGATCAGCTTATCACCATACTGGGACAACTCACTCAGGTTATGAATAATAAACTTACTCGTATGGAGCACCGTCATCCACAACGTGGAGGACAAATGTTAGACCGCTTCATGAGGTAACAAACACCAACATTCAACAGGAGTAAAAATACATTAGTAGCTGAGTAATGGATAAGTTCCCTAGAGAAAATATTCCATGCCTTGGGGAGTAATGAAAGGGAAAAAGTTATCATGGTAGTTTACCACCTCACTAGAGATGATGATCAATGGTGGTCATTAATTCAAAACATAAAATAACATGAAGAAGTATCTAATATGGTATAGAGGGAGTTCAAAGAGCTTTTCTTAGAAAAATAATTTCCTCCTGACCATCGAGCAGATATGGAAATGCAATTTCTGAGTCTGAGAGAAAAGGAGGATGAGAATATCGCAATGTTTGAGGCTATCTTTTCAAGGATAGTGAGGCATGCTGTAGATTAAATATGGAACCCAAGAAGTAAGATTGATCGTTTCTTTGATGGGTTAAAACCATTTCTCTGTCAATATTTAGTATCACAATCCTTCTCATCATATGAAGATATTTTCTCAGGTTCTATTAAGAATGTAATGGAATTCTCTAAGTCTTATGACAAAAAAGTAAATCAAGAGAAGAAGAGAATGGTGGAACAAGAGATAGATAAAAGAAAAAAGGGAAATAATGATTTTCCATTATGTGATAATTGTGGGAAGAATCTCCCTGGTACATGCCTAAAGGGAATGAGAGTTTGTTACAAATGTAGAGAAAAAGGTCACCAGTCTCGTGATTGTAAGGGAAAGAAAGGGTCTATCAATGTTGAATGCTACAATTGTAGAGAAATTGGGCATTATGCAAATGAAGGGCCCAAGCACCAAGAAAACTTACCTCAGAAAAGACCAAGGGATCAAGGCCAATCTTATGATGTTACTACAGTTGAAGTGGAATAATTATTGTATTTATCTTTTTTGGACTCAAGAACTATATTATGGTTATAAGAATAATGTGATATATATAAGGATTACACTACAGTATTTCTTGTTTTCATTCAGGTTTTAATATGAAGAAGGTAATCATATTTTTAGTATTTGACAATAAGAGAAACTTTAATTTGTTTGGGGAATCTGATGTTACAATTGATTTTGAAATTTAGTGACCTTTTAGAGAAAGTCTGGAGAGAGGTATTTTGGATAACTATAAAGGTTGGAATGGATTAAGTTGAACTTTGGATAGTATTTTTTAAGGTTAATAATTTTTTGAAGATTATTTTTGGAATATTATAATACTATAGTTTTTGGAAAAGGACAACCTGCAGGGTGGGGGATAACCCGTCACGTCGGAAAAAGTTGTAGGCATCAAATACAAAATCATAGTGCGACAGGCCTTTATTACCTACAACTAGCCTACATGAATTCCTGGTTATTAGAAAATAGTTTTCCTAATCTCAATGGTATGTGTTAATATTTAGAACCTTGTACGATTAGGATAAATATAATATTTTTGAGTTCTATTACGTTTTGATGTGAAAGATGGGTTCGTGGTAAAAATTTACTAACGAATGAAAGTATAAAGGAAAAGTAAGTATATTTCCTTACGTTCTTAGTAAATCTCCTAAATAAATTCCTCAACTTTATGAAAGGTAACTAAAAAAAATGTTGTCGGTTAGCTTTTTCAACTGGGGAATCAATGATCGTTTAACCAATCAAAATTTTGTGATTTTCTTGTAGTTAACATTCTCCTAATCCTGTTTTCTACAACTCTCCATCTGACCTTGATGGTTTGTTTCTCCTCCATATCCATGTTTTCATTGAATCCTAGTATTGGATATCTCGGGTGACCTTTGTACTTCTCTTTCATTCTTTTAAAGTCATATTTTTATTAACCCTATTTCTGATGTGGGTTTTCAAAAAAGGTATTTGCTACTTTAAACCATTTATTTTCGAAAAATAAATTCAAATTTCGAGGACACAACTTATTGAAGGAAGGGAGAATGTAACACCCCATGCTTCCACGATACGCTTCTCTTTGAATAATGCAATAGCTTGAATTGTAAGATACATTGAGATTCTAACACACCGTGACCAATCAAAGTAGTCATTATGAATATTAATACCCACTCTTTGAATTATATAAATTATATATTTTAAAATGGACTTCATTTTTGGATTTGGAATATCGAAATTAGTCTATGTTGAATTTTTGGTGTTTTTCTCAGAACATCCAATTTTCCATGAATAGAAAAAATACTTAAAAACAAATTTTTTCATCAAAATAATTTATAGTGATAAATTATACTATTGATTGGTTTTAAAGTATAATTAGAATATATTTTTACCATTTTTTACAATGGTGGTCATTATAATTAATTTCTCTTTGAAATTGGACATAAACAATTGTCAATCTTTTGATTGATATTGTTTCTTAAAAACATGCTATTTGTTTTGATAGTGGGAGTTAATTATAAAATTAAATAATGAAACTTATGTGTTTAGAATTTATTAAAATAGACATCATTTTTTAATTCAGAATATAAATTATATCTTCGGGTGAATTTTTGTTATTTTTCTGAAAAACATCAATTTTTGATGAATAGTGAAACCACTAAGTGGCAGTTAAAAAACTGATTTTTCATTTAAATGAAAAATTACAACTTCTATGATTTGGTTTGCAAAACTCCGACATACATGGATTTCATTAGGAAGTAAAATGTGGTTCAATGGGATTAAAATTATTTTTTGGTAAATATTAACTTGTAAGTTTTATTAATCGCGATTAAAGGTAATTAGAGAAATTTAAGGTAAAAATGTTATTATAAAAATATTAAAATATCATGAAACTTGTCATACCATTATTGGATGAGTCATGGTAGACCAAGAAAATCCATGGGTCAACTTGGGGACACCATGGATCCACTTGGGTAAGAAAATGACATTAATAACTTTTTATTTAAAGTAAAAATAGAATTGGCACAAACATGTGTTATTTTACTAAAACAATTATTACATGGGTTGATATAAGTTAAATATTCTATTATAAATATTAATTAGAAAGATAAATATATTTCCTACATCAGGATATTTTTTATAATTTTTATACATTAAATGAATAAAATTTTTTATAACACCATGATGATGTAGAGATTACCTCATCAACAAACTATTTAAATAAAATGAAAAGATAATGTAAAATATAAGACATACACTTGTCAAAAACCTATTGGGTTAGTATATTCCTAACCCTTATGACCTTATCCTATAAATATATAATTTTGGGTCCTTTGAAATCCGAAAATCACTTCATAATAATGTAACATTTCATGACTTTCCAAGAGTACCCCTCCTCTCGTCTTATAAAAGGCCCCCAACTCTACCACCTTATTCACACTTTCAAAGCCTTTTGGCTCAGCCGAACTCTTCCCAAATACCCTCTCATAATTCCTAATTTAACCCTAGGATCCTTACCTTAGGCAGAAATCTCATCAAAAAACCCATTTTGGTTCAAACTGAGGGGAGTTACCAAATTTAAAGGTAATGCCTACTCTTATGTTGTTTTGTTTTGTTTTTCTTCTCCAACCACTTAAACTCTTTTTGTTCCATTATTTTGTAACAAAACCAGTATCTTAAATATAATAGGATGTTTTTATGAGAAGGATTTTGTTTAAACTTACACACACCTTCCTCTAATGGTTAAAGAACATACTGTTTCTGTGGGTGGAAAATTACTGCCTCACGAAACGATGAATGTTCAATATTCTTTTAACACCTTTCATGGTGGCCATTAAGATGTAGCTATATTTATATATGATATATATTACATTTATGTTTTCCTTATGCTCTTGTATTTTTCATTTATGACATAACTTTATGATTTCTATTATGGGTAAACACGATAATTTCATTTTAGGATGTGCGGACTACCGCCCCCTCAAAGTGATTTGAATCGTTAATGCCATATGTGGGATGTATAAAGGATGGAGTAAATGATATTATATATGATATTATATTGGAATTATAGTACACCATTATATCATTATGATTTCATTCCATTAAATATGTAATAGAAATGAAAGTAGCGTTCAGGTGTACGTACGGCTTACCGTCTCCATGAACGGTGCATTTCATTTCTTACCTCTAAATGTAATGTAATATTATAAATGCATTTATATAATGGATATATATTATATATATTATATCTATATAATTAATATAATTCTGGATATAATGGATATTTTACCACATGAACAACTTTTAATTATAAGAAGTTTATTTTTGACTCAAGTACCAAAGACTGAGAAAACGACCGTTATTAACTAGAATAATTACATAATGTTAATAACATGGTAATAAGTGATATAAAAGAAATAATTAACTTGAAAAAGGTTCATAATCAAGTATAAATTAACTCTAGTTTATTATTAAGGAGGTTAAAGAACGATCGAGTCAAGTCGAACATGAGGTAAGGGAACTGCTTAACCCAATTTCCGTTCTTTGGGTTAATCTCCTACTTTCAAATTATATCGTGATATTATTATGATCAATCTTGTATTTGTACTTTATTTATGTGTACTTTTAGTGAATACATATAATAGATCTATTTTATTTAAAAAATGATCTTTTTAAGGGACTTCGTCTCAATCTCCTTTCATTGAGGCATATTTTGTTTTATACACAACTTTCCTTTATAAGGTGTATAAACCCCTATGAATTCAAATTTTTTCAAAAGGAATCTTTTTATAAGAATCATTTTACTAAAATACAAAAGGGAATGTTTTTTGTCGTACGTATTTGGCGACAACGACTTCTCCACCGTCGTGACCATTATTTGAGTTTCGGCTTCCTCTAAAAGCCATAACTTTTTTACAAAAATGATAGATAAATACCATTTTTTACTTTTCTTTTATTTAGGTATTGAAAATGGTTTTGATAATTTTTGTATTATATCAATATGTTGTATTGATATCTTGTGATTGAAATGTGGAAATTTTGTGTTTCCTTTATGCATGTTTTATGTGATATGATTATGTTATGGTTTATGATATGTTTAAACCTGTTCATATGAGGAATGCATTGGACTTAATAAGTGACGGGTGGATCCCGCTATAGCTCTTCGATGCATCGGTAGGTCTCATGAGACAAACTAGTGTCTTGGCATGATGCCTTGACAAAATCATATTTGTAGTCTTGGCACGAGGCCTTGGCTACATGGTTATGATAGTCTGGCATTATGCATTCCATCATTGTGAAAGTGGTTATTGATATTGCATGTGATTATTCGACTAGTAGAATATCTATGTGAATATGTAGATAGAATTATTTCATTTTATTTTTCCATATTATACTGATGTTAATGTTTAAAATTATTTTGTTTTAATTATACATTGACTTAAATGTTTATGTTTATTTATGAAAGCTTCTGATATATTGTTATCCTTACTGAGCATCTGAGCTGACCCCTTTCTATGTTTTAATTTTTTCAGGCTGTGAAGAAGTATTTTATGAATGACCTATAGGGATAGTATGAGGGGATATAAATACAAGATGTTGATGTAGTTTTTTATTACATTATGATGTAATGTAAAACATATGAATGTATCTAGTGTTTCCAAGGCTACAAAACTAATCGGTCTTTCGAGACTTGATCTTTTGTGATCGTGCCAATGTTACGTAATAAAGCATCGACTCTGGGTAACTGGGGTCAGGGAATTACATACTTGATTCCTAATTTTTCTTGATAATATTTTATTAAAGTGAGTACTACTCTAGATGCTGGTCACATGAAAAGTGGGTCCCTATAGGATACTATACACAGAAGTTGTAATGGCCTATAGGCATTTCAAATAGATATTTAACCTCCAATTACTCCTCATATATAATCATAATTTTATATATGATTCCTTAAATACTATTGTTAATATTATTGGAATAATAATAATGTTCAACTCGACCAACTATAAGAACTAAAGACCCTATTTTATGATGATTTTCATGTAGGTGGACATATTTAAATATCAACCGATAGTCATCTTGATTCATATTGGGGAGAATGGAATTTAGATAAACGTGACTAAATAAAATATTTCTGAATAATATTTTTTTACTTTGAAATTTTATTACACTACGAATTTATATTGTAAGACAACCTCAAAATAACCCACTCAAAAACTCATTTTAGGAGAAAAATAATAAATATAAAAATGAGAAGGCTACTACTAAAAAAGATGTTATTTAGATTTATATAATTTGAGAAAACAGGATAAAATGTGAATGATCATGATCATGATTTTTCTAGAGACCTTTTTGGTCCTTCCAAATATAACCAAGATAAATGAACTACGGTTGGATATTTCTATGGATTTTTAAATTATATATCTCATTCTCAATATTAATATATGGAGAGGTTAAAGAGGCCTAAAACATCTAACAACTATGGATATGGAAACTCCAGTTAATAAGATGATCAAGAGTTTCACAGTGACTATGGTGATTCCACTCACGAAACACCAAAAAATAATGACAACATTAATAATAATTGATACTCGTGTACACTAACAAATATTAATAACCCAATGATGGAATCAGATAAATTTATCTCCCCATGTATCAAAATGTATTTGAATCATAAATATTATTCAAAATTTGAATTATTTTTTAGTACATATTTAATGATTTTTATTGTTATGAAAAAAATAAATTCATCCTCATATTGTTTTTGAGAAATACACATCATCAAATGATAAAAAATATATGGTATATATTATTAATATCAGGAATAACACTCTTATTATTTAGGATTCTTATATTCAAGTAATTTAAATGTTAGAAGATGAAAAAAATCATCTTGATTTACAATAACGTCAATATACCGAGAAATAATTAGAATATTATTTTGATTGTACTGTGTTAATATTTTCCCATAATGGAATCCTCATTTGAAAAAATTCCTATTATTGGATAATTGAGCCATCATTAAGAGTACTATTTCGTAGAAACCTAAATTATGTATAATCAATGATATAGTTCTGATTACTAGGTTTTAATATTTCATATATTGTGATAATAATTTAGGAAAGTAGTTGTGGCCATGAAATAATAGTGTACTGAGGGGGTCATTGGATGGGGCATGGGGAAATTTCTGGATAATTTTATAATTTTGGATGGCTTATACAACTACAATGATTCCTTAGAACCCATGTTTTTACTGATGGGATGGTATTTGTACTTCTCACCTAAAACTGAATTTTCATTGGAGATTATTTATGTTATTTTAATTGGTAATTGTCTTAATAAACTATAGTACTATAACATGGGGTACTTAAGAAATTATATTTTCCACCATCGTAGAATTAGAAATCATACTTGTTATAGAAAAATTATCTTTTACAAGGATAACATAATTATAAAAAATGAGACTCTAGTGGAAATCAATGAGGCTAATGTTTTCTATTTATAATTTTAAAAAATATCTATATTGTCCAATTAATACTATGTTATACAATAATAATTTCTCCTTTTTTTCATATTAATTTACATATTCCTTCAGGTTGTAATTGGTTTTTATAGGATTCATTTTAAATGTTGGGGAACCCTTGGTAGTGCACAAAAATTAATGTTTTTCAACGTAAATGAATCCTTTTACTGGGAAACAAATTATTGGAAATTTTCATAACAGCTAATAATTTTAATACATGTGTTATATGACCTAACATATATTATAGAATATTGAATTACTAAAAATTGTTTGGGCACGCATTTTTTTCTCCCTTTTAACATTTTTATCCACATTCTATCTATAATATTTTTTATGTACTAAGGAATATGAAAACTAGAGCTATATTGAATGATCAACTAATGTGTTCTTACTACCTCAACTCTTAGGATAATACACGTTTCTTTTTTAGACCACAAGATCTTAATTTGATTCGATATTTTTACTCTCACATTATATTAAATTAAAAATGCACTTGGATGTTTGAAAATATTGTGATTTAGAATAATTTATAGTCTATGATGTTTTTTTTCATGAGGGGATATTTTTTATAAATATAGGTATGTCATGATACTACATTATAATTCCTCACTGCGGTTTTGGGGATGCTTCTTATATTTCATTAAAATTCATCATGAATGTCATTCTTGGTGAATTATAATGGGGAGTTACTTTTTATTTATAGTGGAAATTATTAATGGTTGGAAATGTAACTATAAATTCATAAATTTGGTTAGTAACATTTAATATTGTTTCTTAGATGAATCATGATGTGAAAAGGGACTATATAAAGACATATTAGAAATTTTTTTTACTAATGTGTCTATGATGGTGTGCATGAATGTAATTTATATCAATTTTTCATGGTATTGAATCATAAAACCTCATATTTTGAGTGTAAATACAATTTTATATAATAAATTTGGTATTGATATGGGTTGGGTGGAAATTTCAATTGACATATCATTAAGAGTTGATTTTAAATTTTTTCCTCACATCTTAAAAAAATTAATATTTTTCATAAAATATAATCCTTCATATTGAAATAATAATTAAAAAAATTATTATATAATTGACGAACAAGAATTTTTTAGGTTTATATTCATAATTAAGTGTATTTTTTCCACTATCTATTTAATAACATACAAAATATGATCTGTTTCTTTTTTGTTCAGCCCACCAAAAAATTAGGTCAATGTGATTTTTCTATAAATTTAATAATTTTTTTACCAGTACTATACTTGAGTATACAAAAAAAATTATAGCTCCAGGGAATAATAAAACTCCATGCGTGTGTAGGACATCCCACACTTTTGTTACATGACATTTCATTAAATGTTATAAAAAGAGGATCCTTTATTGTTTATTTTCATGGAAATAAGGTTTATAAAAAATGAAAAAATAAAATATTAATTTAATTCCACTTGAATACACATTCATGGGTTCACCCTTTTTCACATATACTTCATCTAATTTACTAGGGACACATGTCAAGGGAAAGGGGGAGAATAAATCCCAAAAAAAGGAAATAAGAAAGATAGATATATAACCTTGGATCATGGGACTTATAAATAAGAACACGAGGCATAAAAATAAGGCATCACAAATAGGAATTTTATAATATAAAGAACATGAATCATTACATGGTAATGTGTCTACAATATTTAAATGAGTCATTAATAATTATATCACTATGGGTTATCAGCAATGTGTCATATATGAAAATTAACAAGGTTATTCACCAAGGTATCATAAAACATCTCATCTCCAGGTATTATATTTTAACATAATGCATTGGAATGATATCATTATGAAACCTTCATATGTATTAACTAATCTGATAAACATAGTCCATAAAAAATAATTTCATTAATACACCATTGATAATAACTAATGGATTTACTATCAAAATTTTGGTATAAAAATGAGCTTAAAGATATAATCACTACTTCCTTATTAGCCAATGAAAATGGAATTTTGGATTCTTATGTGTAAATAACTGAATTAAATAAATTATTTTAAAAAGGTGAACATTCTTCGAAAATAATGTTGTTTGAGTGTTCACAAATTGAAATTAAATTGTAATTTCTGAAGTATAGAGAGAAATATGAGAATCACATTTGGTATCGTGAAGGGTATACAGTGTGGGTTTAGAAAGGAGTAAAATTAGTGAGGAAAAGGGTCTCTAATTGATAAAACATAATATGTAAGTTAGGGTATGACCAAAAGGGTAATAAAATAGTGATACCATAATATTTAGATTATGTATACCGAAACAGTTTGTTGAATATAATAGAAATGAATAATAATTCCCTTTCATCAAAGATTTACTCCTAGACCATGAGGAATAAAAACATCAGATAAATGGAGACAACTTTATGGGGATCAATTGGAGGGAAAAAAACATTAATATTTTGATGATGGATTGGGATTGAATGGGAATGGTGAAATTGGTGGGTATTTACAGAAAAAATTCACAGAATTGTTTAATAATTTCCAAATGCATGCCTTGGAAAACATGGTTGTGGAAATGAAAAACCCAGTAGGATTTGAATGGGTTTTTGTCATGGTTTTGTAAATTTTGGCCACATTTTATGTTATTTTATCCCAGTAGAACTAATAATCAATTTTTATATCTTCTTCTTTAATACAAATGTAATATTTCTATAATGTAATGTTTTTAATGGAAACGTATCCATTTTAGACTTTAGAATGTCACATATAGGATTTCAAAATAGATTAATATGTATTAAAATAAATAATATTAATAAAATAACATATATTATGTTGTGTATTATGGGTAATTAATTATTACATAATTGTGGAATAGGTATGATGAAATTAAACATACTAAAACCAGAACTATCATTTTTTACTATTCAGAGAAAAATTAATGTATTTTATTAAATTCAAAAAAAATCACCCAAACATAATTTGAATTAATAGATTTAAAATTAGTTTTCTATTTTATTTTAAATATTCTCTATAATTATTATAATTTTATTATTTTAAAAATAATTATTTTTAATATTAAAAATAATATTTTTAAGGAAGAATCCAATCGCTGACACTTATAAAAAATATATATGCTATTATAAAATTATTTTATCACTTATATATCTTTATTTCTGTATCATATGACTATTTGATGATAAAAAATATAATTCAGAATACCTACATTTATTATAAATTTGTACATATTTATTGAAAAATATAATTTTTATTTATTTGTGTCGAAAAATAAAATTATAAAAATCACCTCAATTTAAAATATATTTTATTTGGGAAAAAATTATTAAGAAGAATTTATGAAATGAAACATGTATTTATACCAAATAATTTACACTTTACTTAACCATGGTCTGGACTTGTTACCCCTTATTACACCCGTATATTCTATAAGGGTAAGGTGTGTGCTGATGGTCGTATCATGGGGTGGTTTAAATATCATCGACCATGTGGTAATCTCGACTAATTTGAACTTCCCTGGTAGTAAATTTCAATCATGCTTCCCATTTTGAAGCTCCAATTGGTCTTGGTCAATGTAAAACACTAGTATCGATTCACCACAGTCAAATACTCTATTACATTCTATATAAATATCACTCAATTATTTCACATAAATATAATCATAAATTTCTCAACAATGTCATATTTTCATTTGAAATGTTTTTTATTTTTTTAATAATTTATTACTTCATTTATATAGTGTTTATAATGGTTTTAGTGTTTCTATAAGACTGAGTTGATCCAAAACAACCCATTTTATATATTATATATTATATTTTTTTCTAGTTGTAATGTGTGGAATTTTAATTGTTTTCTTGGTTGACTAATGCAATGATCATTGTTAGTGAGATAAAAAAATTTTGTTTATCGTTACTTTATATATATATAATTTTTTATATCTAACAATCATTTATCAAGGAAAAAAATAACACTTAAAAAGTAATGATTGTTATTTTATTCCAACCAAAAGTAATTTTTTCCCCAAAATTTCAACTCGTTCTTTCAGTTGAGAGAAGGTGATGGTATGAATGTCTCATTGACCCCTCCGGTTCCCAAGTTGCATCTTCATATTTATGGATCATCCACAACACATTGACATAGTATGATATCTTTTTTCACCGAACCTTATTTATATGGTTTAAGATCTACATTGGATGCTCCTTATAAGATATATGTTCTAATTGTACCACCTATGGATTCAGTACAAGTTTTATATCACATATGGACTTTCTTATGATAGATTCATTGAATGAATCATGAAGTTGAGCTAGATATTGTATATTTCCTAGATCAGATTCCACTACTCCAATGTGATCAAGAATTTCAATGGGGACAGTGTATTTATGGCTAAGATTACCCTTATATCAAAACCACATGACTCTCTATAATGTATATTGTAAACATACGAGATTTTAATATGAAACACTAATCACAATATCAGACAAAATACACCACATATATCATAAACATATGATTATAAATTACTTTTTAAATGTTACAGCTTTCACCAAGCCATTGGAATGGATCGAATGAATGAGATTAAGAAAATTATAAAAATATACTTTTGACATGTTTATAAAATGAATTCCTTGTGTATCTATTAATGATAAATAAAAAATAAAAACTAATTGAACATAAGGATGGGTTATCATAAAAAACTATTTAATGTCCATATAGAAATTTTGCCTTCATAAATTAAATTAATTACAATTATTAAATTATATTAATGAAATTTAATTATTATTTCTTAAATAATGTGTTATTTAATTCATATAATAAATTATAAGGGATTATTAGAAGAATTAATATTATTTTATGAAAAAGAACTATGTTTTTCTAAAAGACAAATTTCCCACATTTGGATGGTGCACCTATTACAAATATAAATTTTCACACTTCTATAAATTTAATTTTTAATTTTATTATTTTATTATTTTTGAAATTGGAATCTAAAAATTATCTTTGGTTGAATTTTTATTATTGTTCTAATAAGTTTAATTTTTTTATACAATTAAAAATATTACAATTTAATCTGAAATGTCATTCTAATCTAAATAGTTTTTCTAGTTATATTATATTTTAAGTTGTTTTTAATGTATAATTAGTTCAATTATATGTCACTAAAATAAAATTTGGTAATTATAATGAATCTCTCTTTGAAATTGGAAATAAAATCATTTCAAACTTTAGAGCATTTCACAATAAAAAACTGCATTTTTTTCTATGATATTAATATTAAATCTAATTTTGAAAATAATTTGAGTTAAATTGATAAAAATGGATTCCATATTTGGAATTAGAAGCTCCAAATTAGGTAGTAAGGTCAATTTAATTATTCTGTATAAAATATTTATAAGGTTAAATAATTTATTTGCTGTAGAAAGTGTAAAATAATTACCATAGTTAATGTTAAAAAGTAAAATCTTATCATATAGATAAATATCAAAATTTAATGGGTATTGAGGTTTCTATAGAACATAAAAAACCTTTAAAACAATAATTTTATTCAAAATTCTTGGAAACTGATTCCACCCAAATGTGTTTGGCTTTTGATATAAAATATTCATTATTTAATCACTTAAACCCACCTTTTCCCCACCTCCATCATCCACCAAGGAATTATAAAAAAGAATCAAGTATATAGTGGAGTTTTATGGTTCTAATTGAATATATCATATCAATTATATATCGAATTTACTAATACTCAATAAAATAAAACTACAATCCAAATTTGGGTGTTTTAACTTCTCTATGAATAATGATTATTCATTTTCCTATTTTTAAATCATAGACGGTCATAAAAGTTTCATTATAGTTATTTAAGATTGATATAGTTATATTATAACCTATTACAAGTTATTTATATAATATACACTGTTAATGTAAACTTATATGAAATTAGATCATGATGTTTGGGAAAAACAACAAATGTAAACTAAAAATTTATCATTTACATTTTATCTAATAAATCAAAATATTGTAATAAATAAAAATGATATATGGGAACATTTATAATTATATAAGTTCACTAATACTATTTCAGTAATATTATATTGTTTTAATCTTATTTTACAAGAACAATGATAATATTTCTCATGTAAATTGATCATGAAACTATTAAATGAAGAGACCTAAAAGAATAAAAATAAAGAAATATTATTAAACAATGGCTCACCAGATGTTTTGAAATAACCATATAAGGTATTATAAATATTAATAGAGTTATATAATGAGTTAATATCATTCATTTATTTATTATACATTAGGTTAAAGTACATGAAACTAATATTAAGCGTGATTTAAGGGATTTCATAAACCAATTTCTAATAACTGGGTTAAACATCATCTTCCTTGATTACATATTTCTATGATTTCTTGTGAGATAATTTTTATTTTCATATAATGTATTTAAAATTTTTAATGTGGATTTTCAGTGGATACAAATGATAAATTCATTTGATTAATTCTCACTTCTATGATATTATATTTTTAATGTTCTTTTTAACTAAGAACTTCATTTTCAATGTTTGAAAGATTTATTTTCTAAATAATTATATTTCATGTAATTTTTTTAAAATGATTTTAATTTATTAATTATATTGAAATAAATGTATAAAAAACTAAATTTTCAAATTTATCAAATATTTTATTAAAATGTATATTTTTAGGTCTTATTGAAAGAAAAATACTATTTAAAAAGTTTTTTTAAATATAATCTTTCATCAATTTTTATAGAAATCAAAAGGATTATTCTTAACATATATAGGATGAATTAAATTTATCACTTTAATATGGATAGTATGTTTTTAATATTTCGATAGAAGATTAAAATATTATTTTCAAGTAAATTTTTTCATTTAAGAGTGTGTGAATTTGTAATGTGATACAAACTGGAAAATCAATTTTACTTACGATTGTTTCTTTAATGAAATATATGTGTTTTATGAAGATGTTTTGTTTATTTTTCATATTTTATTGCGATGGGTGGTTACATGATAAACCATGGGTGGGTGAGCCCAATATAGATCTATAATTTATTATGTAATGGGAATGAATTAACCAAATTGGCTTCTTGTAAGAGATTATAGGAATTATAATGTGTTGACTATTCCAAACATAAAATTGATTGTTACTCCCTATGTGGTCATGAGAGCTATATTATTTGTAAGAGTTATATGGAAAATATTTTCAATGTTAAATACTTATACATTAGATTATTATAATATTGTTCCATGAACTTATCTTTATTTTGAAAATGTATGGTACCTTTTTTTAAAATATGAATCATTTTATGAATAATAAAGTATGTTTTTATTTTTTTACAGCTCTTCAATTGACTAAAAGTTTCCCTTATTTGACATGCCTTATGGATAATTTTATGTGCATCCCTGTTTTAATAGTTTTTTACACTGTAAAGGATGATTAGCTAGAAAAATGATGTCAGGATAAAAAATTTGAATACAAGTCATGAAATGAATAGTGTTTTTTTATAAAAGGGCTTCCATTAATGGAAAAAATTGATACTATGTATAATTATACACTTTTAATTTTTGGATACACTATGTATGGGGATTTCCCAAGACTCTAAAACTCCAAACCTAAAAGATCACTAGGAATGAAAGAATTTGAATTCTTGTTTGATATCACTAAAATATTTAATGTTTATGTTCTATTCAGTATTGTTTCTATTAGAGGTATGCATAGTTATAAATATCTTCATAGGTTTAAAAGTTTTATAATGATTATAAATTAAATGTCATATATAAACCAATTTTGGTATATATTAATGAATTTATATTAGATAAATGATATTTTTTGAGATTGTATTTATAAAAATTGTCGATTTAGGTATAATGGATGTGAAGATTAACGTATTGTAGAGTTTATATCATTAGTATCATTAAAATTCCCACTTCATTTTACCATATTTGTATTGATGATATTATTTTCTACATACTAAGGATTATTTATCACGATGGAAAGAGATCAATATTTCACAACTTTCTTTTCCATTATAGATGATTTTCTTATCAATATTACTAAAAAGATTATTCCAATAAATTTGACAGGTTTATGAGTATTCATATCACCTATATGGAACTAATTGAATTATCTGACACACTTTCTATGTAACCATTTATTTTAGGGGTCATATTTTACATTTTATTAATTATAATGTCACAGATATTAGTTTTTATAAGGTATGTTCTTTAAAAACGTTATCTAATTAAAATTTCCTTTAATGGTATCTAATTCCTCCTTGTCCATGTTTTATAAAACGTTTTCTGAAAATGTTGATAGTATTCACTTATGAATGTTTTAACTCATTTTTTCCCAGGTTTTACTTTTTATAAAATGGTTGGAAAGGAATCAGTTTGTCCTTTTATAAATTATTTTCTTTGTGAATTATATATCAATATTATAGATATAATGTTATTTAATGTAAATGGAAGGAACAGATTTCCACCATTAAGACACAACAATTCACTAAATATTCCATTACAACCTTACATGTAAATTTTCAGATAAATATTTTTCATTTATAATTTGATGTCATTTTTTCAAAATAGAAAGTATGTTTTCCTTGAAAATTATTTCTATAATAATTATTTTCCATCTCATATAACAATAATTTATATTAATAATGATTTAGTGGGGATAAAAAATAAATTATGATTCCCAGATATAAGGCCTAAATTGTTTTCTTTTGTTCATAGTATTCAATATTTTTGGTTCATATTGATTAATCCTATGGTAAAATTCATATATTTTATTATATGAATGAATCATTATGAAAAAGGATGATGAAGTACGATTAATAGAAGGATTATATAATTTATATAGTGGAATTTTATAAATATTAAAGGAATTATGTAATAACATAGGATTTTTTATGTAGAATCTATCACTAATTATAAATAACATGTTAGATGGAATCAAAAACATTAAAGTTTTTTTGAAAATGTGAGAATATTTGTGGGGAGATTTATTGATATCTCAAAAAATTATGAGTTAATATGACTCTTTATTTTATGATGTTAAAAAGGTTATTGTTGAAAAGATTACTTAACATTTTTTGCATACAACATTAATGGTATTGGAAGGCCTTTCGGTTAATATGGTATTTTAATTTGACGGAATTGTGATTTATTATATTTTCTGATAAAAATTGAATGGAATATGGTAAACATTGAGTAAAAATATTTTAAGGATAATTTTTAGGTTCCATCTAACATTTCAATGGTTTTATGAGGAATATATTAATATAGTTATAGAAATGGACAAATATAAGGATGGGTGAAAACATGTCATGCCTGGAAACATCATATGAATTAAACCCACAACCAAATGGTGAATGTTGTATATAACCAACCATTGGACTATGTGATGTCTGGGTTATTATGATATTTTTTTAAGTTAAATGCTTAAATTGATGAGAAAAAGTTATTTTTTTTATTTTTTTTACCTTATACAAAATACTGTGATGGAAAAAATGGTGTGGTTTCTAAGTGATAATGTTACCTCATAATATTTTCACTATTTTGGGGGTCTTATATGATTAATGAAAATAAAATACAATGGGATTTTATTTTTTCAGATAAAGGACGAATTATATTTTGAAATCACATATGATTTATGGAGATTTGGGTTATTTGTGGAAATATATTTCATATCATGGAAATTGTCTTATTTGGAATATTATATTTTCGTATGATAATTTAAGAGAGAATTATTTTCTAAAATTCTAAAAATATTATTTAATATTGTGTGATGAAATACTTCTGATTGTTAGGATTCAATTTTTGTCTAGAAAATTTTGAATAGTTTTAAGGATATTTATTAGTTAAAGGATTTATATTGATATTTGGGAATTAAAATATATTTTTGATTATTAAATTAGTTCTTCATAAAATAACATATTATTATTTTTAGTGAAATTAACATATAATGTACTAACTATTTGGGTTTTGATTAATTTTTAAAGATTGTGAGAATAGAAGTTTATACATTTCTAGATTTTCTAATCTTTAGGAGTATGTTTTGATACTTTAGGTGTCAATATTATTCCTGAATAATCTTCATTTAGATAAAATATGATATAGTGGTATAAATTGATTAATAAATGAAATTAAACTTGTCAGGTAATCATGATTCCTTATGGGTTTACTCTATGTAGTAATATAATTTATTTATTTTAGTAGTAGTGTTGTCTGATCAATTTTCATAATAAGAAATCAATGAACTTTTAATTGATTATAGTAGAATTGTTTTGTGATGGTTAACTTTATCATAACTATATTCTCTAAAACTCTCTATCATTCTATTTGTAATTATATTTTCTGTTCTATGTGAATTTTTTCCTACATAGAAACCTATTAGTAGTTATCTCAAGTGACCAATGAAATTTACATTATATTTTTACAAAGGAAATATATATTGATCCTTTTTATGTTGTGTGATTTCTACAATGAATTTCCAAAAATAAAAACACCTGAATTTTCAATCCCAATTTAAATGTTCATGTACATGATATTTTAATTGGGGGGGTCTTAAAGACATAATAATTTATTATTAAAAACTATTTATAGTATCATACAAGATATAAAGAATCATTCTTAAACAAATGAATAAATAATATTTTATAAATCTCATCATTATATCATGTCTGTTCGAATAGTGAGAATGAATCAGATTAACAAAATTAGGAATTTATATTTTACACACATTTATAAAATTAATTCATTGGTTAATAATTAAATGGAAATGAAAATGTATACCAGTTGCATATTAATGATCTGTTTTTATAAAAACACATAATCATTTCCAAAAATGATGTTTTTTATTAATAAAATGAATTAATCATTGTTAGTAAAATATAATAATCATATTTATTTTTTACATATTCTTTCAAATTATTAAAAATTTATTTAATATGTTTGATTGGATTTAGACTAGATTAAATCATATTTTAGGCATAAAGGGGATATTTTATTAAACAAAAATGTTGTTTCCTTTTGATGGAAACCTATTCTAAACATATATTTTGAAACATTTCAAAATTAAATTGAAAAAATAAACTTCATTAGTTATTAATTTAAAAATTATTTTATTAGTAAATTTTTATGATATTTTTTATTTTTTAATAAATAGTAAAAAATACTGCATTTTAATTGAAAAAATCATTTTAATATAATTTATCTATATTATTAAATTTTATTTTAAATTATATATAAAAAATAACTATTTCATTTATACATCAATAAAACTATATTTGAACATTATAATCACTTTTACAATGAATTTGGATATAAAATCATTTCAGACTTTTATAAAAGTGAAAATCAAAATAAGATTTTCATTTTGTAAATTTGATTTATTTTAAACATAATTTTCTTATTACAAGAATTTATTCATTTAATATGGATTAAATATAGGTAATTATAATGTCCATTTTATGTTTTTTGGTCAATTTTTTTTACATATAAAAAAATATCGGGGTAAAAAAATTACGGTGGTATAGGAAAAATAAAGAAAATGGTTAAAGATAAAAGGTTAAAGCTTTAAATGCATTTCCATTAAAAAATTTAATTAGTTTTTGATGTATTTATAAACACATAACATCCTTAAGAACATTAATTTTCATCCAAGTTCTTGTAATTTAATTCCAGCAAAATGTGGTTGGATTTTAACATAAAATGATAATTATTTATTCACTTAATACTAACTCTCCTCAAGTATAAATACTATCCCTACAACCCCATTTCATCCAAAAAGTCATTTAGATCATAATGTATTCTAAAAAAACTCTTCTGGTCACTCTCCCCATGTCTAGGTCCTATTTACCTGAACAAAATTCTAAATCCAAATCTTTATAGGGTCTCTCATGTAAGTGGTATTACAGAGTTTGTCTTTTCAATATACATGTCTAAATTTCATTTATTATTCTATTTAGTACACATCTACTACATCCATAATGTAATGAAAACTACAAAATAGTTTTTATAATATATTTTTTATATTACTAAAGGATTATCTCATATCAATTTTTCTCTCATATCCTCTTATTCATATTGAAATAACTTTTATCAAAACTATGGAATTTTAACATATCTTTGAATAATGATTTTTTTTCCATTACCTCAATAATGGATACTCATAAAAGTATAATTCTAGGTAAAAAAAATTAAATATGTATATTATAACATATTTCATGTTTTTAAGATAACAGAAACACATAATATTAATTAATGGAAATAAATTTCATAGTATTCGGGAAAAACTGCCAAAGTAAACCAAACATTTATCATTAAAATTTTATCAAATTAATAATCATTTTGTAATATTTAAAAATGATATATTGGTCCATTTACACATCTGGATGTTCATTTAGACTATTTAACTCTATTTTTGGAATTGTAATTCCATTTTAGAAGGATATCCTTAATATTACACAGTTAAACAAACCAAGAAAAAATTAACTAAAAGCACATGAAACTGTGAAAATATATATATATATATTGTTAAAAAATGAATCATTGTATGTTACAAAATCATCACATAAGTGATTATAAATATAAATACTATTCTATAATAAGATAATACAATTATTTAAATCAATATAAAGGATGTTAAAGTATGAAAATCTAAATAGAAGTTTGTGGTACGTGATTTTGAAACCCATTTTCCATTCACTAAGTTAAACGATATCTTCATTGATAATTTCATACTAGGATTATCTGTGAAATGAATGATGATTTTTTAATTTTGTATTTACACTTGTTTTATATGTATCTTCTATGGATATAGAAAATAAATTTATTTGATTAATTACAACATCAATTCTATGATATTGGTAAGGGACTATTTACATAAAAGCCACATTTTAAATGATTTATAGATTCAATCTCTATATCATTCTATTTAAATTACATTTTGTGAAACTGATATTTAAATACATATTTATATGTGTGTGAATGTTCAAAAAATTTAATTTTCAAATTTCTCTCAAATGATATAAAAACAGGTCTTATTATTTTTTATGTGTGCGAAAATCTTTGAAAAATAATTATTTTAAATTTAATAATTCTACTATTTTTACAAAATTAAAAAATAATTGTTTTTACATATACAAAATGAAATGAATTTATATTTTTCATGTGATAATTTTTTGTTGAAAATTCCTTTACAATTTTACAATTTTAATTTGAAATAAAATATTTTCATTAATTTTTGTGTGCCTTTGAAATGTGATTTCAAGATAAGAAATTTATTTTCTTGAATAATGTTTGTTTTTTGAATGATTTATGTGTTCTACTGATGTTATGGTTATTGGGAAATGTTTTTGAGGATGAGTAATTTAGTAAAAAATTATGGGAGGGTGAGTCATTTGAGAATTCATATACGTTGGGTAATGGTATGGAGTTAACTAATTAGTTTTCTCCTAATTGATTATAGGAATAAAACTATATTTATTATTCAAAATATATATATGATGGTTAATAACTATTTATTCAATAGAGCTAAATCATTTTTTAGTGTTATATGGAAAGTGATTTCCAAAGTTACATACTTATATTTTGGATGTTTTATTATGATTTTTTGAGAAAACATATTGATTTCTTGAATGTATTATATTGATCTTTACAAAAATATGTTTCATTTCTTCTAATAAAAATGTATTTTTTTATAAAAAAGATTATAATGGTTGTTCACTACACTGTCATTTTTCCTTCTTTTAAGTGACTTAATGAGATTTCAATGTGCATCCAATGTTTTTAAATATTTTTATATGGTAAATGATGATTAGGGATGAATATGAGGATAATGTGAAAATATTAAAGATATGTCATGAAATAAAAACATGATTTATTTTAAAAGGGTTTCCTTTAGTGTAAAAAATTGATACATAGTATAAGTGGGCACTTTAATTTATGGGATTACTATAAAATAGTATATAATAAAAGGCTAAATCTAAAAACCTAAATTATAATTGGGAAAAAAATATAATTATAGTTTAACCATAGTAGAATATATAAGGATTAAGGCCACGTCCTTATCATGATATTTGATGGAAACAATTGTCCCTAACATCAATTTCATGTTCCATAAGTGATTTTATGCATTTCTAATCATCTAACTCTAAGAAGAAATTATTTTTCTCTATAGGCTGATCCTTTTCTTTTATCTCTTCCACTATATCTGGTGTAATAAATTTCCACTCACCAACTTCAACCCAACATGTCAGAGTTCTACACCTCTACATATATAGAGCATTATATGGTTCCATTTAAATACATGATTGTAAGCTATTTTTTATGAGAAATAAAACAATGTGATTTTTTGATCTCGTCCACCAATAAATTCTATTTAATATGTTATAAGAATATCATAGACTTTATAAATAGTCATCTATTATTGGCCATCAGTTTGGGGGTGATTTTACATATTGGGATTCAATTCAGAATTTAGAGCCCGTTGATGACTTCTCCAATACATAGATCTGAATGTGGGATCATGATCTAAAAGGATATAAATTTTAACCGCATATGTCCTCACCACTTATATTAGGTATATATTGGATTTTTGGTCAAGACTAAAATCATCTCGAATAGCTATAAAATGGAATTCTAGGTGAGTCTACCCACAATTAGCCGTGTCACCTTGTTTCCATAGTATTTTCTATGGAGAAAAGTGATGATGTCCACAGTAATAGTGTCTCACATTCATGTTAGTATGGATTGCGGTTAAAATATGCCCTTTAGGATTTTTTTCACTCTGCCTTAATTTTTTGTCAAACCATGAGCTTTCATTGTAGTGAGCAATATCACTTTTCATTTTATCCAACCAATAATGATCATGAATGTCCTGATACATTTTAGTGATTTTTGGATGTATAACTAATTTAGAGATGTGAGGTTCATTCATCATCACCATATTTATCACCAGGATAGATGGTACACAAATCCCTATATGAGATTTCAATACACCTTCTTGATCAAAATTGAAATCTTGTAAATTACCATCTTTCATAGCCTCTATCTTCTTCTGTAACAATGATCCTCACATTGATATTTCATGACCTTATACAGTAATGATGGTTGAGAAATAATTTTGTATATGTTTGATGACTACCTAACCCTATGATTCCCTTGTCTTAATTTACTAGGTCCTCGATGCACAAATCCCCTTGAAACATCATCATTACCACTAAAATTGGGTCATTCTTACTTAATTCCTCAATGACTTTGTCTTCTCTTCCTGGGAGACAATTAATTGAAATGTAATAGCTTTTTAGAAGTTAAAATCATTTACATTATCTCATATATAATTCCTTTTTCCAAAATATATAAATCCAAATCCATTTGTCTGCATTATGTCCAAGATAATAAGGATGATCGTATTTAGGTATTGTCTTCTTTTGTCAAAAATGTTTATGGGTAAAAAAAATACTAAGAAGAAAAGAAATACCATCACCTTGTTTTCAGTGAATATAAGACTGACTATAATATTTAGGAATGTTGGAATCATAGTGACTGAGAATTTCCATTATATTGTAGATGTTGTTTTCTAGATTAAAAGGATCATTAGACTCACCTCAAATATAGACTGAAAGAAGAGATCATAATATGGGAGAGTCAAATTCATCTTGACTATGATACAAATGAGATGATTCTATGATGTTTTTTAATTCAAATAATAAATAAATATTTGGTATCACATGTGATGAAAGCATGATTAATGAAAGGGGGAGTTCTACTAATTGTATTCAGGCTAAGTTGGAAGGAACGATGGTAGTTGTAGGAATGGAAAGATACAATACATTCCACTAAAAATTAGGAGATGCTAAAGATAATCAAAAATATATTCAATTTCATTAATGAATTCATTATACTTGTTGAAGTATTAATGGATATGAATGTTTTTGAAGATGTAGATTTACAGTCCTAGGATTATCATAATGAGTTCATCAGATTGATATTTCTTTAAAGGTTAGGAAGGTTTCTTCAAAATGTGAGAATCCAAATGTACTCTTTCTCAGATAGAAAAAAATCCAAAATATATAAATTATTAGAGTATAAAGGTTATGAGATTAAAATAATTGATAATTAATTATTTGATAGATAATTAGCATTAAATTCAAAAGATAATGAATAACTCAAATTTTTTTCTAATTAGTATTATCATCTAGTTCAAGAGCCATAATATTGTAATTTTTACATTAACATCGGTGTGAATAAAATGATCCAGAAGCAGTTATTGATGGTTGAATGATTCTTTCATCTTCTTAAAAATGAAAAAATAATAATGGAATTCACTTCCAAGAATCATAATGAGAATTATTATGTTTCCCTTCATACATTTTCTTGGAGATCAAAATAATGAGGACACTATTTTTGAACATATTCTTCAATCGTAATGAGGAAATTAAAATGGGATTATTGTCTTTCATTTTGTACTGAGCAATGTAATGAAGAAATCATATTTGGAAAATCTAAATTAGGATGATATTTGTAAAAAAATTAGAATAGATATAGGGTTTTAAAGATATTCAATAATTATTGATAAGTGTTGAGAATCATTTAATAAATAATAAATGTATCCAAAACTCAAAGAAAAATAAATGATTGGTAATTTTGGTCATCCCAGAAATAATTTTGAAATCCCTCCCAAACCATATTTTGGGTGATTATAAAAGGAAAAAAAGTATGTTTTAATATTATTATAGAAAACTTATTCATGAGAATTAGATTGAAGGAGTATCGTTGAAGAATATCTTGAGATAAGAAGAGGATTTCAAAAAAAAATTCATGAATAGGTCATGATGAAAAAATTGAGATGAGAATAGATATGGTAGAAATGTATCCATATGACCATATTGTTGATCTGATTATCATATTAATCTAGATACACTATTGGATAGGATTATTGTATTTATTTTTTCTGAACATAGGAAGAATGTGTTCAGAATTGTCTTTACCATATTCTGATGAAGTCGAATTTTCCATTTTGAGGGATCCAATCAAGAAAATCAAACTTAAAAATCAGATCAAGAATCAGAAATTTTTTTTTAAAGTTACCAAGAAGTTATTACATGCTTCTGGGTATGAATGTGAATAATTTCATTGAGATTTCATAATTTTGAATGTTTTAAAAGAAGAAACATAATATATTTTGTTTTAAAAACATTTTATAACTTCATTTATGCTAAAACAAGAATACATGCTATTGTATTGATCACATAGTGTTGAATGAGTGAAAGGGAAAATATTACTCATTGTATTCCCCACAAAATGAATTCTTTCTAGTGTTTTGTGCGGTATTGGATAATTTCCATACCATACCAACGATGTATAAAATCTTTTTCAACAGTGAACCATGAAATTACTTATGTTCTTTTGGACGTGTGATTGAATTTTTATCAGCATGGAATGTAATATTTAAAAGTTTGTGAAATTTGTTTCATAAGTATGGAAACATGAAATAAATGATATCACTGATTGACCCCCTCCCCCTCTCAATGATACAATTATCCGGACTGGGAAATTTCAATTGGTTTCAGATCCTATGTTCCCTTCATTTTTTGTTTTGTAATGTTTTGAAGAGAAGTTAATGGAGAATCTAAATTTTTCTAATAGTAAAGGTATTTTATTTTTCAATTGTATAAAATATCATATCAGGAATGATTGAATGTTTCATTTCTTTATGAATATTTGATATTATTTTCTTGAAGATGAAACATATGGCTTTCCTTCTACTGATAAATTTTTTTATTAAATATGTTGATATGAAGAATAGCGAAAGTGATGGAAGGTAAAATAATTCTATATAATCATATCTTTTAGTAATAATAATATTATTATACTTATTGTTGATGATAATAATAATATTATTGTTAAAATTTTATAATTTTTATTATTGTTGTAAGAAATATTATTATTTAAACGAATATTAATTATAACTATAATTAAGTATTTATTATTATTATTATTATTGTTATACTTTTTTATATTATTATTATTAATATTCTCTTGAAATATTAGTATTTTTATTTATATAATCATTATGTTATATTATTATTATCATCATATTTTTATATTATTTTTATTTTTATTTTTATTATTGAGATTAGTAATTTTATTAATTTACATTATTAGTAGGGTTTTTTTCAAAAAGATAATGGAGAAAAATAAAATAACCATAGCTTCTCCCCCAATCCTCCCCCTCCCTTGCATCAATCCCATTCCCTCATTCCTAGTTCGGCACGCAGACATCCACTATAGAAACATTATGTTAGTTATCTCTCTCTCTCTAGTAGTACTGCTCCTGGATGGACCCCTCTCTCTCCTCTATGATTGATCCGTGACCTGTGTCCTTCCTCCCCTCTAACCCGTGACATGTGGCCTCCCTCATATCGAGACGATCCAAAGCCTCCCTCCTCTCCGGCCGACCTGCGACCTCCATCCAACTCCCTCCTTGGTTGACATGGGACATTTAGCTAACTACCTCTCTGGTCAACCCGTGACCTCCATCCAGCCTTATCTCCACATGACCCCCTACTGATGACTTACCTGGCCATGCGACCCCCTTCTGTCATGCTACCTCGCTAGCACACCCATCTCTTCCGACGGTGGCTCCCCTTCTGGTAATTATTTTCATCATCCATTCGGATTGAGGTCCTTTGGTGACTAGGGTTTCAATTTTTAGTGTCAAATCCAAAATCTGTTAATTTATTCATTTTTCATTAGGTTGGTTTCAGCTTCCAACAGGTGCGGTTGTGGTGCGATCAGGTTTTCACACCATTTTTTCAGAAGTTTTCCACCATTTGAGGTAGGACCCAATTTCACATTGAACCTGAATTTCATATTTTATTGATTTCATACTTTTCAGACCCTTTTAGAGTTATAAATATTTGGTTTTGATCCCCATTTTATGTTTTTTAGTTTGAAAATGGTTATTAAAGTCATGTCTTGTGATAATTAAAATTTTTTGTTGAATTATACCTATTATATGTTTGGAAAATAGCCATGTGAGCCGTTCCCTACAGTTAAAAATTTTTAGAATAAACTTATTAAGGATTGATTTGTTTTGGTGAACATTCAGACATTATTCATAGCTTCATAATGCCCTTAATTAGTTGGTTATTGTAATTTGTTTATATTTCTAGAGGAAGTTAAATATAAGATTTAAAATTATTCCTTGAATACACATATATGAATTTATATCAAAAGTGTTGATGAAATGTTATGTTTGAAAGTATGGTTCATTTTGAATTTTTTAAATGTTTTTTTGATTTCATATACATATATATATGATTACAGTATCCAAATTCCATGGAATTTGAAAATATTTTTTAAATATAAATGGTGATTGGTGTTTCCAAAAATTGATTTCTAATGTGGTTTGGCATGAAATATTTTATATTTTTTGTGAGTTTTTTTTAGAATAATGTTCTCAAAAAAATTTATTATAAATTGTTTGAAATGTGTGAACCCTTTTTTTAATAGAACATAAGGTGGGGATGAATTTTGGTTTGAGATTTTAATGAAAAACGAAACACCTGGCATGTAGAACATGATGTGCACTTTTTCAATATGAATTATGAAATTTTAAATGATGAAATTCATGTTTTGGAATTTACTTTTTCTTATTTGGGGATTTAAAAGAATTGGTTTTTTAAATATTTCGTATTTAGAAAGGATGGGTACATTTTAATTCATGAATGTTTTTGAAATGTGGAATTGCTGCAAGGCCTGTTTGGTATATTTGAAATTGATTATTAGGAAAAAACATCAAGGATTGTGTCTTGCCTCATTAGTTGGACTTCGGGAGGGAATTTCCTCATTATGTGACCTTCCTTGTATATTTATTGTTTTATGGAAAGGAATAATTATTGAGGATTCCATTATAGTGCCGGCTAGTTTGGGTTTAATGCGGTTGAATATATATGATGTGTTACATGATCTTGTTTGAAACCCCCATTACGAGAATAGCATGGGAACGTAGCATAGATACAAGGATTACTGATAATGATTTCTGAATTGGTAGTTGATGTACTGAACATTGGACCATAGTAATTGGGTGTATTTGGGTTTATTAATATAGGATTGGCCCCATTGGTCTGTCCTGAGTAAGTGTGGATGTGCGTTTTGATTTTATAATAAGTGGCATGCTACTAGGGATAGGGTCGAATGAATTAGTACTTTTGATTTATCCTATGAATTCATGTGTTTCGCTTGTTCCTATGATACTATTTTGGTTAGTTCCATTTCCCTCATTGTGTAGGATCACATTCGTTGTATTTTGTTTTGGTATTTATACGAAAAATTGTAAATGTTTATTTTTTTGAAACATATTTCATGTCAGATGTTTTAAATGATCAAGCATTCATCACTTTTTCAATTTTAATAAAAATGGCCAATTTATATTTTTCATCCCTCTTCCATCTCCCCTTATTCATTATTTTAAATCAAGAGGTAAATGGACGGTTATTATTTGTTTTAAAATGAAAAGTGATTAACTTATATATATGTTTACTATATTTCATACCTAAAAATAAATGTTCCTTTATTTAATGTATGTGAATTGGGAATATAATTAGTTGTGTCTACCAATTGCTTTTTAATACTCATTCCTATATTGTTTCTTATTTTTAGTTCTTGTTGTAGGTTTGGTTCAGGTTTAATCACCTCAGGCGATGATGGTATCAGATTGGAGAGTGAACCTTAGGGTTACATGGAGATATTGTGGATATCAGGTTCTATTTGGGATTCTTTCTATATTTCATTTTTCATTAATTTTTTTATTCTCATTTGGATATATTTTATGTCAAAACATTTGAATCCATAATTTTGTAGTTTTTTCTCCTTTATGTGGATTCTTTTTTTTGTATTTCATATTGGGAGAAACTATTCCCTTTATTTCTCTAATTATTACATTGGTGGTTTTCTAAAGCCCAGGAGAATCGGGGATCCCTCTCATGCTTTTTCATGGATCGGCTTGACTGACTGGTCCAGGTTCAATCCAGGATGGTTTAGGACAAAAATGGTATTCGAGAAGGTTGGATCATTAGTGGACATTTCTTTTTAGAGTTCCCATCATTATATGACGATGTGAAGGTAGAAGGTATAAAATTTTTGGGGCGCAAGGTGTAGGAATGGGAAGGACGTCACGAACCAGTGCTGGTTCCAATCCTTGGGTTACCATGGGATGTTCGGTTTTTTTGTGTATTTTGGATCCTATGGATTTTATGGTGTTGGGAAATAAAAAAGGAGTTCGGAAGTCACCTCTATGAGAATGCAGGGCATGGAAATCCATGTCGAGCTGGGAAAAATTTCCTAGAATACTCAATGTAAATGTGGCGTGATTTGCATATAGCCTCCAAGCATATGACAAAGTCACCCATCTAAACCATCATCACCTTATAAACTATTTTTTCTTTATGTAAATTATTCAAAATTGTTTTGAAAAGATTTTTTAATTGTGAAAAGCTGACTATAAAATGGTAATGAATTATTTTGATCATTTTCCTCGTTCCCCTTTCTCATAGTGTATTCCCCCACAATTATTTGATTGATTCCAAAGGTATAGATTCAGTGAGTAAAATTAGAAAATACTCCATTTGATCAACCTAGAGACTACATCCTGGTGTTTTGGAAGTTGAACCCTCCTCTATTTTATGGTCAAGATGAACCTCTCGTGGTGGATGTGTGAATATAGAAGATTGAAAGAGAATTATGTTTACTTGTGATTCATGAGCCTTTAAAGCTATTTTTTTTTACCATCATGGTCGAAGGTCCATCATAGATATGGGGGAATTCCATGTATCAACGCAAGCATTGGGAAGACCTCACATGACTGTTCTTCAAGTTATCATTCATAAAAACATTTCTCTAAGACAATGAATGTGACAAAGTGAATGGGGTTCTATGGTCATAAACATGGTGTTGGATCAATATTAGAATTATATCGACACCTTTTGGAACTAGTTTTATATGCCCCATGGTATTTGGAAAATGATCCAACAAAGGCCCATTTTTTGTTGTGTCTCTTTCTAGAATATTCATCAAAGGTGGCACAACTCAACCTATCTACCTTTTTCGACATGGAGATACATGCATTTTATGTCGAAGCGAAGATAGAAGTATAAAATTGGATAGAGATTCAAATTATTTCCTTTGGAAGTGGTGATGATAATTTTTATAAGAAGAATGGGAAGCATCCTGATTATAATTCAACAATGCTCTTTATTACACGCGTATGCTTGATTTATTACATAAACATAAACATAAGAAAAATCTGAGGTTTGATAGGTCTAGTGTATTGGGAAATTAGGAAAATTACCTAAAAACATATAAAATAAAAGAACATATTTATTTAATACCTATTTTACATGACCACAACATTCCTATATACATTGCATTTCTTGGGATAGCCTGAGGGATTACATAAGAAAATGGTGAGCTATAAAGCACAGTTATGGAGTAAAAATGGAATTAGATGATGAATAAAATACATGTTTGTTGTTAGGAATATCAATGGAGGACAAGAGAAATATGATCATAAGGGCATGATATAGTAGTATTACCATAACATGTAAATGTGGCAATGAAATTCAACATGATATTATCATGAGCCCAAGATCATTGCACATGGATTAGTTTGAGTGAACCATCATTTAATATGAATTAACATGTGTATAACCTCATTGAACAATGATTATCGTGAAAAAAATCCTAGTTTCACATGGATTATCATGATACTAACAATTTCCCAATGCATTAGAATGCTATTAGGGTGCACCCTTTGTAAACAGTTCATTTCAAGCATAAGTGTTCCACATGGATCTTATAACAAGGAATCATTCAACGTCAACATTTATTACATGATAAATGAATTTGGAATAAATGCATATATTTTCCCTTAAACAGGTATATGTTTAAAATGGTGAATATTCTTGATAGATATATGGGTATGGTATTCATTACATAATGACTTTGTTGTAGAAAATCATTGTGCAATTTCAGAAACATAACAACATGTAATAAAAATTCATAAAAATGGTTGATGAGAGATAAAGGGTTATCTCATCATATGTAAATGAAATGGAAAGTAATTGGGTCATATATATATATATATATATATAAACAAATTTAATAAGGAAATATAATGTTTAACATAACAAATAAACATGATGAAATATGAGAAATGGAATTACTCTTATAAATTTTTTGCATGGTAACAGGTGTACATGGGATGGATTAATGAGAAAGAAATAGTTCTTTCATCATTCAAACAAAATTAGAGAAGTATGGGGGAGGTGAGGAATCATACATTATCATTTTTAGTTGAATATAAAATAGAATATCAACATAAGGAAATCTGGACAATAATGAGAAAGGAAGAAATCCCTTACGAACATTTGGCATGGACACGACATTGGTAAGGGTCAAAATGAGGGAGGATAAATAATACCTAATTAAAATAGCATAAAATGGAAAATTATATAATGATTATGAAATAATGAAAATATAACCATTCGAAATTACAAGAACTATCTCGAATAAGATGCATGAACTTGAAAGTAGGAGAGAAAAGTGATGATCTCTTACTTGAGTGTGTGACTCCAAGAGATAGAGGAGGGGCTTCCTAAGGGCTTGAAATGCCCTGGGAGGATTTTAGAGAGAGTATTTAAGTGTGGGGACATGATCTAGTGATTTTTATTAAAGATAATTTGGATATTTTGTGGGATTATAAAGGGAAGGAGAGAAGAATTATTTAATATTTCACAAACATAGGTTTTGGAATATATACAATTAAATAATCAAAACCACAATCCTACACATATTTTTAGCACATTTTATCCAATGAGGATTGGAGAAAATTATTTTTTATGTCCAAAGGAATAACTTATTAAAATATTAGGCTTACTTATATAGAGGTGAGTAACACTATCAATGAAAATAATTCTGAAATGATATAATATATTATAAGTCATTGAGGGTACACAATGGCATTATAAAATAAATCAAACAATTATTAAATTTCATTATTATAATGTTAAAACCTATATTGGTTGAATATTTCTTTTATCGTATTTTATTACATCACTATTGGGTCATTATGATGGCATACAACACAATATATATTTATATGGTATTTAATTTTTTCCCCAAAATTCTATTGTCTTATAAAATTATGGAAAATTCACCATTTAAAAATTTCTAAAACATAATTCCCAAAATAATATTCATTTTAACTAAATAATTATCTAAATTTGTGGATTTTCACTTTTAAACTAAAAACTGGCATTTATTGAAAATTCATTGGTTTTGGTAAAAATAGTTTTCAAAACCTAATAAATTTTACAGTTATATTCATAAAAATTATAGGATAATTTGTATTAAATAAAAATTAATTTAGTAATAATAGTTTATTAAAATATTATTAAATTCAAACATAAATTATTTCACCAAAAATAGATTTCTTAATTGAATTTAAATATTAACTAAAAATATTATTTATTCTTTAAAACCCATTTAGAAAGTAACAATATAAAACTAAATGTATATTATTTACTATATACAAAAATAATGGACATAATCATAACTCTAAGGTCCTATTACATATCCCTTTATTAAACCAGTATATTCCATAAGAGTATAGTGGGAGATGGTAGGGCTTTCATGGGGTTGTTTAGTGAAGACAGTTTGGACCGTGATCTCGATTAGCTTGAACTTTTCCCGTAAACGGTTTTGAGCATGCTTCAATTATTGTATCTCGACTTGGGATTGGACTAGAGAAAATAAAAGAAATGCAATCTCCCTCCAAAGATCTTATAAATGGTCTTCAAATAGAACAATCCTACTGATCGAGGCCATCACTTCTTTTATCTGTGTCAAAATGATTTGTTAAAATTGTATATATATATTTGTCATGTGATCACTATTGAATAGCTAGATAATCAACAGTAATGATACATAAGCATTTTTTAAACCCAAAAAAAGTTCATCTATTTTCTATATATTTATGAAATTAAAAGAAAGGGAATTTTACTCAAGAATTTTTGGGTTATTACAACATTCCCCCCTTCATAAATTTCACCTTCAAAATTTCCTTTCCCCCCCACTAAAACAGATGTGGGTAACTCTGCCTCATCACATACTCCGGTTCCAAGGTTTTTTTTTTCAAATATGTGGTTTCACTACAACAAATTGATGAGGGGAATTGTCTTATTTTTTAGAAATTTTTCCATGTGATCTCTGATATTCGAAGCCTTATCATCATAGGAGAGGTCATTATCCGTTGGTAAAACCTCTGGACTGAGTACATGTGATGGGTCTGGTATGTACATTCTCAAGAGTGATATATGGAATACATCGTGTACTTGAGATTGGTTCGGTGGGATCACTAGTCAATAGAATACTACTCTACTATGATCAAAGATCTCAAAAGTGTTGATGTTCCATGGACTAAGCTTTCTCTTATTACAAAATATCATACCTCTCTTCCACGGTGATATGCGGAAGAATACCATGTCTCCAACAACAACCATTAGGTTTCATGGTCAATTATCAGCGTAGATATTTTTTCAACACTTAGTAGCTTTAATGTTATATTGGATGGTCTTAAAATTCTCCACCATTTCATCAACTATTTTTGGACCAAGGAGTTTTTTCACCAGAACATCATCCCAACATGTCAGTGTTCTGCACCACTTCCCATATAAGGCTTCATAAAGAGCTATTTGGATGCTGGAGTGGAAATTTTTTTAAGGGAACAAAAATGGAGGAATATGTTGATACCATCCCCTTTTAAAGTTCATTGAGCATGCTCTCAACATGCTGTCAAGTGTTCAGATAGTTCGCTTAGACTATCCATCTTTTTTAGGATGATACGTCGTACTAATGTACAACTCAGTATTTAGAGCATTTTAGAGACTCTTCCCAAACATAGAAGTGAATCATGGATCTTGATCGCATACAATCTATAGTGGTACTCCATGTAGCCTTAACACTTATCTGATACATATTCATGCTAGTTGATCCAATGATTAGTCCTCTAAAATTGAAATGAAGTGTACAGTCTTTCTAAGACAATCCATGACGTCCAAATTAGAATTTTTTTTCTTTGGATTTATTTGGAAGTCTGGTGACACGGCATTTCACGACCCGTCCTCTGGGCCTGTGCCGTGACTACCCCAAGCCCGCCTTCCCTAGGCCAGGGGCTGGCGACTAGCACCAAAGGCGTAAATCCCAATAAATGGGAAGGAATTGCCTTTATATAAGTAAAGAAACACAATAGAGTACGTAAGATATTGTAGACACAAAGTGAAGTGAGTAAAAATGTAAGTTCTAAAAAGTAAATGTGCCAGAATACAAACCCAACTGAAAGTACAGTACAACTGAAAATAAAGTACAACAGCAGTAAAGTAAATCAGTAACCACCGAGTCATCCTCCGGCTGTCCCATGTGAAGGGTGGGTACAGATGGTCTCCTCAGCTCCTCGGGTCTGACCGTCCGCTCTTTGTATGCCCCGCCTGATAGCCCACCTCCAGGTTCCGTCCCACTCCACAAGCCTCAACCACGATCAGTGATGTCCTTCATATGCAACCAACACAACGTAGAGCGGGCATGGCCCGTGCATGGGTGAGTATATGATACTCAGTAGGGACCCCGAGACCCCTGAAGGTCTCCCAGAATCCACAAAGGATAGACCACAATGGTAGGATACAAACACAAAGTATCAACCAAATCTACTTAGGTATATGCTCATACATATACCGAAGTCATCATTTCCAGTTCTTCTACAACTCACGAACCCAAGTACAACCCAGTACACACGGGAAAGCACAACCCAATCCATATAGAAAATCAAGTCAATTATATCAATGATATTGATTGGAATTCAAGAATCACCTCACACTGGTATACTACTCACGAAGAGGGGTGGATATGATTAGATGTGGCCTCTGAATCATCTCCTTTTTCAAACCCATGTAGGATCCAAGTACAGAAGTCATCGCTGCCGAACCCACGTAGGATCCAAGTACAATAACCATCGCTGCCGAACCCACATAGGATCCATGTACATTTGTCCTCACTGTCGAACCCACGTAGGATCCAAGTACATTCTTCATCACTGTTGAACCCACGTAGGATCCAAGTACAGTCGTCATCGTCGTCGCAGTCGCAGCCAGCTCTAGAGTTCCCGCACACAGTACGCTCGATTCCGGGAGGGTCCGCTCCTTGATCCAAGGGGTTGATATATAAAATTTCATTAATTTAAGGTTGATGTATCAAAAATTTCCACTTAATCGATAGAAACTCAACGCGACAAACGTCACGTCCATCAGACGCCCTGTCTGACAGATATTGGCTTTTCCGTCCTAGGGGCCCGGTTGGTTTCTAAGATAAAACAAACCCGTCCGTACTCCAGGTGTGTCCAAAACTCAAGTGGAGTGAGCCAAAAGAACCATATTACAAAGAGTAATTCAACCTGATTGACGACATGTCGTTCGGATGTATGGTCGTTAAGTTATAAGTGTTTCCGCTCCAAGGTCCCTGTTGGTTTCTAGTTCAAACCAAACTAATGATACCCAAACTTCGCCGAAACCTCAAGTGTAATATAACGAAATGAGCTTCTCAATCCAAGGATCTGAACACAACTGACTGTGCGTCGATCGAAGGTATGTAGTCCAAGATATGGGTGATTGAACGAACTTGGTCCGAAAATAGGGGGTATGGGCCCGGTCCGACCCGACCCGATACCCCCTGGGTCGGCTCGAACCGGGTCGACCCGACCGGGGTCCGGGTCTGGCCCGATTGGGCATGGCCCGGTCCGGATGGCGCAGCCCAGTCCGACACTGGCGGCCTGCGGCCCGGCTCGGAAGCCAGTCGCGGCTCAGCTTTTCGCCGTGCGGGGTGCGAAGGGGGGCGCCGTCCCTTTCTCTCCATAACGGCGGCCCCCAGTGGGGTCCTCCCTAAATGAGGGTTGGGGGGTTATGACTCCGTGGTTTTTCTAAAAAAACGGCAACCCATAGGCCGGCCGGTTGAACCACCGTGGGACCCGCAGGGGTCCCGCCTCCTGGAGCACCGGCGGCCGGCTTGGCCGGCCGCCCCCTGCTGGACCGCCGCGACTCTTCCTCGACCGGCGTGGTGCGACGGTTCCGCGCACCGCCACTACGGCCTGCTCTATCAGCGTTCCTCCTTCGGCCTCACTGGCATCGCGCAACAGCACCGCGAACCGTTGTTGCGGCCCGCTCCGGCAGCGGTTCTCTTCTATTCCGCACGGTGAAACGGCACCGCGCCGCCTTTGCCACAATCATCATTAAAAGTCAACAAGGAAAACGAGAGGAGAAATCGGCTGTGTTTCTGTGGTCTGATCTCCTCCTGTTACGTCGATAACATTTGGCTGAATTAAACGATATACTTTAACGACATAACAAAGCACAATTTTAATTCATTAAAATTGAACATAACCCCTAACTCGACAAACGACGACGAATGTCAGCATCACAGTTGACAACGTCACGTGGTGAGGTTTCGTAGACGTCGACGGAGAGCGTCTGAGAAGGAAACGACGTCTCCTATTTTTATCACGGTGAGAACAAAGCGTGACGTCGTTGGAGAATTCCTGTGACATTGTTTCCTTCCTTGTCATGGAAGAGGAAAATGAAGAAGAATCCGGGGTCGCTGAGTTGATGTTCTTGGTTGGAGTGTTGGCGTTCTTCAACAAAGGAGATGAAGTTCTTCAAGTATCAAGAGCTCTCTCCCCTTTCTCTCAACACAACAAGACTAACCAAAATAAAATAAGGCATCTCCTCATTTTATTATTTTGCCATGCATTTCAAAATTAAAAAATTCAAATCCTCTTAATTAATTAAATGTTGAGTTGTTTAATTTAATTAAGAGGTATGTTGGAAAATTAAATTGGATGTGAAAGAGTTACATAAATGAAAGGGGTGAGTTAAGGGGTTGGGGAATGTGAATGGTTGGGGATTGTGTGGGCCCCACCTCACAAATATCCTAACATGAGTTGTTAGAAACTTGTGGGTCCCACCCCAACTTCCCCATGTAGATTAAAACCACTTTATAAAAATAAATAACATTGTAACACAATTTAATTTTACTTTTCATTTAATCCACATTTTTTTAACAACTCATATCGAGCAGACGCATCTTCGGTAATGGTCCTCTTAAGAATTTACCGGCGATGCGGTTCCATGGGTGCCCTCATATTTCAATTCCGAGCACCTGTTCAAAAGATATAAAAACCCGTGCGTTCGTTCACTAAATGTACCCCAACTAAACATCAGAAATGGATTCTGGGCACACCGGGCCTCAGAATCGGGTGCCTTCATGAACTACGTAGTCGTAAAATCCAAAAGAATTAACGAAAAAAATTTCATTGAAATTTAAGGCTCTTTACATTACTCCCACCTCAGGGATTTACGTCCCTGTATAGATACATCATAAACTAGGGAAACCAATGAGGGTATTGTTTATGCATCTGAGACTCCCGCTCTGATGTGCTCTCTTGGAGGTTCTCGTGCTACCAGCGGATGTGCACTAGAGGAATCGACCGACCACATATGACCCACTCTTATTGATCCTAAATCTCCACTGTAACCTCCGCAAATGATGCCTCGTCATTGATGTCCAGTTCCCCATGTTCGATGATATGTGTCGGGTCATGCACGTATCTCCTCAGCTGAGATACGTGGAAGACGTTGTGCACTCAGTGCAACTGAGGTGGAAGAGCCAGGCGATAAGCCACCTCGCCTATCCTGCTGAGAACCTAGAATGGTCCGATAAAGTGCGGAGATAACTTTCCTCCCCGGCCAAATCTCCATAATCCACGTCGAGGTGAGAATCGCAAGAAAATGTGGTCACCATCCTCAAACTCTAGTGGTCTCCACCTCGTGTCAGCATAAGACTTCTATCGGCTCTGGGAAGTCCTCATTCGCTCCTAGATGATCTGCACCTTCTCCTTCGTGGCCTGAACCATCTCTGGTCCTACAAGTGATAACTCCCCATGGTATGTCCAGCCATAGGTGATTTGCAAGGTCAGTCGTACAATTCCTCATATGGTACCATCCTTATGGTGGAGTGGTAGCTGTTGTTGTACGCAAACTCCACCAAAGGTACATGATCCTCCCATCTGCGACCAATGTCAAGGACACATGCACGGAGCATTTCCTCGAGAGTCTGAATGGTCCTCTCTGTCTGACCATCCGCCTGAGGGAGAAAGGCGGTGCTCAGGCGTAGCTGCGTCCCAAATGCTTCCTACAACCCCTTCCAAATCCGGGAAGTAAAGCAAGAATCTTGATCGGAGATGATAGTTTATGGAACACAATGAAGTCGTATGATCTCATGAACGTAGAGGCGTCCCAAACTCTCCACTGAGCCCTTCTCTCTGATAGGTATTAAGTGGGCCGACATGGTGAGTCGGTCCATGATCACCCAGATAGAGTTGTTTCCTCTGAAAGTATGTGGATGTCCCATCAAAAAATCCATAGATATCCCATCCCACTTCCACTCCAAGACCTCTAAGTGATGTACCATGCCTGCTGGTACCTGGTGCTCCACCTTCACCTACTGGCAGGTGAGGCATCGTGAAACGAACACTTCCATAGCCTTCTTCATACCCAGCCACAAATTTTGTCGTCTGAGGTCATGGTACATCTTCGCTACTCCAGGATGTACCACTAGAGGGGAAGTGTGAAACTCCCTCAGCACCTCCTCCCGTAATGCAGCTGGTACCATGGTACGTCCCCTGCTAAGGATGGCATGATCTGCTCCTACAGAAAATCCATCAGGTGCCTATCCTGATGATATTTGCGAACGTCACGTCTCACAGTCGACGTCTCCATGTTGTGCCTCTCTGACCCGCTGATTTAGTGGAGGAGTGACTGTGAGTGACTGTAGAAATACTTCTCCATCTTTATCCAGGAAGTATATCTGCAATGCGGCTTGCTGCTTCATTGCCTCTCCAAGTCGCTGAATGCCCGACCTTCTGCTAGGAGCATCAGCTACTACGTTACCCTTCCCAAGAGTATATAATATCCCAATGTCATTGTCCTGGAAGAACTCAAGCCATAGCCATTGTCTCAGGTTCAGGTCCTTCTGCAAGAAGATGTACCTAAGACTCTAGTGGCCAGAGTAGATTGTAAAGCACTCGCCCATCAGATAGTGATACCACATCTTCATAGAAAAGACCACTATTGCTAACTCCAAGTCATGGGTAGAGTAGTTGTGATCATGCTACCTCAACTGAAGTGAACCATAAGCGATCACCACTATCTCCTGCATTAGGACATACCTAAGTCTAGTCCCTGATGCATCGCAGTAAACTACGTACCCTACTCCCTCCTCCGGTAGCCTCAAGATGGGTGCACTGGTCAATCTCTATCTCTGATCTTGGAAGATATACTAACATCAATCCGACCACACAAAGGGTTTACCCTTCTTTGTCAATGCTGAAAGTGGTGCTACAACTCTGTAGAAGTCTGGAACAAATCTATGATAGTACCCATCCATATCTAGGAAACTCTACACCTCCGTCACGCTCCTGGGTGGCTCCCAAGCTAGTACTGCCTCGATCTTCGCAGAATCCACTGCAACTCCCACCTCAGAGATGACGTTCCCCAAGAAGTGGAACTCTAGAATCCAGAACTGACACTTCGAGATCTTACAATAAAGCTGGTGCTCTCGGAGTGTATCCATTACAACCCACAAGTGGTAGGCATGCTCCTCCTTAGTAGTCGAGTAAATCAGTATGTCTTCGATGAATACTATGAAAAATAGATCGAGGTAAGGCTAGAAGATCCCGTTAATGTGACTCATGAACACTTCTGGAGTGTTGGTTAGGCCGAAAGGAATATCCAAGAACTCATTGTGGCCACACCGACACCTGAAATTCGTCTTCTGCACATCCTCGTCTCGAACTATTAGCTAATGATAGCGTGACCTGATGTCTATCTTCGAGAACCAGCGTGCTACCTTGAGCAGATCGAAGAGATCATCTATCCTCTGAAGTGGATACTTGTTCTTCACGGTCACCTGATTTAGGTGACGGTAATCGACACACATTCACAAGCTCCCATCCACCTTTTTGGTGAACAAAATCATGGAAGACCAGGGTGAAACACTGGGTCGGATGAATCCCTTTCCCTGCAAGTCCTACAGCTGTACCCGTAGCTCTCGAAGCTCAACATGAGCCATACGATATGATGGAGTAGATATCAGGGGTCTTCCCGTGGTACAGGTCAATATAGAAGTCTACCTCACTGTGAGGAGGTATTCCTGGAATGTTGTTAGGAAAAACATCTGTATACTGATCCACCATAATAGGAAAACTCAGACTCCTCAAATCAACTTCTCCCAGGATGATACTAGCCTACTGATGAGTGATCATATGTCCTCTCCTCTGTGTGAGTCCATCTTTCACTGCAAAGGCTCCCTTCTCACCGGTGAATGTGAACCTACTCCCATTGGTGCCGACAAACTGCACCATGTGCCTAATACGGTTGATCTGAGTATGGACTGTAGATAACCAATCCATGCCCAAGATTATTTTTTAAGTCCTTGACGCCACTAAAAGAATATCCTAGCCGAATCTATCACCTCCTAGAGTAATCTCACACTTCCGTCACAAGTGCGTAATCATCGAGTCTGCTCCCACAAGAGTCTCTAGCTATAAAGATTGAGCCAACAGCACCGTCAGAATCTCTGAGATCCGAACAAGGGCAGCGGTAATGAAAGAATAACTTTCTCCTGTATCTATAAGAACTGAAGTAAGGGTGGTGTCGACACAGATAGCACCTCAAATCATCTCAGGTGCATCATGGTCATAGGCCTCCACTAACTGAAGTTGATCCTGCCTCTGCCCGTCAGCTCCCTGTGGTCAGGGTAGACCTCCTGGTGGTGGTGGTGGTAGAGCCCTGAAGCGTCATCCACCACCTCTTGCTCGTCCACCTCCTCTGCCTCATCCGCCTAATCCTTACGAACCGCCACGGTCGAACCTCTGCCTCTTCCTGGGTGGTGCTTCAACCATCTGTTTCTCCACTTCATGGCTATTCGGGCAGTCACGAGCCATGTGGCCCTGCCCGCCGCATGCATAGCACTGTCTGCCTCTCGAATGACTGGATCTGATGCATGTTCCCTGCACCTCCAAACTAGTATCCTGAGGTCACCCACCTTATGGACTGGTCTGATTAGACCTCTGTGACATCTGTCTACTGCCAGTTTCAGAAGACTCCACTATGTGTCGCCCTACGGTAGGCCTCGCTGCTGGCGTAGGCTCAAAAAGGAAGCTACCCACATGTAAGGATCTCTCCAGTACTCCTACCTGCGTCAGAATTCTAAGGGAGATCATAGAAGCCCTGATCTCATGCCTCAATCCCTTCTCGAAGGTCTGGGCCCGGAAAAATGGGTCTCATACCATGTCCATGGACTTGCGCGAGAGGCCGGTAAACCTCTCTGAGTACTAGGATACTATCATGCCGCCCTGCCATAGCTGTAGTAACTGCTGGATGCGCACCGCACAGTGGGTGGCTAGAACGAACTTCGAGCGAAAGAGGCTCTCGATGTCCGTCCAATGTAGTGATGCCATGTCCCGCACCTGGAGCATTAGGCTTCACCGTCTACCTGATTCCGTGTGTAGGAGACTCACCACAGGGATCACCATGTGGTCAGCTGGTGTCCCTACTAATCTAAAAATTCGTACAATAGCCTCCAGCCAATCCTCGGTAGCCTGAGGGTCTATCTCTCCATGGAACCTGGGCGGCCTCTGACACTTAAACTCGAGCAGCACTTTCAGGAAACGTGCAATCTCAACTGCTGGTGATGGTGGCATTGATGGCTAGGTGGGTAGAGTTACTGTTGTTGCCTCCGCTGTAATGGGGCCCTTCACTGATGCCTCGTAGTTAGGTGGGACTCCATATCGCACAAAGATCAGAACCCTAGATGGCTGCCATCATGGGGATATCCTGAAATGAAACAGGTGTGACACAGTTAACACAGTTTACCTTGTGATCTCACACAAAGTAATCACAAAGAAAACCTTTGAAACACACATGCAATATATGTTTCATGCATTGAGTCAGAAATCAGATGTTAGGGTCTTGGTGTATGGATACATCGGCCACCGCACCAACGTTGGACTCCCTGGACTGATAACCTCACTCAATACCCTTAACACTATTTCTTTTCATATAAAAAATTACCAGAGTCATGAGTTATATGATATAACCGACTACCTTGATACCAATTTGTCACGACCTATTTTCGGGGCCCGTGCTGTGACTACCCCAAGCCTGCCTTTCATAGGCCATGGGCTGACGACTATCACCAAAGGCGTAAATCCCAATAAATGGAAATTCATTGCCTTTATATAAGTAAAGAAACACAACAGTGTACACAAGCTGTAGTAAACACTAAGTAAACTGAGTACAAAAGTATGTGTTGAAAAGTAAATGTGCCAGAATACAAACCCAACTGAAAGTACAATACAACTAAAAATAAATTATAGTAGCATTAAAGTAAATCATCAACCACCGAGTCATCCTCCGGCGTTCCCACTAGAAGGGTGGGTACAGATGGTCTCCTCATCTCCTCGGGTCCGGTCATCCGCTCCGTGTACGTCCCGCCTGATATTCCACCTACAGGTATCGTCTCGCTCCACAAGCCTCAACCACGATCAGTGTTGTCCATCGTATGCAACCAACACAACGTAGTGTGGGCATGTCCCGTGAAAGGGTGTGTATACGATACTCAGTAGGGACCCGGAGACCCCCGATGGTCTCCCAGAATCCATAAAGGATAATCCACAAAGGAAGGATACAAACAAGAAGTATCGAACATCTCTATTTAGGTATACTCCTATTAATATACCTAAGTCATCATTTTTAGTTGTTCTCCAACTCACAAGCCCAAGTACAACACAATCCACACAGGAAAGAACAACCCAATCCTCACAGGAATGCAAGTCAATCATATCGATGATATTGATTGGAAGTCAAGACTCATCTCACACATGTATACTACTCACGAAAAGGGGTGGAGATGATTAGATTTAGCCTCTGAATCACCTCCTCGGCTGAAACCACGAAGGATCCAAGTACAGAAGTCGTCGCTGCCGAACCCTCATAGGATCCAAGTACAGTAACCATCGCTGCCGAACCCACGTAGGATCCAAGTACAGTCGTCCTAACTGTCGATCCCAAATAGGATCCACGTACACTCGTCTTCGCTGCCGAACTCACGTAGGATCCATGTACAATCGTCATCATCGTCGTAGTCGCAGGCAGCTCTAGGGTTCCCGCACACAGCACGCTCGATTACTGGAGGGTCCTCTCCACAAGGCAAGGGGTTGATACAGCAACTGTCATGAATTCCCGAGATGATGTATCCCAAAGTTCCATTTTGTATATAGGAACTCACCGCGATAGACGGCGCATCAATCGGACCCCCGGTCTGAGAGATATTGGATTTTCCGTCCCATGGGCCCTGTTGGTTTCTAAGCTAAAACCAAATCGTCCATACTCTAATTGAATCCAATCCTCAAGTGTAGTAATCCAAATAAACTGCCTCACTAAGAGTAACTCAACGTGATTAACGGAACTTCATTTGGATGTCCGGTTGTTAAGTTATAAGCGTTTTTGCTCCAAGGGCCCATTTAGTTTAGGGTTCGAACCAACCGAGCCGTACCCAAACATTGCCGAAACCTTGAGTGAAATATACAAAAATTACCGTCTGGTTCCATGGATACCAACTCAGTGGACAGTTCGTCGATCGGAGGACCGTACCCCAAGATACCGACGTTTGAATGAACCTGGTCCGAAAATAGGGGGTCTGGTCCCGATCCGACCCGGCCCAATACCCCCTGGGTCAGCCCGAACCTGGTCGACCTGACCTGGGTCCGGGTCTGGCCCATTTGGGCACGGCCTGGTTCGACTGACGCGGTTCTGCCTGGCTAGCGTGGCGCGGCCCGGCGTGGCCTACTACCAAGTTCGGAAGCCGGCCGCGGCTCAACTTTCGGCCGAGCAGGGTGCGAAGGGGGGCGTCGCCCCCTTGTCTAAGAAATGGAATCCCTATGTGGGGTCTTCCCTAAATGATGGTCGGGGGTTACAACCCCCTGGTTTTTCTATAAAAAACGTCTGGCCATAGGCCGGCTGATTGAACCTCTACGGGACCCGCGGGGGTCCCGCCTCCTGGAGTACTGGTGGCCGGCTTGGCCGACCACCCCCTGCTGGACCGCAGCAGCCTAAGGCCATGGCTCTTCCTCAATGGGCATGGCGCGACAACACCTCTCCCCTCTGCCGCGGCCCGCTCCGACCGCGGCCTCCATCGGCTTCTCCGGTGCCGCGTGAAGGCGCCGCACCCTGCCGCCGCGGCTTGCTCCAGCTGCAGTCCTCCTACTGCCTCACCGGCGCGGCGCGGTGGCGCCGCACCCCATCGTCGCGGCCCACTCCGGTTGCGGTTCTCTTCGTTCTTGCGTGGTGCAAAGACACCATGCCACCTTCACCACACTCATCAACAAAGGTCGACAAGGAAAAGGGGAAGATAAATCGGCCGTGTTTGTGCGGTCCGATCTCCTCCCGTTACATCGATAACAATTGTCCTAATTAAATGATATAATTTAACTACATAACAAAGCACAATTTTAATTAATTAAAATTGAACTAAACCCCTACCTCAACAAACGATGGAGAATGTTGGGATCGCGGTTGACGGCGTCATATGGTGAGGTTTCGAAGACATCAACGGAGAGCATCCGAGGAGGAAACAGTGTCTCCTCTTTTTATCAGTGTGAGAACAAAGCGTGACGTCATTGGAAAATTCATGCATCGTTGTTTCCAACCATTCCACAGAGGAGGAAAAGGAAGAAGAATCTGGGGTCGCCGAGTCGATGTTCTTTGTCAGAGTCTTGGCGTTCTTCAAAAAAGGAGATGAAGTTCTTCAAGTCTCAAGATCTCTCTCCCCTTTCTCTCAACACAACAAGACTAACCAAAATAAAATAAAGCATCTCCTTATTTTATTATTTTTCCATGCATTTCAAAATTACATAATTCAAATCCTCTTAATTAATTAAATGTTGAGTTGTTTAATTTAACTAAGAGGTAGGTTAGAAAATTAAATTGGAAGTGGAATAGTTACATAAATGAAAGCGGATAGTTAAGGGGTTAGGGAATGGGAATGGTTGTGGCTCATGTGGGCCCCACCTCAAAAATATCCTAACATGAGTAGTTTGAAACTTGTGGGTCCCACCCCAACATCCCCATGTAGATTAAAACCACTTTAGAAAAAGAAATAAAATTGATACACAATTTTATTATACTTTTCATTTAATCCACATTTTTTAACAACTCCTCCCGAGCAATGACATCTTTGGTAAAGGTCCTCTTAAGCAATTACCAGAACTACGGTTCCATCAGTGCCCTCAGATTTAAATTCTGAGCACCAGTTCAATAGATAGAAAAACATGCTCATTCGTTCACTGAACGTACCCGAACTAACCTTCAAAAATTGATTCCGAGCACACAGAGCCTCGGAATAAGGCGCCGTCAGAAACTGTGTTCTCGTAAAATCCCAAATAATTTAGGAAAACATTTTCCTGGAAATGTATGGGTCTTTACAATTTCCATGTTGATGTTCTTTCAGTTCCATGTAGGTATGGTTAATGGTTGCATCATCCCTATAGACTTTTGCCTCTCAGCCTTCACTGGCTATCATACTAGGAACATTTATCTATACATAGCGATCTCCTTCTTCATTTTATTCAACCAATAATTCTCTCGGATATGTTGATGCATCTTTGTGTTTCCTGGGTGAATGGAAAAAATAGAACTATGTGAATCATCCAAAAGATCATTCTATAACACTGTATTTGAGGGAACACATTGTTTTGACCCAAATCTCAAAATTCATTCATCATTAAAATTGAACTCCTAGGATTTACCTTTATTGATATTTTCCAATTTCTTCTAAATTAACACATCATCCTTTTGATCATCCTTTAACCTCTCAAAAAGAGATGGTTGAACAATTATTTTTGGAAATATTTATGATGTTCCATTATTTATGATTTCCATGTTTGTCTTCATAAAATCTTAGAAGATTTGATCATTTTCAATTCTCATCATTGATAGAATTGCTAGTTCATTTCATCATAGAGCATCTTCCACTGTGTTCTCTTACCCAGGGTGATAATGGATTGAATAGTCATAGTCTTTGATCAGATCAAACCATATTCATTGGTGCATGTTCATCTCTTTCCAAGTAAATATATACTTGACGCTTTTTTGATCAATATATATTACACACCTCTCCCCAAAGAGAAAATTTCTTGATAATATTAAATCAAAGATTGTTGCATCCAACTCGAGATCATGTGTTGGATTTTTTTTTCTATTGAACATTAAATTTCTTTGAAGCTTTGTCAATGAGCGCTTCATTTTTCATCAACACCTAGCACATTCCCTTCTTTGAAGCATCACTGAGTTCCACAAAAATTTCCCCACTTATTGGTAGTGTGAGAACATGTCCAATTATAAGCCTCATTTTCAACAACATGAATCTATATTTTCATTCATAACTCCAAAAAAAATGAATCCCATTCAAGTTAGCTTGGTAAAAGTGTTTGAAAATGTTGATAAATTTATCACAAATCAGCGATAATATCAAAATAAACCATGGAAGCTACGGATATCCATCACATATGTTGGCCTCAGTCATCCTTCAATATCAATTTTCGTAGAGGGATCCTATAATATCCAATTTATTGTGATGAAAGGACCCATGAATGAGACATCCTTCAACCAGAACTCACACTTGTTGTAATTTTCATAGAGATTCTCCTTTAATAATGTCTCTAGTACAGTGCTTAGATACTCCACATGCTCATCCTTGGTTTTGGAGTATATTAGAATATAGTTTATAAATAATACCAAAAAAAATTCAATATAATCTCTAAAGACAATATTCATCAAGTCCATGATGATTTCTAGAGAATTAGTGAGTCGAAAAAGAATTACTATGAATTCATTGTGACTGTACCATGTAAGAATAGAATTAATGGGGATATCCTCCTTCACCCTTACATGGTAATATCCCAACCACAGATACACATGGAGATGTATTGGGATCCACATAGTTGATCAAACAAGTCATCAATTTGTGGAAGAGGATACATGTACTTTATCGTGATTTGTTTGAGATCATGATGATCAATAAAAATGAAAATTGAACTAGCCTTCTTCTTGACGAAGATGACTGGTGCACCCCCTGGTGACACACATTGGAATAAAACCATTTATCGATGTTATCCTGTAGTTTTTTCTTTGTCTCCTCAAGCTCCACAACATCATTTCTATAAGGTGTCTTGGATATTGGAAATTCCCTAGTTATAATATCATTTGAGAAGTCCACATCTCTTCTAGGAGGAAGACGAGACAATTCCTAAAGAATCACTTCATGAAATTCCCTCACAATAGAAATTTATTCAAGGATGGTCTCTTCCTTAGACTCAATCTCTTGAGAATGATATGCATTCTCATAGGGAAGTAATGTCCTTGCTTTATATGATGGTGGAAAAGAAGATTCGTCCTCCTACTTGCACTTGTACAAAATTGGGGGTAAATTCACTATATAGAGAGTTATTTACCACTCACGGAAACTTATGTTGGATCTATATAGGGAAATCCAATCTATTCAAATAATTTTATCAAGTTCCACCAGAGGGCATATGATGAGGTTCTTAGGAAAGTTAAATAAAAAAATTGTGATAGGAGAGGAGTTATATTCATGTGATCCAATAATTCCCCATTTTTAGTTCTCAATAACACCTCTACATCCATGATTTGTGGTGCTATAGGGATTGTTCTACTAAAATTTTTAGATATAAAAGAATGTGTAATACCAGAATAAAAAAATAAGTTCACTATTTTGGAATGAATAACTTGTGTACCTATCAACACTTTGTTTCTGAGATTTGATTCAGTGGTAGTGATGGAAAAATATTTCCCTTTCTTCCTTGGAGGTTGCTAGTTACCTAAAGAAACTCTTGGCATAGGGAACTAGTTTTCAAATTTACATGGTTCATTGCAATTGTATAAATGAACAATGCATTGGCGGTCGAACAGTGGGTTCCTCTTCTCTGAAAAAGAAGTGGGATTATCTTATCGTCAATTAATGTAATGGTTCCCTTATCTTCCACTCTAAAAGCATTTTATCGCCCCCCATTGGGAAACTATTGGGGAACTTCATTCTGTTGCTTTGGAAAGTGGGGTGATAAAATTTATTAGAAATGTTGGATTTATCCATCAGTGTGGAAGAATTAATGTCCAAATTCCACTTCATATCCCCAGGATACCCTTGAGATTCTTCGATCTCCATTTGGACATTGAGGGCTCATCAAACAATTTTTTCATAGCTATTAATGTCACGGAATGATATGTATTTCCATCATCTTGGTTTAACCTCACTAATGAAGCTATCAACCTTGCATTTAGGGGTAACTACAAACTAGTGTCATATTAAAAAAGATTTGTTATATTTTCCTAATATGCTCTGATGGATTATACAGTATTTCATGAGGTCAAGGATGTCCCTTTCCATCTTATGTCGGAGGGTGTGAGGGAAATATTTAATGAAACCCATTTTTTAGAAATCCTTCCATTAAAACTCTTCAGTCACTTCCTCAGGATTCTTATTTTTTATTGCTTTACACCATTGATCAACTTAAACCTCCATATTATAAGTATCTAGATGAACCATCCTCTTTTAGGTACATTGAAGGATGTAGAATATCTTCTCAAATGATTTGATCCATCATTCGGTAATTAATGGATCAGATGGTCCATTAAAAAGTATGAGGCCTTTTTCTCATGAAGCTCTTGACTGCTGATTAATATTTCATAGGGGGTGGGGGTGGATGTTCCTCTTGACCATGTTTCAATTTTATACAAGAGTTAACTGAGAGAGTATCGTAACAATGATTTTTATTCCCACTCCCAACGGACTGGGCATCTCTTTAGAACAATCATCACATTGATCTTCACATTGTTTGTTAGTGCGATTCCTCCTATTACCATCCATTGGATAGAATAAAAGAATGTTAGGGGTAACACATAAGGATGAATCCAATGAAAAAAATGGATAACTTTTAAATTAAATTTCATTTTATACGATATGTACTTATAGGTTTCAATATATGTTTTCCTTGATCTACTTCCCAACATATATTATTATGGCCATTTTTTCTATTTATAATGGTTCATACTAGGTTAATAAATTTACCAAAGCATATACATTGGTAGTGTCGATCCAATAGTGCAGCAAGGCACATTTTACTACACCAGTTCCTGTTCAAGTCTAGCTCAAGGTGGTGTTTTCAGGTTCTACCCCTAGATAAACCTACCCGAGAGGCACATCTACATGTTTGTATCTAGATAGGGATATATTTTTTTGATAACCCACTTACTCTATACTCACCAAAATTTATGGATGTTTTTATTATACGTAGTCTAATCCATAAGGATTTCACTGGGGTTTTTTAATTCTATTCCAAAAAATAACATAACATATCCTTTGATCCCAACTATAACAATATTTCTCTTTATTACCCACATAATCATGACTTATTACATAAAATGCCACATAAGACAACTCGGACGATCGAGAGCCCTTGTCTCATGGAAAATTTGGTTAACTACATAACAACATAAAACATAAAAAACAACAAAATTATTGAAAAAATATTTTACATGACCACAACATTATTGGATACATAGAATTTCATGGGATAACCCGAGTACATACATAGGTGAGCTATAAAGACCATAATGGGAGTAAACATTTCTTAACATGAATACTAAATTACATGTTAGGAAATAGGAATATCAATTGAGAATAAGATAAAGATGAACATAAAGGCATGATATATCATTATTCGCATAACATAGAAATGTGACAACGACATACAACATTATATTATAATAAGAAAAGGAATATTGCACATGGATTAGCATGAGTAAACCCTCATTAAACATGAATTAGAAGGAGTAAAACCTCATTGGACAAGCATTATCATGAGTAAACCCCTATTTCAAATGGAATATCATAATACTAAACAATACCCAATGCATTGGAGTGCTTTCAGGGTGCACCCTTTATAAAAATTTCATTTCATGCATAAGTGTTACACATGGATCATATAACCTGGAATCATTCAATATTGTAATTTATTCCAAGATAAAGGAATGCTGAATACATATATGTATGTACCCTTCAATGTGTATATGTGCATAAAGGTGAATACCCTTTATAAAAAAATGGATATGGAATTCAATACACAATGATTTTGTATAGGAAAATATGGTGCAACTTTGGAAGCATAACAGCATGACATAAAAAACCATAAAAATGGTTGATGAGTGAGAAAGCGGTATATCATCATATATACATGAAATGGACAGTATGTGGGTCATAAATATACATGTCAAAACACATGAAATTTGTAAACAGATTGCATAAACTAGTAAAGAAACTTGAAGAAATAGGTGAAATGGAATAACTCTTACTATTCATCAGCATGGTAACAGGTGTACATGGGAGAGATTAGTGAGGGATAAAGAGGTCTCTAATCATTCAAAAATAAGGAGGGATGTATGCGTGAGTTTAAAAATCATACCCCAATATTTTTAATTGAAATTATCTTGGTATATCAATATAAAAAATAATTCGAATGAAAATATAACCATTAGAGAGGACAATAATATAATGATTATAAAGGACTGAAAATAAAACCATTCGAAATTACAAGAACTACATTCAAATAAGATGCATGAATTTGAAAGGAGGACAGGATAGTGAGTATCCCTTACATGAGTGTGTGACTTCAAGATCTTGAGGAGGGGAATCTCGATTTCTTGGGGTGCCTTGGGATGATTCTAGGGAGATATGGATGATTACGGACGTGTTACAAGGATTTTTAGTGAAGATAAGTGAGATCCTGGGTGGGTTTATATAGAAAAAAGAGAGGGGAATTCTTTAGTATTTCACATACATAGGTTTTGAATCTATATAACTAAATTTTCAATACCAAAAACCATTACATGGTTTTCTCCTAGGGTATTTTTCCAAAGGTGAGTGAAAAAATATTTTATAAGGCCAAAGGCCAATCTTATTAAAATATTATGCTTGTTTATGTAGAGGAGAGTCACACTATTAAGGAAATCATTTTAACATGTTTAAATATATTTTATGTCTTTGAGGGTCAACTAACGCATTATAAAAATAATAATAATAATTTAAAATTACATTATTTTAAAGGTAAAACATATATTCTATAAATAACCCATTTATAGTATTTTATCACATCACTATTGGGTCAATATGATGTAATAAAACACATTATATATATATATAAGATATTTAATTTTTACCCAATAATCCGATTGTATAAGAAAATTATGATAGATTAACCAATGGAAAATTTCGATGTTCTGATTCCAAAACTAATATTCATTTTATATAAATAATTTTCCACATATGTGAATTTTATCTTTTAAAATAATAACTACCATTTATTGAAAATACATGGTAATTGAAAAAAAAACAGCTTTCAAACCTAAATAAAAATTACAATTGTATTCATAAACAATATATGATCATTTATATTTAATAAAAATTAATTTATTAATAATATTTTATTAAAATATTATATAATTCAAAAAACTATTAATTCATCAAAAATAATTTCTTAATTGAATTTAAATATTAACAAAAATACTATTTATTCATTAAGAAACATTTAAAAAGTAACCATAATAAATGGAATGTATATTCATTATTCTATACCAAAATAGGGTAAATAATCAAAATGATAGGGATTTTTACATATCCCTTTTTATGCCAGTATATACCCTAAGAATATGGTGTGGGATGGTCGGGCATTCTTGGGTCCATTCAGTGAGCATGGCTTGGGCCATGATCTCGAGGAGCTTGAACTTTTCCCGCAAATCATTTCTCTCATACTTAGGTTGTTGGATCTCAGATTGGGATTTCTCTGGGGAAAATCCCAGAAATATGATCTCCCTTGAAAGATTTGATAAATGGGTTTCAAAGGGAATGATCCTATTGGTCGAGGCCATCACATCCATTCTCTATGTCAATAGAATTTGTTAAAAACCAATATATATACTAGTCATGTGTAACGTCCCCGACTTGGGTGCCACAAAACTGGTTCCCCGAGCTAGGTTATCACATGACCTCAAGTGCACTTCCCCATATGCCAGAGTTTTCTTAATAGTAGTGAGTGTCTAATGAGTCATGTGGAGAGACAATACCCTCTTTTCCAGAGTAAGCCACCACAGAACTTCATACACATAGAGGAAAAATATGAAAAAAAATATTAAACATGCATAACCAAACATTTCCCAAATGGGGTACAAGCACAAATCAAATACAACAGGTCCATGCCATACTAGTAGTGAAAAGTGAAAGAAACCCAAATTAAAACAAAGGTCCAAAACTCCAAATGCATCCTGACTCTTTGTCTTTATTGTTCGAAGTGTACATCTCAAGCCCAACTAAATATCTTCATGTAGGGACCTAACTCTTGTCCGGACCGGCAACAAAGAATTCTTCTCGGGTACCCAACATGGCCCCGAGTAGGGTGCCAATACAAAACTCAATAGGCCACCACAAATGGTGTCTAAAAAATATCTAGTCTAATGGATATTTCATGCCAGTACAAAAAAATGGTATATAATCAAGAGAACAATTAGGTTCCATTAGATAACAATGTTAATTTAATTCATGTCTAAAATTTATCCAAATTCTATTTCTTATACCATCTTCCTTACATAAGCAATATTGATCACCTGTTCTATGGGTTATGTATAATTATCATTTACAAAATGATATAATAAAATCAATCATAATTCATAGGAGAAACAATTCCAGTCCATATCTCACTAAGGGTCCACATATCACACAATCAAATTTTCCTCCCCTCGAATCCTTAGTCTAGGTGGAATGAAACCATTGGGGGAATAGTGCCTAATTCCCCTTACATATGCCATGAATTTTGGGGTGGAGTTTAGAGTCTCATCCTAACTCAACTCATGGGCATAGAACCTCAAGTCAATACCCCACTCAACCAAGCCATGTGCACATGCTTATTTATCAAAACAAGACAACAAAACCATAACACAACCATGAATATTCAATGCCACTAGATATCAAAATTCATAACAACACCATGGGAATTAATAGTATGCCACAACCGAATAATAAATTTACCACCTATAATACATATCCATTTAACTGGATTCCCATTCTCATGACTTAACCCATTAAATGTTTTAATCAACCCACTTTCCATAGACAAGTTCAACATTAACCATTAATGAACCCATTTTCCCATTGTTTCCTTTCAAAATAATTTACCCACTGATGCATTTGAAGTATAATTCTCATTTCACATAACACAATCCCTACATTACATTCAACCACAATTCACAACCAAGAATCAAAAATTTCATTAAAAATATCAAAACAATATCAATGAATGGAAAGTTAAAATTATCACACAATCCATTAACACATTTCTCATTTCAAACCCACAACATTCATCCCCATTTCCCATTTCCAATTCCTATCTCACTAATCATAATCATGTATAAAGATAATACCTTAGCATTTCCCCTTATCTCACTTAATCCGCTTTTAATCATTCCAAACACCCATATAGGTCGTTTCTCAACCAAGGTGTGTTACTAGGGCTCCCATTCACATCCTTCAATCTTAATATCATATTCAAACATGGATCTATATTCCCTCACAATGGCCCAACATTTACTTGGATAAAATATTTGTTCGGGAAGATGGTACCCCACATGGGTGGCCCAAAAATTGGTCACATCATCCTCTATGCATCCTATGGGAATCATGAGGGTTATATTAGATTGTTTAGTCACATTAAAAATTGCATCACTATAATGGAACAAAGAACTCATTGCAAGAGGGTAAGAATCAAAACCATACATGAAAAAATCTACTTAAAACTCAAGTGATATAACTTTTAGACCACCTACATCAAATACGTTGTTTAACTCAGCCTTAAACATTGCCTTTGATCCAGATTAAAACACCCCTTTAGTCCTCAACCTAAATATAATCCAAAAATGATGGTTTTTAGGGTTTTAGATTGAGATCTGAGGGATATGAAAACACTCAACTAAAATGAGAAGCAATTGGAGGATTAGGCTTACCCAGATCTTCAATATGAACATGACCGGAGTAAAAACTCCCAAGAATCAAAGGATATCCATCCTTGATAGCTCTTGGGAGCTTTGGTTAATTCCTAGGGTTCCAAGGAGAGGGAGGAGGAAAAACCGAGGTGGGTCTTAATATCATGGTGTGGCATTTTATTAAATTCTCAATGGTTCTAGGCTGCACAGTTTACCCAAGCGGTTTTCCATACCATGCACAAACCATGACACAACTACTATTCACAAGAGGCCAGCCCATACAGTTTCCTAGGGATCCCAAATCGTTTTCCCTAATTGTGTGCAGATTTTGAAAAGTCTGTTGTCAGAGGATGGATAGTCCACACAGTTGATCCGCACGGTTTCCCTTAACTATGTACCGACCGTGTTCCTTTCACTGCTTGGCCCGAGTGCTCTTCTATTTTCACCCCAAGCCCTCTGGTGTAACCCTGAGCCCCCACATGAACTTGATAAAACACTAATATAGCTGCAAAGGATATATCTAATCCATCACTCAACAAAAAACATACTTTATGAAAATACGGGACCTTACAACCTCCCAACCTTATAACAACCCATCCCGAACCCACACTTTCAAGAATCACTACTCTTCTATAACTCACGATCATTCCACAATTCTGGTCAATCCACCCATTTTCCATGTTACTTGTTTCACATCACAAGGTCACTGAACCTAGCTCAATGGAATAGAAATTCCCCTCAAGACATCCTCACCACAACCCACAATAATGGCTGAAAACTCCCTAAGGATGCATCCACATCAACCATTCCGACCATGAGAATATCATGGGGGGAAATTATGCAATAGCACCAACTCACAACACAAGAAAACATAACACACATAATCACTTCATCGAGGAGGAACCAATCGATACCTCACCAGCCGGAACATCTATACAACTCAGGAGACAAATCAATTGGTGTTACATTTACCCTATTTCCAAAACTGTAACGTTGACCCAAACCCAAAATCACTTGATGGAAAAAACATGATCATTCCAAAATCGTTTCCTAAAGATATCATCCTACAACCATACAACCAAATTCCTCTCACAAATTTTGGGTACTCGACCAACTAAACTCGTTCCAAGGACCTCTACCAGGGCTATCTCTCCCGAACGGTGATCAATCCAGTCTTCCAACCCAAAAATATATTCACATCATCAACAAACCATTATCCTTTATGGTTCTCTACATCATCATGGGTTACCTAGGACATAATCCTTTCATGAAGTACAACCAGAAATCAACTCATCCTTCCCATCACCTAACACGTTCTAACACACCAGGCCCAAGTATCCAATGTGAATTACCCTACATTGACATACTGTTGCACCGTCGAGACCATTCAGAAGGTCATTATTACCCTATCCATTAAAGGGATAAGATTAACACAACCTCAATCAGGTACAATTTATTTCAAAGAAGGTACTTTCTCCAACAACATCATCCCAGAAGTTGGTGACTCTCACCACACCCATTCATGTTTACCATCTCAGGTAAGACCACACCTGACCTGATTTCCCTACAGCACCCACTAAGGTCGTTCCCTAAAATATAGTAAAATTCCACCATGACAATATTAACTACATATAGACCATTATTGGGAATCTCCCTCAGGAACACACCACATCACATGGCCATGGTTCACTCAAATCCACGACATTTTGAACCACTCAAGAGAAAATTACATCTGTCTAACCACAAATGTAGTTTGATTTATAGGAACCCAACTTCTCTTTCCTCAACATGTTGTGATAACCAGTCACATCCTTCATGACTTCAAAACAAGCTTCATTTGGAACTGCCCTGAACTCAAGCCAACACTTGGCTCTTTAGACACCCCATCCAAGGCCCACATGCCTCTCTAAGGAACCCGACATGTGCCTCACAGGTTCCTCATTGGCACTCCAGGGATAATATTTTGACTCAATGTTCTATTTTCCACACATAGGATTGACTTATCACTACCCACCTTGGGAGTGTTGTTACCACTTCTCACAATAGGTGTTCCAACATCAAATCTTACACTTGATTAGAAGTCAATCCCCAAAACATATACATGGACATCAAGTTTTTTACAAAAATATGAAAATTAATATCACCAAGTGCCCATTCATAGATTCCATGAACCACACCCATAATGTTTGTCAACACGATGTCGATCCTGGGAACCTTACTCATTTCCAGGGGTGTATATCCCATTATCAAGATCCACTCATACTGTTTCCATGAGCATAAAATCCATGATGTACCCCATCCAACCAAACACTTTTAAGTCTCTTGGCATGAGCCAAAGCTTCCCCGCATACATGAGACGATGTCAAGATAATGGGAATGGTCATCAATAGTTGTGGTATGCTATGAAGTAGTAGAAGAACACCACCACCAACATAATTATTTATGATGTCAAACGATGAAATATCATGGCCAGGCAATGATTTCAGTCCTCTCTATAGAATGAATTTCATCAATACATAACCACAACCACTCACTTGATATTTCCCACCATGTTTACCCAACGATCCATAAACAATTAACCAAGCCACCAAAAACTAACATTTCAAGTGGAACTACTTCTGCCACACTTCTCAAAAACAACCTCAAGAACACCATTAATCCTCACCCAAATATATGAGTCAGGTATTCCCACAGTACCAACCTTAAAAACAAAATATACCCCTTATCAGAAATACTAGGATTCCCTTTAGAATGGACCATGAAAAAATATACCATTTATTAAAACATGGTGGTAATCAGTGTGCGTTTAAACTACCCCTAAAGTATCTCCCATGATTCAAATTCTATGGTACTTACATCGAGGGGAAATCCTCCAACAGGGTCACAATTGATTTCATTAGATTATCAATGTGTGACCACAAATCGAGTGACATAACCATCCAACAACCTTCCATATAGCCCTCAAGGCCACACATACCCCATGGGACCGTCTGAATCCCACTACTAAATTCCAAAACATCTATATGTGTGACACACACCCAAAAGCACTAGAATCCATGTATGACATCTCTCATATGTCACAATAAAGTTTGAATGATACCAACTCCCCAAAAAGGAGTCACAACCATAGAAGCCACTGACCCTATCTCCAAACCATACATATCATGAAAGAAACAAGTAAATTCTCCTGAATGTAACTCTCACCCCCATTCTGATGAAGATTATGCCTAGTGCCCAAAACAATCATTTACTCTAGGTTCCACACTAAAGGTGTTCACATTTATCAGAACTATGAGAAGAAAATACTATCTAGAATTCCATACAGAACAAGCAAGGACTATACCCACAAGGTCACTAAGTCCCACGATATATCCCTAGGGTCTAGCATGATATTTGTACAGTCACGAACTATGAGAGTTTCCATAGATGGGTTACCGATCAACACCTCACAACCAAACAACCACAACCATACTAGGGGTTCCCTAAACACACCTCCAAGGCCATATCACAACCCGAAAGGCCTCACAACCAAAATCGAGGGTCCCAAACTAGGGAACACTCACTACCCAAACCACACACAAAAAGGTAAAATTGACAACACAAGAGATACCCAGATTTTAAGTTAAACCTTCTCATTTTTAAATATATCATTCACTCGATGCATTGAAGAATGACCAACATGATTTAACCACATATGAATAAATTTTCTTAGACTAGGAACCTTAAACAACCCATTCTTCATACTCCATTCAAATGGCCATCATCACCCATACAATACTACCCTCTACCATACCTACCACAATCATGGTCAAAATGAGGTAACCAATTTACTTAATCACAAGTATTTCGTCAACACATCTCAAACCAAATAATATTTTACAACATGATCCCTTCCTTTAAGGTACATTTCCTATTTCACAACATGTTAAAATCATTATTTTTACTCATTTACACGATTACTTAGGAAAAGTTCATTGGAATGTTTACCGTCATTAAGAAACTCTTTTTCTTTTAGACACCAACACCCTTTTCAAATTATCATAATCCAAAAATTTATCCTGGTCACAACACTAATATATATATATATGATATTTCTTAACTATTCATGTGTGTTATTCTCATTCACCCACTTCCATTACAATTATTAGGAATATTTTTCTTTATATTTATCAAGTAAAGAAAATATATTCTACTATCTATGCCCCACACTCGTATCCCACGTAACGATGCATGCCTCCTATATACTTAGGTTCTTAAAATGATGCATGTGTGCACAACATCATGCCATTCTTTCCTTGAGTGAAATATCACAAATAAATCAAATCACACAAAATGTGAAATAACCAACGGTGAAATATCATTCAACACTAACAACACACATCAAGAACAAAAATTCCCACCATAGGTGACTTGGGGTTTCCCTCATACATGTGTTAGCTAATCCCAAGAACAATATTGTTACCAAGTATCGATAGGTCTGAATATCTTGTCTACCATGGCCAACTAGTATGAAAGGGAAAATATCTCCCATGATTCCACTTTGTAACATACCTGACCCTGGATCTACAAAACTGGTTCCCTGATCTGGGTCATCACATGACCCCAAGCGCACCACCAATACATTAGTGGTTGCCACTTATTATTGATGGTCTAATGAGTCACATATAGAGATTATACCCTCTATACTAGAGTAATCCATTGTAGAACACAATATAACTACAAGAATAATATGAACAACTAGTAAAAATTCATAACCAAAATGTTTCCCAAATGGGGTACAAACACAAATCAAATACAGTAGTGCAATTACAAACTAGTAGTGAAATTTAAAAGAATCCCAAAATAAAAAAATTGGGAAAAACTCTTAAAGGGTCCCAACTCTATGTCTGGATCATTGTCCATGTAAATCATAATCCCAACTCAATATCTTAGAGTAGAACCCTTTCCATTGTCGTGTCCTGCAAACACTAATCCTACTCAGGTACCCAACAACGGCCCAACTAGGGTGTGAGTAAAAAATGTAGTAGTCCACCAACAATGGTGTCTACAAAATTTACAGTCTAATAGATAGTTAATGAAAGTACAAATAAATGGTATGTATGAAAGGGACAACTCGGGTGTCATTAGATAAACATGTTCATTTAAGTCAGGAATATCATTTATCCTAATTCCATTTCTTATACCATCTTCATTACATAATACATATTGATCACTTTTTACATTGGTTAGGCATAATTATCATCCACACAAGGGTATAAGGATAACAATCACAAAGCATAGTGGAACAAATCAACTCCCTATCTCACTAGGGATCCACATGTCACATCAACACATTCTCCTCACCTTCAAGCCTCAGCCCTGGTGGAATACAATAATTAGGGGAATATAACATTTTCCCCATCCCCAACCTGTGCATTTTGGGGTAGAGTTTAGAGCCTTAGTCTAACTAGACCCATGGTCATAGAATGTAAAGTAAATACCCCAATCTAACAAGCCGTGCTCACATGCTTATTTATCCAAACACCACAACCATGACATAAAAAAACAAAAAATATTCAATTCCATTACATATCACAATTCACAGCAACAATATGTGAAGTAATACTATTCTATAACCCATTAATACATTCACAATTTAAAATTCATATCCATTTAATTGGATTCCTATTCTCATGCCTCAACCCATTAGTTGTATTCAACGACCTCCATGCCATAGCCAAATTCATCATTCACCATTCATTAACCCATTTATCCCATTTATCATTTCACAAGAATTTACCCACATATGAATTCGATGTAAAATTCTCATTTCACATAACACAATCCATTCATTACATTCAATCACGATTTACAACCAAGAATCTCTAATGTAATTTGAAACATCACAACAATATCAATGAATTGGAATTTAACATTATACTAAAATCCATTAAAGCATTCTTCAATTATAACCCACATCATTCTTCCCCATTTCCCATTTCCCATGCCTATCTCAGTAAGCATAATCATATATAAATCTGACCCCTTAGCATTTCCCCTTATATCACACAACCCCTGTTTAAGCCTACCAAACTCCCATATAGGTCACTGGCCAACCAAGATGTGTTACTAGGGCTCACAATCACATCATTTAAGCTTAATTTCATATTCACCATCGGCACTATGTTATCTCACAATGTCCCTACATTAACATAGCTATCATACATGTCAGGGAATGTGAGAACACCCCATGGGTGGCCCTAATATAGGTCACATATTCCTCCATGTAACCCTTAGTGATCATGAGGGTTCCATTAGGTTGTTTAGACACCCTAAAATCGTATAACAATAATGGAATGAAGAACTTATCACAGGAGGGTACGAATCAAAATGCTACATGCACAAATCTCCGTAAAACTCAAGGGATATAACTTGTATACCACCTACCTCGAATTCATTGATGAACACACCCTTAAATGCTGCATTAGATCCAGATTCAAACACCCAATTAAGCCTCAACAAAAATGTCAACCGACAATGAGGGGTTTTAGTGTTTTGGATGGATAAGAGAGGTAATACAAACACTAAACTAAAAAGGGAAGCAATATGAGTATTAGGCTTACCTAGATCTTCAATCCTCACATGAAATCACTAAAAATGTCTTAGAATCAAAGGAGATACCTCCTTGAGGACTCTTGGGATCTTTGGTTCGTTCCTAGGGTTCTAGGGTAGAGGGAGGAAGAAAACCCCGAGTTGGGTCATAAAATATCGAGATGGAATTTTTTTCATTTTATGAAAGTTTCTGGGCTTCACGGTTCACCCGCATGATTTTCTATACCGTGTGCAAACCGTGTGATAGCTACTGTCTGAAAGAGGCTAGCCTGCACGGTTTCTTGTGGATCCCACATGGTTTTCCCTAACCATGCATAGTCCTTGGGAAGGCTACTATCTGAGTATGGATGGTCTTCATGGTTTATCTACATAATTTTCCCTAACCATGCATAGAGCTTGATCCTTGCACTTATTGGCATGATTGCTTCTATATTAATGACCCGATCCCCCTTGGGGCACCTTGAGACCCCACATGAACATGGGAAAACAATTATCTATCCACAAAGTAGAAATCTAAGCCAACACTCAACAAAAACATACTTTAAGAATATTTTGGACCTTACACAAGTGATCACTTTTAAACAAATTTATTATTAATGGAAATGATACTTAACATTTATTTAAACCTAATAAAAAACAGCTCTTATTTTCTATATACATATGAAATTAAAACAAAGGGAATTTTATTCATGAATGTCCGGGTCGTTACAATGATGGTCATGTTGGTAGAGGAATTAAGAGGCCATCAGACCTCCAATAAAATTCTTTAGAGTGCAATATCAGGACCTATCATCAGTGGGTTAAGCATGTTTGTAAGGAGATGTCAGGCCAAGACAAACCAAGAATATTCCACACTCATGGATGCTTGGGTCCCTTGCAGTAGTTTTATCAATGGGTTTCTAAGAATCCCTGTATAGCCAGATGCATCATTTCGGATAAAACCCCTACCTGTTTGCAGATGTAAGGAAATATTTAAGAATTATTTTAGGGTGTTTCTCATTGTAACATTTAAAATGTGTAATAGAGGTTTATGGTACTACATATTTTTGTTTTTCATTCTTTTTCAACAATAATGTAGGTTGTTGTTGAACCCTTTTTTACTCCTATTTCAATATAAGTGTGTTTCATGAATTTCTTATCTAAAGTGTTAGTTGGGGGGGATTCTCAATCCAGGCAGGATGTTAGGAAATGTTTCAAACACCAGAGCTCCATCCCTAGGGCTCAGAGTGATGTTGGCGCATACTCAAGAGAAACCCAGTGGATTGATAAGGCATTGGTATGAATTCTATTCTCAGTATGGTTTGGGTTATTCCAAGAGTGTTATGTTTTCGGTATGTGTCAGTTTAGGTTTGATTATCTATTATTTGGTTCCTCCCTCTACTCCCATTATTTTGGGTATTTTTTCTATGTGAAGGAAACCTATTCTGTTCATTTAATATTGTAGTTTATTTTGATAGTGAGACCCATCACGAGTCTCACTGGTCTCCATGTTCACCTGTTTCTTATTGTAAGTGTATGTTCGGGCCTCCCCCTATTGTTATTTTACTTTCATCTCATGGTGTGGTATGATTTTGACATCCCATTTCAAGAAAGTGTTATAGGATTCATTCAATAATGTCTGAGTTATTTTTTTTAGTGGGTTGGATTGTAGCGTGAAATTTTCTTTCCTAAACTCAATCAATTGGGGGTGATTAAGGTTTAAGGGGTGAGTGGCTCTTAGCAGAGAGTCTGTTTGATATCATCTGTTCATCTTGTAAGATTTTCTACCGTAGGTGGTGTTTTTAGATCTATTCATCTATCTCATTTTGATGATATCCTTAAACTGTAATGAAGTGTTGATTTCTGTTTTAGGATTTAGCCTTGTTCAGGATTTTTATGGGAAGAATGAATTAGGGTGGGGAGAATTGTCACACCCTACCTTTATACATTCATTAGTGTATTATTTTCAGAAATTGAATAATTTTTCCGGGGATTGGGTTTACTCTCGGTTTAAATTATTTATCTTTTATAGAAAAAAAATTTGTGTTTCGGGTTTTTCAGCAGCTAGTGCATGGGTGTAGTGTGGTCTAGAGGTCATGTGACATCACCAGGTAACTGTGCGATCTGAACATATAAGAAAAAAACATAAGAATACAATGAATAATAAAATGAAGGGTAAAAAATAAAATAATAAAAAGTGAAATAAAATTATAAGTATTGTAGTAGTAATAATAATATTATTATTATGGTTTAAGTTGTTAATAATAATATTTTCATTACTGAAATTCTTATAATTCTTATCATTTTTATTACAAGAATTATAATTGAAACAAACATTTTTTATCATTATGTTTAAAAATTTTGTTATTATTTTTATTATCATTATTATGTTATATTATTTTATCTTTATGTTATATTATTATTATTAATTTTATATAGAATAATATTTATATTATTGTATGTTATTATAAGGAATTTAAAAAAAATGCAGAATAACAATTAACCCTAGCTTCTTCTCCAAACCTCCAACCTCCCATGAATTGACTCCCCTCCCTCCTACCTGGTTCAGCACACCCCCCTCCTCTACATCTAGATTCTATTGGACATCTCTCTCTCTCTCTCCAGTGGTTCTTCTCCCGACATTCACCCTTTATCTTTTCTTCAGCCGACCTCTAACCTGTGACTTACCGCATCTCTAACCCCTGACCTATAGCATCCCTCCTATCTGGCCAACTCGAGACCTCTAGTTAGCTCCATCTCTAGCCGAGCCATGACCTCTAGCCAACACCCTCTAGGGCCGACCCACCACCTCTTTCCAAACTCCTCCCTACACAACACCCTAACGGTGAATTACCTTTCCGCATGAACCCCTGCCAAAGAAATACCTCATCAGCTCCCATATGGAAGTTATTTTCTTCCTCCTTTACCATTAATGTTCTTCCAAAACTATGTTTTCCATTTGTAGGGTCGAATCGGAAATTTTTCATTTAAAATTTTTTTGTTACGTTGGTTTCAACTTCCTTTGGTGTTGATTGAAGAATGATTGGGTTTTCACATCGGTTTTCAGAAATTCATTGTCATTTGAGTTAGGACCCAATTTCACATTGTCTTTTAATTTCAAATTTCAATCTTTTATCACCATATAAGATTTATAAATATGGTTTTTTGATCCTTTTATTAGATTTTTTATTGTCAAATAGAGTTTTGATTCTGGTTTTATGATAATTATAATTGTTTTAGCGAATTTTTCCTTCTACGTGTTTGCTACATAGCCCGACTGGACTTTGCATGTAGTTTATAATTTTCAGAAGCTATTTTTTGATGATTGAGTCATTTCGATGATTTTTTAGACATCATTAAATGATGTAAAATTCCCTTAATTATTTTTATATAGTGTTTTATTTATTTTTAAAAGATTTTAAAAATTGGTTTCAAAATGAGTATTTGCATATGCATATGTGGATTTATACAAAATATGTTTGGTAAAATGTTACCTTTGAATGTATGGTTCATTTTGTATATTGAAAATGTAGTTTTGGTTATATATATATATATATATATGATATTTTATTATAAAAATGAATTGGCCTGAGAAAATATGTTTTATACATAAATGGTGGTTGGTGTTTCATAAAATAGAATTTTAAATTCATTTGATATGAAATTGGTTATATTTTTGTCAGTGATTTTGTTATAATGTTTTAGAAAAAGGTTTTTATAATTTGTTTGAAAGGTGAGAACCTTGTTTTTATGAGAACTTAAGGTTCTGATGTATTTTGTAATGTGGTTTTAATGGAAAATTATACACTTTTCATGGTGAACATTTATTCCACAATTTCAATACGAATTGTAAAATTTTAATTGATGAATGGACTCTTTTCAAATGTAGTTTGGATTGTGCAAAGATTTATAACAAGAGATTTTCTAGATATTTTTTAAAAAGTATGGGTGCTTGGTTAATAATAAAAGAGTTTCAAAATTGTAATTGGTATAAGTCCCATTTGGCATATTAAAAATAGTTAATTTGGAAAACCCATCAGGGAGTGAGTCTTGTATCATTGGTTGGCCATTGGGTGGGAGTGTCCTCAGTATGGGACCTCCATTGTATAATTACTATTTTTAGGCAAGTAATAATTCTCTAGGTAGCTAGTGTGATGTCCGTTTTTGTTTTTTATGCTTGATGGTATATATATGACATGTTTCTTGATATTGGTGGGTCACCCCTTTATAAACATAAAATGGGAACCTAGAATATCTAAGAGGAGTACTAAGATAGATTGATGCATTGGTATTTGACATACAGACCAGTAGACCATCTTAGGTGGACATATTTGGGTATTCTGCTATGGGATTGAGCTCGTCATTCTATCCTATGTTAGGGTGGCTGCACATTAGGCTGTTTGGATTTCATTGTGTGGTGAATTATTCTAGGGATGTGGTCTCATATATAATTTGGTACTTGTTATTCCATGAGTTCTGTGGTTTTCCCATGTTCCTTTGATATAATCATGGTTAGTTTCATTTCTCTAATTGTGTAGAATCAAATTATTTGTACATGGTTTTGAGATTTATCAAAAAAATTATAAATCTATCTTTTTTAAAATGGATTTTAAGTTAGATTTTTTAATTAGCCTGCATTCATCCTTTTTTAAATTTTATGAAAATTGATCACTTTCTATTTATTTTTTCTCTCCCATCTCCACTTTTTCCATGTGTTAAATCCCTCTAGAAATGGATTGTGATTATTTGTTTTGGAATGAAAAGTGTTTAAAAAACTATATTTGTATACTGTATTTAAAACCGCTAACTTAATGTTTTTTATTTAATGGTTGTTCTTTGGGAAAAGTATTTTTTTGGCCTTCCTACTTAGATTTTATACTAATTCATATAGTGTTTTCTTATTTAATTATCTATTGTTGGTTTGGATTGGGTCTAATTGAATCATGTGATGTTGGTATAGTAGTAGGGAGTGACCTTCGGGGTCACATGTAGATATTGTGGTTTTCAAGTTTTGATTTGGTTTTTTATAGTGATTTGTTTAGTGATTGTGTTTTTTTTTAATTTAGATATGTTTTTTGTAACAACATTGGAAGACATGTTTATTTATGATGTTACTCCATTATTTGGATGATTTCTTTATTTTATATTCTCTAAAACAATTCCCTTTATTACTCTAATGATTCATATGGTGCTTATTGCCACCCCGATTGGATTGAGAATCCCACTTGGGCCTTACCATTATTCGAATTTGTTACAGGTTCCTTGTCAAACTAGGTTGGTTTGTGACTATAATTTTATTACAATAGTAAATAATGTAGAATTCCAAAGCAGTATCTATGATGAAGAAGAAACTGATCATGAATTTCATTTTAAATAAATATTTAAATAATGTTTGAGAAAGTTTAGAAGGCTTGAAAAGATAAAAACGAAGCTGGAAGGTGAATCTTTCTCCAAAAAATTAAAAATAGTTTTTAGAAGATAAGAACAAGATGCTAGTGGGGAATGGTTAATCTCTTGGAAGAAACAAGTCATAATGAACATATGGATGTGTAGTTTAATGACAATAAAAGAAGTGTTAGAATTTTTCCGACAACAAAATTATAAATCCAAATAGAAAGGTTCAAGTTTAAAAAACACTATCTGTAATTTTTTTTAATGTTCTCCTAAGTAGAATCCCATGAGGGATAAAAAATGTAATCAGAAAATTATAATAAGAAATATGGAATTGAATCTAAAATGATTAATGTATAGAATATTCTTTATGTTTCCATGATTAACAATGTAGATAACTAAATATTTTTAAATACCCTAAGTCTAAAAAATTTCTAAAAATTATAATTCCTAAAATGTTCTAATATTCTTGGTTATAATAAGGATAAAATGAAAATGTTGATTCCAATTGATTATAAAAACATTGATGGTTCAAATAAGAAATAAATAATAGTTAATGAGAAACATGTTCATAACTCTGATCTGTATGGATGTTTCAGAGGAAAATATTCTTCCTATGTGTACTACTAGTATTTTTTTGGATTTGGGAATATAGAAAATATATATTGGTTCAACCCAAAAAATCACTATTCTTCCATGGGTTATTTTAGTTAAACGTAAATGGGGATTCAATCCCATAAAAAGTAGATTTTTCGAAAGAACATTCTGAAGAAATCGAAGAATGACGGTGTATGAATTAAAAATCGATTCCAACCCTTGGAAACTATATGTTACAGATGTGAAAAATCAGGCATTATTTCCATGGTCCATCATGTTTAGTAACTTGAATTACAAAATTTTCAGAACAATTATGAAAATCCATAGATGAAGAAACACAATTTTGAAGAAAAAGTGATTTTTGTTGTAACAACTTCCAAAGCAACAAATTTAGAATTACATTGGATTCATGATAGTTAGTTTTCTTCTCATATTACTGGAGATTTGATATTTATGATGAATAAGAAATATTTCATAGAAGAAACTGTGACATTTTGAAATGATTACTATAAATGAATCAATGTTGTTGGATCAGTTATCATTTTAAATAAAGTATTGAAACCAAAGAATTATTTATCTGTTGATGGGATAAAACACAACCTGAAATGTGTTTCATAATTTATTCATGAAGAAAAAAATTGTTTATTTTAGGTAATATTATTTTTCTTGAATGGTGAGAATGATGAAAGATACTTGCAAGAGGCCAATGTACAATAATAAACATATTTCAAGTTGGGGATGAAAAAACTGTTATTACTTTATCTTGGTCGGATTAAAAATGTTTTGGCATAAAAGGATGGAACCCATCTTCCAATAAATAAGATAATGTTATCTGAATGAAATATTTTTCATGACATTCCTAATTTTCCAAGAAGAAGATATTAGTGTTGTATTATTTTTTGGAAAGGAAAATTAAAAATTCAATTCAATAGAATGTTGAAATTTTCCCAAAACATTCACTAGAACATATCAATTTAGATATCTTTGGGCCAATGAGAAAACAATAAATGAATGAATATAGGTATTTCATTACATTTATTGATTATTTTACCCAGATTACTTGTTTCATGTATTTGAAACATATATAAGTTGCTATGTATGACAACCCTGCTCTTTATTACACACATAAACCTGATTTATTACATGAAACCTTCACTTGATACATCATAGCAGATTGAGAGGTATAGTTCCTTTAGGCCCTACGAACATTACATAATAGTTTAGAAAATAAAACACATCATCTTTATTGAAAACATCCCTTACATGACCACTACATTCCCTCATACTTAGCATTGCATGGGATAACCTGAGGACATGCATAAAAAAAAGGTGAGATATAAAGCCCATTAATGGAATAAACATAGAATAACATGATGAATACAATACATGTTAGAAAATAGGCATATCAATGTAGCATAAGAGATACATGAACATAAAGGCATGTTAACACATGATAATCAAAACATGCAAATGTGGCACCGACACATTACAAGGAATTAGCATGAGCTAAGGCTCATTGCACATAGGGAATGAGTAAACCCTCATTGCACATGAAGCACGATAAAAAATTTTTTTGACATGAATTAGCATGAGTCAAAACCCATTTCACATGACGTATCATGATACTATACTTTACCAATTGCATTGGATCAATATTAGGGCGCACCATTTGTAAACATTTCATTTCATGCATAAGTGTGCCACATGGATCATAAAACATGGATCCATAAATCATCACCATTTATATCAAAATAAAATAATGTGGAATTCTTAAATAAATCTATATAAACTACATGTAAATGTGCCTAATGGTGAATACCCTGGATAGTGAAATTGGCATGGTATTCACTACACAATTATTTTTGCTTGGAAAACCACGGTGCCATTCTGGCCGTGTAACAATGTGACAAAAGAAATCATAAAAAATGTTGAATATAGGGAAAGGGGTGTATCATCATAGTTACATGAAATTGAAAGTTCATGGTTCATATATATACATGTCCCAACAAAAAAATGGAATTTAGATGCACAATACAAGATAATTACTTGGATGTAAAAGAGGAACGAGAAATCCCTCATGGAACTTCTGCATGGTAACGGGTGTACATGGGTGGAATTAATGATAGAGAAAGGGGTATACCATCTTCCAAAAATAAATAGGGAAGTATGGGGGAGGTGAGAAATCATACCAGAACATTTTTAATTTAAAATTAAAGGGCATAACAACTTAAAGAAAATTGAAAAAAAGTGAGAAAGGAAGAAATCCCATACATGGAAGTGCGATCCCAAAAGCTTGGGAGAGGCTTGAGAGAGGATTCTTGGGAGCATTGGGCACCTTCGGTGGATTATAGAGAGAGGAGGTCAGGGGTTGGTCTAACTCCAATGGCTTAGAGTAAAGAGGAAGTGGGAGATTGGGTGTGTTTATATAGGAAAGGAGAGGGAATTTTTTATTATTTAGGTTTTGGACACCTCACATTAAACTAATCAATACCACAATCCATCCCATGGTTTTTTCCCATGGTATTTTCCAAAGAGGATTGGAATACAATATTTTATAAGTCCAATGGCTAAATTTCTTAAAATAATAGGTTTTCTTATGTGGAGGTGAGTCACACTCTAAAGGAAAACAATTTAAAAAGAAAAAATGTTTTATAAGTCTTGGAGGGTCCAGAAAAGCATTGTAAAATAAATCAAACAAATTTAAAAACAAATTATTTTAATGATAACACATATATTTGCATAAAATAATGTTTATATTATTTTATTACATCATTATTGGGTCATTATGATATCATAAACCACATTATATATTTAACTGTATTTAATTTCTACCCAAAAATTTGGTTGTCTCAGAAAAATATTAAAAATTCACTGGTGGATAATTTCGACAACCTTATTACAAAAAATAATATTCATTTTATCTAAATAATTTTTTAAGTATGTGAAATTTTACTTTTAAAATAAAAACCGACATTTATCGAAAATTCACGGTTTTTGTAAAAAACCACTTTCAAACATTAATAAAAATTATGATTGCATTCATAAAATTATATGATCATTAATAAAATGTAATTAAATAATAATAATATTTTATTAAAATATTATTTAATTAAAAAATATATATTAATTCATCAAAATATATTTCTTAGTTGAATATTACCTAAAAATACAATTTGTGCATTCAAAATGATTTACAAAGTAACAATAATAAATTGAAAGCACATTATTTATAAAAAAATAATATACATAGTCATATTTATAGGTACCTGTTACATAAAACCTTATAACAACTATATAATAATGAAGTGTATGTTGTGTGATGGGGACAGACTCCTTGGGTGTATCAGATAAGATCGATCAGGTGGTAATCTCTATTAACTTTCACTTATCTCTTAGTCTGTTTCGCTCAATATTAACTTGTTCAAGATTGACTAGGGCATGGTCAAGAGTGAAGCCTAATGATGCCACTTTCTTTCTGATCTCTGGATGGTGGGCTTCGTATGGTGCAAGTCTACTTGATTAGGCCACCACTTCCTTTTTCTAATTAAATTGGAATTGTTAAAGCCCTATATTTATACTAATTATGTGATCATTGTTAAATGATAATATTATAAATAGTAAAAAATCATATTGGTATTTTAAAATCCAGAAACATAAAACCAATCAAGTTCACATTTTATATAACCATAACAAGACATTTAATTATAACAATATAAATTTCCATTAATTAAATTTTAGGTCATTACAATCTTCCCCCCTTAAGAATTTTTTCCCACGAAATTTCTTTTTCCCACACTAAAATAGATGTGGGTAACATTGCTTCATCACTTCCTGTAATTCCCATGTCGCTTATTCAAACATGTTCTTTATCCACAACACCTTAATGAGGGGCATTGTCTTATTTTGTAGAACATTTTCTTTATGATCTAATATCTTCACTGGTTGCTCCTCGTAAGAAAGATCATCCTCTAGTTTTACAACCTCTAAAGAGAGTACATGTGAATGGTCTGGTATGTACTTCCTTAAGAGGGATACATGAAATACATCATATACATTGTCCATGGTAGGTGGATGTGCTAGTTGATATGCCAAAACCCCAACATGATCAAGAATCTCAATGGGGCCAATGTGCCAGGGACTTAAATTTCCTTTCATTCCAAACCTCATGACCCCATTCCATGGAGATATTCATAAAAATAGCATGTCTCTAACGTTAAACTCAAGGTCTCTTCGACTGTTATCTACATCAATCTTATGTTGACTATGGGATGTCTTAATATGTTGTTGAATGGTTTTCACATTCTCCACCATTTCATTGACCATTTCTGGTCCTAGTATCTCACACTCACCAACCTCATCCCAATATGATGGTGTTATGCACCTCTTCCCAAAGAAGGATTCATAAGGGGTCATTCTGATGATCGAGTGGAAACTATTATTGTAGGAGAATTAAACCAGTGGAAGATGTTGATCCCATTATCCTTTGAAGTCCATTGAGCATGCTCTTAACATGTCATCAAGTGTTTGGATATTCTTCTTGGATTGGACATCAGTTTGAGGTTGATAGGCCATACTGATGTTTAATTCAGTATCCAGACCATGATGAAGACTACTATAAAACATAGAGGTGAATCTTGGATCTCGATCGGATACAATAGATAGTGGTACTTTATACAACCATACCACTCCCCTGATATATATCCTGGCTAACTAATCCAACGAGAAATCCTTCCAAACCGAAATGAAGTGGGCAGACATCATAAGACGATCCACAACAACCAATATTGCAATGTTGCCTTTGGATTTCATTGGATGTCTGGTGACAAAGTCCATTGTAATGTTCTCCCACATCCATGCTGGTATGTGAAATGGTTGTATCATCCCCTTAGACTTCTACCTCTCTACCTTCACTTGTTGACACACTAGGCACATTGATGTATACTCAACGATCTCTTTCTTCATATTATCCCACTAATAATGCACTCGGATATCTCAATACATCATTTTGTTTCCTGGGTGAATAGAGAAATTTGAAATATGTGCATCATACAAAACATCCTTCTTCAGCTCTAGAATTGATGGAACACATAGTCTTTTCACAAATCTCACAATTCCTTCTTCATTAACATTGAACTCTAAGGATTTCACTTTTCTGATAGCTTCCACTCTCTTCTAAATTCTCATATCATCTTTTTGATCATCCTTTAACCTTTTAAAAAGAGATAGTTGAGAAAACATTTGTGAAAGGATTGAGGATGTTCCATTATTTACCATTCTCATGTCCATCATCATCAAATCTAATAAGATTGGATCCTTTTCAATTCTCGTCAATGATAGAATCACTGGGTCCTTTCTAGTTAGAGCATCTTCCACCTTGTTCTCTATCCCAGGGTGGTAATGGATTTAGTAGTCGTAGTCTTTGATCATCTCTAATCATCTTCGTTTGCTAATGTTCAACTATTTCTATGTGAATATATATTTGAGGATTTTGTGGTTCGTATACATTTCACCCTTCTACTCAAATAAATAATGCCACAAAATTTTTATAGTGAATATCTCCGCAGCCAACTCCAAATCATGTGTTGGATAATTATTCTCTGGAACCTTCAATTGCCTTGAAGCTTAGGCAATTAATTTTTCATTTTTCATCAACACACAACCCATAACCTTCTTCAAAGAATCTCTTAATATCAAAAAAAGTACTCCACTTGTGGGTAAAGTGAGAACATGCCTAGTGATAAGCCTCCTCTTTAACCCCTTGAAGCATTATTTGCATTCATCACTCAAGAAAAACTATACTCCCTTATAAGTTAGCTTGGTAAGAGGGTTGGAAAATCGTGAGAAATTTGTCACAAATCATTTATAATATCCAGCTAACCCAAAGAATCTACAGATATCTGTTACCGATGTTGGACTTTTCCATCCCTCAATTGCACATGTTTTTGAAAGATTCGCAGATATCCCATTCCTTGTGATGATATGTCCGAAGAATGACACCTCCTTTGATCAGAACTCGCACATTCTATACATTACATCGATCTTCTCCTACTACAAGGTCTCTAGTATAGTTCTTAGATTCTCCTCATGATCCTCTGTGGTTTTGTAGTATATCTCAATATCATCTATAAATACTACCACAAATTTGTCGAGTTAATCAATAAACACTCTATTTTTCATGTTTATGAAGATTACTGGAGAATTAGTGAGACAAAAAAGAATTACTATGATTTCATTGAGCTCGTATCTTGTACGAAAATTAGTCCTGGGGATATCTTCTTTCTTCACCCTTACTTGATAATATCCCGACCACAAATCTACCTTGGTAAATTATTCTGCTCCATGAAACTAATTGAAGAAGTCATCAATTCATGGGAGAGGACGCTTTTTCAATATCATTTTTTTGTTAAGCTCATGATAATCGATACAAAGGTTCATTGACCCATCTTTCTTCTTAACTAAGAGGACTGGTGCACCCCAAGGTGAAGCATTTGGGCATTTAAACCCTTTATTCAGATTGTACTGTAGTTCATTATTCATCTCCTCAAGCACCATAATAGCCATTCAATATGGAGACTTGGATATTGGAAATGCCCCAGGATTAAGATTAATTGAGAATTAGACATCTCTTTTAGGAGGAAGACTATGAAATTCATCGGGAAACACTTAAGGGAATTCCCTCACAATAGGCATGTATTCATGGATGGTTGCCTCCTTAGACTCAAAAATCTGAGCCAGATACGCATTCTCATAGGGCAGTATTATCCATTCTTGAGATAATGGAGCTAAAGAAGATTCTTCATCCTCCTTGCACTTGTATTGAATCGGGGGTCGATTATTCACATGGATAGTGATTTCCCTATCACAGAAATTTATATTGGATGTATATAAGGAAACCCATTACATGCCAAGAATTGCATAATATTTCACCAGAGGGAGTATGATGATGTTCTATAGGAAATTCAATCCATAGATTATGATAGGGGAGGAGTTATATTCATGGGATGCAATGATTTCCCCATTTTATGTACTCACAAAAATCTTTAAATTCATGATTGGTGGTGGTGTTGGGATTGTTATACATAAATTTGGGATATAAAAGTATGCGTCGAACCTGAATCAAAAAGTACGTTCACTATTCTTGAATAAATAACTAGCTTACATGTCACCACTTCATTACCGGGGTTCACTTCGGTAGTAGAGATAGAAAAAGAACTTCTTTTCTACCTAGGAGGTTATTGGTTGCCTCATAAAACCCCTGTCTTTGGGCATTGATTTACAAGATTCCATAGTTCTTTGAATTTGTAGAAATGAATAACATATTGAGCATCGAACATGGCGTTCATCTCCTCTGTTGCAGCTGTGCGTTTTGTTTGTCGGAGAAAAACGGGAAGGATGGCAAGAGGGGGGGGGGGGGGGTGAATTGCCTTTTTAAAAAATGATTAACAAATTAAAATCAAAGTTAAAGGTGCAGCGGAAATAAAGAGGCAAGACACAAGAATTGATAACGGAGTTCGGCCAAAAACCCGGCCTACGTCTCCGCTCCCAACTCAACCGTTGAGAGATTCTACCGCTTGCTTTTCAATGGTTTTAGCAAGAAACCCACTAGGCTTTGAGGTAGCACTAGAACCTATTACAGCTTGCTTTTGGTGGTTAAGCAAGAACCCACTTGCTTTTAATGGTTGAGCAAGAACCCACTAGCCTTCTTACAGGTGAAGGCTAGCTCACCTATGACACAAGCCTTTTAAAAGGAAAGGCTTGAAGAAACCTCTTCACACCTTAGTGGTGATGTGAAACCCAAAAGAAAGAGGGATGAGAAAAGGTGTTGGGGTTTGTAGGCACAAACCCAAATTAAGCTCAAAATAGATAAACAAGAAAAACCGTATTTAAGGAAGTCTTGGGCGCCTATGATTGATTGGAGATGTTGAAGGCCGCTTCCAAGCTTCTTTGAAGGATCTCCTTGGATGTGGAAGTTGTTGGAGCAAGGTGGGTTCCTTGAAGGAAGTCCGCCGGAGGTTGGCCAATAGATACAAAATATGTCCGTTGGCTTGGTATATGATCCGGTAGGTGTCCGGGGCTTCCTTGGCCTTTATTTATAGGCATGGAACCCTTGGGGAGTCTTCGGAGCCGTTGTAAAGGGCCTCAGAGCCGTTGGAGGCCAAATAGGAGTTGACTGGTCAAAGCCAACGGCTAGTTTGACTGGGCTACCGGCCGGCCGGTGCAGGGCCACCGGCTGGCCGGTGCCTTGGATGTTGAGAAGGCCTTCTGCCCAGGCACCACCGGCTGACCGGTGCCAGAGCCACCGGCTGGCCGGTGGGCAGACAGTAGCTACCACTGTTGAATCAGGTTGCCACCAGCTGGCCGGTGACAGAGCCACCGGCTGACCGGTGGAACCTAGCAGTGGGCAATGCCTCTGCCAGGTCCACCGGCTGGCCGGTGCTATCACACCGGTTGGCCGGTGGACTGAATTTCTGTCCACTTCTTGTCCATTCTTGGGCCAACTTCTTGGAAACCTTGTTCCTATCATTCAAAAACACTTCAAACAAGGTTAAACACATATGAAGGTGATTGTGATCATGAAAATCAAATAGCGAGGGGAACGATAGGTACAACAATCTCCCCCTATTTTGATGATCACAATCACCAAAACAATAAATATAAAATACATAAAAGAAAGACATGCTTAAAGGATAAAGAAAGTAAATGCTAAGCATGTTCAAAAGGATTCTCCCCCAATCAATCAAGAATTTCTCCCCCTTTGATATTATCAAAATAGCACGGGGCATAAAACGTGATTGAGGGAAAGAGTTTGAAAAACTAGATATGAGAATTGAAATATCAATTGAGATTTTTGAAATTGAAATGAAAATTTGAATAACAGTTTGAATTGAAAGTTTTGAATCAAAAAACCAATTGAAATTTGAAATTTGAAACCAAATGAAATTTTTGAAATTAAGAGTTTTGAATAATGAATTGAAAATTTAAATTGAAAAAATAATCGAAAGAAATTTTTGAATTTAAGAAAATTTCTCCCCCTAAATAAAACAAAAGATCATCGGGGAAACGAAACTATTTTTGGCCCGGAGAGACTCGCCAAAAGGTATTTTTCAATCCAAATTTGTTTCATGGCGGGTCTTCTCCTATAAAACTCATCATTTAAGAAAATAGATTTGGGGCGTCCATACCGGGCATTTTTGCAATCACACTCATAAATGAGGTGCCCGGGTTTTTTACAATAATTGCAAAATTTATAACTAGAGTTCCCCCTTACAAAAACAGTGGGTGCATGGGAGGAGGAGGCTTGGTTGGTATAGCCAAGTCCTTGAGTGGTCCTAGAAACCCTTTGAGAACCCAATAATTTGGTCAAATTTTGTTCACCTTAGGTGAACATGGCTAAGGATTCTCTAAGGTCCTTGATGGTTGATTCCAAAGAATCAACATTTGGGAAATTTTGGATTTTTAGGGAGAGTTCCTCCTTCTCTTTGAGAAGATGTTCTTTTTCGGAGGAGAGTTTGTTGAAATTCTTTTTCAAAGCAACGAATTTTGAAGAAAGCTCATGAAAACCATTTTCTAATTGGTCTCTAGCATGTTGGAGTTCTTCATATGATAAATGATTAAAAGAATTAGAAGAACTAGAGGAGGAAGAAGAGGAAGAGGATGATGATACCTCATGTTTTGTCATTAGGAATTTTGTAACTTGGTCGCTTGAGGAGGAGGAGGAGGAGGATGATGAGGTGTCACTCCATGTCGCCTTGAGGACCTTTTTCTTTCCATTTTCCTTTTGTGTGGCCCGTTTTTTGTTGAGTGGGAAATCGGGCTTGTAATGGCTCTTTTCGCCGCACCCGTAGCATTTTACCTTGGGCTCGGATTTTTCGGTGGGTTCTTGCTTTCGGTGCTTGCGGGATTTCTTCTTCTTGTGCTTCTTCATAAACTTGTGCATTTGGTGGGCGAGATTCTCCATTTCCGAATCGCCGCTTGAAGATGAAGAAGATGAAGAGGATGATGAGGAGGAGCTTTCTTCCTTTTGTACCTTGAGGGCGATGTTCTTTGGAGTTTTGATATGGGTGCCCTCCTTTTGTGCTTGCCTCCTCATTGTGATCTCGTACGTCATGAGAGATCCGATGAGTTCTTCTACCGGCATTTCTTTTAAATTTTTCTCTTCTTGGATTGCCGTGACTTTCGGTGCCCATGAGCTCGGAAGGACCCATAGGATCTTCTTCACCATGGTTTCAGCTGAAACAACATCACCAAGAGATTTTCTACCATTGCACACGTCAGTGAAGCGTGTAAACATTTCAGAAATTGACTCATTTGGATGCATTGAAAAAGATTCAAAGTCTTGTCTATACATATCTAATCTAGTATCTTTGACTTTATTAGTGCCTTCATGGGTCACTTCTAAAAGCTTCCAAATTTCATGTGAAGTGGTGCAAGTGGATACACGATTATATTCGTTCCTATCTAACCCGCAATGAAGAGGATTCATGGCTTTGCCATCAAGCTCAAAATTTTTAATATCGGCGGGGGTCCATTTGGATTCGTCGGGGGAAGACAAAGAATAACCTTTCATGACAATTTTTTAAATAGTATATCCTATGCTTCTTAAAAAAGTGGTCATGCGGGTTTTCCAATAATTATAGTCGGTCCCATCAAAAAATGGAGCCCGACCCAATGAGTATCCCTCGGGGGCGAAAGAGGTAGATGCCATCTAAAAGGATCTTCAATTTGAAACCGATTAGGGTATTACTCAAATTTTCCCCTCTGATACCAACTGTTGGTCAGAGAAAAACGGGAAGGATGGCAAGAGGGGGGTGAATTGCCTTTTTAAAAAATGATTAACAAATTAAAATCAAAGTTAAAGGTGCAGCGGAAATAAAGAGGCAAGACACAAGAATTGATAACGGAGTTCGTCCAAAAACCCGGCCTACGTCTCCGCTCCCAACTCAACCGTTGAGAGATTCTACCTCTTTCTTTTCAATGGTTTTAGCAAGAAACCCACTAGGCTTTGAGGTAGCACTAGAACCTATTACAGCTTGCTTTTGGTGGTTAAGCAAGAACCCACTTGCTTTTAATGGTTGAGCAAGAACCCACTAGCCTTCTTACAGGTGAAGGCTAGCTCACCTATGACACAAGCCTTTTAAAAGGAAAGGCTTGAAGAAACCTCTTCACACCTTAGTGGTAATGTGAAACCCAAAAGAAAGAGGGATGAGAAAAGGTGTTGGGGTTTGTAGGCACAAACCCAAATTAAGCTCAAAATAGATAAACAAGAAAAACCGTATTTAAGGAAGTCTTGGGCGCCTTTGATTGATTGGAGTTGTTGAAGGCCGCTTCCAAGCTTCTTTGAAGGAGCTCCTTGGATGTGGAAGTTGTTGGAGCAAGGTGGGTTCCTTGAAAGAAGTATACCGGAGGTTGGCCAATTGATACAAAATATGTCCGTTGGCTTGGTATATGATCCGGTAGGTGTCCGGGGCTTCCTTGGCCTTTATTTATAGGCATGGAACCCTTGGGGAGTCTTCGGAGCCGTTGTAAAGGGCCTCGGAGCCGTTGGAGGCCAAATGGGAGTTGACTGGTCAAAGCCAACGGCTAGTTTGACTGAGCTACCGGCTGGCCGGTGCAGGGCCACCGGCTGGCCGGTGCCTTGGATGTTGAGAAGGACTTCTGCCCAGGCACCACCGGCTGACCGGTGCCAGAGCCACCGGCTTTCCGGTGGGCAGACAGTAGCTACCACTGTTGAATCAGGTTGCCACCGGCCGGCCGGTGACAGAGCCACCCGCTGACCGGTGGAACCTGGCAGTGGGCAATGCCTCTGCCAGGTCCACCGGCTGGCCGGTGCTATCACACCGGTTGGCCGGTGGACTGAATTTCAGTCCACTTCTTGTCCATTCTTGGGCCAACTTCTTGGCAACCTTGTGCCTATCATTCAAAAACACTTCAAACAAGGTTAAACACATATGAAAGTGATTGTGATCATGAAAATCAAAGAGCGAGGGGAACGTGAGGTACAATAGGTTTTTCATATCAGCAGTTAACAGCTTGGTGCCTTCTCTTCCACACCTTAATCATCTCATCATCCCCTTCAAGAAATTTTTGGGGTGCTTCTTTCCACACCATTGGAAAGTATGGTGCTGAATCTTCTTTTCGCAGTTAGATTTATCCATCGGACTGCCAACATTTAAGTCCAACATAATCTTCTTTTCCCCTTGATACCCCTGAGTTTCTCATATCTCCATTCTGACCATGAGGGCACATCAGATAATTTCCTCATAGCTATCGAAGTTACGGATCGCCAGCACATTCCGTAGGCTAGGTTTCAACCCACCAAAAAAGAATTCAACCTTGCATTCAGGAATAATGAAAAAGCCAGAGGCATATCATGAAAGCCTTGTGAAGTATTCCTCAAACGCTGAGAAATATTCTTCATCCTTATTCTTGAGGGTATGGAAGTCCCTTTCCATCTTAATTAGGAGGGTGCATAGAAAATATTTATCGTAAAAAATCTCCCAGAACCCCTTCCATTCCAATGCCTCGATCTCTTCAATAGTCTTCGTATTTTTTATCAATGTCCAACATTTATCAGCTTCACCTTCTATACGATAAGTAGCCAAAAGAACCTTCTTTTGATCATAACATTGAAGTGTGGATAAGATATTTTCAATGAAGATGATTCATTGTTCAGAGATTAATGGATCAGGCAATCCATTAAATGTGGGAGTCCTCTTTTCCATTTAGCTCTCTACAGCGACTGTTTCATTCTTAGGGGGGGGTGAACGTTCTCCTTAACCCAAGTTTCAATTCAAATCATGAGTTAATTGAGAAATAAGTGTGAAAAATTTTGTGATTCACGCACCCATTGGATGAAGAATCTCATTTGCACAGTCATCACATTGATTTTCACATCGGTTGTTAGCCTGAGTCCTCCTTTTACCAGCCAATGGATGGAATAGAAGGAATGTTAGGGGTAACACATAAAGGGTAATCCAAGTACAAAACTTATGACTTCTAAATATCTTTAATTTACTTAACAGATGAATCTACATGATTCAATCTACGTTATCCATGATCTACTTTCTAACATGTATTCTTAGAGAAATTTTTTTAATTACCTTCATTATGGTTCATAATAAGATTTTAAATTTATCAATGCAAATAATCTGGGTGTTTCATAACCAAGAGTGTATCAAGGCCCGTTGTCGTGCACCAGTTCCCATTCGAGTCTAGATCAACGTGTTGTTTTCGGGTTTTACCCCTAGGCTACATCTGTTCTAGAGACGCCTCTACCTGCTCGTATCCAGACAGGGATGTATTTTTTTTATATACCACTTACTCAATACTCACCAACACGTAGGGATGTTTGTATTATACTTATTCTTGTCTCTATGTCTTCACCATGGTTTTCTAATCCTAATCCCAAAAATTAACTCATCATATCATCTAATACCAACAATGACAACAGTTCTCTTTATTACACACTTAAACCTGATTTATAGCATAAAATAATCACTTGATATTTCATAGATGATTCATAGGTCTAGTGCCTTTGGGGATGTGTAACATAACAAAATATGTTAGAAAATAAAACACACAACATCATTATTGAATACTTCATTTACATTACCACTACATTCCCTCATACTTAGCATTCCATGGGAGAACCTGAGGACATGTATAAGAAATGGGGGATATATAAAGCCCATTAAGGTAATAAACATGTAATAACATGAGGAATACAATACATTTTATACCACAGTCACATCAATAGATCATAAGAGAAACATGAACATAAAGTCATGATAAAGCATGATAATCATAACATGGAAATGTGGCAGCCACACTTAACATAGAATTAGCATGTTCTAAGTCTCATTTCACATGGGGCATTAGTAAGCCCTCATCACACATGAAGCAGGATTAAACCCTCATTTCACATGAATTAGCATGATTCAACACCCACTGCACATGATGTATCATGATACTATACTTTACCCAATGCATTGGAGCGCTATCAAGGCACACCCTTCGTAAAAATTTCAATTCATGTATAAGTGTGCCAAATGAATCATAAAACATGGATAAGTTTTCCACATGAATTCCATTGATAGAGAAATGGGTATGGTATTCCCTACCCAATGATTTTTGTTTGGAAAATCACGGTGCAATTTCGGCAGCGTAACTGCGTGTCAAAAGAAATCATAAAAAATGTTGATGAGAGAGAAAGCGGTTTCTAATCATATTTAAATTAAATGGAAAGTATTGGGGTCATATAGATACACTTTCCAACAAAATTAATGGAATTTAGATTCATAAAACAAGATAATTACTTGGATGTAAAAGTGGAGAGAGAAATACCTCACGAAATTTCTGCTTGGTAACGGGTGAACATGGCCGGCATTAATGACAGAGAAAGGGGTCTACCATCATCCAAACATAAATAGAGTAGTATTGGGGAGCTGATAAATCATACCCCAACATTTTTAATGTAATATTAAAGTGAATAACATCTTAAATAAAATTGGACATAATGAGAAAGAAAGATATCCCATACATGGAAATGTGATCCCAAACGCTTAGGAGGGGATTGAGAGAGGCTTCTTAGGTGCTTGGAGAACCTTGGGAGGATTATAGAGAGATGAGGGAAGGGGATGGTCAAACTCCAAAGGCTTTGAGTTTAGAGAAAGTGGGTACGTGGGTGGGTTTATATAAGAAAGGAGAGGGAATTCTTTATTATTTAGGTTTGGGACGCATCACATTAAACTAATCAATAACACAAACCATGCCATGTTTTTTGCCCATATATTTTTCCAAATGGGAGTGGAAAACAATATTTTATAATGAAAATGGACGAAATTCTTAAAATAATAGGGTTGATTAAGTGGAGTTGAGTCACAATCCCAAGGAAAACAATTTAATAAGACAAAATCTTTTATATGTCTTACATGGTCCACAAAATCATTGTAAAATAAATCAAAAAAAATTAAAATAACAATATTTTAATTCTAAAACATATATTGTCCTAAAATAATGTTTATATTAATTTATTACATAACTTTTGGGTCATTTTGATGTCATAAAACACATTATATTTTTAAACAGTATATAATTTTTAACCAAACATTCAACAGTCTCAAAAAATTATGAAAAATTCACCATTAGATAATTTCGACATCTTGATTCGAAAAATAATATTCATTTTAACTAAATAGTATTCTAAATATGTTAATTTTTTACTTTTAAAATAAAAAATGACATTTATAAAAAATTCATGGGTTTTGACAAAAACTACTTTCAAACCTTAATAAAAATTACGATTTCATTCATTAAATAATATGATCATTCTTAAAAAAGTAATTAAATAATTATAATATTTTATTAAAATATTATTTAATTCAAAAATCAATTAATTTATAAATATTTATTTCTTAGTTTAATATTAATTAAATAAACTATTTTTTCTTTAAAAACTATTTACAAAGTAACAATAATAAAATCAATTCATATTGTTTATACAAAAATAATATACATAGTCATAGTACTAAGGTCTTGTTACATAACCCCTTATAACACCCACTTAAGAATGAAGGGTACGGTGTGCAATGGTGATAGACTATTTGGGTGGCTCGGTTAAGATAGATTAGGTGGTAATCTCTATTAACTTCCACTTCTCTCATAGTTGGTTCCGCTCAATCTTAACGGGTTCATGATTGGCTTGGGCATTGTCAAGAGAAAATCCCAATGACGCCACCTCCTTTCTGAGCTCTGATATATGGGATTTTTAAGGGGAAAGTCTACTGGATGAGTCCATCACTTCATTTTTCTGAGTGAACTGGATTTGTTAAGGCCCTATATTTATACTAATCATGTGATCCCTATTCTACCTCTATATTAGCAATGGTCACAATTCATAATGGAATTTTAAAATCTACAACAATTAAAACAATGATGATCACATTTTATATAACCATAATAATACATTTAATTAGATCAATAGGAATTTTCATTAATGAATGTTTAGGTCGTTACACTATGAAAATGTTTAAAAGTTCCACGAAGAAAGGTGAGAGAGAATGTGAGTATTCAGTGAATAAGTTGATAAAAAATGGTTTTGAATACAAAAGTGAAAAATTTGAAAGTTGTCTTGAGAATCATGGATTTTTTCATACGTATAGTTCCCCATACACTCCTCAACAAAATGGGGCACCTTAATGAAAGAATACAAGTATGGTGGATGTATGATGAACTATGTTCCTTTAACATGGTCTTTTTTATTAATATCTGAGTCAAGCCATGAGTAATACTGCATTAATTCCAAAAATATCTTCTTATAGACCAAGAATTGATATGACTCCAAATAAATTTTTTATTCAATAATAATTGTTTGAAATAATTAATAATTTTTGGTAGTACATGTTATATAAATAAGAAAGGTGAAACCTTTGGAAAGCATGAGAAAAAGGTAAAGATGTGTATTCCTATTCTATTGTTTTGATGGAATATGATATTGGTGTTTTATAATGAAGAAAGATTCATTTTTTATTCTTGTCATGTGAATTTTAATAAAAATATAGTGGAAGAAAAATATGATAATATAGATAAGGATGTTGACCCGGATAGGGAAAATATTGTAAAAATTTTTTAAAAAGAAACATAAAATTGTAATCCTTCTCAATAAGAAGAATCAAACTCGTTTATTTCCTGTGATGATTGATATAATCAATTATATAATCCTATGATAAGGAATAAAATATATGCTCATAACATTATTAGTGATCAACATAGGAAACATCAAACAAGAAGAACACTAAATTCTATTACATGGACTTATTTAAATTGAAAAGTGGAACTAAATGATGTGAATGAAGATTTTGAGTATTCAAAATGGTTTTAGGCCATGAATGAAGAGATTGATCAGATAGAAAAGAATGATACACGGTAACTCATACCACATAGATATGACAAAGAATATTATTGTTATAAATTGGGTTATCTAGAAAATTATTGATGAACAAAGAGAAGAGATAAGTAAGAAAGAAAAAATAGTATGACAGGTTTAAAAAAATTGAATTTTTTTATTTTGATGAAAAATTTTCACCAGGGTAATGGTTAGAAACAATAATAGTTTTCCTTTTTTATTAGTGCACGATGATGTCACATAATAATTCAAATGGATGTTAAATCTTCATTCATGAATCATGGTGTTGATTAGGATTTTTATATTGAATTTCCATGGGGCATCATTGTTTCTAAAGATGAAATTTGTGTGTGTGAGTAGAAAAAATATTTGAAAGGATTAAATCAAGATTTGAGGGCACGTTATTCCAAATTATAACATTCGTAGGGAAGATGATTTTAATGAAATGAAGAGTTGACAAGAATGTTTACATTAATAAAAATCATGATTTTTCCCTTATATTAATCATCTGTTTTGATGAAATTATATTTTATAGGAATGATCAATGAACTTTTTATATATTTGGTGAAGAAATGAATTTTTTTATAAGTCTATGCTATGGGAAATGAATTAATTTTATAGGGTATAGAATTTAAGAAAAAGAAACACAACTTTATTTATCAAGAAAAGTTTTATAAGGAACCTCTTATGAAGTTATGTATAAAAAATATAAAACATGTTTCACCATAGATTTCATTTTGATCAAAGTGGAATGAAGATGGAGAGGGTGAGGAATTTTATTAATATGAATTTCAAAATATTATTGGATGTTTATTCATTTGAATACATCCAGAAATGAAATTTTTTATCCTGTTAACTTATATGAAATATTTCACATTGCTTCTGACAATTTACATTTACATGATGGAAAAATAATTCATAGATAAATCAAAGACACTACAAATTTCAGAATCAGGTATGATAACTAATAAATAACTATTTTTTGGGTTTTCTGATGCATATTAGGAAGGTAATGTTGATTATATTAGATCCACTTCAAGTGATGTTTTCATTCTTGGTAAAATTCAAATTAGTTGTCATACAATGAAAAAATAATTCATTAACTTTTAGTTTCCCAAATGCTGAGTATGTTTCTGATACTTAATACACCACCCATATTATGTGGATGGAGAATCATCTATAATATTTACTTGTTAAACTAAAGTTTCCATTTTTATTTGGGTGTGATAAATAATGTGAAACTATTATCACCAAGAATCTAGTAAAATATTCTCATTAAACAAAATTTGATATCAAATATAATTTCATCAATGAGCATGTGGATATGAATGAATTTATGATGAAGTATGTTTCTACATCAGTATATTTCCTGAAATATTCATAAAACCATTATAGAATAAATATTTTTCTAAATTGAGGGTGAGCATGGGATTCCAACCTCTTTCTAATGAAGGTTGAAGTATATGTTTCTATCCCCTATATTATATTTTCTCTTAATTATGTTGTCAAATGGGAATAACATTGTAAAAAAATATATCCTTAAAAGAAAGCATGAAATAGGGGAGAGTTGTGGGAATGATATATATTCAATATTGTAAGTATGAAAACTATTATAATTTTTTTGGAGTGGTAGTATGGGAAATAAAATATATTCTAGGGATGTTGAAGAAGTAGAGAATGCTATGGAAGAAAGTTATGTAGAAAAGATAATGTGATTTCATGACAAAATATTTTTTAATATCAAGGTTTTTATAACAATTGTTATTATTTCCTATAACAAGTTAGATAATGTATGATTAGAATTGTTGATAATTAATCCATAGCTTAAGGATACAAAGATCAGTGTATTATGAAAATTGGTTGGAAACAAATTCCAACAGGGGAGTTTTTCAGGATCAAAGTGATTTGTATGATCATATTCAAGTGTTTTCCTTTATTGTAAATATTTTTTAAGAGGAAAAGGAAGTTTAATAATAATAAAATTCACCCAACACTGTATTTGGTGAAAATATGTCTGGACAAAATATTCAAGAAAATAATACTCACAATGTTTGAGAATTTATAACGTATTGAAGAGATTTATTCTGGACGAAAAGGTTCATCAGACTCACCTTAGGCCTGGTCTATAATAATTGATCATAATATGGAAGAATTCAAGTCTTCTTGAATATGGTATAAATGTTATTATGCTATTCCCTTTTGTATATCACAAAATTTGGAAGAATTTGGTAAAAAAATTTGATTCTATCGTGATTAGTGAATGTATGAGCGCATACGATCAAATTCAAGTTGGGTTGGAAAGAATGTTCTTTGACAGGGTAATGGATTGATATAATACATTGCATTAATTGATAGGTGATCCTTAAATTGATCTTTAACATATTCATAATAATGATGGAATTCATTATACCTGATGAAATATTGATAAAGATGAAATTTGGTAAAGTCTAATATTTCCTATCCCAAAATCATCATAATGAGTTCATCATATTCATATTTTTTTAAAGGATTTGATGGATTGAGGAAAATATGAGGAATTTATGGAATTGGATTTCTATGAATCCAAATGAAAAAAGACATATATCTTCAAAGAAATATGTTAATGAGTTTTAATAAGGGAGACGTTATGTATTAAAAGATCATTGGAATTTCATTCAGAAAATATAGATGAAATAAAATTTGTATTCTAGTGTTGTTATCTGTTGGGTCAAGAGAAATTTTGTTTGAAATGGTACCTAATCATCAGGTTAAGGAAAAAGATACCGAGGTTATTGAAGATGTATGAATGAATCTATCGTCTTAATCATAATGAAGAAATCATAATAGATGTTAGTTATAATAATCCTAATGAGATTTATTATGTATCCCTTTATACATTTATTGTAGGGAAACATAAAGAGAAAACTGTTGTTGAACATATGCTTCCATCATAATGTGTATATCAGAATGGGTAGATAGTCTTAAATTTTCTGCAAAGAAATGTATTGAAAAAATTATATATGGAAAATGGGCATCATACTAAATTTTGTGAATAAATTCGGAAGGAATTTAACATTTTAACAAGATTTGAGAATGATTGAGAAGATTTGAGATGTTGTTATGAAGTCATAAATTTATACGAAATTCAAAGAAACATGAAAATTCAGAAAATATGGTTGAGCGAAAACCAATTACATAATACAAGACAAACCAAACTTGGGGTGAGAATGAAAGGATAAAATTACTTTGTATTCTTCCAATGCAAGTATGGTTCCTAGGTATTATAGAGATTGAGTAGTGCTGACGAAATTATAGAGGGAATAAAAGGTTTCTATATTTTTTTTTATTAAATAAGTCATGTTGGATAGAAGTTAACGGAGATAATATGAGATTGAAATATATTCATCTGATTTTTTTTATTTATCCAATTATCATGTAGGATAGGGTTACCTTATTGGGTTTTCCAGATTGAGGATCAATGTATTCAATATTTCCATAACCATATTCTGAAAAAGATATATTCTTCATATTTGGAAATCATATTGGGATAATTAGTCTTAAAAATCAGACCTGTAATCAGACTGAGTATTATTACCAGCTTCTATGTATGAAAGTGATAATTTTTATTGAATGATTATATGTTTGTATTTTGATAATGGAGATATGTAACATCTTTTTTTCAAAAACATTTTAGTAAATAACATGTTCTATAAGGAGAACAGAAACTATTGAATTGTCCCATAATGCTACATGAGTGAAAGGTCATATCCGACTCATTGTATTCCAAAAAAAGATCGTTTTATAGAGGCTTTTGTGGTATTGGATCATTTCCAAACCAAACCAAGTATTATGTTATTATAATTAAACATTCAACCTAATAGATACTTGGGTTCATATGATATTGTGTTTGAATTTTTTATTTGGTAATTTAATATTTCATAAAATGATAAGGTTATTTCATAATTAAGGAATCATAAAATAATATATATCAGTGATTCGCCCCCTCCACCTTAAAGTGAAATAATTATAATGGCTGGGGAATTTAAACATATATATATATATATATATTTCATATTTCTCTAAATAATTATAGTTCCTCCTTATCATCAGATAAAATGTTACTACATCTATCTCCAGGTCATGTGTAGGAAAATAATTATCATGAGGCTTCAACTAACAAGATGCATAAATATCACACATTCATTTTCCAGGAGGATGTACCGATGACCTTTCATAGATTTATTACTATAAATAATGATTTCTTATTTGAAAGAGGGTTGAGGTTACAGAGGTGTAAAAAATCAATTCATTAATTCTGGGGAAAATTCATCACACTCTGTTCTCCAGATAAACTTATCCCATTTATGAGTTAACATGGTGAGTGTATTAGAATGTATGGAAAATATTTAAAAAAACATACAATATCCATCTAAATCATAGAATCTAGGACTATCACTTACCATTGCAGGATGATGCCACTCCTCTACACACTTTTGTTTTGAATGCTCAACTGATATTCATTCATTTCTTAAAATGTCCCCAAGAATGAAACTTTTTGAAATAAAAATTAGTATTTTATAAAATATGAAAATATTTTCCTCTTTTTCATAATTCCCTAAAAAAATGTTATATGATCTTCATGATCCTTGATATATTTTTATTATATCATTATATACTCAAAAAAATAAAGAAAAACTTATTATGGTTTTTTTAAAGACCTCAGTAATAAAATCAACAAATATAGATGCAACATTTGTCAAGATGAAAGGGAAAAAATAATCTCATAATTCCAATATCTTTTTCAGATATAAATCATCAGAATTTATTCCTTATTCACCCACAATTTATGGTACCTAGACCCAATGTCAATCATAAAGAAAAATTGGTCCCCGTGAAGCTAGTAAAATAAATAATCAATACTTGGGATATGGTACTTGTTCTTCCATACGATCCTATTATGTTCTTTATAATCAATTCTTAACCACATTGATTCATCATTATTATTTGAAAAGAGAACATGTGTTTCAAAAGAAAACACACATGGTAAGATAAATCTCTTCTCAAAAAGATCTTAATGTTTTTTCTTTTATTCCTTTAATACTCTATATTACATTCTATATGGGGTATTCAATATCATCATGGATCCAGACATGAGTTCAATAAAGAACTCTCATTTTATTTCAGGTGGAGGTCTAGGAAACTCTTCGTGAAATATGTCAATGCATTCCATAATGATGGGAAAATTCAATATTAATATACCATAATTCCATTCTCCCTTTCCACTGATCATCTCCATAAATAAGGCTATTGGAGGTTCTTCCATTTAAAATCCAACCAAAGATATATATTTTTTGGAAATAACTATATATTTTCCACTGAATACTACTAAAATTATTTTTCTTCTACAATTGATCATAGAATTAAACATCTTGATCCATTCCATGCCTAGAACAATGTCAAACCCCACCATGGGAATTCAAACTATATTTACCATGAGTGTTACTCACAATTGTTAATACTAGAGTTTCTATAAACTGATGATACTAGGCTAGTGCCTCCATGTGTCATTATAGAAAACTCTACTTCCATTACATTAGTAATTTATTCTATATTCTTTAAAATCAGTTGATATAAATAAATTTTTAGATGCTGAATAAAAAATTAATTTCTAGCATTGAGAAAATAATGATTATACCTTCCATAAAATCAATTAGAGCCTCTACTTCAACCATCAAGGTAAACAATTCTCAGTATTAAACTATTTCCTATCTTCAGGATGGTGGTTGTTTCACTCCATTTTCTTTTGATTTTTACATTGATTGGAAAAATTCTCTGGCTATTCACACTAGATGTATTGAAAATTGTATGGGCGTACACCGTATTCAATTTTTTATTAGTGTTGAGAAGTTGGGGATTCTCCCAACCAAAAAAGGATCGAGCTATATAGCCATCTGTCATGAACATGTAACACTTTCCACACCCATGGAAATAATTCCCTGAGTGCCTCTTCGAGTATTTGTTTCATGTGTAAAGTTGAACATTCTTTCCACATCTTCTATGATACCATAATTTTGGATTAATTTCAGACTTATTTTTTATGATCCATGTGACCACTACATCTCTCTAAACACCAATTCAAACATCATAACAGTCCTTTTGTTCTACCCAAAACATTCATAGTCTTTATTTTCTTCATTCCTCTTAATATTTTTTCGAGGTCCACCTAATAATCTCTCATAATTTCCCTCGGATCCACAAAAATGCAAGAGATCTATTGAGAATTGATTATAGAGTTAACCTCATAGTTTATAATCTATTAATTTTTATTCTACAAGATATATAATAAATATTTCTCCATATTTGATAAAATTAAATGAAGAAAATATATATTTATAACACTCTCCAGGACTCTAACCACTCTATATCGTCAATCTACAATCTTGGATTTCTATTTTTAACCATTCTCTACAGTTGATCATCTTTTCCAAAAAAGAGGTATAAATCCAAAGTGAATATCTATAAATTTAAAAAAAATGATTAATGGAAATATATTTTTTTATATATTATCCATAGTTTAGAAATAAATGGGTCAGTAGATCGAGAAAAGAAGATAGTAATTGATGCCTGAAGGATTCAAAAAAAATTATCCCCATTGAGGTGAATATTGTATCTCGACAAGATTCATTAAATGATTCATAATTCCATTTAGTGGATTCATCAACCTCAGGATATTTTCCATTCCATCTTCCATCATAATTTTGTTAGCGCTTCATTAGTTTCACTATTAATTTAGATAAATCCTTTTATTTTCCACACTTTTTCTAAACGAAAAAATTCTTAGTGAGAAACTTGTTACTTATATGAATTATAAAATTATAAATAGATATTATGAAAAAAGGCATTATAATTAAGTATCATATTAATTTCATCTAATAAAAATTACCTTTTCGATATTTTGTTCATAATGGTTCAAAAAGAATCATAGAATTAACTATACATATCCTCTAGGAGTGTCAAACTATGTGTACTGCAAAGGTCATTATAATGAGCAATATCTATTTTGATTTTATCTCAAAGTGGTGTTTTTAGGTGTTTCTACATTCTAAATTTGTGCTCGGGTCACACCCACATTTAGTATCCAGACAAGGATTTATTTGGTTGGGAAACACATACATATTAAAAAAAACAAGGATGTTTTCTTATATATATACTTATACCTGGAGTAAATTCTAATTTTTCCATTCATACTTTCTAGAATTGACTAACTCATCCATTGATACAAAATATGGAATCCTACAATTATATTATATAAGTTTTCATTACATGGTGAAAATATAGGATCATTGAATGTTTATTTTATTTGAAATAAGGTAAATAATACATGAAAACATAATAAATTCTTATATTTACTATAAAATACTTGTTAATGGGTTCAACATAAGTTACTCTTACTACATGTCATATCCAAAGGACATACATCAAAGGAAAGGGGTGAGCATGAATCTCAGTGGAGGAAATAAGAAAGAGATAAATATCTAGTGGCCATGGGACACATAAAAAATAACATGAGGCATAACAATAATTTGTGAATAAGATGTATATCATCATAATAAAAAAATGAGTCATAACATGTAAATGTCACTACAACATTTAAACGATACATTCACAAGCATGTCACTAAGGTTTATTACCAAAGTGATATAAATGAAAAATTAAAATGGTTATTCACTGAGGTATCATAAAATATGTCATCTCTAGATATTAAATACTTTACTAAATAAATTTGAGCACTATTAGAATTCACCATTAATATGTATTACTTAAAGTTAGTCACATAGATCATAAAACGTCATTTCATTAAAAATCTATAGATTATATAAAATGGGTCTCTCATCTTAATTTTCTCACACAAAAGAGCATAAAAATATGATCATTACATAAATTTTATCCCATGAAAATGGAATGTGGGTTCTTAAGGTAAAAATATCCTAATAAAAAAATAATTTGTATATCTTGTACAATGTCCCAATAAAATATTCATGATTTCATGTTCACAAAAGAAAAATAAAAAATAAATTCTATGTAACAAAAGAAACTGCAGATGTAAATTCAGTATCATGACAGGTATAAATTGTGGTTTTGGAAAATGATTAAATGAGATGGGAAAAGGGTCTCCCAATCATAATACATAATCTGGAAGTATATTTATGAAAAAAGGATAATAAAATATATTAACCATAACATTTATAAGTGATATAAAAAAAGGTTCTTCAATTGAAGATAATGGAAGTACAGTTCTTTTCCCTTGAATAATTACTTCTAAATAGTGTGGAATCTAACCAAGATGAATGAAGACACTATGGATGGACTACAAGGGAGTAAAACCAACTATAAAATCATGTAGAATGGATTGGGACAGAATATAAATAGATAAATGGTTGGGTATTTAGAATAAAAGTTGAAGAGTTTTCTAGTAATTTCATAATATATTTTTTGGGAAACAAGGTTGTGGAAAATAGAAAAACATTGGCTTACCCATGGTTATTGACAATGATTTTGGTCATTTGGGTAAAATGTTTGGTTATTTTATCCAACTATAATAGAGAATAATTTTCTATTACATCTTTTTTCATGGAAATGTAAATTTTAACATAGTAATATTTTAAATGTCAACGATACCATTTATGATTTATAATGTCACATAAATGTTTTGGATATTATTAAAAATATATTAAAATAAAAAACAGTAATAAAATAACTTATTTTTGAACTTATATTGTTGTTAATTAATAATGAAATCAGTAAGACAAAAATATGAATACATTAAACTTACTGGGAACCTAAAAATGTATTTTCAATATTTCTGAGAAAATTAATGTATTTTTTTAAATTCTTATAAATTCACCATAAGATATTTTTATTTATAATTTATATTTGAAAGATTATTTTATCTAAACAATTCTAAAAATATGAGAATATTAACATTTAATTATAAAAACCCTTATTTATTTAAAAATTGTATCTTTTAAGATAAAATCAATTTTCTCGAAATTATAAAAATTTAACTATTCAACTATAAAATTATTTTATAATTTATATTTTGGAAAGTGTTTTTTTTCTAATTTAGTTTTATTAAAAAAAAATTCCAATATTTTGGATTTTATTATAACTGTTTATATATTATTTAAAAAAATACAATTTTTTCCCATCCAAATATTTTTTATCAAATTAATCTTATTAATAAAAAAAATTTATTATGTAAAAAAATAATATATAGAATTAATAGAATACAACTTTTATTTATATGAATGAATTTACAATTAATGTGACTAAATTATCAAAACATAATTAATTTTTACACCCACATATTCCAAAATGGTAGGGTTTCAATGGTGGTAGTTTCATGTGGTGGCTAGGATAACTTTGACCAAGTGAAAATATGAACTAATTAGAACTTATATAGAAGGATATTCTTTTCAAGCTTTACCTATAGAAGTTTATCATGTGCTTGGTTAAGTGCGAACCCACGTGATGATACCACCATCCCATATTCTAAATAACTACCTCATAATGACATGACTTTTCTAGTTAAGGCCATTGATTATCCTTTCTATATCAATTAGCCTTTTTTATTAAAAATTAAAAACACTAATTATAATGGTATAATTACCAACTAATGGTATAATTTAAAATGGCCATATTGTCCAACAGTCATAATGAAAAACGATTATATTGGCCAATGGTCATACTGACCAATGTTCATATTGACCAATTATCACAATGACCAATGTTCATTTTGACCAAAATGCATACTGTCCAATGATAATATTGAGCAATGACCATATTGACCGATATTCATATTTACCAATACCTATATTTATCAATGATCACATTGAACAACGGTCATATTGACCAATTATCACATTGACCAACAATCTTATTGAAAAATGGCCATATTTACTAATGGTCATGTTTAACAACGGACATATTGACCAATAGTGTTGTTGACCAACTGTTAAAATTGACAAATGGTCATATAAAGTTTGAATCCAAATGGTCAAATTTCACTATATAATAGATAAATACAACTTCATTATTTCAAGAAAAATTCAACACAAATTTGTCATTAATGATATTTTTTCATTTGATAAGATTATAATTTTATTAATAATATTTTTTTCATTAATGTATCATTTAATGTTTAGTGTGATAATTATATCAGATTGGGATGTTGACACTTTCCAATTGTAAAATTTCTTGTTTATGTTTTTTTTCAGTTGTAATTTTTTTTCATTTTAATATATTTCATTGGACAATAATGTAATGATCATTGTTAATGATATAAATTTTGTCTGTTTTTTAATTTTTTTACTTGTATAATAATATATAATTTGTAATGAACAGTTATTCAGGAAAAAATATCATTTAAGCGGTATTTGTGCTGTAATTAGTATATCGATTTGTCTAAGGAATTCATTTTTAGGGACTAAACAAATATAATAATGATTATTAGAAAAATTAGAGGCATAAAAAATAAATTATAGAGATCCACCTATGTGATAATATTTTTAACCACATATAATAATAAAATGATAAAAATTTGAAATATGTGTATCATTCATCGATGATCATCTATATGATATTGATTACCGTTGAAAGGGCATGAGATGGATAAACCCAATGGAATAAAAAATCTTCTATCCATCTATTGTATTACCAAGCCTCACTTAATCTCTTTATGATCTTATACGGTTATCCCTTTAAGTATTGTGTTCTATGAAATAAGAAGATCATAGCTACATGTTCCACAGAGTTTTTACAAAGCATCATGAAAAATTCAAAATTCATTACCATCACAAGGTTGTGGTTTATATATGCTATCAAGGATTTTCCTGATATTCTTTCACTTATTCATGTGATAATTTCATGAATAAATGATACAAATATAATATGAATTCACCATATGAATTCATAAATTACTTTACATTTCAATTAATGATACTTTTTTTTGTAAACAATAGCTTATGTGGGTGAATAACTCCTTATCCATTTGATGGTAAGAAAACATTAAATGGTATACCCATCCATGTAAATTATAATTTTCATTATATAAATTATATATTTATCATATATATGTAATGATATAGGGTATAACACAATTAATCTATAAATTTCACTAAATTTCAATAGAATTTATTTGGTTTTCCATATATTATTTCACATATATTTTCTCATCAATACACATCCAAAAAATTTGTCAATTATTTTAAAAATGTGTTTTGAAATTTATCACCTACTGCACCAAAAGTCACATCATATATAATTCCCTGTGAACACCCATCCAAAACCCTTCTACATTTACATCTATAAAAATTCATGTTTCCATCTCATTAAAAGTCAATCTATATTAAAACAACAACAAAATATGACCCCACAATTCTTTATATAATGTGATGTAAATATTAATCACTAGATGTAAATATTTGATAAGAGTTTTTTCTATATAAATTATTCATTATTACTAAATCTATAAATGAATCTAGTTTTATCTTGATCAAACACATCTCTTTCCTGACATATCCTCACCAAATATAATCATATGAAAATATGTATTTGAATATCACCCATTTATCCATTATATCGGGTGACCATGAGACATATATCGTGCTAACCAATATATCCACCTCATGTGTTTTATAATCTCATAATACACACAAGACAAGTTTGGGAATACATAAATTTTCATTTATAGTTGTTGAAAATTATATCACATGCCCCATATCAGAATAGATTAGAACATCATATATAATATATAAGTATAACCGTACACTAAACAATCTATCTTAACTGAGGGTCAATTTGTAACACTCTTCATATAAGTGGAAAATATCTTCTTGATTGATATTTTGATAATGATATTGGAAAAAAAATACCCAACCACCTCATACACACTAATTAAATTTAAAACATTCATAATATGATTATCTATGTATAAAAGTTCCTAGGATAGGTATCATACCAACCATACGTAGTGGGGACACAAATATTATCCTTCCCCACTAGTATACTAAAGAAATAACTATGAAATTCAACATTGTACATGTAACAGATCATCTAGAACATAAAAAAGTCTATTATTATTTGTTTTTTACCACATTAGAAAGTTATATATCTTTTTATGATGTCTCATGGGGCATAATTATTTCTGTTAGAGGAGAATAAATGTACAGAATAATACAAACATAGGAAAAACTATATTAATTAATTAAAATATAGTATATGGGAAGATCAATGTTCAACCAATGAGATAGTAATTATTTTTTTTAGAGTTATAGAAAATTGTTTTACTAAATTAAATAAATATAATAATAATAATATTTGGGTTTGAATAAAATTTAAATAAATTAATAATGAAGGGAGCTGTTTATTTGGAAATCAGATTTGATGACGTGTTTGAGTTTTTTAATATTTTTAGCATAGGTGAAGAGGGATTCTAAGTTTAATGATTTTTTAGAATTGATATTGGGATAAGGTTTATTCAGAATCATTGTTAATGAAATCCCTCCTCAATGCAGCAATTCACCTTTTTCCATGTTTAGGAATTTTGGGTCATCGAATCAAGTTTATGTTACTACCAATTTGATCCTTCATTACCCTAAATTCGAATATGCTCACACCCCAATTAGGATAAACAATTTTTCAATTAAAAACACATTTTATATTCAAATATCAATAGTCATGATAAAAATAAATAAATTATATTTGTTTTTTATTCAAATTTGTAGCTTCCCAAATACAGGAATGAGAATAAAGCAATATAAATCAAGGATAACATACACCTATAGAGAATTTACCCTAGTAAAATGTAAGATTTACCCCATAATCCATGTAATGTGGGACTAATAGAGATTTAGTCATATAAAATAAGGAAAAATGAAAGAATTGGATATTTTTGGTGGAGGACCCTATATAGTAAATATTCTCACCATAGGTATTAATCTCATGAACCCCCCCCAAGGAAAACAACATATATATATATTTGTTAAAAAACAAACGGATCATGATGGATTAAAGTATTCATAAATATATCCCATTAATATTATTAGGGTTACACATAGGTTTTGATAAGTGATATGGATCATAATTTATTTTTCCCTATCCAAAATCACAATGAAATTTCATTTACTAGTAAATTTTGAAAAAATGCATACCATGAAATGGATTCATGCCATAAACTTGTTCCAAAAATTGAGCTATGATAATTTCTAAAACATTTTACAGGCCATAAACTTTTTAAAGTCCCTTAATTTATTATAGGACCTACATTTCAGGTCTCCATCACTTGATGCTATATTTTATCCAGGTTCATTAGTGTTGATACCTAGAAGAGTTCCATAGAAATCCTTAATCATTGAACTATATCAATAATGTTTAAATAATAATCATATTACATCCTATTACATTTAACCAATATGTTATTTTCTTCCTTCCAATATAAAAAAACAATAGATGAATATGTAAGAATCATTTTACTAAAAAAATTACTATATTTTAATATCAAAATTTAATGCATTAAATGAACTTATAAAATACACAACACTGTAATTAAAACATGCCAATAACGATGGAGTCTCAACATCTAATATATAATTATTTGTCTACCAGGATTTCTATATTTAATTTCAACATATTTTGTTGATTAAATGAAAATGGTAATTTTCAGACAATAAATGGTAATATTTATCGATGACCCTTTTTCAATGAAAAAAATAGCTTGAGTATTTTTCTTTTCTCCTATGAAATGGAATCACATTTTCAATCACCCATTTCAGAGTATCAATTCATTATTATTGAGAATCCAATTTTAATATTATATAAATTAAACTTTTCAATCAACGTCAATGTACAATTTCTAGAATAGTTCATTGCATACATAAATAAATTGGTACATACTATTATCTTCATGGCATCTAACATATCCCCCGTTTAAATATATAAATCAAAGTTAGTCATGATGGATTTACTTTTTAGGGTCAAAAAACTCTTAGTATATGGGAAGGTAGTTAAATAAATTGAATAAATGTATTATCAATAAATTGGACCAATTATATAGAATTGTTCATGTCATAAAAATATATGCTCGAAAAAATTTCCCATTACTAATGTCATGTCTCTTTTCCTTGAGAAAATATCATATTGGGATCATTATAAAAGAAAAAAAATGAATGAATGACCCTATATTAAAATAAACTCATTTTTTATTATTATTCTTACAAAAAATCTAACATCCACCACCAAAAAACATATGATCAAAAACATCATCTTTCATGTATTGGGGTTTTTTGATAATCCTAAAACACAACACAATTTTTTTTTTCAATTTTAAAATTTTTAATTTTTCAAATATATTTTACCAATAGCGGTGAATAATGTCGTACAATGAATAATACATGGACCCTCATATAGTTAAAAGATAATTCACTAGAAAAATATAATCAATGATATACATCCCCATCCAATATTGAGAGCCTCTCCACAATAATTACTCTTTTAAATATCATGATAAATAATTATTTGAATATAGTATAGGATAAAATATTATTATAACTCAGATAATATAATAACAAGTATTTTCTTGGATTATGTGGGATTAAGAAGGATTAATTTTTTGTATGTCCAATGATAATGGGTTAGACATAAGATACATCAATCCTACTAATATTGATTTTGTTTAGACATGGATTTTATTATTTTCCATGGATGTTCTAAAAGAAAATATTTTTTAGTATCATAAGAAATATATGATAAAAATAATGGGAAATATTAGGCTTAGGGGATGTCTCATTAATGATAATGAGGTATTGTGAAAACTACTCATGTCAATTTATATGAATAATAAAATCACATAATGTAAATGATATAAATTCATGGAATGGAAAAATACTAGAAAATTTTAATTTAAAAAAATTAAGATCCCCCTCAATCAAGATTTTATAAATCAAAAACCAAATGATTGACTCTACTAATTATTTTTCCCAATTTCAAAACTAAATTTATTGAAAAGGGAAATTTAAAATTCTGTGCATGGTAATTAGGTTATTCATTTTATTTCTTTTGGATTTGTTTACTAAAGAGGGAATAAAATCAACGGAATAAAATTTGAAATAAAAATATTCAAGTAATTTATTTTTTGAATAGAGTAGGAGAATTAATAATAGAAATATTTACATGAATTTGAATGATTATTCTAATTTACCTCCATGGATTATTCATCCATTGGATTCATGATAAGTGTTGGCCTTGATGTTTCATATTCGTTTTCTTTACAACTTTCTCACCATTTCATTGATGGTCAATTGTTTTTCAAAAAAAGGTGAAATCATTGTCTTTAATTAACGAAACAGAACGCATTTTGAGGAGCAAGAAGAGACATGTCTAAAAATAGAATATAAAAATTCCATAAAACATGTTTTTTTATCCAAGATGATCTTTTGATTATCATCATTGGATGTACTATACCATATTCAGTTTCATTTTAGGTGACAGATGACTTAAAATATTTTACCAGTTAGGGTCCATGAATTGTCTCTGATATGACCAGTTTAGGATGGTTGGACCATGTCCTCCCTTTATAAATATATTAAATCTCCATGACAGAATATATTTCATTATTTTTATTTTCTTGATCAACCATTTCATCCTTGATAATAAATACATAAATTGAATGTAGTGTGTCATCTATACATGTTTTCTATTTTCAAACATTTTGAGTCAGTCACATTTAATGTCTTTTTCTTAATTTTTTAGCTTCCCCTAAATATTATCAGATATTTTACTTTCTTTATCTGCTTCCACAACCAAAATATACTTTGTGAACTTATTCAACAACAATAATATCTTCAACTTCAATTATTTCATTTACTCTGAACCCATCATCTACTATTACATCACAATTTGTCATTTCCTAGTGGCTATTAAAACATAATTCTTTGAATTGAACACTCAATCACATTTCACCACTATATATGTTAATCAGTGCATTCTTAGTTGTTAGAAATGGACTTCCCATAATAAGACATGTTCACTAATATTCAAATTTTATCACAATTAATGTCATAGGGGATGTAGATTTAATCTATTTTCATTAAAATATCATTGATGACCCCTCATAGGCGCTTCAATGTTCAATATATTAATCTATGTTCTAATATTATGTTACTAAATATTACTTGTTCTAGGATCCAATAAGTCATATATGACATGATATTGACACTCACACCTAAATCACATAATTGTTTAAAAAAATATATCCAATAATAATAGCTATGTAAATGAAAATAATATCTTGTTTATCTATGTGTAGGATCATTGATACAACCACTGAACATACAAGTGTGAGTTTAACAATTTCCATTTCATGTAGATTCATTATATTGTTCACCATTACTTTGACGCATTTTTGGTACATCAACATTTTTGTAAGAGTGTCTGTAAAATGGATATATATATAATAATTTTTAAAGTGTTCCAAACATTTATGTTTTTTCCATTTGATCATCATTTATAAAATAATCTATAGAATTTAATATCTAGGATTTTACTATGGTGATTTATTTTACATATTATTCATCCACATGTTCCTCAATAATTTCTAGTTCTTCTTTATTTTCCTATTTTACAATTATTGATTCACGATGATCTTGAGAGACTATCTACTCCATAAGGAAATTAATTTCAAATAATTATTTGGGCACACTAAGGGTTATAATAATGTTCCCCATTTGGCTTATGTCAGAACTACTTTGTTAATTTCCTTATTTAATGCTCTAAAATTTTTCAAGGTGGCTTTCGGAATCGCTAAGTATTCCCCTATATCTTTGATTACCACCTCAAACATGCTCATGACTGTCGACAATAGAACCTCTTATATAAGTACATGGATCATTATTTTCTCCCCTTTGGGTTCATATTACTTCTATCCAAATGGTGTTTGTTGGTGCCATGTCCCTAATTTTTTGGGGCCATGAAACCTGCATTTGATTATATCTATTATAATATGTACAATTTTTTTTTCTCCATACATGTATCTTGGAGATTTTATGGAGCCACCATTCAATCCATTTTTCTTTTTATGTCATCCATTTAATCCACCATCATGTTATCATTTTAATCGATTTCTCTAGGAATATTTCTAGATGCACATTTGAATCTTTTTGTTGTCATCCAGTAAATATCATGATTGTTGAGATCATCTTGATGAGGGAAGGAGTTATCTTGAAATGAATTTTAGAAAAAAGAGTCACCAGGTTGTGTAGTCACAATCCGATTGTTTGATGTCTAGTCATTGAAAAATGTAGACCCAAATATCATTAAAATACGCCTCTAATTTTTTTTGGATATTTTCTATCTTTATCCATAGTCATAAATTCTTTATTAATCCTTATCTTTTTGCAATTTCTGGAAAGAAATTAAAAAAATACTATTATATTTTCATTTTGGTTTTGTAAATTCCATATGATTTAAAATCCTTAAAATTTCATTATGAAACTCCCCAAATAAAAAAGGAAATTAATATAAAGAAACAAAATTATAATTAAAAATTATGAAATCTAAATTATAGATGTCCATAGAAATAATTCATATAAAGTAAAAACTATTTTTCTACTTGGAAAATCAATATAAAAGTCAAAAGTAATGAAATTGTGATACTATTTATTTAAAATATAGTATATGGAATGGTTGTGGTCAAACCCAATAAATGGTGAATTAATTTATTTATTATTTAAGGTATATAGTTAACGAAATTTATTAATGATTAATGACTTAGATCTGGGTTTGAATGAAATTTATATAAAGGAAGAATGAAGGTGTACAGGTTCGTTGGAAATTTGGTTTGATGGAATTCCATATTTTTTTATCTTTTAGTGTTTGAATGAAATATTACATAAAAGAAAAACTATCATTCAATATCGATGTATGAGTCAAAACATTTGTAATCCATGGTCATGAAATTCCCTCCCCATAATGGAAATTCTATATTCCCCATGTGTAGGTAATTTTGAGAATTGATGAATCAACAATTTTTTGAGACCATTTTTAAAAAGGAGAGCCATATATGTCAATATAGTTATTCCTAAATAATGATAACATGTTTTTTTAATTAAAATTTATATCCATATTCAATTATCAATTATTTATATAAAAGTTATAAAATGAAATCTGAAATTATATTATAAGTAATGTAATCCTAATACATGAATTTAATTAAACTAAAATAAAAATTGACCTTTCCATGTTTTCTATTTTACCTAAGAATTAAGTGGGATTTACCCCCATTATCTTATTGAAGAGAGCATAAGATAGATGGAAGAATGAAAAATAAGGGTAAAATAATATAGTAAAGAGGTATGAGGGATGACCCTGCATAACACCACTCATTTCCCAATCTCTAGAAATCCCTCCTAGTATAAATGCAGTAACTATCCATTTTTACACATAATAGAGATTTTAATTGATTTATATCATCATAAATGTTTCCCATTATGAGAATTATGACAATTCCAATATTTGAGTTTTGGTATAGGTTGTAATATCTTTATTCCTAAAAATATATTATCAAAAGATAACTTTATTTGGAAAATATCACATCATTTATGTTGTGGACTAGATTCATCAATTAAACAAGTTTAATGTCCTGAAATAGTTTAATGACAATGAATAGTTACATTCTATGAATTTTTATTGGCCCTAAACTTCCAGTTTCCAGAACAGGAAGCTTTGTTTCACCCATTTTATCAGTTTTTACACCTAGAAGTGTTATATGGGTATCCTTAATCATTGAAAAAAAAATTATCTGGAAATAATTGTCATTTTCTCAACTTTTACTTGTAATCCATAACTTATTTCACCCAACCCAATACTAAAAAAACATTAAATGTATAATATAAAATAAAACTTTAAATTACCAAAATAAATATATTATAATATCAATAATTTATACCTGGAATTTATCAATCACTATAATGGAATATTAGTCACACAAACCATAAAAATTAATCATATCCAAGAATATTATATTATATAGATTGGTTATGGAAAACACATTTCCATAAATTAAAAGACCAATTATCATTTCCTTTCATTAAATAAATATATATATATAGGTAATGTGGAAAAATTATATAGTATAAATTTCCAGTAATATATATAATTAATACAATTAAAACTATTTTACTATTTTTTGAGAAACCTAACATAAGCTCATATTAATTATATCACATATAATAGAATACCATATCACCTATATATATATGCTGTAGAATTTGAGTCTTTCAAAACTAATTACATTATATATATCTTTTATCACATCCCAATGTTGTAACCCAAAATATTCAACTAAATATTCTACGGGAAAACTATATGAAGAATTATTGTTTAAATAAAGGAGAAATTTTAGAATTGTATTCATAATGGAATAACTTAATAAATGTATTCAATATTATTAAAACTATCTTGTCACATATTATGATGTCTACTTTTATTTTCAATATAAAAATATATCTCAGTGTATAATAATCAACTTTGGACCAATTTATTTTAGAATTTTAATTTATTCATTTTCATAAAATGTAACTATTTAAATTACTACCACACCAGTACATCCTAAACACGTTTATGACATAGTTACAATCACATGAATATAGTAACCTAATATAATTTGTATATTTATCACTACCGTAGTATCCTAATTTCATTTTTAGATTAATTGATATCAACTATGGTATTATAACTAATATAACTCATTATATTTCATTTTGACTATGTAATGTATACTAACCAAATATATTAACATATATTCCCATAATAATCATGACTAGAATAAACTATATAGAAATATTTATATTCATATTCTCATGGAAACTAAATATAACACTTTACATTTTTTCATTAAAATCATATATCATGAAAATAGTTTGTGATATCTTGTGAAAACACATAATAGTCTTTTACTATTATGATCATTAATAAAAAATTGATTTTCAATTACTCTAAAAAAATAATTACCACTCTTTAAATTGAAATTTATTATCAAATACCCATGATTCTTTTGGATATCTTTTGAAAAACACATTAATCATGGACTGATATATTTGTATAGTAAATAGTTATATGCACATTTTTAACCATAAAAAATGAGACACATTTCATATTTATTTGTATCCACATATCCAAAAAAATGGATATTATATTGAATTCAAATTTATAACTGTTTTATATAATAATTTTTTGTTAACTTAGAACATATGTGATTTACAATACAGCCCAAAAAACCTCTTAATTACTATTTTTTTGGAATATATTTTTAAGTAACAAAAACTTCTTTTTTTAGAAATAATACATAGTTACCCTTGCTTGAATAATAATCAAATATTATATATATTGATTTTATATATGGTATTTTATGAGTTTAAATATGTTTTATGAAATTATGATAACTTATTAACATAATCCACTTATCAGTGGTGGAATCAGAATCCTTAATATTTTAAAAAATCTATTAAAAAACAATTTTTCCATACTATTATTCTTATTTATGCTATCGAATTTGATGATTTTTAATCATTATATTCAATTGACTATAATAATTTATTCAAAAATAATAATTTTTATTTATATGATTCATTTATTATGTAAAAGAAAATAACCTGAATAAACACATATATTTGTAAGATTAATCAAAAATTGAAATTTTCCATTACATTCCAATTTTATATTGTAAATCTTTAAATCATATAATTAAATAAAACTATATGATTAGTAAATTTTTCATTGATTTTAAACTATATAATATAAAAACAATTTGGAACAATTTATTCAGTATCAAATACCCATCAATATTATTGAATTAATTTTTATAATAACTATAGTTGTCTTGGACATTCCATTTTGATTCCTAAGAACTCATAAACAATCCTGATAATGAATCATAAGGATATATTATTCCTCCTTCCTATAAACACAAAAATTTAATGATATTGAAACGATTCAAGGTGAATCCTTTTTAATAATTTAATCTATCTTTTATTCTATTTTTTTAATCATTCAACAACTCATACATAACATATTGAATATTGAACCACGACAACATGGGTATAGAAAATATATGTTAAATAGTTTTAAATTATTGGGTAATCATTAGTTGAATTCAAACATATTGTTGGTTTTATTAATTAAAAATATTAATCCATTTTTAATTTCCTATTAATTTATGATATATAATAAAACAAATAATATATAGTGTTTATAAAAAATATCCATCTCATTTGAATAATCAAAAACAGTTTGAATATGAAAAAACACATGTGTTATAATAAGTTCAACTAAAATTAAATTATCCAATTATTAAATTTAGTAACTCCTTTTTTCCATTAAATCATTCCCCAATTATCAATTGTCCCTATTTTTGACATTCTATATGTTAAAAAATATTAAAACATATCATTGATATCATATATCTTTCAGAATATTAAATATGAATTATATAACCAATAATGCATTAAAGAAACCATCAGTCTCACCGAGTCATTAAAATATTCAATTATATTTTGTATCATTTGGAATGCCCAATAGTATTAATTTTATGAGATTAAAAATACATATAATGTTTTTTATGCAATAACATTAAGAAAAAAACGTGTTATTTTATTTTTATGGTCCTTATTATATTATTTATTATGAAATTTTATGTGAATAAATATATACATTCATAAGAGTCAATAGTCATCTAATGGTCTATTTTGTTAATAGGATACTCATAAAGAAATGGTTCAAAAAAATATTTATCATCAAGAACATTTTTTAATTACCAATCATACATTGAATCCATTATTAATTACTAGTATTTTATGTTGATTATGTTATGTTTCTAAATCAATGGATTTTTGAACATGTTTAGTTTGATGATGATTAAGTTATTAATTTAAAATAAAAAACTTTCTGTATGATTAAAATATTTTATTTCCACTTAATAAGGCATTTTATTGATTGTTATTCCAACAAAACAATGAAATTTTTTAATACACACCATATCAATTGTCAATTCAAGATGAATATTTCACTATGAAATGAGTCCTCTATGTCATTACCCTTAACACAAGGTTAATTATGTTGGGAATAATCCCAATAATAACATATATGGAACATGTATTGTCGACCATGAAAATACTTTTTTAGTCTTTTTTATGGATAAACTCCTTATCATTCCTCTTGTATACTTCAAAATGGATTATAAACTAAGGGTAGACCAAATAATTTGTTAGTGAAATGGATAAAATATAAAATATAGCGGTACCCTTATTTGGAATAACAGTATGAAGGATGATTATTTTTCACTCATTACTTTCTTCCCTTAAACAAGATAATCTAGGTATAACCTACATTTGATGAACGTACACTACAAGATGATCATGGTCTTGGAAAGTGCGACATTTGAATGAATATAACTTATAGTATTTGAAGGGTATTTCATCTCACAATAATAATTTTATAAATCCTATTTATATATGAATTATAATATTTTTATTTAATATTTTAAATTCATAATTCTAATGAAAAATATTATATTCACATTAGTAATCCCATAGAGATAGAATAAATACCACATTAACCATTCTGGTAAATTTATAAGCCCCTAGTGGACAGGTTTTCTTAACCCCATTTCTTGTAATCATAGATTATATCATCAAGATATAATTCTATTAATTGTAATAGTAATAAATAATATTCCTAAAATATATTCATTAAATAAAATTAATATCATAATTTCAACTATAAACTATGTTTAAGGTAGATTAAATACTCATTTCACTATCAAAACTAGCATGTAATACATGGATATGTATCTTATAATTAGTTAAACATTTAAAATAATTCATTCAAAATTCATCATCTAAATATATTATAACTATGAATAATATATGTAATAAACATTAAATAAATGGTTAATTTGAAGGCTTAAACAAGATATAAACATTTTAGAATAATTTATAACAAATAAAATTTAAAAAAAATTATTTTATTCATTATATTATATACATTCATCAATATTTATCACAAAATTATTATATTTAATTTGAGATAAACTCAATCGTATTATTCATGATATGGAATTTCATTATAAATATCATATATTTTTTGAATTAAAGATAATTCATAATTTTATTTCTATTATGTAACCCTTTTCTAAAATTTAAATATCACATAAAACAAACTATTTCAACCAAAATTACATAAAACAAAAAAAATTATACGACTACAATAATTTAATATATAATCATATTTAGTATGAAAAAATAAAAATCATTAATTATTAAGTAATCAAAAATTAAATACAAGTATCTCTATATTTTGGATATAATTATGTAATTTATAAAGGGCTTTAAAAAGTTTTGATATGATTTCTCAATAAAAAAAGTATTTCAATATCATATTAAATTTTATATAACAAGTTATTATAATTTTAAAAAAGAAATCTATATCTATGAAAAATTTATACATTATTATTTCATAAAATCATCATATAATTATTTAATCTCAAATAATAATTCATTAATCTAAGAAAAATTTAAAATTTAAAATATTCAAATATATCACTTATCATAGTGTTTATAAAACTTATTTGTAATTTAAATTAATTAAATTTCATTAAATATTTACCACTTTCTAGTTTACCATACATAGATTCCCAGTATGTGTAAGGGTAACCGCCAATCAACATTATGTAGATAGACTATATAATGGTCAATTTCAATGACCCATATGTTCTTTTTATTGAATAAGGATACTAAGATTTCACTTTCATAATATCTATTCATGTAAAGATTACACTCATATTATCCTTGTATTAAAAAAATTCATATAGCAGAATGAAATAGATTATCTTTTTATGAACTCCATCATGCGAATCTATGTCATAGTCTTACATTATGTGAACCCTTAATGTAATATTTAGCCTCAAACTACCTTTATCTAAGTGCCTCCCATATAGGACACCTTCAGTTGTCCTTGAAAAATCCTAGATATATAAAGGTAACAAGTGTATTACTTATAAAAATCCCAATTACAAAAAATTAGCATCTCAATTACCTCTACACATATGAGATCTATAAGGGTAATGCTACATTTACCTTTATGTTGACCATTTACATAATGTTAAAACATTTTTTGAAATAATAAAACAATTCCCAATTTATATTTTTATTCATTTCATGAATCATTTCATAAATAAAACATATGGGATGGGTGAGAAACCCATGTTGGTGTCTAAACGAGTCAAATAAAAAACATTAGATCAATAATATGTATTTAAATTCTTCCTCCTATGATATTCTTTATAAGAATGAGTGAAACTATATAAAATACTGAAATGAAGAACACATTAAATCATGTGTCAAATTCATGGAATAGAATATTCATCAAATTTATCATTTTCTCGTTGTTTTGATAGGGATAACGAAAGTTAAAATAAATATGAACCCACATCATAAGGTATCCATAGGATGTTTCAAATCACACCTATTATGAGTGGGATTCTCCTTAAAATAATGACGAATACAAACCAGAATGTTTTATGCATAATAAAGAAGAATAATAGAGCTACTTGATATAGGGAGGTCTTTTCATGAATCACAAATAACATCCATATTCAATTTTATCACATAGAAGTTGTACGTATATGATATCAAAGTCACTATGAGACCCCACGAATTTATTCACTAGTTAATAATCATGAAAAGTTCAACATCTAGTATATGAAATCATCATATGAATTCATCACATCCTATATATTTCTTCTTATGTAAAGGATTTTCTAAATCAACCCTTATATGATTTAATAACCCAGGTGTGAATCGTACTAATTAAATGTATTAAATGAAATACCAATTAATTAAAGTCATAACTTTCAATATATAAATTATAGATGTATAATAAATATATAATTATTTAGGGAATATCCAATTTTATAATATCATGGACTATGTTCCCACTTATATAGGGAAGGGGCCTCTGAAAATCAAAGGTATTATACAAATCCATTACAATTTATGTATTGAATTTTATGTTTTTAGTGTATCTCAATTTTTTTATATAACATATTTATTATTTATTTGGACTTTGTTGATAATTTGTTTCTTTAAATGTTGAATGTTGTTACTCTAATATGGTATAAAGTAGTTCTAATTAAGACATGTCAAACATATGGATTTTTCAATTGTAAATATAGTCACCTTTGCTACATATTAATTCTATTAATTTTTTTTCTTATTTAATAGTATTTATATTCTATTTTAAATATATTTTCAAATTTATTTTATAATATTGGAGATATTTGAAATTTTTTCATTTATATGATTTTTGTTTTTTTATAGGATGAGTATATTTATCATTCCTTCAAAACATATTTTTATTTAAGATGTCATAAGATGATTACATATTATATTATGATGATGTTTCTCAGTTTATTTTAGGGAAATGTTAGTGTTGTTTTATTATTATGGTAGATTTGTCTCATTATGTATTTTAATGGTTTTTTGGATTGACCATAGAGAGTTATGTTACATTTTAATAGACGAAGTAATTGGTATGGATCCTTTCTCTATCAAATATTATAGAATGTCTCTAATTTATCTTAAGGAATTTAAAATTCAATTTTAATATATATTTATTTAAAGGATCATTTGAAAATGTGTATCATGTGTGTGTTCTCCAATCTTTTTTGTTTCCAAAAAATTAGATAAAAGCATAATTTTAGGTGTTGATTATCAATGTATATTTTATTTTAACATTATCCACCGGTATCTACGTTGTTAGAATTATAAAATATTTCACAATTTATTGGGGTTTCATTGTTCTTTATGATTAATCATCAGTCATGATATGATAAAATAAATCTATGAGATGAAAATAGTCTAATTATTATGTTTTATACCTATTATGATTGTTTTTTTATTTTTTAGTAATGTTTTTCGGATAAAAATATTCTATCTGTGTTTTATAATTTAGTAAATTGAGTCTTCTATACTTATATGGAATAATTATTAATAGTTTTAATTGATTATATATTATTTATTTAACATGTTATGATGATCCGTGGGAAAATGTATTATCCTATAGACATTGAAGGCTCATACACATAATGATAAAAGAATAAAATATTACTTTAATATATTAAAAGTAATTATTCAGAAAAATCATGTGTGTTAATTTTTAATTTTATATGATTCATATATTTTTTAAGAAGTGATGTATAATGTATTTCCCAATATGTTCCTGGACTTCAGAAATTTCAAATATCTCTAGAAATTATCCTCGAATGATTCTATATTTCCCCAGTAATATACTGTTAATGTATTCCCTGAAACATAATGTGGTTAGGCTTCAATTAGATTAAATTTTTGATATCATTTTAGAAAAATTATGTTAAATTTTGATCTATTTTCTTTTGTTATTAAATGGGATCTTAGTATGTGATATGATGATAATTTTGATTCATTAGTAGAGTCATAGGTTTTTTTAAAGATAAATTAACTTATGTTATTTAATAAAAATCTTTATAAAGTTCAACATATGGGAAGAATTAAGTCACTCATTTTCTTATTTTGGACCATATGGTTAGAGGACTCAACTATTTAGATAATTATTTCTTTATTGAGGTTCACTATTTTTAAAGAATATAATTGTCTGAAATATATTTTCTACTAATCAAAAAAGAATATATTTTAAAAGATATATGTTTAATATCTCTAGTCCATTTATGTTGAGATTAAAAATACTCCAGGTATGTGATATATTTTTATCAATTATTTTAAATATATTCATTATAATGTTTCAGTTTTAGAATTAAATGATTAATAGAAAGAAATGAAACTATTCTTAGTGTTAAAACATGTTATTTTTGAAGAAATCATTATGTTATTTTAAAATCATTAACTATCCATATATGACTGATGGAGTGAGTGAAAGAAGGGAAAGGATCATATTATGAATAGTAAATTTTCGTGGAAGAATTTATAACTGGTAGATGATACTAGTATTGAAAAAAAATATATTTGATTCCTATCTCTATGATCATGGTTTTCTTTTAGTTATGTTGAATTTTAATATTATATGATAAAATTTCCTTATGAATTATTCATCATGTGTTGTAAAAAATTTATCATATTATGAAATATAATATTTAATTGTTGTGTATGAAGAAAGATATGGTTATATTTATTTTAATATTCCTTAATCAAAAGAAATTAGTTGTAAATATATTAAGAACAATAAATATATTATAGTCATTTCACATTCCAATATAGATATGGTATAATTTAATGATTGATTTCATAATTTCACTTTCAGGGTCAACCCAAGGGAGGGAATTATTCTCTTTGGGTCTGTTTTAGGTGGAAAATTAATATTATTTCATACTGACCCAAGACACTCAGATGTGCGAAGAAATATGAGGGATTTATATTTAGTATTTTTTTAATTCAATATTTTCATAGTATTATTAATTAAAATAATTATATAATATTTATATATTGGTTTTTTGGGGAATATATGGAGATTTATAGTATCAGAAAATGATATGTGTTTTATACCAACCTAAAACTAACTGATACTTTGGGAAAAATATCATTATTTAGGTGGTATTTTACATACATCATATAATTTATTTTCATGGTAAATGGTACTATAATTTGGCCTCTTATTTTTTTTCACAAAATCCTCAAATAATCAATTCAAAAGAAACTGAGTGGGAAATTTTAACAGATGTTCTTTTAAACCCTACTTTTGGGTATTGGTGTCATAGAAGAAACATTGATTAGTTCAATATCATTATTCTATTAAGTGGGGCATTAATAATATTTTATATTGTTTATAGGGTTTTCTTTCCATAATGTGGCTTATACTTTATCTTTCATCATCTTGATCAGGGTATTTTCTCTAGTTTTTGACTAATTGGTTGTAACATTATTATTAAATCCAAACAACTCAACTTCATCTTGGTTATATTGGAATGATAGAGTCAGAGATTTGATTTTCTTTAATTATTTTATATAAGTGGTTTTTTTAAAATTATAAAAATTCTTTTCATTGTATTATTACTATTGGGATGGACATCGATCCAAAATCACTTTAAATTTTATATCATATTCTTTCCCTTCCTATTATAAGTCACATTTAATTTGTGTTCTAGGTTTGTCAATACTGTCGAATGATGATTATTTTTAATATCTTAACTCTATTATATTAATAAATTAAATTTAATATTATCCCATTTGGATAGATTTTAATGTTTTTCATTAATGTGGTGACTATTTTCTGACTTACATGTATGCTTGTTGATTGGATATAGCACCGATAGAAAGGGATGTAATGGGGAAATGATCTCTGTAATTGTGATTGTTGCGGTTAGTCTACTACTATGGTCTACAATGTTTATATAGAGATCTAGATGAGTAAATTATTATGTTTTTAATTCATATTTTAGTTTCATTATTAAGATATTTATCTAATAAATTTTTTTTAAACAATTATTGAACGTCTACACGAATATTTTTCCCACCACCTCTGTTTCCAGATCCATGTTCTTCATGGATGTAGGGTGTTAAAACATTTACATAGTAGGTATTTATATTTTTAGTCAAAATTTTTTAGATAATTGGAGATTTGTTTTATCCTTTTATAAGATTAATTTTTTATTTTTTAGGTTATTTAATATTAGGATATGATAGAGGTTGTAATTGTGATGGATCCACTTGGTAACGATTATTTATTTAAGTGCACCAAACCAACACATTTTGATTTATCACTAAAAATACATTCTTTGAACACTATCATTTATACAATGTGAGATCAACCAATCATTATTTTACATCACATATATAATTTAACCACTAAATATCATAAATAATCACATAATACCGGGAATAAAAGGAATAGTTTCATTTTGTATTTGTTGTGTAAGAAATTTTTTTATGATTCTTATAAACATATCTCTATGATCGAACCATGCTGGATTCACTTCAAGAGTTCTCATAATTTCTAATAGTGTTTATAAACTACAGAACTAAATCATAAGAAATGGTTGGAATAATAAAAATATCAAAATATAAAAAAATTATAAATTAATATATCATAACAATAAGTTCAAAAAAAATAATGTAAATATTTATTATTGAAAATGGAATGATACAATAAGATATATTCATAATCCTTATTAGAAATATGAGTAATTTAGATTTGGAAAATGTATCTAATAGAATATTATTGCAAAAACATTGTATAATAAAAATCATTTATAGATAATTATAATAGGAATAATGACGTGGAAGGATAGGGAAGTAAATAGTAATAGAAACGATGTCATATAAAACATTCTTAAAACCAAAAAACAATGAACTGGTAATCTCTATATTTTTCTAATTATACGTTGGAGTAGTAATAAATAAATTATTCTATGAGTTGGGGAGTCATCACTGACTAATTCACATAATAATAGTGGTGTAATCTATATTATATGATTCACAAAACATATTGGAACACGAATCAATACAAGAATACAAAAATATGGTGGAGTAGGCATCACATACTGCTTACTATATTGTTGTGTGCATCAATAAATGACTAATATAAATATCTCATGAGTTATAAATAATTAACCAATGAATTGGAGGGTGATATAGGACTAATAACTTTTGAAAAATAATAATCGATAGATATTTTGTCATTAGATCATAAAAAAATTTAAACTTCCTATATAAGTAAATTAACCCATTCAAATAATAGTATATCCTTGAAAAAAATTAAAATATCATTCAATAATACATCTAGATAAATAATATAAATAGTGACCAAATAACACCCCTAATAAAAAATATGGAGAACGAGGGTTGATTTCATATATTAATTGTTTTGATAAAATTGGGTAAAACTAATAAAAAATAATTTGGAATTCCAATTCTTAAAAGGGTAAAACAATTTCAAAATATTATTTCTGAAAAATAAAATATTTAAAAAAGACAATAAAATTGAAAATAATTGTTTAAAACCAAGTTTTATTTTTAGACTATAAATAATTTAATATAATGATACTTTAAAAAAATCACGATTTAATGATGCATGTATAATTTATTCTTAAAACAAAAGCCTTTAGAATTCTTTTAAAAAAAAGATAATTCTTCTTAGAAAAAATTAGTTTTAAATATATATGAATATTGCATTTTAAAGAAAATTCATCATCAGTGAAAACCCTTCTCAAACCATTTTAAAAAATGGATTGTATGTTTCATAATTATTAATTATAACATGTTGATACAATAATTAAAATTGTATTTATGAAATCATTTTTGGTACACTCATAAAACATTATGATATGATTCACATTAAAAAGTCATTTTTATAAAGGGGAACATAAAAAATTTGAAATAATTTACTCAAAAATACGACACAATAGTAGATCCTTAAAAGAAAGTAATTTTTTAAAAATTCTAAATTTTAATCTACTTGAATGAAATTGTCATATGAAACTAAATCATTAAAATTATAATGTTGTAAAAACATAAATCATTGAAAAAATAATACATGAAAATATATTAATAAAATGGATTCAAAAAATTAATTTTAATAAATTGAGATTTGAAAAATTATAAAAGTATTTATAAGGAAAATTTATAGTATAAGATTAATACATTTTTTTAAAGGATATAAAAAAATTTCAATATATTGAAATACTTTTGCTGAAAACAACAATCGTAAAATGGTTAACCCAATAAGGATTTTGAAAATATGAGAAATGAAATATTATTTTTTAGGGAGTTAAAAAATATATTCATTTCATAATTATCAAGAAAATATGTCTTTTGGTAATAATGGACATGAAAATGATGAAAAATACATCTCTGAAAGATATGATATTTTTTCATAAAAACATTGTTCTTTAATGAGAATGAAATTAATTAAGAACAAATGTTTGAGTTAAAAATTCCATTTTAAAAAAGATAAAAGTAGATATACTTTTTGAAGAAGGAAATATATAAACTTGTTAAACATTTATTAATGATTATAATTTATTAAAAATTTAACATATGGATAGAAATATTGAGATAACCACATTGAATATGAGTGACATTATTCATGAGGTAATAGTAGTATTGAATGTGTTTTATGTAGTAAAATGTAAATCCACTATAAAAAAGTAAATAAAAAATATAAAATATCAAATATAATAATTTTTGTAATATATATGATAAATTTTTATGAAATATAACCATAAATCAAGGTAGAATAATTGAGTTACCAAAAAAACATATATCAATATTATCTTTTGAATTGAAAACTTGTTAAATGAAGGAAATTAAATAAGCATGTAAATCCATTATATTTTAATGAATAATTTTTAGAAAATAAATATTTTTCAAATATATACACAAAAAATATGAAAAAATTAGAGAATAAACATCTTAACCTAATAAATAAAAATTTAGATGTGGAAACCCTAATGTTCATGGTAACATAAGAATCAAAAAAACATTATCAGGTTACATTGAATTGGATAAAAAAATATCATGAAATGAATGATTTTTTTTAATCTAATAGAGTATGGTATTAGATAATGAATATATAATAAATAATTGATAATGTTATAAAAATTTTCTAATGTAATTTAAAATAACGTTAAATAACCCATAAAAACATGGACTCCCTTGAATAGAAATCTATTTAATGAAGAAAACATGATCTGGTTCTTGAAAACACATGAAATGTATTAATCTAGTAAAATTCATCCATTATGTATTAATTACATCAAGTCAATGATATTTTCATTCATAATATAAAATAATTCTCATGAAATTAAATTTGAGAAATGGTAAACTTTACCTTAATTCATGGCACAGGAAAAAATGAATTTTATGTATAAAACAATAACTTTCATAAAAAATTATTTACAAATAATTTTCATTTATATATTATTTTAAAAACATCATTTATAGTTATTATCTAATTTTCTACTAGTCATTTAGTATCTATTTTCAATATCAGGTGAGAGTTGTTTGATCTATTATGAACTAGTTTCGTAATAGTAGGTTATTATTTATTATTCTCCAGAACATCATCATTACCAAATAATAATAGTGAAACTAATTAATACACTATATTAATTTATAATATTAAAATTTCTTTCAATTCAATTTTCTATTTCGGGTGGTGAAGATTAAATATTAGATTATTATGTCACAATAATTTCTATTTAACAAATAACTATATTTTCATTACTATGTTTATTATTAACCTTACCATTCAAAAATAAATTAAAACATTATTTACTTATTTAAATCATATATTATAATTCATTAGTTTCTCATTGTCTTCCAAGATATTATTTTTTATCCTCGTTCTTTTATGTGGTTACACCAACCCAATCATGAACATAAAAAAAAATAGATGAATATGATGTGATTTAGATTTAATATCATCATTAAAAAGGATTAATATTATTTTTTATATTTAATTTTTCTATAAATAATAATTTACTAGATTTATAAAAAATAGTTATGTATTCAAAACTATAAAATAATATGATCAATGTTCATTTAAACATGACATGTTCCTTTTATAGTATAGAATTTACAATGGTCATTTTTTTCTAGAATTAATAGTAATTTTTTAAATTTGTGAAACTAAAATACTAATAATTACATAAAATCATATTAATAAATTAAATTTCCCATTGTTAAAAATTATTATGCTGGTGATGTAAAATGAAACATGAATCTTCATTGGGGACAATGTATGCATATATGAAGAAATGTTTCTTATGTATTCCTTAAGAGAAATATGGGAAATTTGATAATAGTTATTACCAAAATATATAAAATTTCTAAAAACTATCAATACATCTTAAATCGTATAATATTGTGAAAATATATGTGAACGGTGATGATAATAAGGAGACATAGTTGGGAATGATTAATACTAAAAATTGAGATCTTCAGATTTTTCTTAGAAATCTCCTTAACACCCTGAGATTCATAAATTGGAACGTCATGTTCTATTGTATATGATACAGGCAACATCAGGAATAGAAAATAATATAACATCATACTACATAAGATATATTTTTTTAAAATAAATTAAATATCTTTGGTAGATTGTGATGCACAAAACATTGGGTTTCAAAAATCATGCTACACTATAAAAATAACACCTCTATCAACCATATAATAATATTTTATAATGTTTATAAAATTAATTATCCATATAATCTTCATAAAAATGGTAATTGATAATGTCTCTCATGTATATGGAGGACTGCTGTCTCATGAACTAATGTAAAATGCTTTCCATCAACACCTCTCAGGGTTCTGTTTGAAGATTGATATAAACAAATATATGAAAATTAAAAAATAATTATACCAATGGATTCATTATATCAAATATAAATTTTAATTTTTCAATCCATATGTGATAAGATAACATTTCTCGTACATACAAAGGACTACCGCCACAATATGTAATATGATTCATCTTTTAGTAACAGTTTACCTGAAATGTGAATTGGATAAATTTGATAATTATATGTGATATAAAGAAAATAATTATGATATTACTGACATTTTGAAATTTCTAATATCATATTATAAGATTATCATTCTTAGATTTTCACTCAGTAAGAGATGATTACTTAATTCAAGTATCTGAGGATTACAAAATTCTTGAACTGATGTCACTATTCATTCCATAACCCCGCCACATGAATGATATACATTATATAATTTAAAAATATTAATTTTTTATTCATTATATTATTATAATTTTAGAATGGTAAAATTTTCGTACCCCATTTCATAGTGATCAATTATATATGAAAAAGTTTTTCATGTGTATGTATGACCTACAACATCAAATATCATAACGTACATCATTTCACAAAACCACATTGCATTATTGGTCTTAAAATAATATATTTAATATGTATATGAAAATTATTTCCTGATTATTATCATGTAGATGTCGAGGTGATGACCTCCTAGACCAATAGTCTTCATTCAATTTCATTTTTAAGACATTATTCAAATGACATCTAAGCACCTGATATAATCTTAATAGTAATTTTAATAGTATATAACATTGTAATAATTTAAATAAAAGTAATAATAAACATTAAAAATTGATCTTATGAATGTAAATAATTATCATATTTTTATTATTCATGAAGATAATGAGTGTACCTGACGATTCGGTCTTATGGTAAGGTACATCGACCCAGGTTCCATTCCTTTAGAAATATTGTAATGTTATGCACTTAATTAAATTTTTATTGTGTATATACATCTCCTTTGAAATTTAATTTCATTATAAATTCTCACTTCATGTTATTTTGAGTATTATATTAAATCGATTCATCTAAGGGGATTTGACTTAAAAAATAAAAAGTGGAAAAAGTTATTCTAGAATATCAATTTCTATTGTGATTGTTACTTGGAAAAGTTATTTCATGTAATCATTTTTCATTAGAAATTAAATTTATATTAATTATCCATATTCATTTATGGTGGATAGTACTTTTCACTACACCGTATTAAATTTTTACAAATTTTTTATTCATTTAAATTTATTTTATTAACCGTGGTCATATTTAAAATTATGCATCCTTTACTCAATGTTGATATTCAATGGCACGAAAGATTGATTTATTAATTAAATATATATTTAAATATATTAGTGAAGCTTTATAAATGTAAATTAGGGTTGTGGTCAAACATTGATATCCCTTTCAAGTATCGGCAAGACTCATGATACAAGACAGTTTTCCAAATTAAATGGGTTTGTACCTATAGTTTTAAATCATATATTGAACAAAATTCACAATAGAGTTATCATGTTTCTCAGACATTACATCCAATAATTAATAAATTCCTATCATTTATAAATTATTTTCTATTATTTTCTAGGATATTTTCACAGTTATATTATCACTAGATGTATTTAATTATATATTAATTATTAAATGATATGTGGGTTTAGTCATCTAACCTCCCTTGTTGATTATTTTAATTTAATAATTGTATAATATGGCATATATATATAACCATTATCAGTAATTTCACCAAACCCTTATTTTTTTCAATTCCCTGTGATATATATAATAATTTATAGAATGAGTTTTCAATGGTGCAGTTCATTTTCTATTGTTATGAATTTGGTTTTATTTTCAATTATGGTTTTAAAATGGGTATAATGTATCTATCTTGTTCTCTAAAACCACAAAACCAATCATTACATCGGGATTTGAACCTCTATGTCAACATCAATGTAATAAATTTTTCATTGGATTCATTTTATTAGAGATGATGTTGTTTTAGTTGGTATTTGTGTATTTTTTGCAGATACCATAAAAACTACATTAATGAAAAACTAGATTATGGAACATAACCCTATGATACACTTTTAGAATATGGGAATAAAACATCATCATGTTTTTTTGATAGATATTATGTTTTTTTTCTAGAAAACATCCATTTATGGATAATAGTAGTTGAAGTGGATCTTTCACTGATGTACCTAGGGGGTAGAAATTCTGAGTACAATGTATTAGTCTTGACCTGACCATAACATGGTTCATAACCAAATTCCTTACTAAAATCCTAATTTTAAATGCACTAGATATATTTTTATGATAATTCAAATATTCATTACAAACCTTTGTAAAGTATTTTAAAAAAATTACTAAGGAAACTATTTTTAGGATTATGAAATTAGCTATGTAAGAAACCTTTCAATTTGGGATATGTAATTCACTTGTTATCTAATAAATCATTATGTTTCATAATATTATGATCTATTCTTTTGTATTCCATAATTTAGGAATTTTTCATAGAAAATCGAATGGTAACCACATCAATGCATATAATCCGAATAGTAATAGTGATTGTTTCATTGATGGGCTTAAGTAAGTATTTTGTAGGAGACAAGCGACCCATACATTTCCATATTATGAGGATATGTGGAAATACAAAAATGGGTTCCCCATGAAACAAATTAATATTACTCAAAAGAATATAATGGATCAAATTCATGATTATTCTATATCCAATTATGAAACATTATCATTAATGTATGTGTGTTTGGATTCATCAATTATGTCAATTGACTATTTTATCAATGATATTCGAGTTATAAGAATTATGAACTGAATTAAGATTTATCTATGGTAATTTTAATTATGGATTTGAAATAAAATGTTTAATGGTACAAATGAAAAAGAAAAATTATGCGGTGGAAGGTTGAAATTCTTGGAAAACACATGATTGGGAAAAATATAACCCTTAACATGTTCTTGATATTGTTATAATAATGTTGTAATAAAAGAGGACTAATATGTATAGTATCGAATACATTAGAACTGAATAATAATTTTTTGGCAAAATTTAGTATTCTATCGTTTTTTTGTTCAAAAATTTATTTATTCATAGATTATAGCCAATAATATGTGTTCTATTTAATAAATAAGGAAGAATTCATGTTCTCAATAAGGTTTTAAGTGAAATTTTGGATATTATAATTTTTTATAAGAATACTGGATGAAGGTATTCAAAAGCATGGTATATGAAAAATAATATCTACATTATATTATTTGGGGGAATAATGAATAGTTAATTTTATAAAATTCAGGTACTTATTATTAAATTTTTTAAATATGAATATTTTTTAAGGGTCATAAGATTTATAATTTTTGGAATTTATTATGTGAAACATTTGGATGAGGGTTTATATATTAACCTATTACATCACCATAAAAACATTTATGCATACTGAATAATTAGTGATATCCATTTTGTTATAATTATAACAATATATTGAAGGAATATTTTATCATTATTTTGATCTATTTGTGCTAATTGGAATAGAAATTAATCATCATTTTTATAATATGTTATAAAGTGTATGTTGATCAACACACCATGAAAATTTGATATTTTTCTTTTTAAATGGAATGAAATAAATAATGTCACATCCATGACTTATTTAGAAGGAATTTTTCATTTAATATCTATTATTTATTTGTTTTGGGGGTTTCCTATAACTTTTGGTGAAAATGGTTGGTTTTGAAAATTTGGGCCAAATCGTGAGCCCATTTCCAAATTTACAAACCAATTTTGTTTCATCTATAAATCCTTCATTTTTCAACATATTTCATACATTATAATTCATAAATTTCACCCCCTAACCTATTAATACAACCTTATCAATTTGGAGCCTTTATATATCCATAATCATGATGTATTTGGGTTTTAATTTAATGTATTGGGCCTATTTGTAAGCCCATTTTCTACTTTAAATATTTTGTTTTAATTCAATAATATCTCCTTCAGTTTTATTTTTTTCTTATTTTACACCACCCTCTCGTATCCAATATCCCTAGTATCACCCACATTATCTATTTAGCATTTTTGAAGCTCATGGGACCGTGAATTAGGGTGATATTTATTAATCTATCTCAAATCGACCAGATTTGAATAGGTAAAATGATTCTTTCATAACTCCTTATATTTTCATTATTTTTCCCTCATTTCAGTCCCCAAATGACCTAAAATTACTCCTTAGAGCCTCCATACTAGTTTTGGTTACTTGGAGATTTATATTTTGGTGGATTTATGGTGATCTCCTCAAAATTTCTGCAAGTAAGACTTTCTCTCTTTGATTTCTTTTCTTTCCTTAGTGTTTCATTCACGCGTTCTTGGGTTATAAAATGTCTAGATGTTGGGGTTCGTTCCTAGGATCTAAAATCCTATATTTTGGTTGAAATATTGAGTTTTTAGGTTTATTTTCACATCCTTCAGGTGCGGTATTGGTGCGGTTGATGTTTCAGACCAATATTTGAGGGTTCCGACACATTCGGTAGTTGATTCAATGTGTGATAATTTCTAGATGAGTTAATGTTCCTGAATTACTAATTTTCCATGTTCCCCATATTCTTTGTGTTGTTCAAAAATATTTTATGATGGATTCGGTTAATCAATTATTTTTATTGTTTCAGTTTAGTTTGAAATTGGGTGTTTTTCATGTGTAACCCTTGAGGTATTGTTTGGGTGTGTTTTATAACATATAAAATTATTGTAATAACTCGTTTGGGATGCCAATTATTCTTTGTTAGTGTCTTGGGGTACCTTTGGTTTTAAAATAGTATCTTTTAATGGGTTTTATGTGTGAAACCATGTAATGACTCTTGAAAGCATTTTATGAAAAGTTGTATTTTTCATGTTCATCTATTGTAATATTATTTGGGTTGATTTTATAATAAGTTAGACTGGTTAAATATATATTTTAGGGCTTCCATATATGATTTGGATTGGTATTGGTGTGATTTTGTCTTTGAAAAAGGATTTTGAATTGGGTTTTTTGTGTAAAACATAGTAATACCCCTTTGGTTGGTTTTATGAAAATTATAAATGATTTAATGAGTTACACAAACTGTGAAATGGTTGCTTATGTACTTTTTTTAGTTGTATGTTATTAAAATGAGTTTTTTAAAGATAAGTTGGTCTGTTTTTATGTCCAACGATCTTTTAATGTTTTGTAATTTGTCGAGATGATTTATGAAATTGTGATGTTGGTGCGAAACTTGATTTCAGGCTGTTTTGTGTGAGTGTGATGTGAAAGATGGTCTTTATTTATGAAAAGCATATAATGTAACATGTGATTGGTCTGTTATGTGATTTTTCACATCTAGGGATGATTTTATAAAATATTTAAAGGATTTTTTGAATTATTATAGATGTGCAAAATGTGTTTTGGGCTGTTTTGGTGTGAGTTTGATTTCAAAATCCATTTGAATGAAAAAGTAGATTTTGTGACTTGTGAGATTTAATAGTGGGATGTTTGGGGAATTTTTTATGTGTAAGTGATATTTGAATGTGCCAATTATATTTCTTGTCATGTTGAACTTGTTTCAACAGAAGAGGGAAACCCGGGTTTCTAGGTGGGGGGATATGTACTAGTATGTTAGTGAATCTGTGGGGTTTGGCCTTAGTTTCATGTAGAATGTTTGATGCTTAAAACACTAACTAAACTCTGATGATGATTATTGCGGACCACTAGGTTATGGGTATGTTCCCTACTAGTGGGTCGTGCACGTGAATGGATATTGTGATGGTTACTCTCACTGAGATAGAAGTTACCTTGGACCCACAACGAGCTAGTGCCTAGAGGTTATTTCCTATTGCTTGTTCTCATTTGTTACTTTGTGATTACAATCGTCATACATTATGGTTAGATTTAAAATTCATTATTTTTTAAAATATTTTTAAAATTGTTGAATCTTAATGATATCCCACTTGAAAACTATTTTAATTTTTAAGTTGTCTCTTTTAGAAATTGTAACTTGCATTTCCTGTTTTTGAAAACATGAAAAATTTTGGTCTTTGAATGTTTTGCACATGGAATATCTTAATGGTGGTATCCTATTGGGAATTCGCTTGGACCCTACATATATCCTTCCGTTTAAGTAGACTTGGTTATTTTTGTTGTCGCAGGTTGGGTACAATTTTTAGTTCCAGTGGTTCGGGTTTCTAGCAGGTCCTCGGTGGTGAAGTCTTGTAGAGATGGCTTGGGGGCGGTGCCACATGCCATTAGGGTTATTGGGTAGTTTATTTTTGGTTTTGTACCTTTTTATAGTCTTGGTGAGTTGTTTTAAACTATGTAATTCAGTTCTAATTTTTTTTTAAACATTGTTGGCTTTGAAAAATCCAGATTTGATTTATTGGATTCATTTGTTGTTTTAATTTTATTAACTGAGGTAAATCATTCCAAATTCTGATTTTATGATACATGCAAACTTTTTCCTGCCTGTGGGGATCAACAACTCCCTTCGGGACTTGACATGGGTCGGGTTTGGTGCTGGTGTCGGTGGAGAACATAATGGGTTTGTGACTATGTGGTATTAGAGGAGGTTCAGGTTGACTCTTTGGGTCATGTTATATGGGGAAGATTCATGATAGTCTAAAGTTATGATTTTCATGACTTGGTATTCTAGTTTTCGGTAGTTTTCCTAATCACCACACCTCAATATGGGATTCAAGTTTCCACGGGATGTTTGGATTTATCTATGTCCTTTGGTTTCATTGTTTTGATGATGATTAGGGGAAATGAAAAGAGAGTTGGGTTAATGGTCTCAGTGAGCTCGCACGGCCTAGCATGCCATGTGGAGCTAGGGAAAATCCCTAGAACACTTTTGTGATAGGGAAGTGATTGGAATATAGATGCCAACCATATTTCCATGTCACACACTGAAACTTGTTTCATCCCACACTGTGTTGTGTTCTTTAGTTTTGAAATCTTTGAACATTGGTTTTAAAGTGACTTTGTTTTATGAAGCGTAATGTTTTTGTGAAAGAATTTTCAAATAAAGAGGGAATTAAATGATTTATTTAATGGTGGAAATAAATTTTTAGAATTGTTTTGAAATGGAAAATGGCGTGTTTACACATTTTTTGAAAGAAGGGACTATATTGATGTTGGTTTAGAAAAAATAGTTTCTAATAGTGTTTTCTAAAAATTCAAAGGGTGTCTATATGGGATGAGTTGTTTTGAAATTGATGTGAATAAATTGAATGTGATTTCATATAAAAACTATTGTGTATATTAGAAATTTTTTATAAGATTATAATTTTGATTTTGATCTCATGGTAAACAATTTTGAGAAAAAGGATGTGTTGGTTGACTGTTTTGGTTTTGAAAAGGGGAATGAATTTTTGTTTTAACCTTTGGGATTTCCATGAGGGAACACATGCATGGGTTATATGGTATGATGGATGGTTGATGGCATGAATGGATGAGTGTTGCGATGGATATGAGGAGGGTTCTCGGTGTGGCACATAAACATGCATGTGTGAGGCCCATGGGGTACCATTAGTGGATACGATAACCGCATAACCATTTTTTTTCAAAGAAATGTTTTTAATGAAAAAAATGGTGTCTTGATTAAATGTTTGGGATGGTGTATATTATTTTTTTGGAATTTTTTTTTGTTTTGGGTTGTTTTGAGTCCATGATTCCATCATGTACGAACCGTTTTTTAGGTTTGTGTTCGGTCGGTAAGTTGGGTATGAGGACCTATTTGAAGTATCTTATGAGATATGTTTTGGGAAACCATTTATGTGGTTACCATAATGTGTTTGGATCTAGTTTGTGGAATGTTTTGACCAATTAACCAGCTTGCTTGGGTTATTGGGTTCTCTCATTGGATAAGGTATGTGCCATTAAGGGTTAATGCACAAATAAAGTACAGCCTGGATTTTTTCTCCATTGGAAAATCCTACATTTTATCAATATAAGTTATATTTTATCAATAATTGTGTATTGAGTGTACAACCATTCCTTTCTTTGATTTTTGTATCCTATTGTAGTGGGATAGTGCCCGTGCAAGGTTGAAAGAGACCTTAGTTTCTTATGTGACCTTCTTCGTCGATGGTGGAAGTGGTCTCGAGTTTTTTCTGTGGATGAGTGTCTTGATGATGTCTAAGAGGGTCTATTGGTTCTTCATAGATTCTTTGAAGCATGTGTTCTTATTAAACCACCAATTTTTTTAATCTGGTCATGATAGGATATTGTGGCCACATTCTGGATTTGTTTGTTGTTTAGGGACTTTCCATAAGGTCTCATTCCATGTATTGTTTCTGTCAGTCACAATGGTCATTTTTGGTAATGCATTGTGATTTCATGTGCTAGTTTGACTATAATGGTGAAGGTTGTTCAATATTCTGAGAGTCTCTATTATGTTGGGAGTATGTATCCCTAGGAAAAATTTCAAAATCCTCCGTTTCAGAGGAGGGTGTTTATATGTGTCCTTTCCTTATATTGTTTCTCACCAGAAGAAACAAGCTGTGATGTGTGTGCATCTTCTAAGACCTTGATTCCGTGAAATTTTGGGTTAGGATAAAGTGAGTTTGGAATGTGTTAGTTCTTGGTAAACTTATTGGGGGTTGCAGTGTAGTTTTTTGTATCACTAGAAGAAGAAGTTCTGTTTAGGTGGTTTCCAAAGCCTAAATATGAGGCTGAAGATGCTTCAATCATTTGAGCTCTAGCCCTTGGCCGTAGAGAGATGCTGGCACATAATCAAGATAAATCTTAAGGTTTTTCAAACCCTTGTACAAATTTGTATCCTCGGTATGAATGATTAAAATAGTTTAAAACAAAATTGTCATCATCTTGTTCCAGTTCTTCCTTTTTGGTGGTAGAGTTGGGAGGACCTCCATTCCATGTTGTATCCTGAGTTCAAACTTTCCCCCTTTGGTTTTGACTTGGTATTTGGAGAAAGGATTCATGTTTGGCTAGACTTGTTGAGTGCATAGTTTCCACATGGTCAGTAGTGACCATGCCCTAGAAAACCACATACATAGAAGGATCTCCATGGTTAGCGCATGGTTTCCCAGACCACGTGGACTAACCATGTGACCACCCCATATCGTTAAATTATGGGGTCTTTCTGTATTGTCCTGTGATGTTCAGTTACGATTGATGGTTCTTATGATGGGGAGAACCACTATGAGTCTTATATATGATCTTTCGTAAAAAATCGATGGAAGTCTACCCCTTGAACTGGGGTGTCCATTAAGAGCTCCCCCTATTATTGTCTTGAATCTGTCTCGAGACAATTTAAGTTGTCTCTTATAGTGGGGAGCCCATTTGTGTCTTCCCATACTAGTAACTCAGATTGTACCAGTCCTGTTCGGAGCAATCTAACTACCAACATCTTCCTAGGGTAAATATTGGGACTGGTGAGTGCCCAATAGTTTAGTTAAAGTAATGTAAGTGTAACCTTGTTTATTGTTTTTTTTCATAGGGTAGATTAAATGAGTCTTTTTCATATAGTTTTTTAGGAGTGTCCATTTGGGGATAATGTATGAATTTTCTTGATCATTTTAGTCAATTAATGCTTTTTTTGGTTTGTGAGATTATACCTTCCTTAATTTTTCATTGGAGGTGTTTTGGCCTTTTGGGGTGGACCGAACATGGAGAAGGAGTACATTTCTGGTCTATCAGTTGGGTTTGGTTTTTTCTTATGGATTTCTTGAGGCTATCTGGCGGCAGAAAACTTTTATATTGGGGGGAATTTCCACATCCATGACTTCTTTGAAAGGAATTTTTCTTTTAATTTACATTATTGATTTGTTTTGAGGGTTTCCTCTGAATTTTGGTGGAAATGGTGGGTTTTGAAAATTTTAGCCCAACCGTGAGCCTATTTCCAGATTTAAAAACCGACTATGTTTATTTTTTAACTCCTTAATTTTTCAAAATTTTACATCCATTCCAATTCATAAATGGCCTTGCCTGAACAGTTAATATCACCATGTCAATTTGGAGCCTTTATATATCCATAATCATTGCATATTTGTGTTTTTATTTAAGGTAATGGGATTTCCTGCAAGCCCATTTTCTCCTTTAAATGTTTTTGAATTATTTATTATATCCTTCATGTTTATTGTTTTTATTGATTCCACCTCCCTGTCAAATCCAATATCCATTGGATCACCCCCATTTTTTGAGCTCATTGGAACCACGAATTAGGGTGATCTTTCTTAATATTTCTCAAATCGACTATATTTAAAGGGGTAAAATAATTCATTCACAATTCCTTCAATTTTCATTATATTTTTCCATTTTATTCCCCAAATTACCTATAATAACTCCTTCGAGATTCCATACTAGTTTTGGTTAGTTGGAGATTCAGATTTTGGTGGATTTACGTCGATCTCTTCAAGATTTATGAAAGTAAGGCTTTCCCTATTTGATTTATTCTCTTCCCTTAGGGATTATTTCACCCTTTCATGAGTTCTAAAATTTCCATATGTTAGGGTTTGGGCATAGTGTCTAACATCCTATCTTTTTGGTGAAATATTGAGGTTTTATGTTTCTTTTCACTTTTTTTAAGGTGCGGTGGTGGTGGTGTTGATGTTTCGCACCAATATTTGAGGGTTTCGACACTTTCAGTAAGTGATTCCATGTGTGGTAATGTCTATATGAGTTAGTTTTCTTGAATTAGTTATTTTTCAGGTATCATAAATATTTTCTATTGTGCGAAAACTGTTTATGATGGATTTGGTTAAGCATTTAATTTTATAGTTTCATTTTAGTTTGAAATTGGTTGTTTTTCATGTGTAACCCTTGGGGTATTGTTTGGGTTTGTTTTATAACATATTTAATTGGTATAATAAATCTTTTTGGGATAAAATTATCCTTTGGTAGTTCTTTGGTGTGCGTGTGGGTTTTAAATAGTGTCTTTTAATGTGTTTTATGTGAGAAACCATGTAATGAATCTTGAAAGCATTTTATGAAAATGTGGGTTTTTCTTGTGCATATTTTTTGGTATTATTTTATAAGATTTTATAATACATATGAGTGGTTAAATAAATATTTGTACCGATGAAAATTATGATTTGGATTGGTATTGGTGTGATTTTGGCTTTGAAAAAGTATTTAGAATTGGGGTTTGTGGGAAAAACATAGTTATACCCCTTGGGTTGGATTTATGAAAATTGTAAATGATTTAATGAGTTCCAAAAAGTGTGCAATGTTTGATAATGTACTATTTTTTAGTATTATATTCTTAAAATGAGTTTTTGGAAGATAAAGTGGTCAGTTGTTTTGTCAAAAATTATGGCAATGTTTTGTAATTTTTTGAGGTGATTTATGAAATTGTGATGTGGGTGCGAAACATGTTTTCAGGGTGTTTTGTGTGAGTTTGATGTGAATAATAGACTTTGTTTATGAAAATCTTACTATTTAACATGTGATTTGGTTGTTTTGTGATATTTATCATCTTGGGAATGATTTGATAAAATTTTTAAGGATTTTTTGAATTGCGAATGATGTGAAAAATGTGTTGTGGGCTATTTTTTTGTGAGTTTTATTTCAAAATCAATTTTAATGAAAAAGTGGATTTTGTGACTTGTGTGATGTACATGTGGGATTTTTGACGATTTTTTGTTGTGGAAATGATATTTTCATGTGAAAATTATATTTCATGTCATGTTGAACTTATTTGAGCAGAAGAGGGAAACCCGGGTATCTAGGTGGGTGGACCTGTACTAGTATGCTAGTGAATCTCTGGGGTTTGTCCTCTATTTCACATCAAAATTTTATAGTTTAAAACACTAAATAAACAATGAAGATGTTGATTCAGGATAACTAGGATATGGGTTTGTTCCCTACTAGTGGCTCTTCCATGAGAATGGACATTGTGACGGTTACTCTCATCGAGATATGAGGTAACTTGGATCCACAATGAGCTAGTTCCTTGGGGTTACATCCTATTGCGTGTGCTCATTAGTTAATTTCTGATTACCGTCGACATAAGGTATTATTGGATAGAAGATTTAGTTGTTTTTATATTGTTTTTAAAAGTGTTTATTCTTAATGATATTCCACTTGAAAACTGTTTTAATTTTTAAGTTGCATATTTTAGAAATTGTAACGAGCATGTCCTGTTTATGAAAACATGCATGATTCTTGCCTTTTAATGTTTATCACATGGAATATTGTAGTGTTGGTATCCTACTGGTAATTGGATCACACCAAACTTACACCCTTTTTTGTAAGTAGACTAGGTTATTTTTGTTGTCGCATGTTGGGTACATTTTTTAGTTCTAATGGTTCGGGTTTCAAGTAGGTCTTTGGTGGCGAAGTCTTGGGGAGATGGATTAAGAGAGGTGCCCATTTCATTGAGTGTAACGACCCAAACATTCATTAATGGAAATTACTCTTGATATTTTTATATTTATTATTATGTAAAATGGTTATGTAAAACATGAACACTTCCTTGGTATTATGTTTTTGAATTGTGTCTGTCGCTATTATGGTTGTTGAATTGTGATCACTTGATTAGTATAAATGTAGGGCTTTAACAATCCAATTTACTCAGAAAAAGGAAGCGATGGCCTCATCTAGTAGAATTTCTCCATAACAAGACCATTTTTCAGAGCTTAGAAAAGAGGTGGCATCATTGGGCTTTGCTCTTGACCAAGACCATGCCGAGCTTCAACATGTTATGATTGAACAAAACCATCTACGCGAGAAGTGGATGTTGATAGAGATCACCACGCATGCTATATTATCCGAGCCACCCCAAGAGTTTATCACCATTTTGAACCATACCCATAGGGATTATGTGGCTGTTTTAAGGGTTTATGTAATAAATCCCTACCACTATGATTAAGTACATTTTTTTGTTTATAATAATGAATGTACTTTCATATTAATATTGTTACTTTGTAAATTGTATTTAAAGCGCAAATGGTGTTTTTAGTTAATATTAAACAAAGAAATATATTTTTATGAATTAATGGATTTTTTAATTAAATAATATTTTAATAATAAAATATTATTATTATAGAAATGATCATATATTTTTATGAATGCAATTGTAATTTTTATTAAGGTTTTAAAGCTATTTTTCTCAGAAGCCATGATTTTTTTATAAATGTCAATTATTTTTTAAAAATAAAAATTCACATATTAATAAAATTATATAGATAAAATTAATATTTTTTTTTTGATTTAGGATGTTGAAATTATCCAATAGTAATTTGTTTATAATTTTCTGAGACAGTAGAATTTATGGGTAAAAATTAAATACAGTTTGAATATATAATGTGTTTTATGACACCATAATGACCCAATAGTGATTTAATAAAGTACTATAAATGATAATTTCTGCCAATATGTGTTTTAACCTTAAAATAATGTTATTTTATATTTGTTTTATTAATTTTATGTTGCGTTAGTGGACACTCCATGACTTATAAAACATTTTACCTTTTCAAATTGTTTTCTTTGAGAGTGTGACTCACCTCTACAAAAGAAACACTATTGTTTAAATAATTTAGTACTTTGGACTTATAAAATAATTTTTTACACTCCCCTTGGGATAAAACCATGGTTAAAAACCGTGGGATGGTTTGTGGTTTTGATTAGTTTAATGTGAGGTGTCCCAAACCTAAATAATAAACAATTCCCTCTTTTTTCCTATATAAACCCACCCAAGTTCCCACTTCCACCTCACTCAAAGCCTTTGATGTTCGTCCAAACTTCTCCCTCCTCTCTCTATAATGCTTCAAATGTGCCCCAAGCTCCCACAAAGCCTCTCTTAAGCCTCTATAAATCCTTTGGAAGCACACTTTCTAGCAAGGATTTTTCTTACTTTCTCATTTTTGTACAATTTTTTTAAGTTGTTATACTATATTAATTTCAATTATAAAAGTTGGGGTATGGTTTCGAACCACCCTTATACTACCATATTTATGTTTGAATGACGGTATACCCATTTCTCTCTCATTAATGCCTCCCATGTACACCCAGTACAATGCTGAAATTCTGAAAGTAATTTATCTCTCCTCATTTACATTTGATAATTTATTTTGTATCATGAATTTAAATTCCATTACAATTGTCAGGACAAGTATATATATGACCCCCTAACTATACATTTTTTGTACATATTATGATACATACCTTTCTCTCTCCTTAACCTTTTTTATGAATTCGTTCGGCATGCCGTTACGCTACAGAAATTTCAGTGATTTTCCAAGCCAATGTCATTGTGTAGTGAATACCATTCCCATTTCTCTATCAAGAATATTCACATTTATGAACCTTTAATTCCTGATTTTAATATTTCATGTATTAATTTCACATTCCCTTATTTTGGAATAAATTATGTTGTTTTATGAATCCATTTTTTATAATCCATCTGGCACACTTATGCATGAAATGAAATGTTGAAGAAGCATGGGCCCTGATAGTGCTCCAATGCATTGGGTAAAGTATAGTATCATTATATTTCATGTGAAATGAGTGTTTAATCATGATAATTCTTGTTCGACCAGGTTTTACTTGTGCTTCATGTGCAGTGAGGGTTTACTCATGCTCCATGTGCAATGATCCTTGGCTCATGCTAATTCAATGTTAAGTATTGCTTCCACATTTCCTTGGATTACAAGATTGAAGCCAATAGATTCATAAGTTTAGGAAATAAAAGTTATTTATAAGTCATCATTTTATATCATTGGATTACCCTTTATGTGTTACCCCTAAAATTCCTTTTATTCTAGCCAATGGCCGGTAATAGGAGGACTCGGGCTAAATACCGACGTGATGATCAATGTGATGACTGTACTAATGAGATGACCAATCTAATGGGAGCAGGGATCGAAAACATTGTCACACTTCTATCTCAGTTACCTCAAGCATTTAAAAGAAATATTGGCCAAAATGAACATTCAACCCCCTCCCTTCAGAAAGAACAAGTCATTATCGAGTGATTCGTGAAAAAATGGCCTCTTACTTTTAATGTATCATTTGATCCATCAATTGATGAACAATAGATCATAACCATTGAAAAAATATTCTCCATCATTCAATGTTCCAAACAAGAGAATATTCTTCTGGCTTATTATCATATGGTGGTTGAAGCCGATCCATGGTAGACATTGATCAAAAATATGATGCAAGAGGAGGAGATCAAGGTGATGGAATAGAAGGATTTAAAAAATATGTTTTTCAATAAATATTTTCCCCGCACCGACCGACTTAATATGTAAAGGGAATTCTTTTCCCTCAAGAAAAAACACGATGAATATGTCAGATCCTATGAGGAAAAATTCACAAGGATTGCACGATACACCTCCAGCATTGTCGTTACCCCTGAAAACAAGGTTGATCACTTCTTTGGTGGGATGAATCCTAGCCTGCAGAATGAACAGGTGATCTATGACTTCGACAGATATGAGGAAATTATCTGATGTTCTCTCAATGTTGAAATAGAGATCAGAGAATCATAGGGGTATCATCGAGGTAAGAAGCGTAAGGTGTAATTCAATGCAAGAGGGCCAATGGATAAATCCAATAGTGATAAGAAGATCCAACACCCCACATTCCAAAGGTTTGGAAAGAAGCACCTCAGAAATTTCCTAAAGGGGATGAGGAAATGCTTTAGGTGTGGAAGTAAAGGAAACCATCCAATAATTGTTGGCAATAAAAAAACTACTGCTACGACAGAAGAGAAGAACGCTCCATTCGACTCCCAATGCGTAGTTCATTTCTACCACTACACATAACTAGGTCATCTTGCAAATTAGTTCCCTAAGTAAGGGTTTTTTAAGGAAACCCACAAACTCCAAGGCAGCAAGGGCGAGCTTTTTCCATCACTACCACTGAAGTTAACCCCAACAATGAACTGGTGATAGGTACTCTAGTAATTCATTTAAGAATATAAAACATACATTTTGATTCCGGTTCTTTTCATTCTTTTATATCCTGAAATTTTAGTAAAACAATCTCATCACCACCAAAAATCATGGAAGTAAAGATGTCGGTGAGTATGGAAAATGGGGCGATCATTGCATCCCATTAATATAACTCCTCCCATGTCATAATATGTGTATTAAAAATCCTTGGAAACCTTTTCATACTCCCTATAGTGGAATTTAATGATATTATCGGCATGGATTGGATTTCCTTATATGGAGACAACATAAATTATCGTGAGAGGGAAATCACTCTATATGTGGAGAATCGACCCCGAATTCTGTAAAATTGCAAAGATGAGGATGAATATTATTTAGCTCCATCATCTCAACCATGGATATTACTTCCATATGAGCATGTGTATCTAACTCAGATGGCTGAGTCCAAGGAAGAAACCATCCTAGAAGACCTGCCTATTGTGAGGGAATTCGCTGAAATGTTTCCTGAGGAATTTCCTAGTCTTCCACCTAGAAGAGATGTTGAATTCTCAATTGAACATATACCTGGGGCATTACCAATTTCCAAAACTCTATATAGAATGGTATTTGTGGATCTTGATGTTCCTAATAAACAACTACTTGAGAATTTTGATAAAGGGTTTATACTCCAAATTGCTTCACCATGGGGTGAACGAGTCCTCTTCATCAAGAAGAAGGATGGGTCAATGCACATTTTTATCGACTATCGTGATCTTAACAAAATCACAATAAAGAAAAAGTATCCTCTACCATGTATTGATGAATTTTTCAATCATCTATGTGGAAAGAGATACTTTTCCAAGGTTGATTTGCTGTTAGGATTTTAAAAATTAAGGGTGAAGAAGGAAGATGTCCCAAAGACTGCTTTTCATAGAAGATATGGGAACTATGAATTCATAGTAATGCCTTTCGGACTCACTAATGCTCCAGAAATTTTCATAGACTTGATGAATAGACTCTATTGAGATTACCTCGACAAATTTGTGGTAGTCTTTACAGATGATATTATAATATACTCCAAAGCCAGGGAGGATCATGAGAGGCATCTTAGAACTATACTAGAGACCTTGAGAAAGGAAAATCTCTATGAAAAGTACAACAAATGTGAGTTTTGGTTGAAGAAGGTCTCATTATTGGTCCATATAATCACAAGCAATAGGATATTTGTGGATACCTGTAAGAAATATGCAACATAGGGATGGGTGAGGCCAACATTCGTAACATATCTCTGTATTGTCTTGGGCTTAGAACGATATTATCAAAGATTTGTGAGAAATTTATCACAATTATCCAACCCTATTTACAAGCTAACTCGAAAGGGAGTAAATTATTCTTAGAATAATTAATGTGAAAGAAAGCTTCAAGGAGGAAAAAATGAGGCTTATCACTGCGCTTGTTCAAACATTACCAAGAAGTGGAGAACTCTTTGTAGTGTATAGTGATGCTTCTAAGAAGGGATTAGGATGTGTGCTGATGAAAAATGATAAAGTGATAGACTATGCCTCACGGGATTTGAAAATCCATGAACAAAACTATCCAATGCATGATCTGGAGTTGGAGGCTGTGATCATTGCTTTGATAATCAGGCGACATTATCTCTATGGGGAGAAATATAAGACATATACTAACCACAAGAGTCTCAAATATATATTCACACAGAAAGAGATTAATGTGTTCTAGTGAATATGGATGGAGATCATCAAGGATTATGAATGATCAATCCACTACCATCCTGGTAAGGAAAAATAGGTGGTGGATGCTCTAATTATAAAGGATCCCACATCTTTATCAATGATGAGAATTGAAAAGGACCCGATATTCGTAAATTTTCAAAGGATGGACATGGGATTTGTTAAGGGAGTAACATCATCAATCCGTTCTCAAATGATTTCCCAACCGTCCCACTTGGAGAGAATAAAGGATGCTCAAAGAAAAGATGTGGAAATTTAGAAAAGGGTGGAAGCTGTTAGAAATGGGAAATCATCTGATTTCAAAGTTGATGAGGAAGGGGTCGTAATATTTTGGATGCGATTATGTGTACCATCCGATTAAGAGTTAAAGAAATAGATATTGAATGATGTACATAGCTTGACCTTCTCTATCTACCCCGGTAGCACAAATATGTATCGAGATATCTGATAAAACATTTGGTGGGACAATAGGAAAAGGGAGATTGCCGAATATATATCAAAGTGTCTAGTATGTCAGCAAGTGAAGGTTGAGAGACAAAAGTCAAAGGGGATGATGTAACCACTACCCATATTAGCATGGATGTGGGAGAACATTACCATGGGCTTTTTCACTAGAATTCCAAGGAAATCTAGAAATAATAATTCTATATGGGTCGTTGTTTATCATCTTACAAAGACAACTCAATTTATTGCGGTTCGATCGGATTTCCCATTGGATAAACTGGCATAGATAGATATTAGGGAAGTGGTAAGGCTGCATGAATTGCCACTACCTATTATATCCGATCGAGATCCAAGATTCACCTATAAGTTTTGGAAGAGTATTCAACATGCTCTGAATACTGAGTTGAAATTTAGTATGGCTTATCATCCTCAAACTGATGGACAATTAGAGAAGACTATCCAAACACTTGAGGACATATTGAGAGCATGATAAATTTACTTGAAAAGAGGGCGGGATCAACATCTTCATCTGGTTGAGTTCTCTTATAATAATAGATTCTACTTGAGCATCCAAATAGAACCTTATGAAGCCCTATATGGGAAGTGGTGCTGAACACCGATATGTTGGGAGGAATTCGGTGAGCATAGGCTGCTAGGACTAGAAATAGTTGATGAAATGGCGGAGAAGGTGAAAACCATTCAGCAGCATATCAAGGCATCCTAGAGCCTACATATTAGTTATACATATAACCATCCATGAGACCTTGAGATTAAAGTTGGAGACATGGTATTTCTATGCATATCTCCATGCAATAAGGTAATGAGGTTTAAAAAGAAACAGAAGTTATATCCAAGGTACATCTTCCCCTTTGAGATTATTGATCATGTCGAGGTTGTGTCCTATCGACTAGCACTTCCACCTACCATGGACAAGGTACATGATATCTTTCATGTATCCCTCTTAATGAAGTACATACTAGACACTTCACATGTACTCTTTTCAGAGGTTATACAACTAGAGGGTGACCTTTCTTATGAGAAGCAACCAGTGAAGATCTTAGATCGTAGAGAAAAAGTTCTATGAAATAAGACAATTCCCATCATCAAGGTTTTGTGGAAAAACAATATGTTTGAAGAAGCAACATGGTAATCAGAGGAAGTGATGAAGAAGAGTTACCCACATATTTTTAGTGTGGGAAAAGGAAATTTCGAGGGTGAAATTTCATAAGGGGGGAAGATTGTAAGGACCCAAACATTCATTAATGGCAATTTCTTTCAGTATTATTAAATGTATTATTATGTAAAATGGTTATGTAAAACATATGCACTTCCTTGGTTTTATGTTTTTTAATTTTTACCGTTGCTACTATGTCTGTTGAATAGTGATCACATGATTAGTATAAATATAGGGCTTTAACAATATTACATACTCAAACAAAGGAAGTTATGGACTCATCTAGTATAATTTCTCTATGTAGAGACCATTTTACAGTTCTTGGAAATGAGGTGGAATCATTGGGATTTGATCTTGACCATGCCCAAGTCAAGCTTCAGCATGTCATGCTCGAACAGAACCGTCTACGGGAGAAGAGGAAGTTGAGAGAGATCACCACACATGCAATGTTATCCGAGCCACCCCAAGAGTCTGTAACCATCACGCACCATATCCCTTGGTCTTATTCGGCTGTTTTAATGGGTTATAGAACAAATCCGTTGAACTATGGTTTTGTACATTATTTTGTATGTAATAATGAATGTACATTCATTTTATTATTGTTACTTTGTGAATTGTTTTTAAAATGCAGATGGTATTTTTAGTTAATATTCAACTAAGAAATCTATTTTTATGAATTAATAGATTTTTTAATTATATAATATTTTAATAATAAAATATTATTATTATATAAATGATCATATAATTTTCTGAATGCAATTGTAATTTTTATTAAGGTTCGAAAGCTATTTTTGTCAAAACCCATGAATTTTCAATAAATGTGGGTTTGTATTCTAAAATTAAAAATTTCCATATTTAGAAAATTATTTAGATAAAATGAATATTATTTTCAGAATCAGTACGTTGAAATTATCCAATGGTGGGTTTTTTATAATTTTTTGAGACAGTCAAAATTTTGGTTAAAAATTAAATACTATTTGAATATATAATGTATTTTATGACATCATAATGACCGAATAGTGATGTAATAAAATACTATAAATGATATTTTTGGCCAATATATTTTTTATCCTTAAAATAATGTGATCTTATATTTTTTTCATTAATTTTATGATGCCTTAGTGGACCCTCCATGACTTATAAAACATTTTATCTTTTTAAATAGTTTTCTTAGAGTGTGTGACTCACCTCCACATAAGCAAACCTATTATTTTTAGAATTTCAGAATTTGTCCTTATAAAATATTTTTTTACACGCCCCTTTGGCAAAAACGATTGGCAAAATCCATTGGCTGGTTTGTGGTTTTTATTAGTTTAATGTTTGGTGTCCCAATCCTAAATAATAAACAATTCCCTCTCCTTTCCTATATAAACCAACACAAGCTCCCACTTCCTCCTCACATGAAGCCTTTGGAGTTTATCCAAAGTCTGCCCTCCTCTCTCAAGAATCCTCCCAAGGATCCCCTAGCCCCAAATAAGTCTCTCTCAAGCCTCTATCAAGCCTTTGGAAGCACACTTCCTAGTAAGGGTTTTTCCTCCTTTCTCTTTTTTGTCCAATTTTCATTAAGTTGTTATGATATTTGAATTTCATATATAAATGTTTGGGTATGGTTTCAAACCACCCACATACTGCCATCTTAATGTTCTAATGATGGTATACCCCTTAATCTCTCATTAATTCCTCCCATGTACACTCATTACTATGCTGAAATTCCAAAAGGAATTTATCTCTCATCGCATTCATTCGAGCCATTCTTTTGTATCATGAATCTAAATTCAATTACAATTGTTGGGATATGTATCTTTATGATCCCCCTAACTGTCCATTTTATGTATATATTATGGTACACCCCTTTCTCTCTCATCAACTATTTTAATGAATTCTTACGTCCCACTGTTACGCTGCTGAAATTGCACCGATTTTCCAAGCCAATGTCATTGTGTTGTGAAAACAATGCCCATTTCTTTATCCAAGGTATTAACCAATATGAATATTTAATTATTGAGTATAAAGTTACATGTATGAATTCCACATTCCTTTATCAAGGAATAAATGATGATGTTGTATGAATCAATGTTTTAAAATCCATGTGGCCCACTTATATATGAAATGAAATGTTTAAGAAGGGGGCACCCTGATAGTACTCTAATGCATTGACTAAAGTATAGTATCATGATTCATCATGTGAAATGGGTGTTTACTCATGATAATTAAATTGAAATGTGGGTTTAATAATGCTTCATGTGCAATGAGGGTTTACTAATTCTTCATGTGCAATGAGCCTTGGATCATGTTAATTTCATGTTAAGTGTTGTTGCCACATTTCCATGTTATGATTATCATTATTTATCATGAATTTATGTCCATGTTTATCTGGTGCTCTTTTGATATGCCTGTTTCCTAACATTTATTATCATCCTTATGTTATTCCATGTTTATTCATATACTAGGCTTTATAGCTCCCATTTTCTAAAGCATGTCCTCAGGGAATCCTATGAAATGCTAAGTACGCGGGAATGTAGTGGTCATGTAATGAATTTTTTCAATAAATATGTTGAGTGTTTTATGTTATAAGTTGTTATGTAATGATCCTAATCACCAAAAACAAGATACCTCTTGATATTTGCTGTTGTATCATGTGATGTTTATGTAATAAATCATGTTTCAGTGTGTAATTAAAAGTAGGGTTGTCATAATGAGGGTTCATGGGATGTTTATTTTTGGTTTTGTACCTCTGTTATAGTCTTGGGGAGTTGTTCTAAACTATGTAATTTAGTTCTGATTTTTTGTAAAAGATTGTTTTGTTTGAAAAATTAATATTCTTTTAATTGGATTACTATGTTTTTTTAATTTATAAACTCAGGTATATAGTTCCCAATTCTCATTTTATGATATTCAGGCACATGTGCTAGCCCGTGAGGATTATGAATACCCTTCGAGACTTATCACGAGCCGGGTTTGGTGCCCGTTTCAGTGGCGAATAGATTTGGATTATGAAAAAGAAATAATATCTCCTCAAGAAAATTCATCTGCAATTGTAAAGTGATAATGAATTGATATATTATCCCATTATAATTATTTGTGATTATATAAATGAAAATTTTAACAACTTTTTGGTTTATGTTTACATAGTCTTTTATTTTTACACTATAATTCACCTTCTTATGATCAATGATATTTATCACTCTCCATCATTATTTTGACGTTGTTCTTTTTATCCATTTCTAAGTCTTTACATCCCACATACATTCTCCAATTATGATACCAAGTATGTTTTATTCTGGTATATTGTCACAAATCCATTTATCTTTTATAAATTCATTTTTTATCTACCCTTTTTATGATTTTGGTTTTCAGGAATTATAATTTCTTATTTAAAACACTTTATTATTTAAATTAAGGCTAAATTGTGAGGTCTAATTTTATTTAAGGGGTGAGTAATGAAACATAATAATATTTTAATATTGAAATGACATTTTTTATTGCATATGTGATATAAAATTTCAATATTATAATAGAATATAACACCCAAATAATTTAAAATACATTTACTTTTAAATACATTCAATCAGTTTGATAGCTTATGATGCACAGAAAACCGGGTCAAAATGAAAAGTGATACACTTCTAAAATATAATTTTAACATAACCTTTATAACATAGAATTTAAATTAATTATAATGAATAATACATAATAAATTATAAAAAATATATTGTTTAAACATGTAAATTTTTTATCAATTGTGTAGAAATAAAAATAATTTTTTTGTTGAAAAATTAATGTTTTCTGAAAAAACAATATTTATTTAAAAAAGAGTTATGGTCAGGATTTCCACACGTAATTTAAATTTCAAGGTTTTAAATTTTAGAAAAATTATCTCAGCTGTTGATCTTAGATTATGAAATCTGACAATCAATATTATGTGAGGGTGATTTTTTGTAATTTTTTTGAAATGATTGATTTTTTATGAATAATAAAAAAGATGAATATTAATTGAATTCTACCTTTTCATATAAATTTTTTATATATAAATAAGATATTTTTATTTTTTTTAATGTATATTTCACTGAATAAGAAAAATATTTATTAATCCAATTTTGGTAATTTAACATTTTTTCATATTGAATTTCGAGATAGAGTCTTTATAAAATACTAAAACTTTTACCTTTGAATTCCCACAATCTCGACACATATGCATGATTAATTTTAAATTAATTTTTTATATTTTTCTGAATTTAATATTAAAAAATGGATTCAAAATTTTCAATCATAATAATATTGTATAATTAATATTTACCCATAATTAATTACAAAAAAAATTAAAAATTATTTATCATGGTTATGGTAAAAATAGTATTAACGGGGGTTGAACTAAAACCATTAGGGTTTAAATGATATAAACTATTGTCTTTAATCTATTTTTTGACCATATATAGACCTCTACATTTTAATGGCTCGACGATACTTCATTCTAAACCATTATGGAATGAAAAAAATATATACATATTTTCTTTAAAAAAATTATATATGTGCCAATACATTCCCAAATAACATCCCAAATTCCACAAAATCAATCATAAAGAATTTATTTTAGATGAAAATATTAATATCTCATATATGAATAGATGTTACTAAGATAATTTAATGACATATATCAATATTCTATTCCATAAAATTTTAATTCATAATGCAACTTGTGTTTATGTTGGACTACCACCTCAAGAACATATGTGACATGTTTTCCATCAACACGTCTCATGGTTGGGTATGATTGTAGATTTAATGTATATAAGTGATATCTGTAAAATAATTATACCTATTTAGACATTATATCATAAATATACCTTTTTACAATATATATTTTTGGGTATACAATTATGTATCTCGTGTGTACAATAGAAAATCACTTCACAGAGTGATGTGATTCATATTTAACTAACAATTAATAGAGAAGAATATTAGTACAAGTTTCATAAATATACATGATAAAGATGAAATATTATGATATTTTGGACATGATTTTCATTTGGAAAAAATAATATATCATTTTATTTCTTACCACTTCACTCACTGAAAGATGATGATGTCGTTCATGTATGTGTGGACTACCACGTTCATGAGGCGATGTCACAGATTATTCAAATAAAAACCTTGTTGACTATATATATATATATATATTCAAATTTATTATGTTATTTATAACATAATGAAAATTCAAGAATGAAATAATATTACTTTTCTAATTTCCATAAATATAATTGAAAAATGGAAATGTTACTCATGTGTTTAGACAACCTAATGTCTATATGATTTTAAGGTACTTAATATCAAAAAACCATAGTTAATTAGGGGTTTTAAAATAATAATTTATTGATGAATAAGATAATTAAGTCATTATATTTATGTGGTATATGTTTAAAATTTGGCTTTATAGACCAATAGTCACCTTCCAAAGTCGTTACTAACACATAATTAAATTATCATTAAAACACGAGACATAAATTTAATATATTATATAATTGTATATATCATTGAAAAAAGTGGAATATAAGAAAAAAAATACATGATAATAAATTAAATAATTATCACATGATGAATTTCTATAATGATAAAGAACATACCTGATGTGTTGGACTCAAGGTAAGGGACTTCATCTTAATTTCCCTTCATAGAGACGTACAATATTGATATGCAGTAAATGTATTATATATGGTGTATATATTAAATATTTTACAAGTAATATAATGATTAATTATTATTTTATGGTATATTATGTTTCACCTTTATTTGAATTGAAATTTAACATGTGGTAAAAGTTATTATACAATCTCACATTCTTTTGTAGTTATTAACATTATCTTGAAATAAATAATATAATGTTTTTATTTTTCATTGTTAATTACTTTTATCATAGATATTCTTAATCATTCTTTACAGATATGATAATTTCATAAAATTTATACTATTTGTACATGCAGTTTTAATTTTATTGTTATTGGATTAACTGGTGATATATTGATTTATATGTATCTTAAACTCGACATGGATATTTGATGATAATTAACATTGATTAAAGAGTTAAATATATTATTCTATATATGAGTAACTATTTCAAAATTTAGATATTGGTGGGGGCCGATTATATATAGCCCATTCATGCATTGGTAGGTCTCATGAGACAAAATAGTTGGCCAATTTAAATGTGCTTCTATATAGTTTAAAACTATCCAAGGAAAGGTTATTATGGTAGATGTATCACGTTCTTTTGACATGATATTAAATAATTAAGTATTTAATTCAATGGGAATTTAGTAATTATTATTATATCTGATATTTTCTCTATAACATTATCTCTTGATGCATTTCATTCTTATTTACTAGTTAAAAAGAATGGTTGTTGTGTTATTTACATTTCCATATTGATTGTATGTCTTAATTAATGGTTTCATACACTACACATATTGATTACAAAGCATATGATCTCACCCTTATTAAGCTTCCTTTCTATAGAATATGACGAATAATTATTTGAATGTCTTTTCAAGGATGTGGTTTAGTTACTTTTGTAATGAATTATGTTTTATTTTCAATTCTCATTGTAAAATTGGTATCTTGAATAAATCATGTTATTCGAAATTTATAACGGATTGATACTTCGGTAGTTTACAATTCGTATCTATTTTATTTTAATAAAATATCCACTAGATCAAGGTTACAAGAGTCTGGGTCATCACAATATCCAAGGAAATCAAGGTCTTATGATAACAAATTTTAACTAGAGGGTTTCAAATATGAGATATGATTATTATATCCAAATATTCAATGTGTTTAAGGATAAAATTATAGGTTATATTAGTATTATAATTTTGTGTATGTGATCTCATTTCATATGTGAGACAAATTTTAAATTTTTATGTCCAGTTAAATTTCAATATTGGTAAGTCATTAGTCAATAATAAATTCTATAAAAATTTTATAATAATGGATTAAAGGAGTATTTTATGATCTAAATATAATCCATGAAATTTGGGAGATGTGTTTTACTTGTTTTTCTTTTTCCACTTCATAAAACAAGTTATTTCATTTTTTACATTCAATGTAGTAACTACTATTTTAATTATTAATAATTAATTACAATGAAAAAATACAATGTTGGAATTAATTAAATATTTTAAAAATGATATTTGGATAGGAAAACTATTTTATCAAATAAAATTTATATGGATTTTAATTTTTAATATCATAGTTCACACACATGACACTTAAAAATTATTTTTTATAAAAAGTGCGTTTTCAAGTGTATAGTTAATGTGTATGGGAAAATTAAAAATCATAGGAAATTAAATGAAATATATTGGATTATTTTAAATATAAGAAACATATTTTTAATTTCAAATCCATCCAAAAATTTATATATTAAAATTTAATTACAATTAAATATAGTAGTGTGTTTTAACATTAGAAGATAATGTAACCTATGTTCTCCAAATTAATCATTGGTTTTATATTCTCAGAATAATATATTAAAAGAATACTAATAATCCTAAAATATATCATTGATTAAATTAAAAGATTAATAACCATCTATGAATTTTTTATAAAATGATAATGTAATAAAATTATCATTGTCGGTAAAATTATTAATTTTCCTATTCACATAAAAAGAATTTATTTTAAAAAATATGAAAAAAATAATATTATGTTACATTTATAACTTTAATAAAAAAATTGAGATTATTTTTGAAAAATTATGTATAAAATTTATAAAAATATATTTCAAATTAAATAAAAATATATATAAAGACCTATTTATTGAAAAATTATCTATTAAAACATTAACAGTTCTCAATGATATTATGTAATAATTTTGCAGTTATTACAATATTTTTATTTATAATAAATAATTCTATGATTATTTTTAATTAATAAATTTCATTTTATAATTCATGGAAAATTTTAGATTTATGTATCAAGAGCATCGATCTTTCAAATAATTTATAAATTTAGAGACAAATCTATTAAAAATCCTCATGTTTCCCCATTCTAACACCTAAAATATATTTTAATATATCAAAAAAATGTTTAATATTATGGAATCATTTTTAACAAAATTATAATATTATGAATTATAGTCTATTTATTTTAGTGAAGAAAATTTTTATTACTAATCTTATTTTTAATGACCAGAGTAATGGTGAAATTGTTATTTTCAATGAATTATTTTATTAATACAGATAAAAATATATTTACTCAATTAAAATTAATCACATATAATAAATTAATTTGATATAATTTTGAAACCTATATATAAATTTATTATAGCTCATTCAGTTAGAAATTAAAAATAAATATGCTTATAAATTATTAATGATAAAAAAACATATTTCTACAAAAATATTGTTCTATATGTTATGTTATTTAGTTTAAATGTATATTTTCTGTCATATAGAAATTTAATTGGATTATATTTTGGTTAAATTTCAATTAAACACCCAAAAAATTATGAGGGATTATTTTATTATATTTATAATACAAATATTAAATAGTTATAAATTAGTAACCTATATAAAAATAAAAAAACAAACAAAAACCAAATAGTGAATGACATGAATTATATTTAAAACATCTCTTCAAATGCTATGTATATGCCTTATCAATCTAATCCCACACTATGAAACATTAATTTCAATTATTTGGAGTCACTAATACATTAATAGTGTCATTCAATTATTGAAAATAATGAGTTTTCACAATGCTATATTATCTTCAGTTGAAAAATTGGAACAATTCCACAACAACATGTGACACATATTCTCTTTAAATAATCATTAAATATTTATAATATGATCCTTATAGGGAAATATTTCATACCCATAATCCTATAGTGTAACACCCCTAGTAAATAAATAATAAATAATTTTCATTTTTATTAATATTTATAAATTAAATATTAATTTTACTTTAATGGGGTTGCTATGTTCGATAGCGTACCCGATACGCAATAATGAGTTTCTTTGAAATCTTACATTGTAAACTAGTAATATAATTATATTATTTTAAATGGTAGTTAACACAAAGCCGTTGTATTGGCAGGAATGGATAGGAATAACTAAAATATGATTATATATGTTTTTCAAATGTTTTTTCATTTATACAATAAAGGATAAAGGCTTAAAATACGAAAATAATTCAATTTTAGGCATATATACTCTAATTTTCACTAAAGGTCCACTTATCGCCTTTTGATGGAGAACCATAATTAAGTATTGATTTGGTCACTCTTATACATTATATTGGACCAAATAAAATTCTTCTTTAGAATTGGGACATCAAAACTTAATTTTTGTGAATTTTTGGTATTTTTCTGATAAAGTTCATTTTTTAATGAATAATGAAAAATGTTGTATTTTAATTCAAAACCTCTTTTTAATATAATTTATTTATATGATTATATTATCATTTAATCGGTTTTAAAGTTCAATTAGAATATATTTTTACCATTTAATCCAATTGTGGTCAATGGAATTAATTTCACTTTGAAATTGGACTTAAACTAGTGTCAATCTTTTGATACTTATTGTTTCATGAAAACACTCTCTTTGCTCTGATAGCGAAAATTAATTATTAAAATAATTAATGTAACTTATATATTTTTAATTTTTTAAAATAGGCATCATTTTGGAATTCAGAATATCAAATATAGCTTAGGGTTAAGTTTTGGTATTTTTCTGAAAAACATCAATTTTTGATGAATAGTGTATCCACTAAGTGGTAGTTAAAGAAACGGTTTTTTCATTTAAATGAAACTTTGCCACTTCTGTGTTTTGATTTTAAAAAATCCGACATACATGGTTGTCATTAAGAAGTAAAATGTGGTTCAATGAGATTAAAATAATTTTTTGGTGAATAGTAACTTTTAAGTTTTTAATCGCGATTAGAGGTAATTAGTGCAATTTAAGGAAAAAATGATATTATAATAAAATTAAAATTCCTAGAAACATGTCCTAAACTTATTGGATGTGTCATGGCTGACCAAGAAACCCCATGGGTCAATTTTTGGGACCCCGTGGAGCCACTTGGGAAAGATAAATACATTAATGCCGTTTATTTAAAGTAAAAGTAAAAATGACACAAAATGAGTTGTTTTACTAAAACAATTTTAAAATGAGGTTATGCAAGTAATATTTTTGAATATAAATATTCATTGGAAAGCTAAAAATATTTCCTACATCATGATATTTGTTTTATAATTTTTAGACATCACATAAATTAAATTATTTATGACATCATGATGATGTAGTGATTACCTCATTAATAAAGAGTTTAAATAAAATGAAATGAAAATGTTAAAAATATAACTTACACTTGTCAAAGACCTATTGTATGAGTATATTTCGAACCCTTATTACCTTATCCTCAAATTATATCAATGTGGGTCATTTTAAATCCAAAACTCATTTTAAAATAATGTAACATTTCTATACATTCCAAGAGTGCCCCCCCCCCCTCTCCTCTTATAAAAGGCCCCACCTCTACCACCTTACCCACACTTCCAAAGCCTTTTTCTCGGCTAACCCTGCCCATTTTGTCTATACACATCCCTCTATTACTCCTTGAAGCCTCACTTTGGGCATATGTCTTCCCAAGGAAGCCTTTGAGCTCAAATCAAAAGGAGTTACCCGATTTTAAGGTAATGTCTTCACTTGTGTTCTTATGTTTTATTTTGCTTCTCCAACCCCCTAAACTCTTTTTATTATTTCCTTTTGTAAAAAATACAGTATATTAAATATACTAGGATGTTTTTATAAGAATAATTCTAGCTACACTTACACACACATACATCTAATGGTTAAAGAACATATTGTTTCTGTGGATGACGAATTTCTGCCTCATGAAACGATGATTGTCCAATATTTGTCCAACACCATCAAAGATGGCCATTAAGATGTCACTATATTTATATATCATATATAAGATGTTTATGTCTTCCTTGAGCTTCTGTATTTTTCATTTATGGCACACAATTATGGATTCCATTATGGGTATATGTGATATCTTCATTTTAGGAAATGCGGACTACCGCCCACTCAAAGTGATTTGATTCGTTAATGACATATGTGGGAAGTATAAAATATGGATTTAAAGTTATTATATATGATTTATGTTACATCTAAATGATAAATATAATTCTGTAATTAAAATATAAATACCTCTCATTTAGTTTTAATTCCATTAATATGACATAGAAATGAAAGTAGCATTCATGCGTATGTATGGATTGCCGTCTCCCTGAACGGTGCATTTCATTTCTTAACTCTAAATGATTATGTAATATTATAAATACATGTATATTCTGGATATATATGATATATATGATATCCAAATCATGAATACCATTCTTGATATAATGAACCTTTGACCACACGAACAACATGTAATTGTAAGAGTCCACTTTCGACTTAAGAACCAAATATCGACAAAACAAACATTATTAACTTAAATTATTACATAATGTTTATAACATGGTAATAAGTGATATAAGAGTAATAATGAACTTGAAAAAAGGTTCTTAAGAAAGTATAAATTAACTCAAGTTTATTATTCAGGTCGTTAAAGAACGATCGAGTCAAGTCGGACCCGGATAAGGGACTTCGTCTCAATCTCCTTTCATTGAGGCATATTTCGTTTTATACACAACGTTCTTTTAGACGGTGTATAAACCCCTTTGACTTTTACTTTTATACAAAAGGAATCTTTTTCTACGAATCATTTTACTAAACAACAAAAACGAGTGTTTCTTTTAACGTACGTGGTGATAGTGACCTTTTCTGCCGCCGCGAGTATTATTTGGTCTTTGGATTCCTCAACAAGCCGTAATGTTTTTTTTAAATTAAATAAATACCATATACTGTTTTATGTATTTTGGTATTGAGAAGTGTTTTTTTATAATGGATTTGTTATGTCAATATATATAAGTGATATATTGTGATCAAAGTGTGGTAATGGTTTCTATCCATTATATTTGTTTTATGTCTTATGATTTTAAAATGGTAATTGGACATTTTACGGGTGGTTACCTGATAAACCATATAATGGGTGGTGCTGTGAATACTAGGACGGGTGGTTACGTTATAACCTCCAATTCATTGGGTATGGAATTCAGCCGTATGGCTATTCCATTAAGTGATATGTGTGGAAGTCGACTGTATGGTTATTCCATTTAAGTATGTTTACGTCCCAAGTTACCTTTAAATGTTATGTGATCTTTATATGGGTTTTATGGTAATCTTTTGGTTACAAAAGGGTAAGTAATGGTCTTTTATTCAGTGAATATTTTTTACTACTTCATAAAGGTGAAAAGTATTACTTTGATAAATTATACATGGTTTACTTGTTGTCTTGGTAAACTAACAGTTTTCATTCTTTGTGCATACCTTACTGAGCTTTTTATGCTCACCCCAAGTTTTTTTGAAATGTTTTTCACAGGACTTAATGTGGAATAGTGTCATGGATGGGATCAAGGGAAAGTCATTCTATATAGAACATGGGACTAGACATGTTTCTTTTTAAGAGTTTTTATTTTATGGAAACTTAGTAGAAGTGTCTACTTTGTAATCTTTTGAGATGTAATAGTTATGTCCTAATTCTATAAAACTCGAATCCTGAAAAGATACTCAATGTGAATTATTCATTTAATTCAATATTAAGTAAGGTTTAAGGCCCGGGCCTTATAGTTGGTATCCGAGTTCGGTTTAGATAACATTAGGAGTTAGAATTCCATAAAATGATTATCCAAAAATATATTTTTTTATGGTCAAATTGAAATGATATAGCATTTGAAGATTACCATGTTGATTCATCTAAGACATATTTGTTCAGAATGGGTTTCCGCAGAGGAAACAGGGAAGTAGTGCTAGGAAGGCATATAGAAAGAAATAACCTTCCGAATCAGCATCCTGAGATGGTTGGAATTGGAACTGAACAGTTTGTTGCAGTGATGGAACAGTTGACTCAGGATATAAATGGTGGTGGTATCCATGAACGAGATCAGCCAGATCAACCGCAGAGGAACATGTCAGTGGTGGAACATTTCATGAGGAAACATCCCCCATCATTCAGAGGATCATCTGACCCCGTGCAAGATGAATCTTGGATTAAAGAACTAGAGAAGATTTGTGATGTCATGGGGTGTTCAGAACATCAAAAGGTTAGTCTTTCTGTTTACCGTTTTGAAGGTGAAGCTGATCAGTGGTGGTTGATGGTGAAAAATATATGGGATAGTGATGAGATTGAAGATCCTCACTCGGACTAATTGAAAGGTATGTTTCTTCAGAAATATTTTCCTAAGGTGGTTTGTCTTAGGATGAAAAAACAGTTCCTATAATTGAGGTAGGAGGATGACTCAGTGGCTGCTTATGAAGCAAAGTTCACTCGATTGGCAAGGTATGCTCCAAACATAATATGAGATTTTTATAGTAAAATAAACAGTTTTTACTCAGGGTTAAACACAAATTATCAAAGGGCTTTAGCTTCTTATGAGTTCAAAAGTTATTAAAAACTTGTTCAATGTGTGGATAAGGTGGAAATGGAGTTTTTCGATGATTAGGTGTTCTTTGAAAAACAACAGAATAAGAGGTCCAATTGGCAGGAGAAGGGGAAGAATTCATCAAAGAAGCAAGGAGGTAAGAAAATCAAATTTTAATCCTGTGAGAAGTGTGGTAAAATGCATCCTGGAGAATGTTTATCCAAGTCTTGAAGGTGCTTTCGGTGTGGTAAGTCTGGTCATATTGCTCCTAACTGTAAGGAAGATGATCAAGAAGGCAATGAAAAGCCAGCGATAAGATGTTTTAAGTGTAATGAAATGGGTGATTATGCAAATGAGTGTCTAACGAAGAACTCAACTGGGGGAAAGCAACCATACTACAAGCAGAAAGGGGTGGTGAAATCCTTTGTAACTACTTTAGCAGATGTTGGTCCATCGGATGATGTAGTATCAAGTACACTGTTTGTTTGTTCAGATTATGCCAATGTGTTTTTGATTTAGGGTCTACACATTCTTTCATTTCTGAGAAGTTTTCTAGTAAATTGGAAATTCCATCTCAAGATATGAATCCTGAACTTATGGTAAAAACACCTTGAGGGAATGTTGAGAAAAAAAGGAATTATAAGAACCTTTCTATCCTTGTGTGCGGAAATAATCTACTAGAAAACATTATTGTTTTTCCTCTAGTAGATTTTGATGTTATTTCGGGCATAGATTGGCTTTCTGTTTATCATGCTAAGATTGACTGCAGAGCTAAAATGGTTTCTTTTCAGAAAGATATTCAGTTTGTGTATAAGAATGAACCCTTGTTTTTGATAACATATCAGGAAGTTGAGAAACTAGTAAAAGATGTAAATGAATGTTACCTTTCACATATTGTTGAAAATAAAGGAATTGTTCAGATTAGTGATGTGCTAGTGGTAAATGAGTATCTTGATGTTTTTCCTATTGAGTTTCCAGGTATTATTCATGATCTGGTAGTTGAATTTACTTTTGACCTAGTTCCTTATTCTAAGCCAATTTCAAAACCCCCTTATCGAATGGCTCAATTTGAACTTTTAGAGTTAAAGAAGAAATTGCATGAGTTATTAGATAAAGGTTTCATTCGGCCTAGCACATCACCATGGGGTCCTCCTGTCTTGTTTTTCAAAAAGAAAGATGGCTCAATGAGACATTGCATTGATTATAGAGACTTGAATAATATTACTATTAAGAACAAGTATCATTTGCCTCATATCGATGATTTGTTTGACAGCTCCAGGGAGCTCAGTATTTTTCGAAGATTGAATTGAGGTCGGGGTACCATCAGCTGAAAGTAAAAGAAGAAGATGTTCCGAAGACTGCATTCTATACTAGATATGGCCATTATGAATTTGTAGTTATGCCTTTTGGGTTGACCAATGCACCTGTTGTATTCATGGACCTTATGAATAGAATTTTCCATGAGTTCTTGGATAAGTTTGTGGTTGTTTTCATTGATGATATTTTGGTGTTTTCTAAAAGTAAAGAGGAGTATGAAAGTCATTTAAGGGTTATCTTGAAAACCTTGAATGAAAAGAAAATATATGGAAAATTCAGCAAGTGTGATTTTTGGTTACAACAAATTTCTTTCCTTGGTCACATTATTTCAAAAAATGGCATAACTGCTGATCCTGCTAAAATAAAAGTTGTTGAAGAATGGTCAAGACCCACAAATGTAACCCAGATCCATAGTTTCCTTGGTTTGGCAGGTTACTATCGAAGGTTTGTTGAAATCTTTTCACTATTATCTATCCAATGACTAAGCTAACTCGGAAGGGTGTTAAGTTTATCTGGACAAATGAATGTGATGATTGTTTTTAGGAGTTGAAAAGAAGATTGTTGAATGCTCCAGTTTTGGCACTTCCTTCCAGGAATGGTGAGTTTGTTATCTACAGTGATGCTTCACTGAAAGTACAAGGTTGTGTCCTTATGTAGAATGATCAGGTAATTTCTTATGCTTCATGCCAGTTGAAAATTCATGAGGTAAATTACCCTACACATGATTTGTAATTAGCTGCTATTGTTTTTTCTATAAAAATTTGGAGGCATCATTTTTATGGAGTAATGTGTGAAATATATACTGATCAAAAAAGTTTAATGTATATATTCACCCAGAAAGAATTGAACATGAGACAGAGCAGATGGATGGAATTAATGAAGGATTATGATTGTACAATTCATTACCATTCGGGAAAATCAAATAAAGTGGTTGATGCTTTGAGTCGAAAAAGTAATGCTTCAATAACCATGCTATGTTTGGAACGAGATCCTTTGGTTTTTGATTTGATGAACATTGGAATAGAAGTTGTTGGTGCAGGAAGTTCTTCTGTTTTGTTACAGGTATCAGTGGGATCATCCCTATCAGACAGAATTAATCAAGCACAGAGGGAAGACAGTGAGTTACAAAAAAAGGTAGTGATGGTGCAGAAGGGTAAGTTGCATGAATTCAACATTGATAATGATTGTGTTTTGTGGTTTGGGAAGAGATTATCTGTGTATGGTGATTCACAGTTGAAGAATGAGTTGTTATGTGAGGCTCATAGTTCCTCGTTTTCAGTTCATCCTGGAAGTACTAAGATGTACAAAGATCTGCGGGAGTATTATTGGTGGGATGGAATGAAAAGTGATATTGATGATTTTACTGTAAAGTGTTTGACTTGTCAGCAGGTTAAAGTAGAGCGGCAGTTACGGAAAGGGATGCTTCAGCCTTTACCAGTGCCAGAGTGGAAATGGTAAAACATATCCATGCACTTTTTTATGGGATTACCGAAGACCTCTCGAAGTAATAATGCAATCTGGTTTATTGTTGATCGCTTGACAAAATCTGCTCATTTCCTTCCTATTCGAGATACTTTCTCTCTAGATCAACTTTCTCGATTGTATCTTAAAGAGATAGTCATGTTACATGGAGTTCCCCTCTCCATTGTATCTGATCGTCATCCCAGGTTTACTTCTAACTTTTGGAAAGGCCTTCAGAAGTCGTTGGGTACTGAATTAAATTTTAGTAAAACTTTTCATCCACAATCAGATGGGCAGTCAGAACAAAAAATTCAGACCATTGAGGATATTCTATGAGCTTGCTCTAAGGATTATCCGGGATGTTGGGACCAATATCTTTCTTTGGTTGAGTTCTCTTATAATAACAATTTTCATTCCAGTGTACAGATGGCAGTATTTGAGGCATTATATGGGAAGCGGTTTCGAACCCCAACTTTTTGGGATGAAGTGGGTGAAAGGAAGCTGATGGGACCAGAATTGGTAGAATAGATGGTAGAAAATGTTCAGTTGATTTAGAAACACATGAGAACAGCTTAGAGAAGGCAGAAGAGTTATGGAGACAACTGGAGGAAGGATCTCTTTTTTGAGGTAGGTGATCATGTTTTTCTCAAAGTGTCACCATGGAAAAGTGTGATGCGGTTTGGTAAGAAAGGAAAGCTGAGTCCAAGGTTCGTTGGACCATATTAAATAATGGAGAGAGTTGGATCAGTTGCTTACCGAGTGGCTTTACCTCCGAGTTTATCTCAGGTACACAATGTTTTTCATGTTTCGATGTTGAGAAAGTATATGCCCGAACCATCTCATGTTTTGAGTCCAGAGGTAGTTCAGCTGGAAGAGAACCTATCTTATGAGGAATAAACGGTCCAGATTCTTGGCCACAGGGAGCAAGTGTTACGGAATAAGGTGATTCATCAGGTAAAGGTTTTGTGAAAAAACCACACGATTGAAGTGGCAACATGGAAATCTGAAAATGCTATGAGGGATAAATACCCCCACTGGTTTTGATAAGTGAATAAAATTACGAGGACGCAATTCCCAAAAGGGGGGAAGGATGTAACACCCCAGGTAAATAAAGAATAAATCATTTTCATTTTTATTAATATTTATAAATTAAATATTAATTTTACGTTAAAGGGGTTGTATTGTTCAATAGCGTACCTGATACGCAACAATTAGTTTCTTTGAAATCTTACATTGCACACTAGTAATATATAATAATATTATTTTAAATGGTAGTTAACACATAACAGTTGAATTTGCGGGAATGGATAGAAATAACTAAAATATGATTATATTTGTTTTTAAATGTTTTTACATTTATCCAATAAAGGATAAAGGCTTAAAATACAAAAAGATTCAATTTTAGGCATATATATTCTAATTTTCAATAAAGGTCCACTTATCACCTTTTGATGGAGAACCATCATTTAGTATAGATTTGGTCACTCTTATACATTCTATTGGACCAAATAAAATTCTTCTTTAGAATCAGGACATAAAAATTTACTTTGTGTGAATTTTTGGTATTTTTCCGATAAAGTTCATTTTTTAATGAATAGTGAAAAATGTTGTATTTTAATTCAAAACCTCATTTTAATATAATTTATTTATAAGATAAATTATCTTTTGAATTGGTTTTAAAGTTAAATTAGAATATATTTTTACCATTTAATCCAATTGTGGCCGTTGAAATTAATTTCACTTTGAAATTGGACTTAAACTAGTGTCAATCTTTTGATACTTATTGTTTCATGAAAACACGCTATTTGCTCTGACAGCGGGAATTAATTATTAAATTAATTAATGTAATTTATATGTTTTGAATTTTTTAAAATAGAAATCATTTTTTAATTCAGAATATCAAATATATCTTAGGGTGATGTTTTGGTATTTTTCTGAAAAACATCAATTTTTGATGAATAGTGAAACCACAAAGTGGTTGTTAAAGAAACTGATTTTTGGTTTAAATGAAACTTTTCCACTTCTGTGTTTTGATTTTCAAAAATCCGAAATACATGGTTGTCATTAAGAAGTAAAATTTGGTTCAATGAGATTAAAATAAATTTTTTTGTGAATAATAACTTTTAAGTTTTTTATCGCGATTAGAGGTAATTAGTGCAATTTAAGGCATAAATGATATTATAATAAAATGAAAATCCCTAGAAACATGTCATGTAACAGCCCGAGATTTTATGAAAAAATATTCTTTTTATTTTACTAATGTCTTCTGTTATACGCTACACCAAAAGGAGCTTGCACAACACGCATCCTTGACTTGCCTTGCATTACACGCAATCGCAACCTTCCTCGATAGCGTGTGTGGTACGTAATCCTGAGTTTCACGAAACAATGATATGCTATTAAAATATTATTAAAACTAGCCGTTATGAATAGTAATAACCACTTTTTAAATTTTATAAAATTTAACTCTCAAAATGGACTTCATTTTTGGATTCGGAGTATCGAATTTAGCCTAAGGTGAAATTTTGGTACTTTTCGGATAACTTTCATATTCTGATGAATAGTGAAAATTACTAAATTATAATTAAAAACAACTTTTTTAATCGAAATAATTAATAGTGATAAATCATTAATTTGAGGGGTTTTAAAGTATATTTAGAATATATTTTTACAATTTAATACAATGTTGGTCATTGGATGTAATTTCACATTTAAACTAGACATAAGCAAGTGTCAATCTTTTGATAGATATTGTTTCTTAAAAACACGCTATTTGTTTTAACAGCGGGATTTAATTATAAAATTAATTAATGCAACTTTTATGTTATAAATTTGGTAAAATAGACTTCATTTTTGAATTCGGAATATGAAATATAGCTTGGGATGAAATTTTGGCATTGTTCTGAAAAACATCAATTTTTGATGAATAGTGAAACTACTAAGTGGTAGGTTAAAAACTGAATTTTGCATAAAAATTAATTTTACCGCTTCTGTGAATGGAATTTCGAAAATCCGAGAGACACGGTTAATATCAAGGAATAAAATGTGGTTCAATGAGATGAAAATAATTTTTTGGTGAATAGTAACTTTTTACTTTTTTTACCACGGTTAATAGTAAATAGGGTAACTAAGGGTAAATATGATATTAATATTACCCTAACACATGTCCTAATTCTATTGGACAAGTGTAATTCGACCAAAAACAAACTTAGGAATAAAATATGACCATTTAGGCCCACTTGGATTAGATTTGGACATTTATTATTAATTTATTTAAAGAAGGGTTAAAATAGTTAAAATCAAAGTTTAATAAGTAAATCATTTTTAATATGGGGTTATATATAAGATAAATTCGACTATAAATATTCATTAGAAAGCTAAAAAGATTTCCTACATGATGGTATTTTATTTGTAATTTTTAGACATCAAATAATATAATTTATTTATGACACAAAGATGATGCAGTAATTATCTTATTAATGAAATATTGACATAATTGATAATATAAATACCAAAATAAATGTAATTTAAGACTTTTTATGAATTACACTAATTTTATAGGTTACTATGATATATTAGTGTTGATTTAATCAACTTGAACATATAATTCTGTTATGACTTTCACAAAAATCATATATCAAATAGTGTCAAAATTGACACAAAATAGTTTTTAAATCAAATATTATATTATTAATTGTTATTTTATTCCTAAAAATATAAGGTTCGGCCAAATGACTTAGATAAGGATATATGTATTAATAATATACAATTTGGGGTTCGTTTGGCATGTTATAGTAAGTTTATTAACCATATAGTGAAAGAAAACAAAAAGACACGGTAAAAGTTAAATTATTTAACTTAGAGTTAAATCTAATTGATAAGGTTAACATAATACCCTAAACTTGTCTAAATCCTATTGGTTGATAGGATTTCGACCCATCCCCACTTTAGCTTCAAAATAAGACCCTTTGGAACCATTATAAACCGATTTTGACTTTAATATAATATAATATTTTGAGATATTCCTAAGGTGCCCCTCTCCTCCCCTATAAAAGGACACCTCCTCCCCCTCCTCCTCACACCAATTTGACCACTCAAGCTCGGCCAACCCCTGCCAATTTCTCCTCTCCACTTCCCTAGCAACATCCTAGAGGTTATAGTCTTCCTCCAAGACCAATTTTAGTGCCCTAAGAGGAGGTCTCAAAGAGGCACTTCAAAGAAGAGGTAATTACCATTACCAATTCTTTCATCTTTATTTCTTCTTCCACTTCTTCTTCTTAGGTTGTTTCATTATGAAGTAATAACATCAGTATCACTCATATACTGATATGTTATTATAAGTATGAAACAAACCTATTTCACCATCTATCCATCCTACGGAAAAAGAAATCACCGCGCGTGCGTACGTACGGAATACCGTCTCCACGCCGTGGTGTAATCTATTTTCCACCACCACCTTACATGGATGGGTATAATGGTGTAAAGAATAACTATACATAGTTATTACAACATCATATTGATTCTGATATATTGTATAATCCACTCCAATTCAATTCAATATTTATAGAAATGATATCATCACTCGTGCGTACGTACGGAATACCGTCTCCACGACGCGATGAGATTCATTCTCTATGTTAACCATTTAAGAATGATTATAATGTATATATAAGAAATAATAATGAAATATATGACATTATAAAGCTACTGGATTTATGTATATATATACATATGTATGTCATCTACTTACTTCCATTTCAAGACAATAAGGAAAGGAAAACAGCGTTCATGCGTACGTACGGACTACCGTCTCCATGAACGGTGTTTTTCATTTTATATATCTACCTATTATATATATATATATATATACTGAATATATATGATATATAAATCATATTTTATATTCTGGAAGTAAGTAAATCATGATATATGTAATAATGATGTCAAGAACAACAAGTCAAAACACCTACGATAAATGAAACGATTTTACCCAAAACGCTTCTTTAACATGGAATTTACAAAAGAACGGGTAATATAATGTCATAAGTGAACCATATATGATATCATAACAATGAATATGATTCTGTAATAAGTCAATAACATGATTTAAATCATTATACAGGAGGTTCGGACAGTTACAAAGCAAGTCGGACCTAAGGTAAGGGAAATATCACAATCTCATTTTTATCCGAGATTGTTTATTCGTAAGTATTTACTAGGGTGTATTTTATCATCCACATCCATGTTCCCTCAATATGTAATATTTTTTACATCCACTTTCAATAGTTTAAATCCAATTTTACCCTTAGGTGAGTTTTTAGTAAAGAATATGAAAGGAATCTTTTGTCGTTTTTCCATACGAGGTACTTTTTGACTTTTCCGACAAAAGTATGAAGAATGTTTTTTTTAACTTATACGGCATGAATGGATTTTTAAAACATTATTTCCAAGAAGCTTCCTTTACTAGTTTTCAAGTTTATTTTTAATCAACTTCTTTTAGTTTAAAGTTGTATGACATGTTAAGAAAGGAAAAATGTTTTTGAAAAAGAAAGGATATTTTCCTCAAGAATGGAGTTCAAGTGTTTTATCAAAATTATTTTCCATCTAAGATAATAAAGGGTTCTATTTTTATCCCTATTATTACATGGATTTGATTATGTTGTGATGGAAATATTTTTATGAATTCCTTTACCTTATATGAATTGTTTTATGATGTCATGTTGTTTAAGAATCCCATTTTTATTACTTGGGTTACGCTATGATGTATGGTTTATGATTATTTGGCACACATAAGAAAGGATTCATTATAAGATGGGTGGGACCTATATCTCCCTCCAATGCATTGGGTAAAGATTTTATATCTCATGAGATAGACAGGGATGGAACGGTAGGTTATATTGGTTCAGTGAAACAGGACTGAAACGAGGGTTACTCGATTCAGAAAGGGACTTTGTCCACTAAGATAGTCTTGGCAATGAGTCATGACTAACAAGAAATTATTTTCCATGATTATGTGTGCATTCACAAAGTTTCAAGTTTTATGTTATGATTATGGGGATCTCATTTTCAATTCTATGATTTATCCCATGTTATGATATTATGAGCTCTTTTGCAGGTCAAGATTTCCAAAAGCTACGTTCTTATGTATATGATGTGATTGATATTTCTTTTGTTTATCCTTACTGAGCATTTGAGTTCACCCTTTTTTGTTTTTCTTTCCCCAGGATATAAAGAATGGTTTTAGGTAAAAAAAATGGGAAGATCATTATGGGAGATATTGAAGATCTTTCACCACGTTTAGAAGATTACGTTCCGAGTTTCCAAAGACACTAAACTATTACGATCCTTGTGTGTGTGTTTTTGTTATGTACTAAGTATTCCGCAAAAGTAATGTAATGTCCATGTACGATAAGCTTCGGGTCATTATAGTTGGTATCAGAGGAAAGGTTTAGTCAACCTTTGGAAACTAGGATGCGAGAACTTTAGTGAGATCCCTAGAGATATTTCTAAGGTATGTCTAGGGATGTCCCTAGGGATAAGTATACGTATAGGTTATAGTAATAGAATTACGCTAACGATCATAGAATTAAACCTATGATGTTGGATATTGAAGGTACTCCCCCTTTATTATGTTGTTTTCCCTAGCATGATTTTTGCCTCTCACACTATTCTTTTTGGGTTTTAGACGATGGCTGGAACCCGAAGGAACCGTGTTGATCAATGCAATGGACAATGCAATGATTGCCCTCCTGAACAAACAAATGTTATGGGAGATGGAGTGAAAAATCTTATTGCTATACTTACACAAGCTATGAATCATTCTGGACTTCCAAATGAGCAGAGAAGGGAACAATATTCTATTGAGTCCTTCATGAGGCAACGTCCACCTTCTTTCAGTGGGTCTACTAATCCATTAGTTGCTGAACAATGGATTAGTACTACTGAAAAGATATTTTCAGTTCTTCAATGTTCTGAACATGATAAAGTCATCTTAGCAGTATATCGTTTGGAAGGTGAAGCTGATCAATGGTGGAATCTTATCAAGAATACGTGGCCAAGAGATGAAATTGAGTCCATGGAATGGGATGAGTTCAAGAACTTGTTTTTCAGTAAGTACTTCCCTTGTATTCTTCGAACAAAGATGGAGAAAGAGTTTCTTGAACTGAAGCAAAGGGACGATGAATCTGTTGGTACCTATGAAGCAAATTTTACAAGACTTGCAAGGTATGCTTCTGGAATTATCATCCAACCTGAAAGTAAAGTTGATCGATTTTTCAGTGGCTTCAAACCAAGTCTTCGAAGGGTATTAGCTATAAGAGACTTCAGTAGCTATGAAGAAATTGTGCGTTGTGCTATCAAGGTAGAAATGGAAGTTGGTGTTACATATCCATCTCATGGTTTTGACAAGAAACGAAAGATGAAGTTCAAGGAGAAATCTCAGAATAATGATGAAAAGAAGATGAATGTTTCCTTATGCACAAAGTGTGGGAAGAAGCATGGTGGAGATTGTCTTAAAGGGACTAGAAAATGTTTTAAGTGTGGAAAAGAAGGTCATCGAGCAGCTGAGTGTCGAAGTAATGGAAAAAGGGTTTCTAATGATGTGAATAAAGCAAACACTGCAGAGAACGCACCGCCAACACATCAATGCTTCAAGTGCAAGGAAATTGGGCATTATGCTAATAATTGCCCTAATCCAAGGGTTAGTGATGATCAACATGAGCAACCACTGAAGGCAAAGGACAAAGGGAAATCACATGCGATCACTATTGGCAATGTTGAATACGACAACGATGTGGTGGAATGATTAAGTGTTTATGTAATGGGATTCCAAAATAATGTTGTATCATTGAGTTTTGCAATATTTATTGATGTGGTATTCAAAGTGATTGAGATATTTTTTTTGGAAATAAGATGATATGCGCATAATGAAGACGAGAAAATGAAATGTTTAATAGTATTCATGAGCTCATGATTGATATAAGGACTAAGTGATATCATGGTTTGAGTATATAGAATTTTGAGGATTTTGGTATGTGGAAAGTGTTAACTTTTAACTGCACTCATGTTTTCACTAAGGTATTCAAGAGAATACACGATTAAGGACTTTGAATGTTTGGAATGTGACCAACAAGACATATCTTATGATATGTGGGGATCAACGATAGTATTAAATCTCTGGTACTCGTTGTCACTATATTATGAGAGTGGACTGCAGTATTATGTATAAGCCTAAAGATTAGACTGGATTATGTTGGACATAAGTTAGTATTGTTTAAGGATAGAAGATTTTAGATATTATTGATGGGATGTTATAGTAACGTAGTTTTAGAAAAAGGACAACCTGCAGGACGGGCGACAGCCCATCGCTTCAGACAAGGCTGTAGGAATCGAACCCACAACCGAAGTGCGACTGGCCTTTATCGCCTACCACTGACCTACAGGAAGTCCCTGTTTAGTAGAAACTAGTGTTATTATATTAAGCAGTATGATATATGAAGTATAAGTCCATTTTAGGAACCATATGTGATTAATCTCACTATAGAATGACTTATGTATATTTAATAACTTTTTCTATCCTTTTGTTTGAGACAGATGGAATGACCCATCATTCTATCACATAATCTGCTAACACTTCACAAATAACAAATTCAACTTCATTTATTTAAGAGATGAAGTAGAAATTGTTCAAGGCACGAACAAAAGTGAGATTGTACCAAAATAAAGTAAGTATTTATTTTAAGCAAATTTTCAACTTTAGGGAAATGATCTTGAAAACCAAAAATGTTGTCCTAGTGATCTTATACCTGATGAATCAGATGGTACCTTATATCATCACAAATCTATGGATTTGTGATTACTGGCTTTTCCATAGCCATGTTCACTACCACTCTCCATCAGAACATGATGGTTAGATTTCTCTTCCATATCCATATTTTCACCTATGTGGAAACCCAGTGAATAGTTTATTTGGGTAATCGTTACATTTCATACTTTAGTTTTTAAAAGCCAAGTTTTGGTATTCCCTTTTACGATGTGGGTTTCTATTAAAGAAACTTTCAAATAGTAAACCATTTATAACCCCGACGAATTTCGAGGGCGAAATTCATTTTAATGGGGGTAGAATGTAACAGCCCGAGATTTTATGAAAAAATATTCTTTTTATTTTACTAATGTCTTGTGTTATACGCTACACCAAAATGAGCTTGCACAACACGCATCCTTGACTTTCCTTGCATTACACGCAATCGCAACCTTCCTCGATAGCGTGTGTGGTACGTAATCCTGAGTTTCACGAAACAATGATATGCTATTAAAATATTATTAAAACTAGCCGTTATGAATAGTAATAACCACATTTTAAATTTTAGAAATTTTAACTCTCAAAATGGACTTCATTTTTGGATTCGGAGTATCGAATTTAGCCTAAGGTGAAATTTTGGTACTTTTCGGATAACTTTCATATTCTGATGAATAGTGAAAATTACTAAATTATAATTAAAAACAACTTTTTTAATCGAAATAATTAATAGTGATAAATCATTAATTTGATTGGTTTTAAAGTATATTTAGAATATATTTTTACAATTTAATACAATGTTGGTCATTGGATGTAATTTCACATTTAAACTAGACATAAACAAGTGTCAATCTTTTGATAGATATTGTTTCTTAAAAACACGCTATTTGTTTTAACAGCGGGATTTAATTATAAAATTAATTAATGCAACTTTTATGTTATGAATTTGGTAAAATAGACTTCATTTTTGAATTCGGAATATGAAAAATAGCTTGGGATGAAATTTTGGCATTGTTTTGAAAAACATCAATTTTTGATGAATAGTGAAACTACTAAGTGGTAGGTTAAAAACTGAATTTTGCATAAAACATAATTTTACCGCTTCTGTGAATGGAATTTCGAAAATCCGAGAGACACGGTTAATATCAAGGACTAAAATGTGGTTCAATGAGATGAAAATAATTTTTTGGTGAATAGTAACGTTTTACTTTTTTACCACAGTTAATAGTAAATAGGGTAACTAAGGGTAAATATGATATTAATATTACCCTAACACATGTCCTAATTCTATTGGACAAGTGTAATTCGACCAAAAACAAACTTAGGACTAAAATATGACCATTTAGGCCCACTTGGATTAGATTTGGACATTTATTATTAATTTATTTAAAGAAGGGTTAAAATAGTTAAAATCAAAGTTTAATAAGTAAATCATTTTTAATATGGGGTTATACATAAGATAAATTCGACTATAAATATTCATTAGAAAGCTAAAAAGATTTCTTACATGATGGTATTTTATTTGTAATTTTTAGACATGACATAATATAATTTATTTATGACACAATGATGATGCAGTAATTATCTTATTAATGAAATATTGACATAATTGATAATATAAATACCAAAATAAATGTAATTTAAGACTTTTTATGAATTACACTAATTTTATAGGTTACTATGATATATTAGTGTTGATTTAATCAACTTGAACATATAATTCTGTTATGACTTTCACAAAAATCATATATCAAATAGTGTCAAAATTGACACAAAATAGTTTTTAAATCAAATATTATATTATTAATTGTTATTTTATTCCTAAAAATCTAAGGTTCGGCCAAATGACTTAGATAAGGATATATTTATTAATAATATACAATTTGGGGTTCGTTTGGCATGTGATAGTAAGTTTATTAACCATATAGTGAAAGAAAACAAAAAGACGCGGTAAAAGTTAAATTATTTAACTTAGAGTTAAATCTAATTGATAAGGTTAACATAATACCCTAAACTTGTCTAAATCCTATTGGTTGATAGGATTTCGACCCATCCCCACTTTAGCTTCGAAATAAGACCCTTTGGAACCATTATAAACCGATTTTGACTTTAATATAAAATAATATTTTGAGATATTCCTAAGGTGCCCCTCTCCTCCCCTATAAAAGGACATCTCCTCCCCCTCCTCCTCACACCAATTTGAGCACTCAAGCTCGGCCATCCCCTGCCAATTTCTCCTCTCCACTTCCCTAGAAACATCCTATAGGTTCTGGTCTTCCTCCAAGACCAATTTTAGTGCCCTAAGAGGAGGTCTCAAAGAGGCACTTCAAAGAAGAGGTAATTACCGTTACCAATTCTTTCATCTTTATTTCTTCTTCCACTTCTTCTTCTTAGGTTGTTTCATTATGAAGTAATAACATCAGTATCACTCATATAATGATATGTTATTATATGTATGAAACAAACCTATTTCACCATCTATCCATCCTACGGAAAAAGAAATCATCGCGCGTGCGTACGTACGGAATACCGTCTCCACGCCGTGGTGTAATCTATTTTCCACCACCACCTTACATGGATGGGTATAATGGTGTAAAGAATAACTATACATAGTTATTACAACATCATATTGATTCTGATATATTGTATAATCCACTCCAATTTAATTCAATATTTATAGAAATGATATCATCGCTCGTGCGTACGTACGGAATACCGTCTCCACGACGCGATGAGATTCATTCTCCATGTTAACCATTTAAGAATGATTATAATGTATATATAAGAAATTATAATGAAATATATGACATTATAAAGCTACTGGATTTATGTATATATATACATATGTATGTCATCTACTTACTTCCATTTCAAGACAATAAGGAAAGGAAAACAGCGTTCATGCGTACGTACGAACTACCGTCTCCATGAACGGTGTTTTTCATTTTATTTATCTACCTATTATATATATATATATATACGGAATATATATGATATATAAATCATATTTTATATTCTGGAAGTAAGTAAATCATGATATATGTAATAATGATGTCAAGAACAACAAGTCAAAACACCTACGATAAATGAAACGATTTTACCCAAAACACTTCTTTAACATGGAATTTACAAAAGAACGGGTAATATAATGTCATAAGTGAACCATATATGATATCATAACAATGAATATGATTCTGTAATAAGTCAATAACATGATTTAAATCATTATACAGGAGGTTCGGACAGTTACAAAGCATGTCGGACCTAAGGTAAGGGAAATATCACAATCTCATTTTTATCCGAGATTGTTTATTCGTAAGTATTTACTGGGGTGTATTTTATCATCCACATCCATGTTCCCTCAATATGTAATATTGTTTACATCCACTTTCAATAGTTTAAATCCAATTTTACCCTTAGGTGAGTTTTTAGTCAAGAATATGAAAGGAATCTTTTGTCGTTTTTCCGTACGAGGTACTTTTTGACTTTTCCGACAAAAGTACGAAGATTGTTTTTTTTAACTTATACGGCATGAATGGATTTTTAAAACATTATTTCCAAGAAGCTTCCTTTACAAGTTTTCAAGTTTATTTTTAATCAACTTCTTTTAGTTTAAAGTTGTATGACATGTTAAGAAAGGAAAAATGTTTTTGAAAAAGAAAGGATATTTTCCTCAAGAATGGAGTTCAAGTGTTTTATCAAAATTATTTTCCATCTAAGATAATAAAGGGTTCTGTTTTTATCCCTATTATTACATGGATTTGATTATGTTGTGATGGAAATATTTTTATGAATTCCTTTACCTTATATGAATTGTTTTATGATGTCATGTTGTTTAAGAATCCCATTTTTATTACTTGGGTTACGCTATGATGTATGGTTTATGATTATGTGGCACACATAAGAAAGGATTCATTATAAGATGGGTGGGACCTATATCTCCCTCCAATGCATTGGGTAAAGATTTTATATCTCATGAGATAGACAGGGCTGGAACGGTAGGTTATACTGGTTCAGTGAAACAGGACTGAAACGAGGGTTACTCGATTCAGAAAGGGACTTTGTCCACTAAGATAGTCTTGGCAATGAGTCATGACTAACAAGAAATTCTTTTCCATGATTATGTGTGCATTCCACAAAGTTTCAAGTTTTATGTTATGATTATGGGGATCTCATTTTCAATTCTATTATTTATCCCATGTTATGATATTATGAGCTCTTTTGCAGGTCAAGATTTCCAAAAGCTACGTTCTTATGTATATGATGTGATTGATATTTCTTTTGTTTACCCTTACTGAGCATTTGAGCTCACCCTTTTTTGTTATTCTTTCCCCAGGATATAAAGAAAGGTTTTAGGTAAAAAAAAAGGGGAAGATCATTATGGGAGATATTGAAGATCTTTCACCACGTTTAGAAGATTACGTTCCGAGTTTCCAAAGACACTAAACTATTACGATCCTTGTGTGTGTGTTTTTGTTATGTACTAAGTATTCCGCAAAAGTAATGTAATGTCCATGTACGATAAGCTTCGGGTCATTATATGTCCTACCATTATCGGATGTGTCATGGACGACAAAGAAAACCCATGGGTCGATTTTTGGTACCCCATGGAGCCACTTGGGAAAGATAATGACATTAATACCTTTTATTTAAAGTAAAAGTAAAAATGACACAAACATGAGTTGTTTTACTAAAACGATTTTTAAATGGGGTTATAAAAGTCATATTTTTTACTATAAATATTCATTTGAAAGATAAAAAGATTTCATACATCATGATATTTTTTTTATAATTTTTACACATGGAATAAACTAAATTATTTATGACATCATGATGATGCATCGATTACCTCATTAATAAAAAATTTAAATAAAATGAAAAGATAATGTTAAAAATATAACTTACACTTGTCAAAGACCTATTGGATGTGTATATTCCGAACCCTTATCACCTTATCCTAGAATTATATCAAAGTGGGTCCTTTTAAATCTGAAACACATTATTAAATAAAGTAACATTTCTTTACATTCCAATAGTTCCCAACCTCTCCTCTAATAAAAGGCCCCCACCTCTACCACCTTACCCACACTTCAAAAGCCTTTGGCTCAGCCAACACCTGACCATTTTGTCTATCCCCATCCCTCTATTACTCTTTGAAGCCCCACATTGGGCAGAAGTGTTCCCAAGGAAGCCTTTGAGCTCAAATCAAAAGGAGTTACCCGATTTTAAGGTAATGTCCTCACTTGTGTTCATTTCTTTTATTTTGCTACTCCAACCCCCTAAACTATTTTTATTATTTTCTTTTGTAACAACTCCAGTATCTTCAATATACTAGGATGTTTTTATAAGAATAATTAGAGCTACATATACACACACATACAACTTATGGTTAAAGAACATACTGTTTTTGTGGATGGTGAATTTCTACCTCACGAAACGATGATTGTTCAATATTCTTCCAACACCTGCAATGGTGGCCATTAAGATGTCACTATATTTATATATGATATATAATATATTTATTTCTTCCATAATCTTATGTATTTTGCATTTACTTCACACCTATATGGCTTCCATTATTGGTATACGCGATATCTTCATTTTAGGAAGTGCGGACGACCACCCCCTCAAAGTGATCTGATTCGTTAATGCCATATGTGGGTCCTATAAAGGATGGATTTAAAGTTATTATATATGATGTGTGTTACATATAAATTATGAATATAATTATGGAATTAAAATATATATACCTATAATTTAGTTTTAATTCCATTAATATGACATATAAATGAAAGTAGCGTTCATGTGTACATACGGCTTACCGTCTCCATGAACGGTGCATTTCATTTCTTACCTATAAATGATTATGTAATATTATAAATACATGTACATGATGGATATATATGATATATATGATATCCAAATCATGAATATCATTCTGGATATAATGAACCTTTGACCACACGAACAACATGTAATTGTAAGGAGTCCACTTTCGACTTAAGAACCAAATATCTAGAAAACAAATATTATTAACTTAAATGATTACATAATGTTTATAACATGGTAATAAGTGGTATAAAAGTAATAATGAACTTGAAAAAGGTTCTTAATCAAGTAGAAATTAAATCAAGTGTATTATTCAGGACGTTAAAGAATGATCGAGTCAAGTCAGACCCGAGGTAAGGGACTTCGTCTCAATCTCCATTCATTGAGGCATATTTAGTTTTATACACAACTTTATTTTATAAGGTTTATAAAACCCTTTGACTTTTACTTTTATACAAAAGGAATCTTTTTCTATGAATCATTTTACTAAATGAAAAAAAGGAATGTTTCTTTTAACGTATGTGGTGACAATGACCTTTTCCGCCACCGCGAGTATTATTTGGTCTTTGGAATCCTCAAAAAGCCGTAATGTTTTTTTAAAAAATAAATAAATACCCTATACTGTTTTATGTATTTTGGTATTGAAAAGGTTTTTTTATAATGGTTTTTTATGTCAATATATTTATGTGATATATTGTGATCAAAGTGTGGAAATGTTTTCTTTCCATTATATTTGTTTTATTTCATATGATTTTATAACGGTACTTGGACATTTGACGGGTGGTTACGTGAGAAACCATATGACGGGTGGTTCCATGAATACCAGGATGGGTGGTTACGTTATAACCTCCAATGCATTGGGTATGGAAGTCGGCCGTATGGCTATTCCATTAAGTGATATGTGTGGAAGTCGACCGTATTGTTATTCCATTTAAGTATGTTTATGTCCCATGTTACCTTTATATGTTATGTGATCTTTATATGGGTTTTATGGTAATCTTATGGTTACAAACGGGTAAGTAATGATCTTTTATTAAGTGAAGAGTCTTTACTACTTCATAAAGGTTAAAAGTTTTACTTTGATAAAGTATACACAGTTTACTTGTAGTTTTGATAAACTAACAATTTTCATTCTTTGTGTATCCCATACTGAGCTTTTTATGCTCACCCCAAGTTTTTTGAAATGTTTTTCGCAGAACTTAATGTGGAATAAGGTCAAGGATGAGATCAAGGGAAAGTCATTCTATATAGAACATGGAACTAGACATGTTTCTTTTTAAGAGTTTTTATTCTATGGAAACTTAGTAGAAGTGTCTACCTTTTAATCTTTTGAGATGTAATAGTTATGTCCAAATTCTCTAAAACTATAAACCTTAAAAGATCCTCAACGTGAATTATTCATTTAATTCAATATTATGTAAGGTTTAAGTCTGGGGCCTTATATATAGTCTCACTTAAATATTCCATGGTATCCATTTCCATGTAGTTTTCAATGAGAATCTCATGTTCTCAACAATGTTTGAGTATGTTGGGGTATTACGCTCAATATTTTAATGGTAATTTTTCTCCAATTTAATTTCATGAGAAGTAATTATTATTATAAAATATTATTCTTTTTTAATGGAACATCTAGTTCCCCTTTAATATTATCTATCATAATCCACTATTCATGCATTATATTTAACAATTCCTTTGAATTAATATCCTTAAATATTTGTTTTATTCGAATGATTTTAATGTCATACAGGTTTCTTTATCTTAAATTTATCTTCTTGAGACATATTACTTATTTTTCACCATGATAATTAATTTTTTTGGTTAATTCCTATTGAAATTTTCTTCCATATTATTAAAATTCATGGAATTTGAAGATCCATATTATGTTCCTTAATCTAATGGTTTTCATTTTGATGAATACCAATGTTGAAATTCTTTTTTTGTAATCACAACTCCATTTGTTGGGTAAAATAGATTCTGATTAGAATTATTATTTTAAAATTGAATTATTCTACTCTAAGATTTTATTTAATAATTTCTCTTTCCCTATGGAAAAAATTAAAATTTTATTCAATTATTACTCTATTATTAATTTCATCCCCATAAAAGTATGAAATTGGGATGAATAATCCTGATTCAATTTATTTATGGTTTTTCATAGATATCTGTATTTTCCTGTCCAAAAATAATCTCATAAATGTTTCCATACCTAATTATTTTTATATCTCATGAAAAATTAATTTGTTTACCTTATCCCATTTCTAAAAGTATCTTTTATTAATAATTTTAATGATATGGGTTTTTAAAAAATATTTTTTAAAATATTAAAAATGTTATCCATCATTTCCAAATAAATATTTTTACTTCCACTCCACATTCAAATTTTAAAAAATTTATGTTATTTCAATTACCAAATAGTGATGTATATTTTATTAAATTAAATGTTTTAAAATATTTATACATTTAATTTTTATAATATCATTTGAATTTAGTTAGAACATGTATTTTAAACATTTGAAAAAAGTGTTCTAATTTGTTTTATAACATCTCTCATCGAAGGATAATTATTTTTTAACAATCATCTTTTCCTAATTATAAAATGGTTTTCAAAATTTATTAAAATATAATAATTTTTAATTGAAAAGGTAATATTATTATATTGTTCAAAAGTAGAAATTTGATTGTAATGAATTTCATTAATTTTTAAAATCTAATTTAATGTCATGTTTTTTATATAAATAAATCATTTTTATTTTACCATGATCATTTATTTTTTTAATTTTTTTTTTCTAAAAACTATTTTTACATTAAAATGTTATTCATTAAATTGTTTTATCATGATTATTTTATAGCTATTTAATGACTTTTTTTAGTTTTGGTGAATTTATTAAAAGGCGTTTTGCTTTCAAATTGATCTATCAAATGAATTAAAATGTTGTTTTCCCTCTATATTAACCTCCATTTACATTTTTTATGGATTTTTATTCTAATGAATCAATTCATATTATTTCTTTTTATGGAATATAGAATGATACATGAATTTTATTATATAGATATATGCATTAATTACATAATAATTAAAATATTAATGAAAAATTTATATATGAACATATATTTATGGAAAATTTGGTAGTAGAGATCTATATAGTCCTCCAATACAACATTAATGTATATTATCTCAAGAGAAAAATATGTTATGAATAAATATTTAATTTATAGCATGAAGCTATAACATTTTTATTACATTGAATATGATGTGGGGAAATTTAGTTTTCCTATAATAGTAAGTGTTGAATTTTGTTTCACAACATGATGCTTGGAAATTGTTTTATTTATAATGTTATAATTTATATATTCAGATGTTGTTTCCAATTTTATTTTTTGTTATGTATTAAGGAATTGGTATTTTTATTTTTCATAGTACACTCATCTAAAAATGGGTAATATTAATTGACTATATTGGAATATTCATGTTTTCCAATATCCACAAATACTGTTTTTATTCATTTTTTTATTTGAACCTCATTTTCCATTAATAGGAAAATTATGTTTAAAGTTTGTCAATTATGTCCTCATTAATCATAATATTTTGTAATATATGTGTTTTATTTTTTTTTTATTTTTTATTTTGGTATATAATTTATCAATTTGTGTGGAAATGTTTTTTTAGATCCATTGATTAATCAATAGAAAAGTTGTGCATTTTTTCTGTCGATGTAGAGATTTATGATCAAAGCATAATTGTCCTTAGGCACATCAAATAAAATTGTATCCCATAATTCAAGCCCAATGAAGCTAAAATATTATCTGCTTGTAGATAAAATTATGGAGATCATTTCATTCCACTATTCATCATCTAATATTGAAATTTTCTCATAGATCCCAGGATCCCTTGTTTAGGATTAAAGTATTTCCCATTTTTGAATACCCATAAAACTATCCCACCAATTTCAATATAAAATCATAATGTAATATCTCTTTTGGGTGAAATATAAAAATAAATAAGACAAAATATTTAATATTATATTTATATTCAATGACCATCTATAATTTTTCCTTATTAAAGGAAAATATTCACATTGAATGTATTGATGAATCGTTTCTAATGTTTCTTGTCAAAGATGAAACGTCCACTAACCCTTTATTTCACACAAAATTTTTGAGTATCATAATTAATTTGGATGATATTTAATGATGGGGGATAGACCTAAGGATTATAATTTTCTATATAATGTGGTGGGGATGAAGTAATTGGGGTGAGTAAATTTTATTCTTTCAATTACAATTTTATTCTTTCATTTTGTAATCACATGGTTATTTTTTATCATGTATGTTAATTTGGACCACCTTAGTTTATTAATAAACCATTTAATTTTTATTATTATTCATATATTTGTTAAATATCGTTAAAACTTGTATACCATTAAATTAATTCATTAATTTAATCACAAAAACAATTTTGAAATTCCTCACACAATGGTGGAGTGTTCATTATTTCATTGTATTCCACCCTCTATTCCCCCATCACGAGTTTACAACCCACTTCCAATGAAATCATATAATAAATGTAGGGTTAATCCTTTTATGGTTTATTCAAATAGAGTATAATAGATATTTATTAGATTTTATTTCTTTTTTTATTTAATGTTTTAATCAGTTCAACATTTTATGATTTCCTCCCATTGAGTTATTTTTTTGTTATTCTTCTTCAATTATAACGATCAAATTTTTGACAGATAGTGTGATCCAATTCATTGGACTGATAATTTATGTCATCCTCTTAGTGAATTGTTCATTATCCATGTAAATTTTTAATGATTAAATTGGTGGCTTAGGGAGCGAACTACATCGGGGTTTTGATGCATCTTGAATTAGTGATCTTTACTTTTCTATGATAACAAATACATCTAAACTAAGACATGTGACAACCAAGGATAAACCCATCTCTATAAAAATTTTTAGTTAAAATAATTAGGTTTTTCATTATTTTCTAAAAACAATTCTCTTATGTTATTTATTATATTATATTAACAATTGAAATAAACACCAATGTTTTTGAATTCATTTCCAAAGCATCCAATTAATATGAGTATATCAATGTTACATCAATTGTACAAATGGATTTGACCCCTACCGATACTAGAATGACTAATTCATCCTATAGGGTAAATTTTGGAATAAATTTTTTTTTATTTCATTTATAGGGACGTAATTATGTAATAATAGGAACTAGCTTCATTATCTCACCCAAAATTCTATACTATCACCCCCCCCCATTTAGCTGTATTTTTTCCTTTCTATTTGTGATTTCCAAAGAATATAAATCCACATTTTCACCTATTTCAATGGAGTGTCTTCAACATTACCCTATCATAAACCAAATCTATAATCATATTGGATACCAATATTGAAATCACCCTAATATAGGGAAATTCATAGATCATTCCATGAATGATTACCACACACACAGATAGAGAAATGTACAATCACTGGGATGATTAAGGTTTTATGGATAAATTTATTGCGCACTAAATGATATTTTAAGAGATAATCATGGTAAAATAAATGATGTTAAACCTCCAAGCCATTATATTCTGTATAAAATAATTGAAATATTCTGTAATAAAATTTTGAGAATGAAGCTTGAGGATTTGTCTTTTAGACTATAATTAGCAGGAATAAAACCATGTCTTTAACTCATCCCATATATCACATCCCTTACATAAACTTTTGTGGAATATCTATTTTACTAAAAACACAACATAAATTTATAGAATAACTAGCCATGATATTAGGTCCAGCTAAATAGTATCCTATAATCATTGAATAGTCTTTAAATCAGTAGGAAATTTTTTTTTGGATTTAAATTAGGGAAATTGTCAATATGGTATGATATTTGTGAATATGACTCCCTTAAATATTTTATAGAAACACCACTAACTAAACCATTAAATTAAATAAAAAACATCAACTTCATACCCATTCCAAAAACTGATATGTCTAATTTTTTAATTCAATATTCTTTTCAAAAGGAACCAATTCATTTGATAAATTTGGAGAATCAAAGTGAGTATTATTCAAAGTAATGACATGTAAATCACTGTTCTAGTAAAAAAGTGCTCAAATTCATGTTTCGTACGTCCCATATCATGTAATCCGTCGTATAGGATGATCTAAAATATTATATCATATTTTAATAATATCTTGATTATATTATATATAATATTATCCTTGATGACTCCAGCAATGTTGGGAAGGAAATTAGATAGACACATTTTGATATCCTTAGGATTAGACCATTCATTGGTACTATATGATTTTTCATGAATCAATTTCATGAAATTACATACAATAGCATTGGATAGACATTCAAAATTAAATTTATGTGGTAAAACATTTTATCCTTAAAATTTTGAAATATTGTATTATAAAAGTAAGGTGATCCATGTTGTTAAAAATTCAATTAAATAATCGCTCTTCTGAGAGGATATCCAATTTATACATTGATTTAATTTAATTACATTTTATTTTTTTTTGTTTTTAGGGGAACCCCATTTGCATTCCAATTTTTTCTATGCTTTCTTATCTATTACATTTAAAAGAATAACTGGTTCTATAGTTTCAAATGAAAAACATTTCTTCCATAGTTCAAATCCATCCTTTAATCAGACCCAAAGAGTTTATATGTGATGTAAATCTAATGTGATAAATTTTTTACTGATGGTTCATAGACTTGTAATAATTTAGTTTCTTCCATTATTTAATTCCAAATAACATCTCCTCCTATTTTTTCCCAATTATATTCTCTTCATTTTAATTTCTTTCAACAATGAAGGTTGTGTAATTCAATGTCTGTGGGAGGGAAAATCCATTATTTTATGAAAAACCGATTTCTAAATTCATGTAAAATTTATTTAACCACAAACATGATAATATCATTCTAAACTTTGAGGTTAAATGTAAAATATTTTTCCATTCTTTTATTTTTTTTAATGCACATATATGCTCATGATCATAGTTTTTGTAAAGTGAGGTTGTCAGATAATTGTTTCCTCATTTACATTTTAATAAATTTAATAAAAAAGGAAAATTGAATTTTCATTGTATATTGGGAGTAATTTTGAGTTCTTTTGCCCTTTTCATCATATCATATGGGTTCATGACACTTTTATCTTAATTTTGAATATGAAGCAATAAATGAAAATAAATTCTATGAAGGGAAATGTCTTTTTCCAAACATGTTGTATCCAAAACAGGAGGATAGGGGTTATATAGCATTACATCCTAGATATTGGGTTTAGATCTCCATTTTATTGTTTAAAATTAAATTTTTTTATGGAATATGACACTTGGGGATCTTGACTGAATTGTTGTCTGTCCTAGAGATAATACTTTCATCTCTATTGTGTAAAAAAATGAAAAAAACAGTCAATGAAAAAAAACAAATATAGTAAAAAATAAAAATATAAAAAAATAGTAAAAGATAAAATAGGGTACTCACCATAAGATTTAATGTGATTCTAACTTTTCAATTAAATTTTTTAGACAAAAAAAAGAAACTAGTCCCCATATATTTTCTGACACATAACACATAGTCATCGTTAATTGAAATTGGATGAAATTTGGTGAATAATTTAAACAGAGGAATATGATTTTTCATGAGATATTCCTATGAAACAATCTTGTGTCATGTGATATTGATATTTTTCATGATTTTTTATCATAATATCTTTTGTTGAGAGTTATATGGTACTTTTTTAATAAGGGAAATAAATTCCATATTTTCATGTAACTTTATGCTTGGGAATGGAATAATCATGTTGTGAGATCTGATTATCCAATGGAATATGATGATTTGTATTTATTATATCTTAACATTCAACTGTTTAAATGTAAATAGTCAGTGGTTTTATTTTATTTTATTATTTCAACCTCATTACACATTATTTTATAAATAATTTTTAATTTATGTTAATTCGGACCTAATTAATCATCAACTTGTTGAAATAAATATTTTGAATATTTGATTATGATATTTTGGAATTTGATTCATCACATTGTGTGCACCATTTTTTATTTTCTAATTAATTTATTTGTCAAAAGAGAATATGGGAATTTTTGAAAAAGAATGCAGAAATTACTAATCAAAGTATAATAATCCGTAGTCCCTTAAAATACAAGTGGATCATGAAATTATATCATAATTAATAAAAAAAATTAAATATTAATATTTAAAACTATGGGTATAAGTTCATTTAAATATGTACACGTTTGATTTTGAAATCATCAAGGATATCCATGGAACCTCATTTGAAGATTAAATTATGAGCAATAATTTACGTCAAATAAAACATTCCCACAAATTTCTTGAAAAACTATGAATGAAATACCCAATTGCGTAAAAAATTACAAATATATATCAATAAATATGGAAGATATTTTTTCTCTTTAATGACTATCCAGGATTTTTTCATAACATATTTCAAATCCACACGTCCAAAAGGCGGATGAATCTAGTTCAACTTTTGTGGTCAAAGATGAAATGTCTACATTCCCTTAATTTCATACCAGCCTTTTGAATATAATAATTTATAGGGATGATATTTAATGATATGGGTCAATGTAATTATCCTATTTTTCCTATTTTAGGTGGTTTTGGGGAAGTAATTGAGGGTGGATGATTTAATCTTTATGTAAAATTTTATTCATTCATTTTGTATTCGCATCTTCATTTTTTCTCATGTAATATGTTTTTTATTAATCTTCTTTATTATTCTTATTCAAATAATTTTTCTTATTCCTAGACATATTGATTTTAATGAATCACGGTGTCAATTTATTCAATCCATTAATAGGGAAATTCATCACATAAGAGTGGAGTGTTCATTTTTTCTTTGTATACGTTATTTAATTCCATGCTTATGATCATACATCCCACTTCCATCGACATAATAGAATAAATGGAGGGATATCCTACTTATAGGTTAGTCCATTATTATACCATGAGGTTGAAGTTGAAGTTACTTTTTCTGTTTTAATATTATAATAAATTTTTTATTTAAGCATTTCCTTTCATTGAGTTATTTTATTCTTCATATTCACAAATATTAACGATGACAACTTTTGAGTGCTACTATGATACAATTCCATTGACTAATAATTAAAATTTTACTCTTGGGTAATTTGATATTAGTCTTGTTTGTTTTTAAGGATTAAGTTTGCCAATGGTGTTTGGGATTTAACTCGCGGTTTGAATGCATCTTGAGTTTGTGATATGAAATATTGAAAGAAAACAAATAAATCCAATCTAGAATTATTTACAACATATGATAGATTCATCTTTAATAATTGATTCCATTCAAATAATTAGTGTTTCAATTCTTATATAAAATCCATTATCTTAGTCATATTATTATTTTAGATTCAAAATTGAAATTGAAACCAATTTTGACCACCTCATAGCCAATCCTCCCAAAAAATCAGAGTGTCTCAATGATTCTTCTTATATCTTTGTGGTTCTGATCCCTACCTATAATACAATGAATGCTTCTACCTATAAGGATATTTTGGGATTCACCATCATATAAATATTATTATGATCCAAATAACGTGTTTATTATGTATTTATTATAAAATATTTTCTCATGGAATTTGATTATTCAATTGATATTACTTATACCCATTTCATAATTTATTGAAAACTATTAATTTTACATGTTCTTTTTAATAAGAAATTTCAACCTAATATATTTTGCATCATATTTCCTTTATCTAAAAATTGATTACATCACTATATGATTAAATTTAAAGAGTATTCTACCTCACTCCATTCTTTTGTTACATTTCACTAAGATATAAAGATAAGTATATCTTATGGGATGTCTAAAATAGATTCTTATAGAGTTATATTATATATATATATATATGTTTTAAAGTTATCTTAAATTATTTAACTATGTAAGTAGTATTTAAAGAAACTAAACCAAATTGTTCTTTGAGTTTTGTGAGTTTATTTAGATATATTATACTAATGTGATCATTCTACATGTTTAGAAAGGGTAATCACATTTGGTAAAAAAATCATTTATAAAAAATACGATTCATTGGAATCATACCTGAGAGTACATGCATGTGGAACCAAATCTAGTATAAAAAAAATATTTTTTTTTATATATTTGTCATGTAATTTTCTTAGGAATGAATATATTCAGTGAAAAACGATTCCTAAATCAATGTTAAAATTCTATGTATAAGATACCATCGTAGGATTTTGGTAAAGTAGGGGTTATGTGGATTTCCTTGAAATTAAAACCCAATCTAGATACTATAAGTGATATAGGATAAAGAAAATATTTATATTGGTGTAATTTATCTGAAAAGTGGATAGTTAGTATTAACTAAAAAATCAGCTATTGTGCAACTGTGAGGCCTAACTATAGAGCATTATTAACAATCGTGTGGTTACATGATATGGGAAATATATAAATATAAATTACATTCTTTATATAAATTCTCAATTTACCACATAATAATATGTATACAAAAACCTTGAAGGATTACATATTTTATAGACTAGACACATACACAATATATTTACAGAATGATCATCAACATCATAGAGAAACATCTTCTCACATAGAATAGTTCTTATGAATACATTATTTAAAACCATAATTTTTTTCTAGGGGAAAAGAAACATACAAAATGGAAATATCGAATGCTTAGTGATGATTAAATAAATAAATATCAATCATTGAAAATTACATTCCACAATAATATAATAATTTTTGGATAATTTGATCATAACTAACATAATCATGCTCAATCATTCAATCAAAAGTAATCAGAAATAATTATATTTGGGATATCCATAAAAAAATTATAGTTTATAAGTGAATTGAATAATAAATATTCAAAAAATAGCCATGAGAAAATATGAAAAGTATAATAAATTTTTTTTCTTCCATTCAAATAATTATTGAAATTTACTTCTTTATTCAAGGATCAATCATAGGAAAATAATTGTTGCTAATGTCCTATAATCAATATATATACTCGGTCATTTCTGAGAGTTTCTTATGAGTAACATCCATCTAGTTCACCATATCATCTCTCAGGTCTCTTAAGTTTCTATTAAATATATAATATCTCTTGAGATTACCAACACCATCATCATTAACCAATACATTATTGTGATATATAATTCTGATCCCACTCATCACAAAATAATATTCTACTCAAATTTATCCCATAAAATAATAAATCATTAAATATATCTGTGATGAATCATACTTTCTATATATTATTTATAAATACTTAATGGATTATTTTTTAAACTAGGATTTGAGATGACGTGTGATTTTGACACTCGGTGTTCCCAAATAAATTCTTGATATATATTAAATATAATCCATAGAACACATGCATAGTTTTCCTGAAAAAGTGTAATATGATTTTAATAGGAGTCTGAATTAGAATTCAGAGGGAACCATTGTGGACAGATCATGGGTTTTACCCAGTCCACAACTAAACGTTAGTCATTATGCGTTCTTTTTGTATAAATCACAGTGAGTTCAGAAATGAATAAAATTATTGAATAAAATTATTTTTTTTATTTTCATTGATGCAGAGGAAGTCTAGTTTTTGAATAGAATTTTTTTTCTATATTCATGTCTTAGTATCAGAACCCTGTATCTTATTTAGGATCATTGGAAGGATCCTTAGAAAATAACCTAATCAATGAATGATGGATCAATAATCAATTCACTTTAGGTTCTATGGATCATGCCAGTGATAATGATGGAGAAATAATTCTATGTCATTGATTGATCTTAATTGAGGTAGGTAATGCGTTTCACTTTGTGTATTCCCTATTATTTTTTCTATGATGAATTTGAATCAATTGAAGAACAAGATGATTTAAGAATTATTCATATTTCCTGATGGGATCATTTTAGTATTTATGGGATAATTATTTGTTTGATTTGATTTGATTATTTTTATTCCTAATGTAAAAAAATAAATATTTACATGAACATTGATAATAGTCAGTTACTATTGATTGATTTATTATATTCTCCCTCATTTATTGTTCTTCATGGGCATTCTTTATCTATCCTCCAGCTGAAAAAGTGTAAATATATTGATCATTACACAATTTTTTATTGGTGAATTGATCCAAAATCATATATCCAGTATCATCACGAAAAAGGTTGTATGATAATAGAGATTGAGTGATTTTAATAATGAATGATTCCAGATTTTTTATTCATTATCTTTCTGTAGTGGGGAATGAAGAACAACCAATAAATCACTTCTCAAACAGATTAGATAGTTGAAATGGTTTTTCAAGTGACTAAGGGGCCTAGTCGAGATGATACTACGATACTTGTGTGATTGGAGCTAGATTCAGAGATGATGGTGGTGTGGATGTGAGTGGGGGGGGGATAAGGGTTTCTAGAAAAATATGGTACACATGGGCATGCAATCTTTGGCTACCTTGTGTGAAACCCCTTTGAATGATTCATCATGTACCTCAAGGATTACATGGACGCGAGGTAGATTTAATAGGTTTCCTACATGACCTGAACTCACCCACATGGTATAGATGGGACCAATTACATGGGCTACTTCGTGTACAAGTACATTGTTGTATAAACACGTGATGATGTCTTGCACTGGTGCATGACTGGAGTACACAGGCGGGAGCCCTGTGTAAAGGGAAATGGAGTGTGATGCCTCTACCTGACATGTACTCTCCTATTCTATACATGCATGGTTTTAATGGTTCAGAATATTTACAGGGGAATAAACTAAGGTCAAGGGATACTGCGTGTAACCCCTCTACATGCCACGTACTATTTCATACATGTAATAGTTTTCTTTTCCTCAATATCGTGGAAAATATTTATTATGGTCTATTCCACAAATTTTTTTCCTAAATGATGTTATGAATCATTTAGTACTACTAAGACTATGATCCCATCAGTAAGACTTCCAGGATAGAGTCATTGGAATCCCCTTATAGAGGCTCGGAGTGGGATCCACTAATCATCTTCATACCTGAGGGATAATTATAGAAATCAGTGTGACCAATCTTATAGGTAATCGATCATATACATAGAGGGATAATCAAGATTGAATTGTTGGTATCACTCCATGGCCTTGGATGTGATCCTCATCTTGGTATCACATTCTCTTCGTATATTATGGTGTAGCATTTCTCATGAAGTGACCCAATGATCAATACCTCTTGAACGGACCTCATCAATTCTATCAGACACTGGAGTCTTTTTCTTAGATGTGTGCTTCCGTCAATATTAGACCTAGAGGTAAAAACTCTAGATGTGCAAACTCATGTCAAGGAATGAGCTTCTGAGCAGAATCCTGCTACTAATATAAGAAAACATGAGAATATTTTCCGGCATAATAGGGATTTATTTCCCATAAAAACTTGAGGTAAAAACTCTAGATGTAAAAAACAAGGGGGGTTCACACACCAAAAACTAGTCTTAATTAATCTATTGTTTTTGTATTGTTCTGGTATTGAAAACCCATACACCATTAATATTTTAAAAAATGATCATTAGCATTCATCGTCCTAAAATTCTGGCGATTGTGAAATCTAAAACTATCTTCGCGCCTAGATTCATGCATATTTGTAATCCAGGCTTTTCTTTCTTAGAAGCTTGTAAAAACTACAATTCCATTGTAATGATTTGGATCTTCTTTCATTATTACCTACAAAATGTGAAAATTTTTAGTATTACTGATCAATTGTTGACATCTGAATATTACATTGATCACACACACAACTTCAACACTCTTGTTCATGGTAAAAATAATTATCAGGATAGAAGACCCCTCTGGAATGAACTCACCCACCTTAACAGAAAAATTCAGCACCCCTAGATTTTTTTTGGTGACTTCAATGAAATTATTTATCCTACAGTAAAACATGGTCCTTCACACTCCAATATCTCTTTAAAATAATGTAAAGCCTTCATAGAGGCTAATAATCTTACTGAAGTGAATCTCATAGGTTCCAAATTCACCTGGTATAGACATAACTAAAATTGGGTGGTGGCGAGAAAATAAGATAGAGCATTCACTTATGACTCTCCCCTAAATAAATGGGATCTTATTTTGAGAATTATCATTCATAAACAAGCTTTGGACCACCATCATATCCTGGTCAGTTTTGCTCATAATTTTCAAAAGTATTGTCTTCCTTTTAGGTTTATTATTGCTCTGTCCTCAGAACCTAAGTGTGTTTCCTTAATAAATAAAACTAGGGCCAACATGTGTAGACCTAATGATTCGTTTTCTTTTACCACTGAATTAAAACATCTCAAACATATCCTCAAAAAGTTGTATAAATAAAAATATGATCTTATTGACAAGGAAATAAATTTCCTAGAAAAAGAGATTATTTTATTTCAAAACAATAACTCTACCTCAGGATTTGTTGACAAATCTCAAAATGAAATTAACATCTCTTACAAATTGCAATCTATGCTCATATTTAAAGATAACATCAAAAAGAAAATCTTCAGAGGTAAATGGATAAATGATGGAGATAGAAATACTAAATTTTATAACTCCCTTCAAAGGGATAGAAAATCCAGTAGGGCCCTCTCCTGTTTAAGGGATGGTGGTAACCTCATTGATTCAGGTAATGGGATAAATAATCTTGTTGTTTCTTATTTCTATGACATCTTCAAAGGCCCAAACATTTTCAAATATATCTTGCCTAATTTCATCCCAAATATGGTAATTTTCGATGGAAATCATATCCTTAATTGCGTTCCGCTCGATGAATAAATTCGGGACACTGTTTTCGGCCTTAACACTGATAGTGCCCCTGGGCCCGAAGGTTTCAATAACAGTTTTCTTAAAAATCTATGGGATGTCCTTCAGAATGATGACTTCTTTATGGTTAAAACATTCTTTAAAAAATGCATTCTTCCTCATGGCTTAAACTCTCAATTACTTACTCTTATTCCCAAAGTGGAAAATGTTGATGAAATCCATCTCTTCAGACCCATTTCCCTTCTAAACTCACTCTTTAAAATTATTACCAATATCATTTATTACATAATCTCTGCCATTAGTTATAGAACCACTTCCTGGAATCAATTTGGATTCATCAAAGGGAGACCTATACAAGACTGTATCTGTCTCTCCTCTTAATCCACAAATCATTTAAATAGAAACTCTAGAGGTGGGAATGTTTCCGTAAAATTAGATATCACAATATCTTTTGATATTATTGATTGGAGATTTATATTTTAAGTGCTTACTAATTTTGGTTTCAATGACATTTTATCAATGGAATCAAAACTAATTTCAACTCATCCCATATCTCGATCCTTGTCAACATCTCTCCTAGAGGATACATTAAATGTTCTAAGGGGTTCTGACAAGGTGATCCTCTCTCTACCATTCTTTTCTCTATTGCAGAAGATTACCTGAGTAGTTTACCCACTAAATCTATAGATCAAGGCAGGATCAAACCTATTATTGCCTCTAGAAACATAAACACCTCATCACGTCTTCTCTATGCTATTGATATCAATTTATTCCTCCAAATTGACAAAAGAAATATTAATAACCTCAAAACAACCATTTTTCACTCTGAGGAAGTCTCTGGAAAATGTGTCAAATATCACAAATCTTTCATCTACATTGGTAATAGATTCCCCCCAATAGCAAAAATCATACTATGGATGCTACGGGGGTCGAGGAGGGTTCCCTCCCTTTTACCCATCTTGGTGTCCCCATTTTCTAAGGCATACCCAAATCCATTCATTTCCATCACATTGTTAATCATATTCATCCGCAAATTTCCTCTTAGAAAGGTAAAACACTTTCAATGGAGGGAAGAGTTTTCCTTGTAAAATCCACCATAGTCTCTAAATTGGTTTAATCCATTATGGTATATAAATGGCCGAAGAATATTTTAAGAAGTCTTAATATATATATATATAAAAACATCATTTGGAGCGGAAGTACTCTCGAGAGAAAACTGGTAATGATCCCCTAGACTACCTGTTAAAACCCATAGTGAATGGAGGCACTGGAAAAAAATATTAAAACATTCAACGATGCTCTCCAAGAATGACTCGGGTGGTCTCTTATTAATAAAAAATCTCAGTACACGAATTTCATTAGGGCTCAATTAATTGATAAGCTTAAGACAGGTGATCCTCATTATATGACTTCTTCTATTTGGACCTCCATCAGAAATGCTTTTCACTCCATCATGGAAAATTCCAGATGGATATTTAGTAAGGACTCTACTCTTAATTTTTGGTTTGACAACTGGACTGGGTCCCAACTCAATTCTAATGTGCCTAATGCTTTCACCCCTGCCACTAATAACAGCACCACTAGGGATGTGTTTAATTATAAAAGAATAAATTTTCCTGATAATGTTAAAGAAATTTTTCAAAACAACTCTTTCACAACAAATGATAATATTTTGATTTGGGAGCCTACTCAAAATGGAATGATTGATTCAAAAAAAATTTATAACACCTACTTTTCAAACTCTAAAAACAATCTATGCTAGGTTAAAAACTTCAGCAAAGCATGGTTAAAACCATCCCGTCTTACTCTTATTTGGTGGATTGTGCAAAAAATGTTCCTACTATTATTTTTTTGTAATTATATGGTATTAATCATTCTTCTAAATGTAGACTGTGCAATCAACATCGTGAGGATATAAATCATCATTTCCTATCTTTTAAAACCACTTCTTATCTTTGGAATTGCATTTTTGATATTTTTGAGTGTAGATGGATTTTGGATAAATTTGTTTTCTCTGAGCTAAAAAGGACAGTTGACTTTCTAAGGTCCTTACAAATAAGAAACCTCTTTTTCACAGCTATTTCAGAGCTCCTTCACGTCCTCTAGTATAGTATAATTTATTTTACCTTTAACAAAAACTTATTTAGATTAATTGCTAGTAAAATCAGGATTCTTATTGCTATTAGAGAGGCATCCTTAATTAAAAGGGACCATTGTGACAACTATGTTAAGGTTCTCGAGATCCTTCACCACAATAGTGTTCGTGGAAACTACTTGAAGAACAAATGCACTATTGAAGTTTTCTAGAAATCTCCTCCTTCTGGTTGGATCAATGTCAATGTGGACAGAGCCTCAAAGGGAAACGCAGGACCCTCGGGTAGTGGTGGAATCTTTCAATATCATCTTGATCAAATACTAGGATGTTTCTATGGAAGCTGTAGAATTTCATCTGCATTGGAGGTAGAAATGTAGGATGTAATTCACGCCATTTCCTTGGCCAAAATTCCTATCTCGAACTACATTTAGATTGAGAGAGAAAATATAACCATAGTGCAAGCCATTTGGAATGGAGTTGCTCATCACGCATGGACTCTCACCTCCCAATGGATTGATTGTCTTAACTCGCTCAAGAATCTGAATTTTATTGTCACTTACACATACCATGAATTGAACAGGGTTGCTGATGGTCTTTCCAATATGTGATTTCCTCACAAAGTCATTTGGAGGAATGATCATCCTTCAGATTTGGTTCCTTACTATATTAGAGACCCCAGAAAAATACCTACTTATCATCTCATGTAATTTCCCCTTTCTTTCTTTTCTCTATTTTTAATAAAATTTAGTGTTCTATACATTTTCCAGAACACAACCATCTTTAAAAAACTTTTCATAAGTTTTTTATAGGGATGAATATGCACTTAGTAGTACACCCAAAAAAATTATGTGGTAGTCCTGGTGATTAAATAAATTTTAAATTGAAATAACTAAAATAATTTTACAAAATCCAATCTTAGTAATGTTAAATGATTTATTTAGTGAATATGTTAGTCTACAGGTTATAGGTGTTCCCCTATATAATAACAATGAAGATCCATGAAGAACTTCATTAAATTATGTCATATAGACTACATAGAGGAAATTAATAGGGATCATATGATTTTTTACTATCATGTTTTCAAAAGCCACAATAATTTAAAAGAATACTCATGAAACTAATACACTTTGATCTCTATAAGGGGATTTCATAAGATAAAACCCCTAAAAGGAATTATCTATTTAATATGTGTAATTGAAAATCATATTTTTTGGATGAAGGTATTTTTCCTTAGTCAAATCATTATTAAAAATACATATCATTTACTTCATACCTTGGTGTATTGATAAAAACAAAGATGGGATATGAATGTAACGATATAGTTTATATTCTATATGTCATAAGTGATAGAGAATTTATCCCATTGCCAGTACTATTTTATTCCTTCCATGTAATGGATTATGGTATCTTTTTCTCTATTATTGAGATGGATTTTTCTATATACAATACACAACCATAGAAGATTTCTTAATTTTTTATTTCAAAATGAAATAGAATGGACGGTCAAATAGAATGGATTATGGAAATTGAAAGAATCAATATTTATATATATTATATCAATTGTTTTTGTAATTAAATTTCATTGTTGCATCATGTATGAGGTCATCATTGTGATGGTTCATCTATTCATTCTAAGGGTTGAGTTATATTTCTAAATACCACTCATGGTTTTCATGCTGAACTACATCCATTATGAAAAAAATCCTCGAGGGCCACACACTAATCATATAAAAATCATATTAGATTTTCATAAATGATAATTATATAAATTATTAATTATATTTTTAAAAAATAATATTTATTATTGATATATTGATTATAAATTATATCGATATACTATTTTTTATAAAACCACTGTGATTTGAATGTAATAACTCATTATTTACATGATTGAGAAATATAATATTTACTAATGAGTTGATTGATTAAAATTTTTAATTATTTTTCCTATAAGTTAAGTGAATAAAATTAATATTACTTTATTAAAAAAGTTATTGTAAATATTTACATATTTTTAATTTATATTATTATTTAATGTTTTCTTATTTTTATTGGGTTTTATCTTAAGTTATTCATATGGTATATATATATATTTTAAATATGATTTAAATAAATATATTCTCTAATAATTAATATTTTATAATTACAGGTCGTCATAAATAAATTATTATAATTTTATTACCATTTATGAGAATTTAAACATATGTTTTTGTTAAAATATTTCATGTTGAAAAATTATTTTCATTGAATAAAAATTTAAACTAAAATATTTATACTGATAAAATTATAAGAATAGAATTTATTGTTGTTATTATAAATTTAATCTAGTATATAGAAATGAAAAGTTTGTATCATGGTGAATACACAAGATTTTTAGTACAACTCCCCATAATATTTCTACACTAATATCCAAGACCATATTTTATTTTAGAAGAAACCCACATTTTTTTAGTGTTAACTTTTAAAGGCACAATCTAGAAAATTGAACAATAGTAATAATTAAAAAATGTCAAATTCCCACATAGACATAAATTCAAAATTCTAATTATACAATTCCCTATTATATATATCCATGGGACATCAGGTCCATTGGTCGTACCTTAAGGTTTATACCAACACAACTACTAAGGTCATATCACTCGAGGAATCCCCTTTGAACATCACATATCATTAACGAGTCCCCCAATAAGAGCCACCACAATCAATATGAACAGACAACGTTTTTATCATCTTAGGGTTGAAACATAAACTACATCTAGTTACCAAGTAAATATGAAAATAATCATAATTTAAACTTTATATAGACAGTCATAATAAGAGGATAAAAAACTATCTAGAACAACTTTACTTCCATGAAACAATACAATAGGGAACCATCATCAAAACCACCGAATCATTCCCTTATAAATAGTTCCTAGAGAATAAAACCTTCATAAATAAAATATAATCTAATTATGGTGATTGCGTTGGAAGCCTCATTACTGACATTGAAAAAATTAAATAAAACATTTTTAGGGAATTAGGGAAATAGATAACTTTTTGAGGATGAAATAATATAGTTTCTATGGATGAATGGAATAGAACAATGATGATTCAACAAGGAAAAAACTACTACATGATATAAGAATTAATATGCGAACAGGTTAATTCCACTAGCCGTAGTACATCTTTCACCATCCCAAAAAAAGAACTAAATACCATCACGTGTAGATTAAATGTTCCGAGTGTGATACAATAGAATGAAAATGTAAATGGTCATGAATTTAATGATAAACAATCCCTCCTGAAAATTATAGATGAAACATAATCTATAAAAACAAAAAAAATTGGCATGAGAGATGGGAAAACAAAAGTTATACCTGATGTAGAATCTATGTAGATATAACATTGATTCTAAACCAACCACTATAAATTTCATCATGATAAACCAAAATGGGGTTTAACATAATGAGATTTGTAGAATGAGAGGATAAGAAATTTAATAATTGAAGTCATTTGTATTAAAAAGTACATGACCATAGGGGATAGATGGTACATATCTAAAACAACGTGATTGTGTGGCCATATGATTTTATAATACATTCATTTTATAATAATATTTATTTTTTTGATTAAATTTCATACATGTAATTAGATATCTAAATAAACTATAATATAGTGCATTTTTATAATATAGAGGTTTAATTAGTGTGTATGAATAATACTAACTAAATTATACTAAATTAGGGTTTACAAATGTATAAAATAATCTACCTAGTTATCAATTTATTTGAATTAAAAGTTAGATTTTTTGAATATAAATGAGTTGTTTTCTTAAAAAATTTATTTCTTCTATAGAAAACATTAATTAATTTCAATAAATTAATATTTTTTCTATGGGTGAATTATTTAAATTAAATTTAAATATAATTTATTAATTCATATGTTTCAAATTTCGTCAAATATATTTTCTAGATTTGGGATAAAAATCACTATAGTTTTATTCATAAATTTTTATTTCTCTAAAAAATTTGTTCCATCATATCTTTAAATTTATAATAAATTTAATTTCTGGAACTTATAGTAATTTAATTTAAAAAATATATTCCATATTTGAAATTCAAGGGACCTAATTCTCATTTGTAGGCATTTTGAATATGAACTGTTGTAAATTTATCGACATAATAAAGAGTAAAATAGGATAATCTATGTTAGAAATAATTTTTGGTGTAATTATATTTCCAAATAATGCTTATATGAATAATTTAAATTTATCTTCAATAAATTAGGTTTTAAATTTAAATTTATATTAGATGGTATTTCATTAAAATGACCTATATAATATTTAAGTCAAATTAAATGACTCTCTTTTACATTTAATGATATCTTATATGTTCAAATAGTGATGAAATCAAATTGTGAACAAATATAAATTATTATTTTGAAAATAATGAAATTATGTTATTGATTTTAATTTATTTAATATTTTTAGTAGTTATATAATTACCCTCAATGCTTACGCAGCACTTGTATATTATTTATTTTAGAAAATAATTATAAAATAAATTATTTTTGAAATTGTCGAAATAAATATAATTTTAAGGGGTAATAGTTATTAAACATACAAAGGACTTTTTCTATGAGATATTCTTCTATGGTGTCATGAAGGTCTATTGAAGAGATCCTAAAGATCCTCAATTATGGTAATTCTCAATATGAGTGGGAAACTGTGAATGATTAGGATTATTAAAATGATATGTCATATTATCATGTTTAAATATGTTTTTTTCAAGATGAGGGAAATCCCCTTTGTTTTACCCTGTATGTTTTCCTATTCTATTTTTTATTTTATCTTTATTAAATTATCAGAATATTTTTCTTCTAGCTTGAGTTGTTTGGTATATTTTTCCAAAAAAATTTATATGAATTTAAAAATTTATTGTTCTCTAAAGGATTATTTTTTAAATAAATATTTGTATTAGTATATTTAGTTTCAAATTAATTGAATAGTGTTCAAATTGAAAATAATTATATTTTGTAAAAATATATTTTATTAAATTAGTAAAATATAAAATTGATGTAAGACTGCAAGATTGATAATTCGTTGTCTAAAATATAATCCATTTGATATTTCTGAGATAATTTAATCATTAATATTAAAATTAAAACCCATTAATAGTGTAGAAGATGTTATCATGGTTAATGTTATTATAAGAAATATAAGGGAATTAACTAAAGACAATGTTTAAAACCCCACATAAAACTGTACAAATTATTCAAGATGATTATATTTAAACCACATACTACCGTATATTATAATATCAACACTTATCTAGGTATTTCTCTTGAAAATGATGTTTTTTATATTTTAATAATAAATTTTTTTTATGGGTTCCCACCTTACATATGAAAGGGATCCCTCCATTATAGTTATTATAACACATTAAATTATTACTCTACCAAACCCTACAAGATTATATTCTCAAATATCATTATAAAATTCTAGTGGATTGGGTATTTATGAAATACAAACCATATGGTTCATAAGAGGATATCTAAATGAATTCTTTTATGGAATATGTGATCATATTAACTGGTCGAATTCTTCTTACATTATAACTATCATAAAACAGATAATTATGTATCCTAAATATTGTTAAATGTTATTATGATTATGAAAACACCTTTATTCACCAAATCATTCATCAAATGAGATGTGAATGTATTTCTAGTGCATACTTATAACATACAGTCTCCACATATTGGAACAATTAATTTTTCATCATCATTATTCATGTATGGTTATTATAATAGGTATAATGTTTATATATGATATTTATCAAATAATTATACTTATATAATTATAATATAACATCAACCACCATAACATTCTATCATTTTTAAAATTCTAAGATGCCTCATACATATGTGTGGACTACAACCTCCACAGTGTGATGTGATTTTTTTAATTTTTATTTTATGTAGATGGTAATAAGGCCTAATATAATAATAATATATATAATTTTTTCATATTATAATAATTTTAACCATAAATTATTTCTTACATTTCATTCATTACATCCTCAGAAAATTATAAACAACATTCTTGCGTATATAGGACCCACCATCTCCCTGAATAAGGTAATTCATTTTTTATTCTATGAATTTTATAGATAACTATAAATACTTATATAATGAAATTTTATGATATTTATGTCAACAGGAAAAATATATAGATTATGGTTTCATGATAACTTACAAGTATCCAATATTTCGAATATATATTCTCATGAAAAAATAAATAGGTAATTCCTTAAATGATTATTTTAGATTGGAATAAATAATAAATGATTATTAAAATGTGAATAGTTTATCCTATATGATATTATAGGTTTCCTAATGACTCTGGTAAATATGTATAATTTAAAAAAATTTATAACTTTTTTAATTATTTTGAAATAAGTGGAACTCAAGGTAAACATTTTTTCTTACAGTTTCACTGTTTACTAAGATTATTTGTGATTATGTTTATATTGAATTGTTTTTGGATCTAACCCTAATGAATCTAATTAATATTCTCTAAGTATGGTTATTTCTATAAAACTATTTTTTAAATTCACAATTCCCTCTTCATAAACTCAAGGAGACTAAATAATGATATTAAGGAAAATCAATGTTATATCTCGCTTCAATCGAATATCCTATTTTTTCCAAGGACATGTTTTCTAAAAATTCTATCAATATTCTACTATATAATACAATATGATTTTATTAAATTAGTTTATACTAATTTATTGACTCAATAAAATGAATTAAAATAGTTCATTTTACCATTATATGATAAATGTATTTTTTAACATTTTCATCAAAAAAATGAATAAAATGTTTTCCTTTAACTTTTACATCATCAACAAAATTTATCACTATCATGACCACAAAATTATTTGAACCCAATTTATAAATCTTCCAATAATACATTGAAATGAATGTATTTCCATATCATTTTTAAATATTTATTATTTGATTGAATTGATTTCAATTTAAAATTGGTATTTTCCTCTCAAAATATTCCATGTAATATTTTAATCGAACCTTCCATTATAATAACATTATTTTTTTCATATGATTTATTTGGTATATGATGGAAGGATACCACACTCATTATTTTTCTAAATGTGTTATTATTATGATGAATATATGTTTAGAAAAACAATTTCATATCCACTGTTTATTCAATGATATACTTTTTAGGATTCCCATTCGATTTAATGAATTTTGATATGATGAATGAAATAAAATCTTTTTGAACAAAAAAATTTGATTTATCTTATGTTAATAATTAGAAATTAATTACATATCACATAAATTAAAAGTTTAATGATGGATATCCCAGGAGATAAACATGATTTTTCTAATCCCCTTATAATGTAATGACTCAACACACTAGGGATCAAGCCGCAACAACCTCAAGACAGCATACCTTGGCGAGGAGATGCAGACAAGCAACCAAATGAATAAATAATATGGTAGGACTTTGGACAAAGTACCATTATGAAGACAATTTTCCATCTCCATTATAACATCCCATGATGTTGTGAATTATTATTCGTCAAATTAATATAACCTTTTTAATATTTTTCTTAACTCGTAACATTGAAAATGTATTATTTTATACTAAATAAATATGTTTTTTCTACATTATACTAAATACCAAGTTAATTAGGCCATAAAAACATAAAATTTAGCTTTATCTATACAGAAACCTATGTTAATATTGGGTCATATAAAAAATGACTTCCCTGATTGCTTGCGTGACACATATGACCGAGTTTTTCCGAACAATAATATATTATTAAAATGTAATTATGTAATATAATAAGACATAACATAATTTTTAAATTATAATTTATGAATAATATTATCTAATTTATGATATATATATATATATATTTCATTGGTTACTAATTAATTAAAAATAAACATAAAAATTGGTTGAATTTAAAAGGAGATATAATTACTTTTGTGGTTATAAAGTGGCTTTAAACTAACAAATTAAATTAATTACAATTATATAGTAATATTTATGTAATATTTATGTTATATATTAAATAAACTATTTTTTATATTCAATAAATATATATTTTAGACATTGGATAAGAATACACCCAATTTTATGCTTAAAACCCAATATTTTATTAAATTATTTTTACAGCCATTTAAAGGAGAACCAATTTTGAATAAAATTTAAGGATATTTTATAGATTTAATATATCAATAAAAAACTAATATTTAAAATAAAAACATAATATTTATGTTTTTATAATTTTTTAGTATTTTTATATAATGTTTTTTTCAATAAATAGTTAAAAATACTGAATTTTACTTCCAAACATATTTTTCATTATATTTTTTTGTAAGGATAAGTTTTATTATATATTTGTTTAAAAGATTAATTAGATAATATATTATTATATTAATCCAAATTAGTTCATTGGAATACATATCAATTTGAAATTACGTATAAAATCCTGGTAAACATTTGGACATGTTTTCCTTAAAAATCAGCCTTGTCACCCCGTCTCTGAGATTAAATTTAAATTAATTTATGACACTATATAATTGGAATATGGAAAAATGGATTAAATATTTTAAATCATAATAATTTATCATTTATAAGGTGGTAAAATTATAATTTTACTAAAATTATTACTAAAAGTTTCTAAAATTAATAATAATGATTAAAAGAAATTTATGGTTAATAGAGTACTAAAATTTAAATTAAAGACTCAAAGTGGCCTATAAAATTGTGTAAAAAAATTATATTGAAATATTTAGACTATATCCTACCTTTTATCTAATCATGTTTGTTATTGGATAAACTTGAAATTTGAAAAATGTGTAAGTAATTCCAAAGTATTACATGAGTGCCACCACTCATCCCCTATAAAAGGCCCCCACTCCTCGCACTTCTTCACACATATTTTACAATATTATATTAGAAAAATATTCTCCAATATCCTCCCAAAATGTTTCAATTAATAATTGAATCCTCACTTATTAAATAAAATATATATGGAATCAATTTGGTACAAACCAAAAGGGTCTACCTGATTTAGAGGTAACACCCTCCATCAAGTTTCATTAGTTTTATTTCCATTATCCACTCCCTAAACTATTCATATTACATTATTTTATAAAAAATACACATAATAAATAATATAGGATGTTTTTATATGATTTTTTATATCTCAATATAAACACACTTTCATCTAATGGGTAACGAACAGACTATTTAGATGTTTGGGGAACTATCACCTCTGGAAACGATGACTGTTCATTTTTTCCTTACCAACTATCATGGTAGAAATTAAGATAAAAAATATATTTATATATGATATATATGAAATTTATAATTACTCTATGATTATATAATATTTATTTAGATCATAAATTTATGATTTTAATTTTGGGTTAATATGATAAATTAGTTTCAGGAAGTATGGTCTACAACGCCCTCAGAAAGATGTGATTCTTTCACACACCATATGGAATGTATTAATGATTTTTTACTGATATTTTTGATATATATGAAATAGTATTGATATTTTAATTATATAATAAACATATAAACTAATATTTCATCTCAATTCCTTCTTCCAAAACAACAATAAAACGGAAATGACGTTCGTATGTACGTACGACCTACCATCTCTATGAATACTATACTAAATTTCCAAATTATATATTATATGGATGATTATATTATACATATTGTTAATATAAAATAATATTTATATCATGTTTTAAATATTCTAAATCATGATATATGAATAAGGACAAGATGTATAAAAATTATGACAAAAGAATAAAACAAATATTACCTGAAGCGTAACCTTCACAAAAATTGGTAAATATAGGGTAATAAGAAGAAATAAAAACATATATGGTATTAGATATTATAATAAGGTTCTATTAAATATTCATAAAAACATAATTTTATAATAAATGAATTCTGAATGAGTATGACATGATTCGAGACACAAGGTATGGGAATTTAATCTCATTTCTTATTTCTGTGTGATACATGCTTTATTAACCACCATTTCCATTTTTTGGTGTTTATGCATCACATGGTTTAATAATATGATTATTAGAAATTATTTAATTTGTATTTATATATCCATTTTATGGACATTGTTTCATGAGGTTATGTTTCAAAAGTTACTGAATTCGGAAATTATTTTTATCTCAATTTTCTTTCTTTGGCACACATGACTTGTTAAGCAAATATATTTCTCTATAAGGTGTATAAAATACCATTAACAGGTTATATAATGAATATACTTATTTTTCATGATATTTTAAGATTTATTATTTATAATAATCTTACATGGGAAGTATACTTCAATGAAACTATGTAATATAAGAAAACATGAGAATATTTTCCTGCATAATAGTGATTTATTTCCCATAAAAACTAGAGGTAAAAACACTAGATGTAAAAAACAAGGGGGGTTCACACACCAAAAACTAGTCTTAATGCATCTATTGTTTTTGTATTGTTCTGGTATTGAAAACCCATACACCATTAATATTTAAAAAAATGATCATTAGCATTCATCGTCCTAAAATTCTGGCGATTGTGAAATCTAAAACTAACTTCACGCCTAGATTCATGCATATTTGTAATCCAGGATTTTCTTTCTTAGAAGCTTGTAACAACTAAAATTCCATTGAAATGCTTTGGATCTTCTTTCATTATTCCCTACAAAATGTGAAAATTTTTAGTATTACTGATCAATTGTTGACATCTGAAAATTACATTGATCACACACACAACTTCAACACTCTTGTTCATGGTAAAAATAATTATCAGGATAGAAGACCCCTCTAGAATGAACTCACCCACCTTAACAGAAAAATTCAGCACCCCTGGATTTTTTTTGGTGACTTCAATGAAATTATTTATCCTACTGTAAAACATGGCCCTTCACACTCCAATATCTCTTTAAAATAATGTAAAGCCTTCATAGAGGCTAATAATCTTACTGAAGTGAATCTCATAGGTTCCAAATTCACCTGGTATAGACATCACTAAAATTGGGTGGTGGCGAGAAAATAAGATAGAGCATTCACTTATGACTCTGTCCTAAATAAATGGGATCTTATTTTGAGAATTATCATTCCTAAACAATCTTTGGACCACCATCCTATCCTGGTCAGTTTTGCTCATAATTTTCAAAAGTATTGTCTTCCTTTTAGGTTTATTATTGCTTTGTCCTCAGAACCTAAGTGTGTTTCCTTAATAAATAAAACTAGGGCCAACATGTGTAGACCTAATGATTCGTTTTCTTTTACCACTGAATTAAAAAATCTCAAACATATCCTCAAAAAGTTGAATAAATACAAATATGATCTTATTGACAAGGAAATAAATTTCTTAGAAAAAAGAGATTATTTAATTTCAAAACAATAACACTACCTCCGGATTTGTTGACAAACCTAAAAATGAAATTAACATCTCTTAAAAATTGCAATCTATTCTCATCTTTAAAGATAACATCAAAAAGAAAATCTCCAGAGATAAATGGATAAATGATGGAGATAGAAATACTAAATTTTATAACTCCCTTCAAAGGGATAGAAAATCCAGTAGGGCCCTCTCCTGTGTAAGGGATGGTGGTAACCTCATTGATTCAGGTAAAGGGATAAATAATCTTGTTGTTTCTTATTTCTATGACATCTTCAAAGGCCCAAACATTTTCAAATATATCTTGCCTAATTTCATCCCAAATATGGTAATTGTCGATGGAAATCATCTCCTTAATTTCGTTCCCTCGATGAATAAATTCGGGACACTGTTTTCGGCCTTAACCCTGATAGTGCCCCTGGGCCCGATGGTTTCAATAACAGTTTCTTAAAAATCTATGGGATGTCCTTCAGAATGATGACTTCTTTATGGTTAAAACATTCTTTAAAAATTGCATTCTTCCTCATGGCTTAAACTCTCAATTCCTTACTCTTATTCCCAAAGTGGAAAATGTTGATGAAATCCATCTCTTCAGACCCATTTCCCTTCTAAACTCACTCTTTAAAATTATTACCAATATCATTTATTACATAATCTCTGCCATTAGTTATAGAACCGCTTCCTGGAATCAATTTGGATTCATCAAAGGGAGACCTATACAAGACTGTATCTGTCTCACCTCTTAATCCACAAATCATTTAAATAGAAACTCTAGAGGTGGGAATGTTTCCGTAAAATTAGATATCACAATATCTTTTGATATTATTGATTGGAGATTTATATTTTAAGTGCTTGCTAATTTTGGTTTCAATGAAATTTTATCAATGGAATCAAAACTAATTTCAACTCATCCCATATCTCGATCCTTGTCAACATCTCTCCTAGAGGATACATTAAATGTTCTAAGGGGTTCAGACAAGGTGATCCTCTCTCTACCATTCTTTTCTCCATTGCAGAAGATTACCTGAGTAGTTTACCCACTAAATCTATATATCAAGGCAGGATCAAACCTATTATTGCCTCTAGAAACATAAACACCTCATCCCGTCTTCTCTATGCTATTGATATCAATTTATTCCTCCAAGTTGACAAAAGAAATATTAATAACCTCAAAACAACCATTTTGCACTATGAGGAAGTGTCTGGAAAATGGGTCAACTATCACAAATATTTCATCTACATTGGTAATAGATTCCCCCCAATAGCAAAAATCATACTATGGATGCTACGGGGGTCGAGGAGGGTTCCCTCCCTTTTACCCATCTTGGTGTCCCCATTTTCTAAGGCATACCCAAATCCATCCATTTCCATCACATTATTAATCATATTCATCAGCAAATTTCCTCTTAGAAAGGTAAAACACTTTCAATGGAGGGAAGTGTTTTCCTTGTAAAATCCACCATAGTCTCTAAATTGGTTTAATCCATTATGGTATATAAATGGCCGAAGAATATTTTAAGAAGTCTTAATATATATATATAAAAACATCATTTGGAGTGGAAGTACTCTCGAGAGAAAACTGGTAATGATCCCCTAGACTACCTGTTAAAACCCATAGTGAATGGAGGCACTGGAAAAAAATATTAAAACATTCAACGATGCTCTCCAAGAATGACTCGGGTGGTCTCTTATTAATAAAAAATCTCAGTACACGAATTTCATTAGGGCTCAATTCATTGATAAGCTTAAGACTGGTAATCCTCATTATAATACTTCTTCTATTTGGACCTCCATCAGAAATGCTTTTCACTCCATCATGGAAAATTCCAGATGGATATTTAGTAAGGTCTCTACTCTTAATTTTTGGTTTGACAACTGGACTGGGTCCCCACTAAATTCTAATGTGCCTAATGCTTTCACCCCCACCACTAATATCAGCACCATTAGGGATGTGTTTAATTATCAAAGAATAAATTTTCTTGATAATGTTAAAGAAATTTTTCAAAACAACTCTTTCACAACAAATGATAATCTTTTGATTTGGGAGCCTACTCAAAATGGAATGATTGATTCAGAAAAAAATTATAACACCTACTTTTCTAACTCTAACAACAATCTATACTAGGTTAAAAACTTCAACAAAGCATGGTTAAAACCATCCCGTCTTACTCTTATTTGGCGGATTGTGCAAAAAAATGTTCCTACTATTTTTTTTTTGTAATTATATGGTATTAATCATTCTTCTAAATGTAGACTGTGCAATCAACATCGTGAGGATATAAATCATCATTTCCTATCTTGTAAAACCGCTTCTTATCTTTCGAATTTCATTTTTGATCTTTTTGAGTATAGATGGCTTTTGGATAAATTTGTTTTCTCTGAGCTAAAAAGGATAGTTGACTTTCTAAGGTCCTTACAAATAAGAATCCTCTTTTTCATAGCTATTGCAGAGCTCCTTCGCGTCCTCTAGTATAGTATAATTTATTTTACCTTTAACAAAAACTTATTTAGATTAATTGCTAGTAAAATGAGGATTCTTATTGCTATTAGAGAGGCATCCTTAATTAAAAGGGACCATTGTGACAACTATTTTAAGGTTCTCGAGATCCTTCACCACTTTAGTGTTCGTGGAAACTACTTGAAGAACAAATGCACTATTGAAGTTTTCTGGAAATATCCTTCTACTGATTGGATCAATGTCAATGTGGACAGAGCCTCAAAGGGAAACGCAGGACCCTCGGGTAGTGGTGGAATGTTTCAATATCATCTTGATCAAATACTAGGATGTTTCTCTGGAAGCTGCAGAATTTCATCTGCTTTGGAGGTAGAAATGTTGGATGTAATTCACGCAATTTCCTTGGCCAAAATTCCTATCTCGAACTACATTTAGATTGAGAGAGAAAATACAACCATAGTGCGAGCCATTTAGAATGGAGTTGCTCATCACGCTTGGACTCTCACCTCCCAATGGATTGATTGTCTTAACTCGCTCAAGAATCTCAATTTTATTGTCACTTACACCTACCATGAATTAAACAGGGTTGTTGATGGTCTTTCCAATATGGGATTTCCTCACAAAGTCATTTGGAGGAATGAACATCCTTCAGATTTGGTTCCTTACTATATTAGAGACCCCAGAAAAATACCTACTTATCATCTCATGTAATTTCCCCTTTTTTTATTTTCTCTATTTTTAATAAAATTTAGTGTTCTATACATTTTCCAGAACACAACCATCTTTAAAAAAACTCTTCATAAGTTTTTTATAGGGATGAATATGTACTTAGTAGTACACCCAAAAAATTTATGTGGTAGTCCTGGTGATTAAATAAATTTCAAATTGAAATAACTAAAATTATTTTACAAAATCCAATCTTAGTAATGTTAAATGATTTATTTAGTGAATATTTTAGTCTACAGGTTATAGGTGTTCCCCTATATAATAACAATGAAGATCCATGAAAAACTTCATTAAATTATGTCATATAGACTACATAGAGGAAATTAATAGGGATCATATGATTTCTTACTATCATGTTTTCAAAAGCCCAATAATTTATAAGAATACTCATGAAACTAATACACTTTGATCTCTATAAGGGGATTTCATAAGATAAAACCCCTAAAAGGAATTATCTATTTAGTATGTGTGATTGAAAATCATATTTTTTGGATGAAGGTATTTTTCCTTAGTAAAATCATTATTAAAAATACATATCATTTACTTCATACCTTGGTGTATTGATAAAAACAATGATGGGATATGAATGTAACGATATAGTATATATTCTATATGTCATAAGTGATAGAGAATTTATCCCATTGCCAGTACTATTTTATTCCTTCCATGTGATGGATTATGGTATCTTTTTCTCTATTATTGAGATGGATTTTTCTATATACAATACACAACCATATAAGATTTCTAAATGTTTTATTTCAAAATGAAATAGAATGGACGGTCAAATAGAATGGATTATGGAAATTGAAAGAGTCAATATTTATATATATTATATAAATTGTTTTTGTGATTAAATTTCATTGCTGCATCATGTATGAGGTCATCATTGTGATGGTTCATCTATTCATTCTAAGGGTTGAGTTATATTTCTAAATACCACTCATGGTTCTCATGTTGAACTACTTCCATTATGAAAAAAACCATCGAGGGCCACAAACTAATCATATAAAAATCATATTAGATTTTCATAAATGATAATTATATAAATTAATAATTATATTTTTAAAAAATAATATTTATTATTGATATATTGATTATAAATTATATCGATATACTATTTTTTATAAAACCACTGTGATTTGAATGTAATAACTCATTATTTACATGATTGAGAAATATAATATTTACTGATGAGTTGATTGATTAAAATATTTAATTATTTTTTTATAAGTTAAGTGAATAAAATTAATATTACTTTATTAAAAAAGTTATTGTAAATATTTACATATTTTTAATTTATATTTTTATTTAATGTTTTTTTTTATTTTTATTGGGTTTTATCTTAAGTTATCTATATGATATATATATATTTTTTAAATATGATTTAAATAAATATATTCTTTAATAAGTAATATTTTATAATTACAGGTCGTCATAAATAAATTATTATAATTTTATTACCATTTATGAGAATTTAAACATATGTTTTTGTTAAAATATTTCATGTTGAAAAATTATTTTCATTGAATAAAAATTTAAACTAAAATATTTATACTGAAAAAATTATAAGAATAGAATTTATTGTTGTTATTATAAATTTAATCTAGTATATAGAAATGAAAAGTTTGTATCATGGTGAATACACAAGATTTTTAGTACAACTCCCCATAATATTTCTACACTAATATCCAAGACCATATTTTATTTTAGAAGAAACCCACATTTTTTTAGTGTTAACTTTTAAAGGCACAATCTAGAAAAAGAACAATAGTAATAATTAAAAAATTGTCAAAATCCCACATAGACATAAATTCAAAATTCTAATTAAACAATTCCCTATTATATATATCCATGGGACATCGGGTCCATTGGTCGTACCTTAAGGTTTATACCAACACAACTATTAAGGTCATATCACTCGAGGAATCTCCTTTGAACATCAAATATCATTAGCGAGTCCCCCAATAAGAGCCACCACAATCAATATGAACAGACAACGTTTTTATCATCATAGGGTTGAAACATAAACTACATCTAGTTACCAAGTAAATATGAAAATAATCATAATTGAAACTTTATATAGACAGTCATAATAAGAGGATAAAAAACTATCGAGAACAACTTTACTTCCATGAAACAATACAATAGGGAACCATCATCAAAACCACCGAATAATTCCCTCATAAATAGTTCATGGAGAATAAAACCTTCATAAATAAAATATAATCTAATTATGGTGATTGCGTTGGAAGCCTCATTACTGACATTGAAAAAATTAAATAAAACATTTTTTGGGAATTAGGGAAATAGATAAATTTTTGAGGATGAAATAATATAGTTTCTATGGATGAATGGAATAGAACAATGATGATTCAACAAGGAAAAAACTACTACATGATATAAGAATTAAGATGCGAACAGGTTAATTCCACTAGCCGTAGTACTTATTTCACCATCCCAAAAAATGAACTAAATACCATCACGTGTAGATTAAATGTTCCGAGTGTGATACAATAGGATGAAAATGTAAATGGTCATGAATTTAATGATAAACAATCCCTCCTGAAAATTATAGATGAAACATAATCTATAAAAACAAAAATATGGCATGAGAGATGGGAAAACAAAAGTTATACCTGATGTAGAATCTATGTAGATATAACATTGATTCTAAACCAACCACTATAAATTTCATCATGATAAACCAAAATGGGGTTTAACATAATGAGATTTTTAGAATGAGAGGATAAGAAATTTAATAATTGAAGTCGTTTTTATTAACAAGTACATGACCATAGGGGCTAGATGGTACATATCTAAAACAATGTGATTGTGTGGCCATATGATTTTATAATACATTCATTTTATAATAATATTTATTTTTTTGATTAAATTTCATACATGTAATTAGATATCTAAATAAACTATAATATAGTGTATTTTTATAATATAGAGGTTTAATTAGTGTGTATGAATAATACTAACTAAATTATACTAAATTAGGGTTTACAAATGTATAAAATAATCTACCTAGTTATCAATTTATTTGAATTAAAAGTTAGATTTTTTGAATATAAATGAGTTGTTTTCTTAAAAAATTTATTTCTTCTATAGAAAACATTTATTAATTTCAATAAATTAATATTTTTTCTATGGGTGAATTATTTAAATTAAATTTAAATATAATTTATTAATTCATATGTTTCAAATTTCGTCAAATATATTTTCTAGATTTGGGATAAAAATCACTATAGTTTTATTTTAAATTTTTATTTCTCTAAAAAATTTGTTCCATCGTGTCTTTAAATTTATAATAAATTGAATTTCTGGAACTTATAGTAATTGAATTTAAAAAATAGATTCCATATTTGAAATTAAAGGGACCTAATTCTCATTTGTAGGCATTTTGAATATTAACTATTGTAAATTTATCAACATAATAAAGCATAAAATAGGATATTCTATGTTAGAAATAATTTTTGGTGTAATTATATTTCCAAATAATCCTTATATGAATAATTTAAATTTATCTTCAATAAATTAGGCTTTAAATTTAAATTTATATTAGTCAGTATTTCATTAAAATGACCTATATAATATTTGAGTCAAATTAAATGACTCTCTTTTACATTTAAATATATCTTATATGTTCAAATAGTGATGAAATCAAATTGTGAACAAATATAAATTATTATTTTGAAAATAATGAAATTATGTTATTGATTTTAATTTATTTAATATTTTTAGTAGTTATATAATTACCCTCAATGCTTACGCATCACTTGTATATTATTTATTTTAAAAAATAATTATAAAATAATTTTTTTTGAAACTGTCAAAATAAATATAATTTTAAGGGGTAATAGTAATTAAACATACAAAGGACTTTTTCTATGAGATATTCTTCTATGGTGTCATGAAGGTCTATTAAAGAGATCCTAAAGATCCTCAATTATGGTAATTCTCAATATGAGTGGGAAACTGTGAATGATTATGATTATTAAAATGATATGTCATATTATCATGTTTAAATATGTTTTTTTCAAGATGAGGGAAATCCCCTTTGTTTTACCCTGTCTGTTTTCCTATTCTATTTTTTATTTTATCATTATTAAATTATCAGAATATTTTTCTTCTAGCTTGAGTTGTTTGGTATATTTTTCCAAAAAAAATTATATGAATTTAAAAATTTATTGTTCTCTAAAGGATTATTTTTTAAATAAATATTTGTATTAGTATATTTAGTTTCAAATTAATTGAATAGTGTTCAAATTGAAAATAATTATATTTTGTAAAAATAGATTTTATTAAATTAGTAAAATATAAAATTGATGTAAGACTGCAAGATTGATAATTTGTTGTCTAAAATATAATCCATTTGAAATTTCTGAGATAATTTTATCATTATTATTAAAATTAAAACCCATTAATAGTATAGAAGATGTTATCATGGTTAACGGTATTACAAGAAATATAAGGGAATTAACTAAATACAATGTTTAAAACCCCACATAAAACTGTACAAATTATTCAAGATGATTATATTTAAACCACATACTACCGTATATTATAATATCAACACTTATCTAGGTATTTCTCTTGAAAATGATGTTTTTTATATTTTAATAATAAATTTTTTTATGGGTTCCCACATTACATATGAAAGGGATCCCTCCATTATAGTTATTATAACACATTAAATTATTACTCTACCAAACCCTACAAGATTATATTCTCAAATATCATTATCAAATTCTGGTGGATTGGGTATTTATCAAATACAAACCATATGGTTCATAAGAGGATATCTAAATGAATTCTTTTATGGAATATGTGATCATATTAACTGGTCGAATTCTTCTTACATTATAACTATCATAAAATAGATAATTATGTATCCTAAATATTGTTAAATGTTATTATGATTATGAAAACACCTTTATTCACCAAATCATTCTTCAAATGAGATGTGAATGTATTTCTAGTGCATACTTATAACATACAGTCTCCACATATTGGAACAATTAATTTTTCATCATCATTATTCATGTATGGTTATTATAATAGGTATAATGTTTATATATGATATTTATCAAATAATTATACTTCTGTAATTATAATATAACATCAACCACCATAACATTCTATCATTTTTAAAATTCTAAGATGCCTCATACATATGTGTGGACAACAACCTCCACAGTGTGATGTGATTTTTTTAATTTTTATTTTATGTAGATGGTAATAAGGCCTAATATAATAATAATATATATAATTTTTTCATATTATAATAATTTTAACCATAAATTATTTCATACATTTCATTCATTACATCCTCAGAAAATTATAAACAACATTCATGCGTATATAGGACCCACCATCTCCCTGAATAAGGTAATTCATTTTTTATTCTATGAATTTTATAGATAACTATAAATATTTATATAATGAAATTTTATGATATTTATGTCAACAGGAAAAATATATAGATTATGGTTTCATGATAACTTACAAGGATCCAATATTTCGAAAATATATTCTCATGAAAAAATAAATAGGTAATTCCTTAAATGATTATTTTAGATTGGAATAAATAATAAATGATTATTAAAATGTGAATAGTTTATCCTATATGATATTATAGGTTTCCTAATGACTCTGGTAAATATGTATAATTTAAAAAAATTTATAACTTTTTTAATTATTTTGAAATAAGTGGAACTCAAGGTAAACATTTTTTCTTACAGTTTCACTGTTTACTAAGATTATTTGTGATTATGTTTATATTGAATTTTTTTTTGGATCTAACCCTAACGAATCTAATTAATATTCTCTAAGTATGGTTATTTCTATAAAACTATTTTTTAAATTCACAATTCCCTCTTTATAAACTCAAGGAGACTAAATAATGATATTAAGGAAAATCAATGTTATTTCTCGCTTCAATCGAATATCCTATTTTTTCCAAGACCATGTTTTCTAAAAATTGTATCAATATTCTATTATATAATACAATATGATTTTATTAAATTCATTTATACAAATTTATTGACTCAATAAAATGAATTAAAATAGTTCATTTTACCATTATATGATAAATGTATTTTTTAACATTTTCATCAAAAAAATGAATAAAATGTTTCCCTTTAACTTTTACATCATCAACAAAATTTATCACTATCATGACCACAAAATTATTTGAACCCAATTTATAAATCTTCCAATAATACATTGAAATTAATGTTTTCCATATCATTTTTAAATAGTTATTATTTTATTGAATTGATTTCAATTTAAAATTGGTATTTTCCTCTCAAAATATTCCATGTAATAGTTTAATCGAATTTTCCATTATAATAACATTATTTTTTCATATGATTTATTTGGTATATGATGGAAGGATACCACACTCATTATTTTTCTAAATGTGTTATTATTATGATGAAAATATGTTTAGAAAAACAATTTCATATCCACTGTTTATTCAATGATAAACTTTTTAGGATTCCCATTCGATTTAATTAATTTTGATATGATGAATGAAATAAAATCTTTTTGAAAAAAAATTGGATTTATCTTATGTTAATAATTAGAAATTAATTACATATCACATAAATTAAAAGTTTAATGATGGATATCCCAGGATATAAACATGATTTTGCTAATCCCCTTATAATGTAATGACTCAACAAACTAGGGATCAAGCCACAGCAACCTCAAGACAGCCTACCTTGGCGAGGAGATGCAGACAAGCAACCAAATGAATAAATAATATGGTAGGACTTTGGAAAAAGTACCATTATGAAGAAAATTTTCCATCTCCATTATAACATCCCATTATTTTGTGAATTATTATTCGTCAAATTAATATAACCTTTTTAATATTTTTCTTAACTCGTAACATTGAAAATGTATTATTTTATACTAAAAAAATAAGTTTTTTCTGCATTATACGAAATACCAAGTTAATTAGGCCATAAAAACATAAAATTTAGCTTTCTCTATACAGACACCAATTTTAATATTGGGTCATATAAAAAATGACTTCCCTGATTGCTTGCGTGACACATATGACCGAGTTTTTCCGAACAATAATATATTATTAAAATGTAATTATGTAATATAATAAGACATAACAATAATTTTTAAATTATAATTTATGAATCATATTAACTAATTTATGATATATATATATATATATTTCATTGGTTACTAATTAATTATAAATAAACATAAAAATTGGTTAAATTTAAAAGGAGATATAATTACTTTTGTGGTTATAAAGTGGCTTTAAACTAACAAATTAAATTAATTACAATTATATAGTAATATTAATGTAATATTTATGTTATATATTAAATAAAATATTTTTTATATTCAATAAATATATATTTTAGACATTGGATAAGAATACACCCAATTTTATGCTTAAAACCCAATATTTTATTAAATTAATTTTACAGCCATTTAAAGGAGAACCAATTTTGAATAAAATTTAAGGATATTTTATAGATTTAATATATCAATAAAAAACTAATATTTTAAATAAAAACATAAAATTTATGTTTTTATAATTTTTTAGTATTTTTATATGATGTTTTTTTCAATAAATAGTTAAAAATACTGAATTTTACTTCCAAACATATTTTTCATTATATTTTTTTGTAAGGATAAGTTTTATTATATATTTTTTAAAAAGATTAATTAGATAATATATTATTATATTAATCCAAATTAGTTCATTGGAATACATATCACTTTGAAATTACGTATAAAATCCTGGTAAACATTTGGACATGTTTTCCTTAAGAATTAGTCTTGTCATCCCGTCTCTGAGATTAAATTTAAATTAATTTATGACACTATATAAATGGAATATGGAAAAATGGATTAAATATTTTAAATCATAATAATTTTTCATTTATAAGGTGGTAAAATTATAATTTTACTAAAATTATTACTAAAAGTTTCTAAAATTAATAATAATGATTAAAAGAAATTTTTGGTTAATTGAGTACTAAAATTTAAATTAAAGACTCAAAGTGGCCTATAAAATTGTGTAAAAAAATTATATTGAAATATTTAGACTATATCCCACCTTTTATATAATCATGTTTGTTATTGGATCAACTTGAGATTTGAAAAATGTGTAAGTAATTCCAAAGTATTACATGAGTGACACCACTCATCCCCTATAAAAGGCCCCCACTCCTCGCACTTCTTCACACATATTTAACAATATTATATTAGAAAAATATTCTCCAATATCCTCCCAAAATGTTTCAATTAATAATTGAATCCTCACTTATTAAATAAAATATATATGGAATCAATTTGGTACAAACCAAAAGGGTCTACCTGATTTAGAGGTAACACCCTCTATCAAGTTTCTTTAGTTTTATTTCCATTATCCACTCCCTAAACTCTTAATATTACATTATTTTATAAACAATACACATAATAAATATTATAGGATGTTTTTCTATGATGTTTTATATCTCAATATAAACACACTTTCATCTAATGGGTAACGAACAGACTATTTAGATGTTTGGGGAACTATCACCTTCGGAAACGATGACTGTTCATTTTTTCCTTACCAACTCTCATGGTAGAAATTAAGATAAAAAATATATTTATATATGATATATATGAAATTTATAATTACTCTATGATTATATAATATTTATTTAGATCATAAATTTATGATTTTAATTTTGGGTTAATATGATAATTTCGTTTCAAGAAGTATGGTCTACAACGCCCTCAGAAAGATGTGATTCTTTCACACACCATATGGAAGGTGTTAAAGATTTTTTAATGATATTTTTGATATATATGAAATAATATTGATATTTTAATTATATAATAAACATATAAACAAATATTTCATCTCAATTCCTTCTTCAAAAACAACAATAAAACGGAAATGACGTTCGTATGTACTTACGACCTACCATCTCCATGAATACTATAATAAATTTCAAAATTATATATTATATGGATGATTATATTATACATATTGTTAATATAAAATAATATTTATATCATTTTTTAAATATTCTAAATCATGATATATGAATAAGGACAAGACGTATAAAAATTATGACTAAAGAATAAAACAAATATTACCTGAAGCGTAACCTTCACAAAAATTGGTAAATATAGGGTAATAAGAAGAAATAAAAACATATATGATATTAGATATTATAATATGGTTCTATTAAATATTCATAAAAACATTATTTTATAATAAATGAGTTCTGAATGAGTATGACATGATTCGAGACACAAGGTATGGGAATTTAATCTCATTTCTTATTTCTGTGTATTACATGCTTTATTAACCACCATTTCCATTTTTTGGTGTTTATGCATCACATGGTTTAATAATATGATTATTAGACATTATTTAATTTTTATTTATATATCCATTTTATGGACATTGTTTCATGAGGTTATGTTTCAAAAGTTACCGAATTCGGAAATTATTTTTATCTCAATTTTCTTTCTTTGGCACACATGCCTTGTTAAGCAAATATATTTCTCTATAAGGTGTATAAAATACCATTAACAGGTTATATAATGAATATCCTTATTTTTAATGATATTTTATGATTTATTATTTATAATAATCTTACATGGGAAGTATACTTCAATGAAACTAATTAGTCAGAGTTTATTTACGCAATATAATCCCTTCTCAAGAGTGGTTATAGTAATACTTCCTTTAATAAAATCATAAGGTCAATCTCCTATGAACTATCATGAATTTCATTATCCTATGGTTCATATCTAAATATTAATTTATTGAAACCATGTTTCCACTATTTTGTACATATTATAGTTATGAATGTGTTTTTACAAAATATCAGCATTACATTATCATTAATTAGAAATCATTGTTCATTCAAATTTTTGTCTTCTAAATGGATTACAACAATATACTATAAATATAATATGATATTTAAAGACATTTTTCATCCATGAATTAACATTTTTATCAAAATTATTTTTAATACAGAATCATATTCTCATTTTCCAATCGAGTATCCTTTATAAAAGTGTTACAGTGCAAAAGGAATGTTCGGCATGAATGGATTTATCTGTTGTCATGAATGACAATCCCTTGAAGCATAAATTACATTATTAAGAAGAACACAATTTTTTGAAAAGAATTTTTTCCGCTAATATTCTATAAATTCATTATTTCAATTTATTTTAAATGAAATGTATTTGAAATTTTTATAATGGTTTCATAATAAGTTGTTAATTTAATTTTGATAATGCGGTTTTCAAAAGGAATTATGTTTTAGATATCCCTTTTGGATGAAGAGAGGATATTTTCTTCAGGATTGGTTTTCATAAAACATTTTAGTTTTCTTATTCCATATAATTGACATGCTTTTATGATACTCATGATCAAATGTTTACATTAATATTATTTGATAAATTGTTCAGTTTTGATGAAATGATTCTTATGACAAACATTTCTCTTCCATGTGTTATATTCTATCAAATCCCACATTTTCATGTTTTATGATTTAGTTAAATTATTTGGAAACCAATATATTTTACATTTTTTATATTTTGTTGAAATATTAATGATTCCCATAACATTTAGTGGGTTATGATAGATTTTTATGAATCCAAACTCATTTTATGGGTCATGATATGATGTAAGATTTATTATCATATGAAACAAGTATGCATGAATTTGTTTTGTGTAGGGTAGGAAATATATCTCCCTATAATTATTTGGGTAATGATTAATTATATATGAGATCAAATGGTGTCATAGTTGTAGCTTAATAATAATAACATGAAGGTACAAAGGATATAACATGAGCCCAAAAACAAGACAGTACATGGGTTGTACCCCAATCCTGAAAATGAAAAGGTACTTGGGTTGTATCCCAATCCCAAAATAATAGAGGTACATGGGTTGTATCCCTTTCCCTAAAATAAAAAATTAAACAGGTTGTATCCTATGCTTAAAAGTGAGAGGTTGCACATGTTGTATCCTAATACAAAAAATTAGAGGGCACACCAGTTATTACCCAAATCTTAATGTAGGTACATTGGTTATAACACTATTATAACTTGTTTTGAAGGTCTTGGTAGGTATCCTTGACATATTATTTTCAATTTTTAAATGTATACAAAAATTATATGTTTTATTATGATGATAATTTTACATGTGTTATGTTCTTTATTTCTTAATTATTCATGTCTTATTAATTGTCACGATATTTTCCATGATTCATTTTTTGGATGATTTATCAGGAGTTTTGGATTTTCTAATGTTTTGGTCACGTTAACATTCCCATATTAACATGTTAATTATTACATGCCTCCAGTGTTTTCCCTTATAGAGCATCTGATCTCACCCCTTTTTATGTTTCCTTCATCGAGATATGAATATATGTATTATTTATGATGTGTCTAAGAATTGTTCGAGTAAGGAATAACCTGGTTTAAGATAATATAACACGCTCATTTACTAGGGTTTATGATTCTATGTTTCTAATAAAACTAGACTATTACAGCCTTTAGGTGGCTTTTTTATAATTTTTTTTAATATTCCGCAAAAAACTTCAAATATTAATGTATGAAATGAAATGGTGGATATATTAGGTATCACTGAAAGGGATAAGATAAAATTTTGGAAACTAGGATAAGAAAACCATATTGAGATACCAATGTATATTTTTAAGGATATGTCTAGGGAACTTTTAATGGATAAGTATAAGGCTGTGTTAATGTTTATGAAAATTTCTGGGAATTTTAGTAAAGGATTGAGTGCGTTTTTTTATTGGAAATACATCTATATCCAGATATTAAAAGTGGTGGTGGCTCTGGAACATATGTTCCCAAGGGTAACAACTTTGAGAAGGTTCCTCAGGCCTGACTCGACCTAACCTAGTAGAAGACAATAGGCCTTGGAATACACCTCATTTGACACCCTCCAAGGATATTCTTAGGGTATTCCCAAAGTAATTATGAACTATAATGATGGATTTAAATAGAGGCTTAATATTAATAACCTTGGATAAACCAATGTATTTATAGATTTATAAAGTAGGAGTGATGATTTAAGAACCATATATATAATTTTTCATGAATATATGGTGTCCTAATATGATTATTATTTCCCGCACATTGATATTTTGTTTCATTAAAAAGAGATAATTAGAAGGAACAAGATAAAAATTGAATGTTTTATATGTGGAATATGTGGGAATTATTCGAATTTATTTCTGATGTGGAATTATTATGGACATAATCAGGATGGTTATTTGAGTATTGGTTATATTTCTAATTATAATGAAACTGAAAATGACATGTGAATGGTTTGTGACATAATTCAATTATTTTAGAAATTAAAAATATGAATCATGATTCGATTGAGGTTGAGAAACCTTAGGACCAGATTCTTAATTCACATTATAGGAAAGAGTTTCTAAGGAATGATTTGATGAATCCTGAGTAACGGTTTAATAATAAATAATGATGAATGATAAATTTAGGTTTCGAAATTCAATGATTAGGTTACATGAATCATGAAATATATAAATATATCTTGCATAAGTTTTCATTAATGATAGAAATGTATATTTTGAATGGTGATGAAGACATAAAAATGTGATATTTTGACTAAGGGAAGGTAACCCTTAATGTGATCAAGATTTGGAGGTAATTTTGATAAATTTTGGATAAAGCGGTGACTGATTTTGAAAATGTTAATTTTATATCATAGATTACCCAAGATATAATTAAGCATTTGTTGAAAAAAAATGTAGTATGTCAGGGATGAGGTTTAAAACAATTTGGATTTATGTAATATATCATGTAATATTTTGAATAAGAAATGATGAATATTTTCAAAATGGAATTCTAGTAATTTATTTGCTGACACTCTTTCAAGAGAATACTTGATGATGGTATTCACATGATTAAAATATGAAAACCTAGAGTTAATTTGTGATATTATTATTGATAAATGTTATGATTATTTCATGAACTTATATCTAATGTGTTTTGAATTAAATGTTTCATAAGGTATATATGGATAATCATTCATGAAGATTATAATTTTAATAAAATGTGAAATAACTATTCACTATTATTGTATTGAAAACCATGGTAAAAAGTATATGTAGTGATTGACCTTATTCCAAGGATTTAAATATTATTTATTTTTGAAATTACATTACTATGGTTTTAGAAGAGGGACTAATTTTTTTAGATTGACAACCAATCATGTCAGAAAATGCCACCACACTTGAACCCATGATGTAAGGATGATAAGTGTTTCGTGCCTTCCACTTTCCATTGTGATTTCATGGTTAATGTATAATTATTTTTTATGACCTAATATTTATAATGGAATATTAGTTTTAATTTTTATATTTATAAGTTAATGTATTGACCATATTTATTTTGAAGGATATCAAGGGAAAATTAGTTATACTTTTCATTCTCTTACAGTGCTTAAGAACTCCAAAAAGTGTATTTTAGTTCCTTAGGTAATAAGTCAATTCCTATACATCAATTTTTATGTAATTAAATAGATAAAAAGGGAACAAATGAAAATTTTAATTGTGAAATATATCATTTAATAATACTTCCTTATAATTTTGGTCAATAAAGGAATTACTAAATATTAAGATAATGATAAAAAATGTGTTTTCTTAATATATTATTTTTTGTTAAACCGAGAACCATGTAAAACATAAAAAAAATTAGGAGGCCCTCCACTTTACTTTGATCATTCACTTTTTTTTGATTGGTGACCTCAATATCTGTATACAAATATTTATTCTTTTCCTCCATGTCCAATATTCACAACCAAACTATGTTCTTCTATGTGGAAACCTAGTTTTATGTTACATTGGGAAACCATTATGGTTCCAACTTTTCCCCTTTAGGATAATTTTAGTATTCATTTTTAAAGTGTGGGTTTCTATGAATGAAATATTAAAGTACTAAACCATTTATAAGAAATATTGATTTTGGGGCAGAAATTAAATTTAAGGGGAGTAGAATGTAACACCCTGAGATTTGGTGAATTTGTTTTCCCTATTAATATAACCTTTTTGAAATTTCTTATTTCAGGAAACACTAAAAATAGTTTATTTTATATTAAATCGCATTTTTTTTCTTATTCTATTTGAAAAACCATGATAATCTTGCATTACATGTAACATAAATTTTATATTTCTCTATAAAGTACACTGATGTTAGATTGTATTATAGAAAACAATGAATATCCTTGAAAGCTTATGCCACTACATCAATAATGGGAAATGGAACCACCCCCATTTATTAGAACTACGGAAAAAAACTGATAAAGGTCACTCTTTATTAGTGCTAATTAAAAGTGCTTATAAAGGGTGCTCGTGATCATATCTAGAAAAGAACTGATAAAGTCACCATTTATCAGCGCTAAAATTTTAGAGCTGATAAAACAATAGTCCCATTTTATAAAATATACTACACAATGCACTTTGTTTATGGCACCCTTAAGCTCTCGTGAGAATGTACCCCTGCGATAACTCCCTTCCCCCCCTAATCTTTTCTTTCTCGGCCTCTACTCTGCCTCCGCCGCCACTCTACCATCAATGCCTCTCCGCCACTGTTTCCCTACTCTACCGCTGCTATCCCTTCTCAGCCACCGCTGTGCTACTCTGCCGCTGCTGCCATACTACACCACCGTTAGCCCGACTCCTTACCCTCCCCCTCAAAAACCTTCTTCACATCCTCCTCCCCGTGAACCCTACTTCTCCTCCACCCTTCTATAACCTACTCCCTGCGAACCCTACTTCATGTGTTTGAGATTCCTTTTGATGAGGTTAGATTAAAATCTTTCCATCATTCATCTTTGGTGATTTCACTGCTCATCGTCATTCGTTTCCTTTTGTTCTTATGCTACTATTTATTATGGTGTAGTTTCATTTAGTCTTATGGTCAAGTTATAGTTGATAAAATTTTGGGACATGGTGAGTTTGGTTTGAGAGTCTAAGCATGATTATATCTTGAGTTATTGATCTCATACCTTTATTAACAAATACCCTCTTTAAATTGATTCTAAAAGATTTAGTTGAATTATTTTCAATGGAATTATTTATCTCTCTTTACCTTCAAATTCCTCTGAAAATATGAATTTTATTGAGTCGATTAGTGTGTTTTTCAAATTTAATGATTTATACAAAAAAGGAACCATAATTCTATTTTACCTAAATGGATATGAATTTTTCTAATCTAAAGGTCATGATTGTTGGAAATAATTTATTTATGGAAGGTATTAATATTATGGATGGTATTAAAATTTAGTGAGAGGAGGTTTGAAAAGAGGTTTTAGTTTTGGATCGAGATGGTCGATGTGGTCCTTCTCCCTCATATGTGAGTTTTTTAACACTTAGGTATTGTTTGTTTATCACTTTGAATGGGAATGTTATTTTTTATAGAATGGATGTTAGACATGTCTGTGGATATTAGTCACATGTTTGGGGAAGGTGATGGAGAGTTATTGCATATCCTTTAGATGTTCTTTATAGAATGTTTGTTCACTAACCTCAATTACCTATTTCTTAGGATAATTTGGCTAAAAATCCTATGATATTCCATAGTAATTTCGGATAATCCTAGTTTATTTTTCTCCCCTGCGAAAACCATTGTGTTTGGAAATGTATCTACAATATTAGTTTTCTCATCAAAATTGTATAATTGTTTTCATTTTATTTTAGTTTGGTCACTAGTTCTATGCTATCAACTGTGATTATTTTATTATTAATGAGGTGGCTCATAGGGGTGGTTAAAAAGATGTTTAATGTTTTACTACAAGGGTGGTTGGTGCTAAAACTAATGGTAAGGGGGCTGGAAAGTGTGTTGATATTGATGGGGGGTCTATCCTGGTTCTGTTGATTTCCAAATCTTTGTTGGAAATGGTTAGGCTCTATTAATCTCTATTTATATAAGTGGTTCCCTTATACTGTATTTTTAAGTCTTGTTCTGTGTATTTGAATCATAAATAATAATATTTCATATTCAAATCGGATGGAGATGATTAAATCCCAGATGGATGCAAATCATTTGACAATAGTGTATGAGAATGTAGTGAAAGAGTTCATCATGTTTGCAAAGGATCACGCAACGGATACTTCTCAAATCCATTCTCTATGTTTAAATTGTTTTTATTCTAGACTAATTACTCCATAGGAGTTGAAAAAACATATGATATTTCATGGAATAAATCGGAGTTATAAATGTTGGAATAAATACAAATAAAAAAGGTAATGTAGAAACTAGTTTTGATAAAAACTCATTTTATAGATCATAAGTAATTACAAATATGGATAATTAAGAAGACTATTTGGAATATGTGATTACTTATGACAATTATTATGAAGATCCTATTGAGTAAATGACAAGGACAGTTGACGATGACCTCAGTGATTCCCCAAAATTGTTTGAGAAGTTAAAGAGTTGTGCAAAGACAACATTGTATGCTGGTTTTACTAAATATACATCATTGACAACTGTACTGAGGTTGTATAAATTGAAATAAAGCAACAGATGGAGTGATTTCAGTTTTACAGAACTACATTCTCTCTTGAATGACTTTCTCCCAGAAGATAATGAGCTCCCAAGCCAGGCATAAGAATCTAAATGAATGCTATGCTCGATGGGTATGATTTCTGAAAGAATACATGCCTTCCCAAAAGAGTATATATTCTTTCTCGAGGAGAAAAAGTCACTTACATAATGCCCAAAGATTGGTGATTCCAGATATAAGAATGATTAATCCAGTCTCACAAAAGTTTTATGGAACATTCCAATCAATCCAGGGTTTAGGAATCTATATGGAAGTGAAGAAACTACAAGAAAATTGTCATGGAATGTGGATAAAAGAAATAAATATGTGAAATTATGTCACCCGTCTGACTCAACTCAATGGAGTAGAATTGATCATGAGTATCCTTAATTAGGAAACGATCTGATAAACCTTTGTCTTCCGTTATGTACAGAGGGAGTGAATCCTTTTGTTTTTCAAAACATTACTCATAGTACATGGTCTGTTATGATGGTAAATTATAACTTGCCACCCTAGTTATGCATGAAATGGAAATTAATCAGGTTGTGTATGCTTATATCATGACCAAAAAAACCAGGTAACGATATTGATGTTTATTTAGCTCATTTGATTAAGGATTTGAAGTTATTGTGTGATTCAGGTGTTATGTTGTATGATTCTTATAAAAGTGAATACATCACGTTGAGAGCGATGTTGTATGGGACGATAAATGATTTCCCTTCTTATGGAAATTTTACAGGCTATAACATTAAAGGAACTCAATGGTGTCCCATATGAGAAGAAGATATAGAATAAATTCGGTTGAAACATCAATTGAAACCTGTGTTACTAGGACATCGTAGATTTTCTACCCCATCAGCATAAGTATCGATCATGGACGACCTAATTCAATGGAAGTCCAGAACAACGCACAACACCATCTCTACTAATAGGATATCTGATATTTTAGAAAGTAAAATATGTGAACACCATTCTTGGTTAACGATTTTTGAAAAACCATATGAAAATCAGTTGGAAAAAGAGATCAGTTTTTTTGAATTACCATACTAGAATTGTATGTACGTCAGACACTTTCTTGATGTGATGCATGTGGAAAAAAATGTATGTGACAGTCTTATCAGAACACTCCTAAATTCCCCTATAAAAACAAAAAATGGAATTAAGGAATGTTTGGACATGGTAGACATGGGAATACGAGAAGTGTTGGCTCCCGTGAAGAGTGAAAATCGATTGATTTTTCCTCCAGCTGCTTACAATCTTTCCAGGGAGGAGAGATATCTGCTATGCAACTTCTTCACTGATGTAAAGGTTCTAGAGGGGTATTCATCAAATATAAAAACATTGTGTCAAAGAATTATTTGATGTTAATAGTTTTGGAATCACATTACTAACATGTTTTGATGCAATATTCAATTCTTATATATTTACTTTACATTTTTCCTAAGAATGTTCTTCATACATTAACCAAACTTGGTTTCTTTTTCAGATATTTTTGTAGAAAAGATTTAGACCCAAAAAAATTTTCAGCTAGGGATAGAGAAATTTTCATCATATTATGTGAATTATAAATTTTCTTCCCACCATCATTCTTTAATATGATGTTTCATTTGATGGATCACATGGGGAGAGAGATTCGACTTTGTGGCCCTGTGCACTATAGATGGATTTACCCCCATTGAATGGTATATGAAGAGATTGAAAGGGTATGTCAAAAATCAAAGTCAACCATGGGGTTGTATTGTAGAGAAATATATTGACGACGAATACATTGAATTCTATACCGAATACTTAACTTATGTAGAAAGAATTGGTCTCCCAAAATCTGACACACCGGACACATGGTGGGTGAGGAAATTTCAGGAAGGGTATTATGACAATAAATATTACAGATCAGGAGCAGTCCCACCTTTATGTTTTTCATAACAATTGGGAGTTTGATCCTTATATTGAAACCACAATGAAATTCAAAGGAAGTTGAATCTATCATTGGATGAAAAATGGATACCAAATACACATAATCACCAGTTTATAGGATGGTCTCTGGACCATACTTATAAAGAGTGAGATGAAAATCTGTATTCAATTTCCAAACGACATTGATGGCTAGCCGCCAGACCAAGTGTGTATATATTATCATACAATGGTTATGTAATTAATGGTTATACATTCTATATAGATGAAAATTGTGATGATAGTACCATTCCAAATAGTGGAGTTACACTTGTGGCTGAAGCAATGCATGTTTCTGGTAGTAAGGACAAAAATCAAATTTATGTGATTATGTCATACTTTGGCATTACCAAACAAATAAGGGAGTTTGATTATATGACATTCCAAATGCCAATTTTTCAATGAAAATGGGTTGATAACAATAGTGGTGTTAAAATAGATTGATTTGGATTTGTGAATGTTGATTTTAGTAATGATGGGTACAAATACAAACAACTTATAGTGGAATCACAAGCATTACAAGTATTTTATTTTCTAGATCCATCAAACCGAAAGTGGTGGATTGTTCTATTATTGACGAAAAGTAATGAAGGGTATGAAGAAAAATTAGTTGAGGATTATACATTCAGTGGTACGTCGTAATCATTTCACAATGGTCCCAATGTAGATGATGTTTTTTACACTATAGGATACCACAATGAAGGGATTTGGATAATCGATAGAGGTGTTAAATCCCTTCAGCCTTTGAAAAAAATAAAGAATCTTCAATAAATAGATTAAATTATTTTGTAATATAGATCTTGTTATCTCATGTTATTATATTATAATTAATAAATATATGTATTCTAAATTAACTGTTCAAACACTTTTGTAGATAATTTCTTTAGCATGTTTTGGTACTTCTATCCTCGAGGCTGAACAAGTCTCTCAAGCTACTACTGCTGCTGCTGTTGCTACCCACAATGTAGAGCAACAACAAGTTCATGAACCTATTTTTGATCCTAGTGTTGATGTCCAAAAATGATTAGAACATGCCTTATATTCACAATATGATATAGAGTTGTTCAGAAATGAGTGGTCCACATAACTGATTGTTGATTGAACACAAATAGTATGAAGATCTGACTTGAGGATGTGTATAATTGGAGGGAATTTTTGGTAGTTCTTAAAAATATCAAAAGATGAAACATTGTTGCATGTAAATGGTTATAGGAAAATTTTAATTGTTATTAAATAAAACTTATTTTCTCCAATGAGTCATTTTTTCCATTTTAAGTAATGAAATTCACCATCAACATGCTAGAATGATGAACCACTTTTCTTTGGGCATTAGATAAGAAAAACCAGTAAAATCTACAAATTACCTTCATATCTGACCAAACTCATTTGGAATGTGTTGATACAATAATGGAATGATCCATGGATCATATGTTATGTGTATGAGTCAACCTCGCCTCAACATGAGGCACACTGTGGCTAGTATCACTCAATGTGTCTCTTTTTTGTTTAAAATGGACTGAATTTTAAGTTAAAAAACATCTGACGTACGGAAAACCAACCAAACACATTCGGATTATGTTGATACTTTAGTAGAACGATAAATGGGTCATTTTTTACATGTAAAAGTAATCCCTACATCAATCTGAGTCATGTTATGGCTGATATCACTCAATGTGTATCTCTTTTGTTTATAATGGATATAATTTTAAGTGAAAACAACAACTGACATACGGAAATCCAACTGAACGCATTCAAATTGTGTTGAAAAATTAGTAGAATGATACATGGGTAATTTTTTATGTGTACCAGTCAATCTTTCTTTAATTCGTTGTATGGTTTGGCCGGTATCACTCAATGTGTCTCTATTTTGTTTAAAATGTACCAAACTTTTAGGGAAAACAAGAATTGACATACGGAAATCTGACCAAACACATTTGTATAATGTTGATAATTTTAGAGAATGATCCATGGGTCATGTGTGATGTATATGAGTCACCCCCCCCCCCACCTCAATTTTAAGAACAATGATGCTAGTATCACTCAAAGTGTCTCTCTTTTGTTTAAAATGGACATAATTTTAAGTGAAAACAACAATTGACATAAAAAAACCAACAAAACACATTCTTATTGTATTGATACTTTTGGAGAACACTCGATGGGTTATGTGAGACATGTACGAGTTAACATCACCTCACTCCAAGACACGTTGTGGCCGGTATCACTCAATGTGTCTCCCTTTTGTTTAAAATGGGCAGAATTTTAAGTGAAAACAACAACTAACATACAAAAAAATGACCAAACGCATTTGTAATATGTTGATACTTTATAAGAATGATCCATGAGTAATCTTTGATGTGTAAGAGGCAACCCCAACTCAATAAATGGAATGGTGTGGCCGGTATCACTCCAAGTGTCTCTCTTTTGTTTTAAATGGACAGAATTTTAAGTGAAAACAATAACTGGCGTACGAAAAACTGACCAAACAAATTTGTATTGTGTTGATACGTTAGGATAATGATACATGGGTAATGTGTGGAATTTAAGAATCAACTTTTCCTTAATCCAAGGAATGGGGTGGATGATATCACTCAATGTGTCTCTCTTTTATTTAAAATGGACAGAATTTTAAGTGAAAACAACAACTGTCTTACAGAAATCAGACCAAGAACATTCAAATTGAGTTGATACATTATTATAACGATACATGGGTCATTTGTAACGTGTATGAGTCAACCTTTCCTCAATACGATGCACTATGTGTATGGTATCACTCAAAGTGTCTCTCTTTTGTTTAAAAAGGACAGAATATTAAGTGAAAACAACAACTGACATACGGAAAACCAACCAAATGAATTCAGATTGTGTTGATACATTAGGATAATGATCCATGGTTTATATTTGATGTGTATTAGTTAAAACCGGATCAATTCAAGGCAGGGTGTTTCCAGTATCACTCAAATTGTCTCTCTATTGTTTGAAATGGATAGATTTTTATGTGAAAAAAACAAGTGACGTAGGGAAATCATACCAAATGAATTTGGATTGTGATTATACTTTAGGATAATGATACATGGTTCATGTGGGATTTTTATGAGTCAAAACCACCTCAATACGATTCATAGTGTGGCCGGTATCTCTCAAACTATCTATCTTTTGTCTAAAATGGACATAATTTTATGTGAAAATGACAACTAACCTAAGGAAAACTGACCAAACGCATTAATATTGTGTTGATATTTTAGTATAACTATCCATGGGTGATTTGTTATGTGTATGAGTGAACCCCACCTCAATCCGAGGCACGGTGTTTCTAGTATCATTCACTGTGTCTCTCTATTTTTTAAAATGTACAAAATTTAAATGAAACCAAAAACTGACATACGGAAAACTAAACAATCACATTTTTTTTGTGTCGATACATTAGGAAAATGATCCATGGGTCATGTGTGACATGTACAAGTCAACTCCCCCCCCCCCCTCAATCTGAGGGATCGTGTGGCTAGTGTCACTCAAAGTGTCTCTTTTTTTAAATGGAGAGATTTTTTCGTGAAAACAAAAACTAATGTATGGAAATCCAACCAAACAAATTTGTATTGTGATGATACTTTAGGAGAATAATCCATGGGTCATGTGTGACGTGTATGAGTCAACCCCGCCAAAATATGTGGCATTGTGTAGCTGGTATCACTCAATGTGTCTCTCATTTGTTTTAAATGGATATAAATATAACTGAAAACAACAAGTAACCTACGGATTTCTGACCTACCGCATTCAGACTGTGTTGATACTTTAGGATAATGATACGTTGGTCATGTGTGACATGTATGAGTAAACCCCCCCCCCCCTTAATCCGAGTCATGGTGTGGACATTATGACTCAATGTGTATCTCTTTTGTTTAAAATGTAAAAAAATTTAAGTGAAAGAAACAACTGATATACGTAAAACCTCCTTCCTATCGTACACACCAAAAGAAATCAATTTTTCCTACAGAAACACAATCTATTGAAGTAAACACTATCCAAAACCATTTTAAAAATACCAATGATCTTAAAATACATGAAATTCATTCCTTTAAAACCATTAAATCTCCCCGCCTCCTGGACACCACCCCACCCTCCCTGGACACCACCCCACCCCCTTGGACACTCCCATGGATAGCCCCCCCCCCTAACACCCTAGACCACCCCCACCCCCAAGATGTTCCCCACCCCCTGGATGGCCAACACCCTCTGGACCCCCCCCCCTCCTAGACACCACCCCAACACCTGGAGACCTCCCCACCCCCTGGACACCACCACTGTAAAGACCTGTAAATTTCAAGGCAATTTTTTTCTTAATTTTCTTGGAATTTTACAAGAACGCAGTTTCTGATGGCACCGGATTCCGAGGCCCAGTGTGCCCGGAATAATTTTCCGAACTTTGGCTCGGGTACGTTCAGGGAATGGACGAGTGGGTTTTCCTAACTTTTGAACCGGTGTTCGGAATCGAATCCTGAGGGCACCGATGGAATCACAGCACCGGTAATTGCTTAGAAACGCCTCTTCCGGAGTTGGGTTTGCTCGGTTGTGCTTTTTAATTTTTGGGCATAAAGTTAAGAAATAAAATAGATTGTACGAAAAGCTTTATTTTATTTCACTTAAGCTGCTTGGAGCCACTTGAATCCACTTAAAGCAGCTTAAGCTGAGTTGATGCGGGTAGGGTGCTATCTAGAAATATCCTACCCTCTTGGTATGATATTTGTGAGGTGGGTCCCACATGAGCCCCACCGTTTCTTTCTGCTAAGTAACGCACCCGCGAAAACCCGTCATTATGAAAGTCAACTAACGCATTTTCTTAATTTCTTAACGCACCAATTAATTGGGCGGTTTTATTCGTTGAATTAATTAGGCGGTTTTATTCGTTGAATTAATTCGATGAATTAATTTAATCGTTTCTTAACCTGTTTTGAATCCGTTGGCGTAACAATAAAATAAGACCATCGCACGACATCTGAAAAAATTCCCATTGAGAGGTTTTGACAACTTTGTGCCTTCATCCTCCTTCACGAAAAACACGAAGAACACGAAGAACGCAAAGAACGCGAAGAACGCAAATAACGCGAAGAACGCGAAGAACGCCATCACCCTCGGAGATTGACGACGCTTCTTCTGAGACTTTCTTCCCCGCAACGATCTCTGATCCCCAACTGCTTGAGGTAGGAGATTTTCGGGTTTCTTTTAAATCTTCTTTGTGGTTTATAACAACACATGGATTTAATCGATATAATTAAATCTTCATGTTCTTGAACATTGGAGTTCGTCGACGTGATGCCCTTCCACTACGACGCGACGCCTTTCCGTGATGACGCGACGCCCTTCCGCGATGACGCGGCGCCTTTCCGCGACAACGCGACGCCCATCTGCGACGCGATGATCGCCTCCTTCCGCGGCGATCAAATCCGCGAAGAACGCGCATGCGACGAATTGACGAGGTAGCGGTCGTTGTGAAATAATCTATATTCCCGTGAAAGTTTCTTATAAATTAAAGAACCGGTTTCATAAGAACAAATTTATTTTTTTAAAATTAGTTTTAGTTATGTTGTTTTATCCTCCCGATTGATACCGTCTAACGCAGAGGGTGCGGGCCAAACGAACACGGCCCGACAACCCTCCGCTGTTCTTCGTTGTTGTGTGGATTTGGCGGGTGACGACAAAACATCACGCAAGGGTGATTTGATGTTTCCGCAGTGAAGGACGGAACCCGGGAGGAGCACCGGCGCAGACGGGAAGCAAAACGGACCACCGGAGCAACTCCGGTGGCCCGCAGAAGTCTCCGGCGGCTACGGCGGCCGGAGGCCGCGCGGGTCTAGCTCGCCCACACGGGACGCAGCAGAAGCCGTGTCCGCTTTGTCCAGTGTGGCCCTCGAGGGCCGCGACTTCCTCAACCAGCGGGGGCGGCGCACCGCGGCTACCGCGCTCGGCCGCTCGGCCATGCCGAGCCAGGCCGGTCGGACCGGCCCCAGACCCCCCGTCTTCGGACCGTTTTCGGTATTTTTCCCGTAACATGAGCTACGGGCCTCCGAACGATGCGTCGTCAGTGGAAACGCGATCCTTGGATCGAGACGGTCGTTTCGGTATATCGTACTAAAGGTTTCAGATTACTTTGGATTCGGCCGGGTTGGTTCGTACACGAAACCAACCGGGCCTTCGGAGCGGAAACACTCATATCTTGAGCATTGGACGTCCGATCGACGAGCCATCGACTTTGTTGAATTCCTATAAGTGAGACTAATCTTTTGGCATACTCCGCCCGAGGTTTGGACGCAGGTGGAGTACGGTCGTGTTGGTTTTTTCCTAAAAAACCAACCGGACCCCCGGGACGAAAAAGCCAATAACTTCCAGACCGGGCGTCCGATTGACGCGCCATCTGTTGCGTTGCGTTCCCGTTGACGATACGGAACTTTTGGTGTCCTCTGCCTGAGTTTTGGATGCAGTTGGGTTATAGTCGGGTTGGATTGTACCCAAAATCCAACCGGGCCACTAGAACGGAAAAAGATGATATCTTTCAGACCGGACGTCCTTTTGACGAACCGTTAGCGGCGTTGGTGATCTCGTTGAGAAACGGTTCCTTTTAGTATACCCTATGGGGGTTCGGGGTACAGTTGAGATACGGCCTGGTTGGTTTGCACATGAAACCAACCAGCCCCCTGGGACGAAAAGGCTAGTAACTCACAGATCGGGCGTCCAATTGACGCGCCGTCTGTTGTGTTGAGACCCATGTGACGAGGCGGTCCCTTGAGATACTTCTTCATGGAATCTTGTGATACTTGTAGTATCGACCTGCATCTCGTGGAGCGGACCCTCCCGGAGATTAGCATGCGGAATATGGAGACTGTGTAGCCGACTGAGACCTGACGACTACTGATCGAACGACTCGGTGTGTTACAGAAAGCCCAGTGGGGAGCTCTTGGTTGTAGCGGCAGACCCACGACAGAGGTGCGCTTGGTTGTAGCCTCATAGGGGAGCGCTTGGTTGTAGCGACAGACCCACGACGGAGGTGCGCTTGGTTGTAGCGGCATAGCGGAGCGCTTGGTTGTAGCGGCAGACCCACGACAGAGGTGCGCTTGGTTGTAGCGGCACACGGGAGCGCTTGGTTGTAGCGGCAGACCCACGACCAAGGTGCGCTTGGTTGTAGCGGCACACGGGATCGCTTGGTTGTAGCGGTAGACCCACGACAGAGGTGTGCTTGGTTGTAGCAGCACAGGGGAGCGCTTGGTTGTAGTGTCAGACCCATGACAGAGGTGCGCTTGGTTGTAGCGGCACAGGGGAGTGCTTGGTTGTAGCGGAAGACCCACGACAGAGGTGCGCTTTGTTGTAGAGGCACAGGGGAGCGCTTGGTTGTAGCGGCATACCCACGATGGAGGAGTGCTTGGTTGTAGCGGTACGGGAGAGCGCTTGGTTGTAGCAGCACGAGAGAGCGATTAGTTGTAGCAGCAGGCCCACAGTACTCGACAGGTGGAGTACTACAGTAGTCTTAGGTTAGTGTGCAGTACCTCGGAGTCATGACAGGACCACTGTACACTCTAGAGATGAGGTTCTTCGGCAGTTGAGGTTTCAATAATGAAAATCCTGTTTTGAACTGAGTCATTGATCTTTTTGTTTCCTCATGATTGAGATGGGTTACTTGATAACTTGGGTATATATATGGGCATATACCTGGGGGTGGTTATCCGTTGATTTCATAATCTCTGTGTTTTCTCATGATTGAGATGGGTTACTTGGTAACTTAGGTTTATGTATGGGCATATACCTGAGTAGATGTTATCTGTTGAGATCTTCATTGTGGTTATCCTTGTCGGTTTTAGTGAGACATTGAGGGTCTCGGGGTCCCCAATGAGTATCGTTATACTCACCCTTGCACGGGCTATGCCCGCACTTCGTTGTGTTGGATGCAGACGACGGACATCACTGATCGTGGTGGAGGATTGCAGAGCAGAACTGTACCTGGTAGTGGACCACTGGGCGGGACGTACTCGGAGCGGTCAGGTGGACCCGAGGAGCAGTGGAGGCTATCTGTACCCAACCTTCAGGTGGGATTTCCAGAGGACGGATCGACGCTGCAGCTTTTCTTTTCAGTTGTCGTTTTCCCCTTTCAGTTGTACTTTACAGTAGGGCTTGTATTTCCGTCCCCTTTTACTTTCAGCACAACTTGTTACAATTTTTACTTAGTGTTTACTCTTCCTCTTGCTTACTCGGTGGTGCTTGTTTACTTTTCAAAGGCAATGCCTTCCCTTTTTCCTGGATTTACGCCTTGGTGCTAGTCGCCAGCCCCTGGCCTATGGAAGGAGGGCTTGGGGTAGTCATGACACGGGCCCCAAGGATGGGTCGTGACAAATTGGTATCAGAGGAGTTCGGTTCTACCGCAGACTCTGATCTTTCTTCTATGTGAAGCAATAGTGTTTAGCGTATTGGGTGTGGTTATCAGTCCAGGGAGTCCAGTGTTGGTGTGGTGGCTGACGTATCCGTACACCAGGACCCTGACTTCTGATTTCTGACTTAATGCATGAAAACATTGATTTTATGTGCGTTCATGTTTTCTTTGTGATTACTTGTGTCAGCTCACCAGGTATATTGTTCTGACAGTGGCACACCTGTTTCCTTTCAGGATGTCTGCATGACGGCATCCAGCTAGGGTTCCGAGTGTTGTACGTGACGACAGCCCGCCGAGCGACGAGGACTCGGTACAGGGCTCTTTGACAGGTGAGGCACCGACTGTACCTATACCTGCTGAGCCACCGATGCTACCAGCCCAAGCCGCTGACGATGCACGTCGCCTTAGTGCACTGCATGAGTTCCAGTGCCTGCGACCGCCCAGGTTCCGCGGGGATACGGACCCTCAGGCCACCGAGGACTGGCTGGAGGCAGTTGTACGGGTTTTCAGATTAGTGAGGACACCAGCAGACCTCATGGTGATCCTCACAGCGAGCCTCCTGCATGCGGCAACAGGCAGATGGTGGAGCTTGATGATCCAGGTGCACGACGAGACATCTCCTCTCTGGACGGACATTGAGAGCATCTTCCACTCCATGTTCGTCCCATCCACCCTCCGAGCGGTGCGCATCCAGGAGCTACTACAGCTGCGGCAGGGCAGCATGACAGTGGCCCAGTACTCGGTGAGATTTACTGATCTCTCACGCTAGTCCACAGATATGGTACGAGACCCGTTCTTCCGGGCACGGACCTTCGAGCAGGAACTGAGGCATGAGATCAGGGCTTCGATGATCTCCCTCAACATTCCGACACAGACAGGAGTGTTGGAGCGAGCCCTCTTAGCGGAGAGTTTCCTTGCTGAGCAGTCTCCAGCAGCAGGACCCACCACTAGCCGGCATGCGGCAGAGTCTTCTGCAGTGTACAGAAGGACATGGGAGAGCTCAGCTTCAGGCAGCTGAGGCCTACGATCATGGAGCTCCGGGAGAAGATGTACAGGAGCGGAACAAGTGGATACATCTTTTGAACTTCTAGTTCCTTGTTGCTATGGTGTAGTGTCTTTGTATTATGAGCTGCAATAATAAAAGACTCATGCCTTTGTGATGTTTTCATTCCTGTCCTCTTTTGTGTTGTTACTAAGAGGTTCCAGTTTAGACTGTTGACTTGACCCTCAGTTGTGAGACATCTACTGGAGGAGACCCAGTTACCACACACTGATGCCGACAGTGTGACTCAACACTTGGAGGCGAGAGTAATGGTTGGATCTCTTAGTAGTAGCGTTGAGGCCTTAGGACGTCATCCTTGGTATGGATTAGTATCATCCGTGTCGGGATTGAATGTATTAGGCAAAGGAAGTGGTTCATCCAGGGGATGAGACCAGAATTCTCTTATCGGAAAAGAAGAAATCCTAGCAGCACTTGTGGGGCTGGAGATGGTCAAGGCCACAATAGAAAAGGTCCTGGTCATCCAGGAGCGGATGATTATAGCTCAGAACTGACAAAAGTCTTGTGATGACAGGAGGTAGAGGCCACTAGAGTTCGAGGATGGCGACCACGTCTTCTTGCGTGCCTCACCTCGACGTGGATTACGAATATTTGGATGAGGCGACAAGTTGTCTACACGCTTCATCGGACCTTTCCAGGTCCTCAGCAGAATTGGCGAGGTGGCTTATCATCTGACTCTACCACCTCAGTTGCACTGGGTGCACGACATTTTCCATGTATCTCAGCAGAGGAGATACGTGCATGACCAGACGCAAATCTTTGACCATGGAGAGCTGGTCTTCGATGATGGGGAGACTTTTGCAGAGGTCCCAGTGGAGATCGAGGATCGACAGGAGTGGGTCCAACGTGGACGATCTATTCCTCCAGTGCATTTCAGATGGCAGCTCGGAAGCCTCCATGAGAGCACTTGGGAGCGGGAGGCTCAGATGTGTGCTCAGCACCGCCTTTGTATCCCTAAGTTTGTGGTGAAGCGTTACGGGGACGTAAAGCCCTGTGGTGGGAGTAATGTAAAGACCCTTAAATTTCAAGGAAATTTTTTTTTCTTAATTTTATTTTCATTTTACAAGAACGCAGTTTCTGACGGAACCTGATTTCGAGGCCCGGTGTGCCCGGAATAATTTTCTGAAGTTTGGCTCGGGTACGTTCAGTGAACGGACGGGCGGGTTTTCCTAACTTTTGAACCGGTGCTCGGAATCGAATCCTGAGGGCACCTATGGAATCGTAGCACCAGTAATTGCTTAGAAACGCCTCTTCCGGAGATGCGTTTTCTCGGTTGTGGTTTTTAATTTTTGGGCTTAAAGTTAAGAAATAAAATAGATTGTACGAAAAACTGTATTTTATTTCACTTAAGCCGCTTGGAAGCCACTTGAAGCCACTTAAAGCAGCTTAACCTTAGTTGATGCGGGTAGGGTCCTATCCAGAAATATCCTACCCTCTTGGTAGGATATTTTAGAGGTGGGGCCCGCACTAGCCCCACCGTTTCATTCCTCTAAGTAACGCACTCGTGAAAACCCGTCATTATGAAAGTCAACTGACGCGTTTTCTTAATTTCATAACGCACCAATTAATTGGGTGGTTTTATTCGTTGAATTAATTGGGCGGTTTTATTCGTTGAATTAATTCTATGAATTAATTTAATCATTTCTTAACCTGTTTTCAATCCGTTGGTGTAATAATAAAATAAGACCAACGCACGACTTTTGGAAAAATGCTCGTTGAGAGGTTTTGACAACTTTGTGCCTTCATCCTCCTTCGCAAAGAACGCGAAGAACGCGAAGAACGCGAAGAACGAGAAGAACACGAAGAACGTGAAGAACGCGAAGAACACCGTCACCCTCGGAGGTTGACGACGCTTCTTCCGAGACGTTCTTCCCCGCAACGATCTCCGATCACCAACTGCTTGAGGTAAGAGATTTCGTGTTTCTTTTAAATCTTCTTTGTGGTTTATAACAACACATGGATTTAATCGATATAATTAAATATTCATGTTCTTGATCCTCAGAGTTCGTCGACGCGATGCCCTTCCGCGACGACGTGACGCCTTTCCGCGACGATGCGACACCCTTCTGTGATGACGCGACGCCTTTCCACGACGACGCGACGCCCATCTGCGATGCGATGATCGCCTCCGTCCGCGGCGATCAAATCCGTGAAGAACGCGCGTGCGGCGACTTGACGAGGTAGGGGTCGTTGTGAAATAATCTATATTCTCGTGAACGTTTCTTTTAAATTAAAGAACCGGTTTCATAAGAACGATTTTATTTTATTAAAATTGTTTTTGGTTATGTTGTTTTATCCTCCCGATTGATACCGTCTAACGCGGAGGGTGCAGGACAAACGAACACGGTCCGACAACCCTCCATCATTCTTCGTTGTTGTGCGGATTTGGCGGGTGACGAGAAAAAGTGACGCAAGTGTGATTTGATGTTTCCGCAGTGAAGGACGGAACCCGGGAGGAGCACCGGTGCAGACAGGAAGCAAAACGGACCACCGGAGCGACTCTGGTGGCCCGCAGAAGTCTCCGGAGGCGCGGGTCGCCGGCACGGCGGCGCCCCTGCGCGCCGCCGGATGAGGCCGCTGCGGCCCGCGAACCCGCGGCCGCACGGGTGTGGCTCGCCCACACGGGACGCGGCAGAAGCTGCGTCCGAATTATCCAGCACGGCCCTCGAGGGTCGCGGCTTCCTCAACCCGCGGGGGCGGCGCCCCGCGGCTGCCGCACTCGGCCGCTCGGCCGAGCCGAGCCAGGCCGGTCCGACCGGTCGGGCCGTGCCCTGCCCGGACCAGACCGGGTCCAGCCGGATCCGACCGGGTCGGGTCGACCCGGTTCGCCCGACCTGGGGGGGTCGGGCCTGGTCGGCCCGTGCCCAGACCCCCCGTCTTCGGACCATTTTTGGTCGTTTTCCCATAACATGAGCTACGTGCCTCCTAACGACGTGCCGTCAGCGGAAACGCGATCCTTGGATCGAGACGGTCGTTTCGGTATATCGCACTCATGGTTTCAGATTACTTTGGGTTTGCCCGGGTTGGTTCGTTCAAGAATCCAACCGGGCCTTCGGAGCGGAAACGCTCATATCTTGATCTTCGGATGTCTGATCGACGTGCCATTGACTTCGTTGAATTTCTCTATGTGAGACGGATCTTTTTGCATACTCCGCCCGAGGTTTGGACGCAGGGGGAGTACGGTCGGGTTGGTTTTTCCTTAAAAACCAACTGGGCCCCCTGGACGAAAAAGCCAATAACTTCCTGACTGGGCGTCCGATTAACGCGTCTTCTGTTGCGTTGCGTTCCTGTTGACGATACGGAACTTTTGGAATCCTCCGCCCTAGTTTTGGATGTAGTTGGGTTAAAGTTGGGTTGGATTGTAACCGAAATCCAACCGGGCCCCTGGAACGGAAAAAGATGATATCTTTTAGACCGGACGTCCGTTTGACGAACCATCAGCGGCGTTGGTGATCTCGTTGAGAAACGGTCCATTTGAGTATACCCTATAGGGGTTCGGGGTACAATTGAGATACGGCCGGGTTGGTTCGCACATGAAACCAACTGGGCCCCTGGGACGAAAAGGCTAGTAACTCACTGACCGGGCGTCCGATTGACGCGTCGTCTATTGTGTTGAGACCCCTTTGACGAGGCGGTCCCTTGAGATACTTCTTGGTGGAACCTTGTGATACTTGTAGTATCGACCTGCAGCTTGTGGAGCGGACCCTCCCGGAGACAAGCGTGCAGAATACAGAGACCGTGTAGCCGACTGAGACCTGACGACTGCTGATCGAACGACTCAGTGTGTTACCGAAAGCCCAGTGGGGAGCGCTTGGTTGTAGCGGCAGACCCACGACAGGGGTGCGCCTGGTTATAGCGGCACAAGGGAGCGCTTGGTTTAGTGGCATACCCACGACAGAGGTGCGCTTGGTTGTAGCGGCACAGTGGAGCGCTTGGTTGTAGCGGCAGACCCACGACAGAGGTGCGCTTGGTTGTAGCGGCACAGGGGGAGAGCATGGTTGTAGCGGCATACCCACGACAGAGGTGCACTTGGTTGTAGCGGCACAGGGGAGAGCTTGGTTGTAGCGGTAGACCCACGACAGAGGTGCGCTTGGTTGTAGCGGCACATGGGAGCGTTTGGTTGTAGTGGCAGACCCACAACAGAGGTGCGCTTGGTTGTAGCGGCAAAGGGGAGCGCTTGGTTGTAGTGGAATACCCACGACAGAGGTGCGCTTGGTTGTAGCGGCACATGGGAGCGCTTGGTTGTAGCGGCGGACCCACGACGGAGGAGCGTTTGGTTGTAACGGTACGGGAGACCGGTTGGTTGTAGCGGCACAGGAGAGCGCTTGGTTGTAGCAGCAGGCCTGCAGTACTCGACAGGTGGAGTACTACAGCAGTCTTAGGTTAGTGAGCAGTACCTCAGAGTCGTGACAGGACCACTGTATACTCTAGAGACGAGGTTCTTCGGTAGTTGAGGTTTCGATAATGAAAATCCTGGTTTGAGCTGAGTCATTGATCTTTGTGTTTTCTCATGATTGAGATGGGTTACTTGATAACTTGGGTATATGTATGGGCATATACCTGGGTGGTGGTTATCCGTTGATTTCATAATCTCTATGTTTTCTCATGATTGAGATGGGTTACATGGTAACTTAGGTTTAGGTATAGGCATATAACCGAGTAGAGGTTTTCTGTTGAGATCTTCTTTGTGGTTATCCTTGTTGGTTTTAGTGAGACGTTGAGGGTCTCGGGGTCCCCACTGAGTATCGTTATACTCACCCCTGCACGGGTTATGCCCGCACTTAGTTGTGTTTGATGCAGACAATGGACAGCCCTGATCTTGGTGGAGGCTTGTGGAGCAGTACTGTACCTGGTAGTGGACCACTGGGCGGGACGTACTCGGAGCGGTCAGGTGGACCCGAGGAGCAGTGGAGGCTTTCTGTACCCACCTTTCAGGTGGGATTTCCAGAGGACGGATCGACGCTACGACTTTTCTTTTCAGTTGTCGTTTTCCTCTTTTAGTTGTACTTTACAGTTGGGCTTGTATTTCTGGCCCCTTTTACTTTCAGCACAGCTTGTTACAGTTTTTACATAGTGTTTACTCTTCCGCTTGCTTACTCTGTGGTGCTTGTTTACTTTTCAAAGGCAATGCCTTCCCTTTTTCCGGGATTTACGCCTTGGTGCTAGTCGCCAGCCCCTGGCCTATGGAAGGCGGGCTTGGGGTAGTCACGACATGGGCCCCGAGGACAGGTCGTGACAACCACCCCCATGGATAGACACCAACTCCCCTTGGACACCATCCCAACCCCCTAGGATAACCCCTGGACCTCCTAGACCACCCCCACCCCCTGGACACTACCCCACCCCAGGGAAACCCCCACCCCCACCCCCGGGACACCCCCACCCACAGGAAAGCCTACAAAACACCCTAGACACCACCCCACCCCCTGGACATCACCATGGACAGACCCCCACCCCCTGAACACCCACATCCCCCCGGACACCCCCACCCTCCGGACACCCCTACCCCCCTTGGACAACCACCACAAACCCATGAACAGCCCCCAACCCCCTAAATTATTAATTTAATTATTTATGTATTAAATTAACATATAAATTATGTGTTAATGGTGTATGGGTATACCTTTTTATGGGTATACTTGTTGTATGGGTATACTTCTTTTATGCGTATACTTTTTGTAATTACCTTATGAATTATGTGTAAATTTTGTATGTGTATACTTGTTGATATGCTATTTTTTTCAGGTCTTGTTTGGGTGTGCTACTATAGAATCTTATGTTATAGTAGGTTTGTAATTTATCGTAGCTTTTTTAGCGGTGATAAATGGATCCGTTCTCAGTACTAAATAAGCACTGATAAACAATCCCTTTATCAATGCTTTTTTTGCATTGATAAAGGAGCCCTTTATCACCGTGTTTTTAGAGATGATAAAGGATATCTTAATCAGCACTTGTTTAGTTCCGATAATGTGGACCCCCCATTTATCAGTGCTGAGCTTTACACCACTTTTTAGCACTGTTAAATCCCATTTTGAGTGCTTATAAAGCTTGTTTCTATTGCGGTGTGTCACATGCAATAACGAGTTTTAACAAACCAATAATATAGTGTTAAAATGATATTATTAAATATAATTATATATATTCTATATGTTAAATTAGTGTTTTTGAATAGTATTAATAAACTTAATAAAATATATCATTTACAAAAAATTATAATTATTTCATATTTTACCAAATAATTAGAAATGAATATGAAAACTTATTGAATCTAAAAGGAAAATTGATACTTTTATTGTCACAATGTTTTTCAACATTAATAAATTAAATTAATTAAAATTATTGTGTGTTATTAATGTAATATATATTTTATATAATCAATAAATTAATTATTATATTCATTCAATATATTTTATGTAAATAATATATGAACAAACTTAATTCATATAGTTTAATATCTATATTTTTATTAATTCATTTTTACCGCCTTCTAATTAATAAACCATTTTAAATATTGATGTTATAAATTTTATTGATTTGATATGTAAAAAATATTATATTTTTATTAAAAATATAAAAATTATGTTAGGTTAATTTATTTGGTATTTTTTTTGTAATTTTCAATTTATTAATTAATTGTTAAAAAAATGAATTTTAATATAAAACTTCATTTCATCTAAATTAAATATAAAGAAAAATTATATTTCAAATTTGTTTCAAATAATAATTATATCTTATTTTTATCAATTAATAAAATTTAGTTCATTGTAATGAATTTTATTTTGAAACTAGTTATAAAAACATTGCAACCTTTTGGAGGTTTTGACATTAAAACCCTGCATTGGCATTCAGTCTAAGAGATTTAATTTAAATTATATTCTACCACATATATCATTGGAATTTTCAAAAATGGATTCCATATTTGGTATTAGAATATTTTTTTGTGAATAATATTTTTATGTAATATTTTTAACCAAAATATTAATGGATGTGATTAAAATATTTTACAACAATTAAGAGGAAAATTAGGTTAAAAATTTACTTATCCTTTAATTTAAAACCCAAAATGACATAGAACCTTATCCAAGATCCATTGTATGGCCATAATTTGAAAATATAATCCATTTTATCTAATTTTTTCCATTATTGTATCTATATGTCATTTGAAACAAGTTTATGGAATTCCTTTTTCAAAATATTACATGAGTGACACTCCTCCACTATAAAATGGACTTCTCTCCTCCCAATTATTCAAACATCGCAAACCTCATATGATCAACCATTATCTACTATAGTATACTCCAAAAAGATCCGCCATTCCCGCCATGAATCATCCCTTTGGTTATAATGGCTTTCAAGGAAGCCATTTGGTGAAACTAAAAGGATATTCCCAATTAATATGTAACACCCTCCCTCAAACTCCTTTAGATTTATTTCCATTCTCCACTAACTCAACTCTTATTTTTAAATTCTTGTATAAAACAAAATGTATAATAAATATACTTATATGTTTTTATGATAATTTTTATACGTACACATAAACACAATTCCCTATAATGGGTAATAAACATACTGTTCATGTGTATGGTGAACTACGACTTCTCGAAATGATGATTGTTTATTTTTTTCCTTTACATCATCCCGTGGTGGAAATTATGAGGGAAAATAATTTTATATATGATATATATGATAGTAATAAAATCATTATATATATTTAATTTTAATTTATGACATATCTCTATGATTTCCATCTTGTGTATATTTGATAACTTCATTTGAGGAATTGTGGACTACCACCCATTCAAAATGAATAGATTTGTTCACACACAACATGTAATGTATTAAATATTTGTTTAGTGAACATATATTATATATATGAAAACATAATTATATTTTAACGTTTATATATATATAAAAATATTTGATATCATTTTCTTCTTTAAATACTATAATATAACTGAAATAACAGTCATTTATACGTACAACCTACCATCTCCATGAATGGTGTATTCCATTTCGTACTTCTATATTATATAGAATTTTATAATAGATATATACTGAATATAGAGGATATTTATATCATTTTTTACCCTCTATAAATAAATATATATGTATAATGGTCATTCATATAACAAATTATGACACAATCAAAAAACAAAGCTAATATTACCTGAAGCATAACCTTAAAATAAAATTGTTAAGAATACTGTAATATAAATTCCTAATAAAAAAATATATAGTATTAGATATAATAATATGGATCTATAAAATATTTATAAAAACTTTACATTTATTATACTTTATTTCTGAATGAGTACGATAAGAGTCAAGACACATGGTAAGGGAATTTCAACTAACTATTTATTTCCATGAGATATATGCTTTATTGACCACCCATTTTTTTGTGGTGTGTATATTTACCATGGATAAATAAACTTATTCAAAAACTTAAATTTATGGGTATTTATATATATAATATTATATTTATTTAATAGGGTTTATGTTTCAAAAGTTACCTAACCGATAAAGTATTTTTCTCTCAATTGTTCTTCATTGAGAAACATGACATGTTATGAGCCTATATTTCCCATGTGTATTATAAACATCCTTTAATATGTTATACCATGAAAATAATTTTTTTCATGATATTTGAATATTCATGTAATTTAATTTTCATACATGGGATGTATAGTTCAACGTTACTTGGTAGTAATAGTTTATTAAAAAACTCATTGCTTATCGAGATTGTTTATTATTATGAATCCTTTGATTAAATATTAATATTAATATCCTAATTAATCACATTAATTTTTTACTCATATGGTTATTAACATTATATTCATGTATTGGTAATATTTATCCACTCTTTGGTACAAAAGACACTGAAGAAATTTCATTTCAGAAAGCCCAAATTTACCCTCTCCTTTGTCTGATATCTGTGTTCATTCACAATAATGTCATCCAAAAGGATTCAAAAAATATTCTATCATTCTCGTATGATATGTTTTTATATATTTTACGCATTTAATAATTTTATATGAAAAGGGTTCTTAATAAGGAATTTCTTGTACTTTTTGGTTGTGGACCCTTTTTAATCATTTTACAGTGAAAAAGGAATGTTAGATGTGTATATATTTATCCAACTTACTGAATTACATTTCTTTGATGCTTCCTTTACAATATTAAAAATTTATTATTACATTTTAAAAGAAAATTATTTTGTTAATATTATTGATATTATTTATTTAAAAACATTTTAAAAGAAGTGGTTTTCATAATGTTTTCAATCATTCTTTGTAAGTTTTCATGATTTATTTAAGAAAATGTGATTCAAAAGGTTTTATGTTTTCAAGAGTATTTTTTCAATAAAGAGAGAATATTTTCATCAATAAATGTTTTTAAAGTGTATTTCACCATTATTTTCTATCTAATATTACAAAATTCGATGATACACATGATCCAAAGGTTCTGTTCATATTATTTAATGAATGGTTTATGTTTTAATGAATTGATTATTATGAAAATAGTATATCATCAATGGGTTATATACTTTGGAATCCCACATCTTTTCACATGTTATTCATTAATTAAATGATTATGAAACCAATATTTTTTTGTAGTTAATGACGTGATGGATTTTTAATAATACACATTTCAATTTATGGTCTGTTATTGTTGTCTATAAAACCCATCCTTTAATATGGGTCATGATACGATGCAAGTTTAATTATCTAATACCACATGTTTGATTTATTTTTTTATGTGCTATGTTGGACCTATATATCCCTCCAATGAATTGGGTAATGATAATTGGTATATGAGGCCAAAGGGTATATTTGTTATTGCACATGGATGATAGAAAGAACTTACATAGCATGTCACATAAGTTCAAAACCAAGAAGGTACACCGGTTGTATACAAAGCCTGAAAATATTTAGGTACACGTATTGTAGGCCAAGACTAAATGTAAGATGGTGCCAAAGTTGTAACCTATTCTGGAAAATAAGAGGGAACATGTCTTTTTATCCCAATCTTTATGTTGGTACACCGTTCATAGCTGAAATGAAATATATTTTGATGTTCTTTGTAGGTAGCCTTAACTGAATATTTTCTATGTTTATGTGTCTGGCACAATTACATGTTTTAATCTTTTGTTATTCTATCTTTGATTTTGTTCATATTTAGATATGATTAATTAAAAATGATCAACTATACTTTATTCCCGACTCATGTTAATGATAATTGATATGCAGGGTTTGATCTTATAATATTGTGATCACATTGTCATTCCCTTATGCTCATGTTAATGCTTACATGTCTCCCTTGTTTACGCATGATGAGAAGCTGATCTCACCCATTTTAATGATTCCTTCCCTAAGTTATAAATATATGTATTATGTATGATGTTTCAATGAAGGTCGATACCCATAAAGAACCTTTTCAGATATAATGCAGCTCACTCATGATCCAATATTTATGATTTAATGTTTCCAAATGCACTAGTACTGTATTTGGGTGTATTTTTGTATAATGTTTTAAGTATTCCAAAAAAGTTATGAAATATTAATGTATGAAAAGGAAGGTTCATTATATCTATGTAGAATTGACAAGTGATATTAGAATAAGATTCAATATCTAGATAATAACAATACATGTAAAAACTATTTGGGGGTTCAAGAGTATAAAAATGTAAACTAAAAAAAGTGAAAATAAACCGCCAAACCGATTTATGTCCCAACCTTAAAATATTGTAAAAGAAAATGATGACATTCCAATGATTTATTATCAAATATTTGATCATGATATTTTTTCCAACGCACTATGTATTACCTTGATCCATTGTTTTTTTCCACTGACATGTCATTCATCTATAAAAGACATGTCACCTACAAGAAATACGCATTCAATGGTGGGTCTTTTTACACCAAGTGGGATTCGCTGAATGAAGAAGGGGTGGGGTAAGAGATTCAGAAAGAATAAAATATCATCCAATTTAAATAGTTTACAAAAAAATCTTACAATATATATGTCTATATATATATTCAATAAAATAAAAATAAATGATAAATAAAGGGGAAATCCAAATCATATCCCATCCCATAAAAATAGTTACAATAATTCAAAAAGTACGTGAATGATTCTCGGTATCTTCTATGCCATTATCAATGAACATTCAAGTCAATACACACGTTTACACTATGCCACACATCTATATTCCATAATATTGAAGTTGAGGATTTATGCCCTCATACAATAGTAGTGTTTCATTCAAGTTGTAGATTGAGGAACCATGCCCTAAATATGTAGTAGGGTTCTAATCTAATAGTCAATGACCCATCTTGTGACACTATAGTATAATTACACATAGATATAAAAGAGGAAAATCATACCCTACCCATTATAAGGGTTCCACTCTAATATTTGGGGACCCATAACTTAATACTGTAGAAGGGTGATACTCAAAGAAAATTTAGAGGAAACATACATTGATATTGCTGGAGGGTGCCACACAGATATAAAATAGAAAATCATGACCTACCTAGTATGAGGGTTCCACTACAATAGTCGATGACCCATACGATGATACCATTTCATGGTTCCACCTAGATTCCAGATAGAGGACCCACGACCAGCCTAGGAGAAGGGAGCCACTTTAATAGACAATAACCCATACACTAATACTACAAGATGGTGAGACTTGGATAGATAATAAATGAATCATTCCCTACCCACTTGAAGGGTTCCACTCTAATATTAAATAGTGGACCAATCATTTTCCTGATAGGGGGTTCTACTCTAAAAGTCCATAGTGATCATCCATAATGATTATCTTAGTCACGATTTTCCTAAATAAGGTTCATGCATGGAATCATATACCAAAGACCTCTATAAAGGACACTATATCACTCTATGTTTGAAAGCACGTAGTATAGGATACTCATGTGTGAAAATAAAAATCTAGATGAATGAGATGCTAGAATTATGAGTTATCTCAAAAAAAATGGGAGACATATAAGGTAAGGTAACTAACACAGTATGTGGTCACACTTTTCTTCTTGTTAATGTCCCTTTAGGTACATATATTCTTACCAATGCTGCCCTACATGGTTTTTACAGAGGCTATATTATGTAACTCAGCCACCCAAGGGCCTTCCCGTACTCCTGTTCCTATATTCATAATTGTAATTGTTCTCATGTACTCTGATATGTGGTGTTCTCTCCTACATGGGTTCCTATCAATATACATCAGTTCGTGTTTGTATACCTTCGTAGTGGTTAGAAACATGAAAAGTTACAAAAAATTACCATTTTTTGTACTCTTGTAGTACATGATTTGTTCCCACTATAGGTTCACACTATATGTGGTGTTCCCATGTTACATTTTATACATATAATCCTCTTAATACCCAAGCGTCATGGATTTTGGATGAACCCATTGCATGTTCTTCCAAACAACAAGGCGTGTAGTCCAAATTCTAAAATATTTAGAGATCATCATTTTTTGATCTATATTTTCATCTAATACATTCATTAAGAAAACTACGTTGTCATAAATATAAATAAATAGTGAATGTTTGATGTTTCAGGCCATCTGTTGGCTAAAAATTGGACATATATCAGTTCACTCAAATATCATATATGTCTTCCAAGCCTCCCATTCCACTAACATATTTTTATTAGATCACTTATTTAAGAAACAATTTTCCACATCACATGATTCATTTCCTTTCATCGTTATATTGTAAACCCATCCACCGCAAGTGGATATGTTAAGAATCTTAGGGTTAATCAGTCTTTATCACACATAGAAAAGTATAATCATAGACCTATTAGAGAATGAAAATGAAAATAATTAATGGTAGTGGTGGGATAAAAAAACATGAATTAAAATAATAACTCACAAAGAGTTCTATTCCAACCTATTGGAATTGGGATATACTAGATAATAAACAAAGAATTAATTAAATAAAAAAATATTAAAATGGTACAATGGATATTGACGAGGTAAATAGTAAATTAAGACCAAAGTTAATGAAAGGATTATACTAAAACATTTAAAAAATGTGGAAGAATCTAAAAATGATGAATTCTACCAGGTGATTGGATTTTTTTATGATGATCACACTCACCCATAAAGGGTAGAATTTGTGGCATTTTCTACTCCTCAATTCACATGGATCTGAAGGTTTATTTTTGTCTAATCTTGAATCATAAAAAAGAGTTTGTAGAACTCACCTATGAAAAAAATTAGTATTATGAAGATAAATATGGATATACATGGAAATTATGTTTAAATAGAAAAAACTAGGATTTAGTGGTTTTAATGAATGAATTGATTAGTTAATTAACATACTAAACTCACCCACCAGTGAAAATTTTATCTGAATTCCCTATGATGACCATATTTTGGTCACACATATGGTAAATTATATTTTATAGTATCAGTTATTTTCAATGATTTATGATTAGTGAATCCATTAAAATGATATCCCATTTCACATAATAAACCATGTGTTCATCATATAAATTATATTTAATATTTTTATTAAATAATTTTTGGGAAAACCGGGAATCAGAATCATGCACCATTTTCTCACCTATATCAGAAATAATGTTTAGATATACTACAAAGTATTACTAGTAATAAAAAAAGGCCCATAAATTATCCCCCCTTTCATTATTTTTTTCCCGAAATGAAAATAAATAAATAAAATGTTTGGGTAAATAAGCCGGAATATAGATATCCCACTCCTAGGAGCACTACTAACTACTCCTGTGATTCCATAATACATGAATAAATGGGATGGTCACTCAACATAGGGCCCTCTCCTATCGATAGTTGACCACCACATGATTTTATGAAAAAAGTTGATCCATCATCGATTTCCTACTCTCCCTAGCCAATAACGTGTGGATGGTCATTCAGGTATCTCACCACCTATGAATCATTGTAGATGTTGGGCACCATCTCTAACTGAGGTGGTGGGGTGAAATGGTATGTAACTTCAATAACAATATTCATGATCTTTAATTCCCCATTGGACATCAGCTATAGATTTCCTCACCATGAGAATCTCAACAATCCTCATTAGGGGGAGACTCCCAGGAAGATGATGTCTCCCTACAGAAACTCCAGGGGACTAAAATTTAAATATTCAAAAGATTTATTCCTATAATAGGATATTCTAATCTTCTCATGGATGACTTGTAGATTCCCTATAATCTCCTACACCATATATGGACGGACACGAGATACCTCATCTATGTCATTATAAAATAAGGGTGACTTTTAGGGTTAAATATACATGTCCTAGAAAGGTGTCATGCCAAAATTATAGTTGTAGATATTATTGTACATAAATGCTAAATAATGAAGGTCAACATCCCGGACCATGATGAATTATAACACGTAACGCCACAATACATCCTCTAACTCAAGGATAGTCCACTCAATCTGACCATATATCTAGGGGTGGAAGGTTGTACTCATCTTCATCTTGTTCCCAAAATTCTCTAATAGTCCTCTTTACAACAATGATATAAACTGAACATCGCTTTCTTTCTGTTAGGTAACTAAGTTCAGTGGATTGTTTGGGGGATTTTTATATATGAGATATCTCCCACCTTAATGGGGTTTCGAGGAATTTTTTATCTAATAGTGATATGATAACTACATTAACATACATGTACTATAATGTTTTTTACTATAATGTAAAAATTTATCATAATCTATCATTTCCCCTCCTTTTATACTATAAATGAAAATACTAGCAGATATGTGTTAATTTATCACATTCATGGACGACAAGTTTTCAAATTCTATTACCATATTTAATTACGCTCATTAATCCATTTGTATTGTTGAAACATATAATTATATATTTAATATATCCTATGTAATGTTATGGAATCATTTTTTACATATGGTATTAATTTATAGAACAAAATGACTTCATGGTGATTGAAAAACCATGAAATTAATCCATGCATTTATAATTAATATTTTATAAAATGATTCATCATCAACAAAAGTATCCAAATGACTTATATGATCATTTAACATTATGTGTTAACATTAATAACATTTTACTTCCATTCTGTTTTGAATTATCATTTTATATAAACATCTATACAAACAAAACGATCATGAAAACTTACAAATCGAGCAATCACAAAACGATGATATTTAATCTTTTAACCCATAAAAATGACAATAATTGAACATAATAAAATTATACTATATAAAAAAAATTAGAGATGTTTTTATATAATTTATTAATAAGTAAAATTATATATTCCAAGATCATAAGTTCAGCAGTGGAAGCAATTTGGACAAAAGATATGCAGTTTCTACCTGAACCTCCATTTTCATTCTGGTTACACTTTTTATATCTTAATCCATATTAAAATCATAATTATTCATATTTACTCATCATAAATTCAGTTTTAATGTTCTTTATATATGTACCAAATTTATTTTTTCTTTATTATTAGATAGATACTTTTTTTGAAAAGAAACATTCTAAAATCATTTGAGAAATACATGCATGATTCAAAGAAATTTCTCAAATTCATAAATATTTTCAAGGGAAATCTATAATATTTTTATATATTTCATTGTTTGTCTAAATTTAATCATTTTATTATGATAAAAAAAATATTAATTCACTTTTGGTTTTAAAAAAAATTCAAAATAACTCGTGTTTTCAAAGATAATGAGTATTTATATCAAAAATTACACAATGATTTTATAAAAGTGGTTTTTTCTATTTCAAAACTCATGTTAACTATTAAGTGTAATTTGTACTAATTTTTATGATATCATATACAATATTTTATTGATTGTTTTATGATTATATTGAATATAGATTTGCTTTATTGAAACCATTCACCCTGTTACTATGAGTGGTTAGTGTATATATTTGGGTAATGTTCTTTACATTTCATATGTTTATTACAATATGAAGGTATATATCATTTATGTTTATCCCTATTCATATGAGGAATTAATTGGACTTAGTAAGTGATGAGTGGGGCTCTTTATATCCCCTTGATGAATCAGTAGCTGTCGTTTTACACTATAGATATGGACTTGGTTGAGGCCTTTCCCAGTTTCAGATATGTTTTTAGTTAAGTCCTTAATCATTTAATGATGACATAGATGAGGCCTTGACTATATATTTCATCATTTCATCCATTATGCATTCCCTCGTTATGATCCTAGATATTTATAGTCCATATGATTATTCGACTAGTAGAATATCCATAGTTATGTTTCATTTCATTATTTTATCAAATTTTATTATTTCCATATTATTCCCATGTATATTTTTAATGGCATCTATTTTTAGTTACTTATAATTCATTGGGATTTTATTTTATTCCTCTATATTTATTACCATTGATGAGCATATGATCTCACCCCTTTAACATGTTTAATTTTCCCTATGTTATGAATACTTATATTATGAAAGGCATTCATGGATAATCTAGGAAACAATGTCTAATTCAAAAGAAGTTATTATGTTGGTTTTCCTTTAGAGTTTTAATGTTGAACTTATATATGTTTCTGAATTTCCATAAATAATAAACTATTTGATCTGTTGGGGTGTTTATTTTTTGTTTATATACTAATGTAAAACATTAGGGCACTATATCATGGAGACATAGGTCAGGTCCTTACACTTTGTATCAATAGAATTTTAGTTGAAAATGTGGAAACTGGATTTAGAAAAAATATAATAGGTAACAAAATCCTTTGGATAATCATTTATGGTAAAAAAAAGAATGTCATGGAATTTTGGAAAGTAATAGATTAAATATATATTTCTAGAAAATAAATTCATGTCTGGATAATACAAGTGGAAATGGTTCTGGAATAAATGTACCTATGTGTAAAAACATTTACAGGGATTATTGGGATTGACCTAGGTTATCCTAGTACATGAAATTCAGCCTTATTGTGCACCTCATTTGACACTCCCCAATAATATTCTTGGGATAATTCAAATTTTCATTTCTAAGAATTTTGAAGGATGTAAATGTAAATGATTCCTCAATGAAATCATTATTATTAGATTATCTAGGGATATGATTTCAATTTGTACTTTGTATTTTTATCAGTTATGATTATATATTATGATTCATAACCTAATCATGTTTATGACCTTTTTTAGAAGTGGTGCTTAGTGGAAAAAATGGAAAATGCATGAATGCATGTATCCCATGTAGGAATTTCCCTCATATGCATGATAATGATGTTGGCTCTAGAGAAATGGTTGCTACTGAGAAACATATAACTATACTATGACAATTGAATTAGGTAATAAAAATTACCTTAACCATATAGCGCATCCTGATCCACAATTTGGAAGTGAAATATTAGGCCTATATATGTTAAAACAGACTCAATCATTCATTGGGAATACAAACTCATTTATAGTAGTGTAGTTAATAAGTCCTTTTGGAATTATATTTCTCACAATGGGATGTCATGAAAGAGGGATGGTTGTTCTGGTGGTTCATTATCTATTAGTAGATGCAGATCAATGGTGGTTTTTAATTCAAAATTAATTGGAGGAGGATGAAATATAACAAATAGAATAGAGGGATTTCAAAGAAATTTTCCTAGAAAATTATTTTCTTCGCGAACAATGAATGCATATTAAGTGGAAATTCATTAGTCTCAGAATAAAAGTGGATGAAAATGTTTCCAATTATAAAGAAAACTTTACATGGTCAGTAATTAATGTTAAAAACTATATATGTAATCCAAGGAGCAAGATTGATTGGTTCTTTGGTGGTTTAAAAACATTCCTCTGAATGGCACTAGTCTCCCAAAGTTTATCATCATATGAATTCATTTTCTAAAGTGATATAAATATAGGGAAAGAATCCTCTCTATATTAAGGCATTTAGAGGAAAGAATAGTATAAGAGGGTGGTGTAGGATATAATGGATAAATGGAAGAACAAAACGATGAATTTTCCAACATGTGATACTTGTGGTATGAAACACTATGGTGTTATCTTAAAAGGAAAGGAAATTTCTATAAGTGTGGACAAAAAGGCCATCATACTAATGATTTAAAAGGAAAGAAAGAATCTATCATGGTTTAGTGCTATATTACTTGGAGATGGGGAACTATGTTAATTATTTTCTAATGTTTCAAGGAAATGGGCCATATAAAATGCCAAGGGAGAAAGGAAAAGCTTATGTTTTTACAACTACTGAGGTTCATGTTCCAAATGATGTGGTGGTAGGTACATTAGTTGTTTCCTCAAACATAGACAATACTTTATTTCATTCTACATCATCTCATTCTTTTATATCTTCGTATTTTTACATGAAAAATATATATTTCCAATTTTATTTAAAAAATTGTAATTAGTTAAAACTCCTAAGAAAATATAATTGCCACAAAGAGGCATCGATCAATCCACCATATAAAACATAAATTTTCCTTAGTCTCAAATCATATCATCATACCCATTATTTACTTTGATTTAATTTTCAGTTTGGTTTTGTTTTCTATTTAGGATATAAAAATCTATTACAACAACAATGAAGTTACAATTTTTGAGAATAGTATAGAATCCATTATCTTTATAGATGAAACCATACTATTTTATTCTCATCTATATCCATCCTCAATATCTCTACAGAATTCAATTTTAGGGGAGGAATAGAATGAAATATCTGTGGGTGGTGAAAATAATTGTTTTATGGTGGACATACATATCGTGTAAAAATATGTTGATGTGTTTCTAGATGATTTATCTAGACATCCTCTAGATTTGGATGTTGTGTTCTCTGTTGATTTAATACCTCGTTCAATACCTAAGTCAAATAATCATTATGGAATGGCCACAATGGTGTTACTATAACTTAAGAATAAACTAAGTTAATTATGTGATAAATGATTTTTCCACCCTGGTGTTTTTCTATGGGGATCCGCTATTCTTTTCATCATGGAAATGGATGGATATATTAAGTTATGCATTGACTAGAGGTTGATCAATACCATTACCATAAAAAACATGTGTCTCTTATCGCTTATTGATAATATATTTGGCAACTTCATGGATCCCAATATTTTTCAAAGATTGACCTGCAATCTTGATAACATCTCTTGTGTGTGAGAAAGGAAGATATTCTAAAGATAGAATTTTGACTGGGTATGGGAATTAAAAGTTTATAGTAATTCCATTTGTACTAACTAATGATGCATCTATTTTCATGGATCTAATGAATGGGGTTTTCAAGGAATATCTGGAGAATTTTGTTGTGGAATTTATTGATGATATCCTGGTATACTCTAAAAGATACAAAGATCATGAAAATAACATGCTCATTATTTCGAAGACTTCTAGAAGAAATAAATTATATTGGAATCCTAGAAATTGTAAATTTTGGCTTTAATCAATTTCTTTTCTTCCACATATTGTATCTAAGGATGGAATATCCATTGATCTTGTGAAGACAAAGGCTATAAAAGAATGGCCCACCCCAAAAAACATAACAGAGGTATGTAGTTTTGTATATTTGGTATGTTACTATTATGATTTGTTTAAGAACGTCACCCAATTAGCCAACCCATTATCCAATATTACTTGTAAAGGGATTATGTTCATATGAACAAAAGAATATGAGTAATGATTCAAAGAATTAAATATGAGATTCTTGAATGCTCTGATCCTAACTCCACCATCAATGAATGATGGGTTTGTTTCCTATAGTGATTTATCAATGAAAGGACTTGGATGTGACCTTACTCAGAATGATAGATTTATAACATATGCATCAAGGTAGTTAAAAATTCTTGAACATAACTATCGAAGCCATGATTAGTATTCAGAAGTTGTAATATTTTCAGTGTTGATATGGATGCAATATCTCTTCGGTGAAAGGTGTGAGATATATATAGATCACCCGAGCTGAAAATGCATTTTCTCAAAAAAAGAACTCATCATGAGGAAAATGCGATGGATCAAGCTATTAAAGGATTACGATTGTTCCATAATACCACCTAGTAATGGGGAATAAGGTAGTTGATGCATTGAGTATGATGGATATTGGTGTTCTTAACAAAACGACAAATGAAAAGGATGCTTTTTTTACTTAGATCTCACAATGATGGATATGGGAATCATAAAATAATGTGAAACATCATTACTTTTTTAAATTGGAATCCCAACTATCATTATTAAAAATGATTAAAAAATTTAATCCTAATTGTGTGAATCATCAAAATAAAATTAGTGTTTTCAAAGATGGGATGTCGTAAGACTTCAGTTATGGGATGCTTACTATAGTTTGAATTTATATATACATCCTAGTAGCAGTAAGATGTCGAGAGATTTGAAAGGAAATTTCAGTTTGGATAACACAAAGTGGGAAATTTATTATTATTTATCAAGATCTTTAGTCGGTCAATAGGTGAAGGATGAAAGGAAACATTATAGACGACTCATGAAGCCTCTACCTATTACTACTTATAAATGGGATGAAATCAATATACATTTTGTCACTTGATTACCCAAAACACTAAAAATGAATTAGGAAATATGGGTAATTTGTGATCAACATATTAAATTTACACATTTCATCAATCTGAGGGAGGAGTTTCCACTACAGAGCCTCGCGCGACTGTATATCAATGAAGTTGTGAGACAAAATGGAGAAACAGTCTCAATTATGTCTGATAGTGATCCGCGTTTTACCCCAAAATTCTAGAAACATTTTGAGAAAGCGTTGGATTGTTAGCTTCGTTTAAGTACTGTTTATCACCCCCAAACTGATGGGATGTCAGAATGGATGATCCAAAATTTAGAAGTCATGTAGAGATCATTCTCTCTTGAATTTAATGGTATGTGGGATTAGTATATCCATTTGGTGGAGTTTTCCTAGAATAATAATTTCCATTCCAGTATTCAAATGGCACAATATGAAGAATATTACAGAAATATATTCCGTACACAAACATGTTGGGAGGAAGTTTTTAAAATGAATCTTGTTGTCCATGTGCTTTTGACGGAAAAATATAAAAGGCAAAGACTATTCAAACACATATCAAAGTAGCACAATGTATAAAAAGGGTTATTCTAATAATTGAATAATGGATCTTGAATTTCAATAGGGATATCACATTTTCATGAATGTATCTCCATGTAAAGGATATATAAGATTTATAAAGAAAGGGAAACTAATCCCCAGGTAAATTAGTCCTTTTTAAATTCTGGAGAGAATTGGAGTGGTGGAATATCATTTGAAAAAGACTCCTAGAATTTATAAGGTATACAATGTGTTCCATGTCTAATTACTGAGAATGTACATTCTATAACCAATGCATGTCCTAACTTATTAAGGTATAGAGTTGGAACACGACTTCTTTTACTATGAAGAGTCTATCCAGATTCTAGACACAAAAGAATAGGTGTTGAGGACTCAAACAACTCAATTATTAAGGGTACTTTAGAAAATTCAATAAATTGAAGAGGTAACATGGGATCCTGAGAAAAAAAATTATGATGTCCTACCCAAATAATTTTATGAGTAATCATTATGGCAATTTTGAGGATGAAATTTTTGTATTGGTGGAAAAATGAAACACACGAAGGTTTTACAAATAATTTTATTATAGAATGAATTCAACACTGAATTTATTTGAAACAAACACAAAGACAATTATCGGAGATATTAATAACCTAGTCAATAGATATAATTTGTCTACATCTGTTATTCGAATTTGTAAAAACAGACATACAAGGTTGTGAGAAGTGAGATATTTAGAGTCTGATAGGATCAACTTACATTTTTGGTGAATACTAACATGCCCTATTGAATGGTATCTTACCATTATGAATTGTATTATACCCTTTTGAATAGTAACCTCACCCATTTGAGTATAAATAAAATCGAGGCACCATATTAATGAGAGTGAATATAAAACAAATTAATAAATAAATGCTTATTTTTTATGACTAATGAAAATATGATTATAATTTCAAACTAATAAATTTAATTAAAATGAAAAAAAATTAAAAAAAATATATTCTTAAATAATTATATTTTATTCTTATACATATAGTATAATATTATGAGACCTCAGTTTATTTTTGAATGTATTATAGAATCGGTTTTAAATTTAAAATATGTATTTTCCAAGTAAAAAATGATTTTATTTAAAAATTAAATTTTATTTATTTAGAATTTTTTTATAAAATGTAGTTTATTTTTTGAATTCTACATGTCAAAAAATGGTTAGGGTGAATATTTGGTATTTTTCCGAAATATTTGAATTTTTGGTGAACAGTGAAATTCGATAATTTACAAAATATTGTAAATATATGAATATATGTATCATGTGTGAATCATGGATGATGTAAATTACCATTGTTTAGAACTCACATGAATTTATTACTATTTTTATTCACAAAAAAATGATAATTCATTATCTTGATCCAAAATAATAAAATAATGATTAAAATATTGGAAAACCCCTCATTTCCTCCACTATAAACACCATCGCTCCCTCCGTATTATCTTCAATATAAAGCCTTGTGATTTTCCTAAATTTTAGAAATACATCTTCCCAACCTCTTCTTCAAATCCGTCTACCCATGGTCTTTTCCAATGACAAAATCCTCTCCCCTGATATGGCTCGCAAGGAAGATAAATTCAAGATGTAAATTCCTCTTTTAATTTCCCTTATTTTCTTTCAAGTTCCTTTCATTAATTTTATTTCCTAACCTCATTTCCCCTAAAGTTATGATAACTATAATGTCATAAATTTACTGGAAATATTTTTAGGACAATGGAATAATTAATCATCATCTCTTCTTTCCCCTCTTTTTATACTAGAAATTAATATACAGTCAAATATGTGTTAATTTATCACATTCAAGGATGAATGGTTTTCTACATTGATTGCCATATTTAATTATGGTCATTAAACAATTATTATGCTAGAAACATATCATAATATATGTAATTTATCCAATGTAATGTTTTCGAATAATTGATTTCAATGGTATTAATTTATCGAACCAAATGAGTTCGCGGTTATTGAAAAACAAACGAGTTAATAAAAGTGTTTATCACTAAAATTTTATATAATGATTCATTGTCAACCAAAGTATCTGAATGACATATATTATCATTTAACCATCCATATGAAAATTAATAATGTATAAAATCAATTTTAGAACCCAATTATCATTTTACATTAACTTCCATATAGATGAACCGATCATGAAAACTAATGAAACGAGCACTCACAAAATGTTGATATGGAATATTTTAAACCCTAAAAAGAAAATAAATGAAATAAATGAAATTATAAAAAATGAAATAATTTTATAATAAGTTCTTAATTACATTATTAAAAAATCCAAAATATTATTCCAAGACCATACGTTCAAAAGTGGAACATATTCGGACATAAGGTAAGCATTTATTACACAAACATCTATTTTCATTTGGGTTACTCTTTTTATATCTTAATCCCAATTATATTCTTATTTATTTTTATTTAATCATCATAATTTATGTTTGAATGTTCTATATATATGTAACAACCAAATTATTTATTTATTTTATATATAGATAAACGTTTTAAAATGATCATTCAAAAATTCTTCCTAAAATACAGGCCTAACTGAAGGGAATTTCTTGAATTATTACCAATTTTCACGGTCATTATCTTATCTATTTTTAGAAAATAAAGAAATTTTTTAAATTATTCATTTTATTATGAGAAAATTGTATTATTTCACATCTACTTTTATAAAAATATTTTCCCAAAATAAGTCTTCTTTTCAATGTAAAAGAGTATTTATCCTAAGTATTACACAATGAGTTTATAAAAGTATTTTTTTTCTATTTCAACAATCCTATTAAATCATATTTGTAATTGGGAATAATATAGTATGATATCATTTTCCATATTGTTTTTAATTGTTTATGATTCATTTTATTATGGATGTTCTATCTGGAAACCATTCTCCATGTTACTCCGAGTTGTTAGTGTTAATGTTTGGGCAATGTTATATACATTTCACATGTTAGGTTAAATATGAATGTATATACTGTTTATGATTATCCCCAACCATATTAGGAATACATTGGACTATGTAATTGAATTTTATTGCCCACTATAGCCCCTTGATGAATCAGTTGGTCTCATGAGACAAAATAGATATGGACTTGGCCAATGCCATGCCCATTTTCAGATATGGTTTTGGCTGCATCCTTAATCGTTTTCAAAAGTCATTTCTAAGGCCTTGACAGTATATTTTAGAGTGTCTGACATTATGCATTACCACTTTATGAAACTATAGATTTATAGCCAATGTGATTATACTACCTGTAGAATATCTTTGGTTCTGTTATATGGCATAATTTTCAGTTTTTCATCATATCATATTATTCTCAAATATTTTTTCAAAGGCATAAATTTTCAGTTATTCAGCATGTCTGGCATTTAAATTTTCCTCCACTAGATTATTTACTGTTACTGAGCATCTGAGGTCACCCTTTTCAGATTTTTTATTTTCATCAGGTTGTTAAGGAGTATATTATTAATAACTTTGAAGGATAATCACAGATATTTTATGTGACTCAAAATAAGTGGTTATGTAGAATTTCCTTACGAGTTATAATGTTGAACATATATGTGTATATGGATATCCAAAACTACAATAAAATTTAGTAATTCATGATATTTATTCCTTGATCGTATTCCAATGTAAAAAAATAAGGCACTGACTTTGGGAAACTAGGTTTCGGTCTTTATAGTTTACGTGGTCGAATTCCCATTATGTGTCATGGAAGTCAATGTGGAATTATCTTAGAGAAGGTTTCCACAAGGCTCCTATAGTACTTTGCCAACCCATAATAAATCATTACCTTTGACACTCTCTTGTGAGGGCAACATGCTCTCACTAAATTAATCTACTTTGGGTCCCTATCTATTCAATTCTCATAAATTACATGAAAAAATAGTAAAATCGTGGAACTAGAACTATCATTATCAGTGCTTATGATACATATGATTCTCCCAATAAAATCAAGGACCATACTCAAGTGTTCTTCATGATATTCCCTTGAAAAAACATATATTAGAATGTCATATTTGAAGAAAAAACTAAATTCCTCAAATTATTTCTTGAATATTTGGTTAATGAAATCCATATAAATGTTGTGGAATTATTCATAATGAAAATAATTATCAATAAATAATTATGTCTGTAGAGTTATTGAAATTCCAGCTTTAGAATATTAGCCTCGTTAAATATCTACATGTGGTATCCCGACTTGATATCAATCTTCAAGAACCATATTATTACTCAAAACAAATAAAATATTTTTTTAGTCATTGGAAAGGGGTACTTGTTATTTATCTATTCCTAGTTCAACAATTGATAGTCCACATAAAGAAGTATTTCTTGTAAGATCTTCACAAAAAACATGTTAGACTAATTGCACAACTAGGTACTCTAAATATGGAACTAGTAAAAATGAGATTAGGGAATGAATCTAACCAATGTCTAGTAACACTAAATAAATATTAGAATTAATATATGGTGTACCCCTAATAATCTCAGGTCTCACAAGGCTATACGCATATATGGACTGCCTTTTCCCAAGGCACTGGGTACCAAATCCCTGAGCATGACATGGGATGCCTGGTGGTGTTGGTGGAAGGATTATTTAACATCATCCAACTCCCACATATCCTCCTTCTGGAGACCCACCTACTCCTTTTTTAGATCCTCTTTCCTCGGTCCACCCTACCCTCACTATGGATATCCCTGATCATAAAGATTCATCTATAGGGATTTTCCTTCAGCTATCTACCTGTGCTCCTTAGACTGTAGGTACATACAATAACATGCCATGGGGACTCATTCATAACATTCATAGTCCCTCCCCTCTCCAAGATAACCAAGTCATCTACATTGTCCCTCAATATATACCAATGATTTATCTGAGGGAGGAGTTATTTTATGAGATCTTATTGACTGGTACTTTCTTGCTAAGACAGAAAAACCATCCCTATAATACCCACTAAAACCACATCAACGTAGTTCCCCTCTGATAGGATACTATCTTTCAATAGTTCTCACACCAATACTCTAGAATAAGGTGGAATTCATTGGGTAACACACTTTTATGAATGTCTCTATAGAGACCATACTCAAACATTCATGCCCATAAGTAGTCATCCTAAATATTGTTAAGAGAGTAACATGTAAGGTTTGCGAAACTTAGAGATTACTTATCAAATTAAATATATCTCTATTGTAGCTCTATAATATTTTGAATCTAAATGCAGTTCATATATTATGGTTAGAACTCCCCCTGATATAGCTATTAGAAGTTATACATTGAGTGTGTTAGCTTATCACTAATATATGTTACTAGACCACCACTCAAAACCATTTCTATATAAAATGACTAGTACAAGCTAAGCCCAATAATTAGTCTGTGTCTAGATAATGCTGAAAATATTTATCATCCACTCTATCCCATACTCCACCCCCTGGGGATTTGGCTCACCATGTTACCTCATGAGCCTTTGGCGTTGGAAGTTGTGGAGTTCTCTAATATTGTGTACACCCTCACCATTATCTTCTAGTAGGATATGATTCTATATAGGTGAGGGTGTGATTAATTATCCACCTAGATGAATGATCTCATAGAATGGACCCAAAAGAGAGGCATCATCACTCATTAGATCATCATTGTGATTCGGAATCTGCAACCCAGATAGCTATCATCACAGATGAATCCCAAAGATTTAATGAGGACATGTCACCTATAAGTGAGAATTTCAATATATGGGGAGGGGAATCAAGAAGGATAGTCAAATTAATTATCCCTATATGATTCATGTAAAATTTTATCCTTGAAACCAATGTATTAGTATATCGAGTAGAAAGGTAGGTGGAAACAGTCCCAGGGGAATGATATGTCAGCCAACGCCCCAATGCTGGGTTCCCTAGAATGAAATTCACACTCCAAAAACATTTACACTATTTCCATAAATAGAGAAAAAATCACCACAGGTGGAAAATTATAAACTCAGTCCCATGGAATTAACTTATTTAATACAAATCATTCAAGACCCGATCTAAAGGGTGTCGCGCCACAACTACCCCAAGCCCTACTCCATATTCCAAGGGCCACTGACATGAGATGAATGTAATAATTAATATGGATAAATTTTCAAAATTTACTAGCATGAACACACCTGAGAATATACATATATTTTAGGAGGAAAATAATAAATTATGAATAATATATAGAAGAACCATGCTTATAAAACCTATAGGTATTCGTGGAGTGTTATACTGTAAATTAAAAAGAAAATGGAAAATATTCATGACCATAAAAATATATGACCCAACCTGAAAAAATGGAAATTTAATTATAGAGATATACCAAATTTGAATATATAATCTCTAACCGTAATATGCTTTAAAATGTAGCTAGTATCCCTCTGCTCCTTGGAAATTACCATCAAACATGTCAACATCTTAGTAATACATGACACTAGTAGGAAATGGAAATGTAGGGATGAGTATATGTATATACCTCTTAAGATTCCACAAAAGCTGAAGGGTTCCTATTAGAGACAGAATTTGAATATGAAGTCCAACCCATATAATGAGAGTATAAAAATCCACAAACAAGGAAATATATATATATATATTCCAAATAAAATATACCAAATGAGAGAGAAAGTGGAAATCCATAACATATCCCAACCTTCGAACAAATTTCTAATAGTTACAAAGGACCATTAACGATTACCATTATCTCACTCATCAGTTCATTGAAACATCCAATTCATGCCACATTTCACCATTATGTCACAAGTTCAAGGTTTAAAATCTCTATTTATGGGAGACATTCCAATGTATAACATGAGGGTTCCACTCATGTAGTTTCTAGAGGATGCATGCACTTTCTCTAGATGAGGGTTGTACTCTAATATGCAAGTACTGATAATGTAATACCATGGTATGGTTAACTCAAATAGATGATAGTGTACCAATGTGCTTCCTAGTATGAGGGTACTACTTTAATAGTTAAAGAACCATTCCCAGTAAATGGATATGGGTCCTACACATATAATAGACAGAGGATACATGCATGTCCAGTAAGATGGATCCACTCTAATAGTTGAGGAAACATTCCAAAAGAACAAAAAAGGGTTCTACTAAAAAAATAGAGGACGCATTCTCCCACCCAGTAAGAGGGTACCACTCTTAACGTCGAAGAAACTGACATTGATACCATAATAGGTTTCCAATATGACAACATAAACAGGGGACATGAACTTCCCAGTAGAAGGGATCCACTTTAATAGTAAATAGATGACCCATTTTCATTCATTCCAGAGGGTGACACTCTAATAGTCTTTAGTGAACAAACCTGATCACTATCTCCATTGAGCATTGCCTCATGAAGCATCACACATGGAACATCTCGAATCTAATCCCATATCCACTATGAATTTAACCATCACATTATATGATTAAAAACACTAATGATATGCTACATGGCTGAAATTGTTTGATTTCAAATTAAAGATATATAGGAGGTGTAAGATTTTTTAAATGAAAGTAAGGGTACATGACATATAAGGGGAGCCACCCGACATGTGGTCCCCTTATCCTAACTAGACGTGTCCCTTTCAGTACATGGATAACTGCCCAGTAGTGCAACATGATGAGTACATGGACTACCAGGTCTACCTTATCTACCCAGGGTCCATCCTATGATCCTGAACAAGTATATAGAATATTACTCATATCCATGTAATCTGATACATGATTTTTCCTCCCGAACAAGTCCCACCAATGTCCTTCGGGAAGGGTCCATGTACCTTATCCTAGAGCTGGTAAATGAAATATACCTTTACATTCCCATGTTTATCTACTCTTATAGTATACACTGGGTCACTACCATCAGGTCACATTGAGCATGGCTACCCCACATGGTGTGTGATTCGTATTATTTTTCTGAACCAGAAGGGATGTAGATTTCTGAAGAACATTCCATGTTCTCTTCCAAACTACTTGTAGTGTATAAAATATTTTCATAGAATCCATGATCTTCTACCCATTCCTACATCTCTACCTCTACCTCATGTAATCTCACTACTATGTTACACAATATTGAATAAAATAGGATTGTTTTTTCCTTTTTAGCCATCTTGTGGCTAGAAATCAGATATATGTCTGTTTATTTGAATCCCATAGGCATCTCAAGTGCATCCCATTCCACCACATTTGTTGTCTCAAATCATGAATCCATGAAAAAGTAAATTTTATCCATCAATACTTCCATTTCATTATTATATTTCAAAATTTGTTATCGCACGCTAATTCATCGTAAATCAAGGGTTCTAATCAGGATCGACCCCACCCAGCAATATCTACCAATGGACTCGTATTCCCACAAAAATGAATTTAATTAATAGTAGAGGAAATCACCAAAAATAAAGTGAAAAAAAATTATCCAAGAATTCTTATCCAATGGGTTCAAGTTGTTATTCCATGGTTGAGAAACATTGTATAAATTGAATATATAATTATAAATTAATTCATAGCATCTTAAAATGTTTCCAAATTAATAGAGGTCAAAGGTATAGAAATGATCACACTCAAAATTTCACCAAATAGAAAGTACACAAAAATTATAAGTCCTTCTTAGGCATTGGATTATTCATTAATGCATAACACACTCACTAATTAAGGAGAGAAGAAATTTTGTTTTATGTGCCTTGATTTTCCATGATTTGAATGCTCATTGTCATCTCATCTCAATTCGTTAACAAGAGACAGTAGAACACTCTTATCCAAAATTCTAGTGTTATGAGACTTACCAAATAGATCGTCTATAAGGATGCCTGAAGAGAGAAAAATAGATTTTAGGGGGTTAATTAATTACTCAATAGATAAATTTATTAATCAATTTAAGTTACTTTCAAATAACCAATTTATCTTAAAGCCTAACACCAAAAAAATTACATTATTCTAGAGGAAAACCACATGTTCCAGACTCATCCACGGTCTTATATTTATGATCTTTAAATTTTTTTAAGTGGCATAATATTTTTCTTCGAAAATGTATTTCCATTGATTAAAATATATTTTTTGTTTTTATAAAACATATTTTAGGAACAACTAACCTCAAATTTTGTGGGTCATTAACACTTGGCACAAGAAATATTTATATCATTATTTGAAAATCGTAAAACGGAAAATGTGGTCTCTGATTAGAATTTTCTGAATATTTTTCTTTTATATTTATTCCATTAAATATCTAGCATTACACATAACACTGAATTTTAACGACCCAGGATAGAAAAGTAATGTTATAATTTAAAAATTAATGTTATTACTCTCGTGATAAAAAAGGAAGAATGAAGAGAAATATTAATGTATTAAAATTTTATTACCATTTTTTAAATAGAGAATTAGTAGTCATAAACTAATTTATACTTTTCATTAAATTGTTTATATTCCTTGAAAAATATTTTTTTCTCAAAAAAATGGCTGGAATTTATTTATTTGAACTAATAACAAAAATATATTCCAAATTTAGTTTGAAATATTTTTGGAATAATGAATTTAGATTTTCAGTACTCATATCAAAATTAACTTATGAATATTTTATGGTATTTTTATAAAAAGATTAATTTTTCTATTAATTATGAAAAATACTGGTATTTATTCATAAATGACTTTCCTTTTAAAGAATTTATAAAAATATATTTTTCAAACATGATTTCCAAACTAACACTATCTTAGTTATATTATATTAAATTGAATATAAGATATATTAATGAATTAATATTTAATTTATGATATAAAATCATTTTAAAATTTTTAAACTTTTCACTATGGAATACTGCCTTTTCATCATGTCCATGAATTTATTTTTAAATTAAAATTTTACAATTCTATGAATGTAATTTGGAAAAATGGATTAAATATTTTGAATCAGAATAATAAACTTTAATATAAAAATGAAAACTAATTTTATTTCAAAATATCATTGTAGAATAATTTTCACTGTCTAAGTTGAAACATGATTAATAAGAAGTTAAACTAGAATGATAATGGGTAAAATGACTTAGAATATTTTCTAAATTCCATTTTCATTTCTTTTTTTTTTGACCTTTTCAAATATTTATCTCAATAATAACACTTTTTAGATCCATTTATAATGAAATAAATGTGGGTACACATTATTCCTTTGAAAAATTCCATGTATGTCCTCTCCCCCAAATATAAATGGACAAACCCTCTCATATCCTCCTCAAACTTCCAAAACCCTATTGTTAGCCCAATACCAAAACAAATAACATCTATGATTCCATACCCTCATACAAAATTCATTATTTTTCAATAGGAAACTCTCATAGGAATTAATTGCGTATATTACAATTCATTTTTTCTAAATAATATGAGGTTAAAACTGGTAAGAAGGAAGATGAGACTCTAGGGAAGGTATTTTTATCTCAGATTTATTTCCATGATAACAATTTCAAATTCATCACTCATATCATTTTATTATTATCTAATTATTTCATGAAACTACATGTGTTCCATTAATTTTCTACTAATTCTACACTCAATAGTTCAAATACGTTTTTTTATAAAAAATTGACATAATTACAATCCTTGGAAAATAAAACTTCTATTACATATTTTTTTCTAAAGTTATTTATTGAATGTATTTACTAATAAGAAAATATTCTTTCAATGCATTTTTACAAGAGTTGTAATTATTTTAACTTTTTAAAATTTAAACTTAATTTTTTTCGAAATGATGTACTTTTTACTTTTAACTAAAAATGTAAAAGTAATAATTTTGTTAACATACACATCATGTTAGGAATTTTACCTCAGATCTACCCACATAATTCATTCAATCATCATGTAGTTTATAGTTTTTTTTTTGGAAATTATTTTCTATAATATTTGATAAATTTTTAGATATTAAATAAGTGATTTTAAAATTGAAATTATATCTACATCAATAAATGATCTGAGTAACCGTTCAAAATATTTTTCTTTAAATTTTTACATTCCTTAATATTAATCCTGATTTATATAGTACTATATCCAAATATAACATCATTATCATTTCATCAGGTAGTATATTTATATGATATGATTATGTTTATGAGATCCATTCATTTTTTATTGGTTATTCTATGATGAAACAATGCAATGATTTTGGAAATCATTTCTTACATGTATCATTATATTAAAAATGTTTTAAAACCCATTTCCATTCATGAGATATGATATGATTAATTTTTTGTGATATTTTGGAAAAAAATTTATGTATTATAGAATAAGTATCCCCAATATCTCTGTCTAATGCATCAGGTAATGATTAATAATATTTGACCTCAAAGGGTATAAGGGAGGTTAACCAAAGCCTGAAAGAGGTTACAAGATTGGTTATCTTAATTAAAAAATTTCATATATGGGAGGATATAATTAGACTAAAAGTGGTTATATAGGAGGTATACCCAATCTCGATGAAGGTACCTAGGTGTTTATGCCAAGTATAACATTTTATGAATGTCTTGGTGGACAACCATGACATATCAGGTTCTATTTATATGTGTATTAAACAAATCAATATTGTAAACCAAGTTTATGATCTACTGGATCTTTATCATTGATCCCTTTACTATTAATATCTTATAAATATCAAATATTTATTTTTTGACTCAATTATAAGATCGAGGATTCATTGTGTAAAATATTTCAATTTTTTATCACATACTCATACCCTTATAATCATGTGGTGTTGACATGTCTATTTTTCCCTTACTAAGAACATGATCACACCATTTCAGATGTTTTTATTCACTAGGTTATGATGTAAGGTTATATGTATGATATGTATAATAAATAAGTGAGTAATGAAGAACATAGTGGGAGATTACATAGCACAGTTATAAACTATTTGTTTAGATGTTCATGTTACCAAATGCCTTATACCTAAATGATTATAGCATAGACCATTATTATATGTAATGAATATTAATATACTGAGCTTATATATATATTTTTGAGAATTTTAGGCCTCTATAGTTGGTATTATATCACAGTATAACTAACCATTCAAAAAAATGATGATAAAACATTATTTATATCACTAGGGATATATCTTATGGCATATATAAGGATAAATATATGTGTAGGAAAATATTTTGGTTTATTAATGAGGAAAGAGTGAATAGTTTCCATGCAATTAAAATAATTTATGGATTTTTCATGTGGACATGTTTATATAAAAAATATAGCTACGGGTAGAAACTCTTTAAAATGAACATCAGGCTTGAATTGAGAATTACCAGGTATATGAAAATATGCCATATTTTGATTTTTTTTGAAATTATCGAGGATATAATCTTTGGAAATTATAAAACCCTTTATGAAAAATAAATAATGATTTGAAAATTGATAATTAATGACATCGGATAGTCCTATAGCGTCATATATTAAAAAAATGTGTCATGAAAGAGAAAAAATTTAATTGTTTTTTCATGGTCATGTGGTTTCAAATTATTATTATCTTTCATAAACTATGTATCTTAGGTTTTAATCAATTGTTAGAGATCGAATGGGCCATATAAAAATTAAATTCAATAGATAGTGAAATGATTAACCTATATAGAAAACATATGTTATGGGAATTGGAATAAAAAATACTATTTTTATACTCACATAGTGTTCTTAGTAAATAAATAATTATATAAATGTAGTTGAGGAAAAGAGGGAACAACAATCTATTGATTATTTAATGGGGAATTTCCTACCCTAATTTACTCTTCATACTAGTTAAGTTATCATTATGTGATAAATTTGTACATTTTAAGAGCTATTTTATGTTCTCCGCTGTTTGGAGCATGAAAGGATAACTTTAAACATTTATCATTTTAAAGGTGATGTACTTCAATGGGAGAGTCTTATCAAGAATGTGAGGTATTACGGTGAAATTTGTTCCATGTATTGAGATTTTATTAATAGAATATTTTCCTATAATTTTATTCCACTTATTATTTTTATGAAAATAAAAATGGAATTCATTGATTTAAAATATAAATATGATGAATATGTTGTTACATGTAATGAAATTATGCAATACATTCTTGTTACTCTTCTAGTATTATCATCCTACCTAAAATTAAGGTGGATCAATTCATTATTTTATTATACGTGAGCCTCTGAATAGAATAAAAAATATGGGAAAAATGTATCTATGAAGAAACCATTTGATGTACAATAATGGTGTAAATTAATATTGGAATTATCCATCAATGTTAATGTTCTAATAAAAAACATGAATATGTAATTAAATGAAAACTATAAAAATATAGAGGTATGAAGAACAACATACCATAATGATCTAAATGTAGAAGGTAACATGGAGGAAGATATCCTAATGGGGATAATAAATATTTTATATGGGGAATGGAATTTCATCTCTTAGTTGAATTATTATGTGATGGAAAAAAATATAGCTATAAATATGAATATAGGAAAATCACCATAGAATGAACCTCTCACACATCATTGTATCAAATGCATGGTGTTTTGGGACTATTATAAAATTTTCCCAAATATTAAGGTTAATAATGGTGATTTATGTTAGAATCCCATTACACTAATAGAAATGGGGAAATATCATACAATTATTATTTATGTTGAGGAGTGCGATAAAAATAGAGTGAAAGGTAAACATACCATCAACTCTAGAACTAATAATTCCTTATATTACTCATGATCATTCCACTCTATTATATCTATAGAATTTTCTAAGGGTATCATGATCCCACCATAATGATAATATGCTTAATTATCATTGAAACCACATAATTATGCGGTGATTATATTTTAAGTCTATTATTATTCACTAGTGGATTTTTCCGGAGTTTTCTTCCTACAAACCTCATTATTTTTTTGGTTGAATTTTATATTAACATAGGAATCAATTTCCATTATCTCAATAATTCCATCATTAATTTTAATGGAAGGTAAATCATATTGAATATTCCAAAAATACATAAGTTCATCATTTACATTGTTTAAATATATTCAAAATCAATAAATATCACATCCATTATATAGGTAATTATCCTCATTAAAAAGTGTCTTTATCTCAGATGGTTGTAAAGAAACATAAAATATATGATAAATAAATTGTGGGTTAGTATATTGATGTCTCTCTATAAGACTTCCCTAGTATTCCACCAACACATGTAGTTGATATCTCAATATAACTCATACCTGGTTCCATACCAATATTAAATAATACAGATAAAATACCCCAAATAAAGTTGTTGGAATTGAGGAAGTAACTCTAAGATAACCTGGTTGAGGGATTCATTCAGCCATGTCTGTCACCTTGTGGTTCACTTGATCATTTAATTAAAATCAAATATGTATTAATGTAATTTTTTATAGATTATTGAGAGATAAACAATATCACAATCAATAAATAGTATCATTTACCCCATATTTATTACTGATTAGATAAAATAAATGAAAATAATTAAATCATTTACTATCATCTTTCTATCATGAATTGAGGTTCAAGAAAAATGGCATTCCAATGAAATGTTTCTATACATGGTTTGGATACTATGTGTATATATTTTTAGCTTTTAATATTATTAATTGACCAAAATTATCCATATATTTAAATAATATAGTAATTATAGATTACTGTTATTTGTTTTTATAGTATATTTTGATGATATTATCATTTATTCATATAGAGTGTAATATCATGATGATCAAATGAAAATTATATTAATGTCTCTATTGAAGGATAATCTTTATAAAAAATATTAAACGTTTTTTCCATTAAAAATATTCATTTTATGGTTGTATAATGTTATCCAATGGTATATTCGTTTATCGAGTAAAGATGATAGCTGTTGGGTGTTGGACCATCCTAAACACGTTTCCTGTCATCAGAATTTTTCTTGGTTTAGATGGATATTACTGATTTATTAGAGATAAATTCCTTGACTATCTATTATATGCCCCATTAAATCTCTGGAGGTATCCTTGTTCATCCATACTAATGAATATGTAGAAAATGTCAAGGAATTAAATATTAGATTATTCTGTTTAGTAATTCTTAAACAATCCTACAGTAATTATTTTTTTAATTCAATAGTTATGAATCCATGAAGGTTTTGGGGTGTGTTCTTGGTTATAATGAGATGGTTATAATTTATTCTTCAATACAATTGATTTTTCATTAGAATGATTAGCCAAATTTTGATTTCGAGTAAGCTACCATATGTTTTGAATTACTGATATGGATGAATTATCATTATAGAGAAAATTTTGATATATATACTTCTCAAAAAACTAAATATTGTATATTCACAGAGAAGGATTTGAACATGTTCTCGAGAAGATGGGTATAATTGATTAAAAACCATGACTTCTCAATAGATTACCAACCTAAGAAAAAGTATCAGGTGGTTGATAGTTTGAGTTCAAAGGATATTGATATCTTATATTTCATGTTAATCAAAATTGGTCCAATATTTATTGGTTTTAAATTTTTGAATATTGTAGTCATTATGGAGGGTTATAAATATTATGTCTCTCAAATAAATATTCAACCACATACCTATATTAATATGAAAGACATGAAGATATATGATTTTTATCTCTATAAGAAGGTGATAAATGGTCCCGAGTTTAACCTTGAATATGAATGAATGTTAAGATCATGATATATGTATGGGTTCCGTCCATAACCAATTGGAATAATTATTTGTTTGAAGAGGATTATATTTCTTCACTCTTTATTCATCTTGTATGTACAAAAATGTATATAGATTTTAAAGACTGTTTCTGGTGTCCTGTCTTGAAGAGGGATATCAAAAATAATTCACCATAGTTCTAGTATAAAAAAATACATAGATAAAATATAAAATTCAATTGTGTTGTTAATATAATTATACATGTAATAATTCTAATGGGAAAACATCACCATGTATTATTTCATTGGACTCCAAAAAAAAGTGTAAGGGGAAAAATGTTATATGGGTTGTAGTAGATCTACATAAAAAGTCATCATAGTTTATAAGTAACTACTATGATCTCATTATTAATAAACATTATGGGATATAAAATGATTAATTGTTATGTTTTAATGGAATACCATATTAAATTTTATCTATTTGGGATATGAGGTTTACCATGATATCATGGAGAAGTCTTCGATAACATCTCGATATAGAGTTGAGTTTCCAAAATGAGTATCATCCTCATATTGATGAAAATTGTTAAATAGCATGCCATGAGCTTAATTTTATATTGTGATATTTTTATATAAATTTCAATAGTTTTTGGGATAAACCCATTCCTCATGTTGAGTTTTCTTATAACAATTTCTTCCACTACATCATTTACATTTCACATAATGAATTTCTAAATAGAAATAAGTTTATAAATCCAATGTTCTATGACAATGTCGGATAAATAACTTTATCATTAACTAATACAGCCGATTAACTTTAAGAGAGTGATAGACCAATTCAGAATTAAAAAGGAAAGAATAATGTTTGCAAAACCATTATTATTGCAGTCTTTGATGTGATATAGAATTTTATATTGGTAAAATGGTATTTCTAGTAATTTATCCAAGGAATATGTTAATTAAATTTTGAAATATGGTAAAATGGAGGCTTATATATATCTATCACAATATAATTATTTATCGTATTAGAACCCTAGATTGGCATTCATACTTCCCCAAAACCTCTCTCTAGTTTTTGATGTGTTCCTTGTATCTCTCAAAAACAGGTACATACACAATACATCACATGTAATGAACATCTAGGTTGTACAAATGGATCATGATAGTTCATAAATTGAAAACCATGGGATATTTTTTATCTCAGTGATAATGTTCTCTGAAATAAAACAACCAACATGGTCAATATTTTGTGGGGAAACATCCAATTTGAATCATCCAAATTGGAACCATATTAGATAATGTGGTAGATGAATCATCATTTTTTTATATAAGTGTGTTGAATTTTGAGATAAAAATTTATTTTATGTGGGTATAATTTTACACCCATATGATAATATGATTTTTTTAAAATAATATAATTTCATTGATAGCTTTTGTTACATGCAACACTAATTTTTAAAGAACCATGAAAAATAGTTAATAGTATTATTTAAACAAGAAATTTATTACATAATTTTAAAAAAAGCAATCATTAATAAGTAATAACAATATTTTAAAAAAATTATTTTCATGGAAAAAATGTATGTTGACAAAAATGTAAACTACATTTTACAATTGTTTTTATATTGTTTGAAAAAAAATATTTTTCATAAAAAATGAATGTTATTTCATTTTTTGAACAAATAATAAAATTATTATTTGAAATATTTAGAAAATCTATTTGAGAACATTGAATTGATGTTTTCATATCAACTTTTCAAAATAATATTATAGTTATTTTTAAAACATTTATGAATATAATAATTTTTAATTTATAATGAAGAGTACATGTTTTTATTAGAAACAATCATTTCTTTTAAAGAATATAAAAAAATAAAATCAATTTTAAAATTGATTTAAATCTAAAATTATGTAAATAATATTTAAATAAATGAAATATATTTCATTTTAATTAATTTAATATTTAAGTTTAATATAAACTTTTCTTTTATCATTCAAAAATATTCTCTTTAGAAAACATATTTTCATCGTATATTCATGTTGAATGTTAAATTACCTTTATACACTTCGTGAAATAGAATTTGTACAAATGTATTCCATATATTGAATCATCAAAATTAATTAAAAATAATTATTTAAACATTATTATTCATCAAATTTAATGGTAGAAATAGTAAAAAATAATTATAGTGATTATTGTTTAAACGAGTTATTGGAATGTTAAAAAAATAAAAATGGGTAAATAACCAAAAGTAATTCCAATGCTAATTGAATGGACATTTTTAAAACATAGACATCTACAGATTTAAAATGAAACATATAGAGTTTTTTTCATAAAAAATAAATCGTACACTTTATTATTTTAAAATAATTCATCTGTATCCTCTCCCCTACTTTTAAAAGGGCCAACCCATCTCTTATCCTATTAACACATCCAAAACCCATTGGCTCCACAATTACTAGCTGAAAAATCTTCATCACATCCCTTCTCTCATCATAGAGGCTTTATTTTAACTATTAAATAATATTATGGGGGATTTTTGGATAAAATTACAAAGGTTATCTAAATAATATGATGATTAAACATGTACAATGGAAGCTAAGACATAAGTTAAGGTATTTTAGTCATACTTTAATTTGTATGGGACACATTCCATATTCCCCACTTGTTTCTTTTTAGTGGTTTATTTATTACCAATGTATTTATTTAATTATTCTTCTCATGAAATTGTGGTATCTACCAATCCATATAATTTTCATTCTTTCAAAGGGTTTATGATTCAGAAGATAACAATGGCATACGTTTTATATTACAATTTCATTATTTATCAGGTTTGTTTATGATTATGTTTCAAGTTGTGAAATATTATAAAATATCTATTGATATAATAATCATATTTATTCTCTTATTTTTATTTCATATAAATACGTGTGTTCCATTCATTTTTACCTCTTTATGTACGGAAGAGTATAGATGAATATTTTAAGAAATATATTCTTCATTTCTCTCTTCGAAATAAAATACTTTATATTCTACATCAATGTTTTGAAAAAAATATTTTAATGATTTTTAACTATTCTCAAACAATTTTAATTAGAAATCATTACCAATGTTTTAATTTTTAATAAAATTATTTTAATTCAAAATTCTTTTCATTTTCTAAAAGGGATACTTTTACCTTTTTTGGAAAATGTGAAGTAAATAATATCATAATTATAGACGACATGAAAATAGTTTTCCAATGTCGTGAAAACTCTATTATTTGATTCACCCACTAAAATTTTCCAATGATATATGCAATTAAATCATTTTATTTAAAAGCTATTCTATTTTTTTATAGTAAAAGTATTATTTAAAAATGGTATGGTTATTCTTCAAAATAAATGGTCCAATTGATCTCTCAAAACAATGACTCATCATTGATGAGATCTGTTGATATTAGTAAGTCATTAATATGGATATAATCGAAATTTTTCACTATTACCCAATCTCTCTATTTTTTCATTCTATGATTAAAATATGATTATGAGACCTATTATTTTGACACATTTTATGCTCTGATGAAATATTGAAATATTTATGAAACTCATTTCATTTCTATTATATTATTTATAAAGAATTTTTTTAAAGCCATTATTCTAATGGGTTATGTTGTGGTGAAATTTTTATGATCTTATGGAAAAAAGTATGGCTTATGTTATGGAGGGATGTACATCTCCCACCAATTCCTTGGGTAATGATTAATATTCTATGTGATAAAATGGTACATGTGAGGTTATCACAAACTCAAAATAGGGTACATGGGATGTTGCCCCAATCCCCAAAGTGTATACACAAGTGGTTGTCCCGTGCCTTAAATGGGTACATGGTAGCTTATGACATTCCAAATGTGATTACATGGTTTTTTATCCAATAAAAAACATGTTAAAAATATCTTAGTATATTTCATTAACATATAATATTCATTGATTTATTATAATCACACAATCTATATCATATACAAATATTTTACCTTCGTGTCTCATGTACAATGACAATTTTATGATTAATTTATTATGAACAACAAATACATATTCCATGACTCATGTTTATAATAAATGATATACATGGTTTAGATTTTCAATTGTTATTCTCATGCTGACAGACCCTTTATCTCATGATATGTTGACTTTTCTATTATTAATCAATACATATTAGTTGAGATCAAACATTATTATGTATCATTTCAATGGATTATAATGATAGGAGTTTTGTATGACATGTCTATGAATGGTTATAGTTATAAATAACTCAATCTATGGTAATGCATCTCACTTATTGACAAGTTTTATATGTGTCCATGTTTCCAAATAAAATATAACTTACCGATTTTGGCATGTATTTTTGTGTTATTTAAAAAATATTTATCTATTATGATGTAAAATATATGTATGAGAATTTGGTTCTTCAGAACTAGAATAGGGAGTAATCCCAGATCATTAAGGGACTCTTTCGATAATGATATTATAGAGAGAGAACATTGAATATAAATAATTCTAATCATCCTTTTAGAAGATCTAGTAAAAGGAATTTATCACCGCTATAGAAGTTCTAAAAATGTAAGCGACTATAATGGGATAGAATTAATAGTGCTCGTAAAAAACACTATTAGAGGCACCCCTATAACTATGCTATAATAATCACTGATAAAGGGGTACTCATTCCGTATTTTTTAGCCTTAATAAAGCATTGTATTAGTAGTGTTTTTAGAAATTTTAAAGGCCTCCATTATTATAAATTTTTAGTGGTGTTAATGGATTCATTTAGGAGAACTAAAAAAGCACTACAAAAGGCCACACTGATAAAGGGTGTAATTTTTTTCAACCCGATCTTTATCATCACTTCCACCCCCTAAGACTACATTTCTCTACTCTTCCCCCACCCATTTATCAAAAAAATTTATAATCCCAAACCCAACATTCGCCCTTACCTCTAGGGAGTTTTGAACCTGAGTCCTCCATCTTATACACCAACACCTTTTCCATTATACTAAAATGTTTGGAATTGAATTTTATGATTTATCTATCTATTAACATATATTTATTATTATTTTTATCTTTATATTTATAAATTTTTATATATATGTTTATGTATATAGTTATATAAATATTTTTAAATATATATATTTTTATTTTTATTTTTTAAAATAGATATTATATCTAAAAATCCATAAAACACATCAAAATGTTAAGAAACACTAATGATCCCACACCCCTAAAAAACATTAAAGGACTATATATTATACTCTAGAATATTTATTCAACTAAAAAACTAGTTAATTAAAATATAATGAAATGATATTCGATATGGTATGTTGTATAGGCCACAAGGACACCCAGATCAAAATTTACAGGCATTTAAATTTTAAAAAATCAGGGTTGGTGATAAAAAAACATAGGTTTGGATGAATTATGGGCATTTCTAGGATTGGGAAATTATAGAGAGATCATTTACCTTAGTCCGAGACCATATAAATCATATATATTTTCACAAGATTCAATTATATATTTTAGATTACAAATAAACACCAAGATCAAAAGATATAGATGTTTGATGTTTGAGTTCGATTTTTGTATTTTTTTTGAAACTATAATATATTTTATTACATTGATTATCAAATGATTTAAATCAAATTTGGTATTATTTGATTACATATGCTTTTATTTTTCTTGTTTTGTATATGAAATGGGCTCTTGGATTCAATGTTATGATCATTTCAAGGTTTTTAGGTTTTCAAGGTGTTTTAAGGTTTTTTTTCACAATCGATGATCTTTAAAATGGACATATGATCTTCATTGGGCGTATCTTTATCTGATGGAACATATCAAATCGATGTCTATGATGATCTATACACCTAGGTGACCCATAAGTACACTCAATCACCTATACTGAGGCCAAATAATTCCCAAAAGTATTCTAAACAGCCATAACATCTGCTATGGGTGTCAGTTAATGATATTTTAAATATATCCTATATAATAACTTGTGAGAAATTATGATAATGGTATGTATTTATTATAACTTATTGGAAAATTTTGATAAAGACCTCTTTTTTAAGAATGGTTTTTTAGAACTGATATTGACCCCCTATCAACACTTATTTAGAAGCATTGATAAATGCTCATTTTATCAGATTTTTTTTACTGGTGCTGATAAATGGGGGGCCTTTATCTGCGCTTTTTAACATCCCTGATAAATGGACCCCTATAATAGTTTATAATTAACTAATAGTCAACCCCCTTAAAAATCGCTTTTTGTAGCATTGTGAAAGGGTTGAATTTAGAAGTTCTTTTAGCAAGCGATGTTAAAACCCTATTGCTAGATAAACCCAGTTTTGTACAAGTCTATTGTGGTGATTTCGAGAGTGAAATCAAACCAAAATAATAGCATCGTTAGTATTTTTAACTAATAAGTAAATTATTTAATATGCATATGTGTATGGAAAAACCCAATATATAATTTCATTGATTTTCCCTCTTTGATCATGTAATTTTACTCCCCTACAATTCATGTCTTATAACATAACAAGATATATTTAATGACTCAAAAATAAGTTTTATTATATGTAGAGCATTGTTTTCAAATTTTAATTTCATTTTATCATACACTTCTTCCAATCTATTGTTTATAATATCATTGAAATCACTATTATTTACAACAAATATCAATGTAATCTCATTATTTATAATGTTTCTTTTCCACGTGTTATAAATAAATTTAAAAAGTGTGATATGTCTATAGAGGATGATAGTTATGAAGTTCATAGTGGAAGATGATGTAGTTTACCTACGAAAAAGTAGTTTATCAATTGATATTTCATTTGATACTAGACCTATATGATTATATCATGGAAAATTATGTTATTTAATGAATATATTTCTAATATTAAATAATATCTACAAATGAAATGTATTCTTTGATATAATTTGTTTCAGAGAAAGGTCCAGTGACATTTGGAAGCTCGGATGAAAAAAATTAGTGATAAGCCTTTGGATAATCAATACAATAATATAACATTGTACGTTACGATAATGTAATGAGTGCGGATTTCCTGAAAAAAAAATCTGGATAAAAAATTTTGATGTGGTTTTGGAACAGAAGCATCTAGTATTAATAACACTGAAATTAGTTGGTCAATAATATCTTGTTCATCATTAAAGTGAAAGGAGAATATAACCTTACTATACAAAAAATATGACACTCCTAATATATATGCTTGGGTAAATTGAAAATTTATTTACAAACCATTTTAAATGATTTTGATATATGATGCCCATAATTTTAATAAGACTAATCAATAGTCTAATATAATAAAAATAAGTTTTTAGTATTTAGAAATCCAACTCCTGACTTTTCATAATTGACATATCTGATCAAATATTCCTAATGACCCCATATACCATATTTGTTTTAGTTTGGATTATATGATAGAAAAAAATGAGGTTGTCAATGGTATACACAAATATGGGTGTTTATTGTTTGATATTTGTTATATTAATTCCCCTATAATACGAAATATATCCTTTAATGTTAATTCAAAATGTCAATTATTTGATATTGAATTTTTTGTGATAACCCCTAAGGTTATGATTATCTCATCACAAGTGTGTGATTATTTTTTGATTGATTTTTATGGGAATTTTCTTCCTGTAAAATTCATGGTACAACCTCTAGTTGAATAAAATTTTATTTTGGGATTGTATTGGATTTTCCGTTATAAATTATTCATGAATTTCTATGTAATGAAAACAAAATTTGGTATTCCAAACAAACCTATTATTTTTTATTCGTTTGATTATAATTATAAACATCCAATGGAAAATGCATCCATTATATGTGTCTTGACTCACTATCTAAATGGGTGTTCATTTCAGATCTTTGGGGATAAAATCAACAATGATGATACAATAATTCTATGAGAGCTTGCAAATGTTTTTCAAGAATAGATTCATAGTATTATTCTAAATAAACAAGTTTATTTCTCTATTTAAATCATATATGGTGCAAACCTATTTTAAAATAATTCATATATAATTGTCATGATAACAATACATAAATAGAAGTACCAACTAGGAGAGAATTTTAAGAAGGCATTATTTCAGAAATTTGTGTCACCTTGTGATGAAAATGTTCATTTTATAAAGAAAAATGATGGATCAATTCGACTATATATTTATTATCGAGAACATAACATGATCAAATCCCAAAACAAGTATTGTAAACCCTGTAATGATGACTTGTTTGACCAGCTATGCAATGTTCAAAAATTTTAAAAAATATTTTTTTGTCTATATATCATCAATTTAGTGTTATGAAGGATGGTATAAACAATAGAACATTCTATATAATTTATAGACCCTATGAATATAATGTTATTTCATTTAGTATTATAAATTTCATTTCTATATTAATTGATTTAACTAAAATCTTATTTAGAAAATACCTTAATAAATAATTTCTATTATTCATAGATTATATTCATATATATTAAAAATGGAGCTGAATAGAATGAAGATAACTTTAGATACATACAATGAAACCTAAAGAAGTTGATTATTTATGAATAAATTAAAATATGTGAATTTTTGTTTCAAATTGATTCATTTTTTCCATCATTATTTTACATGAGTATATATGAGTGGATCTATCTAATATAGAGGTTATTTAATGTCATTCAAATCCAAATGTTATGACTGGATCCATATTTTTCATGGTTTTAATGGATATTATTGAGTAATAGTGGTAAATTTATCAAGAATATCAAATCCACTCAATAACATAACTCATAAGGGATTGAAGTTACTTTGTAGGAATGAATGTGAAGAAACATTCAATGAACTAATGAGAAATATAGTTATAAGTACCACTACATACATTAAAAAATAGTGGATAAATGATTATAATAAGAAGTAATGCATTTAAAATGGACTAGAATATGTCATCATACAAAATGGTATGGTGATATATTTTTCCTCATCACAACGGATATTTTATGATCAAAATTACTAACATCTTGTTTTGGAGTTACGTACAATATTTTTTACATTAATGATATTGATAAACTATATTTAAAGGAAAATATTTTATATATATATAAATCATAAAATTTTAAAGTTCTTTTTCACAAAAAATAGTGGAATATCTGCAAGAGAAAATTGTTTGAGTTTATTAAAGATCATGAATTCTAAATACATTACAACACTGGGAAGGAAAGAATATGGAAAATACTATGAGTAAAAATTGTCAAAGTAGATTTGTGATTAAGTGGATAAATAATACTAAAAATATATTATTTACCAATGATTGATTTTGATTATTGAATGAAGGGATAAATATTATTTTCCTCAAATAATTTTCAACCATATATCTATTTGATGACTAATATGGAGAAGAAGGAAGATGTTGAACTATAGAAGAACATCATAAATATTCCAAATTTCAAGCATGATTGTGATGAAATGATAATGATTAGTAAACTTTTATGTGTTTGAATCATACCAAATTTTATAAATGAGTTGTTATATGAGGTTCATGAAATAATTCTACATTTATCATTGATGTATTAAGATATATATATTATATTGAATGAGTATTTATAGTGAAGAAAAAATGTAGAGTTATATTGCTGAGAATTTTTCTCAGTGTATATAATTTTAATAGGTTAAGGATGATAGATATTGGTCAAATAGGATCAAACAACCATTACCAATAATATAATTGAATAAGAAAAATAGAACTACTATTTTTTCATTAGATTCCCCAAAACAACATCAACACTTAATGGTTTTTGCATTATTTATTATCTATTTACAATGATAGAACACATCATTGAAAATAGAAAAGATTTATATATTGATTATATTTCCAAAATTTATACTAAATATGTTTTTGGGCTTAATGGAGTAAAAAACTCTATTATATATTTTTATGATCATATTTTTATCATGATGTTATGAAAAATTATTATATATGTTCTTCCTATTGTGTTGAGTTTCAATATATCTTATCATCTATAGATAGATGTTATCATTATGATAAATATTCAAAACCTATAAGATATGATGACATCATGTAGCATTGAGTTTATAGTTAGTTTCCACAAAACCGTTCCATTATTAGTGTTTTCCAATGATAATAGATTTCACTTAAGAAATTAGATGTCTATTTATTAATACCTTTTCAGAAATATGTGTATAACTCTAGAAAATGGGATGAAGTTACAAAAATTAGACTATTGGGACTATTTATATGTAATTAAATTATAAAGAAAGTAAAAGAAATTTAATATCTTTTAAAATAATTTTAGAAGAAATAGAATTTTTATACAGATAATCATTGGTGTAATATTATGTTCAAAGTTGGTGACAAGGTTTTTTTTCAAATTTCTTCATGGATGATGGTTGGGATATTTTTGGAGGAAGTAATGTTGAGGATTATGTATATTAACCCCATCTTGATTCTAAAATTAATAATAAGTTATCATATCACTTATTCATTACACCAAACATCTCCCAATATCATGATATATTACATGTATCCCTCATAAAAAAGTATATACTAGATCACTAACATGTAATGAAATCAGAGGCCATACTACATATGAATAATATTTCCAATAAATAACAACTATTAGTAATCATGGAACACATATATAATATAAATGGGGAATATGAATAATAATGTGGTTGAAGTTATATGGAAGATTGAGAAATTAAAAAAAGCTACTAGGGAATCTAAGGATTTAAAAAATAGATCTCTCCCTTTTTTTGCATTAAATTAATGAAATTTTATGGATGAAACTAATTTTAATGTGTGTTGAATTTAATACCAATATATTTTATGACATATTTCTTTTCAAATAATTTTTTTGATATCATGGAATAAACACATTCCTAAATCTAAACTGAAATGTAATATAGTACAACATTATAACCTACCCCTTAAAATGGAGATTATGAATATTAATAACGATATTATAAAAACAATATCTATTCACACAATTATAAAATGTTTCTATTTGTGATTAATTAATGAATATTAAAAATAAAATCATTTGTATGTAATATAGAAGTTTTTCTAAAAATATTTTTTATGCGTGATATATATTACATACAAAACCAATGAAACTAATATCTCTTATCAAACTATTGTAATGAAATTTACATATTATATATTAAATAAATATTTTTAATATTTATGTAATATTTTTTCATGGAATGGGATAATAATTAATCTATTTTTTTAATAAAAAACAATTTCGTTGAAAAATGTTTTCCCCGAATTTTTCAAACATATATTAAATAAAATTTAAAAAAGTTATATAAATTGTATTTCACATTTGGAATCTAGGGGTTTGAATTTGGTAAATTGTTCACATTTATTTTTATCCATTATTAATAGTAAATTTTGTAGAATTTATCACCTAATAAAAGGGTAAATTGGATTAACCATAGAAAAAATAAATTTCAAGGTCTCCATTATTAATCTTTATATTTACTGGATGAAGGTAAAACTAATCCATATCACTTTAAGAACTATATTAAAAATTTGAATGGAAAATTCTCCATGAATAAGTCATATATAATATTTAAAGAAAATAAAAATGAAAAATGAAACTCTCTTAAAAATTAATATCACTTATGTATATTAATAGTATTTTTGATAATTATGAAAATAAATCAAGATGATAATTTTCTTATAAAATTTAATAATTCAATAATTACATTAAATCAATAATCAATGAAGATATTATATTTCTTCAATTAATATAAATGGAAGATAAATGATTTAAAAAAAGTAAAACAATTGGAGTGATTTATAATATTAATAATATTTTATAGATAATTATAGCATATTATTTTTTCTTTAAAAGATTATATTACAATTAAATATTATTAACGGTATATTTAGTGTTAAGGTAATTAAATAATGTTGAATGTGAAATTGAGGTTTTTTTTAAAATAATATTTTATTATTTTAATTAAATTTCATAAAAATATTGAAATAGAACAAGGTGGATATGAAATGTTATAAAATATCAATTATTGAACATTTATGGTTCAATTTTAACCTTATAAATAAAATTATAATACTTTAAATGTAAAAAATATGATACCATGGTTGTTGGTAGAATAGGATAGTTGAGAATTTGAACAAAAAATATGTTTTAAAAACCACTTTAAATGATACTTGTTTTATATTTTTGTGTGTTTGAAACACATTATACAATATGATAAATTCTCAGACCATTTTGAATCATTTGGATAGGGAATTAAATTTTCATATTTTATTGTTTTAATAAATTCCAAGAGTGCTCCTCCCATCATTATAAAAGGGATCCACTAATTACAATTTTATTAAAAAATTGAGCCTTCAATATCAACAAAACCCTTTAAAATTATTTTTTCAACGTCATTATCCACACTAATTAGGTTCTATAATTTCTAAAATACCATATATACAATCCTTAATTACAAATCTTAATGTGGTGTTTCAAAGAAGAGGTAATCACTTAAATCAATAAATTTAATTTTTTTCCATTTAGTATTATCTGTTATAAATCAATGTTTTTATCCTAAAATAATAATTATATAATAATATATAAATATATATATTGAAATTATCTTATGGTCATAATACCTCCTTTATCCATGATATTTTCCATCAAAATCTATGTTTAATACTCACTCATTTGTGCATGAGTCTTACAGTCACCACATAGTGATATAATTCATTTTCCATTACCATATATTTTGGATAGTTATTATATTGTTAATAAGGTTCATATATGATATTTATTACATAATTATGCATCCGAAATTATTATATCAAACAAACCTTATAACAGTCTACTATACTGGGAAATGATAATGTCACTCCTGATTACATTTGGACTACCACATCCACGAAGAAATGTAATTTTAGTATTTTATATTTTAAATAAATCATAATAAGGATGAATTTGATTAATAAATATAATGTATATGATATAAAAATTATTCACAAAATTTTTATTATTATCTTAATTTTTATCACTTCTTCATTCAAAGAGGATAAAAATATCAATGCCTATGTATGGCTAACAATCTATATAAGTTGAATAATTTATTTTTCTACCAACATCTTATCAGAATGGCTATAAATATTTTTATATTAAATATAAATGACATTAATATAATTACTAAAATTTTTTATATGATGGATTCAAGATAAATGTAAATTGAACATAAACTTCTAAATTAAATTTCTCTAGACTAATGAAATAGTGGACACACTAAAACAAGAATTTTAATAAGTAATAATTACGTTTTTTGTGATGAAATGTTAAAATTGGGCATTCTATGATACCATATGTTTTTTCTTGTATCTATTTAAAATTTAAAATTTAAAATTTATTATATCATATTTTTGATTTATTTTGTTTCATATTGAATATAATGTAAGGGGTTTATGATAAAATATCATTGTTTAAAAAAATTATTTTATTATGGTTATGATGATAACATTTCATGGACATAAGGTAAGTGTTTTATGATTAATTATCATTATTTACTAATATTATTTTTTCAATCATTGGTAAAAAAACTATTTTCTTCAATGACCATGTCTTCAAAAAGTTCTTCAACTATTTGTTTTATATTTTAATATAAATATTCATTTTCCAAATTCCAATTCTCAAATATTTTTGTTTAAACATTTTGTAAGGAATATTCATTTAATTTTCTGAAAAAAATTTATTTTTTATTTTTCTAAAAATTTATGATTGGTTTTAGTTATTATTATCTAAAATACATAGTATATTTTCAGATATAAAAGCATTAATTTTTATTTTAAAAATATATTTTCTGGAAGAAATATTTTAATTTGTATATTAATGTAATTTTCATTTTTGATAAAATACTTTGATGTTACTATTGTTTAAAAGGCATAGAATCCCAAGATTCCATAGTTATTTTCATAGATGGTTTATGATTATGATGGAATAATGTTTATGTCCCCCTTTTTTCGATAGGTTATGCCTTGATTGAATTTTTATGAAACACTTATCATTTTTATATATTATGATATGTTTAATTATTTATGGTGTTTTTGAACCCATTGGTATGAAATTCATTATATTTTGGGTGGTTCCAAAATTATATATCACAAAAAGTAATTGGAAATTATGGATACCTCATTAGATAAACAAGATTATAATATGGAATTAACCCAGTTTGGTAATGGACTATGTCCATTATGATATTCCTGGGATTGAACGGGGACTACTATGATGGGTTGGGTTGTGAACTTCGTCCCCAATGATAGCATTGGTAATAATCCTTCACTATTAGAGAAATTATTTTCCATAATTATGTTTATAAAAAATATCTATACCTTGGATATTTTTATCCCTAGTCTCAGGTTATAATATTTCATTATAATTCACATCATTGAAATGACATATAATTATTCCATGAATAAGGATTACAATTTATGATATACATGGAATTGTTACAAAAATTTATGCTTATGTTCCCACACCCTTATTATCATTTTATTTTTCTGTTAACATTGCAATCTCTCTTTTTACCCTTACTAAGCATAATATTTTACTCTTTAATATGTCTCATTTCCTCATTTTATGAATAAAAATAATGTGTTTGAAATGTACTAAAATTGTAGTATTTATGATGAAATTGGTGGGATATGATTTTCATTACTTAAGAAATATTTGTTTATATATCCATGTTTCAGAAGATACTACACCTAGATGATTTTAACATGGATCCATATGTTATATAATTAATATTCATCTAATATTATTAAATATCTATGTATTAAAAGTATGGCTTTATATGATGAATATTATATCAAAATCCAAAATGGAAAGCATAAATCAACCCATTGAAATGTGTGGAAAATACATGAAGAAATATAATTTGAGGGGGGAATATAATATTCATAGAATTCAAATAATCTAAGAAGATGATGAAGGAATAATAGAGGTAAGGAAAATAAGAGGACATAATCGCTATCATAGAGCTTCACAACCATAGTTGATTGGTCTGCTCCAGAGAATGGATTAAAGTGAATAATTTCAGTTTTTCATGTTCCCAAAGGGATAATGTATTAGGAATCATTATAACATCTAGGATGTTGATGTAAATGACTATATATCCAAATTCTAGAACTATATATACCTAAAATTACATTTGGTTCATCTTGGATAATTTTTGGGATATGTTATAAAAATTATGTTTTTGATTATATAAGTAACAAAAATGCCAATATGATAATTTGATTGGATAAAAACGTAAACCTTTAGTTGAAATAAAATTAACAAAATAAAATATACTATAGATTTATTACATAAATAATTATTAATAAGGTAAATATTATGATTCAATTAAAAAAGTATGTAAAACACCATCCTATTTATTTTGGGAAAATTTTAATTTGGAATATCTCCCATATTATTTTATTATAGAAAAATAGTGATTCTTTTTAAATCATATAATGTCCCAGTATGTTTGAATATATAATTCCGTGGTAAGAATGCATTGATTTTATTATACTTTAATGATAATCTTAATGAACTATTAAACATAAAATTGATTATTTGTTTCTAAATAAATAATTTTACATGTTTTGGAATAGTAAATTTATAAGAAAACATGGAAATTTTTTAGGGAATCCAATTGAGTAATATGTTATTCATGTATACTTTCACATCCTGATTTGTTATGAACATTTTTTTTGAGATGTAGTAAAATGATATTCTTCCATATTAATTGATAATGAAGATAGGGAATTATGTTCTTAGTAGTATGTGATGATGTTTTCCATAGATTTATTAGAATTTATATATATCATAGATATATATGTTCCATTTTTCTACCATGGGATGTTATAACATGATGTGTTGAATTTTTTACCATAAATTCATTGAAGTCATATATTTTAGGATATTTTACAAAACTATTTTTTAAGTAAATATATGTCCTTATATAAATACAGTTTTTTAATTACCATAATATAAAATAATTTTCTAAAAAATAATATATTATTCATAAATAATATATACAATCATTTAATGGGTGGGGCATGTTATTGAGACCATGTTTTGATCCTATTTAGGTTTTTGGGTTAGGTTCCCAATAATGGACCATTAAAAATGGAAACTAAGAAATTGTTTATTGTATATCTTTTAAAATATATTTTTTTGAAATATATATGTATGGAACTCTTGAAGATCCCATATAAGGCACAATTAACCTAATGATATGGAAACTAGCATATTCAGGGAGCCCAAATATGAAAATTGATTATAGTGTTAACAATATAATGTGGTAACACAATGTATTTTACAACCATGATTATATTTTATGGGTATTATGCTCATGTTTCGTGATTATAATTCCTAAGGATGGAATTTGTATTCATTTATTTTAAAATAAAATGTCATTACCATGATATAGTTTTTGAAATGGTTACACAACAATTTTAGAAACATTCTAATTTAAGGAAGAAATTTTCTTGGCATTATTTATGATTTCATTGTGATTGAATTTTAAATGAAAAACATTTAAGAATTTGAATATATTTACACATATGTAGATATAATATTCATGTTTTAATATTATTACACATTTTTATGTTTAGATAATATTTCCACTAAATTCATTATCTAATATTGGGTAATATTTAAATTTGAAAATACATTCATATATGAATCATATTAGTGAGAAATAAATCATAAAAAATTTCATTCCTAATCTTGTGAAAGTAGTTATGTATAAGGAAATAAGTTCTAATCCCTTGAATTTATTTATATACGAAATTATGGTTCCCTTATCATGATAAAATCAAGAGATCATTGAGGAATCTATTAAATAATTAAGGTTTAATAATAAAATAATATAATCATTTGGGGTGACTTTCACATATAAGAATTTGAATAATTTTTTGAAATGTTCAATTTAATATTTAAGTTCATCTATATATTGTATACACTAAAGGTGTAATTTTCATCTTATAAAGAGGAGGGACAAATTCATAATGTGCAAGATATTGTTATAGAAGAAATATTTCATGAAAAGAATTCTTTTTTCTAGTTTCAAAAGATTAATTAATGTCTAGGGAAGAATAATAGTTTTTAGAGATGGATTAATTGATCATTAAGGAATTATAAAATATATATCACTTTATTTCACTAGTTATCATTGATCCATTTTTTTAATAAATGAAAATATTTTTATATTTTTTTTAGCTGTCTTACACATGATATTATTTAATAAATTTTATAATTATACTTTTCCTCTTTTTTATGAAGATAAAATTTTATAATGTATATTGGTTTGATGATAATTATTATGTAATATATTGAATATTATGATCATAATGTTCCAACCATGACTGATGGGTGGACTCATTACTTTTTGGGTGAATTGGTTATTCAAGTATGTTTAGTGAGACCTTTTGTTAGTAACTTGGTGATTTTAATTATCAAATAGTCATGTTTATGCTTAGTTTAATAGTGTTTAATGATAAATATCAGTTATTCATCAGTTTAAAAAAATTATTGGAAAAACCGCATACAGTTTTTTAAGGATTATAATAATAGTAATATTAGGATATATCAAATACCATGTTACTAAAGTCTAATCCGATAACTTTTTATTCATATTTTAGTAAATTTTTATAGGCATTAGAGTTAAAGAATAAATTTCTTAATTTATAGGGGAAATTATTTTTTGGACCTTGTCTATCTTGATTAAGAACACTAAAAAGTTTATCTGTGAAGGTGGATCATAGTGTATGATTATTAATTTGTTATTGTAAGTTATAAGAGGTGATGATTTGGAATGTGTACCAAATACTTATAGTTTTTGATATGTTTAATCAATTAAACTATTTTAGGTTATTTTCAGGTTCAAAATAATGTCAGCGAGTTATACATTAAGGGTGAAGAGTAATTATATTCAAAAATATTAATTTTTTATATTTATGAACAGTACATTTTTGTGGAAATGTTTTTTAGAGTAAAATATTACATATATATTTTTATATCTTTAGTCACCTATATATATTATAGATTCTTATACTCCTTCATGGTTGTGATTTTGAGTGATATCTCAATTTAATCAGTTTTAATAGAAGATCACATGATATACCTTAAATTTTTTGTATAGATATTTTGAAAATTCCAGTTTTATAATCAGTTATGAAAATTTCAATATTTAATTCCAAAAATAATGAATTTGGTTGATGTTATGACTGAGAAGATAAATTTTTAAATATAGATATTGTGATAGAGGATATGGGAAAATATTATATAATTTTTATATCTTAGGTATGATATTATGTAAACATTGGGAATATATTATTGTTGATTTATTCATTATTTATCAATGTTCTCAAAACTTATAATGATGTTGACATGGAATAATGTTATGTTTTATTGGTCTGAAAAGTTCTATAGGTCATTCTATAATCTTAATATAATGTTTCATGTTTCTACAATGTTAGTTTTATCGGAATTTGGAAATGGATATTAAGATTATCATTACACCTTATTAGGTATCCTAGAATGTATACTCATTCTAGGGTAAAATGTGGTGATGTGTTGATCAATATAATTATAACCATGTAGAATAAATTATATTACGTGGGACTAACATATGGAATTAATTTTCAGTGGATTGAATTAAAAAGGACATTTACTCTTTGTTTAGTGGGTTACTGATTATTATGGTTGTAAAATTTTAATGTGTAATTTCCCTTAGGGAGATTAAAATTATGAGTTTGGAAATTGGTTGAGTATCATTAATCTACTAAATTTTAGATGACCTATACACTTTTAAATGGTAACATAACATTGAAATATTTTACTACAAATACTCAAGGGATAAAGGAATTGTATGATCAATGCTTAATAATGAAATTTATGGATGACATATTTCTAGAATCTTATATACAGACTCAATCGATGGGGTATCCATTAAATTTTTTTATTTTGTAATTAATTTTATGCCTATATTAAATGAATAAATTAGGGATTCCATAATTATGAAAGGGATTCATAAATATAATTGGGTGGTTTATCTCTTGATAATAATGATTTACTATAAAATCCTAATATTGTTCTAGTGGAAGATAATGATGACTAATATATCCAAGATTATATCATGATATTCAATTTCCCCAAAACCAATTAATAATTACTAATGACCTTTGAAAATTTTGAATACTTTTCCAACATCGAATTAGTAATGGATAAAAATATAAATGTGTTATAGAGTAGTTTTTTTATCTATAAACTATGATTTTATATGGGTGACTGTTGACTGAAATAAAAAATTGGAAGACATATTACACATATAACATTTTTTCTCATTTTTGTACATGGGTAATTTATATATTGAATAATAATTAATTTACATGGATTTCCTTTAACCACTATATAAAATAATAACCCACATTTCACATTAATAATTTTTAGTGGAATGTAAAATATGATGTGTACTCAGTTATAAAATGTACAATATATCTGCATCATATTTATTGGTAATATTAATGGAAAATACAGACATTAGATGTGTTGTGATGATCATTTTTGTAATGTTTAGGATAATCATTAGAGGTACTCATTACATAGGTATAATTTTTATACGAAAATAATTATAGTTCATTGATTCAAAAGGATATTTTTTTTATGAAATCTCATTTTGATCGGCATTATTTTTAGTTAAGGTAATATAAATCTATCTATTGACACTTCTGGTAACTGTTATAGTTTTTTATGAATGTTTCAATTACTTCTGAGTGTCACTATGGTCGATACAAAACTGACATAGAAATAATGGAAAATTGGAACATTAGTTAGTGGGGATATTTCAAATAATTATTTGAAATATGAAATTAAATTATCTACTAGAGTTCCCTCCAAAATATGATTCATATTATTTTTTATTTCATGTATAAATGGTTTTTATGTATCAAAATGAACCAAAATATATACTCAAATTGGAATCTAATGATTTCAAAATTGGAATTACCTATGTAGTAAATCTATAATGGAATATTATTAAACAAGGTATGGTCTTGAAAGGAATATCCATTCTTTTTTATTGAGTATATTTACAATAAGGGAAATAATTAAAAAAAAATTGGGGTGAAAAACACTTTAGTGACAATTGTGGTCATATCATTTTTGGAGAAAGATATCTTAGTTACATTCAGGGGTGAAAAGGGTTATCGTATAGAAGATTTTATATTATTTTTATTGTTTAACTAATTAATATGATGACATGCTTAAATTAACAGATTAATTTTATTTCCATAGAAAAAATTACACTCGAATTATTTATTTATAAACTAATGATATATTAGTCGGTGTGAACGTAATGCATTGGTTCTCCTATTAGAATGATATATATTATGTTATTTTATTTTTTAATTGTTGGATATTAATTTAATCACTTGGAATTAATGAAAATATAGTATTTTTTATTTTTTGGGGAATTAATTAAGAGATATTAATAAAATTAATTTAAAGTCATGGATTTGTACAATTAATGTGACATTTAATGTTTTTTTGGAATTTACCATTTGACATGGTATCATAGGTTTCAATGGTGATTATATTATACTATATTTTGATAATTATAAATAAATAAAAAATGGAATTTCTAATTGGTTTTTTGGAATGTAAATTTTTTATTTTAAATAAGCATTATGATGGATGGAAACATGTGTACAAAAAATGTGTTCCATTGGATTATTTATCATGATTTATTTATAATCAAATTATTATGAGAGAATTAAAAGGAAAAAAGTAATGGTTTAATGGAGATATTATTTCTCAAATAAATAGAAATTTTTATTATTGAAAATAATGTTATTTTTGATACAATTAGAGAAAGAAAAAACAAGGTGGATTTATGATTAGTACTATATGAAATGATGCTTATAAATGGGGACAATTCATATAATATACATCTCCATGATATATCATTACTTATGCAATGGTGGTAAAGAAATATATGTAAGAAGATACTGGAGAAATGTATTATATATGAAAAATTCAATAGATTGTATATGTATGATAGTAATCAATGTTAGATTATTATGAACAAATGAATTTTGTCAGAAAATAAATCATTAGAATATCAACCCATAATTTTCATTGTTCTCAGTCAAAAATGTCATAGAAATCAATTTAAAATTATTTTCAGGATTTTGTGGCTCTATATATATATACTTCTCCAAACCTCTCTATTTAAATATTAAAAAAATTGATTTACATAGTGAAAAGTAAAATAGAACATTTTTAAATGTCACCCACTAGAGATCATTTTCTCTGAACCAAAAAGTCATAAAAGGTGAATGTTACTATGAAAATAGTCATTCCAATTTATCTTGGGGTATTTAAAATTATTAAAATGTTAATATAACCTTTTTGAAATTATAAAGTTGGTTATTTTTTTGATAAAACAATGTTTTTTATGAAATTTAAAAAATATAGATAGATGGTTTTCAAAATCATGGTCACAATCACAGAATATTTTTAGGAATTCGATGGAAAAAATATATATCACATGGCTTATATTCATTCCTTTTTTACATATGATTTCATTTGATATTGTTTCTATTATTTTAAAATTACTAAAATCAATGTATAATTTAATGAAAAAAATTATTAATAATTTCTTTTATAAAATTATAATTTGGATGTATTTATGATAACAAATAAAATAGGTTTCTAGAGAAATATAAAACTAATGTTTTATCAAATCACGGTGTCTGATTTATTATGAAAAGGTTTTATCTAAATTTTTAATTAAGTTTATGATATATTGATTATGGTTATATTAGAATGGTAAATAACTTTTTTTATTCTAATTGATTATTTTGGAAGCTGATTCAATAGAATGATTTTCAAAAAAATAAATATGTCAAAATAATTATATGGGTTGGTAAGAAATAACAATTAATTTGTGGAGATAACAATATAGATTCATCTAATATGGTTAATATTGATTGCAGGTGTACTATAATCATAGTAGTGTTAGCTTATACAGGGTTCCATATTTTATAATTATATGGTGTTCATGATAAATTCAAATTTAGAATGAATATTTTTTTAATAATCCTTTTGGGACATGGATGGTTAAGAGATATTGTGTCATGGAAGGATTTCATTGAATTTATTATTCGTTCATCAATGGATTACTAAAATTTTCAAAAATATATTTATTTTCACATTTCCAAATATAATTGGTATATTTCTTTTGAATAAACCTTTCATAGGATTTCATGGACTCATTTTCCTGAAATCTTATGAAGTAAAATATTACTCACCCCTCCATTCATATCTCTATATGTATGTAGAGTTTATTTTATGTTCTGCATGAAAATAAAAAGATACCATATTTATTTTAAATTTTACCTAGGATATATGTTCATAATGGGATATGTTGTAGCTTGGATGATCCTCATTAGGGTGTTTTTCTATCAAGGATGAATATTTTTTATCATTACATTGGGTTATTGTGACTCAAGGTGTAGACTTTTTTTTTCATTTCATTTTTTTGCAAATTATTTACTTGTTATTTTGTTGCATTTTTCATGATATTGGAGTCCTAGTTCTGGGTATTTACAAGTGTGTTTATAATAAATAAAACATTAAATGGGGATAATTAGTCACAAAAATCATCTCATAGAAACAATCCATAATATGTTACCAATGCAATATACTATAAACACCACATTAATATATTGAGTAATTTTTTTTCCAAAATACTCTCAGGAGGGGGATGAATTGAGATTTATAAATTTAAAATAGACACAATATTATAATAAACACATTTAGAATAATTTCAATTAAAAAATATTATTTATTGATATATCGTACATGTAATACTTGTGAATATTCTAATATGTTCTTCAAGAATTCATAAAAACTAAGTGCCATTGTTTTGAAAAAATATTAATCTTTTTAAATTGTTCTATAAAAAATAAAATATAAAAAAACACTAAAAAATTTTGTAATCATCAATAAAAACTATTAAAAAAACGTTTTAAAATATATTATTTTATTTAGTTAAAATCAAAAATTAAAAAAATTATTTGACATCAATCGCAATCAAATGCTAATTTTGTTTTATAAATATATAAATTCAATAAGATAATATTACTATGGTGGAATTTAAAAAGGTATTTATATCTAGGGTAGATCATATTCAACAGAAATGTAACAAGACCATATATCAGTAAAAACTTATTCTAAAGTCCAATTTTACATTAAATTTATGAATACACAACCTAATGTATATTTAAATAGAATAGAAATGATTATATTACCAACTCTCCTTAAAAATGGAACTCTCCCATGGTTTTATGTTGGGAAAAAATTAAGTAAATAATAATATAATAGAAGTTATAAATTATAAATTATCTTATATGAAAAGTAATAATATATAATTAATATGAAAATATAATAATCCTAATGAAAATGAAAAAATTATAAAATAAATAGACAATATATAGATTTCACTACTTATCTCATGAAGAAAACAGTTTACTCAATGAAGCTCTTCATCCTATAAACTATTGAAGTCACAGATTGTTTAAAGGATGATAAAAACTACTTCTTGTTCACTTGAGTGTACAAAAATACCTTTTTATAAATAATTTTTATTTATATTCATTTTTTGATATAATATATTTTCATATAAAATTTATTATTAAATGTCAAAATATTACGATTCTTTTAAAAATAAAATTCATAATAATATTAATAAATTCCTTTTGTCTAAAAAGATACATTAATAACTCATCATTATATTCCACTTATCATACTAGAATTACTTATTATGAAAATAACAAACGAATTAATTCCTCGAAAGTAGTATTTAAAGTACATTAATACAGTTTCCACACCATCGAAAATAATTAATTCAAAAACATCAAGAAAATATTTCTTCCACTTAAATATTCATTCAATAACATTATCATAATTTTTATTTTAATAGTCACCTATGTCTTTAAACATATACATGGATTTTGACATATATTTTGAGGTAGTATATTTCATTATGGAATCATCATCATATTCACAATTTGTCTTGATTTCATCCGCATACAACATTTTCTTTCAAACCAACACATTACCTTTTTATGTTTCAATTCCCTAAAATTACATTACTTATATGGTAGTACATCACCAATCTTCTAGTATATTTGTATAAAATTAAGTTATATTGTTATTTTGTGTCATTATTTTTCAAAGTGATGACACATGATTAATAATATTTTTAATAATATATTTAATTTTTGTAATATATTAATTGTATTTTATCAATACATTATCTTCATGTGATGTAAATAAATTAAAATTCGTCTCTATTAAATTATTGGTCCCCTCAAGAAACTCATTAGAAGAATCATAAACATAAATTGTAGTGTACCTTTCGAATACATGATTGAATTCATCTACAAAAATAGAATTTATTACAGTATTCAGTGTTCTATGGTTATTATCATATATCATTTGGGTGGAATCACTACAATATTTGGAATGAAAACTCGTCTTCTCATTCCAATCTATAATGATACACCATATATGAAAAATAAATACATAAAATATATTTTTATTTAGTTCTTCTATTAAGAGACACTGATTTTATATATAATATTAATGTTTAATAATTAAAAAACATTTGAAATTTAGTAGTTTAAAAAATGATTCCCCTCTAAAATAATAAAACTAAATGATTTGTAATTTCATAAAATCACCACTAACCATTGATCCGTACTCAAATATAAACATTACTTAAAATAATAATCATTTAAAACTCTTTAACTCACACCAAAATCTCTAACAAAATTAAAATAATAATGTAATATGAGTAAAAAAATATTTATTTTATTAATTTTTTATATAAAATATCATTAGATGTTATATTTTATTTCAAAATAGAAAGAACATATATTCATCGAAAATAGTAACAAAAAAACCTTATGAAAGTAGTAGATAAATTTATATTAGTAAAGAAATAATATCTTAGTAGGATGAATTTAATTGATGAATATATAATAAAGATCCCAATAATGATATCCCAGTTGTGGGTATCTAAAATGATTATGGTTTTAATTTTTTTTATTGAGATGAATTTCATCCATTTTATTTAAATTATTGGCATAATGTCTTAATTTTATAAAAAAAATTATTTACCATGAAACGGTATTTTTTTACAATATTATGTTCTATAAATAAATAAAAATTATATTAACTAAATGGCCTATAACCATTGATACCAAAAGTTATCCCAAATATACTCAAGATGGGATTAAAATAAAATATTTAAAAATAAAATATTTCAATTCAAAACTCAACACAATTTCTATGTAACAAAACTAAAAAAAATTATAACCTAATATACAAAAATTGAATGATTTCTAATTTAATAAAATCCGATTAAAGAAATAGTTGAAACCAAAATATAAAAAGAAGTAAAATTTTATAGAGTAATAATTTTAACAATAGTTTCCCATCAATTATGTTAAAGGTAACTTGGGATGATTCTTAATTATGTTTTTTATAAGATAAACCTCAAAATATTTTAAAAAATTCATATTCACATATCCTTGTCGTCATATTTTTGGCATGATCATTCTGAAAAACCAATCATCTCGACTCGTGACCACACATGTTTTGTGATGATACATCAAATCATCCACTAATTTTATTTCAATACTACTTTTTTCTTTTTCTCCCCCTCAGTATTCCTTCATACATCATGTTTCCATTACCCATGACTACATTCAAGCTACTAAAAACCTAATCTTTTTGAATTGTGACTGGTCCCCTCTTATTTATTTGATTATTTTTTATTTCTTTTAAAAAAATTCTTCTCCTCAAATTTTCATCACATTACCATCCTATACTATTCTCTACTAAATTAATTATAATTCTGTTGTTATTTTTCATACTCATTCTCAAAATTTTTAAGGCGTACTTTTTTCAAATAGTAATAAATTAGTTTCTTTCCATGAATTGTATTAAACCATTAATATGTATATATATATATAATTATAAATTAGTATAAAAAATTATTTTGTTTATATATATATATTTCATGATAATTTTTTTTATTTTAATATTTTTTCTGTTATGAATTCATAAATTTCTAGATTTTCTGATACATAATTGTTTTTATTGTAATTTTTTATTATAATGAAATTTTTTTCTAAAAAACTTATCTAGGAATAATATGTTTTTTAAAAAATTAATTTTTTTATAAATTGACTTTTAGTTGTTAATTGATTTTAGTTATAAATTTTTTTGGATAAATTTTTTTGATAAACATTTATTACATGATTCTATATTTATATGGTTAAATTTTTTACATATACCAATATATATATATATGTGTGTGTGTGTGTTTTTTTAATATGTATTAATATATTTTTCAAATATGTTGTTACTTTAGTTAATTAGTGCATCATAATTGGATAAATGAACAATTAGAAAAATTAAATTTAAGAAAGTGGAGAAATATTTCATGGAATTTGTTAAATGATATCTTAAAATAATTATTTGATTTTATTTCCATGTTTTCTGTTTTTAAATATTAAAAAACAAGGATAATAGTAAATAAAATTTTATTTAATTTTCTATTATTTTAATCAAAATTATGCATGTTGTTTGAGAATGGTAAAATCAAATTCATATCATGATATAATGATGATTAATGCATTAAAAATGAGAAAAAAAGGATCATATTAATATATTAATTAAAGATATATGCACCCAAACCATTGGGTAAAAATATGTTTTTAACTTCTTCATGGATTTAATAAGAAACCATATATCTCATGTTTTCCAAAATTTAGTGTTCTATTAGACGTACCCGTATTAGTTATCATGAAATAATGAAATGGATTAAACAATCATTATTTTTTTTTAATTCATGATCTTTTAAAAGTTCTACTTACAGAATGCGATGAGCATAAAAATTATAATTATGAAGAAAAAAAAATTTCTAGTGGGATTGGGCTATAAAAAATATACTTGATATACGTAATGAGAGTGTATTGTATAGTAGGAGTATTTGTATTTTTATCAGAATAACCTAAATGTGGAATATCACAATGTAAAACAAATATAAATTCCATCCATGATTCATTCTCATGAATAATCACTAATCATACAACTAAATAAATCATGTATCTTTTAATAAATCCAATTTATCTATGTGTCGTTAAAAATTAAAATGATTAAAAGGGTATATGATGACAGCAATAAGAGGAAAAATCTAATTGGAACCAATGTATGATTTTAACTTCAACGTAATTGAATATATTTGATCAAACATATTACGGTTTTGGAAATGAATTTAATAGCCTCGTAGTTTTACTAGGAAATGATGGAATGGATCCATATCAGTGAATCTATACCAAACCTAATTCTTGGAATTTTGTATTAGATATCTAAATTTATTCCCACAAACATGTATGAAGTGGAAAAAGGTCAGGATGATATTTATGATTTCTAGACTAAAATATCTTGATAATTATATTGATGTATTAATCACCAAACATTTATTATTTTGTATTTTCTGAGAGATAATTGTTACAAAATTTGATTTATTCAAATAATGTTATTTTGTTCATGCAATGATAATGTTCAAAATTAAATAGTTTCCAACAGTTATTATATTATATGTATTTGGATTTAAGGGAAATAAATTATGTTCAATTTATAGAGATCGAAATCATTTCATCAATTGTAATGTAGACAAAATGATAATGTATATGGGACATCATGTTTTTTTTGGAATGATTCAACCTCAACAATGATTAATAAATGAATTAAATTACTTAAAGGAGTTTTTTAACCCATAATGCCTAAAAAATATTAAATATTATTACAAGTTGAAAAACATTCATGTAAAATTTTGAAATTAATGAATGTATACTTATAAAAAAGATGTATGCAATGATCCATTTTTTAATATCTTCTTTATAAAAAAATAAATAAAAATTACATTTACACTATACAATTCATCTAAAAAATTTAATGTATAATTCCAACATGATAAATAATAATTAAATTTTAATAATAAATGGAAAGAAAGATATGAATTAATATACTAGGGATTACTATTGGATTCGACTCCTATAATAAAATGAATCATAAAATTTTTTCCTCCAACCTGGTCTACATTAAAAAAGTCTTATAAGATAAATTATTTTCAATGTCTACATAGAATCAATGTACCTAGTGTTTTTTCCAAAACATTAATAAATTCGGTGTCATTGATGGATTTAATGTTATTCTGTTTAATATTTATTGACTACCATGAATTGGGTTAAATGTTACAAACAATTTGATTTTGTGGAATGTTACCAAAAAATGTTAGTATTTTTATCACCATTTTTAGTTAATTTTTCAATTCATTTTGAAAAAATATTGTATATCAATTTTTTTTGGTGTAAATGAATTGCTCCTCATACTTTGTCATCATGAAATGTATTTTTACTCAAAAGATTTAGTTAAATTATTCTATCCATTGATCTTTTTGTATTGAGATAAAAATATGTGGATCTATTTATTAACATTGGATATATCCTTTAGAATGATATATAAAAATCTTTAAGGTATATCATTATAATATGAAATCACATGAGGGATCTAATTTTTAACAATATATAACTGGGGAGGTGATTGATTTGGGAAAACATTATTTTTCTAAATTGAGGCCTATTGGTCTCCTTTAATCTCATGTTTTAATAGGTAATAGTGAAGGTAAAGGGGTATATGGCATAATATTAATGATAATTCCATAATATATAGTAAATGAAGTAAATTTTAACATTTTTAACATTAAAGAAAATGATTAACCATTTATATCCCCATATATTTCTAGATTGAAGATATGATATCCAATAATAAATTAAAATTGGTCGATGAATGAAAAAAATATTTTCCACATAGTATAAATTGATTTTGAGGAGTGATTTGTCTCTACACTTAAAATTTTAATGGTTATTTTGTGGTCCATGTGTAATTGTGATCATGTGTCTGGGTTTTTATATTAATAGTTTCTAATTTTAAATAAAATGATGGATGAAAAGATATTCATTATTTAAAGTTGAGTAATGGTCGTTGCTCAACCACCAAAATTTTATGATGTAAAAGAAATGAACCCAATTTCATCAAAAACAACATATTTTGGAGTTATTGATTATATATGGATACTTTATAAATTAAAATTTAGTTAATATTATCAATGTGTAATCGTGTTGATAATATAAATGTTTTGAATATGTATTAGTATGCATTTACCCTTTTTGATAAATAATAATTTAGTTTGAAAGATGAATAATTTATTACAATGATATATTAAATAAAAATATATTATATGGTTGACCCATCAATGGATCAGTGGTCCATTGTTTTTCAAGGGAATAATTCATTTCGGTGATGTGAATATTTAGAATGTCTTATAATTATATGAAACTTATTTATCTATTATGAAGTAACTCATGCATAATAATGATTTTTATGTGCAAAAAGTTTGTGAATCACTACATGTTCACATATAGGTTATATGGGAAAACATTTAGTTACTCTCCTAATTAATTTGGAAGATATCTATTTTTTTGTGAAATAATCATAGAAAAAAGAATTATTTTTTGACATTGATATTTAAATATATATATATATGTTCAAAATTCCTTTAGTTGTGTTAATATTTTTTCATATTCATTCGACTAAGATATCCCTTTTTTGTTTGATAATTTTTCGTTAATTATGTTTTTGAAAGTATTCTTGTATATTCTTCATCTTTGGGGAACTATTTTTTTCAATAAAATAATTATAATTTTCTTACAATTATAAAATTTAAAAAGATTACATATAACATATATTATTATAAAAAAATAAAGTTGCACAAAATTACAATTTTGTAGATGATAATAAATTTTTTCCATTTATTTTATTTTTAGATTCATTTTTTAGTTACAAATTTTTTATGTTTCCAAAGTATACCATTCAATGATTTTATTTTATTATAAAAAATAATTATTTAATTAAAAATATTTAATTTTAATCATATACTTCTATAAAAAAAATTAGAGTAGTACTGTATATATATTTATAAATGACAGGTACCGAGGAAAGAGAATCGATGTTTGCAAATTTAATTACATAAATATATCTATAGAAAAAAAAATATTATTTTAAATTGAAATTATATTTCATGAGACTATTTTCTTATTCTTCTTCTCTATAGATGAAGGTTTATAAATATTTTAGGTATTATATTAAACATTACCTTAAAATTCACTTTAATGTATAGAGAGGAGGATGATCATTCTGTTTGATGATAACGACTACCCAATTGTCCCAAATTCTATGTAGCGTTGGAGATAAATGACCATACATATTGACTATTTGATATGAAATTTATTCATAAAATGGAGTAATGTCGACCATTCAATTAAATGTAACTTATAGGGGACTATAATGGTGAAATCATAGAAATATTCATCTATGTTTTCAATTTATTATATATTAAATGATATATAGAGATAATATTGAATCTATTCAATTACGTGTGAAATTTTTATTTCAAGAGGACAATCAAATTATTAAAAATTATTTGTAATTTATAACAACTATGTGAAGATATTTAAAGACAATATCTACCAGATTTTATAATTTTTTACTGAATTGATTCATGAATGATTTCATAACTATCAATTTATTAAGACATAGACGTGCTAGAAATTTGTCTCTATTTAGTGGTTTAAAGTCAATATAATATTCCATTTTTTTTATAAATATAACTTTTAGACTATTTTTCTGTACTTGATAACACGTTAATTTTTTATTATTTAATAGAAATCTTGGAAAATATTCAAGAATATAGAGTTCAAAAATGTATAACCACATTTTCTGTGACGTGTTAATATTTTTTATTAAGAGATAAAATTATTTCCCAGAATTTATTTAATAAAGATCCTAGTCAAGTAGAGGCTTTAAAGTGGTTCAACATGACCATATGTCACCTCCATATTTTTATGAAAATTAGTAATAATTAGGAATGAAAAATTGGGAACTATATTATTGATCCAATAAACGAAAACCCTGGAAGAATTTGAAAGTAAATAACTACAAATGAACATTAATATTAAATTTTTTTATGTTTACCCCACAAATAAATAAATTTAAAAATATTAATATAGAATTCAGTTTAGGAGTATGTAAAATAGTGTAAATTTATTTCTAATGGTATGATGGATATTTTTATATCACTAAAAACCTATACCACCGAGTCCATGATAGAGGTTATAAAGAGGGTATCAAATTTAAAATTATTTTTGGTTGGGATCATAGTATATCATTATTGTGGGTTGAATACAAGGGATAACTAGAATTGTTGAAGGCTAAGCTCTGTCAGTTTAGTGAGATGATAAATTAAATAATAAAATAATCAATATCATATATTCATATATAAGTGATGATAAAAATGCACCAGGTGTTGATTACATTAACACATCAACTAACTAATCTTTAATACTTGGTTGGGTTCTATGAGTTTACTGTGGGGGATTACCATGTATATATTATAGAAAATAGAATTTAAAATAATCCAAGGGATTATTCAAATTATCTAATTAAGTATTAAGTTTATATAAAAGTGGTTTTAAATTATTTTATTGATCCATCTTCTGTAGTAACACTGCCTATTGATGTGGTGTCTATATTTGGATAGATTATTGACTATTTTTTACTTTGGAAAACAAATCTTTTTCATCATTTGACATATGAGGTATGTTCTGTTTTTCATTTTTTTTTATTTTCAACATATAGAATTAAAATTATTTTTACTAAACATACCATTTATATGATTATATATAAATTTTCCAAATTAATGAAATAGAAAGTTAAATTTTAGAAACTGATATCTTTTGATACTACTCTCGATGTTGATAGTGTAACGATGATATCACATGTTCCTACAATATTAGAAAATTATTATATATTCATTTTTATGGAGGAATTTTTTTTAAGATCCTAAAAATTAAATAAATACTAGATTTTAATTATTATTATTTTAAATGTGATGAATCTAACTATAGAAATGTTGCAGTTTTTTCCATGTAAGAAAATTTCAATTAAATTTTCAATTTAATTAATTAAACATATCTCATTTTGAATTAATTTTTTTCTTTTATAAATGTTTATCTCAATAATATTTTCCTATAATATGGTTTAACTTATATTTATGGTTTTAGTGATCCAAAATAATTTTCAGCACCTATGAAATTCATGAATCACAATGCTATAATAAAATATATATTGAAAATTTAAAAAAGAGATAAATCTATTTTTTGTTTATTCAAATTTTTAACTCATAAGTGAAAAAATATAACTACAATATGTTATACATCATAATATTATTGTTGATAAATTATTGTTACATTAGTGGATATTGGATGTAATGTATATTTTTTTCCAAAAGAATACAATGAATCGTTATCATTATATTTATTCAATATTATTGGAAAAAGATCAATCATGTTGTCAAAGAATGTAGTCTTACTAAATAAATTTATTTCATTAATTGAAATATATTTCATTTTTAAAAATTTATTTTATAATTAATATTTCAAATAATATAAAATAATTTATTGTGTTTAATAGAATTCAGTTTTCAATTATGGAACCTTTAAAAAATTGACTACATTAACATTTGGGTAGATAACTTTTGTATTAGTAAACAATTGTTTCTTAATATATATGTAAATTTTATATTTTTGACATATTATTTTATAAAATAGTTAATATAGGATTTATTTATTATGTTTTTGGATTTATTTATGAGGTAATCATGATCATAATACATCAAATTTATCAATTCAATTTACCATTATAACACTTATTATTTAATGAAATTTTTTGTATTTTTAAATTAAAATATATAAGTCATTGGTTTTATATTATGTATTGATGAACACAATTATTGACTTAAAAATAATTATATATTTATTTGTATAATATTTCTTATCATTCACTCTAATATATATATATATATTCATTTAGATGTATGTATTTAAAAGATGTAGTGAATGTTTTCAAATATTTTTTCTGTTGTAGTTTGTGATATTTATTGATGTTATGGATTGTGTTTATAGGTATGGAATAATATATTGAGTAATTTATATAAAAAAATAATTAAATAGTTGTCTTTCTGAAAACAAACAATGAATGACATTCATCTGGTCCTTCGTTGTTAGTTTTTAGAAAAATGGACATTAAATACTCATTCTATATTTTTTTAATAAAAATACTCTTGGAAACCCAAGACTGGTGGGTTTAAATTTAATATTCAAATATATTAGTTTATATATTATTTTTAATAAAACATATATTTCAAATATAACTACGCACCCAACATTGGGATTCATGGTATTATGAAATGATAAGATCTAAATTTAACCATTATAACATTGTCATTGAATTATCATGTGTGGCTAATTTTAATTACACTATCATAAATATATATAATAGTGATAAAATATAAAATGTTTTGAATAATTATTTGTAAAAAAGAACCCATTTTTGTAAATTCATTTGATTCTTAATATATAAGTCATTTTTTAAAATGGTTTTTATTCATTTTTGTGAGTGAATATTATATTTAACGTTATCTATATTTTTATTCTAATTGTTAAAAATGGTTTAGTCTTATAAATCCTAATATAGAAAATATAATATTTTGAAATTTTGGTTTTTTTAGCCGATAAATTTTTAGAAAATAGTGAAAAATAAATATTTTTGAATAAAAAACATTACATTACATAAACCATGAAAATTAAATTAACTATAATATTTTAAATTTATTTTAATGTATAAAATTATTATTTTTATTAATAATAATAGATATAATTACATTGGAATCAACACTATGTTTGATATTGACAAAACATTATTTTTATGCATCGAAACATAAATTTCCTAAAAATATCATTGTATGTCTTTTATCTATTTATATTATAATTGATTTATTCTACCTCAATAAATTTAAGATTTAAAAAATTATTTTATATTTTGGATATGGATGTTCAAATTTGGTAAATATGCACCATTTATTTATTTTTTCCTTAAGAATTGTAACAACAATAAGCATTTTTCTCCATAGTAAAGGGTTAATTGTGAAAGTAATGGTAAAAATTATATCATAAAGTTTAATATTCTACCCAACCCTTTCAATATTTTATTTTTATTAGTGTAATTCAACCACATCCCTATAAACATGTAATATATGGATTTTTTGTTTCATTTTCTATCGATAATGACATTTATAGTTTTTTAAGAAAAGGATAAATATATAATGCCTCTCTCTTGATTTTAATTTATCTTAAACGTCAAAAGTGTGATTAAAAGTTATAATGAAATAATATAAATTATTATTTAAATATTTTAAATTTTTACCAAATGTATTATTTCCACAAATATATACATAATGTTGATACAGTTCTTGTGTAAGAAGTAGAAAATTCAAATTAAATGATTTTAAATACATAAATTGTAATATTCTCTATATATGTTAGGATATCAAAAATATTTAATGGTTTATAATAATATATAATTTTTTTTGAAATATTTTATACTCAAATTTTATTCTTGACATATTTTCTTTAATAGAAAACTGTACGAATAGTTCTTAAATTGATATTAAAGGCATTTTATGTTAAATAATATTTATTAAATGAATTAATATTCAAAAAAATATTTTAATTTTTCAATTCAATGGAATATGGATCACAATATAAACCAATATCCACTATTTGGCCAGATTTACTTTTATTATATCTTTCATGACCATTAATGTTCAAAATTCATGATAACGTTATAAAGAAGTAGTTAAAACATATTGATAATTATTTAAAAATCACCAAACCATGTCTCAATTTTGTTGGATGATCTTATGTTTACATGTGTAAATTATTTATTTAATATATAAAAATTTGGGTTCACATTAAAAAATTATATTAATTTTTCACATTAAGTATTTTTATGGGTTCCCCTCTCCACACTTATAGAATGAAATCACACCTACCCTCTAAATAACACTTGTTGATCAAGTTATTTTGACTAATAAATTACTAATTCATTCAAAACATTGATTTCATATATTCGGATAATCTAATTTCATCATATGACCAACATAGAAGGCTTAAGGTGTAGGATAAATTTGTTTTCCAATGAAGTGGTACGACACTTATAATTCTATTCTTATTTTATTACCTCTTGAATATAAAAAAATTATTCAATAACAATGTTAATTTTATAAAATTAGAATATACAGCATACTAATATGTTATTATTATGGTTTTACAACCCCTGTTTTTCTACATTTAAGCCAATATAAAAATGAAAACATCACTTGTGCATAGGTACAAGCAACCGTCTTTTAGTCGCGGGGTAATACATTTTTTGTCACAACTTTACAACGATAATTATAAAGATAGAACAAGTGAATATATAACATATTCATTCTATAATATTGATTCTAAAATTATGATGTATTACTTACTTTCATAACCATCCACCCATTAAAAAAATATTATGTCGCTCATTTTTACTTGTGGAGTACTTCATCCACAAAGTGATTCATTTTATTTTTCATGTTATGCACTCATAGATTATTCTTAAATTGTATTTAATTTATTAAAATAATTAATATTATAATATTAATTCTATGATAATTATAGAACCATGTCCCCATTAACCATGGTCAATCTATAGATGTTGTTATGTGATTATAAACTAGACCTCATCAAAATATTTGACATTAACAAAACATTATAAAAAAATATATAAGTTTTTATGATAAATGAAATAAAATGGTTAATAATAATTTAATACACCTGAAAATTGTTTTTAAGAATATATGAAATTATTTTATTTTTATTATATTAGATAAAAATAATTTATGTGGTGATTTAGACTGAAGGTAAATGATTTTTGAACTGAGTTTATATACATTGAGTTATAACCAGACATCATTGATTATGTTATGAAAATATTATGTGTCAAATGACCATTTTTTTTATTCAAATAGATTTTGTGGATATTGATTTATTACACATTATAAATTAATATATTAATTCTCACTCCAATAACATGATATTTGTATGGGTATTTTGTCTCGATTTCCACTCAATTTTCCAATATTTGTAATTATAATCAGATTTTATTTTATATAGCCTATATGCATCCCATTTAATTATATATAGTCTAGAAAAGAACTATCTGGAACAATGACATAGTTATTTATCCCCATGGGTATAATATAATACCTTTGTCTCATTTCTAACACACTTCATGTCGTTACCCACTAGGGTCACTTATCATTCTAATGATTGTAGATTCATGACAACATATATTTTTTCCCTATGTTTTATTCTCACAAAAAAAACTATCAAAACATCCAATAAGGTTATATAACCTAGCACTACTTCATTCCAAGCCCTCATATCTATGGTGTTATTATTATGAAGTCTCCAAAGAAAAAATCTACCCCGTGTTGATAAGGGTAGAAAAAGTTATTCATTTATGTATCACTTTTTCAAGGGTATTAAAATATCCCACATTATAATAATTCCCTATTTTGGACCCCACTCCCTAATAAAAATAATTCATTCTATAATTCAATAATGATATTGTATCTGATACCAATTTGTAATGCCCCTACCCATGCCTCCAATTTTAGGATAGGGAGTCACAAGAACTCATATACACCTCATAAAAATAGGTTATTAACTAAAAGTGAGGGTCTGTATTCAATCAGTAGTGATATTATAACCTCTATATCGTGTCCCTACACATACAAAAAAATTAAAACATAATAACACCAATTTTCCAGTATATAAGAAAAAATTATCAATTAAAATACATGCAATTAAATAAAAAATTAATTAGGATATCATCTTTGAAGTAAAAAACAATGTATATAAGGAAAGAAAAAAATGAATCAAAAATAGTATGGAGTAAGTCTCAGCATCACCGCTCACCCCAAACCTACATTTCCTAAACTCTATTTCACAAGGCCCTAGTTTTTTGTTTGATCAATAGTTAACAAAATAATGACACACAATAATTCCAATGTATGGTGTGAGAAAAAAACCTAGCAGGACAGCACCAATGAAAGGTTCATATTATTGAAAATTAATCATATTAGTGTCTTCTATGACATATTTAATTTATCATATAAATAGAGAACCACACATGTGTTGAGTTATTATCTGCCAACCTTGCCACCAAGAACCTCGATTCAAGCGCTTTTTTCTCTATGATGGTAATGATCACATTTTATGGTAGCCACTTTTCCATAATTAATAAATTCTACATTCCATATTATTAATGTGGTAATTATATGGAATGCCATATTCTCCACCCAAATTTAGATCATTTTCCTTGGTTGATGATAATTACAAACCGGTGTCGCTCATAAAATTGGATAACAAATTATCCATATAAGGTATTTTGTCACTTCATCTAGTGGCCAACTAATTCTCCCTTCCCATGAAGGGTCTACCCTCACATCAACAGAGATTTTTTATCCAATATAAACCATCAAATGATCCATAGACCATAGAAATTATCATTCTATTATGCTCCCAATTCATAGTAACATCTAATAGAAATGATATTATTTTTATCCTGATACAATTAGAAACATAACATAATCTATTCAATACAATAAGAATTTGGTTTCATTAAAAGGATAATATAATATCAATAAAAATACTCAAAGGATACACACAATCATAAGATAGAAAAAAAGGTCACACGTCCCCAAATACACCCACTTACAATTACATAATAAACATGAGTTATGAATATTAAATAATCATGTCGGGTAAATATCATAGACATGGTGATTCATTGTAAGGAACTTCATACATCACGAATATTTCCGAGGAAATATAAAATTCATTATGGAATTGATTGTAAAACCATGTCTCAAACCCATGAAAAACAAACTCTCTTATAAATGATTCTTTAAATGTGTTTCTATTTTCGATAATGTTTTAGGGATTAGATATTGAATTAAATTCCATGTCAAGAATGTTTTTTTAGGAAACACATGACTTCTGTATTCCTCTAATGGAATCATCATTAATTTATTTCAATTGTAGGTGTTCCAAATCAATGGACTAGTTTAATGATGAAGAATAGATCTTGAATTTTTCATTGAATCTTGAATAGAGCCATATTCCTAGCCAATAATTAGCGATCCATCATTTTTCTATCAACAAAAAATAAATTCAAGGTAATAATAATGAAAATTTATATCCCATAATGATCATTCTTAAATGGAACACGTAAAAAAAATGTCATTAAGAAGTATTGATTTGGTTAAATAGGTTTTCACTAACACATCGATACCTCCACCAATATACAAAGGAATCATGAATGGATTTTTCTTCTATTATCAATTTTTCATTAAGAAGAGTTTTATGAAGGTTATAAATGATGACTTATATATAAAATATATGTTATCAATGGCAGATATGGATTCGACCAAGAAATGAAATCAACTAACTAGATCAACCACTGATCCATAGAGAGTGGTAGAAGACATCATTGTATATTCATGTAATATAATATCATTCATAAACCCATGAATATGACATGATAAATAATAAATATTTACATTTTATCTAATAATAATTTACTATTTTAATGTCATCAGATTGGTGAATGCATGAAGGAAATGAAGGTATGAATGGGAGAGTCCAAGGAACATGGTATATATATTAGTAAATTATGTTATTCTTAGATATACTCCCAATCCTACTTCTTATTTCTAAGATATATATGGATCTATGTCAGAACATTGTTTTCCAATATTATCCAATGACATTTTTATCCCCTCTCAGTAGGATAGTGGCATATCTAGTGAGAAAATGTTGATTTTGGACCAAATCAATATATAACACCAAAAAATAATATTCTATTAGTAAGGTTTTTTGAATAATATTCCTACACATTTTATTGAAGATGGATTGATGATTGAATATTAACCCATTGATCGTTCCATTTTATATTGGTCGAGGATTCAACATTTCATCAAAAATACATTTGACCAAAGTTATAATTATCTTGGATGGGGGATGTTTCGTGGTAGGACATATTAAAATAGTCATTATTTGATATGCCCCATCATGATTTTCATGTTTAATCATGTTTCCATTGAAGGAATTACAATGATTATATGGTGATTAGACCGATCTAATTCTTTCTTCTTCAATTTAATATTAATTGTTGATAAATTCTTTTAATGAGAACTAATATACTTAAATAGAATCCCATCCTTTTAAATAACTTATAATTTGAAACATTTGGGGACTAAATATTGTTTGTGTCTATATAAAAACATTCATGACATGGGGTTCTCTTGATTATACATTATAAACCTCTTTCATGACAATGAAAACATGAGGGACAAATCTTTTGTGTTTCAGTTTTCTTATTATGGGTTTGAAAATTTGTTTTTTATTCATAACCATGGCCAACATTGGATTGATTCATCAATAACTATGATTTAGGATGTTCATTAATGTTAATAACCATGTCCACAACATTTTTATTGAAATGAGTTTTTATAATTGATAACATATTCTTGTTACATGTTTTCTTGTGACTCTGGGAGTGGACTTTAGAGCTTTCTTATTTTTGATCATATGATTTTTTCTATACATTTAGTGTTGTAATTTATATACCCTATATTCCCTTTCAATGATATGTATTCCTTACTATATTATATGGTGTGTGGAGCTTTTCTTCTGGTGTAAGGATGAATAAGACACCAAGTCTCTTTTAGATGTATCCTTAGAGAAAGAGAGTGATATCACAATGATGACTAAAAACTATGGAACATTTGATGGTATGGTTCAGAGGAAAGACAAGTCCATTTACATTTTTGAAGACCATTAATAATAATATATAAACTACTGGATACTACCTCATGTGGTAGAATGTATGGTTGTGGTGATGTGTTATCTAATTATGTTAAAAATGATAGGTGGAGATTATCATTATCAATGGATAATAACCACTATGTGGGTGGAGAGTATTGTATTCATGATAAAAACAACTATTATGTTGGGGCTTGAGTTTTTCCCTTTATGGTGTAAATTGGTATAGAAATTAGTAGAACCTTTACCATCAACGATCTAAAGTTGGTGGTGTTGAGGTTCGTGGAGGATTGGATAGTTCACGATAATGCATCACATGTTTGACTATATATTTATTGCATAATTTAAACTTTTCATGAAATACATGATTATATATTACTAGACATTATGTTATGGAATCCATTATGGTATCATATAAGGGTTTTTTACTCCCTCCTAGTGTATAAATCTTAGTATATTCATAGATTTCATGACAATAGTTCCTATGAAGGGAAGGGGCTATATAATTGAATTTTATAGAGATAGACTATTGGAGTTATAGGAAATTTTGGGACATACTCTGAATTATTTCTAAAACATTTATTTTCTTCTATACCATACATAGATTGGTTTGAATTTAAATTCGTGGATACCTTTTATTGATATATTTTATGACATGTATTACATTTAGTGCACAAGATGTCTTATAGCCTCCGTATTGAAGTCGGTAGGATTGAAAAGGGAGTTTCATAAAACAAGACTATTGATTTAATCATGATAATTAATGTTTAGATTAAATTTTAATCATTCATATAGGTATATCTTAAATTTTTTCAGTGATACAAAATTTTATTATAGTATATATTTTTTTCGATTGAATATAATTTCATAGGAGAATTATTATTATCTCTCCTTCATAAACCATAATGTTTTTCTTATCCCTAGTATATTAAATGAATATTAATTTTTTTCTTACAATATTTACCTTATTTGTAACATCACTCTTGAAATGAAATTATTATAATAAAATATGATCATACATCCCTTTGGTATCAAGTATATTTTCCTTACATGTCTATATTTTTAAAAAATATATTTTTTTTATTTACTAAAATACATTTTTAAAGAAATTTTATATTCCATGAACCTTATAAAAATGTCTCATTATATGAATACCCTAAAGCCACATTAAATAGTCTAGATTATGTTGTCCATAATAAAGTAGTATTATCATACACATGGGAAGAATTTTCCTAAGGTACTTATACACAAACAAACCTCAATGACCATGTAATTATTACCTGTAAAATAAATGATAACTATGCATGAATTCATCTAAAATCCGACAATTATAGTATGAAAAAATGTATTGGTAATCCTAAAGGGACAAATAAAATCCCATAAAATGAATCTAAATATATGACCAACCTCTAAATTGGGTGAGGAATAATGTAAATTTAACCATATGAACATACCTCAATTTATCCAGATCACAAAAATCCAACTGTCACGTTCCCACTATGAATACTTCAAATGTTTTCTTGTTTCAATAAGACGTAATAGACGTGGGAAATCCAATGAAATGGAGAGTCTAATAATATCTTGTAGGACACTTGGATATCACTATGAATATAGAATGAATAATAAAGATAATCCAATCATAGTTTTATAAAAAATAATGTAACAAGATCACTTAGATATACTCATAGTAGAAACACAATCTTATGTAAGATCATGGGAATACTACTATACTGGGATTCCAACATGAAAGACCCACATAATTATCACCTAGGAGAACACACCCCTTTTTTTAATATAATGGATAGTGATGATCCCAAATTTCATGCTCATCAGGTTTCAACATAAAAATGACACACTAAAAGTGTGAGGATATTAATACACAAATGGGGATTCACACCCAAGGCCCTGGGTTATAGAAAATGTGAAATATTGATTGACATGTTAAGTAGGAGATCGAAAATGGAGTAGTGTTTGTCATAATGGTTGAACGACCCCCCGGGGAAATTGATGATGAAAGAGGATTATGCTTGAGGCCTCATTGAAAGATTCAAACAGCAATATCCAAGATTAAACATTCTCAAATGGGATCTCCAACTAATAAATAGTATATGAATCTATAGTAAACATCAGGTGATTGATCCAGGGAACATACCATTGAAACAAATTCCTAAAATGGAGAGGAAAGGGGATCCATTGAAAATTTTAAAGAGTAAATGACATTTGCTGAATGTTTATGAAGATTCACCTTTGAACTGGTATATTTCCATGTATTACAGCACATATGTATGTGTTTTTCTGAGTTCATATCTCTACATGTGTACACCTGGTCTATAATTTTACCAATACTAGTATAATGTATCTATTTTAATGTACACTTATTTATGTCTATGTACCCTCTGAGGAACTTTTAAATCCACTAGGAATTGGTCACATTTCATGTGATAGTTATTAGAAAATGTGTGATATTTAAATTATTACAGAAAACTACGATCCAAACAAAGGATTCCCGTATCGAATATATTTCTAGATTACATTATATTTAAACAAGGATTTTTATATACCTTAGGTTACCCTTCTTCATCACATCTTGTACCATCCAAAAAATCATAGATGTGGGTTCATTCAAGTTTCCCATCATCATATATCGAAAATCCAGTTTTTGAATCTTCGCTGTAATTAACAACACACATCATCCTTATCCACATCATTGAACTCAAGTTGAACATGCATAACCTATTTTTTTATCTACCTCCAGTCACACTCCTTCATCATCACACCTCAACCATATCATTGATTACACTTTGTACCCCACTACCGATCTATTTCATTGAATAGTGGCTAGGCAATGATTGAGAACTAGGTATTTCATCGAACCACATGCCAAATGAATTACCCTTGATGAATGATGAATGGGGGAAGAAATACACAAGAAAATAAATAAATAATAGGCATTATCTAATGTGTGATTTGGAAACAATATACATCCATTAGAATTAAAAACCAATATATATAATATAAAAATCAATTAAAATTCCCAAATCATGGATAATAAATCTCGTACATGTCATATGCATGATCAAAAAATCAATTCTTTTGATGATTGATTTGCATTCATCATGGGAATGTGAAAACATGGAAAAATTCAAATAAAATAATTTCTTACTTGGATTCCTGATAGATCACCAATGAATAATAGCCATTTTTTTCTGTCATTGGTGAGATTCAATAACTCTAATGGTGTCATAATCCTCACCCTCTATCTGATCTGATGTCATTATCCACGATCTCCCCAATATTCCTCTCTAATGTAACCTCTCAATTTCTAGGTTTATGTAGTTTTCACTAAAATGTCTCCATATATGCATATTTACAAGGAAATATTAGGTAATGTATTTTTATCATATAATTAAATTAATTTATTTTATTTTATTTTATTAGAATCCCATGATTCTTCTCAATCAAAAATTGTGATGTGAAAATATATTATATAATGCATATGGTAAAACACATTCTTTGAGATCAACAGTTACCTATGTTTTCTAATTCAAGCCTCGTTTAAGTGTTATTCCACTTTTTCAATTAAAAAATGGTAAATGTAATGTCTACCATTTTTAATATATTTCAAAACATTATTCTAGACACACCGTACCACATAATCTCATACTGTCTCTATTCTTAGCACCAAATAATTTTCTATAAAATATTCCAAGGAAATAGACTAAAAAAGAGTTGTTAAATTCTCCACAAATTTTGTATTTATTCCCCAGAACCCTAAAACTAAAAAGATAAAAACAATTATATGTGTGTTCTGAGCATGTATTTTTGCCTCCCACTCCTATGTACTCACCTAATGACTCACGTTATATCACCGAACATGCAGTAGGGGACTCAATTACATATCGGGGATCATCTATTGATGATTTTAAATCTAAAATAGGTATTATTCGAGGGTAAATCCATATTAAATATCATGATCACCCTAGAGGATAAAATTTGAAATGTCAGAGATGTACCTCCTCAGTTGTAACATATTAAAGATGTTGTGTACTTGGTATAACTATAGAGGTAGAGACAAGTTGTATACCTCCTCACAAAATCAATTGAGTAACTAGAAAGGTCCTATGAATCATAGAGACACCTCTCCACCTTGGAAAAAATATCTACAATCCACATTTTAATGAGACCCTTATGAACTCAGGTTCTCCCTCCTATAAGTCTAAAGGCCTCCATTATGAGTCTGAATAAGACAAATACATTATTATTACAATACTTATCCTCTATTGGAAGATATTTACCCTCTCTTTAGTGTCTCTCAATATCTCTAAGACAATTAGATAAGACTCTCATGGGTTCTTCTGTCTTGGTGGTGACCTACTTGGTCGACCATACGAGGCCTCAAATGGTGTCATACCGATGGTAGAATGGTAACTTTTATTGTATAAAAACTCCACTAGTAATAGAAGATCCAACCAAATATAGATAATGGCAAACATTAATGTTATCATCTATTCATTCATGAAATGAATGGTCCCCTCAATTCGGGGGTGATACATTGTTCTCCAATGTAATTAACTCCTAAATGCATCTAGAAATACCTTCTATAGCTGAAATGTGTTGTTTGAATCATGTTCGGAAATGATCTTCAATGAAAATTCATGTATTTGGAATATATAATTCATGTAGATAAATTTATGTCTCAATACAGAACTCTACTCATGAGTATCATAGATGTCGGATGACCTGTTTAGTGGGTATATGATCACCTAAATTGAACCAAGTCCCCTAGACATATGTGGGAAACCCATAATGTTGTCCATTGATATCTAATCCCAATTCCATTTTAGAATCTTAAGGGGTTGATATAAATATGTTGCAACCTAGTTATTCACCTTCACTTGTTAACAAGTAAGTCATATATAGTCACACACTCTAACTCTATTTTTCATCACAAGACAGCAGAACTGATGTTGATGGTCTAAGTAAATCATTACCATACCAAGATGTACAAAAAATGGTGAAGTGTGGAACTCCCTCAAGACTTCCTCTAACAATGTCACCTGTACCAAAATTCATCATATGAAATGAATAAATAGCTCCCCAAATTCATAATGTTTATCAAGATCATGTCTATTGAATATCTGAGTATATAGTCTCACAGCCAATAACCCCAATTTGACCTTCCTCAGCACATAAATGTAGTGTGGTAACGACCATCGACTTGATGTAAGATGATTCGTTCGCTTTGACAATTTATATCAGAAAGGGTAATAAATTCTCTAACTACTCACTTAGTAACAGAGAAAAATATATCCCACTGAGGGAATCTTTCCCTATGTTTCCCTTCCCAAGAGTACTGAAAATCTCAATGTTATTATCATGGAGGAAATATATCCATTACCTCTATCTCATGTTAAAATCAATAGTATATAATATATACTGAGAGAATTTTGGTCAATATATATGATAAACCTCCCAAAAATCAGGTAGTGTCATTACATCTTAAGTGTAAATAACTTCACTTCTAACTCAGGATAATGGATTTTGTAATTTTTTTCCCTTATGGTCTCAACTGATGTGAACAATAGCCAATTCTTTCTTGCCTCAACATTTGAAAAATATATTTAGTGGTCCCTAAAACATCAAAAAACACTCTGTAAAAAACATTCTCCTTTAGAAATATCTATAAAGGAGTGCTCTTCAATATTAGCCTCAACTCCTAGAAATCCTACTGGTGCCTCTCTATCTATAAAATGATTATTCTTTTGCGTCAAAGATAAAAATGAAGATACTATCCTCATTAAATCTCATAAGATTCTATGATAATATACTTCCATACAAAGGAATCTTTTCACCTCCATCATGTTCTTTGTTGGATACTAGGAAATATTTTCCTCAACCATTTTTGGTTCCATTATAATAAAATCCACTAAGATAACATGTCCAAGAATATGGAACTCTAAAACCCATAAATTGAAATTTAATAGATTCACGTAATGTTGGTTCTCTCGTAGTATGTCAGCAACTATACTTAGGTGTACATCATGTTCCTCCTCATACACTGAGTACACTTGGATAGCATCACTAAAGGCTATGAAAAACTATTCTATGAAGGTATGAATTATTTTGTGCATTAGTCCCACGAACACATAATGGGAATTTTCCATACCGAATGAATTCACAGTGTACTCATAGTTATTATAAAAATATATGATTTTTTCCTTCAGTATATCCTCTCCTCATACTCATAGCTGGTTATATAATGATCTTAAGTCAATCTTGGAGAACCATCATAACCCTCTCAAATTATCAAAGAGGTAATTGTTATCTTAGTACTGGATAATTTTTCATTATGTTCACCTCGTTTATGTGACAATAATACACACACAAAAATAAGATACCATCCACATTCTTGGAGAACAACACTAAGGATTCCCTAGGTGAAACACTAGGTCTTACAAATACATTCCTCTAAAATTCATCCAACTCCACCCTCATCTCAATATTATCTACGAGATCCACCTGATATACTAGTTCTGTAGTGGAGTTGTAGTAGAGTTTAGATAAATGCAGAAATGTTTCTCCTGGTAGGGAGGTATTCTTCTCATATATATATAAGAAATATTTCATTTTACTCAACCAACATTGTATGAAATTTAAAACTCATAGAATCCACTACAAAAAGGTATAGAATTGCCAACTGAATACTAGTACGATGCACCCTACCATACATGAGGCCATCCTTCTCTTCTTGGGTTTCCATTTAACCCAAAAAGGAAAAACACATCCCATCAATATGGACACACTACATCCTCAACCATATATAGTGTATCTAGGAATGAACTATAAATAACGAGTTCATACCTATGATATAATCATAATGCCTCATCATGACTATAAAAATGTCCTAAAATAAACACAAAACTCCAGGATTTACTTCACACTGTCGACAAAAGATCTTGATTGGTGATTCACCCCAAGTATAAGTCTCCAAGTGCAATGGTAGAGAAATTTTTTCGACCATAATATTTATTACTCCAACTTTATAACTGATAGAAAAGGAATAAATCAAAAAAAATTCTATGAGTATTGCAGATAAAGTATAAAAGATACATAACATACCATTAATCATTCATAGATGCAGTAGGTCATCACTCATGATCTCTTATAGCTATCTTTTCCACTGCACTACTTCTCCATGAGCTAGGAATGGAGAGCATGAGGGTCATGGTGGTTACACATCATAATGTGTACCACCTATAGCTCCACACCTCACTCTCCTACCATTTAATCCTCATTTCAGAGTAGACTACTCCTTTTCTACCTCATACTAGGCAACCCATCCATAATATCTCTATTATTCATATGGTAGTTTATCCAATCCAATGAAAAAGTGCCCTTCTGACACTTTAGTAAAACCAAATATCTCTATCCTGACATGATCAATCATGTAGGACATAAACCAAGACCTTATATCATAGTATCTCCCCCAAAAAACATCACCCATTATGTTACTTATGTCAATAATCATAAACCTACCATCGAAGTCTTTGCTTCCATGTGCCCATGAACAGCACTAATTATTTGTCTCTGTTCATCTTAGAAACTATTGACCACGGAAGTAGACTCTAATACCCATGAATATGATGGATTTAATAGAGGTATCACATTAGCTCATATTTATCTATGTAGACCAATATATATGTTTTGATCCAAAATGAACCGATCATGTACCATATCCATCGATTATTCGGTGAGGTTGGTGAACCTCAATGTATACTCATCCTAAATCCCACTACCCTAAAGAGGCTCTAGAAGTTCCTAGTTGCAGTATTCCATCAATGTAATTGGGGAGAACTCCTCTCTTAAAATGATATTGAAATTTTTCCATACTAGAGTCAAATAATTTTAAACCATTATAACCAATTCATATCATTTTCCTCCAGAACCATGAAGAAGACTTACTTCTATGACCACCATCTGGTCTATAGGTGTCCGGACAATATGGAAACAAATATAAACACCTCAATTCAGTCCACAATATCTTTTTGTCCAAGATCATCTAATAAATTTAGTGGTTACATTCACCTAAAAACATAATGCTCACTCCTAATTCAGAGCTCATATTCTGGTACTATTAGTACCATTGTCCACTCAACATGTGGTGGTAAGACTGGTGCACCACCTGGAGTTAACATCCCCTGAATGGGACCATATATAAAACTTTATCACTCAAGGAATCATCATTATGATTTTGATGAAAAATAATAGCATGAAAACACTATATAAGCACCATGAAATAGATATGATGTACCGTGGTTAATAGTTATATTTGGAGAGATGCCTCATGAAATACATGTAAACCACAACCCATTCTTATATGATAGATATACCATTTTTTTCTCCAATAATTTTCTATATGTAAAATTTCAACAAGTCGATTTACAGAGTCCTAGTGTACGGATACATTGGCCTTTTCACTAACACTAGTGTTTTTGTCCTGATTTCTAACCCAATTTATGTAACATTATTTCCCATAACTAATCTCATAGACATAAGTCCAATAGTTGAACTAAATTCCATGGATACCTCTCTCCTAAGACCTTCCCCAATAGTTCCCTTGTTGATAGTACCCTAAGACGACCTCTTATAGGACAGGGGATGGATACCATCATCAAGTATGTGTATCACACACATGGGATCCCTTTTCATGATGTAACGGTACAAACAGGCGCACACAATTCAATGAACATAGAATGTTGAAATGAAAAACAATTGATATGCATACATGAATACATCTAAAATCCCACCACAATATTTTGAAAATAGGTACATGGTAGATAAAAGGTATAAATTGAATATTACAATAATGAATCTGAAGATAAGTTCAACCATTAAATTGGGTGAGGAATGATCTCAATATAACCATTAGAACAATCCCTTCCATGCCTGACTTAGTATGATTCTCCTGGTCATTGCCCTTATAGGACTCCATTAAAGGGTCCATTGTCTACATAAGACATGGAATATGTAAGAAATCCAATGTTGGGAATTTATTACAATACCCTATATGACACCCAAAAATAACCAAAACATATAGAATCAAGAATTAAAATTGACTCATTAAATGTATATTTCATTGGAATATAACAAAAATTTCTAGATATACTCATTGTAAAAACACACAATCATGTAATAAAATAGATTTATTTCCACCCATTGAATCTCATTCGAAGGTCCCACATATAATTCATTTGGGAGAATACACTCCAAGAGTAAGATACCACTGATGGAATTCGTCCAAGATGACTTTGTCATTTATTCTATCCATAATAAGCATGCATTGGATGTTCAAAGAGATCGATATATAGATGTAGATCACACCCAATGGACTTCAGGTATAGACACATACCTATCTTGATTCTCCATCTATGTGGACAATCGAGGCCCATATAGTGTGGGTAATGACGTTACCAAGAATCCCACCTTGGAAAATGATGATGATAGAGGATCTCACTCCATGCCTCCTGGAAAAAATTTAACAACTCTTCCCAAGAATGGTGTTCCTTATCGGGGATCATTATCTTATCGATAGGACATGACTCCATATTGAATCCTTTGGGAATGGATCAAAGGATCATAGTGTAATGAATCATTCCCATTATGATGTGGAAAAGGGTTACAATCCATCTTTTAATGAGTACATGACATGTATAAAAATTGAACAACATGTCCCTTCAGAACTATGTTTTCAAGTGTTTTACAAACTAATCCCATATAAATGTCCCTGCACATTGCACTTACCATGTAAACCGATCAATTTCCATGTCTGATTATATGGCTTTATCGAGCATGTGTACTGCTATTCATTTCCATCTTCCATCCAATGTACAAACTGAGCATCCATGTAAGTGGAAATTATAATGTGCTCGATGCCACATGCCTTGTTATATTAATCATCTCACAGAAATCCTAAATCATTTTAGAGAGTCCCACACTATTTGTAATTATTGATTACACACTGTGTAACCTATAAATTATAGATCTATTTGGATCCTATGTTGCATCATCCTTCATGTCGCAAATGGAACTACCCTAACCTGAAATTTTGGATCATTGGTCAGTCAACCTTCATGTTTCTAGATACTAGGATTACGAGATAAAATTTCCCATTGTAAATTACAAAACACATCATCTATAGCATCACCATTTATATCAATATGAAGGGGAATCACCAGTATGTTATGATTTTAAATTTATCATACTCCTTCACCGCCACACCACTATTTCATATGCAATCACATGTTGTAAACACAATATTAATCCATGAAACTAAATAATTTTTCTTTAATGATCGAATAATGTTTATTTCATCAATCCATGGGCCAAACAAATAAATCACAGTGAATAAATAATAGGGAATGAAATGAAAAATCCACAACCATGAGGAATTGAACTCTACCTTTGTTCATGATGGGATTGATTAATTTTCTTAGAAACAATGAATATAGAGATAAAATATAAAAAAATACATATTCAAAAATCCTATATAATAAATTATGTATACAAAATCATGACAATACGTGAACCAATTTATTATATGATTGATTTGTGTTTATCATAGGAATAAAACTAAGAGATTAAATAAAAATAAAACTATTTCCTCCTAATAGTTTCTATTGATATCTAATAAATAATGATCATGTGCCACCATTGGCGATAATCACAATTTATGAAGGCATAATGATCCATGATCTTGATCCAATATTATTTTGTTCTCCAGGATATCATCTAACATTCCTCTCTAATGGCTCCTCTCATGTTACACAGTAATGAGTCTAACCATAAAATTTTCATAGAATATTATATCTATGAACATGTTTCGATTAGGCTATTAATAAAATAAGTAAACAAATATAAAAAAAATTAATAACATTCCCATGAAGGCACTCAGTCCCAACACCTAACATCAAAATAGAATAATTCACCCATATGGTAAACCCTATGCTATCTTCTCAACAGGGAACTCATATTTATAATCTTATAATTATTTTATTATTTAATCCACATTTTCAGTAAAACGGAACACATGTTTTCTTTAATGTATTTAATATTGTTGAAAAATTAATTTTGACTCACTAGAACAGAAAATTTCACATTGTCTCATCACGTAGAACAAAAAATAATCCATATAAAATTCCAAAGAAATATATATAATAATGAGTTCAATAAATTATTTTATCCTCAATTGTTTAGAATTTTTAAGAAGAATATTTCTTTGGTTTCTCAAAAAGTACATTGTATAATTTATTCTCAGGAAGTAAAATTGAATATCTCTTTTTAATATATAGAGTTTTAACATATTTGCCAACTATAAAAAAAATTATAGTATTATTCTTCTTCTACATGTTCTGTATTGTTTTAAAAACAATAATATTCATGGAAAACATAGTTAATTGTTTGGTTTCAGTTTTTTCTATTCTCCAGTAGACATGATTTTAATAAAAAAAACATAGAATTAAAGAGAATTGATGATCATAGTTTTCCTATTAATATCTTTTTTGTCAATAATTATACCTCAAAACCTTAAATTTCTCATGATCATATTTCATTTGAAATTAAATTTCTCTACCATATCCACATTCTTTTTTTCATGTAAATTTTTATATATTAAACTTTATAGGTATTCTACATATGGAATTTGTTGGGGGAATATTTCCATAGTTTTTTTATTATATTTTAAATTATTACGTTCTATGTTCAATAAAAAAATATATTTTTTATAGATAATTTTGATTATGAATTAATTTTTCATTCAATATAAAGGAAATATTGTTCGCATGTAGTAATGGATTAGTCCACATTATATATGTCTCGGTGATATATTGACTTGTATCTTGAGAAAACTAATTTTATAGCCATATTAAATGGTTGGTATAATATTACAAACCACTTTTGAAAGTATCATAACTATGTTCTTGTTCATGAAATCAGAAAATATCTATTTTATTTAATGATAATTCTTTTTTTACTATCCATATATTTATTCATTAATATTATCCCTATATAAATTTCATTCAAAAGATATTGATCAAATGGAATGTATCATTAGATATTTACAATGATATATTGATGATGACTTTGATTAATCATGATATATTTCATTTATCACAACACATAACCAACATTTCTTATCACTCATATTTTTTTCCGTTCCTTATAATATGAAGGTGTAACAAGTTAAATATTTTCAAGGATGTACAATATATTCCTTCAATAAGTTTTATTTTTTTCTATTATAATATTGGAATCATGTATGACTTTACTTATTAAATAATATATAACCTATCAGTAACATCAGATATCATACCATGTATATAATTTCAATATAATAAATAGGACATCTGATCAATGATCCTGGATTCAATGATGGTACAGTTGGTATCAAAGCATATTTAGTTTGAAAATTTGATACTGAATTATGGAAAAACGTTATTAGAATACCTATCCATATTATATATTCTAAGGATATATCTACTTATAATTTGATATCATAATGTTGTGTAAATATATAGATATTGTTGTTTACCCAGAAAATTTATCCTTGTATGGATAATGGAATGTTGATGTAGCTATGGTAAAATTTTACATAGTGTAACAACTCGAAAAGTTGTGGATTTTATAATGACTTGACCATCACAAGTCCATAGTGGGAGGTCCTGGGATATCACACCAGGGTAGAATCTCTCAATAAAAATGATTTTGTTAATTCTGATTTTATTTATAAATAAATATGGTGAATGATATGAAATCGAATAATTTTACATAGTGATATGTGATAAACATAAAGTGTAATGGGTTTATAATTCCAAATTATATCATGTGATTAAAATCATAGGTACTCCTTTTAAGGAATTATGTGATTGGAGTCTAAGATGATAATGAATATGTTTTTTAAAATTTAATTGAATACAACCGTTTCTTTTTGTAAGTTGTTATGTGAAAATCGTATCTGATGAGAAATTATTTTATATTTGGTTGATATATGTTTTAAATTATATATTAGACTTATGTTTAATATTATCATTGATTTAAATTTTTTTGTGATAAAATAGGTATTTTATTTTTGGTAATACATTTTTTATCATACAGATAACCATGAGATGAAAAATGGATTTGATAACTGATTTATTAATGTTATTTTTTAATAAGTTAACTATAATTTAAACATTACTTGAACCCAGTAAATGGAAATATTTTTAGATATGATGACATTTTATTTGAATAAAATTCATAAGTTTACATTTGGGAGAATTTATGATTTATTGTGTATATATGGTTGTCCAGTTTATTTATGCGAAAGAATAGAAAATTTTGAATATTATATGATAGAAAATATATAAATATCCCGATTATGAATTTAGAAGAGATTATAGTTGTTTATATAAAATGTAAAATATCTCCTAGAATAATATTTAATAAAATATTTTATATTTTTACTTTTCTAGTTGGCAAGAAAATTTAGGAATAATGTTATTTTTAGTACTTATGGAATATTTTTTGGACATTGGATATAATTTTTCAGTATTTTGAAATCAATGTCATATTTATTCATATGATGGTATGTTAATATTTTTTACTACATTATATTAAAATAATAATTTCATTTATAATGTAGAAATAAATTGTCATCATTTTATAGAATATACAGTTTATTTAATGTTTATTTTAGTGTTCAAGGAATGAAAAAATGCTCATGATCATGATCATTCACATCTAATGATAAAATTGTTACAATAGATTGGGAAGAAGTTATTTTAGTAAATTTTATTATTTTTCTCAATCCCAATGAAAATTTAATTCCTCAAAACACAATAAACTAAAGATAAAATAAAAATGACTTTAGGGTAAGGCAACACTTAACTACCATAATAGGTTTCTAGATACTCATTTTCAAGTATTATCCTTATAGAGATATATGCGTAATATGATTCCTTGTCGTAACCATGAAATTAATGTTCATGATAATATAAATAATTGATACTATTACTATGTTAGGTAGAAATTAATATAAGGATGAAATAATGAAATTCCCCATGATTTTATTTTCTATTTACATTTATAAAGAACAAAATGTTCGATAGATTCTAGCACATTCAACATCGGGCATTAAAAACTATGAAATAATATGATTCAAATATAACCATTGTAACCTAGTAATAGAATTTGTTGTTATGAAATAGACCAACTAAAATATAGATATATATATATATATATATTCCACACTCAATATATATTTATTAATTAATTATATGAACATCAACTCTCAATTTTGTGTAATGTAATATTTTTCATCAACAATATGTTTTTTTAAATGATTGTTATTCCTTTCCATAAGAGAATATTATCATTTATTTTTTACAATTGTGAAATTTAATTTCATAAAAATGATATTATTTTATAAATCAGAATATCAAAATAATCATATCTTAAAATTTTGAAAATTTTCTAAATAAATTTATATTTTGTGAATAGTGAAAATACTTATTTTTGAAAAACAATGATTTATTTTATTTTAATAAATAATTTTATATATCCTATAAATTTTTTTATTTATATTTCAAGTAACATAAAAAATATTTTAATTAATATTATCAATATAATTCAACATGAAACCATATTATATTTTATTTTGATAATAGTACATTTTTATGCTTAATAGTGGAGTTTTTTTATATTATTTTCCAATAATTTTAATGAAAAGAGATAAAAAAAATATTATTATAATTCAAAAAATTGAATCCTAAAATATAGATTTTATATGAGGAATTTTTTTATTTAAATTTGGTAGATATGTCCATTTTATTTTTTGGTCTTTATCAATAGTAACAATCGTAGATATATTTATCCACAATAAAGGCTATATTGAGTAATTAAGGTTTAAAATATAATTAAAAGGTTTAAAATATATAAAAAACTTATCTTTATTTATTTTTAATAGGTTAAATTGACCATATCTATCATAAATTCGTATATATGGCATTATGGTGCCATTTTCAATTGAGAATGAAAATTATATTATTTGTATAAAAGTTTAAATTCAAAATTTCACTCAATTGACATTAATATATATTATATGTTCACATAATGATAAGATGATGTTATTAATTAATAGTAAATACTATTTCAAAACTAATTAATTTATTTCTGTAACGGTGATTTTTTTAAATTTCTAGATGACATATCATTGTTTGAGTAGTTACTTTATACCACTATAATATTTATTATTTTTGTAATTACTAATATTATTTCCAACATAATAATAATAAAATTGAATTTTATTATATATTAATGAATTAATTAATATTTTATATTATCCATATTATTATATAAATTTACTTTTGGTAAAATATTATAAGAAATTAGTTTCAATTTATATATTCAAATATTATGTACCCATTATTTTTTAATCCTTACTTTTATAAAATATTTCAATGTCTATAACTACCTTTTAATATCATTCCATTACCATTACAAAATTATATTTTAATGTCCCCAAAATTCCATATAAATTTTTTTATATTGAATTATTTCAAGACCGCCAAATCTGACGGCGCGCGATTCCGAGGCCTAGAGTGCCCAGAATGATCTATCACATTTTTGTTAAGCTTTAATAAGCACACGTAAGTATTTTTCCAAAAAAAGTGGAATAACTCTTAAACGTTTACTCCAATTATAAATCTAAGGGCACTGTTGCAGTTAAGATGGTGGGTTTACCCTAGGCACGACTTATGATTATTCGGAGTGGGACTCCTTTCTGAAAACCTGAATATGGCATAACCGTAAATAAAATAATTGAGTAAAATTATTTTATTTTTCAATTATATATAACTCACAAAAGGTAACTTGGATTAGAAATCTGAGAACGCTGCTGAACTCATGAGGGTATTCTCTATTTAGGGAAATACTGACATTGGTCAGTGCGGGCCACCAGTGAATGTTAGTTTTTGGCCGTAAATAAAACAATTAAGTGAAAGTTATTTTCATTGTAAGACTATATCATTTAAAAGGTAACTCATATTGGAAATCTAAGAGTTCCATTGGGTTCATTGGGGCGTGTTTCACTTAGGTAGAGACTAACCTCAACAGGCTCGGGTTGAGGGTGACTGTTAATAATTTTCTGAACATTTTTTCGGGTATGTTTAGTAAACTTGTGAATGGCATTTTCTAACTTTTGAACAGTTTCTCGGAATAAAAATTTGAGGTCACTGTTGAATATGCAGCACTTGGATTCACTTAATGGAGGGATAACACAAACTACAGTAGGTCAGGGTGAAATGTTATTTTTTGTGGACTTTTGAATTATTAATAAAATAACATGTTTTGTTATTTTATTTTATTTATTTCTTCCAACAGACGAACGGGGCCAGTGGGACCGACGACGATTCAAGCTAATAAATGGATTGAATCTTATTTTCTTATATCAACACCGTTGAAAATTTGGGAGGTTCATTAATTAAATGATCCTCATTAATTCCATAAGCCTTACACACTACTTCTCCTCTCCTATTTATACAGAGCTCAGGGAGGGGTGTTGGCATGGCTTCACCAAGCGATGAAGCCCTGTCAATGTACCGCGATTCCAACCACATGGAGGATGGGACTACTTCCAATGAGCGGTGACGAGCGCCACCGAGTCATGAACTGATGACAACGATTAAGGAGGTTCTGTCGACCGTCATCACTAGACGTCTCTTCTAGGTAAGGGTTTATTTTTATTTTGCATTTTTGATTCCCTCTTCCCCATTTAGAAAATTATAAGAAGAACGTGGGTCTGCCGATTAATGTGTTGACCCCCGATTCATTCATATTTGTGGGAGGTAATTGCAGGGAATCATGTGGGGTTAATCTTGTGCCTAATACCACTGTTTATTAAACTGCCTTAATATCCTCCATATTATGAGCTAATGCGAAGGCTGTGGGCCTAATGAAAAGAACCCAAACCCTATTCTATCTTGATTTCCTTGTGCCACCTTGGAAAACAATGAGTGCGTCGATGCATGACACAAGAGGAGGGATGAGGCTCATCAGCCACAGTGAATGGAGGAGGTGGTCAGCACGATGGTCAGTCGCATGCAGAATGGAGGTGAGATCGTTGTGCCGTAGACGAATGGAAGTCGCGGCTGAATCTGTGGCGGATACTAATCCCACCTCTGGTAGGTTTCACAGTGACACGAAGGCACCCACACAGTGTCACTACTTCGCCAACCGGATGGCCTCCAAGCCATTCGGTAATCCAAGTGACAGGGGGGTTTCACCCCCCGTGTCAAAACAAACCAGGCCACCGCCCTCTTGCTGGCCAACAGATCCCACAACGGGCCACCATCCTAGAACCAGACCAACACCCTCATACTAGGCCGCTGCCCATATGGGCTGCCACTGCAGACTAGGCCCTCGCCTGAGCATGCCGCCTCTCCAAGTAAGATGTGCTGCCTCCTTGTGGGCCTCCTTATTCAGGTTGGGATTCCCTTGCGGGATTCCCAATTTTGGCTAGGCCGCCCTTGAGTGCTGCCACTCTTGGAAGATAGACTAGACATTGGCCATGTGGGCCGGGTCCACCCCGGCCCAGCCCAGACCCATTCGAGCCAGGTCGGACTGGACCCGGCCCCACCTAACCTAGGAACACTTAAAGGGGAATATCATGAAAACTAGAAGTATGTTTGAAGAATTGTCTGCAGCATTTGGATCCTTGGATCAACACATACATTTTGGTATACTCCACTTGATATTTTGAGAGTGTTGGCGTACTTTTGTGTTGGATCGAACCCAAATCCAATCGGGACCTCAGATCTAAAACGCTTATAACTCAGAGATCAGGCATCCGATTGACACGTCATCTTTCGTGTAAGAACCCTTATGACATGGCGGTCCTTTGGGTTAATCCTTTTTGGAGCTTAGTGGCTGTATAGGTATGAACAATATCTTGAGGCTAAGATTCTACGAAACTCGAGCGCACATGGTGCGAGGAAACCTATAGTAGGCTGCAACGTGAAGGATGAACATCGATTCTATGTGGGTAAGCATCTATCAATCCTGTGTTGGTCAGATCCTGTGTGCATCAAGGACCAATAATCCTATGTGGGTCAGCGCATACCAGTCATATGTGGGTCAGATCCTGTGTGGGTCAGTGGGGGATAGTTACCTATCGATCCGGTGTGGGTCAGTCGGGGTTAGTTACCTATTGATCCTGTGTGGGAAAGTAGCAGTGCTTATTAATAGAATAAGATGATATAGTTTTCAATTATCATCTGTAATTATGTACTTAAGTAATAAGTCATTGTGAGATGATTCTTTTACTAGTGTGGTACTTCAATCTTTGTGGTGTTACCTGTGTGATACTTTTATCTTCGTGGTGTTACTTGTGTGGTACTTCTACCTTCCCGGTGTTACATGTGTAGTATTTTTATCTTCGTGGTGTGGCATTTTTGGTACTTCTATCTTTGTGGTGTTACATGTATTGTACTTCTACCTTTGTCGTATCATCTTCGTGGAGTAACCTGTGTGGTACTTCTATCGTCATGGTGTTACATGTGTGGTAATTCTATCTTCGTGGAGTCACCTGTGGGATACTTCTGTCTTCTTTGTGTTACCTATGTGGTACTTCTGCCTTTTTGGTATTGTCTTCGTGGTGTTACCTATGTGGTACTTCTATCATTGTGGTGTTACCCATGTGGTAATTCTATCTTCATGGTGTTACCTGTGTGGCACTTCTATCTTCATGGTGTTACATGTATGGTACTTCTTCCTTTGTGGTATTGTCTTCGTGGTGTTACATGTCTGGTACTTCTATCATTATGGTGTTACCCATGTGGTACTTCTACCTTTGTGGAGTTACCTTCATGGTGTTATGTTCATGGTGTTCTCTTTGGGGTACTTATACCTTCATGGTTTTACCTATGTGGTTTCCTTCCCTCATGTATGATTTTAGTATATCTTGATAACTTATGTATATATATGGGTATATACCTAAGAAGAGTTTATGTATTTCTTTGTGGTTTTTCTTTGTAGAACTCTAGGAGACATATGGGGGTCATGGGGTTCCTACTGGGTATTGTTATACACATCCCTGCATGGGCTTTGCCCGCACCTTGGTGTGTTTTGTGGAGATGACGTACATCGTTGATCAAGGTCGAGGGAACTACTACCAGACAATGCTTGGAGGTGGACTTTTCGGCGTGACGTGACGCGGAGGAGACTAATGGACGTGGAGTTTGGAGGAGCCTATCTGTACCTACCCTACAGGTAGGAACCACGGAGGATGACCATGTATCTATTTTCCTTTTTCTTTCAATTTTATTTTACTTCCAATCGTAATTGTACTTTTATAGTTGAGCTTGTATTCCAGACTCTTTTTACATTCAGCACTCTTTTACTACAGCAGTTTACTTGTGGTTGCATCTTATTGCGTTCTAGTCTAAGTGGTAGCTTCTTGTTGCATTCTTGGACTGTGTGTCTCTACAAGATAAAAAATGCCTTCCCATTTATGTAAAATGCCATTCTGATGCTGGTCTCTAGCCCCTGGCCTATGGGATGTGAGTTTGGGGAAGTCACAGAACAGGCCCCGAGGGACAGGCCATGAAAAAGTTGTATGAGACAATTTTTGGTTCTACCAAAGAACTAAGACTCTGATATTTTCAGTGAAGCAATAGTGTTATGTGTTATGTGTGTGGTTTTCTGTTCAGGGAGTCATTTAATTGTGTAGTGTCCGATGTATCCACACACCATGACCCTGGATTCTGATTTCCGAGTCAACGCACAAAAACACTGATTGCGAGTTTCAGCATCAGATACCCCTCAAGTTCCATGGTGAGCCCAACTCACAGGCGGGTGAGGACTATCTTGAGGAGGTTTATGAGACTTCTCTAGAGCTTCAACAGCTTCGGCAGGATGACATGTCTATATTTTTGAATTCATATGGGTGTACCGACCATTCTGGGTACTCGATGAATATGATATGATCCGTGCTTTGGAGCTCATACATCCGAGTGCAGTGTGTATAAGGACGTATGAACCAATACCACTCCTCTATGCATTCCTACCTATGTTAGGGTGCTGAAGAGAACCTTTTCGGTTGAATGTTCTTTGGCTGAGTGGATACAACCAGTGAATGTTAGTAGTAGGAAAGCTGGAAACTGGCGCAAGTCTCAGAGATTTGGGCTTGTAAAAATGTTTCAGGAAGAAGAAGTGATAGGGATAGATAAATCTTCAAGGGTGCAGACATGGAAGTAGAGTTATGAAATCATCATGAGGTGTTGTAGATTTCAATATGTTACAACTACCCCCATTGGGGTCCCCACCAGGCACAGGGAGCTGGAGGACAGGGGAATGGAGTAGCTGCATATGGTCAAGGAGTGGGACCCAAGGGCTCTTGGAATGATTCAATGAATGGTATGTGTCTACTACTAGCTACTGTATTAATAGACGTAGGTAATAGTCATTACTTCCTTCCACAAATCTTGTCCAAATCCTAGAGTTTCTAGTTAAGCTGTCGACTTGGCCCTCACTTCTGGAGGAATCTTTTGGAGGAAACTCGATAATAACACTTATGCTAACGGTGTGATCTGACACATGAGGTGAGATATTCTATTGGAGCCTTTTGGTGGTAGCGTCGAGGCCTTATGACGTTAGTTTGGGTATGGACTAGACATCCACAGTTCTTACTCAGATTGATTGTATTAGGAAAAAGGTTGTGGTTTATCTAAAACATGGGAATGGGGTTTTCCTTGGTTAGAGAAAAAGGTAACCCATGAAGCACGGGATAAACTCATGCGTCAGAGGGTGCAACAAATCACTCTTCAGTTGGCCAGCCTTACCCTCTTGGTAGTAGGAGTTTTGAGTTTTTATTTCCCAATGGTAGTGGTAGAGTGTAGGGACATCTTTTCAAAAGATTTTTCAATGATTACCTCCCCGAAGGGAGAGAGACTTCTACATTGGCTGGGTACTACCAGTGTTTTCAACCAGACTTCTCTAGGGTAGCGGCACCATTGTCAGCTTTGATGAAGAAGGCTAAGCCTTTATTATTGATGGAGAAGTGTCTGCAGAGCTTTCAGAAGTATAGACAATGACGATGGTTAGAGTTCCTCTAGGACTATGACTTTTAGATATTCTATACTCTTGATAGGGGAACATGGTAGCAGACACACTCAGTTGGAGCTCTGGTCTATAGTAGTAGAGTGAGGCATCAAATCAGCTAGTCATGCTTCAGATATCCTTTGTAGATAATGGTGGAGATGCTTACCTCTAGTCAATGAATGTCACTCCACCTATTCCTCAGTGAATTCGGGAGGCACAACTTGGGATTTTGACTCTGAGGCCTATCATGCTCTGATATCCTTAGGATGGTCTTCTAAATGATTTATTGAAGGTGGGGATCATGTTATCCTCTTCAGAGGATTCACCATAGTACCAGCGATGCATCGAGAGGAGTTCTTGATGGAATTCCATACATTCCCTTTAACATGTACATACATGATTGGAAAATATGTACCAAGACCTCTGATGATAGTAATGGTGGGTAGAGATGAAGAAATCAGTGGATTAGTTTTTATCACGATGTCTCACTTGTCAATAAGTGAAGAATCTATATAGCTGGAAGATGTCTTTTTGCCGACAAGAGATTGAGGCCTTTGGAGTTCTAGGAGGGGGGACCCTGTTTTCTTGCATGTCTCCCCTCGATGGAGACTACAAAGATCTGGAAGAGACATAATGTTATCACCAAGGATTATTAGATGATTTCTGATACTTTGGAGGATTGGTGAGATGGCATACCCTTGGAACTATCACCACGGTTGGAGTGGGTGCATAACGTCTTCCACGTATCTTAGGTGAGGAGATACATGCATTACACTTCTCAAGTCATTGACCATGGAGAGATGGACTTAGACGATGGGTCTATGTTTATGGAAGTTCCAGTAGATATTGAGGATCAACATAAGCAAGTCATTCGTGGGCAGTCAACACCTCCGGTGCACATTCGCTAGCAGCACTTGAAAATCTAGAAAAGCACATGGGAGTGGGAGGCTCAGATCCGGGCTCAGTACCACAATCAATTTTTTTTCTATTTGTTGGATTTCGGGGACATAAATCCTTAATGTGGGGAGAATGTAATGTACCAATTTTTTTTAAAATTTTATTTAATTATATGGAATTATTTAGAGACTACGAAATATGACAGCAAGCGATTCTGAGACTCGGAGTTCCCGGAATGATCCATCAAAGTTTTGTTATTATTTAATTAGCCCCCATATGTAGTTTTCCAAAAAAATTCGTATAACTCTTAAATAGTTACATGGATAAGAATTTCGAGGGCAATGTTACGCTCCGGAAGAGAAGTTTACCCTAGGAGCGACTTATGTTTAGTCGGTGCGGGCCTCCTTTGAGAACACCCTAAAATGGCATAACTTAAAATAAAATAATTAAATAAAATTATATTATTTTTTAAATTCTTATAACTCATGAACGGTAACTCGTATTAAAAATATGAGACCATCGCTAATCTCGTGGGGGTATGCTTTCTTTATGAATATACTTACATTGGATGGTGTGGGCCACCATTGAATGTTAGTTTTTAGCCATAAATAATATAATTAAGTGACAGTTATTTTATTGGAAAATCCATAAAATGTAAACTGTAACTCGGATTAGAAATATGCTAGGACCGTTGGGTTATTTGGGCATGTTTCCCTTAGGAAGAGACTAACCACGAACAACGCGAGTGTTGGGTGACTATTAATAATTTTCCAAACATTTTTTAGGTACGTTCATTAAATGCATGAGCAGTTTTTTTAACTTTCGAACCATTGCTCGGATTAGAAATCTGAGGGAATTGTTGAATCCACAGCGCCGTGATTCTCTTATGGGAGGCCTAAAATCAAACGCTGTAGTTCGGGTGAAAATTTTATTTTTGTGGACTTTTTAAAGATAAATTGAATAACATTTTTCGTAATTTTATTTTCATTATTTCCTCTAATGGAAGAACGATGCTGGCGGGACTGGTGACGTGTCAATCCAATAAATGGTTTGACTCTTCTTTTCCTGTAACCGCACTGTTGGGAATTTGTGAGGTTCATTAATTAAATGAACCTCATTAATTCCCTGATCATTGCTCACTCCATATCCTCTATTATTTATATGGAGATTAGGGAGGGGCATTGGCATCGCTTCACCAAGCGACGAAGACCTGGAAAAGTACCGCGATGCCAACCACCTAGAGGACGTGGCTGGTTCCAACGAACGGTGATGAGCGCCACCATGTCATTAACCAAGAACAATGATGAAGGAGGTTCCATCGACCCTCATCAGTGGATGTATCTTCCTCGTAGGGGGTTATTTACATTTTTCTGGTTTTGATTCCCTCTTCCCCATTCTTGAACTTACATGAAGAAAGCTGGTCAACCGACTAACGGGTTGTCCCATGATTCATTCGTCTTTGTGGGAGGTTATTGTGGAGAATCTTGTGGGGTTAATATTGTTCCCAATACAACTGTTTATTGAACACCATTAATATTCTCTATATTATGATCTATCGTAGAGGGTACATGCCTAAATAACTAGGCCCAAACCCTCTGCTATCATGCTTTCCTTGCGCCACCTCAAAAGACCACGAGCACGTCGATGCACGTCACAAGAGGAGGACCGCGACACGTTAGTCATGGCAAATGGAGGAGGCAGTCGGAATTACAGCCAGCAGCGGCAAGGAATGCGGTGCGGCCACTTTTCTGCCGACAAATTGAAGCTGCGGTCGATGCCGCGGTGGAGGCCAAACCTACCTCCGGCGGGTTCTGTGGCGACCGAGTGGCACCCACAAAGAATCGTCTCTTTGCCAACAGAACAACCATTGGGTCGTTAAAGAATCCGAGTGACTGGGGGGTTACACCCCCCGCGTGAACAGAACCAAGACTCCACCCCCCGAGATGGGCCACCACCCTCCCACCAAGCCTCCGCCCTCGAGTCGGGCCGCTACCCTCGCACCTGGCCGCCGCCCTCAGTCCGGGCTGCCACCCTCACACTGGGCCACCTTTCAGTCATCGTTCTACGGCCACTGCACCAGGTCTCCACCATCTGAATGTGCCACCACCCTCATGGTGGGATGCCGACCATGGACTGGGCGGCTACCCATACGGGCCTCTTATCTAGACCGGGATGCTGCCCCTGCGTGTCATCGCCCCACGCGGGCCGGTCCGCCCCCCTTGCGGGCCGACCTATTCTATCTGGGCCACCCTTGAGTGTCACCCCTTTTATAGGCCAGACCAGATTGGCCTAGTTGGTCAAGTCCTCCCTGGCACAGCGGTCCAGGTCTACCATGGCCCAGCCCCGAACGAGTTAAGCCGGGTCAGTCTGACTGGGTCAGACCGGACCCGGGTCCAACCGGACCTAAAAACGCTTAAAGGGGCATATCGTTAGAACTAGGCATCTATTTGACTAATGATATGTTGCATTTGGATCCATTGATTGAGATGGTCTATTTATTATACTCCACATGAGATTTGGAGAAAGTTGGAGTGTTGCAGGGTTGAATGGAACCCGAATCCAACTGGGCCCTCGAAGCTAAAATGCTTATAACTCACAAATCAGGCGTCCGATTGATGCGCCATCTATCGCACTGGAACCCATATGACATGGAGGTCCATTAGGTTACTCTTTTATGGAGCTATGTGGCAGTCTAGGAACAACCGATATCTTGGGTGGAAGATTCTACGGGACTCGAGTGCACCAGGTGCACCGGGTGCGAGGAAGCCTGTGGCAGGCTACAACCTGAACAAAGTACATCGATCATATGTGGGGTAGCATCTATCGATCATTTTTGGGTTAGATCCTATGTGGGTAGTTCTTATTGATCATTCTTGGGTCAGTGCCTACAGATCTTGTGTGATTCATATCTTGTGTGGGTCAGTGGTGGTTAGTTACCTATCGATCATGTGTGGGTCAGCGGGGGTTAGTTACCTATCAATCATGTGTGGGTCAGCGAGGGTTAGTAACCTATCGATACTATATGGGTTAGCAGTAGTGCTTCATAAGTGAATAATATGATCTAGTTTAAGACTAATAATATGTACTTTTATACTTAAGTTATACCTAATTGTAAGCAAATTCTTTTAATAGTGTGGTACTTCAATCTTTGTGGTGTTACATTTATGGTACTTGTATCTTCGCGGTGTTACCTGTGTGGTACTTCTACCTTCGTGGTGTTACCAGTGTGGTACTTTTAGCTTTGTGGTGTTACTTGTGTGGAACTTATACCTTTTGGGTATCATCTTTGTGGTGTTACCTATATTTTATTTCTATCTTCGTGGTGCTACCTGTGTGGTATATCTATCTTCGTGGTGTTACCTCTGTGGTAATTCTCCATTTGTGGTATCGTCTTCGTTGTCTCACCTGTGTGGTAATTCAATCATTGTGGTCTTACCTGTGTGTTACTTATATTTTCATGGTGTTACCTGTGTGGTACTTCTATCTTTGTGGTGTTACCTGTGTGGTACTTTGGCCTTTGTGGTATTGTCTTCGTGGTGTTACCTATGTCGTAATTCTATTATTATGGTGTTACCCATGTGGTACTTCTATCTTCATGGTGTTACCTGTGTGGTACATTTATCATTGTGGTGTTACCTGTGTGGTAACTCTACCTTTTTGATATTGTCTTCATTGTGTTACATGTGTGGTACTTCTATCTTTGTGGTGTTACCCGTGTGGAACTTCTACCTATGTAGAGTTACCTTCGTGGAGTTCTCTTCATGGTGTTACCAGTGTGGTACTTATAGCTTCATGGTGTTACCTATGTAATGACATTCATTCATGAATGAGATGATTATATCTTGATAACTTAAGTATATTTATGGGTATATACCTAAGTAGAGTTGGTGTCTTTCTTGGTGGTTTTTCCTTTTTGGATCTTTAGGAGACCTATGAGGGTATTCAGATCCCTACTAAGTATTTTTATACTCACCCATGCATGGGATTCGCCCGAACCTATTTTTGTCTGGTGCAAATGAATTATAGTATTTATAAATGCCGAGGAACCTAGGACTAGATGGTGCTCAGCGGTGGACCATTTGACGTGACGTGACATGGAGGAGACTGATAGAAGTGCAGTGCTGTGGAGGCGATCTGTACCTACCTTACAGGTTGGAACCTCAGAGGATGAACCAATGTCAATTTTCCTTTTTCTTTCAGTTTTATTGTACTTCCAGTCGTACTTGTAATTTTACAGCTGGGGCTGTATTCCGGCCCCTTTTTACTTTCAGCACACTTTTACTACAACAATTTACTTTGTGGTTTCATCTTATTGTCTTCTAGTCTTTGTGGTTTTTTCTTGTTGTGTTTTTGGAATATTAGTTTGTACAGGTTAAAAAGGAAATGCCTTCCCATTTAAGGGATACACCATTCCAGTTCCAGTCACCAGTCCCTGGCCTATGGATGGTGGGCTTGTTGTAGTCACGGCACGAGCCCCGTGGAATGGGTCATTACCTATATTTTATCTTATCTGTAGCAAAAATATATTTTTTTACCCTTTGGTGGCCATTTGATTACATTTACATAAGAGAATGTTACCTTCATGTAATGATTATAATTTTTTTCACCCTTATGTGTATTCTTTGTTACCGTTATGTATCATTAAATGTTATCCATATATAGGTCCTATAGTCATGTGTTTACCATTATAAATGATTCATCGTACCCTTGTTTGAATTCCTTGTTTCCCTAAAGTCAGTGATTCTTTTTTACATGTACCCTTTCATTACTTATATAGTAATTTTTTGGAACATATATAAATGAGGGTTTAAATTTAAATAATTATATAACATATGTTTACATGGATTATGAATCATAGATTTTACCCTTATACCACATATGATTACTACTACATACAATGATGCATAATATATAAAGTTTGGGTCACTCTTTTGTATCTCCCAAATGACATATACATTTCATGGAAAACATATCTATACACATCTAGTTTTATACTATTGACCATTGAGTACTATTAATTATTTATATATTACACTTACACATGGAATAAAGCATACCCATATGTATGAATAATGTCCAAGAATTTTCTAGACTTATCTGTTTAATGATTTTCATTGTATTTTCTTTTCATACATGATTAATTAAAGTGTTGTAATTATCATACTAATTATATAAATTATTTTAAAGTAAAGGGAAACGTTTTCATATTTTTTAAACATATTTATATAAATGTCAAATTTTGTTACTAATTCTCTCATATATATAATGTGTGGAACTAAAATAATTTTATTTATAATATTGAGTTACCTGGTTTGTATTTAATGTTTATGAATTCATAATAGATTCTACAATACATATTCAATCTGGTTTTAAATTATTTTAATGTAGTATCGTTAATGTTTAATATTATTAATTTTTTAATATGGATAAAATTGTGAATTTAAAATTTTATTTATTATTATCTGATTCTATATATGATTTTTTGGATAACCTTTTCCTACTAATTGGGAATTATTTTGAACTCACTAATATGGAAATTCCATATTTTTTCGAATATATAATTTTTTTAAAATTTTAACAACATTATCTTTTCCCATTTCCTAGATAATTCTAAAATAATACTATTAATTTTTTATATTGAATTATCTAATAGATCACTTGGATGTGTTGTGTTATTTCTTATTTTAATGTCTTGAGTAATTCCTATGGGAATTGATGAATGTGATAATGTAGAGACATACAATTGTGGAACATAATATGATCCAAAAATAATTTATTTATTGAAAAACTCTAATGGCCGGAATGACACGTCTTGAACTTCATTAGCATTGAATTGATGAAATTAACATTTCTATAATACCATGAATTCATCATTGAATAACATTTTATGTTCATTCACCTATTTTTTCTTTTAAAATATTCTTTCTATAACTATACATATGTTATTTAATTATTGTATTTTTTAGTAGTGGTAGATATTTAGTAAATTAAATCATTTCACACAATAGGTTATACTAACTCTAAAAGAAATAACCTTGGTTATGCTTACCTAAGAAAAATTATGAACCATTAGGATGGATATTCCCCACGAAAAATTGCATCTCATATCACTGTGGGATCCATAATTCATCAGTTGGGATGTGATGGGTAGACTAAATGACAATGAATAAATCACTGTAATGTTGTTTTTTATATCATTTATTTTCTATATACACTAATAACACATCCATTATTATTTCTTTTTATGAAATAATTATTTAATAATTTTAATCCATAAATATCAAAATTAATATTACAGGAATTAAAAAGTTATATGAAAATAATATTCAGACCCTCTTCTATATTTCTATCAACCATTCTATGAAAATAATAATTTCCTTAAAATCATAGACAATGATGACATAGTTCATCTGAATATAGTATAAAAACCCATGTACGTGAAAATAAATACATCGAAATATATTTTTTGGATGAATTATGATGTCACATATATTTTATGGTTATTAATAATGATAATAGGATATAAATTATTTTATATTCTTACTTCATTAAATTAATTGTATTTTTAAATTGAAATATTTATGTATTTATTTAAAAAAATTAATGTTATTTTTTGATAAATTGGAATGTAATAAATAATTTAAAATTAAAAAAAACCAATTTATTTTTGAAAGTGAATGAGATATTATCAAACATGTCAGCAGTTTCAACTTATGAGTCACTTTTCCTCATAGATTAAATTCCATGTCCACTAATGTGTAAAACTTTTGTTATCATGGTAATACATTAATAGAGATAACATGGTGTTAGAACTAAGATATAAATATTAAAATATCTTATAAAATTGTATAAATTATATTGTATGAGAGGATATAAACATCCCACCATCCAACAAAATGTAATCTATTTTTTTCAATTTGAACATTATAACTAATTTATATGAATTTATTATATTTATAATATCTATGGGTATGCTCCCATCACATATAAAATGATACCACTCCTCCACTCCTTCTTTCAATTATTCAACCCCTATTTAATTCTATTCGTAACTATCCTTCTCATATCCTATATGATCTAGTCTAATCGTAGTATATTCCTCTAAATCATATGTTGTAATAAAATCATTGTTTTATTAAGAAGTGGAATAACTATTTAACCATGTATATTCATTTTATTTTATCTTTTACATCATTCCAATAATCTAAAACAATTCTCTTAAAATAACATCAGTATATTCTATATACTACAATTGTATTGTGTTGATGGCATGATCCACAATCATATTCTTTATGAACTATATAAAAATAGAAAATATATTCTATATATATGACCTACCAACCACCCATTATTTTGTAATTAATTTTCCATCCCCACTTTATATGATTGATTATAAACATATACCAAATTATTTATATTGAATTCATAAATATAATGCATTACACATGTCTATACTTTTTTCTTGATAGTAGAACTCATGAAACAATAATAAATGATAAAAATATAACCATTCTCCACATCTCTAGAAAATTCACATGAATGGGATAACCCCTCTTTCAAGTTACCCTCATATATCACTACCATCACAATAGATTTATGCAAATTCTATGATACTAAATAATAGTTAATTTCTAACTGATAAAAAGTTCATCTTCTCAAAGGAACTAGGATTTCACACCTAGCCCTTACAACATCTCTCATATTTTTACCACTCACTATAAAATATCTATTCACACACCAAATATATCACATTGGATCCAAAAAGATAAAAAATCTATTTGGGTTTCTCAGATACCTATATATACTTATCAAGAAACATTTTTTTAGTAAACTACAAACTCTAGGGAACCCATTCCCATAAAACATCAATGTTCCAGACTACCTCCATGAGGAAATAAATCTCATTAATAATTATATTACAATTTCATTTTATAATAATTCATACCTAGTATTCCAAGTATTATTGTTTATTTATGTAAAATAACAAAAAAAACAATATTGCAATACACCATATATATCATCATTAAAACGTTATAAAATTGAAACTATCTTCCTTTTTCCAAAACTAGCATAAAGGAATCAATTTTCTATACCAAACCAATAGGATACAGTATATATCCCTTATATAGACGAACTTCATATTCTGTATGAACAATATTCCCAATATTATATCCACATCACATATCATTAGAAAAAATATTTCATATATTACTTGAGTATAATGTTAGAACATATATATATATAATGAAATATAAATATATATATATATAATGAAATATAAATATATATATATAATGATATTTTAAAATGAATAACCCTCTATCATCTAAAAATTTAAATACATTATAGCATAATAATGAATTTGGAATCCTATCGACCATGAATGATGCATGTATTGAAGAATCCTTCATATGTTAAAGGATAATAAAATAGTAATTATTAATTCAGAATAAAGAAGTCATACATTAATTAATATCCCATTATTAATAAAAAAACCAAAATCATCAATCATATATACATGTTCCCATACACTATCCATTTATAATTATCCTCATAGTGCACAATTATAATGTATATATTTAAATTTAACACATCCATATTCCTTTCATACCTTCCCCCAAATAATTTTTTTTGAAAATTATATGACGATAAACCTATATAATTTCATTTCCTTAGAAACCTCATCAATTTCCAGACTAGTTTATTATATGTTTCTATCCAGGCCTCTTCATTTTATAGTCGAATGCATATACAGATAAAAAATATTAGTGTGTACTAATATCATACTTGAGGCTCGTAACAACCATTTATCTAAATATAAATCGAGTTGACCAAGAGAAATTATGAAATAATTGGTCTTATTCAAAACTGACCCGTGGAAAAATAAGTTGTGGTTGGAAACCAATGTATCACAGACACATGAGAAGAGTGTGTGTAAAACACAATAGGGTATGGCCAATAAATTCTATATCATTACTAATATTTCATTGTAAAAAAACTGATTTCATTGAAAATTAATTAATAGAAGAACATATTATGTTAAATAAAATAAATCTTTATTTTCTAAGGTGAAACCTGGTATCGACCCTACCAAACTCGGGATGTCCTAGATGTGCCAAAAAATGTCAAGTAACACTCAAGGATACATTTCCCACACTTAAATGTCATGATTGTTTTTAAAAGTTATATAAGATCATTCATGGGGAATGATATCCCAAACTAATAATAACATATATAAAACCATTATAGGGAATTTGGTTCATGCTAGAATATCGAATAATAAAATTAGTTGGAGTGTCCCCACACAGAATCCAATGAATAATGTTGGGGGAAGATATTACCCAACTGTAATATTTTGTAAATTAAATCTCATTGAAGTGTGTCTCAAAGGAGATCTCATATAATAAAATTGGGGGAGAATTCCATCATAAAATCATTGATAAAAATAATTGATGGGAATAAGGACCCACTCTTTACTTTCAAATGATTGAAATTGGGGAGGATGAGTGTATCTCCACACAATCACATAAAAATAACACCAAGGGAAAAATCCCACTCTTAGTTATCATATGTAAAATCAAGGGGGAAGTTGACCCACTTACTAAAATTCCATAACAAAACAACATAGTTCTTGATCCACTATGTAATATTTCATATAATTGTTAAGTTGTATCGTCCACCCAATAATATCTCACGTAATGAATTGGGGAACGAAAACACACTATAATCATAATCAACATCCTATTAAATATTTATACATTGATATCTTAGAGATGTACCACTAAAATTACCATCTCTAGGGTCATTATAATGTTTGGTCACCACTGAGTTCCCCATGGAAATTACATAGTATGGAAACCATGCATGTAAACATCAATCTTTCTCCCTTCTCAATAGAAAAATCTGTCACTTTGGGTGAATAGGATCCATCTATATTATTATTATTATACTAAATCCCCACAAACCATAAAGAAAAATACACACAAGGACCACTCTAGATAGATGGAAAAATTCCAATATTACATCGAAAGTATTCATAGGCCAATCCACTTTTTTCCAACCTATAATGAAATCCTACCCAAAGCTTTTCAAATAGGGTTATCACATAATACTTTTGTAGGAACACGTTATCCTCTCTCAAAATAAATAATTTTGAGCACTATATCATATATCCCGATTCATGTATCGAATAATAAGACAAATCATTATTAGTCTATCACTCTCCTATAAAATAAGGTTTCTAAGGGTACCAATATTATTTCCAATTTGTTCTGACTATTTCATGTATAGACATTTAGAGACATTTTATCTCATCTTAAACATTTATAATTGATTCCTCATCCACCAGTGGATGAGATGATGACAAGTTTACATTGGTCCATCTGATTCCATTAAAATTTTCCTAGTTCAAGGATGTTAGAGGAAACATTTCATTTTTTAATAAATGTCTAATCACACAATTTTTCATACAACATATCACAGAATAGCGATATATATGAATATATATATATGTAGTGTCTCAAGGGACAAAATATATTTTCATATAGTTATTTCCATTAATGTAAGATCATGAACACCCATTGTTGATCATCAACTCACATTTACCCACTTTTCATAAACAATATCATGTATGTCAAGTAATCCAACATCCTCATGAATCATAAAAAAATTAAATAATTTATAAATTATTTATATATTAATTATAAAATTTATATTAATGGTTTAATGAAGGCATTTCTCCTTTGAAACAACTAATAGTTTAAATATCTAGAAACTGGGGTGTGCATAACACATTTATCAATATTATTTTTAACACATAAGATCCAAATACATTCAATAATTTAATTCATATAGTTTTTAAGAAAACATCCTAAATCCATAAATAATTTTTCATAGTGATATTTCTCAATGAATATTCCTGAAACCTATTGTGATCAACCATATAAAATCTCTTCTATCTAATCAATGAAAAAGATACATGATATAATGATTATTCCACCATGCTCTTTTATAATCTTCACCCTAGCCCTAAAACAGTAATAACCCATTAGTACCGAGATATAAGGGAAATATTTAAGAATAATCAATAATAAGTATAAAATACTCCTCATTAATTTTATTAATTTAAAATAAAATTCATTATATAAAGATATATATATAGTCTATCAACAGAGAGAGGATCTCAGAGGGTCATGAGATGTGATAATATAATATTTTTTAGGGTAAGGAACCCCTCTTTCATGGACTTGAACCCATAAAGATTAATTTTTATCAAGGAAATAAATGTTTATAAAATGAAACCCCTATAAAAAAGTATTTTAAAATGATAAATTATGTTTCTTATATTGTATATTTTTTTTTAAAAAATATAACCATGGATAAGGTTTTTATATTATATGTAGGGTTTCAAATATAAGAAGTAATGTTATTACAATAAAGTAATCCAAAATAAGGTTTTCCCTTTTTTATTAATAAATATTTTTATGCATAAGGTTATTTACTTATCCAAATGATCAAATGAGAGCATTTTCATTAATAGATATGTTTTTTCATTTATATTACCTATCATGTATCTTTTTTATATTTCATGTAGTGTTAGTCATTTAAGGAAAACCAGTTACAATATATTTTCTAACATATGAACATATTTTTAACACATAAGTTATTTTTCATTTCAAAAATCTAATATATAACAATTTATATCAATAATAATATATTTACCCACATGTGAATGATATTTTCCATTATAATGTCAATTGTGTAACAAATTTTATAAATACCTATGGATTTTGACATTATGAAAAACCCAATATTTATCATTTCTAGCACATTTTTAATATATATATTTGTTATGAAATAAATATCAAATTCATACCTAAAAACTTTTCCCACCATGGAATATTGATGTAGAATACTATAATATTTATTATATTTCCTTATAAAAAATAAGTATTTTGAATATTACATAATATGTAAGGTCTTTTAATTATAAAAAACATCATATGTGATATATTTAGTATACTCGTAACTTAATTATGAAATATGTTAGGGTATTCCAGAATGAAAAATAAATTCTTAATATATATTATTGAAATAATAACATAATAGTACTATGTAAAACATTTGACATAGGAAAATTCCATACAAATTTATTTTCATCCTTCTGTAATATATTTTTCGATAAGTAAAATATATTTTTATCTAATATATTTTTGATGAACAATATTTCTCAAAATGTCCATGTACATGATTCTCATGGTATATGGTGTCATGAGAGTGTTATTTTCCATTAAAGGGTAAATATTTGATTTCATTCAATTCAGACGGTAAGCATTCCACGGTAGTGCCTGTTTTGTTGTTTGATTGGAGTATTGAGCATGGGGTAGACCATTTTTCCTTAGTAATTTTGAGCATGTACATGTGGTTAGTTGTTTGTAGCTGAGGTTCAATACAGAGAATGAAGTGGAATGGTCTATAATTTTTAATGTTTTATATCATGGAGTTTCCACCCGTTGTTAAATATAATGATGTAAATACTATAGGGATCATGTTTTCTAACATTCCCTTTTGTAGGTCTCTCTATGAGAAACAGGTACTCTAGGGATTTCCCTGTCCATGTCCCATTGTGGTTAAGTGAAAATGACCATGTTCCTCATGTGACACTGTATAATATTTTCTTAGAGAACATATTGGGGGTGAAATTACCAAGACTATTTTCATAGACAATACTAATATGGAATTAAAAATATCTCAATTTGGTATTTAAAATATAAGAAAATAATTGTTCAAAATCTTTAATTCGAGATTTTATCTTTGATTAGGCTCATAAATATATTGTTTTTTGAGGCCCTACACCATGATAAATGCTTTAAAATATTAATCTATAAAAATATTAGTCCCAATATAATTTCTTTTATTTTATTTATTATCTATATCCAATGTAGTCTGCATGATCTCTCATTAATCTCTAGACACACTTATTTTGACTGTGGTTCACTCGGATCGAAGTATCATGAATAGAGTAACCTTACATTTTCCTCTTTTCCTTATTATAGTTTTTATTCATCCATTAATAGGTTCTTTTGTATAGATCCTATGATTTGGTTTTGAAATTCAATGAGTCTTGGTAGTTGTTTCTTGGGTATTAGTTCTAAGGTGTTATCTTTTTTATTTGTTCTATCTTAATTAATGGCTGTGATTGTTTATTCTTGTGGGAAATATATTTAACTTCTAATCGAGTTAATGTATCATTATTATCACCTTTTTTTGTTCATATATAAGAAGTTCATACTTTATTCTTCCTTTTCATCAATAGGACAATATTAATTTAGAATAAAAATAATTAGATTGAACTGAAATTAAAGGGGAATGAATTAATAACATGTATTTACAAGATTTTTGATAATTATCCTCATATTATTCTTCTTCACCACTGTTAGTGAAAATCATGGATGTTTAGAATAATTCTGATGTTATGGCTATTATGATTTGTAAAACATAGTCTGTTTTATCAATTTGTACCCACCATTCATAAAATGGATAATTATTTATATATGGATAATTAATCTCATTGTAATTTAATTCTATATTACTATGATAATAATTATTTAATAATGATGTGATGTTGAGACATCCTATTCTGAAACTGTAGTTATTTTTTATGAAGAAATTATTATTATATGTGTTTTTGTTCCTACTTCAGTCACCCAGGATTTTTTTGGAATCTTTTGGGGATCATGTGGTGATGGTGGTACCCTATATAGATTTGAAATGTGTTGGGAAATGGAAATATGTATTAATTACATGGGTTATGAAAATTGATAATATAGCAGAGTAGGTTTATTCTATTTTTTTGTAACAGAGCTTCCATGTATTGGTCGATTTTTATGGGTACATATTGATTGTTTATTGTGAGACAGATATTCTATTTTTTTGGATTCTTTTGGCATGCGGGTTGTTTTCCCATTAACTATGGAATAAAATTACAATTTCATGTTTATATTAATGTTATTTATAAATTAAAAAATTCTAAATTTATTAATATGTAGAACATAAATTGGAAAAAATGTGGTAGGATTTTTTCTTGTGTTTTAATTAAATTTTGAATGTAATGAAATATTATGTAGAATTTTTATTCAACTAGAAAATATTGATATTTTATTACTTGTGAAGTGAATATAAATTGTGGATTATGGCATTATTATTTCTATGGTATGTAGACTTTGGTGGTGGTGTTAATTTGTGGAAGATTTAATGAGATATTTTGGTGGTCTTTTGGGATTTTCTATTACTATTAATGTGTATATGAATGTTGGTTTTCTATGGGAAAATATATATTTATTTTATTTTCCAGTTAATTATACACTAATCCCACTCTATTTACACAGCCTTTTTAGAGAATTTTTTTTGGTATGAGTTTTTTTAACACCCAATTAGTGGTGAAACAAATGGATAGATGCATCCCGTCCCTTGATATAAATATTGTAGTGTTATGATATGATGGTAAGTATTTGGTGGATATTAATGATTAATAGAGGATCCTTTTGTGGAAAATACTTGACTTTGAGGCTTGTTTTGGTCATTCCATGTGGTGAACATAATGAGATATATTGAAGATCATATGTGGTTAAAGGAGGTAACAATGTTGATTCCCACAATAATCATGGTAAAAACATCCTTGGTTACAAACTTAGTTTTTTATGGTTATTTAATCATACTATCAGAGGATGGAAGACCATTCCAGATTGAGGTAACTAGGGACCCAATCCAACCCACATCCGAGATAGCTGGGTATGTGACATTATTATCAAGAAGGTATGGGAGGATAAGAATTTAGATGTAGAGGATTTGGAGCTTGAAATCATTCTATAATTAGTTATGGGATTCCTCACTCATATCTATTACTATGATATTAATTTACACATGGATGAATAATTTATGAGAGTGTAATATTGAGGTTATGATATATAGGTGATCTCTCTTGGTTATTTTTCGTTACTTTTTTTAAACCACTGAATTAGTACTACTATTTCGCATTTTTTTGATACACATTGACATGATTTTATTAAGTATAACTGTTATGCACACCCTATATATATATATATAGTATTTTTGGATTGTTGGAGGGATTTGATTATCGGGAAAGACATTAAAATACAAGAATTAGAGATTTCATTGATTCAACTCTAAAGTATTTAAATTTTTGTACATTACATGTCGGATTCCGTTTAAATTATTTTTGACATCATTCATGTATTATTTTCCATATTTTTTACATTTACTGTATGTAATTGGGTAACAATGAAATTATTTATTTAATGTCTAGATTAGATAAAAATTATTAATGTTAATTACTTCTATACATGTTATTTTGATACCCACAAAGATTGACACAAACATAGGGCCTACTAATGAAAATATTTCAATCATTTCTAGTCATAGTGGGGACCCTATATAGGGTCTGGGTCATGAAATAGTGGTATTATCAGTTGTATAAATAATAAGAATGATCATGGAAATCCGATCTAGTTAGATTTTATTGGGTTCATGGGGAAATTATATCTGTAGAGGTTGGTGTGAGACATATGTCCAGGATAATGGTTAATGAAATGTCTTTTTAGGGAAAAATTTGAACTAATTCAATGAATATGAGCCTATAAAAAACAATGTGATGTAGTGAATCTTTTATGGTATATACCTAATACATGTATATGAAATATAATTATTCCTTGTGTTATTGAATGGGATGATTTTAGAAAAATGAAAATATTTCTTTTAATTAATATGGAAAAATATATGCTATTAAGATTAGGGATACCCTAGGGATTTTCTGAATAGATAATGGATGTCATATGGTTATGGATTAGGTATTACATGGTTAATAGGTTCAACCAATTAATTATATAAGGGTTAATCTAACAAAGGATGATAATGAATGTAAGAGGTAATTTCATTGTTTTCCATAGAAGTTGTAATAAAATTTTAAATGGATCATATTTGATCTAGATATGAGGAAGTAGATGGAGGAGGTCATGATTGATTTCAATATTATTTGAGAACCAGTTGTGTTTTATATTATGTTAGTGTCTATTCATGTGTGTGATGAAGTTTATTATTCATGACATTTTTATCATAGTTTTCCACAATAGGTGGATGTATCTGGGGGTTATTTTCATATGTATTTTATTCATAGTCCAATTTCATTAATGAAAAAGGTATCAATGTGGTATGAGACACTCACCCAGTAGTATTGTAAACTTTGGATGCAAGGTATTCAGAATAGGTTTAATCACTTTCCTTATTTCACTCTCGACCACTTTCTAGAAAAATAATTTAGAGAAACAACTAATACCAGTAACTACCCCCAACATTTTGATATATAGTTACTCTATTTACAATACCCATTTTTAATAAAGTTCAGAATAAGGATGAATAAATAATATAAATTCATTCATTGGTAGGATACTATCAAGATAGAGTACAAGTGAGTTTCCTTAAGAGGGGGACATGTTGTGAAATATCACATATGTTAGGGAAGTAGTGCATTTGACCAATGGGTAGAAAACCATGGAATTATATCTCATGGAATTATATTTTCATTTATTCTCTAGTCTCTACTAGGGACATTACATTTATGTGATATGTCTGTGGGGGTTTAGGTAATGTCTAGGCTGAGTTTTTTACTAATCTGGGAGGTCAATGACATATGGGTTGTAAATAAATTTTTTATGTGAAATAGTAGTTTCCCCCAATTTAGTATTTTTCGTAAGGGTCACAAATATTTTTTTGGAAGCTGGTTCAATACGTGTATATGTAACTAGTGGGATTGAGAAAGATTAGGTCATCCCTATAATGTTAATCAACCTCAATCTCCCACACCTATGTGTAGGAATAAAGGATGTTATCAATGAGGAAGGGGAGATAGACACAATATGATGCATGATATAGAGGTTATGCTAAATGGGAGATGTGTTGTCCATTGTATGATCTATTCATCATTTACCATTATTTCTACTCAATTATGTCTTCTTTCTTCAAAATCATTGGTTTATGTTTCTTTGGTGTATATATTTTGACTAATTGCGAATGGGTGTGAAGTCCCCTAGGTGTTATCTAGAACTTTTAATGGTCATTATTACATGTTGGAGTTGTTTTGGGGATTTATGCTGATAATGGGGTTGAATCCATCAATGATGGATTTATTATCATTATATATACAATAAAAAGTTTGGTCCTTGGGAAGGGTTTGATATATTCTATTCACAATTTTTATAATTAATTTTTTATGAGAATTAGATATTTAAATATGGAAGGAAGATAATTGTTTTTCATTGGTTAGTATAGATATCAGATGGGAGGTTGGTAATTGAAGCCTATTTTACCTCTATTTGTGGATTTTTCAGTTTAGGATTAGGTGGTGGATCATATCTTTTTCATTGAGGAGATTATCTATGTATTGTCAGATGTGGTTGTGAAGGTACACCCTTGGAGTTATGTAAAATTTGGGATAGAGTTACAGATGGATGTGTATCCTATTTGTATGTGTCTATATTTTACAGAACACATAAAGTAGTGAGAATTAAGAATCTATATTGATTGTCAAGGGATGATAGGATTCATTCAAATCATTATATCTCCTTGGGGAGCTCTATTATTTTCCACCAAGAAGTAATAAGGTAATTTGATGTTTTTAATAGGCTAGAATAGGATAAATTATATAATTCTCAATAATGGATACCCCTTCATGGAAAGGAAAATTTATCTAACCTGCTAAACAAAGCCTATTAGTTTTTTAAGACTAATCTATGTTCTTTATAACATCTTATGATGGTGAAATTTGAGGAAATTTGGATTTCTAAAATCAGATGATGGTAAAGAAACACGGAGTTTGTGGTCATGTCTTTCATTACAGCTAATGAACCAGAGGTGTTCATGTTTCTCAAGAAATATATACCCATTTGTTCTTTGAGTATTTCATAATGGTTCAAATTTAAAGAATACTTATATGCTTTAATATAGTGGGGGGTGTGAGAAATATAGTTGAAATATCATGTACAATCTTTGACATCATCATCCAAATTGTTGTTTGTCTTAGTGCACATTATAGATGTAGGATGTGAATTTCCATTAAAATTTGGTCTATCATCAAGGTGTCGTCCTAAAAAGTTATATAATTGAGATATTTTGTATTTTTAAGCACCCAAGAATTTGGTATAGGTTCACATATTTTTTAGTCTTACAAGATATTATTAGAGTGTTCTATCTGATTTCTCTTATATTATTTCCCAACTAAATCCATATAATAAAGTAACACAATTTTACCCATAATAAAATATTCAATGAATATTACTTATAACTGGTGGTGATTTTGATTAGTGCACCAATGCATCATTTTTCATAGGATAAGGTGACGTTTTGAGGTATTTTTTATGCTATCTTATTGGGTTTTGGTTGAATATTGAGGTAAAGAACAATGGTGATCTCTTATTGATGTAGGCGTTTGATTATAGAAACGAATAATTATCACCCCCCACATTAAATATAGAAGTAATTATTAGTTTCATTACTAAATATATGATGATATAACGAAATTAGTGTGTACTTTATGCTTTTACTAAACTATAATAGTTTAATATTTGTTTTTCTTAAGTTGGATCTAAACTCATAACATTATTTATGGGTAGAGTTTTGTCAAGATTTTTATTTCATGACTTCATACAGCCTAAGGAACAAAAAAATTATATATGGAAAATTTTTTATGATTCATGTTGATGTTTTTTTGAGAGTCTAATTATAGTTAGAGATAAATAGAAGATCAAGAAGTATTTCATCTCGACGTATAAGGTGACAGAGGTAACATTTTTCAATATTGTAAGACTATGAAATCATATTATATATATATTTGAGTGGATTCTTAGTGGATATACATAGGTATTTGAGGATATCTGATACATTTTCAGTCATTTTGATTCTATATAGTGGTGTTTAGAGTATAGTTAAAATATGATGTCATTAAGAGATTTTTTTGAATGAAAAATAGGATATGTAAAAGTTATTCCACAATGACTTTCAAAAATTACCAATTGTGTTTCATTCTATTTTTTCTATGGTACAACAAGGATTTAAGAGGCATACATGGGGGACTAGGATAAAAATGTATGTGGTGTAGTTTTTGGAGAGGTTTCAAGTTTTTCAACTAGTAATTATAGAGAACTATGCACCTAATGGTTTATTGAAACAATTTTACATCCATAACTACAATAAATAATAAATTCTATCAAACCAAATTAGTATGCTTCCCTTATTAGGGTTGATCAGATTTTTTTAGATCATTGACCATATAAATAATCCTTAATGTTTTTTACTTATCATGGAGTTTACTATTATAGATTATTTTGCTTTGTTTTACATAGATGAGATTGTATGGATTCATAGGGTTTCAAGAAACATAATTATAATCAAGATCCTCATTATTTTACATGTGTCTGAAGGGTGTTACCATATATGTTTTAATCCAAATTGTTCCATGGATCTACTTTTTATCCCTATATAGGTGGGTATATTCGGCATATAATCTAAACGTAGTATGATATGTTGTGACAAGCATCCTAGATTTTGGTGAATTTTAGGTGAAGCACATACTCTTGGATGAAGGTTTCAAAATTCCATCAAGAGGCTTGTATTGATTATTGTTAGAGGGAACATGATTTTGAAGGTAGAGATCATGTGTCATTGTGGGTTTACCCTAGTTAGGGGGTAGTGGAGGATTGTTTGGTATTATAAGATTAGTCTCTATTTCATCAATACATTGATTTGTTGAAGTATTTTTTTATGTGGAATATTAGTTTTATCTCCAAACATGATTGAATAGAATCCCTGTAATCTTCACCATATCATAACTCTATTTATATGTTCATAATTTCTCATACATCATTGAGTTGGGGAATTCATATACCATGGAGAAGACAAAATTCAAGGAGTGAAAAAATGAGATTAAAAAATAAAAAGACAATGGGAATCATGGGTGAGTAATTACCTTGGTATTTGTTTTGGGATGAATATTGAATTGGAAAAAAGTATAATGGAACATGATATACAGATTCATGATCGATATTCATGGTTGTTTAGTGTTTTTTGTTTTTTATATTTTTCCGAATATGAAGTATTAGGTGATTTCTTCTTAGTTTATGAAATGTTCCTTTTTATCAAGATTTTGCTTTATGGTTTCAGGTTTTGAGGATTTGTAAAGATATCCCCAATAGATATCTAAAAAATGTTTATTCCTATATATTCAATTTATTCATCTTTATATGGTTTGGTTAAAGTTTCAATGATGATAAATTTTTAACATCATTATTATATATATTCATTGATTTTAAAACCATCACTTTATATGATTTCAAGGTTTTGCAGTGAAGATGGATAGTTTAGAGGAATTATGAGGGATTTTAGGAGAGTTTTATCCAATCGATTAGTCACAAAACTATGGTGGGGGTGTGGTGATAGTCATTTTTATTTTCTCATATAGGATTTAGCATTGTATATACTATTTATTCCCTAAGAGTTTCGATATTCATCATATAGTTGGCTGTTTGGGGCCTGCATTCATAATTGGGAATGCAATCTTATTTTTTACCATTTAAGAGGGTATTTGACATTAAATTTTAATAGTTTTGAAATAGGTATGAAGGAAAATACCTAGGGATCCTATTTTTTGGCCTTGGAGCTTCAACATTGGTACTTTAGTTTTTTCTCATTGTATCTTTCCTTAGTGCAATATACAAGATCATCCATTCTTTCTTCAAGAATATAGAACATATAATTTATTTAGGGGATTTCCATTATCTCCTTCTTATATAAATATATGGGATTTGTTTTATTCCTTTGGGTGGATTTTTTAGTTTGACATATGAAGATAAATAATTGTTTTAAAATAAAATTTCGGGTGAAGGGTATAATCGAATTATTATTATTTTTAGAGATATTTTCATTGTGATTACACAAACACGTTTCTACAATTAAAAAACATAGTTATCTATTTTTGTGATATTATTGTGACTATTGTGATTTATGTCACTTGAAGAATTAAATTTTTTATAGACATGAATCATAAAATGGTAATGTACTCACATATGGATAATGAATTAGATACCCTTGTAAATTTTAGATTCAATGAAAATAGCCATGTAATAGAGAGAGTATGTTGATAAATTACTATATGATATGTTTGTTTATTGAATATAAATTTACTATGATAAATTTCCATGTGATTTTCACACTTTCTAGAGTTTAATGCAGGATTTTATGGGGATCATAAAGTGATTATGGTGACTTTTTCAGATGAAAAAATTGTTGGGAAGAAAATTAATTTTTTTAGGTTTTATGTTATACTAAGAATTGGTATGAAATGGTTGTTATATTGTATTATTTATTATATTGGTGGGATGTGGATATTTCTTCTCCTTGATAGGTGGTGTTTTTAGTTGTGATATAGATAAGTTGTTATGTTATGGTATGTTGTGGTATGAGTGGTTGTTTCCTAGTATCTGTGGAAGGAACTTATATCAAACATAGTATTTAATTATACCATGTTCCGATAATATTTATTAAATTGGGTAATATATTAGTTTTTCTGACATTCATGTGATGTTTCTATAGGAAATATAGGTTTCTAATCACTAGCATAAAACTGTAATTTTCTGCATGAAAAAAAATCAAACTAAGAAACAGATATCATCAATGATATATTTAAGTTATATGTTTCTTTTTAAAGATATATTTATTGTTAATGTGATATTTTTTATATTTTTGAGTAATTATATATTTAAAAGTAATTATTGAAAAGTATGTAAATTATTTTAAAATATTTCTCTACACAATTGTTTTCTTCAAAATTCATATTCATTGGTAATTTATCAATTTAAACCTTGATCTATTTCCTATTTAATTGAAAATATCCTCGTAGTTATTATGATCCACCAAAGAATATGAAATCTTTTCGAAATGAGTATAGTCCATTTTTCTAATTTCTAATATATTTAATATTTTTCCCTCACATACAGTATGTATTATTATTATTTATAGAATCATTTTTAAGATAATATTCATGTATACTAATGTAAATTTGACATGAAGAAACATGGAATTAAAAATAATAGCATTCTTTTCTATGGAGTAACTTTATTCTAGAAGAAATCTTGATGATCACAAACTTCTCCCTTGATTTCAATGAGTTAAACAGAAATTTATTTAGTATTTTACTGATTTTTATAATCCATGTTTTTTATAATTCTATTGATAAAAAATATAACAAATTCCTAAATTTATGTTTTATAGATATTTTAATGTCATGATTTTTCATCATTTTTTGTTTATGACAGATAAATTTTTAATCGTACTTATTCAAATTTTAGTTTTATATAACTATTTATCTTGAGAAGAAATGAATAAAACAAGTCTAAGAACCTAAGCATATGATGTATGAATTCACATATTTTAGAGAGATAACTGTCATAAAATTACACCATCTATCTATCGTATCATGTAGTTAATGGTTTAAAATTGGGAAAAAATTAATCTTCATTGAACCTCAGGAAGATGCAAATATGTTGTGAAAATTTTTGATGTAATCTATGATTTACCTTACTATGGTTCTACAAAAGGTGATACTAGAAAATTTATCAAATATATGACCATAACAAATCATCGTAACGGAAGGAGGGAAATATAATCATGAACCACATTTCTAGGTAATTCCCATGTATTTATTCCATTTTAACAATAATGTGGGGTAGAGAAGACCACATATAGTCATAAGGATTACATATTTGACTATTATTATGATGAAAATCATCCCCATGGTGGAGTGAGGCATTCGGTGTAGCCTGTGTGGATCTCATTCATCTTAGAATTATATTATATCGATTTTAAAAACAATTTGTGGCTTGTTCTTGAGATTATGTTATCAAAAGATTAGTCCCATCCAATCAAAATTTAGATAGCCAAGCATAGATAAGGGATAAGTGAAACTCATATTTTGTGAGGAATTTCAAGGAGCGTCCACATGGAACACCTATTTTATGTGGTATCCTATGTTCTATGCTGGGCTATGTGACATCGACTATGGGTAATGAAAACACCCCTTTTCTCATTTTGACATTGTGGACTTAATTAAATATTTTTGAGGCACGTTATTGATGTCAATATATTTTTACGATTTTTTGTATAACTGGAATCCTTATACGGTGGTTACATATTATTATATTGAATATTAATAAAATAATTCCATTAATGATTTAGATTTTTTGTATTGTTGGGTTTTAAATATCACTATGATGATGAAGAAAAATTAACATAATAAAAATGGATAATGTCAGAACAGATGATAATTAATTATCTATTCATTATTAACATCATTTCATGGGAATATGGACTACTCGTAATGACATCGATTTCCTTTATCTGTCCCGATCCTCACAAGAATATATAAAATATTAATTTTCGGAATAATATATATGTGTGTGAGTGACGTTCTAATGAATTTTATATGATTACTTTGATGATTTGAGTTGTTTCAAATTCTAAATTATGGTTTCAACATCATATTATAATGATGTATAAGGTTGGAAAGAACTATATATAAATTTTTACATTTCTATCAATAATGTTAAAGGTTTATTTTGAGGATTATGTAAGATTCTCATGTTGAAGATATACAAACAATATGATGTGGGTATCAATATTAATATGACACTGACTCGGTTACATTGAATAAATATATAAATGAACATTATTTTTCATTGGTACAGAAATCCAAAATCTGAATCATGCATTGGAAAATTAATTCCCTTATGATAATGGATCACCATAACTTATTGCTATAGGGACCGCCTATAGGTGATGGGTGGATCGTCTGCTAATGAGCCAACCCCAAAGGCCCAATTTTCTACTACTCCAAGACAACCTCCAATAGTCAATGGGTTGGTGACTATTACGGATTAGGTATATCACAGACATGGGAAGCATTATTACATAGTATATGTACACACACAGACAAACATGTATATCCATGAAATTGTGCAGAGATAAAAAAATATAGAACAAAAAATCCATCAATTCATATATCTCACAAAAATATTAAATTAGAAGTAATTAATTAATAAAGGAAAAAATATTTACCCACCAATAACTAAAAAATCATCTATCCTGCTAAGATAGAGTGGACTACTATCAAATGAAATGACCTGAAAAAACATTCATCAATCAATCTCTTTAATATCTAAAAACATTAGGTCTTTCTAGGACTCTATAGAAATACATATCATCTACACAAGAAAGGACAAGTGTGGAAAAACCATATATAGGGGTTACTATAACAATACCTTTTGGGAAACCGAAAAATCCAAAATAAAAGGGTGCATAAAAAGGAAAAAGTCTGCTCGACCTATCTAGAGTAGGAAACCCAACTAAAAAATAGAAAACTCATCTTCACTCCTCCTTGTATATACATTTCTAGTTAACTCTATCCACATGGTCTGTTTATTATTAAAGGTGAAAACACCACAAGGAATCCCAAATAGAACCTAGATATACTCATCTCAACCTCTATGTATCATGTTATAAAAACCTCAAAGAATGCTAGAGAATTTTAATCATGGTTTAAAGATAAAACTCCACTGGGAGATACCACTCCATGAGCCCTTCTATCCCAAATGGTACTAACAAAAAGGATATGATCCATCAAGAACATCTTCCCAGGTGAAACTCTAGTACCATACACCATAGGTCATATCACTATTTTTTTCACTCTGTGAAAGATAATAAAATCACTAGGGTAAAATCCCACCCCTCTCCACTACATAATCTCAAGGGAGAACATTTCAAAAAAATCCCAATTTTAATCCTCAAAAAATTGGGTAAATGGGGCGGTTTTCAGCTCACATATAACTTGCAGCTGATGGAGTACTAAATACTAACCATCAAAAGAAACCTGTATAGTCACCATATGTAGACGCCCAGACCTCATCAGGTTGAGGTGGAAATACATCATATCTGAGTATCATGAATAACAAGTGGAGGGGCCCACTACACACATCTTCTCTCCATAGTTGAGGGAGATCCAACTCCTAGGGATGACCCACTATACATCAATACTCAACAATAGGGGAGTTCCACTCCATATATAGGGGACCCAAAACCTGTATACAGAGGAGTTACATATGTACATGTATGATTATAATGGGGGACCCACACCTAGATGTGATATGGGAGTAACACCCCCCGAGTAGAGTACATGCACAATGGTATGACATGGGAGTAAAAATTCTACCTGAAAATCGCATATAGGGGACATAAACCCTAGTGCGATAGGGTAATACCAACTCCACGGATTGAGGATCCATACCCTGGAACCATAGAGGAGTACCATATCGACCTTCACATGAGTATGGATGGACTACACCCTAATATTATAGGGTTGCTTCATCTCCATCTACCTAAAAAATATATGGGACCTACACCCTAGTCAGATAGGGGATTCAGAACCTCGAGAGAACTACTGCAGAGGTATAGTACCTGCACCTACTGGGGATATTTCTACCTCTACTGGCCCAAGAAGTAAGGGGAACCCCCACCTCAGTATAAGAGCGGAGTTCCAATCTCAACTTCCCTATAATTAACTAATATTATCTCCATCATCAATCAAGTGTTTCTAAAATCATCATTATTCTCATCAAGAATCACATCTCAACACATCCATGGGTAGGGGACCCTCTTCATGGTAATTGGGGAGTATAACACTAGTCGAATAAACAGTCTAGGGAACATACATCCTAGAACGATGCGGAAGGGTACCAACCCCGACATCTCTAATGTGATCCACCCATATCCCTACCCTTGGTCGATAACATGTAGTGTTGTGTCCTTCTTGAATCATCTCATGTTGTATCTCACAAGGCAATAAATGGATACAATCATATTCTACATAGAATATTTCTAAATATAAGCTACTTTCAGGAAGAAATATGAGCCCCAAAGAAGGAGATACACATGATAGAAGTTCTGAATAAATGTACATGGCTTGGACTATTGTCCATAGGATGTGTGTCCCCACATAAAAACATGTCCATATCATTTTATACATGAATTAAAAGGACATGTTATCATACATGGCGTGTACTTGATGTACATGTTCTATCTCACCAATCTAGGGCACTGGACATTTCCTCCTCCACACTGCTGGACCCTCTGTGTCTCCAAGATGGCATGTATCCCTAGTACATGGAGTGTCCTATATAACTATAAACAGCACCATTTTCTCATCTTATGCCCATGAAAAACACCCATTGTCTATGTATTCTAGTTGTGTACTTCTACGCAACCATTTCCTTTGACATGGAATTTCATGTAATGTTCTACCATAATATATCGGTAGATGAGACATCAAAAGATAATATTAGTAACAATACAATGTATGTTAGGCTCCCAAAACTATCTTTAAATGTCATATTACATCATTACCACTCATAGAAATTCCATTATGTGGGTTGTATAAAAATATCCTAGTAATTGCACATGTAGGATGACTTTTATATCATCCATCATCTGAAAATGATGACGTCCTACCCAGAATTAAAAAATATTTGAAAACTATGTCCTATGGTTATTGGGTTATACAAGTCCTCAAAATTGACATATCTAAAATTATATTCTATAATGCACCAGTGAATTGGTCAGATCACAAACATCTACTATAGATATGTTGCACCACACTCGTCTACAAGTTAAAACTACAATGAGGACAATTAATCCTGTTCTTAGATCAAAAATTGAGAAGGTGAGTTTTTGCTGAGAGTATCTGCCACTATGTTTTATTTATCTAGTGTGTCAACTATCACAAATTCATAATACTATTAGAACTCCATTTGTCACTTATGCCTCCTGTTTAGATCATTTTTTGAGAATATATACATAATACCCTTGTGATCAATCATGAATATAAATAAATATTCAATAATGTATGGTCAAAAGTTATTTAGGGTGAACCCTAATGATGGTATATCCACATCGTTATTTTCATAATTTATCACATGGGGTCTCTACTGTGAGGACCCATAAGAAAAAACATCATTCCTCTTCATTTAAACACAACTAATCCCATCTCTATAGGCATCAAAAAACACCACACCCTTAATACCCATGATTTTAACATCTATAAAAAATACCCTAAGGGTGTGGCAGATTAATCATGGTATGATTGATTCAAACAAAAACCGTTTATGGTTCATTTTTTCAATTGGAAAAAAATACATTTGATCCCCTTCCAAAAGATCTGGGCAAAATAATGTTAAAACGTATAAAGTAAAAAAGAAATTTACATGGTTCGCCATCATTGGGATATTTCTCAGATGAAAAAATTTAATTTTTTAATGAACCAAATACTTTAAATCAATCAATTGTTATAGGGTTCAAATGAGACTCAATGTCCCTCCATGATTACAATCATTCACAATATGAAATTTCAGTACCCTTTTTCCAAACTGAATCACTATGCCTCCTGCTAAATCTTCTAAAATTTCATTCTAATTTGATATAAATATGTGTTTGTATTTATTGTATTTATTTATGAATGAAATTAAAAGAAACATTCCATTAGGATTTTAATTGGGGAGCATGTAATCCCTATGTAACACCCCATCGTGTGTCCCCTCTATAATTCCTCTCCATGAGATCACTTTTCAAGACTCATCCATAATACCATTCCATAAGACTCCTCTTTATAACCCTATAATGGGTGACATTGACCTTAATACATGGTTCAATTAATTCATATTGAATTTTTTTCTTGTCTTAATATCACGTGATAAACTTATATTTATGTGGATTTCTTTATTCTATTCAATTAATGTTGATCTTGTGACTTAGGTGTTAGACTATGCTCAAGTTATGTGGATTGTTTGATTTAAATATTTTTTAATAATCCCAAAACATACACCCCTTCCTGGTATAATTTCTAAATACTTATTTATAGGTACCATTCTCTAGAGATTGTTATTTTTTTGTGTCTCATGATCCTGAAGAACTACCCTATACCAAATACACAGACTGCAATATTTCAATTTAAGATTGTTTTATACTCAATTGAAATATATTTTGATTAGATAAAACAACTTAAGAAAACATATTTATTCTTAAAGATGAGTTGAGGGGTATTAATAGGAATAATTCTTTTGGAATAACTCCACACATCCTAGTTAGACCTATGTTCCCCTGCCTCACCAATCCCCCTTACAAGATTTTTGTTGTCACTTCATGTAATCACCATACAAATATTAAAAGTGGTTTATGTGATCATCATCACTTTCATAATGTGATTCATGTGATCACATATTGAGATCTGAATTAAGCCATGTTAATTATATGTAGATAATTTGCATGATCAGTTCTGAAATTCGTGCACTGCATGATCAGTTTTAATATTCATACTCAGTGTGATCCTTTAAGAGATTATCACTGTATGTTATAAGTTATGATTTTAAAACAATGGGTGAAAAATTTTTAAGTTCATTCATAATGTGATCAGTTCCGACATTCATGATCTCCATGAATAGTTATAACATTCCAACACCATGTGATCAGTTATGACATTCGTACTTCAATAGATCATTTCTGAAATTCAAGCTCACTCTCCTAAAATCCATTCTCAACCACCCTTCAACTACAACCTAAAAACCTAATTAAAAACAAAAACAGTAAAAATCACTATTAGGATAGTTTTGTAACTACAATTCACCCCCTTTTGTTGAAAACACTTATAATCTTCAGGAACAAACTTTTTGACAAGTCATGCGCATGTAAGCCCATTTTGCTTCTCTAACCATAGTCAGCGATAATTGAATTATTGAGCACAAATTCTAATAACAAGTGAGTCAATATAGGATTGATATAATTTAATTGTAGGAAAATATCATTAATTAATCACATTAATCTCAAAAAATCAACAAGAATCTATTATTACACAAAAAGATAGTAAAAACGCAGCACACAAGATCCATTATTATCCTACACATGTCAAATACTGAATTAATGAACCAAAAGGGAACATATATAATTATTATTCATAATTTATGGAATGAATTTATGATAACCATATTTAAAAAAATCCTCTTATTTTTTTCTCTAATATTGGTAGCCCCATCTGTCTTGAACTTAATATTTTATCCCTATTTTTCAATGAACCCAATGTTCAATCTTTTTTTCTTGCAACATAAAAAAGATATCATATCACATAATAGGAAAAAACAAAACAATCAATATAGAGAGGGGTTCCACATTTACAATATTCAGTAGTGGGGAGTGGATTAAACTCAAAGATCCAGTCTATTCCATTCATCTTCTTTTTTGGGTAAAGCCATTTTTTTGATTTATATAACCTGTAGATCTATATTCACATAATCTAGTTTCACCAGACCCTACTCCACTTTTTATTTGATAATGTCATATTTGATTTAAAATTATTTTTTGCTTGAGTGGTGGAATGTATTTATCTTGATACTTATGGAACATTAATTATTAAAATGGTTTCTAATAAAAGACTACACATTAGCTCCACCGTCTTTAGGTTGGATCTTCATCCACAGTAACTATGTGCATGATTTCATAGTTATGATGTATTTAAATTATATGGTGATCAATGAGATGAAATCTGGTTTCTTTCTCATCCATGATTTATATTTTACAAAGAAGTAACCCATAAACTAATTTTGACTTTCAATCATCTGTGGAGGTAGCCCAATATTCAACTATAGAACCAAAGTAAACTTACTATGATTTTTCATTGTACAAAAAACTGAAATCCACCATTCCTATTATATATTAGGGAATAATTTTAAAAAAAAGAAGATGTATTTCTTTGGTAATAAATTTAAAAATGTTCCACCTAGTATTTGAAAAAAATCAACATTGGGTTGATTTAAAGGTAGTTGTAGTAGAATCCAAATGATATTACTCTATTCCGAGACATTTATTTCATTAACATCATCATACTTTGATAATTTCATCATTGTAGAGACCAAAGATGGAATTTAATTGTAGTTTTCAATAACAAGTACTCTAGAAACATCTATGGATTTTTTTTAGAAATGAAAATTACAAATATTTTGTGTGTTACTTGTAATCCATGAAACAATGATAACTTGATCACCATTGACATTTGAGAAACACATTACATGAATGCTGTAAACTATTTTCATTTTTATTTATTCGATCCTAAAATGATTTTATATAAACACATTCTATCACCAAAGTCGGATTCCCCATATTATTTACATAGACATTTTAATCATCTTTTCCATCCTAAATAGGGAACTTCTTCAAATACTGATCAGGTTTCCTATATTATGCTCTTGGTGCCTACTCTAAAAAATATAATTCCTCTATTATCCAAAAAAATATTTTTCCTCTCTTTATGTACGAGAAAACCATATAAATGTTCAATTTAAAAGTATCAATTCAAAATCCCATTATGAGATGATATATTATAATCCAACTAGAATAATTTAAATTACTTTCAAATACTATATCCAATAACTACTGAGTAGTCTCTAGATATAAAAAAGGTGTGAATGCTTCATCAATATCAATACCCTCTATTTGGGAGAATCCCTTATATGTAAATCATTATTTTCTATCAATTATTATTCCATCTCCAATCATAATGGTATAAATAATCATTTTTGTCTCAATAATATTCTAATATATTAGAATCGAGGCAATCTACCTTGTATGATTTGTTTCTATTTGGTCAGGTTTTTTGGTTATTGGAAAAAACATGTTCTTATCCATTTTTTCTTCTTCGAAACACTTTTTATCATCATATGATTGTAAATATTCTTGATTTAATATTTTAATCCTCCTATTTTTCCCGGGTGAGGTCTCATCACTAATTATGATTTAATATCCATTTTTTATTGAATAGTTAATTTATATGAATGTACAAGAATATATCCATATTTTTCATCATTTGTATCTTTATCAGAATCCACATTAGACACATTCACTCTACCTAGGTTTCTCACTACATCATTCCTATTCGGTTCAGATTGTTTGTTGATTTAATAAATATTTTTCTCATTCTCCACCACAAGTACATAATTTATCCCTACTACTTTTTCTAACTATTTTGTAATGTTTTTATATTCAAGTAATTTTCCATAGAAATCAATAAATATCCCATTATCTCTATGATATTCATATATCTAATACTTATTATTATTTAGAATGAAACACCTTCTTCCAATGACATAAATGTAATTAAGTGTTTTCTTATTTCCATATCATGGATCTTCTGGATTTTTTATATGCCATGGGAAAATATGATGATATATTAGAAATGTAGACCAACGTCAATGCAACTTATTTCTAAAAATTCTCAGGATGGTATTTATCAATAAATGTTTTTTGATCCATATTATTGATAATATTATTTCATCTCTCAACTGCTCAATTTTTTTCATGTTATTATTTAATAAACATGGGGCCTTATCCAATAGATCTCACGATAATTGCCTAGTATTTTTTATATGTGATCCATTATTTTTTCAAAAAAATTTATTCTTTGAAGTAGAATCACTTCTGCTTCCCTATGAAAATGTTCTATTCTATTGAAAAACATAGAGTGGTGGGGGATATTTTAAGATCATTCATTTATAATAAAATAATGTATGAAAATGAAATAATATATCTCCCCGTAAATAGATCTTATCGAAAAAGTTCCACAGAAACCTATATATATTAGTTAATTCAATATTGTTAACCATTAATCTTTCTATTTATATTTATTTCAGGTAACCTTATTTTGATTGAAACTATAAAACATATGAGTGTGATCACGTGATATATTACCATGTTCTTAAGAAGAATCGCATTTCCATAGATATTCTATGGAAGACTCACTTAGATAACCATGTCAGATATGACGCATCCTTTTTTATGGATAGAAAACACATATCTTCTTCTCCACTCGTATAGTAGAGATTCTCTATCATGCACTTTCCCTGCAGAAAAATAGCTCCATATTTTTTCTAGATTATACACAAAAATTCATAAAGGATTGTAGCATGTCATGAGTCACAAAATTTTCTTCCACTGTGAAAATTTTGACAAAGAACATCAACAAAAAAGACATCTTCTTCTCTCATATCTTTTCCCCCATACAAGGATTTGACAAATCCAATTATCATTAGGACTTAATAATATCTAAATGATATGAATTATTCTTCTTCACACCTAAAAAATTACACAAATATTAATATTTCTTATTATATTATAGGTTCATTCACTGAAAATAATCCTTATTGCAATTTGATATATTCTTTTAAAGGAAATCATTTCAAACGCAACCTACTATGTTCCTTTCTTATTGATCCATTACTTTGACTTTATTCATGATGTTCACTGATAACCCTGATCTTATTCAATGTATGATTTTCCAACCTCATCATAAAAACCTACAAATTCGTTTTATACACTTGTCTAATTAGATGTTCCCTTAGCATGTTGTACGGAATTTTACGGGTCTCCTTTCCTACTTTCCACTATATTTTTGACACCCGATATATTTCCACGTGGTGAATCCTCTATGCTGAAAACAATAATAGTAAATTTAATTTCATAAATACATATTTATATATGTATTTATATGTTACATTTCTTATTTTTGATGAATATTGGATGTGGAAGATACTATTTGATAATTCTCCTTATTTCGTAGAAATAACACCTAATATTACATGTTTTAATTTTCCTAATTTATACAATACCAATTTACCCTTTAGTTCAATGAATAGTTAGATTATGATTCATAGCCAAAATAATTTTCATCCTCAAATTGGGAACATGTGGTCCTATAACAATCATTACAAATGTATGGTTTTTTTTCAAATCACATACCATCTATGTAATCCTTATGTGACCTCTTCTAATCTATAAATTCTATTGACTACTTTGATGGACCTTCGAATTGAAATTTGATTTTTTATATCTCTTTTGGAATCTATTTTCTAAAAAATAGTATTTGGATTGAAGTAGTTTTCTTGATATTTCACCTTTAATCACAATAATCACAGTTCTTCGTCAAGTAATTTGATATTTTTAAATGATCTTTTATTGTTTTACACAAAATATTTATAAGCATAGGCTATTCTTCAACCCTGAGTACAATGTTAACAACATTCATTGAGTAATCTTTCTTTTTAGATATGAAATTTTCAATTAATGATGTTAGATTAGAGTTATATACCTCCTTATGAAGAATATAAAAATTTTAATCATTATGTAACCTACTGGATTTCTTTTCTTCACTCTCCACACATCTATCCCCACAAGTGTAGAATAAAATTTATCCAAAAGTTCAACATATCCTTTTAAATATACTGTATCATTTTATTTTTCTTCCCCTAACATAGTATTATCCAATCCTAACACCATTGAGTATAATTCCTGATCATTGCATTCATCCATATCATTTACCTCTGATTCTTTAGAACTATCAATCTCTTTTGAAAGAATATTATTGTTCTTGAAAAAATACCCCTTCATTTTTTTATTTCCTTTCACATTGGACGAAGTATTTTTCATGGAAATTTCAACATCAACTTCATGAATGTCTTTGAACTTATTTGGCATAATTGTTTCATGATATAAATCATTTACATACCAAAATCATTCTTGAGGAAGATTACTATTGAACAATAATTTTCCTCTTCATAAAATGGCAGAAAGTAATGGAATGACATCATTTTCCTCTTCTTCTTCATAACCAACCTCAATAGAGAGTTTATTCATTTCCATGAGTGCCAATATAATATATTTAATGTTGTTACATAGTCTAATTATAAATATTATTTTTTATATCAGATGAAGAATGTGTAATATGTATGTTATTGAATGTTATATATTTTTAATAATTATCTTTCTGTATATAGAATTTAAAAATGAATCAATGTGGACGTCCTATCAAGATTTGATTAAAGATAATTATAAAATAAAATCAATACATACATATATTCATACTGGACCAATATAGTTATTCATTATATTCTTCTACAACTGGAAATTGTTTCCATCAATGATTGGAATCACTTTGGTATTAAAACCCTCCATTATTGAAACTCTTCTTTTATTATATATTTATTCATGGTTTATTACATAAAATTACCCCTAATAAAACATGGAAGAGAAATAATTATGGTTTCTTTGGGAATTAGAAACATTAAATAATATCATAAAACAAAAAATACATCTTCTTTATTTAAAAAAATCAATAATATATTCATAATATTCTCTTGATCGTAAAACTGCATCAGATAACTTGGGGGGAATCATAAGGAATGTTCGAGCTATAAATCCCATTATTGGAAGAAACAAGAAGTAACATAAAGAGATTAATACATGTTATAAAATAGGCATATAAATGGGGAATAAAAGGAGTAAAAATCGTAATCATGAATACAAAGGTATGATATAACATAATAACGTAATGGGAACATAAGAGATATAGAAACAACATAAAACAGTTCATTATATAAATAGTTCAAAAAAAATAACTAGATATTGTGATGACAGAGGTCACACGATGGATTTGGTTCACTCCCAAATCTCTTTCATGAAACCTCATGAAACTAAAACATTACCCAATGCATGTAATCTATATGAATTTAGTTGAACCCATCACTTTTGTTTCACTATCATGCTTATGTGAGCCACATAGATCATAAAACATGCAATCATTTATCATTAAATTTTATTTCATGATCCATTAGTGTGGAATACATACATGTATGTCCCCAATCAATGAATTATATGTTCATAAAGCTCATCATGCGTGATAGAGAATGGGTATAGTATTCACTACATAATTGTAATTGTCATAAATGTTGCTGTTAAATTTTGGATGTATAACACTATAAAAAACATTCATAAAATGTGTTGATGATAGATAAAGGGGTATATAATCGTTTTAAAATCAAAAGGAGATTAATAGGGACTTATATAAACATATACCCACATTAATAATTGTAAATAGAAGGCATAAGATAGTGATGAAACCTGAATAAATAAGAGAAGGAGATGATCCATTACCTTGATAGTGTGATTTCAAGTTCAAGGTAGGAGCTTTTAGAGATCTGGGTGTCACCTTAGGAGGTCTCTAAATAAGTGAAGGAAGAGTGTGTATGTGGTCCTGGTTTTTTTTGTGTGAATAAAAATGGGGATCAAGTGTGGTTTTTTACCGGGGCATAGTGGAGAATTCATCATTATTTAACAAACATAGGTTTTGGACTATATGTGGATTTTGATTATTGTTTCAGAAACTGGGGATTTTATTTATTTATTTTATAAGTACAAGGGAAGAACATAATAATATAACAAACCTACCGGTGTGGGAGTGATTCATGCTCTTAATGAAATGAATTTAAAACCTCATAATATATTATGAGTTTTGGAGGATTCAAAAAGGCTCTATTATATTAATTAAATAAAAAGAAAATAATTTTTGTAAATGTAAGACATATTTTTTTTTCAAGGATACCCTTTATAATACATATTCCAAAACTTTTTAGTCATTATCATTTCATAATACACACCAAATCTCTATACGTTATATAATTTTTACCTGAAAATTTGAATGTCTTAAAATTTATTGAAAAATTAACCGATGGATAATTGTGAAATTATGAATCTGAAATTAATTTATTCTTAACCAAATAATTTTAAAAATATGCGACTTTTCACTTTTAGTATAATAATTGATATTTATTGAATAATTCTTTTTTTTTGACAATAATTATTTCTGATCCCTTATAAAAATTACATTTGACTTCGTAAAAACTATATGATCATTTATATTTTAGATAAATTATATAAAATAATAAAATATTAATAAATATTAACTATTTTATAAAATCCTTTATTTCATAATAATAAATTCATTAATAGAATCATGATATTACCCAAAAATACAATTTGGGTTTAATTGTATCAAAATCCAAATTGTTTGTATATTAATGATAACAAGTAAATGTAACAATTACACCATTGAAAAGTGAATTCAAATATTCATATTATTATATTCTTGATACATATCTCTTTAATACACAAGTATGTTCCATATGGGTATGGTGTTCCATTGTTATATTTTAATGGGGGTGGATCAGAGTACATGGTTTGGGTCATGATCTCAATGTCCTTGAACTTCATAAATAAATGGTATTTTATAAGCATATGTTAATTGTATCTATTCTTGGGATTGATCAAGGAAAAATCCAAGTGATTCTATATCCCTAGGAAACTTTGATAAATGTTCTTTGTATGGTGTGATCCTATTGGTTGAGTCCATCACTTCCTTTGTTAGTGTCAATGAGATTTTTTAAGACCCTATATTATTATTAATCATATGATCACTATTCTAAGGCCATATTATGAACAACAGTGATACATAATTGTCCATTAAATCAAATAAAATATAATAAAACCAAATATGTGAAACTATTTTCTATATCCATAATATATAATAATGATTTTAAATAAATTCCAATAAGAACTTTATTAATTAATGATGGATGCATTACAGTCACCCCCATCAACAATTTCACCCTTAAAATTTTTAGTTCTCATACTAAAATTGAAAATGGTGACATTGTTATACCACCTCCTATAGTTTCCACATTTCATCTCCAAACATGGGAATTCTCCTTAAAACATCGACCAAGAGTATTGTTTTATTCCATTTATCTTTTTATCTATAACTTAAGATCTTCACCCACCGCTCCTCATATCAGAGATCATTTTCCAACAATACCATCTATGTATTATGTAGTTATGGGGGGGCATGTATGTATATTATTAATAGTCATACCCCTATAATCCATTTTTTTTATTTTCAAATTAAACACTTTTTGGTAAAGTGGGATCCATACATAAGGAGACACTTGTTCACACATATAACACATCAACATAAACCACACACACCACATTAAAAAAATAAACATTCAAATATCAAAAATAAAAATTAGAGAAGCTTCAAAATTCCACCTTGAAACCCGAGATTACCCACCTCAATCCACAAACCATTATCCATCATAAGAAAACCTTAAACCAAGAGATTTGATCACATTTTTTCCTTCATACATCATCAATGGCATCATCATCTTCTTCCTCATCACTGGAGAATATAACCATAATCTCACAATGTCATACATTTCGTAGAAATCCACCACAATAACTATATAACCTATAAATTTAAACCTCAGAACATCTATATCCATTGGGAAATTTATATAGCATCTTAAAACACACAATTTGTAGCCATCGTAACCATGAATAAAAAAACCAAAAACCACGGAAGAAGAAATGATTTGATGAAATTTTTTTGAAATAAAAACTAAATAAAAATAGAATAACCAGAAATAATCAATGTTTTAGAATCCATTTTCACCATTGAATGTTTCCATCCAAAAAAAATAAGAAATATAACTAGATTCATTATCATTGGAGAAATATATAAGAACATAAAAAATGTATATAGAAACCATATTTTTCACCATCTGTGAATTCTTACCCCTCCCAAAAAACTTCCCAAAACCAAAATGGAATCAATCACATCCTACTGACCTGGATAGAAGAAATACACCAGGGGGCCACGACATGTAGGAGTGAAAAAAAAGGGAAATTAAAAAACTAACCATCATAGGAAAAGGGGTAACAATGGGATTGAGACCCTAAAGAAAACCACAAAAACTGGAATTGATGTTGAACATTTGAAAGAAATACTGGGAAATAGGAAATATGATATCGGTAATGAAATCATATAAGATTGAATCATTAAAGATATAGACAAGAAGAGAAAAGGAGTGTCGTTACAAGCATCCACAAACACATCCCAATCAGTCTTGCCTACCATTATGCCTGGCCATGAATGGGGTAAAGAGTGATGAAAGGATCAAGAGAGAAAATGAAGAAACCTTCAAAATCATGTCTGGATAGAAGTGAACTAAAGAAAAAGATTATAGAAAGAAAAAAAGTTAGAATTTTCCAAAGGCGGATGCCCTGTTTCTAGGAGAAAGATTCCCTAAGAGGAAAGGCTCTCTAGTGATATATATAAGACTGAGAGAGAGTTATGGGAGGCATATAAAGTTTAAATTATTTCTGTAGAGGGATTGGTGGAATATATAATTTTCTTTAGATAGTTTAGGTGGGAGTTTCAGTCGATATTCCGAAACTCAAATGTGTTTAAGGATATCAATGGGACTGATGTATCTTAGAATACATGTTCCCTTCATCCCAAATAACATGAATTTATTCCATGGAGATATATAGAGGAATAAAATTCCACAAAAATAAAATTTTATGTCTCCTTGATGATTTTCATCATTTCACGTCTGCTGACTCTAAGCATCTAGGATGACCTCTTGAATAATCTTATCATTTTTTGACAATTTTCTCAATAATTTTAGTACCTAGCAGTTATTATTCCACAACTTCATCTCAACAAGATATTATTCTAAACCTCTTCCAGTAAAGGGAATTATACGTATAAATTTATATTATTCAATGGAGAATTCTATTATTTGAAAAATTTTACAAGGGAAGATGTTGTTCCCCTCCCTCATTGAAGGCAATTTAACATGCTTAGAACCTATCCTCGAGTGTCTAGATAGTTCACTCAGATTGGCCATCAGTTTGAGGGTGAAAAGGCACAATGAATTTCAACCCAGTATTTAGATCATGTTAGAGACTCTTCCAGAACATAGAGGTCAATATTGGATCATGATTGGATACAATTGATAGTGGTGTCATATTCCACTTCAACATAACTCTAATGTATATCCTTTCATATTGATCGCCTGATATGTCTTCTCAAATTGTAATAATGTGATATGACTTTTTAAGATGATCCATTACAACCTAGTTAGAATTATTTCCTCTTGAAATCTTGGAATACCAGTGAGATTGTCTATGTTCATGTTTTGCCATTTCCACAAGGTATGCGTAATGGTTACCTAACCCCCGTGGATTTTTTTCCTTTTAGACTACATTTTATAACACATAAAATATCATAAGGTATATTATAAAATTTACTTATTCACATTTCACCACAAATAGTGCTCTGAGAAATCTCAATATATCTTTATGGTTACTATATGGATGGATAAGTATGATCTATGTACATCATCCAACAATGCCTTCCTTAACTGATGATTTTTTATACACATATTCATAAACCAAGTCTCACTACTCCTTTATTAAGCGAGGATTTCCATTTTCATAGAGCTAATAATTTTTTTCTATCTTCCCAAGAAATATCTTTGAAAATCATTTATCCTCCCTAGGGGGGATGGTGGAGAAATCATATGCAATGTCCTGAGTTTTTAAAATAAAACTTTGTATTCGATAACATAAATGATACACCACATCATGTTTTAATAAACAACTAAACATTATTATTTAAATGATTCCATTATAATGTATTCATTATAATTGAGAGAATGTAAATTATTAACTAAAATTTTAAAATAGGGCTTACACATATTTATATAGTGATTTATTGGTTAACCAAGTAATTGGAAATAAAAATGAAAACTAATTTAATATAAAGGATGTGTTTTTATGAATAACTATTTTAGTGTGAATAATTGTTTTTATAAAATAATAAAATTTCAATTTTTTGTTATATTAATTAAATATAAATTTAATCTATTGTCTAAAATTTATCTTATATGATTTCAACACATTTTATTATAAAAAATTAAATTTTATGCAAAAAAAGGGGTTGTTTTATAATTTCATTTTTACCGCATTTTGATAGAGAACGCATTTTAAATATAATTTTTTACAATTTTATAAATTTTATTTGAAAAAATATACTCATTTTCTGAAATGAAGAAATTAAATTTTACATAGTTTAATGATTTGTTATATTTATCATAAAATTGATATTTTAATTAATAGTAAAAAACATATTATTTTAGATCAAAACTAAATTTTTTCCTAATTTATATTAGTAGTTAGATTAAATTTTAAATATTTTTTATGTTGTAATTATAAATTTTTTTAATCATTTAATCCAATTTATGTCATTGGAATTAAAATTTCATTGAAATTGGATATAAAAACATTGTAAAATTCTTAATGTTTTTTACTTCAAAAAACCCATTTTATTGATCCTTCAATGGGATTAACATAAAAATAATTTTTCTACATGAACAAATTTTATAAGGCCCCATCCATAAACATTATATAATCTTGAATTATATTAATAACTGATCTTGAGGATTTTTTAGGTTTGGAACATTATAGAATTAGGTCATAACTTATACATAACAACTTCAATATTACATGTAGACACTTCTACTCAGTATCCATTTTTTTCAGAAATTAAAAACTATAAAAAAAAGAAACATGTATAGTTCCATGTTTTATAAAGAATGACTTTTACATGATCCCATACTTGACCCTACTCATAATTAAGTCACGTGGAAAAAATTTCAAAACCATGGGATGAGGATAAGAATCTCAATAAGGGATATAAAAAAAGGAAACAAAACATTAGTCCATGAATAGATACAAATCAAAGAAACCAAACTTCTCAATCATAAAACATAATCTACTTGACATACCTCTAAAAATCATAAGATTAATGAATAACACGTAGAAATAATAAATCAAAAAGGTAAATTGTGGCATCCATAACATAATTATATTAAAGCTTTCTCAGATACAAAAGTAGTTATATTTGGAATACCAAACACAAAATATTCCCTAAATCTCTTAGGAGAAATAGTAATGATTACCTCTGTCACGTTACCCAATGCATTGGAGAGCAATCTCAAGCTCAACCTCCCTAGATTTATCATGGAACCAACCATATACGTAAATAATACCCATGAACCAGAACACTATCATAACATATAACATAAGCATAAGGCAAAGATAACATTTCCAAAATGAAATAAAAAATATATCATTTCAATATATTTACATAATCAATCCATTCTCAAAACCATTTAAAACTTTTAGTAAAGACATTTTCGAATGAATGTTTCCCATACCACTTTTAAACATTTAAAGTAATTAACATTTTAAAAAATTAATTTTTTTATAGATAAATTATTAAAACCATTTTTAAAACATGGACATTAATGAGAAATATTTATAATATTAAATATGTAAAAAATTTATCATATTGTTTTAGTAAAAGAACCCCTTACCACATGAGACATACATGAATAAAATAATTTAAGAATAACATTAGAAGAAAAATATTAAATCATTAGAATAAGGATATTCATGATATAATATGTCCAATGGTATGATATACACCTTATAGGATAATAAAGATGCACAATATCATGATATGATATAATTAAAGAAGACTGAGACATTGTCACTTACAAAAATCCAGCAGCCTAATAGCAACACATTAAAATTCAAAAAATGATTTGACGAGAGAGAAAAGGGTATCTCATCACTTGTACAAATAATTTATAGAAATAGGGAAATATTATAACATATCCCAACATAAGAAAATGTAAATTAAAATACATAACATAAAAGAGGTCTTTGAATAAAAAGGAGGGTGAAAGGTTTCCTTATAACGATCATTTTGTAAATAAAATTGATAAATTATGTGTATTAAAAATAATTACGCATAAATAATGTATAAATACAAGGTAATATATCAAATTTCATTTCTCTAATAATCATAGCACGACATAAACAAGAAGTATAAGATCTACCCAAAGAATAGAAATTGGGTTATAAAGTTCCCTTACCTCGTGTCCGGCTTGACTCGTTCGTTTTTTAATTTCCATAATAATAAATGTTAGTTAATTTATACATGCATTTGAAACATATTATAGTTTATTTTTATTTTTATATCACTTATTTACATGTTATAAAAAATACATAATAATTTTTTTTAATATCGGTCGTTGGGTCAATATTGGGTACCTGAGTCAAAAATGAACTTATTATAATTAAAAATTGTCCATGTTGTAAAAAGTAAATAATCTCCAGAATTATATTAATGATTTATATGTCATATATATCATATATATATATAGTATATATTTATTTAGAATAGTCCATAGACTTTTGACATAAGAAATGAAATGCATCCTTAATGGAGAGGGTAAGCTATACATTAACATGAACCCTACATTCATTTGTTTTTCATATTAAAATAAATGAAAAATAAATCAAAAATAGATATATTATAATTACATCATAATACATAATATATATGTTACATAATTTCATTAATTATATCCTTTATATGTTCCATGTATATCATGAACGAGTCATATCCTTTTGAGGGGGCAGTAGTCTGCACTTCCTCAAATGATATTATCGTATATATATAAATGAAAGAATAAAGGTATGTTCTAAATGATAATTAAATAATAATAGAGATAAATTAAATTAAATAAATATCATATATAATTTATGTTCCATCATAATGGAAACCATGAGAGGCAGTAGGAGATAATTGAACAATCATTATTTTGTGAGGTAGTAGTTTGTCGTCCACAGAAAGAGTATGTGCGTATCCATTAGATGGAGGTGTGTGTAAGTTTAGTTATAATTCTTCTCATAATAGAAACCTGGTATATTGAGGATACTAGTGTTAGTTTATAAAATAGAATAATAATAGAATAGGGTGTGGAGAAGAAAAATAAACGAAAAGAACTTAAGATAATTCGTTACCTAAAAATCGAGTAACTCCCTTTAGTTTGAAAAAAATATTTCTTGAATTTCGTTCTATGAAGTTAAAGGATTATAGGAGGAAGAAAATGATTTTGGTAGATTATTTGGGCATATTTTGGATGAGAAAGAGGCTTGATAGATGATAGTAATGGGTTGGAGGTTATGGCCTTTAATAAGGGGGGAGGGGTCTTTAGGAATGTCTGAAAATATTATTTTATTATAAACTGATTTTCGATTTTGAAAAGTCCCCAACTCATTTAATTTAAATATAATGTGATTATTTTTCGAAATCCTCTCATAAAAGGGGTTTTAGTCATGTTTTGGGAATAAAATTAACCCTATCTTTTAACTTTAATCCTTAGTTAACTAATATTACTTTTACAATGTCCTCTAATATATTCATTCTATATGGTTAATATATTTACAATTAAAATGCCAAGAGACCCAAAATGGTTCCTTAATTAAATTTATAATATCATATATGTCATTTTTCCAAATCATATAATTTTAGGAATATTTTATCATTTAATAAAATATTAATTTTTTAAAAAACTCATTTATGTTAATTTATAAACTATTCCTATCAATACATTTAAAAAATCTATAAAAATTGATTATTTCAAAAAAAATCATTAATTTAAATATGAAAACTAATTATTATCCCCAAAATTCTTGTATGAAATAAAATATTTACAAATAAATTTATTTATATATATATAATATCATTTATTTAAAACATTCAATAAAAAGGTAATCACTACAACATCATTCTGTCTTAAATAAATTTATCTATATGATGTCTAAAAAGTATATTTAAAATACCATGAGATATAAAAATATTTATAAAATTTAAAATGATTATTTATAGTCGAACATATCATTTATATAACCCAATATAATTTTTTTTACTAAAAGATATATGTTTATGTTACATTTTCCTTGACATCAAATTAATTTTTAAAAATTGTCGTTTTCAATTAATAGTGTCTTTATAGGGTTCCAAAATCAATCTAAGGATGCTCATGGTTGGAAATGTATCATAAAATAGGGTTAGGATGCATTTTAGGGTAATTTAATAATATTATAATATTATTTTTTACCCTTATTTACTAGAAACACCTTTTAACCATGGTAAATAAAATAATTACTGAAGTTACAATTCTTAATGTCTTAAAATAAAAGTTTCATATTTAAAAAATTTAGACCTCCTAATTCCAAATATGGAATAAATTATCCTAAATTCCAAACATAGTAGTTTCAAAAATTAATTTAAAATTATTATTCATTGCCAAAACCAAAAGGCGTGTTTTTATGAAATAATAACTATCAAAAGATTAATATGTGTTTATTCGTAATTAAAAGATTAAATTACATGCAATGAAAAAAAATTGGATTAAATTTTAAAAATATAATCTAATTTCTCTTTAAAACCAATTAAAAAGGTAGTTTAATCACATAAATAAATTAGACTGAAACGTAGTTTTGAATTAAAATGCATTTTTTACTATTCATAAAAAAATGAAATTTATCAGAGAAATTACCAAAATTTTACCCAATGAAAATTTTGATGTCCCTCTTCTCAAGAAAAATATCATATTTTCAAATATAACATATACAAGTTACAAAATCATGAATTAATAATGGTTCACCATTAAGAGGTGATAAATATATCTTATAAAGAATATTATAGTATTTTATCATTAAAATCATTTTCATTCTTATGTTAAGAATCTAAAATTTATTTCCTAAATGTAAAAATATTTTATAATCATGTGTAATCATATTGTTTTTAGTTCCCTTCATTTCCACAAAACAATGGCTAGGTGTTGACAGCCCTTAAAAATAATAATTCTATTATATTATTTTTTGGTATAAATCAAAATTTTTTGCAACATATGATTTATAAAAACATGTTTTTGAATGTTGATAATTCTCTCGAACAAAGTTCAATCATTAATATAAAATTAATATCTTAATCATAAATATTAATAGATATGAAAAGGTATTATTCTAATAATACATGGGTCCTTAAAATTTTATTATAAAAAATACACATACATAGTTGTAATCAGTATGAAAATTTTGATCTAATATGATCAAAAAATTATGGTGAATTGTAACTTTACTATTTTATTTACCCCTGCTAATAGTAAATTTGGTAATTAATGGTTAAAATAATATTTTAATATTTTATATTTCCCCTAAAATATTTCTTAATTTCATTGGATGAGTTACTATCAACTAATAAAATCCATGGTAAAAAAGTTTGGCCTATGTAATCTACATGGGTGTGATTATGAAATTTATAAAAAATTTATTTAATATAAAGACCAAGATGTCATAATCATGTCTCTCATAACTATATTAATTTTAATATGGGGTTACATAAGTGATATCTTTGAAAATACATAGAATATAGAAATCTATATTTTTTTCCTACACCAGGGTAATTTATTTAGTTTTTTATAAAAATAAATATAAAAATTAAATGGTTACACGATGATTTTGTCCTAATAGATTTATTAATGAATGATTCAAATAAATGATATTATAAATAATATAATAAATATAATTCGAGATAATTGGTACCATATGATAATTTTTTATATAAATTGGAGATGTTTGAGATGATTTATAGAAGTCGGTTCGAACGTATCTTACAACTATGATATTTTTAAAAATTCAACTAATGAATAATGTCAAAAGTAACACTATTGGTATTTTAAAATATAAAAAAACTTCTTAAATGTTATAAAATTTCTAAATATAAAATATTTTTCCAAATAGTTATTATAACTATAAAAATGTCATTAATTACTCATTCATTGGTCTTTTTTTATGTTATGGTAATCAATTTAACCCTTAATGTTTATATTACATGACAAAATGGTAGGAGTTTAAAGGGGTTAAAACAAAACGACACGATTCAAACTAGAATCCATATATATCTAAAAATTATTATTTCTGCAGATTTCAAACCATAATCATATTATCTTCTAAATAACATAATTTTGAGTCATTGTGAGTTAAAAATTATTTTATTTTTATTGAACATTTTAAGGGCTTTTGAGGGTTCCACTCCCCCCTCCGGAAAAAGGCACACATTCCTTTACATTAATCACAAAACAAAACCATTGGTTTTGATGAAGAACTACCTAAACCCATTTTTAAAATCAGTCACCACATTCTATAGCCTTTATTTTAGGTATAACACTCTCCTTAGATGTGTTAAGGAGTTATGAAATGTGATCATCTACTGGAAAGGTAATGTTTTTATTAGTGTTTCTATTTTAATTATTCTTCCAATTCAATCAAATATTATCCAGCCATGATGAAATAATAACTGTAACATCCCAGGTAAATAATGAAATGTGAAATTTTCATATTTATTATTATTTTGGAATTAAATATTAATATTAGTTTAATTAGGATGCTATGGCCGATTTCTTTCCCGATATGCAAGAACAGGTTTCTTTGAAATCATACATTGCACACTATTAATATAATAATATTATTTTAAATAGTAGAAAACGCCTGGCCATTGTAAAAGAGGGAATAAATATAACTAAATAAAATATGATTATACATGTTTTTTAAATGTTTTCACATTAATCCAATAAAATATAGAGTCTTTAAATGTGAATGAATCGGATTTTAAGGATAATTTACTTTAAAAGTTTAATTTACAACCTTTTAATAGAAAAATCTCATTAAATATAGTTTTGGCCTTTTTTATATGTTCTATTTTGAAAAATAAAATTCTTCTTTAAAATCGAGACATCAAAATTTACTTTGCATGAAATTTTGGAATTTTTCTCATAAAATTCATTTTTTATGAATAGTGAAAAATACTGTATTTTACTTCAAAAATACATTTTAATATAATTTATTTATAAGGATAGATTATCTTTTTAATTGGTTTTAAAATGTAATTAGATTATATTTCTACCAATTAATTTAATGGTTGTCATTGGAAATAATTTCACTTTGAAATTGGACATAAACATGTGTCAATCTTTTGATAGTTAATATTTCTTAAAAACACAAATTTTGTTTTCACAACAGAAATTAATTTTAAATTAATTAATCCAACTTATATGTTTTTAAGTTGGTAAAATATACATCATTTTTTAATTCTCAATATCAAATATATATTAGGCTGAATTTCTTGTATTTTTCTGAAAAACACCAATTTTTGATGAATAGTGAAAACAATAAGTATGAGTTAAAAAGATGAATTTTTTATTTAAATCAAATTTTACCACATCTATGAATTGAATTTAGAAAATAAAAAATACATGGTTGTTATTATAAAGTAAAATTTCATTCAATAATAAGAAAATATTTTTTTGTGAATAGTATCATTTGACTTTTATTTACCGTTGTTAAAGGTAAATATGTTAATTCAAGGTAAAATGAATATAATAATAATAATTAAATATACCTTAAAACATGTCATAACCTTATTTAACGAGAAATGGCTGACCATGGTTATAGATGGGTAAATATTTGGACTCCCTGGAGCCACTTAAGAGCGACAATGACACTTTATTTTAATTAACTTAAAAAAAGACAAAAATGACATAAACAGATATCTATTAGTAAATTAATATTACCATATGGTTATATAAGTCATATCTTTGACTATAAATATTATTTGGAAAGATAAAATGATTTACTACATTATTGTGTTTTATTTATAATTTTTAGACATCATATAAATTAAATTATTTACGACACAACAATGATGCAGTGTTTACCTTCTTAATAAATGATTTTAACAAATAATTTTATAAAGATTAAAATAATATCCAAATCCTATCCAAATATTTTTGGATGATTTAATTTCAACCATCAGTCATTTTATATTCTAAATTAATTATTTTTGGGCCTTCAAGAATCAAAAAATCATTATATAATAAAATAATAATTCCACACTTTCCTAAAGAGCCCCTACCCCTTATAAAAAGCACTCACCTCTAACCCATCCCTCACACCTCTCAAGCCCCTTGTCTCATCCAAACTCTACCCAATTAATCTCTTGATATCTCTATAATACTCCTAGAAGCCTTACCTTAGGCATAATGAACTTCAAGAAGTCCTTTTGGTTAAAACTAATGAGATTTACCTAAATTAAAGGTAACATTTTCTCTTAAATTCTTTTGTTTTATTTTGTTTTATTTTAATTATACAACCCTATAAACTCTTTTTATTCCTTTAATTTATAACAACACCATTATAATAGATTTACTAGGTTGTTGTTATGATAAGGATTCTAACAATACATACACACACCTCCGTCTAATGGGTAAAGAACATGTTGTTACTACAGATGACAAACTACTACCTCACGAAACGATAATTATTCAAATATCTAAAAAAACCTCTCATGATGGATATTATGATGAAACTGTATTTATATATGATATATATTATATTTATATTTTTTTTATTCTTTTGTATTTTTCATTTCTAGAATACCTTTATGGTTTCCAAAGTGGGTAAATACGATAATCTCATTTGAGAAAGTAAGGACTACCACCCCCTCAATGTGATATGACTCATTCCTGACTTATGTAGAACGTATAAAGGGAAGATATAATGAAGTGATATATGATATTATACTGTAATTATAATATAATTATGTATAATTATGTTTTCATTCTATTATAATATGAAATATAAATGGAAGTTGCGTTCATGCATACCTACGGCTTGCCATCTCCATGAACTATGCACTTCATTCCTTATCTCCAAATTTTATGTAATATTATAAATACAAGTATATAATGAATATATATGATATATATGATATCTAAATCATTAATATAATTATGTATAAAATTAACTTTTGACAACATGAACAACTGGTAATTATAAGATGCCAATTTGTTACTCAAATCCCAAATATCGACAAAAGAACCATTATTAACTTAAATGATTACCTAATGTTTATTACATGGTAATAAGTGATAAACTTTAAGAAGTTTCTTAAGAAAGTATAAATTAACATTAATATATTATTCAGGATATTAAAGAAAGAACAGGTCAAGTTGGACACGAGGTAAGGGAACGTCTTAACCCAATTTCCATTCTTTGGGTTAATCTTCTACTTCTTGATTATTCCATGCTCTGATTATGTCTTATCATGTATTTGTACATTGTTTGTGTTTAATTATACTTAATTCACATAATTGATCTATTTTATTTACCAAATGTTCTTTTTAAGGGACTTCGTCTCATTCTCCTTTCATTGCTGCATATTTTGTTTTAATACATGGAATTTTTTTATATGCTGTATAAACACAATTGACGTTTCAATTAATTAAAAGGGTATACTTTTCTATGAAGAATTTTACTAAATGATAAAAATGAATGTTTCTTTTAACATAAGCAGTGACAAAGAGCTTTCCATCGCCATGGGTATTATTTGATCTTTAGCTTCCTTAACAAGCCATAATGTTTTTAAAAGGAAAATAAATAGCATATACTATTTTATATATTTTTGGTATTGAAAATGGTTTTTATATTGGATTTGTTATGTCAATATATTTATATGATATATTGTGATTGAAATTTGGAAATGTTTTCTTTCCATAATATTTGTTGTATGTGTTATGATTTTATAATGGTACTTGAACATTTGACGAGTGGTTATGTGATAAACCAAATGATGGGTGGGGTCGTGATAAACAAGGACGGGTAGTTAAATTATAACCTCAAATGCATTGGGTATGGAAGCCAACCCTATGACAATTTAATTTAGTGATATGTATGGAAGTCTGTCATATGCCTATTCCATTTAGTGATATGTGTTGATGTAAACCGTATGGTTATTCCATTTATGTATGTTTATGTCCCAAATTACATTTATATATTCTGTGTTCTTTATATGACTTTTATGGTAATCTTTTGGTTACAAAAGGGTATTCAATGATCTTTTGATCAGTGAAGTGTATTTACTACTTCATAAAGGTAAAAAGTATTACTTATGATTAATTATTCATGGTTTACATGTTGTTTCGAAAAACTAACAGTTTTTCTTCTTTGTGTATCCCTTAATGATATTTCTATGCTCATCCCATGTTTTTGAAATGTTTTTCATAGGAAATAATGTGGAATATGGTCATGGATGTGATCATAGAAAAGTCACACTCTCTAAAACATGGAACCAGACATAACATTTTTGTCAAGAATTTTTATTTTGTGAAAAAATGGAAACTAGGTAGATGTGTCTACATGTAATATTCAAGTTGTTATGTATATGTTATGACATAATTCTATAATTATCTAAACATTAAAAGATCCTCAACGTGAATTATTAACATAGTTCAAGAATATGAAATGTTTTATGGTCGGGCCCTTATAGTTGGTATCAGAGGTCGGTATAGAATATTTAGTAGTTAAAATATTTTAAAATTAATATCTATAATATAATTTATGTTAATATTTAGTTGATATAGTAATTACAGATTTCCATGTTGCTTTGCCTAAATTTTTTTTTGTGTGCAGAATGCTTTCCACAGAGGAAATAGGGAAGCTATGATGGGACGACATTAGGAGGAAGACAACCATCCAAATCAGCAACCTGAGATGGTCGGAATCAGAACCAAACAGTTTTTTATAGTAATGGAATAGTTGAATCAGGATATATATATTGATGGTATCTATGCATATGATCATCCAGATCAACCATAGAGGAATATTTCAGTAGTGGAGCATTTCATGAGGAATGATCCCCCATCATTAAGAGGGTCATCTGACCCCGTGCTAACTGAAGGGTTGATTAAAGCACTGGAGAAAATTTTTTATGTCATGGGGAGTTCAGAACATCAAAATGTTAGTCTCGATGTTTACAGTTTTGAATGTGATGCTGATCAGTGGTGGTCGATGTTGAAAAATAGAAGGGTTAGTGTAATGACCTAGAAATTATGTGGGAATTGTTTCTTAAATTATTGGGATTTTTACGAGTCTGCAGAAATTTACGGAACTTGATTCCAAGGCCCGGTGTGCCCAGAATCATTTTATGATATTTTGTTCTGGTAGATTCAGTAAACATATGGGTGGGATTTTATAACTTCTAAACCGATGCTCAGAATTGAAATCTGAGGGCACAGTTTAACTCACAGTGCTGGTATTCGCTTAAAAAGACTTTCCCCTCGATGGCAGTTGGTCGGGAATGGAAGTTAGTTTTTTGGGGTTTTAAATAAAAAATTAAAAATAAACAGATAACTTATTCTTATTATGGTGGTTAAAACCTCCAAGTGGAGGTTGGGGTGGGGGCCACCACACCCTAACCTCCCTTGGGAGGTTATCGTGGTGGGGCCCACCCAGGAATAACCTCCCATGGGAGGATAATTAAGGTGGGGCCACCCGGGCTTTAAACCCCCTTTAACCCCCCTATTATGTGGGATGAAACCCTTGATCTTCCCCCACTAATTAAATGAGCCTCCACCCTCATTAATTAAATGGGTGGTCTCTTTTAATTAACCATAACTTTTCAAATTGTAGTGCCAATAAGTAATAGACATAATTTCCATATATTATTTGGTTGGAATTCTTCTTTCGTTTTGTGGGAGAATTAAGGAGAGGGGAACCGTTGGAGAAATATCCTCCAATGAAGAACAAATTCCGAATAAAGAACGACAATGACGCTCGAGCCCGGATTGGGAGCGTCTTGCGGGGGTGACAAACGCTGACAACACCACCATCATTGACTTTGTTTTCTTCCTCGCACCACCTCCATTGACGATCGAGGTAGGGGTTGGATTTTGAGTATGATTATATTCCCAAGTTCTTATTTTAAAAAACAATGAACATTGATGTTTTCTTTTGTGGGATAGGAATAATCATTATGGGAGTTTAGGGTTTTATGATCTTCTTTTATGTTCTTGTTGATCCACCTCTTACCACTATAATGAGGAGGGTGTGGGCCAAACCAACATGGACGGACCCCTCCGTCGTTCCCCTTAATGTTGTGTTCTTCTCGATGGATGGTGGCAGCTTTGTGCTATGGTGACGAATGGAGAACCCCCTTCGATCCACCAAGAAACCCCATAGATGTGCCTCCAAAACGATCTAAGGAGCTCCCCCAACCTCTAAAAATCATAAATCCCACATGAGGAATGTGTGGGGGGAAGAGCAGGGTAATGATGTGAAATCCCATGTGGCCCAGGACTTAATACCCTAATTTTATGTGGCCATATTACTTGAACTCACGGTTTGGGAAACCATGCGCCAACCGTGTGGTAGCCACTGTCCCACTTATGGACCTCACACGGCTTTGCCGTAGGGTTTGGGAAACCATGCTCCAACCATGCTGTTGCTACTGTCACACCCAGAGATATCACACGGCTTGGTTACATGGTTTGTGAAACGGGGTTCCAATGGTGTTGTTGTAACTGTCTCACCCAGAGACTTCCCACGGCCTGGCTGCACGGTTTTTTTAGACCATGGGCAAACCCTGCGCCCCTGCACAAACATCCATAACTTTGGCACTAATTGTCCGTTTGATTAACCGTTAGTAGCACTAGAATCCTTGGAGAGAGACGGTTCCTTTAGTATACCCCACTAGAGATTTTGGTTGAGGTGGAGTATGGTCAGGTTGGATCGATCATGAATCCAACTGGACAATAGAATGAAAATTCCAATAACTCACAGGTCGGGCATCCGACTGATGTGTCGTCTATTTCATTGAGATACCTATGATGAGGCAGACCTTTGAGATACTTTTTCATTGTATTTCATGACAGTTGGAGTGTCGACCCATAGCTCCTTGAGCGGATCCTTCCAGAGACGAGCGAGCAGAGTATGGAGACCTAGTAGCTAGCTGAGAGCTAATGAATGATGACCATTCGACTTGGAATGTTTTGACTAGCCTTGTAGGGGAGCACCTCTATGTGACCGTGGAAGACCCACATTTGGGAGCTCCTCTCTATGATGTGGCAGACCCACAGTACACGAAAAAAGGAGTATCTCAACATGCTACAAGGGGGAGAACCTTTGTGTGAGCGTGGCAGACCCATAGTGGGGAACGCCTCTGTGTGACGCAGCAAACCCACTGTACTCGATAGGAGGAGTAGCACAACAGTCCAGGAAAGTTAGAAGCGCCTCTGTGTGACACGGTAGGCCTAGTGTACTTGTTAGAGGAGGAGTACACCATCAGCTAAGGTTACAAGAGTGTGACTGGGGTTATAACATGATACTACCACCTAGTATAAAATCCTTGTTTGAGCTGAGTCAGTTATATTTGTGTTTACCTCATGATTGAGATGGGTTACTAGATAACATAGGTGTATGTATGGGTATATACTTAATTAAGGGTTATCCATTGTTACTATACTTTATGGTTATCCTTGTTGGATATTGTGAGACCTCGAGGGTCTCTGGGTCCCTAATGAGTATCATTATACTCACCCCTGCATGGGCTATGCCCACACCTTGTTGTATTGGATGTAGACAACGGACAACACTGACAGAGGCCGAGAGCGCTAGGACTTGACGGTACCCGGAGGTGGACCTTATGACGAGTCGGTACACAGTGGAGTCTGACAGGTGTGGAGTGATGAGGTGTTTATCTATACCTACTATTCAGGTAGGAACCATGGAGGAAGATCTAGGAGATTCTCTTTACCGTTCAACTGTTAATCCATTTTTTAGTTGTACTTTTACTTTACAGTTGGGCTTGTATTTTCATCCCCATTTATTTTCCATCACACATTTTGTATGAAGTTTTTGTTTAGTGTTTCGCATACATTTGTGTGCTCTGATTGTGTGTGATTACATTTAAAAATGAAATTCCTTCCCAAATTAGGGATTTACGCCTTTGGTGATCGTCCCCAACCCCTGGCCTATGGAAGGCGGGCTAGGGGTAGTCACGGCATGGGTCCCGAGGACGGGTTGTGACAAATTGCTATCAGAGGTGTCAGTTCTACCACAGAAATTAAGAATCGGATAATTATTTACTATGAAGCAATAGTGTTAAGGGTACTAAAGTGTGGTTTTCATTTTAGGGAGTCCAGTGTTGGTACGGGTGGCCGACGTATCCATACATCAGGACCCTGAATACTAATTTCCAACATAGTTCATGAAAAAACTGATTGGGTAATGTGTTTTCTAGAGTTTTCTTAATTCATCTCAACCAGATCAGTTCCATAGGTTTAATCTTTTGACCGTTTTGCATCTGATTCTTTCATAAAACCTCCCCGTGGATGAATAGTTAGATCCTCGAGAGTCATACTCTCTAACTGCCCACCGAGCGATGTGGCCTCGGTACAGTGCCCTTTACCAATGGAGGCACCAGCGGTACCACATTCCGTTGGGCCACTGATGCCACCAGCCCCAGTAGCAGACGATGCACTCCACTTGAGCACAATGCATGAGTTCCAGCACCAGAGGCCACCCAAGATCCAGGGAGAGAAGGACCCACAGGTGGATGAGGATTGCTGGAGGCTATTGTGAGAGTTTTCAGGATAGTAGAGACACCAGCAGACTACATGGTGATCCTTGCTGCCAGTCTCCTTCAGGTAGAAATAGGGAGATGGTGGAGCCTGATGCTCTATGTGCATGTCGAGATGAAACTTCATTGGATAGAATTAGGGAGCCTATTTCGAGCAGAGTTTGTACTAGCCACCCTTTGAGTTGTGCAGATACAGGAGCTACTGTATCTACAGCATGGTAGAATGACTATAGCTCAGTACTCAGCGTGGTTCTCCAACCTCTTGCTCTACTCCACAGATATATTACGGGACCCATTCTTCTAGGCCCGGACCTTCGAGCAGGGGATTATGCGATAGATCAGGGCATTGATGATCTCCCCAAGCATCCCGACGCATGCAGGGGTGTTAGAGAGAGCTTACTAGTGGAGAGTTTCCTTGCTGAGCAGTCACCAGCAGCGAGACCCACCAGTAGCCGACTTTCAGGAGATTCTTCTGTAGTTAGTAGTAGACCGAGGATGCAGAGCTCCAAGAGGACCAAACCCACAGGTGGTCGACTGCAGGACTCATGATCATTTGTGAGGGGCACACAGAGTAGAGACACACATGTCGGTGGCATGCAGTGTTACTCATGCAGTGGGTAGGGTCACATGGCTCGTGACTATCTGACCTGCAGATCAGATGGTCATCATATAGTTGAGGGACATCCCAAGTAGAGTTATAGATTCTATTGAGGAGGTCCATAGGGAATAGGCGGATGTGGAAGAGGAGCTGGATGTGCAGCAGGAGGTGGATGATGTTTCTAGGTGTTGCCACCACCACCACCAGGAGGTCCACACCGACCACAGGGAGCATGTAGACATGGGAGAGCTCAGCTCTAGGCAGCTGATACATATGACTATGGTTCTCTATAGATGATTCGAGGTATGATATGTGTCTACTCCCCCCTAGATACAGTTCTTATAGACACTGGTGCCAGTCACTCTTTCATTGCCACTGCCGTCTTTCAGAGCTTAGAGATTCTGACAGAGCCGCTGGCTTGAACCTTTCTACTAGAGACACCTACAGGAGAAGACTCGTTGATTATGCCCTAGTTATGGCAGTTTGAGCTTACTCTAGAAGGCGAGAGCATCAGCTAGGATCTTCTCGTAGCGGTGTCAAGGCCTTACGACGTCTTCTTGGGTATGCCCTAGTTATCTACATTCCATGCTTAGATAGATTGTATTAGGTGCGAAGTGTGTTGTGTCTCTACGGATGAGACCATGTTCACCTTCACCGGTGAGAAGGGAACCTTTATAGCACATGATATACTTACTCGGAGGAAGGTGCATCCGATAACTCACTATTTGTCTTGCCATACCCTCAGAGCACTTGATGTGGAGAGTCTGATTTACCCTGTAGTGGTGGACCAATATGAAGATTTTTTTCCTAATGATGTTCGAGGGATACCTCCTCGCAGATAGGTGGACATCTACATTGACCTATACCCTAGTACATCACCGATATCTACTTAGCATATCAGATGGCTCCCACTATGCTTCATGAGCTGCATGTAATGTTGGAGGACTTTCAGGGGAAGGGATTCCTCCAGCCCAGTGTTTCTCCCATGGAAGCCCTGATTCTGTTCTCCAAGAAGGTGGAAGGGAGATTGAGGCTCTGTGTCAACTACCGTCACTTTAACTTGGTGGCTGTGAAGAACAAGTATCCACTTTCGAGGATTGATGACCTCTTTGACCAGCTAAATGGATCATAGAGGTTCTCAAAGATATACATCAGGTCAAGCTATCACCAGCTCAAAGTTCGATATGAGGATGTGGAGAAGACAACCTTTAGGTTTTAGTAAGACCATTACAAGTTCTTGGTTATGCCTTTAGGCATAAACAACGCTCCTACAGTGTTCATGTGTCTCATAAACAGGATACTCTTTCCGTTCCTTGATCTCTTTGTTGTAGTCTTCATCGAATACATTTTTATCTACTCGACTACTGAGGAGGATCATGCCTACCATTTGCAGGTAGTACCGGACACACTCCAAGAGCACCAACTTTATGGTAATCTCTCGATGTTCTGGTTTTGGATTCGAGAGGTTCACTTCTTGGGACATGTCATCTCAGAGGGTGGAGTTGTAGTAGATCCAGCGAAGATTGAGGTGGTTCTTGTTTGGGATTAACCTAAGAGTATGGTAGAGGTACATAGTTTCCTAGGCTTGGCTGGATAATATCAAAGATTTGCTCCAGACTTCTCCAGAGTTGTAGAACAACTATCAGCCTTGGAGAAGAAGGGGAAACCCTTCGTGTGGTTGGAGAGATTCTAGCAGATCATTAATAAGCTGAGGCATTGGTTGACTAGTGCCCCCAACATGAGGCTTCCATAGAAGGTCGTAGGGTACGTAGTTTATTGTGATGCATCAGGGACCGAACATGGGTGTGTCCTGATGCAGGAGCGAGAATCGATCACATATGTTTCTCGGCAGCTGAGACATCACGGGCATAATTATGCTACCCATGAAATGGAGTTAGCAGGAGTGGTTTTCACCTTGATGATGTGGAGACACTATCTGATGGGTGAGAATTTCATTGTCTACTATGATCACAAGAGTTTCAAATATATCTACTCTTAGAAGGACCTGATCCTGAGATAGCAGCATTGGTTTGAGATCCTCCAGGACTATGACTTCGAGATATTCTACACTCTTGCGAAGGGGAAAATTGTTACAGGTGTGCTCAGCAAGAGGACTGGTATTCAGCTACTATGAGAGGTTATAGAGAAACTATCTACCTTACATATATTCTTTGTGGATAGAGATGGAAAAACAGTCCTACAGTCTTTTATGGTTAATCCCACACATCTTCAGTGAGTCAGGGAGGCGTAGCATGGGGATAGTGACTGTGAGACGCGATATGCTCATATATCCATAGGGCAGACACCTGATGGATTTTCTAAAGGTGACGAGCACGTCATTATTTTCAAAGAACATACTAGGGTACCAGTTTCACATCCGGAGGAAGTGTTGAAGGGTTTCCACACTTTCCCTCTTGCGGTACATCCAGGAGTGGCAAAGATGTACCAGGACCTTCGACGACCACACTGGTGCCCAAGTATGAAGAAGGTTGTAGCGGAGTTTATCTCTCGGTGCCTCACTTATCAGCAAGTGAAGGCAGGGAAACAGGTACCAGTAGGATTTGTACAACCCTTAGAAGTCATAGAGTGGATGTGGGATGAGATATCCATGGACTTTGTGATGGGTCTTCCATGTTCATCCAGGAGTCATGATTTGATTTGGGTGATCATTGACTGAGTCACCAAGTCATCCCACTTCCTACAAATCAGAGAGAAAGGATCAGTAGAGAGCTTGGGATGCCTCTATGTGCAAGAGATTTTGTGTTTACATGGAGTACCTTCTTATATTGTCTCTGATCGTGACACACGTTTTACTTCCCAGCTATGAAAGGGGTTGCATGAAGCTTTTGGGACACAGATTCACATTAGCACCGCCTTCCATCCTCTGAAAAATGGTCAGACTGAGCAGATCATCCATACCCTCAAGGAAATGCTTCATGCTTGTGTCCGCAACTTCGGTCATAGTTGGGAGGACCACTTACCATTGGTAGAGATTTCCTATAACAACCAATATCACTCCACCATAGGTATGACACATTTCGAGGCATTTTATGGTCGTCCTTACAGATCGCCACTGTGCCAGACAGACCCATGGGAGTTAGCACTAGTGGGACCTGAGATGGTACGGGCTACCACAGAGAATCTACTGATCATCCAGGAGTGGATGAATACTGCACAGAGTTGGCACAAGTTGAATGCCGACATGAGATGGAGGCCTCTGGAGTTCGAGGATGGAGTCCACGTCATTCTACAGGTCTCAACTCGACGAGGTCTATGGAGATTTGGCTGAGGAGGCAAGTTATCTTTGTGATTCATCGGACCTTTCTAGGTCCTCAACAGAGTAGGGGAGGTGGCATACCACTTTTCTCTTCCACCTCAGTTCCACCGGGTGCAAGACGTCTTCCACGTATCTCATCTGAGGAGATACGTGCATGTCCCTTCTCACATCATCGACCATGGGGAGCTGGACATCGATGACAGGCAAAATTTCACGGTGGTTCCAATGGAGATTGATTATAGACATGACCAGGTCCTTCGTGGATGGTTGATACCTCTGGTGCGTGTTCGCTGGCAGCATGAGAACCACTAGGAGATCAAATGGGAGAGGGAGGATCAAATGTGTGCTCAGTACCCCCATTTGTACACTTAGTTCTAGAGTTGTAGCTTACAGGGACGTAAAGCCCTGAGGTGGGGAGAATGTAAAGGCCTAGAAATTATATGGAAAAGTTTTTCTTAATTTCATGGGTTATTTACGAGTCCGAGAAAAACTACAACGCTTTATTCGAGGCCCGGTGTGCCCAAAATCTTTTTTTGAGGTTTTTTTCGGGTACGTTCAGTAATCGTATGAGCGGGATTTTATAACTTTTGAACCGGTGGTAAGAATAGAAATCTGAGGGCACCGTTGAACTCGCAGTGCTCATATTCTCTTATGAGGATGTTCACCTCTACGATAGTTGTTCGAGAATGGAAGTTAGTTTTGGGCGTTTTAAAATAAATAAAATAAAAATAAAATGATTATTTATTTTCATTGTGGTGGTTAAAACCTCCAAGTGGAGGTTGAGGGTGGGGGAACCACACCCAAACCTCCCATTGGAGGTTATGGTGGTGGGGCCCACCCTAGCATAACCTCCCTTGAGAGGATAATTAAGGTGGGGTCCACCCATTATTTAAACCCCCTTTAACCCCCCCATTTATGTGGGATGAAACCATTGAACTTCACCCACTAATTAATTGAGCCTCCACCTTCATTAATTAAATGGGTTGTCTCTTTTAATTAACAATAACATTTCAAATTGTGGTGCCAAAGAATAATAGATGTCATTTCCATCTATTATTTTTTCGGCATGCCTGTTTCTTTTTGTTGGGAGAATTATGGAGAGGGGAACCCTTGTAGAAATATTGTCCAACAAAGAACAACTTCCAAACGAAGAACATGGATGACGCTCGAGCCCGGATCAGGGGCGTCTTGGGGGGTGACGAACACCGACGATGCCACTATCATAGACTTTGTTTTCATCCACACACCACCTCCATAGATGATCGATCTAGGGTCAAATTTTGAGTATGATTATATTACTATGTTCTTCTTTTTAAAAACAAAGAACGAAAATTTTTTCTTTTACAGGATGGGAATATTCATTGTGGGAGGTTATGGATTGATGATCTTATTTTAAGTTCTTGTTGAGCCACCTATTACCACTCTAATATGGAGTGTTCTGCCCAAACTAACATGGACCAAAAACTCTATCATTCCCCTTGAATGGTGTGCTCTTCGCGATGGAAGGTGGTGTCTTTGTGCTGTAGTGACAAATGGAGAACCCCCTTCGATCAACCAAGAAACCACTTCAATGTTCCTCCAAAATGAGCTATGGAGATCCCCCAAACTCTGAAAACTGGAAATCCCACATGAGGCACGAGTGGAAGGAAGAGAGGTGGAAAGATGGGAAATTTCGAGTGGGCCAGGACTTAAAACCCTAATTTTATGTTGCCGCACGACTTGGCCGCACATTTTTTTTAGACCATGCGCAAACCATGCGCCCCTGCACAAACCTCCCTAACATTTTCACCGGGCATCTATTTTCTGAACCGTTAGTGGTGCTGGAATCCTTGGAGTAAGATGATGCCTTGAGTATACCCCACTAAAGATTTGGTTTGAGATGGAGTATGTTCAGGTTGGATCGATCACGAATCCAACTAGACCCTGGAACAAAAATGCCAATAACTCACAGAATGGGCGTCCGGTTGAAATGTCGTCAATTGCGTTGAGATCCCTATGATGAGGAGGACCATTGAGATACTTTTTCGTGGGATTTTGTGACAGTTGGAGTGTCTACCCATAGCTTGTTGAGAAGATCCTCCCGAAGATGAGCGAGCGGAGTACGAAGACCTTGTAGTTGGCTGAGAGCTGACGACTACTGATCTTCTGACTCAGAGTGTTTCGACTATCCCTATAGGAGAGCGCCTCAGTGTGAGCGTAGAAGACCCATAGTGGGGAGCGCCTCTATGTGATGCGGCAGACCCATGGTACTCGACATGAGGAGTATCTTAGCATGCTATGAGGGGGAGCACCTGTGTGTGAGCACAACATACCCACAGTGGGTAATGCCTCTGTGTGACGCAGGATACCCATAGTAATTGACAGTAGGAGTACCACATCTGTCCAATAAAGTAGGAAGTACCTTTGTTTGATGCGGCATGCCCACAATACTTTTAGAGGAGGAGTACACCATCAGCTGAGGTTCTGACAGTTTGACTGGGGTTTTAAGTTGATACTACCCCCTAGTATGAAATTCTGGTTTGAGCTAAGTCAGTGAAATTTGTGTTTACCTAATGATTGAGATGGGTTATGAGATAAATTAGGAGTATGTATGGGCATATACCTAAGTAAGGGTTATACGTTGCCACTTTACTTTGTGGTTATCCTTGTTGCATATTGTGATAACTCAAGGGTCATGGGGTCCCTACTTAATGTCATTATACTAACCCCTACACGGGATATTCTTGCACCTCGTCGTGTTGGATGCAGAGGATGGACAGCGTTGACAGAGGCCGAGAGTGCCAGGACTGGACGGTACTTAGAGGTGGACCTTACGACGAGTTGCTACACAGTGGATTCTAACATACGTGGAGTGATGAGGTGGCCATCTGTACCTACCTATCTGGTAGGAACCCCGAAGGATGATCTAGGAGCTTCTCTTTACCTTTCAGTTGTTTGTAATATTTTCAATTTTACTTGTACTTTATAGTTGGGCTTGTATTTCCATCCCCTTTTACTTTCCAACACACATTTTGGATATAGTTTTTTATTAGAGTTTTGATTCCAGTTGTGTGCTCTGATTGTGTGTGTTTACTTTTATAAAGTCAATTCCTTCCCAGCTTATAGATTTACACCTATGGTGCTAGTCACCAGCCCCTGGCCTATGGAAGGCGGGTTTGGGGTAGTCACGGCATGGGTCCTGAGGATGGGTCGGGATAGATAGTTAGGATCTTGAAGTTCTTTATTAGGATGAATTCAAATGTATATTACTTGAGAAATATTTTACTATGGTTGTTCAATATATGATGGAAAAAAATTCTCATAATTAAGGCAGGCAGATCACTCAGTGGCTACTTACGAAGGAAAATTCACTTGATTGGAAAAGTATTCTCCAAATTTCATCTGATATCTTGATAGTAAGATAAGTCTATTTTACTTAGGACTGAAGCCAGGATATCTAAGAGAATTAGCCTCTTCCAAGTTCAAAAGTTATGAAAAACGTATTCGTTGTGCGTAGAAGGTGGAAATGGAGTTTTCCAATGATCATGTGTTCTTTGAAAAACATCAAAATAAGATGTCTAGTTGGAAGGAAAACGGAAATAATTCATCATATAAGCCTAGTGGTGAGAAAACTAAATATCCATCTTATGAGAATCATTGTAAAAAGCATCATGAAAAATGTTTATCAATGTCTGGAAAGGGAATATGGTGTGGTAAGTCTAGTCATATTTCTTGTAATTGCAAGGAAGATGATCATGCAGGAAATGAAAAGCCAGCAGTAAGATGTTTTATGTTCAATGAAATGGTTCATTATGCAAATGAGTGTCCGATGAAGAACTCAACTAAGGGAATGAAACCAGACTACAAGTAGAAATGGGTGGTCATGTCCTTTGAAACTACTTTAGCAGATGATGGTCCCTCAAATGAAGTAGTATCAGGTAAACTATTTGTTTGTTCAGATAATGCCAATGTGTTTTTTGATTTGGGGTCTACAAATTGGATCATTTCTGAGACTTTTTCTGGTAAATTGGGAATTTCATCTCAAGATATGAATCCTAAACTTATGGTAAAAACACCTGGGGGAAATATTGAGACAAAATGAAATTATAAGAACCTTTAAGACCTTCTGTGTGGAAAAAATATTCCTACAAACATTATTTTTTTGCCTCTAGTAGAGTTTGATGTTATTTTGGGTAGAGATTGGTTATCCGTTTAACAGGAAAAGATGGAATGTTGAGCTAAAAAAAATTTATAAATATTTTCAGTTTGTGTACAGGAATGAACCCTTACATTTGATAACATATCAGGATGTTGAGAAGCTAGAAAAATATGGAAATGAATGTTACCTTGCACATATTGTTTAAAATAAATGAACCATCCAGATTAATTATGTTCCAGTTGTTAATGAGTATCTTTATATTTTTCCTAATGATTTTCATGGTATTATACCAGATCATGAAGTTGAATTTACTATTGACTTAGTTCATGATGCTAATCCAATTTCAAAACCCCCTTATCGAATGGCTCAAACTGTACTTTTAGAGTTAAAGAAGCAATTAAAAAATTTATTAGATAAAGGTTTAATTCGACCTATCACATCACCATGGGGTGCTCCTATCTTGTTTGTTAAAAAGAATGATGGTTCAATGTGACTTTGCATTGATTATAGAGTATTGAATAACATCACTGATAAAAAACAAGTCTCCTTTTCCTCATACCAATGATTTTTTTGATCACCTCCAAGAAGCTCAGTATTTTTTGAAGATTGAATTGAGGTCGGGGTATCATCATTTGAATGTAAAGGAATCAGAAATTCCAAAGAAAACATTTTTTACTAGATATGGACATTATGAATTTTTAGTAATGCCTTTTGGGTTAACCAATACACCTTTTGTATTCAGGGATCTTATGAATAGAAGTTTCCATGAGTTATTGGATATGTTTTTGGTTGTTTTCATTGACGATATTTTGATATATTCTAAAAGAAAAGATGAACATGAAAGTTATTTAAGGGTTGTCTTTCAAACATTAAAAGAAATGAAACAATATGGGAAATTCAGAAAGTGTGAGTTTTGGTTACAACAAATTTATTTCCTTGGTCACGTTGTTTCAAAAAATGGCATAACTATTGATCCTAATAAAACAAAAGTTGGTGAAGAATGGAAAAAAACACAAATATAAGCAGGATCCATATTTTTCTCTATTTAGTAGGTTATTACCAGAGGTTTGTATAAAATTTTTCACGGTTATCTAGTCCAATGACTGAGTTAACTCGAAAAGGATTTTATATCATCTGGATAAAATAATGTGATGATTTTTTCAGGAATTGAAAAGAAGATTGCTGAATTCTCCAGTTTTGGCACTGCCTTCCAGAAATGGTGAGTTTTTTTTCTACAGTGATGCTTCGTTAAAAGGACTTAGCTTTTTTCCTTGTGCAGAATGATCAAGTAATTGCTTATGCTTCACAACGGTTGAATCCTAATGAGTTAAATTACGGTACACATGATTTGGAATTATCTGTTGTTGTTTTTACTTTAAAAATTTGGAGTCATCATTTGTATGGAGTAAAATGTGAAATATATACTTACCAAAAAATTTTAAATTATATATTAACTTAATAAGAATTGAACATGATACAGAGGAGATGGTTGGAATTAATCAAGGATTATTACTACACGATCCTTTACCAACCGGGAAAAGAAAATAAAGGGGGTGATGATTTAAGTCGAAAAAGTAATATTTCCTTAACCATACTATGTTTGGAATGAGATACTTTGGTTTATGATATGATGAAATATAGTATAAAAGTTTTTGGTGCTGGAAATTAATCTATTTTGTTTCAGGTGTCATTGAGATCATCTCTATCAGTCAAAATTAAGCAAGCGCAGAAGGAAGACAGTAAGTTACATAAAAAGGTAGATTTGGTTCATAAGTGTAGGTTTCCTGATTTTAACTTTGATAATGATTGTGTTTGGAGGTTTGGGAAGATATTATGTGCGCCTTGTGATTCAAAGTTAAAGAATGAGTTGTTATATGAAGCTTGTAGTTCTCTTTTTTCAGTTCATCCTGGTTGTACTAAGATGTACAAAGATCATTAGGAGTATTACTAGTGGGATCGGTTGAAAAGAGATATTGTTGATTTTTTTATAAAGTGTTTGACCTGTAATAAGTTTAAAGTAAAATGATAGTTACCAAAATGAGTTCTTCTGTCATTACCAGTTCCAAAGTGGAAGTGGGAAAATATATCCATAGACTTCATTGTGGAATTACATAATACATCTTTAGGTAATAATGAAATCAGTGTTATTGTTGATCGATTGACTAAATATTCTCATTTCCTTCCTATTCTAAATACTTTTCATCTAGATCAACTTTCTCGGTTTTATGTTAAAGAGATAGTCAGATTAAATGGTGTTCCCCTCTCTATTGTATGTGATCAGAACCCTAGTATTACATATAACTATTGTATTGGCCTTTAGATGTCATTGGGTACTGAATTAAATTTTAGTACATCTTTTCATCCATAATTAGATGGGTAGTTAGAATGAAAAATTCACACCTTGGTGGATATTCTACTTGCTTGCTCGATGTATTACTAGTGAAGTTGGGACCAACAACCTTTTTTAGTTGAATTTTCATATAATAACAGCTTTCCTTATACTATAAAGATGGATCCGTTTGAAGCAGTATATAAAAAGTGTTATCGAACTCCAACTTTTTTGTATGAAGTAGGTGAAAGAAGGCTGATGGGACCAGAATTGATAGAAGAGATGGCCGAAAAATTTCAGTTGATTCAGAAGCACATGAGAACCGCTCAGAGTAGGCAGAAAAGATATGCGGATAACCGGAGGAAGGATCATTCTTTTGATGTAGGTGATTATGTCTTTCTCAAAGTTTCTACAAGGAAAACTGTGATGCATTTTGGTAAGAAGGGAATGTTGAGACAGGGGTTCATTTGACCATATGAAATCCCAGAGAAAGTTGGATCAGTTGCATACAAAGTGGATTTACCTCCAAGATTGTCCCAGGTACGCAATGTTTTTCATGTTTCAATGTCAAGAAAGTATATTCCATATCCATCCCATGTTTTATGTCCATAGGTAGTTTAGTTGAATGAGAATCTCTATTATGAGAAACATCCAGTCCCGATTCTTGACCGTAGAGAGAAAGTGTTGTGGAATAATGTAATTCACTATGTAAATGTTTTGTGGAAAACTATATGGTTTAAGAGTCAACGTGGGAATCTGAAAATGATATGAGAGATAAATACCCCCATTTATTTGATAAGTGAATAAAATTATGAGGATGGAATTTCCAAAATGGGGAAGGATGTAACATTCCAGGTAAAAAAGAAAAATTTTCATTTTCATCTTTATTAATATTTTTAATTAAATATTAATTTTACTTTAAAAAGGATTCTATGTTCGAAGGCTAACCCGATATGAAACAACTGGTTTCTTTGAAATCTTACACTGCACCCTATTAATATTATAATATGATTTTACATATTAGTTTTCATCTGGCCATTGTAAAGGAGGGAATAAATATTACTAACTACAATATGATTATACATGTATGTTAAATCCTGTTTCTTTTATCCAAAAAATGTTAGAGGCTTAAAATGTGAAGGAATCTAATTTTAATCATAATTTACTTTAAAATGTTGATTTACCACCTTTTAATGGAGAACTATCATTAAATATAGTTTTAGTAACTTTTATATGTTTTATTTGACAAAATAAAAATTATCTTTAAAATCGGGACATCAAAATTTACTTTGGATGAAATTTTGGTATTTTTCTAATAAAATTCATTTTTATTGAATAGTGAAAAAAACTATATTTTAATTCAAAACATCCGTTTAATCAAATTTATTTATACGGTTAAATTATATTTTTTATTTTTTTTAAAGTTTAATTATATTATATTTTTACCATTGAATCCAATGTTGGTCATTGGAATTAATTTCACTTTGAAATTGCACATAAACAAGTGGAAATCTTTTGATAATTAATATTTCTTAAAAACACGCCTTTTGTTTTGACAATTGGAATTAATTTTAAATTAATTAATCAAGCTTCTATGTTTTCAATTTGGTAAAATAGAAATCATTTTTGAATTCATAATATCAAATATAGCTTAGGCTGAATTTTCGTTATTTTTTTGAAAAACATAATTTTTTGATAAATAGTGAAAACACTAAGTAGTAGTTAAAAAGATAAATTTTTCATTTAAATACAATTTTATCACTTCTATGAATTGAATTATAAAAATAACACATTCATGGTTGTTATTATTAAGCAAAATGTGGTTCAATATAATGAAAATATTTTTTTAATACTATCTTTTGACTTTTATTTACAATAGTTAAAGGTAAATAGGGTAATTCACGGTAAAAGGAATATAATAATATTGAAAAATTACCATAACAATTGTCCTAACCTTATTGGATGAGTCATGGAAGACCATGGGAATCCTAGGTTTAATTTTCGGACCCCATGGAGCCACATAAATGTGATAATGACACTTTATATTAATTAACGTAAAGTAAAGACAAAAATGAAAAACAAATATATTTTAGTAAATTAATTTTTACATAGGGTTATATAAGATATATTTTAGACAATAAATTTTCTTTTGAAATATAAAAATCTTTCCGACATTATGGTAGTTTTTTTATAATTTTTTGACATCAAATAAATTAAATTTTTTATGACATAATAAGGATGTAGTGTTTACCTCATTAATAAATGATATAAATAAATAAGATTATAAAGATTAAAATAATATCCAAAACCTATAAAATTCTTATTGGATGATTTTATTTCGACTATAAGTCATCTTATCTTCAACTTTAATTAGTTTTGGACTTTTAGAAACTGAAAATCATTATATAATAAAATAATAATTCCACACATTTTTAAATAGCCCCTCCACCCCCTTATAAAAAGCCTTCAAATCTAACCTATTACTCACACCTCTCAAACCCAATGTTTCATCAAACCTCTACTCAATTAATCTCCATGCCTCTCTATACTCTAACAAGAAGCCTTACCTTAGGTATAAGGCACTTCAAGAAGTCCTTATGGTTAAAACCAAAAGAAGTTTCCCGAATTAAAGGTAATAGTTTCTCTTGGATTATTTTGTTTTATTCTACTTCTCAAACCTTATAAACTCTTTTTGTTCCTTTATTTTATAACAGAAATACTATACCCAATATTGTAGGCTTTTTTATGAGAATTATTCGAACTAAACTTACAAACACCTCCATCTAATGGATATAGTACATACTGTTTCTGTGGATGACTAACTACTACCTCACGAAACGACGATTGTTCGAATAACTCAAACTGCCTCTCACGGTAGTCATTATGATAGGAATTTTTTATATATGATATATATTATATTTATATTGTTTCAATTCATACATATTTTTTATTTATAGAATATCTATATGGTTTCCATAGTGCGTAAATATGATAATCTCATTTGAGGAAGTACGGACTACAGCCCCCTGAAAGTGATATGACCCGTTCATTACTTATGTGTAACATATAAAGGGTAGAGTCGATGAAATTATATATTATATTATACTGGAATTGTAATATAATTATGTATCATTAAATTTTCATTCCATTACAATACTAAATAGAAATGGGTGTAGCATTCATGCGTACGTACAGCTTACCGTCTCTATGAAATGTGTATTTAATTTCTTATCTCAAAATGTTATTTAATATTATAAATACAAGTATTTACTAGAAATATATGAAATATATGATATCTAAATCATGAATATCATTCTGTATATAATGAAAATTAGATCACATGAACATATTTTAATTATAAGAATTCCATTTTTGACTCAAGTACCAAATAACATCAAAATGACCATTATTAACATAAATGATTACATGATGTCTATAACATGGTAATAAGTGATAAACTTGAAAAAATATCCTAAGAAATTACAAAATCACATTGGTTTATAATTCAGGAGATTAAAGAACGAATGGTTCAAGTTGGGCACGAGGTAATGGAACTTCTTAACCTAATTTCTATTCATTTGGTTAATCTTCTACTTCGTGATTATGCAATGTTATGACTATGTCCTATATTGTATTTATAAATTATGTATGTGTACTTATAGGAAATACCCATAATTTCTCCATTTTATTTAGAAAATTATCTTTGTAAGGGACTTCATCTCAATCTCGTTTCATTGAGGAATATTTTTTTTTAATACACAACTTTTTTTTATACTATGTATAAACACTTTTGACTTTTCATTTCATTCAAAGGGAATCATTCTCTACGAAGCGTTTTACTAAATGGAAAAAAGTAATATTTCTTTTAATGTAACCGGTGACAATAACCATTCATCCTCCACGAGTATTATTTGATCTTTGGCTTCCTTAACTAGCCCTAATGTTTATAAAAGGAAAATAAATACCATAAACTATTTTATATATTTTGGTATTGAAAATGGGTAATATAATGGATTAGTTATGTCAATATATTTAAGTTATATATTGTGATTTAAACGTGCAAATTTTTTCTTTCCTTTATATTTTTTGTATGTGTTATGATTTTATATATGTACATGGACATTTGATGGGTAGTTATGTGATAAACAAAATGACGGGTGGTGCCATGATAAACTAGGATGGGTGGTTACGTTATAACATCCAATGCATTGGGTATGTAAGTTAGTCGTTTGGCTATTCCATTTAGTGATATGTATGGAAGTTGGCTGTATGGCTATTCCATTTAGTGATATGTGTGGAAGTTGATCGTACGGTTATTCCATATAAGTATGTTTATGTCCCAAGTTACCTTTATATGTTATGATTTAGTTATATGGGTTTTATGGAAATATTTTAGTTACAAAATGGTAAGCAATGATATTTTATTCAGTGAAGAGTATTTACTACTTCATTAAGCTGAAAAGTGTTACTTATGATAAAGTATTCATGGTAAACTTGTTGTTTTGAAAAACTAACAGTTTTCCTTCTTTTTTCATACCTTATTGAGCTTCTTATGATCAACCCATGTTTTTGAAATTCTTTTCATAGGACATAAATTGCAAGAGGGTCAAGTATGGGATCAAAGAAAAGTTATTCTGTCTAAAAACATGGTAATAGACATGACTTTTTTTCCAAGAATTTTTATTTTTTGAAAAAAAAATGGATACTCGGTAGATGTGTCTAAATGCAATATTCAAGTTATTATGAATATGTTATTACATAATTCTCTAAATATCTAAACCTCAAAAGATCTTCAATGTGAATTATTAACATAATTTAAGAATATAAAAAAAATTAGGTCGGTTCCTTATAATAACTCTATTATTTGTAATTTTATAAGATGTTATTATGTTAATATAATCACCTAAATTCATATCTATATCCATTAAATGGTATAATAATTAATATTTTCATGCGTACGTGTGAACTATCAGCTCCCCGGACCGATATAAGTCATTTTCCATAACTATATCAGAAGACTATTTATAATGGTTAAATTAATGTTCATATGTAATATTCCTAAAATATTTATAATTATGATTTAATAATATATCAATATCATTATATCTTTCCATGCACATAAAATTGAAAATGTCGTTCAAATAAACATGTGAACTATCACCTCCACAAAGTGATGTGATTCCATTATAATCACCACATCACATCACATGTATAATATATAAAATCATCCTTAAATTATTAATATAATGTTGATAATATTATGATAATTCTGTAAATATAAAATAATAGTGACCATATTTTCATAATTATTGATGACAAATGGAAATGGTACTCGTGCATACCTATGACTCACTTTCTCCCGGATTGAAACAATTTTCATTTTTCATATCCATAATTTTTTAGGGTATACAATGGTATAGTTCAAATATATATATATATATATATATATATAAGTTATTATTATCTCATGAAAATTATTCTAGGGTTGATGGAAATATGACCATAAGGACTATTAACGTCATACCAAGTTCATTTTCTACTCAGGTTCAGAATATCAACAAAACATCCAAAATGAACTTAAATAAATATGTAATTGTTATAATTATGTAATTTTGATAGCATGGTAATAAATGATATAATATGAATAATAAAAATGAAATAGGTTCTGATGAAATTATAAACTAAATTTTTTATTATTCAAGAAAGATAAAAACATATGAGATGAATTAGATATGAGGAAAGGGTCTTCCCATGAATCTACTTTCATTGATTCATTTCTTGATATTATGTGCCTTTGTTCTTTTATAAGATGTATATATAGCTGCAATGACATTTCATATCCATAATTTATCTATAATAATGATATATAATGTTTGGGTAAATTTATCAGTTCATGGATATTAATATTTAAATATACAATGTTTTGTGGGTGACTATGAACATTTAAAAATTAATCATAAAATATTTTTCTTCATGATATTAATTTACATAATTATTATATGGATATAAAAGTGTTTTATAAGAAAATTTTTATATATTTTTATATTAATTATGTGTCTTTAAATTGGAATATATTTATGTGTTTTATACGAAATTATTTAACAAATGATAAAAGGAATGGTTTTTTAACAATATGGAAAAATTAAATTCTCTATCGTCATGACCATTATTTGATATTTAGCATCCTTTATATGTCTTAATGTTTTAAAATAAAAATAAATACCTTATTCTCTTATTCCCTTTTAAGGGTAATTTGGTATTGAATCTTTTTTAAAAAAATGGAATGATTTTTTCAATATCATAAAATGATTTCTTTTCATTGAAAATGAATGTTTGTGAGTGAAATGTTAATAGTTACTATATTTTATTTGTAATTATTGTAAAATTATTCATGGATAATTTAATGGTGAATATATAATAAACCAATGAATATTGGTTCAATGATTGACCCAGGACTTATGGTTATGTTATAATCTCCAATGCACTAGTAATGGAAGTCGTTCATATGGCTATTCCATTTGTAAGATTAATATGTATTTATGTAAACAACATTGATATTCCACTTAATTTTGATTATGTAACATAAAGTATTTATATATTTTTTGTCCATTATTTGGTATTATGTTAATATATTTGTTATAAATAAAGTAATCATTGACCTTATAATCAATGAAAGGAATTAAAAAATTCATTAAGTTGAACAATATTACATTATGATAAATTATTCAGCCTATACATATTTTTGGAAGACTAATACTTTTAATTCATTGAGTATCCCCTAATGAGATTTTTGTTCCCATACCATGTTTTTAAATTTTTTTCATAGATTTTATGGGAGAATAGACTCAATGATGGGATAAAGGAAATGTTATGATGAATAACATGAAATAAAACCATGTTTATTTTTTAATGATTTTTATAGAGAAAATAGATACTATTGGAAACGTAAAAAATGTATTTATATTGTTTTTATGTATAATTTATTGATTAATTGTCTAATTCTCAAAAGCTGAAAATTTCTTCAATGTGAAACAATTTACAATTTTTGAGATAACTCAATATTATGTAATATTTAAGGTATATTAAATAGATTTAGTATTAGAGTATGGTTTAGAAATATTGTGATATTAGTATCTTTTCTAAAGAAGTAGGGATATCATAATTAGTATATAATTTTATGGATGATTATAATTTTACTATATTAAAATCCATTTTGATGATTTCAATTGTGATATTTTAAGGTGACTAACAGTATTTCCAAAAACTTTCTTCTTTGAAGTAATTATGGGTTACTACTTTTTGGAATGAAATATAAAATGTATGAGATGAACTGTGAGGTTAAAAGATGGAATTGTTTTATTTTGAGGAATATGTCATATTTTATAATTATATAGTTTTTTTCAAAGGAAAACACGCCTGATAGGTGACAACTCATCGCGGCAGACAAGGCTGTATGAATCAAACCAACAACCGAAGGGCATCAAATGTACATTACATACCCATAGAATATGTTATATACCTATTTTGTATGACTTTTTTTAGTTAAGAGAGTTTATGGAAAAAGAATAGGTTGGTTTTGTGAAGATATTTTTTATCAAATGGATACCGTTAGTTTTGGAAAATAATTTGACGAATAAGTGATTGATCTTATTTCGGAATTTTTTTACGATTTTTGGAACACAATTTAATCAATTCTAATAGAATAATGTGGTATTTGATTTGAGGTGTAATGGATTACCTATATTTTGGAATAATATATTATTTAATTGTCGAATAAGGTTGATTTAGGTTATTAATGTCAATAATTCGCACATCTTGGAGATTATGGGGTTTATGAAATTACAATTTTTGTTTGAGACATTAAGAGTTATTGATGTTATTTGGTATGAAATGTAAAAATTTATATTTTAAGGCTATTTAATTCAATTCATCAGAGTTTTGGGCTTCAAACATGGTTTAGATAATTTTGGGGGATTTAAGGATAATTATTTTTTGAATGGACTTTGTTGAACATTTGGTATTACATTTGAATTTTTGAAATTAAATGTTTTTTATCATCATCCAATGGTTTTTTATTTTTGGAAAAAAAATTTCTATTATCCTAAACATATTGGTTAGGGATAATTTTTTGAGATAGGATAAATGGACAATTAATATATTGGGGAATCTTTGTTTCTATATAAATTGACTCTAGTGCTTCAGTCATTAAAAATAATTCAGATTTAATATTCATCATTGGATAAAAATATGTGTTTTAGGTGGAATTTGATTAATGAATGAATATATACTTGTAATGTAAGTATAATTTCCTATTTTTTAATTCTATGTAGTAAAATAATTTCTAAACTCTAAGAAAATAATCTCAAAACAAAAGTGTTATACATAAATTTTTTTCATTGAATGCAATGATCTTTTTAACCAATCAAAACAAATTCAGCTATGTTATTGTTAAATGTTTCCTGACCATGATTTCTATCACACTCCATCAGATCAATATAGTTAGTTTTTATTCTATATCAATTTTTTACTACATTAAACCATAGTATGTGATGTCTCATGTAACCCCAGTACTTCCCTTCATTTCTTTGAAGAGGATGTTTAATTAATCATTTTTCATTATGTGGGATTTAAATAAAGTCATTTTGACAAGTTAAACCTTATTTGATGACCCCGAATTAAAATTATGAGGACTCAATTTTGAAAAGTTAGCGATTATGTAACATCTAGAGTTTTTAAAAGAAAATAGTATGTTCGATAACACACACAATAGACCACAATAAGTTTAAAAAAGAAACTAGATGTTATTTTTTAAATGTTTCTCATATAATATAGCTGTTAGAATGAAGAGAATTGATGATATTAACTAAATTATTAAAATATGGTTTACACATCTTTATATAATGATTCAGTCGTTGAAAAATAAATTATATATGAAAAGAAAAACCAATTGAATATAAAGGATGTGTTTTTTAGAAATACTATTTAAGATCGAATAATCATTTTTAGAAAATAATAAAATTGCACATTTTGAGTTATAATGATGAAATATAAATTTAATTTAATGTTTAAAATTCATCTTATATGTTTTTTAGACACTATATAAGAACCGATTCAATTTTACGCATAAAAGGAGTATTTTTCAAAAAATGGATTTTTGTACACCTTTTGATGGAGAACTGATTTTAAATCCAGTATATGTCATTATTATAAATTCTATTTCACAAAATAATATTCTTCTTGTGAATTGGTAAATAAAATTTAAATTTGGATAATGTTTTGGTTTTTATGATAATATTCTTATTTTTATATAAATAGTGAAACATACTTCATTTTAGCTCAAAACTACTTTTTTATTAAATATATTTATATAATTATAATATAATATTAATTAGTTTTAAATTTTAATTATTTTATGTATTTATCAACCAAAATAATTTAGTCATTAGATTCAATTTCTCATTGATATTTGGTACAAAAATTTTATGATATTTTCACCTTTTTTAATTCAAAACGTGTTTTCTCGATCCATCAATGAAATTAACATTAAATTTACTTTTCCACTTAAGTGAATTTAATTTTAAAAAATGGACATATATTTTTGAAATAAGTATGATAAATGTGATCAAATACGATCAAAATAATTTTTCTTGAATAGTAACTTTAGTATTTTATTTACCACGGTTAAGGGTAAACCATGTAATTAAAGGTAAAAATAAAATTAGGATATTTTAAAATTGAAATAACACGTTAACTAATTTCATTGGATGAGTTATTTTCTACCAATACATTCTTTGAGCCCTAATTTTGGCATTTTGAAGCCCCTAGGGTGTGATTAGGACATTTATAAACATTTTATTTAACATTAAGGCCCAGATGATATAATCATGTCTCTCATAACTACAATTATTTTAATATGGGGATATATAAGTGATAAAATAGAATGTAAATAGTATTTATAAATATAAAATTACTACCTACATCATGGTAATTTATTTATATTTTTCATTAAAATCAATAAAAAAATAAATTATTACACAATGATGATAGAGTAATTGATTAATTAATGAAATAATCAAATAAATGATATCATAAATGCTAAAATAAATATAACTGGAGATAATTGATACCATACACTAACTTTATTGATGAATTAGTCATGTAGTAGATAATTTAACAGACCTTTTTCAAACATATCTTGTTGTTATGAATTCCATAATGTTAACTAATGAATAGTTTCAAAACTTACACTATAGGTATTTAAAATATAAAATGTTTTATTAAATTATATGAAATTCCTAAAAATAAACTATTATAAAAAATCGTTATTCAAACTCTACAAATGTTATTAATTACAATTTCATTGGTTGATTTTCATGTAATGGTATATAATTTAACCCTCAATGTGTAAATTACATGGTAGAATGAAAGTTTTAAAAGTTGTTAAATAAAAAATATAAGGCTTAAAATAGAATAAATACATATCTAAAAATCATTGGTAGAGTTTATTTGGAACCATAATAACCATATATTTAAATAAAATAATTCTGAATCATTTGGAGATTAAAATTAATTTATATTAATTTCATATTTTAGGGGTTTCCAACGGTGCCCCTCCCCTAACTTATAAAAGGAACACATTTCTCTCTTTTACTCACACATAAATACCATTTATTTAATCCGAGATCAATACAGAATTATTCCTAATATACATCCCCACATCCTATCGGTTTTATTTTAGACAGAAAAACCTTTTTAAAGGTGTTAAGGTGTTAAGAATGGTGATTATATGAAGAATTATTAATGTATTAATTTAAGTGTTTCTATTTTAATTCTACTTCTGCATGTTTAAAATATTATACAACCATGATGAATTAATTACTCCATTATAATCAATATACTATGATGTTATTTTTTAAATATCATTACAAAAATGCATATTCACATCGATTAAATTGGGAAAACATTTTCCACGCGTAAATGTGACCTATCACCTCTACGAAACGATATAATTTATTTTCCATAACCATCTCTAAAGGCTTCTTATAAATATGGAATTAATGATAATATGTGCTGTTCATAAATATTTATTATTATTTGAGAATAATATATCAATTATGTTCATAGTTTCCATGCACATAAAAATAATAACGTCGTTCATGTGTTTGTGTGAACAATCACCTCCATGAAGCTGTGTGATTTGTTTATAACCACCCCATCACTTGTATGATACATAAAAGTATATTTAAATGAATATTGTGATTTTAATAATATTATGACAATTATTTAAAAATAAAATAATAATTACCATATTTCTATAATTATAAATGAAAAACGGTAACTTTACTCATGTGTATATACAACTTATCATCTGCATGATTTTAATGTTGTTTATTTTTATTATCCATATTTAATGATTGGATTTTAATGTATAATTTATACATATAAGTGACCATTGTTTCATGAATATTGTTCTAGATATGATGGAATTATGAAAACATGTACTATTGATGTCATACCATCTTCATTTTCGACTCAAGTACTTAATATCAACAAAACATCCAATATGAACTTACCGCCACCAAATATAATTTTTTATTAAAAATAATCTTTAAGTACAAGTGGGAAACCATCATTCTAAAAGCCAAAACCACAACATGATAAAGGAGCTCACAAAATTTTTAAACACCATACAAAGGTTATTTGAATCACCAACTCTATATAATTCCCAGTGTAAAGTTTTAACCTGTGTGTTTGGTTCCCCCTTGAGATGTTATTAGAGATGAGAGATCATCATGTCCATTGTCTGGATGAATTATTCCAGAGATATTTTGGCTTCATTGACACCCCGAGTAATTATTCGATCTTTCTTGTCAATCCCTTCTTCCTGCTCCTCAATGACCTCAACTTGCAACCTTCTTTCATAAATTCTAGAAATTTCCCCAATTGAGGCATTGGGCCTCATGTATTTCTCAATCATTTCTTCCTTGGAGTGAAATATGAGCTTCAAGCATTCCCCTAACTCTTCTTCTATTACCTTTGGTTCTCTACTTTGATCATTGTTATCTCTGTCTTCTGGGGCCTTTCTTTCCTTTCTTCCACCTTTCTTGTCTGACCTGGTTTCCATTGGTTTTGGCAGTTAAGAAAAATATTTACATGCCTTTGGTTTTTTCCCTTGAACCACATTGCATTTTCTAGAGCCACGCTTTCCTTCGAGCCCCTTATTCCTTCCAGGGCTGTGAGGAACATTCCCTTGGAAATGATCCTAGTTGTCTACTGATATTTGGCTAAATCTATTAGCACCAGAATCACTCCCCTCATGCAACATTACTTGATCTTGATCCACTAGACTATCAAAGCAGTTCCTTGGCATCCAATATGAACATGAATAATTAAGTAATTGTTAAAATTATGTAATTGTTATTGCATGGTAATTAGTGATATAAATGGTATAATAATAATAATAATTGTTCTGAATCAATTATAAATTAACCTATTTTTATTATTCACAAAGATAAAGAACATACGAGATGAATCGGGCTTGAGGTAAGGGACTTCCTCTCAATCTCCATTCATTGAGGAATTTCTTTATAATACACCCCTTTATTATTTTATAAGGTTTATATATGCCCAATAAAAAATTTCAAATATATAACTAATCATTAATATTATTATTTAATGTTTTGGTAAATTTCATAATTCATGGAGAATATAATTTAAATGTTCAAAGTGGAATGGGGATCCTTCAACATTAAATTATTTAATTATCTAATAATTTTATTCATGATATTAATTTACATATTTATTATATGGATAAAATTTATTTTAAATTAAAATTTTTATATATATTTAATTTAATTAAAGGGGTTTTAGAATGATTTTTTAATGTGTTTTATATGGAACCTTTTAACCAATGGAAAAAGGAATGTTCTTTTTAACTTATATGGTGAAAATAAATTCTCCACCTCCTTGAAAATTATTTGATAATTTGATTCCTATATAAGACTTAATGTTTTTAAAATGAAAAAAACCCTTGTTCCCATTAATGGGTAATTTTTTATTGAAAATGGTCTTATAAATGAAATGATTATTTCACTATTTTGGAATGATTCCTTTTGATTACAAATGATATTTTATGACTGAAATGTTTATAATTGTCATATTTTATGTGTTATTAATTTTTTAATGATACATGTAAATTTGAAAGGTGGTTACGTGATAAACATAATATGGGTGGTTTCGTAATTATCCAAGGATGGGTTGTTACATTATAACCTCCAATGCATTGGGTATGGAAGCTGTACATAGAGCTATTTCATTTGTATGAGTGATAATCATATAAGTTGACCATATGGTTATTCCATTTTAGTATGATTATATCCCATAGGAAATTTATATTCTATACAATATTTCTATGGGTATTGTAGATATATTTTGATAACAAAAATAGTCAATCAATGATATTATTATCAAATGAAATTATTTACTACATATATAAGATGAAAAGTATTGATTTACGATCAAATATTCACAGTTTACATAATTTATTATGACTTACAGTTTTCCTTCATAGTGTACCCACTACTGATATTTTTTTTCACATTCTTTTTTTTTTGAAATGTTTTTCATATGATTTAAGGTATAATTGAGTCGGTTATTTGATTAATGAAAACGTATGATGATTATACATGAAAGTAATCCATGTTACATTTTAAATGTGTTTATGGAAGAAATGGATACTATAATATGTTTCTACTTTTTATGTCTATGGATTTGTTATGTATATGTTATGGAGTAATTCTCTAATGCTCTAAACATGAAAAGATCATGAAGGTGAAATAATGTAAAATTATTGACTTAACTAGATAATGTGTAATGTTTAATATCTTGTCCATACATCAATGAAAGTGTTGATCATGTTTATTCCTTTCTTATTCCCTTGTCCATCCTTTTCAAATATAAAAAAATTAGATTCTTCTCAATTCTCATCAATGGTAACATTGTTGGATCATTTCTACTTTTAGAATCTAGAACTTCTTTTTATTTTCTATGATGGTAGAGGATTGTTTGTTATTTTTACTTCATAATCTCTACCCATCTTCATAAGAACATATAACAATGTTTCTATGTGAATGTAATGACCCAGACCCTCATGACCCCTTCCTTTTCCAATTATTGGTGTGACCGATCAGAGAGACCGATCAGTGACATCGATCGGTGTGACTGATCAGCACGACTGATAGGTGTCACCCAGCCTTGGCGGGTTTTTCTTCTGCAGCCTCCCCTGTAACCCCACTTTTTGGCCTTTTATCTTTTTGAAGCATTTCAAGGCCATTTCTGAACCCATAATTAATATCTAAAAATAAAATAAACCTCCCTACTAAATAACAATTAATCCAGTCATGTGGGGTGTCCCAGCCGCATAGTCAACCCACGATCATGTTCCTTAAGCAGTTTCTCTCTGTATCTTAACCGTCCGAGAGTGCTGTATCTCAACCCTTATCAACCATTATAAACTAAAGTATTATCCCTTCGTTTCTTTTTCTAGATCATCTTTCTCAATGTACCCTTCCTACCGACGAGCCGTACCCCTATTACGATGTATTACTTTCGCATTCTGTGGAGTTCCTGTCACTCCTGTTTTCCAGTTTCCATGCGAGGACTTAACGTTGATCCTTGATCATCAGGTATGGGTTTCACCTTAGTTTCTCCTTTCTGTGTATCTTGCGGGGTGGTTACGCTACTATATCTGTAGAATTGGATGAACCAAAACATTAATGAAGATAATAAATGGATTCTAAAGAATGAAGGGGATGGGTGGGATCGATGATGTTGCTCTATTTTTCTCCTCCTTCATGATTAATGGTTTCTAAATTTTGCGGGCTTATTCCTACTAAATATCCTGGTCGTTGGTGGTATTTTCCTATGCATTAATAATCCTTTACCCCTTGTGATGTTTAAATGGCATGTATTTTGGTTGTGAACCCTTTTTTCTATGTAAGAGAAATTTCTTAATTATGTATATTCGGCTAAATAAATTGGAAGCACCATGATCAACTCCTTTTCTATGATAAACTCGGTTTAAGCCCAGTGGAATTTAAATCATGGAGTGTGTTAAATATTATGAACTGAAAATACATGCATGAGTCTGCCTGGTATTGGTGGTGGTGATTTGGTTGTTTTCCCCTCACAGGCTTTTGTCAGTGACCTTATGGATTTCACGGATGGGGGATTAGATGGATGGGGCGATGTGGGTGGGGATGGGATCCACTATTGTTATACTTTGAGGCTGTATGATTACTCTGCTTATATCACGAATTTGGGTGGGATCCTCTATTGTTGAGAAACCATTGGATCCTAGATTTTGGGGACATGGGGATGTATCTTGGGGTTTTCTTTGGTTCCAGTACTTCGAGGGATCTCACTTATCCATTTTTTGTTGTTATTTTACAAGAGAACCGGTTGTGAATGCTTAAATTGTTGTTTGGTGTATTCTTTCCTTGGCTTGTTCTTATGCTTACTAGTTGACCAAGTAGATGCAGAAACTTATTAAAACATTATTAATGAACATAAAAGCAAGGATGGTACATGGGTATTTGGTTTGGTGTGAGTTGTGACTTGGTCATGGGTGATGTTCTCTTCTCTTATGAATGAATAGTAAGGATAGTGTTCTTTAGGCTGGTTGAAGAAAAAACTAGTTTTGGTGAGTACTTGTTTCCTATACATATACATGTAGTTTTTTTGTTTCTTATTCATGCCCCACCCAAGTTGAGCACTTAGTGTCAAACACCCCCACTTCATGGGGGAGGGTGTTATTTCCAACACTCCTATGAGTGGCTGGTTATTATCTCTTTTTCTTCTCCCTTTCCCAAATATCCCAAGACTCTTCGGGCAGGCTGTGATGGCCTAAAGTCCATTATTAGCCCAAGAATCTTCGGGCAGGGTAGTGTGGTGGTTGGCCCAGGTGTGTATGGGAGGTGGTTTCCCAAGTATCTTCAGGATGAGGCCCGGGTGTCTTCGGGCATGGCAGTAGTTCTTCTAGCCCAAGATTCTTCGGGCATTGCAGTAGTTTCTCTGGCCTTGGTGATTGCAGGTGTGGCTACATGTGACAGTTGTGGCCCAGGTGTCTACAGGTGAGTTAGTGGTTGTGGCCCAGGTTTTTGTGGGCGGGATGTGTGGTTGTGGCCCAGCTGTGTGCGGGCGGGTGTAGCAGTGGGACTATGGTGAGAATGGCGGGATTGGTTCAATGCATATAATTTCTTCAATAAACAGTGGGAATGTGGCGTGGGGTACACAAACATCGATGTTCTATTACTATACATTACTTGATTTGCGTTATTTGGGGAGTGTTCCTAGGTTATCTCTTTTCTCACAAGGCATTAGTATGCCTCCCCACTTGTGCATGTGACTCTTTGGTTTTTCCCTACCGAGTATACTTGTATGGTCACCCTACGTATATAAAACTGGTTTCAGGTTTCCAGGAGGACATCAGGGATCATGCTGGACCGTACTAGCTCAGACCTTGTGGAAAACCATTGTAGTTGCTGTTGTACTTTCTTTTGGTATTTTTCATTGTAGTCTCATTATACATTGTGGATTTTACTTTTGTAACATGCATTGGTAATGGTTATTGCCTTTACATTCACTTCCAGCTTTGGTGTTGTGGGATTTACTATTTTATCTCCCGATCCTAGAAAAAGAAAATCGGTAATGCCTTCCATTTATTGTGTAATTCTATACCCATGGTTCTGGTCGCCTCTCCGAGACCAATTGAAGGCGGGTTTCGGGGGGTCATTATCTCTCCTTCAACTTAAAGAAGGAAGGTCCTGACAATCTGCAGACCCTCCCCTCCTTTTGGTGATGGCAGGTCGTGGTAGAATGGTATCAGTGATGCAGGTTGAGAGATAGGATGGAGTCTGGAGTTTGGCACATTTAGGATTACATGGGATGGTAGGGAAACAATGTTGGGTGACATTGATGAGTGAATTAGGAAGGGAAGACTGGCTAGAAAACCGGATTTTAGGGCCCCCCCATGATCTGATGCCAGGACTCTGGACCTACCGAACGACCAAGTGAGGCTACCAGAATAGGGGCAGCGTATGAGGGGTTCTATGATGCTTCATGGAGGGGCCTCGGATGTCTGTTCATGTAGAAAAAAGAAGTGATATCATATGTGTCTAGGCATCCATGCCCTCATGAGCGTAATTATTCCACCCATGATCTGGAGCTTGCAACAGTGGTTTTCGCACTAAAGTTGTGGCGGTATGACCTCATCGGATAACACTTTGTGGTCTTCACGGATCAAAAAAGATTAAGGTATATCTTCTACCAGCGGGGCCTAAACTTATGGCAGTGAAGGTGGATGGAGTTTCTCCAGGATTATGATTTCTATATTTCCTACACCTAAGCTAAAGGAAACGTGGTGGCTGATTCCTTGAGCAGGAAGTCACAGAGGGATGCGGTTCGAGAGTCAGCAGATGCTTGAAGGGAGATGGAGGAGTTGATTACCTTTCACTTGGATGCGAGGATGGATAGTGGTAGAGGTTTCATGTGTCATATGACAATACAATATTCTCTGTTACGTTAGGTGGAGGAGTTTTTGTGGGGAGACCCAGAGTGTGAAGTGATGCGTGACCAAGTTGACGAGGGCAATGCTCCGGAAGGGTGGACGGAGGATGGTCAGAACCATATGCTTTTCCGAGGAAAGTTGTTTACTCTAGAGGTGATGCACGTCCAAGTCCTTAGTGAGTTCCACAACTCACCCCTAACAGTGCACCCGAGAGTTTCCAAGATGTACCAGGGACTAAAGAGACAATTTTGGTGGCCCGGAGTAAAGCGAGCAGTGGCAGAGTTTGTGGCCAAGTGCCTAGTGTGTCAGTAGGTGAAGGTTGATCACCATGTTCTAGGAGGGTTGTTGCAGCCTTTAGATGTCCCAGAGTGGAAGTGGGATGACATCTTGATGTATTTCGTCACGGGATTACCCAAAGTGCAAGAAGGCTGTGATGCCATCTAGGTAGTAGTGGACCGGTTGATGAAGTTGACACACTTCCTAGAGATTAACGAGTTGAGTGGAGTGGATGCTCTAGCATGGAAGTATTTGGATGAGGTAGTGTGGTTGCATGGAGTTCTGAGTTCCATAGTCTCTGAAAGTGATGCACGTTTTACCTTACAATTCTGGAGGGGATTGAAGCATGCTTTTGGCACCCGACTACATCTTAGCACTACTTTCCACCCCCAGACAGATGGGCAGAAAGAGGGCACATCCAAACCATGTAGGACATGTTTCGGGCATGTATTCTAGACTTTGGGGGATCATGGGTGCTACACATTCCTTTGGTAGACTTCAACTACAATAATAGCCTTCACTTTACCATTGGCAGGGATCCATTCGAAGCTCTATATGGAAGGTTGTGTCGCTCACCCGTAAGCAGGACTGAGGTTGGGGAAGCAGGTGTTCTTGGCTCGGAGGTGCTACGGAGCATGGCAGAGAAGGTTCAGCTTATATGAGAGGGGATGAAGGCGGCTCAGGACCGGCAGAAGTCATATGTTGATGATAGGAGGAGACCCTTGGAGTTCAAGGTCGGGGACCGCGTATTCTTGAAGGTCTCCCCACGGCATGGATAAAGGAGGTTTGGTAGAGGATGTAAGCTTTCTCCCATGTTCATCGGGCCCTTCGATTTTTTGCGACGAGTCGGTGAAGTGGCTTATCAGCTAGTGCTACCACCGCTGCTACTGAGGATACACGATGTATTCCATGTGTCCCAGCTCCGACGATATCTGTATGATGATTCACATGTCCTCGACTTTGGAGGGCTAGATATCGAAGACGATGCAACCTTCATAGTATGACCGATCAAGATCGAGGATCATATGGATAAAGTACTTCATGGGAAAACCATTCCCTTGGTTCGTGTGTTATGGAGACAGGTGGGCTTGAGGAAAGTACCTGGGAGAGGGAAGCACAGATGCACGCCCAATACCTCGAGTGGTTTTGATATTTATATTATTTTGTCAATACTTGTTTGCTGTGTAATTCTTAGTTTGTCATCTATGGATGTGCAGTTTCCTTTTCTGTGGATGTGTGTTTGAATTGTCCTAATGAATGGGGAGGGGAGGACCTGATCCCTAGTTAAGACGCATTAAAGCAAATGCACCTAAACCAGTGCGGGCGAGTCAGTGCTGCCCAAAGAGGATAGAACCTTAACATGGAGGAAATGAAAACCCTCTCCCACTAGACCGGATGGTTTGGACCTTTTGTTTTGCATGAAACAGGGAAGGAGTGGAGGGGCGTTTTTGTTTGTTCAGAAGATAAGATGTTCCTATGTCGGAGAGGTTCACTCCTGAGAGGTATCTTCCAGGGTGGTTGTTCGGATCCCCCCTCCTTCCTCCAGGTCTGGTTTTGATTATCGAGGACAAGAATGGTTTGAGAGGTATCTGATATAATGACCCAGACCCTCATGACCCCTTCCATTTCCATTTATCAGCACGACCGACCAATGAGACCGATCGGCGCGACCGATCTGTGTCACCCATCCTTGGCCGGTTTTTCTTCTGCAGCCTCCCCTGTAACCCCACTTTTAGGCCTCTTTAACTTTTTGAAGCATTTCAAGGCTCTTTTTATTCCCATAATTAAACTCTAAAAATAAAATAAACCTCCCTACTAAATAATAATTAATCCATTCGTGTGGGGTGTCCCAGCCGCGTTGTCAACCCACGATCCTGCTTCTTACACGGTTTCACTCTGTATCTTAACCATTTGGGAGTGCTGTATCTCCGCCCTTATCAACCATTAAAACCAAAAGCCTTATCCCTATGTTTCTTTTTCTCGATCATCCTTCTCGGAGTACCCTTCTTCTCGACAAGTCGTACCCCTGTTACGAGGTTTTACTTTCACGTTCTGTGGAGTTCCTGCCACTCTTGTTTTCTAGTTTCCAACCGAGGACTTAACGTCGATACTTGATCGTCAGGTAGGGGTTTCACCTTAGTCTCTCCTTTCTGTGTATATTTTTGGGTGGGTACGATACTATATCTATAGAATTGGATGAACCAAACATTAATGAAGATAATAAATTTATTCCAAACAATGAAGTGGATGGGTGTGATATATGACACTGCTCGTTTTTTCTCCTCCTTCATGATTAATGGTTTCTGAATTGTTTGGGCTTACGCCTACTGAAAATCATGGTTGTTGGTGGTCTTTATCTACGAATTAATAAATCCTTACCCCTTGTGATGTTTAAATGGGATTTATTTTGGTTGTGAACCATTTTTTCTATGTAAGGGAAATTGGTTAATTACAGATATTCGGCTAAATAAATTGGAAGCACCAGGATCAACTCCTTTTCTATGATAACCTCGGTTTAAGCCCTATGGAATTCAAATCATGGAGTGTGTTAAATATTTTAAATCTGAAAATACCTGCATGGGTCCGCCTGGTATTGGTGGTGGTGGTTTGGTTGTTTTCCCATCACGGGCTGTTGCGGGTGACCTTGTGTCTTTCTTGGATGGGGGCTTAGATTGATGGGGTGATGCAGGTGGGGATGGGATCCCCTATTGTTATACTTTGAGGATGTATGATTACTCTGCTTATATCAATAATTGGTGTGCGATCCATTATTTTTGAGAAACCATTGGCTCTTGGATTTTGGGGAAATGGGGCTGCATCATGGGGTTTTCGTTGGTTCTAGTACTTCGAGGGATCTCACTTATAAATTTGTATTTGTGACTTAAAAAGATAACCGAGTGTGAATGATTAAATTTTTGTTCGGTGTATTCTTTCCTTGGCTTGGGCTTATGCTTACTAGTTTCCCAAGAAGGTGTAGAAACTTATTTAAAAATTATTAATGAACATGAAAGCAAGGATGGAACATGGGTATTTGGTTTGGTGTGAGTTGGACCTTGGGCATGGGTGTTGTTCATTTCTCTTATGAATGAACAGTAACGCTAGTGTTCTTTAGGCTGACTGAAGAAAAACCTAGATTGGGTGAGTTCTTGTTACCTTTACATATACTTGTAGATTTTGTGTTTCTTATTCACGCGCCACCCAAGTTGAGCACTTAGTGCCGAACACCCCCCCCCCCCTCATGGGGGAGGGTGTGTTTTCCATCACTCCTATGAGTGGCTGGTTATTAGCTCCTTTTCTGCTCCTTTTCCCGAATAGCCCAAGACTCTTTGGGCAGGCTGTGATGGCCTGAAGTCCATTATTAGCACAAGTACCATCGGGCAGGGTAGTGTGGTGGTTGGCCCAGTTGTGTTCGGGAAGGTGGTTTCCCAAGTATCTTCGGGATGAGGCCCAGGTGTCTTCAGGCGTGGAAGTAGTTCTTCTATCCCTTGTGTCTTCAGGCGTGGTAGTGGTTTTTCTGGCCTAGGTGTTTGCAGGTGTGGTTACGTGTGACAGTTTTGGCCCAAGTGTATGCGGGCGGGTCAGTGGTTGTGGCCCAGGTGTTTGTGGGAGGGATGTGTGGTTGTGGCCCAGGTGTTTGTGGGAAGGATGTGTGGTTGTGGCCAAGGTGTGTGCGGGAGGGTATGGAAGTGGGACTACAGTGAGAATGGAAGGATTGGTTCGATGCTTAGGATGTCTTCAATAACCAGTGGGAAAGTGGCGTGGGGTACACAAAAATTGTTGTGCTATTACTATACATTACTTGATTTTCATTATTTGGGTTCTGTGCCTAGGTTATCTCTTTTCTCACAGGGCATTAGTATGCCTCCCCACTTGTGCATGTGAGTCTTTTGTTTTTCCCTACTGAGTATACTTGTATTCTCATCCTACATATATAAAACTACTTTCAGGTATCTAGGAGGACTTCGGGGATCGTGCGGGACTGTACTCGGTCAGACCTTGTTGTTGATCATCTCAGTTGCTTTTGTTCTTTCTTTTAGTATTTTTCTTTGTAGTCTCCTTATAAATTGTGGATTTTACTTTTGTAACATGCATTAGGAATGGTTCTTGGCTTTACATTCACTTCCAGCTTTGGGGTTTTGGGATTTACTATCTTATCTCTCGATCCTATAAAAAGAAAAAGGGTAATGCCTTCCATTTATTGTGTAATTCTATACCCTTGGTGTGGGTCTCCACTCCGGGACCTATTTAAGGCGGATTTTGGGGGTCATTATATCTCCTTCAACTTAAAGAAGGAAGGGCCTGACAATCTGCAGACCCTCCCCTCCTTTTGGTGAAGGAAGGTCATGACAGAATGGTATCAGAGATGCAGTTTGAGAGATAGGATGGAGTCTGGAGTTAGGAACAGTGAGGATTGAATGTAATGGTAGGGAAATAGTGTTGGGTGACATTGGTGCTTGAATTAGGAAGGGGAGACCGGCTAGGAAAAAATATTTTAGGGCCCCCTGTGATCCGATGCAAGGGCTCTGGACCTACCAAATGACAAGGTGAGGCTACCAGAAGAAGGGGCGGCGTATGAGGTGTTCTGTGAGGCTTCAGGTCAGGGCCTTTGATGTCTTCTGATGAAGTGACAATGGTTTATATCTTATGGGTCTAGGCCGCCACGACCTCATGCTCGTAGTTATGCCACCCACGATCGGGATCTTGCAGCGGTCATTTTCGCACTAAATTTGTGGCGGCATTACCTCATCAGAGAACACTTTGTGGTCTTCATGGATCACAAAATATTGAGGTACATCTTCTACCAGCGGGACCTAAACTTATGGCGGTGAAGGTGGATGGAGTTCCTCCAGGATTACGATTTCGAGATTTCCTACACCTCAAGGAAAGGAAACGTGGTGGCTGATGCCTTGAGAAGGAAGTCATGGAGGTATGTGGTCTGAGATTCAGTGGATGCTTGGAGGGCGATGGAGGATTTTACTACCCGTCACCTGTATGTGAGGATGGATAGTGGTAGAGGTTTCTTGTATCAGATGACAGTACCGTCATCTCTGTTACGTTAGGTGGAGGAGTCTCAGTGGGGAGACCCAGAGTGCGAAGTGATCCATGACCGAGTTCAGTAGGGTAATGCTCCGGAGGGGTGGACGGAGGATGGTCAGAACCAAATGCTTTTCTGGGGAACGTTTTTTGTTCCAGAGGTGATGCGCGGCTAAGTCCTTAGTGAGTTCCACAACTCACCCCTAGCAGTGCACCCAAGAGTTTCCAAGATGTACCAGGGACTGAAGAGACAATTTTGGTGGCCCGGAGTAAAGGGATTCGTTGTAGAGTTTGTGGCCAAGTGCCTAGTGTGTCAGCAGGTGAAGGATGAACACCATGTTCCACGCCGGTTGTTGGAGCCTTTAGATGTTACCGAGTGGAAGTGGGACGACATCTCGATGGATTTCGTCACGGGACTACCCAATCTGCAAGGAGGTTGCGACGCCATCTTGGTAGTAGTGGACCGGTTGACGAAGTTAGCTCACTTCCTGGAGATTAAGGATTCGAGTGGAGTGGATGCTCTAGCACGGAAGTATGTGGACGAGGTAGTGCGGTTGCATGGAGTTCCGAGTTCCATAGTCTCGGAAAGGGTTGCACGTTTTACCTCATGTGTCTGGAGGGGATTGAAGCATGCTTTTGGCACCCGACTACATGTTAGCACTGCTTTCCACCCATAGACAGATGGGCAGAAAGAGCGCACCATCCAGACCTTGGAGGACATGATGCAGGCATGTATTCTGGACTTTGGGGGATCATGGGTGCTACACTTTCCTCTGGTAGAGTTCACCTACAATAATAGCCATCATTTGACCATTGGTATTGATCCATTCGAACCTCTATATGGAAGGCCATGTCGCTCACCCATGTGTTGGACTGAGGTTGGGGAAGCAGGTGTTCTTGGCCCGGAGGTGGTGCAGAGCACGACAGAGAAGGTTCATCTTATACGAGAGAGGATAAAGGCAGCTCAGGACCGGAAGAAGTCATATGCAGATGATAGGAGGATACCCTTGGAGTTCAAGGTCGGGGACCACATATTCTTGATGGTCTCCCCTCGGCGTGGATAGTGGAGGTTTGGCATATGAAGTAAGCTTTCTCCCATGTTCATCGGGCCCTTCGATGTGTTGCGACGGGTCGGTGAAGTGTCTTATCAGCTAGCTCTACCACCATCGCTACTGAGGATACATGATGTATTCCATGTGTCCCAGCTCTGACGATATCTGCATGACGATTCACACATCCTCGACTGGGGAGGGCTAGATATCGAAGACAATGCAACCTTCATAGAACGACCGATCAAGATAGAGGATCATATGGAGAAAGTACTTCATGGGTGAACCATTCCCTTGTTTCGTGTGTTATGGAGACATGGTGGGCTTGAGGAAAGTACATGGGAGAGGGAAGCACAGATGCGTGACCAATACCCCAAGTTTTTTTTAGTTTTATCCTATTTTATCAATACTTGTTTGTTGTGTAATGCTTACTTTGTCAGCTATGGATGGGCAGTTTCCTTTTCTGTGGATGTGTGTGTGAATTGTCCTAAAGAATGGGGAGGGGAGGACCTGTTCCCTAGTAAAGAAGCATTAAAGGAGATGCGCCTGAACCCGTGTGGGCGAGTCAGTGTCGCCCAAAGCGGATAATATCTTAACACGGATGAAGGGAAAATCCTCTCCCACTAGACCAGACAGTTTTCCCTTTTGTTTTTCATGCAACGGGGAAGGATTGGTAGGGCGTTTGTGTTTTTTCAGAAGATAAGATGTTCCTATATCGGAGGGATTCACTCATGAGAGGTATCTTCGAGGGTGGTTGTTCGGATCCCCACCTTCTTCCTCCAGGTCTGGTTTTGATTCTCGATGACAAGAATGGTTTGAGAGGTATCTGATGTAAGGACCCAGACCCTCATGACCCCTTCCTTTTCCAATTATCGGCGTGAGCGATCGGTGTCACCCAGCCATGATGGATTTTTCTTCTCCAGCCTCCTCGGTAACCCCACATTTAGGCATTTTAACTTTTTGAAGCGTTTCAAGGCCATTTTTAAGCCCATATTAATATCTAAGAATCAAATAAATCCCCCTAATAAATAAAAATTAATCCAGTCGTTTGGGGTGTCCTAACCGCATGGTCACCCAATGATCTCTCTTCTTACGCGGTTTCTCTCTCTATCTTAACCATCCGAGAGTGCTATATCTCAGCCCTTATAAGCCTTTAAAACCAAAAGTCTTATCCCTATGTTTCTTTTTCTCGATCATCCTGCTCGGAGTTCCCTTCCTCCCGATGAGCCATACCCCTGTTACGAGGTTTTACTTTCTCCTTCCATGGAGTTACTGCCAGTCCTATTTTCCAGTTTCCATGTGAGGACTTAACGTCGATCCTTGATCGTCAGGTATGGGTTTCACCTTAGTAACTTCTTTCTGTGTATCTTGTGGTGTGGGTACAATATTTTATCTGTAGAATTTGATGAACCAAACTTTAATGAAGATAATAAATGTATTCTAAAGAGTGAAGGGGATGAGTGTGATCGATGATACTGCTCTGTTTTTCTACTCCTTCAATATTAATGGTTTCTGAATTGTGCGGGATTACGGCTACTGGAAATCATGGTTGTTGGTGGTCTTTCCTTGTGAATTAATAAACCCTTACCCCTAGTGATGTTTAAATGGATTGTATTTTTGTGGTGAACCCTTTTTTCTATGTAAGGGAAATTGGTTAATTACGTGTAATCGGCTAAATAAATTGGAACCACCATGATCAACTCCTTTTCTATGATAAACATGGTTTAATCCCAGTGGAATTAAAATCATGGAGTGTGTTAAATCTTTTAAATCTGAAAATACCTTCATGGGTATGCCTGGTATTGGTGTTGGTGGTTTGGTTGTCTTGCCATCATAGGCTATTGCGGGTGACCTTATGGCTTTCTTGGATGGGGGGCTTAGATTGATGGGGCAATGCTGGTGGGGATGGGATCCACTGTTGTTATACTTTGAGGATGTATGATTACTATTCTTATATCACGAATTGGGGTGGGATCCTCTATTGTTGAGAAACCATTGGCTCCTGGATTTTGGGGACATGGGGCTATATCTTGGGGTTTTCTTTGGTTCCAGTACTTCGAGGGATCTCACTTATACCTTTGTTGTTGTGACTTTACAAGAGAACCTGATGTGAATGCTTAAATTGTTGTTGGGTGTATTCTTTCCTTGGCTTGTGCTTATGCTTACAAGTTTCCCAAGTAGGTGAAGAATATTATTTAATCATTATTAATGAACATGAAAGAAAGGATGGAACATGGGGATTTGGTTTGGTGTGAGTTGTGACTTGGGCATGGGTGATGTTCTCTTCTCTTATGAATGAATAGTAAGGATAGTGTTGTTTAGGCTGGCTAAAGAAAATCCAAGATTGGGTGAGTTCTTGTTACCTTTACATATACTTTTTGTTTTTGTGTTTCTTATTCATGACGCACCCAAGTTGAGAACATAGTGCCAAACACCCCCACTTCATAGGGGGGGTGTGTTTTCCAACACTCCTATGAGTGGTTGGTTATTAAATCCATTTCTGCTCCCTTTCCCGAATAGCCCAAGACTCTTTTGGCAGGTTGTGATAGCCTGAAGTCCATTATTAGCCCAAGAATCTTCGGGCATGGTAGTGTGGTGGTTTTCCCAGGTGTGTCTGGGCAGGTGGTTTCCCATGTATCTTCGGGATGAGGCCGAGGTGTCTTTGGGTGTGGCAGTAGTTCATCTAGCCCAGGTGTCTTTGAGTGTGGCAGTGGTTGTTCTGGACTAGGTGTTTGTGGGTATGGTTATGTGTGACAGTTGTGTCCCTGATGTTTGCGGGCAGGTTAGTGGTTGTGGCCCAGGTGTTTGCGGGCGAGATGTGTGGTTGTGGCTCTAGTGTTTGCGGGCCGGATGTGTGGTAGTGGGCCAGGTGTCTGCGGGCGAGTGTGGTAGTGGGACTACGGTGAGAATGGAAGGATTGGTTCGATGCATAGGATGTCTTCAAAAACCAGTGGGAAAGTGGTGTGGGGTACCCAAACCTTGATGTGCTATTATTATACATTACTTGATTTGCGTTATTTGGGGAGTGTGCCTTGGTGAGGCTTGGGTGGTTAGTTTCCTTGTTAGGTGTTGGGTTATCTCTTTTTTCATAGGGAATTAGTATGCCTCCCCAATTGTGCACGATATTATTTGGATTTTCCCTACTAGGTATACTTGTATGCTCACCCAACGTATATAAAACTGCTTTCAGGTTTCCAGGAGGATGTCAGGGATCGTGTTTTACTTTAATACCTTAGACCTTGTGGCAGATCATCGCAGTTGGTGTTGTTCTTTCTTTTGGTATTTTTCTTTGTAGTCTCCTTATACATTGTGGATTTTACTATTGAAACATGCATTTGGAATGGCTCTTGGATTTACATTCACTTCCAGTTTTGGTGTTTTCGAATTTACTATCTTATCTCCCGACCCTATTAAAAGAAAAATGGTAATCCCTTCCATTTATTGTGTAATTATATACCCTTGGTGACGGTTTCCACTCCAATACCTATTGAAGGTGGATTTCAGGGGTCATTATCTCTCCTTCATCTTAAAGAAGGAAGGGCCTAGCAATCTACTGACCCTCCCCTCCTTTTGGTGAAGGCGGGTCATGACAGTGATTATATACATGAGGATCTTGTGATCCACATATATTTCACACTTCTTCCCAAATATATAATATCTCTATATTTTCAATATGAATATCACTTAGACCAACCCTAGATCGTGTCTTTTGTAATTTTATTTCTCGAAAATCAATTGAATTGAAGCATATACTATCACTTTTTCATTTTACATAAACACATATCCCAAGACCTTCTCCAAAGCATTAATGAGTGTTATAAAATGTTCTACCCTTTTTGTTAGTGTGAATACATATGTAGTGAAAATCCTATTTCTAAACTCCTTAGAGTTATCATTGAATTAATCATTACAGTAATACATGACTCTCTTTTAGTTTATATTTGTTAGATGGTCTGAAGATGAAGACAAATTTCACACAAATCAATGATAGTACACAACTAATCCAATGAAATGGTGTATGTCTATATTAGACTTTGTCCATATCCTTACATAAATTAAATTAATCCTTAAAGGATCTATATATCCCATTTCTAATGATAATACTCCCAATTAATGATTCTTTCTTCAATGAGACTACTCATTTGTTTTATAATTCTTAAATCTTTTACATTCGTATGTTATTTATAACAGTGCTCAAATTATCCTTATGCCCCTCTTTGATGTTGTTTTCTAATAGAATATCATCTACAGAGACTACAAAAAATTTGATTTAATCTATAAAGACTCTATTCATTATGTCCGTGAATATTTCAAGAGAATTAGTGAGTCCAAATGGAATTTGTATGAACTAATATTACTTGTACCATTTATGAAAAAAAAGTCTTGGGGATATATTCATATTGAACCCTAACATGGAAATACTCGAACTGTAGATCCATTATTGAGGTGTGTTTTTTACCACATATCTGATTAAACAAGTCATGAATTCTATGAATAAATAAAATTTCCTTATCCTCATCTTGTTAAGATCACGATAATCAATGAAAATGAGCATTGAATCGTTGTTCTTCTTGAGAAAGAGGACTGGTGGAGCCCACTGTGAAGCACATGGGTGTATAAAAAATTTATCAAGATTCTCCTATATTTTTTCTTAATCTCTTAAAGTTACAAAAAAAATCATTTCTATGTACAGTCTTGGGTAATTAAAACTACCTATGCATATGATCGATTTAAAATTAAACCCCTCAGCTAGGAGGAAGACCATAAAATTGTTCAGAAAATACATTAGTGTATTCCCACATAGTGGTAATTTATTCAAGGATCATTATTTCCATATAATTTACCATTTGATATAGATGTGGTGTCACTAAGGGAAATAATATGCATTCCTGTGATGTTGTTGGAAAATAAGATTCATATAACTCCTAGAATTTATACGAAATCTGAGGATGATTCACAATAAAAAGGGTGATTTAATTATCAGTGCAATTAATGTTATATCTATCTATATAAATCCAATGCATACCCAAAATTGCATTAAATTTCACTAATTGAAGAATTACATGGTCCATTGGGATGTTCATCAAAAAAAATTTAAAATGGGAGAGTTATATACTTATGAAGCAATTATTTCCAAATTTTTTGTTATCATTGACATATCTACTACCATTATTTATGGTGGGGTTTTAATGGATCTTATATATAAAGGAATGTGTAGAACCATAATAAAAATGTAAATTTAGTATTCATTAATGAATAAATATCATACCAATCACCACTTAATTGTTGGGATATACCTCATCACTTGTATAGCATCCCGCCTTTTTATCACATAATCTTTCATTACATTTTACAAAACCGAGGATCTTTAAGGTTTAGTGTCTTGGAAACCAGGAACTTAAAACATGAAAACATACATAAAACATTCTTCTTAAACACTTGAAAGGCTTCTCCTTATGTTCATCCTAGGTTCATTACTGCATCTCATAATCTGGGGACATACATCAAAAGAAAGGGTGAGCAGAAGGCCCAATAAGGGAAACAAGAGAAACATTTTACATGTGAACTTGAGATACTTCAATAAGGACATGAAAAGAACTTTAAGGCATGAAAATGAGACCATGAAGCATATCATAATAAAGATAACATTTTTCATAACTTGAAGATGTGGCTACATCATTTAACATAGAAAATCATGAACATATCACCAAGGTCCATCCCCAAGGTTTCATTTGAAAATTACCAAGGTTATTCATCAAGGTATCGTGAAAATTGTAATCTCTAGTGGTTACATCATTACCCAATGCATTGGAGCACTATCAGGGCACACCCTTAAATTTGACTTTATTTTAATGTGAGCCACATATATCATCATCAAACATTTCATAAATAACCCATATAGCATAAAATAAATGGGTTTCATTTCATAATCATAACGTTTTAAAAACTTCTTTAAAGACATGATCTTTACGTCACTTTAAAACCCACAGAAAAGGACGGTGGGTCTCATGTATGTAAATCCCAGAATTTAAAATAGAACATTTTGGTATATATTTGAATACCCATTACTAAAAAAAAGAGCTTTGAGTATTCACTTAATAATATAAAAGAACTTTAGAAAAAGAGAGAGACATTTTGAGACGGAAAATTCTGTAGCATAACGGCTATGTTACAAGGTTTTAGAAGACATTAAAAAGAGAGGAAAAATGGATCAAACATTCATAAATGACCCATAAAATAGTAAATGGACAGAATAAGAAGAATACATGATCATGGTAATGAAATTTCAAGGACATACCATTTGAAATGAAAAACATGGAAGGAAGACAAAAATTATATTTCTCTTATGAAAGTTCGGCAGCCTAACGACGTTACTTAAACTTCAACAAAAAATGATTTGAAAAGATAAAATAGGGTCTCTCATCATGTGAACATAAGAGTTCAGTGTGATAGATATAGAGATAATTCCCCAACATAATTAAGAAGGAACTTGAAAGACTTGACATGAAAGTAGACTTTGAAAAGAATGAGAAGGGTGAAAGAATCCCCTAAAAATTCAGCAGCCTAACGGCGCCAATTAAAACATCGAAATAATTAATTGAAGAGATAAAATATGGTCTCTCATCATATGAAAATAAGTGTCCAGTATGATAGATATAGAGATCATACCCCAACATAACAAAAAGGAACTTGAAAGAATTGACATGAAAGTAGAACTTCCAAACGAGAAGGGTGAAGAACCACTTAAAAATTTGGCAGCCTAACGGCGCCACTTAAAACATCAAAATACTGAATTGAAGAGATCAAATGGGGTCTCTCATCATATGAACATAAGAGTCCAGTATGATAGATATAGATATAATACCCCAACATAACAAAAAGTAACATGAAAGAATTGACATGAAAGTAGAACTTCAAAACGAGAAGGGTGAAGAACCATTTAAAAAATTCGGCAGCCTAACGGCGCCACTTAAAACATCAAAATACTGAATTGAAGAGATCAAATGGGGTCTCTCATCATATGATCATAAAAGATCAGTATGATAAATTTAGAGATAACACCCCAACATAATAAAAAAGAACTTGAAATACTTTACATGCAAATAGATCTTGAAAAATGAGAAGGGAGAAAGAATCCGTTACAAAAATTTCGGCAGCCTAACGACGCCACTTAAAACTTCACAAAATGAAATAATGAGAGTAAGAGGGGATCTCTCATTATATTAACATGAAAAGGGCAGTAAGAGGAGTATCAAAGAACATCCTCCAACATAAGAACATGGATCATAAATGGAATGACATAAAATAGATTACTTGAAATGAAAGAGAGAGGTCGGATCCCTTACCTTAAAATGTAACTCTTAAACCTCAAAGGTTTGGACCTTGAGGGCATGGGGGCACCTTGGGATGACTCCTTGTGAGGTAATGAGACTAGAACATCGTTGGGGAAGAGTGGGGAGTCGAATGGATGAGAGGAGGGCTTGGTATTTATAGGGAAAGTGAGGGGACAAGGCATTAATGGCCAAGGGACACCTCAAAAGTGCTTTTCTCAAAACCATGTGCTCTCCCTTGTCATTTACCATGGATGTCACGACCCGTCCTCGGGGCCCGTGCCGTGACTACCCCAAGCCCGCCTTCCATAGGCCAGGGGCTGGCGACTAGCACCAAGGCGTAAAATCCCAGTAAACAGGGAAGGCATTGCCTTTATAAGTAACAACCACACAGAGTCAGCAAGCGGAAAGTAAAGTGCAGAAAGGTAAAGGGGCCGGAAATACAAGCCCAACTGTAAAGTACAACTGAAAAGTAAAGTACAGCAACTGAAGAAAAGACGGCGGCCTCGTGTCGTCCACTGGCAATCCCACCTGAAGGGTGGGTACAGATAGCCTCCAAGCTCCTCGGGCCCCACGTCCGCTCTGAGCACGTCCCGTCCAGTGGTCCACCTCCAGGTACCGTCCTGCTCCACGCCCCAACCGCGATCAGCGCTGTCCGTCGTCTGCAACCAACACCACGAAGTGCGGGCATAGCCCGTGCAGGGGTGAGTACAACTACTCAGTAAGGACCCCGAGACCCCCGAAGGTCTCCCGAAATCCACAAAGGATATAGCACAAAAGAAAGATGCAATCACGAAGTAACATCTGACTCGACTTAGGTATATGCCCATACATATACCTAAGTCCCCAATTCTAGCTCTGCTCACGAGCTCAAGAACAACTCAATCCACAAAGGAAAGCAAGACTCAAATCCACAAGGAGAGTAAACAGTAAATCCACAAAGGATAGTTCAACACAATCCACAAAGGAGAGTAACAGTAAATCCACAAAGGATAGTTCAACACAACCCACAAAGGAGAGTAACATAAGATTCAGCTCAACCAGGTATACTTTTTCAGATGACGTCAAAGACGATCACTGATCCGTCTAAGTCGTCGGACCCACGAAGGATCGATAGGTACTAACCCCCGCAAAAAGACCCACGTAGGATCGGGCTCACACAGAACCTGTAGGCAGTGGCTCACACAGAACCAGTAGTAAGGACCCACGTAGGATCGGGCTCACACAGAACCTGTAGGCACTGATCCACATGGGATCGCTGAGTGCAGTAGTCGACGCAGTCCACTGAGGATCTCTGCACAGTCGTCGCCGCAGTCCACGAAGGATTTCTGCTCTGCCGTCGTCGCAGTCCACGGAGGATCTCTGCTCTGCCGTCGTCGCAGTCCACGGAGGATCTCTGCTCTGCCGTCGTCGCAGTCCACGGAGGATCTCTGCTCTGTCGTCGAGGTCACAGCCAGCGCTAGGGTTCCCGCACGTAGCGAGCTCGTTCAGGAGGGTCCGCTCCACGAGCCGAGGGGCTGATACATCAACTGACACGTAGTCCGAAGTTGATGTATCCAAAAGTTCCGTATCGACAACAGGATCTCAACGCGACAGACGGCGCGTCAAACGGACGCCCGGTCTGAGAGTTATTGGCATTTTCGTCCCAGGGGCCCGGTTGGTTTTTAGGGCAAAACCAACCCGACCGTACTCCGCCTGTATCCGATCCTCGGGCGGAGTATGCCAAAAGTTCCGTCTCACTTAGAGGAAACCACCACAGCTGACGGTACGTCGTTCGGACGTCCGTAGCTCAAGTTATGAGCGTTTCCGCTCCGAGGGCCCGGTTGGCTTCGTGTACGAACCAACCCGGCCGAACCCAAAGTCTTCCGAAACCTTGAGTATAATATACCGAAACGACCGTCTCGATCCAAGGATCGCGTAGCCGCTGACGGTTCGTCAATCGGAGGTCCCAGGCCCAAGATATGGGCGAAAGACCGTAGAGGGCCCGAAACGGGGGTACTGGGCCCGGGGCGACCCGGCCCGAACCCCCCCTGGGGTCGGCCGAACCGGGTCGGCCCGAACCGGGTCGGCCCGACCCGGCCCGAACCGGCTCGGCCGGGTCCGGTCCGGCCTGGGCGCGGCCCGGCCGACCGGACCGGCTCGGCTTCGGCCGAGCGGCCGAATGCGCTGCCGCCGCGGGTCAAACCCGCGGCTTTGGAGAAAACCGCGGCCCGCGCGGGCCGCGTGCTGGAAGGCCGGACCGCGGACGCGGTCCGGCGGCTCGCCGCCGCCGCGGCTCGGCCGCGGCGGGCTCCTCCGGCGGCGCGCCGGGCGCCGCCGCCCCCGGTCGCCGGCGCCGCCGCGCCGGCGACCCGCGCCGCCGCCTCCTTCCGCGGGCCGCCGGAGATGCTCCGGTGGCCCGATTTGCCTCCCGTCTGCGCCGTTGTTCCTCCCGGGATGCGTCCTCCACTGCGGAATCAACATATGGCCCTTGCGTCGCGCTTTTGCCGTCGCTCGCCAAATCCGCACACAAAGGAAGATCGACGGAGGGTTGCCGGGTCTTGTTCGTTAGACCCGCACCCTCCGCGTTAGTCATAATCAACGGGAGAAACAGGAAAGAAACCAATCAACAATTTTAAATAAATTAAAATTGTTTCGTGATCGGGTTCTATATTTCAAAAGAAATAACACGGGATTTTAAAAAGAATTCCAACATCCCTTACCTCGCAGCTGTCGTTGCCGAACGAGGGATCGTCGCGGAATCGCTCGTCGCGGAAGATGGAGATCGCCGCGTCGTCGCGGAATCGCTCGTCGCGTCGCCAATCTCCGGATCAAGATCAACGGATTTAATTAGTTTAAATCCGTTGATATTGAAATTAAAAAGGGAGAAGAAAAGATCTGATTCTCACCTTTGTTGCCGAACGAGGGTCGGCCGCGGAAGAAAAGACGTCGCCGAAGAACGTCGCGGGTAGATCTCGTCGACGTCGCAGATCTTGGTGTGCGTCGTCGAATTCCGTTCGCCGGAGTTCTTCGCGTTCTTCGCGTTCTTCGCGTTCTTCGCGTTCTTCGCGTTCTTCGCGGAGAGGGTGGAGGAACGAAGATTCTTTCAAATCCTTTCCAAGGATTTTTATGTTGGTCTTATTTTATAAACATGCCAACACGAAACCGGTTAAGAAACGATCCATCAATTCGTTGAATTAATTCAACGAAAGAAACGACCCATTTAATTCACGAAGAAACAGTCCATTTAATTCACGAAATAAACCGCCCAATTAAATGGTCTGTTAAGAATTAAAGAAAACGCGTCGGTTGACTTTTCAGTTACTTTGACGGGTTTTCGCGGGTGCGTTACTTAGCGAAAGAAACGGCGGGGCTCGTGCGGGTCCCACCGCACAAATATCCTACCAAAGGGGGTAGGATATTTCTGGATAGCATCCTATCCAGTTCAACTCAGTTCAAGCCGTCTTTAAGTGACTTCAAGTGGCTTCCAAGCAGCTTAAGTGAAATAAAATAAAGTTGTCGCACAAACTTTATTTTATTTCTGACTTAAAGCCGTAAAATTTAAAAACCACGTCTGAGCAAACGCAACTCCGGAAGAGGCGTTTCTAAGCAAATACCGGCGCTGCGATTTCATCGGTGCCCTCAGAATTCGATTCCGGGCACCGGTTCAAAAGATAGAAAAACCCGCTCGTCCGTTCACTGAACGTACCCGAGCCAAACTTCGGAAATTGATTCCGGGCACACCGGGCCTCGGAATCAGGTGCCGTCTGAAGCTGCGCTCTTGTAAAATTCCAAAGAAAATTAAGAAAAAAATTTCCTTGAAATTTGCGGGTCTTTACATTACTCCCACCTCAGGGCTTTACGTCCCCGTAAAGATACATCAAAAACTAGGGGAACAAATGGGGGTACTGAGCACGCATCTGAGCCTCCCGCTCCCAAGTGCTCTCCTGGAGGTTCCCGTGCTGCCACCTGACGCGCACAAGAGGAATCGCCCGCCCACGTAGGACCCGCTCCTGTCGATCCTCGATCTCCACTGGGACCTCCGCAAAAGTCGCCCCATCGTCCACGTCCAGCTCCCCAAAGTCGATGATGTGCGTCGGGTCGTGCACGTATCTCCTCAGCTGAGACACGTGGAAGACGTCGTGCACCCGGTGCAACTGAGGTGGTAGAGCCAGGCGATAAGCCACCTCTCCTATCCTGCTGAGGACCTGGAAAGGCCCGATGAAGCGTGGAGACAACTTGCCGCCTCGGCCAAATCTCCGTAAACCACGTCGAGGTGAGACACGCAAAAAGACGTGGTCGCCATCCTCGAACTCTAGTGGCCTCCGCCTCCTGTCAGCATATGACTTCTGCCGGCTCTGAGCTGTCCTCATCCTCTCCTGGATGATCTGGACCTTCTCTGTCGTGGCTCGGACCATCTCTGGTCCCACGAGTGCTGACTCCCCAGGGTCTGTCCAGCACAACGGTGATCTGCAGGGTCTGCCGTACAACGCCTCGTATGGTGCCATCCCGATGGTGGAGTGGTAGCTGTTGTTGTACGCGAACTCCACCAAGGGTAGGTGGTCCTCCCAGCTGCGACCAAAGTCGAGAACACATGCACGGAGCATGTCCTCGAGTGTCTGTATGGTCCTCTCCGTCTGTCCATCCGTCTGAGGGTGGAAGGCTGTGCTCAGATGGAGCCGCGTCCCGAACGCCTCCTGCAACCCCTTCCAAAGCCGGGAAGTGAAACGAGCATCTCGATCGGAGACGATAGACGATGGCACACCGTGAAGCCGTACGATCTCCTGGACGTAAAGACGTCCCAAGCTCTCTACTGAGCCCTGCTCTCTGATGGGTAAGAAGTGTGCCGACTTGGTGAGTCGGTCGACAATCACCCAAATGGAGTCGTGACCTCTGGAAGTGCGTGGAAGTCCAGTCACGAAGTCCATAGATATGCCGTCCCACTTCCACTCCGGGACCTCCAAGGGCTGTACCAAACCTGCTGGTACCTGGTGCTCTGCCTTCACCTGCTGGCAGGTGAGGCATCGTGAAACGAACTCTGCCACAGCTTTCTTCATACCCGGCCACCAGTGCTGTCGCCTGAGATCCTGGTACATCTTCGCCACTCCGGGATGTACCGCCAAGGGAGAAGTGTGAAACTCTCTCAGCACCTCCTCTCGTAAAGCGACTGGTACGAAGGTACGTCCTCTGAAAAGGATGTCGTGCTCTGCTCCAAGGGAGAAACCATCAGGCGCCTGACCTGAGGATATCAGTGCACGCCGGGTCTCACAGTCAGCGTCCCCACGCTGAGCCTCTCTGACCCGCTGTAGAAGTGGAGGAGAGACTGTGAGAGACTGAAGAAAGGCTGTTCCGTCTCTATCCACGAAGGATATCTGCAAGGAGGCTAGCTGCTCCGTCGCCTCCTCAAGCAGCTGAATGCCCGTCCTCCTGCTGAGGGCATCGGCTACCACGTTCCCCTTCCCAGGAGTATAGACTATCTCAAAGTCATAGTCCTGGAGGAACTCAAGCCATCTCCGCTGTCTCAGGTTCAGGTCCTTCTGAGAGAAGATATACCTGAGACTCTGGTGGTCAGAAAAGACTGTGAAGCGCTCGCCCATCAGATAGTGCCGCCAAGTCTTCAGAGCGAAGACCACTGCTGCTAACTCCAGGTCATGAGTGGCGTAGTTCTGCTCATGCGGCCTCAACTGACGTGATCCGTAGGCGATCACGGCCCGCTCCTGCATCAGGACGCACCCGAGTCCAGTCCCTGATGCATCGCAGTAAACTACGTACCCAACTCCCTCCTCAGGCAACCTCAAGATAGGTGCGCTGGTCAATCTCTGTCTCAGCTCCTGGAAGCTCTGCTGACATCTGTCTGACCACACAAAGGGTTTCCCCTTCTTCGTCAAGGCTGAGAGTGGTGCCGCAACTCTGGAGAAGTCTGGCACGAATCTCCGATAGTATCCCGCTAGGCCCAAGAAGCTCCGCACCTCTGTCACGCTCTTGGGTGGCTCCCAAGCTAGCACTGCCTCGATCTTCGCGGGATCCACTGCAACTCCCGCCTCAGAGATGACGTGTCCCAAGAAATGGACCTCACGTAACCAGAACTGGCATTTTGAGAGCTTGCCATAAAGCTGGTTCTCTCGGAGTGTGTCTAGCACAACTCGCAGGTGGTAGGCATGCTCCTCCTCAGTCGTCGAGTATACCAAAATGTCGTCAATGAAGACAACGACAAATCGGTCGAGGTATGGCTGGAAGATCCTGTTCATGAGGCTCATGAACACCGCTGGAGCATTGGTTACGCCGAACGGCATAACCAAGAACTCATAATGGCCATACCGACACCTGAAGGCCGTCTTCTGCACGTCCTCGTCTCGAACTCTGAGCTGATGATAGCCTGACCGGAGGTCTATCTTCGAGAACCACCGCGCTCCCTTGAGCTGATCGAAGAGGTCATCAATCCGTGGCAGCGGATACTTGTTCCTCACTGTCACCTGGTTCAGGCGACGATAGTCGACACATAGTCGCAAGCTCCCGTCCGCCTTCTTGGCGAACAAAATCGGGGAAGCCCAGGGTGAAACACTGGGTCGGATAAACCCCTTGCTCTGCAAGTCCTCCAACTGTACCCGCAGCTCTCGAAGCTCGGCGGGGGCCATCCGATATGCTGGAGTAGATATCGGGGCTGTCCCGGGGTACAAGTCGATGTAAAAGTCTACCTCTCTACGAGGAGGTAGCCCTGGAACGTCGTCGGGAAAGACGTCCACGTACTGGTCCACCACTGCAGGAAAAGCCGGACTCCGCACGTCCACTGCTCCTAGGATGAGGCTAGCCAACTGATGTGAGATGGGCTGCACTCTCCTCCGCGGAAGTCCATCCTGTGCTGCAAAGGTTCCCTTCTTGCCGGTGAAGGTAAACCTGCTCCCGTCGGTACGAACACATCGTACCTTGCGCCTAAAACAGTCGATCTGGGCATGAACCGTGGATAGCCAATCCATGCCCAAGATGACGTCGTAAGGCCTCGACGCCGCTACAAGGAGATCCCAGCCGAAGCTCTCGCCTCCTAGAGTAAGCTCACACTGCCGGCACCAGTGCGTAATCGTCGAGTCTGCTCCCGTAGGAGTCTCTAGCCGTAAGGATCGAGCCAACGGCTCAGTCGGAATCTCCGAGCTCCGAACAAGGGCAGAGGCTATGAAAGAGTGACTCGCTCCTGTGTCTATAAGTACTGCAGCAAGGGTGGAATAGACACAGATCGTACCTCGAATCATCTCTGGCAAGTCGGGGTCGTAGGCCTCCACTGCCTGGGGCTGGGCCTGTCCCTGCCCGCCAGCTCCCTGTGGTCGAGGTGGCCCTCCTGGTGGTGGTGGGGGTAGAGCCTGAAAGCGTCGCCCACCACCCGCTGCTCGGCCAGCTCCTCGGCCTCGTCCGCCTCCTCCCTGCGGACCGCCACGGTCGACCCTCTGCCTCTGCCTGGGTGGCCCCTCCACCGTCTGCTGCTCCTCTGATCGGCGAGTCGGGCAGTCACGAGCCATGTGACCCTGCCCGCCGCAAGAGTAGCACAGCCTGCCTCTCGAAAGGCTGGCACTCCGCTGTGTGCCTCGCACCGCTGAGCTGGTGTCCTGAGGCCGTCTGCGAGGGGGTCTGGTCTGCCTGGACCCGTGAGTCATCCGTCGGCTACCTGCTGCCGAAGACTCAGCTACCTGCCGCCCTGCGCTAGGTCTCGCCGCTGAAGAAGGCTCTGCCAGGAAGCTCTCGATCAGGAGGGCTCGCTCCAGCACTCCTGCCTGGGTCGGAATGCTGAGGGAGATCAGCGACGCACGAATCTCCTGTCGCAAGCCCTGCTCGAAGGTCCGGGCCCGGAAGAAGGGGTCCCGTACCATGTCGGTCGAGTAGCGAGATAGGTCCGTGAACCTCGCCGCATACTGAGCGACCGTCATGCTGCCCTGGCGCAGCTGGAGAAGCTCCTGGATGCGCACCGCTCGGAGGGTGGCCGGGACGAACTCAGAGCGGAAGAGGCTCTCGAAGTCCGTCCAGAGCAGGGATGCCTCATCGTGAACCTGGAGCATCAGGCTCCACCATCGTCCTGCCGCCGCCTGCAGGAGGCTCGCTGCGAGGATCACCATGAGATCCGCTGGTGTCCTCACTAGCCTGAAGATCCGTACCACCGCCTCTAGCCAGTCCTCGGCGGCCTGGGGGTCCGCCTCACCGCGAAACCTGGGCGGTCGCTGGCTCTGAAACTCGTGCAGTGCCCTGAGGCGACGTGCATCGTCGGCGTCTGGTACTGGAAGCATCGGTGGCTCGGCGGGTAAGGCCACCGCCGGTGCCACTGCTGGCAAAGGGCCCTGCACCGAGGCCTCGTCGCTCGGTGGGCTGCCGTCGCGCCCTACACTCGGAACCCTAGCTGGCAGTCGTCGCGGGGCCATCCTGAAAAGGAGAACAAGAGCACCACAGTCAGAACAGTATACCTGGTGAGCTGGCACAAGTAATCACAAGGAAAACTTGAGACTTTCATAAAGCAGATCAGTATACCCGGTGAGCTGACATAAGTAATCACAAAGAAAACTTGAAACACACACGCAATCAATGTTTTCATGCATTAAGTCGGAAATCAGGAGTCAGGGTCCTGGTGTACGGATACGTCGGCCGCCGCACCAACACTGGGCTCCCTGAACTGATAACCACACTCAATACACTAAACACTATTGCTTCACATAGAAAGAAAGGACGATCAGAGTCTGCGGTAGAACCGACCCCTCTGATACCAATTTGTCACGACCCGTCCTCGGGGCCCGTGCCGTGACTACCCCAAGCCCGCCTTCCATAGGCCAGGGGCTGGCGACTAGCACCAAGGCGTAAAATCCCAGTAAACAGGGAAGGCATTGCCTTTATAAGTAACAACCACACAGAGTCAGCAAGCGGAAAGTAAAGTGCAGAAAGGTAAAGGGGCCGGAAATACAAGCCCAACTGTAAAGTACAACTGAAAAGTAAAGTACAGCAACTGAAGAAAAGACGGCGGCCTCGTGTCGTCCACTGGCAATCCCACCTGAAGGGTGGGTACAGATAGCCTCCAAGCTCCTCGGGCCCCACGTCCGCTCTGAGCACGTCCCGTCCAGTGGTCCACCTCCAGGTACCGTCCTGCTCCACGCCCCAACCGCGATCAGCGCTGTCCGTCGTCTGCAACCAACACCACGAAGTGCGGGCATAGCCCGTGCAGGGGTGAGTACAACTACTCAGTAAGGACCCCGAGACCCCCGAAGGTCTCCCGAAATCCACAAAGGATATAGCACAAAAGAAAGATGCAATCACGAAGTAACATCTGACTCGACTTAGGTATATGCCCATACATATACCTAAGTCCCCAATTCTAGCTCTGCTCACGAGCTCAAGAACAACTCAATCCACAAAGGAAAGCAAGACTCAAATCCACAAGGAGAGTAAACAGTAAATCCACAAAGGATAGTTCAACACAATCCACAAAGGAGAGTAACAGTAAATCCACAAAGGATAGTTCAACACAACCCACAAAGGAGAGTAACATAAGATTCAGCTCAACCAGGTATACTTTTTCAGATGACGTCAAAGACGATCACTGATCCGTCTAAGTCGTCGGACCCACGAAGGATCGATAGGTACTAACCCCCGCAAAAAGACCCACGTAGGATCGGGCTCACACAGAACCTGTAGGCAGTGGCTCACACAGAACCAGTAGTAAGGACCCACGTAGGATCGGGCTCACACAGAACCTGTAGGCACTGATCCACATGGGATCGCTGAGTGCAGTAGTCGACGCAGTCCACTGAGGATCTCTGCACAGTCGTCGCCGCAGTCCACGAAGGATTTCTGCTCTGCCGTCGTCGCAGTCCACGGAGGATCTCTGCTCTGCCGTCGTCGCAGTCCACGGAGGATCTCTGCTCTGCCGTCGTCGCAGTCCACGGAGGATCTCTGCTCTGTCGTCGAGGTCACAGCCAGCGCTAGGGTTCCCGCACGTAGCGAGCTCGTTCAGGAGGGTCCGCTCCACGAGCCGAGGGGCTGATACATCAACTGACACGTAGTCCGAAGTTGATGTATCCAAAAGTTCCGTATCGACAACAGGATCTCAACGCGACAGACGGCGCGTCAAACGGACGCCCGGTCTAAGAGTTATTGGCATTTTCGTCCCAGGGGCCCGGTTGGTTTTTAGGGCAAAACCAACCCGACCGTACTCCGCCTGTATCCGATCCTCGGGCGGAGTATGCCAAAAGTTCCGTCTCACTTAGAGGAAACCACCACAGCTGACGGTACGTCGTTCGGACGTCCGTAGCTCAAGTTATGAGCGTTTCCGCTCCGAGGGCCCGGTTGGCTTCGTGTACGAACCAACCCGGCCGAACCCAAAGTCTTCCGAAACCTTGAGTATAATATACCGAAACGACCGTCTCGATCCAAGGATCGCGTAGCCGCTGACGGTTCGTCAATCGGAGGTCCCAGGCCCAAGATATGGGCGAAAGACCGTAGAGGGCCCGAAACGGGGGTACTGGGCCCGGGGCGACCCGGCCCGAACCCCCCCTGGGGTCGGCCGAACCGGGTCGGCCCGAACCGGGTCGGCCCGACCCGGCCCGAACCGGCTCGGCCGGGTCCGGTCCGGCCTGGGCGCGGCCCGGCCGACCGGACCGGCTCGGCTTCGGCCGAGCGGCCGAATGCGCTGCCGCCGCGGGTCAAACCCGCGGCTTTGGAGAAAACCGCGGCCCGCGCGGGCCGCGTGCTGGAAGGCCGGACCGCGGACGCGGTCCGGCGGCTCGCCGCCGCCGCGGCTCGGCCGCGGCGGGCTCCTCCGGCGGCGCGCCGGGCGCCGCCGCCCCCGGTCGCCGGCGCCGCCGCGCCGGCGACCCGCGCCGCCGCCTCCTTCCGCGGGCCGCCGGAGATGCTCCGGTGGCCCGATTTGCCTCCCGTCTGCGCCGTTGTTCCTCCCGGGATGCGTCCTCCACTGCGGAATCAACATATGGCCCTTGCGTCGCGCTTTTGCCGTCGCTCGCCAAATCCGCACACAAAGGAAGATCGACGGAGGGTTGCCGGGTCTTGTTCGTTAGACCCGCACCCTCCGCGTTAGTCATAATCAACGGGAGAAACAGGAAAGAAACCAATCAACAATTTTAAATAAATTAAAATTGTTTCGTGATCGGGTTCTATATTTCAAAAGAAATAACACGGGATTTTAAAAAGAATTCCAACATCCCTTACCTCGCAGCTGTCGTTGCCGAACGAGGGATCGTCGCGGAATCGCTCGTCGCGGAAGATGGAGATCGCCGCGTCGTCGCGGAATCGCTCGTCGCGTCGCCAATCTCCGGATCAAGATCAACGGATTTAATTAGTTTAAATCCGTTGATATTGAAATTAAAAAGGGAGAAGAAAAGATCTGATTCTCACCTTTGTTGCCGAACGAGGGTCGGCCGCGGAAGAAAAGACGTCGCCGAAGAACGTCGCGGGTAGATCTCGTCGACGTCGCAGATCTTGGTGTGCGTCGTCGAATTCCGTTCGCCGGAGTTCTTCGCGTTCTTCGCGTTCTTCGCGTTCTTCGCGTTCTTCGCGTTCTTCGCGGAGAGGGTGGAGGAACGAAGATTCTTTCAAATCCTTTCCAAGGATTTTTATGTTGGTCTTATTTTATAAACATGCCAACACGAAACCGGTTAAGAAACGATCCATCAATTCGTTGAATTAATTCAACGAAAGAAACGACCCATTTAATTCACGAAGAAACAGTCCATTTAATTCACGAAATAAACCGCCCAATTAAATGGTCTGTTAAGAATTAAAGAAAACGCGTCGGTTGACTTTTCAGTTACTTTGACGGGTTTTCGCGGGTGCGTTACTTAGCGAAAGAAACGGCGGGGCTCGTGCGGGTCCCACCGCACAAATATCCTACCAAAGGGGGTAGGATATTTCTGGATAGCATCCTATCCAGTTCAACTCAGTTCAAGCCGTCTTTAAGTGACTTCAAGTGGCTTCCAAGCAGCTTAAGTGAAATAAAATAAAGTTGTCGCACAAACTTTATTTTATTTCTGACTTAAAGCCGTAAAATTTAAAAACCACGTCTGAGCAAACGCAACTCCGGAAGAGGCGTTTCTAAGCAAATACCGGCGCTGCGATTTCATCGGTGCCCTCAGAATTCGATTCCGGGCACCGGTTCAAAAGATAGAAAAACCCGCTCGTCCGTTCACTGAACGTACCCGAGCCAAACTTCGGAAATTGATTCCGGGCACACCGGGCCTCGGAATCAGGTGCCGTCTGAAGCTGCGCTCTTGTAAAATTCCAAAGAAAATTAAGAAAAAAATTTCCTTGAAATTTGCGGGTCTTTACAATGGAGTTAGGCCACATGGGGCCCCCAAAACAATAATTCATCACCCTTGGCTGGCCAACCCTCGACAAATCTCAGGACATCATCATGACACCGCTATGATGTCACTAAACATACCGAAACCCTAAAACTGCATTTCTACTATTCACTGAAAATTCAACTTTCTCAGAAAAATCCCAAATTTTCACACTAACCAAATATCAATGCTCTGATTTCAAAAATGAACTCTATTTTATAAAAATAAATTTTTAAATATTTTTAAATTTATTTTTAAATAAATAAACTATTCACCGAAAATTCATTTTTTTAGAAAAATCACCAAAAATCACCATAACATAATATCGATGCTCTGAGTTCAAAAATAAAGTCCATTTTATAAAAAATAATTTTCTAATTATTTTTAATTAAATTTTTAAATAAAAAACACTATTCACCCTAAAAAACTAATACTTGACTAATAATTTATGAAACCATTATTTAACCATTTTATTGAATCACATTACTTAAATCAAGGTGCCTAGATTATACTAATACTTAATTTAAGTGAGATTACTAATCTATTTGGACTCATTACTAATCCTAATAATAAAATCACTATTCATATTTTACTATTCATCAAAAATCAAGTTGATCTTATTAGACTCTAAATTTTGTACTGAACATAATTGTAGGAGACCATTTTTTGCAAATCATTACACATTTTTAATTATTTAAGGTTTACAAAAACAAAATATAATTTTTCTAAAATTCATCAAAATATACATACTATATTTATCCGGTCATTTGAAAATTCATAAACTTCATCATAAGAAGAAATCCCAATTTTTATTTAAATCAAAGGATTACACAAGGCAGTTATGGTGTCCTTACATAGCCGCTTATCACACCAGCATAGGACCTAAGTTTAAGGTCTGCTAAGGTGAGAGAATCCGAGGGAGGCTCGGCCAACATTGCACGAGTATTAATTTCTATCAGTTTGAACTTCTCGGGAAGGAGATCCCGTTCTAGCTTCACACGATGAAGTTCAGCTTGGGTTTGGTCTAGAGCAAAGCCCAGTGGTGCTACCTCCTTCCCAAGTTCTGTGAGATGGGCTTCGATCGGTCCAAGACTACTGGGTGAGGCCATCGAATCTTCTTTCTATATTAATTAACCAATATTACTTGTATTTAGAGACAATAATCAAAACATTTTGTTCACATTGGTCATATTGACCGATGGTCATATAACAGTCAAAACCCAATGGTCTCATTTTAATTATAATCATGTTTATCAAATAACACATTTTTTTGAGTATAAAAATAAAATAAAATAAATTAACACATGAAATTAGGAAATAAGATTTATTCAAAATTTTGGGCCGTTATAATCTTCCCCCTTAAGAAATTGAGCCCTCGCAATTTTTAAAATTGGGTTTTGAAATTTCGTTGAAAGTCCCACATCGGAAAAAGAGTCAGTAACACCATTACTTTAAAAGAAAGAAGAGGAAGTACAAAGGCCACCCGAGTTTACTCATACTAGGATTCCATGTAGGAAACATGGACATGGAGGAGAAAACAAAGGGTCACGTTCTAAAGGAGAGTGATAGAAAACATGATTAGGAGGAAGTTAACCACCAGAAAATCCCAAACATATGATGTGTGTAAACGGTCATTGATTACCTAGTAGGAAACATAAACCAACAACGTTTTTGTTTTACTTTCTTTTTATAATTTTAAGGAATTCATTTACTACATAGAACAAAAACATAAGAAAATATACATACCTTTATGTAGAGTTTCATACTTTAATAATTTTCTATCAAAACTAATCTTTTCTCCAAATGATGAGCATTCAAAACTACTTGGTCTCATCAAAACACAAGAATCATCTTCTAGAGAATCACATAATCCACAAAAGATCAACTATCTATTTCTTCTATCATTAAACATTATCCCAGAATTAGAAAGGGTAAGGTAAAACAACTCTTCAAAAAGAATCCCATAGGAGTGGAAACTACTTTTAAATCTTCAAATTTCCAGGGTACTACCCAAAGATCATCATAGACCATTCCATAAAATAACAGTCCTTAAAATTCCTCAAATTAAACCAAACTAAGATTGAGACCCAAATACAAGAAAGATTTGATAACATAGTCTTCCAAAATAAACTTCATTTTTCATCTCCAAACAACATCAACCACTCCTAAAATATTATAACAAAAGTAGCTAACCTAAACATAGTTTACCCAAGATAGGTTAATCATTCCCATAAGTAACCTAATTTACTATAAGTCCACCTTAAATTCATTTATTCTTCAAAATATAAGTGAACCTTACTCCTCAATGAAAATACCATAGTAATCTATTTACCTTGATCATATAGTGTCCTCAAAATAGTGAACGTATTCCAAAATAATAATCATCTTTTAATCCCCGAATCATCTCTGTTGTATTAATATGGAAATAATAGCTTTTCCTATCACATTGGTTATTGGGACATGTTCTTCCATTTCCCGTCATTAACTAAGAAAAGAAGCTATAATTAGGGGCTTAAATACTAAGCCAATAATCATGAAAAGAAACTTAAAGCATATAAGGATAACTTGTATAAGAAAAGTATACCCTAACTTGTGATCCCCTAGGTTCCCATCTAGGTTATCCATGATCATATATTCTTATGTGAACCTTTATTTTATTTTATCTTTGTTCCTTTAACAATGGTTCATACTAAGCTTATGAATTTACCAAAGCATATCCCTCGGGAGTGTCGTAACCAAGAGTGCAGCAAGGCCCGTTGTCGTGTACCAGTTCCCGTTCGAGTCTATCTCAAAGCGGTGTTTTCGGGTTTTACCCCTATGTACATCTGTTCCAGAGCCACCTCTACCTGCTCGTATCCAGACAGGGATGTATTTGCTTGGAAACCCCTTACTCAATACTCACCAAAATACCAGGAAGATTTCCTATATTTAAACTTTTCTATAGGGTTCTTCCTAGAGTTTTCATATCCTAATTTCCAAAAATAACTAAACCATCCTTTGATACCAACTATAGCATCCCGCCTTTTTATCACATAATCTTTCATTACATTTTACAAAACTGAGGATCTTTAAGGATTAGTGTCTTGGAAACCAGGAACTTAAAACATGAAAACATACATAAAACATTCTTCATAAACACTTGAAAGGATTCTCCTTATGTTCATCTTAGGTTCATTACTGCATCTCATAACCTGGGGACATACATCAAAAGAAAGGGTGAGCAGAAGGACCAATAAGGGAAACAAGAGAAACATTTTACATGTGAACTTGAGATACTTCAATAAGGACATGAAAAGAACTTTAAGGCATGAAAATGAGACCATGAAGCATATCATAATAAAGTTAACATTTTTCATAACTTGAAGATGTGGATACATCATTTAACATAGACAATCATGAACATATCACCAAGGTCCATCCCCAAGGTGTCATTTGAAAATTACCAATGTTATTCACCAAGGTATCGTGAAAATTGTAATCTCTAGTGGTTACATCATTACCCAATGCATTGGAGCGCTATCAGGGCGCACCCTTAAATTTGCCTTTATTGTCATGTGATCCACATATATCATCATCAATCATTTCATAAATAACCCATATAGCATAAAATAATTGGGTTTCATTTCATAATCATAACGTTTTAAAAACTTCTTTAAAGACATGATCTTTACGTCACTTTAAAACCCACAGAAAAGGAAGGTGAGTCTCATGTATGTAAATCCCAGAATTTAAAATAGAACATTTTTGTATATATGTGAATACCCCTTACAAAAAAAGAGCTTTGAGTATTCACTTAATAATATAAAAGAACTTTAGAAAAAGAGAGAGACATTTTGAGACGGAAAATTCTGTAGCATAACGGCTTTGTTATGAGGTTTTAGAAGACATTAAAAAGAGAGGAAAAACGGGTCAAACATTCATAAATGACCCATAAAACAGTATATGGACAGAATAAGAAGAATACATGATCATGGTAATGAAATTTCAAGGACATACCATTTGAAATGAAAAACATGGAAGGAAGACAAAAATTAGATTTCTCTTATGAAAGTTCGGCAGCCTAACAGTGTTACTTAAACTTCAACAAAAAATGATTTGAAAAGATCAAATTGGGTCTCTCATCATGTGAACATAAGAGTTCAGTGTGATAGATATAGAGATAATTCCCCAACATAATTAATAAGGAACTTGAAAGACTTGACATGAAAGTAGACTTTGAAAAGAATGAGAAGGGTGGAAGAATCCCCTAAAAATTCAGCAGCCTAACGGCGCCACTTAAAACTTCGAAATAATGAATTGAAGAGATAAAATGGGGTCTCTAATCATATGAACATAAGTGTCCAGTATGATAGATATAGAGATCATACCCCAACATAACAAAAAGGAACTTGAAATAATTGGCATGAAAGTAGAACTTCAAAACGAGAAGGGTGAAGAACCACTTAAAAATTCGGCAGCCTAACGGCGCCACTTAAAAGATCAAAACACTGAATTGAAGAGATAAAATGGGGTATCTCATCATATGATCATAAGAGTAAAGTATGATAGATATAGAGATCATACCCCAACATAACAAAAAGTAACTTGAAAGAATTGACATGAAAGTAGAACTTCAAAACGAGAATGGTGAAGAACCACTTAAAAAATTCTGTAGCCTAACGGCGCCACTTAAAACTTCAAAATACCGAATTGAAGAGATCAAATGGGGTCTCTTATCATATGATCATAAAAGATCAGTATGATAAATTTAGAGATCATACACCAACATAATAAAAAGGAACTTGAAATACTTTACATGCAAATAGATCTTGAAAAATGAGAAGGGAGAAAGAATCTGTTACAAAAATTTCGGCAGCCTAACTGCGCCACTTAAAACTTCACAAAATTAAATAATGAGAGTAAGAGGGGATCTCTAATTATATTAAAATGAAAAGGGTAGTAAGAGGAGTATAAAATAACATCCTCCAACATAAGAACATGGAGCATAAAAGTAATGACATAAAATAGATTACTTGAAATGAAAGAGAGAGGTCAGATCCGTTACCTTAAAATGTAACTCTTAAACCTCAATGGTTGGGACCTTGAGGGCTTGGGGGCACCTTGGGATGACTCCATGGGAGGTAATGAGACCGGAACTTTGTTGGGGAAGAGTGGGGAGTCTAATGGATGAGAGTAGGGCTTGGTATTTATAGGGAAAGTGAGGGGACAAGGCATTAATGGCCAAGGGACACCTCAAAAGTGCTTTTCTCAAAACCATGTGCTCTCCCTTGTCATTTACCATGGAGTTAGGCCACATGGGGCCCCCAAAACAATAATTCATCACCCTTGGCCGGCCAACCCTCAAAAAATCTCATGACATCATCATGACACCGCTACGATGTCACTAAACATACCGAAACCCTAAAACTGCATTTTTACTATTCACTGAAAATTCAACTTTCTCAGAAAAATCCCAAAACTTCACACTAACCAAATATCAATGCTCTGATTTCAAAAATGAACTCCATTTTATAAAAATAATTTTTTAAATATTTTTAATTTTATTTTTAAATAAATACACTATTCACCGAAAATTCATTTTTTTAGAAAAATCCCCAAAAATTACCATAACACAATATCGATGCTCTGAGTTCAAAAATAAAGTCCATTTTATAAAAATAAATTTTTAATTATTTTTAATTAAATTTTTAATTAAAAAACATTATTCACCCGAAGAAACTAATACTTGACTAATAATTTATGAAACCATTATTTAACCATTTTATTGAATCACATTACTTAAATCAAGGTGCCTAGATTATACTAATACTTTATTTAAGTGAGATTACTAATCCATTTGGACTCATTACTAATCCTAATCATAAAATCACTATTCATATTTTAATATTCATCAAAAAATCAAGTTGATCTTATTAGACTCTAAATTTCGTACTGAACATAATTGTAGAAGACCATTTTTGCAAATCATTACACATTTTTAATTATTTAAGGTTTACAAAAACAAAATATAATTTTTCTAAAATTCATCAAAAATATACATACTATATTTATCCGGTCATTTGAAAATTCATAAACATCATCATAAGAATAAATCACAATTTTTATTTAAAACAAAGGATTACACAAGGCAGTTACGGTCTCCTTACATAGCCCCTTATCACACCAGCATATGACCTAAGTGTAAGGTGTGCTAAGGTGTGAGAATCTGAGGGAGGCTCGGACAACATTGCACGAGTAGTAAATTCTATCAGTTTGAACTTCTCGCGAAGGCGATCCCTTTCTAGCTTCACACGATGAAGTTCAGCTTGGGTTTGGTCTACAGCAAAGCCCAGTGGTGCTACCTCCTTCCCAAGTTTTGTGAGATGGGCTTCGATCGGTACAAGACTACTGGGTGAGGCCATCGAATCTTCTTTCTATATTAATTAACCAATATTACTTGTATTTAGAGACAATAATCAAATCATTTTGTTCACAGTGGTCATATTGACCGATGGTCATATAACAGTCAAAACCCAATGGTCTCATTTTAATTATAATCATGTTTATCAAATAACACATTTTTTGAGTATAAAAATAAAATAAAATAAATTAACACATGAAATTAGGAAACAAGATTTATTCAAAATTTCGGGCCGTTACAACTTGTGGTGGAAAAAAATTATCCATTTCTACCTTGTAGGTTATTGGTTGTCTTTAAATTTCCTTGGATTAGTGAATTGTTTTGAGAAGTTCCCCAGTTTGATGGATTTGATGTAATGAAAAATGTTTATTACTGAACATAGCATTATGTTCCATCATTGTATTAGTGGGTTCCTCATTTCAGTAATCTATTTCTTGGTGTCATTCATTCCCACACAAAAAGAATATTTTTCATTCCACTTAGACAGTTTTTAGGGTTATTCTTTATTCAATTTTAACTAGCAGGATGTTGAAATTTCATGGCACCATTATATTTATCTAGAATTATTTTATAATTAAAATCCTATATCCACTTCTTATACCTATTACTCCATTCATATTTTTCAATATCCATTTCAACATTGAGGGAACATAGGACAATTTCCTAAAAACCACAAATGTATTAGTTCACCAATGCTTTTTATAGTCTCTATATATCCCACCATAGAAGTTGTCAACCATGTAATTAGGGTTTGCAAAAGGATGGAGGAGTTTCCTGAAATTCTTGTTATGTTTTCTTTTTATTCCCCAATAGAATGGTAATTTTTTTCATTGGGAAAATAAATAATTATCTATTTCAATTTGTTGAATGAGAGGAAAATATTTATCTGAATACATTTTGTGGAATTTCTTCCACCTCATCACTATGATCTCTTCATTGGGTTTTATATTCTTGTTCAATTTCCAAAACTTCTTATTTTCTCCCTATATATGTTAAATATCCAATATAACCATCTCTTAATTGGAACATTGACGGATAGAGAATTTCTTTTCAATGGAGTTAATCCATTATTCCAATATTAAGAGATCATATTATCCATTGAAATTTGGTGGGCATTGTCACAAAAAGGTGTTAGAGATGGTTCCTTCTTAGAGGGTTTTGGGAATAAATTCTGTTCTATGATTCTATTCAGAACCTAAATCATTTGAGAGATTATGGTCATAATGTTCTCTATTACTTCTTCCCTCAGTTTGGGCATCTCATTTGGGAAGTCATCACATTTCCTTTCACATTTTACATTTTCTCTAATCCTCCAATTTTTGGCCATTGGATAGAATAAAGGGAAACATAGTGCTGAATATTTTTAAACTATTAAATACATAAATAGTAATCTAGTGATTTTAATTCTATAAATTATTCTTGAAATTTATTTATTAACATATAAATTTGGGGGATTCAATCTATGTTATCCATGATATGTATCCTAAAATATACTCTTAAGGTAATTATATGTTCCCATAATTATGTTTCATTTTGAGAGTATAAATTTAGAAGTGAATATCACCGAAATGATTCAAATAAGATGTGAATCATGGCCCTATGCCAGGAAACAATTCCTAATAATGTATTTATCAGCAAGATATTTTAATGTTTTACCCCTTTCAATAAATTTACCACAACCAGATCCACTTGTAGTATCTAGAAAGGGATTAATTTTCATGATAAACCACTAACACTATACATTTCTAAAATTTATAAATTTTTTATTATACTATGTTTTATCCATAAGTATTTTTGTATAGTTTTATATTAATAATCCCCAAAATAACTAAACATTCCTCGGATACCAACTATGTCCACCATTCTTTTTTTTACATATTAAATCAGGATTTATTAAAACTAGTACACATAATATAAACTATATGATTGATAAGTGTAGTGAATTTGGGACATAAGTACATTATATAATAAATTGAGATGTAAAAATAATCATCATTATTGAACGAATATTTTCCATCTTAGAATAGTTCTTCAGACTTTAAAATACATGGGATAAATGTGGGACATAATTAAGAAAGGGGTGAGATATTGAGCCCATAAACAAAATATATATGGAATAACATGAAGAAAGTAATAAATTTTATATAATAGGCATATCAATGTGGAATAAAATGAGTGAGAATCAAAAACAAGAAAAATAAGACCCTATATAATATGATAACAAAAAGGAATATTTCAAAATGTGAGAAAAAAAATTAAAAAATGGTATCATAAACATTGTTGTAGAATAACATCAAATACAAATTGATATAAAAATTGTTGTGATGGATTAGGTTCACTCCCTAATCCCTTGTATGATGTCTTGCAAGACTAACACATTAACCAATTCACTAGATTGCTATATAATTCTGGGCGCACTCATCCATTTCATTTCATTCTCAAGATTAACGATGCCACATATATCATAAAACATGGACTCATTTATCATCACATATTATCCAAAAAATCACAGAGTATTCAATACATAAATTAAATTACTCAATAAAATAAGTATAATGTTATAATGTTGAATTCACTTCATAGAAAACAGGCATGATATTCACTGCATAATTGAATTTCGATTGGAAACTTATAGTGAAATTTCAAAAGAGAAGTGACATTAATTAATGATTCATAAAATGGGTTGAAAAGAGTGAAAGTGGATTATCAATGATTGGACATTAAATGTAATAGAATAGTGACATGTAAAAACATATCCTAACATTCAGAATTGGAAATAGAAGGTACAAGATAATGAATAAACATGAATAAAGATGAGAAGGATATGATACCTTACCTTTATAATGTGATTACAAATTTTTGGGAGGAGCCTCTTGAGAGCATGGAAGTACCTTGGGTGGATATTTGATAGAGTATGAAAGAGTTATTACATGACCCAAGTTATTTTTAGTGATAATAAATGGGTTATTGTGTTTGTTTATATAGGAAATTAGTGGGTAATTCATTATTAACTAACAAATTTAGGTTTGGACTCAATATGATAAAACAAACTAAACAAAAAACTACCACATGGTTTTTCCCATGGTTTCCTCCAAACAGGATTGGTTTTCTTTATTTTATATATACATGGGCCAAATGTAACAAAATTTTACCCTTGAAGACATTGAAGAGAGTCATTCCCTAAATGAAAATATTTTCATACCTTTAAATATATTATTCGTTTTGGAGGATTCATAAAGGATTTATAATATAAATAAAAAACTTAAAATCAAATAATCTTGAAGGTAAATAAATTATTGGTTCATGGGTATCCTTTAAATTATTTATTTCTTTATATTTGGTTCATTATGTTGTCATAACTCTCACTGTATATTTATGAAATATTTAATTTTTACTCAAAAATTAAAAAGTTTCAAAAATTTATAAAAAACTCACAGTTGAATAATTCTAAAAGGTTTAGTGTGATTTTTTTATCAAAATAATTTTATAAATATTTAAATTTTCACTTTTAAAATTAGAATATGTATTTATTGGGGAATGTTGGGATTTCTTGAGAATAAGTATACTTGAACCCTTATAAATATTACATTTGCCTTCATAAGAATTATTTTATCCTTAATATTTAAAAAATATATATTTAAGAATAAGATTACATTAAAATATTATTAATTTAAAATATTCATTAATTCTTAAAAATTGCATCCTTAATTTAATTTTAATATTACCCAAAAATTCAATTTATGTCTCATTTTATAAAAATTATAATCAATTATCATGTAATCAAAAAACAAATATGACCAATATTCAATTATAAATTGAATATATTGATTAATATTATTATGGTCTTGATACACAACAATTTAATACACTAGAAAACAACTTTAGTGTAAGTTTCATAATGGTGATATTTTCATGGTGTGGTTCGACATACATGGGTTGGGTTGTGATATAGAGGATCATGAACTTATACCATAATTTTTTTCACTCGTGGTAATGTTGTTTAATGTCAGATTAGATTAATCGATATAAAATACTAGTGATGTTACCTCCCACAGAAACTCTTGTAATTGGGTTTAATGTAAATGATCACACTAGTTGAGGCAATCACATCATTTGTCTTTATTAATTGGATTTGTTAAAACCCTATATTTATAATAATTATATGATCACTGTTGAATAACTATATTATCAACAGCAATGGTACTTAACGACCCATTAAATATTATAGGACCTAATAAAACCAAATAAGTAATGTTTTTTCTATATGTATAATATATAATTTCCCAATTATTTAATTTAAAATTGTAATTTAATTTATAAATTTTTGGTTTGTTACATCCACAAAATCAACTATGATAGAAACACTGATTTTAATATTTCTCTCGAATGCCTATTGTTATCCCAACCATGTTTAAAACCATGAATGTGGGATGAATCATGTTATGATAGATTTAAATAACTTCCCCTTATGGTTCATGATTTTATATAAAAAACATTGTTCTCTCCCTTTACTATAAAATAAAACAAACGGATATTAAAACATGCACGTAACATATCAATTTTACTTTGTTGACCCCCACTAAAATAAAAATAATGGGAATACAATAGTATTTTTCTGATATACTAAATCCAAGGATGTTAAATAATGTTATAAGTTTCAAAGAGGACTCATTTCCCCTCTTACTTTACAAAATTTCACAATTTTGTAGCTCACTACTCTATCTGCGGAAATAAATACATAGCTCCTCTAGTAATATCTTATAAAAATAAATTATAAGATAATTTAAACTTTTTTGTGTCTTTATGATCTTGACTGATCAATGATAGTGAAACCACTATTGCACAAGAATTTTCTTTTATGATCATGTGATCTTTGTACAATACTCATCCACAACATTATTTTCTCTTCCCTCTTCATGAGATCTCTCCACAAGGCACCTCAGCAATACCTCTCTACAAGACTCCTCCATGAAATCTTATTACATTCACATAGATCAAAAAATTTTTTCATTTCAAAATAATCATTATACATTTTTATGAGTGTCAGATTAAAAAACATCATGATTTGACATTTAAAAATATTTATTCTTTTTATTCCTCTAATATATGTTTTTAAAATCTTATCAAATTTTATAGTTAATAACACATCATTCCTTGATTTATTTGTCATACAGCTAAATATATTAATCTGTTAAATTATAATTTGTCATATATTTATTTTAATTTAATATTATTTTATATTGTCTATCTTTTTTATTCATATTTAATTTATTATGTTCTTTAATCATGGATTTAATAAGTGTTTTCATTAGTTTATTTTATTTTTTAATTAAAATAATGATTAAATTTTTTATATCATTTTCTCCTTAAATAATTTTCATTGATAATTATTCATCTACTAGTCATACCAAATTCTATAAGTTTAAGGATGTGTTATTAAGAAAAAAAATCATTTAAGACCTAAAAAATCATTTATATAGGTGAAATTTATTTTCCCGCATTGTCAAGTCTTCCAAGAATCTAGAATACACATATCCAATTCTCTAATGTAGAAAATTTTATACATTTAGTTATGTAATAAGGATATATATGTAATTTTACTACAAGGAAAATTTAGGCATGAGTATTTAGTAAAATTTAAAAAATTCCTAAATTAATAAATTGACTAAATAGAGAAAAATAGTTATATGATTTTTCTTTCACAAATTTTTATATATAATAAAATATAAAAATTTGGTGATGTTGATTCAATTTAATGAGTTGGATATGTCTAATAACTTATCTTAAATTCCTATATAAATTCCATTACAAAAATGTTCAATGTAAATTACCATATGTGAATTTGGCTACGTCATTTTACATACATGATTCAGCTATAATGGTTCACTTATCTAATATTCTTATATAAACTACCTTATATATCATGGTTATTTAAATTCCCGTACACTAATTCAACTGCATTGATTTTATTATGTCATTTTTCTTTATAGATACAGTTATATAAAATGAAAATGTCAACCCCTACATTAGTCCCTGATCTGTATTTGCCTATGTTGTTTTGTGGTTTTATACATGATAATCTAAAGCCTATAATTTTCCTATTTTTTACACAATTCATCACATTTTAATTTAATATATGTTTTTAGGGATAAAATTAGTGTTATCACTATTTAATAGTTAATTATTAATTATTTTGAAATAATTTGAATGTGATTACACATGTTTTATGATGTATTTAATGGGATTATTAGGGGGTTATGTGAGTATGGATATTCTGGTTGACATTTTAAAACTTAAACTATCCAAAATAAAATAACCTTATAAATGATGAGTTGGTTTATATTATTAGTAGGTAGATTTGCATTGATATAAATTATTACTATTAAATGTTATAATGGGGTCCAATGTGTTTTTTTCATTTCATATAATATCAATTTGAATATTCATACATATTTTTCTTTTATAATGATATACTAAAAAATATACTATTGGAATCATTTGTGGAAAACATTGATGTGTTTTTTTATATTACATGCATGATTATTTCATTTATTAAATAAAATATGGAATGCTCTTTAGAATTTATATTTATTTGTTCATAAAGAAACTCTATTTATATACGGAAAAGAGAACTAGTATGAAAAACAAGTGGGTTAGGATATTTTTGAACTATATAATGGATAAACACTTCGGAAATTTCATATAACTTCACCTAGAATTTAACAGATCAATTCTTTGCTTCTAGAGAGTTCACAACAACCTTAGTAGTCAGACACTGAATTTATTGATTTGGTCCATTTGTTCTACTTCTTTTTATATTCCTTCAATTTTTTTAAATTCTTATACCAACCCTTAAATGTTAGTATTGTGGGATGTGACTCCCAAAAAAATTCATGTATTCAAGTGTTCCTTTTCGGGTAAAATAAAATATATTATGTTGTACCTCATTGTGTTAATAAGGATAGAATTATTTGGTTTTATCCTCTGAAGTAAAACAAAGTTGTAATTGGGTTGTCACTCAAGATTAAATAATGTCAATATATTATTTGGTTATATTTGATATAGAGAGTTCAATATATCTAAGTTTTTGAGAGGGGTAAAGAGTGGTGTAGGATATAATAGATCTAAACCCCTATTAAAATCTCATATGTTATATTTATTTTTATTTTCCACATCATTAATTTTATAACTCTATTTTACCATATTAATTATTTTTTAAAAGTCCAATTGACCCCATTTTATCAATTTTCCCTCGGTAATCTAGTCCAAAATTGGTATAAAATATAGACCACTACCTCTATATGCATATATTTTTTTTATAACCATTTTATTATATAACTATAATGTGGAATAATATTTTTAATATGGAAGGAACTATCTAGATAGATATATGGATGAATAAAAAACCAAAACATTTGAATTGTACTGATTATGGATACCTTAAATCTAGAATAGAATATTTCTTGATGAAACATCAAAACAACCATTTGAAAATTATGGTAAACACATAAAATATGACCAGTGTTGAACCAAAATCTTTATTCGAAATGATGTTGTAAGTTATGTTTTGAGTTACAGGTTCATGAATTTTTTTTATTGTGAAATAAATAGGAATGTGTATAAATTTGTATCAGAATGTAAAAACACTTAGGACACCTAGGAAATTTTATAACTTACACGTCTTGGATTATATAAAACATACAATAACTATGATGGGAATGTAATGATTTGAATATCATGAATTTAAAATCAGTGTATATGAAACTATTTCCCAAGTATTTTAAAGAATTTCTACTATTGTAAATGGTAATAGTTCTTTGGTAGAAAAACATGAACAAGATGTAATAGAAGAAGGATTTCATAGATCAATTCCTATGAATTGCAATGCTAAAAGGATGTTATATATGAAATTAATAATTTTATGGAATATAATCTTGATATTATTATTGGATCATTAATAAAATATGATTTCAATCTAAAAAATCTCAATGAATAAGATAATTTAAAAAGGAAGGGGGTTACTTTAAAATCAAATGTATCTATTTACTCTACTAATTTTGACATCCAAAGATGTTATTGGATTAATACCAATTATGTTATAATATGGCGATATATAAATAATAATGGTTACTCAAAGAGGTCGTGTAAATACATTTTCAAGTATGGTGACAAGGAGAAATGTAAAGGTAATATTATTACTATTTATGCTCAAGATATAATTTCTTATGTGAGTACGAAAATATTTCACATCAATCCCAACTAACTGGGACTAATCTTGGAAAAGATAAGGTGAGGAAATATAAGAATGTAAACAATAAAATATCTTCTAGATGGAGTTTTACTAGAAATCATATTACATTGGAAAAATTAATTTTTGAAATATTTTTTCAAATAAATCTCTTTAAGGGATTTATAAATTTTATTAGTTGACTCAACTAACTTTTCATATTCTGAATCTGAATAAGAAAATCATACTACTAATGTTTTTCATAAATAAATTAATATAAATGAACATTATTTTTAAATAGTTATTGGTATATAAAAGATTGATAAGAAACTAAAAATTGACATTATTAAGGAGAGTGAAAATTTTATCAAATATATCTTGGATGAAAATAATTATGCTTATACAAATCTATAAAATACAGATGATAATATAGAAATTCACATGTTGAAAATAAAAAATTAACGATATATGTAGATTATATTTCAATGTATCATGAATTTAATATTAATTTTTTATGTAATTCAATAATAGAATGAATTGCTCATAAATTATGTGAAACAATTAAATTAAAATCTATCCATTTTTTTAACCTAAATAATAAATTAATAAAATGATGACTTTTAACAAAAATGAAAAATTAATTTAATTGGTCTATTTTTATAGTAATTTACCTAAAATGTAAAATACCTATTTATAAAAGGTCTAATGGAATTACATCTACATCGATATTTATTTATTTCATATCAAAATTAATTATTTTATTGAGTTTTATAAGAAATATTCACAATCTCTTGGACATAAAAATTCTTATATTTTAGTATCATTGTCTACTATATTTCCTATTGAGAAATTTCTCAAATATTATTTTGTTCTAAAAAATCATATTCAAGTCCCCTCAGCTCAAATATTATTCTATATAAAATATATCATTAATCAATTATTCTATTTAATATTTATTCGGATAGAAAAATGATTTTTGGTACATGGATAGTAGATTCTTGAGACACATGACTAGTGATATTTTAGTTTTTTTTTTCAAAAAGATTTACAAAGGCAATGTTATATTTACTGATAATTTAAAAGGAAAGGAAAAAAGGATAGGTTGAAATATGAATTTATGATAATGTTTTTATTTATAAATTTTATTATGTTGATTTTATTTAACAGAATTTAATAATAATTAATCAGCTTCGTGAGGACATATTTTTTTTAATTTAAAAATGTTAAAATTAACTTTTAAGGATAAATCTATTTTGTTTTATGAAAATTGAATGCATAATTTTAAATCAATTATTTTTCTAAACTAATTATTCCAAGTATAAAATATTTAAACTATTTGAAATAAGATAATTTTCTTAAAATTGAAGATTGTAACATGATAGTTTCAGTTTGGTTCACAATCTCTCCAATAAAAAAATGGTTCAACAATAGGTAGAACTGAAAGAGGGTATAAGATTTGTATGTTATTAATGCATGAAATGTAAAACAATTCATTTTCAAGTCATCAAAATAACAAAATCTATAATTCCTTTTGATTATGTTAATTTAGATTTATTTGGACATATTAACCTAGTAGTTTTGGAATTAAATGTTATTATTTTGTTATTGTTGTTGATTTTCAAGATACAAAATGGGTTTAAATTATGAAACATAATTCTAAAACATTATCTATGTTTATTGAATTCACTAAATTTTTATAAAATGATAAATTCTGTTGAATTAAGTTAATTAAAAGAGATCATATTTGTGAATTCTATAATCTAGAATGTACATAGTTTTGTGAATAATTGGTTATTTTTTCAATTTTATGTCCCCTACGAAACCATAAAAATGGAATGGTTAAAAGGAAAGTATAAAACTCTTAAATAAATGGCTATGACTATGATAATGATTTTGACATTCTAATTTATTTATAGCTATAATCTGAAAATACTTCTTTCTATGTTTTTAGTAAAATTATTTTATGATAATTTGATATAATAGAAACCTTATGAACATTGAAAGTTAGGGAACCATAGAAATTATTATTTCATAGTCTATAGGTGAATGGTAATTATTTATCAAATTGTGGATTCATTGGATAAATTATACTGAATATATGATGAACATATTTTCATAGGGTATTCAAATAATACTGTGCCTTATAGAGTATATAATAAAATAACTATAGATATTGATGACTCAATTCATCCAATGTTTAATTAAAATTATTTTAACAAAAGAGACGATAATTTCAATCAAATTACTGATTTATTGACATTAAATTTGAAGAGGAATTACATACAAATAATTATTCACATATTGATAAGGATAATAATTCTTCTCAATATGAACATATTCACAAAAAAATTTATAAAATTCATAGAGATTGTCCCACAGATAAAGTAATTAGTAATGTTCATTCAAAAACTCAAACAACAAAATATGACATGAATTTTTTCAAATATCATGATTTGGTTTCTTATTATATACCAATTAATATTGATAAGGAATTCAGTGATGCTATTTTTTCATTGAAAATTCCATATGAATAAAATCCATTTATGAGGAATAGTGTGTGGACATTTTTTATCCTACCAATAGAATCTCATGTATCTATGATAATATGTATCTTTATAAAAATGTATGAAGAATATATAAATATATTTAACAATAATTCCATATTAGTAGTTCATTGATATTATTAAATGGAAGGTATTGGATATGAAAATAAATTATCTTCTTTTTCTAGGTTATTAGTAATAAATTTTTTATTAGCTAATCCTACTTTTCTGGGTTGAATATTTTCATATGGAGTTCAAAATCTACATTTATTAATGGTTTTTTTTACGTAATATATTTTATATCGACTCCTAGTATTGAAAAAAAGAAGCATATTGATCAGTTTTTTAATTTTTCTAAGGCATTATATTACATGAAACTACATCCTAGAGAATGCTACGAATTTATAACTACATATATATGGTAATGATAATTATAAAATAATGGTCAATCCAATAGTGTTTATTTCTAAATTGTTGAAATATTTTTTTTAAATTTATGTTGATGGCATTATATATAGATATTCAAACGAAAATCATTGTTATAAATTTTTAGAATTGATAACGTTTAAATTTTATATGAGTGAGATTGGGGAATTAAAATTCTTCCTTGGAATGAACTTTTTTTTATATATGATAATATTTTTATTAATCCATCCACATATGCTAAAATATTAATATAAAATATTTGTTTAGAATCTTATAAATGTGAAAATACACTAATGAGTACATACTATAGATAATATTTAAATAAATATGGAAAAATTTTTGATGCATAAAACTGTAGAAGAATTATTTGAGGTATATTAGAATTAACTACTTCTAGGTCTGATTTAGTAATCTATGTTTTCATGTTTATTATATATAAAGAGACCCTATATAATTTCAAATTAAAATTATTAAAAACATCAATAGAAATGTAAATGTTTCATTGAATATCATTTTATTTTACCATTCCAAAAAAAATCTGATTTTACAAGCTATTATGATTCTGATTTTGGATGATATAAGACAAATATAATGAAAACATCATTTATATTTCATTTACTAGTTAAATATTTTAGTTTATGGAAATAAAAAAATAAAATAAATTTAGTTTCCCTTGCAACTACTAAATCTTGATATGTTGTTACTACATCATTTTATTCTCATTATCTATAGATTTAATATAATCTTTTTATTATGGTTTTAATATTGAAAATATCTGTATTTTAAATGATAATAATTATTCTATTTCTATTTACAAAAATATATTACATCACTTTAAAACTATGTAAATTTTTCTGTTTCGTTTTATTATAGATCGCGTACAAATAGAAAGTATTTTTCTAGAATTTATTTCCATTTAAAATCAACATTTTGATATCTCTACTAATCCAATGTATTTTAATAAGTTTTATAATATAATATTTTTTCCTTTAATGATGTATATTTCAATTAACTTTTATATGGAATGAATTTTAAAATGAAATTGAGTGTGTATATTCCTAAATTTTCATATTTGCAAAATATGGATTCATTTTTTCATGTTTTTAATGCTAAATTTCCCTATATATTCATGCATCATATTACTATTTTAAGATGTCCCATACATACAAGAAAACTTTTTAATGTCTTTTAATCATTTTTTTTTTGATAAAATAATAGTTTATAATGGTTTTTACATTATTTTCATAAAGATCAAATAAAACTGATCTTACTTTTTCATGGGTCCTTGAAACATGTTTAGAAATATACATGTCTGGAAATGTTCTTCATTATGTATATATTTAATTTTATGAAATATAACGTGAAAAATAATCAAATAAAAAACATCATCACATCTAATAGAGGATAATATGTCTACTGGATATTTATATTTTTATAAATTCAAAAAAGGGGACATGTTTTGAAATTAGACATTGTTTTTTAATTATCAAAAAGGGGAATAAATAATGGTGGCTCCTTCTAATAGATTATTTTATTGAAAATTTCCAGGTTTTATTTGGTTTATTCCAACATCCTAAAAATATAAATTATTTAAAAAATTTGATAATACAAAACCAAGATTGTTTAATTTTCCATATGTTTAAATACATTGATACATGTATTTAGAGTTTCTCATTTCTTTTAATGTATTAATTATATTTAATTTTTCCATTCCTTATTATTCATTTTTTCATTGACTATTTTATTAATACATTAATTTTGTGTTTTATTTAGTTTATCTTATATATTAATTAAATAAATTATTATCCTATTTTATATCATTTTAATCTTGAAATAAATTTTCTTGAGATTTCATGTTTTCATTTTCAATAACATATTCTTAAATCCCCAAGAAGTATTACATGGATAGTAAATGTCATTTGAGACCTTAAATTATCTTTTATATTGGTTTTATTGTCGCCCCTACGTTTCCAAATCTCTAATATAGTAAAAATCCTTAGATCCAATTTTATCACGTATGCACTTTTCCAAAATTAGTTACATAAAATTTTTATGTTAAAAAATTTCTTACATGAGAAATAAATAAGTAGATATTAGTTTATCTGAAAAATATTACCTACATGAATAAATTGGATATCTAGTAAAAAATAGTTTCATTAATGTTCTTACCTAAATTGGTTATGTATAATACCTTACTCAAATTTGTCCATGTCGATTCTCATATGTGTTACAGAAATGTCGAACAACTTATCTAAAATCCCTATCTAAATTCCCTTAAAAAATATTGGCTGTATAAATTCCATTTTGTGAATTCGACTATGTTGATTTTATAACCTGATTAAGCTACATTGTTTTAGTAATCTAAAATGACTATATAAATTACCTTTCATATTTTTTCTACATAGATTCCCTTATAGGAAATCAGTCATGACGATTCACATACACGATGGAGATATGTTGATTCACTTATCTAAAATTCCAATTCAAATCATATTTCAAAGACCCCTATGTGGATTTTTCAATGTAATTTTGGGAATGTATATCAGATATTCTAAAGATAGAAAATTTTATCTATTTTGAATAACTCTTAGCATTTAATTTCATTAATTCTATCATGGATAAAATTATTGTGCTCAATATTTTATAATTACCTATAAATTATTTAGATTCCATGTGAACATGTTTTGACATATTTTTTGAAAAATAAAATTGGATCATGAAGAGAATACTCATATAGTATATTGATGCTGAAATTGTGAAAATTTAAATAATAAATTTTATATTGATTGATATATGAAAATTTTTCCTCAATTGTTAGAAGGGAATAATCCAAGGATATTAATGATTATTGTTAAATTTTATATTAAATGTTTGAATGGGTTCCACTATGTAGTTTTATTTTCTTATAGAATATCAACATGAACCATCATTAATATATTTTCCATTTATAAATGTTATAAATGAAGATTATCATCATTGAGTGAATTGTGTAATACTATGATGTTGTTTATAAAAGATGGATGTTTGATTCAGGGTTGGAGGAAATAAAAATTTCAATGGTCTAACTTTTTTAATATATTTTTTGATAGTGAAAAACTATTTATATAGTATTCATATAAACAATCCAAAAGACAAGAGGTTGGGGATATTATATAACTATACAAGGGGTGAAAATTTGATGATCACCGATGACTCTGTACTATACATATATTTGAACTTTTACTATAAGAGAGTTAACTACTACCTCAATATTCAAAAACAAAATCTTCACATCTATTTATGTGGTACTAATACTTCCTTTCCTCATTTTGTGTTCTCAATTTTAAAAGGTTATTCTACCCATTAAAAGTTAGGATTATGGGTTTTAACTCCCAAAAAAATAATGGGATTTTGGTTGTTCTTCTAGGTAAAACATGTAGAGAGTTAGAGTAGTAGCTCTATGGTTTAAAGAGGTATGATGTTTTAGGTTTTATACTATAGGGGGAAAGGAATTGTAATTGAGTACTGACGACATGTGGGAAATATTCATTGTATGATTCCATTAAATTATTCATAGTGGTTTCCATCTCTCTAATTTCATGAATGGGGTGATGATAGGTGTAGGATCATTTAGATATGAACCTCTATAAAAATCTCATCTATTTGTTTATTTTTTTCCTAATGCATTAATTTGATAATAGGATTATTTATTTTATGTATTTTTTAAATTTCTAATGCCCCCTCTATTCTATATTTCCCTCCTAAAACAAGACCCATAGTTTTTTTGATTCACATGGATAGCCTAATATTTTACTATTCACATGGATTTCATGACTTTGTTCTGTTCATGTGGATATGTTTTCTTTGGTGTGATACATTCTTTATGTTAAGTAGATCAATTGATATCAATAGATATTCACATTCAAAATGCATACTTTCCTCTATTAAATACCTTCATGAGACTCGTTCATGAGACCCATTATTATGATATTGTTAGTTTGTGTGGAAAGCTTAGGCCCACCATAATACCTTCATTTAATTATGAATATCATAATATTTTTGTGCAAGAATTTTTTTATACTCATTTAAAATAATTTTTATTTATAATAAATCACTTCATCAAACAACCATTATTTTTAATGATTATTTGACGAAAATTTATACTCAAGCGTGAAGTGCCTTAACTCCACAAACCATGGTTATATATTTATTAAACCACCTCAGATTTATAATATACGTGATTCACATGATCACGTTTCATGATCACCAACCACGTGTCACTTGAGATTCATGTGATTGGCATAATTTTCTTCATGCACTTCAAATATTTCGATAACAGGATCTAAATAAAATCATGTGAACTTAACATTACCTGTACTTGATATCAGTTCTATAATTCACACTCTATACGGTTTGTTCTAACATTCTCACACAAAGTTATTAGTTCATATATTCGCATGCCACATGATTTGTACTTATATTGTTTCTTAGTGTTATCATTTATGACATCCATGATCTGTGTGATTTGTTCTGTCATTCTTGATATGCATGATCAATTCTGATATTTTCACACTACATGATCATTTCTAACATTCATGCTTTTTGGGATCCGTAATGTAATTCACATTAACTCCTCAATCCTCCAATGAAAAACAACCTTCAATATCAAATTCATTCATTTCAAAAAATAACTAAACCAACCCAAATGAACCATGTAGAATGATTTTTTTTCATCACCCTCCTATGGAATTATTAATAGGGTGGTTCTCTTTAATCGCTGCCATAGTTTTGTAAAATACAACTGGCACTTCTCTGATCACATTAATGACATTCCCCATCATGTTAGTGTAGTCCATAGATCGATGTCTTTTGATATATTGGGAATGATTTTTTAGTCAAGTACAATAAACCAAAGTATTCAATGCACCACTTCTGCACTCTTGGGTGTCTCTCGATATAGTACTAACTCAACATTCATAGGGTGAAATGCTACTCCCTCCACTGATATGACTTGTACAAGGAAGGGGACCCCAAAAATGTAGAACTAAGAGTTCAAGACCTTACCCCAAACATTATTATATTTATGTATGTTCACAAAAATCCTAAAATGTATCATTCTATCATCTTCTAGCGCTAAGTACAAGAGGATTTTATATATGAATACAACCAAAAACCCATTCTAGTAAAGTCAATAAGATCCAATTCGTCGATACCACAAACAATATAGTGGTGTTCTTCACATTAAAATTAATCTCTAAATACACATAATGAACATACCAAAACTTAACTTCTATCCCTTATAAATCCCTCTCTTTAGAAAATAATGTGTAAAAACATTACCTAAGGTAAATCTTAGGGAACCAACTTTCTTTCATCAGCAGCCGAAAGTGGAAGATGATTCTAAAAAGTGGATACATGTTCTTAATATTCCCTTAATTTGGGTAAGGATAATCCATGAATAAGCTCGTGGTACCATTTTATGTATTTGAGAACTACATTTTGGATGATATTGGGGATAGATAGGGTTTGATAAATTCCATATTTTATAGTTACTCTAACAAATAACTCATCTATCGTAGGACTACATGAGCCATCTAATATGTTGCCACAAATGTCAGGGTTGTGCATGGGTTCAGTTCTATGTTGAATTTTTTCTCCTAGTGGGAGGTAATCTGGAAAAAACCTCATGAAAATGTTCCCATAGTCCTATAATATTTTTTGGTTATAAATACTCCTTGCATCAACATTTTCCACAGTCAAACAAGATAATTATTGAAATCTATGTTGCATATTTCTATAATTGATCCCATATTTCACTTCTTGGGAATCCTTTTAACCCATGGTGGAAAATATCATCACATCTACCCAAACACACAACATATTCCAAGTAAAATAATCAATATAAACATGTGATGTAGGTAGCCATACCAAACCAAGATAGAAATATTTAGGTATTATCACATTAAAGATGATATCACATGAAAATAAATCCCTTCAAAGAGTGATTTCACATTGTTAGTAGAAGTGAGTAATCAAAGAATCTCTCACCTCACCCATTATTCTTTAACATTGTGTGTTAAGCTAGCAGAACTATAGGAATATCAAGGTACCAAATAAGGGATTCCAATACTAATAAATAGATTATGCATGTGTCTATAAAATTCAATTATAATGTATACAACATACATATACCCCTTGGAAAAAAACTAACTTAATATTTCAATAAATAAATATTACACCATTTTAGATGAAAATTTAATAGAAAACATTATAATCCACACTATAACTATAAAGGTTTATCTAAATTATATAATACATTAAAAAATAATATATAGGTTCATTATTTATCATCTATCATAATTTAATTTTGATATTTTACCCATATTTACATACCATAATTAAATCCTTTATTCTTAGCCTAGGGTATGATAAAATAACAAAGGCTACCACATATTTTCGATAAGCATAAAAATCATAGATATCAATCGAATTTCGTATAAAATAATAATATAATAAAAAGGATTGGAGATAATGATAATAAAAAATGCATACCCAATTTATCATGGATCATAATCATGAATCATGATATAAAAAATAATAATTTGAAAATGATGAATCATATTAGTGTGAAGTCCTTAGAAATCAATCATGAACAATAAGTTCCAATCATCATCATAAAATAATGTCATAAAAACATCGAACAATTATTTTCTTTGAAACAATGTATAAAATCAAGTTTAAATATCTAGACTATCATACCATATTGTTTGTACATCAAATTTTTTTTTACAATTTCAAAACAAATGAAGCATGAATACTTATTTACTAAATTTTATTAGGCATCCCTTCATACTGTACAATGTGGATGGAGTATGTCAAATCATTACACATAATTGTTTAATTAGATATATATAATTACCCAATGCATTGGAGCTCTATCAAATTATGGGTCCACAAAAAAAAATTATGAAAAATATTCATATATGTTCCATAATATCAAAAATAATTCATCATAACATCATAATTAATCATGTGAAAAAGTAATGGGTTTCAAGAACATTACACCATTTTATCATTCATACTAAATGGAAAATAAATTTTTTCATAAAATTTTCATCATAATAATTATAAACCATCTGATAAATGAATAATAACGGTTTTACACAATCATATAGAGATTTATAAATTATTAACATTAAAAAATGTAATCAGAGATTAAAATTCCATAAAAACGCTATTTGAAAATCCTTAATGAAATTACACTTTTCATTTTCAAATAAATTATTTAATATAAAAATATTTCTAAAATATTATGAATTTTTTTTTGAAAATGAAAATGAGGATATAAAAACAATGTAAAGACCCGGAAATTTCAAGGAAATTTTTTTCTTAAATTCTTTCAAATTTTACGAGTCCGCAGTTTTTGACGGTGCCAAATTCCGAGGCCCGGTGTGCCCGGAATCAATTTATGAAGTTTTGTTCGGGTATGTTCAGTAATCATACGTTTATGTGTTTCTATCTTTTGAACCAGTGCTCGGAATTGAAATACGAGGACACCGATGAACTCACAGCGCCGATATTCGCTTAAGGAGACCTCTACCGCAGTAGCGTTTGGTCGAGAGAAGAAGTTAATTTTTGGGATTCTTAATAAATTAAATAAAATTTATGAGTTACACAAATTTTATATAGGTGGTGGTTAAATCAACCAAATGGAAGTCGGAGGTGGAACCCACACCCCACATAACCTCCCATGGAAGGATATTGTGTGGTGGGGCCCATACGAGCAGCTGACCCCCTTTAACACCTTAAACCCCCCATTAAACTCTTCAACTCCCCTTTGAATTAATGAGGCCACCACACTTCATTTATTTTCGGTGAAATCTCCACCTTCTCCATCTTATTTAGTATGAAATCCAACTAATTAATGAATTGAACTTATTCAATTAAATTAATTCTAGATTTTGAATTTTCAAAAGCTTGTCAACAATAAAATAATAAGATACCCTTTTATTTTAGTTGGGGTGGTGGAACTTTCAGAAGAATTTGGGAGAAACTCTTGGTGGATTTTTTTTTATCACGATGAAGAACACCATTATTCAATGAAGAACGCTCCATGTCTCGAGGAACGTGAATCAACTCCTTATACCATCTTCAACTGGGGGAAGAAAGTGAGGGGACGCCCACGAGGAACACCCGACATCCTTCCACTTTCTCCGCGTCAAGTGAAAAGATGCCGCCCGTGAAGAACGTCTCCAACAACGAAGCTTCCTCCTCAGACGCATTCCAAGGTCAACGAATCGATGTCGACCTAAACGAACGAACATTGAATCGAGGTAGAGATTTTTGTATAATTTTTATTTGAATAAAATTATACCCTCATTCATGATGAATGCTATGGTCCGTGTTTGGACTCTTGTTATCATCTAACGCGGAGGGCGCGAGTCGAACAAACACGACCCAATGACCCTTCGTGGATTCTTGTTTGTGTGGAAAATGGAGGTAGAGCCAGTAGGGCGCGGTGTTGTCGAACCGTGCTGGATGAAGGAGGTCGCAGACATGCAGGCTGTGGCAGTGGGAAGAGATGATAGAGACTAGAGGTGGTGGTGACCAGAGGCGGTGGCTGCGTGCCGGCCGCGTGGAGAAAAACCGAGGACTACATCCACGGGCCCCTTGGGCTGAAGAATCAGCCGGATACTGCCGGCCGTGCTGGTTGACAGTGACACACGCATGTGCCGCACAAAGGAGATATGACCCGTAATCGTGGGCCACTTGGGGTGAGCGAACCGACCAGCTACGAACGACCGGGCAGAGGAATTGTGGCGCTCGTAGGCGCCGCGCGGTAGGGGAATCGCGGCCCGCATCCGCGGGCCGGTCACCGGAAAAACGACCGACCACATGTCAACCGGGCCGAAGAATCGTGGCGCCACTTGGCGACACCTGGGAAGGACATCGACCCTCTATACGGGCTGCTTGTGCTGGACAGAACTGACCAGCTTCGGCAGGCCAGGCAGGGAGAGGCGGAGCTGCAGGGCGCCGCCGGGTGAACCGGACCAGCCCGCTCCGCGGGCGGGTTCCACGGGTGGGCCACGCCCCACTAAGCCGTACTGATCCCCCAGCTAGGTCAGACCCGCCAAACTGGGCTGGGCTAACCCCCAGCCAGGTCGGACCCACAGAACCAGGTTGGTCCGACCCGCCAGCCCACTGGTCTTGACGAGCAGGGGCCATTTCGGTTAAACATGGATAACGTCTAGACCGCACGTCCGATCGACGCACCATCAGCGGCACTGGGACCCTTACGACGGGGAAATCCTTTTGCGATACCCTATGCCAGTTTTGGATGACTTGGGAAATCCTCTGGGTTTAAATCAAGCGTAAATCCAACCGGTCCCATGGAACGGAAAAGCCAATAACTCTCAGACCGGGCGTCCGATTGACGTGATGTCTGTCATGTTGGGTTTATTTTGATGAGATGGAGCTTCTGGATACATCAACTCATGAAATCATGTTATTTTATGTATTTACCCCATTTCTAGAGGAGAGGACCCTCCGGAAAATGAGCGTTCTGTTTCCGGGAACCCTAGAGCTAGCTGCGACTTCTTCTGTACCAGAATCATGTGTGGGTTCGACGACGATGACAACTGTACCAGAATCATGTGTGGGTTCGACTGTTTTGAATTCATTTCTTGTATCATGTGTGGGTCCAACAGCTCAGATTAATTAATGATGGTCTTGTATCTTGTGTAGGTCTGATAACTTAGACGAGATAGCTGGTCATGTATCCTGTGGGGCTCTGACAGCTTAGATGATCCAGTGGCTACATCTGATCATCTATATCACAATACTATTGTGTCATACCTGTGTGAGTTATGTCATTTCTTTCAACCATTATCAACGTGGTGATTGACTTACTTTTTTTTTGTGGAATTGGTTTGTACTTGGGCTCGAGAGTTGGAGATGGACTATGATTGGTATCTTAGGTATATGTATGGACATATACCTAAGTAGGGGTTGGTTGATACATCGTGATTGTATCTTTCTTATTTTGTTCATCTAGTTTGTGGAATTTCTTTACGGGGATGTAAAGCCCTGAGGCGGGGGTTATGTAGGACCCAAAAATTTCAAATAAATTTTATTTCATAAATTCTTTGGAATCTTACGAGTCCACAGTTTTTGACGGCGCCTGATTCCTAGGCCCGGTGTGCTCGGAATAAATTTCTGAAGTTTTGTTCGGGTAAGATCCGTAAACATACGTGTGCATTTTTCTATCTTTTGATTCGGTGCTCAGAATTGAAATTCGAGGACACTGATTAACTCACATCGCCACTATTTTCTTAAGGAGACCTCTATCGTAGATGTGTTTGGTCGAGAGCGGACGTTAATTTTGGGTATTCTTAATAAATTATATAAACTTTATGAGTTACATAAAATTTATATAGGTGGTGGTTAAATCCACCAAAATGGAATTTGGAGGTGGGGCCCACACCCTACATAACCTCCCATGGGAGGATATTTTGTGGTGGGGACCACACGAGCACCTAACCCCCTTTAACTCCTTAAACCCCCATTAAACTCTTGGACTCTCCTTTGAATTAATGAGGCCACCACCGATCATTTATTTAGGGTGGACTCACCACCCTCACCCTCTCATTATGTATGCCAACCAACTAATTAATGAATTGACCTTATTCAATTAAATTAATTATAGATTTTGAATTTTGAAAATCATGTCAATAATAAAATAATAGGAGAGCCTATTATTTTAACTAGAGTGGTGGAACTTTGAGAATAATTTGGGAGAAACTCTTGGTGGAATGTTTTTCTCTCGACGAAGAACATTGTTCGTCAACGAAGAACGCTCCACGTCTTGAGGAACGCGAAGAAACTCATTCTACCTTCTTCAAACGGGGCAAGAACGTGAGGCGATGCGCACGAGGAATGCATGTCATCCTTCCTCTTCCTCTGTGTCATGGGAGAAGACACCGCCAGTGAAGAACGTCACCAACAACAACGCTTCCTCGTCAGACGCCATCCGAAATCAACGATTTGACGCCAACGTCAATGAACAAACATCAAATCGAGGTAGGGGGTTTTGTATAATTATTATTTAAATAAAATTATAGCCTCAATCATGATGAATGCTATGGTCCATCTTTGGCCTTTTGTAATTGTATAACGTGGAGGGCACAAGCCGAACGAACACAGCACAACGACCCTCTGATGATTCTTCTTTGCGTTAAAAATGGACGTGGAGATGGTAGGGCGCGGTGCCGTCGAACCACGCCACATAAAGGAGTTCACGACCATGCAGGCTGGGGTGGTCAGAAGAGATGACGATGATCGGTGGTGGCGGTGACCATAGGCGGCGGCCGCGCGCCGACCGCTTAGAGGAAAACTGTGGCCTAAATCTATGGGCCGCTCGGGCTGAAGAACCGGTTGGCTGCTACCGGCCAGAGTGGTGGACCGCGGCACCTGCAGCTTCCGCGTGGAGGAGATGTGGCCAACAAATGTGGGCCGCTCACCGACAAATCGTTCGGCTGCCTATTGGTCGAGATGAAGACTCGCGGCGCTGGGTCGGACCCCCCAGCCGGGTCGGACCCGTCAAACCAGGTTGGGCCGACCCCGAGCTAGGTTGGACCCACCGAACCAGGTTGGGCCGACCCGCCAGTATAAGGCCCCGGCCTTAAACCTTACTTAATATTGAATTAAATGAATAATTCTTGTTGAGAAAGACAAAGACCAAATAATACTCGCTGCGGCGGAAAAGGTCGTTGTCGCCGCGTACATTTAAAGATACATTCCTTTTTGTCGTTTTGTAAAACGCTTCGTAGAAAAAGATTCCTTTTGTATAAAAGTAAAAGTCAAAGGGGTTTATTCACCGTATAAAAGAAAGTTGTGTATAAAACGAAATATGCCTCAATGAGAGGAGATTGAGACGAAGTCCCTTACAAAGATCATTTTTTTAAATAAAATAGATCTATTATTTGTATTCACTATAATTACACATAATGAAAGTAAAAAATACAAGATAGGACATAATAATATCATGATGTAATTTTAAACTATGATATTAACCCAAAGAATGGAAATTGGTTTAAGAAGTTTCCTTACCTCGGGTCCGACTTGACTCGATCGTTCTTTAACGTCCTGAATAATAAACTTGAGTTAATTTATACTTTATTAAGAACCTTTTTAAAGTTTATTATTCCTTTTATATCACTTATTGCCATGTTATAAACATTATGTATCCATTTAAGTTAATAATGTTTGTTTTCTCAGTATTTGGTTCTTAAGTCGAAAGTGGACTTCTTACAATTACATGTTGTTCGTGTGGTCAAAGGTTCTTTATATCCAGAATGAAATTCCCGATTTGGATATAATATGTATCATATATATATCCAGAATATACATGTATTTATAATATTACATAATCATTTAGAGGTAAGAAATGAAATGCACCGTTCATGGAGACGGTAAGCCGTACGTACGCATGAACGCTACTTTCATTTCTTTGTCATATTAATGGAATTAAAACTAAATGAGAGGTATGTATATTTTAATTCCAAAATTATATTAATCATTTAGATATATCATTACTTATATATATCCATTATATACATGAACTTTTAATATTACATTACATTTGGGGATAAGAAATGAAATGCACCGTTCATGGAGACGGTAAGTCGTACGTATGCATGAACGCTACTTTCATTTCTATCTCATACTTTAATGGAAAGAAATAATAATGATATATAGGTATATTATAATTCCAGTATAACGTCATATATAATAACTTTAAATCCATCCTTTACACGTCCCACATATGGCATTAACGAATCACATCACTTTGAGGGGGCGGTAGTCCGCACTTCCTTAAATGAAGATATCGTGTTTACCCATAATGGAAACCATAAAGGTATGCCCAAAATGAAAAATACAGAAGCTTAAAAAAAATAAACATATTATATATATCATATATAAAAATAGTGACATCATAATGGCCACCTTTGAAGGTGTTAAATGAGTATTGAACAATCATCGTTTCGGGAGGCAGAATTTCACCATCCACGGAAACCGTATGTTCTTTAACCATTTGATATAGTTGTGTGAGAGTTTAGCTCGAATAAATATTATAACAACATCCTAGTATATTGAAGATACTGGTGTTGTTACAAAAGAATTAAATAAAAAGAGTTTAGAGGGTTAGAGAAGCAAAATAAAACAAATGAACAAGAGAGAATGAATTACCTTTAAAAGTGTAAATACTTTTGATTTGAGCCTAAAGGCTTCATTTGAAAGGATTCTGCCCAAAGGGAATAATCTAGGATGAGGATAGGAATGTGGATAGAGTAAATGGGCAGGGGTTGGCCGAGGAAAAGGCTTGATGAGTGTGTGAAATGAGTTAGGGGTGGGGGCATTTTATAAGAGGAGAGGAGGGGCACTTTTGGAAAGTAAAGGAATATTACTTTATTTGAAAATGTGTTTCGGTTTTAAAAGGTCCCACATTGATATAATTCGTGGATAAGGTGATAAGGGTTTGAAATCCACTCATCCAATTGGTTTTGGACATGTGTAGTTCATATATGTTACATTATCTTTCCATTTTATTTAAATCGTCAAATAATGATGTCATCGCTGCATCATTATTATGTCATAAATAAATAAATTAATCTAAAGTCTAAAAATTATAAAAAAAATACTATGATGTAGTAAATCGTTTTAGCTTTCCAATGACTATTTATAATCAAAAATCGGACTTGTATAACCCCATTTAAAAATTGTTTTAGTAAAACATATCATGTTTGTGTCATTTTTACTTTTACATTAAATAAAAAGTTATTTATGTCATTTCCCAACCAAATTGTCTCCATGGGGTCCCCAAGTTGACCCATGGCTTGTCTTGGTCGGCCATGACACAAAAAATGAGGGTAGGACATGTGTCAAGCTCATCTTATTTTATTAAAGCATTATTTTTACCTTAAACTACACTAATTACCACTAATCGCGATTAAGAACTTAATAAGTTACTATTCACCAAAAAATTATTATAATCTCATTGAACCACATTTTACTTTTTAATGAAAACCATTTATGTTGGATTTTTGAAATTCAAAACACAATGATGGAAGAATTTAATTTAAACGGAAAATCAGTCTTTATAAGTACCACTTAGTGGTTTCACTATTCATCAAAAATTGATGTTTTTCAAAAAATTACCAAAAATTCACCCTAAGATATATTTGATATTACAAATTCAAAAATGAATTCCATTTTACAAAATTCAAAACATATAAGTCAAATTAATTAATTTAATAATTAATTTCCGCTGTCATGACAAATAGCGTGTTTTTGTGAAACAATAAGTATCAAAAGATTGACACTAGTTTAAGTCCGATTTCAAAGTGAAATTAACTCCAACGACCACTATTGGATTTAATGGTAAAAATATTTTCTAATTTAACATTAAAACCAATTAAAAAGATAATCTAATCATATAAATAAATTAGATTAAAAAGTTGTTTTGAATTAAAAGACAACATTTTACACTATTCATTAAAAAAATGAACTTTATCAGAAAGGTACCAAAAATTTACACAAAGTAAATTTTGATGTCCCGATTATAAAGAAGAGTTATATTTGGTACAATAGAATTTATAAGAGCGATCAAAACTAGATTTAATGACGGTTCTCCATCAAAATTTGATAAGTGGACCTTTCGTGAAAATTAGGGTATAAATGCCTAAAATTGAACTCTTTCCGTATTTTAAGCCTTTATCTTTTATTGGGTAAATGTAAAAACATTTAAAAACATATATAATCATATTTTAGTTATTTCTATCCATTCCCGCTAGTACAATGGCTACTCGTTAACTAACATTTAAAATAATATTATTTTATTACTTGTGTGCAACGTAAGTTTTCAAAGAAACTCATCGTTGCGTACCGAGTACGCTATCGAACGTAGAAGCCCCTTTAAATTAAAATTAATATTTAATTCGTAAATATTAATTAATATGAAAATTCTTTATTCTTTATTTACCTGGGATGTTACATCCTTCCCCCCTTTTGGGAATTACGTCCTCGCAATTTTATTCACTTATCAAAATAAGTGGGGGTATTTATCCCTCATAGCATTTTCAGATTCCCATGTTGCCTCTTCAATCACATGGTTTTTCCACAAAACCTTTACCTGATGAATCACCTTATTCCGTAATACCTGCTCCCTGTGGTCATGAATCTGGACTGGTTTTTCTTCATAAGATAGGTTCTCTTCTAGCTGAACTGCCTCTGAACTCAAAACATGAGATGGATCTGGCATATACTTTCTCAACATCGAAAAATGAAAAACATTGTGTACCTTAGATAAACTCGGAGGTAAATCCACTCTGTATGAAACTGATCTAACTCTCTCCAGAATTTCATATGGTCCAATAAACATTGGACTCAGATTTCCTTTCTTACCAAATCTCATCACACTTTTCCAAGGAGAAACCTTGAGAAAAACATGATCACCTACCTCGAAAGATAGATCCTTCCTCCGGTTATGCGCATAACTCTTCTGCCTGCTCTAAGCTGTTCTCGTGTGTTTCTGAATGAGCTGAACTTTTTCTGCCATCTCTTCTTCCAATTCTGGTCCCATCAGCTTCCTTTCACCCACTTCATCCCAAAATGCTGGAGTTTGACACCGCTTCCCATATAATGCCTCAAATGGTTCCATCTGTATATTGGAATGAAAACTGTTATTATAAGAAAACTCATCCAAAAAATGATGTTGGTCCCAACTTCCTTGATAATCCATCGAACAAGCTCGTAGCATATCCTCCAATGTCTGAGTTGTTCGTTCTGACTGCCCATCTGATTGAGGATGAAAAGCTATACTAAAATTTAATTCAGTACCCAACGACTTCTGAAGGCCTTTCCAAAAGTTAGAAGTAAATCTGGGATCACGATCCGATACAATGGAGAGAGGAACTCCATGTAACCTGACTATCTCTTTAAGATACAAACGGGAAAGTTGATCAAGATATAAAGTATCTCGTATAGCACGGAAATGAGCAGATTTAGTCAAGAGATCAACAATAACCCAGATTGCATTATTACCTCGAGATGTCCTCGGTAATCCCACAAAAAAGTCCATGGATATGTTTTCCAATTTCCACTATGGCATGGGTAAAGGCTGAAGCATCCCTTTCGGTAACTGCCGCTCTGCATTAACCTGTTGACATGTCAAACACTTCACAGTAAAATCAGCAATGTCTCTTTTCATTCCATCCCACCAGTAATACTCCCGCAGATCTCTGTACATCTTAGTACTGCCAGGATGAACTGAAAATGGGGAACTATGAGCCTCACATAACAACTCATTCTTCAATTGTGAATCACAAGGCACACATAACCTCTTCCCAAACCTCAAAACACAAACACAAACTTATCCAAGAACTCATGGAAAATTTTATTCATAAGGTCCATGAATACAGCAGGTGCATTGGTTAACCCAAAAGGCATAACTACAAATTCATAATGGCCATATCTAGTACGGAACGTAGTCTTCGGAACGTCTGCTTCTTTTACTTTCAACTGATGGTACCTCGACCTCAAGTCAAACTTCAAAAAATACTGAGCTCCCTAGAGCTGATACCACTTCATTCGATGGCCCAACATCTGCTGAAATTTTGTTGCAAAGGATTTCACCACCCCTTTCTGCTTGTAGTCTGGCTGCATTCCCCCAGTTGAGTTCTTCGTTGGACACTTGTTTGCATAATGACCTATTTCATTACACTTTAAACATCTTACCGTTGGATTTTCATTTCCTGCTTGATCATCTTCCTTACAGTTACGAGCAATATGACCAGACTTACCACACCGAAAGCACTTACCAGACTTGGATAAACATTCTCCAGAATGCATTTTACCACACTTCTCATAGGATGGATATTTGGTTTTCCTACCTCCTTGCTTTTTTGATGAATTCTACCCCTTTTCCTGCCAACTAGACCTATTATTCTGTTGTTTGTCATAGAACACCTGATCATCGGCAAACTCCATTTCCACCTTCTCCACACATCGAACAAGTTTTTCATAAATTTTGAACTCACGATAAGCTAAAGCCCTTCGATACTTTGGCTTTAACCCTGAGTAAAAACGGTTTATTTTACTTTCAAGTTCTCGTATGAAGTTTGGAGCATACCTTGCCAATCGAGTGAACTTTTCTTCATAAGCAGCCACTGAATCATCCTCCTGCCTCAATTCTTGGAACTGTTTTTCCATCCTAAGACGAACCACCATAGGAAAATATTTCTCAAGAAACATACCTTTGAATTCGTCCCAGTGAAGATCCTCAATCTCATCACTATCCCTTATATTTTTCACCATCGACCACCACTGATCAGCTTCACCTTCAAAACGGTAAACAGAAAGACTAATTTTTTGATGTTCTGAACACCCCATGACATAAAAAATCTTCTCCAGTGCTTTAATCCACCCTTCAGCTTGCACAGGGTCAGATGATTCTCTGAATGATGGGGGATGTTTCCTCATGAAATGTTCCACCACTAACATGTTCCTCTACAGTTGATCTGGTTGATCTCGTGCATGGATACCACCACCATTATAGCCTGAGTCAATTGTTCCATCACTGCAACAAACTGTTCAGTTCCGATTCTGACCATCTCAGGTTGCTGATTTGGAAGGTTATCTTCCTCCTGATGTCGTCCCAATATAGCTGCTTTGTTTCCTCTGCGGAAAACCATTCTGAACATAGAAATATCTTAGGCGAAGAAAACATGGTAATCCGTAAATGCTATATCATTTCAATCATATTATAATTTAACACTTTTCTAACTCCTAAAGTTGTCTAAACCTCCCTTTGATACCAAATATAAGGCCCCGACCTTAAACCTTACTTAATATTGAATTAAATGAATAATTCTTGTTGAGAAAGACAAAGACCAAATAATACTCGCTGCGGCGGAAAAGGTCGTTGTCGCCACGTACATTTAAAGAAACATTCCTTTTTGTCGTTTTGAAAAACGCTTCGTAGAAAAAGATTCCTTTTGTATAAAAGTAAAAGTCAAAGGGGTTTAGACACCGTATAAAAGAAAGTTGTGTATAAAACGAAATATGCCTCAATGAAAGGAGATTGAGACGAAGTCCCTTACAAAGATCATTTTTTTTAAATAAAATAGATCTATTATTTTTATTCACTATAATTACACATAATGAAAGTAAAAATACAAGATAGGACATAATTATATCATGATGTAATTTTAAAGTAGGAGATTAACCCAAAGAATGGAAATTGGGTTAAGAAGTTCCCTTACCTCGGGTCCGACTTGACTCGATCGTTCTTTAACATCCTGAATAATAAACTTGAGTTAATTTATACTTGATTAAGAACCTTTTTAATGTTCATTATTCCTTTTATATCACTTATTTCTATGTTATAAACATTATGTAACCATTTAAGTTAATAATGTTTGTTTTCTAAATATTTGGTTCTTAAGTCGAAAGTGGACTTCTTACAATTACATGTTGTTCGTGTGGTCAAAGGTTCTTTATATCCAGAATGAAATTCCCGATTTGGATATAATATGTATCATATATATCCAGCATATACATTTATTTATAATATTACATAATCATTTAGAGGTAAGAAATGAAATTCACCGTTCATGGAGACGGTACGCCGTACGTACGCATGAACGCTACTTTCATTTCTTTGTCATATTAATGGAATTAAAACTAAATGAGAGGTATGTATATTTTAATTCCAGAATTATATTCATCATTTAGATATATCATTAATTATATATATCCATTATATACATGTACTTTTAATAGTACATTGCATTTGGGGATAAGAAATGAAATGCACCGTTCATGGAGACGGTAAGCCGTACGTACGCATGAACGCTACTTTCATTTCTATCTCATACTTTAATGGAAATAAATAATAATGATATATAGGTATATTATAATAACAGTATAACATAATATATAATAACATTAAATCCATCCTTTACATGTCCCACATATGGCATTAACGAATCACATCACTTTGAGGGGGCGGTAGTCCGCACTTCCTTAAATGAAGATATCGTGTTTACCCATAATGGAAACCATAAAGGTATGCCCAAAATGAAAAATACAGAAGCTTAAAAAAAATAAACATATTATATATATCATATATAAAAATAGTGACATCATAATGGCCACCTTTGAAGGTGTTAAATGAGTATTGAACAATCATCGTTTCGGGAGGCAGAATTTCACCATCCACGGAAACCGTATGTTCTTTAACCATTTGATGTAGTTGTGTGAGAGCATAGCTCAAATAAATCTTATAACAACATCCTAGTATATTGAAGATACTGGTGTTGTTACAAAAGAAGTAAATAAAAAGATTTTAGAGGGTTGGAGAAGCAAAATAAAACAAATGAACAAGAGAGAATGAATTACCTTTAAAAGTGTAACTACTTTTGATTTGAGCCTAAAGGATTACTTTGAAAGGATTATGCCCAAAGGGAATCCTCTAGGATGAGGAGAGGGATGTGGAGAGAGTAAATGGGCAGGGGTTGGCCGAGCCAAAGGCTTGAGGAGTGTGTGAAATGAGTTAGGGGTGGGGGCCTTTTATAAGAGGAGAGGAGGGGAACTTTTGGAATGTAAAGAAATATTACTATATTTGAAAATGTGTTTCGGTTTTAAAAGGTCCCACATTGATATAATTAGTGGATAAGGTGATAAGGGTTCGAAATCCACTCATCCAATTGGTTTTGGACATGTGTAGTTCATATATGTTACATTATATTTCCATTTTATTTAAATCATCAAATAATGATGTCATCACTGCATCATTATTATGTTATAAATAAATTAATTTATATAAAGTCTAAAAATTATAAAAAAATACTATGATGTAGAAAATCGTTTTAGCTTTCCAATGACTATTTATAATCAAAACTCTGACTTGTATAACCCCATTTAAATTTTTTTTTGTAAAACATATCATGTTTGTGTCATTTTTACTTTTACATTATATAAAAAGTTATTTATGTCATTTCCCAACCAAATTGTCTCCATGGTGTCCCCAAGTTGACCCATTGCTTTTCTTGGTCGGCCATGACACAACCAATGAGGGTAGGACATGTTTCAAGCTCATCTTATTTTATTAAAGCATTATTTTTACCTTAAACTACACTAATTACCACTAATCGCGATTAAGAACATAATAAGTAACGATTCACCAAAAAATTATTATAATCTCATTGAACCACATTTTACTTCTTAATGACAACCATGTATGTCGGATTGTTGAAATTAAAAACACAATGATGGCAAAATTTCATTTAAACGGAAAATCAGTCTTTATAAGTACCACTTAGTGGTTTCACTATTCATCAAAAATTGTAGTTTTTCAGAAAATTACCAAAAATTCACCCTAAGCTATATTTGATATTTCGAATTCAAAAATGAAGTCAATTTTACAAAATTCAAAACATATAAGTCAAATTAATTAATTTAATAATTAATTCCCGCTGTCATGACAAATAGCGTGTTTTTGTGAAACAATAAGTATCAAAAGATTGACACTAGTTTAAGTCCGATTTCAAAGTGGAATTAACTCCAACGACCACTATTGGATTTAATGGTAAAAATATTTTCTAATTTCACTTTAAACCCAATTCAAAAGATAATCTAATCATATAAATAAATTAGATTAAAAAGATGTTTTGAATTAAAATACAACATTTTACACTATTTATTAAAAAAATGAACTTTATCAGAAAGGTACCAAAAATTTACACAAAGTAAATTTTGATGTCCCGATTATAAAGAAGAGTTATATTTGGTCCAATATAATTTATAAGATCTATCAAAACTATATTTAATGATGGTTCTCCGTCAAAAGGTGATAAGTGGACCTTTCGTGAAAATTAGGGTATAAATGCCTAAAATTTAACTCTTTCCGTATTTTAAGCCTTTATCATTTATTGGGTAAATGTAAAAACATTTAAAAACATATAAAATCATATTTTAGTTATTTCTATCCATTCCCGCCAGTACAACGGCTATTCGTTAACTAACATTTAAAATAATATTATTTTATTACTTGTGTGCAACGTATGTTTTCAAAGAAACTCATCGTTGCGTACCGAGTACACTATCGAACGTAGAAACCCCTTGTAATTAAAATTAATATTTAATTCGTAAATATTAATAAATATGAAAATTCTTTATTCTTTATTTACCTGGGATGTTACAGCCAACCCACTGGGTTTGACGGGCCGGGCCCGTTTTGCTTAAACGTGGATAACTTCTAGACCGCAAATCCGATCGACGCGCCGTTTGCAGCACTGGGACCCTTGAGATAAGGCGATCATTTTCCAATACTCTATGTGTGTTTTGGATGAATTTGGAAAACGTCCAGGTTTGGGTTGATCATAAATCCAACCGGACCACTCGAACGGAAAAGCCAATAACTCTTAGACCGGGCGTCCGATTGACACGTCGTCTATCGCGTTGGGTTTCTTTTAAAGAGACAGAGCTTCAGGATACATTAACTCAAGACTTCGTGATAGTTGATGTATCAACCCTATTGCTCGAGGAGTGGACCCTCCCAGAAACGAGCATGCTGTGTACGGGAACACAAGAGCAGCATGCGACAACTTCTGTACCGGAATCATGTGTGGGTTCGACGATGACGAAGGCTGTATGGGAATCCTATGTGGGTTCGACAGTTCTGACTTCTGTTCCTATATCCTGTGTGGGTCCAACAGAATAGCTGGTCCTGTATCCTTTGTGGGTCCGACAGCTAAGATGGATTTAAGCTGGTCTTGTATCATGTGTGCATCCGACAGCTTAGATGAGATGCATGGTCCTGTATCCTGTGTGGGTCTGACAGCTTAGCTGGTCCTGTATCCTGTGTGGGTCTGATAGCTTAGATGTTCTAGTGGCTACATCTGATCATCTATATATATATATATATACTATTATGGAATAAATGTGTGAGATGTGTCATTTTTTTCAACCATTATCAACGTGGTGATAGAATTTACTTGCTTTGTGGAATTGGTTTGTGCTTGGGTTTGAGAGTTGGACCTGGACTGAGATTGGAAACATAGGTATATGTATTGGCATATACCTAAGTAGGGGTTGGATGATACTACATGATTGTATCTTTCTTCTTTTGTTTATCCTTAGTGGATATTGTGAGACCATGCGGGTCTTAATATCCTTACTGAATATCATTATACTAACCCATGCATGGGCTGTGCCTGCATCTCGTTGTGTTGGATGCAGACGACGGACAACGCTGATAGAGGCCGAGAGCGCAATGACTAGACGGTACCCAAAGGTGGACCTTGCGACGAGTCGGTACATGGAGGAGACTGACGGACATGAGTACTGACGTGGCCAACTATACCTACCCTTAAGTTAGGAATCCCCGGAGGACGATCCAGAAGCTTCTCTTTACTTTCAGCTATTTGTCCCATTTTACTTGTACTTATTTTTGAGTTGGGTTTGTATACTGGCTCATTTACATCCATCACACTCTTTTGTATTCAGATTTACTCAGTGTTTACTTCTTGTTGCATACCCTGTTGTGTTTGTTTACATTTATAAAGGAAATACCTTCCCAGCTAAGGGATTTACACCACTGGTGCTAGTCTCTAGCCCCTGGCCTATGGAAAGCGGTCTTGGGGTAATCACGATTTGGGCCCCGAGGACGGGTCGTGAAAAATAATGATTTAAATCATGGATTGGTCATCACATATATAAATTATATCCATGTTTGGTATATTATAACACTAATTCCTTTTCAAATTTTTGTTAAAAATTAATAATTAACTTATTCCAAAAATGAAAAAAAGATAAAATTGAATCATTTTTTCGAAATTCAAAAAAAGGTGGAAATTATTATATTTTTTCATATTATAAGAGAATAAGTACTCTTGAAATATTTCTAAGGAAAATATGGCAATCAAAAAACTAATATTTGACTGAAGAGGAAATCTAGTATGTTCTTATTAAAAACATTTTAATGCTATTTTTATGTACAAAAGTTAGGAAAATGGTAATATTACATGAAAAATAAAAAAATAACTATAGGGTAATAAAAATTATTGGGGTTTATCAAATAAATATCATATAATTTTCACAATTAAAATTCATTCAAATATAATCAGGATTAAAATGGGATTGAGACATAAATATCTTACTTAAGGATTCACCATGCTTCATATGCATTCGATCCTCATATATTTTAAGATATATCTATTATAAATACATTAAAAAACAATAATTATGTATATAATACCTTATATGATTTAATAATAACATTTTATCACCTATGTATTTACAAATCTTTATAAAAATAATTATTCTCCAAGAAAAGTGCTTTGTTTTTCATGAATGCTTGGGTTTTGAAGTCCCAATTTTATTAATTTAATCATAGTTAAATAAATTTAATAAATTTAATCATTTTTTGAATATATCTTTTTATTTATATATACATTTAAAATTGATTATATAACAAGGGGATGAAAAATTAATTGCATCACATCATGGGTATGGTAGTGAATGTGAACTCACATGTTATGTTTCTATATTTTGAAGGATAGAAATTAAGAAAGATAAATAATAATTCACCTTTAAAGCCCATAATAATATCATATAGATGATATGTATTCATTATTTTCATCATTGTAACCATAAATGTCAATTGTTAATGAATATAGATATGCAGTTCTTTGTGGATGTGGTAATGCACAAAAACACATGATTGTTGGTTTATTTTCACATATGATTGAAAGGATGCGTATAATGGGTGTTCCAATTTAATAATTACAATTTATATCATTGAATATAATGATATAATTATTTTAGAATGGATACAATATATTTGAAGGAGGTATAAAGATATAAAATCAAGGTACATAGTTAACAGGTATATCCGTTCATTGAGAAACTATCTATGGAATACATCATAAATCTTGAAAGGATTGTCTATTGGAATGAAAATAAGATCTAGGAAATGGGAATTCAATATTTATGGTTATATGGTTCAGATGGTCCAATATATAGTGATCAAAATGTGTGAGGAGATTAGGAAAAATGTGATTTTATTTATGTGAGGGGGACACTCTTGCACATACATTGACTATTCAATTAATAAAAGTATATTTTTATAGTAAATTGAAATATTTACGAATTTAAATTATAGGCCGATTTTGAGTAGATAACATCCTAGAAAATAAATTTGTGACAATTCTAATTGATGTTTTCTACTATACATCTTTGTTTAAACCGTATTTAACCCCTTTGAAAATTATCACAATATCAATTCTTTTTAATATTAAAGGGAAAATAGGGTTACCATAAAAATAAAATTGATCCATAAATTTATAATAGTTTATTATTAAATCCATATAACATTAAATTTACAAAATATGATATTTTTTTGAATTTTATATATATCGATAAAATAAAATTTATTATAAAATTTCAATAATCTAATTTTTGGGACTATTCCTTTAATTTGAAATCATGGTCATGAATAAAAAAATAGTGAAAAAATATAAACATTTAAAATTCCACTATTATGATATATTCATCTAAAAAATTCATGAAACAAAATAATTTAACAAAATAGAATTACATTTAGTGTTTTATTATAAATTATTTTAAAATTTTCTATAAATTGATAAATATTATGTTGGCGTTGAATAATAATTTAAAGTAATTATTCAATTAAAAATATTTAAAAAAAATTTCAATCATAAAAGTCATAATCAATGAAAAATTGGACCATGTTGAAAAGATTTCAAAACATCCAATATAATGGATTAATTAATCTCATATAATTTTATAAATTAAAGGGTTTTATATGATTAAATATTTATATCAATGATTTAACCCCATTTTACCCATTATACCTTCTCCTATTTGAAAAATAATTACCCAGTTTTATATTGATAATAACCAAAAATAAAAGAGAAAAATTTTAAAAATTTCATATTTATTGACTTGACATATGGAATCCATTTTATTAAAACCAATTCCTAGAATTGGTAGATATCAATTTTAATATATATTCATAGAACAAAATAAAAAATATATTTTTTAAAATGAATTATTTTTAAACCCTGATGTTGACATCATAAAAATCAGGTATATTGATGATTAAAATGTAATTAATTAGTTAATATATATAAAATAACTTTTAGGTTAATTTGATATCAAATTCAATGAATTTTATGGCTTGAAAAAGTGAAATTAAAATGCAATTATATGAAAATCATTATTTTTGAGTACTCACTAAAAAATCAATATCGTTGTTAGAATTCCGAAAAATAAACCTATTTTTATTTTGGAATGAATATTTAAAAAATTATTTCAATTTTGTAAAATAGATTATAGAAATTGATTTAAATTAAATTTATAATAAGTACCCATACAAGCTATTTTCTAAATAAAAACATCTCTATTTACATTCAAACGCATTTGCTTTCATTTCTACCAAACTGATACAAAATGAATTTATTTTACACATATTTAAAAAATATATATTTAATAATCTATATATCTTTATTCAAACCCACCCATAAAAAGGCTAGGAGAACATTATCAATGTAAAAAAACTCTTAAAAAATCATGAATTGTTTAAAATCAGTGTTGTCTGTAAATAAAGATATTATGAATTGAAATTTATTTATTAGGAATTGTCTCGTAGAATATTGGGTTTCAACAAAAACCACATAATGATACTCATGATTATGTTCCCCTACTTCCTACAATGGTCCATGTACCGGACCATGAGCTCCCAAATCCTAGTGCGAATCAGCAGGAAGTGGGGGTAGTATTGGAGAATCATTATATCAAACAACTCCCACCCCACTCCAACTACATCTTATATATTCTCCACCAAATTAATCACCTTCCCACATTACTCCTTCTACATTGGTGGCTCAACTATAAAATTCCTCTCCATATCTACCCTACCAGTCATTCAGTCCCATCCATTATTTTTTCACCTTTCATAGGAGTAACATTGTATTTCCCTAGTCATTATATAACACCTATAATCTCTAGTCCACAGATCCCTGATTCTATGTAAACCAATTCCAGTGACTCTGGTTTCATGATATCAAAGATCATTTTTTATATCCCCCAACCCTAGTAGCTTGGATGTCATGCCATATATAATTACATTGTCATAATAAATATGAAATTCGCATCCGGAAGGACTGAAAAGTTTAATAGTTTTTGAAACTAAATAAAAACATAATCATTTACGTAACAACATGAATTAAAATTAAACATTGTAACTCCCTTGTCTACATTCCCATTATCCTCGATTATCCCTACATGTCAATCATAATATAAATCATGGAATCTTGTGGAAAAATAAATAAAACTAAAGTTGTGAAATCATATGTTCAATAAGGTTAATAATACAGTGGAAGCTATCATAAAAAATCATTAACAAGAAGCCAAGTTGAATAAAAAAAACCTTTCCATTGAAAAAAAATATTCATCATAATATGGTAATAATTAAATTCGATTAAATAACATCATATAAATAGTCACATTAAAGTGATACTTACCAATAGAAATTATATTAGTCAAATAATCATAATGCTTATCAATAACCAATCCTATAATGAGGGAATGCATAACTTGAGTCATCAGAAACATACCAACGAAGCCTTGGTCAAAAATTCTACATAAATGAGTAAGGCCTCCGAAAAAACCCAACATACCAAGTCTCATGAGACCTTCCGATGCATTGAGGGGATATAAAAGGAACTCCATGACCCATACACAGTCTAATTCATTCATTATAAGAAAGGGGGAATCATAATCATCATATACATTAATTGAATGGTTTCAAGATAGTACATCCCCAAGAAAAATAATCAGAAAAAATTCATGAAAAATATATTCCATGATATAATAAGAAATCAACCTCAATTATGAATAAGATTTAACAGAGGGTTTTAACATAGATGAAAATACATTGAAAAAACTCATTGATAAATTCTCTTGAGAAACAACCTTCTATCATTCAAAAAATTTATTCCAAGAGACATGATATTATAAAGAAAACATTATTTTTTCAAAATATCCTTGTAAATATTAAAATTCCAATAGAAAACAATTAGGCATCATGAATGTGGGAAAGTTCGGTCATGTCATATATGTTAAAAACAATATTTCTAAATTTTGAAAAAAAGAAGAAACATTGAAAAGAGTTTTTTAAAGAATTTATGAGTGATAACGAAATGAGTAAAATCTGTTCATTTCTTATAACCACACATAAAAAGTGTAAATATAACTTATGTTAATAAATATTCATTTGATACATAATGATATCCTAGAATTATTCTTTGATAAGATTTTTGACCCAAAGAATATAGATTGGGTTAAATATTTGCTTACCACTATGAAAGCGGTTGAACCATGTTCCCCATAAAATTAATAATCATTGAATATATAATTTTTTAAGATGAGTATAAAGAGATTACTGAGATGTCATATCAATGAGTAGTATAAACACACCACAAAGAATAAATTAGTTGTGAATTAGGCACATCTCACTGAAATAAAAGTTAGTTGACAAACCCTTACCATATGTATGAAATAACTCTCCATTGGTACTTAATTTCAAAGATAATTAAATTAAATTAATTATTTTATTTATTATAAAACATATTAAGAATATATTTTTTTCTAATTATTTAATTAAATTCAGTTATGGACATATTTATGGGTTATAATGTTTAATTACATTGTTCTAGGATCATTCGTTCCATGGTTTTATGATGGGTTCCCTTTGGTATAAATATGGTAGTACTTGTAAAATGGAACAAAAAACCATAAGTAGAATAGAATGATATTAATATACTTCTTGGAATCTTAATTTTCATAATAATTTTATTTTAAGTATGATTCATTATATTAAACAATAAAGAAAAATGATTACATTATTTTTATTTTTTTGTAACCATTGCTGAACATGTATTGTTGTAAAGACCCAGAAATTTCAACGAAATATTTTTCTTAATTTTCTTCGGGATTTTATGAGAATGCAGTTTTTGATGGCACCTGATTCCGAGGCACGGTGTGCCCAGAATCATTTTCCAAAGTTTAGCTCAGGTACGTTCAGTGAACGAACGAGCGTGTTTTCCTAACTTTTGAACCGGTGCTCGAAATTGAATTATGAGGACACCGATGGAATCGCAGCGCCGATAATCGCTTAGAAACACCTTTTCTGGAGTTGCGTTTGGTCGGGTGTGGTTATTAAATTTTTGGGTTAAGTAAAGGAATAAAATAAAAATGGTGCGACCAATTTTTATTTTATTTAAGGTTGTTTCAACTAAGTTATGTGGCTGAAGTGGGACCCACTATATCCTACTCCACTAGGTAGGATATTTGTGGGGTGGGGCCCACATGAGCCCCACCTTTTAAACTTTCTCAAAACCCCTCAATCTTTAATTAGGTAACTCAATCGCACCCCCTTTAATTGAGAGTCAACTCTTATGTTTAACTTAATGTTTAAATGCCTCATTAATTTGGGCGGTTTAAACTTCTCAATTAATTCAATTAATTGATAAATTCAAATTTTGATTTTCAAAATGTTTGGACTCGGTGTTAATAAAATAAGACAAGTCTTATTTTATTATAAGGGTACGTTGTGTGAGAGGGCTGGGGAGAAATCACTCAAATCCTGGAAGCACTCCTTCCTCGACGAAGAATGTGAAGGAAGCGAAGAATTTCGACCTCCGACGAAGGTCGACAAGAACGCCGGATCCTCAGAGATCGACGACGCGATGCCGACAAATCTTTTTTCCGCGACGCACCGATCCTCCTTCTGCGAATCCTTCTTCCGCGACGTGCAATTCCATGACGAACCTTCGTTCATATTTCTCTTTGAGGTAGGGGATTATTTCTTTTTGTTTCTGAATACTTTCTTCATTGTTTATCGTCCTTTTTGAGCCGCCTGATATATAAATAATGGGAGGAGGTCGGACCGCACGAACACGGCCGACCCTCCTCCCCCCTTGATTGTTGATTTGTTTGCGGTGCGAACAAGGAAGCACGGTGCCGGTGCACCGCACGGAAAGTAATTAAGATTGAAGTCGAACAAGCCGCGGCGCCATCGTATCGCGCCGGAGAACCTTGAAGAGATTGTGGCCGGAGCAGGGCCGTAGAGGAGGGACACGGCGTCGTCGCGCCGTGCTAGACGGACCATGGCCATGGACTTTGGCTGTGGCGGAGTAGAGAAAGGCAGCCAGCTTTCAGCAACCAGCGCCAGAGCAGGAGGGGGGACTGCGGGGTCTCGCGGTAGCAGCACGGCCGGCCAGCCGGGCCGCCCGGTTACCGAGAAATTCGGGGGTCGTAACCCCCAGATGGCTGACAGGAGCGGCCCCCACATGGGGGCCGTGGTTACACGAACAGGCAGGGGGCAGTGCGCTCCCCCACAGCCCTTCCGCTCGGCCGTTACGGCCGAGCTGCCTAGCCACGCGGGCCCAGCCGAGCGCCCCAGGCCGGGCCAGGCCATGCAGGCCGAACCGGGCCACGCCAGCCGGGCCGGGCCGCACCCAAGCGGGCCGGACCAGGACCTGGGTTGGGTCTACCTGGTTCGGGCTGACCTAGGGGGTATCGAGCCGGGTCGGACCGGGCCCGAACCCCCTATTCGCGGACCTCTTACAGTATTTTTCCCATATCATGGGCTACAGACCTCTGATCGACACAACGTCACCTGCGATGCGATCCTTGGATCGATATGGTCGTTTTGGTATATTACACTCAAGGTTTCGGAGGATTTTGAGTAGTGCTGGGTTGGTTCGGATACGAAACCAAGCGGCCCCTCGGAGCGGAAACACTTATATCTTGAGCTCCTAACGTCCGATTTATGTGTCGTCGACTTCGTTGGATTCCTCTTGATGAGAGGAAACTTTAGGAATGGTTAGGATGAGTTTTGGATGCAGTTGGATAGTGGCTGGGTTGGATTGTACCTAAAATCTAACCGGGCCCCTGGAACGGAAATGCTGATATCTTTCAGACCGGATGTCCTTTTGATGAACCGTCAGCGGCGTTGGAGATCACGTTGAGAAAAGGACCCTATGAAAATAACCTATGTGAGTTCCGGGTAATGTTGAGATACGGCCGGGTTGGTTCGCAATGAAAACCAACCGGGCCCCTGGGACGAAAATGGTGATAACTCACAGACCGGGCGTCTGATTGACGCGCCGTCTATTGTGTTGAGACCCCTATGACGAGGTGTTACTTTGAAATACTTCTTCGTAAGACTTGTTATACTTGGAGTATCGACCAGTAGCCCGTGGAGTGGACCCTCCCGGAGATGAGCTAATAGAGTGTAGAGACCTAGTAGCTGACTGAGACTTGACGACTACTGATCGATCAACTCGGAATGATTCGGATAGCCCAGTGGGGTGTGCTTGGTTGTAGAGGCAGACCCACGGCAGAGGTGCACTTGGTTGTAGCGCAGACCTGCGGTACTCGATAGGAGGGGTACCTCTGTAGGCTTTGAGGGGGTGCGCTTGGTTGTAGCGGCAGACCCATGGTGGGATGCGCTTGGTTGCAGAAGTAGGCCCACAGTACTCGACAGGTGGAGTACTTAAACAGTCCATGGTTAGTGGGACACGCTTGGTTGTACCGGCAGACCCACTATACTCGACAGAGGAGGAATTATCTAGCAGCCGTGGTTTCAATTTCATGAATAAAATCCTGGTTTGAGCTGAGTCTATGACCTAGGTGTTACCTCATGATTGAGATGCGTCACTTGATAACTTAGGTATATGTATGGGAATATATCTAAGTAGATTTTATCCATTGATTTCATAACCTTTGTGTTTCCTCATGATTGAGATGGGTTACAGATGGCTTAGGTATAATAATGGGCTTATAACTAAGTAAGAGTTATCTGTTAAGATTCAGCTTTGTTGTTATCCTTGTTGGATTTAGAGAAACCTTGAGGGTCTCGGGGTACCTACTGAGTATCGTTATACTCACCCCTATATGGGCTATGCCCACACCTCATTGTGTTGGATGCAGACGATGGACAGCGCTGACGGAGGCCAAGCGTTCGGGGATTGGATGGTACCCGACGGTGGATCTCACGACGAGTCGGTACCTGGAGGAGACAGACGGACGGACGATCGGAAGTGGAGTACTAAGGAGGGCATATGTACCTACCCTTCAGGTAGGATCCGTGGTGGACGATCCAGGAGGTGCGCTATCTATACCTACCCTTCATGTTGGATCTGAGGAGGACGACCCAAGAGTTGCTTCCATTCTTCTAGCTGTTTGTCTTTTTCTGTTGTACTTTTGTTCAGTTGTAGTTGTATATTCGATTGGGTTTGTATTCTGTCCCATTTATATTCCAGCACTTCCTTTTGTACTTAGTGTTTACTTCCACTTGTACTCTGTGGTGTTTTGTTTACATTTATAAAGTCAATGCCTTCCCAGTTATCGGTAATTACGCCTTTGATGCTAGTCGCTAGCCCCTGGCCTATGGAAGGCGGGCTTGGGGTATTCATGGAATGGGCCCCGAGGATGGGTCGTGACAATTGTTTTGTTTAATATTATGTTTATATAGTTATTACATAACATAATATTAGTTTTAATACTCATTTAATAATCTGGTTTATTCATTAAAATGGTTTTATTTCCATCCTCCATGGCAGTAATAAAAAAAACACGTTATCCATAGAGATAGTGAATTGACACATCACAGATGATGTTTTAGTTTTTGGAATAAAAGATGAAAAGAAGACACTTGATGATGGAAATTAAATTATAATAATGAGATTAGCGTATATGTATGATACATAAGTAACCATCACACTTTTTATTGGGTAAGTGAGTGAATGATAAAAAATGAATGATATTAAATGAGATACGTGTAGGAATTTACCTCTTGAGTGAGGTATCCAAGGAGAACCTCCTTAAGAAACTTGGAAATTGTATTTTTGTTTTAAAAGAAAGGAAAAAAATTTGGAAGAGATTATGGAGCGGAATTGGGTATAATTTATATAGGATACAAATCTTATAAGGTGCGAGGAGAAGTTGTGGTGAGGGGTGTTGTTAATAATGTATAAGAGGGGTATGTTCTGTAATTTTATTCATTAGATTATCATTTTGAGTCAGGACTATCAGTAGTATTCATTCATATGAATAAATACAGTATAAAAATCATGTGAGTCTGAGATAATGGCCACTTACATCAAATATGAATCAACCACGACTCAAAAATTCCTTTATTTATATATAATGTTAAATACCATAAATTACCGTATTTCACCCCAAAAAAACATCTATTTTAGAAAATTAAATAAAACACCATTCCCATTTTTCAATATTTAAATTTCAAAAATGGACTCTATTTGATGAAAATAATCTTCTATATATGATCAATTCAATAATTAAATAAAATAATAATTTATTATCAAAATACAGATTTTATTATTATAGTCAATTTTTCAACACATTACAAAAATTATTGTCTCAAAAAATAGTATATAATTTTACTAAAAAATATTTATTTTTCAATATATTTTATTGAATTTTTTTTAATTATTATGTTGATTATATAACTGTAAATAATTATTAACATTTCATAAAAAATACCAACACATAAATTATTATTTTTAAAAATTTTATTTACAGATTCTTTTATTAAAATATATCATGATTTCATTATAAGATGCATAAATTTTATTTAATATTTTCTTTGTAAGGTTAGTATTCTAATCAACACATTACTATTACTAATAGTTATATTACCATTCCAACAATCAGGTTTATATTTAACACTATAACACAACACATTTGGGAATGAAAATCTATCGAATAAATTTAATTTATTTAATAATTTTCATACCCTATAACATCTGGGTGTAACAGTATGACCTCAATCCCAAACATCATTAATGAAATTTCTATACACTCACCTCATAAAAATATATGGATAGTTTTTAATTCAAATTTCTTCTGGATCCCATGATGCCTCTTCAATTTTATGATTTTTCCAATGTTCCGTTACCAATAAAGTCATATTATTCCACAACACATATTTTTTAGTGACCATGATCTGGATAGGATCCTCAAAGTGAGAAAAATCATATTCTGATTATATTTCATCAGAAGTGAGAACATTTAATGATTCCTGATTGTACTTCTTTAACAAGGAGATATGGAATTCATTTTGATCTTTAGACGGATCGGGTGGCATTACTAAACATTAACTTACAACTTTAACTCCATATAGAATTTAAAAAGTACCAATGTACCTATGGATTAGTTTAAATTTTATTCCAAATAATATAACACCCATCCATGGAGGGACATTGAAAGAGACATAATCTCACACGGGAAACTCCAAATCTAACCATCATTTATTGGAATATCTTTTTTCCTATACTAATATGATTTTTTATAAGACAATTTATGCTAAAAAATTGACATTGTCCCTTCAATATGTTATGGGACTACTAGATTCCATTCACCAACATCATCTCAACATGTTAGTGAATGGAATCTATTCCCATTTAATTCATCACAATGTACCATTTGGACACATTAATGGAAAATATTGTCATATGGGAATTCTACCAGTGGTAAATATTGATCCCACATATCTTTAATGTCATGTGATAATGATATATACATGTCTTCCAACATTATAATAGTTATATCCTACTTTCTATCAATTTGATGGTGATATTTAGTACTCAAATTAAGCTCGGTATCCAAAGACTTCCGAATATTATTCTAGATTTTTGATGTAAAATGGGTATCTCAATCATATAAAAATGAAATAGTTAAACCATTTCATCATAAAATTTCATTAATATAGAGTCCTTCATGGATCTCCCATGGAAATTCCTCCCTTATAGTGTGAAAATATGCAAATATTTGTATGTTGTACAACAATTTCCCATGTTACATCATTCTTTCATGGGGTCTTTGGTAATACAGTAATAAAATCCATTATAATGCCATAACATTTCATTATAATAATTGGTATATCTTGTATGATTCCTCAAGGGTGATCCCTTTCAGTATTCATCTATGGAAAAACTAAACATCTTGATATATAATCAGCAATTTACCACTTCATATTATCCTAGAAAAAAGGATCCTTCAAATCTATGTACATTTTAGTGTTACTAGGGTGTATATAAAAATCTCAGAAGTGATAATCATTCAATAATTCCATTTTTATCATATATATAGAGGGAAAAAATCCTCTTCACAAATATTAAAATGAAATCTTTATTATGATGTCTAATAATTTTGCATTATTCACAGCTTTAATTTTCTTTTGAAAATTCTCATCATGAGACTAAGATCTTTTTTTGCTTTCCAATAATGATAATCTAGAAACCACTATAAAAATAATTGAATTTCTTCATTCTTTTATAGTTACCATATTTAAATTTATTAGATCCATATATACATGAACCTTTCTAGTCCTCATTTTTTTCAGGACTCCATGATGCTTTTGGTTCATTGCATCTACTGCCTTATTTTCTTTCCACGGGTGGTAGTGTACTCAAAAATCACAATCCTTGTGTAGCTTATCCCACCACCTATTATTTATGTTGAGTTCATTCAATGATATTTTTTATTTCATATAGTTGGAAATTATATATATATAATATCATTCACCATAGATATGGGGTCTCCAAATCATTAATGAATATTTTATAGCTACCAAATGAAGATCATGTTAAAGATAGTTCTGGTCAAGAGTTTTATACTTACTTGATACATATTCAATAAATTTATCATTATGCATAAGGTCAAAACCATTCCATCTCTTCAATACATCACTATAAATAAAAAATCCACTAATTATTAATTATAGATTCAATATTGAAGAATTCTCTAATATCCACTACAATTCATCAAATCATTCTTCACATTAATTTTTCCTAATAAACAGAACCAATTTATCAGTGATCATGGATAATGGGTTAGATAATCAGAAAAAATTCTGAATGAAATGACAAAAATAACCTTTTAAGATAATAAAACTATATACCTCAGTTTTGTTCATTAGTTAATGTCATTCCCAAACTTCCTATTTCATTGAAGGATCAACTAAGATTCCATCATTGTATAAAATATGGCCAATAAAAGAAACTATTTGAAGCTATAATTCACACTATCAAATTATTCTAAATAACTCAATTCTTCAAAGAAATTCTAGAAAAATAATAGGTGGTTCTTATAGTCAACCTATATTTTAGTTCTACACCAATAAATAGTCCATAAATGCCCAAAAAATATCAAGATATTCCTTTAATACTATGTTCATTAGATCCATATAAACAGAGGTTGCATTTTTTAGTCCAAATTGAATTACTCTAAACTTTTAATGTCCATACATTGTTCGAAAAATTTCATTGGTAATTTCTTCCATCATCACAAGAAATTTTGGACATAATGAATGAAGAATAATCTTATAAAAATATTTATATTTATGAAAACGGTAAAAAAATCATAAATTTGAGGAAAATGATACTTGTTATTTAATGTAATAGCATTTATCTCCCTATAGAAAATTCATAGACTCAAATATCATTTATTCATACTAATGAATAGAATAACAACTTCCAAAGATGAAGCACCAGAGCATATTAACCCCTTATAACTCAATTTCTCTAATTTTTTCATTAACTCTATTAACTATATAATGTTCATTCCATATGTAGTATTTTATGTAATTATTTCTTTAGGGATTAAATCAATATAAATCTCAACTTCACACTTTAGAGTATGTCCATGTAAATCCCCTAGAAAAAAAATAAACATATTCATGTATAATAGTTAAATCTTAAATTTATGATATCCTTTTTCACCAGTGGGTTTTATTTTCTATTATCCTCCGACAATATCATTTAGAGGAGTTAATGGATGTGGATCCATATATGAATAAGATGATGAAATATCCCCTATAAACATGAGAAATTATATATCATCATCAGGAATCATTGTTTTCTTCTCCTTGAAAAATGTTTTCTCATTATACATGGAAATAAAATCCATAACAAGGACTATATAAAAATCAACCATATGAATGATAATAAAATTTCTAGTTAGTGATTTTTTATGTGTCATAATAGGAACTGCATGATACATCTCTATTTCATTAAGGCTTCCACTAGGGAATTTTGATTGAAAAATCCCTTATAAGGTGAATTTGAAATATTTATTTTTTAATTAAAACTGGGAAGATATTAAAGAATGTAATGTTTTAGAATCAAATAATTATGTAGATAAATTTGGGTTGGTAATAAAAAAAACATCTGACATATCATTAGGAACATATAACACACATGTTGTGATTATATAAGCATAACCTTTTTTCCTTGGGCTATTATTGGTCATGTTCCCTTGACTCCTAGATATTTCATGTGCATAGTGTCACGTCTCATTATTGTTGAAACAATGAACATTCCAAATTTCGAACATTCACATGAAATCAAGGGACTGTGGGCTTTTTTCTCCACACATATTGAAAACTCTCATTCCCAATATGCATGTAACATGATTTTTCATTCCACATTTATTGAAATTTGGAAATTTTATTCTTAAATCTATCATTTTATCGTATTTCTTTTTTTAGAGTACTAATCTTTCCCCTTCTTATCATTGTTACCTTCATATACATATGGTCGATTATATTCTTTCTTCACCTTGATGGAACGTTGTATTATTTCAGCATATGATTAGAATGTTTCGGAGGCATCTTCACATCCTTTAATTGAATTATTATATTTAATTAATTTGTCAATAATTCCATTAGGAATATATATCTAGTATGTGGAATTCCTTCCGTACTATGTATTGTTTGGTTCATATTTAGAAATGTTTTTTCCTATTTTTATCTCCGACTTAGGAATGTCCTCTCTATATCCTCTCATTGTTTGTGTGGGAATTATTTTTCTATGAAATTTTCCTTAAAATACATCCATTCAATATTCTCACTTTATTCCTCCTATATTTTATATTTACATTAATGACCACTAATGACCAGCATCTCCCAAGATATGATAAACATTCAAGAAAAAGTTCCACCTTTATTTACTTCACAATGCATGAAATATCTTATCTATAGAAAATATCCATTTATAAGCTATATATGGAATTGTATAAAAATTAAATAATTGTGGATATTGTTGCATGAAGTGTTGTATTTTTTTACACCACATTATCATTTCAGATGATCGATGTGAGTAAGGTTGTTACTCATTACATGAATCACTCCTCCTAGTATATTTATACATTTTGCATCTCTAATGGAATCTATAACTCCAACATCATTATCTTGTATTGGATGGAAGCCCCTATATTGAGTACGTTTGCTGATAACATTTCTATTTTATATACTATGTTCTATATCTAAATAAGGTAATACACTAGATTATATAGTTAAATATTAAAACTGGTGAAAAAATTAAATTATAACTAATCACAAAATCATATGCTTTGTTACATTGAAAATATTCTCAATGTTAGTTATAGGGATATATTTCCTTCATATATGTTTTCATAAATCTATTTTCTATATTTTATATTAAACATCATTTGATACCAACTCAAAAGACCTCATTCATAGTAGTTCAGAGATGGTTCCTTACATTACTAGAATTACATAAATAAATATGAAATTATATTCGGAAGAACCTAATAGTCCTTATATTTGTAAAATTATATACAAACATAGGAATTAAATTAAAAACATAAATTAAATACCATATAGTAAATCCATTCATTACATCCCAAATTTCCTAGATTGTCACTTAATGTCAATCATAAAATACATCTTGGCCTATTAGGGGAATACAAAGCAGAAAATGGGGTGATATCAGATGTTCACTAAGGGTAACTATACACTGGATTATATCATAAATAATCATGAACATTATGTCTAGGTGGATAACTAAAAACACATTCCATTAATATAAAATCACGAGAATAATATGGATGGAATAAAAGATGATCAAATAACACCATATAAATAATCAAATAAAAATCATAAATACCCATAGATATTATACTTATTTAATAATCTCATGGATTATAAATAAAGAATATCATAATAAGTGTATACATAATTCAGTACATAATAATCATACCATAAGGGTCTCATCCAAGAATTATGCTTAAATGGGTAATGCCTCAACCAAAACATAGTCTTGTTTGTCTCATCAGACATATTGATACAAATATGGGATATATAGGGTCCCACCAAAAATTTACTAATTTCAAATTATTCCTCATATTAAAGGGGAGAATCATAATCAACTTATATATATTCTTATTGAATCTATCATATGAAATATAAATAATTTACAAAATTAGTAAACATAATCATAAATAATCTAGGGAAATATGGAGAATGGAATCAAGATAAAACAAACCTAATATAAATGATCATAATCCATTCAATGAAATATGGTGGATGGTATCATAATATTTCATCCTCAATTAAACATAATATGCATCATAGGGTGTTCACATAGATGAAAATACACAAATAAAATCATTGAAAATTTCTTGACATAAATTCATATTTTTTTACTTTCAAATAACATTATTAATGATCCTTCTAATTAGAAATTTTTTTTGGAAACAATGTTTAAAATATTTAAATTATTGTTATAAACATTATTTTTTCTTGAAATCAGGAAAATATCCTTATGCCGTATAAGATATAAAAAACATGGGTATTTATTTTTCAAAAAAAAAGAAACATTTCAAAGAGTATTTCTAAATTAAATAATGGGCTTTAACCAAATGAATCAATTATTTTTATTATCTATAAATATATATAATAAAAAATTAAATAAGATATAATATATTCATAATTCAGTCGACACGTAACCATATAATTACATAATCATTATATTAGATTTTAAACCCATGAAATAGAAATTGGGTTACCACTACCCTTATCAATATGAAAATTTTCAATCGTATGCCACCATAAAATTAATGAACATAAAATAAAACATTTAATACCATGTAGATAATGATAATAATGATATGATATATAAAATGGTTGCCTAAATACAGCACACATAGTAAATAAATGTTTAATAATTCATATCTCACAAAAATAAAACTGAGATGATAAGTCCTTAGCTAATATCTGATAATGTGTTAAAATTTTACTTAATTTCATTGATAGTAAAATTATATTCATTAATTATAGAATTAAAAACCTCTTAAATATATATTTTACCTATTATAATTTTATTAAATTAAATTATGGCCATTTTTATGGTGTATATTGTTTAATTTCAATGTTGTTGGAGCATTCGTTTCATGGTATTATGGTCGGATCACTTGAGTATAAATACGAGAGTATTTTTCAAGTAGAATAAAAACACTAGAAGTGGAATAGAATGATATATATATAATTATAATATTTTAAAGGGTCATTATTATAACACCCCAAGATTTTATGAGATATATTCTTTTTAATTTCTTTCATATCCTCTATTGTACGCTACACCAAGATTATCTTGTGCTATACGCAACACCATATTAGCTTGCAGTATACAGAACACAATTCTTGGATTGTGCTACACACAATTTCATGTTCGTTTGATAGTAGTTATTTTACGCAACACTGAGTGTGTGTATATATATATATATATTCAATGTATAAATGAAATATGGTTGGATTATGTTATATGCAACAACAAATCATTCTTTCACTACATGCATCTCTGACTTGGCTTGCATTACACGGAATAGCATTGCGTGTGTAGTATGCAATACCAGGTATCACCAAACAAGGATATATTGTTATAATATTATAATGGACTAGCCGTTATGAATATTATTCACTACATTTTGAATTTTATAACATTATTATTCATCTTACATATTTTCTAGAACATGTTATAAGAAGAAAATAAATTTTTCTGGTAAAATAAGTATTTTTTAAAAAATGCAGTTTTTCCGCCTTTTGATAGTGCTCCAACAATAAATCTTGTTCAATATAGGATTATAAGTTCAATTTTAAAAAATAAAATTCTTATTTAAAATCAGGATGTAAAAATTTACTTTGGGTAAATTTTTCTTATTATTCTGATAAATTACATATTTTAATGAATAGTAAAAACACTCTATATTTTAATTAAAAACAACTTTTTTCATCGCAAAAATTTATATGGTTAAATTATAATATTTAATGGTTTTAAAGTATAAATGGATTATATTTTTACGATTTAATATAATGTATGTCATTACCATTAATTTTACAATTAATTCATAGGTAAAAACATTTCAATGTTTTGCAATGTTTTAACTTTTAAAACGCGTTTTCTTAACAACGAGATTAATTTTAAATAAATTTCTACCACTTATATGATCTGAATTAAGAAAAATAGATTCCATATTTGGAATCAGTAGGTCAAAATTATGTTAATTGGATACTTTTTATTTTTGGGCACTATGAATAGTAACTACGGTAAAATTTATTTACCATAGTTAAAGGTAAATCGGGTAATAGAGGGTAAATATAATATTATAAAATTACCCTAACACTTGTCTTAATATAATTGGATTATTATATTTAGTCATATGACAAATTTTGGTCGAAATTGACTCCATTGGAACCCACATGAATCTGATTAAGACCTTTAATTTATTTTATTTAAAACAAAGTGAAATATGTCTCACACAAACTTTAATAATTAAATAATTTTAATATAAGGTTATACAGAATATAAAATATAAATACTCATTTTAAAGATAAAATGTTTTTATTTATCATGGTAATTTATTTGTAATTTTTAATAATTATTTAATTACCTTATTATCTTATACATTAATGATGCAGAAATTATTTATTTAGTGAAAAATCAATAATATAGTTTTCATTGAAATAATAATACACATAAAAGGCTCAAAATCCGGAAAAAGACTTATTTATAGTGTATATATAAACCCTAATAATCCAATTGCCGAATCGGTGACCATTTGGATCCTTACAAAGAATATTATGACACTTATATTATTTTATTTTAAATGATTTCAATGATGCCACCTTCATAATTTAATAAATATAATAATTTAAATGTTGCGATTTTAAGATGATAAATTCGAATAAAGTATTATTATGAAATCTATGAGACTTATCTTCATCATAAGATTTTATTTTTATTTTTTATGCAACAAATAAGTATATTAAATAATTATACAAAAAATGTTTTTCTAATTATTTTATTCAGAGATATACCAAATAAATGGTTTTAAATATATTAAATTAAATATTATATAAACTAATTAATGTGCCCCACGAATTTTCAATGAAACTCTGACATGTTAGAAATCTATTAAATATTTTAGTTAGAATATATCCTCTGTTTGGATTTTATTTAAATTAAAATAAATGAATAGTGTCAAAATTGACACTATTGTAATTTTATAAAAATAACATATTATAAAATTGTTTTAAAATTCAAAAAATTATTTAAAAATTATAAATTAAAATTTATATGGTCAAAAATGTAATAAATCATAAAATTATGGACAATTCACAACATATAACTAATTATTTATAATAATTTAAAAATTAGAATCTAATTACCACAAATAAAATTAAATACATTTTATAAGGATAAATGAAGTTGACAATGTTTAATATAAATTACCAACTTGTATAAATTTTATTGGTTGATGATATTAGAACCATATCTCAACTAATCGTCAGATTTGAGTCATTTTGGAGGTTTTTTTGTGGGGTAGGAAATTATTATAAATTAATATTTCTTATAATTCCAAAGGTGACCTTCTTCTCCTTATAAAAGGGAACATCCTCCCTCTCCTCCTCACACCTTTTGTGCCTTTAATCTCAGAAAAACCATTACAATTACACTTCTCAACCTCACTAGTTATATCATAGAGGTTCTGGTCTTCTCAAAAGACCAACTCTAGTGCCCTAAGAAGAAGTTTAAAGGAGGTGCGTCGAGGAAGAGATAATCTCTTCTACCGACTCTTTCAAGTTTAATTTTTTATCTACTTTTTAATATTTAATTGTTTCATTATAAAGTAATAACATAAGTATTACTTATATACTGATATATTATTATAAATATGAAACAACCCTATTTCACCTTCTATCCATCATACGAAAAACGAAATCACCGCGTGTGCGTATGTACGGAATATCGTCTCCACGTCGTGGTGTAATCAGTTTTTCCACCACCACCTTACTTGGATGGGTATAATGGTGTAAAAAATAACTGTATATAGTTATTATAACATCATACTGATTCTGAGATATTATATCATCCTCTCCAATTCAATTCAATAATTATGGGAACGATATCATCGCTCGTGTGTACGTACGGATTACCGTCACCACGACGCGATGAGATTCATTCTACATGTTAACCACTCAAAAATGATTAAAAAGTGTATATAATGAATAATAATGAAATATATGACATGATAGAGCTACTATATTTATGTATATATACATATATATAATTCATCAACTTACTTCCATTCAAGTCAATAAGGAAAAGAAAACAGCGTTCATGCGTACGTACAACCTACCGTCTCCATGAATGGTGTATTTCATTTCATTTATATATATATATATATACTGAAAATATATGATATATAAATTATGATTTACATTATGGAATTAATTAAATCATGATATAATAAATAATAATATCAAGAACAACAAGTCCAAACATGTGCGATAAATAAAACGATTTTACCCAAAATGCTGATTTAACATGAAATTTACAAAAGAACGGGTAATATAAAGTCATAGTGAATCATATATGATATCATAACAATGAATATGATTCTATAATAAGTCAATGACATTATTTAAATCATTATACATGGGGTTCAGATACGTATGAAGCATATCAGACCTAAGGTAAGGGATAACTTCTCCAATCTTGTTTTATTCCGAGATTGTTTATTTATAAGTATTTACTAGGGATATATTTATCATCCATGTCCCCATTTTCTAAAAATGGTTTATTAATGTTTAAATTTCTTTTTTACCCATTTTTGACTTTTACTACATGGTATGTAAGGAATATTTCTTTTGTTAACGTTACGAGATACTTTTTGACTTTTCTGACAAAATTACGAGGAGAATGTTATTTTTAACTTATATGGCATGAACAGATTTTTACGGTTTAATAACGCCTCATTTTCATGAATCTCCATCTACAATATTGCATGATTATTTTCAAAAAAACCATTTTCTTTTGAAATTGCATGGATTTTTGTGAAAATAAAATGATTTTAAAGAAGAAATGATATTTTCCTCCGGAATTCATTTCATGTGTTTTATCAAAAATATTTTCCATATAAAATGAAATTATTTAATATGTTTATGTTTACAATATAATTTCTCTATTATTTACATAGCTTTATTCTTCTTATGATGAAATGATATCCATTTTTTTATATGAATTATGTTATGATGGAATGATGTTTAAGTACCCCATTCTATTACATGGGTTATACTACGATGTATGATTTATTATTTTGTGTCACAAGAAAGAATGATTTAATTATGAGATGGATGAGACCTATATCTCCCTCCAATTCGTTGGGTAAATATTTATATCTCATGAGATAGACATGGCTGGTATGTTAAGTTAATCTGATTCAGTGTTATAGGACTGAAACGAGGAGTGAACTCGATTAATAAAGGGACTTTGTCCACTAAGATGGTCTTGGCAGTAATGCCTTGGCTATTATGGAAATCATATCATGTGCTTAATGGTTTTCCACAATTAAATGTTTTATTCCCATGCTATTTTATCATGATTAATGTTCTTTTATTACCTATTCCTTACGTACTGCCAAGATTTATTTCACAACTCACGATTTTTGATGTGTATACTTTATATTCATGTTTTGAAGTTCAAATGTATATGGTTTGTTTTATTTTCTCCATGGCTACCCTTAATGGTTATTTGAGCTCACCCTTTATATGTTTTCTTTTCCCCGGGATATAAAGAAAGGTTTTCGGTAATAAAAAAACAGGAATATCTTTATGGGAGTTGTTGAAGATATTTCACCAATATTAGAATATTATTTTTCAAAGTTTCCAAAAACACTAAACTATTAAGGTCCTTGTGTGTTTGTTTTTATTACGTATTATGTATTCCACAAAAGTAATGTAATGTATATGTACGTCAATCTTTGGGTATCTACAGTTGGTATCAGAGGAAAGGATTAGTTAACCTTTGGAAACTAGGATGCGAAAACTTTAGTGAAATCCCTAGAGATATTTATAAGGTATGTCTAGGGATGTCCCTAAGGATACGTATAAGTATAGGTTATAGTCTTTGAATTTATGGTAAAATCTTAGAATTTAACATAAGATGTTAGATATTTAAGGTACTCCCCCATGATTATGATTTTTTCCTCTCACACTATTCTTTTGGGGTTTTTGAAAATGGCTGGAAACAGGAAGATTCACGATAATGGAGAATTTGATGAACAATGGAATGATATTCTTCATGATCAATAAAATGAAATCGGATTTGGAAGGAAAAACATAGTCATTATGCCTAATCAGAAATCTCGTAATATGATCAATAATCTCAACTTTGGTAAGCTTCCTGACTCAGTTAATAAGAGAAAGAAGGAGTTTCATGATGATCATAGAGGAAAGAAAGTTCAATTTTCCTCATGTGAATCATGTGGGAAGAGACATCAAGGAGAATGTTTCAAAGGAACTGGAAGATGCTTTGGGTGTGGAAAAAAAGGACCCAAATCCAGTAAGTGAAAAGGAAAAGGTTCAGTTAACGCCATGGACGAGGATAATGGTATTGCTATGACATAAACAATGGTTAAATGTTTTAAATGTGGAATGTGCAGGCATTATGAAAACCAATGCCCTAAGGGAAGATATCATGAAGAGATTAAGCATGGTTTTATGGGTAGTATTTATGTGGATGATGATGAAGAGACTACAAATGATATATGAAATTAAAAAATTGTTGAGGAATAAAATGACAAAGCTCAGTTAGTGGTTTAAGAAGGTAGTGGAATGATTGTATGTTTATCAAGAGTTATGTTGTAGAGGTAATTTAATGGTACTATGGAATAAAAAATCATCTAAGGATTGTTACACTTTTGTTTTTCATAAAGAATATGAACATATATGTTGAATGGTACCGGTAAACCTGAAAGGTTATTCAGATATATTTGGAAAGAAGATGATATGCTTGTAATGAAGGGATACAGAGAAAATAATATGATTGATTGTATTCATGAGCTCATGATTAATATAAGGACTAAGTGATATCATGGTTTTAGTATATAGAATTTTTGGGATTTTGGTATGTGGAATGAGTTTACTTTTGATAGCATTCTCGTTTTCACTAAAGTTCAATGAGTTATCATTTTTTCAAGAGAATATATGATTAAGGCATTCACATGTTTGGAATGGGAACAACATGATATATCTTATGATATATGTGGGGATAAAGGATGGTATTGACATGCTTGACCTTTCTAATAATCATTTTATTTATACTATGAGATTGCACAGAAGTATTTTGGATAAACCTAATGATTGGAATAGATTAAGTTAGACGTCAGATAGTATTGTTTAAGGATAGAACTTTTTGTTATGTTATAATAGTATAGTTTTGGAAAATAGGGCAACCTGCAGGACGTGCGATAGCCCGTCGCGTCGGAAAAGGTTGCGGGAATCGAACCCAAAACTAAAGTGTGACAGGCCTTTATTGCCTACCATTGGCCTACAAGAAGTCCCTGGTTAGTAGAAACTAGTTTTATAATATTAAGCAGTCTTATATATAAAGTACAAGTCCATTTTAGGAACCAAATATAATTAATCTCACTATAGATGGACTTATGTATATTTGATAACTTTTGCTAACCTTTTGTTTGAGATAGATGGAATGACCTATCAGTCTATCGTATGATCTACTAACACTTCATGGAAGACAAATTCAACTTCATTTCTTAAAGAGATGAAGTAGAAATTGTTAAAGGCACAAATAACAGTGATATTGTACCAAAATCAAGTAAGTATTTCTTCTATTTCAAAATTTTCAACTTTAGGGAAATGATATTGAAAACCAAAAATGTTTTCCTAGTGCTCTTATACCTGATTAATCAAATGGTACCTTAGATCATCACAAATTTATGGCTTTTTGACTATTGGTTTATCATATCCATGTCCTCTACCACTCTCCATCAGAACATGATGGTTAGATTTCTCTTCCATATCCATATTTTCACCTATGTTATCCTTTGTGGAAACCTAGTGATTAGTTAATTTGGGTAACATTACGTTTCATACTTTAGTTTTTAAAGAAAAGTTTTGTTATTACTTTTTATGATGTGGGTTTCTATGAATGAAACTCTCATGTAATAATCCATTTATAACCCCAACGAATTTTGAGGGAGAAATTAATTTTAAGGGGGGTAGAATGTAACACCCCGAGATTTTATAAGATATATTCTTTTTAATTTCTTTCATATCTTCTATTGTACGCTACACCAATATTATCTTGCGCTATACGCAACACCATATTAGCTTGCAGTATACGCAACACTATTCTTGGATTGTGTTACACACAATTTCAAGTTCGTTTGATAGTAGTTATTCTACACAAAATTGAGTGTGTGTGTATATATATATATATATTAAATGTATAAATGAAATATGGTTGGATTCTGTTATACACAACAATAAATAATTCTTTCACTAAACGCATCCCGGACTTGGCCTGTATTACACACAATCGCATAGTGTGTATAGTATACAATATCGGGATTCACTAAATAATGATATATTGTTATAATATTTTTATGGACTAGCTGTTATGAATAGGATTCAATACATTTTTAATTTTATAACATTATTATTTATCTTACACATTTTCTAGAACATGTTACAAGAACAAAATAAATTTTTTGGGGTAAATTAATTTTTTTTTTTTAAATGCAGTTTTGCCGCCTTTTGTTGGTGCACCCACATTAAATATAGTATTTCATAGGTTTATAAGTTCAACATGATAAAATAAAATTTTTCTATGGAATAAGTATATAAAAATTTACTTTGGGTAAATTTTTCATATTATTCTGATAACTTTCATATTTTACTGAATAGTAAAAACACGTTATATTTTAATTAAAAAAAATTCATCGCAATAATTTATATGGTTATATTAAAATATTTAATGGATTTAAAGTATAAATGGAATATATTTTTACCATTTAATATCATGTATTTCATTACCATTAATTTTAAATTTAATTCATAGGTAAAAATATTTCAATCTTTTGCAATGTTTTAACTTTTAAAACTTGTTTTCTTAACAACGGGATTAATTTTAAATTAATTTCTGCAACTTCTGTGATTTGAATTAGGAAATATGGATACCATGTTTGGAATCATTAGGTCCAAATTAATTTAGTAGGATACTTTTAATTTTTGGGCACTATGAATAGTAACTACGGTAAATTTTATTTAACATAGTTAATGGTAAATCAGGTAATTAAGGGTAAATATAATATTATAAAATTAATCTAACACTTGACTTAATATAATTGGATGATTATATTTTGTCCTATGACACATTTGGGTCGAAATGTAATCCATTAGAACCCACATGGATGTGATTAAGACCAGTAATTTATTTTATTTAAATGAAAGTGAAATATGTCTCACTCAAACTTTAATAATTAAACAATATTAATATAATGTTATACAGAATATAAATTCGGTTATAAATACTCATTTGAAAGCTAAAATTTAAATATTTATCATGTTTATTTATTTGTAACTTTTAAGAATTATTTTTTTACCTTATTAGATTATACATTTATAATGCGAAAATTATTTATTTAGTGAAAAATCAATAATTCAGTTTTTATTGAAATAATAATACACATAAAAAGGCTCAAAAACCTGAAGAAGACGTTTTTTAGTGTATATATAAACCCTAATCAGCCAATGGAAGAATTTGTGACCATTTGGATCCTTATAAAGAATATTATGACACTTATATTATTTTATTTTAAATGATCCCAAAGTTGTCACCTTCATAATTTAATAAATATAACAATTTTCAGGATGCTATTTTAAGATGATAAATTCGAGTAAAAGTATTATTATGAAATATATAGGACTTATATTCATCATATGATTTTATTTTTAATTTTTATGCAACAAATAAGTACATTAAATATTTATACATAAAATTTGTACTAATTTTTTTTAGTAAGAGATATACCAAATAAATGGTTTTAAAAATATTAAAAAAAATATTTAATAACTATTTAATGTTCCCCACGAATTTTCTAGACAAATTTGATATGTTATAAACTTATTAAATATTTTGTTCAGAATATATCCTCTTTGTGGATTTTATTTAAATTAAAATATATGAAGTGTGTCAAAATTGACACTATGGTTATCTTATAAAAATAACATATTATAAAATGGTTTTAAAATTCAAAAAAATATTTAAAAATTATAAATTAAAATTTATATGGTCTAAAATGTAATAAATCATTAAATTATGGACAATTCACAACATATAAGTAATTATTTATAATGATTTAAAAATTAGAATCTTATTACCACAAATAAAATTAAATAGATTAAATAACGATAAATCAAGTTGATAATGTTTAAAATAAATTCTAAACTTGTCTGAATTTTATTGGTTGATGAAATTACAACCCTATATCATCTAATATTTGTATGTGAGACATTTTTGAGGTTTTTATGTAGGTTTGGAATTTATTATAAAATAATATTTATTATAATTCCAAAGGTGCCCCTCTCCTCCCTTATAAAAGGGCCTCTCCTCCCTCTCCTATTTACACCTTTTGTTCCTTGAAGCTTCGCCAAAACCTGCCAATTACTCTTCTAAACCTCTGTAGTTATATCGTAGAGGTTCTGTTCTTCTCAAAAGAACAACTCTTTTGCTCTAAGAAGATGTTTAAAGGAGGTGCGTTGAGGAAGAGGTAATCTATTCTACCGACTCTTTTAAGTTTCTTTCTTCTTCTACTTCCTCTTCTTTTGTTGTTTCATTATAAAGTAATAACATAAGTATTACTTATATAATTATATGTTATTATAAAGATGAAACTACCCTATTTCACCTTCTATCAGCCCTACATAAAACGAAATCACCACGCGCGCGTACGTACAAAATACCATCTCTACGCCGTGGTGTAATCAGTTTTTCCACCACCAACATACATGGACGTCTATAATGGTGAAAGGAATAACTATATATAGTTACTATAACATCATACTTATTTTGAGATATTATATCATCCACTCCAATTCAATTCAATAATTATGGGAACGATATCATTGCTCGTGCGTACGTACAGATTACTGTCTCCACAACGCGATGAGATTCATTCTCCATGTTAACCATTAAAAATTGATTATAAAGTATATATAATGAATAATAATGAAATATATGACATGATAAAGATACTATATATATATATATATTTCATCTACTTAGTTCCATTCAATTCAATAAGGGAAAAAAACAGTGTTCATGGGTACGTACGGCCTACCGTCTCCATGAACGGTGTATTTCATTTCATTTATCTATCTATATATATACTGAATATATATGATATATAAATCATGATTTAAATTATGGTTGTAATTGAATCATGATATAAGTAATTATAATATCAATAACAACAAGTCCAAACACGTACGATAAATAAAACGATTTTACCCAAAATGCTGCTTTAACATGGAATTTACAAAAGAACGGGTAATATAAAGTCATAAGTGAACCATATATGATATAATAACAATGAATATGATATTTTAATAAGTAAATGACATTATTATATCATTATATTGGAGGTTCGGATTCGTACGAATCATATCGGACCTAAGGTAAGGGATAACTTTTCCAATTTCGTTTTATTCTGCGATTGTTTATTCATATGTATTTACTGGGGTTATATTTATCATCCATTTCCCTGTTTTCTAAAAATGGTTTCATGTATGTTTAAGGTTCTTTTTACCCATTTTTGACTTTTACTACATTGTATGTAAGGAATCTTCCTATTATTTACATTACGAGGTACTTTTTTTACTTTTTTGACAAAAGTACGAGGAGAATGTTATTTTTAACTTATACGGCGTGAACGGATTTTTACAGTTTCATAACGCCTCATTTTCATGAAGATTCCTCTACAAGATTGCATGATTATTTTCAACAAGACCCTTTTCTTTTATAATTGAAATAAAGTTTGTGAAAAGAAAATGATTTTGATGAAGAAAGGATATTTTCCTCAAGAATTCATTTCAAGTGTTTTATCAAAACTATTTTCCATCTAAAATGATATTATTTTATATGTTTATGTTTCAAGTATAATGTATCCATTATTTAAATGGTATGATTCCTATTATGATGAAATGATATCCATTTTTTATATAGATTATGTTACGATGGCATGATGTTTAAGAATCCCATTCTATTACTGGGTTATGCTATGATGTATGATTTATGATTTTGTGGCACACAAAAGAATGATTTCATTATGAGATGGGTGGGACCTATATCTCCCTCCAATGCATTGGGTAAAGATTTATATCTCATGAGATAGACATGGATGGAATGGTAAGTTAATCCGGTTCAGTGTTACATGACTTAAACGAGGAGTGAACGCGATTCATAAAGGGACTTTGTCCACTAAGATGGTCTTTGCAGTAATGCTTTGGCTACTATGAAAATTATATCATGTGCTTAATGGTTTGCAACAATTAAATGTTTTATTACTATTCTATTCTATCATGATTATGTTCTTTTATGACTTATGCCTTATGTACTTCCATGATTTATATCACAACTCATTATTTTTTATGTGTAAACTTTATGTTCATGTTTTGAAGTTGAAATGTATATGGTTTGTTTTATTTTCTCCATGCATACACTTACTAAGAATTTGAGCTCACCATTTATATGTTTTCTTTTCCCCAGGATATAAAGAAAGGTTTTAGGTAAGAAAAAAAGGGATGATCTTTATGGGAGATGTTGAAGATCTTTCACCAAGATTATAAGATTATTTTTCCGAGTTTCTAAAGAAACTAAACTATTATGGTCCTTGTGTGTTTGTTTTTATTATGTATTAATTATTCTTCAAAAGTAATATAATGTCTATATACGTCAAGATTTGGTTCTCTACAATCATATTTCTTTTTCTTATCAGGATTTTTCAATAGATAAAACATTAATGAAAAATGATTATTAATTTTGGCGTGTTTTGCAACCGTTCACAAACATGTATCATTTTATATAATCTAATGTTTATATTATACTTATATTACAATAATGAAGATTTAATTAAAATTCTATAATATTATTTTAAAATTAAATTGGTTTTTTACCATCCTTCATGGTATATTTAATGAAATATAACTCATCATCCATGAAGGCATTGAAACGACACCTTGTGGATGATGTTCTCATTTTTAAAAAACAAGAAGGGAAGAGGCTTCATGATGGATATTACATTAACCAAATGAAATTAAAATATATGTATAATACTATATATACCATTCCGCTTTGGATAGGGGGGGGGGGGTGCAGGAAGGATAATAAATGACTCAAATTAAACGAGAAAGAGGGAGGGTTTTACCTCTTTAGTGACGCCTCCTTGAGTACCTATTTAAGGCACATGAAAATGGACATTTGGGGAGAACAAGAAGACCAGACCATGAAGAAGTGGTTCTATGAGTGTAATTTTGAATAATATAAGAGTTATCCAAATCCTATATGGGGTGACAATAACATAGGGTGAGGATTGTTATTAATAGTAGAGAATGATGGTGTTTTTTGATTATTTTATTCATTAGTTTATTATTTTGGAATAAGTATATCAATAATATTGATTCATGTTAATAAATATAGTAACTGTATAATGAGAGTTATAGATGATGCCACATACATCTTCTATGACTCATCCGAGACTAAAAAACTTATTTATTTACTTATAATGCTAAATACTGAAAATTTCCATATTTCACTATTCACCAAAAAATTCAACTATTTTAAAGGAATACGAAAAATTCAACCTAATAATTTTTTGATTTGTAGATTTTAAAAATTAACTCCATTTTATGAAAATTATTTTCTAAATATAATAATTTTTTAAAATCATCATTTAATCACAAAATACCTATTTAAATATTATAACTGATTTTATGACACTTTTAAAAATTAATTATCATATCATAAAATTATCTTGTAATTATAATGAAATAAAATATTAATTACATAGTTTTTTTATGAGAATAAATTTTCTATTAAATTTATATTTTAATTAAAAAATTCTAAATAAACATTCACATTTCCCAAAAATACCAACAATTAATTTATCATTTTTAAAACATTTATTTACTTAATTCTATGATATTAATATATCATATTTTTATTTATGATATACATTAACTCTGTTTATAATTTTATAGGTGATGTTATTATTATAATGGAAAATTTACTATTCCTACTTGTTATATAACTATTCTGACGATCATTTCAATATAGAATAGTATAACAAGGATTGTTTTTTCAACATGAACAATCGAATAAAATGATTTTATTTAAGATAATACATACTGTAAAAACATGGGTGTTACAATTTTTTCCTCTATAGCTGATTAATCTACCTCATGGAGAAAACTAAGACTCCATACCACATTCTAACTCACAATCAATAATGATATTTACAAAAGGTATCTCTCAAATATACCAAAAAAGTAAAGAATGCAATGGAACAACACTCTATCTCATATATCTCATATAAAACCATTCTAAAATGTATGGGCCTAAGAATTTTCATCATGGATCATATCCTTGAGTAATGTGAGAGGTTAGTCAACCTTTTTGCATACTCAATGAATGTCATGTTTCCCTATTGAATCTGTAGATTCTCATGAATATGTATTAACCACAAGTTATCTTGAAGTTACTCTTATATAAAGAGATTCACCAACTTCACCTAAGAGAGGTTTGATTCCTCAGACATCTATGTTTCGAGACTGTAGTGTCAAATAGATATACCCTATTGAAGGATCACTTCTAGGACCACTGTTTCATCAAGAGGGCTCATAACTAGGGAGAATACTCAAGCAATAGACTCTTTCTAGCCCTCTACTACATAAAAGTATATCTCACCCTAGAAACTATATTGTCTCTACCTCTGAATATAATAAATCACTCTCATCTTGGATGGATCATCTTATGTTTCTACCGACACTAATTAACTCTCAATAGGGGGTCCTTCATAAACCTAAGTGGTGGGTCAGTATACTACCCAATTTTGGGGGAACAACTCTCTATCCACCCACAAGGGATGTCTTGTGATCAGGACCAAAAAATGAGTCATCATTTCTAGCTGGGTCATCATCAGGATACTATTTCATTGTTTGTGTAGTCTATCATCATGGAGGCATCCTTAAATAGTCGAATGTAACATGGTCATGACCATTTCTACTGAGATAAATCCTAAATGAAATTGAAACCACAACAAGTCATATATTATTAAAGTATAAATTTATTCATTAGAAAGAATGATTACATTTACTAAGTAAACTAAAATGTTATCTGAGTTGTAGAGAATGAATATATCAACCAACACACAATCATTGGGTTCCATGGTTTGAGATCTAATTTCCAGTCACTTTTACACTATTTCCCTAGTCAAAAACCAATCCTCATGGATTAATAATCTCAATATTATAGCCTTATGATTTCTTTTTTTTATATAAATCTATCATAACCTAACCAAATGAAGACATCATAGCTAGTAGTATGTCGAGTGTTACCCCAAAGTCCAATTCGTAAAGACAAAAAACTGGTGACTATCACCATGTAAACAAATCACACACATGAGATACCATAGCCTTGGGTATTGGAAAAACTACAAACATCTCCACATCAACCATGTTGTCTAGTAATGTAAACTATAGATTTGTATACAATTAAGTGTGACCTTCTAACATCCCATAAAAATTTTTGTCTGACGGTGAAGAATGTAAAATTACGAAAATAGTTTCCCAATAACCATATATATGGTCCAACCGACTACAACAATGTCTGTCTTGAAGGGTAAAATTCTTACACCATCTAACATAACAATCACTATGATCCGCCTACACATCATCATCTGAAGAAATCATTAAATAATCTACCAAATAGATATGTCATGAAATGTGTGGGTAGTTCCAATAAATGTTCATGTATAAACAAAATCAGTATAAAACAATGAAATAAAAAAATAAATCATTAATATAGAGAGTGTAAAGTCATTTCAGAAGCCAAGGGATATAATGAAATTTCATAAGGATGATTACTCAGATATTCCCATTGGAGGTTCTCAAATTCTAGAGTATAGTCTATCTCAACTATTAACAAAAAAATAACATTCATATCTCTCTATTTACCAGTCTCATGAATTCATCATGGTCACATCACTTGGAAAAATCTTATGCATACCGACCCTATAAAAGTGAGGGAAATACAGGACTCCTATGGAAGATCCATATCCCAAAAAAATCATTATTGTAAAGTGGAATTATACTTTATAGACACATGGTCCTTTCCCTAATAATTTCATGAAATACATAAAACCATCTAAATTACAAAGTTAATGTGTACCATTCCCACTCATACACAAATATATGTGAAATGATATTATCTCTGAGGTTCCATGTCCCATCCGTTGAGATTCGAGACACTCCTTATAGATTGATAGTGAAAAAATTTATTAAATAAAATATCCCAATTTATTATGAAGAAATAATGTGTCCTATAGGTCACAAATCATGCCTCACCAATTCAAATTCTAATTTCTTTCCACTAATCTCACACGACATGTTATCCTCTATATAAACAACTTGTCGGTGTCATAAAGGCTATGAAGAAGTTGTTCAGGAATTTGGACGTGTGTCCCCATCTATACTCATGTTCTTTGAACCAACACATGTATTGTACCTATGTTCATGTTGATATCCCTATTCATTATAATACAAACATATGTATCCTCTATAGGGGGTCACATGGCATGTTGGATTGACACACAGAGTGTGATATTTAACTATTGTGAAAACGCAATTATTAAAATGAAGGGTTCCACATGGAATGTATTCATGAAAACTATATTAGATTTTAAATTATAAATTGAAATAATTTTTAGTTTTCCATACACATAAAATATTGGCTGGGTCAGTTTTGAATGTTGTTGACATATTTTATTTCTGTTGATTTGTGTTTTTCTTTTACTATTTGGATCCCATGACTGGATCCCACTATCTATTTCTTCCAATAAAGATGTTATTCTACATTTTTAATGGCGATTTAGTTTTTGGATGGAATATAAAAACATGGATATATATGGCTTCGTTTCCAGCCAGGATGGGTATTAGCTACTAGCTTGAGGCATTCTAAATCAGATAGTGTTGAACTCGATTTGTAGAGTTCTCCAGGTTTGATGCATTTTCACGTATGGACCTAGATGGGGATATCAATGGATGACACTTATGAATGATCCAAGGATTATTACATTTTGGATCACGTTGGGTAGATATTTGATTAATCAGATGATTTTGATGGTGCAGGAATTAACCCCCTTGGTGAGTTTGTTAGCATGCATTACCCTCTCTTCCTGTTGGTTAATAATTCATTGATGGTTCTGGAGGGGAGGGTGCTGAAATTGATGATGAAGGTCACATAATTGGGTTTTATGTAAATAGAACACCTCCTGGACATGAATTTATTTGGTGATTGAAATGCTAAAAATGGTGATGGGGAATGAATTATGGTGCCAAACACTTCTCATTATGAAGATTGAGGATCATCACCTCTAGCTGTAATGAAGAGTTGTTTTCATTAAGTTGAATTGAATATCTAGTCTGATAGAGGATGTTCAAGCCCATGATTATATTTTTCAACTACGTCATTTTTCTTATTCTAGCTTTAATGTTTTCTTCCCTAACTCTGTGCTGGTGTAATCTCATTACACCTCATGTGCTAACTGTAACTCTTGTTTTATTCAATAAAATTTAGGTATATGGGCTGGGATACCAACCCATATCTCAATTTTTCTCAAAAAAATAAAATATTTACACCACTTCCTCCTCATCCAGAAAAAATGTTCATCAAAAAATGTTCAGAACAATATTAACCATGCACTCTCTAACATCGATGATAAGATTATAGATTCTCATTTCTTGAGAAATAAACGTTGTTTAACCTCCAAAGTCCTTGCATTTTCTAGATCAAGAAACGAGCTTCCTTAATCCATCCATGGGTTTATTTCATCAACAACACCCCATGAAAATTTCAGTATCCTGATTTACGATTAAAAAAATAATCTATGTATCCTATGGTCATTTAGGAATGGATTTTTGGTTCTCAAAATTGGTTAAACTAGGATTCAATTAAAAATGATAATGAAAACACATTCCATTGTGGGATAAATCCATGGAATACAAAAGTGAGAAATCGATATGGGCTATGATAGTATTTCCAAACATAGTCACCTGAAGAACAAGGATCATTGGAGTTTTGAATCAACAATATTTTATAATACTAGGTATAAAATTAAAACAACAGAAAATAGTTGAACCATGAATTTATTATTAGATGAAATAATTCATGTCCATAAATAAGAAATTTGGAATAAAACAAAAACAACAAAAGGGCATACCCAAATTGGATCAACCATAATTAGAGATAATATTTATATAGATATAGATGATTATATCTGAAATATTCATAATTGGAATTTTAATTATCCTCATTTTTTCACTCTTGAACTAAAATCATCATATCACTAGCTAAAATATTTTACACCTGAGATTCCATAATCCTCTCAATTCTCTAAGGGTATGTGACCAACCCTTGTGAATATTAAAAATAGTTGTTGTAATTTTTCTTTTAGTATATTTTAAACATTTATTTCAAATAAAAAAAAGTAAATTAATTTATTATACCCAACATACCATTGATGATTTCACTAAACTAGAACAACCAAAGCTGACAAATCTAATATTGTGCATATACTAAAAACCATGTTTGAGTTATAATAGAGGTCTTATTTTTCCAATATGAGATTACATTTTGGAGATATTTTATTATTTTAGAAAAATCAGTTCATGTGATATATTTTTCATCATATTTTTAATATGTCAACCTTCATGCTCCATTGGGAATAAAATTTTACATGACTCCATTCCTTAAATGGATGTTATTATTTATAGTATTTTAAATTATTTAATAGAAAAAATTGAGTAACAATATGCATGAGGTATTTTTATTCATTATAATTATCAACTTTCTAAGAATTAATATATCTATTATAAATTTCTAAAAACACATCATCAGTACAACATTATATACATTTGTCATCCATGGATGGTGTACTTTTATCAATAACAATAGTACTCCACAAAATCGTGGGAATAAATAACTAGCTAGAACACCTCCTACTTTATTCCTCTAAAACCCTAAAGACCAATATACTATTGTACCAAAAAATACATGAACTCAAAATGATATCCTCTCACTAGTTTAATTTGAAAAGAAAAAAACACTAATGTCATACTCACAAATTTATCATTGTTGGATAAGGAAAAATATGTCCCCCTTGGAACTATATGCAATATGATCTAATTTCCCAAAACCTTATAATAATATCCCATATTACATTATCCATTTCATAAAACCTCACTCTTCCAAACATATTCTTCTACTCTCCCATAGAGATTGACACCCCCAGGGCCAAACAATCTACCCGTTTGATTATTTAATTACATACAATCTACATTATCAAACATTCTGGATTAACCTAATAATCAAATGATGATGAATAAATTTAGAGTTAACAAAAATACATCAAGGATATTTTAATTCAAAAATCAAGGTGAAATGACAGCCACCCTAGTAGTAATTCATCAACCACCTTAGATACATCTTTCTTTAAAAACTATTTTAAACCATGGTAATGGTCTCTTCTCATCCGTTGTATGCTCCCAACAATAGGATTTAACTTATTACCAACCATTAAAAATAATCATTCCAATATTATATCATTTTTTAATATTAACAGCCATGTGAAATTCTTGTTATACACTGATTGACTCATACTGCATCATTTATCATGATAAAAAATAAATTTTGGTGATGTTCCAACCATACTTCCACTTTTCTCAGAACCATCAGAAACTAAGATGTTATTTTTGAAATCATGTATTTCTGGTTGGCCAAAAAAATTACTACAAAATGAATTTTGTTGAGGTTCCTTATTATCCACACTCTGAACTCAAACATCCTAATTACCAAGCTCTTGATTAAAAACATCATTAATTCTTTATTCAATCACCCTTATTACAAAATTATTTTAATTTACATTACATGATGATACAGTTACAATGGTTTTTGGTAAATTTGATTCATATTTGAATTTCCTTATGCCCCCACAAAATATCTAAAATATAAAATTTCTAGAAATTAGATTACCTTTCTCACCCTTCCCTGAGCCAGACCAATCTATCATGATCTAGTAGGTTTCTGGTTCATAGTATTTTATTGGTTGAGTTTCAATATATTTATCACCCGACTAAGTTTCTTTAGGGAAACAAGAACCATCATGTTTTATTTTCCATCATGTAATGAACATCCTACCCCCGTCATAATCAAAACCCTCTTTCTTATTTCCAATCTAAAATGTAATGTGGTTTTAAAGAAAAATCGATCTTGGTGAATCTAAATTAATAGAATCATAACTCCCCCATCAAATGATATAGAGGAGAAAAAAATTATTTGTAAACCAAACATAATCTTATGAAATTAAAATATAGATTTAGTATTAATTTTTTTTTAATTTTGAGTGAAATAATGAAGTGTTATTTATATGATATAAAGTGAAATGTGACCTTTGGGATTCAACCAATATATTACCATTTGTTAAATATGATCGTTCTTCATAAATGAATATAGGACAATATGTCTATTTGACAGTATGACTTTTGGACAGTATGAAAATTGGAAACTACTCCCTCAGTTGATAATTTTATAGTTATAATTAGTTTTTATATGTTTTAAGGATAGATGTTAATTTAATGAGATTGGAGAATCAATGAACATAGCTAATAGAGTTGTTTCATTTAAATACCATTTGACCTTACAAGGGTTGGAAATATCATCACTAGGGTTCTCCCTTGATAAATACCAATCCAAGAATCAATTAGTGATGATTGAATGAAATATCCAATGTGAGAATTTCCAATTACTGGATATTAGCACTCGATCGTTGTAAGCCAAGACATCCCACAAAAGTACCACCATCACACACCTTATACCTTTACTATATATGAGTGAAATAGTTGTCACATATCCCGAAAATAGTTAAATAAAGTGTAAATTGATTCATGTAAATAAATGTTTTATTATATCAATTCATCTTAATAATTTTTTTCTTACTAAAATTTATGTTTAAGGGAGATGAATTTCATTATTTTATTTTTTTGACACAAATAGAACAAATTTATATTTTTATAGAAAATATATAAACTATTATTATAAACACATATATTCTAAATAATAATATTTTTAATAAAATTATATTTTAAAACAAATTAATAAATTTATAAATGGAAAAATAATTTTACAATGCCCATGGATATTTTTAATGAGTGTCTAAAATTTGAATGTTCCTTATAAACATATATTTTTTAAAATTAATTTATATTTCTATATTAAATATAATATCTTCATATGTAGAGTGTTTTAATAATAAAATAAACATCATATTTTAAATCATTCACATAGAATTTGTATTAAGTAAAATAGATTATCTTTTTATAAACTGCGTTAATTTTACATTGAAAATAAAAAAAAGATTCTTGTTTTCAGTATGTTTAATCACATCATTATTCAGTCATAATGATGTAATAATAATTAACCATGGTCCAAACCCAAAAATATGTGACCAAAATATCCAAAATAAAAATAAAAACCTTGGGTAAGCTGATGGATTTTCATTTTATAAAACCTAGTTGTCCAATTCCTATATTTAAACTAATTATTTATGAATTTAACCACCATTTTAATATATTCCTACTTAGTTCTCCATTTACATTAACTCACAACCATCATCTACGGTGTTATTGTGTATTTAACTCACATGGGGTCCCCCAATTTTTCCTCAAGCCCCAATTTTCCATTCCTCATAATATAGGAATAACTCATCATAGTAAGTTGAATATCCTTCCTTTCTCATTAATTCAAGATATATTTTTTTTATATATTCTAAACATTATATTTAATAATTTTAATTACATATAATAAACTTACATTCTTTTTCTGTGGGACAAAAATGATGTGATGATCATATATTTATTCTCTTTTATATAGAATGATTTTGATAAGAGTACAATTGTTTATTTTCCATGGGTTATTAATCAACTAATTTTTTATGAACTATGTGGAATACATTAATTAATACATATGAATGGTGTGGCCTGATTTTAGTCCAACTCATTGGGTAAATAATTAAATCTCCAAATAGGATATGTTTTGTGATACCTTGTTGAATTGAAATGGTAATTTTCATTCATGAATCTTTTTTAATAAACCATGGTGATATTATTATGAATTTCTCATTTAAATGTAGTATCCAGATTTCCATGTTATGATATATGTTTTTATTGTTATTATAAACCTCTTTTTCATGGCATATTTTAATTCCTCGTGTACTTATTAATATGTCATATTGTCATATGCAATATATATTTTTGGATTATCTCCCATAGTGGGATTTATGCTCACCCATATCCTTTGATGTATGTCCCTTTGAGATGAGATCTGTTAAATGTATCTTTGAGTGAATGCATTAATATGACATCAATTTTACATAGAAGAATGTTCAATGTTTTTTGGCATCATATACTTTATTTCCAAAATACTAAATATTAAAATTTCCCTTGTTTGTACCATTTAATGTATAATTATTTAACAAAAATATGGGACTACATATTTTGTATGGTTTATTTGTGTAGATTTGGATTTGAAAAAATTACTATGAAACCTAGGAGAAATTATAGATATAAGAAAATATCCTAGTATTGTGAAATGTAAAATGTATGTGCTTTACAAACAAATATTTCCATGCATAGATTCTAAAAGTGGATGTGTCTCTCGAATAGATGTGCCTAGGGGTAACATATTGAAACACTTATTTGAGCTAGACTATAATTGTAACTATTTCATAATAATAGGCATTTACACATTCCTACATTGACACTCTCACAGTACCTTTTTTGTTAATCATATGATTTTTATAATCATTTCTAAAAGATACATAATAAATATAATATTTATTAGATGATACTAAAAAATTATTTTAAAATGATTTTTTATGACATAAAATCAAATTTTAATTAACGAATTCAAAAAATAAATATGTTTCTCACTATTGTTATATTATTTAAGAAAAATGGAGAGAAATAGGAGGAACCAGATAAATGATGAGTGTAATGCAAGATGAACTAATGATGTTCTGATGGAAGATGACATGGAAAACATTGGTAGTATTATGAATCAACTAACTAGAGTTATCAAAAATATGTTGATTCATGTCATGATACATGATTCACCTCAAAGGAAACAACATTTTGTTGAGTCCTTTATGCATTAATGAAACCATATTTTTAATGGATCTACGAATCCATTTATTTTTGAAAAATGGATATGCTATACTGAAAAGATAGTTTGTACACTCTATTTATTAGAATAATATCAACTCACCTTGGTAGTATACTATAGAGAGGTGGAAGGTGATCAGTGTTTGGCACTGATTAAAAATATAAAGCAATGATGGGAGTTCGATACTATAGAGTGGGAAGAGTTCATGTGATTCATCTTCAATAAATATTTTCTATGTTCAATGAAAACAATAATAAAGAAATAATTATTATAGATCAAGAATAAAAAAAATGAATAGGTGAGAAACTATTAGATGAATATTACAATAATTTCTTGATTCACATCTAGCTTGTTATGGATCCCACGTGAATTGTTGATTTATTCTTCGAAGGACTCAGACCCCATATTCAGAAGAAAATTATAGAATGAGTCTATGAAATATATTTAATGATATTGAAAATTTATATGAAGTTTGAATTTGATTTTGGGGGGACACTGTGGTCATATATATCAAATTAAAAGAAGAGATAAATGGAGAAAAATTTAAGGAATAGTTTCTATAATCGAAGAGGAGGAATGAAATTTTAACTTACAACATACAAAAAATATGGAAAGGATAATTCCTGTAACTTCTCAATTTGGAGTGTAATATGATAAGAGTTTAAAATGTAGTTTCATATATCTTGAAACTGCTTTGGTGAGGTCAAACCTCAACTTCTCAACACTAATGAAAAAGGGGAGATAGTGCAGGACCAAATAGAAGTTTAATTCATCATGTGTTGAAATCTTGGTCACTTATAGAATCAATTCCCAAATAAAAGTTAATATAGGGAAACAAAAATCATCATCAGAATATTCCAAGAGAAAAATTTTGGTCATTTTTTATAAAAATGGTTGAGGTAGAGGCTCTTGCTGAAGTGGTTGTATGAACACTCATTCTCCACTCAAAGGTTGCAAGTTTTTTGATTGATTATAGTTATAAAACTTATTTTATTTCATAAAAGTTTTCAAAGAATATCGAATAATTCCCAAATTACTAGAATAATAATTATAATTAAAGAATCCAAAAGGAATTATCAGAGAATTTTTAGTGTATAGAAACTCTGGTATTAACTTTTGAGAGCCTAATCTCATTGAAAATACAATTTTCATTCCCATGGTGGAATTCAATGCTATACTATTGTTGGAATGTGTCATGAAGTATAATTCTATGATCAACTGAAAAATCAAATTGATTTTTGAAGTCTGTAATTGAAAACCCGTAGTTATTTTAAAATGGGAGATATCACATCCTAAGATTTGTATAGAAATAACTCACATAGCCTTCTTTATGGAAATGGTCCGTGAAGAGGGAGATGTAATTGAAAGTTTAAATATAGAGAAAGTACCCCTCATTCAAGAAGACATTGGTTATTTTTGAGAAGAGTTACATGATCCTTCCCTAGAAAGAGTGGTAGAGTTCACCATTGAACTCATATCATGATCAAATCCATTATTAATGACCCTATAAAAATAGAAAATATGGACTTAGAGGAATTAAAAAACATCATATAGATACTTTGATGATTTTATTTATCTGACCTTGTAAGTCTCCTTAGAGAGAACATGTTCTCTTTGTAATAAATAAGGTGGGGATAAATGCCTCTATGTATTGATTATATAGAAATTTATGGGATCATAGTAAACAAAAAGTACCCTCTCCCAAGCATTAATTAATTATTTGACCAGATTTTTAGGGCTCAATTATTCTCTAAAATTGAGCTTTGATATGGGTATCATCAATTGAGGGTGAAAAAAGAATATATTACAATGAATACCTTCTAAAAGAGATATTGGAATGGTTAGTTTGTTGGTATGAAATTCAACGTGCCTAGTGGTTTTCCATTATTTATGGATTTGATGAATATGGTCTTTAAGGTCAACATTGATAAATTATTGGTAGTCTGTATTGATGATATTATAATATACTCCAAAATATTTTAGGTCCATGAGGATCATCTAAGGGTTTTATTGGGAACAATGAGGAATGATAATTTATTTGGAAAACTCAGGAAATTTGAATTCTGGTAAAAAAAGATGCATCCGTGGGGAACATTGTAACCAATTATGAAATCTCATTTGACCCTACAAAGATAAAGGCTATATAGAAGTGGACTTATCAAATGGTAGTAATATAGTTTTTTAGTTTCTTTGGATTATTAGGTTATTATAGGAGGTCTATGGAAAATGCTTTTTGAATTTATAATCCACTAACCTTATTAACTAGAAATTGGGAAAATTTTATCTACTCAAATGTGTCTGAAGATAGTTTCCATGAACTATAGAAGAGATTGGTAATTGAACATATGTTAAATCAAACCTCTATAGGATAAACATTCATTATTTATAGTTATGACCATGTAAAATGGATTGGGGTAATCCTCATGAAAAATGATATTGTGGCTGCTTATGTGTCTCGATAATTAAAGCCTCATGAGAATAATTATCCTACACCTGACCTGGAGTTATCTTTAGTTATTTTTTCTCTCATTATATAGAGGGACTATCTTTATAGGGATAAATGTTATATATACCAATACCACATAATTTATATTAATATATTAACACAAGTAATATTGAATATGAGATAAATGAGATGGTTGGATATTTGTAAAGGCGTTTTATATTCAATGAATTATCTCCCTAGAATAGAAAAAAAATTCACAAATTCATTATGTAGGAAATATATTGTGGTGATGGAAATTTTGTGGCTTGAGTGACATACAATGATCAAGAACCTAGCCAAATTTCGACATACTAATCGTAAGGTAATGGATATCATCAACCCTGTCCCAAATGAATTATCCACCACAATTAGTAGTGACAATCAAGAAATCTCAATGGGAAGATTCAATATTACCAAAGAAGATAGAGTATGGGAAGAATGGGAAGTCTCTTGAGTTCAATATTGATCAATAAGGTGTATTGAATTATCATTGATGTCTATATTAACCATCAATACCAGAAATAAAGAAAGAGCTAATTAATGATGCTCGTAGGATCTACAATCTCTATATATACTAGAATCACTAGAATGTATATGGACCTTTGTGGTCATTATTAGTGGGTAATATGAAAAGGGTGATTTCTAATTTCAATTCATAGTTATTTTTATTTCATTAAGTGGATGAAAGGGGAAAAATTCTTAAAGGGGTATTGCAACAACTACCCATACCAAAATTTATGTGGGACAATATAAAAATGTACTATGTCACTGGTCTCCCAATAATATCCAAAGGAATTAATTTAGTATGGGCTATAGTAGACCGAGTCACCATGAAATCCCATTTTATCGATATTGGGGAATATTTTCCTCTTGAAAATTTTACATGATATAGGCAATAAAAGTGTTTAGGTGTCATTGGGAGACACTTTAAATCATTACAGATTATGATCCAAGGTTCACATATAAATTAAAGATAATTATTCAACATAATCTAAATAATAAAATGAATTTGAGTACATAATAACACCCCCAAACTATAAACTAAAATAAAATTACAATTTAGAAAATCGAGGACAAGATGAGAATATGATCAATGGAATTTAAAGTGTTATTGAAATAATGGGTCACATTATTTGAGTTCTCATAGAAAAACAACATCAACTCATATATTAATATGTGGGAAGATCATTCTCAATATTGGATGTCATGTAAAACTCCAACTTGTTTCTATATAAGCAGTGAGAGGAGATTGCATAGAGCCAATAGTGTGAATGTTATGGTATAGGATATTCATTCCAACCAACAACATATAAAGGATTCATAGATTCAATAGAAGATTTATATTGATGATCACAAAAGGGACATTGAGTTTGATTTTTGGGAAAAAGGTTTCCTTCAGATATCCCAATGGAAGAGAGTATTCTTATTTCAAAACAAAGAGAATATTATCCCTAGGTATATTGTCCCTTTTGAAATCCTTGATCATATTTGAGTGGTAGATCATCATATAGAACTTCCAAAAATTATATATCAACTTCATTTTTTAAACCATGTATCTTTATTGAATAAGTAAATAACTAATCCCTACCATTTATTGGATCCAAAGGCGGTACAGCGGGAGCGTGAACTCCCTTTTGAGGAGCTTCTGAATGAGATCTTGGATCGTAGAGAAAAGGTTTTATGCACCAATACTAACCATGTTTTCATATTTTATTTTATTACCTTCAATATTATCAAGCAGTGTGGGAATCAAAGGGTCCAATTAGATAGATGTACCCTCTCCTTTTTTCAACCAAGAGAATGAGTTGAAATTTTGGGGGTGAAATTTCTTAATGGTGGAAGAATGTAACTACCCAGACATTTTAAATGATATTTTTTCTTGAATAAATGTATATTCAATATTATATAGAATTGTACAAATACTATATAAAGAAGACAAAATTTACATCATTAATAATGATCTTTATATTAGTCAACTTTGAAATCTATAAAAATACAAAACATTATAATTGAACATAAAATATAAAATATAATAGTTAAAATAGGAAAGTATGGATCTACTCAGTCAACTAGAATAGTACCCCAAATAAAAATTCTATATAAATGAAACAAAATATTATATACCAATAAAAATCTTATGAAATGAAAATAAAAACATAGGGGGAAATTTTTGGTGATTTTTGAGTGAAATAATGATGTAGTATTGATATGGTACGAAGGTAAATGTGACCATTGGGATTTGACCAATATATTACCATTTGTCAAATTTGGCCATTTTTCAATATGGTCCTTAGTTTATATGATTGTTGGAAACTACACCCTTGGTTGATAAATTTACTATTACAATTAGTTTTTATAAGTTGTAATGAAAAATGATAATTGATTTAGAACAAAGAATTTATGGCCCCAACCATTAGATTTGTTCCTTTTGAAGACTATTTTTTTCATTCAAATTGAGGGTGGTATCATAACTGGGATTATCCCTTGTCTAATCTCATGCCCAACTTCAACATACAAACCATGAACTAAATCTCTTATAAGAGGAGTTCAAAAAAGTGGATATTACCACTCGTAAATGTTAGTCGATCCATCCCATGAATCTAAACTCATCACACACATTACCCTTAGGGTGTATGTGCATGTTATAAGAGATTTCATGTCTTGACTATAGTTAAATAATGTTAAAATCCTTTCATATAAATAAAAAATTCCATATATTCCACTTAACAGTAGTTTTTCTAAATATTTTTTTTATTTGGGGTGATTTTAATAATTTTATTTTTTGATGAAAACAAAAAAATAAATTATACTATTGGAGAAAATATATACACTTTCATTATAAAATTAGTTATTATGAATAATAATTTTTTATAAAATATTCTTTTTAATCACAGATATCAAAATATAAATGATAAAATAAGATTAAAATAGCATATGGTATATTTTATATTTGTCATAATTCTGAATGCTCCATAAGAACTATAGTTTTTAGGTAAACAAGGTTTCTTATATGTAAAATTTCAAATTATATTGTCTATATAATTTCCCTGATAAAATAAAAATCATTTTATAAATCGTCACATAAAAATAATGTTAAGGAGAGTTAAAGAGAAATTTATAAAATAATTGAATTTTTTTATGAATCATAAAAATACAATTTATAGTTTTGTATTATTTTTAATGACTTCTATTTATCTAATAATGATGTAAAAATTAATTAACCATTGTCCATGACCTGAAATATTTTATTTTATTAGTATAAACTTTGTTAATGGATTTAAATTAATTTATAAACAATATAAGTGACTTTCCAATGTATAAAATGTAAACATTGACCTTTAAATTGTTACATTGAAAAATAATTACATTTTCATTCCAAAAGAAGTAACAATAATTGATTCTATACTATTATGGGTTAAAATAAGTACAAATTTTACCCAAATTTCCAACACTATGAGAAAAAATCATGGGTATGCCAACAGATTTTTATTTTTTATATACTAGTTTTCCAAGACCTATATTATGAATTTATTAAATAATTGCTCCATTTTTTATGTAAATACCCAACCATTTCCCCATATACCTTCACTAACAATCCATCCTACATTAATATATGGTCTTTTTATTCTAAGGAGTGAACTCAAAGTTTCATCATGTCTGCAAGGTTCCATTCCTCTTGATTTAGGAGTAAATATTCTAGGTAAGGAACTTGTCCTTCTCTTCCATTCAATTAAAAAACCTCATTTTTATATTTCATATAAATATTGATGATACAGACTTTTGTTAATCTTATAATCATACCACTACTACCAAATTATTTATTTTCAAGGGAAGACTCTTCTCCCCTTTCATTTACATCTTTCTAAAACCAAATTTTTTACAAGACATGTTGCCGGATTAAATTCTCAAATATCAATATGTACATAAGAAATTATATTTTATATTATTATATTTAATAACCAAACCACATTATTTTTCATGGATACTCACTTATATTTTGAAATGAGTTATTTTTTGGGTATTTACACATAAGAAACCCACATTCCTTTTTTCTTGGGCCAAAAATTACGTATTGATCATATCATTAAGATCCTTTGTATGAAAAGAATTTGATAATAAAATCATTACTTGTCCTCAATGAGATATTAATGAAATTTTTCTATGAACAATGTGTCCCAAAACTGTTAATACATATGAATGGTTTTATTTATACTTCTACAATTAATTAGCGAAAAATTTTAATTTATTGATATGAAATGTTTTATGATATTGTGATGAATATCCCAGGTAATTTTTATTAATGAATCCTTGGTGAAAAAACATAGTGATATACTTTGTAATATCAAATTTAACTGGTGTAGCCACAAATTTGTTTTATGATTCAAGTTATTATTTGTATGATATACCTCTTTTTAGGATTTATTGTTATGCCACATGTTCTATTTCATATGTCCCATGATCACATGATATATGTATCTCTTTCTCATTTCCCTTAATAGGATTTATTCTCACCCCAATTCATGGATGTATGTCCCATTTAAATAAGATGTGGTAAAAGTAAAATTAGGTGAACCCATGAAGGTGTCTTGAACCGGGCATAAAATAATTTTTTAAAATTTCATGAATTATGTACCTTATATTTATGAATCTAAATAATAAAAGATCTTTTGTTTGTACAATTTAATGAAAATTTATGTAATAAAAATGCAAGATTCCAAATAATGTCCCATATGAAACCATGTTCTATCCCGAATGCAGTCTATTCTATCTCATGAGATATAAATATTTACCAAATTCAATAGTTGGATACATATGTCCCACCCATCAAATAATGAATATTATAATTATGTGTTCCATAATATCATAATATATTCATCATAATATCACCCATTAAATAGAATAGGATTAAGAAACATTTCATCTTATAGTAACAGGTAGAAGAGAAAAATGTTTTATAAACAACATTCCATCATAAGCAAAAACTATTCTGAGAAAGAATATGAATGGTATCCTTTGATCAAATCCTCATTAAAGCATAAGTATCCTCAAAGGATTTTAACTTATATGGATAAATATTTAGTAATAAAATTCACATGGAACGTTTCATGAGGAAAATTACCATTATTTTAAAAAACACATTTTGAAATAAAAACATTATAAAATAGTTTTTAGACGTGTTTTATTGATAAAAACATAAAAAAATGAAATAAACTTCAAAAATATCATAAAATATATCATTTAAAAATTTTCCGTTATACATTGAATAAAACTTTTAAAAAAATTGAATATGTTTTACTTGAAAAAAATCATGAAATTTTATAAATTATTCTTCAATGAAAATAATTTTATTGAAAGTTATAAATTACATTCATGAGGTACATGTTAAAAAATGATTTATTTAACATTTTTTGTAATGCCAAATGGATACTGTTTTTGAAAATGATGAGAATATTCACCAAAAAAATTAAAAAATCAATCATTATTGAAAATTTAATTATTATATAATTTTATTAATGGTAAAATTAATTTGGAAATTTTTTTTAGGGAATAAGGTTTTTGAGGATAATGGGTTTTTATAGAATATGAAAATACATATGATTTTTCTTAAACATATTCTTTAACTAATTTGAATATAAAAAGTTGAAAATGAAGAAAAATATATATTCTCATTAAATTAGCATAGTATACTAAAATTAATATGCTTCTCGAGTAATGGATCATATTATTTCATCATTGGAAACATAATCTTACATAATCCGAATAAACAATGAGATCCTAACAAAAAATATCAATTTTTGTCACATGGAGTGGTAATCACCCTAAATAAATGTCATTATATGAAACATAAAATTCCATGAAAATAATTATTCTCATGAAATTACATGATAGTGGGGTTATATATACACCTCACAAAAAAATATAAGTTCATAACATAACATATGACTCGAGAAAATATAATCGATACAAAAATCACATACGACATTAGTAAATTTTGATCTATAAGCCCAATTAAAAATATATACTCCTTTGGATATTTATTTCAACATAGTTTTATTTAAAATAATCATTAAATACATTCATTGAAATTTTATACAACACATAAATGAAACACTTCATGAATATAGATTCTGTCTCACCCAAAATAAAAATTGAGATGTAAATATCATACCATTTTAGTAATTATTTGAATTTTAAACCCCATATAAATAATAAAGTCAAATGAAACATTATACTTCTGAAAAATAATGATATTTATGATATAACATGTCAAAAGGGTAGTATAGACACAAAACAAGGAAGGATGGGCGAATTTTTATATGTCTCCTAGAAATAAAAGAGAGACTAGAAAACTCATACCTTATTTCTTGACATGCATCGTAAACATTTGAAACTAAAGTAAAAAAAATATATAGTTATTATAAACCTATTATAGGAAAATATTTATATATATTATACCATATAGTATTTACATATTACAATTTATTACCCATTTGTTAACAATTCCCTTTAAAGATCATTTTTTTGGGTACTAAGCGCTTTGTTTTTTGTTTATGTTTTGATTTAGTATATTTATTTCTCTTAATTTGAACATGGTTCCATCATCTCAATAATAATAATCCTAATATAATTATCATATTAATAAATAAATTATAATTTTAATACTAATCTTGATTTTTTTTGAGAAATTATATACGTTATGATAATAGATATTATAGGTCATTCTGAGGCATGAGTAACATTTACATTTATACATATCACCCATGTGGTTTGGTCATGAAAATAGAGAGTCACATTACTTCATGAAGGTGGTAGTCCACACGTACATTAACAACATTATCATCTTTTAGTGAATTAAATGGTAGGAAATAAACTAATATATTATATTTTTAGAATGATAGATGTGTCATGATGATAAAAAATTTCTCATTTATATCAAATATATTAATTTATATTATCCATATTATATTTTATGTAATGTCTGGGTGAAAATAAAATCTTATAGCTTCGCAAGGAGGTAGTTATCAATACACACAAGGTATTATCGTATCCCCATAGATTGGAATGTAAAAAATTTATATACAAAATAGTGACTCCCAATGTATAATAATAATATATATATCATATATACAAATATAATTTATATAAATCATCATAACAAGCCACGATATGTGGTAATGGAAAAATAAATGACATGAGTTCATGAGGTTGTAGTTTTTCGTACTCTGGAATGAGGATTTTTTAACCCATTTGATATAAGGGGTGATGGTTTTATGTAATGCCCCTAACATAACAATATCTCATTATATATAACATAATAATTTTTTTATCAACATGGATTAATAATAATTGATGTACGTAGAATAAGTAATATAATAACAATTCTCATTAATGATATTATTGGGAATGATCCCCATGATAATCCTGTAAATTATGTTCCCCTTCAATGTCTCACTCCAATTGGTACTAACAGGGAAACATAGCCGATGAGAGGAGGATTTCTACTTTCTTTAGAGGTTAATTTAATGGGAGGGATTGATGGATTCCAAACGATTGACTCTATTCACATCAATGAAAAATGGGGAAATGGCTATGATGGTGACAATGAAAATGGTAGTGTTGTCACAAGACTGTATTACAGTGATATTGTTCAAAGTGGAAAAAATAAGATGTCTGTAAGTGAAGGTAGTATTACTAATCCACGATGTAGAGAGATGAGGAAAAAGTATTCTTACCTATCAAATCTAGTGTCTTCTAGATACTCCACCATTAGGGAGATAGGGGATACCCCAAATACTAAGAAGGGTTGTGTTGATAGTAAATCCTGTAAGAAACAGCTCTCCTCAGAGCTTCTACAACTAGAAAAAAATATGTCAAGATCTTGAAGAAAAATGAAACAAACTTAGAGTGAGAGTCAGATAATATGGAGGATGCATCTTATTATGGATATGGTGATGGGTCTGATTTTTATTATATGTAGTTGTCTCTCTATGGTTGAGGAAGCATCTTGTTTGTACTTTTTCTTTCTCTTTAATAAATGGTCATATCTTACCTCTGACTGAACATTATTTGTAATATTTTATCTAAAAAACACAAAATATTAATTTAAATAGATGATTAAATATATAATATATAAATTTTACTAATATCAATCACCAAAAGTAGTTTTTTTAATTTCTTCGTGTAAAATTGATTTCTTGGCATTAAAATGTTTTTGAAATAAATATTTTCATTATATTTTTATTTAATCATTCAAATAATTATTAACGTTTTGTAAATCATTGATCCATAAATCTAAATAATTTCGTTAATCTTATTCATATCCTCCATTCCAACGGATATGTGATATTTGTTGTAAAATAGTATTATAATAATATGGTAGTTTTCATTTAAACTCAGTGTTGCATGTAATGAAAGCTAAACACAGTATTCTGTGTACTGTAAAATATCTAAAACATTATATTTATATAAAAAACTTTCTTAAAAATATAAATGTGCTAAAACTATAGAAGTTCCATCACATATATCTTTTAAAAAAATCAATAATATTATTGATTTTGATAATGTATCAATAGATCTTCAATTTAGTCTTACACATTAATTCAATCAATGATCAGGTTTATAATGTGAAGTAAATATGATGTAATGAAATAATGATTGTGACTATTAATTATTATTTTATAAATCGTATTCCTATGGAATTTCGATAAAATTAGTTTTTTCTTAATTAATTTTGGTTAATCCATATATATTTTCTGACAATCAATGAAGACAATTTTTTCTTCAAATTTATATTATATATATTGTTTCACTTTATATGATTCCCCTACGACGTATGTACAATAATAGAGGATTAATGTATTATGTTATGGATTAATGATGAACAAGTATGATATTGGAGAACTCTTTATATCAATTAGTGGTTAGGTTTCTTGAATGTAAGAATATTTAATCAAGTCATGGGTATATTTTATGATACCTATTAGAAAGATATCTTATAGATAATATATTGATGTTTTCTTGACATATATAAATGGTCCCCTTAGTTTTGACTATATAGCAATTCAATAATTATTAAATTAAGTATGATTAGTTATTCATGGGTGAACCAACTTGGGTTTTCTTCATTAATTATTTGATCTTGATTATATTAAACATTTATGGATATTAAAGATTAAAATTTTATAGAAACAATATTTGGAAAAATATTTGATATTATGCTATTTATATTTTAAAAAATTATTAATCTGTATCTTCAATTATGATGGATTCACTATTTTTATATTGATATCTATTATCAAATTTGTATCTTAGTTATGTAACTATTATTTTGAAGGTCAAGATACGTTATTATTAATCAAATATTTTAGTTTTTTTCTAATGGGAGTTAAATTTTGTAGTGTCACTTTTTCTATACACATATCATGTGGTCAGAATTATTTCTTAATAACATGAAATGAAATGAATAATATATTGATTTCAATATTTTTTGACATTTCAACTTTATTGAATGTGATATAGATGATCCCTTATGTCTAAGTTTACTTTTGATGTTGAATGAACTCATTTTTAATTCAATTAATAATCATAATGTGGTAGTGGAAAAAAATTATTCCACGCTAATTTTTTGTACTTTTTAATTCTCATTTATAGCCATAATTTTTAAAGTAACTATTATAAATAATAGTATAAATGTTTGTTTAAAAAAAACTGATGTCTAAAAATTAAAAAATATTTTAATCTAATGGGTCTTTTAACATTAGTTTTGAATAAACCAATGTTTAAAATACATTTCCACATTGGTTTTACAGTATTACTAATATGGAAAAGATAGGATTGAAATTCTATAGTCTATTTTTAGTAGTACAATTATTAAAATTCATATTATTTTAACTGGTAATATTATATTAAGAAATCCAATATTGGTTTTAACATAAGAGAGAAATTCAAGGGTATATTAAATGTGATTTATTACATAAATATGATAGTAATATTCCACTATATAAAATATATTATAGCATTCAATATTGTTTTTACTTTATTGAAGATGTTGGAGGTGTCTCTCACGGTCCGGTTTTAATATAAACCTATATTGAATGTATTTAAAATTTTCTTTAATCGTCAGTTTTTAGAAACACCAATGTTGAAATGTTAATATATATTATTCCAAATCATTTGATAAAAAACAAAAGTGGAATGTTTATTTTCAAAAGAAAAATATAATGAATTGGATGCCCTAAAATTGGAAAACCATTAAAACAACATACATAAAAAAATATCAAGTACAGTACAGAACATACCTATAAAAATAGACTTAATTTTAAAAAAATATTAGGAAAATTAGAAAATATTATTTATTTAAACTACAAAAAACATTCCTGGTAATATATAATTTAATCATACTTGGTTATCCTTGATTAATTCATTAGGGATTAGTAGGTTAATACACATTTCCAATGTGTATGGGAGTAAAGTATATTGGTTGAAAAAATGTAAATTAAATCTACTATGAAGAACTATTGGGAACAAATAGAATGAAATTTAATTAAAGAGGTGGTATTTTAGGTGTAGAAGATATCAAAAAACCTAAATAGAGTAGAAATATAGATAACAAAAAACCATGCATAGTCTTTATGTATGGTTATAGAATTCAAGCTCCAAACCGTGTCATATGCTCTATAATTTATTAGTTATGTCAAATCACTTGAGTTATAACCTATTTTTTATAATTTATATTATAATCTTTTTCGAGACTCGTTAAACACTTAGTTTAACTTATTTATGGTGATGTTGAGCTTCTGAAAATATATTTTAATAAGGTGTACTCATTTTATATATTAATTTATTGGAAAATTTTAAAAATTCCATAGATATTCAGTGAATAAATTTTAAATTTTAATAACTTAGAAGAAAATCAGTTAAATTCCTCCCCAATATACTTATTTTGATATATTACACAAGGTTTAAAATTAAATTTTTTTCTATTGAATCCTTATGTAACTCAGCCAAACAGATATCAATAAAATATCATCAACCAACATAAATTATTAATCTTCATTCGAAAATAACAATAAATTATAAAATTTTATAAATTAAAATATATTGATAGTATTCCTAAAATAATAAATATTATTATCCGTATCAAATTCAGTGGTTGTCTAAGTTGTCATTATCTAAAAAATTATTCTTAAAAAATTTAGGACCCTTTTTAAATAATGACACTACATTGATGAAACACTAACTTGAGAATAAAAAACCCAAACCATATATATATATATATATGAAAAAAATAAATCATCTAATATAAATTATATTTTTTAATAATTTCATGTATTTGAATTTTTTTCCATATAATCAACTATTTGTTAATGTTATTCCCTTTTCATGACATTTATTTTCATATATCTATTATTGAAGCGCGATTAAAAAATAATAACTAATAATAAATAAATTATAAAATACAATATAAATTAATTATTTATAAATATCCTAATAGATTTATGTACCTTGACTAATATACTAACATAAGGAAAAGGTAAACCTTGTATAATAAAAAACAATATGACAACTATAAGAGTAATGAAATTTAATGGAATACCCATTTATTTGAATATAATTTAAATAGACATAACTTTAGGATCTAAAACCTATAGAAACAAAAATTAATTTTCTACTATTTTAAAGAATAAAAGATTCAATAATTAATCATTTTTTATAACATAACAAAAAGAAACCTAACTTGAAATTTAATGAGTTCTATATATTGGTGTTTTTTATAAATCAATAATAATTTATACATCAGAACAAAAACATACTATACTAAAGTGAATATAAAAATATAAATAATAAAATGATTGTCTAAATACACATTTTTAACATTTATTAAAATATACATACCTGATCATTTGAGTCACATTCCTACATAACAAATAGATTGGAAAAAATTGCAACGATTTTTATATTCATTATTCATATATTACTATCTATCATTGAGAATATATTATAACAATGAATTTTATAAGATTACAAAACCACATATTTTTACATGATACATATAATAATTTATATAACCATATCCAATTTTGTCATCATTATAGTTTAGATAATATCATACATGAATCATAAAATATAATAACCACATTCCACCCTTCCTTTTTGATGATGAAACTAATGTTATAAAACCATTAATTTAAAATAAAAACAAATATATATCTATAACTATATCAATAACAAAAAATCAATATTATCCAATTTTAGATATATTTACCATTACTTCAATATATTGGATTATATTTGGAAAATTTATCAGCTGGAGATCATTATTGTTATTTTTACATGACCACCATTTTCATATATATCAACTAAAAAATAGGTATACTCAATAGGAATGAAAAATAAATAAAAAAATAACATACATTCTTAACTAGTAGCTAATTTTTTTATTAGCACCACCTAATAAAGATAAAAAACAATACAATGTGTATTCTATTAAGATGGTACGTGTAACCTCCAATTACCTATACCAAAAAAATATTTCGTAGTTAAAAACATTATAATGGGTATTAGATAACAACTATAAAATTTTTCATACCAACCAATGAATGAAAAAAACCATCACCCAATCTGTATATTTGAGAATCTAAAATGTATATATGCTTCTCTAGTATTATTTTCACATATTACATATTCATAGAAATGAATTATGAATTTAGAATAAAAAATTAACAATTGTTTTATTTCGTTTAATTAATATGTGTAGATACCTATTTAAATTAGTAATATAATATGTGACATGAAATAATAATTATTTCCAAAAAGAAAATAAACATAAATTTAATTACACATAATAAAATAGAATCACATTAATTCCATGCTCAACAAAAATAACCTTATCTGTGATATATTTTTTGAGTATTCTCAAAGGAATGTTTCTTTTACATATATCAGACTTTATTCAATACTCCTAAACATTATATAAGAAGATTAAACCTAAGAGAATAATTTTATCCCATCAGAAATATCCTAAGAATATTAAGTTGTTTGTACCTTAAAATTTTGTTTCATTTATAATAATTGTTTTGATTTTAGATACTCTTATATAAATTCACATTCAAAAAAATTATAAGAAAATTTTAATATAGTGTAAATAATATTTTAAAAAATTCATACCTCATATTTTAGATAACAAAGAAGGCTAACAAGACAAATTAAAATATGACGCATATAATATCGAACTCTGGTAACCTTCTCAGTTTGTAGTCGAAGTATACAAGTTGGATCAATAATATCAGGTATTGATATTATTAGCTTCCCAAAATACAAATCCAAGTGATGTAGAGAGTCCACAAAAATATGCGTGACCTTGAATGCTACAATATGTTTACGGGGATCTCCAACATAAAACTCATATTATTTGGTTAGGTCTGAACAAGGAGGTGGTGATCTAAGTGGGAAATCTAGGAAAGATTAAAATGATGGCTTGGGTGTGTAGGGTATATATTTTGGCCAAGCTATGATTGTCTCATGATGTTTTCAAAAATAGCCTCCAGAACTGATTGAATTTTATTTTCCATCTACTATTTTATGTATCTTTTATTATCGTATGTGGAATCTATTTTACTGTCTTAAGTTTTAAATTTTGATGGAAAAATAATTTTGTAACACTAACATCTACATCATATTGGTTTTTTCATTTATGGTGTTTTGGACTTCATAAATCAGTATTTATGATGAGAAACATACAATGTAGGATAAAATTACCCTATGTCGCTTTCCTTTTAATGTCATCCTAATGTAAAAAAAATGTTATGTTACAATTAATAATTTTAAAAGTAAAAATATTAATGGAAACAAATAAATTTAATAAAACTTTTACAGTTACAACCTTCTATTTCTATATAAGAGTCTTTTCATTTTTTATTCCAAATTTCCACTTTTCTTGGAAATTGGAGTGAGATAGATGAGTAAACTGGATCCCTTCTCGACCACCAGTTTATTAAACTCTTAAAGAATAATAATTTTCTAAAATCATTTCCTCCTCTAATAAATTATACCTTCATCTAATAATGTATATGTGTATATTCTCTTCAATATAAATTATTTATGATATATCTTGGAAGCCTATTAAATAAATAGAAACTAAAAAATAATAATGTAATAAAAAATAAATTTTACAATGTTATAAATTATCATAGCATAAATTCTTCACGTTTTTGATAGGTGGAAAATTTATTCGATGAATATGCTTCTAGAAACACATACTTTATTCATGGGTACCCATTCCATGAATTCCCAAAAACATAATTTTTTATGAATTTTGATTTAAATTCTCTCAATAGAATAAAAAAAATTTGATATATAACATTTCATAATTTCATTCCTTTAAGAAAATAAAATAAATGAAACCTACATTAAATAAATTTAATATTAGTAATTAAAAATATATAATATTCAAAAAATGATATTAAACTAAAATAATAGAGATATTTTATAGTTGTGGACTCCTACAATAACTATTTTCCATCTTATTATTGTACTTACAATCAGGATATAAAATATTAATCCTGAAACAGCTCTACAGGGCAATATAATTGGTAAGCATGTAGCATTTTGGTATGTTATGTTATTATTATCAATATAATTAAAAAATAATATCTCATCTTTAAGGGTTATTGATAGTTTTGGTAAATAGGTAATCTCATTTTTACCAACTCTAGAAATTGATTTATTCATAGAGAATTTAAAAGACACTTCTATCTGAGTTGATTTAGTCATCCTGTCAATATTTTCAGTAAATTAAATGTTTTCATTCAATAAATAACTATTTAATTGAGTATTTAGTAAATTGAAAACTGCATTTACCTCAATCAGTGTTCCAATTCCATTTTTACTATCATTGAAAAAGAAATTTGAAATATAATTTTTTATACCAGGATATTATTAGAATACTGAATATTTAAAATCCACAATTAAAAATATAAGTATAAATAGAGTGTCACACCTATGAAAGTTTCAAAACAATAATGATTTCATTATTAATAATCAAAAATCATTAAATTAAAACTATTAAATATAAAAATTATTTCTAAAATTAATGAAAAATTAATATATTTATATACAACACTTACAAAGATGTGTTTTAATATAAATCAATTTAACAAAAACATAATGATATAGGTAAGGGTTTTCAATAATAAATTTTTTATCCAAAACTATTTATTATAAAATCCAACACAAAATTAATATAAGTAACCAAATGTATTTAATTAGAATTAAAGTAATTAATAAAAATTAGATAGCTAAAAAATGTGATTTTCAAAAAAAATTCCAAAATTAATAGGAGTGTTATTTTGTGGTTTCCCATATCCATTCATTATAGTAATTTATTATATCACAGACTATAACTTTATTATGGAAATTTTTATCATCCTGAAATATCTTAATAGATGAATAAGACACATATAAATCATTATCTTCATCATCATTCTCAAAACAGAAATGAATTATTTTCCATTAAAAACGATGGATCAGAAAAATTTTGATTAAAAAAGGACATAAAATATTTTCTTTTAATTTTTGGTCAAGATAAATGGTTCCTCTTTGAAAACAAATATTGTCAAATTAACCTGTGTAAACATATAATCATTGTGTATCACAAAATTATTACTATCATTCATGTTCCATATAGACATTATGACTTAAAATGTAGTATAATAAATTTGACATATATCCTCAAGAACTCTAAAATATGATTTTTATCCAAAAATTTGGTTTTTATACTTTTCACCCAAAAAATGTAGTGCTCAAATAATTACCATTAACCAACTACTTAGATTTTTACTCGTTTAATCCTGATTTTTAATATATTATATGTAACCATTAATATCAAAACTGAACCATGTGATCACATTAATAGATTCTCATCCTAACAACGATTTCAATACATCTATGATGAATTTCATATTAAACCATTAGAATAATATTTTTATACTCAATCATCAATGACTTTTAAATTATTTTCAGATAGCATATATTATACTCAGAAATATTTGGTGATCGATATTACTGAATCACATATGGGTTTTTTAAAAGGAATAAATCTTCTTGCATCAATTAACCAAATGGAATAAACATTACCATTAATCCTTGAATCCCTCAACCTTCACTATCGGCTGTCCTATGTCCCGAAACAATTGACCAATATGCTCCCCATTTTACAAATGTTTTATAGAATACTCAATCAACCATTCTATGATATATTTTTGAAAATTATATTCTTAGGGTTAGTGATTTGTTTTAAAATATCCCCTCAAATGATTCATCTATATTTAAAATGTGTACAACTAATGTAAATAAATAGTTTGAAATATTTCTATCTCATGCACCAGAAAGAACCCCAGATGAACCATTTTATCAAAAAATGTACGCATAAAATACATTTATATTTAAAAATTTGTATGTTTATCTTTAATATCATAAAAATATAACATATTTGGATCAAATTACTTCTTTATAAATTGATTATAAAAAAATATGTAACCTGATAATAGTATTTTTGAATGGTTTCAGAAATATACCATGTAGTGTGAATGGTAGCACTTGTTGCATCAATACACCTGAATCTTTTGAATTCATAAATATTAATTTATAATCCTTTAATGACACAAAATTCATCAAATTTTAATAATATTCAAAGTTTTTTTAATACCATGTATAAACATAAAAAAATCATCTTCTCCCTCTTTTCTAATGTGTTCCAATCTTGTGGTAAATATGTTCTCATTCATTTAATAGTGGGATCAAACTCAAAACGTATTCCTATGGATACCATTTCCAATATAACATGAAATCTATATTTTTTTCCTTCCTTTATTTTCAAAAAAATCTCCAACCAAATGTCACATATGTTTTTTGAAACTTTATATACTCTATGTTATATTTTATTTCTAAAAATCCCTAATAACGTAGTTTAAAAAACATATATAGTTTCTGTCATATATTTTTTTTAATGACCGAAACATTCTTCTATCCAATGATAAATCAATATTTTTTCACCGTACTATAATATTTTCAATTGGTAATGGTTTTGGGGAAGACTATATTCCTATAAATCATTATAATGTATTTTTAATCTATGATATGGATGATCATTTCACAAAATTCAATGATGCCCCATGTACAATATCTTTCTTCCATTGTGAAATTGATTATATTATATATAATTTTTAAAAATTTGACATTATTAATGATCCTTAACACTATATCCTGATAATAATGCTAGTGTAGGAAATCATTTAACTGTGACCGTTTTCATATCATCAAAAGGAAAATACTATTTCTTGAATACATCAAAAAATATAACACGATTTACCCATAGAAGTTTTATATCATCAAATAATGATGAAATATACACATAGATATTTTTTCCGATATAATTTGGTAATGAAATTATCATGCTCATTATAATATATATTTGTTCATAAATATCTATGGGTCCAAGTTGTCAACTACCAAACAAATGGGACCTAAACTATTCTTACTACATATTCTCTAATATGGATATAATCCATGTGTGCGTATTCCCATTCTGTTATTTTGTACATCAATTCCAAAATCATGAATTTCTTATGAAATATCATCTGTTGTGGTGAATCATTAGGGTGATATAAGTTTCCATAAGATATTCCCATGACTACATGCCATCATATCCATTTTGAATCAATTTAATTTTCAACTATATTTTTTAAATGAGGAATTATTTGAAGGTCCCAAATTTATTTAGAACAAGGATTGATTCTAAAATATATGACTGAAATATAAGTGAGTTATTTGATTTATTGGAAATAATTTTTTGGAGTTATTGGAAGGTGTCAAATTTATTTATCATGTGGTTAAGTGCCTTTACTAGATAATGCATCCTTGACAAATTTTTTAGTCATCTTATAGCATGATGTCCCAAGTTTAAAATATTTTGCTACAATATTAATATTAATTTCTATAAAAAAATAATTATAATAATCATTTATTATTTTACAACCTAATATAATTAGGAATAAAATTTTCTTTTCCTCATAATAGTAATTTCAATCTCATTTCATTGTAGAAGTAACTCTTTTAAATTTTTATGCAGTTATACGAAACATTTATAACTCCACCTGTTTCATTATTTCATGTTCACTAATATTTAAACTGGTGATATTGTTTTCTATTTAGTGTAGATTTGGAATAATGGTTTCTCATATTCAACATACAGTCATTCAATAGTTTTTCTCATAACGATGGTTTCGACCACTAAATCATGAAATAACTGTTCAATTTGATCCAGTTTCTCATTCAGAATATTTCGAAAATCATTAGATACCAATTATATATTTTTTCACAATTATAGTTACAATAATCTAAATTATTTCTAAAACCACAGGAGAAACTGTAACATTCCATGTAAATAAAGAATAATACATATTTCATATTTTTTAATATTTGAGAATTAAATATTAATTTTACTTACAAAGGGTTTCTATGTTTGATAGCGTACCCGATTCGCAACAACGAGTTTCTTTGAAATCATACGTTGCACACTAATAATACAATATTATTATTTTAAATGGTAGTCAACTCCTAGCCGTTGTATTGTATTTAAGGAACAAAACTAACTACAATTTTATTATATATGTTTGTTAAATGTATTTACACTTATCCAATAAATGTTAGAGGCTTAAAATGAGAATTAATCTAATTTTGAGAATAATTTACATTAAAAGGGAGATTTACCGCCTTTTAATGGCGAACCCTATTAAAATATAGTTTTTTAACTTCAATAAATTATAATTGACCAAATAAAATGCATCTTCAGAATGGGGACATCAACATTTACTTTGTGCAAATTTTTGGAATTTTTCGGATAAAGTTCATTTTTTAATGAATAGTGAAAAGTACTATATTTTAATTCAAAAATGCATTTAAATATAATTTAGTTATGTGGATAGATTGTATTTTTAATTGGTTTTAAAGTGTAATTAGAATATATTTTTACCATTTAGTCCAATTTTTTTCATTGGAATTAATTTCACTTCGAAATTGGACATACCAAGTGTCAATCTTTGGATAGTTATTGTAACGCCCGGCCCCTACCTCATTGGCTTGAAGAGGTAGTGAGGGATACATGGCCTTAAGAGACATTCCCGAGACTCAAAAGGCTCTAAATAAATTCCTAGGGCTTAAATATCATGTTGGGGAACGATTTTCCCCAAAGACATAACCAACCAAACCATCCACTAACATCCACTATATGATGCATGTCAAGAAAACACCCAAACATGTATTCCCAAAAACAACCAAGTTGTTCCACAATACAACCCCAAACCAATACAACTATACATGTCCACAAATATCAGAGTACAAGAGGAAACTAAAAAACCAAAGCACCACAAGCCATGATACCTCCATAGGTCCACACCGAGCTCCGAGCTCCAAGCTCCACCATGACATCACAACGCACCACTAAAGGAGGTTGATGCCTTACCTTTTCCAATGTCCTGGTACATGAAATATACAAAGACACCGACATTCCAAAGTAGGGGGAGAGTACGAAAACTTAGTAGGATTTCCCCAAATGACATCCCCACACATGCCACTAGGAAAAAACTGTTAGCACATTTATATAAAACAGTTTATATAAAATAAATCACAAGTGAAACCATTTTCAGAAGCCAAACTTGACCTTACCAAGCAATCAAACCCAAACCAAGCAACCAATGGAAAGCCAAATAACCAGCCACAAACCATTTCTACCATTTATAAGTTAGAAAAACAATTCTGTCTTGCAAGAAATGCACAAAAAACAACCAAACAACCAAACATTGGAACTTCCGTCCAACCCGTTCACCCATTCACACTTAGTGGAACTTCCCATCCACCATCCATTGATGGTGGCCCTTCAGTCCACAATCCATCCCCTTTTTATTGTGGTACATCCCACCACTTCCATACAACAATCCAAACAAGACAAACCAAATTTGGAACCCACCAAGGTCACAACCACATGCAATCAACCTATTCCATTGCATATCAATCCATTTCAATAAATCATCCATTTATAGAAAACCACCTTCCATTCCAAAAAAAATATATAAAACAATCCTTTTTATTGAAAACCCCTTTCTATCAATAATTTTCAAAAATCAACCATAGAATCCCATTTTAAAATCCCCATTATAAAATCCACAAGAATAGCTTTTCACCATAAAACCACATTTGTTCAAATATCCCCAAAACATCCCCAAATTATTTCCAACCAATTTCGCATAACAATTCACAATTAAGTTTCAATGCAACAATTAATTGTAAAAATTAACCACAAGTTATAACCAATTCTAGTCGAGGGAGAATCCAGCTACCTTTAGGGTTCCCAAGAAAATGACCCACAACAACCGCACCTCAAATCCGGAGAACGCACCACCAAAACCTCTCTAGTTCCCTTTCCCTAACATCCAAAAGCCATAAAAACATCATCCAAGGAAACCAAAATCCTAAATATACACACAACAAGTGTATATCTAAAAAACCAAGAATGATAGGGATGTAGATCTGGAGGGAAACACATGGGAAATAAGAGGAGAGAATTACTCGGAAGCAATCACCTTCGAACCACCTTGATTCCTCTTTAAAACGGTTACAAATTGAGTGGGAGATCAACCGTAACCCCTGAGAACCCAAAATCTCATTTGAGGCTTGATTGGGAGGAAGATTGGAGTGAAATAAGGCAATCCTGAGTGAGCCCCGATCTTATAACCCTAACTTTATGTGGTCGCACGATTAGCCCACACGGTTTAGAAAATCGTGTGCTAACCATGCACACACCACTGCCTCGAGAGACAAGGACCGCATGGTTTCCTCGCACGGTTTGGAAAATCGTGTGCAGGTCATGTGAGGCCTACTGTCTCGAGAATAAGGTCCGCACGGTTTCCTAGGGAACCCGCACAGTTTCCACTAACCGTGCCCAAACCGTGGACCCCTTTAAAGGCCTCTAAACTCGTCCAAAACCATTAGAAACACTCCCAACATTTTCCAAGCACATCACATGATCATTAAACACGTAATGATGCATAAAAAAGGGCCAAATACCTCAAACCGGGGGTGCTGCATTCTCCCCACCATTGGACTTTTTGTCCTCAGAAAGTAGTGATCCCGCCCTTCGTTGAAAGAGCTCGGGCCACTCCCCGACCATCTCCTTCTCCCGCTCTCATGTCTCCTCCTGAATCTGAACATGTTTCCACAAAATAGGAACTAAAATGATTCTTTTTCCACGTAAGACATTCTCTTGCCTATCCACAACCCACACTGGCATGTGCACCACTGAAGCATCATGTTCTAGCTCAACATGATCCCATCGAATCACATGGTCACGATCCGAATGATACTTTTTCAACTATGAGAAATGAAACACATTGTGCAGTGCGCTACACCATGGTGTAAAATCCAAACGACGAGCCACCTCACCAGCCAAATCAAGAACCTCAAAAGATCCAATATACCTTGGAGATAGCTTTCCCTGCTTCCCAAACCGACGATGTCCCAACATAGGAGAGATCCTCGACAACACATGATCACTCACTTGTAATGACAAAGGCTATCGACAATGATCCGCATATGATTTCTAACGACTCAGAGTCCTCTCCATTCTCTTCTTGATCAACTTGATCTTCTCCATAGTCTCCTGGACAAGTCTCGGTCCAACCATCGAAGACTCACCAGTTTCCACCCAACATAGTGTAGAACAACATGGCCTCACAAACAATTCCTCAAACGGACCAATCTGTATGGATACCTGATAACTTTTATTGCACGAGAACTCAACCAATGATAAGTGATCCTCTCATGAGCCACCAAAATCCATGACATAAGCCCGCAACATATCCTCCATAGTTTTTATTTTCTTATAGGATAGAACATCTGTTTGAGGGTGATATGCCATACTCATGGTCAACTATGTTCCAAGGGCATGCTATAAGGATTTCCAAAAACGAGATGTAAGCCTCAGATCTCTATATGATACAATCGAAACTGGAACACCATGCCTCTTTACCACCTCCCAGATATAGATCTTGGACAGGTCCTCCACCATATGAGATTCATGAATCGGGATGAAATGGGATGACTTCGTTAGTCGATCCACTACCACCCAAATGGTTTCGTGCTTCTTGATAGTTATTGGGAGACCTGTGATAAAATACATCGATATCTGCTCCCACTTCCAAAAAGGGATGGGAAAATACTGCAACATTCATGCTGGCCTCTGATGCTCTGTTTTGACCTGCTGACAAGTCAAGCATCTCGAAACAAACTCAGCCACAATTCATGTCATTCCAGCCCACCAAAATTGCACCATCAATGCTTTATACATAATCTGAATTACAGGATGAACAACCCACCTGGAATGATGATACGCCCTAAGAAGATCATCCTAAAAATCAACTGGTACAACCATTCGATTCCTAAAACAAAAAACTGGATCTCCATTCAGTTTCCAACCCTCATTGGTCTCCCCACCATTGAGTCTCGACCACATGGTCAAACATTCATAATCAGATATTTGTGCCTCTCTAACTAGAAAAACCAAGTCATGAGTCAACAAAATTGGAAAGAAGACTGCTCTATCACCCTGGTCCTCACATTTCAACCGCATATCAACTATAACCGACATTAACTTCCACTGGTATGATGTTGGTTTCACCACCAGAGCATAGGATTTCTAACTTAATGCATCTGCCACTGAATTTCCACTACCCGATGTGTACATCAAGTAAAAATCAAACATCTAGAGATATTTCATCCATATCCTTTGCCTCAAGTTAAAATCCCTTTTTGAGAAAATGTGTTTCAAGCTCTTATGATCTATATAAACTATGAATTTCTTACCGAAGAGATAATGACGCCACACTTTCAAAGCATGAACCACTGCTGCCAACTCCAAATCATGAGTTGGGTAGTTCTTATCATGCACTCTGAACTACCGTGAGCCATATGAAACCACATGATTCCCTTGCATGTGAACTCACCCCGACCCAGATCTCATTGCATCTCAATACAACACATACCTTTTACCTGATTCTGTCAAAACCAATATTGGTGCTGATGGAAGGTGACACTTTAACTCTTCGAAACACTGCCGACACTATTCATTCCACTGGAATGGAACATTATTTCTTGTCAAAGTTTTTATCGGTGAATCCAAACGTTAAAAATCCTGAACAAAGCGCCGATAGTACCCAGCTAGACCAAAGAAACACCGTATCTAAAACACATTCTTTGGCGGTTTCCATGAGACAACAACCTCTATATTTTCTAGATCCACTGAAACACCTATTTCAGAAATCACATGGCCATGAAAATGAACTTCATGTATCCAAAAGTCACACATTGACAACATGTCATACAACTGATGATCCCTCATGATCCTTAGCACTGTCACCAAGTGATGCTCATGCCCCACCCTTTTTATTGAATACACCAGAATATCGTCAACAAACACCACCACAAATGATTCCAGATATCTCTGAAATATCTGATTCATCAATTCCATAAAAACTACTAGCACATTCGTTAGACCAAAGGGAATAACCACATATTCCTAATGTCCATATCAACTTCTGAAAGCAGTGTTAGAAATATCCCCCTTCCTCACCCGCAGTTGATGATATCCCGACCTCAGGTCAATCTTGGAGAACCATTGGGATCCCCTCAACTGGTAGAAGAAATCATCAAATCATGGAAGTGGATATCTATTCATTATTGTAACTTGGTTAAGTCTATGATAATGAACACATAGCCTCAAGGTTCCATCCTCCTTTTTCACAAACAACACCGGCGCTGCCCACATAGATGTGCTAGGCTGGATAAACCCATTTTTTTCTAACTCTTCCAACTGGATTGTCAATTCCCGCAATTTAGTAGGTTCCATCCGATAAGATGGATGTGAGATAGGACTGGTCCCCGAAAGGAGATCAATCGTAATCTCCACTTCCATTATGGGAGGTAACCTAGAGAATTTTTCAAGAAAAACATCCAGAACTGATCCACCACTACCGGAAGAACACTTTGCTCAACACCATATACTGATTCCAACAACAATGTCGCCAACTGATATGATAATGTTCCCACTACTGCTACCAACAAACCCATTTCACCCTGCCTTTCATGCTTCTCTCCTCTAAAGAGATGTTAAATGCCATCGTGTTTTGTAAAAGCCACTATCCGTGCATCACAGTCGATGTGGGCCATAAAAGCCACAACCTAATCCATTCCCAGGATTACATCCTACCCATCCATCTCAATCATTGATAAATTCCACACTATCTAAACCTCACTGACAGTGATACAACAATCTCTACATAAGAACGCTCGACACTCTCTTCGACCTAGTGGAGTTTGAAGTTTCAAAACCGAGGGCATCATTTCTACCCTTAAACCCAGCAAATCAACCACACGTGCAGCAGTAAAAGAGTTTGAAGCATCCATATCAAAAAACACTTGCATCAAGGTAGAAATTAAAAGAATGGTGCCACCCACCGTGGATGGTCCCGACTGGTCATCCACCACAACCTGTACAGCTCCAAACACATGTTTTCTCGCCACACTCTGCTCTTTATTTCTCTTTTGAGTCCTCGTGGTATTCTAAGAATCATCATGACCACATTACTATGCTGACGAGGGGTATACTACTCCCCATGTCCCATCGAAGTATACAATGTCTGCAATCCCTGAGGAGTGTCACGCGCACCCGGCCTTGGGGCATTTCGACAATAACATTGTAGATGTCCCATCTTCTTACAATTATTTCATTCTCGAGGCTGGGTCGTACAATCCCACTTGATGTGGCTCATCGAACAACACTGAAAACATCCCAGCATGCTCCGGGGCTTTAGAAGAAGATTTACCAATCATGCTGTCAGATTAAATGCCATATTACCACCCTCGGAATAAGTGTCCCTTCTTCCCTTCAACCCAGCGGTAGAGTTCCCTGTATTCCTCATGGGTACCACCATGTGTCCCCCGCCCGGAGCTCCCAGAAGATCCTGCTCATCCACAGAGGCTCTATTAACCATCTCCATATAATCATCTATACACAGCACTGCTATCTTTGAGTGGATTTCTTACCATAACTCTGCTTCAAAGATCCTTGCCTTCATTGACGTGCTACCCGACACATAAGGTGCAAACTTCACTATGTTCATAAACATAGCTGCATACTCCATCACAGACATCAGCTCTTGCTTCAAACTGATGAAATTAGTCGTATGATGAATTCTAAACTTATGTGGGTAGAATTGTTTGTTAAAAAATTATTCAAAGTCTTCCCACATCATACCCTGGTCCATCCCTGCTTGGGATACCAACTCCCACCACTAAAGGGAAATTTCTTCCAACATTTATGTGGCCAACATCACTTTCAGCTCTCCCGGTGTTCCCAAGATCTCAAAGATCTTGTTCGTTCTATTCAACCATGCTTCTGCCCTTTTTGGCTCTGAATCACCCCTAATGATGGGTGGATTCTGCCTTTGAAAATGAACCACATGATCTATATGCCTTGTATCATCTGTTTTATTTCAACTCCCCACAGCTTGGAAAGATTTCACTATACTTTTCACTAGCTACTGGTTCACATGAGGCTCAGGTGCTACCACATTCTCAGCAGCCTCCTCTAGTTTGTCTCTACAATGCCTACCTAGTGCCATTTCTATAAATTAGAAACAAACAACCATAAGTCTCACTTCCATATAAATCACTAAATCCCATTTCAAATCACATTACACAACACTATCACAACAAGGCTTTCCACCAGTTCACATTTTTTCACATGTTCCACGTTTCACCATTTTGAAAACCAACCCATTTTCAAAATACCAATTTATTGAAATTAAAATTTCACATATTCTTATCACATAATAAACCATTATACCCCAATGAAATATTCATCCTAAAGGTAAGTCATTTCTACCATGCATGAACATGCTCATCTCATTAGCTACACCCACGACAATGAGATATCCAATGCCTATAAGTGTCTCCAAAACACTTATGTACCAAACACCATGGTAACTTGAATTTCAGCATAGAAGGGTTAGCTATATCCTTTTATTCTATAAATTACAAGTTCCGACATTCCTACACCTTTCTACCATCCCGACTCAAGGAATATACCACAACGAATTTCAACTCCCAAACCAAGGATCCAAATCTGAGAATCAACTCCAAAGGATTGAACAAAATGATACCACTTGTAACACCCTACCCGTACCTCATTGGCTTGAGGAGGCGGTGAGAGCTACTTGGCCTTAGGAGACATTCCCAAGACACCAAAGTCAGGCCATAAATGCCAAGAGCTTCAAGATCAAGTTGGGGAACGATTTCCCATTAAGACAAAACCAACCAATCCATCCACAACAGCCACAATATGATTCATGTCAAGAAAACACCCAAACATGTATTCCCAAAAACAACCAAGTTGTTTCAAAATACAACACCAAACCAATACAACTAAACATTTCCACTAACATCAAGATACAAGTTGAAACTAGTATTCTGATGCACTATTATCCATGACACCTCCACAAATCCACACCCATCTCTAAGCTCCAAGATCCACCAAGACATCACAACGCACCACTAAAAGAGGTTGATGCCTTACCTTTTCCCACGTCTCGGTACACGACATCTGCAAAGACACCAACGTTCCAATGTAGGGGGTGAGTACTAAAAGTCAGTAGGATTTTCCAAATGAATTCCCTACACACGCCACTAGGATAAAACTGTTAGCACATGTATATAAAATAGTTTATATAAAACAAATAACAACTACAACCATTTTCATAAGTCAAACATTCCCTTATCAAGCCATCAATCCCAAACCAAGCTACCAAGGTAAAGCCAAATAACCAGCCCCAAACCATTTCCACCATTTATATGTTAGAACAACAATTCCTTCTTGTAATCAATGCACAACAAACAACCAAACAACCAATCGGTGGAACTTCCATCCAACCCGTTCACCCATTCACACTTAGTGGCACTTCCTATCCACCTGCCATCAATGGTGGCCCTTCCGTCCACTATCCATCCCCTTTTTATTGTGTTGCATCCCGCCACTTCCACAAAAAACTCCAAACAAACCAAAACAAACGTACAACCCACCATGGTCACAACCACATGCAATCAACCAATTCCATTGCATATCAAACCATATCAATAAATCATCCATTGATTGAAAACCACTTTCCATTCCAAATAAAATTTAAATAAATCAACCCTTTTTATTGAAAACCACTTTCCATCAAGAATTTTCACAAATAAACCACATCATCACATTTTAAAATCCCCATTATAAAATCCACGAGAATATCTTTTCACCATAAAACCCCATTTTTCCAAATATCCCCAAAACATCCCCAAAGGATTTCCAACAAATTTTGCATAACAATTCACAATTAAGATGCAGTGCAATAATTAATTGTAACAAGGAACCACAAGTTCTAACGAAGTGGATTTGAGAGAGAAGCCACCAACCATTAGGGTTCCTAAGAAAATGACCCACAATAAATGCGCCTCAAATCTAGAGAACACCCCACATAAACATTTCTAGATCCCTTTAACTAACATCCAAAATCCATAAAAACATCATCCAAGGTAACCACAACCCTATATCTACACACAAAAATTGTAGATCTAGAAAACCAAGAATGATAGGGATGTAGATCTAGAGGAAAACACAAGAGAGACATGAGGAGATACTCACCTAGAAGCAATCACCTTCAAACCACCTTGAATCCTCTTTGAAACGCTTCCAAATCGAGTGGGAGAGCACCCTTAACCCTTGAGAACCCAAAATCCTGAGTGAGGCTTGAGTGGGAGGATGATTCGAGTGAAATGAGGCCATCCTGAGTGAGCCTGGAACTTATAACCCTATCTTTAAGTGGCCACACGAATAGCACGCATGGTTAGAAAAATCGCGCACTAACCATGCCCACGCCACTGCCTCAAGAGCCAGGGACTGCACGGTTTCCTCGCAGGGTTTGGAAAACCGTGCGTAGGCCGTGTGAGGCCCACTTTCTCGAGAATAATGTCTGCACAGTTTTCTAGGGAACCCACATGGTTTCTACTAACCGATCGCAAACTGTGCACCCATTTAAAGGCATCCAAACTCATCCAAAACCATTATAAACTCTCCCAAACTCTTCCCAACTCATCCCATGCACTTTAAAAAAATAATTATGTATAAACAAGGGCCGCATACCTCAAACTAGTTGTGCTATAGTTATTGATTCTTAAAAATATTCTATTTATTTTGATAACATGAATTAATTTTAAAATTAATTAATTCCACATCTATGTTCTGAATTTTGAAAAATAGACATCATTTTTGAATTCGGAATATCAAATAATGATTTGGCTGAATTTTTTATATTTTTATGAAAAACATCAATTTTTGATGAATAGTGAAACACCTTAGTAGTAGTTAAAAAAACTAACTTCTTCATTTAAATGAAATTTTACCAATTTTGTGAATTTAATTTCAAAATTAAAACATACATGGTTGTTATCAAGAAGTAAAATGTGGTTTAATAAGATTAAAATAATTTTTGGTGAATTGTAACTTTTGACTTTTATTTATAGTGGTTAAAAGAAAATATGGTAAATCAAGGTAAATATAATATTATAATAATTACAAATTAGCTTAAAACTTGTCTTAACATTATAGGATGAGTAATAGCCGACCATGGGCTTCTTTGGGTCTGTTTTGGGACCCATAGAGCCACTTATGAAAGATAATGGCACTTTATATTAATTAATTTAATGTAAAGGAAAAAATGACAAAAACAAATATCTTTTAGTAAATTAATTTTTATATGGTGTTATATAAGTTATATTTTTGAATATAAATAGTAATTAGAAATATAACATGATTTACTACATCATGGTTTTTTTATAATTTTTAGACATCAAATAAATTAAATTATTTGTGACAGAATAATGATGCAGTATTTAGCTTATTAATAAATGATTTAAATAAATAAGATTATAATGATTAAAATATTATCGAAAACATTTCCAATTCTTATTGGATGATTTTATTTAAAATATTAGTCATTTTATCATTTAATTTAATGATTTTTTTGACCTTTTTAAACCTAATATATTTTTATAATAAAATAATGTTTTCACACTTTCTTGAAGAGCCCCTCCTCCCCCTTATAAAAGGAGCCCATTTCGATCCAATTCCTCACACATCCCAAGACTTTTGGATCGTTAAAACTCTGACTAATTAAGCTCCCTACTTCCCTATTCTCCTCTTAGAAGCCTTACCTTTTGTATAAGGCACTTCAAGAAGCCCTTTGTTCAAACCAAATGGTGTTATCCAAAATTAAAGGTATTGGTTTCTCTTAAATTGTTTTATTTTATATTACTTCTCCAACCCCTAAACTATTTTTATTCCTTTCTTTTTTAACAACACCATTATCCTCAATATACTAGGATTTTTTATGAGAATTATTTTAACTTCACGTACACACACATTCGTCTAATGGTTGAATAACATGATATTTCTGTAGATGCAAAACTAACGCCTCACGTAACGATGATTGTTCAAATATCTCCAACCACCTCTCATGGTGGCCATTATAATAGAACTGTATTTATATATGATATATATAATGTTTATTTTTTCTTTATTCTTCTATAATTTCCATTTATATCATAAAATTATGGTTTCCATTGGGGGTAAACGCAATAATTTCATTTGATGAAGTGCGGACTGTCGCCCCCTCAAAGTGATATGACTCGTTAATGCCATATATGGGATGTATAAAGGATAAAGTTAATGATATTATATATGTTATTATACTGGAATTATAATATAACTATGTATCATTATGTTTTAATTCCATTAAAATAATAAATAGAAATGAAAGCAGCGTAATGCGTACGTACAGCTTACCGTCTCCATGAACGGTGCATTTCATTTCTTAACTCAAAATTTTATATAATATTATAAATAAATGTATATACTGGATATATATGATATATATGATATCTAAATCAAGAATATCATTCTAGATATAATGGACTGTTGACCACATGGACAACTTGTAAATATAAGGTGTTCATTTTTGACTCAAGTAACAAATATCGACAAAACGAAAATTATTAACATAAATGATTACATAATGTTTTTAACATGGAAATAAGTGATTTAAAAGGAATAATAAACATAAAAATGTTCTTAAGAAAGTAGAAGATAACTTTAGTTTATTATTCAAGAGATTAAAGAATGATTGAGTCAAGTCGGACACGAGTTAAGGGACCTCATCTCAATCTGTTTTCATTGAGGTGTATTTTGTTTTAATACACAATTTTATTTTATACGCTTTATAAACACCTTTGAATTTTCATTTCATTCAAAGGTAATCTTTTTCTATGAAGCATTTTTCTAAATGACAAAAATGAATGTTTCTTTTAACGTAAGTGGTGACAATGACCTTTCCGCCGTCGTGAGTATTATTTTATCTTTGACTTCCTCAACAAGCCGAAATGTTTTTAAAAGAAAATAAATACCATATACTCTTTTATGTATTTTGGTATTGAAAATGGTTTTGATAATGGATTAGTTATGTCAATATATTTAAGTGATATATTGTGATTGAAATGTGTAAATTTTTTCTATCCTTTATATTTTTTTATGTCTTATGATTTTATAATGGTACTTGGACAATTGACGGGTGGATACATGATAAACCAAATGAAGGGTGGTTCCGTGAATTCCAGGATGGGTGGTTACATTATAACCTTCAATGAATTGGGTATAGAAGTTGTCCATTTGGATATTCCATTTAGTGGTATATGTGGAAGTCGACCGTATGGTTATTCCATTTAAGTATGTTTATGTCCCAAGTTACCCTTATATGTTATGTGTTTTTTATTAGGGTTTTATGGTAATCATTGGGTTAAAAAAGGGTATGTAAAGATCTTTCATTCAGTGAAGAGTATTTACTACTTCATAATGGTTAAAATTATTACTTATGAAAAAGTATACGTGGTTTACTTGTTGTTTTGAAAAACTAACAGTTTTCCTTCTTTGTGCATCCCTTACTGGGCTTTTTATGATCATCCCATGTTTTTGAAATATATTTCACAGGACATAATGTGGAATATGGTCAAGCATGGGATTAAGGAAATGTCATGCTGTCTTAAACATGGAACTAGGCATGACATTTTTTTTTTGAAGAGTATTTATTTTCTGATGAAAAGGGATACAGGGTAGAAGTATCTACTTTGAAATATTTGAGATGTAATAGTTATTTCATAATTCTCTAAAACTATGAACCTAAAAAGATCCTCAATGTGAATTATTCATTTAATTCAATATTATGAAAGGTTTAAGGTCAGGTCCTTATAGTTGGAATCAGAGGTCGGTTTAGATAACTTTAGGAGTTAGGGTATTGTTAAATTAAAATACATAATGTAATTTATGTTAATATTGAAGTTATATAGCATTTACATATTACTGTTTTGCTTCTCCTAAGATATTTCTTTGTTCAGAATGGCTTTTCATAGAGGAAACCTGGAAGCTATGTTTGTATGACATTAAGAGGAAGACAACCTTCCAAATCTGCAACCTGAGATGGTCAGAATCAGAACTGAATAGTTTGTTGCTCTTATGGCACAGTTGAATTAGGCTATAAATGGTGGTGGTATCCATGTATCAGATTAGCCAGATCAACCACAAAAGGAACATGTCAGTAGTGGATCATTTCATTTGGAAACATCCCCCATCATTCAGAGGATCATCTGATCTTGTGCTAGCAAAAGGGTGGATTAAAGCACTGGAAAAGATTTTCAATGTCATGGGTTGTTCAATACATCAAACGGTTAGTCTTTTATGTACCGTTTTGAAGGTGAAGTTGATCAGTGCTAGTGTATGGTGAAAAATATTAGGGATAGTGAGGATATTGATGCTCCTGATTGGGATGAATTCAAAGGTATGCTTATTTAGAAATATTTTCCTAAGGTGGTTTGTCTTAGGATGGAATAACAATTCATATAATTGAGGATAGAGGATGACTCAGTGGATTCATATAAAGAAAATTTCACTCGACTGAAAATGAATGCACAAAATTTCATCTAAGATCATGATAGTAAGATAACTAAGTTTTACTTAGGACTGAATCCACGATATCGAAGAGCGTTAGCCTCTCGTGAGTTCAAAAGTTATGAAAAACTTCTTTGATGAGCAGATAAGGTGGAAATGGAGTTTGCAGATGATCACTTATTGATCGAAAAAAAAAGAATAAGAGGACCAGTTGGTAGGCAAAGGGGAAGATTTCATCAAATAAGCCTGAAGGTAAGAAAACTAAATATACATCTTGTGAGAAGTGTGGTAAAAAGTATCCTAGGGAATGCTTATCAAAATTTGGAAAGTGCTTCCAGTGTGGTAAGTCTATTCATATTGCTCGTAAATGTAAGGAAGATGATCAAGCTGGCAATGAAAAGACATCGGTAAGATATTTTAAGTGTAATGAAATGGGTCATTATGAAAATGAGTGTCTAGAGAAGAACTGAATTGAGGGAAAGTAGCCAAACTACATCCAGAAAGGAGTGGTGAAATCCTTTTCAACTACTTCAGTAGATGTTGGGAGATCGAATGAAGTAGTATTAGCACTAGGGAGATAAATATTTTTCAAAGATTGATTTGAGGTCAGGGTACCATCAAGTGAAATTGAAGGAATCAGACATTCCGAAGAGTATGTTTCGTACTAGATATGACCAATATCAATTTATAGTAACGCCTTTTGGATAAACCAATGCAGTTGCTGTATTCATGGATCTTATGAATAGGATTTTCCGTGAGATCTTGGATAAGTTTGTGCTTGTGTTCATTGACGACATTTTGGTTTATACAAAAATTAAGGAGGAACATGAAATTCATTTACGGGACGTCTTGAAAACCTTAAATTAAAAGAAATTGTTTGTGAAATTTAGTAAGTGTGAGTTTTGGTTACAAATCATTTATTTCCTTAGTCACATTGTTTCAAAAAATTGCATAATTGTTGATCCTACTGAAACAAAAGTTGATGAAGAATGTCCAAGAGCCCAGAATATAATTGAGATTCTTAGTTTTCTAGGTTTGGAAGGTTATTACGGGAGGTTTGTTGAAAAAATTTCACGGTTATATAGTCCAATGACTAAGTTAACTATAATAGGTGTTATGTTTATCTATACAAAAGAATGTGATGATTGTTTTCATGAATTGAAAAAGAAGATTTTTGAATGCTTCAGTTTTGGCACTACCATCCAGAAATGGTGATACTGTTATCTAAAATAATGATTTTTTGAAATGATTGGATTGTTTCCTAATTCAGAATGATCAGGTAATTGTGTATGCTTCATGTTAGTTGAAACCTCATGAGTTAAATTACCCTACACATGATTTGGAATTAGTTGTTGTTGTTTTTGATTTAAGAATTTAGAGGTATCATTGGTATGGAGTAAAATGTGAAATATATACTGACCAAACATGTTTAATGTTTATATTCACTCAAAAATAATTGAACATAAGACAATAGAGATGGATATAATTAATCAAGGATTATGATTTCATGATCCATTACCATCTGGGAAATGCAAATGAATTTGATGATGCTTTGATTCGAAAATTTAATGCGTTATTAACCATGTTACGTTTAGAACAATATCCTTTGGTTATTTATTTGATAAAAATAGGCATAGAAGTTGTTGGTGCAAGAAATTATACTTTTTCATTTAAGGAGTTAGTGAAATCATCTCTATCATACAGAATAAAGAAAGAACAAAAAGAAGACACTAATTTTCTGAAAATGGCAGTGTTGGTTCACAAGGGAATGTTTCCTGGTTGTAACATTGATAATGATTTTCTTGAGATTTAAAAAGAGATTATGTGTTCCTTGCAATTCACAGTTGAAGAATGAGTTGTTATGTGATGCTCATAGTTCCCCATTTTCAGTTCATCTGCGTAGTACTAAGATGTACAGACATCTTCGGCTGTATTTCTAGTGGGATGGAATGAAAAGAGATATTGGTGATTATATTGTGACCTGTTTGACTTGTCAGTAGGTTAAAATAGAGTGGATGTTACTGAAAGGGATACATCAGCGTTTACCGGTGCCAGAGTGGAAATTGGAAAATATATCAATGGACTTTGTTATGGGATTAACAAAGACATCTCAAGGTAATAATGCAATCTGGGTTACTGTGGATTGATTGACTAAATATTCTCATTTCATCCCTATTACAAATACATTTTCTCTAGATCATGTTTCTCAATTGTATGTTAACGAGATTGTCAAGTTGCACGGAGTTCCCCTCTCAATTTTATATGATCGTGATCCCATGTTTACTTTTAACTTTTGGGTAGGCCTTTAGAAGTCATTGGGTACTAAATTAATTTTTAGTATATCTTTTCATCCTCAATCAGATGGGAAACCGGAATGAACAATTCGAATATTGGAAGATATGTTACGTGATTTCTCGATGGATTATCAGGGATGTTGGGACCAACATATTTCTTTGGTTGAATTTTCATATAATAACAGTTTTCATTCCAATTACAGATGGTTCCATTTGAGGCATTATATGGATTACATTGTCGAACTCTAGTTTTTTGGGATGAAGTAGGTGAAAGGAAGCTGATGGGACCAGAATTGGTAAAAGAGATGGAAAAGAATGTTCATTTTATTTTGAAGCACATGAGAACAGCTCAGACCAGACAGAAAAGTTATGCAGATAACCGGAGGAAGGACTTTTCTTTTGAGGTTGGAGATCATAACTTTCTCAATGTTTCTCCATGGATAAGCGTGATGCGTTTTGGTAAGAAGGGAATGTTGAGTCCGAGGTCCATTGGACCATATGAAATTATGGAGAAAGTTGGATCAGTTGCATACAGAGTGGCTTTACCTCTATGTTTATCCCAGGTACACAATTTATTTCATGTTTCGATGTTGAGAAAGTATATTCTAGATCCATCTCATTTTTTGAGCCCAAAGGTAGTGATGTTGGAAGAGAATCTCTCTTATAATGAATAACCCGTCCGAATTCTTGATCGTAGATAGAAAGTGTTTCAAAATAAGGTAATTCACCAGGTAAAGGTTTTATAGAAAAACCATATAGTTGAAGAGGAAACGTGGGAATCTGAAAATGCTATGAGAGATAAATACCCCCATGAATATTGATAAGTAAATAAAAATTGTGAGGACCAACTTTCCAAAAGGGTGGAAGGATGTAACATCCTAAGTAAATAAAGAAAAAGGAATATTTAATATTAATTAATATTTGTGAATTAAGTATTAATTTTAATTTATAAGGGTTTCTATGTTTGATAGTGTACCTGATACACAACAATGAGTTTCTTTGAAATCTTACGTTGCACACTAATAATATAATATTATTATTTTAAATAGTAGTTAACTTGTAGTCGTTGTATTGGCTAGAATGAATAAAACCAACTACAATATTATTATACATGTTTGTTAAATGTATTTACATTTATCCAATAAAAGTTAGAGTCTTAAAATGTGAATGAGTCTAATTTTAAGCATAATTTACATTAAAAGTGCGATTTACCGACTTTTAATGGAGAACCCTCTTCAAATATTGTTTTGTTTCACTTTAATAAATTCTAATTTACCAGATAAAATATTTCATTAAAATGGGGTCATCAAATTTTACTTTGTGTAAATTGTTTGAATTTTTCAGATAAAGTTCATTTTTTAATGAATAGTGAAAAATTCCGTATTTTTATTCAAAAGTGCATATTAATCTAATATTTTTATATAGATATATTATCTTTTTCCTTTTTTTAAAGTGTAATTAGAATATATTTTTACCATTTAATCTAATTTTTGTTATTGGAATTAATTTCACTTCGAAATTGGACGTAATCATGTGTCAATCTTTTGATAGTTATTGTTTCTTAAAAACACGCTATTTATTTTGATAATGGGCATTAATTTTAAAATTAATTAATTCCACTTCTATGTTTTTAATTGGGAAAAATAGACATCATTTTTGAATTCGGAATATCAAATAATTCTTAGGCTGATTTTTTGGTATTTTTCTCAAAAAGTTCAATTTTGATGAATAGTGAAACCACTTAGTAGTAGTTAAAAAAATGACTTTTTAATTTAAATGAAATTTTACTGCTTCTGTGAATTGAATTTAAAAAATCCAACATACATGTTTGTTATAAATAAGTAAAATGTGGTTCAATAAGATGAAAATAATTTTTGGTTAATTGTAAATTTTGACTTTTATTTACTGCGGTTAAAGGTAAATAGGGTAATTCAAGGTAAAAAGAATATTATATTAATTAAAAATTACCTTAAAACTTTTTCTAACATTATTGGATGAGTAATGGATGACCATGGGAATATTTTTTTTTCTTTTTTGACCCCATGGAGCCACATATGAAAGATAATGATACTTTTGATTAACTAATTTAATGTAAATGCAAAAATGACAAAAACAAATATCTTTTATTAAATTAATTTTTAAATGGTTTTATATAAGTAATAATGTTTAATATAAATATTTATTTTATACTAAAAATATTTCCTACATCATTGTATTTTTTATACTTTTTAGACATCAAAAAAAAAAATTATTTATGACACAATAATGATGTAGACTTTTCCTTGTTAATAAATGATTTAAATAAATAAGATTATAATGATTTAAATATTATCCTAAACATGTCCAATTCTTATTGGATAATTTTATTTTAAATATGAATCATCGTATCTTCGACTTTATTGATTTTTGGAACTCTTGAAACCGAAGATATGTTTATAATAAAATAATGGTTTCACGCATTCCTAAAGAGCCCCTCCCCCCACCACTTATAAATAGAGACCATTTATAACAAATTCCTAAAACCTTACAAGACTTTTGTCATGTCCAAACTCTTCCCAATTAAGCTTTCTACATCCATCTCCTCCTCATAGACGCCTTACCATAGGCATAAGGCACTTCAAGAAGTCCTTGGTTCAAATCAATGGGAGTTACCCAAATTAAAGGTAACAGTTTATCTTAAATTGTTTTATTTTATTTTTCTTCTTCAACCCCTGTACTATTTTTATTAAAATCTTTGGTACAACACCATTATCCTAAATATATTAATATTTTTTTATGATAATTATTCTAACTTCACTTACACACACCTCCATTTAATGGATGAAGAACATGATGTTTCTATCGATAGAAAACTAACGCCTCACAAAACGATGATTGTTCAAATATCTCCAACAGCCTCTCATGGTGGCCATTATGATGGAACTGTATTTATATATGATATATATTATTTTTATATTTTCTTTAATATTCATTAATTTTCATTTATATAATACCATTATGATTTCCATTATGGGTAAACGTGATAATTTCATTTGAGGAAGTGCAGACTACCGCCCCCTCAAAGTTATAAGTCTCATTAATTCCATATGTGGGATGTATAAAGGATGAAGTTAATGATATTATATATGATATAATACTGTAATTATAATATAACTATGTATAATTATGTTTTAATTCCATTAAAATAAGAAATAGAAATGAAAGTAGCGTTCATGCGTACGTACGGCTTACCGTCTCCTTGAACAATGCATTTCATTTCTTACCTCCAAATGTTATATACTATTATAAATACATGTATATACTGGATATATATGATATTTATGATATATAAATCATGAATATAATTCTAGATATAACGGACTATTGAACGCATGGAGAAATTATTAATATAAGGTGTTCATTTTTTACTCAAGTACCAAATATCGACAAAATGAACATTATTAACATAAATGATTAAATAATATTTATAATATGTTAATAAGTTATATAACAGGAACAAAAAAGTTAAAAAATTATCTTATGCAAGTATAAATTAACTTTTGTTTATCATTCAGGAGATTAAAGAACGATCGAGTCAAGTCAGACACGAGGTAAGGGACTTCGTCTCAATCTTCATTCATTGCGGCATATTTTGTTTTATTACAAGTTTTTTATTTATATGCTGTATAAACACCTTTGAATTTTCTTTCATTAAAAGGGAATATTTTTCTATAAATCATATTAATAAATGAAAAAATTAATGTTTTTTAAACGTAAGCGGTGAAAACGATCTTTCAACCGCCGCGAGTATTATTTGATCTTTGGCTTCCCCAACATGCCAAAATGTTTTTAAAATAAAATAAAAACCATATATTCTTTTAGGTATTTTTTCATTGAAAATTGTTTTTAAATTTGATTTGTTATGTCAATACATTTAAGTGATATATTGTGATTGAAATGTGGAAATGTTTTCTATCCTTTAAATTTGTTTTATGTATTTTGATTTTATAATGGTACTTGGACATTTGACGGGTGGTTATGTGATAAAAAAATGACTGGTGGTTCCGTCAATAACAGGATGGGTGATTACGTTATAACCTCCAATGCATTGGGTATGGAAGTCAGCTGTTTGGCTATTCCATTAAGTGATGTGTGTGTAAGTCGACTGTATGGTTATTCCATTTAATAATGTTTATGTCCCAATTTACATTTATATGTTATGTGTTATTTATATGGGTTTTATGGTAATATTTTTGTTATAAAGGGGTAAGTAATGATCTTTTATTCAATGAACAGTATTTACCACTACATAAATGTAAAAATTATTACTTATGTAAAATTATTCAAGGTTTACTTGTTGTTTTGAAAAACTAACAGTTTTCCTTCTTTGTGTATCACTTACTAAGATTTTGTATGCTCATCCCATGTTTTTGAAATGTTTTTCATAGGACATAATGTGGGATAGTGTTAAGGATGAGATCAATGAAAAGTCATGTTGTCTTAAACATGGAACTAGACATGACTTTTTTTTCAAGAGTTTTTATTTTATGAAAAAAGAGATACTGGGTAGAAGTGTCTACATTGTAATCTTTTGATATGTAATAGTTTTGTCCAAATTATATAAATCTATAAACCTCAAAAGATCCACGATGTGAATTATTCATTATTTCAATATTATTTATTGTTTAGATTGGGTCCTTATAGAAAAGGTGGTCCTTTATTTCTCTAGAGTTTAACATTATCATATTTAATCACATTAGACGTGGATAGGAAACCACGTCTATGTTTTGAATATTTCATTTAGTATATTCCATGAAATCATCAAATCCTTTTTCATATTTATCAATTGTTTCTCCTTAATTTTTCCATTTAAGATCCATTAAAAATATAATATCACAATATACATATTCAATATCTTAAATCAAATAATCATTTAATAATATATATATATATATATAACATGTAAACATAAAAATATATAATCAAAATGATTTGTGACTAGGAAATAAATATCTATGATTATTTTAAATCAAATCATTATTAAATTAAATTAGTAATTTAAATTATTTAAATAATTAATATAAATATTGTTTGATAATCTTAGTAATGTAATAGGGGTATTTTTTCAAAATCTACATAGATTTTTTGAAAAGGATATCACAAAACATCATGATTATTCGTACAAGATCCTTCAAGATAGTAGTCAATTTTTGTCTTTAATAACCCTTAAATAAATAACAATAAACATAAATTCAAAATTTTCATTATCTACAACAATGACAATTTTTATAGGGGAAAACAAGTTCAAATAATGAATTTACCACAAAAAAAGTAAATCTAAATATATAATTGATTGTAATCCCCAAAACAATATGATAATGTGGGAGTAAAATGAATTAATAATTAATTTAACCCATAATTTAATATTCAATCATTTATAAAAAACTCTTCTAATGAAAAAATTCATCCAACAAATAAGTTTCAAAATAATCATCTGGAAAATGAATACCTTATGGTAATATAGTATTCCCCAATTTCTCGAAGTGATTAAAAATGACCATATAACATATAAAAAATTTATTTAATATCCATATTTTCTTGATTATATATTGGTTACTTACTAGACATATATAATAAGGAAATTCCAATAAATTAATAGAATGATATAATGTTATGAAGATTAAAAATGTGAATCATTATCATTATTATCAAATATTGACTTTTCATTGAATAAATTAAAATAACTGTGATATATTATGTCACAAAAATTTATTGACTTTTAATGATTATATTTTTCAATATGTGAATATATATATTCGTAATGTTTTTTAGGTTGATCGAAAAAATTATAATTTTATTAAAATAATAATGATAAATACCATTTGAACTAGTTTGAAGTCACAAATATATATATATATACATATATATAGTAGTTGGATTTTTTTGATAATTCCATTAATTAATAAATTCATAATATAAAAGAAACAATAAAAAAAGTATAAATAAAAATATAATTAATACAAAAAAACTAATGAATAAAAATATCTATAATAACATATAAGTAATATGTATTCAAAATTAATAAAAACAAAAATATTAATATATATTTCAATAATGAAAATTTGATCTTCAATATATAAATACATCCTCAATCATGAAAACAAGTATAAGAGAGAATTATATGAGAAACAAATTTTCAAAAAGGAAAAAAAGAGCAAACGAAACTATCATCGAAGGTTTTTGGTCAATTGTAATATGGTTTTCAAGAAATAAAATTTGTTAATCACGAAACAAGAATGAAGGTTGAAATATGTAGTATAAATAATTGATAAAAGATGATTAAATTTGACTAAAATCATCATCAAAGATCATTTAGTTTTCATCGAATTTGTGGTTGAACATAATAGGATTTCAAGGAAATAAATATTTTCACGGTATTTGGTGCCATCATTTGTTGAGAGAAATTTAAATGAGGGGTTCCGACTATGATTGTATCTTTAAATGGTTTTAATCTCTTCATTATAGAATAACTAACATATAAATGTTCTTTGTATGTTCTTGGAAAACCAATGTGCACACTTTTTTCTTTTAACATCATTTTTCAATGAAACTGATTCTAAAAGTTCTTATGTAAGCCCTTTAATATTGGTTTTATATAAAAACAATCTTAAAGGTTATATATAATAACATTCAATGTGGGAACCTTAGAAATATGGTGTTTAATGGTTTCTTCATAACATTTAACATCTATTTATATGAAATAGATGTTATGACATTGATGTTAAATATAGTATTTCAAAAAGTGATAGATTTTTTAGGGATTTTTATCCTTATTATTTTTGATAATTTTTCATTTTTGTATAGATTCATGTATTATTTTATAAAATATTTTAAAAATATTAGATGTTGGGGAGTATTAAACTATGTAATCATCAAAAGTTACTGGAACATGAGTTATAATATTGGCGAGTTTGTTACTAAGATTATATTATGTGTATAATTATTTAAAAATTAATTATTCATTTTAATTGTGTATTTCATAAATTTATTACAATTTATGTGGTAATATCTCTGATGTTCTATTTATATTTGTGTCAGGTTCTATGGTATGTTATCTATTGTGGTCATAAATAAAATTAGTTGTGGACTTTTGTAATCTAATTTTTCATAGATTATTTCCCATTCATTTTTTGAAAATTGAATCGAGAAAATCTATCTTTGAAAAAGTAACAATTTCAAATGAAAAAATGATTAAGTGTCCAATATATTTATAGATTTTTTATTTTTAATGATAAATACTTTTTAATATGAAGATAATGTAGAATTACACATTTTACTAAATTATGACTCGGTCTATACATAAAATTACATACCTATATCAATTTTATTTGAAAAATTTGAATCATTATATATTAAATGGGTACAAAATATAGTTCATACAATATGGATCATAAAGTTATAAAATCCGATTTTATTATTTTTGGCATTAAATTTTTTAAAAATGATGGATTCCATAAAACGGGGAAGGAAGAAAAATTTAAAGTGGATTGTCAACTATACTAGGATCATGGGACTCTACCCAAGTCACTTCACCCAGATCAATTGATGTGTTTCCTGTCTAAATCCCCATTTTACTCTATCTTGGTTATATAAAAACACAAGTTTACCTACAATACACTATTATTTTAGATAGTGGTGAAGATATACGAAGAGAAGTGATGAGTTATCCATCGCGGCGATAACCTAACCCTAATGCCTTGGATCTGTGCTCCACCATCTCCATATGAGGGGGGAGTTTCATAATCTCATCCTCATAGAAAGAGAAGTTCATTATTTCCATTCTCTAATCATGATTATCTTCCACCCTTCCTGAAGATCTAGCTTTCTCTGAATGTCCCTAATCTCTTACGGGATGTGCCTCAACTCTCTCTTTCCCCAGTGGAAATCAATAGTGCCACATACCTATTGAATCTCACTTTTGAGACTCGGTTTCTTCTTCAACACCCCTTGGTAGATGAGTTTGATAGAATCGTATTCAATTATTCAGAACGTCATGAGCGTGCGGTTGTCATTTTAATCTATCTATGAAAATTTATGATCCTATTGGATTTGGAAGATGATTTGATTACCGCCTGGTCCAAGGCCCCGCAACGATGAAATAGAGAACATTATTACCGGTTTTGATCGAGTCTCTAGTTCAACATGTAGTGTGACCCATCGATGATGTCGACATGGGTATGTCGTCCTCGTCTACTACATTCCAAGGAAAATACCTCAATTCTGTGTGATATCGGAAATATGGTAGGCCGGTACCTATACTCTGATAATGAATTGGAGGCAGTGTGTCATCTCAACTCTCCTCGAATTTTTATTGAGTTTAATGCTTCGAGGTAACCATTTAATTGGGTTTGGATCATATATGGGAATGAGTTTCCGTTGAACCAGGAGGTCTTATTTGAGTCATGGATGTTATACTATGTTTTCTGGGGTTCAATTTGGTCACACGGAATCAGTATTTCGTAGCAAAGGCTTGTCTGGGACTTTACATGGGGTGATGAAAATTGATAATGGTGGTTAGATTGCTTCTGATTCAGCTTTGCCGCTGTTGAGGGATCAACCAGAGAGTATTCTGCCAAGGCAAGCTTCTGTGGAAGTCATTCATGGGAAGGGGGTGTGAGTGGAGGATAATTCTTTTGAACATGCTATTATTGAGGATAAACCTCAGGAAAATGAAGAATGGGTGGAGAAGCTGGTTGATCGTGCATTGGTCAATGTGCATGGTGATGTTCTGAAGGAGGTGCATTGGATTCCACTGAATCTGATGAGACATTGAACTTTGTGGTCTCTAAGGATGGTGTAAGAATCAAGGCTTCATAAGACTAATGTGGAGAAGTTGTCTCATATCACCTGTGGGCTATGGTTGATTGTTTTGGAATGTGGGAAGGGTAGGTTTATATCAACGAATGCTGGAAGATCACATTCCCTACTTGAAACCGATTTCTAGAACTAGAGCATGAGGAGATCTATCATGGGGAGGAGTGTCCTCAAATGAACGAACGTTCTTTTATGCATCTGGATTTCTCATCTCATATTCCATTTACCGGTGAAGGTGCAATGAAGAAGGAGATACATGACGACCATGATTCTGTGGAGCACCCACAATGTTTATCCATGATTGATACTAAGAGACAATATCAACTGGATCGGGGAGTGAATGATTGTCACAAAAATTTTAATATCCCTAGAAAATTGGGGGATATATCTGATAGTGCCAAGAAAAATGTTAATGGAATGATAAGTCCTTCCTATAGTGAAATTCTTCAGGGTGGGAAGAAGAAGGTGTTCGGAAGTTAGGATGTTATGACTGCCCGAACATGAAGAAGGCCGAGGAATGACAATTCTTATCTTCCAAAGATAGTGACTACCAGGTCTTCTAATAGGGAGGAAAGATGGTTTCCATATTCTGAAAATGGATAAGAAATATTCAAAGGAGTTTCTGTATTTTGAGAAATTGAATCATATAATGAAGTATTCCAAAATTCAAATGAAATATGAAAGATCATAGTGGGAATCGACTACTGCGAAGGAAGAAATATATCATGGATGTAGTGAAGAGTATAATTTTTATGATCTATAGTTGTATTTTCTAGTTTTTTTGAAATTTCTTATTATATTTTCCTTTTATTTTAATAAATTTTCCAAGGTTTTCCTCTAATTGAGTGTTTCTATTCAATAGTATTTAAAGATGGAAAACTATGTTCAACTGTGTATTCAGCACACAATACAGAGCCTTAAAAACATTGGCTACTTATTACCGTTATAAACTTTCTTTTTAATTGGATGGAATTAATAGTATTAACTACATTATAAAATATAATGAAATGACCTAATAAATATAAATATAATGCTAACCAATTATTAAATATTCAATAAATTTTTTATCAATCATTTATGCAACAAAAAGTATGTTTTCTTCAAAAATGATTTTTTTTAGAAAATAATACATTTATTTTTTAGAAACTCTAAAAATATTATATAATTTATTTAAAATGTTTTTTTAAAATTAATGTATTGATATTAACATGGTTTAAAATTTTTAGATTTTCTTAAAAATATTAATTTTTCTCTAAATGGTGAAGATTTTTGATTTTTTATAATATATTACGTAATTTTTAATAAATTATGTCACATTGTTATATTAATTTAGTTTATTAGAAAAATAATTATTATCTATTTATATTAATTCAAATAAATTTCATTTAATTCATCTCTATACTGTAATTTAGTATATGTTAATTCCTTGTCTTAAAAGATCAATTTTCATGTAAATCGTATAAACTACATATTGTTTCTCCATTTCAATTAATTAAAATAATCCTTATAGAGGGGTAATTTAAATTAAACGATAACATAAAATATCTAAAAATTTTATATCTCATTTAATTAAGTTCACCTCTGATATTGTTATCATAATATCAAGTTACGTTTGTAAAATGTCATTCTTGGACAACACCGGTTTTTTCAACACATCAGCATGTTTAATTTTAAATTATATTCTTCCAGTTTTTTAACAGGAAAATGTAAAAATTAATACCATATTTAAAATAAAAAAAATTATATTATATAGTAATTCCAAAATAAATCATTACCTTAATAAAAATTATATAGATTAAAAATTATTTACTATTTTTTTTGTAAATATGAGTTTATCATGGGATAAAACAAAAAATATAAGGGTTAAAAATGACAAAAAAACAAGTATAATTAATATTTTGTGGACATATTTTGGAATTATATTTTCCAATTATCTAAAATGGTATATTTTAGAGCCATTTTATAATTTAGGAATATGGGTGTAATTTATTCTTTTCAAAAATTCAATGTGTGTCCTCTCTACCACTTATAAATCCCTCCCCCTTTCCTCTTCATTCCACACATCCAAAAACAATTTTTTAATAAAAAACCTAAAAATAAATTCCATAAATCCAACCAAAACTCCTATAGGACTTTTATTGTCATAAATACAACGTAGGATGGATTTTGGAAAAAATCAAGATATGTTGAATGAAAATAAGGTAATATCATTATCTGTAGATTTCATTTGATTTATTCTTCAACCTCCTTAAAATATTATACAAATATCAATATAATAGATTTATTATCATAAATATATGTACATTTGTTTTGTTAAGGTTATGAAATTCATCCATCTCTTCTTTTATACAATGGTAAATGAAACTGATCATCTTTTTTATTGCAGACTACCACATCTTAAACAAACAAAACAATTTTCAATCACTGCTTCTCATGGATGGATATAATGATTCATTTAATCTTTAAAATATTTTATTAATTATATTATTATAATTCTTAAACTATAATATCTCATACTCTGTCTTACTTTCTATTCTGTAAATAATATGATAATATCGTTTGTGTGTACAATTAATTACAACTTAACGAAGTGATCTGATTTATTTTTACACAGAATATATACATGAATGGTAATAAGAATTAATTTTATGTTTATATATGCTATATTTTTATTTTTAATATTATTTTAAAATAAATATATAATATATTATCTTACCCTACCTTCATTTAAATAAATGATAACGTCGTTCGTGAGTTTGGATGATTACTACCTCACGAATAAATGTGTATCGTTATTATTACAGCAAAACACAGATTGTATTTGTAACTGTATTTAACGAAATAATATTATATTTATGATATAATTAAAATTAAATAATAAAAAAATAACAATTATCATCTTTTCATTTTGATCAATGAAAATTGAAAACATTACACATGTGTTCGTACGGATTAAAATATCCATTATTGTAACATGGTTATTTTTCAATAAAAAATATTTATGTTTGGTTTTAAAATAATAATTTATATAATTAAATAAAATTTATGACATTAATATTATTCTAGAGATAATGAATTAACAACATCTGTTAATTTAGTTAATATACCAAATTTATTTCGGATATATGATCCAAACATCACAAAAACATTTATCTTCAAACTAGATTATTATTTAATTTAATATATCATGATAATAAATAAAAAAATGAATAATACAAATTAGAAAAATTAAAAATGAAAATAATTATCATATTTAAAATACTCATTATGTTAATGAACTCTCCTTATGAATCGGCCTCAAGGTAAGGGATCTTTCAAACAAACCCTTTTTCCAGGTTATGGGAATTCTCCCTCTAATAGTATTTACCCCACATCAATGTCATAAAAATATTAAAAATTCCTTTTATATGACTCTGAAAATTTTAATATTCTTATTTTATATTTTTTATATGTGTAAAAACATTCCACATGTTCTTTTTTTAAATTCCATCATTATGAACATTTTTTTATTATGATATAATACATGATTATGAAACCCATTTTCTTTCCATGGGTAACACATATGATATTTCATATGATTTAATTACATTATTTGGAACACATAGATCGTGAACATGTTATATTCAGGAACCAATATATTTCTCTAATGCATTGGTCTATTTCAGTCTCATAAGACATCATGTTTGGGATTTGGGAGTAGACCTATTCCATTGTGGGAATTTGTCTACTTTGTGATGTTTTCTAAAGACATCCATGACTCGGCATGATTTAATTTTATATGTTTATACCACATATCCTATGTTACCATGATCTTATTAGAGATTTTTTTATTATGTTTTTTATTCCAATTAAGTACTTATGATCCTTTTTTATGTTATCATGTTATACCATTGACTAATAAGATGTGTTTCCATATTACTTTTATCCTCTTGTTGGGTTTTTATCTAGGACCTTTCTTTATACATTCACTAGGTTATCTAATGTAGTTTTAATGGATCTAATAAAATTAAATATATTTTTATGGATAATTAAATATACATTCCATTTTTTCACTTATTTATGATATAATATAATAATATTCTTCACAAGAAATCCGAAATTTGTGATCAATGTGTTGTATTATTGGATATTTGTTTCTCAAAATAATGTAATAATATGTCTAAAATTCTTGGATCCCTATATCTGGAACTAGAGGAAAGGTTTAGTTTACATTTTTAGTTAGGATATGTGCACATTAGGGAGATCCATATGTTTAATTCAAAGTATACGATTATTTATAGAAAAATATCGTAGAGTCTTACTGAAGTATTGAGAAATTTGTTTCCAGGTTATTTCTTCCCCATTGGGATAAAATAAGTGGGCATGGTTATATAAAATATATATCTAGGGTTGATAACATTGAAAAATTCATGATGGGATTGAACAAAGAAATTCTTTGTACATGAAAATAAGTTTTACTATTCACCTTGTTTGACACAACCAAGTGATATGCTTTTAAAATTCCAAAACTCTTTATGAACCATTATAAGAGACTTGAAGAAATTTATAGGATAGAAAACATGACATGATATATTATAAAACATATCCTATATTGAAACCTTGATACTCAAAAGATATGATATAAATATCATTTATGAATTATTCCTCCCATGTTTTTATATATCACCCTTCTATAATAATATTTTTTCACATTTTTTTCTTCTTGTAATTGGTGGTAAATTGTAGAAGTTATGTTAGAAATGAAAATGATATGAAATTTGATTATTCCCCACAACTATATTCCTAACTATTTATGTGTGGGGATAATAACTTCAAGTATGAACTAGGTAAACTATCTTAGGTTATGATTTATAACATTAATCATGTGGAGTGACCTATTACTTCTTGGAAGGATCAAGTTTTCATCAAATATTTCATGAAAAAAGGCCTATCAGATTCATTGTATCTTTTGATCCCCAAAACATGGAACAATTGATTAAATCCATTTATAATATTTAATATTTCTAATAATTCTACAAAATAGAGAAATTTGTATTTTCAATTTATCAAATTGATGGAGAACATAGGATGTGGTGGAAAATGATCAACAAAAAAAGTTCCATAGAGGAAATTAATTCCATGTAATGGGAAGGCTACAATAAAAAAAATTAATTTTTTCCACAAATAGATTCGGTGATTCGAGACATTTATATCTATAAAGAGATTTTATATTGTTCCCTCGAAGTTTAGATATATATCGGTGACTTCAAAAGGTCATATATGACTAGAGATAAAGAATGTAACATGGAGTGTTCTTTAGAAGTATCAATATATAAATCTCATGGATGAATGAAATCCCAAAAATCAACATGCCAAATGTGTGGTTTAAATCATAACAGAAACTCTATATAGGGAACCAAAGGATGAAATAAGATTGGAAAAGAAGAGAATAATGCTAATCAGTGTCTAATGGGAAATGGTGAAACCAAATAATATGGATTAAGAGTATATGTTGAGATCTAAACTATGAATTCTCTATTGTTTTTAACTACATGAAACACATGATCTATTCATGACAATTTTCTATGATAATAGTTTTCAAGGGAAATCAATGACAATAACCTTTTAAGAAATAAATAAGAGATTATGTTATCACTACTATTGATATAGACACTAACAATGATGTGGTGACAGGTATAGTAGAAATTCCTTTGAAAATATAAAATGTACATTTTAATTCTAGTAAAATGCATTTTTTTATAACATGAATTTTTTTAAAAGTATTTACACAACACCACAAAATATTTTTGGTGAGATGTCTATTTAAATAAAAAGCAGAAAAATTACTTCATCATTAAGGTACAAATCATCCACAATCATTGTTTAGGGACTTAAACATCGACTATGTTACATATTAATTCCATTATTAGAGTTTGTTCCATTTTGGTCATGGATTAAATATACTTATATAAATATAACAAAAAATGTGGAGATATATAGATCACTCTTCACATTCAATGTTATAATTTCATTATATATAATTTTAAGGAGTTTGATGAAAATATTATAGAACTTAGTTCAAGAAAAAATAATTTTTCCCTATGAGAAATAATATCTAAAAAAATTGAAGAAAATGAGAGAATAATGCTTGAAGACATTACAATTATGATAGATTATATGTAAATTCCAAAAACAATCATAGTATTCCTCATAACCGAGGAGGTTTAATTCTCCTAAGAACATATACAGGGATCACTCCCAATATTGAATACTCTATACATGATAGTCACCACTGTGTTGGAAGACCTCAAAAGCATTTATAATAGAATCAATAAAAGGTTTTTATATACCCAGCTACTTTACAATGTGGAGCAGTAGTCATCTTTATCAAGAAGAAATATGGATCTATACGCCTCTATAAAAATTATCATGAACTCAAAAAATCTTGATAATAAACAATTATCTCCTACCAGAGATAGATGATTTGATCTATCGACAATGCAAGGTTTGGTATTTCTCTATATTGGAGCATCAGTTGGAATATCACCTATTATCGGAGAAAAAGGTAGGTCTTCCAAAAATAAATTTTTGATAACGGTATTTACACTATGAGTTAATAGTTATCCATTATAAACACAAAAAATTCTCATGAAATATTTATGGAAATAATGAATAAATAATTTATATATTACCATATATTTTTTTGGTAATCCTTATAAATTATAATATGACATTCATTAAATATAAGAATATTCTTTATGATAATTTTAATAGTATGATAGAGTCTTTATGAAAGGATGAATTACATTAATCGTATATTAATCATGAGATCTAGATAAGGGGAGTATCAATATAGGGGAATATTATACAGAAAACTGGGTATATGTGCACCTTTCTAAGATAAAGGAAATCGAAGAGAGACCTATACTAGCATATGTAATGGATATCTATAGTTTCCTTGAATATTCTAGGTAATACAAATGATTTGTGGAAACTTTGTAATGATTTTAAAACCAAAAAACAAAGATAAAATAGAATTGAGTAAAGCTTTTTAGTACTAGTGAATGTAAAGAGATCTTTAAGAAGTGTAAAAAGAGCCTTACCACTGCAAAATTCCACGTAGAACCCTCATGTGTGGAAATTGTTTTGGGTTATTATGATGATTCATTGAAGTTTGATTGTGTCATGTGGCATAATTATAATTTGATATTCTATGCCTCGAAGATGATAAATGTCCAACCGATGAACTATCCCACATGTGATTTGGAGCTGGTTGTAATGTTTTTCCAATGAAAATATTGTGAAATTATCTCTATAGGGAGAAGTGTGAAATCTATACTCATAATAATTTCCTCAAATATATATTCACATATAAGATATCAATATGTTCTAGTAAAGGTGGTTATACCTCATCAAGGACAATGAATTCATAATGCATTACCATCAAACAATAGTAAATAATGCTTCAATCTCTATGTTCCAAAGATATATAAACCTTTTCAATGACTATATTTGAGAAGTATATCATCTTTGTATAAATTAACAATATTGACATGGGAATTGTAAACAAAATAACATCAAATATCCTTTCTCAATTTACCTATCATGCAACCCTTCTAGAGAAGAAAAATGATGCTCAAATATATGATGTGGATGTTTAGAAGAAGGTTGAGGATATAATGAATGGTACATCTAAAGAAATAAAAATTTATAAAGAATGATTTGAACGATTTGGGACACTACTATGTGTATAGAAATTTTCTATGATAGATATATAGGTCTTGAATGATTAACATAGATAAACCTTTTCCATCCACCTTGGATGCATGATGACGTATCGAGATCACCAAAAACACTATTGGTGGAACAATATAAAGAAAGAGATCAATGATTGTGCATTACTGGTTTAATTATGTCAGAATGTTAAGAATGAATGGAAAATATCTAATGGGATGATGCAACCATTACCCATACCAACTTGTAAATAGTAAAACATCACTAGAGGATTTTTTACGGGACTTCTGATGGTATCAAGAGGAAATAATGATATATAGAATTTGGTGAAAGATCATAAAAATACACTAACATAATTTCTAGTTGAGATGAAATCTCATTCGATCATCTTGCAAAGATATACATAATAGAGGACATGTAGATTTATGGAATTCCACTATCAATTTTATATCACAAAGATCCAAGATTTACCTCCATATTCTAGGGGATCCTCCAACATGAAATAAATGTTGTGTTGAAATTTAGTATGACTTATAACCCAAATATTTATGTTGAAAATGAGCCAACTATTTAAAATATATAATATATGTTGAGATCATGCTTGATGGAATTTAAAGGGCAATGGGATCAACCTATTTTTCATATTGAACTATCATAAAATAATATATTTCTACCAAGAAACAACGGGTTCCTTATGAATCCATTTATGTGATGATATGTATATCCCAACATGATTGGTTAAAGTAAATGAGTAAAATATTTTGGGACCTAAAATGGTTACGGATATGATAAAAAAGGACATGGATAATCCGCAACACATTAGGACTTCTCATAATCAATAGAAGAGCTATGTGGAAAATAATTGATGAGATGCGGACATAAAAGTATGAGATAATGTTATTCCCCATGTATCTTAATGTAAGTTATACATGATTTTTGGAAGAAATGGAAATATATTCCACACACACATTGTCCCCTTTGAGAATCTTGATCACATCAGAGTTGTGCCTTATCAAATGGAACACACACCAACCATTTCTAAATTAAATGATGTATTCCATGTATACTTATTGAGTACGTACATACAAGATCCTTCACAAGTAAAAAATTCAGCGGTGGTACAACTATAAAATGATCTATCTTATAAGGAAAATAAGGGGAAGTTCAGGGATTGTATAGATAAAGTTATATATAAATAGAAAACTCAATTGTTCAAAGTGTTATGGTAGAACCATATAAATGAAGAGGAAATCTAGGTCCTGGAAGAGGTGATGAAGGAGTAGTAACATCACCTTTTTTCCTATTATAATATAATATAAAAGTTTGAGGGTAAAATTCATTAAAGTGGGAATATTGTAAGACCCAAAAATTTCGGAAGGGGAATCTATATTTGATAAATTATGCGACCAACAACATGGAATGTAAATAAATAATTATTTTTTAGTATTGTTATAATAAAAACATTAAATATGAAGAAATGAATTGTACTAAATTAATATTGAAATATATATAAAGGAAAACATAAATATAAATTTATTGATAATTTCTTAGTAAATAATCACTCATTTGTTTCATAAATACATTTATACTTAAAAATTTAGTTTTCCTCCCAAATGATTTATCTACTTTTTGTGAGAAAATATTATTAGTAAATATTTGTACTTTTAGAATATTGATTTAATGAAATGAGTATAAAACATAAAATCATCATATCATTATCTTCCTAGAGTGATATTATGTGAACTTTCAACATTAATTTTCCTATGAATTCAATAAAATATCAACTTTTTTTTGAAAAATAACATTTATTTTTAATAAACATTGTCCTAAAATTATTTAAATTTAGCTTAAAATTATTTTATTTATTATTATTTTATATTAAATTCAATTAAATTCATTTTATTAAACTATATACATGATTTTATAATAAATTTATTTTTAGTATTATAATGTATTTTTTCTAAAAACTGTTTCAAATTACATAATATTTCACCATTTTATGTAATTAAAATTACCCATAATGGGAAATTATTTAAATGATATGCAAAAAATTTATATCTTTAAACATAATTTATAATTCATTAAATTGATATTAATTTTCATATACATTCTAAATGGTTATCATCTTCTTGAAAAATGTATTTGGTGATAAAAACATATTTTTTGACACATTTAGATGTTTAATTTTAATTCATATTCATCCAATTATGTGAATTAAATTTATAAAACATAATTCCATTTTTTTAATTGGAATGGTATATATTTTATATAAAATTCAATTTAGGTATTTACAATAATGTGTACCAAAAAATTAAATATTTATTATTGTGGTCGAGGTAAAAATGTATTCATTGATTGTTAAAATAGAATATATGGATTAAAAATGACCCAAAACATGTCTAATTACAATGTTATAGTCATATTTTAATCTTATCTCTAGTAAAGTTCTAAAATGGGACATTTTAGATCCTTGAAGTATGTGAAAAACTGGGGTTTATTTCTTTATTCTCAAAAAACCCAAGTGTGTCCACTCAACCATGTTTAAAAGGCCACCAACCCAACTCTCTATTCCTCACATTAAAAACCCATTGGATCAACCAAAACATGAAAAAATCCCATTCTAAATTCCATAAAAACAACACAACTACCATTATTTATCAGAAGAACCCTATTGGAAGGATTGGGTTGCGAACATAACCAATTGGACAGAAATAGAAGTAATGTCTCTAACCAAGGGGTTCATTTTATTAATTACTCCACACAATTTAATTATTATTAAACCATAGAGAAATAATATTATTATTATATTGCATGTATATCAATGTTTTTAGTATATGGTCATCACATGAAACCTTCTACTCCTCTAGGAAATGGGAAATGAAACAACTGGTCATGTGAATGGATTACTACATCCACACAAACTGACCTAATTAATTTTACATCATCACATATGACTATTGAATATATTTATGTATTTAATTTTAATATATAAAATTTATTACATAATTATAGTTCTATAATTATAATAACACAATCACCTTTTTTTTAATTCTGTAGGGATTATGACAACATTGCTCATGTGTACCGGGGACTACCACCTCGCAAAGCGATGTGATTTTTTTCTACTTACAATTTACAAGGAATTAAATAAGGATTAACATTATGTTTATATTTTATATCATGTAAATATTAATCATTTTTTAAAACTTATACACCATATAATTTATTACCATTCCATCTATTGAAAAATGATAATGTCGTTCCTGGGTAGGGTGGACTAAATCCTTGTGAAATGATGTGCCATTAATTCATTACTACATCATATGGATTGCATATGTAAGGGTTTTTAATGAAATTATATTACCTTTAGGACATAATGATAATTATGTAAATGTATAATAATAATTACCTTATTTTCATCCTGGTTATGGAAAATTTATATATTACTCATGCAGATGTATGTCTTACCGTGTCCATGAATGTAACGTAGTAAATTTTTCATGACCATCCATTATCATTGGTTTCAGAATATTAATTGATATAAATATTGATAATTATTTCATTATTATAATTTTAGAGATTATGGACTGATATTGACATATTCTTTAGTCAACTAACCCATGTGATTTTCAATATATGATGCAAACTACAACAATATGTTTGACGTGACCCTAATTGAATATATAATTGAACTTAGAATGATAATAAATAAAATAAAATAAATAATAATCAAAAAGGAATTCTTAAGAAGGTTAATATTTAATATACGATTATTATTTTCAAATAGAAATAACATAAATGATGATTTCTATTTTAGGTAATGGTTCATCTAAACACATCGTTTTCTTTGAGTAAGAATTATATTTCTAACACACATTCTCACTCTTCAAAGTTATTGAATTATTATAAATTAAATATATATGTCTCTCGAATGTATACATGAAACATTTTCCCATCCTTAGATGGGATAATATATTGATTATTTTCTTTTTTCAAATACTTTTTAGGAGGTTTACTATGTTATTATTATAAGATAATTTTATAAAATCCAATTTCATTCTATGTGTAATTAGTATATTATTCCTTGTCAGTTATAACATTATTTTGGAACAAATAGATCATAAAAATTTTATGTTGGGTTCACTAGATAGTTCTATAATTCATTGGGTAATGTTATAGTCTCATCAGATGTCATGTATGGGATTTTGGATTACACCTAATCCATTTTGGGACATTTCCGACCTTGATATATTTCCTAGGAATCTATCTTTTACTCATGTTGATTTCATGTTATATGTTTCTCCACATTTACCATTTTACCATAATCATTTGACATAATGATATTTATTTTATTCTTCTATGTGATTAAACATTATCTTTCTCCTTGATGATGTCATGATACACATTTGAATAACATGATATGTTTCCATATCATGTTTATTACCTTATGTGGATTTTCATATCTTCCATTTCATTATATATTCCCCTGGTTGTCCCATTTATTTTTTGGATCTCAAATGAATTTTAATAACTCATTATAGATAATTAAATATGGATTCAATAATATGAATTTCTTTTGATGTATTGTAAACATAGTAATAAAAATAAACTAGGAATACAAACCACTTATGTCGTAATATTGGATATTTATGTTTAAAAGTCATATTAAAATATGTTTAAAAGGAATTGGTCACTACAGTAACTGAATCCTCTAAGAAAAATTTTCATCATCAATCCAACAACCTGAAGTGCTTCATATTTTTTATTGTGATAAAACCCCCTTTCAAGGGAGGAAGGGGGGAAGAAAAATGTTCAGCTAAGAACACATGTATGTAGTCAGTTGAAAAGTTCCTTCCTATTATTAAGTCATATGTGAAGAAAAATATTTTAATCCAAACCAAGATGTTCACCTGTCCATATATTTTCATAAATATAAACCACATGGTTCTCAATTTTTGGTACTAATACACTTAGAGAGGGAAACCCACAATGATATAATAATTGAACATTTGATCCAATGAATTTAAGAAACATGTTCACACATATTCATTCTCCCTTAAAGTATCATAATTAATCCATTAACCTAAGGGAAAGTAACAAATCAAGACATGATATATCATCATAATAAATTAACAGTTAAAACCCATAATAAGAAGACCAATTTCCCTAGATCCATATGGACTGTAGTGAAGGATCTTAACTAGAAGTACCTTCAAAAATGAAAATAAACCCAAAATAAATTGACGTTACTCTAGAAAAGGAACCTATTACTATTTACCTTAAATTGATAGAAATATTTTGATCCATTGTCTCTTAACTAAAAATAATGAACCTAAAAAAATCCCTTTACTAGGAAACACAACCTTGACCAAAAGACAATTCACTATGAAGAAGGAACATGACCCCAAATACATTTACTAGGGAGACACCTGTAACACCCCAGGTAAATAAAGAGTATGAAATTTTCATATTTATCCATATTTTTGAATAAAATATTAATATGACTTTAAAGGGGATGCTATGCTCGATGGCGTACCCAACACGCAACAACGAGTTTCTTGGGAATCTTACGTCACACTCTAATAATAAAATAATATTATTTTAAATGGTAGTTAACATGTAGCCATTTTATTGGCGGGAATGGATTGAAATAACTAAAATATGATTATATATGTTTTTAAATGTTTTTACATTTATCCAATAAAAGATAAAGGCTTAAAATACAGAAAGAATTCAATTTTAGGCGTATATAACCTAGTTTTCACTAAAGGTTCACTTATCGCCTTTTGATGGCGAACCGTCATTAAATATAGTTTTGTTCACTCTTATACATTCTATTGGACCAAATAAAACTCTTCTTATGAATTGGAAAATTAAAATTTACTTTGTGTAAATTTTTGGTATCTTTCCGATAAAGTTCATTTTTTTAATGAATAGTGTAAAATGTCGTATTTTAATTCAAAACCTCTTTTTAATATAATTTATTTATATGATTAGATTATATTTTTAATTTGTTTTAAAGTGAAATTAGAATATATTTTTACCATTAAATCCAATAGTGGTCGTTGGAATTAACTTCACATTGAAATCAGACTTAAACAAGTGTCAATATTTTGATACTTATTATTTTATAAAAACACGATATTTGCTCTCACAGAGGGAATTAATTATTAAATTAATTAATGTGACATATATGTTTTGAATTTTTTAAAATACACTTCATTTTTGAATTCGGAATATCAAATATAACTTAGGGTGAATTTGTGGTATTTTTCTGAAAAAACATTAATTTTTGATGAATAGTGAAACCACTAAGTGGTACTTAAAAAAACTGATTTTTCCATTTAAATGAAAATTTTCCATATTTTTGTTTTGAATTTCAAAAATCCGACATACAAGGTTATCATTAAGAAGTAAAATGTGGTTCAATGGGATAAAAATAATTTTTTGGTGAATAGTATTTTATTAAGTTTTTAATCGCGATTAGAGGTAATTAGTGTAGTTTATGGTAAGAATAATGTTTTAATAAATTGAAATAACCTAGAAACATGTCCTACCCTCATTGGATGTGTCATGGACGACCATGAAAATCCATGGGTCAACTTGGGGACCCCATGGAGCCACTTTGGTTGGGAAATGACATAAATATATTTTTATTTAATGTTAAAGAGAAAATGACAAAAACATGAGATTTTTTATTAAAACAATTTTTACATGGTGTTATACAAGTAATATTATTAACTATAAATAGTCATTGGAAAGCTAAAACTATTTCCTACATCATATTATTGTTTTTATAATTTTTAGACATTTAATAAATAAAATTATTTATGGCATCATGATGATGCATCGATGACCTCATTATTTAACGATTTAAATAAAATGGAAAGATAATGTAGTATCTAAGACCTACACATGTCCAAAACCTATTGGATGAGTGGATTTCGACCCCTTATCACCATATAATTGAAATAAATCAATATGGGACCTTTAAAATCCGAAACTATTTTGAAATTAAAGTAACATTTTGTAACTTTACAAGAGTGCCCCTCCTCTACTCTTATAAAAGGCCCCCACCTCTACCTCCTTACCCACACTCCCAAAGCCTTTGGCTCAGACAAACCCTGCCCATTCTGTCTCTCCAGTTCCCTCTCTTACTCCTTGAAGACTCACTTTGGGAAGAAGTCTTCTCAAGGAAGCCTTTGAGCTCAAACCAAAGGGACTTACCCGATTTTAAGGTAATGTCTTCACTTGTGTCCTTTTGTTTTATTTTGCTTCTCCAACCCCTAAACTCTTTTTATTAATTTATTTTGTAAAAAATAAAGTATCATAAATATACTAGTATGTTTTTATAAGATGGATTCGAGCTACACTTACACACACCTACATATAATGGTTTAAGAACATACTGTTTCCATGGATGGCGAATTTCTGCCTCTCGAAACGATGATTGTTCAACATTCTTCTAACACCTTCAAAGGTGGCCATTAATATGACACTATATTTATATATGATATTAAATATGTTTATGTTTTAATTAAGCTTCTGTATTTTTCATTTATGGAGTACCTTTATGGTTTCCATTATGGGTAAACGTGATATCTTATTTAAGGAAGTGCGGACTACCGCCCCCTCAAAGTGATTTGATTCGTTAATACCATATGTGATGTATATATAGGATATATTTAATGATATTATATATGATAACATACTTTAATTAAAATACTATTATCTATCATTATGATTTAATTCCATTAAATATGAAATAGAAATGGAAGTAGCGTCCATGCGTACGTACGGCTTACCGTCTCCATGAACGGTACATTTCATTTATTATCTCAAAATGTTATTTAATATTATAAGTACATATATATAATGGATATATATGTAATATATTACATATAAATTATGGATATCATTCTGTAATTATAACATATATATCTCTCTCTCATTTTGTTTCAATTCAATTAATATGACAAAAAAATGAAAGTAGCGTTCATGCGTATGTACGGCCTACCATCTCCATGAACGGTGCTTTTCGTTTTTTTATCTCCAAATGATATGGAATAGTATAAAATGAATATTTACATGATATATATGATATTTTAATCATTAATACTATTTTTCAAATTATTTACTTATAACTACATGGGCAATCTTTTTTTCAAACAAGTTCATTTTTGACTCATGTACCAAACATCGGCAAAAACGTCTGATATGAACTAACATTATTAAAAAATTATTATAACATTATAATATGTGATATGAACTGAATAATAATATCTAAATGAGGTACTTAGGCAATTATTAATTGACCAACATTTATTATTCAGGAATATAAACAAACGAACAAGACAAGTTGGACTTGAGGTAAGGGATCTTACTCCTCTCATTCTTTTTAAGTACACTCTTTTATTACATTCCTTCTAAAGATCATATTTCTTGTTATTGGGATGTTCTTTTATATTAATCTTACTGTAATTTTTATGTTCATATGATGAGAGACCCTATTCTCTCTCATCAATCCATTTTGGGAGTTTTGAGTGGCGCCGTTAGGCTGCCGAATTTTCGTAAGAGATCCTACCTCTCTCTTTCTTTGCAAGTACTCTCTTTTATGTAATTTCTATTATGCTAAATGTTCTTATGTTGGATTATTTTCTTTTATGTTCCTATTTATTTAATTTTTATGTGATGAGAGACCCTATTTGATCTCATCAATACATTTTTGGAAGTTTTATGTGGCGTCGTTAGGCTACCGAATTTTCATTAGGGATTTTCATCTCACTTTTGTTCCCGTGAGACCCATGCTACATTGGCCACTATTTCCTTATTGTGTGGAGTAAGTACTGCCCATTATTTTACTATTAGTATAATATACTCTCTTTTATGGGTAGTTACATCTTCATTGTATGACCCTTCTTTCATGGGGTGTAAGTTTTGAAAGTTGCCCAAATCAGTACGGGAACCCTTCACCCTCCTCTTTTTAAAATACATCTCTTGTTATGTCTTTTAATTTACATATTTTTATGTTGGGATATGTTATTTTATATCCTAATTGATTTAAATTTTATTTCCAAGTGATTAGAGTCCCTTTTTATCTCCCATCAACTCATTTTCTGAATTTTCAAGTGATGCCGTTAGGTTGTCGAATTTTACCTATGGAACTTTTTAACCCAATTTCGATTTCTTTGGGTTCAACATGTAGTTATTGAATATGTCATCCTTTGAATATGTTTTAATGACCTTTTATTGTTTTACACTTAATATCCACTTATATTGGGTGTATTTATATTTGTCACACATAATTTTTAGATTGCTTTATCCTTAATTTAAGGATACCTTCTTTATAAGGGATTTTATCACATTTGACATTTCTATTGATACTTCATTGTTGTTATGCACCAATTAACTCTTATATGGTGTATATAATATCCTTTGTAATATTATATCATGAATCCATTTATTCTCATGACATTATAAAGTTCTGACTAAATGTTATGCCTCAATTATTGTATTCAAGTGTCTCTAATTTTGGTAAAACCCCTTTAACCAAAATATCGCTTTAAATGTTTTAAATATTTGTTCTTATTAATATCCATGTTTTAAAAATGGTTTTAAGGATTTATTTATATGGATTTTAATGGTTTAAAATTTTTAAAGCTTCAAGGTGATATGGGACACTTTGATTCAAAAATCTCTTTATTAAATGTTTTAAATGGTTTTGGAAATGGTTTCTTTTTTAATGGATTCATTATTCCAATATAATAAAATGTTATATTGTGATTGAAATGTGGAAATGTTATGTTTCCTTTATTCATGATTTATGAGATACGTTTATGTTATGGTTATTGGGAATTTTTATGAAAAGGGGTGGTTCCGTGATAATCTAAGGGCGGGTGAGCCCGATATAGCTCTCCAATGCATTGGGTAACGCGAAGGAGTGAAACGTTAAGGTTTCCCTGAAGAGATTTAGGAAATATACTATGATGGGTATTCCAAACGTAACCAAGAGGGTTACTCCCTATGTAATAATGTTATGAATTCATCAAGTTACTTTTATTTCTTATTATTTCTATGATTTATTCATGATTGATGAGGTATGTTAAAGTGCCTATGTTTTATGGGTAAAGTATGATTTCATTCTTATGTATATATGAACTCATGTTTCCTTTCCATATTTTTATAACCCTTACTGAGCTTTTTTATGCTCATCCCTAGTTTTTGAAATGTTTTTCACAGGTCAAGGGAAAGTTACATGATGTGATGATAGTGTCAAGGATGTGTCAAGAAAGAATCCATGTTTTATTTTAAATATGTTTCCGTTGATGGGAAGATTGAATACTGTTCTTTATGTAACCACTTTGTTTGAATGTGGAATGTAATGCAAGTTTCATGATCTAATTCTCTAAAACTCTAATCCTGAAAAGATCCTCAATGTGTAATCTTGTAATAACTCAAGATTATGTAAGGTTTAAGGCTGGGGCCTTATAGTTGTTATGAAAGGGAGGTTTAGATAACATTAGAGGTTAGGGTATTCTCTAAGCACAAGTGACATTACCATAATGGTTAGGATTTCAGAAAGAGTCCTAGTTTTAGATAAAGTGAATGAGTAAGTATATCTTATTGTTTATCATCCTCATTAGTACATGATGGTTATGTTTATATACTCACACAGACCTTTTTGGTTTTAGTAAATGGCTGGATCTAGCAGGCACCAAAGTGACAATGGGTTTGAAGGAAACTGTGGTGGTTCTCTGATTAAGAGACTGGATGAGATGGGGGATTCAATAAGGAATCTCATGGTTGTTCTAAACCAACTATCAAGGAGTCATGATCAACCAATTGAACCTTGGTATGTCCTATAATGCATCATGTACGAGATGACCAATCGGTGTGGAAGTTCAGGTAATAATTATAAAGGTAACCATTAGGGTTTATATGATCCTTACTTTTGAGGTAATTATGGGTTACTATATGTTATGATGGAAGTGAAGGGCATGAGATAAAATTGTGGTTAAATTATGTAATGGTTTTTTTATCCCTTTTTGGGGAATTATTTGAGAATTATATAGTTTTGGAAAAAGGACAACACGCAGACCGTGTGACTACCCGTCGCGTCGAACAAAGCTACGGGAATCGAACCCACAACCAAAGTGCGACTGGTATTTATCACCTACCACTGGACTACGTGATGTCCCTGGTTAGTTTGACTGATTCTTTTTGTTTATATGATTTTATGAATTAAGAGTAAGTTGATTTTGGGTAATCTATGGAAATTTAATAACCTATCATTGAGGATATGTGATTAGGTTAATTACTTTTCAATACGAGACATTAAGAGCAACTGATGTTGATTGGAGATAAATGTAACGATTTAACTTGGAAGTCTATGTGACTAAATCATTCAAATATTTGGGTTTAAATCTTAGTTTGGTTTAGTTTGAAGAATTTTTATGGAAATTTTTTTTATCGAATGGTCCTCATTGAACTTTGGGATTTGTTGGACAAATTTTGGAGATTAAGAATAGATTTTTTTTATAAAGCGTTATCCCTTTCTAGATTATCTGATCTTGTACTAACCTTTTTGGTTTTGGTTTTGGTTAAAGTATAAAGACATGGGAAGTATATAGTTCTCTTTGGTGGATTAGGTGATTCTCTCGAAGTTGATTATAGTACTCTTAATGTGAACAAGTCTTCCTAAATACTCGTCTTTTGGAGAAAATATGAGTTTGTGTAAGGAATCTAATAAAAGTTGAAAGTCAACAAGATAAGGGATTATGTTTCCTTATGAATAAATTCCTCAATAAAAAGTAACTTAAAACAAAAATGTTGTCTATTAACTTTTCTTACTAGGGAATCGAATACCGTTTAACCCATCACAAGTTTGTGATTTTCTTGTGGTTAACTTTCTCCTAGATATGTTTACTATCACTGTCCATCAGAACATGACCCTTTGTTTTTTCCTCCATGTCCATATTTTCATACTTGGAATCCTAGTATGGGTTAACTCAGGTGACATTTGTACTTATCTTTGTTTTTTTAAAAGTGATTGTTTTACCGACTCTTGTTCCGATGTGGGACTTTCAAGGATGTTTCCAAGCTCAATTTTAAAAATTGCGAGGACGCAATTCCCAAAAGGGGGGAAGGATGTGACACCCCAGGTAAATAAAGAATATGAAATTTTCATATTTATCCATATTTGTGAATAAGAATATTAATATGACTTTATAGGGGACGCTATGCTGGATGGCGTACCCAACACGCAACAACGAGTTTCTTGGGAATCTTACGTTGCACTTTAATAATAAAATAATATTATTCTAAATGGTAGTTAACATGTAGCCGTTGTATTGGAGGGAATGGATAGAAATAACTAACATATGATTATATATGTTATTAATTGTTTTTACATTTATCCAATAAAAGATAAAGGCTTAAAATACGGAAAGAATTCAATTTTAGGCGTATATGCCTTAGTTTTCACTAAAGGTTCACTTATCGCCTTTTGATGGCGAACCATCATTAAATATAGTTTTGTTCACTCTTATACATTCTATTAGACGAAATAAAACTCTTCTTAAGAATTGGGACATCAAAATTTACTTTGTATAAATTTTTGGTATCTTTCTGATAAAGTTCATTTTTTAATGAATAGTGTAAAATGTTGTATTTTAATTCAAAACCTCTTTTTAATATAATTTATTTATATGATTATATTATCTTTTGAATTGGTTTTAAAGTGAAATTATAATATATTTTTACCATTAAATCCAATAGTGGCCGTTGGAATTTATTTCACTTTGAAATCAGACTGAAACCAGTGTCAATCTTTTGATACTTATTGTTTCATAAAAACACGCTATTTTCTCTGATAGCGGGAATTGATTAATAAATTAATTAATGTGACTTATATTTTCTGAATTTTGTAAAATAGACTTAATTTTTTAATTCAGAATATCATATATATCTTAGGGTGAATTTTTGGGATTTTTCTGAAAAACTTCAATTTTTGATGAATAGTGAAACTACTAAGTGGTGCTTAAAAAAACTGATTTTTCCGTTTAAATGAAATTTTTCCATCTTTATGTTTTGAATTTCAAAAAATCTGACATACATGGTTATCATTAAGAAGTAAAATGTGGTTCAATGGGATAAAAATAATTTTTTGGTGAATAGTAACTTATTATGTTTTTAATCGCGATTAGAGGTAATTAGTGTAGTTTATGGTAAGAATAATGTTTTCATAAAATGGAATGACCTATAAACATTTCCTAACATCATTTTATGTGTCATGGACGACCAAAAAAATCCATGGGTCAACTTGGGGACCCCATGGGGCCACTTTGGTTGGGAAATGACATAAATATCTTTTTATTTAATGTTAAAGTAAAAATGACACAAACATGAGATATTTTATTAAAAAAAATTTACATGGGGTTATAGAAGTCATATTTTTTACTATAAATAGTAATTGGAAAGATAAAAATATTTCCAACATCATAGTATTTTATTTATAATTTTTAGACATAAAATAAATTATGTTATTTATGACATCATGATGATGTAGCGATGACCTCATTATTTAACGATTTAAATAAAATGGAAAGATAATGTAATATCTAAGACCTACACATGTCAAAAACCTATTTGATGAGTATCCTTAGAACCCTTATCACCTTATCCTCGAAATAAATCAATGTGGGACCTTTAAAATCCAAAACGCTTTTGAAAATAAAGTTACATTTTGTTACTTTACAAGAGTGCCCCTCCTCTCCTCTTATAATAGGCCCCCACCTCTACCTCCTTACCCACACTCCCAAAGCCTTTGGCTCGGCCAACCCCTAACCATTTTGTCTCTCCACTTCCCTCTCTTACTCGTTGAAGCCTCACTTTGGGCAGAAGTCTTCCCAAGGAAGCCTTTGAGCTCAAACCAAAGGGAGTTACCCGATTTTAAGGTAATGGCTTCACTTGTGTCCTTTTGTTTTATTTTGCTTCTCCAACCCACTAAACTCTTTTTATTCATTTATTTTGTAACAAATACAGTATCGTAAATATACTAGTATGTTTTTATAAGAAGGATTCGAGATACACTTACACACACCTACGTCTAATGGTTAAAAAACATACTGTTTCCGTGGATGGCGAATTTCTACCTCCCGAAATGATGATTGTTCAACATTATTCTAACACCTTCAAAGGTGGCCATTGAGATAACACTATATTTATATATGATATTTAATATGATTATGTTTTACTTATTCTTCTGTATTTTTCATTTATGGCGTACCTTTATGGTTTCCATTATGGGTAAACACGATATCTTCATTTAAGGAAGTACATACTACCGCCCCCTCAAAGTGATTTGATTCGTTAATACCATATGTGGTACGTATAAAGGATATATTTAATGATATTATATATAATACCATACTGTAATTAAAATAATATTATCTATCATTTTGTTTTAATTCCATTAAATATGAAATTGAAATGGAAGTAGCGTTCATGCGTACGTACGGCTTACCGTCTCCATGACCGGTAGATTTCATTTCTTGTCTCAAAATGTTATGTAATATTATAAGTACATATATATAATGGATTTATATTTAATATATTACATCTATATTATGGATATAATTCTGGAATTATAAAATATATATATCTCTCTCATTTTGTTTTAATTCCATTAATATGACAAAAAATGAAAGTAGCGTTCATGCGTACATACAGCCTACCGTCTCCATGAACGGTGCTTTTCATTTTTTTATATCCAAATGATATGGAATAGTATAAAATGAATATTTACTGTATATATATATATATGATATTTTAATCATTAATACTATTCTGGAAATTATTTACTTATAACTACATGGGAAATCTTTTTTTCGAACAAGTTCATTTTTGAATCATGTACCAAACATCGGCAAAAACGTCTGATATGAACTAACATTTTTAAACAATTATTATAACATTATAATATGTGATATTAACTGAATAATAATCTCTGAAGGAGGTACATAGGCAATTATTAATTGACCAATGTTTATTATTCAGGAATATAAAGAAACGAACAAGACAAGTTGGACTTGAGGTAAGGGATCTTATTCCTCTCTTTCTTTTTAGGTACACTCTTTTATGACATTCCTTCTAAAGCTCATCTTTCTTGTTATTGGGTAGTTCTTTTATATTAATCATACTGTAATTTTTATGTTAATATGATGAGAGACCCTATTCTCTCTCATCAATCCATTTTGGGAGTTTTGAGTGGCGTCGTTAGGCTGCCAAATTTTCATAAGAGATCCTACCTCTCTCTTTCATTGCAAGTACTCTCTTTTATGTCATTTATTTTATGCTCCATGTTCTTATGTTGGAGGATGTTCTTTTATGTTCCTCTTTTTGTAATTTTTATTTTATTAGAGACCCTATTTGATCTCATCAATCCATTTTTTGAAGTTTTATGTAGCGTCGTTAGGCTGCCAAATTTTCATATGGGGATTTTCATCTCACTTTTGTTCTCGTGAGATCCATGCTACATTGGCCACTATTTCCTTTTTGCGTGGAGTTAGTACTTCCCATTATTTTACTATTAGTATAATATACTCTCTTTCATGGGTAGTTACATCTTCATTGTATGACCCTTCTTTCATGGGGTGTACGTTTTGAAAGTTGCCCAAATCGGAAAGGGAACCTTTCACCCTCCTCTTATTAAAAGACATCTCTTGTTATGTCTTTTAATTTACATCTTTATATGTTGGGATATGTTCTTTTATATACTTATTGATGTAAATTTTATTTCCAAGTGATGATATTCCCTTTTTATCTCTCATCAACTCATTTTCTGAATTTTCAAATGATGCCGTTAGGCTGTCGAATTTTACCAAGGGAACTTTTTAACCCAATTTCTATTTCATTAGGTTCAACATGTAGTTATTGAATATGTCATCCTTTGAATATGTGTTAATGACCTTTTATTGTTTTACACTTAATATCCACTTATATTGGGTGTATTTATATTTTTCACACATAATTTTGAGATTGATTTATCCTTAAATTAAGGATACTTTTTTTATAAGGGATTTCATCACATTGGACATTGCTATTGAGACTTCATTGTTGTTATGCACCAATTCACTCTTATATGGCGTATATACTGTCCTTTAGAATATTATATCATGAATCCATTTATTCTCATGATATTATAAAGTTCTGACTAAATGTTATTCCTCAATTATTGTATTCAAGTGTCTCTAATTTTGGTAAAACCCCTTTAACCAAAATATCGCTTTAAATGTTTTAAATATTCGTTCTTATTAATATCCATGTTTTAAAAATGGTTTTAAGGAATTATTTATATAGATTTTAATGGTTTAAAATTTTGAAAGCTTCAAGGTGGTATGGGACACTTTGATTCAAGAATCTCTTTATTAAGTGTTTTAAATGGTTTTGGAAATGGTTTCTTTTTTAATGTATTCATTATTTCAATATACTAAAATGTTATATTGTGATTTAAATGTGGAAATGTTATGTTTCCTTTATGTATGTTTTATGAGATACGTTTATGTTATGGTTCTTGGGCATTGTTATGAAAACGGGTGGTTCCATGATAAACTAAGGGCGGGTGTGCCCGATATAGCTCTCCAATGCATTGGGTAACGCGAAGGAGTGAAACGTTAAGGTTTCTCCAAAGAGATTTAGGGAATATACTATGATGTGTATTCCAAACGTAACCAAGATGGTTACTCCCTACTTAATAATGTTATGAATGCCTCAAGTTGCTTTTATGTCTTATGATTTATATGATTTATTCATGATTGATGAGGTATGTTAAAGTGCCTATGTTTAATGGGTAAAGTATGATTTCATTATTATGTATATATGAACTCATGTTTCCTTTCCATATTTTTATAACCCTTACTGAGATTTTTTATGCTCATCCCAAGTTTTTGAAATGTTTTTCACAGGTCAAGGGAAAGGTACATGATGTGATGATAGTGTCAAGGATGTGTCAAGAAAAAATCCATGTTTTATTTTAAATATATTTCCGTTGATGGGAAGATTGAATACTGTCTTTTATATAACCACTTTGTTTAAATGTAGAATGTAATGCAAGTTTCATGATCTAATTATCTAAAACTATATACCTGAAAAGATCCTCAATGTGTAATCTTGTAATAACTCAAGATTAAGTAAGGTTTAAGGCTTGGGCCTTATAGTTGGTATCAAAGGGATGTTTAGATAACTTTAGAGGTTAGGGTATTCTCTAAGCACAAGTGACATTACCATAATGGTTAGGATTTCAGAAAGAGTCGTAGTTTTAGATTAATTGAATGATTATGTATATATTAGTGTTTATCTTCCTCATTAGTACATGATGGTTATGTTGATATACTCACACTAACCTTTTTGGTTTTAGTAAATGGCTGGATCTAGCAGGCACCAAAGTGACAATGGGTTTGAAGGAAACTGTGGTGGTTCTCTGATTGAGAGACTGGATGAGATGGGGGATTCAATGAGGAATCTCATGGTTGTTCTAAACCAACTATCAAAGAGTCATGATAAACCACTCGAAACTTGTTATTTCCTATAATGGATCATGTACGAGATGACCAATCGATGTGGAAGTTCAGGTAATAATTATAAAGGTAACCATTAGGGTTTATATGATCCTTACTTTTGAGGTAATTATGGGTTACTATATGTTATGATGGAAGTGAAAGGCATGAGATAAAATTGTGGTTAAATTATGTTATGGTTATTTTTGTTTATTTTGTCCCTTTTTGGGGAATTATTTTAGAATTATATAGTTTTGGAAAAAGGACAACTCGCAGACCGTGTGACTACCCATCGCGTCGGACAAAGCTACGGGAATCAAACCCACAACCAAAGTGCGACTGGTATTTATCGCCTACCACTGGACTACGTGAAGTCCCTGGTTAGTTTGACTGATTCTTTTTAGTTAGATGATTTTATGAATTATGAGTAAGTTTATTTTGGGTTATCTATGGAAATTTATTAACCTATCATTGAGGATATGTGATTAGGTTAATTACATTTCAATACGAGACATTAAGAGCAACTGATGTTGTTTGGAGATAAATGTTACGATTTAACTTGGAAGACTATGTGACTAAATGCTTCAAATATTTGGGTTTCAATCTTAGTTTGGTTTAGTTTGAAGATTTTTTTTGGAAAATTTTTTTATCGAATGGTCCTCGTTGAACTTTGGGTTTTGTTGGACAAGTTTTGGAGATTAAGAATAGATTTTTTTTATAAAGGGTTGTCCTTTTCTGGATTATCTGATCTGGTACTAACCTTTTTGGTTTTGGTTTTGGTAAAATTATAAAGACATGGGAAGTATATTTTTCTCTTTGGTGGATTAGGTGATTCTCTAGAAGTTGATTATAGTACTCTTAATGTGAACAAGTCTTCCTAAATACTCGTCTTTTGGAGAAAATATGAGTTTGTGTAAGGAATCTAATAAAAGTTGAAAGTCAACAAGATAAGTGATTATGTTTCTTTATGAATAAATTCCTCAATAAAAAGTAACTTAAAACAAAAATTTTGCCTATTAAATTTTCTTACTGGGGAATCAAATACCGTTTAACCAATAACAAGTTTGTGATTTTCTTGTGGTTAACTTTCTCCTAGACATGTTTACTATCACTCTCCATCAGAACATGACCCTTTTTTCCTCCATGTCCATATTTTCATACTTGGAATCCAAGTATGAGTTAACTCGGGTGACATTTGTACTTATCTTTCTTTATTTAAAAGTGATTGTTTTACCGACTCTAGTTCCGATGTGGGACTTTCAAGGATGTTTCCATGCTCAATTTTAAAAATTGCGAGGATGTAATTCCCAAAAGGGGGGAAGGATGTGACACCTCAGGTAAATAAAGAATATGACATTTTCATATTTATCCATATTTGTGAATAAAATATTAATATGACTTTAAAGGGGAAGCTATGCTCGATGGTGTACCCAACACGCAACAACGAGTTTCTTGGAAATCTTACGTTGCACTTTAATGTTAAAATAATATTATTCAAAATGGTAGTTAACATGTAGTCGTTGTATTGGAGAGAATGGATAGAAATAACTAAAATGTGATTATATATGTTTATAAATGTTTTTACATTTATCCAATAAAAGATAAAGGCTTAAAATACGGAAATAATTCAATTTTAGGCGTATATGCCCTAGTTTTCACTAAAGGTTCACTTATCACATTTTGATGGAGAATCATCATTAAATATAGTCTTGTTCACTCTTATACATTCTATTGGACCAAATAAAACTCTTCTTAAGAATTGGGACCTCAAAATTTACTTTGTGTAAATTTTTGGTATCTTTCCGATAAAGTTCATTTTTTAATGAATATGTAAAATGTTGTATTTTGATTCAAAACCTCTTTTTAATATAATTTATTTATATGATTAGATTATCTTTTTAATTGGTTTTAAAGTGAAATTAGAATATATTTTTTCCATTAAATCCAATATTGGTCGTTGGAATTAATTTCACATTGAAATCAGACTTAAACCGGTGTCAATCTTTTGATACTTATTGTTTCATAAAAACACACTATTTTCTCTGACAGCGGGAATTAATAATTAAATTAATTAATGTGACTTATATGATTTTAATTTTGTAAAATAGACTTCATTTTTTAATTCAGAATATCAGATATAGCTTAGGGTGAATTTTTGGGATTTTTTTGAAAAACATCAATTTTTGATGAATAGTGAAACCACTAAGTGGTACTTATAAAAACTGATTTTTCCGTTTAAATGAAATTTTGCCATCTTTGTGTTTTGAATTTCAAAAAATCCAACATACATGGTTATCATTAAGAAGTAAAATGTGGTTCAATGGGATAAAAATAATTTTTGGTGAATAGTAACTTATTATGTTTTTAATCGTGATTAGAGATAATTAGTGTAGTTTATGGTAAGAATAATGTTTTAATAAAATGAAATGACCTAGAAACACATCCTACCCTTATTTGATGTGTCATTGAAGACCAGGAAAATCCATGGGTCAACTTGGGGACCCCATGGAGCCACTTGGTTGGGAAATGACATAAATATCTTTTTATTTAATGTTAAAGTAAAAATGACACAAACATGAGCTGTTTTATTAAAACAATTATTACATGGGGTTATACAAGTCATATTTTTGACTATATATAGTAATTTTAAAGCTAAAAATATTTCCGACATCATAGTATTTGTTTTATAATTTTTAGACATTAAATAAATTATATTATTTATGACATCATGATGATGTAGCGATGACCTCATTATTTAACGATTTAAATAAAATGGAATGATAATGTAATATCTAAGAACTAAACATGTCCAAAACCTATTGGATGAGTTTCCTTAGAACCCTTATCACCTTATCCTCTAAATACATCAATGTGGGACCTTTAATATCCGAAACTCTTTTGAATATAAAGTTACATTTTGTAACTTTACAAGAGTGCCCATCTTCTCCTCTTATAAAAGGCCCCCGCCTCTACCTCCTTACCCACACTCCCAAATCCTTTGGCTCGGCCAAAACCTGACCATTTTGTCTCTCCACTTCCCTCTCATACTCGTTGAAGCCTCATGTTGGGCAGAAGTCTTTCCAAGGAATCCTTTGAGCTCAAACAAAGGGAGTTACCCGATTTTAAGGTAATGTCTTCACTTGTGTCCTTTTGTTTTATTTTGCTTCTCCAACCCCCTAAACTCTTTTTATTCATTTATTTTGTAAAAAATACAGTATCATAAATATACTAAGATTTTTTTATAAGAAGGATTCGAGATACACTTACACACACCTACATCTAATGGTTAAAAACATACTGTTTCCGTGGATGGCGAATTTCTGCCTCCCGAAACAATGATTGTTCAACATTCTTGTAACACCTTCAAAAGTGGCCATTAAGATGACACCATATTTATATATGATATTTAATATGTTTATGTTTTACTTATTCTTCTGTATTTTTCATTTATGGTGTACCTTTATGGTTTCCATTATGGGTAAACATGATATCTTCATTTAAGGAAGTGCGGACTACCGCCACCTCAAAGTGATTTGATTTGTTAATACCATATGTGGTACGTATAAAGGATATATTTAATGATATTATATATGATACCATACTGTAATTAAAATACTATTATCTATCATTATGTTTTAATTTCATTAAATATGAAATTGAAATGGAAGTAGCGTTCATGCGTACGTACGGCTTACCGTCTCCATGGACGGTACATTTCATTTCTTATCTCAAAATGTTATGTAATATTATAAGTACATATATATAATGGATATATATGTAATATATTACATCTATATTATGGATATAATTCTGGAATTATAACATATATATATCTCTCTCATTTTGTTTTAATTCCATTAATATGACAAAAAAATGAAAGTAGCGTTCATGCGTACATACGGCCTACCGTCTCCATTAACGATGCTTTTCATTTTTTTTATCTCAAAATGATATGGAATAGTATAAAATGAATATTTACTATATATATATGATATTTTAATCATTAATACTATTCTGGAAATTATTTACTTATAACTACATGGGCAATCTTTTTTTCAAACAAGTTCATTTTTGACTCATGTTCCAAACATCGAAAAAAACGTCTGATATGAACTAACATTATTAAACAATTATTATAACATTATAATATGTGATATGAACTGAATAATAATCTCTACAGGAGGTACTTAGGCTATTATTAATTGACCAAAGTTTATTATTCAGGAATATAATGAAACGAACAACACAAGTTGGACTTGTGGTAAGGGATCTTACTCCTCTCTTTCTTTTTAGGTACACTCTTTTATACCATTCCTTCTAAAGCTCATCTTTCTTGTTATTGGGATGTTCTTTTAGATTAATCATACTGTAGTTTTTATGTTCATATGATGAGAGACCCTATTCTCTGTCATCAATCCATTTTGGGAGTTTTGAGTTGCGCCGTTAGGCTGCCGAATTTTCGTAAGAGATCATACCTCTCTCTTTCTTTGCAAGTACTCTCTTTTATGTCATTTATTTTATGCTCCATGTTCTTATGTTGGAGGATGTTCTTTTATGCTCCTCTTTCTGTAATTTTTTTTTGATTAGAGACCCTATTTTATCTCATCAATCCATTTTTGGAAGTTTTATGTGGCGCCGTTAGGCTGCCGAATTTTCATAAGGGAATTTTCATCTCACTTTTGTTCTCGTGATATCCATGCTACATTGGCCACTATTTCCTTTTTTTGTGGGGTAAGTACTGCCCATTATTTTACTATTAGTGTAATATACTCTCTTTTATTGGTAGTTACATCTTCATTGTATGACCCTTCTTTCATGGGGTGTACGTTTTGAAAGTTTCCCAAATCGGTAAGGGAACCTTTCACCCTCCTCTTCTAAAAAGACATCTCTTGTTATGTCTTTTAATTTACATCTTTATATGTTGGGATTTTTTCTTTTATATCCTTATTGATGTAAAGATTATTTCCAAGTTATGATATTCCCTTTTTATCTCTCATCAACTCATTTTATGAATTTTCAAATGATGCTGTTAGGCTGTCGAATTTTACCAAGGGAACTTTTTAACCCAATTTCGATTTCTTTAGGTTCAACATGTAGTTATTGAATATGTCATCCTTTGAATATGTTTTAATGACCTTTTATTGTTTTAAATTTAATATCCACCTATATTGGGTGTATTTATATTTTTCACACATAATTTTGAGATTGATTTATCCTTAAATTAAGGATACCTTCTTTATAAGGGATTTCATCACATTTGACATTGCTATTGAGACTTCATTGTGGTTATGCACCAATTCACTCTTATATGGTGTATATAATGTCCTTTGGAATATAATATCATGAATCCATTTATTATCATGATATTATAAAGTTCTGACTAAATGTTATTCCTCAATTATTGTATTCAAGTGTCTCTAATTTTGGTAAAACCCCTTTTACCAAAATATCACATTAAATGTTTTAAATATTCGTTCTTATTAATATCCAAGTTTTCAAAATGGTTTTAATTATTTATTTATATGGATTTCAATGGTTTAAAATTTTGAAAGCTTCAAGGTGCTATGGGACACTTTGATTCAAAAATCTCTTTATTAAGTGTTTTAAATGGTTTTGGAAATGGTTTCTTTTTTAATGGATTCGTTATTTCAATATACTAAAATGTTATATTGTGGTTGAAATGTGGAAATTTTATGTTTCCTTTATGCATGTTTTATGAGATACGTTTATGTTATGGTTCTTGGGCATTGTTATGAAAACAGGTGGTTCTGTGATAAACTAAGGGCGGTTGAGCCCGATATAGCTCTCCAATGCATTGGGTAACGCGAAGGAGTGAAACGTTAAGGTTTCTCCAAAGAGATTTAGTGAATATACTATGATGGGTATTCCAAACGTATCCAATATGGTTACTCCCTACATAAGAATGTTTTGAATGCCTCAAGTTACTTTTATGTCTTATGATTTCTATGATTTATTCATGATTGATGAGGTATGTTAAAGTGCCTATTTTTTATGGGTAATGTATGATTTCATTATTATGTATATATGAACTCATGTTTCCTTTCCATATTTTTATAACCCTTACTGAGCTTTTTTATGCTAATCCCATGTTTTTGAAATGTTTTTCACAGGTCAAGGTAAAGGTACATGATGTGATGATAGTGTCAAGGATGTGTCAAGAAAAAATCCATGTTTTATTTTAAATATGTTTCTGTTGATGGGAAGATTGAATACTGTCTTTTATATAACCACTTTGTTTAAATGTAGAATGTAATGCAAGTTTCAAGATCTAATTCTCTAAAACTATATACCTGAAAAGATCCTAAATGTGTAATCTTTTAATAACTCAAGATTAAGTAAGGTTTAAGGCTTGGGCCTTATAGTTGGTATCAAAGGGAGGTTTAGATAACTTTATAGGTTAGGGTATTCTCTAAGCACAAGTGACATTACCATAATGGTTAGGATTTCCGAAAGAGTCCTTGTTTTAGATAAAGTTAATTAGTAAGTATATCTTAGTGTTTATCATCCTCATTAGTACATGATGGTTATGTTGATATACTCACACTGACCTTTTTGGTTTTAGTAAATGGCTGGATCTAGCAGGCACCAATGTGACAATGGGTTTGAAGGAAACTGTGGTGGTTCTCTGATTGAGAGACTGGATGAGATGGGGGATTCAATGATGAATCTCATGGTTGTTCTAAACCAACTATCAAGGAGTGATGATAAACCAATCGAACCATGGTATGTCCTATAATGGATCATGTATGAGATGACCAATCGATGTGGAAGTTCAGGTAATAATTATAAAGGTAAGCATTAGGGTTTATATGATCCTTACTTTTGAGGTAATTATGTGTTACTATATGTTATGATGGAACTGAAAGGCATAAGATAAAATTGTGGTTAAATTATGTTATGGTTATTCTTGTTGATTTTATCCCTTTTTGGGGAATTATTTGAGAATTATATAGTTTTGGAAAAAGGACAACATGCAGACCGTGTGATTACCCATCACGTCGGACAAAGCTGCGGGAATCAAACCCACAACCAAAGTGCGAGTGGTATTTATCGCCTACCACTGGACTACGTGAAGTCCCTGGTTAGTTTGACTGATTCTTTTTAGTTAGATGATTTTATGAAATAAGAGTAAGTTGATTTTGGGTTATCTATGGATATTTATTATCCTATCATTGAAGATATGTGATTAGGTTAATTACTTTTCAATACGAGACATTAAGAGAAACTAATGTTTTTTGGAGATAAATGTTACGATTTAACTTGGAAGACTATGTGACTAAATGCTTCAAATATTTGGGTTTCAATCTTATTTTGGCTTAGTTTGAAGAATTTTTGTGGAAAATTTTTTTATCGAATGGTCCTCGTTGAGCTTTGGGTTTTGTTGGACAAATTTTGGAGATGAAGAATAGATTTTTTTATAAAGGGTTATCCTTTTCTGGATTATCTGATCTTGTACTAACCTTTTTGGTTTTGGATTTCGTTAAAGTCTAAAGACATGGAAAGTATATAGTTCTCTTTGGTGGATTATGTTATTCTCTAGAAGTTGGTTATAGTACTCTTAATGTGAACAAGTCTTCCTAAATACTCATCTTTTGGAGAAAATATGAGTTTGTGTAAGGAATCTAATAAAAGGTGAAAGTCAACAAGATAAGTGATTATGTTTCCTTATGAGTAAATTTCTCAATAAAAAGTAACTTAACACAAAAATGTTGTCTATTAACTTTTCATACTGGGGAATCGAATACTGTTTAACCCATCACAAGTTTGTGATTTTCTTTTGGTTAACTTTCTCCTAGACATGTTTACTATCACTCTCCATCAGAACATGACCCTTTGTTTTTTCCTCCATGTCCATATTTTCATACTTGGAATCCTAGTATGGGTTAACTCGGGTGACCTTTGTACTTATCTTTTTTTTTTTAAAGTGATTGTTTTACCAACTCTTGTTCCGATGTGGGACTTTCAAGGATGTTTCCAAGCTCAATTTTAAAAATTATGAGGACGCAATTCCCAAATGGGGGGAAGGATGTAACACCCCAAGTAAATAAAAAATATGAAATTTTCATATTTATCCATATTTGTGAATAAAATATTAATATGACTTTAAAGGGGACGCTATGCTCAATGGTGTACCCAACACGCAACAACGAGTTTCTTGGAAATCTTACATTGCACTCTAATAATAAAATAATATTTTTTTAAATGGTAGTTAACATGTAGCCATTGTATTGGCGGGAATGGATAGAAATAACTAAAATAGGATTATATATATTTTTAAATGTTTTTACATTTATCCAATAAAAGATAAAGGCTTAAAATATGGAAAGAATTCAATTTTAGGCGTATATGCCCTAGTTTTCACTAAAGATTCACTTATCGCCTTTTGATGGAGAACTGTCATTAAATATAGTTTTGTTCACTCTTATAAATTCTATTGGACCAAATAATAATCTTCTTAAGAATTGGGACATCAAAATTTAATTTGTGTAAATATTTGGTATCTTTCCGATAAAGTTCATTTTTTTAATGAATAGTGTAAAATGTTGTATTTTAATTCAAAACCTCGTCTTAATCTAATTTATATATATGATTAGACTATATTTTGAATTGGTTTTAAAGTGAAATTAGAATATATTTTTTCCATTAAATCCAATAGTGGTCGTTGGAATTAATTTCACTTTGAAATCAGACTTAAACCAGTGTCAATCTTTTGATACTTATTGTTTCATAAAAACACGCTATTTGCTCTGAAAGCGGGAATTAATTATTAAATTTATTAATGTGTCTTATATGATTTTAATTTTGTAAAATAGACTTCATTTTTTAATTCATAATATCAAATAAAGCTGACGGTGAATCTTTGGGATTTTTCTGAAAAACATCAATTTTTTATGAATAGTGAAACCACTAAGTGGTACTTATAAAAACTGATTTTTCCATTTAAATGAAATTTTTCTATCTTTGTGTTTTGAATTTCAAAAACCCGACATACATGGTTATCATTAAGAAGTAAAATTTGGTTCAATGGGATAAAAATAATTTTTTGGTGAATAGTAAGTTATTATGTTTTTAATCACGATTAGAGGTAATTAGTGTAGTTTATGGTAAGAATAATGTTTTAATAAAATTTAATGACCTAGAAACATGTCCTACCCTCGTTGGATGTGTCATGGCCGACCAAGAAAATCCATGGGGAAACTTGGGGACCCCATGGAGCCACTTTGGTTTAGAAATGACATAAATATCTTTTTATTTATTATTAAAGTAAAAATGACACAAACATGACATGTTTTATTAAACCAATTGTTACATGGGGTTATACAAGTCATATTTTTGACTATAAATAGTCATTGGAAATATAAAGAGATTTACTACATCATAGTATTTTTTTTATAATTTTTAAGCATTAAATAAATTAAATTATTTATGACATCATGATGATGCAGCGATGACCTCATTATTTAACGATTTAAATAAAATGAAATGATAATGTAATATCTAAGACCTAAACATGTAAAAAACATATTGTATGAGTGGATTTTGAACCCTTATCACCTTATCCTAGAAATAAATTAATGTGGGACCTTTAAAATCCGAAACTCTTTTGATAATAAAGTAACATTTTGTAACGTTACAAGAGTTCCCCTCCTCTCCTCTTATAAAGGCCCCCACCTCTACCTCCATACCCACGCTCCCAAAGCCTTTGGCTCGGTCAAAACCTGCACATTTTGTCTCTCCACTTCCCTCTATTACTCCTTGAAGCCTCACTTTGGGCAGAAGTCTTCCCAAGGAAGCCTTTGAGCTCAAACCAAAGGGAGTTACATGATTTTATGGTAATGTCTTCACTTGTGTCCTTTTGTTTAATTTTGCTTCTCCAACCCCCTAAACTCTTTTTATTCATTTATTTTGTAACAAATACAGTATCTTATATATTCTAGTATTATGTTATATTAAGTATCCGAGATACACTTACACACACCTACATCTAATGGTAAAAGAACATATTGTTTCTGTGGATGGCGAATTTCTGCCTCCCGAAACGATGATTGTTCAACATTCTTCTAACACCTTAAAAGGTTTCCATTAAGATGAAACTATATTTATATATGATATTTAATATGTTTATGTTTTAGTTAAGCTTCTGTATTTTTCATTTATGTCATAACTTTATGGTTTCCATTATGGGTAAACGTGATATCTTCATTCAAGGAAGTGCGGACTACCGCCCCCTCAAAGTGATTTGATTCGTTAATACCTTATGTGGTATGTATAAAGGATATACTTAATGATATTATATATGATACCATATGTTAATTAAAATAATCTTATCTATCATTATGTTTTAATTCCATTAAATATGAAATAGAAATGGAAGTAGCGTTCATGCGTACGTACGGCTTACCGTCTCTATGAACGGTACATTTCCTTTCTTATCTCAAAATTTTATGTAATATTATAAGTACATATATATAATGGATATATATGTAATATATTACATCAATATTATGGATATAATTCTGGAATTATAACACATATATATCTCTCTCATTTAGTTTTAATTCCATTAATATGACAAAAAAATGAAAGTAGCGTTCATGCGTACGTACGGCCTACCGTCTCCATGAACGGTGCTTTTCATTTTTTTATCTCAAAATGATATGTAATAGTATAAAATGAATATTTACTGGATATATATGATATTTTAATCATTAATACTATTCTGGAAATTATTTACTTATAACTACATGGTCAATCTTTTTTTCAAACAAGTTCATTTTTTGACTCATGTACCAAACATTGGCAAAAACGTCTGATATGAACTAACATTATTAAACAATTATTATAAAATTATAATATGTGATATTAACTGAATAATAATCTCTAAATGAGGTACTTAGGCAATTATTAAATGAACAAAGTTTATTATTCAGGAATATAAAGAAACGAACAAGACAAGTTGGACTTGAGGTGAGAGATCTTACTCCTCTCTTTATTTTTAAGTACACTCTTTTATGCCATTCCTTATAAAGCTCATATTTCTTGTTATTGGGATGTTCTTTTATATTACTATTACTGTAATTTTTATGTTCATATGATGATAGACCCTATTCTCTCTCATCAATCCATTTTGGGAGTTTTGAGTGGCGCCGTTATGCTGCCGAATTTTCGTAAGAGATCCTACCTCTCTCTTTCTTTGGAAGTACTCTCTTTTATGTCATTTCTTTTATGCTCCATGTTCTTATGTTGGAGGATGTTCTTTTATGTTCCTCTTTATGTAATTAGTATGTGATTAAAGACCCTATTTTATCTCATCAATCCATTTTTGGAAGTTTTATGTGGCGTCGTTAGGCTGTCGAATTTTCATAAGGGGATTTTCATCTCACTTCTGTTCCCATGAGATCCATGCTACATTGGACACTATTTACTTATTGCATGGAGTAAGTACTGCCCATTATTTTTCTTTTAGTATAATATACTCTCTTTTATGGGTAGTTACATCTTCATTGTATGAACCTTCTTTCATGGGGTGTACGTTTTGAAAGTTTCCCAAATCGGTAAGGGAACCTTTCAGCCTCCTCTTTTTAAAAGACATCTCTTATTATGTCTTTTAATTTACATCTTTTTATGTTGGGATATGTTCTTTTATATCCTTATTGATGTAAATTGTATGTCCAAGTGATGAGATTCCCTTTTTATCTCTCATCAACTCATTTTCTAAATTTTCTAGTGATGTCGTTAGGCTGTCGAATTTTACCAAGGGAAATTTTTAACCAAATTTCGATTTCTTTGGGTTCAACATGTAGTTATTGAATATGTCATACTTTGAATATGTGTGAATGACCTTTTATTGTTTTACACTTAATATACACTTATATTGGGTGCATTTATATTTGTCACACATAATTTTGAGATTGATTTATCCTTAATTTAAGGATACCTTCTTTATAAGGGATTTCATCACATTTGACATTTCTATTGAGACTTCATTGTTGTTATGCACCAATTAACTCTTATATGGCGTATATACTCTCCATTGGAATATTATATCTTGAATCCATTTATTCTCATGATATTATAAAGTTCTGACTAAATGTTATTCCTCAATTATTGTATTCCAGTGTCTCTAATTTTTGTAAAACCCCTTTAACCAAGAGGGTTACTCCCTACGTAAGAATGTTATGAATGCCTCAAGTTACTTTTATGTCTTATGATTTATATGATTTATTCATGATTGATGAGGTATGTTAAAGTGCCTATGTTTTATGGGTAAAGTATGACTTCATTCTTATGTATATATGAACTCATGTTTCCTTTCCATATTTTTATAACCCTTACTGAGCTTTTTTATGCTCATCCCATGTTTTTGAAATGTTTTTCACAGGTCAAGGGAAAGGTACATGTTGTGATGATATTTTCAAGGATGTTTCAAGAAACAATCCATGTTTTATTTTAAATATTTTTCTGTTGATGGGAAGATTGAATACTGTCTTTTATGTAACCACTTTGTTTAAATGTGGAATGTAATGCATGTTTCTTCATCTATTTCTCTAAAACTCTAAACCTGAAAAGATTCTCAATGTGTAATCTTGTAATAACTCAAGATTAAGTAAGGTTTAAGGCTAGGGCCTTATAACACCTAACCCATATATTCAACTATGGTAACCACATATCCTTATATATATTTTGGTGACCACTTTTCCCACCATATACCTAGTTGGTCCATTATACATTCATAACATTAGGGTTACCTACACACTCTAACTCATATTAGAGTGACCATTTCACTTAACCCTATAACAGGGATAAAAATTCACCATAAAATATACTAGTTTGACCAATTCTCCCTACCCTACACTAGGTAAATAGTTTATCCATCTGGCCCCATAGGGATAATATTCACCATAGTCTTCAACAAAAAGTTTTATATTCACCATAGTCACCTAAATAGCTGTCTACATACCAAGGACCCCTCCATTGACAAATGAAATATATGAGTTTCATATGAAAATCGTAATTCAGTCTATCAATCATGTATTCTCTTATCATGATTCATCTAAATGTTTTAATCTGAAACTATTGCGTCCCTTAGGGGGTTTATAATCATGTATTCCCATGAGAATAGGGATTCCTATCATGAAGAGTTTTGTGTATCCTCCTTCAGAATATTTAACTCAACGTGTATACTAAGTTTCATGTTGGATTCCCCATCAGTTAATTCTATGAGGCAATAAGAGATAGAGGAAATGAGTGACCTCCATGTATGTTGTATTCAAAAACTATTTGAGTAAAATCTAATTATTACCAACTTCCCTAATCACTGAGTTATATTCGCCATGATTCCACACATACTTACTGGACTCATTACCAAAATATGGGGAGTATATGTATTCCCCTTAGGTCATGACATCAATAAGCCCTAGTTATATCAATATTGATTCCAAGTAGCACTATAACCTAATACTAGGTTCAAGAAAAAATTTATTTTTCATGTGACCTATAATCCATGAGTCATGTCATCCATCCATCCAAACCTAGATCGATAAATAGTGGTCACACACTTGGTTCCCCTATATCTTGTAATACAAATTCAATGTTTCTTTAATGGTATTCTCCCAAAAAACCATTAGTGATTTATAAACTTGTAGGAAAATCATCCATAAGTCCTACCACTATATGAATATGAAGTATCCAAAGTGATATCACCTCTCAATTGGTAGTTTTTCCATATGATTAACCATACTCGAGCGGAAAAATTCCATGGAGGCTATCCATATCTATGGAACATTTTACCTGTGAGCCTTCCTCTTCCAAAGACCCACATTCTCATCTACATATTATCCCTCAAAAGAAAAAGATTCTATGACATAAGTAATCTCTTATTTTTTCATTTCTAATAAACTATATATGTTATATAATGAATCCAATGCATAATTACAACTAAAAAGTTTATTTCCTTCATTTTTAAGGAAACAAATGTACTTTCCACATGATGATAAATTTCATAAACTAGTCCCATCGCATGGTCATAAATTGTTCAATTAAAACTATGCGATCTGTGAATCATATTGATTAGGATATATAGGATAACTCTGTAAAACTGAAATCCAATATCCAAATCTATAACCACACTTGGTCATTTTCAATGAAACCTATATCTATAATAGTAAATACTCTTTATGAGTTATTCTTATGAAACAAATATATACATTATGATCCTTCATCCCAAAAAGGGTCATATTCTTTGGGATTTATCATCCATAAAAGGTCAATATTTAATATTAGAAAACCAAAACCCATCATGTTTTTCAACCACAAACTAGAAATACTATGAATGGATTCTGATGCATAAATTGTACCCGATACTTCATTTAATACATTTATCAATATTAATGGTATTTCAAAAGGATGAAAAATTCCATATAATTTTCCCAAAAATGATAATAAACTATTTAATTTTAACTATGTGTGATTCAATTAATGTTAACTTGGATATGTATGACAAATATCTTAGGCTCTGTCCTATTATCGAATTGGTTTTGGATGCCTATCCTTGTAAAGAACATCACATGGGAAACATTGTATGAACTTAGAAGAAACTAAAATGGTCATTTCCCATGACCATAAAAGGTAAAACATTCCCCCATAAAGTGGTAAAAACTACAAGTATTCTTATTCTCATCATTAGTATTCATCAGAATCCCCTCTCATGGTCTCGATCCAAACTCCACAACACCTACCACAAACATAGATAGCGATAAATTCAGATGTCCGTAGTTTTGTAGATTTATAAATAGAATAAAAAATAAATAAAACAATGGTGGAGAATACAGAAAATATTTAGGATCAAATAAAGTTTCTAATATTATAGTATATTAATGTACCACTATCTTTAATAATATATAAGACACAAAACATTGTCATCTGATCGCCGCAAAATATTATTACAGAAAAATTACAATTATGATCTAGGCTTTGAGTTATCATATATGAGTAGTAGTGACCACATTATGATATATATATATATAAACAGAGAAAAATTTCATTCTCGAATTTTTTTTGTAAATTAATTTTTTGGAAATAGGCACTAAAATTTTACTAATGTTCTTTTACCCATTGAAAATATTTTTTCTCAAAAAATTATTATCATTTATATTTATGAGATGATATTATAATTAATTTAAACCACATTTAGACATTTTATTTTATAAAAGTCATATAACATCTAAAATCAACATATCCAAATTATTTTGTTGTAAAATTTTTGGGCCATTATAAAAAAAAGGATGTTTTCAGTGAGTAGTGAAAAATATTTATTTTTATGAAAAGTGTCATTTCTTTTTATGTATTTAAAAAATATTGTTTTTTAGAATTGGTATTTAATTTTTTTAATTAATTACCTTAAAAATAAAATTAGTTTTTAAAAAATACTATTTATGGTTCATTTTCATAATGAAATTATACTTAAACGAATTTTTTCAAGACAATAATTTTTAATCACATTTTTAATATTGATTTCAAATTAATTTCTCAAATATATATTAATGGAATTTCATAAAATTAATTCTAAATTTTGAATTAAAATTCTATAATTTCATAAATAATTCCATTAAATTTTATGTCGTTATAAATAGTAATCCTCATACAATTGTTTTCACCATGGAAAGGATAATTTCTGTAAAACAAGTTTAAAAAAGTCAAATAATTATTTAAAATCACTTAAAAACATTCTATTATTTCAGTGGTTGTCTATATTTCACAAATAGTCATGAAAATTCTAAAATGTTGAAATTTATTACTTCTCTCTTATAATAATTACCATAATATTATTTTATGAAACAAATAAATAGAAATTGAAACGCATTTTATAACATATTTATCATTTTCACATAAAGATAAGAAGATATTATGTTGAGTTCCAAATTGTTATTGAAATATGATTTAGTTTTTTTACCATTTATATTTTTTAAAAATATATTGTGATAAAATATTTTCTTTAGATTCTATTGAATGCCAAAATAGTGTATGTGAAAATAGATGAATAATTATTTAAATAATATTACAAACAAAAAAATTAATATTATTTGAGTGAGGTTTCAGGTTGTAATTTTTTCTAAACATATAATTTAATACATATGTTTTAATATTTTATATAGAAACTAAATTATATTATTAATGTTCTTTTATTTTCAACAATGTGAAATACCTAAGAATAATATTCACTATATATAATGATAAATAATATTTTATTAAATTAATTAAAATTCAAAAATAAAATATTTAATTAATTATGTGAATTTTATATGGTATATCTTATCAATTTTTGTCCACTTATGGGTCACTTTACTTTTTTAAGTCCCTTATAATCATTAGAACAACTAAAAATTGGGGGATCAATCACATGTTTCTTTTTCTAATTTTTAATTATCAAAAATTAACTCTGTGACATGTTATAGTTTTATCCTACTAAACATTTATGACAATATTAAAATAATATAATGATGAGAAATTTTGTAAGGAAAACAACATTATTGGGTTTTATCTCAGTGATAAAACTAAATCCTATCCATGAAGACTCTAAATGATCCAGAATAAAATATTATTTGAAATAAATGAATATTATTTTTATCCAACATCCATTATAATCCCTTCATATCTCAATAATAATTATTATAATAACTCCAATCCATTTATAATTTTTTCCTTATATAATTGAGATTTCTTAAAATATATGATACTTGTTATGAAAAACTATGAATTGGTTATCCATAAAACACTCTCTGATTTTTTTTTTCTTGAAAATGTTCTTCCAATGCACTCTTGATCCATTTTTTGAAACTCCTTACATATTTAATCTCTAAATACAATAATATTTTATGACATGTGGCCTTCCAATTTAATGAAAATTCTAAACATAAAATCATTGATAAAAAAAATATTCAAAAATAAATATGATATTTCTTAGAACGGACAACACTATGTGATTCTCTGATTGAAAAATATATCCTTTAATTTTTAACAAATAAAATAATCTCGATTAAAAAACTCAATATGAAACCAATTTGAAACATTTTATTTATTTCAAACGTGATCATAGTTCTCAATAGACATTCATATTATACTTGCATTCAATTTTATAGCTTCTTGCAATGTAGAAAATGAGGGAAATAAATTTCATTTCCCCACTCAAATAATTTCAATAATAAAAAATATGGGTTACTTAAAATTCATTGGACACTTCTCAACTCTTCTAGAATATCCTGGAACGTTCTTAACATTTCATAAACTGTCTAGTGATTTCAACCTTCTTCAGAATTTTTCAACCAAATATACTAGAAAACTTATTCAAAGTCTCATTTTTAGATAGGTAAGGTAAAATTAAAAAACACAAAAAAAAATATTTGAAAAATTGTGGAGTTTATAATGTAATGTAAATATTTTTAAAAACTATATCCAATTGATTTTTTAAGACATATTTTGAAACTCATTAAACTAATTATGACTCTATTATAGACATCGTCTAGTAGATTATACCTAATGAAACATTCCAGTTAATCTTAATTGGGTCAAACTTATTCTTAAAAAATACTTCAACTAAAATATCAACTCAATTACATAGATTTTTTCTTCCAATGTCCATCTATCATTGGGATGTTTTCAGGATGGATCTTTTTCTGCAATAATTGATATGATTTCTTTAAGGCCCTGATATTTTTTTGAGATAGATTTTTTTTAAATTTCTTATGTTATACTCTACACCAATATAATATTGTGATAAATTAAACACCATAATATATTGTGGTATACACAACACTATTCATGGCTTTTGTTACACAAAAAAATGAGTTTTTTGATATACTTAATTTCAAGGTTAAATGAGTATAAGAGAAAAACTAAATATTAGAATGTTACCTAATAACCTGTCCATTATAATGGTGGTTATGAAGTGCATTATCAAAATTATTTTAATATTTCGGGAAAATATATATATAACAAAATATTTATTTAGAAATTAACATTAAATTTAAATAAAACAATTTTTAAATAAAAGGAAATGTTTTCTTGAAAAACTATTTAGATGTAAATAAGATATTTCATAAAACAATAAGGTTACTCTTGTTGTATTTTATTAATTAAATATATATTTAATATCTTCAATATATTTTTTTAAACTCCGTATTATATGTTTTCAAAACGTTATATAAGACAAAATTTAAATTTTTATATAAAAGTAGTATTAACAAAAAAGTGTTTTCCTCCTTTTATTGAGGCACCACATTTAAATCATATTTTTTAAAAAGATTTATATAATATATGAAAAAAAATATCTTGTTTGTAATTGGGATAAACAAAATTAATTTGGATGAATTTTTGATAATTTCTGGAAAATTGCCTTTTCCTGATGAACAATCCAAATATACAAAGTTTAAATAGAAAATATATTTTTTCATCAAAAAAATTTATTGTTGGGACCAGGTTGAATGAAGATGAAAGTTTGAAGAGTTAGCTTTTACAGAGTGTTGTATTTTGTTGTCAAAGGCGATAAATGAATTCACTGTGTAGAAGGATCATAAATCAGACGATGCTTTGCTGGTATGTATTTCACACAAATCATGAGTTAGGAGAACTTGTGATGCAAGCCTTATGAAGGAAAGGGGGAGAAACGATGATGCCAGTCATATAATGTTATGATTGGAAGGAATGATGCTGCTGGAAGATAGGAAAGATTCAGTTCCCATTGCAACTCTGACGATGCTTAAGCTGATCTATCAAAGGATAAATATCACGATAGTGGGATTCGTGATAAGAGGAGAAGAATGGTTATGGGAAGCAGTAAAGAGATAAAATGGCAAAGCAATAGACAATCTGGGGATGGCAGAAAAGCACAGTTTAAGGTGGCGCTGTTTTCCAGTGTTTGCCAAATTTTAGGGCCTGAAAATCGGGAGATGAAGAAATGTGCTTGGCAACTGATGTTGCACATACGATTGAAGATGGTTTATACGTGCAAAAGAGTTATTCAAGGTCAGAACTATGAAAAATGATAAAGGCATGGAGTGCGCGGAAATTTAGGCACGTTTCGCGCAAAAATAAAGTGGTGCGCGCAATATCTGCGGGATGCGCGAAATAGTAGCGGGTTGCGCGAAAAATCTGCGGGATGCGCGAAATATTGGCATGGTGCGCGAAATTGAGGAATGAAGTTTTCGCGCAAATGATGGTTCGAGATCAGAAGATCGAAAGTTGGCAAAGGAATGAAATGCGCGAAATATTGGAGCAGTGCGCGAAATCTGATGTTGCAGGAAAGATTGGGTTTGCGCGCAATATGGAACGCGGTGCGGAATTTTGCGCGCAATTGGTGCTTCATGCTTAGAAGGATGAAAAATGGCAAAGGCATGAGGTGCGCGAAATATTGAAGCATGGCGCGAAATATGAAGTTGCATAAAAGAGTTTTTACGCGCATGGAGGAGGTTTTACGCGCGGATTAGTGTTTTTCGCGCGGGTTCAAAAATGCCTATAAATATGAGGCTAACCCTTGTTAGTTGTTAATGCTCGACACTTAGAAGAAATCCCGAGCTCTGGTGCACGTAAATTATACGCTAAGTGAGTTGCGCGAAAAGAGGAAAAGTTGCGCGAAAACGATTTTCGCGCCAAAAGGGAATTTTACGCGCAAGCCATTTGAATTGCGCGCAAGGCACCCTAAGGGCTGCGCGAAATATTTGGGGTCTTCGCACGTATTCAGTTGTGCACGAGAGAGTTCTTACCGGCTTCTGGGTAAGAAAGTGAAGATTTGTACTTCGGAGAATACATCTGTTTAATTGTAAAGAAGCACTGAAACATTGTGTTATCCTATTTGTGCTAAGAGGGAGCACACGCACTATTGGATTGTTTTCAAAGTGCTGCACGAGTGTAAGGGTATATCCTACTCGTTGTATTCCACATCAAAGGATTGTTTTCTAGTGGATTGTGTGGTACTGGATTATTTCCGTACCATACCAAGGACGTAGCTACTCTTGTTGAGTAGTGAACCTTGTAAATCTTGTGTTCCTATGGATGTGTGTGTTCAGCAGGGAAGAAACTCTTTAACAGGAGGCGAAGGTTGTTTCAAAAAGGGGAAACTTAAAAAGAAAAAGATATCACTGATTCACCCCCTCCCCCTCTCAGTGATACTTGGATCCTGATTGGGAACTTCAATTGGTATCAGAGGGAGGTTCCCTTCGTTTACTCTTCGCTGAATTGTTTGAAGAGAAGTTGTGATGGAAAATCTAAATTGCGTGAACAGTAAGGGGATTCCAATCTTCGATGGAAAGAACTATCACATCTGGAAGGACAGAATGATGCCGTATCTTATGTCTCTTGGATATGAAGTTCTTGAAACTACAACAGATGGATTTCCTGATATTGATGACAAGGTCCCTCTTACTCCTGTCGATAAGAAGAATCTTGAGAATGATGGAAGAGCTAAAAATGCATTACTCTCATCACTTTCTGAGAGTGAGTTTTTAAGAGTGAAAGGTGTCACTACTGCTAAAGGCATCTGGGATAAGCTAATGAATATCTATGAAGGAAATACAAAAGTGAAGAAGGCAAAACTACAAATCTGGAGGCTGAAGTATGAAGACCTGAAAATGGGAGAATCTGAATCTGTTGGGGAATTCTTTACCAGAGTTAATGACATTGTCAGTACAATCAGATGTCTTGTTGAAAAGTTAGAAGATGATACAGTTGTTGAAAAGATCCTGAGAATTCTGCCTGACAAATTTGATGCTAAAGTTTCTTCACTAGAAGACAGAGATCCGGAAACATTATCTCTTGATGATTTGAACAGTACTCTCATCACTTATGAGATGAGAAGAGAGAAGACCATGAAGAGCAAAGCAAAAACTGATAGAGAAATGTCTTTCAGGGCAGAAAAGAAAGAGAAGTCGAAGAAAATTCTTATTAATGAAGAAGCTGGTGAATCCAACTCTGAAAATGAGGTATGTAAAAATTTTGATGAAATTCTATCCTTGTTTTCTAAAAATGTTAAAAGAGGCACAGGGAAATACAAAGGGAAACTCCCTTTGAAATGTTTTGAATGTGGAGTAGTTGGCCACTTTGCGGCTAATTTCCCTCAAAAGGGGAAAGATGCCGACAGTGATGAAGAAGACAGAGGACCAAGAAGGTCATGGAAGAAACAGGATCGAAAAGATAAATATTCTGGTAGAAGTCAGAATAAAAAATTCTTTAAATCAAAAAGAAGAAGCTTTTTGTCAAATGATAAGGAAGATGATGATAGCGAGACTGAATCAGAAAAATCTGCTACTGAAAAAACTAGAGAGAGTACCTTTTTTGCAACAGTGAATAATGATGATTATGAGAGTAGTAGTACTGAAGAAGAAGAGACTCAACTTGAACAGTATCTGAAAGAAGAGCTGAAGGAATGTTTGAGGAAGATCAGAAAACTGGAGAAAGAAAACAACAAGTTAGTAAAAGAAAATTCCACAGTAAACAATCAAGAAGGTTTTACAGATGATAAAATCATGATGAAAAAAGAGATTGATGATCTGAAAAATTCTCTTAAGAATACAAAGAATCGTAATGATCATCTTGAAGTGAAGTTGAAGGCAAAAGAAGAAGAGTTGGAACTTGTCCAACAAAAACTGCATAAAGCTAAAGAAATGAATATCAGTTCCAAAAATTCTATCTCAGAAGTAGGGGAATGTTCCAGTAAGAATGAACCAAAAAGGGATCTACAAAACTTACCTTCAAAGGTTTAAATGAAAGACAAAACTGGTTCTGATAAGAACAAGGCTGGAAAGACAAAGTATGTGGTCAAAATCAGCAATGCAGAAAAATCAGAAGTGCATAAAAATCTTGAGTCAAGAAAAGCTTCTAATACTTCTGGTACAGCTGAATCTGAGCTGAAGAAGAGAGTTACAAATGAAAATATGATGGTTTTTGAGAAGCGTGCTCACAACTCCATTCAGTCTAAAAGTTTCAGAGGTAAATATTCTTTCTATGGATACTGCTGGTATTGTGGTGGATTCGGACACATGGAAAGTATGTGTTGGTTTAACCAACAACATTACAACTATTCCAAAAGTTTTGAAGGACAAGGATTGAGGGGGAGCCAACGCTTTCAAAATAGAAGATCTCCAAATAAGTTTCAGAAGAAATCTGAGAAGACTGGTGTGAAAGTTGGGAACAGATTCCAACCACTGGAAACTTATTGTGAAAGATGTGATCAACCTGGACATCTTGCTAAGGGCTGCCTTAGTGTGTTACCAGAGCAACAAAAGTTTGTTAATAATCCTCAGAAGACAGAGTTTTTAAAATACAAAAGGGACAAATATGATAAGTCTGAAAAGAAAGAATGCATGGTTCTCTGGCCAGAACACATTGATTTGGCTAGGAAATTGGAAGAAGCAAAACAGAAAGTGGAGGAAAAGGAAGAACAAAAAGCACTTGTTGTTGAAACAGCTTTGAAGGCTACCAAAGGAGAACGTCCATGGATTCTTGATAGTGGATGTTCATCTCATATGACAGGAGACTTAAAGCTGCTGAAGAATGTGAAAGACTTTAAAGAAGGAACTGTGACATTTGGAAATGATGAATCTCTAAGGATCAAAGGTGTTGGATCAGCCATCATTGGAAAAGAAAAGATGAAATCCAGAAAAACACTATATGTTGATGGACTGAAACACAACCTGCTCAGTGTGTCACAACTCTGTGATGAGGGCAACAAAGTGATCTTCAGAAAAGATGGATTTGTTGTAAAAAGTGAAAATGATGGAAACATAGTTACAAGGGGCCAGCGTACAAGAGGGAATTTGTTCCAAGTTGGGGATGGACAGAACTCTTGTTACATGAGTGTGGTGGATGAAAATAAATTATGGCATAAAAGGCTGGGTCATATGTGTCAGAGAAATATGTGCAAGCTGTCAAAGCGAGAAAGTGTTCGGGATATGCCTGATTTATCAAGAGAAAGAGATTGGTGCTGCACTATTTGTGAGAAAGGGAAGATTGCTAATTCTATGCACAAGAGAGTTGAAATTCGCTCAAAAAGACCCTTAGAACTCATACACTCAGATGTATGTGGGCCAATGAGAAAGCAATCTTCAAATGGAGATAAGTACTTCATTACTTTCATTGATGACTTTACTCGCATTACTTGTGTTATGTACATGAGACATAAGTCAGATGCTCTAACAATGTTTAAGAGTTTCAGAAGGAAAGCAGAGAAAGAATGTGAGTATTCAGTGAAGAAGTTGAGAACTGATAATGGTGGTGAGTATAAGAATGAAGAGTTTGAAAGTTATCTTGAGAAACATGGAATTCGGCATGAGTTTAGTTCACCATACACACCTCAACAAAATGGGGTGGCTGAAAGAAAGAATCGAAGTCTGGTGGAAATGGGGAGAACTATGTTACTTGAACATAGTCTCTCTCATTATTATTGGAGGCAAGCCATGAGCACTGATGTGTATATTCAGAACCGGTGTTTCTATAGGCCAAACTCAGATATGACTCCATATGAAATGTTCTATGGAAAAACTCCAAGTCTGAAACACTTGAGAGTCTTTGGGAGTCCATGTATTATAAAGAAGAAAGGTGGAAATCTGGGAAAGTTCGAGCAAAGAGGAGATGACGGAATTTTTCTTGGCTATGCTCTAGAAGGAAGAGGATATAGATGCCTCAACAAAGAAACAGGAAGAATTATTGATTCTTCAGATGTAAAAGTTGTGGAAAGTGCTGAGAAAGAAAAGCAGTCATATGTTGATGTGGAAGTCGAGCGAGATAGAGAAGATTTTGTTAACAATTCTGATAATGCTTCAGAATTTGTTCATCCTACTCAAGAAGAGGAATCTGACTCAAAAATATCAAGTGATGAGGATGAAGTTCAAACAACTCATCCTAGGTTGAGGAAACAAGTGGAGGCTCAGAACATTATTGGAGATAAAAATCAGAGGGTTCAAACAAGAAGAACAACAAATGCTATATCACATACTTCTCTTTATTCGAAAGTTGAACCGAATGATGTAAATGAAGCATTTGAGCATCCAGAATGGGTTCATGCTATGAATGAAGAGCTTGATCAGATAGAGAAGAACAATACTTGGGAACTTGTGCCCAAGACGGACAACAAGAACATTATTGGTACAAAGTGGGTTTTTCGAAACAAGCTGAATGAAGAAGGTAAAGTAATAAGAAACAAGGAAAGATTGGTCTGCAAAGGGTATTCACAAATTGAAGGCATTGACTTTGATGAAACCTTTGCTCCAGTAGCTCGATTAGAAACAATCAGAATATTTCTTGCCATTTCTGCACAACGAGGTTACAAAATCTTTCAAATGGATGTAAAATCTGCATTCTTGAATGGTGATCTTGACGAGGAAGTTTACATTGATCAACCTTGTGGATTTGTTATTGGGAAAGATGAAAGCTATGTGTGCAGGTTGAAGAAGGCTCTGTATGGGCTAAAACAGGCTCCGAGAGCATGGTATTCTAAATTAGATACTTGCTTGAAGAAGATGAACTTTAAGAAAGGGAGAGTTGACAGCAATCTCTACATCAAGAAATGTCAGGAGTTTTCACTGATCGTTATTGTTTATGTCGATGATATTATATTTGCTGGAAATAATGAAAGATCATGTGAAAAATTTGCTGAGGAGATGAAGAAGTTATTTGAGATGTCCATGCTAGGTGAAATGAAGTACTTTCTTGGGTTACAAATTTCTCAGAAGAAGAATCATGTTTTTCTATCTCAAGAAAAGTATGCTAAGGAACTTCTGAAGAAGTTTGGCATGGAAAATTCGAAACCAGTTTCCACACCGATTTCAGTGGGAACCAAGTTGTCTAAAGATGGAGAAGGAAAGGAAGTTGATCAGAAAGAGTTTCGAAAACTGATTGGAAGTCTGCTATATTTGACGGCCTCAAGACCCGACATCGTCTATGCTGTTACTTTATGTGCGAGATTTCAGAGTGCTCCTAAAGAATCACATTTGATTGCTGGAAAAAGAATTCTCAGATATATCAAAGGCACAACAAACTTTGGAATCCGGTATGACGGCTCTGAAAATATTGATCTATTTGGGTATTCTGATGCTGATTGGGCAGGAAATGTTGATGATCGAAGATCCACATCTGGTGGAGTATTCTTTCTAGGAAAAAGCTGTGTTATTTGGCATACCAAGAAACAGAATTCAGTAACTCTTAGCACAGCTGAGGCTGAGTATGTTGCTGCTACTCAAGCTGCAACTCAACTGATGTGGATGAAGACTCAGCTGGAAGATCTACTTGTTGAAGTAAAGCTACCATTGCTCATGGGTTGTGATAATCAGAGTGCAATCAATCTTACAAGAAATCCAGTACAACATTCTCGTTCAAAACACATTGATATAAAGTACCACTTCATCAAAGAGCAGGTTGAAAAGAATGAACTGAGGCTGGAGTGTGTTCCTACATCTGAACAAATTGCTGATATATTTACAAAACCGTTACCGAAGGAACCATTTGCAAAGTTGAGGTTGAACATGGGTGTACAACCTCCTTCTCATCAAGGTTAAGGTAAATGTTTCTGTCCCCTCTCTCGTCTTAGCTTTGGATAGTGTTGTCAAGGGGGAGAATTGTTTCATAAATCTATCCATAAGGAAGAATGTATTAAGGGAGAGTTGTGGGTAAGCTGTGAATTCAGCATGTATGTGAGTGAACTATTCTAACTATTTGTTGGAGTGGTTGTAGGAAACAAAGTTGTTTTACAGGAAAGTTGAAGAAGTGAAGAATGCTATTGCAAGATGTTCTGAAGAAGGATGAGGAGGTATGTTCATGAGATTTCACAGTCACTGATTTTGGACAGCATGGTTTTGGCTGTCAATAAATCTTGTTTCCTACAATGAGTTAGCTCACATAGGCTTAGAATTGTTGATAAGTAATCCATTGCAAAAGGTTTCAAAATTCAGTGATTTATGGATCTTTGTTGACAACAAAATCCAAAGGGGGAGATTGTTGGGACCAGGTTGAATGAAGATGAAAGTTTGAAGAATTAGCTTTTACAGAGTGTTGTATTTTGTTGTCAAAGGCGATAAATGAATTCACTGTGTAGAAGGATCATAAATCAGACGATGCTTTGCTGGTATGTATTTCACACAAATCATGAGTTAGGAGAACTTGTGATGCAAGCCTTATGAAGGAAAGGGGGAGAAACGATGATGCCAGTCATATAATGTTATGATTGGAAGGAATGATGCTGCTGGAAGATAGGAAAGATTCAGTTCCCATTGCAACTCTGACGATGCTTAAGCTGATCTATCAAAGGATAAATATCACGATAGTGGGATTCGTGATAAGAGGAGAAGAATGGTTATGGGAAGCAGTAAAGAGATAAAATGGCAAAGCAATAGACAATCTGGGGATGGCAGAAAAGCACAGTTTAAGGTGGCGCTGTTTTCCAGTGTTTGCCAAATTTTAGGGCCTGAAAATCGGGAGATGAAGAAATGTGCTTGGCAACTGATGTTGCACATACGATTGAAGATGGTTTATACGTGCAAAAGAGTTATTCAAGGTCAGAACTATGAAAAATGATAAAGGCATGGAGTGCGCGGAAATTTAGGCACGTTTCGCGCAAAAATAAAGTGGTGCGCGCAATATCTGCGGGATGCGCGAAATAGTAGCGGGTTGCGCGAAAAATCTGCGGGATGCGCGAAATATTGGCATGGTGCGCGAAATTGAGGAATGAAGTTTTCGCGCAAATGATGGTTCGAGATCAGAAGATCGAAAGTTGGAAAAGGAATGAAATGCGCGAAATATTGGAGCAGTGCGCGAAATCTGATGTTGCAGGAAAGATTGGGTTTGCGCGCAATATGGAACGCGGTGCGGAATTTTGCGCGCAATTGGTGCTTCATGCTTAGAAGGATGAAAAATGGCAAAGGCATGAGGTGCGCGAAATATTGAAGCATGGCGCGAAATATGAAGTTGCATAAAAGAGTTTTTACGCGCATGGAGGAGGTTTTACGCGCGGATTAGTGTTTTTCGCGCGGGTTCAAAAATGCCTATAAATATGAGGCTAACCCTTGTTAGTTGTTAATGCTCGACACTTAGAAGAAATTCTGAGCTCTGGTGCACGTAAATTATACGCTAAGTGAGTTGCGCGAAAAGAGGAAAAGTTGCGCGAAAACGATTTTCGCGCCAAAAGGGAATTTTACGCGCAAGCCATTTGAATTGCGCGCAAGGCACCCTAAAGGCTGCGTGAAATATTTGGGGTCTTCGCACGTATTCAGTTGTGCACGAGAGAGTTCTTACCGGCTTCTGGGTAAGAAAGTGAAGATTTGTACATCGGAGAATACATCTGTTAAATTGTAAAGAAGCACTGAAACATTGTGTTATCCTATTTGTGCTAAGAGGGAGCACACGCACTATTGGATTGTTTTCAAAGTGCTGCACGAGTGTAAGGGTATATCCTACTCGTTGTATTCCACATCAAAGGATTGTTTTCTAGTGGATTGTGTGGTACTGGATTATTTCCGTACCATACCAAGGACGTAGCTACTCTTGTTGAGTAGTGAACCTTGTAAATCTTGTGTTCCTGTGGATGTGTGTGTTCAGCAGGGAAGAAACTCTTTAACAGGAGGCGAAGGTTGTTTCAAAAAGGGGAAACTTAAAAAGAAAAAGATATCACTGATTCACCCCATCCCCCTCTCAGTGATACTTGGATCCTGATTGGGAACTTCATTTATAAGGTTATAATATATTATTTAGGGTTTTTAAAATTCAAAATATATTTTGTTTTTATCATTTTAATATAATAAAGGTCATTGGAATTAATTTTATAGTAAATTTTAATTTAAAAACATTTCAATATTTTTCATGCTTTAACTTTTAAAACATGTTTTCACATTCTTATAGTGTGATTAATTTCAAATTAATAAATGAAACTTCCATGTTTAGAATTTTTTAAAATGTATTCAATTTTTAGAATTAATGAATCCAAATTATATAAATATAATTCTATTATTTTTTGGAATTCTGAATTGTCACTAATGTAATTTTTTTACTAGTACGGAATAAAGGTAAATTATGTAATTAATGGTCAATATAATATTTTTAAACTACCTTAAAAAATTTCCTAATATCTTTCTATGAGTGTTTTTCTATATAAATCATTCTTTGGTCGAAATAACATCCCTTCCAAGACACTTGGATGAGATTAAGAAATTTAATATGTTTTATTTTAAGAAAAGATAAATATTTCTTACTGAAATTTTAATAAGTATATCAGTTTTTATATAAGGTTATAGAAAATATGAGTTCAAATATAAATAATAATTTTATGTATAAAATATTTTTCTTTATCATGGTATTTGTTTTTAATTTTTCAGAACTATATAATGACCTCAAGACCATACACATTAATGATAAAGAAAATATGTAATTAATGAAAAATTAATCGTATAATTTTTATTAAAATGATAATAACCATTAAAAAACATGAAATTTGTGTTTGTTTGTATATTATATCAAGACTTTAATACTATAATGTTCTTGTTATTTACAATTTTTCCATATTAAATTATTATGACACTTGTATTATTTTTTTATAAGTCATCTTAAAGTTGTCATATTCGTGTTTTAACAAATATAATATTTTTAATGTAGGATTTTCCAGAAGAATATACAAGTATAAGTAATAATTATAAAATATAGATGATTTATAATTGTAGTTGTATTGTATTTTTTAATTTTTATTCAAAAAATATGTTTATTAAATAATTACTCAAAAACAATGTATTAATTATTTTATTAAAGGAAATACCAAATTAATGTTATAAAAAATACTAAAATAAATAAACTATGGTATTGTTAATATATACAATGATTTTAATAGATTTTCTTGACCCTATATGTGTATAATAAAATATTTGGTTCCAAGAAAACATCATATAATAATATTTTTAAAATTCAATAAATTTAATTTTATCCAAATCGACACTATTGACTGATTACCAAAATAATGCATAATTAAATTATTCAAAAATCATAAAACAATTTAAAAAATATTCAAAAATTATTATAGGGTTAATAATGTCCTATTTCATTCATTTATGATCTAAATTACCACAAATAATAATATATTTGACCCTTTTAATTTTTAAATATTTGTTAATTTTGTTAAAAATTAAATAGAATAACTAAGTGTTATTTAAAATGATGAATTTTAAATTGATTAAAAAGAGTTATATAAAATTTACTAGTTGATGATATTAAAAACTCATCTCATTTAATCTTTAAATATTTAACATTTTGGAGGTTTTGAGATGGATTTGGAATTTTTTATAATGTAATATTTTTGGAGACTCCAAAAGTTCAAATAACATCAATTATAAAAGAGAACATCCTCCCTCTAAACTTCTCTTCACATTGAGCCTTAGATATTTTCAATTCCCAACCCATTTTCTTTCTCAACATCCTTCTTTACATTATATATGTGACTTTATTCGAAAAAAACACACTCTAGTGCCTTTAATAGGAGATAGAGAGGGAGCTCATCGGAGAAGATGTAATATCCTCTACCGATTCTTTCAAACATATTTCTTATTCTACTTAGTATTAATGATTATTTATATTTTAAATTAATATATATAGTATCATTTATATTCATAGACGTTATTATGATTATGAAAAAACCATATTTCACCATCTATCCATCCTATGAAAAAAGATAGGACCACAAGTTCGAATGTACAACTTACCATCTCCACATCGTGGTGTAACATGTTTTTCACCAAAACCTTACCTGGATGGGTATAATGATGAAAAAAGTAACTACATGATATTATTATAATATGATATGGAGTTTATATAAAAATTTATACCATCCAATTTCATACCATTTCAGAATTATTGGAATGATGTTGTCACAAGTACGTACGTACGACATACCATCTTCACGATGAGATGTGATTCATTATACATGATATCCATTAAAGAATAATAATATAAATTTATATAATTAATAAATACGATATATATTATTTCAATATCATTTTAGGGTATTATAAATATGTTGTAATAAAGAGAACCATAACTTATTCAACAAAATATGCAAAAGAAAATTAAGTATTTAATACCCAAATGAAAAATAATAATTTAATGTTGTTAGCAAATGGATAATGATTTGTTCATATATCATATCAAAAAAATTAATATGATGATATAATAATTAAGTTGCATTATATAAATCATTATATAGGAGGTTTTGATACATTCAAATGATATCATACTTAATGTAAGGGATAATTTTATTATTCTCATTATTATCTGAATATTTTTATACGTAAGTATTTACTGGGGTATATATTTCATCCATATCCATGGTTTCTAACAAAATCATAAAATTATTTACTACTATCTAATTTATTTTTGAAGTCATTTTACCCAATTTTATCTTTTTACTACATGGTTTGGAAATAATCTTTCTTCTATTTTCAAAACAAAGTACTTTTTGACTTTTCTGTCGAAACTATGAGAACAATTTTATTTTATCGTATACAACATGAAATGATTTTTATTATTTCCTAATATATTTTTTTAATGTTTATTACTTTACAATATTTCATGGTTATATTCAAGGAAATTCATTTCTTTTTAAATTTTGTGGAATTTTGATAAAATAATATGTTTTTAAATAAAAAATGATATTTTACTCATTAATTATTTTCAAGTGGTCAATAAATATTAATTTTCAACAAAGATAGAATTATTAAATGGGGATATGTTTTTGTTATACTATATCTATTATTCATATGACTTTTTTTGATGGAATCTTATTTATAAATTCCATTTTATTCGTGGATTATGTTTGGAGGGAATTTTTTTTTAAGAATCCCATTTTATTCCTTTGGTTATACTACGCTAAATGAATTATCATTTTTCGGCACATGTAAGAATGATATCATTCAGAGATGTATAGGACCTTTACCTCCCTCCAATGAATTGGGTAAATATGTATAAATAATGAGGAACATATTTTATTTTGTGAACCTAATTTCATGTTCACAATTCTCTACGTGGGGTGCTTTTCATGTCCATAATTTTATGCCTATACTTGGTTTTCATGCCCATTAGTTTTTGAAAGGACCTTATTTCATGTCCTTAATTTAATGATTGAAACTATTAAAACATATACTTGTTTAAAAATTAAAAATATTATGTGTATGAAACATGTTAGTTCCTTATTCTAATGTTAATATCCCATCGATTATGTCTGTCGATATACTTAAGATTCTTGTTTTATGAACTGTTAATGTTTTTCTATGATTTTTGGTATACAACTTATGATCTTTTATTTACAAAATCACGTTCCCATACCCATATTCTGATCATATTCCAACATATCTCTTTTTATACCCTAAATAATAACCTAAGCTCACCTCTTTTTTTCAATTTCTCTAGGAATAAAGAAATGTTTTATATAGGGTTACTAATGTAACATTGTAACATCCCAAGTAATTAAAGAATAAAGGATTTTCATATTTATTAATATTTACGAATTAAATATTAATTTTAATTAAAAGGGTTTTCTACGTTCGATAGCGTACTCTATACGCAACGATGAGTTTCTTTGAAAACTTACGTTGCACACAAGTAATAAAATAATATTATTTTAAATGTTAGTTAACAAGTAGCCGTTGTACTGGTGGGAATGGATATAAATAACTAAAATATTATTATATATGTTTTAAAATGTTTTTACATTTACCCAATAAAAGATAAAGGCTTAAAATATGGAAAGAGTTCAATTTTAGGCATTTATACCCTAATTTTCACTAACGGTTCACTTATCACCTTTTGACGGAGAACTGTCATTAAATATAGTATTGATCAATCTTATAAATTCTATTGGACCAAAAATAACTCTTCTTTAGAACCGGGACATCGAAATTTACTTTGTGTAAATTTTTTGTATCTTTCCGATAAAGTTCTTTTTTTAATGAATAGTGTAAAATGTTGTATTTTAATTCAAAACCTATTTTTAATCTAATTTATTTATATGATTAGATTATCTTTTGAATTGGTTTTAAAGTGAAATTAGAAAATATTTTTACCATTAAATCCAATAGTGGTTGTTGGAATTAATTTCACTTTGAAATCAGACTTAAACTAGTGTCAATCTTTTGATACTTATTGTTTCATAAAAACACGCTATTTGCTCTGACAGTGGGAATTAATTATTAAATTAATTAATGTGACTTATATGTTTTAAATTTTGTAAAACAGACTTCATTTTTGAATTTGTAATATCAAATATAGCTTAGGTTGAATTTTTGGTAATTTTCTGAAAAACTTCAATTTTTGATGAATAGTGAAACCACTAAGTGGTACTTATAAAAACTGATTTTCCGTTTAAATGAAATTTTGCAATCATTGTGTTTTGATTTTCAAAAATCCGACATACATGGTTGTCATTAAGAAGTAAAATGTGGTTCAATGAGATTAAAATAATTTTTTGGTGAATAGTAACTTATTAAGTTTTTAATCGCGATTAGAGGTAATTAGTGTAGTTTAAGGTAAAAATAATGCTTTATTAAAATGATATGAGCTTGACACATGTCCTAACCCAATTGGTTTTGCCATGGCCGACCATGAAAACCCATGGGTCGATTTTGGGGACCCCATGGAGCCACTTGGGTGAGATAATGACTTTAATGCCTTTTTTTAATAAAAGTAAAAATGACACAAACATAATATGTTTTATGAAAACAATTTTTACATGTGGTTATAAAGATCAGATTTTTTATTATAAATATTAATTGGAAAGATAAAAAGATTTACTACATCATAGTATTTTTGTTGTAATTTTTAGACTTTAAATAAATTAAATTATTTATGACATCATTATGATGCAGTGATGACTTCATTATTTAACGATTTAAATAAAATGGAAAGATAATGTAATATCTAAAACCTACACAGGTAAAAAACCTATTGGATGGGAATATTTCTAAGCCTTATAATCTTATATTCAAAATATATCAATGTGGGACCTTAGAAATTCGGATCACTTTTGAAAATAAAATAATAGTTTCATGATTTCCAAAAGTGCCCCTCCTCTCCTCTTATAAAAGGCCCCCACCTCTACCTCATTTCACACACGCCTCAAGCCTTTGGCTCGGCCATCCCCTACCCATTTACTCTCTCCGCATCCCTCTCCTCATCCTAGAGGATTCCCTTTGGGCAGAATCCTTTCAAAGGAAGCCTTCAGGCTCAAAACAAAAGGAGTTACACTTTTAAAGGTAATTCATTCTCTCTTGTTCATTTGTTTTATTTTTCTTCTCCAACCCCCTAAACTTTTTTATTTACTTATTTTGTAACAAAACCAGTATCTTCAATATACTAGGATGTTGGTATAAGATTTATTCGAGCTACACTCTCACACAACTACATCAAATGGTTAAAGAACACACGGTTTCCGTGGATGGTGAAATTCTGCCTCCCGAAACGATGATTGTTCAATACTCTTTTAACACCTTCAAAGGTGGCCATTATGATGTCACTATTTTTATATATGATATATAATATGTTTATTATTTTCTTAAGCTTATGTATTTTTCATTTATGGAATACCATTATTGTTTCCATTATGGGTAAACACGATATCTTCATTTTAGGAAGTGTGGACTACCGCCCCCTGAAAGTGATTTGATTCGTTAATACCATATGTGGGATGTGTAAAGGATAAAGATAATGATATTATAAATGTTATTATATTGTAATTATAATATACTCTTATATCATTATGATTCCATTCTATAAAATACGAAATAGAAATGAAAGTAGCGTTCATGCGTACGTACAGCTTACCGTCTCCATGAACGGTGCATTTCATTTATTACCTCTAAATGATTATGTAATATTATAAATACATGAATATTCTGGATATATATGATATATATGATATCCAAATCAGGAATGTCTTTCTGGATATAAAGAACTTCTGACCACACGAACAACATGTAATTGTAAGAAGTCCACTTTCGACTTAAGAACCAAATATTGAAAAAACAAACATCATTAACATATATGGTTGCATAATGTTTATAACATGGAAATAAGTGATATAAAAGGAATAATGAACTCTAAAAAGGTTCTTAATCAAGTATAAATTAACTCAAGTTTATTATTCAGGATGTTAAAGAACGATCGAGTCAAGTCGGACCTGAGGTAAGGGACTTCGTCTCAATCTCCTTTCATTGATGCATATTTCGTTTTATACACAACTTTATTTTATACGGTTTATAAACCCCTTTGAGTTTTACTTTTATACAAAAGGAATCTTTTTCTACGAAGCATTTTACTAAACGAAAAAAAGGAATGTTTTTTTTAATGTATGCGGTGACAACGACTTTTTCCGCCGCCGCGAGTATTATTTGGTCATTGGCTTCCTGAACAAGCCGTAATGTTTTTAAAATAAAATAAATACCATATACTCTTTTATGTATTTTGGTATTGAAAATGGTTTTGATAAAGGATTCTATTATGTCAATATATTTATGATATATTGTGATTGAAAAGTGGAAATGTTATCATTCCTTTATATTGGTTTTATGTTTTATGATTTTATATTGGTACTTGGACATTTTAACGGGTGGTTATGTTATAAACCATATGACGGGTGGTGCCGTGAATACCAGGACAGGTGGTTACGTTATAACCTCCAATGCATTGGGTATGGAAGTCGGTCGTATGGCTATTCCATTAAGTATGTATGGAAATTGGCCATATGACTATTCCATTAAGTGATATGTGTGGAAGTCGACCGTATGGTTATTCCACTTAAGTATGTTTATGTCCCAATTTACCTTTATATATGTTATGTGTTCTTTATATGTGTTTTATGGTATTCCTTTGGTTACAAAAAGGTAAGTAATGATACTTTATTCAGCGAAGAGTTTTTTACTACTTCATGAAGGTGAAGGTATTACATTGATAGAGTATACATGGTTTACTTGGTTTGAAAAACTAACAGTTTTCATTGTTTGTGTATCCCTTACTGAGATTTTTATGCTCACCCCAAGTTTTTTTGAAATGTTTTTCACAGAACTTAATGTGGAATAAGGTCAAGGATGGGATCAAGGGAATGTCATGCTATATAAAACATGGAACTAGACATGTTTCTTTTAAGAGTTTTTTTTATTATGGAAACTTAGTAGAAGTGACTACTTTGTAATCTTTTGAGATGTAATAGTTATGTTCTAATCCCCTAAAACTCTAAACCTAAAAAGATCCTCAACGTGAATTATTCATTTAATTCAATATTAAGAAAGGTTTAAGGTCGGGGCCTTATAGTTGGTATCAGAGGGAGATTTATACAACTATAGGAGTTAGAAAAGTGTTAAATTATAATATGATTGAAATGATATAGCATTTACGGATTACCGTGTTGCTTCGCCTAAGATATTTCGTTGTTCAGAATGGTTTTCCGCAGAGGAAACAAAGAAACTATATTGGGACAACATCAGGAGGAAGACAACCTTCCAAATCAGCAACCTGAGATGGTCGAAATCAGAACTGAATAGTTTGTTGCAGTGATGGCACATTTGACTCAAGCTATAAATGGTGGTGGTATCCATGCACGAGATCAGCCAGATCAACCGCAGAGGAACATGTCAGTGGTGGAACATTTAATGAGGCAACATCCCCCATCATTCAGAGGATCATCTAACCCTGTGCAAGCTGAAGGGTGGATTAAAGCACTAGAGAAGATTTTTGATGTCATGGGGTGTTCAGAACATCAAAATTTTAGTCTTGCTATTTTCCGTTTTGAAGGTGAAGCTGATAAGTGGTGGTCGATGGTGAAAAATATCAGGGATAGTGATGAGATTGAGGATCTTCACTGGGACGAATTCAAAGGTATGTTTCTTGAGAAATATTTTCCTAAGGTGGTTCGTCTTAGGATGGAAAAACATTTCCTAGAATTGAGGCAGGAGGATGATTCAGTGGCTGCTTATGAAGCAAAGTTCACTCGATTGGAAAGGTATGCTCCAAACATCATACGAGATCTTGATAGTAAAATAAACCGTTTTTACTCAGGGTTAAAGCCAAAGTATCGAAGGGCATTAGCTTCTTGTGAGTTCGAAAGTTATGAAAAACTTGTTCGATGTGCGGAGAAGGTGGAAATGGAGTTTGCCGATGATCAGGTGTTCTATGACAAACAACAGAATAAGATGTCTAGTTGGCAGGCAAAGGGGAATAATTCATCAAAGAAGCAAGGAGGTAAGAAAACCAACTATCCATCCTGAGAGAAGTGTGGTAAAATGCATCCTGGAGAATGTTTATCCAAGTCTGGTAAGTGCTTTCGGTGTGGTAAGTCTGGTCATATTGCTCGTAACTGTAAAGAAGATGATCAAGAAGGAAATGAAAAGCCAATGGTAAGATGTTTTATGTGTAATGAAATGGGTCATTATGCAAACGAGTGTCCAACGAAGAACGCAACTGGGGGAATGCAGCCAGACTACAAGAATAAAGGGGTGGTGAAATCCTTTGCAACAACTTCAGCAGATGTTGGACCATCGAATGAAGTTGTATTAGGTACACTGTTTGTTTGTTCAGATTATGCCAATGTGTTGTTTGATTCAGGGTCTACACACTCTTTCATTTCTGAGAAGTTTTCTAGAAAATTGGAAATTCCATATCAAGATATGAATCCTAAACTTATGGTAAAAACACCCAGAGGGAACGTTGAGACAAAAAGGAATTATAAGAACCTTCCTATCCTTGTGTGTGGAAAGAATCTACCAGCAAACCTTATTGTTTTGCCTCTAGTAGAGTTTGATGTTATTTTGGGCATGGATTGGCTTTCTGTTTATCATGCTAAGATTGACTACAGAGCTAAAATGGTTTCTTTTCAGAAAGATTTTCAGTTTGTGTACAAGAATGAACCCTTGATTTTGATAACATATCGGGAAGTTGAGAAACATGTAAAAGATGTAAATGAATGTTACCTTTCACATATTGTTGAAAATAAAAGAAACTGTTCATATTAATGATGTGCCAGTGGTAAATGAGTATCTTGATGGTTTTCCTGATGAGTTTCCTGGTATTATTCATGATATGGAAGTTGAATTTACTGTTGACTTAGTTCCTGATTCTAAGCCAATTTTAAAACCCCCTTATCGAATGGCTCAAGTTGAACTTTTAGAGTTAAAGAAACAATTGCAGGAGTTATTAGATAAAGGTTTCATTCGACCTAGCAAATCACCTTGGGGTGATCCTGTCTTTTTTGTTAAAAAGAAAGATGGATCAATGAGACTTTGCATTGATTATAGATCCTTGAATAATATTACTGTTAAGAATAAGTATCCTTTGCCTCATATCGATGACTTGTTTGATCAGCTCCAGGGAGCTCAGTATTTTTCGAAGATTGACTTGAGTTCGGGGTACCATCAGTTGAAAGTAAAAGAAGGAGACGTTCCGAAGACTGCGTTCCGTACTAGATATGGAAATTATGAATTTGTAGTTATGCCTTTTGGGTTAACCAATGCACCTGCTGTATTCATGGACCTTATGAATAGAATTTTCCATGAGTTCGTGGATACGTTTGTGGTTGTTTTCATCGATTATATTTTGGTGTTTTCTAAAAGTAAAGAAGAGCATGAAAGTCGTTTAAGGGTTATCTTGCAAACCTTAAAAGAAAAGAAACTATATGGAAAATTCAGCAAGTGTGAGTTTTGGTTACAAAAAATTTCATTCCTAGGTCACATTGTTTCAAAAGATTTCATAACGGTTGATCCTACTAAAACAAAAGTTGTTGAAGAATGTCCAAGACCCACAAATGTAACCGAGATCCATAGTTTTCTTGGTTTGGCAGGTTACTACCGAAGGTTTGTTGAAAATTTATCACGGTTATCTAGTCCAATGACTAAGATAACTCGTAAGGGTGTTATTTTCATCTGGACAAAAGAATGTGATGATTGTTTTCAGGAGTTGAAGAGAATATTGGTGAATGCTCCAGTTTTGGCACTTCCTTCCAGGAATGGTGAGTTTGTTATATACAGTGATGCTTCGTTGAAGGGACTTGGCTGTGTCCTTATACATAATGATCAGGTAATTGCTTATGCTTCACGACAGTTGAAAACTCATGAGGTAAATTACCCTACACATGATTTGGAATTAGCTGTTGTTGTCTTTGCTTTAAAAATTTGGAGGCATCATTTGTATGGAGTAAAGTGTGAAATATATACTGATCACAAAAGTTTAAAGTATATATTCACTCAGAAAGAATTGAACATGAGACAGAGGAGATAGCTGGAATTAATCAAGGATTATGATTTTACAATTCATTACCATCAGGGAAAAGAAAATAAAGTGGCTGATGCTTTGAGTCGAAAAAGTAATGCTTCATTAGCAATGTTGTGTTTGGAACATGATCCTTTGGTCAAGGATTTGATGAACTTTGGCATATAAGTTATTGGTGCAAGAAGTTCTTCTGTTTTGTTTCAGGTATCAGTGAAATCTTCTCTATCAGACAGAATCAAGCAAGCACAGAAGCAAGACAGTGAGTTGCAAGAAAAAGGTAGAGCTGGTTCAGAAAGGTATGTTTCCTGAATTCAACATTGATAATGATTGTGTTTTGAGATTTGGGAAGAGATTGGGGGTACCTTGTGATTCATAATTAAAGAATGAGTTGTTATGTGAAGCTCATAGTTCTCCGTTTTCAGTTCATCCTGGCAGTACTAAGATGTATAGAGATCTGCAGGAGTATTACTGGTGGGATGGAATGAAAAGAGATATTGCTGATTTTACTGTGAAGTGTTTGACATGTCAACAGGTTAAAGCAGAGCGGCAGTTACCAAAAGGGATGCTTCAGCCTTTACCATTGCCAGAGTGGAAATGGGAGAATATATCCATGGACTTTGTTGTGGGATTACCGAAGACATCTCAAGGTAATAATGCAATCTGGGTTATTGTTGATCGCTTGACCAAGTCTGCTCATTTCCTTCCTATACGAGATACTTTTTCCCTAGATCAACTTTCCCGTTTGTATCTTAATGAGGTAGTCAGGTTACATGGAGTTCCTTTCTCCATTGTATCTGATCGTGATCCCAGGATCACTTCTAACTTTTGGAAAGGCCTTCAGAAGTCATTGGGTACTGAATTAAATTTTAGTACAGCTTTTCATTCTCAATCAGATGGGCAGTCAGAACGAACAATTCAGACCTTGGAGGATATGCTACGGGATTTTTCTATGGGTTATCAGGGAAGTTGGGACCAACATATTTCTTTGGTTGAATTTTCATATAATTACAGTTTTCAATCCAGTATACAGATGGCACCATTTGAGGCATTATATGGGAAGCGGTGTCGAACTCCAGCATTTTGGGATGAAGTGGGTGAAATGAAGCTGATGGGACCAGAATTGGTAGAAGAGATGGCAGAAAAAGTTTAGTTGATTCAGAAGCACATGAGAACAGCTCAGAGCAGGAAGAAGAATTATGCAGATAACCGGAGGAAGGATCTATCTTTCGAGGTAGGTGATCATGTTTTTCTCAAGGTTTCTCCGTGGAAAAGTGTGATGAGATTTGGTAGGAAAGGAAAGCTGAGTCCAAGGTTTATTGGACCATATGAAATTCTGGAGAAAGTTGGATCAGTTGCTTACAGAGTGGCTTTACCTCCGAGTTTATCTCAGGTACACAATGTTTTTCATGTCTCAATGTTGAGGAAGTATATGCCAGATACATCTCATGTTTTGAGTCCAGAGGTAGTTCAGCTGGAGGAGAACCTATCTTATGAAGAACAAGCAGTCTAGATTCTTGACCACAGGGAGCAGGTGTTATGGAATAAGGTGATTCATCAGGTAAAGGTTTTGTGTAAAAACCATGTGATTGAAGAGGCAACGTGGGAATCTGAAAATGCTATGAGGGATAAATACCCCCACTTATTCTGATAAGTGAATAAAATTGCGAGGACACAATTCCTAAAAGGGGGGAAGGATGTAACATCTCAGGTAATTAAAGAATAAAGATTTTTCATATTTATTAATATTTATGAATAAAATATTAATTTTAATTAAAAGGTTTTTCTACGTTCGATAGCGTACTCTATACGCAACGATGAGTTTCTTTGAAAACTTACATTGCACACAAGTAATAAAATAATATTATTTTAAATGTTAGTTAACAAGTAGCCGTTGTACTGGCGGGAATGGATAGAAATAACTAAAATATGATTATATATGTTTTTAAATGTTTTTACATTTACCCAATAAATGATAAAGGCTTAAAATATGGAAATAGTTCAATTTTAGGCATTTATACACTAATTTTCACTAAGGGTTCACTTATCACCTTTTGACGGTGAACCGTCATTAAATATAGTTTTGATCAATATTATAAATTCTATTGGACCAAAAATAACTATTCTTTAGAATCGGGATATCAAAATTTACTTTGTATAATTTTTTGGTATCTTTCCGATAAAGTTCTTTTTTTTAATGAATAGTGTAAAATGTTGTATTTTAATTCAAAACCTCTTTTTAATATAATTTATTTATATGATTATATTATCTTTTGAATTGGTTTTAAAGTGAAATTAGAAAATATTTTTACCATTAAATCCAATAGTGGTCGTTGGAATTAATTTCACTTTTAAATCGGACTAAATCTAGTGTCAATCTTTTGATACTTATTGTTTCATAAAAACACGCTATTTGCTCTGACAGCGGGAATTAATTATTAAATTAATTAATGTGACTTATATGTTTTGAATTTTGTAAAACAGACTTCATTTTTGAATTCGTAATATCAAATATAGCTTAGGGTGAATTTTTGGTAATTTTCTGAAAAACTTCAATTTTTGATGAATAGTGAAACCACTAAGTGGTACTTATAAAAACTAATTTTCCGTTTAAATGAAATTTTGCAATCATTGTGTTTTGATTTTCAAAAATCCGACATAGATGGTTGTCATTAAGAAGTAAAATGTGGTTTAATGAGATTAAAATAATTTTTTGGTGAATAGTAACTTATTAAGTTTTTAATCGCGATTAGAGGTAATTAGTGTAATTTAAGGTAAAAATAATGCTTTAATAAAATGAGATGAGCTTGACACATGTCCTAACCCTATTTGTTGTGTCATGGCCGACCAAGACAACCCATGGGTCGATTTAGGGGACCCCATGGAGCCACTTGGGTGAGATAATGACTTTAATGCCTTTTTTTAAATAAAAGTAAAAATGACACAAACAAAATACGTTTTACGAAAACAATTTTTACATGGGGTTATGAAGATCAGGTTTTTGATTATAAATATTCATTGGAAATATAAAAATATTTCCTACATCATAGTATTTTTTTTGTAATTTTTAGACTTTATATAAATTAAATTATTTATGACATCATTATGATGCAGTGATGACTTCATTATTTAATGATTTAAATAAAATGGAAAGATAATGTAATATCTAAAACCTAAACATGTCCAAAACATATTGGATGGAAATATTTCGAAGCCTTATCATCTTATCTTCAAAATAAATCAATGTGGGACCTTATAAATTCGAATCACTTTTGAAAATAAAATAATAGTTTCATGATTTCCAAAAGTGCCCCTCCTCTCCTCTTATAAAAGGCCCCCACCTCTACCTCATTTAACACACTCCTCAAGCCTTTGGCTCGGCCATACCCTGCCCATTTACTCTCTCCACATCCGTCACCTCATCCTAGAGGATTCCCTTTGGGCATAATATTTTTAAAGGAATCCTTTAGGCTCAAATCAAAAGGAGTTACACTTTTAAAAGTAATTCATTCTCTCTTGTTCATTTGTTTTATTTTGCTTCTCCAACCCCCTAAACTCTTTTTATTTACTTATTTTGTAACAACACCAGTATCTTCAATATACTAGGATTTTGTTATATGATTTATTCGAGCTACACTCTCACACAACTACATCAAATGGTTAAAGAACATACGGTTTCCGTGGATGGCGAAATTCTGCCTCCCGAAACGATGATTGTTCAATACTCTTTTAACACCTTCAAAGGTGGCCATTATGATGTCACTATTTTTATATATGATATATAATATGTTTATTATTTCCTTAAGCTTATGTATTTTTCATTTATGGCATACCATTATTGTTTCCATTATGGGTAAACACGATATCTTCATTTTAGAAAGTGCGGACTACCGCCCCCTAAAAGTGATTTGATTCGTTAATACCATATGTGGGATGTGTAAAGGATAAAGTTAATGATATTATATACGTTATTATACTGGAATTATAATATACTCTTATATCATTATGATTCCATTCTATAAAATACGAAATAGAAATGAAAGTAGCGTTCATGCGTACGTACGGCTTACCGTCTCCATTAACGGTGCATTTCATTTCTTACCTCTAAATGATTTTGTAATATTATAAATACATGTATATACTGGATATATATGATATATATGATATCCAAATCAGGAATTTCATTATGGATATATATAACCTTTGACCACACGAACAACATGTAATTGTAAGAAGTCCACTTTCGACTTAAGAACCAAATATTGACAAAACAAACATCATTAACTTAAATGGTTACATAATGTTTATAACATGGAAATAAGTGATATAAAAGGAATAATGCACTTTAAAAAGGTTCTTAATCAAGTATAAATTAACTCAAGTTTATTATTTAGGACGTTAAAGAACGATCAAGTCATGTCGGACCTGAGGTAAGGGACTTCGTCTCAATCTCCTTTCATTGGGGCATATATCGTTTTATACACAACTTTATTTTATACGGTGTATAAACCCCTTTGACTTTTACTTTTATACAAAAAGAATCTTTTTCTACGAAGCGTTTTACTAAACGACAAAAAGGAATGTTTTTTTAACGTACGTGGTGACAACGACTTTTTCCGCCGCCGCGAGTATTATTTGATCTTTGGCTTCCTCAACAAGCCGTAATGTTTTTAAAATAAAATAAATACCATATACTCTTTTATGTATTTTGGTATTGAAAATACTTTTGATAAAGGATTCTATTATGTCAATATATTTATGATATATTGTGATTGAAATGTGTAAATGCTATCATTTCTTTATATTGGTTTTATGTTTTATGATTTTATATTGGTACTTGGATATTTTAACGGGTGGTTACATTATAAACCATATGACGGGTGGTGCTGTGAATACCAGGATGGGTGGTTACGTTTTAACCTCCAATGCATTGGGTATGGAAGTCAGTCGTATGGCTATTCCATTAAGTATGTATCGAAATTGGCCGTATGGCTATTCCATTAAGTGATATGTGTGGAAGTCGACCGTATGGTTATTCCACTTAAGTATGTTTATGACCCAAGTTACCTTTATATATGTTATGTGTTCTTTATATGGGTTTTATGGTAATCCTTTGGTTACAAAAAGGTATGTAATGATACTTTATTCAGTGAAGAGTTTTTTTCTACTTCATGAAGGTGAAGGTATTACTTTGATATAGTATACATGGTTTACTTGATTTTGAAAAACTAACAGTTTTCATTCTTTATGTATCCCTTACTAAGCTTTTTATGCTCACCCCAAGTTTTTTTGAAATGTTTTTCACAGAACATAATGTGGAATAAGGTCAAGGATGGGATCAAGGGAATGTCATGCTATATAAAACATGGAACTAGACATGTTTCTTTTAAGAGTTTTTTTTATTATGGAAACATAGTAGAAGTGACTACTTTGTAATCTTTTGAGATGTAATAGTTATGTTCTAATTCACTAAAACTCGAAACCGGAAAAGATCCTCAACGTGAATTATTCATTTATTCAATATTAAGTAAGGTTTAAGGTCGGGGCCTTATCAACATCCCAGGTAAATAAAGAATAAAACATTTTCATATTTATTAATATTTACGAATTAAATATTAATTTTATTTTAAAGGTGCTGCTATGTTCGATAGCGTATCCGATACGCAACAAAGAGTTTCTTTGAAATCTTACGTTGCACACTAGTAATAAAATAATATTATTTTAAATGGTAGTTATCACATAGCCTTTGTATTTGTAGGAATGAATAGAAATATTTAAAATATGATTATATATGTTTTTTAAATGTTTTTACATTTATCCAATTAATGATAAAGTCTTAAAATAAGAAAAAGAATTCAATTTTAGGCATATATACTCTAGTTTTCATTAAAGGTCCACTTATCACCTTTTGATGGAGAACCTTCATTAAATATAGTTTTGGTCACTCTTATAAAATCTATTGGACCAAATAAAATTCTTTTATAGAATCGGGACATAAAAATTTACTTTGTGTAAATTTTTGTTACTTTTCCGATAAAGATCATTTTTTCATGAATAGTGAAAAACATTGTATTTTAATTCAAAACATCTTTTTAATATAGTTTATTAATATTATTAGATTATCTTTTGAATTTATTTTAAAGTGAAATTAGAATATATTTTTACCATTTAATCAAATAGTGGTCATTGGGATTAATTTCACTTTGAAATTGGACTTAAACTAGTGTCAATCTTTTGATACTTTTTGTTTCATAAAAACATGCTATTAGTTTTGACAGCGGGAGTTAATTATTAAATTAATTAATGAAACATATATGATTTAATTTTGTAAAATAGACATCATTTTTGAATTTGTAATATCAAATATAGCTTAGGGTGAATGTTTGGTATTTTTTCTGAAAAACTTCAATTTTTGATGAATAGTGAAACCACTAAGTGGTACTTAAAAAACTGATTTTTTTGTTTAAATGAAATTTTACCACCTCTTTGTTTTGAATTTCAAAAATAAGACATACATGGTTGTCATTAGGAAGTAAAATGTGGTTCAATGGGATAAAAAACATTTTTTGGTGAATAGTAACTTTTATGTTTTTAATCGCGATTAGAGGTAATTAGTGTAGTTTAAGGTATAAATAATGTTTTAATAATATGAAATGACCTTGAAACATTTCATACCCTTATTGGATGTGTCATGGCCGACCATGAAAATCCATGGGTAAACTTAGGGACCCCATGGAGACACTTTGGTAGGAAAATGACATTAATAACATTTTATATAATGTTAAAATAAAAATGTCACAAACATGTGTTGTTTTACTAAAAAAATTAAATTTGGTTATAAAAGTCATTTTTTTTCTATAAATATTCATTAGAAATCAAAAAATATTTCCTAAATCATGATATTTTTTTTATAATTTTTTGAAATTAAATAAATTAAATTATTTATGACATAATGATGATGCAGCGGTTACCTCATTATTTAACGATTTAAATACAATGAAACGATAATGTAAAATCTAAGACCTACACTTGTAAAAAACCTATTGGATGGGTGTATTTAGAACTCATTATCTTAGAAATATATAATTTTGGCACCTTTAAAATCTGAAAATCATTTTATAATAATGTAACCTTTTATAACTTTCCAAGAGTGCCCCTCCTCTCCTCTTATAAAAGGCCCCCACCTCTACCACCTTACCCACACCTCTAAAGCCTTTGTATCGCCCAACCCCTGCCCATTTTGTCTCTACACATCCCTCTATTACTCCTAGAATCCTCACATTGGGCAGAAGTTTCCCCAAGGAAGCCTTTGAGCTCAAATCAAAAAGTGTTACCCACTTTTAAGGTAATGTCTTCACTTGTGTTCTATTGTTTTATTTTGCTTCTCCAACCCCATAAACTATTTTTATTCATTTATTTTGTAAAAAATCCAGTATCTTCATTATAATAGGATCTTTTTATAAGAATATTTATTGCTACAGTTACACACACATAAATCTAATGGTTAAAGAACATACTGTTTCTGTGGATGGCGAATTTCTGCCTCAGGAAACGATGATTGTTCAATATTCTTCTAACACCTTCAAAGGTGGCCATTAAGATGTCACTATATTTATATATGATTTATAATATGTTTATGTTTTCCTTAAGCTTCTGTATTTTTCATTTATGGAATACCGTTATGGCTTCCATTATGGGTATACGCGATATCTTTATTTTAGGATGTGCGGACTACCGCCCCCTCAAAGTGATTTGATTCGTTAATTCCATATGTCGGATGTATAAAGGATGGAGTTAATGATATTATATATGATATTATACTGGAATTATAATATACCTTTATGTCATTATGATTCCATTCCATAAAATACGAAATATAATTGAAAGTAGCGTTCATGTGTACGTACGTCTTACCGTCTCCATGAACGATGCATTTCATTTCTTACCACTAAATGTTATATACTATTGTTAATACCTGTATATGCTAGATATATGTGATATATATGATATCCAAATCATGAATATCATTTTGGATATAACGAACCTTTGACCAGATGAACAACATGTAATTGTAAGAAGTCCACTTATGACTTAAGAACCAAATATAGACAAAACAAACATTTTTAACTTAAATGATTACATAATGTTTATAAAATGGAAATAAGTGATATAAAAGGAATAATAATCTTGAAAAAGGACTTTAAGAAAGAATAAATTAACTTATGTTTATTATTCGGGATATTAAAGAGTAATCGAGTCACGTCATGCATGAGGTAAGGGACTTCATCTCAATCTCCTTTCATTGAGGCATATTTTGTTCTAATACAAGGATTTATTTTATACGGTGTATAAACTCCATTGACATTTAATTTTATACAAAATGAGTCTTTTTCTACGAAGCGTTTTACAAAACGACAAAAATGAATGTTTCTTTTAACATACACGGTGACAACGACCTTTTCCGCTGCCGTGAGTATTATTTGGTCTTTGGCTTCCTCAACAAGTGGTAATGTTTTTAAAATGAAATAAATACCATAAAATGTTTTATGTATTTTGGTAATGAAAATGGATTTTTATAATGGATTTTTTATGTCAATATATTTAAGTGATATATTGGGATCAAAGTGTGGAAATGTTTTCTTTCCATTATATTTGTTTTATGTCTTATTATTTTATAACGTTACTTTGACATTTTACGGGTGGTTACGTGATAAACCATATGATGGGTGGTGCAGTGAATACCAAGACAGGTGGTTACGTTATAACTCCAATGAATTGGGTATGGAAGTCGGCCGTATGGCTATTCCATTAAGTAATATGTTTGGAAGTCGACCGTATGGTTATTTCACTTAAGTATGTTTATGTCCCAAGTTACCTTTATATGTTATGTGTTCTTTATATTAGTTTTATGGTAATATTTTGGTTACAGAAGGGTATGTAATGATCTTTTATTCAGTGAATTGTTTTCACTACATTATAAAGGTGAAAGGTATTACTTTGATAATGTATACATGGTTTACTTGTTGTTTGAAAAACTAATAGTATTTATTATATGTGTATCCCTTATTGAGAATTTTATGCTCACCACAAGTTTTTTTGAAATGTTTTTCACAGGACATATTGTGGAATAGAGTCAAGGATGGGATCAAGGGAAAGTTATGCTATCTAAAACATGGAACAAGACATGTTCCTTTTTAAGAGTTTTTATTTTATGGAAACTTAGTAGAATTTTCTACTTTGTAATCTTTTCAGATGTAATAGTTATGATCTAATTCACTAAAAAACTAAACCTAAGAAGATCCTAAATGGGAATTATTAATTTAATTGAAAATTAAGTAATGTATAAGTCCAGGGCCTTATAGTTAGTATCAGAGTTCGGTTTAGACAACTTTAGGAGTTAGAAAATTGTAAAATTATAAATTACTGGTATGACTGAAATGATATAGAATTTATAGATTACCATGTTTCTTCACCTAAGATATTTCTGTGTTCAGAATGGTTTTCCGTAGAGGAAACAAAGCATCTATGTTGGGACGACATCAGGAGGAAGACAACCTTCCAAATCAGCAACATGAGATGGTCGGAATTGGAACTGAACAGTTTGTTGTAGTTATGGGACAGGTGAATCAAGCTATAAATGGTGGTGGTATCCATGCACGAGATCAGCCAGATCAACCACATAGGAACATGTCAGTGGTGGAACATTTCATGAGGCAACATCCCCCATCATTCAGAGGATCATATGACCCTGTGATAGATGAGGGGTTGATTAAAGCACTGGAGAAGATTTTTAATGTCATGGGGTGTTCAGAACATCAAACGGTTAGTCTTTCTGTTTACCATTTTGAAGGGGAAGCAGATCAGTGGTGGTCGATGATGAAAAATATCTTGGATAGTGATGATATTGATGATCATAACTAGGACTAATTCAAAGCTATGTTTCTTGAGAAATATTTTCCTATGGTGGTTCGTCTTAGGATAGAAAAACAATTCCTAGAATTGAGGCAGGAGGATGAATCAGTAGATGCTTATGAAGCAATGTTCACTCAACTGGAAAGGTATGCTCCAAAATTCATACGGGATATTGATATTAAAATCAACCATTTTTACTCATGGTTAAATCCAAAGTATCGAAGGGATTTAACATCTCATGAGTTCAAAAGTTATGAAAAACTTATTCAATGTGCGGAGAAGGTGGAAATGGAGTTTTCAGATGATCAAGTGTTCTTTGACAAACAACAGAATAAGAGGTCCAGTTGGCAGGAAAAGGGGAAGAATTCATCCAAGAAACAAGGAGGTAAGAAAACCAAGTATCCATCCTAAGAGAATTATATTAAAATGCATCCTGTAGAATGTTTATCCAAGTCTGGAAAGTGATTTCGATGTGGTAAGTCCGGTCATATTGCTCGTAACTGTAAGGAAGATGATCAAGAAGGCAATGAAAAGCCAGAAGTAAGATGTTTTAAGTGTAATGAAAAGAGTCATTATGAAAATGAGTGACTAACGAAGAACTCAAATGGGTAAATTCAGATAAAGTGGCAGATTCATTGAGTCAAAAAAGTAATTATTCATTAACCATGCAATGTTTGGAATGAGATCCTTTGGTTTCTGATTTGGTGAACTTTGGCATAAAAGTTGTTGGTGCATGATGTCCTTCTATTTTGTTTTAGGTTATCAGTGAAATATTCTCTATCAGATAGAATCAAGCAAGCATAGAAGCAAGACAGTGAGTTGTAGAAAAAGGTAGAGCTAGTTCAGAAGGGTATGTTTCCTGAATTCAACATTGATAGTGATTGTGTTTTGCGATTTGGAAAGAGATTGTGTGTGCCTTGTGATTCAAAATTGAAGAGAGATTTGTTATGTGAAACTCATAGTTCTCTATTTTCGGTTCATCCTGGCAGTACTAAGATGTACATAGATCTGTGGGAGTATTACTAGTGGGATGGAATGAAAGGAGATATAGCTAATTTTACTGTGAAGTGTTTGACTTGTCAGCCAGTTAAAGTAGAGCGGCAGTTACCGAAAGGGATGCTTCAGCCTTTACTAGTGCCATAGTGGAAATGGGAAAATATATCTACGGACTTTGTTGTGGGATTACCGAGGACATCTTGAGGTAATAATGCAATCTGGGTTATTGATGATCGATTGACTAAATCTGCTCATTTCCTTCCTATTCGAGATACTTTGTCTCTAGTTCAACTTGCTCGGTTGTATCATAAAGAGATAGCTATGTTGAATGGAGTTCCCCTCTCCATTGTATCTGATCATGATCCCAGGTTTACTTCTAACTTTTGAAAAGGCCTTCAAAAGTCGTTGGGTACTGAATTAAATTTTAGTACAGCTTTTCATTTGCAATCAGATGGGAAGTCAGAACAAACAATTCAGACCATGGAGGATTTTCTACATGCCTTCTCTATGGATTATCACGAAAGTTGGGACCAACATCTTTCATTGGTTGAATTTTCATATAATAATAGTTTTCATTCCAGTATACAGATGGCAATATTTGAGGCATTATATTGGAAGCGGTGTCGAACTCCAGCTTTCTAGGATGAAGTGGGTGAAAGGAAGTTGATGGGACCAGAATTGGTAGAAGAGTTGGTAGAAAAAGTTCAGCTGATATAGAGACACATGAGAACAACTCAGAGCAGACGGAAAAGTTATGCAGACAACAGGAGGAAGGATCTATCTTTTGAGGTAGGTGATCTTGTTTTTCTCAAAGTTTCACCATGGAAAAGTGTGATGTGATTTGGTAAGAAAGGAAATCTGAGTCCAACGTTCATTGGACCATATGAAATTCTGGAGAGAGTTGTATCAGTTGCTTACCGAGTGGCTTTACCTCCGAGTTATCTCAGGTACACAATGTTTTTTATGTTTCGATGTTGAGGATGTATATGCCAGATACATCTCATGTTTTGAGTCCAGAGGTAGTTCAGCTGGAGGAGAACCTATCTTATGAAGAACAAGAAGTCCAGATTCTTGACCACAGGGAGAAGGTGTTACGGAATAAGGTGATTCATCAAGTAATGGTTTTGTGTAAAAACCATGTGATTGAAGAGGCAACGTGGGAATCTGAAAATGCTATGAGGGATAAATACCCCCACTTATTTTGATAAGTGAATAAAATTGTGAGGACGCAATTCCCAAAAGGGGGGAAGGATGTAACATCTCAGGTAAATAAAGAATAAAACATTTTCATATTTATTAATATTTACGAATTAAATATTAAGTTTACTTTAAAGGTGTTGCTATGTTCGATAGCGTACCCGATATGCAACAAAGAGTTTCTTTGAAATCTTACGTTGCATACTAGTAATAAAATAATATTATTTTAAATGGTAGTAAACACGTAGCCATTTTATTGGTGGGAATAATTATAAATACCTAAAATATGAATATATATGTTTTTTAAATGTTTTTACATTTATCCAAATAATTATAAAGGCTTAAAATAAGAAAAGTAATTCAATTTTAGGCATATATACTCTAATTTTCACTAAAGGTCCACTTAACGCCTTTTGATGGCGAACCGTCATTAAATATAGTTTTGGTCACTATTATAAATTCTATTAGACCAAATAAAATTCTTCTTTAGAACCAGGACATCAAAATTTACTTTGTGTAATTTTTTGGTGTTTTTCCGATAAAGATCATTTTTAATGAATAGTGAAAAATGTTGTATTTTAATTCAAACCCTCTTTGTAATATAATTCATTAATATGATAAGATTATATTTTGAATTGGTTTTAAAGTAAAATTAGAATATATTTTTACCATTTAATCCAATAGTGGTCGTTGGTATTAATTTCACTTTGAAATCAGACTTAAACTAGTGTCAATCTTTTGATACTTTTTGTTTCATAAAAACACGCTATTTGTTTTTACAGTAGGAATTAATTATTAAATTAATTAATTAAACTTATATGTTTTTAATTTTGTAAAATAGACATCATTTTTGAATTCGGAAAATCAAATATAGCTTAGGGTGAATCATTGGTATTTTTCTGAAAGACTTCAATTTTTAATGAATAGTGAAACCACTAAGTGGTACATAAAAAACTGATTTTTTCATTTAAATGAAATTTCACCACCTTTGTGTTTTGAATTTCAAAAATCCTACATACATGGTTGTCATTAAGAAGTAAAATGTGGTTCAATGGGATTAAAATAATTTTTTGGTGTATAGTAACTTTTATGTTTTTAATCGCTACTAGAGGAAATTAGTGTAGTTTAAGGTAAAAATAATTTTTTAATAATATGAAATGACCTTGACACATGTTCTAACCTTTTTTTATGTGTCATGGCCGACCAAGAAAATCCATGGGTCAACTTAGGGACCCCATGGAGCCACTTTGGTAGGAAAATGACATTAATAACAGGTTATTTAATGTTAAAATAAAAATCTCACAAACATGTGTTGTTTTACTAAATCAATTTTCATATGGGGTTATACAAGTCATATTTTTTACTATAAATATTCATTATAAAGATAAAAATATTTCCTACATCATGATATTTTTTTAATAATTTTTAATAATTAAATTAATTAAATTAATTATGACACTATGATGATGTAGCGATTACCTTATTATTAAACGATTTAAATAAAATGAAACAATAATGTAAAATCTAAGACCTACCCTTGTCAAAAACCTATTGGATGGGTGGATTTAAAACTATTATAACCTTATCCTAGAAATATATAATTTAGGGACCTTTAAAATCTGAAAAGCATTTTATAATAAAGTAACCTTTTATAACATTCCAAGAGTGCCCCTCCTCTCCTCTTATAAAAAGCCCCCAACTCTACCACCTTACCCACACCTCATAAGCCTTTGGATCGACCAACCCCATGCCCATTTTTCCTCTCCACATCCCTATCTTACTCTTAGAAGCCTCACTTTGGGCATATGTCATCCCAAGTAAGCCTTTGAGCTGAAATCATAAAGAGTTACCAGTTTTTAAGGTAATGTCTTCACTTCTGTTCTTTTGTTTTATTTGGCTTCTCCAACCCCCTAAAATCTTTTTATTAATTTATTTTGTAACAAATCCAGTATCTTCAATATAATAGGATGTTTTCATAAGAATATTTAAAACTACACTTACACACACCTATATCTAATGGTTAAAGAACATATTGTTTTTGTGGATGACGAATTTCTGCCTCATGAAACGATGAATGTTCAATATTCTTCTAACACCTTCAATGGTGTCCATTATGATGTCACTATATTTATATATGATATATAATATTTTTATGTTTTTCTTAATCTTCTGTATTTTTCATTTATGGAATACCTTTATTTCTTCCATTATGGGTATACGCGATATCTTCATTTTAGGAAGTGCAGACTACCACCCCTTCAAAGTGATTTTATTCGTTAATGCCATATGTGGGATGTATAAAGGGTGGAGTTAATGATATTATATATGATATTATACTATAATTATAATATACATTTATGTCATTATGATTACATTCCATAAAATACGAAATATAAATGAAAGTAGCGTTCATGCGTACGTACGGCTTACCGTCTCCATGAACGGTGCATTTCATTTCTTACCACTAAATGTTTTATACTATTGTAAATACATGTATATTCTGGAAATATATGATATATATGATATACAAATCATGAATATCATTCTAGATATAATAAACCTTTGACAACATTAACAACATGTAATTGTAAGAAGTCCACTTTCGACTTAAGAACCAAATATCGACAAAACAAACATTTTTAACTTAAATGATTACATAATGTTTATAATATGGCAATATGTGATGTAAAAGAAATAATAAGCTTGAAAAAGGTTTTTCAGCAACTGGAAATTGAATTTAGATTATTATTCAGGAGATTAAAGAGCAATCGAGTCACGTCGGACATGAGGTAAGGGACTTCGTCTCAATCTCCTTTCATTGAGGCATATTTTGTTCTAATAGAAGGATTTCTTTTATATGGTGTATAAACTCCATTGAATTTTAATTTTATACAAAAAGAATCTTTTTCTACAAATCGTTTTGCAAAACGACAAAAAGGAATGTATCTTTTAACGTACGCGGTGACAACGACCTTTTCTGCCGCCACGATTATTATTTGGTCTTTGGCTTCCTCAACAAGCCGTAATGTTTTTAAAATGAAATAAATACCATATACTCTTTTATTTATTTTTGTATTGAAAATGGTTTTTTATAATGGATTTTTTATGTCGATATATTTAAGTGATATACTGTGATCAAAGTGTGGAAATTTTTTTATTCCATTATATTTTTTTATGTCTTATGATTTTTTAATGGTACTTGGACATTTGAAGTGTGGTTACGTGATAAACCATATGACGGGTGGTGCCGTGAATATCAGGATGGGTGGTTACGTTATAACCTCCAATGCATTGGGTATGGAAGTCGGCCGTATGGCTATTCCATTAAATGATATATGTGGAAGTCGACCGTATGGTTATTACAATTAAGTATGTTTATGTCCCAAGTTACCTTTATATGTTATGTGTTCTTTATATGAGTTTTATTGTAATATTTTTGTTACACAAGGGCATGTAATGATCTTTTATTTAGTAAAGAGTTTTTACTACTTCATACAGGTGAACGGTATTACTTTGATAAAGTATACATGGTTTACTTTTTGTTTAAAAAACTAACAGTTTTCATTCTTTGTGTAGCCCTTACTGAGCTTTTTATTCTCACCCCAAGTATTTTTGAAACGTTTTTCATAGGAATTAATGTGGAATAGGGTCAAGGATGTGTTCAAGGGAATGTCATGCTATCTAAAACATGGAACTAGACATGTTCCTTTTTAAGAGTTTTTATTTTATGGAGACTTAGTAGAAGTGTCTACGTTGTAATCTTTTTAGATGTAATAGTTATGATCTAATTCTCTAAAACTCTAAACCTGAAAAGATCCTCAATGGGAATTATTCATTTAAATCAATATTAAGTAATGTTTAATGATGGGGCCTTATAACTAACGGGAAAGATCCTTATGAGTTATTTTGAAGATATTTAACAAAATTAGAATAATATGTTTCATGTTTCCAATATCTCTAAACTAAAATGATCATTGTCCTTTTTTTAGGAATGTTTTCAGTATTACATAAAAGTAATGTATAGTCCGTGTACTCCATTTTGGTTGTTATAGTTGGCATCATAGAGACTGATTATTCAGCCTTTGTAAACAATGATGAGAAAACTATAGTGAGATACCTTGAAATATTCTAAGGATATTTCTATGTATTTCTAAAAGATATTCCAAATAATAAGTTACAATCCTATAATTTATGTAATGATCGAAAATCTCCTAGGATTGAACTTAAGCTGTCATAATTGGAATATTACAAGCAATTTCCCTTAATTATGTGTTTTTCCTCAATTATAAGTATTTATCACAATTTTCATTCCAGTCTTAGCCAATATCCAAAACTATATATAACATATTTTACACCGAATTCTTTATATGTGGAAATCATTTTCAATATATTAATTAAGTGGACATCTCATGAAGGTAATCTGGATGGTGGTAAGATAATTGGTTATATAACTTAGGATAAAGAGACCGAAAATCACATGTGAAGGGTATGGGATGATCTAACCATATTTATTACCTTAAAAATAAAAAGCATGATTATACTATGATTGAGGAACCTTAAAATATAATTCACATTTCCTAATCTTGGAATGGATAAAATAATAATGTAATCATTATGGTTTAAGAATAGTGATCGACTATCGAAGTGTATATGTTTTGTAATTCATGGAATTTGTATACATATTTTAATGTATATGTTTTTCATTAAGGAATTAAAATGAAATTTTGAATGGTGACGAAGACATAGAAAAGTTTTTTAAGGGAAAGGGATTATTTTGATTAATGGAATGTAAACCTTAATGTGTTTATAAACTGAAAAAACTGTGTTTTTCATTGATAAAGGTATGTTGGATATGATTAATTAGATGGTACTAATTATGATTTTTTCAAGAGGGTTACGCTGTAATAGATGATGTTTACAACATTTGGGGACTTATTGAATATATATAATAAGCTTTGGATCAAGGAAACATGCATGTATACAATAATGATATATGGTAATTCAAATTATTAACATGACTCAAGAGAATACTAGATGATGGTGTTCACATGTTTGTAATGTGACCAACATGTGATACATTGTGATATATGGGGGATAAATGGGAAGATTATTTTTTTGATAAAATTATAATGTTTTGTATTTTTAACATCTAGATGGATTGAAAGTTTACTAATTGATGGATGGTTTATGTAAAACATGAGATGATTTTTGTTTGAATAAATTAATATATTACTACAGGTGGACTTATACATATTTAATGACTTCTGATTTATTTTATGTGGTGATAAAGATAGATGGAATGGCCTATCATTATTTTTATGGATCACATGATATACTAACGATTAATAAATGAATAAATCAACTTCACTTCATTGAATTAAAGATGATGTGGAAACTGTTCAATTCATGACCAAAAATGCGATTGTACTGAAATAAAGTAATTATATCTTATCATACACGTTCTTCATCATTATAAAAATGTATTATTATGTAAAATGGTGTCTTATTATCATGATTTTTTATTATATCAATTACCACATTCATTCTTAATTAGTTTATAGCTTTGTGATTATTAATGATTTATGGAATACCCACATTCTTGTGATCAATGATTTTTTTCGTGAAACTCTTCTATAAAATAATTTTTTAGTCATGTTTTTAAGATGTGGGTTTCTAGGAATGAAACATTCAAGTATTACTTTTTATAATAAACTAGATGAATTTCAAGGGAGAAATTAATTTTAAGGGGAGTATAATGTGACACCCTGATGTTTTTATAAGATGGATTTTTTAAATGTCTTTTTCTGTACTATACACCAATATAAGCGTGTGCTACAAACAACACTGGATTAGATTGCGGTATATGCCACACTATGCTTGCCTCGTGTTACACAAAAAATTAAATTTTTCTAATAGATTTTATTACATAGATGACTGAGTTTATGTGAAGAACAAAATATTATGATGTATTCTTATAACATTGATGTTGAAATGGAGGGTATGAACTTTATTAACTAAATATTGAAAATAAAATTTAATTATGTATATATAGTTATTGATTTTGTAATAAATTAACAATAGATGACAATAAATCCCTTTTTAAATAAAATGAATTTTTTATTAAAAACATTTTAAACAAAAATAAGTAACTTTATAATATAATAAAATCACACTTGATGGATTTTACTAATGAAATATATATGGATGGAGAGATCCTCTCTCAAAATAAGAGATTTCATCTCTCTTAATCCACGGATTGCTCATGAAATCCTCTTCTCTTGAGAGATGAGGATGAAGTTGTTTGGCATTGTGAGATGTTTGTGGCTGGTCGTCAAGGGTATCAGTATTCCAATGTATCATTTACTAAAATATCTATGGTTATTAACCTTGAAATAAATCAATGTAACTCTTATCATCTTGTGTGGGATAAGAAAGATTCATTATTCATGCGGCTTGAGGTATGCAATGAATTCAAGGGGTTTGTTAACCCTATGGATAATGAAGGTGCCAGATATGGTAGAGGTGATCATGGAGCTTAGTGTAGGAGTCATAGGGATCATGGTTTTTCTGATCTTGGGGGCCGAGATGCCCGATGTTACGGGGGTCGGCTGGAAACGGTGCTGGCCGATGATGATGATTGGGCTGATGGTGGGTCTTTGCAGTAGGAGGCCGGTGATGGGACTAGTGCTCGGGAGGCAGACATGGTGTGAGGTCTCTGGTTTCTGATCGGTGATGATGGCATGAGGCATTGTAGCTGAAATCAATGACCCAGACAACATTTCTACATCGATCGATGGTAGGGATTTGGGAGAACTTAGCGGTGCTCAGTTGTAGACCGCCTTTAGAAGGGTGGCGGTCAGCAGCTCATGGCGCTTCGGATAGTGGCTCGTTCACTTGACGTGGATGACATGTCATATGTCAGCAAGGAGATCCCGAAGATTCTATAATGGAATGCAGGAGTCCGTGAGGTTGATTGCGACATGGAAGGAATATTTTTCAGTACTGACCTCAGGATTTGAGGCATGACGAACTTGGATTACGCGGGAGGAAAGTTGATTGACAGTTGGTGCACAGACAACATGATGGGTGGCACATAGGGTGGATTTCTTTCTATGATTTGTCACTTTGTTTTATTTTTAGCCATTTTTTGGTAGTAGTTTGGGTATGCGCTGAAGTATACTATTTTATGTGTCATGTCACTATCCGAGTACGTGTAGGGTGCACGATTTATTGTCTGTAGTGGGGCTTCGACCCATTCTAAGTTGGATTACGGACTAGTATTGTGAGTCTTTTGGGTTGTGTATTGTGTTTGGGGGTATTTTATGCCTCATTGAAGTTTTTGTGCCCTTTATTTTTATTTTAGTAATTTGTGGGGACCATGGGTCAAAAACTCATGGTCTTCACCACATTGATTATATGCGTGATATATTAAATATAATTTTTAAAATTTAATTTTATATTCTATAAAGATGATATGACAAAAAATTAAATCATTCAGTTAAAAGAAGTATTTTTCAAAAAAAAATTTATTTTCCCACATTTTGAAAGAGGATCCTCTTTTAATAAAAATCTATAACATAATTTTACTTTCTATTTTAAAAAATAAACTTCTTATTTTAAATCTAGGTAGAAGTATTTACTTTGGATAAATTTTTTATATTTTTCTGATAAGGTTCATGTTATGATCAACAGAAAAAATATTCTAAATTTTAATTCAAAACAGGTTTGTCAATGAAATAATTTATAGGATAAGTTATAATATTTAATTATTTTGAAATATAAATATATTATATTTTTAACATTTAATTATTTTAGAAATGTGGTAACATTAACGAGTCAACCAGATCATGGAGTAGTAAAATTTAGTAAAAAATAAAGATTACAATAAAATAATGAAGTGTAAAGAACATACTTCAATAGGGGATTTAAAGGGGTAAAATCGAATAATCTAACCGAAACAGTCCTAGAAACAAGGGTTATAACCGACACAACCCAATCAAAAGAAACAAAACCAATGAAAATTTACATATGTACTAACATTATCTACCTCGTTGGAAAGGATAATTGCATATAAATCAATTTGTTAAGAAGTAATCCCAATGATATTCCATCCATTGTAAGAAGAAAGTAGTGGGACTGAAACACAGAGAGACGACGAGCTCCTATCGACAAAGGGTAGAAGCCAACTAGGAAATTCCATTACAAAATCAAAAATTAAATGTTTAGATAGATTCTAACAGCTTCCATAATGTTGGGAAACAGAAAAACCACTATAAAATATGGTAATTATATAGGATAATGCATTATAGGGTGTCATCACATGTGCTGGGTAACAAATCCAAGACCCTCCTATTTTCCAAATTGGACATCCAGAATTCATCTAGTAGAGAGTAATATATAAAGAAATTCCATCACCCAAAAAATGTAAAAAAGGTTCAATTATCAAATTAAATCAAACAGAAAAATGATTCATCGAAAATATATGATTTATTTCTGTGGAATATCTTTGATGTTGATGTTTGGGTCTTTCTTAATCTCTTATACTACTTTGATAAACTTCCATGTCTGATATCAAGGTAAGTATTAGAAAAAATATCTCTATTTATGTACTTGTGAAAATAAATTGAATCATTATCTTTCATCCAATAGTCAATATCCTCTGAAAATTTCTATTTCTTTTCTATTTGGTAATCATCCCAAAAAGAAGGATTGTTTTTGTCTTCAGAATTAATTATAGAGACATATGGGCCAATTGTTTCGTAGCATGCAGACAAGTCTTCTATAGACATATGACGTGGGGGTAAAATATTTCATTCATTAATATATATAGATAAGGATATTTTGGCTATTGTTCATTCAATATTAGTGTAATACCTACATTTATGAGTTTTCCTGGAACTCGGAGTGAGGAAACTATCTTATTCAATCATTTATTTTTCCCTTTTCTAAACCTCAACATTATAAAATCTTCATCCAATCGGAATGAATTGTAAAAATAATCTTTAATGGATTCTCCTGAGTCAAATTGATCACATTGTTTATCCCCATGATGTATTTGATTGATATCTATATCTCAAAGTTCAGGTTTAAGTAGAATTTCCTTCTCATTCAAATAAGTCTTATCATCTCGCACTTCCTCTACCAAACTGGATAGACTGGTGGTAGGGGGGTTGAATAATAGGAGGATATAAAGAGAACATGTTTGTATTACTATAAATTGGGATCCCTTCATGAGTTGTACACGACCATTTTGATATTTTCTTATCAATCAACTTTTCGTTGTAATTAGAGGCTGGGCATGTGTTAGACCATAGATTTCATATTCTCTTACAATTTCCCAATTATAGAGAAACATTTTTTATAGGTTTGTACATTCTCAAAAACCACCTCCTGAATGAATCAATTTTTATTATTTTGAATCCATAATCACGATTTAATGTCTTTTGATATGTCAATTTCAATAAAAAATGCAAAAGAAGGAGGGTCGAGACATATTAAAGTGGCTGAATCAAGTTTGAGGGGGTGAACAAAGCGGATATCTATGGAAAAAAGTGAATTATGTTTAAAGATATATATCGGAAGAATAATAAAACCTAGCAAAATTTGTATAACAAATAGTTCTGAATCCATGCAAATTTCTATTGACTATTTCAAAACCGTTATGAAACAGCCATCGAACGATTTTGAACCTCTTGTCGAAACCCTATAGTAATCATTTTCCATTGAAAAAAGATAAAGGGAATGTGATGAATTCATCAACCTAATGTTGAAATTCAAGAGTCCAATGTTTTCAATGTTTTTTAATAGAAATAATACATGTATTCTCTATTTGTGGGATTTTCAGATCAAAACAATGTGATGATATGAGGATAGAACATGTTCCTCTACAATTGATAAGGAAATCGCTAATAGACTTCTATATCGGTATTTTTTTGAACAACGCAATTAATTATAAATAAATTTCTAAAACCTTTGTATATTTAATTTTTTAAAATTTATTCAATATTTGGAATCCTTGGGTCATAACTATGTAAATAGATTTCTTTTATTTTAGAGTATTATGAATACTAACGTCATTATTTTTTATTAATACAGTTAAATGGTAAATCGTTTAATTAAAGGTAAATATAATATTATAAAATTACCATAAAAGTTTTCTTAACATCATAATATAAATGTTTTTTAACCAAAATAATCATTGGGTGTAAATGGTATCTTTTGGAACCCATTTGAATTATATTACGACATTTAATATATTTTAATTTTTGAAATGTTAAATATATCATTATCAAATTTTAATTAGTGTAACTTTTTAATAAAAGGTTATATATAATCTACTTTTAACTATAAAACACAATGGAAATCTAAAACATGTTTTTATTTTCATTTTAATTTTTTTAAATTAATTGGAAATATATAATAACCTTAAAGGATTATGCATTGATGATGCAGAAATTATTTAATTGAAGGAAAATAAAAAATATAATGTTTATTGAAAAGATAATAACCATTAAAAGAAAAAAAACAGGATCAAATATTATTTTTAGAGCATATCTCGATCATAATCATCCAAGGGTAGAGTTATTGATCATTTTGAGTCATATAGAAAGTATTATCACACTAATAATATTTTATTCAAATTGATGTCAAAATTGTCACATTCATGATTTAATACATATAACATTTTAACGTAGGATTTTATAGAAGAAATATTCGACTATTTATATTATTTTGAAATATAGAGAATTTATATTCTTCATATTATTTTATTTTTAATTTCTTTTAGAAAATAAATATATTAAATAATTACACAAATAGTTTCAATAATAATTTAATTAACATAAATATCAAATTAATGTTATTAAAAATATTAAAATAAAAAAAATTTGTGATATTTAACATATCCAATGAATTTTATATATGGTCATGACCCTTTATATAGATGAAAAAAATATTTGGTTCGGGGATAAAAATTTATGTTCATATGATTCAAAATCAATAAATGGAATATGTTCAAACTTGACACTATTGATTGTTTATCTAAAAGAATTGTTATTAAATTATTTATAAATAATAAAACATTTTTTAAAAAATATAATTATTATTATACTATGTTAAATGTTCTATATTAATCATATATTGAATAATTTATGTCAATTAATAAAATATTGAACCATTTTAATACAGAAATATGTCTTACCTTTGTTAGAAATTTAATAAAATAACTAAGTGTTAATTTCAAAGAGGAGGTTTAAAATTGATGAAAAAACTTGTATGAAATTTATTAGATAGTAGTTACAGAACCATATCTCATATATTATGAGAAAATATTACATTTTAGAGGTTTTTGGATGGGATTTTCATTTATTATAATGTAATATTTTTGGAGATTCCAAAAGGGCCCCTAACATCAATTTTAAAAGGGAACAACCTCCCTCACATCTTCACTTCACCTTGAACCTTCATGCTCAGATATCATCATCCCATTTCCCTTTTTAAAATACTTAGTTACATTATAGTGGTTCTATCCTTTCATAAAGTCACACTCTAGTTCCATTAAGAGGATATCTATAGGGAGCTCGTTGAAAAAGATGTAATATCGTCTACCGATTATTTGAAATTTATTTTTTCTTATACATCATATTAATGAGTTGAATATGTTATAACGTAATAAATATAGTATCCATTATATAATTATTTATTACTATTATTATGGAACAACCATATTACAACTTCAATCTATCCTACGAAAAATTAAATCACTATGTGTACATTAGTACAACTTACCGTCTCCACACCATGGTGTAATCCTTTTTCCCCACCAGCTTATTTAGATGGGTATAATGATGGAAATAATAATTATATTTGATTATTATAACATGATATAGATTCTGTAACAATATTTTTACCACACACATCCATATCATTTCACAGTTATGTGAATGATATTGTTACTCATGCGTTTGTATGGCCTACCATCTCCATTATGTGATGTGATTCATTCCACTTGATATCCATTAGGTTATGATTAAATAAATGTATAACATGAATGAATATGTTATATAATTTTTTAATATAATTTTTAATGATATATCTATGAACAAAGAAGAATAACCATAACTTATTCTACAAAACAAGCATAAAAAATGAATCAGTTAATACATGAATAATAAGTTATAATGAAATGCTATTAATAAATGGATGATAATATAATCATATATGATACCATAAATATTCATATTATTATATAATAAGTCAGTGAAATTATTTAAATCATTATACATGTGGTATGGATACACACAAATAACATCGGACCCATCGTAAGGGATAATTTCTCCATCTCATTATTATATGAAATTGTTTATATATAAATATTTACCCAGGTATGTTTATAATCCATGTTTTTTTTTCTAAAAATGATTTTATAAAATGTTTTACTATCCTAAATTATAATTCTACTTTATTTTTTACCCATTTATGATTTTTTATTTCATTGTTCTAAAATAATCTCTTATTTTTTTCCAAATGATGCACTTTTTTACTTATTCGAAAAAAGAATGAAATGAATGTGTTTTAAAATTATAAGGCTTGAAAATATTTTAACCATTTCATAATTCCTTATTTCAATGAATCTTAATATAAAAAATTCTGATGTTATTTTCAATAAAATTATTTTCATTAAAACTTTATTGCAATCTTGAGAAAACAAATTTTGTTGAAGAAGAATGTATATTTTCCTAAAGATTTAATTTCTAGTGTTCTATCAAAATTATTTTCATCTTAGATTGAATTATTTAATAAGGTTATGATTCATGAATGTCAAACCTATTATTCTTATACTTTTTTTTGTGTTTGTGATAAAATTAAATTTATGAAATCCATTAGTTTTACATGTATTATTTAATGATGGAATAATGTTTAGAGAAACCATTTTATTCCATGTGATATACTATGATGAATGAATTATATTTTCAGGGAAAAAATAAGAATTATATCATTATAATATGGATGTGACAGATATCTCCCTCAAAAAAAATTGGTAAGGATGGATAAATCATGAGGTCTGTATGTTATGCGTGAACCTAATTTCATGTTCACAACTCTATGTGTGATCCTAGTTTTCAAGTCCATAATTCAATGTGTGGACTTGTTATTCAAATACATATGTTTATATAGGGGGTTCATTTTATGTCTATAATTTAATTAGTGAACATGTTACTATTTGTACATGTTATTTTTTTTAAAAATTGTTTGTTTATGCAAAAATTTCATGTATTATGTTAATTTTGTGATCTCATGGACTATATTATTTAATTTATTTATAAGTCATGTTTTGTGAACCGTTAAATATTATTCGATCATTTTTTATATGGAGGGTATGATCTTTTATTTTAACAATCATGTCTTTGTACACTTATTCTATGAATATTCCTTAATATTTCCTTTTTATACCCTTAATGGGCATCTAAACTCACCCTTTTATATATTTTATATTCCTCAGGTTATAGAAATCTTATAGGAAGGGGTACTATAGGGGAATTTTCTTATCGGATATTTTGAAGATCATTCATCATGTTAGAAGAATGTGTTCTATGATTCCAATGGAGCTAAACTATTATTGTCATTGGGAAAGTGTTTGAGTAGTGTTTTAAGTAATCCTCAAAAGTTAGTTAATTTACATGTAAATCATGCTTGGGTCATTATAGTTTTTATCAGAGAGAAGGATAAGCTAACCATTTTAAACTAGGATTATAAAACATTAGTGAGTTCCCTAAAAATATTTCTACAATATTTCTAGTGATTTACTAAGGATAAGTGTTATTATAATTTACAATCCAAGTATTTTCGTAACAATCATGAATAACCTAGGATTAAACCTATGGTGCCGTAGATTGAAATATTATAAGTAATTCTTCATTAATTTTTTTTATTTTATATATAATCAGTATTTCTCAATATTTTTTTTCTAGTCTTGGTCAATAGTTAAATGTATTTAGAACATAGTTAATGTTCATTGCTTCACATGTGGACACCATGGGCATTATATGTATTAAAATTAAATCTCATGAAGAGAATATGGAAGGTGGTATGAGTATTGGTTATACAACTGAGGATAAAAAGACATCGAATGACATGTGAATGGCGTGAGCTGAACTGACCATATAGTTTACCTTAAACATAATAAGGATGGTAAGATTAAGGTTGAGGAATGTTATTACATGATTCAAATTTCATATTCATGGAATTAATAAAATATGAAACCTGGGATGTGGGTTAATAATATGGTTGGTCGTTGAAGTAAATATGTTTTGGAATTCAAGGATTGTGTATTAGTATTTTTAGTATAGGATGTTCATTCAATATTCAAAAGGATATGTTGAAAAGTGATGAATACATAAAAAAGTGAATTATGTTAAATGTGAAATTTTGATTAAGGGACGAGAACACTTAATGTGTCTAATATGTGGAGAAAATTGTTTTTATCCTGTATAAAGTAATCTTAGATGTGATTAACTGGATAAGACTAATTAATGACTTATTTTCAAGAGGATTATGATATCATGGATGCAGTTTAAAATATCTGGGGATATAATGAATATATCCAATAAGCTTTGGAATAAGGAAACATTCATGTTTTCAATCAGGATATATTGTAATTTATATTATTACAAAGACTTAGGAGAATAAATTACGAAGGTGATCACATACTTGGAATGGGACCAACAAGAGAAACATTATGATATATGGTGGTTAAATGTTAATATGAGTTAGTGCACCACTTTCTAATGTTTTTTTGGGTTTTAGAAGGATTATAAGGTTATAAATTAATGAAATATTATACATAAACTTTGGATTATGTTTTTTATAATAAAGGTTTATTCCACCATAGGTGGACATATTCATATTGAGTAACTTGTGATATCCTTTTTGTCGTTATAAAGAGAGGTTGAATGACCTATCATTCAATTTAGGGGTCACATGATCTACTAACACATTAGGAATGAAAAATTCAACTTCATTTCATTGAATAAGATATGATGTATAAATTTATCAAGGCATGACCATTGGTGATATTGTAATGGAAAAATGAACCATATCTTCTACTGCAATTTCTTTAACATTAGGAAAAGGGTTCATGATGTAAAAAGGTGTCTTATTGTCATTGTTTTCGATGATATCAATGACCTCGTCCACAAAACATTAATTTAATTTTTGGGGATTGTTAACATTATTAAGATCATCAAATTTTAGTTATCTATGTTCTTCATCAATCTCTATTATTATTTACAAATTCCCACCAAGCACAAATCATTACCTATGTTCACCCATGTAGATACCTAGTTATGATTTACATTGGGTAATTGCTGTTTTTCATCTATTCATTTTTAAAATTATTTTTTTGTCTTTTTGTATGATTTGTATTTATTTATAATAAACATTTAATTATTAATACTTTTATATCACATATGAATTTTTAGGTCGAAATTCATTTTAAGAGAAGAAGAATGTAACACCCTGATATATTTATGAGGTAAATATTTTTTAAAAAATTCTTATGTTGTATTATACAAAAAATAAATGATTCTTATAAATGAAACACCATATTTTATTTTGGTATACATAGAACTATTCTTGGCTTGTATTACAGCCAAATTCGAGCTCTTTTGAAAGATTTTATTTCACACAAGACTGAGATTATGCGAAAAACTAAATATTATTATGTTGCATTATAACCAAGATATTATAATAGTGAGTATAAAATTAATTAAATAAATTATTAAAATATTCTTTATACATTTATATATATTTAATTATTTAGTGAGAAATTAATTATAAATTAAAATAAAACTCTTTTTAAAAAGAATGAAATGTTTTTCTGAAAACTATTTAAATGAAAATAAGTGACATTATATAATAATAAAATCACTCTTGATGGATCTTGTTAATGAAATATATATTTAATATATTCAATCTAATGATAAAAATTCATCTTATATTTTTTCTAAATATGATATATAAACAAATATAATTTTACAGATAAAAGAATATTTTTTCAAAGAAAATGCAGTTTCACCACCATTTAGTGGCACCCATATTTTAAGTCAAGTTTTTTTGGAAAGTATTATAGAATAGTTTAGAAAATAAACTAATTATTTGTAGTCGGGATATATAAATTTACTTTTTATGATTTTTCATCTTTTATGATAAGTTTCAAGTTTTGATGACTAGTAATAATGTACTAAATTTTAATTGAAGACAACATTTTTCATTAAAATAATTTATATTGATAAGTTATACAATTTAATGGTTTTAAAACATAAATAGATTTTATTTTTATTATTGATATAATTATGGTCATTGTAATTAATTTTACATTGAATATAGATGTAAAAACATATCAATATTTTTCATGTTTTAACATTTAAAACTCATTATCGCATTCTGACAATGGGATTGGTTTTAAATTAATTACTACCACATTTCTATTTTGAATTTTTAAAATTATATTCCAAATTTTGAATTTTTGGTTCAAAATTATTTAAATATATTTACTTTATTTTTTAGAATTATGAATAGTGACCTTAATAATTTTTTATTAATATAGTAAAAATTTAAATCTAAAAAATATAGGTAAATATTATTATTAGAAAAATAACATAACATATGTTCTAATATCATTGGATAAGTTTGTTATCTATTTAAATCATCATTCGGTTGAAATGGTATCCTTTTCAATCCACTTGGCTAAAATTAGGTCATTTAATATATAATATTTTAAGAAAAGGTAAATATGTATTACTTAAATTTTAATAAATGTATAATTTTTAATATAATATTATACCGATTCTATGTTAGAATATAAATACTAATTTTAAATTTTAAATAATTTTATTTATAATTGTTACTTATTTGTAATTTTTTAGGAAATAAATAATGTCCTTACAGAATTATACACTGATGATATACAAATTGTTTTATTGTGGAAAAATAAATAAAATATTTTTTATTAAAATATAAATAAATATTAAAAGAAAAAACACTTTACCTAGTCTTATTGGTAATGATTATCTCGGACATAATCATCCATTGGTCGAGTTATTAACTATTTGGATCCATAAGGAAAATATTATGACACTTAAAATATTGTATTTAATGTGATGTTAAACTTTTCACATTCATGTTTTAATATATATATCGTTTTTAATTTACGATTATCTAAAATCTATATTCGACAGTAAAAATTATTACTAAATCTAGAGGATTTATTTTTGGTATAGTTATTTATAATTATTATTTATTAAATAAATAAGTATATTATATAATTTTAAAAAAATGATTTAATAATTATTTTATTAAGGGAAATATAAAATTAATGTTTTTAAAAATATAAATGTAATTATAATTTGGGATAGTTAATATATGAAAATATTTATAGAATAATTTGACCCATTATGAATATAATAGAGTTTTTTTGGAGTTTAATAACTTATCATCATATTTTTTTAATAACATTAAATTGAATAGATTCAAAAATTAAAACTATTGATTGTTTATCAAAATAATGCATGATTAAATTATTTATAAATACTAATATTTTAGAAAACATAGAACAATTATTATATAGTGTAAGATGTTTTGATGTATTCATTTATGGTCTAATTGAAAAGAAATATTTAACTATTTCACCCTTCCAATATTTAAATATTTTTTAACTTAGTTATAAATTAAATAAAATAACTAAGTATCAATTTAAATGCTATTTTATAAATTGCCAAAAAACCAGTATAAAATTTATTGGATGATGAAATTACAACCATATCCCATCTAATATTATAAAATATGACATTTTTGTGGTTTTGGGTTTGGTTTTTAATTTTTTATAAAGTAAAATTCATGGCAATTCCAAAAGTGCCCATAAATTCAATTTTAAAACGGCTTTTAATTTGGTGAATTTATAAGAAATATTCTTCATAGTGTTAGCGAAACATCCACACTCCCTATATCAGCTTTGTAAAAAAATATTCTTAAAAAACAACATCTAAATATTTTCCCTAATATCTTACAAAAACAATCTTAATAAGAACATGCTTTCAATATGTTATTTTTTAAATAAAATAAAAAAAGGATATTAAATCTCCCCATTCAGAGTGGCTGAAAACATTACAAACTTGAACACTCTTTCATTAACAAATGGAAATTTTTCAAAACACATTATTTAACAAAACTATGATCAATTTTTCTCTATCATAATTTTTTAATGGATATCAAATCAAATCATTGTTGGTAGAGAATGTCATGAAACCACATTAATAAATAATGTAATTTTATGTATCTGAATACATACCTTCATGATAGTATTGTTTTCCTTGTTAACATAAACTCCCCGATAGTTTTATTTTTCAGATCATCTATTTTATTCTTTCTATTTAATCAAATTCATTTTATATACCGGTTTAGTCACTCTCTCAATTTCTAGCCATTATTTTACATAACTCGCTCCCATTTTAAAGCATAATAAAATCCATAGAGGGGGACATCCTTTTGTACTTTATGAATTCATCAGTGGAGTCTGATCATCACGTTGTTGCCATAATTCCACCAATATATTTTTCTCATAGATTTGAAATAGATATTCGATGTTTAATATTTTGTTGAAATATACTCCTGCATAGAATCTCATATAGTAACGTTTTTCTAATTAAGTAACACTTAAACACTCAGTGATATGATATATAATGTTGTATATGTTTTTTGAAGGATCAATGGAACTCTGTCCATCACAAGGTATCTTTAATAGTTTAAATAAATCAATCCTGAAAACCTCGAGCTTAATTTTCATCTATGTAATTTGTGTTCAAGAATGAGTAGTGACACCATGTTCTACATTAGATGTACGTTAATTAATTTATATATTTTCCTTATTATTATAAATCACAAAAAACACTCAAAAGAAGAAAATTACTCTTGATGTTTATTTTTTTATCAGTATAATCTACAACAAAATCAACCTTAGTGATTCCATGAATCTTTATATCATAACATTTATACAATAGTCCATATGAAGATATTACCTTAATATTCCTATTAATTCATTTATATTCAATCATGTTAGATTTATTTGGGTAATTTATATATATTTTACATAAATTTATATTATATAAAATGTCTATCCTTGTAGTAATTAGATATATAAATCCTCTAATACGATTTTACCCGTCTTTTTTATTAAGACTTTTCCCACCATCATCATTAATAATATTCTTGGAAATCAGTATATGATTATAGACTAATTTTGGAATCCAACATGATAAAAATTATAACAACTCCCTATTATACATTTATTTTTATAGAAAAATATATACGTATCAATGATACAGTAATATGCGCAGAAAGAGTGTAAATTCTCCAAGAATTGATATTTCAATGTTATTTTAATTTCATAAGATAAATCATTACAAGATTTACCGCAATCCCATTAAATATTATTTCTTAAACACAAACATTATCATCTAGGGTACCGATGATCATATAACTCACATATATGTTTTTTTTCAGCATTTCCTTTAGAAAAATTAAAACATTTAAAAAATATTCAAATTTTGAGTACCAAGAACATGGATCCTACTACATCTTATTGAATTTCCTTTTAAACATACATACATGGGATTTATATTTATTATGAAATAACTGTTATGTATTATATAACTCTTCATTCATAAAATTAAATTAATAATTGTACTCAGCATCCTATACAACTCATTATCCTTCAACATTTGAGATAAAAAATGTCTGATTTTCTATCCTCAACATTCCTCTATTATGAATTAGACTATTTTTATTCCTAACAATGTTGTCAGATTCATCCTATTGTGGTAAAGTAGTAAATTTCAAACATCTTATTATATGCAAAAATTCATTATCAGTATTCTCTTAAATTATCAATTACTTATGTTTTCAAAAAATAATCACCCCCTTCTTTGTTCTCATTGGATGACACTAATTTTTTGGACATAATATTTTAGAAAACATTTGTTAAGGATGTTGGATTTTATATAACCTTCACAACAATAGAATATATTATCTTTTTAATGTTTTTTCTATTACATTTTAAATATTCTATAGGATGAATATTTAATTAAAAGTCCTTCCTTGACAGTTACATAATTTTTATTATGATTCATATTTTTTATATTAATATAGAAAATAATCCAAAAAATATGAAATATTTGATTCCATGTTTCTTCATATAATATTAAAAAAATATAAATATAATAATTTCCATTATCTATTCGTATATTTTGTGTATACACACTAGTCTCCCTTAAAAAATTCCATCTAAAAATTGAAAATATTTCTAAAGCCTCTGATGTATTCCTCATTAATAAATTATCATCTTAATTAAATCATCATTAAAATTAAAAAGTTACAAACCTAAATTTATTAATTGATGCCTCATTAGACCATAATTAATAGATTGAAAATTTCATTGTGACTTGAACAAATGAATTTGAAATTATTATGGATTTTACCAATCATTTTCCCTTTCATAAATTTTTTAAAAATGATATCAACCTTCCATTTTAGTTATGGAAATTGTTTGTGGAATTATCATTAAAAAAATTTCTTAAATTTATATAGATTAGAACAAAGTCTTAATATTCCATATATTTTTATTTATTTTCTCTAATGTAAAATGAGTGACAATGTTCTTTAATTTTGAAAATATTTTGCTGGTTATTTTTCATGTTATTAAAATTTTACATTCTTTTCTTATTGGATGATAAAATAATATATTTGAAATCGAAATTCTTTATTATGATCACAATTTTGTCCAATACATAGGAGAATATTTTTGAAATTTTCGACATATAAAATCATCAATAGATTGCACTTATTTATAAAAAATATCATTATGTCATTTTAATTTATTTTTAAGGAACTATCAGTTCAAAATCTAACTAACCCACCTTCAAGATTTTAAAAAAAATCAATATTTTCATATAAAATTGTTTGATTAAGGAAAACCCACTATCATGTTTCCATGTTTCATTCATTTACTGTCATTTAGATCAAGTCCAATAATGAATGCTCATTACATATCTTTATTCCTTATATAATCATTTTGTCTAGAATATGTATGTTTTCCTAGAATAGTAGAAATACATTCTCATAAAAACTTACATTTGTATACCCATATTCTTCAAATATCCTCCAGGAAGCAAAACTGAAAATTCATTGGAAACATTCAAATTTCAATTAATTTTTATTTCTTAATTAATCATGATTATGAATGTTATTCACATTTCTTCCACTATTTCTCCCCAATTATTCATTCATATTTCATATGAAACGAATTATAAGACAAAAAAATTGAGTTTCTTCCCATATATTTAATACCTGCAACAAAACCCATCAAATATATTTTATATGTAGAATTAATATTGTTCCATGTATAAATATTTTAATAATGTTTGTAATATTTGTCTGTAATTATTTTCTCATGATGTGAGAAAATCTATTGTGGTATACCTAGCACTATTCTAGGCTTGTGTAACACACAAATTTGAGCTCTTTCGTTGATTTTAATTCACAAAAGACTAAGTTTAAGAAAACTACTAAATATTATTATACTGTCTTATAACCAAGCCATTATAATAGTGAGTATGAAAAGTACTAACTAAAATTTTAAAATATTCTTTAAAAATTTATATATAATAAATTATTTGGTGAAAAATTAATTATAAATTGAAATAAAAAACTTTTTAAACTGAACGATATTTTTTTCTGGAAACAATTTAAATAAAAATACTTGAGTTTATAAAATAATAAAATCACCCCTGATTGATTTTTTTACTGAAATACATATTTAATATATTAAATCTAATTATTAAAATTCTTTTTATATGTTTTATAAATATGATGTAAGAACAAATTCAATATTTCAGATAAAAGATGTTTTTTTTCAAAAAAATGTAATTTTCCACCATTTGGTGGCACACATTTTTTAAATCAATATTTTTTTAAAAATATAATACGCCATTTGAGAAAATAATTTTTTTCTTCAGAGTATGGATTTAAAAATTTACATTGGATGATTATTCTTTTTTTAAGAGAAGTTTCATGTTTTGATGAATAATAATATACTTAATTTTAATTGAAAATAATTTTTTTCATTAAAATAATTTATATTGATAAGTTATATTATTTAATGGTTTTAAAATATAATCATATTAAATTTTTATTCTCAATATATTTATGGTAATTGGAATTTATTTTATTTCAATATAGATGGGAAAACATTTCATTCTTTTTCTTGTTTTATCTTTTAAAATGATTATTGCATTCCAACAATAAGATTAATTTTAAATTAATTACTTCAAATTTTATGCTTTGAATTTTTAAAATTGGATTCCATATTTTGAATTATTAGGTCAAAAATGATTAAATATATTTCCTTTTTTCTCATACATTATAAATAGTCACTTTAGTAATTTCTTATCAATATAGTAAAACGGAAAAAAAAAATAATATGAAATATAATATAATAAAATTACCCTAACAAATGTCCTAATATACTTGGATAAGTTTTTTTCTTTTTAAAAAATCATTGGGTTGAAATAGTGTCCTTTTTAATCCACACGGATTAATTTAGGACATTTAATATATATTATTTTATAAAAATATAAATATGTATTACTCAAATTTTAATAACTATATCTATTTTAGTATAATATTATACATATTATAAGTTAGATTATAAATACCAATTTAATCATAAATGTTTTTCTTTATAATTGTAATTTATTTTTTGTTTTTAGGAAATAAATAATGACTTTAATGCCTTATACGCTACTGATATATAAATTATTTTATTGTTGAAAAACAAATAATATAATATCAATTAAAATGATAATACCATTATAAAACACTTTAACAAATCTTATTAGTTTAGTATATCTCAAACATAATCAATCATGTGTATAGTTGTTAACTATTTGGAGCCATATGGAAAATATTATGACACTTACAATATTTTATTTAAAGTGGTGTTAAATTTTTCACGTTCATGTTTTAATACATATAACATTTTTAATTATCGACATTCAAGAAGATATATTAGACTATAAGAAATATTATTAAATCAAGACGATTTTTATTTAGAATAATATTTTATAATTATTTTTTATCCAAATAATAAGTATATTAAATAATTATAAGAAAATGATATAATAATTACTTTATTATTGGAAATATCAAATTAATGTTATTAAAAATATAAATGTAAATATAATTTGAGATAGTAAATATATAAAAACATTTATATATTTATTTGACCCATTGTGGATATAATATAGTATTGGTTTGGTTGATAATATACGATATTCATATTTTTTAGAATCATTAAATTGAATAGATTCAAAAATTGAAATGATTGATTGAATATCAAAATAATGTATTATTAAATTTTTTAAAAATAATATTTGTTTATAAAATATATATTAATTATTTTATGGTTGAAAATTTTCTAAAGTATTCATTTATAGTCTAATTTAAGTCATATAATAAAATATTGCACCCTTTTAATATAGAAATATTTTTACCTTTGTTAAAAATTAAACTGAATAACTAAGTGTTAATTAAAATAAGATCATATAAATTGACAAAAAAACCTGTATAAAATGTAGTGGATGATGATATTACAACCTTATCCCATATGATATTAAAAATATGAAATTTTGATGGTTTTCGTTTTGGTTTTGATATTTATAATTTAATATTCATGGAGATTCCAAAAGTACCCCTAATATCAATTATAAAAGTGTATATCATCCCTCACAACCTCACTTCCCTTTGAGCCTTTAAGCATAGATATCCATTTCCATACCATTTCACAACTAGAGGAATGATATCATCGCACATGTGTACATACGACCTACCATCCCCAGGATGCGATGTAAAATTTTTTACATGATATACATCAAATAATTATTACATAAATGTATATAATGAATAAATGTGATGTATATTAGGTTAAAATTATTTTAGAATGATATAAATAGGACCTATTAAAATGAACTAGAACATATTAAAAAAAATGCATTAGGAAATGTATTAGTTAATAACTGAATAACAAGTAGTAATGAAATGTTATTAACAATCAGATGAAAATATGATTATATACGATATAATGAAAATATATATAATTTAGGAAAAAGTCAATTACATTATTTAAATAATTTTACAGATGGTTTGGATGTATAAAAAGTATATCGTACATAATGTAATGGATAATTGAATAGTCTCATTTATATTCAAGATTGTTTATATGTATGTATTTACTAGGTTATATTTATCATCCATGTACATGTTTTTTGAAACATTTTTCATAAAATATTTTAATGTCCTCCTATGGATATTTAAATCAATTTTTACCAGTTTTTTACTTTTTACTACATAGTTTCAAAAAAAAATTCATTCATTTCCAGATGAGGTGCTTTTTGACTTATCCTGTAAAAATATGAAAATATTGTTTTATAATATATGGAATTAATGGATTTTTACTCTTTCATAACACATTATTTATATTATTCTTCTTTTATAAGATTTCAGGGTCATTTTGAAAAAAAAAATCTTTTAAAATTACATGGAATTTTTAGAAAAGAAAATGTTTTCAAGAAGAAATGATATATTCCCAAAAAATTAATTTTATGTGTTCTATGAAAATTATTTCTCATATAAAATGGAAATACATAACTGGATTATGTTTCCAATATATTATACCTATTATTAATATGGTCTTATTATGTTTATGATGGAATTATATTTTATATACATTTTTTACACAGATTATGTTTTAATAGAATAATGTTTTAGAATCCAATTTTATTTCTTTGGTTATTCTATGATGAATGAATTATATTTTTTTGGATCAATAAAGGATTATTTCATTATAATATGGTTTGGACCTATATCTCCCTCCAATGCATTTAGTGAATATTTATAACTGATGAGATATATTTTTTATGCATGAACCTGATTTCATGTTCAAAATTTTATCCTTGGACCTCATTTTGTTGTCCATATTTTTATATTTGGGCCTAGTTTTCATAACCATATTTTTATGAAAGGTTATAATTATATTTCCTTAAATTAATCAGTCAACCTATTTTTATTTTTAAATGTTCACAAAGTTAAATTTTTATGTGTATTCGATAACATCATGTCTTATGGGAATGTTATGATATAATGAATTTTTTTGATTTCCTTAATATTCATGTCTTATGAACTATCAAAGTTTATTCCATGATTTTTCATTTGCAGATTATTGTCATTATTTTTCATGATTATGTTCCCATGCCCCTATTCTTAGTGTATTAATATATATTTTCTTTTGATACCCTTACTGAGCACCTGAGCTCACAACTTTATATGTATTATTTTCCATAGGTTTTAAATAAATCTTTTAGGCATGGGTACTAAAGGGAAATATCATTATGGGATATATTGAAGATCATTCACCAAAATAGAACAATTTTATCTACATTTCCAAATGAAATAAACTAAAATTGTCCATGGGTATGTGTTTGAGTAATATTTTATGTAATCCAAAAATATAATTAAATGTCTATCATATCATCAAACACATTAACATTATATAGCATAAAATCTTTTCTAATGGAAAACCTCATAAATATTTCCATAATTCTAATTCCTTCACAACTTATAAGTGTCTATCATATCATCAAACACTTTAACATTATATAGCATAAAATCTTTTCTAATGGAAAACCTCATAAATATTTCCATAATTCTAATTTCCTCATTCTGTTGATATTGACCAACTAAAGGAGGGAAAATATATTAAAAAATTTAAATAATTAAAAAACATCCACGTTATCTATCTGGTTTCTTGTTATGATAGGTATAAACTTCAACATTCATTAGCTTTGTGAAAATATAATTACATTATCTATTTTTCTTCATACCTTTTTTCCCAAATAAAAACATGATTCCTTTCTGAAAAAATTTGGACATCTCAGTTTTTTAAAAACTCTTTTATATCAACTTCTTACAATTTTTGTATTGTAATCTCTTTCCATTCATCTTCATTGTTGGCCGGTGTTTTGTATCTTATGTAAAATAATAATGTTAAAAATCTTTTACATTTATAATTATCTTCATCTTTTCACATTCTATTCTGATAACTATTCATGGAACTTTACATGTATTGATATTTTTCAAAAAAAATGTTCATTAGTTTCTATATAGAAATCTTGATCTCTCTTTTTTTATTCACACATTTTTATAATATTATACAAGTATAAATTTATCATGGTGTTTCACGATATTATGAACGTTTATGAATTGATTTTATTGGATTAATTTGATAGAAATATTCTTAATAGTGTTAGTGAAACATCTTTACTCCATTAAAAAACATTGTAAAAAATATTTTTAAAAAACAACATCTAAATATTTTCCCCGATATTTAACAAAAAAATTCTTAATATAAAATTGATTTAAAAATTCAATTTTTTATAAAATATTAAATAAAATATTAAATATCCCCATTTGGAGTTTAGGAAATTATTACAACTTTGAACACTCATTCATTAACAACGAACACTTCTTCACAACTTATTATTTAACAAAACTAGGATAAAATTTTCTCTATCTTAATTTTTAATGGTTATCAAATCAAATAATTTCTCATATATAATATCATTAAAACACACTAAAAAATAAGGTAATTATATTTATGGTACACCATCCCTAAGTGATTTTATTATTTTCCATGTTTACATAAACCACCCATCAATTTTATTTTTCATATCCTCTATTTTATGATTACCATTGAATCATATTCATTTTATATACTGGTTTAGTTACTATATACCTTTCTATAAATTATTTTACATACACTCTCCACATTGAAAAAATAATACATTTCATAGTGGGGAAAATCCTTATTATCTTTATTAATTCATCAATGGAGGCTGATCATCAAGTTTCTGTCATAATTCCACAAATATCGCTTTATTTATAGATTCGAAAAAGATATTTTATGTTTGAAATTTTGTTGAAATATTCTAAATCATATCATCTCCACTAGCAATGTTATGTTTAATTAAATAACACTTAAAAACTCTTCGATATAAACTACATTGTTGTATAGGTTTTTTGAAGGATCAATGGAACTTTTTCCATCACAAGGTATCATTAATTGTTTAAATAAATCTATCCTCAAAAACTCGTGCTGAATTTTCATCCGTATCATTTTTTTCAAGAATGATTACTGACATCATGTTCTACATCCACTATACATAATTTAATTGATATTTTTTTCTTAGTATTCCAAATCACACAACACTCTCCAAATAATAAAATTCCTCTTGAGGATTTTTTTTATCATTGTAATCTACAACCCAATCATTATTAGTGATCAAAGAATTTTTATATCAGAACATTTATACAATAGCCCATAAGAAATTATTAATTTAATATACCTATGAATTTATTTACATTCCATAATGTGATATTTATTTAGGTAATTTATATATTTCTAAAATATATTTATATGATATAAATTATCATTCCATTAAGTAACTAGATAGATAAATATTCTAATAATATTTTAATTAACTTTTTTATTAAGATTTTTCCCACCATTATATATAATCATATTCTTGGAAATCAATATATGATTCCAGTCTTATTTTGTAATACACCGAGGAAAAAATTATAACAACCCCATATTATATTTTTTTTGATAGAAAAATATATGTGTACCAATGATACACATATCTGACTAGAAAGAATTTTAATTCTCATAGATTTTTAATTTCAATGTTTATTTCATGTAATAAGAAAATCATTACAAGATTTACCTTAATCCTATGAAATATTATTTCATTATCGCAAACATTATCAATTTGGGTACCTATGTTTATATTACTCACAGATATGTTTTTTTCAGCATTTCCTTTAGAAAAATTAAAACTTTTTCAAAAACTATCAAATTCTAAGTACCAGGAATATGGATTATTCTTTACCCTTTAGAATTTCCATTTTAACATACATACATGGCATCCATATTTACAAAGCAATAAACCCTAAGTATTATATAACTATTAGTTCATATAATTAACCTAATAATTGTACTAAGAATCAAACGAAACTAATTCTCCTTCAATATTTGAGATAATAGATGTTTAATTATCAATCCTCAATATTTCATTGTTATGAATTTGGTGATTTTTTATTTCTAACAATGTTTTCAAATTCATCATTTTTTGGTAAAGTATAAAATTCCATATATTTTATTATATCCTAAAATTCATCATCAATTTATTCTCTTAAATAATCATGTACCTATGTTTTCAAAACATCACCACCACATTCATTTTTCTCATTGGAAGACACTTATTTTCGGCCATAATATTTTCAAATTTTTTAAGCATGGTGGATTTTAAATAACTTTCACAACAATATAATATTTCAACCTTTTAATTTATTTCTATTACTTTTTACAAATTCTATTGTATGAGTATTCCATGAAAAGACTTTCCTTGATAGTTTCATAAAAAAAATTGATCCATATTTTTTATATTAATATAGAAATGATTCCCAAAAAACATGAAATATTTGAATTAAATCTTTTTGTTATATAAAATCTCATAAAATGTCATGATTATTTCTAATCGTAACAAACATATTTTTTGTATATATATTATAGTACTAAGTTGTTTTCTATAAAAAAATATTAAATTTTAATATTCTACAAACATTTTTAGTCCTATTTAAACTAAAATTTTAAGTTTTCCTTTTCCCTTTTATGTTTTTTAGTGGGGTGTGGAGAACTATACAGATATTTCATTCCATGTTTCTACATATAGGATTAAAAATAAATATAAGTTTACTAATTTCAAATATTTATTCCTAGATTTAGTGTATACACACCATTCTCTCGTTCATTTTTCCTTCTAAAAATTGAAAACATTTCTGAAGCCTCTGATTTAGACTTCATAAAAAATGATCATCTGAATGAAATTATTTATAAAATTGAAATGGTACAAATCTAAATTTACTAATTGATTCCTCATTACACCATAAATGTTAGATTAGAAAATTAATGTGATATTAAATAATGAAATTTAAATTCTTATTGATCTTACGAATTATCGTCACATTCTAAAATGTTTAAAAAATGAAATCGTCATTCCAATTTAGTTTTGGTATATTTTTTCAAGAATTTTCTTTAAAATTCGTTTTATTACATTTCTCGACAAGCATCTTAATTTTCCATTTTTTATTCTATATTTTCACTAAAGTAAAATGAGTTAAAATGTTCTTCAATTTTGAAAATATTCTTCTAGTTATGTTTCCTCTTATTAAACATTTACTGATTTTACCATTGGATGTAAAAATAATCTTTTATGAACCTAAATTTCCTTATAATCATCATAATGTTTTCCAACACATAGTAGAATATTTTTTAAATTTTCAATATATAATATCTTCAATATATTTCAATTATTTAGAATAAATATCAGTAAGACATTTTAATTTATTTTTTAAATAACTATCATTTCAGAAGGTTACTAACCCCCCTTCATGATTTTCAAAAAAAATCAATATTTTCATATAACCTTTATTTATTGAGGTAAACACACTATCATGCTTCCATGGTTTTCCCATTGACTATAATTCAGATCATGTCCAACAATGAATGCTCATTTCTTAACATTATTTCCATAGACACTTTTTATAGAATATGTATGACTATATAGAGGAGTAATAATACATTCTCATAAAATGTGCCATTTGTGAACACATATTCCCCAAAAATCCTCTAAGAATTCATATTTTATCTTTAAGTCATGGCGGAAATTTTCATTCATTTTTCCTTAGGTTAATTCAATATTAACATGTTTTTTCTGGACTTCTAAAAATATCATCATCCTTACGCATAATTTTCTTACATAGATTTTACGCAATCATTCTTTCCCTATAAACTATCAGTTTGTGTTTTGAAATCTCCTTGATACACCCATATTCCTGTTTTATATATTCTTTAATTATTCATTAATTTTTCCTCTTTCCTTCATAAATTATCTAATATATTCATATAGTTTTTTCTTTTGATACTGAAATTAAATGAGATTTAATATCCTCTATGACTCCCCATAATCATCATTACCTTCTTATTCTTCACTACTATAAGTGTTTTCATTTTTTTCAATATTAGAAAATAAATTTTGAATCTTATCAATATTTTCATCTTCTAATGAACTTTTTTAATCATATATTCAATAAACATTATTGATTATCATACCTTTTCTATTTAGATAAAATGATTTATTTTCCATAGGGGATATTTGTCATCCCATGAAGAATTATTCCCCTTATCACACATAGGATTTTCTTTAGAATATTCTTCATATACTCAAACATTATTATTAATAAATTTTATAAAAAAATTATCAATTCCACTCTAATCAAAACATTTATGTGGGTTATTTCCGTATAAAATTGCTTTTACATTTTTTGTAATTTATAGAGATTATAGACACAATAATTTAATTTTCTTCATTATCACATACAATAGCATTTTATACACTGAGTTCCACCAACTCATCATAATTTTTTTGGATTTTTAGCTTTCTCATAGAATAACATGTAATTTAATCCTTGATCTTTTTATTGAAAACCGATTCTTTCCTCATATATTATGAAATAAAACTATTAGGAAATGTTTCAAGAGATAAACCATCTTCACATTATAGAGTATATATTTTGGAATCAAACCCTATAGGAATCTCACTCATGATTTTATAAAATAATTATTGAATCATATAAGATATCTCTTAATCATATGATTTTAGAAAAAATTAATTTACTATATTAAACAATTCATTAAAAGATTATTTATCACTCTTTATGATATTTTTAAGTGTACTTTCCATGATTTTTAACATTTATCCTTCCCCTTTGGTGGTACCTTACAAGATAATTTTGTTTTTATTCCAAGTTTCCATTTCTATTTTAACACCCATCACTTTAATGAATTTATTTTTTAACTAATACATTATAATAACATTTCTAGTTATTCCATCAACATCAATGTTTGTGTGGTTAGTAAAATTAATTATATAATTATTCAAAATTGGTGTAACCCTAAATCCTATATTATCAATTACCTCTATGCCAATTGAAATAAGATATGGGATCATAATATTTTTTGACTATTATAATTATTTCCATAGAATGTGGGAACAAAATTATTATTGACTGAATTGATAATTTATATGATATGGAAAAAACATTGGAACCATGGGTTTGAAACAAAGTAAATCTCATTAGTATCATTGGAAACAATGAGAGGTTGGGTGGTAAATCAGTGGTCACATTTTACAACATCCAATTATTTAAAATTAACCATTTTAACTTTTTTGACCAATATCCATATCAAATTTTAAAAAACAATTCCCAAAGCATGAAAATTTATGAAAGTAAATAGGTCATACAATATTTAAAAGGGTCAGCCTCAGTCTGATAACAAAACCTAAATTCCATGGTGTCATCTATTGGACCATGAAAATTTACTATAATATAGAAGTGGACATAGAATGAAACTAACTATCAGTAAACTCCATAAATATCTAGATATTATTGATTAAATATATTTTTATCAGTTTAACTTTTTGCATACAAAATTTATCCAACAGAAGCGCTATGAATATTTGTACAAGTAGATCCAAAATGTTCATCTTGAAAACTCTGTCTAATTTCCTCTCTCTAAAAACACACATGTAGTGTGCTCTTCTTAGGGCTAGTTAAAGTCCATATCAGAAAGAACTCTCAAATTGAACCTATTTTTAGACCATGGACTATCCATTATTCAGAACCAATTTTAACATCCTATTACTGATATATATGGTACATTATTAACCTCATCATGGTTCTATTTTCTCTTTTTGCTTATAGAGAACTGAGAGGGAATACGGAGGATAATTATATGGATGGATTTAGATATTATTTGGACTATTTTCTTTAACCATAATTTTCTATAGGTTTAAGGGGGATTTCATTCTGTGTAACTGGGTTACACGACATGTAATGGTTGTTGGGTATAAGTCGTGAAAGGGTCTCACTATGATTGGATACACATTTTTGAATTAAGATTTCACAGCATGTATATTCTAATTAAGGTATTTTAAATCATGGGACAAGTATTTTTCAATGTATATGAATATTGTGGATTTCAAAGTGTTTAAATATTTTACACATCATATAACTGACCATGTATAGTTTCTAAAAGGGTCGAGTGGATCTTATGGTTTTAGTTATTTTCTCCAAGACCTTCTCTCTCGACCTAGAACTCTTCTTAGGGGATTTTGGGAGATTCATCTCAATCTAGAAAAATAAGATCGACATTGGATCTCAGTTGTGATTATGGTGCATCTCTCTTGGTATGGGACATTTATTCTTATTCATTTCATTTCAGAAATCTAAGTTATCATTAAAATATCCAGTGGCATATTTTAGTGATTATTCATTTCTTCCTCTAGATCCCTTGGGATATCTCCTTCTTGTGGCCATTCCTTTGTTATTTGTGCTGCAACAGTTGTTTGTTCTTGGGATATATAGTGTTTCCCATTTACACTGATCCCTTATCTTTTTAGTCAGATGAATCTTAAGGTGTGTATTGGGCTCTATCTTATCCACTAGTGTTGTTGGGTTTCATTTTTGGTGGATTCCATTGTGGGTGTGTGTGACCCGATCATTGAGGTTTGTGGTTTTTTCTCTAGCCTTTGATAATTATCATGATTGATCTTGATTAATAAATTCATTAATGAAATTGTAATTACTGTTTTTGTCTGTTGAAAAAGTGGTTTTTAATGATAATTGCTTTTTCCTATGTTTTTTATTAATGAAAATGATATGGGTTCTTTTGAAAATTTTTGAAATTTATTTTTGAAAATGAGCACATGGGTTACCTTGGGTACTTAAGTGGAAGGTTTATCTTATGTCTATCATATATTCTTTATTATGTGGAGGTTTTCTAAGGTGAATTCCTTTTTTTACTTGTTCCATTGTCCAAGAAGATAGATATTAACATTGTCAGTGGAGGGGGTTACTTATTGGGTATTCATCTCCATCCTATAATTGTATTCGAGGAAATTGACTATAAACATGATTTATTGTGGTATGAGTAGTCTTCTAGTTTGACCTAGAGAGATACTTGGGTGGTTTTATTTTGATACTGCATTTATTTTGTTTTTCTTAGCTTTCTATGTTAGCCTTGATATGCATGTTGTACTTTCTTTTGTTTAGAAGTATGTAAAAATATATTTTTTCCATGTTTTCTATAAAAATGAATTACTTATTATCCTTCCATGTTTGATTTCAAATAAGAATTAGTTAATTGTTATACAAAGACATTATATGGAAAACCTTGGTGGGATCCAACTGATCCAATTGGCTCACACCCTATGCACCTCCTCGATGGTGCATACACCTTAGTATTTCTTCCAATGTAGGGAATGTCAAGGCTCCATAGTGAAGCACCAAGGTGCATGTCAGATTTTGTTGGGTATATAGTTGTATGATTATTGTATTTTATACACACCATCATATGAAGTATTGTTTTGGTTTTGGTCCATGTATTTTAATTTTTTTTCGGTTATTTTTCTACATTTTAATTTTTCTATTTCTGATTTCTTTTACAATTTTGTAATATATATTCATTTAGTCTTATGTTGTCTCTTCTGTTCTGTGTATACATATATTCCATTAGTTTATCATATGTTAGGTAAAATTGTTCCCTCTGGTGTGTTGTTCAATGCTTGGGTTCTTGATTCTAACATATGGGGATTAGGAACTCCCTTCAGGTATGTAGTGTTACGGGTTGGGTAATAGGATTGAGGGTGTCCTAGGACGGTTCATTCACCACTAACCCTCCAAACAGTAATTAAAATATATATCTGAAACTATCTATTGGGTTGACTTAATAAATATTTATCTGAATCACTAATTGAAAAATATTTTTCTTTCTTTTGTTCAACCAAAAAACATTTTTGTTGGAAACCTATTCTAACACCAATGTATATCATTTATTGTTTTTGAATAGACCATTATTGGTTAAAATACATAATTATATTGAACATACATAATTTTTTAAATATTCCCACAATGTTTAAATTATTGAAACCAATTTAATTTTCCAACTCACTAATTTTCAAAAATCTAATATCTTTCTAAATTAAAATTAACTGGAAACAGCACAAAACATTATCATTATTAATTCATATTCTTAATGCTTCATGAATTATCTAATGAATACAAACATATTTAGAAATAATTAACATCATATGTTAAGGAAATTCTTAGAACTCCATTTTATCTTCTTGATAACAAACCAAATTAATAATATTTCAAGGTTTTTTATTTATGGACTTTAACTTTTTTTAATGCTTTTAAAAAAACCCATCTCATAGAATGTTTGTCAAGAACATTTTTGGAAACTCCACCTTCTAATTAAGTCTGTCTGATCTACATCACCCAAATAATTTTTTGATGAATTAATCTGGTCATTCTTACATATCAAAAAACATATTCATAAAATAAGATTCTATTAAAATATACATTTGATGACATTGAATTTTCCTATCTGATGTTCATCCACCCATTAGATGTTTGTCTTATATATCTTTATCAATAAGGCTCGATATATTGACTCCTTTGCTGGTATTTTTTCACAAAAATCATATCCCTATAATATTGTGTGACATAAACTATTTTACAAATAAAAAAATTTAAACTGTCTTCCCATAACTCCTCTATTCGTTTTGAATTTTTTTTGACATACAGATATTGGTTTCCTTTATTGTTACAACTTCTATGTACTTTAGTCCCAAGACACATCTATATCTGGTAACCTAAACCTTATGGTGTAAAATACAAATTTTTTCAACATCATGAACATTAAAATCATCATGAAATTTTTACACTACTACGCATGGAAAAATAAAATCTCTAACTCTAACATCTCATTTTTTTAGACATCTCAAATGTCTACAAACTCAGTTGCTTCATATTTTAATTTTTTTTAATTATATACTTCTTAATATATTTTTTATTCAAAAAGGAAATGGCAAGGGAGACAACACCCCTCAAGGGGGTCGGAAATGGTGGAGTCCAAGGGCATCCCCCAGCACAAAAGAAGCACATTCTGGGGGGAGGGAACAATGTGAGTCATAAATAATGAGAGCCACATCCTGCCTACCCAAGCGGGAAAGGGAGTCCGCCGCGAAGTTAGCCTCCCTCCATCTGTGATGAACAATCATCCCATGTGAGGTTCCGATCTTGCACCTTCTAATGATGTAAGTGAGCTCCCAAGGAACCCCACTAGTCCCATTCATGATCTTCTCAAGGGTTTCTGAGTCCGTCTCTATTTCGGACGCTGTCAACTTCTTCCTTCTACACACCAACAGACCCGAGGCCAGTGCATGGACCTCCGCACTCAGAGAATTTCATGGCCCATAAAAGGAACTAAAGGAGAGGAAAACAGAGCTGGATGTATCTCGCAGGACCCCTCCCCCTCTCATGATTCCCCCCATGCATGAACCATCAACGCTGAGTTTGAGTCCCATAATCGGCGGGGGCAATTTAACCCACTGACTAGTACCTTTGCTCAAAAAACAGGGGCGGTTGAGTAGGTTTTTGATGGCAGTTGACGTTGAACCACCTTTGATCTGGGAAGCAAGCTCGAATATGTGGGATTTGAGGCTAGCCTGGAGGAACAACAGCGAACGATCTTCTCCCCTCTTTGCTTGATTGCGAGCCTCCCAAAGCACCCAGCATAAGGCCACAAGGATGATCATTCTAACCGTCCGCTCCTGGCCAGAAGATCCCGAGCCAGAAAACCAGCACTCCATATATTCCTGGAGAGATGACTCTCCATCATTTCTGCATGGATTATGCGTGAACATTGACCAGAGGTGAAGCGCCCAATGGCTTTGAAAGAAGAGATTCTTCGTCGACTCACACCTGTGTGTAGTGCAGCAGGAACATCTAGAGGCCAAAGCCATGCCCCGATGCTGGATGTGTCCTCCGTAGGAAGCACCCTGTTCCTGATTCTCTATAGTAAAAAATTCATTCTGATCGGTATTTCATTGCACCAGAGTGCTGGAGCCCAAGCATTGAAGGTGCTTCCTGGCAGAATGATACTTCTGAAGCCTTGCTCGGTGAACCTTCCAGAGCTAGTAGCCGAGAAGCAACATATATCGGGTTCCTCACTCATTACAATATTTTCGAACACAAACATCTAATTGGCGTTCAAATAGGTATTGATCATGCCGAACTCCTCGCATGCACTACTGAAGGTGATATCCGGAGAAGGGAAGTCGGGGTATCCCACGGGTTCCCCGAACAAATTGGTGTCCCAAAAACTAATCTTCCCAGCACCGATGATCCATCTCTCATGACATGATAACGTGTCCATAAAGGAGAACATGCACCTTGCCAGTCGCGTGGACCTATAGAGGCCCTGTGCTTCTAGCCCCGGGTATCGTGCTCTAATAAAATTTCGCCCACAATTAATCCTCGATGATAACTTCCCAAGAAAGTCGAGCCTGGAGGCTTTGAAGAGTACCCTGAATATCCATTTTATAAAATTCATCATCTAATAACATTCAACCCAAGAAATTATGTCCCAAACTATGGTACCAATGATCATTGATTTTAAATATTTATTTGTAAGTGTCTATCTAAAATGAATGATCATCCTCAATATCATCCAACATTTTGTAGAAGTTTCCACAAATCCACATGGATCATTAAGCTTCATGATTTTAGGACAGTTTTGGAATGGAATTACATCATCTTACTTATAATGATTCTTTTATAAAAAAGATAACAACGCTTCTTAACTCCCATAATAAATATAAAATATCACTACATTTTAACCAACTTTAAGAATCTCTTTTCTCTCATGTTTTAAAAAACCATTTTAACCAAAAAAATATAAACAAACTAAACAATTGTAATGAAATCATCACAAAATTATCACTAAATTTATGATAAAATTATTATCCCTAAAAATTGAATAATAATTATATCTTGGTATTCATCAAAAAGATTCATAGGAATTAAATATGAGAAGTAAGGGTTAAAACATTGTCTAATCATTTAAAAATTTAATTATATGAGATTATTTGAATATTGTTTCACCATATCAGAGAAATATTTCAATTTATATGACATGACCATTAAAATAAACTAATATTAATTCAGTACTTTATGAAATTCCACTGGTTCCCCTTCCTTTTCGGGTATAAGGATTGCACCCTCCTATGTTTTTTAGAGTTTACGAGCCATGTAGATTGAAAAATATTTAACCAAATCACCCAAAAATATTCATAAATTTTTTATATAGTTATTTATATCACTAAAATTTATATTTATAAATCATAAGGTGTATGAAAAAGTGGTTCTTCAAATAGGTGGTAATTGTCTTAACTGTGTATTTTCATTTTACTTATTATTCTATATATATAAATTCTTAAATACCCATCCAATATAACCAAAAAAGTATATAATTTTTTTTATTTTGTTATTATGTTAATATAATAAATCAGTCATCCACTTTTTTTTATAAAAAGTGAATCGAAACAATTAATCGTGTGTATATACAAAATATCTCCTCGCAAACAAATAAATTTCATTTCTCATCAAATCCATTAATAGATTGTTATTATAATGGATTTAATTTATAATTATTATATTCAATACATAATATTGAACTAGAAATATAATATATCCTCTATATTCAAATCATATATGTTTATAAAAAACAATCATCACATATGTGTTCATATATACTACAATTTCCATGTACATATGTACTTTATTTTATTAAAAAAATCACCACTCACGAATTTTCCTGGGATTAGATTTAATGAATGTATATATATTATTCAAAATCATAAATATTATTTAAAATTAATCCTTTATTTTGTTTCTTAATATTCCATCCGAAAGAGAAAAACATCTATTACATCAGAGTACATATTACAACCTCACGAGCAAAGGTATTTTTCTTTGGGTGACAAATTTTTCATGAATGAATATAAAAATAAAAAAAATTTATTAATATTATATTAATATCATGACTTTAATTCTATTTATTATTAAAAATGAATCCTTTTATCCATGATAAACTAAAAAAATTCATTCTGTAATTATGAACGGAAAGTCCTCAAAACTCACGAAGTGTGATTACCCAATTAAATAATTAAATATATAAATTTAATAATTAAATAAGTGGTTTATTTATAAGGAAATAAAACTATAAATAGTTTCTAAATATTTATAAAAGTATTATAACATTTATGTAATTTAGAACGGAAATTGTATTGTTCTTTTTCATCCAATAGCCAAGATCCTTGATGAATTTTGTTTATATTCTATTTTGTAATCTTCCGTTATAGAAGTAATGCTTTAATATTCATTATCAATTTTAGAGACTTCTGAGATAGTTGTTTCCGAGGATGTAGAAAATCTTCAGTAGACATGGGATCTGAGGGTAAAATATTGTTTTATTCTTAACTATAGATAAGAATCTTGTGACTATTTCTCATTCAATATTAGTTTAGTACCAAACTTTATGAGGTTTCTTGGAACTCGGAGTGACAAAACAATCTGAGTCAATCAGAGGATTTTTTCCTTTTCTGATGCTCGACATAAAAAAAATCTTTTTCCAGTTGCATGATTTGTAACAAAAATATTGAATGGATTCTCCAGAGTCAAATTGATCACTTTGTTTCTCTCCATGATCTATTGGATTGAACTTTATATCCCAATGTTAATGATTTTGTAGATTTTCCCTCTCATTCTTAGAAATATTTTCATTTCAGACATCCTCATCCAAACTAGACAGACTGGTAGATGGTGTTAAATAAAAGGAGGATCCGAAGAGAACATATTGGTGTTTCCATAATTAGGGCTCCCTGTATGAGTAGCAGAGAGTCATTTTGTTATTACTTTTTCAATCCATTTTTATTTGAAATGAGATAGGTAGCGTGTGTCAATCCTTGGTTCTCACGTTCTTTTACAAAGTTCCCAATTTTTGAGAAACTTCTACAATAGGAAGGCATTTTCTCAAAACCACCTCTTGAATGAATCCATTATCAATATTTCGAATCCAAAATCACAATGTAATGTCTTTTGATCAATAAATTTTCGTAAAAATGAATGATATAGAGGGTAAAGACAGATCAAAGTATCAAAATCATGTTAGAGGGGGTCACCAAAGAGGATAGATATGAAAAAAAGTGGATTACTTTTAAAGAAATTTTTTTGAAGACTATGAAAACCTTAACAAATGGGTACAATAGATAGTTTTGAATCCAGTGAAAAGTCTAATGACCATTTTTAAGACTTTATAAAATAGCCACTGAAAGACCATGACCCTATCATCCAAAACCTATAGTAGTCATTTTTCAAAGAGAAACGATAAAGGGAATGCGATGAATTCCTCAACCTAATGATCAAATTCGCGAATCCAATTTCTTTGATTATCATGATTAGAAACATGACCTTGGATCTCCATTTGAAAAATTTTACAAAAAAAAGTGAAGATCTTAGGATATAACTTGTACTTCTTAATTTGAGAAGGAAATCGATGATATAATTCTATGTCGGTATTTCTTTCGAAAAGAAGTTGAATTTTAAATTAAATACTACATGTTTTGTGTATTTAATTTTTAAAATTTATTCCATATTTTGAATCCTTGGGTCCTAATTATGTAAATAGATTTCTTTTATTATGTGGTATTATAAATAGTAACTTATGTTTTTTAGTTATTAATAAAAATAAAAGGTAAATCGTGTAATTAATGGTTAATATAATATTATAAAATTATCCAAAAAGTTTTTCTAATATCATAAGATAAATTTTATTCAACCTAAATAATCCTTGGGTGTAAATGGTATCCTTTAGAACCCATTTGAATGAGATTATGATATTTAATATATATATTTTTAGAAAAGATAAATATGTCTTACTCAAATTTTAATTACTATATAATTTTTAATAAAGGTTAATATATAATATAAGTTTGACTATAAACAGTAATTTAAAATCTAATTTTTTTTCTTTGTCATTGTAATTTATTTTAAATTTTTACAAAGTAAATAACAACTATACAAGCATATACAGTGATGATGCAGAAATTATTTAATTAATAAAAAATTAAAAATATAATATTTATTGAAATGATAAGAACCATTAAAAAAATTGTGACCAAATCATATTTTTAGAGTATATATCAATCATAATAATCCAAGAGTCGACTTATTGTTCATTTTGAGCTGTATAAAAAATAATATAACACTTATAATATTTTATTCAAAGTGATGTCAAATTTTCCACATTCATTTTTAATACATATAACATTTTTAATATAGGATTTTTTAGAAGATATATTCAAATATATTTATTATTTTTAAATATAAAGGATTTTTATTCATCATCATATTTTATTTTTAATTTTTTTTCCAAAAAATATAAATTAAATAATTACACAGAGTGATTTAATGATTATTTTATTAATGTAAATACCAAATTATTGTTATTATAAATATTAAAATAAATAAAATTTGGATAATTAATATATCCAATTAATTTTATAGATGATCTTGACCCCTTATAGAGATAAAATATATTTGGTTCGATGATAAAAATTAATATTTTTAAAATTGATAAATGGAATATGGTCAAATTGAAATTATTGATTTTTTATCAAAATAATGTATTATTAAAGTATTTATAAATTATAAATATTTTAAAAAAATATAGATTAATTATTATACAGTGAAAAAAAATTTAGATTATTTATTTATGGAATAATTTAAATCAATTAATTAAATGTTGAACCATTTTAATATTTAAATATTTGTTACCTTAGTTAAAACTTAAATACAATAACTAAGTGTTTATTAAAAAGATGAGGTTTAAATTGAAACAAAAACATGTCTGAAATTTATTGGTTTGTGGTCTTACAACAATATCTCAACTACTATTATAAAATATTACATTTTGGTGATTTTTGGATGGGTTTTTAATTTATTATAATGTAATATTTCTAGAGATTCCAAAAGGGCCCCTAACATCAGTTTTAAAAGGGAACATCCTCCCTCACAACGTTACATTACATTGAGCATTCAAGATCGGATATCCCCAACCAATATCCATTTTCAACATCCTTAGTTACATGATAGTGGTTCTATAATTCCCAAAAGTGACACTCAAGTTCCATTAAGAGGAGATATATAGGGAGCTCGTCGAAGATAATGTAATATCCTCTACCGATTCATTCTAATTTACTTATTCATTGAAATTATATTAACAAGTTGGTTTGATTATAAAATAAGAAATATAGTGTCAATTATATACTAAGTTGATACTATTATTTTGGAAAAAAAATATTACAACTTCTATCTATCCTACAAAAAATGAAATCACTATGTGTACGTACATACAACTTACCATCTCCACACCATGGTGTAGTCTGTTTTTCTCCACTAGCTTAATTGGATGGGTATAATGATGGAAATAATAACTATATTTGATTACTATAATATGATATTTATTTTATAACAATATTTATAGAATACATATCCATACCATTTAACAATTATGGGAATGGTATTGTCACTTGCATGTACGTATGGCATACGGTCTCTATGATGTGATGTGATTCATTCTACACGATGTGCATTAAATAAAGATTAAACAAATTTATAATATGAGTAAATATTATATATAATTTTTTAATGATATATATGTGAACTAATAATGTTATCCCTAACTTATTCAACAAAACATGTATAAGAAGCTGATGCAGTTAATACCCGAATAACGAGATATGATGAAATGTTATTAACAAACGGAGGATAACATGATCATATATGATATCACGAATATTCCTATGATTTTACAATTAAGTGAATGAAAATATTTAAATCATTATATATGAGGTTTGGATACATACAAAGGATTTCGAACCAAAGGTAAGGGATAATATTTCCATCTCAATATTATCTGAAATTGATTATATATAAGTATTTACTCATATATATTTATTATTAATGTTCATTTTTTCTAAAAATGATTGTATAAAATTTTTAACTATAATACATTAGATTTTTAATTTCATTTTTACCCATCTATGAATTTTTATTAAATTATTTGAAAAGAATCTGTCATTCTTAATCAAAATGAGGTACTTTTTTACATATTCGGAAAAAGTATGAGAATAATATGTTTTTAACTTTTATGGAATGAAGAAATTTTAACCATTTCATAATTCCTTATGTCCATGAATGTTCATTTAAAAAATCTTGAGGATATTTTCAATGAAATTATTTTCTTTAAACACATTGTGGCATTTTGAGAAAATAAAAAAAAATTCAAGAAGAATGTATATTTTCCAAAATAATTACATTCAAGTGTCCTATAAAAATTATTTTTAATGTTATATTGAATTCATAAATAATATTATGTTTCTAGTATACAATCCCTATTATTCCTTTGGTTTTATTGTGTTTATGATGGAGTTGAATTTATGAAATCCATTTGTTTTACATGTATTATTTTAGGATGGAATTATGGTTAGGAACCCCATTGTATTCCATGGGATATAATATGATGGATGAATTATGTTTTTATTGAAAAATTATGAATGATTTCATTATAATATTTTTGGTACCTATTTCTTCCTCTAAATAATTTGGTAATTATGGATAAATCATGAGGTATATATGTTATTTGCGAACCTGATTTCAAGTTCACAAGTCTATGTGTGGACCTAGTTTTCATGTAACACCCCAGGTAAATAAAGAATATGAAATTTTCATATTTATCGATTTTTGTGAATAAAATATTAATATAACATTAAAGGGGACGCTATTCTCAATGGCGTACCCAATACACAACAACGAGTTTCTTGGGAATTTTACGTTGCACTCTAATAATAAAATAATATTATTTTAAATTGTAGTTAACGCCTAGCCATTGTAATGGCGGGAATAAACATAACTAAATAAAAAAAGATTATATATGTTTGTCAAATATTTTTTCTTTTTTACAATAAATGTTAGAGGATTAAAAATGCGAACGAATCCAATTTTAAGCGTAAACATTCTAATATTCTTTAAAAGGTCGATTAATCATCTTTTATGGCGAACCTCGTTTAAATCCACTTTTTGACAATTTTATGTGTTATATTCGACAAAATAAAATTCTTCTTTGGAAGCGGGACATCAAAGTTTACTTTTTGTAATTTTTTGGTATTTTTCCGATAAAGTTCATTTTTTAATGAATAGTGAAAAATGTTGTATTGTAATTCAAAACCACTTTTTAATCTAATTTATTTATATGATTAGATTGCCTTTTGAATTGGTTTTAAAGTGAAATTAGAATATATTTCTGCCATCTAATCCAATAGTGGTCATTGGAATTAATTTCACTTTGAAATTGTACTTAACTACTGTCAATCTTTTGATATATATTGTTTCATAAAAACACGCTATTTGTCATCACAGCGGGAATTAATTATTAATTTAATTAATGTAACTTATAAAATTTGAATTTTTTAAAATAGACATAATCTTTGAATTTGGAATATCAAATATAGGTTAGGGTGAAGTTTTGGTATTATTCTGAAAAACTTCAATTTTTGATGAATAGTGAAACCACTAAGTGGTACTTAAAAAACCGATATTTCGTTTAAATAAAACTTTACCACTTCTGTGTTTTGAATTTCAAAAATCCAACATACATGGTTGTCATTATGAAGTAAAATGTGTTTCAATGGGATTAAAATAATTTTTTGGTGAATTGTAACTTTTATGTTTTTGATCGCGATTAGAGGTAATTGGTGTAATTTAAGGTAAAAATAATGTTTTAATAATATGAAATGAACATGACACATCTCCTACCCTCATTGTATGTGTCATTTCCAGCCAAGACAATCCATGGTTCAACTTGGGGACCCCATGGAGCCACTTTGGTTGGAAAATGACATAAATACCTTTTTATTTAAAGTTAAAATTAAAATGTCACAAACATGGAATGTTTTACTAAAACAATTTTTAAATGGGGTTATAAAAGTCATATTTTTTACTATAAATATTAATTAGAAATCTAAAATTATTTCCAACATCATGATATTTTTTTTATAATTTTTGGACATTAAATAAATTAAATTATTTTTGACATCATGATGATGAAGCAATTACCTCATTAATAATGGATTTAAATAAAATGAAAAGATAATGTTAAACATATAACTTACACTTGTCAAAAACCTATTGGATGGGTGGATTTAGAACCCTTACCACCATATCCTCTAAATACATCATTGTGGGACCTTTAAAATCCGAAACTCATTTGAAAGTAAAGTAACATTTTGTAACTTTCCAAGAGTGCCCCTCTTCTCCTCTTATAAAAGCCCCCCACCTCTACCACATTACACACACCTCTCAAGCGTTTGGGTCGGCCAACCCCTGACCATTTCATCTCTCCACATCAATCTCTTCATCATGAAGCCTCACGTTTGGCAGAATCCTTTCCAAGGAAGCCTTTGAGCTCAAATCAAAGGAAGTTACCCGATTTAAAGGTAATGTCTTCCCTTGTGTTCTATTGTTTTATTTTTCTTCTCCAACCCCCTAAACTCTTTTTATTATTTTCTTTTGTAAAAAAACAGTATCTTAAATATACTATTTTGTTTTTATGTGAAGGATTATAGCTACACATACACACACCTTCATCTAATGGCTAAAGAACATATTGTTTCTGTGGATGGTGAATTACTGCCTCACGAAATGATGATTGTTCAATATTCTTTTAACACCTTCAAAGGTGGCCATTAAAGATGTCACTATATTTATATATGATATATAATATGTTTATGTTTTCCTTAAGCTTATTTATTTTTCATTTATGGCATACCTTTATGGTTTCCATTATGGGTAAACACGATATCTTCATTTTAGGAAGTGCGGACTACCACCCCCTCAAAGTGATTTGATTCGATAATGCCATATGTGGGATGTATAAATATGGAATTAATGGTATTACATATGCTATCCTACTGTAATTATAATAAACCTTTATATCATTATTATTTCATTCCATTAAATACAAAAAAAAGGAATGAATGTAGTGTTCATGCGTACGTACGGCTTACCGTCTCAATGAATTATACATTTCATTTCATATCTCCAAATGTTATGAACTATTATAAGTACATATATATAATGGATACATATGTTATATATTACATCTAAATGATGGATTTAATTATGGAATTATAATATATATATCTCTCATTTAGTTTTAATTCCATTAATATGAGAAAAAATTAAAGTAGAGTTCATATGTACGTACGGCCTACCATCTCCATGAACGGTAATTTTAATTTTTTATCTCCAAATGATATGAAATAATTTAAAATGAATATATACTGGATATATATTATATTTAAAACATAATTACTATTCTGGAGATGATGTACCTATAACTACATGGAAAATTCTTTTCCAAAAAGTTCCAATTTTTACTCATGTACTGAACATCGACAAAAACGTCTGATATGAACTCACATTATTAACCAATTATTAAAACATTATAATATGTGATATTAACTGAATAATAATATTTAATGGGGGTACTTGAGCAATTATAAATTGAACAAATTTTATTATTGATGAGATTAAAGAAGGATCGAGTCACGTCGGACACGAGGTAAGGGATCTTACCCCTCTCTTTCATTTAAAGTACACTCTTTTATTTCATTCCTTTTAAGCTCATATTTCTTATTATTGGGATGTTCTTTTATATTAAAATTACTGTACTTTTTATGTTCATATGAGGAGATACCCTATTTTCTCTCATCAATCCATTTTGGAAGTTTTGATTGGAGCCGTTAGGCTGCCGAATTTTCGTAAGAGATCCAACCTCTCTCTTTCTTTTTATGTACTCTCTTTTATGTAACTTATTTTAAGCTCATCTTTTTTATGTTGGGAGATGTTATTTTATATTCCTATTGCTTTACATTCTATGTTAATATGGTTAGAGACCCTATTTGATCACAACAACTCAATATTGGAAGTTTTAAGTGGCGTCATTAGGCTGCCGAGTTTTCGTAAGGTATTTTTCATCTCACTTTTATTCCCGTGAGATTCATGAAACATTTGCCAATATTTCCTTTTGAGTGGTGTATGTACTCTCCATTATTCTACTCTTTGTGTAACATAATTTCATTTATGAGTATTTACATCAATGTTTTATTGTCCTTCTTTCATGGGGTGTATGTTTCGAAAGTTACCCAAATCGGTAAGGGAACCTTTCACCCTCCTCTTTTTAAAAGACTTCATTTGTTATGTCTTTTAATTTTCATCTTATTATGTGGGGATATGTTATTATATATCCTTATTGCCGTAAAATTTTATTTCCAAGTGATTAGATACCCTTTATCTCTCTCATCAACTCTTTTTATAAAATTTGATGTGATGTCGTTAGGCTGTCAAGGGAACTTCTTAACCCAATTTCGATTTCTTTGGGTTCAACATGTAGTTATTGAATATGTAATCCTTTGAATACGTGTGAATGACCTTTGATAGTTTTACACTTTATATCTTCTTATATTGGGTGTATTTTTATTTTTCACGCATAATTATGAGATTGATTTATCCTTAATTTAAGGTTACCTTCTTTACAGGGAATTTCATCTCATTTTACATTTCTATTGAGACTTCATTGTTGTTATGAACCAATTCACAATTATATGGTGTATATACTTTCCTTTGGAATATTATATCACGAGTTTCTTTATTCTCATGATATTATAAAGTTCTGATTAAATATTATTCCTCAATTATTGTATTCAAGTCTCTCATTTTGTTAAAAACCCTTTAACTAAAATATGGTTTTAAATGTTTTAATGATTTATTCTTATAAATATTTCTCTTTAATATCCATGTTTTCAAAATGGTTTTAAGGATTTATTTTTATGTATATTAATGGTTTAAAATGTTAAAACCCTCAAAGTGTTATGAGAGACATTGATTCAAAGATCTCTTTATTAAATGTTTTAAATGGTTTCGAAAATGGTTTTTAGAATGGATTTATTATTTCAATATATTAAAATGTTATATTGTTATTGCAATATGGGAATGTTATACTTATTTTATGCTTAAGTTATGTGCTATGATTATGTTATGGATCTTGGGAATTATTTATGAAGATTGGTGGTTCTGTGATAAACTAAGGGCGGGTGAGCCTGATATAGCTCTCCAATGAATTGGGTAACGCGAAGGGGTTAAACTTTAAGGTTTCTCCGAAGAGATATAGGGAATATTTTGTGATGGGTAATCCAAACGTAACCAAGAGGGTTACTCCCTACATAAGAATGTTATGAATGCCTCAAGTTACCTTTATGTCTTATTATTTGTATGATTTATTCATGATTTTATGAGGTATTTTAAAGTGATTATGCTTTATGGGTAAAATATGATTTCATTCTTATGTATATATGTACTCATGTTTCATTTCCATACTTTTTATAAGCCTTACTGAGCTTTTTATGCTCATCCCATGCTTTTGAAATGTTTTCACAGGTCAAGGGATTGGTACATGATATGATTATAGTGTCAAGGAAGTGTCAAGAATGAATCCATGTTTTATTTTAAATATGTTTCTGTTGATGGGAAAATGAATACTATCTTTTATGTAACCACTTTGTTTAAATATGGAATGTAATTCAAGTTTTATGATCTAATTCTCTAAAACCCTAAACCTGAAAAGATCCTCAATGTGTAATCCTGTAAGAACTCATGATTAAGTAAGGTTTAAGGCTGGGGCCTTATAGTTGGTACCAGAGGTCGGTTTAGATAACTTTAGAGGTTAGGGTATTCTCTAGGCATAAGTGACATTACCATAATGGTAAGGATTTCAGAAAGAGTCCTAGTTTTAAATAAAGTGAATGAGTAACTATATGTTAGTGTTTATCTTCCTCATTAGTACATGATGGTTTTGTTGATATAATCACACTGACATTTCTGTTTTTAGTGAATGGATGGATCTATCAGGCACCAAAGTGACAATAGGTTTGAATGAAACTGTGGTGGTTCTCTGATTAAGAGACTGGATGAAATGGGGAATTCAATGAGGAAACTCGTGGTTGTTCTAAACTAACTATCAAGGAGTCGTGATCAACCACTTGTACCTTGGTATGTTCTGTAATGCATCTTGAACGAGATGACGAATCGATGTGGAAGTTCAGGGAATAATTATAAAGGTAACCATTAGGGATTATATGATCCTTACTTTTGAGGTAATTATGTGTTATTATATATTATGATGGAAAATGAAAGGCATGAGATAAAATTGATGTTAAAATATGTTATGATTATTTTTGATGATTTTATCTCGTTTTGGGGAATGTTTTAAGAATTATATAGTTTTGGAAAAAGGAAAACACGCAGACCGTGTGACAACCCGTCGCGTCGGACAAAGCTACGGGAATCGAACCCACAACCAAAGTGTGACTGGTATTTATCACCTACCACTGGACTATGTGAAGTCCCTGGTTAGTTTGACTAATTCTTTTTAGTTAGATGATTTTAGGAATCAAGAGTAAGTTTATTTTGGGTTATCTATGGAAATGATTAACCTATCATGGAGGATATGTGATTAGTTTAATTACTTTTCACTATCAGAATTTAAGAGCAACTGATGTTATTTGGAGATAAAAGTTAATTTTTACCTTGGAAGACTATGTGATTAAATACTTCAAATATTTCAATTTGAATCTTAGTTTGGTTTACTTTGACGAATTTTATGGACAATTGTTTATCAAATGGTCTTCGTTGAACTTTGGGGTTTTTTTTGGACAAATTTTGGAGATTAAGAATAGATTTTCTTTTTATAAATGATTATAATTTTGTGGATTCTCCGACCTCATAATAACAATTTTTGTTTTGGATTTTGTCTAAAGACATGGGAAATATATAGTTCTTTTTTCTAGATTAGGTGATTCTCAAGAAGTTGATTATAGTACTCTTAATGCGGACAAATCTTCCTAAATACTCATCTTTTGGAGAAAATATGAGTTTGAATAAGGAATCTAGTAAAAGTTGAAATTCTACATGACATGTAAGTATGTTTCATTATGATTTAGTTAAGCTCAAAAATAAATTCCTCAATGAAGAGTAACTTAAAGAAAAAATTTTGTTTGTTAACTTTTCTTACTGGGAATCGAATACCGTTTAACCCATCACAAGTTTGTGATTTTCTTATCGTTAACTTTCTCCTAGACATGATTACTATCACACTCCAGCAGAACATGACCCTTTATTTTCTACTCCACATCCATATTTTCTTACATGGAATCCTATTATGGGTTAACTCGGGTGACCTTTGTACTTCTCTTTATTTATTTTAAGGTGATTGTTTTACTGACTATTGTTCCAATGTGCGATTTTCAATGAAGATTACAAGCCCAATTTTAAAATTACGGGGACGCAATTCCCAAAAGGGGGGTAGGATGTAACACCCCAGGTAAATAAAGAATATGAAATTTTCACATTTATCCATATTTTTGAATAAAATATTAATATAACATTAAAGGGGATGCTATGCTCGATGGCGTACCCAATACGCAACAACGAGTTTCTTGGGAATCTTACGTTGAACTCTAATAATAAAATAATATTATTTCAAATTGTAGTTAAAACCGAGCCATTGTAATGGCGGGAATGAACATAACTAACTAAAAATTGATTATATATGTTTCTCAAATATTTTTACTTTTTACAAAAAATGTTAGAGGATTAAAAATGCGAAAGAATCAAATTTTAACCGTAAACATTCTAATATTCTTTAAAAGGTCGATTAACCGCATTTTTATGGCGAACCTATTTTAAATCCACTTTTTGACAATTTTATGTGTTATATTTGACAAAATAAAATTCTTCTTTGGATTCGGGACATCAAAATTTACTTTGTGTAATTTTTTGGTATTTTTCCGATAAAGTTCATTTTTTAATGAATAGTGAAAAATGTCGTATTTTAATTCAAAACCACTTTTTAATATAATTTATTTATATTATTAGATTATCTTTTGAATTTGTGTTAAAGTGAAATTATAATATATTTTTACCATTTAATGCAATAGTGGTCATTGGAATTAATTTCACTTTGAAATTGGACTTAAACTAGTGTCAATCTTTAGATATATATTGTTTCATAAAAACATGATATTTGTCATGATAGCAGGAATTAATTATTAAATTAATTAATGTAACTTATATGATTTGAATTTTTAAAATTAGACATCATTTTTGAATTTGGAATATCAAATATAGCTTAGGGTGATGTTTTGGTATTATTCTTAAAAACTTCTATTTTTGATGAATAGTTAAACCACTAAGTGGTACTTAAAAACAGATTTTTCGTTTAAATAAAACATTACCACTTTTGTGTTTTGAATTTCAAAAATCTGACATACATGGTTTTCATTAGGAAGTAAAATGTGGTTCAATGGGATTAAAATAATTTTTTGGTGAATAGTAACTTTTATGTTTTTAATCACAATTAGAGGTAATTAGTGTAATTTGAGGTAAAAATAATGTTTTAATAATATGAAATGAACTTTACACATGTCCTACCCTCATTGTATGTATCATGGCCGACCAATACAATCCATGGGTAAACTTGGGGACCCCATGGAGCCACTTTGGGTGGAAAATGACATAAATACCTTTTTATTTAAAGTTAAAATTAAAATGTCACAAACATGAGATGTTTTACTAAAACAATTTTTAAATGGGGTTATACAAGTCATATTTTTGACTATAAATATTAATTAGAAATCTAAAACTATTTCATACAACATGATATTTGTTTTATAATTTTTAGACATTATATAAAATAAATTATTTATGTCATCATGATGATGCAGCAATTACCTCATTAATAAAGGATTTAAATAAAATGAAAATATAATGTTAAAAATATAACATACACTTGTCACAATCCTATTGGATGGGTGGATTTCGAACCCTTACTACCTTAGCCTCTAAATAAATCAATGTGGGACCTTTAAAATCCGAAACTCATTTGAAAATAAAGTAACATTTTGTAACTTTCCAAGAGTGTCCCTCCTCTCCTCTTATAAAAGTCCCCCACCTCTACCACCTACAAACACCTCTAAAGCCTTTGGGAAGGCCAAAACATGCCCATTTCGTCTCTCCACATCCATCGCTTCATCATTGAAGCCTCACTTTGGGCAGAATCCTTTCCAAGGAATCCTTTGAGCTCAAATTGAAGGAAGTTACCCGATTTAAAGGTAATGTCTTCCCTAGTGTTCTTTTGTTTTATTTTGCTTCTCCAACCCCCTAAACACGTTTTATTATTTTCTTTTGTAACAAAACCTTTATCTTAAATATACTATGATGTTTTTATGTCTAGGATTCGAGATATACTTACACACACCTTTGTCTAATGGTTAAAGAACATACTGTTTCTGTGGATGGTGAATTACTGCCTCACGAAACGATGATTGTTCAATATTCTTTTAATTCCTTCAATGGTGGCCATTAATATGTAACTATATTTATATATGATATATAATATGTTTATGTTTTCCTTAAGATTCTTTATTTTTCATTTATGGCATACCTTTATGGTTTCCATTATGGGTAAACACGATATCTTCATTTTAGGAAGTGCAGACTACCACCCCCTCAAAGTGATTTGATTCGTTAATGCCATATGTGGGATGTATAAAGGATTAAATTAATGTTATTAAATATTTTATCCTACTGGAATTTTAATACACCTTTATATAATTATTATTTCATTCCATTAAATACAAAAAAAAATGAAATTAAAGTAGCGTTCATGCGTATGTACGGGTTACCGTCTCCATGAACGGTACATTTCATTTCATATCTCCAAATGTGATGAACTATTATAAGTACATATATATAATGGATATATATTTAATATATTACTTATAATTTATGGATTTAATTCTTGAATTATAATATATATATCTCTCATTTTGTTTTAATTTTATTAATATGAGAAAAAATGAAAGTAGCGTTCATGCGTACGTACGGCCTACCATCTCCATGAACGGTGATTTTAATTTTTTATCTCCAAATGGTATGGAATAGTATAAAATGAATATATACTGGATATATATGATATTTTAAACATAAATAATAATCTGGAGAAGATGCACCTATAACTACATGGAAAATTCTTTTCCAACAAGTTCAATTTTTACTCATGTACTGAACATCGACAAAAACGTCTGATATGAACTCACGTTATTAACCAATTATTATAACATTGTAATATGTGATATGAAATGAATAATAATATTTAAATGAGGTCCTTAAGCAATTATAAATTGACCAAATTTTATTATTCATGATATTAAACAACGATCGAGTCATGTCGGACACGAGGTAAGGGATCCTACCCCTCTCTTTCTTTTAAAGTAAACTCTTTTATGTCATTCCTTTTAAGCTCATATTTCTTATGATTGGGATTTTATTTTATATTAATTTTACTGTAATTTTTATTTTCATATGATGAGAGACACTATTTTCTCTCATCAATCCATTTTGGAATTTTTGATTGGCGACGTTAGGCAGCTGAATATTTGTAAGAGATCCAACCTCTCTCTTTCTTTTTTAGTACTCTCCTTTATGTAACTTATTTTAAGCTCAACTTTTTTATGTTGGGAGATGCTATTTTCTATTAATATTTATGTAAATTTTATGTTAATATGGTTAGAGACCCTATTTGATCTCATCAATACATTTTTGGAAGTTTTAAGTGGCGTCGTTAGGCTGCCGAGTTTTCGTAAGGGATTTTTCATCTCACTTTTATTCTCGTGAGATTCATGCAACATTTTCCAATATTTCCTTTTGAGTGGTGTATTTAATATCCATTACTATACTCTTTGTGTAACATACATTCATTTATGAGTATTTACATCAATTTTTTATAGTCCTTCTTTCATGGGGTGTACGTTTCGAATGTTACCCAAATCGGTAAGGGAACCTTTCACCCTCCTCTTTTTAAAATACTTTTTTTGTTATGTCTTTTAATTTTCATCTTATTATGTGGGGATTTGTTATTATATATCATTATTTCCATAAATTTTATTTCCAAGTGATGCGATACCCTTTATCACTCTCATCAACTCTTTTTCTAAAATTTGATGTAACGCCGTTAGGCTGTCAAGGGAACTTCTTAACCCAATTTCGATTTCATTGGGTTCAACATTTAGTTATTGAATATGTCATCCTTTGAATATGTGTGAATGAACTTTGATATTTTTCACTTAATATCTGCTTATATTGGGTGTATTTGTTTTTTTACACATAATTATGAGATTTATTTATCCTTAATTTAAGGATACCTTCTTTACATGGAATTTCATCTCATTTTACATTTCTATTGAGACTTCATTGTTGTTATTCACCAATTCACTCTTATATTGTGTATATACTATCCTTTGGAATATTATATCATTAATTCCGTTATTCTCATGATATTATAAAGTTCTGATTAAATGTTATTCCTCAATTATTGTATTTAAGTTTCTCTCATTTTGTTAAAAAACCCTTTAACTAAAATATGGTTTTAAATGTTTTAATGATTTATTCATATAAATATTTCTTGTTAATATCCATTTTTTCAAAATGGTTTTAAGGATTTATTTATATGGATATTAATGTTTTAAAATGTTAAAACCATAAAAGTGGTATGGTACACTTTGATATAATGATCTCTTTATTAAATGTTTTAAATGGTTTCGAAAGTGGTTTTTAGAATGGATTTATTATTTCAATATCTTAAAATGTTATATTGTTATTGCAATATGGGAATCTTATATTTCCTTTATGCTTAAGTTATGTGCTATGATTATGTTATGGTTCTTGGGCATTGTTTATGAAGACGGGTGGTTCTGTGATAAACTAAGGGCAGGTGAGCCCGATATAGCTCTCCAATTCATTGGGTAACACGAAGGGGTTAAACGTTAAGGTTTCTCCGAAGAGATTTAGGGAATATACTGTGATGGGTATTCCAAAATTAACCAAGAGGGTTACTCCCTATGTAAGAATGTTATGAAAACCTCAAGTTACCTGTATGTCTTATGATTTCTATGATTTATTCATGATTTTATGAGGTATGTTAAAGTGCTTATGCTTTATGGGTAAAGTTTGATTTCATTCTTATGAATATATGTACTCATGTTTCCTTTCCACACTTTTTATAATTCTTACTGAGCTTTTTATGCTCATCCCGAGTTTTTGAAATGTTTTCACAGGTCAATGGATTGGTACATGATATGATGATAGTGTCAATGAAGTGTCAAAAAAGAATCCATGTTTTATTTTAAATATGTTTCCATTGATGGTAAAATGAATACTATATTTTATGTAACCACTTTGTTTAAATGTGGAATGTAATGAAAGTTTTATGATCTAATTCTCTAAAACTCTAAACCTGAAAAGATCCTCGATGTGTAATATAGTAATAACTCAAGATTAAGTAAGGTTTAAGGCTGGGGACTTATATTTCATGTGCATAATTTTATGTGTGGAAGAGGTTTTAATGTACATATTTTTATATAGGGGTATCATTTCATGTCTTTAATTTAATGTGTGAACCTGTTACTATTAATACTTGTTAAAAAAATTTAAATTTTTTATGTATGCCAAAATTTCATGTCTTATGTTAATGATGTTATCTCATGGATTATGTTATTTTATTTCATTATTATTTGTCTATTATGAACATTAAAAGTTTATTCAATGATTTTTTATATTGAGGGTGAGATATTATATTTTCACAATCATTTTCTCATACCCTTCTTCTCATGATATTCCTAATTATTTCCTTTTTATACCCTTACTGAGCATCTGAGCTCAACCATTTATATGTTTTATTTTCCTTAAGTTATAAAGATATATTTTATGAAGGGGTACTATAAGGGAATTTCTTCATGGGATCTGTTGAAGATCACTCACCAGGTTAGCAGAATGTGTTTCATGTTTCCAATGGAATGCAACTAATATGGTCATTGGGTGTGTGTTGGAGTAGTGATTTAATTAGTCCTCGAATTTAATGTCATTTCAATGTACATCAATATTAGGTCATTAAAGTTGGTATTAGAGAGAAGGATTTTACTGCCACTGAAATCTATAATGAGAAAACATTAGTGAGTTCCCTTGAAATATTTCTAGGCATATTTCAAGGGATTTATTAAGGATAAGTCTATTTATATGTTACAATCCTAGAATTTTGGTAATGGTCAGGAATAACCTAGGATTAAAAATATGGTGTTATAGATTAAAATATTATAATTAATTTTCCATAATTATATGTATTTCTTATATGATATGTATTTATCAAACTTTTTTTCTTATCATATCCAATAGCTTAATGTAGATAGAACATGGTTAATATTTACTACTTCATATGTGAAAATCATGGGAATTATTTTTCTTAAGTGGAATTCTAATGAAGAAAACATAGAAGGTGGTAGGAGTATTGGTTATACAACTGTGGATGAAGAGACATCAAGTGTCATGTGAAACCTACGAGATGAACTAGCTGTATTTTTTACCTTGAGCATAATAACCATAATTAGATTAAGGTTGAGGAATGTTATTATGTGATTAACATTCCATATTTATGGAATTAATAACATATGAAGCATGAGTTCTGGGATAATATTAATGTTTGTCATTAATGTGTATATTTTTTGGAATTCAATGATTACATATAAGTAGTTTTAGTGTATGATATTAATTAAGGATTTAAATGGATTTGTTGAATAGTGATAAATACAGAGAAAAATGATTTTTGGGAAAGGTAATATTTTTATTAAGGTACGGTAACCCGTAATATGTTCAATATGTGGAGAAAATTGTGTCTATCTAGGCTAAATGAATCATGGATATGATTAATTGGATGGTACTAATTAATGACTTATTTTCAATAGGGTTATACTATCCTAGATAAAGTTTAAAACTTCTGGGGACAAAAGTAATATATCCAATAATATTTGGAATTAGGAAACATACAAGTTTCCAATTGGGATATATGGTAATTCATATTATTACCATGACTCAAGTGAATACATGCTGAAGGTGATCACATGCCTGGAATGGGACCAAAAAGAGATACCTTATAATATAAAAGAGTTAAATGTTAATCAGAGTTAGTGCACCACTTTCTAATGTTTTGGATTTTTTTGGTTTATAAGGATGGTAAGGTTATCAATTTTTTGAATGTTTTATTTAAACATTGGATGATGTTTTTTTAGCAAAATTTAATATTTCACCATTGGTGGACCTGTGCATATTTAGAAACTTGTGTTATCCTTTTTGTTGTGCGAAATAGAGGTTGAATAACATATCACTCAGTTTATGGGTCAAATGATCTACTAACACTTCAATAATGAAATATTCAACTTCGTTTATTTGAATAGGAAATGAAGTGTAAATTGTTCAATGAACTACCATTGGTGATATTGAAATAAAAAAAATTGACCATATCTTCTAATTCAATTTCATGAATATTTGGAAAAGGGGACGTGATGTAAAATGGGGTCTTATTGTCATGATTTTTTTTATATCAATGACCTCCATCACACTTAATTATTTTGGAGGTTTGTTCCTGTTTACTTTCTCTAGGTCACCCACTTTCTTTTGATCCATGTTCTTCATCAATCTCTATGATTATTTACATTTTTCCTCCATTCCAAGATCATCACCTATGTTCACCTGTGATGATACCATGTTATGATGTAGGTTTCTAGGAAATAAATGTTCAATCATTGGTACTTTTATATGACATTTGAATTTTCGGGTAGAAATTCATTTTAAGAGGGGTAGAATTTAACACCATGAGATATTTATAAGAATTATTTTTTTAAAATTTCTAATGTGGTATTATAAAAAAATATATTCTTCTTCTACATGATAAAAAATATTAGGTTGTGGTATTTGTAGCACTATCATTATCTTGTGATACAAAAAATATATTCTTGTTCTATATAACGAAGCCATTATAATAGTGTGTATGAAATGTATTTACATAATTATGAGAATATTATTTACACATGTATATATAATTTATCATTGGGTGAGAAATTAATTATAAATAAAAATAAAATCCTTTTTAAATATAAAAAAATGTTTTTCTAAAAACTAATTAAATGGAAATAAATGAGTTTATAAAATAATAAAATCACTCCTGCTGGAATTTTTTTAATGAAATATATATTTAATATTTTAAATCTAAACATTAAAATTAATCTTATATTTTTTCTAAATATTTTATAATAACAAATACAATTTTTCAGATAAAACTTCTTTTTAAAAAAAATGCAGTTTTTTCACCTTTTGGTGGTGCACATATATTAAATGAATTTTTTTTAAAATATTATATAAAATTTGTGAAATTACACTTAATAATTGTATTAGGGATATAAGTTTTCCTTTGTTTGATTTTTAATTTTTTATGATAAGTTTCATGTTTTGATGAACAAAAATAATATTTCTAATTTTAATTGAAAACAACATTTTTCATCGAACTAATTAATATTGATAAGTTATATTATTTAATGGTTTTAAAATATATAAAAAAATTTATTTAATCTAAATATAATAATTTAAATAGTAATTAGTTTTACATTGAATATAGATGTAAAGACATTTCATTTTTTTCATATTTCAGCTTTTATAACATGTTATTGCATTCTAACAATGTGATTGATTTTAAAATAATTAATAATTATTTTGTTTTGAATTTTCTAAATAGAATTTCATATTTTATGTTATTAGTTCAAAATTATATAAATATATTTTCTTTATTTTTGAGCATTTTGAATAGTAACTTCAATAATTTTTTTAATAAATATAGTAAAAATGTAAATATAAAATATTTGGTAAATATAATATTTGAAAATTACCATACAATATTTCCTAATATCATTGGATAAGTGTATTTATATTTAAATCATCATTGGGTGGAAATGGTATTTTTTGGAAGCCAATTTGAAAAATTTATGTCATTTAATAGATATTATTTTAATAAATGTTAAATATGTATTACTCTAATTTTAAAAACTATATCATTTTTAATATAATCATATACAGGTTCTATTTTAGATGTGAAATACTATTTTTATTGTTGAAATCCAATTAAAATAATTTTAATTAAAATGAAAATTACCATTAAAAGAAAAAATACTTTACTAAATCTTGTTGGTAGAATATATCTTGAACATAATCATCCATGGGTATAGTTATTAACTATTTTAAGCCATATAGAAAATATTGTGAAAATTAGAATATTTTTTTATAGATATGTTAAAATATTAACATTCATGTTTTAATACATATAACATTATTCATTTTTGATTTTCTAGATGCTATATTCTACTATAAAAAATATTAATAATTTTTGAGGATTGATATTTTTTATATTATTTCATAATTATTTTTTATTCAATAAATAATTATATTAAATAATTATAAAAAAACTATTTTAATCATTATTTTATTAAAGGAAATAACAAATTCATGTTATTAAAAATATTAAAGTGAATATAATTTTGGAAAATAAATATATAAATTTTTTTATGGATTACATTGACCAGTTATGGATATTATAGAGTGTTCTCCTGGATAGTAATATATTATCAGCATATTTTTTAAAAATCCTTAGTTTGAATAGATTCTAAAATCGAGACCATTGACTTTTTATTAAAATAATTTATTATTAAATTATATAAAAATAATAATTTTTTTTAAAAAAATATTTAATAATTATCATATGCTCAAAAATGTTCTAAATTATTCATTTATGGTCAAATTGAAATCAAATAATTAAATATTTCACCCTTTTAATATTGAAATATTTGTTACCTTGGTTAAAAATTAGATAGAAGAACTATGTATTAATTAAAATAATATGGTACAAATTGTCAAAAAAACATGTATAAAATTTATTAGATAGTGATATTAAAACTATATCCCAACTAATACTATAAAATATGACATTTTGTTGGTTTTTCGTTTGGTTTTGAATTATTTATAATTTAATATTCTTAGAGATTCCAAATGTTCCCCTAAATTCAATTATAAAATGGTATATCATCCATCACAACTTAAATTCACTTTGATCCTTTATGCTCAAATATCCACTTCCATACCATTTCACAATTATGGGAATGATAGCGTCGCTCATGTGTACGTGCGACCTACTATCTCCACGATGCGATGTGAATCACTCTACATGATTTCCATTAAATAAATATTATATAAATGTATAGAATGAATAAGTATAATGTATATTATGTAAATATAATTTTGGAAGGATATAAATATGACCTAATGAGGAGAACTATAACTTATTCAACAAAACATGCATAAGAAAATGATGTAGTAAATAACCGAATAACGAGTAGTAAGAAAATGTTATTAATAATCAGATGACAATAAGATCATATATTATATAACAAAAATGACTATAATTACGGGAAAAGTCAATTACATTATTTAAATCATTATAGAAAAGGTTTGAATTTATATAAATGATTTCATACATAATGTAATATATAAATTCATAATCTCATTATTATTCCAAATTGTTAATATATATGTATTTACTAGGGTATATTTTTCATGGATGTACATGTTTTGTAAAATTTTATTCATAAAATTTTTTAATATCCTACTATGGATATTTTAATTTATTTTTACCTGATTTTCATTTTTTACTACACAGTTTGGAAAAAAATAATCTTTCTTTAATTTCCAAACAAGGTAGTTTTTGACTTATCTTATGAAAATATAAGAATAATGTTTTTTAATATATGGAATCATAGGATTTTTACTCTTTCAAAAAACCATATTTATATGAATCCTCCTTTCTAATATTTTATGTTCATTTTGAAATAAATTTTTTTCTTTTAAAATTGGATGGAAATTTGACAAAATAAAATGTTTTCCAGAAGAAAGGATAAATTCCTCAAAAATTAATTTTAAGTGTTCTATCAATGTTATTTCTAATATAAGATGGATATCATTAATATGATTATGTTTCAAGTATATTTTACTTATTATCTATGTTGATTGATTATGTTTATGATAGAATTATATTTTTTTAAATTTATTTTTTTAAAATGGATTATTTTTTTGATGGAATTTTTTTTTAGAATCCAAATTTATTCGTAGTGTCATTCTATGATGAATGAATTATGTTATTGTGGAATAAGAAAGGGTGATAACATTATGAGATGGTTTATACCTATATCTCTTTCCAGTAAATTCAGTAAATAGAGATAACTCATGAGGTATATAGGTTATGAATGAACCTAATTGTATGTTCACAATATTTGGAATGGACCACATTTTCATGTCCATATTTTTATATGTGGACCTAGTTTTCTTGAACATATGTTTATTTAAGAGGCTAATTCCATTTCATTAATTTAATGTGTGAAACTATTATTATTTCTACATGTTCACAACGTTAAAAGTTTATATGTATTCTACAAATTCATGTCTTACATTAATGTTAGGATATAATGAATTATGTTTTTTTATTTCCCTAATATTCATGTCTTATGATCTATCATTGTTTATTCCATGATTTTCCATTTGTAGGGTATGATAATTAACATTAATGATTATGTTTTCATACCCCTGTTCTCAATATATTCTTATATATTTCCTTTTTAGACCCTTATAGAACATTTGAGATCACCCCTTTATATGTATTCCTTTCCTCGGGTTATAAATAAATATTTTAGGTAGGGGTAGTAAAAGAAATTATAGTTATTAGAGATATTGAAGGTCATTCATCAAAATAGAATAATGATTTCTTTATTTCAAAATGAACTAAACTAATATGGTCATTGGGTAAGTGTTTGTGTAATATTTAAAGTAATCCACAAATCTAATTTAATCTCCATGTACAACTTTCTTTGGTCCTTATAATGTCTTCACAACATAGAAGTTTCAATCATATCATCAAACATCATAACATTATCTAACAAAAAACATTTCCAATTGGAAACCATAAACCTATTTTCCATAATTAAAATTTTCTATATCTATTGATATTGACCCACTGAAGAAGGGAAAATATATTACCTCAAACTTTAAAGAATTAAAATACATCCAAATTATCAATGTGGTTGCATGTTATGTAAGGTAGAAACATCAAATTTATTTAGAAATATGAAAATTGAATTACTTGAACAAAATATCTTCATACCTTTTCCCCAAATTAAAATTTATATCCTACTCAAAATATTTAGACATCTCAGTTTTGTAAAAACAATTTTATATCAACTTCCTACAATTTATTGATTGTAAAATCCATACACTCATCTACATTGGTGGCCAATGTTTTGTTCCTATGTCATATAATAATGTTATACATGTTTTCCTTTTAAAATGTTCTTCATATTACCACCTTCCATACAAAGATCTATTCATGTAACACAAAATGAATAAATACTTTTCCCAAAAAAATATTCCATAACTTTCTTTATGGAAATCTTGATCTCTCTTTTTTTATTCAGTCATTTTTTTGAAACATTATATAAATTTACCTTTATCATGGTGATTCATGATGTTAATAACTTTTATGAATGTTTTTTAATTGGCTTAATTTGTAAGAAATTTTAATAACAGTGTTAGAGAAACATCCTAACTCCCTTCACCAACATTGTAAAAAATTATTCATAAAAAAACAACATCTAAATATTTTCCCAAATATTTTACAAAAGAAATTCATAATAAAAACATGCTTTCACTATTTAATTTTTTTAATAAAATATATAAAACTATTTTTAATCTACACATTTGGATTTTTTGAAAACATTACAACTATGAACCCTCATTCATTAACAACTGACACTTTTTCACAACTCATTATTTAAAAAAACTATGCCCAATTTTTTTCTAACATAATATTTTAATGGTTATAAAATCAAATCATTTCCTATAGGGAATTTCCTGAAACCACACTACTAAATAATTTAATGATATTTATTGTAATCCATCCCTCAGTGATTGTATTGTTTTTTATGTTAACATAAACTCCCCCTCATGGTTATTTTTTAAATCCTATATTTTATGATTTCCATTGAATCATATTCATTTTATATACTGGTTTAGTTACTCTCTTAATTTATCACCATTATTTTACTTACTCTATCCCATTTGATAAAATTATAAAATTCAAATTTGTGGACATACATATTAACTTTAGGATTTCATCAGTGGTGGTTGATCATCATGTTGTCGTAGTAATTACATAAATATCTCTTTTATCATAGATTATGAAAAGATATTTAAAGTTTGATCTTTTGTTTAAATATACTCAATCATGGAATCTTCACTAGTAATGTTATTTTTAATTAAATAACACATAAACACTCTGTTATATGAACTATATGGTTGTATAAGTTTTTTGAAGCATCAGTGGAACTCAATCCATTGCAAGGTATAATTAATTGTTTAAATAAATATTTCCTCAAATCCTCCATCTAAATTTTTAACCATATCATTTGTATTCAAGAATGAGTAGTGACATCATGTTCTACTTCCACTATACATAAATTAATTGAAATATTTTTCTTAGTATTCCAAATCACACAACACTCTCTATAGAATAAAATTCAGATTGAGGGTTTCTTTTTATCATTGTAATATACAACACAATAATCATTAGTGATTCCAAGAATGGTTATATCAGAACATTTATACAATATCCCATTAGAAGATATTAATTTAATATACATATGAATTCATTTTGCTTCAATCATGTGATATTGATTTGGGAAATTTATATATTTGTAACATAAATTTTTATGATATTAAATGTCTATCCTTGAAGTAATTAGATAGATATATCTTCCTCTAAGATTTTACTCATCTTTTTTATTAACACTTTTCCCACCATCATCTTTAATCATGTAATTGGATATCAAAATATTGTTACAAACATATTTTGGAATCCACTATGAAAAAATTATAAAAACTCCCTATTATACTTTTATTTTGAAAGAAAAATATATCTCTATCTATGATATATTTGTATCCCTAGAAAGAATGTTTATTATCACAAAATTGAGATTTCAGTGTTTTTTTCATTTCCTAATAAAAATAATTACAAGATTTACCTCAATCCCATTAAAATTCATCATAAACATAAACATTATCAATTACGGTACCTAAGTTCATATCACTCATATATATTATATTTTCATCATTTACTTTCGAAAAAATAAATCTTTTAGAAAAATATCAAATTTTGAGTACAACGAACATAGATCTTTCCTCATCCTATAGAATTTACTATTTAACATACATCCCTGTGATCAATATTTATAAATAAAGAACCCCTAAGGTTTATATAAATATTTATTAATAGAATTAACCTAATAGTTGTACTCAACCTCTTATGAAACTAATTCCCCATAAATATTTGAGATAACAGATGTCTCATTTTATATCCTCAATATTCCTATATTATGAATTGGAGCATTTTGATTTCTTACAATGTTGTCAAATTCATCCTATTATGGAAAAGTAAAAAATTTCATATTTTTTTATATCCAAAAAATCATCATGTGCCTATGTTTTCAAAAATTTATCACAACTTTCTTTGTTCTCATTAGAAGACACTAATTTTTCGGCAATAATATTTTCAAAAAATAATTGTTAAGTATGTTTGATTTAAAATAAAATTCAAAACAATAGAATTAGCCTGCTTTTAATAGTGTTATATTACTTTTTACATATTCCATTGGATGAATATTCCATGAAAAAGTCATTCATTGACTGTTTCATAAAACATTTTATGATCCATATTTTTTATATTAATAACAAAAGGAATCCAAAAAACATGAAATATTTAAATGAATTATTTTTGTTATATGAAATTTCATACAATGTCATGATTATTTATCATCATAACAAAAAAATTTATTTGTATATATAGAATAGTACAAAGTGTATTTGTATTAAAACAAATATAGAATTTATATATTATACCATCGTGTTTGTCCCTATTTACACCAAAATTTTATTTTTCTTCGTTCCAATACATGTTTTTGAGTGGGGTATGGACAACTATATTGATGTTTGATTCCATGTTTCTTCATATAAGATAAAAAAAGAAATATAATTATTCTAATTTCTATTATATAATCATAGCTTTAGTGTATACACACCAGCCTCTCTTTCAACTTCCCTTCTAAAAAATGAAGACATTTCTGAAGAGTCTGATTTATGCTTCATATAAAAATGAACATTTCAATGAAATAATATACATAATTCAAAATGTATAAATATAAATTTATAAATTTATGCCTCATTGGACCATAAATATTAGAGTGAAAATTTCAAGAGATCTGAAAGAATTAATTTGAACTTTTTATGGATTTTACTAATCATCGTCCATTTCGGAAATGTTTTAAAAATGACATCATCATTCCAATTTTTTTGTGGTATGTTTTTATATAATTTTCGTTAAAATTTGTATTATTAAATTTCTAGAAAAGATACCAAAGTATTAATTTCCCATACTTTTTTTATTTATTTTCACTAATGTAAAATGAGTTACATTGTGCATCACTTGGGAAAATATTTTGTTGGTTATTTTTTCTCTTATTAAACATTTAATTTTTTTCCCATAGGATGAAAAAATAATATTTCATTAACCTAAATTCATTATTATCATCACAATGTTTTCCAACACATTGATGAATATTTTTGACCACTTCAGCATATAAAATCTTCAATTGATTTCACTTACTTAGAATAAATATCAGTTATTCATTTTAATTTATTTTTTTAAAGAACTATCATTTCAGAAGGTAACTAAACCCCCATCATGATTTCTCAAGAAAAATGAAATATCTTCATATAAACATTATAGATTGAGGAAAACCCACTATCACGATTCCATGTTTTCCCATTATTTTATCCAATTAAAATAGATAAAATGTGGGTGGAATACCACATCCAAAATTTTAAAGGAATGACAGTCCTACTCCACTATAAAAAGGAACTCACCATTACTACTCCCATACACATATTTTTACATTTTTATATTCCATGATCTACCCAAATATCTCCTCAATAATCCCTACCCTCAACCAAAAATCCTCACCTTTTGAAGAAATCCATCCATGGTAGCACGTTCTTAAAAACCAAAAGGAATTACTCAAAGAAGATGTAACATCTGACCTCAAGATCTGTAGTTTTACATTCATTTTCAACGACATATTATCTTATTATTCAAATATTATACAATATAATCAGTATAAAAAAGTTTACTTTTATGGTTTTTTTTATGTTTTTTACCATCAATTAAACACATATCCATCTAATGGGTAACAAACCTGCTGTTTATGTGTACAACAAACTACCGCCATGAATTGTGTATATAATTATTTTTATATGATATATATATATATATAATCTATAATGTCTTTATACATCGTTGATTTTTATATAACACATACCCTTATCCTTTCAATTTTGTGTAAATGCGATAACTTCACTTGTGGACGTGTGTATCACTACACCCTCAACGGGATGGGTTTCGTTCATAATATACCTAGAACATATAAAGGATTGTTTTACTAATCCAATGAAACAGAAGTTAAATAAATTCAATATTGTAATTAAATATATACTTAGTTAACATTTACTTTTCATTATTTTCATATGAAAATGAAATTAAATTAGTGTTCATGCGTACGTATAGCTTACCATCTCCATGAAATATGCATTTCATTCCCTATCTCCATGTATTTTGAGATTTTATAAATACATATATGTAGAAAATATATGATATTTATTTCCTAGTTTGAATCTTGTATATCATTAATTCATCATTTAAATAACTACAATAACAAGTAACATGTTAAAACATACTCGAAACACTAGGCAATTAAGACCTCGAATAATGAAAATATTGAATGATTGATATTGAACGGGTGATAAGATATTACCAGAAGAAATTATATGATATTATATACATGAATACATTTTCTTGAATAAGTATGTGATGATATTAAAATCATTATATAAGATGTTAAAGTTCGTTCACATAAAAAGAATCACAACATAAGAGATATCATCACAATATAAATTCCCTTTAGACTTATTTATTATTATGAACCACATCACTTTTTTATGGTGTATATTATTAGCATTAAAATGATATGTCATGAATCTACTTTTCTCTTGGTATTACAGGTTTCAATTAATTTCATTCCTTTAAGGATATTATGATTCAAATGTTTCAATGTGGTATGGAACACTTTGGAATGTTTAAAGATTATTCACCTCATGAATATTATAAATGATTATCAATGCAATATAACATTCTTTGTGATTGTTAAAATTTTCTTGAAAAAATAATCATATTATAGACATTTGAATATGAAAATAATTTTATGATGGATATTATTAATTCTAAAATTTAACATAATATTTGGGTACTAATTTGGAAAGAAAATGATGGGTGGGACCTTTGACATTATATATCCCCTCGATGTATCGACTGGATCACACGAGGTAAAAATGTTGGGAAAATTAAATATGTTAAAACTTGTAGTTTTAACTTATCTAGAGGATGGATCTTGACATTATATGATTTCATGCACCACAAACATGAAATCCATTAACTAATAATTTACATCATAGATATAACTATTATCATTTTAATTATCCCAATGGTTTTTATGTGATAAAATATATAGATTGATTTCATTCTCAATTTATTGTTTAAATTCCATGTGTTTTGTGTTTGTTACCTTTCTATATTCATTGTTCCTTATGATGTTATTTTAATGGAATATGTTTTCTAATATTTACCTTTCCATGATGATTAATTCCCATTTCTTCAATATTTCTTCTGTTTTACATAGCCTTAATAAAAATTTAATCACACCCTTATTGTGTTTAATTTCCCCATGCTAGGAATAGTAATCCACTGAATGAGTTTAAAGGATGACTTTATTCAAATTTTATTTTGTACCATGTTTTTATTTCCAATTTATTAATATGATATGTGTATCATGTATGTAATATGGCTTTCCAAAATTGGTAAAATTATCTGTTATTTCAGATTTTATTCCCTGCAATCATTCCAATGTAATAATAAAATATTCCAATACTAGGATTATAGGGTTGCAGAATTATAAGGTTTTACATAATTTAGTGGATTTGTGATATTAATAGTCTATGGTAGAATCATGAAAACATTTTATAGGCATTGAAGATGAATTTAACCCTTATCATGTTTTTTATTTCACCGTACTAGAAATCTCACCTTTCCCAATACTTCTACATCAATAGTTTGTAAAAACCGTTGGTATAGGGCTCCTTTCCCAACGGTTTGGCCAAACCATTGGGAAAGCCCACTTTGAGGTCACTTTTCCCAACATTTTTCCAAAACCATTGGGAAATGGTATTGCTTTCCCAACAGTTTGGCCAAACTATTGGGAAAGGTTACTTTGTGGCCACCTTTCCCAATGGCTTGTTCAAAACATTGGAAAAGCCCCCACTTTTCCCAACGGTTTGGCCAAACCGTTGGGAAAGGGTATGGATTTCCCAACGATTTTCCCAAACCATTGGGAATGGTCCCCAATATACCAACATCACCCCCGAAAACCCCAAAATCAAAAGGACCTATACCAACGGTTTTGACAACCGTTGGTATAAGTCCTTTGATTTTTTATCGAATCTTATTACTGAGGAAATTATATAAATAAAATTTAAAAATAATTATGATAATATATATATATACACCCAATTATATTCACAAAAGTCATGTTAGGTTAGTGGTTAGGTCATTGATAGATAAACCAGAGGTCCTGGGATCAATTCCCGCAGGATGTTTTTTTTGAAATACATATACCAACGGTTTTATGGAACCGTTGGTATAGATTTTGATATTACTATACCAACGATTTTCAAAACCATTGGTATAAGTCTACACCAACAGTTTTCCAAAAACCATTGGTATAGACCTATCCCAATGGCTTACTAACCCACAGTACTCCAAACCGTTGGTATAGTCTATACCAACAGCTTGGAGGCCTATACCAACGGTTCCAAACCTTTGGTATAGGGTATTTTTTTCAGTAGCATCACATGATTCTTTTCCCCAATTGGGTCCTATATTCTCATCATTTTCATGACAATGAAAACCAAGATTCCCAACCCATCATCTTCTTAACTCTTAGTGGTAGAGAAAATATCAATTGAGGTTGATCCAGCAAATTAGGAACCTCTTAATTCTATTTTCTATTATATGTTTTTCCAATATCCTACATCCCTATATATAGGGATTATTTAGTAATGGCCCAAAGAACAGTGTATTATATCTTTATAATATGTTTTAAATTTGTCTATGATTGGGTTTACTATGTAATTACCCCATTGAAAACACATTGTTGTGGTATCTTTATCAAAGAATTAGTGGTTTCTTGGTCCATTATCAACCAAATCGGTTTCACCATTATTGTATGTAAGTCTTTCTTGACATTTATTAGTGGTTCCTCCGTAGTATTGTTTATGCACTATAATTTGAATACGAACAGTTAAGTCACTTAGTTATCATATATTTTATCATAGTCTACTCAATATGGTAAGAATTAATCCCTCAAATATACCATGAATGATCATTCCTTGATTTATATATATCCATAGTGGTTTATTTATCCAATGGGAGGATATCTGAAGGGGAATATGTTGATCTTTTAGAGCAAACTAGGGTGTATTTGGAGTAGAATTATTTTTCAAAAATAATACCATATTCCCAATCCAAGTTGATAAAATGTTAAAAAAATCATTAAGGTATATTGACCTCACAATTAACTATGTAATCAAATAATTTTACTTTTATCTATCTCAATAACAATATGTATGTAATCAAAATGGTGAACCATTATTTTCCTTTTATTCATAGAATTGGAACTAGTGGATATTTTCTATCACAAACACTAATAGACCAATGGGATTCCAATTTTCTAGTTTTGTTGATATTATAAATGAATATTCCATGATTCCACTATCGGATTCCTAAACTAGATGAATGTATCCTCTTATCCACATCACCAAAAATCCTACCAGGAGTGTTAGATGAGGGTTGTGGGATTCATTTCATAACCCCATTTTTCATATGGAAAATATTTTATCCCATGATGGTATATAGATATTCCCCCCCCCATATTTATTAATCCCATGACCCCCCATTGTGAAATTACATGCTATCCCATTTTGAATTGGTGATAAGAATATCACCAGTTGAATCTCATATTTAACATGGTCCATTCCCCATATCAGGTGTGAATTCCATTATAAATTCATGTCTTAATAAGGTTTTTCTGATATGTTTTCCCACAAAGCTATTAGATGGAAGAATTATTCATATATTTAATCCAAGATGAATGTTTAGTAGTCCTTTTAGACTTCCCAAAAGCATATTCCCACATATTCATATTTCAAATAGAACATGTTTCATTAGGGGATCAAATAGTTTATCAACTTATAGATCAATTCGTAGTTCACTTATATATATATGTTATCAAGTTTTCATTTTACATTAAAAACACCATAAACTAATCCTTATACTCATTGTATGTCTGGTGGACCTTGTACACCCATGTTTATTCTAGATTGATGCCACCTACATGGCATAGACCCTAATCCTTGTTCCATCCTTACAAATTATCTATGGATTAGATATAAAAGATATATTTGCAATAACATATCTAAGGTTCTCTCCCTTGAGCATGATTCCTGGGTGTCTCTGAGTTGATGTAAATAATATACTTGATTATTATCCCAATCATGTATTAAGGCACCATAAAAAGGAGATGTAGGCTTTGTGAAAATTTGGATAATCAAATAACTAGGAGTAGTTCACATTTATTCCCAGACTCATGATTTTGATATATATCATTAGTTTATGTTCATTATTACATCCCACCACATAATCCTTGTAACTGTGCCCCGAGACTATTAGGTATAAAACCTCAAGTGTGCATCCAAAAACACCAGTGGTTGATGACTAATAGTGAGGGACAAGGGTGTGTCTATGGGGATACTATTCCCATATATACCATAGTACATAAAAAAATATACAAATTTATAAAAATTTGAAATAACATAAATGTTCCACAACATTTAGATTGTAGTGTAAAACTAAAACATTATCATTAATAAAGAAAAAGTGAACCGCAGAAGCTAAATAAACATAATATAAAATATGATAATGGTATTGAATAATATATAAAAAAATGAAAAGTAAAAGGGGAAGTGGATAAAATTATATAAAACATAATGAAAAAAATATAGAAAAAGGTAAAATGGGTTTTCAAGCATCTTGACCATAGACTCTGTCCTCTGATCCCAAATCTCCTTCCTGGTATAGAAAGTCAAAGAAAATTAGAACATAATCGCTACCCTTTTTTATGCATGCAACCATAAAGTCTACACATGTACTTAATGTGTCTGATAATAGTGTGAGATATAGTATCAATAGGCAGGCACCCACTATTTCTAGGCCAATCCAAAATGTTCATTATAAGTAAAGCAGTGTTCCTTAGTAATTTAGATGAAATAGAGAAAAAAACACATTGGACTTGCTACCAAGGAAAAACCCTTCCATCCAACCTTCATTGGCCTAATCCTGTGTGTCTAAGCTGATAGATCCAAAAATGGTAATGTATGTTGGGTATTGTTGAATATGATGTACTTTCCCCCAAGCATTTTATTGGGATTGGATGACATGTACCTACATTTTAAAAAACCAACTGAAATGTTCTTATTGGAAAAAAATTATTTAATTTTGAAATCACATTAATTCCCCCTTATAATATATTTATAGAGAGAGAGACCACATGAGACCACCCATGGAAAACTATAGTGACATTAAATGTATTTCTCATGGCCTCGATAAATGTCTAATGCCAGAGGGTCCTTCCAAGGTGACCCTAGGATGAATTTTCATATATCAGTTATAGAATGGTTTAATAATAGTAAAATATAAAAAAAAATTGGGTCCATAAAATTTATTTTACATGGGTCTCGATTCTCTATTGTGGCACGTTATGACCAATTGTACATCGACCATATCCAAGGAGTCTCCCCTAGGGAACTGGTGTCACTCATCTATTGTAACAAAAATATTACATAGGGTGATCACTTGTCAAGAATTGCTTATATCAATCCCAACATGTTTACACGAAATTAAAAATTCTAATAGAATGGCATGAGAGTCTTCCCAAGGGGTCCTTAAGATAGATCCCCTTGTATCACCCTCAACACTAATTTGAAGTAGTTGAAGTGGGAAAACGTATTCATAACATTTTCAGTAAATGATCATCCAAAAAATTACTTTTTTTTATAAAAAGTGATTAAATTCCATGGCCAAACCATTATTCAATCTCTTTTAAGTCGCTTGGAATAAGTGATAATAACTTTTTCAATCTAATTCCCCCAACCATTATGAGTGGCATTGGGAAAGGGTGTTTCACAAATAACAATAATCTAAACACTTAAAATGTAATTCTCAATGTATTTAGTAAGAGGAAAGACAATTAAGGATATTCAAAAATTTAAGTAAAGGGTGTGAATTTGAATTATATGTGAATCACACCCGATTACATGGAATTTATCATGGGGATAAACACAAGTGGTTGATTCTCCGCTGACTCGGGTCACCAAAGTCTACGTAAGAAAATCAATTTAATAAAATTTAAATTTTATGAGGTGAAACTGGATGGGTCTAGCTCCTAGAAAAACTAAGAATATTATTGAATTTTATATTCCCAGTCAGGATCCCAGTATCATTAAGAGGGGGAGGGGTGAATCAATTATATATCTTTTTTAATGTTTCATGTTTTTTGAAACAAACTTCACCTCTTGTTAATGAGATTCTTCCCTGCTGAACACACAAAACCACAAGAAAAAATGATTTACAAGGTTCACTACTCAACAAGAGTAGCTACGTCCTTGGTATGGTACATAAACAATCAAGTACCACACAATCCACTAGAAAACCATACTTTTATGTGGAATACAATGAGTTGGATATACCCTTACACTCATGTATCACTTTGAAAACAATCTAAGAGTGTGTGTGATCCATCTTAGCACAAATAGGGTAATTTAATGATTCTATACTTCTTAATGACCTTTCATAAATCAAATCATTCAAAACAATTCTTTACTTTTGAACCCAGATGATAGTGAGATCCTCCTTGTGTAGATAGATTGTGCACCACTCCCTGCTTGCACACCCCCTACTTGTGCACCACCTTCTTGCGTGCCTCGCTGCTTACACACCACATGCTTGTGCGCCTACTCACTACTTGTGCACCACCATTGAGCACAGCTCACAACTTTCGCACCACCTTGTGCTTATACACAACCCAGTTCGTGAAAGCACCTCCCATATTGCGTGCATCTGGAAGCATGCGTGACAAAACATGTGCGAAAAAAACATGTGTGACACCCTACTTGTGTGCCTTATAAATAACCCTCAGCTTGAGCACCACATCAACTTCTGTGCCGCCCTCTACTACTTTCGCAATCAGAGCTCCCTCCACTACTTGCGCGATCAGAGCTCTGATTTTCTCTTAAGTGTTGAGCATTAAAAAAATGACCTCTCTAGTCGTCTGTTTATAGGAATTTTTGTGACTTTCACGACACATATACTTGCGCGCCGCTCCATCACTTTCATGCCACACTTGCACACCCATTAGACATGCGTGTCGGTTTATAATTTCGCGCAAATTTTTATCTTGCAAGTAACATTATTTCCTTTTTTACATTTTGATGGGATGATTGTGAAATATGAATTGCATGCCACTTACACTTGCACACCAATACTTGTGCGCCAATAGTTGCGCACCAATACTTGTGTGCCACTTTGTTACCTTTTCCAAAATCACTTCTTTACTCTCTATACTATTCATAATTCTTGAATCACAAGTTATCCAAACATATGAAATTTATGAAATAAAAATCATCAAAGGATCGTCATAGTTTACAAGTCCTTTAAAAATTGAATTGATTTAGATTATTAGACAACAAAAGACAATACTCTGTAACATGAAACTTCTCTTAATTCTTTATCCATCTAACTTGGTCCCAACAATCTCCCCCTTTGGATTTTGTTGTCATCCAAGATTCATAAATCACTGAAATTTGTAATTTTAATCAATGGATTAAATATCAACAATTCTAATCCTACGTGAGCTAACTCATTGTAGGAAACACGAAATACTGACAGCCAAAACCATTTTGTACAAATGCAATGACTATGAAATATCATGAGCATACCTCCTCACCCGTCTTCAGATCATCTTTCAATATTCTACCTCATCAGTATTCACTTCATCAAATTTCCTGGAAAACAAAATTGTTTCCTACAACCACTCCATCAAACATTTAGAATAGTTCACACACATACATGTTGGATCCATAGCTTACCCACAACACCCCCTTTATGCATGCATCCAAATGATAGATTTATGAAATCGTTCCCCTCTTGACAACACTACCCAATGGTAATACGAGATAGGGGAAAGAAACACATACCTTAACCTTGATGAGTAGGAGTTTGGAAACCCATGTTCAACATCAATTTTTCAAATGGTTCCTTTGGTAACAGTTTTGTGAATATATCAGTAACTTGTTTAGATGTAAGAACATACTCCATCCTTAATTCATTATTCTCCACATGCTCTTTGATGAGTTGGTACTTTATATCAATTTGTTTTGGACAAAAATGTTGTACTGGATTTCTTGTATGATTCATTGCACTCGGATTATCACAACCCAGGAGCAATGGTAGCTTTAATTCAACAAGTAGATCATCCAGGAGAGTCTTCATCCACATTAGTTGAGTTTCATCTTGAGTATCAGAAACATACTCATCTTTAGCTGTTCTAAGAGTTACTGAATTCTGTTTCATGGTATGACAACTAACACAACATTTACGCCGAAAGAAATCTCCATCAGATGTGGATCTTCGGTCATCAACATTTCCTACCCAATCAGCATCAGAATACCCGAATAAGTCAATATTTCTTGAGCCATCATACCTAATTCATAAATTTTTTGTGCCTTTGATATATCTGAGAATTCATTTTCCAGAAAAAAATCTGATTTTTTAGGATCACTCTGAAATCTTGCACATAAAGTAATAGCATAGACAATATTGGGTCTTGAGGCAGTCAGATACAACAGAATTCTAATCAGATTTCGAAACTCTTTCTGATCGACTTCCTTTCCTTCTCCATCTTTAGAAAACTTGATTCCCACTGAAATTGGTGTGGAAACTAGTTTCGAATTTTCCATGCCAATCTTTTTCATAATTTCCATAGAATACTTTTCTTGAGATAGAAAAACGTGATTCTTCTTCTGTGAAATTTGTAGCCCATGAAAGTACTTCATTTCTCCTAGCATGGACATCTCAAATAAATTTTTCATCCAATTAATAAATTTTTCACATGATCATTCATCATTTCCAAAAATATAATATCATCGACATAAACAATAACGATCAGTGAAAACATCAGACATTCCATGATGTAGAGATTATTGTCAACTCTCCCTTTCATAAAGTTAATTTTCTTTAAGAAAGTATCTAATTTATAATACCATGATCTTGGAGCCTATTTTAACCCATAAAAAGCCTTCTTCAACCTAAACACATAACTTTCATCTGTTCCAATAACGAATCCACAATGATGATCAATGTAGACATCCTCGTCAAGGTCACCATTCAAAAATTTGGATTTTACATCCATTTGAAAGATTTTACAACCTCATTTTGTAACAATAAAAATAAAGATTCTTATTATTTCTAATCTTTCCGCTGGAGAAATGTTTTTAACAAAATCAATGCCTTCAATTTGTGAATACCCTTTACAAACCAATCTTGCTTTGTTTTTTATTACTTAACCATCTTCATTCAGCTTGTTCTGGAAACCCACTTTGTACCAATGATGTTCTTGTTGTTCTGATTGGGTAGAAGTTCCCAAGTATCATTCTTCTCTATCTGATCAAACTCTTCATTTGTTGCATGAACCCATTATAGATGCTCAAATTCTTCATTTACATTATTTGGTTCAAATTTTGAATAAAGAGATATATGTGATATAGAAATCGTTGTTCTTCTTGTTTGAACCCTCTGATTTCTATCCCCAATAATGTTCTGAGCCTCCAATTGCTTCCTCAACCTAGGATGCATTGTTTGAACTCTATCTTCATCACTTGAGATTTCTGAGTTGGATTCGTCTTCTTGGGTAGGATAATCTGCAGCATTATCATAATTGTTACCAAAATCTTCTCTATCCTTCTCAACTTCCACATCAACATATGATTGATTTTATTTCTCAACATTTTTAACAACTTTTACATCTGAAGAATCAATAATTCTTCCAGTTTCTTTGTTGATACATCTATATCCTCTTCCTTCTCGAGCATAGCCAAGAAAAATTCCATCATCTCCTTTTTTCTCAAACTTTACAAGGATTCCACCTTTCTTCATTATAATGCATGGACTCTTAAAAACTCTTAAGTGTTTCAGACTTGGAGTTTTTCCATAGAAAATTTCATAAGTAGTCATATCTGAGTTTTGTATAAAGAAACATAAGTTCTGAATATACACAGCAGTGCACATGGCTTACCTCCAAAAATAATGAGAAATACTATGCTCAAGCAACATAGTTCTCACCATTTCCACGAAACATCGATTATTTCTTTCAGAAACCCCATTTTTTTGAGGTGTGTGTGGTGAACTGAACTCATGCCTAATTCCATGCTTCTCAAGATAACATTCAAAATACTCATTCTTTTACTCACCACCATTATCAGTTCTCAACTTCGTCACTGAATACTCACATTCCTTTTCTACTTTCCCCCTAAAACTCTTAAATATTTTCAGAGCATCTGACTTATGTCTCATGTACATAACACAAGAAATGTGAGTAAAGTCATCTATGAAAGTAATGAATTAATTATCTCTATTTGTTGATTTGTTTCTCATTAGTCCACATATATCAGAATGTAAAAGTTCCAAGGGCTGTTTTGAACGAATTTTGACTTACTTATGAAAAGAGTTTGTAATCTCACCATTTTCTAAAATAGTGCAGCACCAATATCTTCTTTTTGATAAATCAGGCATATCGCGGACACTTTCATGCATTGATAACATAAAAATATTTCGCTGACAAATATTCCCCATCCTTTTATTCCATAACTGATTTTCATCCACTACACCCATATAACGAGAGTTATCTACTTCACTAACTTGGATCAAATTTCCTCTTATACGTTGGCCCCTTGTAACTATATTTCCATCATTTTCACATTTCACAACAAATCCATATTTTCTGAAGATAACATTTTTTCCTTCATCATAGAGTTGTGACACACTAAGGAGGTTATGTTTCATCCCATCAACATATATTGTTTTCCTGGATTTCATCTTTTCTTTTCCAATGATGGTCGGTTCAACACCTCTGGTCCTTAGATATTCATCATTTCCAAATGTAAATTTTACTTATTTGAATTCATTAACATTATTAAGCATATTTATGTATCCTGTCATATGAGAGGAACATCCACTATCAATAATCCATAGACATTATCCTTTTGTAGCTTTCAAAGAAGTTTCGACAACAGGATCTTTTTGTTCTTCCTTTTCTTTCACTTCATATTGTGCTTCCTCAAATTTTCTAGCCATGTCAATGTGTTCTGGCTAGACAACCTTTCACTATTTCTTTTCAGACTTATCAGACCTCTCCCTTATATATTTTGAAAACTCTAGATTTTGAGAATTATTAAGAATCCTTTATTTCTCTTGTAACACACTAACGCAGCCCTTGGAAAGATGTCGAGGTCGATCACATCTTTCACAAATAGTTTCTAGTGGTTGGAACCAATTCTCAACTTTCACACCAGTCTTCTCATATATCTTCTGAAATTTATTTGGAGACATTCTATTTGGAAAGGGGTGACACCCCTTAAATCCTAGTTTTTCAAAACTTGTGGAATAGTTGTAATGTTGCTGGTTGTACCAGCACATATTTTACATGTGTCCAAATCCACCACAATACCAGTAGTAACCATAGAAAAAATATTTTCCCTTGAAACATCTATAATGACCAGATTTGTAAACACTCTTCTCAACAACCTTCTTAATAGAACTATGTTGACCATCAAACTTAATGTTTTCATTTGTAACTCCATTTCTCAGTTAAAATTTAACAGCACCAGAAGTATTAGAATTATTTATTTACCCGTTATTTTTATGCACTTATGATTTTTCATCATTGCTGACTTTGACCACATACTTGGTCTTTTCATCCATGTTCTTATCAGAACCAGTTTTGTCTTTCATTTCAACTGTTGAAGGTAACTTTTGTGGATCCTTGTTAGGTTCATTCGTAATGGAACATTAACAAACTTCTGATATAGATTATTTGAAACTCATATTCATTTCTTTAGCTTAATAAATTTTCCATTGGACAAGTTCCAACTCCAATTATTTTTTCCTTCAACTTTACTTCAAGATGATCATTATGGTTCATTGTATTATAAAAAGAATTTATCAGAAAATCAATCTTCTTTTCCATATTGATTTTCTCATCAGTAAAACCTTCTTAATTAATTAATGCATAATTTTCTTTTATCAGCTTGTTTTTTCCTTCTCAAGCCTTCAGGTCTTCCTCAAGCATTCTTTCAAATCTTTTTTCATATGATATTCAAGTTGAGTTTCTTCTTCATCTGAACTATTTCTCTCGTACTCTTCATTATTCAATGCATTAATAAAGGCATTCTCCCTATTTTTTCCACAAAATAATTTCTCGAATTCATCTGATTTGTCTTCTTCATCTTCATATTTAGATAAAAAGCTTCTTCTTTTTGATTTGAAGAACTTTTTATCATTCCCCTTTGAAAAATATTTATCTTTGTCAGCTTGTTTCTTCCAAAAACTTCTTGTCCTTCTATTATCTTCATCACTGTATTATTCTTTATTCTTTTGAGCACAGTTAGCCGCAAAGTGACCAATGGCTCCACACTCAATACATTTCAAGGGAAGTTTACCCCATTATTTTCCTATTCCTCTTTTCACATTCTTAGAAAACAAGGATAAAATTTCATCCAAATTTTTACATACCTCATCTTCCGAATTAGATTCAACAACATCATCTTAAATAAGAGTCATCTTTGACTTCTCTCTCTTGGTAGCCTTGAACGACACATATCTATCAGCTTTATTTTTCCCTTCAAAGACTTCTCCCTTCTCATCTCATAAGCAATTAGAGTGCTATAAAAATCATCCAAAGATAATGTTTCAGGGTCACTATATTATAATGAGACAATTAACATCAAACTTGTATTGTATAATTTTCACGATATTTTCAACAACTGTAGAATCCTACAACGTTTCACCAAGATATCTGACTGTACTGACAATATCATTTATCCTAGTAATGAAATCCCCAACATATTCAGATTCTCCCATTTTCATTTCTTCATACTTCAATCTCTAGGTTTTTAGTTTAGCCTTATTCACTTTTTTATTTCCTTCATAAATTTTATTCAGTTTTTCCCTGATTCCTTTGGTTGTAGAAACACCTTTCACTCTTAAAAATTCACTCTCAGAAAGAGATTAGAGTAACACATTTTTAACTCTTCCATCATTCCCAAGATTCTTTTTATCAACTGGAGTTAGAGTAACCATGTCATCAATAGAAGGAAATCCATCATTTTTAGTATAAATAACATCATATCACATAGGCATAAGATAAGAAATCATTCTGTCCTTCCAGATGTGATAGTTATTTCCATAAAAAATATGAATCCCATTATTGTTCACACAATTTAGATTCTCTATAACAACTTCTCTTCAACAACTTTAGTAAAGAATAAACGAAGGGAAATTTTCACTCTCATACCAATTGATGTTCCTAGTTAGGATCCAAGTATCACTGAGAGGGAGAGGTGGTGAATCAGTAATATCTTTTTCTTTTTATGTTTCCTATTTTTTGGAACAACCTTCGCCTCCTATTAAAGAGTTTCTTCCCTTATGAACATACCCAACCACATAAACACTATATTTACAAGGTTCACTACTCAACAAGAGTAGATACGTCCTTGGTATGGTACTGAAACATTACCGTACTAGAAAATAAACTAGAAAACAATCCTTTGATGTGGAATAAAATGAGTAGGATATTCTCTTACACTTGTGTAGCACATTCAAAACAGTCCAATACTGAGTGTTCTCCCTCATAGAAAAAATATGGTAATGCAATGATTCTGTGCTTCTTAATGAACATTAAAAAATAAAATCTTTCAAAAAAATTCTTCACATTCCTACCCAGAAGCTGGTAAGAACCTCCTGGTGTAGACAGCTTGTGCATCACTCCCTGATTGCGTGCCTCCATGCATGCACGCCACCTACTTGCGCGCCTCACTACTTGTGCATCACCTGCTTGCACGCCTACTCACTACTATCACACCACCATTGATCATAGCTCACAACTTGTATGCCTCCTTTGGTTTATACACAACACACTTCTTCGATGCACCACCCTACTTGCGCGCATCTGGAAACTTGCACGACACCATACTTAAACGCCTTGTAAATAACCATCATCATGTGCTCCACTTTAGTTTTCACGCCTCCCTCTACTACTAGCGCAATCAGATCACCCTTCACTACATGCGTGATCAGAGCTCTAATTTTCTCTTATGTGTTCAGCATTAAAAAAATGATGAGGCTAGTCGTCTATTTATAGGCATTTTGGTGACTTGCGCGCCACATATACATGCACGCTGCTCCAGCCCTTGCATGCCACACTTGCATTGCCATTATACATGCATGTGGGTTTATGACTTGCGCGCCAATTTTTAACTTGCGCACCACTTTATTTCCTTTGTCATATTTTGATGGGATGATCATGAAATAAGACTTGCGTGCCACTTACAGCTGCGCGCCAATACATTTGTGCCAAAACTTGCGCACAAATTTCTTTTCCAAATTCACTTCTTTACTCTATCTACTATCCATAAGGATTGCATCACAAGTTATCCAAACTTATGATATTTGTGAAATAAAAATCATCAAAGCATCTTCATAGTTTACAAGTCCTTTAAAACGTAAATTGATTTATCTTCTTTGACAACAAAAGACAACACTCTGTAACGACACACTTTTCTTACATCCTTATCCATCAAACATAGTCCCAACATAATTTCATAAATTAATATGAAAATTTCTAGACCACCTACTATATCATCATAATGATTCCATCATCCAATCTAATCATTTGATTTAATCTTGGTTTGATAAAATCGAAGAAACTGTCAAATGCCCTGAAAGAAGGGATAAGGAGATTCCACCCAAATATTGAAATGGATTGGATGAATAACATGTAATGGATTAAAGAAGATTTATAATCAAACCTATAGCTTCTCGTTGAATCTGATGGTGATCAATTTAGGTTCATCATGGGGGATTTATATCAAAATCTATGAAAAAGTGGAGGACATAATAGTGTCATCAACTAGTATAGTCAAGTTAGGTGGAAGAAGGATTTCAATTCATTAAAGAAGGTAAAATTTTTAATTTCAACAATTTTTATCACCGTGAATGATTTGGCTTCTCAAATTTCATAATTCAATGAAACTCATGCCCCATTCATTACTTTAATGGGGCATATTCTATGGTTAGGAGCACGCTTTATCTAACCATCCCAAAACCATACAAACCCAATTTTCCAAAAACATTAGATGGGTCAAATGGATATGTTCCTTGGGTAACATGGTTCTAGAAAAACTGTTCATCTCCAAGGTGCCCACAATATACAACTTATTGGATTTGGGAATCCGTGTAGTTTGGGATTCATTGTTTCATCTAACCATGTGTACCATTATGTTATTTATTTTTTAGGGATATTTTCTCCAAATGTGCCATAGATGGACCTAATACCTTCTTGAATTAGTAGTCATTATTATGGTCATACCAAGGAGTTAAATCAAAGAAATTAAATGGATTGTACCATCTTAAATATTAGGATAATACAACCTCCACTCCTTAACACATCTCGTCCATGAGTTTCCCTTATGAGGGTGTCATAAATTCACATGAGAATAGTTATCAACACAACACATGTACATCAAATTCTCGAACCTAGGTCTCATCCTATATGAGCCTTAATGCTTTGATCAATTATACCTATTGGAAGATCCTTAAATTGAACATCTTCTTCCAGATCAATATCATCAGGGACAAATGAATGAGCAGGGTCTGAGTGATTTGGTCGAAGATGAGATACATAGAAGACATTGTGCATCACACAATACCTATAAGGTAATAAAAACTAATAGGCTACCCTCCTAACTCTACCACTATCTTAATCGGTTTGGCCTACCAATGTGATAACTTTCCATGTCCCCTGATTCATTTATGACTCAATCCAGAATATTCTTGAAAAAATACTGGATGTCCCACCTAAAAATCTAAAGAACTATGGTGATTATTGGTATAATAATTTTTCATAGATTGAGCTGTATCCATAAGCCTCTAAATCCTTACAACATTCACTGATTATTATTGAACAAATCGAGGACCCATTAGATCTACATAAACTGACACAATCCATAATAGAGGATAACCACATGGTATACCATAGAGGGACACATATAGAGCCATCTAAATTATTTCCTTGAAGCTGTTGTTGTTGAAAAACTCAATAATGGAAATATTATTATTTATTGAACTTCCAAAATATAGTATAAAAACCAATAGAATATCCATTAACATGTGAATCGTCTACTTGAAAATCCCATCACTCTGAGGTCTATTTTCAGTACTCATGAGCACCAGTTAATCCAGTGCCTTTTGAAAACCTTTTTATAATCATTATGTAAATCAGGCGTCTCATTCTGAAATGATATAACAGGGCACAATATCATGTATCACTATCTCCAACATTTAAAAACATCCTATAACATAAATAGATAATGATTTTTGAATTGATAGAAAGTGTGTTACATTGATCATCTTATAAATGATCACCCATACTACATTAATGTGTTGAGTTTGTCTTGGGAATCCTATAATAAAATTCATAGTGACGTGGTAACATTTCCACTTTGGAATGGAGAGAGGATATAGAAGTCCAACAGGTCACTTGTTCTCTTCCTTCACTTGCTAAAAGTTGGATCACCGAGTGATGAATCCCCCTATCTTTCTCTTCATATCATTCCACCAATACTGATGATGCATATCTCTATAAAATTATTAATCCTAGGATGGACTTCCCATATAGAGGCATGTGATTCTCACATCATCACTTCTCATATATTTGAAGGTACCTATATACACCAGTGGAAGATACAAGTCTCATATCAATAAACTGCCCTACGTTGAGGGGGTTCTCTCAAGTGATTCACTCCCTCAAAATGAGGCCCCCGGAATCAGACACCTGCCTTATTTTAACCCACTCCAAAAGAATGGATTTCACTACACGACGTGTCAAAATGGATGGTTGTGATGTTCATAAACCTCTAGATGCATCTCTGATAACAATGTAACCAATTATCACTCACTTCTGACCTCTTTAATGGATTGCATCTAAGTCTTCGATCTCAAGGAATTAGCTATATCATTTACCTTTCTGGGTGTATAATCCAACTCATAGTCAAACAATTATAGGTATTCAGCCCACTTATGCTACCTTAGATTATATTCTCATTATGTGAGATATAATTTATACTTATATGGGTTGTTTAGATAATGAACCACAAACCCAAAAAGTAATACCTATAAAAGCAATGAGATGGAACTATGGTTGCTCGCTTGAGTTCATGAGTACGTTAATTATGCTCATGAGGCCTTATCTAACATAACTCATAGGCCACGACTTGTTCACCTTACATAATAAGAACACCCAGACCAATACCTTAAGAATCACATGGGAAGGTATAACTTCTTATATACTATGTAATAATCAGTATCGATATTGACTTTAGTCTTCCCATTATCTTTTTAAAAGTTGTCCTTTAGGATTCATTCTAGTCAAATTTCACACAATTCTTGGTTGTGTCTGTCTATTGTGATATTATGAATTATAATTCCTTGATGAATATCTTTTAAATACCAACAAGCCCAAAAAATCTATATATATCAAATATATTCTTGGGCTACACATATGAATCCAAGGTTCTCCCTTTTCTTTACCAACTGATAGACTTGCATTATATATGATATTATGCATGAAGTGAATCTTTATCATCCTTAAGTGATATTTACTTAGAGCCATGACAACTTTTGGGATGTTTTTAAAACCCAATATAATATCCAGATACTCATATTGATCATAAATACATCAAAACGCAAAATGTGTTATATTTGATGGCCTCTCAGAAACATGATGGTAGCCCGACCTCAATTCTATTTTAGAGAAATTAGTATATACATGTAGATGGTCGAGGATTTTTTCAATGTGGGGAAATAGATACCAGTTTTTCACAATTTTATATACTAAACAATGTTAATCATGGAACAATATTTGGGTACCATCATCCTTCATGGGGAAAAGGATTTGTGAACCCCATGTGATGTTTTGGGCTAGAGAAAACTCTTATCCTCTAAGACATTAATATGCCTCTTGGGTTCCTAGTTCCCTATAGAAGCCATCCTACACAGAGAAATGGACAATGGTGCCGCACCTAGAACAATCTCCCTAGTAACTAAAACTATCTTTTTCAACATGAATACTAGAGAAATAAACAGGGAATACATCCCAAAAATTATCCAAAACTTGGGGAAAATCTCTGAGCTATAATCCCAGATCATAAATAAAGAGATTTACATCTGGGTTGTCACTCCATCAGACCTATTATGCATAATTCCATCTCTATTAGCATGAAGTTTCCACTACACCTTATGGATATGTGTGTTTCCCTCAATTAATGTTAATGACACTCTATGGTGATAGAAATCCACCTGGTCTCTATAAGGTAAAATATATTCGATACTGAGAATTTTTTCAAATGTTGGCATCTCAATTATGAAGAAACTCCAAAGTAAAAGACACCAACCTATTTCAAGGGGATCTAATTTCACTAATGGATACCCTCTTCTTGACCTCCTAATGGTTTGTCATGGGTAACAACATCACAAGAGCACTCTGACACTAAGCCCATACTTCCGATGGATACAATAGATAGAAAAGATTTTGATTCACCAATATCGAATAAGGAGGACACTATAGTAAATGCTACGAAAATAGAACCTCTATCAAATATATGGCCCTAGACTATTCTCATGTAGCACATATGTTGAATGATTAGCCTAACCATGTCCACTTTGACGATGAAGGAACTCTGAATCCTAACTACCTAGACCACGACCACCTTCTCATCCTAAATGACTTATAAAGGGCTATATTTCTGCATGTTGAGGTGTCATAGATCCTTCAACTAAAGGTGGTGTTATCCCAAAACCCCATTCCCATGGTACTTGATATAAGGCCCCAACCTTAAACCTTACTTAAAATTGAGTTATTACAAGATTACACATTGAGGATCTTTTCGGGTTTAGAGTTTTAGAGAATTAGATCATAAAACTTTCATTACATTCCACATATAAACAAAGTGGTTATATAAAGATAGTATTCTTATTTCCCATCAATGGAAACATATTTAAAATAAAACATGGATTCTTTCTTGACACTTCCTTGACACTATCATCATATCATGTACCTTTCCCTTGACCTGTGAATAACATTTCAAAAAAACATGGGATGAGCATAAAAAGCTCTGTAAGGGATATAAAAATATGGAAAAGGAAACATGGGTACATATATACATAAGAATGAAATCTTACATTACCCATAAAACATAATAAATTTAATATACCTCATCAAATCATGAATAAATCATAGAAATCATAAGACATAAGGTCACTTGAGGCATTCATAACATTCTTACGTAGGGAGTAACCCTCTTGGTTACGTTTGGAATACCCATCAAAGTATATTCCCTAAATCTCTTCGGAGAAATCTTAAATTTTCACTCCTTCGCGTTACCCAATGCATTGGAGAGCTATATCGGGCTCACCCGCCCTTAGTCTATCACGAAACCAAACATTTTCATAATAATTCCCAAGAACCTCAACGTAATCGTATCACATAAAACATGCATAAAGGAAACATAACATTTCCACCATTCAATCACAAGATATCAATACGACACATTGATATAAAAACATTATGAAAATAATTTTCAATACCAAAACAAATGGAAAGTAAAACATGGTATTTATTTTTCTTTTAAAAAAGTATGGCTTGTAAAGGAAGCCGAAACTCAAATAATGGTCACGGCGGCGGAGAAGTCGTTGTCGCCGTATACGTACGAAAAAAACATTCCCTTTTGTCGTTTAGTAAACGCTTCTTATAAAAAATATTCCTTTTGAATAAACGTAAAAGTCAAAGGGGTTTATACACCGTATAAAACAAGGTTCTGTATAAAACAAAATATGCCTCAATGAAAGGAGATTGAGACGAAGTCCCATAACTCGAGTCGGACTTGACTCGGTCGTTCTTTAATCTCCTGAATAATAAACTTGAGTTAATTTATACTTGTTTAAGAACCTTTTTCAAGTTCATTATTTCTTTTATATCACTTATTTCCATGTCATGAACACTATGTAATTATTTAAGTTAATAACAGTCGTTTTAACGATCATTGGTACTTGAGTCAAAAATAAGCCCTTTATAATTACAAGTTGTTCATGTACCCATTATATCCAGAATGGTATTCATGATGTAGATATCATATATTTCATATATATCCAGTACATTCATGCATTTATAATATTACATAATCATTTAGAGGTAAGAAATGAAATGCACCGTTCATGGAGACGGTAAGCCGTACGTACGCATGAACGCTACTTTCATTTCTATTTCGTACTTTATAGAATGGAATAATAATGATATAAACTTATATTGTAATTCCATTATAATATAATATATAATATCATAGATCCATCCTTTATACATCCCACATATGGTATTTAACGAATCAAATCACTTTGAGGGGGCGGTAGTCTGCACTTCCTTAAATGAAGATATCGTGTTTACCCATAATGGAAACCATAATGGTATTCCCAAAATGAAAAATACAGAAGCTTGAGGAAAACATAAACATATTATATATCATATATAAATATAGTGACATCTTAATGGCCACCTTTGAAGGTGTTAAAAAAATGTTGAACAATCATCGTTTCGTGAGGCATAAATTCACAATCCACAGAAACAGTATGTCCTTTAACCATTATATGTAGGTGTGTGTAATTGTAGCTCGAATAGTTCTTATAAAAACATCCTAGTATATTTAAGATACTGGATTTGTTACAAAATAAATGACTAAAAAGAGTTTAGGGGGTTGGAGAAGCAAAATAAAACAAAAGGACTCAAGTGAAGACATTATCTTAAAATCGGATAACTCACATTGGTTTGAGATCAAAGGCTTCCTTGGGAAGACTTATTCCCAAAGTGAGGCTTCAAGTAGTAAGAGAGGGAAGTGGAGAGACAAAATGGTCAGGTATTGGCTGAGCCAAAGGCTTTGGGAGTGTGGGTAAGGAGGTAGAGGTGGGGGCCTTTTATAAGAGGAGAGGAGAGGCACTCTTGGAAAGTAAAGAAATGTTACTTTATTTTAAAATGAGTTTCTGATTCAAAAGGTCCCACATTGATCTAATTAGAGGGTAAGGTGATAAGGGTTCTAAATCCACACATAAAATAGGTTTTGGACATGTGTAGTTCATATATTTTACATTATAATTTCATTTTATTTAAATCCTTTATTAATGAGGTAATCGCTGCATCATCATGATGTCATAAATTATTTAATTTATATAAAGTCTAAAAATTATAAAAAAATACTATGATGTATTAAATCTTTTTATCCTTCCAATGACTATTTATAATCAAAAATATGACTTGTATAACCCCATGTAAAAATTGTTTTAGTAAAACATATCATGTTTGTGTCATTTTTATTTTAACATTAAATAAAAAGTTATTTATGTCATTTCCCAACCAAAGTGGCTCCATGGGGACCCCAAGTTGACCCATGGATTTTCTTGTTCTGCCATGACACATCCAATGAGGGTAGGACATGTGTCATGCTCATCTGATATTATTTAAACATTATTTTTACCTTAAACTACACTAATTACCACTAATCGCGATTAAGAATTTAAAAGTTACTATTCACCAAAATATTATTTTAATCTCATTGAACCACATTTTACTTCTTAATGACAACCATGTATGTCAGATTTTTGAAAATCAAATCACAGAAGTGACAAATTTTCATTTAAATGAAAAATTCAGTTTCTTTAACTACCACTTAGTGGTTTCACTATTCATCAAAAATTGATGTTTTTCAGGAAAATACCAAAACATCACCCTAAGTTATATTTGATATTCCGAATTCAAAAATGTTGTCTATTTTACAAAATTCAAAACATGTAAGTTTCATTAATTAATTTAATAACTAATTCCCACTGTCATGACAAATAGAGTGTTTTTATGAAACAATAAGTATCGAAAGATTGACACTAGTTTAAGTCTAATTTCAAAGTGAAATTGATTATAATTACCACCATTGGATAAAATGGTAAAAATATATTCTAATTTCACTTCAAAACCAATTCAAAAGATAATCTAATCATATAAATAAATTAGATTTAAAAGAGGATTTCAATTAAAATACAACATTTTTCACTATTCATTAAAAAATGAACATTATCAGAAAAATACCAAAAATTTTTCCAATGTAAATTTCAATGTCCCAATCATAATGAATATGTTTATTTTGACAAAAATAGCATATAAAATTGTCAAAATATAGATTTAAAAATGGTTTTCCATCAAAAGGCAGTAAAACAATCCTTTAAAAAATATTAGTGTATTCTATGCTTAAGATTGGATTTATTTTCATTTTAAGACTCTAAAACACTATCTAATCATTAGTAGACATAGATAAAAATATTTATTATTTATTACTTACTTGGGATGTTACATCCTTCCCCTCTTTAGAAAATTGTGTCCCCGTAATTTATTTACTTATCGAATAAATGGGGGTACTTATCCCTCATTGCATTTTCAGATTCACATGTTGCATCTTCCATCATGTGGTTTTTCCACAAAACCCTTACCTGATTAATCAACTTATTCCGTAACACTTGCTCCCTGTGGTCAAGAATCCGGACTGGTTGTTCCTCATAAGATAGGTTCTCTTCCTGCTGAACTACCTCTAGACTCAAAACATGAGATAGATCTGGCATATACTTTCTCAACATCAAAACATGAAAAACATTGTGTACCTGAGATAAACTCGGAGGTAAAGCCACCCGGTATGCAACTAATCCAACTCTCTCCAGAATTTCATATGGTCCAATGAACCTCGGACTCATCTTTCCTTTCATACCAAATCTCATCACACTTTTCCATGGTGAGACTCTAAGAAAAACATGATCACCTACCTCAAAATTTAGATCCTTCCTCCTATTGTCTGCATAACTCTTCTGCCTACTCTGAGCTGTTCTCATGTGTTTCTTAATCAGATGAACTTTTTCTGCCATCTCTTCTACCAATTCTGGTCCCATCAACTTCCTTTCACCCTCTTTATCCCAGAAAGCTGGAGTTCGACACCGCTTCCCATATAACGCCTCAAATGGTTCCATCTGTATACTGGAATGAAAACTGTTATTATATGAAAATTAAACCAAAGAAAGATGTTGGTCCCAACTTCCCTGATAATCCATCGAACAAGCTTGTAAAATATCCTCCAAGGTCTGAATTGTTCGTTCTCACTGCCCATCTGATTGAGGATGAAATGATGTACTAAAATTTAATTCAGTACCCAACGACTTCTGAAGGCCTTTCCAAAAGTTAGAAGTGAACCTGGGATCACGATCAGATACAATAGAGAGAGGAACTCCATGTAACCTGACTATCTCTTTAAGATACAAATGGGAAAGATGATCTAGGGAAAAGGTATCTCGTATAGCAAGGAAATGAGCAAATTTAGTCAAGTGATCAACAATAACCCAGATTTCATTATTACCTCGAGGGGTCTTCGGCAATAACACAACGAAGTCCATGGATATATTCTCCCATTTCCACTCTGGCACAGGTAAAGGCTGAAGCATCCCTTTCGGTAACTGTCACTCTACTTTAACCTGTTGACAAGTCAAACACTTCACAGTAAAATCATCAATATCTCTTTTCATTCCATCCCACCAGTAATACTCCCACAGATCTCTGTACATCTTAGTGCTGACAGGATGAACTGAAAACGGAGAACTATGAGCTTCACATAACAACTCTCTCTTCAACTGTGAATCACAAGGCACACACAATCTCTTCCCAAATCTCAAAACGCAATCATTATCAATGTTGAATTCAGGAAACTTACCATTCTGAACCAACTCTACCTTTTTCTACAGCTCACTGTCTTGCTTATGTGCTTGCTTGATTCTATCTGATAGAGATGATCTCACTGATACCTGAAAGAAAACAGAAGAACATCCTATGCCAAAAACATCTATGCCAATGTTCATCAAATCCTTAACCAAAGGATCACATTCCAAAGGCAACATTGTTAATGAAGCATTACTTTTTTGACTCAAAGAATCAGACACTTTATTTTTCTTTTCCCGGATGGTAATGAATTGTACAATCATAATCCTTGATTAATTCCAGCCATCTCCTCTGTCTCATGTTTAACTCTTTCTGAGTGAATATATACTTTAAACTTTTGTGATCAGTATATATTTCACACTTTACTCATTACAAATGATGTCTCCAAATTTTTAAAGCTAAAACAACAGCAGCTAATTCCAAATCATGTGTAGGGTAATTTACCTCATGAGTTTTCAACTGTCGTGAAGCATAAGAAATTACCTGATCATTCTGCACTAGGATGCAACCAAGTCCTTTCAATGAAGCATCACTGTAGACAACAAAATCACCATTCCTGGAAGGTAGGGCCAAAACTGGAGCGTTCACCAATCTTCTTTTCAATTCCTGAAAAAAATCATCACATTCTTTTGTCCAGATAAACTTAACACCCTTCCGAGTTAGATTAGTCATTGGACTAGATAACCGTGAAAATTTTCTAACAAACCTTCAGTAATAGCCTTCCAAACCAAGGAAGCTACGAATATTAGTTAAATTTGTGGGTCTTGGCCAGTCTTCCACAACTTTTGATTTTGCAGGATCAACAGTTATCCCATCTTTAGAAACAATGTGACCAAGGAAAGAAATTCATTTCAACCAAAACTCACACTTGCTGAATTTTCCATACAGTTTTCTTTGTTTTAAGGTTTTAAAGATAACCCTTAAATGTCTTTCATGCTCCTCTTTACTTTTAAAAAACACCAAAATATCATCAATGAAAACCACCACAAACTTATCCAAGAACTCATGGAAAATTCTATCCATTAAGTCCATGAATATAGCAGGTGCATTGGTTAGCCCAAAAGGCATTACAAAAAATTCATAATGGCCATATCTTGTACGAAACACAGCCTTCAGAACGTCTACTTCCTTTACCTTCAGCTGATGGTACCCCGATCTCAAGTCAATATTTGAAAAATACTGAGCTCCCTAGAGCTGATCAAACAAATCATCGATATGAGGCAAATGATATTTGTTCTTAATAGTGATGTTATTAATGGCTCTATAATCAATGTAAAGTCTCATTGAACCATATTTCTTTTTAACATATAAAACAGGAGCACCCCATGGTGAGGTGCTAGGTCGAATGAAACCTTTCTCTAATAAATCTTGCAATTTCTCCTTCAACTCTAAAAGTTCATTTTGAGCCATTCGATAAGGGGGGTTTGAAATTGGCTTAGAATCAGGAACTAAGTCAACATTAAACTGAACGTCCCGATCTAGTATTTTTCTAGGAAACTCATCAGGAAAAACATCAGGATACTCATTTACCACTGGCACATCATTAATATGAACAGTTCCTTTATTTTCAACGATGTGTGCAAGGTAACATTCATTTCCATCTTTTACAAGATTCTCGGACTCTTGATAAGTTATCAACAATAAGGGTTCATTCCTGTACACAAACTGAAAGTCTTTCTGAAAAGAAACTTCTTTACCTCTACAGTCAATCTTAGCATGGTAAATAGAGAGCCAATCCATACCCAGGATAACATCAAACTCTACTAGAGGTAGAACAATAAGGTTTGCAAGTAGGTTCTTTCCACAGATAAGGATAGGAAGATTCTTATAAATTCATTTTCCCTCAACATTTCTCCCAGGTGTTTTTACCAATAGTTCAGGGGTCATTTCTTGAGATGGTATTCCCATTTTACTAGAAATGTTTTCAGAGATGAAAGAATGTGTAGACCCCGGATCAAACAACACACTAGCATAATCTGAAAAAACAAAAAAAAAGTACCTGATACAACTTCATTTGATGGCCCGACATCTGCTGAAGTAGTTGCAAACGATTTCACCACCCCTTTCTGCTTGTAGTCTAACTGCTTCCCATCACTCAAGATCTTTGTCGGACACTCGTTTGCATAGTGACCCATCTCATTGCACTTTTAACATTTCGCTAACTGTAAATCAAATTTGGTCTTACCTTCACCTTGATCATTTTCAGTGCAATCACGCGCCTTATGTCCCATCGTACCACATCGGTAGCACTTTCCAGAATTTCGAAGACATTCCCCAGCATGCCTTTTGCCACATTTATCACAAACTGGAAACTTAGTTTTCTTACCATCAGACTTTTTTGAAGAATTCTTACCTTTATCCTACCACCTCAGTCTCTTCTTCTGTTGGTTGTTATAGAACACTCGATCATTGGCAAACTCCATTTCCACCTTCTCATCACATCTAACAAGCTTTTCATAACTTTTAAACTCACGAGAAGCTAATGACCTTCGATATTTTGGCTTTAATCCTGAGTAAAAATGATTGATTTTACTATCAAGGTCTCAGATAAAATTTGGAGCATACATTGCCAATCGAGTGAACCTTTCTTCCTAGGTAGCCATTGAGTCTTCCCCTTGCCTCAATTCCAAGAATTGTTTTTCCATCCTAAGTCGAACAGCCTTAGGAAAATACTTTTCAAGAAACATACCTTTGGATTCATCCCAGTTGAGAGCATAAATCTCATCAGCGTCCCTAATATTTTTAACCATCGACCACCACTGATCTGCTTCACTCTCCAAATGGTAAATAGCAAGACTAGCCTTTTGATTTTCTGAACACCCCATGACATCGAAAATATTTTCTAGTGCTTTAATCCACCCTTCAGCTAGCATAGGGTCAGATGATCCTCTGAATGATGGGGGATGTTGCCTCATGAAATGTTCCACCACTGATATGTTCCTCCACGGTTGATCTGGCTGATCTCGTGCAAGGATACCACCACCATTTATCGCTTGAGTCAACTGCGCCACTACTGTAAAAAACTGTTCATTTCCAATTCCGACCATCTCAGGATACTGATTCGGAAGGTTATTCCCTTCTGCATGTCTTCCTAGCACTGCTTCCCTGTTTCCTCTGCGAAAAACCATTCTGAACAAACATGTCTTAGATGAAGCAACATGGAAATCTTCAAATGCTACATCACTTCAAAAAAAAATATTTTTGGAAAATAATTTAATAGAATTATAACTCCTAAAGTTATCTAAACCGACCACTGATACCAACTATAAGGCCCCAGCCTTAAACCTTACTTAATCGTGAGTTATTACAAGATTACACATTGAGGATCTTTCGGGTTTAGAGTTTTAGTGAATTAGATCATAAAACTTGCATTACATTCCACATATAAAGAAAGTGGTTACATAAATATAGTATTATTCTTTCCCATAAATGGAAACATATTTAAAATAAAACGTGGATTCTTTCTTGACACTTCCTTGACACTATCATCATATCATGTACCTTTCCCTTGACCTGTGAAAAACATTTCAAAATAACGTGGGATGAGCATAAAAAGCTCACTAAGGGATATAAAAACATGGAAACGAAACATGGGTACATATATACATAAGAATGAAATCATAATTTACCCTTAAAACATAATCACTTTAACATACCTCATCAAATCATGAATAAATCATAGAAATCATAAGACATAAAGGTAACTTGATGCATTCATAACATTCTTACGTTGGGAGTAACCCACTTGGTTACGTTTGGAATACCCATCACAGTATAATCCCTAAATCTCTTTGGAGAAACCTTAATGTTTCACTCCTTCGCATTACCCAATCCATTGGAGAGCTATATCGGGCTCACTCTCCCTTAGTCTATCACGGAACCACAAGTTTTCATAATAATGCCCATGAACCTCAATATAATCGTATCACATAAAAAATGCATAAAGGAAATATAATATTTCCACCTTTCAATCACAAGATATCAATACAAAACATTGATATAAAAACATTATGAAAACAATTTTCAATACCAAAACAAAAGGAAAGTAAAACATGGTATTTATTTTTCTTTTAAAAAAAGTATGGCTTGTAGAGGAAGCCGAAACTCAAATAATGGTCACGGCGGTGGAAAAGTCGTTGTCGCCGCATACATACGACAAAAACATTCCCTTTTGTCATTTAGTAAACACTTCGTATAAAAAATATTCCTTTTGAATAAACATAAAAGTAAAAGGTGTTTAAACACCATATAAAAGAAGGTTGTGTATAAAACAAAATATGCCTCAATGAAAGGAGATTGTGACGAAGTCCCATACCTCGGGTCCGAATTGACTCGGTCGTTCTTTAATCTCCTGAATAATAAACTTGAGTTAATTTCTACTTGTTTAAGAACCTTTTTCAAGTTCATTATTCCTTTTATATCACTTATTTCCATGTCATGAACACTATGTAATTATTTAAGTTAATAATAGTCATTTTAACGATCATTGGTACTTGAGTAAAAAATAAGCCCTTTATAATTACAAGTTGTTCATGTACCCATTATATCCAGAATGGTATTCATGATGTAGATATAATATATGTCATATATATCCAGTAGATGCATGCATTTATATTATTACATAATCATTTAGAGGTAAGAAATGAAATGCACCGTTCATGGAGACGGTAAGCCGTACGTACGCATGAACGCTACTTTCATTTCTATTTCGTACTTTATAGAATGGAATCATAATGGTATAAAGGTATATTATAATTCTAGTATAATATCAGATATAATATCATAGTTCCATCCTTTATACATCCCACATATGGTATTTAACGAATCAAATCACTTTGATGGGGCGGTAGTCCGCACTTCCTTAAATGAAGATATCACGTTTACCCATAATGGAAACCATAAAGGTATGCCCAAAATGAAAAATACAGAATCTTAAGGAAAACATAAACGTATTATATATCATATATAAATATAGTGACATCTTAATGGCCACCTTTTAATGTGTTAAAAGAATGTTGAACAATCATCGTTTCAGGAGGCATAAATTCACCATCCACAGAAACAGTATGTCCTTTAACCATTAGATGTAGGTTTGTGTAAGTGTAGCTAGAATCCTTCTTATAAAAACATCCTAGTATATTTAAGATACTGTATTTGTTACAAAAGAAATGAATAAAAAGAGTTTAGGGGGTTGGAGAAGCAAAATAAAAAAAAGGACTCATGTAAAGACATTAGCTTAAAATCGGGTAACTCCCTTTGGTTTGAGCTCAAAGGATTCCTTGGGAAGACATCTGCCCAATGTGAGGCTTCAAGGAGTAAGAGAGGGATGTGTAGAGACAAAATGGGCAGGGGTTGGCTGAGCCAAAGGCTTTGGGAGTGTGGGTAAGGAGGTAGAGTTGGGGGCCTTTTATAAGAGGAGAGGAGGGGCACTCTTGGAAAGTAAAGAAATGTTACTTTATTTTAAAATGAGTGTCGGATTAAAAAGGTCCCACATTTATATAATTCTAGGGTAAGGTGATAAGGGTTAGAAATACACCCATAAAATAGGTTTTGTACATGTGTAGTTCATATATTTTACATTATCATTTCATTTTATTTAAATCCTTTATTAATGAGGTAATCGATGCATCATCATGATGTCATAAATAATTTAATTTATTTAAACTCTAAAAATTATAAACAAATACTATGATGTAGGAAATATTTTTAGATTTCCAATGACTATTTGTAATCAAATATCTGACTTGTATATCCCCATGTAAATTTTTTTTTAGTAAAAAATCTCATGTTTGTGTCATTTTTACTTTAACATTAAATAAAAAGTTATTTATGTCATTTCCCAACCAAAGTGGCTCCATGGGGTCCCCAAGTTGACCCATGGATTATCATGGTCGGCCATGACACATCCAATGAGGTTATGACATGTTTCAATCTCATCTCATATTATTAAAACATTATTTTTACCTTAAACTACACTAATTACCACTAATCGCGATTAAGAACTTAAAAGTTACTATTCACCAAAAAATTATTTTAATCTCATTGAACCACATTTTACTTCTTAATGACAACCATGTATATTGGATTTTTGAAAATAAAATCACAGAAGTGACAGATTTTCATTTAAACGAAAAATTCAGTTTCTTTATCTACCACTTAGTGGTTTCACTATTCATCAAAAATTGAAGTTTTTCAGAAAAATACCAAAACATCACCCTAAGCTATATTTGATATTCCGAATTCAAAAATGATGTGTATTTTAAAAAATTTAAAACATGTAAGTTGCATTAATTAATTTAATAACTAATTCCCGCTGTCATTACAAATAGCGTGTTTTTATGAAACAATAAGTATCAAAAGATTGACACTAGTTTAAGTCCAATTTCAAAGTGAAATTGATTCTATTTACCACCATTGGATAAAATGGTAAAAATATATTCTAATTTCACTTCAAAACCAATTCAAAATATAATATAATCATATAAATAAATTAGATTAAAAGGAGGTTTTGAATTAAAACACAACATTTTCACTATTCATTAAAAAATGAACATTATCAGAAAAATACAAAAAATTTATCCAATGTAAATTTCAATGTCCCAATAATAATGAATATGTTTATTTTGACAAACATGGCTTATAAAATTGTCAAAATATAGATTTAAAAATGGTTTTCCATCAAAAGGCAGTAAAACAATCCTTTAAAAAATATTACTGTATTTCATGCTTAAGATTGGATTTATTTTCATTTTAAGCATCTAAAACACTATCTAATCATTAATAGACATAGATAAAAATATTTATTATTCAGTACTTACTTGGGATGTTACACTTGATGTCAATATCAGTCAAAACGTTGGACGTGACCCATCATATCACAATCCCAACACTCAATCATGTTCCTCATAAAATGGGGATTTAGTGACCTACCCACCTGAACTAGTGACAAACCACATGGTTGTTAGTGTGTAAAAACTTGTGAGTACTTCTCTAGGGTGTACCCTCAAACTGTCACTTTTTTCCACTGGATAAACCAATGCTTTATCTAGAATCTGAAATGTATGTATTCTCATATCTTGATTCCCTCAGGTTTCCTGATCAATGATGTCATGGTTCTCTATCAATAAAATTATTTTCTTAAAAAATAAAATAACCTATGAATGAGTGGAACAAGAAAAAAATCCTCAAAGAACCGCACAGTACTTCCCTCATCATAAGGAAATGTCATTTAAAAACACAGTAACTTGATTAAGTGAGTAGAGTATTATATCATTGACATGTCACCTTACTCAAGGTTAAGGAATTACTAAATATAAACCATTATTATGTTCTATAGGAATAAATAGTCAAAAAATGATATATATTACTCTTCCCAGGCCATACCCTGATATCTTCCATCCTAAATTAGAATATCCCACCAATACATGGTGGAATAACACATCATATAGGATGTGACCATTACGATCCACTCTATATGTGTGTCGATGTGTAAAATGATTGAAAACATATCTGTTTTCCATGATTCAATGGCCTTAGTCCCTCCATACCGTGAAAAGGTTGGAGGATGTTGCTGCTAAAACACATGTGTAGGTCCACTATAAAAGGGATGTTTCAAGGTACACCTAAAATTTATTGAATGAATAAAAGGAATCTATCATGAAAATAAGCATCAACACCCAGTTAATTATACGGAGAAGGTTCCACAGGAGTCACTGTTAGATATATCATGCATCGATCAGGGTCCACCGCCACTAGAATATTCTCATCTCCACTCTCCTACTATACAACAAGAGATTCAAATGGAGGAGAAAATAGTTCCAGCTGCTCGTAGAAACATGTAATCAGAAAGAAAGATGTAATAACATTAGAGGTAAAATATGTATTTTCACACTTTTCTATAACATTTCATGGTTTGGTCGCATGGTTTTCAAAACAGTTCTCTATTCATTTCTTTTAAGGTGAATATTTCATGATTAGGCACACATTTTATCTACCCGTGAACAAACTTTTCGAAACCCAATTTACAAATATTATAGATGGGTTCGATGACCATTCTTATTGAATTCCACGGTTTATGAATAATAGTGAAACCCCCAACTTCACGCATTCTACAACCACATGATTTATGGAAACCGTGCAGTTTAAGAGCTACAGATTCATCAACTATGTGGCCTTGTATTTTCTTACGATTTTGCACATATAATATATGAAAGATCCCCAGAAGAATCTAATACCACCATGAGTTGATTATGTGTCATTATTAGGGCCAAAATATAGATTTTCTTCCAAAAAAGTAAAAGGTATGTATCTTATGAAAATAATGGATGATAAATTCGCACTATTAGATAAGTTTTTATTATGGGTACTGTTGATGGAGATTCATTATGTTACCGACAGATGGTAATAGTTGGGACTCATGCTACCAATGGTTTCACCAACCAATGTCCATGACCATTACATTTATTTAATCATAAGTTCCATTTTTTCAAACAAAGATAGAATTGTGGTCCATTGGGTTTATATTTTGGAATTATATGTCATATCAATCATTTGAATTATAAATGTTACAAATAATCAAATTTTAATATATTTTGATCATGAAAAAACCAGGTTAAAATTTCATACAGTAAAAAAATCGACATGGTGTTCATAGATATGTTTTTTCACTATAGTATCTATTGAAAATGTATTATCTCTCAAGTGCGATCCCATAGAAAGCTTCACCAAAGTAATTATCTTAAGTCAATTATCATAATTGAACAGTATTTACACATGTCACTTGAACCCAACAATGTTTCACTCATAGTAGCGTAAATAAAAAAAGTCAATCATTCTTATATTAGGTAGGAAGTGGGACTTGTGAAAATAAAGAGTGAAATTCTTTAGGGTTTTCTTAGAGAATAAAATTGTGAGAAATTGGTCTACTTATTTATAGTAATATCTTTTTCATTCACCATGGTGAGAGTATGTGACATTCTCTTAAAAACAATTTCACAACACCTGGTTATCAATGCATAGATAAGTATAAAAATATATTATCCATGCCCTAGTCTGACCGTGGCATGATTATTTTCCATTTTATGTAACATCATTTTTGGAGATACATTCTTATTATAATTAAATTCCCTTTAATCCAATCGAATACAATTCTTGCGGGATTCAGTAGCTTCTATTTTTATTAAGTATGAATACTATGATTTAGATTTGAAAAATTCCCAAGTAATTGGATGATTACTTCACCTAGTATCCAAATCATGTGCCAAAATCACTACCTTAGTTCCTTGAGTGTGCACCTAGACTAATTCTCAATGTTAACCATTGATCAGTAGCATGAAATCCCAAACACACCGGAATTCTTCATGCACATTATTCACCTTACTGCACTTACTTGAGGTAAATTTAGTGCATCTATTCTGATCTCATGAATCATGTGTTATCCGAATTTCAAGCCAACCATGATACACCATAATTTACATATTTTCTTATAAATAGACCCCTTGGGTCTCCATTTTCATCAATTTGACACATAAGAAATGACACATGTGAGGAGAGAAAAAGTAAACTCAATGTATGTAGGTCTTATAATAATGCATCATCAAGTCTTATAAATCTCATTAGGTGGTGTATTAATCCATATTACTAAGGGAAATTGAAAAATGGTATTCTAATAACCCAATAAATTGGAAAAAATAATTATTGATATGTATCATTCCCATAGATCATTATGAATTTGGTAAAGGACCCTGACCTGATGTCCCTTATTTAGGATGAAGGACACAAACCTAAACCCCCATTATATGGGAGAAGTACCATAAACTATATTCAATTCACTGTGGAAAATAACCCTAACACGTTCCATTCACAAGGATGAAGGACACTAACGTAAAGTCTCATTACATGGATGAAGGACCCTAACCCAAAGTCCTATCACCGTGGTAACCCCACAAGAATTTCTCTCACTAGGGAACCCAATTATCCATTTCAAATAACGTAAAAAACATTATCCAAACAAATAAAAAATAAATACATTTCATCGGCCTACCATTCAAGTGACTTTATAGACCTCGAACTTTTAATCAAAATACCAAATGATATTACGAATAATACAGACCGAGGATTTAAAAGTATATTAATTTTTCAAGACCATGTACATAATTAGGAAACATGAATCTAAAATAAGAAATATTTTTATGATTCTCTATAATTTGATATTTAATCATTTTATGCTCCTAAAGATGCGTAGGATTACAAGGGGAATCCATGCACAAAAGGGATGCACTAAAAATCATAATATGGGAATAAAATATGAATAGATCATAACTAGTGAGTTATAAGGGAATAATATTATAACATAAAAGTAATTGATCATGGATAAACATATGGCATCATATATTTTAAATCATAGATTCATATGATCATTGAAACATAAGAAATTGGAAGCAAAATTTAACATGACATTTACATAAGTAAAGGATAACTATTAAGACTATATCACATGGTGTCCAAATTCCCATTATGGATTTGGTTTAACCCATAACCCTATACATAAGGTCTTATGATAAAAAATTACTTGAAAAATAATAGCACTATCTGGGTGCACCCACTATAACATGTTCACTTATATGTGTTCCATATCATGAATAAAACTTATGTAATAAATATGGGGGTTCAAATTATAATGAAATGGGAATCATAATAATGTCATATGGAATAAACAAACGGTGTATCATAATGATATCCATGAAAATAGGGATTAGATAATTTTTGAAAAATAAAAATGTAAAAAAATAATAATACATGAATAATTATTTCCAACTAAACTGCATACATGAAAAAGAGTGATATGGGAACATTATAAATAATCCACTTTTGTGTGGTTTAAGTAAAAAAATTAAAGTGTATTTAAATTAGATAATGGAAAAAATATTTTCATAAAAAAAGCACTAAAGTAATTTTTTATTATAAATTTAGTTATTTTTTTAAAATAATTTTCTAATTAACCTTGTTTATGGAGTCTACTTGAAAATAGTAACGAAATGTAGAATTTCCCTTCAATCGAACATTCTTATCCAGAGGAACTGAGAATGAAACCATCCAAAATACATATTTCCCCATTATAGAAATTGGAATTGATACAAATTTATATGTTTAGAACATACATACTAAATATAGAAGATATTCATAGGAATATAGAATTGTTAACTAGATTAAAAGATAGATATAGTGTTACACATATGAAATATAGTGGTTCAGAGAGATCCCTATCCTTTGGTCTAAATATGTTCTATGCCTGAAAATAATATTTTGAATATTAAAATTAGATTTATTAATTACATAATTCATAACCTCTTTTTTTATATTTTATTTGTTATAAATTTTTTAAACAGCATTGGTGGAAATAAAGATGAGTTATAATGTTCAATTTTTTCATTCATGGAGGGTTTATTTCATGGTCTCACGGTTGGTTCGCTTGTGTAAAATTATGGAAGTTCTTGAAAAAGGGGAATAATTATCCAAAAGTGAAATTATAAAGAATTAATGCTCATCAATGTTTTTAAAATTTTTCCATATATCATTATTTTATATGAGGGTGATTCATTTGATAAATTTTAAAAGATCTATGATTAGTTTATTTTTACAGTTTTTCAATCATCACAAACTAGTTTCGATATTTAATATAATATCTTTATATTTGTTATAGAATATGATTAATTATATAGTATACATATAAATATATATTTTTACCATAATGGTTTTATGACAGTCCTTGAAAGTGGTAATGTAAAACGATATATCATTTTCTATAGAGACAGTAAACCACCAAAATTTGCAAAAACAAATTCATTTCTATGAATAAGAGGATACAAGAAAGGGGTAGAAAGAAGAAATTCCATTATAAGTATAACATTATTGTATATAAACGATTCATTAGTTATTATCATTTTATTTATAATTCAATTAAGTAGAATAAGGGGAAAATAAATGAAATTAAAATAGGGGGTTTGAGAAAGTTACCTCTTGAGTATCACCTCCCTGAATGACGACTTATATAACATGGAATTGGCCTTTTTTAGACCATATTACCTTGAAAATTAGGGGGATACATGGGAAGGGAATTTGGAAGAATAATGAATAGATACAAGACTTGAAATGATTCATTAGAATAGTCTATGAAGGGTTGTATTTTTAGTGGGTGTATAGGGGTGTTTTTATTATTATATACATTAGTGTTTTATTTTGGCTAAAGGCTATCTATGGGGTTGGTTCATATGACTAAATACAAAAAATAGTTCTGGAATGTTCGAACTCGTGGGTTATTCTATCATCTATGACATATTAAATTATGTATTTGGCTTATAATGTTAAATACTGAAAATTATTATATATAAATATTTACTAAAAATTCTACCATTTTAGAAAAATAAAAAAAACTCACACTAAATTTTTTAAGATCTTTATGTTTCAAAATTGTATTAAATATTATGAATATAATTTTCAAAATACTTGAAATTTAATTTTTATTTAAACTATGAATTTAATAAAAAAATTACTAATTTTAACATTGTAATTGTTTTTTAGCCTTCGAAAACCAATTTATGTTCACATTAAATTATGTTATAAATGTAATGCAACATAAAATTAATTTATGAATCTACTTTAGGAAAAAAATTAAATTTAAATCATAAAATTAAATATAAAACTTCATATAAGGATATAGGTTTTATAAGATACCTAAATTTTATTTTATACAATCATAGTTTAGGTAACTATTATAATGGCCAGATTACTATTATTAATGGTAAGACTGATATTCTTAAAGTTAGATATTATTATGGTCTTATAGGTTCCTTAATTACTATAAATACTTCTTATTTCATTAACAATTATTTTATTTTAAATACATATATGCATTAATCATGAAAATTAATATTTTATTATTAACATTATTTTATATTTCTGTAATTTTCTTCGTGAGTACGGTATATCTAGTGGATCAAGTAGATATAAATTTTCCAATTTATGTCATATTATATCCAATTTATTTTCATGGTATAATATTTTTAGTTCTTATTGTTTTATATTTTATCTAATGAATCATTTTTTGTTTATGATAATATTTTTTTTCTTCTCCATGTGATATATCTATTTTAAAAAATAATTATGAAAAGAAAATTTGGTTGATAAAATCCTTGGTTGTTACATTCTTCCCACCTAAGGAAATTTCACCATCAAAATTTCGTTTTATTTAATATGGTTAAAATATGTGAGGGTAATTTTCCTTCATTTCTTCCTCTGGTTCCCATATAACATTTTTTCACTTATGGTTTCCCCAATATACTTTAACTAAGTTATTATTCTTGTGGTGTAGAACATTATATCAATTATTAAACCCCTCCAGATAATGATTCTCAAGAGAAAGGTCATTTTCTACCTATACCACCTATAAATTCATTATATTTGGTGGATCAGGTATAAAATTACTCGATAGGAATATGTGCAATACGTGGTATAAATGAAGCACGATTGGTGGATGTTCTAGTAAATAGGCCATAGCTCTAATGTGATCAAGAATCATGAAGGTGCTAACATACTGGGGACTTAGCATCTCTTTCATCAAAAATCACATGAATCTCTTACCTAGAGCTATGTGATGTAATCTTTTATAACAAAATTCAAACCCTATATCCCCTTTGATGGATATCTACATATCTCTTATTTTTTCTTCAGGTATGTTGATATGATTTTGTATGGTCATTTCATTTTCAACAATATCATTGACCATTTCACCTCTCAACATCTTATGTTCACTAATTTCATCCAATCATGAAGGTGTTCTACATCTTTTCCCATAAAGGGATTCATATGGATCCATTTAGATGATTGATTGTAAACCATTGTTCTAAGAGAACTCATCTAGTGGAAATTTTTTATTGTATCCTTATTTGAAGTCTTTTAATCAAGCTCTCAACATGTCTAATAGTGTTGGTATATTATACTTATATTGGATAAATATTTGGGGGTGATCATTTATAATAAGGTTCATCTACTTATTCAGATCATGTTGAAGAATTTTATAAAATATGGAGGCATATCATGGTTAATGATTTCACATAATCTATAATGGTAAATCATGCAGCATAACCACATTAATGACATATATTCATGCATGTTGTCCAAGTGATGATTCATCTAAATTTTTTAGAAATTGTTCAATCTTTATAGGACGATCCATAATCACCCAAAGATAATTATTTCAGATATTTTATTCAAAATTCTAGTGATAACATTTTTAGTGAGGTTTTCTCATTTCAAAATTGGTTTGGTTAATGGTTATATCATCACCATAAACTCATTCAATTCAACCTAAATTTTCCAAAATACCACACACTTTGATGTATATTCAGCAATCTGCCTCTTCATATTTCCCCACCAATAGTTCTCTCAAAGATATTAATAATTCTTTGTGCAACCTAGGTGAATAGGGAAGGATGATCCATCTACATCATTTAGATGCACTTTCTATATATCCTGATTGGATGGTAATAATAGATTTCACCCTGATCATACAACTCATTCCTCATAATTTTTTAACATTGATGGTTTCACCTTTCTTATAGATTCCTCCTTTTTCAGAATTTCCACATCATTACTTTGAGCACCCTTTATATTCCCTAAATGGGATAATTGAGAAATAATTTTTATATGTAATGATGAGGTATATTACATTATCATTCCAATGTTAATCTATTTAAAGTATAAAAATATTTCATCCTTCTCAATTATCATCACTACTAAAGTTACAAGATCCATTCTACTTTGAGTATCTACCACATTAATCGATTTACCAAGATAGTAGTGCATTGCGTAGTCATAATCACTAATGAGATCTAACTGTCATGGGTGGTTCATAATAATCTATTTCTATGAAAATATATATTTTTGTCCAATATGATCAATATATATCTCAAAATTCTCCTCAAATATATAATTCCACCACATATTTAATTTTAATATCATAGACTCTAACTCCAGATCATGCTTGTGATGGTTCTACTAATGAATTATCAACTGAATTAATGTGTAGTCTATCATTTTAGATTTTTCCAATTGTAAGAAATATAAGACACTCTTTGAATAATTTCTATATACCCAAAATCATTCCCCACATGTTGGTTTTGAATGTACTAGCGTAGTGAAAGACAGTTTTTCAACTCATTAAAGAAGTCTTCACCTAGATCACATGCACCCGTAAAGGGATATCCTTGCTAGGTTTAACCCTTACTGTTACCTTCCTCTTCTCCGCCTTATATCGGTGGCGGTTCCTCTTTCAACTCTTAGGACCGTCACACTCACGGTTTGTGCATCCTCTTCCAGTGGCGGTGTCACAGTTTTGTGGGCTTGATTTTCATCGTTGCTTCCCATCTTGATACCCTATCCGACGAACTGTCTAAGGTTTCCCACGGCTGCAAGATGAAAGTTTTGGGGTCATGTACCATCTACTGGGGTATAATATTCTTAGAATCATTTCGGTATTTGCTGTGGGTGTGATTGGGAGGTCTGATGTGGTCTCAAGGTTCATCTTATAGGCAGTGACGGGAGCGGTTTAGGCATGCGGTGGGAACATTATTCCGATGTGTATTTGGGTGGCAGCCATTTAGGTGATGTTAATTTTTTCATGGATTTCTGAGTTGTTTCTCTATTTGTTTCAATTTATAGTTCGATTTTGTTCTTGCGGTGAGGGTTTCTCAGTTTGTGGATCAATGGTGGTTTAAGTGAAGAAACAAGTCACACCAATCCAATGATGGATTCTTGATATGGGATTACTACCTTCATTTTTTGAATTTGGGTGTGTTTCTACTTCTATTTACCTCATGGCTTTGGTCTTCTTGGATTATTTTGTTCAGGATCTATTTTGGATGAATTTTCTCTTATTATAGGGTGAATATGCAAATTTTCCTTTACTGTGAAATCTATTATTGTTCTATCTTGGTGGATTGTATTTGGTGGAGGAGAAAATATAGGAATTTTAGTGAAGGAGGTATTGATATGTGGTCAATCATTGATATAATGGAATGGTTTTCGTAATGGAAGAATTTTAGGATTTTTTAGACAGAATTTCTTATTGAATTCTGTAGTAGAAGGGATCAGGGTTGGATTCTTCCAAACATTCTCAAAGGAAATTATTTAGAAGAGGATTCAGAGAAGGTAACTTTTACCATGTATGGATATTTGGATTTGAATTTTTGAGAGGGTATGGTGTAGCCATGGGTACCATGCCCATGAATTGATGCATGAGACAGCTAACCGAGCAGTCATTCAATGGTGGAGGCTTTCCATTATAATATTGATGTTGTGGAAGTGTATTCCTTAGTAGTCTTGTTTTGGGCTGTTTGTGGCCCTTTTGACCTTCAGGTTTTTTCTGTATCTACATCATTGATGTTAGGTCAGGTTATCCCCCTTTACCCTTAGAAGGGTGTTTTATCTAAAAATGAATAAAAATTTAGGCCTTTGGTCCATTCAGTCAAAGATTTCTTCACATCAATTAATCCAAACAAACTTTACACCCTTCAATGTCTGCATGGATATTGGGTTTCAAAATGATGATATGTTTTTAAATAATCATTAGTAATACCAAGATAGAGTTTGGAAACTATATATCTCCATTACTAATGCTGGTATGAGCCACTCCTCAAATAGAAATATTTTTGAAATGTAACTTCCCAAAATTCTAAATAAAGATCATTGTATTCAATAGCGTGTACGACAAGAAAAACTAACTATGTTAGGAAATAAAATATCCAAATATTTATATTATATTTACTATAATATATTATGTAAATATATTATATTGCTTTCAATTAAGGTAATACTTATTTATCATAGGCTACACACAATAACTAGTTTCATCAATGAAATGTGTTACATGCAAGACTGAGTTTTAGAAAACAATAATATGTTTTTATTATATTATTTTTTAATATAACAATATGTAACCTAGATATTAAATTATAGGTTACAAATAGTATTAATAACTTGTAAAAATATATTCATTACAATAATAAATTATGACTTCGTTGGTTATCAGTCATTTATAAATGAAAATAAAAACTAATTGAATATAAATAAAATGGTTTTATACTCATAAAGGTTTTTTATACTAATAAATTTGTTTACCTATGATTATTTAATGATATAAATGAAATATAGAAATTATATGTTCAAATAAATATTTATTAAATTAAACTAATTGTATTGATGAGGAAAAATAAGAAGAAATCTAGTTTTACGCTTTGAAATTATATTTTTCTAAAAAGTAAATTTTAACACCTTTTAATATAGAACCTATTTTAAATATAATTTTTTGAATATATATAAATAAAATATTTAAAAATAATCTTCTTTTTTAAAACAGGTACATAAAAAATAACTTAGGGTTAATTTTCATTATTTTTTAGTAAAATTTCTTCTTTGATGAATAATGAAAATACTAAATTTTAATTCATAACTGCATTTTATTATAGTTTATTTATAAGGATATATTATACTTTTTATTGGTTATAAAGTTTAATGAGATCAATTTTATATAAATTATTCCAATTTTGATAATTTTAATCAATTTCAATTTTAAATTTAATATAGAAACATATACAGTTTTTGAAAATTTTACATTAAAACCCTGCTTTGTCGTCTTGCCTGTGTATTTAATTTTAAATTAATTTCTTTCTACATATATGAATGGAATTTGGAAACATGGATTATATATTTTGAATCATTAGGATATTTAATTTATAATATATTCATCTAATCTTTTTACAAATAATATTAGTCTAATTAAAAAAAATATTTATAGTGATTAGGAGGAAAATTACCTTTACAGTGGAGGAAATGATTAAATTAAGTGCCAAAATGGCCTAGAAACATGTAAAAAATATATTTTATAGCCATATATCTACATTATCAAATCATTTATCTAATTGGGTTTATTTCTGGAGCCATGTTACTTGAAAAATATTTTTTGAAAATCTCTTTTCAAATAATTTTAAGAATGACACTCCTCCTCCTCTTTAAAACGGCACAAACCCTCTCAATTATTCACACCTATGAAGCACGTTGGATCTCCCATAACCTTCTCAGATAAAATTCCAAAATGCCTCCCCTCATCTTATATTTCTCATATTGGGAATAAATCCATCCAATAATGGATTTTGGTATAAACCAAAACCAGTTACGGGAAATTAATGTAACATTCTTGAACGATCACTTAATTTTATTTCATTCTCGACTCATTCAATTATTTTTATTCCATGATTTTATAGAAACCCTAGTATAATCAATACACTGAATTTATTTAGTATATTTTTTTAAAAACATGTACGCACACATCCATTTAATGTGTAATCTGCCAACCAATAGTGTAAGATAAACTATCACCTCACAAAATGATGATTTTTCATTCTTCCTTTATCGTATCTAATAGTGAAAATTATGATAGAATTTATCTTTATATATGATATATATAATATTCATAATATATTTATAATTATTTTTTCTTGTATAAAAAAACTCTCATGTGTTCCATTTTTTGGGAATATGATGGCATCATTTGTGGACATGTAGACTCCCACCTCCTCAAAGCGACGTGATTCATTCACGCTATACATGGACTATATAATGAATTGTTTTAATAAAAATATATGAAATATATAACATAAAAATGATACAATACTTATCATATTTATATATATCATCTCATTTTTATTTTATAAAATTTGAAAAATAAATGGAAGTAGCATTCATGCCAACATACAACCTACCGTCTCTTTGAACTGTGCATTTAATTTCCTATCACCAAATGTTATGGATAAATATAAATATATATATATAATTAATATAAATAACATTTAAATCATGTTTTAGGTCCTTAATTTTATTAAATCAAGATCAATGTATTAAAAAAATTACACATTAATACATACCGGCTAAACTACGAAATTCACACAGAAAATAATAAAAATAATAAATTATAATTTCCAAATAGTTAATAAGTTATTATAAGAAGTTAATGTATGATATTTTAAATATAGTTATGGTTATGGAATAAATTATTGCTATATTTAAACATTTATATGAATTTTAAAGGATTTTCACTCGAATAGAAACACAAGGTAAGACATTCTTTTCTCATATTTCTTTCTGTGATCCATACACCATTTTCACCACATTCATTTTTTGTGTTGTGTATGTAATTCCCACTTAGATATATTATATATGTAATTCTTTAATATTAATGTTATATGAATTTTGATTTGTTGTTTTCTCTTACATGGGTTTTATGACTAAAAATTTACAAAGTTGTAGGGGACTTTGTCGCAATTTTCATTCATTAAGACATACATTATTGTTATACACCAAATTTTTAATATATGAGGTAAATACTAAAACCATTATATGTAATATCATGATTCATTAATTAGTCATGAAATTTTGAGATTCAATTGGAATTAATTCATCTATGGAAATTTTAATTAAGATTTCCTATTTTGAGTAGAATTTTATAACCCAATTTTTTCTGTGGGCTATATTACTTCAATGTTTTCTTTAATAATATATGATTAAGTGTGTAATTGAATTTTACATCTATTTTTATATTTAAAATTTTAAATGTGTATTTAAATTCAACACAAATTTTTTATTTGTTGATTGATTCTCATGTCAACATTTTGGTCTTTTCAGGGGATTACTTCACAATCTAATTTTGTATGAGATTGTTTAAACATGAATTTCCATTAGAATAAATTATTGGATATTTTTAAAATAATTTAATATTATTATCCTCTATTTATTCATGAAATTATAAAATTAGTATTACTATTTTCTAGTCATCTAAATTAAAATGGTTTTATATTTTTTTTAATATAACCCGACATCATTTATCTATTTATTCAGAGAACATGTTTTCTTCGAAAAATCTTGTTTTTTAGAAAAGGTTTTCAATTTTTTTTTAATCAATCGTATATGATATAAAAAATTTATTTTTATCAGTTTTGTATATCCAAAATTTTCTTAAAGGAATACTATCGTCACTTTTAAAAAATGTCACTTTTCTATCATTTTTTACTAGAAAATGGAATTTTTTTAATCTTGTACATAATGTATGAATTTTTCATCTTTAATTCTTTAAGAAGATTCATATGCATGATTAAAAGGAAAATTATTAAATAAAATTGTTCGATACATTATTTTCATTGAAAAATATTATTAAAATATTTTTCAAAATAAATAATATATTTTCCCCAATCATATTATTAAATAGGCTTTTATAGAATTCACATTCCCTGAAAATGACATCCATTTATCCTTAATCTAAATAGGATACATTGTATTGAGACTATCCAAATTATTTATCTGGATGGGTTTTCATTGATTTGGAAATAGATAGTATTTACATTCCCTTCATTGTTTAATTTTTTATTCTCCTTTGCACATTCAATTTTATATAATCATTGAACCATAAATATCCATATCAGTAATCATAAATATAAATATTTTATAAACCAAACACCATTTTTAAATATGGTGAATATTTGACCGTTACATGATTATCTATTTATATCTTGATAAATCTGTTTATGTTACTCAATTTGGATATGTAATATGGAACATTGTTCATAAATTAAATCGATTAACCACTATATGAGGAATTATTGGGATAGGTACAACACTAGTTGGCCCACATTATATATATCCTCTAGATGAATTGGTATTCCCATTGGAAGAATCAGTTTTCTAGCCTAAGCTAAAAACATTTCACCTAGTATGTTATAAACCATCATATGAAAGGTATTACCAATAAACATAAAATTACCTTAGAAAAATTGTTTCTAGTTATTGATAATTTCTTTCATTTGGATCAGTTATTATGTTTCCTAGATATTTTGTTTCAACATATCCATAGATGCCATTCATTCTAAATTATTTTATTAAATCACATGTTTTTATATTATTTTACTTCACATATTGATTATGAATTATCAAATGGTATTAATGTCATGTTTTTTAGTTATTACCATCCCACATTGTTTATCAATTTAGTTTTTTGACTATAAGGTGTGTTTTGAAGTGATATTTCTTTCCATGTTTACAATTCTCATTGATTCATTGTTTTATCCACATTGCAAAGCCCTCCAAATGCATTTGAACTCACCGTATTTTTTCCCTTACCTTGGAATCCAAGAACTGTACTGTTACAAATATAAAAGGATATCATATATTGAATGATGTTATCCTAAAAAAAGAATTTTGAATTTTTTTTTAATTTTTATTTCAACACTCATATATTTCATTGTTTTCTCAAGACTACTAAACTCTTCATCCATTTGGGATTTGATTCATTTAAATCATACCATTGTGATTGTAGAAAAAATGGGCTCTGGTTTAATATGGTCAGGTCACTAAAATTGGTATCATTGGAAAATTATTAAAAACCATCATAACTAGATTTATGAAAACATATATTAGAGAACATATCCCTAAGGTAGTGTTTTAGGATCTTTATAGAAGAACATCCAAAAAATTTGTTAAGGTAGATATTATGTGGGTATAAGAATACATATATATTTAGATACAAAATGTGGGGGTGGTTATGGAATAGATACTTTTAGGGGTAACAACTATGACAGAGTGTGTTATGACTGGCCTGAGATTAACCTAGTAGACAAAAACATGCATTAACAAACACCTAGTTTGACACTCCAAGGAAAAATACTTAGAATAAGTCACATTATCGTTATAATACATTATGAATTACTATAATAGATTATGATAATTAATGGCCTAGGTTAAAAAATATATTTATGAAGGTCCTATATTGAAATAAATGGATGATGTTTTAATTTTTCAGGTTTTATAGAATTATAGAGTTAAAAGTATTTTTAGTGATTTTCATAATTTAAAGGATGTCTATAGTATTTATTTAGTGGATTATGTAAATATAGTTTTAGAAAAGGACAACCTTTATATCGAGTGAAAAACCATCAAATATGGAAATGTGATGGGGCTTGAACCCAGGATAGAAGGACAGTATGGGTTTAAATCTAACCACTGACCTAAAAAATTTCTTAGCTAATGTTTCATTGTTTTTAGTCAAACTATTTTTGGAATAAATTTTAATTATGAACTAGTAATATCAATTTTTTGGTTCATAGATTAATTACATAAACATATTGGTTTTTTAAAATAGTTATAGGCAAATATAATGACTTATTTTATGGGAATTAATATCCATTAAAATAAACTTTTACTATATCAAAAAAGGGGGTTTGTTAGAGTATATCCATTTCCTATTGTAAGGGATGAATTATAATTTAATCAATGTCAAATTCAATGATGTAATTTTTCAAATGAAATTTAAACATATCAATTAAATAAATTTCCTTATATTTTTGTTCAATAAAATAATTCCTCAACATTAATAAAAGTATCTTAAAACAAAAAATGTTTTTGTTTGATGTTCAATTATATTGAAACGATTTTCCTATAAATCATCCATGATTTTTGGATTTGGGGCCTTAAAATTCAATTAATAATTCTATACTTTCTGATCGATGGCCTCAATAACTCACTCTAAGTATTTAAACTATTATTCTATGTATATATCTCAATATGCGACTAATTTTCTCTAACTTGTTGACCGAGTTATATGTTAGTCCACAAGACCTCTCTATTTCCCACTATCCCTTTTCTATAAGAGGATTTTTTAACCCTTATAAAAATGAGGGATTTATAAATAAGTAATATAAAATAATGTATTACCATATTTTAGTTTAAATTTATTGTACACAATTTAGTTAATTTGGGGAAAATTTAATGCCCCAAAATTCTAATGTAAGAACATTCTATTCAATAGCGTGTATTAAACGCAACACCAAGAATGTAACTTAATATAATATATCATGGTTTTATAATATATTTAATAATTTAAATATATTAAATCTATGATATATTTTTAAATTAACGTGATACATAGTTAGAGTGTTCCGTACACAACAATGACTTTCATCAATGGCATGTGATACACGGAAGACTGAGTTTTACAAAATAATAATATATGATTATATTATTATTATTCAGTATAATACTACATAACCTAGACATTAAATTATCAATTTTAAATAATATTAACTATCATATTTAAATTTATGTTTTACACAAATATAATATGAATACATTGTTTACCCATCAATTGGAAATGAAAATAAAAACCAGTTTAATATGAGCGAAATGTTTTTATGATCAAAAAGGTGTTTTATCTGAATAAATTAAATTAATTACAATTATATAGTGATATTTATGAAATTTATATCATATATTTCATAAAATAATTTTTTAAAAATATTCTAATATTTTTCATAATAATTAGATAAGAACAAAACGAGTTGTATGCTTAAAAATTTTGTTTCCTAAAACGGCAATTTTACCGCCATTTAATGGATACCCAATTTTAAATAAAATTTTGTAAAAATTTTAAAATAATATATGTCAAAATATAATTCCATTTTTAAATATAGACATAAAAATTAGAATATCGTGAATTTTGTTTATTTTTATGTGAGGTTTCATTTGTTGATTAATGGTGGAAAAGACTGAGTTTTTTTTCTATAAGGTTAAATTATATTTTCTGTTGGTTTTAAAGTACAATTAAATAAATTTTATATAAATTAAACTTATATATGTTATTGGAATTAATATAACATTGAAATTAAATATACCAATATTTAAAACTTTTGAATATTTTACTTTAAAACCCTACATTTTAGTCTCATCTATGAGATTAAATTTAAATTGTTTTCTTCCACTCTATTGATTATTATTTGGAAAACTAAATTAATCATTTAAAATTATAATATATAATAATTTATAACAAATTAAACTTATTTTTGGCCAAATGTATTAGTGAAATAAATTAAAATTAACTTCCTCAATTAAGAGGAAAATTTGAATCATAAAAGACTAAACCTTAAACACAATATCCAAAATGACCTCATCACATATCGAAAATCTATTTTATGTTCATATTTTTAGCCAATTATCCATTTAAAATAATATTTTCCCTTATTTTATACATTTTTTTTGGGAAATTATGGGTGAAACTCCCTTTTCAACAATTTACAAGAATGCCATTCCTCCTCCACTATAAAAACAGTCACTCCACCCACTTATTCACACCCCTAAAGCTCTTTGGATGGAATAAAATATGTTACAATACTCTCCCCACATACCACCACTGATCCTATAGGCCTTACCTTTGGAATAAATCAATCAATGGAATACATTGGGTATAAACCAAAAGGATTTAACTGAAAACGAGTTAACATTATTCAATGATCACTTTACTTTTATTCCATTCTCCACAGGTTCAATTCACTTTATTGAAATATTTTATAACAACCTCAATATCAAAAATATAATGAGAAAATTTTATTTATCTTTTATAATGAACACTTATTCACCATTTAATCAATTGGGTGAAAAACATACCATCTATTTACGACAAACTATAACCTCGCGAAATGATGATTTCTCCTTGTTCTGTTACCACCACTACTAGTGGGAATTATAATGAAAATGATATTTATATAGTATATATATGATATTTATAATTTATCTACAATTATATTAATCTTATATTACACATTCCTTAAAGAGATCCATTTTTTGGGGATATGATAACATCGTTTGTGGACGTTTGGACAAACGCCTCCTCAAAGTGATGTGATTCATTCACGTATACATGGAATATATGAAGTATGGACTTAATTAGACTTATTTGGAATATATTTCATAAATATTATATTTTAATTATAATATACATATATATATAATTTATTTTTCATTATCTTATAATATGATAATGAAATGGAAGTAGCGTTCAGGCGTACGTACGACCTGATATCTCAATTAACAGATCGTTTCATTTCCAATTTATAAATATTATGGATTCTTATAAAAAAATATAATGAATATATAAAACATTTAAATAATTTTTTGCATTCATTAAATTATAAAACCATGATATAATTAATATAATCCAAAATGACAAGTTAAAACATACCTGATAAACAATACAATTAACACCTAAAATAGTGCAATTTTGGTGAAATTTTAAGGAAAAATTTAAACAAATATATTCTAAGAAGTTATTTTTTTATATTTAAAATAATTAAATAGTTCTAGACTAAGTATGTGACATGTTTTGAACCATTGTGTAGTAATTTAATGTATTTTCAAGTGAAAGAAAACACAATATAATGGAATCTTTTCATGCTTTTCATTTTGTGAGTCATATGCCATTTTCACCACATAATTTTTTTTTGGGTTTATCTACAAACCCTTTTGATAAATTATACCATGAATTATTTTTTATTCATGTTATTTAAATTTTAATTTGAATGTCCTCTTTCATGTGGCTTACGGTTTAAATGTTACTAAGTAGTAAGGGACTTCATCTCAATTTTGATTCTTTGGGATATAATTTTTTATTATGCACATAATTTCTTATATATGCTTTACATACTTCCACATAAACATGTAATGTAATGATTAATTAATTATTCATGATATTTTTATATTCAACATTATTAATTTAATCAAATGGTATTTCATTTATGCATTACCACATGGAAAAAAAATATCCCAATTTCTTTTCTATGGGTCATAATGATTCCTCATTATCGTTAATATTCTAAGATTATGTGTACAACAAATTTATTCAATATATTGATTTATGTTCACTTGTTGGATTTGGATTTAGATTTTAAACATGAATTCTATTTATTTTCTCATTCTCACATCAACATTGTGGTCTTTTCTAGGGTTTACTTCACAATCTCATTTTTCTGGGATTGTTTACATATGAATTTACACTAGTGGAAATTACAAGATCATTATTTTATAAGTCCACTCATTTGATTATCTTGTTATTAAAAATGATATTTCCCAAGTATTTGTTCTATTTCCTTACTCATTGGAAATCCAAATGTTTTATAAATAGGTTTAAAGAAAACCTAAGTTCATTTTTCTCTTCGGTTTGAGAACCTGCCATCTTCTAAAAATCCTATTTTATTAAATCATTTTCCAATTTTTTTTACCATTTCAGAATGATTTATTCAAGTATTTTTTAACATGTTTATATTTTTAATATTTTTTAAAATTAATATTATTGTTTCTTTTCAAATAAGGTGCTTTTCTAAAATATTTCTGTTGAAAATGAAATAAAATTTTTACCTTGTGCAGTATGTCAAGATTTACCCGCCATCATTTCATTAAAGATTTATTTTTTTGTATAAAAGATTAATTTTTTAAGAATATTTTTTTCTTAGGTGATTTTCAATGAAAAGTTTTTTGGAAATTGTTTTCAAAATAAAATGTATATTTTCCTCAAGAGTATTTTTCAAAGGTATTTTAATAATATTTTCATTCATCAACAACAACAACCCTTTATCATTACTCAACATGGGATTTTTTTATTGATTCCATTCTTATTAATTATCTATATCGTTAATGATTTATTTTTTCAAGGATTGTTCTGACAATCATTTCCTTGATTTCTTTGATATCCCCCATGAAATATTAAATTTATTTATAATCATTGAACATTGAATTTACCCTAAATATCCATTACATTAATCATGGATATGAATAATTCCAAAATGTTATACCATTTTTACATATTTTGTGTACTTGAATGTTCTTTAATTAATTGGAGAAATATTGATAAATCCATATTTTTCACTTAATGAATATATTTGATACAGAACATTGTTCATGGATCAAATTTTCTACTCAAATATATGCGGAATTATTTCAATAGTTATGACATAGGTAAGGCCCGGTTATAGATAGACACATGATTCATAGGTAGTATAATGGGATAAGTCCGTTTTCTAGACTATTCTATTTGGCTTTCCCTATTATCTTATAAATTTTCTTTTGAAAGGTCATGATTGTAAAGGTACCATGTACCTAGAAAACATGAAATAAAATAATTATTCATCTCCTTGATTTTTATTGGGTTCTTATTTATCTGTTATATTTTGCATCGACATATATATGGATGAATTTCATTATCAGTTTACTGATTAAATGGCATGTGGTTGAGTTATTTTCCTTTCCATATTTATTATTACTTATCTAGTTATTTCAATGGAATTTGTTTTCAGTTATTACCTATACATTTTTTATCCATTATGTTTATTGATTACATGGAATGTGTGTTCAATTATTTATCTTTCCAAGTTTACTATTCAAATTGATTCATTTGTACTTCCACTATGCTTAACCCTTGGTGAGAATTTGACCGGACCAATAATTTTTCTCCATCACCATTAATACAATAATTATAATAGGAATGATATTCAAGGATTTTATATATTGAATAATGTTTCCTCGAAATAAATAACAATATTATGTAATTAGTATATTCATTTATAAGACAAGGCTCATTTTTGTATCTGGTCACCCAATACTACTAAACTCTTTAGTCCTTCCAGATTTTATTCCTTGTAATCCTTCCAATGTTATGGTTGTAGACACCAAATCTACTTTTATTAATATTGGGTTTCTATAATTGGTATCAATGGAAGTTAAGTATAATCCATGGAAACTATATTTGGAAAAAATAGATACTAGAACATACCCCTAAGGTATAATTTAAGGATATGTACAAAATAACATCCAAGATTTTTATTAAAGTATAGATTATGTGATTCTTCTTAATAATAAACAATTGTTTATATAATACAAAAGTACATAGTTCAATAACAAATTTATAGAGGGGTAATAACTCTGAAGAGGTCCATCGGGCCTTACTCGAGTGTTACCTGGTTTAAGACAATGATCCTTACTGTAAACCCGATTTGACACACCTTGGGCATATTATTTGAAATATTCACATTTTCATTAAAACCCATTATGAAGGATTTTAATAGATAATGGAAATGAATACACAAGGTTAAACCTTAGAAAAAGGAAGGAACAATGTGTGAATAAATGGATAAAGTATTTAATTATTGAGGTTGTAATAAAAACCAAAGTTAAAAGGATATTTAGTGATTAAACATTTTTCTATGATATCCATCATATTTATTTGTGGAATTATATCAATATGGTTTTAGAGAAGGAAAAACTGTATGTATGGTGACAACCCATGATATATAGTAAGGATGTGGGCCTTAAAACAAAGACCGATGTATGATAATGATTTTTTGAAATCCACTAACATACGCAATGTCCTGGTTAAAAAATTCATGGTTTTTAATTAAAACAATTAATGAATAAATATTAATGATGAAATATTAGTATCACTTTTTATGTTTAGTTTTTAATATATTGACCATATTGTTTTTGCGATGAAGTTAGAGACAAATATAAATAGTTATGTGATGGGTATTATGATCCACTAAAAGAAAAAAAATTCTTCAAAAAAGGGGTTTAGTCTAGGATATCTATTTCATGGAGTAAAGGATTAATTATATATTAATCAAGGAAAACCCATCCTATAATGATCCCTTATGGAAAATAGAATTGTATTTTTTTTCTAGAATAATCTCTTGGACATGGGGAAGAGGTTATAGAATGGAATTGTGTATATTATTGACTAGAAACAAGGCTTATAAGTTTTGATGACAAGAGGTGGTGAGTGGTTGTATTTATAGGGGAGGATATATAAGGCCCCAGCCTTAAACATTACTTAATCATGGGTTATTATAAGAATACACATTGGGGGTCTTTTCAGGTTTAGAGTTTTAGAGAATTAGATCACAAATCATGTATTACATTCCAGATTTCAAAAATGTGGTCACAAAAAAGACGATATTCATTTTTCCCATCAAAGGAGACATATTTAAAATAAAACATGGATTCTTTTATGACACTTCCTCGACACTATCATCACATCATGTACTTTTCCCTTGACCTGTGAAAAACATTTCAAAAACATGGGATGAGCATAAAAATCTTAGTAAGGGATATAAAAGTACAGAATGAAAACATTAGTACAAGTATACATAAGAATTAATGAAATCATACTATACTCATAAAACATAATCACTTTATCATAACTCATGAAATCATAATATTTATGAATAACTCATAGAAAACATAAGACATAAAGGTAACTTGAGGCATTCATAACATTCTTACGTAGGGAGTAACCCTCATGGTTACGTTTGGAATACCCATCACAGTATCTTCCCAAATTCTATTTGGAGAAACCTTAGAGTTTAACTCCTTCACATTACCCAATGCATTGGAGAGCTATCGCGGGCTCACCCACTCTTAGTTTATCACAAAACCACCTGTCTTCATAAACAATGCCCAAGAACCATAACATAATCGTATCATATAAAACATGCATAAAGGAAACATAAAATTTATACATTTCAATCAAAAGATATCAATACAACACATTGATATAATAAAAACATTATCGAAACCATTTTCAATACCAAAATAAAAGAAAATTAAGACATGGTATTGATTTTTCATTTAAAAAAAGGTCATGTCTTAGAGAGGAATCTGAAACTCAAATTATGGTCACGACGGTGGAGAAGTCGTTGTCACCGCATATGTAAGACAAAAACATTCCTACTTGTCATTTAGTAAAACAATTCCTATAAAAATATTCCATTTGAATAAAAGTAAATGTCAAAGGGGTTTATACAAATTATAAAAGAAAGATGTGAATAAAAAAATATGCCTCAACGAAAGGAGATTGAGATGAAGTCCCATACCTCATGTTCGACTTGACTCGATCGTTCTTTAATCTCCTAAATAATAGACTAGAGTTAATTTCTACTAGAATAAGAACCTTTTTCAAGTTCATTATTCCTTTTATATCACTTATTACCATGTTATGAACATTATGTAATTATTTAAGTTAATAACGGTCGTTTTTCGATCTTTCGTACTTGAGCCAAAAATAAACTTCTTATAACTACAAGTTGTTTCTGTGGTAAAATATCCATTATGTCAAGAATTATATTCATGATGTTGATATAATATATATCATATATATCTAGTATATACATGAACTTATAATATTACATTATATTTAGAGGTAAGAAATGAAATGCACTATTCATGGAGACGGTAAGCCGTACATACGCTTGAACGCTACTTTCATTTCTATTTCATATTTAATCGAGTAAAATCATAATTATATAAAGGTATATTATAATTACAGTATAATATCATATATAATATCATTATATACATCCTTTATAAATCCCACATATGGCATTAACGAATCAAATCACTTTGAGGGGCGGTAGTTCACACTTTCTAAAATGAAGATATCTCATTTACCCATAATGGAAACCATAAGGTATACCATAAAATAAAAACACTGAATCATAATAAAAACATACAAATAATATCTATCATATTTAAATAGAGTGACATCTTAATGGACACCCGGAAAGTTGTTAAAGGAAGATTGAACAATCATCGATTCGTGAGGCAATAATTCGCCATCCACAGAAATAGTATGTTCTTTAACCATTAGACTGGAGTGTGTGTAAGTGTAAATAAAATCCTTCTCATAAAAACATTGTATTATATTTGAGGTACTTGTTTTGTAACAAAAGGAAATAATAAAAACAGTTTAGGGGGTTGGAGAAGAAAAATAAAACAATAGAACCCATGTGAAGACATTGCCTTTAAATCGGGTAACTCCCCTTGGTTTGAACCAAAAGTGTTTCTTGAAGAGCTTTCTACCAAAGGTAATTCTTCTAGGATGAAGATAATGATGTGGAGAGATAAAATGAATAGTGAGTGTCCAGAGAAATGGCTTGAGAGGTGTGGGTAAGGTGGTAGAGGTGGGGGCCTTTTATAAGAGGGAGAAGGGGCACTCTTGGAAAGTCAAGAAATGTTACCTTATTATATAATGAGTTTCGGTTTTTAAAGGTCCCAAATTATATATTTAGAGGATAAGGTGATATGGGTTTGAAATAAACCCATACAATAGGTCTTTGAAAAGTTTACATCTTAGATTTTAAATTATCTTTTCATTTTATTTAAATCATTCATTAACGAGGTATTCACTACATCATCATGGTGTCATAAAAATTAATTTATTTAATGTCTAAAAATTATAAAAAAATACCATGATGTAGTCAATCTTTGTATATTTAGAATGACTATTTATAGCCTAAGATATTTTTTATTTAGACAAAATTAAACTTGTTTTACTTAGGTGTTACATACTTTTGTTATATTCTCCTTTCTTTAAAAATAAAATGATAAAGAGTCACTATCACCCAAAAGTGATTCCATGGGGTCCCTAAGTTGGAACAAGGCATCCCATGGTCGGCCATGACACAACCAGTAGCATTAGGACAAATTTTGGGGTCATTTTTTATTATTATGATATTATTTTACTAACCTTAAGAACCGGAATACTAATTAATCATGATAATTAAAGATAATTACCGTCGTTACTATTCATAATTTCCAAAAACAAAAGAGTCTTAATTACGTAATTTGGACCTTATGATTCCAAATATGGAATCCATTTTATCAAATTCCAAATACAGAAATATTAGTAATTAATTTAAAAATAATTCTTGTTGTCAAAACAAATAGCAGGTTTTTTAGAAACAATATCTATCAAAAGTTTGACAACTGTTTATGTCCAATTTCAATGTGATATTATTTGAAATGACCACCATTGGATTAAATTAGTAAAAATATATTCTATTTACACATTAAAAACTATTAAAAATATAATCAATCCATATAATTAAATTAGATGAAAATGCAGTTTTTAAGTAAAATGCAGTATTTTTCACTATTCATTAAAAAATGAACATTGTCAGAAAAATACCAAATTTTTTCCCAAAGTAAATTTAAATGTCCCAATACTAAAGAATCAGTTTATTTTGACAAATAGATCTTATAAAATTGTTAAAAGAGATATTTAAAAATGGTTCACCATCAAAAGGAAGTAAACCAATCTTTTAAAAATATTAGAGAATTCTATGCTTAAGATTGGATTTATTCTCATTTTAAGCCTCTAAACACTATATAATTAATAAATTGACATAGATATGAAAATAAATAATTCTTTACTTACTTGGTATGTTACATCCTTCCCCCCATTAGAAAATTTCATCCCCACTATTTATTTACTTATCGAATAAGTGGAGGTATTTATCCCTCATTGCATTTTCAGATTCCCATGTTGCCTATTCAATCATTAGATTTTTCCAAAAAAACCGTTACTTGATGAATCACCTTATTCCACAATACTTTCTCCCTATTTTCATTAATCTAGACAGGTTGTTCCTTATAAGGTAGGTTCTCTTCCATCTGAACTACCTTTGGACTCAAAACATGAGATGGATCTGGCATGTACTTCCGTAACATTGATACATGATAAACATTGTGTACCTGAGATAAATTCGGAGGTAAATCCACTTGGTATGCAACTGATCTAACTCTCTCCAGAATTTCATATAATCCAATGAACCTTGGACTTATCTTTCCATTCTTACCAAATCGCATCACACTTTTCAATGGTGAAACTTTTAGAAAAACATGATCACCTACCTCAAAAGAGTGATCCTTCCTCCTGTTGTCCACAAAACTTTTCTTACTGTTCTGAGCTATTCTCAAGTGTTTCTTTATCATCTGAATTTTTTTTGCCAACTCTTATACCAATTTTGGTCCTGTCAACTTCCTTTCACCCACTTCATCTCAAAAAGTTGGTGTTCGACACCGCTTCCCATATAATGCCTCAAATAGTGCCATCTGTATACTAGAATGAAAATTTTTATTATAAGGAAACTCAACCAAATAAAGATGTTGGTCCCAACTTCCCTAATAATCCATCGAAAAAGAATGCATCATATCCTCCAAAGCCTGAATTTTTCATTCTGACTACCCATCTGATTGAGGATGAAAATCTGTTCTAAAATTAAATTCAGTACCCAACGACTTCTGAAGGCCTTTCCAAAAGATAGAGATAAACCTGGGATCACGATCAGATACAATGGATAGGGGAACTCCATGTAACCTAAATATCTCTTTAAGATACAAAATAGAAAGTTTATCTAGAGAAAAAAGCATCTTGTATAGAAAGGAAATGAGCAGATTTAGTCATGCGATCAACAATAACCCAGATTGCATTATTACCTTCAGGTGTCTTCGGGAATCCCACAAGGAAGTCCATGGATATATTCTCCCATTTCCACTCTGGTACTGGTAAAGGCTGGAGCATCCCTTTCGGTAACTACCACCCCACTTTTACCTATTGACAAGTCAAACACTTCATAGTAAAATCAGAAATATCTCTTTTCATTCCATCCCACCAGTAACACTCTCGATGATCTATATACATCTTAGTACTGCCTAGATGAACTGAAAACAAAGAACTATGAGCTTTACATAACAACTCTCTCTTCAACTGTGAATCACATGGCACACAAAATATCTTCCCAAATCTCAAAACACAATAATTATCAATGTTGAATTCAGGAAACTTACCCTTCTGAACCAGCTCTACCTTTTTCTTCAACTCACTGTCTTGCTTTTGTACCTACATAATTCTGTCTGATACAGAAGAGTTTACTAATACCGAAAACAAAACAGAAGAACATTGTGCAAAAAAAACTTCTATGCCAAGATTCATCAAATCCTTAACCAAAGGATCACGTTCCAAACATATCATGGTTAATTAAGCATTACTTTTTCGACTCAAATAATCGACCACATTATTTTCTTTTCCCGGATGGTAATTAATTGTACAATCATAATCCTTGATTAATTATAGCCATCTCATCTGTCTCATGTTCAATTCTTTCTGAGTGAATATATACTTTAAACTTTTGTGATCATTATATATTTCACACTTTACACCATACAAATGATGCCTCGAAGTTTTTAAAGTGAAAACAAAAGCAACTAATTCCAAATCATGTGTAGGGTACATTACCTCATGAGTTTTCAACTGACGTGAAGAATAATAAATTACCTGATCATTCAGAATTAGGACTCAACCAAGTCCTTTCAATGAATCATCACTGTAGATAAAAAACTAAACATTATTGGAAGGTAGTGGAAAAACTGGAGCATTCACTAATCTTCTTTGTAACTCCTAAAAAAAATCATCACATTCTTTTTTCCAGATAAACTTTACACCCATCCGAGATAGCTTAGTCATTGGACTAGTAAACTGTGAAAAAAATTTAACAAACCTTCGGTAATATCCTACCAAACCAAGAAAACAACGAATATCAGTTACATTTGTGGATCTTGGCCATTCTTCAACAACGTTTGTCTTTGTAGAATCAATAGTTATTACATCATTAGAAACAATGTGACCAAGGAAACCAATTTTTTGCAACCAAAACTCACACTTACTGAATTTCCCATAAAATTTCTTTTCCTTTATGGTTTTCCAAATAACTCTTAAATGACTTTCATTCTCCTCTTTACTTTTAGAAAAAACCAAAATATATTCAATGAAAACAAAAACAAACTTATCCAAAAACACATGGAAAATTCTTTTCATAAGGTCCATGAATACACCAGGTGCATTGGTCAACCCAAAAGGCATTACTAAAAATTCATAATGGCCATATCCTGTACAAAACGTGGTCTTCGGAACATCTTCTTCCTTTACCTTCAACTAATGGTACCCCGATCTCAGGTCAATCGTTGAAAAATACTGAGCTCCCTGGAGCTGATCAAACAAATCATCGACATAAGGCAAAGGATATTTGTTCTTAACAGTGATGTTATTCAAGGCTCTATAATCAATGTAAAGTCTCATAGAACCATATTTCTTTTTAACAAATAAGACAAGAGGACCCCATGGTGATGTGCTAGGCCAAATGAAACCTTTCTCTAATAAATCATGCAATTTCTCCTTCAACTCTAAAAGTTCAATTTGAGCCATTCGATAAGGGGGTTTTGAAATTGTCTTAGCATTAGGAACTAAGTAAACAGTAAATTCAACTTCCCAATTTGGTATTATTCCAGGAAACTCATCAAGAAAAACATCAAGATACTCATTTACTACAGGCACATCATTAATCTGAACGGTTCCTTTGTTTTCAACAATATGTGAAAGGTAACATTCATTTCCATCTTTTACAAGTTTATCAACATATATATATATTTTGTCAACAGTAAGGGTTCATTCATGTACACAAACTGAAAGTCTTTCTAAAAATAAATTCTATAATCTCTACAATCAATCTTAGCATGTTAAAGAGAGATCTAATCCATACCCAGGATAACATCAAACTCTACTAGATTTAAATCAATAAGTTTTACAAGTAGGTTCTTTCCACGGATAAGGATTAGAAGATTCTTATAAATTCTTTTTGCCTCAACTTTTCCCCCATGTATTATTACAACAAGATCAAGAGTCATTTCTTGAGATGGAATTCCCAATTTACTAGAAAAATATTCAGAGATGAAGGAATGTGTAGACCCTAAATCAAACAACACATTGGTATAATATGAGAAAACAAACGAAGTACCTCATACCACTTCATTTTATGGCCCAACATCTGCTGAAGTTGTTGCAAATGATTTCACCACACCTTTCTGCTTGTAGTCTGACTGCTTCCCATCATTTGAGCTCTTTGTCGAACACTCGTTTTCATAATGACCCATCTCATTGCCCTTGAAACATTTCACTAACTGTAAATAAAATTTGGTCTTACCATCACCCAGATCTTTTTCAGTGGAATCACAAGCCTTCTGTCCCATCAGACCACATCCGTAGCACTTTCCAGAATTCAGAATACATTCCCAGCATGCCTTTTACAACATCTATCACAAACTGAAAACTTATTTTTCTTACCATTAGACCTATTTGAAGGATTCTTACCTTTCTCCTTCCACCCCGGTCTCTTCTTCTATTGGTTGTTATAGATCACTTGATCATCAGAAAACTCCATTTCCACCTTCTCAGCACATCGAACAAGTTTTTTATAACTTTTTTACTCACGAGAATCTAAATCCCTTCGATATTTTGGCTTTAAACCTAAGTAAAAACAATGGATTTTACTATAAAGATCTCGGATAAAATTTGGAACATACCTTGCCAATCGAGTGAACATTTCTTCATAAGTAGCCACTGAGTCATCCTCTTGCCTCAATTCCAGGAATTTTTTTTCCATCCTAATTAGAACGTCCTTAGGAAAATATTTATCAAGAAACATACCATTGAATTCATCCCAGTCAAGAGCATCAATCTCACCAGCGTCCCTGATATTTTTAACCATCGACCACCACTGATCTGCTTCACCCTCTAAACGGTAAACAACAATACTAACCTTTTGATTGTCTAAATACCCCATGACATCAAAAATATTCTCCAGTGCTTTAATCCACCCTTCAGCTAGCACATGGTCAGATGATCCTCTGAATTATGGGGCATGTTGCCTCATGAAATTTTCCACCACTAACATGTTCCTCTACGGTTGATCTGGCTAATCTCGTGCATGGATACCACCACTATTTATTGCTTGAGTCAGTTGTGCCATTACAACAACAAATTGTTCAGTACCAATTCCAACCATCTCAGGATGCTGATTTGGAAGGTCATTTCCTTCTGTATGCCTTCATAGCACTTCTTCTATGTTTCCGCTGTGGAAAACCATTCTGAAAAAACATGTCTTATGTGAAGCAACATGGTAATCTTCAAATGCTATATCATTTCAATTTGACCAAAAAAAATATTTTTGGATAATCATTTAATAGAATTATAACTCCTAAAGTTATCTAAACCGAACTATGATACCAACGATAAGGCCCCAGCCTTAAACATTACCTAATATTGAGTTATTACAAGAATAGACATTGAGGATCCTTTCAGGTTTAGAGTTTTAGAGAATTACATCATAAATCATGCATTACATTACACATTTCAACAAGATGGTTACATAAAAGAAGATATTCATTTTTCCCATAAAAGGAGACATATTTAAAATAAAACATGGATTATTTTGTGACACATCCTCCACACTATCATCACATCATGTACTTTTTCCTTGACCTATAAAAAGCATTTCAATAACTTGGGATGTGCATCAAAAGCTCAGTAAGGGATATAAAAGTACGAAATAAAAATATTATTCCATGTATACATAAGAATTAATGAAATCATGATTTACTCATAAAACATAAGCACTTTATCATAACTCATGAAATCATAAGATTAATGAATAACTCATAGAAAACATAAGACATAAAGGTATCTTGAGGAATTCATAACATTATTACGTAGGCAGTAACCCTCATGGTTACGTTTGGAATACCCATCACAGTATATTCCCTAAATCTCTTCGGAGAAACCATAATGTTTAAATCCTTCGTGCTACCCAATGCATTTGAGAGCTATCATGGGCTCACCAGCCCTTAGTTTATCATGGAACCACCCGTCTTCATAAAAAATTCCCATGAACCATAACATAATCGTATCATATTAAACATGCATAAAGGAAACATAACATTTCCACATTTCAATCACAAGATATCAATACAACACATTGATATAATCAAAAAATTATAGAAACCATTTTCAATACCAAAATATAATTAAATTAAAACATGGTATTTATTTTTCATTTAAAAAAAATTATGGCTTGTAGAGAAAGATGAATCTCAAGTAATGGTCACAGCAGCGGAGAAGTCATTGTCGCCGCATACGTAAGAAAAAAACATTCCTATTTTTCATTTAGTAAAAATCTTAGTATAAAAATATTCCTTTTTAGTAAAAGTAAAAGTAAAAGAGGTTTATAAACCTTATAAAAGAATGTTGTGTATAAAACAAAATATGCCTCAATTAATGGAGATTGAGATAAAGTCCCATACCTCGTATCCGACTTGACTCGATCATTCTTTAATATCCTGAATAATAAACTAGATTTAATTTCTACTTTCCTAAGAACCTTTTTTGAAGTTCATTATTCCTTTTATCTAACTTATTACCATGTTATGGACATTATGTACTTTTTTAAGTTAGTAATGATCATTTTGTCGATATTTGGTACTTGAGCCGAAAATAAACTTCTTATAATTACAAGTTGTTTGTGTGGTAAAATATCCATTATATCCATAATTGTATTCATGATGTAGATATCATATATATCATATATATCCCATATATACATTCATTTATAATATTACATAACAATTATAGGTAAGAAATAAAATGCACCGTTCATGGAGATGCTAAGTCGTACGTACGCATGAACTCTACTTTCATTTCTATTTTGTATTTAATGGAGTGAAATATTAATGATATAAAGGTATATTATAATTCCAGTATAATATCATATATAATATCATTTACTCTATCCTTTATAAGTCCTAGATATGGCATTAACGAATCAAATCACTTTGAGGGGGCGGTAGTCCACACTTCCTAAAATGAAGATATCCTGTTTACCCATATTGGAAACCATAAGGTATGCCATAAATGAAAAATACAGAATCCTAAAGAAAACATTGAAATAATATATATCATATATAAACAGAGTGACATATTAATGGACCCCATGAATGTTTTTAAAATAAGATTGAACAATCATCATTTTGTGAGACAGTAATTCGACATCCACCGAAACAGTGTGTTCATTAACCATTAGACGGGATTGTGTGTAAGTGTAAATAAAATACTTCTCATAAAAAATTATAGTGTATTGGAGATACTGGTTTTGTTACAAAATATAAGAATAAAAATAATTTAGGGGGTTTGAGAAGCAAAATAAAACAAAATAACAAAAGTTAAGACATTACCTTTAAATTGGGTAACTCCCCTTGGTTTAATCAAAAAGGGTTTCTTAAAGAGCTTTCTGCCTAAGGTAAGGCTTGTAGAATGAAGAGAGGGATGTGGAGAGATAAAATGTGAAGATATTGGCCAAGCTAATGGCTTGAGAGGTGTGGGTAAGGTGGTAGAGGTGGGGGCAGTTTATAAAAGGGATGAGGGGTACTCGTGGAAAGTCATGAAATGTTATTTTAGTATATAATGAGTTTCAGATTTTAAAGGTCCCACAATTATATATTTCGAGGATAAGGTGATAAGGGTTCTAACTCCACCCATCCATTAGGTCTTTGAAAAGTTTAAGTATTAGGTTTTACATTATCTTTTCATTTTATATAAATCGTTCATTAATGAGGTAATCGCTACATCATCATGGTGTCATAAAAAAATTAATTTATTTAATGTCTAAAAATTATAAAAAAATACCATGATGTAGGAAATATTTTTAGATTTATAATGACTACTTATAGTCTAAGAGATCATTTATTTAGACATTATTAAAATTATTTTACTTAGGTGTTACATTCTTTTGTTATATTCTCCTTTATAAATAAAATGATAAAGTGTCACTATAACCCAAAAGTGATTCCTTGGGGTTCATAAGTTGGCACAAGGCATACCATGGTCGACCAGGACACAACCAGTAGCATTAGGACACATGTTGGGGTCATTTTTTATTATTATGATATTATTTTATTACCCTTAACTACACGATTACTAATTAATCACGATAATTAATGATAATTACCGTCGTTACTATTCCTAATTTCCAAAAAACAAAAGAGTCTTAATTACATAATTTGACCATATGATTCCAAATATGGAATCCATTTTACGAAATTTCAAACACAGAAATTGTACTAATTAATTTAAAAATAATTCCCGTTGTCAAAACAAATAGCGGGTTTTTAGAAACAATATCTATCAAATGTTTGACAATTATTGATGTCCAATTTCAAAGTGAAATTAATTCCAATGACCACCATTGGATTAAAAGGTACAAATATATTCTATTTACACTTGAATCTCAATTAAAAATATAATCTATCCATATAATTAAATTAGATGAAAAAGTAGTTTTGAAGCAAAATGCAATATTTTTCACTATTCATTAAAAAATAAACATTGTCAAAAAAATACCAAAAATTTATCCAAAGTAAATTTCAATTTCCCAATAATAATGAATAAGTTTGTTTTGATAAATAGAACTTATAAAAGTTTCAAAAGATAGATTTAAAAATGGTTCACCATCAAAAGGTGGTAAAATAATCTTTTAAAAATATTAGAGAATTCTTTGCTTAAGATTGGATTTATTCTCATTTTAAGCCTCTAAAACACTATCTAATTCATAAATAAAAATAAATAGGAAAATCCATAATTTTTTACTTACTTGGGATGTCACAGGAGAAGGGTGTTCTTATTTTTATATTCCTGAGATTATTATTTTGGATAAAGACAATAAATAATATTTATAATAATAAATAAATAAATTAATTGGTTGTGGATATTTTAAAAAATTAGGTTCTTATATCATACAAGACAAAAAAAAATCATGTATTTGGCTTATAATATTAAATATCATAAATTATTTTATTTCTTTATTCACCAACAATTAAACTATAATAGAAAAAATCCAAAAAAAATCCATTTCCATTTTTCAACATGTATATTTAATTAATGGAATCCATTTTATGAAATTAAATTTCTAAAATATTTGAAATTTATATATAAAATAAAATTAACATATATATTAAAAATATTTATATTAATATTATAATAAACTTTTTTGACCCCCTCAAAAAAAAGTTAGGACTCATAACATTATATTATAATTAAAATTAAAATTAATATTAATTTGTGGATATTTTTTTTGAAATATAATTTTCTTTTAAATCCTTATATTATTATATAATTTTAAATAAACATTTATGTTTTAAAACAATTTTAACAAAAAAAGTAATCATTTGTAGAAATTTTTTTCATTTATAACAAGATATAAACAAGTCATTTTTTATAAGATGACTAAATTTAATTTTATACTTTCGTATATGAGTTTACTATTATAAATAGCCAGATTACTATTGTTAGTCATCAAATATCTATTCTAGTGGGGATATTTATAATTGGCACATAGGTTCCTCAATTACGAAGAAAAAATATTTAATATTTCATTCACTTACATTTTCTATTAAGGTAATATATTTACTATCATATCTAAAATTAATATTTCATTATTTTTATATTTTTTATTTATATATCTTTTGTTATGAGTACAGATTTTGTAAGAGAATAAAAGATCCGAATTTCCCAATTCCTGTTATCTTATTTTCTATTTATTCTCCCACTGTAATATTTGGGATTCTTATTAGTTTATTTTCATACTAATTTGTCATTATCAATTTATGAGAATTCATTTTTTGGGGTTCTCTATTAGTTGAATGTGTTTTATGACATAATTATAAGAAAAAAATTACACTAATTAAATTTTTTGTCGTTAATATTCCCACACCACTATACCTAATATCATGATGATTGCTTTTTCATAACCCATTCATGGGTGACCAAGTCACCCACCTCTATACAAGGATTAACACCATTTACCGCTATTAATTAGCCTTCCAATTATATAAGGTCCCCAAATATGGAAAACCAACATCTATCATCATAAATGGGCCCCATATTTTGCCTCATCACCTGCTTGGGTTCCTGCATACTAAGTCCCCTTCCACTACCTCCCAAAATTATTGATTTTTCTATTCACATCAATATTAAATTCTTAAATCATGTATTCCCTTGTGAAAAATCCACTTAATATTTTACTTCGCAACTTTTAGAACAATTAGGTGAATATGACATCATATACCCTTAATAATATTTCTTACCATCATGAGGAAACCAATGAATCCAAACCAACTTAAGGCTACACATTTTTACTACCATGTATCAATTTTAACTTCCCATGGTTCCATTAAAGGATCTGATGAGAGAAAAATATCCTATAAATCATCCCTAAATGTACTTACTATGTATGGGTGATGATATTCATAATCCCTAGCTCTCACCTTGTTGTTTAATATTACCCATGGTTCTACACATCCACCCTTATCTCATTTCCCAAAGATGTTGAATGAACATATACACCTTAGGGGTAGTTGATTCATAATACCCACATATATCATTGTTTATTTATAGTATCCCTATGGAATTTTTATAGGTGTAAGACCAAGCCATTTTACCATGGATATGTCTTTCTCATGACTCATTCCATCCATCTACATTACCATTAATCGATAAAGGTGGACTTGTACATGGGCCTCATACTAGGTGTAATTTCTAGATGGGGCCTCATTAATGATCTCTTCCCTATGAACCATTATTCAGATATATACATCATAGTTTCTCATCTGTAACCCCCCAATAATTATTATGAGGCCATATAACTCATGAAATCACCTCACAATGGTTCATTTAAAAAATTAATGACCTTTTACAAAGATCCATTAAACCTACAATCATTCATTATCATTGGGATATATGTCATGTGTGCTAAAATTCCTCAAATGAACAAATTATCTATGATTCGTCATTAATAAAGGCATTACATTCACCAGGATAAATAATTCCTTCAATAGTTTAATTCAAAAAGAACTAGAAATAGAATATTATATTATCTAAGTGAAAGTTCAACAAAATTCATTACTACTTTGCTTTCCTGATATGAATGTACTCACTACATGACGTTGAACTATTTAGACTAGTCACTTCACATGATGTTTACTGAGAAATAAGAACTATATGTGAAAACAAATCTCATGACTATGATATGTAGGAAATATATAGGGTGCTCAAATCTAACATCCAAATATATTCCCTCACAAGACCATGCACCTTGGGAAACCAATATCTCGAAATTTCATATTCCCATTGAGATATCATTCTCAAAGATCATATTCCCTATAAGACCATATCCCTATAAAGGTCATATTACCTAGGATTCATCATCAATAAAAAGTTCATATTCCAATGTATTTAACTATACCCCATCATGTTATATTACCAATAAAATATATGATTCAAAAAGGGATGCCAGTGAATATTCCCAACTCAATATATTGTTATCTTCCCTATTACAACAAAAATGACCTCATTGGATAAAGTTAATCTATAGATACTAGTACCATCACAGAAAAGAATATATTTAAATACATGGGTTTTGAAATTTATTAACTATGTTATGTAAAAATCCACTCCTAGGTTAGATAATAGTCACATAGTGGTCCAAGAAATGTAACCTTGAATGTCACTTCAATTGGTCGGGGCTACAAATCTGAAATGTCACAACAATGGTCGATGTCACATGAATATAAAAGTTCATCACTTCAAATTATGCAGAACCAACCTATTTGGGTTTGGATTAACTACATTAGGATACATTATAATACACTCTCATGTGCCCAATCATCTACTTTTCCACATATACCTCCTCCCTAGATAGTGATATATTATTTTTTTCCTAACCAAGTGACATTAAACCCTGGTATCACTAATACATAAGATAAAGATTAAGACCCTAAGATATATAATGTAGTACATATCAGTACATAGTCTTGATAAATAACATTAATTGTGGAAACCAATCATTTACATGGATTTGGGAATTAATTAGGATTATATATTAAATTTATAAGAGAGTCAAAATGTAATCAATAATTCCCAATAAAATTTTGAGATGTGACTAATCACTCATCGTCTTAACCAGAACCCAATAAAAGGTTTCTCCAGTAAATTCAAAATAAAGACCGTCCCTTAATAAGTCTGTATTCATCAACATAAAATGCTTTTGGGGTATAATGTCACAAAAGAATAGTGCAGTTGCTTTTAATCTTTTAACCATGCGAATGATCAATAAAACATGTTATTTTTTTGCAATGAATGGATTTTTGTTCTCTCTTGATTATAGTTTAATAATTAGTAGGACTCTTTGAGTCTCTCAAATTTAAATGGGTAGCCATGATATTAAATAAATCATTGGTATAATTAGATTAGGGTGTTGATTTTTTTAATTAATGTATATTTATTATTCACATAGACACTAGTTGTTCACAAGATTAAACTCAAAGGATGGAATTTCCAAAGTAATTATTATTACTCAACAAGAAATATACACATGTGCATTTATACTCTTGTATCTATACAGATCAATAGGTGTTGTTAAGAGTTTTTCTTGATTATTGGATAATAATAGAGAAATGTTACAATATAATTTGGAGTCGTTTTTGTGTTAAACACATCTGTTCTATCATATTATGTTTTATTATTAGTCTCAATTGGGTAAAAAGATGTACATTATATAAGATTATAGTCATTAACTACAAATTGGTTTTTTTATAGATATGTTTGACATAAATTTACGGTTCATATTTCAATATTTATGGCTACTCAAAAATTTATTTGTCTTGATAGTTATAATTTTATATAATTATGGATGATATTACATGATTAATTTAATTGTACTACCTTAAAAATTACATATTATTTATATTTTAGTCATGAAATCACATTATTGTAACATTAAGGATCCATTAAATATTATAGTTTTGTAATTCTTGGTAATAAATCTGATATAAAAAACTCCAATATTACAATGTGAAAACTTATTTTTAGTATACATTTTTTACATGTAACAAATTTTTAAAAAACAAATTATTTTTTCCTAACACATATTCCCATTTTTTATCGTAGATCTCACCCATGTCCCTAATAATCAACGAAAAAAATTAAAATGTGAGATGACCACAAAATGATCTGTAAGGGACATAAAAAATTGAAAGAAATTTTTATTTTATGAATACTCATAAAAGGTTTTCTTTAAAAAAATATTATTTGGGCTAAAAATAATGCCTTTCTTAACCCAGAATTCACCTCATTCAGTGAAATGTTTCGATAAACATTTTAGAAGAAATATTAATGGACAAATTTAAAAAAATAATCATTTCTTTTAAATCCTTAGTAACTCATAAATTAAATTTGTGTAGTTATACATTTCACCTTTAAAATTTATCATATACATTCCATTAAAAATAAGATCGCTATATTGAAATGAGAAATCATAAAATTCCAATAAAATCCCCAAGAAATTATTATTAAAGTATATAGGTTTATTAGGACGTCATTTCCATATAACACTTACAATAACTCTTCAAATGTAATCACCATGTTCTCGTATTTTATGTCCAATTCATTAGAGGGATATCACACAACCATGTGTCCTTGGTTTATCATGGAACCACTTGTCATTGGTTAGTAATGTTACTAACCATACATGGTTTATAATTAAACTATACAACATCTTAAAAGATAAAAATAACCATAACAAAATCACAATATATATTAGATAAGTATTTTAAACATTTTACACATAAAAATATTCTTTGCATCCATATAAAATTTTTTCTATATATTGAAATATATAATCAATTTTAAAACCCTATTGAAATAATAACCATTATATTGGGAAGGGGGTTTTTTATTGAAGAAAATATTAAAAAAATTAATGTAATTAAAAATCATATATCATTTATGGTGGTGAAAAAAATCATTATCTCCGTATATTATAGAATCTAACATTGGGTTCTTTATTTTATAATGAATTTCAAAAAAAATTAAGTAAATATATTCTTTTTGAATGCCATTGATAAAATAAAATGAGATATAAATTTTTTTAAAATCAATAATATTTCAAAATATAAAAATAAATACATAAGTTTTAAAAAAATGATATGGTATAAAATAGAATATTAAGGGTAACATTATAAGTGGATTTTTTAAATAATGTCCTTAAAATAAAATCATTGACAAATCATTTTAAAAAAATTATAAAATAATAAAATATAGTGTAAATGAAAATTTCACTCCATTAAGGTAAAAATAATAATTTTAATTAAAATTATTTATGATGACACAGACATGAAGGTGGATGAGTTATAAAATAAAACATGAAACATTTATAACCAGGTTTTTAATGTGTCCCTTATATTGAGTATGAATCATCACATATGTTTTTTTATATTCATGAATAAAAAAATTTGTAATTATTTACATACTGTGGATATTTATTCAAATTTATTATTCATTTAATTACATTTAATATCATTTTAATTAAAATTTATTAATCAATTAACTCCATTCTTGGGGTTTTGTAGATATTCGTCTAATATGTCTCAAATGAATTTGTTATGTTGACTACAGTAAAAGAGGACATTATTCCATAATCACTAGAATAGTAATAATTAAATAATTATCATTTTTATTCATCAATTATACATTTAAGATGAATCATGAACGATTTTTATGAAAACATTACTATGTTATAAATACGAAGATGGTATATCGTACGAACACAAGAGTACCATTTCCAATTTTCAGTGACAATTATTGAAATATGTTAACAATTATTCTATCATTAAATAATTAAAAAAATATATACCATATTATTTACATATACATAATATATGTGATTTGGTGATCCAAAACAAGTGACATCGCTTTGTAGAGGAGGTATCCCATACACACGTACGACTAACATTCTCATTTTTCAGTTAATTCAAATGTATGAAAATAGTTGTAATATAATATATCCATATTGATAAATATGACATGAATTTCATATATATACATTAAAATAATCAAATAACTAGATGTGAGAGGTTTCATTGGAAAAATTTTAGATTAGTTTGTGAGATAATAATCTATCATAGACATGAATGATGGATTCTATTTCCATTTGATAGTGGTTGTAGATGGATATAGTTTTAAAATTTAATTTATAACATATTATTATATTGTAGATAATAATGATAATATATAATCATTGTTATGAAATATTTGAAGTTGGAAAAATAGTAAATAAATAATAAATTCTCAATTAAGAATGCTCCCACTTCTTTATAAAAAATCCTTTTCTCAAAAGCTTAAAAAACTATATTCATTATTCTTACATAAATGAGGCCTATAGAATGTTTTTTAGGATATTGGGAAATTATTTATTTTGATATTGGTTGATAAATAACGGTTTATAATAGTGAATTAATGATAATAAGAGATTCCCTATTATATGAGAGGGGAGAGAACTCTTGGAATTTCTCAAAAATATAAAATTAATATAGATTATTTTTAAATTAAAATGGATATGAATGGAAAAAAATCCAAAATAGATGATCATTGATCATATTATAATCCATATCCAAATAACATGAACAAATATAATATTTTAATTAATTTAATATATTTTATTAATATATGGATTTTTATAAGATATCATTAATATCAATTTTTACCAATATTCGTTACAATGCCTTCAGGAACATCAATAAAACAAATGAAACTAATAAATAATATTTTAATATAACTCTAACATATTATAATCATTTATTATATTAATAAATTAAATTAGGAATCTCAAATATGTTTTATTATTTTTAATATAACTTATTTTATTTTTTTATTAATTTAATAACAACACCATCATCTTTTTTTCAGCATTTAAGAAAATTATTTTTTCACCAAATATTATAAAAAATTATTTTGAGGTAAATAATTCATTATATTTCATGAAAATATTTACAGCTGAATATGAATTATGTTTATCCACAGGTAAAAAATATTATAATTATTAAAAACTAGTGTGATATTTTTTAACTCTCATTACGTAAAATGATATAATGGTCCTGATAACACCCAAATTGAAAAAATTCCATATTACTGAATATTGTATGATTATGGAGATTTACTTATAAAATACATTTAACTTATGTTTTAGGACCCTTTTTGTTACTGATCATATTATTTTTAACCATTAATTAGCAAATTTACACTTCATCATGGTAACAAAAATTAATGTGGTTAATATTTATATTGATTAAAAATAAAATTAATATTTTTACTAATTTCATACCCACTAATTCAAAATATATAATTAATTTTTACAAAATCCAATCACAAAAATAAAAAATTTAATTTAAAATAAAGAGGAAAAACACAATGAAAATTGATTTTTTAGAAGAAAACATTCATATTTTAAAGATTAAATATTTTTACACTTAATTCAATTGAAAAGTATATATAAAAATACATCATTTTTTATAATATATAGGAAATGTGAAATTATAAAATGAAAAAAATTTAATTTGAGATTGTAAATAATCCAAAATAAAATACAATTTTTAATAATATCAGTATTTTCATTTTTCGTTGAAAAATATTTCTGTTCGAAAAATTATAATAATGTCCCCTCATGATAATTTAAATATGATGATTTAAATGATTATTTTAATTATATAAAATAAATTATATAAAATTTTCAAGATATATTTTTTAATATTTTCTACTAAAAACAATAAAATTTATTTCTGATGATAACATATTTTGAAGAATAAGCTAAATTTACCTAATATTGGCTAATTATGTACTAAGAATTAATTAGTAAAATTTTATTCATTATAAAATATATTTATATATTTGAAATAGTATTTTGTCCTAATTATACCCTCTAATTTAAAGAGTTAAGTAATAGTGCTAAAATATTAATATTAATATTTCTTTTTCTGTATACACTCTGTGTTGATATTTTGTTTAGGTATTGAACATAGTCATATTTTAAACAAATATTTAGATATTAAGTTATCCTTCTGAAATAATTCAAAATCATCCATATAATTTTAACGTGATATTAGTAATTTATGGATGACATTTTAAAATACATTTTTTATAATCTCATATTTCAAAAAGTGTTAGAAAAGCATCATTTTGAAAGGAAAAAAGGAAAGTATGATGGACATCTACGATAACACATAGTAGGATAATAAATAATAAAACCATTGTGGGATGTGATAATATTGACATGGAAGTGATATTTAATGTCTATATGAAAATGGGGAGTGATAGAGAACATTTATCACAGTAAAATGAATTACCATGAAACATTAATGGACAAAAAAATAAAAACTAGATGAGGCAAGAAAAGGACCATCCATTCATCAAAAAATAATGTAATATGATAATTTTTTAGTTCTATATAATTATACCGTAATTGAGGAATTTATTTATCATATAGAATTATATCTTTTGGACTTATACTATGTGGAATGTAAAATTTCATCTTGTAATCAACATCCTCCAAAATATAATCTTTCACACCAAATGATGAGTATTAATGTTAATTCCTTCATACCTGAATCACTAAAATAAAATAATTGTGAATAAAATAATACATATAAGAAAATAAATTATTCCTCATATCCAGATATTTTAATGAAAACAATAATAGTTTTCATAAGATAACATAATTCTAAAAATGGAATATGAATTCAAATGAAGAAAAACTATTTTAGTCTCCTAAATAGAACTATATTACCCAAATCTCAAGATTGATCATATAAAAATAATTATCCATGAAATTCATCGAAATATTCTATAAAAATATTTGAACCTAAACATTTATTACATATTCTTCTGAGACAAATTTATTTTTTATCTCTAATTGAATACAATCACTCTTAAGGTCTTTTTCAAAAAATGTATATACCCGGATCATATGATCTCAAAAATATTCTAATCATTTCATTAAATAACATTAACTACTATAATTTAATAATAAAATCATATATTAATTCCATAGATAATTCTACCATTATTCATCAAATAATATCTCATAAAATTATGTTTACCTTAATCATAAAATATTCCCTAAATTATTGTGATCTTAAAATAAAATAAATCACCTAGTCACCGAATCAATTTATAATCCCATGGTTATTTATACAATAAAAAATATGTTACCAAATTCTAATAACCAATAATTACTTCAAAATAAAGATCATATAATCCCTAATGGGTAATAATATATTTAGACATATGTCCACAAAAATTACATGTATTATAACTCAAATAATATTTTTAATATGTTAGATATAAAGGTTACATTTACCCCAAAAAATATTCAAAACACATTAAATGTATCCCAAAAATTATCAACTACTCGAAAGTACATCTTTCAAAGGCATATATTCCATCTAAAATATGATTACATGTTTTTAAAACAACACCTACTATATAATAATCCTTAAAAATTTCATTATTCACATAATATTGAAAAAATTCCACTACATTCTAAATTTTAAAACTCAATAAATAATCAGATACATAAACCATTAACTATTCTTCTTTGACTTATTAATAAATATTTTATTCAAACAATCCAATGATATAAAATATGTACTTATGTTTTTTCAAAATAAACTCTATATGGTTTCATAATTACAACACACCAGAATAATTTGTACCTTAAATCCATACTTTATGGTATTCTTTATTTTGTTTATATCCCTTTTCTCTTATAGTATAAAGTAAATATCTCTAAAAATTATTTATTCAAGTCCACGATTTTATTTTCCCTTTCATAATGTAATTGATAAAATGTGATTTTCGAAACATATAAAAAATAAAACATGATGCTTCAAAATTTTCAATAAATGATAAGTTATTTTATATATCAAATAGTTTCTTATATATTATTTAAATACAAAAATAGATATCAAAATAATTTTGAATTGGCTTTTGATGAAAAAATACAATCAATTCATCAAGAAGGGATATAAAAGTTTTGAAAGATCACTCCCCTCAATAATGTTAAATTATAATAAATATATAAAAACAACATCATTAAAATAATAAATAAATAATCTTATTTTAAGATGAAAATTTCACTTTCAAAGAAAATACCCAGAAACTTCCAAATACTTTATCCTTTTTATTTATATCAATAATTAATATATGTAAAAACTACAAAAATATCATTAACCATAAATTAATCTATCACCTAAAACCAAAAATATGAGTTTCTAATACTTTTGATATATAATAAACCATAAAAATTTACACCCTTTAAGGTATCTATAACACTAAAACAAACCTCACTTGAAAAGATCCTAATGTCTAAATCTGTCTAGACCTTCCTCTGATATCATCTGTAAGAACGTGACCTTAAAAATAACATAATATTTATTTTTTTTCAATAATTCACATTCATATATTCATGTAGAAATTTTTAGTTTTACAGTTTTTTAAATTTATATCATAAATCATATAATAAAAACCCAAATATTTTGAAGTTGACACTCCTTTTTATCATCAATTATTCCCAAGAAACAAAAAATTTTAAAACACACTTTTTCATGAAACTTCTTCTGAGTTTATCATCTTGACCTCATCCTATTATCTTCATATTCTACGAGAAAAAAATTAAAACATGGATTCCATTGAAAAACCTTAGTAAATGGTATAATATGAAATAATGAAAAATTTAATAGATGAATACATATAATTTTTTTTAAATATAAACATTGATCTCAATATAAACATTACAATACCCAATAAAACACATTCCTTAAACAAAAAATAACATCAATCATTTCATAAGAAATATTAAATGTAAAATAAAACCCATAAAGGCTTCTTTGAAATAATTAAAAAATTATAATAAAATTTTCAAAATGTAATACCTTTCACTAGTAAAATGTATAATATAATTTCATTTAAACATTAGATCAATATCATAACTTCATAAATAATAAAAGTATTATGAAAACTGATAGGAATCATAGAAAAAAAAATTATATAGGGTATCATTTCAATATCTCTGTTATAATCACTATTAAAATTAAATAACCATATAGTTGACTTCCAAACACAATGCATATGTGATATATCATGTATCCATCCATCCCTAGTTTATCAAATATAACTATTTAAAAACATATATACCAATTCTTGATTTATATTGGAACCACCCATCATCATAACAATTCCAAAGAACCTTAACATAATCATAACATATAAATGTTTCAAATTTCTGACATTACACTCATAATAACATTATTTCTATCTATAAGAAAAAAAATTGATCTTATTTAATATGACAATAATATAGGGAAATTATGTTCTTATTTAGTAAAAAGGATATATTTTAAAAGGGATTAAAAGTTAAAATAAAAGTTATTTTGTCTAAAAATGAAGTTATTTCCATATAAGTTAAAACAGAACATTCCTTTTGACTTTTGTAAGAAAACTAAAATAATTCCATAAAAAATCAGTTTAAAAACATTTGGAACATGGTGGAAGTTATATAAATATTATTTTTATATTATATTACGTCCATATAATTACATCCATACAAAAATTATAAAATATGGTCTTGGAAGAAAATGATAATATTAAGGGAATCTATAAAATAGGATTTTTAAATGAAAGTCCTTTACATTAAATCTTCAAAAGATTACCTCCTCAAAATTTATATAGAAGTAAAGTTTGGTAAAAAATTAACTTTATTAACCATTAAGTATTAATAATATTTTTTTAAAAACATTTATGAGAACATGGACATGGAAGAGAACAAATTTATAAATAAAATTCTAAAACATATAAAATAATGTTTTTATAATTAGGTTTCACTCACATCGAGTCTGCCTCATAAGGTATGTTCTCTATATTCCTGAATAATAAAATTATGTTCACTATTTACATCATTAATAACTATATTCATGTTTATTATTCATTTTATTTCACTTACTTCCTTGTCATATACAATTACCTAACCAATTAAGTGAGTGTCGTGCATTTTTTGGATATTCGAGAAATTTTTCAAAAATGAAATTGGTAGGTTGACTTTAGAAAAAGGTTTAATTATTTAATAGAACATAGAATAATAATAATAATATAATAATAATTTTTATAAATCAATTATAATTTTAAACCCAGTCTAAATAGATGGTGGTGAAAAATGAACTCTCTTACAATCTTGAAGATGATATGTTGTATATGCATATGAGTAATGATTCAATTTTTCAATGATCATTTTGGTAATAAGGGAAATATTATTTTATCATTATAGAATGATAATATAAATATAAATTCCATATTTTTTCATAATGTGAACTTATATATATATATACCATTAGATGTGGTGATAAAAAAGGAATCACATCACTTCATAGAGGCCATAATCCACACATACACTTGAATGACGTAATCATTTCCCAATGAATAAAATGTAATAAAATAGATGTTATATTATATTTATATAAATATTTATATATAAGTTCATTCATATATATACATTAAATACATAATTTTTATCTGTGAGATGTAGTAATTAAAAATCTATTACATCAGTCTATGAGGATGTCATCTGCAATTCACATGAACGATAGATTCATTTCTCATTTGATGATAGTGGGGGATGGATATAGTTCATGTTATTAAAATAATAAAATATAAATATATTAAAAATAATAATTTCATTATTCAATCAAGGTTATGAGATATTTTAATGGGGTTTCAGAAGAAGTAAATCTAAAAATCTCGATTAAAACGATACCACATCCTAGGACAAAATGGTTTTCCCGATAAATTACAACCAATAAGGATGGTATTATGAAAAAAATAATGAATTTAGAATATGGAAATGGATTTTAGGAATGGATTTTGGTGCATATTTTCACAACCAAATTGTTTTTTAAATACGAATTAGACAAAATAAGAGATATCCTTATAAAAAAGAGGGGAAGGGAACTCGTGGAAGTTTTTCAAAATATTAAATTAATATAAATTACATTTCAATCACAAATGTATACAGGATGATTTGTTTCAAATATATATTTATTATGGTATTCAATAATATAATAAAGTAATAATTATATATGTTTTCTCTATGTTTTCAACGTTATCTTCTAGTTTTATCCCCATTTTATCCCCTTTCACACATATTGTGACAATAAAGATTTATCAATCTTTAAGGGTCAACATAGTTACAATAAATAGAAAAAAGGCCCGTAAATTGGACATGGAGGATTTTATAAACAATATATTAATACAATGGATGAATATATTATTTTTATTTATTTTATACCATTTAATAAAATATTATTTATTATAAAATACCAATATTGACAATTATTTTAATTATTAATTACTTTGACTAAATTAAAAAAATGGAATTAGGTAAAAATATTTTATTATATCTTTATCTGGTTATATTAATCTATAAAATAAAATTTACACATTAATTATCGTAAATTATATTTCATTTAAAATTGTACTATAATTTATTTTTAAATTCAATTAGTTGAAAAAATAATGCATCAAAATTGTGTAATAATTTAATCTAATTATGTATTGTGTAAAAAATATTAATAAATTATCATGGAAAATATAAATATATGGATTTAAAAATTATATTTATTAAAAATATATATATTATATAAATCAATATACTACAAAGATTAGAGTTATTAAATACCTAATTGTGACATTTTTCATATTTATATACTTAAAATATTAGAAAGGTCATAATCACACCCAAATGGAAAAAAAATGTCATATAACCAAATAAAGGACTGTTATGGATGATACGAGCTTATTAGATAAAATTATTGTATGTGTTAGCATCATTTTTATATCCTTATGATATTATTTTTAACCATTAATTACCTGAATAACCATTTATCATGGTAACAAAAAATTACTATGTTTACTATTCCAATTAACTAAAAATAAAAGGATAATATTTATCAAATTTTATTCCAAATATGAAAAAGTTGGAATACATTTTTCGAAATTCAGAAAACATATGTGGAAGAAGTTAATTTAAAATTAATCTTTCAGAACATGACGAAAACCAGTTTTAAAGAAAAATGCATATTTTCTGTATATAATGTTTTGTAATAAATTAAAGTATAATATTCATTTAAAACACAATTGAAATATTTTGAAAAAAATGACACATAAAATTATTAAACTAATATATAATGGAATTTTACATTCTAAATAATTGAAAATAAAATACAACTAATAAAAAATCATTATTTTTCATTATTCAATGAAAATTCAATCTTATAAAAATATTCCCATGATTTCACATTAAGGATATTTTGAAATGATTATTTAAATAATTTAGTTAATTTTATCAAATTAATTCTATAAATTTCTTAATATTTATGTATAATTTTGTTTCATAAAAAATAAATAAAAATAAATTTTGATGAAAATTTAATTTTGAAGAATAAAATGACTTTACTAAAAATTATGTGATTATTAACTAATAATTATTATATAAAATTATATATAATATAGAAAATTATATATATTTTGGAAAATGGTTAATTGTATTCCTACCATGCAATTGAATGTCTAGGCTAAAATAATCATATTTCACTGTCTATTTAGCCTCGATGTTGTATATTTTGTGAGATATCGAACATAGTCTTCTTTTGAAAAATATAAAGAAATTATATAATATATATTTAGAGGGAATTACACCAACATAATTAGTGTATAAATCATTATAAATCAATATCCCTTAGAATATTATAGGATATACAAGGGATTTCACTTTTAAATAAACACAGACATAAAAATTTATCAATCATCCTGATTGGAAACTCTAAAATAATATAAAAATAATTCATTAAGACATTTAACATAAGGATTTGAACCATTTAATTTTTATAGGGAAATTTTGTTTATTTTTATATAAAAATATATGAATAATTATCTTAATAATGATCAAACATATAAATTTAACAGTTATTTTTTCACAATTAATAACAAAATTTTTAGTTTCTATTAATATATATTATTTTATTTTATTCAGTAATATATGTTTCAAATAAATGATATATTATTCCATCTTATTCCAAAAAATCATCAATCTTTGTCACCCTCATCCAATAATAATAATTTATTCTTCATGTTTACTTGATTATTTATATCTTTTTTGTAACTTCAAAATATGGTAAAAATTTGTTATCTCTCTAAAAATATTAACATGAAAATATCTACTATAATCATAAAAAAATATTAATGAAATTTAATTTTCACCCAACTATTATAAAACTATTTACATCATATATAATTTAATTAATTAGATATAGAATATTATAATTACATTGAAAAATATAAAATGGGGTTTTAATCATTTTTACATCAATAAATATTTCATATTTTCATAATATATCTCCAAGGATAATTAATTTTATTTTTCATATTATATTCAACAAATAAGTGACAATATGTGATAAATGACCATGAAATAAATCATATTTTCCATCAAAATAAATATATGTATAAATCATGTTATTGATAAATAGGTGATACAAATTATCAGTAGAATGTGTTAATTCCAAAAATATATCCCACATTATCAAGATAAAATATTTATATTCAAAAGAAATAACCACCCATTTTTATAAATAATTAAAAAAATACGAATCTTTTTAGGGGCATAAATAAAATACGAAAAATTAATTTCTTTTCTAAAAATAATTTAGTTCTGGGATTCCATGTATAGTGTCTTTAATGCTCGTATAATTTACAATATTTACTTATACAGCAATTCTCTTGAAATTCCTTGAACATTGATATTTCCTTACACATATAAATCATTTATTATGATTTTAGCCACTAATTCATCTTAGTCAAAGTTATATTAATTGCAGATATCACAACATTCATAATTTATTACTTCACTATATAATGAGAACCCTTGAATTCATGCATATATAAATTAAAATATAATGTTTAAGGGGATAAATATTCAATAAAATAAAAAGTATTATTATAACATTTTTTCTGTTCCTCATTTTTATTTTTATTATTTTTATATAGATGGTGTTCTTGGATTCATTCCAAAATTATTTTAGATTTGGAATATACATTCAATGTCATTATCATATCAATTACTATACATTCTTTTTGGATATGAAAAAATTTATAAATTAGTTTTATAGTAATAACATTATATTTTCTAAGTATCTAATACAATTATTTTCAAAAGAGATATAATTTTGATTTTATATCACATGATAGAAAATTTTTTATAATAAAAATATTATACATAATTACATTATTTTGTAATTTGTTAATGTTTCTATAATTTTTCTATTTTTCCCTATTTTCAACCGTATAATAATTCATGTATTTTAATATTAAAATCTTATGTTCAATATATTCATTTTAGATGTTTTTAATGATTTTTTTAATATCAATTTTGGAGTCTATTTAGTGAATTTGTTCATTTATATGATTACAAATAATTTTTATTGTAACAACCCTAACCCTAGTAACATATATATAGAAGGTTATTTATTTTATTAGTACAATATAAAATCTATTTCATCATAAATGAAAGAAATTTTTAGTTTCCTTGGTGAACTATATACATACAAAGTATATCTTAAAACATTTGAAAAAATGAAATACAAATTATAATTTTCATTTAAAAATCATTATTTTCATTAGAGTGTCATTGAATATCAATCATAGTACACTTATAGGAATCCAATTGATTGAAAACATATGAAATAGTTGAGCATAGATACTAAGTAAGTTAATTCATAAAATTGATTATATACATTAATGAATAAGGATATAAATATGTGGTAGGAATGAATTATAATAATAAAATTCTTATAAATAATCAGTTTAGATTAAAACTTATTAATGGGTATCATAAAAATTCCAATAATTTCATGGACATCAATAAATGATTTCAAAATTATGGAAATCCAAATTTTGGAGATCATAAAATTACCATCACGACCTTCTTACACAGAATCATACATAATTGGTTATGGCCTCATCTTAATACCTAAGATGGTTTGTTTCTGGAGACATGTCGATGTATATATGGGTTATATAAAACTAGGACTCTCCAATAACATGAAATGTAAAATGAATTCATCATATATTGAATGATCAATTTTATTCATAAAATGTATAATCTATAAATAAATATATAAATTGATTAATTAATATGGAATATCAATATTTCCCTAGTCGATTAAGGATTAAAACAATATCTGTATAAAATTTATATGGGTATGGAAATAATCAGATCTATTATGAAAAGAAAATAGGTATGTGTATTGAAAAAATATCACAAAAACGTAATGGATTCATGATAATTTTAACAAACAGATAAATAATCAATATATGGGGGATGATAAATAATTCAATAGAAGTATAGTTTAATTAAAAAAATAATGAATTCAATGGATATAAATAATGAATGAGAAAATTTAGAATAAATTTTATTTAATTATTTTCCTTTTAAAAACCATTAGAAACTTATAGAATAAAACATACATCAAATCATTTTTCTGGACGTCAGAAATTCAATTAATGTCATATACATTAAAGGGAAACATTAGTTTTTATTTTAAAAAAAATATTGAAAATGTACCTTTTAAGAAAAAATATTAATATTCCATTTAAAATGTGTAAAAATAAAATTATAGCCTAACATTTCCACAAATAATTTAGGAAAATATAATTGATGTTTTGTAAATTTATTTTGAAAATATGGACATGGAAGAAAATATACATGATCAAAAATGAAAATTGGATCTAGTTTTATTTTAGAAGATTTATTTTTGATTCATGTGAAATAGAGAGGATTATATTTATGAAATCATGTAAAATACATAAATATCTATAATATATAAAAATAGATGAATTCCATAAATCATTGAAGATACAATTCCCTCAATGAAATTAAGAGTGATCTTAAAACAATTAGATTGTAAATTAAATTATTTCCTCTTTGGTTACATTTAAATTATATCCCCTTGAAGGTGTGAAATTAAAAATAAACAATAATCATTATGAATAAATAGATATTCAAGTCAAATTTTTAAAGTATCATCTATTACACCACATAAAAATAAATAGGTGAAAAATACAAAATATGGCTCATTTGAGTTGAAATTGGGATGAAATCCCTTCTATGCAACCAATAATTGAAGTGATAATTACAAAATGATTTTTTTGAAAAGTTAAAATACACAGTAAATAATACATACATTATACTTAAAATATAAGTATTTTTATACATAATTACTAAATAATATATTCAATTAAGTATTTTTACAAACCAATGAATGGAAATTTAGTTAAGAAACCCCATACGTCACGCTTACACATTCTTAATCTTACTTTACCCTCAAATATAAATATTCTAATATAATTAAAATTTTATAAAAAACCCATATTTATATTTATAATATCAAATTTTATAAAAATATATTGTATTGTAACTAATTTTTCATTAATATTTCATTATTATCATTATTTCTTCTGTCAATATATTACATTTCATATGTATATTTCATCATAGATATTTCAATTCAGGGTCATATTATATTGTTTCAACATATTAAAATTATATGAATGTCCTAAATCTAAAATTTATTCAACACATATCTTTTTAGAATCATTATTGTAAGTTGGATATAAAAAAATATGCTACGCTACACATAGAGATAGTAAGTCGTATATACGATTGTATATAGTTTTTATTATTCAATAAATGGAAAAACTGATAAATAATAATTTCCCTCCATATAATAATATTATTTTTATATATCTTATATATCCCTTAATTATATATTTATTTCTATCTATTTAAATTGGAAATGAGAAATAAATTGCATTACATTGTTGATGTGGTAGTCCATACATACACATGAAAATATTTTTTGTTTACGAATTGATGTAAAGGTAACAATATAAAATATATATTATATTTCTAGGAGCATAATTATGTCAAAAATATTTTATATACTCATTTTTTTCATCTAAATAAACTTCTAAGTAAAATGGTTATGGAAATATTATTTACGCCGCTATGTGGAGACGGTAAGTCGTACAAATTCATGTGTGATGTTTTCAATTTCCCAAGGATAGAAAAAAAAATTAAAATGATGTTTTACATAATTATAATAACATATATTTATATTTATGACACTATATTTATTATTTTTGAATGGTTAAAATAAATTTATATGATTTATAAGAATATATAAACATAAAATATTCGGTAAAGATGATTACTTCATAATCGATTGAATTCTATTAGATTTACTCATAAGGACCCTTGGAATGTTCATTTAGGAATTATAGAACCTATAATTATTGTCTAGTGAAATTGGAATGATAATTTATAATGATTTTTGTTTAACATGGTTTGCTCATTTTTTTTAAATAAGAGATGACATGAGTTTACTTTTATAATAGAGACGAGTGGAAAACATATAATTTATCAATGTTTTAAAATACTATTAAGCCACAATATAGGAAAATTGGATAAAAATGGAACACATTAAAACATTAAATATTAAATTTCAATATATAACTTTAAAAATGAGGTTCAAAAAAACTTTCAGGTCATTTTAACCAATATATTTTTGGTTAAAAACATTATTTACCTTTTGTAACCATAACTTCAGTAACCAATTAGTCAATAATGAAGTGTTATAGGATTTATTATAAGATAAAAATTGGATCATAAATATCCAAGTGATTACCTCTATAATCATTATACATTCGATATTTCAACATTTAATATATTTATGAATCTTTACTTATTTCATAAATTATTATTTTCCATAAAATATTAGTAACGTCATTTTTGACATTATTCATTACTTATGAATTAAATTATATGAAAATTTTAATGTAATTAAAATGTAAACATTTTAAATGTAAATAATATCTCATATATATCTAACTAATTCTTATAAATCAACAATTTAACTAAATTAAATTACATTTAATGCCTATAATATCATTTACTTTATTTTTCTAATTCTTATAGAAGCGATGTGATTGTGTTGTATATGAGGATAATGTGAATATATAATAATTAGAAATTATAAATTAATAAACACAAAAAACATCCCATGAAAAAAAAAAGAAATCCATTTTGTATAATTTTATTATATCATTCCTTCAATATATATTTTTGGAAAAGTCAAAAAAATGTTGTTTGGAAAAAGACAAAAAAATATTCATTTCAAACCATTTTGTAAAGTTAAAACATTGTAAAAAATGATTTTCAAGATTTATAGGATTATATTAAAAATAATTGTGGAATTTACTTTAAAAATATTAATTTGGAAGACAATCATTCCCGTATTGAGTACAAAAAAAATCAATCTGGAATAATGAGGAGATTGTGAAATAAACCTTTACCTTATGTATCTCCATTCTTCATTCTGGTTAAAAACTAATAAATATTAAATTTAAATTTAACATACATATATTAAATAATGACATATCTATCATTACATGTATGATTTATTTACAAAATACGATTGCCTGTTTATTAATAATGTGCCATTAAAATCACTACTCTGGGTGATAAAGGCTTCATTTTCAAAGCATGTTTTGGTTTAGAAGTCACAATCCATAGACATTGATCATTTTTCAATCATTTACAGAATGGTAATTTTGGTATAAAAATAATATATATTAATTATATAAAAAATTATTATCATTATAAATAATTTGATATATAAAATTAATAACACCGTTCATGGAGACCATAGATCATACATACGCAGGAATGATGTATCCATTTTTCGACTAATATAATGAAAAAGGTCCAAAATAATTTAGACTTACATGAATAATTATAATTTCATATATATTGTATATATAAAGATAAAATTAACCCTCTTTACCATCCATGTAAAATATATATATTTAAATCAAATCTCAACGCATTATGGAGATGGTAGTCTATACATATGCATGAGATTTGTAATTATTTCCCAAAATAATAGCTGAAAATAAGTTTGAAAAAATAATATTATTAAATATGTATAATTATTTCATAAATATCACATATTAACATTAAACCCATAACAATACAAATCCATAATTGGATTTCATGAAAAAATAGTAGTATCACTGCCTAGAGATAGTATGTTTTACGTACGCATAAGCAATACATTAACTTCTTAGTTGGTGTAAAGGGGGTTGTACAATGGTGTTTTAATAAACATAAAAAAATCATCAAATTTTGGATACATAGTTAATTATTAAATGATATCATTCATATACTTATCATATGTGTGTATGGGTATAAATTTAATGTTATCTGTTAGAGCGGTTATGTTTTCTTCAGAATGACTCCCTTAGATATCCCCCAAAGGGCTCTAGGGTTGGAAGTTTGGGTTTACAAGAACCTCTAGTATAAAAACTCTACTCTTTATTACACATTAAAAACGATTAATTACATAAACATCACTTGATACAACATAGAAGATCGAGAGTTATAGTGTATTTGGGGATTAGGATCATTACATAAAAACTTAGAACATAAAACATGCAACATATTTATTGAATACATCTTTTACATGACCACTACATTCCCATGTACATGGCATTGCATAGGATAACCTGGAGACATGAATAAGAAAAGGGGAGCTATAAAGACCAATAATGGAATAAACATAGAATAACATGAGGAAAACAATACATGTTAGACAATAGTAATATCAATACAGAACAAGATAAACATGTATATAAAGTCAGGATATTGCATGAAAATCATAACATGGAAATTTGTCAACAGAACTTAACATGGAATTAGCTTGAGCCAAGGCTCATTGTAGATAGAGAATGAGTAAACCCTCATTTCACAAGAAGCATGAGTAACCCCTCATTTCACTTGAATTAGCATGAGTCAACACTCATTGCACGTGATGTATCATGATATTATACATTACCTAATGCATTGTAGCGCTATTAGGGAACACCCTTCTTTAACAGTTCATTACATGCATAAGTGTGCCACAAGGATCATAAAACATGGATTCATTAAGTATCATCATTTATTCCTTGATTAAGGAATATGGAATTCATACATGAAACACTATAATCAATAAGTAAATCTTCATAATGGTGAATACCCTTGATAGATAAATGGGCATGGTATTCACTACACAATGACTTTGGCTTGGAAAAATGTGGGGCAATTTTGGCTGCATAAGAACGTGAAATAAGAATTCATAAAAATGGTGGATGACAAGGAAATGGTTTGTCTCATCATTTGTTCAGGAAATGGAATTTCGGGGGGTCATATAGATACATGTCCTGAAAATTTTAATGGAATTTAGATTAATGATATAAAATAATTTCATGAATGTAAAAGAGGAGAGAGAAATTCATTTCAGAATTTTGGCATAGTAATGGGAGTACATGGAAGAAATTAATGATAATTAAAGGGGTCTCACATCATTAAAACATAAATATTGAAGAATGGATGAGTTTAAAAACCATACACCAATATTTATAATTGAAATTAAAAGATCATAACAACTTAAATAAAATTGGACAAAAATGAGAAAGGAAGAAATCCTTTACTTGGATGTGAGCTTCCAATGGGTTGAGAGAGGCTGGAGGGAGGCTTATTGGGATACTGGGGAGCCTTGGGAGGATTCTAGAGAGAGGAGGGAGGAGGTTGGACATACTCCAAAGGGTTTTAGTGAAGAGGAATTGGGAGTATGGGTTGATTTATATAGGATATGAGAGGGAATTCTTTAGTATTTAGGTTTGGGTCACCACACATTAAATTAATAAATACCCCAAACCATCTCATGGTTTTTGCCTATGCTTTTTTCCAAAGGGGAGTTAAAAAAAATATTTAATAATTCAAATGGCCTAACATCTTAAAATAATAGGGTTGATTATGTGGAGGTGAGTCACACTCTCAAGGAAAACAATATAAAAAGACAAAACATTTTATAAGTATTGGAGGGTCCACAAAAGCATTGTAAAATAAATCAAACAAACCAAAAATCACATTATTTTAATTTTAAATCAAATATTCGCCGAACATAATGTTTATAGTGTTTTATAACATCGCTATTGGGTCATTATGATGTCATAAAACACATTATATATTTAAACTGTATTTATTTTTTACCCAAATATTCAACTATCTTAGAAAATTATGAAATATTCATCATTGAATAATTTCAATGTCCTGATTCCAAAAATAATATTCATTTTTTCTAAATAATTTTCGAAATATGAGATTTTTTATTTTAAAAATAAATACCGACATTTATCGAAAATTCATGGGTTTTGACAAAAACAGATTTCAAACCATAATAAAAATTTCAATTTCATTTATAAAATTATATGATCATTTATATTTAATAAAAATTAAGTTAATAATAATAATAATAATATTTTAATAAATTTTTATTTAATTCAAAAATCCATCCATTCATCAAAATAGATTTCTTAGTTGAATATTAGCTAAAATACTATTTGTCCTTTATAAACTATTTAAAAAGTAACAATAATAAAATTAATGAACATTAATTATACAAAAATTATGCACATAGTCACAGCTCTAGGGTCTTGTTACATAACCCATTTTAACACCCACATAAAACCGAAGGGTAAGGTGTGTGGTGGTGATAGACTCTTGGGGTGGCTCAAATAACATCGCTCGGGGTGTAATCTATATTAACTTCCACTTCTCCAGTAGTCGGTTCTGCTCAAGATTAACGTGTTCAATCTCATATTTGGCTTGGTCAAGAGTGAATCCCAATGATGCCACCTATTTTATAAGCTCCAAAAATTGGGATTCGTATGGGGAAAATCTATTGGATGAGGACATCGCTTCCTTTTTCTGAGTAAATTGGATTCGTTAATTCCCTTTATTTATACCAATCTTGTGATCATTGTTCAATGACTATATTAGCAACGATCACAATTCATAATGGTATTTTGAAATCCTGAAACATGAAACCAATGAGGTTAACATTTTATATAACCATAATAGGACATTTAATTAGATCAAGAGGAATTTTAATTAACGAATATTTTGGTCGTTACAATCTTCCATCCCTTAAGAAATTTCGCCCAAGAATTTTCTTTTCCCATACTAAAATGGATGTGGGTAACTTTGCTTCATCACTTCCTCTAACTCCCACATCGCTTATTCGAAGTTTTGGTTTCACCAAAACACCTTGACGAGGGGAATTGTCTTTTTTAGTATAAATTTTTCTCTATGATCTAAGATCTTCACCAGTTTCTCTTCGTAAGAAAGACAATCCTCTAGTTGTACTACCTCTGAAGAGAGTACATGTGAAGGGTATCATATGTACTTTTTTAAGAAGGATACATGAAATACATCATGCACTTTGGCCATGGTAGTGGGAATTTCTATTTGATAAGCCACAACCCCAACACGATCAAGAATCTCGAAGGGGCCGATGTACCTAGGACATAACTTCTCTTTCATTACAAACCTCATGAACTTCTTCCATCGAGATATATGTATAAATACCATGTCTCCAACTTTAAACTCAAGGTCTCATTAATGGTTATCTATGTAACACTTCTGTCGAATCTGGGCTAACTTGATATGTTGCTAAATGGTTTTCACCTACTCCACTATTTCTTCGACCATTTCTGGTCCTAGAAGCTTATTCTCACTGACTTCATCCCAACATGCTGGTGTTCTTAACCTCTTTCCATATAGGTATTCATAAGGTTCCATTTGATATTCTCAAGTGGAAATTGTTATTGTAGGAGAATTCAATAAGAGGATGATGTTGACCCCACCCTCCTTTGAAGTCCATTGAGCACGCTCTCAACATGCCCTCAATTATTTGGATAATCCACTCGAATTGGCCATCTGTTTGAGGATAATCAACCGTACTGAAGTTCATCTCAGTATCAAGAGCATGTTGTAGGATCTTCCAAAACATAGATTTGAACCTTAGATCTTGATCGGATACAATTGATAACAGTAATCCATTCACCGTTACCACTTTTCTGATGTATATCTGTTCCAGTTGATCTAATGAGAAATCCTCCTGAATTTCAATGAAGTTTGAAGACTTTGTAAGATGAAACACCATAAAAATATTGCATTGTTTCCTTTGGATGTCTTCGGATGTCCAGTGACAATGTCCATGGTGATGTTCTACCATTTCCATATGGGTATGGGAAATGGTCGCATCACCCCCTTAGACCTTTTCCTCTCTGCCTTCACTTTCTGACAAACCGGTCTCATTTATGTATACTTAGAAAACTCCTTCTTAATATTATCCCACCAATAATTCTCCCAAATATCTCAATACATTTTTGTGTTTCTTGGGTGAATGGAGAAGCTAGAACTATGTGCATCATCCAAAAGTTCCTTCTTCGGATCTGGACATGATGGAAAACATAGTATTTTCTCAAATCTCACAATTCCTTCTTCATTAACATTTAACTCCAAGGATTTCCATTTTCTGATAGCTTACACTTTCTTCTGACTTACCACATCATCCTTTTCATCATCCTTTAACATTTCGAAAAGAGATAGTTGAGAAATAATTTGTGAAATTATTGATTATGTTCCCCTCATTATGATCCCCATGTCCATCTTTATCAAATCTACGAAGATTGGATCATTCTGAATTATCATCAATGATTGAATCGTTGGGTCCTTTCTACGTAGAGAATCTGCCTCCTTCTTCTCTTTCCCATGATGGTAATTGATTGAGCAGTCATAGAATTTGATCAGCTCTTACCATCTTCATTGGCACATGATCAACTCTTTATGTGTGAATATATACTTGAGGCTTTTGTGGTCTATATATATTTCAAACTTCTCCCCACAGAGATAATGCCGCCAAATTTTTAAAGCTAAGGTCACTGTAGCCAACTCCAAATCACATGTTGGATTATTCTACTCATGATATTTCAATTGTCTTGAAGCATAGACAATTACTTTGTCATTTTTCATCAACACATAGCCCAGTCCCTTCTTCTAAGCATCAATGAATACAACAAAAAATTTCTCCACTTGTGGGTAAAGTGTGCATGGGCATCGTGATAAGGCTTTTTTTTAACTCTATGAATCATTCTTCACATTCATCACTCCACGAAAACATTACTCCCTTACAAGCTATCTTTGTAAGAGGGTTGGACAATCATGATAAATTTTTCACAAATGATTAAAAATATCCAGCTAACCCCAAGAAGCTATGGATATCTGTTACAGATGTTGGCACCATCCATACCTCAATTGCATCTTTTTTTGGATGGATCCATAGTTATTCCATTTATTTTGATGATATTGACTATGAATGAGACCTCCTTCAGCCAGAACTCACACTTATTGTACATTTCATAGTGATTCCCGTTCAGAAAGGTCTCTAGTATAATTCTTAGATACTCCCCATGATCCTCCTTAGTATTGGAATTTATTAGAATATCATCTATAAAGACAACCACAAATTTTTCGAAGTAATCCCTATATACTCTATTAATCATGTCCATGAAGATTTATGTAGCATTAGTGAGACCGAAATGTATTATAGTGAATTCATAGTGCTCGTATCTTGTACAAAAATTAGTCTTGGGGATATCTTCATTCTTCACCCTTACTTGATAATATCCCGACTTAAAATCCACCTTGGTGAAGTATTGTGATCCACGTAGCTGATACAAAAAATCATCAACATCTAGGATAGGATACTTGTTCTTTACTGTGATTTTGTTAATCTCACTATAATCGATAAAAATCCACATTGATCGATCCTTCTTCTTGACAAAGAGGACTGGTGCACCCCATGGTGAAGAAATTGGGCATATAAACCCTTTATAAAGATTCCCATGTAGTTGTTTCTTCAAATCCTCAATATCCACAACAATCATTCTAGAAAGAGTCTTGGATATTATAAATTCCCTAGGTATAAGATCAATTGAGAATTCAACATCTCTTCTAGGATGAAGACCGGGCAATTCCTTGGGAAACACTTCAGCAAATTCTTTCAAAATAGGCATGTCTTCAAGGATGGTTGCCTCCTTAGACTTGATCATATGATCCATAAACGCATTCTCATTGGGATTTAGTATGAATTCATGAGATGATGGAGCTAAATAAGATTCATCTTCCTCCTTACACTTGTATAGAATCGAGGTCCAATTCTCCACATGGAGAGTGATTTACTTCTCACAGAAACTTATGTTTTCTCTATATAAGGAAAGCCAATAAATGCCAAAAATTGCATCAAATTCCACCAGATGGAGTATGATTAGGTTCACCATAAAATTAACTCCAAATATTATGATAGGGGCTGAGTTATATTCATGTAATGCAATGTTATCCCCATTTTCCGTACTCACTGACATCTTTACATCCATGATTTGTGGTGGTGTTGGGATTGTTATACTAAACTTTCGAGATATAAAAAATGTTTATAAACAAAATCAAAAAGTAAGTTCACTATTATGGAATAAATAACTAATATACCTATCACCACTTAGTTTTTGGGGTTCACTTTGGTAGTAGTGATGGAAAAATATCACCCTTGCTACCTTGGATATGTTGGTTGCCTCCGAAAACCCTTGGTTTAGGGAACTTATTTGCAAAAGGCCATAGTTCTCTGTTGTTGTAGCAATGGAAAAACTATGGAGGTTCAAATGGAGTGTTCCTATCCTCTGTTGTAGAACATGGTTTTTTTTTGTTAGCAGTTAACATCTAGTTTCCCTTATCTTCCACACCTAAAGCATTTTCTCGTCCCCTTCAGGAAATTTCTGGGGTGCTTCTTTGTGCACCATTGGAAAGTGGGGTGCTGGATCTTCTTAGAACCATTGAATTTATCCATAAGAAAACTAGAATTGATGTCCACCTTACGCTTCATATCCCCATGATACCATTAATATTATCTAATCTCCATTTCTACCATGAGGGAACATCGGAAAATTTATCCATAGCTGTTGAAATCATGGATCACCAACGCGTTCCACATGTTAGGTTTCATCCCACCAAAGAAGTGGTCAACCCTAATTTCGGGGGTAACGACAAAGCCGGAAGCGTATTGTGAAAGACTTGTGAAGTTTTCCTCATATGATCCGATAGATTCGTCATCTTTTTGTTTGAGGGAAAGGAAGTCCTTTTATATCTTAATTAGTAGGGTGTGCGTAAAATATTTTTCAAAAAATATCTTCTAGAAATCCTTCCATTCCAATGCCTCAACCTCATTCTCAGGCTTCATATTTTTGAACAACGTACACCATTTATCGGCTTCACCTTTTATATGATAAGCATCCAGAAGAACCTTCACTAGTTTGAAACATTGATGGATGGAGAAGATCATTTCAATAGAGTTAATCCATTGTTCGGCAACGGAGGGATTAGGTGATCCATAAAAAGTATGAGGACTTTGTCTAATGAAGATCTCAGTAGCGACATGTTCTTTCATAGGGGGGTTGAATGTTCCTCTTGACTCTTCTTTCTATTCAAATCTTAAGTTAGCATAGAGAGAAGTGTGACAAAGTTCAGGATTCCTGCTCTCCTCGGATTGGACATCCCATTAGTACATTTTTCACATTGATCTTCAAATCGGTTGTTAGCTCGAGTCCTCATATTACTGGCCATTTGCTAGAATAAAAGGAAATTTAGGGGTAACTCGTAAAGGGTAATCCAAGGACAAAATAAATGACTTATAAATAACTATTATTTCCATAACATATGAATCCATAGGCTTCTGTCTATATATTACATGATCTAATTTATAACAAATATTATTAGGGAATCTTTTTATGTCCTATAATAATGGTTCATACTATGTTTGTAAATTTACCGAAACATATCCCCCGAGAGTATCGTAACTCAGAGAGAAACATGGCCCATTTTCTTTCACCAGTTCCAGTTCGAGTCTAGCTAAAAGCAGTGTATTATTGTTTTACCCCTAGGATACTTTTGTTCAAGAGAAACCTCTACATGCTCATATCTTGAGAGGGATATGTTTTCTTGATAAATCACTTAATAAATATAGAAAAATAGAAACATGATCATTAAGGCATGATAATGCATGATAATCATAGCATGTAAATGTGGCAATAACACTTAACATAGAATTAGTATGAGCCAAGGCACATTGCACGTGGAGCATGAGTAAACCCACATTGCTCATGAAACATGAGTAACTCATCATTTCAATTGAATTAGCATGAGTCAGCTCTCATTTCACATGACGTACCATGATACTATTCTTTACCTAATTCATTGGAGTGCTATTATGGCGCACCCTACTTAAACATTTCATTTCATACATAAGTGGGCCACAAGGATCATAAAATATGGAATCATTGAATATCATCATTTATTCCACGAAAAAGGAATGTGGAATTCATGCATAAAACTATATAATAAATAAGTAAATGTTTATAAAGGTGAATACCCTAGATAGAGAAATTGGGATGGTATTCACTACACAATGACATTGGCTTGGAAAAATATGGTGCGATTTTGGCAGCATAACGACGTGACATAAGAATTCATAAAAATGGTTGATGAGAGGTAAATGAGGTTTCTCATAATATGTACATAAAATTGAATGTGAGGGGGTAATATAGATACATTTCCCAACAATTGTAATTGAATTTTTATTCATGATTTAAAATAATTGATTGAATGTAATAGAGGAGAGAGAAATTCCTTTTTGAATTTCGGTATAGTAACGGGTGTACATGGAAGGAATTAATGAGATAGAAAGGGGTCTCTCATCATTAAAACATAATTATTGGAGTATGAAAAAAGTATGAAACCATACCCCAACATTTATAATTGAAATTAAAAGGGTGTAACAACTTAATGAAAATAGGACAAAAAAGAGAAAAGAAGAAAACCCTTACATTGAAGTGTGCTTCCAATGGATTGAGAGAGTCTTGAGGGAGGATTCTTGGGAGATTGGGGAACCTTGAGAGGATTCTAGATAAAGGAGGTAAGAGGGTGGACGAACCCAAATTTCATGAAGTGAAGAGGAAGTGGGAACTTGGGTGGGTTTATATAGGAAAGGAGAGGAAATTCATTATTAATTAGGTTTGGTCACCACACATTAGACTAATCAATACCAAAAACGATCCCATGGTGTTTTCCAAATGGCAGTGGAAAAAAAATTTATAAGGCCAATGGCCTAACTTCTTAAAATAATAGGCTTTCTTATGTGGAGGCGAGTCACACACTCAAGGAAAAAAAATTTAAATTGACTAAATTATTTATATGTCTTGGAGGGTCTAGAAAAGATTTGTAAATTAAATAAAACAAACCGAAAATCACATTATTTTAATGGTAAAACAAATATTGTCCGAACATAATGTTTATAGTATTTCATTATATCACTATTGGGTCATTATGATTTCATAAAACACATTATATATTTAAACAGTATTTAATTTTTACCCAAAAATTCAGTGGTCTCAGAAAATTATGAAAAATTCACAATTGGATAATTTTGACATCCTAATTCCAAAAATAATATTCATTTTCTAAAAATAATATTCTAAATATATGATTTTTTTAAATAAAAACATGCATTTATCGAAAATTTATGGGTTTTGACAAAAATAGCTTTTAAACCTTAATAAAAATTTCAATTGAATTCATAAAATTATTCGGTCATTTATATTTAATAAAAAGTAATATAATAATAGTATTAATATATTAGTAAAATATTATTTAATTCAAAAATCCATTATTTCATCCAAATATATTTCTTACTTGAATATTAGCAAAAAATAATATTTATGATTTAAAAACTATTTACAAAGTAACAATAATTAAATGAATGCACATTATTTATACAAAGATAATGTACATAGTCATAGTTATTGGGTCTTGTTACATAACCCCTTATAACAGCTGCATAAGACTGAAGGGTATTTTGCCCGACGGTGACGGACTCTTGGGGTGGCTTAGATAACATCGCTCAGGTGGTATACTCTGTAAACTTACACTTCTCCCGAAGTCAGTTACGATCAAGTATAAAGCGTTCAAGCTGGTCTTGGTCAAGAGAGAATCCCAATGATACCACCTTCTTTCTGAGCTCCGAAAAATGGACTTCATACGGGGTAGGTCTACTAGATGAGGTAATCGCTTCCTTTGTCAGAGTAAATATGATTTTTTAAAGCAATATATTTATAATATTCATGTGATCACTGTTAAAAGGAAATATTAGCAACGATCACAATTTATAATAGTATTTTAAAATCTAGAAGCATAAAACCAATGAAGTTCACATTCAATATAACCATAATAAGACATTTAATTGGATCAAGAGGAATTTTAAACAATGAAAGTTTGGGTTCATACATCTAAAATTTTTAGAGGTAATTATAAAATAAAAAAATTAATATTAAAGTAGATATAGATAGAGAGAAGTGGTGATATAAAGTATGGTAGAAGGTGTCTTGTTATAATTGTTTTGCGCCACCTTATGAATTTCTCAAAATATTAATTTATAATAATTTCTATCTCAATGAAACTACCTCCAAAGAGAAATGGATTTGAAGATAAGGTATGATAGGGTTGTAATACCATCAACAATTATATTTTATACAAGTTTTTATGTAATTTATAACCTTATAATTTTTATTTACCCTTTGAAAACCTATTTTAATTTTAACTATTTTAACAAATTTTTCAATATTAAAAGCTTGAAATATTTACTGATAATGAATTAATTAGACCACAAATACAAAATTTATGACATGTTAGACAATAGTTTTTACCCATTTACTTATTTAATATTTTATTATTTTTAAATAATTTAATAAAATATTGTTTTCATAAAATTTAGTTCTTTTCAATTTTGATTCTATTCATTACCATTATAAAAATAAACTCATTTAATAAATTATAACTCAAAAAAATTATTTTGAATAAAGAAAAACAGATGTTGGCCATCTATGCTATTATTGTATCACATTTATTTTCTTAAATTACAATACGTTAATTATTTTTAATATTTTGATTTTATTTTTAATTAATTAAATATCCATCGCATCAATTGTGCGTAAGTATTTATGTTATTTTTCAGATTCTTAAAAATTATAAATAAATAAAAGGATAAAGAGTAATATTCATAGAAAAAACATATTATTGTAAATATTCAGGAATAACTAATTTTTAGCTAATGTGAGCACATAATTTATATTCAAAACTAATAAAGTGATATTTTGTCACTTCCTTCAGTTTAAATAATATTTAAGCAATTTCCAAGAACAAGAGTCCATTAAATGACTCGATTTCTGACCATAATTTTTAAAAACGAATTTAATTTATCCAATAATAATTATGCTAAAATATTATTCCCCTATTACATATTTTTAATCTGCATTAAATTGGTTTACCTTTTACTAAGATGAAAAATTTTACCATGGATACTATTCATGTTGAATAAAAATAAAGGGGTATTAATTAATAAATTTGATTGATTTTATTATAAATATGAAATTAATTATATATAATTAAATATATGTGATTTAAATAATATACTTTTATTTTATTTGTGAAATACGTGATGAACCCCACATTCTATGAAAAATACATTCTAAAGTATAAAACTGAATTTATTCTTATCATGTTCTTAGAAAAATATTTTTTAAATGTTTACCCAAATTTATCAAGTGAGCAATATATATTCATTTAATTATACTCATTAATCAATTGGGACTAATTTAATATATTGATAGAGAACTCATTTTATGCATAAAAGATTATTTTTCAAAAAACATATATTTTATATTAAAATATGTTTTGAATGAATTAATGTTATATATTAATAGAAAATATATTTTTCAAAATTTATTTACTAAAATTTATTCTATCTAATATAACAGCAAGGTGATAATATAAAGATAACATTTTAATAATTTTGTATTATTCTTTTAATATTTTTGTTCTGTTCAAAGAATGCTATCAGAAAATCATCTTATTTAATTATAAGTATTTCATAAAAAACTCAGGTCATTACATTATACACCCTTAAAATGAATTTCACCCTAAAAATTAATCACAAAAATAAGAAATACAAGATGATGCATCTGCCTCATCACATAAATTGTTCCCTAAATACCCTCCTTAGATTTTTGGTTTCACTATAAATCATTAAACATGAAAATAGTATCCATTCACAGAACATTATCTCTACAGTCTAAACACTCTATTGATTTTTCTATATAAGAAACATCTTGATCCAGTGATACTACTTCTGAAATTAATACATGTGAAGGATCATGTGTGTACATACTTAGGAGAGATACATATAAGAAATCATGAACATTTGAGATATTTAGTGGAATCACCAATCGATAAGTTATTATCTTGATATGATCAAGAATTAGAAAATGACTAGTACACATAGAGCGCATCTTTCAATTATTTCAAAATCTCCTCTCTCTATTCCATTGATATATAAAATGGTATGTATTTCCACACACTTAAATCTTTAGATGTTTCTTACTATTTCTATCATAGCTTATTTTAACACTTACATTATATTTTGTGTTGTTGAATGTATATAACAATCCATATAACTTCCTCATCTAGATAAATTCAAAATTTATTTGTTTCCCCAACATCATTCCATCATGATATAGATATGAACATCTAATCATGGAGGGATTTAGAAGGATCTATATGAATGCTATAGTAAAATTAATAATTTAATGAACATTATACCAAAGGAATGTATTTACCCAACCATCTATGAAATACATAGACCAAGGAATCATCATGTCTTCTATAGTTTTAATGGTACCCTCATACTGACCAATTTTCTGAGGATGATACGAAATTGTGAAAATTTACACTATCTAGAGCCTCCTGAAAACTTCTCTAGAAACTTCAAGGAAATTAAAGGATCTCAACCATATACAATGTAAACTGTTAATCCATGAAATATTACATCATAATTACTATATATTCTGGAAATATTATCAATAGTTAAATATTATCAGATAGTACTGAACTTTTTTGACTTTTTATGGGGATAAACTATAACCCATAAGAAATTATATCCTTTAGATGTTTTGGGGAGTCTGATGTTAAAAAATCGATAGAAACATTTTCTCATTTACATTCAAAGATATTTAATGGTAGGAACAATGAAAAAAAATTATATCACTCAGCCTTAACCCGTTTACATACCAATCATTGAGAAACATATTCCATAATGTCCCCTTTCATGCCATACAAATAGAAATATTCCTCTGGGTCTCTATACATTTTTTTATATCCCTGATGAATAATAAATGATGAACTGTGAGCCTCATATAATACATCCTTATTTAAATATGGTATTCACAGTAAATATACTTAGTTTTAGAATCTTAAAAATACATCACAATAAAATATGGATTTTGGAACATTTAACAGCTTCTATTGTTCCTCTACATCATTATTTTGTACAACATTAATATAAAAGTGTATAGATGGGCTAACATTCATTTGGTCAATATAACATTTCCCCCATTACTCCATGGTTTCTACTCCATCCATTCAAAATCCCAAAATATTGGAACTTCTATGATACTCATTATATATAATCTATCACGATCATTTCAGCTCAAAGCACCTTCCACCATATTCATTTTCCTAGGTTTTCAATAAAATAATAATTAATTATTATTAATCATCTATAAATATATTCTTTTCTTCATGGTAAACTATTTTTGATAGAATATATAATTAAAAAATTTTGGTAATTATATATGTCGCATATTTCACCAAAGAGATCATATCTCTATATAATTCATGAGAACATTATCCTATCTAACTCCAAATCATGAGTTGGATAGTTTTTCTCATAGACCATCAATTAGTGTGAAGCATATTTTATCACCATATAATTTTTCATGAGGATTCATCCTAATCCATTATTTGATTCTTGCCTACATATTTTATACCTTTCTCCACTACCTAGAAATGTGACCATATCTTCCTTCAACAACCTTCTTTTTAGATCCATGAAAATATATTCACATTCCTCCATCCCTATGAAATTAACTCTTCTGAAAGTCAACTTAGTTAGTGGATTAGATAATCATGATAAAACTTTCACAAATCATTGAAAATATCCAATAATCCCTTGAAAACTACAGATTTTCGTTACCGTGATTTCTCTAGTCCATATCTCAGTAATTTAATTATTTGAACGATGTACTAATATATCCTCGCTTGAGATTTGATGTCCTAAAAATGAATATTTATGAAGGGAAAATTCACACTTGATAAATTTTTCATAAATTATATCCTTCCTCAAGAACTTCATAACAATAATTCAGTGATCTAAATGTTCTTCCTTTCTATTAAAATATATAAGAATATCATTTATAAATACTACCAAAAAGTGATCAAGATAGTCTCTAATGATAATATATATTACATACATTAAGATAGTGGGGCCATTAGTAAGACCAAAAGGCATCACTGCACATACAAAGTGTCCATACCTTGAATGGGATGTCATCTAGTTTATACCCTACTTATTAAAACTAGATTTTTAATATCCATAATGAAGGGAAATCATTAGAAACTATTGAGCTATTTTTTGTTGATTAAATTTTTAATCTATACATGGTACTGGATAATTTTTCTTGATAGTAATCTTTCTATGCTCTACAAAATAAATGAAGAGTCTTATTGACCCATCATTCGTCATAAAAATAGACTAGTAGTGCCCCATGGTGATTCATGGTTTAATATGAATAAATTTTCATGATTGAAATGAAGTTTAATTATCAATTATTGTAACTAAATTGCAATCATTTAATATAGAGCTCCTGAAATTGGTATAGAACCAGGTAAGAGTTTAGTAAAAACACAACATCATGATTTATGAGATGACCAATAAATTCATCTAGAAAGGTATAAAAAACTCTAATGAAATAGGTTAATCTTTAATATTTATTTTCTCCACATCCATCTGTGATAGATAACTATCTTTTATTGTAATTTATATGCACAGTATTGAATCATTTCCCATTGAATGTTCATTTTCATCCATGAATAAAAATGATAATAGGTTTATTCTGAATAAAAAATGTGACTTACCAACCTTAGAAATTAATCTATGAAACATATAGTGAAATATATTATATGCGAAGAATTAGATTATTTTTAGGAATAAAATTCTTACAAATGTAAACTAGAGAAGAACTATAAAAGAGTCATTAGAACTAAAATCATATTTAAAATTATCTACTCCATAGTGGATGATATATGTATTATTCACTATGTCATTCTCATAACAGGCATTAGTAGTCATGATTACATGATATTTCCTTATGTATTTGATCATAAGAGGTTGTTGGATCTAATCATTGAATACTATTGGATTCATGTACTCATTGGTATAATTTACATACCCTTGAATTTAAATCATTGGATCATGGGTTCTAATTTTGTGATGCTTTTTCACTACATTCATCATTAGATAATACTTCTTATCACATTAGAATTCATTTACTGGGTGAACTTCCATTACAAAATAAAAACATTTACCTGCCCACATAATATATATTTCCAAGGATTACTTCCCCATTTTGAGAATAAAGAAAGGAACATGATATTTTCTCCATGGTTTTTGGAATATACCATTATTTTCATTTTATCATTTCTTATCAATACCATAAGATAAATGGGTAACTCCAATATCTGTCACCACCTTGAGAGAAAATCAAACAATTTCATCATAGGTATTAATGTGTCGTATAGTTAATTCTCTATGGAGACATGGTTTTAAGCCACAAAAAGTGAATAATTTTCACATTCGTGGATAATAGTAAAACTAGAGGAATACCATGAATGCATTGTAAATTGTTTCTCGCATTTACCAATGGATTAAAAATACTTTCACTTAATCTCAAGAAATTAATTCTCTATATTTGTATATAGAATATAATATAAGATCTTTTTGAATAATATACACTTAAAACTATCCCATTAAATTGATTAAATTTATTCATATTACCTCGTATTCTTTATAATTTTCAACCATTGATCTTTTCTAACTTAATAAAAATAATGAATTATGTAAATTTCTTATTTCTAAAGCATTAATGAATATAATATATTTTCTCAGTGGTGTTGATCAATCACATAGACACTAGTTTATCATAAAAACCACTAAAATACTTTTTATTTTTCTTCATGAAAGATTTAACACCATGTTTTTCCGATATTGATCATTTGGAAACTTGGCATGATTTATAGAATCCGAAATACACATGATAATATCAAAAATATTTTGTATTACAACTCCCAAACGATTCGATTTACCGTATAGAAAATCATTTCATTCTCTATAAAATTCAGAGTTAACATGATTCCCTTAGTTTCAATCCATTTACTAAAACCAAAAATCATAGTTTGATAGATAAATCATATATAATATCATATAGAATACTAAAAATAAATACACTTTCATTAATGACACCATGCTTTTACCGAGGTCCTTATTAACCATAATAAATAATTTAGGATTTTAAAAAATGATTATACTTATCCTTATGGTTTTCTCATCATAATTTATAATAAAGAACTATAAACACCCTCTAATACTAACTATGATGATCCAAACATTTCATACATAGAAATTATAACTTTTTTATGAATATGAATCACATTACATAGGCTCACACCAAAGGATCATAAATATATAATGCATTTGGAAACATGTAAACATAAAATACTCATTCATAAATTTTCTACATAATTGATAATGTATTTCTTCATTACTAGAATAGTTTTTGACATATCATAATAATTACATTTATTTGTATTATTGAGAATAGTAACATAAAAAAAAGGTGAGGCTAGATTTTCAGTAAGGTTAAACATGGTATGTAACCATGATTTCATAGGAATAAAGTGAACATGAGTGTATGATAAAATAATACTAAAATTTAAATATTATATCTAGTATATCAAATCAAATAATAATAATTAATGGATGAAATCATATAAATTCATAAGATGTGAATCCATATAATATTCAATGAACACGAGTCATGAGGGCATAACAAAAGACATATTTCTTCATACAAAAAACAATTAAAAAAATTTCATAGTAGTAAAGGATATTTTATAAAAAATTCTTAGTTGTATGAGTTCACCCCAAAACTAACATAGTAGTTAGGGTTCACTCCCAATACCATCATAGTTGAAAAATTCTCTGACTGAAAAGGGTTCACTCACCATTATTATCCTATCTATCGCATCAGATATAAATCAATATCCAGTGAATTGGAGGGAGATATAGGACCCACAAACAAAATAATTAAGACTATACATATTATTTTCAAAATATCATAATTAATTTCTCATATCATAACCCATGAATGGAAATTGGTTTCATCAACATTTTGTCGCAACAAAACCCATGGAAAAGTATTAGGTTTCATAAAAAAAATACAGTCACAAAAATAAACTAATGATATAAAGATTAAGGATGGTATACTAGGATAATATGACTAATATATAATATGTAACATCATATAATGTCATCTTAGATAGAAAATTATTTTTAAGGATCTGTTGAAATAATTCCGAAGGAAAATATCCATTCTATTTTGAAATCAACTCATTTTCTAAGACATGTAGTTATAAAGGAAATAATTTTAATTCAAAAAATACATATTATTGGAAATGAATCTTAATTTTATTAAGGATTCATTAAATTAGAAAAATAAAGTCATTAATTATAAGTCACAAAATAATTCCTTCCCTGTTTTTGTTAGAAAATTCAGAAAGAGGATCATTTAGAAGATGAAAAAAAGAGTACATGCGGATTGTTTTATAAAAATTAAAAATTGGGAGAAAATAATTTTAAGAAATTCGTGGATATTAGTCAAAACATTTTTCAATTAATTTTGATAATAAATTGTTATGATATGGATATATTCCCCAAAAGAAACATAAATATAAAAAATATTGATCCTTGATGAGATTATGAAAAAAACCCTTACCTTATGTCTCACCTTTCGTCGTTCAAGTTGAAACCTATTGTAAAATAAATATTTATTTATCATTAATTAATTACGAAACCATATATTATAGTAAAAAGTATTTTATTTATTACATATTATCTCCCATTTATTATTGATGAGTATTTATAATCACTGTTGTCGGAGATAACTTCTTCATTTTCTCAGCATGTTTCGGTTTAATTGTCTTATTCTATATAATTTGATAATAGTTACTTAATTTATATAATATTAATAATTTTATAAACATCGTATATATTCATAATATTAATATTTATTATTATTTATTGAAATTACAGATATAAAATTAATTTAACAGTTTATGGAGTTGGTAGGTCATATGTATGCTGTAACGTAGTTTACATTATTCAAAATATAGAATAAAATAATTATATATAATAATTAATATTTTTAGAATCATTATTATATCAAATATATTCATCAAACCCGTCCGTTTTACCATCTGTGATAATTATAAAAGAAAAAATTATTCATTGTGCTTATTGGCGGTGGAAGCTCAAACATACGCACGATCAACATTATCATTTATAGAATGATTGAATCCATAGAAGGTAGAAATAAAATTATTATTAAATAAGTATTATTATTTCATAACTATCATATATAACCATTAAACATACCTTAGTACCAATCCCCCAATGACGGTGATGAAGAATCATTTGTATCTCTACGTGGGGACGGTTAGTCGTACATCCACATGGGATACACATTAAATTATTTTTTTGATGTTAATGAGGATCTATAATGGTGTTTACATAAGAAAAATAAAATTTACGATTATTTATGATCGTGAATTAATTATCTAATGATGGAAAACATAGGATTATGGGGGGTATAAAGGAGTAAAAATGTGATTGGTTATTTTGATTACCTCTTCTTTGGAATGAATTATTTTAATCCCAACTAATGAGATCCATGGAAGGTCATTTTGTAAGAAAATAACCTCCATAACATTTCTAGGGATGTTTAAAAGATAATAATGTCTAATATTTTTTAGCTATAATTATCAATTTGGTGAAATGAATTGAAGGATGTTGCGTTCTTCTATTATTGAGGTTGGGGAACCATCAGAATTTTCAAAAGATTAATTTATAATACATTCAACCTCAATCATTGTACCTCCAAATGGGAAGGGATTTGAAGATAATGCATTTTAGTGTTTTAAACCCACTAACCAAAATATTTTAGATATATTTTTTTGTAATTTTAATGCTTATAATTTTGAACAACCTTCCAATATTTTATTTTAATTTTAACTATGATAACAATTTATTCGATGTAAAAATGTGGAAATTTTTACATATATTCATTCAATTGGATAATAAATTAAGCATTCATGATATCTTAGGGAAAACATTAACGATATTTACCTTATTTAATGTTTTAATGGTATTTAAATAATTTAATAATATATTATTTCTATAAAATATGGTTATAGTCATTTTTTATTTTATTCATCCCAATGACCTTAATAATGCCAATAAATGACATATAATTTGAACAAATTATTTAAAAATACCTCAATATCAAATTTTAATCTATAAAAACCATGGGTCGTGTGATTTTCTAAAAATTATTAAAATTTTAATATTTGTAATATCATTTATTTATTTTTTTCATTAATTAAATAATTACTGCATCTTCATTGTGTAAGTATTTGACATAATTGATTAATTCATAAAAATTATAAATAAATTATATTTCTAAATATAATTTCATTAGGCACAAAATAACTATTAATTATTTTTCCCAACTAATTATTTTCCTTATGTGATCTCATAAAAAATATTTAAAAATATCTGAGTGGCATTTTGTCACTTCTTTTTGTTTAAAAAAATATTAGTAATTTTTGATGGAAAATTTAAAATAAATTAATCAATTTATACCAATATGTTTTTTTGTGTCAAATTTCATTCATCAAATTATAAATAGTATGATAAATGGTCCTATAATATATATTTATCCCAGATTAACCCGATTTACCCTTTACCGTGGAGATAAATTTTACCTTGGTTACTATTCATATTGACTAAAACTGAAATGGTATTAATTACTAAATTTGAACATTCTAATTATAAATATGAATTTAATTTTATCTAATTTCATATCTAAAAATTATAAAGTCTAGTTTTAATTTATGTGCACAAACATTTACAAAACAGTTTTTTAAGCAAAAGTGCATTTTTAAGCATGAAATTGAATTAATAATTATCCTATGAGTAGAAAAATATTGTTTGGATTTTTATAACTATTTATCTGGTAAATAACGCATATAAGTTTCATTAAAATAATTCACCAATGGGGATTAATTTAACTTATTGACATAAACTTCAATAGATGCAGCAAAGAGTTTTTTTGAAAAAAGGTCAGTTTAATATTATATTAATAATTTTATAAATGTAGAGAACATATATTTTTTATAATTTAGTTATATTAATTCATTTCCGAAAATATCATGTCTAGAAGATAACAGACACATGAAATTATAATAATTTTCAATGTTTTGTTTGAAATTGTTGTTGCATGTGATAAAATATATCAAAAAAACAAACTATTTAATGTGAAATATTTCATAAAAACACGGGGTGTTACATGATATGAGTTCAGAACATCATAATATAGAAAAGACGTGTTGGAGGGTACCTTTCAATTTCACCTATATGTCTGAACTCAAATTAAAATGGTTATTCAGTAAATTTTCCTAAGATTGGAACTTGGTGTTTGAGGTCATTTGAATGAAATGGATAATGGATTTATTTAAATTGACTTGTTCCATTAAAACATGTTTTAATTAAGTTAAATATTTCATAATTATTTACATACTTATTGTTAAAAGGAAATTCAATAGATTCTTGAAGATGATCCATTCATTTTTGTAATTTTCTATGTCGTCGATTACTTTTTATGTTCTGTCATTTACATGATGCCTCAAAGAAGATCACTTAAAACAATTTTAGAGGAAGTTGTGAGATGGGTAATATAAAAAAATACTCTGTTGGGCCCCTCTTTGTTGGATGGTTTTTAGGAACTACCCAGAATCTGTGTCAAGCTGGTTTGGAAACCTAGGATGAGTAGTGGATTATGGAATGAAGTTTTCCATGAATAATTCATTTGTCTTCAACGGTGACAAATGACCCTAGAAATATAAGGAATTGATAGGGTGGATAGAGATTATATTTATCTAACTCAAGTCTCATGAGGACTCTAAGGTTGTTTTTTTCAATATTTGTCCTTGAGGGACTGATAAAGAGGTGGAGGAAATAAATTGTCCATGATTAGTTATATAGTGATCTTATTAGAATTCATGTCAGAAAAAATTCGATGAGTAATTCTTTGGATATGTTTCTTGTGGAATAGAACAGGGAGTTTCTAACATTTTAATAATGACAGTGTACAATTCTAGAGTATTCAATCCATTTTACTATGTTGGTAAATTTTTCAATGAATCTTATTACTAGTAATTACATGAAAACATGGAGGTTTGATATGGGTATAAGGGTTAATATATAGGTGGTGATAATTATAATATTTTTTCCATTAATTATAGAGGAATTCTATAAATTTACTATGGAATATATGGACATAGTTATGAGAATATAGTATGTAGAGGGTTCGATTGGCATAGGTTTTTTCTACAATTCTTATATTCCTATAAAAGAAAGAAAAAGTGTGGTCAATTATCTTTAAGAACAGTATCCATGAATTTAATTGTACAAAATAATGTTTTCCTCTACCAAAAAATAAAGTATGCTTATACAAATACTAGTTTTATGAAAACTCCCATGACATGCAACAATTTTGTACAATCTAGTCACCTAGTAAATTATTTGGAAATATATACTAAGGGAGTAAGACTGGATCCACTCTCACAAAGTTTTCTCAAGTAGTAATGATGCCTCCAAGGGTGGTTCGTGTTATCCTCTAGAATTAGGTCATATTCATGTTTCTAAAAAGGAAATTGAAGTAGTTGGGACTTTATATCTTTATAATGTGAAGTGTACATTAGAGGAATTTGATGTAGCATAAGTATATTTTAGAGGTAGGATGTTTATTTCATTTTCTATGGTGAAAACCTTCTGTGATAAAAGTGATACTCAAAATTTTATATCATAAAATTAGGTTTCCCTATTGTCTTTATAATATGATCTTCTACCATTTTCATGAATCTTCTCACACCATTGGAAAAGCAGTCTAAATAATGTTTCAATTGTTCCACATGTTGGGTGATGATAGCTGACATTGAATTGGTGTGGGATTTCATCACACATAATATTGATATCATCAACCTAATTATTATAATGGATTACATGATTAGTGTTATATATATGGATAATTTATATCATCATCGAGTTCAGTTTTTATATCTTATTGACATCACACATCTTTTTTAGAGTGAGTGGAATTATTGATCTGTTATAATTGGGAATATTGTTCCTTATGTCAGAGTGATTTATTGTTAGTTGTCAATGATTTTTTGTAATTTTTTATCCTTATTTGGGTAGTCCACTTCTTCATGTGGTGTTTTCATACCATGAAGATTGTCATGATGAATTTTAAGGTTCTACACCATAGAGATAAGTTGAGTTTACTATTGACCTACTTCCTAGTATGATACCCATATCTATGAAATCACATTATTTTAAATTCATCTTATAATGAAACATAATGTACATTTTGTGGACATTTATGGTATGGTATTCAATCTTCTTGAAGCCTCACCAATGTCATTACATAACCCCTTTACAAAAAAGATAGATGAGGTCCTCAGGCATTGTGTGATTAATATAAATTTAATCCTGGTGAAAATAATGAATAAATAAACCATTACAAGTATTGATGTTCCCTTTGATAAAATCATACGAGATCAATGCTTTTCAAAGAATGAAATTCATTCAAAGTACCATTCGTCGATAATCTAATAAGATAACAACCCAAGACATTGTTTATGAGCTGTTATGGGAATTTTGAATTTCTCGTTATGCCATTTCTTGGTCGGAGTGGATACCAAGAGGCAAGTTAATTGAGTACCAATTAAAATTTCTGTTAAAAATATTTCTCTTAAAATACACATATTTAAAAACAAGTCAAACTGTAGTTAATTTATATAGATTGTAAAAGATTAATAAGTTTCTCAAAGACTGATTAGGTCTCAGTTAATTTAATCAGAAGATTAAATTAACTTTTTAAACTAACATACTTGTTCACAATAAGTATAAACACTTGCTAATTTAACTGTCAAAGTAACTTTAAAACAAAATTTATCTCAATGTAATTAGCAGTGGAATATAAAATATATAGTATACTTTTTACATAAACTAAGATGGAAAATATATGTAACTAAGAGGTTCAGTCTAAAGCAGAGACATAGTCCTCTCAAAAAATTTATATTAATTTGATCCACACCTGGATCGGGGTAATGAACGGTGAAAACAATGTCCAGGTACAAAGACCTCTACAAATGTTTGATGTGGGAAAACAAACAACAGCACACAGGCTGTCCAAGTCTTACATGACCACTACCACTATCCACAGTGGGGTACAAGTAAGTTATAGAGTTTGAATGGGGATTTAGAAATCCTTCGTCTTTGCATAGGATACCGTGTGTAATAAATATACAGAGTACACACACTGCTCGAAATGTAAATAAAAGAATCACAAAGAGAGTAGACAAGAGTTTTAGAATGATCTAGTGATGTGAAGTTCACCTCTGGACTCTTTTGATTAATAAGAGATGCTTCGGAGTCCTTCTCTAGTTTTTTTCTGAAAAACATAGGGTCATTTTCTTCAAGTTGAGTATGATCTGCTTGAGTGCATGAAGAGATTGTATTAGTTGTTCACTCCTTGACTAAGGTTAATCTTGTGTTCTCCTCTAGAATGAAATGGCTTTGTGTATGTTCAGTGATCTTCGAGTATGGAAGTGTTCTTTCTGTACCCACCACTTTATAGCATTCTTTTTCCCGTTGTATGTACTATTGGTGAAACTATTTTTATATGCTTTTCACCACCCTTTCATCTCTCTTTTTGTCTTGTTTTTGTCCTTTATTTTATAGGTTTCAACTATGGAAATGGGAATGATTACCTTTTCATGGGTACTAGGTACGGTTCTCTGTCATGCCAACAATCCACATTAATAAAATTAATTACATTAAAAACATCCAATATAACTGTTACATCATAAATAAATAATATTAAAAGCATAGAGTTTGACTGGTCAGTATTTCATTAGTTTCTGTTCATAGATGTGTCATGGTGGAATTTCTGTAGTAGTGACCTTCTATCGGTAACTCTTGGTCTATCAGTATCTCTTGGTCTATCGGTAGCTCTCATTGTAGCGGTAGACTTTTAGTCTGTGCATATTGGTAGCTCCATTTGGTTTCAGTGAAGTATATATATCGGTAGACATATGCATACCGATAGACTTGTTCTATTGGTAGCTTGAAGTATCGTTGACTTTCTGTAATGGTAGCTTTATCTATCGGTAGCTAGTTCATACTAGTAGAATTGTTTTATTGGTATCTCAGTTTCTCTTGGTAGCTGCTTGTATTGGTGGACTTGATCTATCAGAGACATGTGCTTACCAGTGGACTTATACGTATCGGTAGCTCTGCATATCAGTGACCTTAACTTATCAGTTACTTTTTCTATCGGTGTACTATGTACCGGTAGATCTGTATCAGTAGTTATAGGCATATCACTGACTTAATACTTATCTATTTTATGCAGAACATATCCGATTGAGTTAGAATTACTTCGAAAATAAAATAAAAATAGATAAACATTGAGTAACATATTTCAAATATTATTTTACTATTATTGGGTAATATAATGTCACAGATTGAACGAGTTAGAATATAGATAAACATTAATTGGTATTATTAATGTATGTGAAAGCAAAATTGGGATTATCAAAACAGGTGGGTTAAACAATCTCCCCCTTTATGATAATCACCACTTATGATATTATATTCTCAAAATAATGAGTAATTTTATCATGGGATATATAATTAAAGCCAATTATAGTATAGAAAACAACAAACCAGAGGTAAAAATGTAACATGTGGAATGATCAATGTATCTGATGTAGAATGAAATGCAATGGTATCAAAGGTATAGGTTACTAAACATAGTAGCTCTCCCCTTTTGATATAAATGAAATTATTCCCACAGATAGGTTTCCCTTAGATAATATTTCTCCCCCTTTGTGATAATCAAAAAGTGGGAATCAATAAAGAGAAAAAGAACAAAATGGGAAAGAAGAGAAAGCTATTTGTATTTGATGTTGCAAAATGGTACATGGAAATAAAAAAAATACAAGGAGTTCCTATCAAATATCTTATCCACTTATTCAATCCACTTCCTCACTGTGAGATTTTCCCTTGGGATCAGAAGAGGATTCAGGCTGTGTTGAGGCAGGTGATGGCTTAGGAACACCAGAGATGATCACCAGAGGCTGAGTGACTGAAAATATTCCTAGCCTATACAGAGTAGTTCTTTGAGTGATCATTGGGGTAAGGCTTTGGATGGCTTGGGCTGGAGTCATCTGAGTTGGAGAAGCAGTAGAGGTAGATGCAGGTAAAGCTGTAGGTACAATCACTGGCCTAGCATCAACATGAATGAAAGGCAAAAAGATATTTCTGAAATCCATAATGATTCCTCCTCCTCTCTCCATAGAAGATATGAAATCACCCTTGTTCTCCATGAATTTGTCAAATGATGGAGTCAGTTCCCTTAGCTTTCTGACTTTCTCTTTGAAGGCTTGATTGACAGGAGGTAACTTAATGTTTTCTAACACAATCTTGAAGTGGATTTTGATTAGATGTTTGTTATAAATTCATTGGAAATTGTAGTCTACCTTGTCTTTCACGTATTTTTGAGAGGAATATGCCTCTCTCATATAGTCTTGGACTATCGTCATTATATCTCTAGTGGTATCTCTAGTAGAAATCCACACTTTTCTTAGATCGGATGAGTCTATAGAGCCACTAGTTGATTCTGAAACAAGACACTCCTTCATCACAGCTCTAATCTGATCCAAATCCACGGGTGGTTTGGAGGCAAGAGAACCAACAGAGAAAGTTAGTTTTTCCATGAAATTTTTGGTCAATCCACTGATAAGAGTTTTCACATGGGAATCCTGGGTGCTGACATGGTCTTTCATAGATGTTTTAAATCCTTCAAACACTGCTACCATCTATCTCAGAACACCTTTTACATAAACTAAATCTTTATCTTCTTGGGATTTAGAACTCATATAAGATTATAAAGAGATAATAGATTTCTTTATATCATCAACACTTTATTCCAGGCTAGACAACTTATTCAGGCAAGTTGTAACTTCATCCACTATCTCTACCACAATAATGGAGACATTATATCCAAGAGAGAGTTCAAAGGACATTTCCAAACTGCTCATCTCTTCAACAATGAAGTGCATTAACTCAGTGACAGAGGCACTAAAAGACTCTTTCATCTCATCCTTTAAGGATTCAAGGTCATCCCTGGTAATCACATCGTCAGGTGAAACTGCAACAGCTGCTCTTTTAGATTCTATACTGGCCACTGAGTCATCCATAGTTTATTGAATTGATGCTACCAGTGAGGCTTCCATTTTCTTTACTTCTTCCACAAAACTGATTTTGAGATCAGATTTTAGCTTATCCAGATCATGCATTCAGACCACATCTTTATGTAACAACTCAGTCTGAATATCATAATTGATTTTTGGTCTATTTAGGGATGCCTCATTATCATAACTGGGATAATCCAATCCACAAACCACAAAACCTGGGACTTTTACCCAATCCTCAATTTCAACAGCCACTGAAACACTACCAATCATAGTTTGATACTTCCCCTAATTGGGTCCATTCTCTTGTACAACAATAGCATTCTCAGCAGGTCTTTCTTCCTCAGAAGAATCTTCTATAATAAATTCCACTTCTTCAACACCAAGAGGTTCCTCAAGATTATTCATAGGTCCTTCTATCTCTCCTACTACATCCATAACAAGTACAACTGAGCTTTCAATAAATGAACTCTGACTTAAGAAAACAGAATCATATTCTTCAGATGCATTCTCTCTTTCTTGTTCATGCTCAGGGGCTGACTGGTCTTCCTCATCAGCAAGTGTCTCTTCTTCTAACATAGATTATTTTCTAGAGGATACAATTTCAGCAACATGACTTGGGGGAAAATCTGGATCCCTTCCATCAGCCATAGAAGTCTCTTCTTCTTCAATCTCTTCACTGTACTCGGGTTCTTCTTCATCAGGTCCTAGAACTAGATCCCTCACATCCTTAGGCCTTGAAGGGTGATCCACATGATTGAATTTATCATATACCATCTTGTCATCATTAACCCATTCTCCTCTCCATGGGTTCCTGTTTATCATCATATATTTGCAAAATGTGCTTGTGATATAAAAATTATTCTTTGCAAAATGTCCTCTCACCTTGGAATTAAAACATGCTGAACAAAATTGAACAACAATATGTTCTCTCCATCCATCTCAGAAGCCAACACTTGTCTCTGATTGCCACTACGAGTGAGCTCCTATTAGGAAGTCTCATAATCGAATATATCACTTGTAGGTGGTATGTATTTTGATACATATCTAGAAACACCTTCATGTGAAACCTTCAGGCATTCGTCCCACTCAATAGATGAAAAAGATATCTCCTTTCCATTCACAAAACAAATCACTCAGTTTTCATCTTCTGACTTCTCAAAGCTCACAAACTCATATAATTGTTTCACTAGCTTGGTATAGTAGAGGCCATTGTTGTTTAAAAAGAAATCTACCCACTTCTGATCTTCCAACACCTCAATAACTAACAATTTTCTAGCCGAAAACCATTCCACACATAGCTCATTTTCGATCACAATAACACTATTTTGAAAATAAGGTTTCACTGGTCGCCTCCCCAACCTTGTTCTACCAACACTACCACTTGCATCTGGCTCGAACTTCTGCTTTTTTGCATTCGGCTCATCAATGTCATATCTGATGGTAGGGAGTTTGGTTTTTTCCATCTATGGTTCGAGGAACATAGGGTTTTCAAGAAATTCGAGAGATAAGGCTTGACGGTAAAGGGTTTGAGGATTATTGGATCGAGAAGTAATTAGGACATTGTATTATCATTTAAGAATCATAAAATAAATAAAATAAAATAAAATATAGATGATATAGATTCAGGTGGCAGACAGAAGTTTAAAACAGCATCTATTCATCCGCATGGTTTGTTGGTGGGAATTCCCATCAGTGAGGTCCATCGGTGAGGTACATCAGTGAAGTTTTCACATCGGTGAGGTATCCACATCGGTGAGATATTCACATCGGTGAGGTATTCACATCGGTGAGATATTCACATTGGTTAGTTATTCACATCGGTGAGGTTTTCACATCAGTGAGATATTCACATCTGTGAGGTATTAACGTCGGTGAGCTATTCACATCGGTGAGGTATTCACATCGGTGATCTATTCACATAGGTGAGGTATTCTCATCGGTGAGATATTCACATCGGTGAGGTATTCAAATCGGTGATATATTCACATCAGTGAGGTATCGACCGATTAAGGTTAATCATTCCCAACTCATGTCTAATGTAACTTAACCTATCTGAACTTAAATGTTTGGTAAAAATGTCAGCTAATTGATGTTTAGTACCTATAAATTCAAGAGTAATATCACCTTGTTGGTAATGATATCTCAAAAAGTGTTGCATGACATCAATGTGTTTGGTCCTAGAGTGAGACACAAGATTCTTTGAAATGTTAATTGCACTAGTGTTATCACGGTTAATTGAAACATTCTGAAAATCATATCCATATTCCAAAATAGTGTGTTTCATCTACAAAATTCGTGCACAGCAACTACCAGCAGCTATATACTCTACTTCGGTAGTGGACAAAGCTACAAAATTCTGCTTTTTACAACACCAAGACACTAAGAATTTTTCCAATAAATGACATGTTCTAGATGTGATTTTTCAATCCAACTTGCAACCAACAAAGTCAGCATCTGAATAACTCATTAATTCAAAAGATTGTCATTTTGGATAAAACAAACCCAAATTTGTAGTGTGTAATATACTAAAAAATTCTTTTAACATTAATTAAATGAGATTATTTTGGAATATATTGAAATCTTGCACACATACATACACTAAACATAATACTTGGTCAACTATAAGTAAGGTTATGTAAGCTTCCAATCATACCTCTGTAGTTGGTTTGATCCACTGGTTTCCCAGTTTCATCTCATCTAATTTACAGACAGTACTCATAGGAGTATCACTTTCCTTAATATTATCCAAACCAAAACATTTTAAAAGATCCTTTGTATATTTACTTTTATTCAAAATAATACCATTTTCATTTTGAAAAACATGAAATCCAAGAAAATATTTGAGTTCTCCCATTAAACTCATTTCAAATAATTTTTTCATAATCTTTGAAAAATCAGTACATAAATAATGTTTAGAAGATCCAAAAATAATTTCATCAACATAGATTTATACTATTAAAACATCTTTAGAAATTCTTTTAATAAAAAGAGTTGGATCGGTAATCCCTTTAGAAAAACCTTTTGAAATAAGAAAATTGATAAGTCTATCATACCAAGCTCTTGGAGATTGTTTCAAACCACATAAATCTTTTGATAGCTTAAAAACTCGATTTGGAAAATGAGGATTAATAAATCCAGGTGGTTGTTCAACAAAAATATCTTAAATTATAAAACCATTTAGAAAATCAATTTTGACAACCATTCAATATAACTTGAAATTTTGATGAGAAGCATAGGCAAGTAGAATCCTAATGGCTTTTAATCTGGCTACAGGTGCAAAGGATTCCTCATAGTCTATACCTTCTTCTAGAATATATCCTTGTGCAACTAATTTGTCCTTATTTCTAACTATGTTTCCAGATTCATCAACATTGTTTCTAAAAACCCATTTAGTACCTTTTGTCAAAGTGTCCTTGGGTCTGTCAACTAATTCATAGACATTGTTTCTTTCAAATTGATTAAGTTCTTCTTGTATAGCCATTACCCAAAACTCATCATTGATTGCATCATTGAAATTTTTAGGTTCTATCTGTGAAATAAATGCTTGATGTTAAACCTGGTTTCTTATAGAAGCTCTAGTCTATGTCCCTATATCAAGATTTCCAACAAAAGAATCCAAAGGAGGATTCCTCAGAATCATAGTTGATCTAGTAAAGGTAGGGATAGAAATTTAAGGTTCATCTATAGGTTCGGGTTTAATAGAATCAGATTCTGGAATATGTCCAGAACTAGTTGTTTTTACAGCAGGTTCTTTAGTTTTATCATTAAGGTCAAGAAGAGTCAAATCTTCTTCAATATTTATAAGAGAAAACTTAGGTTCATGTGGATCAGTGTCATCACAATTGATATGAACATATTCTTCAACACATTTGGTTCTTTTATTAAAGATTCTATAGGCTTTTCTAGTTAAAGAATAACGAAGAATAATTCCTTCATCACTTTTAGAAGCAAACTTGTCAAGATTATCCTTCGTATTGAGAATAAAAACTTTGCAGCCAAAAACTATGAAGAAATTAACCTTAGGATTCATATTATTCCACAACTCATAAGTGGTCTTCTTAAGAATAGGTCTAATAAAGACTCTACTAATAATATAGCAATTTTTATTTATAGCTTCAGTCAAAAAATAAATAGGCAGGTCATACTCATTAATCATTGTTATTGAAATATCTTGAAGGGTTCTATTTCTTCTTTCTACTACACCATTCTGTTTGAGGTGTTCTCGGGGCAGAAATGTTGTGAGTATAGCCATTATGTGAGCAATAAGACTCAAACTCATGATTTTCAAACTCACGACCTTTATCACTTCTCAGGGTCTTAATCTTAAGTCCACTAAGGTTTTCTAGAGGCGTAGATTACTTAATAAAGAAATAAAAAGATTCACTTTTGTGAGCTAAGAAGTATACCCAATTATGTCTAGAAAATTCATCTACTAAGACATAGACATAGTGCTTCCCATTTAAACTAGAAACTCTAGAATGTCCAAACAAGTCATTGTGAACCAACTCGAGAGGTTGAGAAGTTAAAACTTCTTTCTTTGATTGTAAAGAAACTTTATTTTTCTTTCCCTTTTCATAGGGATTACAGGCTTTGTCAGTTGCGGAGTCAAGCTTAGGTAGGTCTCTAACTATGTTCTTCCTCGTCAGTTTTCGAAGTGAATAAATGTTGCAGTATCCTAATATTCTATGCCACATCCAAGAGTCTTTATGGAAATCATTTAAACAAGTAACATTTTTCTTGGCTAAAGAATTCAAATCAACAACATAAACATTTTCATTGCTCAAGGTCGAAAATACTAAAAAAAATTGGAATTAAAAACATTACAATAATCATTTACAAATTTAACATTAAAACTATCATTACATAACTGAGAAATATCTTAACAGATTATATTTTAAGTCCATCAACAATTAATACTTTATAAATTATAATTAAATTCGTGTTACCAATCTGGCCTAGGTCGATGATCTTTCCTTTAGAGTTAACACCAAAGGTAACATGGCCTCTATCAACTTTGATTAAACTCTTAAAGCATGAGTAGTCCTCTTTCATATGCCTTGAACATCTACTATCCAAGTACCATATCTTCTTATGAGAACTCTTTAGGAAAGTTTCCTACAAAACATATTTAGATGGAAAATGATTTTGGTACCCAGATCTTCTTGGGTCCAGAAAGGTAAGCAAGAAAAGATTTAGGTACCCAAATTTGTCTCATGGGTCTCATATAATTCACAGAATAAATAGATTTTGAAAGATAAACATTATTTGGTATATAACCATATGAATAACTAGTTGAAGCATACAAATTTCTAGAATTAGAACTAGCAGCATTCTGTCTAGATTTGGAAATAAATCTAGTTTTAGTAAACTGTCTCTGTCCAGGCTGATAGGCTATTCGAATAGTATTCTTTGGTGCCACTTGTTTACTTAGAATTTGAGTGAGAGTATCTTTTCCCTTTGTGAATTTTTCTTTGTCCTTCCTTAATTTATCATTAGACAACTTTAGTTCAGTATTTTCATTTAGAAGTTGAGCATTCTTTTCTTTTTCAATCTCAAGGGAAGATTTAACCGTGCTAGACAAATAATGTTGTTTATTTAAGGCTTTGTACTTGTCGTGAAGTTCATTATTGGTCTCTACTAGAATATTAAAGTATTCAAACAATTCTTCACTAGACATATTTTCATATTCAGAATCAGAATAAATTCCAGAATAGTATAATTTTAAAACAGGAGGGTCCAGTGTTACCTCAGATGTGTCTTCTATAAAATACATGTTATCTTTATGAGAATCTTCATCCTTAGCAGAATCAGAATCACTTGAAGTGTCTTCAGATGCACTCTATATTTATTTTATTTCCTTCTTAAATGTTTTTTCCTTATAGTCATGTTTCTTCTTGAACTTTATCTTTGGACAGTCTGCTTTCACATGTCCTTTCCTTTTTCATTCATATCAGACAATTTCATCACTTTTATCAGGCTTCTTCAACTCCTTCTTCCAATGAACCTTGTTATCATATTTTCCTTTGTAATTTGATTTTCTGAATAATTTCTTCTTCCTATAGAACTTCTTAAATCTTCTGGCTATTTGAGCCATCTCTACATCACTATTAGATTCACAATCCTCACTGCTTGAACTATCACTTTCACTTTGAATTTTTACTCTGTCTTTACTCATTGAAGTAGTTGTATTGAAGTTTTATGAGTGCTTCATTGATCCGTCATCCTCTTATTTGTTGACAATCAGCTCTTCCTCATACATCATTAAATTAAAATTTAATACTTTAATAGGCAATTTCCTAATGTCTCACCATTCTCTAATGGAAACTGATGTGCCTCTCCATCTTTCTAGCAAACATCTTAATATTCTCATTATCTACTCCTTTGTAGGAACATCTTTACCAAGGGAGCTCATGGTGTTGATAATCTCATTGAACCAGAGATACATGTCAAATATAGGCTCATCAGGATTCATTTTAAATTTATCATATTTAATAGTACAGATATTCAGCCTCATTTCTTTTACATTGGTTGTTCCCTCATGGGAAATAGGCAAAGTGTCCCAGATTTCATAAGCATTTTTACAGGCTGATATTCTAGTAAATTCTTCGTCTCCTAAAGCATAGTACATAGAATTCATTGCTTTATAGTTATTATTGTAAGTAGTCATAGTAGCTTCATCCCAAGTATTTCCATCAGTTTCTGGAATCTTATTTTGAGTTTCTATAGAAGTCCAGATATCAAACTCCATACTTTCTAAATGAATTTTCATTTTAAGCTTCCACTTTTCATAGTTTGTACCATTAAAGAAAACTGAATGGTTGGTAGAATCACCTTCTAATCTATTGTCCATAACTGGATTTTAGAAAATATATTTAAAGAGATAAAATTTAGAAATAACAGAAATTTATGATCTTTAATGATGCAACTAAAATCACAGTTGATAAATAGAGTGTTTTGAAATCCTGTATTAATAAAAACAACCTCTGATACGAAATGTTGGTTGGAGTGGATACTCAAGAGGGGGGGTGAATTGGGTACCAATTAAAATTTAAGTTAAAAATATTTCTCTTAAAATCCCTTTATTTGAAAACAAGATAAACATTAGTGAATTTATACAAATTGTAAAAGTTTAATTTTTTTCTCAAATACGGATTTGGTCTCAGTTAATTTAATCAAAAGATTACATTGACTTTTGAAACTAAATTACTGTTTAACAATAAGTACAAACACTTTATAATTTAACTATCAAAGTAACTTTAAAAAAAATGTATTACAAAGTAATTAGTAGTGGAATATAAAATATATAGTATACTCTTTACTTAAACTATGATGCCCAACAGATGTAACAAATAGGTTAAGTCTCAAGTCGAGACTTAGTCCTCTCAAACAAATTATATAAATTTGATCCTCACCCTGGATCGGGGTAAACAAAAGTGAAAAACACTGTTCAGGTACAAAGACCTCTACCACAGTTCTACGTGGGAAAACAAACAACAAAACACAGGTGGTCCAGGCCTTACATGACCTCTACAACTATCCATAGTGGGGTACAAGGAAGTTATAGAGTCTGAATGAGGATTTAGAAATCCTATATCTTGGCACATGAGACAATGTGTAATAAATATACAGAGTATACACACGACTCGAAATGTAAATAAAAGAATCACTAAGAGAGTAAATAAGTGTTTTAGAATTCTCTAGTGATGTGAAGTGCAGCTCTGGACTCTTTTGACTAATTAGAGATGCTTCTGAATCTTTCTATGGTTTTTTGTCTAAAAAATAGAGGGTCGTTTCTTCATGTTGAGTTTGATCATCTTGACTGCATGAAGATCTTGTAGTAGTTCTTCACTCCAGGACTAAGGTGTAGCTTGTGTTCTATTATAGAATGAAATTACTTCATGTATGTTCAGTGATCTTCGAGTATGGATGTGTTCTGTCTGTATGCACCACTTTACATAATTATTTTTCAGGTTGTATGTACTCTTTGTGCAAATATTTTTCTATTCTTTTCACCACCTTTTCATCTCTCTTTTTGTCCGGTCTGTGTCCTTCCTTTTATAGCTTTCAGTTCCGGCAATGGGAATGATTACCTTTTCCAGGGTACTAGGTACAGTTTCCTAACAAGCCAACAATCCAAATTAAATAACATTAATTGCATTAGAAACATAAAATATAATCGTTGCATAATAAATAAATAATATTGAGATCATAGAGTTTGACTGGTTAGTCATTCATTAGTTTATATTGGTAGATGTGTCACGGTGGAATTTGAGTTGCAGTGACCTTCTTTCGGTCGCTCTTGGTCTATCGGTAGTTCTTGGTCTATCGGTATATCTTGTTCTATCAGTAGCTCTTGGTCTATCGGTAGCTCTATTAATATCGGTAGACTTACTCTATCGGTAACTCTTGTGTAACAGTAGCTTGTATCTGTAGACTTTTAGTCTGTGCATATCTGTAGCTCCTTTTGGTTCCAGTGAAGTATATATATCGGTAGACTTATGCATACCAGTAGACTTGTTCTATCCGTAGCTTGAAGTGTCAGTGACTGTCTGTATCGGTAGCTTTATGCATCGGTAGCTAGTGAATACCGGTAGACTTGTTTTATCGGTAGCTCAGTTTCTGTCGGTAGCTGTCTGTATCGGTGGACTTGATCTATCAGATACATGTACTTACCAGTGGACTTATAAAAATCGGTAGCTCTATGTATCAATGACCTTAGATTATCAGTGACTCTTTCTATTGATAGACTAAGTACCTATAGATCTGTATCAGTAGCTATAGGTATATCAGTGACTTAATACTTATCTATTTTATACAGAACAAATCTGATTAAGTTAGAATTACTTCAAACCTCATATAAACATAGATAAACATAGAATAAAAATATTTCAAAGATTAGTTACTATTATTGGAAAATAGAATGTCATATATTTAACTAGTTAGAATGTAGATAATCATTAATTGGGATTATCAAAGTATGTGAAATCATAATTGGGATTATCAAAACAGGTGAGGTCAACACCATTTGGTCTTGCTAATAATCATATTGTATTTATTTTGTTGATGAACAATGACATAAATTTGATCCTTTACTCTTATATAGTCATGATCAGGGGTGAAATATTGATGTACTCTATGTTAGAGGAGGAACAAATGGATAATTTGGGTAAAATTCTAATAACCTTGTGAGGGAATCATATGTACGGTAATATTTCCAAATGAGAATTTGGATCTACGAATTAATCATTTTAGGGAATCGTATAATTTTTGAGAGAATGTCAGCTGATCTAGAGAATATATAATAATTTATTTCCTAAAGTTGTAAATAAATATATTTGACATCCAATGCTTCTTGGGGTTTTATGGTTACTATAAAAAATATTTTCAGTACTTCTATGAGATCGAATCTTCAATGATATCTTTTCCCATAATTTTGTAGTGATTGAGTGGGATGATAAATTCCATATAAATTTTAATTAGATTATACATAGGTAGAATTTAACTCTAGTTTTGATTTCCCCTGAACTATGTTCGGGTTATTATATTTTTCCTGATTCTATTGGTTTTGTTTTTGGGGGTTCTGTAATATAGGGAAAATAGATTATGGACTATGGAAATCTCATGTCATTCCCACATGATACGAGATACCCAACCAAGTATATTTTCTGACGGCTATGAACACAATCAAAATGTGGCATCAATATCATTTTGGGGGGTAATTATGCTATATTTCAAAGATAACTCAAAAAAGTATATTTTCACTCAAAGGGATCTAAATTTTGATGGAGATTATGGGTAAAATATCCTTATAATATTTATTTTGATATGGATTCTTCTCATAGGAAATAAAATTTGGTCACAAATCCATTATGTTAGAAATTACTAACCCAAAATGTGAAAGAGTTAGGGGAGGAGTTGTATCTAATGAGTATGTTTACTGATATTATTCGATGACTAGAAGAGGTAGGGGAAGATGTTCTTCACTTTGGTAAAGTATGAATCAACAATTGATGAGTGGGTTAATCATAGGAAGGTTTCTAACAATGTTTTCTACAGATTTTATAAAATCAGAATGGTGGGGAGACCTTGGTTTAGTGGTCTTAGTCCCACAGTGGCCCTTTTTTAGAGTATGTTGGCCTTTCAATGTTCTCTATGGAAGGATTTAATAGATAGTGGATAAAAATATAACTATTCTATGATGTATCTTGATATTATATTCTGGTATTCATAGATTGGGATGAGGTGATCGATAATAGATTTTGTTTCATGGTGTCTTACTAGTAAGAATATTAATGTTGAGCAATGGATACCAATTGTTTTGTTTCATGTTTTTCGTATTATGCTATTTAAGTGGGAATTTATTTACCTGAAAATAATAAATAGATTAATAAATACATATAATGGGAAGAATCTTATGTAGTTAATCATTTATAGACTTATAAAATAAACTCATTTCATAACAATCAAGGAAAAGTTGAAGGAAGAACATCTCATATGTTTCTATATTTGGGAGAATATGAATATTCATGGGGTTCCATGTGTTATTTCATAAAAAATTTATGTAATGTTCACATCTAGGTTCCAATAAGGTTTTAAAAATTTAATTGATCCCCTATTGAAATTAAGAATTATATATTGTCAAAATATATATGGATTGTTGGAGAGATGGATCTATGATCTTTTGGGTATTCTATGGGCATGTCTGCTTGATCTTGGTTGATCTTTGGAAAATCTACTTCCTAATATAGATTTCAATAGTAATAGTATTTATTATTAATTTATATACATGGATCCATTAGAGTTTTTTTTGTGGGAAACCATGTTGATATCCATTATATTGGCATTAATTGGGAGAATAGTCCTTGGTTGGATTGAACCTCGTTCATGATATGACATAAAAGGCGTGGTTGGTCCAAAAGATATTATTGATGGAACAGAGTCATTATAAATCCCTTAGGGACCATTTTTAGTGGAATCCGGAGTTTATAGTTGGTTAAAGAATCATTATTAATGTTTTACATTTCTTGGGATAATGTTGGATGGTAGGAAGGGTATGTTATCTTGGATGCTTGTAGTTCCATTTGAGGTCTTTGACTAACATGAAATGGTGGCGTATCAAATGGAATTTCTATTTTTTTCATTGATTTATGATCAATTTAATATTTCTTGGGGGAGGAGATATCAACTGTATCCTTCAAAAGTAATGGACTGGGGGGATATTGATCATGAGATAGACACCATTATGGTTGATCGACAACATAAAATTATGTATTTCCAATGTAAGGTAATATAGATTAAAATTATATATTTATTCGGTGTTCATGGTTAGTATAGACTTGATATCCATGATATATTTGAAATGGAGTTGTTGATGAGGTATCGTTGTCCACAATTCGTGAGTCAGAACTCGTAACCATTTTCCTGAGAAATAAATCTTTCAAAGTGTGGAAAATTTTGATGCCCACCTGGCCATAAATTTTAATTTATTTAAGATAGGTTTTTCAAAAAAAATAAATTGGATGGGTTTTGGAGAATGGGGGTCAAAAATGAGGATTTTTGGAGAATACATCCCAAGTGCATGGTTTGTGCACAATGAGTTATGACCATGAGGTGACCGTGTGGTATGGATCTATCAGATTACAATGTTGTTTTTTACAGTTTGATCATGAATAAACTGACATTTCATATAACATAAAAAACAATGCAAGGTATATGCGATTTTATTGGCATGTCACATGGTTTGAACACAGTTTTTCCAAAATGTATGTCTTTTCCTATGATACCGTGTGGATTATCTTATGAAGAGATAGTATCCACACATGTTTGGATAATGGTAAAACGTACTATGCATCCTAACCATGTGCGGCCATCTAATCCATTTAAAAGAACTAAATAACCCAAATATCCATCATCATTATTTTTGAAAAATCACGTCCTCGTACCATTTTTAATCGATAGAATAATTCCCCAACATTCTAGAGTATTCTTATTGATTATTCATGTAATAATTCATTTTTTATCACTATATCACATTTAGGTATGTCACATTTTTTCAGGGGGATTTCTCGATTTCATTATAAATCCATATTGGTTCTCTTCTCTTCGTGTCTCTTTACAACCAGAATATGATATAGATTCTACATCTAAGGGTTCTTATGGTGTTTTAAAATTATTTCATATAGATCTAGGAGCATGAGTTCCAAATCTATTCATTCTCAGTCTCTGTTTCCGGAGGTGAATTGTTTTCCTATTTTTATTGATCTGGATATTTCTATACATAGATTCTAAGAAAATAATTTAGTTTTTTCCTATAAATTCATTTGGGATAGTCCTTTAAATTTATTTTTTAATTATTTTGGTAGTTTTATTAGACGAGATTCATTTTTATATGGTTTTTCCTTGAATAATTATTTGTGCACACCATGTAATCGATGAAATGAATAAATACTGGTTTTGGATCTAAAATTAGTTTTCATGAAAGAAAGCTAATTTTATTTTATTTTGAAAGGTTTAATAATTTTTTAGTAATGAAATTAGATGGATTTTGGAAAACATATGAGTAAAATGGTGGTAGACTTTTAATTTTATATTTTGTAATGATACTAAAGTATTTTTTTCACATTATTTTGATTAAATACACTAGATTTTATATTAGATGAAACCACACTATTGGTGGATTGAGTATTATTTTCATTATTTTATGAATTACCATAATTTAGATCACACAGTGTGTGCCTTTCCATTTATTATAACATTATCACATGATGGTTTGTTTCATGTATTCTTTGACATGCTTATTTTTTGGCATATCAATGGATGGTTTTGGATTTGATTTCATCTTTTATCACATGTAATATTAATCTTTATATCATTGTGAATATAAAATTATTGTATAAATAATAATATATGATTTATGAGATGAATTTTTCTTATGAGAATTCTTGGAAAATAGGATTTTTTTTCAATGATTAAACTCCCATAGTCCTAATTTCAGAATTTGTAATGATTCTTTAATGAAATACTACTTCGATTTGTTTTCACGCCGTACTTTTTCCCTCGGATAGTTGTAGATGTTAATTTTGTGGTACATATGAAAAGTGAAGGGAATTATGTAGCATTAATGTTCCTCCAATTGTTATCATATTCATATTTCGATGTTTTAGAGTTGAAGGTAGGTCACATTGATATTTGTAGTCTTATTATTGTTTTATTTTTTTAGTTTTTTTGTTTTTTCATAGCTGTGTTTGTGTCAAGTATACTTGTTCATTTTTTACACAACGTACCCTATTTTTTCTTTAATTACACATGAGACTTATCATTATGTATTTAACCTCACCACATAGTATACACTCTTTGGTGGTTATCCTAGTTGAACTAGGTTTACTATTTATATAACCTTGTACATAAATTATTTTATATAATGAAAATAAATGACACTTTTACAAAAATCAAGATTTTTCACTCCTCATAGAAAATTTATTATATTATAATTATTAAAAATTTCCATAATATAATTTTTATTAGTTATTTCAAAAACTATAGGTTCATTCTTTGATAAATTTCCTATAAATGAAAAAACATTAATTAAAAAATTGTCCCATGAAATTTAATAACCACCTTTTTAAATGAAAAAAATTATTTGAAGTATATAAAAAATTACAATAAAAATTGTGTATCTATTTACAATTAATTAATCAATATATTCATTTTGAGTAGTACCTTTATATATTTATATAATAATTTATTTTATCTAATTCATACCCATGAATTCAAGATCAATGTTATAATGATCATATTTAAATAATATTATTTCATGGTTTGTTAAAGATCTCAATTTTCAATGATACATGCAACCAAATATAATATTATTATTAAATGATTAGATAAATTAAAATGTTACTATATTTCATTCTCCCCTACTAATTGAAATTACCCAACCAAATTTTTCATGTATTTTTTTAACATGGTAATAAAATAATATATAGATTGTATCATGAACCTTAATTTCTAGATTCAAATACAGAAACCTATTATTCATGTATCCTTGAAAGACCCATACTTAGAAACGAGATTATAAAAACTTACATTTTTTTAGAGTTACAGTCCACATTATATTCGATATATTTAATCTCGTCATTCTTGAGTTTGTGAAATTATTTACAATTGGGATAGGGGATGTGATAAAATTTTCATACTTGATTTATTCCCATTCTGTTAGAATAATTTCATCCTTTGATTTGAATCATCTTGATCATGATGAATTTTATATTATTGAATAATTAAAATCAACATTTAATCGACTATAAGATCAACCAAATGATTAAAATTTATTAAAAATAACTAAAAAATTATTACCACAAATAAAAGTAATTAAAAATAAGAATCAACAATTAATTGGGGAACTACATTATTAATAAATAAATCATCAAAACATACTATGAAAGTTTAACTTACATCATTCCATAATGTTGGTCAGAGTGGATACTCAAGAGGGGGGAGAATTGAGTTCCAATTAGAATTTCTGTTAAAACCTTTTAGGATTAAAATCCCCCTAATTAAAATAGCCCAGTCAATTATGGTAGTAGAGATATATGTGAATTATTGGTCAACAGGTTTCTCAAAGGTTGATTACCCCCCAATTGAATCAGTATAGGGACAAATTTCACTTTTGAAACAAGTTTACTGAATGAATCACATATACACACTAACCAGAACTAACTATGAGAGTGAATGTAAAAACAGATTTCTGTCTTTGCTAATATAAGAACTGCGAATAAGTATAAAACAGAGTAAGTGAAAGATGAACACAAAAAATTAAAAAAGAGGTTCAGTCTTAAGTCAAGACCTAGTCCTCTTCACTTGGTGATCACCTACCACCACGAAATTATATTAAAAAGTGATACACAGCCTGTATTGGGATTTACAACAGTTTTCACAAACTTTCCATGTTTTTCAACCTCTAGCACAATTATACCTTGGAAAAATAAACTAACAATTCACACTCAACTTTTTCCATAGTTATACGTGGGAAAAAATGTAAAGAGAGTTTGGTATGGGGATTTTCAGTATCCCTCAGTTCAAGCACAAGAGTCGGCGTGTGTAACACAAACACACTACTCACAATTGTAAAATACTTAAACAAAATAGAGCTAAAGATAGTATGGATATGTTTAGAATGATCTGTTGTGTTGGAGGATTAGCTCTAGACTCATTGGAATGAAGGAAATGAAGTTTTGGTCCTTCTCGGCAAGTTGCCTCCAAAACAGATTGTCTCAACTTCCAGGTTATGACTTCCAGATGTAGAGATGATCATCTTCTTGGGTTTAGAGTTCTCAGTAGCACACCACTACAGCTTGAAAAATGATCTTTAAATAGATCTTTTTAAATCTCTCTGTTCTTCAGAATATGTGCTTGAGTGTTCTTATTCTTTCCTGTATTTTGGGTGATGTATGTGTCTCTCTTATGTATATTCAATATATTTTGTGTCTTCTATTGATGTCTGTCTCTACACATATATATATATACGCTTTTCTAGGTCAGCTTTTTCTCATTTGGTTCAGCAGGGGCTTACAAGAGAAATGTTTCAACCATGTGTGGTCTTCCTCATACCTCGTACATTCTCCGGACATGCCTGCAAATAACACTAAATAATTTTAGATGCATTAATTTGTCCAGACATGACCGTTATGGTAGTATAAAAATAATATGTAAAATAAATAAAAGAATATCATTAGATTGGCAGCAGATGCATGTCACATGGTAGACTTCAACGGTAGTCTCTCCAACTGTGAACTTCATCGGTAGGCTATTCAACTGTGAGCATCATCGGTAGGCTCTATATATGTAGGCTTGTAACGGTGGACTTTGTGTCAGTGGATGTCTTGTAATGGTAGTTGTTACTCTATGTAACAATAGCTCCTCATCAGTGGACTTCATCGGTAGTTCTGTAACATCAGACTATTGCAACAGTGACCTTTCCACCGGTAGACTTATCTCAAAAGATAATTTCATTAATAGTGGAATATGTCCCTCAGTATACTTTGAACAACATCCGACAATCTAGACAGTAGGTGTTGTCTAGTTGTAGACTTCTTCTAATAGTAAACATGTCCAACTCTAGACATGAACAGTGACACTCTTAACAGAATACTTAAGGAAGAGTCTGACAGTGAACTTCTTACGGAAACCTTATCATAGCAATAACCTTGTGATGGTGACTCTTTGTCTATGAACTTTGATAACCAGATCAATAGTAGACTTGTGACAGCGACCTTGTACTAACAGTGAACTTGTAGATCTTCAATAGTAACCTTCTAGGATCATTAAGCTAGAGTAACAGTGAGCTATAACGGTGACTTTTAACAGAAGGCTCTTACCAGTATCCTTTAACAGTGAACTTATATTTAGATAAATGTAAACTGTAAGCTGATGCAACAAAGTCATGAGACTAAAAATATAAATTGTTCAGGATAAACAATAAAAATAAAGATTAAAAAGGGTTAGCGAATGGATTAATATATCGTGGTCAATATTTAAACATGATTTGGGATTATCAAAATAGGTGAGTCCAATACATAAGTAACTAATCATAAAATTCATTCTATATATTTTAACAAAGATGAATACCCAAAAAATGAAATATTTGATTACATATTCTTTCATGATCAATTGAAAATGTATCTATAAGCTAAAGTAATAAATAATAAATAAATTTACAAAATATATTTATACCATATTGTATATTCTCTAAAATATGATAATATTTCCCACAAATAACCAAAATTACTATTCAACAATAATAAAATCACATATTATTAAAAAATATAACTCAAACTTTACTCTTCAAATAAAGTCCCTTATTATAAGAAATTAATTCTATTTTAAAAAATGATATAAGATTAAAAATAAAGTGATCTTTTAAAAAATATAATAAATCAATTAGTTACCATATCATATATTAACCACACAATTATTTATATGAATAAAGTCACATTACCCAAATGTAACGACCTTTTCATCCGAGAAACAAAATTAAATTCACAAATCATATTAAACAAAAAATATATCAATACCATTAAACTTATGTCCATAAAAAATAAAATAATTATTCCTCAAATTAAATTTTTAGTAAAATAAATACTAAAACAAAGGGTAGTATTCCCATAAGTACCCCATTAAAGTATCATTATTCTATATAAACTATCCTGAGATTAAACCTCAATAGGGTTGTATATTCAAATAAATGTAAGATCAATGTTAGACTTATCAGCTCATGAATCTTTATTTATATGGCATACCACTACAAAATATCATAGGTTTTCATAGTTTTTATCCCCACCTTCATCATATTGATTTATAACGTAATTTTAAATTAACCCAATCATATCCTGGAGGATTTTCTACCATGTTTTTAGTTTCAATCCCACTACTAGTGCAGTAGGGAAAATCAGGTTAATAAAAAAAACACCCCTTCTAGAGTTGTTACTCATAGGTGCATTTTTACAATAGCTACCTCAACTATCCATAAACTGGGATGTATTTTCTATGAAAACCATATATTCTCTGATTAAATAAATCATAATGATATTACCATATAAATAGAATTATCCCAAAAAATAACCGTAAAGATATGTTCTCTTATCTATTTTTTTTTCCGAAATCTATTTTCCAAGGAACCTACTAATCATTCTATAATAACAATTATATCAAAACTCACTCCAATAACCAAAATTCATTGTATAATTTATTATATTGTAATTAGATACCATGTATCCCCTTACCATGGACCGATTAGTTTAGTAGTTTTGAAGAACCTGATATGTATATTAGTCCCATTTAACATTTGAACTAAAATATAAAACATAGTAAATGTAAATTTTCTACATCCCTATGATTTATTCAGTGATTCCATCCTTATATCTAGAAGAAAGGATAAACAAAATAATAGTGAGATAAAATGAGAATTAAGGTTTATATAAAGTAGAATTTACATTGTGTAAATAATTCATAATCAATATTGAATGGTGAAATCAACAAGTATGACTCCCACATAATAGTGTGTTTGAATAATTCATAATATATTTAACAATCAGATAAATTCTTAAATAGAATTAATTTTCGTAAATTATCAACATTGAGTAATGAATAAGAAATATCAAAAATTACCCTAGTCAATCAAATAAATTTCAAAGTAAAACACCTTTGGTATAAATGTTATGAAATTTTTGGAATTAGAATATCAACATAACATGAATTTAGATATTTATAATATGTGAATATATTAAGAATATGAGTGTATCTAGAAAATTTTAATGGCCATAATCCTTATTAATAGATGATAAATTGCCAACAATTCATCAGAAAAACATAGTACTTTAGTAAAATATAATTTTTTTATAATACGAGAAAATGGAACGGAAAAAATTAATATAAAGTTTCATTTAATAATTTTATTTTTTAATATTTTTAATCTTTTAGAAGAATATAATATTTTTAAAATGGTCATGGTAGTGGGAAAATATATTAATGTCATGTATGATAAAATGAAACATTTCTGTTAAATTTTTTTAAATATGGTCATAAAGGTGTCATTCTATCAAATTTATAAATATCCCATTCATAAATTGTAGATATTAAATTAAAAAAATATATTTAATAAATAATTTCACTAAATTAAAAGGAATATATTAAATAAAATTTAAAGAATAAGAACAAGGAAGAAAAAATATACCTAATCAAAAAAAGAAATAATGTCATGTTTTCTTATAAATACTTCATTGATTGAATCATGCATCAAGTTTAACTAATGTAAGAATAAAATGTTGAAACTCATTAAATGTATAGAGTTAAAGAAAACATATAGAATTTATGAATTGTATACTATAAAATTTCTTCTATGAAAATATTAGTAATCCATAAAAATGAGATTTTAAAATAAATTATTAACTGTTTGGTAACATTTAATCTATAATTACATTAAAGAGTAAATTTTAATTTAAAATTTAATGACCATGGATAAATATAAATTTAAGTTATATATATAAAATAGGATGTTTATTGAACACCAAAAATAAAATAGGTGCACAATACCATATATATCTCAATGGAGTAGAAATTGAGATGCAAACCCTTACAAAGATCTTATCATCATTGCAAAAATTAATCAATGAATTGATTATGTGTAATAAAATTATAAACACATAAAATATGTGAATATAAAAAATTATATAATAAAATGTTATTTCCCTCATAATCATGAGAAAAATATTCAAAAAAGTACTATTATTAGTCATTGAATAAAAATTCAGTTAAGAATATTCTTTCCTCGATTCTGACTCACCATATATGTACTTTGTCTCTAGTATAATAATTTTATATAGATTTTATATTTAGTGAGAATATTTTTTCAATGTTATTACTTATTATTATCCATTTTATTTTTTGTATTACCTTGTCTTATATATATATAAATAATCTATTACGTTTTTGTTGGATGTTTTGATGATTTTTTGATCATGAACACATAGAAACATTGATAAATTTTCATTGGTCAAAGGGGTCATGGATACATTAGATCCAAATTGTTATTCAAGAAAAAATAATCACTTTTACAAATTAAATCCAATTTTATAATAATCCATTAATTCTTAAAATAGAAACCAAATCACCTCACATTTTGGTGGTGGATGTACACATGTATGCATCAGTGAAGCTGTCATTTTTTAAAGGGGAGAATGGTAAAAACGGAATTTATTATATTATATTACAAGAATAAAAATTATTTCATGAAATTCATATATTTTAATTAGCTCCATATTTTTAACAATCCTAGTAATTTTTGAATGAAACCGAATTACACTACATCATGATGAAAATTGGTCAATATTATGCACGAGTGATGTTTTCATATTTTAAAGGTCTTAAAGGTTATGAAATAGGATTATAAAACTATAATAATGAAATTTATGTATAAATAAGCTATAGATGTTATTATATTATCATTTTAATATAATATTTTAATTCATCACAAGAGGAAATAAAATTGAAACACATTGTAATGAGTAATACATCTTCTACAAAAACCCACCTTTGGTATGCACCATAAGACTTCAATGTTGGAACATTGGTTGATTTTCATGGCTCACTAAATGTGAGAAAGAGAGGATGGGTGGGGTCCTCTAATACCTAATGGGAAAGGATCCATTATAATTACATAAACTATTAAATTAATTTTTTTATGATGACATAAATTAAAATATCAAATATATAGGATGGAGAGAAATACAAATTTTCACATACCTAATAATTTATAAAATTTTAGGTGGTTTTTGAATTTTATATCTTAGTTTTAAACATTATTTAATTACTATGATAACAATATTTTAACACATTAGTGGTTAAGAATGTGATTACAATAGGAAAAGTGGACCCAAAGTGGAGAACAGATGATATTATAAACAATATCATATTCACCTGGAAATAGATAATAATTTTAAAGATTTAAAATATTTAAATAAAATAATATTTCACGTAATATATGATTAAAGGCGTTAAAAACTATTAAAATATTTTTATATGAAATTCATAAAACCCATAATGGAAATAGAATGATTACAATTTCAACATAAAGTAATCCTATTATTAACAATAAAATTAATTTGAAACAATAATTCGTCACAGCAATAAAAAAAATACTTTTTTTAAAAAAAATATTTCTTTATTCATTCATAGAATTTTATTATGACTATGTGATCCGATAAGAGAAATTAGTGTCAATATAGAGATATTTTGAATATAAAATTTTCTTAAAATATTATAAATTTCATCATCAAAGGAAAAAAGGAAACAAAATAACATATATTATAAGTTAGGATAGATATTTTATAATTAAACTAATAGAATTTAATTGACTCAACTATATTATAGATTTTTATGGTGTTATCAAAATATATATTACCTTTATTACCCGATATACTCCTTACTATGGAAAAAATATTTATAACTGTTACTACTCGGATTGACCAAAAATAAAATGGAACATCTGAAAAACATTTAACATTATGATTCCAAATATGAAACATATTTCTCCTTACTAAATTTCAAGAAGTGGTAGAAATAAATTTAAACTTATATTTTTAACACTCATTGAATTTTTTTAAATGATATTTTTGAATTAAAATGAATGTATGATAAAATGAAAAATAATGATTATTCCTGTGAAATTATTTAGATTGTGTAAAATAAAATAGATCTTATGTTACTTTAAAATGATACCTTTAAAATAATTTCACCCTGGTCATAAATTTATATGAGGAATTTAAAAATTATTTATTTTTTATCAAAAAATCATGTAATATTGGTGTAAAATTTTAAAATTCACTGAATAAAAGTGAATTGTTTTAACAAAAAATATTTTTCACAGATAAAATGACATAAAATAAAATTGACATCCTATTTCAGAAAAACAAATTAATCAATAAATGTTTTTTGAGTACGAAATTTGTAGGTATATTTCATAATGAGTTTACAATTATTAATACCCACCAATTATCTTTCAATGTTAAAATGATCATATTTAGATAATTTTATTTTATGGTCTAATAAAACCTGGTGTTGTGGGTGATACATGATATCAAACATAGTGTTACTGTTAAAACAACTTATAAACTAAAATATTTGGGTGTTAAAAATAAATATCCCATATTCTGTCACATCTCATATGTACTTGATAATTGTGATCAAAAGTAACTCCACAATAAACATTCACTATAAAAGTATAATTGATATTTGAAACCCAATTCTTTATATATGATATCTGAATCCCCATCCTACATTCTCTATATTGATTGATAATATACATAACCCACTTATTTAAATTATTATCATTTATTCAAGAAATAATTTGAATAGAAATTATCGAATTCTAATTTAAAAAATATTTATAACATATCCATTCCAGCTAGGTGGAACCCCCCATGTATATATGTAATAACTAAGGAAAAGATTCAACATTGATTAGTCAGCTCCATGAAATATTTTTGTTTAATTATATGATTAGATAAAATATAATGAAGATATAATAAAATATGGAATCCTTTGAGAACATTTTTTTAAAGTATGTGGATGGATGAAACTTAGACATTCATCTACTGGATAAATTTTAACTCTATTGGATAGATTTTTATAGATTTTTATTTTATACATAATTCATTACACACACATTCCCATTTCATATTTTAAAACATAATGCTATTTTTTATCCCATTCTACAAATTAATCCCTGAATTTTTCATATTGATTAATCATTTAAACTATATTTATTTAAAAAATCATTATGAAAACACATAAACTCAATTATTTTGTGATTTCATATTATTTTAAATTAATATAACAAATTAATTCATACATTCCCATTTCATTTTTTGAATAAAAATGAAAATGAAATCAAAATGAAATCATTACATGATAACCTTTGTAAAATATGACATTTTCTATAAAAAATAACAAGATTCAAGTGTTAACAATTTTATTCGATGCACCAAAAAATTTCATAAATAATATTTCTTATTAATCTAAATATGTGAGGTAACGAAAATGAATATATATAATCAAATATCATGATATATAGGAGAATAAATTATAATAGGATAAAAATAAATTCCAAAAATGTATATTTCATCGACACTTATGTTTTGGGCATGGGTCTTCTCATATATAGACTTTATGTGAATCATATTCATATAGAAATAATATTTGAGTACAAAAAATTAAAATTTTTATTAAATCAATAATAATAAATAAGAAAAATATAAACTAACTAAAAAAATTAAAATTTAGTTGTATCTCCTAAATAATATTTTCTTTTCCTACACAAAAAAAATATCTTTTATTTTTTTTCTATGATTTTATAGAAAAATTTCACTTGTTTGAATGTGTTTATAGATTTCATAGAGTAATCCATAATGTGTGGTATTCAAATTTTCTCTTTAAAGTTGATTTTTTTTATTTTCGTACAGGAACTTGCATGGTAGAAACCTCAAACTAAATTACTCCAAAAAACCATTAGATCCCCCCACATCTAGATTAAAGAAAAGAACAACCCAATTACATATGTATAATTGAAATTATATATTATCCCCTATAGTGGAAAACTATAGTGTAGGTTACATCCTAGTGTTATTCAGGATCTTTATAGCCTTGAGACAACTCCATTTTGATGTCTTTCCCTTTTAATTCTTATTTTTCTTATCCCTGGTAATCCTTATCTATATTAATCGCATGTATAATGGTCCTTTCAAAATAATCACCTAACCCTTATTTATTAATCTATTGAAAAACATTAAAAGAATATGTTTTGATAAACTAAATTCCCTTCCATGTATCATTAAAAATGGATATCTATATATATATTTTACATTGTAGAATTATAGAAATCAATGAAGATTTGGTTTCCCACTTGCCTGGTATTCTATTTATTTCATCAAGTATATCTAGTATTTTGTTTTTTTTCATTCTAAAACCATCAATCTTCCCATCATCAATATGATGGGATTCATTATCTTTAATCTTTCATTTAAAACCCAAATTTTTTGGGTATTAAATTTTAGAAATATGAATTTCAAAACTAGAGGATGGTTTTTTTTCTATTTGTGTTTTGACCAAGAATATGTGAGTCGAATTAACTCAAGATTTTTTTTTCATATATAGTATGGATTCAGTGGTGTAATAGGGGCTCGATAGATCCATTGGGAAAGAATGGGTGGCTTGCAAGAAATATAAAATTCATGGTAGTAGCGATGTGACCCATTGATCACCTAATAACACATTGGGAATGTCATGAAAAATTTCATTAATGGGTTCATTACGTGTGGTGAGGGGGTTACACCATAAGAAATGGAGGAAATTCCTTAGGGGGGGAGGGGTTACCTTTCATATAAAATGTATATTGCATTGTACACTCATAGGCTCACAACGTAATGATATTTGGTGAAGCGACCAAGATTCCACCTATGGGGGATATACCACAACCTTCATTGAGGAATCATGAATATGTTATAAAATTGGACATATCACTTTGTAACACCACATTATCATGTTTCTATCATTTCCTGTGTTTGTTATTTTTCAGTGGTGGACTAGTATTTTTCCATTCAAACCCCCTAATTTCGATGATTGATAGACCCACATGGGAGGGTCAAAATTTCTATCTCTATGCTCTTATTTTCCCTTGTTTGGATTCCCCCAAAAAATGTATTTTTTATATATTATATGTTCTTAAACATAATTTATCCCCTTTTGTTTCATATGTTTACCAGTTCCCTTGATTTTCCATGATTTTTTTGTTTCATTCAAGGAATATGAATATTACATATACTTGATTATGGTTGAAATCATTATATATTATAAAAATTTTGTTTGAGATATTTATAGAGAGTTCTGGAAGAATGAATTCATTTCATCAAACATCGTATAAATGAAAATATGTTCCCTTTAAAATTTTAATAAGGGGCTTCATTAAATTTATTATAATTATCTTCTTAATATGTGTAGATTGTTGATTATTATTCTTCAAAATGAATCTAGAGTACACCATGGGCCTTCTGTAGGTGATTAGACACACGTTAAATTCAATTGTATAGACTCGTTAGTTATTGCCAGTTTATTATAAATTTCATTAAATTTTTTAATATATTATAACCTTTTGTAATTGACTTATTTAAATTTTTGATCTTGAGATATGTAATTTTTTTAGTGTGATGGGTAGTTGGACGTGGATGAGATTGGGTGATAATATTGATGTAATAATAAAAAAAATTACATTGAATGAGGTATGTGGTCCCAATAATAATCCCATTAATTTATATAAATTTAACATGGCATGTTATATATGGTCTCCCAACATTCTTTTTATCGACCAACGGATCATATGAATTATTTGATAAATTAAATTACCTATTTTATAAATTCCAATTACATGAACAATCATTAATGGGTAATGAGGGACCCATGAATAGTGGTTAATTATCTTCTCCATTGATAGATGAGTAATTGATAACAAATATCTACTTAGTGATGAATGGACTAAGATAAATTATTATTAAATGAACTATTTTATTTAAATTAACATGTATAGAAAGGGAAGGAGATGGTGTTGGTGGACCCTTGGACACTATTTTATTCCTTGATCGATGATGATTGGGGACTTGATTATAAATATTTTCAGTTTGATAAAATTCCCCCATTGGGATAAAAATTTAATGAAATGAAATTGAAAACATTGTGTAACTTGAGATAGGTTCCTTGGCCACCCTTCCTGAAAGGATGTGTTAACGACCTTGAGATTCTCTAGTGTTATGTTGACCATAGTGAACGTTGGTTTATTAGATTATCTGTTTTTGACTTTAGGTGTCACCTAATAATGTACGGTTGTTGGTGTGTGCCCAGAATGACTGAAGTAATGATTATATGAGAAATAATGTGATATAATCACTACCCATGATTCATTATGAATGTGACTTTATGTGACCAATTCAACCCAAACATTAAAATTTCATCATTTAAAAGAAGTATTGATTATATCTCACAATAAAACATGATTAAGAACCATAAATATTTAGTGATTAATGACTAGATGCATGAAATTATACATCATATCCTAGGTAAATAAAGATGTAATAAAGGGTGTGATTATATAATAAATATGGTCTACTAAGGGAGATATTTGAAAATAAATATAAGTGAAAATATTTAAATAATAAAGATATAACCACATGACATTAACATAAAAATACATATTTTGAAATTCATATTAAATAAATCATCAGACATGGAATAAATCTTTATCAAAATAAAATATAGGAATCATAAGAGTTTCTAGTCATTTACAATCAATCATGAGACTTGAAAGTATGTCATAAACATAATAAATAAATATTTGGCATACACATAAGCATAGAAAATTATTTCCTTATTCAAGGATAGCATCCAATACTATCATAACATAGTGGATAGATTCCCACAGTTTATTGGGTTGTGTTAGGAATAAAAAATTATGTTTTTTATTTATTAACAATATTATTTCAATCAATAAGTATGTGGATAGTAAGGGGGATGAACTTGATGAGAAATAGGAAGGTCAAAATGATGCTTAATTTTTATTATGCTAGAACAGACTCCACATAAAATGAATCATATACAAAAGAAGTATTAATTTGACAAGGAATTCCACATGAATCATTTTTAGTTATTATAAGTACCAAAAGAGTTTGGATGCATCCTATAAAGGTATAATATGACCAAACCATAGCTCAAGAAAAGGTGTGTTAGATCTTCCAAACAAGGAAAAGTTCACGCCTTGGTTAGTAGGTGTGGGGGGAGGCAATAATTGTTATATGTGAATCCAAAAACTTAAAATTGTGTGTATTTAAGATATGGATTTAAAAAATAAAAAATTGTAAATAGACCAAAGTGCAGTTGTCTTCGTGTTAGACTTCCAATGCACCTGTCCAAAACAACTGTACTATAGTAACCTTGTACATGGTTATACAGATTGTGATTGACAAGGGTATTTATAAAAAAACTAGTAAGCTATTTTTGGTTCATTCTACGGTGTTTTTTTAGAAAAAAATCATGTATTTTTCAACTTGTCGTAGTGAAGAAGTTGACGTTTAGTGTTGGTTCTATATTAAAAATATGCTGTTCAAAATGAGTTACCATTGCTTAAAAATTCATCATTCAAGTTGTATTTAGTGGTTTTGAGTATATTTGTTGAAATATCATATAATAGTTATCGAAACCAAATCATAGTGATATGATTCTTGATGATTGTCACTCAAAATATGGCGATGATGATTGTGGAAATGCTTTTAGTATTCATCAATGTATCAATAATCAAGGGAAAAGGATGTTATTTCAGGACTAATGCTATTTTATTTGTTACATAAATGAATTTAAAATATAAAATAATGGTGGATTGCAATATAATTTATTCATTGCTTCAAAGTAAAGATAATTATCCATAATATAGTTTTCTTGGATGTAAACATATAATAAATCATAATAAATTTTATTGTAAAATGAATATTTATAATTTATATTTAATTATATCACCTTGTTATTAATGAATATTGGGAATCCCAAGAGTGAGGAAGAAATTAGTATTCTATGTCCACATATTTTATATTCAGAAAATATATAAGGGATACAAAGTAAATTTATGATCTCATTCTAACAAATTACAATTTTCTCTAGAGTGGGTAGGAATATTGAAGAATATGAAACCAATTAATATTTTTCCAAGATGGGATTTATTTTTTTCACAATAGCAATTTTAATTTGTTAATAAAATTTTTCTAGAATGTTAATATCAAGGTGCATTAAATATTATATTCAAAATAATTGAAGGAGGTTCCTAAAAAGAATATAATAGTGAATATATCCAAGTTTTATGATTTATTCAATAATTTTTCGAAGGTATTTTTATGCATATAAACACTTTTTGGATTATTCTAGGAATAATGAAAAATGTATGAGGAAGAAGAGGTAGGCATCCTTGGATGATAGTGAGTCGAGCATAAACATAGTAAGGTAGTGAGACTAGGAAAGGAGTGACATATCCCAAACAATTTTATTTAGAGGGAACTCATTGATGATGTGGGAGATAATTATTTTATTTCTACATTGAAACCCCTGATGGATACCCCATGGATTTTCTTAATGATGGTGAACCCTGTAAATACTCTTGTATCTATTATCATTATGTATGTACACCAAAATGGGTCAAAAAATAAATAGAAAATCAAGTGAAGTATATTTAAAAATAGGATTCAAGTGGCCTAATAGTTTTAGAGGTTATCATCTATTTAGTTGAGTTGTAATTTAAGGGTCCATGTTTTTAAATTTTATAATTCTACCACACCTCCAATCACTTATCCTTTGGGGTGAAATAATCTATCCCATATTGATGGAATAAGCATTTGTATTAGAGTAACAGGTTCACTATTTTTCCCAAATTTGATACTTATCTAATATGGTATCAAGTGTTTTAAAGTGAAATTTCATTACAAGTAAAGGATCCTATATTTTATATAAATAACATCAAATAATGTAAAATAGAGTTTACTTCCTATATATAATATTCACATATTGTTACTTGAGTTGTTGTAAAGAAAGGAATTGTTCTATTGTACTGATTTTTATTATCTTTTAAATAGAAAAAATAAATATTATAATTGATTACTTAGTATATGAGTAATTATAAGGTTCTATTAGATAATATGTATGCATGAATATTTAAAATGGAATTTTATTCAAAATATTTGGATGAAATAGGATGAACTCTATGCAAAAAAAGATATACTATTATTGTTTCCAATGGAAAAAACAAAAATAAATACCTATTGAAATAATTCTCCTACCATGGTATTAAATTTATTATATGAAAACAATATGAAGAATATAGAGTAGGTGGACATAAATTTATGAATTATTAAAAGGATAATATAGAATAAATAAAAAATGAATCTATTTAATGATATTACCCAAGTGATGATCAGGATAATAGTAATAATGGCAGTGACACATGTGTGTATAAATCTACAAAATACTCAACATGAAGAAACAAAAAAATTATGAATCAATTATTAATCCATGTTGTAAGATATATCTTCTATACTGAAGTGGTTTTAGGGAGAAATCAAGGTTTTTTGATGAAAATATTTTGAGTTCAAATGAAAATAGGAATTTCCATACTATAAAATCCTGACCATGTAAAAATTAATTATTTTACTTCATTTAGTAATGATATGTTTAATTAAATGTGAGATCCTAAAAATAAAGTGGAATCAAAGTGGTAATATTGTAAAATTATTTGAAAAATCAAGACTGGGTGTTTTGATGAAAGAAGATCAATGACGTGAGAGGATCTAAAGTAGTTTCAATTTATCAATCAAGGAAAGACCAAATGAGAAATAATTACAATGAAATTTTTTTACTTTTTCTAAAAATGGTCACATGGAAATGTAATTAAACTAGATTAATTGATGAGTGAGTAAAAAATCAATATGTAGGAACTCCACTCCTATGTTATACTCTGAGGTATCTTCTTCCAGAAGAAGTCTTGTTACATTAGAAAACCATTGTGATGTTTTTAGAGTAAAAATGAACCACGATAAAGGCTGTATCAAGCCACATAATATTAATACTTAAAAAATATCTTCAAGGGAATCAAATAAAATCTAGAAAAAAACAATAGGTTGTTTAAATTATAAAAGAGATTCAAGAACAAACAATGTATATTCCATCGAAAGGGATGATGTATTCTAAGATAGAACTCTTCATTATCAAGGAATAATTTCCAAAATTTGTTATAAAAAAATAGTAAACATGAATATTAAAAATATTTATTGGGAAATAATATCAAGGATGACATACCATACTGATTCATTTCAATAATATACTGCTTTATGTTTTATCAATTCCTTTATTATGGAAATTTTCAATCCAATGAAGGATGGAAATGCTCACATATGTAAAGAGATGTGTGTGTGTGGAATCAAAAAAATGTATTCATTGGGAATTAAGTTAAATTATCTTGATAAAATACAATATTATGATTATTTAAAAGAAATAATGTTGTTCCTTTCAATCCTCATTATTGAATGTGATCACATGTAATGTGTATCAAAATGGAAATTGGTGTCATGAGTTTATAAAAAAGGGTATTAGTTGATATTTAATAGTATGATACTCACACTCATAGTGCATTAAGTATTAGTCAATAATTGTTTGGTTTGAAAGGGTTTTAGAGTTTATATGTTGTATGTTTATATGTGAAATAACAGAACATACTTGATTTGTTGTTACAATTCCTGAGTGACATGAAAACCATTGTTGTTACCTAAAAATTCTTTTTCCCATAAACCATTCTCTGGATTGGTAGTGATATAAGATTTATTGAAATCCTAATTTCAATTTTGTAAATTAAATCATTGAATATCATCGGTTAAGTACATCTATCAATGTTTTGTGATTCTAGAATTGAGGGGTTCACCATAAAGGATTTTTGGTTTATTTTTAAAAGCTAGAAGTGGTGAAAGGAAAAATATGGAACTATATTTACTAGAGAGATCAATAAAGTTTAATATTCATTCCCAATCCCCATGGGATAAGTTGAATACCATGCGGAATACCACTTGGAATATGAACGCTATGTGTATCTTATATTTTTTGGATTTTATTCTCTATAAACTATGTGTATAAAAGCATAATGATTAAGAATATTAACTAATTCAAATAGGGTTAGTTCTAGTGTTAATTAAAGACACTAAAATTTTATGTAAGAGTACGATCCTTTTTAATAAATATCTAACAAGTGGTATGACTTCATAAGGTTTTGATTTTATATTTTTTTTTAAATACAATGGGAGATATTTTTAGGAATCCCAACGTATTCTTTATTATTTAATAATATTATGCATCCAGAAAATGTTAGTGTTCAATATAATGGGGTATACATTGAGGAAAAAAAATAAGTTCAAGGTGTTCCCTGTTTATTTTTATATAAGTTTCATTTTACACATAAAGATAACTTTATATGGGGGAAATTGGAAGGATTATATGAATTCTACAAGGACCTTATATTGACAATAAATGTTGCAAACAAGCTTTATTTTATCCTTGAGAAGGTTGAGTTTGACCGTTCCTTAAATCAATAAATGTTTTGTTATATTTTTTCAGAACAAGAAATCCCATGACCTAAGAATTGGGCATGGATAAGGTGAAGAGGGCTCCAGATGCATCCAAACTCATATCATAAGACAAGATTAAGTGGAAATTTCATAAAATGGGAAATCAGAGAGGGACCACGACATAGTGGTTACCTTGGTTTCATTATAGTGAAACTATCCAAAATCTATATAGAATAATTTCAATGTTCTTTATAATACATATCATTTTAAATAGATAGATTATAAAGCTAATATAGGTAGGAAGAACTTCATTTCTGTTGTGATATATTTATTTTTTGACGGAAGAACAAAAAAAATACAACACACCACTGTGAACATGGACTGGTCAAGTGTGTGTTTGGAATTGAAGATATATTGTTAAAATGGACACAAAATTTCATACATGACATAGTTTAAGGTTTCTAAGTGGGTGGTAGCTAAAGCTAGAAACATGGAGTAATATAATTTTTATGACACAAGATATTATTCTTGTAAAGGATACTTTAGACATGGATATATGATAAAATATTTAATAAATGGAAACCATAAAAGATTATAAAAATTGTATATTTTTTAAGCCTATAGTATAATAAAGTTATTTCCAATAATATTTTGGAATGTGAAGAAGAAAGATCAACCAATATTGAATTCATATGAAGTGAAGGGGAATCCTAGTGGACAAACAATATGGAATCTAACATTTATTTTAGATGAAGTCATTAATTATATTAAGTGGACTAAATTAATATAAACTATATGTGGATCCTTAATCTAGTGGAGAGAAAGTATTGAATAATAAGAGGCAATGAGCCAATTGTCTGCCTTAAGAAAAAGGGAGTAGACACCAAACCTTTTAAGTTTTGGAACATGGGAATAGATTAACCTATCCATAAAAAAATAGGGGAGTGATCCCTATGATTATAATTGTTATCAAAAATGGCATTGGGTAGATTTTTTATGTTTATGTATTTTTCTTGGTATATACCTATTGATGTTGAACAATGTAAATTCTCATCTATCGATTTACTTTATGTACCACACCAAAATGGCTAAAAATAATCTAGCTAAGAATATTACAAGAGTAATCCATGTTTCCATATACATTTATAGTTAAATATATATTTAAGAGAGTCATAATTTATGGTATGGTTTGTATAATGTTTATAATTATATCACAATTTGATTCACCACCACCCCCACCCAACTCCCTAATTCAGTGTGATCGCATTATTTCCCCAATTTTGGGACAAATAGGGTCACTCCAATTCCATTTAAATACTATCTCATGAGATATCAAGAATTATATAATTAATTATAGGGATATATAAAATCATTTACAACCCTCAAGTAATCAAAATCATTTATATGTGTTCCATAAGATCATAAAGTAACTCATCATTCCTTCAAATCATAATTAACCTGTGGGAAAAAAATGCGTTGCAAGAAACATTAAATTTTTTTTACCAGTTTCATTATAGAGAATTAATGTCAATAGTACCATTATATTATATCATTAATGAGTAATATAAATAAAAAAATGTTTCCGAATTTTATGAAAACAAATTTTTTAAAGAATTATAAATAATCATTGAAAATATTAACAGATAACATCTTCTTTTTATATAATATAAAATGGAAAACTATAAAATTCCGCAACATTTGAAAAAATATTAACTTTAAAAAAGCCCTGGAATCATGTAATATAATTATAGTAATAATAAATAAACAAGGTGGATGGAAAATACCTTCATTCAATATATCTTAACTAATATTATTTCCACACATCCATTAAAATTATAATATATATCATATAGTAATGATGAATTTTTTTAAATTATTAAAAAAGAAAAAAAATATACTAAAATAAATTAAAATAATCATTATATAATACTAAATGAAATAATTTAGACATTTTAATGAATATAGATGTAAAATAAATATATTACATACCTAAAATGACAATAAAGTTATGTTTTTCATAAAAAACATTGTTTTTGAATTTTTGAGTACCTAATAGGGGGAATTATAAATAATACATGAAAAAATCAAATAGATAAAACAATTTGGTTTAAGATATAAATTTTTTATAACTAAACTCATGTAAATTGAATCATAAATATTCCTGATGAGAATTGAGAGTGTAACTTAAACCCTTAACTCATATCCTAGCTTGCTTCACAAGAACAATTACATCCAAGATAATAAATTTATATTTATTAAACATCTATTTAAAACCCATATTCATTATAATCATACTAAATATATTTAACTTATAATATTAAACTTCACATATATTTTCAATTCAGTCTTTTAATCAATATTCATGTGTAAAATGTTATGTTTCCAACAAATGTTTCGGTTTGTAGAGTCTTTTCCATCAACTTTGGTCATTGATTAATCATCTCCATAATAATAATCATCTCATGAATATAATATGTATTCATTGTATGCAATTTTTGAATATTCCATTTAAGGTGGTAATGAAAAATAAATTGCATCGCCTCATGAAGGCAGTAGTACACAGTCACATATGCGTAATGTTTAAATATTTCAATTGATGGAAATAACGTAATCCAAGAAGTAGTTTATCTTGAGAGAATAAAAATTATTTTAATAATATTTTTTATATTTTTTTAAATAAGTGTATATAGTCATCTCAGAGATATTGTGAAAAAAATGAAATGCATCGGTCCATGAAAGCGACAGTCTTTTGGTAGTCATGAGTGACACATACATTTTCCATTTGATTCATAAAAAGAAGATAATAATTATTCCATCAAAATCATATTATTTTTTATAATTTTTATAATTAAATAATCATGTTTACATGGATATAAAATATTTTTTTGTGGCATAAGGAGAAATAAACATAGATGAACTCTGTTATTATAATTACCTCTTCTTCTAGTATCCTCATTTAACTTACACAATAAGCTACCATGGGATAGTATTTTGGACACAATAGAACCACAATGACATAGAGAAAAGATTTAAGAATTTATTTTCATATATATTAGTCAATATATTGTTCTTAATGTGTGTAGATCAGCGAGGAGAGGATGTTCTCTTATATATGAGGGTGAGTCCCACCCTATAAATAAAATTTACTTAAAAATAATATAAAGTCATTTCCCTGGTATATTTTCACAAATAAGCCCAATTTATAAAAAACATTATCTTATTTATAAATACAATCAACTGATTAAATAAACATATGGTTTTTCTAATATTAGAATCATTATCTCTCAGTTTAACCACTTTTAACCCATTTTAACCCTTACTATGTAAACTAAAATTCTAAAAATTGAGGTAATTTTTTATGAAAAAAATGAAATTTAACATGAAATAGATGTAGTAAATGATGAAAATAAATATAAAAAAGAATATTTAGACTCAATTTCTAACATTATCAGAAATTACTCCTAACGTATTACCTCAAAACATAAAATATACTTTTTTAGAAATAAACCATCTTTAAGCAGAAAAATGTATTTATTCTAATTAATTACCAAGAAAAAATGTTTATAAGAATGTTAACTTATATGAAATAACATATTACAGACAAATATCATTGAAATAATTCATTGGTTGTTGTTAGATTATTTTTTAATATAATAAAAAATCTCACGAAATAAAAACATTTTTGAAGAAAATATCTCATTTTACCTTCAAATTATTTCATCTTAATTTATAAATGATTTATAATAAATGTAGGATTTATTATTCATTATTATATATATAATACATAAAATTAAATATTTTAACACCGAAAATAAGAAAAAATATATTTAAAATAAAAACAAATGAATATATATAACAACAGTACAGAACATAACATTTCCATTTAACAATGATTTTTTAGACTAGTAATACTAATAAATGTATAACCATTAAATTGATATAATTTATTTATTTTATTAATAACTAAAATAATTTATCAATTAATTCCACTAATTTCATTCATAAAATATATTGAATTAAAAATAATTAAAATTCAATAGAAATTGATGGAAATAGATATAGATAATTCAATATCATTACATGTTAATCAGTAGATAAATTCTTATAAAATTAATTTTTTCTAACAAAATATTGACTGGGTTGGGGGGTCTTTGTCTGTAGAACATTATGTCTTTTATCTAGAAACAATATATGTTAGTCCTCATATAAAATATCATGATATAACTCTATATTCACTGAGTCTATTACATATGAATAATCATGTATGTACTTTATAAAAATTGTTACATTGAAGAAATCAAGATCTATAGAGAGTTTCTGTGGAAGTGTCAGGTGATAAGATTCAATCCTGATACAATTAATAATCTTCGATGTATCATTATATCTAGTGATCATATATATCTTCATTTAAAATCTATTAACTATCCTAAAAAAATATAGTGATAATAACACATTATCTCCCACATAAAACTCTATATCTCTCCATCGAATGAATTCATAACATTTATATCAAGAATAGTATTTTCTAATGTTATGTTGTATGTGTAATGTTACAATGTTTTTAGTTAAATTCCTCTCCAGAGTGAATGTGTATTATATTATGCACATACAAATTATTGAGAAACAAACAAATTCATTTTTTACCTACAAAATACTATCACATTAATCAGTAATGAAACCAATTAAAATTCCAAAAACTAAAATTAGACAAAATATATAAAATATAAGTTATAAAATAGGAAAATAAGGACCACCCCAATCTACTAGAATCATCTCCCCCACTACAAAACTATAGAAAATAGAAAAATAATAACAAAAGAAGACAATTTATGGAAATTTAATCCTTGAAAGAAATTAATTTGAATATTGAGTGAAATAATAGAGTATTACATACAGTAAGTAATTTCATCCTTGGTAATAGTAACATAACCATTGGGAATAGTAACCTAACCATTGTGAATAGTATCTGAACCACTAGAAAAATAATTTCACATAAAATTAAAAACATAATGAAAAAGTAATATTTATGATGATTAATTTGTGGTAATATAAATTTTATAATGTCTAAAATTAAATATCATGATTAAGACATTATAAGAAAATATAAACACATATTTAACAAATTCTTTGTTAAATACTTTTATAAAATATCATTATACTTGTATTAAAAACAAAAATTCCATATTTTATAAAATTATTTTGATAAATTTAATTTAATTTTTCAAATTAGTACGTTGAAATTATACAATGGTAATTTTTTTGGAAATTTTCTAATATACATAGTTTTTTGGGTGAATGTTATAAAAAAAATTTCCAACCAACCGGTGTAACTAAAATTACATCATTCATGATATAATAATGAAATAATACTTTATATAACTTTAGTTTCATCCCTTTTATTTTTAGTTTCACAAATGGTTTATTAAAATAAAATAAACTCAATTACGAAACATAAAACATATTTTCAAAACCAATAGTCAAAAATGATTTTTTCTTGAACCAAGTCGGGTCGCCATCCTACCCAGCACCCGACCTAGTCCGCGGCATGGCCCCAAGGGAGTACATAATCTCCATGGGTATGAAAATAGTGTTAAGAATCAATATAAACTAGTTTGGAATGATTTTTTCTATCATAAGGATAAGTATATAAATATAAATTGAACAAAAAAGATCAATAAAAGGAGATGAATAGAACAAATTGGCATCGGAATAAGGAAAAAACTATGTAATGAAACATACCTCATATGACCTCGTGGGTGACCATTGAATATAAAACACACTAACTACAAGAGTGAACCAATACTAGACCCTGAAACTGAGAATATAAATTAGGGTTGAGCACTGAGATTCTCAGTAGGAATGCCATAGTACAATAATGCCTTATGCACTTACCTTTCAACAAAAGCACAAAAATGTGCTAGTTTTAAAATATTGTGTAATAAAATAATTTATATTGTTCTTTACAAATTAATGTAATAATATTTCATGTTCAAGAAAAGAATTTCCCTTCCACTTTGTTCTCAAGAGAGGTTCCAAGTAGGCATTAACATTTCAAAATGAAAGGAGACCAATTTAGATTAATAATATTATTTTTCACAAAAGATGGAACAATCATGGAACAACTGAATTGAAAAGCATATCACACTCACCATGTTAAATCCCTAATAATATAGTTTTATTTGGGGATCTAACATCCTCATACCCTAGTGAAATGTGTTATAGAAACCCCAACGAACTATGTTCTCTTGCACTATCCACTAGTAGGGAATAAACCAATAACCTAGTGGACTACAATCAATCATCATTATACATAGTTAGTGTTGTAAGTGTAAATACTGATAGACGACACTAGTATTAATCACATCTATATCATCTAGCATACTAGTGTTAGTCCACCCACCTAGATACCCATGTTTCTCATGTGCTTCATTTCAATTGGTGGTGAGTTTTCAAAAAGAAAACATATATGATATTCTCATTTTGGTTACTCAAAAACAAATCCAACATCTCACCATTGATCACACTCCTTGGAAACTTCCCCCTTTTTATATGTCATACAATAATGGAAATTTCTCTTCACTAGTAACATACCACAAACCACACATTTAACATACATATCATGTTTCTTAAAATTATGGGGCTTGCCTCAAGAGGGTTTTTTCATATTTACAAATAATTTTCATGGTGTCAAACTGGCCTCATTACTTTACACGTTATAAAAACAACTTCAAAACTTGCTTAAACCCATGAAACCCATTTAAGAAAGATAAATCACTATTTAACCATGAACTCACATCAAACCCCGTATACTTTTCCTAACTTATCAAATTATGGAATTTCCCCATTTTAAGTAACACAATAATAATTATCCATTTAAATAAACTTTCACAAGTAATATACACCACAATGTTTTTGAGAAATACCTTACACACACCCAGAACCATTTTAGAAACTAATTATATGAATTTAACATTTTAATCATTCTAAAACAGAATTAGAAACATATTTTAATGAAACAACAAATGTAATCACATAATGTGAACCTGAAAAATTAAGGAAAGACCAACATCAGGAATCACCATCACATTACGTTGCATGCCTATACTATTAATAATTAAAGAAATATTTTTTAAAAATACTCAAGGAATTAAGGAATTCAATTTAAAGGTATAGTTCTAGAGTACCTACCTTCATGTGGAACCAAACCGAACATCCGGCCCTTGGTACATTCTAACTAAGTACTTCTACTCCCCTACTAAGGATATGCACATTTAGAAACATATAAGGACACTTAACCCCTATTCACGGACCCGCATTGACATGAACATGTGATGGGTATCAAAACATATATATATATATATATTCTTATATGTATATACTAGTATCCACTCACCTACGTATGAATTTTCATACATATATATATTGGCACACCTAGCCCCATACATGTATATTCAATGCCATGGATGAATATACATTTAATAGGGGAACCCACATATATATATATACATATATATATATATATATATACTTACCTATTCACATGAGGTCGGGCCACCTTCGACACAACAACTCGAAACCACAGAGCTGGAACAAGGCTCTACCCATATAATTAAATAAATCAATAAAACAAATTATGAAACACATAAGTATTTTCACAAAAATGTTTTATACCAAAACAAATTCAAATCAAATTTTTTATCCAAATGCACACAAAATCCTATTTTAGAAACATTCACCCACTGAAACATCTTCAAAAATATGATTCGCATCCCTTTCACACTTAACTAAATCTTTTGAACAATTTCATAAGACATTAAAAAATGGTATAAATCACAATAAAACCCTTGACCTTTAAAAAGAAAAATTACAAAAACATTATCCTACTAAACAAATCCAACACGTGATAAACATTAAGAAAATCAAATTCACAAAATAAAATTAATTAAAGAACATGAAAAATAATTAAACAGTAGAATTAATTCATTAAATAATATTTAAATGTGGAAACACTTTCCTGAGTATAAAAATTCCAAATTCTTGTGTGAACCTTCAACTGAACCTAATACGCCCCATAATAAAACCAAAAAGAACCGTAATTCACTTTGTTGAACAAAAATATTAATGATTAAATGCCTTATTTGACACCCCAACGGCTGAAAACAGTAAACCCTAAAGAATCCAACTCCAAACACTTATGAAGGATGAAGTATGTTCTTACCAGGGGAAGGGGTGTGTGCTGGAGGAGAGGTTGATGACCAGAGATGCCGGAAAAAGGGGCATCGACAGTGAATGTGATCATCGTACAGTGCCGGATAGTGGGTGGGGGGGGGGTGTCAGACTAAGAAAGAGGCTAGCAGGGGTTGGTCAAAATGAAAAGAAACACTAGACAATGGGAGGATAGGGTGGCATAAAGTTAGAGAGGGAGGTCGTTGGATGTGGAAGGGGTAGGGCGCCATGTAGTAGTGCATATGGAGGAGGCCTATTATGAATGAAACAAAGGTAAAAGTGGGGGTGGTGGCCGATCCATAAAAAATAAAATAAAAATATTAATAGAAAATAATAACAATTATATTATGATAATATTAATAATATTAATAATAGTAATAAAAATAAAAATAATAAGAATTATAATAATATTATTATTAATCCTCTTAATAATTATATTATCATTATTGTTATTATTTAAATCGTTATTATTATTGTTGTTGTTATTTTTATTTCCTATCCATTTTATAGTACTCCTAGTAAATTAAATAATTAATTAATTAATGATAACAATATTTTTTTTAAGCACCAATTTTGTGACTCGGTGACATGGAGATGCTAGAGAGCATTGACTATTCAATGCATGTACACCAGACACTACATGGAAAAAACATTTTTTTAATAAAAACTCAAAAATTTATGTAGGGTTTCAACCTAAATAACCTGATTCCAAGAAAATTAAACAAAATAAATAATTTAAAAGCAGTGGTTGTCAAAATTGTCCCCACCATAACACTTTCGTCCCTAGGAAATCCACAACAAGGTCTAACCAGGATGTAGAAGACGATGCTCCCCTCACAGTCCAAGGAGATTTCCAATGAACAACCAATAAGAGAAAGATCAAAACACAATCACTAAAGGAATAGACATAAAAAATAATATTGGGAGACCCAAAATGGACTCCCACTCAAGTGATGCCTGCCATGTGATTCTCTCCCCCAAAAGTTATGTCACCACAAGTTGATGATCAATAGACAGAAACCCTAACAGGGCACACTTCGATGTCCTAAGACAAAACACCATGAAGGCTACAAAAGAGTCTCATGTATTATACCAGAAACAAAAAATGAACTCCACGAGGTTATCACAACCTTACTTCCCAATGAAGTTGGGCAGACATTGAACCGAACGTTATCTCAAGGATTGGTCTTTGGGTTGTATAACATCAAATGAGACTATGAATATCCAAAACAACACTACGGACAAAATAGAGTTACTAACACTGGGAGGTCCAAGTGAACTCTCCACCATAAGTTTCAACTAACACTTGAGGCGGTACCGGGATACCAATAGGGAGAAGCCTGACCAGACATCCCACCCTACCAAAATAGATAACATTGATTGATTTTTTGAGAATTTCTGAAAAACCAACAGTGGGTATCCCCACCATAGAGACCAACATTCATAACTGACTGGTAAAAACATGAAAAGGAACTTAACATGGGATAACTCGAAAACCTTCCACAACTACTAGATCCCCTATCACAAGGAATTCAGTGAAATATGACTCTAGTCCATATGGAAACACACAAAACAATTCTTTATTCCCAAGGGTAATTATCAACCTTAGATAAGACCCAACTAAAATGGAGGATATTTCATAATGTATTCCATACAAGGGCCACCAAAAAAAGACTCACACATGGAGAGATAATATTACTTGATTTCTAAGAAAAATGGATAACTGAATCATTGACACCAAAGAGAAATTATTTCACCCACATGGGTCACAACATGGAACAGATATCCATGAGACTCTTTCACCAAAATGGTCCACTCTGAATGAGACAAAAACACATGACAAAAACTGTCTGTTTTTCCAAAATTGAAGATATAGACTGGACCGAGGACCCTTACAACCCAGGGGGTTTTCGGTCTACGAATTAGCTTCACTCTGACATATATGACTAGAGTGCATATAGTTGAAGCATCTCCTGCCTTGCATTTAGGTACTAAAAACCCTATATCAAAACTGTTTCCTACTCATGCAATGAGAAACAACCTTGTGATCCAACAACATCAATAAAACAAAAAACAACCCATAATCTTCTCACTCCCACATAGAACTTTCATAAGGACACGGGCTTAAAAGATGCATGTGTATCACCGCATTTGACTTCAATCTGGATTTTACACATTGGTGGACCAACACGAACCACCACATAGATGAACCAAAAGAGAGGCCCAAGTCCCTTTCCAACACAAACAACACCAACAACCAGAACCACTTTAACCTTTCCTCAATGGAATTTTCTTCATCGATCTCAAATAGGTCCATTAGACATGACGAAATCAAACTTATCCTTTTAGATCCCAAGAAACATAAGGAATAAAAGAAACTTCCAACCATCTAAAACCACTCTTCCATTGTAAAAAGTATCTGCTTAACTGAAACAGAAGATAGATAAACTAAACCCTAAAACCCAAGAAGAGAGTCTTTAATTTGATCAACTAGAGGAGATGCAAACATCTAACACTCATGGGGGTACTTTAATTTTCATTAGTTATTTAGGTGGCATAAACTAGTCAAGAAATAAATCCATGGACCCAATAAAACTAGTTCAATGGCTACGATATACGTCAAGTGAACACTAGACATATAAAGGGAACCTCCGCAAGTGCTTCTGAAAGAAATTTTCAAAAGAATCCACGAACCAAACACTTTCACACCAATATACCAATAATAACTCAAACTAAAGACACAAGTTAACCAAAAAAGATTTCTCATCTTGAAACGACACGCAAAAACCACTCCAAAAATAAAAAATACAAACCACACAATCACTATCTATTAATACACCTCTTTTTCCCTTAGAATCTGTTTTTTTAAAATAAACAATGTTTGTGGGTTTCGGAAACACCAATGGTGTCTCGTGGGCCTCACATATGAATGTTTTTATTTCCCACCTGTAACACACCACATATCCACCCTAGAACTCATCCGATCATGATACTAACCAGCCATTATCCCATCTAAACTAGTGCATGTGGTCACCCATACGGATACCAAAGACCAAAACCGAACCTTCATGATTTTCAAAATCAAGGCATTTTTACCCACGTTTTCTTTCTCAACACTACTAACCAAAAAATAAAAACCTAATTCAAATCATACAAACCTTTAAAATAATTACCAACCATTTGCATAAAAACTAACTTTCATGTCTTATAGATTATATTCAAAAAATTAAATCACATTTCAAAACACCTTTCAATATTTGAATGAGTTTTATTTCAAACTAATTTTTAAATCCCACTTCAACATAATTTGTGCTTTCCAAAATAAATTTCATGAAATTCAATAAAATCAATTTTCACCCTTTCAAAATTCAACCTGTTTCCATTTTACTGGAAAATCATGTCACAAAAATTAAAATTTAATAAAACTATGTTATTTTTACTTTAAAACCATATATCCATGATTTCAAAATAAGTTATTTTAAAATTTATATCCAAAACTCAAATAAATACAAGACGCTTCTCAAATGATTGAAACTAGTGTTGGAGGGTGACTCAAACATAATATTGGTAGCCATACGTGAGTCATGAAATCCTCCTGGAGAGTTTTCTAAGACCATATCCCCTGATCTACATTGATTTTTAGACCCTACAAACTCACGATAACTATTGAACCAACTCTAATTTCATTTCCCCAAAACGAGCAACCATAAGGATTAAAAGGCTCATATGGAACCCGACTTCCCCTGGTAGCTCATGTATTTTTATGAGGTGTGCTATCCGGGTACCTTACCTATAAATAGAACAACGTGTTTTGATATTCATAGCTCTGATCTACCAAAATTCTTTCCCAAAAGAACATGACCCAAAAACAGTGAACCTCCTCTAATACTATTTAGTCATAAACCAAGCTTGGTCTCCATCTAACCTAGCACCCAACCCTGCCTACAGTAAGGCCTGAATGGCATTCTTCATCCCCTGGTGCTGGAAATACTGTCAGGCATCAGTATAAAATAGTTGGGAATGATTTTTCACATAATAATTATAGGAAAATAAACATAACATGAATAAAACCTATCAGAAAAAGGAGATGTATTGAAAAAATTATCAGCGAAATAAGGAAGAAACTAATTAATGAGACATACCTCATGTGATCTCATGGGTATCCCTAGAACTTAAACAAAACACACTACAATAGCGATCCAAAATTAGGCCCAGAAACTGAAATGATAAACTAGGCATGAGCACCAATATGATGTGTAGGAATGCCAGAGTACAACAAGGCCCTATTCCTTTACCTTTCAAAAGAAACCAAAAAATGTTCTAGTTTGAAATTATGACATCATAAAATAATGTTTTCCATTTTATGAAATTTTAATAACAAAATTTCATTTTCCAGAAATGTATTTCTCTTATACTTCTTTATCAAAGTAGGTTCCATGCATGCATTAACATTTCAATGTGAAAGGAAGCCAATTTATATTAATAATATTTTTCCACAAAATAGGGAAAAAGAATGGAACAACTTAATTAAATGTCAAATCACATGAACCATGGGAAATTCATAAGCATCTATTGTTAGTTAGGGACCTCAGATCCTTGTAACTCTGTGAAATGTGGTATAACAACCATAATGAACTTTGTTCTCTTGCCTGAGCTACAGGTAGGGAACAAAAAATTAATCTAGTGGTCTCCAATCAAGCATCATTATGATTAGTTAGTGTTGTATGAATCAATCCTGCTAGATGAAACCTGTGGGAACCACTTCTGTATCATCTAGAATTCTAGTCCTAGTCCACTTACCTAGATAACTAGGTTTTCCATGTGCTCCACTTCATGTGGTGGTGATTTTTTATCAAGAAATCATATAAGAAATACCCATTTTGTTTACTAAAAAACACATCCAACCTATCACCACTGATCTCCCTCCTTGAGTGCATCCCCTATTTTATAAGTCACAAAATAAAACCTAAACCACTTCACATGGAACATACTACAAATCACACATTTAACATAGATATAATGTTTCTAAAAAATGGGGCATGCCTCAAGAAGTTTTTTTCACAATTACAAATCATTTTCAATGATCCAAACATGCCTCATTACTTCATACATTTTAAAACAACTTGAAACCACGCTTAAATACAAGAAACTCATTTAAGGATGGTAAATCACTATTTAACATTATATTGACATGAAATCCCATACAGTTTTCCTATATTACCAAATGGTAAAATTTCCACTTTTAAAAATCATACAAGGTTATATATTCATTTAAATCATGTTCCACAACTAATAAACACACCAATATTATTAAGAATTACTTCCTACACACCCAAAAAAAATTAGAAACAAATTTTAAGAATTTAAAATGATAATAATTCTAAAACATTATTGGGATCACTTTTTAATGAAAAGAACACATGACAACACATAATGAAAAACTCAAAATTGAAGAAAATACCAATATAAACCATCTTTATGACTTTACATAGCATGCATATACTATTTAATATATAGGAAATATTTTTTTTAAACACTCAAGTAATTATGGAATTGAATTTAGGGGTATAGCCATAGAGGACCTACCTAACAGTGGAGCCAAACTGAACATCCATCCCTTTTCACTTTATAACTAAGAGAAGATGCTCCCTCACTAAGCATATCCACATTCACATATATATAAGGACACCTATCCCCTATTAAGACACCCACAAGGCCATGAACATGTACACTGGTATCCTTTCATATATGCTTATATACATATACTAGTCGCCACTAATCTAAGTTTGCATTTTCAAATACATACATGGAAACACCTAGCCCCATACAAGTATATTCACTACCATGGATGACTATACATGTAACGGGGGAAACCCACACACACACACACCCACACACACACACACACACACAGATATATATATATATATATATATATATATATATATATTAACCTATGCACACGAAGGGGAGTCACCTTAGGACTGAAAGCATGAAACCACCAAGTAGGAACCACACAATACATATATATTTTAACAAGTCAATAAAAAAGGTATGAAATGCTTCAAAATTAGAACCAAAATGTTTTATACCAAAACACATTCAACTGATTTTTTTTAAACCAGATGCACAACAAAGCATATTTTAAAAACCTACACCCACCAAAAAAGTCATGCAAATATGATTCACATCTCTTTCACACTTAACTGAATCTATTGAACAATTTTATAAGACATTACCAAAACGTTATACATCATAAAATAAACCTTTCACATTAAAAAGAACCATTTCAAAAACATGTGCCAACCAAGCAAATCCAACACCTGGTAAACATTAAGAAAACCAAATTCAAACCAATAAATTAATTAAAGAACATGATAAATTAATTAAAAAATAATTTTAATTAATTATATAATATTTAAATGTGGAAACACATACCTCAGTGTATAAATTACAAAATCATGTGTGAATATTAAACTCCAAAGAATATGCACAACAAGCGAACTAAAAATAACCCAAATCTACAAGAATGTATAATAATACCAAAGAATAAAATAAAAATTTGATACCCTAAGTGATGGAAACATAAAAACATAATGAAACAAACACCAAAACCCTAACATAGAGGAAGTAGGGTCTTATCAGGGGGAGGCACATCACTGGAGGAGAGACTGATGGTCAGGGTTACCGGAAAAAATGGCACTGATAGCAAATGGGAACATTAGATAGGGGAGGATAGGGTGACACAATGTGGGAGAGGGAGGTCGTCGGACGTGAAAGGGGGAGGGCTCTAGCTAGCAGCGCATATGGAGGAGGCCTGGTAGGCGCGATGCCAATTGAAAAAGGGGGGCCAATGACCAAACCCAAGGAAAACAAATAAAATAAAATACAATAAAATAAAAAAATAATAATAATATAATAATAATAATCAGGATATTAAGGATAATATCAATAATAGAAGTTATAATAATAATATTCTTATTATTCTTATTAATAATATTACCATTATTGTTATTCTTTAAATATTTTCTTATTTTTATTTTCATTTTTCTTTCATCGTGATTTTATAATACACCATGTTAATTAATTTATTAATTAATAAATGTAAATAATTATTTTTAACACCAGGTGGTTTAGTGACCTATCAATGGTGCATAGCTTCGACTCTACCCTACCTATGACCCAAATGCTACAAGCACCGAACATGCATTTTGAAATACAAACTAAAAAATGTAAGCTGGGATTTAACCCAAAATACCAGATGAAAATAAAATTAATTAAATAAAATAATTTGAAATCATTGTGTGTCATAGATTCCTTAAATTTACCATATTTGTTTTATTTAACTATCCTTTTTTAAAAAATAATTAATTAAAATTATAAAGGGGTTTTTATGTCATTAACTCATTATATTATATTACTATATGATTAATATTGTTAAAAAATTTATATAATATGTTTTAACATGGATATATTGTTTTTTTCCAGTATTTTATTCTAGGAACACCCCTCCCCTTATGTATAAATAACTTCTCTCCCTCGCCTTGGAAAAACACTCCTTACAACATTTCAAAAAAATATTTTAGGACCAAATCCACCGTCAAAATCCACATAGAACGCTAATGAGTTTTTTGGAGCTAACTAACTTCAACCACCACAGATTTATTATTTCGCACAAGAGAAGCAACACAGAGGAGAGAATAAGTCTCTATTAACTCTTCCCACTTGTAATATTGTCTTTATTAATTTTATATTTTTATTTTCAAAGAAGTATACTAAAAAATTGAGTATAAAGTATTTTATAATTATATTAATTATGATAAAATACGTTAAATATAATATTTTTGGAAAATATTAGTGTTATACTTCCCTTCATGGCTAATTCGACAACTACCCATTAATGGTTAGTTAAACACCTATAGAGACATTTAAAATAAAATTATTATAACCACCTTCATGAATGTAAAATATGAATTTTATATAATATATAAATTTGTAATTATAAGTATTCTATTATTCTATAATTAATTATACAAATAGATTATTTACATTTAAGAGACCATAGAAATGAAAGTGAAACCAGAGATTTTTAAGGAAGATATGATATTGAAATGCTTCAATTTCATCAAAAACATTTAAGAAATATATTCCAATGATTACAAAGGTGATTTTTTTTCATTAATTAGTATAATTAACTTATATGTAAATGATTCAAAATAAATATTTTTATTATTCAGGAGGCACAAACATGATGAAATTAACAATGAAAAAATGTAATGGGAATCTGAAACCCATTTCTGTTCTTTGGGTTATTCTCTCTTTTGTTATATTAATGTTCATATTATGTTCATAAATTTTACTTTCCCTCTTACATATAGGAAATAAATTTCCCTACCATCTGAGAATTTTTGTTAATAAAACCCATTTATTTCAAAGTTACTTCAATTTACAAAACACAAGATTTCACTCCACTTGAAATACATTCTGTACACTCAAGCGTAATAATGTATTATTCCAAGAATTACTTATAATATTCATTTGGTAACCCAAAATATCATTCATGAATGTATGATTTATGAAATACTTATGAATCCAATTATCATCCTTGGGTTTTCTTTATGACATTAATTGAAATATTTTCAATGTGGCAAGCATGATTATGTAAATTTTATGGTGTGACAGGTGGGCCTATATTTATATAGCTCTCTACTGCATTTGGAATGGTGATTAATCTCAAGAGATAATGTGAAATATGTGTGAATGTGATTTTATATTTGTTTATAATGATTATTTTATGATTATCCAAATATGTTACATAAGAACATGATGCTAGATTTTCTCACAACTATGTATGGTATTTTACAACTAGGACATGATGTTTCCTTTTTAAGCATTTCCACATTCCATTCCTTCATATGATGATTCATCTCAATAATTTTATGATAATACAATTATTATTTTATGATGGTGATGATTAATCACTTCCATGTTTTATTGATTCATGTTCTTAATTATCCTCTTATTGGGGTTTTATATCACCCCTTTAATTGATGTATATCTTTAGGTGATTACTTATAATAAGAAGAATGTGAGGGACACTAAGATTCTATATGAGAATTAATAAAATATTTTTTAGTTTTTATTATATAAATATTAGGTAAGAACCTAATTTTACCATGAAACCAAATCATTTAATCCTGTATTTTTAAATAGATTTTTTTTATCATTAAATTGTTGTAATAGTAATATATGAAAAAATAGGGTCACTATAGTTGGTATAAAATAATTACTAATTAATTTTAAAATTTATATTATACAAAATTACTAAAAACCATTAAGATAGAACTACATGTATATAAACATCCCTGACAAATTTTTAGTAAAATTATAAACCTAGGGATCCCATATGATATTCCATTAGTGATAATTGCATGTCAAAATAAAATATTTATTCATACTTTTTGGTTTAGGTTTTGTTTAAACCGTTTGAATTTTAAAAAACGGTTGGAACTATGAGAAACCAACCCAACAACTTGTGTGAGAGACAATGCAATGATTGTCTGAATGACTTCCCCAAAAGCATGTGAAGTGGGGGTCAAAGCATTATGGAAATGATTAACTGTTTGTATTAGGATATGAATAACAACCTGAATCTTATGTAATTTCCACCTTTACCAAGAATGATAAACTAACATTTGATTCCTTTATTAATTTCCGACAACTAATGATTAGTTGAACTTCTCTTCCACTTGTCATGGAATACTAGTTTACCATAATGGAGGTGATCTTTTCTGTGATCTATTATTCTGATAAGGAGAAGGTGATACCAGTGGTTTATCATTTTTATGGAGAAGTAGATCAATATAGCGAATTGGTAAATAACACCAAGAAAAAAGGCTGAAATGGAATATATGGAGTGAGAAGAATTTAAGAAAATATTTCTCACCAATTATTTCCCTCTAGCATTTCGTACAAATATAGAGAATGAATTCATAAATTTGATGAAAAATATGGTTGATATGTCATGGATTATGAGGAAAACAACACAATGCTTACAATATGTTCCTTGGATTTTGTTTTCAACAAAGATATAAAAGTTGATAGATTAAGTACTTGTTTAAAACAAAAAATTTGAAAGGCTATAGCAATATGAGACTATGGTATTTATGAAGAAGTTGTTTGATGTCATCTCAAAGTAGAGTTAGAGTTTGGAAAATTGTCCCATGGTAATGGAGGTAATAAGATAAATATATAGTTTCAAGATGGTGGGTAATATTGAAAATGATTAAAAAGGTTCCAACTACCCACATGTCAAAATTATGGGAAGATGCATTCTAGTAATTGTCTTAATGGGATGGGAATATACTTCATGTATGGGGGAGACGACCATCAAGCTCCATATTATCGAAGATACATTAAATAGTTGGCCAACATGATGGATGAAAGGGGGAACCTTTTAATGAACCATTAATTGTTCAATGCATCAAAATTTAGGAGAAAGGGAAATAGAAAATCTGTTGCACTAAACCATGGGTCTTTGAGGGTAATTCCATCTCCTTGGTTGACAGCCTACTCTATAAGGAAGTGAAATTCTATCCTCAACAACACCAGCATTCGGATTTCTCATGTGTGGCGGGAGGTCAACAAAGTGGCTGATTATCTTACTTTATTGGCGGGGGCGGATCAAGGTAATCAGATCATTTATATTTTTAGTTCTTTATAATTGGATTTTCAGGGGCTAATTTGATTGGGGGGAACAATCGGGTCTCCATTATTAGCATTAGCAGCCACAAAAACCAAGATGTAAGGGAAATATTATCCCATTTATATTGTTGATGTGGAGAAAGAAAACAATGTTGTACAATATAAAATTACTATCCACTCACAAACGTGAAGTGTTTTCTTTAATTATATTTCAATTTATTCCTCTATATCATACAAGTTTCCTCTAACTATTGAATCGAATCACTAAAACCATGAAGTAGATATATCATTAAAAACACACTGTTGTGAAATAATTACAAACCAATTCTTTGAATCTTTTCATATTGACGTATGTGGGACAATTTTTCCATTAAATCTCATAATGATTCCCATTGTGGAATTCCATTCTATACAGGGCATGGATTTCATCTCATTATATAGGGAACAAGTCCACTATTAGGAAAAAGAAATCACCTATCATATTCTAAACCGTACTATTATCCTCTATAAAATCATGGACGGTCATAAATCTCCATCAAAAAATATCTCAATATTATGGCTTCTTATTTCCTATAAAGAAGCATACATTGCTCAAATTATGGATTCAACCGAAGGTATCATCCTAAATGAAATTCCCATTTTTAGGGAGTGAAATTATTTTTTTCCTAAAGAGTTACCATGACTGTCCCTAGAGAATGAGGTAGAGTTATCAATAGGGGTCATACTTGTAGCCACTACTATCTCAAAAGTTCCCTAATTTATGGCCTTGATCAAATAACATGAGTTAAATAATTAGGTAAATGTGAATTTGGGAAAAGGATTTGTATTCCCTAATGCATCCCCTTGGGTTGTGTCTGTGCCCTTTATCAAGAAAATGAATGGATCAATGTAGTTGTGTATCGATTACCATGAGCTCAATAATATGTTCCTAATGAACAAGTATCAAATTTAAAAGATTGATGACTTGTTAAATCAACTATGATGAGATAATTACTTCTAAAAGGAGGGTCTCTATGGTAGATATCATCAAATGAATGTGAAGAATGAAGAAATTCATTATACTACTTTCCATAAAATGTATGTGCACTATGAGTTCATTGTGATGTCATTTGGAAAAACTAATTCCCCTAAAATAAACATGGATTTTATTAATATAACCTTTATATAGTTCCTCATAAATATTATGGTTTTTTAGTCGATGATATTATCATTTACTCCTTGTGTAAGGGGGAATGTGAACAATATCTATGGATTGTGCTGATGACACTATTGAAGGATAAAATTTACGCTATATTCATAAAGAGTGACTTTTGGATAAAGCAAGTTATATTCTTGGAAAAAGTGATCTCAAGTGAGGGAATTTTTGTAAACCCTTGAAAAAATAAAAATTATGGAATTGACCAGACCCACTAGGGTCATAAAAATCCAGATTTTTCTTAGTTTATTAAGGTACTATTGATGATTTGAGATATATTTCTCATTATTTTCATTCATACTAACTATGTTATCATGGAAGGGGTGAAGTATGTCTGTTTGGAAGAATGTCAGGAATTATTCAAGGATCTCAAGAATAAGCTAATCATTAGGCAAGTACTCACACTACCAAAAATTGTAGAATATTTTTCATTTACAGTGATGATCCAAATAAAGGACTGAATTTTGTACTCATGAATAAAGATAAAGTTATATCCAAATCCCTATAACAGTTGAAGATCCATGAGAAGAATTACCAAACACAAGATATGGAGTTAGCAACTTTAATATTTTATCAAAATATTATGTGAAACTACCTCTTGGGAGAAAGTTTTGACACATATACTAATCAAAAGAGTCTAAATTATATATTCACACATAAGGAGTTCAACATGCATTAAAGTAGATGGATAGAGAGAATAAATTACTATGATTTTATTATTCACAACCATTTAAAAAACAGAACAATATTGATAATGGTCTTAGTATAAAATAACATTCTACACTTACCATGGTTCAGATTGGGAGATACCCTATCTTCTGAGAAATGCAAAGTGTGGATCTAAAAATTGTGATAGTTGGGGATACATCCTACCTTGACCAAATGATTCCCCTTCCATTTATTGAATAAATTATCAACGATGAGTGAAGGGAGGATCTGTAGGTAAAAAAGATGGTGATTGTATGAAATGGAGGGAGGCTACAAGATTTACAAATCCATGGTGATGGTGTGATTATGATTGGAACGATGTCTTGCGTGCTTTTATAACTTGAGGTAATGATGAAGATATTGAATAAATCATATACCTCATCTTTCTACATCCTTGATTGAAATACTAATATGAATCATGATCATTGAGAAAAAAATATCATGGGAAAACATGAAGAAGTAGATTGTGGAGAAAATAAAAATATATTTGGTATGTTAGAAAGTTAAAGCAGAGTGATATAAGTACATAGGTTTGATGAAACCGTTTCCTATATCCATGTGAAAATGGGATAATTTAACCATGAAAATTTTCACTATTCTCCAAAAGACAACCAAAGGAAACTATATGATATAGGGCGTGTTGTCTATATACTCACCAAGACTTCCCACTTTATTGATATTTTGGAATATTCCACAATTGAATAACATGTAATTTTATATGTGAATATTCTGATGAGGAAATATGGGGTTCCAATATTGATCACCTCTAATCATGATTCAAATATCACATCTATACTCTGAACAAGTCTTGAATACGGTTTGAGTACTGAATTGAATTTCCTCATATCCTATTATCCACAAATTGATGTAAAATCTCAAGGTAGTAACTCTAAGATATGATAACATATTTCTCAATGAAATTTAAATTAGCATGAGATCATAATCTACCATTTTTTTGTTCTCATATAGAAACATCATTCAAAAAAATATTCATTTAACTTCCCAAAATTTCTATTTCATTTTTTCTTAAATTATATGGAATTATTTCAAAACTACAATATTCGATGGCATGTGAATCTGAGGCCCAGTGAGCCTGAGATGGAATATTGTACTTTTTTAAGGTACGATACGTAAATGACATAGAAGGTTTTTCTAACAATTGAACAGGTGCTCGGATAAAAAATATGAGGGCACTTTTGAACTCAAAACACCATGATTCGCATAGAAAGGACTTAACTTTAGTTGGTAAGGACCAAACAGAAAATTTATTTTACTCAATTTCTGAGAAAAACTGTAAATTATCATAAAATATTATTTTATTTATTTTCTCACCGACAAGGGACGATCGAAGACATAAATACGATGCGGTGTAGTGAAGAGGAAAAGAGTAGACGCATTAATGGATCTCATTAATCGCTCGATAAAATGCATTATAATGATGATTTAATGACACGTAATAGTGTGACAATGTGACATTGAAGCATAAAAGAAATGTTGAAACATGTTTTATTTGTAATTGTTTGATGCATTGGTGGAACGAGGACTAAAATATGAGGTTTGTCCAACAAACATACGGATAATTTTCCTCCCCAATAATGAATTAAGAATGTCAGCGGGATTTCATCATCTCTGATATACCTCGATCAACGATGAAGGTCATCGACTTCCTCTACCCTTTAAGACGAAGTGATATGGAAACGAATGTCAATTATTTAGGGGTTTGATTTTAGTTTTATGAATTTACATTATTTTTCTAAAAGATAAATGCAGATTAACCCCTGAACAGGCTAATTCGCAGATTGTGCGTTCTTGAAGGATAGTGTCTTTCTTTGTTATTCAATTGGGAATTAATTTTATTATTGGTAGAATTGAAATCCATGGACCCTATCTTATTTTAAACCACTGACACAAAGGGTGTGGGAAGACAAAAACATGGCCCAGGTCCCTCCGCACTTGCGTTCTTCGTGGCCGTATTCTCAAATATGTGACAAGAATAATCTGGGGCCAAGGTAGGGACGTTGGTGACACGAGAGGCCTATAAAACAGTCACATCAAGAAACAAACCTCTATAGAATCTTTTGTGGCATATAGAAGAAATGGTCGGTGCACCGGAACCGAAGACAGCGGTTGGCAGTAGCCTGCAGTGACCGACGGCCATGGGAAGAGAGAAATGTCGCGCCACGGCAGCAGGGAGACTCATAGCTGACCAGCACCACATGGACGACCAGCCTACATCCCGACCACTTAGGTTAGCCATCATTATGTGGTATCCAACCGCTTATGGGAATATTGACTAGCCAACATGGTGGGTTGCATCAGCACCAGTCTACGATCATTTGATTTGAGCAGAGATATGGCAGGGTGGTGACCCATGGGGTAGAAAGAGATCGAATGTGGAATCTTGTTGTGTCTGGGCCAGGTGGACAAACTGATCTGCCCCCTTGCAGCGGACCCACCCCAGTGAGCCGGCCCCACGCCAGCGTGCCAGACCAATGATGTCGGGCCACATCAGTGGGCCCAATGGTCTGGTCATCCAAACCCATGCTGGACCGGACTCGGGTTGGGTCGGTGGACCCAGATTGGGTTTGATTGGACTCAGACCCAACTGGCACGCATGGGTTGGATCAGACATGAATCTTACCAGGACCTTTTTACTAAAATGCCCATATCTTAGTGATCGGGTGTCAGTTCGACGCACCTTCTATTGTGTGGGAACCCTTAAGATGAGACGGGCGTTTGGGATTTTCTATGTGGGACTTCGTGGCAGTTGAAGTCGGACCGTTGTCTCGATCAGAAACTGTGAGGATCCTTAGTGGCCCAGCAGAAGAGCAGCAGCTGTGGGGATCATTATTGGTACGACAGATGAGCATTAGCCATGTGGATCCATAGTGCACACCCCCCCCCAGATTATTAGTATCCCTATGGATCCTTGGAATATGGATGGGTTGGATCAGACATGAATCTTACCAGGACCTTTTTACTAAAATGCCCATATCTTAGTGATCGGGTGTCAGTTCGACGCACCTTCTATTGTGTGGGAACCCTTAAGATGAGACGGGCGTTTGGGATTTTCTATGTGGGACTTCGTGGCAGTTGAAGTCGGACCGTTGTCTCGATCAGAAACTGTGAGGATCCTTAGTGGCCCAGCAGAAGAGCAGCAGCTGTGGGGATCATTATTGGTACGACAGATGAGCATTAGCCATGTGGATCCATAGTGCACCCCCCCCCCCAGATTATTAGTATCCCTATGGATCCTTAGTGGCCCAGTATATGAGAAAAATACCTCAGGATCTATAGTGGCTTGAAATACAAGCAACAACCGTGTTGACCCATAGTAGCCCGGTAGAAGAGCTGTGATTTATCAAGGATGAGTCACTCAATAGTAAAAAATGCTCATCACTATTACTGATAAACCTTTCATATTCTAAAATGTTCCTGTTGTGATCTTTACATACATTGTATCTTGGTTTTTTGGTTGCATTTTTGTATTTATCCTTAGTGTACGAGGGTCCCCTACTGAGTACTGTGTTACTCACCCCTGCACGGGCATCGCTCGTATGTGTAGTGTCTTGTGCATACAACAGACATTTCGATGGAGGACTTGGTGGCCTAGGAGAAGGTGGGGCCCGGTAGGGTTTGTCAGACTATAAATACTACATTGGCTTCCAGTCACTACACTACTCTTACCAACATCTGGGGTTTTTAGCAGATTCCCACTTGAGTCCCTTTGTACTTTCCTTTTTTTAGTTCTTTTATTGGTTTTTTATTTTGGCCCACTTATTTTCAGTTGCACTTGTACTCAGCAGTTGTTTCAGTATATTTATTTTTCACTTTTTAGTTTGTGGGGCATGGTTTGGTGTGTTTTTGTTTATGTATAGAGGTACTCAGTAAAATTACTCCCACTTTCAGGTTGATACCTTCGGCACAAGTTTCCAACCCCTAGCCTTCAGGGGGTGGGCATGGGGTATGTCATAGCACAAGCCTCAATGGATGGGTCATGAAAAAAGTGGTATAAGACGTGGTCAATTCTACCTCACAGACCGGGAGACTGTTGTTTTTTGTTGGGGAACAATGTTGAGCTTCTCAGGTTTGACTTTCAGATCTAGGGAGTCCAGTGCTGGTGCGGCGGCAGATGTATCCGTGTGCCATGACACTAAATTATTCTTTTAGGCTATAAACATGAAAACACAGGTTGCATAAGCATATCTTTATGTTATTTTGTATACGATTCAACTCACTAGGTATAATCGTTTTACGGCTGTCCATCTTAATCTATTTCAGGATGCCATCATGTAGACAACCATCTCGTTTTCCGATACATGGTCATGAGGGCATCCCACCTAGAGACTAGCATCCATTTAGGTACCATTGATAGGGATGGACCCACTAGGTGGTATACTGGTGTTACCACCACCTGTTGGTCATCTAGAAGGCCCACCTACAGTTGTTCAGGTGGATGCATCTTTCCAGACCAAGTCATGGATGACTCTTTTGGCACAGAGCGATGAGCCACACGGTTCGAATGTGTTTCATGAGCATCCGATGAAATGATCACCCAAGATGTAGGGTTAGAAGGACCTACGGGTTGCTGGTGTGAAATGTAATTTTTGGAACCATAGGTTTCATATGAGGGAAAATGTTAGTTTCTAGAAGAGCAGACATTGTTATGTTTTTTAGAAAGGGGTAACCTCATAAGTGTTTGTCCCACCATTCATGTTGACGGGAAGGAGAGGAGATAGTTGTAGACAAGCGAAGCTTAGGACCTCATAACTCTAGAGATGAATCAAGTTACGATGTGTTTATTTCTTCCTTGGCAGTAGTGTTGATAAAAACTTGTACTATTTATTTCCATTTCCTGCCACTTATTCTTGTTTGATACTGAGAGGTTCTGGTTAAGACCATAATCTTGACCCACGCGTTTAGAGACTACTACTGGAGGAGACCCAACAACCACAAATTGGCGCCAATAGTGTTAACTGACTCTTGGAGGCGAGTGTATCAGTTGGGATCTCTTGGAAGTAGCATCGACGCCTTACGAAATCATTCTTAGTATAGAGTAGTACCATTCATACCAGGATTGACTGTATTAGGTATCAGATTTGGTTCATCTGGATAGATGGAACTTGGTATTCCATTATCAGTAGATGGTAAATCCTTACAACTCTTGATGGATTTGGGAAGAGGATAGTGTAGCCAACTCCTATTCATTTGGCTAGTTCAACCCTCAGTGCAGTGAATGTAATGAGTCTGCATGTTCCATAGTGACAGTAGAGTTTAAGGGGGTCTCCCTTGATGATGTTACATGTTTACCTAACCATTGAGAGTTAAACTTGTACTTTGATCCATACCCTAGGATGAAACTGATATCCAAACTATTATATCTGATGGCTCCCACAAGGATTCGTGAATTGATGGTAGAGCTTGAGTACATGCAAGAGAAGGGCTTCATGAAGCCCAGCGTTTCAAAATTGGAAGCCCTTGTATTGTTTTCCAAAAAGGAAAATAGAAGTTTCAGGTTATTAGTGGACTATCGGCGCCTGAACCAGCTGATCGAGAATATCATGTAGCCATCTCCAAGGACTGATAGCCTATTCAATAAAATTAAGGGAGAAACATGGTTCTCCATGATAGACCTCAGATCAGGCTACCATCAGCTTTGGTTATGTGATGAGGATGTACCAAATACGTCCTTTAGGTGACGGTATGGACCCTATGTGTTACTGGTGATGCCTTTCGACATGATCAACACCCCATCTGTGTTCATAGTTCTCATGAAAAATATATTCCAGTCTTACCTTGATCATTTTGTGGTTGTCTTTATTGATGACATCTTGGTGTACATAGCGTCCGAGGAGGGTCATGCTACACACATAGGAATAGTACTATATACACACGGAGAGCACCAAATATATGGTAAAATCTTGATTTTCCCGTTCTAGATATGGGGGGGTCCACTTACTAGAACATGTCATCTTGCTGGATGAAGTCATAATGGACCCGGTGAAGATAGAGGCATTTCTAGGTTTGAGCCACCCAACAATGTTATTGAGGTGTGGAGTTTCCTAGGGTTAGATGGGTATTATCGGAGGTTTATGACCAACCTTTCCAGAGTAGCATCACCCTTGGTATATTTGACATGGAATGGAATGTGCTTTTTGTGAAAGAAGATATGAAAGATGATTTTCCAGGAGCTGAGACGACGATAGATGAGTGCCCCCTTCTTGAGACTACCTGATGAGGGAATTGGGTATGTAGTTTTCTATGATGCATCATGGAAAAATCTAGGTTGGTTCCTAATTCATGAGTGAGTAGTGAACACCAACATCTCACAGTAGTTGAGGCATCATTAGCAGAAATATGCAACCCATGACCTGGAATTAGGTGTAGTTATTTTTCTTCGAATATGTGGAAACACTACATGATGGGTGAGTGGTTTATAGTCTACTCTGATCACAAGAGTCTCGGGTATAGTGTCTCCCAAAAGGACCTTAACTTGAGATAGTGATAGTTTCTGGAGTTCCTCTAGAACTATAACTATGAGATATTCTATACTCCTTAGAAGAGGAACGTGGTAGCAGATGCGCTTAACATGAGGACTTTTTTTCACCTTCTAAGTGAGGAAACAAAAGAAGTAGTCGTGATACATATATACATTATTGATGATGATGGACCCACATACCTTTAGTTGATGATAGTTACTCCCCAACTCTTACAACGATTACAGGATGCACAACTGGAGAATATTAACTGTGAGGCCCGACATGCTTAGTTATTCTCAGGACATCCTCCTTATGGATTTTCAATAAGAGGGATCACGTAATCCTTTTTAGAGGGTTCACTATAGTACCTATGGTGTTGCAGGGGGGTGTTGAGAGAGTTCAATACATCCCCTATAGTGGTACCTGTTGGATTAGTGAACATATACCAAGACCTCCAAATTCAGTACTGGTAGCTAGGAATGAAGAAAGCAGTGACTGAGTTCATCTCATGATACCTCACTTGTCCTCAAGTGAATGATGAAAATCAGGTTACAGCAGCCTTGGCTCAGCAACTTCAGGTACTGGAGTGGAAATGGAATGGTATCTCGATGGATATCAGTAGAGGGACACCACGTACATCCAGAGTCCATGTTTCTGTCGTGGTGATTGTTGAACGACTCACTAAGTTGGCTCACATCCTACCCATTCGGGAGCAGGGATCAATAGAGGTATTGTGACACCTCTATTTCCAAGAGATAGTGAGGCTCCAAGGAGTGCATTCAATTATCATCTCTGACCTAAATGCACACATTACATCCCAGTTGTGGAAGGAATTACATGAGTCATTCGGGACTCAGCTGTGTTTGAGAAAAATTCTTCATCCCGAGATCGATGGTCAGACAGAGCGGATCATACATACCATGGAGGACATGCTTCGTGATTGCGTCCTAGATTTTTGTCCTTGTTGGGTAGATTAACTTCCACTGTTGTATTATTCATAAAAAAATATGTTATCACTACATCATTGGCATGACACTGTTTGAGGCCTTGTATGGGCATCCTTGCATATCACCCCTATGCAAGAAAGACCTGGGGGAGATATCACTCATGGGTATAGAGTTTTTACGGGCCACCACAGAGAGGGTACATATCATCCAAGAGTTGATGTGGACTGCACAGATCATGCATAAGTCTTATGCCAATAGGATATAGAAACCCTTGGAGTTCGAGGAGGTAGATTATGTTTTCTTTTAGATATCATCACGACGAGAATTACAGAGATTTGGCCAGGGTGGAAAGTCATGTACGAGGTCCATCCGACCTTTCGATATTCTAGGAATAGTTGGCTAGGAGGCATACCGCCTAGATCTTCTCCCAAAGATGCACCGTGTACATTATGTTTTTCACGTGTCTCAGCTGAGGAGGTATGTTCATGATCCATCACACACCATTGACTGGTGCGAGATTGACATTGACGATGGGGAGATGTTTGCAGAGTTTCTAGTGGAGATAGAGGATCGAAAGAAGTGGGTCCTTCACAAATGGTCGATTATTCTGGTGTGCGTTCGGTGGCAGCACATAAACCTCCAAGAGAGAAAATGGTTTTGGTAGGATTGGATTTATGCTTAGAACCCCATTTGTTTGATTAGCCCTTGTTTTAGATTTTGGAGATGTAAATCCCAATGGTGGGGTGAATTTAATGTCCTATTAATTCCAAGTAATTTTTTTTAAAAATTATATGTCATTATTTCAAGACCACACGCTCTGACAGCAGATGATTCTGAGGCTTGGTGAGCCCGGTGCGGAATATTGGACTTTTTTTAAGGTATGTTCAGAAAATGTGGGAGTGGGTTTTTCTAAATATTTTACAGGGGATCAGATAAAAAATATAAGGGTACCATTGAACTCATAATATCTTTATTCACATAGAATTGACATAACATTAGCTGAAAAGTGTTGAACATAAAAGTTAAATTTCATACTTTTTGAGAAAAATAATAAAATAACCTAAAAAGTTATTTTATTTATTTTCTCACAGACAAGAGACGACGCAGAGATGCTATGGCGTAGAGAAAATATGCATTAATGGAGCTCATTAATGGCTTGTTAAAAAATAGTGTAATGATTCTTTAATGACATGTAACAGCGATGATGTTTCATAAATGAAATAGCTTAACGACGCGACATCACTATGTAACAGAAATGATGAAATGTGTTTTATTTTTAATAGTTTGACGTGTTGGTTGAATGAGGATTAAACTATGAAGATTCTCTAAAAATCCTCCGAAGCATTTTCCTCCCCGATAAAGAACGACGAACGCAGGAAGGACATCCCTGACTTCGACGTACCTCGAAGAATGAAAACCACTATCGACCTCTTAGACCCATGAGGACAAAGAACTATGTCAACGAATTTCAATGATGTAGGGGTTTGTTTTTTGATTTATCAATTTCCATTTATTTTCTTAATGATGAATTTCGATTAACCCACAAACAGGTTAATACGTGGATTATGCGTTCTTGCGGGAGAGTTTTGTTCTAGGGCTTTCTATTCGAGTTTAATTTTATTGTTTGTATAATTATAATCCCCGGACCTTCTTGTGATTTAATCCTCTAAATTGGAGGGTGCGGGATGACATTAACAAGACCCTTGTACCTCTGCATGTTCGTTCTTCATGGATATATCCTCAAATCGGTTATAAGAAGAATTGATGCCCAAGGTAGGGATGATGGTGACCCAAGGAACTCGTACGTGGAAGAGGATTGAGAAATGGACCCCCAGAGTAACTTTGGTGGCCCGTAGAAGAAACTTTCGGTTCTCCAGTACTAGCGGTGGCCGCTGGTAGAGGGAGGTGGTGCTCCATGGAGGCATGGTGACACGACCCCTAATGGCTTCGCAAGGAAGAGCGGCCTGCATCTGGGCCACTCTAGCGAGCCAGAGGCAAGCAGCATCCATCAATGTGTGGGAATTTCGGTCATCTACATCAACACTAAGTTGTGGTCCTTCAACCATGTTAGTCAACGAGGCCCATAGAGACACGCAAGGCAGCAAGAGGTCAGATGCGGTATTCGGCCGTGTCCTGGCCATGCAGATGAAGCAGTCTGCCCCTGGTATACCGGGCAGGGCACCCCCCCACCCCCTGGGACAGACCCAATCCAGCAGGCCAGACTCACGGGACCAACGTTCCAGCCATCTCAGACCCATGCCGGACCGGATACTGGTTGGGTCAGTGGCCCCGATCCAGGTCAGTCCAACTGGATTAGACCAAACCCAGACCCCATTTCACAAAAACGTAAATAACTGGAAGACCGATCATTTTATTGTCATGTCGTCTAGTGAACGAGTACCCATGTGAAAAGGTGTTCCATCATAGATACTCTATGAGTGTTTTTGTGGGTGTTGGCATGTTGTTGGTTTGGATCAAACTCAAATCCAACTGGGCCCTTTTTTTAAAAAACACATACCTTACAGACCGAGCATCTGTATGATGCACCATTTTTTGAGATGGAACCCTTACAATGAGATGGTACTTTGTGGTGGTTTATTAATGACTAATGGATCGAACTATAGCCTTGTAGATCCTTAGTGTCCTAATAAATGAGAACGAGCCATATGGATCCTTAGTGGCCCGGTAATCAAGCAGGTGCCGTGTGGATCCTTAGTGTCTCAGTAGATAAGAAATAGCTGTGTGGATCCTTAGTGTCTAGATAGAAAAGTTGGTGCCCTGTGGATCCTTGGTGGTCCTAAAGATAAGCAATGATTCATCAGAGATGAGTCCTTCAAAAGTATTATATGATCATCTCTATAACTGATGAACCATTCCTACACTAAAATATTTTTGTTATTATATATCCTTAGGTTGTGTCTTGTCTATTCTAGTAGCATATTAGACTTTATACTTAGTGGAAAAGGGTCCCCTACTGTGTACTGTGTTGCACACCCCTGCACAGGTTTTGCCTGTAGGTGTTGTGTATTGTGATAAAGACAAACGATTCAAAGTATGACCTGGTGGCCGAGGATATAGAGGGGCCTAGTAGGATCAGGCGTACATGATATACTACCTCGTCTTCATGTAGCTACACATATCTTTCCATTTGATGGGTTTTTTAATGTATTTCTACTTGAGTCCTTTTTTATTTTATTTTTTTCAGATTTTTTGTGGGGTTTGTATTCTGTCCCACTTTTTTTATTTGTACTTGTACACGACACCTGTTTTAGTATACTTGTTTTACCCTTTCAGTTTGTGGGACGTGGTTGTGTGTGTGTGTGTGTGCATACATGTACTCACACAAATATCTCTCATAGGTAGGTTGACACCTCTTCTACTTTTCACCAACCCTTGGACTTCAAGAGGTGGTCTTTGGGTATGTCAAGGTATGAGCTCCAGGGGACGGGTTGTGACAATTATGATGGGTCCATATGAAGCTGACTATATGAAGCGATATTGAACCAAAAATTTTTGATATAAATTCAGTGAATAAAATCCACTTGGACCTCACTGTTTGAGAAAGATGACAAAGAAGGTTCAATCTATACAACAACAGATAAGAAATTCTCTAAGGAAGTGAATGTTTCCTGAGGGAAACTGTTAAAGTGGATTGTATTTTGATTTTGGAGGCAATGTTTTCATTCAAATATCACCATGTAATATATTCTTCTTGTTTTGGAATAAATTAATTATTATACCAAGGTACATTATCCCCTTTGAGATCCTTGATTTCATAAGAGTAGTGGCATATAATCTTGAACATCAACCAAGTATGGCACATGTTTATCATGTGTTCCACATATATCTCCAAAGGAAATATTTACCTAACTACTCACATATACAGAATCTAGAGGTGGTTCAAGTAAAGAATGATCTATCATATAAATAACATACAGTGAAGATCATACACCATCGAGAAAAAATTTACACAAAAATATAACTCATAATGTCATGGTATTTTAGAGGACCCACGAGTATGTATAAGAGACATATGATCTGGAAGAAATAATGAAACCGGAGTACCCTCATCTATTCTCATCCGGGAGTATGAGTTGAATTTTTTTGATTAAATTTTCAAAGGGGGGAATGATGTAGAAACCATGATTTTTTATTAAAAAAATTACCACAATAAATATGTGTTATGTTACACACATAAATAATATAGGCAATCCAAAAAATAAATTTATTTTTGTACTTAAAAATATAACATTAATCAACAATGAAACCAATTAAATTTCCAAACATTAAAACTAGACAAAATATATTAAATAGAAAATCTAAAATGGTAAAATTAAGATAACCGTAATCTACTAGAATAATCACCCCTGCTGCAAATGCTATAAAAAGAATCAAAATATTAGTAAAATAAGAAATATTATGTAAATTGATAATCTTTTGTGTAACTCAGTTTAATATTGGCTGAAATAAAAGGTTTTCATATATAGAATTTATTGTTTCCATTAGGAATTGTAAACCAACTATTGGGAATAATAACATGACTGTTGAGAATAATAACCTAACCATTGGAATTCTTATTTCACATCAAAATAATATATTTTGAATGAAATATATTTATCATGATTAATTTATGTAAATATAAATTTTTTAATTCATAAAAAGAAATATCATAATTAAAAAACACAAATAACATATATAAACATATTTAATTAACTTTATTTTAATGTATATTTTAAATCAAATTTTATATAATAAAAATTAAAATTTACTATTTTTGAAATTTATTGAGATAAAATTCAAATCCATTTTTAAATCTTCATATCAAAATTATCCATGGGTGGTTTTTTATAAATTTTCCTAAATAAACAAATTTTCAAGTGAATAAGAATAATTTTTTTTCACATAACTGATGTCACTCAAATATCATAATTCATGATATTATAATGACAAAATACATTCCATAACTTTTTTTTCTTCTATGATATATTTAATTTCATAAATTGTTTATTAAAATACAATATACTCAATTTCACCTCCAAATATATTTTTTGGACTTTCTGAATAAACCAGGTTAATATTTCGTGGGGACCTTTCAATATAGGATTTTAAATTTCAAATTTTTAACACCACAAACATTAAAAAAATACAATTTCAAAAATCCACCCCAAAACATAAAATTTCAACTTCAAATTTCACCTTCTAACACATCATCATTCTCATCATATACATCACCAGAAATCAGAATCCATCATAGTGGATCATCATTGTTGTTAGAAAAAAATAGAATACCTTTAAAATGTGTAGGGGTAATCTCCCTCGAACCAGAAAAAAAATAACTTATAACCAGCGACAATTAGAATCAACATCATGATGAATTGTAACCTTCTAGACCATCATAAATCATTTAGACTCTCCTCCCAAGACACCTTTAATACCACCACACAAATCTATCTCGGAGGAGAGTAGAGGAATCATAGATTAAGATTAGAGTAGGAATGGATTACATGGAGTATAAAAACCAACACTTAAAACATCAATTGTTGATGAGGATGAAAACCATGATAAATTCCATAACTTCATGAGTCCAAACATCTATCACTACCAAAAAACACCACCTAGATCGAAGAAACTCCAGAGAACAAAAACGAAAAAATCACAACCAATTAATATGAATGAAACCCTATGTCAAGAGAGAAAAAAATATGAATAAAGACTCATTGGAAACTAATAAACTCTCAAAACATTCTTCCCAAACCTCCAACAAGATCCACTACACCAGAAAAAAAATGCATTCTAGTTCATTACATCTAAGATTAAGAGAATATGTTGAAGCGAACTGGGCCTCGACAATGAGTCATGATTGTGGAGGGAAAGAAACGCCCGAACGAGTTGGATGGAAAGAGAGAAGAGGATAACAGTGTGGTTAGGTATGAAAAATTTGGAATTCTATCGTGTGGTTCTAACCTTCTCTATCATTTTCCTAGATTTCTTAGGTCAAAATAATTTTTCTCTCCATATTTTTTTCAACATGTTGGACTTCTTCACTTTTTCCCATTGATGTCTAAATAATAATCCTTCTATGTTCATTATTGAATAGAACATTTGTAATAAAATTTCACTGATGGAAGGTAGTGTAACAAACCAGCTTTAAAACCCAAATATAAATCCCTCAGTATATCATTTATGGTTTTAATCATCCTCTTAGAAAAACTATCTATCTAAATAATATATGAGTTATAAAATCCCATATCTATATCCATTTCTTGTTTAAGAGTTATCCAAAATATAGAGGTAAACCTCACATCATGATTCGATCTAATTGAGAGTGGTACGCCATTCCAGTTTACTAGTCCCTTAATGTATATACTATAAAGTTTATCATGTAACAACTCATCACTAAAATAAATTAAATATTTCAATTTCTCTAGATAATTAATTGTAACTAAAATGGAATTATGGACTTTAGATGTATTTTGAATTGGAAGAATAAAATCTATAGTGATGCTTTCTAATTTCCATACACATATGGTTATTTGTTGTATCATCCATCAAAATTTTTGATGTTCATCCTTAACATACGAAAAAAACCAGAATATAGATATATGAATAAAAATATCCATTTTTATGTTTTATAAACAAAAATAATCTTTGAGACCAAAATACACATTTTTACTTCCAAGATGGATAGTTGAACTCTAGTATATTTCTTATTTCCTTTATCCGCTCCACGTCTTCTTTTGTTCTTCATTAATCTTCACATGGATATATTGTTGAATAATCATCTGATAAATGTAGTATTTCCCCATTTCATTATAATTTGAAGTTCCGCATTATGCAAATAAATATTCTTTGGCTATATTTCAATCCATATCATAAAAAACTATTATGTTCCTTCCAACTCATAGCATTTATCACCTCATTCACCTTCCAATTGTGGAAATTTATTGATTAATGAAATTGTTTAATCAACTCCAATCATCACTTTTGGTGCATATTCAACTTATTCTTTGTGAATTCATAATTCAATATTTTATCACCAATTTATATATATATATATATATATATATCCACAAAACATTTCACAATAGATATAATACTTATAAATTTTCAAATAAAATAATATTCTTTCCAACTCTAAATCATAATTCTGTTAATTTTTCACATGACCATTTAATTTGTATGATTCATATTCTACAATTATGACATTCTACCTAATAATACATCCCAATAAATTCATTGACAAATACATAGATATCATAAACCCTTCCCTACTCTAGGTTAATTTATGGAGAGTTTTACTTTCCAAAATTATCTTCATCTTCTTGATATTTTTTTCACATTCAGTTATCTAATCGAAATTCACTCCCCTATATAAAAACAAGGTTAATGGATTTAAGACATATGTTATATTTCTTCAAAAACATTCATAATATCCATCCAATTCAAAAAAATATGGATCTTATTAATAATGGTTGGTTATATATATATTATTTAATAACTTCTATCTTTCAAGGGTCCATAAATATACCCTCGTTGGTGATTACATGACCCATGAATGATACTTTTTATATTCATAATTTACATTTTCTAAATTTGGAATTTAGTTTTTCTTTCATCTATATCATTAATACATTCCTCATACGATCTTAATGCTATTTATTTATCACAGAATATATGATAATATCATCAATAATCACAACCCCAAATTAATCAAGTTTACCATTAATGATTTTATTTCTAAAATCCCTAAATAAAATTGGGGGTTTGGTTTGGTTAAATGGAATAACTATAAATTAAAATTTTCTCTACCCCATATAAAATCACATATTGGTTGTAGCCTCCACATACTCTTGACTACTGATATCTATACCAAGGATCAATCATATAAAAATAATTATCTTCATATAGTTAACCAAACATGTTATAAATATGGGGTATTGGATATATGTTCTTGATTGGGATCATGTAATGTTCCTTCTAATTAATGCAAAGATTATTTAAACAAACATTAATCTAAAAAAGAAAAAGTGTGCCCCATGGTGACACACTAGGGTGTATTCATTACATTTTTATATTATCATAGAGTTCCTTATTCAATTCCTACAACTCTAATGAGATTATTCTGTAATTATTCTTTGTAATATGCTTATAACCAAATATTATATTTACTTAAAACTCAAATTCATTATTTGGGATAAGAATAGGTAACTCTTCACGAAATACATCATCATATTCATTCAAAATAGTAATATCCTCAATACTGAATATCTTCCCTACCATTTGAGATAAATACCCAACATTAATAGGTATTAAGTCCCAAATAATTAAAGTAATTTCTTTTTGAAGTTTATTTTCATCCTAGTACTGAAAGAAAATCATAAGTTGATTTTGAATTACTAATGTTACTTCCTATCATTGGAAATTGTTATTGTCTCAATATAGATTGATCTATTCCATTCCCAAATAAAAAACAAATTCAAATTTTAGGATAATAATATGATTTTCAATATTTATATTCCCACAAATTTATATTAAATTGGCCCTATAGAATTAACTTGAAATAATCATAAAATTTTGATCTTTCGCTAAAATATATATATATATATAACTATTAAGGTAGTGATGTGATAATATTACCAAATTAATATAATATAAACGTTTTAGTAGAATCATAATAAAATAATAAATTTTTAGTTCTATAATTGATAGTAATTATAAAATTCAATGTATTTTCCTTACAAGCCACCATGGTAGTTTTTTTAAAAATCAATATCGTTTTCCTTTATTATTAAGAGGTTATTGATTTCAATTATCATCCTTAATTAACATATATATAAGCTGGTTTGCATAATTTCCATTCTCTTTAAAATTTTGTAATTGGTGTGTCGGTCAGATTTGGTTAACCTTAATCTCCATTCATTTTATTGGCTAACAACATCGTAACACTTCAGTTCTTATTTACTAGATAGTCTTCTATTACATATATATATCAATTATAAATTCCCCAAATAAAACATACTACATTCATCATTCCATACTCTCAGTATAAAATAATATTAATTTTTCTTAATCTATGGGTTTTATTATTTGAATATAGACAAAAATAAATTTTTCTCATAATGACCCCAAAAACATGAGAACTCTGAGAGTAACAAATATCTATTTTTACCTTGATAGAAAATCAATTTATTTTTTATAACTATCAAAGTATCGTGTTCCCAATTCCTCTCAGATACATCATTTTAATCATCAAAATAATTGAACTATTTTTAATCCATTCTTCATCCTAAAACTATATCTATACTATGAATGTTAGGTAAAATTCCCCTAAAAAGAAAAATTCATTTATCATCCTTCTTATTATGTTTCTATAATTATATCTCTATTTTATCATGATCATATTCAATAAAATTATTATTGTAAAATAAATTCATAAAAAATTCCTTTAAAATATTTTTATTTTCATCCTCCTAACTTGTATTCATTATGGTATTCCACTTTTGATCTGCTTCACCTTCCAACAAAATACACAATTAAGACCACCATATCATGGCCTCAAAATTATGGAACAGAAAATATCTTTTCTATAAAACAAATTCTATATTCATCAATAGGATGATATTTAGACCCACTGATAGAAGGTAGTAGTTTTAAAATAAAAAAATTGGTTATTCATTCAATAATTTATATATTTTTAAGTTCAATATGATTCAATTTATGTTCATAGAATGAGGGAGTTGGGCGAGAAAGGCAGCAATATTTTTCATTCCATCTCCCATTACATTTTTTTGGTCTTTACAATGGTCGTAGAATTCATTTTTAACATGATAAATCATAATTCCATCCAATTAATAAAACCAAAAATTATTCTATTCATATCATGAATTTTTTAGTTGTGTTATCAATCATATGATAAAGAAAATGATTCATTTGATATTATATATTATGATACATTATTATCAAATTATTGACCTTTAGGTTCATCTTAAATCAACTTCTTTACAATTTTCTATAGGTGTGGTACTCTCATTACATATAAAATAATATTTTAAAACAAGTAAACCCTATCTTTAAAACAAATAAGCTGACACAAGATTTACCTATATAAAATTTACATCAATTAAGATTAGTATTTTTTACATATCACAATAAATAATTTCTAAGCATCGTAGAGGTTTAGTTCCCATAGAGACTAAATATATAATCAAATTCTTTTGTTAAATTTATTCCACATCTCATAATACATTCTTATCATAATGTACACTTTTTAAATATATCCATTTTAATTCCTTTTAAGATGACCATGGGAATAGAAATATAAGAATTGGTGAACAAATAATCTTGGTAAGGGTAAATAAATTAGATATCAATCAACGATAAGAAGTGAGAATAAGATAAGAATCTTAATATGATACTGTGATAATAACCTATCATGGAATAACCAATAAGAAATAGACTATCAATCCTGATTCATGGAATAAGTCTTTTTCATTACAAAATACATTGTTATTAAAGTATTGAATCATCAACAATCAATCATAATCCATGAGATCATTTCAAAAGAATTAAGATATTACATTTTTAAATATACACCTGAATAAAAATAAATTTATTTTGTCAATTCTTATATCCAATGTTTTCATAACATATTGGATTGGGTTCCCTATTGAATTAGGATTAATCATAATTCCCACATATATACACAATTGGAATTTAATGTAATTGTAATGGGGTATTTGTGATGGATTCCCATCTCTAAGGACTGTTTGCGGCAGACATCTATTGAAAATACCCCATCGTGGATTCTGGCATTTTAAATTGGATTATTTATGATGGATCATTACATATAAGAATTAATTATGATAAATATAGGATCTGTCGAAAAATATTCATGTAAAAGTTTTAAATTACCATTTTTTGACGGTCCATCACAAAATGATATTTGCGACACATAAAAAGATATATCTAAAATAAAAATTTATTCCAAACAATTCAATAATAAATAAAAATAAATAATATAATATAAAATAAATTTAATAAAAAATTAATATATGTACACATATAAAAATTGTAAATATTTAATAAAATAACATATATTTTGAAAATAAATATACTTAAGAATCATTTAAATTCATTAAATTATTGAAATTAATTAAAATATTAAATACATAGAAAAATAATAAAAAATATATAAATATTTAATAATATTTACAAAACCTACAATTTTTTAAAATATTTTAAAAATATTAAAAAATTAATAAATTTAAAAATATTTAAAAATCAGTACAAAAAATTAAAAAAATTAAAAAAAGTCCTAAAAGTAATACATTATTTACAAAATAGCATGTTTGTCATACCAAATTACAAATAAAGTCCTAACACTTCATAAATCATCAGATATCATCTCGTGGAGGTGGATCACTCGATGGAACAGGGGATACGAAACTCTATACCAACACCACACACAAGTACCCACATATACTAAATCATCTTCTCATCTCCCATACACAACTTCTCACGATCCTCCTCCCTCCATTTTTTCATCTACTATATCTTCTCGTTATAACATCCCATCCTCTCCTCGTACTGTGAGTTGGACAATGATGTTGATTATGACTATCCCTGAGAACATTTCATTCTCACTGATTTCATTGAAAAAGTACCTTAATAACTCATAGGTGTCAGTTTGGAACGAATACCAATCACATGACTAGTCACAACACCCAAAAAATTAACTTGTATCCAAGCCCCCTCATCGAAACCCAAATCAGTATAGACATCTTCTTCGGTCTCATCTTGACTCTCTTATGAATGAGATGTCACAACCTCATATGTTTCCTTTAAATATAATAGAAAATTTTAGTCACATTAAAATTAATAGTAATGAAATTTTAAAAAAAATCCCTAAAAACAATATTCCCCTCTCATTCTTCAAAAAATTATCTTGTAGTTGGATCAGTATACATCTTCTAATAAACATGAATATCCATAATAGATGGGTCATTAGTGGATTTTAAAACATAACAAACATGTTAAAGTTAAAATAAGTCTACTGTAATAAATAACACAACTTAACATATATCATTAATATATTCGAAATGTATGAATCTAGACCCTATGGGTAACCTCTCCCCCCCCCAATATTGATGTCTAGCTAATGATCACCTCTTAAATGTATCTCCTAGCTGGAGGGAGCACAACAAAACCCATACATGAGATGATATATCGTCAGGATGATGAGAAATGAAAGATTGGTCGAAAATGGTAGCATTAGTGTTATCCCTAGCTTGTATTCCGTTGTTGTGTAGAAACAGACAAAAGTGATCATGTATACAATTATCCCATGCCTCTTAGATTGGAGCTCTCTAGCTATCAGATTTCAGTGAAAATAAATTTTCTAAGACAATTAAAATAATATGATAGGGATTAATAAACTTGAACAAAGTATATATTGTTTAATAATGTGAAATCCAGTTCCTGAACATGTGGTAATGCATGGAAATGGTTACCAGGTCCAATTACACCCATGGCTTGAAAAACTAATTTCATAGAATCACACTGGCACACCTAATAGATAAATGATAAAATAGTGAAAACAACAAAAATTATCATAAAATTATAATCAAAATTCATATATTTAGTTCATATAAATTAAATATAATAAAAATTTAAACATAACGAGGATCAAAATCTACCGATGCTCGTGTCTCTGAAATAGGATTTGGAAAAAAGTAAACGAGCATTACTATACCCCCTCTTAATAGGCACACATTCCTAGGGAGGAGGAGATGAATCTGGTACATCATTAAGTGGTATTGAATCCATAAGAAAATGTAATATATTGTGAGGATCATTTCCCACCATCTGAAATAAATATTCTCACTAGTAAGAAATCGTTAATACATATATGAAATATAAAAAAAGTGATCAATGTTAGAATAAAATAATGTTACCAGAAATTGATTGTTAATAAAAATATTAAATTTAAAAAACAAATAAATATCAAAATATAATATTTACCTATAACTAAATACCTGAATATAATACATAAATAATCATATTCATCACCATTTTCCTCGACATCAGTGTCTTCATCCTCATCTTCAACATTTTCCACATCCCTTTGACTTTAAGTTTCATAATCCCTTATTACAATATCACCATTATACATATCATTGGCCTTTAAATGGGGATTTCATAATATATATTTATATCCCATTGGGTAATAGATATATTTTTTGGATGTTTCCTGAAAAATTTTAATATATTTAACTACCATAGAACAATTTTCAATTTAAATTAATAGATTTTTATGTGATTTTATTTTTACCACACTCCACAAATCCTTCAAATATCTAGAAAAATCATAATAATTTTCATGGTAAACTTGATTTGAATGATGTTCCCACATAAATGGTTTGCTTGTAATAAGAATACAATAATATTTAATGTCAATGATTTCATGTCCTGGATGAACTCACAACCCTCAATGAATTTCAAACCAATGAAATTTAAACATTGTAACATTATTTCATCCGAGAAAACAAAACCCAATTATTTATTCTAGTAAACCATAAAAGTCAACATCACATTATTTATGAAAATATCCTTTCAAAATGTCACCACAATTCATTGATTTCATTGAGTTTCCATATATACGTGTATGGAATCAAAATAAATTAACCATATACCCATTATATGATTTTACCAATTTAGACAGAGGGTTTTTTAGCACGCATAATTGACTAACAATTTTATTTTCATATTGTGTTACCTATTATAATAAAAATTATTTATAATATATATCATTGAAAATTTGATTTATTATTCCATCAAAAGAAATATATCATACCATTCATTAAAACCAAAATGAAAAATTTGGTTTCTAACATTCTTCAAGAGAAGTAGATGTAGTTGTCATAAAATTTTGTTTGATATTTTCAAAATATTATCTAATAAAAGTTAATGTAAATGAATAGATATTTTATAAATATATAAATAATAAATAAAAATTTATTACATACTTCACAAATAGTTTCATTTAAAAATAATTCAGCAGAAACTAAGTTTAAGCTCTTCGTAGTTATTCATCTGTAAGACATCACTCAAGATAAACACCAAAACTAAGATGGGGGTAATTAAAAACTCATGAATGATGGTATCTAACATCAGAAACATATTTCTCATTATTACCCATGAAATTCAGTTTTGAATGATATTCTAAGTGAAAATAATACGAGTATAAATTTGAAATTTCATCGTATAAGTATGCTTCTACAATCTATCCTTCACCTGATGATTTGTTATGTACATTCATCTTTATTTTTTGCATACCTATGTCAAACAGATACATCCAATAAAATTTTACCAGCACTGCACATTGTGCTTCATATGGAAAATGAAAATTTAAATGTTACAAGGAATTAAAGAAGCTCAGTGGGAATATTTTATCCAATTTATTTAAAATTATAATGCCATATTTTTTCAGCAAACTCAATGAACTATAATCCAGTTTTTTTGCAAAAATATTTCTGAAAAATTAATATATTTTAGTCAATATACAACATATTATTGAATTCAACAGTCCTCTAAAACCAATAGACGGTAATCTTTCAATTATGATATGACATTCATGACATTATAACCCAATAATATTCACATTTATGATACAATGATTCCAATTAGAAGCATAACCATCTAGTAACCTCAAATCTATAATATATTGATTGAATAGTAATTGGTTTTATTTACTAAGTGAGTAAGAAGGTTTTGGGAACATTAATTTGGGTGATCATTCGTCTTCAAATAATTCAACATCAGAACATCTGTAAAGATGAACAAGATCGAATCGTGCCATTACATTATCTTTGGCCTTATTAGATGTGTCAAACATGGTATAAAACATGTTATCAAAAACATTCTTCTCAATATCAATTACATTTAAAATTTTATAAACAAAAAAATTAGACTGATATGGAAGGTACCAAAAAATACTCGGCTTTATCCAATTAAGATCTCTCCCAGAACCATTTACCCTTTTCTCACATATGGTTGGTCCAAAAGTTATAGGAAGTAATGTAGAGACAATAGACATTACATGATTCTCTGATAACACTTTTGGATGTGCATCTCATGCCATTTTATCATTTCTAGAATTAATTATGTTCCTTTGAAAAGGGTGATCCACATGATGAAATCTCATATGACAGTAAAAATAACTAACAATTTTATTATTACAAAGAGTATACTCTTTGTTCTTATCTATGCAGTACAGAAATGATTTTATACCATGTGTACTCTATCCAAATAACATTCCATACATTGGAAAGTCATTGATCATCCATATTAATGAAACCTATAATATAAAGTTCCGTTATTTAGTTATATCAATTGTAGTCACGCCATTTTTCCATAATAAAATTATCTCATCAATTTGTGGCTTCCAATAAACATCAATATTTATCTTTGGTTGTACTAGAATTAATAATTTCATATATATATATATAAATATGGTTCATTCATAAGAATCCAAGGAGGGAATTTGTAAAGAGTAATGAAAATTATCTAATAAGAATATTGACTTTCGTAAGTACTAAATTGAAAAAACCACAAGTAGAAAGGCATAGTCGTATCTTATGAGGTTGTAAAGAAAAAGAAGTATGTATCTTATCAAAATGATTCCATGAACCATCGTCACATGGATGGTTTATGATTTTTGTGAGGGAAATATTTTATTTATGCCATATCATGAATCCAACTTTGTTGTGACACATAAATAAATGTTGTAAATGAGGTGTAATTGTAAAATATATCATATGTTTGATAGAAACTCTAGACATTCCTTATTATGTCTCTTTATACATCAATTCTCTATAGGTTTTATAATTAACCAAAATTTCATAATCACCATAATTTAGGATGTAGTGATTTGAACATTTATGGATCTTCTGATAACTTATACCCAAATTATGAACCAATCTTTTTCATTCATAGAATCATGAAAGTAATGTATTTCTATCAGGAAAGAATGACCTAATGAAAGAAAAAATATAATTAAAACAATTATTATAAATTCCCTGATTTGATTTAATATCCATATATTTTTTAAAAACATCATGTTTTCTCATCTGGAATCCAAGATATAAGGATACCACAGTAGATTATAACGTATTGTAATACTAAGAAGGTTATAATTTTGGATTTGGAATATCATTCGGTGTTTCTATTTCAGAAATAAATAGACTAGATACCTTGTTTATTTATTTCTGAAATGATGGATCTTGAATAAAGAAATTTTGATTTTCTACCGAATTATTTTCACCATGTCGATTCCCAAAAATATAATCATTCTAAAATTAGAAATTCGTTATTTGAATTCTGACATTTTCTAATATTTCGAATACCCTAAGATCACATTTCTCGACACCTTGAATGCAACTTATATTTAAAACAAAAACATTTGTTTTTTTTTTGTGATTATTTATCCAATCAAGATCACGTAATAGATACAGGTGTCTTCTTCCTGAGTCCATAGATATCTAAAATGCAAATACATAAAAAAATTATTACAGATCATTTTTATTAATTCAATACAATTATTATATTTTAACACCTTTTAATATTATAAGGAATATAATTATAGTGAGGCACTAGGTTAGGATTGGATTACGGGGCCCGTAGAGTGTTGGCATAGATAAAAAACAATGTTTAATATATTATAAGTCACATTATATTTTTTTAAAATAACAGAATATCTCTGGGAAATTATCTCATATAAGAATTCTGAGACCACCATTAGGTCTGATATGTGGGGGTTATCCTAGATGCAACATTACATATGTGTTTGTTGAGTGTTTATTTTCATTTCACATGAGAGTAAGTCATTTAATAATAATATTATAATTTCTTATAAAAAATCTAAATATCTCACAATCTATGTATCAAATGAAAAATTGGAGACCACTGGTGGGTCTGCGATATGGGTGTACCTTAGGTGTGACATAATATTTGAATTTATTATAATTATTAGTAGTATTTAACATTTACTCATTTTTTTCTTTTACAAATTTTGAGAAAATTTTGAAATTTCCTCATATTTTCAAATTATTAACAATATTTTTTAATTAAAATTAATCTTTACAATGAATAAATGAAACTGAAAAATTACTTGTTGGTTATCATAATTTATGTAATGATTATTATTAATGTATTTTTTTATTGATATTTTTTTACATTTATATTTTTTTATGTTCTTAAATATTATTATTATAACTTTATAATCATTGGTAATATTAACAAATTATTATTAATAATGACTCATTAGTTGTTGAATATTATAAGTTATTTTAATTAATACTATATTATTTATAGTTAATTATTTTTATAAACTTTTAATAAGTCTTATAATTGTAAAATATTTTTAAAAATTATTAGATTAAATTATCATAATTATTATAAACTATGTTTTTAATAAATACTGATATATTTAAATTTTTATTGTTTTTCATTAAACCGAAATTTTAATATTATATAATATAAAAAATACTTGTAAATAAAGTTTAATTGAAATGTTTTCTTTAAATTATTTTTCCTATCATTATTAAAAAACACTCAAATATATTTATTTCATACATTATATATATATAACACATAATCAAATCTATTTATGTCAAATTATGTTTTTAAAAGTTTTTTTAAAAACAATTAACATATGAAATCTATATACACATATTCACGCACACACAGACACAAATTTTCATATATTGCCTCACTTTTTCATATTACTAATAATATTTTGTAATTAACACTATTATTTACTATTAGTTATTAATATTCAGTAAAAAATAATTTATATATACTTATATTAAATTATTCATTAATTTATTTAAATATTCCAAGAAAATTCATACAAATATTTTAAACCAATATACATAGATATAAACAAACAATAATATTTAATATTTTTTTTAATATTGACTCATTAATCAGATATAATATATTTTGACTCTTTTTTATATAAATATACATAACAAATCTATATATATATATATATTAAACCATACATGTGTTTTTAAAATGTTTATATATATGTATTCAGATGTTCATATATATATATTACACAATTTCGTAATCAAATAAATTTTCACATTTTTTAATCAGATATATATATCAGATATTTATAAACACACACACACACACACACATATATATATATATATAATATTTTTTTTAATGTTTATATATGTTTATGTCTGTAGTTATATATCAAAAAAATAAATGTTTTTTACAACTTATATATATATATATATTCACAAGTTAATACACATAAATGTATATATGTGTGTGTATATTTTAAAAACCATACACATTTGTTAAAACGTGTATATACATCTGTGTGTGTGTGTGTATAACTATCATAAACATTACACATTTTTTTAATATATATATATATATATATTCAAATGATAATAAAAATACATATATATATATATATTAAAATCATTTCAAATTTTTTTATATAAATAAATAAATAAATATATATATATATATATATATTAAAAAAATTACATGTTTTAAAAACATTTATAGATGTATACCAAGAATGTATTATTTACATATATTTGTATTAAAAAAATTCTTAATTAATTAGAATGTTTTATTTATATGTATTTTTACATAAAAACGTATATATAAGTATATATATATTTATTTATTTATTTACAACCATATACATAGTTTTAAAATATTATATATATATATATATATTACAAGAACCATATTAAAAAATAAACATGAAAATTTGGTAAATTTATAAAACTAAAAAATTACATGAATCATATTAAAAAATTTACACAGACCAAATTTGAAAATTACACATACCAGATTACTAGAATATAAAAAAAATCAACTACAATAAATTAAAAAAACTAGATTTAAATCGGAATAGATATTAATAAAATCTCATCAATCCTAATTATCAAATAAAGAATACAAATGAAGTAAATTTATAAACATCTTTTTTGAGTAACCCAATATACGTAGCATTGAACCAAAATGCGCAATAAAATGATAGTGAGCATAAGAAGAGTCCATACATTTCTTATCTGAGACGGAATTATCAAAACAATCAGGAGGAACTTATTTTCCTGGAGCTATATGGAGAGGGAGGTCGGGGTACGGTTCCCAGCGGCATTGATGAGAGAGAAGATAAAGGAGAGGAGAGAGAAAGGAGAGTCACACGTGGGTTAAATCAATGGGGTTTTTTCTGATGGACTATTTACGATGACTGTAATTCCATCACAAATAATTTTTGACCAAAATTATTTGTAGCAAAAACTAATTTCCATTTTAAATAATCTTGAGTCGATGAGAATTTGATACGAATTATAGTATCTGTCACAAATTCTCATCATGATTACTTTTGGAACTAGGCAATGGGAATGCCCAAAAAACTAATTATGACATATTATTTATTCTGTCGAAATAAATCATTATTTGTGACAGAATTAATATTATATCGTAACTAATGAAATGAAAGACCATGTTTGTTATAGGTCATCTTCCCCTCACAAATGACCTGTCACAAATAACTGAATTTTTAATAGTGATAGTGTATATAATCACACAGTGGATTGGGCTCACACTGTAATACCTTTCACTATTATGTCATGTGAGATCGAGTTTTAACCAATTCATTTTAGGGATATATAATTCTAGTTCCAAATATCATATAATAAAATCCATTTGTATATGTTCCATGATATCCTATAACATTCATAATTTCCTTAAATATTAATTAACAAGTTATAATGAAAATGGTTTCGTAAAAAATTCTCATAATTACATCAAAATAAATCTACATAATGTAAGTGGGGATATAATTAGATCATATCCATAGTGAATCATAATAATCAATAAATTATATTTATATATATGAAAAATTATTCTTTTAAAGAAGTACAATTATATCTTGATGAAAAACAAGGATAGAAATTTCATTCGATAACTCTTAAAAAGGAAACATTACTCCTCAAATATTAAAAATAATGTTTTTTAAAATATATTGTTAATATTAAATAAATGTGTTTTAAAAATAATAGACTTGGTGGTGGGAAAATCCATTCATTCAATAAAATTTAAAAAATATTCTTTTTATAATGTAGTAAAAAGTAAAAAAACTTGTGGGGAATATTTTTTTAATCCATACAGGAAAATAAAATCTAATAAAAATAACATTAAATTAAAATTGGAGTTTATAAAACAACATAATTAAAAAAATTTAAGGAGAATATATATTGAAGAAAATAATTCATATTCTTAATGAATAAATAAAGTTATTTTTTTAGAAACACATTATTTCTGTATTATTGATTACCCAAGAAGTTTAAATAGATTTAATTTAGGATAAATATGGAAAATATCAATATGATATGAAAATAGTTTATATTAAATGAATAAATTAATTAAAATTTTACAATGGAAATTATTATATAAATTATACAAATGATTTGCAAGATTATAACATCATCTATTACATTATGTTCCAAATTTTATTAAACATGCACTAAATATTTTTATAAAAAATCTATACATATTATACATATATAAATACGATATTCTTACTATTATTACTTTATATCATTATCAAATAAATTATAATTGCTCATTTTTTATATGTTTTTCATTATAATCAATATTTAGGTACCAATTATACTGGTTTCCACATATGTTTTTGTTCTTTTATTATGGTCCATGCACCTTGGCCAAAGTCTCATCATCTATAGAATCTAGAAAATTTTATAAATATTATGTTCATTTTTTTTAAACATTTATAACCAAATATATAAGGAGATTATTAAAAATGATTTACATCACACTATGGAGGCAGTAGTCTACACATACTCACTGATGATGTATTTATTTTTTAATAGATTGAAATATTTTATGTTAAAAATGAACCAAATAATATTATAATTAGCTTATAAATATCACATATATTAATGAAACATATCTATGTAAACATCCATGAGAGATCATGATGTAAATTGATATACATTGCTTCATGGTGGACATAGTTTGCACATACAGATAAGTGACACATTAATTTTAATTTGGATGGATGATAAATACATAATTGTTATTTCCTAAACATAATAATAATTATTTGTATTTATTATTGTATTTCCATCATGTTATGATGAATACAATGTATTTGGATGAGGTGGAAGAAGAAATAATCAAGAAAGTAATTGGTTAATAAAATTACCTCTTCTTCATGTATACTCATTTGGAATACAACTTAAGGCCCTTATAGGTTATCCGTTTTGTGAAATGAAAACTATATAAGGTGGGGATAGGATTATGGAAGTTATTTGAGATGATACTGGTGTATAAAATGTGCTCAATTTTTTGGATAATTATAGTGAATAGGTTCCCCTTTATAAGTTAGGGGAGTGGAAACCTTGTAAATACCATTAACTTTTGAATAATATAGTGTATTATTAATGTTTATGTGGAAAAAAATAATCCCAACTTTGGAGATAAGTTCATTGTTGGTATAAATACACTAAAAATATATAATTATATGAAATTGGTTACAAATGTTTAAATATTATGTTGATTTTTTTAATAATCGTTATCTTTTAGTTTAACCCCTTTCAATCCAATTTGACCTGTATCATGACAACATAATTGTTTACCTTGTTAACTAATTCATGTTAATAGAAAAAATTAAAAATATATGAAATGATGATTACAAATATTGAATAAATTTTTTCTAATTATATTTTTAATGGAGGAATAAATTAATTACCATAATTCTGCACAAAATGAATAAAAAATACATAGAAAAAATGTATCTTTAAGCATGAAAATGATTTTATTATAATTATATTACTAGAAAAAACCATTAAATTAATAGATTTTGTTTCATATTTAATATGTTTTAATCCAATTTCATTATAATAATTCATCAGTAGTGATTTTTTAAAGTTATTAAGATACATCTACATTTGGAAAAATAAAAAGATTTTTCTAAAATATATCTCATTTTAGATATAAATGATCTTATACTTATTTATAGACAATCGATAATAAAATTTTCAATAATTAATAATTTTTTAATATTTAATTAAAAAAATTCAAGATTTAATTCTTCAAATAATAAAAATTTTATTTTAAATAAAAACGTATATAATTAAACAATTGGTTTTTAAACAAAACATTTCTTTTTAATGATGTATTGTTATACTAGTATTACTTGTCATTTTTATCCATATTATGGATATAAATAACATAGTTTATTATTAATTACTTCAATTATCATTAATTTTTATTCATATCAATAATTTTAAGTATTAAATTTAACAAAAATGTGATATTTATTAGAATAATTCAATACTGCTTCAAAAAATCATAATAAATAATTTTTTTTATTTTTCCCTTTTTAAAATGTCATTTATTTTATCATTTAATTTAAATAGTAAGATATTGAACACATAAAATTTATAAAATATAAAATATTCAAAAATATTATGATGTTACAATATTTCTAGTAGACATCATAGAATTTTATAGACGTAACATCATGCCCCTCCGTATTTTCTTGAGAAGGCAGTGGAACATTAATTGTAATTATGAGACATTCCAAAGTCATCAAAGTCTTGAAATAAATTATATGGGCTTCATGAATTGATTGCAGATGATTTCCCATTTTAAGAATAAAACAACCCCACCAAATATTCCACAACCAAGTAACCACTACATGATGCATTATAACCATATAAAAAACTCAAAATCAATACCATAGATGACAAAACCAAACTACGAAATAGTTACATTGATGAAGACTACAAAACATCAAAGTGAACATTAGAAGAAATAACCAGTAGAAACAAACTATTCCCCAAAAAAACTAAAGCTCCACAACACTACATGTCCCACTTCACAAAACAACCCTAGTATCACTAAGAAAACTAGATAAGTTTGATAATTTTCCATTACTAATGTATCAAAAAACATCAATTGAAAAAACCCAAACGTTCCAATGTAGGGGTGTGTAATGAAACTCACTAGTCTTTCCCCAATTGAATTCCAAACTCACGACACTAGGATAGAACAATTCAACATATTTATATAATATATATATATATATATAAAACCATTAAAATAAGTCCAAAAATCTATCAAAAGAAAAAAAAATATCTATACCATTGAATTTTTCTCAAATCAATCATTTTCAATTGAATGAATCCAAATGTATCATTCTATTTATTTCATTAATTAAATTGGAATTATCAATTCCTCTTCACATAGCCACATATACCAACACACACCCACACAAACCCACTCACAAGCTTGGTTTTACTATTATGGTGGACCTTCATGTCCATAACTTGTTCCCTTTGATCGTGGGACTTCACGACCAATATCCATCCGTTATACACACACTTAATCATTTATGACATCACATTCCAATCCATCATTCCCAAGTCAATTAAATCGTATATCTAAACCACACCTTTATTGAAAACCATAACAACACATCATTTAAATAAGACCAACATTTTGTTGATAACATTTTTCCAAAAAACTCTTTCAGTAAAACCATCATTTTATTGAAAAACATTTTCCATGAATCAATACCATATAACCACATTAAAATTGTGTTACGAAATTTACCTTTTTCCAAAAACACCCCAGCATTGCACAATTCCATAAACTGTCAACAAATAAGGTTTCTTACAATCTTTGGACAAAACATTCACATTATATTTCATGTAAAAAATCAATTTCAATTCAATATTTCTAGTTCTTGAATGACGAGAGGAGTTTTAATCCACATACCTCATGATTTTTGGAGAAAACAAAGAATAGAACATAAACGTCATCAAAACAGGGTTGAAGCTCCAAAAAACCTACATTAGATATCTCCCCCTGTCATAAATAAGGTCAAATTTAATAATATATGGAATTAATAACCCTATATCTATATAAAGTGGAACTATATCTAAGGATAAGAGAGACGAAAATATTATATCTCAGTAAAACCAAGAAAAACTACCATAAATTACGACTTACAATAATATTCAGGTTTCAATGGAACATGAAACTTCATCAAATAAATTCCAAATCGATGGAGATGGGATCTTTATACATATAGAGTTTTAAATATAATGTAAGGGTCGGTTTGGAAAAATAATTTGTAGTTAAATGCTAATCTGACCTAGATCTACTTTCTGGGGTGAGGTTTTTAAACTCTGCACAATTAGTCACATGGTTAAAAAAATGTGTGCTAATCGTCCACTAACTTCCACCTCATGTAGTACCTAGCATGTTTGGCTCAAAAAATTACACAAACCATATGAAAACTATGAAGAATCACACATTCCCGCATTTCATGGTATATTCATTGTTGTCACACGGTTTGGAAAAATAGTGCATTTACTTATGTGCCTTTAACATAGCGCCTCACTTATTATGCATGGTTTCATATAGGTGTTTCATGGAATCCCCTAACCATTCACAAACTATTCACAATTAGAAAGGTCCCGAGGAAATTCTAAAAGACTCATAAACCCTCCCAAACATTAACCATGAACTTTACATACATTAAAACATAAAGAAATTGTTACTTACTTGAAAAAGGTGCTGTTAAATTCCCCCCACCATTGTCATTTCCGTTGCCAGAATGTATAAAAACAACATCACTCTAAAACATTTTTGTTCAGAGCTCCTTCATTTATTTCCCTCATTCGCACATCTCTTCCTATATCTTAGTATGTTTCCACAATTACCTCACTAGACCGATGATTTTTTCATGCAATTAATTTCTTTTTCTTATCCATAATCCACACTGGCAAGTGCACAAATTAAGGAGCCAGCTCTAGGTGAACAAGTTACCATCAAAGAACATGGTTTGGATCATAATGATAATTTTTCAACTGAAAAACATGAACACATTGTGCATCTAACCAAACCATGGTTGTAATTCCAACCAATATTCCACCTCCCCAACCCATTCTAGTATCTTAAAATACAATATATATCTAGGAGATCTCTTTCCCTTCATCCGAAAATGATGATGTATAAGTCTTGTATAGTTATTAAAGAACAAATAATCACTCTTCTCTAATGAAAAGGGTTTTCGATGATGATTGACACATGATTTCTAACATCTATGAGTCATGCCCATTTATTTTCGGGTCAATTGAATCATCTCTATTGTCTCTTGGACATGCTCATCCCAACTAAGGAAGTCTCACCTTTTTTCACCAAACAAAGTAGAGAATGATATGGAAATTAATACCATTATAAAAAAGAATCCATCTGTATCAAGGCCTGCTAACTATCGTTATATGATAATTCCCCTATTGGAATCCTCTCCTCCAAAGTACCACCAAAATCCATTACAATATCGAGCAACTTTTCTTCAAATGTTGGTATCATATTTTTGTATTGTTTGTCCTTCTAAGGATGTTATGCCATTCACATAGTCAATAGAGTCCCCATGGATATCTATAAGTATTTCAAGAAATGATAGATACACCATGGATCTCTGTTTGAAAATATTTTAACTAGTACTACATGCCTCTTTACCACATATTTGATATTGATTTTTGACAAGTCCTCCTCTACATGAGACTCTTGAATAGGTATGAAATGGTCAAACTATGTGATATGATTCGTTATCATCCTTATGGTATTTGGTTTGTGACCCATTTTTGGGAGACCTATTATAAAATTCATATTAATTTTCATCAAATTAAAAAATGGAATTGGTAAATACTCAAACATAACTACTAGTCGTGGATGATTCTCCTTAACATTTTGACAAGTTAATCATATAAAAACAAACTCAACACCAACCTTTTCATACCGACCCAAAATTGATACTTTCAATACCTCGTACATCTTCAGTATTACTAGAAGAAAATTCCATCTTGAATGGTGGAAAACTTGAATAATTTGTTCCTAGATATCCATATACATGACCATCAGATTTCTGTACCACAATGCTATACTCTCATCAAGAATACATCTGTAAATGGTATCCCCACCACTGAGTCTTAGCCTCATAGAAACACATTCTTCATCAAATGTTTGTGCCTCTTTAACCATCTTCACCACAATAGGAACAAATGAAACAAGACTGAAGGTAAAGAATTATTCCCAATCTTCACATTCCATGTTTATGTCAGCTTACACAGAAATCAACTACCACTCGTCTGAAACTTCATTTTCCAAATGAGCATATAACATTCTTCATATTGCATCTAAGACCAAATTTACCTTTCCCATGGTATACATCATTTCAAATTCAAACTTTTTTAGATACATCATCAATATTCTTTGTCTTTGATTCGAATACCTTTATGAGAAAATATGTTTCAATCTCTTATGAATTGTAAACATAGTGAATTTCTCACCAAATAGGTAAAGATGCTAGGTATTCACAGCATGGACAATGGAAGCTCCCTCCAAATCATGATTTGGGTTGTTCTTATCAAGATCTCTTAACTTCCTGGAGCCATACAAAATAACATAGCCTCCCTGTATAATAACACATCCCAAACCAGATCCCGAAGCATAACAATACACCACATATCCTAAACACTATTCTGGAAAAATAACGATTGGTGATGATGTAAGGTGAAATTTAAGCTTTTTAAAAAGTTATTCAAATTTTTCTTTTTGAAGAAATGTAGACTTATTTATTATAATTTTTCACATTGGTGAATCCATTCCTAATAAATCACACAAAAAAGCATTGGTAATAACTAGCTTGACCAAGAACACAATGTATCTCAAATACATTCATTGGAAGTTCCCAAGAGATAAAATATTCTATCATTTATGAATACATAGAAACAACTCTTTCAATGGTTACATGGTCTGTGAAATTTGACACTTATATCCAAATATCACACTTTGTTAATTTGGAATAAACAATTCTCCCGTTGGATTCCCAACCCTGAAACCAAGTGTTACTCCTTCCCATCCTTTGTCCTTGAATACACCATTATGTCTTCCACAAATACCACCATAATAGAATCTATAAATATCATAATTACCTAATTCATAAACACCGTAAATACTATTGTTCTATTTTAAAGACCAAAAGGCATTACAACAAAATCATAATTCCATATCTACTCCTGAAAGCTGTCTTTGGAATATCCTACTTCTAAACCCTCAATTGGTGATATCCTGAGTGGAATAAATATTATATAACCATTCAACACATCTTTTTTTCATCATGACTTGGTTAAGATTATGATATTCAACACACAATGGAAGAGTTTTATACATCTGTTTGACAAATAAGACTGGTGCTTCCCATGAAGATGTACTAGGCGAAATAAAATATTTTCCATCAAACTCTTATAACTAAACATTAAATTATCTTAATTATATTGGTTATATCTGATAATATAAAAGGTAAATAGGTCTAATACCAAGAAAGATATCAGTTATAAACATTATTTCCCTAATAGGTTGTAACCCTAATAAATTATTTGGAAGAAGAGTTTGAAACTAATCAAATAGTATTAGAAAACATTTATTTTCGATCTCTTCCTTTGATGACAAAGCCATGGCCACCAAATAGTATTATATCATTCCAAATTTTGGTTCCAATGATGCATTTTCACCTGACATTACACTTATTTCTTCTCGAATGAGATGGTCGACTCCATCTACAGTTGTAAAACTAGACATTCTTTTATAACAGTCGATGTGATCGTTGATGTTTTTCAACCAATCAATACCCGAGTTTATATCATAGAAATCCACATCAATAAAAAATAACATTACATATCATATCCATCAATGGTTATAGAAAATTATCTACACACTAAAGCTTCGAAATCTCTTTGACCAAGAAAATATTGGAGTTTCAACATAGAGGGAATCATCTATGCACTCAAACACATCAAAAAAAATCATAATAAGAAATAAGGGAATGTGAAACACTGGTATCAAACCAATATTTTTTAAATCTAGAATTAAAAATAATCAACCCACTTATGGTTGGTGTCCTAAACTGATATTCTATAATCACCTACTCAACTCTAGATAATTTCTTGGTCCTATAACATTGTTCCTCATTTCCCTGTTGAGAATTCACTTCTTTAGGAGTCATGGTAATCCTGTAATAACCATTTATAGGTCTAATCTTCTAATTAGACTTATTTTTCTAACCTCTTATCATCAATGAATATTATTTTTTCAACAATTGAGAAGTTACATAAACACACGAATTCAAAGCACTATGACAATAGAGGTAAAGATGCCCCATCATATTGCATCTATGGCATGATTTAGGTGGTGTCTACACTCTCACCTCATGTGACTAAGAGATTCACACTACAAGAATATTGTCTTGATCTTATCCCTTGGATTAATATTTACTAATCCAACCATATCATTCAGACTTGTAATACAACAATGGAAATAGGTGCCCCTCTTCCTCATGTTCCTATAATTAGAGTTCCTATCATTTTCCATTGGTATCAATATGCTTCCTAGTATCATAGCTCAAGAGATGTATTGTTTAGACACTGTCTATCTATTGAACATATTTTTATAATCTGTAATACTGAGCATAAAAATCAATGATCGATTCTCCTAACTCATACCCAATACGAAGAATTGTTCCTATAAGGATGCACTTTCATTAACATTGTGTTTAAATCAGACTACATTCAGGAATTTGGATATATAATCCATGAAAGAATCGTTTTCCTACTTCAAGTTGAATATTTCCACCATTCATGGAATTATTAATGTGTGATGAAAGGAATTGTTTCTAAAATAATTCTTAAAAATACCTCCATGTTAGTCCTTGACACGATTTTTCCGGAACACGGAAATACCAAAAATAGCATGCAAGATCCTCTAGCACATACGTCTCCATCCTAACTTTCAACTCTACTGGTGTTCCAATGAAATTTAAGATTCAATTCATCTAATTCATCCACAACTCTATATTCTCTAGTTCTGAATCACCTCAAAATATTGGTTGATTCTACTTCTAGAAATATAAATAGGGATACACTTCCCTATGTTAATCCTTCTTGTTTCGTATTTCAATAGATTAAAAATCATGGATGATACTCTGAACTGTATGTCGGTTCCCATGTGGAGTAGGTGAAACTACATTCTAATCAGCTTCTTCTCATTAGTTTCTACAATGCATACCAAGATCCATTATCTATAACAAAAATTCCATAAGTCTCACTATCATTCAATTTAAGGATTAACATTTTCTAATTCAAAAACATCAAAATTATCCCAAAATTTCATTCAAGAATAAAATATTTTCTACATTCAATTATTTTTTAAATTTCCATCATGATTTTTAAAATCAAACAATTTTCAAAAAAATACAACCATGTTATTTTTTCAAAATTATTCATTTGACAAAAAATTACTAAAATCAACACATTTTACTAACTCATATATCATTTATCCAAATGAAGTATTCATTCCTACAATGAATTCATTTATAAAATCCATTTCATGCTCATAAAATTGGCTAAAACCATGACAGTAAGATTACAAATCCTTTAATTGTCACCAAAACACTTATGCACCCAATTCACTTATAACATGAAGTTTAAAATAAGATGTTTAGTTACATATTTTTAAGCTATATATTTCATGTACCTATAATCCTACTACTTTCTACCAACCCATCAAAAGGAATAGACAAAAATGATTTTCAACTCCAACACATGGATAACTAAATTCCGCTTGTTATGAAATGATTGAACGAGCTGATACAACTTGTAAAATCTCAACCTACCTCATTGGCTTGATAAGACAATTGAACATTAATTTTAATTAGGTGATGTTACCAAGGCACCAAATGCAAGAAATAAATGACATGTGCTTCATTAAATTACATGGGGTGATTTTATGTTTAAAAAATTAAGAAACCCAACTCAACAAGGAATAACCATGTTACCACTACATGATTCATGAAAACCATTTAAAACAGCATTAAAAAATAACAAAGATATAAAAACAATACTACAAATTTTCACCACAGCATAAGACTACAAAACATCAAAGAAAATAGTGTAATTCATAACCATCAAACCCTAATGATGCCAAAAAAACACCAAAGTCCACCATTCTCCATTATATAATTCAAAAAATTATATATAATCATAAAGAACAATTAGAGATGTGTGTTTCTTTATATTTTCCCATATCTCAGTAAACAACATCTTCAAAAGCACCATAGTACCAAATCAGGGGTGAGTAATCAAACACAATAGACTTTACCCAAATGAAATCCCTACTCACACCACTAGGATAGAATAAGTAAGAACATTTAAATACAAAAATTAATATAATAACCATTTAAATTTTTTGAACAATCTATCATAATCCAAAAAATTCACTACCAAAGTATTTTCCTAAAATAAACCAATTTGGACGGAAATCGTCAGCATTTTTCATTCCAAGAATTTCATGAATTTAATTTGCCTTACCCATTCCACCACACATGGCCACAAACACCCACACACAAACTTGGTGTTACCATTATGGTGTAACATCACGTCCATAATACATTCCCTTTGATGGTGGTATTTAATGATCAGTATCCATCCATTCCAAAAATACTTAATTCATCTTTTCCAAACCAATTAAATAATTCCAAAAAAACATATCTTTATTAAAAATAATAACAACATATCATTTCAACAAAACTAACGTCTTATTAAAATAACTTTTCTGAAAATTTGTTTCAATAAATCCAACCATTTACTCAAACCCATTTTCCATTTATCAAAACGAAATCACCATTATAAAATCATGTTACTAAATTCACATTTTTTCAAAACACTCCAATTTTGCATATTTCTAGAAAATATTACTAAAGAAGGTTTCTAATATTAATTTCACACCAATTTCACCATAAATTTTAAAAACAATAATTTTAAATCAATACTTTTATTCCTACCATGAGGAGTCATGATTGAACCCACCTACATAGGTATTTATAGAGAAAACAATGAATGGAAACTAAATGTCAATGGAACTGGGTTGAAACTCCTTATAATTACCATATATCTCCTCCCCTCTAATCAAAAAGGACAAATATAAACATATTTATCATCAAAACTTGTAGATCTATCCACATTGCAACTAAATCAAAGAAATGGAGAGATAGAGATAATTATATCTATAGAAAACCAAGCAAAACTACCATAAATGATGACGTACAACTATAGTCTGGCTTCAACAAACCAAGAAAACCCTCTAGATCACATCCATAATATTGGAGAATGGTTACCTAGGCATATAGAGGGAGAATTATTGAGTTTTGATTGGCTTGGGGAATAATGAGGGGACAACCGAAAATACCTACCGATATCAACTTTTTATGGAGCTTGTTTTTAAACTGTGCACCGTTAATCACATGGTTTTTAAAACTATGAGTTAATAGTGCTCATACTTATACCTCAAGGAGGACCTCATGTGCATGGATCCCAAGGTTTGAAAAAGCATATTCCAACCTCTAAAAATCCCATTATCACATGCCTCAGAGTTTCTCCATGGTGGTCGCACAGTTTGGAAAAATCGGGCATCTTCCTGTGCGCATATCCCTTTTCCCCTTGATTACTATGCACAATTTTTTGTAAAAGTTTCATAGTTTTCACTAACTTTACACATTTATTAAATACCCAAAACATTTCAAGATTCTATTAAACCCTCCAGAACGTTACCCATGCACATTACATAATTAAATACATAAATAAAGGATTACTTACTTGAAACTGGGGGTGCTACAATAGTTGATACGGATACTATGGGACTGAGTTGGATTGCTACCTATTAATCGAATTATTATATATACTACTATATTTCCTATTATTAATAATGGGTATCATCCTTGATTTCAATGATACCAAATTTTCTAGTGTTACCTCCAAGGTATTAGGTGCATCCTATAAGCTATATGATTCCCTATGATTGCCTCAATGAAAATTCTATGTGCCAGATTCTAACGGATCTCTTAACACCACCTACTAGTAATAATATATTTATAAAACTATAAAATAGTTTTTTAGCATAATATTCTTTGACAAGGTTATATTATGTACATAGAAACACTTTGGTATTGGATGAAACAAGTATAGTCGATCTAATACATGACAATATAATTTTAGGATCATTGGTGGGTAATTGTTTGTTCCCCTATATTATATTTACTTATTCAATTAGGAATTTTATATGCACATACACCTCTTTAATTATGATTTTTGTGAACCCATTGGTGTTTTTAAGATAGTTGTACTAACACAATGCTCAAGAATCCATAACACTTAGTTACCTGAGAGGACATCACTATTTTTATGTCCATGTATGGTGTAGGCTATGTGTTCAATGATATCATATGAGAGATGACATGGGATTTAAATAATGTTATTTTGTCATATGATAGTATGTTAGTGGATTCCCTTTCATTTTATTCATTTTTTATCATGTATATGTGATTGTCCTGGTTGGTGGTCTATTCTTGTATGAAAATATGAACTTGTTCTCATATGATTGTGTGCCTCTTCATTTAATTTGATAAGGAATGTTATTATTTTCATTTTAATCTTATAATTATTTTTAATGGACTATATTTTGTTATTTTGAACTGTTTTATACTCTAATATGAAAGAATGTACTCCACAGAAATACACTTTATACCCTTACTGCTAGTTGGAACCCTCTTTCATATAGGAAGACATTATAACACCTCAAGTTTTCATAATCATTTCTATTGATTAAATTAAATTTCTTTAATGAATAAAATTTCAATGTACACCAATTACATTTTTTCCTACATTCAACACCGACATAGATTATGTTATATGTGACACTAAGATTTAACCAAACAATGATATATTATTGACATTGTTTTATAAACATGACCATTATAACATTGAAATTAGACATAGTAATACAAATATTAAATTATAATTTTTAGGTATTTTAATTATTTTGTGTATATAAATAAAATATATCTATAATAAAATCTATAATTTTCAGTACAATATTTATATGTTTTTAAAATACTATTTTTTTAAGAAATGCTTTTTTCAAAATTTTTAAACAATAATAAAATTAGTTTTTTATATGGTTATACATTCAATTTGATAAAATAAATTTCATTTTTTAATTTATAGTTTCAAAATTTTCTTTGGGAATTGTTTTTGGATTTTTATGAAAAGCTCCAAATTTTTATGAATTCTCAAAATTACTAAATTTTAATTAAAAAATACATTTTTGATTAATTTATTTATAAGGGTAAATCATATTTAAAATATGTTTTAAAGTATAATTAGTTAAATAGTAACTTATATAAATTCAATTTATTTCATTTTAATCAACTTAAAAAAATTGGATATAAATACTCTTAAATTTTTTTATCATTTTCACATTGAAGACCCACATTCTCGACACATCTAAAATATTATTTCAAAATTAATTTTCTAAAATAATTTGAATTTAAATTTGAAAAATTAATCTCATATTTTTAATAATCATAATAGATAATTATTAACTATTTAATGTTATATTTTTAACAAATTTAAATGTGAGTGTAATAAAAATGTATTATAGAAGTTAAGGTAAAAATCTGTTTACCTAGGGTTAAACTAAAAAAGTGTGAAATTTATGAATAAAACTTTAAAGATTATTATCTTTAAATATTTTGACCTGATAATTTATATGGACATAATTTCACAAATTTGGGAAAACAAATTTCATATGAAAAATGTGGGTGAAATTATCTCTTTAAAAAAATAATAAGAATTCCACTACTCAACTATAAAAGGGAACTCAATATCCTCCCTTCTTCAAAAAATAAATATTCTTTTATTCAGACAATCCCACAAAAAATCTCATTTAAATTTCCCTCTACCCATCAAACAATCCTCATTAGTGGAATAAATTCATCTATGGAAGAATTTTAGTGTAACACTAAGGAGGATTCCCAATTAAGAGGTTGCATTGATCAATGGAAATTTATGTTCTATTTTTTCCTCAAAACTATTTAATTATATTAATATAATTATTATAAAATAATATCAACATATTTCATATACTGAGTAGTGTGTATTTTAAATTAATGACCTAAAGTCATCTCCACTTCCATCGAAAGAGTTATGAAACCATTGTTTGCATGTATGGAGGATTATCGCCTCAAGAAAAAATATTGTTTTCCCATTAACACATTTTAAGGATGGTAATAAAGATGTTTTTTTATATAATATATATATAATTTTTATGATGTTATTATAATTTTTTGGGTTTTATATCAAAATTATCTTTTTGGTTTCCATTTTTTCTGAATATGATAACATAGTTTGTGTCTATTGTGGACTACTGCCTTAAAAAACATTGTGATTTATTCAAGTTTTTCATGGAATTTATTAAGGATCAGTTTAATAAAATTATTTGATATATATGAACAAAAATATTATTTAATGATAATATGGAATATACATTTCATCTTTGTAATCTGAAAGGAAAACAGAAATAGTAATCAATCATGTGTATGGCCTACCACATCCATGAATAATGTAACTAATTTTATACTTATATCATTTATAGATTATTATAAATAAATATATAATTAATATATATGATATTAATATATTATTTATTATTATGGAGATTATGAAAGCAGAATTAAATTAATGTAATCCAAAATATAATGAATGAAAATATTTATAAAAAAGAGGTTATTACACGAAACATGACTCTAAAACTACATTTTAAATAAATGGGTAAAAAAGTGCCACATGAGAATAATATATGGTATGATATGATTCTATAATATATGTATAATGAACTAATATTTATTATGGAGGAGTTTTTAATAAGTAATATTGATGTTCAGTCTAACGGTATGGGATTCTCTTCTCACTCTTTACATTTATTAAAAACATTATTTATTCACCCCCTATTTCTTCTATATAGTGTATATAATTCCCACACATGTATTTGATGGATATTATACTAATATTTATTCGTGTTTTAAAATCCTATTAAAAATCTCTATTTCATGGGGTTTATGGTTCAAAATTTACCCAATAAATATGGTATTTGTTTGTCATAATTTTCCTTCTTAAATATATAATTTATGTTACTCAGCTATATTCCACTATGAGGTGTATATACAACCCATTTTTCATGTAATATCATCAATTTCTTTATCCTCAAAGTATTTTATAGTACCTTTTAAATTATTCCTTCTTGGAGATTGTGATTCGAGGTTACCAATGTGGTAGAGATTTTATGTCATAATCCCATCATTTAATAGGATTATTCATTATTAAGTCTCCAGTGATGAAATTGCATGTTTTATCTCTCATGAATTATTAGGACATTTATTAATATCTTTTAATTCATGATATCTCCTTGTAATAGTATAGTTTTCCACTTTTTTATACTTATTAAAAATAAATAAAAATTCAGTAAAATATTTCAACATTAATATAATCGATAAGAAATATGTTTTCCAAAAAAATATGATTAAAAAATACAAATGTTTTATAACCCTATATTTATTTTTAATTTATTTTTTTACCAATGATTCACTTTTCACAAAAAAATGAATTAAATCTTCATTTAATTTTCCAAAACAATGTCTGTTTATATATTATCTCAAATATGAAAGGATCCTTCATTCTAATCCGTACATAATGAAAAAAATTTACAATATTCTTACTAATAATTTAATATAAGAATATTTTACAAGTTTTAAGGTTCTTTTCAATGAAAATGGTTATCAAAATATTTTATGATTTAAAAAAATCAAAAGAGATAGGATATTTTCACCATGAAATGTTTTAAATGGTCTATAAAAAATAGTTTCCATATAAGGTGACATCAATTGGTGGTAACTATTACTTAATGGGGACATGATCCAAGAATTCTATTCATATTATTTATTTTATTGGTTAATGTTTCTATGTATGGATGTTTATGAAACTCATTTCTTTTAAATGGGTTGTGCCATGATAAAACACTTATAAAACCCACTTGATTTCATGGTTTATGCTATGATGTAGTGATTATGAAACTTATTTATTATTCATGTATTTTGGTATTATGAAATAATTATGATACCTTTCATTACATAGGTTACTATATGAATCATTTTTATGATATGGTGGAACACATATGCATGATTTCATTATGTGATAGGTGGGACCAATATCTCCCACCAATTCATTGGTTAAATATTTATATCTTGTGTGATAGACATTACAAGAATTGGGATTGAACTTAAATCAGTAATACATGGCTAGACTATGAATTTAAATGGGTTTAATAATATAGGACTAGAATGGGAACTAAACCCATTTCACAAAAGGACTTTATCTGATATAATGATATTTGCAGTGATCCTTGACTAACATAGAAATGGTTTTATATCCATATTGGTATGCCAAAAATTCTATGTCTTTTGACAATGTTATGCTTTCATGGATCATGTTCTACAATTACATTGTGTGGGGAGAATAATGAAAGAAATTTACATAGTGGTACTAGTTTATGTTTTAGGTGTGGAAGGGGAGTTCAATGAAAAATTGATTTCCAAAGTGATGTGAATATGTTAGATAATTTTGTGAATTAATAGATTAATACATATAATTAACCTCCCACACTTCCATTATTCAAGTTTAAGGAGAATTTTAATTATGAAAACTAGTTCCCAAACACATGGGTTAATGACGATGATCGATTTCTGCAACCTATTTAGTCAAGTGAAAAGGTTAAATATCATGTGATAATTATTTCTAACATGGTGTGAAATAATGACTAAGGGAATGGTACACACTAAATCAACTCTAGAGGATCCAGTGTCTTATTTGTCTCTAGATCTACCCATTATTTCAAATATAAAGAATATGTTAAGGGTTTCAATATGCCACTAAAAAGATTAGATGTGGAATTAGAAGTAAAACCCTTTAATGGTATGATGATAAATTCAGAATTATATATACCTCTATGTAAGATTTTATTGGGGATGTGCATCCAATAAATAGTTTTATTCATCCTTGAGTTGATTTGGAAGTCATATTAGGCATCAATATTATTTCTATAAAAAAATTGCATCAATTTTCTAGGAATGGATTTCACGTTTGATAATCCATCCAAACACTGATAATCTATAAATATGGTGATATGTATAAACATAAAATGGAATTAAAATTCATTATATGGGTTTTTATTCCAACTAAAAAGTGTTTTATCTCAAATGGTTGGGGAGATAATGTTGAGTCAATAAGTTTTCCTTCTGACATTTCCATTCGTAAATGTCTTGAAAAGCACAAACACTCTACCTTAAGGAAAAATTCATTTTTCTATGATTGAACATTATAAGAAAAATTTTCCTTCCCCATGTAAATTTATCCTTAAATTATTTTCATTGTTCATATTCTAATTATATTATTTGGTTTCATATCCAAAAACTATGAATCATATGTATACTTATATATAAATCATTCTATTTTCAGGATCCGAATTCAGACTCCGAACATTGTATGTTCAGATTCCTAATTCTAATGAAACCAGACTACGAACTTTTATGAGTTCAGGCTGTGAGTTCTCTAGATTAAGAATATGAACTTTTTTGAGTTACTGTTCCATTTTCTATGAACTCAGACTCTGAACATACTGAGTTCAGATTCCAAGTTCTTTAAATTCTGACACCGAACTCTTATGAATTCTGACTCTGAGTTCTCTGAATTCAGACTCTGACCATTCTGAGTTCAGATTACGAGTTTTCTAAATTTAGACACCGAACTCTTATTAGTTCTGACTCTAAGTTCTCTAAATTCAGACTCCAAACTTTCTATGTTCAGATTCTAAGTTCTCTGAATTCAGACTTTGAACTCTTATAATTTCTGACTCAGAGTTCTCTGAATTCAGACTCTGAACATTCTGAGTTCAGAATCCGAACTCTTATAATATCGTACTCTGAATTCATATAGACTCAGACTCCGAATTCTTATGAATTCGGACTCCAATGTTTATAGAACTCTATGTATGAATTCCTTAATAAACAGAATCTGAATATCCATGTATTGTAGACTCCGAATAGTTTTTTTAGACTTCGAACATTCATTTTTTCTTAGACTCCGAAACTATGAATTTGATCAAGGGACCATATTTTTTTATTATCCTTGATATAGTTACAAAACAATGTCATACATTCTGTTTCTAAAAAACCATTGTTTGAGTGACACGTGTATAGGTAACTCTAAAATTCCTGAAGAAATATGGCCATTGGAGGAGGTATTTGACCATTGGATATGTGATGATAAATAAGAGCTCATTTGAAAGGGCTCAGAACGTTGATCAATCTGGATATTACATGATGTTGAAGTTATTTATAGAGTGAGATACTCTCATGCTTTGTCCGTACTAAACATCTTGTTCAGATATTCCTCATGCGACTTTGAATTTTTCTGAGTACATTCGAGATATTCCGAGGATAGGAAGATAGAGGTGCAGACTACCTTAAAGTTTGAGGACATCCATGTTGACGAAGACCGAGGTGTTGACTACCTTGAAGTTGTGGGCTTGTGAGAATATCATGATAGACTCTGATCTTCATATCGAGGGCTTACCCTATTTGGGGTAAGACAGACTTTCTTGAATGTATAAATCAAGGGACCTTTATCAAAAGTTTTTGGATACCCTTCTCTCTGGGTTAAAATATTTACAACGTGTTACCTGTTTTGTTTCAAGTTTTCCACTGCATTTTGATTGTTGGGGAAAGTATAACTATCTTATACTTTCTTATAATTGTACTCTTATTTTTAAGATTCTATACTCTTTAAGGTTTAATATTAGTCTTTCTAATCTTTTGTTAAGTTTCATTTCTGGAATTACATTTCCGGAATCAAGCTAGTTTGTAGAACTTATAGCTATTGGGAATTAACTTTGTTTAACTTTGTTAAACATTATCATCTTTAAAAGTAATAATCGTATTTTTTAAAGTATACAATTCACCCCACCTCTTGTATATTGAGAATCTACATCATTATTGCAATACTACAATTAGTATCATCCATAAATTCTATCCTAGAATTTGTATCAGAGGAGTTCTCTGAAATACTTATATTCATATATTAGTTTTTCTTTCTCAAACTTTTTATTGTTCTATATTTTCCTTTCTTAGGATATTTTTGTCCTTATTTACAAACTTTTATTACTAACAAGTTTGTGTGGAATGATTTTCTTCAAAATGGAAGGAATGAATGTTGGTTCCATAGAAAGCCTAAATCCTATTAGACCACCTATTTTTTATGGGAATGATTATGAATATTGGATAGATTGTATAAAGACATTAATTATCTGTACTGGAGTAGATAATTTTTTTATGCTAACAGGAGGATATAAAATCCCCAACAAGGAAGTTAGTACTTTCACCAACCATGAAAATCATGAATATCAACTGAATTATAAGGTACACAATACTTTTCTTTATTCCATGACCAGAAATATATGTAGCCAAATTTCATCTTGTGAAGAAGCAATTTGTATTTGGAAGAAGCTTTATGTTACACACATTGGACCTTCCAAAGTTATTGAAACTAGAAGAGCCATGCTCATATCGGAATATCATGGTTTTTTATTTCCTTATGGAGAACCCATATGTAAGATGAAATAGATATTTTTGACTATTGTAAATAGTTTACAATCAATGGGTGAGATAGGATCAGATGGTGAAGCTCTTGTGGATAATATCATAGACATCATGCCTAATGAGTGGGAATCCAAAAGGACAACTATATGTTAGAATAGAAAGGTTATTCAAAATTCTCTTGATGATATTTTAGGAACACTTCTTCAACATGAGACTAGAATGAAGAGAGATGCTGGTAATATTAAGAAAAATAATGGAAATGGAAATGTTGCTTTTACAACAACATCAAATCATATGAAAGCCAAGAATCCTGAGAGAGTTTCAAGATATAAATAAAAAAATGTTTTAATTCAATCCGAATCTAGTGGAAGTGAATCTTCAAGAAATGATCTCTCCAATATTGCTCGAAGGATGAAAAAGATTTTTGGATAGAAGAACTTTCATTCCAGATACAAGATGAAAGAAAGGAATGATAAGAAAGATTCAGAAGTCACATGTTATAGAATACAAAAGACTTGTACATATCAGACCTAATTTTCCTATGATTAAACGAAATGAAATAAAGGAAAATAATTCTGATAGAAATAAAATGAAGTACTACAATGATAAAGCTTAGAAAGTCATGAGAGCTAATGACACCTGGAGTTTCAATGGTGGAGAATCTTCAGATGAATCATCATATTATGAATCTTCTGGATAGAAGAATCATGGTTTAATAGCCAGACTACCTATTGAAAATCATTTTCTAATGGCTAAGGTACACAATGATGAATCCATGACCAATGTATCTTTGAATGCCAATTATAGTAATGATAAATATTATTACTCTTCTGATGAAGAATCTTCTTCTAATGATGATAATACTTTACCTACCTATGAATAAGTTTCTAGGTTTTCTAAGCTTCTTTAGAATGATAATTCAAAACTCAAGAAAAAGCTTGATAAGGGAAATTCTAGGAATAATATTCTTACTATGGAAATATCATATCCTTCCAAAGATCATAATAAGAAAATTTTTTATTTTGAAAGTAGTTCAAATGACCTTGGTGAAGTAAATTCTAAGAAACATAAACTTTCTAAGGATCTATAAAATGTAATTTCTAAGAAAAATGTTTTTGAGCCTAACTCTAGTTCTAAAACTAATGTTTTGGAAGACATGAACTTAGTTATTAGACGAAATTATGAAATAATTTCCTTAAAGAAGTTTTGTTAAACATTAAATTAGGTAAGGAAAATTTTGATAAGATGTATTCTCAAATTCGACATCTAAGAAATAGTTCTGGTTTTGTTATACTGGTTCAAAACCGATTTTTAGTAACAATTATTTTGTTTCTCAAAGTTCTCCTTTATGCACTAAGTGTCATTGTGGTGGGAATTTGGCAAAAAAATTCCCTAAAAACCAGTCTTTATGATTTCATAAATCATGTTTTTCTAAAAAGATGTGGATACCAAAGATTTTTCTTTCTGAAATTGCCAGATCCAAGAAAGTTTGGGTTCTGAAAGTCTAACTCTCTTTTTTCACGAAAATAAAGATGGTACCATATACAATACATGGTACATGGATAGTGGATGTTCCCATCATATGACTGGTAAAAAAACATCTTTGAAAATATTATCAAGACCAAAGAAGGAAAAGTACATTTCAGAGATAATACTTAGGGAGAAATTATTGGTATAGGTAACATTGTTCTTCTTGGAAAAACATAGATTTCAAATGTTTTATTTGTTAAGGGTCTTAACAACAACCTCATTAGTTTGGTTGCTAAAATCTGTTATCAACAATAATGAATAGACTATGAAGAAACCTATACTCTGGTAGCTATACTTGAATCTATTCGTATTCTAGTTGCCTTTTCAGAATTATTCAATTTCAAACTTTTTAAAATGGATGTTAAATGTGCTTTCCTTAATGGTTTTGTAAAAGAGGATATTTTTGTTAAAAAACCTCCTATTTTTTAGGAGAAAAAACATCCTGAACAAGTTTTCAAACTTACCAAAGCTTTGTATGGACTTAATCAAGCCCCTAGAGCCTAGTATAATAGACTTACAGGATGTTTGATTCAAAATAATTATGATAAGGGAAATGTTGATTCAACCTTTTTTATAAATAAATATAATAAAAATGTTTTGATAGCTCAAATTTATGTTTGTGAAATTATATTTGGCTCAACTCAGCAATATTTAACTTACTCATTTGCGAATCTAATGAAATATGAGTTTGAAATGAGTATGATGGGTGAGTAAACATTTTTCCTTGGTTTTAAAATTTCTCAAGAACCAGAAGGAATCTATATATTCCAACATAATTATATTAAAGATCTTCTTAAAAACTATATATATGACAAAACTAAGAGTGTAAGTACTCCCATAGGTACCTTAAATTCACTTGATCTAGACGAAGCTGGGAAACCAGTAGATCAAATATCTTTTAGAGGTATGATAAGAAGTCTACTTTACATGACAGTGAGTTTCCCATACATAATTTTTTCGATATGATTATGTGCAAGATATCAATCCAATCCTAAGGAATCTCAATTAAAGGCAGTGAAAATAATTTTTCACTACTTAAAGAGAACCATGGATCTTGGACTTTTTAATACTTCTGGAAATTATTTAGTTTTGAAATGTTTTTCGGACACTAACTTTGGTGGATGTAGAATGGATAGGAAAATTAAATCTGGAACATGTCATTTATTAGGATATTCATTAGTTTCTTGGTCATGAAAAAAACAACATTCAGTATCACTTTCCACTGCTGAATTTGAATATGTAGCAGGTAGAAGTTGTTGTTCTCTAGTATTGTGGATGCGACACACAATCAAAGACTATGGTATGAGTTTTACCAAGACCCAAATTTTGTGTGATAATACCAGGGCCATTTCCCTAATTAAAAACCATGCACATCAATCTCGTGAAAAACAAATAGATATTAGGCATCATTTTTTTAGGGATCACACATAAAAAGGAGATGTCATTCTTAAATTTATTGGAACGAAAGATCAAAATGAGGATATTTTCACAAAATGTTTACCTTACGATAGATTTGAATACATTAAACAGAATTTAGGAATGATAACCATAAGGTAATATTCCATTTTAACATCTTTTTTAAACCTGTCTCCTTACTGTAATAAACACCTTTTCATAAGGGGGTACATTTTTTTGTTAAATCTCTAAATTTTTTTCATTTCCTAAATTTTCATAATGAAGATTTTCTAAGAATTTTTTAATGATGATTTTCTAAAATTTTAATGAAAATTTTATAAATTTTCATAATGATGATTTTCTAAATTTTTGTACTGAAAATTTTCTAAATTTTTGTAATGAATATTTTCTATATTTTCCGTAATTAGGATTTTATAAATTTTGGAAATGAAGATTCTCTAAATATTTCGTATTGATGATTTTCTAAAATTTTCATAATCAGTTTTTCAAAAAAAATCGTAATCAAATTTTCAGAATCTAAAGTTCTTCAAGAAGAAATTCTACTCACTACGAATAATCTTCCTATAAATCTGAAAGGTATTATTCTTTCTTGATTTGTCATAATCATCTTTTACTTGTTTTTCATTTTTCATTTTTTTTTAAAATTTTTTCGGATTCCATTATCCTTAAATCTGATTGTTTTCATTTAAAACCTCAAAAGATCAGATTATACCAAAATTTCCTCACAGCTATCTTCTCAACCATCAGATCTTATCAAGAAGTTTGTTAGATGTTGGATCAATTAGGGAAGTTGAACCGTTGCTTAAATTGTCTATATAAAGTACCCTATGATTGTTTGTCCCACATTGAAACTCAAGCCATCATGTGTTGAAGTTCTTCCCTCTTACTTAATCCAGTTCTGAAATTCTCAGATCTTTCCCAACTTCGAATGTCTATCGAAGAATATTTCCCGAAATACATGTCAACTATCAAACCAATTTCGGAGTGGCAGGTTTATAGATAAAGGTCGGTGCATCCAAACTTCTTTTCCAAGTATGATTCAACCATCTCAAAGAACATCAAGTTGAATCGATGGGACAATGTTTGTGTATCGAAGTCAAAAGCTCAAGATTTAGTATATCCTGATTTTCTAGTTGAATTTTATGAAAGAGTGAGTTTTTTCATGGAAGAAGGCAGAGATAAGTTCTATTCCAAGAGTTATGGGAAGACATATGCTCTTTCATACGCCAAGTCTTATAGATTGGTTGGTATTTCTAATGATGGAGAAGCAGAGTTTTGTTCTCATAATCTTCCTTATAATCTATGAATTTTCAATAAGGATAAGGCTATGACTTGTATTGGACTTTCTAATGTAAAGACTATGATGATTGATCATCTGTCAACATATTTCTGGATTCTTGAATTATGAGTTCAAGGATTCATCATACCAAGAAAAGGTGACGAAGACAAATTAGAGAGGAGTGACATGTATATTTTGGATTTTCTGGTGAACCTGAGAAATATCATCTTGGTTAATAATATTTTGATTATGATCGAGAATATAAAGAATGAAAATCTGAAGGAAAATATCATTATGTATCCATCCATTCATTCAAATCAGATTGTTGGATTCTTAGAGTCTTTTAAAATTCCATGCAGTTCAGAGACAAGGAATTGAAAAGTCATGTGGGTTAGTGATGGTACGTTGAATATGATGAAACTCAGTTTTTCTAAGGAATCTGAAGAATTTTATGACTTCCAAATGAAGAAGATGAAGCCATACTAAAGAAATAGGATGTGGTTGAACCTTTTAAAAATTATGTAAGGAAGTTGAAGTTGAAGGAAGTAGAATAGGAAGGAAAAACCCCAAAGCCTAAAGAAATCCAATCTGCACCACCAAAACCTAAGAAGCAAAAAGCGTATCTTGATGAGGTGGTCGCTAAATAGAGGGAATGAAAGAATAAATAGAAAGCCGAGGAGAATAGATTTGGTATGGATCCTGCTAAAAAAACTTAAAATGAGAACACTGTTGGTGAGCTTGGAAAGCAAGAAAAAGAAACAAAACAGAAGATGAAGATGTTTGAAGCTGAAATTGTTTAATCACTTATGAAAGAGGCTTAGAGAGCTTCTGAGAAAATCCTGGTACAAGAATCTTTCCTAATAGAACCCTTACCAGAGACTCCGGAAAAGAAATATGTGAGTCTGGAAAAGTTCAATGAAAAGAACAAGAAGAATAATAAGAATAATAAGAATAATAAGTGGTGATACTGAAGATCTCATTAAGCAAGTAGAGGAGTTTTATGAGAAGGAATGTCCATTTGAGAAAATTTCAATCCGGACTTCTGAAGAAGAATCATCAAAGCTTGCTACCCATGGAAAATATGATAAATCAGAATATGTCAAGATTGATGAAGAAGTGAATATGATATCTGAAGAAGAATGTTCTAATCATGATTTCTTTCACCCTGAAGATGTGGAGGCAAGAGCTCGGAAGGAAGTAGTAGATGAAGAAAAAATCGTTCAGTTATCTGATAGTGAACATATATCCCCTAACCAAGAGGAAGCTATTCCAAAGCATTAAAAGGAAAAAAGGTGGTTTTTGATACACCTAGTAATGTTTTGGTGAAGAATAAGGAAGCTAGTGGATCATCAAAGAGGAATTTTACTGAGTTAGAGAAAGATCCCTCACTATTTACAGTCTCATATTCGGAATCTTCCTCCCTTGGACATGATTTCATAGATCAGTCATTGAAGAATCTTGTTGTGAATATTCTAATTTTTCTAGGCATTGACTCAAGATGTCAAATGCTTCAACACAACTATAATCAGAAATCAGATTTAGTATCCATGGTCATGGATAAGTGTGTAAAACAAGAGGCAAACTTCAAATATTTTCTTATCAACTATTAAGCACAAAAAAGGTCATGCAAGAATATGACTAGTTGGTCAATAAATATTGTTGATGATATGTGGATTCTTGATAAATATCTATAATGTTTCAAGGATGAATTTGACACCAAAGATAGTAAGATCAAGGATCTCACAAATAGTTTGGCGAAAAAGATAACTCTGGAAAAGAATTTTTCGATTCATTATGTGATAAATCTGAATTGAATGCTGTCATCAGATTCCTAGAGTTAGAAGAGAGAAAGAGATATTAGGATAGAGATTGAAAAGAATCTTGCTAGGTAGGAAAAAATCTTGAAGGGTTAGGAAGAATCTCTCAAGGCACATGAAGATAAGATCAAAGCCTTAAAGGAGAAATCCGAGGATCGGGATCATCTCTTTATGCAAGAAGAGGAAGATCATAAGGAGCTCAAAAAGCTAAAAGCAATAGGGAAGAAGCTGATTCCCAAGTAAAAGGAAGGATAAATTTGTTCAATTTTGATCTTTTTTCATATTCCTTCCTTATAAAAATCTTTCCAATCAGAGTAATTTTTTTCTGTTACTTGTCCTTTGGATATTTAGTACTAAGTTTTCAGGTACCATAATTTCTTTTCCATTCCATTTAATCCTTTTTTCAAATCACAAAAATGGGAGAAAGGAATTTCAAAAGGCATACAGAGCCCACATCAGGGGTACTTTATGTAAGGGGGATAATTCATTTTAAAGAGTTTTGTATTCAAGATAATGAAAAATCTCATTCATGAAATTATACTATGATCCTTAGTGGTTCCAAAGCCTAAGTGGGAGTTAGTCGTATTCATCCTTTCCCATGTGTTAAGGGAGATACGTTTTATTTTCACAATCTAGAAAAGTATTTTCTAAGTCCTTATATTATTTTTCATAAGGATGTTTGTGCATTCCAAAAAAGGGGATATTGTGGAGTCAATATGGTTTATTTATGACATTTCCATTCCATGATGTTTTGAAAATCACAAAGACTCTTCATTAAGGAAAAATTCATTTTCTTAGGTTTTATCTTCAGAAGGAAAATTTTCCATCCCCAAGGAAATTTATCCTTAACTTGTTTTAATTGTTCATATTATAAGTATAAAATTTGGTTTCATATCCAAAAAATTGGAATCATATATATACTTAGATATAAAGCATTCTATTTTCAGGATCCATATTCAGACTCCAAACTTTGTAAGTTCAGATTCCGAATTCTAGTGAAATCAGACATTAAACTTTTATGAGTTTAGATTCTGAATTCACTGAATTCCAACTATAATCATTCATTAGTCCTGGTTCCAAGATCTCTAAATTCAAACTCCAAACATTCTATGGTCAGATTCCAAGTTCCCTAAATTTAGATACCGAACTCTTCTGTGTTCTGACTCCGAGTTCTCTGAATTAAGACTCCGATCTTTCTGAGTTCAGATTCCGAGTTCCTTGAATTCATACACCGAACTCTTTTAAGTTCCGACTCCGAGTTCTCTGAATTCAGCCTCAGAACATTCTGAGTTCAGATTCTAACTTCTCTGAATTCAGACTCCGAACTCTTATAAGTTCTAAATTCGAGTTCTCTGAATTCAGACTCTGTACATTCTGAGTTCAGACTCCAAATTCTTATGAACTCAGACTCTGTATTCTTATAGACTCAGACTTTGAATTCTTATGAATTCAAACTCTAAAGTTTATATAATTTTAATTCTGAATTCCTTGATAAATAGAATCCAAATATCCATGTATTATAGACTCTGAATATCTTTTTATTAGACTCTGAACATTGATTTTTTCTTCAACTCCGAAATTCTGATTTTGTTCAAGGAACCATATTTTTTGCTTATCCTTGATATAGTTACAAAATTATGTCATACATTTTGTTGTTAACCAACCATCTTTTTAGTGACATGTGTATAGGTCCCTTCAAAATTCAAGGAAAAATATGACCACTGGAGGAGGGAGCCGACTATGGAAGATGTGCCTATAAATAGGTGCCCATTTGAAAGAGCTCAAAACATTGATCAATCTAGAGATTATATGGTGTTGAAGTGATTTCTAGTGTGAGATAATCTCATTCTTTGTGAGTACTGAACATATTTTTTAGATTTTCTTCATGCGACGCTGAATTGTTTAGAGTTCATTCGAGGGCTTCTGGGAATAGGGAGACAGAGGTGCTGACTACCTTAAAGTTTGAGGACTTCCATGCTAATGACGACAGAGGTGTCGACTACCTAGAAGTTGAAGGCTTAATGGGATAGCAAGACAAACATCGATCTTCATATCGAGAGATTACCCTGGTGTGGGTAAGACATATTTTCTTTAAAGTATAATTAAAGGGGCCTTTATCCAAGTTTTTTGGATACCCTTATTTTTTGGTTAAAAGATTTTATATTTGTTACCTGTTTTGTTTCATGTTTTCCACTGCATTTTGATTGTTGAGGAAAGTATAACTATCTTATAATTTCTTAAATTGTACTCTGATTTGTAATATTCTATATGCTATAAGGTAGAATCATTGTCTTTGTAAACTTTTGTTAAGTTTCATTTCCGGGATCACTTTTCCAGAATCAAGAATGTTTGTAAAACTTAGAGGTCTTGTGAATTTACTATGTTTATCTTTGTTAAACATTATAATCTTTAAAAGTTGTAAAAGGTATTTTTATACATTATACAATTCACCCCCCCCCCCTTCTTGTATATTGAGCATCTACAACATTATTAAAATACTAAAATCAGTATAGTCTATCATTTCAATCCTACAGATACTCGATATCGATGATATTAAAAATGCTTGGGAATTTTTTAATTTCTTTCCTTAATAGTTTCATTTTCTTCCAAAAAAATGTGATGTGTAGTTATAAATAGAAATAATACTTGGGGCCACACCCAATTCCAGTATTCCATTTATAATACCCACTATTGAGTTGAAATAATTAAAGAAAACCACTAATAAATCCTTGATAAGAGATTCATTCAGAAAGGGTGTAAACATGGGGTGCACCAATTCATTTTTTGAAAAAAAATATTGACCAATGTGACTCTTCTTTGATTATCAGAAGATGAAAAAAAACAACCTCATGAAGAAGTATCATCTTCCCTCAATTAATTAATTTTTTGGTCAACTCCATGGATTTCAATACTTTTCTAATATTTAAATTTGTTCTAGATATCGTCACTTGGGGTCAATATGGATGATATACCCATGAAGGAATGTCATACATGGTATGGAAACTATGATTATATAATGACACCTTTTATTCTTACTATTTATCCAACTATCTTCATGGGTTTAATTAATATGTTCTTTAGATATTACCATGATTAGTTATTGGTAGTCTTTATTGATGATAATCCTATCTATTCAAAATGCATGGAGGAGTATGAATACCACTTGATAATTATACTAAAGATCATAAAATAAGTAAGAAATAAATGAAAAATTTAAAAAATTTAAGTTTTAGTAAAAGAGTTTAAAATTTGGGTCACATAATATTAATATAGTGTATATCAATTGATCAATCAAATACAGAGGCTATTGAATGTTGGACCAAACCAAACACAGTGATTGTGATCCATACTTCTCTTGGTTTAGTTAGCTATTATTGATGGTTCTGTAAAATTTATCTTTACTATATAATCACCAAACAAATCTATGTTGGATGGGATCCAAGTTCCTCTGGATAGATGAATGTGAGGAAAATATCATGGTTTCAAATAGAGGGTTAGATAGTGTAACAATGATTACATTACCCTATAGTGAATAAGGGTTTGTAATCTATAGGGACTCTTCCAATAAGGGATAAGGATATTTTGTTATGAATAATGACATGTTTATATCTTATTACTCAAAATAATTGAATATTCAATAGAAAAAATACCCAAATCATCATTTAGAGTTGGTTGTGGTAATTATTTCATTAAAGATATAGGTGAATTGTCTTAATAATGAAAATAGTGATATACATACAGATCATAAAATTTTGAATTACATATTCAAATAGAACGAGTTTAACAAGAACTAGAGAATATGGTTACATATAATTAAGGATTACAATTTCTCACAAAATTACTATCCTATGAATGTGAACAATGTGGATGATGGTTCATGTCGAAATGATGATTCTAGTTATCTATGATGAGGGTCACAAATGTTCTAATATTTCTGTGTTTTCCATGGGTGGATATAAAAATCGTGATGGAAAGAGGAAAATATTATCTTCCTCAATTGAGTGTTCAACCATCTATTAATTTGGAGATTAAATAGGTGCAGATGGAATATTTAGATCCGCACAAGAAGGTTTGAAGTGTTCCATTGTTTAACCTCAATCAATATGGAATGGTAATGATCAGGTACTGTGTATGTGTTCCTACCATATTATACTTGAATAAGGTGTCGTTAGAATAATCTCATAGTTATTAATTATCTACTCATCCTAAATGTAAGAAAATTTTAATGATTTTTAAGAATAATTCGGCTGGGATTTAATGAAGATATATATCATAGAGTTTGTATCTAGGTTCTTTGTATATTAACAAGTTATGTCTGAATGAAACATGCCTAGAAGGATGTTGTATACATTACCCATACTAGAATGAAAATGTGAAAACACCACAATGGATTTTTTTCATTGGACTCCCCAAAACCTCTAAAGGGAATAATTATATATGGATTATAGTCGATCATATGACTAAGTCATCACACTAAATCACTAATGGAGAATAATTTTTTCTAGGCTATCCATTCATAATATACATTATGTAGATGGTAAGGTGTCATGGAGTACAACAATCCATTGTATCTAATCTGGATCTGAGGTTTATCTAAAAGTTATAACAAAGTCTTCAACAATATCATGATATGAAATTTTGTTTTATCATAATATACCATCCTCAAAGAGATCATTACACTAAAAGAACCATTGAAAACCAAGAGGATATTGTGGGATATTATTATTCATATTTCAAAGGTTATTGGGATCGACACATTCCTCTAGTTCTATTTTCTTAAAACAATATCTTGCACCCAAGATTTCAAATGGATCCTTATTAATCCCTCTACAGAAATAAATTTTGAGCTCCAACATGTTGGAATGAAGTTGGAGAAAGAAAGAAATTATAACCTAATATGACTAATGAAATGGAAAATAAGGTTTGATCCATTCAACAACACATCAAGGTAGCTCATATTTCATATATATTTTATAATAATAATCGCTAACATGATCTGGAATTTGACTTTAGTGACAAAATGTTTTTAATATTTTCTTCATGAAGGAATGTTATGTTATTCAAGAAGAAAAGGAAATTATTCCATAGGTATATGAGTCCTTTTAAAATTATTTATTATATTAGGACGGTATCTTATCGCTTATATCATCCACCAAACCTCACTCAATTTTACATTTCTTCCATGTATCTCTCTTGAAAAAGTACGTACCAAAACCATTACATATAATGAACTAAAAAGATATACTATTGGAGAAAGGAAATTATTATGTGGAATAATTGGTGGGGATTCTAGATCATACAAAGAAGGTTCTATGAAACAATACCACTCACATAGAAAATGTTTTTTGAAAAAACCATCCATTTTAGAGATGTTTCTGGTAACTTGAGGATATGATGAGGCATAATTATCCATATTTTTTGGTATTAGAATGAAAAATAAATTCATTTTAAAGGGGTAGAATGAAAAGACTGATGGTTCTATAAACTTCATTTAATAAATTAAATTTATTGGATGCATTTCATTTCATACTATATCAATTAAACCATGGTCAAGAAGAGACATAATCTTATATTATGTTACAGGAGATACAATGTTTTAACAAAAAAATGATATATTATTAATATAGGTATTTAAATGTGATTTTTTATAACCTATACATTAAAATTAGCAATATAAATATTAACAAGTAACTTTAATTATTATGTACAATGTTTGCATATAAATAAAATATAATGATAATAAAATACATAATTTTTTATAAAGTATTTGTATGTTTTGATAATATTATTTTCTAAAAAAAATTAAATCATATTGTGGATTATAGAAAAATTTATTTTTTACACTTTAAGAAATAATATTTTATAAAATAAACTTCTATTCTGATTTCATGTTGTAAAAATTAAATTATAGTGAATTTTTTTGATTAATCACAAATGTTTCCATATTTGATAAAGAGTTAAAAATACTGAATTTTAATTAATAATTATCTTTTAATTTAATTTATTTATAAATATGATTTTTTTCAATTTTTTAAAGTAAATTTGGTTTAATTATACATTTGTTAATCCAATTTATGTAGTTGGAAATAATTTGAAATATAAATGGGATATAAAAACATTGTGAAAATTTGATCATTTTCTCATTAAAAATATTCTTTCTCGACACATCGGCATGAACACTTTAAAATTATTTTTTTAAAACTTCTTTTAATGTAATTTGAAAACATTTATTCAATAATTTCAATCATAAAAATTTATAATATATAAGAAGGGTAACTAAATTTTCTACCAAAATAAATTTTGAAAGAATTAAAAGTTAATTACTACGGTTAAAATATAAATGGGTTTACTAGGGCTAGAACTAAAACGATAAAGGTAAAATTTAATTACAATTTTAACAAATATATTTTCATTCAATATTTTTCCCTCAAATTCTTTAATGTTTTACTTTTATTCTTTTTATATACTTTTATATTATAAAAAATATAGGTATAATACTATATTTTAAAAATATAAAAGAATGTAACACCTCCTCAACTATAAAAGGGAACACAATATCCTCCCTTCTTCACAACTTCACACACATTTTTCTTCTGATAATACTCACCCAAATCACCGCTAAAATTCCATTCCTCATTATACAAGCCTTATTTTTGGAATAATTCCATCCTCGGAAGGCTTTTAGGGTAAAACTAATTATGAGACCCAAAGAATAGTAGTGTTTATCAATTAAAGGTTTTTTTTATTTTTTCCTAAAAACCATCTAATTATTATTTTCTTAATTATATAACAACCACATTATATACTATATATAGTTATTTTATCATGATAAGGAAATTACTTAAAATCATGTAAAAATCAATCAATTGTGTTATAAAGTCACCATTCGTTTGTATGGCAGACAACAGCCTCCCTGATGGATGTCCTCCCTTTTTTCCATTACAACTACTCAAGGATTCCATAATAATGGTTTTACTTTTTATATATGAAATAAATGTCTTTCCTATAATTATTTTTTTAATTTTAAAAGAACACATTCCTTTATTATTTTCATTTTGTGGGAATAAGATGACATCATTTGTGTGCACGACGGACATCTGTATGGAAAAACGAAGTGATTCATCGATTATTTACATAGAATATATTAAAGATGTACGTAATAAAAATATGTGATATATATGATATAATTTTTTTTAAAATATATTATATCATATTATTTTCTCCCTTTTAATTTATTATCATAATGGAAACAACATTCATGCCTATGTATGGTATACCATCTCCATGATTGTTATATTTTATTTCATATTTATATCATTTATAGAGTCTTATAAATACATATAAACTCAATATATATGGTAATTATATCATGGCTATAATTTTTTATATGATTAAATTAATATAATTTTAATAATATCAAAAATATAATGAATCAAAACATTTATGAAAAATAAAATAGTCATTACACGAAACATTACATTAACAGGGATTCATTAATAAATGGGTAAGAAAAGGTCATAATAAAATAATATGTAGTATTATATGATTTTTTAATAGATTAATAATATATATATATATATATAATAAATTAATTATTAAAGAGTACCATGGAATTGATGATTTAAGGAATGATATTTCCATATGACTTTTAACTTTTGTGAGACACATGATATATTCACAACATATTTCTTATATGTATTTTATATACATAACATGAATGTATTTTAATATTACCTTAATAAAATTTATTTTTATTTTCATGTCCATTTTAGGATCTCTCTTTCATGGGTTTTATGGTTCAAAAGTTACTAAATCGGTAAGGGATTTCTTGTCTCAATTTTCCTTCTTTGCGATATACATTATGTTGTACACTTATATTTCTTAGGAGGTTTATATATAGCCACATAGACACATGATATTATCAATTTATTTTTCCTCATGATATTTTATATTCAATTTTATATTGTTCCTTCATGGGGCTTATGATTCCTTTTTTACTAATGTGGAAATGATTTTTGGTTAAATATCATTATTTATTCGGATTGTCTATAATTAAGCCTACAATGATAAAATATGATGTTATAAATATCATGAACTATAATGATTTTTGTTATATCTTTATTTATTTTATATTTATGTAATGATACAATTTTACACTATTTATCAATTATGATAATTAATAAAATGTTTTCAAAAAATATGACTTTATTTCTCTCTAAATTCTGAAATATGTTTTCCTACAGATCTAGATTTTTCAAAAAAATTGAAAAAAGTTTCATTAACCTCTTATGATTATTTAAATAGAATTTTTACCTATGTTTTACTTTTTAAATTTCTGTTGAAGGGAATCTTCATGTTGTTTTACAAAAAAATAATCATTTAAAATTTACCACAAATTTGAAAGGACCCATTGTTTTAATGAGTACGAAATGAATGAAATTTTCAGACATCATGAGAAATCATTTAATTGAATCATCCTTTATATTTTATCAGTTTAAATTTAAATAAAATATGAGTTCAAAACTTTTTATTTTTCAAAAATCATTTTCAAATCGAAAAGGATATTTTTCTCATGAAATTATTTAAATGATATTTCCAAATTATTTTCCATCTATGATTACATCTGTTGATGTTACCTATACTTTACTGGGTATATAATCTATGAATACCATTCATATTTTTTGTCTAAATGTATTATGTTTCTATTGAATAATGCTTATGAAACTATTTTTTCTTCTATATGTCATACCATGATAACACTAAAATGAAATACACTTCTTTTTATTCCTTTTTCTATGAGTAAATGACTTTAAAACCAATCTATTTTCCACATTTTTTATATGATGAAATGTTTATGAAACTGATTTTATTTCATATATTTTGATTGGATGAATGTTTATGATCTTATTTCATATATATGTATGAATTCATTATGTAAAAGGTTGGTACCTATATATCCCTCTAATGTAATGGATAAAGATTTATATCTCATAAATCTAACATGACTCGAAAAAAGAGTGAACTAGATTCATTAAGATAGGTTTGGATTTCTATGTGAACCTAGATAATTAATATTGGGCTATAATGAGGAGGGTACCTGATTTAATTGATTATATTATGATTCATGTCTTAGTAGCTGCCAATTTTAATTTAATGACCCAATATTTTTATCATTGAATTGCAGGGTATAGATTTCAAATTTTATTCTCTTATTGGCATACCCATATAATGATGTTATTCTTATTTTTCTCCATATTTTCCCTTACATCACATCTTATATCTCCCTTTAATTTGTTTCATTTACCCCGATTATGAAGATATGAATTGTTTATTATCTTTATTATAAGGATTCTAGTTATGAAGAATTTAGTGTAAGATGAGATAGATCAGTTAAAAATCCATTTTTTAATTTAGAAATTTTTAAAGGAATTAACCTATTATTTTTCTTAGGATTGTATTTATGTAATGTAATAAATATTCTATGAAAATATTATAATTTTGATATATATAAATCCTATTCCATTATATTAATTCATATGGTCCCCATGGAAACTCTAATCTAGAAATCAATTAGTGGTCATAGTTTGGGTATTTTAAAAGGTGGTCTCAAAGGGGATTTTTTTATTAATATTTGGGTATATGGTTAACATGTATTAAATACCTTTTATATATTGTTATTGGATTAAAAATAAAACATTAGGAATTCCATTTCAGATAGGAATTTAAGTTTACCCAGAATGTTATATTTTAGTTCTTCACTTCCACTTTTAATGTTTTATCATTTCACCAAGTATAACACACATTTTTTTTGAATTTATTATTTTTTGGTTTTTCACACTTAAATAATTAGCAATAGTACAATGTAAAAAAATAATTCTCCTCATGTAGGATTCCCAGGACATCAATGTGATTTTTGGTGGTTGATATCATTAACTAAAGAGGTTCTTAGGATTTCAAGTGTGAATAACAACTTATGTGTTGTTATACTATATAAAATGGTTGTGATATTCAAATTAGTTAAAATATAACACATTTTTCCAAATGAGAAGTCACGTGGATCATATGGTGAGATACACCTTGACGATGACAAAAAAATCCCTCTTATAAGGGATGTATAGTGTCACTTATTAGGTTAATACAGGAATCAATTTCCTTTATGATAAACCCCATAAGTGTAATTATAATACTGGTTCAGGAAAGAAAAAAATATTTGGTTACTTAATGTTTCAACCACAACATACATGGTGTTTTGGCATTTTGTTTCTTGGTTAGATTCTACATACCCAAACAATATAACTATGGTATAGTTGACATATACAATCATAAGATGATTCCATTATATATATCGGTATTGAGATGAGATTCTGTTCCTTTATAGGGTTAGTCTTATATGTATATTCCCAGTGAGGATAAAATCTCAGTGTAGGATAATGGGTTGGTATGCCATTCTAGATAAGTATATGAATATAATAACACTACAGGAGATGATATGGCCCTTTATATGGGGTGTTATATTTTAGATCAATAAATGGATATTCCATAACATAAATTACCAATGTGAGAGATAGGATCAAAGGTCTAGGAGGGAGAGTCAAGTTTCATTTAGATAAAACTTAGTATTTTCTGGAGCTCAGCATTGTGGTTGAGATGATTGTGATATACGAGGGTAACCTGATATAGGGGTTAGCCAGAATTTTTTAGTTCTATAGAAAGGGGAATCATGGATAGATGAAAAATGTTATGATATCAATGAACATAATGTTCTAACGGGTTTGTGTTACATAGTATTATATTCATTGGGTTTAGTAATGTAAATAACTTGTAGTTCATTTTGTAAAATGATGGAATGTGATTTTGGATCTTTGGGTTTCAAAAATGTATTGATTTGATGTTTTTTTACCATTGATATAGAGGGTTTTGATCTTATATGGACAGTTCTATATTTAATTGAGAATTTTTAGATGCTTCTGGAATAGTGGAAACTCTTGGATTGGAAGGTGATTGTGTGATTGGCCACATCATCAATGATATTTCAATATTATCATAAAAATGTACTATACTGACTCTGGAATGGAGGCCCTCACAGTTGGATTGTGTCGTATGTGATTTAGGTGTGTTCTCTGAGGAGGTGATCAGATAGGACACTAGGGATCCATGTTAGAAGATATCGAATTGTATTCCTCTTTAGGAAATCTTTATTTTGGTAATTGGGGTTGTTGAGTTCAATTATGAAGGAAAAATGATTCGGGTCCACAAGATTCATGTGAATGGTTATATTATTCATTTATATTGAAATACACCATGTATAAGGTGTTATAGATTGTTATAAGATGTGTGATTCATTGGATCATGATTCATGTTGTGTTAATGAATGGTATGAGAGTGTACACCCATGGGTTTTAGATGAGATCTTGTGGTACCTATTGATTTTAGATCGATAAGAAATTATTTCAGGTGTGATGATATATTATTCAATGATACACATTTAGGAATGTTTTTATATATTTTTACTGAAAATTTGGGGTGCCTATCTGTGGTGAGAGGTGATAATAGAGATTGATTGGGGTGTCATGGTACGAATGACCAGAGAGGGTACCTCAAAACAGATGTTAGAAAGAAATGTTAATGGAACCTATTGAGGATGTACAACAAGTGTGGTATAAGGAACTCCACCTGGTGGGGAATTAAACATTATAAATGAATATTGTTTCCCTCGTCATGAATTTCATTTTAGGAGATTCAAAAAATATCATTCCTACTAACTATGGAATGGTTAGTCATTGATGTTTTTTATTGTTTCTCTATTATGAGAGTGAAATCCTATTTTTCTAAAATGTGACAATGGACTATCGTTAAGTGATATCGGTAAGTGATTCTAATGGTTGGTAGAAAAAATAATATAATGGAACATATTGAGAAGATACAAACAATGGAAATCACTGTAATCATAGAGGTTAATTATTTGGTGATGCCTTAGTTTCTTCAGATATATAGGATTCATTGAGTGTAGTATTGTTGTTGGATATAAGATTATCATGTGTCCTTTTTTATTAAAAGTACAATACGCATTTCCAGTTTCACAGAAAAAACTCATTCTATGTTCTGATGTATTACGGGATGAGTTTATCTGGAATTAGTAACCAAAATGGGTCAGTTTATGGGAAAAATATTTTTATTATCATCATGACTGAGAATTGTAAGGGATGGGTGGTTGTAAAGAACTATATTTTTTCCATGTTATAATTTTTTTTTTTGAATTTTCAACCCTAGAACAATTTACCTTTTTAGAATTTAGTTTTTTTATTTTGATTCAGATAATTAGAATAACTCAATATAATTTTTATAAATAATGTTTGAGGCAAATTTGTTGTATTGTGCACTCGGGTGAGTATTGTTTTATGGTTGGGTGGCCCTACATAAATTCTTCCCCAAAATCCAATCATGTTTTGAACCCTTGGTCAAGCCATGAAATAATGATGTAGGGGTGTCAGAACATGTGGTGATGGGTTTCCAATGATGATAATGGTAGGTAACACCTTAGGGGATAGATGTGTCCTCTGTAAGTCTTCCTGCACCATAAATTGAGAGGTATTCATAGTGATAGTATATGGATGAGGGCTAGGTCTTCTACCTAGTGTGGTTACATGTTCTCTTCATGTCCAAACATTGATTTTTTCTAGTGAAGTACATTTCTAAAAAATAATCCATTTGGTCCTTTTCTAAAAATTTACTAGTTGTCTTATTTAGCTTCATAAGACTAATAATTAAACAATACCCCCCCCCCCACCCCCAAGTTCTTAGGTCATGTGGTCTTCATAGGATGGTTATTTTAGCCAACTCCCCCCTTCTATCTTCCCCATTTTGGTTTCTCATTATAGTGGTTTAAAGACCATTTATATCCTTTTAAGTCTTTGATATATTTTAAGAAATAGTTTAATAGCCAGGCACTGAGATGACATGTTATTCTATGGCCCAGTGAGCCAATAATTAATTTTATAAAAATATAGAATATATTTTTATCACAAGCACATAGTTTGTCAAGAATAATTTGGTATCTCTTAAATGGAATCCTATATCAGATATCATAGACCACTGTTGAATATGGATCATGGTATTTACCATAATAACGCACTAATGTTTGTCGGCACTATATGCTTGGTACAGGCGGCTATTGTTTTGTGTGTTTATTAATAATATAATTAAATTATTTGTTTTGAACTGAATAAGATAAATTGTTTTCCCTATATGAATATGATTTCAAGGAGAATCTCTAGGGTTATCCATATAATCATGGGATCACTGTGAGGGGTTTCTAACACATTTCATTGTCAAATCAATATCAAACAACGAAGGATATATGGATCAAGGTGAATCAATTCACATCGAACACAACAGAGCTTCCCCAGAATTGGCAGGAATGTTCATCAACAACGAGAGATCTCTTGTCAAGGGAGGACTTGTAATTTGTGTATTCCCCCCTTATGATTAGAAAATTGAGTATGATAAAAACTATATGCATTGATATGCATTTAAATTAACCCATTTCATGACCTTGTGTATAAAAATAAATTATTATATCAATATATTTATTGATTATTCCGTGAAATCACTCCTTCAAATCCCTAGTTATGTGATGATTTCCTAACTACACTTTTCCAATGATCATATCATCATTTTTATTGTGAATCTCCCCTACACATTCTGAACGATTTTCATCATTGGACCTTAAGTTCACGATTCAACAATTATCGAGTGGGTTCGAGTGTGATCGTTCCCTCAGATTCATGGTGGATGATTGAAAAATCACTAAATTGGATATTTATGGAGGAATTTTAGTGGATTGTAGGTAACTTTGATGGATTCATCGAATTGGAATATGAATGGGAGTTTCTAGTGGTAAGGTAGGTGCACGAGCTGTCTGCGGGAATACAATGGACTATCAAAAAATCAATTTTTTACCATGGGAGTGCCAAAATATATGAATGTTGTCCTTACCCATTGAATGCATGTTGTCATCAGTTGAAATATTTTATTGGTAGCAGTGGATCATTCATCCATGTAGAAAATGTAACTTTCTAAAAAAACTCGACTACATGCCCTCTAGTATAAAGAACACATGCTGTGTAGACCCATGTCTATGGTGGCTATGATTTCTAGGTGAGTTAATATCACATATTGTATTGGATCATAATATACCATGGGACTCGGTGTTGGTAACTTGTTTTATACTCTGGGAGTATATCAATAACAACTCGTATAGGAACACACAGTTTAAGGGTCCATGGTTAGGTACATGGTCATGGCTAGATGAAAACATTTAAGAGAGCACAGATGGGGCCTGGAGGCTGAGAAATGCTGATTAGAACCCTTACATTCCATGTGTAATTATATATCCATTTATTTATATACTGGTGGGGTCAAATATTGCTATAGGATTGGGTTTATACGACATGTAGTCCCCTTACAGTTCATATACCTTCTTTTGAGGTAGATTTTACCTCTCACATCCCTATCATTTCAACTCATATTTTGGACCATGATCACAATATCCTATGTTTTTATCTATGTTAAAAGTGATGGTGTCCTTTATAGTGTATTTTTGGATAAGATGTGTGAATTTTTGAGTGTGAAAGTTCTTTATTTGGAACTCGATGATGGGATTGATCAGGGTGAATCATCATAAAGTGAAACCCTACTATTGTGTCATAGAATGGGTTGTCTCCCTACTGAGTATAACCCCTCTAATAGACCATGAATTGTTTTCTTCAACGTTTGAGTGGAACCCCCAAGATGGACAATGGCATCATTCCTCTACCAACGTAGTGGAACCCTCATACATGGATAGGACATGTTCCCTTTTCCAACTGATACTAACCCACCTAATGGGATAAGGTATATGTCATATTTATAGTCATTGGTACCACCTGAAGAACTAAGGAATGATTCTTAAATCTATTTTCTAAGTTGGAACCTCATACTATGACAAGGCATGGGTCCTCAATCTACTGAGTGGAACCCTCTTATTGAGACACACTATGGATCCTCAACCATCTAAGTGGTACCTCTGAAAGACTAGGGTATAGGTCCTCACTTTTTCTACTGAGAAAAACCCCCATATCGTTCCAGGGAAAGGGTACTCTATTTAGAGTTTGTGTCCCCTTGAATGTGAATCACAGTGGTAAAGTGTGCCTCCACCTTGTTACTCTTCAAACATACACATTAAATCCATGGCATTGTTGATAGGCCTTTAGAACAATTCAAAGACTTGTTTCCTAGGCAAAGATATGAGATGGAGAACAACCTCCTCTCTCATATGGATATATATGTATATATATATATACTTGTGTGTTGGTTTTTATTGTATGGGTTGAGTGGTATAACTATATAATCTCTGATATTATTTCCCAATAATCTTTAGGGTCATCCTACTGGGTATGTATATATTCACGACTAAGTGGCATTTTTAAGCATCTGTCAGGTCTTATACAGAAAAAGGATAGGTCTATAATAAATATATAGTAGAATAGGGATACATGGGTGCATTTTACCACGTACAGTGGTTAGGGATTTGATTTTGGAGTTGGGATCTCCCAGAATTTACTTTTCTAGTAATTATTAGGTAAGGACATCTATCTAGTTGGGAATGTACTTTCCATTTTAATTTTTTTATTATTCAATCATAATGTTCTTTATTTCCCAATGGTCATTACATAAATGGATGTTAATCTAGATGTTACTGTGTTTTATTTATTCATCTGTACACATTTATAGAGATCATTGTGTTCTATCATATAGGTACTTAGGTAAAAAAATCTAATTTTAGCTGTGGATTTCCATTCCATTTTACATCCTATGTCCATTGGAGGCGGGCCAAGTGTTGTTGCGGCTCGTGGACCATGGAGTTTGGTTATGAAATATCCATATCATAGATGGTTTGGCATTGGGATAGTTTTTATAGTTATGTCCCCTTATTATGATAGTTTCGGAATATCGGGAAAAGATATTAAATTTTATAGACTTCTTCTCATAGGCCATTGATCCAAGTGTTGGTGTGGAGGATGAACTATCCAATCACATGTACTCTGAATAGCTTCTTGTCAACTAAGTATACTAGTACATTGGTTTTAATGAAAATTGGTGCATGAATCATGTAGTATTTAGTCCTTTTACTATACTTGTAGAGACTCGAAGCATGACGTACATGGACATTACATTACTTTAGAGGAATACTTAATACATAACAAAAACAGACACACAAGGATCGTAATAGTTTAGTCTCTTTGGAAACTCGGAATATAATCTTCTAATCACGGTGAAAGATCTTAAACACCTCCCATAAGATCTTCCCCTTTTTTCGTACATAAAACCTTTCTTTAAATCCTGGAGAAAATAAAACATATAAAGGGTGATCTCAAATGCTCAGTAAGGGTAAGCATGGATAAAATAAAACAAATAATATACATTTGAACTTCAAAATATGAACATAATATTTGAAAATCAGAATCTTGAGCAATGACATAAATCATGGCAGTACGTAAGTCATATATCATAAAGAAACATTAATCAGGATAAAATAGCATGGGTATTAAACATGTAATTTAGGAAAACCATTAATCACGTGATATGATTTCCATAGTATCCAATTCATTGTTTCCAAGACCATCTTAGTAGACAAAGTCCCTTTCTGAATCGAATTCACTCATCGTTCCAGTCCTGTATTACTGAAACGGTTTAACTTTCCATTCCAGCCATGTCTATCTCATGACATATAAATCTTTACCCAATGCATTGGAGGGAGATATAGGTCCCACCCATCTCATATTGAAATCATTCTTACTTGTGCCCCAAAATAAACATATATCATTCATAATAACCCAATAAATAAAAAGGGTTTCATAAACATCATCCCATCATTAAATAATCCATATAAAAGAAATGGATATAATTTCATAATAAGGAAAGTGAATCCATGTAAATCATAGAAACATTATACTTTAAACATACACATATGAAATAATTTCATCTTAGATGAAAAATGGTTTTGATAAAACACTTGAAATGAATTCTTGAGGAAAATTTCTTTTTTTCTTCAAAATCATTTTCTTTTCACAAAATTCCATGCAATTTTTAATGAACATAATTTTTTTTGAAAATATTCATGAAATATTGTGGGGGAAGCTTCATGGATATAAGTCTTTATAAAACCTTAAAAATCCTTTCATTCCATATACTTTAAAAAAACATTCTTCTCGTACTTTTGTCGGAAAAGTAAAAAAGTACCTTGTAGGGTAAATAAAAGAAAGATTCCTCCCATACCATGGGGTAAAAGTCAAAATGGGTAAAAAGGACATTAAACATACTTGAATAAACCGTTATAAAACATGGACATGGATGATAGAAATAACCCTAGTAAATACATAGAAATAAGTAATATCGGATAAAAATGAGATTTGCACAATTATCCCTTACCTTAGGTCCGATATGCCTCGTACATATACGAACCTCCTGTATAATGATTTAAATAATTTCATTGACATATTACAGAATCATATTCATTGTTATGATATCATATATGTTTCACTTATGACTTTATATTACCCGTTCTTTTGTAAATTCCATGTTAAAGCAGTGTTTTGTGTAAAATCATTTCATTTATCGTATGTGTTTCGACTTGTCATTCTTGATATTATTACTTTTATCCTGATTTACATAATTCCAGAATTTAAAAATCGATTTATATATAATATATTTTCATCATATACATATATGTATTATAGATCGATAAAAAGAAATGAAATACACCGTTAATGGAGACGGTAGGCTATACGTACTCATGACCGCTGTTTTCGTTTCCTTATTGAATTGAATGAAACTAAATAGATGGAATATATATATATATATTTACATACATAAATCCAGTAGAATTAATATTTCATATATTTCATTATTATTCATTATATAAACTTTATGATCATTCATAAATGGTTAACATGGAGAATGAATCTCATCGCGTCCTGGAGATGGTAGTCCGTACGTACGCACGAGCAATGATATCATTCCCATAATTATTAAATAGAATTGGAGTGGATGGTATAATATATCATAATCATTATTATGTTATAATAACCATATATATTTATTCTTTACACCATTATACCCATCCATGTAAGGTGTTGGTGGAAAAACATATTTCACCATGGCGTGGAGACAGTATTCTGTACGTACACACGCGTGGTAATTTCGTTTTCCATAGGATGGATAGATGGTGAAATAGGGTTGTTTCATACTTATAATAACATTTCATTATATTATTTATACTGATTTTATTACATCATAATGATACAACTAATGAAGAAGAAGTGGAAGGAGAAATAGAGTTGAAAGAATCAGTAACAGACATTACCTCTTCTTTGAAGCGCCTCTTTGAGACCTCCTCTTAGGGCATTAAATTGGTCTTTGAAGAAGACCAGAACCTCTAGGATGTTTCTATGGAATCGGAGAAGATAATTTGGCAGGGGTTGTCCGAGCTTGAAGGCTCAAAGTGGTGTGAGGAAGAGAGGGAGGAGGTGCCCTTTTATAAGGGAGGAGAGGGGCACCTTTGGAATAACAAAAAATATTATTTTATTATAAAGTCATATTCGGTTTTTAATAGCTCCAAATTGAGTTATTTTGAAGCTTTGGTGGGGATGCATCAAAATCCTCTCATCCAATAGAATTTAGACAAGTTTAGGTTTCTATTTTAACCTTATCATTTAGATTTAACTTTATGTTAAAATAACAATTAATAATAAAATATTTGTTAAAAAATCTATTTTATGTCAATTTTGACACTATTTGGTAATTGATTTTTGTGAAAATTATAACAGAATGATTAGTTCGAAAAAAGTTACTTAAATCAATACTAACATGTCATATTAACCTAGAAAATTAGTATAATTCATAAAAAGTCTCAAATTACATTTATTTGGGTATTTCTAACATCAATTATGTCAATATTTCATTAATAAGATAATTATTGCATCATCATTTTGTCATAAATAAATTAAAATTTTTAATGTCTAAAAATAATAAATAAAACACCAATATGTTTGAAATATTTTTCTCTTTCTAATTAATATTAATATTCCAATTTATTTTATATATAACCCTATATTAAAAATTATTTAGCTATTAAACTTTGATTTTAACTATTTTAACCCTTCTTTAAATAAATTAATAATAAATGTCCTAATCTAATACAAGTGGCCCTAAATGGTCATATTTTATTCCTAAGGTTGTTTGTTGTCTAATTACACTTATCCAATTGAATTAGGACATGTGTTAGGGTAATAATAATATCATTTTTACCCTTAATTGTCCTATTTACTTTTAACCGTGGTAAAAAAAAGGTAAAAAGTTACTATTCACCAAAAATTATTTTCATCTCATTGAATCAAATTTTAGTCCTTGATATTAACCGTGTCTCTCGGATTTTTGAAATTCCACTCACAGAAGCGGTAAAGTTAAGTTTTATGAAAAATTCCGTTTTTTAACTACCACTTAGTGGTTTCACTATTCATCAAAAAATAAAAGTCTCCAGAAAAATACCAAAAATTAGGCCTAAGCTATATTTAATATTATGAATTCAAAAATGATAGTTATTTTACCAAATTCAAAATATATCAGTTGCATTAATTAATTTAAAAATTAATTCCCGTCGTCAAGACAAATAGCGTGTTCTTAAGAGATAATAACTATCAAAAGATTGACACTTGTTTATGTCTGGTTTAAATGTGAAATTAAATCCATTGACCAAAATTGTATTAAATGGTAAAAATATATTCTAAATATACTTTAAAACCACTCAAATTAATAATTTATCACTATTAATTATTTCTATTAAAAAATTAGTTTTTAATTAAAATTTAGTAATTTTCACTATTCATCAGAATATGAAAGTTATCCGAAAAGTACCAAAATTTGAGCCCAAGCTAATTTCGATATTCCGAGTCCAAAAATGAAGTCCATTTTGAAAAATAAAATCTACAAAATTTCAAAAAGTGGGTATTACTATTCATAACGGCTAGTTTTAATAATATTTTAATAGTATATCATTGTTTAGTAAAACCTGGTATTGTGTACAACACATGCTATCGAGGAAGGTCGCGATTGCGTGTAATGCAAGCCATGTCAGGGTTGCGCGTAGTGCACGACTCCTTTTTCATTGCGTATAACAAAGTACTTTGAATATATATATATATATATATACTCAATGGTTCGTAGAATAACTACTATCAAACAAACATGAAATTGTGTGCAAGATGATCCAAGATTAGTGTTGCGTATACTGAAAGCTAATATGGTGTTGCGTATAGTGAAAGATAATCTTGGTGTAGCATACAACAGAAGATATGAATGAAATTAAAACGAATATATCTTATAAAATCTCGGTTTGTTACATTCTACCCCCCTTAAAATGAATTTTTCCCTTGAAATTCGTCAGGGTTATAAATCGTTTACTATTCATAGAAACTCACATCGTAAAAAGGAATACTAAAACTTAATTTTAAAAACTAAAGTATGAAATGTAAAGATTACCCAATGAAACTCATCACTGGGTTTCCATATAGGAGAACATAGGTGAAAATATGGATATGGAAGAAAAATATAACCATCAAGTTCTGATGGAGAGTGGTAGAGAACATGGCTATGAAAAAGCCATCAATCACAAAGCCATAGATTTGTGATGATCTAAAGTACCATTTGATTTATCGGATATAAAGGAACTAGGACAACATTTTTGGTTTTCAAGATAATTTCCCTAAAGTTGATGAAATTGGAATTAGAAGAAATACTTTTGTGATTTTGGTATAGTCACATCATTGGTCATTCTATGGAAAATTTCCACTTCATCTCTTAAAGAAATGAAGTTGAATTTTTCATTTGTGAAGTGTTAGCAGAGCATGTGATAGAATTATGGTTCATTCCATCTGTCTCAAACAAAAGGATATAAAAGTTATCAAAAATACATAAGTCCATCTATAGTGAGATTAATCATATATGGTTCCTAAAATGGACCTATACTTTATATATCATACTGCTTAATATAATAAAACTAGTTTATACTAAACAGGGAATTCATATAGGCTAGTGGCAGGCGATAAAAGCCAGTCGCACTTCAGTTGTGGGTTTGATTCCCACATCCTTGTCCGACGCGATGGGTTGTCGCCCATACTGTAGGTTGTCCTTTTTCTAAGACTACATTACTATAACATCACATCAATAATATCGAAAAAAAGTTCTATCCTCAAACAATACTAACTTATGTCCAACATAATCCATTCCAATCTTTAGGCTTATCTAAAATATTTCGGTCTAAGCTTATAGTATAAAGAAAACAATTACTTGAAATGTCATAAACCAAGCATCTGAATACCATCATTTATCCCCCATATATCTTGGTGTTCACATTCAAATCATGTGAATACCTTAATCACGTATTCTCTTGAAAAATGAATACCCATTAAAACTTAGTGAAAACATGAATGCTGCCAAAAGTTAACTCTTTCCACATACCAAAATCCAAAAATTCTATATACTCAAACCATGATATAACATTCTCCTTATATCAGTCTTGAGCTCATGAATAGTATCAAAATTCTAATTTTCTCCTTATCCCTTCATTATGTGCATATCATCTACTTTCCAAAAATATCTGTATATCCTTTCATGGTTATTGGTACCATTAATCATACACTTTCAAAACTTAAGGAAAGACAACAGTGTAACAATCCTTAGATGTCTCATTATTCCATAGTACCATGAGATTACCTATACAACATTACACTTGATAAACATGTAATCATTCCACTACATTCTTAAACCATTTACCGAGCCTCAACAATTCTTTCATCTCACATATAATTTTTAGTCTCTTCGTCATCATCAACATAAATACTACCCATACGACCGTACTGATTCTCTTCATGAGACTTTCCCTTAGGTAATTGGTTTCCAAAATTCCTGTACATTCCACATTTAAAACATTTAACCATTTTTGATATCGTAGAAATACCACTATCCTCATCCATGGTGTTAACTGAACCTTTTCCTTTGCACTTTCTGGCTTTGTGTCCTTCTTTTCCACACCCAATGCATCTTCCAGTTCCTTTAAAACATTCTCTTTGATTCCTCTTCCCACATGATTTACATAGGTGAGATTGAACTTTCTTTCCTCTATTATCATCATGAAACTCCATCTTTCTCTTATTATCTGAGTCGGGAAACTTACCAATGTTGAGATTATTGATCATATTTTGAGATTGCTGATTAGGCATAATAACGATGATTGGACTTCCAAATCCCGTTTCATTTGGTTTCTCATGAAGAATATCATTCCATTGTCCGCCATATCCTCCATTATCATGAATCTTCCCGTTTCCAGCCATTTTCTAAAACCCAAAAAGAACAGTGTGAGAGGCAAAAATCATGCTAGGGAAAACAACATAGTAAAGGGGAAGCACCCTCAATATCTAACATCTTAGGTTAAATTATAAGATCGTTACCATAGTTCTAGGACTATATCATATACGTATACTTATGCATAGGGACATCCCTAGACATACCTTAGAAATATCTCTTGGGATCTCACTAACGTTTTCGCATCCTAGATTCCAAATGTTGACTAAACCTTTCCTCTGATACCAACTGTAGAGACTCGAAGCTTGACGTACATGGACATTACATTACTTTATCGGAATACATAACACATAACAAAAACAGACACACAAGGATCATAATAGTTTAGTGTCTTTGGAAACTCTGAATATAATCTTCTAATCGTGGTGAAAGATCTTCAACATCTCCATTAAGATCTTCCCCTTTTTGTTTTCTTACCTAAAACCTTTCATTAAATCCCGGGGAAAAGAAACCATATAAAGGATGATCTCAAATGCTCATTAAGGGTAAGCATGGATAAAATAAAACCAATCATATACATTTTAACTTCAGAACATGAACATAAAATTTAAACATCAAAATATTCAGCAATGACATAAATCATGGCAGTATGTAAGGCATAGATCATAAAGAAACATTAGTCATGATAAAATAGTGTGGGTATTAAACATGTAATTGTGGAAAACCATTAATAACATGATATGATTTTCATAGTAGCCAAGGAATTTCTTCCAAGACCATCATAGTGGACAAGTTCCCTTTCTGAATCGAGTTCACTCCTCGTTCCAGTCCTGTATTACTGACCAGTTTAACTTGACGTTCCAGCCATGTCTATCTCATGAGATATAAATCTTTACCCAATTAATTGGAGGGAGATATAGGTTCCACCCATCTCATAATGAAATCATTCTTACTTGTGCCACAAAATAAACATACAGCATTCATAATAACCCAACAAATAAAATGAGTTTCATAAACATCATCCCATCATTACATAATCCATATAAAAGAAATGGATATCATTTCATAATAAGTAAAGTGAAACCATGTAAATCATAAATACATTATACTTGAAACATACACATATGAAATAATTTCATCTTAGATGAAAAATGGTTTTCATAAAACACTTGAAATGAATTCTTGAGGAAAATATCCTTTTTTCTTCAAAAACATTTTATTTTCACAAAATGTCATGCAGTTTTTAAATAAAAGAATGTTGTTGAAAATATTCATGAAATATTTTGGAGGAATTTTCATGAACATAAGGCTTTATAAAACCTTAAAAATCCTTTCATGCCGTATACATTAATAAAACATTCTTCTCATACTTTTGTCGGAAAAGTCTAAAAGTACCTTGTAGGGTAAATAAAAGAAAGATTACTCACATACCATGGGGTAAAAGTCAAAATGGGTAAAAAGGAAATTAAACATACATGAATAAACTTTTATAAAACATGTAGATGGATGATAGCAATAACCCCCGTAAATACTTACGAATAAGTAATCTCGGATAAAAATGAGATTTGCACAATTATCCCTTACCTTAGGTCTGATATGCTTCATACGTATCCGAACCACATATATAATGATTTAAATAATTTCATCTACTTATTACAGAATCATGTTCATTTTTATGATATCATATATGTTTCACTTATGACATTATATTACCCATTCTTTTGTAAATTCCATGTTAAAGCAGCGTTTTGGGTAAAATATTTTTATTTATCGTATGTGTTTCGACTTTTCGTTCTTGATATTATTACTTATATCCTGATTTACATAATTCCAGAATGTAAAACATGATTTATATATAATATATATTCATCATATACATATATATATTATATATCTATAAAAGGAATGAACTACACCGTTCATGGAGACGGTAGGCGTACGTACGCATGAACGCTATTTTTGTTTCCTTATTGAATTGAATGAAACTAAATAGATGGAATAAATATATATATAAATAAATCCAATAGAATTATTATTTCATATATTTCATTATTATTCGTTATATAAACTTTATGAACATTCATGTATGGTAATCAGGGAGAATGAATCGCATCGCGTCCTGGAGACGGTAGTCCGTACGTACGCACGAGCGATGATATTGTTCCCATAATTATTGAATAGAATTGGAGTGGATGGTATAATATATCAGAATCAGTATTATGTTATAATAACCATATATAGTTATTCTTTACACCATTATACCCATCCATGTATGGTGTTGGTGGAAAAACAGATTTCACCACGGCGTAGAGACGGTATTCTGTACGTACGCACACGTGGTGATTTCGTTTTCCGTAGGACGGATAGATGGTGAAATAGGGTAGTTTCATAATTATAATAACATATCAGTATATAATTTATACTGATTTTATTACTTCATAATGAAACAACTAAAAAAGAAGAAGTGGAAGAAGAAATAGAGTTGAAAGAATCGGTAACGGACATTACCTCTTCTTTGAAGCGCCTCTTTGAGACCTTCTCTTAGGGCACTAAAATTGGTCTTTGAAGAAGACCAGAACCTCTAGAATGTTTCTATGGAAGTGTATAAAAGAGTTTGGTAGGGTTTGGCCGAGATTTAAGGCTCAAAGTGGTGTGAGGAAGAGAGGGAGGAGGTGCCCTTTTATAAGGGAGGAGAGGGGAACCTTTGGAATAACAAAAAAAATTACTTTATTATAAAGTCATATTCGGTTTTTAATAACTCCAAATTGAGTTATTTCGAAGCTAAGGTGGGTATGGGTCGAAATCCTCTCATAAAATAGAATTTAGACAAGTTTAGGTTTCTATTTTAACCTTATCAATTTCATTTAACTTTAAGTTAAATAATTTTTCTTTTACTGTGTCTTCTAGTTTTCTTACACTATAAGGTTAATAAACATACTATAACAGGAAAAACGAACCCCAAGTTGTTTATTATTAATATATAAAACCTTATCTAAGTCATCTGGCATAACCATATATTGTTTGGAATAAAAAAACTATTAATAATATAATATTTTTTTAAAAAACTATTTTATGTTAATTTTGACACTATTTGGTAATTAATATTTGTGATAATCATAACAGAATGATTAGTTCGAATAAAGTTATGTAAATCAATAATAACATTTCATATTAACCTAGAAAAATAATTAAATTGATAAAAAGTGTCAAATTACATTTATTTGGGTATTTATAAAATCAATTATGTCAATATTTCATTAATAAGATAATTTCTACATCATGATTGTGTCATAAATAAATTAAATTATTTAATGTCTAAAAATTATAAATAAATCCCCAATATGTAGGAAATATTTTTATCTTTCTAATGAATATATTTATAGTCGAATTTATATTATGTATAACCCTATATTAAAAATGATTTAGTTATCAAACTTTGATTTAAACTATTTTAACCCTTCTTTAAATAAATTAATAATAAATGTCCTAATCTAATCCAGGTGGTCCTAAATGGTCATATTTTATTCCTAAGATTGTTTTTCGTCTAATTACACTTATCCAATTGAATTAAGACATGTGTTATGGTAATAATAATATCATTTTTACCCTTAATTACCCTATCTACTTTTAACCGTGGTAAAAAAAGGTAAAAAGTTACTATTCACCAAAAATTATTTTCATCTCATTGAAGAACATTTTAGTCCTTGATATTAACCATGTCACTGGTATTTTTGAAATTCCACTCACAGAAGCGGTAAAATTATGTTTTATGAAAAATTCAGTTTTTTAACTACCACTTAGTGGTTTCACTATTCCTCAAAAAATGAAAGATTCCAGAAAAATACCAAAAATTAGGCCTAAGATATATTTGATATTATGAATTAAAAAATGATATTTATTTTACAAAATTCAAAACATATCAGTTGCATTAATTAATTTAAAAATTAATTCCCGTCGTCAAAACAAATAGTGTGTTTTTAAGAGATAATAAGTATCAAAAGATTGAAACTTGTTTATATCTGGTTTAAATGTGAAATTAAATCCAATGACCAACATTGTATTAAATGGTAAAAATATATTCTAAATATACTTTAAATCCACTCAAATTAATAATTTATCACTGTTAATTATTTCGATTAAAAACGATTTTTTTAATTAAAATTTAGTAACTTTCACTATTCATTAGAATATGAAAGTTATCCGAAAAGTACCAAAATTTCACCCTAAGATAATTTCGATATTCCGAATCCAAAAATGAAGTCCATTTTGAAAAATAAAATGTACAAAATTTCAAAAAGTCGGTATTACTATTCATAACGGCTAGTTTTAATAATATTTTAATATCATATCATTGTTTAGTAAAACCCGGTATTGCGTACAATACACGCTATCGAGGAAGGTCGTGATTGCGTGTAATGCAAGCCATGTCAGAGTTGTGTGTAGTGCATGACTCCTTTGTCATTGCGTATAACAAAATACATTGAATATATATATATATATATAGACTCAATGGTTCGTAGAATAACTACTTTCAAACAAATATGAAATTGTGTGTAACACGATCTAAGATTAGTGTTGCGTATACTGCAAGAAAATACAGTGTTGCATATACCACAAGATAATCTTGGTGTAGCGTACAACAGAAGATATGAAAGAAATTAAAATGAATATATCTTATAAAATCTCAGGTTGTTACAATACTTCTTCATTCAACTACCCATATTAAATATATTCTCATTTTATTATGCTATATCATGATTAATGTTTCAAGACGCCTCCATTAATAAATCAAGCCATGTAACCTATTCATGATCATGGAGATGATCTGATTCGTAATGAGGACTCTGTTTAAGGGTCACCTCACATGGACTTTCTTCCATGTAAGGAGATAGTATCCCCTACCTTTCCCAAAACTGATTATACAAATAGATATGTCTAAGGATATGTGAAAAAATAGTGCACTCCAGGAGTTCCAATGATAGTGGATGTTGAGGTTTCGTAGGGATCCAGATCCTCTAGCAGTGGAGGATTGGCTTGAGTTAGTGGTCCGAGATTTCAGGCATCTATGATCACCAACTGGTTGGATGGATGTGGGGGTAGTTAGGATTTTTCATGGAGTAGCTTGGAATTAGTGGACCTTAGTCACACAGACACATGATGAGTTGGAACCCTGATGTTCTGAATTCTAGAATCTATTTTGTGAGGAGCATTACCCCACATTATTACACATTGTTCTAATTCAGGTGATTTTAAATCTATAGAGGAGAGGGATGAGATTTTTTCATAATTCTATGAAGTTCACTAACCTTGTGCGGTACTCCCTCAAAATTATTTGGGTGGACACTTCTAGGAAAATAATTCTCATTAAGGTCTTTGAAGAGATATTCAAGACATAATGGTATACCTATACATTCCCACATATACCAGAGTGTTATATTGGGCCCTGATGACAGAGATTCAAATCTATGGTACTCCATAAAGATGGAGCTAGTAGTGGGTCTTATAATGTTGATTCATCTAAATTAACTACGTTTCACTAGTCAGAAGGGTCTCATCATATGATATCTTTTCATAAACATACATAGTCATATGGTTGTGCAGCACATGGACTGCACAGATGACTAAGGAAGACCATTCAGGGGATATATTATTCTTTTAATGGGTGGGGTCACATGGGACATGAATGCTCAACCCCATGGGATGAGGAGGCATGGAAGATAGCTGATAAGAAACCAAAATAGAGGTAATGATGTGATAATGGATGCCCCAGGTGAGTCCAAGGCAGCCCCGTGGAGGAGGAGTTGGAAGAGGATTCGGTTCGGCTCCTATAAGTGGAGATGCAAGTGGTGGATAATGTTATGAGCTCCTCCCACCACCACTACCAGGAGGAAAACACCAGGATCAGGGAGTTGGCTATCGGGGGCATGGGAAACAGTAGGATATAGATGATAATGACTCAACAACTCATGACATGATCAAACGCTATATTTGTATTTATTCAACTCTTTATTTAGTACTTGTATACACATGAGTGATTCATTATTTTTTCTCTTAACACCTGGTATTAGAGCAGGAGTATCAGTTGATACATTATCCTAATGACGTTTCCTTGAGGATCTTATGGGGAATGATTATTTGATATCTTTTATCTACCGGATGTTTGATCAATCTATAGGCCAACACAGCTTCTCATGGACATCCTGAACCTCACAACGAGACCGTATCATTTCATCATGGGTATGGAATGGTTGTCCACTATTCGATAACAGATTCACTATCATCATAGATGAGTCATAAGGCTTTGGAATATTGGGATAAGATTATTTTTTGGGGAATGATAGATCTAATGGCGGAGATAGCTAGTTTTGTGAGTAGGAGGCTTCCACATCACCCAGTATTTGGCTAGCTTTGCCTTTGGTGTAGATGGATGTCACTTTTTCTTGATTGCTTCATTCATGGAGGTTCATATGGATATCTTTCCCATGGTTGTTTTGGGACTATATTCAAGGTGGGAGATAGAGTATCTCACTAAAATTCACCATAAGACAACTTCAATAAGATCTATGGAATATCGAATGGTCCCCACTGAGCACCAAAATCCCTTATTGTATTTTGAGAACCTTCAATAGAAAGGTTACATCAGACCTAGTGTCTCATCTTAGGAAACTATGGTCTTGTTTGTGAAAAATGGGCATTTTTTGGTTTATCATCACCTAAATCAGGTCATGTTGAAGAAAAAGTAACCCTTATCAAGGATTTCGACCTCTTTGACCAATAGAGATTTTGTGAGGCATGTATTTCAATGATGAAATTTTGATGTTTCTACGGACAATATGAGTTACTGGTAATGCCTTTTTATGTGATGAATTCTCTTATTTTGTTTATGGATTTGAATAACTAGATCTTCCATCCATACCTAGACTAATTTGTTGATTTCTTCATTCACGACATACTCATCTACTTTTTTTCATCGGCGGAGCTTGTGGAGGACATGAGGATGTCCAAAGACTTCTTTTTGGAGAACCAAAAGTTTTGTATACTCTGGAAGATCTAGTTTACGATCGATGAGGTTCACTTTCATGGGAATTCCATTAATGAGCATTGACTATATGTAGACCCAATGACGATTAATGTATTGCTTTTTTGGGATCCACCCTTGTTTGTATTAGATATGTTGTATTTTATTGTCATGGTAGATTACTATATGCGGTTTATAGATGACTACTCTAGGATTTAAACCCCTTTGAATGAGATAATTTAGAATGGAAAACTATTTATCTAGCTGAGTATTTCCATATATCCATATATTATTTGAGGCCCAAGATGATGAGTGTACATATTTTGAAACTACTAGAGAAGGGAATGGAGTACGTACTATACTCTGATTCCCCTGGATTAGGGCATGGACATGTTTCGATTTAGAGGTAGGCAGTGATCTGATATGGGTTGAGGAAGTTGTGAATTTATGAGAAAAACTATGTGAATCACTGACTATAGTTTGTAGTTGTATTCATCACCCTATGGATGTGGATTCATTATATTCTAGGAGAGCACTTTGTTGTTTACTCATACCATCAGATTCTCTATTATTCCTCCTCAAAGAGATACATGAACCAAGGACTAACGTGTGGGTTCAATTTCTTGTTGTATTATAACTTTTAGATTTTCTATAATTAGGGGAAGGGGAACATGGTGGAATATTCTCTTAGAATTAATTCATGCTCTCACATAGTTTATGAGGAGGATGATTAGTTGTCTTCCTGGCATCTGACCAGGGTTGAGGATTTGTATCTTTTATTCATTCAATGGTGATGACCCCTCCATTTATCAAGCATTTGAGTAATGATAAACTGGGAGACATTTATCTTGTGATCCTATGTGACCAGATATCCACATGAGAATCACTATATGGATTTTATGATGTAGGTAATAATGTTAATAATTTACATGGATGAAGATTAGTTCTGACCATTATGTGAGATGAGGTGATGAGGGATATTCACACTTTTCTTTTGGTTTTACATCCTGGTGTAGAAAAGATATTTGAAGGACTTCAGTGGTTGTTTTTGTAGGCTATCCTGAGGTGGAATATGGTAGGGTTCATCCCTCAGTTCCTTATATGTTAGTATGAGAAGGTTGAGAATCATTTTTTAATAGGATTATTGTAGCATCCTAAGATCGAAATAGAAAATTGAATAGTACATCAAAAGAATTTGTGACAGGAATTCCACTAGTAGAGAGAGGCTATAACTTCGTAAGGGTGATATTTGACCAACTTATGAAGTCATATTACTTTCTTTATATCTAGGAGAAGAGTTGTTTTGAGTTCTTTTGGGTATTTGTTTGTGTGGGAAATTGTATGACTTCATGGGGTGACCTTGATGATCTTCTCAAACAATAATGTGTTGTTTACACCATTGTTTTATAAAGTCCTAATGGAGGAATTCATGAACCCTATGATGATTATTATTGGATTTCACCACTAGATTAATGGGTAGACCAAGTGCACTATCCAGATGCAGGTGGATATGTTGAGGTCTTCCATGTTAGACTTTTCAAGAGCTAGGATAATCACTTAACCTTTGAGAAATTATCTGGAAATAAAATCTATCATTATACTATCTATGTGGAACCTTTTGAGGCCCCATAAGAGAGACCATCCGTTTCACACATATACAAAATTGAGATCGGTAAGACATATCTTCTTAGTCCAGATATTAATTCTTTAATGACAAATAAAGTACAGGTGATAACTTGGTGAATAAGGACATCCCAGATCTGGAAGAAATCTTGTAGAGATCGATGTTATAGGGCTCTAGAGTTCGTACCAGGAGACAAAAAAAAATTACTCTCATCCTCATGATAAATATTTAGGAGATCAAGCCAGGGATGAATGATACTTAGAGGATCATTATTTTTTAAAATATCTTTCATATGGTAGGTGGGGTTTCTAAACATATTACCTTACCCCCACAGTTAGAGCGAGTGCATAGTATCTTCCATTTTTCATAGCTAAGGATATATATGCAAGATCCCATGCATGTTATTTACTATGGAGAGATATATATCGAGGAAGGAGCTAGTTTTTCAGTTCACCCATTGGTGATCGATGATCTATAGGATTTGATCCATCAAGGATGGACCATTATTTTGGCTTGAGTTCTGTTGCTGCATGGGAGGATACTGGGGAGTTGCTGGGAGCAGGAGAGATGGATTTATGCTCAGCATCCCCACAATTTTTTTAATTTTTAAATTATCTATGATGAAAAGACTGTAGGGGTGAGTAATATAGAGGCCATTTTCCCTCTAAATTATTTTAATTATATAACGATATATTTACATAACGATAAACTAAGATAGAATGTTATTTAGAGATATTCTGATCCTAGAATTATTTTTTTAATTATAAATATATTTTATCACATGCACATGGTTTCTCAGAAAGAATGGGATATCCAATAAATGGAGTCTCATATCAGAGATATGGGACACTTTTTTAATCCAATGAATCAGATTTATAATAGGATTGACCTAAATTTTAGCAATGCACGGTGTCCAATAGAGGCATCCATTAGTGGGTGCACATAAATAAATATATAATTATGTATTTATTTTTAAATAAATGAACTAAAAAGTTTACCCCTATAAATTTTTTGTTATGTAAAATATATTGTGTCAGTAGTATAACCTTGGGATCATTATGAAGAGGATCAACCACCCTTCATCAGAGATTCTTGATCAGATGACGACCGACATACGAATAAAGGTGAATCGAGCTATAGTGAATGCAACAGATCTTTCCCATCATTGGTGAATGTGTTCTTCACCAATGATTGATCCAATATCATGGTAGGACTCCTCATTTATGTATTATTAACTTATAAAAATATTAATCATGATAAAAAATCTATCAACATAGTGGTGATGGATTCATAGATCTGGGATTTGAAAGAGTTTTATTAGATGTACAATAGGTGCATGAGGCATGCGAAGGATTAGAGAGGACCAATGAAAATATAATTTCCAAGAATTTAAGGGATGGAATCGATGAACAGAGCCCCCCCCCCCCTTCAATTTTTAGTGGAAACCATGATTGATTCAGTGGTGGAAGAAGTGAATCTAGAATCTATGGATAATATCTAACTTTATACAATAAAATATGACTATAATCCATGTATTCTGAAGAACTCATAGTGTGTAGACCCATGGCCACAGTGGTTAGGGTTTCTGGGGGAGTTAAATATCAAACATAGTGTGGGATCCCTAGAGCCTATGAGAACAAGTGATTAAAACCCAGTGTATACTCTTGGAGTACACGGACATGATCATGTCTAGGAACACATTGTTTACTTTCACACATACAGGTATATGGGTGCGACTTGATAGACACAACTAGGAGATAACGGGAAGGAATCGAGTGGATGAGACACAAAGTGTAGAAACATTAAATTCCATGTTGTACTATATGGCTAACAATGACTATTTTCTAAAGGACATAACTAGATACAAGAGTGGGACCACACACTGTGCATACCCCATACATATTATGCACCTTGTTTTTAGAAAAACTATACCTCTCACACATCATTTATTTTGACTCAAAATTTATAATGTTACTAGGATATCCTATTTTATTTACCATGTAAAATTCAATGGTGTACTTTGTAGAGGATTTTTATATAATATGTGGGATTTTCCAAGAATGATGCATCATTAGTCCATTCTCGATGATGATAGTGATCAAGAAGGATCATCACAGAGTGTTACTCTCTTGTTGTTTTAGAGAATAGTCCTTTTACATGCATAGTGATACCCCCCCCCCCCCCGAACAAACTCAGGCATGGGTGCTCAACCTATAGATTAGAACCCCCTAACAGACTAGGGCATGAGTTCATTGCCATCTAAGTGGAATCCTCATGTTGGGATATTGCATTGGTCCTCTATCAACTAAGTGGAACCCTCCTACTAGGAAAGCCCATGGGTCCTCTACCAATAGAGTTATACCCCCATTAGAACTAGGGTGTGAGTCCTCTATCTATCAACAGATTGGATAACTTTAGATGGTACAGGTCATGATTCCTCTATCTACTGATTATAACCCTCATGCAGGTTAAGGAAAGGGCCATCGATATACTAAGTGGTACACACTTATCGACTAGGGATTGGATCCTCTATTCATACTGAGTGTAATACTCATGTCATACTAGGTAACGGTTCCCCCTATATAGATATTTCTTCCACTAAATTTTGGGAAATAGTTTCAACTTGTGGGTCCACAAGGTTACTCTTTGATCATACAAACAAGATGTTGGGAATCATTGATGGGCCTTTAGAACTATTAGAAGACACATTTTGGGTTGGGGTGTTAGAAAGAGATCCGGTTTATCTCCCATATTTTATTATTTGTGAACATACCAATATATGGATTGTTGTGTTTTGGGCATTCATTCTATTGGTTGAGATGTATACCTCTAAAGTGGAAACTATTTCTCTCAATTTATCTTTCCAGGTGTCCTACAATGTATGTATATACTCCCACCTACATCATATTTTCTAACAGTTGTTGCATATTATACTAAGAAATGATAGGTCGTAGATGATTATAGAAGAGTATAGTGATACGCAAGAGCATTTGGTTGCATATAGTTGTCGGGGCTCACAGATCTAAAGCAAGAATCCATTATCATTTAGTTTTCAAGTAATTTATAGGTTTCGAAATCTATCTAGTTTGGAATTTATTTTTCTATTTACTTATCATTTTACCTTATTGTACTATTTGTCCTTCCCTTTAGGTTATTACATGCATGGATATAATACTAGATGTTTCTATCTTTTTTATTCCTATTCACTTCTACATTAAGATGGTTGGGTGTTTGCGTACTTGTGCCTAGGTAAAGGCCTCCCAATTTACTCATGTGTTTAATCACTAGTCATTATCCCCTGGCATATAGATCCATGCTTGGGGTAGATTCCTATCGAGAATCAATGGATTGTGTCATGGGAAGAGGGTTTTTTATGGTGATTCAATGGATGTTATGGTGGGTCATTCATAAAGATTTATTTTATTTTTTCTCCCTTTAACATCCCTCAATTTATTTATATTTGGTGAGGGATTTGGCCACAATTTAACTCTGAGCATGCTGGAAATCATCTGATATAATTGTGATTTGGAATGATATTGATATATAGAGTCCATGAAGAATGAACCAACATCATCCCAAGTCATTTTGATGAAGGTAAATTTCTTATAGAATTTTCAAATGGTTCTTGAATAAATTAAATTATAATTTCAATTTAATAATATTTTATACTTACGAATTATTCAAGAAATATTTAAGGGAGAATACAAGGTACTTATGTGGATTTTTGGTTAATATTTTATTGTGATGGGATGATCTGATGTGTTATTATGGAATTATGACTAATTCAATTAGATTTTACAATTATATATATATTTTTGTAATTGACTTTTTAACTGTTAATGAATTGTATATGGATTCTAGTGACCAGTGATGGCCAGTTGGGCCTAGATGAGCTTTGGGTGGTTGTTTTTCTTCTATGATAAAAAAGAAATGACTTGAAATGTGGTTGGGGTCCATGGAACTTCTCCCTTAGTGTTTATGCATTTGGAAAGGAATGTGATATGTGGGATCACCACATACATGAAATAAACCCTTAAATTAAATGATTTTTATAAATTAAATTGATTTTTTATGAATTCTTATAAGATGAGAATGTTTTATATGGATATGATAGACTCTTGAAGACGTTCTTTCTACCTCAATCAATGATGATATAGGTATTTGTTCAATATATTTTCTAATAGATACTTGTAAAAAGATGTATTTTTGTTAAATGTATTATTTTAATAAAATTTCCACAGATAAAATGGAAGTTTCGAGGTGTATATGGACCCTATGACCCTGGTTGATGATAGTTGGGGACTTGTTTATAATTTTTTTCAATGTGGTAAAATTTCCTCATAGGGGTATAAATTTAATGAAATATAATTGTAATTATAATGAACTATGAGATAAGTTCCCTCACCTCCCTTGGTGTACGACTGTGTGATGAACTAGAGATGAATGGCCACCGGGCTGGTCTTATGGAACCCTGATATTCTTTATAGCTTTTGATCCAATTTACCATAGTGTAGGAAAAGTATTCTTTCCCCCTAACATGCGAGTATAGTGAAGGTATCCTTGTGAATTAATTATATAATGAATTTTATGTATAGGAAAAGTGAGAGGACATAAATTGGTTGACTATGGATGTAAGGGGATCTCAATACCTTCTCTTATTATTATGACCATGTTTAATATCTTATAAGATAGATAAGACCATTATATGATCAATATGATGTGAAGGGATGCTATATCTTATGAGTGATGAGATTTTTCTATGAATTGTGATTTTTAATGAGGAGCCCAAATAAAGTGTATGTTTCATGAACACTCTTTAGGGACATCAAAAAGATCCTATCAATTATATTAATCCTATTGAAGGATAATATGAAAGAGTATGTGTTGTTGAGATATGGTTTAATATTTAAAACTAATTGTTAGTCCTCTGGGTATGACATTAATATAATGATTATTACATGAGATAACATTCCAGGGAAGCACATACATCATGTTCATATGGATGACATACTTGGGAGATGTCTTAGATTTGTTATATGAGCCTAAAATTATTGAATTTCCTTAGATTACCCCATAAGAATCATATTAAGCATGGATGTATGGGATTATTTAAGATTAGATCATGGGAATTTTCTATAGGATAGAAGACACTATATTTCCTTGGATTATATCCTAGGGATTGGTTTTAATTTTCAACTTAACTATATTTCATAAAATTCCATCTTAATATGTATCTTACACATGATACTAATTTTTTTCCAAGGATCACCTCCTAGTTATCATTTTTTTCCATTAATCATATATTTATTTATCCTGACACTATTTGACTTGATAATTTTTTAGTATCAAATACACCCTAAAAGTATTTTAAGCATGTATAGTTGATTCTTTGGTGTCACCTTAGAACCCAAGGATCAGTAATTTTTATTTATTGACACTTTTGTATTTAATATTATATCAATATCACTTGTGCATATATTGGTTTATTGGATATTTTTTGGTTCCCAATAGTGATTCCCTACAGATTTGTACTTAAGCCCTACTCATGACCCCATAAGACATTGGTACACAAGTATACTTCATTCATTGGATTTTCAATTTGGTTTGAGGATTCGGGTTTTCTGATCAATCGGGGTTTCTTTTATTTCATTTGGAGACCACGCTATGATATCGACCAAGAACAATTGAATATTCACTTGTATTTTATTGTTTTTATTTATCTTTTATATGTGATTTGATCAATGTATGGTTATTTAATGTATATAAATATGATTTTATATTTTTATGATGATTTGATTCATATTTCATTTGCTATTGCATGTTTTTCTATAGATTTTGTTTAGTATTATTAGTTATAATGGATAATTTTCAGTTTTTTAACATTTTGTTTTACTCTAATATCAATATATATTGTCCCTACCATTACACCGTAAAACATTAATACAATTTGAAATACACTAGTATAGAAGGAGGTTCAAATGTGGTATTTGAAACATAAATAGTTAGGAACGAAGGAGTAATCATAAGATAGTGACATTACACATCATAATGCCAAAATTAGTGTCCAATATTTTTATAGATGTTTCATATACTCTCATAGTTAACTATAAATATGATCTCATCCATAAATCAAAAAATACATCAAAAACTAGCATACATGTTTTTTTTTCAAATAGTAATGTCATGAAATAAGGATCATTGAATGAAACAAATATATGTTAGAAATGAATGATCTTATATGTATTTTGTGATTTTTTAATTTCAATTTTTTTATTTCTCTTTTTTTTTAATTTTTAGAATAAATTTTTTAATGAATAAATGTTTCTCAAGATCATATTCCCAAAAATATCCCCAATAGATGCATTAAATTTTATATATAACAACTAACTAACTAGGTCAATCTTCATGAATAAGTTCCGATCAAAAGTTTTATGAAATTGTTTATAAATAGAAAATAGAAAAAGAAAATTATTATTTCTGTTTGGAAGAATAATATGGTATTGAATGGTTTTTTAACATGGATTTGACTACAAAGGAACTATCTTATACTAGATTTCCTTGAAAATAACTGGAAACTTGATTCTAGGAAACTATATAACTTATCGACTTGCCATTATTTATTTAATGAGACCACCACTATATTCCCTATAACTAAATACCAATGAACCACAAGGAATTCCTAATAGTCACAAGTGACCATACGGATTCATATTAATCCTAGAATCATAAAATAAAACTCTATAGATCAATTTTGGGATGTGATTCCACTATTTAACAATATTAACCTAAGATTGGGGATTTTAAGTCACACTATACTCGCTCATGTTCACTGATTTATTCCTAGTGCATGAACCTATATAAAACATTTTATACATCACTAAATTCCAAATATCATCATATAAATGACTAGTTGAGTGAAAATACAGTGAATGTAAGTGAAAAACACAAAAACATCCCTTATAGATTAAAATTTATGGAAATTTTAATTAAAAAAGATCACTAAAATTTAATATATTCATTATATCCGGATCACATATTAATCATAATATAAAATAAATAACATAGAAGAGAAACATTAAATGTATGGAATGAAGGTCTGCAATACTCCACCAGATCATTGTGTGTAACATTCCATATAAATGATATTTGTTTCTAAAAATAGTTGTTTAATATATTATATTATACATTATTATACACATAAAACACAGAGATAAACCAACAAAAAATTATTTCATAAATGAAAATCATTATATTATTCAATTAATAATCCAAATAAAATTATAAATATTATAAGGGGAAAAATAAAAATAAAAAAACTAAAAAGGAAAATATTGGACCACCCCAATCTAAAAAAATCATCCCTCACGTGAACAATAATATAGAATTTAAAAATAAATATTATTAAAAAATCAAAATTATAGAAAATGAAAAGGTAACACCTTAATGGGAATTGAGGTGAATGGTGAATAAATAAATGAAGTAGTATTTATAAGATTTATTGTGACCATTGGAACAGTAATGTGGCCCCTAGAATAGTAACATGCCCATTTAGAATAGTAACATAACCATTGGAATGGTAATTTCACCTAAAAATAATTAATTGTGATATATATAATTTTAATTACAATTAATTTATCTAAATTCAAATATTTTAATGGAAAAAATAAATATCATGACTAAAAACACAAATAAAGATTAAGTTGATTTATAATAAACTCTTTTAAAAGTGTTCCATCAAAATAATAATTTTTATTCTCAAAATTAAATTTAACTTTGATAGATATACATTTTCGTAAAATGAATATTATTTTTAAAATAATCACATTAAAATTTTCCTTTGGTTCTTTTTCATAATTTTCAGATATACATTAACATTCATGTCAATTGCAGAAATACAGTGTTTCTTGTAATTATTGTGTCTTAAATTACACCAATCATGAAGTAATGATGAAATATTAATTTTAAAAACATGTTATTTTAAAAAAAAATATTTAATTTCATATATTATTCTTTTATATAAATTAAATTATTTTCCAAACCTCATTATAATTTTCTAATGTCTAATGCATGAGATGTTCCCTTAGTTTAAGGATTTTTCTTTTTTTCCACATTAATTTTTATCACACTAATGAATTAGAATTATAAAATATTTTAAAAAAATTAAAACCATTATATTATATTTATATATAATTTATATTATCAAAAATTAACTATTAAAATATTTAACTTGAATATAGTATTTTTTTCAATATTTTATTCTAAAAATAATTCCCTCTGATGTGTATAAATAGTCTATCTCCCTCCCCTTGGAAAACCACTCCCCCCCCCCTTAAATATCCAAATCCATATCCAAATAATCTACACTAAGCCTCTTATAATCCATAATAATATTCTAGAGTAATCCAACTACAGTCATCAAGGTATTCTAGTGTCATACTAGGGATGATACACTAAGAATGTGATATGTATTCGTCAAATCTTCTTTGTGTTTTACTCTTCACTTCCTCTATTTCCCTATCCAATTCAAATACAAGTATTATTATATTAATTAATTAATATTTTAAAATTTTATTAATGATGTTAAACTACTTTAACAGTTATAATTATTATGATATTATATTATATATATCTCTTTCTCCTCCGTTGGATAATGATTCTTATAATGGTAGGTTAACCACCAATACAGACGTTTCCAACTTCTTTTATTTTAACTAACCTTATGAATGGTAAAAATTATTTTTTTACATTCAATAAATATATAAATTAATACATTTTAACGATATTTAACTTATTATAGCTATTTATAAATTAACATAAAATTTGGGAAATGAAGTGAACAGTTAACTTTTTAAAGAAAACATGATATCAAAATGCTTTAACTATGATAAATAAAATTAATAAATCTGATCCAGTAATTATAATTTATAAATACTGACATAAATCAAAATAATTATCTTCTGTTCTAATGTTTTATTAAATCTATTTTTATTATTCAGGAGGGGAATGATTGTTGAAATTAAATGTGATTTTATGTCAGGGGATTCTCGTACCCAACTACCATTCTTTCGGTTATCCCTCTTTAAGGAAATTTTTATTATGTATATTCTGCCAATGTTTCATATCTATAATTTCACTGTTATTCAATTTTTGTTTCTTGGATATTCATTTTTAAACCATTATTTAGAATCCAAGAACAAATATTTTAAAAAAAGGCTCCTCATTTAAAAACACATCTTACTCCTCATGGGTTATTTTTTCCTCACTAAAGGATAATGACTTTTATTCCAAATATGTTTATCCTTGTTCATTTGGTAACCCTGAATTTATTCATGAAATTATTATTTATGAAATAATCATGAAATCCATTTCTTTCCATGGGTAATTTCATGATAATGATTTGTTATCCATTCTATGTGGTATTGTTTTTTATGTAAATATTATGATGTGATGAGTAGGCACGGAATTATATATCCACATAATAAATTGGGTAATGTGATATCTCTCATGTGATTATGTGTATTATTCATGAACATGGGGCAATGTTTAATAATAATGATGATTTAATGATTTATTCACATATTTTATGTGTGAACATGATTATGTCCTTATTCACAACAATATGTGGTGTTTGAACACTATTACATGGTGTTTTATTTTTATTCATATCTACATTCAACAAATTTATGAAATTATTCCCTATTGATGTTTATGATGATACTATTTTTCTAATATGATAATGGGGTTCATTCTAGACCCTGTATTATTGATTCATGTCCCTTATTCCTCCTCATACTGGGATTTTATCTCACCCCTTTCTCTGATGTCTATTTTCATGTGACTACATATACTATGGATAAGGTGGGATTTTTTAAGGATAAATAAAATCATTTAAATAAATTTTTATGTTTTATTATGTGAAATTTCTGTGTAAGCCTAATTTTTCCAATCGAGGAATCCTTTTGTATCCTTGATTGTAATAATATTATGTTTTTTATCCTAAAAATGATGTAATAGAAATATAATAAAAAGTCAGGTTGCTATATTGGGTATGAGAGTGATGGTTTAGTTGATGTAATAATTATGATTACAAAATGTTATTCAAAACCGTAATCATATGTATTTTATAGGTAAAACTTCAAAGAATGATATTTTAATATAAAGGATAAACATAGGTATACCAACGAAATGACTTTATTGTTAACTCCGCAAAATAAATAATTATTTTTTCATGATTTGTTGATTTTATTTTTTTTAATCCATTTATTTTTTAGAAACTGGGGTAAATATGAAAATTAAATCCATTAAACAAAGTCAGGGATGATGAAACTGTTGTCAAATTACATCCCCAATGCTTTAGGAGGTGGAGATCAAATGTTGATGGTGAAGCTTACCTAACATTATTAGGATATGAATATAAACTGGTCCATGAGAAACTATTAGCTATACCCAATAAGTAAAAACTGACTATTGATTTCTTTATATGGAATCAACCACCAATTATTAGTGGAAATTTGGATACACATGTTGTAGAAAAGTGGTTTAAATCAATGGAGAATATATTTTTGGTGCTCTAATATTTTTAGAAAGAGAATGTATCTATGGTTATATATATTTTAGATAGTGTAGTTGATCAATGGAGGGTATTTATTAATAACACCAAGCTGGAGGTTGAAATAGATGAGATTTAGTGGGAAGACTTTAAGACAATATTTCTTACTAGTTGATTCCCTTCAACAAATCAGAAAATTATAGAGAGAGAATTAATTTAACATAAGAAAAATTAATTTGAATCTATCATCAATTATGATTAAAGAAAAAAATGAATTCAAGATACAACAAGGGGTATGTTATTAACAACAACAGAAAAATAAAAATATTAATTAATTGATTAAAACCACACCTTTGAAATGATCAATCTATCTAAGCCTCTGGGATTTACAATGAAGTAGTTTTATGTTCCCTAAAAGTAGAGATGGTGTTTGGTGAGTGGTCTTGTGGTTATAAAGATAGGAAGATAATAATGGAGTTTTAATCTAGAGGGGAAAATGAAAAAATAGGAAAGTGGATACAACCAACAACATGTATAAGGTGTGGTCTCCATGAGTTCACATTGATGAACTCCATACATACTAATTCCATTTCAATATTCTTGTGTTTTATGAATAATTTCTTTATATAATACCTTTTATTTTTTTGGGAATTATTTATTGATGAAATTATCATTTACTCTAATAGTGAGAAAGAACATGGAGATCATCTGAGGATTATACTAGAAATGTTTTGGGAGGATAAAATTTATAATAAGTTTATCGTGTGAGACCTTTGAATGTATAAATTCAAATTCCTAGATCACATGATAATAAATGAGTGAATTTATATAGACCCTTTAGTGAAAAAATAAATTGAGGAATAGCTCAGACCCACTAGTGTCATAGAAATACATAGTTTTTTTTTGCATAGTATGGTAATACAGAAATTTTGTGAGAAATTTATAAATATTTTATGTACCAATAACTAGGTTAACACATAAAGTGGTAAATAATTTTTGGACAGATGATTGTGAGGAAATATTAAGAGTTCTTCAGTATAGGAAAATAAAATGTTCTTGTAATCACACTAGAAACAAGTAGAAATTTTTTTGATATATAGTGATTATTCAAAGAAATGAGTGTATTTTATACTCATTAAAAAATTAAATTTTATTTATTATGCCTCATGACAGGTCAATATTATAGGTAAAAACTACACAACAAATGATACGGAGTTATCAATTGGGAGCATCACCGTGAAGATTTTCCAGAACTATCTCTATGTTGAGAGGTGTGACATATATATCGATCATAAGATTCTAAACTATATATTCACATAAAAGGAGCTAAACATAAATAAAATATGGTGGTTAGAACTAATCAAGGATGACTACTACTATATTCCCTACCATTCGAGAAAGGCGAACGAGGTTGTTGATGCTCTTAGCTGAATAATACCTACTATTTAATATATGATGTGGATTAATAAAGTCCCTATATATATGAAAGATATGTTTAGAAATAATAATAGTAGGGAACACATCTATCCTTTCCCGAATGATTACCCATCCTTCTATCCAATATAAGATCAAGTATGCCCAAAGGTATGATCTAGAAATTCAAATTAATTTGAATGTTTTAAAGGAAGGGAAGATACGTGATTACCACATTAATGAGTATGGTTTCATTCAATTTCTAACTAGTATTTGTGTTCCTATGTAACCATAGATAAATAAATACCTATTAGATAGTGAACATAACACATCATTCGGCATCCATCCTTGAAGTACCATGATGTTTCGGGATCCTAGAGAACACTTTCTGTGGGATAACCTGATGATGGAAATCAGTTAGTACATCTTAAAGTGTATTCTATGTCAACAAGTAAAATAATAGAAATTCATGTCCAATGTGATGATGAAACCAATTAATATTCCCACAAAAAATGAAATAATGTCAATATATGATATTTTACTCATCTTTATAAGGCATAGAAATTATTCAATGTTATATGGGTTTCTTTGGATCGACTCTCCAAGACTACCCACTTCATCAACATTGGATGCACTCTATTTTTATGCATACATTTAAATATTTTCATTTTGATTTTAAAAAAATAATATGAATTACCCAGTAATTAAATTGTTTACTAGAATATGGGAAATGTTAAATTTAGAAATTAAATGATTCGTAATGAATGAAATTGTTTAAGAATTTGATGTTGGAATTTTATTTGATTATTCAATAAAATAATTTTATCTTATTTTATAATGTTTCATAAGTTTGTTTAAAAAAGTATGCAACAAGGATAGCCCTTAACTGAAGGTGCCACATGCTATAAAGGCAACCCAAAATGGTCCACATGACAATGTAAGCCCAAGGGAAGGACAATAAGAGCATTAGAGACTACATGGGGGATAAGGGCAGTGAATAGTCTTCGGGACTAATCTATGGGAACTGTATGGATGGGAGAATCCCAGATGAGCTATCCCATTATGGTGAAACTCATGTGGTGATAGGAGGATCATCTCTCTAGAATTGGGCGGTGCACTACAGTAGGTGGAGGTCCTCCAGCTCTTATTCAACTTCATAGTTGTGGGAGAGTCATTCTTTGATATTCAAGAAAGTGCTCCGCCGCATTTCATTTATTATTTGGGACAGTGCCTTGTGGTTACTATTAAAAACATAACAAACAAAATCTTCTCACTTTTTTCCTCCTTTCCTTTGATCAAATACATCATGCACCATCATTATGCACTCACCTCTACCCCTCGACATTGCTGGAAACTACTGAAAGACCAATGAACTACCATGGTCGACCCACTATGAGAATAACCATGATCCCTTCCTTCTTTCCAAGGCCTATGAACTCCTCTAATCATCATTATTACCTGTAATAACACCCATGAAGCCTTTTCAAATCTCCCTCCAAATTCAGTGAATTTTGGAAATATTGGAGGATGTGGGCACTACTATTCTCTACCACATTCGTCACACCACCATTCATGCATGAAAATAGATTCTACATCTGTCCTTACACTATGAATGACCATTGATCATGACACAATTGGATCAACGATAGTACATTATACCATTGAGAGTATAATATCACATACCACCTTTGAACCAATAATATAAATAATTCTATATCCATGCAAACAACAACATATGCTACTACTATGATAATGGTATCACACTACCTACCACTACCAATCATTAGTTGTAGCACCAGAGAACTCCAATACTACTTCTAGGAAATTTCCAATGTGTTGTAATCATCATCTTACGTATCACCACTTATAATGATCATGTCACCAATGAACCATGATCTTTTTGAGCATTTCAATATTGTTAGATGCCACCATTAAATTAGAAAGATAGGTCCCTTGTCACTTCCTGATCTCCCCCTGTGAACCACTACCGCTTCCACCACCTTTTCTACCTCCACATTGCACAAAACAAATGATGCTCATTCAGAATATAAATCTCCCATCGGTAGCTAGGGTGGTCAGAGGAATGGAGGGATACCACAATCCATCTCTACCAGTCCTAAAAAGGTTTCACAACTAATGAGATCGCGTGTTCATACTATCATGCAATTCCTTTTCATGCTCCCTTCAACCACGTTCAAGGCCATGCTAGCACCAACAGAAGAACATGTTACCGGTGTATGAAAATTAGAACATCATCTACCATTGATCCAACGGTAGCACATAATATATTGTTGATCCAATGGTATTATATGATCCACCATTTTTCCAATGGTGGATTTACCATGGTGGATGATGCTTCCACCATATAGGAATTATGACCCATCCCTAAAATATAGAAACATCGAGAAATTTTTTAGATTCATCACAATATATGTTCCAAAAGTCAATTTAGACATATGAGAATTTTTGAAAACAAATAAAAATAAAGGTATTAAGAGGATCCCTCCAAATATATATAAAATGATATTGCATCCTGGATGATGATCGGGGGATCAGAGAAGAAAAACTATTGATGTTATTGGACACACTATTTTTACTTATTTTATTTCATTTTCTATTTATTACAAATTATTCCATACCTTCCACCATTGTTACATTTTTATTATAGGGGTAGTGTCTTTTTAATTTTGGGCTAGTGGGTGACCTAATGGAATTTCAACATCCTAGTTTTATAAAATTTTAATAGAACTTTCTATTTTTTTAATAGTTTCTAAATTAATGAAAATAGAATTTAAATGGGATTTTATTTTATTTTTATTTCAAATATGATTATTCTAAATTTCTAGGATTCGGAAAATTTATCTCCCTCTTCTATATATTGGATCTCATCGATCGTGCGATCTAGGGTTAGGTGGGGAGGTGTTCACTAATTAATAAACACGTGGGGAAGACATAATAGACAAGTTTTTGCAATTATGGTACTCAATTAGGGATATATAATTTCTTATGTGATCTATAGGACACCCCTTTGACATTCACTTTTTGGAAGGAGAATATTTGAACCATAGAAATTGGGTGCACTATTCTCATTTTCTATAAATCTTAATCTGGGGTTGTAGAGGATGATTGATTTTTAATCCATTAATTAGTCCTATTAAAAAACCAAATATTCAATTTAAAAGGAACATTATACAATTATATAAGTCATTTCAATCTTAAAACAAATCAATTTTCTCTAATATGATCTTCACAAACCATTACCTTTGCTTTATAGACATTTAATCCCTATTCATTAATTTACATTCAAACTCATTAAATTTTGTTTAAAATAGTTATCTCACGATTTGACCTTGTCAACGACTACTATTATACACTTAAGGGGGAAATATTTACCCTTTCCCACACCCAAGACAATTATATGTCAAAAACATTCATCGTGTATAAGGAATATGTGTTAAATCAAACCCAAAAGTTTCATAACCTCGACCACCAATGATGAAATATTACATGTTTCCCTTGAGATAGATAAGACTCACCTAACATATCTTAGGATTCATAATCATGAAAAACACATTGAGAAAATAAAATTAGTGGATTTTAGTGAAACATCAAATGTTCACTCAGAGCTATCAAACACAGACCATAATCTACAAAAAACCGTGAGGGACCTCTATTACACACAATTTTCAAATTAGAATAATCAATTAACCGTGCATATACAAGAGAATTATTTTAAAATAAGATTAAATATGATTCATGTATTACTCATGTTTCTTGGGAATGTTGGAGAATACACCAACAATAAACTATTGTAGTTTAGTTATTTTTTTAGCAACAGGTCAATAAAAGTGGTTGCGGTACAAGTTAGATGGAGAACATTTCAATTTTTACTTGATGGAGTAGCTAAAAAATTGATGTACATTCTACATCCTGTATAGATCCATGAGTGGTATGATCTCGATGTAATTTTTGTGCATATATTATTCCCATCAATAAAATAAAACTGTAACAAATAATGAGATTTATGTCATCAAACATGTTACTCGATAAACCATCTATAGATATTGGGAAATTTTCATAAAGACCTATAAAAAATATACTCACCATTCTATAAAAACCATAGTACATAGTCCTCCTCAACCAAGGGATGTTGGAAAATGAATAAAACCTCTATGATTCATCATTAATAGTTTCTTTGATTGATTATTCACTCATCAAATCTAGGATCCTATTCTGGAAGACTTCTATGATTAAATTTTTTTGGAATAAGATGTATATGAAAAGAGGCGCCTATGATGAAGAAACTCCCAACTCATCTACATTTATTAAAGCCAAATATGAATATTTATCAATCCTACTAAGGTATATGGAAGTAAAATATGTTAATGAACTTCTTTCCCCACATCAGGTGTGTGGTTTATTTTTATCACCCCATAACATCACTAATCAATGTGATGAGTTACAAGGTATGGAAAGTTGTGAAACCACATTCCAAAAGAGATGGTTTCCATATAACCAACTATACAGATAAGGGATCCTACTAGGCATTTGGAAGTAATATAATTTAGACATGTCTAAACTATCAATAGCAATTCAAAAATCAATACCCTTTTTAAAAAACATTCATGACGCAATACTAAAAAAATTCTATCATCCACCTCCCTTTTAAAAAAATTCCTAGAGATAGAATTCATCTAGTTCATCACCGATCGATAAAAAAATGAACACAAATGGAGGAGAGGAAAAATATAGTTAATTATTTTTCAAATATATTTAATAATTTCATGGACATGCTGTCCAAATATAGAGGAAAACTTCATCTCATAATACACAAAATCCAAAGGATTGTGTTACTATGATCATAATAAAGAGTGGAAGGTAATCCGTCCTACAGAACTCAAGGAATCTCATGATTAACCATACAAAGGTGAATCTCGAAATTTTGGATACTCTCTTAAGATTCTAAAAGAGAAACCCCCTAGAAAGACACAAAGAAATGTTGTTTAAGGAAGAACCCAGTACAATATTTAAGAAGAAAATGATGGAAAATACATTGTAAATATAGTATATTGAGAAGAAATAAATCCCCCCTTTATTCCCATCTAGATTTATATAATTCATGAAAATCAAAAAAGAGAATCTTCATAGAGTGATCCATGAGAAATTTTAAATGGTTTTAATGTGTAAAACACTCATAGAATCCTTAAGGAAATTTCTCAAATTTGTATAATTATTAAATGATAATTTCACAATGAAAATTAGGTTGTATGTGAATGAATGTATCAACCCAGAAAGTAGTATTTCGACCATGATCACACCACCATCACCAAAAAAAATCATGATCCAGGGATACTCTAGATTCCATTCACCATTGGTTCTTTAAAATTTATTGATTTCTTATGTGATTTTGATTCTTTCATAAATTTCTTGAATACCATTATTTATTACTCTATGAAAATATGTAACCTAATTACCATAAGATTGGTTATCCAACTAGAAAATATATCCACTATATTTCTAGCTAGACTATAAGAGGATGTGATAGAATGGGTTAAAGGATTAGTTTTTTCAACATATATTAATGTGTACACTACTCTAGAAGAGAGAGAACCATGGAATTATCCAATTATTTTGGAATTTTCATTCCTGATAAATGCCAAAAAATTTATTAATATACATTATGGAACGCACAACATGGAGTTGGGAGTCAGCATGGTGTGCTTCAATGTTCTTGACTACAGGATGAACCCTTTAAAAAATCCTTCACTCATTGAAAATATCCAAAAATAAGGTATTGATCTCACTGAATACTTAGGTATACTAAAATATTTGTTTTTCTTATGATAACAAATTTCCTCTTAAAACATTAAGAAACAAGTGAGTGATCAAAAACCTAGGAATTATTTGTTAAATGATTGAGATGAAATAACATATGAATTCATTGATAATATTCTTTAAGAAACTAACATTACATTATTTTCTATGTATATTTCATCTTTTAAAATAGAAAAATTTGATTTCAATGTTAACTCTATAATGTCACCAAAATCTAAAACTAAAACCTCTCACGTTTTAGTTAAAATATGTGTATCTTATGGAAGAAGAAAAATTTCTGGTGATCATAGATAACCACCTATACCAAGACCAAGTGGAAAATTTAGTTTAACTTTTGAAAATAAAAAATCATTCAATAGGGTAGATATTTTGAAACAACCCCAGTGTAAACCCCTAGGTCTATTCCTATATAATTTTCTGGGAGGGTGGCTCCCAGCCTATTAGGAAACCGTAGAGGAGACTTTACCCCCCCCCCCTTCTATTATGAAATTTTTTTAAAAAGAAATTTAAAATATAATAGTAGCTGACATAATATACCTAATTTATGACTCACAATGGGCCATCTCCATCCTAGTGGTTCTAAAGAAAAATGGTTTCAAAATAGTGACAAATGAGAATAATGAATTAATTATAATGGGAGTCCCAAACAGTTGGTGGGTAAGCATTAACTATTAGAAGCTCAACCATGTAACATGAAATACCATTTCAACATCCAATTCATTTATCAAATTTTGGAATGGTTATTATGAATAATGCATTAGTAATTTTCGGATGGTTTTTATTTATATTTTTTGATTCCCGTTTCACCGGAAGACAAAGAGAATACAACATTGACAAACCCTTTTAGGAAATTTTCTAACGATGGGGGGGGGGGTTTCTTTACAATTATGAAATGATCCATGTACATTTTATCTTTAAATGTTAATTATATTATCAAATAAAATTGTGGACTATCTAGAGTTATTTTTTGATAAATATACAATGTTTTAAAAATACTACGATCATTTATTATGTAATCTAGAATTTTTTTTTAAAAAATATATTGAAAAAAATGATTCTTTGAACATTGAAAAAAGTCACATTGTGGTTAAAAAGGTTTATTTTTGGGTCATATTATTTCAAAAAAATTGAATTTTGGTTGATAATTCAAAAGTTAATATTATCCCTTATTTTCATATTGCACTAATGTAAAGTATATTAGATCATTTTTTGGGCCATGTGGGCTTTTACAAAAGATTCATCAAGGAAATTATAAATCTTTATCTTCCCCATTCAATATTACATTTCAATGGGGATAAATTTTATTTAAATAATGATTTTAGGGATCTATTTTTTGATATAAAATAGAATTTTATTTCACCAAAAATTATATTACCCCTAGATTTTTAGAAAACACATTAGATTTTATTTATGATGCATCTAAATAAAAAGTAGGATAATTGTTGAAAAATATTTCCTTAATGTTTTATTTCCATTGGATAAATTTAGATCTAATTTACTAGGACCTAATGATGATGTATTCTCTGATCATGAAAAACATAGGAAAAAGATGAAGATGGATGATGTGAAACCAGTGCTGGTGAGATTCATAATACACTTTCAAAAGATTATCCTAGAGATCACGAAAAAAGGGAGATGAAAACTAGGTAGAAGATCATATTAGTTGACTCCTAGATGCTATTGGAAAAAAATCTATAATTCAACCATCTCTATGGTCACATACATGTTGAGAAACTCTACTTAGTGGAAGGTTATGTACTATGGAATAACAATTTAGTGAATTATCATTCCACCTCCCTTGTACCATATCACCTTAACTGTCATCAAAAGAATAAACTAAAATCTATATCTGAATTCTATATTTGCGAGGAACCATTTATTTGTAAAATCTATAATGATCAATACATAAGTATTTTTTTACTATAATGTTAATTATAATTGATATTTGAATTTTGTTTCATACATTTACTCATGGAGGAAAAATTGGACATCTGAGAATGGTCATAAAGGTGTTGTAATCTGCAACTTATTAGAAAACATTGTTAAAAAATTCTATTGAATATTGTAAAAAATATGAGAGGTGTCAATAATTTGAAAATAATATGAAGTGATGTGATATTCCTCATAAAAACATCATTGGTTGTGAAATATTCAAACTATTGGGAATTGATATTATGGGACCCTTTCCCATGTCTTTTTGGAATTCATTAATTTCACATGTTGTATATTATGTCTTTAAATGGGAAGAATGTAAGGCCACCAAGATTAATGATGACATGTTTGTATGATATTTTGTTGAGGAAAACAAATTTTATTTGTTTGGAGTGAAAAAGGCCATCATAGTTGACTAAAAGATACATTTTTTCAAAAGGGACACAGATTATATTCTTGAAAATTATTGGGTACACCACAAGGCATATAAACATTACCATCCCAAAACAAATGGAATAACTGATTTTTATAACATGGATATTAAAGTTATTTATAAATAATGGATAATAAAAAATGGATGTATTGGATCCAAAGGATTTATCACAGCTTATGGGTATTCTGAATGGCACACAATACACCTAGAGTTATGACCCCTGCTAGATGGTTTATGGAAAGAGTTGTCGTCTACTAGGGTAGATGGAACACCAAGCCTATTGGGTTGTAAAATAGATGAACATGTATTTGGATATAGATAGGAATGATATAAAATTCTTTCTATAATATCTGGAAGAATATATAGGGGAAATTTTTTAAAACTCATGAATTTAGAATGTGAGAACACAAGTGGCACATAATAAACTGATCCAGCAAAAGACCATTCATCCTAGAGAAAAAGTTCATTTCTAAAATATGATACCCTATTTAATTCTAGTTATATTTTATTCTTAGTGGGAAGTACCTTTTATAGTAACAAATTTATATCCATGGTTTCATTCAAATTAAGAGAGAAGAACAAGGAAACCCATTTAATTTCACCAAAGCTGATTTTTGGAGGAAGCCCAAGTTATACAGTTTTCTAAGGATTTAGGATATAGTGACCTTTCACTTCGTCCCTTATGCTTTAGGAGAATAGTTGTTAAATAGGCCTAAGTTATATTATACGTCCAATATGATGGACGTAAATATATATCCCCATGAACATATAAATAAGTATATAAATGGTTTGATGGAAATAAGGATATCATTATTTCATTAATTATGTTTATAGTTCCCATCATGTTTCTAAAAATCTATTTTAAACTGGATGTTCATGTGGAAATGTTGACCTAAAAATTTCATTCCCACACTTGAATTTATTCTTTACATGAATTATCTATGAGACATGAATTTTTTTTGGAATCCTATGCTACAATGTTTTACATTTCAATTATAGTCGAATTTAATAAGTTAAATTGAAAAATAATCAATTAGAATGAAATGAGGATATTAAAATGAGGACTCTGGATTTAAGGGAATTAATCGATTCAAGCAAATAAAACATCCCTATCTATTTTAATTTTTTTTCTGAAATTAATGTAAATTTATTTATTATTATTAGTTATTCCATGAGTGATCATTCCAAGTAAATTGTCTCATTCTTGAGATAATTTCTAGACTAAATACGTCCAATTTTATCTTAAGCATATTTCTTGAGGGATATTAGGACATGACACCTTATAAAACATGCATTAAAACCATTCAAGTCTAATGAATTTCAAAAAAAACATTTAAAATTGTCAATGAATCTTTTAAAAATCCATTATCCTTGAATTCCACCTTTACATGAATCCATGTTTATCCCAAAGAGACCATGATAGACGTTTCAAGGAATAACCCATTTTTCAACCCATTATTATACATTTATGCACTCCACGGTGAATGTTTATGATGTTATAATGATAATTTGTGGGGGTGAGGTAATTCATGGTAAAAGGGATGAAATGAATTTGATGTAAAATTTGTGGGGTGCTAATTGTGGGAATTAATAATGCTTTGTGATTTATTAATTACAAATAAATTTTTCCCCTAACGAAGAAAATACATAAATGATAAATGTGTTGCGACATAGAAGAATAAAAAATCACAATTACTAGGCTAATGATTTTTATTATACGTGTTCAGGTGGTGTATATGATGAATAATTCTAAAAATAAATTTTTTACAAAGAAAAACCAAATTCTTTGAAAAATAAGTAGAGAAGTTTAGAAAATTTCAAATGAGAGATCAAATCATTCATTATAAATAATTTTAATCATAAACATTACTTTATGTTTTGAGGAAGTTGGAGTTACTACTTTAAAGATGATAATTTCATCAATCTTTTACTTTTTATATCATTTTATATACTTTAAATAGATCCATAATCTTTAAGACACTCTTTTTTAACACAATTTCCCTCTTAAATTAATGCCTCATAATTAAGTGAACCATTTTGGAAAATTTATCATGATTTCATGTGTCTTTTGTATTTACAGGGTCTATAAAATTTTTCTTTTACCATCCTATGGACGAAAAGCATATTCTCACAATATGAGCATAAATATATTTTTAATTGTATGGTGAGCAATGAGTGGAATGACCCAAAGGAGAGGCAGATCGTTATTGGAATGATTAATAACAATGATTTAAGAAGAATGAATGGATAAAAGAATAGGTTCAATCATTTTTAAAAGGGATAAATTAACAAATGATTTAATTGATTGTTTCTTGGAAAACAGGGAAACTAAATTGATATTTTATGGGAAATTTAAAATTTTATTTTATACAGATAATGTACTATTTTATTTCATATAAATTTAAAAAATAATTACATTGGAGCCATATTAATTTCTTGTTGAGATTCTGTGCTTAGGGACAAGCATGGTTTAATGTGGTGGTATTTGACGCACTCAATATTCATTCATCATTTTTTACATTTTCATATTTATTTTTAAGAATTTTTAATGGAAATTCCAATGTAATTGATGGTTTTAAAAGAATATGGGAAATGTAAAATTTTAAATTTAAATGATTTGAATTGAATAATTTTTTTAATGAATTTTAAGTTAATATATTATTTAGTTATTTTAATGAATTTTTCTAAGTAATTTCTAATGTGTCAAGAGTTTATTATAAAATTGTCCAACTAGGCCAGCCCTCTACCAAAGGTCCCTCATGCCACATTGGCATGCCACAGGGGTCCTCCTAGACATATAATACCTAGGGAAGGCTGACAGTAGTGGAATATCCCACATGGGGGATTAGGCCCATGTAGGCCCTATGAGGATGAATCCACTAGAATTTTATGTCTGCGATGAAGCCCAAATTCAATGGCTCGTGGTGGAAAGACCAACAAGGTGATAGGTGTATTGGCTCACCACCACGGGGTGGTGCACGATGGAAGGTGGGGGTCCTCCACCCCCAATATGACATCATTGTGGTGGTAGAGACATGATTTTATATTTATGTTAGTCATCCCCCTTGATTTCTTTTTCATGTTGGACAGTTCCTTGAAGCTACAGTTCAAAACGTACAAAACCGGTGTAACCCTCATATTTTCTACTTTCCCATTGTGGGATACACCCCAATATTTCAATATATGCTCACTCACTCCCATATACATAATCAAACACCACTAAAACTCACATGACCACCACAGATGATCATATTTAATTTAAACCTCATGCCTTCCACTAGGCCATGGCCTGGTAACTCCACCCTTCATCTCTAATCCCTATAACATCACCCGATAAATATTTTCAAACCTTTATAAAAACCATATGGAGTATAGGGGATTGTAGGATACTAAAACTACCTTCCTATACCACGATCATTATACTACATTCCATGAAATAAATCCACTACCGGATCGGCCTTCACGCAGGGACTGACTGATGTTCATAACAATATTGAGCCAATGGTATCACATGATACAATTGAGATGATGGTAGAACATGCTACCATTGATCTAATGGTAGAAAAAGTGTTACCACCATGACAATTGTAGGAAAGGATATTAGTTTGCAAATAATAGCAAGTCACCAACCACCACTGATCACTAGTAGTGAAACAAGAGCACCCCTACTTCCACTAAGATTCAATTGGCATGCCATTATCCTTCATTGCGCATTCACCACTGATCACCACCATGTAACCAGAGAACCAAACTATGATCGACCTATTCATCACTACCAAATCCCACATTGAACACTATAGGATAGTTCTATTTTAAATTCTTGAGCTCCCTCGTAGACAACTATCACTAACATTACCATTTCCACTTCTATATAGCACCTAACCAAAGTTGGTGCATGATTTGATTCTACCTCCATATGTATAAAAAGCTACCGCTGCATCAATAGTATCACATGACCTATCATTGATCTAATGGCTGGACGTGAAATACCATTGATCCAATGGTAGAACAAGATCTATCACTAGGCCAATTGTGGATAATACTTCCTCCAAAAAGAAATTACATATAAGCATTGAAATTTAAAAACAAAAAAAATCATATTCATCACAAAATATATTTGAAAAGATATATTCAACATCAAAAAATATTTTAAAATATTCTAGTTATAATTATTAAGAGGTTACATGCCTCTAAAAAAACGTGTATGTTACAATATGGAAGAAGATAAAAGGATCAGATAAGAACACCCACTACTATTGCGGACCACACTATTTTTCTTGCTTTAATTTAGTTTTCATTTTAATATTGATTATTCTCGGTTTACCTCCACTGTTACCTTTTTAATGGATGGGTAGAAACATTTTCCTCCAGAATATGGAGATGTAACCTTACGTTATGATGGAGTCCTTATATAATTAAAATTTTTCCCCATTTTTTTCATGGGATTTCAATTACTAATTTCTAAATTTTAAATGGATATAACTATATTTTAATATCAAATTAGAATATTTTAAATTTCATTTATGAAGAAACATTCTCCCCCTCTTCTCAGATTTGGATCACATAGATTTGATGATCTATTTTTATTTGGAGAAGTTATTGGTGATTATTAAACACATGGGTCAGACATAGCGGAAATATTTGGGTACTTGCGTACTTAAATCCAGGATGAGAATTACCTCGGTAATCTAAAGGATATCCACTATGACTTTCACAAGTTCTAAGGATAATAGAACAACCAAGTAAATTTTCAGTACTCTTCTCATTTTTTTTGAATCAAAATCAATGGTGGAAGAAGATAAATGATTGTTAATCAATTCATTAATCTAGTTATTAAAAACAAAATATTCAATTTTAAAATGACCATGTTAAAATTACATAAGGGAATACAAGCCTAAACCCAATAAATTTCCTTTAATTTGATCTTCACAGCCCAATTACTTTTCTTCCAAGTCATTTAATCCATAATATTTAATTTAAAATTTCACTCATTATATATTAATTCAAAAAACTACTCTATACAGATGTATTTTGTCACTACCACTACTATTACCTTAGGTGGAATAATTAGATTTTACAACACCAGAAAACTGGTGTCTGTTACTATTCTAAAAGATTTCTCATTGTAAAAACATGCCAAGATATAAATCAATGATGTAGTGAGTCTACATGCAGTTCCACTTTTGATTACCTTTCATCATAATCAAAGTTTTACATTTAATTTTTAGAGAATTATTTGATATGAATTGACAACTAAAACAAATTTTAGTATGGCCTATCGCCACAAAAATAATGTCCAATCTAAAATATCTATTCATACTCTCAAGGATATGCAGATTTTTTGAGAAAAGGAATTTAATGTTGGATGGGATCAACATCTCTTGTTTCTTGAGTTCTCATACAACAAAAACTTCCATTCATGTATAAAAATCATTCCATATGAATCTTTTTATAGGAAGTGATGTAAAACTAAAACATGTTGGGATAAATTTGGTTAATAAAGGCTATTTTTTCCTAATCTTGCCTAAGAGATGATAGAGAATGTTCAATTCATCTAATAGCATATAAAACCCACTTCGTGTTGGAAAAATAGTTATGTTGTCCATTGAATAAAGGGTCTTGGAGTATGATATTAGGTGAAAATTTTTCCTTCAAATTTCTCCATGGGATGTATTCATGTGGTTAGGATATATGGGGAAGATTATTCCAAGTTATGTTGGACCCTTTTAGATCCTCGACCGCATACGATCAGTTCTCTACTGACTTACACATCCATCAAATATGGATAATGTTCATGATTCATTCCAAATCTATCTCCTGAGGATGTACCAACCAGATCCATCACATTTTTAGAATCCGGATGTGGTAGAACTATAGAATGACCTCTTATATGAGGAACATCTAGTGTAGATCATGGATGATTGAGTAAAATATTACAAAACAAGACAACTCATCTTTTCAATGTGTTACGAAGGAACCATCAGTATGAAGAAGCAACATGAAACCAAGAGGAAATAATGAAATATAATTACCCTATCCAACTATCTACTGAGAATAAGAGTATAAATTTCAAGGATGAAATTTCAATAGGGGGAAGAATATAACAACCTAGAGTTTATAAATGATATTTATTTCTTAAAAAATATGTGTATCATATTATATTATATGGTATAATATATATATACATAATAGATAGAGAATCAAAAAATTATTATTTCATGTATTAAAAATATTACAGTAATCAAAGGAAAAGCCTATTAAAATTTATAATTTTACAAAGGGAAAAAATAGAAAATAAAAACACTGAAATGGGAAAATATGGATCACACAAATCTGCTAGAATCCATCTCCCACACAAAAAATTGAAGACAAAAAATAATAATAAAAAGATCACTATTATAGAAAATTGATATTTAGAAACTTGGGATAAAATTACGTGACTAATTAATGAAGGAATGAATAACTATTTATATGAGGTATCACGACCATTGGAATATTAATGTGATCATTACAATTATAACTTGATCATTGGCATAGAAATTTTACATCAGAAAAATTAATTTTGATATAAATAATATTCTTCAATAGTAATTTAATTAAATATAAATATTCTAAATCAAAAAATAAATATCAGGATTAAAAACTCAATGAAAATATTTTCATATTTCTTATAGACATTATTTTAAATTATTTTTTAGAAATCATAATTTTTATATCAAATATTAAAACAAACAATGAGAGAAATTTATTTTGATAAAAAAATTAAATAAAATTTTCATATGTAAATATTACATGGGTGATTTTTACATAACATTTAGAAACAGTTCAATTTTCTGGTAAATAGTCAAAATATAGTTTTTCATGTAACCGGTGTATCTTAAATTATATCATTCAAGATGTAATTATGAAATTTAAATTTATAGAACATGAGGTTCATCCAAAATATATTTAATTTCATAAATGATTTGTTAGTGTTAAAAAACCTAATTTTGAATCCTAAGAAATATTTCCTAATATCTAATGTAAAAAATGTTCACTTAAAATAATTTTTATTAGGGCTTAATTTTTAGTAAATAGTTGATTTTATATTTAATGTGGTTTAAAGTCTTAAAAAAATTATTATATTTAAATCTGAATTATAGTTTCAAAAATTCCCTATTATAAGATTTACCTTAGATATAGTATTTTATTAGATATTTTTTCATAAAAATACCCTTCTCCTCAAGTAAAAATAACATCTATTTATTCCCTTGTCAAATCATTCCTTCAACCCATGAAAAAGAACTTTTTTACAAAATCTTTTTTATTGAGACTCGTAGAATCCATAGGTGTATTCAAGAGTAATCTATTTCAAATAATAAAGTGATTCTAGTGTCGTATAAATGAACAAGCACTATGAAGAATGTATGTTTTAACAACTATTCTTTATATTTTCTTCTAATATTCCTCTCTTTATCTATCCATTTCACAAAAATCCTCAAATATTAATTATTAAGTATGTTAAAGATGTTTTAAGGATTTAATCCTACTAAAAAATTTATATTTTTTATTTATTTATATTTAACATCTCACATTCTCATCCTTTGGACAATGTTCTCAATAACTATATGTTAAACACCAACAATGAGAATTGAATCATTATTCCATATAACCAACCTCATGTATGTTTAAAGTAATTTTTTTATTATAATAAAATGAATATATAAATTTATTTTAGTATTCAAAAAAAATTTATAAGTGGGAATAAATAACCTTGATGAAAATAGAGAAATCGAATAGAAACATGAATTTTGTATGGAAAACCTGATATCAAAATGCTTTAACATAAAAACTAGGAGTTTAGAATTATAATCAAATTATTTTAATTGATTAATATTTATATAAATTAATATAAATTAGTTATTTTTAATTTATTTAATAAATCTATTTTTTTATCAAGGTGGCCTAAAAATGGAAAAAATAAAGTCGGATTTATTGTATGGGGATTCCAGAACCCAATTCCCTTTTCATGTGGTTGTCACTATTTTGGAAGATTACTCTATGTATATTCCAATAATTTTCCATAGTTCAAGTGAAATTATTTTCCAAAATTCTTTTATCTCAGACACACATCTTTAAATCTACTTGTGTTGTTTCTTCTTCGCTCAAGATTGTTGTGTTTATTCCAATTATATATTCCATTACTCATAAGGTAAACCCAATTTTATTTATAAAGTAATTATATCATAAAACCTTATGAAACCCATTCTATTCCATGTTTTATTTCATGACTAGGACCGTTATACATTCTATGTGGCGTGTATGATTATGTAAATATTTTGATGTGATGGGTGAGCCCAGAATTATATATCTCTCTTATGAATTGGGTAATGTGATTAAAATCATCATACTATGTTTGTTATGTGTTAAAATGATCCTATATTTGATCATAATTACGATTTTATGATTTATCCATATATGTTATGCTTGAACATGATTATATCTTTTTTCACGTCTATGGGTGGTATTTGACCAATATGGCATGATGATTTATTTTTATGAATCACCACATTCTATTACCTTATCAATATTTTCCATCATGATACTGATTATGAAAGCATGCATATGATATAATGAGGGTGATTATGCTCACCCATGTATTACCGATTTTTCCCATTATTCCTCCCATTACTAATCATGTAGCTTAACCCTCTCTTGGATGTATTTCCTCATGTGACATAATCTACTAATGTGAACATGAACATTTATAAGGATAAAGAAGTAGGATTTAAATAAATTTTTAAGGTTTATAATGTACACTTGATGTGTGAGACTAATTTTCACAAGATACTAAACAGTTTGGATCTTAGATTTCAATATTGTTGTGTTTTTTGTCTAAAATCTGATGTAATATTAATGTATGAAAAATTAGGGTTTTATACTATGTATTACTTTCATCAAAGCTTGTTCCCATGAAATTTTTCCACACTTCAACAAATACCCCACTCTATATCATATTGATTTTTATATAAATGAATAGATATATTATTTTTTATCCCCCCTCGCATTTTAATAGGTATCTCCTTGGACTACATAATTTAGTGTCATGTATTATATCCACATTGAATGTACTATATATATATGATTACTTGATGTGGAATGTAGTGCGCAATGTATTTTTATAAAATTTAAAATTTTAGTTGATAAACAAACCCCAATATAATTCACTTATCTCAATTTAATTTTCCTGAAAAGACCTAGTTAGAGACTAACCTATTTTGTTACATAGTTTTGAATGGGGTCTTTTTTCACTTAATGAATTTATTGTTAGAAATGTGGTTTTTATACATCATAAATTGTTATGAGATCATCTTCTTCCTTATCTCCAACTCTCTAAAAATACACATAGTGAAATGGTTATATCACTATGTGCGTTAAAGATGGTATGTTTATTGTTTATGTCACTATCTTCTTTCAAATCCCATATGGCATTTGGGACGTGTCATTTGTAACATTTGTGTCAACTATAATAATGGCATTATAACACAGTTAGTATTTATGATGTGGGTTATCTTGTGAGATCATAAATAGTTATATCTAAACACCAATTTCCCTTCAAAATAATACATGACTTTTTTTACCATTCTCATCTTGTTATATCTTGGGAATTGATGTATAAAGAATTCTTGATTATCATTTCCTACAACAAGCACCCAGGTGGCTTCATTGATTTTTAACCCTCCAAACTCATAATAAAGTTATTATTATGTGATTAAATATCAATTTGGATGAAATAAAGAAGATTATTATTTTACTGTCAATATATTAGGGTGTAAGAGAGAAACTATTTTCCACTGTTCATAGTCCTGACTTGTTATGTGGATAGAGTTCACTCCTTTTAGATTCCTATGTTGGATTCCAATAAATAAAATATGAAATATGTTATTCATATTAAATTTATATCCAATCTAAAATAAATAATATAATTCATTAACAAGGTATAAAATTTTAAAAAAGAAAAATTTACCAAAAAACATTAATTCCAAGTATGAAAATATAGGTACTAAAATAATGAATAAATTATACCGAAAAATTACTTATATTTGAAATTAAAACACATATTTATAAAAAAAATTATAAAAACCTAAATTGAAATATAAAAATTTAATAAAGATTCATTATTAAATTAAATCAAAAAAACTTCTTATAATATTATTGGGAAATAAAAGAAATTTTCACTAAGTAGTTATGACATAAATTTCCCATTAAGATAAAACAAAAATTTAGGAAACATAGAATATAAAATATGAATTATTTATGTAAATTTATGGAAAAATTAATTTATCAAGTAAAATTATTTATGGAATATTTCTTCAATAATTTAAAATATTTATGGTCAGATTTATTTAAAATTAGAAAGGAAATATTTAAAAGTAATATATTTCCTCTATAAAGTACTAGTGTTAAGGAAAATTTTAGTGTTTTTAAAATTTTAATTATGAACAATAATAAATAAAAAATAATAATATCTAGAAAATAAAACTAATAACAACTTCTTTTGGTTAATATGTGTATATAGTTCCCCTAATTTGTTGTTCATTACATTTCAAATTAACAGAATCTATTTTATTCAAATGATTTTGATGGTATTGTATTACTTTCTAACAATTTACTTCATTCCTATAAATACAGATAATCATATGAATCCCAATTATTTCTTATAGGAACCCCTAGCACTTTAACTAGACCAATATGCATTTTATCCTACATAAGAAAAGGATCAACTAAAATATAATAATGTATATTAACAATACATTGATCTTCAAGATAAATTTTAAAATCATCTCCCTTATATTATACCTTTGGGTTCAACTTATTAAAAAATATTTCTGATTGTAATAGTGTAAATAATTTTTGTTCTATATTGGTCCCATATCTAATATTTAACACAATATTTCTGATGTTTCAATGAATTATAACCACGGAATTTTATTGTATGTAAGAGATGGATTATCAGTTTATAGTAATTTCATAGGGTTTTATTGTATATCCTTCTAAGGTAATGAATTTGAAAAAAAAATTAGTTCATTTTCATAGATTATAGGGATGTGGTTGAGATATCAACATGATAATGTTTTTCATTAGTCCATTAAAATGGTAAAAAAACCTCCATAAAATCTGCATGGAGATGGAGGCACGTATTTATGAATCAGTAGACACATTTTCCCACTAATAAAATAAAATCAAGCATGTTCTAATATCATTCTCAACCTCAAGCAAAGGTTTTAACTGCTTTCTCACACTGTATATTGTGATAGAATGTTTTACACTAAATTAATTGTTTAAATTGTAAAAGGCATAAAATAGGAAGATAAAACCACTCATAACTAAGAACATTTCCAATGAAGTTCTGGTTACTCTTCTTCATAAAAGATTTGTGTGTGTAATATTTTAATAAGAAATGGTTTCACTAAAATTATTCCTTTGGTCGTTAAGGAAAAAATGAAACTTGTGGTGTAACTGTGCGAAACATAAAGGGTTTCGCGGAAAGTAACGGTTGCATGAAATTCAACATAATATATAATCCCAAATATGGAATGCAATAGTATGTGTTTTATTGATGTTAAATTGTTTTATTTTAGAATTTTTGAATATCTGGTTTGTTTTTTCAATTCTTTCATGTGAATAAATTCAGGACTCTGATTCAAGGAGAGTCTTGTGCTAGATAGAGACAAAGTGTTCAATAAAAATCAATTTAAGTGACATTCAATTTAATAAACTGAGTTAGAATTCTCTAAAAGTTGTGATATATTGGGAGTAGAGAGAAGTTTTCTAAGGGATTTAGTGTGTTATCCCTAAAATCATGTAAAGGTAGTGGGCCTAACCTAGAGACATTGTGTCTAAAATCTTTTACTCCACAACTAGTGAAGACTAGTGGATTTTGGTACAACTGACACACTTTTAGTGTATAATCCTTGGATATTCCCTTAGAGGTGAACTAAGTAAAAAGGTTGTGTCTACTATATTAATATTATTGTTTTATTATGGTATTATTCCAATAGACAGTTTTATCAAGTTCCTACCAATGTTCGAACAAGATCCGTTGATTTAAAAAAAATGACTACCCGATTCATCCCTCCCCTCTCAGGGTTCTTTGGGGTCCTACAATAACTGTATATTATTAATTTATCTCATTTTTAATTGAAAATTTTAGTCTTAATTAATGATGAAAGATGAAAACATTTACTAATTTATCATTCTGTAGATACATCCATATAATGGGAAATTTTTTGAATACATTCCAAAAACATTTCCTCTCACATTTTAAACTATTACCTTACAATTATTATAGATTGAATTATATAAAAACTATTTATAAAAGATTAAGGTGTAATGTAACATGCCTCTATGAAATTTAAAACATAAAACCTAATCCAATATTCATCGAGGATAAGAATTGATGTATACGAATGAACATTGTGAAATTCATAAAATTTTATTTATTGATCCAAGATACACCACCATTACACATGATAATTTTATATAAGAAAAACCTATAAACTATTATATTAATAGGTAATTATCTAGTATAATGAATACTGATTCCATTTTATAGAACATCTCATTTTTTCTTGTGGATGAAAGTACTAATATAATGGAAGAAAACTATGAAATTTATAATTGTATTTGAAAGTATTTATATAAATGATATCTAAAAATTTAAAGTTCATTCCAAAAATATGTTTAAAAAAAATTAAATTTTATGTCTCAATATATATATTAATTTCACAATTATATTTGTTTCATGATTTTGTAAAAAATGAAATAATTATTTAAAATGGTATGAAATATTTTCATTCCTATCTAAAATTTTAATTGTTATATTTTTTCAAATTATTAAATGTTCTTTGAATAGAACATATTTAATTAAAGAATAAAAATTAAAATAGACTTAAGTTAAAAATTGTTAAATATTCTATAGTCAAATATAAATTATTTTATTATTGAAAAATATATAAAAATTAATTGAAATATATTCTATATGTATTTTGAAATGTTATTAGGAAATTTTTTATTGGATGAAAAATGCTTAAAATATACTATAAATGATGTTTCATTACATTGTGATATTATATTGTTATTTGTGAGAAATAAATTTGGTTGTAAAAAAATAAATGATGATTGATTTTTTATGTATTTTCATGTTGATAATAGATTTTTTTAAGATATTCATCTTGAAAAAAATGAAATTATAGTTGCACTTTGCATCTTACCAATTTGTTGAATGACTAGATTTTTCTCTATTTCATCTTTAATTGAATCTTTCAATAATTTCTCTAAAATCATGGCAATGATACTTCAAAAGATATTTTTTATCTTTAGCCACGAAATAGAATGTGAAAGTTTATTTATTTCATGTGAATCATTTTATATAGATGTGGGATGTTTTTAAAGAAACTCAAATTTCAAATCCATATTGTATCACCATAATATCTAACCTAAATGGAATGCATAATTATGATGGTTGTAAATAGGTCGTAAAATATTATTAACACTTTGGAAATAAAATTTCATTCTTTTATATTTTTTTGTAATAGATTATTTCAGTGTACCTACATTGGAAATGGGTTATTCATCGTGTTATTCATAAAATATACATGGAAATAAAATCTCTTTTCCTATGGTCAGGTATGAAACACAAGATTTTAGTTTCATTTTATTTAAATTTTTAACATTCTATAAGGTAATGTCATAATATTAATGATGGATTAGTATAATGAAATATATCTCTATACTTTTATAGAAATAGGAAAAACATTTTCTGGGAATTATTTAGTATTCAACTGAGATTATTGTGGAAGCATTTTTTATAGGGTAATTGTGGCCTGACTGAGTAAGTCATCACAATTTCTCTTTATAAGACAATTTTACATTATAGATGATTTGTAAATGTTTTATACCTGAAATGTCGTCATGTTCCATTTTTTTATTATTTCAATTAGTTCTAAATGGGATCCTAGATTCACATCTCCATTTTGGTGATCATTAAAGTATACTCTTTGAAGTCAACTTCCATGAGCACATCATATAATCCAAAGAAAGATGTGAAATCAAAACTAAAAATTCAGGCATTCAAAGTTAAACATAGAGCTTGTGTCATGGATTTGGAATCTAATTGAAAAATTATTTGTGTTTAGTGGAGTTATCCAATAATACCATCTATCTAATAAGGATAAATATAACCCACTTGATTCAGTGTATGCCCTTCCTTGTCGTTCAACACTATATTATGTGGACATAGGATATACATCATTGATTGTCCTAAGTCATATTCATGAAATGTTATAGAATATATGAATGATCCAAAAGTGGATGAATATGATTAAATTATGTTAGAATTCATATAAGTACAATAATTAAATGCATTTATCAATAAATGTGACTGACCACATCTCCATGGAAGTTTCTCTAATCATGTCATCAATTCTTGGGAAAGTGGTGGAATTTTTCTATATTCCAAGTTAGACCATTCATATTTTTTTAATGAATTGATGGTGTATTATATTGGATATCCCCTAAAATGATATTCATGAATGACCAATCCATATTTCTTGTTTCTCAACTATATTAGTATCACCACGATCCAAGTTATGTTATTATTTTGGGTGAAATTACTCTTGAACCAGATATGACATTTTTCCATGAATCATTCTAAATACTTGATCTATAATAGAAAACATTGAAATGTTGATCTATTTTCTAAGTAAGAGTTATATTGAAGCATGTTCATGTTCAAGATTAAATTTGGGATGAAAGATGTTTATGTTGGATATGTAACTTGAATTAGACATGGAAAACATCAATTTCCATCTTTATAGGGAAAGAAAACCATGTGGTGTGGAGAATTTAGTAACTAAGGTTTTGGGTTATCATATATTTTAATTATTTTACATTATTAGTATTGAGTTTAAGTAAATAAAAGGAATAAATAAAAGTATAAAATAGAAAATATTTTGGAATCTGGGAACAAGAATAATTCATACTCTGAATAGGTTATTCATGACATGAAAATTAATTAGGAAGATGTCGGGAGTTCCTTCGACGCATGGAATGGAATCGTTGAGTAAATAGGAAAGTAATACATCATTTGACACCCATCCATGTATTTTGATATATTTTTATTGATTAAATCCTATATAACCAAGTTTTCTAGCATATATAACCACATAATCACTCACGACCTGAATTCATAACTCCCACCATAAATCAATTTGGTTTAAGCCTATTTTAATTTAACTAGTTCTAATAAATTATCAATCAGTTTCTCTTTTATTCTTACTAACTTCCATGTTTTTTTTATGAATTACATTGAAATTTTAAATGTTTGTAATCTGCTACTAATGAATAATTGAGCATTAAATCATTCAAATCTGATCTTGTAGACTCATCCATTCTTCTCATTGTGGGTCTCCATGGTTTTTCTTGAATTGAACAGTAGATCATTGTCCTATATACCTAGATCTATGATAATTTGTGATTTTTGTGGAGATATTTTGGAATTTAATATGGGAAGAGAAATAATAGTTTTGGTCTATTTAATATTCTTAAATTTATCACTGAAAAAATATATGGTAGGTGGCCTCTCTCCCTCTCTACAATTTTAAAACTTGATAGAATAAGTTTTTATCAATCATTCTAGTATTACATTGAAATATCATGGGATATATAAATGGAAACCCATTATTTTTATGGAATTAATGTTTTCGATAAATGTTTAAATTAGAAACTTTCATTAATAGTAATGTTGTTCATTAACAATCCAGTGGGATGGATCATTGACGTAATTACAACCATTAATTAATGGAAATATAGAGACATATCATAGTTATAATCACAAGAATAATATTTCTTTAAAAAATGACGGTTTATTGAAAATTGTTGATGAAGTATATGAGGCTTTGATTTTCCAATTCACACATGGAAATTATGATATAATTTTCAGAAACTATTTATCATCTAGTCATAAATATTAAGTAAAATGTGAAAACAAGTTATGAATATAGTGGAATATATTGGGATGTATTTAGTAATTACCTATTTATTATTTACTCACTCCATACTTAGGTACATTAGTGCATTGATATTGTTCATTGACCTGGAAACCGAGAAGTTGCACATTTTTTACTTCACTAGAAGAGTTATTCAAAAATCATTATCATGGTAACTGGTGTTAGAGCTAATGAATTTATGATTATTAGTTTGGATTAGTTCCCCTTTGGTGTAATATTTTAATGTTTTTGAGTCTAACCCTTGCACTCATAGTTCATTTCCAATATTACTATAATATTTTTCTTCTATTGTAATTTCATTTAGTGATACATTTTTTTTAAAAATGAATAATGTAATTTGTTTTATTGTTATTATTTCATCCTATAATGTTTCGTTATTTCGTAGTGAAAATCATTCCCAAACATTTCTAAGCCCCTAGAATTTATTTCTTTCTTCTCGTGTCCGGAGGATTTCATCAAAGATTAGTAGCACATCCACTAACTCTCTAGTCAATGAGTAGGGCTAGATATTACAAATCGGTTTTATGTTCCAATTAAAGTCTCACTAAATTTTATTTATGTTTACTATTGGATTCTTAGTAATTATAAATAAAGACATGGATTCCCTTTAGGAAGTACTTCCAAAACTATGGAAAACATACCCTTGATTTTACTATAGTATCTGAAGCCTTCTCAATATTTTTATTGGTCATTATCTTGATTTTGGGAGATGATTTTGTTCAAATATATATGGAAATTGGATAATTGAATATATATTACAATAAAATCAAGAATAAATTGTAATTTTATAAAGTAATATGTTACAATGTCAGTAAAGAAACATGCTATGTTTTTTAACAGATCTATTTATAGGATCATTCATCGAAACACTATTCATAGAGGTGTGCTCAGTGGTTGATTAATACCAAAAATAATTTCATTCTTGATTTTGATACACTATTGATGGTTTATTTATGGTGAGGTTAATATAGTGACTGGAAGTGATCAAGATCAAATATAAGTGGATTTAATTTTAATAAAATAGGGGCACACATAGAGTTTAGAAAATGTTATGCTATTTTATAAAAATTAATCATTCCTATTCAGATAAGCTAAACAAAGTCCAATAGAATAATTTTCATAAAATATTATAAATTTCTATTCTAGTTATTTTTTATAGTTATTATACATTTTTTTATATAGCCAAAAATTTTAATTTGTTAATATAATCATTCGAGAAAAAAAAATAAAGATGTTATAATAAATTTTACTTCATCATTAATTTATTTTGGACTTTTTAAGGAGTCATTTTCCATTGGATTTATAATACATAATTAATATCATAAGTTATAAATATTTATTTCATTTCTATATATACTATATATATTTAATTTTCTTATATTGATAGATATTTGTTGTGGTTGCTTCAAAATAACACTATTTATCCTCTCTCATGACATATAAATTTAATTTCTCTATTCTTCAATAATATATGATTAATATAGACACATTTGAAACTAGATCTGTATAATTGTGTCAGAAATTTAAGGTACTAAACCATCTAACCAATTTTTTCATTTATCAAAACCTCTTTCATTCCAAAATCATTTGAAAGAATGAGATGTAAGATATTTGGAAGAATAAACACATTGAACAGTATGAAATTATTACCATAATGATTATTATGATGGTTTTGTAATCAATAATGGAATTGAAATAATCTCATATAAGGAATTATTTTTTACACTAATTTAATCTTCATTTTTCCTTCCCTAGAATATAGAAACACATTCTAAACCATTCTACTTATTGATGATTTTCAATGTTACTTTACCCATTTGAAACCAAGGATTGGATATCCTACTATTATTTATTTCAAAAACTATATCATTTTCAATAAAACAATACTATATAATTTTATTAATGAAAATATCTAAATTATATTCTATTACTTCCAAATTTGTTGGAATACATTAGATACATCAGCATTTCCTATTATACTTCCCTTAATCGTTATAGTAACATCATGTAGTGTAAGTTCGTAAATATAATATTAATGTGTTCCAATGACTACAAATATCAAAATATGGGAACATTATTGTGGAAAGAATTAGTGTATTTATTTTAATTTCAAATGTTTTTTATAATACTTATTTTATAAGCAATGTTTTATTTTAAATTTTTCTACTTGGTCTTAATGTTATTTTAATGAAGAATATAAATTATAACCTAAATTGAAAAATAATTTAGACTCTTTATAATTATATCTAACTTGGATTTGGAAATTTTTTTAACATAATTTTACATATTTTTACACCTTATAAGAATATTTCAGACAAGTGGTATTGAAAAGTGTACATAAAATAAGATTCTAAAAAAATATAATGGTGAGAATCATTTCATTTGGTGAAAAAAATGTTTACTTTTTTAGAAACAAATTCACTGTCTATGCCATCTTTTTTAATAAAGATTATGTTCATATCCTAAGGATAAAAACCCAATTTTTTATGTTTGAACCAATATTGAAAAAAATAACAGTAATATAAATTATAATAAAATGAAATAAAATAAAGGGAATTTTTGATAATTATTAATTGAATAAAATTAGAAAAACAAATTCCATAAGAATAATGAGGGTTTTGAATAGGATTATATGGTCTAATATGAGAATAATATTTAGTAAGATGTTAAAATGCGGTAATTACTTGAGATATGAAATTTTAAAAACTGAATTTACATGCATTGTCTAAAGAAAAACTTATCAACATGTTTAGATAAAAATGAGAGGCAGAAGACAGGGAGATTCCATTAATTTTTTTTAAAAAAATCACTCATATGGGTTATGATGATGATATTATATTTGTTAGTGAAAATTTTACAAAGGAAAATTCCTTTCCAAATAATTGCTTAATAATTTTCCATGAAAAATGAAAAGTAAATGAGAACAAGAAATTGGGGTGCATTGGGTGGATAATATAAAATTGAAAAAATAGAAATTTTAATATTATTAATGCATAATAGAATACTGATATTCATTTTATAGGATATACATGACCAAAACAATTCATAGTAAATTTTTATTATTAGGATGAAGTGGTAATATTTAAACAAAAATTAATAATTGGTATATTATTTTTTAGTCTTTTGAAAGCATATTTTTCTAATGTAGTGAATTTTGAGAAATATTTATCATTAAACTAGATATGAATATATATTATAAACATGAATTTTTCTACATTGAATTTTCCTCAAATGGAATTAAAATTTTATTTTCGTAATATTGATATAGGATTCAGAATTAAATTTTCATTTTTCTTATAGGATTATGTGGTATATTTTAAAAATGAATTCATGGATTATCACTGGTTTCTTAGTTTTATATCAAATTAATTTTTTTAAGTAGTAAGTCTAAAAATAAGAATATATAAATATAAAATTTTAACTTTAACTTTATATGAAATTAACAAAATTTATTTTTATAAATTATTATTTAATACTTTGTTTCATATTGGTATGAAAATTACTAGTAGTTTTTAGAAATTATTTTAATAGATTAGATGTCAAAAAAGAGGAGGGTTTTAAAAATATTACTACATAATTATATGAATCCTCTATATTTCAACCACTCATATGGATTATTATATTTTTCAATTATTTAATGAAATCACAATTCAAAATAATATTAATTTAAACTATTATAGGGTATGTCCAATGGTTTATATCAGCACGTTTAATATTTGGGTTCTTCTATAGAGGCTTAAGAGCTCAAATAAATATTCTCCTACTTTGTAGAAATGTAAAACCCCAAATTTTCTAGTTTGAAGTAAAGAATCCACATCCTCCTACTCACTGTGGTTGTCACATTAGTAATATGTTTAGTTAAATACAAAAAAATAGTTCTTTATTGTATAGAACCTATTTCTTTTTTCATTTAAATTATTGTTATCATTTATATTAATTTCCATAAATAATTAACAATCACCCTTATTTTCCTATTTTAGATTTACGTAGTAGCACACACATAGTGTGGATTTCTAAAATGTAAATGGAACATTCCTCCATATTGGGTTCTTTAATCCCAAAACATCAGTGGCTAAATTTCAACTAGATGAAAGATTTAACATATTATTTAAACATTTATGTATGCATATTCATTTTTAAGGAAAAATTGTGATATATGTTGGTCTATCTAACAGTACAGAAACTCTCATTTTTCATTTATGGATTCATTTTTTCACTTTTCATATCCTATTTAATATTGTGGTACTTTTAAATTTTAATGGTGGGAGTCAATAATTTAAATTATTCATCATATAGGTACTTAAAATGGATAAACTAGGTTAAATAATATGACTTGTGATTATGTGATCATTTTAAATTAAATTTAGACAATGGTGTTATGCCAATTAAATATCTAAATTCAGTTAACATATAGTCTAGGATGTGGAAAAGTACCGGAATCACCACTTGTGGCCTTTGGGTGTTCAATATGTTACATGTATAACTGTAAATAAAATTATATTTTGATTTATTTTCAATGTTTATTTTAACACCCATATAAGAATCAAATTTAATAAATCAATTAGGACACTTGGGATTCATAAAAAATTTACTCAATGGAAATATTTTTATTGTAAAACACTAATTTACAATAGATCAGTACATTTTTTTTCTTTTGTATCATATTATTTCAAATGATTTAATTTTCTATTTTTTGGAATTCATATTGTATTATACTATATTGATTAATAAATATTTATGGGATTCAGTTGTGATGCTTTTATTTTTATGGTTGAATTCTATTTTTATAGAAATGATGAGTTTTATTTTTGTGGAATAGATAATAATGTGTTTTATTATATATTATTTTTTTAACCCAAACGAAATTAATCAAAAATATCAATGAATAACCATAGAAAAATATTTTTATTATCATAAAGTGTATATTTTTTAACTAATAGATTTGTCGATTTCTTTTTTTTGGAATGGTTTTATATAATTTTTTTCTTATAATTAGAATTTAAGTAGTTGTTTATTTATATTATATCTAAAAATAATGTTTTCCAGGTAATTCTAAAACTATATTATAATTTTTTTTAATTAAACTTTTTTGGAAGTCATTATGTTTATGTTCTAATTCAAAAGCTAAAAAAATTGGAATATAATATGTAGTTTCAAACTGGGGTTGTGTGACTATTATTGGTTTTAAATGATGACGTATGGGTCTATTTTAAAATTCGAAGAAGTATTTATTTATTTAAAACACATACATCTATATATCCTCATTGTATTATTATATATCAGTTAAATTTGAAATTAAATTATGGGTTACCCATCATGTCATGTAAGTTATTATCCATAAAAGTAAGGAAAATATAAATTATAATGTCAACAATACATATTTCAACATTTCAATCCATTTACCCTATTTAATTTTTATTAAACATTTAATCTGTAAATTTATTTTCAGTCAGTTCAATTCTATAAAAATAATAATATTATATTTAATTACGAGATAAATTACATCAATATTTTAATTTTTTGATAACTATTCATAAATATAACATTAATATTATATTCTTCAATAAATTATTTTCATTTTGAATATTTTAAGCTTTTTCCATATGTATAATTAATAGACTAATTCGGTGGAATTTGATTTTGTATCATTTTCTTTATTTTATATATATATTTTATGACGATTTTCTAACATTAATATGGATCAAACTAAACATTAATTATTTTTTTCTATTTATATTTTACTATTTTATATAAAATTGAGATATTATGAAAAAAAGTTCTATTATTGGTTATGGTGGTTAAAATATTAATTATTTTCTACTTCTTAAATATTTAATTATCTATGAAAAAAAATTATATTATGATTAAAAATGATACTTTTCTTGGGTTACAAATTATAACATATTCTATGGTTGAATATTAATTTTTTATGGTTGAATATTTTATGAGTTGGGGTGAAACAATTTTGAGGATAAAATTGAAATTTTAATATACATTTTTTTGAAAATTAATTAAAACAATTTTTCAATTATGTTTATTTATTTTTTTATTTATAATTATTATTAATTAGAGATACAAATATTAGAAACAATTATTTAGATGTATTCGATATATATTTTGTAACTTTTTTGGACATTTTTTATTCTTTTTTGGGATAGATTGAATGCAATGATGGGGATCGTTTTCTTCTAATCTACTACTAGAATGGGTAGATATGTGACATTTAAATATTCACTAAAGAGTTTCTCTATATTATTTTTTAAATCAAGATGACTTAATTTACACATGTGTTTTTTTATATTTTAACACTATTCCATATTTCTCAACAAAAAATCATGAACCAAAACCATAGGATTATGGTTCCTTGATCATTTTTACCATGGAAATATTTGTTTAATATCATTTTATTTCATTAGTTGATAGTCATTCATTTCTATTTAATGCATATTCACTTCTGATAAAGATAGTTTGAATCTATTGTCAACATTATAGAGTTTATTATTTGGGTAGGTAAAGTCCATTCAAGGGATGGTTTTTTCCTTAAGTTAAACTGGAGATATGATATCATTTTAGTATTTAATGTAAGTGAATACATATTCCTCTATAATAAAAGAATTAATAATCATTTGTTATGATATAAATGTTGATATTTAAGTTTTTTTATGTCTAAGGATTCTATAAATAAAGATTATATTCATTGTAATAGAATTTATTAAATGTGTATTCCTTAAAATACAAATTTTTAAGGTGATATATATTTTTCAACGATATTGGTCTAATTTTTGGTGTGTTTTCATGAAATTTATCATGGTTCCCATTTGTTGACGCTATGGTAATTTATAGTTTAAAAATGATCTTGGATGTGAAAGATGGTTCAGTATATAAAAGAGTGGGACACACAATAATGATGATTAGAATGATGTTTAGAAAAATTTATATCATTCTATTAGAATAAAAAATTCAGATTTATAGGAGTTTAAAAAAATAAATTGAATATTTATCATATTTAATATGCCATTTCTATTTAATTTCTAATTAATTTTAATTATAATTGATTTTACAAACATTAAGATTTTTGTTTATTAGTCTATTTATATAAGATATAATATTTATGACTTTAAAACTTTGTTTACATTATCCTATAATTATTTAGTATTTTTTAGTGTTACTGATAATGAAATGAAGTTATTTTCATGTTATAAGTAAATATATTTAAAGAAATTTCACAAGAAGATACACCAACCTTTATTTTATACTATTGGTATTTAAGATACCCCAATAGTAAACATGTTATGGTTAGAGGATCATAACTTCTTATGAGTTCCTGGTGTAGTCTAATTGGGATTTACCTGACACAATAGTTGAGTTCGTAGAAGAAATATTAAATTAGATGATTCCAAGATAAATTTAGCGTTCTAAAAAAACATTTGATGATGGTGTAACTTGTTCAACCAAATGACCAATTCTATAAATGTGTCATGTGAACACCTTAGTTTATTTTTATCCTATAATTGAAGTCTTTTTGATATCGATAATTGACGATTAGATAAGGGTAATCTATATACTTCTGAGAAAACAGAATTATTTAGTGTTCACCAATTGACATAGAATGGAAATCTGAACCATGTTGTCTGAGAGTTCAACATTACTTTCTCATTGTATCCTTTTCATCATCAATGTCACGCGATTTTTTTAGATTATTGTATGTGAATTGAGACTTTGTGTAATGAGTGGGGTGTTTTGACCTCCCATCTTCTAAATTACTGAGATCAAAACAGGTAAAGACATTAAAGATGATTGATTTTCATTATTTAGATAATATATTTTGTGTCTGATCGTCTAGTGGATTGATGATCTATATTCTGAAGATTTTATAGTTGAAATTTTCATAATAAGTTATATTAATTCTTCATTTAGAAATCAATTATTCACAATTATAAACTCAAGTAACATCCTCACACTTTCCATTATGTTATATAGATTTCATTTAGTATTATTTTCAGTAAAATATGTGGTACTGAAATAATTTAATGTTCAAATTGAAAATTTTGATGGAACAAATTATGGATTCATAGGATAAATAAATAATATTATCTCACTCAATAAAATGAGGAACATTTGATAATAGTGTTCCAACAATAAATTATTGAGAATGTAATATGGAGGAACATTTTAAAAAATGATCTTCAATTTGTTGGGATTGGAATGGTACGAGCTATTTCCTTTAATATCGAAGGGAAAAATAAAATAGATGAGATAATTGTACCTCTATATGATATGTGTGAAACAAATTTCATTGAATAAAGTGGTTCTTTTATGATGTGTGATCAATATTAGGTTATTAGAAACAATGTCAGTGGTAGATCATGCGAATTATTTCAACACGATCCAAATCTCGTATGAATAAATAAATGAAATATTTATGTATGATGTGCAAGGAAATTAATTCATTTCTATACATTAAGGAATAATTTTAAGGAATGTTCACAAAAGTGAGTAATTCCTATAAAAAAATAACCTGTGTTTGAGGATATCATAAAAAAGATCCAAAATGGATATATCATGAGAAATGAATTTCAAGTACCTATTGACAATTCATTAAATTCTAAATATATAGGTCACTCACCTCATAGGATAAATCATTAAAGATCATAAAATAAATAAATATAAAATATTTGAGAAAATTTACCCGGTCATTGTTTTTGTTGTTGACATTGTTAGAAACATGTACACTTACAGAGGGATTTAAAATATAACAAAAAAATTGGAAGAATATATTTTAGATTTTAAAATTCTATTAATTTAATAAATTTAGGAAAAAATAGTTTCTTTGTGTCAATGTTCTAGTGTAGTCAAGGGTGCTTGAATTTAGGGAATAATTTTATTCAATAGAAGAACTTGGGTTCATGGTTGACTATGTGTCTGAAATATTCATTAGAGTTCATCAAGTTGATGATGAAGCTATGTAATTCATCCAAAATAGATATGATAACATCCAGATGAAGAATTTGATTTTCCTATGATATAAAGAAGTAAGGGGTAATAAAATTTGTTTTAATAATCTCATTTCTATGGGATAATTAGATGATGTTGCATAAAAAAATACTTTTGTTAATAAACTCATGATGTTGACGCATGTATTTTGGTTTTAGTGTGAGGAAAAAAAGGATCTAATATTTATATGAAGAAAAGTTATGATGAAATTGGAATAGATAAAAACACCAAATATTTGGTTTTTGGGAATTATAGGCTCGGTAAAACCAGTGATAAGAACATAATGGTTCTATTAGGTAAAGGAATACTAATTCTCAATAACACATGAATTGTATTTTTTGAGAGTTGTGTATAGTGGAAATAGAATTCATTTTCATTCAATTTCTATGGTTTGAATCCTAAAGAATATAAAATTTAATTATTTTACACATACATATGAGAAATTACCTAGTCCTGTCTCATGAACGATCTATTTACTATACCCCATTCAATGATAATGCAATAAGGAAGTTATAGGTTCATTTACATAAAAATAAATCTATTTTATTTTGTTCCTCTATATAGTGAAAATACATTGTAAATTTATTTTTAATTTTAAATTTATTATATTTGACAATAGTACAGGTTAAAGAGGTATCAACCTTAAAAATTTCAGACTAAAGGGATATTTCTTGGTGCAAAATTACCTAATTTTTTTAAAAAAACCATGTATTAAAAGTAATTAACTATACTATAAATAAGAAGGAATGATGCTTGAATATGCATTCTGAAATTCACAAGGAAATTTATATAGAAGTAATCCATACATCTTAATACCATTTCAATAAATGTTTGTCTTATTCTATGAGATTAATCTAATAAAATATTTATAGTTTGATAAGTTATTTTGGATTTGGTTGTCTAAAAATCTTGATAAGTATGAAATATGTTCATTTTTCTTAAATAGTTTTCTGAAAACCAGAGTCTAAACATAAAATATTTTTACTTATTTGATATGGGAATGAAAACATTTCATTCAGTCTAAGGGATGATGAAAATTTTCAATTTTTCAAAAGTCAAAACATTCTCCCCATGTTGAAGGTCCTAAATAATGAACAAAATAAATGTTTAATTAGAATGTTAAGTCAATAACTTCACTACTAAATTAGAAGTGGATATGGATAAAAGAACTAGAATATCTATGGTTTTGGTAAATATAGATGTAAACACTGATTTTCCAAAATTTAATATTGATGAACACATTACAATAATATCATTTTTTTAATCATGTGGGAACTATCTAAAAGATAGAGTATTAGATGATATTTATTTAGAAACAGTAATACCAAATATAATAGTACATGAAATTGATGAATCTCTAGAAATGCATAGAAAATCTTCTAGAGTGATATAGAATGTACAAAAATATGAATATAACAACAATTTTCTAGTTCTACCGGAGATAAGAGAATAAAAATTCCAAAAACAAGTGTTGTAACTTAGTGACTAAAATCATTAATAATCAGTAATGAAAGATGAAATAGATTTTTGTATTTTCAATAGATTTTGGGAGAAGATTGTTTTACCTGAAATAACATAGTACTAGAAAAAAATATTCCCTTTTTTGTAGGAATAAGCTGATAACATTATATGGTACAAGACATTAATAGTGGTGAAAGGTTTCCAAAAAAGGAGAGTAGAACTCTTGGAATTTTTTTCATCTCTTTTAAAACATACAATAAACCAAATGGTGTTGAGTTAAGTTTTTTATGATTATATACACCATGGAAAAATGGATTCAAAAAAAATTATTCAGGGTGACATAAAGGATGAGATCTACCAGAATAAAAAAGGATTTAAATATCATCATAAATATGTCCTTGATTATATGTTCATTTGAAACCATTAAAGCATAAATCATGAAAATCAATATTATAACAATATAATGCATGATTTCGTGAATAAATACCGGTTTAAATGAAAAACATTTGATGACTATTATCATTAGTAGTCATGGGATGATAATAATTAATTCATACTCATTCTATATGGGGATGAAATATTACTAGTGGGTCTAGAGTATTCCCTGATTTCAGAGATAAAAATTATTTTTTATGAAAGATTTAAAATGAAGTATCATGTGTAATTCAAGAATGTCTGGGAGATGTGGATAGACAGGGAATAAAATTTGGTACTTATTGATATCCCAAAGGGAATAAATAGAAATATCATCAAAAAAATTAGTATGTCTATATATAAGACACCTTCAAACCCTCTTATTGAACACTTCAACTAATATAAGTCATAAGAACTAATAAAGCTTTATGAGTCCTGGTACATAGTGAATTTTCCTTTTCAATATAATTTTAAACATGTTATATCAAACCTAAAAATAAAGACCTACAATTTCATGAATTGAATACTATAGTACTTTCAAATCTATGAAGATTTTGATATTATTTTTTGTAAAGATGAATCATTGTATGATTTCTTGTATTATACCTGTTTGGAGATTTATACACCTGCAAAAGAATGATGGGATTTTTTGTGTACATTTAATAAAACAACTATCATTTGGATTTCATAGATGATACTAATGGTAAACATATCTAAAAAAATATAATAAGTATAATTATAAGAACAAACAAAGGAATTAGATTGAACAATTTTCTTGTTGAATAATCTTGGATGGTTTTTGGAAGGAGGAATTATTTTCTATCATTATCATAGTACAACACCCCTTCTCTAGAATCTATTGTTTCATGCAAGTATTAAAAAAATTACAAAAAATTCCATTTCATTCATAATTTTCTATATGATATTTTGTTAGAATTTATGAAATAATGGGGTAGAAAATTCCAACTGAAATGTTTAGAAAAGTGTTAGTATGAGATATCATGATGTATAATTCTACATTAATAAAACTCAGGGGAAAGGAAAATGATAGATAGCATTGAATGAACGGTGTGGAAGGAAAGATGATTATTATTTCCTAGATTTTTTGGGGTTTCAATAATATTCCATAAAGTAGTGTTCATGTAGGATATTATTGGGAAATGAATATTGTTTTATGTACTGATTAAATCTACAAGAATGGGAGTCGCTAGAAATACATCTTCTTTGATGTCCATTAACTAAAAGTGCATAAACTACTGCGGAAGTGGATTCTCAATTAGAATATTATAAAATCATATTAGTGTATGATGCGATCCAATTTTAGTTTAATGGATAGGGAAATTCATGCGGTTATAGATAAATGGAATTATAGGTATCCATTATCAAGGGAAGGATATCAACACACTTCAAATTGTGGTATAACATGTACAACTAGTGGAACAATACTATAAAATTATGACAGACCACTAGTACTATTTTTTATACTATACTTGAAGTCATTATAATACACAACAATCTCATATAAAAGAAGTGTAATCCATGAACATCCATGTATATGAATATTATTGTGGTTCTCTTTTGGACATATGATGAATGTATTGACTACATTATCTTTCTTTGATATTTTTACTTTATCATTGTTTCAATTTCATGAATCTTTTTTATTGAGTTTCTTGGAGGAGTGTGTGTGTTTGTGTGAAGTGATACTTACTATGGTGAGTGATTTGTATTCAATATATATATTTATTTATGCCAATATTATAATGTTCAAGACTATTTTAGAGGTATATGATCAGTTTTCCAACACTTTCGTTGTGTGTCTTCAATCATATGGAGGAATAAGCATCCATTTCAGGATGATTTCACTTTCATCCCTTTCTGGAAAAAAGTATCTAATTTATTTTACATGCCAAATATGCAGTTTCTCTTAATAATTATAATTTTTTACTCCTTATTGTTATATCTTAGAAGATTATTATAGGCACAAATAAATCTGGAAAGAGATAATTGAGTCCAAACATTGAGGAATGATAATGTTTAATAATATTGATCATCTAAGATCCCTCATTTCCTTATTTTTTTATTTAAAAAACAGGAAGACGTATATTTAGAGTAAAAGACGCATTATATATCATGATGGTGTTATTATATTTATGGTTATGATGGTTTATTAATCATGAAAATAAAAATTAAAGAGGATAAAGAATGTTTTAATTGACTAATTCTATATGATTTGAACTCTTTATCGTACTTGAATTCTCAAATTCCTTTTTAGTTTTCTTATGTTAGTAAAGTTACTTTTGTGTTTCATTTTTTCTTACAATCGAACCATATCGACCTAATATTACACATCATTTGATACATAACTTTCTTATAACACAAAAATCATCATAAAATATTATAAATGTATACATCTAAATTGAATTCTATCACACGGAAGTGTATTGTAATTTTTTTAACTAATCCGCATAAATTATGGTTACAACATTCACCACTATGAAAATAACATACAATATAAATTTATAAATTTTATTTCATCATGTATAAATTATTGCATACATCAACTACCTTGGATTCAGTTTGTGGGAGTGAGATTTTATTCCATTTTATATAACCATTCTCTATTAAATATTGTATTTGTGGAATCAATAATTTCCAAAATATTTTTTGAGTTAACACTATTTTCTATAATTTTATAAATTTTTTCTATAAAATTATCCTTGTCTTGTTTATTCCTAAAATTTTATAATTATTATTACCAAACATTTGAATCTACTTTGACATTGTCAAATATAATCGTAAGAAATATAATATAATAGTTTAAATTAAAAGATGTAGAATAAGAAGGTAGAGTGATAGAGCATATATCATTGCCATGTTTTTATAATTAACCATATAACATTAACATCAATAATATATTTCATAATAAGATATATCATGTACATTATAATTTCGTTCTATTAAATACATCACAAAAAACTCATAGATTTTTTTCATATTTAAGTCTACCTCATATCACATGGAAAAATAATATCAATCAACATCCAAAAGTCTATTGGATAAGATATATTATAATTTCAATCAATTTTGGATTTAAATTTACACTATAATTGAATCCACACCCGCATATCCTTTTGTGTGACCATGTGGTCTATTGTAGTATTGAATGTTATTATGAATTCATACATCATAATCATTTTAAAAGAATGGACTCTAGTAAAAAAGTGTTTATAATCCAAATATAAAAGGATCATCCATTATATCCATTTTAAAAAAATAATAAATAAAAAAAAAATAAACACTATATTTATCACCAAAAAACATTTATATATATTTACAGTAACATTTTCTATGTAATCATGTTTAGTAAGAGGACATGGAACACCTCACTCTAATGTAAGCCAATTAATATATTCTCAATTATATAATTAAAATGATTTAGATAGATAAATATATAAAATTTTATGCATAAAATAATATGATAAAATCATATTAAAATAAAATAGGTATCAATTGAAAGAACCATGATATTTTAAAACAAGAAGATTATGTTCAATAGTTGATACGACGCACAACATTGATATTAAATGACCCATGAAATTTATTTTTAAAATGTGATCATTATAACTTGACGACTATAATTAGTGTTGTTGAATTGGATTATTTGAATTATGAAATATATACATATATATATATATAAGAACTAATAAATAAAAAATTATTGAAAAAGTCTTAGAAAATAAACACTGACATTTATTGTAAAGTCATTTTATGCTTCAAAATACATTTTCTCGGAAATTAGTTTTGTTTGAAATTTTCTATTTGAGAATTTTAATTTATTTATAATGATTTTATAAAATTTATTTCATAATAAATATATTTTTAAAATTCCGCATACCAAAATTATTATTTGTTGAAAATGTGGGATTTTTTGGAAACGAATGATTATTCAATGTATTGTGAAAAATACCGCATTTCGAAAAATTGTAATTTCATTTCAATAAACTCTATAATATAAAAGTACCATTATGATTAGAATTAGATTTGAAAGTAAAAATAATTATTATTTAGTTATATTAAAAAAAATTAATTTTATATTAATCATATTTATATCTAGTTTTTGTATATGTTCATTTTAGGCCAAAAATAAAATTTTCTACAAACTGTTTTGAAATGAATTAAATACCCCAACTATAAAGAATTATAAAAACCACTAATAAAGATAGAATAAAATTGATTTTTTTGATTTTATATGAAAATATATGAATTATAATCCATAAAATTGTGATCACCAACCTTATTATTAATGTAAGATCATCTTATGCATGCGAATTGTATTTTTATAAAATATGTTTTCCAACACGATTTGAAAGTTTATTTCTAAATTAAATCATACAACATATAAGAATTGAAAATTATAAAGTGGATTCAAAATTTTGAATCAGAATATTTAATATTACATGTTATTTAAAATTCTATTTTTTATCATATTGATTGTTAAAGTTGGAAAAATTTATTTACTGCGATTAAAGATAAAATGGGGTTTTGTGAATTATATACAATTGTGTCAGAATTAGTATCCCACACTCATGGAAAGGTTATATGAAAATTTTTACTTCATTTTAATATTAACTTGTTTAATATTATCTATTAAGTACAATTTTATTTTAGGCATAAAGGATAATTTTCTTAAGTTAATAAAGTAATTTCTATGGTGAAAAATAAACCGGTAAATGTTGATAAACATAGAGGATAACTGAAAAATAAGTTCAAAATATGTTTATTTTTATATGATAGAGGTTTTTATTTACCTTAACTTCCCTACACCTCATTATTTATCAATTTTTAGGGTCTTGGATGAATTGACTTCCCATTACTAAAATTTGTTTGGGTTTTTATGAAAATACACCTCTTCCTCAATTATTATAGTGCACTCCTTCCCCTCAATTCCAGACACAAATCAGGAAATTTCACTCAATTAAACCCTACCATCAAATCTTCTAAAAATCCTTATATTCATTATAGATCTTATTTTATTCCAAAAATACCAACCTAAGATCCTTAAAAAGATATCTCAAGGAGTTTCTTCTAATAGAATGTAATTATCTTCACTAAGAAAATTATTTTTTCACAGCATTAAATTATTTCTTAACAAAATAAATTATAATAAATCCATTATCTCACATATTTTGATATTTAATTATGTTGGTGTAATAATTTCTACCTGACCTCTAATTAATTAAACACGAAACAAATCCATTTCCTGAGTGTATGATGTTCTACTACCTCACAAACCAATGTTATATGTTTTATGTCACTCAATCACATGGATTATCATAATCATGAAATAATGAACTTATATGATACATATGACATGATATTAAATATTTATATTATATATATCATCCACTTAATTGAGTATTCATCCATTAATGGTCTGATATTTTCACTCGTGCATACGTTCCACCTACCATTTCAACAAAACGATGTTATTTGTTTTCCATTTCTATCATTCAATAATGATTATAAAAAAGTTTTAAAATGATTAAATATGATTTTTATAATATTAGTATCATTTTTTGATGATTGATCTATATCTTATACACAAGAACCAGAAATTACAAGATAAAACACGTATGATTAAAAAGAAAATAATGGCTGAAATAATAGTAATAATGAAACCATTATAAAGGAGATTAAATAATAGTCAACTAAAAGGAAAGAATATGTATTGTAATTAATACCAATTTCACTTCATTAAGGAATATTTTAATTATATTACCATAACTTCTTTTATGTGGTTTATATACTACCCCATTTACATGTAATTTCATGAATCCATTATATTAAATGATTATTTAGCTTTTAATTTGAAATATTTCATGGAAGGGTATTTCACATGAATGATAAAAAGTGGTGAATAATTTCCTAATTCAATATCATTTACATGGGATATATTAAATATTCAATTTATTTCATATTATAATTTTATTTTTGTAATGAATTTTCATCATTTTATGTAGTATCTACACTATTTTATGAATATTTACATTTGATAAACATAATAAATTCATTTGTTATTCCCCATATCAATTATATGATCATTATTAATGATTTCAACTTCGTTTCCACTCCATTAAGTCATATTTGGTTATATAAACCTGGTTGTTTTTATGAGGAATTAATACTTTCTTTTTTATAATTCATGTCTTTAATTTCTTTATATTCATAGTATCTGATGTTTCTTTTGATGTCATTCCCTCATGGGGTTTATGATTCTGATGTTACTAAAAAGGAAAGGGTTTACCCTTAAATATAATTTTTAATCAATATTGTCTTTTCTTGAACTTATATTGAAGGAAATTATTTGATAATTTTCAAATAAAAACATTTAAAAAATTTCACCACTTTTTATTCAAGAAATATTCATGTAATTGTACCATTTTACACTCTTTGGTACATAAAATTTTTACCAATATATTTTGAAGAAAAATAATGTTTTCTTTCTCTCTTCTTTCGAAATTCATTTAAATCCATTTTTTACAAAAAAAATAATTTTTTAAATATTCCCCATCGATATATTAAAGGTATCTTAACCCATTTTTTACATTTAAAAAAGATTTATATAGATTCTTCCCATCATTTTCTAAATTATGTAATTCTATACTAGACTTACAAAAATGTTAAATTGATCTTTGTTATAACATACTCAGTATATAAGAAATTTATAACCATCATGACCACTCATTTGTTTGAATATCCCTTTAAAATTTTACAATGATTCATTCAAAAAAATTATTCCAAAAATTATAGATATTTTAAATTTTTTAAAATGATTTCCAGAGTGAAAATGATAATTTCCCCCAATAATGTATATAATGATCATCTTTTGGTATTTCTATTCATTAAAAACAAAATCCAATTATGTTACTTATATTCATTAGGGAATATTTTTAATAATACCATCATTTTTCTTCCCTTGGATGGTTCATGATCAGTTTGAGCATGGAAAGAATTTCAACTAACTTTCTTGATTCATTTTTTGGATGTTAACCTCCTCTTGAAATTGTTACATTCATGTGATCACTATTCATTGGAAATTGAATATATCTTAATTATCTATAATATTTGAGTCATAGATATAATTATATCCTAAAACATATTCTATTTTATAAAAGTGGTGTTCAATATAATAGTTATTTGACTGACCAGGGAAAATTTTGGTAAATATATACTCTTTTATTAACATGGATCTATTCTATATATGTATATTTATTGACATGGAATATTTTTCAATGATTAAATAAATAATTCGATATATGAGGAATGTATTCTACATGTTGTGATTGGTGATGCTAATATTTATATATCTCCTCGATGCATCGATAGGTCTCATAAAAAACCAGTTTTCTTAATTAAATGATTTTTTATCCATAGTATTATACAGTCATATTATAAGTTATTGACTATGTGGATATCACAATATCTGCGATAAATAACTCCCATATTAATCATTACCTATGTTGAGAATTTTTTATTGTTATCCATGAAATTATTTCATTGATATTATCCATTTATTAATTTGTTTCTTGTGATGTAGATTAAATGGAATGTGTGATCAGTAATTTTACATTCCATATTCACTATTCCTTTTCTAGTCACAAGAGTCGTGTTATTTATTAAATTCCATGTGTGTTCAGATATTTATCTTTCCATCCTGATTTTCCTTAATGATTCAAGATATCTTCCCTTATACTTTTCTCTTACTGAGAATTTTTTGACACCCTTACTGTGTTTCCATTCCTAAGGATATATTGAAGGAATATTTTAGTGATTCCAATGATATATAATTTTTACTTTCACTATGTTTTTTAATGTTTTCAAACGTAATGTTAGATTCAAGTATGTTTCTAGATTGCATAGAATACTAAAATATTCGATCCTTCTAGTTTTTATCGCTTGTATCTTGTATAGAATTATTAAATTAAACACTGACTCAAGTGTAATGGGATTAAATACTTTACAAAAAATATTTTTTTCTCCTTCAAAATAATAATTACATATATCATACATAAATGTAATATGAACACCTCATTTTAAATAAGAATAACTCACTACAAGATTTAAAACATTCCAACTAAAAAATTACCTGTTTAATATTTAAGACTTGTATATGAAATGTAAAATATAATGAAGTTCAAAAAGTATAGTATAAAGTCACAAGCCTTAGTGGAACGTTTTTTATGTATTTTGGGAGGCTAACACTTGGAGAGAGTGATTAGTTGTGTTTAAGGGAGAGAGAAGTGTTATGTTCATATGGATGGTCAACATAGTGTATTAGAGATTGAGGTGTTATCCAGTTTCTAATCCTTTGACCTATGATCATAGTATATTCCCTTTATAATTGATTGTTTCAAGGGTTTGAGCATCTTTTATAGGCCAACAATTGTTTAGGGAACCAACATGAGTTACATTTCCATGATGGATGTTTTGGTGAGTGTATTAATCTATTTTAGGGTATATCTTATCCTGTGTGATGGTAAGTATCTTATAAAGATAGGTTTTCCACGTTGAAAAAGTGTCCATCTCACATATTGGTAAGTATTGGTTTTCCATCAATACATAGAGGTAATTTCCAAACCTATATAAAGATAAGTTGGATACTATATAATGGTCCTTTTATATTTCCATAACATGTTAATGGGTGAGTGGAATTACTCTTATGAATTCCTTGTTATTTATTTCATAATTCATAGGACACTTGGTTCTAGACTACACCATAAGTTTTATTATAGACTTTCTTTCCTTATTAGAATCTATTTTTTATGTATAGTTCATTTGATTCAAATTGGGACCATTAAAATTCTCTAGTTTATCTATTTTCATTGTTGTGGTCATTATTTAAGTTATAATTCAAATAGACGTCGATTTTTATATGATGAAGAATGAAATAGTAATCAAAACATAACCAGGGAATCTCTCATATTGGTGTTATTTTCTATGTGGTCAAAACATCTTAAGGACTTTCCCTATATCAGGGGTCAACCCATAGTGGTATTCATACTCATTTAAATGAGGGAAATGACCACTATGTGGATGTTGGGGATTGTATCATTTTTAATAATGGAATACCATATATTCTTTGTAATTTTTTTGATTTTTTTTAAATAGGTCTTTTCAGTATTCTATATATACGAAGGATAAACTATCTTCTTGGTCTTACCAAGTTTCATTTCCGTAAGACTGGGATTATTTTAATGTGTATCCTAAGATAATTTAACCACACTTTGAGGATCACAAACCTCTTCATTCAATGTGATTGGTCCCCCCTTACTTCAAGGTATTATTTTATTTTCCTAAATTGAATTCATATTATTCTTCTATATATGATAAAGATATCAACTTTATTTTGTATTCTCTATGGATTTTGATCAATGTGATGATAGTGGTTATGGTTTTTTGAGTTCAATTAAATTTATTATGGTTTGTTTTTGTGTTATTTTTTAGTTCCTTTATTGAAGAGATACATTTCATCATGAGGTAGAGGATGTATAGAAAAATATTCAATATTATGGAATAATATGATTGAATAGAAATTTTATTATTACAAACATTCTTTTAACCATGAACCACTTCCATTATCGATGATGTTGTTTAATGGGTTTTCCTACTTTATATGGAGGAGAAAAAAATATATGAAAAAAAATATGTCGAATGGAATTAATATGGAAATTAAAAACTGAGAAGGGGAACATGGGATTTGAAATAGAAATTGTATGTGTTTTTTTTTATATACTGATGGCATAGGAATGGAAATCGATTGATAAACAGTTTTTTCTTTAACAGTGACTATGAATATTTGTGGGATATGAACCTTGTGTGGATAGAACAAATGTCATTCAGAAATATTAAATGAATTAAGGTTTGTTAATGATTATTTTGGGAGTATATAAAAAATTAATGGAAAATAAATTCAATGAGGCTGGTAATTGATAATCAACGTGGATGGAAGTGATATGTGAATTTTAAATAGTATTTTATGGCCCCTTATTTATAAAATGTAGGCATGCTATTTATGGTTGTTACATTTTTTTAAAGTGATACTTAATGTGTGGTTGCTAAATTATAGGGGGATATATAAATATGTTTGTGGGGAGATAAAGATGTTTCATGGTCAGCATCAATAAATATTGTTATAGGGCATGATGTTAATTTTATACATTCCCCAGATACCCTGCTGTGGTGGTTATGAAGTGGTATTGTATTATTTAAGGTATGGGAGATGTTTTTGATATTATGTCGTGAATGTTGTGGGTTTGGAAAATGAAATTATATCATGTAAAGTGTGGGAGTGGCTTGTGATAATACATTACATGAGATGTGGTAGTGGAAATTAGTGTTCTTAATAATTTTGTAATGTACCTATAGTTGAATTATATCGAATGTAAATTTGTAATTCTATTATCCAATTTATAAGGTTTTATTCTATCATACCCAATCAGATTTAAAGTGTAATTCCAACCATCTCGCAACTTGTATGATTGGTAGAAAACAATAAATGACAAGTCGGACTTTAGATTAAGAAATAAGAAATAGGAAAGGATGTTTTCTGGTGATGGATTTGGAGTTGTCTTTTGTTGGCTATTGAAAATGTTTATGTCGGTTTGATTTTGGGCATTTCAAAACATGAAATATAACCACCTGGTCTTTTCAAATGTTTATATAAAATCTTAATAAATTAATATTCAATGAAAATCATTAAAATGTGTACCCCATTACCACATAAGATTAAAATATTTACAAACTATATACAAAAACATCATATTTCTTAAAATATAATACAAATCTCAAAAAAATATCATCCATTATAGTATAATTATTATACATACCTAACATAAATAATTTCTTCATTACATGGGGAAAATAAAAATAAAAAACTGGGAGATTAGACTCTCAATAAGGTTAAACATAATAGATATCATTCAATGACCATAAATGATCATAAGAAATGAATAGGGGTATACGAAAAAATAATAACATCTAATAATCATTCCCAGTCATTCAAATATCATTAATCATAAATCATGCAATAAGGATATTTTCTTCAAAAATAAAATTAATCGTATGTGTTTGAAGTCATCACTAATCAATCATGATCCACGAAAACATACCGTAGGAATAAGACATACACTACTTGAAATCCAACCTATCCCAACGCTTCTATACCAACAGTTTTCCCAAACAGTTAATATGGGTCCCCATTCCCAACGGTTTTGCCATAACTGTTGGGAAAGGCTACTTTGAGACCACCTTTCCCAACGGTTTTCCCAAACCATTGGGAAAGGGTCCACTTTTCCATACATTTTTTTAAAAACAATTGGGAAAGGCTACTTTGAGACTACTTTTCCCAAATTTTTTCCCAAAAAATTGGAAAAGGGACCAATTTTCCCAACGGGTTTGGAAAAATATTTAGAAAGGTGACATTAAGACCACTTTTCCCAAATATTTTCCCAAGCCGTTGGGAAAGGGTCCACTTTTCCCAATGGTTTTGAAAAACCATTGCAAAATGCTACTTTCAGGCCACTTTTCCAAATGATTTTGAAAACCCATTGGGAAAGGGTCCACTTTCCCCAACGATTTGGGAAAACTATTGGGAAAGTCTAATTTCATACCACTTTTCCCATTTTTTTTCAAAACCATTGGAAAAGGGTCCCCTTTTCCCAATGGTTTTGGAAAACTATTGGGAAAGGATATTGTAAGACCAATTTTCCCAACAGTTTGTGAAAACCTTTGGGAAAGGTTCCACTTTTCCCAATGGTTAACCTTTCCCAGTATTTTGGAAAACCGGTGAGAAAGTTCTATACCAACGGTTTTGAGGACCGTTGGGATAGGTACCCTTATTTTTTATGAATTATTTTTCCAAATATTGTTAAATAAATCAATAAATAATTTATATATATTTTTATTTATTTATTTACTCAAATATGTTCACAAAGGTAACTATAGGATAGTGGTAAAGGCTTTCATATATAACTTGGAGGTAATGGGTTCAAACCTCTGTTGAAACTTTTATTTTAGATTTACCTTACCCAATGGTTTCAGAAACTTGTTGGGAAAGACATAACCCAATGGTTTAGAGAACCGTTGGGAAAGAACTATCCCAATGGTATGGGGAACTGTTGGGAAATAACAATCCCAATGGTTTGTAAAACTATTGGGAATGACCTATGGTAATGAGCTTTCCCATTGGTTTTTAAACCATTCGGATAGGTCTTTCCCAACAGTTTTCTACAAACCATTGGGATAAGTCTTTCCCATTTCCAAATCACCCAATGGTATTGCAAATTGTTGGTATAAGTTATGACAACAGTTTGGGGACCTATACCAATGGTTCCAAAACATTGGTATAGGCAGTTTTATAATTAGTGATACTTTTTTGGTATAACAATTATCATAAAAATCACATTGTAATAAGGTTTCACTCCTAAGACCCTCATTGTGGAAAAATTTCCCTAATATAAATTCTTACCATGTCATTTCCAAAATTATCTTAAGAGTAACTTCCATCTAGTTGACCTTTACATCTCTGAGTAATTCATTATCTCCATCATATCTTTAGAGTTTTCCAAATATATCATTATTATAATATACATTGGTGAACTATATAATTCTAGGCCCAACTATGAGATAATCATAACCATTACTTATATATTCTACAATATCAATACCAATACCTCAGTAGCATAGATATGGTGGTTACCTTGCTAATTTTTTATAAGATACAGGGGAACATATCTCGAATGATCGAATAGTTTAATGGTGTTCCAAAATGATATATATACTTGAATCTAACAGTAAATTTCAAAAACATAAATTTCAAAAAAATGGAAGTAAATATTTTACATCCTTGAACTCATTTAAGGATTCCTTTTTCATATCCTGGGGATATGAATGCAAGTAAATGGTGAACTTAGATGCTCTATAAGGATTATATAGAGTAGAATCTATTATTAATAAATAGGTTATTATAAATATAAAAAGGTAAATTACTAAAAACAAATTCCATTTAATACATTACTTGATAATAAAGAGTAATATAACATTAATAAATTATGGTAAAATAAAACCATCCAAATAATCGTTTCATCCTAATGACATTGCATGTATACATTAATGGAGTAATATCATGGAAAATAATAATAGAATTTTCAATGATAAACATGTTTAACATTGTACATTATGATTCCATACTTCATGATATCTATATTTTCAATAACTTTCAATAATATGACATTAATATATGCTTAACAACCCACCTAATTAAATCTTACCAATGTGTCTCATAAGACCTATTGATGCATCTAAGGGATATATAATTTATCGCTCCCCCATCACTACATGTAAAATGAATTCCACATATATCAAATGATTGATTTAATTAATCAAAAATATACCTTGTCAATAAATGAATCCACAAAATAAATAATTTTAAATAATAATAACTCAATAGTTAATCAGATAACGTTCATGGTGAAGTACCATATAAAAAAATTACATAAAATTTATGAAATAATCATATCCATAATAAATCGTATAGATATTTTAGGGAATTTTATTTTCCAAGGATCATAAATAAGAGAATGAATCGAGATAATGTTAATGACTACAAAAAATTAATCAAGTAAATGTCAACACTTTCCCAAGTCAAACTGAGCATAAACCATCCAATAAAAGAATAATGACAGTATCATTATATCATATCAATAGTGTATTATAAGTAAAATATTTTTTTTACCTCTAATTAATAAAAATCCCATTATAATATCATTAAAATTATTCTGGGGGAAAATATCCTTTTTGCATTACCAAAAACCTTTAAAAACTAAACATTTATAGAATATTAAGAAAATAAATCATTTAAAATCATCACGGAAACTATAAAAGGAAACTTTAACGTAATCAGTGTTCATAATGATGGGAATATTCTATTTATGATGAGTTTGTAAAAATAAATATTACATTCAAATTTTTAATAAAATTTCAAAAATTAACTTATAAAAATTATAGGAATTTTACCTTTTAAATGATTTTTCAAAAACAATAATACATAGGAAACATTTTAATTAATAAATACTTATTGAAAATTAAAAATATACATTAAACAAATTTTGGTAAGATATATATTTGGAAGAAAAATCTTGTTTGTCATAAAAGGAAAATAATTTTGGTGTTTCATAAAAACATTTTTGAATTCTATTTATTACCAAACACGGTAAAATGGTTCTATTAATTAAAAATTTCATGAATTACAGAAAGATTTAAAAATTAAAGGGGTTTCATTGATAATGAATAAAAAAATTATAAAATGGTAATTCAAGCCTCAATAATCACTATTAAAATGGGATTGAACCATAAACCCTTACTACATTAATAATAATTGAATCATAACACCCATGATAGAAATAAAATAAAATTAAACATTATATACCATAAATATAAATATATTCATGATATATCATTTAAAATGGGTAGTATATACACCTCAAAAAATGAAATAGGTTCATAATTCCATATTTCTCTTAATAGAGTGGAAATTATGATAAAATCTCTCACAAAGACCATATTGTTGATGTGATAGTTAACCGATGAATGTAGTATGTGTATCATACGTAAATCATTACAAAGGAAGAATAAATTAAAGATAAAAAAATAAAATACACTACACATATAATCATAGAATATCAATAAAAATAGAATAAGTAATAAAACCAAATTAAAAGAAATTGAGTAATGAAATTATTTACCACTTGGAAACACTCAAGTCAATCCACAATGATACAATTAGTCAAATTGAAACTAAAAATACTATTATTCAGGATGGATTATGGATATTACCTTTAATAGGAGAATAATATACAATATATAACATAAATTAGGTTCATAAAAATAAAATATGTCTTAATAAGGGAATATTGAGGAGGAATCACATACCTCGCATTTATATTCAGTTGATCATTATTTAAACTCATGTATAACTTTTCTTAAATAAGATATTAATTTATACTAGAACTATATTCAAAATTAGTATATCATATATGATATTCTTATAATATCTTATGACCCATTCAATAATAATGTTTCTAAATCCTTATTCTTTTTTCTGAAAACACCTTTTTTATTGGGAATCCCTTGGTATATTTCATCTCAGATGCCCATTATAATGGGTGGTGACAATGGGACTCATCAGAATGACTAGGAAATCCATGGGGACAATGTTGTATTAACCTGAATCATTTCGTATGGATGATTCATTTTCTCTATTCCAACTAGAATTGGAGAAGATTAAGTGATAAAATCTCTAGATTAGTTTTATCTTTTACAATAATAATGAGAATTTTTGGTAATTTAATGGGAAGGTATCTTATTTCAAGAAATCTATTCACACACACAAACAACTTAATTTGAACAATTTTCTATTAATCATAATTCATTGGGATAGTTTTTTATTGGAACACAACTGGTCATTGGTCACTCTTTGTTTTTTATGGTGCTCTACCCCTCACATTTCTTTTATAATTTCCATTACCAATCCCTCATTCATTAATTTGGTTCTCAACCCTAAATAGAAAATCATATTTTGTAATGTTTGTATCAATAGTGATATAAAATCATATTTTTTTATTACCTCCACATCTGAAACCTTCTCTGCAATGGCTTATTGTCATTCTCTTCATTGAAACATAGAGCATGATTCATGGGGCATCCCTCTTTGGTGAAATCAGATTCCTATATAATTAGTCCTTAAACATTGGATAATATTACCCCATTACCTCAAAATGTATGAGGAGGTGAAATGTTAGGGGTCATGTTATCCTAATTGTTTTTGTGTTGCCTAAAAATGAAGGAAGAATCTTCTCATCACGTCCTCTTCGAATATGATTGCGCCAAATTGATTTAGGGAGAGTTTAGTTCCTTCAATGCTCTTATGTTGTGTGGTATAAATGGAATTTATTTTCTTGCACTTTGATTTAATGTTGTTTTAGTGATATGTACAGAGAATAATCTACGTGTTCTTCTACAGGTGGTCAGTTTTTTGAATTTTTGGGATGCATGAAAAAAGACTCGGTATGTGGGATATTATTTTTTATTTTCCTCATACCTATAATATCTAGAAATCAGGTTTCTGAGATAACTCCCCTCCTCAAGAATTATTAAAACACCACATAACATAGGTATATTCTAATCTATCATGGCCCTTCTTCACTTGGACAACAATCCACTCTACAAGTCTAGTAGGTGTATTAGGCTCACCCCTTATCGGGAATCCAACTCAATGTGAATGGATCCTTTAATTCTAGGAAAATGCATGGTATTGGTATACTCTCGGGCTCTATGGGATCTGTTATCTTTTAATTAATTTCATACTATGTCCATGGGGATTCACTAATAGCGACGGCATGTGCCATGCGTAGTGGGTTTCAATTAAGTAGTGAAAAAAAATATTGATCTAGAATCGATTAAAAGAGACTCTTTAATAATCTGCACCTCACTCCTTCTCTAGATAAGTATCCACTGGTCTATCATTTACAATATTTTTAGTTTTAAATATATCATTAATGATCATACAAATATTCTCCATGCCTAGTGCGAGCAAAATCTGGCAGCAGACTACATGGATTCATGGAATTTTTCTAACGATGTGTGTTCAAGTTTAATAGTTTTTTTCTCTCCCTGTCAGCTTTCTAGACATTTTTATGGTTGATTCCCTCAGGTTTCACTATTTTAGGCTCACTGAACATTTACCAATTTTTTCTCTGTGATATAAATATAAATATTATTTTTTAACTGCTTTTTTTCTCACACATATCTTTCCACAGAAATCTTGTTCTTATAAATAGGATATATATCCATAAACTTGGAAATGATATTAATGTTATAAATGTCATATTTATTTTTTGGATACATATTTTACCATTCTTTGAAGTTGGACATAGAAAATGAATCACATCGCTTTGAGGAGATGGTAGGTCCTACGTACGTACAAGTGCCAACATCATTCCCCTAATGGGTGACATGGTAATGACATAGATGATGAATTTATTTTTAATAATTTATATAATGTAATATTTATCATATATATTAATTATTTCATAATTTTTATTATTCATGTCGGTCTAGGTTGGAAGAAAAATCACATCGATTTTCTTAGTGGTGCTCCATCGAACAAAAAAATGATAGATTTGATTCCCATTTGATGAAGGTGAAGATGGATAAATATTATTCCATAAAAATAATAACATAATAATATATGGTATATATTGGTGTTTTTATATTCAATGTTTAATGACCTTAATGATGTTTGTAAAATAAGATATAAAAAAAGACAGATCTCGGTGAATACAATTACCTTCACTTAAAAGAACTTCTATTAGATCTCTTATTAAGGATGCTAGTGATGGTATTTTTGGAGGAAAATAGTTCTAGAATGTGGGTAAGTATTTTGGGGAGATATTTTGGTATTATTGTGTTGGTATAAATGTATTTATATGTGTGAATAAGTGAGGTTAGAGAGTTCCCTATTAAAATTAGGTAGAAGTAAAAATTTTGTAAATACCCAATACTATAAATATAATGGGAGATCAATCTCACCACTAGTGCCTCCATAATGTATAAATTATTATTTAAAAATAATTTAATGTTTATTCACACCACCATGGAAATAATATTAATCATTTTATTCTTTATCCTCAAAGTTTACTTACCTTTATCATTTTATTTTTCATTTAGGTAATTAGTTTTTTATCAAAAGTATGTTATTTTTTAACCCAAAAATAAAATGAGACGATTGGATAATTTGGACACACTGATTCCTAAAGATAAATATAATTTTTCAAATAAAATTTCCATGCATATGAAAAAATAATTATAACACTTCTGCAAGTAACATGAAAAACACTATTTAACCATTAATCTCTATAAAAAATTATGTATTTACAAATCATTATGAAAATAAATTATGTTGAACTTATTGAATAGTATTTATTATAATTATTTCGTATATGGAATCTATTTTATCAAATTGTATTCATTTAAATGGTGTAATTTAATTTTAAAATAAATTTGTAAATGTTATTCAAAAACTATTTTTGAAGAAATGCATTTTTCAATAATAAAATGATCTTACATGAACTATTTAACTAATGAAAAAAAAATTATTTGGATTTGAACTAATATTGTATGATATATAATATATTAATTTAGTTTTTTATATTGTGATATTAATTTTTATTTCAATTAATTAATATGGAGGGAAATTATGCATTTAAATATAGTTTTCAGAAAGAATACACTTTTAAGCCTAAAATAAAAGTATATTTAAATAAATTATAAATATGATTCAAGTGTATTTATGTTTTTCAAATATAAATAAATTATAATAATTTTAAATTGAAACTAAACTAAAATCATTGTGATACTTTCAAATAAAATAATTTATTAAAAATAAATGATAGTTTTACAAAATACAATATTTTCACAATTCACTTACAAATCCATCTTTTCAGGAAAATAAAAATAATTAAACCAAAAATAATTTTGATATTATCATTCCAAAAATTATATTATATATATATAATAATATCGAAAAGTTTTATAAATGAAATTTAATTCTTAAACATAGAATATTAAAATAAAAAAATTGTGGGAAATATATTTTTAGCATAAAATAATATTATTGAAATCATGATCGATTATTTAATAAGAATTTATAAATTAACTTTTTATTATTTATGGCCACAATATATATTTTATAATTCTATTAATTCTATTATTTCTCACAAATTCAGCATCTATAATTTAATAGTAAAATTTGAATAATATATTTTTTGGGTTGTCTATGCTCGGTGTTGAATGTTGTATATATAATCAAAAAAGATATACTCATTTAAATATAACATGGTGTTAAATAATCCCCACCTCTATTAAATTTCATCTTCTAAATTTTAAATTTCCTTTGAAAATTAAGTGTTTTATGTTTGAAAATTCATTTGTTTAAAATCCATAATATAAAAGATGTTAATAAATCATCTTCTTAAATGAGGGAATGTAAAATATGAAGGTTGGTTAGAATAAAACATAATTAGGTTTCCATGTTGGGGAACATTGGTGGGAAGTGAAAATATTCACCTAGAGGAAAATAATAAATAATTATAGATATTCCATTGATCATAAAAATGTGTATGATCACGAGAAATGTAATGAACACAAAACCTTGTATCTATCATATGTTAAAACATAACTAATTCATCAGAAATGAATGTAATGTGACAATACTTTGGCTTCATGATACATAACATAGTGTTTAGGGATTATTTTATTTCCATGATAGAGGACACCAAACCAGAATAAATAATATCTTTTTTTGTTTCACAAACATAATTAAGTCCCTTGGTTTTACTTTGATCAATTCACACAATATCTATTATCCCGAAAATGAATCTAAAAGATTAATTTTTATACTAGAAGCACAAAAATTATCTTTTCATGGATCATGATATCCATATAATATTGACAAGTCCTTCTGTATGTCTCTAAATATTTAATGATTCCAAAATGGTTGGTATTAGTTTTCTAATATAATACATTTATCTCTAAACCTCAACAGTAACACGAAAAGTTCAACTTATTATTTATACATGTAATCATTCTGTCAAAATACTATTGTAGTTAGCAGTACATTATGTAGCCCATTGGTATTAAATTCATCCTTGATACTATTTCATAGTGGGTTCGAGCCCCATGGCCTTTTTTGATAAAACATTTTATCACCCGGAATGTAGGTAGTCCATTTTTCAGACTATATTAATATAATTCCAATAATGTTACCAATTTAAAAGTAACAATATTTTCCAAAACATAAAAGATAATATAATATGAAAAGATCACCAATACCGTTAATTTGATGTCCATAAAATGTAATTGTATTCGTATTTAAATATATTTTTTGCTAAAACATATACTAAACCAAACAATTGAATTGACAAAAATGTCTCCCAAGATAAATATAATTTGGATAATCCGACCATCACATAAAACAAAAAAACGGGGTATTTAATAAATTGAACTTATAGTAATCATTAAAATATTAAAACCTAGATGGTATCCATTACTATTATGATAAAATTATATGAATACTATATTCATACAAAATGGAGACAGTTCTCATATATTTCATTATTCTTATAAAGAAAATACCACTGGTAAAAATAATTCTAAATCATAGTTATTGAATCAAAATAGATAAATAATTCAACTCGTTTACACCAAATATTATCAATCATTGGTCCTCTATGGTGTAAGAGCTAACCATTAAAGGTAGGAATTAATTTAGTCAATGTCGAGGCTCCCATCATTCAACACAATGAACTATAATTGGATCTCTATGTTGAAATTTGTATCTCTCCATTGAGATTCTATCTTTTTAGTTGAAATTCATTATTTTGAACCCTTATTTTCCACATATAAAACATTTTCTTGTTTCATTGAGACATTCACCTACATTTCTCTTTCCAAATTTTAGACAATAAATAATTTATCCTTATTTCCTCCATGGTCTCCACCACTAAATATCTTAGCATAATATGTTTTTATTTTCTTTGGTATGTTCATTAATTTGTAAATCTGTAGTATTTCAGTCATGTATCATGATAACTGATTAGTGAAAATCAATAAATCATTCACTCTAATCAGCACCTCCTTTGGTTTCTCATAATCCCAACATTTTCAAACATATTCAATGTTAAAATGAATACATTAGTTTACAACCATTGATTAATCCAAAAATTATAGTCTGAGAAACAATAGTCTTAGTGGAAAACAATTTAATCCTTTATGGGATGTCCAAATCATAAAAACTTCATTTCAATCTATGACATCATAGGTTTCACCTGGTTCTTTTATCATCATCATCTATTCAATTATTTTATTATTTTTTATTATGAAAATTGAATTAAAAAATTAATATCCCAAGGGATTGTCAAATTATTTGTGTTGGAATATGTTTTTTGTGCACCAGGTGCTGATCAAGTCAAATGAAAAAGTTCCCTTTTCATAGTAATTAACCCCAAGTATAACTATGTCAGAACCACATCCACATGTCGTATTTATAAAGGGATGTTTTATATGGAAAAACAATATAATATCTCCTTTAAGAAATATTTATGAATTTATTCTATACATATCCTCAAATTTAACCATAGGTTTATGTTTTCTAATCTCTGTTTTATTAAATTTAGTTCTCTGGGTTTCTATAAAACTTTCTACGATACCCACATTAAATTAAATAACCCCAATAACACATATTCGGTGGTTACCATACTAATTTGGCATAATATTCCATAGATAATATCCTAAAAGTTGAAATATTTTAGTATTCTTGGTAAACTAGATACATTCATTAATATGACATTACATTTGAAAATAACAAATACAACAAAGTGGAAGTAAATATTATTCTAAAATTAACTAATTTAAACATACCTTCTTCAAATACTAGGGATTGGGAAGTATGCAAATGGTTGGCTCATATGCTCAGAAAAGTTTACGTATACTGAAATTTTTTATGAATACATATGGAAAAATTAATATGGAAAGTTAAATAACTAAAAACACATGACATTCAATTAGTAAGCTGAGAAAAATTAATAATATGGAAGTGATAAATGTTTATCAAATAAGTACATCCATACAATGGCCCAACGACCTTCATTTTTTATTGATTTTTGATAATCCACCGTTCAAGGAGTGTGGTGGAACACTTAAAAGGCCCATAGGCATAAGTATTACATGGCCCATAGGCCTTAGAGGAATTCATTGCCTGTTGGCTTTAAACACTACAAACAACCCAGACTAACTACTTAGATCTACTCCACCCGAGAATCTTCATCGTAAAATAAGCTCTCCACCTCCGTTTGGCTATTCGGCTAGGCATTCCCATGCATGTGCATGATTGTCCCGATGGTAGGTGTCATACCTTCTCATTCTTGCAATCCGTTTAGCTTCTATTATGGTGAAATCTCTTTTCTCATACTCCTTGTGGAGCTTGTTCCTTGTAGTTTGTCCGGTTTGCATCTACACTTCTATAAATTTTTGTTTAATAATTTCTCTCATAATACATATTTATGCATTGAGGGGCTATATATTTTTTAGAATCACCCATCATTTCATGTCCAAATCATTCCTCGTATATCAAATAATTTATTTAATTAATTAATAATATTCTTCATCAATAAATTTATGTGTTGAATAAAGAATATCAAATGTAAATAATTCCCCAATCAATCAGAAAACAATCATAGTAATGCACGATATCTAGAAATGATATATGTTTTAATCAATAATAATATCCATGATAAATAATATGAATATTTAGGAAATATTTAATCTTTAATTATCAAAATAAATCAAATGTTTCTAGGTAATTTAATTGAATACAAAATCTATTGAAGGTATTGAATTTAAATACCTTCCTTGATTGATTTGATCATAAACACAAGAGAAAAAAGAATAAGGATTGTATTTTTATGACATAACAAAAGTAAATTATATGGTAAAAATAGGTTTTTTGTCTTCAATGAATAGAAATACAATAAAAATTTCATTAAAAATATTCTTGAGTTAAATATAGTTTTTACTTTTAAAATTACATTTAAAAATATACTATTCGAGAATATAAGAAAAATTTTATTAGAAAGGAATAAAGGAAAATTGTGAAAAATTCTTCAAATTGATGATTAGTCATGAATGTGGAAATATTTCCTTCATGCTCAATATATTAAAATTAAAATTAAATTCACATTTCCAATAAAATGAAAAAAATTAACCTATTCAGAAAATCATAACGATGTTTCCTTTTAAAAAATTTCTTAAATAGTTAAAAATTAGTGAATTTTATCATATAAATAACTGTAAAATATTAAAAATATATATATTTAAAACAATTTATGGAACATATGGATATATATGAAAAATAATTTTCAAATGAAATAAAAAATAATGTTATATTATCTTTAATAAATTCCCATCCATTTTACAAACCAAATAATGGAAATTCGTACTATTATATGAAAATTTCAAGAATATCCAAAGGAGAAAAAAATTAAATTTTTCATTATATAATGATAAAATAATTGCATTTTAGGTAAATTTAACCATAAACAATAATTGATAAAAATATATTGAAGCATAAAAACTTCTGGATTTGGTTACTTTTGTATCATAACACCACAAAAGAAATAACATCAAAGGAAACATTAAGTACCATGAATATAAATAGAATAATCATATAGAATTTCATAGAAATTTATATAAAACTCATATAAAGGAATAGGTGTATAGTATCAAAAACGATTTAATGGAGTGGAAATTGTGATGGAATCTCTAGCAAAGACCGTACCATTCAAGTGAGAATTAATCGATTAATATATTATATGTATAAAATATAAATACATATAAAACTTGTTTAAATATAACCTAAAATAATAAAAATAAATTAAATACAAAACCTTATAAGATAAAATTCAAGAAAGATGTAAAATAACCCAATAAAGAGAAATTGAGTTATGAATTTTATAAAACTTGGTAACTTTCATTTAAAATCCCCTTTGTTTAAATAATTAAAATTTAAAATTAAAATTCCATAATTTTTTAAATATTCATGATATTACAAAATAATGGGAATTATATACTCAACATGAGATAAATTAATTGCATAACATTAAATTATTTCTCAATGAAGGAAAATTGAGAAGGATTCCTTTCTCCCCATGTTTCTCTTTAGTTGAACCTGATATAATCTCTTCTATAATAGTTTTAAAAAAAGGTTATTTTTTATAAACGAAACATATTCATATTTATAATATTATATTTTATATTTTTAAATCAGATTATCACTTGTTCCTCGAGAATATGTCTTTATTACAATTTTTTGGGATGTTAAAAACTTTGTTTTCTCATCCATGTTTCATCATGAAAGATTCAGTTATTGTGTGTAGGGTATAGAAAAATAACATAAATAATTATTTATATATTATAAATATATTATTTATTCATTGTATACATTTTTTAAACCATTACTTATTGTTTTAACATAAAAAATGAATCGAATCACTTTGTGGAGATGGTATGATGTACATGTGCACTTGTGGGGATATCATTACATTAATGGCTGAATGGTTAATGAATTTTTTGAAATATTAATTTTAAATATTTAATATAATTTTATATGCATCATGTATATTAATTATTTCCATAATTATTACTATCCATGAGATTCAGTGATGGAAAAATAATTATATCAGTTCATGAGGTGATAGTCTCTTTCACACATGTGTGATATATTTAATTCCAATTTGATGGTGGTGGAGATGTTTAAATGTTAATACATTAAGAATGAAAATATAATTTTATTTGATATATTTTTAATATTTTTTATGCATAAATACATAATTAATGGTGGAAATAGATGACAAAAAAGAAAGATCATAGTGAAGAGAATTACTTTCCCGGTATGAAGATCCTTTGGATCACATTTTAAAGATCCTAGGGATGGACTTTTTGGAAGAAAACTAGATGTAAACTATAGTTAAGAATGTTGGGTAGAGTTTTTTTCTTGATTTTTTCTATCCATATAGCTTTATAGGTGTGAATAAGTTAGGAGGTTCCCATTTATAATAAATGGGGGTGACATTTTTGTAAAACCTAAAACTATTCAATAATGGTAAGTCACACTCACCCCAAGTGCCTCTAAAATTGATAAATAATGGATTGTGAGGAATTAAATTTATATCAAATCTTCATCCACAAAAAAATAACATTTTTTAAACATTTAATTCTTTATCCTCTATGTTTACTTACTTTTACCATTTTATTTTTTACCACGTTAATTCATTTTTTTACCTACGTCATATATCATATAATCAAACAAAAACAATGATCCTTATTTTTTAATTTAGATTCACTAATTATTTATATTAAATCACACTTATCAAATAAAAACAATATATATATGGAAATTTATTCTTAACATGAATACATGAAATGCATAAAACACTATTTTAACCGTAATCACGGTAAATGTGCTTTATTATAATTAAAAATAATTATGAAAAAAATTATGTTTCATTTTTTCATAATATTATTTTTTATGATTAAAAATATGGAATTAAAGTTTTGAAATACAATGTATAGAAGTGTTTGAATTAAATTTTAAAAACCCAAAAATAATTTCTATAACACCCCCAAGCATCCACGGTACGTTTCCCTTTGAATAATACAATAGCTTGTGTTGTATGCAACTTTGAGTTCAAACACACCACAACCAATCATACTAGCTGTTATGAATATTAATACCCACTTTTTACATTTTATAAATTTTATCTTTCAAAATTGACAACATTTTTGGATTTGAAATATCAAAATTGTCATAGGGTGAATTTTTGGTACTTTTCTGAAAATATTCAATTTTTGATGAATAGTGAAAAATACTAAAATAATCAAAATAATTTAGAGTATTAAATTATCAATATTAATTGTTTTTACATATCATAAGATTATATTTTTATCATTTAATATAATTTAGGTCATTGGATGTAATTTCACATTTAAACTGAACATAAAAAAGTGTCAATCTTTTGATAGTTATTATTTCATAAAAACACGATTTTTCTTTTGAAAACAGGAATTAATATTAAAATAATTTCTTCAAATTATATGTTTTGAATACAGAAAAATGGATTCCATATTTTAAATTATGAGGTCAAAATTTTTTAAAATGTTAACATTTTTTGAGACATTATAAGTTTTTACTTCAGCAAAAAAAATATTTATCGTGGTTAAAGGGGTAAATCTGGTGAATAAGGGTAAAACAATAATATTATAATAATATTAAATTACCATAACATGTGTCCTATTACTATTGGTTGATACATGTCCGACCATGGTCATCCTTGGGTAAATGTTGGGACCTCATGGAGGCACATAAGAGTGATAATGACATTTTATATTAATTAATTTAAAGTAAAGCCAAATTGAAAAAACATATATCTTTTAGTAAAACAATTATTACAACGGCTAATATAAGTTATATATTCTACTAAAAATATTAATTAAAAATATATATGGATTTATTATATAATGGTATTTTATTTATAATATTTAGACATTAAATATTTAAATTTATTTATGACACAATGACGAAGTAGTAATTACCTTATTAATGAAATATTAAAAAAATTAATATTATGAATATCCAAAAACAATTTAATTTTAGACTATTGATGAATTACACTAATTTTATAAGTCAATATGACACTTTTTGGTTGATTAAATAATTTTTTTTGAAGTAATCATTCTGTTATAATTTTCACAAAAACCAAATAGTAAATACTGTCAAAATTGACATAATTGAGTGTTGAAAACAAATAATATATTATTAATTAATAAAATATTTTCAAAAATCATAGGTTCTCCCAAAGAACTTATATAAGGTTATAAGTATTAATAATTAACCACTTGAGGTTATCTTGGCTTTTTATATTATTTTTATCAACCGAATAATATTAAAATACTATGAGACATGGTAAATGTCAAACTACTTTACTAAGAGTTAAATATAAAAGATAAGGTTAATATGGTCACCTAAACATTTATAAAACCTATTGGTTGATAGGTTTTCTATCTATACCCACCTTATCCTCGAAATGAATCATTTTTTGGTCCATTATAAATTGAAAGTGATTTTATTATAAAATAATATTTCAAGATTTTCATAAAGTGACCCTCACCTCTCTTATAAAAAGCTACTTCCCCTTATCTTAATTTCACGCCTCCAAAGCCATTTTTCTCGGCCAAAACATACCCAAATATACTCCCTAATTTTATACATTCATACTATAGGCCTTCCATAGGTCAGAGATAATTCTTAAGGATCCATTTTTATCAAATCCAAAGGAAGATCCCGAAGAAGAGTTCAATATGTCATCACCTCTTTCAAGTTATTTTCTTCTTCCACATCAACATTATTTCTTGTTTAAATTCTAAAATAATAACTCCAGTATATTATATATACTATGATGTTATTATTAAAATGGTATATTCCATCCCGCCTTTTTATTACATAACGTTTCATTACATTTTATAAACAGAAGATCTTTAATGGTTAGTGTCTTAGAAATCATAAACATAATTCAAGAAAAAAACATAAAAAATTCTTCTAATCCACTTTTACGGCTTCATCATAAGTTCATACTAAGTACAATTACTAAATCTCATAACCTGGAGATAAATTCAAAATAAATGGTAAGCAGAATGCCCAGTAAGGTAAATAAGGGAATCAGTTTACTTGGGACTTCAATAAGAACTTGAATAAAAATATAAGGACATGAGCAATGTAATTATAGCAATATCATAATATAAATAAATTGAATAATAAAATTAATATGTGGCTAAAAATTTCATTTTAAAATTCATGAACATATCACCAAGGTTTATCCCCGATGGATCATAAAAATTACCAAGGTAATTTACCAAAGTATCGTGAAACTTGTCATCTCTAGAGATTAATTATTTAATCAATGAATTTGAGCTCTATCAGGTTGCAACCTTAATATTTCTTTATTTTATCGTGATCCACATATATCATAATCATACATTTCATAAATAACACATAATTAATAAAATAAATGGGTTTCATTTCAAAATTTTGACGTTTTAGAAGTTCTTAAAAATAAGATCATTATATCATTTATAACTCATGGAAAGGGAGTTAGGGTTATATGTATGTAAATTCTAGAATTAAATATATCATATTTATATATTTATTAACACCCATATAAATGATATAGTTCTCGACAGTCACATAAATAAACAAGGTAATTTCATGAGAGAAATATATAGAATTTTTGAGATTAAATTTCTACAGCATAACGGCTATATAACATGTTTTTAGAAAATAATAAAAAGAGAGGGTACAAGGGTAAACCACTCATAAATAAATCATATTACAAAATAAATATATAATAAAATTGAGATAAGAACATCTTATGTATATTTTATTGACATACCACAAGAAAAGGAAACATGAAAGGAAATAGAAGATGTGATTTCTTTTACGAGTAATTCAGCAGCCTAACAACATCACTTAAAAATTCAGAAAAAAATTGATGATATAAGAAAGGGTATCCCATAATTTGGACATGAAATGGACAGTAATAATAACATATAAGAACATACCCTCAACATAAAGAGTTGGAAACTAGAAGACACAACATAAAGGAATTTATGACTTAATAGAGGAGGGTGAACGAATCCCTTACCTTGAAGAGTGACTTAGAAAGCTTGAATTTGGGGACCTTGGGAAGCTTTAGGGCACCTTGGGAGGACTACATCGGAGGTAAAGGCACTATAAAATCGTTGAAGATGATTTTTGAATGAAATGAATGAGTTAAATGACTTGGTATTTATAGGTGAAGTGAGTGAATAAATTATTAATTTCCAAGGGACGCATCATTAGTGGTATTTTTAAAACCATGGGATTTCCCATGGTATTGGCCACTTGGTACACCTCATAGAATATATCATTATTCATATGTAGACCAGAAATATTACATCATTATTACACCATTAATGGTGTCATTAAACACCGGAAACACAAAACTGCATTTTTACTATTCACCGAAAATTCAACTGTTTCAGAAAAATCTCAAATATTCATCCTAACCTAATATCGATGCTCTAAATTAAAAAACGAAGTCCATTATATGAAAATAATTTTTTAAATATTTTTAATTTAATTTTTATATAAAATAATTATTTATTCAAAAAAATACAACCTTAAAACTATAACTCATTTTGTAAGGCCCTAATATAAGTAATAAATGTCCCATAAAAATATTGTATACCTATAAGACAATAAAGTAACAATTTATGATTATATTTTAGGAAAATAAATTTCAATTTTAAATTATTAAATTATTTATAAAATTTTATATAAAATATTTATGCCATACAGAAATACCAAAACATAAACTATGATAATTTTTCACTTTTAAGATGTCTAAAATGTATTTATACATTCATGGCTGAAGTTTCTGTTTTTTAGTCACATTACAGTTCATTACTATTCATATGGTTAAGGTACTATTCCATCTTTACTATTCACTAAAAATCAATTCGATCTTATTGGACTCTAAATTTCTCACTTATCACAGCTGTAGAGGACCATTTTTTGAAAATCATTTCACTTTATTAATTATTAAATGAATAAAAAACATTTTAAAATACCCTTTTCCCTAAATTCATCAATAATATACATCCTATATTTATCCGGATATTTGAAGTTCACAAACTTTTCCATATGAGGAAATAACAATTTTATTTATATAAAAGGATTACACAAAGTAGTTAAGGTCTCGTTACATATCCCCTTATAACACTAGCATAGGACCTAAGTGTAAGGTGTGATATAGTGATAGAATCTAGGGGTGGCTAAGACAACATTGCCCGAGTAGTGATTTCTATTAGCTTGAACTTCTCCCTTAGGTGATTCTGTTCAAGCTTCAAACGTTGAAGTTTGGCTTGGGCATCCTAGTGTTGCTACCTCCTTTCCAAGCTCTAAAAGATGGGCTTCACATGGCTCAAGTCTATTCGATTGGGACATTCAATATTATTTCTTTATTAATTGACCAAGATAGCCGTATTTATAAAAACACAATATTAAGATTATAGTTTCCAATGGTCATATTGACCAGCGGTAATATAACAGTCAAAACCCAACGGTCTCATTTTAATTATACCGACTTCATTAATTAAAGGATATAGTTTTGTTGAGAATAAAATAAAATAACACACTAAATTAAGAAAACAAATATAATCAAAATGTTCGGGTTGTTATATTCTTCCCTAATTATGAAATTTTATCCCTAAAGTTTTATCTCGTACCTTCTGATGGGAAATGGTGTGGGTACTTTTGTTTCATAGAATTCTCGAGCTCCCATGTGGTTTCATCATATTTATGGTTTCTCCACAACACCTTAACAAGGTGGGTAGTCTGGTTGCATGTAACCTTGTCTCTATGATCCAAGATCTCCACCGGCTACTCCTCATAAGAGAGGCCAGGTTCCAGTTCTACCACCTCTGGATTTAGTACATATCAAGGGTCAGGTATGTACTTCATCTAGAGAGATACGTGGAAGACATCATGAACAATGGATAGATTTTGAGGAAGTGCAAGAAAATAGGCCACTACTCCCATACGATCAAGGATTTCATATGAGACAATGTAGCTAGGGTTGAGCTTCCCTTTCTTCCCAAACCTCATGACTCTCTTCCAAGGTGAAATCCGAAGAGAGACTTTGTCACAAACATCAAACTCCAAGTCCCTACAACGGTTGTCGGCAAAGCGCTTTTGCCGACTCTGAGCAGCCTGAATGTGTTGTTTGATGGAATGGACCTTTTTTGTTATCTTTTTCACAAGATCAGGCCCAAGAAGCATTCTCTCACCAGCTTCATCCCAACAAGTACGATTTCTACATTTCTTCCCATGTAGAGCTTCACAGGGTTCCATTTAACTACTCGAGTAGAAGATATTGTTGTAAGAGAACTCAACTAAAGATATATATTTATCCCATCCACCGTTAAATTCCATTGAGAAATTTCTCAGCATGTCCCAGAGTGTTTGAATAGTCCTTTAAGATTTGCCATCAGTTTGGGAGTGATATGCCATACTGAAATTCAATTCAGTGCTCAGAGCTTGTTGAAGACTTCTGCAGAATTTTGATGTGAACCTTAGATCATGATGAGATATGATAGAAAGTGGAACTCCATGCAGCCTTACCACTTCCTTCACAAAAATCCTGGATAGTTTATCAAGAGATAAATATTCCTGATTGGAGATCAAATGGGCGGTCTTGGTGAGACGGTCCACAATAACCCATATGGAATTATTTCCTCTGGAAGTTCTCGGAAGACTGATGACCAAGTCTATATTCATATTATCCCACTTCCATGACGGTATGGGTAGTGGTTGCAATACCCCTTTAGGAAGTTGTCACCCTACCTTCACTGGATGACATACCAGGCACCTTGAAGTGTAGTCATCAATATCCCTTTTCATATTATTCCACCAATAAGCATCACGAAAAACCCTATACATTTTTGTTCTAAAAGGATATATAGAGAATGTAGAGCAATGAGGTTCATCCATTAGCACCTTCTTTATTTCTGGAATATATGGAACACATAGTCTTGTAAAAAATTTTAGTACACGTTCCTAATTAGTATTGAACATAGAATACATCCCATCCTTCACAGCCTCAAAATTCTTCTATAACAAAGGATCTTCTTTATGAGCTTTCTTGATCTTCTCTAGTAGTGAAAGTTGATAAATCATTTGGGTTAGGATTTATGATGTTCATTCCTTTATAATTCCCATGTCCAATTTTACTAATTCATTGATCAAAGGATCTCTTTGTATCCTCAAAATGTACAGAACAACTGGGTCTTTCTTGCTTAAGGAATCAGCAACATTGTTTGCTCTTCTGGGATGATAATGAATTGAACAATCATAGTCTTTAAGGAGTTCCAACCATCTCCTTTGACTCATTTTCAATTCCTTTTTTGTGAAAATATACTTCAAACGTTGATGGTCTATGTATATATTACATTTCTCCCCATAATGATAGTGTATCTATATCTTCAGAGTAAAAATAATTGCCACCAACTCCACATCATGCGTAGGATAGTTCTATTCATGAGTCTCCATCCATCGAGATGCATAAGAAATGGCAGTGTCATTTTTCACGAGGACGCACCCAATCCCTTTTAGAGATGAATCGCTAAAAATAACGAATCCTTCTCCACTTGAGGGCAGAGTTAACATAGGTACAGTAACAAATTTCTTCTTCAGCTACTGGAAATTTTCCTCACATTCCTTTTTTTAGATGAACTTGAACCCTTTTCGAGTTAACTTGGTTAATATATTAGAATTTCTTGAATTTTTTTTCACAAACCTCCTATAATATCCAACTAAATCAAGGAAACTACGAATCTCATTTATTGTTGTAGGCTGAGGCCACTCCTCTATAAATTTTCTCTTTGTAGGGTCAATTGTGATTCCTTTAATGTTAACAATGTTCCCCAAGAAATCAACTTGTTGTAATCTGAATTCATAATTTTTGAACTTTCCAAAAAGTCTCCCCTTACGTAGAGTATTCAAAATAACCCTTAGATCATCCTCATTCTCCTCACGAATTTTGTAATATATTATAATATCATCAATAAAACTACCACAAAGTTATCAAGGTAGTATTTAAAGACTATATTTATCAAATCCATAAAAATAGAAGGTGCATTAGTCAGTCCAAAAGTCACAACAATAAGCTCATAATGCCCATATCTTGATCGGAAGGTAGTTTTTGGAATATATTCTTTCTTCACACTCAATTGATGATAACTAGATTGAATATCAATCTTAGAGAATAATTAAGCCCCACGAAGTTGGTCAAATAAGTCGTCAATTATTGGAAGAGGGTATCTGTTCTTTACAATGATTCAGTTCAGTTGTCTATAATCAATGCATAGCCACATCGATCCATCCTTCTTCTTCAAAAAGTGAACAGGTGCTCCCCAATGAGACACACTCGGTCGGATAAACCCCTTCTCCAAAAGATATTTGATTTGTTTCTTTAATTACTATAGCTCCATATTTTCCATCCTATACCGGGTCATTGATATTGGATGAGATCCAGGTATGATTTAAATAGAGAACTCTACCTCTCTTTATGGGGGAGGTCTATGAAACACCTCAGGAAATACGTCAATGTATTCCAGAAAGATGGGTATATTTTCTATCCTCAAACTCTCATTTCTTTATTCTTCTTCACTGATCAATTCCATAAAAAAGGATATAGGTGGTTCTTATAGACAAAGATCTGATTTAGATATCTCTCCTTGGAAGATAATTGTAGATTTTCCATTTAGGACTACTGAGATTTCCTTACTTTGGCATTTGATCTTAGAATATTACTTTGAGAGCCAGTCCATCCCAAATTTATTACATGTGGGACATTGCAGTTTCTTGAATCCTCTTCCTTGAACAATGATCCTTCTTAAGCTTGGCTCTGTTGATCCCTTTTTTCATTATACTTATGAGAGCACTGCATCTCCCCAAACTCCAGTTCGACTTTCATTGCACTCTGCATGATCTCTTTGTAGCTATCATGGTCTTGGTTGGATAAGTTCTTCTGCATATAAGGACTCGGTGCACCGAAAAATCTATCAACCTTACCATTTCTATCCATGGCAAAGCTAGAGGTATATCATGAATGTCGGGTTAATTTCATCTCATATCTTCTGACAGATTCATTCTCCTTCTGCTTCAGCTCGAGAGACTCTTTCTCTATTATTTTTCTCATGGATCAAGGGAAATTCTTACTGAAGAAAATCCCGCTGAACTCTTCCAATTCCATAGATTCAATATCCACTCTTTGCCTTGTTTTTTTAATCATCTCCCACCACAGATCGGCTTCTTCTTCTAAGTGATAGATGACCAGTTTGACATTCTCTAGCTCTAAATAACGGAGCACACAAAAGATCTTCTCGATAGAGCTGATCCACTGTTCAGAAATCAATTGGTCAGTTGATCCAATGAAGGTTGGTGGTTGTTGACACATAAAGGACTCAACAGAATGTTGTTCCCTTTGAGGTGAGACTGGTCTCTCAGCTTGATTCAAGTTATTTCCCATAACTTGAGTCAGTCATTTCACCATTCGCATGAATGTTTCCATTATGTCTTCCATCGGAGGGTCGTCAGCGCATGGTCCATTGTGGTCACAATTTTCGCAGTTCCTCCTATTGCTCTCCATTTTCTAAAAGAATAAAATCATAATGAGAAACTTATTTCATTTACAAATCATATAACTATAAAGGATTTCTATCTTAAATCTTTTTTAAAACAGTTACATTTCTCTATAAATCCTTCATAATAATTCATAAAAAGATTATGATTAACCAAACATATCCCTCGGGATTGTTGTAACCAAGAGTACAGAAATGCCCATTATTGTGCACCAGTTCTCATTCGAGTCTATCTCAAAGAAATGTTTTCAAGTTTTACCCCTATGTACATATGTATCAGAGCCTCCTCAACCAGCTCGTATCCAGACATGGATGTATTTGTTCGATAAACCACATAATCAATATTCACCAAAATACCAAGAAATTTTCCTATATTTAAAATTTTATATAAATTTTTTTGAAAATATTTCATATCCTAATTTCCATAAATAACTTAACCATCCTTTGATATCAACTATGGAATCCCATATTTTTATTACATAACTTTTCATTACATTTTACAAACATTGGATCTTCAATGTCTAGTGTCTTTCAAATCAGGAACATAATACATGAAAAAAATAAAAAACATTCTTCTAATCCACTTGTATGGCTTCATCATAAGTTCATCCAAAGTACAATTACTATATCTCATAACCTGGAGACATAAATTTAAAGGAAATGGTGAGCAGAAGTCCTAGTAAGGTAAAAAAGGGAATCAGTTTACTTGTGACATCAATAAGAACTTGAATAAAAACATAAGGACATGAGAAATCGATTAATAGGAATATCGTGAGAAAAAGAACCTGAATAATAACTCGAATATGTGGCTACAAAATTTCATTTTTACATTAATGAAAATATCATAAAGGTTAATCCCCGAGGTGTCATAAAAATTACCAAGGTTATTTACCAAGGTATCCTGATACTTGTCATCTCTAAAGAAAAATTCCTTACCCAATGCATTGGAGCGCTATCAGGGTTCACCCTTAATATGTATCAATTTTCATGTGATTAAAATATATCATAATCAAACATTTCATTAATAACCCATAGAGAATAAAAGAAATGGGGTTCATTTCAAAATCGGGATGTTTTAAAAGTTCTTAAAAATAAGATCATTATATCATTTATAACCAATGGAAAGGGAGTGAGTGTTATATGTATGTAAATTACAGAATTAAATATATAATATTTATATATTTATGAACACAAATAGAAATGAAATACGTCTAGGTATTCACATAAATAAACAAGGTAATTTCTTGAGAGAAAGAGATAGAAATTTTGAGACGAAATTTTTACAGCATAACAGCTATATAACATTGTTTTAGAAAATAAAAAAAAGAGAGGGTAGAAGGGAAACCCACTTATAAATAACATAAATTAAAATATAAATACTGAATAATAATGAGATAAGAACATGGTATGGATATTTTAATGACATACTACAAGGAATGAAAACTTGAAAGGAAAGAGAAGATGCGATTTGTTTTACGAGAAATTTGGAAACCTAACGACGTCACTTAAAAATTAAAAAAACAAATTGATGAGAGAATAAATGGTCTATCATAATATGGACATGAAATGGAATGTAATAAGAACATATAAGAACATACCCTTAAGATAATTAATTGGAAACTAGAAGGCACAACATAAACAAATTTATGACTTAAAAGAGGAGGGTGAAAGAATCCTTTACCTTGAAGAGTGACTTCGAAAGCTTGAATGTTGGGACCTTGAGAGGCTTAAGGGAACCTTGGGAGGAATCCTTGGTAGGAAAGGATACCATAACAGAGTTGAGGAAAAAAATTTAATGAAATTAATGAGGGAAATGTCTTGGTATTTATAGGAAAAGTGAGTGAATAAATTATTAATTTCCAAGAGACACCTCATCAGTGGTATTTGCAAAACTATGGGCTTTCCCATGGTATTGGACACTTGGGAAACCTCATTTTATATCTCACTATTCAAAATTTTACCAGAAATATTACATCATTATTACATCATTAATGATTTCATTAAACACCCAAAACTCAAAACTGCATTTTTACTATTCACCGAAAATTCGACTGTTTCAGAAAAATATCAAAACATGACACTATCCTAATATCAATGCAATAAATTCAAAAATGAAGTCCATTTTATGGAAATAATTTTCTACATATTTTTATTTTAATTTGTAAATAAAATAATTATTTATTCAAAAAAATACAATTTTAAAACTATAACTCGTTTTGTAACACATTAAACAAGTAATCAAGGTCCCATAAAAATATAATATACCCATAAGACAATAAAGTAACAATTTCTGATTAATTTTTATGAAAATAAATTTTCATTTTAAATTATTAAATTAATTAAAAAAATTAAATAATAAATTTATGGCGTACAAAAATACCAAAACTTAAACTATGATCATTTTTCACTTTTAAGATGTCTAAAATGTATTTATACATTCATGGGTGAAGTTTCTATATTTTTGGTCAAATTACTATTAATTAATATTCATATGGTTATGTTACTATTCCTACATTACAATTCACTAAAAACCAAGTTGATCTTCTTAGACTCTAAATTTCTCCCTGATCACAACTGTAGAAGACAGTTTTTTGAAAATAATTTCACATTATTGATTATTTAATGAATACAAAAGCATTTTAAAATACCCCTTTTTCCTAAATTCATCAATAATACACATCCTATATTTATCTATATATTTGACATTCACAAGAATTGCTATTAGATGAAATAAAAATTTTATTTATATAAAAGGATTACACACAGCAGCTAAGGTCTCATTACATATCCCTTTATAAAACCAGCATATGACCTAAGTGTAAGGTGTGCTATGGTGATAGAATCTTGGGGTCGCTTAGACAACATTGCTCAAGTAGTGATTTTTATCATCTTGAACATATCGCTTAGGCGATTTCGTTCAAGATTCATATGTTGATGTTCGGCTTGGGCTTGGTCCAGAGAAAAGCCCAGTAATGCTACCTCTTTCCCAGGCTCCAATATATGGGCTTCATATGCCTCTAGTCTACTGGATGAGGCCCTTAAATCTTCTTTCTGTATGAATTGACCAAGATAACCGTATTTATAAAAACACCATGTTAATATTATAGTTTCCAACGGTCATATAACAGTCGAAACCCAATGGTCTCATTTTAATTATACCCACTTCATTAATTAAAGGATATAGTTTTGTTGAGTATAAAATAAAATAACACACTAAATTACGAAAAAAATATAATCAAAAAGTTCGGTTTATTACATGGTATAACCATATTCATTATTCGATCCAAAATATGAATGACAAAGTCACCATACGTGTGTACGTACAACTTACCATCTCCACATTGTGGTGTAGTTTGTTATTAAAAAACTTCATTATTTTCATGGGTATAATAATGATCTATAATTGATTTAAATAATAAATATAACATGTCAAGGATTCTGTATATATGATATAACATTCAATTATATACGATTTCACCTTAAATTGAATGATATTGTCGCTCGTGTGTACATATGGATTACCGTCTCTACGAACGCGATGAGATTCATTCCCCATTGTAATAATTATCTTTTGATGATTAAAAATAATGTTCAAGAACTTAATATCATTATGGATATTAATCAAATACCTCCAACCCATAACAAACATGTCTTGCGTAAAAAAACATATAAAGAAAAATGAATTAGTTAACACCTGAAACGATGATAATACTAAAATATTATTAACAATGTAATATTATAATATCATATATGATATCATATTTATGTATATGGTTATTCTATAATTTAATTAAAATGATTTGACTATTATATGGAAGGTTATTGTACCCTAGACCAATGAGAAGTACAAGGTAAAGGTTAATTTCACAATCTATTTCTTATTCGATTTTGTTTTTACGTAAGTTTCTACTGGGACCTCTTTATCATCCACATCCATTTTCTTAAAAATGTAATTCAAAAAATTTTTACTATTTACTAGACTATGGTTTAAAGTCATATATACCCTTGTTTTAATTTTTAAAAAATGGTTTGAAAAGAATCATTATGTCGTTTTCCAAACATGCTACTTTATAACTTTTTTGACAAAATTATGGTAATAATGTTTTTTAACTTAAATGTCAGGTGTGGCTATTTTCCGCCATTATAACATCGCTGAAGCTTCCCATAAAAGATAATAATAATAATTTAAGAATAATAGTTTTCGTTTATAATTATATTACTTTTAAATGATTTCAAAATAGAACGAGATATTTCTCTAAAAGAAAATTTGATTTCATCTATGTCAACAACCTTTGATGGATTTTAATCTTGTTTGAAGTTGATTTATTATGATACAAATCTTACCTTATGTATTGAAGGTTTTGTGATATATTTTATTGTGTATGTGTTATTTTTACACCATTCATGGTTTATGGATAAACTATTTTCATTTTGTATAATAGCTTAAATATGAATTTTTATGTTATGTTTAAACCTTTTCATTTGAGGAATGCATTATAATTTGTAAGTGACAGGTGGAGATTGCTACATCTCCTCGATGCATCGGTAGGACTCGTGAGACAAACTAGTGGCATGGAACAATGCCTTGAAAAAATCTTCTTTGTAGTCTTGTCACAAGGCATTGACTATGTGTTTTTGAAGTCTGGTATTATGCATTTCATCTTTATGAAAGTGGCTATTGATATTGCTAGTGATTATTCGACTAGTATAATATCCATGTGAATATGTAAATTGAATTATCTGATTTTATATTTTCTATATTATGTTGATGTTTAAGTTTAAAAGGATTTTGTTTTAGTCTTATTCATTTTCTTAAATGTTTGTTCCAATTTATTAATGTTTCTACTATATTGTTATCCTTACTGAGCATCTGATCTCACCACTTTCTATGTTTTGTTTTTTCCAGTATGTGAAGAAGTATTTTATTAAAGAAGACTACCATAAGATAAACTTTGAATATTAGTATAGAAGAACATCCAATAATTTTGGTACTATAGAGATTTGGTGAGTTTTCCAAGAAATACATCAATGTCTAGATACGAGAAGGTATAGGTAGCTCTGGCATAGATGTTAATAGGGGTAAAACCCATAAACACCGCTTTGAACTAGACTAGAATGGGAACTGGTCATGACAATGGGCCTTGGGGAACTCTTGGTTACAACACTCACAGGGGATATGCTTAGGATAATTCTCTTTTTATTTAAAACCCATTATTAAGGGTTTATTAGTATATACTTTCTCAAAGAAAACATTTTTATGATTATGGATTATATCTATATACTGTTCAATTTATGTTAATTGTTTTACAAGTTTGGAATTATGTATTTTGAATCATAAACTAATTTAGTGTATTCCATTGTTTATAATTAGAGCCTATTGGAATGAATGGAAGTCGTATCCACATAACACATGTAAATATTTCCCCCCTACTAAAGATAATTATAGTGGAGCTCGTGAAGCAACTGGTGCTGATCAACTTATCAGCATACTAGGATAACTCACTCTGGTTATGAAAAATAACCTTACCCGTATGGAGCACCCTAATCTACAATGTCAAAGATCAATGTTAAACAGCTTTATGAGGCAACAACCACCAACATTCAATGGGTGTTCAAATCCATTAGGAGGTGAGCAATGGATAAATTCATTAGAAATAATATTTCAGGCTTTGGGGAGTAGCGAAAGGGAAAGAAAATTCAGGGTAGTTTATCACCTTAGTAGAGATGCAGATCAATGGGGGTCATTAATCCAAAACACAAAGGAAGATGAAGAAGTATCTAACATTGAATGGAGAGAGTTTAAGGAGATTTTATTAGAAAAATACATTCCTCGTGACCATTGAGTGGATGTGGAAAAGAAAATTTTTGAGTCTGAGGGAAAAGGAGGATGAGAATGTCACAATATATGAGGATAAATTTAAAAGGATATCAATGAATGCATCAAATTATATACAAAACCCAAGGAGAAATATTGGTAGATTCGTTGATGGTTTAAAACCATTTCTCCTTCAAGCATTAGTCTCACAATCCTTCTCATCGTATGAAGGTATTGTCTCATCCCCTATCATGATAGAAATAGAGTTCTCTAAGTCTTATGACTTCAAAGAAAAGCAACAGAAGAATAGATCTTCTGAAAAATCTGGAAATTTAAATAAGAGGAATAAGGGAAATGATGAATATCCATTCTGTGGTAAACGTGGCAAGAAACATCCTGGTACTTTCGGGAAGGGAATGCGAGTTTGTCACAAGTCTGGTGAAAAAGGCCACCAAACTTGTGATTGTAAGGGAAATAAAGATGCTTTCAATGTTGAATGCTAAAATTTTAGAGAAAAGGGGAATTATGAAAATTAATTCTCAAGGCTTGAAGTAAACTTACCCCATAAAAGTCCAAGGGATCAAGGCCAAGCTTATGCAATCACTAATGCTGAGGTTGAAGCTCTGAAAGGGGTGGTGTTAGGTAATTTAATGGTTTCCTCAAGTTTAGCCAATGTTTTATTTGATTCAGAATAATCTCATTATTTCATATCTTCCCAGTTCTCTAAGAAAATTAGATATTTTCAATTTTACATAACAAAGGAGTTTCCAGTCAAAACTCCTAAGGGAAGTATCATCGCAAAAAAAATTGTGAATCAGTTCCCATTAGGGAATATAAATGTTCTTTATTTGTGGATCTCATCATCATACCCATGATTGAATTTGATATAATATTAGGTATGGATTGTATTTCTAACCATGATGAAAAAAATTATTTGAAGAAGAAGGAGGTTACAATTTTCAATGATGATAAGGTTTAATTTATCTTTAGAGAAGAAACGTCACCACCTGATTCTTATCTAGATCCGCCCCCAGTAGCTCTACTAAATTCAATTATTGAGAGGGAAAAAATTAAATAACTATGGGTGAGGAAAATAATGTCGAATAGAGGACGTACCTATTGTGAAAGAATATGTTGATGTGTTTATAGAGGATTTATTTGGGTATCCTATAGAACGAGAAATTGAGTTTTTCAATGACTTAATTTCTGGTTCAAGGACCATATTAAAGACCCCTTATAGAATAGCCATTATGGAATTAGTGGAACTAAAGAAAAAAATAGGGGAATTGAGTAACAAAAGATTTATTCTCCCTAGTGTTTATCCATAGGTAGCTGATGTCCTTTTTGTTAAAAAGAAATATGGATCTATGAGGTTGTGAATTGACTATAGGGAGATCAATGATATAATAATAAAGAACCAGTATCCCCTACCTTTCATTGTTGATTTATTCACCCAATTTCATGGATCTCAATATATTTCAAAGATCGACCTTCGATCTGGATATCATTAGTTTTGTGTGAAGAATGAATACATTCTGAAAACAGCATTTCAAACCAGGTACAGGCATTACGAGTTCACAGTAATGCCTTTTGGATTGACTAACACACCTTATGTCTTCATGGATCTAATGAATAGAGTTTTAAAGGAAAATATTGATGAATTTTATTTGTATTTATTGATTATATTTTGGTATAATAAAAAATATATGAATATTATGAAAATCACTTTCACACTATCCTAAGGACTCGTAGAAGAAATGAATTATATGGGAAATTTAGAAAGTGTGAATTATGGATTTAGAAGATTTTTTTGTTGTCCATATTTTCTCTAAGGATTGAATCCTTCTTGATCATTCAAAGACTAAGGAAATCCAAGAAAGGACAGCACCGACGAGTATAACTGAGGTAGCTAGTTTTCTTGGTTTAGCGGGTTATTATCGGCTTTTCATCCAGAATTTTTCCCGGCAGGCTAACCCATTAACCAAGACCACAACTAAAGGGGTAAATTTTTTTAGGACAAAAGAGTGTGAAATTGTTTTGAATAACTGAAGAGAATATTATTCAATTCTCTTATATTGACTCTACCATCAAGGAATGTTGTTTGTTATTTATAGTGATCCTTCAAAGAAAGTACTTGGTTGTGTCCTTATGCAGAATGATAGAGTTATTTATTATGCATCACAGTAGCTAAAAATTCGTGAACAAAACTATTCTACTCATGATATTGAGTTAGAAGCTATAATATTTTCTTTAAAAAGTTCTCAGAATGATGATGAGGTGTTTCAACAAAGGATTAATGCTGTGATTGATGATAGATTGAGTGAATTCCTAAATAATGATGGAATTTTGAAATATCGGAAGAGACATTGTGTTCTTGACATACCTGATCTAAAACGGGAATTTTTGGATGATGCTCAAAGATCCAATTTCCCAATACACCCTGGTATCACTATGACGAATAGATATATAATGGAAAAATTTTTGTCGGACAACATGAAGAGAGAGAGTGCTAATTATTTGTCAAGATGTATGGTTTGTCAACAAGTGAAAGCTGGAAGACAACATCCAAGAGGATTCATGCAACCTCTTCTTATACCTGATTGGAAATTGGATGATATTACGATAGAATTTTTCATGGTGACACCAAATACTCCTAGAAGGAATGACGCAATATGGTTCATTATTGGTCGTCTTACCATGTCATCCCATTTTCTTGCTATAAGAGACGATTTACCACTTAAACGTCTGACAAGAATATATATTAGTGAAGTTGTAAGACTTCATGGTGCACCCCTATTGATTATTTCTGATCATGATCACCGTTTTACATCATGATTGAAGAAAAGTCTTCAGAAGGACTTGGATACTAAACTTTGTCTGATCACTTCCTACCACCCTCAAACTGATGGACAATCAGAATGTACTTTTAAAACCTTAGAAGATTTGTTGAGATCTTTCTCAATTGGCTTTCATGTAATGTGAGATCAATATTTACCTCATGTAGAATTTTCCTATAACAATAGCTTATATTAAATAATTCAAATGGCACCATATGAAGAGTCATATGGAAAGATATGTCACACACCAACTTGTTAGGATGATGTTGGTGAAAGAAAACTATTAGTCCCAGAATATGTTGAGGAAATGATGAAAAAGGTGAAAATTAACCAAACCCACATCAAAGCAGCCCAAAGTAAGAAAAAGAGCTATGCCGATAAACAAAAGAAGGATTTGGAATTTCAAGTAGGAGAACAAGTTTTCATGAAGGATCTCTATGGAAGGGTGTTATACATTTCCGTAAGAAGGGTAAATTCAGTCCCAGTTACATCGGACCTTTCAAAAATCTAGAATGAGATGGAGTTGTAACTAATATTTTGGATATGCCTATAAGTCTCTCCAAAGTTCATGATGTGTTCCCCATATCACTGTTGAGTAAAATACATGCCTGACCTAACACATGTAATCACCTATGACGAAATATAACTACAACCCGATCTATCTTATTACAAAGATCCTATTATAACTCCTGATAATAAAGAACAAGTATTGAGAAACCAGAAGGCTCGTAAAGTTCTATGGATAAACCATATGATGGAAGAGGAAATGTGGGAACCTGAGGAACTTATGATGAAGAACCACCCAAATCGTTTTACGCAATAAAATGCTAGAAATTTTGAGGATGAAATTATTTTAAGGAGGGGAGGATGTAACACCCCAAAATTCCACGATATGTTTCCCTTGGAATAATACTATAGCTTGTGTTGTACACAACTTCGAGTTCAAACACACCACAACCTATCAAACTAGCCATCGTGAATAGTAATAACCACTTTTTAGAAATTTATAAATTTTATCTTTCAAAATGGACTTTATTTTTGGATTCATAATATCAAAATTGGCTTAGGGTGAATTTTTTGTGCTTTTTTGAAAATACTCAATTTTTAGTGAATAGTGAAAAATACTAAATTAATCAAAATAATTTAAAGTGTTAAATCCTATATTTGATTGATTTTTAATTATAATTAGATTAATATTTTATCATTTAATATAAATTAGTTCATTGGTTGTAATTTAACATTTAAACTGGACATAAACTATTGTCAATCTTCTGATGGTTATTATTTCTTAAAAAACAGCTTTTTTGTTTTGACAATGAGATTTAATTTTAAATTAATTTCTGCCACTTATGTGTTTTGAATTTAGAAAAAAGGATTCCATATTTAGAATCAGGAGATCCAAATTTTTTAAATAGGTAACTTTTATTTTTATACATTAGGAATATTTACTTCAGTAAATATTTTTATACCATGGTTAAAGGTGTAAATCCGGTAAATAAGGTTAACAACATAAAACTATAATGATATTAAATTACCCTAACATGTTTCCTATTTATAATGGTTGACACATGTATGACCATGTACATCTTTAGGTCGATTTAAGGACCACATAGAGCCACCTAAGAGTGATAATGGCACTTTATATTAATTAATTTAAAGTAATGACAAAAATGACAAAAAAATATATCTTTTAGTAAAAAAATTTACAAGGGGTTATATATGTTTATTCTTTCACTAAAAATGAACATTATAAATATAAAATTATTCCCTACATAATGGTATTTTATTTATAATTTTTAGTAATTAAATAATTAAATTTATTTATGAAACAATGATGACGTTGTAATTACCTTATTAATGAAAGACTAAAATAATTAATATTATAAATATCCAAATAAATGTAATTTGATACTTTTGATTAATTACACTAATTTTCTAGGTTAATATGACATTTTTGGGGTTGATTATATAATTTTTTTTGAATTAATAATGATGTAACGATTTTCACAAAAACCAAATACTAAATAGTGTCAAAATTGACATAATTGTGTTTTTAAAACAAATAATATATTATGTAAATCCACATTCTTGACACTCAATTAATGATATCCATATCGATGATCAATCTGAAAAAAAATAAACTCCTCGTAATTGATCAAAAATATCATCGATATAGGGTGGAGGATAATTTGTTACATCATTAATGATTTCATTAAACACCAAAAACTCAAAACAACATTTTTACTATTCACCGAAAATTCGACTGTTTCAGAAAAATATCAAAACTTGACACTATCCTAATATAAATGCAATAAATTCAAAAATTAAGTCCATTTTATGGAAATAATTTTCTATTTTTTTTTTATTTTAATTTTTAAATAAATTCATTATTTATTCAAAAAAATACAATTTTAAAACTATAACTCATTTTGTAACATATTAAACAAGTAATCAAGGTCCCATAAAAATATCATATACCCATAAGACAATAAAGTAACAATTTATGATTAAATTTTATGAAAATAAATTTTCATTTTAAATTATTAAATTAATTAAAAAAATTAAATAATAAATTTATGGCGTACAAAAATCAACAAAACTTAAACTATGATCATTTTTCACTTTTAAGATGTCTAAAATGTATTTATACATTCATGGGTGAAGTTTCTATATTTTTGGTCAAATTAGTATTCATTAATATTCATATGGTTATGTTACTATTCCTACTTTACAATTCACTAAAAACCAAGTTGATCTTCTTAGACTCTAAATTTCTCCTTGATCACAACTGTAGAAGACAATTTTTTGAAAATAATTTCACATTATTAATTATTTAATGAATACAAAAACATTTTAAAATACCCCTTTTTCCTAAATTCATCAATAATAAACATCCTATATTTATCTATATATTTGATATTCACAAGCATTTCCATTAGATGAAATAAAAAAAATTATATAAAAGGATTACACAAAGAAGCTAAGGTCTCGTTAGATATACCTTTATAAAACCAGCATATGACCTAAGGGTAAGGTGTGATATGGTGATAGAATCTTGGGGTCGCTCAGACAACATTTCTCAAGTAGTGATTTTTATCATCTTGAACTTATCGCTTATGCGATTCCGTTCAAGCTTCATACGTTGAAGTTCGGCTTGGGCTTGGTCCAGAGAAAAGCCCTGTAATGCTACCTCTTTCCCAGGCTCCAATATATGGGCTTCATATGCCTCTAGTCTACTGTATGGGGCCCATAAATCTTCTTTCTGTATTAATTGACCAAGATATCCGTATTTATAAAAACACCATGTTAATATTATAGTTTCCAACGGTCATATAACAGTCGAAACCCAATGGTCTCATTTTAATTATACCCACTTCATTAATTAAAGGATATAGTTTTGTTGAGTATAAAATAAAATAACACACTAAATTAAGAAAAAAATATAATCAAAAAGTTCGGTTTATTACATGGTATAACCATATTCATTATTCGATCCAAAATATGAATGACAAAGTCACCATACGTGTGTACGTACAACTTACCATCTCCACATTGTGGTGTAGTTTGTTATTAAAAAACTTCGTTATTTTCATGGGTATAAAAATGATCTATAATTGATTTAAATAATAAATATAACATGTCAATGATTCTGTATATATATGATATAACATTGAATTATATACGATTTCTCCTTAAATTGAATGATATTGTCGCTCGTGTGTACATATGGATTACCGTCTCCAAGAACGTGATGGGATTCATTCTCCATTGTAATAATTATCTTTTCATGATTAAAAATAATGTTCAAGAACTTAATATCATTCTGTATATTAATCAAATACCTCAAACCCATGACAAACATTTCTTGCGTAACAAAACATATAAAGAAAAATGAATTAGTTAACACCTGAAACGATGATAATACTAAAATATTATTAACAATGTAATATTATAAGATCATATATGATATCATATTTATGTATATGGTTATTTTATAATTTAATTAAAATGATTTGACTATTATATAGAAGGTTATTTTACCCTAGACCAATGAGAGGTAAAAGGTAAGGGTTAATTTCACAATCTATTTCTTATTCGATATTGTTTTTACGTAAGTATCTACTGGGACCTCTTTATCATCCACATCCATGTTTCTTAAAAATGTAATTCAAAACATTTTTACTATTTACTAGACTATGGTTTAATTTCATTTATACCCTTGTTTTACTTTTTAAAAAATGGTTTGAAAAGAATCATTCTGTCATTTTCCAAACATGCTACTTTATAACTTTTTTGAAAAAATTATGGTAATAATTTTTTTTAACTTATATGTCAGGTGTGGCTATTTTCCGCCATTATAACATCGCTGAAGCTTCCCATACAAGATAATAATAATATTTTAAGAATAATAGTTTTCGTTTATAATTATATTACTTTTAAATGATTTCAAAATAGAACGAGATATTTCTCTAAAATAAAATTTGATTTCATCTATGTCAACATCCTTTGATGGATTTTAAGTTTGTTTGATGTTGATTTATTATGATAAAAATCATACATAATGTATTGAAGGTTTTTTGATATATTTTATTGTGTATGTGTTATTTTTACACCATTCATGGTTTATGGATAAACTATTTTCATTTTGTATGATATCTTTAATATGAATTTTTATGTTATGTTTAAACCTTTTCATTTGAGGAATGCATTAGAATTTTTAAGTGACAGGTGGAGACTGCTACATCTCCTCGATGCATCGGTAGGACTCATGAGACAAACTAGTGGCATGGCACAACGCCTTGAAAAAATCTTCTTTGTAGTCTTGTCACATGGCATTGACTATGTGTTTATGAGGTCTGGTATTATGCATTTAATCTTTATGAAAGTGGCTATTGATATTGCTAGTGATTATTCGACTAGTAGAATATCCATGTGAATATGTAAATTGAATTATCTGATTTTATATTTTCTATATTATGCTGAAGTTTAAGTTTAAAAGAATTTTGTTTTAGTCTTATTCATTTCCTTAAATGTTTGTTCCAATTTATTAATGTTTCTACTATATTGTTTTCCTTACTGAGGATCTGATCTCACCACTTTCTATGTTTTCTTTTTTCCAGTATGTGAAGAAGTATTTTATTAAAGAAGACTACCATAAGATAAACTTTGAATATTAGTATAGAAGAACATCCTAGAGTTTTGGTACTATAGAGATTTGGTGAGTTTTCCAACAAATGCATCCATGTCTAGATACGAGAAGGTATATGTAGCTATGGCATAGATGTTACTAGGGGTAAAACCCAAAAACACCGCTTTGAGCTAGACTAGAATGGGAACTGGTCATGACAATGGGCCTTGGGGAACTCTTGGTTACAACACTCACAGGGGATATGCTTAGGATAATTCTCTTTTTATTTAAAACCCATTATTAAGGGTTTATTAGTGTATAATTTCTCAAAGAAAACATTTTTATGATTATGGATTATGTCTATATACTGTTCAATTTATGTTAATTGTTTTACAAGTTTGGAATTATGTATTTCGAATCATAAACCAATTTAGTGTATGCCATTGTTTAGAATAAGAGCCTATTGGAATGAATGGAAGTCGTATCCACATAACACATGTAAATATTTCCCCCCTACAAAAGATAATTATAATGGATCTCGTAATGCAACTGGTGCTGATCAGCTTATCACCATACTAGGATTACTCACTCTGGTTATGAAAAATAACCTTACCCGTATGGAGCACCCTAATGTACAACACTGAAGATCAATGTTAGATAGCTTTATGAGGCAACAACCACCAACATTCAATGGGTGTTCAAATCCATTAGGAGGTGAGAAATGGATAATTTCATTAGAAATAATATTTCAGGCTTTGGGGAGTAGCGAAAGGGAAAAAAATTTCAGGGTAGTTTATCACCTTAGGGGAGATGCAGATCAATGGGGGTCATTAATCCAAAACACAAAGGAAGATGAAGAATTATATAACATCGAATGGAGAGAGTTTAAGGAGATTTTATTAGAAAAATACATTCCTCGTGACCATTGAGTGGATGTGGAAAGGCAATTTTTGAGTCTGAGGGAAAAGGGGGATGAGAATGTCACAATGTATGAGGCTAAATTTACAAGGATATCAATGAATGCATCAAATTATATTCATAACCCATGGAGAAATATTGGTAGATTCTTTGATGTTTTAAAACCATTTCTCCTTCAAGCATTAGTCTCACAATCCTTCTCATCGTATGAAGGTATTGTCTCATGCACTATCATGATAGAAATAGAGTTCTCTAAGTCTTATGAATTCAAAGAAAAGAAAAAGAAGAATAGATCTTCTAAAAAATCTGGAAATTTAAATAATAGGAATAAAGGAAATGATGAATATCCATTCTGTGGTAAATATGGGAAGAAACATCCTGGTACTTTCCTGAAGGGAATGCGAGTTTGCCACAAGTGTGGTGAAAAAGGCCACCAAACTTGTGATTGTAAGGGAAATAAATATGCTTTCAATGTTTAATGCTAAAATTTTAGAGAAAAGGGGAATTATGAAAATGAATTCTCAAGTCTTGAAGTAAAATTACCCCATAAAAGTACAAGGTATCAAGGCCAAGCTTATGCAATCACTAATGCTGAGGTTGAAGCTCTGAAAGGGGTGGTGTTAGGTAATTTAATGGTTTCCTGAAGTTTAGCCAATGTTTTATTTGATTCAGAATAATCTCATTATTTCATATCTTCCCAGTTCTCTAAGAAAATTAGATATTTTTAATTTTACATAACAAAGGAGTTTCCAGTCAAAACTCCTAAGGGAAGTATCAGCGCAAAAAAAATTGTGAATCAGTTCCCATTAGGGTGTATAAATGTTCTTTATTTGTGGATCTCATCGTCATACCCATGATTGAATTTTATATAATATTAGGTATGGATTGTATTTCTAACCATGATGCAAAAATTTATTTGAAGAAGAAGGAGGTTACAATTTTCAATGATGATAAGGATTAATTTATCTTTAGAGAAGAAACGTCACCACCTGATTCTTATCTAGATCTTCCCCCAGTAGCACTACTAAATTCAATTATTGAGAGGGAAAAAATTAAATAACTATGGGTGAGGAAAATAATGTTCGAATAGAGGACGTACCTATTGTGAAAGAATATGTTGATGTGTTTATAGAGGATTTATTTGGGTATCCTCTAGAACGAGAAATTGTGTTTTTCATTGATTTAATTCTTGGTTCAAGGACCATATTAAAGACCCCTTATAGAATAGCCATTATGGAATTAGTGGAACTAATGAAAAAAATAGGGGAATTGAGTAACAACAGAATTATTCTCCCTAGTGTTTCTCCATAGGTAGCTGATGTCCTTTTTGTTAAAAAGAAATATGGATCTATGAGGTTGTCAATTGACTATAGGGATATCAATGATATAATAATAAAGAACCAGTATCCCCTACCTCGCATTGTTGATTTATTCAACCAGCTTCATGGATCTAAATATATTTCAAAGATCAACCTTCGATCTGGATATCATTAGTTTTGTGTGAAGAATGAATACATTTTGAAAACAGCATTTCAAACCAGGTACAGGCATTACAAGTTTAGAGTAATTCCTTTTGGATTGACTAACACACCCTCTGTCTTCATGGATCTAATGAATAGAGTTTTAAAGGAAAGTATTGATGAATTTTATTTGTATTTATTGATGATATTTTGGTATAATAAAAAACATATGAATATTATGAAAATCACTTTCACACTATCCTAAGGACTCGTAGAAGAAATGAATTATATGGGAAATTTAGAAAGTGTGAATTATGGCTTTAGAAGATTTTTTTTGTTGGCCATATTTTCTCTAAGGATGGAATCCATGTTGATCATTCAAAGACTAAGGAAATCCAAGAAAGGACAGCACTGACGAGTATAACTAAGGTACCTATTTTTCTTGGTTTAGTGGGTTATTATCGGTGTTTCATCCAGAATTTTTCATGGCTGGCTAACCCATTAACCAAGACCACAACTAAAGGGGTAAGTTTTTTTAGGACAAAAGAGTGTGAAAATTGTTTTGAATAACTGAAGAGAATATTATTTAATGCTCTTATATTGACTCTACCATTAGGGAATGTTGTTAGTTATTTATAGTGATCCTTCAAAGAAAGTACTTGGTTGTGTCCTTAAGTAGAATGATAGAGTTATTTATTATGCATCACAATAGCTAAAAATTCATAAACAAAACTATTCTACTCATGATATTGAGTTAGCAGCTGTAATATTTTCTTTAAAAAGTTCTCAGAATGATGATGAGGTGTTTCAACAAAGGATTAATGTTGTGATTGATGGTAGATTGAGTGAATTCCTAAATAAAGATGGAATTTTGAAATATGGGTAGAGACATTGTGTTCTTTACATACCTGATCTAAAACAGGAATTTTTGGATGATGCTCAAAGATCCAATTTCCCAATACACCCTGGTATCACTATGATGAATAGATATATAATGGAAAATTTTTTGTGGGACAACATGAAGAGAGAGATTTCTAATCATTTGTCAAGATGTATGGTTTGTCAACAAGTGAATGCTGGAAGACAACATCCAAGAGGATTCATGCAACCTCTTCTTATAACTGATTGGAAATTGGATGATATTACGATAGAATTTTGCATGGTGACACAAAATACTCCTAGAAGGAATGATGAAATATGGTTCATTGTGGGTCGTCTTACCATGTCATCCCATTTTCTTGCTATAAGAGAATATTTACCACTTAAACATCCGACAAGAATATATATTAATGAAGTTGTAAGACTTCATGGTGAACCCCTATTGATTGATTCTGATCATGATCACCGTTTTACATCATGATTGAAGAAAAGTCTTCAGGAGGACTTGGATACTAAACTTTGTCTGATCACTTCCTACCACCCTCAAACTGATGGACAATCAGAATGTACTTTTAAAACCTTAGAATATTTGTTGAGATCTTTCTCAATTGACTTTCAAGGTATGTGGGATCAATATTTACCTCATGTAGAATTTTCCTATAACAATAGATTATATTCAAGAATTCAAATGGCACCATATGAAGAGTTATATGGAAAGATATGTCACACACCAACTTGTTAGGATGATGTTGGTGAAAGAAAACTATTAGTCCCAGAATATGTCGAGGAAATGATGAAAAAGTTGAAAATTAACCAAACCCACATCAAAGCAGCCCAAAGTAAGAAAAAGAGCTATGCTGATAACCAAAATAAGGATTTGGAATTTCAAGTAGGAGAACAAGTTTTCATGAAGGTATCACTATGGAAGGGTGTTATACATTTCCGTAAGAATGGTGTATTAAGTCCCAGTTACATCGGACCTTTCAAAAATCTAGAACGAGATGGAGTTGTAACTTATCTTTTGGATATGCCTATAAGTCTCTCCAAAGTTCATGATGTGTTCCACATATCATTGTTGAGTAAAATACATGCCTGACCTAACACATGTAATCACCTATGAAGAAATATAACTAGAACACGATCTATCTTATTACAAATATCCTATCATAACTCTTGATAATAAAGAACAAGTATTGAGAAACCAGAAGACTCGTAAAGTTCTATGGATAAACCATATGATGGAAGAGGAAATGTGGGAACCTGAGGAACTTATGATGAAGAACCACCCGAATCATTTTACGCAATAAAATGCTAGAAATTTTGAGGATGAAATTATTTTAAGTAGGGGAGAATGTAACACCCCAAAATTCCAGGATACGTATCCCTTGGAATAATACAATAGCTTGTGTTGTACACAACTTCGAGTTCAAACACACCACAACCTATCAAACTAGCCATCGTGAATAGTAATACCCACTTTTTAGAAATTTATAAATTTTATCGTTCAAAATGGACTTCATTTTTGGATTCATAATATCAAAATTGGCCTAGGGTGAATTTTTGGTGCTTTTTGGAAAATACTCAATTTTTGATGAATAGTGAAAAATACTAAATTAATCAAAATAATTTAAAGTGTTAAATTCTATATTTGATTGATTTTTAATTATAATTAGATTAAAATTTTATCATTTAATATAATTTAGGTCATTGGATGTAATTTAACATTTAAACTGGACATAAAATATTGTCAATCTTCTGATGGTTATTATTTCTTAAAAAACTGCTTTTTTGTTTTGACAATGAGATTTAATTTTAAATTAATTTCTGCCACTTATGTGTTTTTAATTTGGAAAAAAGGATTCCATATTTAGAATCAGGAGGTCCAAATTGTTTAAATAGGTAACTTTTATTTTTATACATTAGGAATATTTACTTCAGTAAATATTTTTATACCATGGTTAAAGGTGTAAATCCGGTAAATAAGGTTAACAACATAATACTATAATGATATTAAATTACCCTAACATGTTTCCTATTTCTAATGGTTGACACATGTATGACCATGTACATCTTTAGGTAGATTTAAGGACCCCATAGAGCCACCTAAGAGTGATAATGACACTTTATATTAATTAATTTAATGTAATGACAAAAATGACAAAAAAAATATATCTTTTAGTAAAAAAAAATTCACAAGGGGTTATATATGTTTATTCTTTGACTAAAAATGAACATTATAAATATAAAATTATTCCCTACATAATGGTATTTTATTTATAATTTTTAGTAATTAAATAATTAAATTTATTTTTGAAACAATGATGACGTTGTAATTACCTTATTAATGAATGACAAAAATAATTAATATTATAAATATCCAAATAAATGTAATTTGAGAGTTTTGATTAATTCCACTAATTTTCTAGGTTAATATGACATTTTTGGGTTGATTATATATATTTTTTTGAATTAATAATGATGTTACGATTTTCACAAAAACCAAATACTAAATAGTGTCAAAATTGACATAATTGTGTTTTTAAAACAAATAATATATTATTAAGTGATACAATATTCCTAAAAATAGAAGGTTCGGCAGAAGGACTTAGATAAGGTTATATATATTAATAATGAACCTCATGGGTTTTTATTGTCTTGTTATAGTATGTTTATAATCCATATAATATAATAAATGTTATATATATTAATAATGAACCACTTGGGATTCGCTTGGCTTGTATTAGTAAATTTATCAACCATATAATATAAAAATACAAAGAGACATGGTAGATGTCAGAATATTTAACTAAGAGTTAAATCTAAAAGATAAGGTTAATATGGTGACCTAATCCTATCTAAAACCTATTGGTTGAGAGATTTTGGACCTATCCCCACCTTAGCCTAGAAATAAATCATTTTGGAGCCATTAGAAACCTAAAATTATTTTATTATAAAATATTATTTCACGATTTTCTTGAAGTGACCCTCACCACTCTTATAATAGGGTACTTACCCTTTTATTAATTTCATGCCTCCAAATTCAATTTTCTTGGCCAACCCCTCCCCAAATATCCTCCAAACATTCCTCCCTTCATCTTAGAGGCCTTCCTTTGGTCAGAAATCCAACCTAAGGAGCCCTTTTGATCAAATGAAAATGAAGAACCCCAAGAAGATGTAAATATTTCATCACCTCTTTCAAGTTATTTACTTCTTCCAATTTCTATTTATTTGTTGTTTCTATTCCAAAATAATAACCCCAGTATCTCTTATATACTGTGATGTTATTAGAAAAATGGTACGACCATATTGATTATTCTATCCATCATATGAATGACAAAGTCTAAATACATGTGTACGTATAGCTTATCGTCCCCACCTCATGGTGTAGTTTGTTATTCAAACACTTAATAATTTGTATTGGTATAATAATAATTTATAATTTACGTAAAAAATATTTATTACATGTTTATTATTCTGTATATATGATATAAAATTCAATTATATATGATTTATCCTTCAATTGAATGATATTTTTACTCCTGTGTACGTATGGATTTTTGTCTACATGAACACGATGAGATTATTTCCCCATCATAATAATTTTTATTTGATGATTCAAAATAATTTTTACCCATAACAAACATTCCTTACGTAACAAAACATATAAAGTAAAATGAATCAGCTAACACCCAAAACGAATATAATACTAAAACATTATTAACAATGTAATATTATAAGATCATATATGATATCATATTTATGTATATGGTTCTTTTATAATCTAATAACAATGATTTAACTATTATATATGAGTTTAAGTTACCCTAAACCAAAAGGATGTACAAGGTAAGTGTTAATTTCAAAATCTCTTTATTATCCGAGGTTGTTTTTACTTAAGTATGTTCTGGGACAACTTTATCATCCACATCTATGTTTCATAAATATGTAATTCAAAACATTTTTACTATTTACTAGACTATGGGATAAATTCATCTACAACTTTGTTTGACTTTTAATAAAATAGATTGAAAGGAATTTTCTAACATTTTCAAAACAAGGTACTTTATGACCTTTTCGACAAAATTAAGGTAAGAATGTTTTTTTAACTTATACGGCGGGTGCGACTATCTTTCGCAGTTATAGCATCACTGAATCTTCCCATAAAATCTTATGTGAATATTTTAAAAATAAATGTTTTAATTTATAATTATATATCTTTTAAATGATTTCAAAATAGAAATATATATTTCTCTAAAAAATATTTTATTTCATCTATTTCAATATCCTTTGATTGATTTTAAGTTAGTTTGAAGTATATTTTTTATTATAAAAATATTCCATATTATATTTAAGGTTTTTTTATATTTTTTACTGTGGATGTGTGTTTTTACACCATTCATGTTTTATGGATAAACTATTTACATTACGTATGCTATTTTTAATGCGAACGTTTATTTTATGTCAAAAAAATTTCGTATGAGGATTGATTTGGACTTAGTAAGTGATGGGTGGATCCTACTACAGCACCTCAATGTATCGGTAGGTATTATGAGTCAAACTAGTGTCTTCGGATAAGGCCTTGACAAAATATTATTTGTAGTCTTGACACAAGGCCTTGACTATGTGGTTATGAAGTCTGGTGTTATGCATTCCATCATTATGAAAGTAGATATTGATATAGCATGTGATTATTCATCTAGTAGAATATCCATGTGAATAAGTAAATGGAATTATCTGAGTCATTTTTTCAATATTATGCAGAAGTTTAAATTTAAAAGTGTTTTGTTTTAGTCTTATACATTTCCTTTAATGTTTATGTCGATTTATGAAACTTTCCACTATATTGTTTTCCTTACTGAGCATATGATCTCACCCCATTCTATGTTTTATTTTTTCCAGTATGTGAAGAATTATTTTATGGTCGACCTGTAAACATGGACTATGGATATAAGTGTATTCAAAAGCGGACAAAATGTTGTTGATGTTTTTATTTCCTGATTTAATGTAAAATTTATGAATATATCTGGTACTTATAAGACTAATTAACTGATTTTTCTTTCAAGAAATGATTCCTTGTATCATTCGAATGTTATGTAATAATGCCCCGACTCTGGGTAACTAGGGTCGGGGTGTTACATTGTCAAAAAACAGTTTTTCAAAAACATGAATTTTTAAAATACAAGATGGACTTACATTAACTATATGACAAGTGATAATAATTAAATATATTTAAATTTAGATTGTTTTATATATAATATAAAATTTTAATTACAATATTTTTAATTATTGGTTATTTTAATTAATTTAAATGGTGGAACATTATTCATTAAAAACCCATTTTCAGATAAAAATGAGTTTATTTCCCTAAAAAACGTTTAAAACCCTTGGTTTAAATATGGTTCCATTGAAATTAATTCTTTAAAATCATAATACATATTATGTTGGAACTATTTTTTCAAAAAAATCAATATCATTATGATATTAATGAATTTTTTGTTTAATGGTAGCAGTTTTGAATATAAGGAAGATTAGTGAAATTTGATTGTGTATGCAAAATACCCACCATCCGTATATAAATTTATTGATGTATGAGAATGAATCACCTTTGAGGTTGTGTCACATACAGTGACAACTCTCTATTTAAGACAACTCACTATCAATGTGAAGTAGTGGATATGTATGGGAAACACCCACATTCGGCTCTGTGTCACTATCAGCTTGTGAAATTTGGAGTTGTATGAGAAATTCTCTCCATTGAGTTTGAGTCACTGCCAGTAATGACTCACAATTAGGAGAAAATCAAGTCCACTATAGAAATTTGGATATGTTCTAGAATCACCCACCTTCAGTTATATCTCACTTCTAGAGGATGACTCATGGTTGAACCATAAAATTGACATAGTGTTAGAAACAATTACCATATAAGGAGAGTTTCCACCAGAACAAAAAAAGGGCTATGTGTTGAAGTGAAATACGATCAGAGAAGATTCACAGTTGAAGATGAACTTCCATCAAAATGGAAATTTTGAATAGTGTTGAATGGATCTGCTGCTATGGTGACCTTTCGCCAACTTCACTCACTACTGGATTCGGTCACTACCAACCTATGTCACTAATAGAGGTTGTTTAAACTTTCAAAAGACTCACCACCAATATTCTATTTATTTTGTAATAAATATATCAAATGGATAAATTATCGAATTTTATTGTAAATCTTATTTAGTGAATGTTCACAATTGATTTGAGGAGATACATGAAAATCATATCAGACAGGTTGGATAAGAAATATAGGATCCAGATGGTTTTCTTTGTTATTGCTGCTATAAAAAGATGATGAAATCTCCATCAATTAAAGCATTGAACAATTGGTATATATAGACACATGTGTACATAGAGAGATATACATTCACACACAAAGTGAGCTGATAAAATATTGAAGAATGTGAAGTGTTCCACTTTCTATGAATCATTGAGAAGTATTTTAATATTTAAAGTAAATTTAATATTTTTTTTAGTTGAGACCTAATGAATCATTGAGAAATATTTTAAAATATTAAAACTAATATCGATATTTTTTCGGTTAATTAGGTTGTTTTTATTTAATTTGGGTATTTTATTTAAATATATTTTCAACAAAAATATTTATTGGGTACTCAATTCACCCCCCTCCCCCTATTCATATACACACTCTAACCAAAATTTACTAACGAAGTTTTTCAAAAAAATTATACATTTAATTTAGTTGTCTTAATTATCTTAAATTTATGTTAATTCAAAATTTAATTATTTAATTGAAAAATATTAGAGATTTATTTGACACTAAAAAACCATCCCTTTTAATCGAAATAATTTTGTCTAGTGGAAAATCAAGATGAAAATGCATATAGAAATTTTGGGTCTTGAAATTTGGATTTTTATATAGGATAGATAACAATTACCTATAACTTCCATAAGTACATAGGATGATGCAACTAATCATTATTATAATAATAATTTTAGTTTTTTGAATTCTCATTATTGCGCTTTAGGATGTGAATAATTCAATAGAATATATACTTGTAAAAAGGATTTTGAGATTTTGGATAATTTAACTATTTTTCCTGAAGGAACCAAAAATGTTAAGGAAATGAGATTTAACACCAACACTACTATATATGATTTTTTTAGATGAAACATGATGAGTTAATTTATTATATGCATCTTATGTTTGGTGAGATAGTTAATATAATTATATCATTGGGAAATTTACTGTCAAACAAGGATAAATCATGAGACTGTTGATATTCCTTCCTATGAGATATATTCTAACATCAATATCTATAAGGAAATCATGTGATAACAAAAAACTAAAGATAATATTTAATTGGGAAATTAATAATTTATGGGGATGATCTGAAAATCAATAGATAAGAATATGGTGAACCAAAGAGAAAATCAGTAACTTTTTTGTACACTACATTTAAACATAAATAAAAAAAGGTCAAGTTGAAATCTCTATTAATTTGGAATAACCACCATATAGTGATGATGAAATGGCTTATTGGTTCAGAATGTTCAAGAACTTATATAAGAATAGGAAATTATTCATAAATCCTATATACAAAGGAATGTTTGATTATAGTGAAACATGGAAATGATATTGGAATAAAGATGACAACTCAAACTATAATACGCATTATGAATGTATGATAAATGGACATGTAAATTAATACATACATAAGTTTAAATATAATAATATTCCTGAGGAACACGATGTAAATTTTAAGAAAGAAATGAAATAATCATGGAGTGACTTTGGGGAAATATCCAGTTACTCTGAATCATCTCATGTGGAGAAACCTAACAAATCCAACATGTGATTCATGAAAAATGTTTTAGAGGTATTCATTGTATCACATATACTTAAGAGTAATAAATATAAAAATGAATATGATGATAATATATCTTAAAAATAAATGTTTTGAAAATGAAATATCCATGAATACACCTTTAATGAACTCAAAGACAAATATAATGTTATGAGGAAACAACATGCTCTATCTTACAGTGCTAAAACAGATCATACTATTGAAAAGAAAAATAATGTTCACTTGTTAAAGGGAAATACAAAATGTAAAATGTAAAATTACCAAATTAAGAAAAATATTTGGAAATATTAACTATTTTTATAGAAACTCTAACTTAAATATTATAAACAAAATTGCAGTAAAACATATTACATGTATAGGAGGTTAGCATAGAAAAAGAAGAGTAGTTGAGATCACAATTGTTCCAAAATTTAAATCCAAAAATTAAACAACAAGTTATTTTTTAAAAGGACCAAGTAAATATTTCATTATAAAAACAATTCAATCAAATTATTGGAAACCCATTAAGGAAATATGGGTTCCTAAGGCTTCAATCTCTACCATTTTTGGGTCCATGAATATCCAAAAACCCAAATTATTGTTGGTATAAACATTATTTTTAAGAAATGATTTTTGAATATATCTTATATGAATCTATGGTACATAGACAATATATATTCCCAGAATTTAATAGGAGTTGACTAAATCTTTAAGAGACTCATTAAGGATGTTGTTGGCCGTGTAACTTTTGGTGATGATGATAAAGGAAATATGATCAATCTTGGACAAATTGTTAACACTAACTTAGTTTTAATTTCAATAGATGTTTTTTTAATGGTTTAAAATATAATTGGATTAAAATCTCACAATTCTTTGATGATGGGTCTCCTATAAACATTGTAAAAAATGCATGTAATGTTTGTAATTCGAAAAATTATTTAGTATTTACTACCATAAAAATGATAATTTTTATTTTTTTATCTTTATTTATTTCTATATTTTTTTTATTCTTATGTAACATTCATAGATAATCATTGCTTTGGAATATTAAACTAGTTCACTATAACATTGACTCACATACAAAGAAAACTATTAAAGGGTTTGTCAGGGATCTACCCAAACATGAATTAATAAATGAAAAAGTTTGTAACCCCTATCAAAAAGGGAAATATCCAAGTATTTATTTTAAATTGAAGAAATAAGTTTCAACTTCTTAGCCTATTAAGTTGGTTCAAATGTACTTGTTTGGTCCGTCCATTGTTTCTAGTCAAAATGGGAAGCATTATCTTTATGTACATGTAAATTAATTTTCTAGGTATACTTGGATATTATTTTTAGTACACAAAAGCAAATCTTTATCATATTTTACAAAGTATTTTAAATCTGTAAAAACCATAAGTGGACTTCAAATTATGTCAATAATATATAACCATGGCCATGAGTTTGAAAATCAAGTCATTAAATCCGTTTTCTCAAAAAATGGCTATTTTCATAAATTATCTAATCCTAGTACCGATAATAAGAATATATTTATTGAAATAATATACAAAAAACTTCAATATATCCCCCAGACTATAAGTTGGATCTTTACAAAACTAGGAAATCATTGGATCAAACTAGTTACAGAGGGATGACTGGTTTTCATGTCTACATAACTCCTAGCTGACCTAGTATTATGTTTTGTGTGTCTATGTGATATCAATTACAAGTAAACCCGAAAGTGTCACACTAAGTTTCTATAAAAATTTAATTTAAAACATCTCAAATATACAACTAATTTAGGATTGTTTCACCCAAGTGGACAAGACTTTCACTTAGTTAGTTATTCAAATGCTGATTTTGGTGATTGTTAGATAGACAAAAAATAAAACACTATAATATTCCTTCATATGGTAATGTATATAGTTTATTGTTGTATATAGAAACAATATTTTGTTAAACTATCATCTACTAAAGCTAAATTCAATGCTACAAGTGGTTTTTGTGCTCGAATCTTCCGGATGAAACACATATTACTAAATGATTCCTTTCAATTATGACATGAATCTATAAATTGTTCTAGTAAAAGTGATATAAACCTATATAAGAATCATATATCTCAATAAAGAACAAAAAGTATTGATATAAGCCATAAATGTTTAAGATATCATTTTTGAAAGTGTGATATCACTCTTGAATACATTGGTAGAAAACATCAGTGTGCTGATATTTTCATTAAGACTTTGAATTATGAGGGGATAAACTAAATCAAACATGAATTATGAATGATTAAATTTGACTATGTTTAATTTTTAGAAATTTCCCACCATTATATATACCCACCATTGGATTTACACATAATTGGATATACACACTTTCAGAAGTCTCATACCTTTATCTATTCCCCCATGCCTTTACTCTCAAATATCATTGCATTCTTTTCTCTCCCAACCAATAGATTTACTTCTCCTTCACCCAATACTATCAATGAAATATTCATAGTAATAACAAACTGAGAATCTAAATCTTCTATAGAAGATTCAAATACTAAAAATAAGTAGAAAGGGTATTCTATTTTTATTATTGTTGTGTATGTGAATCTCAACCTTTCATAGAATTATTCGCAACACGAAAAGGAAATCCATTCTGAATGGCTAATCTCGATAAACTCATTAGTTCAAAAAGTTATACCAAACCAAATATGTATTGAATGGTGAACTTAAAACCAAATACCTTTCAATCCAAGGTTTTCATATCACTTTTACCAGTTCAAGTAGTTTGGGTACGATGAAAATAAAGATAGGGTAAGAACTAAAATTAATGGTCGTAATTTTGTATTTTCTTCATGTAAGTTAGATATTTTTTGGAACGTTATTCATGGAGGAGATGAAAATGATAATCAACGAACTATTCCATAGGAAAGTGATAATTTTCTTATGGTGATGCTTTAAGAGAACTAACTGGAGTTAGAGTTTTAATAAGACCAGCTTATACTATACTTGATGGTGAGTGATGTTTACTTTTCAAATTAATCCAACACATGTTAGGCCCAAGTAAAGGTGATCTCTCCATCCTGAGAAATAAGGATGTATATCTATTGATTCTTATGAATATAGCTAAAAACAAAAATTGATGAAAACCACAAATAATACACATGATGGATATGTGTAAGTCTTCTTCATGATAAAATTCTCTCGTATATCCTATGTACATTTTGGCTATGATAGAATACATGGAATTGGTTACGAAAGGGAAAACGTTTGTAGTATGTTTTGGAAGTTCTTTTATGACAATATTGTTTTTAAAGTGGACACAAATTGGTGTGAATGCATGGATGAAGAAGTAGGTTGATGATAGTGAAAGACTCTATAATGAATTCCACCTAGTTAACCATCTATCTCAACTGAGAAACCCTATGGATCCTAGTTTGAAACCAGATGAGGTAGTTTTTTACTTAGATAAGGAGTAACATTCTACTATTATTGTAAATGTAGAAAAAAATTTAGTGGATGAAAAAGGTGATCTAGAATTGCCTCGTGGCTCTCCTGGTTTTACCTATAGAGAATGTAGTCCAACAATGTCTCTCTATATAAGGGATACACTCTTAAAATATGTTAATGACAAATAAACCAAATTTCTTAATGAAGATAATCTCAAATGAAACTCTAATCCTTTATTGGAAAATGAAAATGGTGAGAATGAGGAGGAGGAAGAAGAAGATAGACATGGTGAAGAAGAAGATAATGCTGACGAAGATGTGGAACATGGTGAAAATTTAAATGGATTTAGAAGTGATAGTTATTATGATTTTTTTCATACTGGTAGATGGATTATAGTTGGAGATGATGAGATACCACAAGTTCTTTTCTCTTTTCCACATGTATTTGTCTCCAAATAAAAAGAGAGACCCATCCTAGGGGGTGATGTTTATATGTCTTCTAGAGAAGATAAGGAAGATTCGCTCTGACCAAAATAATACATTTTTTAGATTTAAATAATAATAAAATAATTACGGTACTTTTAAATTAACAAAATTATTGAAAATAAACGATAGATTTTTAAAACACGGTATTTTTCACTATTCATTAAAAATCAAACATTTCAAAAAATTCCAAAAAATTCAACCTAAAGTAATTTTTTTATACTGATTTAATAAATTATATTGAAATTATGGAAAAAAATTTGAAAACTTTTTTATAATTAATAATAAATGTAAAAAATAAACTGAAAAATAAAACTACTATTTCAATAATCTGTATTTTGAAGCATAAAATGAATATATTAATATTTTAAGTGACTGTTTACTAATAATTTAACAATAAATTTGTATTGAATAGGACCTATATATATATTTTTTATAATTAAATTAATCATATTTTTTTCTGACATTTTAATTAATTTGGTATAGTGGTCCTATTAAAATAATATTTTCCATTTGTAATTTATGTTTGGTGTTTTGTGTGATATATGTTATCAAAAAAAACTACCGTCTTTTTAAATATTTGGGTGTTATAGAAAAGTTCAAAAATAATTTATCATTTCTTCATAGTATAACACATGGAAAATAAATGGGTTTCATAAACATATCATCATCAAAATCATAAACCATCCAATTAATGAATAAGGTCAGTATCATTTGATCATATCCTCAAAAAATCATAACTGACATAAAATTATGTTATCATGTATGAAAAATCCATTAAATATCACTAGAATATTTATTGAGGAAAATATCATTTTCATTGAGAAAACAATTATTTAATATCATAAATTTTCAAAAAAAAATTCTAATCTATTTTCATTGAAAATAACCATAGAAACTCGAAAATGAATATTCAAAACATTGAGTGGTCATAAAATGCTTAAATTTCATTCCTATTGTAATTGTTGAGAAAATTTATTTATTTTTAAACATTTTTTATAAAGTACCACATTCAGAAAATGTAAAAATGATAACTTGTCAAAAAAATTATAGATATTGGATCATGGGTAAAAATTAATATTTTCAATTAGTATATTATATCAATAACATTCTTAAAATATATTAAATATAATGGATATAGTAGACAAATATTCCTAACCAAAAGGGAATAAATAAAGTATATTATTCTTAAAAACATTTGAATCATTTTGAGTAACAAGGTGAGGAAAATGGTACCAAAATAAAATTTCAAAAAAAAATAAATAGATTCGGATAAAATGAAGGGTTTTATCATATAAGGATAATATATTTTCCCTCAGATAAATTTGAGCATAAAAATGACAATTAAAGTGACATTGAAAAAAAATCTCGTACCTCATGTTTTTTCTTGTTTCATACAAGTTAAAACCTCATTCATAATAAATAAATATTTATTATACATCTATTCAAAAACCGTATCCATTAATATCATAATATTTACCATTCCTTTAAAATTTAAAATTATTTTTTTTACAAACCTTCTTTAAAATGCACATTTGGAATAAACAACTCCGTATCGAATAATATTTTGGTATTATTGTTCCAATCTTAGAACCTTTTTCATTGTATAATCACATCCTAAATCACAGTCATGAAATTGGTATGATATTTATTCATTATATACATTTTTCTATTTTTTATATAAATTGATGATGAAAAATGAATAATGTTACTTTTTGGAGATGGTAGACAGTATGTACCCAATAGTGATGTTTCCACCTTTTGATTGATGGAAAAAAAGAAAAATTAATATTGATTATCCTATAAAAAATATAATAATGTCATTAATGTCTTATATATATAATGTAAATCCATAATTTCATACATTAATGTGAACTGAGGATAAAAAATAAAATACATTGCTTTGTGGATGTGGTTGTCCACGCATATGCAAAAGTAATTTTTTATTTTCTCATTGGATGGAATTGAGTTGGATAACGGATTTTCAATCATAATTATAAATATAATATATTTATGGTTATCAATTCATTATCTTATAATGTATAACAGAGAGTTAAAGGATACGGAAGAAGAAATAAAATTGAAAAAACAAGGTTAAGTGTTATAGCACTACATCAAAAATCCACCTTTTCCTTATAGTTTAAATCATAAAAATATTGTATGTTGGAAAGAAAAAAAGATATAAGACCTCATTAATAATTATTGTATGGTATTATAGATGTTATTGGATGAGAAATAAGGTTCATAAATTGTGAATAAATGACCAGAAGTGGTTCCCATTTATAAGTTAATGAAACAACACACATGAAATTGCATAAACAATTAAAATAGAAAATATATATATCATAATTATTTGAAGTGGAATAAGTGGACCCAAAATTTAAATATAATATGTTATAGAGTCAAAATAAACTTTACAAACCACACTGATACATGTTTTGGACATATTTTAATACTTATATCATAATCAAACCACTTTAAAACTGTTTAAAGCTTAACATTGATAACTTAAATATACCATGATAACATGATTATATAAAAAAAATAAAATATTAATTATAATTTTTTTTAAAAATATTATTCAATATTTTTTAAAAAATATATTTAGTTTATATATGAGTTATTAATTAATTTTAATATAATAACACAATACACATTAAAAACAATGTTTGAGAAAATACGAAATTTATGAGTAAAATAATCATTTCACCTTTAAATAATGTAATAAAATGACCCCCTGTGTTTTTTTAAAAACAATTAAAAAACTAATATTTTTATAAATTTTGTGAAAGAAAAAATTGAATGCAATATTAAAAATATTCCATTAAATGTAATTAAAAAATTGTTTTTTATTTGAAAAAATACTACAAATCTTCAAAAAACTCAAGCATGGGTTACCAATTTCAAAGTAATGGATTATGAAGATATTATTTGACAGCTTGAACATAAATGTAAAAAAACACCAATAAAAATGAAGAAATAACGTTTTAGAGTAATCGTAATGCCTTACACTATTATTTTAACACATTTTTACTTATTTTACTAATGTGAAAACTCATTACCAAGGATACTATTCATAATTAACAAAATCTTTCATAAAGAAATTACATTATATTAATTATTCTAATTCCAAATACCGAATCCAATTTTTAGGATTAAATTTATATGTGTAGTAGAAATTTTACTTAAATGATGTATTCAAAACTCAATGAAAACTATGTTTATAAAATTATATTTTTAAGCATAACACTAGATTTAATTATATTACATTCATAGTCAAACCCATTAGATTAATATCAATACATTTTGTTTAGTATAAAATATAAAAATTCAATTAAAATCATTCTTCAATAGAGATTCATTTAATATATAATCATAAACACACATTTTTTGAATAAAAAGTATGTCTTTGAAATGAAATCATAGTTATATTTAAATACATTTATTTTCATTTCTAATCGTGTCCTGAACTAAGAATGGTCTTCATCCGAACCAATTCCTTACCTGGTCTATGGCATGGATTGAAGGGTATTCCTGATCCCTATAGACTGGTAACAAGTGTGTAGGTATTAATAATGCAACATGGGAAATATTTACCTGAATTTATAAATATAAGACAACCAGGGATTCAATAAACTAAAACTAAAACTCCATAACCAAATGATACATAAACAATTTCATGATTTGAGTACAATGCTTATAAAAAAAATAAACAGTCTATGAAAAAAATGTAATCAAAAACTATCTTAAGAATCACCACATGGAAATAGAAGAAACCCCCTCAAGCCACCTACACAATGCCGCACCGAGGTGAACCTTTGAAAACCCGAACCGCCACCTCCAAAATCATTTCTCTTACTTGTAACAAACATTACAAAGTCTATTTACACCAAAAGGTGTAAGTTGGGTGTGATCCTCAGCCCAATAGGATTCCACCCAATAATAGATTCCATGCTATAAACATTATAAGATAAATAACTTTCAGGTTTAATAATAAAAGACTTGAAACATTTTCAAGGGAAATCAATTTTAAGCAAAACAACATCAAAGGAAAACATTTTTCTTTTGCAATAACCAACAATATATACATTATGTCGATGGTAAGAGTGATATAGACAAAGCGCACTTGTCACTGGAAACCCCACTAGGAACTATATAGAAATGGGACACTAGGTACCTCGTATGTTAGTTAAATGTGGCATAGAAACCACTACATCATATGTTCTCATGAACAAGCCACTAGGAGGGGAAATTCCATGGGCCTAGTAGTCTCCAATCATCACAATGTTTAGTTTGAGTTGTAGAATCAATCAATCTAGACGAAACTTGGATGAACAACATTGGAATCATCTAGTCTACTAGTCTTTGTCCCCCCACCTTGTTAACAAGGTTTCCCTTTCAACTCATCAATGTTTAACATGTCACACAACACATCACTTTCACATTATTCAAGTCATATTATGCCACACACACAAAATTCGATCACATGCAAACCAAAATAACATTCTATAATCAAAATCACCCCAAATCCATTTCAAATCAAAATTCAGACCATTTTCAAAATTTAATAAACCACTTTCTCAGTTTATAATACATTACCAAGAGGAGCAACAACATTTACATAAGAAATACACCCAATTTCACATGATAAATTCATTTTCAGACGAAATTCATATCAAATCATTCCAAAAAACACTTTTTCACCACACACATAAATCATAGAACATGGAAAATTACTCATGAAAGAAAAATTAATTCATAACGTAATTTTTATGAATTGAATCACCTACCTTTTTTTGTAGAAATCCCAAAAAAACTGGTGCAAAACTCTACCCGCACCTCAACTACACCATAAAGAAGCATGATTAAATCAAAATCATGAATATCAAACCTCAAAATTCATGATCAAATCCCAAAACAATAATAAAACCTACTAGAGAATAAAAACACCAAGAAAAATAAAATAAACCCTTGAATAGGTAAATAATCAAAGGATTGATGAAGTTTACTTGATGAATATCATATGAACCACCCAAATTCGGCCCAAAATCAAAGACCCAAGAGAAGAGGATGGAGAGGGGCATTGGACTGGCCTTGCCGTTGATGTTGATTAAAATGTGTAGTGACCGTATGAGTACCAGGGAAAAGGAACAAAGTCATCCAAGGAGTTTACCGTAGGTTTTGTCTCACCCAGACAAATACAATATGGATAACAGGGATGGGCGCATGGTTAGTACTAACCATGCCTGAAACTTTTTCCCTCCAAAATTTTCCATTTTTCACCAAGGACTCCAAGGAAAGATAAGAGGAAAATATAGGCCAAAAATAAAATGAAAAAAAATACCTTAAAAGAAAATCATTGATGTGATAATTCCCCAAAAAAAGAATACATTTTTTCTGTGAAAATTCAACTGGAAACTTAATCGAAAACAAGAAAGGATATTCTTGTTCAACTCGCAACTTCAGATCCCAGGGCACATGCATATCTCTACCATGTTTTCATATAATATGGAACAATATAATATTCTTTCAATGAGGTAGATTATCTATGGAATCCACTATCTGCATTGGTCGTTCGAATGAGGATAAATTGGGATCCAAGTCCAATTCATTCAAATTCAACACATGAGATGGATCTAGATTATACCTATTAAATTGGGAGACATGGAATATGTCATTAATTTAAATGAACTGATAGAGAAAATATGACATTTATTCCAAATTTTAAATTCGTTTAGTAATTTTAATTGGTCTGATAAACGTCAGCATTAGCTTTCCCTACTTCCCCAAATGACGATGACCCAAGTGGAGTGCCATATTCATGAACACATGGACTCCCATAAAAAACTCATGATCAAGGTGCCTACTATTGGTATAAGATGTTGTTGACTCCAAAAGGATTTATTCTAATTGAGGATATGTAACTTTTATTATAAATAAAATTGACCAATACCAAATGGAAGTCTCGCGATCCTCAAAAATCCAAAACACATGCACAAAGCATTTCTTCCATAATCTGATTCTCCTACTCCATCTGACCATCCATTTGATGGTGTTATGTAGTACTCATCTTGATTTTTGAAACCAATTCAATTTCAAGGCCTTACCAAAATTGAGAGTTAAAATAGGGGTCTCTATCAGAAACAATCAATGAAGTCACACAAGGAATCCTTAACACATCATGAACATACAATCGCCCCTAAATCATCCACTTTCACTAAATATTTTCTAAGAATGAAATGGGATGATTTGGTTAAATGTTCATTTTCTACCTAACCGGTGTTCCTTCCCTAATGTGTATGAGGAAATCCTATAATTAATTCCATGGCGATATCATTCCACCTTCAGGTAGGAATGGGTAATGGCTGAAGGAAACTTGGGGGACAATGATTCTCTCTTTTAACCTTCAAACATGTATAACACCATGATATAAATTCATCTATGTCATGCATCATACCTGGCCACCAAAACATCTAATTAACATTATAGTACATACCGGTATCACTATGATGAACATATCATTAAGACTAGAGGCTATCATGTGTTACCACCTTCCTAATAGACAATGACACCACAAAATATCCCTTGAAACACGAGACTCACTCCAGAGACATAAACCAATCTCCATGTGTCTCCTCATCATTATGAAACCATATCAAATGCTATAACAACTCATCACTAGGATTCTCCCTCTGAATCAACACCAGAAGATATGGAGATAACTAAACAGTATCCAAGAATGCACCTATAGTATGCTACATGGTCTCCATGTGCATCAAGGCAAGGATCCCCATCAAAGTCCACTCCTCACCAGAAATCTTCAATGCTTGCGCTAGTACGTTCCTATTCAAGGTTTCATCCACCACATTACTCTTTCCTGATGTATATATTATATCAATGTAAAACACCATAAAATACTCGATGCAACAGTGGTGCATAAAATTCAAATCCTTTTAGAGAAGATTTAAGATAAGATCTTATGATCATAATAGACCACAAATTTCTCCCCAAAAATACAATATTGTCACATATTCAATGAATTAATCATAACTTCTAAATCCAATATATTAATCAGATAATTATTTTCATATGGTTAGAGTTTGTGAGAACCATATGACACCATGTGATCATCTTTTATAAGAACAAACTCAAGACCCATACCTGAAGAATCACAGATAAACCACGGAGCCCTTTCCTGACTCTAGAAAGGTCAAAATGGGTGTAGTGGTCAACCACCACTTCATATCATCAAAGGAAACATAATATTCAGGGCTCTATTAAAACTTCACCAATTTTTGAGTGAGTGTTTTCATGGGTGAAGAAAGCTAAGGGAAATCCAAAACAAACTGGTTGTAATAACCCGCTAGGACTAGGAAAAATCTAATCTCATGAAAATTATTTTCTTCTCCCATAACACAACTAAATTGGTATTTTCGGGGCCCATAGAAACCCCTTGTTTCAAGATCACATGGCACAAAAACTTCACTTCCCTGATTCTGAAAGTTCGCGTTTAAAACAGTGCATATATTCGGTGATCCCGAAGAGTTCCCAACATGACCCTCAAATGATTCTCATGCTCTTCCATATATTAAAAATAATCTAGAAGTGGCCACAAAGTCCTAAAAATCACTCTTCAATCCGAAAGTCATGACCAAGTACTCAAACTGTCCATACCTGCTTCAAAAAGACATTTTCAGAATATCCACCTCTTCCACCCTGACATTGTGGTAACTATAATGCAATTTAATCTTGGAGAAACACTTTTTCCTTACATATGTTCAAACAATTCATCAATTCAAGGAAAATGATATTTTTTTATGTTTATTTTATTCAAATTCTTGTAATCAATACACAACCGTTGATATATGTCAGCCCTCATTGTGAACAAGATTATGACTGGCTAAAGAGAGATGCTCGGGCGAATGAACCCTTTGGTTTCTAAATCATCTATATTTATCTGTAATTATCTCAACTCAGTGGGGGATATATGATATGAGGTAATATATATATGTTGTGTCCCTAGTTCCAAATCAATTGAAAATTCCACATCCCACTCCACGATAAAACTGAAAATTCATTTGGGAATACATGTGGAAACTCATCCTTTACATGAGCTAATTTTCCCCCAAAATTTCAACTATATTACTCTAGAACGATCGATGTTAATTAAAAAACAATATCACCCAATACCGAGAGTGAATGTCCAAAACAACCCGGCTAAGGATCCCACTCCCCATGAAAAACCAGAGCACTCCCATTAACTTCCAGGAAACAAACCCACCTCCCATATTAATCATTATGTGTTTGGAATCACACCATGAAATCACTTTTATATGGGTGTGTCCCCTTTCAAAAACATTGTAGGTTACACATATCCCCACATCAATTTCATGACATAGTTGTGGATAGACACGAAGGTCATATGTGTACAACCTTTCTTCACTTATAGAACCCAAAAGTCCCTAAATTAGAAGTTTTAGATGAATACTATTCGGACTGATGGCCTGAGGTACCACCTCCATTTTTCCCGCTCATCTCTATTCATCTTCTTATTAGTTGAACCACTACTAAACATCTCACACATAGACCAAGAGGAACTAGACCTACCCTAGTAGTCACTCTACACCATAAAATCCTGATCAACAACTTCAGCATATCTATTTATCATGAACAGGAAGACCTGTGATTAGATCTCCCTCTACAAACCCCTTTCAATCCTATCAGCCCTCATCATCTTGTTGGAGAATATTTTATGTGTATACGAAACTAACTCGGAAAAGCGGTTGGCATACTCCATTACTGACTAGTTCCCCTAAATGATGTCTGAAAACTCCAAGGATATGGAATTTTCTAAGATGTTAGGGGAATGCAGGTAATCAAATTCGGACATTAAATCCTTTTATCTCATCTTCTTGTGCTTCCCTTCTTGAATCATTGAGTTTCACCACATTCGACTGGGACCTTCTAGCAGAAAAGAGGTTCATTTCACCATGACTTCCTCTAGAGTATCCAAGAATTTAAATGTGTGATCAATCATACCAATCCACTCCTATGCTTCCTAAGGCTTTGTGCTACCTTAAAAATAGGGAGTTTTGTTCTTGTGTATCTCTTGGGAATTTTCCTTCCAAGAACTAGGTACAAATTCTCGGACCAAAGAAAGACCAGAACATGCTCTCTATCCTAGTGCTTGAAAAGCCTGAACTATAGCTTCCAATAACCTCTGATCAAGCAGTGAGGGAGAAATATCTACAACTTATTCCCATGGTTTCAAAGGAATTCTATAGAGAGGTATGTTTTAAAAAAAATTAACAATGATAATAAAAACGATCAATACACTATATCTAAAAACTCACAGCAATAACAATAAAGAAAAATAAACCAAACTTATCGTGAAACTGCAATGACTAAAAAAATTCACCCCCCCCCCCCCCCAAAGTGTCCACCTAAATTCTACATCCTACACATCCTACTTGGATAAGAAGTCAAATAGATATCCCCACATCACATGGTAACTCAAAATATGTCACATGGTGTGATGGTTAGGCACCCCACTCGCAACATAAACACCAAGTCTTAACAATCCTAGTTCCAGCCTATCCAAACTCATCCCAAATAAAATACCCCAAATAGCTTAACCTTCATTGATACAATTTTTGATAGCACATTATATCCTATGAATATGATATTTTCTATTTTGGGCCTAGCCTACATGGTTTTTTCCCTAGTCTCTGGATGTTAGGAAACCCCTAGGAGAAGGCCTCGTAATGGGATAGGTATCCACACCACCTTATAAAGGTGTGATTCAAGCTTCTCCTCCTAAGATATGGGATGGACATAATAAACCCCCTCCCATAGAAGGTCCCAACATCCCACTAGCACATAAGGTGGACACTAGCTCTGATACCATTTTGTAACAAACCAAGTTGGGTCATCATTTGAAGCGGGGCCTGAACTAGTCCATGGCATGGTCAGAATGGTGTTATCTATCCCCATAGTCCATAAACAAGTGATAATGTATCAATAATGGAACATGGGAACGATTTACATGAGTTTAAAAACATAAAATGACCAAAAAATCAATAAATTGAATGTTAAAGTCCATAAACTAACAAAACATAAAAAATTTCAGAATTCAGTAAAACATTTATTCAAAAAAAAGTATACAATCAAAAAAGGAAACAAAAACTATCTCAATAATCACCACAATGAAACAGGATAAATTCTTTCAATCCCCCTCCAAAATGAAGCACTGAGGAGAACATCTAGAAACCCAAACCACCTTCAACAAAAGACTTTCCCTTAACATTTTTTAACAAAACCAAGTCTACTTACACCCAAAGCTGTAAGTTGTGTGTGATTCTAAGCCTAGTAGGATGCCACCAAAAAAATATTTCATGCTATAAAAATTATAATATAAATAACTTATAAGTTTAAAAAATTAAATACTATAAACATTTTTTTGGGAAACAATGTATAAGGACAATAACATTAATATAAAACATTCTTTCTTTTGAAATAACCAAAAAATTATACCATATACCAACAATAAGTGAAATATAACCAAATATCAATAGTCACAGGAAAACCCTCTACGTAAATGCTAGCAATGGGAAACTACTTACCTCATATCTTTGTAAAATTTGGCATAGAAACCATGACAACCATTGTTCTCATACACAATCCAATAAGAGGGGACACCCCATGGTCCTAGTGGTGTCCAATCATCACAAATTTTAGTTATAGTTGTAGCGTCAATGATAATAGAAAAAAACTGGGTAGAACTACTTCTATATCATCTAGAGTACTCGTTATAATTCACCCACTTAGATAAAACGGCATCAATTTATGCTCATGTATGTTTTACATGTCAAGTAACACACCACTTTCACATTATCCAAGTCATACAACGCCATACAAGAAAAATTTCATCACTTACACACCCAAAAACTCTTTATAAATTCAAGCGTATAGAAATAACTTTTCAAATTATAATTTAGAACACTTGTACAATTTAATAAACCACTTGATCAATTTATAAAACATTACCAATATTTACAAAATAAATACACTGAATTTCACTTAATAAATATTTTCTCAAACCAAATGCATATCAAATCATTCCAAAACCCACATTCACACCAAACACATAAATTGTATGATATTCCAAACTACCAATGGTAGCATAATTAAATCATCAAATATTGTTTAAGAATATAATCACCAACCTTTGGTGTTGAAATCCCAAAAAATTAGTGGGAATCTCCACCCGCACCTCAACTGCACAATATGTGTAAGAACCTAATTTTTCACTCTGGTATAGATCCTTTTAATTTCATTATAATTTATTAGTTTGGACCGATGTAAGATTCCTAATGAGTTAATGAAGGTATTGAGGGTGAATGGGGATTGTTCAAAGTTTACAACCCTGCTTTTTCAAAAAATACGCATTGCACGTAGTTTATTGTAAACCGGGTGGGAAGTCCCCATGGTTAGAGAAAACCATGTGAGTGGCATGTTTGGGAATAGTGACTTAATGCATTTCTCAAGCAAAGTTTACCTAAATATTTAAGTTCTATTTCATTCATAGGTACTCGTGCTTGTTTTTTGCACATTTTTAAAAATTGTGCGGACAAACCATGAATATAAAATATTTAGGTAAATGGTACATTTTTTACATAACGATCTAACTAAGCATCCTCCTTCACCCCAATCCGAGTTTATTCAAGATTGATGGATTTTTAATCCCTTTTGGAGCTATTTGAATGTATTAGGTAGTTAATAAATGATATTCTTCATTCAAGATCCGATTGAGATTATGTTCGTCACGTTGGATGTGCAACTCTAAGTACTCATGTCTATTATAGTCATTCTTTTCTTCCCTTTATCTTGGCCTTGTTTTCAATGTGTGATAATTTTTCCCTTTTTATCATATATACCCCATTTTAAGTCGAATTAGAGACTAATATCAAAGGAAAATTATTGTGAAAACCTAAGTTGGGTGGTCTATAACTCATCCCTCATGTTAATTGAATTTTCAATTGTCGTGTAGGGTCTACCAATTTCATCATGTGCAATTTATTAAATTTATATGTCATGATAACAATCATTATAACCATATGATTATACTCCTTCCATATATTTTATTAGTTATTGGTGGTTACTCCCACAATTCTATCCATCCCATGTAGGATAATATTCCATAATTGAGTTTATAGTGTTTTGACACTTTTGATCCATCATTTGGAAGTGCTCAAGCTTCAAAAAACTAATGGTAGGCCTCTGTTTAAGAAATTCCTGTTGTATCATATAATGTTGAATGGAAAATACTATGTCACATCCACTAGACCTTACTTAGGTAAGTACTTCAAAATGATAGTTAAATGTGATATGGAAATTGGTAAGTATACGAAGTATTTGAATTCAACGGATTAAATGTGAATGATTAATAGGTTTCATGTCCATAGAACCCCTTAAAAAATTAATTTAATGTAATTAAATGAACCTTAATTAATAAATATTCCTTAAATGTAATTAATAAATTTATCCTGTTACTTGGACTTGTCACACTAATGAAAGACAGGTCTTGAACCAAATGGATTTATTGATTAATTATGACTTGATTAAATGGTTTCATGATACAAGATGTTTTCACACTAATGAGAGGAAAGGATGGAAATAAATGAATTATTATATGACTTCCTAATTAAATAGGAGTGGTATTATTAGAGCTCACCTTGGATTGTTATTGGGTAATTCCTTGATCACTCGGGAACCCGATTCCGATTCAAGGATACAGCTTGCTTATGTTGATTACCCCTATATCTCGATACAAGTCTTTTCATGGATGCCTTTTAAGACACCATAGGGTCACTCAAATACTATTAATGGATTCCTTGGATACACTCCTTGGATCCAGCATTGATAAGTAGGTTCCATTGTTACAGCCCATAGGGCCCTGCCTCTACAGAGCCCTATATTCCATGGATGATCACTATGGATTCAGTAGGTATATTATTATATAATTACATAGAATATGATCCATGTATTACACTCTTAATCATATCTAGGATATACTTATTAATAAGTTGTAGACTATTGAGTTCTTTGTTTCCTTAGTTATTATCTTGTAACTCCATTATTAAATGTCCATGCAGGTCACCTTATCATAACCTAAAACCTTTACTATTGTTAACAGGTGAGTTATTTATAAACTGGTAATAATCAATTAATGGGATAGTTTCATTTGTATATACATCCTTCCACACTGTTAAGTTACCATTACACGAACTGGATGATATATAAATTGTGGGTGGTGACCCACTAATATTTATCTCACACCCTCTCTAGGAACTATTTGGTACCCAGATTAGATTACATGAATGTTGATTTTGATAAAAGGGACTTGTAATTCTTCGAAAACTTGATTGCTTATTGTTTAGAATGGGTATTGATAGTAAATGAACAAGATAGAGATCAGGATTCATGGGATAGTCTTATAATTTCTATTGTACATTGCTGGAACATGTCATGACTACTATATTGTATCCATTATTTATGTTTTTCTAGTGACAAGACATATCATCATTAATTTTTGTATGCATTCATGTTATTCCAGTTATTTCAGTTATTATTACTGTTGTCTCTATTTTTCGTGGTGCCTTTTTTTACTTGTATTTCTTCCTCTATTTACCTCTATTTATATTTAATCGTTGTGATTCACTTTAGTAAAGAGGACATAGTCTCCCCATGGAAAAACTATAGGCCCTCTCTACTAATCGGCAGCCTCTTGCATTTAGGGAGATGCGCTTGAGGCGGTGTGGCCCACCAGGCTTGGGCCACCCATTAAGTGGAATCCATGTTTAGGACGTCACCAAGTGTTATCATAGGAGGTAATTTTTTATTTACTATTTTGATATAATATATTAAATATTAGTAATTCTTGGAAAATGGTCATAATTTTTTCATGGGAATCTCAAACCCATATTCGAGGTAAAGGCCAAGTTGCCTAAATTATAATTATTATACTTTGATATTGTTTCACCATTGGGTGACACACATACTATGGGGTTTTGTTCATTATTACTATGTTTGAGGAATTTCTTTAATCCTTGTCTTGATGATATGAAGGAAAGGAGTGTTTTACATGCATCATTATCAGCAACTAGAATTCACATTTCATGCATATTTTCATGCCATATCAGTGCATTTCACTAATTTTAATTTCGTGATATGCTTGTGATTCTTGAGTGATGTTGTGATAGTTATATACTACCTGTATTATTGTGGGTTGAAATTGAGTGATTTCATGTCTCAATTCATAAGTTGTATGGGCCATCATGGATTGGGATGAGTAATTTACCAAGTCGAGCTAGTATTCTATAAAAAATGGGTGTTATTTCAAGTGATAAGGTGAATGGGCACAGATTCATAAGGAATGGATATCCATTATAAATGGAAATATGAATTCTAAAATGAAATGGATTCACATCCTCATCTCACCTTGTCATGTTTATGAAAGGTAAACGAGTGAACCTCGTCATTAAATTTAAAATAGAATGAAACATATACATGACCACTTACCAGTACCTGGAAATCTAAGTGGGTAGCTGGAGTAGTATTCCTTGTGTAGTGAGTTTTCTTATGTTCATATTCTTCCAGTGACACTATCTTCTTTCATAATCTTGTCCAAAGGATTTTTTTTATTTTTTAGACCAATTCCCCCATGACGCCCTCATATAGTATTCCAAGAAGGTGGTGTAAAAATCTTTCCGGATGTGGTATTCCCTGAGCGTCCATTCTTACATCTATTAGTTCCACTAGAGCCACCTTCGATAATACATGATCTGGGAAATGATTCCATATTTGTGACAGTTTCTGACATCTAATGCAGTTCGTGCTCAGTGCTCCATGGATGGCTCCTATGATGGTTGATCTGACTAGTTAGATATAGTAGTATAATGCTTCTATATTCTTAGGGGATGGCAGTCCATAGGTTATTCAGACTTGTCCAGAGGCCACTATATCAATCATTGATCTTTTTGAGACACCTCTAGTGTGGAGGGTGAAGCTTTCCACATACATTCTTCGGGAATCGACCAAGTGCCGGTGGGATGTGATTACCTAGGATGATCGTCATCAGGTTATGTTGTTGGTTGATTCTTGATCTACCTTATATGATCGATTCATCCTTCATATGCTAATAGTTGAGATAACTAAAGAGTTAATGCATCTCGATTAGGTTTCTATGTCAATCATGGACTACTCGACATGTTTCATGGATTTGAAATGCATTTCACCTCTTCTAGTCGGTGACGAGAATCTATATTCTAGACATTTCGAAGATGGGATATAGTGTGCTATCTGTACGTAGGTGAACATATTTCTCCTACCTAACATTGCTACAATAGTAAGTAGAGCTCTTATCATTGAGCGCCACATGAGGAATTATAATAGCACCGGGCATAAAGGACTAGTGCCATGTTAGGCCAGTAGTTCTTTCAGGGGCAGGAAGCATTCTCTCAATGTTTCTCATTATGGAAGTGACCACCGGAGTTCCTATTTTGATAGCTCCAAATTTCACCATTCATGTGGAAGATTGGGGAACCAGAAGCCTCATTGTAATAGAGACCCAGTGGAGTTCCAGGCTTGCATATGTATAATTCATCTTGAGAGGTTATGTAGGACCTCTCCACTAGAATCAAGTGGAAATGGATCTGCACCTGCTCCACCTTTAGGAGTGGGTTCTTTTGCACCACGTCATCCTGGAAGCTGGAATAACATCGGTAGGACTGGCCGAGGATGAGGTCATGGTCGTGGAAGCAAGAGCCCTGATCACTGGAAGAGCCAACAAAGTTGTTATTATTGTGGTATTCCATCTATTGCCTAGGGTGGTGGATGAAGTCTATTGCATGTAATGCAGCCTATACCTAAAGATCAGGATTTAGAACTATCTATAGAAATTGGTACTATTCTTGTGGCATCTACTATATTATATTATTTATTTGATATGGGTGATTTAACTCTTTTGACTCTGTATATTTCGTGGGATGTCTTGGACTGGATATACAATATTATTATTGTGTAATGAAACTAGATACGCCATTATGGGTATGAAAAGATGGAATATTTCATTACAGGGATTCCCCCCTTTAGTTCGGTAGTTACCCCTTCTTATAGAACCTCTTTTTTATCAAGATCACAGGCTTCTATATCATTCTCAGAATGGATTGGTTGGTTTAGTATCACGCTTTTGTAGATTTCTATCACTGTAGGGTATCATTTACATCACCATATGGAAGTAGTTTCTATATAAGGGTGAGTAGGATGTCTAGGATGGTAGATATGGACCATAGAATCGTGGGATAGGTGGAGTTACCACCCAGATTACAAATCTCTTCCGGGATTACCATTTTTTAAGACAAGATAATTTCCCTCTAATAGTGGAACATTTTAGTGGTTTCTTTCCTAATGATTTTTATGCCATTCCTTCAGAGAGAGAGAGAGAGGGATAGTTTACAGTTGATCTTGTTTTGGGACCAGCTCTAGTTTCCATTCCTTAATATAGGATGGAACTTATAGAGCGTGAGGAGCTCATGTAGTAGTTATAGGATTTAGAGGCCAAACATTTTATATGGCCTATTACATCCTATTAGGGTTCTCACATGATTTTTTCCAAGAATTAGGATGGAACATTACATCTATGCATCGATTAAATAATGTTGAACCAGATTATAGTCAAGAACTAGTATCCACTACCTCCAATAGATCATCACTTTGACCCGCTCTGAGGATCTACAGTCTTCTGTAAGATCGACCTGAGATTGGGTTATCATCATGTGTGAGTTAAACCATTCGATATGCCTCATATATCTTTTCATAGAAGGTATGTTTTGTATGAGTACCTATTTATATCGTTCCATCTTATGAACACACCTTCCATTTTCTTGGATCTGATGAATAGTGTGTTCCACCACAATTTGGGTTCTTTTTTCATGGTCTTTGTGGATGAAATCTTGGTATAATCTCAAACTCATAGTGACCATTCCAATAATCTTGAGATCATTCTGAGTACACTAAGAGAGAATAATAATTATCTAAATCTTGCAAAGTGAAACTTCAGGATCGACAAATTTCATTTAATGGGCCATATAATCTTACAATGAGGTATATCTGTTGAACTAAGAAATATTAGTGATCAATTTTCCTGGGAGAAACCCATGAATTTGTTTGATATATAATTTTTCTTAGGGTGGGATGGATATTACATGTCTTTCATACAAGACTTAAAATATCAATCTTCACCTCTTACTAGCCTTACCAAAAATATTGTCATGTTTATTTGGTCAGAAGCGTACGAGAAATTATTTTAGGATCTGAAAGGGTGGATTCCTCACCACCTATTATAATTCCTCCAAATCTAAGTGTAGCATATACCTTATTATATGATACATCGGCCTAGCAGCAATTCTGATGTAAGAATATAGAGTTTTCTCATATTGATCTCAGTAGTTGAGTCCTCAAGAGATAAATTACCCAACTCACGACCTTGAGCAAGTAGTAGTTCTTCACGACATATATTACTAGAGACAATATCTATTATGTGAGCTCTTTCTGGTGAACATGGACCACAAGAGCCTGAAATATATCTTTTATTAGTGTTACATGAACCTCATATTGTGAACATGGGTAGAATATTTACAATCCTTTTATATTGAGATTTCATATACAACTGATAAGGGTAATGTGGTTGCAAATGAATTGTGTCAAAAAACTCAGGCACAAGTATTACGGGAATCTAGTTATGAATGGAAGTTAATGGACCTCTTCTTTGAGCTACACCAATAGTTTCATGATGGTCACGAGCAGTCTCATATCTCTTCATTGGCAGTTACCTCTTCACTCCTTGAGAAAGAGAAGAGTAGACAATTTTCCTATCCTGAATGCTTGGTACACCATGAGAGTATATCAAGAAATAACCCACCTCCGTATTGGTACATAGACAATGATGACATCCTACGTATCCATGGATATGTCTGGGTCCCAATATAAATTATAGAGGAGTTGATGTTATAATCTCGTACCTCTCAGTTGGTAGTTCATCCCGGTATGTCAAATATGTATCGATACATGCAATTCCAGTATTGGTGGCTTGGAATGAAACATCAGATTATGTCCTTTATTACTGGGTGTTACGCCTATCAGTAGGTGAATGTGGAGCACAAGATACTTATAGGATTTTTACACCCTCTTCTATTCTCAGAATGGAAATCAGACTATATTGCTACGGATTTTTAGCTAGTTTCCCTAGGTCCCCTAGAGGTAGAGATGTTTTATGGGTTTTCTTTGATAGACTAGAGAAATTATCCCACTTCATTCCTTTTTTAAAGACATTATCATTTGATTATCTAGGAATACATTATGTATCTGAGATCATATGACTCCATGTGGTCCCTCGGAAAAAATTTCTACTAGTTATACTAATATCCCATCATGGTTCTAGTAGGGATTTAAAAAGGTTATGGGAACACAAGTTCTTATATGCACATATCGTCACCCTCAAACCGATGGACAATCCAAATAGATGATACATGTTCTAGAGGTTATTCTTCAAGAATGTGTCCATGATTTTTGTGGTTCTTGGAAAAAGTGTATCCCTCTCATTGAGTCCACTTATAATAATATATTCCAAGAAATTACTTAGATGGATACTTTTGAGGCCCTATATGGAAGTTTGTTCCATTCACCTCTAAGGTGACTAGAAATGGGTGAGTCATCCCTACTAGGTCCTTCTCTCATTCAAGAGAATTTAGAAAAGGTTCATCTAATCAAAAAGTGTATGACTACCTTCTAATCTAGAAAAAAATCTTATGTTGGTCACTGTCGATGACCTCTAGAGTTCGAGGTTGGGAATATTTTTTTTTCATTAGGTATCTCCCAGGATAGGGAATAGATGGGTATGGAAGAAAAGGAAGTTATCACCTCATTATGTTGGTCCATTTGAGATCCTAGAGAGAGTCAAGGTGATATCCTATCTATTGCTACTACCTCAATGGTACCACTCCATGCACGAAATTTTCCATGTTTCACAACTTCGCTAGTATCATGTCGACTAGTCTCAACACTTTATCCCAAGGAAATAGAGTTAGATATTGATTCTACATTTGAGGAGTATCTAGTACATATCGTTAACCAAATTTCTCTGAGGCCAGTATGTCCCACTAGTACCAGTGCTATGGAAGCAATGTCACGTGCAGGATGAGACATGGGAATGGGAGGCCAAAATACATGATTAGTGGACAGAATTGTTCTTATATAGTGTTTCTACACCCATAAGAAGGTGAACTCAGGTATGAGTTATTTTTATGGGGGGGGGGAGATTGTAAGAACCGTATTTTTCACTCATGTATTGATCATTTAAATTTTAGTCTAATTGTTTATGTTGGATCTATTTTGGATACTTATTGAGTTACTGAAGGTCCTGAGGGTGTTGGGTCTTGTTAGGAGCCCAGAACCCATCTTTTGGTGAAAACTGGCATTGTGTACGGTTTATAGTAAACTATGTGAGAAGTCAGTTGGGTTAGTAAAAATCGTGTGTGTGTCATGATATTGGATAGAGCCTTACCGCACAGTTTGTGCACGGTTTACAAAATTGTGATACCTAAAAATGTGAGTTCCCTTCCTTTTCTAAGTACACATTCATGGGTTGCGGATGGTTGGACAAACTATGTGGACGAACCGTGCACATGCTATTTTGTGGGTAAAATGAACCTTTTTCTCTTAATGATATAATTAATCCTCTTCCTTCCTCCGAATCCATGTTTTTGAGGGATTGAACTATATTTCTTCCCTTTAAGATCTCTTTTAAGACCTAAGGTAGGGATTAAATGATCTACTTAGTCTGGGATCCAGTCGAGCTTTTATTCGTCATGTTGGATGTGAAGCAGTAAGTACTTGAGTCCATTTTAGCCATTCCTCTCCTCTCTTGTTCACGACATAGTTAGGGATGTGTGGGTTTTCCCCTTTTTCTCAGATCTAAAGTATTCTAAGGATAATTAATGGTTGATATTAGAGGATACAGATCATAAAAACCTAAGGCGTGGTATATAACTCACCCTCCATGTTTTTTGATTTTTGGATTGTCGTGAGGGGCCCGCTGATTTCATCAGTTGCCGTTTATTGAATCTATATGCCATGATTCTAATCATTTTAACTGTATGATTATTCTCTTTACATATATGTGATTATCTTTTGGTGGGTATGCCCAAAAATCCATTCATCCCATATAGGATGATATTCCATAATTGATTTTTTAGTGTTTTCACACTTTTGACCCATCGTTCAGATGCGCTCGAGCATGACCACAGTAATGGTAGTCCCCCTTATCATAAATTCTTGTTGTATCATCTAATGGTGAATGGAATGTACCATGTCACATCCACTTGGACTACCTATAGTAAGTGATTCAATATGATAATTAAATGTGAAAGGGAAATTGGCAAGTATACCGGGTATATAACTTGAACAGATTAAATTTGAATGATTAATAGGTTACATGTTTATAGAACCACATACAACATTAATGGAACAAAGTGAAATTAACCTTCATTATTGAAAATGTCTTAAATGGAGTTAATAATGGTTTCATGGTACATGTCATTGTCACACTAATGAGAGGAAAGCCTTGAACCGAATAGACTTATTTTTTACTTTTTACATGATTAAAAATTTGTATGCTACATGATATTATCACACTAATGAAAGACAATACTAGAACCAAATCAAATATTACATTACTTCATAATTAAACAATAGTGTCCTAACTCGAGCTCACCGTGGTTTCTTATTGCGGAATGCCTTTAGCGCTCGAGAACCTAATTTTATTCAAGGATACATCTTTCTTAGGTTGAGACCCACCAAGATCCCAATCCTTGTCTATTATCGAATACATAATATGACATCATAGGATCCCTCAGATAATATTAAATGATGCCTTGGATATACTCCATTGATCCAACATCGATATGTTGGTTCCATGGTTACAGCCCAAAGGGCCCTGTCTCTATGTAGCCATGTTTTACCTTGGATGATAACCTTGGATTTGATAGGAATATTATTGTGGAATGAATTGGAATATGTTCTTTGTATTATACTCTAACCCTTATCTAGGATACATTTATTACTGAGTTGGCAACCCTATAGGTCTACTTTGCTTTTTCTATATCCATGGAACTTCATTATTAAATTTCATTCTAGTTTTCCTTGTCATAACATGGCACATTCACTATGTTAACATGTGACTTATTTATAATCTGGTAATAATAAATTAATGGACTGTCTAAGCATAGGCTCTAGTTGAAATATGAATAATGAACATGGTTATTTAGTAACATTGCACTAATTTACTTTATATATTCATACTTTCAGAATTTTATGTTCCCATTACATGGGTCAGAGGATATAGGCACTATTGGTGGTGGCCCACTAAGATTTATCTCACAGCCTCATTGGGTGTCATTTGGTACCTAGAGTATATTACATGAATGCAGGTATTGGTAAAGGGAATAATAGAGCTCTGAACACCTGATTAATTTCTATTTACGATAGATATTGTTGTAGATAACTGAGCCAGATATTGAGATGCTCAAGATAGTCTTTTAATTTATATAATACTTTGGTGGATCTTTTTATGACAATTATCTTGTATACATGTTTTCTAGTTTTGTAGTGACATGAAATATCATCATCAGTTTTTGTATGCTTGTTTGTTATTCCAGTTATTTCAGTTATTGATACTATTTTCTCTATTATGTGTCGTTCTTTCTATTAACTTGTATTTCTTATCCTATTTACATCTATTTATATTTATCATCTACCCTAAACTTTGGTAATGAAGGAATGTTATCCCCATGGACACACCATAGGCCTTCCCTACTAGTCGATATCTTCTAGAATTTAGGGACATGTGCTTGAGGCTATATGGCTCACCGAGCTCAGTAAACCTATTAAGTGGTATCCGGGTCCGGGACGTCATAATAAGAAAGAAATATCAAAACCTAAACATGATAATTAAACCTAAAAGATCAAGATCGAACCTCAGAATCATAACCCTATCCACTGGAGAAGATATACCCAAAAAATAAAGGAAATACGTGAATAGGTCAGGAATCAGAGGAAGGAGGGTACTTACTTTATTAATTGAGGAAGAACCACCAAAATCCGGCCCAAAATTGGATTCCTAAGGGAGGAGGAAGGAGAGGGAGGCACACCTAGGAAGGTATATCCTGATTGGAGAGAGAAAACGAGGGTTTTGGGGGTTAAAATCAAGGATAGAGAAAATAAAACTCAATTTTTAATGAGCTGGATAGGGCACACGATTAGTCCGCACGGTTTGATAAATTGTGCTGAAACCATGCTTCTAGCTCTATCCAAGGATGTCCTACTATATGAATACCTCGCACAGTATGACTGACCATGCGTTTGACATACTGTACCTGATTCCTTAAAGGTCAAGTTACAACACATGTTCTAGGGAATAGGTGTGAGGTCATTAGATGGATGTGTGGTACGTTATGTCTCACCCAAACTACTATCAAATGGATACTTGGGCATGGTACATCGTTACTACTAACCATGTGCAAACTATGCTCAAGGTCTATCCACCAAATATTTTTCATTTTTCTCTAAAAAATAAATTTAAATTACTGGGGGGAATGTAGACCAAAATAAAATGAAAAATAACAAAAATGAAAATCACAAATGTGAAAAATCAACTAACAACCAGTGATGTCAACTAATACATGTGTTAAAAATATACTGTCATTATTTTTTTATTCGTATTCATCATAACCAATCTAATGTATAACTGATGACTATCACATTAGATATTAATATATTTATATTATTATAAAAATTATTTAAACTAGATGTTGGCTAAAATTAATGTTGTTACAGAAATTATATTAATTTTATAACAAATCAGACATGAAATCTCTATGTGTTTCATTCTTCCCCCTTATAAGAATTTATACATTAAAATTATATCATTATGATGTAACCAATTATAGATACCTTTTCCTCATCACATCCATTGGTCGAAACATAAATTCTTCAAATTTGTGCTTTAAGAAAAACAAATTAATCAGGTGAATGGTTTCATTTCACATAACATTCTATATTTGATCTATAATCTCCATTATTTATCCATAATAGGAGAAATAATTATCAATTTTTATGTTTATTGATTTTAGTACATGTAAAATATTGGGTATGTACTTCCTCAAGAGAGATACAAGGAACAAATAGTGAACATGAGAGAGATTTTGTGGGTGCATAAAAAGATAAGAAACCATGTTCATACCACAAAGAATTTCAAAAGGACCGATATATCTAGGTCTCAGTATGGATTTTTTTTTAAATTTTATAACCTTCTTCGATGGAGATATTAATAGGAATACATTGGCACCTACTTAAAACTCTATATTTCACTATTCATTGATAGAATAAATTTTCTATCAACACAATGAGTATCATATGTAATTCTAAATGGATCATACCACATCTACCTTTTCTTGGGATAACTCAACACCAAATAGATTTATTTCTCCATCATTATCATCAAAATTTTGAGTTTGAATATTCTTGTCATATAGGGAATAATAATGATATATATTTATGCTTTAATGAAAGTTATTTTTTGTAAGTAAATTATACCAAAATATACTATTGATCCAAGCCTCTTGATAAATACATAGAAAAATATTTCATTATATATTATAAGGATTAAATAGGACTAGAATAATGACCATCTGTTAGAGGATGATATGAATTATTGAAAATTAACTATATATCTAGAGCTTGTTATATACTTCTCCAATAATTAATAGTAAAGCTTAGATTCTACTCAAGTACAACAGAATGTGGTACTCCATGAAAACATATCACATCCTTAATATATATCCTTGTAAATTGATCAATAGATAAATTTAATTTAATGGTAATGAAATGTGATAATTTTTTCAATGTGATTGAATTCGACCCAAATAGTATAGTTCCCATTTGATATTATGGGGATTCCATGGACAAAATCAATGGTAATGTTTTTTCACTTACATTTTGATATAGGTAATGGTTTTAAAATACCCTTAAACATTTTTCTATCATCCCTCACTTGCTGACATTCCATGCATCAATATAAATACTATTCAATGTCCCTTTTCACATTTTCCCATAATAAATACTCTTTCATATTTCTAATAACATTGCTACTTTCACGAAGAATAAGGAATGATGAACATTTATCTTCATCCAGTAGCTCAATATTCATATCTTGTATCGATGGGTGTCTTATTCTTTTTCTAGAGATTATCTTTCAATCAAAATCATGGTTGAACACAGGAAAATTTATCAACTTCATTTATACTTAAAAATAATCCTTATACACCTCATAAATCCACATATGGATGGATGGTTCAACAATAATAAAATAAATATATTATATGTCATATTTCCTCTTGATTTAAAAGTCCATATTTTGAATACAAATAATATTTGATCGCTTTAAATCCATTTCATGGATAAACATTCATGGTCCTTCTTACTTATTCCATAATCTAACATATTCTCTATCCCAAGGTGGGAATGTATTGAAAATTTATAATAATTGGTCCTCTCAAAATCACGAGTAGGGAAATTTTTCTAATGAGTTTTTAATTTTCATAAGGATTATGGTATCAACATCTCATTCAAGAAAAGGTTGCATCGCAATCCCTCTTTTATTAATCAGTAAAGATCATAACCCATTATTTACTGTAGGTTTTGGAATATTCTTTGGCACTAACCAACCTTCTTTTAAACTACATGACTTTTTCTTCACATTTTTCTGCCCAGAGAAAAAATTTTACCTTTCAAATCAATTTTTTTAGTTTTATTAGATACCCTTGATAAATTCAACACAATGTTCCCTAATTATCCATCCATCCAAATATATTATTTATCATAGTAATCATGGTCAGTCTGGGACTTTTTTAACCAACATTCATCATTGAAGGGTCCATAGATATACCCTCAATTTAGATTATACAACCCAAGAATGATACTTTAAATACCAAAAATTATCTTTTAAATTGATTATAAATAATTTCCTTCCATGGTTTTTTATCACAACACTCAAATGTTCTTGATACTACTCTATTGTTACCACAATTTTAATAATTTATTCAATATTGACTATAAAAATATGATTAATGTAGTATCAAAAGAATCCATTCTATAAATCCACGAAGATATCAAGAATATTGGTTAGTTAATTTGTAAATAATATAAATTCATACTAGTCATACCTCATATTGGAGGTTTTGTTATGTAAATCCACATTCTTGACACACAATTGATGATATCCATATCGATGATCAATCTGAAAATAAATAAACTCCTCGTAATTGATCAAAATTATCATCGATATAGGGTGGAGGATAATTTGTCTTAATAGTGATCATCTTAATTTCAAGATAATAAATAAAAAGATGCATTGAAAAAATTTCTTCTTAAAAATAGACTAGGTGAAACTCAAGTTGATTAAAATGAGAATATGAATCCCCATTCATGATTAATTTAGAGATTATACTTCACTTATTGAAACTCAATTTCTTTCATTCTACATGGATTCATTAAATTAGGGGGATAACTAAGTTTGAGTTCACGTAAAACCTCAACTTAATGATTTGGAAGATGAATATGAAAATATTCTTGTAATAAATATTCAAACACATATATAATAGGCATATCCTGAATATAATTTTTTTCAAAAAAAAAAAGAAAAATATCCCTCATGAATAGGTATTAAGTCATATATAATATAAATAACTTCCATTGTTTATTTATTTTCATCCTTTCACTAAAATATTATCTTATGAAAACGGAAATCATTATTTTTTTGTCATAAATTTGGAATACTTCTCTTCAATCAATCAGACCTTAGGTTGAAACTAGTTCATATATTTTAATTACTTATTCAAATCCTTCATCGTGGTTTACAATGACATTGGGAATTAGATCTTTAATATTTCCTGAGAGTGTCAAACCAAGTGTGCAGTAAGGGTTCATTCACCATACACCTTAATGTTAGATGATATATATCTAAAATTTAATTATAATGTTATTTCCATAATATGAATATGTTTGAAAACCATTTCATATAATAGTATCCATAAGAGAAATTATGTTAAAGAAATACACATAATCACTATCTTAATAAGAATTTAGGATGATATATTATACATAGGCTTATCATCAGGATTTCTACTAAAGATATCTAATAAAAATCTCTTAAACATAAATAAATACTTCTCTGAAAGAAACTATAGTAATCCATACTATTCAAACATATATATTTTATATCTCATTAGATGAATATTCAATATATATCAAAAAACTAGACAACCTAGAACAATAAAGTTTTAGAGACTTTATAGCCTAGAAACATATATATCATATTTAATGAAAGATGTTTAAAATCTCAATAATGATCTTCCCTCGTAATACACATTATAGACATATCCTGCTCAAATCCTGTCTTTATAACCCTAGGAAGGGAAACCTATCGATGGGTGTTCCCAAATACATAGTAGGGGTAAATAGAAGAGACATTAATCTACTATCAAAAGGGAACTTAAGATTACAATATATATATATATGATAAAATTGTCATAAATTATAATAATAATATAAAATAAATCAATGTTCATTACCAAAAAATCATGGCATAAGGGATTTCATAACAAAATAAATAAGTCAAAAAGTGTGTGGAATCATCAATAATTAATCATGAATCATGAGATCATATCATTAAGCAATGGTTGTAATAAAAAAGTCCCATAATGAAAATTTCTTCCAAGGTATTTCAAAAATTCTCTTAGGTGTAACATCCATCCAGTTCACTTTTTCATCTTTTATGATTTTATTATATTCATAATATCTTAAGAGTTTCTCAACTATGTCATCATTACACAATGCATTATAGGAATATTTGATTTCTGGTCCACCTTATAACAACCCCAAAAATATCAACCATACATAAAGCATCTTAAGAAAAGAATATTTATTACATAACATAACAATTCATTCTAGAATCATTTATTCAAATGACTTTGGGAACATGTAAACATAAACAACTGATTCATAGGTAAACTGTATCTTCCTCCAAAAATATCTTCATATGTTTCATCCTTCGTGGAACTTTCATATATAAAACCTCTCTTAAAACCCTAGAGATGAAAACATAATAAAGGGTTCATTTAAATTCAAATAAATGGTAAAAAAATGGATATATCAATGATCTTATAATAATAACATGAACATAAGGGTATGGGAAAATAAACATGTATATTGAAAACCCAATTCATGTAACTCAATCAGGATAATTCTATATGATGTAATTGAAATCGTTGTCGCACCATGTATGAATTAAATTGAAAACTCAACATCATGATTTTTTTGAATATATGGAATCTATTCAGGAAATACATTAACAAACTCCATTATAATAATCATATCCTTTAGGTTGAGTTTTACCCCAACCATCAGAGATAAACGCCCCTTTGAATATGAATCAAAACCCATATATTGCATTTGATTTCTTACAGAAGATAATATTTAATTTTGGCTAGAAAGATGGTCCTAGGTTTATTAGGAAGGTCAAATTTGACTCCACATAAATGGAAAATAATGTCAGTTTCATGTAGATAAATTCAATCTATGCCTAAGTTGACATCAAATTCAACTAGAGGATTAATGATAAGTATAACAATCCTACTCTTTATTTCACACATAAAAATGATTTATTACATAAAAATAAAATTAATACAAGGTTGAGCTCTTAATACCTTAAGGGAGTAAACAAGGCATAACATGAAGAATAAAATACATGTTAGGAAATATTCATATCAATGGATCATAATAGAAACATAAATATAATGTCATGATATAGAATGGTTATCAAAACATGGAAATGTGGCAACAACATATAACATAATATTAGCTTGAGCTATGTCTCATTACACATGAATTTTCATTAGTAAACCCTAATTGAACTTGAATTATCATGATTAAACCCTTACTTCACATGAAATGTCATAATAATATACATTTCCTAATGAATTGGAGCGCTATCAGGGGGCACCCTTCATGGGCATTTCAATCTCATGCTTAAGTGTGCCACATAGATCACATAACATTGATTCATTCAACATCATTATTTATTTCATGATAAAGGACTGTAGAATAAATACATGACTGTCTATAATCACTAAATATATTTTCATAAATTTGAATACACTAGATAGATAAATGGGCATGGTATTCACTACACGGTGATTTTGGCATAGAAAATCGCATTGCAATTTCAGCAGCCTAACAACATGACATAAATATTAATAAAATGGTTTATGGGTGAGAAAGTGGTATATAATTATATATACATGAAATGGAAGTTATGGGGACATTGAGATATATGTCCAAACACAAGGAATTTGTAAACAGAAGGCGTAACATAATCAAGAAACTTGAAGAAATAGGAGAAATAGAATAACACTTACGAAATTTCATCCAGGTTACACGTGTGCATGGAAAGGATAAGTAAGAGATAAAGAGGGATATCATTATTAAAACACAAATAGGAAAGTATGGGGGAGGTTCCAAATCATAATCCAACATTTTTAATTGAAAATAAAAGGGTATAACAACCTAAATAAACATGAATAAAAATGATAAATGAAGGAATCCCTTACTTGAGTGTGTGACTTCAAAAGCATAAAGAAGGGATTCATGATGAATTGGAACACCATATAAGGATTCTAGAGAGGTGATGGATGAGTTGGGATGTGCTCCAAGGATTTTTAGTTAAGGGATGTGGGAGCTTGGGTGGGTTTATATAAGAAATGAGAGGGGAATTCATTAATATTTTACAAACATAGGTTTTGGAATCTATATAATTAAATATTCAGAACCACAAACCTTCCCATGGTTTCTTCCCATGGTTTCCGCCAAAGAGGAGTCTAAAACATTATTTTATAATAAAATGGCAGAACATATTAAATTTTTTCCCTTAATTGTGTGGAGAGAAGTCACACTCAATGAAATACATTTAAAATCATAAAATATATTATACATTTTGGAAGATTCAATAAGGCTTTATAAAATAAAATTAAAAAATATATAATCACATTATTTTAATGGTAATCCATATATTGATATAATAATACCCATTATAGTATTTACTACATCAATTTGGGGTCATTATTATTTTATAAAACACATATTTTATTTATACCATATTTAATTTTAACACAAGAGTTTGATTGTCTCAGAAAATATTGTAGAATTCAGAGTTGAGTAATTTTCAAATATTTAATTGAAAAATAGTATTCATTTCATATAAATAATATTATAAACAATAGAATTTTTACTTTAAAAATGAAAACTGATATTTATTGAAAATCCACATGTTTTGAAAAAAATATTTTTCAAAACTTAATAAAAATTACATTTCACTTCATAAAAATTATATACTCATTTATTAATAATAAATGTAATTTCAAAATAATATTTTCTTAAAATATTAATTATTTCAAAAATTCATTAATTCCTTAAAATATACACTTTCTGTTTTAACATTTAAAAATATAAATCTTATCAAAATGACTACATATTCATTTACAGATAAGGAACTGATATAATAATCATTTATAATAATTTATTTATAATATTGTTAGTAAAAACCATATTTTAATATAATAATGTATATATTTCTCAAAATTGCGATTTTTACCAGAAAAAAAGAATTTATCAAATTCATCATTTTTTTAAGAAAGGCTATTCCTATAAAGGAAATAATGGAATAAGACTTTAATTTATAAAAATAGATTAAAAAATAAGTAACTAACACCTTATTACATTACCCATTATAACAGTCTTATAATACTTGAGGGTAAGGTGTGCGATGGTCACAAAATCTTGGGGAGGCTCGGATAAGAAACTAATACCTTATTAGAAAACTCCTTATAAGAGTCAAATAATACCTAAGGGCAAGCTGTGTGATGGTGACAGACTCTTGAGGAGGCTCAGATAACATCGATTGAGTGGTAATCTCTATTAACTTGAACTTCTACTATAGGAGATTCTATCCCAACATTACATGTTGAAGCTCGGCTAGGGATTGTCCAAGAGCGAAGCCTAGTGTTGCTACCTTCGTTCCGAGCTTGGAAAAATGATCTTCATACGACTTGAGTCTAATGGATGACACCATCCTCTGATTTTTCTGTAGCAATTTTTTTAAGACCACTTTATATGTATATCAGTCATGTGATCATAGTTAAATTGTTATATTATCAAGGATAATAATACATAACGTTAATTTAAACCCAAATATAAAAAAATAGTGCATGTGTTTTCTATAACCATAATATATTAAAAGAATGGGAATTTTATTCATAAATGATCAGGTCGTTACAACATTCCCTATTATAAAATTTCACCCACAAATTTTTGTTTTCCCACTCTAAAATAGATGAGGGTAACCCTGGATCATCATTTAACACCCCAAGATTTCATAGTACGTTATTTCTTCAAAGTAATTCAATAACTTGCACTACACGCAGCACCGAGGTCAAGTTCACCACAACTTACCAAACTAGCCATTCAAAAGCAGTTATGAAATGTATTAACTAAATTTTGAACATTATATAAACCTTATAATTTTAGAATCTATATTATGAGCTTCTTAGACATAATGTAAGAACAAATTCATTTTTTCAGATAAAAGAAGTATTTTTCAAAAAATGCACTTTTACCGACTTTTAATGGTGAACCCTTTTTAAATTCAATATTTGAAACTTTTATATATTCAATTTGAAAAAATAAAATTCTTCGTTTGAATCGAGTCATAAGAATTTAGTTTCAATAATTTTTTTTGTGTTTTTATGATAACTTTCATATTTGGGTGAATAGTGAAAAATAATGTAATTTAACTGAAAACAACTTTTTTAATAAAAATAATTTATAGTGATAAATTATACATTTTAATGGTTTGAATTTATAAATATATTATATTTTTACCACTTAATCCAATTCTGGTCATTGTAAGTAATTGCACATTGAAATTGGACATAAATAAGTGTCAATCTTTTGATAGTTATTATTTCTTAAAAATACGCCTTTTGGTTTTGGCAACAAGAATTTATTATAAACTAATAAATTCAACTTCAATGTTTTGAATTTGCTAAAATAGATTTAATTTTTTAATTCAAAATATCGAAATTATCTTACGGTGAATTTTTGGTATTTTTCTAAAAACATTCAATTTTTGATGAATAGTGAAAAACACTGGGTTATAGTTTAAAAACTAATTTTTATTTAAATAATTATTTATTTTATTTAAATTTATTTTAGGTCAAAAAAGATACATAATACAAATATAAGTTCAATTTAATTCATTGGAGTCAGTTTATAATAATTTTTTATATAGAAAAAGTTTATTGAACTTTTCACCATCTTTTACCCACCTCCTAAGAGAATTTGTAAGTTCACATAAAACCTAATTTTACCACTTCTGAGAGTGGAATTTCAAAAATCTAAGAGACATGGTTGATATTAGTATGTAAAATGTAGTTCAATAAGATGAAAATAATTTTTGGGGAATAATATCTTTTTACTTTTATTGACCACGATTAAAATTAAATAGGGTAATTGAGGTTAAAATTGAAATTATTATTACCCTAACACTTGTCCTGATCATATAGGATAAAGATAATTCGAAAAAAAACCATAGAAATAAAATATGAACCTCTTTGGTCCACTTGGATTATATTAGGACATCCATGATTATTTAATTCAAAGAAGATTTAAAAGAGTTAAAAACAATGTTTAATAACTAAAATATTTTTAATATAGGGTTACACAAAAGATAAATTCGACTATAAATATTCATTAGAAGGATACAACTATTTAATAAATAATTGTATTTTATTTATATTTTTTATACATTAAATAATTTAATTTATTTTTGACAAAATAATGATGTTGTAATTAACTAATTAATTAAATATAAAAAATAATTGATATTATAAATATCCAAATAAATGTAATTTGAGTCTTTTTGGAAATTCCACTATTTTTCTAGGTTAATAAGACATTTTAGGGTTGGTTAAATGAATTTTTTTCGAAATAATAATTTTTTTATGAATTTAGGAAAAACAAAATACCAAATAATGTCGAAATTGAAATAAAAGAATTTTTAAAATAAAGATTTTATTATTAATTGCTATTATATTCCTAAAAATATAAAGTTCAGCCAAAAGACTTATATAATGATATTTATATCATTAATGAACCACCTGGGGTTCTCTTGGAAGTTTATAGTACGTTTATTAACCATATAATAATAAAATACAAATAGACAAGATAAATGTCAAACTATTTAACTTATAGTTAAATCTGAAAGATAGAGTTAACATAGTGACATAAACCTGTCTAAAACCTATTGGTTGAGTGTTTTTCAACCCATACCAACCTTATACTTTAAATAATCTATTTTGGAGGCATTATAAACCGAATATGAGTTTATTATAAAATAATATTTCTACCTTTTCCTAAGGTGCCCCTCACCCCTCTTATAAAAGGGCACTCACAGTTCTCTATAATTCACAGCTTCAAAGACATTTTCCTCGGCCAACCCCTACCCAAATACCCTTTCAACTGTACTCCCTTCATCTTAGAGGCCTTCCTTTAGTCATAAATCCAACCTAAGGATCCCTTTTGATCAAATCAAATGGAATAACCCAAAGAAGAGTTAAATATCTCAACACCTCTTTCCAGTTCCTTTCTTCTTCCACATCCTTTTTGTTGTTTTTTCCATTCTAAAATAATAACTCCAGTATCTTAAATATACTATGATGTCATTATAAATATGGTACAACCAAATTAATCATTCTATCCATCCTTTGAATGAAATGTCACCATATGTGCGTACGTATGGCTTACCGTCTCCACATCATGGTTAAATTGTTATTCCGTACATTATTATTCGGATGGGTATAATAATGAAGTGTAATTAATGTAAATAATAAATATAACAAATTAATTATTCTTCATATTTGTTATACCATCTATTTATATATATTTTTAATATCAATAGAATGATATTGCCTCTCGTGGGTACGTACGGATTACCATCTCCACAAACGTGATGAGATTCATTCCTCGTCGTATCCATTGAAGACTATCATTCATTAGATGATTTAAAATAATGTTTAAAAACTTTATATCATTCTTGATATTAATAAGATACATCCCATCCATATCAAATATGACTTACATAACAACGAATATAAAGGAAACAAATCTGTTAACACCCGAAACAACGATAATACTAATATATTATTAACAAAGAAATGTTAAAAGATCATATATGATATCATATTAGTGTATATGATTCTTGAATAATTTAATAACAATTATTTCACTATTATAACGGAGGTTAACAAACCCTCGACCAAAAAAAAGAACAAGGTAAGGGGTTTTCATCCCACTCCTTATTCTCGTGAGATTCATGCTATATTGCCACTATTTCCTTTTGTGTGGTGTATGTACTACCTATAGTTTTATTCTTTGTGTAATAAACATTAATTTTGGTGTATTTACATCTTAATTGTATGATACTCATTTCATGGGTTGTATATTTCGTATGTTATCAAATTTGTAAGTGTTAATTTCACAATCTCTTTATTATCTGAGGTTGTTTTTACATAAGTATCTACTAGGACCTCTTTATCATCCACATACATGTTTCTTAAAAATGTATACCAAAACATTTTTACTATTTACTGTACTATGGGTTAAAGTCATTTATACCCTTGTTTGAATTTTGATAAGATGTTTATAAATGAATCTTTCTGTCGTTTTCTAAACAAGTTCCTTTATAACCTTTTCGTCCATATTAAGTAAAGAATGTCTTTTTTTAAATTATACGTTGGGTGCGGCTACTTTCTGCCATTATAACATCATCTAAGATTCCCTTACAAGCTTATAAGAATATTTTCACATAAAAATGTTTTCTTTTTATAATTACGTGACTTTTAAATGATTTCAAAATAGAAAGAAATATTTATCTAAAAAGGGTTTGATTTCATCTATGTCAACATCCTTTGATGGATTTTAGGCTTATTTGAAGTTGATCTATTATGATACAAAACTTCCATATTGTGTTGAAGGTTTTGTGATATGTTTGAATATGGACGTGTTATTTTCTTACCATTCATAGATTATGGATAAAGTATTAACATTTCATATTCTAGTTTTAATAAGAATATTTATATTATGTTTCAACCTTTTCATATGAGAAACGCATTGGACTTAGTATGTGACGGGTGGATCCAACTATATCACCTCGATGCATCAGTAGGTCTTATGAGAAAAACTAGTTTCTTGTAACAAGGCCTTTTAAAAACCGTATTTGTAGTATGGGCACAAGGCCTTGACTATGTGGTTTTGAAAGTCTGGAATTATGCATTCCATCATTATTAAGGTGGCTATTGATATTGCATGTGATTATTCGACTAGTATAATATCCATTTGAGTAATTAAATGGAATTATTTTGATTTTATCATTTCCATATTATGATGAAGTTCATGTTTAAAAGGATTTTGTTTTAGTTTTATACATTACCTTAAATGTTCATTCTTATTTATGAAATTTTCCACTATATTTTTATCCTTACTGAGAATCTTAGCTCACCCCTTTCTATGCTTTATTTTTTCCAGCATGTGAATAATTATATTATGACTGAAATATAGGGACAGTCTATGGGATCTCAGTGTTTTCTATGAAATCAATGTTGTTTTAGTTTTCCATTTATGATGTAATGTAAACCATATGACTATATCTTGTACTTCCAAGGATACTAAACTAATTGGTCTTTTGAGAATTGATATTTTGTGATCATTCCAATGTTATGTAATAATTCACCGACTCTAGGTAACTGGGGGTAGGGGCGTTACACATCACTTCCCCAGGTTCCCACATTTTTTCTTCAAACTTATTGTTTCACCACAACACCATGATGAGGGTCATCATCATACATCCTAGAACTTTTTATCTATGATCAGATATCATCACCAACTTTTATTCATAGAGGAGGTCATTCTCTAATGGAACCACCTCTGGACTGTGTATATGAGATGGTTTAGGTTTGTACATCCTCACGAGTGATACCTGAAATACATCATGTACATGAGACAGGTTTACTAAGCATCTTAGATCACCCCTTTCTATGTTTCATTTCTCCCAGGATGTGAAGAAGTATATTATGACTGGCCTTCCGGAATAGTATATGGGATCTTAGTGTTGTCTATGGAAACAATGTTATTGTAGTTTTCCATTTATGATGTAATGTAGACCTTATCAATGTATCTAGTAATTACAAGGATACTAAACTAATCGGTCTTTAGAGACTTGACCTCTTGTGATCATGCCAATGTTATGTGACAATTCACCGACTCTGGGTAACTGGGGTTGGGGCCTTACACATCACTTCTTCAGGGCCCCACATTTTTTCTTCAAACTTTTTGTTTCACCACAACACCATGATGAGGGTCATCATCATACTTTATAGAACCTTTTCTCTATGATCATATATCTCCACTATATTCTATTCATAGAAGAGTCCATTCTCTAATGGAACCACCTTTGGATTGTGTATATGTGATGGTTTAGTTATGTACATCCTCAAGAGTGATACATGCAGTAGGTCGTGTACTTGAGACAGGTCTAGTTGGCGTTCTAGTTGATAGTTAGTTGCTCTTATGTGATCAAGGTTCTCAAAAGAGTTAATGTACCTTGGACTAGGCTTTCCCTTATTTCCAAATATCATAACTCTCGTCCATATTGATATTTGTATGAATACCATGTCTCCAACATCAAACTCTAGGTCTCATTGACAATTGTCAATATAGCTATTTTGTCGACCACTAGAATCTTTATTATGATGATGGATGGTCTTAAAATTCTCTACCATATCATAGACAATTTATAGTCCTAGATGTCTTCACTCCCCAACTTCTATCCAACATTCCAATGTTCTACACCTCTTCCCATAAAGGGATTCATAAAGATCCATTTGGATGCTTGAGTGGAAACTATTATTTTAAAAGAACTCAACCAGAGGAAGACGCTGATTCCAACCTCCTTTGATGTCCATTGAGCATGTTCTCAACATTTAATCATGTGGATGGATTATCCTCTTAGATTTTTCATTAGTTTGAGGATGGCCAGTTGTACTTGAGTTCATCTCAGTATTCATGGCATGTTAGAGACTCTTACATAACTAGGAATCTTGGATATCGATCAGATAAAATCGATAGTGGTAATCCACACATCCTTAACACTTATTTGATGTATATCTGGGCATGCTGATCCAATGAGAAATCTTCTCAAATTTATATAACGTGTGCAGCTGTTTCCTCTGTAATTGGGGATGATCTCATTGATTTAAGATTCAATCATTCCAAGCAGTTTCTAACGGGTTTGATCCTAAAACCAGAAACATCCAATGATTCCATATCTATTTTGACCTACATTCCAAAGGTAGGTGCTCATTATTTGTGGACTGATGAGGCTTATGAATTTTCATTGGTCGGGAGGATTGGAGGTCGGACTCATCAATCCTTTTTTAGGGGAATTATTGTGTACTCTGGGACTCTCTTTATAGATTTAAGTTATGTTCGTGAATCCTTATTACATTACCAAGTATAAAATGAGCTTTCCTTTTGATCTGACAATCAATGATTGATATGTAGGTGATTTAGAAAATATTTTATATGTATTCGAGGTTATTCATTGATAGATAATCATCTGTATTTGTTATAGATTCATAGTCAATGGTATCCTTCAATACATAAAAGTCTCTTGGTCATTATGATGACCATACTGGTTTTAAAGCCACTCAGTGGGGCACTTGAAGTTTATTGTCTTTCCGAAGGACATGGATTATTTCAGAGTTCGGATCGTAGTCGTAGATGGGCTACCTATGTATCCTCTATTTTGGAAAAGGAATCAGAACCGACGTAGTTTGAGTAAAAGAGTATGATGTTTATTCATGATTTATGGCTCAAAGAAAGGCGTTATAATTACTTTTACACTCTAAGATCACATAAGTCATGTTCGGTGTGAGAAACAAGAGGTATTGGTAAAACCAGAAAATTTTTCCATCATAAGATATGATATGGGACTCAGGTATATTTGACTGCCCAAATAGATGAAGATTAATATTTACATCAGGGAAGAAACCCGGGAACAAGGTTCATAAAGGTATATTTACTTCATGGAGATTTGGATACTCTAACTTGGGGCTTACTCCTGAGGAAGATGCCCATAGTAGGAGGGGACTTATGATTGGGTTTTACTCCTGGGAAGAAAGCCTAGATCAAAAGTAAATTACGACTGGTTAATAGAAATTAAGAATGGGGCTTACTTCTGAGAAGGATGTCCAGGTGAAATGGATTTAAAAAATTAAGGGACTTGGGGCTTACTCTTAAGGATAATGCCCATATTTGAGACTGGGGCTTACTTCTGAAAAGGAAGCCCAGGTTAAGTGAATTATGACTAGGGCTTACTCCTTAGGATGATGCCCATATTTGGAACTTGGGGCTCACTCCTAAGGAGGGTGCCCAAATTTAGAAAATTATGACAGGGGCTTACTCCTAAGGAGGATTCCCAAACTAGGGGACTTGTGATTTGGTTTTACTCTTGTGAAGGAAGCCCAAATCAAAAGAACCTGGACTGGGGATTACTCTTGAAAAGGAGTCCCAAGTTAAGGATGCTCTCATTTTAAAGGATGTGGTTGAAATAAATGAAATCTCTGACCTTAGTGACATAAATATATGTAAATCACTAGGTTGTAAGTGATGTTCCATAGAATTCCATTTAGATAAGGAAGTCAACAAGGAAATCATGCCATTGATGGCATTGGAGAGAGTTCTGAAGGCTTAATCTTGAAAAGGATAGGTGGATAAACATATGTGATGAGAAATAGGTAGGAGGGGCACCCAAAAAGAGAGGGGGCGCAAGACCTGGTCGGCATGCAAGTACCGTGTGGGAAAGCAAGTCCTGGTCGCACAGGTGTACCTGCGCGACATGTGGGTACTAGAGCGACGGTCAATCCTTAGGGTATAACTTGGGAGAGACTTGGCTCAAGCCTTTAATACTACCCCTAGAGACTTCCAAAAGAGAGGCTCGCATGTTATGTGGAAGGATTAAAGCGGCGCGCAAGTGTGGCCATTTCTCTTAAGGGCTGGCCACCTAGGCGCGCAAGGGTTGATGAGTTTCAACACTTTGGTCTTACTCCCCCTCTTTAGATCTTCCGTTCTATGTAAGAAATTAACATAGAAATTATTGGAATCTTTAGGAAGAGACTAGGGCACCAGGAGCTCAAATCTGAGGTTCTGGAATTTTTCGTATTGAAATGGGGGGCCCACAAGGGGTATTTATAGGCTGGAGAAGACCCTGGGAAAATTTCAAAGAAGGCGTGCAAGTCACCTACGCGACCAATGGGTGGCATGCAAGTATACTTTCACAACCTTAGCGAAACTTGCTCGGACCAAGTGTATTTGAATCTTGGTTCATTCCTTTTTCAATTTTTGATGTTTCTTCAAAGGATGATTCACTTTGGGTTTATGGTATTTCCTCTTTTCAGTGGTTTTAGACTTTGTGATGAAAAAGGAGCGCCAAAAAATGTCCCCCCTCAGATTTGGATCCAAAAGAAATAAGGATGTGACTCTGAGGTAAAGAAGAAAACCAAGGAATTGTTTAGTTTAAATTCATGCATGTCAGACATAAAAAGGTTAATGTTTAGGGTCGAAATAGCTTTGACAGTATGGATTAAAATTGACTCAATTCCTTGAAAACTTATCTGAAAACATATTACCACACTCATATAAGGGAAAAAATGTAAACCATGACTTAAGAAATTTTGAATATCAGGAATGATATGAAAAAGGGCTAAAAGGCATTTGAAAAAGTAGATCCCATGAATGAAGTTACCATTATTTAACAAACCTGTTAGGGGGTTGAATTATGCAGGGACACCTAAGGGTATTGGCTGCATAATCAAATAATAGCATCTTTTGGCTGACAGGTCTGTTATGTAAACTGTTTATGCAAGGCTGCCTAAGGGCACGTGCTGCATAGTCAGGCAAAAGAACTCTTAGAAATTTATTTTTTCTACTGCTAAAAAGCCAGCAAAAGTTTTTGGGGATTCAAATTTTCCAATGCAAAGAGTTTTCTGTATGGAGAGAGGTACTCGAATATGGAGAAAATATTTCCTAACAAGATTGTCCAACAACTAGATGAATGTAACTCCTACAAAGGTCTGACCCAAACACAGGGAAGGTAAATATAAACCATAGACTTGAATACTTTTAGATCATGAAAAATAACATGAGACAAATATGATAAGGATGGATATTTTTTTGCAGATCCTTACATATTTTTCATAAGAACAATAAAGACAAAAGAGGTTTTCTTCCCAATAATGATGTTACCATTATCTGACAAACTCATTAGGTGGTTGAATTATGCAGCGCCGCCTAAGGGAATTGACTGTGTAGTCAAATAATAGCATCTTTTGGCTGAAAAGTCTGTTATGTAGACTGTTTATGCAAGGCCACCTAAGGGCATGTGCTGCATAGTCAGGGAAAAGAAATCTCAGAAATTGGAAATTTTTGTGACTAGAAGTCAAGAAAAGGGTTATAATGTTCTGAAAAATATTTAAGGTTAGGATTATGACACATAAAGATGGGTATTGTCCAATGTATGCAGAGATACATAGATCAATGCTAACCATAATCATGTTGTGGTTGGGTCTTGAATTAAAATGGTGTACATCACTACATATCCCATAAGGATGGGAATCAAGCCATACGTAGTTCTTGAAATATAGTTTAACGTTGTGTGGGGCCAAAGTGTTAGAGATCTTAGTTTAGGTTCATAGAACTCGGACCGTTATAAGAAATACACAGTGTGTGTTTTCACAGGGACTTTTCAGCTTGGGTACTGAATGTGGAATTTGGGGTTAGGCCTAAAGACTTGGGGATGGATTTAAGGGACATTAGGATGTTCCTACGTATCCCATAAGGATGGGAATCAAGCCCATGTAGTTCTATAAATACCATTCGCACAGATTTAGATTGTACAAGTTAAGGGTGAAAGGAGACTTTAGTGAAATGATGGTTTGACCCAAGATAAAAGGTCCAGGAATTTCCATGTATGCACCTAGTCTTTAGAATATAACATTATTGGAAATCAATGTAAATAATGATTCCCTATCAGGTGAGGGTATCAAAGAATGTTGTAGTTTATTGTTGTACAGGACAAAGGTTCTATACAGTTTAACGTCATGTAGCAAGGAAAAAGGCGAACCAATGTGAAGATATTGGTTTTGGGCTTAAACATTGGGTGGTTGCCTATGTACCCAGCCTGGAAGGCAAGGATCAAAGTCTGCATAGTTCAATTAATGAATGAATTAGTGATCAAGTTCTTCTTGAGGACAACGTCCTAAAAAATGGTGTTGGGACTTAAACGTGGTTAGCGACCCATAGAGGGTGTTATGGTTGAAGTTTTCTCTAAGCTCACATGAGTCATACTCGGTGTGAGAAACAAGAAATAGAAACAACCTTAACGATGCACAGTTTAATGTCATGTAAGACATATGAATGGACTATGCAGTTTAAATTCTTGCAGTTAGGACTATTGGTGTTGCAGAGTTTAGTGTCATGTAGCAGGGAAAAAATATAGTTTAACGTCATGTAGGACATATTAAGGAATTTTTGTACAGTTTATCATCATATAGTTAGAACAATGGGTACAATGCATTTTAATGACATGTTGAACAGAAAAGGGGACTATGCAGTTTAATGTCATGCATTAAGGACAAAATAGGACACAGTTTAACATCATGTTGGACGTATTAGGTACTTTTTCACTGTTTAACGTCATGTTGGATGAAAAATGGATGATGCAGTTTAGTGTCATGTTGGACGATGGTGTGAATAGTTTAAGGTCATATCCATGGACCATTGCTGTATAGTTTATCATCGTATAGGATGATTAAAGGGACATAGTTTAGCGTCATGTTGGACTAAAGTGCGATTAGTTTAAGGTCATATGCATGGACCATGGATGATGATGTAGTTAAACATCTTACTGTATGAGAGAAATGCCAATAGTATAAGGTCGTATGCATGGACCGTTGGTTATGTAGTTTAACGTCTTTCTGAACGTAAGGGACTTCTGTACAGTTTAACGTCATGTAGTTAGGACGTCACAGTTTAACATCATGTTAAATGTAAGTTCCAAAAGATAAAAGCCTTATTCATGGACCCTTGGTGTATTTTGTGTTCATACAAAACATTTCTTCATAAATCTGGCATTGGTTGGAGTAGTGATGAGTTATCCATCCATTGAGATTAAAGAATAAGCTCCATTGGAGTATACCTTATGTATTGAATAAGGTCCTTCCCATTTTGGCTCAATCGTGGGAGGTTTCTTTCCTGGTATCATTGGAGTTCTGAGAACTAATTCCAATTATCCCTTAATGAATGAACAAAGACGAACTTTTTTGTTTAAAGCCCATGCTATTTGATTCTGATAGACTTCCAAGTGGTGTAGGGTGCACAATCTTTTCTTATCTAACCATTCCAATTCATCCAATCGCTTTTGATATTGTTCATCTGTAGATGACTGGTCACAAATGGCTACTTTGAGCAATGATAGTTGAAATTCAATGGTAAGACTGCTTCTGTTCCATATACCAATGAATATGGAGTTGACTACGTTGCAGTGCGGGTGGTGGTTCGATAAGATCATAAAGAATGAAAGAGTTTATCAGTCCATGATTTCTTATCTTTATCCACCATCTTTTGCAGTATATTTGACAGAATCTTTTTGAAAGCTTCTATCTGGACATTGGTCATTGCATGATACCAAGATGAATGGTTGGATTTGATGTTGTATTCTAGATACAAATTCCTCACCTCGGATGAACAAAAGATGGTGCCATTGTCCATCAATATGGTATGAGGGACACCAAATCTGGTAATTATGTTAGACTTGATGAATCTAACAATGCATTTAGAATTGAATTCTTTTAGGGGTATTGCCTCTGCCCATTTGGAAAAGAGTTCAGTAGCAATAAGAATATACTTCAACTGCTTGGCTATAGATGAATGATAAGGTCCCACTACATCCATTCCCCATGTGTAAAATGGCCATGAGTATTTAGCTGTATGAATCAACTTTGGGGGTTGATGAATGAAGTTGGAATGTACTTGGAAAGAATTACACTTCTTTGTGAAATCAACACAATCTTGTATCATTGAAGGAAAAAAATGTCAAAGCCTTTGAATTTGATCAGATAGTCTTCGTCCAGACTGATGGGCACCGCAGACTCCTGCATGTACTTCTTTCATGACAGCCATCGTCTCTTCACCATCAATACATCTGAAGATAACTCCATCAAAACCACGCTTGTAGAGAATTTTTTCTAGGTGATCTGGGATATCAAAAAGAGTGAAATTGACCACACATCTCTGGACTTGTTCTTTCCTGGCTCTATCAGGCAGAAGTGTTCTATTTTTAAGATATTTCCTGATATGTGTCATCCATCCTGTAGTATGACCATATGGTTCAAAGATGGGACTAATTTCATTGATTTCCTCTATTCTAATTTGAACATAAGGTGAAATTGTACGACGGTGGGCAATATTAATGGTTGTCTTGTCTTGATTTGGATCTTCCAGAGTTGTGGATATATTATCTAGTGCATCAGCTTCGGCATTTTGTGATCTTGGGACATAAGAAAATGTTGGTTCCGAAGGAAACTCCTCCATTAACTCTCTGAAGTAATCATACAAAGGGATTAGTTCTTCTTTTCTGATTATGTAATCCCCATTGGTTTGTTTGATTACCAAGTCTAAATCACCTTTCACTTTTAAGTGATTCACATGTGCTTGAATCGCCAACTCCAAGCCTGCGATGAGAGCTTGGTATTCCACTTCATTATTTGTACCGCCTCCCAACAATGAGAAGGAAAAAGGTAACAGTGCCTTTTCTGGGGAAATGAGTACAATTCCTAACCCAAATTTGTTGAATTTAGGATTTTCCATTTTCCTTTCTGTTGGACTTCTGGAAGCACCATCAAAGTAGATTTACAATGTTTGAAGACTTTCTTAAATAGAGAAGAATTCCTCATCAAGGAGTTCAATATCTGAAGATGTGTCTTCTACTGAAGGGTGTTCAGCAAGGAAATCAGCCAGAGCTTGGCCCTTTATTGCCTTTTGAGACACATAATGAATATCAATTTTCTGCAAAATAACTTCCCACATTGCCAGAACTCCTGTAAGCATTAGACGACTAAGGATGAATTTGATCAGGTTATTGCGAGATACCAATTGGACCTCGTGATGTTGCAGTTATTGTCTCAACTTCTGAACTACAATGATTAATGCTAGGTAGCACTTCTCAATACTTGATTATCGTGTTTCTTCTTCAATAATTGTCTGACTAAGATAGTAGAGGTTGTTTTCATTCTTAACATCATTCTTCTGAGCAAGAAAGGCACCCAATGATCGCTCTAGAGTTGTCACATAGAGGATAAGTGGTCTCCCTTCATCAAGTGGCATTAACACTGGTGGACTCAAGAGATACTTCTTGAGAATATCAAATGCTTCTTGACATTATTCATTCCACTAGTAAGTGACTCCCTTCTTCATCAATTTGGTGAATGGTAAACTTTTACCTGCCAAATTGGCGATGAAACGCCGAATATAGGCCAAGTGTCCTTGAATTCCTCTCAATTCCATTAAATTTTGAGGAGGTGACATACCAAAGATTGACTTTGTCTTCTCAGGATCGACTTCGATACCACAATGGCGTACAACAAAGATGAGAAATTTTCCTGAGGTTACCCCAAAAGCACATTTTAAGGGGTTCATCTTCAAATTATGTTTCTGAGGTTTGTGGAATCTGATTTTCAAATCAGCCAAGTGATTAAAATGTTTTTTTGGATTTAACCACCAAATCATCCACATAACATTCAAAAAACATCGCTAAAAAGTGTTTGAAGATACGATGCATGGAACTCGGATATGTTTCACCTGCATTCTTCAAGCCAAAGGGCATTACCCGATAGCAAAACACAACCTCAGGGGCTCTGAAGGCTGTATATTCTTCATCTTCTGGAGCCATTCCGATTTTATTATATCCGGAATATCCATCCATGAAGGAAACTGCTTCATAGCCATCTGTTGAATCAATTAAGAGTTCTTTAATTGGTATTGGAAATTCATCATTAGGACTATGCCGATTAAGATCTATGAAATCAATTCAAACTCTAATTTGACCATTCTTCTTTTTCACTGAGACAATATTAGCCAACCACTTGGGATATTTAACTTCTCTAACAAAGTTAGCTTTGATAAGTTTATCCACTTCAGCCTCAATTTTGGAAGTAGAGGTTGGGTTTGTTCTTCTAGTAGATTGTTTGAATCCTCGATGATCTTTTGGAAAACCCAAATGATGAGTGGAAACATCAGGATCAAGCCCTGGCATCTCTGTATAGTTCCAAGAAAAAATATCTCGATTTTTCTTTAGAAAGGAAATATACATCTCTTGCTCTCCAAGAGTCATAGTCGCACTAATTAAACTGGGGTGTGTATCTTCTTTTTTACCCAGATTTATTTCTCTATTTCATCCACAGTGGTAGGGATACCCTCTTCAAATGCTGGAGGAGCATCCCTGAGATCTTCCTCTTCTTCTTTAACAAGTGTTATTTCTTCTGTTTCTACTTGCATAGTAGATGATGAAGCAGAATTTTCTAGATCAGAAGAGACGTTAAAATTTGCACATATTGAAGAAGAAGCTTCAATTTCCGACCCGATTTATGATGAAGCGTCTTCTTTGGGTAATAAAGAGGAGTTGATGGATTGAGAATCGACATCATCGTTTACCTATGAAATTGATATAACTTTCTCTGGCCTGATTGGAGAAGTATAGACTTGCTGGATTTTAGCGGATTAAATGAAGACATCTCCATTTGAGCTTTCATCATTTCATGGTGGATCACCACTTTTTCCCATGTTGTCTGGCTTGATTGACGTAATTGACATTATGGAAGTTTCTATAAGTGTATTTTTATTTGAGTCTATCCTATCAATTTGACTGATAGGGAACACATAATCTGTACTCACTTGTGTAAATGGGTTTAATGGAATATTTTCCAAGCCATATGGAGCATTATCTTTGGTAATCTCTCTTGTTGTGGATTTCTCATTTCCCTTCATGTGATAAAATTCTTCCTCAATGTATTGAGATTCACATGTCTTGAACGGGGATTTATCACCATACAATGTCCCAATTTGACCATCGAAACAATATTTGAGACATTGATGGTACGATGAAAGGATAGTCGTATGTTGATGTAGCCAGGGTCTTCCAAGAAAGATGTTGAAGGCTGAGTCTTTATCAACAACCATGAAATCTGAATTGGATACAAGATCTCCAAACTGAGATCTGAGTGTAATCTCGCCCAGTGGTTCTTGTTCTTTTTTATCATATCCTTGTAACATAAAATTAGAAGGAGATAAATCAGATTCTGTGAGGCCCAATCGACGAAGTGTATGAATGGGGATGAGTTTGACTCCTGAACCATTATGAATTAAAACTCTTCAGATGACTACACTATTGACCTTTCCAAATAAGTTCAAAGCTCTAATATGTCCATACATGACATCATCTTCATCTTCATCATTAAAAGATATCACTGCATGGCATTCTGCAGGATTATTCTTTACATGGTAGACTTCAACTGTAGCAATTTGAGTTTCAAACTCCCGAGGACTCGACAAAGCCTCGATGAGTGACTCTTGAAGATCCATTGATAAATTCAAAGCATCTATAAATGATAACTTGGCCGGTATTTGGGCCAAGTGTTTTAATACATCATACTTTTTATTTAAAGGTATGTGTTTCCCAACAGAAAAATGTGGTTTCACAGGTGCCTTAGAAGTTTATGCTTTGGAAGTTGATACATCTTGTACCGGGATAGAAATTGGAAATACTCATGGATTTGGATGATTAGAACGATTAGGTCTATTTACGTACTGAGAAGAAGAAGGTGGAACCTCCAACCAATTTTCCAAAATAACCATGTAAGGACTGAATCTGCCTTGTGTAGAAGAACTTTCTTGTTCTTGTTGAGCTCGTTGAAGGACTCTGCAATGAGTTTCTACCACGTACATAGTTCTAGAAGGGGTAGAATTAGAATTGTGGCCTCTAAAAGATCCACCTCTTCCCATGTATCCTGAGCCCTTGGAAATTCCTCTGATTCCTCTATTTGATATAGGGAACCCGTGTTCATCGATTTCAAAACTATGATTGGCATAAGGATCTATTAAGTGAATCATATTAACAGAACCGAATATTAACTCTTCATCCGATGAAGAATCTGCCTGACTAGCAATTTTGGATGTGTCGTTTTATGGGGTGGTTCCCATTGCTTCGAAGTAGATGGCATAAAATCTTCCAGAGTCAAAGACAACTTGGGAATTGACACGATTTCATCTTATTTTTATTGTTCCTCTTTCTTGGAATTATGTCGTTGCTTTGAGGATTTTTCCTTTGATGAAGAGTGTTTTTCTATAGCATGCATGGAAGAAGACACAATTGGTTTTTTAAATTATGTTCACAAAATAGAATGAGTTCGGTGGATCATTTTTCTAACCATCCATTCATCATATTTTTGTGCATTTTTGTTCTTCACTTCTTTCCACTAGCCTTCCTCCTCTGGATCTGTAGCAGTAACACATGATACCTAAGCTGAAGAACCTTTCAGTTTGACTTGTCCCAAGTCGAACATTTTTTGCAGGAGGTCCTTGAATAAAAAACAATCCTAAATGGGATGTCCGAACATATGATGGAATGGGAAATAGTTGGGACGGTCTTCATCTCCTTCCTTTTTGGCCTCTTGAGCCTTGGAAACTGAACCAAATTATTTTCCAGAGCCGAAATGAAGTAACCAGGAACTTGTGCATTTCGAAAAGACTAAACCTTTCTCTTTAGATCCTCAAATTGTTTCCGTCTTTGATATCTTTGATCGTCTTGATGAAACAACCTCTGTTTTTGGCACTCAGGAGGTGGATCCCTTCAAGAAGATGAAGGTTTTGAAGTAGAAGCAGGTCCAGGTGCTTGTTTAAGAATAACTGTAGCAGTCTCTACTTTAACCATTCTCCTACCTGGAGCTGATGGAATTATACAACTTTATCCTTAGTCTTCATAATAGAATATTCAATCTGTTGAGCGATTGAAGTAAGGTCTCGAAACCCTAAAGTGTATTTCATAGGGATCAACGGTGTGTTCAACTCATCATGTAAGTTCGCCACACATATTGGCAACAATTCCTCTTGAGGGAGTGCTAAGATTAGGGAATATGGTAATCCCTCCCAGCGAGCAATGAAATTTGTGACCCCTTCAATCTCCCTTTGCTTACAGTTTTTAAGATAAAAAACAGTTGACTTTGGAAACATTGAGCTGAACTGATGAAGAAATATTTTGCGGAGATCCTCCCATCCAGTAACTGACCGGGATTGCAATCTTGTGTACCAGACAAAAGAAAGCCCTTGTAATGACTGTACAAAAAACCTGAGCATAACTGCTTCCTGTTGCTGAGGGGTTCCCATCATGGGATCACAACGAGAAACAAAATGTGTTATGTGATTCTCTAGGTCTCCGGAACCATTAAATATTTGGAATGTGGTACTTGAAAAAATTTACGGGGGAGGAATTGCATCAACCCACTCAGGGTAAGCTCTCTTTTTTGGTTGAATTTCAGCACGCTTTCCCTCCATAGCTTCCAATATAGATTTCAATTACTCAATAGTAGTTATTAACTTTTGAGAAAACATCGGGTTGAGCTTGGACCTAAACAGGTGCAATGACTGGAGCTGGTACCGATGTGGCAGCTGGTATTGCAATCGATGGAAGCACTGCCGATTGTTGTTGCACTTGACCCGTAGGATTAGACCTATGAGGGTGTAATGATAAAGGAGGATATTCTTGATCCATCTCAGTAGCAACAATAAATTCCTTTGGCTGACTGAATCCAGCATGCTTAGGTGGAAGACTACCTTGAAGTAGTTATGCATTCAACCTCCTCAATTCCTTTATTTCTTCCTCTTGTTGTGTAAATATTTTCTCTAGTGAGAGTGATTTTCCATCTCCAGAGGAAGGGTATGTAACCTAATTCTTTCATTTCCCCTTTTTGGATCCCTTTCAGAGAGGGGGAAGTGGGTTACTTTAAGGAATACCCTTTTTCTGGGTAATCCTTTGATTTCATGTACGCACACCTCTTCATTTGTGTCTGCGCATACAACTTCTTGAGCAGGAACCTCTTCATCTGATCCCTCTGAGTGAAACTAATCTATTGGATCCGCAATAACGGTTTTGATTACATTAATTGATGCATAATGCATTGCATCCCTTCTATCGTCATTTCTATGATATTGTCTTCTTCCATGTCCTTGACGAGACATTGCCTTTTGTTGATTCGATCCCTCAGGAACTTCTTGACGAACCATAATTTGGAGGAAATATCCTGATAATTTGGCTCTTCTTTCCTCTTGAGGATTCTTCCCTAATCGATAGAAGACTAAATTTCTCTAAAGGAGGGATTGAGGATTTGTAAAAGTCCCAAGTCCGGTGGACTGGGGTTGTTCCTGCTCAACTCCTTGAATCCTATTTGTGGATTCTAAGGGTTGGGTTAAAAGAGTCCCTAGTCTGGAAAGTTGGGGTGGTTCTTGACATGATATATTGAAGACTTTATTAAAATATCTCCTGATCTTGCGAACTTTAGTCTGGAAATTAGCTGAATTCATCAATATGCATCCACTTTTATCACCCAGCTCAAAATACCGTTGGATGATTTCTAACACTTATGTCACTTGATGATGTGCTTCCTCCAAACGAGAGGCCTTTTCAATATTATTGTTTTCTTGATGCATGATTAATTCAACAAATTGTTCACTATTTTCTTGATTTTGAGAGGAACTAGTTGAGGCTTGTTCTTGGTCAAGCTTTTGATTACAAACAAAACCCATTGACTATGGCCGGCCAAGGGCAATGACATTGCTTGAGATCATTTTCGACGGGATTTGCTAACTGGAGAGTACAATGAAATGTAGCGCTCCATGAACACCCAATCCCCTGATATGAATACCAGATAAGGCATTGAAAATTAACTGGCTCAATCTTCTTAGTGAACCAAGGCATGAACGATGAAGGGCTCTTTGCTATTTTTCAGCCATCAGATATCGTGAAACTGAGAGAGATGCCAAATCAATTTGGGGTTGTAACCCTTCTATTATCTTGACAGGATTTTCATATTCATCATAATATAATATTTTCTTTTTCAACTGATAAAGAGTTTTCAATATGTTGAGATGAATATGATGAATTCCATCTTCCGTCAACATCTCTGGAATGTCATACTGAGAATCAGCCAAAGGCCAAAACATAACTGGCACTTCACATTTCACCAGTTGTTTTCTCATATTCAGTACTTCCTCTTTATCATTCAATGAAGATTCTTATACATGATTATACCAGAACTGGTGATTCCTTGCTGCTTCATCAGATTCAACAAGATTGGTAGAGAATTCACTGATTAAACTAGAAGATGCATGACTTAGGGGTGGCTTGGAGAATGGCCTACACCCTAGGCTATCTTCTTATTGAGAAATTGTTTCACCTGATAGTGGTAAAGCATCAAACATGATTGGATTCACATTTTCAAGTGACTCAAGATAAGAGGGCTTTCTCATCACTACATTGTATGTTGGATAATTTTCCAAGAAATGTGAATTACAAATGTGGAGCGGACTTTCGCAACTAAATTCATCATCATGGGGAGGACCACCATGGTGGGTTACAGTAAAAGATGAATCATTTTTCTCCTTGATCTTCTGGACACACAATGGGTTCTTGTGGCTCTCATCTGAAGATGAAACTTCAAGATCGACCAAATTTTCATGAAGCAAGCCTTCATTAAGAAGTATCTGATGCAGACCTTCGGAATTAATGTTCCCACTATTTGGAATCGAGAGAGTAGAATCTTGAGTTACAATAGATAAATGTCTGAGTGCATCAAGAACTCCAGCATTGGGTAAGGCCTTATTACAGATTGGCCCTTGATTTCTTGATTGTTCTGGGTGGGTCTTCTTTTTAGACGCCTTCTTACTCTCTTTAGGAACCACTTGTTGACGAAAGTGGTCATTATGGATAGGTGTATGTGCCTGCTCAGGAGAAATGATCAGGTTAGGCTGACTGTCTCCACTCAAATCAGGTGTATGTGCCTGACTTGGCTATCCATATGATATGGGGGCGTACGCCCCACAACCCTCTTGGACTAGAATAGATGTGTGTATCTTCTCGGGAGTGAACTGTTGATGTGTCACTCCACTAGTAGGGAAAGATTTATGTGTCTTTCCCTGAGATACTGCTGAAGCTATTATAATATCCCGTCAGGCATTTAGAATATGACCAGGGATTTTCTTCTACTCTTTCACCATTGACAGAATGTGCTTGGTGACTTCAGCAGCTAGAATGGGGATATATGCCCATTCCATGCTTGGATTAGGTGTATGTGCCTGCTTCTGTCCTCCGTTTCCTATCAGTGAATTCTGAAAGTACTCATGTGTGGGGGTAGAGAGTTGAGTCTGCCTCTTGTTTGTCGCTGGATATTTCTAAATGACTTCCCCGAATGCTACCAAACGAGACTATTGGTAGGCTTGATCAATAATATCATGTGTATGTGCCTTCTGATTGCACTCTGAAAAACATGGTTAACCATCTTCCTTCAATACTAACAGACGAGGCTGCTGGAAGGATTGATGAGTGTAAGCAGGTGTATGTGCATGTTTACCAGTTGTCAACACATTGGGATAGCGGGATCCATCGCATGTAGTCAGACGAGCCTACTGACTAGATATTGATTTATAAACAGGTGTATGTTCCTGTTTATAGTACTCCTCCGGAATTTCCTGGAGGGATTGGCGTGATGCTGCCAGACGAGTCTGTTGGATAGTAGGATTAAAACAGACAGGTGTATGTGCCCGCTCATTGCTTGCCACCAAGGTAGGTTGGTGGACTTCTCCGGAAATGGAAGATATAATAACCTTCTCACTATTAAACAGTTGTCTCCTCTGGTGGTTCATCTTCCCTACTTGGGTTCGAGGAACCTGAGCTGAACGCCTGGATACGACACCCTCATCATGTTGAGGGCGCACTGCAGCATGAGTCTGGCGGTGATTGTTGGTGGGATCCCTTGGGAAGGACTCATGTTTCCTTGAATTAAGTCCCTGAGTGGCCTTCTCATTCACCTCCTAAAAATACGGGATGGAATGGTTCTTGCGTTCCGGGGATAATGACCCGAATCGGTTTGAGACGGTGGTTAGCACCGCCTGCTTCTTGATCACTAGTCATCGTTGTCCAGACAACCAGGGTGAATTGTTCACTAGGAGGGCTTGTCCAACAGCCTCCAGAGTTGGAATGGTACCGTGTTGATGGTACTCCTTAACCAGCGCATTCTATACCCAGTATTGAAGACGCTGAGTAGGTGATGTCTCCCTCAGAGCGGACGACGATCCAGCAGAAGTATCAACAGATGCCTTCACAGCAGAGGCATTCATATGAGTGAATTTAAGAGGAGCCATTCTCATAATGTTGAAGATCTTGGAAAATAGTTCTTGTTTGATATAACAGTCTCAATAAAGATAAGTTTGGCCACTAAATATTTTGGATAAGCACATATGTTATTGATTATTTTGTTGTCCCTCTCGTTGAATATTAAATTGGGGCCTAACAAATAAGTAAAACATCATTTTAACTTGGTTAAGGATTCACATCGGGTTCACCATTTTTTTCCTCTAGAATTGGAGATGATCTCATTGATTTAAGATTCAAACATTCCAAGCGGTCTCTAACCTGTTTTTTTGTATAACTGGAAACATCTGATGATTCCATATCCATTTGGACCTACATTCCAAAGGTAGGTGCTCATTAGTTGTGGACTGATGAGGCTTATGAATTTGCATTGGTCGAGAGGATGGGAGGTTGGACTCATCAAACCTTTTTTAGGGTAATTATTGTCTACTCTAGGACTCTATTTATATATTTATGTTATGTTCGTGAATCCTTATTACATTACCATGTATAAAATGATCTTTCCATTAGATCTGACAATCAATGATTGATATGTAGGATATTTAGAGAATCTTTTATATGTATTCGAGAATCTTCATTGATAGAGAATCATATGAATTTTTTAGAGATTCTTAGTCAATGGTATCCTTCAATACATAAAAGTCTCTTGGACATTGTGATGACCATAGTGGTTTTAAAGCCACTCAGTGAGGAACTTCAAGTTTATTGTCATTCAGAAGGACATGGATTATTTCAGAGTTGGGATCATACCCACAGATTGGCTACCTACATATCCTTTGTTTTGGAAAAGGAATCAGAACCCATGTAGTTCGATTAAGGTAGTATTATGTTTATTTATGATTGATGGCTCAAAGAATGGTGTTATAATTACTTTTACACTCTAAGCTCACGTGAGTCAAGCTCGGTGTGAGAAACAAGAGGTATTGGTAAAACCAGACAATTGTGCCATCATAATAAATGATATGGTACTTAGGTATATATGACAACCCAAATAGTTGAAGATTAGTATTTACTTTAGGGAATAAACCCTGGAACAAGTTCCATAAAGGTATATATACTTCATGAATATTTGGATACTCTAACTTGGGGCTTACTCCTAAAGAAGATGCCCAAATAAAGAGGGAACATATGATTGGGTTTCACTCCTGATAAGGAAGCCCACATCAAAAGTAAATTAAGACTGGTTAAGAGAAATTAAGACTGGGGCATACTCCTGAGAAAGAGGCCCAGGTGAAAGGTATTTGAAAAATTAAGGGACTTGGTGCTTACTCCTAAGGAGAATGCCCATATTTGAGACTGGAGATTACTCCTAAAAATGAAGCCTAGGTTAAGGGAATTATGACTGGGGCTTACACTTGAGGAGGATTCCCATATTTGGGAACTTGGGGCCTACTCCTGAGGATGGTTCCCAAATTTAGAAAATTATGACTGGGGCTTACTCTTAAAGAGGATTCCTAGGTTAGGGGACTTGTGATTTGGTTTTACTCTTGAGAAGGAAGCCCAAATCAAAAGAACGTGGACTAGGGCTTACGCCTGAAAAGGAGGCCCAAGTTAAGGATGCTCTCATGTTAAAGGATGAGGTTGAAATGAATAAAATCTCTGACCTTAGTGAAATAAAGATATGTAAATCACTAGGTTTTAAGATATGTTACACACAATTACTTTCAGATAAGGAAGTCAACAAAAAACTCATGCCATAGATATCTTTGGAGAGAGTTATGAAGGCTTAATCTTGAACAGGATAGGTGGATAAACATACGAGAGGTGAAATTGGAAGGAGGGGAACCCAAGAAGAGAGGGGCGTGAAAGTCCCGGTCAGCGCGCAAGTACTGCGTGGGCACGCAAGTCCTGGTCACGCATGTGTACCTACACAACACGTGGGTACTTTCATGACGGTGAATCCTTAGGGTAGAACATGGGAGAGACTTCTCTCAAGCATTTAATAATACCCCTAGAGAATTCCAGATGAGAGGCGCGCAAGTTATGTGGAAGGGGTAAGGCGGCGTGCAATTGTGGCCATTTCCCTTAAGGGATGGCCACCTAGGCACACAAGTGATGATGAGTTTCAACACTTAGGTCTTACTCCCCCTCTTTAGATCTTCCATTCTAGGTAGGAAATTTCCTTAGAAATGTTCGGAAGATTTGAGAAGAGGCTAGGGCGTCAGGAGCTCAAATATGAGGTTCTAGAATTTTTCGTCTTGAAATGGGGGGCCCACAGGGGGTATTTATAGGCTGGAGAAGACCCTGGACGAATTTCAAAGAAGGCGCGCAAGTCACCTGTGTGACCAATGGGCGGCACGCACGTATACTTGCGCGAACTTAGTGAAACTTGCGCGGCCCAAGTGTATTTTAATCTTGGTTCAAGCCTTTTTCAATTTTTGACGTTTCTTCAAAGGATGAATCACTTTGGGTTCGTGGTATTTACTCTTTTCAGTGGTTTTAGACTCTATGATGAAAAAGGAGTGTCAACAGCAGTCTTTGTATGATGATCCACAATAACACGTATTGCATTGTTTCCTTTGGATGTCTTCAGAAGTCCGGTGACAAATTTCATGTTGATGTTCTCCCATTTACATGTTGGTATGGGTAATGGTTACATCATCCCCATATAATTATTCCTCTCATACTTCACTTGCTGACATAGCAGACACATTGATGTCTACTCAGTTATCTCCTACTTCATGATATCCCACCAATAATTCCCTCGTAGATCTCGATAGAACATTGTGTTTATTGGGTGAATGGAGAAATTTGAACATTGTACACCATCCAAAAGTTATTTCTTTAACTATGGATTTTATGGAACACCTAGTCTAGACCAAAATCACGAAATTCCATATTCATTAACATTGAACTATAATTACTTCCCTTTTTTGATAGCTCCTACTATCTTCTGAATTCTAACATCATCCTTCTGATCATCCTATATCCTTTACAAAAGAGACAGTTTAGAAATCATTTATTAATGGGCTGATGATGGTCCCTTGTTTATGATTCCCATGTCCATCATCATCAAATCTAATAATATTGGATCCCTTTCAATTCTCATTAATGATAGAATCGATGGGTCCTTTCTACCTAGGGCATCCACCACCTTGTTCAGTTTCCCAGGGTGGTAATGGATTGAGAAGTCATAATATTTGATCATCACTAACCATATTTTTTGGTGCATATTCAACTCATTCTATATGAATATATACATGACCCTTTTGTGATCTGTATATATTTCACCCTTCTCCCCAAAGATGCAATGTCACCAAATTTACAAGGAAAATATTACTATAACCCACTCCATATCATGTGTTAGATAGTTCTGGTCATGAACGTTCAATTTCGTTGAAGCATAGGCAATGTCTATGTCATTTTTCATTAACAAACAAACCATGCCCTTTCTCAAAGCATCACTTAATACCACAAAAGTTTCTCTACTCGTGGGAAATGCGAACACGAGCACAGTGATAAGCCTCATTTTCAACTCCTAGAACCTCTCTTCACATTCATCATTCTAAACAAACTTGACTCCCTTCAGAGTTATATGGGTAAGATGTTTTCAAAATCTGAGAAATTTCTCAAAAATCGATGATAATATCCAGAAAACCCAAGGAAGCTAAAAATACATGTCATGGAGGATGGCCTCAATAAACACTCAATTGCATTTTTCATGCAGGGATACATATATTTTTCATTTCTTGTGATGATATGACCCATGAATGAGTCTTCCTTCAAATATAACTTACACTTGTGGTACTTTTCATAGAGTTTCTCATTTTTCAAGGTCTCTAGTTCAGTTCATAGATGTTCCACATGATCCTCCATGGTTTTGGACTATATTTGAATATCATCTATCAGGACCTCCACAAGATTCTTCTGGGAATATCTAATGACTTTATTCATCAAATTGCTGATGATTTTTTGAGCATTAGTGAGTCTGAAAGGTATTACTATTAATTCACAGTGCACGTAGCCTGTATGAAAAGCTATCTCGTTGATATTCTCCTTCTTCACCCTTACCCCGTAATATCTGAACAGTAGAACCACCTTAGAGAAGTATTTTACTCCACATTTCTAATTGAACAATTCATTAATTAGTGTACGAGTATACTTGTTCTTTATCACTATTTTTTTGAGCTCGTGATAATCAATGAAAAGACGCATTGACCCATCCTTCTTCATGATGAAGAGGGCTGGTGCACCCTAGGGTAAAGCACTTGGGCTTATAAACCCTTTATCCAGATTCTCCTGTAGTAATTTCTTTATCTCCATAAGCTCCACAACATCCATTATATATTGAGTCTTGGATATTTCAAATGCCCCAGGTATAATATCCATTAAGAATTGAACATCTTTTCTAGGAGGAAGATCATACAATTCCTCCGGAAACACATTAGTGAATTCCATCACAATAGGAATGTCTTCGAGGATGGTTATTTCCTTAGGCTCAATCTTCTGAGAAAGATATGGCTTCTCATAGGGTAGTAACATCCATGCTAACTATGGTGGTGATAAAGAAGATTCATCCTCCTCCTTGCACTTGTACAGAATCAGAGTCGATCCACCATATGGAGAGTGATTTCTATCTCACTGATGTTTTTGTTGGCTCTATATAGGGAAATGCAATCCATGAAAATAATTGCATCAAATTACACCAAATGGAGTATTATGTGGTTATTTGGTTTTTTTATTCCACAAATTGTGATAGGGGTGGAGTTATATTCATGGGATGCAATAATGTCCCCATTTTTTGTTCTCTCTAACATGTCCAATTCCTTGATTTTTCATGGTGTTTGGATTATTCTGCTAAAATTTATGGATATAATAGAATGTATAGAATTTGGATCAAATAGTGTATTCGCTGTTATTGAATGAATAACAAGATTACATATCACCAATTAATTGTTAGCATTCACTTTAATAGTAGTGATGGAAAAAATCTCACCTGTGACTCCTTGGAGGATGTTGGTTTCCTATAAAAACCCATAGATTAGGGAACTGGTTCACAAATTGCTCAGATTCATTGCAGTTGTAGCAATGAACAATGTGTTGAGGGTCAAACGGAGTGTTCCTCTTCTTTGTTGCAGAAGCGGGTTTTTCTTGTCCGAAACTATTGTTCATGTTCCCTTCTCTTCCAAACTAAAATAATTTCCTTGTCCCCTTGAGAAAATTTTTGGGGTGCTTCTTTCTGCACCTTTGGCATGTGGGGTGATGTATTTTCTTAACACCATTAGATTTATCCATTAGACTGTCAAAATTAAAGTCCACTTTCCACATATTATCCCCATGATACCCTTGAGATTCATCGTTCTCTATTTCGACTTTGAGGGAACATCAGAAAATTTCCCCATAGCTATCAAAGTCACTGATTTTTAGGGCTTTCCGTAAGCTAGTATTTACACCACCAAATAAGCGGTCAACCTTGCATTTTGGGGTAATGAAAAAGTTGGAAGCATATCGTGCAAGACTTGTAAGGGTTTCCTCGTATGTTTGATGTATTTGTTGTCTTTTTCTTTGAGGCAAAGGAATTCCCTTTCTATCTTAAGTCAGAGGGTACAAGGAAAATATTTATCAAAAAACATTTTCTGGGAATCCTTCTATTCCAACGCCTCGATATCTTCCTTGAGATTTATATTTTTTATCAATGTCCACCATTGATCAACTTCACCCTCCATTCAACAAGCAGTAATAATAACCTTCTATTGTTCAGAACATTTATGGATGAATAAGATCTTCTTAGTGGAGTTGATCCATTGGTTGGATATTGAGGGATCGAATGACCCATTGAAAATAGGAGACCTCTATCTCCTAAAGCTCTTGATTATGGGTTTTTCATTCTTAATGGGGGTGGAAGTTCCTGTAGATCAATGTGTCAATTAAAAACATGAATTATCTGATAGAGTATCATGTAAAATATTTTGATGCCCGCTCCCATCAGATTGGGCATCTCATTATAACAATTATCACATTGATCTTCGCATCGGTTGTTAGCCCGAGTCCCCCTATTACTCGAAATTGGATATAATAAAATGAAATTAAGGGGTATATTTTTTATATGATTAATCACATAAAGGTGAATCCAACAACAAAAGAGACAACTTATACATTAAATTGAATTCAATAACTTATGCATTTAAAGGATTTAATCAAAGTTATCCATGATCTACTTTCCAACATATATTTTCAGTAGAATTTTTTATTACCTTAATAATGGTTCATACTATGCTTATGAATTTAAAAAATCATATCCCCCAGTAGTGGTGAACCAAGAGTGGAGAAATTCCCGTTTTTATGCATGAGTTCTCATTCGTGTCTAGCTCAAAGCTGTGTTTTAGGGTTTTACCCCTAGATACATATGTGCCAGGCCCACCTCTACTTGTTCATATCCAGATAGGGATGTATTTTCATAATATACCAATTACACTATACTCATTAAAATTTAGGGATTATTTTCTTATACTCAATGTTATCCCTAAGTATTTTACTAGAGCTTCGTAACCCTAATTTCAAAAATAACTAAACCTATCCTTTAATACCAACTATGTCAACCCGTCTCTTTATTACATAGTTGAACATGATTCATTATATAAAATATTACATAATACAACCTGGAAGATAAATATTTTTGGTGTATTTTGGGATTAGGAACATTACATGACAACATTTGATATAAAATACAACATCATTATTGAAACATTATTTTACATGACCACAACATTCCTTCGTACATAGCATTGCATGGGATAACCAGAGGACATACATATGGAAAGGGTGATCTATAAATTCCAATAAAGGATTTAAAAAACCATAACATGAATAATAAAATAAATTTTAGGCATTAGGTATATCAACGGATCATAAGAGAATTATGAAAATAAAGTAATGATATAGCATGATTATCATAACATGGAAATGTGGCTACAACATACAACATGATATTAGTAAGAGCCGAAGATCATTGCACATGGATCAGAATCTGTAAACCCTCATTGAACATGAATTAGAATGTGTAAACCCTCATTCACATGGTTTTTCATGATTCTAATCATTTTCCAATGCATTGGAGTCCTATCAGGGCGCACCCTTCATGAACATTTCAATCTCATGCTTAAGTGTGCCACATAGTTTATATAACATTGATTCATTCAACATAATAATTTATTCCACGATAAAGTAATGTATAATAAACACATTAATTTATATAATCAATTAGAATATCTTCATAATGGTGAATACCCCTTATAGATAAATGGGAATGGTATTCACTACATGATGATTTTGGCATCGAAAATCACAGTGCAATTTCGGCATCCTAACGGTGTGACATGAAAATTAATAAATATGGTAGATGAGAGAGAAACGGGTATCTCATTATATATACATGAAATAGAAATTAATAGGTTCATATAAATATACATCCCAACACAATTAATTTGGAAATAGAATGTGTTACATAATCAATAAACTTGAAGAAATAGGAGAAATTGAATAACTCTTACAAAATTTCAGAATGGTAATGAGTGTACATGGGAGGGATTAATGAGAGATAAATAGGTCAATCATCATTTAAAATATGGAGGGATGTATGGGGGAGTTAAGAAATCATACTCCAAAATTTTTAATTGAAAAAATGCATAAAACTACCTAATGAAACTTGGATAAAAATGAGAATTGACAGAATCCCTTACTTGAGTGTGTGACTTGAAAACCATGAGTAGTGGCTTCATGAGTGGTTTGGGTTCCTTGGGAGGATTACAGAGAGGGGAGGTAATAGAAATACATTATCCAAGTATTTTTAGTGAAGATAAGTGGGAACTTCGGTGGATTTATATAAGAAATTAGAGGGGAATTCTTTAATATTTCACAAAAATAGCTTTTGGAATATATATAATTAAATAGTCAAAACCACAAATCATCCCATAGTTTTTTTCGTGATTTTTTTACAAATAGGAGTGAAAAAATTATTTTATAAGGAAAATGTCTGAGCATATTTAAATATTTCCCTTGCTTATGTGGATGTGAGTCACACTCTCAAAGAAATAAATTTAAAAACATATAATATATTATACATTTTGGAGGATAAAATAAGGATTTATAAAATAATTGAAAAAATATAAAGTCACATTTTCTTAATCTTAAAACATATATTGGGTCGATAATATCCATTATACTATTTATTACATCATTTTGGGGTCATTATGATGTCATAAATCACACATTTTATTTATACATTATTTAATTTTTACCTAAAAATCTGATTATCATAGAAATTTATGAAAAATAAACCATTGGATATTTTTTATGTTTTGATTTTAAAAATAATATTCATTTTAGATAAATAATTTTCTAAATATGTTAATTTTCACTTTTAAATTGAAAACTAAAATTTATTAAAAATTATTTTTTTTTCAAAAACAATTTCAAAAAAAATTACATTTGACTTCATAAAAATTATATACCCATTTATTATTCTTAAAAGTAACTCTATAATAATATTTTATAAAATCTAAATTATTTTAAAAAATCATTAATTAGTTAAAATATACACTTTCTATTTTATCGTATAAAAATATAAATCTCATCAAACTAATTACCTAATATTTTATAGACAAGGAACTGATATAATAATCCTTTATAATATTTTTTTTTATAATATTATTAATTAAAACCATACTTTAATTTAATAATGTTTATATTTCTCAAAAGTACCATTTTAAGGTAAATATTCAATTCATCAAATTTATTATTTTTTTAAGAAAGACTAATCCTATAAAGGAATTGATGGAATAAAAATTTTATTTATAAAATTGGATTACACTATAAGTAACTAAAACCTTATTACATAACCCCTTACAACACCTACAAAAGACTTAAGGATATGGTGTGCGATGGTGACAGACTCCTGGGGTGGCTTGGATAACATTGCTCGGGTGGTAATCTCAATTAATTTGACCTTCCCCCATATTAGATTTTGATCAAGATAAACGTGTTGAATCTCGGCTTAGGCTTGGTGAAGAGAAAATCCCAGTGATTCAACATGATTTCTAAGATCTAAAAATTGATATTCGTATGACCCGAGTCTACTGGATGAAACTATCCTCTCCTTTGTCTATGTCGAAAGGATTTTTTCAAAGAAAATTATATTTATATCTATGATTTGATCACTGTTAAATGGATATATTATCAAAAGTAATGATTCATAATGTTCATTTAAACCAAATAATAAAAAAACAGTGCATGTGTTTTCTTTATCTCTAAGTCATTAAAATAAAGGTAATTTTATTTATAAATGATCAGGTCTTTACAATAATATTTTCTGGAAGAACTTTTTTAAAAACGTCAATCATATTGGAATCATAATCTTCTGATTTTATCATCATATTATTGGGGTTTTTCACTATAAATTAAACATTTATCATTAAGGTGGTATTTTTATACCCCTATAAAATTAATTAGATATAAATGATTGGGTATATCTAGATACAAATAAAACATAAACAGATCTAAAGTAGATGGTAAGTGTACCTCTCACCACATAATTACACCCCCCTCATATTTAATAGTGATCATATGAGATTTAATGTTATCCCCTAGATTAATAGGTTTCTACCATCGATCATTAACATCAACCCTCAGATTTTGAAACATGTTAGAATAATTCCCCAAATTTTTATTTTAAAACAAATAATTATAAGAGTTCAATTATTTTGAGCCTTCTCTTTATTCATATAATTAGGTAACTTCTTCACATCTCTCGAGCATTCATCCACTCAATGAGTTTCCCTTCTACACTTAAAATAAATATTAGTCTCCTTGATAAAATTTCCTCTATTATTCCATTCACACTATAATAATAATGGAAATCTAATCTTCATCTCTCCATGGTATTTAAATTTTCCCTACAATTCGATTTTTTCTTTTCAAAACTATGCCCATGATGGGTCACTCCAATCTATATTTCAACCATGATATCAAAATAAAAAATTGTTTATAAGGACCAAATTTCCTTAAGGACAGTTACCATTATAGAATTTATTTTTATCTATTGAATATTTTTTCAACCTTAATTTCATGTTTAATGATAATACAATAAGTTTATATAATAAATATTGTAAAATTTCTTTCATAAGAACCAATAGATTCATTATCCGTATAATTCATCTCAAGGATTACCTTCTCTATTTTCATACTATGAATATTATGGAATGGATTATTTAAGAATAATCTCTTAAAATCATCCCACCCTAGAAAGTCAATTCCATCTTATTTCCTCATATACTTGATAAAATCACACCATTGGTCTTCCTTTCCTTTCAAATTATAGATTTTAAAAATATAATTTTCATTATCCAAACACTAGGGAATAGTATATATCCTTTCAATGGAACTTATCCATTTCTCATAAACTTGTGGATTCACATAACCACCAAAATTTTTCAGTGTTAATGCACATATGACTCAACTAAAAAATGTTCCCTCCCTTTTTCATTTAGAATTTCAACATCATTCATAACCTAGAAATGGTGTGTGACCATAGTGACAAGATTTTTAGTTCCAACTCACATTACATTTGGTATCTTGTGAAGAAAATCATTTCATATTTTTTATTTAGCATTAACATGTTACCTTAGAGCTATATCCGTTGACTAAACATATAAAACATAGTGTTAGAAACACAAATCATACTGGGAAACCATGTACTCATAAAAATCACTTATAGGGTGTCTAAATAAAGACACCTTTATTTACATTTATGAAACCTTGTTGAGATGGTATGTGAGTATGATATACTCTATAATACCAAATGTAGGATCGAATATGTAAACATGGGATGCTCAAATACAAGAGGGAGGTGAATTCTATACTTTAAGAATCCCTATGTAAATTTTTGCATTACTGAAATTCACAACACCTCTAAGATCTAATAACATGCTTGATTCTAGAAAAGTGATTTCGGAAATGAATCTTAACAAAATTTTACAACAACTAAGATTTTACCTTAAAGCATATAGAATCATATATAATTAGAGTCCATGTATAAGGATGTATATGAAGATTATACTTTCATAAACAACTAAAAGTATAGTGGAAAACAATATAGAAAAACTATAAGTAACAAGTAGTAACTCTTTTCACCCAAAGATAAGGGAATCCAACAACCCTGTATAAAAGGTCCCTTGATTTATACTTTCAAGAAAGTGTGTCTTAACAATACCAGGGTAAGCCCTTGATACGAATATCAGAGTCTATCATGCTATCCCTACAAGCCCTCAACTTCAAGGTAGTCGGCACCTCAGTCTTCCTATCCCTGGAAGCCCTCTACTCTACATAGAAACAATTTAAGTTTCACAAAGAAAATCTGCATGAAGCAATGTTTAAACAAGACGTTAAAACTTTCGGCACAAAGCCTAAGAGTTTATAAGATCCTCTCTCTCTAGAAATCACTTCAACAGCATGTAAGAACAGTTGTCAATGTTGTTCAAAATGTGTTGTGAGATCTTTCAAATGAGATCATATTTATAGGCATGACTTCAACGGTCAGCTCCATCCTCCAATGTTCATATTTTTCCTGGAATTTTGGAGGGACCAGTACACGTGTCACTCATAAAATGGTTAGTTAATAAGTAAAAGAATGACATCATTTTATAACAAAACAAGTGTAATCATAACTAAAATCTAATATTCGGAATGAAGGTAAATGAAATTTTGGAGTCTAACCAAAATTGAATTCAGAGTCTATAATACAAGAATATTAGGATTCTGTTTTCAATGAATTTAGATCCAGGATTATATAGAATTTTGGAGTCTGAATTATATGGAAATTCGGAATCTGGATTCACAATAATTAGGAACAAGAACATACAAAGTTCGGAGTAAGAGTTGATGAGAATTCAGAGTCAGAACTCATAAGAGATAGGAGTCTATTATTCAAGGAACATAGAGTCAGAACATAGAAAATTTCATAACCAGAATTAGTAATTAGAATCCAGAGTCAAAACTCAGAGAATTTTGTATCCATAATTCGTAATCAGAATTCAGAGTCAGAACTCAGAGATGTTCGTATCTAGAATTCGTAATCAGATTCGGAGTCAGAACTCAGAAGAGTTTGTATCCAGAATTTGTAATAAGAATTCGGAGTCAGAACTCAGAACAGTCGAAACCAGAATTCATAATCAGAATTCGGAATTAGAACTCAGAAGAGTCTGTAACCAGAATTCTGATACATAATTCGAAGATAGAACTTAGAAGAGTTCATAACCAGCATTCTGAGAAATCGGATCCTAAAACATAATCCTTCATATCTAGGTAATTATATGATTCTGAGGTTTTGATTTCAAACCAAATTTTACTCTTAGAAGAGTTATGATATGAACAATGAAAACATGATAAGGTTAAATTTATTTGGGGAATGAATTTTTTCTTTATAGAAGTAAAACATAGGGTAAAAAAAATCAATGAGATAACGTATTTGTGATTTTCAAAACAAGAATAAATGGTAAAGTCATAAGGAAACCCTAAGGACTCAACAATCTTCCCCTTAAATAAGGAATGGAAAAGTCATAAGGAAAACCTTATTGACTCAACAATCTCCCCCTTTTTGGAAAACACAAACATCTTTACAAAAAATAATATAAGCAATTAGCATAAAAAATTAGACTTTGAAAATAAAACTTATCTCTCTTTATTCATGGTCAATGGTGAATATGGCTAACTCCCCCTTATTCTTTGACACACCAAGGATCGTATTCTATATTTCCAGAATGAGAATTTTCATTATCTTGAGTATGGAAATCTTCGTAATGAGAACTCCCCCTTAGATAAATTCCCCTTACATAGGGATATTTTCTCTCTACATATAATTATTTTTCCTTTCTCCCCATTTGTGGTTTTCAAAAAGAAATTTAGGGAATGGAAAAGAAATATGGTACCTGAAGTATTATTACAAATATCTAAACAAAACAAGAAACCCCAATTTCATTAAAATTCGAAGAATTTGAACAAGGAAAAATAGATACAACAAATGATCGGATTTGGATCTATTTTGCTTCTTTTTTACTTGGGTATCAGCTTCTTCATAATGGTTTTCATCTTCTTTAGTTCTTTGTGATCCTCATCTACTTTCTTTTCTAAGGTTGTGATCCTATCATCATGATCCTTTAGGGCCTCTTCTTGAGCCTTAATCAAGTCATCTTGCGCCACTAGATTTTCACGAATCTCGGTCCGTAGATCCCTTTCTGTTTTCCATCTTTGGACAACGTAATTAAAATTCCCATTCAGATCTTTGACATCCTGAATCTGAGTATTTTGTTCAGGATTTAGCTTTTCCTCAAAGCTATTTTTAAGATCCTTGAATTTGGTGTCATCAGTATCAAAAATTTCCTTGACATCTTCTTGAAATTGATCAATCTCTCTCTAATCTTCGATGATGTTCTTCGACCAGTAGGTCATTTTATTGCAATATTTTTTGTGGGCTTCATAGTTGACAAGGAAATTCTTGTGTTCAGCCTCAATCATTACACACATATCCATCACCATGGATATAGATTCTGATTTCTTATTCATTCTATTCTAGATCATCTGGCATCTGGAGTCAATTGTTGGAAAGATCGGAATGGTGTCCACTAGCTTCTTCAGGGACTAAACTACAAAATCATGTCCTAAAGCTGATGACTCTAAATCTGACATTTTTCATAGTGATGGTAATTCCTCTATCTCTACCAGCTTCCTCTTAGAAGTTCCACCATATTCCTTATTCCTAAAAATTTCTTTCATTGGGGTATCAATAACAACTTGTTTCCCCTTTTTGGTTTTCATAATAGCTTCTTCATCTGGAGATTCCTGCTCACTCTCAGACAACTGAACAAACTTATCTTCATCGACTTTTTCTTTCTCACATCCTGCCTCAATATCTTTAGGAAGAATGAAGTCATGATTTTGACTCTCTTCCTCATATAACTTGTTCACTTCCTCTTAAAAATTTTCATCTATTACTGGAGTTTCAAGTTTCGAAGATCCAGCTTGAGAAGTCCGGATTGATAATTTTATTGAATAACTTTCCTTCTCATGAAATTCTGCTACCCGATTTATGATATTAGCTGGATTATCACTACTTTCAGCTTCTTAAACTACCTCCACAAATTCCATTTCTTCATCAACCTTCTCTTGTGATTTTTCTAGTGTCATAATCTTTTTCCCTAGTGTCTCAGGTAATGGTTCAACTAATACGGTTTTCGTTATGGGAATATTCTTGGATTCAAATTTAGTATCCTTCAAAAGACATTGCACAATTTCTTGTCTCTGATATCTTCTTCATAAGATTCTTCTCTTCGACTTTCTTTTCAAGCTCATTAGTAGCTTTCTCTTTCAATTCTTTGGCCTCAGCAGGATCTAGGCCAAACATTAGTTCCCTTATTTCTGGTTCTTCTAATCCTCCCTCCACTTTGCTACAACCTCATCCGAATAGGATTTCAGCTTTTTGGGTTTTGGAGGTGAGGATTAAATTTCTTTGGCATTAGGTGTTTTTTATGTTTCTTCCACTTCCTTTAGTTTCCTCTTCCTTCCATTATTCTTTGTTGTTTCAGTTTCATCAGCAATTTTCGGAATGGCTTCTGCCACATCCTCAGGTAGATCATAAAACTCACATGACTCCTTATAATAACCTACTTTTATCCCCTTGTGGGTATCATCCATGATTAGCATTACATTGCAATTACTGGGCTTGAAACTGCAGGGGATCTTGAAATATTCACTACTAAAAAGTTGGCTTTTATTAGAACTAAAAACGGCTATTAACAGCGCCAGAAAAAGCGCTCTTAATGCTGGCGAAGATAAAGGAGGGGGGGTCCCCTTTATCAGCGCTCCCAAAAGCGCTGATAAAGACCCCTTTTATCAGGGCTAAAAAAAGCGCTGATAAAAGGGGTATTTTATCAGTGCTAAATTGAATTGCTGATAAAAGGATGTTTTATCAGCACTTTATTTTTAGCGCTGATAAAATCCCCCTTTTATGAGCCCTTTTTTGGCGCTGATAAAAATAAAAAAATACTACCAATCTCGGGGGGGGGGTCTTTTTACAACGTTTGATCCCCCTTTTATCAGTGATTCCCGCAACTCCAGCGCCCGCCTGCACCGCCTACACCCTTTATCATTGCTAGCCCTTTAAACCACCCTTGCGCGTGAACCCGTGCCTCCACCAGAATTTGATCTTGAGACCTCTGCCATGCACACCTAAAGCCTTTTCCACTAACCTATATTGATTTGTTCTCTTATTCATGATATATCTATTTATTTATATATATATTTAGTTATATTTATTCGTATAGTAATATATATTTATATTAATATATATATAGTTATATTAATATATATATATATAGTTATATTAATTTATGCATATAGTTATATTAATATATATATATGGTTATATTAATATATGTATAGTTATATTAATATATAGTAGTTATATAAATATTCATATATTGTTATTTTGAATAAAATTGATATTAGTTATTATTTAGATAAAGCTAATATGTTTTATATATAAATATGTTTAATTAATTATTTAAAAAAATTAATTTTTAGGTGTGAATATATAAAAAATATGTACATATAGTTATATATTTGATTATAAATAGAAGTGAATTATAAAAAAGGTTGAAATTTCAAAGACATAATATCAATATGAATGTAATACCTTGGAATAAAATCATTCCCCACCAAAAAAATCCAATAATACTCCCTTAAATGAGGCTGAAAATCCAAAAAATGTTAAAAAATCTGGGTACCCCGACTAAAAACTCAGTTTTGGAGGCCTTCTGGGCCTCTTTTGGCCTCGAAAAAGACTTGACTAGGGTCCCCCCATGTCATAGCGATGTAGAGCTCGTCGCAGGCTTCGATTTGATATGTGGTTGAGCTCAAATGGACACCCGGATCAAAATTTATGGCCGTTTGAAGTTTGAGTTGCGTTTTCAACATATTTTGGATCTTTTTTTTTATTATTTTATTTTTTTTATTCTTCAAATTGTTATTAAATGACTATTCCTCCATAATAATTATCAAATTATTAATTAAAATTATTTTTTTAATTTTTTATGAATCCATTTTCACAAAATTTATTATATATTAAGTATATTAAGTGTAAATGTACATTTATACTTATCGAAAATATATTTAAAAATTATATATTATATTTATATCAATATAACTATATAACAATATTTATATATTAATATAATTTTTTTAAAATTTATTTTTTGAAGTCGACCCTTTATCAGTGCTTTTAAAAAAATCACTGATAAAGGCCCCCCTTTATCAGCGCTACTAAACAAGCGCTGATAAAGGGGGGACTTTATCAGCGCTAAAAAAAGGGCGGATAAAGGGGTACATTTATCATCTCTTTTTCAGCAATGATGAAGTCACCCTTTATCAGCACTTTTTTGAGTGCTGATAAAGGCCCCCCCTTTATCAGCGCTTTTTCGTTAGTGTTGATAAAGGGGTGGCGCTTGCCTTGCCCAGTTTTGTGGTAGTGATTCAAGGCACTGAACTATCAATTTGGATAGTAGGGTAGGATACATGATTACCTATGCTCTCAAATTCCCATTCTTGATATTCTCTATCATAATGTGAATATGCTTCAACAAATTTATTTTCCTTAGATTTACCAAAAAATATAAGATATACATATCACTTTTCTTAAGAGTGTCCTTGTCACCCATTCTTGGTACGATAAGGCCTTGAAACCAAAACTCTAGAATCCGGTTATTGGTAGACAAGTGAGAAATTTTTGTGGTCTTAACATCTGTAAGTCCAAGACTTTTCATAGCATTCACTTTTACAAAACAAATATTGCACATTCGGCAATTTGTGGGACCAAAACTCGGACACTCCTTCAAAAGATAACCCTACCAAGCTAGCAGTCTTGGTATAAGAAAGTGCATATGTTTTTACAAAAATCATGAAGGAAAACTTTTCTCTACTATGTTCCTTGAAAAAACAAACTGATTTATAAAATTCAATCAGCAAATCTGGATACACAACATCATGAGCTCCTGTCTTTGAAATGGATACACCCTCCCATCCATTAAGCTTGATGTTATTGGAGATAATAGATTCATAATTATCGAAGAAGTTTGGATGAAACAACCTCTCCCTGTAAATTTTCCACTCCAAAATCAGCTTGACAGAAGACATTTCTTGAAAAGGAACTTCAGTAGACATTTGAACTTGAGAAAACTTTGAAAATTCGGAATAGGCTTTTGAATTGGGGTAGAGATTCGACCAGCAAAAGCTTTGAGAACCGATGTGGGACAACCATCGGGGGGTCCCCTTTTGATATATATTGAAGTGATAGTTGAACTTGCCATCAGAATCCAATGGATGAGAATTCTTTTCGTCTGACCCAATGGTTGAAAAGATAGCCGCAAGGAAAATTTGGTAGGATCCTATCTTTTGAGGTTTTTAAAAGAAAACATTCAGATTTAAGGAAACTAGAATTTGAGAAATTTTTTTTTAAAAAAACAAACTTCTAGCATGTAAAAGGTAATTACGAAAACACAAGAAAGAATCATACCTTTCAGATTGTCAGGATAATTATTCGTATTGAGGAAAATTCATCTTAAATGACTTTAGATTCCCAAAAAAAATTGAGTATGAAAAAAATTGCGTAAGAAAATCAACATTACGAAAATTTTCATTAAGAAAATAAAAGAAACATCATTACAAGAAATATGAAAAAGATTAATTATAAAAAATATGAAAAAATTCATTATGAAAAATATGAAAAATATTATTATGAAAAATATGAAAAAAATCGTTATGAAAAATATGAAAATCTTTATTATGAAAAATATGAAAAACTTTATTACGAAAAATATGAAAAACTTCATTATGAAAAATATGAAAAATTTTATTACGAGAAATTTGAAAAACTTCATTATGATAAATTTGAAAAACTTCATTAGGAAAAATATGAAAAACATCATTAAGAAAAATATGAAAATTCTTCATTACGAAAAATATGAAAAACATCATTATGAAAAATATGAAAAACTTCATTAAAAAAATATATAAAACTTCATTATGAAAAATATGAAAAAAATCATTCTGAAAAAAAATATATTACGAATTTTTATTGAAAATTTGACTAAGAAAATTATGAAATAAATCCTTAAAAAAATATGAAAAACTACATTACGAATTTTTTTTGAAAATTTGACTATGAAAATTTTGAAAAACTATCAAAAAAATTTACTCCCCTATGAAAAAGTGTTTATTACTGTAGGGGGTTTGGTTGAACAGGAAGATAATGAGGAGTATTAGCTTACGATTATAGTTCCTAACTTCTGTTTTATGTATTCAAATCTATCAGAGGGTAAATATTTTTTGAAAATACCTTCAAGTTGATCTAGCATTCTGATAAATTAAAGAATGATATCTCCTTTTTGTGTGTGATATCTTAGAAAGTGATGCCTAATATCAATTTTCTTTTCACGAGAGTGATGTACAGGGTTTTTACTAAGGGCAATGGAACTTGTATTATCACACAAAATTTTTGTTTTGGTAAAACTCATACCATAGTCTGTGAGTGTGTGTTGCATCCCCAACACTTGAGCACTACAACTTCCACCCCCTACATATTCATCTTCAGCAGTGTAAAGTGCTACTGAGTGTAGCTTCTTACATGACCAAAAAAATAAGGAATCTCCTAAGAATTGACAATTTCCGGATGTACTCTTTCTATCCATTCGACATCCACAAAAGTTAGAATCCGAAAAAAAAAACAAATTCATTTCCAGAAGTATAAAATAGTCCTAAATCCATGGTTCCTTTTAAGTAGCGAAAAATTCTTTTCACTACCTTTAAGTGAGATTCCTTAGGATTGGATTGATATCTTGCACATAAGTATACTGAAAATATTAAGTATGGATGACTAGATGTCCAGTAAAGTAGAATTCCTATCATACCTCTAAAAGTTGTTTGATCTACTGGTTTCCCAGCTTCATCAAGATCAAGTGTGTTTGAGGTGCCAATGAGAGTACTTATACTTTTAGTGTTGTCATATACATAATTTTTAAGAAGATATTTAATATACTTATGTTGGGATATATATATTCCTTCAATTTTTTGAGAAATTTAAAAACCAAGAAAAATTGATAACTCACCCATCATACTCATTTCAAACTCAGATTTCATTAGATCTGTAAAATAATCGGTTAAATATTGCTGAGTTAAACCAAATATAATGTCATCAACATATATTTGAATAATCAAAACAGTTTTCTTATCTTTATTTTTTAAAAGGTTTTCATCTGCATTTACTTTAACATAGTTATTTTGATGCAAAAATCATGTAAGTCTATCATACCAAGCTCGAGGGGATTTTTTTAATTCTATACAGAGCTTTGGTAAGTCTAAAAACATGATCAGGATATTTTGTACCTTCAAAGACATGAGGTTGTTCAACAAAAACTTCCTCTTGTACATAACCATTAAGAAAATCAGATTTCACATCCATTTGAAAAAGTTTTAAATTGAAGAAATATGCAAAGGAAAGTAAAATACGAATAGATTCAAGTATAGCTACTGGAGAACAGGATTATTCATTGTCTATTCCTTCTTATTGATTATAGACTTAGCAACTAATCTATCTTTATTTCCAACAATGATTCCATTTTCAGCACACTTATATCTGAAGACCCATTTTACTCTAATAATTGAAGTTTCCTTAGGTCTTTTAACCATGTTCCAGACATTATTCCTGTCAAATTCATTTAGTTCATCTTGTATGGATTTCATCCAATCATCATCACCTAAATCTCCATTAGTGCTTTTTGGTTCTAATTGGGAAAGGAATGCTAGATGTTCTACATTATTTCATAAGGAACTTCTAGTCCTTATAGGTTGATTCACATCACCAATGATGTTATCACTAGGATGATTCTTTAGAAACAACTGATTTGGGTTTTGTAAAACTTGTTCATCAACATAGGGTAGAAGCTATCCTGGGGTAAATATTTCAGAAGTATCTTTTTGGAAATTTTCCTTATCAGAAGGATCTTCTATCAAAGTTTGATAATCAGTTTTGGAAAACACATCTGTGGATGTAGGATGGGGTTGTTTAAAAACAGAAGGATCAGTTTCATCAAATTTAACATGTACTTTCTCTTCAACAGTACAAGTGTTTTGATTGAAAACTCTATATACCTTAGAAGTTGTGGAGTATCCTAAGAAAATTACTTCATTAGATTTTAGTGAAAATTTATGTAGATTATCTTTAGTATTCATAATGAATACCTTGCAACCAAAAACATTAAAGTTGGAAGGTATAAGTTTTTTTCAATTCCATAACTCATAAAAAGATTTATTAAGAAAAGGCCTAATCAAAAATCAATTTATAGTATAACAAGAAATACTTACAGCTTCATCCCAAAAATGTTTGGCTACAAAATACTCACTCAACATGGTTTTAGTTATCTCTTGAATAATTCTATTTAATCTTTCAAAAACACAATTCTGTTGAGGTGTTCTGGGTGCTGAGAAGTTGTGAGTAATACCTTTTCTACTACAAAAAGTTTCAAAAACATAATTTTGAAATTCTCATCCATGATCACTATGAATAGTTTTCAACGGAAGGCTCTTTTTATTTTTAACTTGGGCTCTAAATTTTTTGAAATAAGAAAAAGCTTCAGACTTCTTTGCTAGAAAATAGACCCACATAAATCTAGTGTACTCATCAACCAACACAAATACATAGTACTTTCCTCTAATGCTTCTAGTTTGAGTTAGAAAAAAAGATCCATATGAACTAGCTATAATGTATCAGTAGTTGAGACTTCACCACCTAATTTAAAACACGATTTATATTGCTTGCCATATAGGCAAGGGTCACAATCTTTGGAAGAATCAAATCTAAGCTCTGGTATATCCTTAACAAATCTTTTCTTAAAAACATTTCATAAGTTCCTAAGGATTCAGTGCACTAACCTTCTATTCTATAACCTATAATGATCTTTCATTTCACTAAGGCAATGTATATCTTGACTCATAAGGTCTTCTATGTTTAGTGTGTTAACATTCTCTTGCCTATGGGCAGAAATAATAAACTCTTCCTTGGAATTGTGTACTAAGAACTGGTCATACCTAAAATTCATAAGGTAACCTTCATCACATAATTGGATTTTTCTAATGAGGTTGTTCTTAAGACCCTTATTAAATAAAACATTTGAAATCAATGTTTTTCCAAGAAGAATGATGTTTCCTATACTAATAATTTCCCCTTGATCATTATCTCCAAAAGTTAATTTTCCTCCGTTCTTCTTGATAATCTTTTCAAAGTAGTTTTCATTACCAGTCATATGCCAAGAATATCCACTATTCATGTACCACATATTTCTATTGGTACTTTCTCTACTTTCTTGAAAACAAAAGAGTTATACTATAAGAATCCAAACTTTCTTGGATCCGAAAATTTAAGCAATAAATTTTTTTTGGAACCCACATCTTCATAGAAAAATAGGCTTTATGAAATCCTAAAGACTGAGTTTTTTTAGTGAACAATTCTTTTCTCAATGTTTACCACAAAGACACTTAGTACAGAAAGGAGAACATTGAGGAAAAAAATTATTGTTACTAAAAATTTGTTTAGAACCAGTATAACAAAACCAGAACTATTCTTTAGAGGTCAGATTTGACAATACATTTTATAAAAAAATTACCTAAGGTAAGGTTTGAAAAACACTTCCTCAAGGAAAATATTTCAGATTTGAGTTTGATAACCAAGTTCTTGTCTTCAAAAACATTTTATTTTGAACTAGAGATAGGCTTGGAAACATTTTTAATAGAAATTAAATTTTCTAAATCTTTAGAAAGTTTATTCTTCTTAGAATATACTTCCTCAAGATTTTTTAAAATACATTCAAAGTAAAAATTTTTCTTATCAAGATATTTATAACGATCTGATATTTCCTTAGTAAGAATAGTATTCCTAGAATTTTCCTTATCAAGTTTTTTCATGAGATTTGAATTCTCAATCTCAAGAAGTTTGGTAAACCTAGAGATTTCTTCATAGGAAGGTAGAGTATCATCTTCATCAGAAGAATATTCTTCATTCAAAGAGTTATAATATTTACTATTATTATCATTCAAAGAAACTTTGGTCAATGATTCAGCATTGTGTACCTTATCCATTAAAAAATGATTGTTAATAGGTAGCCTGGCTATTAGACCAAGATTCTTCTATCCAGAAGATTCATCTAAAGAGTCTCCACCACTGGCACTCCAAGTGTCATTAGCTTTCAAGACTTTCTTAGCTTTATCCTTGTAATACTTCTTTCTGTTTCTCTCTATATGCCTTTCCTTTCTTTCTTTTCTCTTAAGCATAGTAAAATCAGGTCTTATGTGTCCAACTCTCTTGCATTCATAACATGTAACTTCTGAATCTTTCTTATCTTTCCATTCCTTTTTCTTATACCTGTATTGAACGTTCCTATGTCAAGCTATCTTTTTCATCCTTCGAGCAAGATATGTTAATTAATTTCCTAAGGATTTCCTTCTACAAGATTCGGATTGTATAACAACTTTCTTTGATTTGGATCTAGTAACTCTCTCATGAGTCTTGGCTATCATATGATTAGTAGTAAAAGCAACACTTCCATTTCAATTCTTCTTATTTACATTATCAGCATCTCTCTTCTTTCTAGTCTCATGCTGAAGAAGAGTTCCAAATAGTTTATCTAAGGAAATCTGAGTAACTTTTATGTTCCCATCAATAGCAGTTCTCATGGATTCTCATTCATTTAGAATGATGTTTATGATCATATCAACAAGAGCTACATCATTTAATCCTTTCTCACCCACAGATTTTCGGCTGTTCACAGTAGTCATGAATCTTTGTTGCACCTTACATATGGGGTCCCCATAAGGAAAGTAGAAACCATGATATTCAGCACTGAGCATGTCTCTTTTTGTTTCGATTTCATTCGATGTTCCAAACTGAGTCACTTCAAGTTTCTTCCAAATATACTTTTTTTCTTCACAAGATGAAATTTGGATATATATATATATATATATATATGTTTCTAGTCATAGAGCAATGAAATGTATTGTGTACCTTATAATTCAATTGATATTCATGCTTTTCTTGATTGGTAAAGGTACTAACTTCTTTATCATGGATTTTATATTCTCCAGTAAGCATAACAAAATTATCAATACTAGTATTGATAAGAAAGGTATTCATGTGATCTCTCCAATATTCATAATAATTTCCATCAAAGATAGGTGGTCTTGTTGGATTGAGATTGTCTATGAAACCAACATTGATTCCTGCCATCTTTATGAAAAGTATTTCTACAAAACTTGTTAATTGAAAAAGTTCGTAAACAAGGAGAATATTCCTAAGCAAGGAAAATATAAAAAAAGAGTATCTCTAAGAAAAAATTAATCCGTACTATACGAGTCTGAAAAAATGATTCTGAAAAAGTGTGAATCTTGAAATTCATTTCCAAAATTAATGAGAAGATTAATTCTCTTCTAAACCTAATCGTGAGATTAATTCAAGGGTAACCTGGCTCTGATACAAATTGTTGGAATGGTATAGGATATGAGATTTCCAACCTCTGATACCAATTGTTGAAATGGTATGTGAGTTTGATATACTCTATAATACCAAATGTAGGATTTAATATGTAAACATGAGATGCTCAAATACAAGAGGAGGTGGATTGTATAATTTAAAAATCCGTAAGTAAATTTTTGCATAACTTAAATTCACAACACCACTAAGCTCTAATAACTTGCTTGATTCCGGAAAAGTGATTCCAGAAATGATACGTAAAAAAAGTTTACAACAACTAAGATTATACCTTAATGTGTATATAATCCTATATAATCAGATTAAAAGTTTAAGGAAGTATAAAAAGATTATAATTTCCTCAAAAACTAAAAGTACAACGGAAAACAATATAGAAAAAATATAAATAAAAAATAGTAACTCTTTTAACCAAAAGAGAAGGGTATCCAACAACCCTGGTTAAAAGGTCCCAAGATTTATACTTTTAAGAAATTCTGTCTTACCAACACCAGGGTAACCCCTCTATATGAAGATCGGAGTCTGTCTTGCTATCCTTGCAAGCCCTCAACTTCAAAGTAGTCGGCACCTCTGTCTTCCTATCCCCGGAATCCCTAGATTGTACACAGAAACAATCGGAGTCTCACAAAGAAAATATACACAAAAAAAAGTTTGAACAAGTCGTTCAAACTTTTTGCATGAAGCCTGAGAGTTTATAAGAGCCTCTCTCCCTAGAAATCACTTCAACGGCATGTAAGCACAGTTGTCAATGTTTTTCAAATTTGTTGTGAGATCTTTCAAATGTGATCCTATTTATAGGCATGGATTCAATGGTTGGATCCCTCCTCCAACGGTCATATTTTTCCATGAATTTTGGAGGGACCTGTACACATGTCACTCAAACAGGAGTTAGTTAATAACTAAATGTACGACATCATTTTATAACAAAACAATTGTAAGAATAACTGAAATCTGATATTCAGAATATAAGTAAATGAAAGTTTGGAGTCTAACCAAAATTGAATTTGGAGTCTATAATACAAGGATATATGGATTCAATTTTCTAGGAATTCGGAACCTAGATAATATAGAATTATGGAGTATGAATTTCAAGGAAATTCAGAATCTTGATTCACAAGAACTCGAAACCAGAACTTACAAATTTCAGAGTCAGATTTCATGAGAATTAGGAGTTAGAACTCATAAGAGTTTAGAGTCTATAATTTAGATAACTTAGAGTCAGAACATAGAAAAGTTTGTAACCAGAATTCGTAATCAGAATTCACAGTAAGAACTCAGAGAAGTTCATATCCAGAATTCGTAATCAGAATTTGGAGTCAGAACTCAGAGAAGTTCGTATCCAGAATTTGTAATCCGAATTTAGAGTTAGAACTCAGAAGAGTTCATATCCAGAATTTGTTATCAGAATTCGGAGTCAGAACTCAAAAGAGTTCGTATCCAGAATTTGTAATCTAAATTCATAATCAGAGCTCAGAAGAGTTCGTAACCATAATTCTAAGAATTCGGATCCTAAAACAGAATGCTTCATGTCTAGGTAATAATAGGATTCTGAGGTTTTGATTTCAAATCGAATTTTACTCTTAGAAAAATTATGATATGAACAATGAAAACATGATAATGATAAATTTCCTTGGGGAAGGAAAATTTTCCTTATAGAAGAAAAACAAAGGGTAAAAATAATTTCTCTTTGAGATAAGGTGTTTGTGATTTTCAAAACAATAATAAATGGTAAAGTCATATGGAAACCTTAATGACTCAACAATATCCCCTTTGAATGAAGGAATGGAAAAGTCATAAGGAAAACCTTATTGACTCAACACACCTAAGGTTTAACCTAAGTTAAGAATAATCAATATTAAAATTATTTATGATGGTTTGTAATGAGATTGTGAATATCAAAACATATTCTCCGATAGTTTCAAATCAGTTGTGTAGTAAAGACCATTATCGTGAACTGGGTAATGCTCCAGTCAAGCTTGATGAGCCTTTTTCTGAGTTATCTAATATTGATTCTTTTATGTGAGAACAACATAAACTTTTATAGTTCATAAAGGTATTTAATCCATCAAAAACAACTCACTCCAACATTCACTAAAATTCGTGGATATTTTTATATTCATAGACTAATACTTATTTTTCAAAGTAATATTTCTCATCCTAGTTACTAAATATATTACTATACCTAACTATGATATTGAAAATAATGAAAAAAAATTATTCATGCATAAATATTACATATTAATATATCATTATTCATTATACAACATAAAAAAATATTCCAGGATAGTTTAGGTCCAGTTAAATTGAAAACATGGAAACATAAACAATATCTTCAGAGGTGAAATACATATTCTCCCACTAATTTATTCACATATAGAACCCTTATGAGGCTTATCATACCTTATAACATTATTAATTACCTAGGGAATAAAACATTATAAATAGTGATTTTATATATCTGTAATGATAAAAATTGATATATCATTCATCATATTAGAATAACATCATAAAAAGGGTATGAGAACCTATTATAAACTGTTGAAAACCATACCTAGGATATCATACCCCATAAACCTAAGTCTTATAATAAATAATAGTGGTTTTTAAGACATGAATAATAATGGAATCATTGAATAATCCCTGATATAATAACATTATCATAATACATAGATTTTTTTCTTACACATAAGCATAGAAAATATAATTCTAGGGCCCTCCATCAAGTAATTCATAACATGTTTTTTCTGGGATAACCACCCATATAGATAAATATGGATTGGGATAAAATCTCATGTATCCTATTTTAATCTTGGGAAAACCTCTCATGTATTCTATTTGAAATTGGTATGAACTATAATTTAACTTATTATGGTCTTGGGATAACCTCCCATGTACCCTTTGATATTATATAACAATAATTGTTTACTAATTAATTGGGGAAATATATGGAGCCTTCCATCAAATAATCTATATATTTTTATTCCAAAAGATCATAAATCATATATCATATCATAACCCAATTAAAGGAAAAGGATTTCACAAACATTTCATCAAAGTATAACACATATAAATAAAGTGGGTTTCAAAATTATCTAATAAATTCTTTAAAGAATAACCTAGGAAAATGAATGGATTTCATAATGATATATTTATAAAAATTATAAACTATTAATAGTAAGATTTCGGTCAGTATAATAAGATAATATCCTCAATAAAACATAAGAGACATAAAATTCTATTGTCATTAAAGGACTGAAATTTCATAAAATGGCCCTTAAAACATTATTGAGGAAAATATCCTTTCATTGTTTTAATAAAATAATATATGACAATTTTTTCAAATATTAAAGAAAAAATTTCGTTCAAAATAAAAATTGAAACTTTTGAAGTAATATTTAAATCATTGAGTGGCCATGATGTGTGGAAATACCATTCGGGCCTTATACGTTAAAAAAAATATCCCATCCACATTTTATGCAATATAAAAAGGTCTTTATTTGGAAAATGATCGGAAAATTACCTTTAAAAAATATTTTATAAATAAAACATGGGTAAAAATGTATTTAAACAATCATTAGTGAATAGTAAAAAATTTCTTTAATTTTTTTTAGAAAACATGTATATGGAAGAAAAAAGGTATTTGAATGAAGTGAGAAATAATGTTGATTTTTTTGAAAAAACTTATTCTGGTATATTTAATCATTTAGGAGATGGAAATGAAAAGGGAAAAATTATATTCAAGAAATAACCATAGGATTATAATATTATTTAGTTATTTGGAGGTATATAATAACATCTCATCATATGAATCATATCACAAATAATCTCGATAACTAAAGAGATTATAACATTTAACCTTTACCACTACTGTATATTTTAAAACAGGAGACCCATGAAAGAATGAACATTATATGGATATTTATATCCCATATATATCATTATAAGGATCATAAAAGTCATTCATGGTTGATATATACACCACACACAAGAAATAAGTGGTGTATAAGGCACGAGTCCCATAAAATAAATGTGAGAAGAAAATCCATTACCACTTTGGTACTATTTTGAATAAAAATAATAAATAAAAAATAAAATGAAATGAAACATTTAATATCATGAAAATATGTATTTTCATGAAATAAAATTTCAACATTTCAGAAAAGACACAACATAAAAGAAACAAGGGGTGAATTTGGCATAATTCTCTCAAAAATAAAAGTGTGACTAGAAATCCCATACCGCATCGATATCCATCATACAAGTTTTCACAACATTAATAGTAATTATATTTAAATTATTAATATATTATAAAACTATAAAAATATATATATTATCATATATTTTTTTACTTATGACCATTCATAACACATTTATTAATAATTCCTTGTTAGAATCTGGTTTGGGGTAATAACTACTTGGTTTTTCATGTATGTTTTGATTCGTTATTTTTTTCCATTTAATGATATAATTGTCCTTTAATATCTAGAATTTTAACCATGATAAATATATTATTTACTTCCAATATATATATATATATATATTTATAATAATCCATTAATGTTAGAGGAACAAAATGAAATACACTATTCATGGTGACGACAGGTTGTACGTACACATAAACATTATTTCAATTTTCTAGATGGATCAAATGAAATAAAAAATACTATATTAACATAAAATAATAATTTCTATTTAAAAAATATCACAAATTTTTATTAAACCCATCTTTATTACATTCCAAGTAAAGAGAAAGTGCAGAAAGGATCATATCGCTTCGCGAGGTCGCAGTCTGCCGCAAACACGAGCGACGTTATCGTTTTCCCACAAAATGTAAAGTAAGAAGTTATACATAAAATTATAATTATAGAAGTATAATTATTTCATAAATATATTTTATATATTATAAATACATAATTATATCAAGCTGTAATTGACGGTTATGGAAAAAAACTATATCGGTCTTTAAGGTGGTACTTTGTTATACACATGATCGACAGTTTCATTTCTCATTTGATGGTAGATTAGATTGATGTAAGCCATTACATTTAAAAAATTAAATATCAAAATATGGGAGATATTTTTATATACTATCAATTTTGAATAATATTTGAAGGATTTGGATGAATAAAAAAAATAAAAACAAAAATTTAAGAATTTTTCATCTTCCTCGAAGAAACTCTTGAGGTTTTGGCCCAAAGCCATATTAGAAGATTTTTATATTACAAATAAGGAATTTAGGATATTATTAGGGAATTAATAAATATATTTGGGTAGGTTATGTCCAAACCAATATTTTTTGGATGGTTTATGAGGATATAAGTGGGTGGGTTTTTATAAGTGAGCGGGAGAACACACGTGGAATTATTTAAATGAATACTCTTTACTCGCATTTTTAACCTGATAAAACAATCCAAAATGGATAATTTATAAACCTTATAGGATATAACGTCATAATATGTCCACAAAATTAATTTTTTACAAATATATAGCTCAATTTACCCATTATCTCATCTATTTATCCCTCATGTCAACCTATTTTAACCATAAACACTGTAATTAATTTTTACTATTTTTCTATTCATTATCACCAAAAATTAAGTTAAAAATATTATATAATATAAATTATTATTATTCAAAATATGGAATCCAGTTTTCTTAACTACAATCACATATTTGTTTAATTTTATTTTAAAAATTACATGTGCATATTCAACCAAAGTGAAGTTTTCCAAAGAGAACATTTTCACAAGTAGACAATATTTTAATATGAAAATTGAAAATGGAATAGATTAAAATGAACTAAATTGGATAAAAATATATATATAATTTTACTAATTATACATTTAGAACAATTTTAAAACAAAATTTAACTATAAATTCTTTAAACATATAAGGTAGATTTCAATAAAAACTAATATTTTTCACTATTCATCACAAAAAATATTCTTCTCAGAAAAATTAAAAAAAAAATCCATAATAGAATTTTTAGTTTTTTATTACAATAATGAAGATAATTTTTTCAAATTATTTTCATTAAATTTTAAAAAAACTTATTTGTTCACAAAATTCAATAGAAATCATTTTTAGAAATAAGTATTATTTCAAATCATTTAAAGACTTCACAAAAATATGATAACTTATTTATCAATATATAGTATTCATTTAAAACCATCTTACTCCCTCTATTTAAAATGAATTATTTATTCCGACATATACAACCAATTTTAATGACTATGTTATAACAGTCCAGTTTAAATAATAATATTAGAAGAATAACGTGATTCGTTATAACTTGATATTACATGTAATGCAAAATATCAAGGAAATTAAATTTATTTTTCAAAAATACATATTTAATAAATTATTATGGTGGTAAACACCTATCACATCATCATAATGGATACATATATGTTCTACAGTATTATAAATCATTAATCATATCATCATAGCATAACCCAACGAAAATAATTTGTCTTCATTAGAATGTCATCATCATAATCATATATCATCTACAGAAATAAATAGGATTGTAGCTTTTGATAATATACCCCATTAAAGTTTAATTAACATTAAAGGATGTTATCATAGATTAAAAATTCCTTTAAACATTATTGGAATATTTCTTGGGGAAAATACACTTCTTATTTTGAAATCACTAATTTAATAAAAAAACATAAAAATATATTATAGAACAAAAATTTATTTGAAATAGAAAATTATAGACGTATTATAAAATCATTGAACAATCATAATAGTATGAAATTCTATTGATGTCCTAAAAACATAATGTCACGACCCCCTCCCACCAAAGATGCCCCTCTTGAGTTGGAAATGGTGAAAGGGAGATAATGACCCACGAGTCTCGCCTCCAGTAGGTTCCGGGGAGGCGACCAGCACAAAGGGTATGAGTTTTCACAAATATGGGAGGCATTACCCTTTTTATTATTTATGATCGAGAAATAGGACAAGTCAACCACCAAAAAGGAAAAGAACAAGTGTATAGAAATAAACCGAAACCAATCCCACATGCATGTTTACATAGTTATGAAACAAGGTACAAGTACAAGAAAGCTCAAAAGTACAATACCAAAAGAAACAAGAGTACAACAACTGCAAAAACTACAACTGTCCAGACTAGTACGGTCCCGCATGGCCCTAGAATTCCTCCAAGAAACCTGAAAGTAAACGTAGGGTGATTATACAAGTATACTGAGTAGGGAAACTTAAAGCTCCCGTGCACAAGTGGGGAGACATTCTAATGTCCCGTGAGAACAACAGAAGAAACCTAGCAAGGAATTCTATCCACCCAACCTCACCAGCCACACTCACCAAAAACACAATCACAACAGGTAGCAGTATATAAGAACAAGAGTATTGGGTACCCCGCACCATTTCCCACTAGTTAGCTTCTCTTCTTAACGGCGAACGTCCTGACGCTACCACACTCTTTCCGCCCGCACACACCTGGGCATCACAACCATGTATCCCGCCCGTACACACCTGGGCCTCACAACCATGTATCCCACCCGCAAACATCTGGGCCTCATCCTGAAGATTCTTGGGAAATAGTAAAACCTGCCTGAAGAGTCTTGGGCTAAAAACTCCCCAAAAGAAACATACCCAAAGAGTCTTTGGTTAAAGTTCGCCTCAAACCATCACAGCCTATGGAAGAAGGAGCAGGAAGGAGCTAGTAACTATGGAGAAAAAACCCTCTCCCATGAAATGGGAGTGTTCGGTACTAAGTGCTCAACATGGTTGGGGTGCGATAAAACACAAATATACAGATATATATATATATATATATATATATATATATATATATATGTATATATATACTAAACACTTAGCCCAACCTATGTCTTCTAATCAAAGAATTCAGCACGTGCCTCGGCACTACTACTATGAAGCATGCATACAACAAACAACCCCAACCCCATTTAGGTTTTCATGTTTCAAAAGAATAAGCTTATTAGTTTCTTAACTACTGGGAAACTATCCACAACCAACCATATCAATCGTTCGTAAAACATATCCCTGCCATCCACAAATCAAGTTAGGAAAAAACAAGCAACACAACAAGTCCCTTCTTATTGACCAACCAACCCCGTTGATTATTATTTTCGTTCCATTACCATGCCCCACCATTTATTAACTCTTCCATTTATTATTCAAAACCCATAGTTCGCTCACATTTCAACACATCCCTGCAGCCCCGCTGCCAACCACCATAACCACAACCACACAGTACATCATCACCCCTTGATACCATTTATCGTAGTCACGCTGCCTATCACTAACATAGCATTACCACCAAACCACAACCAAGCCAACCACAGCCCCGCTGCTCACCCTATCCACAACAACCCACCAAACACCCCCATCACATGCCTCGTATCCAAGCCAAAACACACATGTTCATTATTCCATTTTATTCAACTGGGGTGATCAAACAAGGGGTCCAGATTTTAAATCATCCAAATTTACGTGATTAACCAAATTACACATTCAACAAAGTCCCATTCACAAAAATAGTCTAGAAAGATAGGGCCACATTTATTGTGCAGGCAAAGGCCTCCAACGACCATGATTTTCAGTAGGTGTAAGGCCATTCAATTCACAACAAAATATCATAGGATATAAAGATAAACATAAAATCTTCCCCATCCCCGTTCTTTAACCATTTATTATATTTGTTTAATGGTTCAACCGGTTCTCATGAAAACAAGAGGATACCCACTCCGCATGATGCACAATTCAGAGAGGTGAAGGTAAGATCCCTACCCAAACAGGTTCTGGTCACAACGCTCCCCCGGATCAACTTTAGAAGATGTTCGTCAGTGTTTGTCACTTCTGTCAATTCGCGGAAAAACCTCCTCCGGTTGATGTTGGAAAGGAAAGGCTGAAGGAAAGAAAACGGATCCAAGCTCAGAAGTTATTCCTCGTCGTTACGATCCCATGGCCACTGACGGATCATAAATCGGAGCTTGGACGAAGAAGCTATGGAAGGAAAAGATCCTTCGAGTCTCTTGGGAGAGCTCTGCTGAGAGAAATGGGGAGGAAAGGGGTGAGTTGAAAAGGATGAGGGGACCCCTCCTTTTATAGGCGTCAAAAACAAAAGTACACTGCGTGTACTCGTCCATTTCACACGATCACCACACAGCTTCCAACACGCCCTTCAACATGGAACACGACTGTTGAATGGTCAACACACAGTTTCATGGTAACGCATATGCGGGGAGGGACTACACGGCGTGTACTCATTTATGTCACACGGTAAGGACACAGATCCAACATGGAACACAACTGTTGACTGGTCAACACACGGTTTGAAGGTAACACGTACGCAGGGAGGGACTACACGGCGTGTAGTATGGGGTACACGGTGTGTACCCATTTATTTCATATGACAAGGACACGGCCTTCAACATGGGGTATACCCGTCGAGGGGGGTAAATGGCGTGTACTCACACTACATGGCGTGTAGTTTCAAAATTCTGAAAAGTGTGGGAAAAAGTACATTTTACCCTCCAAAACACTTCATAACCCTCTTTTTGAGAAAGTAATGGGCTGGAGAGGTCCGGGGCATTACATCATATACCTCTTAAAACATTCTTATCCCCGAGAATTCAAAATCCAACCCAGAGGAACCCAACAAGATACCTCTTAGGGCCCTCGTTATAATAGGAACCCATCCAACAACCCTAATCTTATGTGTCTGGAATTCCTTCTCCTATGTTGAGATATTATCCACTTTAGGTGGCACTGACTCGCCTGCATGAGTTTAATCACATCCTCATTAATGCATCTCGATTAAGAATTGGGTCTTCCCACTTTCATACATTTGGATTTTTTTCAACTTGCACTACCCTCAACACCACAAAACCAACACACTGCCCGAACATGTGGTTTGGGTAAAATACTCCTCCTATGTCGAGATATTATCCGCTTTAGGCGGCCTTGACTCGCCCGCATGGGTTCAATCACATATGCATTAATGTGTCTCAATTAAGGATCAGGTTTTTCACTTTTTCCCACACATCTGGACATGCTACACACTTACAAAAAACAAGGAAACAAAAGGTCTCATAACTGACAAGCCAAGAATTCCATATATCAAAGGTACATAGTATAACATCAAAAAAATGCTCATAAGAAAAAAGAAAACAGAAGTCAAAACAACTCTGGGTTCTGAGCATGCATCTAAGACTCTCGCTCCCAAGTGCTCTCCTCGAGGCCGCCATGCCTCCACAATACAGGAACCAAGGGAATGGTTCATCCATGGAGCACCTTCCCTTCACGATCCTCTATTCTGAATGGTCATTCCTCAAAGGTCTCGTCATCTCCCATATCTAACTCTCCCCAATCGATAATGTGAGAGTCGTCCTGTAAGTATCGACGTAGCTGGGAGACGTAGATGACATCGTGAACCTTCTCCAACTGAGGTGGCTGGGCCAGCTGATATGCCACCTCGCCGACTCACTTCAGCACCTCAATAGGTCTGATGAACTTAGGTGAGAGCTCTCTCCTTTTCCCAAACCTCTGCTTCCCCCGTTGATGGGAAACCTTCAAGAACACATGATATCCCACCTTGAACTCCAAGGGCCTCCTCTGACGATCAGCATAAGACTTCTGTCGGTCCTAAGCCGCTTTCATCCTCTCATGTACAAGCTGTACTTTCTCTGTGGTGCCCTGCACTACCTCTGGCCTAAGAGCACTTGTCTCACCAACCTCTGCCCAGCAAAAGGGTGAATGACATGGTCATCCATAAAAAACCTCAAACGGTGCCATGCCAATAGTAGAGTGGAAGCTGTTGTTGTAGGAAAACTATACTAAAGGCATGTGTCATACCCATGACCCTCCGAAATTCAGAATGCATGCTCGCAGCATGTCCTCCATTGTCTGGATAGTCCGTTCTGTCCGCCCGTCGTTCTGGGGGTGGAATGCAGTTCTTAGGCATAGCTGGGTTCCAAAAGCATGTTGTAACCCCCTCCAGAATCGTGAGGTAAACCGAGTATCCTGGTCTGAGATGATAGTCTTTAGAACTCCATGAAAATGCACCACCTCATCTATGTAAATCTATTCTATGGTACACACCAAGCCCGACTCCTTAATTGCTACGAAGTGAGCTGATTTCGTCAGAAGATCGACCACCACCTAGATAGCATCATAACCTCCCTGATCTCTGGGTAGTCTTGTGATGAAGTCCATCGAGATGACATACCACTTCCACTCAGGTACATCTAATGTATGCAACAAACCACTGGGAACACGGTGTTTAGCCTTTACTTGCAAACACACTAGGCACTTAGCCACAAACTCTTCCACTGCCCGTTTCACCCCGGGCCACCAAAACTGTTCCCTCAGGCCTCAGTATATTTTTGAAACTCCCGGATGTACCGCCAAGGCTGAGCTGTGGAACTCATGGAGAACTCCTTCATGCATCGCCTCCGGAACAAACAACCTTCCATGGAAAGGCATCTGATGTCGGTTGTCCTCTGACCACCCTTCTAGATTGTTTCCCTGATCGACACGATCCCGCATCAATTCCGTCTCGTAGTCTCCCCACTGAGACTCTTCCACCTACTGCAACAAGGAGGACTACACCGTCATCTGAAACAAACAGCCTCTAACACCTTCTACCCTTATATCCAAGTGCATGGTGGCCAACTCTCCCATCACTTTCCAAGCATCAGTGGATTCCTGAACCACTTCCTCATGCGACTTCCTGCTCAGGGAATCAGCCACAATGTTGCCCTTACCTTCAGTGTAAGAGATCTCGAAGTCATAGTCTTAGAGAAACTCGACCCATCTCTGATGAGGCAAGTTCATGTCACATTGGGAGAAGATATAACGTAAGATCATGTGATCTGAGAAGACCACAAAGCGCTCCCCAAAGAGGTAATGTCTCCAAAACATCAGTCCAAACACTACTGATACAACCTCTAGGTCATGGGTGTCATAGTTATGCTCGTGAGGGCGTAACTGCCTATACCCATAACAGATCACTCCCTTCTTCTACATCAGCACGCACCCCATACCAAGGCCAGAAGCATCACAAAACACCTCATACAAGAACCCTTCCTCTGGAAACCTGAGTACTGGGGCATTGACCTACTTTTCCTTCAGGTTTTCGAAAGCTTTATAGAACTGCTCACTCCATAGGAAGACCTGGTTCTTCCTATTCAAGGCTTTCAATTGAGAAGAAACTTGAGAGAAGTCCGAAACGAAATTTCGATAGTAACCTACTAACCCCAGAAAACTACGAATTTCTTCCACGCTCTTGGGTACTACCCAAGAAACAACTGCCTCCACCTTTGATGGGTCCACTGACACTCCATGGTGAGACACTACCTGCCCAAGGAAGTGTAATTATTGTGTCGAGAACTTACACTTCAACAATTTCCCATAAAACCGGTGGTGTCGAAGGACTTCTAAGACTACCCTGCGATGCTAAATGTGCTCCTCCTCTGATCTTTAGTAGATCAAGATGTCTTTGATAAACACAAGGATGAACCAGTCGAGAAACTCTCGGAAGACAAAGTTCATAACTTCCATGAACACAACTGGTGCATTTTTAACTCCAAACAACATCACTACAAACTCGAAGTGCCCATACCTGCACCTGAAAGCCGTCTTCGAGATGTCATTGTCCTTTACCCTCAGCTGATGATATCTAGTTCATAGGTCGATCTTAGAAAACCAACCTTCTCCCCTCAGTTGGTCGAAGAGATCATCTATCCATGGAAGGGGGTAATAGTTCTTGATCATAACCTGATTCAACCTTCGGTAGTCTATGCATAACCTGAGACCACCATCTTCCTTCTTCACGAACAAAATTGGAGCACCCCATAGCGACATGCTGGGTCAAACCAAAACCTTCTCCATCAGATCATGAATCTAAATCCGCAACTCCCGCAACTACGAAGGTTCCATCTGATAAGGGGCCATAGAAATCGGACAGGCAACAGGTTGTATGTCTCTCCCGAACTCAATGTCACGTCGGGGGGGGGGGGGGTAGATTCACAACCTCCTTGGGAAAAACATTGAGGAACTCCCCAACAACCTCCGGGCCATCCATCATCTCTGCATCAGACAAAACCACTGATAAAACACGTAACAAGGAAAGGAGATGCTTCACATTCTGGCTTCCCACATGATAGATCCTCTCACCAACAAAATATACAGGCTTCCCATCCATGTTGGAGAACACGACTCTTCTTCGGAAGCAGTCGATAACGGCCCAAACAAAAAACAACTAGTCGATGCCTAGGATGACATCGTATGGCTGCATCTGTAACAGAAGAAGGTCCCCACTAGATCGATGTGGTCCCAATGTCATCCCACATACCCGGCAAACAAAATATACGCTGGTCTGGCCTCCAACTAGTGTACTCAGCACCAGTGGTAAAGAAAGTCTCTCTACGTCTAGTCCCAAAGCAAGGGATAGACCAGGTGCAACAAAGGAGTGCGAAGTTCCCGAATTGAACAAAGCAGAAATAAGAGTGCTGAAAAAACAAATCATACCTCAGACCACCTCTAATATTGTTGGAGCTGCCAACTCTACTACGTGAAACCATACATGCCCAGCTCCTCTTCCCCTCTGATGTCGTCCAAGTCCTCGACCACGCCCTGGTTGGGGTCCCAAAGGAGAAACCTAAGGTTGACCTCCTCCTGCAAAGTCTTCCCTCGGGGCAGTATGGTCCTGCTGCTGCTGGAAGGGCCTCGTCGGCAACTGGTGCTGCTGAGGTGGGCGCTGAACCTGGCCACCTCCACCGTACTGAGCTCGGGTCGGGCACCGACTCTGAATGTGCCTGAAACCTCCATAAGAAAAACACTTTGGTCCCAGGCTTGTGAAAAAGGTACAAGGACCTGAATATCTGAACTGAAACTGCTGGGTCATGCTCTGCACTAGCATGAACCTGGAAGGTCCCGTCGTAGGAGACCTACTGCTGACTGTCTTCCCCTTAGATGAACCTGGCTAGATCCAATCACGTGGTGCACCTCCCTGCGAGTGAATCCTCTCTACAACCTCTTCCTTTTTCTGTACTACCATGTACGTAGGAAGGGTGAAGGGGGTGACAGCATACTGGAGCGAAGGACGAAGCGCCTCCTCCAAATGTCTCGCCCGAGACTCCTCATTCAGAAAGAGATCCAGAGAAAAGAGTAGGAGATCTTTTAACTTGATCCCCAACTCTCATACTGACATAATTCCATACTGGAGGGAGAGTAAATCCTTCCACTTCTCCGCCTTGATCATGTAAGAAAAGAATTCCTCTTGGAATTCCTTCTCAAAGTCAGCCCACGGAACTTCTTCCTCTATCCTCTCTCTGAGGTAGAGCGTCCACCACTGTCATGTTGCACCACTCAGCTGACTAACTGCTAGGAGAACCCAGTACCCCCTCGGAGCACGGATAAAGGTAAAAGCGATCCCAGGCTCTTCAAGCCACCCCTACGTCTTCGAATTCGAAGTAATAACTTCATACTTCTTGAGAGTTTTCCACTAGAAAGAACAGAGAGTCGTCTACCACTGGCTATCTTCCTCCTCTCTGTCAATCCTCAACTGATCGACCGCCTGAATCTTCTGTGTCTCAGCCGTCTAAATCACCCGAGGACGAAGTCCACGTGCCATAGCTATACGGTAAAAAAGGATTTCCTACGACCAAGTAGCAAGGAATTTCTCATGGTTTCATTTTATCATTTTATTCAATTTTTTCCCAGAACTCCCAAATCAAGTAAAACAAAATCACGATGATGCATGTACCATCCCAAGGGTATCTACCTTGCAATCAATGTAGTCTCACTTGGTCCTTTGGTAAGCTCAAATTCTTTGCATCGGATCATGGGGGGCCCTAAAATCCCATGTCCTAGCCGGTATTCCCTGGCCTATGTCACGCACCAAGATTAACCAACATTGTTGCCCTACCATCCCATGAAATCCTCACTGTGCTTAACTCATGACTCCATCCTATCTCTCAACCATCAGATCTGATACCATTCTGTCATGACCCCCTCCCACCAAAGATACCCCTCCTGAGCTGGCAATAGTGAAAAGGAGATAATGACCACCGAGTCCCTCCTCCAGTAGGCCCTGGGGTGGCGACTAGCGCCAAGGGTATGAGTTTTCACAAATATGGGAGAAATTACCCTTTTTATTATTTAGGATCGGGAAATAGGACGAGTCAACCACCAAAAAGGAAAAGGACATGTGTATAGAAAGAAACCCAAACCAATCCCACATGCATGTTTAAATAGTTCTGAAACAAGGTACAAGTACAAGAAATCTCAAAAGTACAATACCAAAAGAAACAAGAGAATAACAACTGAAACGACTCCAACTGTCCCGACTAGTAGGGTCCCGCACGGCCCTCATAGTCCTCTTGGAAACCTGAATGTAAACGTAGGGTGAGCATACAAGTATACTCAGTAGGGAACCCTAAAGCTCTTGTACACAAGTGGGGAGAAGTCCTAATGTCCCATGAGAACAACAGAAGAAACTTAGAAAGGAATTCTATCCACCCAACCTCACCAGCCACACACACCAAAAACACAATCACAACAGGTAGTAGTATATAAGAACAAGGGTATTGGGTACCCCGCCCCATTTCCCTCTAGCTAGCTGCTCTTCCTAATGGCGAACGTCCTGATGCTACCACACTCTTCCCGCCTGCACACACCTGGGCCTTAAGAACCACACATCCTGCCCGCACACACCTGGGCCCCACAACCACGTATCCCGCCTGCACACACATGGGCCTAACCACCACATATCCCACCTGCACACACCTGGGCCTCATCACGAAGATTATTGGGAAACAGTAAAACCTTCCCAAATAGTCTTGGGCTAAAACAACCCCAATCAAAACCTACCCGAAGAGTCTTGGGTGTAAGGTCACCTCAATACATCACAGCCTATGGAAGAAGGAGTAGGAAGGAGCTAGTAACTATGGGGAAAACACCCTCTCCCATGAAATGGGAGTGTTTGTCACTAAGTTCTCAACATGGGTGGGGTGAGATAAAACACAAAGATACAGATATATATATATATATATATACCAAACACTCATCCCAACTTATAGATTCTAATCCGAGAACTGAGCACGTGCCTCGGCACTGCAACTACGAAGCATGCATACAACAAACAACCCCAACCCCATTTAGGTTGTCATGTTTCAATATAATCAGCTTATTAGTTCCTTAACTACTGGGAAACTATCCACAACCAACAATATCAATCGTTCGTAAAACATATCCATGCCATCCAAAAATCAAGTTAGGAAAACACTAGCTACAGAACAAGTCCCTTCTTATTGACCAAACAACCCCATTGATTATTATTCACATTCCATTACCATGACCCACCATTTATTAACTCTTCTATTTATTATTCACAACCCATAGTTCGTTCATATTTCAACCCATCCCTCCAGCCCCGCTGCCAACCACCATAACCACAACCACACCGTACATCATCACCCCTTGATACCATTTATCACAGTCCCGCTGCCTATCACTAACATAGAATTCACACCAAACCACAACCAATCCAACTGGAGCCCCGCTGCTCACCCGATCCACAACAACCCACAAAACACCCCCATCACATGCCACGTATCCAAGCCAACACCCACATGTTCATTATTCCATTTTGTTCAACCAGGGTGATCATACAGGGGTTCTAGATTTTAAATCATCCAAATTTACATGTTAACAAAATTCCGCATTCAACAACGTTCCATTCACAAAAATAGTCTAAAAAGATAGGGAAACATTTAATTGCGCAAGAAAAGTCCCCCAATGACTGTGATTTTTAGTAGACATAAGACTATTCAATTCACAACATAATATCACAGGATATAAAGATAAACATAACATCTTACCCATCCCCATTCTTTAACCAGTTATTATATTCGTTTAATGGTTCAACTGGTTCTCATGAAAACAAGAGGATACCCACCCCGCATGATGCACAATTTAGAGAGATGAAGGTACGATCCCTACCTTAACAGGTTCTGGTCACAACGCTCCCCGGATCAACTTTAGAAGACGTCCGTCGGCGTCTATCACTTCTGTCAAATCCCGGAAAAACCTCCCCGGGTGGAAGTTGGAAAGTAATGGCTGAAGGAATGACAACAGATCCAAGATCAGAAGTTCCGCCTCGTCGTTACTATCCCGTGGCCGCTGATGGATCATAAATCGGAGCTTGGACGAAGAAGTTAAGGAAGAAAAAGAGCATTCGAGTCTCTTGGGAGAGCTCTGCTCAGAGGAATGGGGAGTAGAGGGGTGAGTTGGAAAGGAGGAGGGGACCCCTACTTTTATAGTTGTGAAAAACAAAAGTACACGGCGTGTAATTTATGGTACATGGCATGTAATCAGCCATTTCATACGGTCACCGCGCGGCTTCCAACACGACCTTCAATGCGGCATGCAGCCGTTGACTGGTCAACACATGGTTTGCAGGTAACACATACGTGGGGAGGGACTACACGTCGTGTAGTATTGGCTAAGCGGCATGTACTCATTTATTTCACATGGTAAGGACACGACTCCAACATGGCACACGACCGTTGACTGGTCAACACACGGTTTGATGGTAACACATACGCGAGGAGGGACTACACAACATATAGTATGGGGTACACGGAATGTACCCATTTATTTCACATGGCAAGGACACGGCCTTCAACATGGGGTAATCCCGGAAATGGGGGTACAAGGCATTTACTCACACTACACGTCGTGTAGTTTTGAAATTCTGAAATGTGTGGGGAAAGTCGATTTTACCCTCCAGAACACTTCATGACCCTATTTTTGATAATGGAATGGGCCGGAGAGGTCTGGGCCATTACACATAAAATATCAATCCTTTAGTAAAATGTTCTTGGATTAGAGAACAAAATGAGAATTACTTTTAAAACCTATAATTGAGTCTCATAAATTGGTAAAAATGAATTTTAACTTTTTGTTTTATAGTGGAGAAAATTATCAAAAACAACTTGGAGAATATAGAAATGTTGGGGAAGGATACTTGACCAAAAAAGAAGAGATAAGGTCATGTTTTCCTGAAAAGATTTTATAAATTATTTTCAATATGAGAGAGGAAAATGGTATGAAAAATAAAAGTTCCAAAAAAATTATCATAGGATAGAAATATTAAATGGCCTTATAAATTAAGAATCATATAATTTCCCCCAATTTGAATTCAGGCATAAATAATCATGATTTGATGAGACTAAAACTTAAATCTCTTCCCTTAAGTATTTTCTCAGTTAATATCCATTCAAACCTCGTGTATAATAACTACAAATTTATAATAAATATATTCTAAGACCATGTTCATTCATAAATTATAACATAACTTTCCTTTATAATTTTCAATTATCCTTTTATAACAATTTTTCCATAAAATGGATATTTGGGTAAAATTAGATTCTTTTCCATGCATGTTCATGTTTGATGATTTTGGTCCTAGTAACTTGGTTGTCATTACACCATATCTAGAATAATAATCATGAAATATCTATAATATTTATTAATGAAATAAACATTTTAATGACCATTCATATAAAGTGTTGTTGAAAATAGAATTTTTTCACTTCAATGAATGTGAATTGGTAATGAAAATTTAAATACAAGACTTCGTGAAGGTTGTAGTCCACATGTATGCACTAGTAATTGTTACCTCTCTCATAGGATGTAAATGAGGTGGATAATAGTTATTCAATCATAATAATAACAATTAATTATATTTTAGATGAAAAATTATTAATTTTAGAAAGGACACCATTGATTTCAAGGAGGAATAATAAGAAAAAAAAATTTAAAATAGTCGGTTAAGATTAATAACATTCATTGAGAAACCTCTTTTAGATTACGTCATTAGCATGGAAAGGATGATATTTTGGGAAAAAATATATTTTATTTGTGGAAGGAAGGTAAAATTGTATTATAATAGTTATTTGAAAAGGGGCCTTATAAAAAAGTTTATAATTGTCAGAAATAACTTTTAATGATTTCAGAAATAACATTAAATAAAATTGAAAACCACAAAAAAATGTTTTTTAGGAAAATACTCAATTTAATAGAAAAAATAATTTTTCCTTGATATAAACAAATAAATTTTTTTCAAAATATTTTTTTGAAAATAAAAATTAATTTTTTCCCTAAAAAACTAAATTTAATCTTCCAACCATTCTTTTAAATGAAAAGACCCAAAAATAATTTTAAATTTGAATAAAATATAACTTATCTTTACAAAAGTCATGCCTACTTTCCAAAATTAAAAATATTGTCTTACAATAAATTATTAAACTCTTGAAACAATTTATTTGTTATACACCACTCATATAATTAGATAATTACGAGTGTTAGAGATATTTTAATGCTTTACATCAATGTCGAAACCCATTTTACCTCTTTTTATAAGGTGACATATCATTACCCAAGTACTATTCATAATGATAAAAAAATTATAACATATTATATTATATTAATTATTTTAATTTAATATAGGGAATTCATTTTACAATATTAAATTTCTATAAGTGGTAAAAATTCATTTGAAATTAAACATGCATAATGAAATGAAAAAACATTTTTTTTGACATATGAATTTTTATGCATTAAATTATATTGACTCTCATTACGTGAAAAGTAGGAATAATTATAGGGATATTAAAACATTAAATTTAATTTATAAATTGTAAATTAAATTTATATCATTCATCAGTAGATATAAATTTAATTTATTATGAAAAAAATACATTGCTTGAAGAAAAAAAATATTTTCAAAAAAATATTTTTATTGTATAAAATGACTTTATTTTTATTTATAACAAACTTATTCATTTTATACATGTCTAAAAATATTTATTTCTTAATTTAGTTATTCTTTTTCATACTAGAAAATATGATTTCTTGGGTATAACTGTAAAATTAAATAATAATATTTCAGTTAAATATTATTGTTTTAAAACTCGACATTAAGTATAAAAAAATATATCATTGAAATCAAATTTATTTAAAAATAATCATATCATATTTTTTTCACCTTCTACCTTCTTATAATAATTTTACCCCCGAAATTCAATCACTCTATCACATCATGGTTTTATTTTTGTTCACTTTGTGTGTTAACTAATCCATCAAACACATCTGGCCCATTTTATTATTTCCCTTACTAGAATATCGGGGTATCAGATTTTCCCCATTAAAAATAGAATCATAAAAATTTGACTCATAAGATAAAATTAATTTCGATATAGGACTCATAATTAACCATACATAAATTTATGATCATAGTTTTATTTTCTAAGTGGAAAAATATTTATCTATATAAAATAATATTATAATTTTATTATAATGAGACAAAATCCATTCTAATTTTCACAGAGAAAATTACTAAGGGAAGTATATATAGATAAATTAGGAATAAATTCCCACAAACCGTGAAATTTATTTATATGATAACTATACCTCTTTGGATTTTATTTATTAATCAATATCAAATTGCTTGTGAAAATAAATAGCATATATAAAACTAAAAAATATTGAGTGAAAACTCAATATCCACTACATAAGTAGTTATTTGAAAGGTATTTCTTGATTTTCATAGTTTTTAGTTACTATTTTCCTCATTAGACCTTGCATTTGTACTCTAAGTCACATTATTCCAAACTCTCTTGTTATTAAAATAAAATATTTTTTTCGATTCTCACTATCCATTATAGTTGTGAGTCTGGTCGCCTTTATCTCCACATATATGGAATTTATCAATGTCACCTATAGTTTTATTTTATTATATTATTCTCTGCTTTTGTGTGTATTTTATTTCTGTTTTGTTCACATTTTAATTCATAATTCTTGATATCTAGTATGGAATTAGCACAATATTACTCATTCCAAACCATATCCTATTAGGTTGTTCATTTGGACAGTTACTATACATTTCATGGGATATTTTCTTAACTAGTTCCCTCTGAGATTCGTCCATTACTAAAACAAAAAACTATTAATATGAGTGATACTCCTTATAAGAGAATTAAAATATATACCTAGAGTAACATTTAACCTAATTATTAAATACTTTATAACACCAATATGTAATCAGATAGTTTTTCCAACCCAACTTGTATGATACATGGTTCAAATAGTTCCACACTCATTTTAACCTATATTATTCATCATTAAACAAATGTTATTTTGAGTTGGGTTCCCTAATACATCTTAACCTAATCTTCAAAAAGTTAAAAAAATTACCGTAAACATTAAAAAAATATTCTAAATCAATAAATCATTGAAATCTATTTTCCCAAAAAATCTAATTTACCCTTAATCTAACAAAAAAATATCAATTAATATATACATTAATTTATAAATCAATATGACTAAATTTATGTTATCCATGTTCACATTTTATTAGGCTCTCTAACCTATACATATTTAAATCCATCATAATGTTTTATAAATAGAATTATCATTTACCTAACAATATCACTTCAGTGTTTCAAGCCAAGTGTGATGGTATGCTTCATTGTCATGCACCATGTGATGATTGAGTTAATACCCAATACTCCCTTTTCTGTGTCATTACCCCAAGGTTCATCTACTTTAGAGAATTCATCTACATGTAGTATCCAGATAAGTATGTAAATTCATGTTGATTCATATAGTCTTTATTTTAGGAAAACATTTGGATATTATAGAATATATACACAAAATTCTCACTTATACTTATCCCTTGAATTTTCACAAAGGTTTCCTTATCCAAATACCTAAATAAAATTTCATTATTGCCTTAAAATTTTAAATATTTTTTCTGATTGGATTATATATACCTATCAAATGATGACAACCATAAATTATATAAATTTTATAATCCATAAAAAATAGGAATCTCTAAATTTATATAAAACATCCTCTAATTATAGTTGTTACACCCTCAATCAACACTTTCAAATCTGGTCCGTAAACATAAATATTGAAAATACAATTTGATATATGTTCTATAAGACAAGATATATCTATCCCTAATTAAAAAAATTAATAGTTTTAATTTTATCCCCTAAAACCCACGGATCTTTTCAAGTTTATAGGTTTTCAGAATTGGGATGAAAAAAAAACTGAAATTTCCCATTTTCTTTGCAACAATTATGAATTTGATTAATTATAAATGAAAATAATAAATCAATAAATAGGTTTTAACACATTCCAATAATTCAGTAAGTGTTGACATCCTACTAAACAAGGAATGTGTAATACTTTTTTTCAAAACCTATTGAATTTAAACATAACAAAGGTATAATCCCAAGCATTATGTAAGGTAAATATATAACTAGATTTGTCAAAACAAGAATCATGGAACACATTGTTTGGAAGAAATAAATAATATGAATAATTTTATAATCAAATGATACTAATTTCCTTTTATATCCATTAAAATATGAATATAAACAATTTTGGATCTCATATTGATTGAATCCATAATGTTGGAACTAATAATAGAATATCAAATCCTTTTTATAAGGAATTATACAAATATATGGATTAGTACACCCACAAAAATTGACTAATTTTTCTCATAACGCCCATAGATGCCTCAATAGAGTTTGTAATTCCAAGCCTCACCTATCACTTTATTAGGTCTAATTAATTCACCATAAGAGTCAACATGACATTTCATTGTAGTCCAAAACTAAACCTATAGAATAATAAAAACATGTTTATTCATATAATGGAAAAAATAGAATTCTAATGGATAATAAAATTGTATTAGTATTGAATAATAATAAAGAGTTTCAATAAATTCCTCAATATCATTCAATTTGATAAATTAATCAAAATCCATCTAGAGAAAGAAGGTGGATGGTCAAACAATATGTAGTCAAATTTAAAATAATTATCATTTTTAGAAAAACAGTATATAGAACATGGGTACTTTTCCCATTATTAATAAATGAATAACATGATCATAAAAAATCCAGAGAAATTAGGTGAATGGTTTTAATCTAAATAACCTGACTGTAAAAAATAAAACACATAAGGGTGTTGACAGAAATGAAAATCACCCTTTTAAAATGAATGCATCGAATGGTATCACAAAAGAAGGGATCAAGAATCAAATTTTTTGATAACATGAGTTCAATTCACTAACTAATAAATATAGATATTTGACGATAAATCATGAATCGTAAATTCCATTAGGGTAAATCTTTTTTAAAATCATAAGGTAAATGGAAATTAAATCATAAAATATCTTTTAGAAAATATTATTAAAATTACTGTTAAAATACAAACATAGATTAATTTTTAAAAAATTAATTTTGAAAGGTGAAGTGAATTTTTTTGAAAACTATTAATTTTAAAATGAATATATGATAATAGAGCCTTAAAAAGGTTAGAAAACAATCTATAGGAAATTTCAATCCAAAGTAAAATCATTTGATAAATAAAGAACTATTTTTAATACATTCAAATGACCTTTATCGAAAGAAAACATTGTAAACAAATCTAAAAAGCCTTTTTTTTATTAAAAATTAATTTTTGAAAATTGGGTTATAAAATATCATGTACTAAAATATTAGTTTGGGGAACCCAATAATCAAAAAACAAATATCAAGATCATATATGATTACTCAAGGAAAATTATTTGAGCAATCAATATCACTTAAAACCAACATACTCCCTAAAAGATGAAATATTTTAAAATAAATTTATGTGATAATGAAGTAAAAATTGGCATAATTTCACATAATAAAACTAAGGAGTAGTATATGCCAAATATTATATGCAATTATTTACTGAGAATGATCATAAATCAATAAAAAAAATTGGTTATTAAAAAATCTAATTAAAGGGTGAACACTTTTGTCAAAATGAATTTGAATAAATGAAACTTATGAATTATAGAGAACACTTTGGATAGTAAATCAATATAACCCCATAAAAATTCAACATTTCTCATGAAATCAAATATGTTTTAATGAATCGAAATTGAGAAAAAAACCATTATAGCTTGAGAAAACTTTTAATCAAAACCATTAAGATGATATGGACTGTAATTGAAATTAAATTTCCATGATTAAAATATAATTAATTATATGATAATTCTAATAGGTAGTATATTTATAAAATAAATGGAATTAGGTTTATAATACAAAACTTTTCTTAGAGATAGGATTATCAGACAAAAGACTTACCTCAGTCTTGATTCATTCATCACTTAGATCAAAAATACTAAATAATTTAATTAATATAAATAAAAATACTACCAAAAACAATCATTTATAAAAAAATATATAAAATCATTCTATAAATTATTATTTCAATCTTTTATTACATATTTTCAACTCTATGTGAAAATAAGGTTTATCACTCTATACTAGTTTCATAAAAGAGGTGTTGATATATATTTTTTTTTTCAGAGTCCATCAATATTATATAATCGACTGTACTGGAATAAATATCAAAATATATTTTTTAAAGAAATATTTTATTTCTATGGACGTTTTGGTTACAAATCAAGGAGATGAAACCAATGACGATCATGTTTCACTGATTATTAATGAATGAATGATTTTTTTATTAATTAATGAATTTAATAGTGATGTTAACATTATAAAAAAATAAATTATTACATATATATATATTATTATAAAAATAATAAGGTTTTTATACTCATTTCTTATATATATTAATATTATTGTTTAGGCATGTGGTTAAATCAGCCCAAAAATGAATATTCCATGATTAATGGATAATTATGCACTATATTTTTATAATATCATTATAATAGAATAATAATAATATAATTTAGTTTTCATTTTTTTGATACAACATAATTATAAGGAATTGTATAAATATTTAAAGGAATTAAAAATATTACATAATAAGGAATAAGAATATTTTCCACTTATTATGATTATTTTAAATGATTAAATAAATGGTGATAATGAAGATACAAATAAAAATAATCATTCTGTGGTGGTGGTAGTGTACAAATAAGCGGGTATAATGATTACATTTTCAATAAAACAAGAAAAAATTGAAATTCTTTATAGTTTAAGAATATAAAATATTTTTAGATATTTCAATTATGATTTAAATTAAATGTTATGACTATAAATTTATGGTGGTTAAGAAAAATAAAAAATGTTACTCCTGGGTTGTGGAAGTTCATATAATGCACGACTCACAAAATAACTTATTTCTTATTGATAAATTAGAGGGTTGTTAGTACTTGTACTATCAGTATAATAATGTAATAGTATAATAAGGATATTTATTTTATCATTTTCATATTTAAAAAATTAATCTTTATTAAGAACTTGTGTGCGTAATGAAATAGAAAAAGGCAAGTAGATCTTAGAAATTTATACTACACTTCTGGGATTATCTCCTTTATAATAGATTTTATGCCTTTATGAGATAATTTTTTGGTATTAAAATTTATAAAAGGTTTATGTATTATTAAATCTTAACATATGGGGCATATTTAGGGGGATTTACTAGAGGAGAGACCCTTTGATAGGTGAAAACTGATGAAATTTTTTGAAATATAAAAAAACATTTCATTAATGGGATAAAACCATCAACGAAAGTGGTTTTGAAATATATTCATAATAAATACGGGAATCTATAAGGTGAATAAATTCATATAATACATATTCCCACCTTTTTTATACTAGTTTGAGTCTATTTACTCTTTGTCTCCTTAATTTTACAGAATTTAGCTTTTACCAAGGTAAGTAGTTTTTACAAAATTTTACAATTCCTGAATACCCAAAAATAAAGTTGTCCTTATTAAATAATTTGGACCCAAAAAATAATAAACATGAAATCCATTTAATTTTAGTATATTTTTAAAAGTGAAAAAATTAATTTTAAGTTAAAAATTCATAAAATATAAAAAATAATTTGTGAGAAAATATTATATATGTTAAAAAATATAAAATATTAGATAATAAACTATAAATTTTTTAAAAATTTATAAATACACATATAAAATATATAATATTTCTTTCAAAAAAAACTATGAATTTCAATTCCATGCATATATTCTAATAATGTAAAAAAATGATATTATTTGTAAAAATGGTATTCAATGCTATTCACCAAAAAATCAATCATTAAGAAAAATCCTAAAAAGTGATTATAATATAATATCTAATGCTTAATAAAAAATAATATTCATTTCTTTAAATTTAAATTCTAAATTCTTGAAATATAACTTGTAAATAAAAAGGTGTGATATAATGGAAAGTTATTTTATAGGAAAATATATTTTATTTAGAATTTTAACCATTCTCATTTATATTTCATATTATTTGAAAATTAAAATATTATTGACCAATTCAAAATAAAAAATAAATATTATAATAATTAATCAGGGGTTTCATGAAATATAAATTCATATCTCGCAAAATATTTTTTCCAAATGATCATATTATAAATTTAAGAAATAATAATTTAGTTCCATTTTTATTAAAAGTAGTCATTGTTTCTATTTTATAAATTATAAAAAAATCAATGATATTTATTTATACTAATTCAACAACTATATTTTGATGTTCATGAAATATATTTTTATTTTTATCAAAATGTATCATGCTTTAATCTTATTTTGGTGTTTTGTGTATCGAAAGATATCAAACACATTTATCTCATTTAGAGAAAGTCATATATTACATTATTGTGGTGTTACACATTTCACTAAGAATAATATGTGAATTTTTTTAAATTATCTAAAACCATGGAATCAAAATAAAATAGGTGAAAAATATTTTATGTTTCATTTTAGCTACTCTATTTTTATTAATTTCTCGCTTATTTGATTGTTATGATGAATCATTGAAATTGTTCTTATTTGAATAATTTTTTTCTTAAATGAGAAATCATTTAAATTGTTTTTTTAGAGAGACAAATCCTGATAAAAATAGGATATATAAAATAAAATAGTAATGAAAAGTAATTGCATATATTGATTGGTAATAATAAATTACACTATATCCTCATTCCATTACATCTTTTAGAGTTCATTTTTTTAATGCTAACATGGATAAAATACTGTTGATGCTATGGATTAACTCATCCCATTATAATAGTAGTATATCATTATTCTCTTTCAATTAGTATCTCCCCTAGAGTTTGGTTTTCGAGCCATTTTATCTCATGCTTCATTCTCCTATTCATATTTAAAAATGGTGGGTATTTTGTTAGGGTGGTTATTCTGAAAATACCTCTCTCTTCTTTCCTCCCTATGATTTTTTTAAATTATCTCTGATAAAAAGTGTTTAATGGGTATCTAATGTCATGTCCTAGACATTTCTATCCCATTAATTTTTGAGTTTACAGTTATGGAGGCCTTGGGAGGATGTTCATTGTTGTTATGGGTAGAAAATGAAGTGTTTTATCCATCTATATTATCAATATACTAAATTATAGGGTGTGGTTATAGTTTTTTTGGGTTCCTTAGAGCTATCAGTGGGGTATTTTTACTTTCACATTTATTGTTTTTATTTATTTAGTGTTTTGAGTTGGTTGATTAATATTTGGGGCACTACGATATGTCAAATGCCCATAATGTCCATTTGGATGAGTGTTTTCATATGTGTAAAGTTATTATCTATCTTTCATAATTTTAATCCCTATATAAATGCGAGTTTTACAATGCATGATGGTAGATAACTCACATTAGGATAAGTCTAGGTTTTCCATCCTTATTTGGAGGTAAGTTCTAGACCTACGTAATGGAAATTTAAATCATCTATAATGCCCCTTTAGGTTTTACAAACTCAATTATGGGTATTTGAAAGTCTTGTTTCATGTTAATATCATTTATATATGAAAAGATGAGTTCACTTGGTGAAATAGTGCACCATGGTTAATAAAAAGTCTTTAATATCCATTTTAGAAGTTATTTTTCATAGAGTGTTCACCTATCTGAAATGCATACCATTGAAAATAATTAGTTCACCAAATTTTATTAAATTAATGGTTATTTGATCAAGATATTGATTATAAAAATATTTTCTAATTAGGGATGAGTAAATAGTGAGTATTACTTCACCACACCATGGCTCATGTTATGGTGGTTCATTATTTACCTTAAACTACTAAGGCAATTTCACTAACATTGGTGCTACCAATAGAAGTGGTAAAACTAAAATAAATCAGTGAAATGAAATCCTAGAGAATTTTGTGATAATTACATTTTAAATTATAAAATTTTGGATTTCGTTTAAACATTTTAGATTCCTTAATAAAAGGAAAAGAGGCTTGTTTAGTTTTCTAATTTAGTGAGTGTTAATCTATCTTATCTGTTTAGCCTATTTTCTTTTCCACCAGACTTGTCCAATTTTATAGACTCTCTTATGAGTCTTTACCAACTCTTTGAGGAACTTAATCCGATTTTTTCATAGTTATTAGTACCACCTAGTTTGAGATATCATTCCATTTCGCTATTTTAAATTTTTCTTATTCTTCTCTCCCAGATATTAGTATCTTATTTTAACTGTATAATTCTTAGATCTTTATTGGTTTCATGATAATGATTTTTGTGTTTCAAGCTAAAGAAAGTTTTTATTGATTAATTTGTATTTTTTTTCTTCCCCATTTGATTATTTCTTTGCCTTTTTGATGTAGGGGATTTATATAATTAAATAAAATCTTACCGAATAATTTCTTAAAATAGGCCTATTGTTTTTCCTTCATGATTATAAATGTGATCCCTACCATACTGATATATTTTATTTATAGGGAAGTATTAATTTTTTGTAAGTTAAAATAATATGTGAAAAACAAATTAATGGAGGATAGATTTAGCAATGGAATGAAAAAATTTAAATTGGAAGTTAGTATTCGAGGAAAAAAGTTTCTTTTTCTTTTTGTTACTTATTCTAGTGTATCATGAAGGTAAATTGATGGATAAAAGGCACTCCATTTCCATTTAATATATATATATGGGTTTTTATGAAACTTATGTAGAAAGAATTAATGTTAGAGAGATGGAATTAAATAAACCATAAGTTGTTATGGATTATTTTTTGAGCTTGGAATGAATGAATAGATAATAAATTTATTTATGATGGGTATTAATAATAAATATGGATGGAAATGGAATGGAAATGAGAAATGGTTGTCTATGTTGTCTCCATTTATGAAAACTCATTGTTCGTTTGAGGTTTTTTCATTATTGTAAAAAGTACTAAATGATGTGTGGTTATTAAATTTTTGATGGATTTAAGAAAGATCTAGTGATGAGATGTTGATGTTGCATAGTGGAGATTATTCATGGTAGGGTGAGAGAAAGACGGTAATTCTCTATATATTCAGGAAACCATGTTGTGATGGTTCCAAACTGGTATTATTTCATGAAAGTTTTTGGAGTGGAATTCGATGTTATATCATGCAATATAGGGGAGTGGCATGTGATGTTATATCATGAAAGGTTTGGGAGTGGCATGTGATGTTATATCATGAAAGGTGTGGGAGCCACAAATGATGTTATATCACGAAAGGTGTGAATGTGGAATATATTGTATCCAGTAAAATTTAATGTGTCTATTCTTGGGATAATATTGTATGTGGATATGTGAATTTGGTGACTAGTTGATGTGTTTTCATTCACACAACCTTGATCAGTTTTTGTGATGATTTCAAACCAAATCATTGCTTGTTTAGAGGGATAAACCCATAAATCATTTTTAGAAGATGATATGAATGAACTTGGCAAAGGAATAAAGTCCTTTTAGTGTTATGGAATAATGGTTGGTTGTGTTTAGGGATTTTTCTTTTTATTTTTTGTGTTATAGAAGTGGAATGGGAGTAGTGGAATCAATATTGATTATTATAATTATTCTATTTTCCTATGTGTATGATTATGACTAGTTTTTCATAATATTTTTTTCAACCATTCATCTACTATCATTTTTATTAAACATGTAAAATTATTTCTTTTAAAAGGATGATTATACTGAGTAATCACAAGTTCTCATCCCATCATATTTTTCTAAGTGTTTACTGGATAATTTGTTCAAGATTACAGTCCATTTCCATATAGAATTTATGGGATTGGTAGATGGATTAGATATGTAAGGCATGTTCTTTATATATTATCTTATTTTTATACATTTTACTTGTTTTTATATTTTGGTTTATGGAAATTTATCTTGGAATTTAATATTATTTTATTGTTGATTAGTGCATCTCCCCTCATCTCTTATCCTTGAATCCATTTATAGGTTATTGCCTCCCATATGTTCATTTGAAACCCTCACGTTTTGTTTCCACCCTAGTGAACATTGGATGTGATATATAGGGGTCACACATTCTTTATTACTGGGCTAGGAGGGGTACCAGTGGAGGTTCATTAAATATGGTCCCTTTTTAAGATATTTCAATAATACAATAATTTATTATTTTCCACCTTTACTGAAATTTCTATATCTATAGGATATTTAACTCATACTAATTCTAAAATATTTTATAAATGAATATATAAATATTGTGATATTTTTTATAGATGACTCAAATATTTATCATTAAGGGCTTTTCTATCATTAAATATTGAGATTTTAAATGCATTACTTGTAAATAAATAATATAAAACAAATTACCTTTAATTTAATAGAAATATTATATTTAATATTATAATTCTGATTCATTTTACTATATTTATTTAGGATACATTTACAAAAACATGTACATTTGAACAATTCCTATTAAATCTTAATATTTAACAAATTTATGTGGCTCAAATGACTTATCTATCTTATGTTCCCAATCAATGAACATGCTATATAAATATATAACACTAGATATATCATCATATATCCACTAGATAGATCAATACATCAAACCTCCCATGGTAATATTTAAGTTTATGTTATCACAGAAGAATACATTTTGATTTAAAGGCCAGTTTAGGATTTCATTTAATATTGCAACAACCCGAAATTAATCAATGATCTTAAGAATACTGAACAATTCATTCACTATATCTAATATTATTTACATATATTTTTATAAGAAATACCATGTATCTATTAAATATTTAATTCAATAGTAAGAAAAAACCTAACAATGAGGAATAATCATCAATGTGACTTCTTATAATTAGTCTTAATACATTCCATAATGAATCCTCATTTATTATCATGATTTAAGGATATTTACTTAAAATATATATTGACACATAATAGTATTTAATTGGTATTTGAGCTTTTCGTAGACTCTTATCAAAAAAACCCACTTCTTTAATCAATGATCATTCACTTTATATCTTTGTTGATGTGAAATGTTTCATTCAAATATAGCATCAAATGGAAATTACACCCCCATGAACAAATTTCTATACACAACTTCTTTATCCATCAAGAGTCAACTCAAGTTTCACTACATCATATAAATCTAACGCATTATACATATTAATAACATTTTATATTTTTGTAAATTTAAATTCCAATAATTCAAATTCTTAAAAAAATTATTAAAATATATGTTCCTTCATATGGACAAAACAAATTTGTCCATAATAAAATTATATTTTATTGTGTTATTTTAATAATAACTAATTAGTTCCTTGAGAATTATTAAAAAACATACTTTATTTTTATTTAAAGTATAATTTCATCTATATTTTCACACCCCGACCATGTTTTTCTTTTTTAATTTATTTATTTATCTATGGATGATGATATTAATGAGTTTTGGCTATTCATGAAACACACTTATCTCATGATTAGTACAAACTATGTGGAAACTATGAATATACAACTACATTTTTATCAAATGTGTTTTACATTGTTGGTGAATGGTTTTCCTAATGGTGTGGATAAACTATACATATTTATATGCACATATACTGATTTTATTATGTTAGGCCCCCTATTTTAAAAAACATGTGGGCAAAACATGCATCTAATCAAGGTTATTATAAATATTAGAATAAAATTTTCTCCTATATAATTTTAACTAAAAATCCCCACCATTTATCATTTTACACATCATTGAATACTCTTAGAGACACTACCATCCATTCATATTCTTATCATTTCCTTTTTAATGGGGTTTATTCATGTTTTGGTGAGTATTTCTCATGATAAGATCCAATATTCCTCATCCTCCCTTGATTTATTTCTATTTTTCATTTTCCCCTTTACCTAGTATGGACATAGAGACCTTGAATTAGGTTTGGATTGATTTTTATTTGATATTATTATAACTTTAATTTCACTCAGGTTCCTCTTCAACCTTTCTTGACTAATTGAAGTTATTCCTCTCCATTTCCAGTGAAATTGAGGGATTCGAGGGAGCTTTCCCCCAGTATAGATCCTAAATTTTAGAACCATTTATTGTTTTTTATAAATTCAATTTTTTGTTGTATAATGATATTATTAAATGTTTTTACAGATTTTATAAATGTAAATGGGTTTTTCACGTGGTTTTAAAAAAATTAAAATGAGTTTTATCATTTTAATTTATGATTTAGATCCATTTTACTCAACTATGATCACCAAATGTTTAATTAAATTCATCAATGACTTTTATTAAGGATTTATGTTCTAAAAGAAAAAGTGTTTTTGAAATTAATTTCAAAAGGATCATTTTAATCCTGAAACTATTTTCGGCTAATTTAAAAATGAATTTTAGTCACTTTATTTATAAATATTCATTTTGAGTCCTGGTTTCCAAATTGAATGGGGACTTAGAAAGAGAACAATCTATTGGAACATAACCCTTTGATTTATTAATTTCAACATGGACACAGTGTCATTGGAATATTATACAATTATGATGTTTCTATTTTTATTATTAGGAGTATATTTCCCTAATGGGTTCTCAAGGCGGACGCTACCCTGTGATTTATGTTTTGTGCACCTAAGTGTGTATCTAATTTCATATTATTTATTGTATATTTATTAGCTCAATTCCATTTTATATAACATGGTAAAATAATAGTAACCAAGGAAATATTCGAGATAACATCTCCACCTTTTTAGAATTATTCTCTAACTATTGTCCCATTCTATCGTGTTTGCTATGAATTTTGAATTTCTCCCTTAGTAATGATAAAGAGAAAAAAACAGAGGATTATATTGGTTAGATCTCACCATTTGTGAAATTTTATATGGATCATATTTTATTATGATCTACATTTACCAACAATCTCCCAGGTTCCCATGATCCCTCTTACATGGAAATATATTATTAGTTATACTTTTTTATTATAATAATAGAATTCTATTTTTTAATTTGTGTTTCATTTACCATGTTTATGTGGTTTCCTTTATTAATTTTCTTAAACTTTCTAAAATGGTGCTCTTTTATTTTAAAGGAAACTATTCATTAATATAATAAAATTGATTAGAACCTTTTATGTTATATCTTCAAGGGACCATCTCTAATGAAAAAAAATTAACCACTATATTTAAAATTGAGTTATTTTAAATTTATTATCATTGTATTTAAATATAATTTAGAAAATAATATATTTATAAATGTTATTTCAAAATAAAATGAAATTTTTATTTTATTTAAAGGTAATACATGTGGTTTCAATTTATTTCAATTCCTAACAAGCTTATTTCTCATGCATATCAATATATTTCAGATCCAGGTTCTAGGTTCTCATTTTATTCACTTTTAAAGAAATTGTGATATTGAAGTTGGATGGTGACCAAAGGATTCACATGGAGATAAATTTTGGTAGATATTTAGTTTCTTTTTGTTATTATATTATATCTACTTATTTGAACTTTGTATTTCTAAGATATCCGTTTAGTTATAATATTGGTTTAACTATTTATCTATTTTTCTTTATTCATATCTGATAATTTGTAACTTCTCGTTTTCTTTATGTGTATAGACCTAAAATATATGGAGGGTTCATGTCCCAATTTTGGTAACAATTCATCTATGTTTTATTTATTTTCTCCATGTAAAATAATTTACTCTTATAAAATCTAATTCCCCTGGCACATGTTCTTATCCTAGGGTGATCAGAAATACTCCACACGTATGTCCTGGGACATTTCTAGTGATTTGTCTATGGGTAGCCCAAGTTGGTATATGAAAAAATATGATTAGATACTTTGTCATTTAAATAGATTATGTTCTCTAATTTCCATTATTATTGGGTATATAAAGATAACCAAGGGCTAGTATTGTTATAAATTGAGGTGTAAGTGAAAATAAGTTTTATCAAATAAATTTTGCATCGATTTGTTGAGTTTTTAGTGTTAAATGAGTTGAATAAATCATGAAATAAATATTTATTATTTATTGTCATTTATATGTTGAGAATTTCATTGGGGTTGTTTGTTTTATATTAAAAATTTATGTGCTATTTTTGATATATTTTCGGTTTTAATGTTTGGTTAGGAAGAAATCAAAGACCCACTTTTACAAGGCATGGTTTGGAAAATATTATATACTTGTATGGCTAGTTTTTGGTAATGTAAAGCGTGGTTAGAGAAATGTTTTCCCGAATAGATGTCCAAACTATTTTCAATTATGAATTTTACATATTTATGTACTTTTGTATAATTAATGATTTTTTTATTTACATTTTATTATGACTGATTTAAAATTGAATGGTATATTTTATATTTATTTTTGATGTTATTGAGGTTGTATTGATATGAAATTGAGACAATGATTTCTGTGGGTGATTATTAATTAATGGATGTTTTTAAAAACCTAATAATTGTTTTTCAAATATATTCTATACAAAGTTGTATTTCGTTTAAAAGAATTTTTTTTGGATTCCAAAAGTGTCAAAGTTTCAAATGAGGTTATATTGATTGGTTATAGAGTGGTTGTGTGAATATTGATAAAAAATTATTTTTAAATAATTATAAATGTTAACGATATAAATATGTATGTGTTTTAAAAAATTTAAATTATGGATTCATTCTTTAATAACCTATTATTAATTTTCATCAGTAGACATTTTTGAAATTTGTTTTGAAAAATACGTTAAAATAATATATTGATTATAAAAATAGTTTTATATTGGTTTTTAAGGTGATATAAAAATTATTGAGGAATATATTGAATTTTAAAAAGAGGGAATCATTTTTTATAGTCCACTTACTTTTCTGAAAAAAATATTTTTACTCATGAATTAAAATTAGAGGTATTTTAAGAAAAATTGTATTTATATATAAGGGTTTTTAAAACATGGGTAAATATATTTCTAGGCATGTATTGTGGTTTAATTATGTTTATTTTTGTTTTAGTAAGTTTGTGTGGCTTGTTTAGTACATTCAAAATGATATTTTTAGTTTTCTTCTACAAAATATCTCGATAGAAGGGAGATGTCATCATTTGGAAAGGCCCATAGGATGTCTTCCCTCTATTTTATAGGTGTGGGTTTTATTTTAATAATAATGGTCATCCATTTAGAAGAATCATTATTTTCATGCTTAGGGTAGATAATATTTTTAATTTGTTACAGATTTTTGAATCTCTGGGATATTTTCCCTTAAGTTCTCATGATGGAATGTTTATTATCTTTGAAATGTTTAAATCTCAATTATCAGTTGTGTTTTGAGGTTCGATGGGATGTTAACATACAAGTGTGATCTTTCCAGAAGTTTTTGGAATTAAATGTATTTGGAGTTGTTATGGGTAACTGGGATGGGTGATATCCTTAAAGTATTTCATTACCTACAAGGATCCCTAATTAAGTTTATTATTTCACTGATATTCATTATTCCATTTTCAATTTACCAATTTGATTCCTCTTAAACCACCTTTCTAATTATAGTGTTATTGATTTTGATCAATAATTCCATGTTTAATATAACACCCCGAGATTTTATGAAAAATATTCTTTTTAATTTCATTAATGTCTTGTGTTCTACGCTACACCAAAAGGAGCATGCACGACACGCAACCCTAACTTGGCTTGCATTACACGCAATCGCGACCTTCCTTGATAGCGTGTGTTGTACGCAATACCGGGTGTCTAAATTTTTAATTTTATAACATTATTATTCATCTTACACATTTTCTAGAACATGGTATATGAACAAAATAAATTTTTCGAGTAAAATAAGTATTTTTTAAAAATGTAGTTTTGTCACGTTTTAATGGCGCACCAACTTTAAATCTATTTTTTGACATGTTTATAAGTTCAATGTTACAAAATAAAATTATTATTTGGAATAATGATATAAAATTTTACCTTGGATAAATTTTTCATATTATTCTGATAACATTCATATTTTTATGAATAGTAAAAACACCCTATATTTTAATTGAAAACAACATTTTTAATCGTAATAACTTATGTGGTTAAATTATAATATTAAATGGGTTTAAAGTATAAATAGAATATATTTTTACCATTTAATATAATTTATGTCATTATCATTGATTTTACCTTGAATTCGTAGGTTAAATCAATTCAATCTTTTGTAATTTTTAAACAAAAACCCGTTTTCTTTCGATAATGGGATTAATTTTAATTTAATTTCTGAAACTTTTGTGTATTGAATTTGGAAAAATGGATTCCATATTTATAATCAGTAGGTATAAATTTTGTTAATAAGCTACTTTTTATTTTTGAGCTTTATGAATAGTAACTACGGTAAATTTTATTTACCATAGTTAAGGTAAATCGGGTAATTAAGAGTAAATATAAGATTATAAAATTAACCTAACACCTGCCAAAATCATATTGGATGACTAAAAGTCGACCCATATCACCTAATGGTCGGATTAGAATCATTTAATGGGATTTTTTCCATGAAAATAACTTAATTATTATTAAATACAAAGAAAGTGACAACATGTCACTCTCTTAAATATTATAAGTATATTAATTTTAATTTAGTGATAATCTTCATGAAACATCAAACATGAATAGTATCTAGAAATATAATGAAATTATCTACATCATATAAATTTATTTATAATTTTTAGGTATTAAATAATTATCAATAATTTTGACACAATAGGGATGCAGAAATTATTTATTTAGTGACAAATCAATAATATAGTTTTTATTGAAATATTAATACATATAAAAAGGCCGAAAAATATGATAAAAACTTATTATTAGTGTATATATATACCCTAATCATCCATTGGACGAATTTTTGACCACTTGGATCCTTATTAAGATGATTATGACACTTATATTATTTTATTTTAAATGATGCCAAGGTTGTCACCTTCATAATGTAATAAATATAACAATTTAAATATTGTGATTTTAAGATGATAAATTAGATTAAAAGTATTATTGTGAAAGGTAATAGATTTATCTTCATCATAGGATTTTATTTTTAATTGTTATGCAATAAATAATTATATGAACTATTTAATGTTATCCACTAATATTATAGATACATATGACCTTTTATGAATCTATTAAATCTTTTAGTTCGAACATATCTTCTGTATATATTTTATTTAAATTCAAATAAATGAATGGTGTCAAAATTGACACTATTGTTATTTTATAAGAATAATATATTATAGAATTGTTTAAAAATCACAAAAATATTTACAAATTATAAATTTAAATTTATATGGTAGAAAATGTTATAAAGTATCCAATTATGGATAATTCACAACAAATAAGTAATTGTTTGTTATAATTTAAAATTTATAATGTTATTACAACAAATAAAATTAAACTGATTAAATAAGGATAAATCAAGTTGATAATGTTTAAAATAAATTCATAACATGTCTAAATTTGATTTATTGATGAGATTACATCCCTATCTCGTCTAATATTTGGATATGAGTCATTTTTTGAGGTTTTTAAGTGGGGTCAGATTTATTATAAATTAATATTTTTAAGAATTCCAAAGGTGCCCCTCTCCTCCCTTATAAAAGGGAACCTCCTCCCTCTCTTCCTCACACCACTTTGAGCCTTCATGCTGGGACAACCCCTAAAAAATTCTCTTCTCCACTTCCCTAGGAACATCCTAGAGGTCCTGGTTTTCTTCAAAGACCAATTTTAGTGCTTTAAGAGGAGGTCTCAAAGAGGAGCTTCAAAGAAGAGGTAATGTCTATTACCGATTCTTTCACCTTTATTTCTTCTTCCACTTCTTCTTTTTTTAGTTGTTTCATTGGGAGGTAATAACATAAGTATCAATAATATACTTAGATGTTATTATAAGTATGAAACAAACATATTTCACCATCTATCCATCCAACGGAAAACGAAATCACCGCACGTGCGTACGTACGGAATACCATCTCCACGCCATGGTGTAATCTATTTTCCACCACCACCTTACTTGGATGGGTATAAGGGTGAATGTAATGAATATATATGATTATTGTAAAGTGATATTGATTCTGTAATATTATACATACACTTTAATACAAGTCCACGATCATGGGAACGATATCATCGCTCGTGCGTACATACGGAATACCGTATCCACGACGCGATGAGATTCATTCTCAATGATTAACCATTCATAAATGATTATAAAGTATATATAATAAGTAATCATGAAATATATGAAATAATAATTATACTGGATTTATGTATATATATATTTATTTCATCCAATTAATTCCATTCAATTCAACGAGGGAACGAAAAAGCGTTCATGCGTACGTACGGCCTACCGTCTCCATGAACGGTGTATTTCTTTCCATTTATCAATCTATTATATATATGTATATTCTGAATATATATTATATATAAATCATGTTTTACATTCTGGATGTAAGTAATCATGATCTAAGTAATAATATGAATAATTACAAGTTAAAACACGAACGCCAAATGAAACGATTTTACCCAAAACGCTACTTTAACATTAATTTCCAAAAGAACGGGTAATATAAAGTCATAAGTGAACCATATATGATATAATAACAATGAATATTATTCTTTAATAAGTCAATGATATTATTTAAATCATTATACAGGAGGTTTGGATACGTACGAAGCATATCAGACCTAAGGTAAGGGATAATTTTGCAAATCGCATTTTTATCCGAGATTGATTATTCGTACGTATTTATTGGAGTTATTTCTACCATCCCAGTCCATGTTTTATAAAATTGTTTTAATGTATTTTTAATCTCCTTTTTACCCATTTTTTACTTTTACTACATGGCATGTAAGGAATCTTTCTTTTTTTACGTTATGAGGTACTTTTTTGACTTTTCCGTCAAAAGTACGAGAAGAATGTTTTTTTTAACTTATACGGCATGAAAGGGTTTTTACAGTTTTATAAAGCCTTATTTTCATGAAGCTTCCTCCAAAAGATTTCATGAATATTTTCAACAAAATCATTTTTTTTAAAGTTTCATGACATTTTGTGAAAAGAAAATGAATTTGAAGAAAAAGGGATATTTTCCTCAGGAATTCATTTCAAGTGTTTTAAACATTTTATCTAAGGTGACATTATTTCACATGTGTATGTTTCAAGTATCATGTCTATATGATTTACATGGTTTCACTATCCTTATTATGAAATGATATCCATTTCTTTTATATGGATTATGTGATGATGGGATTATGTTTATGAAACCCGTTTTATTCGTTGGGTTATTATGAATGATGAATGTTTATTTTGTGGCACAAGTAATAATGATTTCATTATGAGATGGGTGGGACCTATATCTCACTCCAATGCATTGGTTAAAGATTTTATATCTCATTATATAGACATGGATGGAACGGTACGTTAATACGGTTCAGTGTAACATGACTGAAACGAGGAGTAAACTCAATTCAGAATGGGACTTTGTCCACTAAGATGGTCTTCGCAGCAATGCCTTGGCTACTATGGAAATCATTACATGTGATTAATGGATGCCACAATTACATGTTTTATTCCCATTCTATTTTATCATGGTTTATGTTCCATTGTGATCTATGCCTTATGCACTTCCATGTTTTATGTCGTTGCTCACGATTTTGATGTTTAAACATTATGTTCATGTTTTTTAGTTCAAATATATATGGTATATTTTATTTAATCCATGCTTACCCTTAATGAGAATTTCAGCTCACCCTTTTTATGTTTTATTTTCCCCCAGGATCAAAACAAAGGTTTTAGGTAAGGAAACAAAACGTGGAAGATCTTTATGGGAATTGTTGAAGATCTTTCACCACGATTAGAATATTACGTTCCATGTTTCAAAAGACACTAAACAATTACGGTCCTTGTGTGTCTGTTTTTGTTATGTATTAACTATTCCGAAAAAGTAATGTAATGTCCATGTAATTCAAACTTCGTGTCTCTACAGTTGGTATCAGAGGAAAGGTTTAGTCAACCTTTGGAAACTAGGATGCGAAAACATTATTGAGATCCCTAGAGATATTTATAAGGTATGTCTAGGGATGTACCTAAGGATAAGTATACGTATAGGATATAGTCCTAGAACTACGGTAATGATATTAGAATTTAACCTAAGATGTTAGATATTGAGGGTGCTCCCCCTTTACTATATTGTTTTCCCTACCATGGTTTTTTCCTCTCACACTATTCTTTTTGGGTTTTAGAAAATGGATGGAAACAGGAAGATTCATAATAATGGAGGATATGATGGACAATGGAATGATATTATTCATGAGAAACAAAATTAAAAGGGATTTGGAAGTCAAAACATTGTTATTATTCCTAATCATCAATCTCATAATATGATCAATAATCTCAACTTTGGTAAGTTTCCCGACTCAGATAATAAGAGAAATATGGAGTTTCATGATGATCATAGAGGAAATAAAGTTCAATTTACCTAATGTAAATCATGTGGGAAGAGGCATCAGGGAAATTGTTTCAAAGGAACCGGAAGATACTTTGGGTGTAGGAAAGAAGGACACAAAGCCAGTAAGTGCAGAAGAAAAGGTTCAGTTAACACCATGGATGAGGATAATGGTATTGCTACGACATCAACAATGGTTAAATGTTTTAAATGTGGAATGTACGGGCATTAGGCAAACCAATTCCCTAAGTGAATGTCTCGTGAAGACAATGAGTATGGTCGTATGGGTAGTATTTATGTTTATGATGATGAAGAGACTACAAACGATATGTGAGATGAAAGAATTGTTGAAGCTCTATCAATGGTTTAAGAAGGTAGTGGAATGATTACATGTTTATCAAGTGTAATGTTGTATAAGTAATCTCATGGTACTATGGAATAAATAGACATCTAAGGATTGTTACACTATTGTCTTTCCATAAGTTTTGAAAGTATATGATGAATGGTACCAGTGACCATGAATGGTTATTTATATATTTTTGGAAAGTAGATGATATACGCATAATGAAGGGATAAGAAGATAATGAGATGTTTGATAGTATTCATGAGCTCATGACTGATATAAGGAGAAGGTCATATCATGGTTTGATTATATAGAATTTTTGGATTTTGGTAGGTGGAATGAGATAACTTTTGACAGCATTCATGTTTTCACTAAGATTCAATGGGTATTCATTTTTCAATAGAATACATGATTAAGGACTTTGAATGTTTGTAATGTGGCCAACAAGACATATCTCATGATATATGGGGATCAAAGATGGTATTAACATTCTTGTTATATGAAATATTTGGTAATCGTTTTCACTATAATATGAGATTGGATAGCAGTATTTTTGATAAGACTAAATATTGGAATGGATTATGTTGGACATAAGTTAGTATTGTTTAAGGATAGAATTTTTTTCGATATTATTGATGGGATGTTATAGTAATGTAGTTTTAGAAAAAGGACAACCTGCAGGACGGGCAACAGCCCATCGTGTCAGACAAGGCTATGGGAATTGAACCCACAACCAAAGTGCAACTGGCCTTTATCTCCTACCACTGGCCTACAGAAAGTCCCTATTTAGTAGAAAGTAGTTTTATTGTATTAATCAGTATGATATATGAAGTATACGTCCATTTTAGGAACCATATATGATTAATCTCACTATATATGGACTTATGTATTTTTGATAACTTTTATATCCTTTTGTTTGAGACATATGGAATGACCCATCATTCTATCACATGATCTGCTAACACTTCACGAATGACAAATTAAAATTCATTTCTTTAAGAGATGAAGTGGAAATTGTCCAAATAATGAACAACGGTGAGACTATACCAAAATCACGAAAGTATTTCTTCTAATTCCAATTTCATCAACATTAGGGAAATGATCATGAAAACCAAAAAAGTTTTCCTAGTTCCCTTATATCCGATGAATCATATGGTACCTTAGATCACACAAATCTATGGCTTTGTGATTGATGGATTTTTCATAGCCATGTTCTCTACCACTCTCCATCAGAACATGATGGTCAGATTTCTCCTCCATATCCATATTTTCACCTATGTTCTCCTATGTGGAGACCCAGTGATGAGTTATTTGGGTATCTGTTATGTTTCTAACATTATTTTTTTGAAATGAAGTTTTAGTATTCCTTTTTACGATGTGGGTTTCTATTAAAGAAACTTTAGATTAGTAAACCATTTATAACCCCAACGAATTTTGAGGGAGAAATTCATTTTAAGGGGGTAGAATGTAACACCCCGAGATTTTATGAAAAATATTCATTCTAATTTCATTAATGTCTTGTGTTGTACGCTACACCAAAAGGATCTTGCACAACACGCTACCCTGACTTGGCTTTCATTACACGTAATCACGACCTTCCTCGATAGCATGTGTTGTACGCAATACTGGGTGTTACTAAACAACGATATATTATTATTATGAACTAGCCGTTATGAATAGTATTAACTAAATTTTTAATTTTATAACATTATTATTCATCTTACACATTTTCTAGAACATGGTATAGGATCAAAATAAATATTTCAGGTAAAATAAGTATATTTCAAAAAATGCAGTTTTTCCACCTTTTGATGGCACACCAACATTAAATATAGTTTTTGACATGTTTATAAGTTCAATTTTACAAAATAAAATTATTATTTGGAATCAGGATATAAAATTTTACCTTGTATAAATTTTTCATATTATTCAGATAACTTTCATATTTTTAAAAATAGTAAAAACACGCTATATTTTAATTAAAAAACTTTTTTCATCGTAATAACTTATGTAGTTAAATTATAATATTGAATGGTTTTAAAGTATAAATATAATATATTTTTATCATTTAATATAATGTATGTCATTAGAATTTATTTTACCTTGATTCGTAGGTTAAATCAATTCAATCTTTTGCAATGTTTTAAACAAAAACCCGTTTTCTTTTGACAACAGGATTAATTTTAATTTAATGTCTGCAACTTATTTGTATTGAATTTGGAAAAATTGATTCCATATTTGGAATCAGTAGGTCCAAATTATGTTAATAAACTACTTTTAATTTTTGGGCTTTATGAATAGTAACTACGGTAAATTTTATTTACCATAGTTAAAGGTAAACCGGTTAATTAAGGGTAAATATAAGATTATAAAATTAACCTAACACCTACCAAAATCCTATTGGATGACTAAAAGTAGACCCATATCATCTAAGGGTAGGATTAGAATCATTTAATGGACTTTTTCCCATGAAAATAACTTAATTATTATTAAAACCAAAGAAAGTGACAACATGTCACTCTCTTAAATAGTATAAGTATATTAATTTTAATTTAGTGATAAACATCATGAAACTTAGAAAATGAATAGTCTATATAAATCTAATGAAATTATATACATCATATAAATTTATTTATAATTTTTAGGTATTAAATAATTATCATTAATTTTGACACAATAGAGATGCAGAAATTATTTATTTAGTGAAAAATCAATAATATAGTTTTTATTGAAATATTAATACATCTCAAAAGGCCCAAAAATCTGCACAAAACTTATTATTAGTGTATATATAAACCATAATAATACATGGGACGAATGTTTGACCATTTTAATCCTTATTAAGATGACTATGACACTTATATTATTTTATTTTAAATGATGCCAAAATTGTCACCTTCATAATTTAATAAATATAACAATTTAAATATTGTGACTTTAAGATGATAAATTAGATTAAAAGTATTATTATGAAAGGTAATATATTTATCTTCATCATAGGCTTTTATTTTTAATTTTTATGCAACAAATAAGTATATTAAATAATTATACAAAAAATGATGTAGTAATTATTTTATTAAGAGATAAACCAAATAAATGGTTTTAAAAATAATAAAATATATATTATATGAACTATTTAATGTTCCCCACAAATTTTCTAGACACATATGACCTTTTATGAATCTATTAGAGATTTTAGTTCGAACATATCTTCTGTATATATGGTATTTAAATTCAAATAAATGAATAGTTTTAAAATTGACACTATTGTTATTTTATAAAAATAATATATTATAAAATTGTTTAAAAATCACAAAAATATTTACAAATTATAAATTTAAATTTATATGGTATAAAACGTTATAAAGTATCCAATTATGGAAAATTCACAACAAATATGTAATTATTTTTATAATTTAAAAATTATAATGTTATTACCACAAATAAGATTAAATTGATTAAATAATGATAAATCAAGTTGATAGTATTTAAAATAAATTCCCAACATGTCTAAATTTGATTGGTTGATGATATTAAAGCCCTATCTCATCTAATATTCGTCTATGAGTCATTTTTTGAGGTTCTTAAGTGGGGTTATATTTATTATAAATTAATATTTTTAAGAATTCCAAAGGTGCCCCTCTCCTTCCTTATAAAAGGGCACCTCCTCCCTCTCTTCCTCACACCACTTTGAGCCTTCAAGCCTGGCCAACCCCTGCTAAATTCTCTTCTCCACTTACCTATAAATATCCTAGTGGTCCTGTTCTTCTTCAAAGACCAAGTTTAGTTCCCTAAGAATAGGTCTCAAAGAGGCGCTTCAAAGAAGAGGTAATGTCCATTACCGATTCTTTCAACTTTATTTCTTCTTCCCCTTCTTCTTTTTTTAGTTGTTTCATTCTGAGGTAATAACATCAGTATCAATAATATACTTATATGTTATTATAAGTATGAAACAACCATATTTCACCATCTATCCATCCAACAGAAAACGAAATCACCGCCTGTGCGTACGTACAGAATACCGTCTCCACGCCGTGGTGTAATCTATTTTCCACCACCACCTTACTTGGATGGGTATAAGGGTGAAAGTAATGAATATATATTACTATTTTAAAGTGATATTGATTCTGTAATATTATACATGCACTTTAATACAATTCCATGATCATGGGAACGATATCATCACTCGTGCGTACGTACGGAATACCGTCTCCACGACGCGATGAGATTCATTCTCAATGATTAACCATTCATAAATGATTATAAAGTATATATAATAAGTAATCATTAAATATATGACATAATAATGATACTGTATTTATGTATATATATATATGTATGTATGTCATTCAACTAATTCCATTCAATTCAACGAGGGAACGAAAACAGTGTTCATGCGTACGTACGGCCTACCGTCTCCATGAACGGTGTATTTCATTCCATTTATCGATCTATTATATATATGTATATTCTGAATATATATTATATATAAATCATGTTTTAAATTCTGGATGTAAGTAATCATGATCTAAGTAATCATATGAATAATTACAAGTTAAAACACGAATGGCAAATGAAAAGATTTTACCCAAAACGCTACTTTAACATGAATTTACAAAAGAACGGGTAATATAATGTCATAAGTGAACCATATATGATATAATAACAATGAATATGATTCTGTAATAAGTAAATGACATTATTTAAATCTTTATACAGGAGGTTTGGATACGCACGAATCATATCAGACCTAAGGTAAGGGATAATTTTGCAAATCTCATTTTTATCCGAGATTTCTTATTCGTAAGTATTTACTGGGGTTATTTCTATCATCCATGCCCATGTTTTATAAAAGTGTTTTAATGTATTTTTAAAGTCCTTTTCACTCGTTTTTTACTTTTACTACATGGGATGTAAGGAATCTTTCTTTTGATTACATTACGAGGTTCTTTTTTGACTTTTCCAGCAAAAGTACGAGAAGAATGTTTTTTAACTTATACGGCATAAAAGGGTTTTTATGGTTTTATAAAGACTTATTTTCATGAAGCTTACTCCAAAATATTTCATGACTATTTTCAACAAAATCATTTTCTTTTAAAGTTTCATGAAATTTTTTGAAAAGAAAATGATTTTGAAGAAAAAAAGATATTTTCCTCAAGAATTCATTTCAAGTCTTTTAACCATTCTCATCTAAGGTGACATTATTTCACATGTGTATGTTTCAAGTATCATGTCTCTATGATTTACATGGATTCAATTTACTTATTATGAAATGATTCCATTTCTTTTATATGGATTATTTGATGATGGTATTTTGTTTATGAAACCCATTTTATTCGTTGGGTTATTATGAATGATGTATGTTTATTTTGTGGCACAATTAAGAATGATTTCATTATGAGATGGGTGGGACCTATATCTCCCTCCAATGCATTGAGTAAAGATTTTATATCTCATGAGATAGACATGGCTGGAAGAGTAAGTTAATCCAGTTCATTGTAATAGGACTGAAACGAGGAGTGAACTCGATTCAGAATGGGACTTTGTCCACTAAGATGGTCTTGGCAGCAATGCCTTGGCTACTATGGAAATCATTACATGTGATTAATGGATTCCACAATTACATGTTTTATTCCCATGATATTTTATCATGTTTTATGTTCCATTATGATCTATGCCTTATGTACTTCCATGTTTTATGTTGTTGATCAAGATTTTGATGTTTAAACATTATGTTCACGGTTTTAAGTTCAAATGTATATGGTATATTTTATTTTATCCATGCTTACCCTTACTGAGCATTTGAGCTCACCCTTTTTATGTTTTTTTTCCCCTAGGATCAAAAGAAAGGTTTTAGGTACGGAAACAAAAAGTGGAAGATCTTTATAGGAGATGTTGAAGATCTTTCACCACGATTAGAAGATTACGTTCCAAGTTTCCAAAGACACTAAACAGTTACGGTCCTTGTGTGTCTGTTTTTGTTATGTATTAAGTATTTCTCAAAAGTAATTTAATGTCCATGTATGTCAAGCTTCAGGTCTCTACATATAAGGACATTTAAGTTGGGTTTCATTTCTTCCTTCCTAGTCTACATTTACTTTAATTATTCAAATAGATATTAATCCTATGATGTAGTAGATTATATCATATTATGGTTCTAAAGGATCGTTGTGGAATACGTTTTGAATCCTTATTCCAATTTTATCTTCCTTATTTCAAAAAAAATTAATTGTTGTTTAATCAATTCATCAAGGAAAATATAACATGGTGGAGAGACCACCAAAGATGTCATTTATATGGAATTTTGGCTACCTCTATGACCAATTATGAGCTTCTTCCACATTTATATTCGTAGTATCCTGTCATTGGGGTTCTTTTCTATGAATCTTCCTTGGACACACACACCAGATAAAAATAGATTTCATTGTGGATTATATAATCAATTAATATGTCTCTTTGGGAATCAATGATTAGGTTTTTCAAGTTCTTTCTATTATTCCCCATTTGGTTCAGAGTGTTTCTTGGTTTTGAGAAAACATTTCCACACCCCTTACCTCCTTCTTTTAGTAATTACCTTTGTAAATTTTGAGTACGTCAATGTTCTCATTTGGATATTTTTGTAGTTATCTATGAAATATGAATTAAGCATTTATAGTACACTTCATTTATATTCTGAATATAGTGTCTCTAATTTTTTATAGAAGTTTATTTTGAACCACAAGCATTATAATTTATAAAATCATGTATTTCATGAGTAAGCTACACATGTTCAATTTCTAATGTAACTATTTTATTTAAAGAATTATATTGGGAAGGTATAATTATTTTTAGATAATTTTCAAAAATAAATTACAAGCATATTTTTATTTTTTGTTTGAATTATTATTTATGTTTCAATTTTAGCATGATTTTTTAGCTCATACTAGTTGAATTTTGTTAATTTTTAGAATTTTAATATAGGGTGCATTGTAGGATAATGTTAGTATAAAACATAGAGAAATCATATATATATATATATATCATTAATTTTATAAAAGGTGGTTCACATGGTAAGTGCATGATGTGCCTAACTATGTATCCAGACTACATTCAGTTATATGTACATCTAGTGATTCCCACATGGTTAATGAAAGGTATTCAAAATTGTCATGTCAAAAAATGATGGTTGTCCTTATCAAAAAAGTATAAGGTTAAAATTTTCCCTCCATTATTTTATCCAAAAATCCCCTCCTCTTCTCATCCCACTTAACTTGCACAACTCGAAGAGGCCTTCCCTTTTATTCCTTATCTATTTCATACCATTGGGAGTGTTTTCATCATGTTTTGGTGGAGATTCAGTGTGGTAGGATCCTCTAAACCTTCTCTTATCTTGATTTTCATCTTTATCCCCTCTCTCTCTTTCCCTAGTGAGGACATGGTTACCTTGTGAGAGGGATGTATTTATTTTTATCATGTTTTATTCTTGTTTTAGGGTTCATCTTGTTGTTTTTCTATTTTTATTTCCACTTTAAATTTATTTAGCTCCATGGCTAGTAAAAATGATGGATTTGAAGATTACTTCCACATTCATTTATCTTTAATTCCTGAATAATTGATTTCTTCATTATTAAAATCAATGTTTTGGATGAATTATAATAGTACTAAATCTAGTTATTTATTTATTTTAAAGATAAAATGGGGTTTCACATGGTTTCCATGATATGAAAAGGTTTTATCCTGTTGAAAAATATGATTTCTATCCATTTTATTCTCATTATTGCTTCCAAAAACCAAAATTTTGAGTGATATCAATCTATAATACATGATAATTACATTTGATGACGAAATTTCTAGGGTAAATCCATTTTTGGAATATAGGTAATACAGGAAAGGTCAAGGAGGAACATCCCTAATTTGATCACTCAATTTCCTCACAATTAAATTCAAATTAAAATTAATTACATATTCTAGGACATTATAGGTCCGGGGGAATTCGTCTTTGAATATTAATAATTTCATAATATCATCCATGAAAGTCTAATTGTCCATAAACAATATACATTCTCATGAAAAATATCTTCATGCATCCAAAATTAGATATAATCAAGAAGGATTAGTGGGAAAATAACTCAAGTGAATTGCCTTATTATTTTCAATTTGATTTCTATTATTACCATGTCTTATATATTTATTAAATCAATCAATATCATTTTAGTAGTTTTGATGATGTTCAGTTTAGAATCACATAACAACATTTATATGTTGATAATTGTTAAAGGCATCATTCTTCTATCATCTTCATAATATCACACATTAAATAATTATAATTTTTTGGCATTAAATGATATTTGAATTCACGCATGAAACATGGATTAAAGAAACAAATAACATCGCCTCATTGAGATAGTAGTCCACATGTGCACAAGATCAAAATTATTATTTTATAATGGGTATAGGGGTAAGAATTTAATTAATATATTATATTTATAGAATCATAATTATTTCCTGAATTTCATGTATATTCATTATTTTAGTCATTTGAAACATGAAACTAATGTTTTGTTTAAAAATTAATTACACCACTATTTGGATAAGTTAGGTTATATGTACACATGCGCGATGTTTTGATTTTATATAAGTTTTAAAGGATGTGAATAACAATTGGTGAACAATGATAATAATTAACATTTAACTATATAAGAAGATATTGGTGTTATTATATGATAATTTTTAACGAATATTTGAAGGAGGTAGAAGATGAAACAAAATGAGAATATTCAGTTAAGTGTTATACGTATTATTTGAAAAAACAAATTTTTCGTACAACATAAGCCTTATAAGATAGTTCTGTGATGAGAAAAACCCACAAGGTTATGTGGAGTACATTTTTAAGGAATCAGTTAGATATTATTCAAGCTAAAAGGCATAATTATTGTGAGGAATATATGAGGGGTGGTCTTTTTTATATTGGAGGGGTGGGGAACACTTGCAATAACATAAAATAAATTTTGTATAATAAATTATTTTTTCAACTAAAAGTGGAACAAAGTGTCCAAAATGTATAATAAAAATATTTTAATGTGTAAATAAATTAAAATAAGATATTTTATATAGGTTGATGTGGAATTTTAATACTTCTTTTCTAGTTTAACCCCTAAATACATTTTAACCACTAAATCAGTAACAAATTTTTCATTCATAAAGAGTTATAAATTTACTTCCCAAGTAAAAATTGTCTTAAAAAATATAAAGGGATTATATTTCAACCATTTTCCTTCCCTCATACCCAAATTCATTTTTTAATGATTTTAATCTAATTTATTATAATATTATATAACATAAAATATAATTATGTCATTTAGAAAACAATTCTTATATTTTGACATTATATAAATTATTTTGTAAATTGAACTAAAATATAACCTATTCTAACAACAACTACACTTTATTTTTAAAAATAAAATTCACGTGAAACCGTATTTGAAACTGAAAATAATACTTTTAATGTTTCTAAATTCATTTACTTCTTTTTTTCTATTGATTCCATAAGAACGATTTTAGTGTTGTGTAAACTTTCAATGTAAATATTTCATCCCAAAAAAATTAAAAAAATAGGATAAATTAATTCATATTTAACAAATTTATAATTTCTCATAATTTATTTTTTTACTTATGAAAATAGATAATTGAAATTACAGTCTAGAGAGTAACATTTTATATTTAACCTTTTCAAAAAATAATGTTAATATCACTATCAAAGGAATATGGAACAGTAATTCCACATATTAAAAGTTAATATGGATATGGCTGAATTAATGTAAATAAATTAAATAAATTCAAGTTTTTTAAAGAAAATTTAAATTCATAATAAATTATGTTTAACCATAATTGCCTTATTTATCATTGACCATAATGAAAAATATTTACCATGGTAACTATTAACGATGAACAAAAACAAAATTTAACAATTCACTAAATTTCCACCACCCAAATATAAATATTAAAAGTATTTATAGATTAAATATCATGAAGTGTGAGAAATAAATTTTATTACAAATACCTACAACACTGTGAGGAATATTTTAAAAAATATTTTTTAATTAGTGAAATGAAATTATACCACAATCAAACAAAATGTTGATTCGGTAACATATTGTGATTTTGTGAAATATTTTTTTCAAAAATGAATTTAATCTTTCCAATAATTTTTAATAAATAAATTATGAGACTATCTATCATTACATACAACACTGATTTTATCTTGAGTTATACGCAAAACTATGAGTATCTTGCATTACGTATGACACCGAGTTTAAAAAATTAAGAAATACTTTTGAGATATTGTTATTTAATATGATAGTTATCACTTAGAAATTTATATGAATGTCCTGAATAAGATTAAAAAAAAATTTAAATAATATGGTTTATGAAAGAATATGTAATTAATTCTTTTATGTCCAATTAATAATAAACAAAAATATAAACAATTTAAAAACAAGATAAATATATTTCTAAAAAAACTATTTTTATGCACAAAAAAGAAATGTTACATAAATACATTAAACAAAACAATTTTTCTGAATGATTTTAATTGAAATTAAATATTTTATATCAAACCAAATATTTAACATTCATGTTACATATTTTCTAGAAAAGAGATAAGAATAAATCTACCTTTATAGTTAAAATATATATATTTTTTAAAAGGATGTTTGGTCGCATATTTTCACACTTATTTTAAAATTAATTAATTCAAAATTATAAAATATGTTTTATATAATTAAATCCATTTTCTAAAACCATAATGTAAAAAATATATTATGTTTAATTTTTAGAGAATATAATTTTTTTTATGAATAGGAAAAAAAATGCTGATTTTTATTAAGATTTATAATTTATTTAAAAGAATTTAATAACATAAAAAATGCTTTAATGTTATTTTAAATGTATAATTAATTATATTTTCTTTATATTGATCCAATTTTGTTCATTTTAATCAATTTCAAATGGAATTTTGATATAATAGAGTTTCAAAAAATTTATTAGTTTCTCTTTGAAAAACAACATTCTTATCATCTTTATAAGATTAATTTTATATTAAAATTTTCATATCTATGAATGGAATTTGGAAACATGGATTCCATATTTTGAATTAGATTAATTTATATTTTATATTATTGACAACTTAAATATTGATCATAATTAATAGTAAAAAAGTAAAAATTATTTATTGTAATTAAGGTACAAATGGTTTTACTGGAGGTTAAAATAAACATATAAGGGTTAAAAATGTCCCATAACATTGGAAACATCCATCTGATGGAGATAATTTTACCTTATCATTTATAGGTTCAATAATGAACCTTTGTTTCCTTTTGGAATGTGAATTAATTTGAGTACACATTTTTCTTTTCAATAATTATAATTTCACCACTCACCTCACTTATAAAAGGCCAACTGTCTTATCTCATATTCACACTTCCAAAAACCATTTCATAGAAAAATAACAACAAAATGAACATCCTTACTTACCTAAACTCATCATAGAATCCATATTTTTGTCATAATTTTAACCTTTGAAAACTTTTGGTGACGACCAAACAAATTTTCATATAGAAGAGTTCATGTCCCTAATCAAGCATTTTATATTATTTCATCCTCCACATCATTAAATTATTATTAAATTATTCTCGTATAATAACCAAATTGTATTCAATATACTGGCATGTTATTATATTAATTTTATAACCTAACTCTTTATCCTCTTCCATCAAATGTCTTATGAAATTATCATTCGTGTGTATAGTAGACGACCACCTCACGAAACGATGTTATCTATTTTCCCCCACCACCACTCACAAATAGATAAAATGACTGATTAATTGTGTATATATAATATTGTATATAATATTTTTGTTATGGAATCATGACATCAAAAATTAAATAGAGAGGATAAACAACATGTTTTATACATAAAATAAAAGATATTATTTATTGGTAATATATAATATAACTTTCTTTCATTTCACTAGTCAAGAAAATGGAAACAGCTTCATGCATACGTACGACCTTCCGTCTCCATGAATAGAGTATGTGACTCTATACATGTATCTTTTATGGATAAATCTGAATATATATACACTAAATATATATAATATTAATGTCATGTATAAAATTATAGAAACTATTTAATTATGATCAATGTAATAGGAAAAAAAATAACAATTCAAAACATTCATGAAAAACAAAGCGGTTATTATCCAAAATATGACTTTAAATTGAAATTTTTAATAAACAGGTAATAAAAGGTCATAAGTAAATAAAATATGGTCTAATTTATATAAATATGGTTCTATAATATATTTGTATATGACATATATTTATTTTATATGAGGTCTTAATTTTTTTGAATGATGTAGAGACTTACATAAAGGATTTCCATCCAACATTTATTTTAGGTGAGACACATGCCATATACAAAACATATTTCTTTTATGTGATTCATATTAAGAGCATGAATATATTTTATGATTATTTTCATTAAAATTATAGGGAATAAAATATACAGTTGGGTATCCTTCAAGAATCAGGTTGGGATGACATCTGACCCAATACCAGACCGATCTTGAGATAAGACCGAGAGGCATTCCGGATCCTACTGTACTAGAAACTAGTATCGAGAACCATAGAAATCACCATGTGAAGGATTTAGGCCAATAAAAACTAGGATCAAATAAAAAAATAGAACATGAAGCAATTAACTAGAACAACTAAATAACAATAAATATATAAATTAGATCTCAATATAAATACAACTAAAGAAAGATAAAAACTACAATACAAAAGAAAAACCAAACCTTATAGAAAATAATCTCTACATGACCTCCCAGCCACCACTAGCCATGAATCCGGCCTGTTATAGGAAAATACCTGATGCAAAAACAGATCCCTTAAAATGTATTGGTTATACCGAAAATGAGTGGAACAAGTAGCTTGTGAGAATAAACATGTCAAAATGAATGCACCATAGATTACAAACATTTCTATTCCCGAAATAGTCATTGTATTAATAATAAATATAAAAAATAGGTTTTTATAATTTTAAATAACCAACAAAATAATTCTTATAAATATCCCTTTTCTAAAAAAACTCTCAAATTTCATTTTATAAAACATATTTCAATTCAAAACAAACCAGTCTCACAACTAAACAACAAAGAAGAATCAAAACAAGGAAATAAAAGGGGCTACTCTAAAAAATAATGGTGATAGAATAAGTAGGTAAAGAACTACCAAATAGTACAAGTACAAGCATGAATATACTAGTAAAAAATTCTCAGAAAATTAAAATAATAATTAGGAATATATAGATAGGTAATCATAGATATTTCCTAAACATATATCATAGAAATCCTTGAATGTACTTAGTTTAGAATTACCTTCTAGTGTATGGTTAATATTCATAGACAATAACCAACTAGCCACTCTAAATTATCTAATATAGTGGCACATTCCACCTCTCTTATCATCAAATCAAGGGGGCACCAACTCCTATAATCTGGTATTATAAGAAAATTTCACTCGACCATCTATATTACACCAAGGAATCACATGATATTAGTACATGGTGACTGGGGAGATCCTCACATGTGTGGATCAACTTAAACCGACATCAATCATTCTTTTCTAGCCGAACATTGAAAATACCTATGTGATTCCCCTCTCCTTGGAGGGACCACCATATAAGTTCCCATCATAAAATATATCATCCATGGTGTTAATCAGAACTATACGTCATGTCATTTCAAAACCGGTTTTCCTAAAAAGTCAAAATGATCCAACCTAGCCTTCAACATTACAAAACCAAATCCAATTCCAAATCAGCTTACAAATTAAATTGGAAAACATATAATGTGCTTGAAAAATTTTAAATGGGCCTTCATCTCATTTGGTTATAAATTTACAACCCACAATTCAAAAAGGCCCATGATTTTGAAAATTCATTCAAAACCACATTTTAGCCACAATGTAATGATAGAACCTCTTGAGAATGTACTGGAGGTTTTAATGAGACCATTATAATTGGAGGAGGGTAAATACAAGAAGGAGGTATATGGGAAGTTCTCTAAAATCAATGGTCTATGGTGAACATCATTTTATAAGGCCATTATCATTTGTGTGAATATATATTAGTTCACCCTATACACCAATGGATATGACCACATCCAATGGAATACTCATTAGAAACCCCCAAGGATCCTCAATAATAATTTACAAACGTTTTCATGTAGAGAAAAATCCATAAAAAAGTACCCATTTCACAAAGACTAAGCTATATTCCACAATACTACATTTATCAAAACTCAACCAAGGTCAATTACCACGTCAAAACAACCAATTGTATCTTTAAAGGCTATGTTAAATTTTATCTAACACTTTACATGCATATAGATATAGGCATACTTAATAAAACCATTCAAAAATATATTTTAATCCAATTACAAACCTCAAAATCCCCAAAAATTTTACACTAACACATCAAAACCAGTATCATTTAATTTTAAATAATTTAACGAAAATATCTAGAAAAAATAGAATGTGAAAAAAAAAGAAACAGATAGAATCACCTACCTCAACGAATAGAACACGCAATGAAATCTTCAGGGAAGGAATAACTAAGGCTAGGGGATGATCTATATACCCTAAAATCGAATTAATGTAACCCCAAAATCAACAATAGCCTGTAGAATTTTTCAAATAGATAACCAAGAAAATAGAACATTAGGAATAAATGAAGATTGGTAGAAGTGGAGAGAAACAACAAAAAATACCAAAGGAAAATCACCTATAAGCAAGCATGAATTACCATTAAGGGACGAGAGAAAAATGGAGAGGTTTTTGGGAGCCATCCCATGAATAAAAAAAATTTCAAGGGGGAGGGCTCGAATTTAGGAAAAAAGAGGGGATGGTAGAATAGGGATTTCAAACTTCTTAAGGACCTAGAAAACTCACATTGTTTGGATGAATAGTTTAAAATACTCTGCGCAAATCATGAACACCCAACTAGAGAGAATGGAGGTCCACACAGTTTGGCCAAACATTTAGGGAATCAGTTTTCCAATCGTGCACCATGGTTCTATCAAAAATTGTTGAACCACCCACATGATTTCCCCTTGGTTTCCCCTAATCATACTCCGGACATCTTCTATGCCCTTGAAAATAAGATCAAGCCTCATGGTTTCTACATGTCTTCACATGGTTTTTCCCAAACAATGTAAATTACATTCAAGTATAACATTGAATGAATAAAAGATAAGGAAAATTCACTTTTCCTTAACCATCTGAATGGTTTACCATCAAAACGTACACACAAACCTTGCACGGGGCCAAAAATCACTTAGCAAATCCAAAATTCAAAATTCCTTAGTGAGAAAAAAATACGAACCCCAACAAAAATAACCAAAATCAATAAAATAATAAAATAAAATAAAATAAAATAACATGGTGTTAACATTCTCCCAGGAACAAGAACATTCTACCCCAGAAAGTCACCTTGTCATATGAGGAACAAAGCCTTAAAATGATATGAGATAATGGAAAAAAGCAGTTCTCGATGTGACCTTTCACACCACAAGTCAAACTTTCCCATCTCTAATGGAATCCAAAATTAAAGAAGCCATGTATTAAAAAGGTGGGTGCTCCCTGAAATAAGAACCCGACTAGAAGCAACCAACACTGGAATCGGGATCTCCCCTTACGAACCAAAATCCTCGATACTAAGATAAATTGAATAAAGAAACTATAACCAAATATCAAACAATACTATAATCCATCATTTCCTCAACCACAAATGACATAAAAAGTGATAATAACTAGAAACAAAAACCAACCTGTGAAAAGGATAAGCATTCTCAAGAGATGCTAATTAAAGTCTCACTTCCTAAAATGGAATAACCATTATAATTTCAAGAGAATGTGGCCACTAATATTTTTATAGTGTAGAATGAAAACAGAAAACCAAGACAATAGTATTATTTCAACTTAAACCATCTCTACTAGGAAGGAGGAGAAAAATGTTAAACCATGGTTCCCCACATCCTTGGGTGTCCCTGACTGCACGAGAACCATCATTTTTGGGGCCTATAGATGGAGCCCTATTATCGGAAGCATCTACCACCCTGCAATATGGAGCTAACACCCTCTGAATGAGACATCCTTTTCTAGCCACATTGCTTTAAAAATTTCTCAAAATGAACCAAATAGACAACACAGTGAATTTCCTTTGGAGGATTTATGAAAATATGGCTTTGAATTCTTGAACCCGACACATGGGAGTCCATAAAAAAAGGGTACGATGAACGATAATCTAGATCTAAAAAAGAAGACCCCCAAGAATAGGTTCTTCTATAAAAACCCTCTCACTAGATAGAGAACTATCACGAGTCCCATGAGACACGGGATTGCCAACTACCCAATATAACACTTTGGTAACCAATTCATCTATAAACATTTCATAGACCAATATATCAAAAATAACATAAACATATGAGATAACATGATCCTTTATCTTTCAATAGAGAATCCATAATAAGAGAGGATCATTCGTTTGATCCGTAAACTATATCTTTATAGAAAAGGAAAACTAATTCTTTAAACTAGTTAATATAATCCTTCACTGACTGTCGACCTTGCTTTACACCCAACAACTCTTCCACTTTCATTTATTTTACGTCCTCATGTATAAACCAATCCATAAAAATTGTATTAAACACTACCCAGATCACCCCAACCTATAACAATTATGGTACAATCACCTTACACTTTTCAAAATATGGACCTCCAAACAACCCAAAAGAGGATGCACTATCAAAGCTTCGGGAGTTCCCAACAACTTGAAAATATCTTTGGAATTCATCAATCCACTATGAATCCTATAATACAACGTTACCACCACATAAAACCATAAACATCCAATAATAACTTAATCCCACCACCCCACTAAGAGTCTTTTTAGGGCCATCAACTAGGTAATCCTAACTAGAAACCTATCGGAATTTTTTAGGGGATGTAATCTATAAAATAAAACAATGAAACAAAATCAACCATCCAAATTAAAAATCAACAAAAAATAAGAACCCATAATAAACACCAAATGCATAAACAAAATATAAAAAAACCAAAATAATCTTTCAAAACCCTCATTTTTCAATTTCTTATTCAAAACTATATGGTCCCAATTACTCTTTTCGAATTCCAAATCCCGCATTTAAAGATAACCGATTCACTTCTCAAATCCATTCCAATCCCCAAATCCTGAATTTTGAAAAACCAACCTTATAACCATTTTTCTTTTGAAAACTCTTTTTCCTCAAAAACAACATTCCTTTTCATAACCAACCCACACTAGCCAAAATCAAATCAAAACACAAAAGATGCCAAATACCAAAATTGGGGAACAAATGATGATACAAAACTCAATGATATGGGTTAGTGGAATATTCCCCATGAAAGAACCAACCACTTTGAGGACCTCTAACCAAGCACTCAGATTCTGCATAGGTCACTACTACATATAAGTCTATTGTACATCACTGGTTCACCTATGTTATTATTCCCTATCCACACAACTAAAACCCCAAAAAATAACTCAAATCTTGATCCAACTTTGGGAACCTAGGTATCATCATGAGTACTGGTTATCTAGCACTAAACCATAACCTACCTCTTTAGCCACTACAATATTAATCCCCAAACTACGTGACACCCGATGTAATGAAGGGATGCACTGATATCAGTTTATCATGAACTAATATGGGTTATTATCTGAACTGAATCCCAACCAAGCCTGAGACCAGACCCAAGAAGACATCCCTATATTCATGGGCTGGAGACAAGCACTGGGAATCTTAGATATCTTAATTGGAATGATTTATCCAATTAAATACCAAGATAAAATAAACCCAACATAACACATAGCAATGAACCATAAAAATTTAATATCAATAAATACATAAACAGGATCCCAAAAAACTAAAAATGAACAATTATAAAAATTAAAAATTAAAACTAATACCAAAAGAAAGAAAAAATGATCTCCACTCAACCACCTGGTCACCAAAAACCAAAAAACAAGCTAGTCCCACAGAAAAAACTGTACCAGAACAGGAGCCTAAAAAATAGGCCAGGACTACTCATGTCGAGTTCAACAAGAATTGTGTGAGAATATATATCTTAGTAGGTAACCATCATATATTCAACGAATTTAATTTCCCAAAATATTAAATAAATACTTCATTGAAAACACATATTGAAAATCGGTTTTTTCCCTTTTAAAACAACATAACACTACTTCCCCTAAATATCCCTTTTCTAAACAACACACATCACTTTACTTTTGAAAACCAATTTCTATTTAAAACACACCAACATCAAAAACCAAACCCAATAAAGAATCCAAATTTAGTAATAAAATGGGATACGCTAAAAAAGAATGGAAACATAACAAGTAAGAGGAGCACTAAATGAATTTTACAAGTAAAAGCAATAAGAAACTAGTAAAACAAGGATCCGAGAACATTAAAAATATGTAAGAACATACTGATATTAAATCATGTGAATTCCCTAAACATCTATAAAAGAAATCCTTGGAGGTACTTAGTTTGGAATCACATACCGGTGTATGATGAATATCTATATTCAATAACCAACTAGCCCCTCTAATCTTGAAAATCTTCTAACACATTACACTTATCCCCTCAGAAAATAACAGTTACACCAACCCATCTAATCAGGGTCAATAATAACCCATAACTTGACCCTCTAGATGAATCCCTACAGTACCACAATATTAGTACATGGTGAGTGTGGATGTCTTCACACACGTGTCACAATTGAAAACCACATCCACTGAGGTTTTCAAGCCACAACATGGACAATACCTATTTGATACCCCTATCCTCTAGGGGACCACCATATCGTTTCAAATAACAAAATAGATAATCCAAGGTTCCAACTAGGCCTACAAATCATGTCACTTGAAAACCAATTCTCCCAAAATTAAACAAAGATCCAACTGTGCCTTTTACATTCTCAAATCAAATCCATTTGAAAATCATCTTAAAAAATAAATATAAAAACATACAAAGTGCTCGAAATATTCCAGACACGCCTTAATCTAATTAAAAAACAAATAAAACCCAATATTCCAAATAGTCCATGATTAATAAATTACATTTGAAACAACATTTTAGTCACTTTGAATCAATGGAACTTCATGATATATTACTAAGGGTTTTAAAAAACCAATTTGAAAAGGATGAGGGAAATATAAGAAGGAGATATATGTGAATTTCTCTAAAATTAGCTTTTTATAGTGAACAACATTTTATAAGTCCAATATCATTTTTGTTCCAATCCATATGTTCACCAAATGAACCAATGGATATTCCCACATCCAATGTATTATTCATTTAAAGTCATCAAGAATCCACAAAAATTATTTATAATGGTTTACCCACAAAAATAAATCCATAACAAAGCTCCCATGTCATATACATCCAGCTCAATTCAATATTAAAAAATTTATCAAAACTCAACCAAGTCTAATTACCACCTTAAAAGAACCCCAATTTTACATTAAAATGCCATGTGATATTTTATCAAACATTTTAAATGCATATAGATATAGGAGTACTGAATAATATCCTTTGAAATCAAATTTTCATCAAATTTTCAACATTTAAACCCCAAAATAGGTTACAATAACCCATCACAAGAAACATAATATAATTTTAAAATAATTTAAGGAAATCTCATGCAACTAAGGAATGTTCTGAACAAGAAATGGATGGAAACACTTATCTTAGTTACATGAGAACACAACAAAAACCTTATTGAAGGAATAAATAAGGAATAGAGATGATTCATACACCCTAAAATCAAAGGAACACATAACTAACATCAACCATACCCTCTATTGTGTGTCTAATATAGAACTAATACATGAAAATAGGAGCACCAAAGGATGAAGAGTAGAATAGGATAAAAAAAACCCAAACCCCAATTTAAACTCACCTAGAAACAGAGAGGAGAAACTATGGAGGGAAGAGAGTCAATGGTATAGGGTTCTGGGAGCCCTCTAATCTTCAAAAAATGAACCAAGTGGATAAGGGACAAAATTGGGGTAAAAATAAGTGAGGGAGAATAGTAATTTACAACATTTTAATGACTATAAAAACTCATATGTTTAGGCCACAATGTTTAACAAATCATGCACCAATCATGTGCACCCAACTATAGAGAAGGGAAAACATCATGTTTTGGCCACTTATTTGGGAGATCTTGTTCCAATAGTTCCTTTTGGTCATTTTAATGCTTATGGAACACCTTATACACTTTCAACATGGTTTACCCTAAACGTGCGCCAGCAGTACACCATACCCATTACACCAAGTATAAGTCAGAAAATTTCTCCCTGGAATCTAATGGTTTGTCACGAATAATTTTCAATCCTAGAAAAGATAACAAGGAAAGAGTAAAAACAACTTAAAATTCACTAATCCTCAAACAACCACATTGTTTACATTCAAATTGTCCACAAAAACATTCACGGGGCCAAAACTCACTTGTAATCTCCAAAAATAAACTTTTACAACTAAGAACTCGAATTATACCACAACCAAATGAATAAAAAACATGAAAATTATAAAATTAAACAAAATACAAATTTGGGGTGTGATATTATCTCTCTTATATGTGGTTTATGGTTGACAACATACCAAAATGGTAAGGTTTTTTGTCTCAAATTGAGTCCTTAGGGGCATAAGCTTTGTTTTTAAACTATGTTCTTCTATGTGGTGGATATAACACCTCTATGGAATTTTATATCATATATATACTTCTTTTATTTTTATTATTTATTCCATTCAATTTTATTCTTTCCTTGGGATTATGATTCAATGTTACCAAAATGGTTATTATTTTATGTCTTAATCTCATTGTTTATACGAATTGTTTTTTATTATGCTGCCAATGATTAAATATTATGATAAATCCCCCACGAAAATCATATATTTTATTATACTTTATTTATTTCATGATAATAGTTATTTTCTATTCATTTTTCTTTCTTTATGTAATCAAATTTTCAATAAAAATTAATAAAACTCGTCTTTCTTCCTCCCTTTGGTCTAAATACATTTTTCTTCCAATACAATGTTTTATAAAAATATTTTTAAAAAGTTTTTAACAATATTAAAATGATTTCTTAAAGAATTTTATAACAATATTTTACTTTTAAAAAATCTCTGAAAATAATCATTATGTTTTTTTTAAACAATGCATGTTTGTTTGTTTCAAAAAATATGAATGGAAGATTTTTTTAAACATGAATTGTATGAATGGAATTTCTTAACACTATAGACATTATTTACTTCTAAGATTTATTTATATGTTTTCAAGGTGATTTGTGAAGAAAATTATTTGGAAAATGTTTTATGTTTTGAAAAGTGTTTTTCAATGTGAAAAAAAAATTCTCAAGAAATGTTTTAAATTATTTTTGAATAATAATATAGAAGTATTTGAGTTTGTTTTAAATTAAAATTATTTCCAAAATATTTTATAAATTTTCTTTGTTTAAAAAATTGTATTCAATGAAATGTTTTTTTACTCGAAAATTGTTTTATGTGACCTTTAAAAATTATTTGCCATCCAAGATGGAATTTTTTGATGTTACATGTGTTTTACAAGGAATATGATCAAGGTATATAATATTTATTCTTTCTCTAGATGGATTATGTTAATGATTAAATGATTTTTTAAAAACCCATTTATATTCAATGGGTTATACCATGATAAAATTCTTACGAATCATGCTTCTTTTTCCATGGTTTATGCTTTCAAGATATGATAAAATGATCAATAACCCAATTTCTTTTCTACAGGTTATGTTACGATGAAATTTCTATGAAGATAATTTATTTTCATGGGTTCTCAAATGATTATTGTTAAATTATCATGTTGAACACATATTTATCATTTTAATTATGTGAATGTGGTACGATTATAACCAAGAATGGTTGGTATGTTATAAGCGTGGATGGGTGGGACCAACATATCCCTCCAATTAATTGGTTAAATATTGATATATTAGGAGATAAATAGGAATTAAATAAGTATTGAACACATTTTAGTTTGGAACAATATCCACTATGATAGTCATCAGTGTGTACCATGAATACTGTGATGGTTTGGGGATGGAACCCATTCCACTATAATATCCTTGGCAATGAGCTTTTACAAATATAGAAATTATTATCTATGATAATGTGTATTCTAAAAATTCAAGGTATTATTCCATTATTATGTTCTCATGGATCATGTCATTTGATTCTATTATTATTTTTGTCTTCATAACTTTCATGATTTATTCTAGAGCTGTTGTTTTTTATCAATGACATATAAGGTATGGTTTCTAATTTTATTCTGATATTCTCATACCCTTATTCTCACGTCATGTTGATATCCCCATTATTTACCCATAATGAGAATTTGAACTCTTTCTTACTTATATTTATTTTCCCAGGGTTACAATGAAAGGTATTATATATGATATCTCTAAGAAGGATGCTAGTTATGAGGAACTTCATATGAGTTGACATAGCTCACTTATGGACGAGTTTTTTATGGTTACATGTTTCCAATGTCACTATACTAAAATTTACCTAACTTTGGTGTCAATGAAATTAAATCCTTTTCTATATACTGAAAGGGGATGTAGATCTAGAACAACATTTCCTAGGTGTAATAACTCTGTAAATAGAGCATTGAGTTGGAATCGATCATCACCAGGTGTGTGAAAATTAGCCTCGCAACACACCCAGTTTGACACACCCGATGGATATTCTTTTGAAATTCACAAAATTTTTATAAACCATCATGATGGATTTAAATAAAATATGAATATGAATGACCATAGGTAAACCTATCTTTTCATAGATTAAAAATAGTGAGTCATGATTTTCATATCTATAAGTGAGCGTTCAGGATTAGAGAGTTTCCCGTTATGAATATTTCCACTCACGCTATGGTTTTTAGTTTTAGACTGTGGAAGGAACTAGAAGGTACTGAATTAACGTAAAATGTGTTAGATAATGTGTTGATTAAAAACCAAATTATATGATGAATGTATTGAACGATATTACAATTATTCCGGATCATTTATCAAGGTATATGATTATCAACGTGCACCTTAACCAGCTATTTTACTCACTAAAGAATATAAGGATATAGTTCATTGAGATTTCATGTATTAGAGACCATAGAAAAAAGAATATTCTGTTAACTATTTTTTGAGAATGTGGGAAGAAGCAGTCAAGGTAATGTTTAAAAGGAAGAGGAATATTTTTTTATGTCAATAGAACAAGGGCACAAAGTATACGATTTCTAAAGATATGTTAAAATTTTTGTCACTAAAATAGAATAGAATAATTGTTTCCTCAATGAATCATAACTGGTAGAATGTAAATGATGAATGAATGGGAATTATAGGAATATATTTCCTTGGGGAAAAGTTCAAGAATTGTGCAGAAGTTTTGGTATGAATTATTGTTATAATGATTATGATCAATAGATCATGAATGACATATGAAAGAAAAAGAGGTATTAAGAAATAACATGATGAATCATATTTATTAGTTTGAGAATGTAGTAAAATGATTAAAGTTTTTCGATATTATAATTAAAGAATTATATTATCGGAGTCATGAAATATATAACAATTATTCATTATATGTTTTTCATTAAGGATTTTCAATAATATGTTGAATGGTGCTGAGGACATAGAAATGTGATTTAATGTGAAGGTGTTATTTCAACGGAAACAAATAATGAATGATTACCCTTAATATGTTCCTCATATTGAGATAATGATAATCTGATAATGATATGATCGATATGGATATATTAAATTAGATAGTACTTATTTCCTTGGAACTAATTAATGATTTTTGGAAAAAGTGGTTTATGATATAATTAATGGAGTTTGCAGCATTTTACGATTTGTGGATTATATTCAACAATCTATTGTTTTATTTAATGAGTGAGGAATATTGTATATTTTTTAATTAATTTATTTTGGTAATTCTTGTTATTACCATGATTTAAGAGAATATATGACTAAGTAATTCACATATTTGGTATGTAACCATTAATAGCTACATATTTGTACTTTGGAATTAATTTTAAGTAGATATCGATAAATTTTGTGACCTTCTTTCTAAATTTTTCAATTTAAATTTTTGTCAAGCAAATAGGATCATTAATGTTAACAATCCATTAAATGGATAAATTTGAAATTTTGATATTATTTGTCAACATGTGATAATAATTAAATTTTTTATAATAACTTGAGATATAAGCAATGAATTTTCATTCTTTTATTGATCTTATGATCCACAAGTCCTTCAAGAATAAAAAATTTCAACTTAACTTACTAAATAAAGAGACGGTCAAAAAATGTTTCAAAGACAACCAATGTATAAGAGTTTTATTATGAAATGGAATGAAACTAAGTAAGTGTGTCTTCTCATGAAATTTTCCCTATATTAGAAAAAGGATATTGTATAAAAATTCTGTCCTATTACCATAATTTTTATGATATCAATGACATTTTCACGCCTCTTTTGTTTATGTTTTTATGGTTTTTTATTTTCACATGATCATTCACATTCTTGTGATAAATGATCTTGGTCACGCTCCATCATTATTTAGACATTACACGTTTATTAAATGTCCAAATATTCACTTCGCACCTTTGTTATCCAATTTAGTAACCTAGTATTTTTTACGTAAGATAAAATTCTAACATCCATTTATCTCTTTCTAGGAGTATTTTCTATTTAAACATTTTATAATGTGGGTTTTCCATAAATCATTTCAAGAATATAAGGTTGTTTTTACCAAACATAATTTTATATTTTGAGGATGCATTTTATTTAAGGAGGTAGAATGCGACACACTAACATTTTTTGAAATATATATTTTTCAAATAAATTTAATCTTTTTTATATTTTTCATTAAACAAAACATTTAGTTTATCATTTGTTACATACAACACTATTTTTATCTTTAACAGAAAACAACAGTAAGTGTAGCTTGTGTCACACACAACACTGAGTTGAAACAAAAGATGACATACTATTAAAATATTGTTATTTTGAAAGATAGTAATCACCTAGATGTTATAGTCATTTATTTAAATATTATTAACTAAAATATGAAAAATTATAGTTTATAGAAGTATATATAAAAAAAAATTAGCCACCAATTTATTATAAATGAAAATAAACCCCATTTTAAAAACAAATGACAATTTTTTTTGAATTTTTTTTATATGTGTACAGATGTGTATTACCTCAGAAAATTAAATAAATATATTTCTCATAATGATTTTATTAAAATGTATATATTATATACTCAATAAAATTTTTTATATTAATATTATGTTATTTCTAGAAAATATATAATAATTTATCCCAATTTTTGTCCAAAAACAATTATTTTTCTAAAAAACGTTTTTTCGGATTTTTCACACTTTAAAATATATTTTCCCCAATTTTAGTAAATTTTTTTTTACCAAATGAAATTCTTTTTTTAAAATATCATGTCAAAAATATTTTAGGTTGATTTTTTTAGAATATTCTAGGAAGATAAATTCTTTGATAAATAGTGAAATATATTGGTCTTAGTAAAGAATTTTCATAACTTTAAAATCATTAAAAACATAAAAATTAGGTTAAGATGGTTTCAAAGGTAAAAATAATTATATTTTATATCTATTAATCAAATTTAGGTCATTTTAATCAATTTTATATTGAATTTTGATATAAATATGTGTTAAACTATTGAAAAATTTATCTTTACAACCCAACATTCTCATCGCATCTATGAGATTAATTTTAAATTAAAATTTTCCAATTCTATGAATACAATTTAGAAAAATATATTCCATATTTTGATTCAAAATAATTTATATTATTTAATAAGATAAATGAAATATTAACCAAAATTATTAGTAGAACAATAAATAATTATTTGTTGTGGTTAACGTAAAATGTTTTTACTCAGGGTTAAACTAAAATGATAAGGGTTAAAAAATCTCAAAACAAGTCCAAAAACCGTTTAATTGACTTATTTGGACCTTATATATACTAGGTTCAATAATTTACCTTTAATAATACTTTTTTTATGTGAATAATGTGGTTACACGTTTTTTATTTAAAACATTTCTAGGGTTCCCCTCACATCACTTATAAAAGGTCATCCCCTCTCCTCTCATATTCAAAGTTTGAAAAAATGGTTCCGAAGATGCCTAAAAAATAAATTACATATTTAATTCATATCATCCTTGAAATCCTCATTTTTTTCAAAAAATCATCTTAATAAACCTTTTGGTGAAAAATTAAATTTGATTTTTTAATAAGAGATAATGTCCCAAATCGAGAGTTTTATTTTATCTATTACTCCACCACCTTTTATTATTATTAAAAAATGACTATATAATAATATTAATATATTTCATATTTATATTTTATTGTGTTAATTTAATATCCTAAACCCTTATCCTCTCCTATAAATGGATTTTGAAATAATCATTTTTTTACGGCAGTCTATCGCCTTATGAACCGACGATATTAGATTTCCAAAACCAACAATGTTGGATAGATATAATGTTGTATTTATTGTTTATATATGATATTTATGATATTATTATTCCTATGGAATCATTATATCCCTTATATAATATTACTTTCCTTTCAATGAGAATATGATAATGTTGTTTGTGTATACGGCGAACGACCGCCACAGGAAGTGATGTGATTAGTTCTTCACATAAGATTTACATAGAATATAATAAGAAAATGTTTAAATAAACACATGTAGTACATATGAAATAGATATTATTCTTAAAAGGTAATATATTAAATACCTTTCTTTCATTTCACAGATTGATAAAATGGAAATAGTGTTCATTCGTATATATGGTCTACTGTCTCCATTAATGGTGTATTTTATTTTATATATCTAACATTTATAGAACAGTAAAAACACATATATAATTATAATATATGATAAATATTTAGTGGTTAAAATTATGGAGATTATGTAACCATGATAAATTTATAATGACCAAATATAAAAATACAAAACATGTAATAATAATAGAGTTGTTATTACCCAAAATAGGAACATGGTATTGTTAATAAATAGGTAATAAAACATTATATGTAAATAATATGTTGTATTATATATATAAATATGGTTAATAAATTGATGTATAATAAAATTATATTTATTATATATTAGGTCCAAACATATATGAATTAATTACATAATTACATTAAGGTATTTCTATGTCAAATTTATTTTATGCAAGATATAAGTCATATTAAACATGTGTTCTAATTATTCGGTGTATATATTACCCATGAATTTATTTTATGATGAATTAAATTAAAAATATTGATATTTATATATCCATTTCATTATCTCTATTCTATGGGGTTTATGGTAAAAATGTTTCCAAAGCAGTAATGGAATTTTGTCACAAAAATCCTTATTGGGGACCAAAGTAATGTTATAACCCTATATTCTTCTAAGACATGTATATAATACTTCATTGACATGTTATGTCAAAATTATTCTTCTTGTCATGATATTATATGAATCATTTAATTTTATTAGTTTATGTGGATTATTATTCAATGATACCAAAGAGGTAATAGTTTTTTGTTTTAATTTAATCATTTATCAAGATTGTTTTTATTATGCTTATACTGAAGAAATATTATGATCTATATGACAAAAAATCCATGGATTTTAATCTATTCTACTTATGTCATGAGGATAAATTTTTTACATTAATTTACCTATATTATTTTACCTAATATTTCGAAAGAATATTTTCTAAGAGAAATCATATTTATTTCCCACTTCGATCAAAAACCATACATCCTCCAAATGCATGTTTTGTAAAAATGGTTTGAAAAATATTTTTAATATTATTAAAACGGATTATTAAAGAAATTTTAATGAATTGTTTTTCATTTTTGGGAACAATTGAAAGAATGGTTTTGTATTTTTTCAAATAATTCTCATTTGTATTTTATCAAAAATGTGAAAGGAATATGTTTCTAATGTGTATAACATGAATGAAATTACACACTATCATGATAGTTTTTTTCTAAGAATATTAATTTATAATTTTTCATGGTTATTTTCAAAAGAACTTATTTGAAAAAAAATTATTTTTTAAAATGTTTTTTTCAAAGTGGAAAGGATATTTTTATAATTCATTTTTTAAAATGATTTTTAAAGAATCGTTTATCAGTTTTCAAGGTAATTTTTTAAGAAAAGTTTTTCAAAAATATTTTATTTACTTTTACTTTAATAAATTGATTCTAATACGAAATTTAATTTCCTCAAGAAATGTTCCATGTGATAATTCCAAATAATTTTCAATATAGTATGACATCATTTGATTTTACTTATGATTTACAAGGTATTTAATCCAAGGATACCATTTATATTCTTTATCAGGATGGTTTTGGTTTATGATGAAAATATTTTTATGAAAACCAATTACCTTACAAGAGTCAAAAAATGATTAAATTCATATGAAACCTTCTTCTTTGTGATGGGTTGTTCTTTTATGAAATTATGAAATGATTACAAAGAAAATTTTATTTCTAAATTTTATGTTATGAGGAAATTGTTTTGAAACCCATTTCTTTTCATGGGTTTTGATATGATGGATTTTTTATAATATTATGGAACTCATATGTATGATTTTACTTTTGTGGATGTGGTTACATTATATTGAAGGATGATGGATTATTTTTACCCAAATACAGATAAGACTTATACCTCCCTCTAATACATTGTGTAAAGATTGATATATCATGACATTAATAGGACATGAATGGGATGTGAACCAATTTTAGTAAGGGACACTATCAAATATGATAGTCATGGAAGTGAAACATGATTACTAAGATGGTTTGGTGAGTAAACCCATTCCACAATGATAATTTTGGAAATTATCACTAACTAATAAGGAAATGATACTCTATACTTATGTGTATGGAAAAAATAATTGTCTTATTCCAATGTTATGTTTTCATTGATCATGTTATTTATTTTGATTATGATTCTTGTCTTATTAAAATCCTTGATGTATTTCATGACTTAATTTTATAATCTATGATATGAAGGGTATGGTTTATCAATATTATTCTCATATTCCAATACCCTAATCCTCATGATATTTTGATATCTCCCTTATTTACCCATATTGTGTGTCTAATACCATAATTTCATATGCTTTATTTCCCCATGATATTATGAAATTTATTATATATGATATGCCTCAGAATAGTTCTATTTTTGAATAACATAGTGGGATATAATATGTCTCACTTATATACTAGTATTTTTTCATGCTTACAAAGGCACTATAAGTATATTAGTTTTCCCTGGATCGTTATGTTATTTAATTAACATTATTCAATTAATATGTAATATATATGTATGATAATCTTGGGTCACTATAAATTAATTTGGAATTATTTAGATTATTTTAAATAAATTTTATCTTATAAAACTTTTAAATCAAAAACAAAATAAAAATGGACCTTTAAATTAATTGATTAATAGAAAATAAATGAAAATTTTACAAAATTATGAATATTTTCCTATTCTAGGAAAAATTTCTATTTTTAGAAAATTCATTAAACCTCACCGTAAGTTAAGTTTGATTTTATGATTTAAAAAATGATATATTTTCAATAAAATGAAATTTATAGAAGTGAAAAAAAACTAATTATGATATTCTCTCACAAAATGCAATAGAAACCGATTTTTAACAAAAACATATTTTTTAAGTAGAGAATAATATTACTCTAATTAATAAATCATTACTTTTGTATTGAGTAGGACGATTATATTGAAATATAGATATATATATATATATAATATGGTTACACTTCTTTATACCCTCATATTCAATTACAAGGCTAAAAATTGATATTTAGATAATTTTATTTCATTGTCTTTTTAAGCTCAATGTTTTGTTCCCAACATGTTATCAATTGTAGTGTTCATTTTAATATATAAAATATATAAAATCATGGGCTATTGCATTATTAAAATCATTGATCAATGTTTTAATTATAATTTTTAAACTATAAAATGGAACTAGTCATTAAATTTTAATTTTGTGAATATTGATACTTCATTGCATATTTAATTCCCCTCATAAATGGTAATATTAATATTTTTAATGGATATGAAATTTGAATTTATTTTATTCATTAAATTTTCCATTCAAATGATAATATACTGATTTATTGGTACATGTAATTCTTATGTGTAGGTTAATTTTATTTGTTTTTATTTCATGTTTTTGTATATATTAATTTTACCCATATTTTATTTATTAATAACAAATTTGAGTTTTAATATTGTAAAATTATTCCTTAATTTTAATTTAAAAAATTTTTGATAAAAAATATTGTTTGTTATATTTATTGGAAATATGTTCTGATATTTATTTTAAAATATTTGTGTTAATAAATTAATAAAATATTTTATGGTTTTAATCAAATAATGTTTCTATCAAATTCGAACAGTCTATATTAATTTTAAAAAAATTACGATGTTGGAATAGAACAATAAAAAATTTAATTGGCAACCAAGAATAGACTGTGGAAGGACATATTTAGTGCTATGTGTGATTAAAATATTTCTATATATGGGACATGTAATATTAAATCACATAATTTTCATCCATGGTTTATATTACCTATCCTCATCTATCCCTTTAAAACTAATTTCTTGTTACATAAGAATATATCATTTATGAGTAAATATCTTAGTTATAAATGAGTAATTCACTCCATTAATAATGTACATGAGAACAGTGTAACTATTTCTTGTGTAACAATAAATTTTTCCTTATAGAATTTCATTAAAATAAAATGATACATAAGAAGTTATTTAAGAGAAATTCATTTAGTATGTGTATTATTTGATTATTTTATATTTTTCCTTTTTAAAAATATTATTTCCATTATTCAGAGACTCGCAATAGGAAATCGAATGAATGAAGGTATTTATTGAGGGTAATATGAATAGAAGACTCCAAGTATTATCATATTTATAATCTGAAACCAAATACTTTAGGGATATTATTAGAAAGTTTTGATGATGAATCCAAGCCAAGTTCAAATAAAATAAATTATGAAAAAATTTATAATGATTAGTCAATAAATATGTTGAAGATAATACCTCACTAGACGTTAAAGGAACCTTGAAGTATTACCTAGAGATCAAAAAGGATTAATGAGATAAGAACTGGATAAATATAATTGGGTTAATGAATGAGAGACCAAGATTTATTAAACTAAAGACCATCGGGGTGATAATGGATGTCAACCATAAATTACTAGAGATATCTCAAGTGAATTTGAATGTTTAATATGACTTACTAACCTAGTCCATCGAGTTAGATGGATCTAGGGTAAAAGGATCCTTTTGGATCATAATAATTAGGGACAATGCATTATGATCCTATATAAAGGGAGTACCCTGAGAGTGAGGATTTAGAAATTTTTTTGGTGGAGATATTTGGAGGACTTTTAGTTGAGATCTTGGTAGATGAATTCTTCATTTTCTTCTAAAAACTTGGTCTAATTTTATTGAGTATGAAGATAAAAATATGAATATAGAAATGGTCTTTTATACTTATATTACATGTTTAACCATTTTTTATATAACCATGGGGGGTACAAAGTGATATCTTCTATTTTTATTTCCATTTAACTCCCTTCATTAAATTTTCACAAATTGTTCAGTTCATCTAATAATGATCATTTATTTCTTTAAACTCTACCGTCCTTCTGAAACATCCTGTCTGGTATTATTTTTAATTCATCCTGGATTATGTACTTGATTGATTTCTATTGATATATTTAATTTTGATTGTTAATTTATTCTAAATGATAATGGAATAAATTTTTTATTCACTAATTAAATGTATTGATACTCAATAGATTTTTTAGTATATTTTTTATTCAATTATAAAGTAAATTTTTTCTTTCTAAATTTACAAAATTTTCTTTTTAAAATAGAGAATAAACAATTTTCATTGTAAGGGATAACAATTTATTTACTTATCTATTTAAATATTTGGTCCATTATTGTGAATCTTTAATTGAATATGAGTTCTTTTAGATGATTAATTGAACTTGGTAAGATTATTCATAAGTATTTCAATTTTTATGAGGCGTATATATACAAATATGATTTCATTCCAATCCTAAAAAACCAAGAACACAATTTCATTATTTTTTTATAGTTTTTTTAAAATCCATCTACCATGTTTTCTTAATCTATTATATCATTTTGTAAATAAATATAATAGCATGACAGGGAAATTTTTGTATGGGTTAATGTCCCTCCTAAGGATTAACCTAGGTTGTTCCAATATGGATTAATTTTTGTTAAGATGTATTAATTGAAAGTGTTTTTCCATAAATATCTTCATTAACCACCCATAAATGTTTTGGTGTGGGTCTTATGCATGGGACGTTATTCTTGATTAACCAAAAATAATGTGTAGGTAAATTTATAGAGGGGAATACATAATGTCAAATGTATATTTATACCTCATAAATATTGATTCATCACAGGAAGGTTGACCAGGTGTTTGTTTGACATTAGAGTGCTTCAAAATCACTAATACGGGTAACCTTGATGTGTTGAGCCAAAAATATTATCAATATTACTCGAGGAGGAATAATCGTCATTATCATAGGAATAAATGATTAACTTTATTCTGATCACCCTACCTCTAAGAACCTGGATCCTCTTTTTAGGTATGTTTTTCCATTTTTAGAAGTTTTTGTGAAAAGAGGAATTTCTAAAAAAAAATTAAGTACACGCCATGTATTTTATGAGTAAACGTCATGTACTCATTGTCGCAGGAGGCCGTGTGCTGGCTTTGTCAAGGCCACACACACGATCGTGTGGGGTGACGTGGAGGCTGCCTAAAGCAGTGTACAGAAAAGGCAAGTACACACCGTGTACATCAATAGTACACACCATGTATTTTTTTTCATTAAATGCACTAGGGACGCATCTGACAGACAGAACCTGTAACGACCCAAAATTTTGATTAAATCTTGTTTCCTAATTTTGTGTTTTATTTTATTTTATACTCAAAAAAACTGTTTCATTTGATAACATGAGTATAATTAAAATGAGACTGTTGGGTTTTGACTATTATATGACTGTTAGTCAGTATGACCACTGAAAACTGAATGTTGCAAGTGACCTTGGTTAATTAATATAGATTCGATGGCCTCATCCATTAGTCTCGGGCCAATCGAAGTCCATCTAATGGAACTTGGGAAGGAGGTAGCACCACTAGGATTTTCTCTGGACCAAACCCAAGATGAACTTCATCGTGTAAAGCTAGAACGAAATCTCCTTCGCGAGAAGTTCAAACTGATAGAAATTACTACTCGTGTGATGTTGGTCGATCCTCCCTCAGATTCTCTCACCTTCGCACACCTTACACATAGGTCCTATGCTAGTGTGATAAGGGGCTATGTAAGGAGATCATAACTGCCCTGTGTAATCCATTTTTTTAAATAAAAATTTTGATTTCTTCTTATGATGAAGTTTATGAATTTTCAAATGTCCGGATAAATATAGTATGCATATTTTTGATGCATTTTAGAGATATGATATTTTAAAAATGTTTATGTCTACCTTAAATAATTAAAAATGTGTAATGATTTTCAAAAAATTTCCTTCTACAATTATGTTCAGTATGAAATTTAGAGTCTAATAAGATCAAATAAATTTTTGATGAATAGCAAATTATGAATAGTGATTTTATGCTTAGGATTAGTAACGTTACAAAATGGATTAGTAATCTCACTTAAAGAAATTATTGATATAATCTTGGCACCTTGATTAAGTAATGTGATTCAATAAAACGGTTATATAACGGTTTCATAAATTATTAGTCAAGTATTAGTTTTTTCAGGTGAATAGTGTTTTTAATTAAAAATTAAATTAAAGATATTTAGAAAATTATTTTTATAAAATGGATTTCATTTTTGAACTCAGAGCATCGATATTATGTTAAGATAATTTTTGGGGATTTTTCTGAGAAAAAAGAATTATCGGTGAATAGTGTATTTATTTAAAAATTAAATTAAAAATATATAGAAATTTTTTTTATAAAATGGAGTTCATTTTTGAAATCAGAGCATCGATATTTGGTTAAGGTGAAATTTTGGGAATTTTCTGAGATAGATGAATTTTTGATGAATAGTGAAAATACAGTTTTAGGGTTTCGGTATGTTTAATGACAGCATAACTGTGTCATGATGATTTCATGAGATATTTTAAGGGTTGTCAGACCAAAGGTGATGAATTATTGTATGAGGGAATCCATGTGGCCAATACCATGGGCAAATACCATGGGCAATCCCATGGTTTTTTCAAAACCACCAATGAGGTGTCCCTTGGCCATTAATGTCGTATCCTTTCACTTTCTCTATAAATACCAAGCCATCCTCTCATCCATTCGACTCCCAACTCTCCCCCAACGAATCTCTGGTCTCATTACCTCCCATGGAGTCCTCCCAAGGTTCCCCCAAGCCCTCAAGGTCCCAACCTTTGAGTTTTAAGAGTTACGTTTTAAGGTAAGGGATCCGACCTCTCTCTTTCTTTTCAAGTAATCTCTTTTATGTCATTTCTTTTATGCTCCATGTTCTTATGTTTGAGGTTGTTCTTTTATATTCATCTTACTTTCCTCTTCATGTTCATATGATGAGAGACCCCCTCTTTCTCTCATCATTTTGTTTTATGAATGTTTAAGTGGCGCCGTTAGGCTACCGAATTTTTAAGGGATTCTTTCACCCATCTCATTTTTCAAAGTTCTACTTTTATGTCAAGCCTTTCAAGTTCATTTTTATTATTTTGGGGCATTATCTCTATATCTATCATACTGAAGTTTTATTTTTATATGATAACAGACCCTATTTGATCTCGTCAATTCATTTTTGTTGAAGTTTAAGTGACGCTATTAGGCTGCCGAATTTTTAAGGGATTCTTTCACCTTTCTCCTTTTTCATGTCATGTCTTTCAAGTTTCTTTTTATTATTTTGGGGTATGATATCTATTTCTATCATACTGATATTTTATTTTCATATTTTTGGAGACCCTATTTGATCTCTTCAATTCATTTTTGTTGAATTTTAAGTGACGCCGTTAGGCTGCCGAATTTTTAAGGGATTCGTTCACCTTTCTCATTTTTCCAAGTTCTACTTTCATGTCAAGTCTTTAAAGTTCCTTTTTATTGTCTTGGGGTATGATCTCTATATCTATAATACTGATCTGTTACGTTCATATGATTAGAGACCCTATTTTATCTCTCCAATTCATTTTTTATAAGTTTAGGTAACGCAGTTAGGCTGCCGAATTTTCATAAGAGAAATCAAATTTTTGACTTCCTTTCATTTTCTTCATTTCATATGGTATATCTTTAAAATTTCAATACCATGTCATCAAATCCTTTATATTATTTCCCCTACTATTTTATGGATCATTTATGAATGGTTTACCCATGTCCCCTCTCTTTTAAATGTTTTCTAAAACCCTGAAACATAGTCGTTATGCTGCAGAATTTTCGTCTCAAAATGTATCTCTCTTTTTCTAAAGTTCATTTATTTTATTAAGTGAATAATAAAATCTCTCTCTTATATAGGGGTATTCACATATATACCAAGTTGTTCTATTTTAAATTCTGGGATTTACATACATGAGACCCTCTTTCCCTTTCCATGGTTTTAAAGTGACATAAAGATCATGTCTTTAAAGAAGTTTTAAAACGTTATGATTATAAAATGAAACCCATTTATTTTATGATATTGGGTTGTTTATGAAATGATTGATGATGATATATGTGGCTCACATGAAAATAAAGACATGTCAAGGGTGCACCCCGATAGCGCTCCAATGCATTGGGTAAAGACTTAATCTCTAGAGATGACCTTTTAGACTGGTACTTTGGTGAATAACCTTGGTAATTTTTAATGACACCTTAGGGATAGACCATGGTGAAACGGAATGATTTTCAATATTAAATGTTGTATCCACATCTTCATGTTATGAAAAATGTTATTTTTATTATGATATGCCTCACGATTTCTTTCTCATGCCTTAATGTTCTTTTTCATGACATCGTTGGTGTATCCCAAGTTCACATGTTAAATGTTTCCCCTTGTTTCCATTACTGGGCCTTCTGCTCACCCTTTCTTTTGATGTATGTCCCCAGGTTATGAGATGTAGTAATGAACCTAGTATGAAAATGAGGAGAATCCTTTCAAGTGTTTAAGAAGAATGTTTTCTGTTTTCATGTTTTAAGTTCCTTTTTTCCAAGACACTAAACCTTAAAGATCCTCAGTTTTGTAAAATGTAATGAAAGTTTATGTGATAAAAAGGCAGGATGCTATAGTTGGTATCAAATTATGGTTTAGTTATTTGTGGAAATTAGGATATTAAAAATTTAGAACGAATCATATAGAAAAGTTTAAATATAGGAAATCTTCCTCGTATTTTGGTGAGTATTGAGTAAGGGGTTTCCAAGGAAATACATCCCTGTCTAGATATGAGCAGGTAGAGGTGGATCTGACAGAGATGTACATAAGGATAAAACCCGAAAACACCGCTTTGAGCTAGACTTGAACGGGAGATGGTACATGACAACGGGCCATGCTGCACTCTTGGTTATGACACTCTCGGGGGGATATGATTTGGAAAATTCATAAGCATGGTATGAACCATTATTAAATGAAAAAAGATAAAAAAAATAAAGATTCACATAAGAATATATGATCATGGATAACCTAGTTCAGAACCTAGGGGATCACAAGTTAGGGTATACTTTTCTTCTACAAGTTATCATTATATGATTTAAGTTTCTTTTCCTGATTACTGGCTAAGTATTTAAGCCCATAATTGTACTTTATTTTCTTAGTTAATGGCGGGAAATGGAAGAACATGTCCCAACAACCAATGTGATAGGAAATGTGACGATTGCCTTATTAATATGACAGAGAAGATTAGGGGATTAAAAGATGATTATTATTTTGGAAAAGGTTCAGTATTCTGGGACCCCTATTTGATCGAGGTAAATAGATTACTACGGTATTTTCTTTGAGGAGTAAAGGTTTACTTATATTTTGAAGAATCGATGAATTTAAGGTGGACTTATAGTAATTTAGGTTACATATAGAAATGATTAACCTATCTTGGGGAAAATATGTTTAGGTTAGCTACTTTTGTTATAAGATGTTAGGAGTGGTTGATTTTGTTTGGAGATGAACGATGAAATTTATTTTGGAAGACTATGTTATCAAATCCGTCTTGTATTTGGGTTTCAATCTTAGTTTGGTTTATTTTGAGGAATTTTAAGGATAGTTATTTATGGAATGGTCTATGATGAACTCTGGGTAGTACCATGGAACTTTGAAGATTTAAAAGAAGTTTCCCTTCCTATGGGATTCATTCTTTTTGGAGAGTTGTGTTATCTTACCCTTTCTGTTTTTTGGGATAATGTTTAAAGATAGAAGAAATTGATAGTTAATATTTTGTGGATTATGTGACTCTCAAGAAGATGATTATTGTGCTTTGATGAGACCAAGTAGTTTTGAATGCTCATCGTTTGGAGAAAAGATTAGTTTCGGTAGAAACTTATTAAAGGATGAAACTCTAATTGAAGGTAGGTATATTTCCCTGTGTTTTATTCTATGTAGTAAATGAATTCTTCAAAACTATGAAAAGGAACATAAAACAAAAATTTTGACTGTTAACGTTTCCTACTGGGAAATCAAATATCGTTTAACCCATCATAAGTTTGTGATTTTCATGTTGTTAACTTTCTCCTAACCATGTTTTCTATCACTCTCCCTCAGAACATGACCCATTGTTTTTTTTCTTCCATATCCATGTTTTCCTACATGGAATCCTAATATGGGATAACTCGGGTGACCTTTGTACTTCCCTTTCTTTCTTTTAAAGTAATAGTTTTACTGACTCATTTTCCGATGTGGGACTTTCAATGAAATTTCCAAACCCAATTTTAAAAATTGCGAGGGTGTAATTTCTTAAGGGGGGAAGAATGTAACGACCCCAAATTTTGAATAAATCTTGTTTCCTAATTTTTTGTGTTATTTTATTTTATACTCAACAAAACTGTTTCATTTGATAACATGAGTATAATTAAAATGAGACTGTTGGGTTTTGACTATTATATGACCGTTAGTCAGTATGACCATTGAAAACTGAATGTTTCAAGAGACCTTGGTTAATTAATATAGATTCGATGGCGTCATCCAGTAGTCTCGGGCCAATCAAATCCCATCTAACGGAACATGGTAAGGAGGTAGCACAACTGGGCTTTGCTCTGGACCAAACCCAAGCCGAACTTCATCGTGTGAAGCTAGAACAAAATTTCCTTCGCGAGAAGTTCAAATTGATAGATATTACTACTCGTGCGATGTTGGTCGAGCCTCCCTCATATTTTCTCACCTTAGCACACCTTACACTTAGGTCCTATGCTGGTGTGATAAGGGGATATGTAAGGAGACCATAACTGCCTTGTGCAATCCATTGTTTTAAATAAAAATTTTGATTTCTTCTTATGATCAAGTTTATGAATTTTCAAATGTCCGGATAAATATAGTATGCATATTTTTGATTAATTTTAGAGGAAGGATATTTTAAAAATGTTTATGTAAACCTTAAATAATTAAAAATGTGTAATGATTTTCAAAAAATTCTCTTCTACAATTATGTTCAGTACAAAATTTAGAGTCGAATAAGATCAACATAATTTTTGATGAATAGTAAATTATGAATAGGGATTTTATGATTAGGATTACTAATGTGGCCAAATGGATTGGTAATCTCACTTAACGAAAGTATTAATATAATCTAGGCACCTTGATTAAGTAATGCGATTCAGTAAAATGGTTAAATAACAGTTTCATAAATTATTAGCCAAGTATTAGTTTTTCTGGGTGAATAGTGTTTTATTAATTAAAAATTAAATTAAAAATATTTAGAAAATTATTTTTTTAAAATGGATTTCATTTTTGAACTCAGAGCATCGATATTATGTTAAGGTAATTTTTGGGGATTTTTCTATGAAAAATGAAATTTCGGTGGATAGTTTATTTATTTAAAAATTAAATTAAAAATATTTAGAAAATTATTTTTATAAAATGGAGTTCATTTTTGAAATCAGAGTATTGATATTTGGTTAAGGTGAATGTTTTGGATTTTTCTAAGAAATTTGAATTTTCGATGAATAGTGAAAATACAGTTTTAGGGTTTTGGTATGTTTAATGACATCATAACTGTGCCATGATGATGTCATGAGATATTTTAAGGGCTTTCCGACCAAAGGTGATGAATTATTATATTAGGGGACCCATGAGTCCAATACCATGGGCAAGCCCATGGTTTTGCGAAAACCACCAGTGAGGTGTCCCTTGGCCATTAATGCCTTGTCCCCTCACTTTCCCTAAAAATACCAAGACATCCTCTCATCCATTCGACTCCCAACACTCCCCCAATAAATCTCTGGTCTCATTACCTCCCAAAGAGTCCTCCCAAGGTTCCCCCATGCCCTCAAGTTCCCAACCATTGAATTTTAAGAGTTGTGTTTTAAGGTAAGGGATCTGACCTCTCTCTTTCTTTTCAAATAATCTCTTTTATGTCATTTCTTTTATGCTCCATGTTATTATTTTGGAGGATGTTCTATTATATTCATCCTACTGATCTTTTCATGTTCTTATTAATAGAGACCCCCTCTTTCTTTCATCATTTCGTTTTATGAATGTTTAAGTGGCTCTGTTAGACTGCCGAATTTTTAAGGGATTATTTCACCCTTCTCATTTTTCAAAGTTCTACTTTCATGTCTAGTATTTCAAGTTCCTTTTAATTATGTTGGGGTATTATAACTATATCAAACATACTGAACTTTTATTTTCATTTTATGAGAGACCCTATCTGATCTCGTCAATTCATTTTTGTTCAAGTTTAAGTGACGTCGTTAGGATGCCGAATTTTTAAGTGATTCTTTCACCTTTCTCCTTTTTCATGTAAAGTATTTCAATTTCCTTTTTATTATGTTGGGGTATGATATCTATCTATATCATACTGATATTTTATGTTCATATGATGAGGGACACTATTTTATCTCGTCAATTCATTTTTGTTGAAGTTTAAGTGACACCGTTAGGCTGCCGAATTTTTAAGGGATTCATTCACCTTTCTACTTTTTCAAAGTTCTACATTCATGTCAAGTCTTTCAAGTTCCTTTTTATTGTGTAGGGTTATGATCTATATATCTATCATACATATCTTTTATTTTCATATGATTTGAGATCCTATTTGATCTTGTCAATTCATTTTTTTGAAGTTTAAGTAACGTCGTTAGACTGCCGAATTTTCATAAGAGAAATCTTATTTTTGTCTTCCTTTCTTGTTCTTCATTTCATATGGTATATCTTTCAAATTTCATTACCATGTTCTCAAATACTTTATATTCTTTCACCCTACTTCTTTCTGGATCATTTATTAATGTTTGATGCATGTCCCCTCTCTTTTTAATGTTTTCTAAAACCCTGAAACATAGTCGTTATGCTGCAGAATTTCTCTCTCAAAATGTCTCTCTCTTTTTCTAAAGTTCTTTTATTTTATTAAGTTAATACTAAAAGCTCTCTCTTCTATAGGGGTATTCAAATATATAAAAAGTTTTTCTATTTTAAATTCTGGGATTTACATACATGATACCCACATTCCCTTTCTGTGGGTTTAAAGTGACATAAAGATCATGTCTTTAAAGCAGTTTTAAAACGTTATGATTATGAAATGAAACCCTTTTCTTTTATGCTATATCGATTGTTTATGAAATGATTGATGATGATATATGTGGCTCACATGATAATAAATACATGTCAAGGGTGCGTCCTGATAGCGTTCTAATGCATTGGGTAAAGACATAATCTCTAGAGATGACCTTTTAGACTGATACGTTGGTGAATAACCTTGGTAATTTTTAATGACACCTTGGGGATGGACCTTGGTGAAACGGAATTATTGTCAATATTAAATTTTGTAGCCATATCTTCATGTTTTGAAAAATGTTATTTTTATTATGATATGCCTCATGATTTCTTTCTCATGCCTTAATGTTCTTTTTCATGACATTGTTGATGTATCCCAAGTTCACATGTTAAATGTTTCCCCTTGTTTCCCTTACTGGGCCTTCTACTCACCCTTTCTTTTAATGTATGTCCCCAAGTTTTGATATGCAGTAATGAACCTAGGATGAAAATGAGTAGAATCCTTTCAGGTGTTTAAGAATATTGTTTTATGTTTTCATGTTTTAAGTTCTTGGTTTCCAAGATACTAAACCTTAAAGATCCTTGGTTTTGTAAAATGTAATGAAAGTTTATGTGATTAAATGGCGGGATGTTATAGAACCATCTTCCTCTAGAGAACCTGTACAACCGCAGATCTTTGATGATCCCTCGATCCTCCGTCTTTCCTCTGAATTGAACTCTGTCAGTTGAATCGGAATCGCATCTGTGAGTTCTATCTTCTTCTAGAGCATCTTTTTATGATGACTCCTTTTTTCTATGTTATTGTGGGCATAAAATTTTATGTGTTTTAATAGATCTAAAACTTTATAATGAAATTCAATCATCAAGGTTCAGGTATATTAATCTCCTAACCCTGAGGTTGGTGGTTTGTGCCTTTCTGAAGAAAGTCTTTCATTTTTATGTGAAAATTTTCCCAATAACCATGAACGGGGAATTGTGTGTTCAACATTTTAGCCCTATTTTTTCCCTTATTTGCTTGTATACCTGAGTAGAGGTCATTGTTTGTGAATAGGTTAATTTTATATGCTTTGGATGTATTGCCCATGCATGTTTTTCCTGTTTATGACTATTTGGTCTAGTTATGCCTGTTAGGCTATTGCCAGTTGCCATGCACAGTATTGTAAGTTTATGTGACTTTTATTCTAACATGTAGATATAATGTAGAATTCTAGCCAAGTAGTTCATAAGGTTTGACCTGGTCGTTATGCGCTTCTACACTTTCTTAACTTACATAGGACCGTGAGAGCCTGGTGTATAGACCATAGGGAGAATTGACGTTGAGGGATTCTCCATAGTATCATTATAGTAATACGATGTGAGACCATAGGGGGAATTGACATTGAGTGCTTCCCCAGAGTGTCTATAGTCCCATGATGTGGGCCTCAGGGGGAATTGACATTGAGTGCTTCCCCATAGGGCCTTTAGCACGATATGAGACTGCATGGGAAATTGATGGTGAGTGCTTCCCCAGAGAGTCTATACATTAGCTGAACCAGAGGGGAGATACTCTGTGTGCTACCCAGAGGGTTTCAAGTATCTGTTAGGTAGGAGTAGAGGGGATAGGTTGTGAGTACTTCCTAGAGGGTTACATATTTTTGTTTTCCTGCTTTGATTAGCTATTTCTTTATTTTTGGACAGTGGATTGTTTACTACTGAGTACTTTCCTGTTTACTGCTTCTTGTACTTTACTTGCCATATATTCACTGACTATTTGGCATAGATATCATGGTGGTTGCCTACTGGGATTGGTCTAACACCCAGTTTAGGCCATGCTTTTGAGCCCAAACTGGTCATATTGTTGCAGGTATAGATAAGGGCAAGTGCCCTTCTACATTAGGTACCTGACTTGCTATGGACTTGGAGAGCATGGGACCAAGTTATGGCTTGCGATGCTTAGGAGTTTATCTGTTCACCCTTTTTTACTTTGGTTTAGCACTTTTCTATTTCCAGAATTGTGACTTGTTTGGATTCTTTCCTAGACATATGTATCATGCATCATTATATATATGTGCTCCAGTTGTTTTATTATCAGTCTTCCGATGTTTACTCTTGTATGAATGTTTACTACTTTTGGTATTGTATGTGTTTGTTTACATCCATTGCGTACTCTACCAATGAGGGCATAGTTTCCCCACTATCACACCTAAGGCCCTCACTGCTAGTCATCAGCCTCTGGCTTTCGGGGAAATGCGCTTGAGCACATGTGACCAACCAGGTACGGGGTGCCACTAGGTGGCTTCCGGAACCAGGATGTTAAAAAGTGGTGTCAGAGGGACTCTTTTTTCTTGATTTCCTATTTGGAGCCTTTATTCAGGGATATGAAGGAATATGTACTTGGTTTTAAGATGTTCCTGGGAGTAGCTAACCCATGTACAGGGAAAATCCAATCTACCTCGTTAATGAAATTTTCTAGTTTTACAAGTTTATGGTTGCCTTGAATTTCACTGTTGGTGACTCACATGTTTTTTGTTGGTTATTATTTAAGTTATTTAGGTTTAATTTCTATCGCAACCCGATGATATGAGGGTATTCCATCTAATGAATCATACATGCACTTGTCAAAAATCACATGTCAGAAATTCTTTCCACGTCATATAGGATGCATTAGAAACTGCATCTTGTTGTGATAGATGTTGTGTAGAATATGCATGTTGTTGTGATAGATTCCTTGATTAAATTATCGACTTCTCATTAAGGCATTGATTGTGTGGGCAGAGACACGGGATGGAGAAAGGCTGGTCGGAACACGCCGTGTAGGCATTAAACACGTTGTGTAGTATAATCCTGGGAACCCGGTCGTGTCACTAACAACATGGGTCAGTGGAGTCTCGCTTTATACACACCATTCCCACCTTTAACACGTCATGTAGTCTGACCCAGGTACCTGGCCATGTCATGAACAACATGGGCCGTTGCTATCTTTTTGCATACATGCCATGTCTAGTAGGAACACGCTGCGTGTTTTGAGTCGTGTGTCTGACCGTGTAACTAACAACACGGGTCAGGTGAAACTTGTCCAGTACACAACATGTCTTCCTTGAACATGCCATGTAGTTTGTATTAGGAGAGTCATGTGGCTTAACCGTGTATAAAGACTAGGGTAGGGGAAGATGATTCAAGTACACGCCATGTGTTTTGAGAACATGCTGTTTGTTTGAGGTGTTACATGACCTTTTTAGGAAAAAGTACACTCCCATGTTAATGAATTCAGGGAACATGCCATGTAGGGAGTTTACACGCCATGTAGTCATGTTTTGTAAATCTTGAATGCTTTCTTCCCCCTGTTCCCTTATTACACTCCTTGTTTTCTATCCTTGATAATCTTTATCTAAGGTGTTCACTTGACCTTGCAGAGTCTTTCCACCGAGACATCCTTATGTTCTACGCCAGTTTCTAGGTGGCGATCTAACACTGGACATGGTAATCAGGTACCACCTGCAGATCCTCCTGTTGTGCCAGTCTTGGAACCATCAGTTATACCTATTACCGGTGCAGATTCATAGTTCAAGGAAGGCTTCATGAGGATGATGCATACCATTCAGGGAGCCCCTACTCCTGCCCCGTCGATGGCTGATTTGACACGGGTCTTCCAGCAGTAGCATCCTCCCACTTTCTTAGGGAAAGTAGGAGCTCAGGATGAAGAGTCATGCCAGAAGCCCTGCTGAAAAACATTGAGCATCTAGAGACTCCTCCAGTGAGGAGGGTGATGCTTTCCACTTACATGCTGCAGGATTCCGTCAAGATGTGGTGGGATGTGATCTCATAGGCAGGTCATCAGTAGGTTATGGATTAGGAGGAGTTCAAGTGCATCTTCTATGAATACTTCTATCCGGAGACCTTGAGGGCCGACCAAGCCCAAGAGTTCATGAGTCTGGAGTAGGGTACTCTTTCTATCATGGAGTATATCTCTCGTTTCACCGAGCTATGGCATTTCACACCCATCCTAGGAGGATATGGGTTATTCCTAGAAATGAAGTTCGAGGATGGACTCAGACATGAAATCCACTCTCAGGTGAATATCATCATGTTGACTTCAATCACTTCTATCTTCAACTAGGAACTGATCATGGAATGGAATCTGAGGGAATATGGAGTTTTGATCTCGGGTGGCTTAACATCCAGATTTAGTTTTTCTCTAGATGATATCTGGAAGTGCTTGTGAGACTACATAGGGAGATCCGATTAGACGGGATGGATCCTATGGTAGCCAGGTGGTGTGCTACCAGTGCGGAAGAAGTGGGCACACCAGGCCGCACTACCAGAGAGACCTAGTGGATTGCCGATCTAGCTGCAATATGGGTCTCCTTCATCTATTATGTCAGGTCTTCTCACTAGATACTGGTGACATGGGTTCTCCTATAACTCCTTGTATAGGAGCAGCTCCGCTATTTTCTCACCACTCCGGGAACTAGAGTCCTTCCAACCATTCAGGCCGCGGTGGAGGTCACGGCCACGGTGGTCAGTCACCAGGCTACCAAAGATAGCAGGGTCGATCAGCTCAGAGTAGTCAGGAAGGGTCACAGGGCCGTGGAGCAGGCCAGACCTTTGTAGTGGAGTAGACCCAGCTAGACCAGGATCCCATCCCCTCTACGGTTGTAGGTATGATCCTAGTTGCCTCAGTTTTATCTTCAACTCTTTTCAATACTGGTTCTATGCATAGCTTTATATTTGTTGTTGTTGTAGAGAGCCTTTGGCTCTGTATCATTTCTTCGGCCGATGTCTTGACACTAGACACCACGTTAAGGACTAGAATGGATAGAGTACATTAGTTAAAGGAGTTCCCTCTCGAGGTTGGTGGGTGTCACTTCCTTTGGGATAGTTATGTTCTATAGATGACAGGCTATGATGCCATTCTCAGAATAGACTGTCTAGTTCCCTTCCAGGAAGTCGACGACTATTATCGTCGAAGGGTGAGTTTCATATCACCATAGAGTGGGTCTTTTCTTAATAAGGGTGAGTGGTATGTCCAGGTGAGAAGAGTGTATCCAGAGCATCATGGGTTGGGATCAGTTACAACCCAGATTGCTAGTCTTTATCTGGATGATCATGGGACTTCACAATTAGACATTCCTCTAGTGGTGGATCATTTCAGGGATGTCTTTACAGAGGACTTTTTAGGTTTTCCTTCAGATTGCGAGGTGGTATTTTCGATTGAGCATGTTCTAGGAGCTTCACTGGTGTCCATTTATTCTTAGAGGACTGATACACATGAGTTTCAGGAGCTCAAGAAGCAGTTGGAGGAGTTGTAGGCAAAGGGTTTCATCTGACCTAGTACATCTCCTTGGGTTTTTTCTGTCATGTTCGTAAAGAAGGTAGACAGTACCCTCAGTCATTGTGTGGACTATCAGAAGTTGAACCAGTTGACAGATAAAAACCGATATCCCTTTCCTAGGATTGATGATCTCTTTGATCAGCTTCAAGGAGCTTGGGTGTTCTCGAAGATTGACTTGAGGTCTAGTTATAATCAGTTTCACGTTAGACCATCTGATATACCTCTCAGAGACTTCTATAGAAAGTGTGGTCTATACGAGTATATGGGTATGTCGTTCAGTCTCATGAACTTACCAGCAGTTTTCATGGCACTGATGACCCAAGTGTTCCATCCATACTTGGATTCCTTTGTGATTGTCTTCGTGGACAATATCTTGGTGTACTCTCACACTCGACACGACCATGCTACCCATATTAACATCATTTTGAGTATACTAAGATAGCATCATTTTTATGATATGCTCTCAAAATTACACTTTTGGATGGATCCTATTCACTTCTTGGGTCATGTTATCTCATATAAAAGAGTATCAGTAGAACTAGAGAAAGTGAGAGCTGTAGTTTCCTGGGATCATCTGAAGAATGTCTTTGAGGTGCATAGTTTTCTTGGGATGTATGGAAACTATAGAAATTTCATTCAAGACTTTTAGCACTTAGCAGCACCACTGAAGGGTCTGACTAAGAAGGGTGCGAAGATTTTGTGGTTAGATTATTGTGAGTCAGCCTTTCAGGAGCTGAAAGGGAAGTTTAATTCAGCACTGATAATAGTATTTCCAGATCCAGAAAAGAAATATACTGTGTATTGTGATGCTTCAGGTATCTGGATAGGAGATGTGCTTATGCATGGAGATGGAGTCATTGCGTACAGGTCTCAGCAGTTGAGGCCACATGAGAGGAACTACCATACCCATGATCTGGAGTTGGCAGCCATTGTTCGTGCTTTGGGTTGTCTGATAAATTATCCTCTAGGAGATCACTTTGTGGTTTTTACTGACCACAAGAGTCTCAATTACATCTTCACCCAGCGTGATCTGAATCTGAGACAGTGCAAGTGGGTTGAGTACCAACAGTCTTTTTACTTTGAGCATGCATATATGCCTAGGAAGGGCAACACAATGGCTGATAAGTTGAGGAGGAGGACTCAAATATAGGTAGTTTGGGAGGCTAGTAGTGAGTGGCAGATTATGGCTCTTTTCTCTGGGATGCATTTGGAGGTTCATGATAGAAAAGGGCAGAAATTTCTTTCCTCTATAGTTGTTACCTCTACCCTTCTTGATCGATTACGAATGAGGAAGTTGTTAGATTCTGAAGACTTATTCTTGTGGGAAAGTGTGTCAGGAGAAGACCATATTCCTTGATGGATCGTAGGAGAGGATGAGATCTTGTATTTCCAGTGTCACGTATGGGTGCCAGCAGACATACGCGATAAGCTAATGTGGGATTTCCATTCCTCGGTTTGGGTAGTTTATCCTGGTGTTGCAAATATGTATCATGATCTACACCATCAGTATTGGTGGCCAGGTGTGAAGAGGGATTTTGCGGGTTTTGGTATGAGGTGTTCCACTTGTCAACAGGTGAAGGAGGAGCATCAATGACTGGAAGGGCTTCTAAAATAGTTACCCATTCCCGAGTGGAAGTGGAATGATGTCATGATGGATTTCATGACAGGGTTGCTGAGGTCTCCTCAATGGAAGGATGTACTATAGGTTTTCATTGACAGACTTACGAAGGTCACTCACTTTTTGCTGATCAAGGAGACCTTCAGTGTTGATGAGCTGGGAAGATTGTACATCCGAGAGATTGTACGTCTGCATGGGGTTCCACACTCCATTGTTTCAGACTGGGATTCTCGTTTTACCTCTTGGGTCTGTCTGGGACTATATAATTGTTTGGGTACATAGGTGATGTTGAGTATAACTTACCATCTTCAGACAGATGGCCAGTCCGAGCGTGAGATTTAGGTGCCTGAGGACATGCTCCAAGCAAGCATTCTAGATTTTGGTGGTTCTTAGGAGAATCATATACCTCTTGTGGATTATGCCTACAACAATATTTTTCAAGAAACTATTCAGATAGAACCTTATGAGGATTTATATGGTATTCCATGCCGATCACCCTTATGTTGGATGGAGGCAGGAGAGGCAACTTTTTGGGGCCTCATCTTGTTTAGGAGACCACAGAGTAGATAGAGTTGATTTGGAAGAGGATGGCTACTACACAGTCTCATCAGAAGTCTTATGCTAATCAGCGGAGATGACCTCTTGAGTTTGAGGTCGGGGATCAGGTTTTCTTAAATGTCACTCCGAGGTTGGGACACAAGTGGATCAGGAGATAGGGTAAACTTCTGCTGAGGTACGTCGGGCCGTTTGAGGTGTTAAAGAGAGTTAGGCCGGTTGCCTATCGGTTCTATTTACCTCAGAGTTATCAGGTTATGCATGATTTCTTCTGTGTTTCTCAGCTTTGACATTACTTTTCATACCCATCTCATGATTTTTCTACCTGAGGAGGTTGAGTTAGATATGGACACATCTTTCGAGGAGTATCCTATCAAGATAATTGATCATAGTATGAAGGTTCTCTGTGGCCGGTATGTTCCTCTGGAATGAGTTCTATGCCTACATGAGCGAGTACAGGATGAGACATGGGAGAGGTAGGCTAATATATAAGCATAGTGACAAGAGTTTTTCGGGGTTTCTTCTTCTACGCCGCACTAGGGAAATTCAGGGATGAATTTCATTATGGGCAGAATTTTGTAAGAACCTAGATCTTTTATTTAGGTATGTTTTTCATTTTTCAAGAGTTTTTGAGAAAAGAGGATTTTCTGGAAATATTTCAAGTACAAGTCATGTAATTTATGAGTACACACCGTGTACTTTGTTGCTGCAGGAGGTCATGTGCTGGATGTGTCATGGCCACACACACAGTCGTGTGGGGTGACATGGAGGTGGCCTAAAGAGGAGTATGGAAAAGAAAATTGCACGTCGTGTACTTCAAAATTATAGGCCATGTATTTTGTTTTTTTCATTAAATGCATTGGGGACATGTCTAATGGATAGAACCATCTTCTTCTAGGATTTCTTCATCTGACAGAACCCGTACGACTGCTGATCTTCAAAAAACCCCTGAGCCTCCGTCCGTCCTCTAAATCGAACTCCATCAATTGCGTTGAAATCACATCATTGAGTTCTCTCTTATTTTAGAGCATTGTTTCCAAATTCCTCATCTTTTCCATGTTATCTTAGGTTGATCTTTTTATCCGTTTTCATAGATCTATGACATTATAAGGAGATTCAAGCTTTTTGGTTCAAGTATATTGACCTCTTAACCCCAAGGTTGGTGGTTTGTGCCTTTCTGTAGAAAGTCTTTGAGTTTTATGTGCAAATTTTCCCAATTCCCATGAATGGGGTATTGTAAGTTTACCATTTTACCCCTATTGTTTGCATGCTTTTCTTGTATGCCTAAGTAGAGTTCATTGTTTGTGAATAGGGTAATTTTCTGTGCTTTGGATGTATTTCCCATGCATGTTTTTCCTATTTTTGATTGTTTGGTCTAGTTTTGTCTGTTAGGAAATTGCCAGTTTATATGCTTGGTATTGTAGGATGATGTGACTTTTATTATGATATGGTGATATGTTGTAGAATGCTAGCCAAGTAGTTCATAAGGTTTACCTTGGTCGTTACACGCTGCTACAGTTGCTTGACTTACACAGGGCTGTGAGAACCTGGTGTATAGACCATAGGGAGAATTAACGTTGAGGACTTCTCCATAGAGTCTTTATTATTATACGATGCAATACCATAGGGAGAATTGACGTTGAGTTTTTCCCTAGAGTGTCAGTATTTCCTCGACGCAGGCCATAGGGAGAATTGATGTTGAGTAATTCCCTATAGCGCCTTTATCATGATATGATACTATAGAGGTAATTAATGGTGAGTGCTTCCCCAGAGAGTCTATACTTTAGTTGAACCGGATAGGCGAGACTGTGTGTGCTTCCCAAAGTGATACTAGTATCTGTTTGGTAGGACCTGAGGGGATAGGCTGTGAGTACTTCACCGAGGGTTACCAGTTTGTGCTTACCTTCTTTAATTAGTTGTTTATTGATTTATGGATTGTGGATTGTTAATGCTACATAATTTCCTATTTTCTTCTTTTTGTACTTTACCTGGAATATATTCACTGACTGTTAGGCATAGATCTCATGGTGGTTTCCACCTGGGATTCATCTCACACCCTATTTGGGCCATGCTTTTGGGCCCATATAGATTATATTGTTGCAGGTATAGATAAGGGCAAGCGCCCTTCTACATCAGGTACTTGACATGTTGTGGATCTGGAGAGCATGGTACCAAGCTATGGCATGGGATGATGAGTAGTTTATCTATTTATCTTTTGTACTTTGGTTTAGCACTTTTTGTATTTCCAATATTGTGAGTTTTTTGGCTAATTCCCTAGATATATGTTTCATGCACCATTATATATATGTTCTCTAGTTGTTTTATTACCAGTATTCCACTGTTTACTCTTGTATGGATGTTTAATGCTTCCGCTATTGTATGTGTTTGATTACATCAGTTGTTTACTCTGCCAATGAGGGAAAAGTTTCTCCACTATCACACCCAAGGCCCTCAATGCTAGTCTGCAGCCTCTGGTGTTTGGGGAAATGTGCTTGAGGCCATGTGACCAACCGGGTGCGGGGTGCCTCTGGGTGGCTTCAGAAACCTTGACATTACACTACCAATAGGAAATAACATCATCTAGGACATATATCATTGTAAGAGAAACTATAATTATCATGTTATTACATGATTGTGTGGAAATTTTGAATATAGAGAGTGGCCTAATAAATTTTATTCTGTGGCCATGGAATATTCTTTGGAAAATGATTCTTCAAGATATTTGACCTTGTAAAAAGAGTTATAATGAGTTCTTGGAACCCTAAAGGTAAAACTAGTATTGGATTTATGATGTATGTGACTTTTTAAATAGAGGCACAGAGCGTATTCACATGAAGTTTGGATTCTTCTCTTTTATATAGAGTAGTTTTAGAAGAATGATTGATTACCTTTAAATGTTGGATGCATATACAAATGGAATATTTGGCTTAATAGTTTTCCCAATACAACTGTTGTGGGTATGGCTCAACTCAAATATATTGAGGAAAGGGTGTCAATATACATGGACCTTATTTCCGAGTATCTCTTTATAAAAGAGTTCGTCCAACAATGCTATTAATTATTGGGATTATTGTTCATACATTAAGGATGTTGGTGTTGAAACCACTAAATAATCCAAATACTCTTAGTTTTTATCCCTCCTCTTAGGTTTTTAAATGATATATCACCATAGGGAGAGTTTGGAAATATTAGTCATGTAGTAATTCACTCAGTTGATAATTATATTCATATAAAGTTTTTCTATTGATCACTTTTGTTGATAATGAGAGGTCCAGCCCTTTATAGTAAAAGGTTTCCAGAATTCATATATTTTCATAGTGACCACATATAACTACTCAACCACAGTGGTAATTATTATGACATGTATTGGTATTTTCTTGGTAACATGATCATATATAATTTATTATACATTTTTTTGATCCTTTCTAGTAAGTGAATTCTGAAATGATGAATACTTTTTGGGAAAAGGGTTAATGTTTTTTCTCACCTAGTTGTGAGTTACGATCCCATATCATTTTTTATATTTAAATAATTTAAAACTCTAATTAAGGATTCATGAAGATATCTTCAATTAAATATGAACATCAAAAAAATCCCACCACACAATGAGACTCATTCTAAAGGAAAAGGATAATATTCTACAGAAAATGGATCATGGGTGAGATAATGGATTAATAGATGGAATGTAACTAGGTTTAAAGATATGGTAAATAATATCAGTGGGGATTTTGGTATTCTATCTACCAAATATATGAGTGTAAATGTGGGGTGTATTCAGAATTATACTATGTCAATAAGTAGGGGGCACTTCGGTCAAACCCCTCAAATTGGATGTTTCTTGTAGATTGTGCTATGATATTTCAAACATGTTTGATCATCACATGCACTTTCCTGTAACACATAAGTCATGGTGTGTGATTATATTCTATTTGTTAGTTAGGAAAAAAATTGTGCAAAGCTCACAAGGTGAATCAGGTTGATGCATTTGGAAAACATAAATTGAGTGGATATATTGGGTGAAGAGAGATAAGAGAAGAGATCATAATAGAATTTTATTTGATAAAAAATTTACTACTTGCTTAAATGATCATCTTAAAACCATTACCCCATGTATTTCTATTTTCTTCCAATTATATAATAGATAAACTAATAATTATACTGTAATTTTTAGGGTGTGTGGATCAATATTAAATCATTATTTATGATGAGGCTTTAAAAACATGAATCTAGGAAACGAGGAATGATATTGATATTGATTCAAGATGTCTAATCTCATCGTTCCATAGAGTAATGTAAAAAATTTGGGCACTATATCTACTCAAATATCCATTATTAAATAGGATCCATTAAATGTAATTGTTATATATAATGATGCATCAATTCGAAACCATATTTTAACCTCTCTTCTATATGATATACAAAATCACTAAACATTGTTTGTAAAATATCCATTTCGATCAAAACATCATCTATAAGTGTGGCCACATTGAATCATATTCCCTATAAAACACACTAGTGACAATGGATAACAAGCCTGAAGTTCATGAATTAGTCACACTAGATTAATTTACCATTAATTTATCTTACCTATAGATTCATAGGAATAAATGAAATCTCAAATAGAATATTCTTTTTAGAGGGAATTTCTCCAAATATAGGTCATGAGAATTTTGAGAAAATCAGAGTTTCTCTTTACTTCAAACATGATTATAGGTTATTGAACAATTTGTGGTATCCTATAAATAATAATTGTTTACACTACAATAATCATTTTTATACATGACTAGATTAGTATATAGATATCTGAAATCAATAATTTTCATCTTCAACATAGAAAATTTGAAATCAACCTTAGGGGGATCGACAAAATTAAAGGAATATCCCTTCCAAATGAAAATATAACGAATTCTTTATTATAAATATATTATTGAATGATGTTGAGAAATTTAAAATTTTAGTAAGGGTGTTACTATAATTAGTTGAGGGGAAACTAAATAGGAAATATTATATACTCTAAAATATCACCGCCAACACCTAGATCAAAATATTTTTACGGATTTTAGAATAGACGATAAAATCATGTAGGCTAAGGAGTTGTCTTACCCAACATTCCTATATAACCCAAATAAATTATTCGTTCAACCTAAAAGTTTATTATATATCTTGTAGTTACAATGTTAAACAAGAATTAGCACCTCATATTTAATTAGAAATCCTTTTAGAAATGTACCCACAAAAGTAGATATTTACATCTTCGATTATATCATGAGAGTTAGGTAAATTTGTTTGGTAATTGATATATATTTGGTTTTGAAAGAATATAAAAATAAATTTATACTAGCCTTTGGTTATTTGTACCAACTGTTTATTCAAGTTCAATAAGTTAAATCTCAATATATAATTTGTAGCCCAATAAAACTCCAAAAGTTTTTGATAGTTACTCAAATTGGTTGTTTTTCATCCAAAAATTATAGATTTTATGTTGATTTAGAATCAAAAAACACATTGTTGGATATTGTGGGAATATAACCATCCATGGATTTACAAGATTTAGAAAATTCCCTCAAATATCATTCTAAAATCAAATTCCGTCTAAATTTATAATCCATTGTGTTGGTGATAAATTAATTCACATGAATCATAGAAAACTATTAAAATATAATGTCTTTTTGGGATGGGGTTTATGGAATATTTTTTAACTGAGTATCAATCCTTATTCCATATAAACTACATTGGTTTGTAATGGAATAAAAATATTTTTAATGATTTCAAAACAACTATCTATTATAAGTGATGGAAAAAAGAAACTGATAAATATTATATGGTAGTTTTGATTGTTTCGGAAGTGTGGGGACATAATCATTCAAATCAACCTATCACCAATTTCTGCTCTAGTAGTTTTTTTAATTTGAATACTCACAAACCTGGAATGGAAACTATATTATTTTAGTACTAAGTTGTTTCATTCCTTAAACGAACAAATAACTTTTCAAATAAAAATGAAAATATTATGGAATGATGACTAAGGAATCAAACTAGGATGGTGATTTAATTGAGCTAAATCATTCAATATATGTGGAAGAGGCTCGAACCATAGGGGATTTATCAGTAATCCATGGATTCCATATTTTTTATTAGATTAAAATCCTCAATTTACAAATCATATTGTACATTTTAATTTACACTCTTAATCTGTCGTGATACGGGTTATGAGCATTTGAAAAAATAATTCACGCAAAAATTTTGAGAACATTAATATTAAAGAGGTTCATCTCAATCACCTCAACCAGGAAACTTTGGAACAAGTTTCTCATTATATGGTAGCCTTTAATTAATATCAATTTCCTTCTCATGAATTTCTATAAATACCTATTTAGTGAGTTCCCTAATTCCATGAAAGATTATGATTATAAAATATGAAGTCGACTGTTGGAAAAATACATTATAAAAAATGGGGTAATATAGTAAAGGTCGTAGAAAAATATCCAGACATTCATTACATAAATTGATCAATCTAAAATTTACAGTGAAACAAAATTCCTCTACTAAATATTTATAGGTGTTGGATAATAAAAATTAGATTTTTATAGATTGTATATCATCATCCATGAAAATATAATTGTCTTGAAATAAATAATCATTAAAGAAAAATATCTTCAGAAATCCAAAAAACATATATCATTACAAATAATTGGTAGAGTAAATTTCAAGAGATCTAAATCAAAAAAAAATAGAAAGAGTCAAAACTTTTAGGTTGGATGGTTTTTCAAATATTGGATATAGATTAATATGATTCAGACATAGTATCGATAAATGAACAATTGAGGAAATCATCCTCAAAATTGAAAACATGCCAAAACAAATATCATGAATTTGTTATAAGGGTTTGTTATCTTCATTCATTACCTATAATATAAGATACAATATAGATTTATCCTAAACATCCAATTTATTATTTTAACTAAGAATAATCTAATTTACAGCACTCTTCTAAAAATTTTATTCATATATTCTATATCTTCACTATGATAATTTATCATATGAAAGATTAATCATGTGGATGTATTCCTATTTTGATATTGTATAATTCATTATTCAAGGGAAAATATTGATTCTGTTACAATGTCCCAAAATTTATATCACCCTAAATATTACGCCCGGATAAAATAATAATTTACACAATGAGTAACATACAAGTAGTTGAATCTATCTAAATAATGGATCAGAATTATAGTCTTGTAACTCAGGATTTCAAACACTTGTTTAAATAAAAAATATTTCATTAGTATATTATCTTTTAAGTAATGTTCTCTTAAATAGGTATTTCATGTTTATGTGCACATATACCATCATCATGAACAATGGATAACCTATTATTAAGAAGGATAAAAGAGGATTCATTTTCCTATGAGGCCTATGCTATTGGAATGGCTTTTGTTGTTCATGTACAAATATTCCGTAATTTTATTATCTCGATAGTCCATTTGGACATGATAGATTGAATTAAATAGTATAATGAAAATAAAGAAGGTGGATTTTATAAGAATTAATTATCATTCAAGAAGGGTTTGAGTACACAGAAATTACATCATTATACACATTTCAAAAATTATCTGAGCTAATATTTAAAAGAAATATAGAGATTCCATAATGTTTTTTCAGGATCTATAGACCAAGTGAGAATGAAATAACTTTTTAAAGTGCCAAATTCTAGTCCATAAATTATTTTTTCATCTTCACTTATGTTATAGTTTGTATATAATACAAGATAGGAATATTATTTCAGGTAGATATGGGGCTCCACCCATATCTTCCCTTTATCGGTTTTTCATTTCATTGATTTTGAGCTTATTTATTTTTATTCAAACATAAATTTTTTATAAGTTATAGATGTCAAAGTGTTAGAAACAGAAAACATAATAATTTCTCATAACTCTATTTTGTGTTATAAATCATATAATTTTAATACCAATTTTTCTGTTTCACACTCTAAATTTTTTCCATGTAATGTAAGGGGAAGCATTATTAATTGAAGTATCGAACCTTTCTCATCCAACCCATTGCATGTTTTCAAAATAAAAATTATAAGGACTCTTTATTTTATAAATTTTAGTTCTTGCATATTAGACCATTTTCTGGTTTCTATAGTATAGATTATATATCTTAGCTCAAAAGTTACTAATGTTTAAGGTTGTTCTACTTTAACAAAAATTTGGTTTAATGTTTGGGAATGGAAATAGAATTGACATAGAGATAATTGGAATCTTCAACATTGATACCAAAAAACAAATAGGGAAATAGGTTTATTTAGTCAATGGTTATACTATCAAAACCAAAATGAGGTTCAAATATTGAAGAAGTCAATCTCAGACCAAATTAATTTTTAATTTATGATTATATTATATATAGAAAAAAATATAAATGGTTCTATTTAAAAAGAAATAATAATTTACCTAACATGAATGAGTAAGTGGAACTCATGTGAAATGTAAAATAGGAGTAATATCATGGAAAATTAAATGAGGTTTAGAGATCCACAATAATTTTTTTACTTCGTTGAACAAAAGAAGGTAAATTATATAAATTTAACTTTGATGTTTTTGAATCAAGGAATGTTAAGATAGAGATGGATAGCCTAGTAAAATATCTAAGAGAAATAAAATTATGGGTGTGTTTTCATACCATTGAATAGAAATAGTGAGTATTATTGATAACATTATTTTTTTAGAGTATTACACTATAATATTTTCAAAGACATATAAAAATGGTGATTCTTCTCCTTAAAAAAGGAACATACCCCTGAATTGTTTATAATGGGTCTATATATGGGGATTATGCATGTTCACCATATAAAAAAGGGGGTCTTGGGGTAGATTTAATAATTATGAATATTCATGAAAGGTTATTTTTAATTTATATACTCAATGTAGAAAATGTACTACAGGAAAAGTGAATATTCGAAGGTAGTTGGAATATTCTAGATCATAGATGATAAAATTGAATTAATGTAACATTATAAAGATGGATAAGTGTAAATTATTATATGTGACTTGTTTTGGGAAATGTGATATGGAAATACTATGGGAATAGGAATAAAACCACACATTTCTGATCAGATGGATAAATGTTTTACTCTATAATAAGGATAATAGAAGAAAACCCAACATGAGTTTCTAAATAAATACACTAAGATGATTTTAATTATAAATAATATAAAATTGGATTTTTTTGGTTCTACCACGAATAGGAAAATGAGTGAAATTAAATGGTTTCATGATAAAAATCTAGTATATTAAACCTAATGTGAATGAGGAAATTGTACACGGGGATAAAGTGATATTTGTTTGCAGGTCCAAGATTGGTAATCCAAACATCTCTATATATTATTTGAATATTTGAATAAAGAAACATGTGTTTATAGAAAATATATATCTATGATAATATAATTACTATATAGGGTAAATAGAATGGAAAAAAGATGTACCATGTGAGAAGATAGGTGGATTAAATACCAATATGAGTTAATTTGATCCCCATCACCAAGGTAAAAAAGATGGATGGAGTAATGAATGAATTTAAATATTTTCTTATGATAAGATATTCAAGTGTCACTATTTAACCCATGGTTTTAGGGATAAATCCATATGTACTTCTATAAAGGGACATTATCATATAGTGTGGGACAAAGGAAAGACACTCGAGCAGAATTGGGAGACTATAAACTATGAATATTTTTATTGATTAAGGTCTTAGTTAAAGGCATTAAGTCACATATGATGGACATATCTAGGACATATAAGGTATTCATGGATGGACAAGACCCTGTATAGTTTAAATTCATGTATTTTAGAACCTATTCAATGATGTTTTGGTTCATACAACAAAGACTACATTTCATATGTTTTACTGTTATATAAAAAGGTTCATATTTCATATAGTTTTGATTCATGAAATATATACTTTATAAACCCTATTTAAATCATTGATAATTTATTATTAAGTAATATCACATTATGGGATCTGTAAAACACTCTCCAATAAATTAAATAAGAGAGCATGATAGATTGGAGAAGATCGTTGGTTTGATGTAATGTCCTACCCATTTTCATTTGAATAATTTGAGTTTTCTCAGAAGTTATCCCTAGTGTACTTAAGATAGACAAAAATTATCCGTATATAAAAAATTGAAGTTGAACCTTCTTATTTAGTTATCATGAAACATATTTCTAATAAACATAAATTTAGTTCAATTACAATATCGTTTACTCATTAATTTGTTTTAATTTAACAAAATAAATCAGTTATCATCCTATTTTAGTTCTTTTTTCCTAGACTGCAATCCATATTTGATTTCATTAAATTCATTACAAACATTCATTTGAATTATATTAAAGGAATATATTTAACTTATTTAGAGAAAAATTAAAATAATATAATAGAAAATTTTAATTTCTTGAGATTGGTTGGTGGGTATAGACCCATAAAATTTAAACCCCACATGGTAAATGATGAGGAGTATTTATCGGTGTGAAATAAAATTGGGTGTTAATATTTGATGTTATCCATTACCATACATACATGGAAATCCTCATCAATCCCATAAAACCATGTATTATATATGGAAAGTAATATCACAACACCTTGATTTATTTAAATAGTTAGGATCCTATTTGATGCATACCAGAAGTGTCGACATAGTCTTTGTGTATGAAGATGAGGGGCTCCCCTCCTTTAATGAAACTGAGAATAATAACATCAAATCATTATTTTTAGAAGACTTTTTCAAAATTTGGGTTGTCATGGAGGATTAAATTTCTTTCTGGTTGATGAACTAACATATTTTAGAATAATATTATAGAACGGTCCCAATTTAAAGTAAATCTAACAGAGAAGACATACAATTATTTTTTGCATTAGATGTTTTGATACCAACAGTTTTAACTTGAATATTTTAACGATTTAATGTTTATTTTTGGTTTTACAAAATTCTTGAGATCAAGGTTAGTATTTTTAATCTAAAATATATTTTGCTTCTTCTAGAATTATTATTTGTTCTAGAGGATAAAAAATCTAGAAATTAATTTGAATATGTTTATTATAATAGATTTTTTTTTCAATTCGTCAATCAAACTAAAAATCATATAAACAAATTATTATATATTTCATTAATGATTTTTTGAATGTTAGAGGAGTTTTTAATAATTCTAAAGGAGTTCAAAAGAAATATGTATTTACTATGGATCTGAATAGAATTAAAAAAATGGTCAAGTCCAAACTTCATAAGGTTTTGTCTATACAATATACTTACATAATTGAAAATCGAATAACTATGTAAGGTGAGTCTGTGAGTTTTTAAGGTATCTCATAGACATCATTAGTTGATCTTCCAGTTTTCATAAACTACAATGATTTTGTATGGTGAGATAAAAAAATTAATTGTTTTAGATTCTATTAGTTGTATTTACATTTTCATATTGCCTAAGCTGAATTCAATATTTAATAATGTGATTTTAGATTCTAAAAGGTAGATATAAAATTTTATAAGGTATGTTCAAGTTTTTGTAAAGTAAAATCCTATTTTTCACTGTGGACTCATAGTTTATAAGGATAAATTTTTTTTCATAAAATGATGGTGAAATTAAATAACGTGAACTTTAATGATAAAAAAGAAAATTTTCCAAAGGGAAATTTTCAAGATCGATAAGAATTCAATTAATTTAAAATATATTTATTTGGATCCTTTTTTTTGTGATCTAAATTTTTTATAATAAAAAATAAAAGATGTTAAAACTAATCATTCATTGTTTAAAACATCACTAATGAAGTTTTTATTTGATTATATTAGTTAAATAGTTTTCATCAATGAGGAAAAAATTAATAAATAATGGAGTGACGTAGTTATGAAATAATTGCTCTATCACGTTGAAACATACATAATTTCTCTATGATAACCAAGATTGAGTTTGAAATATTTGATAATATATCGGAAAGTAAAAACAATTATTTTTGATGTTGTTAAAGACAACTCTTTTTCACTACCTTTTGATTTTTAATTTTTAATTTTTTTAAGGAAACCTTTTAAAATTTGATGAAATAATATTTTCAATATTGTGGAAATATTCCATAGTGTTTTCATGAAAATTTAAACTGAACATAGATATATAGATATTATCAAAGATAAATAAGGAATATTAATAATAATAGACTTAATGTTTCATATGTATATTTACAAGAATAAGAATATATAGAATAGTGATAACTTGATAGAAGTCTAATCTGAAGGAGGACTCCCTTATGGTTAATAATATTTAATATTATTATATTTTTGTGAGAATATATTAACCACTATGAGGAGATATTTTTGTAATATGATTTCAATGATATAATATTCTATATAAAATACACATATTAATACTAGTGGGTTTTATGGTCTTTATTGAATCAAGATTAGTCCACGTATTAGCCTTCTCGTTTTGATATATAAACATTTTAAATATAGTGTTCAAGTTATGTGTATTCATTTTTGTTGTGTGTGATGGTGATCAAGGTTATCACATTCATATGTGGAGATTTTTATTTCTATCATAAACATAAAAATTAATTAAATCCTTAATTTACCCATGTCTTATGTTATTTACACTTATCTGTGTGTTCATTTATAGCGGTATTAGAGACCAATTTCCTTAATTTTTAGACTTATATTTAAACAGTTATTATTTTTTGGGGGTTTGGTCATTAAATATTTTCAAAAGATATTGATAGACTAGATTCAATGAATAGTATATGGATTCCATCTTTCAATGGGAAAAAATATTACATCAGGAAAGATCAGATGTTTCCTAAATTTTAATCTATCAGTTTAGAGGAATTTGTGGCCGAAACTAACACATGTGTACCTCATACTGAATTTTTTTCATTGAATGAATCTAATGGAAAGAATTTATATAATAATGGTCACCTTGTGAATTTCATTCTTTCATACTTATTAGTGAATGAATTTCTAAAAGATAAAGGAATTAATATTGAAAATTAGATATTTGAAAAACTAGAAAACTTTTATAAATGAAAAATAATAAGAAGAACAAATTTAAACTATAGGTTGAGATGTAAATGTTTTATGACATAAAAATTAAGTAATATTAAAGTGTAGATGGTTTATTTACTCAATTTAATGAGATAGTGATAACTGGTAGTGGATTTACTAAAAATATATATAATATCATAGTTGTTTAGATGATTTTTCACATTTTTTTAATATGTTTGATTCAAATATTATTATATCTTAAGAATCGATATCTAGTATCATACCCTCTATATGATTATCAAAATATTTCCATGGATTATGAGGTAAATAAGGGAAGAGTTTTCTAGAATAATTGCAAGGTAAGAAAAGAAATTTACATTAAATCCTTGTCCTAAAAATTATAAGAAAGAAGATAATTATGAGGAAGATGGTTTTTTAGATTCTTAATAATATTATGATGAATGTTTTGACTAAAATTTTTACTTCTCTCTCGAAGTGTTTGAAATGTAAAGTGAATGATTATGCTGAATATTATATTAAAATGTTTCATGTGAGGATATATTTTAGATTTTTCAAAAAAAACTATCCATGATTGAAAAGAGATGAATCTAGTAAATATAAAGATGAAATACTGAAAAGATTATATAAAAATAATGATTCAATGAATGAAAAGTAAATATTTTCATAAAAAAGGAAGGGTAATAATTTCATTGAATAAAAAATACTCCTATCAAAGTGTGTAGATACTAATATAAAATACGGTTATAAGGAAGTTGAGAGTTTAAATGATATTGATCAAAAAATATTAATTTTAATGTGAATAAGTACGAATTCACTATTGAATATAGTATTAAATTTGGTAGTAAAGAATAAAATAATATAGAGTTTTAAATTATGATATAATTAAATGAATTCCTTTCAAAGATATCAATATTGTAAAATGAGATAAAATAAATACAAGAATACAGTAAATATTCAATCAATAAAGAATCTATCGGTGTAGAAAAATATATAGGATGGAAAAATATATTGACAATTTTTGTAAATTACTACATGATAAGAACAGTTCATAATTCAAGTTTCAAGAGAATCTGATGGAAAATAATAAGGATCTTGGGCCTATAAAAATAAATTTATAAAAGCTGAAAAGGAGCTAAAAATCATATTCAACTTTCAGAACACTATTGAATAATTTGGAGAAATTTTAAAAAAGGGTGAATCTTAGAAAGACCCAAAAAACACATTCAAAAGGTGATAATATTTCTGTAAATATTAATTAAAATTTAGATATGAATAAAAAACTTATGAGAATTAATTTTGTGTAAAAATAATTTAACTCCCAAAAATCTAGAATCTCATAGAAGACAAACATTAATGAAAAAACTACTATAATGGGTAATTCAAACAACTCTCGAACGAATCATAGAATGAAGATGTTTTTTGGATTTTATAAAAAAATCTCAAAATGGAAAAAATATTCTCAACTCGATGATGGAAGAAATTTTTGTGGCCACATCTAGATAGTTTTCTATTTAAGAGGTAATTATGATTTTCATGGATACAATTGAAACAAGAGATCCTTTGGGAATAAAATAATTTTTATTTTTATTTACTAATAACTTAATTATTCAATAATGTTTGGTGGTATAATTGTAGAGGATTTTTTCCTACACAAAAGTTAATGTTTTAAAATTAGTTTTAATTTTTTTTAAGGAGTTCTGAGAATTGATTTCTTTCATTATAAGAAATATTTTTAAGATATGACCATCCCAATCAATTTTATGATGATTCTCTAATCATCCTACTAGCCAAATTCTCTATGATTTTTAAAACACATAAATCAAAAATAAAAACAGAGGTAAAGAAAAAACATTTAAGGTTTGAGTTGCATGTAAACGTTTTTTCTGAATAGTGATTGGAAACAAGTAGATAAATTCCAAGAATATATTAAATTTTCAGGGGGTGAAAAATAATTTTATACTTTCATTACAAATATGTCACGAACTTGATAATGTGATGGTTAAAAATTATGGGTTATTAGTCACGAGATTGAATAATGATATTTTTTCAATATGACATAACAAGTGGGTAAACTTGTTTCCAATTTCATATTTTGATGTTTCATGACACATAATCTTGAAATAATTAAACAAATTATGGAATTGAAGAATTTTCCACTTAGACAAAGAAAAATTAAAATATTATATGATCATAAAATATTTGTGATGTTCCTATACTGAAATGAGAGAGGAATTGGATGTTCCATACTTTTCAAAAATGGAAGAATATAAATTATTCACATGAGAAAGTTAAAATTCAATAATATTATACATTAGATCTTAACCATTCAAAAAATTAATTCAATGTGGAAGTAGTTTTAAATGGCGAAAATTATATTACTACCTTTATTTATGAATATACTCATATCACTTGTATTATTTATATAAAATGAAAATAAAAGGCTCTGAAATTTACTATATGTTTCTATAAGATTTTTTTAAATCTAGATTAGATTCCCCTTGATGAATATCCTGATTGATGATGGTGTATAATAGACAAGTAAAATATATAATGTTTTTCTTGAGAAGCATGGTATTCGCCATGAAAATAATACACCTTATAGTCAAAAATCATCTTTTTTAATGGAATAATGAAGTTTATAGGATAATTCAAGGCCTACATTGATCGAGAATAGTTATTCATGGTATTTTGGGTGAAAATATATTGGTTTAGTGGTTCAAATTCAAAATCATTAATTATAGAGAACAACTTTTAAAATGTCACCACATAGGATGTAACTCCACAACATCTTGTAAAATAATATTATTAAATGAGTTTAATATTTTTTATATTTTCTGTTATACAAAAAAAATGATTATATATTTCATTATGTTCAAGAATAATTATATATTATGTTATATACAACAAAGCGTTTCTTCGAGCGCATTCATGACACTTGAAACTGAGCTTCAACAAACTATAAAATAATTTCATTTAAAATATGATATTATAACATAGCTATTAAATAGGTAGTTATGAATATTATTGACCACCTCATGAAATATACATATAAATTTCCTTCTCAATGTAAATTTATTTATAAATTCTTAGTAAATAATAAATAAATTTTTTCTAAATTAATTAAGTTCATAACAAAATATTTATTCTTCAAGAATAATTTTTATTTCATTTATGAGAAAATAGTATAACTAATTTGTATCTATTATATAAAATTTATTTTAGAAAATAAAATTCATTTTTGAAATCATTATGTCAAAATTATATAAGGGTAATTTTTTTGGAATTTTCTAAAAAGGTTAATTTGTTGGATAAATAGTAAAAAATATATAATTTTAAATTAAATATTAAATTTTGTTTAATTTATCTATAAAATAAATTATATTTTTAATTGGTTTTAAAGTAAAATTAGTTCAATTTTACATCAAATAATTCAATTTATGTCATTTTAATCAATTTTTTAGTGAATTTAAATAATTAAAAACTCTGTAAACTTTTAAACATGTTCTCATTAAACCCGTGTTTTTTCTTCGTGCCTACAAGATTAATTTTTAATAAAAATTTTCCACTCCTGGGATTTTAATTTTGAATAATATATTCCATATTTCGAATCATGATAATTTATAAATTATTAATTTCTCATCTATATTTTTTTCCAAAATGAATATTGAATAAATAAAAACATAATTATTGTGGTTAAGGTAAAAATGGATTTACTGAGGGTTAGACTAAGAATATATGGGTAAATTGTCCAAATAACTTTTCCAACACCCATTTTATGGATTATTTATACCATATATCATCTAGGTTCTATAATGGTATATTTTTTGGCTTTTCCCATTATAAAAATAATGGTATGATTGAATATTTTCAACAAATTACAAGTGCACAACTCACCTAACCTATGAATGAACACCCCTTCTCATCACTTATCTGTGCTATCAAACCAATTTGGTTCAGAAAATAACTACCCAAATTACATCCCCAGTTCCCTAATCTAATCCTACAATCATTAATTTTTATTTTAATCCAACCAAGGAAGGATTTGGTGAAAAACTAAGGGTGAAAGATGAAGAATAGGTAACGTTCATTAGTGAGCACTTTTGTATGATATCTTCCTCCACGACCTTAAATTATTATTATACCATGATAATATAATAAACATATTATATTTAATATACTTATATGTTTTTATTTTATGGTAATTACATAAAACCATCTCCACTTCCATCATATTGGTTTCTAAATCATCTTTCTTGTGTATAGAGGACTACCACCTCGCAAACCAATGCCTTTCGTTTTCCATTACCGCCACTCATAGTTTGGTATGATGAATGATATAAAGTATATATAAGATATTTATAACCTTATTACACCTAATTATTAATTATATCATATATACCTTCTTACTTTCCATTCTATAGGGGATACAACAATTCCACTCGAGTGTTGGGAGGAAAACCGCCTCGCGACGTTATATTATTAATTTTTCAATAACTCATTATATGGAAGATAATAAAGATACCTATATGTGATATACATGAAATAATTATGATATTTTTTATATATAAATAAATTTAAAATGATAATGTATCATTTTATTTCTTACGATTTCACTCCCTGAAAGATGATAACATTGTTCCTGTATTTGTGGATACTACATCCACGGTGCAATGCGACTCTCTCTTTTCAGAACCACACAACATGGATGATATGTATATTTATATTTAATGAAATAATATGGTATTTATTATATTATAAACATTATTTAAATATAATATATTGGTTACCAATTTTCTATATTGATAATTTAAAAATGGAAACATTACTCATGCATGCATATGGTCTACCGTCTCCATGATAGTAACATACACAATTTCTAAAATACATATCTCGTGATTGATACTAGAAGTATAATTAGTGTATATGTTTGATAATTATTTAATTATTATTATTTTTGATATTATGTAATTATGATGAAAATAATAGGACCCAAAATTTAAAATCACAACATATAAGAAAAACAAATTGGTTATTAATCAAAACGTGATTTTAACAAGGAATTGCTAATAAACAGGTAATAAAAGGTCATATGTAAATGCCATATAGTATTATATATATAAGTATTAATATTTAATATAAGTAAAATAAACATATATTTATTATACAATAGGATGAAATGACGATGAAGGAATTCGATGCTTACAATAAGGGATTTCCATCTCACTTTTACTTTCTATAAGACAAATACCAAATTAATAACATATTTCTTTTATGTGGTGTATATTAAGAGTTTATTAATCCTCATGATAATTTAATATTAATTTTTTTTCCTTCATAAGGATTATGATTCAAAGTTACCAAATTGGTAGTGATTTTGTGTTAAAATATCATCATCTATCATGATTTTTTATTATTATGTTTTTGATGATAAAATAATATAATCCATATTTCAAAAAAAAATAAAGTTTATTATAATCAGGTTATTTCATGATAATACATGTGTTCCCTATGTTTTTGTTCCCTATGTGTATGTAATAGTTTAAAAATAATTTTTTTAATAAAAAACATTTATTCAATAAAAATCCAATTTTATTCCAAAACATTCATTTCTAATAATGTTTTGAAGAAATTAATAATCAAAAATTTATTTATTAAAGAAACTTTTACCCAAGTTGTAATATTTACAAAAAAAATTGAAATGAATATTCATTTTTGTTTCTAAAACAATGTCTATTTCGATTCTACAGAAATGTGAAATAATATTTTTTTAACATGTACAACATGAATAAAAACAATTTCCATCATGACCATTATTTTATTTTAATATTACTTTATGTGTTCTCAAGGTTATTTTCAAAGATAAATATTTTTATAATTTTTTATCTTTTAGAAAGTATTTTTCAAATCCTAAATGATTTTTTCTCATGAAATGTATTAAATTATATTTAAATAATCCTTTATAAGATTTCAATATTATTTTAAGAAAATAAATTATGAAAATGTTTATGTTTTAAAAAGTGTTTCTAAATGAAAGGTTATTTTACTTAGTAAATGTTCCATGTCATATTTTGAAAACCTTCACCATATATGATAGAATCCTTTCATATAACATATTTTTTATTGGGGATATGAAAAAATGACACCATTCTTGTTATTTATCTGAATGATTTATGTTTATGATGAAAATATGATTATGAAACATGTTCCATTTCCATGAGTTATAATATGATAGAACACTTATTTAACCTGATTCTTTTCATAGGTTGTGCTATGATGAAAGGATAATATGATTACCAAACTTGTGTCTTTTTGATAATTTATAATATGATGCAATGTTTATGAAAACTTTTCATTTCTTAGGTTATGATAAGAGGAATTATTTATGATCTTGTGTCCCACATATGAATAATTTCGATTATCTGATTGTGGTTATGTAATTTTTTATATTATAACCAAGGATGGTGTTTACGTTATTACTAAATAAGGGTAGGAACTATATCTCCCTAAAATGAATTGGGTAAGGATTTATGTATCATGACATAGATAGGATTGGAAAGAAGATTGAACTCAGTTCAGAAAGGGAATTTGTTTGCTATGATTGTGTTGGTGTTGAAACTTGAAATCTATGATATTCTAGGTAGTGAACCCATTCCACTATGAGGAATGTGATTCCACTAGGTATGGTGTTGTGTCCCACATAGGAAGAGTATCCTCCCATAGAGTTCCGTTATAATTTTTTTCAATGATATTTGAATACTAAGAGAATGATTTTCTATTATTATGTGTATGTCACGATTCTATATCAAATTCCAATGTTATGCCCTCATGGATTATGTTATTTTAGTATCATATAATTCATGTATTATGAACTTCCAATATTGTTTCCATGACTTGGTATTTTGAACGTTGATATGCATGGTATGGTTTTTAAAATTTAATGATCTTGTTCTAATACCGTCACATTCATGTTATGATCATGTATCTCATTTATTTACCTTTTCTATTGATCTAAGATCACTCTTTCTTATGTTTCCATTCCCCGTGTTATAAGAATGGATTTTACATAGGGGTACTAAATGGGAAGTTATTTAGGGAATACATTGAACATATTTAATGAATTAATAATATTGTGTTCTATGTTTGCAAAGGCACTCAAATATTATAATCCTCGGGCATGTGTTTGTATAATGTAATGAATATTCATCTATAAATATTTAATATCCATGTATGAGAATCCTAGGTCTCTATATGAGATTTATTACCAAAGTTAACCTCATTATCTATACATATGGGTGTTTGTATGTCCTTATATAATAAATGTTAAATGATAAAGTATTTGTAAGTTTGAGAAAATTAGATTTGTTAGTACCATCCTAGGGTATCCTATAAATGAAAGAGGGTATTTATGTAACAATAGAGACATAGGTAATATTGATTATACATCTAATGTAAAAGTATGGGATCATTCATGGAAATAATAAACACACTAATATGTAATTTATAGAGTTGATAATGAAGCTGGTTTTGTTAAAAACTTTAAAGAAGTTTCTAGAAATGATGCACATTTAGAAAATTTAATGTTTTAATATGAGATGTATATCGTTTGAAGTGATGAGGATCAACAAAATTCATCCCAAACATGTTTTAGATGCAAAATTTAGGTCCAAATAATTGTTATAAAATAATAATATCAGGGTACATTAAATAATAACATTAAGGAAAAAGACAAATACATCACTAATTTTGTAATATTAAAATAAGAAATGTGAGTGAGTAATTATAGAATCATGAGGGGTTTGATACTATGAATGATAAACAATATCAAATTGATATGAATGATAATTGGGAGTTGGTACCCAATCCTTAAGAACATTTCTCATGTTTATTATTCCTTTTATTATATTTATTACCCCGATGTATTCAATTACTTAATTAATTATGTTCATATAGTATGTTTTCATGATATTTGGAAAATATTTCCAAAATGACTTTGGTATAAATTATATTTTTTAAAAAATCTATTAAAGTTGATTATGAAAGATATATTACATTGCAATCAAGGACTATATAGGTCTTACGTACGGGTAAGTAAAGTTTCCATTTTTCATAGAACATGATGCAAAGAACATAAGTATTATTTTATCATTCCATAATGATTATTATGTAATAAATATCATATAAATTATCTAAATAAACTTGTGTTTTAATCCATGTGATGTGTTCCTGAAAAATGAATCACATCACCTCTGGGCGATGGTAATCCAGACATATGAAGGGATGACATTATCATTTTTCAATGGAAGGGAATGTAAGAAAATAAGTGATATATTAACTAAAAATATTGATAAATATTTCATTAATATCATATATATACATTAAATCTATCATTATAACCATATGTGAGAGGCAGTGATGGAAACAAAATTACATCAGTTCGTTAGGCGGTTGTCTTCCATATACACAAACAATGGATCTTTTTCCAATTTGACAAATGAAGTTGATGGATATAGGTTATGAGAATATAATAAAAAATATAATAATATTGAATATTCTTGATTTTATTATTTTTGTATGTACTAATTAGATTTGAATGAGTTCGAAGAAGAAATTAAACATAAACACTCAGTAATGAACTATAACTCTTCTTGAGAAAACCACATTAGGTATATTAATATAGAATTTCATGGATGATTTTATAATAAAAAAGGCCCTTTATCATGTGTTTTTTGATGTAATTAAAATATTTGGTTTAGGATTTTCTATAAAAATATTCTCTTGAATTATGAAGGTGAGATTAGAGGGGGTTACCTTTTAAAAGTTGTGGATATAAAACACATATAATTTTTTAAATGATTAAAATATATTCCTTTATTACTCAAGAAAATGGATCTAAAATGGCCCATTACCGAATATTAGATGATATGGGGAAGAAATAGGTCCATCCAATTTGATGTAAACCAATTCTTAAGTCATTTTAACCCATATCTCTATAGTTAATTCCCCAGTACACCTGTTTGAACATTAACTATAGTAATAATTTTTTAATATTTTTCCTATTCCTTATGAAAATAAATATATATAATTATTAACTAATTTTAATTATGATGATTAAAAATATTAAATTAATTTTATTAAATTCAATTAATAACAATTGTAGGACTTAATTTAAAAATAAACCCGCAAAATGTGACCAAACAATTTTTCATAATCATGACTTTTAAGTAAAATAATGTTTTTATATCGAATTCAAGTATAAAACTTATTCCAATGACATTAATTGTATTTATAATGTTATAAATGAACTGATTTTACTTTTTAATCATTTTTAAACAAAAGTGACTTTGAAAATTCTTGATATGAGAAGATTGTTTATATTAAAAAACATTTTTCACTTTTTAGTGAAAATTCAATATTTTCAGAAAATTATATATAATTAAACTTAAGATAAATTTAACATGATGAAGTAAAAAATTATGTTAATCTAGTCATGTAAAAACCTTATAATTTGTAAATAAATATTTTAAATGAAACCATATAATGAATGAAACCCCAATTTCGTTAAAAATAAATATTTTTCACTTTTGAATGAAAAATTAATGAATATTATTATAATGAAAATAACTATATAAAATATAATTATTAAATATTAATAAGACAAGTAAATGATTTTTATTAACATTACATGGGTGGATACATCCCCCCCCCCCCTTTTAAATTCCTTCCCCTCATTTTTATTTAGAAAATAAATAAGTGAGGATACTTCTCCTTCATTTCATTTTTTGATTCCCATGTTACAACTTCAAACACATAGTTTTCATTAAATAATGTAACCAATTAAAGAACTTTATTCAAAAACACTTGGTATATGTTCTCACTAATATTTACTTTTTCCCCTTATAATAATGTTCTTCTTCCAGGTGAACTTATTCTAAGCACAAAACTAGAGATACATCTGGCATGTTTTTTCATGGAAATGAGAAATGAAATATGTCAGGTACCTAATATTAAAAAATAGATTCAAGAACACTCGATTGAAAAATGATCCATCATTCTCACAGAATTAATATGGTTGAATTAACCAAGGGATTAAATTTTTTTATTTAACAAAACAAATACAACTTTTCAATATAGTTTCTCAAAAGATTGAATTCTTCTCTCTAGTTATCCATTAGATTAAAGATGAAAATCAATACCCAAAAATTAATTTATTACCCAAGGACATAAAATTATTTAATTTAATTAGAGGTGAAGAGGGGTTCATGATCAGATAAAAAGGAATGATAAAATCAATGCAAAAAAATTATCACTTTAGCAAATAGTTAAGAAATTTTATCAAATGAAATATTTTCAAAAATGGGTACAAAATAATAAAAAATATGCAATCAAATAGTAGTCAACCAAATTGCATTATTACCTTGAGATGTATTTCTAAACACTCCATGAAATCCATGGATATATTCTTTCATTTCTATTATATATTTTTAAAATACTAAAGTATTCCATTAGTTAATTATCATTTACCTTTATCCGATTGAAAATTTAAACATTTCAAAGAAAAATCAATAGTTTCATTCTCCATTCCACCCAATGTGAATTTTTATCAAAAGTATCTATACATTTTTTCAGCCTATATGCATCAAAATAGAGATCTATGAGCCTCATGAAAAATTTAGTTTTTCAACTGGGAAACACTTGCCACACACAACCACTTTTCAAATATGCTAATGTAAAGACCCGAAAATTTCATGGAAATGTTTTTCATAATTTATTTGGAATTTTACCAGTATGTGGCTTTTGACAGAACTTGATTCCAAGGCCCGGTGTGCCCAGAATCAATATCCTATGTTTAGCTCGGGTATGTTTAGTGAAAGAATGAGCGGGTTTATTTATCTTTTGAACCGGTGCTCAGAATTGAAATATGATGGCACCGATGAACCCGAAATGCCGGTAATTTCTTGATTGGACCTTTACCGCAATTGTGTTTGCACAGGAGCAGAAGTTTAATTTTGTGGTTTAAATATGAAGTGAATAAAAATTTTGGAACAATTTTTATTTATATCTAAGTGGTTATATCCTAAATAAGGGAGTTAGGGTGGGACCCACTGGTTCCTAACTACCCATGTGAGGATAATTGTGAGTTGGGGCCTAGACGAGCCTCAACCCATAACATTCCATAACTCCTTAACTCCTTTGAACTCCCATTTTAATTACATGACAACTTCCCTTTGAATTTGTAACCTTTCCACTTCCCCACTTAAATTCATGCCAACACACACACCTTAATTAATTAATTGAAATTGTTTCATTAATTAATTCAGTGTTTGAAATTTGTATTTTTGAAATGCATGGCATGATCAATTAAAATAAGGGGTGGCCTTATTTTAATTTGGTTGGCTTGTTGTGTGGAGATTTGGGGAGAGATCCTTGTGTGAAAGAAGCAGGAAGCTCCTCTTTTGTTGAAGAAAGTCATACTCTCTAATGAAAAACTTCGACTTGGCGACCACAAATTCTCCATCCTCTTCTTCCTCCACGACAAGGGAGGAGACACTGACTCGGGAACTCACCAACGATGTTACGCCTTGTTTTCTTCTCTCCGTGATAAAAAGGTGAGACGCCGCTTCCTCCTCGGACGCTCTCCGTTGACGTCTACGAATCCTTATCTCGTGACGCCGATGTTCAACATCGATTTTTGAGGAATGGGTTGTTATGTTAAGGTTTTAATATAGTTCTTCATGGCTCTCCAATTCTTTGGTTTAGTTTGGCCATTTGATATCATCTTGATGAGGAAGGGCTCGGAATGCATGAACATGGTCAGACCCTTCTCCTCTCATTCGTTGTTTGTGGATGCTGGAGGTGTTTGCGAAGAACCGTATAGCGACGGGCCAACCACGAACGATTTGTCAGTGTAAGATTTTCGGGTCGCCGCAAAAGTGCGGCACGACGGTGGAGCGGCGGAGGGACGCGGTGTTGTCACGCGGCGCCAGAGCTACAAGAGCCACGGCCGGGGCAGGCCACGGCGGAGGAACACGCCGCCGGCGCGCCACGGTGGAGGGGCACACCGCCTTCGCGTCGTGCCGGAGCTACAGGAGTCGTAACCGGGGCGGGCTGTGGAAGAGGGGCGAGGCATCATCGCACCGCGCCAGATCTGTAGGGGCCGCGGTCGGGGCGGGCGGCGGCGCTGTCGTACCGCGCCTTTGGAAGAAAGTTGCGGCCTATGGGCGCGGAAAATTAGGAAGGGCGGACAGCCGTTCTGTCCGCCGGTGCCATCAACAGGCGGAACCCAAGGGGTTCCCGTGGCCATCCAAGGGGCTGGCCATTAAGGCCAGTCGTTCGTAGAAACTGGGGGGGTGTAACACCCCCTCAATCTGTGGCTAGGGCGGGCCCCACTGGGTGCCTCTGCCCCTCCAGGTCGACCAGCTGCGCCGGCCGGACCGGGCTGCCTGCGCCGGGCCGGGCCGCCAGTGCCAGGTCGGTCCGCGCCAATCGGGTCAGGCAGAGCCACGCCAGCTGGGTCTGGCCTCACCCAACCGGGCCAGACCCCGACCTGAGTTAGGTCGCCCCAGTTCGGTCCGACCCAGGGGGTATTGGGCCAGGTCGGACCGGGCCCAAACCCTCTATTTTCGGAACATCTTCAGTTAAATGCTCATATCATGGGCTAAGGACCTCTGATAGATACACTTTCAGTTGTGTAGGAATCATTGGATCTATACGGTCATTTCGGTATATTAAACTCAAGCTTTCAGCAATGTTTGGGTATGGCCAGGTTAGTTTGAACACGAAACCAACCAGGCCCTTGGAGCGGAAACACTCATAACATAAAGATCGTAAATCTGATTGACCTGTCGTCAACTATGTTGGATTCATTTTGATGAGATGGATCTTTTGGCATACTCCACCTGAGGTTTGGATGCAATTGTAGTATGGTCGAGTTAGTTTATCTTATAAACCAACCGGGCCCCTAGAACGGAAAAGCTAATAACTCTCCGACCGGACGTCCTTTTGAAGAACCGTCAGCGGTGTTGGTAATCACATTGTGGAACAGTTCCTTTGAGTATAACCCATGAGAGTTTGGGGTACAATTGAGATATGGTTGCATTGGTTCGTAGACGAAACCAACCGGGCCCCCGGGATTGAAATGCTAATAACTCACAGATCGGGTGTCTGATAGACGCGTCGTGTGTTACGTTGAGACCCCTTTACGAGGCCGTCCATCGAGATAATTATTCTTGGGACTTCATGATAGTTGATGTATCAACCCCTTGGCTCGTGGAGCGGACCTTCCCAGAATCGAACGTGCTGTGTGCGGGACCCAAGAGCTGGCTGCGATTGCGATGAAGATGACGACTGTACTTGGATCCTACGTGGGTTCGGCAATGAGGACGACTGTACTTGGATCCTATGGGGGTTCGACAGTGATGACGACTCTACATGGATCCTACGTGGGTTGGACAGTTATGGTTACTATACTTGGATCCTACATGGGTTCTACAATGACAACTTTTGTACTAGGATCCTACGTGGGTTCGGCATAGGAGATGATTCAGAAGCTGCATCTAATAATCTCCAGCCCTATTCATGAGTAGTATACCTATGTGAGATGTGTATTGACTTTCAATCATTATCATTGATGTGATTTATTTGTGATTTTTCTGTGTGGAATGGTTGTGATTTTCTGTGTGGACTGGGTTGTGATATACTATGTGGACTGGTTGTGATTTCTTGTGTGGACTGGGTTGTGATTTCCTGTGAGGACTGGTTGTGATTTCCTGTGTGGAATGTGTTGTGATTTCTTGTGTGGACTGGGTTGTACATGGGCTCGTGAGTTGGATCTGAATGGTAATTGATGACTTCGGTATATGTATGGGCATATACCTAAGTAGGGTTGGTTGATTCTTCATGTTTGTATCTTTTCATTATGGATATTCTTGTTGGCTTTAGTGAAACCTTGAGGGTCTCGGGGACCCTACTGAGTATCGTTATACTCACCCCTGCACGGGCTATGCCCGCACCTCATTATGTTAGATGCAGATAACGGACAGTGCTGATATAGACCGAGTGTATGAGGACTAGATGGTTCCCAGAGGTGGACCTTACAACGAGTCAGTACCCGGAGGTGGACTTCATGAAGGACGGTACTCAGAGGAGGTTGGCGGGCGAGAGCATTGAGGAGGATATTTGTACCTACCCTTCAGGTAGGATCCGAGGTGGATGTCCCTGGAGCTGCTTCTATCTTCCAGCCGTTTGTCTATCCTGTTGTACTTTCATTTAGTTGTAGTTGTACTTTTTAGTTGGGTTTGTATTCTGGACCACTTACTTTTCAGCACTTTCTTTTGTACTTAGTGTATTACTTCCGCTTGTACTCTGTTTGGATGTGTTTATGTTTTATAAAGGCAATGCCTTCTTAGTTATCGGGATTTATGACATTGGTACTAGTAGTCATCCCCTGGCCTATGGAAGGTGGGTTTGGGGTATTCACGGCACGGGCCCCGAGGATGGGTCATGAGAAATTGGTATTAGAGGAGTCGATTCTACCGCAGAACTCAGGACTCTGATAATTTCTTCTCTGTGAAGCAATAATTTTTAGAGTATTGAGTGTGGTTATCAGTCCAGGGAGTCCAGTTTTGGTGTGGCGGCTGATATATCCATACACCAGGACCCTGACTTCTGATTTCTGACTCAGTACAAAAAAACATTGATTGCATCTGTGTTTCAAAAAATTTCTTTGTGATTACTTTGTGTCAGCTCACCAGGTATAAATTGGTTGACCATGTCGCATCTGTTCAGGATGCCTCCACGCAGGCTATCAGTTGGAGTTTCGAGATAGTACATGATGATGGCCCACCGAGCGACGAGGCTCTGGTGTGGGGCCCTTTTTCTATGTTGGCACCTTCAGGTGGTGTACCAGCAGCATCACCACCCATTGGGTAGCCGATGCCACCATCCATACTAGCGAACGGTGCACGCTGAAAGAGTGTGTTGCACATGTTCAAGCAGTAGAGGCCTCTGAGGTTATGAGGCGACACAGATTCCTAGGAAACAGAGGACTGGATGGAGGCGATTGCTAGAGTTCTACACCTAGTTTAGACACTAGTAGGGCAGATGGTAATCCTGTCTACTGGTGTTTCCCAATGAGTGACCTTGAGGATGGTCAGCATGGTGACGAGGCTTCGGTACGTGGACCGATGCCTGAGATAGTACCTTCAGGTAGTGAGCCAGCTATATCACTACCTGTTGGACAATAGTTACAACCGGCAGTACCGGTAGATGACATATGTAGGTTTAGTTCCTTACACATGTTTCAGAATCATATACCCTCCGGTTTTGAGGCATGCCCAACTCACAGGCGGCTGAGGACTAGCTTGAGGAGGTGGCTGAGATTTTTCTAGAGCTGTAGATCTTCGACAGGATGACATGTCATTAGCTGAGTAGTCATCGAGGCATACCGATCGTTCCAGGTACTTTATGAATATGTTTCGATCAGTGCTTTAGAGAATGGACCTTTGAGTGAGGTGTGCTTAATGGATATCCGAGCTAGTATACTTTCCTCTATGCATTCCTACTTATGTTAGGGTGCTAGAGAGAAACTTTGTGGTTGAATGTTCTTTGGCTGAACGAATACAACCATTGAATGTTAATAGCATGAAACTAGCGCCAGTCTCAGAGACTTGGACGTGTAAAATGTTTTCAAGAGGAAGTGTTAAGTGAAGATGAATCTGAAGAGTAGAAGATGTGCAAGAAGAGCTAGGAGAGAAGCATGTGGTGGTGTACATTTCGACATGTTACAACCACCCACTCTTGTAGTCCCCGTCAGGCTCAGGGAGCAGGAGGGTAAGGGAAGAGAATGGATGCATGTGGTAGAGGAGTGTGACCCAAGGGATCTATGAATGATTTGAGGTACGGTCTGTGTCTACTACAAGCTGCAGTATCAATAAACATAGGTACCAATCATTCATACCTTCCAATAATCTTCTCTCAGACCTAGAGTTTCCTGTTATGTCATTGACTTGAACCTCACGTCCAGAGATACCTTGAGAGAAGACTTGATAATCACACTTACACCGACGGTGTGATCTGACCCTAGAGGCCAGAGTTTCGGTCAGAACCTCTTCGTGGCAGCGTCGAGGCCTTACGACATTAGTTTGGGTATGGACTGGGCAACCACATTTCATACATAGATTGACGGTATTATGAAAAAAGGATGGGGTTTACCTACAACATTTGGATGGGTTTTCCTTGGTCGGCGAAAAGGAAACCCCATGCAGCACAGTATGGAATCATGCATAAGTGGGTGCAGTCAAACGCTAATGAGTCATCCAGACATAGATTTGAACCAATCTTCTCCAGAGTTGTTGCACTGCTTGTAGCATTGACGTAGATGGGGAAAACCCTTCGTGTGGTCAGGGTTATACCAGTAGAGATTTTTAGAAGCTGAGGAAGAGGTTGACCAGTGCGCCTATTTGAGGCTACCGGAGAAGGTGCAAATCATCCAGGAGTGGATGAAGAATGCATAGAGCAGGCATAAAACCTATGTTGATAGGAGAAGGAGACCACTGGAGTTCGAGGATGGAGACCACGTTTTCTTACGGGTCTCACCTCGATGAGGTCTACAGAGATGTGGCCAAGGAGAAAAGTTAACTCCGAGTATCAACGGACCCTTCCCGGACCTCAGCATGGTTGGAGAGGTGGCTTACCACTTGACCTTTCCACCACAATTTCACTAGGTGCAAGACATCATTGACATATTACAGCTGAGGAGATACGTGCATGACCCTTCCCACATCATCGACCACAGTGAGTTGGACATCGATGGCGGGGCAACATTCACGGAGGTTTCAGTAGATGTTGAGGATCAACAGGAGTGGGTCCTACGAGGACAGTCGATTCCTCTTGTGTGCTTTTTCTAACAGCACGGGAACCTCTAGGAGAGAAAATTGAGTGGGAGGCTCAGTTGCGTGCTCGGTACCTCCTTTATTTTCCCTAATTTGTGTTGTAGCTTTACGGGGACGTAAAGCCCTGAGGTGGGAGTAATGTAAAGACCCGAAAATTTTAGGGAAATTCTTTTATTAATTTCTTTGGAATTTTACGAGTCTGTGGCTTCTGACGGAACTCGATTCTGAGGCCCCGTGTGCCCGGAATCAATATCTAAAGTTTAGCTTGGGTACGTTCAGTGAACGAACGAGCGGGTTTTCTATATTTTGAAAAGGTGCTTGGAATTGAAATATGAGGGCACCGAGGAACCCACAATGCCCATAATTGTTTAATAAGACCTTTACCGCAATTACGTTTTCACGGGACGAGAATTTTAATTTTGTGGTTTAAATATGAAGTGAATAAAAATTGTGGAACATTTTTTATTTATATCTAAGTGGTTATATCCTAAATGAGGGAGTTAGAGTGGGACCCACTAGTTCCTAACTACCCATGTGAGGATAATTGTGAGGTGGGCCTTAGATGAGCCCCAACCCTTCACATTCCATAACTCCTTAACTCCTTTTAACTCCAATGTTAATTACATGACAACTTCCATTTGAATTTGTAACCTTTCCACTTCCCCACGTAAATTCATCCCAACACACACACCTTAATAAATTAATTGAAAATATTTCATTAATTAATTAAGTGTTTAAAATTTTTATTTTTGAAATTCATGGCATGATCAATTAAAATAAGGGGTGGCCATATTTTAATTTGGTTCCCTTGTTGTGTGGGGATTTGGGGAGAGAGCCTTGTGTGAAAGAAGAAGGAAGCTCTTCTTTCGTTGAAGAATTCCATCGTCTCCGACGAAGAAATTCGACTCGGTGACCTGGAATTATCCATCCTCTTCTTCCTCCGAGACAATGGAGGAGACACCGACACGAGAACTCGCCAACAACGTCTCGCCTTGTTTTCTTCTCTCTCTGATAAAAAGGGGAGATGTCGCTTCCTCCTCAGATGGTCTTTGTTGACGTCTATGAATCCTTATCTCGCGAAGCCGTCAAACATGACGGCGACATTCAACATTGATTATCAAGTTAGGGGTTGTTATGTTCAGGTTTTAATACCATTCTTCATGGTTCTCCAATTCTTTAGTTTCGTTTGGCCGTTTGATACCATCTTGAAGAGGAAGGGCTTGGACCGCACGAACACAGTCTGACCCTTCCCCTCACGTTCATTGTTTGTGGACAACGGAGGCGTTTGCGAAGAACCTTCCGGCGACGGGCCGAACACGAACGGTTCGTCAGCGCTTGATTGTCGGGTCACCGCAAAGGCACGGCACAGTCATGACGCGTGGAGTAGAGCCGGACCGTGGCCCAGTCGAGCCGCGACGGAGGGGTGTGGTGTCGTCGCGCCGCGCCAGAGCTACAGGAGTCGCAGCCGGGGCAAGCCACGGCGGAGGGGTGCGATGCCATCGCGTTGCGCCAGAGCTGTAGGGCCCATGGTTGGGGTGGGTTGTGGTGTCGTCGCGCCTCGCCGGTAGAAGAAAGTTGTGGCCTATGGTCGCGGCGGATCAGGAATGGCGGCCGAAGACTTGCGCCATCAAGAGGCGGGACCCAAGGGGGGTCCTTCAGTCATCCAAGACGCCATCCATTAAGGCTGGTCGTTCGTAGAAACTGAGTGGTGTAACACCCCCCCCCCCCCCACCCCCCGCAAATCCACAGCTAGGGTGGGCCCCACTGGGCGCCGCCACCCCGCCAGGTCGACCAGCCGCGCTGCCAACTACGTGGGCCCCACGGGCCGGACGAGGCCTGTCGGACCGGGCCTCCAGCACCGCGCCAACTGGGCCGGGTCGCGCCCCACCGGGCTGGACCCAGACCCGAGTCGGGTCGCCCGGTTCGGGCTGAACCAGGGGGTATTGGGCCGGGTCGGACCGGGCCCAAACCCCCTATTTTCGGACCCTCTTCAGTTAAATGCTCATATCTTGGGTTAAGGACCTCCGGTCGACGCACCATCAGTTGCGTAGGAATCCTTGGATCTCGATGATCGTTTTGGTATATTACACTCAAGCTTTATGAAAAGTTTTGGTACAGCCAGGTTGGTTCCAACATGAAACCAACCGGGCCCCCGGAGCGGAAACACTCATAACATAAGGATTGGACATCTGATTGACATTACGTCGACTATGTTGGATTCCTTTTGATGAGACGAAACTTTTGGCATACTCCACCTGAGGTTTGGACACAGTTGGAGTACGGTCGGGTTGGTTTAGATTATAAACCAACCAGGCCCCTAGAACGGAAAAGCTAATAACTCTCAGATCAGACGTCTGTTTGACGAACCTTCAGCGGCGTTGGTAATCATGTTGTGAAACGGTTCCTTTGAGTATACCCCATGATATTTCGGGGTACATTTGAGATACAGTCGGGTTGGTTCGTACATAAAACCAACCGGGCCCCGGGACTGAAAGGCTAATAACTCATAGACCGGGTGTCTGATATATGCGACGTCTGTTGCATTGAGACCCCTTTGATGAGGCGGTCCTTTGAGATACTTCTTAATGGGACTTCGTGACAGTTGATGTATCGACCCCTTGGCTCGTGGACCAGACCCTCCCAGAATCGAGTGTGCTGTGTGTGGGAACCATAGAGCTAGCTACGACTGCGATGACGATTATGACTGTACATGGATCCTACGTGGGTTCAGCAGCAATGACGACTGTATGTGGATCCTAAATGGGTTCGGCAGTGAGGATGAATGTACTTGGAACCTCCGTGGGTTCGACAGCGATAACAACTATACTTGGATCCTACGTGGGTTCGACGGTGATGGTTACTGTACTTGGATCCTACGTGGGTTCGGCAGTGACGACTTCTACTCTAGGATCCTATGTAGGTTCGGCAGAGGAGATGATTCAGAGGCTACATCTAATCATCTCCACCCTTCTTCATGATTAGTATACCTGTTTGAGATGAGTCTTGACTTTCAATCATTATTATCGATGTGATTGACTTGTGATTTTTCTGTGTGGACTAGTTGTGATTTCTTATGTTGACTGGGTTGTGATTTCCTATGTGGACTGGTTGTGATTTCATGTGTGGAATGGGTTGTGATTTCATATGAGGACTAGTTGTGATTTACTATGTGGACTCGGTTTTTCTTTCCTGTGTGGATTGGGTTGTACTTCGGCTTGTGAGTTGGAGTCGAACTAGAATTGATGACTTATGTATATGTATGGGTATATACCTAAGTAGAGTTGGTTGATACGTCATGTTTGTATTATTTCTTTGTTTATATTATTGTTGGATTTAGTGATACCTTGAGGGTCTCGGGCACCCTACTGAGTATCATTATACTCACCCATACACGAGCTATGCCCGCACTTCGTTGTGTTGGATATAGACGATGGACAACGCTGACAGAGACCGACTGTACGAGGACTAGACGGCGCCCAGAGGTGGACCTTACGACGATTTAGTACCTGGAGGTGGACTTCATGACGAGACGGTACACGGAGGAGGGTGGCAGGAGAGAGCATTGGGGAGGATATATGTACCTACCCTTCTGGTAGGATCCGAGGAGGACGACCCAAGAGCTGCTTCTATCTTCCAGTTGTTTGTCTTTCCTGTTGTACTTTCATTCAGTAGTAGCTGTACTTTTCAGTTGGGTTTGTATTCTGGCCCGTTTACTTTTCATCACTTTCTTTTGTACTTAGTGTATTACTTCCGCTTGTACTCTGGTTGGATGTGTTTATGTTTTATGAAGGCAATTCCTTCCCAGTTATCGGGATTTACGCCTTTGGTGCTAGTCGCCAGCCCCTGGCCTATGGAAGGAGGGCTTGGTGTAGTCACGGCATGGACCCCAACGATGCGTCGTGACAGTTAACACCTTCTTTATCAACAATAAAATTTATAATCTTTCCATTCATGGTACATTCTAATTTTATATGAAACATGATCTTATTACTGATTATCATTAATTATTCCAAAAAATAACGCTTGAAGGACCACCATAAAAATAAATGGAGTTCATTCATAAAATTTTCTAAGTCAACATTCATCAAATCTTTAATAGAAGGATAACTTTTCATACATATTATAGTTAATATAGCATTATATTTTCAATTCAGAACATCATATGCTCTTTTATTCATTCTTGGATAGTAAATAATTTAATATTCATAACCCTTAATTAATTCCATATATATCCTTTTTATGGTGTTAAAATCCTTCACGTTGAATATATACTCTATACATTTATGATCAGTGCATATTACAAGATCTTCTCTATATAAATTATGTCTCTAAATTTTTAAAGAAGACACAACAGTTTCTAGATCAAGGTCATTGATATAAAATAAATGCCCATGAGGTTTTATTTGATGTGAATCATAAGCAGTTACTCAATGATTATACATTAAATCACAACCCCTTCCCTTCCAAGAAGCATTTTTTCAAATAATAATTTCACCATTTCTGGATGGTAGTTCGAAAATAGGGGCCTTCACTAATATTATTTTAATGGAAATTATACTTGAATTCTTTTGTCTAGATGAACCTAACTCCATTTTTTGTAAACATGGTTAGTGGGATAGATAATCGTGTGTTTTATTTAACAAAACACTACTAATATTCTATTAATCCCTAAAAACTATGATTCTGGATAACATTTCTAGGTATTACCCATTTATCAACCACTTTTTTTAGAAGGAACAATATTTATAACATCTTTATTTATGATTTTCCCAAGCAATGAAATCTAATGTAACTAAAAATCACATCTTCTATGTTTTCTATATAACATATTTTTATTCTGGGTTTTCTTGAACAATAATTTTATTTTTTATGTGATTCTCATAACTTTATAAATAAACCAATATATCATCAATAAAAAAACCAAAAATTCATAAAAATATAAATGGAAAACTCAATTCATAAGATCAATGAATAAAATAGTATAATCCATCAACCCAAATGAAATAACCACAAACTCATAGTGCACATAACGAGTATGAAATTCTATCTTCATAATTTCTTATTATTTAACCTTCAACTGATGGTCCCTAGTCCAGATATCACATTTTTTGAATACTATTCTCTCTAGAGATTATCAAACAATTCATCAATTCAAGGAAACATAAAAATATTTTTAGAAGTGAAAATTTTAAATTCTCAATAATCAAAATAATGATTCATGGAAAAATCTATCTTTAAAAAATAAAATAATAGAACCCCATGGAAAAGAAGTGGGATAAAAAATTTCCCTATCAACAAACTCTTATTAATACTACTTTAATTAAATAATTTCGACCAGATCTATTATATAATTTGGTTTTGAAATATATTATCAATATAAAATAATTCAATAGTAATTTCAAGTGATATATTAGTTATAATATGATGTAACACATTAAAAAACTTTTTATATATTCTTTTACTACCAACACATAGTTAAAATGAATAGTTTTAATATTTATGAAAACATGAGAAAGGTAACTATAATTTCCATCTCATAGAAGTATCTTAACTTCTTGATATGTTATTAGTGTTATGAATTCATTCTTATATACAAATAGAAACCCATTTCAAAAAATAACTTCCTTTACTCTACAATATTTCATTGAATGAAAAATAGAAATTTGATTCAAACCTTGAATAATTTCACATTGTACAATTGAAAATACAACAATTTTAATAATTAAAACCCTTATATAGATGATGATATGAAAATAATTTTAAATTATCATTACCTTAAGACAACCCCGGGTGTTTCCAAAAACATTCATGATTTTATTTCATGAGGTGAAATTTTCATTTAACAAATAAATTTATCAGAAATGGGGAAATGTTAAAACCCTTAATCAAACAAGAAATTTTCATAATCTAAATAAACAAGTAATGAACATGTTACAACTTTGTTTGAAAATAAAAAATCTATAGAATTAATTGAAAATAGTTTTACCGTAGGTATCTACTTATACTCTTGCTTCTTCTCATCATTCATGTTCCTCATCAGACACACATCAATGTAATGACTCATCTGATTACATTTAAAACACCTAAGTAAATTATTATCATAACTGATCTTACTACTACTAATATATGTTCCTTTTGAATCACGAGTTATATAACCAAACATACCTCATCAGAAACAATTTTCAGATTTCCAAAGCCTTACCCTGGGTTTCCTTTCACCAAAACTATCACTAACTTAAAACATGATATTTATACACTCATATTTTTTCAATGGATTCTTCCCATTTTTTAACCCCTTTAACTCTTTTTATTCTTTTAGTTTTAAATACTTTTTCATAAAAAATTTAATTTCCTCATTTTAATAAAAAAAATGTTTCTTAAAAATTTAAGTTAAAGAGAGGAAAAATATTCTCGATATCTTGGATTTAATCCTAAATAAAACTAATTATTTTTATGGTTAATATCCTGAATACAGTTTGGTGCATACCTTACCAATCAGGTTAAGTTTTCTCCATATGCAGCTAGATAATCCTTCTAATTCTTCCTCAATTCAAAGATTTGATTTTACATATGAAGTAGAACAACCTTTGGAAAATACTTCTCAAGGAAAATATTTTTCAATCTGTCTCATTCTATGGAACCAATATATTCTCACTCTCTATTATTCTTAACCATTGATTGTCATTGATCAAATTAACATTTCGAATAGTAAATATAGAGAGCTAAAATTTGATGATTTGGGTAAACAAGGAATTTGAATATATTTTCAATAGATTTAATACATCTTTCATCTACGAATGTGTCAGATTATATATTCATTACTAGAGGGTTTTGTATCATTGAATTCTCTACTATCAACATTTTCCTCTATGGATGATTATATATCTCAATTGTATAAATTCCACCACCATTTATAGTTTACATCAATTAATCCATAATGGAAACAAAATACTGAGTTATAATTTCAACAATTCCATATTTCTTATATGTAAGGATATTTTCATCTTTCTTCCTTCATAATTCAAATTTTGTGCTTCCTTTATAGATAACCATTTTGAATAGAGATAATTATGATGAATAAACATGGTAATATTAAAATGATATATCATGATAACCATATATTAGAATCACTTAAGGGTATTTACATACATTATCCTTGCCTCCGCAATTATCTAAACATTTTATCTGATACAAACTATAAAGAACCAGCCTTAAGAATTATATAAAATTGATTTCTTAATCTATAATAGATTTTCTTTCATTCTTGAATATATTTTAGATTTACATTTTCAGATAATTTTATCACCACACTTAAATAAATAAATATTACACCCCAAAGAGAACACTTCCACTCTGAATACATTTTTTCATAATAAGAAAAAAATTTAAGATATAGTATGTTTTCTATTCATGAGATATCTTTACAATTTTCATCCTGAAATCATAATTGACCCAACCCAACCTTCAAAACGTTTGAAAAAACATTCGATAAAATGGGATGAGATTATAATCTCATTAACAAACATATAAAAATAAATAATGAATTAAAAAAATTATTATTTGAATACAAATAACAATTTTTATTTTATAAAATAATCATTGAGCTAAAATTAAATATTTTCTTAACAATAAAATCATATCAAGCCCAAATATTTTCATAAAATGTTTCAAAATAAATATGAAATTAAAAATATAAAAATATAAAATTTTATTTTCATTCACAAAAAAATCAAGAAAACATTTTCTCAAATTTATAGATTTTCCCTTAATAAGTAGTATATAATTTATTTATTAACATCATCATATTACCTTGTGAAATCATTATATTTCAAAAAAAACATGGAAAGCATAGATAAATCATGTTGGAAATCTGGGATATTTTATTAATATCACTCATACAAATGGAATAATCATCCTGGAAAATTATGATAATCTATTTAGAGAAACCTAATTGATTAACTCCATCTCTTTAACCAATTCAGTAGAGAGTTATACCAGGATCACCTGTTATTATGAGATATATTGGACTCATCCTTCATCATTTCATATACAAGGCTCGCCCATCCTCATTAGCTATATTAGGCTCTCCTGATTCCATAAGTAATATACAACAACTATAACATATTTATAAAATTCAATATCATTATTTTATATCATTACACTAATAAAAATATTCTCTAAACCATAATATAATAATTTTATGATATCAAAATATTTATTCCATTAAAACCCATTTTTGAAAAATACCTAGAAAAAAGGAAAGGAGTGCTTTATTTGATGAAAACATGGAATAATGTAATGGAATTTAAATATCAAATAAAATATATTATGGCTGAAAAAAATATTTATTTCTTATATGTTAAGCATTCATTTTTTCCTCTCCATCAATAAATTTCATATAAAATACGTAAAAAGATTCATGTTGAAATTCTTTGAAAGGAAGTAAAAATTGAAATAAAAAAACCTTTATAATAATTGTACTTTTATATAAATATATATGTAATACAACTTTAATAATATGGAAATGGATGAAAAAACATTAATGTAATAAATATTAAAATATTTAAAACTAGGTTTTTATGGTAAAGTGTCCCTTACCTCGAGTCTGAATATTCTTGAACATTATTTATATTAAATAATAATAAACATATAAAAATTATTTGCATTGTTAAGAACCTTTATCAAGTCTATTATTAATTTTATTTTAATTATTACCAAATTATATACAATTACTTCATTTAAAAAGTTCAGGTTGGATGTTTTCCTGATATTCTGCACAAATTTCCAAAATTAATTTAGTCGGTTGAATCTGGTCAAAGAGGTAATTACCCTATCATATCATTAATAAAAATAATAATATAATAATTATTTTTATATATAAAATATACTTTGAAAACCATTAAATAAAAATGATTAATAAAAATGAATTACGCTACAATTGTAGAGATGGTAGGTCATACATACACATGAGTAATATTTCCATTTTATAATGAAAATTATGGGTTGAAGGAAAGTATTATTTTACATTTAAAAATAATTATTAAATAATAAATATTGTATTCCTTATTTTTCACGCACTTATATATAGAATTCATGTGTTTTTTTCTCAAAAAACGAATCACATCGCTTCATTGAGGTGGTAATCCACACATACGTAGGAATGATGCTATCATTTTTAAATTGATGGAAAAGTACAAAATTATATGATATATTATCTTTGAATAATGATAGATATACTTCAACAATATCATATCTGAAAATTAATTATATCATTAACATCCTTGATAGGTGGTTAAGAAAAACATATTGCATCGATCTATGAAGTAGTAGTTCATTCTACACATGAATGATGGTTCTATTTCCTATTTTATGGAATAAGTGGATGGATATAGGATAATAAACTAACATAAAAACATATAAAAATATGGAAGATAAGTTTTTTATTATTTCAACATTTAGAAAGAATATTTAAAGGAGATATAACAATAAATAAAACAAAAATTCTCAGTTAAAAACTATATATCTTCTTTAGAAAACCTCTTTAGGTATACAACGAAATCCTTCCTCAGTTGGTTTTATGATAAAATATAGGACTCTAAAGAATCAGTATAGATATAAAGAGAGGTTTAGAAAGGTATTTTTTGAAAAAAAAGCTCTTTAAGTGCGTAGATAATATGGGAGAATGTGTACTTCTATATGCGGGGGCAAGGACCCACTTGATATTTTAAAAAAGATTAAAATATATTAATTCTTTAATTGAGAAAATTGGCTTCAAAATGGACCTTTTATAAATATATGATGATATATATGGTTGATATATATCAATACAATAGGATTTATACATGTTTTTAGGTCACTTTGAACTTTATCTCTTCAGTTTAACCCCAAATTAAAAATTTATTGACCCTTACTAGGGTAAAATATTTTACTATTTTTATAATTCATTATGAAAAAAAATTAATTTCTATGTATTGAATAATATTAATTATTTTTATTACAAATATAAGATCCATTTTATCATATTCAATGAATGTAATTGGAAAATTGTAATTTAAAATTAAAACTTGAAAATATAAAAAAAATTAGAAAAATTCCTTTTTAGGATAAAAATGTTTTTATACAAAATTAAATAATAAATTTGATTCAAATTATATTAGTTGTATTTTTCACAATATAAATAAACTAAATTTACCTTTTAATAATTTAAAAAAAAATTACTTCACAGTTTCTTGACATAAAAAGAAATTATTTAATGAAAATCAGTATTTTGCATTATCCATTGAAAAAATAAATCTCTTCAAAAAAGTGATATCAATTTATCAAGAAATGTTGTTCAACATTAAATATGTAATAAAATAGATAGAAAATCACTTCACCTAATCTCTTGTGGAGTATAATATTTTGAATCTTAAATTTATTCCAATAATGTATTGAAAAGTATATATATTCACAAATCCAATATCGAAGGACTCATTTTAATTATTGATATTGTTGATGGGAGTTCAACCTCATTCATCTCAAGGTTAATATATGGTTAACCCACCACCAATTTCATCATGTCCTTTTAATATTTTTGTTAAAAGTGGGGAAATAATATTATAAAACTCTACTTATTTATTTGTTTATGTATTTTTAAAATATATTTATAGAGGGGGTAACCCTATTTTAGACAAATATTAATTGATTAGTGTTTCAAATAATTAAGTATGGATATGTTATTTTAGAGGATCGAGTAATTATATATAGTTATTAAAAGGGTAAAGATGTGAATTCTGCATTCTTGTGAGTGATTTTTTTGATTTGGGGAATACTTAAATATCCTTGGTAAGAATGAATATAAGAATATTTTATATATAGTTTTTAGGAATCATTTTTACAAATTTGGAGAATATTTGATTCTCTAATTGATTCTCAAGTGGTAACAGGACCCTTTTTCAGTTTGTATCAATGGTTTAGAAAATATTATTTCTTTCTCTATCATTAGGATGAAGATCAAAAACTGTGTGGATGTGAACGTAAGTGACTCTTATATGTACATCATGGTATTATTATCCATTTTTATTATTTCCTACTAAATTATCTCAAATAGTCATATAATTTTGAGATGATGATTTGTTTTGAAGTATATTGAGTTTGAAAGTAATTTATGTTCCATATTAGCTAAAAACATACAATGGAATTTGTTAACTCCAAGACATTTTTTTCGATTATTTTGATGTCTTTAAGGGAATGATGATTAAGGAAGATTATTTAAATCCCAAAGTGAGATTCATGTATTATAAAATTTATGATATTCTTCAAAAAATGGTATTTTTTATAGAGTGCAAGGATTGGATAAATTGAGTTGGATTTGTTTATTGTATTAAATTTTTATATAAATATATAAATAATATTCAAAACCACATAAAAAAGTATAATGTCAGATATATTCTAATCTTAGGAATTTTCTTAAGATTGTTCTGAGTTCAAGAAATTTAAAATATATTTGTTGGAATCCTCTTTTGTGTGATCTATATTAATTAAAATCAAATAATATGTTGTTGAAGCTAAAAATTCATGGTTTAAAACATCATAAAACGGTATATCATTCAATCTCATGAAGAAAATGGTACACATAATAGAGAAAAAAGTTACAATATGGAAGAGAGAAATAGATATGAAATATTGTCCCATTCAGGATGTATCAAACATTATTTCATTATCAATACCTGAAATGAATTTGAAATATTGAATCAGAATACAATAATGGGAATATAATAAGTTGAATTCAATTATAAATAGTTCTTTTTCTATGAATTTTCAATTTTAATTTCATTTTTTGAGATAAAAATATATTGTTTCTCAATGAAATCCTATTTTAATAGTATTGAATATATTAATTAAATTAAGTTTCACCCTTTTAATTGAATAGATAAATATATGTATATATTATTTAAGATAAATAATTAAGAGGAATAATAAAATAATTGATGAAGAATGATTAGAATAATAATAAGAAAAATATAAAGCACTATGACAACTAAATGGAGGTTTCATCTATAAGAAGAATAACATAATACTAAAATTATTCATATAATTGTAACTATGTAAAAATATCATAAACACTGTTAAGATTCAATGATTTCTAATGGTTTCATTGATATACCCTATAATTTTAATTCACATACTGATACTACTGGTTCATATGGTATCAGGTGAATCTAGAACATGTTGGTCATTAACCATCTCATTTTGAGACTTCAGCCTTATATATCTATTATTACCTTTAGACCTATGAAGTTTTTGACATGTGGAAACTATAAAAGTCATTATTTTAGTATGTATATTATTTTTTCTCTAAAAAACATAAAAATAAATTAAATCCCCAGTTCAACACCATCAAGTGATTATACTAATTTGTGGGTATTTTCCATATTGGGGGGAGGATATATCTTGAGAGAATCTGGAATGAATTTCATTGAATTATTCAATGTATTTGTCAATAAATTAGAAGAGCACTCAATAATACCTTATATGTATGGATTTCAAGCCCTATTTCATATCCTTGATAATTATAGACATATTATAAAATGAATTTTCCATTGAATTATATGGAATAAAAATGTAACACAATAATATATGTGGTGATAATTTATCAATAAGTATCTATATGTGGTCAAGAAATTATATCAACTCTAATTTATTAATGGTACACTCTCTAATAATAAATTTTATTAACTACTCCAAGTAACTTTGGAAATTTAACTGGGTTAAAATAATATATACTGTAATCTCCAAGGCCATAATGAGGGATTGGTATTCTAATTCATCATCAGTTTATCCTTTTAAAAGGATAAAAGGGTAGGGTATGAGATCTTTTCTACGGAAATGAAAACAGACCCCAAACTAACACAGATGATTTTTTGGCCTTTCATTCCCTTATCGATTGGACATCAACAAGTTCCATCGAAGTAAATTTCCTATGTTTTATAATTCCAGGTATAAATAAAAATTTCTCATCAGAGAGTTCCATTTTTAATGTTGATTAATGTTAGGAAGAATGTGTCACAAGAAATTAGACAAATGATTTCCCTTTAGATTTCAATTGAGAGATTAAATAGAGAATGGTTTGTTAAATAATTGATAGAGATTGTCTTTAAATAGATATAAAAGAGTTTTATTTTGGTTTACACTGTATTATAAAATATTTTTAAATCTCATGGTATGATGTTATGCCCCGACCCTAGTTACCTAGAGTCAGAGCATTATTATATAACACTTGCATGATCACAAGGAAATCATGTCTCGAATGACCGATCAGTTTAGTGTTTTTGGAAACAAGATTCATACATATAATTTCAAATTTAAAACTTGAAAAGAAATAGAACATAAATTTATTCCATTAGAAACATTCAATCCTCCTAGATTATTCCTGCAAGTCACTCATAACTAAATTCTTCATATCCTGGGAAAATGAAACATAAGAAAGGGGTGAGCTCAAACACTCATTAAGGGTAAGCAATACAGCGGAAGATAACAAAAATATTAAGCATGGTGAATAATTGAAACCACATGACTTTACCAACAATAAATATGAATACATTTATGGAAGGAATATGAGATGAAATAATAATGCCATAATAAAAAAAATCATGGGTATTCTACTAGTCGAATGACCACATGAACTATCAATATTATTTTCATAATGAGAGAATGTATAATACCAGACATTCTGAAACATTTTTTCAAAGCCTTGGACAAGACATATAAAATCGATTAAGGTCTCGGCCAAAACCATATATCAAATTTGGAATGGCCTCAGCCAATTCCCCAACTAGTTGTCTCATGAGACCTACCGATTCATCGAAGAGCTATAGAGGGCTCCAGCCGTCACCTACTAAGTCCAATACCTTCCTCATACGAAAAGGTTGAAATATAACACAAAAATTCATATTAAAATTAGGATACAAAATTTCAATACATTAACCATAAAAGATGAATGGTATAAAAATAGCACATCCACAGTTATACATATCACAAAACCATCAATGCAAAATGGATGTTTTGTATCATAATAAATCAACTTCAAATAAAATTAAAATCCATCAAAGGATATTGACATAGATGAAATGAAAACCATTTTTAGAGAAATATCTCTTTCTATTTTGAAATCATTTAAGAGTCACATAATTATACAAAAAACATTTATTTTGAAAATATTCTTATAAGCTTGTAAGAGAAGTTTAGATGATGTTATAATGACAGAAAATAGGTGCACCTTCCGTATAAGTTAAAAAAATACATTCTTACCTTAATTTTGATGAAAATGTTATGAAGGACCTTGTTTGGAAAATGACAAGAAGATTACATTATAAACATCTTATATAAAGTTAAACAAGGGTATAAATGACTTTAATCCGTATTCTGTAAAGTAGTAAGAATGTTTTGAAATACATTTTTAAGAAACATGGATGTGGATGATAAGGAAGTCCCAATAGGTACTTAAGTAAAAACAACCTCGGATGATAAAGAGATTGTGAAATTAACCCTTACCTTGAACTTTTCCTCGGTTGAGGGTAGGTTAACTTCCTATATAATGGTGAAATAATTTTTATTAAATTATACAAGAATCATATACATTAATATGATATCATATATGATCTTTTGATGTTTCTTTGTTAATAATATCTTAGTAATATCGTCAATTCGGGTGTTAACTGATTCGTTTTCCTATATATAATTTGTAAAGTATGTAATTTTTTTATGGATAGTATGTATCGTATTCATATTAAGAATGATATTAAGTCTTTAAAAATTATTTTTAATCATATAATGAAAATTATTCTTGAGTGGATACGCTAGGGAATTAATTTCATCGTGTTCGCAGAGACGGTAATCTGTACGTACGTACGAGTGACAATATCATTCTTTTGATATTAAAATAATATATAAATGGATGTTATATCATATATAAACAATAATTGTCATGTTATATTTATTATTTAAATTAATTACACATCATTATTATACCCATCCATATAATAATGTATTGAATAACAATTACACCACGACACGGAGACGGTAAGTCATACGTATGCACGTATGTTGACATTTCATTAAAATGATGGATACAATACTGAATATGGTTGTACCATATTTATAATAACATCACAGTGTATAAAATATACTAGAATTATTATTTTATAATAGAAACAACAAAGAAAGAGGAAGTAGAAGAAAAAAGAAACTTGAAAGATGTGATGAAATATTTACCTCTTCTTCGGGTTCTTCCTTTTGATTTGATCAAAATGGATCATTAGGATGGCTTTTGGACTAAACGAATGAATCTTGGATGAAGGGAGGATAGATGAGAGGGTATTTGGGTAGGGTTTGGCTAAGCCAAATGGCTTTGAATGTGTTAATTAAAGAGAAGGGGGCGCCCTTTTATTAGAGGAGTGAGGGGCACCTTAAGAAAAGCTAGAAATATTATTTTATAATAAATCATTTTCGGTTTCTAATTGCTCCAAAATTTATTATTTAAAGTATAAGGTGGGTATGGGTCCAAAAAAACTCAACCAATAGGTTTTAGATAGGTTTGGACCACAATATTAACTTTGTCTTTTACATTTCACTCTTAGTTAAATAGTTTGACATTTTTCATGTCTCATTGTATTTTTAAATTATATGGTTAATAAACATACTATATACTTCCAATATAACCCCAGTGGTTTATTAATGATACACCTATCATTATATAAGTCTTTTTTCCGAACCTTAGATTTTTTTGAATCAAATATCAATTAATAATATAATATTTGTTTTAAAAACTCTTTTTTGTCAATTTTGACACTATTTGGTATTTTGTTTTTTCTAAATTAATAACAGCATTATTACTTCGAAAAAATTCCTCTAACAAACACTAATATGTCATATTAACCAATAAAGTTAGTGTAATTCAAGAAAAGTCTCATATTACATTTATTTGGATATTTATAATTTCAATTATTTTAATCTATCATTAATTAGGTAATTACTGCATCATCATTGTGCCATAAATAAGTTAAATTATTTAATGTCTAAAAAATATAAATAAAATACCATTATGTAGGAAACAGTTTTATATTTCTAATTAATATTTATAGTCGAATTCAACTTATGTGTAACCCTATATTAAAAATGTTTTAGTTATTAAACGTTGATTTTAACTATTTTAACTCTTCTTTGAATTAAAAAAAATAAATGTCCTAATCTAATCCAAGTGGACCAAAGAGATTCATATTTTTTTCCTAAGGTTTTTTTGATTGAATTATACTTATCCAATAGAATTAGGACATGTGTTAGGGTAAAAATAATATCATTTTTACCCTTAAATTCCCTATTTACTTTAAGCCGAGATAAATAAAAGTAAAAAGTTACTATTCACCAAAAATTATTTTCATCATATTGAACCACTTTTTTCTTACTGATATCAACCGTGTCTCTATGATTTTAGAAATCACACTCACAAAAGCGGTAAAATTATGTTTTATGTGAATTTTCAATTTCTCCTAGGAGGTGGGTAAAAAACGGTGGAAAGTTCAATAAAAGTTTTATATATCTAAAATTATTATAAACTGACTCCAAGGAATTAAATTAAACTATTATAGGTATTATGTATCTATTTTGACCTAAAATAAATTTAAATAAAATAAATAATTATTTAAATAAAAATTTGGTTTTAAACAATAACTCGGTGTTTTTCACTATTAATCAAAAATTGAAAGTTTTCAGAAAAATACCAAATATTCACCCTAAGTTAATTTCTATATTCCGAATCCAAAAATGGAGTCAATTTTTAAAGATTAAATTTTTAAACTTTTAAAAATAGGTTACAAATATTCATAACGGCAAGTTTGATTGGTTGTGGTGTGTTAGAACACGAAGTTGCGTACAACACACGCCATTGTGTAATTCAAAGAGAAGTGTATCGTGGAAGATTGGGGTGTTAAATATGACATATATAATCATAAGGAAATTTCATATACTTTGCTTGGGAATATCACAATGATTGTTGTGGATAAATTACAACACTTCCATAAATCTATATCATATTGAATTAAATAGTTATTCACAAGTATTATAGTATAAGCTTGTATTTTTTGGGATTAATATGGAATGAAAATGTTAATATTTAGTAACTTAATCTTCTACACTTTGTTTATCATTATTATTATCATGTAATATAAAGAAATATATGGAACAATCATTCAATAAATTTATATAATAAACTAAATCACACTCATCTATGCATTTACCAAGAATTTTTCATTGGATGCAATGAATGAAATTATACATAACATTTTAATAAATTCAATAAATATTTTGGGTACATCACTAATTCCTATAAAATGAGGTAAAAGCCCATCAAAATGGTATATATGTTTCTTATTGATTCTATCAATAACCTCATTCATTTGTCCATTTTATTCTAGGGGTACTAAAATACTATGGAAGTTGAGGAATAGCCTACCCAAATGTTGGGTGATTCAGGTCATCCTATAAATATTTCATGGAAGTAATAATTTGTTGGATACTTTTTAGAGATCTTTCTTGAATGCATATTTGAATAAATAATCTATGGAAATTTTTAGTGTAAAGTACCCACATTTTTCTTCATTTTATTTTATATGTGGTTTGGTTTCATAGAATGGGGATCATGGGAATTGGGTCCAATATTTGCGGCCACTACTAAAATAACTTTTATTTGATCCGTAGAGACACAATGAAGTAACATATCATTCCATTCTTAAAAAGATTCATAAAATTGAGTTTTAAATGAATATGAATAAATATTATATTTCATATCATAAACTGCAACCTAAATTTTCCTTTAGAAAAAATTATTTCACGATAAGTATCACACAAGTTAATAGAGACTTTCAACTGGGTAAAGATTTATAAAAAAGGATTTTATAATAAGTTATTATAATAGACCCTATGATTTCAGAAATCATAATGTGTGATTTATTAAAAACATATTTCCATGAAATATCATATTATACAACATGGGGAATTATCTAAGATAACAGTACTGATATGAACTGTTTTCATGTCACAAAATAAATCATCATTTCATCACTATAATATACTATATGTCATGAAATATGACCTCCCAAGTATCATATATCATATTACAGGCCTATTATATAATATGGAATCATATATTCCATCAGGTATGACTGATAGGGAAACTATTATTTATTTATTGGTCATAGAAGATAAGTTGTAGAGTGTGAACTAAGTAATGAATTATGACCTGGACACATCATTAAAAATGATATATAGAAAAAAATACATTCTCTTAATTATAAATTTAATTTTACAATTTTTAAATTATTTAAAATTTAATAAAAATATATATTCTTATATTTATATATTTTATAAAGTATCTATAAATTATATAATTATCAAGTGTTTATAAGAAATTAATAAATGTTTATAAAACACTTAATAAATATTTATCAATAAAATTAATTATAAATTTTAAAATACATTTTATAATTTATATTAAATGACTTATAATTTTTTTTATAAAATTTTAATATCAAGATTATATAGTATTTTAGAAAGTGTTTAAAAATTACAAAATGTGAGAAAATATAAAGGTGTTTACATAAAATTGTGAATGATTTATAACAATTAATTTAAAATGTTCAAATTAAGAGGGATTATTTAATGAAATTATTTACACCATATTATAATATTTTCTGATAATTGATATGATCAAGGTTTAAATAATATTAAATATGTGATGTTTAGGTTATATAAATTGTTAACAAAATAGGTTTGTAATAAAAATTGTTTATATTTTTTAAATTTAAAATATTTAAGTAAATGTAAAATAAAGGGTAATATAAATGAGTGTATATTAGAAATATAAGTGAATTTTTTATTTCTATTCAATTATAGAATTTCAATAATGCATTGATAAATTATAAAGTGTTTATAATTCTTCTATTTATAAATTTTTCACACATTTGTATCTAAAATTTTAATTTATAAAATATTAATTTATTTAGTTCATTCACTAATTTATTCATGAATGTAAATGTTTTATTTTAAATTAATGTATACTTGGTTTGACTTTTTAAACTTATTCTAAATTATAACACATGTATTTAAGAAGTTTCATTATAGGTATGATAATTGATTTAGTTATCTTTTATGTCGATTTTCAGCTTGTCCAAGTATATGAGATTTAATTAAAAATTTAATTATATTTTATAAAATTATGTATTAAAACTAGGATGGAATTGAGTCTATATATAGTGTAGTACTTTTTGTATAATGAGTTTGGGTAGATTGCTCAGTGTCCTATGAGTGTAGGATCTACTTAGAAAATTGGGGGTTGCTTACCTATTTCTCCATGATTACTCTTGTGTGTATTATTGATTCTATATCATAATAATACTTTAAATGAAATTTTTCATATACCTTATGAAATTTTTATATATGTGTATGTTTAAATATGAGTTTTCAATTGCTTTATGTTGGTATCACAGTCCTTGGATTGTTTAACGTATTACACATCAATACTGACTAAAATTTTGATTTGGGGTAATGAATTTATATTCTACGAAAATCAATAGAAGTTCCAATAATTGTAAATAGGATGTATGAGATTAGAAAGTGATATTTAAAAATTACCTTTAAAATACCTAGTTTATATTCCATCCAAGGAAGACACAAGTTAACACCTCGATCATCTAACCAGGTATTTTCATGCTAAATCTAGCTTCCCAAGGATATCATTGTGAAAGGAATGTTTGGAAAAGTATAACCCTATGGGTTAAGACTAAAAACACCACTATGATCAATAGGACACATTTTTCTATGAAGCACTATGAGATAGGACATCAGAGGAATGGATTTCAGTTTATCTATACTATGGATTATATTCAGGGTAATATACTAAACTATTAAAAGGGAATATGTGATATGATTAGCATGATGGACTACCTTAATTTATAAGATATGAAATAATATTAAAGTTGTCTCAATAATTATTTAATTATATATCATGTACCACTAATTGTTATTAGGGATTTAAAAATGAGTCAATATTTTAGTGGGAGCACATTTCATAAAAGTACATATTACACGAGTGTAGAACATGATATTCATATGATAAAATATTTTGTAGCATATTTAATATCATCATAATCATACATTAATTCAAGATCAACCCTTTATAAAAAAACTTAATGGAAGAAATTTTCTCCCTTAGTAAAGAAACATAAGAATCATTCTTATGTAATAATGAAATTATATGTGTTAAATTAATACTTTCATACCTAACCAAATGTTGAGATATTCAAAAACTTAATCATAACCATTATGAAAATAATATATGAATTTAATTGAGGTATTTAATTCAATAAAAGAAATATTATGGAATTAAATTAATTCCATGATCATATTCTTAATATGGATGAGTATATTAATAACTTGAGGAGACTAAAATTTTTCTTTCATGTCATGTTATGGCTAAAGAATTCAATTATTTATCATCATTGGAAATTATTATAATAGTAACCATGGGTTCAATAAAAATTTAAACTATGTTTTCATGGTATTAAATATACATGAACTAGGAATGATATATCTAGGTTATGATGTTTTATTTATAGTCAAAATATTTAAAAATCATAATAAAATTTGAAAGGTGTATTGGAAAGTCCAATAAGGTTTTTTTGAGTAACTTTCCAAATATGTTGAAACCTATAGTGTCAAGAATGATGGGTAATATTACCATTTGGATAAAAAAAATTTATGATATGTGAATGGGTTAGAGAAACTTCATGTAGAGTCCATGTTAGGAATTGGTGTAGTAAAAATCAAGTCACCATTTTTTAAATGGTATGTGAAACCAAATATATAATTTTAAAAATTTTAAAGTATACAGGAGTTAATAATCAAGGAAATAACTTATAGATATTGTGTTTTGTATTCTAATATAGTAAAAATAGTTGTTATGAAAAATATTTGGGATAAAAAGAGTATTTTTAATCCTTCATAGATCTAAATAAGGGATGTGTATAGTTATCTCATGTCTCTTATTTTATAAGAGAAGTAATTTTTTGACTAATGTTTTCTTATAAATAAAATTTCACAATCACTACCAGAAAAAAGGTTCTTTGCGGTGGTTTATTTGAGTTGATTTTATATAGCCACCATGAATTACAAAAACCAAAATATTTTCTAACTTATTTTTAGTGGTTTAAATAAAATCACCACTTATAAATTATTAGTGGTGATTTCAGAATAAATTTTTTTCCGACCATTATTTATATATAGTTATTAAAAACAACTTCCAATAAATATAAATTTTTTCCTTTATAGCCCCCACCTTCCTCCCATTGATCATAGCATGAACACACACAATATCATCAATCTTACTTCCATAATTCTCCTTAATCTTCCACTCAATGAAAATCTCCCCACCCCTCAAACACAAACATATATCATTGCGATGTTATCCCCTCTCTTTGATACTAGACCCAAATCACTGTTTTACATGTTTTAGAAATTTTTTTTATCTAAATTTATAATTATTTTATGATTTTTCATTTTTTTTCTCCAAATCCATTTAATTCCATTAGTATGTTATAAACCAATACATAGTTAAATTCATATTAGTTTTTGGTTTTTTAATATCTTTTTCATTCTAAATTCTTTTAATAACTTTTTTTCATTTTTATTTTTATTCATAAGTTATTCTAATTACAATTTCATAGCCTTAAATGAGTTCATGTGATTCCAAATAATCGGTATGACCAAATATGAATATTTAAAGTGGAAGTTATGAATTCAGGGATAGACCATTGAATCAAATTCCTTAACATCAATATTATCCAACCAAGGAGGATTACCATAAGGGGTTATTATTTTCCACCCACATATGTTTTTCCATGATAATTTATGACTCGTAGATCATATCATATAATTTTAATATCATGTTGATTGTAATTAAAATAATCAAAAACATAGTATTTAATTTAAAATAATATTATCAATTGATTATAATTATATATTAAATGATGATATTTTCTCAATAAAATTTTGAAAATACTAACATTTTTTCAATAATATTGATTTTTTATTCCATAAAAATTATGTGTTATTCTTAAAATGATTCTATTCAACTAGTGAGAGTTGTTTTTTATATTGATATTTAACAATATCATATATTTGGATAAAATCATATAAATGTATCCTACAATACACCTCAAAATATTTTAAGGATTTGGTGGTATTTTTAGATTTTTCAATGGAAAATCAATCTTTTAGTGGAATAATTTACATGTCTAAATAATCTATGAATTCAATTAATCTTCCAAATTTTAAAAAAAATCTATTTTTTATATAGTATATCACACTGTGAATTTCTTCATGTTGTCATTTGATATATTTATGCCAAGAATAATGTGATTTAATGATGTTAGATGATCTTCTACATCTCCTAAGATGTTGGATAAACCATCTGATACACTCCCCACAATATCTAGTACACTCTCAACTTTTGGTATGATCCCATTTCTATCTGTCACGACCCACCTTCACCAAGATGAGGGAAGGGATAGTAGACTGCTAGACCCTTCCTTTTTCAAGTTGAAGGAGACATAATGACCCCTGAGACCCGCCTTCAATAGGTGATGGAGTGGAGACTACCACCAAGGGTATAAAATCACACACTAAATGGAAGGCATTACCCTTTTTCTTCTAATATGATTGATAGATAAGATAGTAAGTCCCACAACACCAAAACTGAAAGTACAAGTACGGCTGAAAGTAAACCATTCCCATATGCATGTTCAAAGGTAAAAGATACAAGCCACAAAACTCCAAAGGTAAAACGATACCAAGAAAAGGAAATCAACAACTGCAACTGCCCCAAAGGTCCGAGCTAGTATGGTCCCACACGATCCCTGAAGTCCTCCTAGACACCTGAAAGCAATTTTATATACGTAGGGTGAGAATACAAGTATACTCAGTAGGGAAAACCATAGTCTCCCGTGCACAAGTGAGGATACATTCTAATGTCCCGTGGAAAAAGAGATAACTGAACACCCAATAAGGAAAGTCTATCCACCTGAACCTTACCAAGGCACGCTCCCCAAATAACGCAAGTCAAGTAATGTATAGTAATATTATCAAGTATGGGTACCTCATGCTACTTTCCCACTAGTTATTGAAGAAATCCTATGCATCGAACCAATCCCTCCATTCTTACCGCAGTCCCACGGCCACACCCCGCCCGAACACACCTGGGACATAACCTCTCTGTAGTCCAAATGCCAAACCCCTCCCACAGGCACCTAAGACACAACCACTACGCATAACCACACCCGCAAACACATGGGTCAGAACAAATACTACCACGCCTGAAAACACCTGGGCCTCATCCCTAAGACACTTGGGAAACAACCTTCCGGCAAACTCCTGGGCCAACCACCACAACTTCCATGCCCGAAGATTCTTGGGATAATAATGGACTTCAGGCCATCACAGCCTACCCAAAGAGTCTTGGGATATTCGGGAAAGGGAGTAGAAAAGGATCTAATAACCATCCACTCATAGGAGTGTTGGGAGAAACACCCTCCCCCATGAAATTGGATTGTTCGGAACTTAAGTGCTCAACTTGGGTGGGGCACGAATAAGAAACATAAAAGCTAAAGATAAAGATATAAGTAACAAGCACTCATCCCAACCTAGGGGTTCCAAAACCTAAGCACAAATGCCCTCGTTACTAATCATACATGAAAGAATAGCATGACACTCATGGCCAAGTCAAAACTCATTCCCAAAACCAATTCCCATTTAAACTATTCCTATTTTCATGTTTAGGTAAAGCCGTTTAGGTGAATTATACACTACTGGGAAACTAACAAGAAACACAAAACCACAAGCTAGAGAAAGAAGTCGGTAAAACAGAAACTTAAACATTCACACCCGGTTCTCTTGTAACGTCACAACAACAATGGGATATGTGAGATCCCTCAAAGTACTGAAACCAAATAAAACCCCGAGACATAGCCCCATGTCCCCAAAATCTAGGAGCCAACGTTTTCCCAACAACAGAGGATTCCACCCCAAGTCATGATATAAGCAGAGTAACCACACAGCCTCAAATTCACAACCAGCAGAAGTATAACAACAGGGGATCCTATCCCCACTTATATCACCCCAGCAATCGGCCCGTGAAGGAAACAACCAAACAGCTACCACCAACACAAGGCAGGCCCATGCATGTATTTTCAGATTTAAGAGATTTAACACACTCCACGGTTTCAATTCCACTGTGATTTTACTGGGGTTATCACAGAAAAGGGTTGATCCTAGTGCTTTCAATTTATTTAACTGAGTATAAGTAATTAACCAATTCCATGTTACGGTTATTTAAACATCTAGAAGCACCGAGGTTCATTAGAGCACAGAGAAAGACCACCAACGGCCATGATTTTCAGTGAGCATAGGACCATACAATTCACAACATATAACAACATAAAGAGTACTGAAGAACATCGATCACACCCACCATTCATTCTTTAAAGGTCCATTCATTATCTTCGTTATGTTCGGTTTCATCAATTTCCAAAGAGGAAAAAGCATTCCCACCCCGCATGATGAACATAAAAGAGAGATGAAGGGTAAAATCTCTACTTGATTGATCAAGGATTGACATTTTTCTCCACGCGCCAAGAATATGGGATGCGCGATTTGTAGGGGAGGGACGTCAGGAACTCCAAGGATGAGCAGATGAATCGAGCACAGGCGCACTAGGGAGAAGGAGAGGAGTCAGCCAAAAAAGAAGAAGAGAAAGAAGAACTTCCTCTGCGATATATATATAAAATCTCATTGTTACGGGATATGGGGATTTTGAACGCCTGGAAAGTCGGATCGTGGTTTCCCATGTGGTTTGGGAAGTTACACACGATGGTATTAAGTGGTTATTTAATATCCCCAATCGGGGTAATTTCATGGGATTTTTAGTTATTAATTATGGGATTTAATAAGGGTAAAATAATTAATTACTGCAGGAGCGAAAAGGTTGGGAACTGGAAAAGAACCAAGAGAACATGGTGCCACCGTCGCGGTGCCACTGTTTTGGTGGAGCCTCACTTTTGGAAAAGTAATGGGCCAGGAGGGTCTGGGCCATTACATTAGATACCTCTCAAACTATTCTTGCCCTCGAGAATCAAAACAAACCAGAAGATAAGAGAGGGTTCGAACAACATCCTCAAAAGATACCTCTTAGGAGTGAACCTCATCGTTATCAAGAAACACCTCCCTCTCAATAACCAAGCAACATACCAGGTTCAAACTGCCCAGTCATATGGGTTGGGGAGTCTCTTCCCCCATGTCAAGATACTATCCGCTTTGGGCGGCACTGACTTTCCCGCACAGGTTTAATTTCATCAACCTTATTGCGTCTTGATTAGGGAATGGGTCATCCCCTCCCCATAGCCAGGACCATTCACACACATTCAGAGAAAAAGGAAAACCACACATTCCACACTCAACAAGGTGAAGCATTCCATCACAAACAAGTATAAACAGAACAACGCAAAACTCAAAACAACTCTGGGTACTGAGTGCGCATATGTGCTTCCCGTTCCCAGGAACTCTCCTCAAGCCCATAATACTTCCACAACACTTGAACTAAAGGGATGGTTCACCCACGAAGCACCTTATCTTCATGATTCACGATCCTAAGTGGTCTTTCCACGAAGGTCACGTCGTCCTCGATATCTAGATCTCCCCAGCCAAGGACGTGTGAATTGTTGTGCAGATACAGACTGAGTTGGGACACATGGAAAACATCATGTATCCTCAATAGCGGCGGTGGTAATGCTAGCTGATAATCCACCTCATCGACCCTCCGCAACACTTCGAAAGGTCCAATGAATCTGGGAGAAATCTTACTCCCTCTACCGAACCTCCGTTGTCTATGCCGGGGGGATACCTTCAAGAACATGTGGTCTCCAACCTCAAACTTCAAGGGCCTCCTCCTGCTATCGACATACGACTTCTGTCGGTCATTGGTTGCCTTCATCCTTTCCCGTATAATTTGAACCATCTCTGTCATGTTCTGCACCACTTCCAGGCCAAGAACGCTCGTTTCCCCAACCTCAGTCCAGCACACCGGTGAGCGACATGACCTTCCATACAAGGCTTCAAAGGGAGCCATGCCAATGGTAGAGTGATAGATAAAATTTCAGGCACACACTACTAGAGGCAAGTGTCGCACCCACAATTCTCCAAAGTCTAGAACACATGCCCGCAGCATATCCTCCATGGTCTGGATGGTGCGCTTCGTCTGTCCATCTGTTTGGAGATGGAAAGAAGTGCTAAGATGTAGCTCGGTGCCAAAAGAATTCGGTAATCCTCTCCAGACTCGTGAGTTAAACCTTGAAACCCTATATGAGACTATGGATCTTGGAACTCCATGCAACCACACCACCTCATCTACGTACCTTTGTGCTAAGGCATCTACTACACCAGACTCCTTGATCGCCAGAAAGTGAGCCGACAATGTCAATCGGTCCACCACTACCCAGATAGTGTCACAACCTCCTTGAGCCTTAGGTAGTCCCGTGATGAAATCCATCGAGATGTCATCCCATATCCACTCGGAAACATCCAGAGGCTACAACAAACCGCCTGGACGTGGTGTTCAGCCTTCACCTACTGACATACCAAGCATTTTTTCATGAACTCTGCCACCGCCCGCTTCACCCTGGGCCACCAGAACTAACCTCTCAATCCCTGGTACATCTTGGAGACTCTTGGGTGCAGGGCTAGGGGTGAGTTGTGGAACTCACTATGGACACTCTCACACATCGCCTCTGGAACAAACAACTTACCTCAAAAAAGCACCGGATTCTGACCATCCTCTGTCTACCCTTCCAGAGTATCCCCTTGGTTAACTTGGTCATGCATCACCTCATTTTCTGAGTCTCCCCATTTGGACTCCTCTACCTGTGGAAATAGAGAAGATTGAATTTTCATCTGTTACAGGAAACCTCTACCACCATCCATCCCTTCATCTTGGTGTAGGGAAGCCAACTCCTCCATTGCCTTCCAAGCATCTGCCAACTCTCGGACCACATCCTTTTGTGAATTTCTGCTCAAGGCATCATCCACCACATTCCCCTTTCCTGAGGTGCAGGAAACCTCAAAGTCGTAGTCCTGAAGGAACTCCATCAACCTCCGTTACCGTGAGTTTAGGTCCCACTGGGAGAGGATAGACTTCAAGATCTTGTGGTCTGTGAAGACTACAATGTGCTACCCGGTGAGGTAATGCCGCCACAACTTTAGTGCGAACATGACCGCCACAAGCTCTAGGTCATGGGTGTAATAGTTATGCTCATGGTAATGTAACTTCCTAGAACCATAGGAGATCACCCCTTGTCGCTGCATCAGCACACATTTGAGTCCTAGCCTTGAAGCATCACAGAACACCACATACGCTGCCCATTATTCTGGAAACCTCATCACTGGGGCACTTACCAACCTTTACTTTAGATAACTGAAAGTCGTCTCGTGCTTCCCATTCCACACGAAATCCTGGTCCTTCTTGGTCAAGGCTGTCAAAGGTGTCGTAACTCGGGAAAATTTGGGCACAAACCTCCAGTAGTAACTTGTCAGCCAAAGGAAACTAAGAAACTCTGCCATGTTCTTGGGTGTTGCCCAAGAAACAACCGCCTAGACCTTCGATGGGTCCACCACTATCCCTCACTCAGACACCACGTGCCTGAGGAAATGCACCTCTCGCATACAGAACTTTCACTTGGACAACTGCTCATAGAGCTGGTGTTGATGGAGGACCTCTAAAACTGTCCTCAAGTTCTCAGTGTGATCCTCCTCTGATCTTGAATAGATCAAGATGTCATCGATAAACACGACTATGAACCGGTCTAGGTACTCTCAGAAGACGGAGTTCATGTGTCCCAAGAACACATCTGGTGTGTTCGTAATTCTGAATGACATGACTACAAACACAAAGTGCTCATATCTGCACCTGTAGTCTATCTTCAAGATGTCACCCTCCTTCACCCGCACTTAGTGATATCCAGTCCGCATATCGATCTTTGAGAACCAACCCGCTCCCCTTAGCTGGTCTAAGAGATCGTCTATCCTCGGGGGGGTAGCGATTCTTGACCGTCACATGATTCAGCCTCCTGTGGTCTATGCATAGCCTTATACCACCATCCGCCTTCTTCACAAACAACACAGGAGCACCCCACGGTGACGCACTTGGCCAAAAAAAACCTTTCTTCATTAGATCCTCAATCTGGATTCGTAACTCCCGCAGCTCAGAAGGTTCCATCCGATAGGGATCCATCGAAATCGAGCAGGCACCAGGTTGAAGGTCTATACTGAACTCAACATCGTGTTGAGGGGGTAGAGTCGCCACCTCCTCAGGAAAGATGTCCATAAACTCACTGACGATTCCTGGGACTTCCACCATTTCGGCATCTACGGACTCCACTGATAGTTCGGCCAACAAGGAAAGGAGGGGCTCCTCTCGCCCGCTGCTTCTCTGACAACCCCACTCACTGACAAAGGTTACACATTGAACGCCCAAATATGAATACGCAACCCTTACTTGGAAGCAGTCAATGATGGAACCCACAGATTACAGCCAGTCAGGGCCTAGGATGACATTATATGGCTATATCTGCAATAATAGCAGATCCCTGATAGACTGATGCGGCCCTATCATCAGTCTACACCCTCGGTAAATATAAGATAAGTCGGTCTGGCCTCCGACTGGCGTGCTCAGCACCAGAGGCGCTGAAATTATCTCGATGTCTAAACCCAAAGCACAGGCAAGAACAGGTGTAACAAAGGAATGCGAAGCTCCGGTATCGAACAAGGAATAGGCAAGAGTACTAAACAAGCTGATCGTACCTAGAACGACCTCTGGCCCTGCTGAAACTACTACCCCTATGGCGTGCAACTACCCACGCCCAGCTCCTCAACCTCTATATTGTCATCTGCCTCCCCAACCACGCCCTGGCCGAGGTCCCTGAGAAGCACCCTGAGGTCGGCCTCCTCCTGTAACGTCTGCCCTCTGAGGGGCGGGAGCCTTCTACCCCTGCTTCTGCTGAAAGGGCATGGCTGGAAACTGGTGTGGCTAAAGTGGGCGCTGAACATTCCCACCCCAGCAATACTTTACTCTGTCCGGGCACTGATTCTGAAGATTTCCATGGATCCCACAGACGAGGCCCCTCAGTCCTGCACCCGAAATGAAGGGGCAAGGACCGGGGGATCATAACTGGAACTGCTAAGGCCTACTTCCTACCGGTCGAAACCCAGAGAGTCTTGATGCCGAGGGCCTACTGGTGATGGCTTTACCCTTTTACGGGCCCAACTAGATCCCTTATCATGACACACTTCCCAGCGTGTGCACCCTCTCCACCACTTCAGCCTTATTCTACACCTCCAGGTAAGTCGGTAAGGAAAAGGGAACAACAACATACTAAAGAGGAGGTCAGAGTGCCTCCTCTAGACATCTCGCCTGAGACTCCTCATTCGGAAATAGGTCTGGAGAAAAGCGAAGGAGATCCTTGAATTTGATCCCCAACTATCTCACTGACATGCTCCCCTACTGGAGGGAGAGTAGCTCATGTCTATGTTCAGCCTTCATCGTGGAAGAGAGGAATTCCGCCCAGAACTCCTTCTTGAAGTCAGCCCACGCATCCTTAGTCTCCCTTCTCTCTCCAAGATAAAGCGTCCACCACTGACGCGCTGCTCCCCACATATGGCTAATGGCCAGAGGCACCCAGTACTCCGTCGGAGCCCAAATCAAGCTGAAAGCTATCACTAGCTCCTCGAGCCAGCTCTCTGTCTCTACGTCTAAGATGTTGCCATCGTACTTCCCGGGGGTATGTCGCTGAAAACCTCAAAGCTTCTTCAGCCACTGGTTATCCTCCTCCTCTCGGTCAATCCTTTTTCGATCGGCCAAGTCAACCTCTTGGGATTCAATCTTCTGTACAACTCATGGTCCCCTCCCAGGTTCCACAGTTGCAAGGTAAACAAGAAATGCCTAAGCCCGAGTAGTGTAGAATATTGTTCTTAAATTTCTTAGACTTATTCATTTATTTTGAACTCCCAAGACACCCATGAAACATGAAAACACTAGTAATTATGATGCATGAACCATTCTTAGGGTCTCTACCCTACAATTAGCATGGCCTCACTTGGTCATTCGGTAGGTCAATAGTCCTTGCATCGGATCACGGGGCGCCATAAAATCCCATGTATTGGCCAGTCTTCCCAGGCCTAATTCATGCACCAAGGTCACCCAACATTGCTGCCCTACCATCCCATTCAATCCTCACTATGCCTAACTCCAGACCCCATCCTATATCTCAAACCTTGCCTCTGATACCATTCTGTCATGACCCACCTTCACCAAGATGATGGAAGGGATAGCAAATTGCTAGACCCTTCCTTCTTCAAGTTGAATGAGAGATAATGACCCCCGAGACCCGCCTTCAATAGGTCCCGGAGTGGTGACTAGCACCAGGGGTATAAAATCACACACTAAATGGAAGGAATTACCCTTTTTCTTCTAATAGGATCAGGAGATAAGATAGTAAATCCCACAACACCAAAACTAAAAGTACAAGTATGGCTGAAAGTAAACCATTCTCATATGCATGTTCAGAGGTAAAAGATACAAGCCACAAAACTCAAAAGGTAAAAAGATACCAAGAAAAGGAAATCAAAAATTGCAACTTCCCTAAAGGTCCGAGCTAATGTGGTCCCACACGATCCCTGATGTCCTCCTAGAGACCTGAAAGTAGTTTTATATACGTAGGGTGAGCATACAAGTATACTTAGTAGGGAAAACCAAAGTCTCTCGTGCACAAGTGAGGAGACATTCTAATTTCCCGTGGAAAAAGGGATAACCAAACACCCAACAAGGAAAAGATATCCACTCGATCCTTACCAAGGAACACTCTACAAATAATGCAAGTCAAGTAACGTATAGTAATATTATCAATTATGGGTACCCCCATGCCACTTTCCCACTAGTTATTGAAGACATCTTACGCATCAAACCAATCCCGACATTCTTACCGCAGTCCCACTACCACACCCCTCCTGCACACACCTGGGCCATAACCTCACCGTAGTCCCACTGCCAAACCCCGACCGCAGACACCTAGGCCACAACCACCACATGTAACCACACCCGCAAACACTTGGGTCAGAACAACTACCGCCACGCCCGAAAACACCTGGGCCTCATCCCGAAGACACTTGGGAAACAACCTGCCTGAAAACTCCTGGGCCAACCACCACAAATACCCTACCCGAAGATTATTGGGATAGTAATGGACTTCAGGAAATCACATCATTCCCGAAGAGTCTTGGGATATTCAAGAAATGGAGCATAAAAGGAGCTAATAACCTTCCACTCATAGGAGTGTTGGGAAAAACAGCCTCCCCCATGAAATGGGAGTTTTCTTCACTTAAGTGCTCAACTTTGGTGGGGTGCAATTAAGAAACATAAAAGCTACATATATATGTATAAGTAACAAGCACTCATCCCAAGCTAGTGGTTCCAAAACCTAATCACAAACTCCCTCATTACTAATCATTCCTGAAAGAAGAGCATGTCACTCATGACCAAGCCACAACTCCTTCCCAAAACCAATTCCCATTTAAACTGTTCCTATTTTCATGTTCAAGTAAACCCATTTAGGTGAATTCTACACTACTGGGCAAATAACAGGAAAAAAACCGCAATCCAGATAATGAATTTGGTCAAATAGAAACGTAAACATTCACACTCGGTTCTCTTGTAAAGTCACAACAACAAAGGGATAAGTGAGATCCCTCAAAGTACTGAAACCAAAGAAAACGCTGAGACACAACCCCATGTCCCCAAAATCCAAGATCCAAGGGTTTCCCAACAACAGAGGAATCCACCCCAATTCGTTATATAATCAGAGTAACCACACAGCCTCAAATTCACAACCAGCGAAAGTATAACAACAGGGGACCCATCCACACTCATATCACCCCAGAAATCGACCCGTGAACGAAACAACCAAACTGCTACCACCAACAAAAGGTAGGCCCATGCATGTATTTTTTGATTTAAGATATTTAACACATTCCATAGTTTCAATTCCATTGTGTTTTAACTGAGGTTATCACAGAAAAGAGTTGATCATGGTGCTTTCAATTTATTTAACCGAGTATACGTAATTAACCAATTCCATGTTATGGTTATTTAAACATCCAAGAGCACCGAGGTTCATTAGTGCACAGAGAAAGACCACCAACGACCATTATTTTTAGTGAGCATAGGCCTGTACAATTCACAACACATAACAAAATAAAGAGTACAACATAACATCGATCACACCCCACTTTCATTCTTTAAAGGTCCGTTCATTATCTTTGTTAAGATCAGTTTCATAAATTTCCAGAGGAAAGAGCATACCCACCCCGCATGATACAAAAAAAGGATACATGAAGGAAAAAATCCCTACTTGATTGATCAAGGCTTGACGTTTTTCTCCACGCGCCAAGAACAGGGTATGCGCGATTTGCAGGGGAGGGACTTCGGGAACTCCAAGGACGAGTAGACGACTCGAGCGCATGCGCCATAGGGAGAAGGAGAGGAGTCGTCCAAAAAAGAAGAAGAGAAAGAATAACTTCCTATGTGATATATAGATAAAATCATTTTGTTACGGGATATAGGGATTTTGAATTCCTTGAAAGTCGGATCGTGGTTTCCCATGTGGTTTGTGTGATTACACACGATGGTATTAAGTGGTTATTTAATATCCCCCATCGGGGCCATTTCTTGGTATTTTTAGGTATTACTTATGGGCTTTAATAAGGGTAAAATAATTAATTACTGTGGGAGTGGAATGTTCTGGAACTGGAAAAGAACAAAAAGGACATGCTGCCACCGTCACAGTGTCACCCTCCCGGTGCCACTGTCCCCGTTCCACCGTGACCGGTGCCACCCTCACGGTGCCACTGTTTTGAGGGAGCCTCACTTTTGGAAAAGTAATGGGCCAAGAGGGTCTGGGCCATTACACTATCATTTGATAGTATCTGATATTCTCACATATTCATTAGGTATTCTCCCTACTTATAATACATCACTTTCTACTCCAGGGATGTCAAAGTGATTATATGGAGCATCTTATGAGAAGTCATCAACTGAGTATATGATGCCAATGTTCCATCATGAGGATACTAGAGCATGACCATTATTGTTCTAGAAATCATAATGTGAAAAAACTAATTTATTATAAAATAATATGAATATTATAATAAACATATATTGAACATATTCAGATAATAACATGACAGAAAAGAACATGACTAAATACTATTTTTGGATACTGAGAAATTTGAAAGTTGTTGTGACATTTAAAATGTTTGGGGTTCCTACATAAGATGTTATAGGATTTTATGGGATGATTTTAAGCTAGTTTTCATGTGAAATGATGTCCAATCCAACAACATATAATGACTGAATGAATATTATAATTATTTAAATTAATGATAACATTGGTAAACAATATAAAGTATGTAAAAATTAATATTTATAGTTTTTTATCTGATATTCATTTCAATTTCAGCCTAATTATTTTTTTCATATCTAATATATAGATTATTTTCGATTTAGATATCCATGATGTGGTTCTGTTTTAATGGAATTTTAAAATATAGGAGAAAAGGTGTTAGTAATTTATATATCGGTTATGGTGTGAGTTTAGTGATGCCTCAAACATGTTCTCCCATATCATCTTTCATAAACAAATACTTTACAAACACACTACAAAACTAACAGTAATATCCAGGATATAACCATCCTTAATTAAAAATTATTATTATTATTGAATCTCTTACATCTGAAGGATCTTTCAGGTTTATAACTTTAGACAATTAAAGAACTTCATAAACTAATAAATTCAATGTTCTTTGTATAAAATGGGAAATTTACATAATGTATATGATCTATTTAACTCATGAAAAGTATTAAAAATCTCTAAAAATTATTTCATACATTTTATCCTTCTTAAAATTTCACATGTACTAATTTTCTCAATAATAGGAGGAAATGGAATCATAAAAAGGGGTGATATCGGTCTCTTAGTAAGTGAAACAAGTAACTAATGAAATCATTGAATAAACAAGGTACAAACATTATTTTCAAAATAGGGAACCACCATGAAGCCATACGAAACATGAAATAGAGAACATGTTATATCTATGAAAATAAATGAAAACATAGATATTAATAATTCTGATCTCTTTAGTGATGTATTTCATCATGTTAAACATCAAAAACATTCTATTAAATCCTTTTTCCATGACAATATACCCTTCTTCCAGACCATTGTCATTTCATAATTCTATCAAGTACTTGTACCTTGAAATTATCCTACTATGGGATGAGGATTACACCAAAACCAAACCAATTTTGTCTCATGAGGTCATTCATCGCATTTAGGGGATATATAATTACATGTCTCTACCATTAGTTGATTAATTTTAATGAATTAACCACAATAGTCATCTATAAATTTTGTTCCATTCCTTGTTGAAAATAATACTGAATAAATCATGGATATCTATAAAATGGGATATAAAAAAATAAATACATTTTAAACTACTGTAATTAGTAAATATTAATTAATAATGTTAATACTTTTACACATTTTAATAATCATGATAACAAGATCATAACCCATCTTGAACAAATAGTTGTATGGCCAAAAAATATAATATCAACTTTCTAATATTCATCCATATCAGAATAACGTTATCCATTATATAAATAAATTTCCCTATGTTAATAAATGTGATAGCATGACCATAACCCATATATGTAAATATGGTGGATGGTCAAAAAATACATATTCAACTTTATAATAAATTTATGTTTTGGAATAAAAAACTTTGAGATTATAATAATTTCCCCCATGTTAATTAAACAATAATAAATCTTGGTGAACATCATCCAAAATGAATTATTTAAAACATGAAGTTCAATTCATCCCTAGGATGAACATGAATGGTTTTAGAGGAGTATACCCCCATTTCTATAAATGATATTTAGGATAATTATGAAATAAAATAAAAACACCCTTGAAAAATAATTCTTGAATGACACAACCCAAGAACTGATCAGGAATTGGTTTTTTTGGTATTGTTAGTTTTTACCCAAAATGATATATATTTTTATAATATTATAAATAGAAAAAATATATTCCTTTTATGATAAATAATTTTATAAATAAAAGGGAATGGTAACTACAAACTTAAATGATATTTTAGAAAACATTTTTTATATTGACATAAAAGGGGATGTTATGGGTCACTTAAAATAGTATATTTCAAACTGTTTAGTGAAAATTAACTGAAAACATTAAATTTTAAAATAAAATCAAATAATTTATATTTGAAAATGAAATAAATTTTTCAAGTGGAACTTTTGATAAAAAACATTTTATTGTGAATGGGAGATTTTTAATACTTGAAATTTCCTTTTTTGAAAACCCACATTGTAAAAAGAGTAACAAATATTTATTTTGATTAAAACATAGTTTTACCAAATAGGATTATAAAATTCTATATAATAAATTATTACGATGGTATAATTGAAGTATTTAATATAAAAGTTCAAGATTAAACATTATAAGTCAATGAAAGTATATTTGAGTAATTAATATCCCTTACCGGAAGTGAACTCCAAAAAGCATGAAATATTTGAAAATATATTTATGTGGTAAAGATTTAAAAATAATAATATAATATCACAAGATATAATTAAATAATATTATATTTCTCATATTTCATGAAAAAAGATCATGATAATGATCATAAATCAATAAATAAAAATTAAGTCACTAAAAACAATTTCGAATAGGGCAACACTTGAGTCAAGAGACATTTCAAGAAAATAAATTGATTTTGATTTTTATAAACCTTTAATTATAAGTAAATAAATAATATAAAATCCATAATTTAGTAAATAAATATAACATGATAAAAAAGAAAATTTGGTACATAGCACGTAATATTTCTCAAAAATCATAATTGAGACCCATAAAATTATTAAGGATTGAATAAAATTTAAATCAATACCCGTTGAAAGAGTGGGTTTTTAATAGAACATAATATAAAATTATTAAAATATAATTCATGATATAATATTAAAAATTTTAATTATATACACCACATTAATAAAATTAGGTTCAAAATATCTAACATGTCTCAAAGAGATGAATTTGGGATGAAAGCACTTACCACTTTGATAACATTTCGATCATAAAACCTTAGCATTTAATAATTGAAATGAATATTTATATACCATGAAATAAAATGGATTCATGATATAATAACTAAATTTTTTATCATAATCTCCTTGAAAATGGAAATAGTTTTATTAACACAATAACTTTCTTGGTGAAAGGAAATTTAGATGATAATTATTACCTTATTTAAGAATCTTTTTGTGTATGTTTCTAACATACTGAAAATTAAAATTGATTTTTATATATACCATTATAGTAACATTATTTTTATTAATTTAATTTAATTTGGAAAATTATTAACCATATTATATTTATTTTATAGATATATTTCTTTCCTTATTCGGTTACTTGAGGTTGTTCTGTCAATTTTTCATTACTCCTCATGTATATTTACCTTGGCATAAAAATTTTAAAATATATCCCTAATTTATAAAATATTACCATTTATATGTAAAACATTTTTTAAAATTAAATATATATTTAAGGATAAACAATATGGGTGTCGATTCCAAATGAAACTCATTTCTCTTGGAGCTGATAGTTCGCATGTACACATAGTGAATATTTCCCTTTCTAAAAGAATTTGAGTGGAATAAGGTAAATGATAATTTTAAATTTAATAATAATAATAATATTATTATATATATCAAATTTATTCATCCATTTAATAATTTTTATCTATAATTATTAGTATTGACGAAAAATAGAAGTCTCTGCTTTTGTAGCCAGTAATCGGTGAAACATACAAATGAAAAATTTCTTCAAACCGGATTGAGGGGAATAAATAATGGTTATTATATTAATATAATAAAAAATATTTATTATAATGATACTCATTTAATTTTATTTTTATGTATATAATAGATTTTTTTTTGATGAATATTAAGTAGAAAAACATAATGAGATAGTACTTACGTTGGAGACTTGGTCCTTCCTTAGAAAACTCAATGAATCAGTAGTCTTAGCCGAACTTAGTGTGGATATGGGATTAATAATGTGTTAAATATATCTAGGATAAGATATTTAAAAACATTAAAGGAAATTTATACTGGTAGTTTTATGTTTGAATGGGTCTAATTGACCACCTTTTATAAGAGAGTAAAATGTCACTTTTGTAAAAAAACATTATATTTTAAAAATTCTATTACTCTATTCCAAGATAAATGGATCCAACTATTTGAAAAAATTTATTTTTTCTTGTATTTATATATATTAAGACTCAAAAAATGGGTTTTAAACAAGTTATAAACATTTTATGTTGTTTTTAAATTTAAATTTTTACATTCTACTCTTTTTTTAACCGAGGTAACTAGTTTTTTAACTAATTGATTTTATGTTTCATTATAAAACATAAAACATATAAACATATATTGGTGTAATGAAAAAGAAAATTAACAAAAATTTAATCAAATTAATTTCTTAAAAATGATAAAATTAACTTTCAATACCAAACAAATAATCTATAGATAAAAGAATATAAGAAAAATTAAATCTTGACCATCATAGATTTTTAATTTTATTTAGTATTCATTAACAATTAAAAGAGTGTTACTATATTGATTTATTTGTTTATACATCATAATATATTAATTATTTCATTGTTTTAAATTTAATTAATTCAATACGAATTCCTTGATATTAATAAAAAATATATCTTTAATATAATTGTTTCATTATTGTCACGGTAATCAGAATTAATCCTAATAATCTAAATTTTATCCATAAAAGTGAAATGATCCAAATTAAATAATATGAAATTTATTATATAAATTATAAGAATCATTTTAGCAAATAAACATTCCATGTGTAGAGAAATTAATTTCAACATTAGCTCATGTAACATGTAAAAACTCGTTTTCAAGACAAGAATATTTTAAATCATAACATTAATATATAGAAACTAATTGTTAATGATATTGATTCTAACTAAATTAAAAATATTATTATAGTTCAAATATGTTTTATGTGAAATTAATATAAATATAAATCATAATTTTCACATGGATAAATTTAATTAAATAATTAGATGAAAAATAGTTTTTCATAAATTATTATTGAATTCCTAAAAAGATATTTGTGGATTTTATAAATTTAAAATAGTAGGTTTCTTATTATTCATTTTAATTTATATTTATATATTTACATATATAAAAATGGTGTTAAAAACTTCTATCTCATATAAAGGTGACGTAATTAGAAAAAAGACAAATTTCTCCCTATTCACCTAAAACATTTATTTTACATAAAATCTCTATATCTAATCCTAGGTAAATTTTTCTATGTTGAATTAATTTTTCTTTTATTTTACCTAATTAAAATTAAAAAAACTAATAATTTATGATTTAATGGGAAATTAATAATATAAAAAAAACTTCTTTTATTGAATACACCCTTTCTAAATAGTAACTAATATTAGTTATTTATATTCAATAGGTAATTATAATTAATTTATTAATAATTTAATTATAATATATTGTTGCTCATTTGCATTGGTTGTTTTACAAAAGACAAGTTATCTAACATAATGAATTGATTAAATATGATTATAATTTTGGGTGTTATAAGTTCAATCGCACCTCCTTTAGTGATTATCAAACGTATCAAAACGTACACGAATGGATAACTCAAGATTAGTTGAAGTCCTATATGGATATCCCTCATTACTATTCTCATAAGTTATTTGATACTCTCTTACTACAATGATATTTATTTATTAAAAATATTTTATTTTTTATTAATATTATCTTTCTTGAGGAATATTTCAAAACACACACATCAAATATAATTTGGTGAAAATTTAAGTGAAAATATTATTGTAAATATTTTATTATTTGATGTTATAGGTGTAAGTAGTTGTTCATGAGGCCGGTCTAACAGAGTTATGATTCGATCTCTATAAGAAATTCAATTAAAATTATATAAATGAACCCACAAAAACCTTTTACAAAAAAAATCAATTCAATTTTTGAAATGAATGTATTTTCTTATAAATATTCTACTTTCAAAAAAAATATTAAATTGGAATGGATTAATGTCCATGGAATTGATTATGATTTTCCCAAAATGATGTTATTTCCCAAGTTCTAGGTAAGGATCGTTTTGGTCATGTGTAAGGGTTGGGTTTTGAAACATTCCAATCAAGAGTCCTTGGGTGGATCACATCTGCATTCAATGTATTGCTTTAGACTATAATTTTGAGTAATATTATTTGTCTTGATCACAAAGACTGAGAAAACAAAATTAAAATACTCAAAAAAAATCATGAGACACTCTGGATGGCTTGAGGTGAGTAATTTGGAATAATTCATAGTGCAATGGTTTATTCATTTAAAATCATTATTAGAGGAATTTCAACATACATTACATCCTTATTATGAAAAAACACATTGGTACTGAATCTATTACATTTATTTTCATATGTATTTATAGTTATTTTATTTTTAATAAATATATTTTCTATAAACTATTTAATTAATAATATTTTTGATTTTAAATTTCATTTAATTAAGACGGTGAATATAATGGAGTCTTGTAGTAGATAGAAAAAACAAAAGCACAGATAATCTAGGGATAACAAAATTTACCTGAGGGGGTGTATTTGATGGTTTATTCCCCATTTCATGTGTTAAATTTATAATGAAAATTAATTTATGATTCTTTTTCAAGATCTAAATTAAATTAATATGTTTTATGTGTAAAAAATATTGTAATATAATATTTGTAAATACTTTATTTTATATGTTCGGTTGGTTTAAGTTATAAAATTATTGATTTCTACAATCTAGGGATAAATTTTTTTTATTACAGGTGGTTATAGATTTAGAAGGTCAGAGTAAACTTTGCGTTTTTATTTCTAATTAGGATAAGTTTAAATCATCCCTAATCAAAAAAAGAAAAATAGTATAATTAGTAAAAACATTAACTCTCACAACTCAATTAAAGACCCACCTCTTTATTATGTTAATCACCCACTCATATAACAGTGATGGTTACAAACACCTCTTAGTAAAGAAGAACTATAAAAAATAATTGGATCTTAATGTTTTTACCAGTGGTGATTAAAACTACCACTCTATTATACATATTTCATCAAAAAAAACTATTGCACTAGTTTTAGTAGTAGTTTTAGAATATACAATAATGAATTAAAAGTGTTTCATTTGGAGATGGACACTATTAAATATTCTATGAATGTGATTTTCTTGAAGGAATTCTCATACACCCTATCAAAGTAATATAATTATTTTTCTTTAGGTTGATTATTTATCTAATTCTCCATGGATTCATTCCATCTGAAAAGGAAACAATATTTCTAGGAAATGGTTTATGAGCCTACTAAGAACTAGAAACGTATTATAGATATCCAAAATCCTATTTAATATTTCAGAATACAAAAAAAGAATGTAATTTATTTTGTGGAGTCCCTTCATGGAATAGATCCATCCAAGGATGTCTTCCCCAAGTCTTTAGTTTTCAAGAAAATGTAAGAAGTCACCTTCTTAGTTGTTGATGATCCTAAAGTGCTCTAGTAGAAACTTGATATATATAAATTCTCCTTCCATGGATGTATTACATATTCTAAGGGAGATAATCCATAGTCCATTCCAGATCTCAAGGAATGAATCATTCTTTTTTATGGTGGTAGTGATTGGAAAATGATCCCAATCATAAGAGGGTATATTCACATCTGGATTAAAAGAAAGAAATATCTTTATATGGTGGGGAGATCTAGTAATTTTATTCTCAAACCTAGAATCCCCACAATTTATGAATGTGAAATGAATTTTATTCCTTTCAATCTGATAAATTTCACATCCCAAATCAAGGTATGGCTTTAATTAATGAATTTGGTTTTTTGGACCCCAAAAATACTCAGTAGTCATGCTTCATGTATTATCATTCCATTGAAATTGGATCAGCATACTTGAATTGGAGAACTTGGCCTATATGCTAGGCTTATTGTTGATTCCAATTTTAATTCAAATATCTTATATGTGATTGAATTCATTGTTGATGATCAAATCATTGAAGCTAAGGTTGATTATAAATATAATCCACTATTTGTGAATTGTGTAGGATCATTGGGAAGTCCATTGAGAATTATAGAGTGATATACAATCAGGTGATCTAATGATCCTAGTTCTTATAAGTATTCAAACCTAAATTTAAAGGGAAAACATATTTCTCCTTAAATGAATGAGAACTTAATAAGGAATGTCCATAAAAGATGTGTAAAAAACCAAATTTCTATGATTTTAAGGGAAAAAGGGAATGTACTAGGTCATACTTGATGATGATGAAGAGAGGGATAATTTTCCTATAGATGGGGTACGTTTTAATGATAATATAGGGAGCGAGAATGTTATCATTTATTTTAAATTTCTCAAGAAATATCTAGTCTTGTTGATTCCTTACACAATATACCAAGAGAAGAAATGCATATTTATGCTTCCTCTGGGGTTGATTTTTCTATTATAAAATTTCAGAAGGATTCCACTGAAGTTAATATTTTCCTCAATCAAATCCATATGCAGAAAAAACTGGGAAGGTAAGATGATGTGTCATTCCTAATGGAATGAAATAATGATGGTAGAACCAATGTAACTCCATTGTATACAAGGTATTCTTCTGATCACATAAATAAATGAAATGTTTTGAACTATTCAAATTCTTTTTTTCGAATTGGTGAATGAAACTGGTTGGTTTTTAAAAAAAATCAATATTCCATTTTACATGATTAAATTATCCTACATATAATTGCAGTTTAAAATAAATACACTATAAAATTTAATCATGGTCACCCTGAAAAAATCAATAATTAATTATCTTCTCAGAATTCTGATCATGGTAATTACAATCCCGATACCAATTTTCATGGTCTCCCTCCAATATAGAAACAAACTGTGTTTGATGATCATTACATGGAAAATGGCACTAATGTTTTCACTAATCTTGTTTTTGCATGAAGTACACTTCAAAAGGATGAACAATTAGGAAACAAAAAAATTTATGATACCTCAATCATATTTAAATAGAATGAATCTACACTGGAGATTAAAAAAGAACAAGGAACATTGAAATATGATGAAAGTGCCAAGGTTATTCCAATAGAGTTTCATTGCTCCATTGTGAACATTTTTTCTGAGTAAAATCATATAGTGGGTTTCTTTAGTACTACGATTCAATTAAAGGAAAAATATGATGGGTAAGGTTATAATGTTAAAAAATCTATTTTTATCAAGAGTTCATCTATAAATAAAGACCAATGTTTTAAGAAAATAGGTAACTCTATCTCCAAGAATATGTTTAAATAATGATTATCTTTTGGAATTGTTTGGGATTGTCCATCCAAGAAACAATCAAGTCCCTTCTTATTTACTTAAATAAAAATAATCCTGATCTTCAAGGTCTTTTAGAACCTAATAGACTTTCTACTTAGATGATTCATTTTCTAACAAATTTTAGTTATAGAATCATCTATAAAAATCAATAAAATGATGAAATTACAAGACTTTGGGTCTTTACTCACTTGGGAAGGATGGTATCTCCAGTACAATTTCTACATAATAGATGGTTACTCTCACATACAATTTTATGGGTATGAAACATTTCTTATCCTTTGTCTATGCTTATAATGGTTATATAAAGAGAAGTGACTTGTGTATCAATATTTGGAATTTGAGTATCTTAATAAATAACTTATAAACTATTCTTGGGGACTTTAATGATATTATTAATTTGGATGAGAGTCTTGGAATGACCACCTCATATAGAGAGTACATTTCTTGTATTGAGAATAATATCCTTCATATGGTTAAATTGGTGTGTTCCCAAAACACTTGGTATAGGAAGAATCTTAATAAAATGGCATCTAGCAAATTGGAAAGACTTTTTGTCAACGACTCTTCCCTGTATACTTGTGCTTCCATCACCTGAACTACTCTTGAGAAAGTAATCTCAGATTTTCACCCTATTTTGGGAAACATTTCCACTAGAAAGGTAAAATATTCGTTTCAATTTAGATTTAATAAAGCTTTGTTTTTACATCTGTATTTTGAGAAGCTTGTGAAAGACACATGGGATTATATGAACTATAAGGATGGTTCACTTTCCTGTATTCCCAAGTTAAAATTTCAAAAAAAACAAACATTAATGTTTAGAGTCAAGAGTTATTTACTAACATGGATTAAAATATTGTTCATCTAGACTCATTTCTTCACACCTCTCAATAATTTAGCACTGGTTGTGATTTTTTTACAGTTCTTGAGAAAAAAATGAGATCACACATGATCTCAATACTCTTATTAATATCATAGAAGGAATTAAAAGGGAGATATGAAAAGTTAAATGTCTCAAAGAGGATGAACAAAATACCAACTTCTTCAATACTCTTTAATTGGTCATAAATTCTGTATAACATTGTTTGTACTAAATGATAATAGGGAATTTTTTGGGTATAGAGTGGATTTTTCATGTTGTCTCTTATTATATAAACCTCATTGATGGGACGAATAATGGAATTGATCTAATAAAAGTTATCATTCCCATTCTGGTGAGTCTTTCGGATAAATTGAGTTTTACTAAAATTCATCATGATCAGTTGATTAAATAAGAAGTTTTTAGGCTAAATTTTGGTTTCCTTCCTAGACCAGATGGGTTTACAAATTCTTTCTTTCAGACCATTTTGGAGTATATTCAATTTTATTTATATAGGATTATCAGCGATTTTTTAAAAAAAAAGTCATTTGGTTTAATGAAAAAATTATCAACTTCTTAAATTGTTTCTAATAGTGGAGAATGAGAATGACATTCATATTTTCAGACATGTTTCTCTTGATAACATTATTTATAAAATCAATGGGAAAATACTTGCTAATGGGTTCGATATTATCACCAACAAGATTGTATCCCCAAATCAGTAGGGTTTCGTTGGAGGAAAATTTAATCCATATTTCCTTCTCACTGGTGATGAATGTGTCAATATTCTCAATAAAACCACAAGGGTAGGTAATATTTATCTCAATATTGATTTAAAAACACTTTTTTAACTTTGGATTGGGGATTCATTTGTATTTTTTAAAACAAATTCCTCTTTGATGAGGATCTTATTGAATAAGTCCAAATCCTTCTTTTCACAGCACATACTTTAGTACTCATTAGTGATTATCTAGAAGACTACTTCACATGTTCCAAGGATGTTAGAAAAGGTGATCCAGTTTCATCCATTCGTTTTTCTATAGCTGATGATTACTTGAGCAATCTTTTTGTCATCGTGGTTTATACTAAAAATCTTAATCACATCAGAGATGGAAGAGTCCTTATCAGTCCCATCCATTTTCATTATTTCAATGATAATAACCTATTTACTCAAGGGGGAAAAATAAAAGTAAGGTGCATCAAAATTGAATTTCTTTGATAAAAAAATTATTAGGGTAGGATAATAGTGGGAATAAATAATATATCTACTTTGAAAAAAATATTCCAACATGTAGAAGTGTAGATATCATTAATGACTTCTGAATCAATAGTGGATTATTTTCTTTTATATATCTTAATGTTAATATGTTTTGTGTAAACCTTTTGTCACTCATTTTTTCTCAAATTGTGAGTCAGATTACAAATTAATAGGCTTCTCGTAAGGTAAATACTCTCTTCATGGCAGGTAGAATCTACCTTGTGAAGGATATTGTTGTTTCAAAAAAAATTATTTCTTTATAGATTATAAATTTCCAACATCCCTCATCAGTAATGTCAAATCATATTCTAGAAATTTTTTCTAGAGTTGAACCATCCTAAGGAAAAAATTATCCATTATTTCATGGAAAAAATTTTGTCAACCTATTGATTATTTGGATATTGGCATTAAAAATATCTATAAATTTAATCAATCTATAAAGGAAAATTCATGTGGAGGCTTATCAATAGGAAGTCTGAGGGACATAACTTTATGAGTTGTAGACTCTTGATAAGGCTTATGGATGGAAATTTCAATTATATGGAGTATTCCACATGGCATGAACTCATAAATTCTTATGCAAACATTTTAGTGAATTATCACTATATTTCTAACATTAAATCATCACTGAATTTTTTTCCAGACAACAGGATAGGTACGCCTCTTATTAATAACTTAAATACTCATAAACCATCACTTCACATAAATGTGTCACTCAAATAGTAGATTGAGAACTCCTAAGAAATGCTTCCTGATAAAATCAAGGATTTGGTTATGAATCATAACTTCATAAATGGTGATGACTTCTTGGTTTGTGAACCTTATTTCAACATAAATATCTCATATAAATCATTTTATAACGAGGCTCTAAGTGGTAAAAATAATTATATAGATAGGGATTTGAATGAATGATGGTTTATCCCATCTAAAGTCACTCTTATTTAGAGGTTTACATATTCCAAAATACCCACTAATGATTTTCTAAAATCTATTAGAATCAGTTTTTGTTTGTGATCCACCTAATGAAATAAGAATAGGGAAAATATTAATCATTATTTTCTTTTTTTTTGGCCACCAGTAAATCTCAATAGGAATTATTTGATTCAATATTTTAATGGATTATCCCTTATGTGGTCAACATACAGGAGATCCTCATAACTTGTATTAATAATATTCTATCATTGAAGTTACTAAAACATTTCTTAGTGGCATGTTCTAAAATTATACTCATTCTTAAGTCCATCCAGAATAAGATGGATAATGACAATTTAGCTATCTATTTACATTCAATCCTCTCTAAAATCATTATTGGCGTGATAAGGCTAATGAACTAAAAAAAATTTGTGATTACTCTATTCATGATCTTATTATGCTTAATAATCTTGGAATTTTATGTATTTATCAGCCTCCTTTAGGACCCTTAAAACTCATGTGGATCCCCCCTATCCAGGGCAGGATAAAATCCAATATAGATTGAGCCTTGATAGGGAATCTATTACCTTTTATATATGGTTCAATTTTTATAATTCATTGTGGTGACGCTATGGGATGCCTATATGGTCTGTTTGTAATTATTACATCTCATTATGCTAAAATTCTTTAGGTAATTATTACGGTTGAAATAGAGAAGCAATGAGGGTGGCTGAATTTATGGATTGAATGTGATTATACCACTATCATGTTTGCTATCAGTATTGCAAAAAATTATCTCTCATGGAAACTAACTATGAAATGGATGAAATACATGGAAACTATTTTTTCCATTAGTTTTATCATCACACATACATACTAGGAAGAAAACCCTCTTTAATATGGGATTGAAAACAAGGGGGTGTATGATCTAGAATTGACATGGATGGATGATGTTCCATATGAACTCTCTAATTTTTTCTGAAGTGAATTTTTCTTACAAACATTAGATAGATTTATTTAATTTTTATTTTATCCATGATAGGAGGCTTTTACTTTTAGGGAAAGTTCACAATTTTTCAAAAAATGGGTGACTCATAAAAATGTAATGCTTTATAAAACTATTGCAGATCAATGTATTAATGTTTAAAGTACAACATATGGGAAAACAATTCCACTAAAGAAAGAGTTCACAATTCCATCACTGAAATATTTTAAATAATAAAGTCTTTTTCCAAATAATTTTCTAAACAGGTTTCACACCCTATTAGACATAGTGGTTAATAGTTTATTATTAAATATTCTCCCTTAAAGAAAATAAAATTTATTTTTCAAACTAAAATATAAAATCCCCATTATTTTATAGAATATTTGGTAGATGTTGATACTAGAGTACATGACAAATCAAATCAATCTACTACATTTTATTGCTCCGATATATTTTTCCTCTGAATATGATAAAATTTCTAATAGATATTATTGGGATTTAATAATAAGTGGTATCCTTCCTCAAACACAAAAACTAATTTTAGTATGTAATAGTGTAATTAATGATGTTCTATAGGGGGAAAATAGACAAGATTAAAAAAAAATCAATCAAATAAATTGAATAAATTAATTAATTATGAGATTTTATTAATAAAGATTATTCAAATTGGAATAAATTAATGAAATAAAAGGAATTTTATATTGGATAAATACAGAGTGATTATATTCTAGTCATATACCTCTCTACCTGGAAATAGATTAGTTGTCGACTACCGGATTTTTAAAGAGAAATCATAAACTTATTATAACCTTCTTTTCTATTGAAAGAATAACAAGACACATAAATATTTTATGGGGATTCACATAATAATTAAAAGGTATAATTTATACTATGGGATTCATAAGTCAAATGGTCATGCCTTTAGAATTGGGGAGTCACTAGTCGAAGATATAAAATGATTTTAAATTTAATGTAATAAATAGAAAACGGAGTGTACTTGAAAATTGGAAGAAGTGTTATAGACTCAAGAAATCAGATGAAATAGATAGAATAAGAATAAAGCACATATACTAGTTATTTACTGTAGTATTTCAACATCTCTTCAAGGTAGTAGAAGTAAAATATGTTTTTGTTCATCCCTTGACAGATTGTCCAGCAGTAGTAAGAAATGATCAGCACTGGAATAATGTACACCCAACTCTTCTCTTCACAACATATAAATTGAAACTATGAAACCACTCATCAAAAATGTATTGTATTACAATTATATCACATTCACAATATGTACAATAGAAAATCTTAATTCCCTTTAAAATAAATAAAATTAACACTATCGATTAGTCATTATAAAATTTAAAATTCCAACAAAATAATACTAGAATATCATAGAGATAGGGAGCGAGAGATATTATCATTGAAAAATAATCACTCAATTCAAGACAAAAAATCATAATAATAATTTTTAAATAAAAATAATTTGAAATCTTTTAATAAATATTTGAAATGGTGTCAACAAAAATTGGTAAAATAAAAATACCCTAAAAGTAACATGTCTTAATTTGAAAATACAACTTTCAAAAAAATTAAATTTAAAAAGATAAATAAACACGTAGATAAATTAAAAACCTAATAAAATTGTATAAAAAAGTTAAAAAAATTATTGAATAAAATTAATATCATTCATTATTAATTAAAATAATAGAATCAGAGAAAAAATATAAAACAATAAGAAAAATTTAAACTACTAGGTGTATGATTTAGGCATGAATATAGAACACACTTTGATCTTTAGAAAAAAAATATGTAAAATAAAGGAAATGACTTTAAATAGGTTATAAGTAATAAATATGAATTTATAATGTCATTACAAAAAATTAAATATAATATATAATCATATAGAAAATAAAAATAATTAATCTCAACATAAAATAATACACTTTACTATAGCAGTTCTACATATCCAAATTCCTATAATTGAATTTATCCAAATAGTATTTATCTATGTAAGAGAAATGATCAGGTAGTCAAATATCGTAAGAGATTCACTGCATAGGAATTTCACTTATGGAAATCAATAAAGTGATTCACTATGTAAGGGAATCCTCTATCTTATTTCCTACCATAAGTGATTTATTAGGTAATGGGATAAACATAGGTGAATCATGTATGTGATTCATTGAGAAATTATTTATACTTTATTCAAAAAATAGATTCATCAATCATGTAATTTTCTCATGTATCTGAATTTTTCTCTTATACAATTCTTGTTTGGAAATTATAGAAAATTGTAGATATATTTTCATAACAAATTTGATTCCTACAAAAGGCTTAACTAAAGGTTGAATTATCTTTGGTCCCTTTTTAATCATAATTATAATATTTAATTATATTTATAAATAAATAAATATAAATTTAATTGGATATTAATATATAACTCATGTTTTGATAAAAAAACAAAAGAAAAATAGTTCTAAAAAATATATAAATCAGACTGAAAATATGTTGTGAATTTAAAACTAATTTCATGCATGAAATAAATAAATTCAGAATTTTATGTCTTCAAATAAAATATATAAAATATTGTTTTATTTAAAAAAAATAAGATTCACTAAATTTGGAGTTTTTTAGATCAATATATAGTCCAAATATTGAGTCAAACATAAACTAGAAAATCAAATATATAAATTAAAAATCATAGGCTTGAATTTCATTTGGCTACATAGATTTCCAAAATAGAAATGTTGGAATTGTAAATTTCTATATAAGAAAATTAAATACCATAGATAATTGATATTTTAAGAAAAAATAAGACTTATTAATCCATGGAACTCAAAATAAAACTTATGCAACATGTGATGAAAATTTGAAACAAGATATATAAATTAATTTAATGTATTAAAATATTATGATATGATCAAGATTAATTATTCTTTAAATTAAAAGAAATTAAATGATATAAGATATATGAAAATTTAAAACTTGTAATAAAAAAATTAAAAATTAAATCATTTGATAATATTAACATAGAATGGGGGAGTTTTGATCAATCAAAACAAAAATACAAACAAGAAAATATAAATAAAATCCCCCATGTTGTTTCATTGAAAAACTGAACATCAATAACAAAAATAATTATCTCCTTTCTATAAAAAAATTATTTTAATATGTAACAATGGTCCATGATTATTTTATCCACTATAAGAACATATTATTAGATTCACTGAATAGAATTTGTAAAATACTGTTTGAGAATAATAATAGGAAATATTTTACATAATAATATTTTATGAAAATAAAACATTTAAACAACATGTTGACATCATATAGGATGTATGAGAAGTTTTAAAAATAGTTATATAAAAAACAATATGTATATAAATTGAAAAAAAAAATATGAAAAAGAGATTCCCTATTTTATAGAATATGTATAGATATAAATAATTTCGCATATCATCATAATAAAACTCACCCTAAAACATGAATAAAGAAAAATGTAATGATTACCCCATGATGTATTGTATATTTATGTTCTTTCATTTGTTTTTTGTCTCTATTTTTGTTACCCACTTGGTTTTGATGTGTTTTAGGGCTTTTGGGGATGGAGAAAGTTCCATGGGAAAATGACCTAATGTCCAAGATGTATGTTTATTGGAATTAATAGAGACTACACATAAATGTGTTTAAGGATTTTCAAGGTCCTCTCTAAGTTTAGTAGACATCGGGGATGGTTTGGGTTCTTTCTTTAAAATCTAGACTATTCACGGCATGTAGTGAATTTTCACTAAGTGACCTAGTACATGTCATGTATTGGTCTCCAAGAAAATGTTCTGAATTTGTGAAATGTTTGAAAGTGTTACACATCATTAATCTATTTCACAATATTGAATGGTTAAATTTATAATTTTTAATTTGAAATGATGTGTTTTTATACAATTTTTGTTAATTTTGAAATTCACATTATGGATGTATTGGGATTAGTACTTTTTAGAATGTTTCATGGGTGATTAATCTTTCATTATAAAAGAAAAGTTTACTCTTGAGACCAATTATGTCTCCCATGAAATTTTCAAAATCCCCACTCCTTTAATGTATTTTCACTCAATGATCGATCTTCACCATCATTATGTTATAACTCTATGGGTAAACGATCATTCTTCTAATACATTGTGTTTTGTCCTAGAAGCGCCATTCTGATACTTTGGCAAATACATTGGCTCTTTCTTACTGATTCTCTTTATCCTTTCAATATATATTGAGTGGTCTTCCTCTGTAGGATGGAATCTATGTCGGTTGTGGTGTGGCATGCGAGTTTCTTGGGGTAAGTGTTTTGTTATATTCTCTAATAACCATTTTTCATGTTGAATTGATTTTAAGTTGTAAGGATTGATTCTAGGACCTCCATTGTTGTCCTTTAATTATTTCTTATTGGGGGAATATGTTATAGGTTTGTGTAACCTGACTTTAAGGTAGGTGGTCCTATCTCTAGCCTCTGTTGGATTCACTATATCACCCTAGTTTTTTTATAACTTTTCTTATAAATAAATGGGAATGATTGAATTGGGTGTCTGGAAATGGGTTTTAAAAAATATAGTTTTCCCTTTTTGGTAAATGAAAAAAATTAAAGAATTGTGAAATGGATTTTGTAAATAGTTTTAAAATAATCATTTTGGTCAAATGGTTTTGAAATTATAGAACATGGGAAGCATTGGATACTTAAGTAGAAGGTGTAACAAATGGCCTCATCTATTGATACTATTAAACGGTTCACTCATTGGGTGCACCTCATCTCTGTTAGGACCAAGCTGAAGGAAGAGATTTTTTTCATGGATTTTCTTTTGTTGATCTTGAGTAAGTTTTCATAAAGGAAAGACACCTTGAATTTATAAGAATTCGGAAGCTAAAATTGAGATGTTCGGAACCGAGAATATTGAACATTCGGAACCTAGTGTTCGAAGAATTCAGAGTCAGGAATTCGGAGTCTGGAAATTGAGAAGTTCAGAACCTGGAAATTGGAATTTCTTGAAAGCTGGCTGATAGGAGATGTGAAGGCCCTAATTGTGACGATGCTTTGCTATTTTTTAACTCTAATTTGTGGGTATATGCAGGTACTCATAATACAAGAAAAATTTGGGTGGTGAAGCTATACCAAGATCTAGAGGAGTAATTTTGAGAATTCTAAATCTCCGGTATTGATAACTGAAGAAGTTGTATAGAGAACCAAGGGTCGTTTTGAGAATCTAGAAGAGTCGTTCCGAGATTCTGGAAGAGCCATTCCGAGAACCGGATGTTCGTGGAGAGATTTTCAGAGTCAACTTGCTAAAGCGTAAGTTCGTAGAGGAATGTTTGGAGTCAACTTGCTGAAGAATAAGTTCGTAGAGGAAAGTTCGGAGTCGACTTTCTGAATAAGAAGTTCTTAGTGAGTAGTTCGGAGTCGACTTCCTGAGTAGTAATTTCGTAGCGAGAAGTTGGTAGTTGACTTCCTGAGTCAGAAGTTCATAGCGAGAAGTTCGGAGTCGACTTCCTGAGTCAGAAGATCATAGCGGGAAGTTTAGAGATGACTTCCTGAGTCAGAAGTTCAGAGTGAAGAAGTTCAGAGTCGACTTCCTAAACCTGAAGTTCGTATCCAGAAGTGCAGAGTCATGACGAGAATTGTAGAAGTCATAATGAGAAGCCATACCGAGAATTGGTGAAGTCGCAACGAAAATCCATACCGAGAAGTGATAAAGACTCATACCGAGTACAGAAATGGTGTCATGCAGAAGAAGTGATGAAGAGTCATGCCGAGAATTGGAAGTGATGTCGAAGACTCCAGAATAGTGGATCCGAGAAAGTGATGTCGAAGAATCAATAAGGGTGGATCTGAGAATTTGATGCCGAGAAGACAGACGAGTGGATCCGAGAATGTGTTACCGAGATACTTGTGTAACAAAGTCGAATCCGAAAAATGCCAAAGCTCTAAATCAAGTGAAGGGGAAGAACATTCAAGATGATTCTAGAATCGTTGAAAAAGTATTAATTACTCCGAGATTTTAGGAGAAATTAAGATTTGGGTGAATTTAAGTGAGCGGGAAAATATTTTGGTTTCCCACCTAAGCACACTTTGGAGCACCTATAAAAGGAGACCAGGGTGCTAAGTGAGAGTGTGATGAAATAATAGAGAGAGGAGCTTTGATAATCTAGAGAGAAGAATAAGTGTTTAGCCGACAGAATTTCATTGCAGTCTCAATTGAAACGAGAATTTGATACTGGTTGAAACAGTATTGAGTTTCTCATATTGAGAAAATTCGGAGTGAATAAGAGAATTCAGAGTGGAGAATCAGAATGGAGAATCAATACTAACTATCACCATATAGAGTTTCTTAACCTGAGGAAGACTCGGATTGAAGAATCAGAGTGAAGAAGAATGTTCTGAGTGAGGAATTCGGAGTGAAGAATTCAGAGTGAAGAATTCGGTGTGGATATTCGGAATGGGGAATCAATACTAGCTGTCACAATATTGAGTTTCTCAGACTGAAGAATATTCAGATTGAAGAAACGGATTGGGAAAATTCAGAGTGAAGATTCGGAATGGAAAGTTCATACTGTAATTGATATATCTCAAGTCCAGGGAGCCCTTGCCTTTCTTCTGGTTAAGGTAGTGAATATTAGTGATGAACTTACTTACACTTGTGTATTTGAAAGGAAGTGTAGGTAACATCAGTTGTTACAAGAAAATAGACATTGCCTTATTATTCTAAGAGGGTGCACACGCACTAGAGTGATTGTTTCATAGTGCTTCATGACTGTAAGGGTATATCCAACTCGTTGTAATCCAAGGTTTGTTTTCTTAGTGGATTGTATGGTGTTGGATTGTTTCCAACTATACCGAGGACATAGCTATTCTTATTGAATAGTAAACCTTGTAAATTGATGTGTTCTTATGGATGTGTGTTTGTTGGTTTCTCAGCAAGGAAGTGTATCTTTAACATGAGACAAAGGTTGTTATCATTTTAAGGGAACTTAAAAGAAGAAAATGGGGTACCACTAATCCCCCCCCCCCCTCAGTGGTTCATTACTCCAACTGGGTCCTTACAAGTGGTATCAGAGGTAGGTTGCCTTTGTTTTCTTTGCTGATGGGGAATCTGAATTGTGTGAACAATAAAGGCATTCCGGTATTCGATGGGAAGAACTATCACATATGAAAGGATAGAATTCCATAGTATCTCATGTCTATTGGTTATGATGTTCTTGAAGCTGCAATAGTTGGGTTCCCCCCCATTGAAGACAATGTTCCACTTACAACTATTGACAAGAAGTTTCTTGAGAATGATGGAAGAGCGAAGAATGATATATTGTCTTCACTTTCTGAAAGTGAATTATTGAGAGTAAAAGGAGTCGTCACTGCCAAAGGTATATGGGACAAACTGAAAAACATATATGAAGGTAATAAAAAAGTCAACAAGGAAAAACATCAAATCTAGAGATTGAAGTATGAAGACTTGATGATGGGAGATCATGAATCTGTTGTGGATTTCTTCACCAGGGTAAACGATATTGTTAGCACCATCAGATGTCTTGGTGAAGAGCTGAAAGAATCTACTATGGTAGAAAATATCTTGAGGATTCTTCCTGATAAATTTGATGTGAAGTTATCTTCATTAGAAGACAGAGACTCAGAGACTCTATCTCTTGATGATTTTCATAGTACACTCATTACTTATTAGATGAGAAGGTAAATGGCTATGAAGGCCAAGACAAAGGTTGACAGATAATTACCTTTCAAAGCCATGAAGAAGGAGAAGTCTTAGATGATCTTGATTAAAGAAGGTGGTGGTGACTCGACTCTGAAAGTGAGGTATGTAAAAATCTTAACGAAATTTTGTCCTTGTTTTCAAAAAATGTTAAAGGAGGCACAGGTAAATACAAGGTAAAACTTCCCTTTAAGTGTTTTGAATGTGGAGGCATTGGCCACTTTGCGGCTAACTTTCCTCGAAGGGAGAATGAAGAATACAGTGATGAAGAAGAAAGAAAGCCAACAAAGTTATAGAAGAAGCAGGGTGGTAAAGGAAAGTCAGGGAAAGAAAATAAGTTCTTAAAATCCAAGAGAAAAACCTTCCCATCCATAAATGAAGAATATGAAGAAAGTGATGTTGAATCTGAAAAATTAGTTGAGCATGGTGTTGAGAATACTTTCATTTCAACAGCTAATGATGAGGATTTCGGAAGTAGAAGATCAGATGAAGAAGAAGAAACTCAGCTTGAGATGCATCTAAAAGAAGAATTGAAGGAATGTTTAAAGAAGATCAGAAGGCTAGAGAAGCTTAACAAAAAGTTAGAAGATGAATGTTCCTCATCATCCAATCAAGATAATGATAAAGAAGAGCTTGATAAAGATCTTGAGGACTGGAAAAAGTCTCTTGAAGATGAGAAAAATCAAAGTGAGCATTTGAGAGTAAAGCTGAAGGAAAAAGAGGAAGAATTAGAACACGTTCAAAAGAAGCTCTCAGAAGTTTAATAAAAAACATTTGTTTTCAAAACTCAACTATTGTTGTTAGTGAATGCTCTCAACAAGCACATTATAAGAAAAATCAATACAAGAATAAAGTGGTTGTTGTGAAGAATAAATCTAAGAAAGTTACTTATGCGACCAAGACCAGTGTTACTGGGAAATCTAAAGTATCAAGGAAACCTAAGTCTACCACTGGTGAAAAACAAGGAAAATCAGAGAAGGAAGAATTCTAGTAGAGCAATCTTGCTTACAAAAGAATGGTTGGCGGGGCTGAAGAAAGAGAAAAAATAAGTATCCGAACAACAGCTTTAGAGCAAGGTACTCCTTCTATAGGTACTGTTGGTATTGTGGTGGATTTTGGCATAAATCAAATATGTGTTGGTACAATCAACATTATTACCATCACCCCACATGTTATGAAAGGCAGATATTGAGGGGGAGTCAATCTCCTCAATGGAAGAAGTGTGAGAATGTTTTCTTGAAGAAAGTTGAGAAGAATGAAGTGAAGACAGAAAATAGGTTCCAGCCTCTGGAGACCATTTGGGATAGATGCGAACAACCTGGACACCTTGAAAAAGGATTTCTTGGGCTATTACCAGCTCAAAAAAAAGTTCTTAATTTTCAGAATCTAAAGGTGAAGAAATAAGTGAAAGAATAAAAATCTATTGTTGTTGAAACTTATCTAAAAGTTACAAAGGAAGAATGACATTAGATACTTGATAGTGGGTGTTCTTCATATATGAAAGGAGACTTGAAGTTTCTAAAGAATATGAATAAGCTTAAATAAGGGACTGTGACATTTGGCAATGATGAATCTTTAAAAATCATGGGTTTTGGATCAGCCATCATTGGGAAGGAAAAATTAAAGTCCAAGAAAACTCTGTATGTTGATGAGCTGAAGCACAACTTGCTGAGTGTATCACAATTGTGTGATGAGGGTAACAAATTTATCTTCAAGAAAGATGGATTTATTGTGAAAAGTGACGAAGATGGGCAGACTGTTACAAGAGGCCAATGAACCAAAGAAAATTTGTCTCCAGTTGGAAATTCACAAAACTCTTGTTACATGACCATAGTGGAAGAAAATCAGTTGTGGAACAGAAGACTTGGACACATGTGTCAGAGAAATATGAGCAGGTTATCTCAAAGGGACAGTGTTTGAGATATTCTAGATTTGACAAGAAGAAGAGATTGGTGTTGCACTACCTGTCAAAAAGGAATGATTACAAGTTCTGTGCATAAGAAGGTTGACATTTGTTCTAAACAACCCCTTGAACTAATAAATTCTGATATATGTGGGCTGTTGAGAGAACAATCAACAAATGGATACAAGTACATCATCACTTTAATTGATGATTTTACTCGCATTACGTGTGTTATGTTTATGAAGCACAAGTCAGACGCCCTGAATATGTTTAAAAGCTTCAGAAGGAAATCTGAGAAAGAATGTGAGTAATCTGTGAAGAATTTGAGAACAGATAATGGTGGTGAGTATAGAAGTGAAGAATTTTAAGACTATCTTGAGAAGCATGGGATTCACCATGAATATAGTGCTCCATATACACCTCAACAAAATGGGGTTGCTGAATGGAAAAACAAAAGCTTGGTGGAAATGGGAAGAGCCATGTTGCATGAACATGGCCTTATTCATTACTTTTGGAGGCAATCTACAAGTACAACTATTTATATTCAAAATCGATGTTTCTACAGGCCTCAATAAAACAAGGCTCTATATGAACTTTTCTATGGAATTACTCCAAGTATGAAGCATGCAAATGTTTTTGGGATGCCATGCATTATAGAGAAGAAAGGTGGAAGTAGTGGAAAATTAGAGCAGAAAGGAGAAGATGGAATTTTTCTTGGATATACACCAGAAGGAAGGGGTTATAGATGCTTTAACAAAGAAACAGGAAGAAATTTGGATGCAGTTGATGTAAAAGTCATTCAAACTCTGGGAAAAGATAAGCATGTCCAGACATACAAATAAGATGAGGAAGATGAAGTCAACGATTCTGATAAGGATGCAATGAATTGTAATCCTAATCAAGATGAAGAATCTGATTCAGCCATATCAAGTGATGAGGAAGACACATGAAAGACTTATCCAAGGCTGATGAAACAAGTGCAAGCTCAGAATATTATTGGTGATCAACGTCACACAGCTAAAAAAAGAAGAACAAGTAATTATATATCACATTGCTCCTTGTATTCCAAAGTGGAACCAAATGATGTTAAAGAAGCCTTTGAGCATTCGGAATGGGTTCAAACCATGAATGAAGAATTGGATCAGATTGAAAAGAACGACACATGGGAACTCATAACTAATCCTGAAAGTAAGAACATTATTTTCACCAAATGGGTCTTCCAGAACAAGTTGAATGAATAAGGTAAATTAATTAGAAATAAATCAAGATTTTTTTGCAAATGGTCCTCTCAGATTGAAGTAATTGACGTTGAAGAAACTTTTTCTCTGATATCCAGATTAGAAACTATCTGAATCTTTCTGGATATTGTTGCACAACGAAGATACAAAATCTTTCAAATGGATGTTAAATCCGCATTTCTTAATGGTGATCTTAAAGAATAAGTTTATATTGATCACCTATGTGTCTTTGTTGTTGGGAAGAATGAAATTTATGTGTGCAGGTTGAAGAAAGCCTTTTATGGGATAAAACAAGCTCCAAGAGCATGGTATTCCAAACAGGATACTTTCTTAAAGAACTTGAACTTCAAGAAAGGAAGAGTTGATAGCAATCTGTACATCAAGGAAAGCCAAGATCATTCCCTCATTGTAATTGTCTTTGTTGATGACATTATTTTTGCTGGGAATGATGAAAGAAGCTGTGAAAGGTTTGCTGAAAAAATGAATAATGTCTTTGAGATGTCCATGTTGGGTGAAATGAGATACTTTCTTGGGTTACAAATTTTAAAACAGAAAGAATTCATTTTTCTCCCCCAAGAAAAGTATGCTACGGAACATCTTAAGAAGTTTGGGATGGAAAACTCAAAACCTGTATCAACTCCTATCTTAGTGGGAACGAAGCTAAGAAAAGATGTTGAAGGAAAAGAAGTTGATCATAAAGAATATCGAAAGCTGATTGGAAGTTTGTTATACCTGACTACATCGAGAACATATATTATTTTTTCTGTTACCTTATGGGAAAGATTTCAGAGTGCTCCTAAAGAATCACATCTTATTACTGGAAAAAGAAATCATAGATACATAAAACGCACAGCAGAATTCGAAATCAAGAATAGTGGCTTAAATAACATTGATTTGTTTGGCTATTTAGATGTAGATTGGATAGGAAATGTTGATGATATAATATCCACATCTAGTGGAGTGTTCTTTATAGGAAAAAGTTTTGTTGGATGGCACTCGAAAAAGAAAAATTTTGTAACACATAGTACGGCTGAAGCTGAATATGTTACTGCCACCATGTCCACCACTCAACTTATCTAGATGAAAACACAGATAGAAGATTTGTTAGTTGAAGTGAAACTGCACTTTCTCTTGGGCTGTCATAATCAAAGAAAAATTAATCATACCAATAATCCAGTCCAACATTCTCGATTGAAGCATATTGACATAAAATATAATTTCATCAAATAGCATGTGGAAAATAATGTACTGAAACTTGAATATGTTTCATCTGCTGAACAAGTTGCTAATATTTTCACGAAACCCTTGTCGAATGAATCATTTTCAAGATTTAGGTTAAACATGGGTGTCCAACCTCTTTCTCTTCACGGCTAAGATATGTTGTTATGTCCCCTCTCTCTTCTTGCCTTTGGATTGTTTTGTAATGGGGGAGAAGTTGTTTGTATCAAAAATCTATTTTTTTAAAGAGAGAGTTGTGGGTGAGGTGTGAACTCAGCACTGCTTGTATATGTGAACTATTTTAACTATTTGTTGGAGTGGTTGTAGGAAAGAACTTTAAGTTGTTTGCATGATGTATGAAGCCGAAGATGTATGAAGTTGAAGATTTCATTTTCACTACCTATGGATAGCATGGTTTTGTTGTCAATGATTCTTGTTTCCTACAATGAGTTATCTCACTTAGGCTTAGAATTATTGATAAGTATTCCATTTCTTGAGGTTACAAAGTTTGGTGATTTATGAAAACTTTATTGGCAACAAAATCCAAAGGGGGAGATTGTTAGGACCAAGATGAAAGAAGAGATGGTTTGTATGGATTGTCTTTTTTTGATCTTGAGGAAGTTTTCATAATGGAAAGGCACCATGACTTTCTAAGAATTCAGAAGCTGAAATTGAGAAGTTCAGAACCGATAATATTGAACATTCAGAACCTGGTGTTCGGAGAATTCGAAGTCTGGAATTCGGAGTCTGGAAATTGAGAAGTTGGAAACTGGGAAATTGCAATTTCTTGAAAGCTGGCTGATAGGAGATGTGAAGGCCGTAATTGTGATGATTCTTTGATGTTTTTTAGCTCTAATTTGTGAGTATATGCAAGTACTCATAATGCAAGAAAAATTTGGGTGGTGAAGTTATACCGAGATCTGGAGGAGTCATTCTGAGAATTCAAAATCTCCTCTATCAATAATTGAAGAATTCGTATCGAGAACAAAGAGTCGTTCTGAGAATCTGGAGGAGCCATTCCGAGAATCTGGAAAAGTCGTTTCGAGAACCTGAAGTTCATAGCGAGATGTTCGGATTCGACTTGATAAAGCCGAAGTTCGTAGCGGAATGTTCGAATTTGACTTTCTGAAGAATAAGTTCGTAGTAGAAAGTTCGGAGTCGACTTGCTGAAAAATAAGTTCATAGTGAGAAGTTCAGAGTCGAATTCCTGAGTAATAAGTTCGTAGAAAGAAGTTCGGAGTCGACTTACAGAGTCAGAAGTTCATAGCGAGAAGTTCGGAGTTGACTTCCTGAGTCAGAATATCATAGCAGGTCGTTCAGAGTTGACTTCCTGAGTTAGAAGTTCAGAGTGAAGAAGTTCGGAGTCGACATCCTAAACCTGAAGTTCGTAGCCAGAATTGCGGAGTCATGACGAGAATTGGAGAAGTCATAACAAGAAGCCATACTGAGAATTGGTGAAGTCGTATTAAAATCCATACAGAGAAGTGATGAAGATTCATACCAAGAATTGAAATGGTGTCATGAAGAAGAATCGGTGAAGAGTCATAATGAGAATTGCAAGTGATGCCGAAGACTTAAGAAGAGTGGATCCGATAAATTGATGACAAAGAATCAAGAAGGGTGGATCTGAGAATGTGATGTCGAGAAGACAAAAGAGTGGATCCAAGAATGTTTTACCGAGAAACTTGTGTAACAAAGTTGGATCCAGAAAAGGCCAAAGCTGTAAATCAAGTGAAGGGGAAGAAGATTCTAGAACATTCTATAAGCGTTGACAAAGTCTTAATTACTCTGAGATTTCAGGAGAAATTATGATTTGGGTGAATTTAAGTGAGCGGGGAAATATTTTGGTTTCCCGCCTAAGCACACTATGGACCACCTATAAAAGGAGACCAGGGTGCTAAGTAAGAGTGTGATGAAAAAATAGAGAGGGAAGATCTGATAATCTAGAGAGAAGAAGATGTGTTTGGCTGAGTGAGTTTCATTGCAGTTTCAATTGATAAGAGAATTTGATACTGGTTGACACCGTATTGAGTTGCTCGGATTGAGAAAATTTGGATTGAAGAAGAGAATTCGGAGTGGAGATTCGGAATGAGGAATCAGTACTGGCTGTCATCGTATGGAGTTTCTCAGACTGAGGAAGAATCGAATTAAAGAATCAGAGTGAAGAAGAAAGTTGAGAGTTGAGAATTCAGAGTGAAGAATTTGGAGTGGATATTCGGAATGGAGAATCAGAACTGGCTATCACCGTATTGAGTTTTTCAGACTGAAGAAGTTTCAGATTGAAGAATCGGATTGGGAAAATTCATAGTGAAGATTCGGAATGGAATGTTCGGACTGTAGTTGATCTATCTCAAGTCCAGGAATTCCTTGCCTTTCTTCTGGGTAAGGAAGTGAAGATTAGTGATGAACTTACTTACACTTGTGTTAGGAGGGTGCACACGCACTGGAGTGATTGCTTCACAGTGCTTCACGAGTGTAAGTGTATATCCTACTCGTTGTAATCAAAGGATTGTTTTCTTAGTGGATTGTATGGTGCTGGATTGTTTCCAACCATACCAAGGACATAGCTATTCTTATTGAATAGTGAACCTTGTAAATTGGTGTTCTCTTTTGGATGTGTGTTTGTTTGTTTCTCATCAGGGAAGTATATCTTTAACAGGAGACAATGGTTGTTCTCATTTTAAGGGAACTTAAAAGAAGAAAAAGGTGTACCAATGATTCGCCCCCCCCCCCCCTCTCAGTAGTTCATTACTACAACTGGGTCCTTACAAGTGGTATCAGAGGGAGGTTGCCTTTGTTTTCCTTGTTGATGGCGAATCTGAATTGTGTGAACAATAAAGGCATTCTGGTATTCGATGGGAATAACTATCACATCTGAAGGATAGAATGCGACCGTATCTCATGTCTATTGGTTATGAAGTTCTTGAAGCTGTAATAGTTGGGTTTCCCCTCATTGAAGACAATGTTCCACTTACACCTATTGACAAGAAGTTCCTTGATAATGATGGAAGAGCGAAGAATGCTATATTGTCTTCACATTCTGAAATTAAATTCTTGAGAGTAAAATGAGTGGCCATAGCCAAAGGAATATGGGAAAAACTGAAAAACATATATGAAGGCAATAAAAAAGTCAAGAAGTCAAAACATGAAATCTGGAGATTGAAGTATGAAGACTTGAAGATGGGAGAGCATGAATCTGTTGGGGATTTCTTCACCAGGGTAAATGATATTGTTAGCACCATCAGATGTCTTGGTGAAGAGCTGAAAGACACTACTGTGGTACAAAATATCATGAGGATTCTTCCTGATAAATTTTATGCGAAGGTATCTTCATTAGAAGACAGAGACTCAGAGACTCTATCTCTTGATGATTTTCATAGCACACTCATTACTTTTGAGATGAGAAGGTTAAAGGCTATGAAAGCCAAGAGAAATTTTGACAGAGAATTATCATTCAAATCCATTTATAAGGAGAATTCTAAGAAGATCTTGATTAAAGAAGATGGTGGTGACTCTGACTCTAAAAGTGAGGTATGTAAAAATCTTAATGATATTTTATCCTTTTTTTTCAAAAACTTTTAAAATAGGCACAGGTAAATACAAGGGAAAACTTCCCTTGAAGTGTTTTTAATGGGGAGGCATTGGCCACTTTGTGGCTAACTTTCCTCGAAGGGATAATGAAGAAGACAATGATGAAAAAGAAAGAAAGCCAAGAACGAATGGAAGAAGCATGGTGGTAAAGGAAAGTCGGGGAAAGAAAAGAAGTTCTTCAAATCCATGAGAAAAATAATCCTATCCATAAATGAATAAGATGAATAAAGTGATGTGGAATCTCAAAAATTAGTTGATCATGGTGTTGAGAATACTTTCATTGAAATAGCGAATGATGAGGATTTCGGAAGCAGTAGCTCAGAAGAAGAAGAAACTCAGCTTGAGATGCATCTAAAAGAAGAATTGAAGGAATTTTTAAGGAAGATCAGAAGACTGTAAAAGCTTAACAAAAAGATGGAGGATGAATGTTCCTAAGCATCCAATTAATCCAATAATAGAGAAGAACTTTAGAAATAACTTGAGGACTTGAAGAAGTCTCTTGAAGATGATAAAAATCAAAATGAGCATATGAGAGTAAAGCTGAAGGAAAAAAGAGGAAGAATTAGAACTCGTTCAAAAGAATCTCTCAGAAGTTGAATAAAAAACATTTGTTTTCAAAACTCAACTACTGATTTTGGTGAAGGCTCTCAACAAGCAAAATATAGGAAAATTCAACAGAAGAATAAAGTGGTCACTGTGAAGAAGAAAGCTGAGAAATTTACTTATGCGACCAAGATCAGCGTTACTGGGAACTCTAAAGTTTCAATGAAACCTAAGTCTAACACTGGTGAAAAACAAGAAAAATTAGAGAAGGAAGAATTCTAGTAGAGAAATCTTGCTAACAGAATATTGTTAGGTGGGGATGAAGAAAGAGAAACAAAGAAGTATCAGAACAACAGCTTTAGAGGAAGGTACTCCTCCTATGGGTACTGTTGTTATTGTGGTGGATTTGGGAATACATCAAATATGTGTTGGTTCAATCATCATTATTACCATCAACCCAAAAGTTATGAAAGGCAGAGATTGAGTGGGAGGCAATCTCCTCAAAGGAAGAAGAGTGATAAGGTTTTCTTGAAGAAAGTTGAGAAGAATGAAGTCAAGACAGAAAATAGGTTCCATCCTCTGGAGACCATTTGTGAAAGCTGTGAACAACCTAGACACCTTGAAAAAGGATGTCTTGTGTTGTTACCGGCTCAACAAAAAGTTCTTAATTTTCAGAAGTCGAAGGTGAAGAAAGAAGTGAAAGAATAAAAAGCTCTTGTTGTTGAAACTTTTCTAAAAGTTACAAAGGAAGAACGTCCTTGGATACTTGATAGTGGGTGTTCTTCACATATGACTGGAGACTTGAAGTTTCTAAAGAATATGAATAAGTTTAAATAAGGCACTATGACATTTGGCAATTATTAATCATTAAAAATAAAGGGTTTTAGATCATCTATCATTGGGAAGTAAAATTTAATGTCCAAGAAAACTATGTTTGTTGATGGGCTAAAGCACAAGTTGCTGAGTGTATCACCGTTGTGGGATGAGGGTAACAAAGTTATCTTCAAGAAATATGGATTTATTGTGAAAAGTGAATAATATGGGAAGATTTTTACAAGTGGCCAATGAACCAACGGAAATTTGTTTCAAGTTGGAAATTCACAAAACTCTTATTACATGACCATAGTGGAAGAAAATAAGTTGTGGCATAGAAAACATGGACACATGTGTCAGAGAAATATTAGAAAGTTATCTCAAAGGGACAGTGTTCGAGATATTCCAGATTTGACAAGAAGAAGAGATTGGTGTTGTACTACCTGTCAGAAAGGAAAGATTACAAGTATTGTGTATAAGGAGGTTGACATTTGTTCTAAACAACCCCTTGAACTAATACATTCTGATATATGTGGGATGATGAGAAAACAATCCACAAATGGATACAAGTACATCATCACTTTCATTGATGATTTTACTCACATTATGTGTGTTATGTTTATGAATCACAAGCCAGACACCATGAAAATGTTTAAAGTCGTCAGAAGGAAATATGCGAAAGAATGTGAGTAATCTGTGAAGAAGTTGAGAACAGATAATAGTGGTGAGTACAAAAGTGAAGAATTTGAAGACTATCTTGAGAATCATGGGATTCAGCATATATATAGTGCTTCATATACACCTCAACAAAATGGGGTTGCTGAACTGAAAAATAGAAGCTTGGTGGAAATGGGAAGAACCATTTTGCTTGAACATGGCCTTACTCATTACTTTTGGATGAAAGCTACAAGTACAGTTGTTTATATTTAAAATCAATTTTTCCACAGGCCTCAATCAAACAAGACTCCATATGAACTTTTATAGGGCATTAATCGAAGTATGAAGCATGCTAATATTTTTGGGAGCCCATGCATTATAAAGAAGAAAGGTGGAAGCAGTGGAAAATTAGAGTAGAAATGAGAAGATGGAATTTTTCATGGATATGCACCCGAAGGAAGGGGTTATAGATGCTTTAACAAAGAAACATGAAGAATTGTGGATTCAGTTGATGTAAAAGTCATTGAAACTCCTGGAATAGATAATCATGTCCATAAAAACAAGAAAGATGAGGAAGATGAAGTTATCGATTCGGATAAGGATGTAATGAATTGTAATCCTAATCAAGATGAAGAATCTTATTCAGCCATATCAAGTGATGAGGAAGAAACACGAAAAACGTATCCAAGGTTGATGAAACAAGTGCAAGATTAGAATATTATTGGTGATCAACGTCACACGGTTCAAAAAAGAAAAACAAGTAATTCAATATCATATACTTCCTTGTATTCCAAAGTGGATCCAAATGGTGTTAACAAAGCATTTGAGCATCCGGAATGGGTTCAAGCCATGAATGAAGAATTGGATCATATTGAAAAGAATGACACATGGTAAATCTTACCCAATCCTAAAAGTAATAACATTATTGGCACCAAATGGGTCTACTGGAACAAGTTGAATGAAGACGGTGAAGTTATTAGAAATAAAGAAAGACTGGTTTGAAAAGGCTACTCTCAAATTGAAGGAATTGACTTTGAAGATACTTTTGCTCTGGAATCCAGATTAGAAACTATCTGAATCTTTCTTTCTATTGCTTCACAACGAGGCTAAAAAATCTTTCAAATGGATATCAAATCAGGATTTATTATTCGTGACCTCAAATAAGAAGTTTATATTGAAAAACCATGTGGATTTGTTTTTTGGAAGAATGAAATTTATGTATGCAGGTTGAAGAAAGCCTTGTATGGGATAAAGCAAGCTCCAATAGCATGGTATTCCAAATTGGATACTTGCTTAAAGAAGATGAAATTCAAGAAAGGAAGAGTTGACAACAATTTATACATCAAGGAAAGCCAAGATCTTTCTCTCATTGTGATTGTATATGTTGACGATATTATTTTTGTTGGTAATGATGAAAGTAGTTGTGAAAGTTTTTCTGACGAAATGAAGAATGTCTTTGAGATGTCCATGTTGGGTGAAATGAGATACTTTCTTGGTTTACAAATTTTTCAACAGAAAGAATTCTTTTTTCTCTCCCAAGAAAATTATTCTAAAGAACTTCTTAAGATGTTTGTGATGGAAAACTCAAAACCTATATCAAATCCTATCTCAGTGGGAACGAAGCTAAGAAAAGATGATAAAGGAAAAGAATTTGATCAGAAATAATATCACAATCTGATTGGAATTTTGTTATACATGACTGCATCAAGACCAAATATTTTTTTTCTGTTACCTTATGTGCAAGATTTCAGAGTGCTGCTAAAGAATCACATATTGTTGATGGAAGAAGATTTCTCATATACATAAAAGGCACAGCAGAATTCAGAATCAAGTATAGTGGCTTAAATAACATTTTTTTTGTTTGGCTATTCAGATGCAGATTGGGTAGGAAATGTTGATGATAGAGGATCCACATCTGGTAGAGTGTTCTTTATGGGAAAATTTTTTGTTGGTTGGCACTCGAAGAAGAAAAACTCTATAACACTTAGTACAGATGAAGCTGAATATTTTGCAGCCACCATGGCCGCCAATCAACTTATCTGGATGAAGACATAGTCAGATGATTTGTCAGTTGAAGTGAAATTGCCCTTGCTCTTGGGCTATGATAATCAAAGCACAATTAATCTTACTAAGAATCCAGTCCAACATTCTCGATCGAAGCATATTGACATCAAATATCATTTCATCAAAGAGCATGTGGAAAAGAATGAACTGAAACTTGAATATGTTTCATCTGCTGAACAAGTTGCTGATATTTTCACGAAACCCTTGCCAAAGGAATCATTCTCAAGATTGAGGTTGAACAAGGGTGTCCAGCCTCTTTCTCTTCTAGGATAAGGTATGTTGTTATGTCCCCTCTCTGTTCTCACCTTTGGATTGTTTTGTCAAGGGGGATAAGTTTCTTGTATCATAAATCTATTTGTTTAAAGAGAGAGTTCTGGGTAATCTATGAACTCATCACTGCTTGTGTATGCGAACTATTATAACTGTTTGATGGAGTGGTTGTAGGAAAGAACATTAAGTTGTTTGCAGGATGTATGAAGCTGAAGATGTATGAAGTTGAAGATGTCATTTTCACTACCTATGGACAGCATGGTTTTGATTTCAATGATTCTTATTTCCTACAATGATTTTTCTCCCGTAGGCTTAGAATTATTGATAATTAATCCATTACTAGAGGTTACAATGTTTGGTGATTTATGAAAACTTGTTTGAAAACAAAATCCAAAGGGGGAGATTTTTAGGACCAAGCTGAAGGAAGAGATGGTTTGTATGGATTTTCTTTTGTTGATCTTGGGGATGTTTTAATAAAGGAAAGTCACCTTGAATTTGTAAGAATTCGGAAGATGAAATTGAGAAGTTCGTAACCGATAATATCGAACATTCAGAACCTGGTGTTTGAAGAATTCAGAGTCTAGAATTCAGATTCTAGAAATTGAGAAGTTTGGAACTGGGAAATTACAATTTCATGAAAGCTGGATGATATGAGATGTGAAGGCCCTAATTGTGATGATGCTTTGCTGTTTTGTAACTCTAATATGTGAGTATATTCAAGTACTCATAATGTAAGAAAAAGTGGGTTGGTGAAGTTATACTGGGATCTGGAGGAGTCATTCAGAGAATTCAAAATCATCGGTATCAATAATTGAAGAAGTAGTATTGAGAACCAAGATCCGTTCTGAGAATCTCGAAGAGCCATTCCGAGAATCTGGAAGAATCATTTCGAGAACCTGATGTTTTTAGTGAGATGTTTGGAGTTGACTTGTCAAAGTAGATGTTCGTAGAGGAATGTTCGGATTAGACTTGATGAAGAAGAAGTTTGTAGCGGAACGTTCGAAGTCAACTTTCTGAAGAGGAAGTTCGTAGAGAAAAGTTTGGAGTTGACTTATTGAGGAAGAAGTTCATAGTGAAAAGTTCAGAGTCGACTTCCTGAGCCATAAGCTCATTGTGAGATGTTCGGAGTCGACTTCCTGAGTCAAAAGATCATAGTGGGAAGTTCAGAGTTGACTTTCTGAGTTAGAATTTTGGAGTGAAGAAGTTCGAAGTCGACTTCCTGAACCTAAAGTTCGTATCAAGAAGTGCGGAGTCATGATGAGAATTGGAGAAGTCGTAACGGGAATCCATACTGAGAATTGGTGAAGTCGTAACGAAAATCCATACTGAGAAGTGATGAAGAGTCATACCGAGAATTGAAATGGTGTCATGCCGATGAAGCGGTGAAGAGTCATTCCGAGAATTGGAAGTGATGTTGTATACTCAAGAAGAGTGGATCCGAGAAAGTGATGTCGAAGAATCAAGAAGGGTGGATCCGAGAATGTGATGTCGAGAAGATAGAAGAGTGGATCCGAGAATGTGTTACCGAGAAACTTGTGTAACAAAGTCGGATCCGGAAAAGGCCAAAGCTCTAAATCAAGTGAAGGGGAAGAAGATTCGAGAAGATTATAGAAGCATTGAAAAAGTCTTAATTACTCTGATATTTCAGGAGAAATTATTATTTGGGTGAATTTAAGAGAGCGGTAAAATATTTTGGTTTCCCGCCTAAGCACACTTTGGAGCACCTATAAAAGGATACCATGGTGCTAAGTAAGATTGTGATGAAAAAATAGAGAGAGAAGTTCCGATAATCTAGAGAGAAGAAGAAGTGTTTGGCTGACAGAGTATCATTAAAGTCTCAATTGAAATGAGAATTTGATACTGGTTGACACCGTATTGAGTTTCTCGGATTGAGAAAATTCGGAGTGAAGAAGAGAATTCGAAGTCGAGATTCGTAATGATGAATCAGTACTGGTTGTCACCATATTGAGTTTCTCAGACTGAGGAAGACTCGGATTGAAGAATCAAAGTGAACAAGTTCAGAGTGAAGAATTCGGAGTGAAGAATTCGGAGTGGATATTCGGAATGGGGAATCAATACTAGCTGTCACTGAATTGAGTTTCTCAGATGAAGAAGATTTAGATTGAATAATCGGATTGGGAAAATTCGGCGTGAAGATTCAGAATGGAAAGTTCGGACTGTAATTTATCTATGTTAAGTCCAGCGAGTCCTTGCCTTTCTTCTGGGTAATGAAGGGAAGATTAGTGCTGAACTTACTTACACTTGTGTATTTGAAAGGAAGTGTAGGTAACATAAGTTGTTACAAGAAAAGAGACTTTTCCTTATTGTGCTAAGAGGGTGCACACGCATTGGAGTGATTGTTTCACTGTTCTTCCTGAGTGTAAGGGTATATCCTACTCATTGTAATCCAAGGATTGTTTTATTAGTAGATTTTATGGTTTTTTATTGTTTCCAATGATACCAAGGACGTAGCTATTCTTATTGAATAGTGAACCTTGTAAATTGATGTGTTCCTTTGGAGGTCTGTTTTTTAGTTTCTTAGTAGGGAATTATATCTTTAACAGGAGACAATTTTGTTCTCATTTTAAGGTAACTTGAAAGAAGAAAAAGGGGTACCACTGATTCACCCCCCCCCCCTCTCAGTGGTTCATTACTCCAACTGGGTCCTTACAATCTCCCTAAGCTCTTTGCTCTGGGGACTTATTAGATAATATTGTGGGGTTCACTTTTTGGATTTCTCCTCTACTATTTGTATTCGATGAATTTATATAGAGAAATGATACAATTTATTATCTATATATGGATATGAGTGTAATGGCCCGGGTTATTGGAGGTCCATTAATTTGTGAAAATCTGATGTTGCTGGGTAGCCTGGGAATCTCAGTGAAGTTTCACCCCTACCGATAGCCTTAGTCTACCGGTAGAAGGCCTACCGGTAGCTCAGTCTACTAGTAGCATGGTCTACCGGTATCTCGGTCTACCGGTAGACGCAGCCTATCGGTAGCTCTGTCTACTGGTAGCTCGGTCTACCGGTAGCTCTCAGCTACCGGTGGCTCTCGCCTACCCCCACGGGGTTTTCTAGTAGCGCCTACCTTTCGAGAAAATTGGGTTTTAAACCCTGTTTTTACCCCTTTAAGCTTTTTTTAAAGCCCAGTAATGCCCCAAAATGGCGTTTAATTAAATGTTTAATAAATTAACCTCATGTGTGCGTCGATTTAAACCGCAGTACCCTTTAATGATGTGTGGGGACGTGTGGTCAACCCACGACCCCACTCCTTAAGCGGTCTTTCATTCTTATCTCAACGGCCCCCGAACTTTATAAAATAAAGGGTACTCCTTAGCTTTCTTTTCTTGATCACCCTCCCATTGATTCGTCTATGAGTTCCCGATGCCTTGAGGCCCCTCCCCGGTAGTTTGTGCATCCCATGTTCATGGCAAGTGAAGATAAACTTCGATCATTGATCATTCAAGTAGGGTTTTACCTTCGTTTCTCCTTTCTGTGTATATTGCGGGGTGGGTACGCTACAGATTCTTTAGAATTGGACAAACCAAACATTAATGAAGATAATAAATGTATTCTAAAGAAATAGGGGGAGGGGTGTGATCGATGATGCTCTATTTCCTCTTTTCTGAGTTGTGATAGCTTACTGACTGGCTTACGCCTACTGAAAATCATGTCTCCTGGGGGTCTTTCTCTATGCACTAATAAACCCTACCTCTTGTAATGTTTAAATGGATTGTGGTTGTGAACCCTTGCTCGGTAAATTTGGTTAATAACGTGTATCTGGCTAAATAAATTGAATCACCAGGATCAATCCTTTCTGTGATAACCCCGGTCAAAGCACACGGAAATTGAAATCATAGAGTGTATTAAATATTTTAAATCTGAAAATACCGGCATGGGCATGCTTTGTGTTGGTAGTTGTGATTGGGTTGTTTTTCCTTCATGGGCCAAATAGTGGGTGATGGGGATGGGGATGGGATCCCCTGTGGTTACACTTCCTGTGGATGTGAATTTAATGTCGAGTTTTTACTTTGTTTATATCACGAATTGGGGTGGGATCCTCTGTTGATGAGAAACCATTTGCTCCAGGAATTTGGTGGAAACGAGGTAGTGTCTTGTGGTTTCCCTTGGTTCCAGTACTTCGAGGCATCTCACTAGCCCCTTGGTTGCATAAGGTATAGGCAGTACCTTCTGGTTTTCTTTGGTTCCAATTGTTACGGCTTTACAAGAGGACCGAGTGTGAATTATTAAGTTGCTATTTGACTTTACTCTTCCCTTGGCCTGTGATTATTCTTGATAGTTTCCCATGTAGGTGCAGAAACTCATTTAAACATTATTGTTGAACATGAAAAACAAGTATGGGACAAATGGTTTTTGGTGTGGTGTGAGTTGTGACTCGGACCTGGGTGATTTTGTGTTCTTTTGGCAGGCTGAAGAAAAACCTAAACATGGGTGAGTGCTTCTTTACCTATACATATACTTGTAGTTGTGTGTTTCTTATTCCCGCCCCACCCAAGTTGGGCACTTAGTGCCGAAAACCCCCATTTCATGGGGGGTGTTTTTTCCAACACTTCTATTAGTGGCTGGTTACTAGCTCCTTTTTGCTCCCTTTCCCGGATAGCCCAAGTATCTTCGGGCAGGCTGTGATGGCCTGAAGTCCATTATTATCCCAAGAACATTCGGGCAGGGTAGGGTGGTGGTTGGCCCAGGTGTGTGCAGGCAGGTGGTTTCCCATGTGTCTTCGGGATGAGGCTCGGGTGTCTTCGGGCGTGGCAGTGGATCTTCTATCCCAGGTGTCTTCGGGTGTGGCGGTGGTTGTTCTGGCCTAGGTGTTTGTAGGCATGGTTACGTGTGACAGTTGTGGCCCAGGTGTCTGTGGGCGGGGTTTAGTAGTGGGACTACATGAGGATTGTGGCCCAGGTGTGTGCGGGCGGGGTTGTGGCATTGGGACTACGATTATAATGGAGGGATTGGTTCGATGCGTAAGATGTCTTCAATAACCAGTGGGAATGTGGCATGGGGTACCCATACATCTATGTGCTTTTATTATACTTTACCTTGCTTGTGTTATTTGGTGAGTGTATTCGGTGATTGGGATGGATGAACCCCTTAATAGTGTTGGTTGTCTGCTTCTCACAAAACTTTAGTATGTTCCCCCACTTGTGCATGAGAGTCTTTGGTTTCACTACAGAGTATACTTGTATGCTCACCCTATGTATATAAAACTAATTTCAGGTTTCTTGGAGGACTTCAGGGATCAGGCGGGACCATACTAGCTCGGACCTTTGGGGCAGTTTCTGTTGTCGTTTTCCTTTTTATTGGTATCTTTGGGTTTTTGTGTCTTGTATCTTTTACTTTTGGACATGCATGTGGGAATAGTTTACCTTTTTGGCTTTTACTTTTCTTTCAGTTTTGGTGTTGTTGGGTTTCATCATCTTATCTTACGATCCTGTAAAACAAAAAGGGTAATTCCTTCCATTTGTTTGTGAATTCCATACCCTTGGTGCTAGTCGCAACTACGGGGCCTATTGAAGGCAGGTTTAAGGGGTCATTATCTATTCTTCAACTTAAAGAAGGAAGGACTTGGCAATCTGCTGACCCTTCCCTCCTTTTGGTGAAGGCAGGTCATGACAGAATGGTATCAGAGCGTGGTTGAGAGATAGGATGGTGTATGGAGTAAGGCACAGTGAGGATTGCATGGGATTGTAGGGAAATAGTGTTGGGTGAACTTGGTGTGTGAATTAGGCCAGGGATGACTGGCTAGGACACGGGATTTTAGGGCCCTCCGTGATCTGATGCAAGGATTCTAGACCTACCGAACGACCAAGTGAGGCCACACTGATTGTAGGGTAGAGACCCCAGGAAAGGTACATGCATCTTAATGACTTATGTTCTCATGTTTCATGGGTGTTTTGGTAATTGAAATCAATAAGAAGTTTAAGATATTTTAAGAACAATATTCTCCACTACTTGGGCTTAGGCATTCCTTATTTACATTGCAGCTATGGAACCTGGGAGGCGACCACGTGTGGTATGGGCAATCAAGGCCCCAGAGACTACCTTGGTCGATCGGCAAAAAGCTGATCGAGAGGAGGAAGACGACTAGTGGTAGAAGACACTTCGGGCTTTCCAGTGACAGACCCTCAAGAAGTATGAGGGAAACACCTCTGATAGGAAGACGAAGAGCTGGCTAGAGGAGCTGGTGATAGCCTTCAGCCTGATTCGGGCCCCGACCGAGTACTGGGTTCCTCTGGTCGTCATCCAGATGTGGGGAGTAGCGCGTCAGTGGTGGTCGCTTTACTTGAGGGACAGGAGAGACGCTGAGGTGGAATGGGCTGATTTCGAGAAGGAGTTCCAAGTGGAATTCCTCTCTTCTACGATGAAGGAGAAAAAGAGGCAAGAGCTACTCTCCCTCTAGTAATGGAGTATGTTAGTAAGGGATCTGGGAATCAAGTTCAAGGACCACCTACGTTTTTCTCTGGACCTTTTTCAAGATGAGGAGTCTCAGGCAAGATGTTTAGAGGAGGCGCTCCGACCCTCCCTCGAGTATGTTGTTACCCCCTTTACCCTGCCGATGTACTTAGAGGTCCATCAGAAGGCCGAAGTGGTAAATAGGATGCACGCTCTGGAAGGTGTGTCATGAGAGGGGATCTAGCTGGGACCATCGAAGGGGAAGGCTTTCAGCACCAGGCCTCAAGCATCAAGACCCTCCAGGTTCCGACTAGCAGGGAGCAGGCCGCAGTAGTTTCAGTTCTGGTCCCCTGGTCCTCTCCCTTTTCCTTCAGGCCCAGGACCGAGGTGCTTTGTCTGTGGGAGCCATGGACACCTCCGAAATCAGTGACTGGATAGAGTACAGTACGGTGGTGGTGGACAGGCCTAGCACCCGCCCCAGCAGCAGCTTCTATCTAGGTCTTTCCAGCAACAGTAGCAGGGACAGAAAGCTCCCGCTCCTCTGAGGGTAGATGTTGCAGGAGGAGGCCGACCTCAGGGCTCTCCTCAGGGACTCCAACCGGGGTGTGGCCAGGGAGGTGGCCGATAGCCGAGGGGCAAAGGATCTGGGCGTGGACAGTTTCACGTCGCAGAGGTAGCAATTCCAGTAGGTCTGGAGGTCGTTCGAGGTATGATCAGTTTGTTTAGAACCCTTTCTTATGATTTGTTCGATACCGGAGCTTCGCACTCCTTTGTTGCACCTAGTCTAGCCCGTACCTTGGGTCTAGATGCCAAGTGACTTCTAGTGCCCCTGGTGCTGAGCACACTAGTCGAACGTCATACCGACTTGTTATATGTTTGTCAAGGATGCAGACTGATGATAGGGCCACATCAGTCAATCGGGGATCTACTACTGCTATAGATACGGCCATAAAATTACATCCTAGGCGTTGACTGGCTGTTCTATATGTGTTCCGTCATCGACTTCTTCCGAGGAAGGGTTGTGTTCTCAGACTTGGGTGGCCGGCGTGTTACTTTCACTGGCAAGCAGAGCAGTCATAAGGGCAGCAGGTGAGAGGAACCCCTCCTCTCCTTGTTAGTCGAGTTCTCAGTAGAGCCAGTAGATGTTGAGATGGTAGAGGTGTCAAGGATCGTCAGTGAGTTTATGGACGTCTTCCTTGAGGAGGTAAAGAATCTACCCCCTCGACGTGATGGCGAGTTTGGGATAGACTTGTAGCCTGGTGCTCTTCTGATTTCGATTGCTCCTTACCGGATGGCACCTTCGGAGCTATGGGAGTTGCGGATTCAGATTGACGATCTGATGAAGAGGGGTTATGTTTGACCAAGTGCGTCACCGTGGGGTTCTCCAGTCTTGTTCTCATAGAAGGAAGATGGTGGTATCAGGTTGTGCATAGACTACAGGAGGCTAAATCAGGTGAAGATCAATAATCGCTACCACTTTCGAGGATAGACGATCTTTTCGACCAGCTTAAAGGGGCAGGGTGGTTCTTGAAGATCGACCTGCGGTCTGGGTACCACTAGTTGAGAGTGAAGGAGGGTGACATCCCGAAGATGGCCTTCTAGTGCAGATATGGACACTTCGAGTTCGTAGTCATTCCTTTTGGTGTTACGAACACACAGGCTCTGTTTATGGGGCTTATTAACTCCATCTTCCGGGAGTACCTGGACCGGTTCGTAGTTGTGTTCATCGACGATATCCTCATCTATTCAATATCAGAGGAGGACCACGCAGAGCACCTGAGGACAGCTTTGGAGGTCCTCTGACAGCACCAGCTCTATGGAAATTTGTCCAAATGCAAGTTCTAGATGCGAGAAGTGAACTTCCTTGGGCAAGTAGTGTCTGAGAAGGGGGTAGTAGTGGACCCATCAATGGTTGAAGCAGTTGTTTCATGGGAAGCACCCATGAATGTGGCAGAAGTTCATAGTTTTATCGGGATGGCAGGTTACTATCGGAGGTTCGTACACAACTTCTCCCGAGTTGCAGCCCCTTTGATATCCTTGACCCAAAAGGACAAGGTTTTCATGTGGATTGAGGAGTGTGAGGCAGCCTTCAGCTATCTGAAGGAGAAGTTGTTTAGTACCCCAGGGCTGAGACTACCAGAAGAAGGGGTTGCGTTTGAGTTTTTCTATGATGCTTCAGGGAAAGTCCTCAGATGTGTTTTGATGCAGCGGCAAGGGGTGATCTCTTATGGGTCCAGGAATCTATGCCCTCATGAGAGTAATTATACCACCCACGACATGGATCTTGTAGCGGTCATTTTTTCACTGAAGTTATGGCGGCAATACCTCATTGGAGAACGCTTTTTGGTCTTCACGGATCACAAAAGTATGAGTTATATCTTACCCCAGTGGGACCTAAACTTGCGGCAGTGAAGGTGGGTGGAGTTCCTCCAGGATTACGACTTCGATATTTCCTACACTTCATGGAAGGGGAATGTAGTGGCCGATACCATGAGCAGGAGATCACAGAAGGATGCGGTCCGAGAGTCGACAGACACCTGGAAGACAATGGAGGAGTTGGATTCCTTGCACCTGGATGAGAGGATGGGTGGCGGTAGAGGGTTCCAGTATCAGATGACAGTGCAGCCGTCTCTGTTTCAGAAAGTGGAGGAGTCTTAGTGGGGAGAGCTAGAGTGTGAAGTGATGTGTGACCGAGTTGATCAGAGAAATGCTCCAGAAGGATGGATGGAGGATGGTCAGAACCAGATTCTTTTCCAGGGAATGTTGTTTGTTCTAGAGGTGATGCGTGGAAAGGTTCTTAGTGAGTTACACAACTCACCCCTAGCAGTACACCCAGGAGTTTCCAAGACGTACCAGGGTCATATAAGACTGTTCTGGTGGCCCGGAGTAAAGCAAGAAGCGGCAGCATTTGTGGCAATGTGCCTAGTGTGTCAGCATGTGAAGGCTGAACACCGTGTCCCGGGTGGCCTGCTGCAGTCTCTAGATGTCCCCGAGTGAAAATGGGAGGACATCTCGAGGGTTTTCATCACAGTACTACCCAAGGTCCAAGCGGGATATGATTCCATCTGGGTAGTGATTGAACGGTTGACGAAATTGGCTCACCTTCTGGCGATTAAGGAGTCGAGTGCAGTGGATGCTTTAGCACAAAAGGTAGGTGGATGAGGTGGTGCGGTTGCATGGAGTTCCAAGGTCCATAGTCTCGGATAGGGATGCACGGTTTACCTCATGAGTCTGAAGAGGATTGTAGCATGATTTTGGTACCCAGCTACGTCTTAGCACTGTTTTCCATCCCCAGACAGACGGTTAAATAGAGCACACCATCCAGACCATGGAGGATATGTTGCGGGCATGTGTTCTGGACTCAGGGGGATCGTGGGTGCGACACTTGCCTCTGTTAGAGTTTGCCAACAATAATAGTTATCACTCTACCATTGGTATGGCCTCGTTTGATGCCTTGTACGGGAGACCATGCCGCTCACCTTTATGTCGGACCGAAGTCGGAGAGGCGGGCATCCTTGGCCTGGAGGTGGTGCAGAGCACAACAGAGAAGGTTCAGCTTATACAGGAAAAGATGAAGGTGGCCCAGGACTGACAGAAGTCCAATGCTGATACCAGGCGAAGGCCCTTGGAGTTTGAGGTTGGAGACCATGTGTTCTTGAAGGTCTCCCCTCGGCGTGGACAGTGGAGGTTCGGCAAGGGGAGTAAGATTTCTCCCATGTTCATCGGACCCTTTGAAGTGTTGCGGCGGGTCGGCGAAGTGTCTTATCAGCTAGTGTTACCATCACCGCTAATGATGATACATGACGTCTTCCATGTGTCCCAACTTCTTCAGTATCTGCACAACGATTCACACGTCCTCGGTTGGGGAGATCTAGACATCGAGGATGACGTGACCTTTATGGAAAGACCAGTCATGATCAAGGATCGTGAGGAGAAGGTGCTTCGTGGGAGAACCATTCCCTTGGTTCGTGTGTTATGGAGACATGGTGGGCTTGAAGAGAGTACGTGGGAGAGGGAAGCATAGATGCATGCCCAGTACCCAGAGTTGTTTTGAGTTTTGTATTGTTCTAATTATACTTGTGGTGGAGCGTTTTACCTTGTTGGCTATGAAATATGTGGTTTTTGTTTCCTCTCTGAATATGTGTGAAAAGTCCTGGCGATTGGGAGGGGAGGACTCGACCCTTAATCAAGACGCATTAAGGAGGATGTGATTAAACTCGTGTGGGCGAGTCAGTGCCGCCCAAAGTGCATAGTATCTTGACATGGGGGAGGAGACTCTCCGACCCACATGACTGGGCAGTTGTCATGGTATGTTGCTTGGTTCTTGAGGGTATTTCTAGTTAACAAAGAGGTTCACTCTTGAGAGGTACCTTTCGAGGTGGTTGTTCGGACCCTCTCTTTCTTTTTGGGTTGTTTTAATACTCGGGGGTGAGAATAGTTTGATAGGTATCTGATGTAATGGCCCAGGTTCTTGGAGGTCCATTACTTTGTAAAAATCTAATGTTGCTGGGTAGCCTGGGAATCTCGGTGATGTTTGACCCCTACCGGTAGACTTAGCCTACCAGTAGATCTGTCTACCGGTATCTCGGTATACCGGTACCTCGGTCTACCGGTAGCTCGGTCTACCGGTAGCTCGGTCTACCGGTAGCTTGGTCTACCGGTATCCATAGCCTACCGGTAGCTTTGTCTACTCGTAGCTCAGTCTACCGGTAGCTCGGTCTACAGGTATCTCGGTCTACCGGTAGCGTGGTCGACCGATAGCTCTCAGCTACCAGTGGCTCTCACCTACCCCCACGGGGTTTTCCAGTATCACCTCCCTTTCTAGAAAATTGGGTTTTAAACCCTGTTTTTACCCCTTTAAGCTTGTTTTATAGCCCAGTAACGCCCCTAAATGGCCTTTAATTAAATGTTTAAGGAATTAACCTTGTGTGTGCATCAGATTAAACCACGGGACCCTTTAATGACGTGTGGGGCCACGTGGTCAACCCATGACTCCACTCCTTACGCGGTCTTGCGTCCTTATCTCAACCGTCCATGGACTTTATAAACTAAAGGGTACTTCTTAGGTTTCTTTTCTCGATCACCCTCCCATCGATTCGTCTACGAGTTCCCGAGGCCCCGCCCCTGTAGTTTTCACATCCCCTATTCATGGCGCATGAAGATAAACTTTGATCGTTGATCAATCAAGTATGGTTTTACCTTCGTCTCTCCTTTCTGTGTATCTTGGGGGTGGGTGCGCTACTGATTCTATAGAATTGGACGAACCAAACTTTAATGAAGAAAATAAACTGATTCTAAAGAAAGAAGGGGAGGGGTGTTATCGACGATGCTATGTTTCCTCTTTTCTGAGTTGTGCTAGCTTACTGATTGTCTTACGCCTACTAAAAATCATGCTCGTTGGTGGTGTTTCTTTGTGCACTAATAAAACCTAACCTCTTGTAATGTTTAAATTGTTTGTGGTCGTGAACTCCTGCTCTATAAATTTGGTTAATAATGTATATCTCGCTAAATAAATAGAAGCACTAGGATCAATCCTTTTTGTGATAACCTCGGTTAAAGCATATGAAAATTTAAATCATGCAGTGTGTTAAATCTTTTAAATCTGAATATACCTGCATGGGCCTGCTTTGTGTTGGTAGTTGTGGTTGGGTTGTTTTTCCTTCACGGGCCAATTGGTGGGTGATATGGATGGGGATGGGATCCCCTATGGTTACACATTCCATGGATGTGAATTTATGGTTGGGTGGTTACTTTGTTTATATCACTAATTGGGGTGGGATACTCTGTTGATGAGAAACTGTTTTCTCTAGGAATTTGTGGGAAACGGGGCAGTGTCTTGTGGTTTCCCTTGGTTCCAGTACATTAAGGGATCTCACTAGCCCCTTGGTTGTAGAAGGTGTAGGCAGTACCTTTTGGTTTTCTTTGGTTCCATTTGTTATGGCTTTACAAGAGGACCGGGTGTGAATGCTTAAGTTTCTGTTTGACTTTACTCTTACATTGGCTTGTTCTTATGCTTGATAGTTGCCCAAGTAGGTGCAGAAACTTATTTAAACATTATTACTGAACACAAAAAACAAGGATGAGACAAATGGGTTTTGGTGTGGTGTGAGTTGTGACTCCGACCTGGGTGCTTTTGTGTTCTTTAGGCAGGGTAAAGAAAAACCTAAAGATGAGTGAGTTTTTGTTTACCTATACATATACTTGTAGTTTTGTGTTTCTTGTTCCCGCCCCACCCAGGTTGATCACTTAGGGCCGAACACCCCCATTTCATGGGTGAGGGTGTTTTTCCCAACACTTCCATTAGTGGCTGGTTACTAGATCCTTTCTGCTCCCTTTCCTGGATAGCCCATGTATCTTCGGGCAGGTTTTGATGGCATGAAGTCCATTATTAGCGCAAGAACCTTCAATCAAGGTAGTGTGGTGGTTGGCCCAGGTGTGTGCGGGCAGGTGGTTTCCTATGTGTCTTCAGGATGAGGCCCAGGTGTCTTCGAGCGTGGCAGTGGATCTTCTCGCCTAGGTGTCTTTGGGTGTGGTGGTTGTTGTTTTGGCCTAGGTGTTTGTAGGCGTGGTTACATGTGACAGTTGTGAACCAGGTGCCTGCGGGCGGGGTTTAGCAGTGGGACTACGTGAGGATTATGGGCCAGGTGTGTGCGGGCAGGGGTGTGGCAGTGGGACTGCGGTGAGAATGGAAGGATTGGATTGATGTGTATGATGTATTCAATAACCAATGGGAAAGTGGAATAGGGTACCCAAACATTGATGTGCTTTTATTATACTTTACCTTTCTTGCATTATTTGGTGAGTGTGCACGGTCAGTGGGATGGATGAACCCCTTGATAGTGTTGTTTGTCTGCTTCTCACAGAACTTTAGTACGTTCCCCCACTTGTGCACGAGAGTATTTGGTTTCCCTACTGAGTATACTTTTATGCTCACCCAACATATATAAAACTACTTTCAGGTTTCCAGGAGGACTTCGGGGATTGCGCGGGACCATACTAGCTCAGACCTTTGCGGCAGTTGTTGTTGTTGTTTTCCTTTTTCTTGGTATCTTTGGGTTTTTGTGGCTTGTATAATTTACTTTTGAACATGCATGTGGGATCGGTTTACCTTTTTGGATTTTACTTTTCTTTCATTTTTGGTGTTGTTGGGTTTTATCATCTTATCTCCAGATCCTATAAAACAAAAAAGGGAAATGCCTTTCATTTGTGAGTGAATTCCATACCCTTGGTTCTAGTCACCACTCCGGGACCTATTGAAGGCGAGATTCAGGGGTCATTATCTCTTCAACAACTTAAAGAAGGAAGGGCTTGGCAATCTGCTGACCCTTCCCTCCTTTTGGTGAATGCGGGTCATGACAATGATTCTACTAGAAATCATACGATATTTTTATCCATAGAGTGATGTTACCCATGGTTTTTTTTTGTATTGGATTTGATATGATAGGTGATGCATGATTTTATTTTATGAAATTAATTCATATGAAATGATTTATAACTATTGTACCTAGATTATTTGGAAATAATCAAAAATGGGGAAATTTTTTAAAATGATTTTGAAATAAAAACTCTTTAACTCATTCCCATGTCTTGTTTTATTTTTCCTTGAAGTTGAGCATGTTTGAATTGTTATATATAGACTTTATATGGAAAAACTATGTGGGATCCAGCTTAACTTGTTTTTATAACAACCAGTACACGGCTTTAATGGTGTTTAAACACTGTTATGTGTTTTGATGTTGGGAAAAGAAAGGTGTGTCATTGATGTGGGAATATTTATGTCTACTCTGTACTTTTAGCTAGTGGTGAGATCCTGAGAGTTTTACCATGCTATCATATGGATTGGATACTTTGGTTTTAGTTTCCTATTTTGTTGGGGTTTTACATATGAGATTGTTTATATACTTTTTAGTTTCATATATTCTTTTGTTTCATTTTGTATAGGAAATATATTTCTTATTTTACTCTTCCGTTATTTCTTCTGATTGTTTATTTATATATTTGTAATGTTTTGAGACTCATGTTAGGAGAAATTATTCCCACATTTTTTTTATGCCCAAGCTCAAGTCTCTAGCCTATCTAGATCTGTAATACCATGTGGAAATGTGACGGTTCGATTTTGGTACTTGTTTGAGGGGATATTTCGGTCGAGTTCATCAGAATTTTGTATCATAAGGGGTTGTTCCAAATTTTGTGAAGTTGGTAAACTATAGATAAGATTTTTAAAGCATGGGAGGTAGGTGTCAGTGAATATTTGGCTATCTATTTTCATGATGAGACTCAAGCTACCAAGGAATGTTGGGATCTATGTCTCCTATTTTGATTTCTTGATATTAATCGCATAATATTCTTATGGTTTTCAAGTTTGAATTGATATTTTCTTATTTTTTTATTATTTATTTTATTTTGGTGTGTAATGGTATGCCTCTGAGACATTTTTCATGATTTCTTTAGGATGGTGAAGTTGATGATCCTCAATGAAAATCTGCCTCATGATCATAATCTTATTGAGGCGATCATGCAAGGAGTTCTTTTTGTCAACCAAAATATATCACAAGTATAAAGTGCATTTTTTGAGGTACATCTAGTTTTTACAAGAGAATGGTATCAATTATAGGAGTTATTTTTCAAGACTATGTTATCCCTTATATGTATGAATGCACCTAAAGAGGTATAGGATTGGCTATAAAATATTGATCATATCTTCAACTTCCTAGATAGAAAATATAATATTGAGGTAATTTGAATGCAATTCATTCTTGAGGGACCCAAAAGGCGATAGCGGATTCCACGGTACATGTGGATAGACATGTGGGAATTTAACAGAATTTTTTCAAGATTATCTTCTTCCAATTGTTCTATATATAGTATTTGATGTTTGTTAAGTCTCTAGAATTTCACTCCTTGGAGTAGGAAGAGTGTGTGATGGCAACGTACATGAATTGGTTCACGATGATGGTTCATTTTTCATTTGAGGTAGTTTAGAATGAATAGATGAATGATCATAAGTACATTAAGGGTTTGTGAACAGATATTAGATCAATGGTATTTATGTTAAATCATTCGACTTATGTAAAGATAGTTGATAGGGAAATGATGGCGTAGATGGTTACAGATGGAAAGGTTAGTTATTATTCCCCTTATCTATCACTAGTGGCAGCTTTAGTTTCATGCAAGAGAGAAGGAGGAAGTGTCGTGATCTTCACATGAGTTTTGTGGTGGATCATAAGAGCATGACTCTTCTACAACTTTAGTTGTTTCTAGTATTATCCCTCTGACCTGCTATCAGTGGGGCAAGTTTGGGCACACCTGGAAATCGTGGTCTTCAAAATTGAAGATGTGTAACAGTTGTGGGCCATATGTTAATATAAAAAATTTCCTTCTGACTATGTCCACACCTCATTTTGGTCATGTATCGTAGGTTACAAAGGCTACAATAGTTTAATCAAATTCTTTAACGATTGTAGGGATTTTGCTGTAAGAATCAGTAGTGAAACTCCTTCAGGCATTGGATGAGTTTCTTATGGAGGTAGATGTTGGTCCAATGATAGTGAGAGGCTCCATATTTATTATATATTGAATAGAAAATTCTTTATATTATATAGGTTATTCCCACTCATTTATATATTACCATTTTCTAGATATTCTTAAATTTACAATGCAACTCATTTTTTATGTTAAGGAGTAAATGAAACCTCCTAGAAAGAGGAAATATCTAGGGTTTCAGTATCCTTACCATTTTCTCTTTATATCTGATACAGATTTAATCTTCGATTTATTCATTCCCAGTATGGATCTGTTTGACCTCTTTATCAAGATGGATTGTATTACCTCTCATTATACTCATATTGATTGTTATCATTCACATTTTATTATTCTTTGTAGACGATGGGATCTCCCAGGTGTTTTAGGGAAAGTGGAATTCAAGGTCTATCCATACATGAACTTCCTTCCCAGATATTGAGATTTTGTTTTCTATTTTTTCAGTTAATCTTGGTGATATTTCTTACATTGTTGATCTTCCTTCTATTATTCAGGACTTTCCTTCAATTTTCCATTATGATTTTTTTAGTCTTCCTACAAATATGGACTTAGATTTTTTTTGATATAGTTTTAATTGTGTTACATTTTTTGATACCATTTTATCATATTGTTCTAAAAAAGCTAAATTATATAAAGATTTAGTTAGATGGTCTAATGGTGAAAGTTCTTTTCACCCTAGTATTTCACTACGGGCAGCCCATATACTCTTTTCTAGTAAGGAATAGGTTTCACTCTGATTGTGTGAGGTCTATCAGAATTTAAATTGGTTAATAGTTAAGAATAAGTATCATATTCACCATGTGGATGATTTTTTTAACCTGTTAAAGAAGGAAAAGTGGTTTTTGATGATCGATTTCTGGTCTAGTTACCATCAGCATAGATTTCTAGAGTCTAATGTAGTAAAGATTGTATTTCAAAGTAGTTATAAAAATTATTGATATATTGTATTTTCATTTGGACTAATTAGTTACCATGTAGTATTTATGGATTTGATGAATTCAATATTCCATTAGTATCATAAAATTTTTGTAGTGGTGTTTTTGTATGATACATTGATTTATTCAAGATCCGCACACGAGAAAGATAACTATGTGATTTTGAATCAAGAAATCCTAAGGGGTCACAATTTTTATAAAAATATTTTTGAAATTAAATTTTTTTATTCAAGAAGTGAAGTTATAGGGAAACATAATTTCAGATCATGGATTAACAATTGATCCTTAGAAGGTGAATTCTATCATTTCATGGGAAGAACCATTGAACTTCATTGATATTTGAAGCTTACTTGTTCTTATTGGATACTACTGATGGATCTTCAAGTATTTCTAAAAGTTGGTATTATATTTAAATTCTCTTATCTATAAAGGGGTGAAATTAATATGTGATTCAAAGTGTTAGTCTTCATTTGATCGTCTGAACTGAATTATAATGTCCTCTCTTATTCAAATCTTACCTGAGATTCTTATGGTGTATGTCACTTTCTATGATGATTCTAGTTCTTGTATGGGTTGTGTGATTATACCGGAAAATCATGTGATTTCATACAACTCTTGATAGCTTTAACCACATGATAATAATTACCCCACTCATGATTTCAAGATTTCTATCTATGCATGTACTAAATTGTTGTCGGCAATATCTTTTCGGAGATATGTTCATGGTTTTTTCTAACTATAATAGAATGAGCTATATATTTTCTAAGAAAGACATTAATATCAAATAGATATGTTTGGTTGAATACCTTCAAAAATTTAACATCAATATTACATACACCCTAAGAAAAGTAAAAGTCCTTGGAGAGGCTCCTAGCTATAAATTACAATCCTAAGATATTCTATAATCGAATGAGGAGTGGAACCTTATTAGACTCTTCACTCAGTTTCACAAGATGATCAAGATTATGTTTTAGGTATGATTATGAAATGATTTCAATTTTCGTCTTCTCGTATTGTGTCTATCACTACCACAAAATAGGGCAAGGGAAGCACCTCCTTTTATCAATGCTAAGCACAAATCTCTGATAAAGGGGTGGACCTTTATCAGTGCAATCTAAAATCATTGATAAATGTGACCTTTGTCATAGCAAAAAAAGCATTGAAAAATCCGTACCCTTTATCATCACTAATAATAGCGCTGATAAAAAAAATTTAATAAAAAATATTATGAATTTATATAAAATTATTAAATTTATATTCCAAAATAATGTTTATTTGTAAACATTAAATAAAAAACAATTTTCTATAATTAATATATATTTTTAAATAATTCAAAAATATATATATAAAGTTTTAATTGAAAAATTATTTCTAATATTATACTTTTATATATGTTATTATATAATTATAAGATTATACTAAATGATGTTAAATAATAAATATATTTATTATATTTATTATATTTATTAGAGATTCATTAAATTAATTTATTATATTTGTTGAATTAATTCATTATACTTTTTACATTTTTTATATTTAATATGTTTATTTTATTTATAAATATAAAATAATTTTTAATATATATATTTCTAATTAAAATTATTTAATATATATGTGTTTTCCAATGAATTTGGAAAATGAATATATTGATCATGCATATATATATGTTATGTATAATGCTAGAATGTTCATTTATACACTACATCACGTTTTCCATTAATGTGGTATATTTATTAATTCATAATGTTACCCATATGAACTATATATTTTCTAAAAAAATAACTTATAAAATTACATTAAATATATTTAAATAATAAATATATTTTATTATATTTTTAATGATATATATAAATACTTCATGAATACATTTTTAATTATAATTATAACTATATATATAATTATAAACTTATACATATAATATTATAATTTTGTTGATATATATATATATTAACAATTATATTAAAATATTTATAAATATATACTATTTATAGTTATAATTATAACTATAAATATATATATATATATATATATATATATGTAAATAATTACAAAGTTATAATAAATATATTTATTATACTACTTATAAAGTTATAACCCTAAAAGGAAATAGATATATTTATAAATATATTCAAATATTTATAAATAAATACAAATAAATTTATATTTAATGAAATAATTATTTATTTGGTTGTGAAATTATGCTGATTATGATGCCCTATATCAGCACTATAAAATCACTGATAAAATCCATATTTATAAGTGGTACAATTTTAGCGCTGATAAAGAGGTCTTTTATCAGTGCTTTTTTAGCACTGATATATATGGTCTTTATCAGTGCAAAAAAAGCAGTGATAAAAGAAGTATTTATTAGCGCTATAATGTTAGGGATGAAAAATAGGTCTTTTATGAGTTCTTTTTATCCCTGATAAATGCCTATATTTTTTAAAGCTAACAAAGCAATGATAAAGGTTCCTGTGGGTTTTATAAAACAACCCTAACTGGATCCTCCTCCCTTGAACCCTTTCAAGATTTGGCGTAAGTTGACCCACGCACCATCGAGCCCACCTCCTCTGTGACCCCTCCTCCACCGTGACCGCTCCTCCTCCTCCTTCTTCATCACTGCCTCCTCCCCCTTCTCCTCCACGACCCCTCCTCTATCGTGTCCCCTCTTCCTTCTCCCCTGTCGCCGCTACCTCCTCCTTCTCCACCATGGACGCCGAGTCATCATCTATCACCGTTTCTGCCTCCTTCTGTTCCTCCACCTCCTCCTCCTCCTCCTCATTGTGTGGCCTCATTGTCTACCTAACCTGCTCAAGTGCTCCCATTTCATCTGATGAATGTCCCAGCAGCCTCCTCAACAGTGCACGGATTCCCCCTAGTGAGTCACTATTGTGGTTTCCCTAGTTTCCATAGTGTCTGTAGAGTCTGGGGGAGTCTTTCATCCAATTTTTGGTATATCATTGAGTTTTGGGGAGTTTTTCATCTAATTATTTTTGTATCGTTGTGTTTTAGGGGAGTTTTTCATCTAATAGTTGGTATATCTATGGAGTATACTTGTTCACTCTTTGATTATTGTTGATTACTGTACTATATTTTTTGACTTAGTTGGAGATGATTATTAGATATATTCCATTACCATTTTTTTATTACGTTTGTTTATTATTATTTTCAAGGTACTGCACTAAATTTTCTTATTTTTTTTATCATACAAAAATGGAGAGATTGTTTCAAATTTTGGGATAGTTTATTAGATTTGGTAAATACCAAATGGGTTCAATGGTTCCTTTCTATTTTGTATATGTTTTTCTAAACTCATATCCCCTCTCTATTTGATTATTTTTATTTTGAAAATTACATATTCCTCTCTTATATTATAGTTTATTATTTTTTATTATGCAGATTCTTATTAGATAGATTCATATCCCCTCTAAATTCATATGTTCGTTCTATCACTTGTGCTTCCACATTGTCTTTCTACCTAAATAGACCTATTCAAACTATTTAAACCCTCATACATGCTACTTTTGGATACATCCTACCTTTATGCTCCGTCATCAGCCTCTATGATTGATAACATCTCTAGTAGTGTCTATATTTAGAGTTGGAATATATTTTATCCTTATCATATTTTCTTAAATTCTAGAGCATAGAGTAATATAATACCAACAACCTTTAAATAAAAACATGTAGGACTCATCTCTCTACTTTTTAAAATTCCATTAGTAGTATCCAAATATATTTTATACACCTTAAGGAATTTATTTTTACTTTCCATCTAAATTGAATTGTATGTAATCGAAATTTCTTCATGGAGAAAGTTATATCGTCAATCATCTTTTAATATTCACAATTCATCACACATAATAATGTATTTCAAAGTAACTCATATAATTGTGTCGACAAGATTGGGCTCCCCAACCTAATTCCAAATTGTCCTTCTCTATTATATATTGACATTTAGATTATTGACATGTCATGTTCATTGAAAAAAAATTCCAGAAAAGGAATTTTGTCTCAATTAAAACTTAATGGGGTTATCACATATAAAAAATAAACAAAAGAATAAAATGCATAAGGGATCAATTCCATCCCCAAACCTCACTAAGGCTATACCATCACCCATCAATCTGCTCATCCCGATTCTCACACTAGTCGATAATTAGGCAATAATAATGGGTTATAACAATGGTTACAGACCAATTGAAAATGGATATAGTTTATATCAAATATTGGGGAACCCATGGGTGTTATCCCAGTTTCTATGGGCCACCAGCAAAATCCATAGTCAGATAGTCCAGTACCATAGGCAATACCTGTGGATGTATTCTGTATTGTGGGTAAACTATAGCCATAGTTTGTCACCTTTTCTATAGGGAATCAACTTCCATGGGTGGACTATAGACATAGGTTTCTGTAAATATGGTTTATGAATGTGGTCATATAATTTGAAATATTAAACAAAATTATGAGATTTGATCTCAAGACCACTTCTATAAATATATGTTTGTGTGTGTGTATAATTTTTTATAACAATAACATTATTATTTTAGAAAAGAAAAATGGTTATGGATTCTGGAACATTTTTCCACATTCCATAGTAACTATATTCATAGGTGTTATAGGGAAGTCCTACCACCACTATTTATAGGGATTGTGGCCTTAAGACTTTCCCATTGTTTTCCCATGAAAAAATTCATTTGGCTATAGTCCATATCAACTCACACACCGGTTACACCTCCATTAAAATATATGTGACTAGGTTTTACTTACCTAACAAAAAATTAGATCACAGGTTGTTCCTTGTCATTGGAAAAAGGCATATTTCAGGATTATTCCTCTAGGTGTGTAAAAGGAAAGGAGTTTTTATTCATGCCTTTTTATGGTCAAATATTGATATTAAAGAGTTACACTCTCATTCAAAAGTGAGGTCTATCTAGTGCATATCAATGTGAAACCCTTGTATTTTAAAGAATAACCTAGGGTTGGTTTTGAAGGTGGAAGATGGAAGTTGAACTAATTTATCAAATGGAACCAGATTCCAAGACATGGTGAATATTCTACATCACAAAGGTTGTACTTATGCCATGGTTGGGTAACTATGTTGTGGAAGATAGTTTTTATGGTTCTAGTTGTTTTTAATAGTTATGTCAGAGAGTTTTGGTTGTGGTTTGAAGTCTTATAATTTTAATTTCACAAATTTATTCTAGTTTTGGTATCATTTCAATATGGAGGGTGTGAGGGGTTAGAGGTTATGGTGTAGTGATGAACAATGCATCATAGTCCCTTTCCCCTAGATTATATGATCTCACTGGTGATCATGCACGTCGATTTTAGATGTGTTTTTACTAGGAACCATTATGGCGTGGCCATCTCCTTTTATTCATATATCTTTATCATTTGGGACCCATTGTGGCATAACCCTATGTGTTGTATTTGGTTTCATGTTTTCCCACATTTCTTATATGTTGTGTTGTGATGCATGTCTTTTTCACCCTAATAATTAGGTTCTTTTCTGATTAAGTCTATTTGATGCTTGGATGATTGATACACCACATCTTATTGAACCTCATGACAGAATAACCCAACTGACCTAAATGTATTTACTTAAACCCACCTCATTCTAATGAAAAATATATGATGAATATTTAAACACACTGCCACATCATCATTTCCATCAACATATCCACAACATTCATCCCCCCAAGCTTATTATTTACACATTCCACATCACTTATAACTAAATGATGAATGAAACCAAACAAATTAATATTAAATTAGGTTTTTAATATACTTCCTATTAGTTTCTAATGTCTACTTCACACACTAAGTTCAACAAACATTACTACCATTCAAATGAGTAACTCCTTATTAGGGACTACTCTAATGTCCAATCTATAAAATATTTATCAGATATGGTAATATCAAGACCCACCCCCATAGAAACTCCTATGGTGTTACCAATATATTAGTGTTTGACCCCCCCCCCCCCATATCCTATATTTAAATAGACATGGTTCAGTTACAATTAGAACTATAATGACATGGCACAGGCTGGTATCATAACCAACAACTGAACTAACTTTCCACTAACCTAAGTGGATTTCAAGATCCCGATAGGATAGCAAAAATCACTTTGGAAAAAAGATAAAACTAATGTGGAATATTTTACCCCTAAATTAGTGTAAATGAAAAATGATCTTTCTCCTAAAAACCAGACATGTCCCATTAATAAGTTGAATCTCTAGGAAAATTGTATATATACCAAAAATATATAAACAGGAAGAAGATATCATAGATGGAAAATAAAATCCCACCATTGAATAATAAAACTATTTAACTAGACAGGTCCCACTCATAAATCTAATTGTACCTATTTTGGATAGGTATAACATATTAGTTCTCATTTTAGGTTTTCTTTTCAGTTAGAAATATCCTTTTTCGCATGCATCTCCTCCGCTACGAATGCACCTTCTCCGTGCACTGAATGACACCTTCATGGTGATTTTTATCATCTTACTCATTGGTTTCCTATTGTTCCCATATTATTACTATTTGATATAAATGGTTATGTTTTGAATTGTATGGGAAAAACACCCCGCCAAAAATCGTGTATGTTGGTGGTCATTATTTGTATACTAAATGAATTGCATGTTGGATGGTTCCAGTTGAACATTTGAATATTGAAATTGGTAATTTACATATACATGGGTAATGAATGAATTCCCTAGGATGATATAACTTCTATGATAACCCCTGAATTAAAAAGCCGAATTGAATAAGGAATCTTTCTAAAATCTGAAATTGTGTTTTTTCGGTTTGTATGGTGTTGTGATTGTGAGCATGGTTGTGTGTTTGTATGGTGTTGCGGTTGTTGGCATGATCAGTATGCATATAGATCACATGTGGATTACTAAAACATTATAGTGAAATGGATTATCATAGCTAGTTCCATTGATCAGGTTGTTGGGAAGATGGGTGTGATCTACATTGGTCCTGGGTAATGCATGGAGAGGTAAGGATATTGATTACCATAGCTAGTTCCATTGATTATAATTTGATGGTGGCCCTAGTTTAACATCTTTTATGTAATTGTTTTATTAAATTTTAACATTAATGAATCAAATAGGATTAATATGATTAAATAAAGGATGAATGACAATGAGTTGACAAAAGAGTTTGAAGATGGCGTGAAAGAGTTTATCATGTTTTTAAACGGTCATGCATATGACCCTTCTCAAATCTTTTGTCTATGTTTACATTATTTGTTATGCACGAAAAATTAGTCCAAAGGAGTTTTAAGAATACTTGATCGGTCACAGAATAGATCAAAGTTATACATGTTGGAATAAACATGGGGAAAAATGAAAGTTAGGTAGAGGATAGGATAGCACTACATTTTATGGACCATCATATATAATTACAAGCATGAACAATGAAGACGATCATATGGAGGATGCGATTACAGATATGAATAAAGATGAATATTGTATTGAGGAAATGACAAGGAAAGTTAAAGATAAACTTCGTGATTTCCCAAAATTGATTAAGAATTTAAAGAGTTTTTATAATATGCCATTGTATGATTGTTTCACAAAATATACAGCATTGTCAGTCATACTAAAGCTATATAATTTGAAAGCAGGAAACGGGTGGAGTGACGCCAGTTTTACGGAACTACTTGCTCTGCTAAATCACATGCTCCCAGAAGATAATGGTCTCTCGAGAAAAAAATAATGCCAAACGATTGCTATGATTGATGGGTATGATCTCTGAAAGAATACACACTTGGCCAGATGACTGTATACTGTTTTTCAAGGACCAAAAATCACTTGATGAATGCCCAATGTGTGGTGCTTCTCGATACAAGAAAGACAAATCTAGTAATATGAAAGTTGAATGGTACTTTACAATAATTACAAGGATTATGTTCCTATATAGAAGTGAGGAGACTACAAGACAATTGACATGGCATGAAGATATAAGAATCAAAGATGAGAAACTATGTCAACTGTCAGACTCTACTCAGTGGAAGATAATTGATCATGAGAAACCAGAATTTGGAAACAAAGAGAGAAACCTTTGTCTTACGTTATCTACATATAGAGTGAATCCATTTGGTTTTAAAAGATGTACTCATAGTTCAGGGATGGTTATGTTGGTAAATTAAAACTTACCACCATGGTTATGAATGAAACAAAAATATATCAGTTTCTATGTTAAGCGGCATTTATCCAACAGTAGTGAAGTGCACAAAGAATCATTAGTTATGTTATTAGCTTATATTTCTATTAAAGAACCCCTTTGGAAAGATATAAAGGTAGTGTTACGATATAATAACTATATTTTAACGAAAAATTATATAATTAAATGTTGATTTGATTTTCATTATTACTTGTAGGTCTTGTTAGTTTTAGAATATTTTTATCAATTTGACATGCATTTGCAGGAAGTGAAATGACGTTGTGTCTGATCAATAAGAGAGGTAATTTTTGTAGTTTGCACAATAAAATCATTATCCTTATAATTAATGAATTGTTTCATATTTATATTTAATTTATTTCTTTTATGTGAGGAATATTAATCTAATCATATGCGATGTAAATGTATGAAATGTTTAAGTCATTGTGGTTGGTATCAGAGTATCTCACCTATTAAAATTTGAGAAAACACATTTAGTTTTTTTGAAACTTTATGTTGATGATCCATAAGTCATTTGAAATGTGTATGAATCAACCCAGCCTCAATACGACACACGATGTGATCGTTATAAATCAAAGTGTCTCTTTTTATTTAAATTTGTCATTATTTTTAGTAAAAAGAAAAACTGACATACTACAAACTGAAAAAACACATTCGGATTGTTTTGATAGTTTAGAAAAAATACCTATAATTCATTTTTGACATGTAATAATTGACCGCACCTCAATTAAATTCACAATGAAACTGGTATGACTTAGTGTGTCTCTTTTTTAAAAAAAAAATTGACATTAATTTTAGAACAAATGCAAGTGGCATACTAAAAACTGAGAAAACACATTTGGGCTATTTTGATACTTTAGGACAATGATATATGAGTCATTTATGGAATTTACGAATCAACCACAAATCAATATGATGAATAGTGTGATCATTATGTATAAAAGTGTCTGTTATTAGTTTAAAATTTATATTTTAGCTCAAAATGTGTCACTCACTAAAAACCAAGAAAACCTGCTCCAATTTTCTTCATAATTTTTTATAATGATTCAAAAGTACTTTGTGACTTGTATGAAGTAGTATCATATCAAACCAATGCACGATGCAACCATTATGACTCAAAATGCATGTTTCTAGCTTGAAATGACGTTTAAGTAAAAAAATACAACTGACATACTACAAAACCGAGAAAACACTTTCGGATTATTTTTACACTTTATAATAATGATCCATAAGTCATTTTTGACATTTAATAATTTACCTCACTTAAAGTCAATGCAAAGGATGACTAGTATGACTTGAAGTGTTTTTTTCATTTAAATTTGACATTAATTTTTGAAAAAAAACACAAGTGACATACTGAAAACCGAGAAGACGCATTGAGATTGTTTTTGTACTTTAGGAAAATGATCCATAAGTAATGTGTGATGTGCATGAATCAACCTCACCTCAATCTGATGCTCGGTGTGACTGATAAAAGTCCAAATGTTTCATTTAAATTTGATATTAATTTTAGTAAAAGAAGAAGTGGCATACTCAAAACCAAGAAAACCCACTCAGATTGTTTTAATATTTTAAAACCATCATCTATGAATCATTTTTTTCTGTACGAATCAATCCCACATCAATATGATGCATTTTGTGACTAGTATATCTCCAAATTTTTCTTTTTTTAAATATTGACAATTTATTATTATTATTCTTTTTTAATGAGGATAAATATCCCTTAAATTTAGAAATATGGAAAACTAAAAAAGTGGAAAAGTAAAAAAATGATTAGGATACAGAATAACTAACAAAAAACAAATCCTAATGCCTATTAGGAAACTTAAGAGAGAGTTCTCTTACTACGACAAGAGGATCTTCTACCACGGCCACAAGGGTGGTGGCCCCTTCGCCATGTTTTTACAAGCAACCATTGGTCATCACAATCATCAGAGTATACAATATCGCCATCTTCTTTGTTAAGTTCATTGCAGGGGCATCACAATCTTCTGTACTATTTTCAGAATCTAGTAAATCAAATGGATTATGAGTGAATACCTTTGCTTTAAACATTTCTTTAAAATGATGAGAAGGAGGAGATATTACATTCCCTTTACTGTCAATGCCCTGTAACATTGACAAGGGTAGATTATAGTTTCCATAGAATTCCACTTCATCTTTACCAGACGGGGAGGCTGATAAAAGGTTCGGAGCCAATCCTTTTTATAAGGGACAGAGGCTTCAAGAACACTACATGAAATAGGGGTATAATGAGTATAACCAATCACTTTCCCCACAAAAAAGTTTGAGACAAGATTAGGTGTAATCGAATCCATCACCTCAGTAAGGGTTGCTTTGGATGGGAGATCTCCTCCAGATCTAGACTTTGGAAAATATACTGCATCTACCTTAGGCTTTCCCTTTTGGTTCTTATCATATATATTACTTTTTTTCTTTCCTTATGTTGAGGTCCACTTCCTCCTGGAAAAAACATTCTATGGGAGTTTAACTATCCTATGTGTCGTCTGAAACCCGGCCGTCATACAGACCTCCGGATATCATGTCCTTGAAAGAAACAATTTCTTTATATTCACTTGCTCCCAAATCAGTCCAAGATATTTTGGGTTTGTCTGGACTAGTCATGATAGTAGTACACAATGTACTCTCACAATTTTGAGGAACATTCATGGACTAGGTACCTTCTATATTTGATTTTTCCAGACTAGTTCAATATAAAATGGGTCCACCCTTATCATGTAATATGATAGAAACATTATTAACATAATTCAAAGATGGAGTTATGATAGTAAATGGAACTACTCAAACATCTACATTCCCTTATACCTTTTTATGAAGTGTAGAAATATTCTCTCTTCTTCTACACTGATCTAAGTCTTGTCCATTCGGACGAAATTTTGGAAAATTCATTTTTCTTCTACAGCCTGAGGTAGTATGACCAATAATAGTACATTCTTCACAAAAGAGAGGCATTTTTTCATATTCCACTCAAGTATTAATATCATTCTTTGGAGTATAAAGAACAATATTATCAATCATTGGAATACTCAGATCAACCTCAACTAGAATACGAGAAAATGGCCAAAAACACCATTTTGTGGTAATTTCCATCCTTATGAGGACTCTTAATGCAAATGATATATAGAATAATATTTTTGGAAGCCATATTATCCAATTTAAGTAATTTATTTTTACCCAAACCTGGGCGTAAGTCTCCTTCAAATCATACAGGCTTCAATTTAGATGAAAATTGTGTAATCTCAAAGTTACTTGACTTAAATTGATCGACCAAGTGCTCTATACTTTTCCTTTAAATTCAATAAAACGAAACATATTGTTGAAAAACCAACATCCTAAAGAAAATCACTTAAAACAGGCAAACCCCCAAATGGGTGTAAGTCGGTCAATGACATCTACAAGTTTCCATGGTTTCATTCCTTTTGATAGGTGGATTTGAGCCATGATAGAGAACTTACAAAGATCTAACATTTCTGTAATAGCATCGTTGGATGATGATACATGGGCCTTTTTGCCTTTTCAGATAACACACTATGTTTTCCGGTCGCTAAAAGCCACAGAAAACCAACAATGGAACCCGCGAAGGCTATCAGGTTCCCTCCATCATTCACCTTAGTGCACCTCAAATGGTTTCCTTGATGTGTGTCCACACAATGGGTTTCATATGTATACATATTCATACTTCTAGGTTTTTCTATTGTAGCAATTATGCTAGAGAAAACCGGGGAGAGGGATTCCTGATCCTCCATACTTCAATATTTGATATCATATTATTAATGTATTCATCAATATAAATGATTAACTTATTTCACTATTGTATTACTAACAAAATATTTGTTTTCTTATATAGGTTGACTTTTTTTTCTTGAGTTCGGTTTATTTTTTCGGAAACTAATTCCAGAGAAGATAATTTTTGAGGGGTTCATGGATGCCAAAGGATGAAACATTAATGTTTTTAACTATTTATTGGATAATTGTAATTGAATCCATATAAAACATTGTATGAAATGTATATAAGAGTGTGTATTTTTATTAATGATGTCAAGTAAATGTATATAGCATTATTTATGAAACTCTTGTGTGCCATATTTTGTTCTTCTGTGATTGGTTCGTGTGCATGTGCTATTCTGTGTTGGTGTGTAGGTTCTAGATGTGTTGTTTATATAGGTGTATAGGTATTAGTTTTGCTATTAAATAAACAACACTTCTGAGGCAACTTGGCCTTTATCAGTGCTATTTTGAGCATTGATAATTGCCAAATTTATCATTGCTCAAAATATCATTGATATAGGGGGCCATTTATCTCCGCTAAAAATTTAATGATAAAGGGGGGACCTTTATTAGTGCTTTTTTAGCACAGATAAAGGTCCCCCTTTATTAGGGATTTTTTACCACTATTAAAAGAGACCCCCTTTATCTTCACTACAATTAACATCACTTTTCTAGCACTATTAAAAGTGGTTTCTAGCGCTTTTAAAATACTTATTTGTATAAGTGTATTATGCATGACTATTTGTGGGATTATGAGTTTTGGGAAATTTGGGAAACCATATATAGTGAAGAAAACATTTCTAGTTTTGTTTACTCTATAGATGACATTATCCATTTAGATGACTAGTTTTTCATCCCATTATCTATGAGGTGATCATTTTTTTTACTATCCGGGTTATTTTTTGTTCATTCAACTAGGATATATAAAAATATGTTATGACTAGATACAATGATTTTGGTGGTCGGGTATGAGGCATGAAATTAAAAATTATGTGCCTCACTGCTACATATTCCAACAGATAAATGAAGTACAACTAAAACATTCTGGTTTTATCCAGCCTCCTTCAATGCTATATTGGTAATGGTATGAGGTGTACATGGAATTTTTGTTCGGTTTCCCTTGAATCCCCATGGGATGAATAATATCTGAGTGGTGATAGGTTGGTTGAAAATTTTGGTTCCCTTCATTCCGATTAGGGACACCACTAAAGTTAAAGATCCGGGTAGGCTATATGTAGAGAAGATTGTGAGGTATAATAGAATTCTCTTTTCTGTTATTTCGAATTGTGGTCCGAGTTTTACCTCATGGTTTTAGAAGAGTCTCCTAGAGGCTATAGGGACTCAGGTAAGGTTGAATATAGATTACCACCCACAGAAAGAGGGCCCAAAAGAGTGTGATATTAAAATTCTTGAGGATATTTTCCATGAATGTTTCTTATATTTTGGTGGATCATGGGATATCCATATGTTATTGGTTGAGTTTTCATATAAATTTTTTTATCATTTGCCGATCAGAATATATCCCTTAAATGATTTGTATGATCACGCATGTTGCTCACATCTTTGTTGGGAAGAGGTGGGTTAGGCCTATCTTGGGGTACCGAGTCTCATTTAGGATAAATTAGTAAGGGTTAATTAAATATATTTGAATTGAGTTATAACGTATAGTCAGTAGAATTCATATGAATATTGTTAGTATCATCCATCACAGATTTTAATTCGAGATTGGGATTTCTTGAATGTTTATGATCAGTTGGGTCAACATCATCTTATAAATTATCAAATGTTGGCTCTATGATATGTTGGAATATTTGAGGTCACTAAGTGTCTTGGGGATGTTTCTTATCACTTGGAATTTGTATCTTAGTTGACGGTAATTCATTATTTTTTGCACATACCATAACATAGTATGTAGCATCCTAACACCCCTCATATTTTGAGTTGGGATGATATTGATTTGGTTCCATACATTTCTATTCTGTAGTAGATAGTAGATATCATTGAATCTAAGGTAATGGTATTGTGTGGGAAGTTAATTACATTGTTCAATGGCCGTGATGTCGTGACACGTCAAATTGATTATATTTTTAAGGATGATTTATAGTCTAGGGTAAACCCTAGGTCGTCTCTCAAGGAGCGTTGGTAGGTTTAGAGTGTGTATTTTTGATAAAAATGTCTAAGAGAGGGGTGGTTTTGAAAACAGCTTAAAACAATGACTTAGTTGAAATAGCTTAAAAGATGAGTGACCAAGTGGATTTTGAGAAATATGAGATAAAAGGGTCGATGTGATTTCACTACACACATATCAAGTTCATTGTTCATAGAGATTCATCTTGGGTTTAGAGTAATTCTTTGGTTGGAGTTAATTGGAATCCCGATTAATTCCTAAGCTTTTATTTCAATACTTTACGGACCAAACCTTGACGTAACAATCGTATTGTCAAGGTCCAGTACTTATGCATGGAATAAGAGCTTCCAAATCATATTGAAATCTCAATAAGGTGGGTATGAAAAGGATTCTTGTGATGTCCAATCGGAACAACACAAGTCACGCACTCAAAACCTCACACCGATCGGTTGGAAATTAAGAGCATAACACTCACATGCATCAAATCAAGAATTCAAATCTGAAATAAAATAAGATACATGGAATGAAATGTTTAAACACCCAAATTAATCCAAACCAGTAGCTAATTTATGCATCGGAACTCCCTTGGCATGTGTGTAGCTCCCTCACAACGAACACCCAACTTTTAGCTCGACATCGGGAGGAGGAGGAAGCTCGGGTGGAACTCCTTCTTCATTGTTGATCTCCCTATGAGGATAGGGGACTCCAGAACCTCCAAGGTGATTAGGAGACTCTTCTAGGACTCCAAATTGGCAGCACTTCACTCCTTGGCCGAACATGCAAATGAGGAGCCCAAGGTGCCCTTTTATAGGAAATGTGGGAGGTGGTTTTGGGAACACAGATTTCATCAATCCACTTGCAGGACGCGTTTCGGCATGCAGACAGTCTTATCTCGCTTTGGAGAAAATAGAAAAGTTGTAGCCCTACCTCTTGACTGTCTCCACCGAACGTTTGGCACCGTTTGGACAACTAATTCTCGAGATATTGATAAAATACAGAACACCGAATTTGACTTGGTCCAAATTCAATGGCTCGGACAGATCAGTTCGGATGGGCCCCATGCAATCCGAATCAGGATTGGGTTCCTTAATAGGAAATGTTGAATATTGAATTTTGGACAGGACCAGAAACTTTCAGCCCATTTGGATGCACGGATTTCGTGTACTATTCAAAACAGTGGACAGATGTCCATGGATCCATTCAATTTTTGACCCAGTTTTCTTTCACTTCATCAAGAGCCCTCCAAATCACCTCCACCTACATTGTAATTTTCAAAACAAGTATCATTGCCCTATTTAATAGTGATAAACACTAAATTATTGAATCAAACATGAAGTACAATTTGATAATATTTTTATAATTTTTTAATACAAAATATGTTTAGCACAGCAGTGTAAGGGTGAAAATGAAACAGTGAATCGTGGTACGATCACGCCCCCACACCTAAACATTTGCACTCCTGGAAAAAGTTACATATTCAAATACAATGATTCATATATATATATATATATCCAACATCATAATGATTTATCATTTGAGTAAATTTTATTTAAAGTAAAGTGATCAATGCACGAACCACACCAAGGAGTTCTTCCTAGTGAAAATAGAAAAAGATGTCTCATAAATCATATCATAGTGAAATTCAAAAAGATTCATGATACCCAATTGAGAAAGGAATTCAGAAGTAAACCATGACACTAAATATCCATGTGTGTGTGTGAAAACCATTCCATGCTATTCTTTCCACTTGATATCTAATAAATATATGTTATTTTAACATTTTTCAGCTTAAATGATTTTCTCACCGAACCTGTCCTACATCCTTTGCAATCATATTTCAAGACCCACTCATTTAAGCATTCCCAGAAGTCAAACCATAAGCTCCCGACCTAGATATCCCCATATGTTGCACATTTCATCACTCCCCTCATTTTTTTTGAAGTTTCAATTGGAACAAATCTCACACTCATCTCTCAACCCTTGTTTGATCTCCTCACGACACTAATTGCAATAGTTATAACAAGATCAAAGGTTGAGGAGGAGTGGTTTTTGACCTGCCCAAGACACAACAATTTTTATTTTAATTTTTTTTTTGAGGGCGTACAACAGTCGGACATTAGGTACACACGCATAGGTCAATCTGGTACAGTAATGAAACAGATCGGATAAGGAACGAACGTATGGAAATATCATTTAAAGCTGAAAAATATTAACCCAACATATATTTACCTTATATTAAGTAAGAAATAATCACACTTTGTGGTTTGGTGCAATTTTTTTTTTTGAGATATTAGCGACATAGTTTTCTCAAAAACTACTCACACAATGGGCATCAATCATCTCAAAGGTTTCACATAGATACAACCATTTATATCATTGACAGAAAACCAATTCACTAAAAATCACTCCCTGATGTTAAATTCATACAAATATTCTTTTTAGCCTTCGTTATGGTATTTTTACTTTCCCCATTTTATGGTCGCCACATCATGGAATTTCGAAATTGTTGATGGGGAAAAATAAAAATACCATAAAGAAGGCCAAAAAAGAGAAAACAAAAGGAGAAAATGGTGAAAAATCCTAACTAACCCAGGAATGTATCCACCCCCCCACACCTAGAGAATGCAGTGTCCTCACTGCAATAAAAGAGACTGTGTGAAGGAAGGATAAAACCTGGTGAGTGTTATTCATAGACCGCTTCTTGAACATGGAGTTCCTCCATTGGGGACTCCGGAATGGCTTCATGGAAGTGCTTCAGCCGCTGCCCATTGACAGTGAAGGTTTGCTTGGTGTCTTCATTTTGAACCTAGACAACACCAAATGGAGAGACATTAGTAACAATGTAAGGTCCAAACCAATGGGAACGAAGCTTACCAGGGTGCAACTTCAGCCTTGCATTGTAGAGGAGGACCTTCTGTCCAATTTGGAATTGACGATGAAGGATGAGACGGTCGTGGGCAGCCTTGGTTCTCTCTTTATAAATTCGGGAGTTCTCATATGAATCTCTTCTCATTTCCTCCAACTCCTGAATCTGCAACTTCCTTTGAATACCTGCACCAGAAAGATTAGAATTGCATTGTTTAATGGCCCAGTAGGCCCGGTGCTCTACCTCAACAGGGAGGTGACAACTCTTCCCAAAAACTAGCCAATATGGTGACATGCCAATTGGAGTTTTGAATGCAGTACGGTAAGCCCATAACGAATCACCGAGTCTAAGACTCCAGTCTTTTCTGTTTGGCTGAACTGTTTTCTCAAGAATCTGTTTTACCTCTCTATTTGATACTTCAGCTTGACCATTTGTTTGTGGGTGATAAGCAGTAGACACTCGATGCCCAACCCCATACCTGCGCAAAAGAGATTGCATTGTGCGGTTGCAGAAATGAGAACCCTGATCACTGATGATAAACCTAGGTAATCCAAACCTACAGAATATTTGGGTTCTCAAAAATTCCACAACTGTCTTGGAATCATCTGTCCTCGTGGCTCGTTCCTCTACCCACTTTGAAACATAATCCACTGCCAGAAGAATGTAAAGGTTCCCAAATGAATTGGGGAATGGTCCCATAAAGTCAATGCCCCAAACATCAAAAATGTCATGGAAGAGTAAGGGTTGTTGGGGCATCTCATTTCTTTTAGAGACATTCCCCATTCTTTGACAGCGAGGACAAGATTTACAGAATTCATGGGCATCCCTAAACAATGTGGGCCAAAAGAGACCAGAATCTAAGACCTTGCGAGCAGTCCGTTGGGGACCAAAGTGTCCCCCACAAGCAAGTGTGTGGCAGAACCTAAGGACAGATTGAAACTCACTATCGGGAACACAACGCCTAATAACTTGATCACTACATGTGCGCCAGAGGTAGGGGTCATCCCAAATGTACCAACGAGAGTCATGTTTTAGACGGTCGGTCTGGTTTTTGGTGAAATCAGCAGGAATGCAAGACGCTACCAAATAATTTACAATTTCAGCATACCAAGGAATAACATCTTGCACTTGGTACAATTTCTCATCAGGAAACAATTCATTTATGGGAATACAGGGGGATGAGTCAATGTCCGAGGGTGGGAGAATCCAACTGATATGGTCAGCAACCACATTCTCTGCTCCTTTTTTATCCCTAATTTCTAGATCAAATTCTTGAAGGAGGAGCATCCAGCGAATGAGACGTGGTTTGGCTTCTGGTTTCTTTAGGAGATATCGGAGGGCTGCATGGTCTGAGAACACAATGTCTTTGGACCCTATAAGGTATGGCCTGAATTTACCCAAGGCAAACACAATGGAAAGAAATTCTTTTTCAGTGGTGGTGTAGTTTGCTTGGGCAGGGTCCAAAGTACGTGAGGCATAGGCAATGACATGTGGAGCTCGATCGACCCTTTGTGACAAGACTGCCCCAACTGCATAGTTAGAGGCGTCACACATGAGCTCAAATGGTAAATCCCACCAAGGTGGTTGGATTACCGGGGGTGACGTGAGACTCCATTTTAACTTATTGAAAGCTTCCTCACATTTTTTATCAAAATCAAATTATTTTTCTTTTTGGAGTAATCGGGAGAGGGGGAGTACAATTTTACTAAAGTCACGAATGAAACGACGATAAAATCCAGCATGACCCAGGAAAGACCGCACATCCCGAACATTTTTAGGGAATGGTAGGGAGGAAATGATATCTACTTTTGATTTGTCCACTTGGATTCCTTCCCCAGAAATGACATGTCCCAAAACTATGCCTTGTCGCACCATGAAATGGCATTTCTCATAATTAAATACAAGATTATTTTCAATACAGCGACGTAGGACAGAACCAAGACTACTTAAACATTCATCAAAAGAGGATCCATAAACAGTAAAATCATCCATAAAAACCTCCATGAAATTCTCCAGGTAATCCGAAAAAATACTAACCATACATCGTTGGAAAGTACCTGGAGCATTGCACAGACCAAATGGCATCCTTCTATAAGCAAATGTACCAAAGGGGCAAGTAAATGTTGTCTTTTCCTGATCTTCAGGGGCAATATGGATCTGAAAGTATCCAGAATACCCATCAAGGAAACAGTAATGGGACTTCCCTGCTAGCCTCTCTAGCATCTGGTCAATGAATGGCAATGGGAAATGGTCCTTCCTAGTGTGTTGGTTTAGTCGGCGGTAGTCTATACAGACACGCCAACTATTCTGCACACGAGTTGGAACCAATTCATTATTTTCATTTTTAACTACAGTAAGGCCAGTTTTTTTAGGAACTACTTGAATAGGACTGACCCATTGGCTGTCAGAGATAGGGTAAATGATTCCAGCAGCCAACAATTTTGTTACTTCTTTTTTAACAACATCAAGTAGGTTTGGGTTCAGTCGTCGTTGTGACTGCCTCACTGGTTTAGCATCATCATTTAATAAAATATGATGTGTACAAATTGATGGGCTAATTCCAGGGATGTCAGCAAGTGTCCATCCCAAAGCTTGCTTATACTTCCTCAAAAGATCAAGCAGTCGCAATTCATGCTCAAGAGGGAGTGAACTAGCAATGATGACGGGCAACTTGTTTCCATTCTCAAGATATGAGTATTTTAAATCTTGAGGCAGTTGTTTTAGTTTCAATTATGGGGGATTTTGGATTGACAGAAGTGTGTGTGAAAGTGAGAAGTCACTGATCTCATCTAACTTCTCAATGGTAACATCCTCAGATAAGGAATGAGCTTTTACAAGCTTAGCAGTATTATCGATGGTCATGTTATCCTCTGTGTTCAAGAAATCATCAATTAACAAACATGCATGACATTTCTCTAAACCGCTACAACAATCAATGCATGATTCATTACCTAACATTTCAATCAATGAAGAAAACTCAGAAAGGGGATCAGGTGAATGAAAATAAGTTGTTTCAGGGGAAGGGAGAACATCAATTGAATTGACAAAGAGAGAGGAGTGTTCTTCTGAGGGGTGCTTCATGGCATCAAGGATATTGAAGTGGACAATATTACCACCAAGCTCCATAGATAATGTACCATTATGAACATTAATTATGGTTTTGGCGGTTTTCAAGAAAGGTCTCCCCAATATAATTGGTGCATGTCCATTCATCCTATCATCTTCCATTTTAAGCACGTAAAAATCAGCAGGAAAAATTAAATATTTCACCCTCACAAGAACATCCTCTAGCACACCAGAGGGGTGTGCCGTACTCCGATTTGCTAGCTGAATGACAATACCAGTGGGCTTCAGTTCACTGACCTGCAATGAAGAGTAAATAGAGTGAGGCATCACATTAATAGAAGCACCCAAATCAAGCATAGCATTGGAACACGAATACTCCCCTATGGTGCATGGAATCGAGAATGTCCCAGGATCATTGCACTTGGTAGGAAGTGATGACTCTATCAATGCTGAAACATTCCTCCCCAGGCTCACCTTCTCATCACCACGAAGCCTCCTTCGGTGTGTACACATCTCCTTCAGAAACTTGGCATATCTTGGAATTTGCTTCACAGCATCAATCAAAGGAATGTTAACCTGTACTTTCTTGAAAGTTTCCAAGATTTCTTTATCAAGTTTGGTTTCTTTTTGTTTCCTAGGTTGGGCAGCCCTTTGAGGAAATGGAAGAGGAATGGTTGGGATAGGTGGCTCATCAACAACCACAGTCTTTCCTTTGGAAGGGCTTCTCTCAGGAAAAGGGTTTTCTTCTCTTGGACCATTTTCAGCAGTTGGGATGGTGGTTTCCTTTGGATGGGAGGACTCTAATGGAGGGGTCATTTGGATTTTGAGTTGTATCCCACTCCTAAGGGTGATTGCACTAACATTTCCTTTATCCCTAGGGTTTACTACTGGTTGAGATGGTAGTTTACCCGACCCATGACTTTGGATTTCCCCCACCGAGTTGGCAAGTTGTCCTAGTTGGGTCTTTAGGTCTTGTATGGATGCTTGGGTGGTTTGTTGGAATTGGAGATTATTGGCAGCCATTTGTTTCATCATATCTTCTAGGCTAGGATCGGTTTTTGGAGGGGGTGGTTGGAATGGCCTTTGGGGTGGTTGAGGATTTCTGGGTGGTGGTGGATGACTACTTTGACCTTGTTGGTTCCATTGCTGTTGAGGTTGGTTTGAATACCCCCCCTTGCCTATAGGCTTGGTTGTCCTTCCAACCTTGGTTGGATGGATAGTATGGTTCTTGCCTAAAGGGTTGGTTAAAGGGGCGTCCTGGAAATATTGCCTCACAACTTTCAGAAGTTTCTCTCAATTGGGGGCATTGGTCAGAATAGTGGGTGTCAGAAGAGCAGATTCCACAATGGATGGGAGGAGGAGATTGATATTTCCCTTGTGAGAGAGCTAGTTGTCGCAGAAGGGTACTTACCTCTTCGAACTTCGTGTCCACCTTCTTCTCAAACTCAGTACTTTGCACCTCATGGACACCTCGAATGGGAACACTGGACCGTGTACCGAATTGTTGAGTGTTCTGTGCCATGTTCTCAATGAGGGTTCTTGCAGCGATTGGGGTCTTATCTACCAATGCACCACCTGCAGCAGCATCAATCATATTTCGATCAATAGGAATCAAACCTTCATAAAAATATTGAATTAAAAGTTGATCACTTATTTGGTGGTGTGGGCAACTTGAACATAACCTTTTAAAGCGTTCCCAATATTCATGTAATGTTTCCCCCTGAGATTGTCTTATACCACATATTTCTTTCCTTATAGTTGCAGTTCGAGAGGCTAGGAAGTATTTTTCAAGAAAAAGGCGTTTCATGTCTGTCCAGCCCCTAATTGGTGAATTGACATAGTATAACCAATCTTTTGCAGTGTCTTATAATGAAAATGGGAATGCCCTAAGCTTCACTTGTTCTTCATCCACATTAGCAGGTTTTAAGGTAGAACACACAGTATGAAATTCTTTTAAATGCTTATGTGGATCTTCTCCAGGCAGTCCATGAAATCTTGGTAATAAATGAATTAAACCAGATTTTAGTTCAAAATTGGGTGCCTCACCTTGTAATTGAATGTAAGTGGGTTGGATATCAACATCAGGTGAGGTTAGTTCTTTTAGTGTTCTATTATTTTCAGCCATTTTCTACAAGTTGTGTTCAATTTTAACTTTGGTTTCAGAAGAAGAAGAAGGATCAAGAAGAATTTTAAGATTTGATGTCTCCTCCTTCAAAGTGTGGTCTTGTGTGTCTCGGTTTCGTTGATGTAGGATCCTCTCCGGTTCGGGTTCAAAAGTTTGTAGGTATCCCGGAGTAGAACGCGTCATACAAAGAACCTACACAATAAATAAATTAGAACACAAAAACAAATTCAAAGGTAGAAGATAAAACAAACAAATATTCACAAAAATTATAAAAAAAAAATTTATCAAAAACACGCACAAAAAACCAAAGCGCTCCCCGGCAACGGCGCCAAAATTTGGCCGTGATGTCGTGACACGTCAAATTGATTATATTTTTAAGGTTTATTTATAGTCTAGGGTAAACCCTAGGTCGTCTCTCAAGGAGAGTTGGTAGGTTTAGAGTGTGTATTTTTGATAAAAATGTCTAAGAGAGGGGTGGTTTTGAAAACAGCTTAAAACAATGACTTAGTTGAAATAGCTTAAAAGATGAGTGACCAAGTGGATTTTGAGAAATATGAGATAAAAGGGTCGATGTGATTTCACTACACACATATCATGTTCATTGTTCATAGAGATTCATCTTGGGTTTAGAGTAATTCTTTGGTTGGAGTTAATTGGAATCCCGATTAATTCCTAAGCTTTTATTTCAATACTTTACGGACCAAACCTTGACGTAACAATCGTATTGTCCAGGTCCAGTACTTATGCATGGAATAAGAGCTTCCAAATCATATTGAAATCTCAATAAGGTGGGTATGAAAAGGATTCTTGTGATGTCCAATCGGAACAACACAAGTCACGCACTCAAAACCTCACACCGATCGGTTGGAAATTAAGAGCATAACACTCACATGCATCAAATCAAGAATTCAAATCTGAAATAAAATAAGATACATGGAATGAAATGTTTAAACACCCAAATTAATCCAAACCAGTTGCTAATTTATGCATCGGAACTCCCTTGGCTTGTGTGTAGCTCCCTCACAACGAACACCCAACGTTTAGCTCGACATCGGGAGGAGGAGGAAGCTCGGGTGGAACTCCTTCTTCATTGTTGATCTCCCTATGAGGATAGGGGCCTCCAGAACCTCCAAGGTGATTAGGAGACTCTTCTAGGACTCCAAATTGGCAGCACTTCACTCCTTGGCCGAACTTTCAAATGAGGAGCCCAAGGTACCCTTTTATAGGAAATGTGGGAGGTGGTTTTGGGAACACAGATTTCATCAATCCACTTGCAGGATGCGTTTTGGCATTCAGACAGTCTTATCTCGCTTTTGAGAAAATAGAAACGTTGTATCCCTACCTCTTGACTATCTCCACCGAAAGTTTGGCACCTTTTGGACAACTAATGCTCGAGATATTGATAAAATACAGAACACCGAATTTGACTTGGTCCAAATTCGGTGGCTCGGACATATCAGTTCGGATGGGCCCCATGAACTCCGAATCAGGATTGGGTTCCTTAATAGGAAATGTAGAATATTGAAATTTGGACAGGCTCACAAAATTTCAGCCCATTTGGATGCACGGATTTTGGGAACTATTCAAAACAGTGGACAGATGTCCATGGATCCATTCAATTTTTGGCCCAGTTTTCTTTCACTTCATCAAGAGCCCTCCAAATCACCTCCACCTACATTGTAATTTTCAAAACAAGTATCATTGCCCTATTTAATAGTGATAAACACTAAATTATTGAATCAAACATGAAGTACAATTTGATAATATTTTTATAATTTTTTAATACAAAATATGTTTAGCACAGCAGTGTAAGGGTGAAAATGAAACAGTGAATCGTGGTACGATCAGTCAACATATTATAGTGACACTGATTTTTTTCTCACAAGACTTGGGAGAACAAGTCATTAAATAGGGGGAAGTGGACTCACATATTTCCTGAAACCATTCTTCCACATGAATTTCAGGGGAGGGAATGTTTTATTGTGGTATGTTTGTAAAATCATGTTACCTCATTTTGGGTATTTCTCATATCCATATTTTTTTTGTCTATGTTTAGCTGTGTTTTGGTACATCTGAAGATTGAGAGAAATTTATGGGGAAACAACCAAATTTTTGGGGATGTTTGTTTTTTATAATTAATTGAGTCAATAAATAAATTTTTCAATTTATTTACAGAGTTCTCCGTGATTTTAGATAACATCATAGATTGTTTGGGTTCTTTCTTTAAAATCTGGAATGTTCACAGTCTGTAATGAATTTTCATGTTGGGAACCTTTACATGTTGTGTATTGGTTTCCAAGAATATTTTGTAAATTAATTCATGAAATGAAAGGTTTACAAACTGTTAATTAGGTTCACGTAATGAAATTGTTGAAATATTTATTTTTAATCTGAAGCGATTCATTTTTTTAGAATTTGATATTAATTAAGAAAATCATGTCAATAATGTTTCAACATTAGTGTTTTTAGGTAATTTTACATATTACTAATTATCCATTTCAAGTGAAAACTTTCCTATCAATACAAAGTATCTCTCCCAAGTAAATTTAGGTATCTCATCTTCTTTTGGATCATTTAATTCAGTAATTGACCTTCGTTATAGTTTTTTTTTGTCTCACCAGGTATGTGATCATTCTATTTACTCATTGCAATTTTTCAAATAAGTACAGTTGCACTAGGATTTCAGATTCATTGTTTTTGTGGAATCGATTATCCTAATACTTCATAGATTTATTGTGTAAACTACCTTTTAAGGTTGAATTTTGAGTTTTTTTTGTGTTCCACGTGAGTATATTTAGGTGGGTGTTGTACTAACTTTTTCACTGATAGTTTTTCTTATTGAATTGATTATGATATGTAACTATTGATTCTATGGATCTTTTTTCCTTACATATATTCATGCTGCAAGATTATATTGAAGTCATGTAAAACAAGAGTCTGAGGTAATTATTTCTATTAGTATACTATGTTTGATGATCTATATTGTTCTAGTATTATATATAGTTTTATAAATGAACTTCCATGATTGAGTTATCTGTATAGAATTGGATTTTGGGTAAGGATTAGTTTCCACTTATTTCTGGAAAAGACAATATATTTGTCAAATAATTTTCAACAGGATTTATTAAATGATTTTCATAACATGATTTTGGTGAAATGATTTGGAAAATGTAGCACATGGTAAGTCTTGGGTACTTAGGTGTAAGGTGTAGTAATGGGCCTCATCCATTGATAATGTCAGGGGGTTCATAAATGGGGTGCTCTTCTGCTGCATAGGACCATAGTTTAGGGACTCATTAGACCTTATTGGGGTTAAATTTTTGGGTTGTTTATCTTCTTTCCAGTTTCACGTCATATAGAAAGTGACTTGATGTTCACTATTTTATATGTATATGTACGACTATTCTTGATAACATGTCATATTGTGATCATTTCCATGATGATAAATGTTCTTTGGTTTCTATTGGATTTGATATTATATGTGATACAACCTTAGATTTGTCTAATATGATGTATATAAAATTAATTGAAAATGTTTTACAAGGATTATTTGGAAAGGGTGAACAAATGGAAAATGTTTGACCATGATTTTGATAATAAAACTATTTAAATGATTTTAAAGCCCTATTGTTTTCAATTTGAGCCTGATTTAATTGTTTTAGAAAGACATGATATGGAACATTTGTGTGGGATACTACTCAACCTTTCTTGATATCACAATGTGCACCCCTTTAGCGGTGTGTAGATATTATAATTTCTTTTGATGCAAGGAAAGGAAAATGCTATAGTGAGGGGGTAATGTTTATATTTGTTATGTCTGGGTAGATGGTCATGAGATTGTGGGAGGTTTCCAAATTTATCACATGGAGTATTTGTTTCATCCTTAGTTTTAATTTTCTATTGGACTTGAACATTTGATATGGTTTAACTACTTTTGAGTTGTATTGCTTCTGCTATTTTCTATTTGACATGAAATATATTTCTAATTTTAATCTTAAATTATTTTTACCTTAATGTATAAATATATAATAACTCCTACATCTATTTGGGAGAAATTATTCCCTTGGGTAATTGTTTATGTTCAGGATCCAATCACCATCCCATGGTAATTGGAAACTCCCATTAGGTAATTGCCCATTTCGGTAGGATACATGGTTGAGGGGGTCTCTGCGTTGGGTTCTTCATACATGATAAGCTCAAATTTATTTTTTATAAATTAAGGAAATCTTAAAGGATTAATGAATATATCTATAAGTTGATTTTCATTTTGTATAAATTAAAAACATATCACCCTTATTCACATGATCTCTAATAAAATGAAATCTTCCATCAATATCATTTGTTTTAAAATATTGTAATGGATTATTGGAATTATATTTTGAAGACGTATTATCACAATAAATATAAAATTTATCAATATGAATTCTAAAATCACATATAATTTTCTTAATCTATAAATTCTGATCACAAAAACTAGTACCATTATGATAATTAAATTTTGATGTAGATGTAGATAAAATAATTGCTTTTTAAAAGACCAATAATTCAACTCTTTTGATGAAAAAGACACATACCTGATATGAATTTTCTATAAATTTTACATGATTCAAAAAAATAAAAATATGATATTAAATCCAAAAAGTTACATATAATAAGAAAAACCAGTGTTAATAAATCCTTTAACATATCTAATTATAATTTTCAAAGGTTTAATAATACTCTCTTTACGGTCATCTTGAAATCTTGAACATAAATAAACACTTAACAAGATAATGGGTCTTTATGTAGCTAAATAAATTAGGCTTCCAATAATGCCTCAATAAAATTCAACATAAATATATTTTCCTGATGCATCATGATGAATTTAAAACTTGTAATCATATGAGTTTTTTATAGATTTAGAAGAATTGATACTAAATATTTTAACCAACTATTTTCATACTTATATTTATTAAGAAGTATCTCACATTTCCCATGATAAATTTTAATTCCATGATATATCTTTACTTCTCCCATTGAGCTAATGTCAAACCTCGATGACATTAAAGTAGAAAAAATCATTACAAAGAAATTCACCTGAAGAACCAAAAATGGAAACATCAGCATAAATTTTCATAATTAAAATATTATTTCAAATTATTTTAATAAAAATTATATGATCAATGTTACCTTTCTTGAAACATATATTTAATTTAAATAAATAAAATAATTCATTCTAAGCAGGAGGTAATTTTTTGAAACCATAAAGTGATTTAGTAAGCTTAGAAATTGGATTAGGAAAATTTTCATTTTCAAAATCTAGGGGTTGAGAATCATATACTTATACAATTACAAAACCATATAAGAAATTACTTTTTACATCCACTTGATATAATTTAAGACCTTCAAACCAAGAAAAATCTAACATGATAATAATAGTCTCTAATGTGGAAATAGTTGGAAATGAATATTTAAAGTATATACCTTATTCTTGAGAGTATCCTTGAGAAAAATTATAGCATTGTTTTTGACAATTTTTCTAGATTTTTCCATCTTGTTTCTGAATATAAATTTAGTTCTTCATACCTACTTATCCTTAGGAAATACTAAAAAAATAAAACATTATATATAACAAATATATTATTATCATCTCACATCGTAATTATCCATTTGACATATTTTAAATCATCATTAACATTATTCGGATAAAATCATAAATAAATAAGGATTGGTACAAAAAAATTAAAACATAATTTCTAACATGAAAATGAAAATGAATACATACAATAACATTTTCAACAGGATGATCTTAAAGAATCTTCCTTGATATTGGATTAGGTGATGAAGTATTATTCTCCCCCATAATAGATTCATCCTTATCATGAGGTTTTTTCTTCACCAAAATTAACATCCATATATTCATAAACAAAATCATTAGAATCGAGATTTGATTTTAAATTTTTTCATCAGACCAAACATTAAAAAAAATTCAATAACTATAGTTATTTTGTTCTAAATTTTCAATGATTGACTATTATTAGAATAACCAATATATATGCATTCATCAATTTTAGCATCATATTTATCTCAATTATCCCAAAAATTTAAAATAAATACTTTCTAACCAAAAACAATAAAATAACTAAATTTAGTTTTTTTAAAATAAGTAATATGGAGTTTTCTTTAAAAAAATGTCTAATAAGAGTTTTATTTCCATGTAATAAGTATAAAAACGTCTTTAACCCAAAAATATCATTGATATTTATTTTGACTTATCATAGTTTTGGACATTTCAATATCCGTTCTAATTTTCACTCTAAAAAACTAGTTTTCTATTGTGTTCTAGGAGTAGAGAAATTATGAAATAACCATTATTTTCATAAAAAATAAAAATATAAATTATGACATTTTTCTCCTTGTTCATTATGAATAAAAAAATCACACAACCTTTTCATTCTGAACTAAATTACCAAAACTTAATAAATCTAGATTAAGTACAATTTTTATGAGAAAGAAAATAAACCCATGTTAATATATTGTAGTCAGAAAAATAAGTAAAGTATATTTATTTAATACAAGTCTAGATGATTGAGTAGGACCAAATAGGTGAATATGTAAAAACATTAATGTTTTATTAGTAATTATCTGATTGATATTTCTAAAAGAAAAATTACATTATTTTACATTCATGAAAGTGTCACAAACAATATGTTGTTATTTTTTCATGTTAGGTTACTATAGTACATGCACATATTTAGATAATTTATCTAACATTATAAAAATAACTTGAAAAATCATTGATGCTAAAGAATTATACCATTATGTAAGGAATTAAAAAACATAACATCATGATCAGTTAGATCTGAAAAATTAATAGTATAAAAATTTTTCTTTCTATTATCATAAAATAATAAGGAATAATCTCTAAAAACTAAACATTTATCATTTATAAATTTAACTTCCATTCTATTTTCACATAATTGAGATATAATAATTGAATTTTTTTAAATCCTTTGAAAAATAAACCTTAAAAATAAAATTATAATTACAAATACCAATGTTACTAAAATTGTAATGTCTCAATACCCTATCTTTCAGATATAGTGATAAAAACATAAAATTTCATTTCTAGATTTGATTTTAATAAATATGACCCAATTCTTTCCATAAAAATTTTATAACTATGAAAGGAAATATAAGATTACTTATTTACCAAATGAAATTTTAGGTTTAATGTTTTCGAGATTTAGGGAAAACTATTTACATCATTGGTTTATAAACAACTTGTTCATAAAGATTGGCGTTATCTCGGAATAAAATTTTCATATATAGTAACCCTATAAGGTATAAAAAACCCTAAAACTTTTCTTCATGGACCCGTGAAAAGAAACATAAGAAATGTGTGGGATGAAATGCACATCATTGGTAAAAAAAAGTCAGATATTAATGATCATACAATCATAAAATGAGAAAAAACTTTTTGATAACACGACATTAACATTTGAAAACCATAGCTTCTATATCATAGACCATAATTTTATGAAATGGAATAAATCTTGGCAGTTCAAAATAGATGAATCATAGAGGAATTAAAGAACAAGACCCATAAACATAACATGGGCATAAGACATGTAATTGTGGCATACACAGAGGCATTCAAAATCATTTCATAAGTAGTCAAGTCCATTTTCCTAGACTATGATAGTGTAATGGGTTTACTCCCTAAACCATTAAAGTAGTCAATGTTCACACTGAAGACTATCATAGTGGAGAATTTCCCTTACTGAACTTAGTTTTCTCCCCATTCTAGTCCAATTTATCTCATGAGATATAAAAATTTACCCAATGCATTGGATAAAGATATAGTTCTAACCCATCATTGGTTATAACATAACCACTATTCATAGTTATAATGATAATATAGTTTTCGGTTATATTGTAACCACTTTAAAATAATGAAACCCATACGTATGTGAGAAAGAAGATTGTAAAACATTCATCAAATCACCACTCATGAAAATAAATGGAATTCAATAAAATGACATCATTTCATAAGCCATGGAAAATAAATTGGATTCAAAAACATTACATCATAGAATAACCCTTGGAAAATATACTAGTTTCATAAACATTTTATAATTTCATCAAAGTATAACCCCTGGAAAAGTAATTGATTTCATAAACACTAAGGCATCATAAAAATAAAAATTCCATAAAATTAATAAGGAATGTATCCTTGGATCAAATAACCAATAAATCCTAAGTAACATTGATTTTGTTCATCATAGATAGAAAATGTTTTATAAAGATCAATTGAAATAATTCTGGAGGAAAATTAGTTTTCTATTTGGAAATCACTTTTATTTTTAAAAAACATCACTTGTATAAATGCAAAAAAATTACTTGAAATTTAACTTTTAAAAAAATAATTGAAGAATAAAATAATTTATTAATAATGTTGGTGAATAAATATAATCATTCCATATAAGTTAAAAAATATTCCTCCTATATTTTTGTTAAAAAAGTCACAAAGTACCTAGTCTGGAAAATAACAAAAATGATACATTCAGAGAATTTTTTCAAATGTAAAAAATTTGTGAAAATGATTTTCAAAGATTTTAATACAATAGAAATAATAATTTTGTAACAAAAAAAATTAAATCATTTATATGGAAGAGAAATATTCCCAAGAAGAGCGATAAATAATCATGAATATTTATGAGATTATAAAATATAACCATACCACTTTGGTACATTTTTAAAAATAATCCCCATGAAATAAATAAAAACATATGGATATTATAGTCCCTATAATATTCATAATATTTACCATAACATTCATTTATGGTTATTATGTACACTACAAAAAAGAAACAAGTAGTGTATAAGACATTTGACCCATAGAAATAAAAGTGAGACGAAAATATCTTACCCTGAGTATGTCTCATAAAATAATTTCATTATCTTATAGAATAAAAAACTTATGTATATTTTTTACTTTATAATAATAATTTTTAAAATTTATTATTTTTTTCATCTCAACTATTACCACGTTTTTAAAATTATTTAATCATTTATGTTCAAGTCATAAGTTATAGCGATATTTGGATCGTAAATCCAAAATGACTAGGGTAGGTTGAATATATTCAAATAGGTTATTATTCAATCATAACAATAATAAATATCATAAAATAATTATAATTTATATGCATCACCTAAAATTATAAATCTAATTTCTAAAATTTTTTACGAAAAATGAACTTTGTGACAATTAGGGATATTGTAGTCCGTGCGTACACCTGAGTAACATTTCGATTTTTCAATGATAATTATGTAAAGAAGTTAAGTATTTTTTTAATATTTAAATAATTATAATAATATCATATTTATCATATTTATTCTTTAAATAATGTTATATATAACCATCATGTGATGTGATGATTAAAAAATTATTGTATCTCTTCGTGGAGGTGGTAGACCACACGTACGCACGAATAACTTTATCATTTTTTAGTGTATAGAATGGTAAGAAAGTTAATGATATATTATATTTTTAAAATTATAAATATTTCATTATTTTCATATATAAACATTAATTACATATTTAAAACAAATATTTTTATACAGGGATGGAAAATGAATTATAGATGCTCGTGAAGCGGTAGTCCTCTATGCACAAGAGTGACAGATTATTCTCCCATTTGATAGATGTTGGAGAGTTGTATATGTTATGATTTTAAAATAGTAACATATTAGTATATATATTATATTCATGTTATTATTTCATCACATTTGAACAATTACTGAATGAGGTGTAAGAAAAAAACTAAAACAAGCAAATAAAAATTATACCTCTTATTTGGAAAGACATTTTTGATTAACACCTTAAGCCTTCTAAAATTAATATTCTACAAAAAATAATACCTCTAGAATGAGGTTATGTATTTTTGGAATGGATATGGTTTTGAATTGGACAAAACTAATGGTTTTCTAACTCTAAAGTAAGGAAAATAAGAGGTTCCCATTTATAAGAGAGGGGGCACACTTGGAATTTCACAAAACATTAAATTAAAATAAATTAATATTCATTTAAAAATGAATGAAAAGTGAGTTATTTGAAATATAATATGATTATGGGTAAAATTAATCTTATATAATAAAAATATGACAAGTTTTGACTATATTTCAAACTTTATCTTTTGGTTATGACAACAATTTAACCTCTGTAACTCTTACTATGAAAACATTAATATTCAATCATTGAGGGTCAACATAGTTAAAATAAAAAGAAAAAATACCCAAAAATGGACCATGGTTTATATTTTAAAATATATCCTAATTACATGTCATAATTTAATATTTTTAGTAATTTTATATCAGTTAATAAAATATAATTTACAATAAAATATCTGTAATGTCATTTTTTAGAACATTTCTTTACATTGATTTTAATAATATAAATAAAATATATAAAATTCAAACAAAATATTTTATTAAATCTTCAAAATTTCATTTTTATTTATAAAATTCATTTATCACTTTATTTATTTTAAATTATATTTCTTATAATATTTTTAATATCATTTATTTTATTTTTAGTAAATTAAATAATTACAGCATCAGCATTGTATAAGAATTTAATGTAATAATTTTAAAGGTATAATGAAGGATTTCCAAAGTGTGCAAGACTCATTTATTGAACAAAATAAAGATCACATAATCATGAATGGATATTTTTTACAATAATAATGATGTCAAAAGAGAAAAACTCATCACGAAGGACATTACAATATATCAACCAAGGAGTAGTAATCCCATTATTAGAAAAACCATTAGCCAACTATTTTTCATCCTGGTAGGTATGTATAATGATATAGTTCATGGATGAAATATCATCCATGATGTTGCTCTATCTGGATGCCAGCTTCTATGAAATATGAATAGTTCCATTTCTAATATCTTAAACCATGGTGGTTTAGTCCCATTAAATCCACAAATTAAAGAAGCCATGTTTATTTTCTTTATCCACACAAATAATAATACTGATATTTTCATCATCATGGTATTTTTTGTATCCAAAAGGTCCAAAAATGAGGGTCATAGATTTCTAAAAATAGTACTATAACCACCATATTTCCCCTTGAATCAGCACCTGTATTATAATTGATCCATCCCTAAAATAGAGGTAGACAAATGAATTTCATGGTCCTTTAAAGAGGATGTCAATAACCAAAAATATCAATAATCTTAATCAAGGTATGATCATGAATTGAGGTATCACACTATCCTTTTTTATGATCATTTTCAAGTTTTATAGTAGCAAAAACATGTTCCAATGCCAAATGCATATTGAAAGTAAAGCCTTAAGGAACCCATCTATTATTGAAATTACAAATATTATGGTTGAAATACAAACTCGACACTATAAATAGTTTAAGAACTGGTTATAAATATGGGAGATTAATATAGTCAATCAAATGATCTTGAATACATTCTGATTTGGGAATTGAAATTTCAAAACAATCTACTACAATAGTCCAATGGGCCGAAGCAATAGAACATACTAATAAGATATGGTTAATATACTCAAAATTCTAGAAACATAGGGAATATATAGGCCAATCTATAATTCTGACAACCTGCAAAAAAATTAGTGGGTATTTTTTTATACATGACTCTCTATTCATTAGATAATCTGGATGGAAAAAATAAAATTTATTCTCCAAGATTTACCTCAGTTTTTTTTATTCCATTTCATGGCCTCTTGAAAGAAATAATTTGAAGATAGACTCCCAATACAATAATATTACCATACAATAATATATTCTCCATTGATGAAATTATAATTCAATATCAATTCCTTGATAATAATAGGAATCACATCCAATGAAGTCTCCAATCTCTCTTTGATCGTTACACTAGTGTCAAAAGAAATATCTGAAGGATTAAGAGTGTTGAGAAGAGGATTACATGTCCAGTTATAATACCAAAAAAAATTAGGAAGAATAGGTATTTGCCATCTAGTGTGAATTCATAGAAAATTTAGAGAAATAATTCCTAACAGATTGACAAATAGAAGAATCTGTATAATTTTAAAATCCCAATTCTGAGAAATTTTAAAAATATGGATCTCGTAAAAGAAATAGACACTAAATTCCAATTGATAATTCTTCACATGAAATTATCCTACAAATATTGATTTAATTTATAGATATATTTTATGCCTAACCCACCTTGATCAATAGGCTTACAACATTAATTCCAAGGAATAGTTACAAGTCTTCTTTGAATAATTCTTCCACTATAGAAATTTTTTTTAATAAATTTGTTTATACTCTTAATGAGTACATTCTTATATATATGAACCATAAAATAGTTAAAAAATTATACAATCACGACATTGACAACACTAGTCCTTCCATCCATTGAGAGAGTATATACTTTCTAAAAAGCTAAAATAGTTATAACATGGCTTGAAATTTGATAAAAATTATGAATAAGTTGTTTCCCCAAAAACATAGGTACACCAAGATAGTTAAAAGGAATCATACCTTCTCAAATTCCCAGCTAACTAATTATAAAAACATTTATAGCTGCAGTTAAAAATTTCCCAAGTAAATGAATGACTTCTTCTAACTGATCTCCTACCCTGATACTCTCTCACAATGTAGGATATCAAAATTGATCTTCTTTACGTTTCTGTTTTCCCCTTAAGTGAAAATTATGATTTCATTAGGATATAATAAATAAGTTATGGAAGAAAGGCCTCTGGAAGCTCTGACGGGCTTATGTTTATTTTAATTTTCCATGCTGGGTCAGAGCCTTCTTATGTAATCTTCAGTAATAGAGAAAATAGTGGCTGAATGATGATCACCTTTCATAACACCTCTATAACAAGTGAAATATACCCCATGGGATCCATTAATAAGCACTAAAATATGTTTTAAAATTATAATAGTTCTAACCTGATTTATAAAGATTACTGCAAATCAAATATTACTAAAAACGTTGCAAATGAACCCTAGTCTAAGTGTCAAAGGATTGTTTAACATCAATCTTGAGAGTGATATTACCCCTATGGTGGATTTATGGGGAATATTAATACTTTTTGAGGTATTAATAAGGTAATTATTAATAGTTTATCTTTGATGAAATTTAACAACCTGGTTCTTATTCTTGAGGTACGAGTTTCTTCTATTCCTTTTTTCCTTTAGTGTTTTTGAGAAAATAAGGAAAATGGAGAAAAATCCCAAAATTACTGACTACACACCATGTACTTTTCCACACACCATGTACTTTGGATGTGGGAATGAGTACATAGGGTGTGTAGGCCGGTCGACAATGAAAGGTGTAAAAATGACTACAGGTCGTGTATGGGGTATTTACACGCCTTGTATTCAGATGGCCGGTGAACAGTAAGGCGGTGGAGGAAACCGCCAATAGAGTGACAGTACACGCTGTGTAATCGAGAATATAGGCCGTGTACTCATGTCGATGGATGAACAGTGCCATGGTGGAAAGAAGCCGTCGGAGGAACAGTTTAAAAAATGAAAAGTATACACTATGTACTTGAGAGTACATGCCTTGTAGTTTGTTTTTTTCGCTTCAAACTGGGCATTATCCTCCTCTATTCATTGAGGAAGCTTATAACTTCATCGGTGCTCGAGAAGATAGTTAGAGATTTGGAGATCAGCTGACCGCACACAGGGAATCAGTTTCCACTTCAACTGATCACGTTGTAACCGCACGGGTGAGTTCTCTCGTCTCCTTGCGTTGTTCTTACCAATTATTCCCTTAAATGAATTTATTTACATTTAAACGGGAATTCTTTTGTCCCAGATCTACGTTGTTCTCAGAACATTCGGAAGGCGTTGTTCAGGTATACCGATCAGTGACGATCGAGGTAGGTGGTCTAGTGTTTAAATTCCACATGTTGTGTGTTTTGTGTACCACTATGCTACGCGCCCATGTTGGGGGTGTCATATGGATGAGGCCTTGTTCAATTAAATACCTATAATTGCATAGGTAGTTTAATGAATATGTATAACTGTTGTTTGGGATCACTACTTGGATCTAGGACCACCCCGAGGGTGCGTTCCTCTATTTAGCCGTTTGGACAGGATACCTGAGGTTATGCCTTGATTATATTGTGCATTTCTTTTTCTTGAGAGAAAATTTATATAAATGCTTTCAATGTGTTGGGATCGGCCCATTTACTTGATTCTGTTTCGCCTGAGGGCAAGGGTCTATTTCGCATGAGGGCAAGGCCTGAGGGAAAGATTCTGTTTTGCCTGAGGGCTAGGGCTGTGGGCAAGGTACTATTCCACCTGAGGGAAAGATTCTATTCTACCTAAGGTCAAGGCCTGAGGGAAAGGTTTTGAATGTCCCTAGGCTAAGAATATGTTCATCCTGAGGGCATGGTACTATTTTTCCAATGGGAAGGATGAATTTTATTATAATTCAATTATATTGAACTGATAAGTAATCATTAAAATGGAAAAGAAACTTGTAATAATAGAAACTTTTGAGTACTTACTTGTTTACTACATTTACATTGGCACATTGTTGTTGCACATTCTCACTGACAGTTGGGCGCGGGCCTTTGGCAGGTGCCTACTTGGATTTATTTCTCACACCCTATTTGGGTCATGCCTTCGGCTCAAACAAATTACATTTCTGCAAGTGTGGATAAGGGAAAGGGTCCCTATACAAGTACCTGATTGTAGCAGAGGAGAGGGAGAGCATGGGACCGAGCTTAGGCCTGTGATGCTGCTGCGTTCTGTTTAGTCTACTTTTTTTTTTAGTTATACCTTGTAATTTGAGTTGTATTATAGTGTAGTGTAGTGTACCCTGTTCTAGATGCTTTCATAGAATTAGTGACATGCTGCATCTTTAAATATATAATTTTTGCTTCTCTTCTGGTTCAGTTGTCCATTTTAGTTGTATATTGATTGTTGCTTCCACTGTTTTATGTTTGTATATTTTATTCCACTGCACTACACTTTGAAAAATGATGGCATAGTTTCCCCACTATCAAGCATGGTCCCTCGCTGCTAGTCGGCAGCTTTTGGGGTTTTCGGAAATGTTCTTGAGGTCATGTGACCAATCGGATTTGGGGCACCCATTGAGTGGCACCCGGATCCGGGACGTTACAAAATGGTATCAAAGGGGTTCTTTTCTTTGAATTACTCTTTGGAGCCTTAGTCAAGGATAGGATGGAGATTGTAATTTGTAATAAGTTGTGCATGGGAGTAGCTAACCCGTGTACATAGAAAAGCCAGTCTACCTCGGTTGTTGCACTTTTTCTAATTTTGTGGTTTTACGGTTGATTCAATTTTCACCGTTGGGTGATGCACTTGCGGTGTGCTGTTATATTTTTTATACTTGGGTTCTATTTAGTTGAAACCTGATTAGATGAGGGTATTCCATCTCATGCATCATTTAGACTCATGCTAGAAATCACATGTCATGCATTCTTTCCATGCCATGTAGGTGCATTAGAAATTGTATGTTGTTGTGATAGTTGATGTGCTATAAAAGCATGTTGTTGTGTTAGCTACATTGATAAATACCTGCTATTTGATAGGGTATTCTTGTGTGAGGTTGTTGGAAGAATGAATGCCAAAATTTGGTTTTTGGGGAGTATGGGCCCTCAACAACTGGAATTTGGCAGATCATTAACGTGTTTACTTTGTTATAACATGTTTCAGATTCCAAGCATTGATTCGTGGGGAGTATGGGCCCCCACGGATCAGAGTTTGGAACTTAGGTGTTTGTTTCAGTGTTTTCTGGGCTCTGGAGACGTTTCTGAGGCTTAATGTCCGGAAAACCTAGTATACATGCCATGTAGTTCTATGGACACACACCGTGAGTTCTTCTGTTAGGGAAGAAATGAAAACTTTTTAAGTACATTCCATATACCTCTTAGTACATGTCGTGTAGTATCTTCCCTCTTTATAGACCGTGTGGGTGGGGACATGGGTAGAAAATGGATTGGGAAAACACATTGTTTACTAGTTGTACACGCCGTGTAGTGTTGAACCAGTGTCCGCCCGTGTAACTAACAACACAAATGGAGGAAACCTTAATACATACAAATCGTTTCAATGATGAACACGCCGTGTAGTGTAACCTGGGGACCCGACCGTGTAGCAAACAAACACGAGACGGTGTTACCTCTTTGTAAACACACCATGTACGTGTGGGACACGATGTGTAGTCATGATCGGGGAAAGACCATGTGGACTTGGCTGTGTGGCTGGAAAGACTATGTACATGTTGTGTGTGGGTGTAACATGTCGTGTAGTGTCATTTGAGTAGTCAGTCGTGTAACTAACGATATAGGCAGTTGGAATTTAAGTCGTACACGTCGTGTCTCTCTGGAACACGTTGTGTAGTCTGAGCTGTGTACCTGGCCGTGTGAGGGACAACATGGGTCGATGAATCTCATCCATTACACGCCGTGTAGAACTTATACATGTCATGTAGTTTCATTTAAAGGAGATCTGTGTGGCTAATCTGGGTAGAGGGACTCGGGCAGGGAGGTAAATTCAAGTACAAGCCGTGTGTGTGGAAAACACATCGTGTGTTTCGGGGTGTTACATGACCAGTTTTGGTAGAGTACACATGCATGTGCATGACTTGAGGAAACACGCTGTTTAGTTATTATACACAATGTGTAGTCTTGTTTAGTGAAACATGAAAGTTTTCTTTTCCTTGTTCCCTTCTTACACTCCTTGTTTTCAGGCCTTGATAAATTGTGATCTAAGGTGTGTGTTTGACCCTATAGCGTCATGCTGCCGAGACGATCTTGAGTTGTTCTCTAGGAGAGCAGCAAAAAGTATACTCCAGAGGTGGTAGGCCATGGGCTACCAATGGGTCCTCTAGCAGATCCAGATGCGGCGCCAACCATTATATCGGACACAGGCATAGATGCATTGTTTCATGAAGGCTTCATGCAGTTCATGCAGACCTTCTGGGGAGCACTTCAGGCCGCCAAATCTATGGCAGAGCAGATGCGTATATTCCAGTAGCAACATCCTCCAATTTTTTCAGGGTATGAAGGACCATAGGATGAAGAGTCTTGGTTGGATTCCATGTGGACTGTTTTCGAGCATCTAGAGACACCTCCTGGGAGGAGGGTCAATCTCGTTACATATATGTTTCTGGATTCCGCCAAGAGGTGGTGGGATGTTACCACCCAGTCCAAGAATCATAGATACATGGCCTGGGATGATTTTTATACAGTCATCCACAACTTCTCCTTTCCTGAGACATTATGGGTAGATCGAGTTCGAGAGTTCATGAATCTACAGTAGGAAGTCATGTCGGTGATGGACTATTCTGCCCGCTTCACCATGATTTAGTGTTTTGCACCTGTTCTGGTGGGAGATGAGATGTTGAGGGCTCGATGCTTTGAGGTTGTTATTTAGTATGACATCCGTGCGCTGGTGAACATTTTCAGGTTTCCTACAGTACATGCTATTGTGAACCAGGCACGGATTACCGAGAGGAACTTAAGGAAAGCTAGTGGTGCAGGCCAGGGCGGTTCAGCACCAGTTTCTAGTACTATTTTTACCAGTAAGAGGAATAGGTAGATGGATTTATCTCACAGTGGCAGTACCAGCCAGAGTAATTCTTCAGGTGGTTCAATAATGTGCTACCAGTGCGGTAGAGAGGGTCACAAAAGACCGCAATGTCCACGTGACCTAGTGGAGTGTCGAGATTGCGGCAAGATGGGTCATTTGCAGCGCTTTTGCAAGGAGTTCCTACTAGTGTCTTGTGATAGGGGTTCTGTGTAGACTCTGCATGTGGGAGCAGGGCCAGAAGCTTCTTACCAATCAGAAAATTGGGATACGTCATGATGTATAGGTAGAGGTGGTGGATTTAGCCTTGGTATCCAGACACTAGGATCTCAGAGACTATAGGGTGGGTTATCTCAGGGTAGTCAGGATGTGTCGCAGGGTCGTGGCACTGGGCAAGCATTTGCAGGGCAACAGACCCACCACGAGCAGGATCTCGGACCTTCTACTATCAGATGTACTATTTTAGTTTCTTCTATTTTGTATTTTGTACTTTTCGAAACGAGTGATACACATAGATTTATATTTGTGCCTCTTATGGAGATCCTTGGGCTCTGTTATTCTTCTTCTTCTGATATTATGATGTTATACACTTAGTTGGGGACTATAAGGGCAGGTGTGCTTTAGTGCAAGGAGTGCCCCCTAGAGGTTGGTGGGTGTCACTTTCTATGGGACCTCTATGTCATATAGATGACGAGCTATGACATAATTCTCGAGATATATTAGATTGTACCATTTAGATCCTTTTTAGATTTCTATCATCACAGGGTGAGTTTCACGTCTCCAGAGGGTGGAGAGTTTCTATAAAAGGGCGAATGGGATGTCCAGGCGAGCCGAGCTGGACCTGAGCATCATGGGCATGGTGGTGTGACAGCACATATTGCGAGTTTTTATCTGGATGATCTTGTTAGACAGATTACCCTCCAGTGGTTGATCGTTTCAGGGATGTCTCCCTGGATGACTTTTCATGTCTACCTTTGGAGTGAGAGGTGTATTTCTCTATTGAGCTTGTTTCAATAGTGGAACCAGTGTCCATTCCTCCTTATAGGATGGCTACACCTGAGTTTCAGGAGCTCAAGAGGCAGTTAGAGGAGTTACAGGAAAAGGGTTTCATCTAACCCAGTACTTCTCCTTGGTGTTCGCTTTTCCTTTTTACGAAGAAGGCGAAAGGTACCCTCAGACTTTGTGTGGATTATCGGAAGTTGAACCAGCAGACGGTCAAGAACCGATATCCCTTTCCAAGTATTGATGATCTTTTTGATCAACTTCGTGGAGCTCGAGTGTTCTCAGAGATTGAATTGAGATCCGGATATCATCAGTTAAGTGTTAGACCATCAGATATACAACTTACAACTTTTCGGAGTAGATATAGTCTATACGAGTACATGGTTATGCCATTTGGACACATGAACGTGCCAGCACTTTTCATGGTCTGATGAATCGTGTGTTCCAACCTTATCTGGATTTCTTTGTGGTAGTCTTCGTGGATGATATCTTGGTGTTCTCTCACACTCGACACGACCATGCTACCCATCTTGAGATCATTTCGAGTACACTGAGAGATAATCATCTATATTCTAAGCTCTCAAAGTGACAATTTTGGATGGACTAGATACATTTTCTAGGTCATATCATCTCAGAGGTAGAAGTTGCGGTAGACCCAGAGAAAGTGAGAGCAGCAGTTTCCTGGGAGAAGCCTAATAACGTGTTTGAGATACAGAGTTTCCTTGGGATGACTGGTTACTACAGGCATTTTATATAGGACTTCTCCCGCTTAGCAGCACCATTTACAGGTTTGACTAAGAAGGGTGTGATGTTTGTTTGTTCGAAAGCTTGTGAGACAGCCTTTCATGACTTGAAAATATGGTTGACATCAACACCAGTCCTCATACTTCCAGAGAAAGGGAAGATCTAAACAGTTTATAATGATGCATCAAGTATTGGACTACGAGCAGTATTGATGCATGGTGATCCAGTTGTTGTGTACGGTTCTCAGCAGTTGAGGCCACATGAGAGGAATTACCTGAAGCATGATCTCGAGTTGGCTGCAGTTGTTCATGTGTTGTTCTGTTGGAGACATTATCTCTTGGGAGAGAATTTTGTTGTTTTCACTGACCACAAAAGCCTCAAATATATCTTTAAACTATGTGACTTGAACCTGAGACTGCGAAGGTGGGTTGAATAACTTCATCCCTTTGACATTGAGCTTGCATATACACCTGGTAGAGGTAATGCAGTAGCTGATGAAATGAGTAGGAGGACTCTGATACAGGAAGTGCATGAGGCCAGTGGTGAGTGGAAGCTTATGGATTTGTAATCTAAGATGCATTTAGAGGTGCACGATAGTCGGGGGCAGACCTATCTTTCTTCCGTAGATGTAACTTCTACCCTCCTGGATAGAGTGAGGATGAGACAGCTATCTAATTCAGAAGGCCTAGTTCTATGGGAGTCAGTGGAAAGTGAGGAACCCCCCCCCCCCCCCTCCTGTATGGATGATAGGCGATGATGAGGTACTGCGTGTCCTTGGACGAATGTGGGTTCCAAGGGACATACGCGGAAAGATGATGCGGTAGTTTCATGCTTCATCTTGGGCTGTTCATCTCGAGGTCCCCAAAATGTACCATGACTTGAGACGTCAATGTTGGTGGCCGGGTATGAAGAGAGATGTAGCTAGTTTTGTTATGAGATGTTCCACCTGTCAGTAGGTGAAGGTGGAGCACCAGAGTCCAGTCAAACTATTACTGTAGTTTCCCATTCCGGAGTGGAAATGAGATGACGTCGTGATGGACTTTGTGACTTGGTTGTCGAGGTCACCTTGAGGCAATGATTCCATATGGGTTGTTGTGGACAGACTCACGAAGGTGTCTCACTTCTTGCTGATCACAGACACCTTAGGTGTTGACGAGATCGGGAAGCTGTATATCTGAGAGGTCATACATATTCATGGTGTTCCTCATTCTATCGTTTCAGATAGGGACTCCCGCTTTACGTCTCATTTCTGGCAAAGTTTTCAGAGGCCACTAGGTACACAGGTGCTTCTAAGCACAACTTACCACCCTCAAACCATTGGCCAGTCAGAGAGTATAATTCAGGTGCTTGAGGACATGCTACGTGCATGCATCCTAGAATTTAGGGGCTCTTGCCAGAAACATATACCCTTATTCTAGTTTGCCTATAATAATAGTTTTCAAGCAGCTATTCAGATGGGACATTATGATGCTTTATATGGTAGACCATGCCGATCACCTTTATGCTGGTTAGAGGCAGGTGAGGTAGCTTTGCTGGGGCCATGTCTTGTACATGAGACTTCAGAGTAGGACATGTTGATTCAAAAGTGGATGGCTACCGCACAGTCTCGTCAAAAATCTTATGTTGATCACCGCATACCACCCTTACAGTTCAGGGTCGGGGATCATATTTTGTTGCGTGTTTCACCAAGGTTGGGACACAGGCAGATTAGAAGACAGGTTAAACCATCACCGAGGTATGTGGGTCTATTTTAGATTCTATAGAGAGTTGGTCCGGTTTCTTATCGGTTACAGTTACCAGAGAGGTACTGGGCCAATCATGACTTCTTCCATGTATCTCAGCTGCGCTGTTGTCTTTCAGACCAGTCTCACATCTTTCAGCTAGAGGAGTTTGAGCTTCATATCGATGTGTCCTTTGAGGAGCATATGATTCATATCATTGATATGAGCATGAAGGTTCTCTGAGGCCGGTCAGTTCCTCTCGTATGGGTGGTATGACATCATGGCCGAGTTCAGGACGAAACTTGGGAGTAGGAGATCGACGTACATGCTAAGTGGCCAGAGTTTTTCTAAGCTTATCTTCTCCGCCCTTGAAAGGGAAATTCTGGGATGAATTGCTTTAAGGGGGGAAGTTTATATGAACCCAGTTCTAATTCTTGAGGTATAGGTTTCTTATTTTCCTTTTTCCTTGAGTGTTTTTGAGAAAATAAGGAAAATGGAGAAAATCCCAAAATTACTATCTACACACCGTGTGCTTTTCCACACGCCGTGTAACTTGGCCATGTGGAATGAGTACATAGGGTGGGTAGGTCTGTCGGTAATGAATGGTGTAAAAACTGACTACACTCCATGTATACGGTATTTACACGTCGTGTATTTAGTCAGCAGGTAAACAGTAAGGCGGTGGAGGTAGCCACCAGAAGAGCAACAGTGCACACCGTGTAATTGGAAATATATGTCGTGTACTCATGCCGACAAATGAATAGTGCTACAGTTGAAAGAAGCAGCTGTATGAACAGTTTAAAAAATGAAAAGTAAAAACTGTGTACTTGAGAGTACACGCCATGTAGTTTGTTTTTTTCTCTTAAAAACGGGAAATATACTAGTCTATTCCCATAGGAATCTTAGAATGTCAATAGATCTCGGGAGGATGGTCGGTGCTTCCGAGATTAGATGACTGTGCACTGGGAATCTGTTTCTGGTTCTTCCGATCACGTTGGAACCACACGGGTGAGTTCACCCTTCTCCTTGAGTTGTTCTTACCAATTCTTCCTCTAATGGATGTTTTTTTACATTTAAACGGAAATTATTTTATCCCAGATCTACGTTGTTCTCGAACTATTCAGGAGGTGCCGTTCACGTATACCGATCAGTGATGATCGAGGTAGGCGGTCTGGTGTTTAAATTCCAATTGTTTTGTGTTTTGTGTACCACTGTGCTATGCACCCATGTTGGGGGTGTCGTATGGCTAAAGCCTTGTTTAATTGAATACTCAGTATTGCATAGGTAGTTTAATGAATATGTATAACTATTGTTTGGTATCATTTCTTGGATCCCGGACCACCCCAGCGGTGCGTTACACTATTTATCCATTTGGCCAGGATACCCAAGGGTATGCCTTGATAATGTTTTGCATTGATTTTTCATGATAGAAAATTTATATAAATGCTTTCTACATGTTGGGCTCAATCCGGTTACCCTGATTCTGTTTCACCTGAGGGAAAGTCTTGAGGGCAAGGTACTATTTCGCCTAAGGGAAAGGCCTGAGGGAAAGATTATGTTTCACCTGAAGGCGAGGCCGGAGGGCAAGGTAGTATTTCGCCTGAGGGAAATATTCTATTCAGCCTGAGGGTGAGGCCTGAGGGAAAGGTTCTGAATGTCCTATGGGAATGTTTCTGTTCAGCCTAAGGGCATGGTACTGTTTACCCTGAGGGCATGATGCATTTTATTATAATTAAATTATATTGAATTGATAATTAATAATTAAAATTAAAATGAAACGGGTAATAATAGTTACTTTTGAGTACTTACTACTTTACTACATTTACTTTGGCACACTGTTGTTGCACATTCTCACTGACAGTTGGGCACAAGCCTTTGGTGGGTGCCTACTGGGATTTCTTTCTCACACTTTTTTTGGGTCATGTCTTCGGCCCAAATGGATTACATTTCTGTAGGTGTGGATAAGTTCAAGGATCCCTATACAGGTACCTGATTGTAGTATAGGTGTGGGATAGCATGAGACAGATCTTAGGCTTTTGATGTTGTTGTGTTCTATTTGCTCTGCTTTGTTTGTTTGGTTGTACCTTGTAATTTGAGTTGTATTGTATTGTATTGCAGTATACCCTGTTCTGGATGCTTTCATAGAATTAGTGACATGCTACATCTCTATATATATAACTGATGGTTCTCTTCTGGTTTAGTTGTCCATTTCTGTTGTATATTGTTTACTGCTTCTGTTGTTGTATGTTTGTTTATTTTATTCTATTGTGCTACACTTTGACAAATGAGGGAATAGTTTCCACACTATCAAACATGGACCCTCGCTGCTAGTCGGCAGCCTCTGGCATTTGGGGAAATTCTCTTGAGGTCATGTGACTAACCGATTTCAGGGCACCCGTTGAGTGGCACCCAGATCCAGGACGTTACAGAGTGGTATCAAAGGGGTTCTTTTCATTGACTTACTATTTGGAGCCTTAGTCAGGGATAGGATGAAAATTTTAGTTGGTAATAAGTTATTCCCGGGATTATCTAACCCGTGTAAAGGGAAAATCCAGTCTACCTCAGTTGTTGCACTTTTTCTGATTTTGCGGTTTTACGGTTGATTCAATTTTCACCGTTGGGTGACACACTTGGGGTGTGATGTTATATTTTTTTATACTTAGGTTCTATTTAGAGTCAACCCGTTGAGATGAGGGAATTCAATCTCATGCATCATTTAGGAACATGCAAGAAATCACATGTCATGCATTCCTTCCATGAGATGTTCGTGCATTAGAAATTTCATTTGTTGTGATAGTTGTTGTGCTAGAAAAGCATGCTGTTGTGATAGCTACTTTGATAAATACCTGATATTTCATAGGGTATTCTAGTGTGAGGTTGTTGGAAGAATGAATGACAAATTTTGGTTTTTTGGGAGTATGGGCCCTCAACAACCGGAATTTGGTGGATCATTAACGTGTTTGCTTTGTTATAACATGTGTATGATGCCAAGATTTTATTCGCAGGGAGTATTGGCCCCCACAGATCGGAATTTGGAACATAGGTGTTTGTTTTAGTTTTTTCTAGGCTCCAGAGACGCTTATGAGGCTTACTGTCTCGAAAACCTACTATACACGTCGTGTAGTTCTATGGACACACACCGTTAGTTCTTCTGTTCGGGATAAAATGAAAACTTTTTAAGTACACACCCTATACCCTCAGTACACGCTTTCCTTTGTCATAGACCGTGTGGGTGGGGAAACGGGCAGAAAATGGCTTGGGAAAACACATCGTGTACTATTTGTACATGCCGTGTAGTGTTGAACCGATGTCCGCCCTTGTAACTAACAACAAGGATGGAGGAAACCTTAATACATACACGTCGTGTCAATGGTGAACACGCCCTGTAGTGTAACCTGGGGACCTGACCGTGTTTCTAACAAACATGGGACAATGTTACCTCTTCGTAAACATGACTTGTACCTGTGGGACACGCCGTGTAGTCATGATCACAGAAAGACCATGTGGAATTGTCCATGTGGCTGGGAAGACTATGTACATGTCGTGTAAGGGTGTAACACACCGTGTAGTGTCAGCCGAATAGTCGGTCATGTCACTAACGACACGGGAAGTTGGAATTTAAGTTGTACACGTCGTGTCTCTCTGGAACACGCCGTGTATTCTGAGCTGTGTACACGGCCGTGTGAGGGACAACATGGGTCGGTGGATCTCGTCCATTACACATCATGTAGAACTTATAAAATCTATTTAGTTTCGTTTAAAGGAGATCTGTGTGGCTAAGACGTGTAGAGGGACTCATGCAGGGAGGAAAATTCAAGTACACATCGTGCGTGTGGACAACACGCCATGTGTTTTGAGGTGTTACATGACCAGTTTTGGAAGAGTACACACCCATGTGAAAGACTTGAGGAAGCACGTAGTGTAGTTATTATACACGCCGTGTAGTCTTGTTTAGTGAAACTTGAATGTTTTCTTTTCCTTGTTCCCTTCATATAATCCTTGTTTTCAGTCCTTAATAAATCATGATCTAAGGTGTGTGTTTGACCTTGTAGAGTCAGGGCACCAAGACGACCACGAGTTGTTTTCCAGGAGAGCAGAAACAAGTATACTCTAGAGGTAGTAGGCCATGGGATACCAATGGATCTTCCAGTAGAGTTAGATGTGGCGCCAGCCATTATACCGGACACAGACACAAATGCACAGTTCTGTGAAGGCTTCATGCAGTTCATGCAGACCATCCAGGGAGCACCACAGGCCGCCAAATCTATGGCATAGTGGACACGTATATTCTAGCAGCAGCATACGCCAAAGTTTTCAGGGGATGGAAGACCACAGGCTGCGGAGTCTTGGCTAGATTCTATGCAGACTATTTTTGCGCATCTAGAGATGCCTCCAGGTAGAGGGTCAAGCTCACTACATATATGTTGCATGATTCCGCAATGAGGTGGTGGGATGTTACCACTCAGTTCAAGAATCACAGGGACATGGCGTGGGAAAATTTTCAAAATGTCTTCTACGACTTCTTTTTTCCTGAGACGTTACGGGAAGATCGAGCTTGAGAGTTCATGAATCTGCATTATGGCATCATGTAGGTGATGGAATATTCTTCCCACTTCACCAAGATTCAGCGTTTTGCACCAATTATGGTGGGATCTGAGACGCTGAGGGCTCGACGCTTTAAGGATGGTCTTCGTTATGACATCTGAGAGCTGGTGAATGTTTTCAGGTTGCCTATAGTACAAGCTATTGTGAACCAGACATTGATTACAGAGAGGAAGTTACTGGAAGCTAGTGGTGCAGGCTAGGGAAGTTCATCACCAGTTTCTATTACTATTTCTATAGGTAAGAGGAAGAGGAAGATGGATTTCTATCATAGTGGCAGTACCAGCCAGTGGAATTATTTAGGAGGTCCGATAATGTGCTACCAGTGCAGTAGAGATGGGCACAAAAGACCGCACTGTCCAAGTGACCAAGTGTAGTGTATGATGTGCGGAGAAAAAGGGAGTGATGGCAAGAGGGGGGGTGAATTGCCTTTTAAAAAATGATTAACAAATTAAAATCAAAGTTAAAGGTGCAGCGGAAATAAAGAGGCAATCACACAAGAAATTATTAACGGAGTTCGGCCAAAACCCGGCCTACGTCTCCGCTCCCAACTATACCGTTGAGAGATTCTACCGCTTGCTTTTCAATGGTTTTAGCAAGAAACCCACTAGGCTTTGAGGTCGCACTGGAACCTATTACAGCTTGCTTTTTAATTGGTTTAGCAAGAACCCACTTGCTTTTAATGGTTGAGCAAGAACCCACTAGCCTTCTTACAGGTGAAGGCTAGCTCACCTATGACACAAGCCTTTTAAAAGGAAAGGCTTGAAGAAACCTCTTCACACCTTAATGGTGATGTGAAACCCAAAAGAAAGAGGGATGAAGAAAGATTTTGGGGTTTGTAGGCACAAACCCAATTTTAAGCTCAAAATAAATAAAACACTAAAAACCGTAATTGGGAGAAGCCTTGGGTGCCTTTGAATGATTGATGATGTTGAAGGACGCTTCCAAGCTTCTTTGAAGGAGCTCCTTGGATGTGGAAGTTGTTGGAGCAAGGTGGGTTCCTTGAAGGAAGTCCGCCGGAGGTACGCCAAATGATGGAAAATGTGTCCGTTGGCTTGGTATGTGATCCGGTTAGTGTCCGGGGCTTCCTTGGCCTTTATTTATAGGCATGGAACCCTTGGGGAGTCTTCGGAGCCGTTGGAGAGGACTTCGGAGCCGTTGGAGGCCAAAAGAGGGTTGACTGGTCAAAGCCAACGGCTAGTTTGACTGGGCTACCGGCTGGCCGGTACAGCTCCACCGGCTGGCCGGTGCCTTGGCAGAGGAGAAGAATTTTGGTCCAGGCTCCACCGGCTGACCGGTGGAGGATCCACCGGCTGGCCGGTGGGAAGACAGTAGCTGCCACTGTTTGACTGGATGCCACCGGCTAGCCGGTGGTCAAGCCACCGGCTGACCGGTGGAGCCTGGCAGTGGGCAATACCTCTGCCAGGTCCACCGGCTGGCCGGTGCTATCACACCGGTTAGCCGGTGGACTGAAATTCAGTCCACTTTGAGATGCTTTCTTGGGCCATTTTCTTGGCAACCTTGTGCCTATTAGCAAAAACACTTGAAACAAGGTTAAACACATATGAAAGTGATTGTGATCATGAAAATCAAAGAGCGAGGGGAACGAGAGGTACAAAAATCTCCTCCTATTTTGATGATCACAATCACCAAAACAAAAAATGTAAAAACTTAAATTAAAGGCATGCTTTAATGAATAAAATGAAATGTAAAGCAAAGCATGATCATAAAGGTTTCTCCCCCAAACAATCAAGAAATTTCTCCCCCTTTGTGATTATCAAAATAGAATGGGGCATAAAACTTGATTGAGGGAAAATTGAAAATCAAGATCAATTGGAATTCTTGAAAATTGAATTGAAAGTTTTGAATAAAATTTTGAAATGAGAATTTGAAAACAAATAAAGAAACTTTCTCCCCCTAAATAAAACAAAAAATCATCGGGGAAAGGGTTTTGGAACCGAAACTAATTTTGGCCCGGAGAGACTCGCCAAAAGAGATTTTTCAATCCAAATTTGTTTCATGGCGGGTCTTCTCCTATAAAATTCGTCCGAAAAGTAAATAGATTTAGGCATACCATAACGGTCATTTTTGCAATCGCATTCATAAATTAGATGCCCGGATTTTTTACAATAATTGCAAAATTTATAACTAGAGCTCCCCCTTACAAAAACAGTTGGAGCATGAGAGGAGGAAGCTTGGTTGGTGTAGCCAAGTCCATTGGTGGTTCTAGAAACCCTTTGAGAACCCAATAATTTGGTCAAATTTTGTTCCCCTTGGGTGAACATAGCTAAGGATTCTCTAAGGTCCTTGATGGTTGATTCCAAAGAATCAACATTTGGGAAATTTTGGATTTTTAGGGAGAGTTCCTCCTTCTCTTTGAGAAGTTGTTCTTTTTCGGAGGAAAGTTTTTTGAAATTCTTTTTCAAAGAAACAAATTTTGAAGAAAGGTCATGAAAACCATTTTCTAATTGGTCTCGCACATGTTTAAGTTCTTCATATGATAAATGATTAAAATAATTTGAAGATGAGGACGAGGATGAGTAATCGGAAGAAGTTACCTCATGAAATGCCATTAGGCATTTTGTACCTTGGTCGCTCGAGGAGGAGGAGGAGGAGGATGATGGGGAGGTGTCACTCCATGTCGCCTTGAGGACCTTTTTCTTTCCTTTTTCCTTTTGCGTGGCCCGTTTTTTTGTTGAGTGGGCAATCGATCTTGTAATGCCCTTTTTGGCCGCACCCGTAGCATTTTACCTTGGGCTCGGATCTTGCGGTGGGTTCTTGCTTTCGCGCCTTGCGAGATTTCTTCTTCTTCTTGTGCTTCTTCATAAATTTGTGCATTTGGCGGGCGAGATTCTCCATTTCCGAGTCGCCACTTGATGATGAAGAAGATGAAGATGATGATGAGGAGGAGGAGCTTACTTCTTTTTGTACCTTGAGGGCGATGTTCTTTGGTGTCTTGATTGGTGTGCCCTCCTTTTGAGCTTGCCTCCTCATCGTGATCTCGTACGTCATTAGGGATCCGATGAGCTCTTCGACCGGCATGTTCTTTACATCCTTAGCTTCTTGGATAGCCGTCACCTTAGGTGCCCATGAGCTCGGAAGGACCCATAGAATCTTCTTGACCATTGCTTCAGCTGAAACATCATCACCAAGAGATTTTCTACCATTGCAAACGTCAGTGAAGCGTGTAAACATTTCAGAAATAGACTCATTTGGATGCATTGAAAAAGATTCAAAGTCTTGTCTATACATATCTAATCTAGTATCTTTGACTTTATTAGTGCCTTCATGGGTCACTTCTAAAAGCTTCCAAATTTCATGTGAAGAAGAGCAAGTAGAAACATGATTAAATTCATTTCTATCTAACCCGCAATGAAGAGAATTCATGGCTTTGCCATCAAGCTCAAAATTATTAATATCGGTGGGGGTCTATTTGGATTCGTCGGGGGAAGACAAAGAATAACCTTGCATGACAATTTTGTAAATAGGATATCCTATGCTTCTTAAAAAAGTGGTTATGCGGGTTTTCCAATAATTATAGTCGGTCCCATCAAAAAATGGAGCCCGACCAAATGAGTAGCCCTCGGGGGCGAAAGAGGTAGATGCCATCAAAAAAAAATCTTTAATTTGAAACCGGTTAGGGAATTATTCAAAACCTCCCTCTGATACCAATTGATGTGCGGAGAAAAAGGGAGTGATGGCAAGAGGGGGGGGGGGTGAATTGCCTTTTAAAAAATGATTAACAAATTAAAATCAAAGTTAAAGGTGCAGCGGAAATAAAGAGGCAATCACACAAGAAATTGTTAACGGAGTTCGGCCAAAACCCGGCCTACGTCTCCGCTCCCAACTATACCGTTGAGAGATTCTACCGCTTTCTTTTCAATGGTTTTAGCAAGAAACCCACTAGGCTTTGAGGTAGCACTAGAACCTATTACAGCTTGCTTTTGAATTGGTTTAGCAAGAACCCACTTGCTTTTAATGGTTGAGCAAGAACCCACTAGCCTTCTTACAGGTGAAGGCTAGCTCACCTATGACACAAGCCTTTTAAAAGGAAAGGCTTGAAGAAACCTCTTCACACCTTAATGGTGATGTGAAACCCAAAAGAAAGAGGGATGAAGAAAGAGTTTGGGGTTTGTAGGCACAAACCCAATTTTAAGCTCAAAATAAATAAAACACTAAAACCCGTAATTGGGAGAAGCCTTGGGCGCCTTTGAATGATTGATGATGTTGAAGAATGCTTCCAAGCTTCTTTGAAGGAGCTCCTTGGATGTGGAAGTTGTTGGAGCAAGGTGGGTTCCTTGAAGGAAGTCCGCCGGAGGTACGCCAAATGATGGAAAATGTGTCCGTTGGCTTGGTATATGATTCGGTTAGTGTCCGGGGCTTCCTTGGAATTTATTTATAGGCATGGAACCCTTGGGGAGTCTTCGGAGCCGTTGGAGAGGTCTTCGGAGCCATTGGAGGCTAAAAGAGTGTTGACTGGTCAAAGCCAACGGCTAGTTTGACTGGGCTACCGGCTGGCCGGTACAGCTCCACCGGCTGGCCGGTGCCTTGGCAGAGGAGAAGAATTTTGGTCCAGGCTCCACCGGCTGACCGGTGGAGGATCCACCGGCTGGCCGGTGGGGAGACAGTAGCTGCCACTGTTTGACTGGATGCCACTGGCTGGCCGGTGGTCAAGCCACCGGCTGACCGGTGGAGCCTGGCAGTGGGAAATGCCTCTGCCAGGTCCACCGGCTGGCCAGTGCTATCACACCGGTTGGCCGGTGGACTGAAATTCAGTCCACTTTGAGATGCTTTCTTGGGCCATTTTCTTGGCAACCTTGTGCCTATTAGCAAAAACACTTGAAACAAGGTTAAACACATATGAAAGTGATTGTGATCATGAAAATCAAAGAGCGAGGGGAACGAGAGGTACAACAGTGTAGAGCTTGCAGCAAGATGGGTCATCTTCAGCACTTTTGCAGGGAGTTCCTACTAGTGGCTAGTGAGACGGGTTGTGTGCAAACTCTGCATGTGGGAGGAGGGCCAGCAGCTTCTTACCAGTCAAGAAATTGTAATACGTCAGGATGTATAGGAAGAGGAGGTGGTCGTGGTTGTGGTAGCCAGACACCAAGATCTCAAAGACAGCAGGGTGGGTCAGCTCAGGGTAGCCAGGCTGTGTCGCAGGGCCATGACACTAGGGAGGCATATGTAGTGAAACAGACCCCGCAGAAGAAGGATCCCGAACCTTCTACTGTAAGAGGTACTATTCTACTTGCTTCTGTTTTGTCTTCTATACTTTTTGATACGGGTGCTACACATAGCTTTATATATGTGCCTCTTGTGGAGAGCCTTGGGCTCTGTGATTCTTCTTCTTTTGATGTTATGATGCTAGAGAGTCTGTTGAGGACTAGAACGGACGATGTGCTTTAGTGCAAGGATTTACCCCCTAGATGTTGGTGGGTTCCACTTTCTATGGGACCACTATGTCTTAGAGATGATGAGCTACGACGTCATTCTTGAGAAGAACTGATTGGTACCCTTTCGAGCCTTTGTAGATTTCTATCGTCGCAGGGTGATTTTCACATCACCAGAGGATGGAGAGTTTCTATACAAGGGAAAATGGGATGTCCAGGCGAGCCGAGATGGACTTGAGCATCGTGGGTGAGGTGGTGTGATAGCCCATATTTTGAGTTTATGTCTGTATGATCAGGGGACTTTTCTGACGGATTTCCTTTCAGTGGTTGATCGTTTCATAGATGTCTTCCCAGACGACTATTCAAGTCTACCTCCGAAGAAAGAGGTGGATTTCTCTATTGATCTTATGGCAGGAGCGACCCCAGTGTCCATTCCTCCTTATAGGATGGCTACACCTGAGTTGTAGGAGCTCAAGAGGTAGTTACAGGAGTTACATGAAAAGGGTTTCATCTGAACCAGTACTTCTCCTTGGGGTTGGCCCGTCCTTTTTGCGAACAAGGCGGATGGTACCCTCAGACTTTGTGTGGATTATCGTATTTTGAACCAGGTGATGGTCAAGAACTGATATCCCTTTCCAAGGATTGATGATATTTTTGATCAACTTCGTGGAGTATGAGTGTTCTTGAAGATTGACTTGAGATCCGGATATAATCAGTTACGCGTTAGACCATCGGATATACCACTTAAACCTTTTCGGAGTAGATATGGTCTATACGAGTACTTGGTTATGACTTTTGGACTCACAAACACGCCAGCAGTTTTCATAGCTCCAATGAATCGTGTGTACCACCCTTATCTAGATTCCTTTGTGGTAGTCTTCATGGACGATATATCGGTGTAATCTCACACTCGACACGACCATGCTACCCATCTTGAGATAATTTTTAGTACACTGAGAGAGAATCATCTATATGCTAAGCTATCAAAGTACCACTTTTGGATGGACCAGAAACACTTCCTGGGTCATGTCATCTCAGAGTCAAGAGTTGCGGTAGACCTAGAGAAAGTGAGAGTAGTAGTTTCCTGGGGGCATTCTAAGAACGTGTTTGAGATACGGGGTTTCCTAGGGTTGTCTAGTTACTACAAGCATTTTATACAGGACTTCTCTCACTTAGCAGCGCCATTGATGGGTTTGACTAAGAAGGGTGTGAAGTTCGTTTGGTCGGAAGCTTGCGAGACAGCTTTTGAGGACCTTAAAGGAAGGTTGACATCAGCACCAGTCCTGATTCTTCAGGATCAAGGGAAGATCTATAACGTTTACTGTGATGCATCAGGTATTGGACTAGGAGTTGTTTTGATGTAGAGTGATTGATTTATTGTGTACGGTTCTCAGCAGTTGAGGCCACATGAGAGGAATTACCCGATGCATGATCTCGAGTTAGCTGCAGTTGTTCATGCATTGCACTGTTGGGGACATTATCTCTTGGGAGAGCATTTTGTTGTTTTCACCGACCACAAAATCCTCAAATATATCTTTACTCAGCATGTCTTGAACCTGAGACAACGACGGTGGGTTGAATACCTTCAGCCCTTTGACATTGATCTTGTATATACACCTGGTAAAGGTAATGCAGTAGCTGATGCACTGGGCAAGAGGACTCATATACAGGGAGTGCATGAGGCCAGTGGTGAGTGGAAGCTTATGTCTTTGTTCTATGAGATGCATTTAGAGGTGCACGAAAGTCGGGGGCAGACCTATCTTTCTTCCTTAGCTGTGACTTCTACCCTCCTAGGTAGAGTGAGGATGAGACAACTATCTAATTTAGAAGGTCTAGTTCTACGGGTGTCACTATCAAGTGAGGACCCTCCTCCTATATGGACTATAGGCGATGATGAGGCACTGTGTGTCTATGGATGAATGTGGATTCCCGGGGACATACGCGAGGAGCTGATACGTGAGTTTCATGCTTCAGCTTGGGCTGTACATCTCAGGGTTACCAAAATGTACCATGACTTGAGATGTCAGTATTGGTGGCCGGGTATGAAGATAGATGTAGCTGGTTTTGTTAAGAGATGTTCCACCTGTCAGCAGGTAAAGGCAGAGCACCAGAGGCTAGTCGGACTATTACAGTAGTAGCCCATTCCGGAGTGGAAATGGGATGATGTCGCGATGGAATTTGTGACTGGGTTGCCGAGTTCACCTCTAGGAAATTATGTCGTATGGGTTGTTGTGGAAAGACTCACGAAGGTGGATCACATATTTCCTATCAAGGAGACCTTCGGTGTTGACGAGCTCAAGAAGCTATATATCAGAGAGGTTATACATCTTCATGGGGTTCCTAATTCTATCATTTCAGATAGGGACGCCCTCTTTACATCTTGTTTCGGGTAGAGTTTTCAGAGGGCACTAGGTACACAGGTGCTTCTAAGAACATCTTTCCACCCTCAGACCGATGGCCAGTCAGATCGTATAATTCAGGTGCTTGAGGACACGATACGTGCATGTGTCCTAGACTTTGGGGGATCTTGGGAGAAACATATACCCCAAGTCAAGTTTGCCTATAATAACAGTTTTCAGGAAACTATTCAGATGGAACCTTAGGTGGCTTTATATGGTAGACCATGCCAATCACCTTTGTGATGGTTAAAGGTAGGTCAGGAAGCTTTGTTGGGGCCATGTCTCGTACAAGAGCCTTCAGCCCAAGTCCAGATGATTCAAGAGCTGATGGAAACCGCACAGTCTCTTCAGAAATCTTATGCTGATCACCGTAGATGACCCTTAGATTTCAGGGTCCAGGGTCAGGTTTTCTTGTGTGTTTCACTGAGGTTGGGACACAGGAGGATCAGGAGACAGGGTAAACGTTCACTGAGGTATGTGGGGTTGTTTGAGATTCTTTAGAGAGTCGAGCTGGTTGCCTATTGATTGCAGTTACCAGAGAGGTATCGGGCCATGCACGACTTCTTCCATGTATCTCAACTGAGCCGTTATCATTCAAACATGCCTCACGTCTTTCAGCCAGAGGAGGTTGAGATTTAGATCGATGTGTACATTGAGGAGCATCAGATTCGTATCATTGATAGGATCACAAAGGTTCTTTGAGGCTGGTCATTTCCTCTCGTACGAGTGTTATGGCATCATGACCGAGTTCAGGATGAAACCTAAGAGCGGGAGACCGATGTATGTGCTCAGTGGCTAGAGTTTTTTTAATCTTATCTTCTCTACCATTGGAAGGGAAATTCGAGGACGAATTTCATTAATGGAGGATGTTTGTAAGAACCCGGTTCTTATTCTTGAGGTGCGGGTTTCTTATTTTCATTTTTTCCTTGAGTGTTTTTGAGAAAATAAGGAAAATGGAGAAAAATCCCTAAATTACTGACTACACACCATGTACTTTTCCACACACTATGTACTTTGGCCGTGTGGAATGAGTACATAGAGAGTATAGGCATGTCGGCAATGAAAGGTGCAAAAAATACCTACACATCGTGTATGGGGTATTTACACGTCGTGTATTCAGTTGGAAGGTGAACAATAAGGCGGTGGAGGCAGCTTCCAGCAGAGTGACAATACACGCCATGGAATCGGGAATACATGACATGTACTCATGTCGACAGATGAACAGTGTTGCGGTTGAAAGAAGCAGCCAGAGGAAGAGTTTAAAAAATGAAAAGTACATGCCGTGTAGTTTGTTTTTTCACTTAAAATGGGAAATATCCTCCTTTGTTCACAGAGGAATCTTAAAATGTTGTTGGATCTTGGGAGGAAGGTCGGGGCAACGAAGATCAGCGGACTGCGCACCGAGAATCTATTCCGGCTTCTGCCGATGGCGTTGGAACCGCACGGGTGAGTTATCCCTTATCCTTGCACTGTTCTTACCAATTATTCCTCTAAAGGAATTTATTTATGTTTAAAAGATAAATATTTTATCCTAGATCTATATCGTTCTTGGACTATTTAGGAGGCGTCGTTCACGTATACCAATTAGTGATGATCGAGGTAGTTGGTCTGGTGTTTAAATTCCAACTGTTGTGTGTTTTTTACCACTGTGCTACACGCCCATGTTGGGTGTATCATATGGCTGAGTCCTTGTTGAATTAAATACCAAGAATTGCATAGGTAGTTTAATGAAAATTTATAACAGTTGTTTGGTATCACTTCTTGGATTGAGGACCACCCCGGCAGTGCGTTCCTCTCTTTAGCCATTTGGCCAGGATACCCGAGGGTGTGCCTTGATTATGTTGTGCATTGCTTTTTCATGAGTAAAATTTATTTAAATTTTTGATATGTGTTGCTCTCGGCCTGTTTACTTGATTCAGTTTCGCCTGAGGGAAAGGCCTGAGGGCATGGTACTATTTCCCCTAAGGGAAAGGCCGGAGGGAAAGATTCAATTTTTCCTGAGGGCTAGGCTTGAGAGGAAGGTATTATTCCTCTTGAGGGAAAGTTTTTATTCCTCCTGAGGGCAAGGCCTGAGGGAAAGGCCTGAGTTAAAGGTTTCTGAATGTCCTGAGGGGGAGTTTCTGTTCAGCCTGAGGGCATGGTACTATTTATCCTGAGGGAAGGATGCATTTTATTATAATTCAATTATATTGAATTGATAAGTAATAATTAAAATGGAAATGAAACTCATAATAATAGTTACTTTTGATTACATACTAGTTTGCTGCATTTACTTTGGCACACTGTTGTTGCACATTCTCACTGACAATTGGGCACGGGCATTTGGTGGGTGCCTACTGGGATTTATTTCCCACACCCTATTTGGGTCGTGTCTTCGGCCCAAACATATTACATTTCTACAGGTGTGGATAAGGGAAATGGTCCCTATATAGGTAGCTGATTGTAGCAGAGGAGTGGGAGAGCATGGGACTGAGACTAGGCTTGTGATGTTGTTGCGTTCTGTTTACTCTTCTTTGTTTGTTTGGTTGTACCTTGTACTTTGATTTGAGTTGTATTGTATTGCAGCGTACCATGTTTTGGATGATTTCCTAGAATTAGTGACATGCTGAATATTTTAATATATTACTGTTGGTTCTCTTCTGGTTCAGTTGTCCATTTCAGTTGTATATTGTTTACTGCTTCCGTTTTTGTATGTTTGTTTATTTTATTCCACTACTCTACACTTTGAAAAATGAGGGAATAGTATCCCCACTATCAAACATGGGCCATCGCTGCTAGTTGGCAGCCTCTGGAATTTTGGGAATGCGCTGGATGTCATGTGACCAACCGGGTTCGGGGCACCCATTGAGTGGCACCCGGATCCGGGACATTACATGAAACCAAACAGGTTTGAGGAAATAATCATATTGGAAATACAAGAGATCCTATTAGCAATAGTTTTTCTAATAATGTTATAAATATAATTGAAAAGTTACACTGGTATAAATAAATGGATCTGAGTTATATAGTTTAATTTCTGAATTAGGGTAATAAACATTCCATTGATTCCCAATGTGAACTGACCACCCCAGAAAAAAATTTATGGCAGGCCTCTAAACATCACTATTATTGATCTCGCAAATATATTTGAAAAAAGTAATTTGAAAACCCATCTGTACAAGAAGTGCTTCCAAAGTCTAAAACAAAATCATTATTCTCAATATCAATAGGAAGATTAGTGGGTTTTGAATTTTACTCATCATTAACAATTCATGTAATGACACCTTCAATGGGATCAACAGAATGATTAGTTCCATAAAAGAGTTTCCTATAAAAAAAAAGAAACAATGTGAGTTTCCAAATCCTATATTTTATCAAGAAACACCCCCGTTATTATTAAGAATAGCTGGAGGTTTTTGGTCCTTCCTGAATCATTATATGTAATTATAAAAATTAGTATTTTTATCACCCTTATAAAACCATTTTACTTTAAAATACTCCCTTTCCATGCACTCTTTAATGTTTAAGAGAATATTTAGATCATGGATAATAATATTATCCTAATCAAGACCTACAGAAAAATCACTACTAGAATCACTTTCTTAAACAATGTAACATATAGATTCAACATGAATAATTTTTTCCTATAAGTGACTAAAGTAATCAAGACTCTAAATATTAAATCATTTATTAAGAACTTTGAGCTTAATAATACAATCCAAATAATTCTCCTATAGATTAAGGAGTTCCATGTGTCATGAACCACTTTTTTGTATTTATGGTGAAATTTATAGCTACTGTTAAATCTAAATTGAAAAGGTTCTTTTGTCTCTCTAGTTATAAGATTAACCAAAATGGGATAATTATTAGAGTATAATATAACAAGGGTGGAGCATAAAATATATGTAAAAACATCATAGGCTACAGTATTAACAAAATCCATGTCTAATATACTAGAAACCACTTTATTGAATTCTTCTTATACCAAAAATATTTAGCACCAATCTGTTTGACCAAATATAGACTCATCTTCTCAATAAAATATCTAAATAATTTTTTTGAAATATAATAATTGGGCTTGCCTAACCCCTCATAATGGTTGAGAATGACATTAAAGTCTCTAATAAGAATCAAAGAGCCACTCATTTGAATAATTACTGTTTGAATATTTAGAAAAATATCTCTTCATTCATGATAACCTTTATAAGAATAAATAAGAGAAGAAAACTGTTTAATAACTAAACAATAATAACTTGCAGTGACCATTTTCTCTATATAATGGAAAAGAGATGCACCATCGAGTCTCAAGTGAGAAAAAAACCCAAATCCTTTTTATATCATTACTATAATTATTACCACATACCAGTTGGAATACTAATATTTTAATAGTAAGAAACTTTTCATAATAAATCATCTTGGGCAACTAAGGAACTTGAATATTAGTCTTGGATTTTTTTTATAAAAATTTAAAAAGAACTAATTATTTAATTTTTGTCCAATCCCTAAAAATACCAAAACATAATCCACATCGAAACTTAGGTTTGGAGCTCGATCCCTCATTTTACTTATCACTGGAATACTTGTTCCTGGATGATCTTCGTATTGAAAAAAAATGTTAGACATTATTATTTGGAATCAAAGAATGTTACATTCAATGACTTTCATCATTGATGGAAACAATTTCTTTTAATTTATCCAAAGGATTAAGTACAGTAGAACAAATTCTTCTTATACTTTCCTCTAAGTTGAAAACTGAAATTGTATTGGATTTTTCAATGTTTCATGTATTTAAATCATACACAACTGGTATTCCAACACAAGTTTGAATAGTACAAAATAAAGTAGGTATTTTTCTGAAATTTTCAATTGCCTTTGAGTCATAAATAGTTTGAGGAGCATCAGGCATTGTCACAGCTTGTGTAAAGCTCTCGTGAGAGTGATAATTGTCATTTATATTCACTCTAATTGGATTCATTGGATATCCATATGATGAAAAATTAAATTTGTTTGAATCCAATATAAGGGAAATTAAATAAAGACCTCCAAGTAGTAAAGGGGAATTCTCACTGTGGAATTTGGTAGCCTTATCCAGTATAGTTTTCTCGGAAGTGACGACAAAACCTTCATAAAGGCTGAACATCATCCAAGAATTTGTATCATTTGATGTAGAGTCTACAGAATTTAACTTCCCAGTTTTGGGTATGTGGGACTCAAAAAAATCCAACAATGTTTTTACTATAAGGGGTGACAGAATTAATGGAAATATCTGGAAACTTACTGAAATTTTGACCAATTTTAGTGATATTTCAAGCTTGAGGAAGATAAAGCCTAATGGAATAATTTAGAAAACCCCCTTGATAACCTAAAGTGTGTTCGTAATTTCCTCTAGAGGAACCCTAAATATAGGATTTTTACAATTCACCATGCATGTTTTCTACATGCACGCTGCCAAGCAGCGGATGAAACTCATTAATGATGGCATTATTTTCTAAATCATGTCTCTATAAAGAGTGTCCAGTCTCAATTACATCATGTGACACTGAAGAATATCTATTTTTACCTATATTAACCACCACATGAGTATCAATTGTGATTTCACAAATGATTATAACCTTCTATACATATGAAGGATTTTTAGTTGTTTTATTCTGCATAAGAGAAGCATAATCTTTCTTATTAAATCCATAGGTGAAATTCTCATTTTAAATAGATTCATGGAATATTTTTATATCTTGATCAATTACAAGATAAAGGCGTTATTCCTCTCTATTAATGTTGTCATTATCATCTACATTACCAACGTGAGGCTTATTAACATTTTTCATTTCTAATGAATGGATAGCAGTTTCACAAACTCCATCAACAGTGTACATGGAAATAGTTCTTTTTCTGGAACATCCATATTATTCTCTAATTCTTATTCATAAATATGAGTATCATAATTTTTACCCATCCTTTTCTTGAAATTAGAAGTCTTGGATAGCTTCTCAACCCAGTTTCTAGGATCATTGATTCTATAAGGCTAAACATTACCAATGAAAATATACATTCTATAGTTTTTCTTGAAAACATCCATACAAACATTGGGAACATTGGATGTCTTTACCTATTTCTAGATCACTCTAAAATTTTCAATTGATTGCACTACAATTTTTCACAAGTCAAAAAAAAGTTGTATTGTTTTAAAACTCAAATTTAATGTAAATATTTTGATCATTAATAATAAAATTTATACTATTTAGAAGATTTGAGTCGAAATTATTATCGTCCATAAACCTGTAATAAAGACCAATATCTTTATTTAGAGTGTGTTGGTCTAATTTCAATGGGAATATAATGAAATCATCCACATCACTAAGTACTTTTGGGTGCTAATAAACTGAGTTCACTCTATGTAGCTTGACCCATATATGCGCTGACAAATTTCATTGAGTGAATGGATGGATGTTCATATCCCATTCTAAAATCCTACAAATATCAGGATACAATTATCATTCCATTGCGCCACACCAAATCAAAATCATCTTCCCCCCACCTCTTTAGAATGTGGTAGAAAAATTGTACAATAAGAATAATTTTCCTTGAACTTCCACAATAGTTACTCACATGTCTAGCCTTTGGATCTGAAATGGAATGTGGTTTATGGTCTTTGGAATACACAATGCTCCAAATAATATGGAACTTAAAAAAATCAAGATGTTTTTTGAGGGATTCTGTATTAGCGGTGACCATGGAACCACTATCCTCCAATTTCCGAAAAATGGAAGGTCTTGGTAGATCGTCCTTCGATAGATCCATACCACAAAGAGCCTCCATGAAAGAGATAACTGTTCTTTTTGTTTACCATTAATTGGAGGCAAATTTTAGGTTTTACAAAACTAACTTCTTATTTGAAGAAGGTTCACAAATCTCATCCTTGTAGGATCTCTACCAGTCATGATTTAAAAAATCCATGAGAAGAAAATAAGACAATAAAATTTTCAAGGCTTTAATTCCAAAATTCAATAGAATGCACGAATAATCACACAAAATCACCCTTGTAGAAAAAACGATATCCTCTATTCCCTATATCAATTCTATATAATTTTTATTTTAATTATTTGTTCACTAAAAATTAAAAACAAGTTAATATGATGATGATAAATTATATATATTTCAAAATATTATTCATAGTTCATAATATCCTCTAGATAACATCATGTTTACAATATTTTAGTTATTAAAAATAAGAGGGTGACGTGTTTCACATTCCCTTAAGTAAAATAATAAAAATGTCATAATATCATTAAAGTGTCCACAAAATGACAAAAATGGATGACAATGGATGATATATAATAAATAAATATTATTTATCAAAGTGTTTAGGTAAATTCATTTTCCATATAATTTTATTTTTAACCTTAAATTACCTAATTTTCCCTTTACATGGTAACATTAATTACTAAGTTTACTATTCATATTAAACAAAAATAAAATAGAATTGTTCACTAAATATGGAAGCACTAACTAAAAATTTCAAATCCCTTATTAAATTTCAAATAACAAAATTATTAGAATATTATTTAAAATTAAATATGAAAAACTCACCAAAAATAATTTTTTAAGAAAATTTCACTTTTAAAATAAATAATGTTTTTATACTAAATTATGGTATAAAATCCCATTAAAACATTATAATTGAATTATTTTCAATAAAAATGAACTAAATACATTTTAATAATAATAAAATATAATTTTACTATTCAAATAACAAAAATACAGTTTTTAAAGAAAATAATTATTTTTCACTATTTATTGTCATATCAAACATTAAAGAAATTTAAAAAAATTCATTTTAATAATATTTTTACAAGATAAATTAAAATTTTAAATTCATTTTCTTAAAAAATCATGAAATTCTAGAATTTAACTGTAATGTTCAATCACCAAAAATAAAAAAATCATTTTTTAAGAAACAATTTTGTTGAAGCATAAAATGAATTTAATTAAAAATATGTTATTATTTCCTTAGAATTATTAATTAAATTTATATTTAGTGTGAAATTTATTCTTATTTAATAATGTAGTATTCTTATTCATACCTTCAAATTTAATGGTTAGGTTATAAAAGTATCATTTAAATAATAAAATTTTGTTTTTTGTTTTACTTCTGTGTTTTAGATCATATATGTTCTTCAATATACTCTTTACCTTTAAAATCGTAGGGTATTACAGCCCCCCTTCCAATAAATTTTATCTTCACAATTTGAGCTCCATCTTTGTAACCAGTGGTTTTCATTTTCAAAATTCCTTTGTTGAAATCTGACATCCTAAAAAGGGACAATAAAACTTCCTCTTAAAAGAGAGAAAGGGAAATATGAAGTTCATCTGTAATAACACATAACTTGGTCTCTATATTGGAAAATATTAGTGGGAATTGAAAAAATATATATGAAATAGAAATCTAACTTCCAAGATGTTACATCCCAAGGTTTTAAAGATAAATTTAAATGCATGAATCTTTGTTTTAAGTAGATATTTATAACTATCCTTTAAATTTAATTTTTCTACTTCTATATTTTGAATTTTGAAAAATGGTCATCTATAATTTTGTTCAGTAAGTTATTTAGAGCCTAATGGAACCAACATGATTTTTTTGTAAATAGTAATATACCCTTATGAATAGTAATATGAACCTAAGGAATAGTAAATTGTATTATTATTTTATTTTCTTAAGCCTTTAAGAAAATGACATCTTGGTTAGTTTTTCAAGGTGATATAAAAGTAGTTATAGTTTTAAAATTGTTATTTTTTAATAAATTGTGATTTTATTTAAAAATTAAATTAATAATATTTAGAAAATTATTTTCAGAAAATGGAGTTCATTTTTAATTCTACACATCAAAAAATGGTTAGGGTGGATTTTTTGGATTTTTCTAAATTTCATTAATTTTCAAAGAATAGTGAAATACCGTAAAATACAGTATATTCAAATTATCAGTTAAAGACACTATTTATGACATCATAAGTGATTTTATCCCACTTTTTTTTCAACTCACATGGAATTATTACTATTTTTGGTCACATGGATTAATATTAAACATAGCCTAAAGCAAAAAAATTATAATAATGATTAAAATAATGTAAAATGCCTCCTCTCCTCCACTATAAATACCACCCTCATTCCCCTCTTCCTCCCACACCTCTCAAACCTTGAGCCTTACCTAAGTTCTACTCAATACTCCTCCAAAGGCTCTTACCCAAGTCCTAGAGCTTCTATTCTCACCAAAAGGCCAAAACCAAAGCCCTTAAGATGAATCTCAAGGAGAAGAGATCAAGATGTAAACATCCTCTTTTTCTTTCTTTTCTCTTCATTTTATTTTCTATTCTTCTTTGTTATTCACATTCCCTTATACAATGGGAATAAATGATACAGTATCTTACATATTCTTGATTTCATCATGTTTATGAAATACACCCCATTATACTTCTTCTTCTCTCCCACTTGGTCATGAAATTTAACATTATCTGTGATGTGTCGATTTACTGACATCGTGGATAATGTGATTTCAATTTCTTTTACATACTTCCAAACTGGTCATGAAACAATTTTTATTGTTGAACCAAATTATAATTTATGTATCATATCATATATAGGGTTCTAGAATCCTTTTTTGCACATGTTATTAATTTATAAAACAAAATGAGTTTAATGGGATCGAAGAATCGCCAAAATGACCTAAGAAAATATCAATAATGTTTTGATTTATGAATCATCCTCATGTCATAATTCAAAATTACAAATGGTATAATTTATGGTTCACTAAATATTAAAATACCACTCCATTTAAATTCTTTAGTTTCTCTTCCAATCGACTAGAATATCCTTCATGAACCTATCATGGAAATCATATAAAGAACGACCCTAAACAATCCAAGTAGAAAAATACTAACAATTAAAGGGAGAAATGATGCAATGAAATGATCATATAAGGTATTATAAAGATGAATATGTTTTTTTGAGATATTAATAACACTGTTTTAACCATTTTACATGAGTTTTAACCAAGTTTGATGTAGGAACAACCTAAGGTATGAGAATTCTTAACCTGATTCCCATTCTATGGGTTAACCTTATACTTTGTTATTTATGTGGTATTTAAATTTTTTGTGTGATGGTATTTGTTTATATAATGGTTAATTATGTTTATTTATAGTTTATATACATATTATATCCACTCTATTAAGTCTCACTAGAATTATATGATATTTTTATGAGGCATTTATTTAAAAAATACTCTTTCAGAAATCTATCTTACAAAATTTAAAAGTAATGTTTTTATGAAATTATTAGTGTTATATGATTATTTTCTTATTTTTGGAATTTTTTATGATGAATTTTGGGACCTATATTTCCCATAAATTCATTGTTTATGTGTAAGTTGAAGGTCATTCGTACGGTTACTCCAAGTGTAACTATGATGGTTACACAAATTGTAAGGTTGTCGTGAGGGTTACAAATTATAAGGTAGCTGAGAGGGTTACAATATTAAGTACGTAATGACCCAATATGCCTTTAAAATTATATTTATGTTCTTATGTATTTTTGGAATTTTGTGGAAATCTCATGTTTCACAAAGTAATTATATATGAGCGACAAGTATGTCTTTTGAAAATGACTTCATATTTTAGAAGTATTCATAAACTAATGTGTTCTTTCCTTCATTTCATATCCCTTTACTAAGAATTTTGTGCTCAACCAAAGTTTTTAAATTATTTCCTTAGGTTATAAGTTTTTGTAAGGAAAATAAGGAAGTCGAGTTAAATGGTTGAAGAATTGTCAAAGAAAATCATGTTATATATGAAAAGTATTATATTTTGGATAAATGAATATTGTTTTTATGGTATCCACTCTGTATTAATGATAAATGTTTTGAATAAAATTAGGTCTCTATTATATAAATCTATAAACATTAAATGATCATCAATGATATAAAAGTGATTTCATGACTAAATTCATGATTATGTAACTTAATAAGGTTGATTCCTTATAGTTGGTATCATAGGATGGTTTAGATTCCTTTAAGGTTTGGGATGATGTTAATAGAATACAATAAATAATTTTTACTCTATGATTAATTTCAAATGTTATAGTATTTAATGATTTACATGTTTCTTTGACTAAGATATCTTTGTTCAAAATGGTTATCTGCAGAAGAAACAGTGAATCAGAAGAGGAGAGTCACCGACAAAACAATATCTTTCCAGATCGAAAGCCCAGAATGGTTGTGATTAGAATCGAATAGTTTGTGAAAGTAATGGATCAACTAACATAGGTAATAAATTGTTGTGGAATCCATGAAAGGGAACAACCATAGGTACCACAAAATAACATGACAATAGTGGACCATTTTTTAAGACAACACCCTCTTTCTTTCAATGGAACTTCTGACCCAGTAGTGGCTAGAGGATGGTTTAAGGCCCTTGATATATATATTTGATGTAATGGGTTGTACAGATAATTAGTAGGTAAGTATTTCCATTTATCTTTTTGAAGGTGAATCTGATCTGTGGTGGTCAATGGTAAAAACTATCAGGGGTATAAAGAATATTGATGAATTATATTGGGATGAATTTAAAAGTCTTTTCCATGAAAAATATTTTCCAAAGGTGGTGCAACATAGAATGGATAATAAATTCCTTGAATTGATGAAAAGGAGAAGGATTCAATGGCTTGGTATGAGGAGAAATTCACCCGACTAGAGAGGTATGCTGCAAATCTTTTTTTGTATCTTGAAAGAAAAATTAACCACTCTTACTCATGATTGAAGCTAAGGAATTGAAGGTCATTGACCTCTCATGATTTCAAAAGTTTTGAGAAAATTTTAAAATGTTATGAGAGGGTAGAGACGTAGTTTTTTAATTATCACGTGCACTTTGAAAATAAGGAGAAGAAGAGGTCTAAATGGAAAGAGATGGGTAAGAATCAATAAAAGAAATCATATGGTAAGAAATTCTAGTTTCCAATTTGTGAAAATCATGTGAATAATCACCCTAGGGAATCTCGTACCAAAATTGGGAAGTTTTTTCAATGTTGTATGTTTGGATATATGGCCCGAGATTGTAATGAAAATAATCCTAATACTATTCCTGAAAAGAAAACTGTAAAATGATCTTAATGTGGTGAGACAGGTCATTATGAAAATGTCTTCCCAAAGAGAGATATTAATGATTCAAAGAATCCAGACTATAAGCAGAAAGGTGTAGTGAGATCCTTTGCGACAACGTAAGCAGACGTCCAGCCATCCAATGAAGTTGTATCAGGTACTTTGTCAGTTTACTCAGATTTTTCTAATGTTTTGTCTGATAGGGGGTCTACCCTTTCCTTTATGTCTGAGAAATTTTCTGGTAAATTGGAAATAACACCTCAACAAATGAGACCATAACTTTTTTTTAAAACACACGGGGGAAGTATTATAGAAAAAAGTAATTATAAGAATATTTTTATTGTGGCATGTGGAATCAATTTACTTTAAAACCTTATCGTTTTTTCCTTAGTAGAGTTTGGTTTCATTCTGGGAATGGATTGGCTTTCTATTTATCCTGTTAAGAATGACTGTGGAGCTAAAGAATTGTTTATTCATAAAGATTTTTTGTTTTTATACAAGAACAAACCCATAAAATTGATAATTTTTAAGGATGTTGGGAAATGATTGAAAGATGGAAATGAATGTTATCTTGCTCATATTTTTGAAAACAAGGGAACTATTTAGATTAATGATGTATTAGTGGTAAATTAAGACCTTGATGTTTTTCCTATTGATTTACCCAATGTCATATATGATTGATGAGTCTAATTCACAATTGGATTAGTTCCTGGTGATAATACAATTTCAAAACCACAATATAGAATGGCTCAAATATGGTGCTTCTGTTTTTTTTGTTAAAAAGAAATAGAGTTCCATGAAAATTTTCATTGATTATAGAGCTTATAATTACATCACTATTAAAAACAAGTTTCTTTTTCCTCATATCAATGACTTGGTTGATTAGATCTAGGGAGATCAGTACTTTTCCAAGATTAAATAGAGATTTGGATACCATCAGCTTAAGGTGAAGGAGGATGACATCCTGGAAATAGATTTTCGTACTAGATATGGGCATTATGAATTTGTTGTTACGATGTTTGGGTTAACTAACGCACCTGATATATTCATGAATCTTATGAATAAAATATTTCAAGAGTTCTCGGATAAGTTTTTCATTCTGTTTATTGATGAAATTTTGTTTTTTTAGAGTAAAGAGGTTCATGACAAAACATCTCAGGGATGTTTTCCGCACCTTAAAAGAAAAGAAACTATATGGAAAACTTAGAAAGTGTGATTATTTGTTGCAACAGATTTATTTTCTTGGGAAAATTTTAAATAAGGATGGAATAGTAGTTGATCCTTCCAAAAAAAGTGGTTGATGAATGGACAAGACCTAAAAATGTTACATAGATTTTTAGATTTCTTTGATAAGTAGATTATTACCATCAGTTTGTTAAAAACATTACACGGTTATCTAGTGCAATAAATAGGTTAACACAAAAGGGGTAAATTTTATTTGTATAGAAGAATGTAATGTTAATTTTTTCAGGAAATGAAGGAGAGATTGGTGAATGATCCAGTTTTGGCCTTTCCTTCACAAAATGGCGAGTTTGTCATCTACAGTGATGCTTCTTTGAAGGGACTTGGTTGTTTTTTCATTCAGGTTGATCAGTTAATTGCTTATCTGTCAATACGACTAGAACCTCATGAGTTAAATTATCCCACACATGATTTGGAATTGGTAGCGGTGGTTTTTCATTAAAAATTTGGTGGCATCATTTATACATAGCCAAATGTCAAATATATACTATACATAAAAGTCTGAGGTATATATTCCCTTGTAAGGAATTAAATATTGTAACTCCCCAAGATTTCATAGTACGTTAGTTCTTCAAAATAATTCAATAACTTACACTACACGCAACATCGAGTTCAAGCGCACCACAAATTACCAAACTAGCCGTTCAAAAGCAGTTATGAATAGTATTAAAAGAATTTTGAACTTTATATAACCCTTATAATTTTATAATCCATATTATTAGTTTCATAGACATAATTTAAGGACAAATTCATTTTTTTCAGATAAAAGAAGCATTTTTTAAAAAATGCAATTTTACCGCCTTTTAATGGAGAACCCTTTTAAATCCAATATTTGAAACCATTATATATTAAATTTGAAAAAATAAACTTCTTCTTTGGGACCAGTATATAAGAATTTAGTTTCAATAAATTTCTGTTGTTTTTCTGATAACTTCCATATTTGGGTTAATAGTGAAAAATAATATATTTTAACTGAAAACAACTTTTTAAATCAAAATCAATTATAGTTCTCAACTATACATATGAATAGTTGGATGTATAATTACATTATATTTTTACCATTTAATCCAATGTTGGTCATTGGAAGTAATTTCACTTTGAAGTTGTACATAAACAAATGTCAATCTTTTGGTAGTTATTATTTCTTAAAAATACGCCTTTTGGTTTTGACGACAGGAATTAATTTTAAACTAATAAATGCAATTTATCTGTTTTTAATTTTGTAAAATAGGCTTCATTTTTGAATTCATAATATCAAATTTATCTTAGATGAATTTTTGGTATGTTTTCGAAAACTTTTAATTTTTGACGAATAGTGAAAAACAATGAGTTATAGTTTAAAACCGAATTTTTATTTAAATAATTATTTATTTTATTTAAATTTATTTAAGGTCAAAATATATACATAATACCTATATAATTTTAATGTAATTAATTGGAGTCCGTTTATAATAATTTTAGATATATAGAAATTTTATTGAACTTTTCCCCGTCTTTTACCCACCTCCTAGGAGAATTTGCAAATTCACATAAAACTTCATTTTACCACATCTGAGAGTTAAATTTAGAAAATCCGAGAGACATGGTTAATATCAAGGAGTAAAATTTGGTTCAATAAGATAAAAATAATTTTTGGTGAATAGTAACTTTTTACTTTTATTTACCATGTTAAAAGTAAATAGGGTAATTAAGGGTAAAAATGATATTATTATTACAATAAAACATGTCCTAATTCTATTGGATAAGTATAATTCTACCAAAACCATCATTAGTAATAAAATATGAACCTATTTGGTCCACTTGGATTAGATTAGGACATTTATTATTATTTAATTCATAGAAGTGTTAAAAGAGTAAAAATCAAATTTTAATAACTAAAACATTTTTAATATAGGGTAATACATAAGATAAATTCGATTATAAATATTAATTATAAATATAAAATAATTTCCTACATAATGGTATTTTATTTATAAATTTTCGACATTAAATAATTTAATTTATTTATGATGCAATGATGATGTAGTAATTTACTAATTAATGAAATATTAAAATAATTGATTTTATAAATATCCAAATAAATGTAATTTGAGACTTTTTAAGAATTCCAATACTTTATAAGGTTAATATGACATATTAGGGTTGTTTATATGAATTTTTTTCTAATTAATAATGGTGTTATGATTTTAGCAAAAACAAATACCAAATAGTGTCAAAATTGACATAAAAGAGTTTTTAAAACAAATATTATATTATTAATTGTTATTCTATTCCTAAAAACTATTGTTCGGACAAAGTACTTATATAATGATAGGATTATAATTAATGAACCACTTGAGGTTTTTGGGAAGAATATAGTAAGTTTATTAACCATATAATATAAAAATACAAAGAGACACGGTAAATGTAAAACTATTTAACTAACAGTTAAATCTAAAAAATAAAGTTAATATAGTGACCCAATCCTATCTAAAACCTATTGGTTGAGTGTTTTTCGACCCATCCCCACCTTATTTTTTAAATCAACAATTTTTGAGTCATTACAAACCGAAAATTATTTTATTATAAAATAATATTTCTAGCTTTTCCTAAGTTGCCCCTCACCCCTCTTATAAAATAGAGCTCCCCCTTCTCTCTAATTCACACCTTCAAAACCTTTTGGCTCAGCCAACCCCTACCCAAATATCCTCTTATATTCCTTAACTTAATACTAGAGGCCTTCATTTAGTCATAAATCCAACTTAAGGAGCCCTTTTGATCAAATGAAAAGGAAGAACCCGAAGAAGAGATAATAATTTCACCACCCTCTTTCAAGTTCCTTTCTTCTTCCACTTCTTCTTTCATTGTTATTTCCATTCTAAAATAATAACTCCAGTATATTCTATATACTATGATGTTAATATAAATATGGTATATCCATATTCATTATTCTATCCATCCTTTGAATTACATGTCACCATACCTGCGTGCGTATGGATTATCACCTCCATGTCGTGGTGTAATTGTTATTCAATACATTATTTTTTGGATAGGTATAATAATGATGTGTAATTCATGTAAATAATAAATATAACATTATAATTATTCTGTATATATGATATAACATCCAATTATATATTATTTTAATATCAAAAGAATGATATTGTCGCTCGTGCATATGTACGGATTACCATCTCCATGAATGCGATGAGATTCATCACCTATCGTATCCATTCATGACTAATTTTCATTTGATGATTAAAAATAATTTTTACAGACTTGATATAATTTTGTATATGAATAAGATACATCCCATCCATAAAAAATATGAATCAGATAACCAATAATATATAGGAAAATGAATTCGTTAACACCTGAAACGGCGATAATACTAAGATATTATTAACAAAGCAATGTAAAAAGATCATATATGATATCATATTAATGAATATGATTCTTGTATAATTTAATAACCATTATTTCACTATTATACAGGTTTTTAACCTACCCTTGACCAAGGAAAAAGTAAAAAGTAAGGGTTTTCTTATCTCACTTTTAATTCGGTGAGATTTCCATTGTTCACCACGTATTTATTGCATGTGGTGTATAATGTACTCCCATTTGATATATATTATCATGATTATCCTTATATTTATGATATTATGTGATTAATTTGGTGGTTATTGACAATTATTCATATGACTCTATTGAATAAAATGAGGTAAGGATTAATTCTACAATCTCTTCATTATGCGAGGTTGTTTATACATAATTATCTACTAGGACCTCTTTATCACCCACATCCATGTTCCTTAAAAATGTATTTTAAAACATTCTTACAATTTTATAGAATATGGTTTAAAGTCATTTATACCCTTATTTAACTTTTTATAAGATGTTTATAAAGGAATATTTTCGTTGTTTTCTGAACAAGGTCATTTTTAACCTTTTTGACCGAATTAAGGTAAGAATGACTTTTTTAACTTATACGGAGGGTGTGACTATTTTCCACAGTAATAAAATATCCAAAGATTCCCATAAAATATTATAAGAATATTTTCCAAGTAAATGTTTTCTTTTATAATTATGTGACTTTTAAATTATTTCAAAAAAAAATATATTTCTCTCAAATAGTTTTGATTTCATCAATGTCAACATGCTTTGATTGATTTTAAGCTTATTTGAAGTCGGTTTATTATGATACAGAACTTCCATATTGTATTTAAGGTTTTTTGATATGTTTGAATGTTGATGTGTTATTTTTATACCATTCATGGTTTATGGAGAAAGTATTGACATTTTGTATGCCAGTTTTAATACGAATTTTTATGTTATGTTTAAACCTGTTCATATGAGGAATGCATTGGTCTTAGTAAGTGAAGGGTGGAGCACGCTATAGCTCATCGATGCATCGGTAGGTCTCATGAGACAAACCAGTGTCTTGGCACAAGGCCTTGACAAAATCTTATTTGTAGTCTTGGCACAAGGCCTTGACTATGTGGTTATGAAATTTTGGCATTATGCATTCCATCATTATGAATGTGGTTATTTATATTACATGCGATTATTCGACTAGTTGAATATCTATATGAATAAGTAAGTGGAATTATTTGATTTTACCTTTTCCATGTTATGCTAAAGTTTAAGTTTAAAAGTCTTTTGTTCTTGTCGTATACACTGCCTTAAATGTTTATTCTTATTTATGAAAGTTTATGTGATAATGTTATCTTTACTGAGCATATAAGCTCACCCCTTTCTATGTTTTATTTTTCCCAGGATGCAATAAAGTATATAATGACTGACCTCCAGGGATATTATATGGGATCTTAGTGTAGTCTATAGAAATAATGTTGTTGTATTTTTCTATTTTATGATATAATGTAAACCTTATGAATGTATCTAGTACGTCCAAGGCTACTAAACAAATAGGTCTTTCAAGACTTGATCTTTTGTAATGATTCCAATGATACGTAACAATGCACTTACTCTGGGTAACAGCGGTAAGGGAATTACAGTTGGTATCAGATGTTGTTTAGTACAAACCTTGGTATCTAGATTTAGATAAACTCTGATTAGAGAACATATCCCTAAGATAGACTTTGAGGATTAGTATAGAATAACATCCCCGAGTTTTGGTATTGTATAGATTTAGTGAGTTTTCCATTAAATACATCCCTGTCTGGATACGAGAAGGTAGAGGAGGCTCTGCCAAAGATGTACCTAGGGGTAAAACCTGAAAACACCACTTTGATCTAGACTTGAACGAGAACTGGTGCATGACAACGGGCCTTGCTGCACTCTTGGTTACGACACTCACAGGGGATATGCTTAGGCTAATTTACATTTTATTTACAAACCGATTTGAAGGATTTTAATATAAGATGAGAATAAATGACCTTGGTTAATCCTAAGGTGTTTCAAATTGAAAATATTGTGTCATGATATTCTCTAAATGATTTTATGACTACTATTACACACACAACTCTTTCTAGTTTTAGTCAATGGACGGACTCCAAGGAAGTCATAGTAAATTTCAAAATGATGTACAAGGTGGAAACAGTGGTGGAAATGAGAAAAAAATGGAATGTTGATAGAAGTAAAATATATCGGCTTCATGCCAAATATTTTTTCCAAAAATATGAACAATAACATATATATTAACCCACTACCAGACTCAACAAACAAGATAAAGGTGATGAAGAATAAGATCTCCTGCAGTGGAGACCATGGAGAAATGAATCCTCAATCTCCATCATGCAGGAAATGTGGAAGAAGTCACCCAGGAATGTGTCTCAATGGAACAAAGAAATGCTTTATTTGTAGGAAAGAGGACATAAAGTGAAGAATTGTCGAGGAAAAATGAATAGTATTATTGAAAAAAAAATGGTCCCAAGAATCCATTTACTGTCATTTGTTATAAATGTAGGGGACCTGTCCATTACCCGAGTGAATTCCCTATTCTATAAGATATTTTCCTGGTCAAAAAAGAAGCTATGTGGAAATAAATGGTTGGAGAAATGTTTAAAAGTATTAGTTCACTTTGTTGATGGGATTACATTGGAATAATTTTCTCTTGTAATTGTTACCCTAAAGTTGTCAACTGAAAATTATATTTAAGGAAAAATTATCTTTTCTCTTTTGGATATAGTTATAAATAAACATTTGGTTTTATATGATCATTGGGTTTGAGGAAATTAAAAGTTATAATATTTTGGGATGAAAATGCAAGGTATGAGATAAAATTAGTGGCTAAATTATGTTATGGTTATTTTGAGGAATTTATCTTATTTTGGTAATGTTAGAAAATATATATTTTGAAAAAGGACTACACCCATACCATGTGACAACTCATCACGTCGGACAATGCTGTGTTAATCGAACCCCCAACCAGAGTACTATTGGGATTTATCACGTACCACTGGAATACATGAAGTCCCTAGTTAGTGTGACTAATTATTTTTATTTAAATGATTTTATTGATCAATAATAAGTTTATTTAGGATCTTATGTCTTATCAAATGAAGACCCTTAGTATAGGAAAATGATTTGGTGATTCAGTGATAAATGTTATTTTGGAAGATGTTCGCTTTGTTGGGAACACTATATGCCCAATGAAAATAGAATACTATGGGATTTCATTTGAGGATTAATGGTGGATTTTTATCTATGTTTTTTTTTGCGGATTTATTGTGATTTGGGTTATTTATGGAAATGATTAACCTATAATAGAGAATATGTGATAGGTTAATTACTTTTAAGTATGTGACATTAAGAGTAGTAGATGTCATTTGGAGATACAATTTAACGTGGAAGACTACATAACCAAATTATTCTATGTTTTTGGATTCAATATTATTTTGGATTATATTGAAGGATTTTAAAGACAATTGTTCATAGAGTGGTATTTTTTAAACTTTGGGGTATTGTTGGTTTAATTTTAGAAATTAATATTAGTTTCTCTTTCTCTAAAGGAATATCCTTTTGGGGGATCATCGGATCTTGTACTAACTGTTTTGGTTTTGATTAATCTCTAAAGAAAAGGTAAATATATAGTTTATCCTTTGTGGATCATGTGATTATCTAAAATTTCATTTTACCTCCTCTAGTGTGACCAAGTCTTCTTGAATACTCATCATTTAAAAAAATGAGTTAGTGGTAGAAATTTATTAAAGAATGAAACTCTACTTAAAAAGTAAGTATATCTCTTTAGGTTCTTAGTCAATCTCATAAATGAATTTCTCATCTTTAGGAAATGTAACCTAAAACCAAAAAAAATGTTGCGCGTTTAGTTTTCCTACTAGGAAACTAATAACCGTTTGTCCCATCACAAGTTTGTGGTTTTATTGTTTTTAACTTTCTGTTAATCAGGTTTTCTATCCATCTCCATTAGAACTTGACACATAGTTTATCTTCCATATCCATGTTCTCTAACATGGAATCCTAGTATGGGTTATCTTGGGTGACCTTTGTACTTCTTTTTCTTTCTTTTCAATTGATATTTTTATTGACTCTTTTTACAATGTGGGACTTTCTATTATATTCCCAAGCCCAATTTTAAAAATTGTGAGGATGCAATTTATTGAAGGATGGAAGAATGTAAGACCCCAAGATTTCATATTACGTTAGTTCTTCAAAGTAATTCAATAACTTACACTACACGCAACATCGAGTTCAAGCGCACCATGACTTACGAAACTAGCCATTCAAGAGCAGTTATGAATAGTTTTAGTAGAATTTTGAACTTTATATAACCCTTATAATTTTAGAATCCATATTATGAGTTTCTTAGACATAATTAAAGGACAAATTCATTTTTTCAGATCAAAGAAGTATTTTTCAAAAAATGGAATTTTACCGCCTTTTAATAGAGAACCATTTTTAAATCCAATATTTGAAACCTTTATATATTAAATTTGAAAAAATAAACTTCTTATTTGGGATCCGGACATAAGAATTTAGTTTCCATAAATGTTTGGTGTTTTTCTGATAACTTTCATATTTGGGTGAATAGTGAAAAATAATATATTTTAACTGAAAATAACTTTTTTAATCCAAATAATTTATAGATTTTAACTATTAATATGAATGGTTTTGATTTATAATTAGATTATATTTTCACCATTTAATCCAATGTTGGTCAATGGAAGTAATTTCACTTTGAAATTGGACATAAACAAATGTCAATCTTTTGGTAGTTATTATTTCTTAAAAATACGCTTTTTGGTTTTGACAATGGGAATTAATTTTAAACTAAAAAATACAATTTCTATGTTTTGGATTTGTTAGAATATACTCCATTTTTCAATTCAAAATATCAAAATTATCTTAGGGTTAATTTTTGGTATGTTTCTGAAAACTTTTAATTTTTGACGAATATTGGAAAACATTGAGTTATAGTTTAAAACCGAATTTTTATTTAAATAATTATTTATTTTATTTAAATTTATTTTAGGTCAAAATAGATACATAATACCTATATAATTTCAATGTATTTCATTGAAGTCAGATTATAATAATTTTAGATATATACAAATTTTGTTTAACTTCTCGCCGTCTTTTACCCACCTCCTAGGAGAATTTGCAAATTCGTATAAAACATAATTTTACCACTTCTCTGGGTTGAATTTCAAAAAAAGTAAAAATTTAAGTTTAATTACTAAAACATTTTTAATATAGGGTTATACATAAGATAAATTCGATTATAAATATTCATTATAAAGATAAAAATATTTTTTACATAATGGAGTTTTATTTATAATTTTTAGACATTAAATAATATAATTTATTTATGACACAATGGTTATGCAGTAATTACCTAATTAATGAAATATTAAAATAATTGATATTATAAATATCCAAATAAATGTAATTTAAGAATTTTTATGAATTACACTAATTTTCTAGGTTAATATGACATATTAGGGTTGGTTATATGAATTTGGTTTGAAGTAATACTCGTGTTATGATTTTAGAAAAAACAAAATACCAAATTGTGTCAAAATTGACATAAAAGAGTTTTTAAAAAAAATATTATATTATTAATTGACATTCTATTCCTAAAAATCTAAGGTTTAGCCAAAGGACTTATATAACGATAGGTGTATCATTAATGAACCACTTGGATTTTTCTTGGAAGTATATAGTATGTTTATTAACCATATAATATAAAAATACAAAGCAACATGGTAAATGTCACGCTAATTAACTAAGAGTTAAATCTAAACAATAATGTTAATATAGTGACCAAAAACTATCTAGAACCTATTGGTTGAGTGCTTTTCGACCCATCCCCACCTTATCCTTTAAATAATCCATTTTTCATCCATTATAAAATGAAAATTATTTTATTATAAAATTATATTTCTAGCCTTTCCTAAGGTGCCCCTCACCCCTCTTATAAAAGGGAACTCCCCCTTCTCTCTAATCCACACCTTCAAAAAAATTTGACTCAGCCAAAACCTGACCAAATATCCTTTAATCTTCTCCTACTTCGTCCTATATTCCTTCCACAAGTCATAAATTCAACTTAAGGATCCCTTTTGATCAAATCAATATGAAGAACCCGAAGAAGAGGTAATAATTTCACCACCCTCTTTCAAGTTCTTTCCTTCTTCCACTTCTTCATTCTTTGATATTTATATTCTAAAATAATAACTCTAGTATCTTATATATACTGTGATGTTATTATAAATATGGTATATCCATATTTATTATTCTATCCATCCTTTTAATTACATGTCACCATACGTGCGTATGTACGGATTACCGTCTCCACGTTGTGGTGTAATTGTTATTCAATACATTTTTATTTGGATGGGTATAATAATGATGTGTAATTCATGTAATAATAAATATAGAATGATAATGATTCTGTATAAATGATATACCATCCAATTATATATTATATTAATATCAAAAGAATTATATTGTCACTCATGTGTACATACGGATTACCGTCTCCACGAACGCGATGAGATTCATTCCCCATAATATCCATTCAAGAATAATTTTTATTTGATGATTAAAAATAATATTAATAGACTGTATAGTATTTTGGATATGAATAATATATATCCCATCCATAAAAAATATGACTCACATAACAAATAATATAAATTAAAATGAATATGTTAACACCCGAAACGACGATAATACTAAGATATTATTAACAAATAAATGTAAAAAGATCATATATTATATCATATTAATGAATATGATTCTTATATAATTTAATAACAATTACTTCACCATTATACAGGAGGTTAACCTACCCTCAACTGAGGAAAAATTACTAAGTAAGGGGTTTCTTATCTCACTTTTAATTCCGTGATATTTCCATTGTTAACCACATATTTATTGAATGTGGTTTATTGTGTACTACCATTTGATATATATTATCACGATTCTCTTTATATTCATGATATTATGTGATTAATTTGGTAGTTATTGACTATTTTTCATATGACTTGATTGATTAAAACGAGGTAAGGGTTAATTCTACAATCTCTTCATTATTCGAGGTTGTTTATACGTAATTATCTACTGGGACCTCTTTATCATCCACATCCATGTTTCTTAAAAATGTATTTTTAAACATTATTAATATTTTATAGAATATGGGTTAAAGTAATTTATACACTTATTGTACTTATTATAAGATTTTTTAAAGGAATCTTTCTATAGTTTTCCAAACATGGTCATTTTTAACACTTTCGATAGAATTATGGTAAGAATGTATTTTTTTAACTTATACAGCGGGTGAAAATATTTTCCATAGTTATAAAATCATCGAAGATTCTCATACAATCTTATTAAAAAAATTCAAAGTAAATGTTTTCTTTTATAATTATGTTGCTTTTAAATGATTTCAAAAAAATAGATATTTCTATCAAATAGGTTTTGATTTCATCTATGTCAACATCCTTTGATGTATTTTAAGCTTATTTGAAGTCAATTTATTATGATACAAAAGTTCTTAATTGTATTGAAGGTTTTGTGATTTGTTTGACTGTGGATATGTTATTTTTATACCAGTCATGGTTTATAGAGAAACTATAGACATTTCGTATGCTAGTTTTAATACAAATTTTTATGTTATGTTTAAACCTATTCATATGAGGAGTGCATTGGACTTAGTAAGTGACGGATAGAGCCCGCTATAGCTTCTTGATACATCAGTAGGTCTCATGAGATAAACTAGTGTCTTGGCACAAGGCCTTAACAAAATCTTATTTGTAGTCTTGGAACAAGGCCTTGACTATGTGGTAATGAAAGTCTAGCATTATGCATTCCATCATTATGACAGTGGATTTTGATATTACATGAGATTATTAGACTAGTAAAATATCTATGTGAATAAGTAAATGGAATTATTTGATTTTAGATTTTCCATATTATGTTGAAGTTCAAGTTTAAAAGGATTTTGTTCTATTCTTATAGACTGCCTTAAATGTTAATGCTTATTTATAAAAGTTTCCGCTATAATGTTATCCTCACTGAGCATCTGAGCTCACCCCTTTCTATGTTTTATTTTTCCCAGGATGCAAAGAAGTATATTATGACTGGCCTCCGAGGATAGTATATGGGATCTCAATGTTGTCTATGGAAACAATGTTGTTGTAGTTTTCCATTTTATGTTGTAATGTAAACTTTATGAATGTATCTAATACTTCCAAGGCTACTAATCTAATCGGGCTTTCAAGACTTTATCTTTTGTGATCATGCCAATGATACATAATAATGCACCCACTCTGGTGAACTAGGGTCGGTGCGTAAAAATATGAGGGATAGAAGATGGTTTGAACTGATAAAGGATTATGATTTCACAACAAATTACCATCCGGGAAAAGAAAACAAAGGGGGGGATGCCTCGAGTTGAAAGAATCATTCATCATTAACCATGTTACATTTGGAACATGATCCCTTGATTAATTATTTAATGAATTATGGCTTATAAGTTGCTGGTGTAGAAAATAACTTTATTTTATTTCATGTTTCAGTGCGGTCATCATTATCATAAAGAATTAATAAAGTGCAGAAGGAAGATTGTGAGAAACTGAAAAAGGTTTAATTGGTTAAAAGGGTATGTTTCCAGAATTTATCCTTGATAAAGATAGCGTGTTAAGATTTACAAAACGGTTGTTTGTTTCTTTTGTTTCCTAGTTGAAGAAATATTTTTTGTGTAAAGCTTAAAGTTTTCCATTTTCAGTTCATCCTGGAAGTACAATGATGTACAAATACCTTCGGGAGTATTATTGTTGGGATGTAAAGAAGAGTGATATTGTTTATTTTACAATGAAATGTTTGACATGTCAATAGGTTAAAGTTGAGTGGTAGTTACTGGAAGGGATGCTTCATCCAATGCCAATTCTAGAGTGGAAATGGGAGAATGTTTCCATGGTCTTTGTGTTGGGAATACCTAATACATCTCGAGGTAACAACATGATTTGGGTTTTTGTTAATCGGCTAACTAAATCAACAAATTTTCATTCTATTCGAGATAAAATGTATTTGGATAAGCTTTCTCGACTGTACCTCAAAGATATTGTCAGGTTAAATGGAGTTCCTCTTTTTATTGTATATGACCAGGATCCCATGTTCACTTATAACTTTTGGAAGGGACTTTAGAAGTCATTGGGTACAGAATTAAATATCTGTACAGCTTTTCATCCTTAATCAGATGGGCAATCAGAACGAACGAATCAGACTTTGTAGGATATCCTTCGATCTTGTTCAATGGACAACGAGGAAAGTTGGGATTAACATCTTTCTTTATTTGAGTTTCCTTATAATAACAGTTTTCATTCTAGTATACAGACTTCACTTTTTGATTAGTTTAAAGGGAAGCGGTGTCAGAATCCAATGTTTTAGGATGAAGTGAGTGAAAGAAAGTTGATGGGGATATAATTTTTAGAGGAAGTGGCCGAGAAAGTGAATATGATTCAACAGCACATGAGGACAACGTAGAGAAAGCAGAAAAATTATGAAGATAATATAACCAAAAAATTATCTTTCGAGGTAGGTGGCCATTTTTTCCTTAAATTCTCTCCTTGGAAAAGTGTGATGTGTTTTGTGTAACGCCCCGACCCCAGTTACCCAGATTCGTTGCATTATTACATAACATTGGAATGATAAAAAAAGAACAAGTTTCAAAGACCGATTAGTTTAGTATCCTTGGAATCACTAGATACATTCATAAAGTTTACATTACATCATAAAGTGAAAACTACAATGACATCTTGTCTTAATATCGCCTCATACTATATCTGCAGGTCATTCATAAAATACTTCTTCACATCCTGGGAAAAATAAAACATTGAAAGGGGTGAGCTCAGATGCTCAGAAAGGATAACAATATAGAATAAATGTTCATAAATAAGGATAAACATTTAAGGAAATGTATAACTAAAACAAAAGCCTTTTAAACTTTAACTTCAGCAAAATATGGAAATGATAAAATGAAATAATTCCATTTACTTATTCACAAAGATATTCTACTAGTCGAATAATCACATGCAATATCAATAACCACATTCATAATGATGGAATGCATAATTCCATACTATCATGACCACATAGTCAAGGCCTTGTGCCAAGACTACAAATAATATTTTGTCAAGGCCTTGTGCCAATACACTAGTTTGTCTCATGAGACCTACCGATGCATCAAGGAGCTATAGCGGGCTCCACCAGTCACTTATTAAGTCCAATTCATTCCTCATATGAATAGGTTAAAACATAACATAAACATTCGTATTAAAACTTGCATGTGAAATGTAAATACTTTCTCCATAAACCATGAATGTTATAAAAATAACACATCCACAGTCAAACATATCACAAAACCTTCAATAATACATGGAAGTTTTGTATCATAATAAATCAACTTCAAATAAGATTTAAATCCATCAAAGTATGTTGACATAGATGAAATCAAAACTATTTGAGAGAAATATTTCTTTATTTGAAATCATTTAAAATCCACATAATTAAAATATTTACATTGAAAATGTTCTTATAATCTTGTAAGAGAGGCATTGACGATTTTATAACGGCAAAAAATAGCTACACCCACCGTATAAGTTAAAAAAGACATTCTTACCTTAATTCTGTCGAAAAGGATAAAAAGGACCTTGTTTGGAAAATGATAGAATGATTACTTTATAAACATCTTATAAGAAGTCAACAAGGGTATAAATGAGTTTAACCCATAGTCTATAAAATAGTAAGAATTATTTGAAATAAATTTTTAAGAAACATGGATGTTGATGATAAGGAGGTCCTAGTAGATAATTACACATAAACAACCTCGAATAATGAAGAGATTGTGAAATAGACCCTTACCTTGTACTTTTCCTTGGTTGATGGTAGGTTAAACTTCTGTATAATGCTGAAATAATTGTTATTAAATTATACAAGAATCATTTACATTAATATGATATCATATATGATCTTCTAACATTTCTTTGTTAATAATATCTTAGTATTATCGTAGTTTTGGGAGTTAACTTACTCGTTTTCTTTTATATGTTTTGTTACATAATTCATGTTTGTTAAGGATATGTTGTATCTAATTTATATACAGAATGATATCAAGTCCTTAAACATTATTTTTAATCATCAAATGAGAATTATACTTGAATGGATACGATGAGGAATGAATCTCATCACGTTCGTGGAGACGGTAGTCCGTACGTAAGCACAAGAGACAATATCATTCTTCTGATATTAAAATAATATATAATTGTATGGTATATCATAAATATATAATCATTATAATGTTATATTTATTATGTACACCAATTACATATCATTATCATACCCTTCCAAATAATATTTTTTTTAAACAATTACACCACGAAGTGGAGACGGTAAGCCGTACGTACGCACCGATGGTGACATGTCATTCAATGGATGGACAGAATACTTAATATGGTTCTACCCTATTTATAATAAAATCATTGTATATATAATATACTATAGTTATTATTTTATAATGGAAATAAAAAAGAAGGAAGAAGTTGAAGAAGAAAGGAACTTGAAAGAGGGTGGTGAAAACATTACCTCTTCTTCGGGTTCTTCCTTTTGATTTGATCAAAAGGGCTCCTTAGGTTGGATTTCCGATCAAACTAAGGACTCTAGGTTGGTGTGAGTGAAGTGGAGAGTATATTTGGGTAGGTTTTGGCCGATCCAAAAGGCTTTGAAGGTGTGAATTAGAGAGAAGGGTGAGTTCCCTTTATAAGAGGGGTGAGGGGCACCTTTGAAAAAGCTAGAAATATTATTTTATAATAAATTCATATTCGATTTATAATGGCTCAAAAGTGGATTATTTAAAGTTTAAGATGGGTATTGGTTGGAATAATTTAATCCAGTAGATTTTAGATAGGTTTGGGTCACTATATTAACGTTATAATTTATATTTAAATCTTAGTTAAATAGTTTGACATTTACCATGTCTCTTTTTATTTTTCTATTATATAGTTAATAAACTTACTATATACATCCAAGAGACCCCCAAATGGTCCATTAATGATACATATATCATTATATAAGTCCTTTGGCAGACCTTTATATTTATTTAGAATAGAATATCAATTAATAATATAATATTTGTTTTAGAAAACTCTTTAATAACAATTTTGACACTATTGGGTATTTTGTTTTTGATTATTTCATAACAGCATTATTACTTAGAAAGAAATTTATTTAACCAATAATAATATGTCATATTAACCTAAAAAATTAGTGTAATTTGGAAACCGTCTCAAATTACATTTATTTTGATATTTATAATATCAATTATTTTAATATTTCATTAATTAGGTAATTACTACATCACCATTGTGTCATAAATAAATTAAATTATTTAATGTCTAATAATTATAAATAAAATACCATTATGTAGAAATATTTTCAATTTTCTAATGAATATTTATAATCGAATTTATGTTATGTATAACCTTATATAAAAAATGTTTTAGTTATTAAACTTTGATTTTAACTCTTTTAACTCTTCTTTCAATTAAATAATAATAAATGTCCTAATCTAATCCAGGTGGAACAAAATGATAATATTTTATTCCAAAGGTTGTTTCTGGTCAAGATACACTTTCCCAATAGGATTAGGACACGTTTTAGGGTAATATTAATATCATTTTTACCCTTAATTTCCATATTTACTTTTAACCATGGTAAATAAAAGTAAAAAGTTACTATTCATCAAGAATTATTTTTATCTTATTGAACCACATTTTACTCCTTGATATTAATCCTATATCTTGGATTTTCAAAATTCCCCCCACAGAAGTGGCAAAATTAGGTTTTATGTGAATTTCTAAATTCTTCTAGGAGGTGGGTAAAAGACGGTGAAAAGTTCCATAAAATTTTTATATATCTAAAATTATTATAAACTATCTCCAATGAATTATATTGAACTTATATAGGTATTATGTATCTATTTTGACCTTAATTAAATTTAAATAAAACAAATAATTATTTAAACTATAACTCAGTGTTTTTTCACAATTCATCAAAAATTGAATGTTTTCAGAAAATACCAAAAATTCACCCTAAGCTAATTTCGATATTTAGAATCCAAAAATGAAGTCTATTTTGAAAGATAAAATTTATAAAATTTCAAAAAGTGGGTATTACTATTCATAACGGCTAGTTTGATTGGTTGTCGTGTGTGTTAGAACTTGAAGTTGTGTACAACACACGCTTCTTTATTATTCAAAGAGATGCGTACCGTGGTAGATTAGGGTGTTACATTCTCCCCTCCTTCAAATAATTTCGTCCTAGAAATTTCTAGAATACTACTGCATGAAAAGACTCTGGTGGTTCTTTATCTTATGTTCCTTGGGTTCTCATGTTTCCTCTTCCATCTTATGGTTTCTCTATATAACTTTTACCAGACGAGTCATCTGATTTCTCAACACTTGTTCTCTCGTTTCAAGAATCTTGACAGGCTCTTCGCAATAAGACAAATCGAGTTCCAGTTCTAATTCCTCATAGGTGAGTACATGAATTGGGTCAGTCATATATTTTCTCAATAGTGATATGTGGAACACATCGTGAACATTATAGAGACTTGGCGGCATTGCCAAACGGTAAGCTACAACCCCAATTCATTCTAGATTTTTGAAAGGTCCTATGTACCTGGGACTCAATTTACCTTTCTTACCAAAACGTATAACTCCCTTCCATGGAGATACCTTTAAGAAAACATGATCTCCTACCTAAAATTCCAAATCCTTCCTTCGGTTATCGACATAGTTCTTCTGCCTTCTTTGAGATGCTTTGATGTGGTTTTGGATTACCTTCACCCTTTCCATTGTTTCCTCCAACAGTTCTGAGCCTATGAGTCTTCTTTCACCAACATCATCCCAACAAGTTGGTGTGTGACTTCTCTTTTTATATAACACTTCATATAGTGCCATCTGAATACTCGAAGGGAACCTATTGTTATAAGAAAATTCCACCGGAGGTAAATATTGATCCCACATACCTAGAAAGTCAAGTGAACAAGATATCAACATGTCTTCTAAGGTTTGAATAGTCTGTTCTGATTGCCCATCTTTTTTAGGGTGGTAGGCAGTGCTCAAACAAAGATCAGTATCCAAGGCCTTCTGAAGACTCTTCTAGAATCGTGAAGTAAAATGGGGATCACGATCAGAAACAATCGATACATGTACTCCATGAAGTATAACAACTTCATTAATATATAGTCTTGATAGACGTTCAAGTGGTAAATCCTCCCTTATAGAAAGAAAATGTGCTGACTTGGTAAGACGATCAACAATGACCCATACTGCATCATTACTTCTAGGAGTCTTTTGTAGTCCCATGATAATTTCCATCATGATATTATCCCATTTCCACTCAGTTAAGGGAAGAAGATGCAATAATCCACAAGGTTGTTTCCTTCCAACTTTCACTTGTTGATAAACCATACAACTTGACACAAAATCAATAATCTCCCTCTTCATGTTGTCATACCAAAAATTATCCTTCAAATATCTATACATTTTGATGCTCCCAGGGTGTATACATAAATTGGAACTATGAGCATCATCCAACAATTCCCTTTTTAGATCAGGTATATCAGGAACACAAAGTCTCCTCCCAAATTCAAAAATCCCATCTTCATACACAAAGTCGCTCAATATCCCATCATTCACAGCTTTAATCTTATTTTTAAACTCTTCATCATCGTCCTGAGAACTCTTTACCCTTTCTAGTAAAGATGGTTTGGCAACCATTTGAAAATGTATTGATGTTTCACCTTCCATGGTGATTCCCATATCCATCTTTACTAAATACATGAAAATAGGATCCCTTTCAACTCTCATCTTGTTCAACACCCCATGATCCTTTCTACTCAAAGAATCTTCCACATTATCTACCTTCCCCGGGTGGTAGTTTATAGTGCAATCATAATCCTTGAGTAGTTCAAGCCATCACCTTTTCCTCATGTTGAGTTCTTTCTGTGAGAAAATATACTTCAAACTCTTGTGGTCAGTATAAATATCTCATTTTTTACCATAGAGGTAGTGTCTTCAAATATTCAAAGAAAATATTACAGTTGATAACTCAAGATCATGAGTAATATAGTTTTCCTCATTAATTTTCAGCTGTCATGATGCATAGGAAATAACTCTATCATTCTATATAAGGACACAACCAAGTCCTTTCTTTGAAGCATCACTATAAATAACGAACCTATCATTCCCCAATGGTAGAGTCAATATAGTATCATTGACTAATCTTCTCTTCAGTTCTTAAAAATATTATCACAATATTTTGTCCAAACAAATTTAACACCTTTATGTGTGATCTTCGTTAATGGGTTATCCAATCGGGAAAAATTATCGACGAAACTCTGATAATAACCTGCTAAACCAATAAAACTGCGTACCTCAGTTATACTCATCGGTGCTGGCCGTTCTTGGATTGCTTTGGTCTTAGAAGGATCAACATTGATTCCATATTTGGAGACAATATGGCCAAGATAAGAGATCTCCTGAAGCCAGAATTCACACTTTCTAAACTTCCCATATAATTAATGTCTGCTAAGAGTCTTCAGGATAATGCGCAAGTGATTTTCATGGTCTTAGTAGATTTTGGAATATAACAAGATATCATCAATAAATACCACTACAAAATCATCAAGATATTCCTTGAAAACTCTGTTCATTAGATCCATGAAAAAAGAGGGTGCATTAGTCAGCCCAAATGGCATTACTGTAAACTCGTAATGCCCGTACCTAGTTCGAAATGCTATTTTCGGAATGTATTCCTTCTTCACACACAACTGATGGTATCCAGATCAAAGGTCAATCTTTGAAAATTATTGAGCTCCATGAAGTTGGTCAAATAATTCATCAATGCGAGGTAGGGGATACTTGTTTTTTATTGTTATAGCATTGATTTCCTTGTAGTCGATACATAACCTCATAGATCCATCTTTCTTCTTAACAAAAAGGACAGGGGCTCTCCATGGAGAAACACTAGGGCGAATAAATCCCTTACTACTCAATTCCTATAGTTGTTTCTTTAGTTCCACTAATTCCACAGTGGCCATTCTATAAGGGGTCTTCGATATGGGACTTGATCTAAGAATTAAATCAATAGAAAACTCAATTTATCATTCTGGAGGATGTCGAGGTAAATCTTCTGGAAACACATCAACATATTCTCTCACAATACGTACATCCTCTATTTGAACATCCCTTTCCCCACCCACAGTTATTTCATTCTCTTCCTCCCAGATAATTGAATTTAGTTGAGCTACTGGGGTGGATATAGATTAGAATCAGGTGGTGACGATTCTTCTCTAAATATATGTTGTTCTTTATCATCATCATCAAAAACGGTAACCTCCTTCTTCTTGTAATAAATTTTCGCATCATGGTCCAAAAGCCAATCCATACTGTGGATTATATCAAGTACAATAATGGGTATGACAATGAGATCAGCAGATAAAGAACATTTATATGCCCAAATGGGAACAGATCCATAGAACATTATAGCAATGATACTTCCCTTAGGAGTTTTTACTGACAACTCCCTTGTTAAATCAAATTGGAAATTTTTAATTTTCATAGAAAAATGTTAATATATGAAACAATGCGATGATCGAGAATCAAATAATGCATTTTCTAAACTTGAGGAAACCATTAAATTACTTTCTACCACGTCTTGAGGAGCTTCTACTTCAGCAGTAGTGATAGCATAAGCTTGTCCTTGATCCCTTGGCCTTTTCTGAGGTAACTTCCCCTAATGCTTAGGAAATTCATTTGCATAATTTCCCATCTCCCTGAAAATGTATCATTGAACATCTGTAGATTCTTTCATCCCCTTGTAATCACGATCATGGTGGCCTCTTTCACCAAACTTGTAACAAACTCCCATTCCCTTCAAGCAAGTACTAGGGTGTTTCTTCCCATATTTACTACAGGATGGATAATAAACTTTTCCTTTCTTCCATTTACTTCCATTTCTAGAGTGATCAGCAGATCTCTTCTTCTCTTTCTTTTCATTAAAGTCATAAGACTTAGAGAATTCTTTTTCTATCTTGATAGCACATGAGACAATATCTTCGTATGACGAGAAGGATTGTGACACTAATTCTTGACGAAGAAATGGTTTTAAGCCATAAAATAAATGATCAATATTACTTCTTGGGTTAGATATAGAATCTCCAGCATACCTTGCTAACCTTGTAATGTTAGCCTAATTCTTTGCGACATTCTCATCCTCCTTTTTTCTCAGACTCAGAAATTGCTTTTCCATATCTGCTCGATGGTCACGAGGAAAGTATTTTTCTAATAAAATCTCTTTGAACTCCCTACATTCTATATTTGATACTTCATCACCTTCCTTTGTGTTTTGAATCAATGACTACCATTGGTCAGCATCTAGAGTGAGGCGGTAAACGTCCATTATAACTTTTTCCCTTTCACTACTCCCCAAGGCATGGAATATTTTCTCTAAGGAATTTATCCATTTCTCAGCTACTAGTGGATTTTTACTCCCATTGAATGTTGGTGGTTTTTGACTCATGAAGGGATCTAACATTGATCCTACACACTACGGATCAGTGTGCTCCATACGGTTAAGGTTATTATTCATAACTTGAGTAAGTTGTCCCAGTACGATGATAAGTTGATCTGCACTAGTTGCATCACCAGCTCCACTATAATTATCTTGAGTAGGAGGGAAATCCATACATGGTGTGAGTGCATTGATAAAGTTTCCATTCATTACACTAGGCACCATTTCTAAACAATGGCACAAACTATATCTATTTATGAATCGAAATACATAATTCCAAACATGTGAAAAACATAACATAACTTGAACAGTTTATGGATATAATCTATAATCATAAAAATGTTTTCATTGATGAAGTATATACTAATAAACCCTTCATAATGGTTTGTAAATAAAATTAGAATTATCCTAATCATATCCCCTGGGAGTGTCGTAACCAAGAGTGCAGCAAGACCCGTTGTCGTGCACCAGTTCCTGTTCGAGTCTAGCTCAAAGCAGTGTTTTCAAATTTTACCCCTAGGTACATCTGTGCTAGAGCTGCCTCTACCTACTCGTATCCAGACAGGCATGTATTGCTCAGAAAACTCACAAAATCTCTACAATACCAAAATTCTAGGAAGTTCTTCTATATTGATCCTCAAAGTCCATCTTAGGTCTATGTTCTCTAATCAAAGTTTTTCTAAATCTAGCTTCCAAGGTTTGTACTAAAAATACTATTATACCAACTGTAATGCCCAGACCCCAGTTACCCAGAGTCGGTGCATTATTACATAACATTGTAATGATCACAAAAGATCAAGTCTCGAAAGACTGATTGGTTTAGTAGCCTTGTAATTACTAGATACATTCATAAAGTTTACATTACATCATAAAGTGAAAACTACAACAACAAATTGTCTCCATATCCCCTCATTCTATCCCTAAAGGTCATTCCTAAAATACTTCTTCACATCCTAGGAAAAATAAAACATTTAAAGGGGTGAGCTCAGATGCTCAGTAAGGATAAGAATATAGCAGATACTTTCATAAATAAGCATAAACATTTAAGGCAATGGATAACTAAAACAAAAGCCTTTTAAACTTGAACATCATCAAAATATGTCAATGATAAAATGAAATAATTCCATTTACTTATTCACATGGATATTCTACTAGTCGAATAATCACAGGCAATATCAATAACCACTTTCATAATGATGGAATGCATAATTCCAGACTATCATGACCACATAGTCGAGGCCTTGTTCCAAGACTACACAAAACATTTTGCCAAGGCCTTATGCCAAAACACTAGTTTGTCTCATGAGACCTACTGATGCATCTAGGAGCTATAGCAGGCTCCACCCATCACTTTTTAAGTCCAATGCATTCCTCATATGAATAGATTTAAACATAACATAAACATTCGTATTAAAACTAGCATACGAAATGTAAATACTTTATCCATAAACCATGAATGGTATAAAAATACCACATGAACAGTCAAACATATCACAAAACCTTCAATACTACATGGAAGTTTTGTATCATAATAAATCAACTTCAAATAATCTTAAAATCCATCAAAGGATGTTGACAGAGATGAAATCAGTACTATTTCAGAGAAATATCTCTTTTTTTGAAATCATTTAAAAGCCACATAATTAAAACATTTACTTTGAAAATATTCTTATAAGCTTTTATGGTAATCTTCGATGATTTTATAATGGCATAAAATAGCTGCAACCGCCGTATAAGTTAAGAAAGACATTCTTGCCTTAATTCTGTCAAAAAGGTTAAAAAAGACCTTGTTTGGAAAATGACAGAAAGATTCCTTTATAAACATCTTATAAGAATTCAAGAAGGTTATAAATGACTTTAAACCATAGGATATAAAATAGTAAGAATGATTTGAAATACATTTTTAAGAAACATGGATGTGGATGATAAATAGGTCCTAGTAGATAATTACGTATAAACAACCTCAGATAATGAAGAGATTGTGTAATAAACCCTTACCTTCTACTTTTACTTGGTTGGGGGTAGGTTAACCTCCTGTATAATGGTTTAATAATTTTTATTAAATTATACAAGAATCATATACATTAATATGATATCATATATGATCTCTTAACATTTATTTGGTAATTATATATTAGTATTATCGTCATTTCGGGTGTTAACTTACTCATTTTATTTTATATGTTTTGTTACATAAGTCATGTTTTTTTATGGATAGGTTGTATATTATTCATATACATAATTATATCAAGTCCTTAAACATTATTTTTAAACATCAAATGAGAATTATACTTCAATGGATACGATGAGGAATGAATCTCATCGCGTTCGTGGAGACGGTAGTCCGTACGTACGCGTGAGCGACAATATCATTCTTTTGATATTAAAATAATATATAATTGGATGGTGTATCATATATAAAGAATCATTATCATTTCATATTTATTATTTACATCAGTTACACATCATTATCATACCCATCCAAAAAATAATGTTTTATATAACAATTACACCACGACGTGGAGACGGTAAGTCCTACGTATGCACGTATGGTGAAATTTCATTCAAAGGATGGATAGAATACTGAACATGGTTGTATCATATTTATAATAACATCACAGTATATATAAGATACTGTATTTATTATTTTAGAATGGAAATAGAAAAGAAAAAAGAAGTTGAAGAAAAAAAGAACTTGAAAGAGGGTGGTGAAAACATTACCTCTTCTTCGGGTTCTTCCTTTTGATTTGATCAAAAGGGCTCCTTAGGTTGACATTATGATCAAACTAAGGCCTCTAGGTTGAATTAAGGGAAGTTGAGAGAATATTTTTGCAGGGTTTGTCCGATCCAAAAGGCATTGAAGGTGTGAATTAGAGAGAAGGGGGGGTTCCCTTTTATAAGAGGGGTGAGGGGCACCTATGGAAAAGATAGAAATATTATTTTATAATAAATTCATATTCGGTTTCTAATAGATCAAAAGTGAATTATTTAAATGTTAATGTGAGTATGGGTCGAAATACTTTCAACCAATAGATTTTAGAGAGGTTTGGGTGACTATATTAACCATATATTTTATATTTAACTCTTAATTAAATAGATTGACATTTACCATGTCTCTTTGTAATTTTATATTATATAGTTAATAAACTTACAATAAACCTCCAAGAGACCCCCAAGTGTTCCATTAATGATACAACAACAATTATATAAGTCCTTTGGCCTATCATTATATTTTTATGAATAGAATATCAATTTATAATATAATATTCTTTAAAAAAACTATTTTATGTCAATTTTGACACTATTGGGTATTTTTCTTTTTGATAATTTCATAACGGCATTATTACATCGAAACAAATTATATAACCAATCATAATATGTAATATTAACCTATAAAAGTAGTGTAATTCATAAAAAGTATCGACTTACAAGTATTTTGATATTTATAATATCAATTATTTTAATATTTCATTAATTAGGTAATTACTGCATCACCATTGTGTCATAAATAAATTAAATTATTTAATGTCTAAAAATTATCAATAAAATACCATTATGTAGAAAATATTTTTAGTTATCTAATGAATATTTATAATCAAATTTATCTTATGTATAAACCAATATTAAAAATGTTTTAGTTATTAATCATTGATTTTAACTCTTTTAACTCTTCTTTGGATTAAATAATAATAAATGTCTTAATCTAATGAAAGTGTACCTAAATGATAATATTTTATTCCTAAGGTTTGTTTTGGTCTAGATACACTTGTCCAATAGAATTAGGACATGTGTTATGGTAATATTAATATCATGTTTACCCTTAATTACCCTATTTAACTTTAATCGTGGTAAATAAAAGTAAAAAGTTACTATTCACCAAAAGTAATTTTTATCTTATTAAACCACATTTTACTCATTGATATTAACTGTGTCTATTGGATTTTCGAAATTCCACTCACAGAAGCGGTAAATTTATGTTTTATTTGAATTTCCAAATTCTTCTAGGAGGTGGGTAAAAGACGGTGAAAAGTTTCATAAAATATTTATATATCTAAAATTATTCTAAACTATCTCCAATGAATTACATTGAAATTAAATAGGTATTATGTATCTATTTAGACCTCAATTAAGTTTAAATAAAATAAATAATTATTTAAATAAAAATTCGGTTTCAAACTAAAACTGAGTGTTTTTCACTATTCATCAAAAATTAAATGTTTTCAGAAAAATAAAAAAAAATTCACCCTAAGCTAATTTCAATATTCTGAATCGAAAAATGAAGACCATTTTGAAAGCTAAAATTTATAAAATTTCCAAAAGTTGGTATTACTATTCATAATAGCTAGTTTGATTGGTTGTGGTGTGTGTTAGAACTCAAATTTGTGTACAACACACGCTACTATATTATTCAAAGAGAAGCACACCGTGGAAGATTGAGGTGTTTCATTTTGGTTTTAAGGAAAGCTAAGTTTGTGGTCCATCGTCCCTTTGGAAATTATAGAGAAAGTTGGACCAGTCACCTACCAACTATCTTTTCATGCAAGTTTATCTCAGGTACATAATTTTTTCAAGTTTTGATGTTGAGAAATTCTGTTCTAGATTCATCTCGGGTCTTGAGCCTAGATGTATTTTAGCTGGAAGATAACCCTTCATATAAATAGAAACTAATTCAGATTCTTGGAGGAATGAAGGGATAATGTAACACCCCTAGGTTTTAAAAATAAATTGAAATGAATGAAACTTTCTTTTAAGTAGATATTTATAACCAGTCTTTAAACATAATTTTTCCGCTTCTATTTTTTGAATTTTGAAAAACAATCTTCTACAATTGTGTTTAGTAAGTCATTTGGAGTCTAAGAAACCATATTGATTTTGGGGGAATAGTAATATACCCTTATGAATGGTAATATTAATAGAAATTTTACCCTAAAGAATATGAAATTGTATTATTATTATTTTCTTAACTCTTTAAGATAATGACATCTTGGTTAATTTTTCAATGTGATATAAAAGAAGTTAGAGTTTTAAAAGAGTTATTTTTGAATAAATTTTGATTTTATTTAAAAATTACATTAAAAAATTAAAAAATTTGTTTTTAAAAAATGGTGTTCATTTTTTAATTTTATATGTCGAAAAATGGTTAATGTGAATTTTTGGGGTATTTATGAAATTCTTAAATTTTCAATTAATAGTTAAATATGGTAAAATATCATACATTCAAATTATCAGTTAAAGAAAATATTTATGACATCATAAGTGATGTAGCACCCCTTTTTTAGTAGTCACATTCTATAATTAATATTTTGGTCAAATAAATTAAAACTATCCATAGTCCTGAGAAAAAATATTATAATAATGATTAAAATAATGTAAAATACCTTCTCTCCTCCACTATAAATACCACTCTCATTCCCCTCTTCCTCCTAAACCTCTCAAACCATGATCCTTACCTAGTTTCATCCCAATACTCCTGCCAAGTCACTTTTCTACGTCCTAGAGTTTCTGGTCTCACTAAAAGGCCAAAATCAAAGGCCTTAAGAGGAATCTCAAGGAGAAGAGATCAAGAGGTAAACATCCTCTTTTGTTTTCTTTCTTTTATTTTAATTTACTTTTCTATTCTTATTATTTATTCTCATTCCCTTATCCAAGATCCATGAATGATCTATTATCATAAATATTATGGATTTCATCATTTTTATATAATACAAACCATTATACTTTTCCCCCTCTCCCACTTATTCAAGATATTTAAACACCGTCTGTGATGTGTCGATTTACCGACATCATTGACGACGTGATTTCAATTTCCATTACTTCCTACAAGACTGGTCATGAAACTACTTTTATGGTTTAACCATATTAAATTTTAGGTATTATATCTTAAATAAGGTTTGGGGATCATTTTCTACACATGTTATTAATTTATAAAACAAAATGAGTTCATTGGGATCAAAGAATCTCCAAAATGACCTAAATAAATATCAATAATGTTTTAACTTATTAATCATCCTCATGTGAGAATTAAAAATGATAAATGGTATAATTTATGGTTAATTAAATATTTAAATACCACTCCATTCTAATTCTGGGGTTTCACTTCCAATTGAAAAGAATATACATCATGAACCGATCATGGGAATAATGTAAAGAACACACCCAAAAAATGCAAGGAACAAAATAATAATAATTGAAGGTTGAAATGATGTAATGAAATTATCATATAAAGAATTATAAAGATTGATAAGTTTATTTAAGATACTAATAACACATTTTTAACAATTATAAAGGATATTTAAATGAGATTGAAGTAAGATAGACCCAAGGTAAGCGAATTCTTAACCCGATTTCCATTCTATGGGTTAACCATAGAATTTATTATTTATGTGGTATTTAAATTGTTTTTCTAAGGGGTATTTTTTATATTATGTTGAATTATGTGTATTTATAGTGTATATACATATTCCATCCACTCTATTTTGTCTCACTATAATTATATGATATTTGAATGAGGCTTTTCTTTTAAAATCTTTTTTTTAATTCTGTTTTGCAAAATTTAAAGGTAATGTTTTTATGAAATTATTTGTGTTGTATGATTATGATATGGTTCATGGTAATTCTTTATGATGAATTTTGGGACCTATATTTCCCTCTAATTTATTTTTTATGTGTAATTTGGAAGTCGGTCATATGGTTACTCAATGTTTAACTATGATGGTTACACAAATTGTAAGGTTTTCATGAGTGTTACAAATTATAAGGTAGCCAAGATGGTTACAAGATTATGTAATTAATACCCCAAGATACCTTTATGGTTCTATTTATTTTCTTATTTATTGTTGTAATCTTTTGTAAATCTCATTTTCATAAATTATGTATATAAGGGTGAAAAGTATGTCTTTTGAAAATGATTTCATATGTTACGAGTATTCATGGACTAATATGTTATTTCCTTCTTTCTGTATCCCTTTTTGAGATTTTTGTGCTCATCCCATGTTTTTAAATTACTTCCACGGGTTATAAGGATGTGTAAGACAAATAAAGACGTCAAGTTAAATGATTGAGGAATTTTCAAAAAAATCATGTTATATTTGAAAAGTTTTATACTTTGGAAGAAATGAATTCTATTTTTATGGTATCCACTCTGTATTAATGTGTAATGTTATGAATGTAATTATGTCCCAATTCTCTAAATCTCAAAACGTGAAAATATTCTCAATGATAAAGGAAGTTATTTCATCACAAAATTCAATATTATGTAACTTAATAAGGATATACACTTATAGAAGGACTGGTATAGATTGATAGATAACATGTTCGTGGGAAAGTTAACCCTCACAAAACTGAAATTTTTTGATTGGTTAAAATTCAATATATTTCATGGAAAGAAAATTAAATGGATAAAATTTCATTTCTATGTAATTTAATAGAGTTTATTAATTACTTTACTACCTACTATAAGAACAAGAGAAAATATTCTTACTTGATAAGTAGAGTTTCATTATTTTTAAAATTTCTACCACAACTTCTTCTTTTTCTCAAAATGATGAGTATTTAAGATTAATTTTTCATTCCTTCATTTATAAAATATAATTTTAGTGGATATATTATTCAAAAAAATAATAAAATTATATTCCTCCTATATTTAGGGATTAATAAAAACCAAAATGTTTATCTCTTGATAAGATAATTTCAAAAAATTATAAAACTTCCTATAAATAGAAGTACTATAATATAAAAAATTAAATAGAAATTACAAATGTTCAACATAGATCATTCAATAAATAATTATCCTTAAAATTACTCAAAATATTTCAAACTGATATTGAAACCCAAAATCTATCATTATTTGACTGCATTATTTTCTATGATAATTTTAGCATTTTTCTACCAAAATATGAACATCCTAAACATATAATCTCCAAAATATGATAACCATTTACATAAATAACCTCAATCGCCATAAATCCACAATAAAATAATATATGTTTCCTAATGATGATTCAACCTATATTCTTAAAATAAAATTACATTATATTTATTTTACCTTAATCATATAGGTTCTTTAAAACAAGTAATTTCATCCAAAAGAACATTATTCACTAAAAACCAAATCAATTTCCAATCTCATTTTCTTTTATATGTTAAACCATATGTTCCCAAAATGAAAATAACTTTTATCTATCTAATATTTTAAATAAAGAAAAAAATAAAATACTAACCATGACATCTTATTTCTCATCGGTATATGATGCACCATTGTCTCCATTTGGTTGTGGGTTCAAAACTCACAAACTTTCTGGAAGCATTGGGTTGTCACCCAACCTATAGTTAGTCCTTTTTAAAAAACAGTAATTCCTATAATATTTCTAAAAATGTGAGAAATATAATCAAAAAATAACCATAATATATTCATCATTAAATAGAATTCTTAACCACAAAAATTATCTCATACCCTTCATTTTTCATCCCAAATGTAATAACACATAGTTACCAAAATGTCTTCATTTGAAATGTTTTTATATCACATCATTTGAAATTTTAGTTCCCTGTGATTTAAATAAAACTATTCTTGGATAATAATAAAATTAGTGCATACCTATACCCTGATATTCACCAGATTTCATTGTAGTTTTTTTCATGTGTATAGAAGGTCAATTCATTGTAATAATGCTTTAGAGTTTCTTCAAATTTCCCTCATTCCAATGTCCAAAATCACCTTGTACAATTTGTTCATATGAATTTCGGTAGATAAATCATCTTGAATAATATTCATATGTTAAAATTAATTTCAAATCATCTGATAAAACATTATATTTATAAAACAATTGGATCTGGTTGGTTTTGAAACACTCAATCAAGTGTTCCTTTAACATAGTGTAAGTATGAACCACAAGAATATAAGTTAAAACTAAATATAAATTTGCTGCATGAGGGTATTCTTCATTGGTTCTTGTATTAAAATCATAATATCCTTCTTTTTTATGTGATTGGTCAAAATATTTAAAACTGTAGTACAGATATTTATCATTTTGGGAAAGATAATAAAATGGGGAAATTGCGATCTGATTAAAAATAACATATGAACCATGGTGTAATTGATGTATATAGAAGGTGTTAGATGTTTGATACAAATATTTTAAAGTTATTTGTATGTTGGAAAATTTCTAAATACACAAGGACACAACTTGTCAATAATTATTATAAGAAAATAATCTGAAAGAAATAAAACTGTAGTTTGGGATCGTCCACCTACAAATTGTAACTAATTTTACTTGATCTAAAAAAGATCAAAAAAATTATTAATTTTACTCAAATAAAATACCAAGAAGCATAACCTATGATTAGAAGAAAAAAAATTATGATCTCAAAATTTTTCAAAACCCACCATTGATACTAACTCTAACGGACTGAAAAATTTAGTTCTAGATTTTTCTCTAAAAACATAAACATTATATTTTTTTTCTTTAATTTCTATAAATGTAACCTAATTTTTACCCATAAAAAAACATCCAACATCAAAAGGAAATATTAGATAACTTACATACCTAATAACCTTTTAGGTGTATATTTTTAGAGAATTAGAACAAATTATTTATAACTTGGTTTCATAAATGACTGATTTATAAAGTTTATCATCATATATCACTAAAATATTTGCATCTAGTAACCCACTTAGGTATAACATAATTAAAACCATTCCTTATATCATGGAAAAATCAACATAAAAAACAATGAGTTCAAATGATTAGTAAGGGTAAATTGGGGAAATATAAATGATTATAAAATCATGAAATGAGAAAACAGGTTTGAGAACATGAGATAAAGATTTTAAAACCACACCCTTTATTTCACAGATACCAATTTTGATTCATATAATAAATCTTGGCAGTTTATAATTCATTATTCACAAAGTAATTAAATAACATGATCTAGGAGCATAATATTGGCATAAGACATGGAATTTTGGAATTCTCGTAAGAATTGATAATCTTTTCCATATTAGTTGAGGATATTTTACTATATTATCCTACTTTAATGGAGTTATTCCCAAACCATCATTTTATTCATGGTTCACTCCTAAGACTATCATAGGGTAATATGTAACTTACTGAACTGGGTTCACTCCCCATTCTAGTCTTATTCATATCATGAGATATCAAAATTTACCTAATGAATTTTAAGGAGAGATAGGTCCCATATTTCATTGGTTATAACCTAATAAATTTTCTTACTCATAACATAACCACCATCATTGATTATAATGTATCCATAGTAACAAAATAAAATCCACACATTTGTGTTCCAAATAATTATAAAACATTAAAAAATATAAACCCAGGAAATGAAATTTGATTCATAAACATTACTTCATAGCATAACTCGTGGACAAGAAAAATGAACCATAAAAATTCAATCATAACACAACATATGGAAAAGAAACTTGTTTTATAAACATTTCTCCATTTTATTAAAGTATAACATGTAGAAAGGTAACATGTTTCATAAGAACGATGTCATTTTAAAAAACCATCATAGAATGAATATAGATATTATCCTTGGATAATATCCCCCTTAAATCTGAAGTAACATTAAAGGATGTCATCATATATTGAAAATAATTTTGAAAGACCACATGCAATAATTCTTGAGGAAAATAACTTTTCCATTATAAAATCACTTCTCTTTTAAAAAACATTGAATTTATAAATGTTTTTTTTAAATAAACGTTTAATATTCGAAAGAAACCACCAAATCATTGAGGTATAATGATGATGGAAAAATAATCCCATTCTATATTAGTTAAAAATATTCAATCCATATTTTGGTTAAAAAGGTCCCAAAGTAACTCATATGGAAAATGAAAAAAATATTCATTTAGAACAATTTTTTAAAGAGTAAAAAATTGGAAAAAATTATTTTAAAAGGTTTTTTGGAAAATAATAAAACCTTTTTTAAAAAATAACAAACGTGTACAAGGAAAACAAATATTCCCAAGTGAAGCTACATATAATCCCAAATAATGATGAGATTATGAAGTAAAACCCTACCACTTAAGTAACATTTGAATCATAAACCCAAGAAATAAATAAATACATATGTATGTATAAATCCCATTAATATTAAGAATATTTACCTAAATATACATTCATTATAGTTATATACACTACAAAAAATAATCAAGTACTGTATAAGACATGTGTCACATAAAAAAAAGTGAGATGAAAATTACTTAGCTTGAGTACGACCCATCATGTACGCCCTTTACCTTATTGGATAATAAATTTGGATTAATTATTTACATTTTTAACAACCATTTTCATGTTTATTATTTATTTTATCTCACTTATTACATTGTTATAAAAATTTTATAATCATTTATTTTAATATTGAATGTTTTAACGATATTTAAATCATAAGATAAAAATGACTTTAGTAAGTTGAAAATGTTAAAAAAGTTCATTATTCCATCATATATGGAATAATAATCCTGAAATAGTTATCATTTATGTGCATTAATTATTCTTTTAAATACAAAAATTAAATATGGTAATGAAAAATTAACTATATTACAATCATAGAGACTGTGGTAGTACGTACGCCTAAGTAAAATTTCCATTTTTCAACAATCATTATGGAAAGAAATTAAGTATTATTTTTATCTTTCTATAATGGTAATTATATCATATATATATATATTATTAATTATTTATATATACTTATATATATCAACCATGTGATGTAATGATTAAAAACAGATCACATCACTTTGAAGAGCTGGTAGACCACATGTACGCATTAATGAAGTAATCATTTTTTAGTGCATTAAATGGTAAAAACGTATATAATATATCATATTTTTATAAAGATAAATATTTCTTGAATATAATATATAAACATTAATTCCATCATTACAACCATTCTTCAAAGATGACGTTGAAAATGAATTTCATTGTTTCGTAAGTCTGTAATCCACAATACACATGAAGGATGAATTATTCTCCCATTTAGTGGATGTTGGAGTTGAATATAGGTTATTATTTTAACATAATAATATATCAGTATATAAATTATTCTGCTGTTATTATTTTATTATGGTTGAATAATATTTTATGGAGGTAGAAGAATAAACAAAACTATAACAGGAAGATAAAAATTATAACTCTTCTATGGAAAACCTTCATTGATTATCACAATAATCTATATATGGTTGGTATTATAAGTTAAATAAGGTATATATAATGAGTATATATATTATAGTAATGTATTTTGGCAGTTATTAGTATAAAAAATTGGGTTTTTAAGTGTAAAGTAATGAGAAGAATATGTTCCCTATTATAATAGAGGGGACTGACACTCTAGGAATTTCCCAAAATATTAAATTAATATAAATTAGAATTCGATTAAGAATAGCTTAAAAGAGGGTTTTATTTTAGCATAAGAATATTATGGTACTTAAAACACTAATAAAAAAACATTAGATATTTTTTTACTATACTTCTACCATTACAGTTTCGTTATAACTCCCATTTAAACCCTTTTACTCTTGCAGTGACTACATGAAATTTTACACTTTGAGGTTCAATATAGTTCCTATAAAATAAAAAATGACACAAATATGGATCATCATTAATGTTTTAAACTTATACTAATCATAGGAAATTTTTTAATTATTTTTATTAATTTTATATCATAAAATGAAATATTATTTACTATAAAATATCTATAATGTAAATTTTTAAATATACTAACAAAATTGATTATTTATAAATTTCAAAATCAGAGAGAAGGACAAGTGAAAAGACAAAACCCAGTTACCCTAAAAGAAACAAAGAAAACAAAGCCATCCAAGACAAACCAAAAGATCAAGTGGTCTATAAAATTGAAGCCCAGGTGCATCCTTTATAGCGACATCGACACTAGCCAGAGGAAGGGACACCAGGGAATTAAACACCAAAAGAGGGTGGTCGTGGGACACCCTATCATACAAAGCATTAGCCAAACTCTTACCCTCCCACCACACGTGTAAGACTTTAGTGTAACAAGATAGCAGTACCATATATTTTTGAATGAGGTAGGTGATCTTCCCACGAGGGGGGGGGGGGGGGTTTGCCATTGAGGGAATACCAAGTGATTTTAGAGTATGTTTCCACTGAAGTTAGGGGAAGAAATTTTTAAAGATAAATCTCAAGGCCATTGTGCATCGTCAGAGCTTCTACCACCAGGGAGTCTCCCTCTCCATAGAAAGTGTTGAAAGTGATAATGATGGATTCGAAAGGCTCCCGAACAGCCCCTCCTCCCTTAATTACCCTTGACCAAAAGCCCCATCCCTGTAGTGTAAGAATTTAAGGTATTTATTTATTACCTAGAATGTAAAAATAAATTAACATGATGGATACAAATTCTTTTCAGTTACAAAACGTATTTACATTCAAGAATGACCTATTTATTTACCCATGTTAAAAATATTTTAGTTCTTAAAAATAAGAGGTTTACATGTTTCACTGTTCTTTAAATAATATATTATAAAACTCATAATCTCACTGAAGTGGCCTGAAAAGGTCAAAAAGTAAACATCTAGATGATTATGGATGACATATAAACATTCAATAATATTTATTCATGTTTTAATGTAATTTTATAGTCCATATCATTTTATTTTTAACCTTAAATTACCTGAATTTTCCTTTATCATGGTAACAAAAATTATTATGTTCACTATTCATATCTACTGAAAGTGAAATGGAAAAATTTAACAAATTTTTAATCATTGATGATAAATGTAGAGTCTATTTTTTAAAATTAAACAAAAATAAACATGAGAATTTAATTTAAAATTAATAAAGGAAAAATTCAATGAATAATAGTTTTTTTGAAAATTTTCGTTTTAAAATATAAAATATTTTTATAATAAATTTAAGTTTAAAATCAATTTCAACAGCATAATCGAATTTTTTAAAACCAAAATAAATTAATTAAATATAAATACTAATCCAAAATATAATTTTAAATCATAAAAAAAATTCAAAAATGGTTTTAAATAAAAATTAATATTTTTCAATATTCATTAAAAAATAAATATTTAATCAAATTATCAAAAATTTATTTTAAGGTAATTTTGACATTATGAATTCCAAAAATGAATATATTTTTTCCAATTAATTGTCAATATAATTTGGAAATTAATTTAAATAATGTGTCATAAAAAACAATGTAATGTATTTTTGAAGAATTAAATGACATTAATAAAAATTTAGCAATTATTTCTTAATAATTATTCAACACATTTATATTGATTAAGGAAATTATATTTATTTTATAAATAAGTTATTTCAATTTATACCCTCCAATTTTAAGGCTATATTATAACTTTCCAATTTAAATATTAATATTTTTTTGCTCATTTAAGCTCAGTGTTGTGTATCTTATATGCTATTGAACATAGTTTTTCTTTTAAAATATAAGGGTATTAAAAAAAATTTACATTAAATTTAGAATTATCTCTAAATGTATCAGTGCCTCCATCACATGTGTCATAACTAGAAATATTTAATGGGTCTTTGATAATATATCTTGAGTATCCCTTATCCATGTACCATATGTCTTTATTGAGATATCCAATTAATTTTTCCAAAAAAAAATAATACTTTTTTGAAAATTTTGTCCCCCAGTCTACTTTGGGTCCAATCATAATAGTAATAAAATTTGTAGTTAACCACATAGAATTTAAATGAGTGTTTTATGGTACTCTAAATAGTAATGATGTAGAAATATGAGTCTCTGTAAATCCCAAATATTTTTTGAATCTATAAGAATAATGATTTTCATGGTGACCTTGCATGCCACATTTATAACAAGTAACATTTGAAGTACAACCATTTTTACCTCTACAAAAATTATTTCAATACATTTTGAGGTAATGTTCTATTATATATAATATGATATTTTTTCATTTTATTTATTGACATCATCAAATGATATTTTTCACAACCTTGAATAATATTAGATAAACGTTTCTTAATACTTTCAACTTCATTTTTCAAGTATTCATTAAAATTTTTGGAATATTTAAAATTATAATAAATTTTGTAATGAGTAGTAGAAGCACCACTCCTTAATTTTTAATTATCTTGTAAAATAATATTATTTTAATGAATATTTTTCTCATTATTTTCATTAAAATTATAACATAAATAAGCATATTCGAAAACATATTTTCATAATCTTCTATTTTCCTCGTTTAATTCAGAAATATTTTGATTTTTAGAATTATTATGAGAATCAGAAAATCTAGAATAAAAAATTTAAACCCAAACTTTATCTAGAGAATACAAGAAGAAGATGATGGAATATTCTTTCTCATTTCTATATTTTTAACTGGAATTGGGTTATTTTGTACGACTCCAACTAGTTGTTAAGGAAATTTTGTACTTCCTTTTGTATTTATACTTATTATTTAGTTTTAGACCATCGTTATTGATATTTAATTTTTTCTTACACTCAAAAAAATTAACATATTAATTATTATAATTAATACTTACTTTCTTACCTCCCTTAAATTCTTACTTTTGCGGGTTTCTTATAAATAAATTCTAGAGTCCTTTCTTTTTCATTCGTTTATAACTCAAGTCACAATATTAGTTGTATATTATTTTATGCTATCTTGATAATTTTAATTAAAGATTTAGTAGAAAATATATTCATATATTTAAAATATATACCTTTTTATTTTTCTTTTCTCATCTTATGATATCTTCTTCAGTTCCATTCCAAATAAAAGTATTGATCCATCAAATTCATTAAGACTATACTATTTTTAGTTATTGATTTTCTAAATGGTGACCTACTTTACATTAAATTTCCTAGGTAGTTCTCATAAGACTCATTCAAAAAGTACTGTATTTTATAAATATTCTCCACAAGGATTCATTATTAGGAAAATTCATTTGAATCGGTGTAACATTAGATTTAAAATTTTAACTTCATCCATCTTGATTTCATGTTACTCAGGTCAAAGAATTCCAAAACTAGTTAGAATTAGTTTCTTTCATCCAAGGGTAGTGACTTATATAATATTATATATCTCATGAGCTACATTACAAGTAGAGACATGAATAAACAAACTTTTGTAAATATCACAATATAAAATATTCAAAACATATTTTGAAGTATAGTTTCCAGGAATAGTATCTGAGTTAACCTCTCATAGAGTGTATGATTTTTTATGATGGACCAATTTTCTATGATTAATTATTTTAGGTATTTCTCTATTCTAGATTTCCATTATCCATTTTTTCCATAAAATTGTGGTGGCTTCTAAGGAATCAATGAATCTTTTTTATTCACTCCATACATATTAAATATCCTATATTTAAACTATAACAAAAAACATAAAAAAATATTCCTTATAGAAGGATTAGATAAATTAGAAAAGGAAAAAATTAGGATAATAAGTGTTTGGTATAAGGAAAAATAAAAACTAAGATAAACTATCCATAAGAAGGCTAACCTAAAATGAAAATTGTTAGGTTCGATATGGTAATTTCACATGGTCTAAAGGGGAGATAATAGACCAGATTAAAAAATTAAATCAAATAAATTGATTATTTATAATAATTGTGAAAATTGATTTTTAGAGTCCGTTAATGGTGGTAAAAATATAAAAACATAAGTAATTTTATTCTGGTCTCTTCCAAAGTGGATAGAGTCTAGTTTAATAACTCTCTACTCAGTGAGAGATACGTTTGGAACTACCAAATTTTAAGGGGAATAATAACATGAATAAAACCTTATTTTTCTAGTGGAACAATAACCAAGAACCAGACTTTTGTATGTGGAGTTATTACCTAATTTTATACCTCAATTTTGACTATAGGAGTTCCACAACAAACAATCATGATGTTATAATCCGAGAGTCACAACCCGGAGGTAGAAAATTCATTTTTATGAAAAGGAATAAATATAAAATAAATTGTACTTGAAATATAGAAATAAGTGTTATAGAATAAAGTTACCAGATAAAATAGGTAAAAGATTTATAAAATACAAGAACTTTTTTCTGAGTGTAGGATTGTCCTGTCTCTTCAAGGTCGTAGATGTAAAAGTCCATTTTTTCATCCCTTGATAGATCATCAAGTAGTAGTGATATATTTTTTGCACTAACAGAATATACAAAACACTTTACTCTTCACACTATATCACATGAAAATATGAAGTCCCTAATCAAAGATGTATCATATAATAATTATTTCACTTGCACACATAGTAAAATACCAAATATTGATTCTCTCTCAATATAAAATACTTCACACATATGAAGAGTCATTAGAAAATTTAAATTTCTATCAAAATAGTATTAGAATATCATAGATGTATATATTATCATTGAAAAATAATCACTCAACACATGAACAAGATTTTAAATAATAAGGATAAATTCAAACCATTTTGAAAACATATAATAAATAATTGAGATTGTCTCCATAATTATAGTTCAAATATAAGTCCCATGGAAATAGAATATTTGAATTCAAAAATATGAAATTCAAACAAATTTTATTTAAAACAAGTAGTAAATATTAAAAGAAATATGAAATATTACAACACCAAATTAAAAATATTAAAATAGGATTGAATGAAATAAATATAAACTAATATTAATTTAGAAATAATAGAATTTTAGAAATCACATAAAATAATAAAAAAATAATTTTTGATTTATAAGATGTATGTTTCATGCGTGAAACTAAAACACTCCTTGATCCTTAAAAATCATAAAACAATAAAAATTAATTCTCATAGGTTATATATAATTTATATGAATTTATAAATTCATTAGAAAAATTTAAATATATGATATAATCATGCAAAAAATCAGAAAATAAAGAACATCATAGAACAGAGCATCTTCATATATGATTTATAAATATCTGAATTCATGTAGTTGAATTTTACTTATGTGTTTTAATCTATATAATAAAACTAACCACATAGGAAAACAAAATAATTGATTCAATACATAGTCATTTAACCTATTTAAATCACATAACTGATTCACTGTGTAAGGAATCACATATTTGAATTCCTCATAAAGGTATTTACTATATAAGGGAATCAATGTAGGATAATCACCTATGGTATTCACATAAAGAATTATACATAGTTTATTCTTCAAAGATATTCATCATGTAAGTTATTTTCTCATGTATTTTAATTTCTCTTGAAGTAAATTCTTGTAATATAACTCCTAAAAACTATAGAATGATTGTCATTACTATTTTCAGACCTAAAATAGGCCTAGTTAAATACTGAATTAGCTTTGGGTCATTTTTACATGTATTTATAAAATTTCATTATCATTATAAATAAACATTAATCACCTTAATTATATATATATATATAAATAAATTTATGATAAAAAATAGTAGAAAAAGTTTTGAAAACTAGAGAAATCAGACTAAATATATTTGGTGATTTCAAACATAATTTCATACATGAAAGATATCAATTCATAATTTATATACTATAATGAAGTTTTGGAAATATTAGTATATTTTCATAAAACATTAGTCAATTTGGATTCATGTAGATCAATATATAGATTGAAAACATAGGGATAAAAAACAAGAAAATAAGTTCTATGATTTAAAAATTAACTACCTGAATTTAATTTGATACATGGATTTCCAAAAATAGATATGTGAGAACAATAAATTTTCTACACAAGAATAGTAAATTTCTTCTATAAATGATATTATAATGTCATAAAATACCTTTTTATCCAAGGAACTCAAAATTAAAATTGTCAAACATGTTATGAAAAATAAATAAATGAAATATAAATAACTTTATATTATAAAAGTATTATGATATTATTAAGACTATGTATACTTTAAATAAATTAAAATTTAAAGATATTATAAATATCAAAATATTAAAACATATAATTGAAAAAATAAACAATTAAACATCTGATAGTTTTAAGAAAGCAAGGGGTGGTCAATAAATTGGAAAAAAATATATGAAAGAACATGCACAAACAACACCCTTTCAAATCCAAATGAAAATATTTTAGATTAATGAGAATGGAATCAAACTATGAAGATGATTTCATTGTGTTATATCCATAAATGTGTTGGGAAGAGGCTCAAACTATATCCATTGTTCAAAAATATATATATTACATATTAGTTATTGGATTAAAATCTTCTCTTTTCATATCAGACTATGTATTTTAGGTTCTACACATAACTATGGTGATACAACTTATGAAAATCCAGAATATAGAATTCGTACAGCACATCTAGAATCATTACTATTCAATACATTCACAACATTTATATTTACCAAGAACCTTTGGCATATATTTCTATTGTTATGGTATCATGGGATTTAGTATTAATTTCAACCTCATTATTGGAAAAAAAGATATCATAAGTGAGTGATCTCATTCCATCATACATTTTAATTCCATTAGAAGAAGAAAAATATTTAGTAAATACATTTCTAAAATCTAGGTAATATGGTAATGATCATGAAAAAACACAGGCACTTTAATTAAACCTAATACACTTGATGAAATGGAAAGAAAAATAAATTCCATATTCCATATATTTATAGGTCTTTGAGTAATAATATTTGAATATTAATAATTATATTCCATCATCCAAGAAAATATAATTTCTTGAGAACAAATTAAAACTAAATAAAAAGATCTCCATGTATCCAAAATCATATATCATTTGGAATTTGTAGTGGACCAAATCACTCAACAAGAAAAAAACTATATTAATAAAAATAATCACAACGATGTGGTATGATGGCTATTCAAATAGTTGAAATCAATTAGTATTAGTCCCACATGGTACAAATAAAAATAATAAATGGTGAAAATAATAAATGGTATTGAAATACAAAAAAAATATCATTAATTATCAATAGGGGTTGAGTTGAATCACCCATTGGCTGAAGTAGAAGCTACTAGGAAGATGTAACTTTACTAATAAATTAATTATTCTTAATACAAATTAGTTTATGGGAAACACTCTAAAAAAATACGTTTTTTATATAATTTATTTCCATTCAATGAAATTTTAACATAGGAATGATCCTTCATATAGATTTCATTCTTTTTTTATTCAGTAAAATTATTTATTCCAAGGGAATTATTTAATTCTTTATAATAACATGAAATTTATGCCACTCAAAAAAATTATTTTAGATAACTTCAGAAATTACACAAAGAGCGACATCAAAGTAGTTGAATTCATCTAAACATTTTATTAAAATTAATTTTCTATAAATAATGATTTAAAATGAATGTTGACCAAGATTAAACAATTAGATAAATAATATTATAAGTTTCATTTACCTTCAAAAATTATTTTCTTATATAGGAATTTTATTTTCACGTGAACTTATACAATCACCGTAGGACAATGTAATCCAATTCATACAGGAGAGAGTGGATGTACTAGTAAAATAGAAATCATTAATGTGATTTTTTTGTATATTAACTAATGTACAGGAAGGGTTCTAGTACCATATCATTACATCATTATACATTGTTCAAAAATTATTTGAGCTAATATTTTCAAGTAATGGGGATATTCCCTAACTTTTACCTAGATCCAAAGACTTAGGGAGCATGACTAAAAATATAAAAAGATCAAATGAAAGTCCTTATAATATTTGTGTGATTTTCATTTATTCTCTAATTTTTTCACAAGCCAGGATAGAATCATATTGGTGAGAAGAAACTTTTATTTTTATTTATATATTTTTTGTGGGTTTTTACTAGATTGGTTTTTTGCCTCTTCTTTTTGTTTGACATATAAATATTTCTTGAGATGTAAAAGGAAAAATTATAAGATAACAAGGCCTTATATTTTTCTAAGATTTATGTTTATCAATTTTTTACCTTAAAATGTTATAACTATTTATTTTTTTTAATATTCTATATTTTCTTAATACTTAGAAGGAAATGGGTTAGTTACCAGAGACTCATCATTTTATGAGGGTACTAATTTTTGAGTTTCAACATAAAAACTATATTGTCTCTATGTATTGATATTTTAAGGTCTTTTAGGTTAGATATTTGTCAGATTTATGTAGTTTTCATTTACACAGCATGGCCTAGAAGTGGCTAATTTTTATGTTTATTCAGATTTGACCCAAACTAGGGTCCATGATTAGTGACGATGGGAAAATCGACCCAATGTGATTTTGTAACTATAACACTAATAATAGAGTCCTCAAAGTGGAATAGGTTTGTGGAGTCAAATTGTATATTTTCTGGACTAAAATGTGTCTTAGGGTTTATGGATGTAGAACTCGAAACAAAGTGTTCTGAAATTAATGCACATATAACATAGAATACAAAAATGAAAAATGTTTCATTTACCTCATTAACATAATCATCCTAACATGAATATTAATGTGAAACTAATTTGAATAGTCAAAAGCAAGGTTCCAAGTGGAAAACCTAATGAATGATAGTGAATAAGACTTGTTTGTTTTATATTTTAACCAATGATTATAAGTGATATAAATTACACTTTCAAGTATTTTAATCAAGTAATATTAAGTAGGTAATGAATAATATAGGAGAAATACTAACCATGTTTAAATGATGGGTTTTTTATCAATTCATTGAACAAATATACCGAGGATGACCACTAACTACATTCAAATAGAGGGTTTGAATTTAATATTATAAACTATGCATGGGATTATAGATTTTGATCCATAGGTAAAGATCATTACATTGATTAGTTTTAGGTGCTCCATATATGTTGCACATTCACTATCATTATACCAAAACAAAGGTGGTCCATCAAGATCATATATACTCTTTACCAACAGATATCGAAGTTTCAGGGTAATTTTAATACTCCAATATTAAAATGAAGTGCATTAAAAGTGAATATTCAAATGTATAAAGAATATTCTGATCCAAAGCTTATAAAATTAGATCGATGGAAAGTGGTAAAGAGGGTATTGTGTTGGATGAGGATTATTGAGTTGTTCTATGATAAAGGATCCATACTTCACTATGTATCCTTTTGGAACAACAATCAATCCTTTCATTTCTTATTGAATTGGTAAATGTTTAATCCTATCATAGGGTAAATCCAAGAAGGAATGATGTTAGTGGGTCATCCCAAACACTATGATCCTTTGAATGGGAAATAATACTAAAGGTAAATCTTTAGCTATAACTAGAATAAAATATATGATTTTTTTTATATGATGTCCCAGTGAAAGGCCAAAATAGAAAACCATGTATGAATGCTTAGATTGTACACATGGGGCTTGGGTGCAATTGATATTTTTGGCAGTGTCTAAGATATGTGATCTTAAATTCATTAGTTATACTCTGAGAATATAAATCAAGCTACAGAACATTCCAAAAAATATATAACTTTATATAATTGAATTATGCATAGAAGAAATTTGTAGGGGATAAATGAGGTACCCTAATTAGAAGTTTTGAGTCTTGATGATTAAAATGAATTATTGGGAGCTCGGTCACCAAGGTAAAAATATGAATTGTGTGATGAAAGAATTTATGGTTATTCTCAAGATATGAGATTCTTGTGTACCAATGTATTTTATGGTACTAGCAATAAATCAATATGTAGTTCAAGGAAGAGAACATTTCATTTAATGAAAAGAATAAAAAAAAATGCTCCACCTGAATTAAGAGATGATAAAATATGTACATCTACATTGATTTTGTATAGACCTGTAAATTTAAAGGAAAATTTTTTCTTAAATTCTTTAGGATTTTATGAGTACGCAGTTTCTGACAAAACCTGATTCTGAGGCCCGTTGTTCCCAGAATCAATTTCTGAATTTTAGCTCGGGTACGTTCAGTGAACGAACGAGCGGGTTTTTATACCTTTTGAAACGGTGCTCAGAATTGAAATTTGAGGGCACCGATGGAACTCTAGCGCTGGTATTTTCTTAATAGGACCCTTACCGAAGGTGTGTTTTCTTGGGAGGAGTTATAAATAAATGTGGCTTAAATAAAAAGTAAAAATGAAATTGTGTTACAATTTTATTTCTTTTACTAAGTGGTTATATCCTAGGTATGGGAGTTGGGGTGGGAACAACTAGTTACTAACTACTCTTGAGAGGATAAAGGTGAGGTGGGGCCCATACGAGCCCCCATCTTTTCACATTCCTCATAACCCTTTAAACCACCCATGTATTTAATTATGTGGATTCTCTTCTTCCACATTAATAATGCCAACATATCACTTAATTAATTAGACTACTCATGGTTTAATTAATTAAGTGAATTAAATTTTGAATTTTTGTAATTTGAATTGCATGGCTTGAAATAATAAAATAAGAGGAGTCTTATTTTTTATTGGGTTGTCTTGTTGAGTGGGAATTTGGGGAGAGCTCTATTCTCTTGAATAACTTCATCCTCAATGAAGAACGACAACACTTCGTCAAGGATCATTGACTCGGCGACCTGGTTTCTTCCGTCCTCTTCTTCCTCCATGAAAAAGGAGGAGGCACCGATGCGGAAACTCGCCAACAACGTGACACCATATAATCTTATCTCCGTGACAAATGAGGGAGATGCCACACCCTCCTCGGACGCTCTCCGTCGACGTTTACGGAACCTCACCCCACGACGCCATTTTCCGCGATGCTCATCGTTCGACAACTTGTGGTGAGGTAGGGGTTAATTCTTCGTTCAAGTATTATTTAACGATATTCGTTTTTTAATGATTGGCGGCTTGTTATCGATATAACAGGAGGGGATCAGACTGTAGAAACACGGTCGATCCTCCTCCCATTTTTTTGTTGATCTTCATCGTGGCTTGAAACAGAGGCGATGCGGTGTCGTTGAACCACGCGACGACAAAGAGGACCGCTTCCGGAGTGGGCCACGACAGAGGGGCGGGGCGGTGTCGTTCCACTCCGGTGAGACCAATGGAGGGCGATTCCAGGAGCGGGCTGCGGCGGAGGGGCGTAGTGCCATCGCACTGCGCCAGCCAGACAGATGCAGTGGCCTAAGGCCGCAGCAGTTTTCCAAAGGTGAAGCCGACGCCACCTGGAGGCGGGACCCAAAGGGTCCCACAGTTACAAAGGCAGGCCATTAAAGCCGTCCGTTTCAGAAATCAGGGGGGCAGCCCCCCCCCCCCCCCCCCTCGCACACTGCTCGGTCGGGGGCCGAGGCGGACCGCGGCCGGCATCCGAGCCAGCCGGCAGGCCGTGCGGGTCGGGCCACCCGCGTCGGGCCTATCCGGGCCGTGCCAACAAGTTCAGGCCATGCCCAATTGGGTCGGACCTAGACCTAGGTCGTGTCTCCCCGGTTCGGGCTGACCCAGGGGGTATTGGGTCGGGTCGGACCGGCCCAAACCCCCTAATTTCAGACAGATTCGTTCAAACGCCCATATCGTGGGCTACGGACCTCCGATCGATGCACCGTCAGATGCGTTGGGATCCTTGGATCGAGATGTTCGTTTCTGTATATTACACTCAAGGTTTCGGAGAACTTTGGGTATGGACAAGTTGGTTCGAACACGAAACCAATCGGGCCCTCGAAGCGGAAATGCTTATAACTTGAGCTCCAGACGTCCTATTGATGTGCCGTCGACTTTGTTGGATTCCTCTTAGAGAGACGGTTATTTTGGATTACTCCACCCAAGGTTTGGACGCAGATGGAGTACATTCGGGTTGGTTTTTGCTTAAAAACCAACGGGGCCCCTAGAACGGAAAAGCCAATATCTCTCAGACCGGGAGTTCGATTGACGTACCGTCTATCGCGTTGAGTTCTTATTGACGTGACAGAACTTTGTGATACATCAACTATGGACTTCGTGATAGTTGATGTATCAACCCCTTGGCTCATGGAGCGGACCCTCCCAGAATCGAGCGTGCTATGTGTGGGAACCCTGGAGCTGGCTGCGACTACGACGACGATGATGACTATAATTTGATCCTACGTGGGTTCGGCTGTGAGGACGATTGTACTTGGATCCTATGTGGGTTCGGCAGCGAGGACGACTGTACTTGGATCCTACGTGGGTTCAGCAGTGATGGTTACTATACTTGGATCCTACGTGGGTTCGGCAGCGACGACTTCTATACTTGGATCCTATGTGGGTTCGAGAGAGGAGATGATTCAGAGGCTACATCAATCATCTCCACCCCTCTTCGTGAGTAGTATACCTGTGTGAGATGAGTCTTGACTTTAAATCATTATCTTTGATATGATTGACTTGCTTTCATGTGTGGATTGGGTTGTGGTTTCCTGTGTGTATTGGGTTTTACTTTCCTGTGTGGACTGGGTTGAACTTGGGCTCGGAAGTTGGAGTCAAACTAGAATTGATAACTTAGGTATTTGTATGTGAATATACCTAAGTAGTGTTGGTTGATACTTCGTTTTGTATCTTTAATTTTTAGTTTATCCTTTGTGGATTCTGGGTGACCTTCAGGAGTCTCGAGGTCCCTACTGAGTATCATATACTCACCCCTGCATGAGCTACGCCCGCACTACATTGTGTTGGATGCAGACGACAGACAACATTGATTGTAGTTGAGACTTGTGGAGCAGGACGGTACCCGTAGGTGGACTATCAAGCAAGAATTACACAGTGCGGACATACGAATAATAGGAGTAAAGGAGACCATCTGTACCCACCCTTCAGGTGGGGTTTCTGGAGGACTGTCTTGGTGGTTGCTGCTTTATCTTTCAGTGGTTGTACTTAACTTTTCATTTGTACTGCACTTTCAGTTGGGTTTGTATACTGGCTCGTTTACTTTCCAGCACTTACTTGTGTACTTAGTTTACTTAGTGTTTACTTTATCTTGCGTACTCTGTGGTGTTTGTTTTCTTATATAAAGGAAATTCCTTCCATTTTATCGGGATTTACACCTTTGGTGCTAGTCGCCAGCACCTGGCCTATGGAAGGCGGGCGTGGGGTAGTCACTGCACGGACCCCGAGGACGGGTCGTGACAAATTGGTATCAAAGGGGTCGGTTCTACCGCAGAACTCAGGACTCTAATAATTTCTTCTATGTGAAGCAATAGTGTTTAGGGTATTGAGTGTTGTTATCAGTCTAGGGAGTCCAGTGTTGGTGCGGCGGCCGACGTATCCATACACCAGAACCCTGACTTCTGATTTTCGACTCAATGCACGAAAACATTGATTGCATGTGTGTTTCAAAATTTTCTTTTTGATTACTTTTTGTCAGCTTTCCAGATATAATGTATTAACTGTGGCACACCAATTTCTTTTTAGGATAGCCCCCACGATGGAAGCCAGCTAGGGTTTCGAGCTTTGTGTGAGACGGAAGCCCACCGAGGGACGAGGCCATGGTGAAGGGCCCCATTACAGCGGAGGCACCGACTGTACCTCTACCCGCCGAGCCACTGATGCCACCATCCCCAACAGATGAGAGTGCACGTCGCCTGAGTGCAATTCACGAGTTTCAGCGTCAGAGACCACCCAGGTTCCACGGGGAGACAGACCCTCAGAAAGCCGAGGATTGCCTGGAGGCCATCGTTCCAGTCTTCAGATTGGTAGGGACACCAGCAGATCTCATGGTGATTATTGCGGCGAGTCTCCTGCACGGGGCAGCAGGTAGATGGTGGAGCCTAATGATCCAGGTGCACGAAGAGAACTCTATCTTTTGGTCGGACTTCGAGATCCTTTTATGCTCAATGTTCATTCTAGCCACCCACCGTGAGGTGCGCATCCAGGAGTTACTACAGCTGCGGCTGGGTAGCATGTCAGCAGCCCAGTACTCGGTGAGATTTATTGATATCTCGCGCTACTCCACAGACATAGTATGGGACCCATTCATCAGGGCCCGGACCTTCAATCAGGGACTGAGGCATGATATTAGGGCATCGATGATCTCCCACAGTATTCCGACGTAGGCGGGAGTACTAGAGTGAGCCCTTCTTGTGGAGAGATTTCGTGTTGACCCCTCACCAGCAGCGAGACCTACCGCAGGGTAGCACGTAGTGGAATCTTCTGCAGCTGGCAGTAGACATATGTCACAGAGGTTCAAGCGGACCAGGCCATCAGGTGGACGACCTCAGGACACTGGTTCAGATGTGTGGGGCACACACAGTAGATCTAGTCATATGATAGGAAGATAGTGCTATGAATGCGGCGGATTGCGCCACATGGCTCGGGACTTTCCAACCCGCCATGTAGAGGAGCAGCAGACTGTTGAGGGACCACCCAGGAAGAGGCAGAGGTTCGACTGTGGAGGTCTTCAGGGATCAGGTGGACGAGGTAGAGGAGCTGGCTGAGCAGCGGGTGGTGGGAGATGCTTTGAGGCTCTACCACCACCACCACTAGGAGGTCCACCCCGACCACAGGGAGCTGGCGGACAGATGCAGGCTCAGCTTCAGGTAGTGGAGGCCTACAACCACGGTGCACCGGAGATGATTTGAGATACTATATGTTTCTACTCCACCCTTGCTGCAGTTCTTATAGACACAAGAGAAATTCATTCTTTCATTCCCACTTCCCTTGTTCGAAGCTCGAAGATTCTGACGGAGTCGTTGGCTCGATCCTTACGTCTAGAGACTCCTACGGAAGAATACTCGACAATTACGCATTGGTTCCTGCAGTGGGAGCTTACTCTAGGAGGTGAGAACTTTGGCTGAGATCTTCTTGTAGTGGCATCGAGGTCTTACGACGTCATCTTGGGCATGGATTGATTATCTACGGTCCATGCTTAGATCGACTGTATTAGGCGCAAGGTGTGGTGTGTCTGCACTGATGGGAGCAGGTTCACCTTCACCGGTGAGAAGAGAGCCTTTGCAGCACAGGATAGACTCATGTAGAGGAGAGGACAACCGATCACTCATCAGTTGGCTACTCTCATCCAAGGAGCAGTTGACGTGCGGAGTCCGAGTTTTCTTATCGTGGTGGATCAGTATGTAGATGTTTTTCCTCACGACGTTCCAGGAATACCTCCTCACAGAGAGGTAGACTTCTATATTGACATGTATCCCGGGACATCCTAGATATAGACTCCAGTATATCGGATGGCTCCCTCTGAGCTTTGAGAGCTCCAGGTACAGCTGGAGGACTTGCAGGGCAAGGGATTCATCTGACCCAGTGTTTCACCCTAGGCTTCCCCGATATTGTTCGCCAAGAAGGTGGACGAGAGCTTGCGGTTGTGTGTCGATTACCTTCACCTGAACCAGGTGACCCTGGAGAACAAGTATTCACTTCCGAGGATTGGCGACCTCTTCAACAGCTCAAGGGAGTACGATGGTTCTCGAAGATAGACCTCAGGTCAAGCTATCATCAGCTCAGAGTTCGAGACGAGGATGTGCGGAAGACGGCCTTCAGGTGTCGGTATGGACACTATGAGTTCTTGGCTATGCCTTTTGGAATAACCAACACTCCATTAGTGTTCATGATTCTCATGAACAGGATCTTCTAGCCTTACCTCGATCAGTTTTTCGTAGTCTTCATGGACGACATATTGATTCACTCGACTACTGAGGAGGAGCACGCCTACCACTTGCGGGTTGTACTGGACACACTCCAAGAGCACCAGCTTTATGGTAAGCTCTTGAAGTGTCAGTTATAGATTTGAGAAGTCCACTTCTTGGTACATGTCCTCTCTGAGGTGGGAGTTGTGGTGGAACCTACGAAGATCGAGGCAGTGCTAGCTCGGGAGCCACCCAGGAGCATGACGGAGGTGCATAGTTTCCTAGGTTTGGCTGGGTACTATTAGAGATTTGTGCCAGACTTCTCCATAGTTGCAGCACCACTCTCATCTTTGACAAAGAAGGGGAAACCCTTCATGTTCTTATATTTTTTTCAGTAGAGCTTCTAGGAGCTGAGACAGAGATTGACCAGTGCACCCATCTTGAGGCTACCGGAGGAGGGCGTAGGGTACGTAGTTTACTATGATGCATCAGGGACTGTACTCAGGTTTGTTCTGATGCATGAGCGGGCAGTGATCACCTATGGATCACGACAGTTGAGGCAGCACAATCATAACTATGCCACCCATGACCTGGAGTTAGTAGTAGTGGTCTTCGCCTTGACGATGTAGCGGCACAATCTGATGGGTGAGCGCTTTATAGTCTATTATGACCACAAGAGTCTCAGGTACATCTTCTCAGAGAAGGACCTGAACCTAAGACAGTGGCGATGGCTCAAGTTCCTCCAGGACTATGAACTTGAGATAATATATACACCTGGAAAGGTAAACGCATTAGTCGATTCTCTTAGCAGGAGGACGGGCATTCAGCTACTTGTAGAGTCGACAGAGCGGTTAGACACTTTGCAGATATCCTACATGGATAAAGATGGGGCAGCCTTTCTACAGTCACTCATAGTCACTACTCCACTACATCAGCGGGTTAGAGAGGCACATCGTGCGGACATTGAATGTGAGACGCGACGTGCACAGATATCTTCAAGAAAGGCACCTGATGGATTCTCTGTTGAAGGAGAGCACATCGTCCTTTTCAGAGGACGTACCATGGTACCAGTTGCATTACAGGAGGAGGTGCTGAGAGAGTTTAACACTTCCCCATTAGTATTACATCGAGGAGTGGTGAAGATGTATCAGGATCTCAGACGATAGCACTGGTGGCTGGGTATGAAGAAGGTTGTGGCAGAGTTCGTTTCACGATGCCTCACCTTCCAGTAGGTGAAGGTGGAGCAACAGATACCAGTAGTCTTGGTACAACCCTTGGAGGTCCCGGAGTGGATGTGGGATGGGTTATCTATGGATTCTGTGACTGGTCTTCCACGTAATTCCAGAGGCCACGACTCCATTTAGGTGAATTTCAACCGACTCACCAAGTCGTCCCACTTTCTACCTAGGGGAGCAGGGCTAAGTGGAGAGCTTCGGATGCCTCTACGATCATGAGATCGTATGGATTCATGGTGTGCCATCGACTATCATCTATGATCGAGATGCTCACTTTACTTCCCTACTTTGGAAGGGGTTGCAGGAGATATTTGGGACGCAGCTACGCATGAGCACCGCCTTTCACCCATAGACGGATGGTCAGACGTAGAGGACCATTCAGACTCTCGAGGACATACTCCGTGCATGTGTCCTTGACTTTGGTTGCATCTGGGAGGATCATCTTCCATTGGTGGAGTTTGCGTACAACAACAGCTACCACTCCACCGTCGCGATGGCACCATACGAGGAATTGTACGGTCGACCATGTAGACCACCTCTGTGCTGGATAGACCCTAGGGAGTCAGCACTTGTAGGACCAAAGATGGTCCAGGCCACGACGAAGAAGGTACAGATCATCCAGGAGCAGATGAGAACTGCTCAGAGCTGATAGAAGTCTTATGCTAACAGGATGCTGATACCACTAGAGTTCGAGGATAGCGACCAAATTTTCATATGGGTCTCATCTCAGCGTGGATTACAGAGATTTGGTTGGGGCGGCAAGTTATATTTGTGCTTCATCGGACCATTCCAGGTTCTTAGCAGGATAGGCGAGCTGGGTTATCACATGGCTCTTCCACCTAAGTTGCACCGGGTTCACGACGTCTTCCACGTATCTCAGTTGAGGAGATACGTGCATGACCCGATGCATATCATTGATCACGGGGAGATGGGCATCGATGACGGGGAGACTTTTGAGGAGGTCCCGGTGGAGATCGAGGATCGACAAGAGCGGGTCCTGCGTGGACGGTCAATTCCTCTATTGCGCATCAGATGGAAGCACGGAACGTCCAGGAGAGCACATGGTAGCGGGAGGCTCAGATGCGTGCATAGTACCCTCATTTCTTTCCCTAGTTTATGATGTAGCTTTACAAGGACGTAAGGCCCTGAGGTGGGAGTAATGTAAAGACCCGTAAATTACAAGGAATGTTTTTTCATAAATTCTTTGGGATTTTATGAGTACGCAGTTTCTGACGGAACCTTATTCTGAGCCCCGTTGTTCCCAGAATCAATTTCCAAAGTTTAGCTCGGGTACGTTTAGTGAACGAACGAGCGGGTTTTTCTATCTTTTGAACCGTTGCTCGGAATTGAAATCTGAGGGTACCGATGGAACCGCAGCACTGGTATTTACTTAAAAGGACCCTTAACAAAGGTGTGTTTTCTTGGGAGGAGTTATAAAAAAATGTGGCTTATATAAAAAGTAAAAATAAAATTGTGTTACAATTTTATTTCTTTCACTAAGTGGTTATATCCTAAGTATAGGAGTTGGGGTGGGACCCACTAGTTACTAACTACTCTTGAGAGGATAAGGGTGAGTGGGGCCCACACAAGCCCCCATCTTTTCACATTCCTCATAACCCTTTAAAACTCCCTTGTATTTAATTATGTGGCTTCTCCTCTTCCACATTAATAATGCCAACATATAACTTAATTAATTAGACAACTCATGGTTTAATTAATTAAGTGAATTCAATTTTGAATTTTTGTAATTTGAATTTCACGGCTTGAAATAATAAAATAAGAGGAGTCTTATTTTTTATTGGGTTGGCTTGTTGAGTGAGAATTTGGGGAGATCTCTATTCTCTTGAAGAACTTCATCCTCCATGAAGAACGACAACACTTTGTCAAGGATCATTGACTCGACGACCCGGTTTCTTCCGTCCTCTTCTTCCTCCATGACAAAGGAGGAGGCACCGACATAGAAACTCACCAACTAAGTCACTCCATAAAATCCTCTCTCTACGACAAAGGAAGGGAGGCACCACTTCCTCCTCGGACGCTCTCTATTGATGTTTATGGAACCTCACCCCACGACGTCGTTTTCCGTGATGCTCATCCTTCAACAACTTGTGTTGAGGTAGGGGTTAATTCTTTGTTCAAGTATAATTTTATGATCTTCGTTGTTTAATTATTGGCCGCTTGTTATCAATATAATGGGAGGGGATCAGACCGTACAAAAACGGCCGATCCTCCTCCCCTTTTTTTGTTGATCTTCATTGTGGCATGAAAAGGAGGTGATGCGGTGTCGTTGCACCGCGCGGGGATGAAGAAGACCGCGGCTAGAGTGGGCCACGACGGTGGGGTGCAACGCCCTCACGCCGCACCGATGAGACCAAAGGAGGTTGTGGCCAGAAGCGGGCCACGGCGGACGGGCTTGGCGTCGTCGCGTCGCGCCATTCAGACAGAAGCCGCGGCGGTTTTCCAAAGGGGCACCCCGCTGAGCCGGCCGCTGGAGCCAGCTGGAGGTGGGACCCAAAGCGTCTCGTGGTTACAAAGGGAGGCCATTAGGGCCGGCCATTTCGGAAATTAGGAAGGTAGCCCCCCCCCCCCCCCCCCCCCCCTCGCACTTCGCTTGGTAGAGAGCCGAGCCGAACCGCGGCCGGCATCCGAGCTGGGCCGCTGGCCGGGCGGGCGAGGCCACCCGCAACGGGATGGGCTGCCAGCGCCGGGCCACGCCCAATTGATCCGGACCCGGACCTGGGTCGGGTCGCCCGGGTCGGACCGTGCCCAAACCCCCTAATTTCGGACAGATTCGTTCAAACGCCCATATCTTGGTCTAGGGACCTCTAATCGACGCACCGTCAGTTGAGTTGGGATCCTTGGAACGAGATGGTCGTTTTGGAATATTACACTCAATGTTTCGGAGAACTTTGGGTATGGTCGGGTTGGTTCGAACATGAAACCAACTGGGTCCTCGAAGCAGAAACACTAGTAACTTGAGCTCCGGACGACCGATTGATGTGTCGTCGACTTTGTTGGATTCCTCTTAGTGAGAATGTTTTTCTGGCTTACTCCACTTGAGTTTTTGATGCAGATGTAGTACGGTCATTTTGGTTTTAGCTTAAAAACCAACCGGGCCCCTGGAATAGAAAAGCCAATAACTCTCAGACTGGGCGTCTGATTGACGCGCCGTCTGTCGCGTTGAGTTCCTATTGACGTGGCAGAACTTTGTGATACATCAACTCTAGACTTCAGGACAGTTGATGTAGAAACCCCTTGGCTCATGGATCGGACCCTCCTGGAACTGATCATGTTGTGTGCGGGAACCCTAGAGCTGGTTGCGACTGTGATGACAATGAAGACTTTACTTGGATCCTACGTGGGTTCGGCAGCGAGGATGACTGTACTTGGATCCTATGTGCGTTCAGCAGCGAGGAAGACTGTACTTGGATCCTATGTGGGTTTAGAAGCGATGGTTACTGTACTTGGATCCTATGTGGGTTCAGGAGAGGAGATGATTCAGAGGCTACATCAATCATCTCCACCCCTCTTCATGAGTAGTATACCTGTTTGAGCTGAGTCTTGACATTCAATCATTATATTCGATATGATTGACATTATTTCTTATATGGATTGGGTTGTGCTTTCCTGTGTGGACTGGGTTGTAATTTCCTGTGTGGACTGGGATGAACTTGGGCTCGGAAGACGGAGCCGAACTATAATTGATAACTTAGGTATATGTATGGGAATATACCTAAGTAGTGTTGGTTGATACTTTGTTTTGTATCTTTCCTTTGTAGTTTATCCTTTGTGGATTCTGGGAGACCTTCAAGAGTCTCGGGGTCCCTACAGAGAATCGTATACTCACCCATGCACAGGCTACGCCCGCACTACGTTGTGTTGGATGTAGATGATGGACAACGCTGATTGTAGTTGAGACTTGTGGAGCGGGATGGTACCCAGAGGTGGACTATCAGGCGGGGCGTACACGGTGTGGACGGACGGATAAGAGAAGCATAGGAGACCATCTGTACCCACCCTTTATGTGGGGTTTCTGGAGGATGTCTTGGTGGTTTCTGCTTTATCTTTCAGCTGTTGTACTTTACTTTTTCAGTTGTACTTCACTTTCAGTTGGGTTTGTATACTGGCTCGTTTACCTTCCAACACTTACTTTTGTACTCAATTTACTTAGTGTTTAATTCTGCTTGCGTACTCTATGGTTTTTGTTTTCTTATATAAAGGAAATTCCTTCCCTTTTATCGGTATTTACACCTTTGGTGCTAGTCTCCAGCCCCAGGCCTATGGAAGGCTGGCTTCGGGTAGTCACAGCACGGGCCCCGAGGACGGGTTGTGAAAAATTGGTATCAAAGGGGTTGGTTCTACCACAGAACTCAGAACTCTGATAACTTATTCTATGTGAAGCGATAGTATTTAGGGTATTGAGTGTGGTTATCAGTCCAGGGAGTCCAGTGTTGGTGCGGCGGCCGACGTATCCATACACCAGGACCCTGACTTCTGATTTCCGACTCAATGCACGAAAATATTGATTGCATGTGTGTTTCAAAGTTTTCTTTGTGATTACTTTGTGTCAGCTCGCAAAGTATACTGTATTAACTATGGCGCACATGTTTCTTTTTCGGATGGCCCCACGACGACAGCCAGTTAGAGTTCCGATCTTTGTGCGAGACAGCAGCCCACCGAGTGACGAGGCCACGGAGTAGGTCCCCATTACAGAGGAGGCACCGGCAGTACCTCTACCCGCCAAGCCACCGATAACCCCAGCCCCAGAAGGTTAGAGTGCACGTCACCTGAGTGCATTGCATGAGTTTCAGCATTAGAGACCGCCCAGGTTCCATGGGGAGATGGACCCTCAGGCAGCCAAGAATTTGTTGGAGGCTGTCGTTCGAGTCTTTAGATTGGTAGGGACACCAGCAGAACTCATGGTGATCCTTGCGGCGAGTATTCTGCATGCGGCAATAGGTAGATGGTGGAGCCTGATTCTCCAAGTGCACGATGAGAAATCTCTCCTTTGGTCAGACTTCGAGAGCCTTTTCTGCTCAGAGTTCGTTCCAGCCACCCTTCGTATGGTGCGCATCCAGGAGTTACTACAGTTGCGGCAGGGCAGCAAGTTAGTAGCCCAGTACTTGGGGAGATTTACTGATATCTTGTGGTACTCCATAGACATGGTATGGGACCCATTCTTCTGGGCCATACCAGCCGGGCTGGGCCACGCCAAATTGGGACGGACCCAGACCCGAGTTGGGTCGACCTGGTTCGGGCCAACCCAGGGGGTATTGGGTCGGGTCGGACCGGGCCCAAACCCCCTAATTTCGGATAGATTCGTTCAAATGCCTATATATTGGGCTACGGACCTCTGATCGGCGCATCTTTAGTTGTGTTGGGATCTTGGGATCGAGGCGGTCATTTTGGTATATTACACTCAAGGTTTCGAAGAACTTTGTGTATGGCCGGGTTGGTTCAAACACGAAACCAACCGGGCCCTCGAAGTAGAAATGCTTATAACTTGAGCTCCGGACGTCTGATTTGCATGCCATTGACTTTTTAGGATTATTCTTAGTGAGAAGGTTCTTTTGGATTACTCCACTCGAGGTCTGGATGCAGTTGGAGTACGGTCGGGTTGGTTTTAGCTTAAAAACCAACAGGGCCCCTCGAACGGAAAAGCCAATAACTCTCAGACCGGGTGTTCGATTGACGCGCCGTCTGTCGCGTTGAGTTCCTATTGACATTACAGAACTTTATGATACATCAAATCTGGACTTATTTACACTTGATGTATCAACCCCTTGGCTCGTGGAGCGGACCCTCTCGGAATTGAGCGTGTTGGGTGCGGGAACCCTAGAGCATGTTGCGACTGAGACGACAAGGACGAATGTACTTGGATCCTACATGGTTCGGCAGTGAGGACGACTGTACTCGGATCTTACATGGGTTAGGAAGTGAGGAAGACTGTACTTGGATACTACGTAGGTTCAGAAGCGATGGTTACTGTACTTGGATCCTATGTGGGTTCGGCAGCGACGACGTCTGTACTTGGATCCTACGTGGGTTCGGCAGAGGAGATGATTCAGAAGCTACATCAATAATCTCCACCCCTCTTTGTGACTAGTATACTTGTGTGAGCTGATTCTTGAATTTCAATCATTATCTTCAATCTGATTGACTTTCTTTCCTATGTGGATTGGGTTGTGATTTCCTTTGTGGATTGGGTTGTACTTTCCTGTGTGGACTGGGTTGAACATGGGCTCGGAAGTTAGAGCCGAACTAGAATTGATAACTTAGGTATATGTTTGGGAATATACCTATGTAGTGTTGGTTGATACTTCGTTTTGTATCTTTCCTTTCTATTTTATGCTTTTTTGATTCTGGGAGACCTTCGGGAGTCTCAGGGTCCCTACTGAGTATTGTACACTCACCCCTGCACGGGCTACGCCCGCACTACGTTCTTTTGGATGCAAATGAAAGACACCGTTGACTGTAGTTGAGACTTGGGGAGTGGGACGGTACCCACCGGTGGAATATCAGGTGGGATGTACACGGTGCGGACGGACGGATACGAGAGGCAGAGGAGACAATATGTACCCACCCTTCAGGTGGGGTTTCTGGAGGACGTCTTGGTGGTTGATGCTTTATCTTTCAGCTGTTGTACTTTACTTTTCAGTTGTACTACACTTTCAGTTGGGTTTTTATACTGGGCCGTTTACTTTCCAGCACTTACTTTTGTACTCAGTTTACTTAGTGTTTACTTCATCTTGCGTACTTTGTGGTGTTTGTTTTCTTATATAAAGACAACGCCTTCCCTTTTATCAGGATTTACTCCTTTGGTGCTAGTCGCCAGCCCATGGCCTATAGAAGGCGGCATTGGGGGTAGTCACGGCACGGGCCCCAAGGACGGGTCGTGACATATTTGGCCCTTAGAAACAAATATTAAGATAGATATAATGTTATTCTCTTAGAAATTTTTAGTCTGGCAGGATGGATCAGACATCTAATAATTTAATTTCATGTGGTAAAGACCTTATTTCATATAGTTTAGTCTTATGTGATATAGAATATATAACATTCAGTTTATAATCTTATAATAAGGGATATATATCATGTTTTTTACACTCATTTAATAAGGACTATGTGAACCATGTGTGAAGCTATGTGAACTACTTTGAAGGGAATTAGAAATTTGTAATCTGCATAATTATATCTCTATTAATTTTAATAAGTTATTATTCTCAAATAGAATAGTCCCTATATACGATGTAAGGTACTTCAAATTTTTATTTCAGTTTTGGGGGTTTCTGGTAATTTATTATTAGCAACATTTAGTCTAAAAAACTACTATTTCATAAACGAGTGGAGGATATGCATTAATTACAAGAAAATATAGTTAAATTTATTACCTATACCCACATATGGACTAGAACCTTGCTATAGGACACCGATCGACATAGATAAAAATGAAAATAGAAATAAGGGATCTATAACTATTAGAAAATGTTCTCATGGATATAGTTTAGAAAGATCCATCCTGTGAAGGAATTATTTTTACCTAAGGGGCATGAAAAAGTCATACATCTGTAGTTCATTTAGGCTAAGGTTGTATGCCTTTCCTAAAATACCTAAGGTCAAGGTTGATGTGGTTAATGGTAGCAGGTCCCATCCATTCTTATATTTTTAATAAGTATAATATTAATAATAGTATAAAATTATATATACACATATGTGTGTGTGTGTCTATGTGTATATGTATATATTTATACATGTAGTCTATCACTGGTTTTTGTTAAATTCTTTAAGGAATTATAGAAGAGATACTAGGATGACATCCCATCTATGTGTTTTTTTGGATGTATATGGCCATGATCATGAATCACAGGTGTAGATACCTATTTCCATTATTAACTGTGGCAGTTGAGGCCCGATGTCCACAGTTATAAAATGTGGATATAGGGTCCTCCCTGGAATGGTTAAGGTCATTTCTCTAGGAAATTCATGTGGTTGTAGCTCATTTTCCCATCAATATATTCATTAGGAAAAAGTAATGTTGATAGCCTTTGTGGGTGACCGCCCAAGGATATAACATATATACACTATCAATTAGTTTTTATCAATAGTTATAAAAAATTGTTATAACAAAATTTTCAAATTTTTTATTATTTACTGCTTGTGAAACGCAATTTGAATGAGCTTTATGGTTGTGAAATATCTATAAAATTTTCTCATAGGTTTGTTTTAATTCATAAAACTAAATATATAATCATTCAACTTTTGTAAATTAGTCACAAATGTTTAAATTGAGGTAAGTAGAGTAAAAATAATGTGTGATATTTCCTTTTTCCCTTTCATTGGTAAATATGTTCTCATCTGTATAAAAGAATGAGTTGTCTTGTTATAGAACCATATAGCATTGAATTGTTAGTTAGACTATGAATTTTTTTCCCTATCCACAACTTTATGAATGATATTATATAAATACTTATTAAGTGACTCTATATATCCATTTCAACACATGTGTTAATGGGATGAAGGATTTAACTATAAATTATACTCTAAAAAAACTTATTCAATTACAATGAAATGAATTTGCATCCATTTTCTATAAGAATTGTGTGGGGAAATCTAAGTGTGGTGATTATATTATATTTTATTAAACATGTCATATCCTTGAATTGGATTTGTCTTAAAGGAATAAATTCAACTTATATAGAGGAAAATTCAATGACGATTGTAGTAAATTTAAATCTATGAATAATTGTTGGATGGTATAGATGAATGAAATTTATCCTCTCTATAGTGAATGGCTTGGACTATTTTGTAGTGTATAATAGAATTAGGGGTTGATGAATGATGTTATCTGATACCTAACAATAATGAAATATACTCATGTATTATATACAATCATGCATCATTTATGTCTAAAAATATCCAAGCCCCTTGATTTGGTGAATGATTTGGGTTCATATTTGATGCAAACTACAAGTGATAACATATAGTTCCTATATGACGATGAGGTTTTCCCAAAATTCAGTGAATATGAGAAGGAAACCAACAAGTTCTAATTTATTGAGGACTTTTTTTTGATATTTGGGTTATCTTAGAGGATGCAATTTTGTACTATTTGATGACCTTCCTCCTTAATAGCTCACTGTTATATATGGGTCCAACTTCAAAAGAATTATAATAAAGGAAACTACTAACCAGTTATTGAATTATTTAGAGAGGTGGAAAACCTATCTCTAGACTAATTAAATTAAATTTCATTTATTTAATCCATATATTTCATGATTAATGTAGATACCACTCTTTAATACTCAACACAGATAATTGTCTTATATTGATCTAGATAGAGATATTTATGGTTAGATTAACAGATGCATTTTCTCATGTATTGTGTGAATGGTTAATGTAACATACGATTGGAACTTAGGTAAATTGAGCCATCAGTTCCTAGGTGTATTCAAGAAAGTGCATCATATACTCTAGTGTAATAGAATACACTCTTTTAATGTATTTTGTTAGTAGATCAATTCCACTTTTTACATTTAACTAGATTAGTTGTGTCAACATGGTTAGCTCCAAGATTATAAGGTGGGATTGGAATACTTATTCGTTGTAAGTGTATCCCTATAAAAAGATAAAAGATCAAGGAAGTAGTGATTTTTCTAGATAAATAAAAACAATCCCTAATCTGAAATAGTAGATTTATGGGTCTTTTATTCTCTTTTCAATAATACATTGACATGAATAATTCAAGCATATTTTATATGTCTGATAAGTTCCATATCAGTCCCCAGCCTTAAAAATTACTTAATCTTGAGTTATTACAAGAATACACATTGAGTATCTTTTCAGGTTTAGAGTTTTAGAGAATTAGATCAGAAATCATGCATTACATTCCACATTTCAACAAGGTGGTTACAGAAAAGACAATATTCATTTTTCCCATAAAAAGAGACATATTTAAAATAAAACATGGATTCATTCGTGGCACTTCATCGACACTATCATCACATCATGTAATTTTACCTTAACATGTGAAAAACATTTCAAAAACATGGGATGAGCATAAAAATCTCAGTATGTGATATAAAAGTACGAAATGAAAACATTACTCCATGTGTACATAAAAATTAATGAAATAATACTCTACTCATAAAACATAATCACTTTATCATACCTCATGAAATCATAAGATTTATGAATAGATCATAGAAAACATAAGACATAAAGGTAACTTGAGGTATTCATAACATTCTTATGTAGGGAGTAACCCTCATGGTTACGTTTGGAATACCCATCACAGTATATTCCCTAAATATCTTCGGAGAAACCATAGCGTTTAACTCCTTTGTGTTACCCAATGAATTGGAGAGCTATCATTGACTCACCCACCATTAGTTTATCATGGAACCACCCATCTTCATAAACAATGCCCAAGAACCATAACATAATCGTATCACATAAATCATGCATAAAGGAAACATAACATTTCCATATTTCAATCACAAGATGTCAATAAAACACATTGATATAATCAAAACATTATCAAAACCATTTTCAATACCAAAATAAAAAAAATTAAAACATGGTATTTATTTTTATTTTAAAAAAAGTTATGGCTTGTAGGGGAAGCCGAAACTCAAATAATGGTCACGTCGGCAGAGAAGTCGTTGTCACCGCATACGTACGACAAAAACATTCCTTTTTGTCATTTATTAAAACACTTCATATAAAAAGATTCCTTTTGAATAAAATTAAAATTCAAATGGGTTTATACAACTTATAAAATAAACTTGTGTATAAAACAAAATATGCCTCAATGAAAGGTGATTGAGACGAAGTCACATACCTCATGTCCGACTTGACTTGATCGTTCTTTAATATTCTGAATAATAAACTAGAGTTAATTTATAATTTCTTAAGAACCTTTTTCAAGTTAATTATTACTTTTATATCACTTATTACCATGTTATGAACATGATGTAATTATTTTAGTTAATAATTGTCATTTTGTCGACCCTTGGTACTTGAGTCAAAAATAAACTTCTTATAATTATAAGTTGTTCATGTGGTAAAATATCCATTATATCCAGAATAATATTCATGATGTAGATATCATATATATCATATATATCCAGTATATACATGCATTTATAATATTACATAACTTTTAGAGGTGAGAAATGAAATGCACCGTTCATGGAGACGGTAAGCCGTACGTATGCATGAACGCTACTTTTATTCCTATTTTAAATTTAATGGAATAAAATAATAATGATATAAAGGTATATTAAAATTCCAGTATGATATCATATGTAATACCATTAACTCCATCCTTTATACATCTCACATATGGCATTAACAAATCAAATCACTTTGAGGGGGTGGTAGTCCGCACTTCCTAAAATGAAGATATCGTGTTTACCCATAATGGAAACCATAAGGTATGCCATAAATGAAAAATACAGAATCATAAGGAAAAAATAGACATAATATATATCATATATTAATATAGTTACATATTAATGGCCACCATTAAATGTATTAAAATAAGATTGAACAATCATTTTTTTGTGAGGCAGTAATTCATCATCTACAGAAACAGTATGTTATTTAACCATTAGATGGAAGTGTGTGTAAGTTTAAATAAAATCCTTCTAATAAAAACATCCTAGTATAGTTTAGATACTGATTTTGTTACAAAATAAAAGATTAAAATAGTTTAGGGGGTTGGAGAAGCAAAATAAAGCAAAAGAACACAAGTGAATACAATACCTTTAAATCAAGTAACTCCCCTTGGTTTGAAACAAAAGGGTTTCTTGAAGAGATTTATTCCTAATATAAGGCTTGTAAGATTAATAAAGGGATGTGGAGAGATACAATGAGCCTATATTGGCTGATATAATGCCTTGAGAGGTGTGGGTAACGTGGTATAGGTGGGGGTCTTTTATAAGAGGGAGGAGGGGCACTCTTGGAAAGTCAAGAAATGTTACTTCATTATATAATGAGTTTCGGATTTTAAAGGTCCCACAATTATATATTTAGAGGATAAAATGATAAGGGTTATAAATACACCCAATAAATAAGTCTTTTACAATTTTAAGTCTTATATTTTACATTATCTTTTCATTTTATTTAAATCGTTCATTAATGAAGTAATCGTTGTATCATCATGGTGTCATAAAAAATTTAATTTATTGAATGTCTAAAAATTATAAACAAACTACCATGATGTAGGAAATCATTTTAGATTTCAAATTACTATTTATAGTCTAAGATATCATTTATTTAGACAAAATTAAAATTTTTTACTTAGGTGTTACATACTTTTGTTATATTCTCCTTTCTTTAAAAATAAACTGATAAATTGTCACTATCACCCAAAAGTGATTCCATGGGGTCCCTAAGTTGGCAAAAGGAATACCATGGTTGGCCATGACACAAAAAGTATCATTAGGACACATTTTGGGGTCGTTTGTTATTATTATGATATTATTTTATTACCCTTAACTACCCGATTACTAATTAATCACAATAATTAAAGATAATTACAATCATTACTATTCATAATGTCCAAAAACAAAAGAGTCTTAATTACATAATTTGGACCTTTTGATTCCAAAAATTGAATCCATTTTACCAAATTACAAACACATAAATTGTAGTAATTAATTTAAATATAATTCTCATTGTTAAAACAAATAGCGGGTTTTTAAGAAACAATATTTATCAAAAGTTTGACAATTTTTTATGTCAAATTTCAAAGTGAAATTAATTCCAATGACAAAAATAGGATTAAACGGTAAAAATATATTATACTTTCACTTTAAATCCAATTAAAAAGATAATCTATTCATATAATTAAATTAGCTGAAAAACTGTTTTGAAGTAAAATGCAGTATTTTTCACTATTCATTAAAAAATGAACATTGTCCGAAAAATACCAAAACTTTATCCAAAGTAAATTTCAATGTCCCAATACTAAATAATAAGTTTATTTTGACAAATATATCTTATATTATTGTCAAAATATATATTTAAAAATGGTTCGCCATCAAAAGACAGTAAAACAATCTTTTAAAAATACTAGAGAATTCAATGCTTAAGATTGGATTTATTCTCATTTTAAGCCTCTAAAAACTATCTAATTTATAAATAGACATAGATATGAAAATACATAATTCTTTACTTACATTGTATGTTACATTCCATGTATATAAAATAACTTCTCAACATAGAGTTTTATGAGAAATTTGATTCCTATAAGGAAGGATGTTCCATAAAGAAGCATACAAATGATTTCCCTTTAGTCACCTTTTGACAGATAAAATACATTTCAAGTTTCTAAGGAATTTACAGAGATATACCATAAAACATATATAGATGAGTTGTATTACTGGTTATAATGGGTGATATGGATATTTCACTTCAAAACCATAAAGTTATATCATATTGTAAGATATAGTTCTATCACATGTTTTGAAACATATGTTAATCGTTTAGTGTAATTAAACGGATGGTAGAACATTTTTTTAACATTCACATAACATTAAATTTGGATATCATTATTATTATCATTTTTATGATGAAATGTATATGAGAATAATTGGATACAATTATCCAATAACTACCAACATGCTTAGCTAAACATTTATAAAGTGTTTTTCAATGCATGTAATTATTTGAATGTTTCATAATATTTAGTTAAAAATATGTGAAGGCTCAGGGAGCATCCCTAAAACCTATACAATGTTTCAAATTGATAATAAAGTGTTATATATGGTTATTTTTTATTCTCATATTGTAATATTATCCTTCTTACTTTTATTTTAGAGGTACTAGAATGTAGTGGGGATCAAGGATGATCTCACCTAATATTTCGGTGATTCATGACATCCTATTAACACACCATAGAGAAAATATTCCATTCGATACTTCTAATTGAACTATTTCAAATGTACATTAAATGAAAAATGACATGGATACATTCATTTTAAGTTAAACACATTGTAATTTATATTATATTATACATATTTTTTGGTATCATAGCATGGTGATATTGATATTTGGGTCTTATATTTTTTTTATGGTGCTATAGTAAATGTTATTCGATCCTAAAAAAACCGACAGTGGTATAGGATCTTTTCATGCTTCAAACAAATCATTAAATCAACCTTTAAATGAAGAAGAAATGATATGTTATTGAAAATCATAAACTGTAATATAGATTTTCATTTGGAAAAAGGATATCATAATCAATATCATAAAATATGATATAGATTTTTAATTGTAGCTATATTTGTAACATAGGGTGTTATATGTACCACCCAAAAAAATTAAAGATAGATTTAATTCAGAATACCTGAAACACTGAGTCTCTACAAAACACCTCTTTGTTATAACATAGATGGTAAACATAATTTTTCCACCTCTGTGTTTTGAATTTTGAAAAATTGACATACATGGTTGCATTCAGAAAGATATTTAGTGTCTGATAAGACAAACATAATTTTTGGTGAATAGTAACAAACCCTTATGAAAAGTAACATACCATTATGAATACTAATGAAAAGTAAAGAATAATAAATCATCCAAAAAAATAGAAATTTCACCCATGAATATATAAATACAATTTTGACATCATATAAGTGAAAAAATTATCATAGTGTAAGTATTGGTATTTTTGAATGTCATAAATATTTTAATTAAAATTTTACGATTATTTTAAATATATAAAAAAGAAATGTATTTCTATAAAATGGAATCATAAATTGTTACTTTGTTTTCTTATGGTTCTAATATAATTTTATGGAACCTTCATTAATTTTTAAGGTGTTATAAAATGAAATATAGTTTTAAATTTGTTTATTTTTGAACAAATTATGGTTTTTTTTAAAAAATAAATTAAAAATATTTAGAAAATTATTTTTAAAACGTGAATTTAATTTTTGAATTATACATGTCAAAAAAAAATTGGGGTGAATTTTTTTGATTTATGTAAAATACTTGAATATTTCGTGAATAGTAAAAATACAGTTTTGAGTTTTCATTATGTTTAAGGACATCATGATGATGTCATAATTAATATAAAATTTTGGAAAACTTGTGTACATTAAAATGTGATATTATTTGTCCTAATTGGCTAATACCTTGGTAAAATACCATGCGAAATCCCATGGATTTTAAAAAACAACGAATGAAGTGTCCTTTGAAATTAATAAAAAAATCCATCTCTTTTACAATAATTACTAAGCCATTTCTTTGTTTTCATTCATTATACACTCAAAATCCTTGAAGATATAGTATTTTTACTTACCTGGGAGTCCTTACAAGGTTACCTCAACCCCCAAGGTCTCAAACCTCATGTTTTAGTAGCTACTCTACAAGGTAAGGTAATCTAACACCCTTCCATTTTTCTAGCTTTTGTTTTATGTTATTATTTTTAATTTAAATTGGATTATGTTGGGATATGTCATTAAATATCCCCCTTGTTATCCATATGATGTAATAATGATGAGATACCACTTTTTATTTTATCTAAATATTTTATGAAATTTTAAGCGATGCTGTTAAGATGCTAAAGTTTCATAAGGGATAATTCTTCATCATCTCTCCTTTCCCATTCTTTTATACTAAAAATGAAAACACCATCCAAGATGTGCTAATTTACCCCCTTCAAGAATGAACAGTTTTAAATTTCTATTACTGTCTTAAATTCTGGTCACGAAACCATTATTATGGTTGATCCAGACTATAAAATATATATGATGTCTCATCTATTGTTCTGGAATCTTTTTGTATGCATGGTTTTGATTTATAAAGAAAAATGAGTTCACTATGCTCAAAACCCTCCAATTAAGCAAAACATTTATCATTAAACAATTTATATAATGATTCATCTTCACTACAAGTATCCAAATGAAATTAAAAACCAAGTAACCTTATGTATGTTCACTAATAACAGATAACTTCAATTCTGTACAACCATCCTCATTTTACAAGATGCTCCATTCATGTATATAAGTATACCGATCATGAAATAAATAGAACCAAATAATGAAATTGAACTTCTTAACCCATAAAAATGGCCATGAATAAACTTAATAGGGTTATAATAAATCAACTAAACTTATAAGTGGTTATATAGAGATTAATTAATGAATTTAATTTGGTTATATAGGACACTAATACCAAGTGGAGAACACCATCAGACTTAAGGTAATGGGTTTCTTCATCTCACTCCCACTTTTGTGAGACATTCTGTATTCACTACTCCTACTTGTGTATGGTGTATGTATACTACCGAATGATTTTTCATATCATTAATATATATATTTTAATTATAATAAATTTATCATTTATTATTAATAATTTTGGATCATACAATTCAATTGATTACAAATTTTTAAGTATTTTCTACATAAACCTCCAATTTCATTCAGGTTTCTCTTATTTTATACTCACCTCAGTGAAATTATTATTTATTCCTATGTAATCCTCATAAATTATGTCTTAATGTTATATATGTATGTGTACAAATAATATTCCTTCTTTATTTTCTGGATATTTATATGTTTTAAAAGGATCTTTCCATAATTCATCAATAAATACAATCTTTATTCAAGGAATTTCTTGAATTTTTACCTATTTTGAAGTTCACTCTATAATATGTTTTAAGACATATTTATTTTTATAGAATCACAAATTTTATCATGAAAATTATATTTTGGTTCATTTATGGTTTTATGAAAGGAAAAATTCCTTTTCCCTTTAAAACCCTTTAATATCTTCCTTAAAACGCACTAAAGTGTTTTATTTCTAAATATTCTTCAAAAACTCTTTTTAAATGATTTCACCTCAATAAGACTTTATTTAAGCCAAAAAAATATAATTTAAATGAAATTCCCTTGTATTTTCTGGGATGTAAATTTTCACAATATTATTTCATGAGAAATATAAATGATTGTCCAAAAGAACTCTTCTTTCCAAAGTAAATATAATTTCTCTCATCTCACTTTAAATTTTACGAGATATATGCCTTGTTCACCACTTAATTCTTTAATGTGGGGTATGTACTGCCCTTTTTTATATCATATAAACATTCTCATTATTCTCAAGATACTCTAAGGGATTTTGATTAGAATGTTTCATGGTGGTATGGGACACTTTGGAATGTTTAAGGATTATTTCTTCAAGGATTTTTCAATGGGATAATTTAAAAGTACCTTAGCCTATGTCAAAATCCTTTGATGAATCTTGTAATTCATTTATTTTTATCTTCTATTATTTAATCCATGATGTTTTATTTATTTTTTTATGACTAGTTTGACTGCGGATGCGCTATCTTGGAACCATTCCCCATATTACTCTGAATGGTTATTTTTTATGATTAGTGATTGGGGAAAGTTATTTACATTTAATATGTTAGTTTCAATTTGAATGTTTATGTTTATTCTACCTATCCCCATTCATAATAGGAATTCTTTTAACTTAGTAAGTGTCGGGCGGGGCCCACTATATCCCCTCGGTGCATCAGTAGGTGTCATTAGACAAACTATGGTCTTGGCATGAGGCATTGACAAAATGGATATTTATGGTCTTGGAATGAGACCTTGACAGTATGGTTATGATGTATGCATTATGCATTCCCTCATTATGAAAATAGCATTGATAGTTCATTTGGTCATTAGACTAGTATAATACCCATGATTATGTTTTATTATGGAATTGTTTTTTAAGATCTTATTCTTATCATAATGTGTTAAGGTTTATTTTTAAAGGTGTATCTTTTTAGTTATTGACCATGCCTAATGTTTATGTTTATTATATATTCCACTGTATTTCTTACCCTTACTGAGCATTCGATCTCACCCATTTCTTATCTTTCATTTCCCCAAGATATAAAGAATTTTATTATTAATGACTTGTTGGGCTAAAATTATAGTTGTGGATGTTCCCAATAAAACTTATATGTTGTATTTCATTTAAATTTTTAATTTTTAACCGATGTATGTATCTGTTTTTTCCGGAAAAAAATAAACTGCTCGGTCCTTCGGTATTTGATTCCTTGTAATCATGTTAATGCATTAAAATAATGCACCAGCTCCAGGATTCTCGGTTTGGGGTGTCACATTTGGTATCAAATGAAATTTAGTAGAAAACATTAAAGCTAGATTTAGAAAACGTAGTTTAGAGAACAAAACCCTGAGATATAATTTGAGGAGAAACATGCGAGAACGTACTAAAATTTTATTAAGGAACAGATCATGTAAATTTTTCTATCAAATACATACATGTCTGTATACTACAAGTGGACATGGTTCTAGCACAAATGTACCTAGGAGTAACAACTTCGACAAGGAGTTTCACGCTTGATCTGGGATATCTTGGTACATGAAAACGGTCCTTACTGCGCACTTGGTTTGACATTACAAAGGGATATGCTTCAAATAATTAACATTTTCGTTACAAACCATTATAAAGGAATTAAATATAATTTTTCCCTCGAAGAAACCATGTTTATGATTATGATATTAGTTATGTATAGTATTTAAATTTAAGCTAATAATTTTTCTAAGTTGTGATTATACATTATGATTCATAATATAATCTAGTGTATGACATTGTTTCAAAATGGAGCCTATTTAAAGGAATGAGAACCACAACAAACCACATAATTCAAAGAGTGAGAATGATTGTTTCTTCCATGAGGCTTAAGAAAGTATTTCGAAGGGAAATAATATCTCAAACATTCTCATCATATGAGGAGATAGTATAACGTCTAAATAAAAAGGATAAAAAAATTTCTAAGTATTTTAGATTTGGAAAGAAATAGGAGAAGAAGAGGACAACTAGGAAAAAGTTTGACAAAGGGAATAAGGGAAAGAAGTATTTTTCCCATGTGTGATAATTGTGTAAGGAAACACCTTGGTATATGCTTAAGAGGAAAATGTGTTATCTTAAAGTGTGGATAAAAAATCAACCATGCTCATGATTTCAAGAGATAGAAATAATTTTACTATATTAAATGCTTCAACTATAAGGATTTGGTTCACTATGAAAATTAATGTCCCAAATGTCATGTAAATATACCTTTGAAAAAGTAAAGTGATTAAGGTCAGGTTTATGATGTTAATATAGTTGAAGTAGAATAAATAGTGTATTTGTGTTTTTGGATTCCATATCTATGTTGTGATATTCTTGTTATAAGAATTATAAGATATATAAGTATTGTACTGTAGTACTATATCATTAAGGATTTGAGGGTGTAGGATGAATGGTATGAAAGAAAAGTGATTCAGTATAAAGTTAAACTATTTAGAAAACACGTGATTGAGGGAATGAAAACCCTTGATATATATCTCATGTTGAGATAATGATGAATAAATGATTAATTCATATAAGGAAAGACTACCTTGTAAGTGATTATTGACTTTTCTATAATTGGTCTATATTATCATCGATGGATTTTATAACACTTTTGGATAAATGGAATATATCCAATAACATGTATCTTACTAAAGTAATACTGAAAAGTGCATGTATCTAATTTGTTTTTTGCATTAATTAAAGTTATTACCATATTGGATACATGATGAAGTTATTCACAAGTTTGGAATGTGAAAATATAGAGTTGCTTCATGATGATCAAGGGTTAATGATAAGTTCATCTTGAAAATTCAGATACCTTCATTCTAAAGTGTTGAATCATTATATTTTTGAATGATTAACAATTTATGAAATGGTTTAATTTCCTCATTGCAAATGCTTTTAGAGTTTAATGTATAACTTCACCATATGGTGTTCCCTATGCTACGTGATGAAGTATAGATAGTTTAAGGTTCAACCAAATGATGAGTTTTTAAATGGAAACGTATATATATAGTCCTATAGGGTGGAATAATTCCTCAACTCAAGGAAAAGAGTCTTAAATAATTTTTTTTCCTATTATCAAAATCTTTGATAGTATCGATGAATTTTTTTACAATAGTTAATAGTTTTATAGTAATCAAGTTTCATCTACACATATTCTTTATCCCACTCTTTTATAACTTCATAGTTAAAATATTCTTCCATGTCTAGGTTTTTACATACAACTAATGTAACCCCATTCGAAAGCATATTTTTTGTGGTGACTACCTCATTTCCCTTAACCTCTTTTTAGGAGGATATTTTATTCACCCTATTTCTGATGTGGGTTTCCCACAAGGTAATTTTCTACCATCAACATTTAACTTTCAAAGTGTGTTTTTGAATTTCGAGGATGCAATTCTGTTGAGAGTGGATATTAATGTAACTCCCCAATAATTTATAAATAGATTTAATACAGAATGTATGAAAAAGTGAGTCTCGAAAAAACACCACCCTATTATAAACTAGCTAGTAAAAACAATTTTTCCACCTCTATGTTTTGAATTTTGATAAAATAACATTCACGGTTGCGTTCAGTAACATATTTAGAGTCTAACAAGACAATCTTCTTTTTTGATGAATAGTAACATACCCTAATGAACAATAAAATGCCTTTAATTTAATAATTTAAAAAATAAATTTAATTTCATAAATTGTTACATTATTTTCTTATGGTAATAATTTAATTTTATGGGTCTTTTATTAATTTACCATGGTGTTATAAAATGAATTATCGTTTTAAAGTTGTTTTTTTGAATAAATTGTGATTTTATTTAAAAATTAAATGAAAAATAATTAAAAAATTATTATCCAAAAATGGATTTAATTTTTTAATTCTATACTTCAAAAAATGGTTGGAGTTAATTTCTGGGATTTTTCTAAAATATTTGAATTTTCATGAATAGTAAAAAACACAGTTTTGATTTTTCAGTATGTTTAATGACATCATAATGATGTAATAGTTAATATCAAATTATAGACGACTTTTGTGCATTAAAATAGGATATTAGGTGTCCCAAGGGTCTAATACCATGCGAAAATACCATGGGAAAGCACATGGTTTCGAAAAAATAACTAATGAGGCGTCGTTTGAAATTCATAAAAAACTACCTCTCAAACCCCCAAGGTCTCGACCTTGATGTTTTAGGAGTTACTCTACATGGTAAGGGAATATACTACCCTTCTCTTTTTCAAGATTTAATTTTATGTTATTATTTTTAATTTCAATTGGATTTTGTTGGGATATGTAATTACACATTCCCCTTACTATCCAAATTATGTAATAATTATGAGACATAATTTTATTTCATCAAACTATTTTATGAAATTTTTAGCGACATTGTTTGGCTACTGAATTTTCGCAAGGGATCTCTCAACTTTATAGAATTTCATGTTCCTTTCTTTTCTTTTTATTTCCTCGCCTATTTAGTAAAAATATTGTGTTTACTCCAACAACTTATATTTATTTTAATTTTATCATGATAAAGTAATAAATATTCATCATCTCTCATTGTCCATTCTTTTATATTAAATGTGAAAACACCATCTAAGATATGTTAATTTACCACATTCATGGACAATGGATTTTAATTTCTATTATTGTCTTCAATTATGGTAATGAAACCATTCAAATGGTAGAAACATACTATAATATATGTATTATGTCTTATCTAAGGTTCTGGAATCATTTTGTACACATGGTTTTGATATATAAAAAATTGAGTTCTTTGTGTTCAAAAACCGCCAATTAACCCAACGGATATCATTAAATTATTTATATAAGGATTCATCTTCACTATAAGTAACCAAATTAAATTTACAAAAATTTAACCTTATGTATGTTCAACAATAAAAAATAACTTAAATTATATACAACCGTCCTCATTTACATGATTCCTCGTCCATGTATATAATTATACCGACCATGAAATAAATGGACCTGAACAATGAAATTGAACCTTTAAACCCATCAAAAAGAACATGAATGAAATTAATTAGGTTATATTAAATCAACTAAATATTGAAGAGGTTCTGTAAATTTTAATTAATTAATATAATTTTGTTATCCAGGACACTAAAACCAAGTGAAGAACACCATCAGACTTAAGGTATGGGTTTTCTTCATCTAACTCCCATTTTTTAGAGATATTCTGTATTCACTACTACTAATTTTATATGGGGTTTGTATACTTCCCTTTTTTATTTCATATAATTAATATCTTTATTTTCATGATAATAAATTTATCATTTAGAAATTTTAATTTTGCAGCATACAATTCAAATGATTACAAAGTTTTAAGTATTTTTTAGCCGAACTTTCATTTTCATTCGGGTTTCTCTTATTCTCTAAACAAATCAATGAAAATATTATTTATTCTTGTATAAACCTCATAAATTATGTTTTAATGTTATATATGTGTGGACTAATTCAAGCTCGATTCAAGTGAATTCTCACATTTTTACATATTTTAAAGTTCACAATATAAAATATTTTAATCCATATTTATCCTTATAAAAAATAACTTGAAAAATATATTTTTGGTTTATTTATGGTTTTATGAAATAAAACATACCTTTGTGCTTTAAAATCCTTAAATATCTTCCTTAAATCGCACTAAAATATTTTATTTATAAAGCTTATTTAAAAGGTATTTTTAAATGATTTAACCTTAATAAGACTTTATTTAAACCTGAAATATAATTTCAATGAAATTACATTTTATTTTTTTTATGTACATGTTTAAAATCAGATTTCACGATAAATATAAATGAATTTCCAAAAGAACTCTTCTTTCCAAAGTTAGAATGATTTTTCTCATCTCACTTTAACTTTTATGAGATATATTCCTTGTTCATCACTTATTTATTTCTTGTGGTGTATGCACTTCCCTATGTTATTTCATTTCAAGAGTATCATTATTCTAATGATATTCTAAGGTATTATTATTTGAATATTTCAAGGTGGTATAGGACACTTTGGAATGTTAAAGGATTATTTATTCAAGGATTTTTCAATGGTATAATTTATAAGTATCTTCATATATGTCAAAATGCATTGATGAATCTTGAACTTCATTGAGTTTAGCCTCATATGATATCATCCCCCATATTTTATTCAATGTTTTATGATTAGTTTGACTGTGGATGTGCTATCTGGAAACTGTTCCCCATATTACTATGAATGGTTAGTGTTTATGATCAATGATTGGGGAAAATTATTTTCATTTCATCTGTTAGTTTCAATATTAAAATTTATATTGTTTGTATTTATCCTCATTCATAAGAAGAATTAATTGGACTTATTATGTGTCATGTGGGGCCCGTTATAGCCCCTCGGTGCATCAGTAGGTCTTATGATATAAACTCTGGTCTTGGCATGAGGCCATGAAAATAGATATTTATGGTCTTGGAATAAGTCCTTGATGGTATGGTAATGTTTTCCCGCATTAGCAATTCCCACATTATGAAAATAGTATTGATAGTTCATGTGGTTGTTTGACTAGTAGAATACCACGGATTATGTTTTATATGGAATTATTTTTTAAGCTCTTATTCCTACCATATTGTGTTCAAGTTTATTTTTAAATAAATGTGTTTTTAGTTATTCACCATGTCTAATGTTTATGTTTATGATATCTATTGTTTTATTTCATTCCCTTACTGCACGTTTGAACTCACCCCTTTCTTATGTTTCATTTTCTTAGGACATGAAGAAGTTTATTACAAATGACATGTAGAGCTTAACTTATAGTTGGGATATTCCTAAAAAAACTTATATGTTGTATTTCATTTCAAGTTGTAATGATTAACCTATGTATGTATATGGTTTTCCAAAACAAATAAACTACTCGGTGCTTTGGGATTTGATTCGTTATAATCATGACAATATATTAAAATAATGCATCATCTCAAGGATTTTGGGGTTGGCGTGTTACATTTTAAGCTATAGTTTTACCACACCATATGATATGTGATATGAAATCATACAATCTAAGGAAGTATAGGTTCTTTTGACATGTCATATTGTATGATATCACGAGTCATCTTCGAAAATGGGGCTGATATGCAATGTTATTAGGCTATAAAGTAGGGCATCATGTCGCCACTATAATATATTGTACATCCTAAAATATGACTTCCAATTTTCCAAATGTTATATCAAAGACCAATCATATTATGTTGATTAATAGATTTCATCAAATGTAATAGATAGTTCATGAATTTTCTATCAAATATCATGATACACAAGTCGTAGAGTATGCACTAAGTCGTCACAAAAGAAAAAGACACATAATTAATTATGATATATTGAAATTTTTTTGTTCTTATAATTTTTCAATTCTAAAATTGGTTATATAATTTATAAATTATTGAAAATTTTTATAAATAAATATTTTGGGATATTTAATTAATATAAATCTTGTTTATAACTTAATTAATTGAAAATTATTTATAATTAATTTTTAAATGTTTATGAAACATTTAATAAATATATATATGTATAACCTTGATTCTTAATATTAAAATTATTTACTAATTTATTTGGAATGACTTATAATTTTGATATAAAGTGTTTATATGGAAATTATAAGGTATTTTATAACGTTTTTATAAATTTAAACATGAGGAAAAATATAATGGTGTTTATAATAAATTATGAATTTTTAAAATTATTAATTTGAAATGTTCAAATTCAAAGTCCTTATATAATAAAAATATTAAAACAATATCAAAATATGTTTTGATAATTTATATGATCAGGGATTGAAAATTATTGAATATATGATGTTTTGATTATAAAAATTTCTTATATAATATAATGGGAATATAATGTTTCTATACTTAATTTAATATGATATATTTATATAAATGTCAAATAAATTATTTCGTAATTATTTAATATAAGAAAAAAATATGAAGTATTTATATTTATTTGATTATAAAATTTCCATAATGTATTACTTATTTATAATGTATTTATTATTGTTTTATTTATGAATTGTACATAAATTTTGATCTCATATTGAAATTTATGAAATGTTCATTTATTTAGTTTATTCCCATATTTGTTATTGAATATAATTTTTTAATTATTAACAAATGTGTTCTTTTTTTAAAGTGTTATATTACTAATAAATTACCCTGAATTCATTTAAGGAGTTATATGTTACTAATTATAATTGATTTAGTTTTATTCTACCTTAACTTCTGATTATAATAGGTTATGAGCATGAAATAAATGATGATTATAGTGTATAAATATATTTTGTTAGAATTTGGATGGAATTTAGGCCACAATAAATTAAAAAAAATGGGTAGATAGACTTTTGGTTGGCCTACCCACTAGCCTATGATCTTGGGCTCTATTGAGAAAAGGGGGAATTTGTTACCTATTACTACAGGCATTCACTTGTAAGGATCATTCATTTCATAAGATTCTAAGACTATAAATAATGGGTTTCATATACAATATTCATGGAATGTGTTCGGTGTTTTTAAAATATTATTAGGATTTAAATATAGTTTAGTGACACAACATAAGGGTTTTATAAATATTTTCATATTAATAGGGTTTGAAAAAATTGATTTGGTGTAAGGAATAATGATTCAAAATAAATCATTAGAAGAATGAATAAATAAAAATGGGATGTATGAGATAATATTGAGAGATATTAAAACCCATTTAAAATATATATTATTAAATTCTTTCCAATGTAAAACTGTGGTAATATCTTGATCATCCAACCATTTATTTTTATAAAAAAAGTGGTTGTTTAAAGACTATCATTCATAAGTAATAGTGTAAATAGATGACAGAAAATGTTATATAACCTAATCCAACTATGAGATTTTGTGTAACACAATGATAAGAAACCTAGGGAGATAGGATATCAAAGGAATGGAGTTGATTTTATCTATATGATAGATTATTTAAGGATTTTTCTACAAAACCATTAAATATTGACATGTGATCGTAATAATATGACGGACTACCTAAATATATAATTGATAATATAAACATTGAATTTGAATTGTTACTTTGGTAATTATAGATCTTGGACCACTAATAATAATAATGGATTTAAAAAGGTATCTCCATTTTAGTTAGATCACATTTAAAAATAGATCTCATTTAATAGATATAAAATATGGTACTTAACAAATAAAATCATTCATTATAGATAAAATGGAATAATCATCATGATTTTGACATCAATAATTGATAAAGATAGTTTTAATTGAATAATACTTAAATACTGGTACATAAATGTAAGAATCAATCTAAATAATAATGAAAAGTATATATATTTGAGTAATACAGTCTTGAATAATCAAATATTTTATTTGTTTTAAAAAATTAATTAAGGTTATTATATTAATAATAGATGAATTTAATTGATATTTTTAATTAATAAGATGTAATATGGAAGTAGAAAATTTAATCCTCATTCATGTAATAATTATAATTGATTATATCAATTACTTAAAGAGACTCAAGGTTTATTTTTAGTCTTGTATGGAATAAAGAATTCATTCTATATTCAATTTTGGAAATAATTATGATAGGATGAATTAGTTAAATAAAATTTTACCCTATATTTTAAAAGTGTTCAGAATTCATGAACAATGAATGATACTTCAAGGTTATGGTGTTCTATTGTTAGTAAACATGAGTAAAAGTTCAAACTATAAGAATAAAACTATATTATAATGTCCAACATTGTTTCTTCCCGTATCTAGTCATGGTTTTTTAAACCTAAAGTGGTAGGAAGGATGGGTAATGTTCCTATGTGGATGGAATTTTTTGGGATTAATGAATAGGTTTGATAAAATTCATGGGGAGTCAATGTTAGATACCAATATTATAGAAATACATTATTTAGTTTTTGAAGGGTATATAATACCGAATATGTACTTTAAAAATGTTATAAGTTTACATGAGTTTAAAATCTTGGAAATTTTGATAGTTCTTTTATTGTGTTTTCAAATATAGTAGGAATAGTTATTATTTTGACTATTTAGAATAAAAATGCTTATATCAATCTTATATATATATTAATAAAGGATGTATATAGTTAAATTATTTATCTTAGGTGATAAGATAATTTATTTATTAAAAATTATTTTTTACTATTATAATTAGAAAATACACATGGTTAATGATTCATTAAATAATATAAAATGTTTTTGAATGAGGTAAGAATAAAATTACTTCATCTGGGATAAAATATTTTCACCATGATATTAGTTAAAATATGATGGAAGTATTTTTCACCACCCATAAGTGGAATATTTTATAAAATAAATTTGGTTTTTCAAAATAATTTAATAAACACATAGGATAAAATATTATATATGGTGATTAATATTTTATTTCTTAAATACCACCACTAAAATTTTATAAGTGTTATTTTCTGAACACTGATATGGTATTGTTTCTCAGCATGATATTTTGGATTGAATTTAGTTTTTAAAGGACTAGTGGGAGTATGTCTGGACATTGAGAAGTTACAAAGTTGAGTGGTAAAATATTATACAGGTAAAATTTTAAATTTAATTTCACTTAATATCCTAAAAGGGTTTAGGATGTATTGGTAAATAAATAGTAATTTAATAGTTAAACTTAGTTATAAAAATGATCTCAAATGGCAAAAATGAATGAAATGGTTTCCTGGTGATGATGATTAAGAGGAACTTTGAAATAGTTCTATTTAGAAAATGTAAGTTATTAAAAACCAAAATATTTTATGTCATAAATAAAATGAGTTTTAATACTTATTCAATGATTTTAACACTTAGAATATGATTCATAATCACCCCAATATTCAAATATTATTTTTTATAGAAGTTATAAATTTAATATTTTTAGGTAATGGTTTTATTAGATAGTCACATAGAGATGTGGTGGGAATTTTTACATCAACATGTAATGAGTTTATAAAAATCTAAAACCCAAGATATGGAAGTCATTAAACTATTATTTCACCTCAGATATATGACTAGTTCTCATGTGATGATTTTTAGTATATTCAAAAATTAATTTTTAGAATTTATGCAAATATATCAAGATATAAATCATAAATCTCAAGTTTATAAAACTTTTATGGAGGAGGTATCTAACACATGTGTATAAAAGATAACTGACATATCAATGTATGAGTATGAGTTATCCGTAATTAATGTTCTTCATGGAGTATTATAGGTTTCATTCAAAAAAAATTGGTTTCCATGAGTTAGATTCTAATATATGGATATTGAATACACACATGACACACAAATTGAATTTTGTGTGTGTGATGACCCATAAATTATATCACATTGAGTGACATGAATTTTGTATTTAGTTTACAAGGGGTGTGTATTTAGTATTTGGATTTACCTAATACCTACGTTTAGACAATATATATATCATGATAACATTAATACTTTGACTCCATTGTTACACTATCCCTGAGGATGGTATAATCATGAGGTGTTTGAGTATATGTCGATCATGTCATTAGTTGAGTATAATAATTATTGGTCTTGTCCACTTGTATGATAATAATGGAAACTAAAACATCAATTGAGATAGAATTATTGAGTTTATAACTATACCTATATAAGTGTCATTTTATGGTATTATATTTTGTCTGATGGGAAAGTGGTTTATTCATCAATCATAGTGAATAACAACTAATGTGTTCATCCATATCACTAATATATACTTAGAGAATCGAGAATGTATGAGTAGACTTACAGGATTGATGTACTCTGTATAATTTGGTGGTACAATTTCTTAGACAATTAAAATGCATGTTGTGTATGATATAATTTGTGTATAGGGGTATAAAGATGGATGTGTTTAACGGAGATCACACCAAATCCTTTATATCATGAGTAGAATTTAAGAATTATTAGAAACAATACTTCTCTTAAAATAATGAATTTGGAAATTAAAATTTATTTTCATTGCGATAAAGGTCCATGGAATTAAAATTTTTGGTCAAATGAATCGGGATTGAGTTTTAAAAAATTATAAAAAAACTTATCTAAAAGTGTTTTAGAGTATATATATAAGAAGTTTGGATGTATATTCACAAGGTTTTATATATATTGTGATATAAGGTTTGGATGGGTGATATATTTTGTACATATTTTTCAAGATATCTTAAAGGATTTTTGGATATTATTTCACAAGTTATAGTATAATATATAATGTACAGTCAAATGGATCAAACATTATTATGACTTCATGAAATTACAATATTTGTGTAGATATTACCTAATACATATATACATGAGATGTATTTTTTATTATATATTAGTTTAAGATGTTTATATTTAAATGATATAACATAAAAAACAAAATACATGTCATATGGTAATGTTGGATATATCATAAGGGGTTAAATGGAGATATCACTTTACTGTGATAAGGTCATATCGTATCTTACAATATAGTTATATGAGAAGTGTGGCAACATATGTTAATCATTTTTCAATATTAACAAGGTATATGAATTTGTTATATTAAAATTCACATCTCCTCCATGTTTTCTATCATTATTATTATTTTTTATAGGATGAAATGTATGATAGAATCTTTTAATGTGTCTATTTTTTAAATTAATGCATACTCAATCGTGTGGTTTCCAAGAATTTTTGAATGTATAGCATTACTAAAAGGTTTTGTAACATTTTATTAAATTACATGGAATATTTGGGATGGTCCCCATTGATTATATAAACTAAACAAAGGCCTTGAAAATAAAATTAATTATTATTAAAAAAATTATCAAGGATCTCCTCTACTTCATCCTTTACAATGAGATGTATTAGAATATCATGGGAGTTTTTGAGTATCCATCCAAATTATTGAGTGATTTTGGATAGTATATGGATACATAATGTTGGAAATAGTCCTTTGGATACTTATCAAATATCTTTATCTAGCACATGGTCAAAGAAATTATTTTTGATCATCTATGTTGTAAGGTGCACATATTGTTCTTCATTTTTTATTATACAGTATCAAAATAAAATTTCTCGGTTATCTCTATAGCGAACTAGTTGTGGCTTCTTTATAACCTAGCACAAGATCCAGCCTACTACAAGACCTCAAGGTCATTCACGATCCCCAAGGGTGGTCAACTAGTGTCAAGATATAGATAAGGAATCATTGGGATTGATTTCAATCTTATATGATAAAAAAATATTAAATTTGAAAAGGTCAAAATATAAAAAGAGTACATAATAAAAATAAACAACAAAATAAATAAAACAGAGCCAAAAATAAATATGTAGGAATAAAGAAGTAATAAAAAAATCAAAATAAAAGAAATAAAAGGTTGGGTAGAAGGAAACACATATTGGACATCAATCCAGAAGCTCGAATCCCAACTATAGGGGAATGAATCTAGGGCACCTGAAAGGATCATGAAGACTGTATAGGCCCAAATTCATATATACAGAGTGAGAAAAAACATTCCTAGTAGGATCCCACCAAGAATTTAATGAATACAACTATAGTTTACATTCCATTAACACTAGTTTAAAATTATAAATAAAAATATGGTTCTTCATAGACCAATTTTATAAGGGAATCCAAAACACTTCAAATATGAGTCAAAACTTTTATTTATTCCTTTTTATCAAGTAACAAGTGTCACTTGAAAACCATTTAAACCGGATAAATCCACATTTGAAAACCCAAACACTCATTTCTAATATATATGAAAATTCAAAAAATTAATTTACATTGAAATAACTTCCAACATATATTTTTCGAAAGTACCCATTTAAAATACACTTCTCCAATATATTTTAAAAATTCTTTTAGTAACCTTTGGAAAAGAACATGGAAATAACACCATCGTTTTCAATAAATTCCTTCCACACCCAATAATTTCACCAAATGAAAAAAAATTATAAATAAGGAAATGTCTTAAAACTCATAAGTAAGGAAAATACTAACTCAGATAAAATCATATAATTTCAAATCTCAATAAAAAACCAACATGTAAAAAATGAAAAATATAATAATTAAGAAAATGAATGGCTCAATATACAATAATAAGGGAACAATAGATGGTACATAGCATGAAGAAACACCATAAGGACTGAAGTAGTCTCATTGATGAAACACCATAGCTAGGTATTTGTTATTACTAGGGGCCACTATCTAGAAAATAATATTAACAACTGTAACTAAATCCCCTAACCTCTCACTTGGTATCCCAGTGTCCCCGATTGAATAACTAAAGGATATGGAACAAATTTGAGACAAAGTTCACCTCATGAAAAACAAAAATGCCCAATGGATAACATCAAAATATCATCCTTCCAACCTTCAACACTCCCTAGTAAAGATCACCACATCAATAACACATCATGAATCAAAATTAAATCCTCCAAAAATAATAATAATCAATAAAACATTATAATGGGATGAAATAGGGCATAACCTAAAACCAATTAAATATTATTTCAATAAATTTCACAAATGGTATTCACTCTATAATTAATTATAAATTCATTTGAAATGTCCCATTATCAAACCATTTAATTGAAAAGTAATTTCCAAGGGAACTATAAAAACACATAAAGAAATAAACATAATCAAGGTACCAATATATCAACAAACAAAACAATAAACCCAAAATATTTAATATTGCATGAAAATAAAAGACCAATGGGGTGAATATATAGGGGAAAATATTCAAATATTACATGAAATTTTTATTCAAATTAACAATTTCTTTTTAAATCACTGTTAAAATTTATAAAGATCTCAATGAATTTACAAAACAAAGTAAACATGGTCTAAATCACCCAATTTAAATTAAATAAACCACTTGAAACTTGAAACCCTTTCCTTAAAAATAATTTGGTGGGGAGAACACATCTAAAACCAAAAAATGATGTTCGCCACAACCATAAAAATTCATCATCCTATTTTAAAATCCATAAATACAACAAAAGAGTAAATTAGAAATTTATACAATCACTCTACATGGAATTTATTCCATGCCAAGTGATAGGAACACTTTAAAAAAAATTATCCCATAAAAAAACATTTTTTGGTGTAAATTTAAAATAAAAGAATTTAAAACATTTAAGCATATAATGGTTTTTAAAATTAAGTGATGTTATAGAACTTCATACCACAGACCAATGGAAATCGAGTTAGAAGTAAGTTGTAGTGGTCCAAAACATGTCGCATCGGAAGGTAAAGGCACACACACACAAGAGAGTGTCCCTATGAACCCTAAACACAAAAAATAAAATTTTTAGACTCTTAAAAAACATTAATCCAAACTTTGGTAGTGATTAGTGTACATGGGGGGAATAAAATTAGAGAAAATCATGTGAGTTAAGAGGGATAATAAAAGGTAAGAGGGAATGATAGGATTGCCACCTGAAATAGAGAAGGAAACGTCCATAAGCATATTAGGAGGTGAAGATGATGGGAGGGGGTGGAATCATATGGGGAGTACGCTGGTCCTTAGGGTGATGTATGAATGATATGGGAGTGAGGGAGATGGGGATATTTAAATTTAAGGTATTTAATTAGAAATAATTAAAAATATTATAAAATTAAAAAGATTTAAAAACCTAGGTAGACCATAGGGTTAGGCCGCATAGTTTTCTGAAATGTGTGCTAATAGTATTGGAGTACCCTTATACATAAACCAAACCATAGAATTACCTGAGTTGGGTCACGTGGTTAAGTAAATCATGTGCGAGCCATACGAACCAGCACAACCAATCATAAACAAAATTTTCACAATGTACACATTGTTATCTAAGAATGTAGGATAACTATATAATACCTTAAAGGATGAAAAATTCCATATTTGAAGTGAGAAAATTCCTTACACTTAAAATATCCCAAAATAATATTAAATAAAAATTTCCAATGACACAAGGGTATCACAATCTCATTAATTGGGTCACATTTTTTCTTTTACTACTAGAATAGATGTTATTTGATCCTTAGAAACCTACAAAAAGAAAGGCCATATTGTTAATTATCCAGTCAGTAATGGATGATGAAGGATATATATATATATATATATATTAATAGATCCATGCTCAAGATCAAGTGGATATCATGATGCTACATATAGTGGTGCATCTTTTTCACTATAAATATCATAGTAAAGAAATTATTTTGAACATTAGTATATCATCTCACATCTTCAAACATTACTCTACCGAGATATTAAAGTTTATTTTACTTTCATGCATCATTTCTCAAGGATATAATGTTTCCTAATTATCACTCCACATTTTCCAATTATATGATAAGAGGTTTTTTTCTTCATGTTGCATCAACACTATAGTTTTCAAGGGACATCAATTTATTTTATCAAAATCCTATTGTAAATCCTCATCCTATTGGTAATATATATATATATATTCATTAAGTTCATTAAAGTTAAAATTTTATAGAAGTTTTTTTATAAAATTCCAAATTTAGGTGGGGAACAATTGAGGTCATATCAATTCTATGAAATTTTTACGAGGTTGTATTTCAAGTATTGCCTCTACATTATCGGGATTGACATCAATTCCATGATGATGAACTTAAAAGATAATAAATTGTATAAATATTACCCAAAATGCACATTTCAATGGGATCATCATTAATTTATGTCACTAAATATTGGTTAATAACACTTTGAAATTGATGAAATTATCCATAAACTAACAATATTTTATACCATATCATAAATATAGAATTCCAATATTTTATTAGTGAGGGATCTTAAATTGTGATGAATCTCACTATAATTATTTCCCATGATGTTTTTTATGATATAAGAAATTATTTTGTATAAATATAAAAAAAATTATTAACTAAAAGTGATGGATTATTCATCATTAGGGGATATTTGAATCTTATTATAGCTACAATACCCATCCATGAAGGAAAAAACATAACAACTAGTCAATTAAATGATTAAAAAGTTTATAATTGGAATAGGGAAGTATTCATTTAGTAAATTATGGGTCAAATTTATAAAATCAATAAAAACATTTTTCTGATCCATTTTATATATTAATGGGGATGATATTAACAATCTATTTGTGGTGTTGGACTACATTAACATAACATTACTTGGTCATCTAGTCAACTACTTCTTCCACCTTGGCACCATGGGTCGAATACATCCACCACACTACCTATGTGTAGCCATAATTTCTAGCTAGTAAACGTTAATTTTGAATAGAAATATGAATATATTACCTGGAATTTCTTAATTATTCCATTACATTATATCCCAATATTTTTTGAGAAAACAAATGCATTATTCTAATTCTTTAGGATTTTGGGATACATTGATCATCATAGATCATGAGACAACTATATCCCCTAGATTCACATGATTATGCTAATGGTGGTTGAAATTACCTCCTTAAAACCCAGTTGGATATCTCAAATCTCCTCTACATCACCATGATTAGTAGTGTAGTGCTGAATCACTACTAGTTTTTAGGATATTCTACAAGTGTTATCTTCCAATCCATGGCTGAGAAATTATGAAGTGTGGGAAATATTTTCATGAAATTATAAAAATGTGTGAATGGAAAAAACAAAATTTAATACATGTACTATATTAATGTATATTTTAATTCATGATGCTTTTTAGGTGTCTCTTGTGATAAAATATTGCCCCGGTTTATCTAATGTACTAAAGCATGATGATGTGATGTTGGAGAAGAATGTGTCTTTTATCCAGAGACCAGTTCTAATTATTTATCATTGGGAGAATAGTTTATATTGAAAATTCATAACAATTATATAGGTTTTATACTAGCATGGATTTATAATAGAGAAAACATTAAGGAAGAATCGAAAATGAGGTTCTAATGGATAAAATTGTTCATTTGAGATGATCAATGACACTTCACCAAAGTGGGGTTCAAATTGTAAAATTTGTTCATTATGCGTTTATGAAAATTAAAATTATATGGGTCTATATAGGGATTTATTTATGTTTCTATCATGAACTAACCCATTGGGGCATAGTTGGCAGGAAATGAGCTGAGTATGACACCCCAATCCTGGATCCAATAGGTCAGGGGATGGAAACAAGCACCATTTAGGTAAATCATACACATGGTATGCCTTATCTTAATGTACCAGTCCACACACATAAAATCCATTATCATAAAATGTTGGATTTTAAATAAAATAGATGCCATTACTCATTCATAACATTTATCCCATAATTATATTACAATTAAAGTTCTGGAAGGAAATAAAAAAGGAAAATACAAGACCACCAAAAAGAAAAAAAGATCCTAACATACTAAGTAGGATGGAACTTCTATTAAATGAAAACCCACATACAAACATAGTTTATATAGACCAAACTATTCTCCAACAACTCTTATTCTACCATGGACTCTATAAAAAAGTATCATCATTTGTATAAAAAGTGGCATGTTTGTGAAGATCCGATGCATGGGTGATAATAAAAAACCATAGCAGGACACCCTAAAATCAGCAAATATAAAGAATCAAGGTAACAGTCAACTGAAAAAATGGTATTTCAATCAGGTTATAAGAGATACCAATAAGAACATCTAGAATTAGTTATACTCAAGATATACCCTACGTCTTAATGTGGATTAAACCACTTCCAAACATAGGACTCTACACAAGGATTCAAGGTAATTTTGGTCCAAAATATTCCACTCCATGAGCTATACTATCACTGAAGTTGCTCATCCAAGAAGTTCTTCTCATCGGGAATCTCCATAGAAGATATGTGATAGAACATAGAATATCTCAACACCCAGATAGGGGATCATACCCAGGACTTCAAGGGTCCACCACGAGCTCTATTGGAATAACCCACATAGTTGGGGATCATATGTATGATGATACCACAAACCCTACTAAATTAAACTACTCCATATGGATATATTAACAATGTATGGTGATCATGAAAATACCATTAACCCTACTAAGGGTGAATAAATAAATGATATAGGATAATATCCCAAGTCATATATAGTGACACCATAAACTCTATTTGAAACTTATCTAGTATAGGTTATCACAATACTAAGCTGAGGATGTAATTGAACATTGTACTATTGTAGAGATATAAAAAGGGAACACACTAAACTAATAATGGTCTATAATGAAATTTTTTTAGGATAAAATACATGAATACCATAACAAAGCATGACTGAGAAGAATGAGTGATCAAACTTACCCTTAAAGGAATGTGTGGCATGTTATATATGGGTATGTGTCCTATCTCATTAAGCTTAGAAGTTACCATGTCTCCCAATCACATGGAACGAAATTCTACAAAATAAACAACATGTACCATAGGGTAAATGGAGTGTACGTACTCATCCATCACTCTGTATTCCACCTACATGTGTCTGTATACATATGGTCAGGTCTGTGTACTTTATAATGTCCCCATGCACTTGGTCATTCCTATATACCTGGTCATGTTAGAGTATCAGGTCATGCTCATGTACTCTACCTGTACTTGTGTGTCTGGTTGAATATATGACAATGTACCCTACAAGGTAATCACTAAACTTCCAACACTAGTTCCCAAAGTTTGTGGTAGGGACCACATGGAATGTGATCTTTTAAATATTTATATAAACCCTAGAATCACTAAAGGGAGACTATAGGGTGTGTGTTCCTCAAACTACACATACTTTAGTGGGCAATTTCACAAAAATTCTATACCATTAACACATAATTTCATGTTGCTATCACCTCCATATCGACCACTAATATTTCCTCAATATTGTGGATTTGAGACTTCTGAGCCTTTCCATCACTGGTGGTTAGATTATATCCATCCAATCCACTCAAAAATCATTCCCCATCACATTGTTTCACCGTCACTGCACTAAACCGCAAGTCACGAGTCACCCTAATCTGATTCTGATCTATTTTCAATTCCACTCACCATGATAGAATCTACGATATTAAATACAAACCTACTGAAAATGATATTTTATTCCATATATTGAACCCTCAAATACATATTTCCAAATCATCACCAAACCTTCATCTAAAATAAATATCAGTGATGAACCTCCAAAGAACAGGGGAAGAAATGAAAAAAAAATAATATAGATGAAACTCAATCATTGTGTGGGTTGGCCTCAATTAATTTACATTATAATGATTAATAATGATTTAAAAATTAAAAAAATAATTAAATCAATTCATAATTAATAATAGGATAAATCAACAACTAAAATCAACAATCAGTCTTTTAACCAATTTTTTTACTTGAATTAGTTTTTGTTTGACATGGGTTATAAAAACTTCGAAAACCATATAATGAAAATTCACTACCTTAATTAGGATAGATCATTGGTAAAGAACTCCCCAACTAGTTAAGAATACATAGACCCGCTATATTCACCATCACCCTCTCAATTCACCTCTATCCATTAATTGGAGATCCTTGATACTGATCCCCCAATAAGAAAATATCTCCTCCTCTCAAATCTTCTAAGTTTATACAGATAACGTTTCAGATTTTCCATAATAGTATATATATATAGGGAGGGTTATTTTATTGCTCCAAAACAACTAATAAATTTTTTAAAATGATTAATTTTTTTATTTGTGCCCATGATTGCACTTTAACAAAATGCCTCACACTGAAAAATATTATGTAGCACCTATGTTATACCCTTATGTTCTGGATTCAATGATGGACTCGAATTTCCCATCAAAGTTCCCATTATATATTAATCCCATTATTTCTACATAACAATATATTTTGGACATAATTCATCAATTATTTTTATTTTGTGAATACCAAGGCTCTCTTGTCCTCGAAATCTTGCACCGTCTAGTGTCTGTCTCCTAAAATATTACTTAAAATATTCCTCAAAATATTCCAAAATCATATATGGAAATTACAGGGATGTTTCATTCTATCCACCTTTAAGTCATTTCATCCTAAAAAGAAAAAAACAACACAAAATTAGGATACCAAGTGCTTTACGGTGCTTCCCACTACCATGAGAACTTCTAAAGGTTCATGTGCTTCCAACAACCAAAAACATAAGGAAAGTACTTACCCCAAAAGGGTATCATTTAATATTTAGTCAAACACTATCGTGATCCTTGAAATCCTCAAAATGGAAACTCCACCCTCAATTCCCATATTATCCTGGTAAACATCACCCAATGAGTTAAATACATGCCTCCTCAACTACATCATATTGAAATGACATGTACCCAATCTATATGTGGTCATTGTGTCTAGTTGTATGACACCTTAGTACCCCAATTTAGTAACTAGAAAAAGGTTCTAAAACCCCATAGACAGACTACCATCCTAGCTAAATCCTGATAATCATAAATAAGGGGTGATAAATCATAATACACAATCTCCTTGTTGAGCCCGAAGGTCACTGTCATAATTCCAAAAGAACTGCTGAAATTACAGGGATATGATCATCTACCATTGGATGAACTACACCCATTTATGACCTTTTCTAGCACAAACTAATGGCTCACAATAATTACTTCTCAATAACTCCAACTATAACAACAGTTTAATATAGGGTTCCCAATGCATTTATTTGCATTGTTCTATACCGATAGTGGAGAGGAATCTAGTATGACATGCAACTCAATCAACGGTAAATGATCCAAACAACAATGGTCCCAATATAACATTTAATCCCAAATCATTTTCTCTAGAACCTGAATGGTATACTTTACCTAGAAATCTATCTATAGTGGAAAAGTCATTGTCAACCATAATAGAGTACCAAATCCTTTTATATATTCTCTTGAACTATGATGAGAAGTGAGATTCATAGTTAGAAATGATTATTGATAAAATTACACAGATCTTAAATACCTCATGCATGGAAAATAATTCTAAAATATACACTATGTTATGATCTTTGATGGTTAGAAAGCAGTCTAACATAGCTTTGGTCTATAACCAATCATTCAATGTCATGGACTACTATTGGTTGTGGAAGCTCTAACCTGAAAACCACACTGGTTCCATCCCATTTATACTCCCATAGGGGATCCTCATTTTTCACCAACTAAAAGGCGAGACATCATGAGTAAAACTCAGCAACAAGCTACAACATCAGTGGTCACCAAAACTGATTCTAAAGGATCTTAGTACATATACATCTCTCTTGAACATATTGTTAAATAAAAGATACCTCCTCAAACCCTCTTCTTATAGTGTGATGGGTTTCATCATCCATCATAAAAATTATGACTTACTCCCTACCTTCAGAAAAATCCATCAAGAACATGTCTCATTGATATCTGGTCATGCAAGATCCCATAATCAATCTCCCAAACTTATGCCTCCCTAACTTTCAAAAAGAGAGGATGTATAACAACCATCGACGTGGGATAATCTTCACAAGTCTTACTCCAGGGTAACAAACAAATATTCCATCTACTTTGTCACTTACCTCAATAATAGTGGATAAAAAGCATCATTTTGGGAATCTACTACCCCCAAAACCAGTCTCTTGGATGGATCCATGGATACCGCTGCCTCAACCTATACCGGTTCCACAATCACTTCCATGTGTGAGAAGAAATATCCCAAAAATTGGACCTCAAAATATAGAATTGACACTCTAATAGATTCCTTTAAATATGGTAATCTCAAAGAAAGTCTAGAACAATCTTCAAGTGTCTTTCGTGCTTAACATCATATAATGAGTACATATGGATGTCAACAAGTAATACTACTATTAATTGATCCTAAAATAATGGTCAAAGAATTTGGTTCAAACACCTCACATCATGTTGGGGCATTCAACACACCAAAACGTATCACTAAGTACTAAAACAAACCACAGTAGCTTTAGAAAGACACCTTGGTACCTATTCCACTCAAACGAGGATCTGGTGATATCTTATCTTGAGTTAAAACACTGAAATTTTTTTCCCCCAACCATAAAACAAACAAGTTATCGATTCTCAGGGGTAGTTATTTCTCTCTGATAGTCACTTGATTTAGGTGATGTCAATCCACACATAATCTTAAACTCTCATATTCTACCTAGATGAACAAAACAGGGCTACCTAGGTGAACACACTTGGTCTAACAGGGCCCTTTCCACTATAGATCCTCAAACTACATCTTCATCTCTCACAGATCCATGAGTAAATTCAATATTATTGAGAAAATATCAGACTGTCCCTAGAGAATTTATATGCAAAAAATAAAATTTTGATGGGGATTTACGTAAGTAACTTCCTTAGGGAATGCCTCCACATATTCCTCCAATACTATATGGAACTAAAATCTCATAGGAATCACTAAACCAAGTATCATACTATCCAACTAATAAGAAATCAATTGTATTTTCCTATACATTATTTCATCTATCCTGCCTAGTATTTCTCCTAACCAAATGAGGAAAACATTATCCCACAACTTGAATTCACTTCAACCCCCACAAGATATAGTCAAAAAATCATGGATTCTAGACAACTAGAAAATGAAAATGAAAACATCATAGGGTCCAACATCTACTATAGAAAGGTTCCACACTGGGCTCTCTCTCTCCTATAGAGCTAGGTAACACTGCTGATAAAAGTGTGAGATTACTGATTCTCTCTTTTAGAGTCTCCAAACTCAATGGTAGAGCCAAATAGTCAACTAAAAACACTAATATCTCAAACCCGGGATAAAGAAGGAAAATAGTGAGTCATTATTATATCTTTCAAAAATAAAGTTAAAGCAAAAAAATATATAGGCCATGGCTCAAATCACACCCAGAACCTCTGAGTCAAAACCCTCCATTACCCGTCACATCCATTGTCACTGACCACCTACTCCTCAATCCTGGTGTAGCCCCCCCTCAAGTGGTGGTGGTGGAAATAAATCAAAGTTCCAACCACCCACTTCTACTCTTCATGATACTCTACCAAGTATTACACCTTACTAGCCTCCATGGTACAACTATTTCATTTGTATATGTGGTTTATCAATTGTATCTCTATCTACAGCAAGATTGGTTAGAAAATTACATGTAAGATGTCCAAATCCATCACAATTTTAATAATTCATCTTCCTTAGTAAGGTGAGGTTTACCATATCTCCTCATAAATGATACAAAATTATGTTTCTTGACCTTCATCGTATGCCTTCTAGTAGTAGGTAATGTTAAACCTGGTTCCCAATAAATCACTTCCACATAATCTCATGATATTTTTCATATCCCTACTCAAAATCATCTAGAACTTGTGGATCTAAAAATTTATAAATATATCATGATTCATCCTCATGAACAATTTGATTTGGATCCACACACTAATCATCGATATGGAGCACCACCTAATACCCAGCGGTAAGAAAAACTACCTCATAACCGAGCGCCTGTATAAAGGCCACATCACTCATCGGATCAAATACTCACCCTTTATATAGAATACTAATTGGATTCCATTGTTAAAACATAGTAAAATGATTCAAGATGTACGCTGATCAATGAGCATATCTAGGAAGCTTACACAAGAAAGACATGAAATCCAAAACACATTCCTCTATGATACATGTAACAATACTTTTCCATGTAACCAGTGTTTACATGTACTAAGTAAGTAAGAAGGTTTCCAGAGTCCTAGTGAATGGATACATCAACTTCTTCACCAATAACCTATTTCATATACTGAAATATGAAATTGAAATAATATAAAATTATTACCATAAATCCCCAAAACACTAAACAGTTAGACAATCTCCAAACTCTAGTACTTTGGTAGAACCGGCTATGATACCACTCTATTATGTCACGAACCACCAAGGCTCTCATGTCTAGTGATAAGTCAAGTTTGACATCCCAATCCTAACTCCAATAGGCCAAGGGAGGGTGACTAGTTTTGAGTAGTAAAATCACAAACCTGGCATGCCTTGGCCTAAATTTCATGTACACACATGCATCTCTAAACCTATAAAATGTTGAAACGTAAATAAAATTAATAAAATAATTCATGCATAATATATATCCCATAATTTGATTATCATGAATGTAATGGAAGGAAATAAAATGAAAAAATAAAATCCCACCAAAAAGTGAAAAAGACTCCAACCTGTTAAGTCTGAGGGGACTTCTATCAAATAAAACACCTCATACAACTATGGTGGTTCTATCCCATACTATGATTTAACTAATTTTGGTCCTTTAATGATTGTGTAAAAAATTATATCATCTTCATAATACATGACATGTGTGGGTAGAGCCTGTACAGGGGTGAGTATAATAATAAAAATAAGACACTCAAATGTCACCAAACATAATGCATCGACGTAAAATTATTTTCATGTCAAGGTATATTAATCAAGTTATAAGAAATAGAAATAATAATAATAATAACCATAAATAAAAATGATATACTCCATGTCTCGAAGAGGTCATAACCATTATTAGAAACACGATTCTATGTGAGGCTTCAAGGTAATATTCAACTGGGAGATTCTACTCCCTGAGCTATATTGTCAATGAAGGTGCTCACTAGAGTGTTCATGCTCTTCAAGAATCACCATAGAAGATACACACTAGAACCCTAAAGATATCAAAACCAAGATAGGGGATCACACCCAAAATCATTTGGGGCCACTATGAAACCTACTAGAATAACCCACTAAGGTGGTATCATATGTATCATGATACCTTAAACCCTGCTGAATTAACCTTCTTGATAGGGGATCGATGACTTATGCATGGTCGTAACACTGTTACCATGAACCCTACACAAGTTCAACTAAGAAATGATATAGGATAATACCCTAGGTCATACATAGGGACAAAATGAACAATATTTGTCACTCATACCACAAAGTGGATCCCAATTATAAGTATAGTATGTAACACCACACTATACCCTCAAAGGGAAAGACCAAGGGAACACACTCCACCAATACAGGTATACACTAAAATGGTTCTGGATAAAAAGAACCAAAGATCATACCAAATGTTAACTGAGAATAATGATGGCTCCAACCAACCCTTCATGGAGTAAAAGGTGTGTCCCATAGAGGTATATAATATGTATCACTAACCCTGTCACCACATGTGTCTCACTCTCACATGGAATTGTTTTTCCCAAAATATATGGTGTGTCCCATAGGGTAAAAATGTGGATATACTCACCCTAAACATGGTCTTCATCCATCCTATTCACGTAAAAATGTGGTCATTCCCAGGTACTTTTTTCTATGTTCGTGTACCTAATCAGGCCTGTGTACTTGTCCATGTTTGAATGTCAGGTCCTTCACATGTATTATACCTATTATCATGTGTTATGATATGTTTATTACCTTATACGCTTAGGGTTACATGTTGAGTCAGATCACCATATCACACAGTCTGTGTGGTATAGACCACATGATGTGTGATATTTTTTCTATGTGCAAACCTTATCACTGTAAAAATTAGACAACACAGTGTTCCTTCTTCGGACTACATACCATATAGTTGGGGATAATATAAAAAGTCTATATAGTTCATGAATTTACCCATGTCATTATTTCCTCCAGATGCACCACTAATATCACTTCTATATTACATATTTCAGTTTTATGATTCTTTCCATCACTGATGGCATGATTCCAGCATTCCAATCCACTCAAAAACCTTCACTTTTTAACAGTTCTGTCATCTCCATAATACATTCCAAGCCACATGTCACCTAAATAGGATCCTAATAAGTATTTTTCACCTATCAACAAGATCGTATCATTGATCCAAAATTTAAACCAATGGAAAATGATCCATTCCACCAAATATCGAATGTGTGAGGATCTATTTTTTCGTATCCATTGAAGATACAATCTAACTAAATATTGGTGATGAACATGAGAAAATCAGGGAAAGAAAGATAAAATGATTAAGAATAAACCACATATATTGTTTGAGTTTACATTAATTAATTACTATTAGAGGAAATAATGAAGATACTATAGTAAACAAATAAAATAAATCAATTCCAACACTATATCCAGATATATCATTAACAGAAACCAACCATTGGTCCAGGGACCAATTATTCTAGTTGAATGGAATCACATTCTATATGGGATATCAAAATGGTTTAAATTTAAATAAATAGATCATCCTTCCTTGAGTTAGGTAAATCGTTGTTGAAGAATACCTCTTCTAGTAAATAAGTTGAAGACCCCACATTTTCACCATTCGCCTCTCAATTCAGCATGGTTCATTCATTAGAAATCCTTGATTCTGATCCACCAATGAAAAAATTTCTCCTTAGATCTAATCTATTAGAGTTATGTGGTTATCCATATATATTTTCCATAACATTATTTTTATTAAGTGTCTTAGTTCATTTCACTAAAACAGAAAATAAATTAATTAAATTAAGTTATTTTATTATTTACTCATGCAATAGAGCTTTAAAAAAATACTAATGCCTAAAAATATTATGTTATGTCTAGGAAAAACCCAAAATTCCTTATTTAATAGTGGTCCTGGATTTCCAATCTGATTCATTGTTCAGGATTTATACCATTATTTATGGAAAACTATTTTCACATGATATAATATATTTAATATTTTTATTATATCAACATCGAGGCCCTTCGAGCCTCAAAATGTAATGTTGTCTCATCACCTAGCTCCAAAAATATTACTTAAAATATTCCAAAGACTTACCAAGAAAAAACATGGGTGTTATAGTTCCACATGGTTCATGGATATAAGTGACACATAGAGCCATAATCCACCTAGATTGGGACCATAAGTGATTGAATTTCTACTTATGGACATGGTCTAAGTGGACTATGGATAAAGAGTATAAATGATGTCATAGTTTGCGTGGACATGGAATTATGCCAAACCTATAGAAACATCCCCTTAGGATCATGGATATTGGTTTCTATTGAACTAGTTATGGCCACATTCTAGGTATACCATTAAAATTGCTCAAGTATAATTCCATTGTCCCCATGGATTATATCCATATGTGGATTTATACTAGCTTATATCCAAAAACCATGTGAACTTTATACTTAGGCCACCTATAACTATGGGAATACTAATCATTTCTACATAACCATGCCTATAGGTTGATGTTCTAAGAGTGATTTATAAAGTATATTTATGATTTATCATTCATTTCATAGAAAATTTGTGATTTATTGGAAGAATTATCTTTATCTCGATAAGTGTTTTGCAGGTATGGTCTATTTTTGTATGGGAATCGATGTTTGTTCACTGATTTAATCTAAATCTCCTTCTATGCTTAAACATTTAATTTTTTTTGGAATATCTACGTTAAATGGGTATTTAATCATCTCATATTGGTGTTTATTTTTTTTAGAGTGAGGTAGGTTAGCTATTGAACTCTTTTTAGTTTAACTGTGCGTTTTTTGTTTGAAAAGTAAATTGATATTATTAATTAATGATTTCGGTGATATTAATATGTAAGAGGAGGACCAAGTGACGTAGAAAAATTTAACATGAATTTTTAAGTGACAAACTTGTGTAATAAATGTTTATGGATTGAAATAAAAGATTAATTGTGATTAATGATGATTTGATGTGGTAAATAGTGAGGTAGTTTATGAAACTAGAGTAATAGTTATTAGAGGGATTAATTATAAAGTTATGATAGATTAATTTGATATCTTAGGGTTTTTTTTATGTATAAGTGTTGTGCTGTTAGTATAAAAAAAGGAATTGATGCTATAAATTATTTGATTTGATGTAAATCACATTAAATATTTTCAACCATTTCCAATAGTATATATGATGTGGGATTTTTTTAATAATGCTGAATCTAGAATATATTTTAGAATGGTTTATTATTGTCAAGAATTAGTAAAGCATTTGGGTAAAATTTTAATTTTTACTTCAAGAGTTTTTTCTTGTGTAAAATAGAGTAATGAGTGTATTTAATTAACATCATATCATTGGAAGTTATATGGGATTGCAAAGAATTGTTTGGATAAATTATAGCATGAAAGAAGTATTTCAGAACATAATGGATATTTCATATGAATAACTGGATACTTTTGGTAGAGAGGTTTTATGGTAACCCAATGTGAAAATTTTTAATATTAATGATTAGACTCTAAGGAGAACCTCATGATTATTTAGTGTAAGGATATTTGAGTCCAGTTGTTGAATTCCACTATGAAGAAATTAAATAATACCTTAGTTGATGCAAGAAGTTAGTTTGGTTTATAGAAAATGTGTAGACCACACCAAAATGATGTAGGATACATTGTGATAAAGTTTGTTTTGAAACAGTTGAAGTGGTTGTTGAAATTCAATGTATATTTGAAAGAGGATACTGGTCCTGGATTCAAGAGTTTCACTATAAAATGTTGAATGGTGATATATTTTAAAGAGTCATCACACCATAAATATAGGATTATAAGTTATAATTTTTAGAGGGACAATTTTTTTGTAGCATGATGCCTTTGTCACATCATAATAATCATGATAATATTGTTTTAATCAATTTTTAATATCATGTCTTTTAGGAGATAAACTAAAATTACTATAAAATCAGTTATAGATATATAACTTTTGTCATGGTTGGGCTTGACCATGGCTATAGCTCACCTATTTTCAGGGAAAAGACCAACCATGGTAATATGTGAAACAATGCCCCTGTGGGAAATACTCTTTTCTATAGTAAAAGGGAAAGAATGTCCCTATTATAATAATCTCACATGAGAGTAGCTATAGGGGTACTTATAGCCACAAGTGAGTTGACTTGTGGCTATAGGGTAAATTTTAGGGACCTATATCCATAACCAGGCTAAAAAAAATGTCTATAGGTTGTTAGTTTGTGGATGTATAGCCACAGGCAGGCCTATATGAGGCTAAATAGTACCATTTTTTGGACTATTGTCGTGGCTATTTCATCCCATGGATTTAGGAATTTTTTTGTTATGTATAACAATATTTTTTTGTGATTGAGGCTATAGGGTGTTTTTTAGGGGTCTATTTCCATGGGTAAATCATCCCCTAGCTATTGGGTTTTGGATAAGAGGAATAATATAATAAATAATTACACAATATTAAGAAAATACATGTATAAATTTTTTCATATAAATAAATAAATATATGTATGTATGTATGTATGAATATATATAAATTTTAGTGTATATATATATGAATTTAATATGTCAGTGATGTGGCATAGTGTGTTGGTATGTATACATGAGATCAGTGTTTGAATAACACAGGAGGTGGTATTTTTTTAACCTCATAGCCACTGCAAAGGTTATTGTGGATATGCATCAGTCCACATTGACCTACCTATTTCCAATATAACCTTTCTAATGGATACATGGTTCACATGGACACAGTTAAATGCCAACATTTTTATATCCATGGTCTATTTCTCATAGGATATGGGCACACTATTAACAATTATTTGAAATTTCACTATTTTCATAGGCTTATACCATGGATATAGCCCAGTTTTTTATTTTTATGGAATCTAAAAGGATATTAATTAACTTTAATTTAAAATACATGAATGGATTAATCTATATATAGTATTTATGAAATATTGAATAGTTTAATTGAGGGAAACTAAGAGAATTTCTAATGGATTAGAGAAAATAAAATCTAGAGACATAGATATGATATCTTTACCAAAAATTATATAATATTTTTTCTATATAATATAGGAAGAAAGAGAACAAATATTATGTCATCATGGAACAAAATTTAGTAAGAATAGAGGAAGTCGGTATTGGAACTCATCGACATATATTTCCAAAGGAGAATAAAAATTTCTTCAATTGAGAAACATCCAATATATTTTCATAGAAGGAGTCCCTATTTCATAATGATGTTCAAAGATTTGTTTTGATTGGGGAGTAGAATAAAGAGATCAATAAGTACTCATATACACATGGTATGATGAAAAATTAGGGATATTTTTCTATCCTTGTATTATATTATTTTATAATTTGTTGTTATTTCTTGAATAGTGAGAATAGGGAGAGGAACTGTGGAGTGACACTTGGGAGGTGGTAAACCATCCCTATACCTCTACAAACAAAGAGACCCTTGGAATGGGTGACCTTTCTAAAATGCACAACTAAAAGTAATTTATTGTATTTTAGAACATTATCACATTTATTTTGTAAGGTTAATAGACATTGGCCAATGTGGGTGAACTTAGTAAATTTTAAGGTTACATGTACAAGATTTATATATTTTCAGAATGTTATAAATACATTTGTGGTTTATATAATCAATGGATAAATACATTTAATGAAAAGATAAATAGGGTATCAATTGCATAATCATCAAAGAAATAGATTAAATATGACGTATAAACTATGAGTTTGTTCTCATTTTTTGTTTTGAGATTTTAATGATTATTTGGTTTAATTTAGAAGCAGTTTCAAACCCTAATCACCCAAGGTATCTCATACTATGTACTCTTGTGGGGATAACAATTGGTTTTTTGAGAATAGGTTTATCTTATTGTAATTTTTCTCTCTTCATTAATATGATTGATTCTTTTATTTAAGTGCATACCCATTTATTTACTAATATAAGATTCTCTATTTTTCAATAAAAATAAGAAGAACCTTAAAATAAGAAAATTCGGAAGGAGATTCCATATATTGGAAAAAACATTTAGGGAAATTGATATTTATATAAAATATTCCAGTATCCCTTTATATGAAAGTACGAATTATTTTGAGTATAAATATTTTAATACAATAATTAATAATTCAGGAGAATATTTGGATCCATATTTCTTGGATGATGGTATATCTAATATTGATGATGGGATACTATATAGATAAAAGTAGTAAGTCATCATGATATCGAAGGATCTAGATTTGGGGTTACATGAGAAAACTATGAAGCTTATAAAGGATATTGTGTCACATATATTTCTAGTCATATGGATAAATATTGAGACAGAGAAGTTGAAAAATGTTATCCCCACATAAATTTAGCACATATCCTACAAGAGTTGGGATATGATCATAAAAACCCCACTAACTGTCAGTAGAGTGTTCTGATGTGTCCAGTGATGAGACAATGTGATTCCTGGTGTTATATTGTGGGATGTGATACTACATCAGGTTCACTACACCTCAATTCTTACATGAGGTGCGATGAAGTGTTAGGAATTAAATATAATTCCTATGAGTTTCCCCACCCCATAACAAGGAATTTTTAGTGTGTAGTGGGAAATAATATCAACTTAAAGAAAATCCATGCAGAAAGAATGAAAATTTTGACATTATTGTGGTGAAGGGGTGTGCCTAAATGGAACCCTATAGTGGAATAAGAGAGAGATATATATTTATATAAATTGGGAATGTACTGAGGGGTATATTTATAGTCCCACTTAAATGTATCACAAACCCTAAAATATTTGTTACAGGGGATTAAAATCCCCACAATCGATCTATAGGGTGTTATAGTGTGGCTAGAGAGGATGCACTGTGAAACTTGGTGTTATTTCATAGGTTTTGAGGCTGCTTCACATTACCTAAACACCAAGTTCCACATCAGGTGTTTGGGAGTGTGAATCATGGAATATAAATCCTATGAATTTCTCCACCCATTACAAGGCCTTTTCAAAGTGCAATGGGTATCAATCCTTACTAAAAGAAAATTAATTTTTGATGAATCATAAAGTGGAAAATACTATGATGGAGGGGTGTTCCCTAAAGGGATCCTATGAAAATCTTTAATAAAATATAAATCTTGGTGTATTCCAATATTAGAGAGTATAATTTAACGACATGTAATTTTATAGAATCTTTTCGTTTGAATATACATGTGCATCATATTAATCATTATATTATAGTATGAAACAAATTCAATACATAATAAAAAACAAAAATAGTATTTAATTAATTGATAAAATTACATTTAAATAATAAATAAAACTAATAAAATTTACAATATTATAATAGTAAAATAAGCATAAATATGAAAATATATTAAGTCTCAAAATTTCAATCATTTTGATCTTGTATAATTATCACACACACTTAAAAAACTATAAGAAACAATTAGTGACAAAATTAATATTTTGTAAATGAATAATATATAAACATTATATGAATTAAATTTATTGGTGGATGATGGAATTATGAATTTTCTATAGGAAGTGTAATCCCAATAAGACAGTTTGAATATTAATATGATCATTGGAATAGTAATAAAAATTTTTTGAAAAGAAACCTAGCCATGATAATTTTAAAAGTCATATAAACAATAAAACTATTTAATGAAATTAAAATAATACTGATTATATATATAATAATTTAATATAAATATTATAACATTGTAAAATAATTATTCAACTTAGAAACTCAAATAAAGTAAAAATATATTTTTGATAAAGTTTGTTTTAATAAACATTATAAAAACCATAATTTTTATATAAATAATTAAAATTTAGAAAGTTTTAAAAATATTTCGATAAAATAAATTTAATTTTTTGAATCATCACGTCAAATATTTCTCAGGTTTATTTTTTTATAAATTTCTTCGAAACTTCAATTTTTAGGAATGTTGTAAAAAAACAATTTTTCAAATATCTCATGTTTTACAGCATAGAAATGGTGAAATAATTACCTAATATATCTTAAAATGGATACCTAAAACTAAAATTATTTTAAAAGTAATGGAGTCATTTATAAATAATAAAATTCATTTACAACACAAAAAGGTATTATCTAAAATAAAAAAATGTAAAGTATTCCATATAAAAAATTCATTTTTTTATTGTTTCCTTTTGTCTAAATTAATAGATTTATTATATAAACTATTTTAATGTCCTAAAATAAAATATTTTTTAAAAAATATGATTCATAATTTCACAAATATCACTACTTAAATTCTTAACTTAAAATTATAAGTTTATTTAATTTTTTTAAACCAAAAATACCTATTGTCTTTGTGTATAAATAATTCTCTCCTTTCTCACATAATATAATTCTCCATATACTTATCCAATACCAATATCTTCCCAAAATCATTAAATTATTCACCTTACTACTCATAGGGACATTATGGAGTTTCACAACTCTAATCCTTCAAGGCGTTAAAGGTCATTCAAAAAAAATAACAACAATAACGAGGTAAGTTTCCTTCCTTTCCCATATATTTTCCCTCCTCTATTTTTATATCCTTTTATTCCATTTTAATTAAAAAATTATTAAATTAATTAACTCATATTTTAGAATGATTTTAATGATTTTAATATCCTATAAAATTTTTATTTTCAATATATTTATATATTTTATATTTCTCCCTTTTCCTTTTGATAATGTCTCATAACTCAGTTTTTAACCACAATCAGGGCCATTTTTAATACTTTACATATTACCACCTATATATATGGTTTGTGTAGGTAATGTATATTATTTAAAATATTATTTTAATGTATTAAAATATTTTGGTATAAATTTTTCAAGAATTATATTTATGAAGAAACAAAAAAGAGAAAACCAAAATTATGAAAGTACAATTGAAAAGAACACATGACATGAAAACATTTCAAATTTAATAAACAATATTAACAAATAAAATATAATTATTATAATTTACTAAGAGTTAAATAATGAATATAATTCACTTATGGTTTCATGTATTAATAAATATAATTTTATTCAACAATAGGCTTAATCTTGAGGAAACAAAATAATATCGAAGGTGAGGGGACACTGGAACCTGATTCATTCCTTCATGTATTTTCCTCTTATTCTCTATCAATTTTTTTGGGATTATTCTAGAACCTTTTATAATTATAAAATATTTAACTTTTTATATTTTATTTCCTATTGGTATATATGATTCTAATTTATATAGAATATTTCTGGGCCACCTTTAATGATTTTTCAAAAAAACATTATTTCCCAAAAACAAATCATCGATTAATATTGAGTTTCTTCCACATCTCACTAGGACCTATGATAATTTTATGAAAATAATTAATGACTAAAAATATGTTTTCCTATATTATTTTGGTAACCTAAAAACTTATTCATTTAAATATTATTTATCAAATACTTAGGAAACCCATTTCTTTTCCGGGTTTTATTTCATTCCCACAAATGTATATAATATCATTCTATATAGCTTTCATTATTAAAAATAAATAAATCATTATATGTGTGACTATAATTAGATATCCCTATAATGAATTAGTTAATGTGATATATCCAATGATATTGTGTATATTATTCATAAACATGATGCAATATTTTTTTCATTTTATGAAATGATGATTTTAACTTGTATGTTATAAATGAACATGATGCTAACTTTAAAATGATTACCCATATGATATTTATTCATGTCTCTTGTTCCTTCCATGTTATTCCTCCCCATACTAGGCTTTTAGATAACCCTTTCATTGATATATATCCTCATGTGACTACATATACTAAGGATAATATGAAGTCTAATAGTATGACTATTCTAAATGAATAAAATAATGTGTAATTATTATGTATTATTATATTATAAAAACCCTATTTTACTAAGATAAAAAATACTTTGATTCTAGATTGTATTTTTATTATAATTTTTATCTTAAAATTTATTCAATAATCATGTATAAAATAGACTGGTCATTATAGTTGGTATAATAGAAATATTTATATAATTTTTTAAATAGGTTTTCAAAGATAAACTTGGATAAACATAGGGAACCCATAGGTGAAGGATTTGTAATTCATTTATACTAGTAAAAAATCTATTTATCATTTATTGTTTAGTTGGGTTTGATCAAAACTTTTCTTCTTAAGAGAATACAAGGAACTGTAAACCATAAATGTAAATGGTGAAAGGTATAATAAATATTCACTCATTTATAGATATATATTTTTTAATTAGTGTTAAAATAAATACTTTGTTTCCTACTAGTTTTATAGATTTATTGAATTAGCTCCAAGATAACTTGAATTAAAGATATGATGGAGAAAAACTAATGGCCAAATCATTAAAACCTAGTTGTTAAACTCTTCCTTAATTATCATCTATGTAAAGGTTACTCCAATGAATCTCATAATCCTTCATTTGGTATAATTTTTTCATATTGGGAATGTATTATCACACATTATATTGTTCTAACATTAAATATTACAAAAATTAAATTTCTTTTTATATCTCAAACCATCCTATGCTCCATTACAGATGTAATGTAGTTTATGAATACACAGACAAAAAAATCACTCAAAAGTATGGGTTTTTATACCCAATAAAAATAATATCTTACTTAAATGGTTCATTAAAATGAAAGTATAAAACATGATTATTTTCCCATTATGATTTGATATCCAAATATATTTTCTAAGTAATTATCTCGACTTTCCCCATAGAGGTAGAATTATCAATAGAACATATACTCAAATCCACACCTATGTCCAAGAGTTCTTATATGATATCCCACATAGAATTGGAGTATTTTAAGAATAAACTACATGTTCTATAGTATAAAGGATGCATACACCCTAATTTATCACAATGGTCTGCACTGGTGCTCTTTGTTAAGAATAAGGATGGATTACAGTGACTTTTTACTGATTATCAAGATCTCTATAAATTTAGCATAAATAAGAAGTATCCACTACCAATGATTTACGGCTTGTTTGATCCAATTAAAAGAGATCAATTCTTCTATAAAGTGGCTCTTAATTATAAATATAATCAAATGAAGGTTAATACATAAGCTATTAAAAATACAACCTGTCATACAAGATATGGACACTATGAGCTCATTTTGATGTCATTTGGACTTACAAATAACCCTGCAATCTTCATAGACATTATAAAAATATTTTTTATATACTACCTTCAAAATTTTATGGTGGTCATGAAAATAAAATTTTTATCAACTCTAAAATAAAGGAAGAATATGAACTGAATCTAAGAATTATGATAAAAACATTAATTAAGGATAAGTTGTTCACTAAGATTAGAAGATATGAATTTTGGATGCACCATGTAACTTTAATGGGGCATGTTATCATGATAAAGAGGATATGTATGGATCCTGTGAATAAAAAGGAAATTAAAAAATGTCATATACCCAAAATTGTTATGTAGTTTTATAGTTTTTTTCATTATCTTGATACTACCAATGTTTTGGGAGAAACTTCTCTTGATTCTCTTTACCCCTAACTAAGTTAACCAAGAATAGAGTTAAGTATATCTAGATAGAATAATGTGTGTAAATCTTTATGTATCTCAAGAAGATCCTAATATCTACACATGTACTCAAAAATCCCACAATTATAAAAGGATTTCTGATATATGGTTATTCGTCAAAGAAATCCTTATGTTGTACACTCATGAAAAATAAAAAAGTGATAGAATATTCCTCTTGATAATTAAAGGTTCATGAGAAATGTTATTTGATATATGATATATAGTTGTATGTTGTAATATTATAACTAATGATTTGGAGGTATTTTCTATACATAGATATGTCTTACATATAAACAGATCATAAGATCTTGAAGTATAAATTCTCACAGAAAGAACTAAATATACATCCCTAAATATGGTTATAGTTAATCAAGGACTATAAATAATTAATCAATTACAATATCCATAAGTAAAATGAAATGGCATATAATATAAGAAGAAAATCTACATCAACCTTATCCGTGATGAGTACTGAGAAAGATCCATTCCTTTTACACATGCAAAGGATGAAAATGGGAATCATATAGGAAGGAAACACATCCTACCTTTCATAAATGATTGATATACCATCCATTTTGGAGAAGATAAATAAATCTAAAAGGGTATATAATGATATTTAAAATTGGTTTTATATAATAATAAATAGTAAAACCTTATAGTTGAATATTGATAAAGAAAAAGTTGTGATATTTGAGACATGTTTATTCATACCATCAAATCTTGACATAAATAAAGAGATATTAGATGATGATCGAAGATCATTATATTCAATCAATATTGGGAATATAAATATGAATAGTGGTTTTAGAGAGAAATTATCTTGGTATAATATGAAGAAGGATATTTTTGAATATACATCAAAGTTCTTTGTAAAAAAACAACTAAAGAAAGTGAATCCAAATTCCAACTGGATGATGAAACTGTTACCCATACCTACATGGATATGGATAGAAATTACCATGTATTTTTTCCATAATCTTTAAAATAAATCCAAAGGAAAAAATTAGAATAATATGATGAAACGGTTACCCATACATATATCGAAATGGGTAAAAATAACCATATATTTTTTCACAGTAATTTCAAATAAATATAAAAGAAATAATGACCTATAAGTTATAGTTATCATCTTATAAATACTTCTCACTTTAAGACCATATTATTGGACTTATCACTCCATTAAAAAGAATATGTATTCACTATAGAAGTTGTGATCATGTTTTAAAAACCATTATCGATTGAATTTTATTTATATCAAATGCTAATCATAGTGAACTGGATAAGTTTTCAATATTACTTGAAAAAAGAATAGAACTTTTGTATGAAATATCACCTCATTCCAGAGAGAAAATATAAATTAAATATATAGACACTTGATGATATAATAATATCCCATTATAATGGATTCAAAGTAATTTCAGATCAATAACTTCATTTAGTAGAGTTAGTATAGAATAATAGCATCCAATCGAGAATTTATATCGATCCTTATGAATCAATTTATGGAAATAAGTGAAGAACTAAAACGTTTTGAGATGAATTTAGAGAATATAAGTTTTTTTTACCTAAGTAAGTTATTGAAGTTTCTTAGGAGTTCAAAACCATTCAATCGAATATCATAGAATCATGATGTGTATGGAAGAGATATAATTACAATCATTGATCTTACTTGGAGTTTAAAGTTAGAGATAAAGTGTTACTTTTTATATCAACATGTATTAGGGGCATGTGGTTTTGGAATAAGGGAAATCCAAGTCCATGATACAATATCCCTTTTTCTATTCATGATCACATTTAATATGTGTCCTCTCGACTAGAACTCCCAAAAACGAGTCCCAAGTGAATGATGTTCTGTATGTACCACTCTTGACTAAATAAATATATAATCCCACACATGTACTAAATCAAAATGTGGAAAATTTGGTTCATTCTCTCTAATATTGGAAGTAAATAATGATAATATTATATCATGGATATAAGATTATATCCAACAGTAAAAATTGAATTGGTAAGGTCCTTTCGTGAAACCATAACTATGAAGATTCAACATGGGAATAAGTGGATGGAATGAAATATAATAACTTTAATATATTTAAATTGATGATATGAGAAGAAATTTTTATGATTAAATTTCAGAGGTAGGAAATGATGTAACAACCTGGAGCTTTATGCTATTTTTTCTACTAAATAAACAAGTGTGTATTTTTAAGGTTTATATTGTTGTATTAAAAACATACAACATATAATAAAAACCAAAAACAATGAAATTCATTAATTGAGTACATTTAACTCATATAATAAATAAACCAATTGAAAATGAAAATATTATAATTATGAAATAATCCCAAATAATAATAATAACATAATATTTTGGATCATTTTGATCACCTATGATTATAACACTCACAAACAATTATGTAAAAATGAAACAAAATATTACTGATACAATCAACATTTTGAAATGGATAATATAAAACCTTGATAGGAATTCAATTGAATAAAGTATGAATGAATTATGATATATTTATAAGATATATAAAAGAAAATTAGACCTTTGAAAATATAATATGATTGTAGTAATTGTAATATGAGTTTTAGGAATGGTAACCTAGACAATATAATAGTAACAAAAACCTGAGTAGAAAAAAATATAATTATAAATAAATTAAATTTATTGAAAATAAAGTAAATTAATATAAATATTATGAATCCACAAAATAATTATTAAAATTTGAAACTTAAAGAAATTATAAATATGATAAAGTGTATTTTAATGTATTTTATAAAAACAATAATTTTTATACTAAAAACTAAAATTACCTGTGTTGGAAAGTTATTTTTATATAAAAATTTATTTTTCTAAATTGGATTATGGAAATTGTTTAACGGTGAATTTTTGATAATGTTCTGAGAAACTTCATTTTAATATGTGAATAGTAAAAATATAGTTTTTCAACTATAGCAAGTTTTATGACATAATAATAAGGTAATAATAACCAAATATATCTTTAATTTTAGAGATTAATATAGAATTTATTTATTAAGATAAAATTGTAATTTAAAAACAATAAAATTAATTTTCAAACCTATGAAGTGATTTCTAAAGTCAAAAAATATAAAGTATTCCATTTAAAAAATCAATGATTCATCTTTCCATTTGTTTAAACTAATAAATTCAATTAATAAATAATTTTAAAGTCCTAAAATGATATATTATTAAAAAAAATATGATTTATAATTTCAAAAACATCAGTATTTAATGCCTTACCTTTGAAATAGTGGTTTATTCATTATTTTAACAAAAAAATACACCTTTCTTGGAGTTTAAAACCTCCCTCTGTATCCTTGGAAAATCCATTCCCATACACTTATTCAATATGATGACCTAACTACATAAATTCCATTTATCCCATTGTTATACATATTTATTTAAAAAGTTACAAAACTATAATCCTTCAATTATTTTTTACTTCTCTTACATTTTAATCCAAAACTCCTTATATTAATTAAATATTATTTTACCATGATATTAATGATATTAATCTCCTATAAAAATTAGAATATGTTTATATTATATAAACATATATATATATCTCATTTTCTTTCGATAACGTCTCATTAATGGTTGGTAAACCACGTACGAGGACAATGTCAATGACTTAAATTTCACCAAATGCATTGATGGTATGTAATGATTAAGTATTATGTTTATAACTATATTTTAATTTATTCTATACATTTTTGAGTAATTTTATAAAATGATAAATTATGAAGAATCAAAATGATGAAACAAAAATAAAGACATTACAATTTAAATAAAACATGACATCAAAACATTTAAACTTTAACAAAGAATATTTTAAAATAAAATCAAATTCCTATAATCGATAAAGGATGGTGGAATTGAATATAATTTATATTTGGATTTATGTTTTAATAGATATATATTTATTATTATGTAGGGGTAAATTTGATGAATCAAAAAATATCTAATGTAATGGGAATCAAGAACCTAATTCATTCCTCTGTGGTTTTATTCAATTTAACTGTATATTTGTTATGATTATTCTAAAAACCATGATAATTTCACACTACTTAAATTTTCATTTTTATTTCTAACAGATATTCATTATTTTATATCATTGAGATAATTTTTATCCCACTTATACTAATTTTAAAAAGAGAACATTGTTTTCCATAGAAAACTCATTGATTCCTCTAGAGTAATTTCCTCTTATCATAATGACTATGATCCTTTTATGATAATATTTAATTCCAAATTATATCTTTCCTTTTATTTTTTGGAATATCCAATTTTAATCATTGAAATATTATTCATGACATCATTATGAAACTCAATCATTTTCATAGGCTTATTTCATGTCTATTATTGTTATATGTTCCCTTTATATATGTCTTGAATGATAAATTTAATTTTATGATGTGGTTAGTGGGCCTGAAATTATATATCCATAAAATATATTTTTAAATGTGATATATCTAATGAGTTATTATGTATGATTCACTAACATTACATTGGATTACTTATCATTTTATGAAATTATAATTTCAAAAAATATGTTATGAAGCAACATGCTTCTAGATTTGTTCACAATTTATTCATGAGATTTGATTAAAATGATATGATATTACATTATTTTGAATATTCCACATTCTATGTTTCTTTAAAATGATTACCCCTTGATTAAGATTATGGTCAGTTTCTTATGATTACAAAGATGATGACCATTCTAACCCATGTAATATTGATTTTTTCTCTTGTTCCTTCAATATTATTCCTACCTTAATTGGACTTATGCTCACCCCTTATTTGAATTATATCCTCATGTCACTATATATATTAAAAATAATATTAAATCCAATTAGAGAACTATATTAATGTAATTAAATAATTTTTTATGATTTATGTATGATTATAGAGTATGAATATAATTTTCCCAGGATATTGAACCTTTTGATTCAAGTGTATATTATTATAAAACAGTTAGCTTAAAAGTTTTGTAATAATAATGTTAAAAAAAGATTAATTCCTAAAAATAATGATATTCATTCCAATTAATTAGATGATACATCATTTAATATAAAAGAACTCGAGGTTGATTTTATAAAGAAAATACTCGTGTCAAAACAAGTTTAAAACATTATGGATAAAATAGAAAAATTTAAGAATACATAAAAGAATTTATTGAGGGAAATCAAGGACATACTCATGAAGGATTTCATTACTCATATAAACACTGAGATGGGAAAATATAGTGATAAGCTAGAAAAACCCTTCCATAATTTTGAGGATTATATTTATAAAGGAATGATTCTCAATGGAGACATGGGTACACAATTTTAATAAATAAATAAAAAGGAAGAACAAATTGAATAGGAATTGATCTTGGTTAAGAAGAAATTTGAGAAAAAAATGTTGAGGGTGATAAAATTTAACAAGATTCATTAAATTTATTGTTTGATTAAATTTCAGTGGATAAAAACATGATTAAGGATAATTAAGATAAATCTGAAGAGAGGAATGATAAATTATTGATGGAATAAGGGCCATATTCCAGGGGAAATTTATCATTTTTTATGTAGTTTCGCAAAAGTTTGATAAATCAAAGACCAAGGTGTAGTAAGAATATATGAATAGAATAATAAAACTCATAAATAGGTCATATGAATGGAAAATAATAAGTTTTCACAGGAGATATTAATAATATCTTGTCGTGTATGGAGAATTTAATATCATGGTTTTCATTACACTTTCCTTATGATGGATTATAATCATAATGATTTGAAGGATCAAGCATCTACACTTGAGGTAATAAAATCGTTGGTGATATTATTCTATCCATATATTGGATTTTGTGCCACATTTTTTTATTTACTGATAATTAATAATATAGAGTTGAACTAAAGAGTGTCCCTTGAGAGTTAGTATGCCATTCCTAAGCCTTTATAAAGATAATGGTCTTTGACATTGGGTGAACATGTTTAAACCACAATTAAAAAATATTTATTGTATTTTGGTATATCATTATATTATCATCGTATTCTTTATTCATACATATTTTTAACCATTTTTAATAATTATGAAAAAATAATTTAGATAAATAATATTTTATAATATTTTAACTAATATTATTATCATTTTATAATGTAAAAACCCATATTAATTTGAAAATGACATAAAATATGGATTTTGTTGAAAAAAATATCATTTTTTAATTGATTAAATGGTCATATGTCCACATTTAGATTTTTCATGTTTTTTAGGTGTAATAATTAATCTCATTTATGGGGTATGTTAACATGAAAACAAAAATTATTGTTCAATGTGTACATTATAGATAATTCTTTGTGTGCTTTCGTTGAAATATACCACCAAAATCATAGAATCTAGAATAAAATTTTGAAAAAAAAATCTGAATAAACTCTTCGGAATTTAGTGCCTTGGAACTTGGAAAAAACAATGTTCACCAAAATCACTTCCCTAAGTCGAAAAAATATTAATCTCTATTGACATAAACATATTCAAGACATTAATACAATAAAATTGAATTAAATTAAAAAATAACACATTGGTTTCTAATAGTTGGGAATGAACGTTCAACAACCATGAGAGAAACACTACAACATTCTATTTCTCTATAAAGATAATATTACAACGTGTGACTAATGAGTTTCATGGATAACTAAAAAAATTAATCATGTCGCATTCATATAAAGAAATAATTGGACCAAGCTATAACACCATAATATTATACGGTATATATCATCTTAAAAAATTCAATTCATTCAACAGGTAACATTGTACAAAAAATAATTTCATATTCCATAAATCTTATAAAATCAAAAAAGAGAACACAAAAAAAACACTTATAAATGAATAATAGATGGAAGAAGAGGCTTTTACTAGAAATTAAGGAACATATATCAATGAAATAGTAACTTGAACAATATAATACTTATGTGACCCTTAAGAATAGTAATTCATCCAATAGAATGGCAACCTCACCTATGAAAGTACAAATAAAATTTATGCATATTATAAATGAAAATATGAAAATATCATATAATATAAGTAAATATATATTTCAAAAATTATAAATTAATTGTTAGTATATTTATAGAACATAAATGTTTATTTACAATTTTATAATTAATATAATTAATAAAAATAAAACTTATTTTGCATAAAATTAAATCATAAGTTAATATATATATTTTTTCTAATAATTATAGGATAATTTTATAAGAACTTAATTAATTTTTCAAAGTGCAATAAAATCAGTAATAATTTAAAAAAAAATCAAACAAATTATGATTTCAATTAAGAAATAGACATATCATATTTAGAAAATTATTTTCAAAAATTGTAGTCCATCTTTAAATTATACATTTTTTATGGGATTTTTCTAAATTAGTAGAATATTTTTTGAATAGGGAAATATAGTAATTTATGGTAAAAGATAAATACATTAATTATTGACTCATAGATTATATATAGATGATGTAAGCCTATAATATCAAACAATCATTCTTTTTATTAATAAATTTAGTGATAGTTCTCAAAGTATTCATATTTTTAACATAAAATAAAAAGTTAATGAATAAAATAATCAAAAAACATATCCTCTCCTCCACTATAAATACCACCCCTCACAACCTCTTTTCATTACACCTGTTAAGAATTGAATCTTGTCTAATTACTAACCAATACTCTTCCCAAGTATCTTCCCCACTTCCAAGATCCTTTGGCCTTGACAAATGGCTAATCAAAATCCCCTTAGTGAAGTTCTCAAGGGGAATAATTCAAGAGGTAAAACACTTAACCCTTCTATCTCAATTTCATTCAATTTCATTTCTTTTCTAATATTTACCTCACCTCCTCTACCCAAACATGCATGATAACTATAGTATATTATATATAATATAATTTTAATATGTTTGTGTTAAGCCCATCATCAATCCCCTTCTCCTCTCCCTTTTATTCAAAAAATGAAAATATCTTCCATGGTGTACCGATTTACCGACATCGTGGATGATGCATTTTTATTTTTCATTACCACCTCAAAGGCTTGTCATAAAATCATTATTATAGTTAAATAAAATTTTATTATACATATTATAAGTCATATATTGTTCTATAACTAGAATGTATACATAATATTAATTTATAAAACAAAACTAGTTCATGGTAATCGAAACTCCATAAAAATAAACTAACATTTATCAGTAACATTCACTACAAAAAAATGACTTATACCAACAGAAATTTAGTGACATATAATATATCTGTTGGAAAAAATGAGCAATTCCAACAGATACTGTGTTTTTTTGAAACTAAATTTAAATACCAAAATTTACTTTTACCAACAAATATATTTGTTTTTATTAATTATTTAATACCAACAAATATTGTACCAACAATTTTATTTTTCACATTATCATATTAACACCAACAATTTTTTTACAAAAAAATATAATTATTATTTTTAATTACTATTACAAACATTTTTTTAACATATAAACATGTTATTATTTATTCACTACAAATAAATCATTTAAAAAGAAAAATATTGGTTAATTCCAATCAGGTGTTTATTAAATTTTTTTTGATATTAAAAAAAGAAAACGATTATAAGAAATTTTTTAAATTTAATCACTAAAAATTATGTACACATTAGTAATATGATAATAATAAATATTTATCATAAATTGTAAATTTCATTTAAGATATATTTTATAGGAAAAAAATTAAAATTATATCTTAGGTATATTTTACCAGGATGAGTTTTAAAAAACATTAACAAAAATTTAAAATGAAAAATTAAATAAAATTAACCAGTAAACCCATTCGTGTTTTCCATGCACGGCTGCACCTCCCCTCTCTCGGCTTCTTTTTTAGTCGTTTCTCCACACCAACCACCTCTACCAGCACTGGCTACACTCACATGCCTAGTTCCTCACCATCACCCACATTGACATCCACAACCTCAATTCTCCACCGCTTCCTATACAACTCCATCCACCAATTTTCGACGGATTTTTTTCTATTTTAACTATAATGTCGACATGTTGGGAAGAGCATGGAACAAAACCCATTTCTCATTCAGTTGGTCTATGTTTGAGGCTATAGGTATGTATTCATTCTATTCAAGTTTTAATCACTTCAAATCATGGTAATATAATGCTTGAATTGAATTCTAGTTAGGGTTTCTTCAAAATTAAGATTAAACGAGTTTTCTTGTTTAATTTGTTTTATGATTTTAGTATTCTAATTGCATAATCCAGTTGTTTTTTAGTGATTTTATCACCTCCACCTTTTTGGATCATCTCCTACCTAGTTACTCCATTTATAACTTTTGATTACATCAATTGGGTGTCTCAACAAATGAATACTCTTCCATATCACCATACTGCACATTATATAAATCTAGTGAGGAGGAGATGTTGATGGTTCTCATCGAATTGAAATAATTTACCACTACTGCACGGGTTTCACCATCTACATTGAATCCCCTCTTCATTCTCTCAAGGTTCATGATTTGGATGGCAAGGTGGTTTAGTTTTAGCACATATGTTTAAAAAATGATTTTTAATATTATTTTTGTTTGTTTTTCCTTATCTCTACATTATATTAAGTGTTGAATATTTTGTGAAATTATAAATAAAAAATATTTCAAGTTAAATAGCATTTTGGAAATGCTTAACCATATATTACTCCTTGGAGGATTACATTGAAGGGAATGAATAAAAACTAGTGGTTATCCACCCCTACCATTTTATACTTATTGGTCAGAGATTATTTCCCATTAGAGATCCTTGCGGATTTGGAAGGACTTCAATAATAGGGTACACTTTTATTCCATCTCTCTTATATACTTGTCCTTAACAAATGAGTTGTTGGTTATGAACACATTTGTTCATTTTGAGAATCATTGACATGCCTGAAAATTACAACTTCCCAATAATGAGTAATGCCTCAACAATTTTTTTGAGCAACTTTACATAGAAGCATTTTGTCAAGAGAAACTATAAATATTATCCTTTTTGTTCCCTTAACACTTGTAATTCATGATTCTTAATTTTATTATATACTAATATGTACTGGAGAGTACCACTGGAAGGTGATGATAGTTTAATTTTTAATAGCTGCTGGTTTATATGGTTTCTCTACTTGAAAATGTGATTTCATGTTTCTCCTTTATCTAGGCAAGTTGGTATAGTATTTTTCGATACCCACTGTGTAGTGGAATCCGTGTTGGTACAAAAATAATATGGTTTTCCACATGATTATAAGATACTATTTTTATGTTAACTAAAACAAAATGCACATGTAATAACAATCAGACATTCCACTTGTGTTTTGGTAGAAACTTCATTATTTCTACATGACAAACTGTTGGACTCGTACATTCATCACAACTTTTATTGTTGTAACATCAATTTTAACCATTATCTGTGTAATCAGAACACTTTAAATGATAATTTCCTAAACATTGTTTCTAAATCCATATTCACTTTTTGTATTAGATGACAGGAGATCCCGGATTTATCCTATCATATCCTAAATGCATCACATCAACTCTAATTTCGAATAATGAATATAAGTCATGGAAGGTTCTTGTAAAGATGGTATCATGATCCTTTCCACTGAACCAATCCAGGAAGAGCTAATAAAAGAAATTTAAAATTTTTTCTAATTCATATACCTTTAAATTAAAAAAATTATTAATCATTATTCATTTAAATTAAAATAAGAGTTTAAATTTTTATCAAGTCATTTTAAAATGTGATTTTGAAGTCATCAAAATTAATAAATGAGCAATAAAAATGAATTTTATTTGAAATTAATAAATTAAGTTCATTATAATAATAAAAATATAAAACATATGTTGTGTCTCAAATTTATACAAAATTTTCAATCAAAACATAAGTTAACACTAGTACCCCACCTGTGCAATTGCTTGGGACAACATAGCATGTAAATTAATGAAAAATTAGATCTAACTAATAAAACCCCCAACCACGCATTAGCATGAGAAAAGATAAATCAAAACTTATTGAATAATGAAATATATAAAGAACAAACAATGGAAGAGTAATTATTAGTTAATACAGAAAATAAAATAAAAAGCATTGAGTTTAAGTCAACCATAAAAAGGTATTGCTACTAGGTAACAAATACATTTCAAGAAAATATTTTTCTATTCAATTTTTTTTCATATAGAATCGATATTTATTGACTTTATTTTTAATGTCCTGTAATATTGAAGTGTCTCTGGTGAAATCAGTTTGGACATGCTCTCTTTTACCAAAGCTCTCTTAAACAAAATCATGTTCTGTCTCTACAAGGAATTTGTTTGTAGCATGTCAATCAAAGGTCATAGAGTAAAATGAGATCAACAAAGTAGCATATGTTTTTCAATGTGAACTCAGTGAATTGAATCCCATATTTGTAATTGTACAGTATTATTACATGGTTATATCCAGTTAGTCAATTGTCTTCCATATTTTAATTGCATATTTTTGTTGTATATATCCACGTGTTAGTATTCTATTAGAGGGAAACTGTTTAAATAGTCTATAATATATCTGCATATGGTTTGAATTGCATAATTCATTTGCATAAATATGTTGGTAAATTCTGTTATAACTCTTTAGGAAAAAACATGCATAACTCATAAGAATAAACCATATGCACATATATGTAAAATGTATTCATATATTGTAAATGAATAATGTGGAATGAAACATTACAAGAATAATGTGGATCTCATTATACTATACTGGGTAATCTCACAAATCAATATCGTATATTAGACGAGAATTTATACCCAATTCCATATAAGGAATTTGGTAAACCATTACGAAAAGAAATTGTGTATGAGTTAACTACATATACTGTACAGGAATGTTGTGGATCATTTCTAACTGTATACATATATGAGTTAACTATGTATATATGAGTAAATTGTCTTCATATATCATATTAATCCTTAATCTAAAATGGTTGCATTAATTCATTTTAAAATTGTATGAATAATTTTTTTCTATAATTCATGTGAAAAATTTACACTAATATCATTTACATATAGTGTTGTCCAAATGAATAAATCATTTTTCATATAGTTTCATTTTTGAAAAATATCATTTTCAAAAAGTTTCATTTTCATATTTAATTTGAGTATGATTTCAATTATTGAAACATATTTTTGTATACATTAAATTATCGATTTATGTTATTCAAAAAATTTCAGGTATAAATAAAAAATGGCATATATTTCATCTGCATACGGTTTCAATTATTTTATCTCCATACAGTATTTTAATGTTATTTTCTGTAGATTTCTCCCACAACACTTTATTTACTATATGAATGTATTTGTTATGATTTCCCCCTCTTGTTAGGTCATTTTTCATTGATGGAGATCCTTTGTATGATTACGTGAAATTCAAGCACATCGGACGTACCTTGGAATTTTTAAATCTATGTTCATATTTGTGGTATGATACCCTGTCATATTTTACATGTATATCTTAAAATTAGGAATGCATAGATTTAAAAGCCCATTTATTTGTATGCATATTTGGGTGTTCTCTAGCCATTATTTGTGTAATGGATATATTTCAGTTCCACAGGCTCACCATTTTGGAGTTTTAATCCATATTTATTATGGTAATGGACATTTGAGGGTGTTGTGCTACTGTTACCAGTCATTTGGAATGCTATTGGTTATGTATTTGGAATGTAGGTGGTGATAGGCATTTGGAGAGGAGGACTGTAATGTTGGACACTGGTACTTTTCATTTTTTTACAAACTGAAATACTATTTTAATCATGGTTATTTTGGTTATTTCAAAACAACAAAATTTAGTCAGTTCATATGATTTTTGGTTATTTCGGTTTTGGTTTCTAATGTAGTAGGGTGAGTTATTAAAAAACCATGGGTTGGTTATTTCAGTTTTGGAAAATTCTGAAGAGTTTCAACCAAAATGACTATTTTCTCACTCCTAAAAGCACAATGGAGATATCTAATTTGAGTTTAATTTTCATCTCTTTAGATTTCGTTTTAAGAAGATTTACAACTTACATGCAGTGAAAAGACAATCTTCCACCTTTCATAGTAGAATGAATCAATACCAGAAATAATGTCAATTATTCTTATTCAAAAGGTCGATGATTGAAATTCTTATCAGTTATGCACTCCTTCTCTTCAAATTTTAATCCTTTGAAATCATGGGCTTCAGGAATTTGAATTGAAAATCAGTTAGTGTTTTAGTAAAATTTCAATGAAATGTGTTTTTAGGTTTTTTTATTTATTTTCTTAGTGATTTTTTTTCTAATTGATTTGTTCTCCATATCCAATCTAGTTTTTTGAGTCATACCTACATACTTATACGCATCAATTCTCTTTGCATACTTTTCTATTTTATTCATTGAATCTATGTTCATTTAATTAACCCATGTTGTTATAGTAAGAATAGGATGGGGAGGAGAGGCTCAAGTATTCTACTATGGATTCTGGCATTGATTTTGTACACAATTTTGCACAAGAAAATTGGTCATAATTTTGGATACAGAGAGTTTAATCATAGGAATGAGGATAGGGGAGGAGACTGTATAAAATTTTGGAACTAATCCACCCCTAAAGTAGTTTTAGAAAACATTAACATTCTATTTTTTAATGACTCGTGCCACAACAATAAAGGAGCTAGGAAATCTATCCAACCCTAGTGAATTATCATGGATAATGATTTTTATAGCATCAAGAATAAATAATTCATCTGGGATGACCTTGAGACTATAATTTTCTGAATAGTGATAAACAAGGGGATGATATTGAAGAATATTCTGTCTCCCATGATCAATCCATTACATAGGGTCAATAAGGAAAGAGGAAGATTGAGGTGATGTCATAGGCCCTACAACATTGAATTCATCAGAAAATAATCCATTTATTTTCAAGTTGAGGTTCCCTAAGAACCACCCTTCTTAGATACCTTGATGAATACATGCCATATTTTTATCACATTCCTTAACCTATTGGGACAAGATTTATCATGTTACAACTATTCTTCCTAATAGAGTTAGTTGTTCAACTTATTACTCTGTACATCCTTTCTTTGGAATAGATTAGCATCCCACCTTTGTTAAAAATCAATGCCCACTCCCTATATCTCTTTCCATTGTACATTATAAGTGATATGTTAAATATTATCAATCACTTATTTTATAAATGGGGCTATGGGATGCCACAATATTTTCGACAGGACCAAAGAATGTTGGACTTGTAATGGATTTTACCATTAATACTGAATAAACTATAGAAATATCCATTCTATATCCAAATCTTTGTCGAATATATGTTATTTTTTACTATATACAAACCTTATAATCAGAGTAGTAATGGAGAGTGATACGATATGGTGTGAGTAAAATGTACACTATAACAAAAATATGCTTAGTGCGGTTTACTTTGTGATGGTTTCCAAAAAAATCCTGGAATGGTTGATTATATAATTTCTAGTGGTTTTTATTAAAATAATTAATAAATTATGTATTTAATAGTGGTTTTTTCGACCTATTGCATACATCTGATCCGATTTCATCCCTTATTTATCTGGGTATCGGGGCTTAAGAAGAAAACAACACAAACATGTTGTGGAAGATATATGTGGATTATCACATTGAAATTGCATATTTCCTTTTTTTCGATGCCATCATCAGTCATGGATACATTTTTTTGTGTAGATTACTTCCTTTCTAGAGCTCATGCCCACAAAAATTACTCAAATGTTGTTGAACAAGAGACTCTTGCACCATTTGGTCTATTAATTAGTGATAAAGGGTGAATTTTTGGTTGTTATATGTAGAAAAGGGTAAAGAATTTCCACCCTTTTGTTTTAATAAAAACAAATATATTCTAAAGATTAAACTTGAATACATTTTATTTCATCCCTTTTTACCTTTTTAAATGATGTGTGGATAAACTTGGTTGTTTTAATACTGTATTTTGATTTTAGTGAGTAGTTGTTATGTAGTTCATTTCCATGTGATCTCAACCTACAACCACATGATTGAGTGGTGTTTTCTTGATGTATTAGTGTTCTTATGCATGATTTCACTTTATGTTAATTGTTTTACACTAGAAAATCACCAATTATCCTTCATCAAAGAATAAAAAAACACTAGTAATAAAATTTCCTTGTTTTTTTTATGTTAATTTTGAATATGAAGTTACAGGTTGTGTGGGAAAAGGGTAATGAATTCCATGTTTTTGAACATGAAGTAGTGGGTGTTATATGTGGAAAAAGTGTAAGGAATTCTATGTGTTTGATTTATGTTAAATGTTTTTGTTTTATGTTAATTATTTTACACTAGAAAAATACAAATTATCCTTCATCAAAGAATGAAAAGAAAACAAAAGTAAGAAACATTCCTTGTGTTTGGATGTTAATATGAAGTTGTAGACTTTGTGTTTATTTTGAATATGAAGTTTTAGGTCAGGTTTTCTGCTTTTTCTATATACTTTTGCATGATGGTGTTTTGGAGCAGCTAGATCTAGTGTCTTCTTTGCTGAAGGCACGCTTTTTCAAAGAGTTTGAAGAAGGTTTGGTAGCTATGTACCTGTAGGCTTTTGATCATGTAGTATTCCATTAATATTATGATAAAATATGATTGATATTTTATTGGTTTTGGACTTATTGATATTTTTTTTTCACCAGAGCTTTGGTTTTCATGATCTAGCAGAAAACATTACATCATGTATTATATTGATCTTATTATGGTATTCCATCATGAATTGCAGCTTACTTGGGATGGTCGTGTATCATGGTAGCATCACACTTTCATGATTTCAGTATTTAGCATTAGTTGAATCCTGAAGCAGCATCCCATTATATGGTCCGCCTATGTAAGTTTCTTGTGATCTATTCCAGTTTCTTTTCTTTTTTTGGTAGTAAAAAAATTTCTTCTGGAAATCTAGAATTCTCTGTGTTAATTTTTAATATGATGTTTCAGTTCATGTTTTCTTCTTGGTCTATATACTTATGTATGGTAGTGTTTTGGAGCTGTTATATCCAGTGTCTTCTTGGATGAAGGAATGCTTTCTCAGATAGTTTGAAGATGTTTTGATAGCTATGTACCTATTGGCTACTGATCATGGAGGATTCTGTTACTTTTGTAACAAAATTTGATTGATTTTTTATCTATTTTGGACCTGTTGAGATGTTTTTGTCACGAGATCTTTGGTTTTCCTGATCTAGTGGAACATCTTGAATTATATTGAGCATGTTTTGGTTTTCCTTCATGAATTTGAGATTACTTGGGCTAGCCGTGTATAATGGAAACATCACACTTGCATGATTTCTGAATTTCGCATTAGTACAAGCCTGAAGAAACTTCCCCATATATGGACCACTTCTGTAAGTTTGACAAGATATATTCCAGTTTATTTTCTTTTTTTGGTAGTAAAAAAAATCTTTTTGCAATCCAGGATGCTGTGAAAATGACCTGGAGTTGTTGATCATTTTGAAGGTTGAATTGTTTTAATTTTCTTGTGTGATTTTTCTATAAGTCTATGTAATTGTCATCAACTTCTTGTTGGTGTAATCTCATTACACCTCGTGTATGACTTGTAACTCTTGCTTTCTTTAATAAATTATGCAGACAACACTTACCAAAAAAAAGGTAGAAATGATATTTTGTGACATGATTGTATTGGGTGTGTTATTGGTATCTTTTTGGAGAAATGATGCGTCAATATGAGTCATTTGGACTACCAATCCATTTGATGTCAATAGGGATGATGAAAAATTCTCACTATGAAAATCATTATAATACTTCTATTTATTTTTATATTTTTCTTTAATTCATGTAGATATGTTTCACTAATTTTTTGGTATTCTCTTTGGTTTTTTGTGATGTAGATATTGAAGCTGAAGGGTGTGGAATACACTGGGGTTGGCTCACTGGAATGGATATGCTGGAGGTGCCTCACCGGTGATGATAGGCTTGACTCATTGGAGCTGCTCATGTTGGAGCCGACTCACAATTGCTAGGGTTGGGTCATTGGGTGGGGGGTAGGGGGATCATGTTTGGGATTATTCAACGTGGGGGGTGGGGATGAGTGTCCAGTTTTGTTGTATTGATTGGTTTTGTACTGAATTTCATTATTAATATAATTAATTTTTTCCTAAGATTGAACATGTATTAAAATATTCTTCGTTTTCATAATTAAAACATATTTATTATATATGATAAACTAATAAATATAATAAAAAATTTACTAAAAATAAATATTTATAATTATTATTCAAATTTAATTTATAAATAAATATTATATGTTGGTAATATTATTTCCAACAGAAAACAATTTCACAAAAACTAGTTGCTAAACACTTTAACAAACACATATATTATCTATTGGTATTATTATAATTTCAACAGAACTATTTTATCCTTCATAAAAACATTTAGTGACAGAGTTTTTACTGATAGTTTAGTGACAAATACATATATGTTGGTAAAACGTTTTACCAACAGAAAATACACTTTTACCAACAGATATACTCCTGTTGAAAAAAGTGAAATATTTTGTAGTGATTTTATCTAAGAATCATCATCATATCTGGAAAAAATGACATATAATAACATTAAATACATTTAAGGTTCATTAATAACATAAAATTTATTTTCTAGATAATTAATTTCATTTTACATGAACTTATATACATGTATATAAGTGAACCAATCATGAAAACCAAGGAAATGAACACTCCCAAACAACAAAGGTGAACATCACAACTCATCAAAAAGGCTATAATGAACATAAAAAAATTATAATGAATCAAATACATGATGAATATGTTCTAAACTAAATTATTAATGAATATAAGTCCATTATCCATGACATTAAGTGAACGTTTAAAACACTTTCGGACATATGGTAAGGGATTCTCCTCAAACCTCCATTTTTCAATCAGCTTGAGATTTTTCTCTCTCTATCCTAATGAAATTATTCTTTATATTAATATAATTATTATAAATTCTATGTATATATTCCAAACTGATGTTTATAGATCATTTCATCTACCTTTTATGGGGAAATACATGTTTTTATTGAGTTCCCTTCTCAATTCCTCCTAATGAGCAAGTCCAGCTTAAAGGGAACTTCCCAACTTTGTAACCATTTTCAAGTAGCATCCATAATATGTTTTAATATCCCATTTTTATTATAAAATAAATAATTTTATCATGAATATATAACTTACATAATTTCTGGTTTTATATAAAATATTATTCCTTTTATTCTTTTAATTCTCCTTAATATTTTCCTAAAACCGCACTAAAATGTTTCATTTCTAATGTTTCTTAAACACTCCTTTAAAGGTTTTAAATTTAGTTGGACTTAATTTATAATTAAATATGCCTAAATTCTATTGTGAATGTACAAGAATGATTTAAATACATTCTTTCATAGACACCAATATGTTATTCCCTTTTTCCATTTATTCCCTCTCTGTGGTGTATGTATATTTCCCTTTTATTTATGATCATCATTCATTAAAAATCCATATTTCATATATCATGGATATTGTTTTTATCTTAGCCATATAAAATTTTTACATAAGGTGTTTTTATTTAATTGAATCTATGTTTGAATTATTATTTGGACTTACAGTGATGGGTGGGTTTCGGTTATAGATAGGCCCTTGATACAACGACAGGTCTCATGAGACAAAACAGTTGGATACAAAACCTTCATGTTTGCTTCAAAATAGAATCATATGGTTTTTAACTCATACACTTAAAACCTTCTTGACGGTGTAATGTTTAATGTTCCAGATACATGACTTATAATAAATAATAATATTTTGAATTCAATATTCAATTGTCACTTTCCATTAGGTTTTCATAATGAGAAAACTATGGTTTCATTTTTATTCTGAGTGTACTAATGGAATGTGTTTTTTAGATTGTTTTCCTTTCATTAATGATTATTCATTATTGAATTTTCATCATTTATTACTTTTTTATATAACCCTTATATAGTGTTTGAGCTCACCCTTTTCTTTTTTTCCTTTTCCCATGTTCTGAATTTGAAATCTTTGAATAAGTGACAAGAAGTGGTCTATCCTCTTTTGTTATGTTCTATGTTTAATTAAAAATGTAATAAGGGAACCATGTACATATCTAGTTCTTCAAGACTACTAAATTTATCAATCCTTAGTGATTTGATCACATGTATCTATTTCATTTTAATAAAACGACCACCAACTCTGGGATACTATGGTCGGGGTTGTTAGATAAGACTTCTATTTATAGAGAGTTCCACCCAATCACATGGTCGCATCAACCACTGAGAAATAAAATCATAAATTTATTACAATATTCCTACTATTTATTTCTTATAGATATCCATAGTGTGATTTTTACCTCCAGTAAACTAATAACCTCACTAGAACAAAATTAAAAACTATCAAATTCTAGAAGAACTAGAAAAAAATCCAAAATAATACCATCATGTGCTTAATAATATCAGAATAAACCCCTACTAAACAAACCATCTTCTAAAACCACCTACAAAAAAAATTAAACGGAACATTTTCACTATCCCTACATTAATAAAATATAGATATTCCAGAACTAGTACTTCTATTTGGTTTACTTCAAGCAACTGATGTATACTTCACACCATCTCAACAATATCCGATGTGAAGAGTGATTTAGAGAAACAATATATGAACTTCATCTTTGAAGACATATGCCTTCTTATAATTTTTTTAGTGTTTATCCACCTCCTAATATTCAACCAAGACCAACTTAGGATTTATGTTTCAATATTATTTTCATACCCAAACTAATAGTAAACATGTCCACTAGATTATTTTTCCCAGCAATGTTTTTCCACTCCAATTATTCATCATTAAGCATCATTCATATGTAATGGTACTACACATCAATGTGTTAAGTTATTTAATGAAACATTAGGTTCATAGTCAAATGAATTGATCTATGATTATCCTAGTAGAGAAACTATTCCTCTAAACTGCAACCCAGTTCATCAATTAAATTCCCCAACCACACTATATCCTTGATAGCTTCAGTCATAACCACATACTCTTCTTATTTTATGGAAATATAAATCATTGGTAATATCTTGACATCCTTCTAATCAAAATTCTACAAAAAGTAAAAAACATATCTTCTTATTATCTTTCAAGAATCAAAATCCCCCACCAAAGTCAGCAAATACTAACCTCAGTAACATATAATTATCTCCAAAAAAGGATTTATACCATCCATTCCATAAAGATATAAAATAACCAACAATACAGCTTCCAAATGATCTTTCCCTTGATGTTCCATAAATTGGATAACAACTCCCACTAAATCAGAAAACAAAATCTGGATGAGTACACACAAAAGGATACATCAAGATTCTGAGTTCCAAATAATATGAAACTCCCGTAATATAATCTTTTTAATATTCTACTTGTAGAGCATATTATTTTTTAATTTTATAGTGAGCATAAAAAGCGTTTAAAACCAGTTTACATCCTATCATTCTGAATCTCTCAATAATCATTAGGATAAAATCCTGATATGATAAGACTAATCTTTAGGTTCTCCTATAATATTATTTCCCTATAGTAAATATCTTTTTTGGATTCACAAATATCTATCATCTCAAACATTTGAAACTAGTTCTCATTTAACTTTTGAATGTACAAATCATTTAGACCCACCAACAAAATATCATCCACGTAAAAGGGTAATATAATGAATTCATTTACATGGATCCCTTTTGGTAAAATAAATTATTAAATTTACTTTATTTGAAACTTTTCTCTCCCATAAAGGAATAAAACTTCTAGTTCCAACAACATGGTGCTTTTTTAAAACCATAAAGACTCCATTTCAATTTTCATACTAAGACCTCATTTGGATTTTCCATGAAACCAAATGGTTAATTGATATATATTTATTTCTCTAAATACCTGTGAGTAAAATTCATGTTCACATAAATTTGTTTTAGGTAAAAATTTATAGAATAAACTATGCTTAAAACAGTTTGGATTGTAGTATTTCAAACTTCCATATAAAATATTTTAGAGAAGACAGCAATCACCTTCTTCTAAAATACTTTCATAACCAGCCTCACCATATACCTCTTCCATCTATTAGATTCTTCTTTAAACTAAAACACTAACTTGTTCCCATTTTATTTTTCCCATATTTGTAATCCTATAAGATTCCAGGTATTATTCACTCATAGTGAATCCACATCCACCTATATTGTTAACTCCTAATTTCTAGAATCACCCAGACTAGATTCTTCTTCAAGAATTTCTTGTTCTTCTACATATGTTAAAAGTAGGAAACTAATATTATCTGTATATCATTTCATAATCCATATGATCCTTGAAGGTCATGGTAAATTAACCTATGATTCAACTTATTTTAGAACTATAACTACCAGAAAATTGACTTCTAGAACTCTTGAGTTAGCTTCATCAGTTCCCAAGAATTTAGGTGTAACATCCTTCACACGGTACTCCCTCACATTACCAATATGGGTAGTGACATGACATTAAGAGAACATCCACATATGTCAGTGTCTATCAAATATTTGTGGGGGTGTGAATAATTGTGTGGATGTTATACCATCTAGTATAGAGTATAAATCATGGAAAATACTATAAAAGGGAAAAATAAATCATGTAGATAAAATTATAATTACAAATAAATAATATATAAAACTATTTTATGTCATAATTAATATCAAAATAAATGGAATGCTGAAATTAATCCAATCAAATACCAAGTTTAGACTAAAAAATAAACTCTCTAATGAAGGTATCCTCCCAAACCCCATGATTGGTGCCATATCTAAGCTCTAATATATTATAGAATAACTAAAAATCAAATTTATGGATCTATATATTTATCTATAAATTCACATAGTAAATATATCTTGGTATCAAACATTTCTTGAACAGTGTGTGAGTACAAATCAGTATAACAACACCCATGATGTCTAATAATTTTTAAAATGAATAAATAGTTCATGAAATAATACAAAAACAAGGGAACTAATTCATAAATTAATGCAGCATAATAGATAAACATGTTGACCCTCAAACTCCAGGGTGATACATAGCATCATTCATACCTACTTCATCTTAATGTTGAATATCTCTGTTAAGTGGGGGATTCTCCTGCCTGAGATATATTACCCATACCACTGGAATATTCTCCTATTGAGGAAGAATATCCCATGTTATATATCATGAACTAGTGAATCCCACCCTTATGCATCAATATTGGGCACTATGATAATTCCCAAGCTAGTTCTGCTTATATGTTACCATGGTGCATTACTCATTCCAATGGATAAGTATCAAAGAAATCATGTATGTTGGACTCTATATGAATTCCCATGATAGATCTTCTTATGTGTTCCTATGGTGAAATACCATACCAAGGGTAAAAGAATCAAAGTAACAATGAATCATGTTCAAATAAGTAAAATTCATACCAAATACCAACCATACCAAGAATACATTCAAAATACACAATGTTTATTTATCCAAAATCCCATTTATCATTCCTTTATTTAAATATACCAAGTAACCAGTTATATTCATAATTATAACAATTCATTTATTACATTTAAATTATGCTCAAATTCAATTTACAAGATTTCATTTCCATTATCCATAATATTATCAATAAAAATCAATTATATTCCAATTAATCAATTCAAGACAGGTGACTCTATTTCCTGCCAATTTCCATGTTATGAAAATTTCATGTTTACCCAAATACCACATTGACAACATTTAATTTGAAAATGGTTCCAGGGTAGGCACACCTTTTAGTTAATCATAAGTCCTCGTATCAATACCAATAGACCCAATGATATCTGAGTTACATATAATAATATGTATACATCAATCATAGAGAGTTACCAATTTATTCAGGTCACATGTGGGGCGTTCTGACACAACCAGATATGTTGTACATAATATAAAAACCAAAACATGCCTTATTGGGATGACTAAGACCACATACATAAAGAAATAAAGATGTAGGAAACCAATATCTAGAACATGTTCAATGTGAAACATCAAGATCTCCTATTTATAGCAATTGATGTACATCATTTTGTTAGGAAGAAAATGATCGAAGAAAAATATATGAGGAAAACACCAAATCCCAAGGAGACATACCAATTCAGGATCATTGAATTTTGGATCTGATCAAAAGACCAAGTAAATGTGTTGGAGAAGATTTTGGAGCATAGTAGAACCCTCTAAATTCATAAATTCCAATTTAGTGTCAAATTAGGGATTAAGAGGTGATTAAAAGTGGCTTTTTTCGGTGGTATGTCTTCTCCCTTAATTTATACAACCCATACCAACACAACTGATCACATGGTACAAAAAATCAGCTAGTCTATAGTGTCCACTAGTGTTCCCTCGTACTTAGAGACCTGATATGATAGATTGTGCATCTCTTGTATGGGAACCCTTTGAAAATCTTCTTAACCAGAATACTATGTGGCCCACTTGCTGGCCAATGGAGTCCACCAGTGAGTCGATGATATAACGACCCATACTTTACATACATTGTTAATACTTAAATATTGAAGCATACTTATTACAACATATAACAAAACCATGAAAGGATCGTATAGGTATAGTGTCTTTAGAAACTGGGAAACATAAACAACTGGTTTATAAAGCGTCTACACTGTCTCCCATTTATTTCATCATATCTATAGTCCCTTTTGGCATATCTTACTTAATAACCTTATTCCTGACCTGGGGAAAGAAAACATACAAAAGGGTGAGGTCAAATGCTCAGTAAGGGTAAACAAAAGAAATAACAATCACATCATATTCATAAGAACATAACTTTTGGAAATCTTAACATGCAAAAGAGAGCATAATTTCATAACATGGGATAAATAATAGTAGTGAAATGGAATCCCAATAATCATAACATAAAACATGAAAATTTGTGGAATACACACATAATCATAGAGAATCATTTCTTATTAGTCAAGACTCATTGCCAAGACTATCTTAGTGGACAAAGTCCATTTCTGAACTGAGTTCACTCCTCGTTTTAGTCATGTTTCACTGAACCGGTATAACCTGCCGTTCCAGCCATGTCTATCTCATGAGATATAAAATCATTACCCAATGCATTGGAGGGAGATATAGGTCATACCCATCTCATAATGATACCATTCTTATGTGTGCCACAAAATCATAAACCATACATCATAGCATAACCCATGTAATAAAAATGGGAATCTTAAGCATCGTGACATCATAAAACAATTTATATAAGATAAAGGAATTAATAAAAATATTTCCATCACAACATAATCAAATCCATGTAATAATAGGGATAGAAACAGAACCCTATATTATCTTAGATGGAAAATAATTTTGATAAAACACTTGAACTCCATTCTTGAGGAAAATATCCTTTCTACTTCAAAAACACTTTTCCTTTCTTAATATGTCATACAATTCTAAACTAAAAGAAGTTGATTAAAAATAAACTTGAAAACTTTTAAAGGAATCTTCTTGTAAATAATGTCTTAAAAATCTATTCATTCCGTATAAGTTAAAAAACATTCTTCTCGTACGTTTGTCAGAAAAGTCAAAAAGTACCTCGTACGAAAAACGACAAAAGATTCCTTTCATATATTTTACTATAAACTCACCAAAGGGTAAAAATGGATTTAAAAAATTTTAGGTGGATGAAAATAATATTACATATTGTGGAAACATGGATGTGGATGATAAAATACACCCCAGTAAATACCAAAGTATAAACAATCTCGGATAAAAATGAGATTGTGATATTTCCCTTACCTTAGATCTGATATGCTTTGTAGGTGTCCGAACCACCTGTATAATGATTTAAATAATGTTATTGACTTATTCCAGAATCATAATTATTTTTATGATATCATATATGGTCATATTCTTAGCTTCTTATTAGTAATATTTCATTACTACTTGTTATTCGGGTGTTTATTACTTTTTGTTCTTATGCGTGTCTTGTCAAATAAATTCTTATTTTTCTTTTTGGTTTATAAATACCTCATTTACAGAATTGTATTAGTGTAATATATATCATATTTATTCACTCAATTCATTTATTTAATCATTATTCAATGAAAATCATGTAGAACGAGTCGCATCACATCGTGGAGACGGTATTCCGTACGTACGCACGAGTGATGATATCGTTCCCATGATCGTGGAATTGTATGGGAGTGTATGTATAATATTTCAGAATCAATATCACATTACAATAGACATATATATTCATTATTTACACCATTATACCCATCCAAGTAAGGTGTTGGTGGAAAATAGATTACACCACGGCGTGAAGACGGTATTCCGTACGTACGCACACGCGGTGATTTCTTTTTCCGTAGGATGGATAGATGGTGAAATAGGGTTGTTTCATACTTATAATAACATATCATTATATGAGTTATACTGATGTTATTACTTTATAATGAAACAACTAAATAAGAAGAAGTGGAAGAAGAAATAAAGATGAAAGAATCAGTAACGGACATTACCTCTTCTTTGAAGTGCTTCTTTGAGACCTCATTTTAGGGCACTAAAATAGGTATTTGAAGAAGACCAGAACATCTAGGATGTTTCTAGGGAAGTGGAGAGCAGAAATTGGCAGGGTTTGGCCGAGCTGGAAGGCTCAAAGTGGTGTGAGGAAGAGGGGGAGGAGGTGCCCTTTTATAAGGGAGGAGAGGGGCACCTTTGGAATAACTAAAAATATTATTTTATTACAAAGTCAAATTCGGTTTTTAATAGCTCAAAATTGATATATTTAAAATATAAGGTGGGTAGGGGTCTAAATATTCTCATACAATAGAATTTAGACAAGTTTAGGTATCAATTTTAACCTTATCATTTAGATTTAACTTTAAGTTAGATAATTTAACTTTTACCGTGTCTTCTTGTTTTCTTACACTATAAGGTTAATAAACTTACTATATCAAGCCAAAAGAACCCCAAGTTGTTTATTATTATAATATATATCCTTATCTCAGTCATTTGGCAGAACCTTGGATTTTTAGGAATAAAATAACAATTAATAATATAATATTTGTTTAAAAAACTATTTTATGTCAATTTTGACACTATTTAGTAATTGATTTTTGTGAAAATTATAACAGAATTATTAGTTCAAACCAAGTTACTTAAATCAATACTAACATGTCATATTGACCTATAAAATTAGTGTAATTCATAAAAAGTCTCAAATTACATTTATTTGGGTATTTATAACATCAATTATTTCAATATTTTATTAATAAGATAATTACTGCATCATCTTTGTGTCATAAATAAATTAACTTATTTAAAGTCTAAAAATTAAAAATAAAATATCATTATGTAGGAAATGTTTTTATCTTTCTAATTTATATTTATAGTCGAATTTATCCTATGTATAACCCTATATTAAAAATGATATACTTATTAAACTTTGATTTTAACTATTTTAACCCTTCTTTAAATAAATTAATAATAAATGTCCTAATCTAATCCAAGTGGGCCTAACTGGTCGTATTTTATTCTTAAGGTTGTTTTTGTTCGAATTACACTTTTCCAATAGAATTAGGACATGTGTTAGGGTAATAATAATATCATTTTTACCCTTAATTACCCTATTTACTTTTAACTGTGGTAAATAAATGTAAAAAGTTACTATTCACCAAAAATTATTTTCATCTCATTGAACCACATTTTACTTACTGACATCAACTGAGTCTCTCAAATTTTTGATATTCAACTCACAGAAGTGGTAAAATTACGTTTTATGAAAAATTCAGTTTTTTTAACTACTACATAGTGGTTTCACTATTCATCAAAAATTGAAAGTTTTCAGAAAAATACCAAAATTTCACCCTAGGATAATTTCGATATTCCAAATCCAAAAATGAAGTCCATTTTGAAAAATAAAATTTATAAAATTTCAAAAAGTGGTTATTACTATTCATAACGGCTAGTTTTAATAATATTTTAATAGTATATCGTTGTTTAGTGAAACTCGATATTGTATACGACGCAAGCTATCGAGGAAGGTCGCGATTTCGTGTAAAGTAAGCCAAGCAAGTGTTGTGTGTAGAAAAAGATTCCTTTGATGATTTATATAACATAAAAGTCTCGGGGGTCACATTCTACCCCCCTTAAAATGAATTTCGCCCTCGAAATTCGTCACTTTGTAACAAACAGATGAGGATACCTCTCCCTCATCATATCATCAAGCTCCCATGTAGCTTCTTCTAAATGGTGGTTCCTCCATAAAACTTTCACCAAGCGAGTGGTCTTGTTTTGTAGGACTTTTTATCTACAATCCAGAATCTCTATCGGTTGTTCTTCATAAGAAAGATCTTGCTCCAGCGGTACAACTTCTGAGCTGAGTACATGTGAAGGATCAGGTATGTACTTTCTCAGGAGAGATACATGGAACACATCGTGTAATTGAGAGAGATTCGGTGGAAGTTCCAATCGGTAAGCTACCTTCCCAACACGATCTAGTATTTCTAAAAGACCAATATATCTAGGGCTCAACTTCCCCTTCTTTCCAAATCTCATGACTCTCTTCCAGGGAGATATTCGTAAGAACAGTTTATCACCCACTTCAAACTCTAGGTCTTTTCTTCGGTTGTCGACATAACTTTTATGTCGACTCTGATCTGCTCTTATGTGTTGTTGAACAGATCTGACCTTTTCTGCCATTTCATCAACGAGAACAGGTCCTAATAGCTTTCTTTCCCCAACTTCATCCCAGCAAGTTGGATTCCTGCATTTCTTTCCCTAGAGAGCCTCATAAGGAGCCATCTGAATACTGGAGTGCAAGCTATTATTATAAGAAAATTCCACCAATGGTAGGTGTTGATCCCAACCACCTTTGAAATCCATAGAGTAGGCTCTCAACATATCTTCTAGAGTTTGAATTATTCTCTCAAACTGACCGTCTGTCTGAGGATGATAGTAGTGCTGAAACTCAACTCTGTATCCAGAGTATGCTGAAGACTTCGCCAAAACTTCGAGGTAAATCTCGGATCCCGGTCAGATATAATAGAAAGTGGTACTCCATGCAATCTTATCACTTCCTTTACATATATCCTGGCAAGCTGATTCAGAGATAAATCCTCTCTAATAGCGATGAAGTGTGAAGACTTTGTAAGACGGTCCACTATGACCCAGATATCATTATTACCTTTAGATGTTTTAGGAAGTCCTGTGACAAAGTCCATAGTGATGTTCTCCCATTTCCATTCGGGTATGGGTAATGGTTGTAACATCCCCTTAGACTTCTGTCTCTCAGCTTTAACTTGCTGACAAACCAAGCATCGAGAGACATATTCAGCAACATCTCTTTTCATGTCATCCCACCAGAAGTACTCTTTCAGGACCCTATACATCTTCTTGCTTCTAGGATGAATAGAGAATGAAGAGATATGAGCCTCATCCAGCAGCTCCTTCTTTAATTCTGGGATGGGAGGAACACAAACCTGATTCCTGAACTTTATTTACCCATCACAATCACGGTTGAATTCAGGAACATTTCTCACCTTCTTTTGTAACTCGGCATCTTCTTTCTGTGCCTCTTTAATCTTCACATGTATAGATGGTTGAACATTCATTTGATAAAGATAAGATTTTTCCCCTTCCATTATAATTCCAAGATCCATCATTTGTAAATCCATAAATATTGGATCTTTTGTGATCCTCATCATGGATAAACTGGCATGGTCTTGTCGACTTAATGCATCTTCCACCTTGTTTGATTTCCTAGGGTGGTAATTGATTAAGCAGTCGTAATCCTTAATCATCTCCAACCATCTTCTCTGGCACATATTCAGCTCATTTTGTGTGAAAATATACTTTAAACTTTTATGATCAGTATAAATATCACACCTTTCACCATAAAGGTAATGCCTCCAAATCTTTAATGCAAAGATTACCGCAGCTAACTGCAAATCAGATGTTGGGTAATTTTTCTCATGGATTTTCAACTGTCGTGAGGCATAAGCTATCACCATATCATTTTGCATAAGAACACACCTCAATCCCTTCTTGGATGAATCACTATAGATCACAAACCTTTCTCCACTACAAGGCAGTGTGAGCACTGGTGCACTGGATAACCTTCTTTTCAACTCCTTGAAATTCTCTTCATATTCCTCCGTCCAGACAAACTTAACTCCTTTCTGAGTCAACTTGGTGAGTGGATTAGATAATCGTAAAAAATCTTTCACAAAACGTTGATAATATCCATCCAAACCAAGAAAACTTCGGATCTCAGTTACTGTTGTTGGTCTCGACCATCTTTCGATAACCTCTGTTTTTGATGGATCCACATATATCCCCTCTTTTGAGATTATGTGACCCAAAAATGAAACTTTTTGAATCCAAAATTAACACTTGGTAAATTTGGCATAAAGCTTCTCCTTTCTTAGGGTCTTCAATATAATTCTCAAGTGATCATCATGTTCTTCCTTGCTCTTTGAATAGACAAGAATATAGTCTATAAATACTACCACAAATTGATCAAGATAGTCTCTAAAGACTCTATTCATCAGATCCATGAAGATAGCAGGGGCATTAGTAAGACCAAATGGATTCACTATAAATTCATAGTGTCCATACCTTGTATGGAAAGCCGTCTTTGGTATATCCTCCCTTTTGACCCTTAATTGATAATACCCTGAACAAATATCAATCTTGGAAAAGTATTGAGCTCCGCGTAGTTCGTCAAATAAGTCACCAATGCATGGGAGAGGATATTTGTTCTTGATAGTGATCTTGTTAAGTTCTCGATAATCAATGCAGAGTCTCATTGATCCATATTTCTTCTTAAAAAATAGAACAGGTGCTCCCCAAGGTGACGCACTTGGGCGTATGAATCCCTTATCAAGATTCTCTTGGAGTTTCTCCTTCAATTCTTGCAACTCAATTGGGGCCATTCTATAAGGTGTCTTTGAAATAGGCAAAGCACCCGGTACGAGTTCTATTGAAAACTCAACTTCACGATTTGATGGAAGACCCGGTAATTCCTCTGGAAAGACATCATCAAACTCCCGTACAATGGGCATATTCTTAATCATGAGTTTCTCACCAACCATTTGATATAAATAACCTTCATTTAGTGGAATCAAGACCCATAAGGTAGAAGGAATTTCCACTGTAAGGTTATGTTCATCCTTGCATTGATAGACGAACATAGATTGATCTGGAATATGAAATGTGACTTCCCTTCTTTGGAAATTGATATGAGATCCATATAAAGAAATCCAATCCATGCCAAGAATCACATCAAATCCTACTATAGGAAGGATCACAAGATTTGCAGGAATCACTTTCCCACAAACTTCGATCGGAGAAGAATTATAAACTTTTGATGTAACTGTTGTGCCATTAGGTGTTGTCACAGCTAACTCAACATCTAATTATTGAGGTAATATGGTGATACCCTTAGAAAATTCTTCAGAAATAAAAGAGTGGGTGGATCCAGAATCAAATAAAACATTTTCTACTTTAGAGTGGATGGTAAGTGTACCTTTCACCACATCGTTATCGTACTCCACATCGCTGATAGAAATTGCATGTGAATTTCCTTTGTCTTTAGCCTTAAGAGTTTGTTGATGTCGACCATCATCATAAACCCATGGATTAGGGCATTTATTGGCATAATGTCCCATATCCTTGCACTTGAAACATTGAAGTGTACTAGGTTCATTCTGTGTATCCCTTCCTTTGTTTGCATCATTAGACATCTTATTCCCATCATCATGGCATTCAAATGCCCGATGACCTTCCTTCCAACACTTGAAACATTTAATTGTCCCTTTAAGACAACTCCCTCCATGTTTCTTTCCACACTTTGAGCATAAGGGAAGGCTCATCTTCTTTTCAGTGTGCTCTTTAGATTTTCCTTTGAATTCCATTTTCCTCTTCTTATCAAACCCATATGACTGATGGGTTACTCCAATCTCCATATCAACTTTGAGAGAACATCGAACGATTTCCTCGTAGCTATTGAAGTCCCTTATGGCTAAGGCCCTTCGAAGACTTGGTTTTAAGCCACTAAAGAATTGATAGATCTTACTCTCAGGTTAGATAATAATACCAGAAGCGTACCTTGCAAGTCTTGTAAAATTTTCTTCATAGGTACCAGCAGATTCATCGTCCTTTTGCTTCAATTCAAGAAACTCTTTCTCCATCTTTGTTCGGATAATACGATGGAAGTACTTATTGTAAAATAAGTTCTTTAACTCATCCCATTCCATGGACTCAATTTCATCCCTTTGCCTCGCATTCTTAATAAGATTCCACCATTGATCAGCATCACCTTCCAAACGATACACTACTAAGATGTCTTTATCATGCTCAGAACATTGAAGAACTGAAAATATATTTTCAGTAGTACTAATCCATTGTTCAGCAACTAATGGATCAGTAGACCCGCTGAATGAATGTGGACGCTGTCTCATGAAGGATTCAATAGAATGTTGCTCCTTCCTTTGCTCGTTTGGAAGTCCTGCATGTTTCATAGCTTGAGAAAGTTGTGTGAGCATGGCTACAAGATTTTTCATTCCATATCCCATAACGTTTGGTTGCTCAGGGGGACAATCATTACATTTCCCGTCGCATTCCGCATTAACACGGTTCCTTCGGGTTCCAGTCATTGACTAAAACCAAGAAGAATAGTGTGAGAAACACTAATTATAATAGGAAAATCACATAATCAAGAATAAAATTTCACACTTAAGGTCTTATCCTAGGTTATTCATGGCCATTTCTAAAACACTAAGATTTTTTTCTATGCTTAGACTTATCCTTAGGGTTCTTACTAAGGCTTTCACATCCTAGTTTCCAAAGGATGACTATACCTTTCCTCTGATACCAACTATAATGACCCATACTTTACATACATTGTTAATACTTCAAAATCAAAGCATACTTATTACAACATATAAAAAAACCACGAAAGGATAGTATAGGGATAGTGTCTTTAGAAACTGGGAAACATAAACAACTGGTTCATAAAGCGTCTATATTGTCTCCCATTTATTTCATCATATCTATAGTCCTTTTTGGCATATCTTACTTAATAACCTTATTCCTGGCCTGGGGAAAGAAAACATACAAAAGTGTGAGCTCAAATGCTCAGTAAGGGTAAACAAAAGAAATGTCAATCACATCATATTCATAAGAACATAACTTTTTGAAATCTCAACCTACAAAAGAGAGCATAATTTCATAACATGGGATAAATCATAGTAGTGAAATGGAATCCCAATAATCATAACATAAAACATGAAAATTTGTGGCATACACACATAATAATAGAGAATAATTTCTTATTAGTCAAGACTCATTTCCAAGACTATCTTATTGGACAAATTCCATTTCTGAACAGAGTTCACTCCTTGTTTCAGTCCTGTTTCACTGAACCGGTATAACCTGCCGTTCTAGCCATGTCTATCTCATGAGATAGAAAATCATTACCCAATGCATTGGAGGGAGATATAGGTCCCACCCATCTCATAATGATACCATTCTTATGTGTGCCACAAAATCATAAACCATACATCATATCACAACCCATGTAATAAAAATGGGAATCTTAAGCATCATGACATCATAAAACAATTCATATAAGATAAAGGAATTCATAAAAATATTTCCATCACAACATAATCAAATCCATGTAATAATAGGGATAGAAACATAACCCTATATTATCTTAGATGGAAAATAATTTTGATAAAACACTTGAACTCCATTCTTGAGGAAAATATCCTTTCTACTTCAAAAACACTTTTCCTTTCTTAACATCTCATACAATTCTAAACTAAAAGAAGTTGATTAAAAATAAACTTGAAAACTTGTAAAAGAAGATTCTTGGAAATAATGTTTTAAAAATATATTCATGACGTATAAGTTAAAAAAACATTCTTCTCGTACTTTTGTCAGAAAAGTCAAAATGTACCTCGTACGAAAAATGACAAAAGATTCCTTTCATATATTTTACTATAAACTCACCAAAGGGTAAAAATGAGATTGTGATATTTCCCTTACCTTAGATCTGATATGCTTTGTACGTGTCTGAACCTCCTGTATAATGATTTACATAATGATATTGACTTATTCCAGAATCATAATTATTTTAATGATATCATATATGGTCATATTCTTAGCTTCTTATTAGTAATATTTCATTACTACTTGTTATTCAGGTGTTTATTACTTTTTGTTCTTATACGTGTCTTGTCAAATAAATTATTATTTTTCTTTTTAGTTTATAAATACCTCATTTATAGAATGGTATTAGTGTAGTATATATCATATTTAATCACTCAATTCATTTATGTAATCATTATGGAATGAAAATCATGGAGAACGAGTCGCATCACATCGTGGAGATGGTATTCCGTACGTACGCACGAGCGATGATATCGTTCCCATGATTATGGAATTGTATTGGAGTGTATGTATACTATTTCAGAATCAATATCAAATTAAAATAGTCATATATAGTCATTATTTACACCATTATACCCATCCAAGTAAGGTGGTGGTGGAAAATAGATTACACCACGGCGTGGAGACGGTATTCTGTACGTACGCACACGCGGTGATTTCTTTTTCCGTAGGATGGATAGATGGTGAAATAGGGTTGTTTTATACTTATAATAGCATATTAGTATATGAGTGATACTGATTTTATTACTTCATAATGAAAAAACTAAAGAAGAATAAGTGGAAGAAGAAATAAAGATGAAAGAATCGGTAACGGACGTTACCTCTTCTTTGAAGTGCTTCTTTGAGACCTCATTTTAGGGCACTAAAATAGGTCTTTGAAGAAGACCAGAACCTCTATGACGTTTCTAGGGAAGTTTATAGGAGAATTTGGCAGGTTTTTTCTGAGCATGAAGGCTCAAAGTGGTGTGAGGAAGAGGGGGAGGAGGTGCCCTTTTATAAGGGAGGAGAGGGTCACCTTTGGAATAACAAAAATTATTATTTTATTATAAAGTCAAATTCAGTTTTTAATAGCTCCAAATTGATTTATTTCGAATATAAGGTGTGTAGGGGTATAAATCCTCTCATCCAATATAATTTAGACAAGTTTAGGTATCAATTTTAACCTTATCATTTAGATTTAACTTTAAGTTAGATAATTTAACTTTTACCATGTCTTCTTGTTTTCTTACACTATAAGGTTAATAAACTTACTATATCAAGCCAAACGAACCCCAAGTTGTTTATTATTAAAATATATAACCTTATATAAGTCATTTTTCCGAACCTTATATTTTTAGGAATAAAATAACAATTAATAATATAATATTTGTTTTAAAAACTATTTTATGTCAATTTTGACACTATTTAGTAATTGATTTTTGTGAAAATCATAACAGAATGATTCGTTCGAACCAAGTTACTTAAATCAATACTAACATGTCATATTAACCTATAAAATTAGTTTAATTCATAAAAAGTCTCAAATTACATTTATTTGGGTATTTATAACATCAATTATGTCAATATTTCATTAATAAGATAATTATTGCATCATCTTTGTGTCATAAATAAATTAACTTATTTAAAGTCTAAAAATTAAAAATAAAATATAATTATGTAGAAAATATTTTTATCTTTCTAATTTATATTTATAGTCTAATTTATCTTATGTATAACCCTATATTAAAAATGATATACTTATTAAACTTTGATTTTAACTATTTTAATCCTTCTTTAAATATATTAATAATAAATGTCCTAATCTAATCCAAGTGGGCCTAAATGGTCATATTTTATTCCTAAGGTTGTTTTTGTTCGAATTAAACTTGTCCAATAGAATTAGTACATGTGTTAGGGTAATAATAATATCATTTTTACCCTTAATTACCCTATTTACTTTTAACCGTGGTAAATAAAAGTAAAAAGTTACTATTCAACAAAAATTATTTTCATCTCATTGAACCACATTTTACTTACTAACATCAACCGTGTCTCTCAGATTTTTGATATTCTACTCACAGAAGTGGTAAAATTACGTTTTATGAAAAATTCAGTTTTTTTAACTACCACTTAGTGGTTTCACTATTCATCAAAAATTGAAAGTTTTCAGAAAAATACCAAAATTTTACCCTAGGCTAATTTCGATATTCCGAATCCAAAAATGAAGTCCATTTTGAAAAATAAAATTTATAAAATTTCAAAAATTGGTTATTACTATTCATAATGGCTAGTTTTAAAAATATTTTAATAGTATATCGTTGTTTAGTGAAACTCGGTATTGGGTACGACGCAAGCAATCGAGGAAGGTCACGATTTCGTGTAAAGCAAGCCAAGAAAGTGTTGTGTGTAGAAAAAGATTCCTTTTATGATTTATATAACATAAAAGTCTCGGTTATTATATATGACCTAGTAGTACCTCTAGTCCTACATGACACCATCAGTCTTCTACTAACCCAGATCCCCAATACCAACAAAAACCTATAAGACCTCGTTTTATTCGATGAATGGGCTTCTATTACATAATTAATGAATGTAAAAAAAAACTTACAGTGTAATGAAAATGGGTAAGAGACATGATCTTAAAACCTTGATAGTATATAATACTTATTCCTTGAGTTTTGAAAACATGAATCATTGTGGGATATTGATGAAAAAATGAGGCCACTATGCCAACATATTTGAATCCATCTCTTAGGTATACTCCTAAAATATCCAATGTTTCTACTACACTGGCACTGGAGGTATGGTCTTCCCTTGGAGATTTCATTCACTATGATTCTTGATACTAATTAGATTCTCATAAAAGGATGCATCAATATCAATATTACCCTCATTTAAATCTATCACATGAAAAGAAAAACTGAATTTCCAACATTGATCTCTAGAGGTCATATCGAATGATCAGAAAATGATTTCAAGAAACCCTTTATAGTTACAAACTACATTTTGATTAGCTGAACCAGCTCAGAAATCTTCAACATGAGGCTAGGTTCAACAAGATTTGAATCACTCACCTCTAACCAAAACAATTATTAATGGTATGATCATCCATATAAATACTCTAAATGATCCATTTGTCTTGATTCCAAGATTTTTTTAACATAATATAACTCTTTTAGTTATATATATTTCTCCCTAGATCAATTAATGTCCAAAACATAGACTCGCAACATATCCCCCAAATCATGTATTTTTCACTCAGATTTATCGTTAATTTGAGGATTCTAGGCTGGGATCATAAGAATGTGTGATCCCAGTACCATCTAAAGTCCCTTCCAAAACAATGATGTGAAATAGTGATCTTGATCAGAAATGATACTCCTCATAACACTATGCAGTCATGTTATATCTCTTACATAATGGTTTTCAAGATAATCGATAGTGAAGATATACCTTATATCAAATATGTGAGATAACATCATCCTTCAATCCATGTCCACCCATATTGAATAATTTTTTTAAGATCTAATTAGTAATGTTATCAAAATGTTCATGGTGACGTTATCCTGCTTCCATTTTGGAATGAAGATGGGTGTAGTAACATAGGAGGTCAATGATGCTCAACCTTAACATACGAACAAGTGAAGAATAATTCCAAAAAACCTATTAACTCCTTCATTATCCTTCAAATCTAGTATTTCCAATAAATATAATGATAAATTTTTCAACACGGGATTTACACCCCATTTAGAATAATATAATTCCCTCGTCATCTCCCCGCACAATATTGTAGGTATCTAGATATATCCATAGGATAGAATAAATCCATTAATGATAAGAGACCAACACTATGGTGGATCCCCACCATATATGTTGTCCCTCAGAGATATCCATCTAAATAAAATAAATTCCCTCTCTTAATTTAGTCTAGAAGGGAATGAACAATAAATATAAAAGTCAAATTATATATCCACTAAGACTTCTGAACATCTATAAGCATTTCCACAAAAAACACCACTAGAGACCACTCAACACATGGATCTTTCACAAGTTAGGATTGAATCTTCCTACTCCAGGAATTGGTAATGATTTTTCCCTTTATTGGAGTTTATATCAGCTCTATGACAATTTTATATAAAAACTTGGACCACCTATTATATTGAAGGTCTAGGTCCCATTATAAAAATATGTACTTTAGGCACGTGTAGTCCATTTACAGTAAAAACCTGTTACCCAAAGGAAGATAATTCCAACATCTTAGGGAATGTACCACCAAAAAAAACTCTAAATAATGAGTGGTTTAATTTCTCTCTTGTAGCTGAAAATATTTATAATCATAAGAAACCACTCCAACCTCTTACATTAGAACTACTCCGAGCCTAACCCATGATGCATTATAGTAAATGCCCTACTCTTTACATGTATCATTAAAGGTAAAGATCGGTGATGAGGTAAATCGTATCTTAAATTCCTATAAATAATCCTTTAAACAATCATATTAAAAGAACTTCACATATTTATATGTCGTCTCACACATTAATGCTACAAGAGAGGATAATTCCTAGAAGAAATGTCGGTAATATCCATCCAAACCTATAAATATCTGAACCTTACAGAAATTCTTCGGTTGTTCCTAAGATACCGTGGCTACTACCATCATTAGGACATAAATACACCAACATATGAGATATCATGACCTAATTAGTTCAATTTATCAATACATAAATAAAATTTACATAGCTTGTTGTATTGATAATACTCTCATAGTATACTTGGAATTTTTTCAATATGTTTTGAATAACCATCTATATAATAGGATTAAACAAAGATTTATTTGATGAAAACCACCACAAAATGATCTAGATAAGGATAGAGTATATGATTCCCCAAGTAGATGGAAACTTTTAGCATGTTCATTAGACCAAATGCTTTAAAATGAACTCGTACAATCCAAACTTACTAATAAAACTAGTTTGAGGTATATTAGATGGTCTCACCGTCAACGGATGTTACCCTAAACTCAAGTGAATCTAAAAGAAACTCCAGGAACCTGTCAGTTGATTGAAGAGATCAATTGTATGTAGAAGATTATATAGGTTCATAACCATGATATATTTTAGTCTCAGTTAATCCCCATATAAGCTCCATGTCCCATATTCCATCCTGGGGAAAAAACAAAAGAGAACCCCATAGTAAAGTACAATTCTTTATGAATCCCTTAGATTCTTGAACTTTCAAATACACCTTCAACACTCGATTCTCAATTGATTTCATCCTACAAGTCAAGAATGAAATTGTTTCGGATCTAGGAACCAACTTGATAGTGAACCTAATCTCCTACTTAGGGGATAATCCAATGAACTCTATAAGAAAGATATCTTGAAAGTGTTCAAATACTAGAGGAAAAAATACTCTATTGCAGCCCACCATCATTGAGAAAAGGTCTTGTTATCTGGGTCCTGATTTAATCTAATAATCATTTAATTTTTACAACATAACTAGGTTTCAGATTCCAATTATCCCTAATAGATATAGCTTCCCCTTCTAGTGATATAAATATAAATCTCTTCTAATAAAATTCAATATTAGACAAGCATAGAACTACCCAAACCATAACCAAAATAAAATCAAATTGATACATTTCTAGAAAAAAACATCTTCAAAAGGAAATGTTAGCTGATATTTTTGTGAGGACACACCTTGCAGCATCTGATACCCAATGATACCACCCCTAATATCCTGTTAAAAGGCATAACACTTTCCAAGTTCTCCATAACCAAACCCGAGTAATTATAAAATTAGGAAGATAACAATTAATGTGCTTGTCTTATATCAAAAAAACATAGGCCAGGGTTGATTTCATAAGGATCATATATCTTAGAGTAGAATCTTCTACCTCTATGTTGGCATGAGTAGACTATATATCATGAATTTGACTCGACCCTCTTCCCAATGCTCTAGTTTTACTCCCTTGTGATGCTCATTTTGGATAATACTACCACACCTATTTTAAAATAACAAATTCTATTCCCTATCATGAGTGACTGGTGGAACTCCAGCTACCTATCTACTAAGAGGTTATTGATTCCTATCGAGACTATAGAACCAGACCTATTCCTCTACCACCACTCGATTGTTGAGGTATCCTATTAAACCTATATAGATGGAACATCTTATTTAAAGTGGGTCTTTTTAAGACCACAAGAAGAGCTCCATGATCATCTTCTTGAAAAAACATTTCTAACATCTTGATTTTTAAGAAGTAAACACTATGATCAATAACATGCATGATATGCTACAGAAAGCTTAAACGAACAACTAAATATTATTATTTAATTGTTACAATTATAACATAGCCATTGGAATATAATGAATGAATAGTATCAAATGAATTATGAAAATATAGTTTAAACATGTTCAAATAATTATTCATTGGTTATCAAATTTATTAAAAATTGAAATAAAAACCAATCTAATATAAAGGATGTGTTTTTATGAAAACTTGTTTACAAAGAGAATTATTGTGTTTATAAAATCATATCACCCATTATGGATTTTTATTTAACGAAAAATAAATGTTATATATTTAATTAAATTTTTTAAATTCATTTTATATGTTTTCTAGATATGACATAAGAACAAATTCAATTTTCAGATAAAAGAAGTATTTTACTAAAAATGCATTTTTACCAACTTTTGATGGTGCACCCTTCTTAAAATTTATTTTTTGAATTCATTATATGTCCAATTTGAAAAAATAAAATTTCCATTTACAAGTGGTATATAAAATTTTACATTGGATAAATTTTTGATATTTTTTGATGAATATCATGTTTTGATAAACAGTAAAAATAGGCTAAATTTTAATTGAAAACAACTATTTCCATCAAGAACTTTTATATGGTTAAATCATATTATTTAATGGTTTTAAAGTATAAATGGAATATATTTTTTCACTTAATCCATTTTTGGTCATTATATATCATTTTACTTTTAAATTGGACATAAACACATGTCAATCCTTTGATAGTTTTTACTTCTTAAAAACCCTCTTTTTGGTTTTGACAATGGGATTTAATTCTAAATTAATTTCTAAAAAATATATGTTTGAATTTAGAAAAATTCATTCTTTATTTAAAATCATAAGTTCCAAATTTTTCAAATAGGTACCTTTTAATTTTTGATATTAGGAATAGTAACTCCAGTGATTATTTTTATTTACCATGGTTAAAGGTTAAATCCATTTTGTAATGGTAAAAAATAATATTATAATAATATAAAACTACCCTAACACATGTCCTAATCCAATTGGATTAGATATGTTAGACCATGGGCATCCTCAAGTCGATTTTGGGACCCCATGGAGTAACTTGGTAATGATAATGACATTATAATAATTAAATTAATGTATCGAGAAATATAACATAAACATGTATCCTTTACAAAACAAATCTGTATATGTTGTCATATTAGTGATATATTTGACTATAATTAGTAATTAGAACTAAATAAATATTTCCTATATCATGATATTTTATTCATAATTTATAGACATTAAATAAATAAATTTAGTTATGATAAAATGATCATGGAGTGATTAATTCATTAATAAAGGTTTCAAATAAATGATATTATAAATATTAAAATAAATATTATTTGACATAATTAATTTCTTACATGAATTATCTAGGTAAATATGACATTTTAGGATTGATTAAATATTGTTTTTTTGAATAAATTAAGTTTTTATGAATTTGTAAAAAAGTCAAGTATGAATAGTGTCCAAAATTGACATAATTCATAACTTAAAATATAAAATAGTTCATCAAATGATATTAAATTCCTAAAAATTTAATACATGGAAAAATGCTTAAGATAAGTCCAAATATTTTTTAAATGAATTTTTTTGGTCTTTTAAAATGATATGGTATTTACATTAACCCACAATATGTAAAAAGCATGATATCATAGTAAGATTAAAAGGTTTAAAACCTAAAAGATAAGGATAAAATAATATTTAAAATTTGTCTATAAATTATTGAATGATGGGTATTTGAACCAAAATCATCTTTTATTATAATTAAATGAGTTTTTTTCTCTTTTTAATCAAAACTTAATTTATAATAAATTAATATTTTAAGACTTTACTAAAGTTCCCCTCCACCCTCATATAAAAGCCACCACCTCTACCCACTTACTGTTAATCCCCTTGGATCATTCAAATTCTACTTAAATAATCACCAAATATCCCATACCTCCCTATAGAAGCCTTACCTTGGGAAGAAGTAAATTCAAGAAAGCCTTTTGGCTCAAATAAAAAAAAGTAACCCAATTTAGAGGTAATATCTTCTCTCAAGTTCATTTCCATTATTTTACTTATCTACTCCATATGCTCTTATTATTGTTTGATTATATAAAAAAACATAATCCTAAATATAATAGGATTTTGTTATGATAATTATTCTTACCACACTTACAAACACCTCAATCTAATGGATACAAATATATAGTTTCTGTGTACGGTGAACTACTGCCTCACAAAATGATGATTGTTCAATTTTCTCCTAACACCTCTCATGGTGGACATTCTGATGGAACTAGATTTATATATGATATATATTATATTTATATTCTCTCTATACTTCTGTAATGTTTATTTATAATATATATTTGTGATTTTTATGATGTGTAAATATGATAATTTCATTTCAGAAAGTGTGGACTACAGCCCACACAAATTGATATGACTCATTCTTACTATACAAGGCATGTATAAAGAATATTTTTATTATAACTATGAGAAATAAATTAAATTAATATAATACTAGTATTATAATATATATTTATATCATTTGATTATTATTCTTTTAATATGACAAAAAAATGAAAGCAGTGTTCATGCGTACGTACGGTGTACCATCTCCATGAACAATGAATTTCATTTCTTATATACATATAATAGAGACTATTATAAATACATATATATTGGATATATATGATATTTATATAATGAATATCATTCTGGATATGATGGCCTTATGACCACATGGACAATTTTAATCAAAACAAGTTCATCTTTTACTCAAGTACCAAACATCAACAAAACGTCCAATATGAACACAAATAATAACCTAATTTTTATAACATGTTAAAAAGTTATATAAAATGAATAATAAACATTTAAAGGTTCTTAATAAAGTATAAATTAACATAATTGTTTTACTCAGAAAATTAAAGAACAAACAAGACAAGTCGGATTCAAGGTAAGGGAACTTCTCAACCAAATTTTCATTCTCTCAGTCAATCTTCTACTTCATGATTATGCCCTACCATGATTATGTGATAAATAAATTTTTATAATATATATTGTATTTATAATTGATTTATGTGTATTTATAGTGAATACACATAATCGATCTATTTTATTAACAAAATGATCTTAGTATGCGAAAACTAAACTCAATCTCATTTCATTGAGTTAAATATCCATGTCATTGGTTTTGTTTTTCCAAAAATATGTGTTAATGACCTATGGTTGTTATAAACTGAATATCCACTTATATTGGGTGTATTTATATTTTTCACTCATAATTATGTCATTGATTTATCCTTAATCCAAGTATATGATATTTTTAAGGTATTTCGTCTCAATTTACAATCCATTAAGACTTATTTTTTTATATGGACCAATTCACATTTATGGTATATATACTTCTATTTTAAATATTTTATCATTAATCTCGTTATTCTCATGATATTATTAGTTTTTTTTTATTTTATTCTTTAATTATTTTTATTCAAGTATTTTCTCAAGTTGTAAGGGACTCCTTAACTAAAACGTAATTTAAAATGTTTAAAATATTTATTCTTCTAAATCTTTCTCATTAATGTCCCTGTTTTTGAAACGGTTTTAAGGATTTATTTATATGAAAAGTAATGTTTTAAAATGTTAATTCCTTTAAAATTTTCAAAGTGGTATGGGACACTTTGATTCAAAAATATATTTATTAAATCTTTTAAATGGTTTTGGAAATAGATTGAATATTTCAATATCATGAATTGATTTCTTTTGATTGATGAGTGAAATATTGATAATTTTAATCTTTTATGTGTTATTATTATGTAATGGTACTTGTAAATTTTATGGGTAGTTACATGATAGTCCAAATAAGGGTGGTTACATGATAAACATAGCTTGGATGAGCCCTTGATAGCTCTCCAATGAATGGGGTAACATTCTAGAGGTAAACGATAAAGTTTATCCAATGAGATTAAGGGAATATATTGTGTTGGGTACTCTAAAAGTAACTATGATGTTTACTCTCTATGTAGTAGGGAAAGATAAAATGTAAGTATGATATGGATTCCACAAGTTACCTTTGTGTATTTTGTTTTCTATGATGTTTTTTAGGAATTTTATGATCATAAGATGTAAGCTAAGTAGTTTAAGTTTTATGGGTGAAAAGTTTGATTTTTTGAAAATGATTTCATGGGTTTTAAATATTCATGGAATAATGGTTTTATTCCATATTTTATATTCCTAATTAAAATTTTATGCTCATCTCAATTTTTTAAATTTTTTCACAGGGTATAATTAAGGATAAGGGTAAGGTTTGTACCTTATAGAATTCTATCACTTCGGTACACCTTCATGTTACCTTAGTTAATGGGATCATGATTTATAAAATCAGATAAATTTTCTTCTAAATATATATTCTCTAGAAACTTTATCTCATTATGAAGTCCATCCTAGAAGTGTTTCATCCTAGCTATCTCATACACTACCAAAAATAGACAAAAACACTATTTTTTAGTAAAATTTCTTGTGTAATCCATCAATGAAATGTAATCATTCATGAAGTTCATGAAATACCAAGCCCTATTATCCCTAGGTGTCTCTAGATAAAAGTGATTAGGTAACCTTTCCTCAAATTCCTTATATTTTATCTTCTTTTTTCCAGCCTATTGTTTGATATCCGACCAGTGCATGGGTAGTCCACCTAGAATATAAATAGAAATATTCACCCCCTTTTTAATGGGTGTCTTCAGATGCTTGAAGGTCATCTTGATGGACCCAATATATAAATCAACTACCTACGAGACTCCCTACTAATGAAATGTGGGATGATTCTGTAGCTGGAACTCTCTAACCAGATCATACATCAGAAGAATAGTGTGAGCAGTCTCTCTCTCCATAGATCACACGACATGTAGGAATCTATCATGACTCTTGTTGTCTACCTAGTTCCTCAAATCTGTAATAATTGCAAAAAAAATATTCTCATACATAAATAATTCATATAAATATATAAATACTCAATAAATTACATAACCATCCATAATAAAATTGTTTAGGTCATGTTACTCTGGAAACATCTACACATAATAAACATGCCCAAATGTGAGTTACGTTATATCCCACTATTTTATTCATGAAAATAACCATTATTAGGCATATCATATATAATGCCTTTCATCCTAACTTAGGTAATGGAAAAAAAGTAAATGGTGAGATCATATGCTTAGTAAAGGTAAATAAGTGAGATAAAAACATATCATGAGCATAAGTTTATGAGAACATTAGAATAAAATTTCAAAACCATACCTTCCATATCATAGATCGTAAAATTGATCCATGGAATAAAATATTTTTATTTAAAAAAACATGGATCATAATTGAATAAAATAAAATTAACCATGAGAACATGACATTAGCATAAGGCATAGCCCTATGGAATACACATAAGCCTATAAAAGTGTGAACATGTACAAATAGAAACAGGTTCATTCATTTCATTAAGTTCATGAAATAAATCACTCGCATAAACTTATGCACATGAAACTAGGTCCACATATAACCTTATGGACATGAACGTTAGGTCTATGCATAACATTGTGAACATGTAGTCAATTTCATTCATAACATTTTGAAAATGTAATCGGGTTCATTCATAACATATATAATTATTAGTTATGCATTTTTAACAAATGAATTGGAGTGGTAAATAGTTCTCATCCATCACATAATCCATATATTTGTTTTCTAAAAGATCATAAAATAATCATCATACCAAACCCATGAAAATAAATTTTTTTTATAAACATTTCATCAAAACATAACCTATAAAAAAGAAACAAGTTTCTGATCCATTTCATCGTTTCATCAAAATATAGCCCATATAAAAATAAGGATGTTTCAAAATCATTTTATCATGGTATAACCCATGGAAGATAAATGGGTTCTATAAAAATTTTATCAGTATAAAAATAAACTATAACGACACCAACTTTTATCAATGGAATTTTTTTCCAATGTTATAATTATGTTATATGGTATAAAACACATACATAGCATTGAGATCTAAATAAAAACCCCAATACCATAAATTAACAATGAAATAGTATATATTTATAAAAATTAATAAATCTATACTGGAAGAATAGTAACTTAAACCATGGTATAGAAACCTGGCTACTATGAATAGTAATCCGACCCATATAATAGTAACATCTCCTATGAAATCATAAATAAAAATTATGTATATTCAAAATTAAAATATTATGTTTTATATAATGGAATAAGAAAATAAATGTTTTTAAATGATAAATTTAGTGTTGGTATTTTCATAAAAACTAAATGTTTATTTAATTTTTTTTAATAAATTTAATGATTAATAAGAAAATTTATTTTAATAAAATAAATTCATAAATTAATATTTTTTTGTCTCATGATTATAAGATAATTTTATAAGATCTTAATTAATTTTTCAAAGTGTAGTAAAATGGATTATAATATTAAAATAATTACTTTCGAATAAATGATGGTTTTATTTAAAATTATAATTTCTAGTATTTATTAAAATATTTTCATAAAATTGAGTTCATTTTTGAATTATACACTTTGAAAAATTATTTGGGTGAATTTCTACGTTTCTCTAAAATAGTTGAATTTTTAGTGAATAGTGGAATACGATAATTTTCAGTATAAGAAATTTACATGAATTTTTCAGTCATTGTTGATGTATTGATGATATAATCACCATTATATAAAAATATAATTATCTCTTTACTTTATAATTTCATGGGAATAAAAAATATTTATAGTCTTCAGCCAAATAATAAAATAATGAATATAATAGTCAAAAAACGTCTCTCTCCTCCCCAATAAATACTACCCGTCAGACCTCTTCTCCCCATAACTCCAAAGCATTGAAATTTTTCCAAATTCAAACCAATACACTTAAAAATTATATCCCCCATGTCTAGGATCCTTTGTTCTCAAATAAATACAAAACCCAATTTTTCTAAGGAAGTTCTCAAGGAGAAGAAGTTCAATAGGAAAAATTGTCTTTCGTTTCTATTTAATTTCCTTTCAATTTATTTAATTTTATTATATTACCCTAACATACCCTTGTACAATTTGAATTATAACAATATTATATTATATGTATTATAATTTTATTGTTACAATGTAATAATCAATCATAAAACCTTGTCTCCTCTCCCTTTTATTCTAAAAATGAAAACATTGTCTCTGATGTTTCGATTTACCACCATCATGGATGATGTGTTTTCATTTTCCATTACTGAATTCAAGGAATATCATAAAACCATTATTATTGTTCTAAAAATATTTTATTATACATATTATAAGTAATATAATATTATAGAACCAATATATTAACAAGAAATTAAATAAAATGATCTATGTTCGTGATGGTCGAAAAAACTGCCAAAATAAATTAAATAATTTTCATTAACATCTTATCTAATGAATCATCCTCATACCATATAAAAATGGTATATAAGATAATTTAAACATATTTAAGTTAAATTATAACATAAAATTTTAATTATGGAGAATTATTTCTATTTTACATGAACTTTCGTGCATTTATACAAGCGAACAGATCATGAAAACTAAGAAAATAAAAACTCCCATAACGATGGAATTGAACTCCATAACTCATAATAATGGAATTAAAATAACATAACAAAATTATAATAAATAATATAAATGTATAATAGGTTTTGGATTTAGTAATTAATATGTCTACTTTTATTATCTAGGATATTAAAGTAAATAAAGCATTCGTACATAAGGTTAGGGGATCCTCAAACCCAACTCCTTTTATTTGGGTTATCCATATTTCATGGAAAATTTCAATATGGATATTATTTTAATGATCCTCAAATATAATTTATTTATCCTTAACTTTTCGTTTATAGGATATACATGTTTCCAATCTTATTTTATGAAAAATACAGATATTTTCCAAAATATCTCTTCTTTCCAAAACCCATTTTGTCTTCTCTTTAGATTATTTATTCTTCACTCAAGTGTGATGATTATTACAACAAATATGATTTTCCATTTATCATTTTGGAAAAAAGAGGTTACTCAAGAATGTATTCTTTATTAAATGAAACTCATTCCTTTCCGTAAGTTATTTTATGTCTAAGATTGATATATTTTATGTGTGGAATGCATGATTAAGTGGATGTAATTATGTGACGCGTGTGCCTGGAATTATATAGCACTACAATGCATTGGGTAATGTGATGTTTCTAATTAGATAAAGTTAAATATGTATAAACATGATGCTATATTGTTTTATAATTATGATGTTATGATTATTCGCATATGTTATGTGTGAACATGATGCTAGTTTTGTTCACAACTATGTGTGGTATTTGACCACTAAGACATTATGTATCATTTTTATGCATTTCCACATTCCATACATTTCTATAATGCTTCCTTCCATTATTATTATTATGATCCTATGTTTTTGATATCTTGATGATGATTATATTTACCCATGTTTTATTGATTCGTGTCTTTATCTGTCCTTCTAATGGGCTTTTAGCTCACCCCTTTTTTGTGGTATATCCTCAAGTGACTACATGTACTAGGGAGATCCTGGGCTTCATAATAAAAAAAGATTTTTTTAAATAAATTTTTATTTCTTATTAGTTTTCATTCTATGTATGGCCCTAATTTTCCCATGATATTAAAACTTTGGATCTTGGTTTTGTAACACTATTATGTTGTTTATCTATAAAGTGATGTAAAATATATGTACAAAAATTAGGGTCATTATATAAACCATCAATAGAAATAATAAGAATGGTATCCTTGTATCATATCCCCATTAAATTGTATGTAACATAAAAGGAAGTTATCTTATATGTAAAATGATTTTGAAAGATCACTTTGGTCATTTCCTGAGATAAATATCCATTCGACTTTGAAATATAAATTAATCTAAAACATTTAAAAAAAAATTCCTTGAAAATATAATTTGGAAAATTATAAAGTAATCTTAAATGAAAATAATTTTCATGATGTAGTGAAATTTTGTTCATACCATAAACGTTAAAATAAAGATTCCTTTCAGATTTTTAGAAAAAACCCAAAAAATGATTGGAAAATGACATGAATATTCCATTTGAAATCATTTTAAAAAAGAAAAAAATGGGTAAAAAAGAATTTAATAAATTATATAGATAACATTAATATCACTTTTGAAAACATTTTTAGAAAACATGTTTTTCTAAGAAAAAGGGGTTCTTGATCGAAGAGATAAATAAATAAGATTTTTCTCAAAAACATTATTTTAAACTCTTGAGTAGATGAAGAAAGAAAAATGTTTGTAAAACATGTATTCTCATTAAATAAATATAATATAATAAAATTCATGTGTTTATTTAGAGAGATATTAGGATATTTTATCATTGGAATCACAATCATGAACAATCCCAACAAAAATGAGATTGTAACATAAAACCCATACCACTATAGTAACTTCGAATCATAATCCCCATGAAGGAATAAAATTAAATGAGGAATATAATATCATAAGAATAAATAAATTATTGATATCACATTTCAATGTTTTTATACATATGAATCATAAAACAATATTGGTGCATAACCTAACATATGTCTCCAAAAAGGAATATTGGGGGAAAATCCATTACTATTTTAGTAATATTTTTAATCATACAACCCAGTAAAGAATAAAATAAAATGAAACCTTAAATATCATTATAATAATGGTATTAAATAAATAAAATTATAAATATTAATTATATACACCACACAAAAGAAATGAGTTGTGAATTTTCATATGTCTCCCAGAAATAAAAGAGAGACAGGAAGTCTCGTACCATAAGTCTCAACTTCCTTTTCATACATTCAAATATACATTATAAAATATATAAGTTAATTATAAATATATTAAATAACCATATTTATATATATCACATTATATATTATTTACGTATGACCTTTTATTTCCATTTTATAAACAATCCCATGTTAAATTCATGTTTTGGGTAATTTCTACATTGTTTTTAATGTATGTTTTGATTTGGTATTATTTATACGATTAATTTGAATAAAATATCATAGTATACATAATTATTACCATGATATAAATATCATATATATTCATTATATATCTATTTATATAAATTTAAAATAGTTAGAGATATAAAATGAAATACACTATTCATGGAGACAGTAGGTTTTATGTTCGCTTGAACGCAAATTCCATTGTCTCAACAGATGAAATGAAATAAACATAATAATATATTAACTTTGAAAAAAATTATATTATAAATTTCAATTTTTTATATTTAAACCATTCCATATTACATTTCATGTAAAGCAGACGTAAGTAATGAATCACATCGCTTCGCGAGGCGGTAGTCCACCGTACACATCAACAACATCATCATATTCCAATGGAATAGAAACTAACAATTAATAAATGATATCATGATTTAAAAATAATAAAAATATTATAAATATATTATAAAAAATATATCCATCAATTTTTCCAGATAGTGATTGAAAAAAATAACATCGGATAGCAAGGTGGTAGTCTTACGTACAGGAGAATGATGATTTCATAACCCGTTTGGTGGAAGGGGATAAGTATTTAGGTTATTTAATTAACATAATAACATATAATTAAATTTAAGATACTAATTTTCTTATATCATAATTTTTTAATAATAATAAAAGTAGGTGGAGGAAGAAATAAAGTAAAATTCTTGATTAGGGATGTTACCACTTTTCAAACAACTTCATTCAATTTGCATAGAAAGAATTCTTAAATTATATTTATGAAAAAAATAAAGCTTATAGGTATAGAGTATTGAATTAGATAATTTATTTGGGTATGTATTTTCTTAACCCATTTTTTTATAAGAATTAAGAGAATAAGAGAGGGTGTGTACTTTTATAAGTTAGTTGAGTGGCACACACTTAATGTTTTAAAATAAAAAGTTGTACCCATGTTTTTCACATGATCAAAGGCTATAAAATTGTCCATTATTGAACCTTAGAGGAGATATGATTGAAATATTTTCATAAAATGGATGTGGGGTGAGTTTCTAGGTCATTTTACCCACTAACATTTTAATTTAACCCCCAGTAAACCCATTTTCACCTTAAATGTAGTAATTATTTTGTACTGTTTTTACATTTCATTATTGTAAAAAAATTAAGTCGACCCTATTAGATAATATTAATTATTTTTATTCCAAATATTTAATCTATTTTTAAATATTATACTAATATAAGTGTAAATTTTTAATTTAAAAGTAATCACACGGAAGCAAAAAAGAGTGGTTTCCCAAAGAGAAAAATTGTGAAAAAGTTTAAAAAAATTATATAAAAATTAGACATTAAAATAATTAAAATAACCTAAATTGTTTTAATATATACATAATTCAATTAATTTTACTTTTAAAACCATATTAAAACAATTTCTATGTTTTTGAATTATTTAAAATAAATGATCATTCTTAAAAAAACTATTATTTTTCGCTATTCATCAACAAATATAACTTATCAAAAAATTATAAAAAATTAACCATAAAATAAATTTTACACGATGATATAAAAAATAAATTTCATTTATCAAAAAACTATAAAATTAGAGAAAATTTAATATTAAAAAAAGTGTGATAAAGGTGGAAAATGTGTATTTTTTAAAAATAATGTTTTTAATCATAAAATTGGATGTACTCTTATCTCTTATCTAGAAAACACAAAAAATTAATAATAAAAATTTGAATGAATATATAATATATAAATTTCATTAAAATCATTCACAAAAATTAATTTTTTTTTAATTTATTGAAGTAAAACGCATTTTTGTGCATAAAAATAAATTTTTATAAAAAAAAAGTCATTTATTTGAAAATAGTTATTATTATAATTTCTAATTAATTGGTCACCAAATAATTAATTTTATATACATTCTTAAACTATATATTTTCATAATTTATATAATCTTATTCCTACCCACCATTCTAATCAGTTTTTAATGACTATCATATTGAATAAAAATATTTTAAATGTATGTCAGGCTTCTTATAAACTCAGTCTTTCATGTACCACAAGCTAAAAATTATGTTACATGTAACAAAAGCTATACTTAGTTTTGTGTGTATTGAAAAATATGAAAAATAATAAATTTATTTCTTTAAATGATATTTCAATAATTATCTTGTGGTTACATTCTACCCAACATAAAATTAATTTCTCCCTTGGAATTAATCACATTAGTACAAAAATGAGAATACTTCTAACTCAAGACATTATCAAAGTACTCCAAAACTGGAAAGATAAAACACAAACATTAAAAAAACATAATCATCCACTACATCTTCCAAATGATTAAGAACATCCACTACCTCTAAGTTTCACTTTCCCTTTATTCATATTTGGCATTAAAAAATCTATAAATTCCCCAATGTAAATGTAAGGTGTGAGATATAAAGCCTAGTGGGGTCCCACAGAGTTTAATATAATAAATACCATAACAATTTACCATTAATGATATAAATTTCAATAAAATAATACATGATATATCATTTTTAAAATTTAAAACCAAAAATATGTTTTATATTCAAATATATGGAAGATATAAGAAAACAAATTTTAAATAGGATTAAATTAACATTTTATATAACACAGATTATATAAGCCAATTGGCTTGAATAAAATAAATCAATAATCAATAGTATATATATCGGGTTAATAGGATCATAGTAATTCATATCATTGTGTACACAATACCCTTGGTAATTCATTTTATCATGTAATAGGATCCTCTCACATCTCATAAAAATCACAACTCTAGTTGGGTGTGGAAACAAAAATACACCTCAATTGGGGAACCCATCATGGGAGGTCTACAACCTAATAGGAAAACCCATTATAGGTAGTCATGATGAATTTTTTTTAGTATTGGTTGTCATCATCTATAAAATTCTATATAGGAAAGGTCCTTACATGATTTTCTCCATTACCACTAACTACTCTGGAAAACACGTTCTTTAATAATAAATAAAATTGGAAATCAAAAATTTTAAAACATTATTAAATAAAATCTCCCAATGTTAATTTTCAAAATGACTTTTCCACTTAAAAACCAAATTATAGGTTTTCATCATTTCATTCCATTCAAATAACTTTTCAATTTAATCAATTTTCTCTATATCAATCAAGAAATCATTTAATTAAAACATTTTCCAAAACAACCCATATTTTTTTATAAATCAAACCCACCATTTAATTTCCATTGAAATTGGTGTTTTTATCAATTTATATATCCCATTAAAATAAATAATCAGATCTCTTTTATTCCATATTTTTACACCAATTAAAAATTCAATTCAATTTAATCTAGTTATTCAAGGTTTTAATAGTAGAGAAATGAATCATGGAACCAACTACCTTTAGTCAAAAATCAAGAATCATCACCAAAAACAGGAATGAAAACATTTACTGAAGGTGAACGATATATAGAAATCAAACCAAGAATCAAGACCCAATTAAATGGAATTTTAATCCATACAATAAATTTTGATCCATCAATCTCTATGGAATAAGTAAAGATATATCAAAAGAAAATATTATACAAAAGATACAATTTCCATAGAGGGATTAAATCTTCCTCCGACACTTTTATTTTTCAAATGAGAAGATTGAAGGAGAAAAAATTTCACCAAGGGAGCCTTCTCTACCAAATAAATTTCAATATGGTTGATTGGGTTTTTTAGGCAACAAAAATGGGGGCTCAATAATTTTTTTTTATAAAAAACCGAAATAATAAAATCTGGAACAAATGGTTTCCTAGAGATGGTTGGATAGTAAGAGAGACCTTGCACCCTAAGAATATTCCCCATCTAGAATAATTTTATATAGAACATTGGTTCACCAAGGTGGGGGCATATTTTTTGAAACCATTAAAAAATTGTCCATTCCCCCGCTATCTAGTGATGCATGGTTTACACTGGTAGGAAAACAGTTTGGAAAAATTATGTGTCAACCATGCACAACCCAAGGAGCCTCCAAAACTTTCAAAATTTCACTCAAAACAATTTGAGACAAACCCAAACCAAATAATGATCAAAATAGGTGTCAAGGAGTACCAAAACAAAGAAATAAGAGGTTATAACTGCCCAAGCATAAAACATTTCTATACCTAGAAAGCATTTTAATAAACTTCCAAATCAAAGAGATGATGCCACCACTCTCTCATTAGTGCCTCAGGCTTCCATGTCTCATGAGAATTACAACCATGATTCCATAGAACTCAGATAAAATGTGTTATCATCCCATGAATTACATTTTTCTCATAATTAACTATCATAAATGCATGATCAAAGGCTCAATATCAGTATCCCTTAGCACAAGACGAGAGATGGGTCAGAAATATACTTTCATAACTTAAATACATGGGACAAATTATGTATCCATGTCAGCTACAATGGATATTATAAATAGAAATATACTTTCCCCACCTTCTCAAAAACCTCAAAAGGTCCCTCAAAATGAGTAGAAGGATTTCCTTTCCTCCCAATACATTAGTGACCCAACTAATGTAAAGATATCAAGAACACATAGTCACCAAAAAAAGAACTCCAATGGTCTATGAAAATAATCAGCATAAGGATTTTACCAGATCTATGTTATCAAAATTATTTTTTGAATCAATTATCTCTTCGTTTACATCTCTTAGACTAAGCTTCACACAACCTTTGAACATTATCCAATATATAATAAACATAATAGAGATTTAAATGAACTTATAAATAAGGCATAAAAAGGAACCATTATGATTTAGGATTGGTATATATTTTTATAATCATTCTCAACTACTCCCAAATGGTCCTCAAATGAACCACTAAAATATAGGATATAGGCATGAGGTATTTACACAAGAATTTGTGTTTATCTCTCCATCGGGCCATCCATCTTGGCATGGTAGGTCATACTCAAACAAACCTGAGATATCTTCACCTTTTGAAGGACTTTCCAAAAATGAGAGGTAAAATAGGGAACTATATCACAGACTATTAAATATGTTACTCTATGAAAATGAACAATATCTTTCATATATAAACTTCCAAACTCATCAAATTTGTTTTTATCATAAATGGATATAAAGTGATCTGATTTGGTCAACCTATCAATAATGTCCAATATCACATTCTTCTTTCTAAGGGTACGTGAAAAAACAAACAAAAATTCTAATTAGATGTCATTACACTTCCAAGTTGACACTAGAAGTGGATGAAGCATACTTGAAGGTATATGGTGCTTGGCCTTGATCTGTTTAATGGTATAGAATTGAGAAACAAAATCAGTGAAGTATCGTCTCATACCTAAACACCATAATCATCACTGCATATCATAAATCATTTCGTGTTTCCTTGTTTCACATCTCATTGGGAATTATGGAAATCCCCATCCACATCATTCATCATTGTAAATGGTAAAATATACCAGATTAAGAAATAGATGATAACCTCTATATAGAATAACCACATAGTAATTCCCCCCCCCCACTATAAGTAGAGTCCTTAATGTCAATGAATTCATCACGAAGATACTTTTCCTGAACAATCATCTCGAAAAGAGAGGAGTTCAACTGAACACTTTCCAAGAAAAACTTGGCCTCCTCATCCAAAAACACTAAATTAAATAGTGAAAAAAAAAGATCCATCAAGTTATATTATTCTAATGATTCCCTCATTGCCTGAGTTAAATGTTTCTAGATCAATTCATCAACAATGACATTTACTTTCCTTAGGGTATCAACAATTTCAAAATAAAAATATTTCATGTACACCAACAAAATCCTCTATAAAATGTTCAAAACTTTTTTAGAGAAGGTATAACTACTATTTTTTCCATTGGGATACTGGGAGAACGTTTCTTTGAAAATTTTATACCACTAAATTTTAAGTTCATGCATCATAGCTATGAGTTCAAGGAATTGTATTAGATAACTCTTATTATGTGTCCTAAGCTTTTGAGTACTATAGGCTAACATGTGGTCACATTTCATAAGAATGTATCCCAACCCCTAAACCTAATGTGTCATAAAAGTCCACATATCTCTATCCAGCCTCGGGAAGAGTTAAGGCCAGGGAAAAATTAAAAACACATTTCAACTCAACAAAATAACTCTTTCATTTACAATCCCAACAAAACTTCACCCATTACAAATGAGAGTGGTTATTTTATAATCCAACATTTAGAAATCCTTTATGAAGTGTAGATAATTCCTCATTAAACACAAGAATATTTGAATCTCTAAAAATATTATTTGGTTGTATCCATGTCATAACAACATTTACCATCTCAGAGTCAATTGAGATACTATGTTTCAAGACCAGAAGTCCTATAAAATTCGCCTCGCAAATCCAGAAATAAAATTTTGATATATTGGAATAAATTTGGTGATTTCTCAAAAATTATAAAACTATTCTCATAGGATGCACATGATCGTCCTCAGACTGAGAGTAAACCAGTATGTCATCCAAAAATATCAAAACAAACATATCAAGATACTCATGGAAGATACTATTTGTCAATTCCATAAAGACTTCATGATCGTTGGTTATCCCAAATGAAATGAAAATATTCTCCTAATGTTTATACATTCTCCAAACAACAAGTCTTATGAATGTTAAATTCCTTTATTCTAAAATTTTGATAACCAAATCGAAGATAAATCTTCAAGAACCACTTTTCCCCTTTCAACATGTCAAATATATCATCAATTCAAGGAAAGAAATGATTCTTATTTTCCATAACTCAATTGAGTTTTTGATAATCAATACAAAGGTGAATTGTTCTATCAACTTTCCTAGAAAAGAGAAAAGGCGAAGACCAAGGTGAAAAAATCAGGTATATAAATACTTTCTCAACAAAGTTGTCAAAATAATTCTTAAATTTTTTATTTCAAATAATTCCATGTTGTAGGAAGGAATAATCACTGGATGAGTACAAGAAAAGAAATTAATAGAAAAAATTACCTCCCTTATTGGTGAAAAATAAGAGAAATTTTCAGGAAATATTCCTTCCCCATGTCAAAAATATAACATCGATATTAATTTCTCCGACTGTGGATAATAATTTTCAACACTACTTGACCTTGGGTCCATTTATCTTTGAAATATATGTTACACCCCATCAGGAAAAGTAAAGAAGGCCCATCAAAGATAGTAGTCAATTTGGGCCATATTAGCAATGAGTCAATTCATCTTGAAAATGATATCAAGAGGTTTTATGTTGATAACTATAATATCTCAAATAAGTTAAAACTTGGATAATGAGAAAACAAAAGCAGGATAATGAAAACCCTACTCTCTTAATTCTGAAGGGAATAGCAATATTAATCAAATAAGATAAAAACTTCTTATGAAGATTTAGAAGGTTCATAATATGAGTTGATATAAACGAATGAGATTAAAAACAATCAAATAAATAAGTCACTAGTCATTTAGCTAAATTGATGGTACATCTCACATTTGTTGGACTTGAATCGTCTTTATCTAGATACTCTTCCACTAAGTGAAAAATCTTCGTTTCAGATTCCTGTGGATGGAACCCCTTAGATTGTGAAGCATATGATTTAACCATAGTAATTTTCGGTGTTTATGATCCTATTACGCCATGTGGGATAGAAAATAAATGGTAAAATTTATTCAGGTTCCTTGAGAAACCACAAGAACAATAGTTCTTATATGCCTCATAAAAAGAACGTCTTGAATTCCCATCCTCGCTACACTGAAAGAAAGTCAAAGGACCACTACTGGGCACTATAAGAGGTCTAGAAGATATCTGATATCATGAACCATAATGAGACTCATCAAAATTACTTATTCAATTAAAGTAACATGTATAAATACCAATGGGAGAAAAATAAACTCTCTTAAATTCTTACATATCATCCAGCTCAAGACCAACCTTCAATGCCTTATCCAGCACAACAGTAGAAGAAGTATGATTCAAAAATAAAACATGAGAGTAAATATCAGGTTGAAGAACCATATTAAAACATCATGTATTCATCTTTTCATTTTATACAATATAATTTGAAAACTACACAAGCTCAGAAAAGCTATTAGCATACTCTGTCAGGTTCTTGTCATTCTCTTCAAGTTTGAAAAACTCTATAGCCTTCACCAGAACAATAGTATCTTGATTGGAATGATTAGTGATGAAAACCCTAAATTCCTTCATCTATAAACCCCCATAATTCTTTTCCATAACCATAAAATCCCACTACCTCCTAATAGGTACCTATTGCATGAAGGTGACAAATTTCACCTTAATCAAATCTAGTGTTTCTAAGAAATTGAATAGAAGATCCATTAATATTAATAAATCCCCAACTACTTGAGGATCATTATATCCATAGAATGATGGTGGATTCTAGTGAATGAACTCTTGAGCATGATTCTCATATTTATCCCTCTTAGGATCTATAACTAGAGCATGTAATGTATTAGGGGTAGGTTCCTGTACTAGATCTTGGACAATGTGCACAATAATTTTAAAAAGATTTTGGTCCATGGGAGGATTCTGAAACGGTTACACAATAGAAGATTCTTTATAGAATCTAATATTTTCTCACGGGAATGATACTACACAAAATCATCAACAACATTGAACACATTAGAATATTACTCAAATCAAAAAAGAGAAATAGAAGTAATTAATACCATTAGATAAGATAACAAGATTTGGATTTCATCGTATCCAAATTAAAATTAGGAAAAAACTATAATTGGTTCAAATTATTCCTCAATATTACATTCCCAAACCACCCACGATGACTTAAGGCTCATTACAATGAATGAAATCAAGGAATTATCTTGTAACTACCTCTTAATTCCATACAATACATCCCAAACTACATACAAAAGATGATAATAGCAGCACCTCTAATGCCCCTTTGTCACGAACAATCTTGGTTACCATAGTACCCCAATACATGAGCTGTCTATGAAATTCCTTTAAAGGAATTCAAAATCCCCACGATTTAGAAACTAGCACCTGGAATTATATAAGATAAAATTGGTAAATATTTTTCCACAAAATAGTGGAAGAAAAAAGATTTCAAGATAATACGGTAAAAACTCAAAAGGGATAATATACCAAAAACCAAACATGTTTAACTTGACCCAAAGTATTTCATTATAAAAGTAATCAAAAATTGGTGAAATAAAACTCAAACAACTCAAAAGAGACATCATCCTCCAATATATGGTCTAAAGGGTCATGAACATCCACCACCTCCTAGTGGGGATTCCCTTTGTTCAGAACAATCATAATAAAATCTAAAAATTGATGATTGAAAATGTATGGTGTGATCTACAAATCCCAATAGGGTCTCACCATGTGTTCCATAATCAATACCATTAAAATTTACCATTAATTCAATCGATATTAATAAAATAAGGCCTAGAATACCATTTTCATTTATAAAATCCAAAAGATCCTTTATATTCAAATATATGTAAAATATATCAAAACAAATTTCCAATAGGCTTAAATGAAAATTTTAAATAAAAGAATTTATATAAATCCATTAGATTGAATAAAAATGATCAAGAATCAACAACATGTATATCAAGTCAAAAGACTCAAATAAAATCAAAATACCATGAACAAAATCCCAATGGTAGGTGAGTTTATTAGGTAATTGGATCCTTACACATCTCATAGTGAACATTTATTGATTTGGGTGTTGATAAAAAATAACCCTGATAGGGGAACCGATCATGGATAGTCTATACCTCAAATGGGGAATCCATTATAGACAACCATGCTGAAGTTTTTTTAGTAATTATTTTCATCAACAATCCATTACTATGGAGGAATAGTCCATGAATTCTTATCCTAGTAAACACTAACTACCCAAGCTAGAATGTTCTTTAATAATCCGTCAAAATGGAAATAAATCAATTGAAAATGTTTTAAAATAAAATTTCCCAATTTTAATTTTCAACCTGATTTTCCATTTCAAAACCAAATCAAATGTTATCATCATTTCATTCCATTTCAAATCACTTTTATATTTAAAAATAATTTTCAAGATCAATCATGAAATCATTTTTTCAAAACAATTTCCAAAACAAGACACTGATTTCATAAATCCATCCCACAATTTCAATTACACTGAAATTTTGTTTTTTATCAATTTCTATATCCATTTAAAATCATGAATCAAATCACTGCAATTCCATGTTTTAAACCAATTAAAAACCCAATTCAATTTAATATATAAATTCATGTTTTTAATTATAGGTGAATGAATATTGTAACCACCTTCCCTTAATGAAATATCAACAATCAAAACATTCAATAGGAATAAAAACATATATCGAAGGAAAAAAGAGATCCATAAAAAATCCTTGATTCAAGAACCAATAAAATTGAGTTTAGGTCTATAAAATATTTGATGATCCATAAAAATGTTTTGAGTAATTAAGGAGAGGTCCGAAGAAACTATTAGAGATAAGATCCACTTAACAGAGAGGGATCAGATCTTCCACTAACACTTTGATTTGTTAAAGGATAAGGTTGTAGGAGGAAAAATATCTTTTAGGGATCCTTATTGGCCCAATAAATTAAAATTGTGTTGAGTGGGTAGGTTATTCATCTTAAATATGGGGATTGGTAATTATTAAAACATGTTTTGAAATAATAAAATCTTGTGAGAATGGTTTCCCGGAGAGGGCCACATGGTTGGGAAAACTATGACTCCCCCCTATAGACTCACTATCAAAGGTGCATGGTATATCATAGATGGGTTGTGTGGTTTGGTAAACTATGTGCCAACTATAAATTCTCCCACAGTCTCGGGATGAATGGTTTGTTGTGGGGGATGCACAGTGTGGGAAAACCATGCAGAACACCAAGAGCATCCAAAATTTTTAAAATATCAACTGAAACAACCTGACATAAAGACCAAAAAAATTGTTCAAAAGATGGGTTGAGGAGTACCTAAAAACGAATAATAGGATATTCCACTGATAAATTATCATCACATAAAACCTAAAAAGTTGTGTACATTATGTTGAAATTTATGATCAACCTTCATCTCAAAACCTCATGATGGTATCCATAAACCTTAAATTAATATTATATGGATATGTATACACTTAAAGAATCTAATTCATAATTTATTCCATATATATTCTCTTATCTTATATAAAAAAGGTCATTGGAATACTAGCTTCATCCTTGTACCAATATAATAGAAAATTTTATTTTCTTATGCCAAAATCCATGTAGATGGAGATAATCACATAAAAATTTCACTATGGGACAAACAAAAATATTTCCATGAGGATCATTCATACAAAATAAAATGTGAAATTACAAACTAATTAGGAGAGAATAAGTCTTCCTGAATTTTTGTGACTTACTTCATCCATTGTGATTGCATAAGCATTCCCTTTATCTATTGTCCTCATAGGTTGTTTTTGTTTATCACCCACATTAACCCTTAGATTGGGGAATTGATTTTAGTAATTCCCAAACTCCTTTCACTTGAAACAAAAGAGTGTGGGTGGTTTATTTTTTTACATCTCTCTCTATTAATTTAATAGGATGTCCTCTTCACATCACTTCTACATTATTTTTCTCAATGGCTATGACCCACTTGTTTCTTTCAGGCGTTCACTTGAGTGCTTCTTCCCACATTTTTTGCATGTAGGTGACTGAAATTTCTTCATACCATGCGATTTATTTGAGTCATAATGAGTCTAAATCTACTTTTTCTAATAAAAAATACAGTAATGGTCATAATAACTGATTTCCATTCTTACCTTAAGTTCACACCAAATGACTTCTTCATAGCTACTAACTGGACATTTATTCCTTATATATGCTCTGATCTTATATAAAAAAATTCATTGAAAGACTGGCTTCATCCTCAAGACAATATAATAGAAAAATTTATTTTCTTATTCCAAAATCCATGTAGATTGAGATAATCTCATAAAAATTTCACTAAAGGATGAACAAAAAGATTTCCATAGGGCTCATTCAAACTAAATAAAATTTGAAATTACAAACTAAGACAGAGAGAATAAGTGTTCCATAATATTTGTGACTCAATTCATCCATTTTGACTGAATAATAATTTCCCTTTATTTATCATCCTCATAATTGATATTCTTAACCTTCGAAACTATCGACAACCAAGATGAATTTTTTTCACTAAAAACATTGGAGATTGGAAAATATATTTTGATTGGTATTGATCTACTTCTTAATGACTAATGGATCAGTGAAAAAACTAAAAGTGGGTGGAAATTTCATTATTAAGGAATCAATAAAATTTTCCCAATTTTTCTCATATATATGTTCAGCATGATTTGTATCATGATAAAGTATCATAACAATAGAAATGGGGTTTTTCATTCTAGATCCTATAAAATTTGGTAGCTTATGAGGAAAATTATTTCATTTTTTCATTACATTCACCATTAAAAATGGTCCATCGAGTTCCATCCATTGAATACAACCATAAATATTAGACTAAGAAACAGTAATAATATCCTAAAACCGCATAAAAATGAAAAAAAAACTATAGGATGTTTAAATCATGAAACCCTCTTTTCAATATATGACAAATTAGGCTTAATCTAGTTTATTAATGATCATTATTCAAATCTATTATAATGGCTCAAAAGAGTTCATGAATTTCCAAAACATATCCTTCATGAGTGTTAGACCAGGTGTGTAGAAGACTCGTTGTCATTCACCAGGTGACGATCGAGTCTATCTCAATTCTCCATTTTTAGAGTTGTTACACCTAGGTTTATTGATGCCAGATCCACGCCAAATTATGGTATCTAGACCAGGATGTAATTGTTTTGAAACTAATATTGATATCCTTTAGAAAAATTCCAAACATTTTCCTATAATTTTAATCATCCCTAAAATTATACATAGACATATACCAAGATATATCCTTATACATATCCCTAGGAATATTATGAATGTCTTCTCGTCTATGTTTTAGAAGGTTAACCAAACCATTTCTTAGATATGAAATGTAAATACCAAACTCCTCATGTATATATATATTATAACTTAATATAAGAATATTAATTACATAAAAAATTATCTATACCAGAATCTTAGGGTCGATCACATTTTGAAACTAAGAATAAAAACAATTGTTCCATTAGTGATCTAGGTTATCTCCCACTGTGTTTTTCATAATTACCACCCTTCTTATAAGTATCATACATAATACCTTTAATGGTTACCTGGTTAATGAAACCATAAGAAAGGGTGAGATCATATTCTCAGTAAGGTTAAATAAGAGAGATATCAATATTTCATAAGCATAGGGGTTTGAAAACATTAGAATAATATTTGTAAAACATAACTTGTATATCATTCATTATAAAAATGATTCACATAATAAATCTTGGAATTTCCTAAAACATGAATCATAATGGAATCAAAAAACATGAACCATGAAAACATAACAATTGTATAAAGAATAGATTAATGGAAAATACATAATATTATAACATTTTGAAAATGTAAAAATAGAAACAAGCTCACTCATTTCATAACGGATATAAAATCAAGACCTCTTGTAAATTTATGGACATGTAACCTGGTCCACACATAACCAGGTGGCTAATGAAAGCAAGGTCCACACATAACATTGTGAACATGTAACAAGGTGTATGTATAATATTTTGAATTTATAATCTAGTTTATATATAACATATTTACTCATGATTTATCCATATTTACCGAATGCATTATATAGATATATAGGTCTCACCAATCACATAATCTATACATTTGGGTACAGAAATATCATAAATATTTATCATATCAGAACCCCAGAAACGAAATATATTTTGTAAATATTTCATCACAAAATAACCTGTGAAAAATAAATAGGTTTCATAGGCATATCATAATTTAATTAAATCATTACCTCTTTAAAAAAATCGGGTTTCATAATCATTTTATAATAGTATAACCTGTGGGAGAGAAATGGGTTTCATAAACAAATTTTCAACATGAAGATAAATTATCCATAGAAGGAATAAGAATGGTATCCATGGATAATATCCCAAGTAAAGAAAACGTGACATCATACAATGTTATCTTAGATGGAAAATTATATTTGAAATATCACATGGAAAAATTCTTGAGAAATATAGTATTTTCACTTGGAAAAAAGAAACATTTTAAAACATAAAACATTTTCAAAATAATTTTTTTATGATAAAATTCAGAAAAATATAAATTATTCTTCAGTGAAAATAATGGTTATGAATTCATGAAATTTGGTTTATGTCATGCCCATCAAAGAAAATATTCCTTTTATATTTTTGGTAAAACCCAAATAGGAATTTTTTGGAAAATAACATGAATATTCCATTGAAAACACTAAGTAAAAAATTTTAAACTTGGGAAAAATTAATTTAATAAATTTCTTAAAAAAATTTAAAATCATTTTGGGAAATAAAAATTAGAAACCATACTTTGGGAAGGAAAAAATGGGTTTTCAGCCGAATATATAAATAAAAATGAATTTTCTTAAACAAATTATTTTGACATCTTAAGTACATAATGATAGGAAAATAAAGGAAAAACATGTATTCTCATGAAATAAATAGTGGATAATAAATTCATGAGTTTATTGATAGATATAAAATAATATTTCATATTTGGAATCATAATTGAGAATAATCTTGATAAACGATGAGTGTAACAAAAAACCCTTACTGTATTGTTAACTTCAAATCATAATCCCCAAGAAAAAATACTATTAAATAAAAGAGATAATTACATTATAATAAACAAATTCATGATTTTACATGTCAAATGGGTTGTATATACACATCATAAAAGGAGATAAGTGTGTAACTTAACATACGTCCCAAAGAAGGAAAATTAAGATAAAAAACCCTTACGACATTTGTAAACATTTGAATTGAAAGACAAAATAATGAATAACATTAAATAAACCATTAAATATCATGAAAATAAGATTATTCATGATATTTAATGTAAATTCGAAAGTATATACACGATATAAAATAAATAAGTGGTGAGTTTTCATATGTCTCCTGAAAATAAAAGTGTCTTGAAATCTATTACTATAAGTCTCGGCTTCTTTCGTACATCTTCAAAACTCTAGTATAATAAATATAAGATTATTATTAATCTATTATAGAACTATAAATATATATGTATATATCATGCCATATATGATTTACTTGTGACATTTTATTACCATTTTATTAATAATTCCATGTTAAAGTCTAGTTTCAAATAACAACAGCTTTGATTTTCATTTATGTTTTTATTTGGTATTTTTGGTCTTCTAAATTTCATCATGGTTCCAAAATTTCTCAAATATTAAGCATGATAAAATCATGATATATATTTTTTATATATTTATTTATATTATTACATAAAACATAAATAATGGAAATGATATACATTGTTCATTAAGATGGTAGGTCATATGCATGCATGAATGTTGTTTCTATTTTCTCACAGATAAAATGAAAGAAAGGTAAATAATATATTGAATTTCCATAAAAACAATATGTCATATATATCATATGTGTTAATTTAAACCTCTACTTATTACCTTCTAAGTAAATTGAATGTGAAGAACAAATCACATTATTTCGTGAGGCGGTAGTATGTCGTACGCATGACGATATTAGCATATTCCCATGGAATGGAATTTAATAATTAATATGAGATATAAGGATTAAAAAAGCATAATAATATCATAAATATATTATATAAAAACTAAATCCAACATTATTATTACCTATCAGAGGTGGTGTTGGAAAATGAATACACTGGTTCATGATGCAGTAGTCCGCCACACAAATGAGTGATGATTTCATGACCCATTTGATAGATTATGAGAAGGATTTAGGTAATTTAATTAACATAGTTACATCAAATTATATGTAAGATAATTATTTTATTATATCATCAAGAATTAATAATAACTGATGGATTTTGAGGAAGAAATAAAATAAAATACTTGATTAGGGATGTTACCTCTTCTAGAGAAAACTTCTTTTGGTTTTCACCAAAAGGAATATTTGGATGGATTTATGAGAAAAATAAGGATTATAGGATGATAGGATGGAATTATGAAATTTATGTGGATTGGTCGTGGCCAAATAAATTGGATTTATAATTGTTAATATGAGAGGATAGGGGTGGCCTTTTATAAGTGGGTGAGTAGCGCACATATAATTTTGGAAAAGAAAATGGTGTACCATGTTTTTGAAATTTCACAAGAAATAAGTGGTCTATTATCAAAAATTAGAGGTTATATGGTCTAAATAGTTCCATACAATTGGTTTTGTATAATTTTACATGTCATTTTACTCCATATTCTTTTAGTTTAGCCACTAATAAATTTATTTTCACCTAAATTGCGATAATTAAATTTTACCATTTTAATTATTCATTATGGTGAAAAATTAAGTTATCTGTGTTAGATAATAAGAATTACAGTGATTCCAAATAAAATATCCCTTTTCACAAATTCCATTCATATATTTTCAAAATTTTAAAATAAAATTAATCTCAAAGAAGGGATGATAAAGCAGTTTTCAAAAGAGATAATGTTTAGAAGTTTCAATTGTTTTTATGTAAAATATCAACATGAAATTGATTAAAATGACCTAAATACAACTACTACATATAAAATTTTAATAATATTACTTTTAAAATCATATCAAAACAATTTTTAATTTTTTAAATTCTATTAATGAAAAAAAAATTCTTAATAAAAACCAGTATTATTCATCAAAAAAATTCTTCTCTGAATTTTATCAAAAATTAAACCAAAGATAATTTTTACATGATGATTTAAAATTTTAATTTTATTATTTAAAATATATTTTATAAAATTTAAATAAATTAATTTTAAAATATGTGTGGAATAGGTGTGAAAACTGATTTTTAGAAAAATACAGTTTTAAGTATAAAATTGGATTTATTCTTATCTCTTACTGAGAAAACACATAATATGAATGTTAAACATTTGATTGAATAAATAATATATAAATTTATTTAAAATAATTCTTAAAATATGATTTTTTAAATTTATTGACGTAAAATGACTTTGTTTGCAAAAAAAATGTTTTTCAGAAAAAATTTCCATATTTTTTTAAAAATATTTATTTTAATTTATAATTAACTTTTCACTAAATAATTAATTGTATATACATTTATAAAAAATATATTTTTGTAATTTATTTAATCTTGTTCATAACTTCTTTTCAAATAGCTAGGTAATAAAAATCTTGTTAAATAATAATATTTTAATTGTATTTCACATTTTGTTTAATCTCGTTGTTTCAAGTAACAAAAACCAAACTCAAAATTGTGTGTAATGCAATTTTAAATCATTGTTATGTGTAATGAAAAATATCAAAAAGATAAAATTTATTTTAAAAGATAAATATTCCCAAAAATTCAGGGTGATACAGGAAGTTCCAACTCATCTGTGTGAGATATATGCTGGTTACCACTCTCCGGATTCTCAACCCAAAGATAATGTATAGTAATTTTATCTACAAGGTTAAATACACTACTCATTTTATAGGATATAAAACTATTTAAACTCAATAGAATAAGATTACAATAGAGAACCACATATATAAGGTAACTCCAAACAAAGATGAACAAGTAAATTAGAAATTCATAATAGTTTCTTTTATTTCTTTTTATCACATATGTCAAGGGATTACATTTCACAACTTAGAGAGGAGGTTACACATAAGATAAATATGTGCATAATAATAATAGTGCATGTCAACACATTTCTCTATGTACCTTAAATAAAGTAATTATACACACCTCAGGTCATATCTTCCCATTATTAAAATCTCATAAAATACCTATATCACAAAACATGTGCATCACCAAAGGAGAAATAACAAAAATAATGTAATAAAAACATCAATAATAGAAAGAAAACCAATGGGAACCTGGGTTTTCCCCACACAAGGTTCAGTTACACCCATGCACAAGCTCAATATTAATCCCAAAGAAATCCTAGTCTCCTGTTTATAGTTATAAAATGGTATGGAATCAAAAAAGACTTCAGATCATATACCGCTTTGTAATGTCACTAATATGGCCTTTCTATCTCTTATTTTTCTACAATAATTTTCATAATTAATTTTATTTTTATTATTAGAATAGTGTTTTTGTAGAATAATTATTAATTTTCATCATTTCTTATATTAAATTATTAAAACCATGATCTTCTGTTAAATTTTTTTTATTGTTTATTTTAGTTATTTTGAATAATTTAAAATAAGAATATTTATTTTGTATTTACTATCATTTTTTATTCTAGTTTTTTTGTTTAAATTATAGTTTTTCATTTCAATTTTTTTAATTGATTCATTATTTCATTTCATGTTTGACAAAATAATTATTTTATTTATTTAATGTTGGAATTTTTTTTAAAATTATTTATTCTATTCTATTTCTAATTAAGAATTTTTTTAGTTAATATTTTTATTTAACTGATTTATTTATTTTTCTATTTCTGTGATTAATTTTTTTTCTATGATTTTTTTATTAAAACTTAATAATCAACTAAAATAATTCATTCTCTAAATATGAAAATTAATAATTTCACATTTTTCATTTTAATTTTTATTTTATTTGTCTATATTGATTTTTCAATTTTATTAGTTAATTAATATTGTTTTTTAGGAAGAGGATTCATCATTCTTGATATGATGCCAGTTTATTGTTTAATATCTAGGATATTACGGTAGAACCCTATTATTGTTCCCTACATCCACCATTATCCCCGACCATTAGTAGATTAATCTTCTATTCCATCCTATATTTACCACATGCCACCCAATCCATAAACAATTGAAACAATCCATCAACAATTGAAACAATTCACCACCACACATCATCTTCCAATGATATATCATCATCTATCAATATAAGGACACATATTGGACCCCAAATACCCAACAGCAGCACCCAAATCCACCACCGTCACCATAGCAGTGGTCCCCCACCAGCCTACCTTCTGCAGCCACTACTCCACTGGTAGATATCAATCTGCTGGTCTAGACACCCTCCTCACAGATAACACCCAAATACACCCCTTTTATCCTACATCCACCACTACCTCATTCCACCATCACTTCCCCAATATTATCCCCTACATATTCTATCACCGCCCACTACTATAATATCAACCATCAATGTGATTTTCATAAGACAAGAAGAATGTGCACCGCATGCCAGACATCGATCTGAAGAACTCGATACTGCTACCATTTGAGGATGAATTTGGACCAACTAAGACTAGAATCACCACCAAATCCACCATCATACGTTAGATAATCATCTGAGATTACAATTATGGAGTAACTGGATCCTACTGATTCACAACCAATAGCCACCGCAATTGGAACCCTTCCATTAAAAACTAAGCCATCTGCAGATTAGAGTCTGTGATGCTCGAAATTCACAAACACCTCCATGGACACACTCGGACACTAATACCTACACTATCTGGGATGAACCTATCATGGATACTACTAGAGAAGCCAAGTTGAACCCACGAGCCCTCATACTAAATAAGAACCCCCCCCCCCTTATTATTTTACTATATTTATATAATATAGACTAATGATAATATATTAATATATTAATATAATATTAAATAGACCCATTTATATAATAATAAGTTTATATATAGTTTTATATATTTATAATTAATATAATAAATTTTGTAATAAAATATTTGTTATTAATTTAAATATTTATATGAAAATGCATGAAAATATTTACATTTATATATATAATCAATAATTTAGTGATATATATATATATATTATAGAAATATATACTCATAAGTCAACACGTCTAAGCCCCAATTGATATTTTGGTAAATTAGAGCTTTAGAGAGTTTTACATTTTTTATATTTCTTTTCAGGTGAGGGGATTTCAAGATGGTATTGGGGGGAACGCAAGTTGATCATGGTATCATAGCTTCACATAAGAATATAGATTTTTGATGGAGCAATGATCTATTCACTGATGGATCAAGAAGTATAGTCAAGGTATGCCATGTGGAAGTTGGGAATAAGTTTTTTAAATGGTGATCATGAGCCTGAAAATTTTATATTTTAGGAGGAGCCAATAAGGGAGATACATTGGAGAGGATTGCATAGGAAACAAAATATCACATAAAAGGATTCTTGAACCATCCTTGGTTCATCAAACACATGATATATGATCATTCACAAAACATACCAAAACACATAGAACTGGGAGGACACAATTGATCTTGGAGTGAGAGTAGAATCAGTAGATGGATCAGGAGGAAGCAATATATCTCCAAAAATATGTTTCATCAAATATTTTTTTTAACTCTTTTTATTTCTATTTTCATTAAAATGACTATAAAAATAGATTAGGTGTATTAGTATAATATGAATTTAGATTTCATTTTCCCATTTTACTTCAGTTAAATCATTTATTTAGTGAAATTTAAGTTTGATGTTATTTTCCATTTTGTTATGATCATAAACTCACACTAATCAATATCCTACAAGTGAGAGTAGTGATTTCATTTATCCATGTATCACTAAATGAATTGATAAAAATTGGAAAAGGTTAATGAATATCTTCTCCATAATGAATGGATTAATTCAAATTCAATATCGGATGATCAAAAATCAAAAAGGATCATCGAATTGTAGAACTTCTCTTAAGTGACAAATCAGTGAATCTTCATATCTTCTTAAGCCCTATATAATTTAATTAAATTGGTTCAAAAAGGAGAATATCTTTTTAATTGGTTCAAAATAGCCTGAAGACCCAAAATTTATCTATTATGTTTGTCTTTCTCAGTTTTTTGTTCTCTTTGCTATATTTCCATCTCATATTTCACTTTCACCCACTGCATTTAAACATCGCGTGCTTCTTAATTGTTTTCAATTTTTTGTATTTTCATTATTTCTATGGTCACACATACTTAATGAATTCCATGTGGAATCCATACTATTACACACCATCATACTAGTTGTAAGTATTATTTAGGGTTATTATAAATATTAAATTTCCACATCTTCAATGAAAGAGATAGTAAAATATTGAATTCAAAACCATTAATAAGTCATACCCATTTAGTGATTATGGTTAGAAATTTTTATGGGGAAAATTTTGGCTAATGACATTAAATTCTTCACTTGATTAGAGGAAACCTGTAGTTTTCCTTTTTTCTCTGTTACTATTATGTTAAAATAAATTATCCACACTTGGTTGTGTGTCTATTTAAATTAATGAACCATTGTTTCTGCAATTTCATTGTAGTATTATTAATTTTTTTGATATATTATTATTTAAAATTGTTGTCTTTGAGTTATCATTGGGCGTATGTGGTATGTTGTTGGTAGCCTCGGTTACCTTTAAGAAATTTTACCCATGGAAGACTCATTTAGAATTTCACTGAAAAAAAGAATCTTCTAGTTGGGGAACACATGATAAAACTTCCATTCATTCAAACTGTCATCAATTTTAAATTTTGAAGTCTCATGTCAATCTTTTCAATTGTAAGAACCTTAATTTTCAACTAGGTGATTGTTTCTTTAATATAAAGGGAGGTTTCAATTTCTTCTATAAAACATTCAGAATAGATTATATATATCTTTGGATTCACTATTTTAGTTGTTTCTAATCTGTTATAGTGTTGATTCTAGTTTCATTTAATTCAATATTTTAAATTTTTTACTGATGTTATATCTTTCATGCTGCATTTTTAAATTTCTTTTGGTAACTGTTCAATTTCATGTTAAATTATTGTACCCCTTTTAAAATCATTCATGAAGTCATCTGATGCATGAAACCTTTATGATAATAATATTTTATTCTTGATTACTTGGTTATGGTAGTATTAGTAATTTGAAAATTTATTATATTCTTTTACGTGGTATTTGTTTTAAATTTCCTTAATAACCCTTAAAACAAAAATATTTTCTATACTGATAATTCAAATATATTATTGAACTCAATGATTATATTATTTCTCCTACCTTATATTCAATAACGGGTACATTTTTTAGTTTTATGTGTGGGGTAGTGATCTTAATTGTCCATAACTATCCTTAATTATAACCCATAAAAAATCCTTCATTTTTTTTAGATTTCCTCCCTATAAATATGTAAATACATTCTATGTTTATATATAGAATCTATTAAATAGAACCAAAATATACAACAAGAAAAACTGAAAAATATATTCATTTCAAGCTACATATGATTGAATTTCATTCTAGATTGAAGGTTATAAAAGAGTTAAAAATTGTTATAATTTCATAATTGTCGAGTGTTTTTGACCCACTTTTTATGTGGAAGTTCACTTTTGGAACTAAAAAAGGTATTTGATGGGAGAGATCATTGTGGAATTTTGATCTTAACTTAAGAAATATAGAAATTTATTTTGAACCTACGAGACACTCTCTTTTAAAACTAATACTTTTGGGATCCAAATGATAACCATATAAGTTCTTCAAAAACTGGATTCAAATGGGAAAACTGAATCCCACAATGAGTCTCTTAGAAAAAGGAATCGGGTTTGTTATTATATTTAAATAAAATCCATTTTGAAATTCAATTAGTTTTTTTCATATAAATATTCATAATAAATATGGATGGGAAAATTTAAAATAAACAGAATTGTTAAAAACAAGATAATTTAGTTGAGGTAAATTTTGAACCCAAATGAAGAAGGTAACAATTGACTTATATAAAAAAATTCGGTAGTACCAATAAAGTGAATTTCATGGAACTTTGATTTTTGGATCAAGGGGGAGTTATTAACTATAGTTTCTCTTTTAAAAAATTTAGTTTCACTTGTATCTAACATGTCCCACTCCTAAAACTAGAACACATTTTCAACTGAAATAAGGAAGTTTATCGCATTCACCGAAGATGTATTATTTTTCAACATTTAGAGGGATTTTTATCTCCTTTTATTTTGCAGTGTTTTGGAACATTGGAAGCATGTAATTATTTTAAGAACATTTCTAAATAAATAAAATACATAGAATTATCAGAGAGTGAAATTGATTATGTGTGGGGATGTTTGATGTTTCCTACTTATCTCTTATTTTTCCACATCAATTTTCATAATTAGTTGTCAAATTATTATTAAAATAGTTTTTTTTTGAATAATTACCAATTGTTGTGATTTTTTATTAAATTATAAAAACATTTATATTTCCTAAACATATATATGTTATTATTTATTTTATTTGTTTTACATAATCTAAAGTTAGATAACTTATTTTTTGTTAACTATTATTTTTTATTCCTATAACTCTTTATTTATATTTTCTCATTTACATATTTTTAATTAATTAATTATTTCATTCTATGTTTTTAAAATTTATTTTTTCATTTATTTAACATTAATATTTTATTTTTTTAATTATTTATTTAATTCTATATCCAATTAATAATGTTTGGTTTATTAATATTTTTATTCAATTTTTTAATTTATTTAACTATTTATTTACTTAATTTATTTTCTTTAGTTTTAATTATTTTTTAATTAGTTGAAAAATTAAATTAGTTTATTCTCTTAATTTGAACATAAATAATTTTAATTTGTTTCATTTTAATTTTAATTTTTCATGATTATATTTCTTTTGAAAATTTATTAATCTATTATGTTTGTTTTTTCAAGCAAAGGATCCACCTGCCTAGATCTACTACCAGTTTGTTATGCTACCACCAGGAGGTAGTAGTATCACCCTATTACCGGTCTCCACATCCACTTCCAGTGCCTACAATCGGAATATTAATCTACCAAACCACAAAAAATATACCACTAGCCACCCATCCCATCCACCATTGAAACAATCCACCACAAAACATCCCCTACCAATGGTCAATCATCATATACCGTTGGAATCACCATTCTTCAACACCATATCTACAACGACAGAAACCAAATTCACCGCCAACACCTCATTAGTTATCCACTTCAAACCTTGCTTCTGCTTCCACTACTCTTCCAATAGATATCAATCTACCGGTCTCACCACTATCCTCATTGGTATTACTCAAATCCCCCCCCCATTCATCCTGCATCCAAATCTACCCATTCCACTGTTACCTCCCCAACGTATTCCACTTTATCTATCATTACATCCCATTATCAAAATCTCAACCACCTCTGTGATTTGTAAAATACAAGAAGAACATGCACCATGTTCCTAACATCAATCAAAAAAACATGACACGCCCACCATTTGACTATGAATTTGGTCCCATCGAGGCTAGAATCACCACCACCTCCACCAAATCAACTATTATACCACTAAGAATCAGCCTTATTTACCCCCATCGAAGGATCTCAGGCCTTCCAATTCAGAACCACATGCCACTGCATATTGAAGAAAAACACCTCGTCATTGAAGATTGAGCCACCTGTAGCTTGAAGAATAGGTCATTGCACCACCTGTGCTCAATCAAGCTCCCCAGAAACCAATGGACTAAATTGAGATCTATACATTTCTGAAATTAGTGTCTCACAAAGTTCACACAAGACTCCTTGGATACCCCCTGATACTAATTGATCTACTGTCAAGGATGAATCCACTACAGCTTCTTGCTGGAGAAGCCATGCCAAACCCAGAATCCCTCCTTTTGAAGAAGACACCCTTGGTTTTTATTTTCTTATATTTATATAAATAAACTAATATAAAAATATATTAACATTAAAATATGAATATATATGTATCTATATATATTTAAATGTATAAATTTATATAACAATAATTTTATATATAGTTTTATATATTTATAATTATTATAATAACATTTTTAATAATATAATTTTTAATATTAACCAATATATAAAAATATATATTCATATTTATACTTATGTACATACTTAGTAATTAGGTAACATATATATATATATAGAAATATATACTTGAATTTCATCACACCTGAGACCCAATTAGAATATTGGTAAATTAGATTTGTAGAGTGTTTCACATTTTTTTTGATTTCTTGTCAGGTGAGATGATTGAAAGAGTAGTTCATGGGGAAAATAAGATGATCATGTTCTTGAACCTTCATAAGGAGTGAATTTTGGTGGAGTGGTGCTCAACTCAATTAAGGAACAAGATGTACATCCAAGGTACACAATGTGGAAGTTGGGGTGATTTTTTTTGAATTGTTGCCCATGAGGGCTTAATGTCGTTCTTTTAATAGGAGACAAAACGGGGGATATATCGGAGAGGATCCCAAGGGACACACACCATCACTACCGAAAATTCTAAAATCATACCTGAATCATCAACCACATGATAGATGATCATTCACAACACATAATAGGAAACAAATAATAGGGAAGAACAACTAAGCTAAGAGAAGGAATAATTCAGATTCATAGCTTGAGGAGTTGATCTTTATCTACATATAAGTTTCTTCTTCTATTTCTTCTCACACTTTGAATTTCTATTTACGTTAACATTGGTATCTAAAGAGATTCATGGAATCGGTCTATGATAAACTAAAATTTCATTTATCCATTATACCTTCCTTAAAACATTTGTTTAGTGAAATTTAAGTTTGATGTACTTTTCCATTTAATTATGATAATCAATTAATGATACTAAATAACTGATAGGTGAGGGTGTTTATTTCATTTAACCTCAGATCATTGACTGAATTACCTAAAATTGGAATTGGTCAATTAATATCTTCTCAATAGTGAATGGATTAACTCGAAAGTCAATATCAGAATATCAAAACTGAAGAAGGTTCATCGAGCAATGGAAGTTCACAAAAGTGTTAGCTAAATGAATCATTGCCTTTTTATAAGAACTTGATTATTGAATTAGTATCGGTAAAATAGGAGAATATATTTTTAATCAGTTCAAAATATCCTGAGGACCCTGAATTAATCCAATACTTGTATCTCACGTGGCTTTTTATTCTCTCTACTCCATTTCCATGTCATATTTCACTTTCACCCACTACTTTCCAAAAACACCATCTTGTTTCCTATTTTATTTTATTATTTGTCTTTTTATTGTTTCCCTGGTCACAAACACTTTAATCCTTCCCTATGTAATCAGAAATCATACTCACTATCATACTAGTTTTAAGTAGTAAGTAGTGTTCTTATAACTATTAAATTTTCACATCTTCAACTACACACATGGCCAATCCCCTTCTCAATACTCCCTCATGTGACTTAGAAGGGTATATATGTGACCATAGGTGGGTCTCCATGTACACCAAAGGCTATTGACTTGTAGTGAGGGTTTGATAATTATAGTCGGGAAACTATACCCTTTAGTAAAGATTGGAAATCATAGGGTAAATATGAAAAACAATTAAAACATAACTCAAATGTATAAAATTATAATTCTAAAATATAAAAAATAATAAATGAAGTTACATCATAATGAATCTCAATTTAAATGTCATGTTATAAATTCATACAATAAAATTCCATGGTCATGCTCAAAAATAAAAACAATAAGGAAACTCTTTTCTAAAACCCAATGTGTGGTCTCATATTTAAGCTCCAATTACATCCATAACAGTACCCAAATATTATCTAGGTCCTGTTTTTCTTATATAGACCTTCATCAATGAAATTTTCCCAATTTCTGAATGATACCCTAATTAGTTATGAGTACAAATTAGTAGTTCAATACCAATGGTATCTAATCATATCCATCCCAAATAAATAGTTCTTGAAATAGTATCCTCATAAAGTAATTAATATATAAATTAATACGTAAAAAATAAAGATTATGGCCCTCTAACTCGAGGTTGAAACATGTTATTAATCATATCTTATTCTTCTCTATGTTGGATATCTCCACAAAGTGGCTAATTGTCCCTCCCTAGAAGAATCACCCAAACAACTTATGGATTCTCTTATCGAGGATGAATCACCCATATCATATATCATGAACTAGTGAATCCCACACTCATGCATCAATATAGGGCTCTATTATAATTTTCATGTTATATCCACTAACATGTTTCTATGGCATGTTACCCATGACAAGGGCAAAGTATCAAAGTAATAGTTTATAACAAACTGTATCTGAATTACCATGATAGATCTATTTACTTGTCTCCATGGAGAAAACCCATACCAAGTAAAAATTATCAAAGTAACAATGAATCCTGTATGATAAATTCAATATTAAATGTTTCTAATTATCTTCATAATTATAATAATTTCTTTTTCAAATTTAAATTATACACAAAATCCATTTACATTCCATTTTGTCTCTATTCCATTATGTTATAATTTCAATGAAAATCAGAAGACAATTAATCACTTCATGCCAAGTGATTCTTATTTAAGAAAATTACTCAACTATCCAAGTGATTCTAATTCCTTATTTATCTGATTCCCAGGTAAATAATTTTTAATCCAACATTGGTTCAAGGGTAGCCACACCTTTTAGGTGGAAAAAACTCCTAGTGTAAATACCAACCGACCTAATGAGATACAAGAGAGGTCTAAGCATATGGATTCATCAATCATAGTGGGTTACAAATTTAGTTCAGTAGTTCACATGCATGCCAATGTGATTACATATGTTTCACATACTAGAAACACCAAAATAGGACTTAGAGAGTTGACTTAGACAACCTACCTTAGCTAACAAAGATGAAGGAAACTAAGATCGAGCATTATATCAATATAAAATCGCATATTATTCTATGGTTATTGATTTTCATACATCATTAATGTTAGAATAACTGGATCAAAGAAGAAAAAATATTAAAATAATAAAACCAAAGTATATTTACTTATTTTGGATTAATGTATTGAAGAATGAATCACAAAACCATGTAGAGGTGTTGGAGAAGTTTTTGGAGCTCTATAGAACCCTCTAAATTCATAAATCTTGACTTAGGGTAAAATTAGGGTTTTATAGATGTTTAAAAATGATTTTAGGGGGATATGTTTCTTAATATAATTCATGTGTTTTAGCCCACCCCTTCAATCATCTTCTCATATAATATATAGTGGGACTCCTCATTAATTAAGAAAGACTATTACAGCCTTAACAGACGGCTGGGTGTCCCTCCAAATGGTCGATGGACTCCACTGGCTATCCAGTGGCCCTACAGTACCTCGAATGTTGTAGTCCACCTATGAACTTTCACAAGCATAGCTCTCTTAAGCTAAAGAACACCTATAATACCTCATTAAAATTCCAATAATGGAACTTAAATATAGAATTAAATCACCTCAACAAAAACATAAATCGGGGAAAAACTTGGTTAAAGATGAGACATTACATCAGGTATGTCTTCCACTAACAAAACTTATAAAGTTTTTGCACTACCCTATGAACATACCTCTGGAATATGTGACCTTTTAATAGAATATGAGATAAATTAGATTTCTAGAATCAGTGTTATTTAAGAACTCAAACTTAGATAAACTTTAATTGATGTTAAATCATTATCCACTAACTCATTAACACTCAAGTTTTTATTTTTCCATATTTTCTACGCATTGAAACAAAAATTTTAACATAGAAAACTTTTATCTTTTTATCATCTCAAAGAAAAAAACAAAATTCTTCATCCCCATACGCGATGATTAAGAGTACCTGATATTTTACTTCAATTTTAACTCTTTACTTGATATCTATAAGAATATAGGATAACATTATAAAAACTATTAGGTGATAAACATCCGTAATCATTATGAATAATAGTTTTATATAATTATTTTCCAACTTATTCCAATGGACATCTATTGATTAAGAGATTTATTATACCAACTATTTCTATAGAAATATCATTAGGTATACCAGCACATAATAGTATATTTCTTATTTTATCCACTAAAATTCAATTCATTATCTTAGAAAAATCATTCTATTTAGGTGTTTCAAGAATAGTCTTTTCATGTTAGATCCCCTGGTACCTAAAGTAATTCTGGAAACTGCTTCTAGTTAAGTCACTGCCAATATTCAACCTCAAAAATATAATCGTTATTTTGGATTCTCTTTAAACTATTTCATTCCATTAGATAGATATTAAAATCACTTCCTTTTATGTTTCGAAAAATGTACCCCAAAATTTATCACAGAATCATCAATGAAGATAAAAATGAAAGCTACACTTTTTGAGAATAAACTATGGAGGGTCCCAAACATTTGTATATACCAATACATTATCTATCATTTTGGGTTTCTCTTGGACAAATTTGAAGACCCCTTCCACTACATGCTAAGTATAAAACTCACACGTCATTAGAAGTAAGAATGATCCAACTTCATTATTCTTATATCTGCTATAATCTTCATTTTTTTCTCACTAATGTTCTAAAATTTATGGTGCCACAATTTTGAACATCTTCAAGATGGTTTCATAGTAATTATTTCTCCCTTAGACCTTCTGGTATGATTCAAAGACCCATTTATAAAACACTACCTATGATAAGAAATCCTTGAGTAATATTATATACTCCTTCTATAAAACATGATGTGAAACCTTCTTTATTCAGCTAACCCATTGAGATCTAGTTGTTATAAAGACTTGTAACAATTCACACATTCTTTAGTACATGAAATATTTCATTCTTCAACAAAATAATTCACTTATCCCTTTCCAACAATTTCAGTTAATTCATCGCCTTAAGAATTCACTCCAATAGAATTTTGGGATATATAATTTAACATTAATTATTTTTATCTTATGGTTTAGAATAAATATATAGAATATATTATTTAAGATTACATTTGGGAAGAAACAATTTAATGTATAATTACACTACTCGCTACTACACCACTGAATTCGTCAGATATAATCCTTCCAGAGTTGGGATTTCTTTCATGAATGTATTTCTTGAGGAAATTTTAATTATACAAATCCAACTAATGGCATCACTTTTGGAAGACTTACCTTTGTTCCTTTAACATTATTTAATCTATAATTTCTTATAATTTTCCCAATGATGTGAGTTTTACCTTATCTTTACATTTAACACATCACTAAAAGAGGCTAAAATATTATTTCATCTGATATTCACATTGAGAATAAAGTTCTAAACATCATTAAACAACCAATAATTATTTCCAACTGAATTACTCACAAATATCACCATATCTTCCGATACTTATGGAAGATTTAAAAATTAAAAAAAAACCAAACCATTATCTGAATATGTAAACTTCACAGACTCCATCAAGATCTTGATCATGTTGTAATCAATCAATAGAATTGACATTAATCTTCCTTCTAATAACCTCATGATGAATTACCTCCACATCAATAAATATCTTTTCAGTTTTTATTTTTTTAATACACATGTGCAAGGGATACAATTAACTTCACTGTGGTTTTATTTTCCCAAAATTTTAGAGCCACATTCTGGGATAATAACATTCATAAGAAACCTAGTGCCTTATGGTCCATCCTCTTCCATTCACATTTATCTATTTATTTTAATTTTACACATTTGAATGTAAGCTCTAGATTTTTATGAATGATGTATAATTACATCAATATTTTAAAGACATGTATGTCTATTCAATCAAATATATTAATCTATACCTTGCGATATTCTGATTCAATCCTTCCAAAAACAATGAATCCCACTAAAATTCAAAAAAAATCTGATTAAGAGAATGTGTTATCTAATCTATCAACCATATTATTGAGCTTCATGTGAACCACCTATTTATTCCACCAATAAATAATTCCCATTAAAATATCTTTTTGAAAAACCACTGGAATCATTAAATCAAAAATCCCCAAGAAAAATACATTCTAGAATGTACTCTTCGAGATTTAGTGTTTCAGAACATTGAAGAAAAAATGTTCACTCAAATCACTACAATAAGTCAAACATATCTTCCCCACTATTCACATAAACATACATAGAACATTCATACAATGAAAATAAATTAAATAAATAAATAAAACTTTGGTTTTCCAACTGAAATTCCAAAATCCATAGGAAGCACACTATAGTATTCCATTTCATTGGAAGGAAAAGATTATAACTTTTGACTAATGAGTCATGTGGATTACTACAAAAAGTAATAATTTAAAATTCACACATATGAATAATTGGTGCCACCCTCGTATTTATAGAGATTTATACCTAATCATATGGTCGTACTGACCTATAAGAAATAAGTTCATGCTTTTGTTCCACCATTCTTACTACTGAGCTCCTACAACAATCCTATATGTGATCTTCACCTCTGGTAAGTCAAAAATTCACCACTAAAAATTAAACATCTTCCCACATCAATAATTATCATCTAAACATTTAGAATAAGGCCATATTTTGTTGATGAACATAAGAAGAAGCCCATTTCAATAAATTTACTTCTTATAAACTCCTTTCATAAATGCAAAAAGGAAAACTATAGTTTCCACTACTAAAATGAATTAAAATATTATGAATCCACACATTCTGATTAACTAACATCGACTGAATGAATTTGACTTCACACAATCTCAATATAAATAAAAATGGATTAATAAAATTCCTACTACATAATAGTGGCCTTGTGATCGAGTCTATATGGAAGAATTTACAGCATGTGTGAGAGTTATATAAGAGAACATCCATGAATGATTATTTTTAAATGAATAAACACCATAGGAAAGTCATTGGGTATAATTAATTAGGAACACACTACTTCTATGTATTAATAAAATAAGGTTGTATAACATTCAGTCAGGAATCCTCAAGTCTACTCAAGATAAGCATGGGTGGCCTAGGTAGTAGCATATGAATAATCTCAAGGGATTTAATTATAAGAACTACTATTCAGAAGCCTCTCTACTTCAAAAAAAATTAAATGTCTCCTCCTAATATATGCTTAGTTCTCAAAAAAAAATTCAAACTCCATATAATACATAATAAACATTACCATCACCACCCATGATCCCTATGATATATATTATAATATTCAAATACACATAGAGATATCCATAACATATCTCTTTGGAGGAACATTTCTAAATTTTTTCATTGACCATCATATCCATCTTCATAAAACATAGTATCCATGAATATAATATCATATATAAACCATTCATATCATTTGGATAAACTATGTAATGAAACTTTTAGGTTTCAATGTGATTTTATCCCATAAAAAGTGGATACAATAATCTATGTGGCAATTAAAAATGCGATGGAAAATTCCAGTAATATGTTATGTGAAAGAATATCACTCAAATCTATGTATACAAAGAGATCATTTTGTGAATAATTTCATCCCTTTACTACATCTACAAGTATCCCATCATCTAAAATGTAAATGATTCATCATTTCAGCCTCCTAGAATGGGAAAAAATAATATAGTATTTCCATCTATAATTTTAAATTTATTAAAATTATAATATAGCAGACCATAATTTGTCCTTTATTCTAATATTTTTGTTTTTTCTTCCCCTCAACACCACTTAATGCTCAGGGTTATGGGTAATTAACAAGAGGTTGTGAAACATGTGGATGCTTTCATGGTGTCCCCAAGTCCTATTCTTCACTTATTTTTTATTTAATTTTTATTTTTGGTGGGACGTGATTGTGCAATACATTTTGTTTGGGAAGAATCGACCTTTGTATTGCATATTTGTCCTCACTGTTTAATTTTATACATTATTTATCCCTCCTTTTTCATTATTAGACAAATATACAATGTATTTTGGTGAATTGAGACTCGATTGGAGGATATGGTGCTCAGTATGTTTTAAAGGTTTTAGGAATGCATTGAGTCCCAATAAATAAGGATAGTAGGAAGGTTCATGAATGGAATTTTATTGATGATAATATGAATTTAAAGTAAATTAATTGACAATAAAGGATACCAATAATCAACTAGATATTTCACTCTCTTTCTTCATAATACTTTTTTAGGTTCCATTTTATGCCCTCATTCCATTTTAGGTATTCTAATTTACAAAATTCTCCCACCTTTCCCCATTTTTCAAATATAGAAAACAAAAAATATATAGATATGTGAGTAGAATAGTGGGTGAATAGAAAAATCTATTCATGATACAACCCTGGTTAGCCATTGTCACAAAATAGGAGTTCTACAAATTAATATTTATTAAAGCTCTAAGATAGAATATTTTCAATTTGGTGATATTTATTGGGATCCAAACCAATATATCATTTTTCTACTCAACTTATAAATATTTTATTCTTCTATTTTATTTTATTTTTTAATAAAATTTAAATAGTTTTTAACTCACCGTCTTCTAGGAAAGAAAGAGTTTTATTATTTTATAAGATAGAAGACATGTGTCCAAAGATCGAGTTGTAGAGAGGGTGAATTTAATGAGATCATTGAGGATCTTAAAGAAGGCCTAAAACAATCCATTTTTGAATCCTTATTCAAGCAGATCATTGAGTACTAAGAGTACTACGTAGTTATTAAATAATATTTTATTGAGGAAAAATGATAAAAATTCCCATTAAATTTTGAAGTTGATATTATATTTGTGGAAGAAACAATGAAAAATCCTCCTCTCCCACATGATTTTAAAATAATTATAGTGGAATTGAATGAAAGATAATAGATCTTGTCTATCTTAGTAGAGGCAGTAGAACAGACCATGAATTTTATTTTTTTTAACTTAAAAATATTCAAATTGTTTTATAGATCTGTTAACTATTTAATCGTTCAATAATTTGAGCCATATAAGTCCGGAAAAATTGTAGAATATAATGATGAATCCATTATAGAGGATATTTGGTGGTGAAATCTATAGAGGAAACTACCCATGTTTTGGTAATTAAATAAGAATAATAATCAGTGAATAAAGTGAATCCCCAAACACCTATATATCTTTAACAATTTCATGTGGAGGAGGATTCATCAACTAGGATTCTCCTTTTTCCTTATCCCCCCCATAACATTATTTCTCTGATTATCTAATTCAATGGGTAATATTATTTTTTTATAGGTCACACCACTCATGGTATCCACATATATCCATTGAGAGAAATAATTTGTGGTGGTTTATGCCAGACAATCCTCATCCACTTTCAGATTATTGTAAATAAACTATAACTACCTAGCTATAGATAGTAATAAAATATCATCCACATAGAATATTGCCTCAAGAATATTTTCTCTCCATTATTCTCACTTTTATTTTCATTGAATAAATTTATATATTAATTTTTATTTATTTTTTAGGGTGAATAAATTGAAATTTGGGATCTTAACTCTTTCCACTAGATTAAATAATAATGTTGTATCTCTCCATCGAACTTGTTTTCATAATAAAATATTTTTAGTTTTTTTAATAAAATAAGTGTAATGAATTTAAATTGTGGGTGAATTTCAAAAATATATATTTTTCTGTGTGTATTTTACTTCCCATTAAATATTTCTTTAAATATATGATTTTTAGTAATTTACTTTACATGAATATATCTTGTTCTTCAAATCAATAGGTGGCATGATTCACTTTGAAAAATATGGACTCCATTGTTTGAAAGTTTTAAATTTAATTATAATTGAATTGGATTTTGGCGGAATACAATTTAATAATCATAAACTATATTAAGTAGTTGGAATTTAATTCGATCACTAGATAAATAAAAGTATAAATTAAATTAGTCATTACTAATCAACCAGTTTCATAAATTCATTTGAATTAGATTAGTTCAGTAATTGGGATACAAATGTATTTCTCATAAAATTACTAAATCATAGTGTGTGTCTCTGTGTGTGTGCATGAAAAATAAAAAACGATAATAAATAGTTGCAGAAATTTCAGATCTAGTTGTCCAACTTTTACTTACACTACTCAATTTGGGGGATTCCTATTATTTGTAATGATTTAGTTTTGAATTATATCTAATCACTAATAAGTGTTATGCACATGAATGTTTTAAATAACAGTTTGTGAATAAGTAATTGGTTTTTTAAATAGTTATAAGGCAATGTGAATACTAAATTTGAATAAATAAGAGGATAATGAAATTATCTAATATAATTTCATAGTGATGAATCCATGTTTTTGAAATTTGGAAGTATTTTAAAAAACTTTAATAAAATGGAACTTAAAAGATAATTTATTGTTAATATTGAGATTTATATAGATCATTAACAAAATAAACTCATTAGACCAAGGCTTTTACAAGGGAAAAGTGGGTTCTTTGTAAATAATGTTATTGAGAGACATTCCTTAATAAAATTTAATAATTCAAGAATGAGCAGTGATTCATCCATTTTTTCATATTATTTGTAATAAATTTAGTATAATTAATATAAATATTGTACCACATGGGGTGAACCCTAGTGGGAGTGACTCTACGGGGTCTCAGAGAGGTCTCCATAGCAAGTCTCTCTGGGTACTGTATAGGCACGGTATATTTTTTTATTTCATTATAATTCCCCCTCCAAAAACATTTGTAAATGACTAATATAAATAGAATATTAGAATATATTAAATAATATAAAATTTATTTTATAGTGTAAATAATTATATTAATTAAAAAAGGCTTAAAATAACAATTTTAGTGAAACAAAAAGTAACTTATGTGTTTAATTGATCAAATTGACTTACATCAAGACTTTTATTTTCATGTTCTAATTAGTTTAAAAATTAATCCCATGTATACTAGTTGGACGGACTAAGAAATAAAATAATTCCAAAATGTATATAATAAAATGTTGAATAAATTCATTCTATGTAAGAGTAGCCCTATAACCAAGTCAATACTTCATAATATCTAGCACAAGTGAGAGTTAAGTAAGAGTACCTCCATGAATGAGTCACTACGTCATAATAACCACCACAAGAAATCCATTGTGTAAGAGTAATCAGGACAACACTATATCTATCTGTGAATAAACTAATGTTGTAGAATATAAAATAATAAATACTTGAGTCCAAAAACGAGTAAAATGGGTGGAACTAGTTCCTACATACAAATAATTTAAATGGATTTTTCATTTTCCACAATTTATCATCATCCACCCTATAAAAATAATGTGATACACATCTTCCAAACATATTCTTGGTCCTTAACACATATTTCTAACTCGATAAAATGTAATCTCAATCCTCCACCCACTCTCTTTGAGCATAATAAAACATTACTGATGATTCAAATTTAATAAGTAATATATAACATAGCTCAATCCAATAACCTTCTTGAGGATTCAATTTTTCACTGGATCCATCTCTATTACATGAAAAACCCATTCATGTGGGGTCTATGTAAAAACATATAACCCTTTATTCTATTTTGGCCAAATCAGGAGAGGATCTTCAAGGTCACAATGTTCTTTTATTCTATCAAAAGAGAATATAAGGATTATGAAGGTTATAAAAAATTAAAATAAATTTTATAAATGTGTGTTTTGTTAAAGAATCTTAACCTAATACCTATATACATGGATATCATCATGTATACAAGTTCAATCCCATACTAACTATCTAAATATCACCTTATCTCTATTGTAAATGATTTAAAAAAATCCTCTCAACCTAGGAAACAATGTAGCCTATTATTTACCTATATAATATTACTTTTTAGTAAATTCAAATATAATAGTGAGTTATTCTCCCATTTATCATTTTTTATGTTTTTTCATCCCCTTTGTGCCTCTCAATTCATATAGTTTGGGAAACTAAACCAAGGGGTGTGAACCTCAGAGGAGGCTTTCACGGTGTTTCAAATTCCCATTATTCACTTATTTTTAGTTTAATTTTTATTTAAGGTAGTAAGTGTGGGTGATATGAGTTTCTTTGGTATTATTCAACCTTTTCGTACCATATATAGCCTCATTCATTCCTCTTCTAAATTATTTATCCCTCTCTTCCCTTTATTCAACCAATATGTAGTTTATTTGGGTGAACTAAGGCTTGATTGTTAGAGGTAGTTCTAAAAATTTTTTAATGTTTTTTTAAATTCATTGAATAATAAAAATTAAAAAAAACTATAGTATTTCATGAATTAAATTTCATTGATTATTAAATGAGTTTAAACTATACTAATAGATAGTTATGTATATTATCATTTAAACCTAGGGATCACTCTCGTTCCTTTTAATACTTGTTTATGTTCAATTTAATATTTCAAATTTATTTCATGCATTAAAATTCACAAAACACTATTGTATTTCCCATGTATTTAATATATTAAAAACTACATAAAAAATAGAATAGTGAAGAGAATAGTGATTGATTAGAAAAATCACTTCATGGGATGACCATGGTCAATTTCTGTAATAAACTCGATGTTTTATAAATTACTATTTAATAGAACACAATTATATGAATTTATTAATGACACTTTGATGTATCCCGATCCAAGTTAACTAATTAAAATCTCTTTTCATGTGTTCATACTTTATATATTCTCGATGGGGAATAAATTCATGTGTTGGTTATGTAATCATTGAATAAATTGAACTAAGGAAAATATAAAAGGTATATCAGTTGGATTGTTTTCATTAGAAGAGGTTAAATGTTACACTATTAATCATGAGTTCAATATAATTTAGGTATATGATAGTTTAGGGGATTTAGTGGTTTGATAAGGAATTAGTTTCATTTACTGATACACCCCCAATCAATTTATCTCTCATTAAGAACCCTTGTGGTATAAATATATATGTAGGTAATTAAATTAATATAATTTCTATATAATATGAAGTGAATTTTTATAAAAAATCTTGATAATACATTAGTTTGTTGTCGATTTTAGTGCCAAAATAAATTTTTTTTTCTATACAAATTCATCTTAAATTAGTAAAAAATATATATATTAATGACTCATTACTGTTGGTAAGGTGTTTTTTTGATATTTTAATGAATATTTTGAGTTATAAAATAATTTTTTTTCTTAATTTACTCTATATTTTTGTTAATATAAATATTTAAATAAAAGTTTAATTGATTGGATAATGATGATTTTACTTAAAACTGGATTTTAATAGTTTGATGAGGGGGTTTCGAAAATATAACCATTATAGAAATATTAAATAAATCCATATGAATTTTATTTGGAAATATTTCATAAGGATAAATCAATATATGAATGTAATGATGTTGATATAATCCATTATTAACTTAAAATCATGGGACCAAAAACATTTGAATATATTAGTTTCAATAGTCTAGAAATTTGTATATCTATCATATTTAGAGACTTGTGAGTCATGTTACTTTATTGACATGTCGCACTAACAATTTATATTTCTCCAATGAGTTTAGAAATTTATCATAGTATTTCATAATTATATATCCTTCTCATATTTCCTTGTTCTATGTGAACAAGTCTCTTATTCTATGGGTAATTTTCATATTTGAAACTCATGTAACATAAGTTGGATGGGTCACTAATCTAAAACATATTTACACTTGATTTTTTCACCACTTGTGGTAATTATTCCATCATTGAGATTTATGAAAACAAATGATCTCTATAGAAACATAAATTCACTTCCCTCATCACATAGTTAGAATAAACTTATTAAATTATGTTTCAACACTTTAATAAACTGGATATATTTCAAGTTTACATAATTCCCTATAACGTGAACAACCCATAATTAAATAATTTACAAACAAGGATGAAATTTATTACATATTTTTGATATTTTTGAATTATAATTTTATATAATTAGGAAAAACGCTTCACTATAAAACCAATACAATAAAAATTGATCACTTCAACTCAATTTCTAACATTTCCACAAAAACAAGATTCTTTAATTTAAATTCATATTCCATTCAAAATAAATTTTATTCTATTAATATTAATTCTTATAGTAGAAATATATTCCTTATTATAACTACAACTCATACAGAGTCCATATTAAATACATTTTAAACCTTGGATTTCATATAAAAATATCACTAAGGGATACAGAAAAATACACCCATTAGTTCATTTTCAAATGCATTAAATCCCAAAGAAAATTTTTCTTTTATATAAATAATCTTGATATCAAATAATCATTTACATACCCAAGAAATGTACTTAACTTTCCAATTATTTTCATAAAACAACTCATAATAAATAATAAAGGAAAAAATCATTATCATGATAGTTTCCCGTAAAACATGAGCACTTATAAAAATATTTCCCTAAAAAAATTTCACACTAAAAGGGGAAATAAAGCTTCCTTTAAACATAAGATCATTATAAAACCTCATGAAATAAAGATAAATACATGAAAACTCATTTTCAATAATATAGTATTCATGTAGGTACATTAGGAAATCATCTTCATATCACTCTTACAATCACCTATATAAGCACTCTTTGAAATGGAATAACCTTCTCGGTAAATTCCAATATAATTCCCTGAAAAACATAATCATTGCCCAATTTATTAGGGAACTGTATTGGGATCACCATCACCCTGAACAATTTAAAAGGACCCTAAATTACATAAAACACCTATAATATGTCATTCCCATTATAAAATCTTATTAATTATTTCTATTAACAAATATGGATAAGAACTTTCAGGCATCACATAAAAATTAGGATAAAACCCTATTTACTATGAAAGCTCTTAAAATGTAAATTTACTAGAAGAATAAGAAATAATATATTATTTGAAAAAACTTGAAAAAATATAGATTTATATTATTAAAGAATAATGGTCATTGTGGTGGGAAATTCCACCCATGTCATATACATTAACCAAATATTCCACTCACATTTTTATAAAAAAATCAAAAATATCCCATTTAGAAAGTATTAAAAAATGTATCCTAAAATGTTGATAAATACAAAAACATGGTTTAAAATGACTTTTGAAAAGAATTATTTATATTAGTAACATAATTTAAACGTTTTAAACAATATGTATATGGATAAAAAAATAGAAGAAAAACATTAAAACATTTAAAATATGGTTTTATTGAAAAATGTTTAAGATCGAGTTAGAATCACCACATATATGCTTTAACTACAATCTAGTAATCTTATATTAATTTTATACTTTATTAGTATATTTTTTAGTTTTATTTTATTATTATTATTCCTTTTATTTCATTCATTACCATGTTTTATATAGTTAATATATCAGTTAATTTTATGTGAGATGTTTTGAGAACATTCGACTTATAATCCCAAAACAACTTTGGTAGGTTGACCAATGTAAAAGGGATAATTATTCCATCATATCCAAAATTTTAATCATAAAATAAGTATCATTTTTCTACAGTAAATACAATTTTATAATCAGCTATTAAGAGCGTACATGAAAAATTAATCACATCGCATAGGGGAAGTTGTAGTCCAAATGTACGCACGAAAGGCTTTATCATGTTACAATGGATGGAAGGGTGAAAAGGTAAGTAATATATTATGTTTATAAATAATTATTATTTCATTAATATCATATATATTTTTAAATCCATTAATAATTATTTGTGTGAGGTGATAATGAAAAATGAAACACATCACTTTGTAGAGGCATCAGTCCACACATACTCACAAGCGATGTTTTAATTTTCCATAGGATGGAAAAGGAGATAAAAATGGTTATAAAAAACATAATAAAATTTTATTTTATTTAATATATGTATTTTATCATATCGCCATGGTTGTGTAAAATTTTAAGGAGGTATAAAAATAAGTAAACATGCAACACTCAGTAAATAACTATACCACTTCTTTGGAAATCTTTCTTTGACATACACCATAATCCTTCTTCAGGTGGTCTTTGTGGGAGAAAAGAATATCATATAAGTTTATAAGAAATAGAGTAAGTAATTTGGGTGAATCTTGGAAAAACTAAATTTCTCAGGAAGTTTGAGGAATAGAGAAGAGGTTGTTCACCTTTATAAATGAGGTGGGTGGAAAACTTGTAAATACTTGAAATATTAATATATAATAAGTGTCTAAATCATGTAATATATCTCTAAACTACCTAATATTAAATTTTAATGTGTATAAGGATGAAATATAATAAAAATTAAATTTTTTACCAGTTTATGTTTCATTTTAAACCATATATTTTAGTTCAATCTCCTCGTTCACCATGTTCAACGTTAATGGTTTTAACACATTTTTCAATATTCAAGAGTCTTGAAAGTAATTTTTAATATAAAAAATGGAACATAAATGAAAAAATAATTACAATAACAATACATTACTATACAAATGAGTTAATTTATAATTTTATAATATAACAATGACACAAAAATAGTCTAAAAACATAAATTTCATTTAAGATCATGTTTTGGACTATACAAATATCTTAGAATTAATGGAATGAGGATAAAAATTAAATTAGAATATAAATTGTTTACCTATTAATAATTTATTATTATTATACAATAAATTATTAATAAAAAATAAATCATCAAAAATTTATTAATTTTAATGTTTTTAAAATCATATATTTTACTTTACTACTACTTGCACAAGTGTTGTGTCGGTGTTAGGTTTCCTTTCACGGAAATTATACCACCTCTAAAAGTTAAAAACAAATTAATATCAGCAATATAAGTTATTAATATTCAAAATAAAAATTTATAGTAATTAATACCTTCTTAATATCCCTATGAAAATATATTATTGATATTCAAATAAAGAGAGAGGTATTTTTTATTTTTTCTTAAATTAAAATAATAAAAAAGACATAATCAAATTCAAGTTGAGAAAAAACTATAAAATTTTAAAGATAAGGTTATAATGGTATAAATATCTCTTAAAATAATATTATATATGAAATTTTGTGGCCATATCACAATGTATCTACCTTAATAAATCTAATTAACCCTTTAGAGTAACACATTTTTACCATGGTTACTATTCATAGTGACTAAAAATGAAGTTTAAATCACTAATAAATTTGAACCACCTATTTAAAAATATTGAATACATTTTTCATGATTCCGTTTATGTAATTTGAATAAATTAATTTTATAATAAGTTTACAAAGAAAAATGAAAAATTGTTTTTAGAAAATTGTGTTTCTTTGCATAAAAATTACCATATGCCAAAATAAAATATAATCTTGATTCCTATGGAATTTTTTTATGTTTAATAAAATTTAGATTATGTTAATTTTAAAAAAATAATTATAATTTTAAATGAATTAATTTGAATAAAATGAATGATTGTTTTGCAAAAAATGGCATTTTTAACTTTTCACTCAAAAATTGAATTTTTCATTAAAATTCCAAAATTCATTCTAATATTATTTTTACATGATGATTCAAAATATGATTTTATTTTTTAAAACAAAATTTATAAAATTTCCATAAATTTATTATAATATCTGAGAACAAATTGCAATAAATATCATTTTTGATGAACATGTATTTTTGAGGAATGAAAAGACTTTATTATTATTAATTAACTAAAAACATAATTAAATGAATATTAATTCATTAAATTAGATATATAATATAATTAATTCAATATAATAATTTATCAACAGTGATTCATTAAATCCATTAAGAAAAAATATACCAAGCACATAAAAATAGTTCTATGGAAAAAATTATCTTTTACCTTCAAAATATTTTTTTTCTTCATTTATATTGAATTAAAAATCAATATATGATTGATTATTAATTTTATTAAAGAAAAAATTTTATAAATGAATTTTTATAAAATGATTATTCTTATTCATACCTTCCAAACCAATGGAGACATTATAAGGTTCATATTTAAATAAAAATATGTTTATTATATATCATCATTCATTTATGTTGAGTGTTGTATATAGCACATACAATAAAAAATTATATTATTTAAATAATATACATTCTAAAATTTTAGGATTTTACACTTGAATTGTTTAGACTCAATCACAGCAGTTCCAATACCTTTGATCGTTATTGAGTAGTAATTTTCAAATTTAACAGAACCAATTTCATATTTCTCAATGCCTTTAATGATTTTTGTTTCAAAATTAATATGTTAAGAGAACTCATTATTATGCATCCATGATCATCCTTCTATTGGTTACCTTAAAAAATACCTCTATAAAGAATGATTTCTAATCACAATTTTTTTTCTAAACTCCTATTCCCTTTTCTTGGTAGGATATCTGTATCGGCATATTTATAACACATTTCTTAGAATAATAACATGGCTTATCACATGAACCACGTTTTTATTTTAAACATTAAAATCTATTCGAATTTGATAAATTTTAAGTGACAATATTCATGTATTTATTATTTGGTAACTCGCTTCATTTCATCTAATAAATGATCCACCTTTCCTAATTCCTCCTTCTATAAAGATACATGGTGTGTCCATATATATAGGCCTTGTGTTCATAAACCCCACAACACCATAAGTGGCCAATGAATCTAAATAATATATTGTATTTGTAGGCATGTTCTGAAAAACTCATTTGAGAATTATATCCCTTATTTCAAGATATCCCCCAAACTTTTTACTTATTCACGAAGACTTATTTACACTAAATTCTATGTTATTCTGTGTGAGTCATATGTACGATCAATTTTGGGATTATTATTTCCGTTTTTAGATACAAGAGGATATCAAGAAAATGAGGTCAAAAATTTATATTTTTGTGGTAAATAATCATGGCACATGGTTTAGGTGCACAGTTTGTCTAAAATCATAGTAATCCTATAGAATTTTATGATGTCTTCCAATGGAATTTTGAATATTTTGAGCATGGTTTGTCTATTATTTCACGTATTTAGGCCAAATGATTTTGATTTTTGGATTGTGGTATAGTGGTTGTTTCATGAATTGGGCATGGTATTTCAAACTATGTAGCCTTCTCCAGGAAATGGTGTGAATTGGTTTTTTAAGGACATCATTTTCTACATAGTTTATTGCATGGTTTTCCAAACTATACATCCATGTCCAAATGTTCAAAGGTGGATGTTTTCCCTAAGTACCATGGTTTTTTTAACACCTAAACACTCTATAATTAATTATTATCCCAAACTAGCCTCTCCAAGACTCACTAAGAGGTTCTCTACTTTATCCCTTAGTGTTTATCTATTGATCTAGATGGATCTTTTCAGGGTATATCTTATTTTTTGTGGGATTTGTTTTTATATTTTTAGATATACCTCAAATATTTCATCTTCTCTATGTCTTGAAAACTTATACAGGGTATGATGACTTGATCAATAGTATGGATAGAGAATTGAATGTTTTTATCCTGGATATAGGAGTGTTAAGACCAGATCTATTCATTTCCAGTCACTATTTCTAAAGGTGTCAAAGTTTCCACCATTGGTGATGTAGGTGTCTCATACAAAGGGTATATCACATGAATTACATTATGTTCTTTTAAATTCGTTTAGTTTGGTTTATAAAATTTATTTACTTTATATAAATGATAAATTTTTTATGATATTCATCATGGGTAAAATGAAAACAGGGTTTCAAAGGGGATTTTCTTTAAAAATAGTTTATAAACATTATTTTTTTAATGTAATTTCTCAAAGGTAATTTTGATTCAAAATTTTATTTATAATAATGTGAGTGGGGATTCATTTCTGTGAAAATGATTATAAAATTGTGATCACGGTAGTTCAATTTTTTGGAAAACATATTACATCGGGAACCTTGGGTGCGTTGAGTAATGGATATATGTAAAACTTAATGAGTTTGGAACCACTATGGGATATTCTTATGATATAAATTGACTATGGTGGGACTCAATATCATTAGGTTTCACAGTATTCCTAGAATAGTGTTCTTTCTCATGTTTGAGTATGTATTTCTATAAGCTAGATCGCACATATACTTGGATTTATAAATGATGGTATTTTTTTATGATGTTTTTCTAACATTATTATATATTGAGATATGGTTTCTTTGATTACAACGCTCAATTTATCATTCTTTTTTATATTCATATAAATATGGATTTAAATATTCTTTTTTTAAAGAGAACCAAAGGATGTTTTACAAAATGGTTGTTATTTTAAATTTCATTATAATTTTTTTTATTTTAAAGATAGAACTACATGTTTCATAGAGATATAATTTTTATAAATTAATGGTGGTAACCTCCTATGATTTAGTAATCACACCCTGCAATTTCATTTATGTGTTTGTAACATCTTTTTTGTGGGAAATAGGTAAAGTTAATTGTTTCATATGTAATAGAACATCCTCTTAGTTGATATCACCTTTTAATTTTTTTGTGATGGTGTTTATTAAAAGTCACATGACGACTTGATGTTGTCTTTGGTTGGTTTTTCCTTCGGTTTTAACCATTTAACTAGGTTTTCTATCTCTCTTGGTTTTATTATTGTTCATATAAATTTTAATCATATTGTTAAGATTATATTGTTATACGTGATCCATGTTGTGTTATCTTTTACTGATAAATTATTTCCTTGGTTTTGTATATTAATACTCAGGTTCTTTTTGTCAGCCTGTGATGATCGGAAATGCTCTTTGGGCCCTATGTCACACAATATCGGGTGGAATGTCGATTTGAGCAAGGTTATATCATTTAAAAATGTTATTATATCCATTACATAGTCATAAGTGTGATAACACTAACTGGGTTTGGTTTGGGGTTTAGTAGAGAGAATTATGAACTTTTCAGGTATTAAAGCTTATATTATGATTAGGTTCTTTATCACCACCTTTTGTAATGCCACAAGAGTTACTATGGGAGTTCAGGATTTAATTTCCCTTTGATGTTTCCAATGAGTTGTGCTTTTATATTACAAATTATGATCCTCGGTAGTTTTTTCTGAATTCCTTAGGTTTTGTTCAATATTTGGGGTTTAAATAAAATAAGTGTTAAGTTGTGAGGTCAACATGAATGGATTGAAAAAATGAAATAAACAAACACTTGATTTTGATGATTTCAAGGTGGTTGTGGAACACTTAGAACATAGATGTCAACTATGTGTATAGGTAAAGCCTGACTCCACATCCCTTTGATAAAGTTTTTTATAACCCATGATTCTTGGATTCTTTGAGAGAATCCCATTTATGGGAAAAAATCAAGGTGTTCTTGGGACATGTTGATATTAAGAATTAGTTTGACAAATAGTTATTATATTATTTTGTTCTATGTGCATGTAGTAAAAATGGTGTATAGTATAAAAAAGGATTTCAAGAAAATATTTTTAGTTTGAAATGTAAAACTTTAATTATTTCTTGAAATGTAAAGCTTTAATGTCGTATAGTATGATGTTGTTTTTCAATCTCATTTATTTTGAAATGGTTGTTTAATTATGAAATTTTGGAAAAAAATTGGTTTCTAAAATGGTTAGTGTCATTCATGTTAAAGGTATACACTCTTGAATAAATAATTTAACAGGATTTAAATTTTATAAAATAAATGGGGCATTTACATGAAGTTTTAAATGGAGGATTTTTTTGTTTAAAAAAAATATGTGTTTATTTTTATCATGTAACCTATAAGATAAAATGGTCTTGAAAGAGAAATAATAAATCAACAGAGGATTCTAACCATTAATAAAAACTTGATTGTATAACTTAAATTGTGATTACATTTTAAATAACATCAATATTAATAGTGTAATTAAAGTTGGGAATTAATCTTGTTTAATGTTTAGGCATGGATGGTAAAAGGTTTCATCTTGTGTTTGAGGGGTTATGAGAGGATTGGGTTTCCAAATTATATTTTGGGAAAATAATTTGAAGTGAGGCATTGAAACAAGATTTCAGGGGTGTGTGGAACCTCAAACCTCATTTAGAAGAGGAGATCCTTTTAAAAGTGATTTTGTAAAATTTCTCTCTTATGGATTTATTTCTAAAAGTAATTAAGGATGTTTAATATTGGAATGGGCGGTTTGTATAACTCATTTTTAAATAGTGTTTAGAGATTTTAAAAATATATAGTTTTATAAAGTGATTTTGTATCTTTAAGTGGGTTTTTTAGAAACCAACCTAAAAGTGTTTTCTTTTCTTGTTTATTTTCATGTTTATCCTAACCCTTTCTTGTGTGTAGGGGGTTTCTGATATGCTCTAAATCACATGAATTGATGGATTTATCTAATTATATTTCTATAGTTGGTCATTTAAAGAATCCATGAGTTTATTCTAGATTCTTTCCTTGATATTGTTCTTCTTCTATTGTCTTTAGTCATGAATAGTGTAACACCCAAGGATTTAGTGAAATATTTTTTTTCAAATAAATTTAATATTTTATATATTTTTCATTACACACAAAACTAAGTTTCGATTAATTTTTACAGGAAACACTAATTTTAGGTTGTACTATAGGTGAAACAGAATGTTTCTTTTGTTACACACAACACATAGTTTAAACGAAACAAGGCATACTACTAAAATATTATTATTTAATATGATAGTTATCACAATAAATTATAAATAAAAATAAAATCCATTAATAAATAAAGAAAATATTTCTCAAAAACAATTGCATGCACACAAAGGTGTGTTACGTCAATAAATTAAACAAATCACTTTTGGTGAATAATTTTAATAAAATTTTTATATTATATATTCAATAAAAAATTTAACATTCATATTTTTATTTTTGAGAAAATAGATATGAAAAAATCCAATTTTTCTATCAAAAACATTACTTCTCAAAAAAATTGTTTTATCCCCTTTTTTCAAACTTATTATAAAATTTATTTTTTTATAATTTGGTAAAAATATTTTAAAAAAAATAAATTAATTTATGAAACCATTATTTCAAAATTATATTAGAGTGAATTTTTGATAATTTTCTAAAAAGATAAACTTTTTAATGAATAATGAAAAATACTTGTTTTTATTAAGAATTTTTAAATTTTTTAAGTATTTAAAAACATAAAAATTGTTTTAAAATGGTTTTAAAGGTAAAACTAGTTAAATTGTATATCTATTAATCTAATTTAGGACATTTTAATCAATTTATATTGAATTTTAATATAATAAATTTTTAAACTTTTGAGCATTTTCTCCTGGGAAAACCGCTTTCTCGTCACATTTGTGGGATATATTTTATATTAAATTTTGAAAATTATGTAGATTTAATTTGGAAAAATGGATAGAATATTTCTAATTATAATAATTTATATTATATAAAAAGTTCATCTTAATTTACAACTATAATTAATAGTAGAAACAATAAAATCAATTACCACGGTTAAGGTAAAAAAAGTTTTACTAGGGGTTAAACTAAAATTATAAGGTTTAAAAATGACCCAAAACTTGTCCATAAACAATTTTTGGACAAATTTAGACCTTTTATCTTATAGTTTTATTAATTGACCATTTTTTATACTTTTTCATGTGAAAAACATGGGTTCGTCGTTTCTCTTTTTAAAAATTACAAGTGTGCAAATCATCCGATTTATAAAAGGCCACCGCCTATCTTAGCCTTTAAAAACCTCAAGAATCCATTGTTTGAGTCCATACCTTCACAAATAAATTACTCAATTCTATACTATCATCCTCAAATCCTAATTTTTGACCTAAATCCAACATAATAAACCTTTTGATTAAAACCAAAAGAAGTTTTCTAAAGAACAGGTAACTTCCCAAATCGAGCATTTAATTTTATTACAACCCCACATCTTTAAATTATTACTATATCATGATGATAAAATAACCTAAATATCTTACATACAATTATATGTTTTATTTTTAATTTAATAACATAAATATTTCTCCCCTTCCATCAAATGCGTTACAAAATAAGCATTCATGGGTACGGCAGAATACCGCATCATCAACCAGTTATATTTTTTTCTATCAACAACTATCACAACTAGATATAATGATGGATTTATTGTTTATATATGATATTTATGATATTATTATTTTTTCTTTAATAATTATATCACATATTTATTCTTACTTTACGTTTTGTGGGAATACGATAACGTTGTTCGTGTGTATGGTGGGAGACCACCTCGTGAAGCGATGTGATTCCTTCTTCATATATGCTTTACATGGAAGGTAATAAAGAATTTTTTAAACAAATAAATTCTATATATATTAAATAAAAATTATTCATTTAATACAGTATATTATTTACCTTAATTTCATTTCAATAATTGAAAAAATGGAAACAGTGTTCATTCATACATACAGTCTATCGTCTTTATGAATGATGAATTTCATTTTTTTCTCCAACTCTTATGGATTACCATAAATAAATATATAATGAATATATATGATATTTATATAATGGTTAAAATTATTTAATGGGTTGAACCATGCTCAAATTAATAGGACCAAAAATATAAAATCAAAACACACATGAAAAACAAAGTGGTTATTACATAAAATGTGACTTTAACATTGAATGGTTGATAAAAATGAAATAATATGTCATAATTGAATCATATATGTGATTATATATATAATTATTATTCTTTAATAGATTTAAAGTATACTTATATTTTTTATACAGGAAGTTAGAACATTTATAAAGGAAGTCTAGACTTTTGAAAATAGATTTTTTTTCTTAATTATATTTTTTGGGAGACACAAGCCATATTCACTGTGAGTTTATTTTATGTGGTGTATATAATTCCCTTGAAAGTATTTTATTTTTCATATATTTAAAATTATAGTGATTTAAATATCCATTTTTGGATCACACTTTCATGTGGTTTATAGTTCAAAAGCTACTAAGGCGGTAAGGGATTTTTATTTGAAATTACATTCTTGAACCCTAAGTTATGTTATGAACCTTTATTTTTATATGATTTATATATACAACCCCTTTTAAAATTATTATAATGAATATACATATTTTCATGATATTTTAAATTTCATTTAATTTTATTATTTCATGGGGATTACAACTAAAATTTACCAAATTGGTAAGAGTTATATGTTAAAATCTCATCATTTTATCAGGATTGTTTTTTATTATGATTCCAATGATGAAAAATTATGATATATATCTCAATAAACTCATATATATTATTATCCTATGGTTATTTCATGAGAATAAAAGTTTTTTCTTCATTCTACTCTATTTATATACTCAAGAGTTTAAAAGAATATTTTTGATAAAAAATATCTTCATTTTCAAGATCAAAAACCATTTTTATTTCAAAAAAATGTTTTTTATAAATGTAGAAAAAATTTAAAATTATTTAAATGACTTATTATATACATGTGTACCAATGTTTGAGCTTTTAGAAAAGAAATTTGGAAAATAATCTTTATTTTGTCTTCCAAACAATGACATTTATAATTTTTCCAAAAAATGTGAAATAAGTATTTGTGTTAACTTGTATGGAATGAACGAAATTTATTATCATAATGACTATTATTTTATTTGAAGCATAATTTATAATTTTTCAAGTTTATTTTATAAGAAAAATATTTTGAAAAAAATATATTTTAAGAAGTTTTTTATCAATTTGAAGGGGATATTGTTTTCAAGAAATGTTTTAAATGATCTTTAAATACTCATTTATAAGTTTTCAGAGTAATTTTCAAAGAAAATGATTTCCAAAATATTTTATGAATCTTTAGTTTTTAAATTTTATTTTCAAAGAAAAGTTAGTTTCCACAATAAATGTTCCAAGTGATATTTAAAAATCATTTTCCATCTAGGATGACAGCCTTCAATGTTAATAGTGCTTTACTAGAGATATGATCCAATTATACCATCATTATTATTTCTCTAAAAGGTTCAAGTTTTTATGAATACATTGTTATGAAAGTTTTTTCTATTCCATAGGTTATATCTTAATAAAATTCCTATGAAAAATACTTCTTTTTCACAAGTTATGCTTTTATAAAATTATAAAATTATTATGAAACCTGTTTCTTTTCTACAAGTTATGTTATGATGAAATGTTTATAAAAACCATTTCTTTTAATGGGTTCTCAAGTGATGAATGTTTTATGACCATGTGGAACACATATGTTTGGTTTTAATTATTTAATAGTTTTTAATTATAACCAACGGTGGTGGTTTCATTATAACCAAAGATGGGTGGGACCTATATCTCCAGCTATTGCATTTGGTAAAGATTGATATGTCATGAGATAAAAAGGACTATAATGGGGAGTGAACGTAGTTCAATAAGGGACCTTATCAACTTTTATATTCTTTAAACTAAATTGTTACTACTATGATGGTTTGGGGATGGAACTAGTTCCATTATAATATCCTTTTAAATGACCCTTGAATACTATAGAAATTATTTTCAATGATTATGTTTGTTCCATAAATCTATGTCTTATTCCAATGTTATGTTCTCATGGATCAAGTTCTTTGATTCCATTGTGATTCTTGTATTATGAACTTTAAATACTTAGTATGTGACTAAATTTTATAATCGAGGATGTGTATTGTATATTTTTAGAATATTATTCTCATGTTATCATACCCTAATGCTCATAATATGTTGATATCTCTTTTTTTTAATCATGCTAAGAATTTGAGCTCACCCTTTCTTATATTTCCATTCCCTATGTTATCGTGATAGTTATTCTGTATAATTTGTCTAGAAAGGGTGTTATCTATAAAGAAATTAGTGTGATATTATGTAGCTCACTTATGGATGATTTTTATGTTTGCATATTTCCAACGGAACTAGACCAAAATGGCTATGGAATGGGTCATTATGTTAGGTAATGAATATCTATCTATTAATATGTAATATTTATGTATGAGAAGTTTGTGTTATATAGTTGGTATTAGAACAAGGTTTAGTTAACCTCAAGAAAATAGGATAAGAAAACATTTGTTAGATCCCTTGGGATATTTCTATGGATATGTTGGACTCATCTTATTTTAATGCTCACAAATCATGCAAATCAAGTAAATCATGTACATCATATAAATCATGTAAATTAAATAAATTATGTAAATCATGTTTAAATATTATAAATCACGATTAGTCATATTCTAATATGTTTTATTACACTTATGTTTAACCTTAATCCATTCTATGAGTATTAATTCTTAAGACAGATGGTAGATATTTGACTAAGTATGATACACCATTTAGGTGGTCAAATTGTCTCACTGTTTAGTCTAGAAATTGGAAATTTTTGTGAAACCATTTCCCAGACACCATAATTTTGCAACCTATTCCAGAATTTACAAAGGACTAGACATTGAAACAATGCTACCAGTTCGAGAATTTGGAAAGGACCAGACACAGTAACCATGCTACCAGTTCCTGAAATTGCAAAGGATCAGACATTGTAACTATGCTACTGATTCTAGAACTTGAAAAGGTCATCACTTCTGACTGTGGCACCTCTTCTGACTCACCTTAATTGTGGCACCATTCTTGTCTCACCACCAACAGTGACATTATTCCTTACTTGACAACTTTTTCTATCTTTTTCAATTAAATTAAAAATTCGATTCTAACATCCGTATTTGAGTCATTTAATGATGCTGACAAAAATAAAAAAAAATTCTAGAAATTACACCTAATAGTGAGAGGTACGATGTGTGAAGTGATCATGCTTCTTTCCATACATAACACAAACACCCAATATAAAATACAAGGTGGCATACGAACTAGAAGAAGGTAAAAAAAAGATATTTAAAAGTGAAGATACATGCATGATAGAACAAGCATTAGAACAACAATAATCCATAATGCTTTCTCTGTACCATCCTTCAAACATCCTTGCAATACCAACTCTTAGAATAATAATTTATACGAATAGTTACCAAAAAAATTAACTAGAAACAAGAACACATAACTCAAAACACTTTGTCTTGGAGTCTGCTTTCAGAAGTGGACCCAAACATCAAATTTTCTACATCCTAGAAGTGTAGAGCTACATAGAACAATAATCAGAGAATTTTTAATCCCTTATTATTATATCCTACACTATTTTTTACAATTTTATTAATCTTTATATCAGTTTGTGTGTGTATATACTAAAAATACACACTCTCTCTTTTCCTAAACAAGAGGATATAAGATATCCACTCACTACTGCTATCTTACACCATTTTTTTCACCCATGTGTAACTGGGTAAGAGGCCCCTGTGTGGCCTATTAGTTTGAATATCCCACATAGAAATATGGTATAGTTCAAGTGACCTGGAAATCTCTATATGATGTTGTAAACCCTGATCTAGTGTGTGGATCAAATATTATTAATATAAATTTCTTGGTAGTAGGTGATCACTAATTAGAGTGGATTAGGTTTCGGCTTCAGACTGAACCACTTGTTTTAATTCACTGTGTTTTCAAATTTAGTTTACTCTATTTTAACTCATACTTTAGAAAACAAATTTTCACTTTGATAGTTTGTATTGGATAGTATTAATAACTGTTTTGATTTAGTAAATTGGTTTCAAAAGTTATTTCAGTCTTTTAGGTTGTTATAACTGAGAACTAATCTATCTCTTGAGAAATTAATTGAATAGACAAACTATTATAAATTTACTACTTTGATTAACTGGACTATTTAGATTTTAAATTGGGGAATCTTCAAATAATGTATTTAACAAAAAACTTTATAGGAACTCAATTCACCCCCACCCCCCAATTTTGAGTGTCCTAATCCGACTAAAATTTGGAATGAAATGTTGTTTTTAAACTAATATTTTAAAAGGTTTCCAATATTTTTCAAAAAAAATCAACTGTGATTTTGTTACTTTTTAAAGATTTATAAATTTCTGTTAGTTCTAAATTTCTAGCTCTTTAAAATATTGCCATTATTTTTTTATGCATAATTGATAGGAAGGTGTTGCTACCAACATACCTCCCTACTTTAATGGAACAAATTATCATTAGTGGAAAATTAAAATCAAAATCCCCTAAGAATGTATCGCCTTTGATATTTGGACAGTAATAGAAAATAATTATGAAATACCAAAAAATTCAAGAAGTACAAGGAGTGAAGATACAAAATATTCTTACAATAATAATTGTAAATATTTTAATGCATTGTTTTGTGATTTCAGGGTAGAATAATTTAATATAACATCTTCTATTATATATGCCTATGAAATTTGGGATACCATAGATATCTAATGTGAAGGAACTAATAATGTTATAGAAATGATACTCAATGCATACACTATTAAGTATGATAATTTTAAGATGAATCTTGATGAACCCATTTCTGATTTGTATCTCAGGTTTAATGAAATATTCAATACAATGAGTTCTCTGGGAAAGCTAGTGGATTCCAAATAAAAAATCATGTGGCTACTCAAATGTCTACCCAAAATAGGGAGAGGAACCTATGTATCAGTTAGAGATTCATGTGACATTAGTAATTTTTTAGTTAATAAGATGATAGGTAAATTTATGATGTATAAGGAAGATTTAAAGGTAAAAAATATGAATAATATAAACAAAAGAGAAATTCATTGTCTTTTAAAACCACTTCTTCCAAAAATAATTAAAATTAAAGTATGCAAACTCAATATCATATAGTGATGATGAAATGGGTCAATTATCCAAAAGGTTTATGATTTTTTGTAAGAGGAAGAAAATATTTTGGAAGCCCAACTATAAAGGAAAATAAGATAGTAAAGGTAATTAAACGAAGGACTAAAAAATGAATGATAACTCCAATGAAATAGTCTATCATGAATGTAAGATAAAGGGACATGTAAAGCCTAACTTTCCCAAGATAATGTATAAAAATAAAAATGAGGAAAAGGATACAAATTGAAAAAAGGAAAAGAAAGAAACATGGATTTCTTTTAAGGATACCTCTAGTGACTCAGAATCATCAAATGATGAAAATGCTGACAAATTCAATATGTGTTTCATGAAAAACACATATGAGGTAGCTCTTTTGTCTCCAGTACAAAATTCCTATTATTCTAGAGATGAATGTGATTATGAAAATATGACTTATGAAGAAATATTTCAATACTTCAAAATGGTGGAATATATATTCAATGAATTTAAATATCAATATAAATTTCTCAAGAAACAGCATGCTCTTACTTCAACTATTATATATGAGATTACTATAGAAAAGGAAAATAATGCTTAATTACATAAGGAGAACAGTGAACTTAAATTATCTAATGGGAAATTAAAAAAGGACTCTGAAAAATTTACCAATGGAAGGAATGCTCTCACAAAAAAACGTTGTCAAATAAGTAGATCCTACATACACTACTAGTATAGAATACCAACCAGGATAGGGGAACACAGCTGAAACTCATTTCATAACAAAATCTAGAAAAAATATCTTCATACCTAGATTTGAAAAATATGCTACTTATAACTATATGAAGTCATTCACTTATTATATTATTTCAAGATTAACAAAAGCTTACCTTCCCAATAAATTACAAACTATGTATAAGAAACCCATAAATAATTAATGGGTTCTCAAAGCTCTTATAACTAATGTTACTAAACCCAAAGAAATTTGGGAACCAAAATAATCACTTGCTTTATTCATTTGTAGGAAAGTTGTTTGAAGATATTCTATAGAAGTTGATAGTAGTTTGACAGTGGATGTTCAAGCACATTATAGTATCATGCTTCAAGAATCTAATAAGGATTGATGGTGGACATGTCACTTTTAGTGACAATAATAATCGAAAAATAATTGGCCTTAGCCAGATTAGTAACTCTAACTCAGTTTTAATTTCTAAAGTAAATTTTTTTAGTGATTAAAATATAATCTACTTAGTATATCTTATTTGTGAGACGATGGTTTCAATGTTAAATTTTAAAATTACACATGTAATGTTTTGAACTCTTAAAATGTGTTAGTATTTACTACTATTATAAATGAAAATGGGCATGTTGTTAACATAAATACTTTAGTTTCTCAGAAAAATTCAGGCTTAATTTTATTTCACAAAGAGTATTGGATTTGGGATAGAATATTTGGACATTGTAATATACCCTCTCATAAAAATCTTACTAGAAAACTCTTAGTCTAGGATCTTTCCAAACATGAGTTTCCTAGTGACAAATTCTATAATCCTTTTCAAAATGTTAGACAACAAAAAATATCATTTAAACCAAAGAAATAATTTTCTACTTCTCAACCTCTTTAGTTGGCTTACATTGACTTGTTTCAACTATCTAGAGTTTCAAGTATAAATGGGAAGCACTATGTATAGGTTCTTGTAGATTACTATTCTAGATATACTTTTACCTTTTCATTAGCTCAAAAAAGTGAAGCTTGTTCTTATTTTTCAAGTAAGTCAGAACTGTAGAAAACCTAAGTGGCCTTAAAATCAAAACCTTAAGAAGTGACCATGATCATGAGTTTCAAAATCAAGAGTTTGAATATTTTTTCTCTAAAAATGGGTATAGTCATAACTTATCAACCTATAGTACACCTCAAAAAAATATTTTTTTAGAAAGAATCAATATAACCTTAAAAGAAATAGCAAGAAATATGTTTATGAACATTACCTAACTATCTACATTAAGGCTAAATATGTGAATAAAGCTTGCTATATGATTAATAAAATCATAATCAGATATATTCTTAAAAAAACTCCCAATGAGTTGTGGAACAATAAAAAACGCAAAGTTAGTTACTTTAAAGTTTTTTGCTGAAAATTTTATACTCTCAATACTAAGGACAATGTTGAAAAAATAGTGCCAAAAAGTGATGAAGGAATTTTCATAGATTACTCAATCCCTAGTGAATCCTATAGAGTCTTTAATAAATGAACCAAATGTGTGGAATAATTTTTACATGCCAAATTTGATGAAATGGATCCACATAAAATAAATACCAACCTATAAAACCGTGAGTATGATGTGTCAAATCTAGACATAAATGAAAAATAATCTAACCTTGCTATTAAGAAATATATTAAATCATCCAGTTCTTGAAATTATCCTGACTCTAGTCATTATGAACCCAAACTAGTTGAAGAAGATGAAATCACTAGCCATTAGTTTTGTAGATCTATTAGAACCCTTAAGCACCATCCTTTAGATGTAATAGTTTTATACTCAAAAAATGAAACTCAGACTAGAGATTCTCTAAGAAATCAGGATGAACATAAAGCATTCTTGTCATAGCTTGATCCTAAAAACATCAATGCGGAAATCAATGATTATTTTTGGGTGATGGCTATGAAAGAAGAGTTAAAATAGTTTGAAAGAAATAAAGTCTGGAAACTATTGGATAGGCTTCAACACACCTTGACTATAGGCACTAAATGGGTGATTAGAAATAAAGTAGATGAAGCTGTTGATATTGTAAAAAATAAATCAATATTAGTTGCACAAGGTTATATTCAAGAAAAAGGGATAGATTATGAGGAAAATTTTCAACATTTTCTAGATTTGAATCCATTAGAATCTTTCTTTCATATGCAGAACATCTAAATTTCAAGATATATCAAATGGATGTTAAGAGTACATTCCTAAATGCGTATATAGTTAAGGATGTTTTTGTTGAACAATACCCTGGTTTTACAAATCCTCGTCTTTTAAATCATGTTTTTAAATTAAAAAAAGATTTATGTAGTTTAAAACAAGCTCCCAAAACTTGTGATGATAGAATAAGTAGTTTTCTTATCCTTAAAGGCTTTAAAAGTGTATAATTTATCCTAATCTATTTATAAAAATAATTTATAAAGATGTATTAGTTTTTTAAATCATTTTTGATGATATTATTTTTGGATCTTCAAAAAATTCTTTATGTTTTGATTTTTCAAAGATGATGCAAAATGAATTTGAAATGAGTTTGATGGGTGAACTAAAATTCTTTCTTGGATTTCAAATATTTCAAAATAAGGAAGGTGTTATTTTGAATAAAATTAAATATAATAAATATATTCTAAAACGTTTTGGTTTGGATAGTATTAAAAGTAGTGATACTCCTATGAGTACCACCTATAAATTGGATCTTGACGAAAATGGTAAATCTTTTGGTCAAACCACTTACAAACGAATGGTAAGGAGTTTACTCTACTTTACTGTTAGTACGCCTGATATTATGTTTAGTGTGTGTAAGTGCTCTCATTTTCAAGAAAATCCTAAAGAGTCTCTTCTTCTTAATGTTAAAATAATTTTCAAATACTTTAGACATACTACTAACATAGGATGTTTCTATCCTATAGAACAATCATTTGATCTAGTTAGCTATTTAGATGCAAATTTTGGCGGTAGTAAGTTAGATAGAAAAATAACCTCTAAAACATGTCACTTTTTGGTAAATGAAATAGTTTGAAGGTGTAGAAAAAACTAAAATTTACATTTCATTATCTACTACTGAACCTGAATACATAGCTACTGGTAGTTTTTGTGCTCAGATTTTGTTGATGAAACAATCTTTTCAAGATTATGGATATAAATTTAGACATCTCCCTATAAATATTAATAAAACAAGTGCTATTAACTTCTCTAATAATCATGTTTCTCAATAAATAACAAAACATATTGATGTATCACATCACTTTTGGAGAGATCATTATCAAAAGGGTGATGTTATTTTAGAATTCATAGGTATTGAATATCAACTTGCTAACATTTTTAATATGCCTTTATATTTTGACAGAATGAGTTACATCATACATTAATTAGGAATGATCATCCTTGAGTGACCAGTTTATTATCTAACAGTTAATATCTCACAGTTATTGTCTCTCAATTACTATCTCTCAGCTTTTTGTCTCATGTTTGTTGTCTCATCTTTGTTGTGGCATGTTTGTTGTCTCACCAGTTACGGTAACACTGTTTAAAGTCACACTAAAATGTTGACACCATGACATCTTATTCTGCTCTCACCGTTATGATTTAGACTTCTATTTTTAGAAATCATTTTCCCGTATCATTGTATTGATTATTTTATTTCTCTTGTACCTTTTTTTTTTGTGTTTTGTGATGATTGTACTCAATAAATGATATAAACATATCTCTTCAATTCTCTCTTCACTCATACTCTCTACTCCTGAAGCCAATCTCTTTTCTCTAGAACTCCACTTATTACGTGTACCATGTTGAATGCCCGGAATGAAGCGTCCATCACCATCATCTTCTAGAAATCACTGGTCCTCAAAGAAACAAAAAAAGGATCATATTACCATGCCTCAAATATCACTAAACCTAGTTATTTAGGATCATTTAGCCATACCAGAGGGAGAAATATGTCATAAGTTTCTCCTATCAAGTAAGTCGATTGTTTTGAAATTATTGGAAGAACAGGGATGGTTAGAGTGGTCTAAAAAGAGAATATACCTATCTATCTGAAGCTGGTTTTCAAATTTTATCAGTATGTTCAGTTTACTTTCATATATAAAGATTATTTGTTGGTTATAAGTTGGGTGAGTGGACCGAGATGTACCAATTATTCAAGATTGAGGGACGCCTACTTAGGAATACCTCATGAAGGAATTTTTGAGGACTATCAATTTGGTCCTCCTCCAATAAGTTATTTGTTTATTTTAGTTGAAATCTTGGGTTACTTGACTGGAAATAAAAAAGAAAAGTATGACTATTTCTACTGAACTGTAAAGAGATATTGGGTTATTATTTATGTTTATTCAACATCTAATATGTTGAAGGATATGAGACTTTCCCACTTTCAAGTATCAAGATATCTTTTTGATATATCTTCTGAATAATGGTCGCAAGAATAATCTGTCCAAGTACATTATCCTTTACATATGTGACATGATCAAGAAAACCACAAAGTCAGCATCCTTATTTTTTTAAAGGTTTATCTCTCCAATGTTAACAGCCAAAGGTTTGGTTTTTAATACTAAATAATTGGTTAAATATTATGATTTTTGTAAATCTAATGATACATGCAGACGAATGAAGATCAGTTGGAATCCATGGAAGAGATCAAGGGTTGAAGATAATGATAGACTATATGGGGATTTTAATCTATTTGAGAACCCTTCAAAACCTAAGGATATATCTTATCCTGGTTTATAATTTAATGATATTGTATAATACTAAGATAAAGGAATATATGTAGATAGAATTAAAGAAGAAAATGCTTCAGACGGGGAAGATAGTAATCCAAATATTCCTCAAAGGACTAGATAACTAAATCTTGAATCTCTTAGACAACCTTAGGATGTTCCCTCTAGAGAGTCCCCTCTCTCTAAAGATGATGAAGATGCTAGAAAAGAATTTAAAGATGCTGATTAGAGTAAAGATGTTTAAGAATAAAGTGCTACTATGAAGGAACATGATGCCACTGAGAAACATCCATAGGAAGAGTCTGAAGAAATAGAAGAAATTTTTTCTACTCACGTAAGAGTGGATAAATGTTTTAATTTATCTATACATGTGGATGAATATGATTGGGAAGAGTGTGTGGAAATTGTTCAAGATATTGAGTCTCTTAGTCTAATAAGAGATGCATATATTGAGGGGGAGAAAACCCCAAGATTGGAAAGGATTGATGTTCCAAACTCTATGGATTCGAGTTCTGTGGATACCTAGTATAGTTATCATAGTTATTTTGATGTTGGTGAGTCTCAAGGAACCTCAATTTAGGGATTTTATCTTTCAACTATGTTTCATCTCAAACCAATCACTTCTAAAGAAGTAATATCTACTAATGATCTAGAACCTGTCTCTGTTCCAACTTTTAAACATTCTTAAGAAACTCCTAATTATGAAAGTTTTGATGATTTGAAAGAGTTCGGAGACAATATGTTGTCTTTTTTTAGAACCTCGTGAAATCTCAACCTGCTTCTATAACCAATCTCAGTGAAAGCAGTGATGCATTGCTTCTATATAAAATCATATGGAAAATCCAACCTAATATTCTTTATGAGTTTAGGATGTCCGGATTGAAAATAGGCAGTTGAGTGATAAGGTGAAACCTTTAAGATCTTTGGTTGAGGAAATGAGTAAATACTTGCAAGTTGTTCAAGATCCAGTTTCTCATCTAAGTAAGGATTGTGTTGATAAGATCACAAAGAAGGTTGTATACCTAATTCAACCCAACTTGACTACTTTTCCTAAAAAGGTGGTTGAAAAAACACTAAAATAGCAAACCAGATGTGTGTTCCTTTCTCGGGAATCAATAATCTGATCACTGAGTGTAAAACCCGAAATGTCCCGAAGGCATTCATTTTTAATAATTTTTGATAACCCACCTTTCAAGGGATGAGGGGGAACCCTTACAAGGCTCGTAGGCTCAGATATTACATCGCCCATAGGCTTAGGAGATTTCATGACCCGAAGGTCTTAGGAAATTAGACCAGACTATCTACAAGGAACCGCCCCTCCCCGGCATCTGCATCATGATAGTAGCTATCAACCTTCACATTTCTGTCTAGCTAGTATTCTCATGCAAACGCAGGCTGGTCCCGAAGGCATATCCATACCCTCACATTCTAACAAATCTATTTGGCTCTGCTCTGATGAGTGCACATGCTCTGAATCCTCTTCTGGGGTTGCTCATATTTTGTAGAGTCTGTCTGGGGAAACTACACGTGGCCTTAAGGCCTTGAGATGGCCTGAAGGCCTTAAAGATGGCCCAAAAGACCAACTGACCCAAAGGATTGGGTGTCCCGAAAGCCTTGAAGACTCCAAGCCTAAACCGGTGGCCCAAGGTGAATAGTTCCAGCTGCTACAGTACTGAATAGTACCTGCGACAGCAACTGCTACAGTGCCTACTATAGTATCCACATAAATATTACTCTACATGGTTTTGAACCTGATTCTCATGGATGCACTTAAGGACACCTCACCAACTGGGCATAGGCTCATGTGCACTGAGTATAAAGGATTTTTACAGACTGCTCTGAAACATCTTAAATCTCTAACATCAATTGTTTCTCTTCCATCTGTTTCTACCCAACCATATCATCACTTGGATAGTGAAATGTTCAGATCTATAATTACAAAAAAGTTTCAGCCTTTGATTGAAGTTTTTGATGAGTAAAGTCCTGATAAGGTTTTAAAGAACAATAACCATGTGCCTTACCTGGTAAGTGTTTACTCAAACATTTCCACTGATTCAAAAGAATAAATCTATAAGAAAGTTGATTACTATTTAAGGAGGATCTATTCCAATCATGAGTTGACCGGCCATTTCATGTATCTGGTGGAGAATTTAAAGTTGCCTCCTATACCGAAATATTTCAAAGATCAATTTTAGAAACTAAAGGAATTCACACCTAATCTGGAGAAATTCATGGAAAATAATGATGACTTTTAAAAGTCCATGAAGTATGGCGGTGAAATCATTAAGGATTTCATAAACTTTCTAATACCATAAATGACTGTCCAGACCACAGCCATTGTGGCTCCTATAGTAGCTCCATTGAGGATTGGTTTACCTCCTTCCACCTATCCATCTTCGTACACTTCGTTTTCCCCGGCTACAATGTCAATTTCTCAGGATCTGAGCTAGATCATAACTTTTATTGTTGAGAAAAATATTCTTCGGTCTTCCACCAGACCAACCCTTTCCACTTCTATCATTGAAGGAGTTTCATTAACGTCCCTTACTAGTGATTCTATCACCTCCACTTTTGTACCTCTTTCTTCTAATCATGTTTTCTATGACAAGGATAATTTGAAGGCTGTAGAATCTGAAGAGAAGTGAAGGATAATTTTTGATATGGCTATGATGTTTTCTCTTCTATTGATTGTAAACAAACTGATTATATATTCAATGAAATGTTCTCTCTCTATTTTATTCACTTGTTGGTTTCATTTAGTGTTTGTTTTCTTACTTTCTTTTTTATAATCCTAACACGAGAGAAGAGATGGTATTTTAACTCAAGGGAGAAACACTCTTTTTACAAATATGATCTAATACTATCATGGATTTTCTTTCGTTTATGTCTTTCCCTCACATACTCTATTTTATATGATAGGCATAATGTTTATTCTTTTCTAAAATGTATGGATTGGAAATACCATGATTTTTTATCAACAAAAAGGGGAGATTATTGGACTCCTCCTGTTTTAATGATCACAAATCATGTAAATTGTGTAAATCATGTACATCATGAAAATCATGTACATCATGTAAATCATATACATCATTTAAATCATTTAAATCATGTAAATCATGTTTAAATCTTATAAATAGTGATTACCCTTTTTCTATTATGTTTTATTACGCTTATGTTTATCCTTAATCCATTCATTGAGTATTACTTCTTAAGACAAATGGAATATATTTGACTAGGTATGAGACAACGTTTCTGTGATCAAACTGTCTCACCGTTTTGTTTGGAAATCAGCAAAGTCCATGACACTATTTCCCAAACATCATAATCGTGCTACCGGTTCCAAAATTTTCAAAGGATGAGACACCATAACCATGCTACTGGTTCCAAAATTCACAAAAAACCGGACACCATAATCGTGCTACCGGTTTTAGAAATTGAAATAGACTAGACACTCTAACCGTGATACCGGTTCCAGAAATCACAAAGGACATGACTGCTGACTGTGGAACCACTTATTACTCCCCGGGACTATGCCATCGTTCCTGTCATACCACCAACTATGAAATCGTTCTTCACTTGACAATTTTTTCTATCTTTTTCAATTAAATTAAAAAGTTGATTCTAACTGTCATTTTTGAGTCATTGAATGGCACTAACATAATTAATTATTTTTTAAAGAGATTACACCTAATATTATGAGGTATGAAGTGTAAAGAGATCGTGTTTATTGTTGAATATATCAAAAACACCCAAGTTAAAAAAAAAGTTGGTGTCTGCGCTAGAAAAAATGAAAAAAAAAGAGATGTTTGAGTAAACATACATTCATTTTAGAACAAGCAGAAGAATAATGATAATCCATACTGTTTGTTGTGTACCATCCTACGAACATTATTACAACACAGAATCTAATAAGAAGCAGTTCTGTGAAGAGTTGCAAAAAAATATCATTGGAAACTAGAACACGGAACTCATGACACACTTTTTCTGAGTTTTATTTTAGAAGAGGACCCGAACATCAAATCTGCTACATCCTAGAAGTCTAGAGTTGCATAGAACAACACTCAGAGCATTTCTAATCATTTATTATTCTATTCTACTATTTTTTTTACTATTTTACTAATCTTTTGAGTATTGTGTGTGTTTTTACTAAAAATACACACAGTCTTTTGTGATAAACTGGAGGATACAAGATATCCACACACTACTACTCACACCATTTTTTCAACCATGTAGAAATGTCGAAGAGACCCTTGTGTGGACTGGTAGTTTTAGTTTCCCACATAGAATTGTGGTATAGGTCATGTGACCTGGATAGCTCTTTATGATTTTTTAACCCATGATCCAGGGTGTGGATAAAATACTATTAATATAAATTTCTTGGTGGTAGGTAATCACCAAGTGGAGTGGATTAGCTCTCAGCATGATATTAAACCACTTGTTTTAATCTGATGTGTTTTCAAATTTGGTTTACTCTGTTTTAACTCATACTTCAGAAAACTATGTTTCACTTTGATAGTTAGTCCTATATAGTATTTATAACTCTTTTGAATTAGTAAATTGGCTTAAAAAACTATTTCATTTTTTTAGGTTGATATAAATGAGAAGTAATCAGTCTCTTGATAAATTAATTGAATAGTCAAACTATTATAAATTTACTACTTTGATCAACTTTCCTATTTTTTTTAAATTGGGGGATCATTAAATAATGTTTTTAATTATAATTTTTATATGAACTCAATTCACCTGCCCCCCTCTTGAGTGTCCCAAACCGGGAAAAAAAGAATATATCTAGGGATATTTCTATGGATAATTCAAAGGATGATTCAAAGTATAGAAAAATGTGATAGAATTTTGGTAAAGGATAGATTCAGTAGCTTCCAAGAAATTATATCCATGTATGGATACTACAAGTGGAAGTGACTCTAGAACAGTGGAACCTAGGGGTATAAACTCTAAAAATGGTGCATTGATTTGTACTCGATCATCACCTGGTGTGTCAAAATAGGCATTTCTGCACACCTAGGTTGGCACTCATGGGGATATTCTTTAAAATTCACAGACTCTTTATGAACTATCATGAATGTTTATAAAGATGATGACTATGAATTACCTAGGATAAACCTAAGGTTTCATATAATGAAAAGAATGCTTCATTATTTAGACATCCTATAAGTTATTTTTCATGATTAAGTGGTTTCCCACTTGAATTTTTTTACTAACACAATGCTTTTATTTGTTTTAGTCAACAGTGGGAACCAGAAGGAACCAGATTAATATTGAATGTCATAGATAATGTGTTGATAAAAAACCAATTGAGATTATGATGGGAATAATGGATATTGTGATTATTCCTAATAAAGTATAATGATATTTTGTTAACGACTTACACTTAACCAACTCTTGAACTCACTAATTAAGATAATGATATAGGTCATTGAGAGGTCAGGTGGTGGAGACCATGGATGAAAGAATATTTTTTCCTATTTGTCTATAATGTGGGAAAAAGAACTCTAGGAAATATTTTAATAGAAAGAGAAGGTGTTTTTCATTTGGAGAAAAAGGGAATAGAGTAAGTGATTACTAGGGAAAATGAAAATTTCATCTAACATAACAGTTGTGAATAAAGGTTTCTCTCAGGCACCATCAATTCATGAATGTTATAAATTTATAAATAATGTGAATTATATGATTCAATGTTTTGGGGGAAGTTCAGGAAGACAATCTTTAAGGTGGTACGAGTAATGGTCAAACTACTGATAGTGAAGAGACTATGAATGACATATGAAAGGAAAGAGGTATTAATAAATAAGATGTTGAATCCTAGTTAATGGTTTAATAATTAAGTAGAATGATTGAAGTGTTTGTGTTTTAGAATTTTAGAGTTACATTATATGAATAATGAAATAAATAAATAGTTTTTTGTATAAGTTTTTAATAAAGTATTCGTAAGAACATGTTGAATGGTATTGATGACCTAGAAAAGTGAATAAATAGAAATGTGATCTTTCACATAAAGCACATGATTAAGGGAACGATAGCCCTTAATAGGTTTTTGATGTTGAGATAACGATGTTGGGATAAAGAGATGATTGGTATGGATAAAGTAAATCAAATAGTACTAATTAACTTGGAACAAATTAATGATTTATAGACAAATTGTTTTATGTTATCACTGATAGAATTTATAAAATTATAGGATTCATGGATAATATTCAACAATATTCAGTTTTTTTAAGGAATGAGAAAGCCTGTAATTTTTTATTGAGGTTTCATGGTAATTTTGGGTTTAACCATGCTTCAAAAGAATATAGTATAAAGGTATTCACATATTTTGTACGTGGTAATTAGGATATACTTGATTATATTTAGGGGATTAAATTTAAGTCCATTTTTCAAAATTTAGTGACCTTCTTTCTAATTTTTTAGATTTAAATTTTTTTCAAACATAGAGGATCCTTAAGTTTAACTATTCATGAAATGGATGATGTTGAACTTTTAATGTTATTGAATAGCCTATACTAACAATTACTTTTTTGATATAAACTAGATAAATAATAAATGAAATAATATTATTTTATGGATTTTTTGATCCACTAATGATTCAGGAATAAAAAAATCATCTTCATTTCTTAAAGTAAGAGACAATGTGGAAATTTATTAAAGTATAACCAAAGGATGAGATTGTGCTTATAAAATGGAATGAAATAAAGTAAGTATATCTTCTCAAGAAAATTCCCCAACATTGGAAAAAGGATCTTGAAATAAATTTTTGACATATTATCATCATTTCTAATTATATCAATGACCTTTTCCCACCTCTTTGATTCATAGTTTTGTGGCAACTGATTATCACATTAACATTCACATTCTTATGATCAACGATCATTTTCACTCTCTATTATTATATATACATTACACCTTTCTCCCATGTACAAATCTTCACTTACCACCAATGTTAAATTATTTAAAAACCTATTATGTGTTATTCTAGAGGACTTTATCATATACCTTTACCTCTTTTCAAGAGGAAGTTTTATTAAACATTATTACAATGTGGGTTTCCCAAAAATGGATTTCCAAATGTTAAACCTATGTTTACTAAGCACAAGTTCATATTATAATGATGAAATTTATTTAAGAAGGTAGAATATAAAACCTCAAGATATTATGAAATATATTTTTTCAGAAAACTTAAATTGTATGATATTTTTAATTACACAAAACTTCTAATTTATCTTGAATTACATGAAACACTAAGTTCATATTATGTTACACTTAATACTATGTGTATCTTTCATTACACACAACACTAAATTTAAACAAAATATGTCATACAATTAAAATAATATTATTTAATATTATAATTATCACATAGTCATTGGAATAATAGGTGTGAATAATATTATGTAAATTATAAAAATATATGGCTTACACATGTATATATAATGATTTATTTTCTGAAAAATTAACTATAAATGAAAATAAAAACAATTTTAAAATAAAGGAAATTAATTTCTGAAAAATACTTTTTATGCGTACAAATGCGTGTTACATAAATAACATTTTTTAAATTATTTTATTGAAATTTTTAAAATATATATTTAATAAAAAATTTGAAAATCATCTTATGAGTTTTCTAGATAATAGATAATAAAAAATACAATTTAACCCTTCAAAACTGTATATTCACAAAAAGCAACTTCTCACCTATTTGTGCATTTATTTTAAAAGTAATTTTTTCCAATTTTATAAAAATATTACTAAAATAAATTCATTTTTTAAATAATATTTCAAATATTATATTAGTTTGAATTTTTGATAATTTACTGAGAAGATAAATTTTTCAATGAAGAGTAAAAAATATTAGTTTTTATTAAAAATTATCATTTATTTTAAAGAATTTAAAAACATACAATTTTTTTTAATATTGTTTTAAAGTAATATTAGTTCAATAATATATATATATATATATAATTATTTTAATTGTAATCAATTTCATATTTAATGCTTAAATAAAAATGTTTAAAACTTTTAAATGTTTTCTCTTTGGAAACTGATTTCTCATCACATTTGCAGGATTTATTTTAAATTAAATTTTAAGAATTATATGAATAGAATTTGTAAAAATTCATTCCATAATTTTAATCAGCATAATATATATTATCAAATAATTTCAACAAAATCTTTTACCATAATGAATTTTAAAAATAGTAAAAAAATATTTACTTTAGATAAGGTAAAATGGTTTTAACAGGGTTAAACAAACAAATAATGGTTAAAAATGATCCCAAACAAATCACAATCCAATTTAATGGACATATTTTAAAATTAAATCTTATAGGTTATTTAAAGGACCATTTTTCTAACCTTTTTCCAGGTTAAAAGTGTGGTTACACCTTTTTATTTTCAAAAATTATGAGGGTGTCATTCACCTCACTTATAAAAGGCCACTCCAAATCCTCTCTTCTTAACACTTCAAAAACCATTGATTCATCCAATAACTTACCTAATATGTTCTTTAATTACCAAATATTATCCTATAGTCCATAGTTTTTTCAAAAATCCAGGCTAAGAAACCTTTAAATACAAACCAAAAGAAGTTTTCCAAAGAGGAGGTAATGTCCCTAATCAAGTATTTTATTTTATTTCTTCCTCCACATACATAAATTAATATTAAAATATGATTATATAATAATATAAATATATTTTCTAGAAATATATGTTAATATTTTAATTTCATTACCTAAATCCTTCTCCTCTTCTTTTAGATTTTCTACAAAATTATCATTTGTGTGTACAGCAGACTACCGCCTCGTGAACCGATGTTTTTCATTTTTCATCACCACCTATCATGGATGGATATAATGATTTATTTATTGATTATATATGATATTATGATATTATTATTCATCTATAATGACTATATCACATATTACTTCTTTCTTTTCATTACATGTGAATACAATAATCTCGTTCGGGTGTATGGTGGACCACCACTTCATGAAGTGATGTGATTCGTTCTTCACATATTATTTACATTAATGGTAACAAAAAAAGTTTAAATAAAAAAAATTATATATTAAATAAAAATGATTCTATAAATTTAATATATAATTTACCTTTCTTTCATTTGACACGTCAAGAAAATGGAAACATCGGTCATGTGTACGCACGTCCTACCATCTCCATAAACGGTATATTTCATTTTCTATCATTAAATTTTATGGATTAATATAAATAAATATATAATAACTATATAATATATTTATATAATTATTAAAATTATTGATATTATTTAACAATGATAAACATAATAGGATCAAAAATAAAAAATCAAAATATACACAAAAAATAAAGCGGTTATTACCCAACACATGACTTTAAAATAGAATTGTTAATAAATGGGTAATAAAAGGTCATAAGTAAATTATATATATTATTATATATATAATTATGGTTATAAAAATGATTTATAATAATTTTTTTATTATACATGATATTTTATTGTGTTTGATTTAAGTTGAGACATACGGTAAGGGATTTCTATCTCACATTTATTTTTTGTGAGACACAAGCCATATTCACCACATGTTTCTTTTATGTGGTGTATGTACTGAACATGAATGTATTTTATGATTATTATCCTTAATATTATGGGTATTTTCATATCTATTTTGAGATCTCTCTTTCATGGGGTCTACGGTTCAAAAGTTACTAAATCAGTAAAGGATTTTTTTCTTAAATTGCCTTTTTGGGAACCTAAGTTATGTTATAAACCTATCTTTTTCTATGAGGTGTATATACATCCACTTTGACTTATTATATCATAAATATAATTATTTTCATGATGATAAAAGTTTCATTAAATGTTATTATTTCTTGTGTATTAAAAATAAAAATTACAAAAGTGGTAAGAGTTTTTTGTTACAATATAATAATTTATTAGGATTGATTATGATTATTCTTCCAATGATGAAATATTTTGACCTATATTTTAAAAAAAATTATTTTATTATCTCCTGGTCATGTCAATAGAATACATTTTTTCCCTTTATTTTCCACTCTTTATGTACACAAGAGTTTAAAAGAATATTTTTAAGAAAAAGTGTATTTATTTTTCACTTCAGACAAAACCCCTTATTTCCAAAACAATGTTTTCTAAAATTGTATTCAAAATAAAATTAACATTCTTAAAATTAATCATTAAAGATATTTGTACCCTTTTTTTAATTTTAACAAAAAAATTAAATTTATATTCATTTTATTCTCCAAACAATTCTCGTTTTTCTTTTTATGAAAATGTGAAACAAATATTTCTCTCAAAATCTACTATATCAGTAGAATTTCTTACCATCATGACCATTATTTTCTTCAAATATTCCATCATATGTTTTCTTAGTTATTTTCAAGGAAAATGATTTTAAAAAATATATTTTAATAAAAAGTCCAAATAGAAATGATATTTTCTTCAAGAAATTTTTTTAATAATTTTTAAATATTCTTTTATAATTTTTCATGGTTATTTCAAAAGAAATGTATTTCAAAAATATATTATGAATTTTTTGTTTTAAAAAGTGATTTTTTAAAGTTATTTTACTTTTTAAATGTTCCAAGAAACCTTTCCAAATCATTTTCAATCTAAGATTACATCCTTTGATTTTATTTATTCTTTAGAAGGTATATGATCCAAGGATACAATTCTTATTCTTTATCTAGATGGTTAATTTTTATGATGACAATATATTTTTGAAACCCATTTCTCTTCCACGGTTTTTACTATGAAAAAATGGTTATGAAACCCATTTTTAATGGGTTATTATTTGATGAAATGATAAACTGATTATGAAAATTCTTTCTCCTATATATGTTATGTTATGATGAAATTTTTATAAAACCCATTTCTTTTCATGGATTTCGATATAATGAATGTTTTATGATCTTGTAGAATACATATGAATTATTTTCATTATGTTATAGTGGTTAGTTTTATCCAAGAATGGTGGTTACGATATAACCCAAGATGGGGGGACCTATATCCATCTCCAATGAATTAGGTAAAGATTGATATCTCATTAGATACAAAGGACTGTATTGGAGAGTGAACCTACTAAAGTACGGGTCTCTATCCACAATGATAGTCTTTGGAGTAAAACTTGACTACTATGATGGTTTGGGGAGTGAACTCATTCCACTATGATTTCCTTGGAAATGAGACTTGGCTACCATAGAAATGATTTTACTGGCTTATTGTTATACCAAAAATTTATATCTTATGCCAATGTCATGTTCTTGTGGATCATGTTTATTGATTCTCTTATGATTCATATGTTATGAGTTGACAAGATTTACACCATGAATCAAGTTTATGATCGATGATAGAAAGGGTATGGTATTGGAATATTATTCTTATGTTCTCATACCCTTATGATCATGATATGTTGATATATCCCTTGTTTAACCTTACTGGTCATTTGAGCTCACTCTTTCTTATATTTCCTTTCTCTAAGTTTTAATGAAAGTAGTTATGGGTGATATGTATAATAAGTGAGATGGTTATGAAGATATTAGTGGGTGATAATGAAGCTCACTTATAGACCAGTTGTTTATGTTTACAATTTTATAAAGGCACCTAACCTAAATGATTCGATAATTAATTGTTATGTCATATAATGAATATCCATCCATTAAGACATAATATTTATGCATGATAGTTTTGGGTCTCTTTAATTAGGCTCTGAGCTAAGTGGCAGTTGTTCCATTTTCCCTTGATGTTCTCTCGAAACCTAGATAGAGAACTATATAGGTACTTTTGAGTAGTCGAGTTAGAAGAGACTAGTCTTCTCTTTTTCCTAGTGTTTCTCAAAAGGGGGATCTCTAGTGCGTCTGGTGATCTATGTGCTAATCCATTTTTATTCATGCTCTATAGTTTCAAAGTGGTTTTTTTTTGGGATAGCATCATTTAGGAATGATATTTGATATCTTTTTTCGGTTTCTTCATTTTGAGAAGAATATATATCGAGTTTCTATTGCCTCATTATTTTTCTTCATGCTAATAATTTTTATTCTTAAGCTTGATTTGTGGAAGAATATATGACATGTGTTCTTTCATAGTGCTCTAGACATGGTAATACTCGGATGTGTACATGGGTAACTGAGAATTATTGCGTGAATGGATGGGAAAAGGAGTCCATTAGGGATTTGGAAGTTTTTTGTTAAATTATTTTAGTACCCAGGTTAAATATTATAAACCTAAGTCACCATGAATGTATATTTATGTCCTTATACTAAATCCATTCCATTTTTTCTTAATTCATCTCATAATTTGTAATATCTCTTGGTTATGATATACATGGTAAATCTAGTGATCAGGCATGTGCCTTCGTTTAGGGTGGTTTGACCCAATTGTCATTTGAATATTTATTAGAGGTGGTATATTTTCATAGGTTTAATAAAGTTTTCCCTTGGTTGTATAATACATTTGATGGGTTTTCAATTTCCTTTATTAAGGTATGGTGATCTTTGGGGTTTCATTTGAATGGAATGTGAAACCTCAATTATCTTCTTGATCCTCCAGCAGAGAGATGAACATTATTATTATAACATCATCTTAGATTGAATATAAATGGTGGGAATATCAATTATAGGTATTTAGTCTCTATTGATACTCATAAGGAATAATTTGGATGCTATGAATCCTTTGAAATTTTGTACGTGTGGTTAACTTCAACTCCAATGTTGATTCATTCTAAGACTAGTTAGGTCTTGATAGTGTTATTGTAAGGCCTCAAGCATGGTGTTGTGATATGTTTTTATGTATTAAAATGGCTAATTACCTAAGGGATTCTCTAATTACACCCCCATGGAAATAATCTATCTCGCTTTGACTATTAGTTGATAATAGTTGAGTTTGTCTCAAAAATTGATTACATTATCCCCTCGGTGATCATTTTATAGTACATTTGGAATGTAGAAGATTGAAGTGTACTTTTATCGAGAGTAATATAACCCTATAAAATAAATACTTGGTTATGTGATTTTATATCTTCTATTCAGATATTCTGTAAACTCATGGAATAGTTAGAGTGGTCATAGATTCTTTGAGTAGGTAGTTACAAATAAAGGCAATGATGTAACCAATGTAGGAGGAATCCATGGTGAATCTATTAGAAAACAATTTCTTGGTTGTGTTTGAGGATTTGATGTGATTTTACGCTTAGTTTGTAAGAAATATAGTTCTTCTATATGTAATCAGACCCATCTTGGGAATCCAGAAGTTGTAGCTAACAACGTTTTAGTGAAGCCTTTTATGGTAGGGAGACCTTGGGTTTCGGGTTTAAGTCTACCAATGGTGATTTGTGTCTTGGAAGGAAGTTGGTTGATCAATTTGATATGAGTCAGAATTTGACATAGCTTGAACATAGGTATAATCCGTTCATTAGGTTTAGGTTTATGAGGATATGTCTTGATCTGAGGTATCGATGTTAGCGGCCTAGAATAATCAGATCGATTGTAAATTTTATGTCAATATTCCCAAACAACTAGAAAATTTAATAATAACACCATAGACTAAAAATTTTGGGGCCACCTTATCCATTCCATTATAGAAGATATATGAAGGTTCCATATTCCTTATGATTTAATTACTACATACTCACAGTGGAGAATAAGATATGCTATTTTTTTATTATTACCTAATTCATGAATCCAACCAATTTCTTTCCGAAAAAAGAAAGTGATGGTGTTAAAATAGCATGAACATTTATTTAGTGGAGTGGATTTAAAGCTCCTTATTGTACCTATGGTTACAATTTTAGTTAAATAATTATGCTTTGTATCTCAATTATAGAAGGTATTTCTAAATAACATTGGTGTTCGATCAGAGTTGAGCATGATGTTCAATACTCAAATTGATGGTCATACTAAACAAATCATCTCATCCTTTAGGATATTATTTGGGTATCCATTCTTTATTTCCATGATTTTGGGTATAGTACCCTCCCTATTCCTCGATTAATAAGATACACTTTGATGTCTTCTATGGGAAGCATTGCGGATCTCCTTGTTGTAGGGTAACGGTACTTGAATAGTGTTTTCTATGATTGATTCTAGTAATGGGTGATAGGGATGATGTGGTTATCTTTAAAAATGTTTGAAATAGTGATGAACCGTCTGAAATGTTATTTATAACACATTCATTATCATCTAGATTCTGGTTTAGGTGATTAGGTTTTTCTTAGGTCCTCATCTCATTCAGAATGCCTTCATTTGGGTAATCTGGGTTTCTTGGCACTGAGGATTGTTGGCCCTTTCGATATCATCAAATGACTTGTAAAGGCTTATTATATTTCAGACTTTCCTTATCACTGGAAAATGATTCATGATGTATTTTATGTTTCCCAACAGATTTGGTATTATCCAAACCCTTCCCATGTAATGGAATTGGAGGATGCTGATATTAAGCCTAACACCTCAGTCTTTTAATAGTCGGTTTAGTTTAGGGATCCCTAGGATAAGGTGATATGTGGTAGAATAATTCCTTCAATCCATGTGTTTTGGTAGTGCATACAGGATATCAATAAGACATAGAAGAATGAAATATTGAATATCTGATAGTCGGATTATCTTTTTGTGAGTTCGGAAGTCTACATCTTTATATGTATAGAAATAATTTACAATAGGGAAAATTTTGATTCCATTTGGGTCAAAGGTATGATCAATTTTGAGAATATTCTATCTCTTTAATGGTTCAAGTTGTTATTTAGGATTTTGAGGTTGAAAATTTGGACTTTTAAGGAAAAAATGAAAGGCACATTGTACAACCGCATGGTTTTTCTTATTTAGTAGTAATCATTTGGTATGATTCATTATTTTATAGTGGTTTTTTTCACTATTTTTTCATTCTTTATATAATTTTATGTGTCTCCATGGAAAACCATGTGGATGTTTATAATATTTTCCAATTTCTATTTCAAATCATCTTCATGGTTTTTCAAATTGTGTGTTCATCTCAAAGAAAAGTTGTGACTTTGTTTTCCAAGGACAGTGGACACTACACGGTTGGTGCACAATTTACCAAACCGTGTGACCAAACCATGTGTCCAGATCTCAAATTTTAAAAGTGGAAATTTAACCTAATACCCTTAGTCATTTTTACCCTTAAACACATATTAATACCTAGTTAACCCCAAACAACCTATCCATGATTCACTAGGAGGTTCTCTCAATTTTACCTTAGTGGCTCTCTGTTGATCAAAATTGGTATCTTCAAGTAATATGTGATTTCCATGTGGTTTTCTTCTTCTATTTATAGGCCTACGTCTGATCTTTTACAATTTCTATAGTTCAAACATATATGAGTTATGATGACTTGATATATAGTTTAGATGGAGACTTAATTCTGTTTCTCTTTAATATGGGAATGTTAGGGATGGATTTGTCTATTTCTAATCATAATTTCTAAAAGTGATTAAGTTTCTTTCATTGGTGAGGTTGGTGTCTATATAAAAATTTTATAACATGTGAATTTCTTGATGATATTGTAAATTTATTTGGAATTGTTTTTGAAATTCATTTATTTGATATCAATAAAGAAAACATTATGATATATATCTTGGGTGGTTTGAATTAGAGGTATTTAAAGGAGAAAATCTTTAAGAATATTTGATGCACTTTATGTATTCGATGTAATGCATAAAAGATAATTTTTACATAAAAATAAATTTTCAATCATGGTATTTGGGATGATTTTCTAAGAAAATGTTCATAAAACTATGTGCATGGTTTTTCAAATGTTTTGGAAAACATGGAACACTGGGAACCTGGGCTATTTCAGGGTATGGACATATGAAATCCTTCAGGATTTTGGAATCACTAAGAGCAATTCTTATGATATCAATAGATTGCGGTAGGACTAGATATCGATAGGATTCATGGTAGGACTAGATTATAATTCCTTTATGTGTTGGGTTATATACTCTTAAAGGACAGAGAACACTTTTTCTTGGTTTTATACATGATATTATTTTTTCATGATTGGTTTCTCACATGATTATATCTTGAGATATGGATACTTAGATTAATACCCTCTATTTATCACTCTTTTTTATATTCATATTCTTATGGATTTAAATATGTATGATTTAAAGGGAACTAAAGGATGTTTCGAAAAATCCTTTTCATTTTAAATATATTTGAAAATTGGTTTTTTTAACAAGAACTAAAGGTTTCTTTGAGACAAAATTTTTATAGATTCATGGTGGTATCTTATGAAGATTTAGTGAACACATCCTACTTTTACCTTTGGGAATTTATAGTATTTTTTTAATGGGATATAGGTAAATGAAATGGTTCATAAGGAATGGTGGATTTTCATGATTGATATCTCCTTTGTGGTGGTTTGGGATAGAGGAGATGGAAATTAACCTAAACACGTGATGTTGTCCTTGGTTATTTTTTTCTGATTTTATCCTTTTTTGAGGTTTTGTACGTCCCATTGTTTTGTTATTTATATTACATGGTGTATTATAAATTTTAATCTTATATTCCCACAAATGATACATGTTTATTATCTTTTAGGGTTAAATCATTCCCACAATTTTGTATATTTATAATCAGGTGCTTGTCTTTGGACCATGGAAATCGGGAATGTACTTCGAGTCTTATATCGAGCTATACTATATGATGTGTTAGGTTAACATGGGTTGGTTAATTGCATTCTTTTTTATTCCATATATGTATAAAAGAATTTATCATCATCTTTTCTAACACAATCCAGTCTATATTTTGAAAATAAACATACAATATTTTGTAAAACCGATTCAACCATTAAAGAATTATCAGGTAATGGTTTAACCAAAAATAATTTTCTAACATTATTAGTATTTGAGGTGTTTTATACTTGACTTAAATGGATTTATTATAGTCATATATAGATCTTTTAATATGTATTTAAGTTTGAATATATTCTGATCCCATCTTACTCAGTTTCTCTTCTCTAGAGACTAGTTTAACTTTATGATCATTTTGCATCGATTCATTCTCAACAGCTTTTAACTTTGACATCTGAGAATGTGACCCATATATATTTCTTCACCACCTTCCTTATCACTTCTTGAGGAGGTTTATTAATGATATACATGTTCATAATTTTTGAGAAATTTCAATTTCCTTCATCCTTGGATTGAAAATAGGATTAGGTGCCTTCATCTCCTTCCTTGGTTATTAAAAATTTTCAATTTCTTTTCTGAAACATTTTCCTAATCTCACTAGATTTATTTTTTATTTTATATTCATCCACCACTTCTTCTTATTATTATTATCCTCATTTTCATCAAAAATATTCCAAATTCATTTTATTTGGAAAAGTTTTGGAATATTATCCAAAACCACTAAAATTGAATCATTTTAGGGGAAATTTACCCCTATATTTTTCTTTTCCATTCAAAATTTTTTAGAAATATGAGACATGATTCCTTTTCCATCTTCATATGTCTCGTAATCACTATCTTATTTACTAGAATATATAGTATCTTATTCTTTCATCTTTAACTTTATCATGGCTTCAAAATTCACCTCATCCTTAAATTTCAATTTATAATTATGTATCTTACACATTTCATTTAAAATAAGGATATTATGCAACTCATCAAGGGAGATATCTTACAAATATTCTAGTGTGGAAAATTTGTGGTCAAATCTATATAGTGAATTCATGATGAGTTTCTTCATAATGACCTCATCAACTAGTTTTTAACCAAATAATATTTCATCTTTATTCTCAACAAATTACTATTCTCAATTTAACTTTTAAATTCTATTCCTATATACTTTATAACTTATACCATGCTTATGTGGTGGTTTATAAACTGAACACCACAGAGAAGACATTATAATAAAGAGACATAAGAATAAAATTTCTTAGTTTTCCAAAAACACTGAGATTTAGATTGTTAGTTAATTTCATTTGACCACTATTTGAATGGGTGGAAAACTAACTGAGGTTTTATCAAGAACATCAATACCAAGTGAAAACAAATAAGGAAGCGTCCAATTTTTCCTTCAGTGAACTTTTTTTCAATAGAATTTTGGTACTCATATATTGTTCATAGATTTCATTTATCGTGTTATTCAATTCACCAAAAATGGTTTTATAGTGAGAACCTTGTTCTCTAACACCACTAGTTAGAGATACTGGATCATATCACTTCACTAGGATGGGGTGAATTAGTGCAGAATTTTCTTTTTATTATTTTTTATTATTCATAAAAAATTAATATTTAGCTAGAAAGAGCACAACTCCCTCATAGGAATATTATGTTATCATCCTTACATGATATTAAATAAAATAAACAGAATAATTTATATAGTAATTTTTACAAAGTTGTGGCATAATGTGAGATTATACTACTTACTTAAACTAGTAACCACCCTTGATATAGATTATCCACTATAATTCAATCAAGGGCATACAATGAGTTTAGAGGAATCACACTTCACCTACAATTTCACAACATCCCATTACTACCATTACAAAGCACCAAGTTGGTCTTACTCAGCATCTCAATAATTATAATATGTTAGAAAAAATGAGATAGATCACTCGATGATTTAATTTTATTCATAAATTGATAAATATATTCTTGAATATCCATTAGAATATTCAAGATAGCATGACCACTTGTTGATATCATTGATATAGATCTGAATCTCAATTTTCATCCTCAAATACCGCTCACTGGATGCATGATCTCACAAAAATGTTGATGATAAGATATAAATATCATAAACCAGTCCCTCTTTTCATTCACCCAATATTTATCATATAATCTCATGCACTTTTTCTAACATAAAACATTTTTTATTCTTCCCACTCACTTGATATTATAAGGATTAATCTTATTAAAATGCATTGCATTTAATATAATTAAGTGGATCCCACCGAATTCTGTTTACACAATATGAAAACTAGTAAGTCTTTAAGGTTTCCATCCAAAAAGAGTGATTATAGAATTACTATTTTGGTTTCCTATAATTTTTTTTTGAACTTACCAATAAAGTAACTTTTAGAAAGTCTATTTTCAAGATTATTTAACTCAGATATCCAAAATTCCCATGCATGAAGACATATAGAGCCAAAAACAATTCTTCCTACTCAAAATTAAAAAGAAAAACCAAGAAAACTCATCTTCTTCATTTTTCACTTCTATGACTCAATTGGATCAGTATCAATATTGAATTTTCTTAAAATATCTTGTGGTGTGTTAGAAATTACATAGATTAATTTTAAAAAAAAATATAAACTACTCATCATGAATCACTGATTAATAGTAAATTGATTTAGGAATTTATGAATATAACATCACCATCTCAATTTATTCTAAATTTAATATTTAGAGATTTTTGTCCAACATACTCATACTCATCTTTGTTCATCTTAATTCATTTTATCACATAATATATAATGTTCTTCATCAAGTGAGTAACATGTATTCTTCATATTGTATGAATCAAAATAAACTTGTGATATTTTGATCACTAAGGAATGGCTTTGGATTAGTCTGGTTTCATTTTATTCATAGTATTTAATTTCTATAAACTTGATTTTTCACCAAATAGAATCTAAAAAATTTATCTAAGTGTTTCATACTTACATGGAAAAATGAAACATTTATGATAGACAAAGTATTAATATGAAAGGATTATATTGACTCAAATTACTATGTTTAGAACATCAAATTATTATGCTCACAACTGGAGGTCTTATGATCCTTAGATGATTACATTAATCAAAGCTTTATGATGATAATTCAAATAATTTCTCTTGAAATTAAGGCTTATCTTATCTATTAATATAATTATGCTCCATAAAAATACATATTATGATGAATTAATATAATTTAAATAAAATTTTTATAACTCAATATAATTTTGGTGATTTTATATGCCCAAACCCAAAGTTTTACGATCATCACCTTTTCCATTTTTTATGCCTTGGATAAAATTCATATAGTGTAATTAGGTCTTATGATGGTAATAAAAAATTATAGATGACTTTAAACACTCACATAATTTCATTAAAACAAATATTTTCCTTTTAAAAAAACATTAAAATCAACTCCAATATCATCATAGAAACTTCTAATGAATCTCAATATGGTTGTTATTAGATGAAAAGATTCAACATGTTCATAAAAAAAATCCAAGTCCAAAACACTTTTTTCATACCCCATCTCATGTTATAAATAAAAAATTCAATATCTTGGATGAAAAATATATATCTCTTGTGTAGGTACTTTCAAAACATAGTCAGGTTCAATAACATACTCGGGAGTGGGAAAATTATATAGTTGAGCAATGGTTAGAGAATCCCAAAACATAAAAAACTTATATCATATTAAAGACTTAAATATCAATGGTGAGGAAAATATAACACCCTAAGTTTGAGGTATTTAACAATTTCAGACTATATTTTTATGTTTTCGAATGGTTTGGGTTTTTTTCTAGAAGTCCTTGGGGGTTTTTAAAAGTTTTGAAATTTTTTTAGAGGCCAAATAAAATTTCACTATTAGGGAAATGAGTATAAGATTCAAGTAACTATGTGATAGTGTTTGGGTTATTCTAGGAAGATGAATTGTTAGTGCATGGTTTTTAGAAACCATGTTGTAATTGGGGAATCTTTTGAATTTATTTAAAGTGATTATTCATATAGTTGGAACATAGTTTTCCAAAATCTACACTCGATTCAATCATGTGAATTTAAAATTTCAAAAAATATATTTTTATCATAATTTTCCCTTGAAACACTCATTCTTACTTGTGTGGATAGGGATCTTGACCCCCTAGAATCCACAAGGAATTTTTTATGGTTTTATTCACTCTGAATCTCGTTTTCATATAATCATAGAGTGTTTGAACTAAGGAATAAAAGTAAATAGTTTTTATTCTCTTTCCCTCAACGGTTTTCTCACTCTTCATTGGTGTAAGCCCTATATAAAGTCTTAGGTTCCCAAATTTATGGTCTAGGATGAGTTTTTAATCATATTTCATTATAAAATATTAAAGGGAGGATATTTAGTGTTTAGATCGATAGGATTTTTGAATTATTATTTGAGAATAATCTATGGTAGGTATCGGTCATCTATATAACTCTAATATTACATGGAATTTAAAGTCATTGGTTTTCAAAATAAATTTGTTTTATTTCTTAGTGGAAAACTTGTGACATTCTTTATTATAGATTGTCACTAAAAATATGGGTTATAGGTGGTTCCCCTAACATTCAAAAAAATGATTAAATTTTTATTGGTTTCAATGAAATATTGTTTTGTGTGATAAATTTTCATAACATGGTGCAAGTGTGTTTATGATGTATATCCGATCCTTGTAGGATTCAGACATGGTATCCATGCCAATTCAGGGAAATTTGGGATTATATTTCTAAGTGATGAATTTTTCCAGGAGAGATAGGTTATTCTTATGAGTTTGGACTATTTTGTGGAAATTTAGGATAGGGAAAACATTATTTTAGAACTTTCATGTGTGTGTTTTTTCATGACATTGGTGGACTCTTTCGTTTCTTTTACTTTTATTTCTCCAAAATTTATATCTCACTTAACCATTCTTAATAAACTTCTCGGTTTATATATATGTGAGGGGATAACTTGTTATGGTTTTAGTGGATTATGTGGGAGGTATTGTGGATTTTATATTGTGTTATGCACTCACCCCTTCCATATGAAACTTGGTGAATATACTGATGTGGTTTATCATGATAGAGGAAAGGGGAAGATCTCCAACATTTCAAGAAGAAAATATTAATGTTATGATCATGTTCTGTGAGAGATGGATTTTTTATATGGTTATTTTTTGAAGTTTTTTATGTTTCTACATCAATGCCTTTTTTCATCTTTTTAATTTGGTTTTATAAACTTTTGTAGTGTATTTTCAACCATTTCATCTCTCATTGTGGTAGTTTTATTTCCTATTGGATTGATCAGCTTTTTATTCTGAAACATATTTATTTATTATATAATTATTGGTTATCTACTATATTTTTTTATTTAGGGGTAAATATTCACTAAAAAAATATTGTAAAACCCCATTATTTTAAGAGAATAACATTATGTTCGACAGTGCATATGACACGCAACACCGAGCCTAAATGAACCAAGATATAATTTTTTAATGAGACAATTATAACCAAATAGTTAAAATTAATGGAATGAAAAAGAATAAACACTTTTTTCAAATTATGTATAAATATTTTATATTAATAAAATATATTAGTAAATAATGACTAAATATTTACTAAATTCTTTACATGCATCAAAAATATATTTTTCACAAAAAAAGATTTTACTACTTTTTGCGAGAAAATAATAAAATTAATTTCTAAAAAAATTTAAAAACATATTGCACAAAATGAAATTCAATTTTGAAATATTAATTTTTGTATTAACATAGGATGAAATTTTGATATTATTCTAAAAAGAGTGATTTTTCATTGAATAAGGAAAAATACAACTTTTTTGTAAAATAATCATTTATTTTCAAAAAAAATATGGAATTTAAAAGTCCTGTTAGGATTTGAATTTGATTTAAAATTAAAATAAGTTTTATATAGTTATATTTAATAAAATTTCTTATGTTTTAATCATCTTCATACTGGATTTTTCTATAAGTATATTTTTAGGCTTAAAAATCATTTTTTCTAAAATTTATTTTTTAAGTGCATAATATTTCTCCATAATAATTTTTTACAATAACCCATAATGATGAATTATTTAAATTAAATTTATAGATAATAAATAAATATATAATAATTTAAATTTATATAATGAATATTACTAGTCATATAGTTAATGTAAAGTCATTTTTCACTTGAAAAATGAACTTTCGTGAAAAATATATTTTCATCCGGCATTGTGAGATACTTATAAAATGAATCTATACCACTTATAGCAATTGAATTTGTAAAAATGGATTAACTAGTTTTTATCATAATAGTTAATTTTATTTAATAATTTCAAAATATTTTTGTTCATAATGATTAGTAAAAATAGAAAACATTTTCCACCATAGTGAAAGGGTAAATCGGGTTAACTTAGGTTAAAACTAAGTGAAAAAGGCCACCATTTTTCATCTTAATTATTATTCTATGAATTAATTTATAAATTTCTAACCTTTTTATCTAGATTAAATATTTTATGGTAGAATTTCCCATGAAATGTTTCTATATAACAATTCAAGTAAAGAAAAAACAAAAATGTCACTCTCTTTCCTTTAAATATCTCTTATATTTTCACATATGGATAAAAATAAGTGGTGAATGGATATTAATGTCTATTTTTAGTATAATTGAATTATTTTCATGATGTTAATTTATTATAAATTTTTATTAATTATATATTTAGCTTAAATTTTTACACAATACTAACACAATGCTTGTGAAAACAGTTGAAAACTCAATAAAAATAATTTTAAAATCATTAAAAGTAATATATTTGTGATGATTTATAATTAAATAATAATTTTATAGTTAATAATAATATACTATTTGTTTTTAAATGTATTATATTCTAAATTCATTGTTAACTTCATGGCTTTAAACTCAAATTAAATGAGTAGTGTCAAAAAAGAGATTAATGATATTGTATGTTAAATAATATATTATTAAATTATTTAAAAATCAAAAAAATCATCCAATAGGAATATAGGGATGAAAAATGGTCTAAAATTTCATCAATTTTCCATTTATGGTTTAATTTTTATCTTAGAAGTTAAATTATATCCCTTTTAGTTTGAAAAGGTTTATTAAGGATAAAACACGTTTACCTAGGAGTTAAAAAAAGAGATAAGTTGTAGTTGGTAATTAAACTTGTACAAGTACTGTTTTTTAGAAATATTTTGACCTTATAATATCTTAAATTATAATACATATCCATTTGGAATTATTTTAATTGAACATTACCACATTATAATTTAATATTTTCAGAAATTCCAAAAGTACCCCACCCCTCACATATAAAAGGGAACCTCCTCTCTTCTTTTACTAACACTTCAAGATCCATTTGTTTCACCCAATACCTGACAAAATACCTTATTTAATTCTCTTAAAACATTATAGAGTCTGTGGTTTCATTATAAAACCAACCTACAAAGTCTTTTTATGTAAACCTATAGAGATTATTGGTAGAAGAGGTATCATTCATAACCAAGAATTTTTTATTTATTTCATCTTCCACATCATTAAAATCATATTAAACCATGATGGTATAATAAAATTGGTATCGCCCATTTACTACTTTTTTTATTTTAAATTTATATCTTATATACATCTCCTTCTCAATCAAATGGTAAATGAAACCATCATTCATTTATACTGCGGACTACCAACTCACATACTGATGTAATTCATTTTCCATCACTACCAATCACTACTGGTTTTAATGATGGATTTATTATATTTATATATCATATTCATAAAATATTTAATATTATATTAATATAAAATATCATATAAATTGTTTCATTTCCATTCATCTAAAAATGTTAACATCGTTTGTCTGTAAGTGTGGATTACCACCTCCATGATGTGATGTGATTCATTTTACATTACTGCATCATATAACAACTATATATAATTGTATTTAAACAAATAAAATGATATTTGTGTTAAAATTATTATTATATAAATATAAAATAATACATTTTTTCTTTCCATCGTAATCACTAAAAATAGAAATGTCACTCATGTAAACGTTTGGATCACCGCCTCCATGATTGTAAAATAACTCATTTTTGTAAATATAATTCATGGTCAGTTCAAAAAAGTATAATTGATTTAAAAATTTATAATTATTACATTATTATTATTTTTGAGATAATGGATCAGTGAACTATTTTACAATATTCAACCTACCAAAGTAATTTTGAATATATAAACTAAATATCATCAAAATGTCTGATGTGAATTTAATTGATTAAGTGTATAAATGTAAAATGGTAACAAATAAAATAAAATAACAAATAAATATTACAAATATTATTGTTTAATTAAACAATTAACATAAGTTTTTTGTACAAGATTATTCAGAATAGAGGTAAGGTTTTCCGTCTCAATTTCAATTCATTGACGTTTATTTTAAAGTAATGCACCAATTTATTTTATATAGTGTATAAAAATACATTTAACATGTTATAACATAAATCCTTATAATGGTTTTAATTTTTAATTTCAATTCAAACTATTTCATATAATTGGATTTAATATAAATTTACCAAGTGGGAAGGGGTTTCATTACTCAATTTCTTTTCATTAGGTTACATTGCATCTTCGTTGTCAATGATACTCTAATATTGTGTGTTTAATGAATTTGGATAATATTATTTTTTATTTACAATTGTTTTATGTGGATTTAAATTTGATATATATAATCAATTCATTGATTAATTCTCACTTCAACTGTATGATCTTTGTAATAGATTTTGTTTTAATTTCCACTATAATGACACATATTTGGTATTATGCACCTATTTATTTTCATGTGATGTATCTAGGGCCCCATTTATAAGTTATATAATTAGTATATCTATATTAATGTTATTTTATGCTTTATTTTAAGATAATTGTTTCATGGTCTTTTTCATTCAGAAGTTACCAAAGTGGTAGGGGTTCATTTCATAATCTCATCATTATTCGGAACTATTTATGTTTAACTCTATAATGAGGGAATTATTTGATAATTATATATTAAATCAAACTATTTTCTTACCCTATGTTTATTTTTATAATATATATGTTTTCATTTCATTTTCCAATCTTTAAGTGCTCAAGATAGCAAAATTCTGTTTTTAAAGAAAACAGAATTGTTTTTCTACCCTGTCGAGAATATTTTTCTTCCAAACACATATTTTCCTTAACAAAATTTAAATAATATTTTTAATATTATCTTTCCATTTATTAAATTCTTTTTTTCCCATGTTTTAATTTTTTTCAAAATGGTTTAAATGGAATCTTATTTTCGTTTTCCAAACAAGGTAATTTTTAACTTTTTTCTAAAAACATCAAATAATTTTTTTTAATGTAATATGCATGAAGAAAATTTTCCTACCAATGTAAATGATAATTTATTAAATACTTCCTTAATATTTTATGATTTTCCTTTCAAAGAAATTTTTTTCTCAGTATTCTGGAAATTTTTAGGTTTTAATGTTTTTTTTTCAGAGCAAAAAGTCTATTTTTCTAAAGAATATTTTTAATAATATTTTTATGGTATTTTTATTCATCAAAAACAAAATCCCATTATTTTAAATATACTCTACTTGTAATATATACTAATTATTCCATTATTATTATTTATTTATATATTTTATTATTGGATTCACCAGTTCAATTATTGACATTCACTTTCTTGATCAGTTTGTTAGTCATTAAATTTCTCTTAAAACATTCACTTTCTTATGATCATTGAAGAGTGAATTTAACGTAAATATCCATATAATCCATATCATGGATAAGATTATTTCTAAAACTATATACCATTTATACATATGGTGTTTTATTTTGAAATTTATTTTATTGGATAGGGAAATATTGAAATTTTATACTCTTCATTCAATATGGATTTTTTTTATAAGGAATGTATTTTATGAATTTAATTGACCATTGAATATATAAGTAATGTATTCAAAATTTAGTGATGGGTTAGGGACAGCTATAGATAGACCCTTGATGCATCGATTAGTATCATGTGACAAACCAGTAATAGAGAATTAAATAGGTTTCTCGTGTATACTTACTTATCGATTAAACTATCTTGGGACAAGGAAGTGATGGTATATATATCAATATGTATAAAATCAAGATATCAAATATTAAGAATTTTTTTCATTGATAATTCAATAGTTACTACCCATGAGATCACTATATTGATATTATCCATCGATGCATTTCATTCTCAAGTTATTTATTAAATGAAATGTTTTTTACTTATTTACATCACCATATTGATCATGTCTTATTGATTCAATACAACTTCCATTGTACATAACCATTACTAACCATCTAGGATAACCGTTATTTTTTCCCTTTACCCAAATTATGAAGAATTAATCTTTGAATGATTTAATTGACAAGTTCTTAAAATATATGGAGATGTTTTCTACTGATGTGATGGAGATAGTGTTCCTAAGTTGGGATTATCTTTCTATATTATGTGTGAAGGAAGAAGTTGAGTCGAATGATGTGGGTGTGAGGGTTATAGGTAATGTGAAAAATAATGGGAAGAAGTGGGAAAAGGTGAGTCCAATGATACTGGGATTAAATGTTGTGAGCAATAGGATAATGATGGGAGAGATTCAGAGTGTGGAAGATTAGGTGGATAGAAGGTGTACATACATTTTTTGTTTTTCTCCCCCACCCACCTGAAGATCCATGGCACGAATGTTTTTAATGTTACATTGGTCGGTGTGTATGTAACATTTTGTAGCAGTCCTTTCTATTTAGCATAGTAACTACTGTATGTAAATGTTTTTAATTTTTTATTAATTCTTGTCAGAAATCTATCATTTCATATTCCTTGTGAGATTGTAAAAATTTTTGGGAATGTCATATTCAAGTATTTATCCAGATTACCAAGACTACAGAATTATTTAATGAGATAAAGTAACCCCCAGATCTATCCAACTAGAGTCAGGGTTCTTAAAGTCAGTGTCAAATAAATTTTAGTATAAACCTTGGGAACTAGATTTATAAAAACATAGATTAGAGAATATAACCTTATGACTGATGTTGAGGATAATTCTATGAATAGGGTAACATCTGAAAATTTTGGTTAGGTAGAGATTATTCAGTTTTTTAAGAAACACATCCATGTCTAGATATTAAAAGTGGATGTGGTTTTGGCATAGATACATCTAGGTTTAATAACCCCAAAAATATTTGTTCCGGTATATCTTTTCTATCAATCTAGTGCATGGTGAGTGTTCCCTTTCCACACACCTAGTTTGACACTCCCAGTGGATATGGTAGGGTTAATTCACATTTTCTTTATGATCCATTATAATGAAGGATAGAATATAACATATAGAAACATATGATATTCCATAATAATATGGGATAAACCTAAAGTTTCTTGGTTTGATAAATCTAAGTTTTTTCATAAGTTTAAATTCATAGATACTCCATTTTAGGTTTTAAGTGATGGAATTATAATTTAAATAAGAGTATTTTGGGAGACGTTGATGGTAATATAATCCCTGGTATAGTATGTATTTTAGTGAAAAGGTTATTTTAGGAATAATTTATTTACATTTTTTGGACATAATTATGATTGTATTGTGGGCTTCAACCCACAACTGAATGGTGGAAAAGGTGCAGCACCAACCATTATCCAATGTGATGTCTTATTTAATATGAAATTTTTTACTTAAATGGTTTTATGGATAAATATTAATTTTATTTTGGGAAACATATTATAATATCAAAAAAATGAAATTTTTATGATCGTGAGGTGGTTAACGATATTTTAAGAGACTTTTTTTCGAACTGAGGTATAAAAATCCTTTAAAGTTAACATAGAGGGATTTTTTGAGAATAATGTTGTTATGAATTTTAGAGATGTAATCTGAAGTGTGTGAGATAATAATTGAGGTTAAAACCATCCTTAATTTTTATGTTATTGATTTTATTTGGGACAAAGGGTTATTTATTTACAAAATGATCTTTCTCAAACCATTGGTTTTATTATTTAATTTTGGAGATTAAAGTATTATTTCTTCATTTAAGCTATTTTTATTATCAAAACCTATGGAAAAAATTTTTGTATTAGTTAATAGTTAATAATAGGAAATATATATTATTATTATTTAATGGATATTAGGATCCATAAAATTTTAATTGTAGTGCTTTAGGCATAAAAAATCAATTTGAATATTCATTTCTTAGAGTAAGACACAAAGAGGAAATTGATCAAAGCACAACCAAAGGATGAAATTGTGATTATGAAATAGAAAGACATAAATTAATAATATTCTTAGTCCATATGGTAAATTAATTATTGTAATCTATTAAAATGATCATGAAATAAAAAAAATATCCCTTTACAATCATTTCTGATGAATTGATGGTCTTTTCACTCAACACAAATTTATGATTTTTTTCTTGTTAACTTTCTACTAACCATGTCCTCAATCAGTTTCTATTAGTCTATGGTTTTTTTATACTCAATTTCCATATTTTCACTTCTAATTAATCTTATTCAATTTTTAAACATGTTTTTTTGTTATTCTAGATGACCTTATTATTTTCCTTTCCCTCTTTTTAGGGGGAAGATTTACTAGTCCTTTTATAATATGGGTTTTCCATAAAATAATTTTCAAATTTCAAACCCTCTATTTTCAAGTATAATTTAAAATTGTGAGGATGAAATTTACATAACATGTATAAAATTTAACACCTTGATATTTTAAAAGAAGAAGATTATGTTTGATGATATATATGACACGCAACACCGAGTCTAAAAGAACCTTGATATACTATCTAAACATGATCATTATAACCATACCATTAAAATAAGTAGTATGAATATAAATAATGACTTTCTATAAATTATTTTTAAATATCTTACATTATTCAATTATATTGGTTAAATGGGACTCAATTCTTATAAAAGTCTTTAGATACTTCAAAAATATATTATTCCTCCAAAATGTTTTTATTTATATTTGTTAGAAAATAATATAATTATTTTATTCCCATTTTATAAATAATATTTTAAAAAGTGAACTTAATATTAAAATTAATCATTTAAAAATCAACTTAGGGTGAAATTTTGGGAATATTCTCAAAAGAGTTATTTTTTAGTGAATAGTGTAACATACTCATTTTTGTAAAATTGTCATTTATTTTTATTAAATTAAGTAATTTAGAAGTCCCATTATGATTTAAATTTTGTTTAATAGTAACATAAGTAATATTTAGTTATATTTAATCAAATTAATTATATTTGTGTCATATTTATTCTTTATTTTCGTATAAGTTTATTTTTAAGAATAAAAGCACATTATTATGAAAGACTTTTTAGTGAATAATATTTCTATATTTTAATTAATTTAATTAACCTCTTATAAGGACTAAATTAAATGAAATTTAAAGATTATATATCAGTATTTATTCATTCAAATTCATATAATAAATATTACTTGTCATAGAGTCAGTGTAAAATCATTTTTTCCTTGAAACAATTATTTTCTTGGAATATTTCTTTTCTTCAAGCTCTGTGGAATAATTATAAAATGAATTATTTCCAATTATAAATATTGAATTTAGAAAAAAGTATACCATGTTTATAATCATCATAAATAAAATTAATTAATAATATCAACTTAATTTTTGGTAAAAATAAATAGAAAAAATAGTAAAAATTCATCAACATGGTAAAAGGATAAATCGGATTAACCTAGGTTAAAATAAAGTGATAAAGACCCTATTTTCATATTAATTATTATTGGATAAATTTATTTCTATAATTATCACCTTATACTCAATATTATATTTATTTATTCAACACTTTTCCAGGAAAGTAACCTTTATAATAATTTAAGTAAAGAAAAAGAAAAAATGTCACTATATTTCCTTAAAATATCTCTTATATTTTCACATAGGGATAAACATAAGTGTTGAATAAAACTAATTTTTGAATAATGAAGTCATTTTCATAATATAAAATTGTTTTTAATTTTTATTAATTACGTAGTTACCTTAAACTCTTATACAACACTACACAACATTTGGGAAAACAGTGGAAAACTCAAGGTCATTAATTTTAAAAACATTAAAAGAATGTATTTGGGATGAGATCTGATTAAAAAAAATTTATAGTTCATAATTATGTATTATTAAAATTTAAATGGGCAATATTATAAATTCATATTGAAATGCATGTCTTTAAAGTTAAATTAAATGAATTTTGTCAAAAATGAAATTAATGATATTTTATTAAAAATAATATTTTATTAAATTTTCTAACAATACTAAAAATCATTCAAGAGGAAAATTAGGATTATAAATGGTTTAAAACTTCATCTATATTTCATTTATGATCCAATTGTTACCTTATAATTAAAATTGTAACCCTTTCAGTTTGAAAAGGTTGATTATGGCTAAAATACGTTTACCAACAGTTAAACCAATGAATAATGGTTAGATTCAAATTTAACTTATATAAATCATATTTTATAACCATATTTTTTACTTATAAAATTAAAAAAAATTATCCCTATTCATTTGGATGGGTTTTAATTGAATATGACCTTATTATAATTTAATATTTTATGAAATTCGAAAAGTTCCTCTCCAAATACTTATAAAAGGGAACCTCCTCTCCTATTTTATTCATGATTCAAGAAACATTTGGATAATAAAATCCATAAAAAATCCCTTATTAATTACCTTATCAGAAACTAATGTATTTTTTTATTATAAAAACCTTTTATGAAGTCTTTTTGTGTAAACCTAATGTGGTTTTCCAAAGAAGAGGTATTATTCTAAACCAATAATTTTTTTTTCATTTCTTATTCCACCTACTTGAAATATTATTCTAATTTGATTATATAATAAAATAAGTATCTACAATAGACTGATATTTTTTTTGTTAATTTTATACCCTATATCTATCTCCTATTCTTCCAAATTGTAAATTAAATGGTCGCTCATGTTTACAGTAGACTACGACCTCAAGAACCGATGTAGTTTGCTTCCCATCACCACCACTCATAGTTAGTTTTTTGATAGATTTATAATATATATTTATATTATATTCATGAATTATTTATAATTATTTGAAAATAAAATATCATATATCTTATTACCTTCCCATTTATTTAAAAATGATAACGTTTCTTGTGCGTACATGTGGATTATCACCTCTAATAAGCAATGTGATTCATTTATATTTACTGAATAACATTAATTCCACATATAAGTGTATTTAAATAAATAATATGATATTTATGTAATAATTATCATTTTAAAAATATATATGATCTTTCTATATTCATAATAGAAAAATGAAAACGTAACTCATGTGAAGGTTTATCTTATCATCTCAATGATTGTATCCTAATTCATTTTTCATAAACACACTTAATTTTTGATTCAAAAAGTATAATTTATATAACAAAATTAAATTATTTATTTATTATTATCATAGATAATTTGAAAAAATGACTTATTTTACCAGAGTCAACCAATCGAAGTCATTTATTACATATCAACCGAATATCATCAAGAAGACGAGTGTAAAATTAATTGATTAAGTAATTAAATATAACATAGTAATAAATATAAAAAATAATAATAATTAATAAAAAGTTTATTAATCAAAAAAATAATTAACATAATAATATTATTCTGAATGATATAGAATGTGTGTGATGAGTTGGTCCTGAGGTAGGTTATTTTGTCTCAATTTCTTTTCATTGAGGCATATTTTAATATAGCGAACAAATTTATTTCATATGATGTATATAATACAGTTTTTTATGTTACATCATGAATCATTAATTGTTTTTGGTATTTTAATTTTCAATTTAAATTATTTCATATTATGGGATTAAACTTGAAAGTTACCAAGAGGTAAGGGGTTTCATAACTAAATTTATAATCATCCAGTTATATTACTTATTCATTGTATTTGCTATTATTAGATTTTGTTTTTAATTTATTTTTATTATATTTTATTGTATTTAACCTTTTTTTATAAGGATTTATATCCTATACACATAATAAATTCACTTATTAATTATTATTTCAATGGTATGATTATTATAAGAGATTCCATCACAATTTACACTACATTGGGACATATCTGGTATTAGAAACCTTTTTTTTCAAATACTATATCTAATTTCCATTTGATATGTTATAACCTAAATATATTTATTTTCACAATATTCAATGTTTCATTCATATTTTTTTATTTTATGGTGGTTATAATTCAAAATTAACCAAAGTGCTAAGGGTTTATTTCACAATATCATCATTATTTGGGATTCTTTATGATTAATCCTCTGATGAGGGAATTATTTGATATTTCTGTCTTAAACCCAAAATATTTTATTCTTTTATATTTTTTACAATAAATTATAATTTTTCCTTTAATTTTAAACTCTTTAAGTACTCAAGAAAAGTAAATCATGTTTGTAATGAAAATAAACTTTTTTTTATACTCGATCGTGAATATTTTTCTTCCATATCAATATTTTCTGTAATTTGTTTCTATAATATTTTTAATATTATCCAATTATTTATTAAATGAATATTTACCAGTGTTTTACTTTTATAAAAATTTATTAAAATTAATATTCTTATAATTTTCTGAATAATTTACTGTTTTAATTTTTACGCAAACTGTCAAACAAATCTTTGTTTTAATATAGTCTACATGGATGGAATTTTCCTTCCATCATGACCACCCATTACTTAGAAACTTCCTATAAAATTTTCTAAGGTTCTTTTCAAAGAAAAATTTTTACCTAATATTCTAGATGATTTCCCCCAAACATGTGTCTTTTCAATCGATAAATGCCTAAAAATAACAAAATTCTTGTTATAAAATAATGGCGGAAAAAGGCATAATCTTCATGTGATGGATAGTCAAATTGATTTTCATGTAATTTACTTATGTGATTTGCAAGACCCCACATAACCCCAAAGTAACTTAATGTGACGCCCTAACCCAGGAGCCCCTGAATGGTGCCCCGAACCAATAGGGGAGACTATACCCTCTGTTACCATAATAAAATACCAATGGAAGAAAATAAAAATAACCAAGTGTGGAAGCGTATATAAATAACCAGAACAGATATCATGACATGTGATAGTAAAAACCAGAAAATATAATATTCAACTAAAAGTTAAATCATGCTATGACAATTGAAAGTGCCAAGTGTCTACAATGCAACTGAAAGTAAAGACACAACGACTCCAAAATGGGTCCCGAACCATGACGGGTTCCCTCTCCCATGCTCCAAACCCAAACAACATTCTATCTTAGGGCATTTCCATTATCATGTCCTATAATAACAAAGTCTTCTCATGTTCTGATCAAGCATCCCGAATAGGGTGTGATTAAAACTCAATAATCCACCACCAATTATTTCTAAAACGAGTCCATTCAAAAGATAGTGCGTGCAGATTTATGAAATAATAAATAAAATGCATAATTTTAACACTTATAAAATTGTAATTTAATCTTTAATTATCACTTTTGACCAATTCAATTCATGTTTCCTATTTGAATAATCATTCGTTATTATCATTCATTTTGTGTAGGTCGTCGTGCCTAGCACACCAAATCTCAGTTGAAATATCATTCATCATTATCATTAATCATTCGGTGGAGGATTTCATCCCTATCACCACAAATCTTTTTGAGTGTAGGTTTCCATGCCTAGCACTCCAAAATCTCAATCCTGGATAACTATTGGACAGGAACACCATGTCTAAGTCCCAATTTCTAATCGGTCTAGGACGCCATTCTCAGCTCCAAAAAATCTCATCCATTTAATCATTCTTTAATTATCAATAATTTTTTACATTATTCATTTACTAATATAATGATTAGTTAAACATTTCAAAGGCCTTTAGTTAATTCAACAATTAACTAAGCACATAAACCATTAATTAATTCATCAATTAATTAATCAATCAAAACCAATTTCATTCCATAATTAATTATTCACAATTAATTACCCATTTCAAAACCATCAAGTCATAAATAATTTTAAAAATTAATTATCTTTAATCACATCATGACACTTTTTGTCAACATCATGGAACATAATTAATTCTTGTAAACAATTATATTTCAAAGCCCAACATCCTTCCATAATTAATTTTCCCCAATTACTTATATTTCCACATTCCATTTAATATCTCAACTACAATATCAAATCTCCAAAAGATCAATTTTTTCAACCCCCTTTATTTGTTTCGTGTACAATCATCAATTAACCACAAGGGAAAATCTCATGTAAAAACCATATTCCTAATTACACCAATTTAGGAATTCAATAATCAAGGGAATATAGAAATTTCATAACTCATACACATATCACAAATCATGACTATGGGAGTTCGACTTAGACCACCTACCTTAGTTTCTTGATAGAAGTTAGCCCAACATAAATCACAAAAATCCGAGTGGAAAAACGTCGTTGATCAAGCTCTAGATCTAAATCCCTAAAACCAAAATTAAGATCAAAGTCATCAAGATCTTTCAAAACTAGATCTACAGTTTCTATCCAAGATCTAGATCTCAATCCATAGGATTAGATCCAAGAAATCAGTGAAGATATTCCCTGAAAAGATCATGGAAAGGTAGAGGAAAGAGTGGGAGAAGAAACGGGATGAAATCCACTTACCCAGAGGAGAGAGGATCTTCAATCTGGACTTTGGATCACGAAGAATGGTGTTCAGATTGCATTAGAATCCCTCAGAAAGGCTTTGGTATCACCTAGAATTGGTCAAGCCCAAGCCACGGTCGAAATATGGGGGTCCTGGGGGGTTAGGGTTGTTTTAAAAAGGACTTTCAGAATTAAAATATCACACACACAGTTTCCTAAGAAGAGGTGCACTATTAGAAAAATTGTTCCCCAACCGTGTGGAATCCACTACCTAGTTTTTCGTTGTTCGTATGGTTTGGTTGCATTCTTTTTCAAACCGTGCGCAAACTGAACAGACTTCTTTATCTAGTTTTTCATGCTTGGCATGGTTTTTTTCACGGATTTTCAAACCATGCGCTAACTATGCACTACCAACTATCCTTTATTTTTTCCTTAAAAATTCACCGAAATGCACCCCAAGACACTACTCCAAATCAAAGGTACATAAAAACATCAAAACGTACCTAAAAACGTGCTATATATGACTCTAGAAAAGGCCAAGATCTTACAATCTACCCACCTTATAACAGATCATCCTCGAGCTGCACTCCCGAACTTCTCTAAAATTACATGCCAAAAAGGTCGGTCCATTGAACCCTCATTTCTTCTTCCCGTTCCCAAGTTTCCTCTTGAACATTTCCATTTTTTCATAACACATGAACTAATGGCATAGTATTTCCCCGTATCACTTTATCACTACGACCCAACACACGTATTGGATACTCCTCAAAGGATGAATCTATCTCGAGATCAACATCTTCTACATCAATCACATGGGAAGGGTCGGTGTGATACCACAATAGTTGTGACATATGAAAAACATCATGCATAGTGCTGAACTTATATGGAATTTCTAAATGGTACGCCACCATCCTAATTCTCTCCACCACCTCAAACAGTCCCACAATCTTTGGTGAAAACTTTCCCTACCTTTGTATCATGTGGTAACCCAATATAAGCGATACCCAAAGGAATACCCGATCACCCTCTATAAACTCAATGGTTTGTCTCTGCCTATTAGTATACAACTTATGTCTAGTCTAAGTCATAGCCATATGTTTCAGAATCAACTTCACCTACTCTGAGGTCTCCTAAACGAGACTCGGTACCAATATCTCTAACTCACCCATCTCTATCCAACATATCAGTGGTCTACAAGGTCTACCATAATGTGTCTCCTATAGTTCCATCTGTATAGTTGCTTGATAATTTTTGTTATAGGATAAATCTACTAAATCCATGTTTTTTTGCCAAGAACCACTAAAGTCAAGCACACATGCTCGCAGTATATCCTCTAACAACAATGTGGTACTCTCTGACTTCCCATCTGTCTATGGATAGAAGGTCATACTTAACAGAACCTGTTTACCAAGTGCCTTTTGTAATCCCTTCCAGAAGCATGGAGTAAAGCGTGAATCGCGATCTAAAACTATAGTCTATGGCACTCCATCCAAATGAACTATCTCTCTCACGTATAGTTCTCCCAACAGCTCTATTATAAAGGTTTCCTTAATAGGAAAGAAGTGTTCTACCTTCGTTATTCGGTCCACAATGACCCAAATAGAATCATTCTTCCAAAGAGTCTTTGGAATTCCTACCATGAAGTCCATAGTCACATCATCCCACTTCCACTCCAGAATAGGTAACATTTGCAATAGGCCTCTAGGTCCTTGATGCTCTGATTTCACCTGCTCACAGGTGAAACATCTTGTTACAAACCTTGTTGTCTCCTTTTTCATACCTGGACACCAAAACTATCATCGAAGGTCACGGTACATTTTTGTAACCCCAAGATGTATCGCCCACCTTAAATCATGAAATTATTGCATGAGTTCCTCTCACATACTCGTAGCCACAATAACCCTATTTTTCACATATATGATCTCATCCTCATCTATTTTCAAGTATGAAGGTGTTTCCCCACCTTCATGGATTTCCATCAAGGCTAAACACACCTGATCCTCATACTGTCTATCTCTTATTTGTCTCAAGAGTATAGACTCCACTGCTAAAAAAATCAGATTCATCCTCTCCTGACTCTCCTGAACAACCACATGCATTTCTAATAGAAAATTCATCATCTTCCACTCCTCACTTAACTCATGTACCAACTAAGTCTAAGTTTTTTTACTCAAATCATCAGCCACAATATTCCCCTTTTTGGGTGTATATTCTAGTTCAAAATCAAAGGACTGCATATACTCTACCCATCTCTGCTTCTGAAGATTCAATTCACGATGTGAAATGATATACCTTAAGCAACTGTGATCTGTAAAAACTGTAAACATTTCACACAAAAGATTGTGTCTCCAAAACCTAAGAGAATAAACCAATGCTTCCAACTCAATGTCATGTGTAGGTTAATTGCGTTCATGTGCCCTCAACTAACTAGACCCATAAGTAATGACTCTAGCCCCTTCCATCAATACAACTCTGAGTATGACCCCATAAGCATCACAATACATTGCTTAATCCTCATCTGACTTAGGTAAGATCAAAATTGTTGTCGAAGTCAAGTGATTTTTCAAATGCTATAATGAATTCTCACATTATTATGGCTAAACAAACTTTACCCCTTTCTTTTTCAAACCAGCAAGTGGTGCAGCCAACTGAGAAAATTCCTGGATGAATCCCCTGTAATAATCAGCTAATATTATAAATCTTCGAATATCTAAATCATTCTTGGTCTGCTCCCAAGTAATCACTGCCTGCACTTTTGCTGGGTACACTTCCATACTTTCTCCCAAGATGATGTTCCCCAAAAAGTAAACCATGTCAATCCAAAACTAACATGTCGATATGTTGGCGTATAGTTCATGCTCTCTCAGTGTACCCAAGAGGATGCCAAGATGTTGAGCATTATCGTCCTGAGTCTTAGAGTACACTAAGATGTCATCCACAAACACCACCACAAACTAATCTAAGTACGGATGAAATATCATTTTCATCAAGTCCATAAATACTTCTCAAGCATTAGTCAACCCAAATGGCATTATGACAAACCCATAAAGGTCATACCTTCTCCTGAAAGCAGTTATTTGTATATCATAAGTTGGAACTCTCACATGATGATACCCTGATACCATATCGATGTTTGAGAACACATAATCCCCCTTCAGCTGGTCAAATAGATCATCGATATGCGGAAGATTATATAGGTTCTTCACAGTAATTTTATTCAACTTTCGGTAATCAACACACAAGAGTAGACTCCCATATGTTTTCATTGCAAAAAAAACTACTGATACCCAAAGTGACATACTTGGATGGATAAACCCTTTATCCTCCAACTCCTCCAACTATGTTTTGAGATCTTTAAGGTCAGTTGGTTCCATTCTGTAAGGTAAAATAGATACCAGCTCAGCCCCCATCATAAGCTCAATAGTGAATCCCGCATCTCTCTCAGGTGGCATCCCTAAAAAGTATTCAGGAAAGACATCTTGAAATAGTTCTACTAATGGCAGAAGAACATCTTTCATACCACTCCCATCATCCATAAAATGATTAGAAACATAGGATGTGAGTACTCCCAGTTACTGAGTAATTGGACCAGCTCTACCAACATGGATATCCCATTCTCCAAGGTGAACATACTAGTCACCATTAGAAGATAGAAAAGTCAATCACCTCCGGTAACAATCTATGCGGGCTCGGTATGAAACTATCCAGTTCATAACCATAATCAGTTTGAAGCTCGTTATATCAAGGACAAAGATATCACAAAGAAAATGATACTCTCAGATCTCTAGATAATATCCCTTACATAAAAAGATATCCCTAGTCTTTGTTCCCAATGGTGTATCGATATTCATCATCCTGCTTATAGACTCCACCTCAAGGATCAAGCCATTAACAAGATTTGTAAATATAAGAAAATGAGAGGCACCAGTATCAAACCAGACAGTAGCTAAAGTAGAAGCAATTAGAATAGTACCTCTCACTTTCGAAGGACCAGCCTCGCTTGTTAAAAGTGTAGGCTGCATTGCACGTAATTTCCCTACCCCTCTTCCATGTGGTGTCTTCTTACTCCCCTGAGTAGCACCACTCCACTGGTATGGGCGCACAAACCCTGAATCACCATTCCCACTTCCTCTACCGCCAATTCCATTATAACTCCAGTTTCCATACCAATATAGTGTAGAAGACCCCCTTCCGACACTCTTACTCTATGCACCTGCTCTCTCAGCACCAGCCTATCGTTTCTTCCTAAAAAACCTCTGTAGATGTCCCATATTTCCACAAAACATGTACTCCACTGGTGGTCGAGGAAAATGTGTACGATAATGTCCATGCCTACCACATAGGTGGAAAATCACATGTGAAAGATATCGTGCAACTGTTCCTCCTGACTGTCCACCTTACTTTCCACAATCCTGAATAAGATTCTCGTGACGGTGATTCCATCTTTTGGAAGGTACACTCCTTGATCATCCAACTACTTGTCCAGTACTGAAATCCTCCTTCAGGTTCCCCTCTGAAATGAGATCCTGATTAACCACTTCTAAAAATTTCTTCAGCCTAAATATATTCACCTAAGACTTAGTTTCACACTTAAGTCCATCCTGAAATCATTTTGTCAAAGATTCCTCATCTGCCACCAAAGTTGGAGGAAAAAGATGTAAATCTGTGAAATGTTCAACGTACTCCATTATGTACATGCTTCCTTATTTCAGATGCATAAACTCTGAAGCCTTCTCTTGACTAAGCATGTCTGGATAGAAGTGTTACAATAAATTCTACAAAAATTTCTTACATAATATATCATCAGGTTTTCCAAATCGTACCTAAATGTCCCACTAGTGCTTCATGAAACACCATAGAATATAAGAATCCAACTTGACAATCCTCTCATCTAGAGTCTCCAAATAGTCAAGTATCATCTCAATGGATTAAATCCAGAATTTATCTTCCCCAGTTCCACCCTCTCTAGTAAAAGTAGAAGGGTGATACAGATGAAATCCCCTATTCAACTCAGACATGATTTCCTGAACCCGCCCTGGGTCTCTCTCCATGAATTGCATGAAATGAGAAAAGTGATATCGAAACTTCTCTCCTTCTTCCTCAGCTTGCACCAATGGTGCCTCAATCTCCCTATCTGGAAGTTCATTTTGGGCCATACCCCTTGGTATCTCCCTCAAGAAGCGTCATGAAGGTATATTTATACAATGGAAAACACGCGTCTTAGGTCTCATAACATAACCTTATAAAAATTACGTAAGAGGATAAACTAACAGAAGAAGTTTCAACAAAGCTTTTCCCCCTTTTTCTTTCCACACGGTCAACATTGAGGCCTTTTCACTACCCTTAACCATCCTAATACTAGGTCTTGGTTAATAAGGGAATAATCATTCCCATTAATTAATTCATCCATTAATTAATCACATTATTTCAAATTAATTAATTAATCATTCCCATTTCAAAAATAAAGGTTCTCATTAGAAGCCCATTTATTCTCATTTTGCATCATTTTTTCAATATCACATCAAGGAAAACAATTAAAGTTTAAAAACTTACCCATAACCCATTTTCCCATGAGTTCCTAGAATGATGCATGTCACAACAACCATGTGTGCCTAGAATGATGCATGTAGTGTAAACTATCATGCCTCTTTAATCCACAAATCAAATTTCAAAAATTGTCAAAACAAATATCACATAACACTACAAGTGCATCAACCAAGGTGAAAAAATATACAACTATAACAACAAATAGAAATCACAACAATCCCTCCCTGAGTACTCAGATTTTCCCTCGTACATGGCTCTACAACTCCCATTCACAATATCATTACCAAGCCTCAAATCTTCCTATTCTTCTGTCTACCTTTTCCCAAAATAATAAGACAAAATATTAATAAAGAAAAGAAAACTCATTTGATACCACATTGTGACGTCCCAACCCGAGAGCCACTGAAAAGTGCCCCGAACCGGTTGGTCATATGCCCTCAAGTCCACCTCCCACTACACCAGAGGGTGATGAGTAGCAATGAGAGTCTATTAAGGCAGTCTTGGGGAGACTATACCGTATTTTATCAGAATAAAACACTTGTGGAACCGAATAAAAATAACCAATTACAGAAGAATATATAAATAACCAGAATAGATACTATGACATATTATAGTTAAAACCAAAAAATAAAATATTCAATAGAAAGGTAAAGCATTCTATGATAATGAAAGTGCCAAGTGTCTACAATGCAATAGAAAGTAAAGACACAACAATTCCAAAATGGGTCCCGAACCATGACTGGTTCCATCTCCCATGCTCCAAACCCAAACAAAATTATATCCTATGGCCTTGCCCTTATCATATCCTACAATAACAATGTTTGCTCAGTTGTCGATCAGGCGTCCCAAATAGGGTGTGAGTACAACTCAGTAGGCCAGTACCAACAATTTCTAAAACGAGTCCAGTCAAAAGATTGTGAACGTAGATTTATGAAGCAATAAATACAATGCATAATTTTAATATTTATCACATTATCATTTAATCTTTAATCATCACTTTAGTCCAATTGAATTCATGTTTCCAATTTAAATCATCATTCATTATTATCATTCATTTGGTGTAGGTCATCATGCCTAACACCCCAAATCTTAGTTGAAATATTATTCATTGTTATCATTAATTTTTCGGTGTAGGAAGTCATGCCTAGCACCAAAAATCTCTTTAAGTGTAGGTCTCCATACCTAGCACTCCAAAATATCAAGCTTGGATAACTATTGGGGAGGAACGACATGTCCATGTACTAACTTCTAATCAGTCTAGGATGTCATGCCAAGCACCAAAAAATCTCATCCATTTAATCATTCTTTAATTCTCAATAATTTTCCACATTATTCATTTACTAATCCAATTATTAGTTAAACATTCAAAAGGCCATTAGTTAATTCAACAATTAACTAAGCATATAACCAATTAATTAATTCATCAATTAATCAATCAATCAAAACCATTTTCGTTACATAATTAATTATTCACAATTAATTATCCATTTCAAAACCATCAAATCATAATTAATTATCTTTAATCACATCATGACACATAATTAATTCTCCCAATTAATTATCTTTTGTCAACATCATGGCACATAATTAATTCTCATGATCAATTATCTTTAAAATCCAAACTTCCTTCCCTAATTAATTTCCCCAATTACTTATATTTCCAAATTTATTTTAATATCCCAATTATAATATAAAATCTCCAAAAGATCAATTTGTTCAACCCCCTTCATTTGTTTTGTTATCAATCATCAATTAACCAAAAAGGAAAATCACATGTAAAAACGATATTTCTAATTAAACCAATTTAGGAATTCAATTGTCAAGGGAATCTAGAAATTTCATAACTCATACACATATCAGAAATCATAAATATGGGAGTTCAATTTAGACAACCTACCTTAGTTTCTTGACAGAAGTTAGCCCAATGAAAAATCCCCAAAATCTGAGCAGCACAACATCATCCATCAAGCTCCCGATCTAAATGCCTAAAACCAAAATTAAGATCAAAGGCACCAAGATCTTTCAAAAGTAGATCTAGATTTTATATCCTAGATCTAGATCTCAATCTATAGTTTTAGATCTAAGAAAATGGTGTAGATATTTCCTAAAAGTATAATGGAATGGTAGTGGAAAGAACAATAAAAGCAACGGAATGAAATCCACTTACCAGGGGGAGATTGGATCTCTATTCCAGAAATTTGATCTTGAATAATGGTGTTTGGATCGCCTTGGAATAAATCCAGAGGTATTTAGGAACACCCATAATTTGTTAACCCCTATCCATGGTCAAAAAATGGGAGTCCCGATGGGTTCGGGTGGTTCTAAAAAGGATTTTCAAAATTAAAATCTCACAGGCACAGTTTCCTAGGCAGAGATTCATAGTTAGGAAAATTGTGTGCCAACTTTGTGGACTCCACTGCCCAGTTTTTCACAGTTGACAAGGTTAGGTTACATGGTTCGTCAAATCATGTGCAAGCCATGTGGACTCCCCTATCTAGTTTCGCAGGCTTAGCACAGTTTTTTCACACAATTTGTCAAACTGTGCATAAACTATGCAAAAAAAAATTCCCTTTAGTTTTCCTTCAAAATTCACCCAAACTCACCCCAAGACACTACTCCAAATCAAAGGTACTTAAAATCATCAAAAATTAACTAAAAACATGTCATAGATGACTCCAGAAAAGGTCGGGATCTTACACATGGTGACCGAGTCGCGTGAGAGTATATTGGTGTGTCACCTTCATCATGAGAAATAAATTAGACACTTCCATTTGATCATATGATTCCCCTTTGGATCCATATAAAATTAGAGGGATGTTTCATGACAGTGCCCACACACTATCACATGATCCAATAAGGATCACATGACACACCACAGACAACCAGAGTGATTTTCAACAAAAATGATCGCACACCATCGTGAGATACTCTACTGATCATGTAAATCTTGAATATAAAACCAATGCTCAAAGGATAGATGTATTATAATATAAGGAATAAAAAACTTACGAATGTGGAATCCTCTAATGAAGGGAAGATATGCTGATTTATATGCGAAGGGGTTATGTGCTTTATTTGATCACTATTGATCACGTGAATACACTTCAACAATCCAACTTGATCTCTCAATAGGTCCATGACAAGCTACACTGATCTCAAGAAAGGCCTCTGACAAGTCCTGTTAATCTCATGAAAGAACCCAAAACGGCCTATGTTAATAACATGAAGGCCTCTCCATGGTAATCTTTGTAACATCCCAAAATTTTATGAAATACCATATTCAAATAAATTTAAATTCTTTGATAGCTAGAGTTACAAAAAATGTATAATTTATCTTGAATTATATGTAACACCAAGTTCATCTTTTGTTTCACATAACATTGAGTCTCTTCTATAACTTATGTTGTACACAAGGACCAGTCTTACCAAACAACAATATACTAGTAATATTATTATTTAATATGATAGTTATCACCTAGTTGTTATAATGAAAGGAAGGAATAATATTAAACAAATTATGAAAATATGGTTTAAACATTTTTATATAATGATTTAATTAGTTACCAATTAATTTGAAATGAAAATAAAAACCAATTTAATAAAAAAGAAATGCTTTTATAAAAAACTATTTTTATGAGCCCAATGGCATTTTATATTAATAAATTAAATTAATAACTATTATTGAATGATATTAATCAAATATATATATATATATATAAAATATTCAAAATAATTTTTATCATTCATCCTATTTGTTTTCAAGACATGATATAAAAATAAATCTAATTTTACACGTAAAAAAGCTATATTTTTCTAAGGGTATTTTTTCCAGCTTTTGATGGCGCACTTATTTTAAAACTAAATTTTGAAATATTTATAAATTTTATTCGAAAAAATAAACATATAACTTTAAATTGAAATGTAAAAATTATCTTAGGGTCGGTTTTTTTAATTTTTTTGGTACATTTTATTTTTTAAAGAATAGTGAAAAATGAAAAAATTTAATAGAAAATTGGAATTTCATCTAAATAATTCATAATGATAAATTGTATTTTGATTTGGTCTTAAAGTAAAAATAGTTATATTATACATCTATTAATCCAATTTTTTTAATTTTAATTAATTTCAAAATGAAATTGGATATAGAAACTTTGTGAACTTTTGAAAAATTTCGCTCTAAAAACCCCCTCTCTCATCCCATTTGATGGATTAGTTCTAAATTAAATTCTACCAATTCAGTAAATTGAATTTGTAAAAATTCATTCCCTGATTAGAATCAGAATAATTTATATGATTCAATAAATTCAAATTAATCTTTTACAAAAGTTATTAGTGAAAACAATTAAAATTTAGGTAAAAATTAGTTTACTTAGTGGTTAAACTTAGAATATAATGTGTAAAAATAACCCAATACTTGTTCAGCACCCATTTTATGGACACATTTCTACCATTATGACCATATTATAAAAATTTATTTATTTTTGGGACACTTTTATTTGAAATTAACCCATATAATAAGTTAATAAAAGAAAATGACAAAAATTATTCCATTTTCTTTTTAATTTCTATAAAAATTTAAGGATAGGGAAAAACAACATAAGATTAGTTAAAAATATTTTTTTGAAATATAAGTAAAAAATTTTCCCATAATAATTTACCTTTAACTTTTATAGATTATTTAATTACATCAAATTCTTAAGAAACGCCAACACATGGACTATTTTGTTAATAATAAAAAAATGATACTAAAAATTCTTATCGTGAAGTAAATAGAATGAATTTTTGTGTTAAATTATTTCTTAGATGAATATATCATGATAAAAAGATCTTAAATTAATATATTTTAATTCCATTATGTTATTTATATTTTATAAATTTAAATTAAATTAATAATGTCAAAATTGATATTATTGTTATTTTATAATACATCATATTTTAAAATTATTAAAAATACTAACATATGTAAAGTGATTTATAAATGTAAATATATATATATAATATTCTATATTCATGGACAAATTTATATTTTATAATGAACATATTTACCCTTAAATTGAAAAAACATTATTGTCATAGTTAGGCTTAAAGTGGAGTTTTTGCGGGTTACATGCTCTTCGATAAAATTTAATTTCCAAAAACATGGTTTTTTTATTTTATAATTTTGAATTAGTATTTAAAATTCGTGGTTATAAATTTAATAATAATAATAACTATAATTTAGCCTTAATTGATGAATTATATAGGTTATAAAACTGGTTACCCTTACGAAAAAATAAAATGAAAAAAAAATAATGAAACATTGGAGTTTAGGAAAAAAATATTTAAAAAAGTTTATTTATTTATTTTTTTGAAGGTTTTTGTAGAACAAATAATACCTAAAATCCGTTATTTTTAAATTTTTGAGTCATATGAGGTGATGCATACCTCCCAATAGTAAATACTATTGAGTATTTACAAGAATACCATTCCTCCTCAACTATAAAAAGGCACTCACTCTACCCACTTCTTCAAAAATATCAATCCATTTGTATTGTCCAAAAGCTAACGAAATAACTTACCAATTTATATCCCTTCATCCAAGAACCTTATTTTTTTAAAATATCAAACCTTTTGAGGTTTTATTGAAAACCTTACGAGGATACCAAAATAATTGGTAACATTCTTTTAAAAGTGTTTTTATTTTATTTCCTTCTCCACATCTTTAAATTCTTATTAAATCATGATTATATAATAAACTAAGTATCCTAAATTTATGTATATATTCGTATGATATGTGTGTGACCTAAACTCACACACACTTCCATCAAATCGATTACAAAATCATCATTTGTGTGTACGGCGGACTACCGTTTTGTGAAACGATGTCATTCATTTTTAAATTATGACCTCTCAGTGTTGAGAATAATGATGGACATACTATTTATATATGAAATTTACTATATTCATAACATAATAATAACTATATAGTAATTATATCATATATAACATTTTTATATTCCATTCCTGAAGGGATACAATAACATCACTCATGTGTACGGCAGACAACAGCCTCACAAAGTGATGTGAATATTTTTTCACAAACATGTTACATAGAAGTTAGCAAGGGTAAATAGATTGAATACATATGATATATATGACATAATTATTATACTAATGATATAAATATATTTTTTAAATATAATATATAATTTTCTTCTTACCTTTTTCACACACTGAAAAAGTTATAACATCTTTCGTGGAGGTGTAAACAACTGCCTCTTCGATACGATATGGTTTCTTTTATTATATATTTGTTTTTTAGGGGAAAAAATAAATTCAAACACAAACACACACACGTAGTTCTCAAATTAATTTCATATCATTCCCTAAGGATAACCAACCCAACCACCCTATTTAATAAGATAATAAATCCCTTACAGACCCAAGCTTAAATAGGCCTCATAGCCAACCGATGTATATAGAAGCCCCCATTATCATTGTGTATAGACTTAAACCCATGTTTCCAAAACCCTATACCTAATTCAAACACATATTGTATCTCGTTCGCTACATCGTTTCCTACTGAGCGTCATCACACCCATCCCGCTTCTGTCAAGGTCCTTTATTTGACACCATCACATGGCATATATTTCAACCCTACTGGAATGAAGGTAGGCCAATATTCTATAGAGCCTTTTCAAATTTCTTCAAACATCAACCCTTCCAAAATGATCGTTTAAAAATGGAACTTATGTGTATGTGTGGCCTACCATATCCATGATCGTAACGTTGGTTCATTATTCATAAAAATATATCCTAACTGGTTTTAAAAGTATAATTGATTTATAAATATGAAAATTATATCATGATTATTATTATGTATATGTTTAAATAATGTCCTTTTGACCATATTCAACCTACCAAATTCACTTTTGACACAAAAACTGAATATAGTAAAAACATCCGACTTAAATTTATTCGATTAAGTAATTGTAAATAATTTTTTTATAAGTAAAACAAAAGTAATAATAAACTTGAAAAAGTTTCTCAAGAAATTAAATAATTAACACAAGTCTATTCTTTGGGCATATAAATAATAATCATAATGAATAATACTAAATGTAACAGTTTTTCACATCTCACTTTTATTTCAAGGAGATACATTACATATTCACAAATTATTTTTATTGTGTGGTTTATATATTGCCCAAATATTTATAGTATTATTATAATAGATTAATTTATTGGGATTTACATATCTATTTTATGATCTCCATTTCATGGGGTTTGTAGTTTCCATGTTACCAATGTGGTAATGGATTTTTGTCACAATTTTCCTTCTTTGAGACTTATGTTGTATTATGGACCTATCTTCCTTTATGAGGTGTATATACGTACCCATGTAATATAATATCATAAATTTATTTAGTCTCATGGTATTTTTATCTTCTATTAATGTATTCATTTCTTGGGGATCTTGATTCAAAGTTACCAACGTGGTAAGATTCTTTGTTACAATCTCATCATTTATTAGGATTGGGTATAATTAAATCTCCAATGTGGAAATATATTAATTCTCATTAAATATACTCAAATATAGTTATTCAAGATATTTTAAATTAATTTAATCATTTTTCCACTTTATGGTACTTAAATTTTTTTACAAAGTTTTTTAATAAAATTTCACTCCATGTCTCTCTTCAGTCATAAATATGTGTTCTTCAAAAATAAGTTTTCTACAAATGTTATAAAAAAAATTTAAAAATTTTTTTTAAAATCTGAAAGGATATTTTACTTAAGAAATTTTTTAAGTTATTTTTAAATGCATCCTTAATAATTATTCAAGGCAATTTTCAAATATAATTATTTTCAAAATGTTTTATTTTTAAAAATTTGTTTTTCAAAATGAAAAGGATTTTTTCTTAAAGAATGTTTCTAGTGGTATTTTAATAGTATTTCCATCCATCAATATCAATAACCATTATTGTTACTTATCCTTTCTATGGGATATTTTTTATTGATACCATCATTATTATTTTCTGGATGGATAAATATTTGTTTCAAAGAGATTGTTATGGAACCCTTTTCCATTCCATGGGTTAATCATGATTCAAATAGATTTTTATGGAACACATTTCTTTTCCACGGGTTAACCATGTTCCAAGGAGATTTTTATAGAACTAATTTGTTTTTTATGGGTTAGTCAAGTTACAAAAGGGAAAATGGTTGTTATAATGAGTTTATAATAAAATATAATCTATTATGTGTTATGATTCTGTAATGTTACTTGGATGTTTAAAGGGTTATTGTGTTCTAAACTATTGACAACTAGTTCTATAATAAACTAAAGATAGGTGGATAAATGGTTTCCCTCCAATTAATTGGGTTTAGAATTCAACCATTTTGTTGTTCCATTTGTAAGATTTATTATAAGAGTGAACTGAAAATGATTTCCCAAATTACGTACATGTTTTCTTTATCCTAGTTAGGTTTTTGTAATGCTTCTTATAATCGATACTAATATCACATGGCACATTATTATTGATTATGATGACTCTTTCCTTTTCCATTTTTTCATATTTAATGATCTAGGTATTTATGGGTATTTGTTCCCTTATGATTCTCTCATACACTTTTATTATGTAATCATTCCCTTATTAACCCTTTTCCCATTGTTAACATTCAATTGTTAATGCTTATGTTTAACCTTACTTAGTATTTGAGCTCACCCTTTTTATGTTTCCTTTTCCCCAGGTTATAAATAATGAAGTTGAATTATTTATGCCAACATAGGATTTCACAAGGATGATTTTTATGACTAAATATGAAATAATAAAATGTGGCGTAAATGGAATAAGTGATCATTTGAAGGCTTGGGTATTATTTATATAGGAGTTGTTGAAATTATATAAAACTCTAAACCTAAAATGTCATCCAAAATGTAAGTGATCCAATTTTTCCTGATAATATTTTTTGGTTTTTATGGAAAAAAACATTCACATTTATCACCATCACAACCTAGAATATAGAGTTATGGATTTTAGAACAAGATTTGGGAGTGTGGTTTCTTTTCTATTATAATTCGTATCAAATCTCTTCTTTGATAACATTGGATATTATGTTGTTTTCATATGAAGTTGTATTGAGAGTTATGTATTCATTATAGATCTATAATATTAAGGATGATCATAAGTTCAAATTCTTAGACACATCATTTGAGAGTTTTAATTAGTAAAAATTTTGAGTAAATTATTGACATTTTTGGAGATGTTTATTTGGTTTAGGTATTCGTAACCCCTTAGATCAACATTAAGTGTTTTTACGGTGGTTTTATTTTTTTAGGATTAAATAAAAATGGGGAAACCAATATGTTGGTTTATAACCCATCACATCAGGCTGAGTGGTGAGGCTTGGACCCATGACTGAAGGATGATAATGGTTTCACACCTACCATTTACCTACATGATGTCCTTATTAGTATGAAATTTTTCTTCATAGGTAAAGATTATGTTTATTTTTTAAATATATGTGATTTTATTTAAGTAATAATGACTGATTTATCTTGGGAAAATATATGATCAAATTATTCTAATATTTAGGTTGTTAACTTAATTAAGAAGTGGTAGAAGCATTTTCACGACAGTTATTTATGGAATGGTTTGGTTTGAGCTTTGGGTATTAGTTTTTAGGGTTAATGTATCATATAAATGTTTACTCATTTTGGTAATTATCTTACCATGTGATAACCATTCATATTTTTATTAATGTCTAAAGAAAGGTGGAATATCTTTATTAAACCTTTTATAGCTATGTGGTTTTGAAAATTTTATTTTATTGCATCGGACATTAAAAATTCATCTTTAATACTCATAATTCCTAGAAAAAGATTATATTGTGGTGGAAATTAGTTAAAGGATGAAATTTTATTTTTAAAGTGAGTATATTTCATTATGTTTTCAATCTAGATAGTTAAAAAAATACTTCAACTTTTATTAATGGATCTTGAAATAAAATTTTATCCCATCACCATCATTTCTAATGATATTAATGGACTTTTACACACTAATTTTTCTGGTGGTTTTGTTGTAATTGAATTATTATTTAAAATATTCTATATCACTCTCTATTAGTCCATGGGAATTATTTTTCCCTTTTAAATCTATATTTTAATTTCCCACCAATGTTCTCCCTATGTGGAATCCTAGTTATGCATAACTTAATGTGACCTTTATGTTTCCCCCTTTCCCTTTTTAAGGGATTATTTATTTACTTTATTTAAAAAAAATTGGTTTCAAAAAATTAATTCTAAAAAAAATGTTAATCCTTTGATAACAAATGTTAATTTTGAGCACGAAATTAATTTTAAGGGAGTTGTATATAAAATCCCATGATATTATGAAACATATTCTACAAATTAATTTATATTCTTTGATATCTTGAGTTAAATGAAATTAATGGTTTATCTTGTGTAATAATCAACACCAATTTTAACTAATTTTTTGTGTAACAACGAGTTTCTTTTATAACTTGTGTTACACACAAGTTCAGGTTTTACCAAGAAAAAATATACTATTATTATTTTTATTTAACATAATAGTTATAACATATCCATTAGAGTGGAGGGATTGAATAATATTAAATAAATTATGAAAATATAGTTGACAGATTATTTTAGAATGAATTAATTTGATTCCAATTAATTAGAAATGAAAATAAAAACCAATTGAATACAAAGGAAATGTTTTTATAAAAAAACTATTTTTATGCACACCATGGAGTTTAAAATTAATAAATTAAATTAATTACTATGTTATAATGATATTAATGAAATAATATATATATATATATTATTAAATATATTTTGTCAAATTTATCCTATGTTTTTTCTATATATGATATAAAAAATCCAAATTTACGTATAAAAACTATATTTATCTATAGGTGGTTTGGTCGCCTTTTGTTGGAAATCTTGTATTAAAACTAAATTTTAAACATTTATAAATTTTATTTGAAAAAATAAACTTATTTTATGAAATATAAATTTAAAAATTAACTTATCGTGAATTTCTTGGTATTTTTCTAAGAAGTTTAATTTTTTAATGAATAGTGAAAAATAAAGAATTTTATTTGAAAACAGACATTTCATTTAAATAATTAATAATGTTGAATTATATTTTAAATTGGTTTCAAAGTAAAAATAGTTCAATTTTACATATATTATTCCAATTCATTTCATTATGACCAATTTCATATTGAAATTTAATAAAAAAACTTTGTGAATTTTTGAACTTTTCACTATAAAAACCTGTTTTTTCATCCCGTCTACAGGATTAATTTTAAATTAAATTCCACAGAATCATGGAACATAATTTTTAAAAATTGATTAAATATTTGAAAGAATCCTAATTTATACTTTATAATAATTTAATTTTAATTTTTCACCAAATATAATAGTGAAAACAATTCTATTAATCATAGCAATTAAGGTAAAAATGGGTTTAATTAGTTGTTAAACATATAATATAACATGTAAAAATGACCCAACACTTTTCTAAAGACCGTTTTATAGAAATATTTCTAAACTTATGACCATAGGTTCAAAATATATTAGTTTTTTTGACACAATTCTAGGAAAGTAACTGATTTGAGAAAAGAAAAAAATATACCTTTCTTCTTTTTAATTACTATAGAGATTTATAGATTGGGAAAACTACATAGGTTCAGTAATAGATATTATTTTGAAAATAAATAAGAAAATTATCATAATAATTCATATTTAATTTTTATATATGATATAATTACACAAAATTATTAAGAAATGACAATGCATGGATTATTTAGTTAATAATTAAATAAAATAAATGATACTAAAAATATTAAAAGTGAGGCAAATTGAATGAATTTTTTTGTTCCATTATTTTTTTAGTTTAATATATCATTATAAAAATCCATTAATTTAAAATATTTTAATTCTTTTATTTTCTTGATATTTTTTAAATTCAAATTAAATAAATACTATTAAAATTTAGATTAATGTTATTTTATAAGAAATGGTATTCTAAAATTACTAAAAATTCTAAGTTATGTGAAGTGATTCTTAAAAGTCAATAAATATAAAATATGGTCAATTAATAGAAAAATAGATATTTTTTAATGGACATGGTGACCCACAAATAGTAAAAACGTTGTTTCTATGGTTAGGGTTAAAGGAGAGTTTTTTCGCATTACATGTCCTTCTGTTAGATTTAATTTCAAAAAAACATGGAACTTTTGTTTTATAATTTTTATATAGTATTTAAAAATCAGTGGGTATAAATTTTATAATATTTATAACTTTAATTTAGTCTTAATTTATGAATTTAATTGGTTAGAAAACTATATACCTTAATGAAAAACTAAAATGAAAAACAATAAGGAAACATAGGAGTGAAGGAAAAAATGTTTAATAAATGAATTTATTTATTGTGGTTGAGGTTTTTCTAGACCGAAGAATCCATACCATCCACTATTATTCAATTTTAGAGGCACATGAGAAAATTAAGACCATCTAATAGTAAATACTTTTGAGTATTTGTAATAATGTCTCTCCTCAACTATAAAAAGGAGCTCACTCTCTCGACTTCTTTACACATTTTAAACAATTTTCCTTGTAAAAACCCTGACCAAATCACTTAAAAATTCCCTAACTTCATAATATAAGATTTTTTTTGTAATAAATCAAACATTTCAAGGTTTTAGTACAAACATAAGGAGCATATAAAAAAATAAGTAATGTTCTTCTAAAATCTTTTTTATACTATTTCCTTCCCCACCTTCTTAAATTCTCCTTATACCATGATTATATAATAATATAAGTATCAAAAATAAAATAATATGTTTTGATAATAAGTTAATTACCAGTAAACACACAAAATTGCATCAAATGGGTTATGAAAGTATCATTCGTGTGTACGGCGGACTACCATCTCACGAAACGATGTCGTTTATTTTTTCATTACCTATAAGGACACGGCCTTAAAACAGTACATAATATTTAATTAAATGAATAATTCACATTGATGATATTTTCAGGTTTAGAGTTTTTGATAATAAGGCCATACTATTACATGACAACTTGAATATTACATGTAGACACTACTACTCAGTATCCATTTTTTTCATAAAATAAAAACTCCTAAAAAGAAACATGTCTAGTTCCATGTTTTAGACAGCAAGACTTTTCCTTGATCCCATATTTGACCCTATTCATCTTTAAGTCCAATGGAAAACATTTCAAAAACATGGGATTAGCATAAAAATCTCAATAAGGGTTATAAAATAAGAAAGGAAAACATTATCCCATCAATAAATAAAAATCAATGAAACCATACTTTTCAATCATAACATATCTTATGAAATCATAAGATTTATGAATAACACACACAGATCATAAATCATAAAGGCTACTTATGGAATACATATAAAATTTACATTGTATCTATCACAGCTATGCAGGGAGTTACACTTGGAATATCCATTATAAGATATTCCCTAAATCTCTTAGGAGAAACATCACGTTTACCTCGGTCACATTACCCAATGTTTTGGAGAGCTATCTCGGGCTCACCCGCCCTAGGTTTATCACAGAACCACCCGTATATGTAATTAATTACCAATAAACATAACATAATCATAACATATAACACATTTATAAAGGAAAGATAACATTTCCACATTCCAATACATGAAATCAAAATATCGAAATAAACAATGTTTTATCAAATCATTTTCAAAACCATTTAAAAAGAGATTTTTGAATCAAAGTGTCCCATACCACTTTTAAGCTTTTAAATGAATTATCATTACAAAACATTAATGTCCATATAAATAAATCCTAAAACCCATTTTTAAAACATGGACATTAATGAGAAATATTTAGAAGAATAAATCTTTAAAACATTTAAAATGATATTTTAGTTAAAGAGTTTTTTTATCAAAAAGAGAGACGGTTGAATACAAATAATTAAAGAATAAATTTTAATCATAAATTTTTAATATCATGAGAATAAAGGGATTCATGATATAATATGTCAAGGTATAGTATATACACCATTTAATAGTGAATTGGTTCATAACAACATTGAAGTCTTGATGGAAATGTAAATTGGGATGAAATCCCTTATAAAGATCGTATCCTTAAATTAAGGATCAATAAATGACATAATTATATGTGAAAAATATAAATACACCCAATATAAGTGGATATTAAGTGTAAAACAATCATATTTAATTCACATATGCTCATAGGATGACATATTCAAGAAGTACCAGTTGAACCCAAAGAATTGAAATTGGGTTAAGAAGTTCCCTTGAAAAAATTTGACACCCTAACGGCGTCACATTAAAATTAAGAAAATGATTTGATGAGATAAAAAGGGTATCTAATCACTTGGAAATAAATTTTAAATCAATGAGGATATATAAGAACTTATCCCAAAATAATAAGATGTAAATTTAAAGACATAACAAAAAAAAGTATTTTAAATAGAGGAGGGTGAAAGGTTACCTTACCGATTAGGTAAATTACAAAACATATAACACATGAAAGAAGGATAATACAATGAAGTTGTAAGTATTCATAAATTAAATTATACAAAACAAAAGTAAAATCATGGGTAGTACATACACTACAAAAAAGGAAAAAGTGGGAAATGTAACAAGAATCTCACGGGAATAAAAGTGAGATGAAACCCTTTACCTCGTTGTAATAAACTGAGTCATTTGATAAAAAGTTAATAACCATCAAATTAATCAAATAATACCATTAATATAAAGATAATAATCATAAAATATATCAAACGGCAGTACATAATACACCACATGCGATAAATAAGTGGTGAACAATAGAAATCTCACGGAATTAAAAGTGAAATAAGAAATATCTTTGCCTCATGTCCTACTTGACTCATATGTTCCGTGTTATTCCGAAATAATAAACTGAATTTAATATCTAATTCAATAATAAATTTTTTAAAGTTTATTATTCATTTTAGATCACTTGTTATCTTGCTATAAAAACTGGTTAATTATTTGAGTTCATATTGGATATTTTATCGATGTTCGGAACTTAAGTCAAAAATGAACTTGTTATAACTACAATTTGTCCATGTGGTCAATAGTAATTTATCTCCAGAATGATATTAATGATTTAGATATCATATAAATCATATATAAACATTATATATATATGTATTTATAACAGTACATAACATTTTGGAGATCATAAATGAAATGCACCGTTTATGGAGATGGTAGGTCGTACATATGCATGAACGCTACTTTCATTTCTATTTCTTATTTTAATTGAATTAAAACATAATGATACATAGTTATATTATAATTATAGTATAATATCATATATATAATATCATTAATTCCATCCTTTATACATCCCACATGTGGCATTAACGAGTCATATCACTTTGAGGGGGCGGTAGTCCGCACTTCCTCAAATGAAATTATCGCATTTACCCATAATGGAAACTATAAGGGAATGATATAAATTGAAAATATAGAAGCATAAAGAAAACATAAACATAATATATATTATATATAAATATAGTTCCATTATAATGGCCACCATGAGAGGTGGTAGGAGGTAATTGAACAATCATTGTTTCGTGAGGCATTAGTTTGTCATCCACAGAAACATTATGTTCTTCATTCATTAGATGGTGGTGTGTGTAAGTGTAGTTTGAATACTTCTCATAAAAACAACGTAGTATATTGAGGATACTGGTTTTGTTACAAAATAAAGGAATAAAAAGGGTTTTTGGGTTGGAGAAGTAAAATAAAAGAAAACAATTTAAGAGAAATTGTTACCTTTAATTTGGGTAACTCCCTTTGGTTTTATCCAAAGGACTTATTGAAGTGACTTCTGCCTAAGGTAAGGCTTCTAAGATGAGGATAGGGATGTAGGTAGCCTAATTGGGAAGAGTTTTTACGAGCCTAAAGACTTGAGAGGTGTGAGGAATTGGTTAGAAGTGGTCTCTTTTATAAGGGAGTGGAGGGGCTCTTTAAGAAAGTGTGATAATATTACTTAATTATATAATGATATTCGGTTTCAAAAGGTCCAAAAATTGTTAAAGTCAAATATAAGATGACTCATATTAGAAATAAAATCATACAATAATAATTGGACAGGTTTTGGATAATATTTTAGTCATTATAATCTTCTTTATTTAAATCATTTATTAATAAGGTAAACACTGCATCATTATTGTGTCATAAATAATTTAATTTATTTGATGTCTAAAAATTATAAAAAAAATACCATGATGTAGGAAATATTTTTATCTTTAAAATTAATATTTAAAATCGAAAATATAATTTATATAACACCATATAAAAATTAATCTACTAAAATATTTTTGTTTATGTCATTTTTGCCTCTACATTAAATTAATTAATCTAAAGTGTCATTATCTATCATAAGTTGCTCCATAGGGTCCCAAAATAGACCCAAATATTCCCATGGTTGGCCATTACTCATAAAATAAGGTTAAGACAGGTGTTAATCTAATTTTGAATTATTAAAATATTCTTTTTACATTGAATTACCCTATTTACCTTTAACCGCGGTAAATAAAAGTCAAAAGTTACTATTCACCAAAAATTATTTTCATCTTTTTGAACCAAATTTTACTTCTTGATAACAACCATGTATGTCGGATTTATGAAATTCAATTCACAGAAGCGGTAAATTTTCATTTAAATGAAAAATTCAGTTTTTTTAACTACTACTAAGTGGTTTCACTATTCATCAAAAATAGAAGTTTTTCAGAAAAATACCAAAAATTCAGGCTAAGATATATTTGATATTCCATATTCAAAAATGATGTCTATTTTTTCAAATTCAAAATATATAAGTGAAATTAATTAATTTTAAAATTAATTCCCGTTATCAAAACAAATTGCGTGTTTTTAAGATAAAATAGCTATCAAAAGATTGATACTTGTCTATGTCCAATTTCAAAGTGAAATTAATTCCAATGTCCAACATTGGATTAAATGGTAAAAATATATTTTAATTACACTTTAAAACCAATTAAAAAGATAATCTAACTATATAAATAAATTATATTAACAAAGAGTTTTGAATTAAAATATAATATTTTCACTATTCATTAAAAATGAACTTTATCGGAAAAATTCCAAAAATTTACACAAAGTAAATTTTGATGTCCCTATTCTAAATAGGGATTTTATTTGGTTAATTAGAATGTATTATATTGAAGAAAACTATATTTAAATAGGTTTCTCCATTAAAAGGAGGTAAATCGACCTTTTAATGTAAATTGTGCCAAAAATTAGATTCATTCACATTTTAAGATTCTAACTTTTATTGGATAAATGTAAATACATTTAAAAAACATATATAATCATATAATAGTTAGTTTTTTTCATTCCTTCCAATACAACAGCTTGCAGTTAAATACCATTTAAAATAATATTATATTATTATTGTGAAATGTAAGATTCCAAAGAAACTTGTTGTTGTGTATCGGGTACGCTATCGAACATAGAAACCCCTTTAAAGTAAAATTAATATTTAATTCACAAATATTAATAAATATGAAAATATCTTATTCTTCGTTTACGTAGGATGTTACATCCTTCCCCCATTTTGTAAATTGCATCCTCTCAATTTTACTTATCAAAATTAGTGGGGGGTATTTATCCCTCATAGCATTTTTAGATTATGATGTTGCCTTTTCAGTCATATGGTTTTTCCAAAAAACCTTTACCTAGTGAATTACCTTATTTCGCAACACTTGCTCTCTATGGTCCAGAATCTGGACTGGATGTTCTTCATAAGAGAGATTTTCTTCCAACTAAACTACCTCTGGGCTCAAAACATGAGATGGATCTGGCATATACTTTCTCAACTTCAAAACCTGAAAAACATTGTGTACCTGGGATAAACTTGGAGGTAAAGACACTTTGTACGCAACTGATCCAACTTTCTCCAGAATTTCATAATGTCCAATGAACCTTAGACTCAATTTTCCCTTCATACTAAAACGCATCACACTTTTCCATGGAGAAACTTTGAGAAAGACATGATCACCTACCTCAAAAGAAAGATCATTCATCCGGTTATCTACATAACTTTTCTCTCTACTCTGAGTTGTTCTTATGTGATTCTGAATCAACTGAACTTTCTATGCCATTTCTTCTACCAATTCTGGTCCCATCAGCTTCCTTTCACCTACTTCATCCCAAAAAGCTGGAGTTTGACAAAGATTTTTGTATAAAGCCTCAAATGGATCCATTTGTATACTAGAATGAAAACTGTTATCGTAAGAAAATTCAACCAAATAAAGATGTCGGTCCCAACTTCCCTAGAAATCCAGTGAATAAGCACGTAGCATATCCTCCATGTTCTGAATTTTTTGTTCTAATTTCCCATCTCATTACTAATGAAAATCTTTACTAAAATTTAATTCAGTACCCAAAGACTTCTGAAGGCCTTTCTAAAAGTTATAAGTAAATCCGGAATCACAATCAGATACAATGGAGAGGGGAACTCCATGAAACCTGACTATCTCTTTAACATTCAACCGAGCAAGTTGATCTAGAGACAATATGACAACCCTGCTTTTTATTACAACTTAAACATGATCCATTACATAAAACTACACTTGATACAACAAAGAAGATCGAGAGGTTTAGTGTCTTGGGGGATTAGGATCATTACATAAAAACTTAAAACATGAAATGCAACATCTTTATTGAAAACTTCCTTTACATGACCACTACATTTCCTCGTACTTAGCATTGCATAGGATAACCTGAGGACATGCATAAGAAAAGGGTGAGCTATAAAGCCCAGTAAGGGAGTACACATGGAATAACATGAGAAGTACAATACATGTTAGACAATAGGGATATCAATAGACCATTAAAGAAACATGAACATAAAGGCATGATAAATCATGATAATCATGACATGGAAATGTGGCAACAACACTTATCATTGAATTAGCATGAGCCAAGGCTCATTGCACATGGAGCATGAGTAAACCCTCATTGCACATGAAGCATGATTAAACCCTCGTTGCACTTGAATTATCATGATTCAACACTCATTGCACTTGAAGTATCATGATATTATACTTTACCCAATTCATTGGAGCGTTATAAGGGTGCACCCTTCTTAAACATTTCATTTCATCCATAAGTGTGCCACATGGATCATAAAACATGGATTCATAAAACATAATCATTTATTCCACGATAAAGGAATGTGGAATTCATACATGAGACTTTAAAATCAATATGTAAATGTGCGAAAAGGTGAATACCCTTGATGGAGAAATGGGCATGATATTCACTACACAAAAACATTGGCTTAGAAAATCGGTGCGATTTCGAAAACGTAACGGCGTGACATAAGAATTCATAAAAAAAGGTTGATGAGAGAGAAAGGGGTTCCTCATCATATTTACATGTAATGGATAGTAAGGAGGTCATATATATACATGTCCCAACAATTTAAATGGAATTTAGATTCATGATACAAAAGTATTGCTTGAATATAAAAGAAGAGAGGGAAGTTCCTTTCGGAATTTCGGCATAGTAACGGGTGTACATGGGAGGCATTTAATGAGAGATAAAGGGGTCTCCCATCATTAAAACAATAAGAGTTCAGTATGGGGGAGGTACGAAACCATACCCCAACATTCATAATTGAAATTAAAAGGGCAATACAACATAAAGAAAATTGACAAAAATGAGAAAGGGAGAAAAAAACCCTTACTTGGAAGTGTGCTTCCAAAGGCTAGAGAGAGGCTTGTGAGAGGCTTCTTGGGAACTTGGGGCACCTTGGGAGGATTCTAGAGAGAGTAGGGAAGAGGTTGGACGAACTCCAAGGGATTTTAGTGAGGAGTAAGGGGGATCTTGGGTGGGTTTATATAGGAAAGGTGAGAGAATTCTTTATTATTTAGGTTTGGGACCCCTTATATTAAATTAATCCAAACCACAAACCGCCCCATGGTTTTTGCCCATGGTTTCTGGAAACGGAAAGAGGAAAAAAATATTTTACAATTCCAAGGTCCAAACTTATTAAAATATTAGGGTTGATTATGTGGAGGTGAGTCACACTCCCATGGAAACTAATTTAAAAAGGCAAAGTGTTGAATAAGCCTTGAGGGGTTCATTAATGCTATGAAAAGTAAGTCAAACAAACCCAAAATTACATTATTTTAATGATAAAACATATATTGTCCGAACATAAGGATTATGTTATTTTATTACATCACCATTGGGTCATTATGATGTCATTAAATACATTATATATTTAAACGGTATTTAATTTTTACCCAAAAATTTGACTGTCTCGGAAAATTATGAAAAATTCACCATTGGATAATTTCGACGTCCTGATTCCAGAAATGACATTTATTTTATCTAAAAAAATTTCTAAATATGTTAATTTTTACTTTTAAAATAAAATCCAACATTTATCGAAAATTCACGGGTTTTGACAGAAATGGCTTTCAAACCTTAATAAAAAATTTAATTGCATTCATAAAATTATAAGATCATTTATATTTAATAAAAATTAATTTAATATTAAAAATATTATTTTATTAAAATATTATTTAATTCAAAAATACCTTAATTTAATAAAATTTTATTCTTAATTAAATAATAACTAAAAACACCACTTGTATTTTAAAAACTATTTACAATGTATAAAAAATGACTAGAAATTATATTCATTATTATATACAAAAAATAATGTACATGAACATAGTACTACTTATTTGTTACATAACCCCTTAAAACAGTCGCATAAGACCTAAGGGTAAGGTGTCCGATGGTGACAGACTCTTGGGGTGGCTCGGATAACATTGCTCGAGTGGTAATCTCTATCAACTTCCACTTTTACCGTAGACGATCACGTTCGAGCTTGACATAATGAAGCTCATCTTGGGCTTGGTCAAGGGAGAAGCCTAAATATGCCACATCTTTTCCGAGCTCGGACAAATGGGCTTCGTATGGGGCAATTCTACTGGATGAGGCCATTTCTTCCTTTGTCTGAGTAAAATTGGGTTCTTTAAAGCCTTATATTTATACTAATCAAGTGATCACTGTTCAACGACTATAAAAGTAACGGTCACAACTCTTATCCTAAAACCAAAGACGTTGACATCTTATAAAAACATTTTTCATAAAGAGACAATTAACTGGATCAAGAGGCATTTTCCATTAATGAAACTTTGGGTCGTTACAATATCCCCCCCTTAAGAAATTTCGCCCTCAAAATTTTCCTTTTCTCACACTAAAACAAATGTGGGTAACTCAGCTTCATCATATCCTCTGACTCCCAAGTCGCTTCTTCAAACTTGTGGTTTCTCCACAATACCTTGACAAGGGGCATTGTCTTATTTCGTAGAAATTTTTCTCTACAATCTAAGATCTTCACTGGTTGCTCCTCATAAGAAAGATCATCTTCCAATTGTACCACCTCGGAAGAGAGTACATGTGAAGGGTCTGGTATGTACTTCCTTAAGAGGGATACATGAAAGACATCATGCACCTTGGCCATAGTAGGTGGATGTGCTAGTCGATAGGCCACAGCCCCAACACGATCAAGAATCTCGAAGGGGCCGATGTACCTTGGACTTAACTTCCCTTTCTTTCCAAACCTCATGACCTTCTTCCACGGAGATATGCATAAAAACACCATGTCTCCAACTTTAAACTCAAGGTCTCATTGACGATTATCTACATAACTCTTCTGTCGACTCTGGGATACCTTGATATGATGTTGAATGGTTTTCACCTTATCCACCATTTCTTCGACCATTTCTAGTCCAAGCAGCATACGTTCACCGACCTCATCCCAACATGCCAGTGTTCTGAAACTTTTCCCATACAGGGCTTCATATGGTGCCATTTGGATGCTCGAGTGGAAACTGTTATTATAAGAGAACTCAACCAGAGGAAGATGTTTATCCCATCCTCCTTTAAAGTTCATTTAGCACGCTCTCAATATATCCTCAAGTGTTTGGATAGTCCGCTCGGATTGTCCATCAGTTTGAAGATGATAGGCCGTACTGAAGTTCAGTTCAGTATTCAGAGAATATTGAAGAATCTTCCAAAACTTAGAGGTGAATCTTGGATCTCAGTCAGACACAATAGATATTGGTACTCCATGCAACCTTACCACTTCCCTGATATATATCTTTGCCATTTGATCCAATGATAAATCCTCCCGAATAGCAATGAAGTGTGCAGTCTTTGTAAGACGATCCACAACAACCCAGATTGCATTGTTTCCTTTGGATGTCCTTGGAATTCCGGTGACAAAGTCCATGGTGATGTTCTCCCATTTCCATTCTGGTATGGGCAATGGTTACATCATCCCCTTAGACTTCTGCCTCTCTGCCTTCACTTGCTGACCCACCAGGCACTTTGATGTATATTCAGCGATCTCCTTTATTATATTATCCCACCAAAATTTTTCTCGGAGATCTCGATACATCTTTGTGCTCCCTGGGTGAATAGAGAAATTTGAACTATGTGCATCATCCAAAATTTCCTTCTTCAGCTCCGGACTTGATGGAACACATAGTCTTTTCCCAAACCTCACAATTCCATATTCATTAACATTAAACTCCGAGGATTTTCCCTTTTTGGTAGTTTCCACTTTTTCTTGAATTCCCACATCATCCTTTTGATCATACTTTAACCTTTCCAAAAGAGATGGTTGAGAAATCATCTGTGAAAAGATTGATGATGTTCCCTTCTTTATGATTCCCACGTCCATCTTCATCAAGTCTAAGAAGATTGGATCCTTCTCAATTCTCATCATTGATAGAATTGATGGATCCTTTCTACATAGGGCATATGCCACCTTGTTCGCTTTCCCAGGGTGGTAATGTATTGAACAGTCAAATCCTTTATGAGATCTATTCATCTTCTCTGGAACATATTAAGCTCTTTCTGTGTGAATATATATTTAAGACTCTTGTGGTCAGTATATATCTCACATTTCTCTCCATAGAGATAATGCCACCAGATTTTCAAGGAAAAGATCATAGCTGCCAACTCTAGATCATGCCTTGTATAGTTTCGCTCATGGATTTTCAACTTCCTTGAGGAATAGGATATCACTTTATCATTCTGCATCAGCACACATCCTAAGCCCTTTTTCGAAGCACCACTGAATACCACACAAAGCTCCCCACTTGTGGGTAAAGTGGGCACGGGTGCAGTGATAAGCCTCCTTTTCAACTCCATGAAGCATTCTTCACATTCATCACTCCAAGAAAACTTTACTCCCTTTCGAGTTATCTTGGTAAGAGGTTTGTAAAATCATGAGAAATTTCTCACAAATCGTCGATAATATCCAGTTAACCCCAAGAAGCTACGGATATCCGTTACCGATGTTGGCCTCGGCCATCCCTCAATTGCATCTGTATTGGAGGGATCCACAGATATCCCATTGCTTGTGATGATATGGACCAAGAATGAGACCTCTTTAAACCATAACTCACACTTGTTGTACTTTACATAGATCTTCTCCTAGTGCAAATTCTCTAGTACAGTTCTTAAATGCTCATCATGCTCCTCCTTGGTTTTGGAGTATATTAGAATATCATATATAAAGACTACCAAAAATTTGTCAAGGTAATCTCTAAAGACTATATTCATCAAGTCCATGAATATTTCTGGAGCATTGGTGAGTCCAAAAGGCATTACTATGAATTCATAGTGCCTATATCTTGTACGAAAAGTAGTCTTGGGGATATCTTCCTTCTTCACCCTTACTTGATAATATCCCGACCACAAGTCCACCTTGGAGAAGTATTGTGCTCCACGCAACTGATCGAACAAGTCATAAATTCATGGGAGTGGATACTTGTTCTTTATCGTGATTTTGTTAAGTTCACGATAATCGATGCAGAGCCACATTGACCCATCCTTCTTCTTGATGAAGAGAACTGGTGCACCCCATGGTGAAGCACTTGGGCATATAAACCCTTTATCCAGATTATCCTGTAGTTGTTTCTTCATCTATTAAAGCTCAACAACAGTCATTCTATATGGAGTCTTGGATATTGGTAGTTCCCCAGGTTTAAGTTCAATTGAGAACTCAACATCTCTTCTTGGAGGAAGACCAGGCAGTTCCTCGGGAAACACTTCCGTAAATTCCCTCACAATAGGCATTTCTTCAAGGATGGTTTATTCTTTGGACTCAATCATTTGAGCCACATATGCGTGCTCATAGGGTAGTAATATCCATGCTTGAGATGATGGAGCTAAAGGAGATTCATCTTCCTCCTGACACTTGTAAAGAATCGGGGGTCAATTCTCCATATGGAGTGTTTTTTGCCTCTCCCGACAATTTATGTTGGCTCTATATAAGGAAAGCCAATCCATGCCAAGAATTGCATCAAATTCCACCAAAGGGAGTATGACGAGGTTTGCTGGGAAATTCAATCCACATATTATAACAGGGGAGGACTAATATTCATGGGATGAAATGATTGCCCCATTTGTCGTAATCACCGACATCTTTACTTCCCTGATTCGTGGTGGTGCTGGGATTATTCTACTAAACATCCGAGATATATAAGAATGCATAGAACCTGAATCAAAAAGTACATTTGATATTCTTTAATGAATAACTAGCATACCTGTCACCACTTCGTTGTTGGGGTTCACTTCGGCAGAAGTGATGGCAAAAGTTCTTCCTTTATGTCTTGGAGGTTGTTGGTTGCCTCCGATAACCCTTGGATTAGGGCACTAATTTGCAAAATGACCCGGTTCTTTGCATTTGTATCATTGAACAACGTGTTGAGGTTCGAACGGAGCATTCCTCTCCTCTGTCGCAGCCGCGGGCCCTTCTTGTCGACAGTTAATAGCTAGGTTCCCTTCTCTTCCACACCTGAAGCATTTTCTCGTCCCCTTCAGGCAATTTCCAGGGTGCTTCTTTCCGCACTTTTCGCAAGTTGGGTGCTAGAACTTCTTAGCGCCATTTGATTTATCCATCGGACTACCAGCATTGAAGTCCACCTTACTCTTCTTGTCCCCATGATACCCTTGTGATTCCCCGATCTCCATTTCGACCTTGAGGGCACATCGGACAATTTCCTCATAGCTGTCGAAGTCACGGATCACTAATTCTTTCCGCAAGCTAGTCTTCAGCCCACCAAAGAAGCGGTCAACCTTGCATTCATGGGTAACAACAAAGCCGGAAGCATATCGTGCAATCCTTGTGAATTTTTCCTCGTACGCTCCCACAGATTCTTCATCTTTTTGCTTGAGGGAAAGGAAGTCCCTTTCCATCTTAAGACGGAGGGTGCGCGGAAAATATTTATCAAAAAACATCTTCCGAAATTCCTTCAATTCCAAAGCCTCGATCTCCTCCTCAGGCTTCGTATTTTTGATCAACGTCCACCATTGATCAGCATCACCCTCCATACGATAAGCATCCAGGAGAACCTTCTCTTGTTCAGAACATTGAAGGATGGAGAAGATCTTTTCAATGGAGTTGATCTATTGTTCAGCGATCGTGGGATCGGATGATCCACTAAAAGTAGGAGGCCTTTGCCTCATGAAGCTCTCGACAGCAACTTGTTCCTTCTTAGGGGGGTTTGGACGTTCCTCTTGACCCATGTTTCTATTCAAAACTAGAGTTAGCTGAGAGAGAAGCGTGAAAAAGTTTGCGATTCCCACTCCCATTGGATTGGGCATCTCATTAGTACAGTCATCACACTGATCTTCACAATGGTTTTTAGCCTGAGTCCTCCTATTACCGGCCATTGGCTGGAATAAAAGGAAAGTTAGGGGTAACACATAAAGGGTAATCCAAAGACAAAATTTTATGACTTATATATAAACTTTCATTCCTTAACTCATGAGTCTATAGGATTCAATATAGGCTTTTCATGATCTACTTTCTAACATATATTCTTAGGGGCATTTTTCCCTTAATAAGGGATCATACCAAGATTGTGAATTTATCAAAACATATCCCCCAAGAGTTCCGTAACCAAGAGTGCAGTAAGGCCCGTTGTCGTGCATCAGTTCCCATTCTAGTCTAGCTCAAAGCGGTGTTTTCGGGTTTTACTCCTGGGATACATTTTTGCCAGAGCCGCCTCTACCTGCTCGTATCCAGACAGGGATGTATTTTTTTGATAAACCACTTAATTAGTATTTACCAAAACTTAGGGATGTTTTTATTATATTTAGTCTTGTATCTAAGGCTTTACTAGGGTTTCCTAATCCCAAAAATAACTAAACCTATCCTTTCATACCAACTAAGACAACCCTGATTTTTATTACAACTTAAACATGATTCATTACATAAAACTTCACTTGATACAACAAAGAAGATAGAGAGGTTTAGTGTCATTGGGGCTTAGGATCATTACATAAAAACATAAAACATGAAATACAACATCTTTATTGAAAATTTCCTTTACATGACCACTACATTCCCTCGTACTTAGCATTGCATGGGATAACCTGAGGACATGCATAAGAAAAGGGTGAGCTATAAAGCCCAGTAAGGGAGTACGCATGGAATAACATGAGGAGTACAATACATGTTAGAAAATAGGAATATCAATAGAGAATAAAAGAAACATTAACATAAAGTCATGATAAATCATGATAATCATAACATGGAAATGTGGCAACAACACTTATCATTAAATTAGCATGAGCCAAGTCCCATTGCACATGGAGCATGAGTAAACCCTCATTGCACATGAAGCACGAGTAAACCCTCATTGAACTTGAATTAGCATGAGTCAACACTCATTGCACTTGACGTATCATGATACTATACTTTACCCAATGCATTGGAGTGCTATAAGGGCGTACCGTTCTTAAACATTTCATTTCATGCATAAGTGTTCCACATGGATCATAAAACATGGATTCATAAAACATAATCATTTCTTCCACGATAAAGGAATGTGGAATTCATACATGAGACTTTACAATAAATATGTAAATGTGAAAAAAGTTGAATACCCTTGAAGGAGAAATGGGCATGGTATTCACTACACAAAGACATTGGCTTAGAAAATCGGTGCGATTTCGGCAAGGTAACGGCGTGACATAAGAATTCATAAAAAAAAGGTTGATGAGAGAGAAAGGGGATCCTCATCATATTTAAATTTAATGGACAGTAATGAGGTCATATATATATATATATATGTCCCAACAATTTAAATGGAATTTAGATTCATGATACAAAAGTATTGCTTGAATATAAAAGAAGAGAGGGAAGTTCCTTTCGGAATTTCGGCATTGTAACGGGTGTACATGGGAGGCATTTAATGAGAGAGAAAGGGGTCTCCCATCATTCAAAAAATAAGATGTCAGTATGAGGGAGGTTCAAAACCATACCCCAACATTCATAATTGAAATTAAAAGGGCAATACAATATAAATAAAATTGACAAAAATGAGAAAGGGAGAAAAAAACCCTTACTTGGATGTGTGCTTCCAAAGGCTAGAGAGAGGCTTGTGAGAGGCTTCTTGGGAGCTTGGGGAACCTTGGTAGGATTATAGAGAGAGTAGGGCAGAGGTTGGACTAACTCCAAGGGATTATAGTGAAGAGGAAGTGGGAGCTTGGGTGGGTTTATATAGGAAAGGTGAGAGAATTCTTTATTATTTAGGTTTGGGACCCCTTATATTAAATTAATCCAAACCACAAACCATCCCATGGTTTTTGTCCATGGTTTCTGGAAAAGGAAAGAAGAAAACAATATTTTACAAGGCCAAGGTCCTAACTGATTAAAATATTAGGGTTGCTTATGTGGAGGTGAGTCACACTCCCATGGAAATTAATTTAAAAAGGAAAAGTGTTGAATAAGTCTTGAGGGGTTCATTAATGCTTTGAAAAGTAAGTAAAACAAACACAAAATCACATTATTTTAATGATAAAACATATATTGGTCGAACATAAGGATTATGGTATTTTATTACATCACCATTGGGTCATTATGATGGCATAAAATACATTATATATTTAAACGGTATTTAATTTTTACCAAAAAAATTGAGTGTCTCAGAAAATTATGAACAATTCACCGTTGGATAATTTCGACGTCCTGATTCCAAAAATGACATTTATTTTATCTAAAAAAATTCTAAATATGTTAATTTAAACTTTTAAAATAAAATCCAACATTTATCGAAAATTCACGGGATTTGACAGAAATGGATTTCAATCATTAATAAAAAATTTAATTGCATTCATAAAATTATAAGATCATTTATATTTAATAAAAATTAATTTAATATTAACAATAATATTTTATTAAAATATTATTTAATTCAAAAATCCCTTAATTTAATAAAATTGGATTCTTAATTAAATAATAATTAAAAACACCATTTGTATTTTAAAAACTATTTACAATGTATAAAAAATGACTAGAAATTATATTCATTATTATATACAAAAAAATAATGTGAATGAACATAGTACTACTTATTTATTACATAACCCCTTAAAACAGCAGCATAAGACCTAAGGGTAAGGTGTGCGATGGTGACAGACTCTTGGGGTGGCTCGGATAACATCGCTCGAGTGGTAATCTCTATCAACTTCCACTTTTCCCGTTGACGATCATGTTCGAGCTTGACATAATGAAGCTCATCTTGGGATTGGTCAAGGGCAAAGCCCAAAGACACCACCTCTTTTCCGAGCTCTGACAAATGGGCTTTGTATGGGGAATTCTACTGGATGAGGCCATTGCTTCCTTTGTCTGAGTAAAATTGGGTTTGTTAAAGCCTTATATTTATACTAATCAATTGATCACTGTTCAACGGCTATAAAAGTAACGGTCACAACTCCTATCATAAAACCAAAGAAGTTGACATCTTATAAAAGCGTTTTTCATAAAGAGACATTTAACTGGATCAAGAGGCATTTTCCATTAATGAAACTTTGGGTTGTTACAGAAAACGTTTCTCGAATAGGAATGAAATGAGCAGATTTAGTCAATCGATCAACAATAACCCAGATTGCATTATTACCTCAAGATTTCTTCGGTAATCCCACAATGAAGTCTATGGATATATTTTCCCATTTCCACTCTGGCACTGGTAAAGGCCGAAGCATTTCTTTTGATAACTGCCGCTCTACTTTAACCTGCTGACAATTCAAACACTTCATAGTCAAATCAGCAATATCTCTCTTCATTCCATCCCACCAGTAATACTCCCGAAGATGTATGTACATCTTAGTACTGCGAGGATTAACTGAAAATGGAAAACTATGATCTTCACATACCAACTCATTCTTCAAATCTGAATCACAAGGCACGCATAATCTCTTTCCAAACCTAAAAACACAATCATTATCAATGTTAAGTTTATGAAACTTACCCTTCTGAACCAACTCTACCTTTTTCTATAACTCATTGACTTCTTTCTATGTTTGCTTTATTCTATCTGATAGAGATGATCTCACTGACATCTGATACAAAACAGAAGAATTTCCTACACCAACAACTTCTATGCCAAATTTCATCAAATTAAAAACCAAAGGATCTTGTTCCAAATGTAACATAGTTAATGAAGCATTACCATTTTGACTCAAAGCATCAGCCACTTTATTTTCTTTTACCGGATGGTAATGGATAGTTCAATAATAATCCTTGATTAATTCCAACCATTTCCTATGTCTCATGTTAAATTCTTTTTGAGTGAATATATACTTCAAACTTTTGTGATCCGAATATATTTCACACTTCACTCCATACAAATGATGCCTCCAAATTTTTAAAGAAAAAACCACAGAAGCTAATTCCAAATCAAGTGTAGGGTAATTTAACTCATGGGGTTTCAACTGACGTGAAGCATAATCAATTACATGATCATTCTACAAAAGGACACAACCAATTCCTTTCAACAAAGCATCACTATACATAACAAACTCACCATTTCTGGAAGGGAGTGCTAAAACTGGAGCATTCACCAATCTTATTTTCAATTCTTGAAAACAATCATCACATTCTTTTGTCCAGATGAATGTAACACCTTTTTGAGTTAACTTAGTCATTGGACTAGATAACCATGAAAAATTCTCAACCAACCTCCAGTAATAACCCGCCAAACAAAGAAAACTACAAATCTCGGTTATATTTGTGGGTCTCGGCCATTTATCAACAACTTTTGTTTTAACAAGATCAATAGTTATGCCATTTTTTGAAACAAAGTGACCAAGGAAATAAATTTGTTGTAACCAAAACGTACACCTGATGAATTCCCCAAATAGTTTCTTTTCTTATAAGGTTTTCAAGACAACCCTTAAATGACTATCATATTCCACCTTACTTTTTGAATAAACCAAAATATCATCAAAAAACACCACCACCATTTATTACATGAGTCAATTGAGCCATCACTGCAACAAACGGTTCAATTATGATTCAGACCATCTTAAGAGACTTCATTGGAAGTTCATTTCCCTCTCTATGCCTTCCCAACATATCTGCCTTGTTCCTCTATGAAAAACCATTCTTAACACATAAATATCTTAGGCTAAGAAACATGGTAATCTCTAAATGCTATATGATTTTCAATATTATCATAAATTACTTTATGGATATTATTTTAACAATACCCTAACTCCTAAATTTATCTAAACCGGCCTTTGATACCAACTATAAGGACCCAGCCTTAAAACATTACATAATATTGAAATAAATTAATAATTCGCATTGAGGGTCTTTTCAGGTTTAGAGCTTTAGAGAATTAGGCCATACTATTACATGACAACTTGAATATTATATGTAGACACTACCACTCAGTATCCATTTTTTTCATAAAATAAAAACTCTTAAAACGAAACATGTCTAGTTCCATGTTTTAGAGAGCAATACTTTTCATTGATCCCATCCTTGACCATATTCATCTTTAAGTCATGTGGAAAACATTTCAAAAACTTGGGATGAGCATAAAAAGTTTAGTAAGGGTTATAAAATAAGGAAGGAAGACATTATCCCATCAATAAATACAAATCAATGAAACCATAGTTTTGAATCATAACATACCTTATGAAATCATAAGATTTATGAATAACACACACAAATCATAAATCATAAAGGTTACTTATGGAATCCTTATAAAACATACATTGCAACTATCACAGCTACGTAGGGAGTTACACTTGCAATACCCATCACAGTATATTCCCTAAATCTCTTAGGAGAAACATCACATTTACCTTCATCGCGTTACCCAAAGCATTGGAGAGCTATCTTGGTCTCACCCGCCCTAGGTTTATCACGGAACCACCCGTATATGTAAAAAATGCCCAATAACCATAACATAATAATAATATATGACACATGTATAATGTAAATATAACATTTCCACATTCCAATATATGAAATCAAGATATTTAAATAAACAAAGTTTTACCAAATCATTTTCAAAACCATTTAAAAATAGATTTTTGAATCAAAATGTCACATGCCACATTGAAGCTATTAAATGAATTATCATTTGAAAATATTAATGTCCATATAAATAAATCCTAAAACCCATTTCGAAAACCTGTACATTAATGAGAAATATTTAGGAGAATAAATCTTGAAAACATTTAAAATGATATTTCTGTTAAAGAGTTTTTTTAACAAAAAGAGAGACGCTTGAATACAAATAATTAAAAAATAAATTTTAATCAGAACATTATAATACCATGATAATAAAGGGATTCATGATATAATATGTCAAAGGACAGTATATACACCATATAATATTGAATTGGTACATAACAACAATGAAGTCTCAGTGGAAATGTAAATTGGGATGAAATCCCTTATAAAGATGGTATCCTTAAATTAAGGACAAATCAATCACATAATTACGTGTGAAAAATATAAATACTCCCAATATAAGTGGATATTAAGTGTAAAACAATCACATTTCATTAACACATACTCATAGGATGAAATATTCAATAAATACAAGTTGAACTCAAATAATTGAAATTGGGTTAAGAAGTTCCCTTGAAAATATTTGACAGCCTAACGGCGTCACTTTAAAATTCAGAAAATGACTTGATGAGATAAAAAGGGAATATCATCACTTGGACATAAATTTTACATTAATGAATATATATAAGAACACATCCCAACATAATAATATGTAAATTAGAAGCCATAACAAAAAGAAGTCTTTTAAATAGAGGAGGGTGAAAGGTTACCTTACCGATTAGGTAACTTAAAAAACATATGCCACAGAAAATAAGGATCATAAAATGGAGATGTAAATACTCATAAATGAAATTATCTTACACAAAAGTACAATCATGGGCAGTACATACACCACACAAAAGGAAATAGTGGAAAATATAACATCAATCTCACAGGAATAAAAGTGAGATGAAACCCTTTACCTCGTTGTAATCAACTAAGTCATTTGATCAAAATTTAATAACCATAAAATTAATCAAAGAATAACATGAATATAAATACAATCATGATAAAATATATCAAATTTAAGTACATAATACACCACATGCAATAAATAAGTGGCGAACAATGGAAATCTCACGGAATTAAAAGTGAGATAAGAAATCTCCTTACCTCATGTCCTACTTGACTCGTATGTTCTGTGTTCTTCCTGAATAATAAACTCAAGTAAATATCTACTTCATTAATAAAATTTTTAAATTTTATTATTCATTTTATATCACTTATTATCTTTCTAAAACAACTGGTTAATTATTTGAGTTCATATTGGATATTTTATCGATGTTTGGAACTTGAGTCAAAAATGAACTTGTTTTAATTACAATTTTCCCATGTAGTCAATATTCCATTATCTCCAGAATGATATTAATGATTTAGATATCATATAAATCATATATAACCAGTATATATATGTATTTATAATATTACATAACATTTTGGAGATCAGAAATGAAATGCATCGTTCATGGAGATGGTAGGTCGTACATACGCATGAACGCTACTTTCATTTCTATTTCTTATTTTAATTGAATTAAAACATAATGATACATAGGTATATTATAATTCCAGTATAATATCAAATATAATATCATTAACTCCATCCTTTACACGTCCCACATGTGGCATTAACGATTCATATAACTTTGAGGGGGCGGTAGTCTGCACTTCCTCAAATGAAATTATCGCGTTTACCCATAATAGAAACCATAAGGTTATGATATAGATGGAAAATACAGAAGCAGAAAGAAAACATAAACATAATATATATCATATATAAATACATTTCCATCATAATGGCCACCATGAGATGTGGTAGGAGGTAATTGAACAATCATCGTTTCGTGAGGCGTTAGTTTTCCATTCACAGAAACATTATGTTATTTATTCATTAAATGGAGGTGTGTGTAAGTGTAGTTATAATAATTCTCATAAAAAAATCCTAGTATATTTAGGATACTGGTTTATTTACAAAATAAAAGAATAAAAATATTTTAGGTGTTGGAGAAGTGAAATAAAAGAAAACAATCTAAGAGAAACATTTACCTTTAATTTGGGTAACTCCCTTTGGTTTTATCCAAAGGACTTATTGAAGTGTCTTATGATTAATTTAAGGATTCTAGGAGGAGGAGAGGGATGTAGGTAGATTAATTGGGCATATTTTGGATGAGCCTAAAGGCTTGAGAGGTGTTAGAAATTGGTTATAATTGGTCTCCTTTTATATGGAAGAAGAGGGGCTCTTTATGAAAGTGTGATAATATTATTTTATTATATAATGATATTCAGTTCCTAAAGGTCCAAAAATCATTAAATTCAAAGATATGATGACTAATATTTGAAATAAAATCAGCCAATAAAAATTGGACAGGTTTTGTATAATATTTTAATCATTATAATCTTACTTATTTCAATCATTTATTAATAAGGTAAACACTACATCATTATTTTTTCATAAATAATTTAATTTATTTGATGTCTAAAAATTATAAAAAAAATACCATGATATAGGAAATAGTTTTATATTTCCAATGAATATTTATAGTCAAAAATATAATTTATAAAATACCATATAAAAATTAATTTACTAAAATCTTTTTGTTTATGTCATTTTTGCCTTTACATTAAATTAATTAATCTGAAGTGTCATTGTCTTTCATAAGTGGCTCCATGCGGTCCTAAAATAGACCCAAATATGCCCATCGTCAGCCATTACTCATCTAATAAGGTTAAGACAGGTGTTAAGGTAATTTTTAATTATTAAAATATTCTTTTTACCTTGAATTACCCTATTTACCTTTAACCGCGGTAAATAAAAGTCAAAAGTTACTATTCACCAAAAATAATTTTCATCTTATTGAACCACATTTTACATATTTATAAAAACCATGTATGTTTTATTTTTGAGATTCAATTCACATAAGTGGTAAATTTTCATTTAAATGAAAAAGTCAGTTTTTTTAACTACTACTAAGTGGTTTCACTATTCATCAAAAATTGAAGTTTTTTAAAAAAATACCAAAAATTCAGCCTAAGCTATATTTTATATTCCGAATTAAAATATGATTTCTATTTTTTAAAATTCAAAACATATAATTTACGTTAATTAATTTTAAAATTAATTGCCGTTATCAAAACAAATGGCATGTTTTAAAGAAACAATAACTATCAAACGATTGATACTTGTTTATGTCCAATTTCAAAGTGAAATTAATTCCAATGACCAAAATTAAATTAAATGGTAAAAATATATTTTAATTAAACTTTAAAACCAATTAAAAATATAATATAACTATATAAATAAATTATATTAAAACATAGTTTTGAATTAAAATACAATATTTTCACTATTCATTAAAAATGAACTTTATTAGAAAAATTACAAAAAATTACACAAAGTAAATTTTGATGTCCCCATTCTGAATAAGGATTTTATTTGGTCAATTAAAATGTATTAAAGTGAAAAAAACTATATTTAAAGAGAGTTCTCCATTAAAAGGTGGTAAATCAACTTTTTAATGTAAATTATTCTTAAAATTAGATTCATTCACACTTTAAGCCTCTAACATTTATTGGATAAATGTAAATACATTTAACAAACATTTATAATCATTTTTTAGTTAGTTTTGTTCATTCCCGCCAATACAACGGTAAGGAGTTAACTACCATTTAAAATAATATTATATTATTAGTATACAACGTAAGATTCCGAAGAAACTCGTCGTTGCATATCGGGTATGCTATCGAACATAGAAACCCCTTTAAAGTAAATTTAATATTTAATTCACAAATATTAATAAATATGAAAATATCTTATTCTTCATTTACTTGGGATGTTATATTACCACATATCATGGTTGAGAATAATGATGAAAATAATATTTATGTATTAAATTTATGATATTTATAACATAATACTACCACTTTATTCAATATAACATATACACCCCTTTTATATTACATTTAGTAAATGATACAATAACATCGCTCGTGCGTACGGTAAACTACCGCCTCGCGAAACGGTGTGAAGCGTTTTTCACTAACATGTTACATGGAAGGTAATAAGGGTAAATATAGGGAATATAAATGATATAAATGAAATAAATATGAAATTAATTAAATGAATATATTTGTGTAAATATAATATATAATTTTCTTCTTACCTTTTTCACACACCGAAAAAGTGATAACGTTGTTCATTGATGTGTGGACTACAGCCTCCTTGAATCGATGTGATTCGTTTTACATCATAATAATGATATATATAAGTTCTTATAATTAAATATAATGGTATTTATGATATAATTATAATTCTATAAATATAAATTATTACTCACCTTACTTCAATAATGATCATTCAAAAATGGAAATGTTACTCATGCGTAGGTACGGCCTACCATCTCCATGATCGTAAAGTTGGTTAATTTTTCAGAACCATCCTTCACAATTGGTTTTAAAATTATAATTAACATATAAATTTGATAATTATTTCATGATAGATATTCTTTATATATTTAAATAATGAAATTTTGACCATATTCAACAATACAAAGTCATTTTTAACTGATAAGCCGAATATGGTAAAAACATCCGACATAAAATTAATCGATTTAGTAATTTTAAATAAATTATTTATAAGTGAAATAAAAGTAATAATAAACTTGGAAAATTTATCATGAAATTAACTAATTAGCATAATTTTATTATTCGGGAAGTTAAAGAACAAGAATAAAAAATCGAACTCAAGGTAAGGGTTTTTATCGTCTCACTTTTATTTCTGTGAGATACATGCCATATTCACCACTTATTTTCGTTATGTGGTGTATATAATTCCAATGAATGTATTTTTTGATTATTATACCTATATTTATATGTATTTACAAACCATTTTTATGATCTCTCTTTCTTGGGGTTTACGGTTTCTAAGTTACCAAAGCGGTAATGGATTTTTGTAACAATTTTCCTTCTTTAAGAATTATGTCATATTATAAACAAATATTTCTTTATTAGGGGTATATATATACCCTTGTCATGTGATATCATTAATCTATATATTATCATGGTATTTTTAATTCCTTTTAAAATATTCCTTTCATGGTGATACTGATTAAAAATTACCAAAGTGGTAAGAGTCTTTTGCTTGAATCATATCATTTATCGGGATTGTGTATAATTAAGAATCCAATGATGAAATAATATAATTCTCATAAAATATACTATCTTATGGTTATTTAAGATATTTTTAAATAATTTTCCCATTTTCTCCTCTATGGTACATAAATTTTTTGAGGAAGTGTTTTTAATAAAATCTGACATCATTTCTCTCTTCGGCCGTAAATTTGTATTCTTTCAAAACCATGTTTTCAAAAAAAAATCAAAAAATTTTTAAAATGTGTTTTTTAAAAATTAGATGATATTTTTCTAAATAAATTTTTTAAATTATTTATAATATCTTTCTTTATAATAATTCAAGTTTATTTTAAAATAAAATTATTTTCAAAATATTTTACGTTTTGAAAAGTGTTTTTCAAAATGAATGGATATTTTCCTTAAGATGTTTTAAATGATATTTTAATGATATTTCCATTTATCATCATAAAAAATACATTTTTTCACTTATCCTACAATAGAAATATGTTTTATCTATACCATCCACATTCTTTTCTAGGTGTATTAACATTACTTCAAATAGATTATTATGTAAATCGTTTCCTTTCCACGGGTTAATCATGTTTCAAGATAAGTTATGGGACCCATTTATTTTCCATGAGTTACATGTTTCAAATATATTTTTATATAAATTATTTCCTTTCAACATGTTAATAAAGTCTTGAAATGGAAAATGGTTTTTCTGATGATTTTATGATGAAATGAAATCTTTTATGTGTTATGATTAGGTGGCGGTACTAGAACATTTGACAGGTGGTTGCGTTATAAACCAATGGAGAGTGATTCCATGATAAAACAAGTATGTGTGGGCCCTTGATATAACTCTAATGGATTGGGTATGGAAGTCGACCATATGGTCATTCTATTGGAATTAGTGACTGTAAGAGTGAAGTGAAAATGATGTCCCAAGTTACGTACATTTTTTATTTATGCTTATTATGGGTTTATAAGGATTCTCATGATCGAGTTTAATATCACATGGCTCATTATTATTGATTCTCATGACACTTTCATTTCCCAGGTTTTTATATTTAGTTATATAATTATTTATTTTCATTAGTTCCTTTATGATTTTCTAATTCAATTTTATCATGTCATCATACTCTTATGCACTCGTATGCTCATTGATGACATTCAACTGTTAATTCTTATGTTTACCCTTACTAAGAATTTTATCTCATCATTATTATGTTTACTTTTCCATAGGTTATAAATAATTAGTTTGAAGTATTTATCTCTATAAATGATTTCACAAGGAAGATGTTGATGGCCAAATGTTAAATAAGAAAATCTAGGTTAAATGGGAGAAATGTCCATTTGATGACTTGGGTATTGTTTATATAAGAGTTTTCCTAATTATATAAAACTAAAAACCTAAAAGGTAATCCAAAATTTAATTGAAACATGTTTTCATTGTGATGTTTTAAGGTTGTTATAGAAAAAAATTGGGTCATAATTATCGGCATCATAGTTAGGAATGTAAAGTTATGGATTTCAGAATAGGATCTGGGAGTGCAGGTCTTAGGCCACTATAATCTTGGCCTCATAATGACTATCATACATATTAGATCAAGGGTGAAAAGGATATTTGAAAGTTAAACATGGTTATATAAAATCCCTTTAATGATTTGGGGTCCAATAAATATAGTCATGATGGAGTGTTATCGTGTTATTTATTTATCATGTGACACCTTGGATGAATTGTTGTAGGATCATTCAAATCTCGTGATGTGATATTGCATCCACTAACATTATATCATATCTATGATATAAATGTCATTACAGGTATCATATGACTAGGGTAGTGATGTATAGAGACCCTATCTTTTCACAAATAATATTACATGATTTTGAACATAATTAACTATCAAATTAAAATATAAGGATTGTAAAGTCTAGTGTCTTTGGAATACTAGAAACATAAAACTGAAAACATGGGTCCAAAAAACTTTTTTTCTATCATCAATTATGAGCTCCTAACTTCTTTTTAACCCTTATAAATACAAATTATAACCTGGGGATAACATAAACAAACGGATGAGGTAAAAAGCCCAGTATGGGAATAAACAAAAGAATAAATCATAGCACATGGGTAAGAATGCATAATTAGATGACATAAAAGGCATGAATATACATAATGAGGCATAATATATGTAATCGTGGTATCAAAGGAGACGTAGAAACAAAATACAACATGACATAAGAATGAGTCAAGGCTCATTTCACATAAAGGAGAATGAGTCGAGGTTAACCACCAAGACTATTACACATAGAGCACGAGACAAATGTAACCACCTAGAACGTGTCACATAACATCTCATGAGACTAAAAACTACCCAATTAATTGGATTGTTATCTTGGTTCACCCATCATACCATGTTCATAAATATGTTCACCACATGAAAAATAAATATAAGGGTTACCCATGGAAAGAAATGGGTATCCTAATAATTTCAGAAAGAAAAATAAATGGGTGTATCATAAAATTATCCATAAAAGAAAGTAATTGAATCATACATGGACATTTATGAAGGAAAATAGGAACAGACCATGACAAGTGATGTAAATATTATCTGATAACTTTTAAAAAGAGTATTTAATGAAATTTATAAATAAAACATTTTAGTGTGGTTTAAGGAAAATATTGAAGAGCATTTAAAGAAGCAATGGGAATAATCATTTATATGATACTCGAAGTGAACCAATAATGTTTTCATAATACAAATTTGTGATTTTAGAAAAAATAAATAATACCTAAAATAGATTATGGAGTTCACTAGAAAATGTGTAATAATTTTTAAAGTTCCCTTTAATTAGTCTTACTTGTTATGAAGAATTGAGAAGGGAAACTTTTAAAAATAGGTATATACCCAAAAAATAAGGATGAAATGATCTTGATACATGAGTCTGGAACATATAAATAGAATTTAAATGATGTAAATAAAAATAAAATATAATTTCATTTGGGTAAATAGAGATAAAGAGTAACCTAAAGAAATAATGGAGGTTCAGGTAGAATTCCTTACCTTATGTCTGAAATGGTTCCGCACTTAATCTTAATGTTCAAGATAATAAAATTAGACTCATTAATTAATAATTATATAACATTTTATAAATTAATTTGATTTATCATAATTTTATTAAGATAATTTATGGACTTCTTGGTGGGTTATAGTGTTCAATTTCATTATTTGGGAGTGTTTGTTTTTTTTTTGGTTATCAAGATCGACTCGCTTGTATAAGACTGAAAAAGTTCATGTAAAATTGGAATGGTCTTCCAAAAGTGAAACTATATTATATTAATGAACATAAATTAGATAAAATGGTCATATAATTAATTTTATTATATGTAATAAGGATGAATCACTAGATAAAACTTAAATGATAATCACTTGGTTTAATTGGGCGGGTTTTCGGTCATCACGTACAAGTTTTATTTCATCATTTAATATGATGTGTATATACAGGTTCCAAAACATAAAATAGGTTGTAACAAATTTAGTATAATATTTTTTAACCATAAAAATATTTTTATGAGCCATATTGAAGTAGGCAGTGTAAATTGAAGCCTCATCATCCTTGAATGCGATAAATTAACACATCAGAGAGGATATTTTCTTTTTAGTACAAAAAGAGAGGGGGAAAGAGATATGATGATGAATTGTTCCATTTTCATAAAAAAATTATATTATATTTATTATAATAGATTTATAATACCATTTATATGAGTGTAGTTGAGGATAGAAAAATAAAATAAAGGTATTTGAAAAGAAATTAAAAGAAAAGAAAGAGGGTTTTACCTCTTGATTCCTTCTTCTTGAGAACCTCATTAAGGGATTGGTTTTGGTATTTTATTAAAACCAAAAGCTCTTGGAAATGGGGGATGGTCTTGGTAAGATATATGAGCATAATTTGGACAAGGCTCATGGATTTAGAGGTTTTAATAGAAGAGTTGTTGAGGGGTGGTATTTAGAGTGAAGGAGAGGGGTGTTTTCTCGTTATTTTATTCATTGGTTTATTATTTTGGATCAAGGATATGAATAGTTTGGGAATTATCATAAAACGTATTAAGATAATCAAGGATATTTTTATATTAAGTTTCTTTCATCCATGATAACTCAAGGAATGTTGTAGTTAAATTATAATGTATAAATACAGTAAATTACCATATTTTTCTATTCACAAAAAATTCAACTGTTTTTTAAAAATACCAAAAATTCACCCTAAAAAATTTTCAACTTATAGAATCCAAAAATTAAATCCATTTTATGAAAATAATTTTCTATATATGATAAATTTAATTTCTAACTAAAACCATCATTTCCTTCAAATATAATTATTTTAAAATTATAACTGATTTTATAACACCTTGAAAGCTAATTAAGGTCTCACAAAATTATCTTATAATCATGATAAAACAAAATATTAATTGATTAATACATTTTATGAAAATAAATTATCTTTTAAATAATTATATTAATTATAAAAATGTAATTAAATATTTATAACTTGCAAATATACCAACACAAAATTTATCATTTCTAAAACCTTTATTCACTTATTTCAATATATAGTTTATATCATATTTTAATTTATAAGATACCCAAATTTTATTTATGATTTCATAGGGGAGGTCACTATTAATTCTTCCAGTTTACTATTCATATGGGTCATGTTACTATTCCAAAGTTCAATTTGTTATCCCTTTGGTATAGGTTCCTTAACTTCTAGAAATACCTCTTATTTCATTAAATATTAATTTATAAAACACATATTTAATTATTAATGGGATTTTATTTGATTATACTATAGGAAATTATTATAAGAAAGGAATTTTCATTGATATAATTCAGATTCATTACATGAGGACTGTAAATTCCTCCCCCTTAGCATAAAAAACACACGAAAAATACTCAAGACATACCCATAGGAGTGCAAAAGAGAAGACTTTTAATAGTGGAAAACCATGTAGTAAAAAGGGTCTTCCCCCAGGAAAAATATGTGTATTGACTAATGGATTACATGGAATGAATATGCACATCACATGGTCACCTTATTGATCACGTGATGGAACTCTGATGCACTGACTAGATTATGTGAATAAATTCACATATGTAGACTTGGTGACATGAAACATCGATAGGATAATGCTTTAAAAAAATTGGAATATATGAAATAAATACTAAAATAAAAAAGGAATTACGTGAATATGGATAAGATTATTTTTATGCAAAGAAATAAAGTGATTTTCATGACCTATCCATATCATGTGACAACTCTAGACTTGTCGCCCAAGTCTTATGAAGTCCTCTAGACATGTCTCACAAGTCTTATGAGGTCCTCCATACATATTAATGAAGACATGTGAAGTCCCCTATACATTTCATCCAAGTCATTGAAGTCCTCCTAAAATTTCAATGAAGTTACACAATAGCCTTCTGACTTGTCAGTGTTGATCATGTGACACAGTTGGACATTCCTGTATTGATCACATGAAGACCCTCCGACTTGTCAACTGATTCATGTGAAAATCCTCTGGAAAGGTCATACAATCATGAATAAGACCACTAAAATTTCTTTTGTAATCATGAAAAATACCTTGGGACATGTTATCCTTTCCAAGAATACACTCAGGACATGTCAAACAGATAATCATGACATGCCAGGCATAGACCCTGTAACACGTTAATCATGTCAGGAAGACATTACGGGACACGATAGCCTTTTATATTGGACATATTCCGACATATATCAAACAAAACAATAAGGACTATGATTCCAGTTATATATAGGATATGTATGAAACCTTCCTAAGGACTGATCACCAAATGGGAATCCACATCACTGTAAATCCCTCAATATTCCAGACACTCCATCCCACAAAACCCAAACTCTCATGTGGGTTTTTCATTCTTCCTCATCCATTAGCAGATTGTGAAGATAAATGAATTATGAGAACTCTAATTCATATCCAAATAGGATACATAGTATTCCTTCATAAGTCCTAAGCTCCCATGGGTATCCACCTCGGTGTAAGTCCCACCATATTTTAAACACTCCAACCCACAGAACCCAAGCTCTACCATGGGTTTTTCATTATTCCTCATCCATTATTGGATAGATATGCTTACAAAACAACAAGGATTATGATTCTTATTATAAAAAGGATATATACAATTACATCTTAAGGCTTGATCTTTATATCAAACACCTCATAAGTATTTCCCTAGTGTAGAAGTCCAATAACCATATGTGATGATACGAATCACGTGTTGTCCCCACTTAGTGGAATGATACAACTTTCCACCTGTATAAGGGAATCCACCTTGGGGTAAGTCCCAAATACCATACTATATTTGTAATATAGAGGGAAATAACCCTTATGGGATTTAATTATTTGTCATTTCCCATCAGTGGGTTGAGGGTAGATCAAACTACGATGACTCATATTCCCATTATAAATAGGATATGTATGACGCCTTCTGAATGCTCGAACTCTATACTCAGGGCCTAAGTGACCTCACATATGTCCTTTTTTAATGATGGTAAACTGTATGAATCAAGATTAAATGAAAAAAATGGGTTTTAATTTATTTTATAAGTAGGATACATAGGGAACCTCAAAAATGCTCAATCACATCCCTTAAAAACTAATCACCTACCTGGATGGTTCTAAATTCCATATTGTTTGGTAATATGGATTGAAAATATAAGAAGTTATTCATTTTAAAGTAATAGAAATAAATGAATAAATAACCTAAGATAAATACATATGATCCCATTAATAGAACCCCCCCCCCCCCCCACCTACATAAAGAAGGATTAAACTCCTAATCATTTTTTAGGGTAACCGGTTCCATATCGGGATTAGGAAGAGATTCAAAAATATATCTCAAATCTATAATAGTGTCCCAAAATAGGAAATGATTCCCCCCAAAAGGGTGTGATAATCCCGATCTGACATCCTCTCAACCATTGTGACATCCTAAGCATCTTTGTTCCTAAAACTCTAAATGATAGCCTGCCATTGTAAATTTGTTTTGTACTGAGTAATGGATGTGGGAATCGTTGGGAGTTTCTATAAAATATGGAAATAGAAACCCCAATTTGAATTATTGTGAAACCATGATTGAACCCCCTCACTCTACAATCAATCCTCACACAAAAAAAATGTTTAACCAATTGTAAAATCACATAATGAAAAAAATGAATCATTATGGGAGTAAGGAATATTTTCTCCAAAACTCTGGGAATAAAAATTCCATATGTTATATTTGGAAGGAATACAAATGGTGAACCTAAAGTGAATCTCTTAAATAAAAAAATGATCTATTTTCCATGTGTCGGGCCATTTTGGTACTCCCAATGTAAAATCCAACATAACTGGGATTCCCTTGAAATAATTCTATTCTCACTATGAAAATTTCACGTAAGAAAAATGGACCAATGGGTATAAGGAAAAAATTGTTATCTATGCATAGATGATTAATAATGTTTCATACTTTCGATAATGAACCGATGGATAACCTTGTTCCCTCTTTTATTTCTAACACTATATACTTATCTCACAAATAACACCATGACCAAATACTATGTCTTCATCCAGAAAATTTTTTGGAACCTCGACTACGACTGCAACCTCTACGGGGTGAAAAACAACCTCAACCACCCAAAACCTTCAGTTTCAGGTGGCAAACAAAATGGTTCGGGAATAACACTGACCTGGTATGATGCTGACCCTTGAGGTTTCACAAAAGGTTCTCTAGCAGTTGAATCCAACAAGTCTTTTCCATTCAGGGAAAGCTGCAGTGAAACCAGTGGCACCTTTTTCTACAACTAATCGCTTCAAAATATTATCCCTAGAGAATATAAATAAGAACCTTCCATATATGAGGAAGATAGATCAACTAGTTGACTATGTATCTATCCCAGTTTATGATTTGGTTAGGAAGGCTCCTATCAATTGTCATCACCAGTGCCATCCCCTTGGTTCCCCTCAGCTACCTGTTGAAAGAACCACCTAACAAATTTCCACCATGGACACTCATGAATTGGTACTAAGGAAGTCACATCGGAAGAAGAAAGATAAAAAAAATGGGATGGGCTCATATTTCATCTTCCAATGAAAAATATTGTCAACATATTTGAGTAGTATCTAGTAGTAAGGCTTATATATTTGCTCACTTGGATCAATTCTTCATGCATATCCCTACAGCAATCATGGAAGAGGCACATATCATGTCCCCAATGTATAAATCTCATCTGTATATTCCAATGGAATAAGGAGGATAGGACTGGGATCATATCACCACTTTAAATAAAGATATATTACTGTATATATTGGACACTAAAAATGTGCAGGCCTACAATCCTGCACACAATTTTATAAAGTGTCACTACAATATAGCAACGGATGAAGCACTCCACCATCATATTTTGGAATAGGTATAGATACAGGTATGGGAAAATATTCATATCCTGGAAACTAGACTAGCGCATCATCATGATGAGTATGAACTGGTGGTTGGTCTAGAGCATGAACACATTGTTCTTCCCATCCATAAGGATTATCATCATATTATAGTAAATGAATATGAATAGGAATAGTCTCATATCCCCATTCCAACCAGTCTCAATAAATCAGTTTGTTACATACCTTTTGATAGGCACAAATTCCTATCAATAAGTACTAGCAGCATACTCTAAAGGCATAGGATCGGGATTATATCACCATTTTGATTGAGGCTCACCATGTGAAAGCAGAACACGCCCCAGGATGGGATCACATTCCATAAAAATACCAAAGTCATACTCCAAAGGTATAGAACCAGTAACATATCCCCTGTTTTTACCATGTATCACCAAGTGAGAGATTCACATGCCTTGTTATGCGCAAATATTCCTATCAAAAACACTAGAAACATACTCTAAAGTCATGTGATTGGGCTCATATCCCTACTCTAACCAAATTTCATCAGTATAATATGGATATTACATCATAGTAGTCTCATATCCCTGAAAGTGAATCCACTTGGCATTTTCTAGTAGCTTACAAAATCCAAGATCATATCCTTACTTCTACTTATGAACAACTACACTATCATCCATCAGAGGATATATAAGAGGAGCCTCATATCCCTCTCCAATTCCAAAGTAACATCAACAAATTCTAATGAGGAATACATATTTCAACTATGATCATATCCCCAATTCATCAAGGTTTTACTGGTATATTTCAAAAACCACCCATAGGTAGGCTCATATTCCAGCTGATAACACAAAATCTCACTGAAACACTCTATAATCTTATCATCAACAGGATCATATTCCCATAACACCAAATGGTTATCAACAAATTACATTATCTTTCATGCCGGAGGATCATATCCTAGATCAACCCCAAAAGGTAGGTCGACATATTCTAGCCATGACATATAATGAGGCTCATATCCAAGATCTTCTCATTAGTAGTGTCCTTGAGGATTTTCGACACTTGTTTACAATGCCACTATGGTATGTTGACTCTTTAACCAAAGTAGAAGGATATCATTACCTCGATATTCCTCCTCGTGGTAGTGTGGACACAAATTTTAAGGACTTTACTCCTGACATCCACCATATTCAACCTCCACATGGTGATATCTTCCTTATACGATGAAATCCTCCCCTTTCCTAGATTCCTAAATATATAGAGGTTCTCAAAACTCATACACCTTTATATTGAGAAGTGATCATAAGACTTGGGTTAACCATATATGGTTCCCCAACAACAATCAGCATCACTTCATCACGGTCAGCAGGCAACCTAGAGAAGAAACTTATATGATCTAACTAGGTGGAGATGCATAAATATGATGAATAAGAGACCGAAATGGATATAAGGAGAGATTTAGTTGGAAACAACCTCCCAACCATGTTCTAGATCATCACCACTTCTAACTATGAGATCCCAAAGGATCTATAGAAAGATTGCATACCATACCTATGACAAAATAAGTGGGAAACTTATCAGTGGTTAAAGGATAGATACCTCACCTATCCATGATAAGAGAGTCACCATCAAACTATAAACATGCTCTATTTTCAAATGGACATGGCTGCTATATCCATGTCCGAAGACCCGATACGATAAAATCAAAGTGAAAATCTACAATAAGCTTTCTTCCATTGCCCCACAGCTTTATGTCAACTAATTTCCAGATCCTAATCAGATGTATATATCCAAATATGGGAAAATACGGAGCATTTCACTTCACTGGATCCCCAGAAAAGAAGAACTCCCCATATATGACATCCTGTAATGTCATGTCCTCTAGTGAAATTAGGGGACTAGGTAACGCATGAGCCAGCTCATCAATAAAGTGAAATAACCCCACTTTGAAGATTAAAATACATCATGAATAGTTGGATAGGGATTCTCACCTATTCTTAAACTCGGCCCCTCATAAAAATGGGAATGAAATTAAGATACAGAAGTTGAAGTTGTTTCCAACATGATAACTTCCCATAGAAAATGACTCTAGTCATTGGAGTCCATTTCATCCAACTCATACATGAGAATAATTGAACTGCATTGAATGGATCATGATACCATCCATCTAGATGTGAACCTTCCTATAGGATTGGGGAATATTTACCACCACCTCCACCCATTGGTACATCAATCCCAAGAAGATCCATGAAATATTACAGGCAGTTGCAAACCTACCATAACTCATAGGGTTTGAGTAATTGTTATACCAAGTGCCACAACTCAATTTATCAAACCCTCTGAGGGTCTTGAAAAAATTAGTGGACGTTTCAAATCATCCTCATCCTATAAGGATGGGGGATTTATATCCCAATTACTATCTTATGATTCATCAAATCCTCAACAACAGGATCAAAAATTTCCAATTGTGGCCAATAATTGCACTCATCCCATATGGATGTTGCATTTTCATCATTATTATCACCTAAAAAGAAATAAAACTTCTCCACTTTTGTAGGTAACCATTGATAGTTTTCATATTATCAATTCCTCCTTCCACAAGACAGATCTTCACTATTTGGGGAAGGTTTGGAAATCATGATCGAAAACTCCCTTAAGGTCACTATTCACATAGAGAGATTGGAGGAACATATGGAGAAGACAATAAAACCTCATAAGATTCATATTCCAAAATGATCCAATAGGACTAGGGGTCAGATAAATGACCCAAATGTAACCCTCAAAAGAGGCATAAATGGTGCATAATCTCCCTATTGTGTTGAGAGTAATAGGATAACGGCCATTACCCAGTACACCTTAGTGAATGTCATCAACATAAGTACAACATATGATTTGGATCCAGAAGAAAATGTAGATGGATGCATTGAAAAAATAATACCTTTAGAGTAGGGTGATCTAAATGTACCAACTGAGGATTCACGTACCTGAAATCAAAGGAGGATCCAAAACCTGGAACCTTCGAATAATGAATTTCCACCTCCATGTAGAAAACTACCAAGGATAAATTGAATGGTGTGAATAAATCCCACTCACCACCTAAAAGATTCAAAATTCATTCTATGAAGGAAAGGATAGAACAGTACATGAAAGAGAAACGAAATCTCAAACAGATCAATGAGGAATTACTCAGGGGAAACAATCACACTAGGTATCATCTTCAAACAGAGATGACTATCCCTCCTCAAACATATTAAAAATAAAGATAATATTCCTAAAACAGTGGTGTTTAATCATCATGTTGTCTCTGGATCAAGGAACTATGTCTATCAAAATGAGGAATTCAAGGGTACTTGTGAATTTCCAACAATACAGTAATAGCCTCTCCCCCTCCAGGGCAATCAATCTGTCTTAGAATGGATCAAGAATAAAAGGGAGATGAAAATAGGTCCAACTAATCAAGCCTTTTGTACTCCCAATATAAGTGAGGTGGACCAGATAGTAGTAACTCCTAAACTACTCAACTTCATTAAATCCCTAACTGCTAGAATGTAATCCAAGGAAGGGCGGTGAGAAACTCTATAACTCAATAAGAAGCCATATATCGAATGGATAGGGGAAACTTTTCCACCTACCAGATTTTTTAATACTACCTTATCAACCTTTTATGATGTGAAAGAACTAGAATGGCATCCCATGCACTTCGTGTTCTGATGTGGTCAGATGATGGGCCCTCGAGATCAGCATGAGAAGACCAAACTGAGATTTTTAGCACAAAATCTGATAGGGACAGCCTCTGTTTAGTATAGAAACCTTATATAAGGATCCATTGTAGGATGGGAATATCTTTTTAAATAATTCATTTATCATTTCAGATCCACGCTAAGGAAAAAGACACTTGTCAACCTCAAAAATTGAAAAAAAAAACATGAAAATGAGACGGTTTGTCACTTCATAACCTAGTGGAAAGGTTTAAATTATTCACTCAACATCCCTCTCTCACAAGAGAATATATATGCTGAAAAAATTACATATGAGCTTCAAAAAACTTTGATACCAATTAAGTATATGTTAATTCTGTGAGTTTTTAGAAATGGAACAATACTTGGAGGATTCCATTTAGTATATCCAAGCCCAGTCTCAGATCATGACCTCGGTTAAGGGAAAAGGATTGGTAAGGTAGATACTTATGTTGTTACCCAAAAACCAATAGTAGTTCCCATTCAATAACCTAGGTTGGAACCAAATCATCCAATTCCTCCATTTGAGTGGTAGAAGAAAAATCACACTCAGCCAAAAGAAAAAAGAGATCAGGGATTCCCTCGATTTGAGGAATGAGTTAATAAAGACTACTTATTTCAAAATAATTAGGTCTCTAGTTATTTTCTTTCATCTATGGAAAATAATTTACTCAAGATTCAATATCCTAGTAACCCTATTAGGATAACCACAATAAATGTCCGGACTACTTCTATTTCCATATAAATTTGGGTTACACCATCAAGGATTGCTTCATCTTAAAAATAATTCTCCAAATCATGGTTGATTTTTTGAAAGGTGATGTTGGATAATCCCCTAGAACAAGTGACTTATTTAAACAATGCCCAATAAAAACAAGGGGTGAGTGGGAAGAATTATTTTATACGCCTAGATAGACGTTAAATAATTAGATGACTCAAAATAAAGTTGAAAAATCTCATTCCACCCTAAGAAAAAATCTTCATAGGCCCATAATGATACTTTTACCTAGTAAGGTGACATATAATACATATCCTAGAGGTGGATGTAAACATCATACATAAGAAAATATAGTAGAGGAAAATTCATATTCAAATCCTACACAGGTTCTAACTCTTGAAAACTTCTTTCATTCAATATTTGGATAACGGGCACTACTCCACAAAATGGAATCATCGTCATATGAAGAACACATTTTTTGTCCTATTAATGTATTTCTATTAATAAATCCCATATTTGGTGATTAATACACCTCCAAGAATGATTTCCCCATACCTGACCTGAGAGATGGAGGCTAAGGACACAGAATAAGAGGATACAAGGGATGGTGCCATCGTGGTCAAACTCAATACTTAAGTCACATCCCCATAGAAACACATGGTATATCACTTCATAAACCCCAATAGAAAAACATAGGTATCAAATAACCCTCTAGCAGTTATCCAAATTCGGTCATCTTACCTGACCATCTGGTAGGGGTGCAATTTTCGGATCATTCCAGACAAAGAGGATGGTTAGCATGACCAAAGACACTTAAAATAGATGATACTTAAACATTTTTCAATAACTATACCCATACACCTCAAATAACTCATCTCCCAAGATGCATAATAGGGAGAAACACCACCTTAATAAGCACACACCTATAGAACAAAAGTACGGCATTATGAAATAGTTGGTAGTTTCCCTAGCCAAACTCTCAATCCTATATGCTCTCCATATTTCAAATGAAATTATAGAGGCACTCATTGAAGCCCTACATAGAACATATAATTTTGATATAGAGGCCTCTACATTAAAGGTTTATCGAGTGGATATTATGCCATCATAATTCCATGTCACCAACATGTTAATAGAATAGGATTAAAAAGATATTATCTAGGGACATATCAAGCCCTTATATGTTTCAATTAAACTTGAAAATATATAAAATCAAAGGTATCTGATTGAAAATGGTTTTGGGATCAACCTCATCCTGATTAGTACCCTCCAAAATTTTTCATATAGTGAGGGGGACTTTATGTCCAAAAAGTATAATCATACAAGGGTATGATAAGAGAGAGAAAATACCTCTCAAGAAGATTGAGATAGGGAATTAATTTGGGGACCTCATATCTAATGTTGAGTTCATGTTTATCCAACAAGAAACAGCATATAATTTCATTCTTGGATGACCTTTTCTTCATAGCCACATGGAGGTACCTTCACAATTTCCTCAATTCTTGAAATACTCACTCAAGAGGAAGGTTGACATAGTATATGGTGACAGTGCCCCCATTGAGTCATATAAATACGTATATGCTGAAGTAAGTTTATATAAAAGGGAATAAAAAAACCAATGGTGGATGAAGATATGTTGGCTGCATCCCCCAATGAATTTGGGACCACCCCTGTGATTCCTTGGAATATGCTTGATGGTGACTATATGCTACCCATAAAATTGATTGAGGCATCCGACTACATCCAAGATTTTCAGGCTCCTCTTATCCCCAGTGAACGCATAAAAGAAAACAATCAGCTCCAGAATCTCTCTCCTATGACTTTGGTAGATTAGGATGACAATATCTCATCACATATCCTCTATCACCTCAAAAATGAAAGAGATTCCATTAGATTAACTAACCTTTCTTAAAATCCCTCTACAAACTCGGATATGGAGGGAGAAGAGTATCGCCTCAAGAATACCCCTCCTACAACTAAGAAATGTGCCTCCACCCCCATAGATGAGCTCACAAATGTAAATTTAAGAACAAAAGAAGACCTGAATCCAACGTTGATTACTTCCTTCGTGTCTATCAAGGATAAGGAGATGTATTTTGCATTTCTAAAGCAACATTTATGCGTGTTCACTTGGAATTATATATAAATGCCTACGGAGAAACCCGATGTGTCAATGAAGAACCTTGGATTACCGGATGATCATTGAGGTTTAAAGAAGGAATCTATGAGAATAAACCCCCCTCATGATACAAATTAAGAAATAGAAGTTGAAATTTTGATTAAATATAGCCTTATCCGGGAAGTGAAATACCAAATATAGATCGCCAATATCATCCCAGTAAAGAAAACAATGGGTGGATTAGGGTCTATAATGATTTCAAAGACCCTAATAGACAATAAATTATGGATGAATTCCCATTTTCAATCACAAAAAATATTGATCAATGAAACTGATGGATTCCAACCAGTTTCCTTCACGAATGGGTATTTAGGGTGAAATAAAAGAAATATTGACCCTAAAGATGAATATGCCACTACCTTTAGAGTACCACAAGGGATCCTTTTCTATTAGTTCATTCCCTTTGGATTAAATAATGTTGGAACTAATTACTAAAGCACCATGAACTATATCTTTAATCCCTTATTAGGATAAATAGAAGAATACTATATCGATGAACTGGTGGTTAATTCTTGATAGTGATGTGATCTCTTTATGAATATTCAAGAAATCTTCAACAAGTTGCGGCAGCACAGTTTGAATATGAACCTGCTAAAATTAATTTTTGGGGTAACATCATGGGAATTTATTAGTTTTTTGTATACCACCATGTCATCGAGCTGACCTAGAAAAGACTAATGCAATCCTAGTAATGTCACCTCCTCAGAATCTCAACAAACTGAGGGGGATCCAAGGGAACCTCACTTACATTCAGTGTTTCATTGCTAACCTAGATGGAAAATCACACCCCTTTTTAATTTAATGAAGAAGAGATTCACATACCAATGGGATGAGGACTTCTAAGAATACTTGGAGAATCTCATGTTGTAATTACTATCCCAACTGGTTTTTATGCCCCTAGTAGAAAGAAACTCACTTATCTTATATGTGGATAATAGGGAGTGATCTATTGGTGCTTTCTCCACACAGAAAAGTGATGTATGGAATGAAAATAATCCTTACTACCTCATTAAAATGATTCTAGGTTCTGAGAATTAATATTACAGGGTCAACAATAAATTATTTTTACTAATTTTTGTAGTTAAAAAGATGAGAAATTACCTGCAACATCATGAAGTACACTTGGTCTCTCGTATTGACCAACTCAACTATATCCTTGGTCACCTATACTGATTGTAAATTTGGATGGATGGGTGGTAATTCTACATCAATATGACGTCAAATTTTTGTCGCATAAGGTAGTTAAAGGAAAAGACCTAATTAAATTCCCTGTATAAAATCCTACCATATAAAGCACACCAGTGGACATCAATCTCCGAGAAAAATAAGTTTATTATGACCATAATGCTCCTAAAACATGGGAGATTTATTTTATCGGTGACTCCCGAAGTCCTATATATACGAGTATCAAAACCAAAAGGCTCAACCATGTCAGTCTATGAATTTTATGTCTCCCTGGATGAAGAAATTTTTTCCTACACATTCTCATTTTTTGAAGGATGCACTGATAATGAGGCTGAATATTAAGCCCTCATTACAGCCATTGAACTATCCCTATAGATACAAATAGAATTCCTGAATATCAAAGAGTATTCAGAGCTAGTGATCAAGAAAATAATTGATGAATATTCCATCAATAAGGATGAATTGAACCCTATTATCAATTATGTTAGAGGACTAATTGTAGAGTTATCTTTTGGACCAATATTACATCTTGTCCCTCAATCACAAAATGATTATGTTGATGCACTGTCTAATGAAGCCATAGTCCTGGATGAACCTGATCATGATGATGTGGTCTTCTACATCATGCACCAAATGATGTTCTCATAAGTCATAATCTATGACATGGAGGAAATCTATCAGTTCAAAATCACCCCAAATCATGACTAACTTATATCCACCCCTAGATAAATGGAACCCAAAGTTGAATATCTAAAAAATGGGACCCTCCCATTAGATTGAGCCAAAAGAGAGTATACATGATGTCAATTTTTGAATTTTATCCTATAGGATTGTCCAAATAATCAAAAAAATATCTATTTAAATGAGGATTAGATTTAATCCTCCTCAGATGCATAGTAGAAAGAGATATTACCACCCTAATGGAAGAAATCTATACAGGATCCTATGACACTCATCAGTCTTGGACTAGGATCTCCCACCAAATTTGGAGCCTTTTTTATTTCTGGAAAACCGTGATATAGGACTATGTGGAGTTCACCAATAAATTCCATGCATTCTATATTCATGAGAAATTAAATTTCATGCTTTCCAGATTCATGAAAACTTCATCCATCAACCCCCAGAATTGCTACATATGGATAAATATTATTGGTTATTTCTCATATGGGGAATGGATGTTATGGAGCCATTTTCCTCAGCCACAGCTAAGTATTTAATGTATATCCTTAATTTTACCAACTTATTTTCCAAAGGGGTTGAGGTAATACACCTCAAGGAATTCAGGAACAAGAATAACATTAACATCATAAATTCAAATATCATCACTAGATTCAGAGTCCCTCACGCGATACTAATGGACAAAAACAATAACATTTGTTCTTCAAAAATGAAAAAATTATACCAGGAGTACAACATTGAGTCCAACCATTCATCTTACTATCATAAAGTAGAAAATATATAGATAGAGGCCTTCAATAAGACTGTTTCAAAAATACTCTAGATGATTATAGGAAAAGACAAGAAGTCCTGACTGAATAAGTTCCTTCATTCTTTATGGACCTGCTGTACCACCATTCACAATTCCCAAGAACTGACCCTATATTCAATGGTGTACAAAATCATGGTATTTCATACCATAGAATTATAGTTTCCCTTTATTTGAATAACTATCATTAGAAAACTCTTAGATGATGATAAATCACAAAAGATGCTGGATAAGTTTGAACAGATCAATAAGAAAAGGTTGTGTATGCTTCACAACCTCCAATTCTAATAGAATCGGATCATACGAGCCTTTAATATAAAGTTTTTACTCCATTAATTCCTTCAAGGAGAACTGGTATTGTCTCTTAGAACCCAAATGATACTAGGAAAGAAACCTCTAATGTTGGAACCCAAATAGGAAGGACCTTACATCATACATAATGTTTATTCCAATGGAGCTTGCTCATTGGGAACAGTGGATAGGGAATGAGTCACATCCTCACCAATGAAAGGTTTCCCAAAAATAAATTTTCCTAATTTTTATCAAGAATATACCATCAAGATAAAATGATGTTAAATTGTATAAATGGTCTTATCCATATGACATGAAACTATGATACGCCATTACATCCTTGCCATATTACATTAAACTAAAATAAAAACACCCTATTCATATGAAATTAAATAGAAAGGAAAAAAATACTTGTTACGTGATGCTAAACTATATGATAGGTGCATCCTTACTGCATGACATTGAACTAAATGGAAGTATTCATGGAAGAATACTTTAAATTGTATGGTATCCTATGTCCCATAAACAATAATTTAAACTCCACTTTACTTCCTTTCCACAAAAAATTAAACTGCACAGAGAAAATCATTTCATGGATGATTCAATGAACATTATCTAGATATATACAAATTAAAAATGAAGTGCCCCCATCTCTGTATGTGAATCATATCCATAGAGGGAATCTATCCATTTATGAACTATTCAAGGATTGATTCCTTCCATCAGTGGATATGTAGTGATGCATGGATCCCAAATCCTGAGTCATGTTGCAATATATAGACACCATTATTCCTTACTTCATAACATCAAACTACTTGGACAATGAATCTCTCATTAAATGTTAAAATGTTCTCAGAACTCTGTATGGATTTATTCTCATTCGAATGAGATACGTAGATATTCTTAGATCCTATATCTTGGAAAATCCACCATATGATAAAATTTCCCCTATCCTTTATTTTAAAAATCTCAGTGTCATAAAAGAAATGAAACGACCCAAACTCTTATAAATTAAATTCCCCTTTTTTATTTAATAGATATAGAAAACACATGAACTTATTAAGTTTTCTTTTATACAATTGGATTTAAATAACCCTTAAGTATCATTACCATTGATAATATTGTGGTTGAACAGTGATCACACGATAAGTATAAATATATGGTTTTAACAAATACTTTTGACACAGACAAATGAAGTGATATCCTGATCCAGTTGGATTGTACCCTATAAAGCCCATTTATCATAGATTTCAAGGGATATAGCATTTTTAGCTTTTCCCTAGACCAATCCCAAGTCGATATCCAAGAACTTAAGCATGAGATAAACCATTTACGAGAGAAATTCAAGATCATTGAGATCACCAACCAAACCATGTTAACCGATCTGCCCCATGAAATACCCACCATCTCACACCTTTCTCTTAAAGAATATACTGGTTTAATAAAGTAATATGTATCAAGACCCTATAAATAACATTATGTACATTATTTTTGTATAGAATAACGAATATATTTTCTTCCTATTATTTTTACTTCTTAAAAAACAAAAAGTATTTTTGGTTAATATTCAAATTTAATTAAGAAATATATTTTTTATGAAGTAATGGATTTTTAAATAAAATTTTTTAATATAATATTATTATTTTTATAAAATATAAATATCCATAAAAATTTTATGAAGTAAAATTTAAAATTTATTAGGATTCAAAAACTATTATTATCAAAAAAACAATCATTTTCAATAAAAGTCGGTTTTGTTTTAAAATATAAAAATTCACATATTTAGAAAATTATTTAGATAAAATGAATATTATTTTTTGGATCAGGATGTTGGATTTATCCACCAATGAATTTTTCATAATTTTCTGAGACATTTGAATTTTTGGGTAAAAATTAAATATTGTATAAATATACGGTATGTTTTATAACATTACAATGGCACAATAATGATTAAATAAATATGATAAAATGTATATTTGGGCAAATATATGTTTTGTCTTTAAAATAATGTGGTTTTATATTTATTTTATTTATTTTTTAAATTCATTATGAATCCTCTAGGACATATAATATATTTTATGATTTTAAATTAATTTCTTTAAGTGTGTGACTCACCTCCCCATAAGAAAGCGAAGTATTTTAATGATTTTGGCCCCTATACTTATAAAATAATCTAAAACACTCCCTTTTTTAGAAATAATGGGGAAAACCATGGAATGGTTTGTGTCTTTGAATATTTTATTATGTAGTGTCCAAAACCAAAACAATAATGAAATCCCCCTCTTTTCCAATATAAACCCACCTAATCTCCCATTTATCATCACAAAAACTCCTTGAATCTCATCCAAACTCAATTTTCTACACCTTTTACCACGCCAAAATTTCATAAGGGTTCTTTTTCTTTCTCCTCTTACTTCAAGACTCTTTATAATGATATACCCACTATTTACAACTAATTGTGTTGGGTAATGTCCTTACATGTCCCTCTTATTTTTAATTTCATGTATAAAATATTAAATTCCCATTTCTCTCTCATCAACCCATTTTATGAATTTCTATATGATGTCATTATTTTACTGAAATTTCACCATGATCTTCCATGCCAAAATCATTATGTAGTGAATACCATAACCATTTTTCTATCAAGGGTATTCACCTTTATGACCATATACTTATTGATATGGTAATTAAATGTATGTATTCCAAATTCCATGATCGTTAAATAAACTATTGTGATTAATAAATCCATATTGTATGATCTATGTGGAACACATAAGTGTGAAAATGACGTGACAATAAAGGGTGCGCCCCAATAGTGCTCCAATGCATTGGGTGGTGTTTAGTATCATGATATGTCATGATAAATGAGCTTTGACTCATTCTCCTCCATTTGAAAATATTTTTACTCATGCTCCTCCATGTGTAATGATCTTGACTCATTCTCTTTCATGTGAAATGAGCTCTGAATCATGCATCTCAATGTACAATGATCCATAACTAATTATAATATCATGTTGTATGTTGTAGCCATATTTCCCATCTTATGACTATCATGATATATCATGTCTTATTATTCATGTTTCTTTTATGTTCCATTGATATGCCTATTTTTTAACATGTATTGTATTCCTTATGTTATGCCTTTTTTATTCTCTTACTTGACTTTATAGATCACCCATTTCTTATGTATGTCCGCAAGTTATCCCATACACTGTTAAGTACAAAGGGATGTAGTTGTCATGTAAAATAAGTTTTCAATAAAGACTTTACTTTTCATGTTTTAAGTTTTTATGTAATGTACCTAATTTACCAAAGACATTAGACCTCTCAATCTTCTGAGTTGTATTAAGTGCAATTTTGTGTAATAAATCATGTTTAAATATGAAATGGAGAGCATAGTTGGTATCTGATGATAGGTTTAGTTATTCTTGGTATTAGGATTATAAAAACCTAGTGAAACCCTTTAGGGATAATACTAAGTATAAGAAAAGATCCCCAAAATTTTTGAAAGTATAGAGTAAGTAGTTTTTTAAGAAAATGTGTCCCTTCTTGGATAGTACAAGTGGACGTGGTTCTGGAACAGATGTACCTAAGAGAAACAACTCTGAAAATGTGTGATGGGCACGACTTGGGGTAACCTGGTACAGAAAAATAGGCTTTACTGTGCACCTAGTTTGAAACTCTTGGGAGATATGCTTTGGTAAATTCATAATATCATTATAAACCATTATTAAGGGAACAAAAAATGACTATAAGAATATATGTTAGGAAGTACATCATGGATAACATATATTGAAGCTTAGAAACTCATAAGTTAAGGGGATAAAAGGAATTTATAATTTATCACTTTAATGTCATTGGATTCCATTTTATGTGTTTAATTATCTAAGGTACTCATCACTAATTTTTCTTTTATTCTAGAAAATGGCTAGAAATAGGAGGAATCATGATAATAATCAATGTGAAGGGCAGTGTGAGGATTGACCAAATGAGAAGTACAACCTGATGGGAATGGGAATCAGAAACTTTTCCATGATACTCTCTCATTTAACCATAGTTATGAATAAAAACATGGATGAGGATGAGCGCTAACCCCCCACCCCCCAAGAGAGAGCTACCTGTAGTCGAGAGCTTAATGTGAAAAATGCCTCATACTTTCATTGGATCATCGAGTCCCTTAATCACTAATAAATGAATCAATTCCATTGAAAATGTATTATCCATCCTTAAACGTTCTGAAAAAGATAAGTTTCTTCTGGTTGTTTATCATATTGAGGGTGAATATGATTAGTGGTGGACATTGATCAAGAATAAAAATCCTGAGGAAGATATCAAAGTAATGTATTGGAAGGAATTATGGAAAATGTTTTTTGATAAATATTTCCCATGCATACTCCATCCTAAGATGTAAATATATTTCTTTTTACTCAAGAAAAAGGATGACGAACATATTGGTGTGTACTGTAGGACCTCGGGACACCCTGATAGGGGAGGGGTGAATCAATGTGACAACTTTTTCTTTTAATGTGATGGATCTTGTTCCTACGTTGGTAGAAAATTGTTAAACCTGTATGATGAAATTAATCAGAAAGAAAACATTCACATGCAGAGAGATGACACAACACTTTTTACTTAGTTCACCACTAAGGGCTACATCCAAGGAGAATATGCCTATAGGTTGTTGGTCATACCAAATTCCATTAAACTTCACTAGATGTGTATTACAAAGGTTTGGGCACAGTCACTATGTCCCAGGCTCACTGACTTTACAAAAGTTTAGGGATAGCTCAATGCATCCCTTGGGTCACTCCCATTGACTCCTCCTGGATCACTGCCTTTGGTGAAGTCCCAATCAGTTTATAGACTTTATGGTCTCCTCATCTTCGTTAATGAATACATCCTCTGTTGTATGTAGACGCTCTGTTGAAGTCTAACTTTCACTGGTAGACTAATATCACTTTGCACCAAAGGTATTGGGAAATCTTCCAGGTTTCGTGCAGCTCTAAAGAGACCAGCATGCTTCAACTATACCTGGTGCGCTTCTCCAACACCAGTGTGCAAGTTTTAATATGGCACTCAAGTTCACCTCTCCCACTTGCATGACACTCACTTCTTCAACTTCAAACTTGTGCAACTCACATCCTTTTACGCCAAAACCGATTTTGGCGCGTAGCTATGAACTGTCGCGCTTCTTCAAATTCTGGCGTGCAAGTGTTACAAAACCACCTGTGCGAAACCTCCTTCACCAACTCCAAACTTGGGAGACTTAACCCCTTTCTCACCCAAAACACCTTGGACGCGCAGCAAACAACTGTCGCGCAACTTCAACTTGCTCGACCCACCACCACTTGTGTGACCACAACACTTGCACGATGGGAGATTTGAATTTCTCTGAGTCTGAACATTATACTTAATGTGGAGGGGTCAACCTATTTTTATAGGCATTTAGATACCCTACGTGACGTCGCACAAGTCTTCCCTCGACACGCAAGTTTTGGCGTGAAAGTCTCTACCGCGTAAGCCACTTGCGCGACCAAACATAAAACTTGGGTGCCCTTCTCCCTTTTCCATATTTTGATGCTCTGATCTAGAAAAACATATGGCGTGAAAGTTTCCAAACCTCCAATTCATCGGCGCGCAAGTCTCCTTTCCAAAAACCACTTTTCTCCATTTGTCGATTTTCAGGCCCAAAAATTTGGCAAACACTGGAAAACGATGCCACCTTCAATACTGTTATCTGCTTGTTCTGTATGATCACTTTGATGGCACAAATTCTGAACATCCACTGAGGATTGACAACAAACACAAACCATACTCCAATTCATGCATAGAATGACCATGGCTCTAACATGTACAAATTAAACTTCACAAGACTTTCACAATACACCTCTAGTTTTTTCGTTACCCTAAAATAAAAGGTTAACCACTTCTTTGGTGGGATAAATCCTAGCCAACAAGAATCCTTGAAAATATGGGACATTTATAGAAATTAATAAATTTTCCAATGTTCCCTCAAAGTTGAGATGGAAATCAGTGAATCTCAGGGGTATCATGGGAATAAGAAGTAGAAAGTGGACTTTAATTCTTGTGGTCTAATGGATAAATCCAACGGTGTAAATAAATTCCATCATACCACGTGTCAAAGGTGTGTAAATAAGAACCCTAGAAATATCCTAATGGGATCAAGGAAATTCTTTAGGTCTAGAAGAGAAGGTAACCTAGCAAATAATTGCTGATAGGAGAAACCCACTAATGTGACAGAGGAAAGGAACACTCTGATCGACCCTCAACACATTGTTTATTGTTACTACTACAAAGAACCATGGTACTTTATGAACCAATTCCCTAAGCCAAGGGTTTTTAGAGGCAACCAACAACCTCCAAGGAATCAAGGGGGATCTTTTTCCATCACTACTACTAAAGTGAATCCCAAAAATGAATTGGTGACAGGTATGCTAGTTATTCATTCAAGAATAGTGAACGTACATTTTTATTCCAATTCTATTCATTCATTTACAACACAAAAGATTAGTATAACTATTCAAACACCAACACAAATAATAGAATTAGAGATATCGGTGAAAATGGAAATTGGGGAAATTATTTCATCCCATGTAAATAACTCCTCCCCTATCACAATTCTTGGATTGAACTTTCTCGTGAACCTTATAATACTTAAATTGGTGGCATTTGGTGCAATTTTGGGCATAGATTGGCTTTCCCTATATAAATCCAACATAAATTGTTGTGATAGGGAAATCACTCTCTATATAGAAAATCAACCCCTTATTTTGTATAGGTGAGAGGAAGAAGATGAATCTTCTTTAGAACTATCATCTCAATCATGGATATTACTTCCCTATGAGAAATCATATTTAGATCAAATGATTGAGTCTAGGGAAAGTATCATCCTTGAAGATCTACCTATTGTGAGGGAATATGATGATGTGTTTCCTGAGAAATTTCCTAGTCTACTTCTTAGCCAAGATATCAAATTTTCAATCGAACTTATTCCTGGGGAATTACCAATATCCAAGACTCTGTATAAGATTTTTTTTTAAATAGAGGAATTGAAGAAACAACTACATTAGAATCAAGATAAATGGTTTGTATGCCCAAGTGCTTCACCATGGCTTGCACCATTCCTCTTTATCAAGAATAATTATGGGTCAATGTGCCCTTTTATTGATTATCGGGATCTCAACAAAATCATAATGAAGAACAAGTATCATTTTCCATGAATTGATGAATTGTTTGATCAGCTATGTGGAGCATAATACTTCTCCAAGGTGGATCTTCAGTCAGTAAAATACTAAGGGTGAAGAAGTCAAATATCCCCAATAATACTTTTTGTACAAGGTATGGGAATATGAGTTCCTAATGATGCCTTTAGGACTCACCAATGCTCCAGAAATCTTCATGGACTTTATGAATAGAGACTTTAGATATTACCTTGACCAATTTTTGGTAGTCATTATAAATGATATTCTAATATAATCCAAAACCAAGTAGGAGCATGAGAATAATCTGAGAACTAAGCTAAAGACATTGTGAAAGGATAATCTTTGTGGAAATTACATCAGGTTTGATTTTTTGTTTAAGGAAGTATCATTATAGGGGCACATCATCACAAGAAATGGGAAATCTATGGATACTTTCAAGAAAAAATCAATTGAGGGATGGTTGAGGCAAACATCTATGATAGATATCTATAGCTTCCTTGGTTTAGATGGATATTATCGACAATTTGTGAGGAATTTCTCATGATTTTCAAACCCTCTTACCAAGCTAACTCAGAAGGTAGTTAAGTTTTCTTGGAATGTTGAATGTGAAGAAATCTTTGTGGAGTTGAAAAGGAGTCTTATCAATGCCTATGTACTCACGCTACCCACAAGTGGGGAGCCTTTCATAATTTTCAGTGATTCTCCAAAGAAGGTACTCGGATGTTTGTTGATGATAAATGAAAAAGGCATTGCCTACACCTCAAGGGAGTTGAAAATCCATGATCAAAACCATCCCATGAATGATCTAGAGTTAGCATTTGTGATCATTGCGTTAAAAATATGGAGGCATTATATCTTTGGGGAGAATTTTGAAATATATATGGATAAAAAAAGTCTCAAATATATATTCACATAAAAATATTTGAATATGAAACAACAAACACAGTTATATCTCATAAAGGATTATCACTGCCCAATCCACTACAATCATGGGAAAGAGAAAAATGTGGAGAATGATCTAAGTATAAAAGACCCATCAACACTATAATTCATGAGAATCAAGAAGGATTTGATATTCTTAGACTTAAATAAGATGATCATGGTAATCATAAATAAATTAATATCATCAATCCTTCCATAAATGATTGCTCAACTGTATATTTTTCAAAGGTTAAATAATGATCAAAAAGATGATGTGGGAATTCAAAATAAAGTTAAAACTATCAGAAAATGGAAATCCTTGGAGTTTAATGTTGATGAAGAAGGAATTGTGATATTTGAATCAATACTATGTGTTCCATCAAATCCTAAGTTAAAGAAAGACCTTTTGGATAACGCACATAGTTTGAATTTCTCCATTCACCTAGGAAACACAAATATGTATCGAGATCTCTGAAATAATTATTGGGGGGATAACATGAAGAAGGAGTTCACTGAATATACATAAAAGTTCCTGGTATATCATCAAGTGAAGGTTGAATGGAATAATTATAAGTGATGTTTCAACCATCACTCATACCAATATGGAAATCAGAAAACATCACCATGGACTTTGTCACTGGACTTCCAAAGACATCCAAAGGAAATAATTTTATCTAGCTTGTTGTCAATCATCCAATAAATATCTCACACTTCATTATGATTTGAGAGTATTTCTCACTAGATCAATTGGACTATATATACATCATATAACTGTTAAGGCTTCCTAGAGTATTGCTATTAATTGTGTTCGATTGAGATCCAAGATTCACCTATTTGTTTTGGAAATCTCTCCAGCATTATCTAAACACTGAGCTGTATTTCAATATAGATTATCACCTTCAAACTGATGGCCAATCTGAGAAGACTATCCAAACACTTGGGGACATTTTAAGAGCTTACTCAATAGACTTCAAAGGTTGATGGGACCAACATCTTCCTTCGGTATAGTTCTCTTACAACAATAGTTTCCATTTGAGAATCCAAATGGTCCCTTATGAAGCCCTTTATGGGAAAAGGTGTAGAACATGGGCATTTTGAGATGAAGTTGGGGAATGAATACTTCTGGGTCCAAAAATGGATAAAGAAATGGTGGAGAAGGTTAAGACCATCAAGTAGCACCTCAAAGCTACTCATATTCGATAAAAGAGTTATGACGACAATTGTTGACATGACCTAGAGTTCAATTTTGGAGACATGGTATTCCTCTACATATATCCATGGAAGAGGGTGATGAGATTTGGGAATAATTTAAATCTTATTCTAAGGTACATCATCCCTTTTTATATCCTTGATCACATCGGGGCATTAGCCTATCAACCAGCACTCCCACCAAAACTATCTCAGGTGCATGATGAATTTCATGTATCCCTATTAAGAAAGTATATCCCAGATCCATCACATGTACTCAATCTAGAGGTGGTACCATTAGATAATGACCTTTCCTGTGAGTAGTATCTGGTGAAGATATTATATCATAGAGAAAAAATTTGACAAAATAATACAATGCCCCTTGTCAAGGTGTTGTGACGAAACCAAAATATTGAAAAAGAAATGTGGGAACTAGAGTTGGTGACAAATCTAAGTTACCATCATCTATTTTAGTGTGGGAAAAGGGAATTTTGAGGGAAAAACTTCTTAATGGGGGAAGTTTCTAATGAACCAAACTGTTATGAATAAAATTCCCCTTTTTGATTTAAGGGATATAGAAAACACATTCACTTATTAGGTTTTGATTTGTCTAATTGGATTTAAATAACATTTAAGTATCATTATCGTTGATAACATAGTCATTGAACAGTGATCACGTGACTGGTATAAATATAGCATTTTAACAAATCCTTTTGACATAGACAAAGGAAGTGATGGTCTCATCTAGTTGGATTATGCCTTATGAAGCCCATTTGACAGAGCTTCTGAGGGAGATAGCATTTCTAGGCTTTTCCCCAGACCAATCCCAAGATGATATCCAACAAATTAAGAATGAGTGAAACTGTTTACAAGAGAATTTTAAGCTCATCGAGATCATGGAGAAAACCATGTTCACTGAATGGCCCCCTGAAAGGCCCACCATTGAGAACCTTACTCTTAAGGATTATTTTTTTGTAATAAAGGGGTATCAATACCCTAGTAATAAGATTATGTATATTATTTTTTATAGATTAATGAATATATTTTATTCGTATTTTTGTTACTTTTAAATGCACAAATAGAATTTTTGGTTAATATTCAAATTCAATTAAGAAATCTATTTTGATGAATTAATGGATTTTTAAAATCTATAATATCTTAATAAAATATTATTATTTTTATTAACTATAAATAATCATATTGTTTTCATGAAGTCAAATGTAATTTTTATTAGGGTTCAAAAACTACTATTGTCAAAAGACCCATCATTTTCAATAAATATCGATTTTTATTTTAAAATGTAAAAATTCACATATTTAGAAAATTATTTATATAAAATGAATATTATTTTTGGGATCATGATGTCAAAATTATCCAATGATGAATTTTTCCTAATTTTATGAGAGTCAAATTTTTGTGTAAAAATTAAATATTATATAACTATATGGTGTGTTTATGAAATCATAATGGATTATTAATGATGTAATAAATACAATAAAATATATCTTTAAAAAAATATATTTTTTTTATTTAAAATAATTGGGTTTTAATTTTATTTGATTTATTTTTTAAATCCATTATGAATCCTCTAGGACATATAATATATTTTATGATTTGAAATTCATTTCTTTCAAACTGTGAATCACCTCCACGTGTGAAAGGGAACTATTTTAATAAGTTAGGACATTGGTATTATAAAATAGTGTAAAAAACACCCATGTTCCAGAAACCATGGGGAAACCCATGGTATAGTTTGTCGTTTTGAATATTTTATTATGTAGTGTCCAAAACCAAAACAATAAAAAAAATCCCCCTCCTTTCCTATATAAGCCCTACCGATCACCCATTTGTCTCCACTAAAACTCCTTGAATATCATACACACTTATATATATACTCCCTATAGTCCTCCCAAGGTTCCCCCAAGCACCCAAAAACCCTCTCTTGAGCCTTTGGAGTCACATATCCAAATAAGGTATTTTTATCCTCTCCTTTGAATTCAAGCACGTTATTTGAGATTAGTTCATTTAATTTCAATTTATTAAATTTTAATTCGATTAAAATAATTACCTTACTACCCAATTGATGTTATTTTTATGAGGGATAATTTATTCCTCCTCATTTGGACCCCTACCAAATCCATTACTATGCCGGAATTTCGTAAGATATTTCTCTCTTCTCATTTCCATTCAAGCACTTCTTTTATATTATGATTCTTAAATTAAATTTTTATATTTTGGGATATTATTTTATATGATTAAATAACTATCCATTATATTTATAAATGATTATATCTTCCTTTCTCACTCATTAATCTCCCCTATGATTCTTTATGTTCACCTGTTACCGTGCCAAAATTTCATAAGGGTTCTTTTGTTTTCTCCTCTTTCTTCAAGAATCTTTATTATGTTACGCCCTATATTTCCAATTTATTATATTGGGTAATATCCATAAATTTCCTTATTACAGTCCATTTAATTTATAAATAATTATATACCCCTTTCCATATCATCAAATCATTTTATGAATTACTATATGATGTTGTTAAGTAGTCAAAATTCCATGGTGATTTTTCATGCCAAAATCACTGTGTAGTGAATACCATACCCATTTCTATATAAACGGTATTAATATTTATGAAAATATACTTATTAATATATGAATTACATGTATTTATTGTACATTCCTTGATCATTGAATAAACTATGATGATTAATAAATTAATATTGTATGATCTATGTGGAACACTTAAGCGTGAAAACGAAATGATTATGAAGGGTGCACCCTGGTAGTTCTCCAATGCATTAGGTAATGTTAAGTATCATAATATGTCATTTGAAATTAACTTTTAATCAATATCATCCATTTTCAATTAGTTTGACTCATGATTCTCTATGTGCCATGATCTTGACTCATGCACCTTCATGTGCAATTAGCTCAGACTCATGCTCATCCATGTGCATTGATCCTTGAATCATGATAATAGAATCTTGTATATTATTTACACATTTAAAATGTAATATGATTATCATGTTATTCCATGAATTATTATTCATGTTCCATTTATATGCATATTGTCTAACATGTATCGAATTCCTCATGTTATGCCTTTTTTATTCCCTTATTGGGCTTTATAGCTCACTACTTTCTTATGTATTTCCTCAGGTTATCCCATGTAGTGTTAAGTAGAAAGGGATATTTTGATATTTTAAATTAAGTTTTCAATAAATATTTTGCTTTTCATGTTTTAAGTTGTTTTCTAATGTACCTAATTTCCCCAAGACACTATACCTCTCAATATTCTTAGTTGTATTAAGTGCAATTTTTTGTAATAAATAATGTTTAAATATGAAATGAAGAGAAGGGTTGTTATAAAAAACCTTTTTCATTCCTTTTTTCTCAAACCAAGAAAAGATCATGTGGTCTTAGGAATTTTGGTAAGGTCTTTCCCACATGATTGATACATATAAGTTCAAAACAAGGTTAGCATGGTCTTAGATATAAGACCTTAAAATTCACACCATAATTTCTTACCGCATGATGTTAAACTTCATAGTTGACGTCTATTATATGACATAAAAATTCTCATAACTATGGACCTTGACTGAGATGACCACTATCCTTAGTGTTTGTATTCCATCGCACCTCCATTAGATAAGTACATGTGGCTTGATCCCTTCCTTTGTCAATACATAGTGACGCTAGCATATCTAATCGTCAGTCCATCCATAACATTAACGAGGAAAATTACCCCCACTCCATGTGGTTTAAACCAGTGTGGAGATTTTTTCATTCGAGACTTGTGTGAGGCTTTATTTCTACAATCAAAGGATATGTAGTGACTCCCGGATCCCCAATCTTGAATCTAGAAAAAACATTAACAGTAAAAATTCCTCCTCTTCATATGGGCCAGACCTATGTGGAGAGTTTTCCATTCAAGAGCTATGTGTGGCTTGATTCTTGCCATCATAGGATACGTAGTGACACTCAGATCTCCAATCATGGGTCCATCCACAACATTAATGAGAAAAATTCCCCCATATATGTTTGGGTTATACATAAATGGATATTTTTTCATTCCTAAAATATGTGTCTCTTGATTCATATCATCACAGGATATGTAGTGACACCCAAATCTCTAATCCTGGGATAAGAAACAACATTAATGGGAAAACTTCCCCCATATAAATATGATTTAGACCTATATGGAGAGTTTTATATTCAAAAATTATATTTTTCTTGAGTACTGCCATCACATCATACATATTGACACCCAGATCTCCAATCCCGGGGGCTAGCCGCAATATTAATAGGAAAAATTCCCCCCTCTGCCTATGGGTCAGACCTATGTGGAGATTTTTCTATTCAATAACAATTTGTGACTTTAACCCTTCCATAATAGGATATATATTGACAAAATGATTTTCAATATTAGGTCCATACACAATATTAAGTAGGAAAAAATCCCCATGTATGTATGGGTCAGACCTATGTGGAGAGTTTTTCATTCGAAAACTATGTGTGGCTTGATTCCTGCCATTATAGGATACATAGTTACACTCAAATATTCAATCTTGGATTTATATTCAACACATATATTTCTAAATATTCACCCTCTTCATATAGGCTAGACCAATGTGGGTAACTATCTTACATCCTCACCGCGTGATGTTAAACTTCAAGGAATAAATCCTTGTTGCATGACGTTAAATTTCACGACTGATACATCCCCACCACATGAAGTTAAAATGTGAAAACCATCACCCATCATCATTCCTTATCAAAGGACAACAAGATCCTAACCCCATTAAACTAGAGTACAGGTTGCCTTTATCATATTTTAATCACCTCAACCCAAAAACCACACTTCATGACTTGAAAACCTTGAGTATCCACAATACTTTCATTTCCCCTAGAAAGGAGAATAGATCTATCCATTTTACCATGCTAGAGGTGGAACTATATAAGTTTTTTAACCTATAAATCAGTGACATATTGTCTATAGAGTAAGTTTTTCTGATCCTTGGGAGCCTGACATCGCCATGGTGGAACTCTGCATCTTAGGGTGTTTCTGTGTCATCCCCAACATGATTGTCCCATACCATTACTCATAACCTGAGAACCTCAATCCATGATTTAAAACATTATCATATCCTACTCAAAAGGTTTTTGGAGAAATCTTTACCCTAGGAATCCTAATTAGGCTACTTTATAATGTTCCCCTCATCAGGTCCATATACATCATGAACTTATAGTACATGCACTTTGGTCAAACCTTTATGAAATTAAAATGTATCCATTGATGGTCCAAATCATAAGAACATAAACTTCTTGTTAAAGAAACTTGAAAATTTTCTGGTTGAAACCCCAAAAAGGGCATCTTAAGAAAAGTTCATTTCTCCGCCCACTAAACTCTATATCTTTATAGTTTAGGAAAAAAATTACATTGTAAAAAATAATGTATAAAACACAAAGGTCCCACTTTGTGATCCTAGTGAAATATGAACCATGCTCACTGGACCCTCTGGTCTAGGAAAAAGTTAAACTAATTATTTGTAGCATCTCCTATCCTTGATAACATATTTTCTAAGAAATTAAACATCTTTGAGGGTTCTTTAACCCTTATGGAATATTAAATTTTTTATAAAAAACCTTTATTTCCTTGAAGTTTGATCCAATACAATGAGTTCCTCGAGTTGGTATCCTGCTCTTGGAACCCCGTCAACCATCAGCACCATTTATCTTGGTTATTCCCTGTTTAAAACTGGTAAAAGGGATTGGATGGTGCAAAAGGACCCTACTAATATTCATGGGATAATTTCAACCTGGTAAATAGGTTGTGCCTAGGGAATTCTTGATCCCAAAATAGCCCCCTTAAATCTAGAAGTTATTTTCTAGGCTGTACGGAATATAGGATTCCTCCATCATCAATGGTTCACTTTTACCCAATAGTTCCCACCTCTAGTTATCTCAGGTATTCCTAGACCATGATTTACATTCCTGATACCATGCTATTCAAGTGTATTTGACATATTTAATACAATGAAACTGTATATTTTACCCTTTATCAAAGCAGGAATGTGACATTCTATTCCAAAACCTTTTGATTTCCCACACCACTAGACTAAAAACCACATGTTATTAGGACCGAGCCTCCCAAGAAAAATCTAAACTGCACTAAGGTTCTAGAACCCTTCTTCGATGGATCATTTCTCTATATCCCACTTCATAATCTAGAAATTTTAGACTTGTAAATATTCTAAGTCCCTTGGAAAAGAGTAGGATCCCCTTTACTTGACCATGCATGTAATCCCTACAGGCTCGTGTATAAAGGATTCAGACTTACCAACTAGAGTCATATCGTTCTTGCAGGAAAGTAACTCTAATCCCCATGAGCCCTAGTAACACCATATTGTAACTCAACACCTTAGAGTGTTTTTTGTTAGCCATAGTATTCCATATTCATCGATTGAATATTTTGTTTTATGATTTCCACCACCCATATTCCAACTATCCAGGTGGACGTGAATTCCCTAATATTTTATCATTGACCAATACCATATAAAAAAAATTCATGTCCCTTGGAAATTTATGGGGATTCCTCTACATGACCATGAATGTAATCCCTATGGGCCCATGCATAAAGGCCTTTTACCCACCAACTAGATGCATCTCCTCCTTGCAGGAAACAAACTCTAATACTCATGATCCCCGGAAACACCATGGAGGAACTCAGCACCTTAGAGTTTTTTGTTTCATCTCTAGAATGTATTTCCCATTCCATTATTTTTTTTTCATATCCGGGTAGAAAAAATTTAAACTGCATATCATTTTACAACCTTACCGCATGACATCAAAATTCATGGAATATTTTCTTATCGCGTGACATTAAACTGAATAGATAAAGTTACTTCATGAACAATATATTACCAGAATTATATGGCCTGATTATGAAGACCCCAAACTATAGAAAAATAATGTTCCAATTTGAAATATATTAATACATCAAATTAAAAGAGATATAAGCATCACTGGGCTGAAAATATGGAAAGGGAACCCTAGGAAAAAGTAGAGTCTCTGCTTTCTGGACATTCACTTTGTGTGATCAAGGAAAAATAAATCATTTATAAAATTTAAAAGGACTAAAACTTGTTAGGTTAAAAATACATAAGACGGTGGCCAGAGAAAAATCCAATTATACACCTTCTAAGCTTCTACATATAACACTTACTAAAAATATAGGTCAATATAAAAATAAAAAGATACAAAGCTTGTAGGCATCATTATTTTTCCTCAAAAAAATAAAGTTATGCTTTCTAAGTTCACTAACTTAGGGAAAACGTATTTCATTCTCCCTCGAGGATATATATTCCACCAAAATTATCCTTTTAAACAATGTTATCTCAAGACAATCTAAGGATTTACATTAGAGAGAAACCTTACGTCAATGGTATTCATGGGAAATTATCTAGAGAAATATTTTGTAATTCAAGCCTTCAAATCCAATAATTTGGGTTTACTCGGTATTATACAAAGGATAGGTATCATTGATAATATGTATGATGTCAAGTTAATGAAATTTCATGCACATCATCAACGAAAGAAGTTTAGATAATGAAATATAATGTTCTGAATATTTATTCATTGATAATGTGAAAAAGAAGGAGGAATATCCAAATTTTGGATCCTCTACATGGAATCCATCAAAAAAAACATTTGTGATTTGAGTATAATAAAATTTGATTGGATGAATTTTCCAAATCATCCAATGTCTAGATAGAAGTGTTGATTTAGTGATAAATTTTAATCCACCTCACTTATTTTATTATTTACCAAGGAAGAAGAGTCTTAATAAAATAAGACAGCTTGTCAAATCCTTTCTGAGTAGTCTCTAATAAGGATGGTGATGTCGAAGTATCATACATTGAGTGAGCTATGATCGCCTCATATTTTTTCATTTTCATGGCCAATTCATCCATCTGGGTATGAAACTTAGATATTATCTAATGTATCTATTTTAAAACCTCCAAATATTACCTTATTAATTTTACCAATAGAGTCTCATAATCATCATTATGTAAATCCACCTCATTACTAGCCAACTAAATCTCGGTCAAGACAATTTTTCACATAATTTCATACAAAGCAATCAAATCCACCTACCCTCAGATCATGAAAGAGTTGGATAAGGTGTTACTCTTGGCCATGAAACTCCACCAAGGGATTCTCAATAATTAGGGTATGTATTTTCAATTATATTTTCCTTCATGATACTTAATTCTCTATAACCACTAGGTTCATCTAGTCAAAAGAATGAATTATTGACTGACTTGATGAAGAAGTAAGAAAATAATTCTCATGTCCTATCATATCAATCGATGCATCATTTCCCACTGGTATTGAATGACCAAACTCCTTAATAAATTTTGTCCCACTAATATGAATTTCTTCATTATGATGACAACAATTCCTTATAGGCTCACCAAAGTTTTGAATCTACTTCACTGCTACTACAGATAAGGATTTAAATAATGCATAGGGCTTGTCCACCTGATTTACCATTTGATTAAATACACCATCTAGGTAGGATTATACCTAAGCTTAAGAATATTTATAAGATAAAAATATAAGATTTTTGAGTGGTGGAATAATAATCTCAACATTTGTGTCTTCACACACCAATGAGATCCAAAATTGGCGAATGATAGGAGTGTGTTGTTATCCTTGCTTGATAGCTGATGGGAGACGAGAAACCCTTTGAATACATATAAATTAGTGAGTATCCCAATATAGGGTATATGAATCATAAATAATCAGCTCATGTACATGGGACATAAGAACCCCATCCTGAAGAGAGATATTACATGACCTCTCATTGAGAGAGTCACTAAAGTTATCATCAATTATATTGGTCAGTTCAGGAAAGGGAATCAAGTTAAAATTACCATGTTGGCTCAGCATCTCAATAACCTCATGATACCTAGTGGCATCACCTCAAACCCAGAAACATTCAATATCTTGGAAAAAATGAATCAGTAGAGATACTGAAAGTGTTATGATATTTGTAACATCATGAATTTTCTTCTATCCAACCAAATAATAACTGTAAGGGGTTTCCAATACTATAAGGTATGTTCCATTACTGGATATGATAAATTATATGATAAAAGTGAGAAAAGTTTATCATGGTTAGATTAAGATTCCTCCCCTCCGTTAATTGAAATATTATCACCGATGTTCCCACTCAAATTCCCATGTGTGTTTCCCTATCTGTGAAAATACATCCATTCAAAAATTTCACTAAAAACCCCTCTAGATGAAGTTTTGGGGTTACTTCTAGTCTTAACTAGTTTCCCCATGATGCGTACTCCTTAGTCTCAAGGATGGCCTAATAAGATCCAGTGCTATTGTTAACCTATCGGGAAGGGAACTGATGATCGATTTTAACGGTTGATCGAGTCTCACTATGGTAGAGGAAGATGTTGATCCAATCCTAAAATGGAATAAGTGAATGTGAGATCAGATCCTTACTTAAATTATCCTTTATGGTGGTAAGTAAGTCCTTACTAAGGTTACAATTTGTGTGGGGTCGTATCAATCATCCACGGTAGGAAGAAATTCTCCATATATCTTCATAAGAGGAGATATCCCTCCTAATTGGTAAGTATCCAAAATGATGATTCCAGCTTCTCTATGAGATGTCTAAAATAAATTAGTTCTAGGATACCAATGGCCAATTATCTCTTTGAGAATTTATAACTGAGGATACATGATAAACTGAGAAATCTATGTTTCCTCGTAAATATGAACAGTATTTAGCCAGATGGAGAATTCTGAGCAGCTTTTCCTGACCCAGAATAGCCAATCCCATTCATCATATAAATTACTGCCAGGATGCAAGTCCCATTTCAATCTCCAAATTCTTCTTTAATTATTTAAATATGAGACAAGTAATATTGAATAGATTTAATAAATCTACTTATGGGAATATTTCAACTATATATTCCCCAAGTGGTGTTAGCCAACATATGAGATAATCCCTAGTGTGGTGTGACAACCAACTGACTATCCATAGAGATTTTCATTTTAATACAATCAAGGTAGGAATTAAACTGGAAAGATAAAAAATTATAATTAGGTTAAGTAATGATATAATCATCTAGAAGATTGAATCTATACAATGGAAGTTGATTTGACTAGGGATATCTCTGAAGTTCAAGTGGTAGAATACCCCTCAAAGCCCAATTGTTAGAGAACACATGATTCCAATTATTGGCATTTTAATTACCATCAATCATGGACTTGTAGATATCTACATTGGAAGATGTCTACAAACTAAAATCCATATGTATTAAAATAATAAGAACATGTTAGATGAACAAGGAACCCTACCCAAATAAGTGCATGACTCGGATAGTATCATGAAAATCACATGAACCATGAAGGGATTCATGATCGCATGAAGTGATATGGGTCCCAAAAATCATGTGATACATGGATCATATTGTTACTGTGTGATATTTTATAATACTTTTGATCATGTGACCTTGAGATGGTCATGTAAACCACGTAATGATCAAGTGATCTCCCAAATGATCCACAGAATCATGTAAATCCTACAAGTTATATATTATATCTAGAACATGGTTTAAGGTTCAACAAAATTATCATGAGTAGATTCATAGAACGATTGAAAATTTACAAAAAAAAAATAACTCACACAGTGAGATCATGTGATCAAATCTCGCAAAGTGGTTTTGTGATCAGTTCTTGTGAAGTGGTCTTGTGAAAGGGATCATGTAGTGAGGTCTTATGAAGCAATTAAGGGATATATCTGGAAATGACACCCAAGTCTTTATAATACCTCTAGAAATGTGTCCCAAGTATTGATAAGTCCTCTATAAATATTAGTGAATTCATGCAAAGTCCCCCAAACATATCATAAAATTCATGCAAAGTCCTCCAGATGTGTCAAACAAGATATGTGATTTCCTTAGGACATGTCAATCTGGATCATGAGACACCCTTGGACATGTCTATATTGGTCATATGAATACCATTAGACATTTCAACTGAGTCAGGTGACATCCCTCCATATTGACTATCCATATCAATCAACATAACTTCTACATGTCTACTTCAATCATGTAAAGAACCCTTGGATATGTTAGACTTTCCAAGTAGATGCTCGAGACATGTTAGAAAGATAATTATGACATGTCAAGCATAGACCCTCTGACATGTCAATCATGTCAGGAAAAAACCCCAAGACATGATATCCTTTTTTATTAGACATTTCTGTAAATGTATCTAACTAAACTATGAGGAATCAGATTCCTACAATAAACAGGATAAGTTGGACACCTTTCTACAGCACGAGCTCTAAAATTTCATCCACCTCATTGTAATTCCCTCTATTTTACAGACACTCCAACCCACTGAACCCAAACTCTCTAATGAATTTGTAAATATTCCTCATCTTTCAATGGATTGAGAAGATATATGAACTATAGAAACTTTGATTCCTATCCAAACAGGATACATAGGATGCCTTCATAAGTTTTGAAACCTCATGGGCATACACCTCAGTGTAATTCCATCCATATTTTAGACAATCCAATCCATATATTCCAAACTCTCATGTAGGTTTGTTATTTTTCCTCATCCATCTATATATTGTGAAACTAAATGAACTAAGAGGAAATTCATGTTATAAATAGGATACATAGGATACCTTCCACGATCCAATGCTCTATATCAAACACCCTATAATGGATACCTCAGTGTATAAGTCTCGTAACCATACGTGATGAGACTAATCACTTATTGTCCCTTGTTTCTCACATCAATAACGGCTCATGTGGGATTAGTGATTTATAAAAATCATGTCATTCATATAATGAATTTCCCACATTAAGAAAAACATTAGTGTGTAGAAATTGACCAAGAGTATGATATTACTTCCCCCCTATACATGGGCATCCACCTCAGGGTAAGTCCCAAAGACACTACCATATTGTTAAACTCTGGGGAAATTATCCTAATGAGAGTTAATTATATATAACCTCCCATAAGTGGGTTTATGGAAGATGGAACTAAGATGACTCTAATTCACATTATAACTAGGATATATGGTAACCTACCTAAGGCTCGAGTTTCATACCCGGTGCCTAAGTTCCCTTATATATGTCCTTTCCACATAAAGTTAAACTGCACAACTTGAGATTAAAAGAACTATGTGGGTTTTGATTCCAATTAAAAGTATAATATGTAATACACCTCATAAAGGTTCAATCACATATTAAAAACACCAATCACCTTCCTAGATGGATGTAAATTCTAGAGTGCCTGGTTCTACAACTTAAAAATATAAGCAGCTACCTATTCTAATAAATATTGAGAAATAGATATAGAACCTCATATACATATAGATAGTCTCATTAATAGAAATCCACTCTATAGATATAAGGATTCAACACCTGATCATTTTGTTAGGGTAACTGGTTCTGTATTGGGATTATCAAGTGATTCATGAACATATCTTAAATCTATAATAGAATCTCATAATAGGAAATAATTCCCCCAAAAGGGTGTGATGAGCCCAACTTCCCATCCTCTTGGCCAATGTGTGTTCCTAAGTGTCTTTGGGTCTAAAACCCCAAATGACCACATACCTTTGGAAATATGGTTTATACTCAGTTATAGATGTGATAACTATTGGGAGTTTCTATGAAATATGTAAATGGTAAACCCAATGTGATTGATTGTGTAACCATGCTTTATCCACCCCCATAATCAATCCTAAAATAGTAAAAAAAATATGGTGAAATTGGTTTGAAATCATGTAATGATAGAATAACTGAATCATTATAGACATTAGGCATCTTGTCTCCTAAACCTCTGGGATAACCATACCATTTGTCATCTTTTGATGGAAACATTGATATTAACTTTATTGATTAATTTTGAAGTCATTAATTTTCCCTTGAAATGTTCACTTTCTTTCAACCATTGGACATTAAATTTTTCATAAAAATACATATTACTTGTATTATGGATATAAATATTACAAATAATGTGTTTCATTTTTACATAATTGTTTTTACTATGAAAGTTATTGGATTGGCTCGGGAAATTTTGATATTCCATATTATTTATTCAATATGGATATTTTTTATAATGAATATTTTATATGAATTGAATTGATCAATTAAAATATGAGTAATGTATTAAACATATAGTAATGGGGGAAGTTATAAATATCCCCTCGATGCATCGATAAGTATCAGGTGAAAAATCAGTAATCCAATATTAAATTAGTTTCTGGTGTATACCTATCGATCGATTAAACTATCTTATTGATAGAAATTAATGTTATAGATATCATTATGTATAAAATAATGATTTAAAATAATAATAATTTAATTAATTTAGAATTTATTTATTATTTTCCATGATATTACTGCATTGATATAATCTATGGATGCATTTTTCCCTCAATTTATTGATTAAATGTCATGCATTTCAAGTTATTTACCAATCCATATTGATTATGCTGTATTGATTCATGATATATTCTATTATATGTAACCCTTACTAATATTATTATCTCACGCTTATTTTATTTTCTTTAAACAAAATATTAATAATAAATCTATGAATGTGTTTAAGGATGCAGAACATTTTCCTTCAGTATGTTGTGTATTTTATGTTTTCAAATGTAATTTGAGATTCGAGAATGTATCTATTTTTTCAAGAATATCAAAATCTTTAGTCATTTAAGATATTATTCCATGTATTTTGTTCCAATATAATAAAGTAACTATCAACTCTGGGCTAACAGGGTCGTGATCTTTAAAAATATTTTTATTCAATTTTCATTTATTGTCAACCTATGGTGTCTAAGGGATGTACCTAATGTTAACTTCATTTTAGTCCTACCCAAGCCAATGGGATGAGGTCATGATGTGACAAGATACCAAAAAAACATTTGTCTTAGATATAATTCCATATCCTAAGTATCCATGACTTTTTAAAATGTAAACTAACGGTTAATTTTCAACAACATTTTTCCATATTGAATTGTGAATGAAATTTTTCAATAATTTTAAGCATCAATTATTTTGTAGGTTGCATATATTTCAATAACCCTTAAAAAATACAAAAAAATTTAAAAGTTCGACGTTGTGATTCTAACTTCCACCTAGTAGTATTTGTAAAAATTATAGTATTATTTATCTTTATAACAACAATTTCAACTATTTGGGGTAAAAATCATAAATAATTTACACACACACTTGACCTAATTAAGTCAACTCACCACCTCCCCCCACCCAAGGGATGAACTACACCCTTTTAGACTACGATATAGTTTTTCTGTATAAATCATAGAAGTTTCAAATCCATAAGATCATCTACAGTGTTCTATTATAGTACATTGTCATAGTGCTTCACCACAATAATACTACCACAGAGTGTGTAATAGCTAGAGATTTTTTGGCCCTTTAAATTTATATTATCTTCAATATATTATGCCATATAAAAAAACAAACTAACATAACACCAAATTAAAAATAGCAATAAAATATTAAAACTATATGAATAATATAATATTCAATAGATAAAAAGGTAATAATCAATTGAAATAATTATATATTATTAATTATTTCAATAATATTTTAAAAAGATGCATTTCAATGAAAAATTTTAAAATGGGGGTATTGTGTCTTACCTTAATAAATTAAATTGACCATAGTTAAAAGTTTATAATAATAAGTAATATTTATATTTATAAACTAACATGTCAATGTTTAATTATTTATAATATATATGGTATGAGATTAAAAACACTTAAAGTATAAAAAGGTCATATTTTAAATAAAAATAGTTTTTCTTTATATATATTGTACTCTTATTTAAGAGATAAATTATAAATTTTATAATTTGAAGGTGAAAAAAATAAATTCAGTTTTTTTATTAAACAATTTAATATTATATTAGGATGAATTTTTGAAATTTTTCTAAAAAATGATAGTTTGGTAAATAGTTCAATATATTGTTTCCAAAAATACCATAATTTTATGGAATTATTAGTTTATAAAAATGATATATAAATTTATGAAACCCTATTCTAAAAAAAATACCGTCTAAGTTTCATTATATATTTAAAAGAAACTATTCATGTTTGTAAACCTATATTTAATTTTTTATAACTTAAGTAATATATTTCTAAAGAAATTATTTTTAATACAATATATACTCGTTATTTTAAATTAAATATTTATAACCTTTAGAAGTTTAATCAAATTAAATGAATTTAAAATTTAAAATTAGTGGGTTTAACTTGTATAAAAAATCCATTTTTTAACCATAAAGGATAATTTATTTAGGTAAAAACTAGTTACCATTATAAAATAAAAATCATAAAAGTAAAAATCCCAAAGTAAATGACTTCAAACAAGTTTTAAACAAGTGTGGGAATGTTTCGTTGAGGAATTCATTAATATTATCACTTATCCTCTCCATTATTTCTCAATTTTGGATCCACTTTTGTAAATACCCAAAACTTTTATCAATGAAAATCCCTTATTTTAATTATTTCATATAGTATAATCACATATAATCACATAGAGAACACAATAAAAACTTTATAAATGATTAAATAATGAAATAAAATGAATTTAAAGAAGTTAGATAACATATACCAAAGGAATAGTAAATTGACCTTTGGAATAGTAACATGACCCTTATAAATAGTAAACCAAACAATTGAATAGTAACCTCACCAATAAAAGTATAAATAAAATGTATCAATCTTATAAGTGAAAATATGATATAATTATATCATAGTATAAGGAAATAAATATACTAAAAAATATTAATTAATTGATGGTAATTTTGTAAGTCATAATTATTTAATTATAATTTTATGATTAATTTAATAATTTAAAAGAAAATTTATTTTCAGAAAATCTACTCATAAATTAATATTTTTATTACTTATGATCATAATATAATTTTATGAGACCGTAAGTAATTTTTCAAATGTGTTATAAAATTAGTTATAATTTTAAAATCTGTATTTTCCAAGTAAAACATTATTTTAATTAAAACTTAAAATACTCATATTTAGAAAATTATTTTTATAAAATGGAGTTCATTTTTTAATTTTACATGTCAAAAAATGGTTAGCTAGAATTTTTGGTATTTTTTTGAAATAATTGAATTTTTTTTAATAATAAAATATGATAATTTACATTAAATGATAAATAAAGGAATTATGGAGTCATAGATGATATAAGGATGCATTAAGACCAAAATGTTGAACTATAATTCATTTTATTATTATATTTTTTGAAAATTCTCAAATTATTCATATTTTTTAGCCAAAATAATAAACTAATTATTAAAATGATGGGAAAACACTCACCTCCTCCACTATAAATACCACCCTCACCACCTCTTCTCCTCACACCTATCAAGACTTGTGCCTTTTACAAATTTTATTAAAATATCCTCTCGTGTATAGAAGCACTTTGTCTCATCAAAAGTCCAAAACCTTTCCCTAAGGAGGATCTCAAAAAGAATAAATTCAAGAGGTAAATTTCTTTTTCTATTTCTTTTATTTTTTTCAAGATCTTTCTTTTCTTATATTTTTCTCACTTCTCACTATCCAAGTGGTGTGAAAACTCCAGTATATTAAATATAAGGTAATTTTATCATTTTTATTGAATAATTCTTCATTAAATCTTTTATCATGTCTCTTTTATTTTAAGAATGAAAAAATCAAATGTGAGATGTTGATTTAATACCATCGTGGATGACGTGCTTTCATCTTTCAATTCCACATTAAAGGAAAACACTTTTAATATTTGAAACAGATTATAGAATATGTATTACCTCCTATTAAATTTTATAGAACCATTTTATATACATAATACTAAATGATAAAACAAAATGATTTCATTATGATCGAAAAACCGCCAAATTAACCTAAATGATTATCATTAAATTTATTAATGATTCATACTCAACTGAAATAAAAAAATTATTTATATGGTCATTTAAAATTGTGCATGTTCATTAAAAACTTATAAATTAAATTCTGGATTTCAATTTCCATTTTATATGAACTTTCATACTCCTATACAAGTGAACCAATCATGAAAACTAAGAAAATGAGTACTCCCGAACGATGAAATTGAACACTATAAGTCATTAAAAATGATTTAAATGAACTTAATAAAATTATAATAAATAAATTACATGTATAAAAGTTTATTTAATTGTTAATTAATTAATTTAATTTTACTATTTAGGACATTGAGATCAAGTGCAGAATCATTTCAGATATAAGGTTAGGGATTCTACCCGAACCTAAATTATTCCATCGGGTTACTAATTATCTATTTTTACCCAAATGAAATTATCTTTTTTTTTTAAATCTTCATAATTATATTTATATTTATTAAAATCATGTATCAATATCCCTTCATCCTTATTTTTTGGTATATACATGTTTTTAAAAGGTTCCCTACTCAATTCCTCCCGATAAGCAATCCTGGTTGAAGGGGACTTCTTGAATTCTTAACCATTTTCAAGTGCACTCTATAATATTTTTTAATACTACATTACTTTTATAAAGTCACTCTTTTTATCATGAAAAACTTTCATGGACCATTTCTTAATTTATACAAATAATTATGCCTTTACCATTTAAAATAATCTTTAATATTTTCCTTAACCCACACTAAAATGTTTCATTTCTAAAGTCTATTAAACCTTAATTTTACATGTATACAATTAATTTTAACCTAAATTATAATAATGTATGTATATTCTCCCTTATTAATGTCCATTTATGTTTTCAATCCATTCCTTTAGGGACACATTTATGATATTCTAATTTGTTATACCTTATGACATGATTTTGATACCCATTTCTTTCCATGGGTATCCCTTGTATTTATTCTTCATGTGGCACAAATATTCATGAACATGTTATTATGGGTGAACCTTTATATCACTCCAATTCATTGTTTCATTTTTAGTCTCATGATACATCATGTTGGGGTAGTGAGTGAACCTAATTCCTTTATAGGACTTTATCCACCATGTTATATAGTGTTGGCAGTAAGCCTTGACTCATGTTTACATCATGTCATATGTTGTTGCAACAATACTATGATGCCATGATTATATTTTACCATGTTTTACAAGTTATTCTTCCTTATTTTTATTCCTTTTCCATTCCTTTAATTCACCATGTTATTCCTTCTAACCCATATGCTATGTTTTATTCCTATGTTTATTACCTTACTGAGATTTTTACTCATCCCTTTTGTTCATGTTGTCCCCAAGTTATCCAATGAAGATGTAAGGGCTAAAAGAAAGGTAGGATATAATAATTGATGGTAAATAATTAAATTTTTTATTTATACCAGTGTCTTTAGTTTTAAGTACATAGTTTTCCAAATACACTAGAATTTACGATCATTGGCTTGTAATTTGTTTGTTAATTATGTTTCAAATCATGTATTAATATGTGAAAAAGGATAAGGGCTTCATAGTTGGTATCAAAGTAAGGTCTAATTATTTTTTGAGATTAGGAATAGATCACTATATTAAGAACCATATAGATAATACTATTTCTGGGAAAACATCCCTAAATTTTGGAAATTATAGAGTGAGTGGTCTATCAATAAAATGCATCCCAGTCTGAATAATATAAGTACATGTGGTTCTGGAAAAAATGTACTTATGAGTCACAAATCAGATAAGGTGGTATAGTCCTAACATAGGGTAACCTGGTTCATGAAAATGGGCCTTTACTTCATACTTGGTTTGACACTCTGGGGGGGTATTATTTGTTAAATTTATAAGCTCGTTACGAACCATTATTAAGTGAACAAAAAATTACCATAAGAAAATATATGTTAGGAAATAGATTATGGATAAACAATATTCAAACCTAGCGAATCACAATTTAGGATATAGTTTTCCTTTAAAAGTTTATCCTTTTGTGTTTAAAGTTTCATTTTTATTATTACTAGCTAAGTATTCAATCCCCTTAATTGTAATTTCTTTTTCTTAGTTAATGGAAGGATATATAAGAACATGTGCCAACAATCAATGTGATAAGTAATGTGAAGATTTCCCTAATTATATGCCAGATATGATTGGAACGGGTGCTCAAATATTTATGATAGTACTTTCTCAGCTTTCTCAATTTATGAATAATAACTTGAATCATGTGGAACAACCTCCTTATCCTAAGAAAGAGCAATTTTTCATATAATCCCTCATGCGACAAAGGCCTCTCGTGTTTATTGGATCTTCTAATACCCTCCTCGCAGAATAGTGGATTAAATCCATTGAAAAGATATTCTCTATTCTCCAGTTCTTAGAGAAGCAAAATTTGTGATAATAGTTTATCATTTTTATGGGGAAGCATATCAGTGGTGGAAACATATCAAGAACACAAAGTCCGGGGAAGAAATTTATTCCATAGAATGGGAAATTTTCATTAAATATTTTTCTATAAGTATTTTCCCCTAACCCTCCATCTCAAGATGAAAAGGTAATTCCTTAGACTAAATGAAAGGAAAGATGAATCTATTATGGAATATGAAGCAAAAATTACATGAATTACATGATATGCCTCCAGCTTTGTCATGAACACCAAAATCAAGGTCGATCGCTTCTTTAGTGGATAATGTTGAGCCTACGAAAATCATTGGAGAATCGAGACTTTAACTGCTATAAGGATATTTAATATTGTTCCCTTAAGGTTGAAATAGAGATCTTAGACTCTAATTGGTCCCATGGGTCTGGTGAAAAAAAGTAGTATATGGAGTTTAATGTGGGTTATAAATACCATGATGGAAAGAAGTCCCAAAATCCCACATGTAAAAAATGTGGGAAGAAACATCCTTGGAAATTTCTAGAGGTAACCAAGAAATGCTTCAAATATTAAATAATGGGGGATATGCCAATGAACTGTCAAATAGACATGAATAATTCCACTAATGTGGAAGAATAAAGGAAGGTTTAAATCAACACTCAGTATGCAGTGCAGTGTTTTAGCTACATGGAACATGGGCATTTTGCGAACCAATTCCCTAAGCCTAGGGTTGTCGGAGGCAATAAACAACAACCTCCAAAGAAACAAGGAAGGGAATATTCTATCATTAATACTGAGGTGGAACTAGACAATGATGTGGTCATAGGTACGTTGTTTATTCATTCAATAATAACGAGCATACTATTTTATTATGGTTCTACACATTCTTTAATATCATTCAATTTTAGTATAATTATTCAAACACCACCTCAAAATATGGAAGTTGAGTTATCTATGAGAATAGATAATGGGTAAATTATTGCATCCAAAGTACATAACTCCTCCCCAGTTAATTTTTTTGGACTAAAACTCCCATAAAATCTTTTCTTAGTTCCTTTGGTGGATTCTAATGCTATTTTGGGCATGGATTTACTATCTTTATATAAATCTAACATCAACAATTGGAAAGGTATATCACTCTTCACATATCAAAGAATAATTCAATTCATTACAAGTGTAAGGAGGAAGATGAATATACTTCAGAATTATTATTGCATTTGTGTATATTACTACCTTATGAGCAAGAATATATCACTCAAATGATTGAGACAAAGGAGATAATCATGCTCAATGACATACCCATCATGAGGGATTACACTGATGTATTCCCCAAAGAGTATTCTGGTCTTCCTTTGGACTGATAGGTTGAGTTATCAATTGAAACTATTCATGGATCTCTACTTATACCAAAGACACCTTATAGAATGGCCACTATTGATCTGGAAGAACTGAAGACGCAGTTACAGGAAAATTTAGATAACAGTTTTATACACCCGAGTGCTTCACCATGGGGTGCATCAGTCCTCTAAATCAAGAATAGTATTGATAAATATTCTTCCACATTGATTATCATGAGATTAATTAAATAATGATAAAGAAAACTTATCTCCTACCACATATATATGACTTGTTTGATCAGTTATGTGGGGATAGTTATTTCTCTAAGGTGGACCTTCGATCAGGATATCACCAATTAAAGGTGAGGAAGCAGGATATTCCCAAGACTGGCTTTCTAACGAGGTATGGACACTATGAATTCATAGTTATTCCCTTAGGACTCACTAATTATCTATTTATTTTCATGTATTTAATGAATAGAGTCTTTATATATTACCTCGATGAATTTTTGGTAGTCTTTATTAGCGATATTTTGATATACTCTAAGAGCAAGGAGGAACGTGAGGAGCATTTAAATACTGTGATAAAGACTTTTTGAAGGGTGAATATTTATGAAAAGTAAAAAAATGTGAGTTATAGATGGAATAATTATCATTCTTGGGGCATGTGATTACTAAGAAAGAGATATATGTGGATCCTTCTAAGACAATGAAAATCAAAGAGTGTCCCAAGACAACATTTGTAACGGAGATTAATAGTTTCCTTGGTCTAGCTGGGTATTATCATTGGTTTTTTGAAGAACTTATCATGATTTTAGAACCCACGAACCAAGCTGGATCAGAAATGATAAAGGATTTTCTAGACCATTGAATGTGATAACTTCTTTAAGGAGTTGAAAAATATGCTTATCACTGCACAATTACTCACACTACTAACAAGTGGGGAACTCTTTGTGTTATAGAGTGATTCTTCAAAGAAGGTCTTATGATATGTATTGATGAAAAATGATAAATTGATAGCCTACACATCAAGGAAATAGAAAATACATTATAAAAACTACTAGATTCATGATATGGAGTTGGAAGTTGTGATCTTTGCGTTGAAAATATGACGGAATTATCTCTTTGGTGAGAAGTGTGAGATATATAATGATCATAAGAGTCTCAAATATATATATATATATATATATATATATATTCACAAATAAGGAGCTTAATGTTCTCCATAAAATATAGTTATATATCATCATGGATTATAACTTCTTAATCCACTACTATCTAGGTAAAGAAAACAAGGTAGAATATACTCTAAGTAGAAAGGATCGGGTATATTTATCAATTATGAGAATTGAGAATGATACAATCCTACTAAACTTGCAAATGATGGACATGGGAATCATTAAGTTAGGAACATCGTCAATCATTTCTCAAATGATTTCTCAACCATCCCTCATGGAGAAAATAAAGGATGCTAAAATAAATGATGTGAAAATTAAGAAGAAGATGAAACCCATGATAAAAGGAAAATCCATAGAGTTCAAAATGGATGAGGAAGGAGTCATGATATTTGGGTCACAATTATGTGTACCATCTAATCTAGAGATAAAGAAGTAGCTTCTGAATGATGCATATAGATCAACCTTCTCTATTCACCCAGGGATCACAAATATTTATCAAATTCTCTTTAATAACTTTTTGTGGGACAATATGATAAAGGAGATCACTGAATATATATTAAAGTTCCTAGTATGTCAGTAAGTGAAAATGAAAGACAAAAGTATAATGGGATGATGTAACCTCTACCCAAACCAACATGGAAGTGCAGGAACATTACCATGTACTTTGTCACTGGACTTCCAAAGACAACCATAGGAAATAGTGTTATATGAGTTATTGTGGATCGTCTTACAAAGACAACTCAATTTATCACAATTTGAGAGGGTTTCTCACTAGATCAACTTGCACGGATATACATCAAAGAATTGGTAAGTTTTTATAGGGTACCATTATCGATTATATCAAATCGAGATTCAAGATTCACTTAGAAGTTCTAGAAAAGTCTCCAATATGCTCTAACATTGAGATGAACTTTAGTATGGCCTATCATCCTCAAACCAGTGTCCAATCTGAGTAAACTATTCATACATTGGCAGACATGTTGAGAGTGTGTTCGATGGACTTCAATGAAGGATGGGACCAATATCTTCCTCTTGTCAAATTCTCATACAACAGCAGTTTCCACCCAAACATCCAAATAGCTCCATATGAATCCCTTTATGGTAAAAGATGCAGAAAACCGGAATGTTGGGATAAAGTCATTGAATGTAAGCAGTTAGGACCTAAAATGGTCAAACAAATATCAATGAAGGTGAAAACCATTCAGCATCACATCAAGGTAGCCCAAAGTCAACAAAAGAGTTACGTTCATAGTTATCGACGGGACCTAGAGTTTGAGGTCTGAGACATGGTATTCCTCTGAATATCTCCATGGAAGAACGTTGTGATATTTGGAAAGAAATAAAATTTAAGTCCCAAGTACATTGGCCCCTTCGAGATTTTGGATTATATTGAAGCTTGGCCTATCGACTAGAACTTCCACCTACCATGTATAAACTATATGATGTATTCCAGAAATCCTAATTAAGGAAGTGTATATATATCCTTCATATATACTCACTTTAGTGGTGGTACAGTTGGAGAATTATCTTCCTTCTGAGGAGAAACAAGTGAAGATCTTGGATCATAGAGATAAATTTCTAAACAACAAGACCACTTAGCTGGTCAAAGTACTTTGGTGGAACCATAAGTATGAAGAGGAAACATAAGAACCAAATAAAGTGATGAAGGAGAAGTACCCACTCCTATTTTCACCTTAATGTGTGAAACAAAATTTCAAGGGAGAAATTTCATAAGGGGGGTGATTGTAATGACCCAAAACTTTTATCAATGAAATTACCTTCTTATAAATATGTCATATAGTATATTCACATAAAATCACATATAGAATACAATACAAACTTTATAAATGGTGAATGGATGAAATAAAAATCATTTTTAAAAGTTAAGGGACATATACCAAAGGAATAGTAGCTTGACCTTTGGAATAGTAACATAACCCTTATGAATAGTAAACCAAACAATTGAATAGTAACCTCACCAATGAAAGTATAAATAAAATTTATCCACCTTATAAGTGACAATATGACATAATTGTATCATAGTATAAATAAATAAATATTTTTAAAATTATTAATTAAGTGTTGGTATTCTTGTAATTCATAATTATTTAATTAAAAATTTAAGATTAATTTAATAATTTAAAAGAAAAATTATTTTCATAAAATTTATTCACAAATTAATATTTTTATATCTCATGATTATAAGATAATATTTTGATACCTTAAGTAATTTTTCAAAAGCGTTATAAAATCAGTTATAATTTTATAATCTATATTTTCCAAGTAAAAGGTTATTTTAATTAAAAATTAAAATAATAAAATATAGAAAATTATTTTCAAAAAATGCATTTCATTTTTTAATTATATATATTGAAAAATGGTAAGGGAGAATTTTTGGTATTTTTTTGAAACACATGAATTTTTTGTGAATAGTAAAATATGATAATTTACGATAAATGCTAAATACATGAATTATTGAGTTATAGATGATGTAAGGCTGATGTAAGGCCAAAATCTAGAACTATACTTCATTAGTTTATTATATTTTATAATAATTATTAAACTATCAATAGTCTTGAGCCAAAATAATAAACTAATGATTAAAATAATGAGAAAACACTTCCCTCCACTACAATAAATACCACCCCTTACCACCTCTTGTCCTCACACCTCTCAAGCCTTGTGCCTTGTAAACATTATTCTGAAATATAATTCCAATACCCTAAACCATTTTCAGGAACTCTTGTTCTCATAAAAAGGGAAAAACCTTTTCCTGAAGGAGTCTCTCAAGGAGGATAAATTCAAGAGGTAAATTCCTCTTTCCATTTCTTTTAATTTTTTTCCAAGATCTTTCTCTTCTTATATTATCCCCACTTAACCTTTTCCCAGTGGAATGAAAATTCCATAATATTAGATATAATATAATTTTATCATGTTTATGTAATAATGTTTCATCAAATATCTTATCCACTCTCTTTTATTTTAAGAATGAAAACATTGTCTCTCAAGTGTCGATTAACCACCTTCGTAGATGACATGATTTCATCTTTCAATTCCACCTTCAAGGATGGTCATGAAACCTCTTTTATGGTTGAAAAAAATATATTATATGTATTTAGTTCTATTTAATTTCCTATATCCCTTTAATATACCTACTACTAATTGATAAAACAAAACGATTTCATTGTGATCGAAAAACAGCCAAATTAACCTAAATGATTATCATTAACTTTTGTCTAGTAATTCATACTCACACAAAATAAAAAAATTATTTATAGGATAATTTAAAATTATATATTTTCATCAATAACATATAACTTCAATCCTGGAGTTCAATTTCCATTTACATGAACTTCCATACTCTTATACAAGCGAACCGACCATGAAAACTATGAAAATGAGCACTCCCGAATGATAAAATTGAACACTATAACTAATTAAAAAGGACATAAATGAACTTAATAAAACTATAATAAATAAATAACATGTATAAAAATTTCATTAATTGTTAATTAATTAATTTAATTTTATTATTCAGGACATTAATATCAAGTGCATAATTGTTTCGGACATAAGGTAAGGGATTCTACACAAAACTCCATTATTCCTTTGGGTTCCACTTTCACACTTTTACCTGAATGAAATTATATTTTTTTTATATAAATCATATAAATAATTTTTATATGTTCCAAACTCATGTATCAAGATCCTTTCATCCTTATTTTCAGCGATATACATGCTTTTTAAAAGGTTTCCTACTCAATTCTTCCCAATAAGCAAGCCCGATTTAAGGGAACTTCCCAAATTCTTACTCATTTTTAAGTGAACTATATAATATTTTTAAGCCACCATTATTTTTATAAAGTCTCTATTTTTAAAATGAAAAATTATAATAGATTATTTTTTATTTTATACAAATAATTATTTATTTACCGTCTTAAAAAATCTTTAATATTTTACTCAAACTGTACTAAAATATTTTATTTCTTGTGTCTCTTAAACACTATTTTTACATGTATCCACCTTAGTTTAAGCTCAATTATATTTATATATATATATATATATATTCTCTTATGAATTTCCATGTATGATTTCAATCCATTATTTCTTGGACATATTTATGATATTCTCATTTTTTATACCTCATGACATGGTTGTGATACCCATTTCTTTCCCTGGTTAACCATTTTATTTATTCTTAATGTAGAACATGTATTCATAAACATGTTATAATGTGTGAATCCAAATATAACTTCAATGAATTTGGTAATTTTTAGTCACATGATATGTCATATAGGATTGGGAGTGAAACTAATTCCTTTATGGGACTCTATCAACCATGTTATATAGTCTGGATAGTTATCCTTGACTCATGTTTATGTCATATTATATATTATTACCAAAATCCAATTATGACATGATTATATGTTCCCATGTTATACATGTTAATATTATTTATATTTATTCATGTTTCATGCCTTTATTTTATCATGTTATGCCTCCTAACGCATTTTATATGCTTTATTCCTATGATTATTCCCTCACTGAGCTTTTTAGCTCATCCCTTGTGTTCTTGTCATACCTAGTTTGTCCTATAAAGATTTAATGGCTTAAAGTAAGTTATGAGATCATAATGGATGTTAAATAAATAAATTTTTTGTTTAGTCCCATTTTTTAGTTTTATATACCTAGTTTTCCAATGAAAATAGACTTTATGGTCATTATCTTGTAATTTGATAGTAAATTGTGTTTGAAATCACGTATTAATATGTGAAAAGGATAGGTCTCTATAAAGTTTCTTGGTAATTGCTTCCAATTATTAAAACATTAAGTGTATTTATAAAAATGTCATCCCTTTTCAATTCTCAAATGGGGCTCTCCTCTTATCACTTAACCTCACCCCAAAACTCCCTTAGTTCAACACAAACTCTACCCAAAACTATTCTAAACACCTTATATAGGTTATATAATTCTTCAAATACTATCTATCAAGTGTTTAACCCGTTTTTCAAAGGATATAATCCAAGAAGTGAGGTAAAAATTTCTAACTGGTCTTTTATCATTTCTATTTATTTATGTCCACTTATTATTCATAAAATTCCATTGCACAATATTAAAAGAAATACATAAGTATACTTAGTATACTGATATGTTATTATAGTTTTTCTACAATCATTGACCACATTTTCCCTTTTCTATTAACAAAACCCAAAACATGAATCGTGCGTATATTTTGACTACCACTTCCAGGAATAAACATGATTATTTTTTCATTATCACTATTAATGGATGGTTTTAATAATGGATTTAAAGTATAAATATGATGTTTATGATACGAAAAATTTTATGTTAATAAAAATTTAATAACCTATTAATGATATAAATTATAAATAATCAATTATAAATTTAATCATCTTAAACAATAGAACTAATAAAGAAAAACAATTTATCCGTACAATGTAATTGTTTTGTATCCATAAATTATTCCCTAATTTATATATAATTATTATATATAAAACTAATAAACAATAAATTAGGTCATTATGTTTCTGTTATAATGATATTGAAACTAAATCACTTTATAATCATCCATTAATCAAGGTGTTCATGTTTGGGTTGGTTTGACCACCTACTTGAACAATTCCCTGAAATTATATCATAGATGACTAAGAAAACACTTTTAATTGTATAATATGATATAAATATTCAAATAATTATTATTTTTTGGAATTTATAAATAAATATTTAACTCAAAAATAAATAAAACACCTTTCATTGGTTAAGAAAACCACCAAAGTGTACTTATTGTCGATTTCAACTTCATGGAAAAAGAGTGAAACACTCATCAAAGTAAATTAAAACTTCACAGATAATTGTAAGTAATACATAAAAATAAATTTCATCTTCATTTAATTATACAATTTTGAATAAGAATAAATATTGACATTGATCCTATGAAACTATTACTAATGGTCAGAACTATAAAAACTTGATATGAGATCATAGATAAAAATTAATTAATAAACATGTTTATAGTGATTATAAAAGAAAATTATAAATAGTTTTAGGTATTAATATGGTTATAAAATAATTTATTAAGATATATATGACTGTTATACAATATTTTAGAGAGAATATGTGAAACATAAGATCAAGTTAAGGGTTATTTGTCTCAAATTTAAATTCATTGATACATGTTTTCGATATACACCAGGTTTTCTTTTTCATGGTGAAAATAATTACCCATTAAAATTTTGTATCATTATTCCCTTATATTTCATGATTTTAAATGTAATATTCCAATTTCATTCTCCCATGGGGTTTCGAATCAAAAATTACAAAACATTTCAGGGTTTCTTTATCTCATTTTCAATTCCATGATACATGTTTGATATTATGCACCATTATTTATTTTATATGGTATGTTCAATACCCTATTTCATTAAATTACAATGAATATGTGTTACCTCGTGATATTTTAATGTCTATTTAATTGTAACCCTCTCATGTTATTTTGATTCTTATGCTTCCATTATCATAAGATTTTTTGTTAACTCAACTCCTATCGTTAAGTTAAATTGCCTCTTCTTGAATTGATTTATTCCAATATTGGTTTATTACAATATAAGATTTTATTAAATTGCATATTATATTAATATATATTGTAAAATGACATTTTATTTCAAAACTTTTACCATGATAAAATTTCTCTCCCAAAAATATATCATTATTGAGAATAATTCATATCCTCCTAAAGGGCGGTTTCCCCTTCTAGTCCATATTTTAAATTATCTCCAACGTTATAATTTATAATTGGAAATTTAATTATATAATATATCATGAGGCATCCATATTTCTCTTTTACTATTTTAAAATATATCTTTTTTATTTTATTTTTAAGTGGATTTTCAACAAGGGTGTTTCAAAATATTTAAAATGGATTTCCTTCCTATCAAATAAAATGATTTATCTTTCACCCCACATTTATTTTAATAATCATTATTTAATTAAAGGATATATTATTAAATTTTACTTTTCAAAATTAAATATTTTTATAACTTTTGAATTCAACTTTTTGAAAATAACTATTTAAATAACCTGTAACTTCATCTTTTGGTGATAATGTTTAAAATTCCTTCTAAAATATCTTTGAAGTTTTTCTTCCATGTCAATACATATGTCCACCACCTTATAAATTTTATATGAAACTTTGCTACTATAAATTCATGGTTTCTAATATAAATTATTTCTCTCCATGTTATATAAATTATTTCTCTGAAAATTATTTCCAAATATGAAGGATATTTCTTATTTCCAAATTGTATTTCTCTAAACCTCCTAAAAGTAATTTTCCAAATAAGTCCTCTTCATTTGAAAAATTATATGATTAATCAATGATGTTCCTAAAATTATATCATATTCCTTATTTATATATATATATTTTATAATTTCATTCTCTTTTAGAGAAATAATTCATTTGTGCCTTTATATTTCCTAATCTTTTTTGGTGTATAAGTGTAATTTTTCCTCAAATTAATTTACGCTATGAATACCCAATTATTAATTCCTTTAATTTAAGTTTTTTCATTTAGATTACATACCTCAATGTATTGGGGAAATTATTTACTTAACTGTATAACCTTTATCTAAATGTTGTAAATATCATATGCTTCATTATCCTGATTGAATTATATCTCCCTATAATGTTGCTAAATATATTTTGTTAACCATTTATCTTCCATGAGTACATCATGTTGTGATTATTGATAGAATTATGAATTATTTTATTTTTATGATTCCATTTGAAAGGGATATGAAACCCATTTAATTTCAATCGTTTATTTATGAAATGATTTTATATGGCACACATATGTATATATTATGACAAGTGGGGTATCATATCTCTATCTAATGCATTTATTAAGGTTGTATATCTCATGATATAAAGGGGAAATTGTTTTTATTACTCGATCTACCAAGGTAAATAAGTGATTGAAGTCTAATCCCCCAAGGAAAATAGGTGAGTAAATCCTAATACACTAAGGTAAATTGGTGGGAGAAGCTTAATCCCCTATAAGAAATAGGTTACGATATCCAATCCACCCTCTTATGATTTTTAAACTTATGGAAGTTCCATAAAACAAACTTTTTTTTACATAATATTCTATAATTTTGTGCTTATTACTATGCCTATATTACTATCTATTTGATTATGATTGTTGGTATATGTTTTCACACTATTTTATTCATTTCATATATTATGACAATATTTATTCCAAGACTTGAGATTTTTTATATATGTTTTATTATGTATGATATTATTATATATTCCTAATTATTCCCACATGTTCATTGTATGATATCTTATGATATTTGAATGTTATTGCTTATGTTTACCGTTATTGAGAAACCGAGCTCACCCCTTTCTTATGTTTCCATTTCACCATGTTATGAAGATAACAAAGGAATGTAATATCAAGAAGAGTTTCTTATGTGGAAAATTTATGGTAGATGTTGAATGATTTTTAAGGATTAATAACTTTTTTATATTGTGAATAAATGTACATTAGTTAAAAACATGAGTTTTTTATTTAAAGTTTTCCCCCAATTCTCTAAAACTATAAAACTAAAAGGTCTTCAGAATATATTATATTAAAATGTTTTATTTAAGTTATATAATTGAGATATCCATGTTTCTAGGATACTATAGTTGGTATCATAGTACGGTATAGATAACATTGGAGATTGGGATGTTAGTTGAGGATAATTAAAGGGTTTATAAGTTAAGGTTGATCATAATATCAAAGTTATATATAACCCTTTTTCTTAGTTGAGATAATATTAAATATATTAGGGATTATGATAATATTACTTTAGAGAAAACCTAGGATGATACTAATGGATAAGTCAATGTATAAGATAGAATCCTGGAATTTTGTAAATGTGGAGATTGTGTAGTTCTCCTAGAAATTATATCCTTATTTAGATACTGACAAGTGGATGTAGCTATGGAACAGATTCTCCTAGGGGTAATCACCCTAAAAAGGATGTTTGAGCATTGACTTGATCTTCACTCCGGTTTTTGATGATAGGGATTAAGACTCCACACCTAGATAGAAATTATTGGGGGATATGTTTCGGTAAATAAGATTCTATTTATCAACCATTATAAAATATTTATTTCATAATTATTTTAAGGGGACATATTAAGAATAAGAGGAGAACATAACTTAAAGAAAATTACATTTAAATGATAGTATAAAATGATGAAAATATGGTTTAATTAGAGAATTCATATTATAATTGAATTTTCATGTTCTTATTACAATTTACTATGATTTTATTGATAACCATTTTGGGTTTTGGTTTTAGGTTGAAACATGATCATAGAAATGAATCTGAGGATTTTATTTATATAGAAACCCCTATGTCTTATAACTAAATAATAAAGAATACTAAAATTGTATAGAATATCATTGTATGTCAGTTATTTAAGAAAATTTGATTTTCCTATTCTTACCTAAGTTAGAGAGGTTGATATCATAATAGATTTCAATAATTTATACTCTTAACTATTTTCATTGGTGATTATATTTATCAATTATATTATATTATATTCCTAAAGTTATGAGGATTATGGGAAACATATAAGGATATTTCTATAATATTTTTTGTTTATTGGTCTATAAACATATAATAAAAGGTATAAATAACCTTGAAAAATTATTTCATGAAAATATTACATTTTGGGGATAAATATTTCATAAAACAATATTGTGGTATAAATAACTCATAGGTTTAATATACGATTGATTTTTAAGTAATAAGAGTTGACTGATTTTGAGAAAATCGAGTAATACAGTATTGATAACCTCATAATTGATTATTATTTCATTAAAAAGGTTGTCCATGATATTTTTTGTAAGGGAATAATTCTTGTAGTCATCTATTTGATGTTTAACATGTTGGAGGTTTTAAGAGGAGGAAGGATGGTGGTTGATATGAAATTTCAACTCCAAATAAGTATTTTAGTGTGGAGGCATGTACAACACCATGAAGAACCATCATGACCTGAGGTTGTGGCGTGGGCTAAGTACTGTGGTGTATCAGTTCAAGGGGTAGTTTGGATGATTCTTTAAATTTTGAAACCCCTACAGTGTTGGTGGAAGACTGTAATGTGGAATATTTATAGGTAAGTTTCATTGGTTATTATTTTTTAGGGTTCTAATTCCATATAACTATGTCGCATCGTTAAATCCTTTTGGGAAATTGAGATCTTACAGCTTAGCAGTCCCTTTTCATTATGGTCCTTTTATGGATTTATAGGATCTACCACATGGAAAATGCTATATTTCTTGGATAAAACGTTGATCAAATGTATAGAAATGTGGCCTATTTCCTTTAGTTATATTTTTTCCTTGTTTCAGTACCTTTTAATCATGTTATAGAGTGATACATTTTGGTGTTCTAAATTTTTTTTTGCCAAAAAATACACAAAATTCCCTTGAACTTTTATTTATGCAAAATTTTCCAACTAAAACCTTGAAAACCAGAGAAGATGTTTCAAAAAAATATAAATACCATTCAATTTAGATTGATCCATAGATTCCCATGATTGATCTATGGCGATCAGAGGTGAGTTTTACCTATTGATCTTCTTATTTCATTTCCAATACGTTCTTTTCCCCTTATTCTATCCTTACATGATATATCAGTTTATATCCTTTGATATCATGGTGTTATTTTGATGATTTTTAGTGTGTTTGTGGTGTAGTGTACTTGTATTACTATAGATACCTTATAGGATAAGTGATTATATATTTTCAATTTTGTTCCATTCTTATTTTAATAACATTGAAATCTTTGAGGTAGAGGATACATTTCTACTATAGTTTTTATGTACAATCATAAATTTAACAAGCTTTGTATCTTTAGGAAATGGGGGAATTAACCTTAATTAATACTAAACTGAATAATATAAAATAATTGGTTTCTTTTTTTAGCGATTGTATGTGTTTATATCATGATAATGGTTTACTTATTTATTTTCTAGATAGTGTGTTATCTATATTTATTCTATAGTTTATCAGGATTGCTAGGTTTGTAAATTTGATAAATATTGTAAATTCTGTAATTATTATAACATAGTAATGTTTGATTTCTAAATAATCAAAATTCATGATAATTTTGTTACTGTCCATTCATATAATTTGATTGAAATCAAGTGGTTCTATAGGAATTCTTAATTGAAAATGTTATTCCCTATAGTTGATGAAATTGGAAGTTATTCTTGATAGAATATGCAAATATCTTAAATATTTTTATATATTTTGCCTTAGGTTTCTTGTGGTTGTAACCTATGATAAATGAATTGGTTAATTCAAGATGGTAAATAATTGGTAGTTTGATAAAAATAATTGTTTGGTGTTTAGCGATCTTACTTTCCTATAAAGGATAGATACCTTGGTTTTAGAACCGTGATTAAATATTGATTTTTTTTACTACTACCATTTATGATTACTCTAGATGTTATCCTTGTGATGGGAAACGATGTGATCCTAGGATAGCTTATACTTTGATGAGACACAAGAAGCGGTGCCTGGTTTTGTGGTATTAGTTGACCCTTGATATGGAAGGATTCATGGTGATATTCATGGTGGTGGATAGAATGGAACTAGGACTAATGGAATGGGTTTAATCTAGGCTTTCCTATAATTATTTTTCTTAAATTTGTGATTATTTCTTGATGATGAATCTATTTTAATGGTCAGATGGTCATATTTCCTAGTTCGTCATTCCTTTCCCTACTGTTTGATGCGACTGGGTGTTCTTGGTTTATGCATTGTTTATGGTAGCAAAGGATAATTCATTGATTAAGTGGAATTATGGAATAAAATTAAATAATTATTATTATAACCTATGGGGTTGGGGGATTTTTGGAATGAAAATGATGATAAGATTGAGAATTCATGGGATCTGTTGGTTTATTCATGGAGGGTATGAAAATCAGTTGATAGAGATATTAAATTAATGTTTAATGGTTAATAAAAATAATTAAAATAATTTGAAATTTTTAATGGAAATAATTAATTAAATATAAGTATTATTTAAATGTTTCTGTACTTATAGGATATCAAGTCCTTAGTGGTGGTGGTTGATTGTTCGAGTGATGATGGTTGTAGTTGATACCAAGACTCAGTTTATTCCCGTAGTTTGGTTATGATATATATATATATATATATATATATATTGTTTTTCATGTGATTTTGTACACTACCCCTCCCATGTAAGTAGGGATACTAACACCTAGTGGACTCATGGCGGGTGTTTTCTAAACATCTAGTTTAGAATGGAATTTATGGATGACTACCCCATCTTAATTTGATCTCTTCTCCTAATAGATTTATTTTATAGAATGAACGACAGTTATCTTTCACATATATTCATATATAAGGATGACATATCTTGTGATTATTTCATGCCAATTTATCTTTGGGTAAAATATACTAAGTATTATTATAGAAATGAGGTGTATGGGTTGTAATGGATTGAGGTATAATACACAACATTTGGGTAGTGGTGGATCCTAAAAACTACTTGGTTACAACATGGAGATGTGGATGTGATGATAATATGATGTCATACATAGAATTAATCATATGTTATGATGATATAATGTGATGGATAGGGTGAATGATATGATATAGTAGCCTAGGAGTCTTTGGGTTGGCTAACTTTTAGAGCTAAATGTCTCAAGACATGATACATTGGGGTAGAGGAAAAAATGGTGGGGAAGTGGTAGTAGGGTACCCTGTTTTGATATATGTTGGATGTTATATGATTACTTGTAAGAAATTCTTTGTGATATATCCACGGTGATGTTTAAAAAAAATTTAATACCCATTAAGGTGATAATTTAGATTTACTTTTTTCATACTAAGATTTGGTATGCTTTCTATATCTTTTTTAAGAGAGGGTCCAGGGAAGATCCTACTAAGTATACATGTTATTCTCAAAATACATATATATATACTATTTTGAGATTTATCTTTAATTTTTTATGATAAAGAGTTATTAGGTATTTCTATCTTATCTCTTGTTTTTCATGTTCACTTATAGGGTAATTCCTTCCATCTGTGTGTATGTTATACCATCTAGGATTTTTTCCAACCCATGGCCTATTAGAGGAAGGTTTCAATTTTAATTATCTACATTCTCTAATTTCCAACCAATGATAAGTAAATTTGGGGGTATGGGGTTTTTACATATTGGTATCGTGAGTTCATTTTAGGAGATAGAATGGAGTTTGGAAGTAGGCACTGGTGAGGATAGTATGGGATGGTAGTAAAATGATGAAAGATGATCCTATTAAGTAATGTAAAAAATGGATATACACTCAGAAAAATGTATTTTAGGGCCTCCTATGATCTGATTCATTAATATTTAAAGTTATTAATCCTACTAAGTGAAGTAATACTGGTTTTGGGAAATGAACCTAATAAAGTATCGTGCATCATTCTTCTTTTTCCTTCTATTTGAAATGCGTAGATCTCGGGACAAGTTTGGGTTGTAAAAATAGAAATTTAATATCCTTTATTCCATATTCCATGTTTATAAGTTCCTAACTATTTTTTCTCTTGTATATATGGCTCCAAGTTGACATCCAAATCAGGTTCAAACCAAAATGTTCAGTAGGATGTCCCGATATATAACAGTAGGGTTAATATTAATGAAAAAAAAGTGGACGAAACTTTGAGAGTTTCAGTTCCAAAGTCTATAGAAGTATGAGTTATCCATTACATACTAACTAATAGAAGACTGGTTGTAGGTTACAGAGATACCCTTCAGTTTAATTTGTGCTCATGAGTAGCACTGGGTTTTATTAGTGGTGGTTATGCTGCATGGGTCATCTAGGAAGTTATGGTTCTTATTCCTTGGGGATCACGAGGAGTCATCTATTTCATTGGAGAAGATATAGGATCATTTTCAAGACAAGTTTATTTATTCAACCACTAAGTTGATTATCCATCAGGAGTTTCTTACCCTTTGATTGGGGAATTTCATTATGTGGAAATTTGGGATCAATTTCAAGACCCTTATTTGATATGATTCAGACATATTTGTGGTTTAAGAGGGTCTGTAAAGTCATTTCAAGGAGTATTTTTGTCTAGATATCTATTTTTAGATTACCCTATCTTTTTCAATGTATCTTGAGGTACTAGGAAGAGTAGAGGTTGTGGAGAGGATGTTGGCCAACACTGTATCATCATGAGATGGTATTTTTTGTAATTATTCATAAATCACAATTGTGGTTCGGGGTTCCCATTTTCTTGGAAAGAAGAGTTTTAGAATATTCAAGGGTAGGTACCAACCCTCATCATCTCATTTATCTAGGGGCATTAGCTACCAGGTCCCTACAAAGGGATCAGATGCTTGTTTTCCTTATGAAGGACATGGTCATCAGTAGTGAGAGTGTCCTATCTTTCAGAACCAGAATTATGCGGTAGGTGTTCCACTTTAGGTTTTTCTATTGTATTAGTTTCAACTAAGGTAGTAGCAAGATGATGATATAGATTTTGATCACAAACAGGGGGAAGGGGAGGTAATGAAAACTCATGTGATGCTCCATGTCCTTAGAGAAAAGATAGTAGCCATGAGGTGGTTATCATTAGGGTCATAGAGGCCATGGAGAAGTTCATGGATAGTTTCATGCTCTAGATTTTCTAGTACCATGTGATGTAGACATCGTCCAATGTACCATTTTTTATTTTCTTCTTGTGTGCATGCTTTGTTTGATTTAGGAGTTATGCACTCTATCATAACGCCCTCCCTAGTATGTGCTTTGGTACTTGAGGTGGATAGGATTCAAGTTCAATAGGCATTGACACCACCAACTGGAGTAAAAAATTATATATATCAATTATATATAGATTTTGATCTAATATAGGTATATCACCACCCTTGGGGAGACTTCATCAGTTTTTCGAAATAGCTATACGACATCAACCTCAAAATGGATTTTTTGTATTTGATATAGGCTTTCGTAGACTACTCCCAGAGTTAGATTTTATTTCATGAAGATCATAGAAATTATTTCATGTTCATTGGAAAGATACTCCCTCATATAGTCTAGAGTCATGATCTATCCTAGTCTTCCTTTTTGTCCAAGTTAATTTTGAGTTCATCAGAGTTTCATCTAACAGTGCTTCCTAGGGTTGTGAAAGAGTATACTAATGTTTTTTATGAGGAGGTTGTGAAATTACCCCCTTGATGGGAGATCAAGTTTGAGATAGATCTATAGTCAAGTGATTCTCAGTCTTAATATCTCTATATGTTATGGTTCCTTCTATGTAGTGAAAGTTTTATATTCAAATTGATAATCTTTTGTAGTGAGGTTTATTTTGACCAAGCTTTGTCACCATTAGGATATTTGGTTTTGTTTGTAAAGAATTTCCATGGATATTTGGGTCTCTATATCGATTATCATTACTTAAACCAAGTGGTAGTAAATAATCACCATTATATTATATATATTAATGATCTATTCAGTCAACTTAAAAGGGAAAGTTGGCTCAAGAATATTGATCAATGATTGGGGTAGCATCAGATGTGGGTGAATGATGTGGATATAATGAAGACTAATTTTTTATTTCATATTGGGAATTATGAGTTCATTATAATTTCATTTATAGTGATGAACACTCTAGAAATGTTCCTGGGGTTAATGAACATAGTGATCTAAGAGTTTTTGGATTGGTTCATATAGGTTTTCATCGATGAAATCCTTATGTAGTCCATATTTCAGGAAGAGAATACAGAGTATATTTGGGTACTTTGGGGAGTTCTTCATCATTAGTATCTATTTTGAAAGATTTAAATGTTTTATTTATAGGATTGTTAAGTTAATTTCTTATGGAATGTTATTTCTCGGTGTGGATTAGTTCTAGATCCTTTGAATATTGGGTCAGGCCACAAGACTATTGTAGAGGTGTGGGGTTTCCTCAATATTGCAGGCTATTATAGGAGGTTTGTATGTGAATTATCTCTAATTATGACTCCTTTTATAGACTTGATAATAATGGGTTAGGCATTCTTATAGATTGACCAGTCTCATCCAACTTTTGAGTACCTAAAGGAGAATTTGGTTCATGGTCAAGTCCTTCCTTTTCCAGAATAGGAAGTTCAGTTTGAGGTTTTTTGTGATGCTTCACATATTGGATTAGGAAGTTTATTAATGTAGTATAGATCAGTTTTTTATGGATATTATTACTTACATCCCCATTAATATAACTATTTAAACCATGATCTTGAGTTGGAATAAGTTGTGTTTTCCCATAAGTTATTGCAACATTACCACATCGGTGAGTTTTTTGTGGTTTTCACTAATCATAAGAGAATGAGGTATGTATTCTCCCAATGTGACATAAAATTTTGATATTAATGGTAGATGGAATTATTGTAGGATTTTGACTTTGAGATTTTATAAACACCAAGAAAGGGAAATTTCATAGCTGATGCGCTGATTGGAAAGTCATGCAGTGATGTTTGGTGTGATTCTAGATTTTCTTGGAGATGGATGGAAGATATCTCCTTGATGTATCTTGATATGGTAGATATTGGTGGAAGAGGATTATTTTCTTAGATTAAGTTTTAGTCATCTTTTGTGGAGCAAGTAGAGGAGTCTCAACTAGAGGATTTTGATGTGGGTGTTGGGAGAGACTGAATTATCTAGGGTGGTGCCATAATGGTTTGTCAAAATATGATCATCATCTAGTGTTGTTCTAGGGGAGGAAATTTGTTTGTTTGATGAAGTATAAGGTGGTTCTATTTGAGTTCCACAACTAACCCTTAGTGTTACATCCAATTGTAAAAGAGATTTATCATGATTTTAGAGGTTAGCTTTAGTGTCTTGGGACAAATCATTTAGTTGTAGAGTTTTTTTCTCAATGTTTGTCTGTCATAAGGGGAAGGTAGAGCACCATGATCCCAATGGTTTTATCCAGTTATTAAATTCTCCTATGTGGAATTTAGTGGGCATTTCAATGGACTTATTCACTATTTTACCATGATCTCAGGTAGGCTATGATGTTATATGGGTAATAGTGTTCCATTTGATAATGTTCTCCCACTTCTTAGAACTCAAGGATTTGAGATCGGTGGATGTTTTGTTGAGGTAGTTCCTGGAAGATATGGTTAGGATTCACGGATTCCCATGGAAGATAATTGTTTATCATGATTCTTATTTTACCCCTAAAGTTTGGAGAGGTATCGAACGTGATTTTTGGCCTCACTTGTGCCTTGTAATTTTTTTCATCCATAGATAAATGGTAAGACAGAGAAGACCAACCAAACTCTTTAAGATATGTTACGTTCTTCTATTCTAGATTTTGGAGGTTCATGGATGAGGCACCTACCCTTGGTCAAGTTTTCTTATAATAAGAGTTTTCACTCTACCATTGGTATGGAACAATTTAAATATTTGTGTGGATGACCATACCATTTATTTATTGTGATAGAATGGGATTAGAGAGTCATTAATTCCTAGGATAGAACTCATGAAAAGAATGATAGAGATATATTAGGTGATTTGTGGGAGGATTAATGTAGCACAGGATTTTCAGAAGTCATATGCATACCTCAGTATGAAACATATAAAGTTTTATGTTATAGTTCATGTGTTCCTAAAAGTGTATCCACATCATTGGAACAGATGATTTGTTCTTAGGAGTAAGCATTATTCTTGTTTTATTTGGACTCTCAAGGTGTTATCTCATATTAGAGTAGTTGAGTATTAATAAACACTTTCCTTATATATAAGTTGGATACATGATGCCTTCCATGTGTCACAGCTTCACTATTATCTATATGAAAACTCTCACATAATTGATAAGGGTGAGGTTAACATTCATGATTATGTGACTTAGAGTAGTGACATGTGGAGATCTAGGAATACTACGGGAATGTATTGCACGAACATTTTATTCCCTTCGTTTGTTTCCTTTAGTAGCATTGTCATGTAGAGGATAGAACCTGGGAAAGTGAGTAAAAAAATATGTGCTCAGTATCCTAATCTATTTGATGCTTAATTATTATTTTATAAATATGTTTCAGGATGTTGACCTTTATCTAGATAATAAGAGGGTTTTCTCTAATTTGATTCCTTGTTTTTGTATTTTTTTTATATTTGAGAGGTATCACTTCTAGGAGAGTATCTAGGAGCTATTTTTTGTGTTTCATAGATTTATGCATTGCTTCTTTGATTGAGGTTTTTTTTACTTCTATGTTGAAATATTCTTGAGAGGTATATCATGGGTTGATTGTTCAGATGATACTTTTTTCATCCCTTCTCTTCGGGTTTGGGTTTTAAATTATCAAGGGTGATAATTTCTTGATAGGTATCAAATATAAGGGCTCAAATAATTTTAGTTTCCTTTTTCATGTTTGAGGTGTTGTAGGTTATGAGTGGATTATTGGAGGAGTAAGTAGGGGGTTTGATCTAAAATTTAAACACTAGATAAGGGATACATCATGTAGGCATGTGTTATGCCATGGATCCCAGCTATGACATAAGGCTATAGTGTTAACTAAGCATTATGATGTAAGAGGTCAAGGGGGTTCGGGTGCTTCTAATATTTTCAATACCCTAAGAGTGTGGAAGTTATAATATGATGTGGACTCTCTTGAGGTAAGTTTAAGTGGTTATTCCTTTTTGGGGTTTCTATACCATGGAGTTGAGTTGAAATGTAGTCTACTTTTTGGAAATTAGGATTATATAGCATAGTGGTCCCTTTTCACCATGGTTGTTTTTCATATTTATAGGATATATATCATGGATAATTCCATATATCTCAAACAATGATTTGACTAGAAATACTCCATCATTTCCTCCTTCCTTACACTATATAGTTTCCCAATGTAAGAAAATTTTCTTTGTGGTGTAGGATGTTACATTGTGGTCTTCTAAATTTTATTTTTCCTATAAATACCTAAACCCCCTTTTAACTTTTATTTCTCCAAAATTTTCCTCCAAAACCATAATAAATATAAGGATATATTTCATGGTTTTTTTAATCCCTTTAAATTAGGATTGATCATCAGCTTCCTGTGTTCAATATATGGTGATTTGAGGTGATTTTTCCTCTTTATCTTCTATTTTATTCTCCAAAACGTTATATTTTACTCTCATTATATAATTACATGATATAGAATTATATCTCCTTCAATAACATGGAGTTATTTTTATGTTTTTCTTCATAGTATTGGCATAGTATCCATACACATTTTGGGATTCCTTACAGGAGAGATGATCAGAGATCTTCATTTTATTTCATTCTTGTTCAAAGAACATTAAAATCCAAGAACTGGAGGATTCATTTATAAACCTATTTTTTCTAAATCATAAATTTATCCTGATTTTTCTCTTTGGTTAATGGTATAATTAACCTTAATAAGTATTAAAGTAGGTTAAATAAAAGAATCAGTTTTTAGTTGTAGCGATCACATGTGTTTATACCATGATAATAGTTTGCCTATTGACTTTCTAGATAGTGTGATATCTATGTTTTTTACATGGTTTAAAATATTTTTTATTATTGGTAATTTGATAAATAATTTAATTTTGATAATTCTTCTGATATGGTAATTCTTGATAGCTAAATTATTGAAGAGGCATGATAATTTTATTACCATTCATTATTATAATTTGATGAAAATCAAGTGATGACAGAGGCATGTTTAATTGAAGATGTTATTCCTTATAATATTGTGAAACTAGAATTTATGCTTGAAATAATGTTCAAATATCTTGAAACTATTTATAGATAATGCATTAGGTTTCCTATGGTTGTAACTTGTGAAAATTAAATCAATTAATTCAATATGGTAAACAATTAGTTGTTTGATAAAAATAATTGTTTGGCATTGAGCATGCCTGATTACTTTTGGAGGCTAGATACCTTGGTTTTAGGACTGAAATTCCCTATTTAATTTTATTATTTTCTCACTGTATGTGATTTCACTTTATGTGAACCTTATGATATGACACCAATTGATGGTTCAGTGAGACCAAGGTGGGGGTTCCTGGATATGTGGTAGCATTTGACACTAGAGATAGAAGGATACATGGGGATATGCATGGTGGTGTCGGGAATGGAACTATGAATAATTGAATGGGTTTAATTTTTTATTTCACATTATTGTTGTTCTGAATGTCAGGATTATTTTTTTTAATGAATCTATATTAAATGTTAGAATGGTTGAGTTTCTTGTTTCTACATTCCTTTCTCTGATACTTGATACAACTGGTTGTGATTGGTTTGTGCATCATTTATAGTGTCTTAGAATGATTCCTAGATAACCTAGATTTTGGAAATAAAATGAATAACAAACGTTCTAACCCATGGGTTTTGTGGATTATTGAAATATAAATGATGATAAAATTGAGAAACCATGGGATCGGTTTGTTTGTACATGGAGATCATGGGAATCAGATGATGATCATGTTAAACTAATGTTTAATGGTTAATAAAAGAAATTAATGTAATTTGAAATATTTAATGGAACTAATTATTTAAATAGAAGTGTTCTTGAAATGTTTATGTTCTTATATGATATCCAGTCTTTATTGGTGGTAGTCGAGTGTTTGAGAGATGATAGCTCTAGTTGTTCCTTATACTAGTTTGATACCCATAGTGTGGTTTTAAGATATATATATATATATATATATATATATCATGTTATGATATTTTATACATTACCCCACCCATATTGATAGGGTAACGGACACCTAGTGGAATCTAGGAGGGTGATTTCCCCAAAAACTAGGCTGGTGAGGAATAGATGGCTTATTACCCACTCTAGCCCCATTCTCTTCTCCTGGTACTTTTATAGAATGGTATACACTGAGGTTATCTTTCTCATATATTTATATAAGGATTTAATGACTTATAGTTATTCCACAAACAAGTATCTCTAGATATAGTGTCTTAAATTTTATTATAGGTATAACGCATATGGGTTGTAATGGTTTTAGGTATAATACATGACATACGAGATGTGGTGCCTCTTAGAGATTACTTGTTTATTATATGGAGATATGTATCGGGTGATGAGATTATGTGATGCATGGGGTTCATGGTACGTGATGATTAGATGATTTGATGTACATTGTGCATGATATAACACAGTTGATCAAGTATCTTCAAGTTGGATTACTTTTTGAGAGAGATGGATTAGTGTGCAGATGTTGAGAAAGAGAAGAAAACATATGGAGAATCTATATCAAGGTACCTTATATTTATATATTATTGATATTATATAAATACTAGTATTTTATACTTCGTAAAACATCCAAGGTTAGGAAGGAGACATAGCATACCAGATTAGGTGATATGTTTTCTTTGCTTGTTATTCACTGAGTTTTAGTATACTTTCTTCAACTTTTTCATGAGAGTCTCTAGGGAGGATCCTACATAGTATATATTTTATGCTCACACTATGTACATATAAAAAAAATTCAGGTCCATGATAGCTTGTTGGTGATCGGGATAGACTTTACTAGATTATAGAGTTGTTTAGGAGTAGTTTGGGTTTCATAGTCACTCTCGATGATTTTTATTTTTGGTGCTTGTAGTTATTTTATATATGTATGATCTTACATGCATCTTTTTATTTTTCATTACATTTTTTTTAACTAAGAATTGTTGTGTGTTTCTTTCTTATCACCCATTTCTCATGTTATCTTAGAGGTTAATGTCTCTCATCTGTGTATATGTTATACACACAATTCTTGTTTCCAACCGACAGCTGAATGGATGTAGGCTTCGGGTATCATTTCTCCATTCACTTATTGTCAGCCCTGAAGGGGTACCTTTGGAGGGAGTGGGTCGTGACATTTTTGTGAAGTTTATCTCATTTTGGGATTATGATATAAATATATTTTTTATTGTTTGGTAATTTATGAACTAGTGATTAAAAAAATTAGGGTTAAAGATGGGGTTAATTATTTTCAGAATATATAATCCTATTACAATTTCAAGTCATGGGTATTCAAAAGGCTTTGGGAAAGGATTTATTATAGGGAATATCTGATTAGGATATATATAGATACTTTGGAATGTGATTGTATGAATGATTAATGTTGTTTGAAGAAGGATAAGTAACTTAGTATAGCCTAAGTGAGTAAAGTAGATATCATATTAAAATTTATATCCCAAATGGTGGATATGTTATGATTACCCTTTCCTACTTTTATCTATGAGTATTAATTAAAATTATGCGGATGAAATTTCTTTAAGGGGGTATAATATAATGACCTAAATTTTAGACCCTTCAAATTAATATTACATTCAATAGCTTTTGTCGTACAAAAAATCAAACAAATGAAACACCCAACTAAAATGAACCATGAAATATTAAAATTAAAATAATAATATAATCATTGGTGGATAAAAATATAATAATCAAATAAAATTTTTATATATTATTAATTTCATTGATTAATATTTTAAAATAGATGTCTTTGGAAGAACCATTTAAAAATTGGGGTATTGTATTTTAAATTAATAAATTAAATTGATCATAGTTAAAAGTTCATTATAAAAATTAATATGTAAATTTATAAAATGATATATCAATATTTAATTATTTATAAATCTATATGAAATAAGATTAAAAACACCTGAAGTTTAAAAACGACCATTTTGTAATAAAATTTCTTTTTCTTTATATATTTTATTTTTTATTTAAAGATAATTTATAAATTTTATAATTATAATTTGAGAAAAATAACTTCTTTTTGGATTAAAAATTTAAATAATATCTTAGGATGAATTTTTGGGTTTTTTATAAAAAAATTATTTTTAGGTGAATAGTGAAATATGATGTTTTCACAAATACTTTTCCTTTAACTGCATTATTAGTTTATAAGAATTATTTTAAAATTTATAGAACCATTTTATAAAAAAAAATATTAATTTCATGAGTTATATTATAAATATAAAAAATATTTATTAATTTTTAAAACCCTATATTTAATTTTCTAGAACATAAGTAATATATTTATCAAGAATTTTTTTAATATGATATATACTTATTATTATAAAAAGTATTTATTACTTTTAGAAATTGAATTAAATTAAATGAATTTAAAATTTTTAATCATTAGGTCTAAATTATATAAAAATTTCCATTTTATTTTTAAGCATAAATGATAATTTATTCAGGTAAAAACTAGTTACCGTGATAAAAGCTAAAATGGTAATTGTAAAAAACTAAGAGTAAATGACTTCAGAAATGTTCTAAAAATGTGTTTGAAGGTGTATTTGAGGAATTTATTAATCTTATCAATTCTATTCTACATTATTTATCAATTTTAGATTCAATTTCCTTGTTATTAACTTCCTATTATTAAAAATTTATGGGTATTTACAAAATTTCATCCCTTTTCACTTAAAAAAAGGACCATCCTCTTCTTGCTTCCCCTCGCCTCAAAACCCTCTTATTTTGACCCAAATTATTCCCAATACTCTCCTCAAAAATCATATACAACATAAATATAATATTTTCACCTCAAAAGACTGTCACTCAAAAGTTTTACCCCCTTTGCAAAGGAGATATTCCAATAAGTGAGTTTTAAATTTCTAACAGATCCTTTCTCATTTTTATTTCTTAAGGTGCACTTATTATTAAATAAATTAAATTAAACCATATTAAAATTATAAAATAATTACCCTTATTATACTAATATGTTATTATCATTATGTCTCAAGCATTGAATACCTTTTCCCTTGTCCATTAATTAAAAAAAATGTGAATTGTGCATATGTACGGACAACCGCCCACATGAATAAACATGTTTTGTTTTTTATTACTTCCTTTAATGGTATGTTATAAAAATAGTTTTAAAGGATAAATATTATTTTTATGATATGAATAATTTTATATTAAATAAAATTAAATAATCTACTAATGATATGAATGAAAAACAATACATAAAAAATAACTATCTTAAATAAGTGAACTAAGAAGGAAAAATAATTTCTTCATACTATAAAAATGTTTCATATCCAATATATCTTATCTTAATTAAATATATTTGTGATATATCACACTAATAAACACTAAATTATATCACTATTCTACTGAAATGATGATATTTTAACTAAATCGCATCATAATCATCCATTAATCATGGTATGTTCATGTTTGGATCGGTTTGAACACCTACATGAATAATGATATGAAATTATATCATGGATGACAATGAAATCATAATTAATTGTAACATATAATTTAAATTTTTAAATATTGTTTTTATTTTGTTTTATAAATTAGACATCAATATTTAACTCAATAATTAAGTAAACTCCTTTCTTTTCTTGAGAAATCCATTGAATTTGATTATTATCAATTTCATATTCAAGGATAAAGAGTGATACACTAATAAAATGATATTGAAACATCACAAATAATTATAATTCATCCATTTCATAAAATTTTATTTTATTTTAATGACGAAATTTTTATGAATACTGAATACTGAATACTGATATAGCTTCTATTAAACTAATACAAACGAGCAAAACTATAAACACCTAATGTGGTAAAATAGGTAAAAATAATAATATACATATATAAAATGATTATAAATAAAAATTATATATAGTTTTAGTTATCAATATTATTGTTAAATAATTTATTAATATAGTTATGTTTTTCAGAAAGTAGTTTTGATAACATTCGTGAAAGATAAGATCAAGGTAAGGGTTCTTCGTCTCAAATTTGAATTCCTTGAAACATATTTATATTATACATCATGTTTTTTTATCATAGTAAAAATAATTGTTATCATTTTTTATCATGTTTACTTTCTATTTAATTATATTCAATGTTCTATTCTAATTTAATTCTCTCATATGTTTTTTTTAATTTTCAAAATATGTAAGGGTTTCTTTGTCTCATTTTCAACTCTATGAGACATATTTGATATTATACACCATCATTTCTTTTATATGGTGTATTCACTACCCTATTACCCTCAATAATAATGAATATAATTCATCTCATGATATTTTAAAATATATTTAATGTTAAAAATATCATGTTATTTAATTATTTCACTACCACTACTATAAGGGTAATTTTTAAATCAACTCACTTCATTGAGTTAAAATGGTTCTAATTGAACTTATTTCTTCCAAGATCGGTTTCTTCCACCCTAATATTTTATCTAATGCTATATTATCTTCTTATATGGAATAGAAATTTATTTTCATTTCAAATATTTTATCATGATTAAATTTATTTCTCAAACTATATCTTTATTGAGAATAATTTTCATCATCTTGGATGAAGGTTTCCCATCCTTATAAATATTTTACTTTACTAACAATTTTTCATTTATAATTGGAAACCTAATTATTTATTATCTCATGTGACCCCCATATTCCACATATCCTCTGTTAAAAAGGAATTGTTTTTAATATTTTTATTATATTTGTCCTTAACAAGAGTTTTTCAAAATATTTAAAATGATTTTTCATCCTTTCAAATAAAAAGTTTTACATTCAACCCCACATTTATCTTTAAAATAATTATATAACACAAAGATCTATTATTTACATCTATTTTTCAAACATAAATTTTTTTTAGTTTTCACTTAACAATTTTTAAAATAACTTTTGAATGTACACATACCTAATATTCTTGTTAAAATGATAGATATTATTATAAAATATCTATTATTTTTTTCTTCAATGTGAGAAAATATGTTCACCACCTTTTTCATTTAATATGAAACTTTCCATATATTATTTAATTTTTTATAAAGAAATTATTTATCACCTAGTTTTATAAAATATGCCATTTAAAATTCTTTCAAAATATGCATTTATTATTTACAAAGTGTATTTTTTTTAACTCCTTAAAAATATTTTTTCAAAATAATTCATTTTAATTTCATATATCTTATTCTTGATCAAGGGTATTTAAAAATAATATCATACAACTTATTTCTATTTATGGATTATGTAATTACATTCTCTTATGGAGGAATGATCCATCACTACCTTTATCTTTTTTAATCATCTTCAGCGTATAACCGTAATTTCCCATCCAATAAATTCATTTTATGGAACCCTATCATTGATTCCTTTTATCTAATGGTCTTAAAAAATATATCATACATCTATTTATTAAGTAAATTATTTACTTAATTATATACCCATTATATATATGTTGTAAATATCATATGTTTCATAATCTTCATTAAATGATATTTACGTATAAAATAAATGAATATATTTGGATTCAATTTTATTTTTCATAGGTATATCATGTAATTATTATTGATGAAATGATGAATTTTTTATTTATATGATTCCAATTTAAAGGGATATAAAACCCATTCTTCCAGGGTTTCTTTGTGATATGATTTTATATGGAACACATATGTACAGATGATGACGAGTGGGGTGTTATATCACCCTCTAATGCATTGGTTATTGTTGTATATCTTGTGATATAATGAGAATTGAGTAGTGATTACTTGGTCCACAAAGGAAATAGGAGAGTGAATCTTAATCCACCAATGTAAAGAGGTGAGTGAATCCTGATCCACCAAGGTAAATGGGTGATTAAAGTCGAGTCTGCTATGGGAAATATGTTGTGATGGCCAATCAAATTAGGTATTATTTATATTCTTATGGTGGTGTTATATATCCAAGTTGTTTTACATGATTTAGGATAATTTTTTAATTATAATTATCCCAATGTTACTCTTTAATGGATTGTGATTGTTGGTAAATTTTTTCAAACTCTTTTGATTCATGTCCTCTATTATTCCAATATTTTTTCCATGACTCATGAATTTTAATCTATTATTTTTGGGGCATGATATTATTATTTATTCTTGATTATAACCACATTCTCATATTATTATCACTTATGTTATTTTAATGCTACTAATTATGTTTAACAATAAATAGAATATGATCTCACCAATTTCTTATGCTTTTATTTCTCTAGGTTATGAAGATAATAAAAGTGTATGATATCTAGAAGAGTTTATTATGGAAAGAAATTGTGTGATATTTTTAATCCTTGTTATGGATTAATTATTTACTCATATAGTGATAAAATATATCAATTAATTAAACATATAATATTTTTGTCAGATAATATTTTGTCCTAATTCTATAAAACTATGAACCAAGACAGTCGTGTTAATGTATTGTATTGCAATTTTTTCTTTAAGTTTTGTAATTAATATGGCCTCATTTTTTGGTTTTTATAGTTTTCCACATAAATACTGATTATGTTAGTTTTATATAGATTTATTGACACATAATAAATGCAATGAGAAACATTAAGAACCATAAATTCCAAGAACATCATAATTGATACCAAAACCAAGTAAACTATAAATAAATAATTTACACCTTACTCTAGTGATCATTGATATTGTTTTCCTTTAATTTATACATGATAAAGATCATTAGTAATTTCCAATAGACTCTTCCCTCTATTTTGTATCCATAGTATGAATCCAATCACTTGATGCTCAGGTGAGACTCTCTTTCACCAACAATATGATAGTATCTCTATGGCTAAGGATGAATAAGAAATAGATCTAATGATATGAAAAACCAATATGGACAAAGGATAAGGTTATTACACACCATCACAATAATTATGATATGATGTATAATCTTTTAGGATAATTCTCATGCCCCATACATTTACTCGTACATTATGAAATGTTTGAGTAAATTCCTCTGGTAAAAAACATTCTGTAACTCAAAGAAAAATACTTCTTTCCAATGTTTTATTTTACAAAATCTTTGATAAATGATAGCCTAAGAAGTAATATAGGTATAACATTAACACTTAATGTTCATTAACTAATGTATTATTGAATACCATTCATTCCCATATAATAAGACTTAAGATATTACTTAATATTATAATATGGTAGGCTTAAGAAGTGGTATGGTATCACTATACCTCACCTTAAAATGTCAGAAACCAAGAAATATGATAAGTATTGGTTTCTATATGTCATATCATATGATGTATCAATATCATACACTATGATATTGGAATATACACATCATGCATATATATATATGAGGATCCAGGGAATAACTCCATTAATCTCCCACATTAACTAAAACCTTATAGACATTATGCCACTTCACTTTATATTATATAATATACAATAAATTATAAAATCGTATCCAAAAAAACTTTTGGATGTCTCCTAAAACACTTTTGTAAATCTATTATTAAATTCATCTTGTATCACATCATATGAAATACTATGGGAATGAAAAACTAAAATACTTTTTGAACAAACTTGAAAACACATTTACATAAGCTCTATGAGTTCTGAAAAAACTAAATCCCCATACATCCAACCATAAAGTGTGGAACCATGTAATTTTATTGCGTTGAAAACAATTATATATTTTTGAAATCATAAATTTAATAAAACATTTCCTTTAGAAAATAATTAGTTCTACTCAAAATACAAAGGGATCTGATGTAATCTATATCTAACACACATATCACTATACCTATGACAAATTGTTTCATCATATGCAAGCATACATAATCATATAATATATTTGTCCAGTACATAGAGTGATCATGGCACGTAGAGTATTTAAATACTATATATACTCCCCATACATTATAAATTCTATAAATATATATTGAATTGGTTGATGAATATATCGCATGTTATTCATATATGTGGATGAGAATATCACATTCCCCTTATCTAAAAAGATAATCACATCATAGGTACCTTTTAATAATGGCTATATATTTCCCTAATATATCTCATTTAAGGTCTTATATTATTGGAATGTGAAGTCTATTTAGGTGACTAGATTCAAGTTAATGGATTTAGTTCACTAAAATTTGGTTAGTAGAGGTTGGTTGTATTAGTGTAAAGATAGTGTTATTATAAACACTTCAAGAGGTGATGAAACCATCAAAATTTTGTATCTTCCCATATAATCATAGAGGCCTAGAAATTTTGGAAAACAAAATTCTCTAGGATAGATTTTCTAGAAGGGTTCGTATAGAAAATTAGTTGTGGTCATAATAATAAATATAGGTCAACAATAACTTACAAAATTTATAATTCTCCATTAATATTTTAAAGAGGTATAAATGATATGATTAGCTGATCATTCCCTTAAAAGGGATTGGGAACTGACTTGAACGACATTTAACTTATGATAATAGTGTACACTAAACATACAAACTGAATCATGCATTGTTAATCCTTTATAATAAATTATTATTTTCATATTTTTAATTTGATTTTAATTAATTTACTTTTAGTGAATATTGTGAAAGAAATAGGTGTTCTCCCATCCTCATAATAAACCTTATCTAAAGAAAATTAATACTTTTTTCTTTCCTTTCTTTAAGTTTTTTCATTGGTTATATTTTTGTTGGTTTAAATTTTCATATGTATGTTTTGAGTTTTCATGAACATGTGTGAGAGTCAACTTTTTGTGGTGAGTAGGTTTTGAAGACATCCTTTATTCGGTACACTTATCTAAGGGAAGTTCTAGATGTTTAATTTCTAATGCACTAAACTTATGGCATGTGAAATTTTAGTGGATTGAAGATCATTTTTTCTAGTGTTCACAAGGATACCTACTTCCCAAAAAGTGGTAAAAAAGTAGAGTTTCTTGTTCTATTGGTATAAGGATCGTATGGTACAATGCTCACTCAACACTCTCGATGGAAGCTCAGGTTTCTCTCATTATTTCCTTGATAGAATTTCACTTTTAGGGGGAAATTACTATTAGTAGAATTTATAGTGTCAAATGAAGTCAAGTTATAGGTAGATTAATTTTATGGAATATATTTTGGCATCTAAATAATGTTGATAGAGGATCATCTTTTTCATAAAGGCCTAAAAATTCCAATAATTTTTATAAATTCAAGGAAAATGGAGAAGGTAAAATAGAAAAGTATATAAAGGAAGACACATAGGTTGGTGAGTATTTCATTGGAACAAAATGTTTCAAATAATATTCATGAAGTAAAATAAATGGGGGGACTTTGGAATGACCTATAGGGTATGTATAAAAAACTAATGTCTCTTAATAAAGTGTATGATTCAGCGGCTATTCAGCATGAGGATGTTTGAAAGAATCATAATGAAATATCACATAAATGGATTCAAAATTATCTGGGGGAAACTCAAATCAGTGAAGGTAAAATTAAAAAATTATGTATGGGTATTAATTCAACTATTATATCTTCTGGATAGTTGGAATGTAATGGTGATTGCATTTAGTAACTCCTACGGAAAAACTAATATTGAATTTTAGAATGTTTTTAATTTGAATCTCAATAAAGTATATCATTGAAGGAAAGTCTGAGAATCATTAAGTAGTGTTATTAATGATAATGGATGAGAAATATTACCTTATATGGGATATAAAAAAGAAACCATTTGAAGATAATTATCAATAAATAAGAAAAAGAAAATTGTTTGGACTGGGTTCAATATGTTGGATTTCAAGGAAGAAAGGACATATCAAGAAGAACTACAAAATTTTCAAGGAGAACTCAAGAATTCCATAATCTTCTAGTTGTGAAAAAACCATTAAAAAAATGGAAGGAGGCAATAACTTATTTCTCATTATAAAATTACCAGTGGAATCTTGGGTGTTTGATTCTGATGTATCTTTTTATTCAATAGATGAACATGGATGAATAGTTAATTATGTATCTAGAAGTTTTAACAAAGTTCATTTATAGATGATGAAGCTTTGGATTTTTTTGGATAGGTTGAGGTGAATATAAAAATAAATAATGGTGGATTCTTAAATCTGAAAAGAGTTAGACACATCCCAGTTCTATGAAAAATTATTATTTTTTCTTGACAACACGATGAAGGAGACTACGGAACATAATTTTAAAATGGAGTCTAGAAAGTGACTCAAGGATCCATGGTGGTTTCAAGATGACTAAAGTATGGGATACTATATTTTAACATAAGTAAAAATATAATTGTAAGGTAATGAACTACATCATCAAAATATTCAAAAGTTTGGAAGTGTAATCTTGGATATCTCAATAAGATGAATATAAAAATTTCAATAGCTAAAGGCATATTAAATCTTCATCACATGGAAATTGAAAGGTGTGAAATTTGGATACTAGGGAAATAGAGAAGGGTGTATCTTATATTTAGGCATATGGAATCCTAGATATTAGAAGTTGCAACGAGTTCACTTAGACATTTATAGACCCACCCATTACCAAACTCATGGTGGTTCTCTTTACTTTGTAAAATTTAGTGATGATTCCACTATAAAATTTTGGGACTACTTTTTGAAAAATAATTCAAATGTTTTTTAGGATTTAATTCAATAGAAACCCATGGTGTAAATTGAATGTTTTCAGAATTTTAATTAAATTTATTTAGATAATGGTTGTAACACCTCAATCTTCCACGGTACGTTTCCCTTTGAAGAATTAAATAGTGTGTGTTGTACGCAACTTCGAGTTATAACACCCCACAACCAATCAACCTAGCCGTTATGAATAGTAATACCTACTTTTTAAAATTTTATAAATTTTATCTTTCAAAATGGACTTCATTTTGGGATTCAAAATATCGAAATTATCTTAGGGTAAATTTTTGGTATTTTTCAGAAAATTTTCAATTTTTGATGAATAGTGAAAAACACTAAGTTATAGTTTAAAACAGAATTTTTATTTAAATAATTATTTATTTTATTTAAATTTATCTTAGGTTAAAATAGATACATAATACCTATATAAGTTTAATGTATTTCATTGGAGTTAGTTTATAATAATTTTAGATATGTAAAAATTTTATTGAACTTTTTACCATCTTTTACCCACCTCCTAGGAGCATTAGAAAATTTAAATAAAACATAATTTTACCGCTTCTGTGAGTCTAATCTCAAAAATATGAGAGACACGGTTGATATTAGTAAGTAAAATGTGGTTCAATGTGATGAAAATAATTTTTGGTGAATAGTAAATTTTTACTTTTATTTTCCACGGTTAAAAGTAAATAGGGTAATTAAGGGTAAAAATGATATTATTATATAAGTATCTATCGGGACCTATTTATCATCCACATACATGTTTCTTAAAAATGTATTCCAAAACATTTTTACTATTTACTAGACTATCTGTTAAAGTCATTTATACCCTTGCTTGACTTTTTCTAAAATGGTTTGAAAGGAATCTTTTCGTCATTTTCCAAACAAAGTACTTTTTTACCTTTTCGAAAAATTTAAGGTAAGAATGTTTTTTTAACTTATACAGCAGGTGTTGATATTTTCTGCCATTATAAAATTGTCGAAGCTTCTCTTAAAATCTTATAAGAATATTTTAAAAATAAATTTTTTTTCCTAAATGATTTCAAAATAGAAATATATATTTCTCTAAAAAATGTTTTGATTTCATATATGTCAACATCCTTCGATGGATTTTAAGCTTATTTTAAGTTGATTTATTATGATACAAAACTTACATATTATATTGAATGTTTTGTGATACTTTTGAGTGTGGATGTGTTATTTTTACACCATTTATGGTTTAGGGATAAAGTATTGACATTTCATTTGCTAGTTTTAATACGAATGTTTGTGTTATGTTTAAACCTTTTCATATGAGGAATGCATTGGACTTAGTTAGTGATGGGTTGAGCCCGCTATAGCTCCTTGATGCATCGGTAGTATTCATGAGACAAACTAGTGTCTTATCACAAGTCCTTGAAAAAATCTTATTTTTAGTCTTGGCACAAGGCCTTGGATATGTGGTTATGAAGTCTGGAATTATGAATTCCATCATTATGAAAGAGGCTATTTATATTGCATGTGATTATTTTACTAGTATAATATCCATGTGAGTAATTAAATGGAATTATTTTGATTTATATTTTCCATATTATTGTGAAGTTTATATTGAAAAGGATTTTGTTTTATTTTTATACATTGACTTAAATGTTTATGCTTATTTGTAAAAGTTTCTAGTGTATCTTTATCCTTACTGAGCATTTGAGCTCACCCCTTTCTATGTTTTATTTTCCGAGGATGCGAAGAATTATATTATAACATACCTACAGGGATAGTCTATGGGATCTTAGTGCTGTCAATGGAAACAATGTTGTTGTAGTTTTCCATCTTATGATGTAATATAAACCTTTTGAATATATCTAGTATTTCCAAGGCTACTAAACTGATCGGTCTTTTGGGACATGATCTTTTGTGATCATTCCAATAATACGTAATAATGCACTGACTCTGGGTAACAGGGGTCAAGGTGTTATAATGGTGGTGAATATACCTTTCACGACTTTTGAAACACTTATCAGAATAAAGATATAAGGAATGAGAATGTGGTTCATGGAACACCATATAAGAATGGAATGATTGAATATGTGAATTAAAATTTGACTAATAAACCTTAAAGAATATTGATGCACTTTGAAATTTCTAAATGAATTTGGTTAGAGGTAGTCAACATGACAGTATAAATTATGAATATAATTCCATCATTGGAAATTGTCCAGGAAGTTCTAGAGGATATGCGGTCTCGTAAGAGACCAGAAGTCTGTCATATTAAATTATTTGGAATTTTGGAATATTTTTATATTGATTTTAAGGATCAATACAAGCTTAATAAAAAAACAAAAATGTATTTTCACTTTGAGCATAAAGAATAAAATTTTGGAGTTTGACTGTGGGATGATGATAGATGACATGACATTGAGAGTTTGGATGTTCCCTTCAATGAGAAGGTCCAATGGATAGACTATAACTTATCAAAGAAATAATTTTAATGTAGTGAACTAGTTAATAAAGTATAATTTTATGTATTTATGAACACTAGAAGGGAGAATAATCTAAAAAACTAAATTTGACAAATTGGAATTCTATGGGTGAGGCCAATGGATTATATGATAAAAAGTTTGAGGATAATAGAAGGAGAACTTGAAGTTAGATGGAAGGGTTTGTACTTTACCAAATTCTTACTTTTTATTATTCCTACTCATTTAGGGTGTTTAGAGTCTATCATTTATTATTTTTATATATCTTTAATTGAAAAATAAAATTATAAATTTTTATTTACTATTACGCAGGACCCCCTCCCTATAAAAAGGTAAATTTGTAGCACACTAAATTTATGTTTCCTTAATAAAATAATCATTTACCTCATTATTCTCCTTGTTTTTTAGTCAAACCATGTTTGGGAAAAGTTTTTTATACTTTCAGAAGTTTTTTAATCCTTAGAGTGTTCTTGGTGAGTTTGGTGTCCAAAACATTTGTACCATGATGTAGCCCCCATGTCAATGCCATAGAGGGTTAGGCTATGACATAATTTATATAGATATGGTGTAGAAGTGATATATATCTAATTATATTCCACATATTAAGGTATATTCCATAGTGAGGTAGTTTTTCAGCACTGTCACCATATCCTTCTCCATGGAGTGATATACTGAGGGTGTTGTGCCAAAGTGACTTAGACTATGTTGTAGTGGTTTCTCCACATTTACAAATGGTTGTTCCATCCATTCAATATTTTGGGGTCAATGTTTTAAATTTGGAGTTATGATTTAAATTTCGGAAAACCATTTTAAAATCTATCAGGTGGTTTTTATGAATCTTTATGAGGGTTTCTCATGTGGATTGGACTCCAAAAGAACCCTTATAAATACATTTTTCCCCTCCCCCTTCTACAATGGTTCTAGAATCTAAAATTGGATATAAAGATAACTCTATAACATATACATCATCCTTACTATATATAAAAGTGTAACCTAGCCCGATCCTACACAATATATTTACTCTCTAGGCTGTAGAGGTACTTATTCTGTTCTCTTCCATGTCATAGTTGTTTCTCATGCATCGTAGTGATCCTCTTTTATTTCACCTTTTCTCCGTGGAAGTTTCACCACTACACCATGGTGTTTCATCTATAACTATTATGGTATTACCCTACACAATTGCATGCCACAACACCTAGCCTACACAGTGGATCCCTCATATTTTATGGAGAGCCTTATTCCTCCTTCATTAAACTAGTCGTAGAGATCCTTCAATTGATTGACCTTTGGGGTCCTTGGTTTGAGATTGTGTTCTGGTTGATTTAAAAACATAGTGTGTGTGATGACATTTTTGTAAATCCTTTACATAAACATTTAAGGTGCTCATTTTGGTTGTTGGTTTTGTTCTAGTTTGAGTATCATTGTAACCCTTAATTCCCCGCTGGAGTAAGCTCATTACTCCTCATGTTTTGTATTGAAACTGTTTTATTTTAATAAATTCCTTTGATGGAATGAACTAGGAAACTAGTTCATGTCATCACTTTTCTCAAAAAAAAATTGATAACTTTTGGTTGTAATCTTTTGACTTTAGTGCATTTTTTATTATGGGATATTGGTATGTTTGTTAGTGTGCATGACTAACCCTAAGAAACCAAAGTCTAATGCTTCATCACATGGGGATGTGTGTGTTTTTCATTGACCTATGATGGGGTTACATGCGTATGGAATGTGATTGTTATGATAATTGATAATTTTATGTGATTTTTGATCTATCATTTTCATTTTGTATCATATATGTTATCTATATATCTTCTACAGTTGATTGGGCAAGACTGGCCTATTTGGCCAGTATGTGAGATGTAACACGTTCTTGGCATTTCCCACTCAATATGGATGTTCTAGAGCTTGGTTTCAAATATAATTAGACTATTCTATATTTTAAGATGTGTCACATGTTTTGGGTTATCTATTCAAGAGGGATGAATTGGGTTTTAGTAAGCTTGTGATATTTGATGCATGCTTAAGGATATCCACTCAAGAGGGATGTTCTTGAATTTGGTCCATCATGTACATAGACTATCCAAGCCAGTGGAATGTTTCATATAAATGGGTATTTCCATCAAAGGGATGTGATAGGATTTTTATCTATGTTTTAGGGCATTATGTTAAAATAGCTATGTTTCTCTCGGTATGGTATTCGAAGCAAGTAGAGTTAGTCTCTCAGGGCCCAGAAGTTGTTTTGTATTTATGTGATATATTGTTTCTTATATCTATAACTTTTTTATGATCATGGTATGCAATTTTATATTTTATTCACAAATTTTAATGGTTTTTGGTGGTGTATTACTGAATCTTGTACTAACACCCTACTTGGGAATTTCAGTGTACTTATAGATTCCATGCGTAGGGATCTATAAAGGGAAAGGTCCCTATAGTGGAAGGTTGAGAAGTTGGATATGGAGTATTTAGACGTTGTTTGATGGAGTTTGAGAAGGATGTTTACTACTGTTTTTATTTTCTAGCTTTACATGTACCTTAGATCCTTGTTTAATTTTGTTATTATATCATGTATGAAATTTTACAATTTATTTATATAATTATAATTGTTATTACATTATATATTATTTATTATGTTTTTTATTCATTATTTGAGCTATGAAATGATACTGAAGGTATAGTCTCCCCACTAGAAAACATAGACCCTCATTGTTAGTTAACAGCCTCTCGTGTGTGGGGAGGCACACATGAGGTCATATAGAATTCCAGCTTAGACCAGGTGCTTCAGTTTGGGATGTTATAAAATGTCATCAGAGCTCTAGGAAAAAATAACTTATATTCTCTATTTTTCTTTATTTTGGATGGGATAGATAGAAGTTTGGATGGTTGGGACTAAGGAAATGGAACAATGTCAGTGTCTGATAAGAACTGTATAGTGAGTTGGCATAAAGTAGGAAATTATGTTTGATGTTAAAATTGATTAAATTCACCTTGGGCAATGAAAATGATATTGATATGTGATTTATGGGTTATGTTGTGCATTCATTCTTCCTGACTAGGCACATAGGTTCACATTCCATATATATATATATATATATATATATATATTCTTTTGTGTTGCTTATTAGTCCTTTAATTAAATGCCTTGTATTTTATCTCTATCCAGGATAGATTATTACTTGTGTGATATTTATGTGTTGAAAAAATATTGAGATATATCTTATTTGGATTTAATTATTTGAAATGATTATACAGTTGTATTAGTATATATATGGTGGTTGCGACTAATATGCAGGGATAGAGACCAAGGTTAGTACTATAAGGGTATACCTTGGGTTATAGTTATACTCCTAGGAGAACCTTATCTGATCCCTTAGACTGGTTAGGATTTTTTATGTTCCTATTATTATTGATATTCTACCTTAGAGATTTATAATGGAACTGTCAAATGTGGCAGCCCAGTATACTCTCGTGCCACCTCTTGTGGTACAGGAGGATATCCCCCAGCATGACATAATAAAGGCACAGGTGATTCATGTTGTAGAATTCATTTACCTAGGATTTTTTTTATATTGGGACTTTCAAAGGTGGCGGAGTATTTATAAATATGGTCAAATATGATTGGGACTTCCAATAATAGGATCCTCCTTCTTTACAAGGAACTGGAGTCCCTCAGGATGCAGAGAGATAGATATAGGTCATTGAGAGGATCTTCGACCTATAAGAGACCCTAGAGGATCAATAAGTTTAGATTGAAACCTTTATGATTTAAGGTGCATCTATAAAATTGTGGGATGTCTTTTTGAGGCTAGTAAAATTGAATTAATGTCTTGGGAAACCATCAATGATCTCTTTTTCAAGGAGTTATTTCATGATACACTAATAATGGATCGTACACATGAATTTATAGAGATCTAAAAAGGGAAGATGATTATGTAAACCTATCCATAATTCTTCACCAATAAAATTATCTTTCCTCCTCTATCGGGGTGGATCAACACTTATAAAGTAAGGAACTTTGAGATTTTCCTATGCCCAGAACTGAGGTCACAGGTCAGAACTTTTGACCTGACAACCAATGCTAAATTGATTCATAAATAACTAATGATAGAAAATGGAATCCAGGAAGAATTATCTTTTCATCTCCCAATGATAAACCCATTAAAGGGTTATCCCTCCATTGATGGTATACTCTCAATTGGGGGTGGAATATGGCTTACAATAATTGGATTGTAGAAATTATAAATGCGGAAATAACAAGCACTCTTCCGTGTGTGAATGAAATTCACACCAATGTGTGAACTAATTCATCAAAAAATAGATATATCACTATGCTTTGTGATTATATAGATTTAATTAAATAAATGGGAAGAATATAAGAGAAATATGTTGATTAAGAACATAGAAAATAAAAAAGAAACATACATGACAACTGAAAACATTACAAAGGAACTTTGGAATAATAAAATTACATACAAAAAACAAGATATTCATTACCCCTCACCAAAACTCCCTTAAATAGGCAATTGGGAAGCCTTAGGCCGATCCTCAATCAATTTATACCAAATTATTAAATTAATTTAGGCCTTAGGGTGGTGGAAAGTAGTGGAGAAATTGATTCCCTCTTTGACTTTTTATCCTCCTTGTCTCCCCTAGAAAGATTTTCTTATATGGGAAAGCATATCACCGAATCTAGGTGGGACATAGAAGAGTATTTTGTGTACCCTGATGTATTATATAAGTCCATAAAATTTAGTCCCATTTGGAGTTGTGGATTGGGAGTTATGGATAATTTAGTGGGCTAACATTCTGGGACGCAGATTCTGGACCAGATTTTGATATAATATTCGGTTCGCCTTAATAACCACAATGGAGGCCGAATTAGCACTGGATTATGAAATATTATTTGTTTCTCTATATTTATTATATCATCACACGAAATTTGGGCTTCATTGGGCCAGTATTGTGGGCCGCACATTCTCATCAGTGGGATAGTGTCCAATCTTCCTTCTCTATAATTGTTTCCTTTCATTGCCAAATATACCCATCACCCTTTTTGAATCCTCCATTGATATCTGAATCAAAAATATTAAAATTGAAGTATAGATCCAATTCTAAAAATGTAAAATTAAAATATGGATAATTACATTCCCTAAAATTAGATGAATCATTAGGCATAAATTGGTGCACATTAGGAATGAAGTGCACAAAGGATGAGAATGGATGTTCAAAAATTAAAATCGACTAACTCAGACCCATAAGATCAAAAATGAACATTTAATACCATTAAATTTTAATAAAAATATATATTTTTATTTGAAAATCATAGGTTACACTCCTCTAATTATTTACACTTTATCTTAATAATTTTCACTAGTTTGGAAGGATGGGGAATCTAAAGCGATTTTGTGATCAGGCTCTGGGGATGCGTGTTGTGGGAACATGTTCAGAACCCTAGAAAAAGGTACAGGAATCGGGTTGGTCTGTAAACTAGGTGACCTGTGATCCCTAGGGGAATTATGGAGTGGTATATGTTTATAATTACACAACATATCAAGATCTATTAGATGATGGAGATAATCCTCTAAATTTTGAGGTTGTCAGAGCAATACTATTAGAAATAATTCTTGAGGATGATAAGTTTTTAAAGCATGGAATTGTAACACCCAAAATTTCTATTTCCTTAATAAAATCCTGATTTTACACATTATCCTGCATTTTTTGAGTCGAACCATGTTTTGGTAATGTTTTTTAAGATTTTATTAGCTTTTAAATCCTTAGTGTGTTTTTTGATAGTTTTTTTTCAAAAAAGTGGTACCATGTTGTAACCCTCATATCCATGTAGCAGAAGGGTAGGTTGTGATGCAATGGATATGGATGTAGTGTATAAGTGAAATGGATCCAAGGATACACCACATATTAAGGGTTATTCCATAGTTATTTGGTTCTTCAACTCTTGTTTTATGTCCTTTACCGTCGAGGGCTATACTGAGGTGGCTACATCGTGGTAACTTAGACCGTGCCACAATGGTTTATCCATGTTATTTAAAAATGGATGGTCTAACCATTTGTTATTTTGGGAGTTAATTATTTAATTTTTTTGTTATGATTTAAATTTAAAGAAACCATTTTTAAATTTATAAGGGGTTTTTTATGGGGATTTATGAGGGTTTCCCACATGGATTGGATGCCAGAAGAACCCCTACAAATATAGTTTTCTCATCCTCCTTTGAGCATTGTTCTTGAATCCGTATGGGAATTCAGAGAGGAATACATGTTATAGACCTCATCCACATATTGTAGCAAAGCATGAATCAACCCAATCCTACACTATAGATTTCCTCTCTGTGTAGTATAGATCCTTCTCTAGTGCTCTTTCATGCAGTAGTTGTTCATCTTGTGTTGTGGTGAACCTCTTCCTATGAAACTTTTCACCCTAGAAGCGTAAACCATACACCATATTTTTTTGTCCGAAATCATGGTGGTAGTCCCCTATACACCTCTATGTTGCATCACCAAGCTTGTTCCATGAAGCCCCTTGATTTTCCAGAGTTCCATCCTCCTTCTTACAACCATGATTGGAGACCCTTCTGATGATCGACCCTAGGATTTATCATAATCTAATCTTGTTTTCGTTGGTTTATGAATGTAGTGAGGTTGATGAAACCATTTAAAATCCTTTACATTGATGTTGATAACTTGAGGTAGGAATCCATTAAACTTATCTCATATTTTATTATGGTATATTGAAATTATTGATGGTGTGTGTGTGTCCCTGAGAAACTGAATTCTGATTCTAAATAACATGAGGTGTTTGTTTATGTGTGTAGACATGTATCGTGCGTGTGTTTCTTATATATGGATTGTAATGATTATGATACTTACTGATTTTATGTGATATTTTATCTATCATTTGAATTTTTATTTTATTTTTTGGCTTTAAATCTTATGTAGTTGATCATGTATGTTTGACCTATTTGGTTAGCATGTGAGAAGTGACACATTCTTGGGTCTATCCACTTGAGAGGTATTGGGTTGACATGTACTTGGACTATTCCAGCCATCAGGATGCATCATATGATTGGTTATATCAATTTAGGAGGTATGTTCTAGGAATTGGTCGGCATGTGAGATTTGACACATGCTTGGTGCTTTCTACTTGAGGGGGTTATGTTAGACTTTGGGTTAGTATGAATTTGAACTATCCTAGTCAGTTGAATGTATAACAATTTTTGAGGATATCCATGAAGGGGGATATGTGAGACTGGTTACTAATTTTTTGAAAACATGATTCCAAAGAAGGCATGTTTCTCCCAATATGGTGTTGAGGTAGGTAGAACTGGCCTCTGAAGAACCATCATATTTTTTTAATAGTGTGATATATTGTTTTCTATATTTGTACCTTGTTTCTTATCATAGAAAGAACTCGTATATTCTATTCAAATATGTTAAGGGTAATTGGTGGTGTCATATTGAGTCTTTCACTCACATCCTACTCAATCATTTTGATGCCCTTGTAGATTCCATACTTAGGGGTCTAGTACAGGGAAAGGGCGATGTGGTGGATGGTTGAGCAAGTGGAGTGGTAGGATGAAGACTTTGATGGATGGAGTTCAAGTGGGATATTTTCTACTAATTTTATTTACTAGCTTTACCTCTACCTGGAATCCATGTTTAGTGGGTTATTATATCATGTATTCCCTTTTATAGTTTCCATATATAAGTTTGATTTTTATTATATTTTTTATTATTTATTATATTATTTTTTCATTATTTGAGATATGATATAATACTAAGGGTATAGTCTCCCCATTGATAGATTTATATCCCTACTAATAGTCAGAAACCCCTTGTGTATAGGGAGGCATCCATGAGGTCATGTAGAATTTCATATCGGACTCGGCGGTTCTATTTGGGATGTTACAAAACTCAAATACCATGATACGGGCCACATTTTAATTTTCTATGTGAGGGTAAGCCAGCTCGCATCAATGCAGATTTTGTATTATGTTAACAATATTGGAATTGACTCAATGTAATATAATATCGCACCAGTGTATCTGATCTTTTGTGAAGGTAGATCCCAGCTTCATGTGAGGGTAGTTTCATTTTGAATCAATGTGTTTGGGCTTCATGCCAAGGTAATCTTGGTTTTTTTATCCATCGCATGAAGATAAAACCCATCTCATGTAAAGGTCACTTGGATACACCTTTTTTATATATCGGTAAATATGATGTACCATCTGGTTACTATTTTAAGGTATTAATAAACCCCTCTTTTTTATATTTATTTGGTTGGGTTTATCTTAGGGTTAATTTGGGTGGAATTTATAAAATTTTGTAATCTTTTAGTCTAGTTAACATTTGGCACACAATTATCCCAAACTGTGCGCCCTCTCAGAGCAAACAGTGCAACCCAAGGCTATGGGATTTTGCACAGTTGGTAGGTAGCAAGTTAAGAAGTGTTCACTCAAAGGATAAACTATATGGTCCATTTAAAATAGGCACATGGTTAGTCATAACTATTTATGAAATTATGCATTTATACCTAGAAAATTGAGCAAATAGGTTTTTAATTAATCTAAATTTTGATTAAAATTTCCCTCCACCCCCCCTTTTGGTCCCCAATGGACCGGACTAACCCATAATCAATTTCTCCAAACTTTAGAGGTCCCAAGAAGATTTTTTGGCACCTTGTATCCCTCTCAGAAGCAATTAAAATCTTGAGGAACTCCTTTTGATCTTCTCTAAGTTCGTTTCCCCTTCATATTCCCATTCCCTCGTTATCTCACTTCTCCTCCCTAAGGTTTTGTGGATCCTCATGTTGAATTGTGGATCTAATACACTTTTTTTACTATAAACCTAGGTTTGATCCCTGTTACCTAGATTTTATGATCTTTATTCTTCGTTGACAAATACCAATTCAGGTTTGGCATAGTGAGTTCCATTAATCCTAAGGTATGTGGTTCCTTCAAGATGCCTAATTTATGTTAAACCTAAATTGATTTATTTAATTTTAATTGTTTGAATTAAATAAAATTACTTGAATTTAATTAAATGGTATTCAATTGGTTTGTTGGAAAAACCCAATTACATTAAATTGGGGTTTTAAAAAATGGGTTGTTTGCATGAAATTGGAAAACCCTAAATTCCATTGAATTGGGGTGTATTTATAGAAATTTTTGAAATTTATATTGTTTAATTTAAATTGTGAAATTGATGGAATCTTGTGAAAAAATAAATTTTTTGAATTTAATTAGTGAAAGTGGATTGTGAAATCGAATTGTGAATTGATTCCAAATTCTTATTTTGAAAATGGATTTAAAAAATGGTTTTGATAGAAAATATTAGGGGTTTATCATGGTGAAAAGGCACATTTTGATTAAAAACTCATTTTGGTTTTTAAATGAAAATTGGAATAGTTCAAATGGAGAAAGGGATTAATTGTATTTTAAGATTTCTTGAAATAAATTTCCCACCATTGCTTTATAATAGAGCATATTAAATCCTTAGGTAGTTAATGGGTTATTTGGACGACACTTTAGGCTTTACAAAATTCCAAAACATAAATGCAGCACATCACATCCCTTAAGAGATGGTGATGAGTCCTCTTTGGCCCAAGTTAAAAGGTATGTATGTACATATTGTTGTGTAACCTTGAGTGTGGAGTCCCTATAGCCTAGAACTATCATACCTTCTAAGTCATATGAACATGTTGCTCGCTTTTTTGTATTTCAAATGAATTTATACCATTATTAAAAACAGTTTTACATGCCTTCTGATTTATATAAACAATTTTATATAAAAGTTTTTATTTGAATTTTTTTTTGAAAATCCCCATTGTTTTAGAAATGTTCCATCAATTGAAAATTTAATCCTTTACTTAAATTATTTTCATCTTTTGAAATGTAAAGCATGAATTATTTGAATTATTCTTATGAAATGAAAAACAAGTTTGTTTTAAATTGAAAGATCTATTTGGTTATTTTAATATTGGAATCTATTATATAATCCTTGGTGAGACCCTACTAGTATTTTTTAGTTCTCACTCCACCTGTGCCTATGTGTTTTTGTAGAATATCTCCTTCGAGGTTCGAGAAAGGGTATGGAAACACTTATAGGTGGTTCTAGATATTGATCTATGGACTTGGAGAGTTGCACCCTTTGGGAGTTAGGTTGTTTATTTTCCTATTTTTATAGTAATTTGGGTTTTCATACATGTTTAACTTTTATCAAACATCTCCTAGTGGAGTTTATTTTGTACACATACTGATTTTTTATCTTGATTCTGTATTGTTAGTGGAAAATTCATTCCCACTTTCATTTTTATGATGTCAGGCTCTAGTCTTCATCCTATGGGGATTGAGAAAAACCTCCGGGCTATATCAAGACCAAATAAATTATTGGTTTACAAGGGTATCCATGTTGTTTCTTGAAAAAGTGGTATCAAACATGCAGGTTTTTCATATTGCATTGATGTCGGTATGCAGTTTGTGTAATCTTTTCAGGACAAAGGAGGTAGTTATGATTGGGTTTCTATCCATCTCTCACTGTAATGACCCTTAAGTCACCATGGGTGGTTTGGGAAATTCATATTAAATATTAGTTCAAGTATTTTCCCTAATCTTGATTTTGGTATATTGAAATCCAAATCATGTTTTCTATATGTTGGGATTAATTTACTTGCTTCTCTATTTGAGTGTACATCTAATGTCTCCCTTGTTGTATGCTAATTTAGTATAGAATCATACCTCTGAAAAGTCATATGAATCATATCCAGGAGGAATCTATTGTTGAACCATAGTGATCGAATCCTCTCATGGACCCAAATTTGGTTGAGGTGATTGTGCACAATATCCAAGCCATAGGACAAGTAAAACCTCCAGATCTCATTTAAGTTCTAGATGTGGAGCCTCAAAGGGATGTTCTCAGGATTAGTTCTCAATAGTTACTTCACCAAAATCAAATGTTGTTGAAAGTATCAAATGATCCTCAAGAGGTTGAGTAGTGGTTGAGAAAAATGAATCTTTCATATGGGTTCTTGGACACACCAAAAGAAATCAATGTAAAGTGTTCTACCTTTGTGCTAGAAGGATTGAGCAGGAGATGGTGGGACACAATGGTGACAAAAATGAAATATGAGAGATTAGATTATAAATACTTCAAGGTTCTTTTCAATAACCAATTATATTCAAAGCATATGATGTTGGCCAAGGCCACTAAGTTTTTTGAACTCAAACAGGTTGACAGCTCCATGGTGGACTATGAAAACTATTTTTCCAAGATTTGTAGTTTTAACCTGAGATTGTATCAATTGAGAAGATGAAGGCTTGAGGATTTGAGTTTGGAATTATAAAGGATAGTCATTGTCAGGTTTTATTGCTGAATATTCCTTTTTATGCTAATGTTCTGGATAGAGCACCAATAGTCGAGATGGACCTGGATGGAAATTCAAGGTTATCAGAAGTTTCTTTCTCTCCTTGTGGAAGTGTGAATTCATTTAAGGAATACATGAAGTGTGATGATTTTCATGGTGGTTCCTAATAGAAGTGTCATTTAATACCTCTTGTAGTGCCTAGAATACTTCATTTAGTTTGTTACTAGTGTGATATGCAGGGACATTCAAATAGGTTTTTTACTCAGGTACCCAATAATTGTGCCTCCTGCAGACGCTCGGGTCACTTGTAGAGATTATTACATGTTTATTCCACTCCTCATAGTGTCATGGGATGAACATCACCTTATAAAACTATAGAAAATTCAGATGCTTCAAGTGCAAAATCATTCCAGCCAAAGGCATCTTAAAAGAAGCTTCTTCATGCAGTAGAAGAGTCTCCAGAGGAAGAGGATACGGATCCAGTGACCATGAGAGGAACCATTACTATGGATTCATCATTATTAAATGCTCTATTTTATACTGTTTCATGTCATTAATTCATTTCAACCCGTATTGTTAATCTGCTAAATCATTCTACAGATCTTTTATCTTGTGAAATGGATATTACTACACCCCTTGGAAGGAAGAGAGATTAGGGTTTCCATAGTGCCACATTTTTTATCACTATCATATGGTGAGCTTGCTTTAAGTTTTCTAATAGTCAATAGGAAACCTATTGACATCATTTTCATGATGGATTGGGTCATTTCCAATAAATTTTGGATTGATTGTTAACCTAGACGGTTCACCTTCACAGCACCCAATGGTGTGTGTTGTGTCTTATAAGGAGAAAGGGACCCAAGGTCGATCAGAGATGGAACTTATTATATGGAATTGCAGAAAGTGATATCAGTTTTTTCCTCTATTCTAGAGTGGGAATATTTGAGGGGTGATCTCCCTCCGATCATCATCAATTTTTCTGACATGTTTCCTTCATACTTCTCTCATTTTCCCCTGGTAAGGGAGGTTGAGTTTTCTATTTAACTAATGTCAAGCACTCAAGTAGTATCTATTATATCTACCATATATAACCAACTGAAATGAAAGATATGAAGTCCTAGTTGGATGAGATTCTTGTGAAAGGTTTTATACGCACAATCATGTCACATTGGGTGGTGTCGGTTATCTTTTCTAAGAAGGATGATGGTTCAATTCATCAATGTGTTGATTACCAAAAGCTCGATAAAGTTATGGTAAAGAAAAAAATATTAGTTACCATGGATTGATGATCTATTTGATCAGTTAAAAAGGGAAAAGTGGTTCTAAAATATTGATCTTTTCTCTAGTTACCATCTATTGAAGATAAAAGAATCTTACATTCAGAAAACTGACTTTCGGAGAAGTTATAGACATTATGAGTAACTTTTCATGCCCTTTGGTCTCACCAATGCTTCTACAGTTTTCATAGTTTTGATGAACATAATTTTCAATTATTATCTTGAAACCTTCTTCATATTATTTGTGGATGAAATCCGAATTTACTCTAAGTCCGAGGAGGACCATGTGTATCATCTGAGAACAATTCAATGTTTTCAAAGAAATCAATGACTTTAATCCAATCTTTTGAAATATGATTTTTGGATTTGAGAAGTGAAATTATTGGGACACGGGGTTTAATAACGTGGGATATCAGTTGATCCTAGAAAGTTAAAAGTTGTTATGACATGGGAACAACCATGAAATTTATTCGAGATCTAAAGCTTCTTAGGATTATCTAGATATTATTTCCATTTTTTGAAGGAATTATCAAAGTTGGATTCAATGATGATTTCATTATCACATAAAGGAGTAAAGTATACTTGTAATTAGAAATTTTAGAGTTCTTTTGCAGAGATGAAACATCTTTTGACTACTGCACTAGTGTTGAATCTTCCAAAGTCTGAGTAAGGCTATATGGTCTTTTGTGATACATTATGTTCAATCTTGGGCTATGATATTATGTAGGGTAATCATTTCATTGATTATGACTCTAATCATCTTAGGCCACACAAGAATAATTATCTGACCCATGACCTTGAACTTGTAGATGTCATGCACAAGCTTAAAATTTGGCATCACTGCCTTTATAGAGAAATGTTTACCAAGTTTTCTGACCACATGATCTTGAGATATATCTTCTAACAAAAAGATTTAAATCTTCACAAGAGGCACTGGGTGGAATACCTGGAATCTTTCAATTTCAGCATCACCTATACCTCGGGGAAATGGAATGACATTAAAGATGATTTGAATAGGAAAATTTTGACCTAGGTAGTGAAAACATCATCGGAAGAGTGTAACTTAATGGATCTCTTTTCACAGTTGCATATAGGATTCTAGGAATCAGGGGTCAAGGTTTCCTTGGCCAGTGTTTAGTTGAAATCCACTCTTATCAAATTGATTCTTTAGGAACAGCATCTTGATGATAAGTTTTGTAGCATTTGAGACTCTATTAATGGTGGGGATACCATGCTTGATTAATTACTCTCCAAAGAGGGTATTCTATGATTTCAAAACCGTTTTCTGGTACCGTCTTCGCTAAGGAAATATGTAATGATGGATTTCCATAGTTCCTAGTGTGTAGTGTACCCAGGATCCATGAATATGTTCTATGATGTGTGGTGTAATTTCTAGTGCCCAAATATGATATGGGGAATTTTTGAGTTTGTTTCTCATTATTATACAGGCCAAAAAGGTTAAGTTCAAGAACTAGAAACCTTCAGGTTTTCTCTATCCACTTACATTCCCTACTTGGAAGTGGGATGAGATCTCTATATATTTTAGGTTGGGTTGTCACATACCTTGATAAAGAAGAATGAAATATGGTTTGTGATCAACGGGATGACTAAATCAGTACACTTTATACCCAATCATGATGCAAGCAAAGTTGAAGAGTTGGGAAATATATGTGTGAAAGAGATTATTCATTTGCACAGAGTTCCTTCTACTATAGTTTCGGATAGGGATCCTTGATACACTTATCACTTTTATAGAGGCCTTCCAGAGGCACTAGGATCTCATGTATATTTGAATATGTCATACCATCCATAGTCGGATGGCTAGATAGAAAGAGTTACACATATTCTTGAGGAGAGGCATTGCATTTATGTTCTTGACTTTGGTGGAACTTGGGATGATCAGTTGGGGATGGTTGAGGTATCTTGTAACAATAGTTACTAGTACGCTATTATAATGGCTCTTTTGAGGGTTTTTTATGGTCGACCTTATAAATATCTATTGGGTTTTCTGAATATTGGTGAAAGTTCCTTGGTCGGACCAAGCTTTGTCCATGATATGATAGCAAAGATCTAGTTGATTAATCAGATAATGTTGAAGTCATAGCTCCAATATATGTCTTATTTTTATCTTAATCATATGGCATTGGAGTTTTTAGTTGTTGACCCTGTATTATTGAATTTTTCACCTCGGTTGGGTCATCGACAGCTTGGGAGGTAATGAAAATTTTCCCCCCATTTTGTGGGACTATTTTGAGGTTGTTGATCCAATGAGAAAAGATTATTATCATTTAGAACTTCCACCATATCTAACATTGACACATATGTATCTCATATTTGAGAGTATTTATCTGATACATCTCATGTTTTTAACTAGAGTGATCTTGAGGTTGCACCTAATTTATCCATGACTGAACAGTCGGTCAGGATAGTTTATTCAGAAACCAAGGTACTTTATGGGAGGACGATGCCTTCGGTACGTGTGCTATGGAATCATGGTTCTGATTCTCGTGACATGTGGTAGATGGAGTAACTGATGAGAGAGCATTGGCCTTATCGTTTTGGCATATATGCTTCTTTATAGTCCTTCCGGGGAAAGAACATTTCTATAGTGGGGAGATTATAACATCATATTACTAATTTCAGGTATTCCTAAATGCATATTTTTTATCCTTATTTGGTTGGGTTTAATTTTGGGTTTCCTTAGGTGTAATTTTCAAAATTTAGGAATTTTCTGGTTTACTGCACAGTTGGATCATGGTTTCACAAATTGAGTTCCCTCTCATAGAAAATCATTCAACCCAAGGCTTTAGGATTTTTCATGGTTGGTGCACAGTTAGTTAATTCATGCACCCTAAAAAGAGAAACTGTGTAGCCCATTTAAAATAGGAACATGGTCAGTCCACATAATTTTTCAAACCTTGTAGCTCTACCGAGGAAACTATGCATACATGTTTTTAATTAATCTAAATTTTGATTAAAATTTCCCAACCCCTCCACCCCACCCCCCCCCCAAGGTCCTCGGCAAACCAGAATGACCCATAATCAATTTCTTCCATCCTTGGAGCTCCCAAGAAGAGTTTTTGGCCCCTATAATCCATCCAAAAGTGATTTGAATATTGATGAATTCCTTTCGATCTTCTCCCAGTTAGTTTCCTCTACCCGTTCTCATTCTACCATGATCCATCTTCTTCTCCTTAGGGTTCCATGGATCCTCGTATTTAATTGTGGACCTAAAACACTATATTTCGGATTATAAACCTAGGTTTGATCTTTGTTACCTGTATTCTAGGATTTTAGTTCTTCGTTGACAAATATTGATTATGGTTTTGCATTGCGAGTTCTATTGATACTGAGGTGGGTGGTTTTGTCATGATTCCTAATTTATGTTAACCCTAAATTGCTTTATTTAATTTAAATTGTTCTAATTAAATATAATTACTTTGTTTTAATTAAATTTATTTCAATTAGTTTATTGGAAAAAACAATTATATTGAATTGGGGTTTTAGAAATGGGTTTTTAACATGAAATTGAAAAATCCCCAATTCCATTGAATTGGGGTATGTTTATTGAAATTTGTGAAATTTAGATAGTTTGATTTAGATTGTGAAATTGATGTAATCTTGTGAAAAAATAAATTTTTTGTATTTAATTTCTGAATGTGGATTGTGAAATTTAATTGTGAATTGATTTCAAATTCTTATTTTGAAAATGGATTAAAAATGGTTTTGATAGAAATCTTAGGGTTTTATCTTTATGAAAATGAATGTTTTGATTAAAAACCTATTTTGTTTTTAAATGTAAATTGGAATATTTGAAATAGAGAATGGTATTGATTACATTTTTAAAGTTTTTTTAAATAAATTTCCCATAATTGTTTTATACTAGAGCACATGCAAGACTTAGGTAGTTAGTGAGTTATTTGTATGGAAATTTATACTCTACAACGTTCCAAAACATAAATACAGCATGTCACATCTCTTAAGTGATGGTGATGAGTCCTATTTGGACCGATTTAAAAGGATGTATGTACATATTTCCATGTCACCTTCAGTTCGGATTCACTATAGCTTGGAACTATGATACCTTATTAGGCATATAACCATATTGCTCACTTGTTTCTATTTAAAATGAATATATTCCATTTTTATAAACTATTTTACATGAGTTATGATTTATATAAACAATTTTATATAAAATAATTTATTTAATAAATTTGTGAAAAGTGTCATTTTTTTATAAATTTTCCATCAATTAAAAATTAAATCCTTTATCTAATTATTTCCATCTTTTGTAATGTAAAGCATGAATTATTTTAATTATTCTTATGAAATGAAAAGCTTGTTTATTTTAAATTGAAATATCTCTTTGGTTAATTTAATATTGGATTCTATTTTGGAATCCTTGGTGAGACCCTACTAGGATTTTTTATCTCACACCCTACCTATGCATTTGGGTGTTTGTAGATTATCTCATACAGGTTCGAGTAGGGCTAAGGCACCACTTAAAGGTGGTTCTAGCTATTGATCTTTGGACTTGTAGATTTGCATCCATTAGGACATAGGCAATTTATCTTACTATTTTTATGTTACTTTTTTATAGTAATATGGGTTTTCATACCTATTTTAATTCTGTTACACATCCTCAAATGGATTTTCATTTGTATTCATACTAATGTGTTATCTTGCTTCTACATTGTTAGTAGAAAATTCTTTCCCACTTTTATTTTGTATGATTCCATATGCTAGTCGCCAGCCCATGGGGATCTGGAATTACCTTTAGGATATGTCAGGATTGGATCATTTATTGGGTTTCTAGGGTATCTCGGAAGGTTTGTGACATCTTATCTTGTATTAGGGTAGTTTTATCTCTATGTCGGGATCACTAGGTTTCACCTCCTTCGCTTTAGGGTAGACCCTTACTTCATGTGGTGGTCATTCCTATCATGTGTGAGGGTAACTTGTCTCACGTGAAGGTAATTCCAACTTCAATTGAGGTTAATCTATCTTGCATGAAGGTCATTGGAACTACCCTTTTTTAGATCACCTGTGTTGTTCAAGGGAAGCAATTTTTGAACAAGAAATTAAAATTTCCTTCCATATTCAATTCTATAACCTGTTTTTACAAATATATGGAGATATTAAGAAACATAAATAGATTTAAAATATATTACATACAATGAATATATCAATTTGGCTTTTAATTTCTTATGTACATTTAAAAGGGTCATGAGAGGGAGTTTATCCTTGTTTGAATTAATTAGAATCAAAATGGAAATATTTGAACAATTTTTAAGGAAAATCTAAAAGAATCTCAGTATTTTGTTTTAAAAATAGAAATATATCCATCATCCAAGTTTCTTATTTTTTTTCCAAGACAAGATCATGGCCTATATTCCTATGTTTTGTAAAGTGTGACGTGATGCTTCACACAAGGTAGGGTATTCGAGTACTACTCTTTTATTTTGTGTAAATTATAACCTTATCATGATTTTTCTTACTTAGGTAATTTATCATTAATTAACTTAAATAGATAAATAAACCATGATGACGAAGATTTAAAAAATGGGGTTGTGTAGCACATGTATTTTCTATATTTCTCTAAGATATTTTATGTGATATTGATATTATTATTTTATTTAGAATAAAGAAATTTGGATGAAAAATGGAAAATATGGTAGTAAAATAGATGTTAATTACATGAGAATAATTAATGTATGAAGCCTTTTATTATTGGTATGATGTTTTAGTTTTTTTTTCTAATATGGAATGGCATAAGTAACTAAAATAGGAAATCTGGAATAAAGAGAAATAAAATTAAGTATAAAAACAAAAAGGTATAAAATCCATGATATATTCATCCTTCTTAATGTAAATAACTTATGTAATATGATTATCATGATTTTATGAGCCCCATAAATGTTGTGAAACTATCTTAACCTAAGAATATTATTTTTTTCATATTTTTTACTAGAATCACTTCACAAAATTACATAATAATTAAATTTGATAATTAAATTTGTTGTTTTAAAAATTAGAACTTGAAATGTGTTTGATTTTGGACCCTAATATTATATTCCAAGAGATATGATTGGTTCCTGTAATTTTTTGACTATGGATATGATAAATAGTTGTTTCTATCTAGTTTTCATGGTGATGGTGATGTGGTTGGATTCTGGATATGGGATCGTTTATTGGTGATATAGTTGGCATGATGTGTTGGTTATGTAATGTGAGGTGGTTGATATTTTGTGTGTGTCCAGTTTAGAATTAATGTTTATGGAATGAAAAGTGGATATATAAGGTTATTTTATGATAATTGTGATATGGTTGGTGCTGAAAAAGGTAAATGGTTCATGTCTATGGAAACAGCTGATTGGTGGTGGGACTTTATTAGTGACACTTGATAGTATGGAAATAATAAATATTTATTTGGCAGTGGGTGTTGACCTATAATGGTAAAATATAGTAAAGTTTCATGGATAGAATAAAATAGGTACATGTTGAAATTGAAATGTAAATGCTTGGAATGAATAGGAAATTGATGGGAATATATATTCATGTATTTTCTTGTGATTTATATATGTACCCCACCTGAGTCAAATATTATAAATTGATGCCAAATTTTTTGGTTCCGAGAGTTTTTTCTAACATCCAAGTTGGTGAGGAAAAATATAGATGACTTCATAAAATTCTCTACCCTACCTTCTAGGAGTAGTAAGAGGTATGATATGTACTATAAAACCCTATAAGTAATTGTTCTTAAGATAGGTGCACTGGAAGACCTGGTAGGGTATTGATGGGATGATATTGTTAAGCTGATATTGATGGGGTGTTACTATATGGTGGGGTTTGTTCATGGTTGTATGTGGGAATGATGTTAATATCATTCATGTTCATGATACCATACTATAATTTATATGGATTTTTATGTGTGTTATGGAGTTTTGGGTCATAGATTCATAGGGTATTGGGAGAATAGGATATTTAATGTTAGGGTGCTAGAGCAACAAACTAGTGGAGAATTGGTTGTGGGAAACTTCTTTATATTCTTTAGTATTATCTTATTATATATTATTGTAACACTTGGTGAGTGAGACTTAGTGACACTGAGAATGGGTATTTAATCATGTAGGTGTTTTTTAGTTCTAATACTTATTCAATGGAGTATTATTATGCTTTTCTCAAAATTTACCAAGAGGTCCTAAGGAGGATCCTAGTAAATATACATGTTATACAAAACCTAATTTATATATTAAAACTATTTTTTAGGTGATAAAGAGGGATTTTGTGATTGATCTATATCATACTAGCTTGGAGTGAGAGTTATTGTTGGTACTGCTTCCTAGGATAATTTTAGTGGTTTATTCTGGGTTACTACTTATATTTCATCCCATTAATTATGGGATTTTATTATTATGGGGTCATGGATTATTATATTTTTTATGGTGTTGATTGGTTTATCTCATATTATATCATATCCTTAACTTCATAAATTGAGGTTAATGCCTCCCATTTTTTATTGTATACACTTGGTGTTATTCATAAACCCATATCCTAAGAATGGTGGCCTTCATAGGTCACTCCTCTTCATTATTATCTTAAGAGGAATACTAGTGAAGAGGGGGTGATTAAAGAGTGATATCAAAGCTAATAGTTATGTTATGGGATGGAGTTTGGGGGATATTCAGTAGTGATGTTTTCATGGGTTGGTAGTGAAAAAATATAAATTGAACCTAGTCCATGATGTTCTCACAGGATACCAGCTATGATGTGGGATTTTAGAGCCCCCCATAATCTGATGCAAGGAATTTAAATGTACCAAACCTATTACGTGAAGTGATGTTTCTTTTGGGGTAGAGACCGAATAAAGATTCATGCATCGTAATTTTTTTCACTAGGATATGATGGGGTGATTTTGGAAAATAAATGGACCTAACTAAGGGAATTTTAATGAATTCCATCCTATTGGGCTTAGGAATTTTCCTTTTTCATATAATGTATGTTATGGATTCATTCATATAAAGCTAAGGTAATACATCCTTTATCAAGATGAGATATTTTCATAATGTGTTATAAAGCCACATGGGTCATTTAAGGCCACCCAAATATAATAGTATCATGGTGCGTTGGATGGGTTCCCTTGAGTTTTATACTTAAAGAAAATATATTTATACTGATATAGATATTTTTATTTTGTGAGTAATATAATGTGTTATTGAATCAAAACTCTAATCAGTAATGACATTAGCAAATAGAAAATACCAAATATAAATATTTAAAAAATCGATATTTGAGTGGTTGTGTTCTTAGTAATTTCATATTTTTTACCAAACCTGAAGAGTCCTTAAACATGGTAAAGTAAATTATTTCAATCGTGTGTTTTATAAAGACTATAATTTATTTATTTGGATTATCTAGTTTTAAAGTTGTTCACATTGATATTAACCAAACAAAGAGCCTAGTATAGTTTCATTAGTTGAATGAGAAAAGTATGATAAAAGAAGGATTTAGTTTTTGATGTGGTGATGAGTAAACTATTATACCCTACATTACATGAAAAGTTAATATGGCTAAAATATTTAGTAATTAATTCTTTACTTAACTTAAATAATTATGTTCTTCATTTCTTAATAAGTGATAGGTTTTATTTTAATAATAGTTTTAATGATTTTAAGAGTGATCTTGAAACTATTTTAAAGCATTCTATAAATTTTTTCATTATCCATGTGATTAAAATAAAATTTTAAGAGTTTATATTTAAATATTTTTAATGATGATTTAAAAATTGATGTTTTTTTAAGGACTTTTCAAGCAATATTTTAAGTGATTAAAATTATATAGGGAATATGAACCATTTCCATACTTGAATGTACATTTTAATTTTTGAATATTTTTATAGTGTTAAATTATTCTAAACTGTATTGATATGATGTGGTCTTTATAATTATAATGATTCATTTTAAATTGATCCATACTAGTTTAAAACCTGATTTGTTAAAAGTATGTAAATGATTATATGCTTAGTTTTCTTTAATAAAATGACATTTTAGTTTAAAATTTATAAATTTAGATTAACAAACTTGTATGAACATGTGAGGAATTGAAAATATTTTTTAAGACTAATATGATTAGTATATTGATGTGTTTTAATTAATGAAGTATGAATACTAAAAGGCCATAATTTCAATAAAAATTTATGAAAGAATTGTATTGATTAAATATCCCTTTAATGGATAATTTGTTCTTTTATAAAAGAAATATTTAAAAAACATTCTCTAGATTTTGAAATTACATAATGTGAAATGTTATTACACATGATAGGATAAATTGATTAAAACTAAATACAATTTGTGCATATGAACTTATTTAAATAAAGATCATGAAAATGTGTATTAATTATTTTAATTTAGATTATATGACTTAGTGAAAATTTAATTCTTGCCTAAGGCATAATGTATTTAAAAATAAATTAATTACACGTTATTTAAATTGATAAATGATGTACTGAACCATATTAATGAACATTATAAACAAATTTTCAGGAAATCCTACTAACTTATGAGACATATTATTAATGTTAGGTTAATAATTATATGTTCTAAATGTTATAAATTAAATTTGATACATGATTTTGTATTATGTGTTTTGATTATGTATAAATAATGAAAGAGGGACATGAAAAAATTAAGTGATACATTAAAAGAATGATAAGACATTAGTAAACAAAGTAATATAGTGTAGATACTATGATTTTAGAATTATTATCATGTGATAGTTATATAAGCATTAAAAATGGAACATCATAGGATCACCTCCCATGATATGTCCTTAAAAATTCATGTTTCAGTTATTGATATCATGCTTTCCATAACATGTTTCCCCTTAAATTAAATCCCATTATTTTTGTAAAATTCATAACCAATTAACCTTCTTCTATGATAGTAAAGTATTCTTAATGTATCCATGTTGTGGTATTTTTAAATCCTTTATAAAAAAAATTCCCCTTAATATATTCAAGGTATTTTGACTAAAATGAAAGATCTTAGGACCATTCTTATTAGAAACTTTGTTTTTGTACAAGTTTTAATGCCATGTGTCACCTTTGACTCATGATGTATTATATGAATCTATGAATTATTTTTTTTGAGGATAGGATTTGGTCAAAAAAAAAATTCCTAATAGAAAATAAGAATTATTAGTGTTAAACCATCAAAACTTTGTATACTTTCACATAAATTGTATTGTTTATTCTTTTTAACCATGAAAAATGTTTTATAATGTTGTAGTATTTATGTGATATATATTAAATTATGAATTCAATTACATATTTAATTTTTAAGAATGTTTAATGTTAGGGTATACATTTAATATTGTGGGAACCAAGTTGAGAACTAATGAATATTCATGTGATATATTTTGAGAACACTAGTATAAATGTTTCCAAGCATGTTTTGTGGTGGAAATTTCATACCAAAATATGGAAGTAAAAGAAATTTCTATTAAATGTAACATGAAATCATGTTTCATTGGTAGTAAGATATTTAAATAATTCTTAATCTAATCATATCAAGTATGATACTTGAGGATAAATAATGTGTAGATTTTCATTTGAGATTATACCCAAGTAAAATTGTTGAAGTACCATATATTATGATTTTTTCTAAATGAATTTAATAAAATTGAGAGTAAGTAATGATGTAATGTTTTTTTGATGATTTAATTGAAGTTTTGAAATGTTTTATTGAAAATTTATTTTTTGAACTGTAAATAGACATATTAAAGTTTGGCTAACATAAAGTGTTTCCCTAACAAAATTCATTTATAGAAGTTTTATGTCATCTATTTAAAATCAGTATAGAGTTGTTATTTTTTAAATCTGTTCCCTATTCTGGTGTTTATATTTTTTCTGTGATTAGATTGATTAAATTACCTTAAAACGGATAATACTATAAGGATAGTAATAAAATAGTTTTTTTATTTTAAATTGCGTGATTGTATTCTTGTTGACCATACTTAATTCTTGTGAAAAAATGATAAAAAGGTGATTGATTGATGTAAATTGTTGGTTTGATTTTTTGTGGCTATTTGTGTGGCCTTTATTGTGAATTTTCTGGTTCTAATTGGAAAATTATTGTCGATGTTGGGTACTAAGATGATTTGGTCCATGATTTTGTGTCTTGTTACCTTAGTGAGTATGAGATGATTGACCTTATATAGATTTATTAAAATTTTATTTTTCTATCTATGAAATCCTTGAGTTTGTTATCGTATGTTATGCCATGTTTCATGAGAGTATTTTATTCTTCATTAAACGGTATCTCCTGAGGGGTCTTTTATGGTAATTAGTTATATTTATTCTAAGTTTGGTTTTAATTCTCAAGGATAAGAATTATTTTAGAGGTATCTAACATAGGGGTCCAAACTCTAACAAACACTTCCTTTGTCTTCTTCCTGTTCATCAAGGGTGTTTAGAGTTTATAATTTATTATTTTTATGTTTATTTAATTCAATTTATTTTTAAATTTATATTTATATTTATACAACACCACCTCCCTACACAAAAGTAAATTCATTTTCCTTACGCTAGACACTTTTTCCTCCACTATGTGATGGTAACCTAGCTCATGTTTGGGTAACCCAGCTTACATCAAGGTAATATGATCTCATTTCAATGTATGTAATATTTTGTAAAGGTTGATATCAGCTTCACCAAAGGTCAGTTGAGCTTCACATCAGATATATTGAGAATGGATCAAGGTCACTCAGCTTCACCTATTCACATGAGGGTAGATATGATCTTACATTAGGGTGATTTAAGCTTCCCATTACGTTCACTCAGCTTCACCTCCTTCACATTAGGGTGGATTTTCGCTTCATGAAAATTTAATTCCTCTTACGTGTTATGGAAACCCAACTCATGTGAAGGTCATTCAAGCTACCCTTTCTTAAAGCACCCATGTTTCCTGAGGGTAGTAGTTTCTATACAAGAAATTACAATTTCCTTCCAGATTCAATTTAGTATCCTTTTATGAATATAAGTAAATAATAATAATAAAAATAGATTTAAAATATTATATAAGGAATGAACATATTTATTTCACTTGTGAGGTTATGGAGATAATCAAATGGGTCTTGAGAGGGATTTAAACCTTATTTTAATTGGTTATAATTAAAATGGAAATATTTGACCAAGTTTTAAGAAACTTCTAAGAGAATAACCATTAATTATTTTAAAACTAGAAATATCTCCCTTATCTATGTTTTTTGTGTGTCCACTCAAACCCCGGTGGTCTTATCCTTTCCACTCAAGTTCAACAGTCCCTCGCATTCGAATCGAGTCTTATCCATCATTTTTCTTAGGTCGCGATCATTCCTTATTTTCCTCACTTTTTTATAGTGAAACTTAATGCTTCCTATATGGTAGGGGATTCAAGACATTTTATTTTTTAAAAAAAATTATGATATTATCACGTTTTTATCTTTATTGGTTAATTAGAATTATTTAACTTAAAGAGATAAATAAACTTGTATAATGAAGGTTTAAAAAATTAAGGTTGTGTAATGCTAGTATTTTCTATATATTTCTACATTTTTTTATGTGCTGCAACTATTATTATTTTTCAAGAATAAAATAGTTTGGATAACAAAGAGAAAATATTTAAATAAAATATAAGGGAATATTATGGAAATTATTAATGTATTAAAACTCTTATATCTATAATGATGATGTTCTTATTTTTTATCTAAAATGATGTAGATTTAGTAACTAAAAGTGGAAATATGGTAGTATGGAAGATGAAATTAATTATCCTAATGAAGCTCAATGCAAGCCTCGATATATTAATATTTATTAATTTAAATAACATCAAATGTATGATTTTCATGATTTTGTGAGACAAATAAATGTTATGAAACTATTTTCTCCTTAGAATGTGAGTTTTTTTCATGTTTTCTTGCAAGAATCACTTCGTATAATAAAATAATAACTAAATCCACTAGTTTAATGGGTTATTTGAATAATCGGGACGTGAAAAAAAAATTATGTTATCCCCTAATATTATATTCATGGGAATATGATTGTCACTTTTTATTATGTGGTTATGAAAGTGATAAATGGTGAGGTTGTGGTTGGTTATCGTGGTGATATTTATGTGGTTGGTTTGTGAAGAGGGAGTAGTTTTGTGGGGTAATGGTTGTCACAATTTTTGGTCTATGAAACATAAGGTATTTGATATGTGGTGTGTATCCATTTGAGTAGTGATAGTGGTATAATGTTAAGTGTATAGATGTGGTTGTTTTATGGATATAATGGTATAGTTATTGCTGAAGAAGGGAAACGGTTTGTAACTATGGAAAGGGTTGATTAGTGGTGGGACTTTGTTAGAGATGCTCGATGGTATGGGAATAATCAATATAGATTTATAAATATGTCTTGACCTGTAATGGTAAATTATGGTAAAGTTTCATGAATTGAATTAAATAGGTGTAGATTGAAATTTAAATTTAAATTCTTGGAATAAATGAGTAGTAGATAAAAATAAATGTGGGAGATGAATGAGAATATTTTTTCATTAAATATGGGAAATAAATAGAATAAATAAATTAATATTGGTTCGAAATAGTGAATATGAAATTAGAAATATGAATGAATAAAAGAGTAACAAAGATTAGTTGTTATGCTTGTTTTGTGTCTTTATTGGTAAGTTTTTGTCCTAGTGGATGTTTGGGTTATTGATGGGTAGGGGTGATATTATAGTGGAGTAATTGAGTAGGTATTGGTTTGTTAGTGTTCACTATAAGGTTGGTTATAGCATGTGACTATATATTCCTATATTTTTTGTGATTTATATATACACCATACCTAATTCAAGTATTTCATATCGGTGATAAATGTTTCTATTCTAGGTTATTTCCCCAATATAAAGGTTGGTGAGGGAATGTTTGGATGACTTATCCTTATTTCTTGATATCCCTTATGGGGGTATTAATAGGTATGATGTGTTTTATAAGACCCTAAAGGGTATTTGTATGGTGATAGGTTCACTAACAGACATTGTGGGGTATTCAGAAAAGGTTATATTATTAGTGATTTGGTAGAACCTATGGAATATTGATGGAATGATATTATATGGTGTGGTTCATGCATGGTAGGAGGGAGGTATGAGGATGATGGATTTCAATTTCTTGATACCTTATTGTACTATATATGGATTTTGATGCGAGGTATGGTGTGTTATGGTATGGTTACAGAATAGATTGGGATCCCATGATATATGAATCTAGGGAGTGAGATAACCAACTAGTGGAGAAGTCGTAATGGGTAACCTTGTTTATATTATTTTCTATTATATTATTATACTTATATGGGATACTTGGTGTTATTATTACTTTATTTAATAGTGTGCTTTCTTCTGTTCCCATACATATCATTTCCATGCTTCGAGCTCCTAAATCAGTTTTCAAGTAAATTCAAATAGTGTCGAACAATTTTATCATGGATTATCATAATATAGGGAAGATTCATTAGGTGATATGGAAAAGTTTGGGCAAACCCATTGAAGGGGGATAATGAATCTGAATGACATTGAGGAATATTTTTTCTGCCTTCAATAAAATATTTACTGGGAGATCTTATAGGGTTACACTCTTTGGGCTAGATTCATGCAATACAAATATCATTATTTAGATATTACATACTCACATTCCCATTGGAATCCTTTGGACCTATGGGGATTCATTTTGGAATATTTTATGATCCTTTATGATTGGATGAGTAATGAGGGGTGAGATTAGGTTTTGGAAGGATAATTTGGAAGGTAATATTTTTTTTACTGGATGTTATATTCCCACATTTTCTATTAGGAAGGCTATATTCTTTCCATGGTTTATCTAGGTGGTGCTCTATGAAGACAAAAAATACCTCTTTGAGGATATTTGTTTCTCTGAAGAGGGTGGTTGGTGTATCTTTCCCCTTCTAAGTCTGGCTCTTTTAGGGTGGAAAATATATATACTCATTTTCATGTGCATCATCATGTGGGTGCTGGGTATGAGAGATCCTAGTGAAAAGGTATTCCTATCATGTTTAATTTCTTTTTCTCCCATATATATAATTATTCCATTCCCATAAATTGAGAGGAATAAAATAAGGTTGTATAGTTAGCTTCGAAATGCAACTGTTGTGTATCCTACAAAGATGAATCTTTATCGAATATTTTTTTATAAGTGAGTGGGATATCTTTAAAAGAAACATTTTATAAGTGTTTTTATGTATAAATATTCACATAGAAACTATACATAATTTTTTGGATCAATGGATGCATGGAGCTAGTGGTAAATTCAATCCTACTATGTGTTTATTTCTGGTCATGGGATGTTGGGTTATTTGGGAGGATCTCAATAATGAAAGGTTTAAGGATAATAATTTTTATTTTCTTGGTTTTAATGTGAGAGTTACATCCCTTTTTTGGAGCTTGGTGACCTTGTGAAGTGGAAGAAAAAATCTTATGTACTCAGGTCTCTCATGAAGGAGACTCAGTCTCATCATGATTTATCCATTAAGCATAGTCACTAGGTGTGTTGGATCAATCCAGTTTGTGGAATGAAACTCAATACCAATGGATATTGGGAGATGAGTGTTATGATAGGTGGTTGGTTGGTTTTTAATATATGGTATTTTTTTAATATTTCTTTCAGTGATTTTTATAGCCTTGGTTCCTCTCTTCTTGTCAAGGATAAATCTCTTCTTAGTGGTATTCTCATATGCAGGCTTCAAAACATCAGTATTCAATAGAATGATTTAGACTCCTCCTTAGTGTATAGAGATCTCACATGATAGGGTGTTGTTCATTGGTCCATTATTTATCAGGTTCGTTCTTGAAATTATCTTTTTCATAACCATGTGTAAATTAATAAAATATGGCATGAGGGAAATAGAGCTATATATTTTTTAACATCCCGAGGTTCTTAGTGGGGAAGTCTTATTATATATTTTAGCACAGGTTTTTTCCCCAATAGTTGTATAAACATTGTTAGAGAAGTTGATTTGGGTCTTCATCACTTTAGACTGCCTTAATTTTCAAGTCATGTCTTCTATTAATAAAAGTTTATATTTTTTGCATGCATGGTATACTTGGTGAGTGAACCTTGGTAGGGCTAGGAATGGGAAGTTAACTCTGTAAGTGCTTATTGTTTCTAATAATTTTTCAATGGATCATTTGTAAGAATTTATCGTATTTACATGATAGGACATGATGATGATCATACTAAGTATACATGATATTCTTACCTTGATATATATATATATATATATAATTTTTTAGGTTATTGGGAGGTCTTTGGAGACCAAGCTTAACTATATTGTCTTGGAGTGGATATTTTTTGTTAGTGTTGCTACCTATATCTCTTTTGGTACTTTATTTTGGGAGACCACTTGTATTTAATATCATGTGTAGCGGGATCTTATTATTATAGAATCTTGGTTTATATTATTTTATGTGGATTTAATTGGTATCTCTCATCTCATATTTTTTCTTTAACTTCATAAATTAAGTTCAATGCCTCTCATTGTGTGTTTTCTAACCTCAATGCTTGTCATAAACTGATGACCTATTGGAGGCAAGCTTTAGGGGTCAATCCTCTTTATTTCTCACCTCAAAGGGTTACTAGAAGATGGGTCTCATTACAATAAGGATCTGAAATATAGACCTAAGATGATAAATGAAGTGTAGACAATTTAGTTGAGGATATCAACTAGAGTCAGAATACTTATTCAAAGTTTTGAGGATGATATGAATTTCATACTTTTTATGGATATAAGGGATCTTGAATATCCATAATACGTGGATAAACTTGATGACTCAAAACATTTGAAGTTAGTAATGTATGAATATATTTATTCACTGGCATCGAATGGAACTTTCGAACTTACTAACTTACCATCAGGGAAACAAACACTTGAGAATAGGTGTGTTTACTATTTTATGGAAAAGTATGATGTGAAAAATCATTTCGAACCACAGGTGATGGTAAATGGATTTAAATAAAAAGGTGTATTTGGATTATTATATATATTATCACTAGTAATCAAACATACAACTATCTAGACAGTGTTGAGAATGGTGGCATTATAAGATCTGTACTTGGAATTGATGGATGTAAAGACTTCCTACCTTCATGGTTACTTAGTAGAAATTTACATGAACCAACCAGTAGGTTTCACAGAATAAGGTATTTTTGATTTGGTTTGGAAATTGAATAAATTTCTTTATGGGATAAAAAAGTACTAAGATAATGGAATCCAATGATCAATGGTTTTATATTACAAGAAGGGTTTGAAATTTGAAACACTAGTCATTATTGTTATTATAATTATTAGTATGATGGTACATTCATCATACAACTTTTTTATATAGATGACATGTTTCTGGAAGATCCATAGGTTTCATAGATTTAGGAGTTGAAGTGAAAGTTTTCTAAGAGATTCAGAATAAATGATATTTTACAAGCTAATAAAATCTTAGGGTGAGGATAGAGAGGGATGGGAAAGGCGAAACCTTAGTGTTATCCCATAAATAATACATCAAGAAGATCATCAAAAAAATTGGAATGAATGGGTATAATCTAGTCTCAACCCCTCTTTTTAGACACTTTATGCTTTCCAAGTTATAGATAATAGCACTGGATGAAGATTTTTGGCACATGGAGAAAGTTATATTTGCATTAGCTGCCCAAATTTTTATATGCACAATTATTTTTACATTTCCAAACATTCATTTTGAAGTAGGATTTGTAAGTAAATTTATGTCATGCCCTAGAAAAAACATTGGGAAGTGGTCAATTGGATCATCTGCTACTCGAAAGGGATGGATGACCCTTTATGTGGATATGTTGATACTGACTATCTAGAGATTAGAACACCCACAAGAGTAAAACTTGATTTATACTTACCTAATGATGGTTAATGTTTAGTTGGATGTCATGGATGTATAGGATTATAACTTTAAATACAACCAAAGAAGAGTATGTAGTTGTAATAAATATAGGGAATGAGATGGTTTGATTGATGTGATTGTTTAAGGATATCAAGATAATTCAAGATGGTGGATTTCTATTATATGATAATAAAAGTTTGATTCACTTGTTTGGAATTAATTATTCCATGCATGGAAAAAGCACCTTTACTTGAATTATCACTTCATCAAAAACAGACTAGAGGAAAAAGGGTTAGATCTTTAGAAGACATCTAGAAGCCAAAATTTAGCAGTCATGTTCACTAAGGCATTAATTCAAGAAATTCAAAGGCAACATTACCTCTTAGTGGGGACTATTTCAATAGAATAATGATTTAGAGTACTGTATAATGTTTAAGAGGAAGGAAGTCATCTTGTTTTTCCAAAATTTTAGAGATTTTCCAAAGGTTTTCCCTAGAATAATATTTAAGTGAGTGATTTTTAGGATGGGAAGTATATTCAGGTTACTTTATTTGGGTCACCATATTCTAGTCAATGAAAATTGGTCAGAGATAGTTTATTGGCTTAGTGTGCAGATAGAAATAGTGAAAACTCTTTAGATGGAAATGGAACCATCAAAATTTTGTATCGTCTGATAGAATCATGGATGTTCAGAACATTTGGTGAACATAACTCTCTAGAATGATGTTCTTATAAGGGTTCAGTTAGGTGATTACTTTAGGTTAAAATATAAACTAGAGATCACTAGTCACTTACCAAATGTAGGCATCTCTATGAAATTTGGAAGGTGGGGTAACTAGGTCGACCATTTGAGAATTCCTATAAAGGTGTTTGGGGATCAACATGAACTATGTATCAGTGATGAGAATAGTGTACCTATAACATATATAGTAAATTAAATATCATTTATCATCTTTAATGAATTATTACTGGAATATTTTTCAGTTGATTTTAATTATTATATTTCGAGTGAGTACAAGGAAAGAAATAGTGTTTCACACATGCATGTTGGATAATGTGTCTAAATCATGTTGATCCCTTGTGTTCTTTCCTTATTTTATATTCTTTTATTAGTTTAATTTATCTTAGTTTTTATTTCTATTTTTATTTTGGGATTTTTCATGAATGTGTGATAGGGTTAACATTGTGTGGTGATTAAGGTATGAAGACTTCCTACTTATAATACACTTAGTCAAGGGATGTTTCAGTGGTTGATTTCTCCAACACTAAAATTCTTGTGTATGAACCTTCATTTTATTATAGATCTTATTTCCTATGGTTATACAAATTCAAAATTCCAAAAAAAAATCATAATCGTCATATGAGAGGAAAAATCTCATCTTGGTTAATCTCAAACCAACAACATGATTAGTAACATACCAAACCACCCTCTGGTTAGTTAATCCTCAAGGATTACATAAGAAAGATAAAAAAGTATAAAGTTTATCATGATAGGTATCTCTTAAACCATATTTATAGGGATTCAATATGACATTTTCAACCATATTGTACCAAATACATTGTGTATATAACTCCATGTGGTATACTTCATGGGTCATCCAGTGAAAAAAATATCTTTGTGCCACATGACCACATTTTGTATCTCGATAAAAGAATCATACCCATGCTAACTTTAATATTTCATCATAGCCAACAATAATACATTATAAACAGTGGTTGGGGATAGCTCAATGTCATATTTTTATAGGTCATTTATCTTTTTTCTCTATAAAATATTTTTATCCAACATGAAAGAATGATAAAGTTTATACTTTATTTTTTATAAAATGAAAAAAATTATATTCATAAACTCTTTTAAGAATTTTATAAAAACAATGCATAATCACATGTCTCATAATATCATGTATGATATACGTTCATATCAACCTTGTGCTCACAATACTTTTAGGGTTATGTTGAATGTTTTACATATATATGTAATTCTTAATACATCTCTATGTGGTTATCTAATAAAACCCTCCCACTAAACTATTTTAGTTAGTATCATATATGAATGAAGTTTTTTTGAATAATGGTGACATTTAGGAATCACATTCTTCATGGTCAACTCATTGAACAAGTATTCAAACTCCTTTACTTCACAACATCCAAAGTTGAGATGTTAATAAGTTCTTTTGTCTACCTAAAAATATTTCTAAGTTCATTATCAATGCCATTCTTGGAACATATTCCATTAAACTTTTCCCTTAAAATATTTTTTTTAACTAATGTAACTATTTAAATTAAAATTTTATTTTAATACCCAAAACTCTATAGTATATTAATTGACATTCATATTATATTTTTACAAGAATAATATTTTGTTTTTTATACTCGAACTTCTCTAAGTCCAAACATACTCCCACTATCCTATTAGAAACTATATTCTTTTAAGAATATCCTCATATGATACAAAAAACTTATAATCTATTGAGAAATAAAATTTATTCCTTTTATTGGGAATATTTAACAAATAAACTATTTTATCTAAATCATAGATGGTATTCTATGTATTTGGAGAATTATTCTAAAAATAATATTTTTTGTTAGAATATGTCACTTATGGGAAGTGGGATCACATCTCAAATATCTGAAAAAATATCTAGATAAATTCTTTTATTATTGATAAACAAATTTTATCATTATATTCTTCTCAAATATGTTATGGGGTTGGATCATTAACAATAATGTGTATTAAAACAACCATCTCATTTATTTATAACAATACTTTGTTTACAACTACTCTGATTATCATATAAAAAGTAAAAAAGGTGAAAATGAAACAATCTTTATTTTTATTCAATCAATATTTAGGTAATCCATTGAATCCAAAACCATGATGTAGAAACCCATTGTGTCATCAGTTGAATTGGTATCATGTGACTTTTAAAATAAATGAATTGAATTATATAACATTAATACCTATTGTATAATCTCCATGATGTTTAGTGAAATTCATCAGGAATTTCAGGATGTTCTTTCTCTAATGGCTAGTTTTTCAACAATGAAAGTTTCTCCCTTAATTATTTTTTTGGTTTAGATATTACTGTAAACTCTCCATGAAATATTTTATAATAATTATAGATAAAAAATTTACACCTTTCTTTATATTTCTTCATCAGGTAACATGGTCTTAGGCCTCCTATTTCCTGCTCAACAATCCTTAACATATTGATAATATTGATAAAACATTTTTTTAACTCAATCATATTGTAGTTTACAATGGATTGTCAGAACCTTTCCAATAGTGACTATAAAATGAATCATATGGATAAATCAAGACTGAGAGGTAATCTCAATCTATCCAAGTTATTAATGTACCAAATCACATTGAGTGTATGTGTAGAGATAGATTTACCTTTTATCATATTACACTAAAAGATATCATTTTACTCCCCATACCTCTCATCCCTTATTTTTTCCTGATAGAGCCTTTTTGGTTTGCAAGTCATAATGCATGCATGTTTGTTTTTATGCTTCTTTTAGAACATGGTTCCCATGGTTACAAGTATAATAGTAGATATATCTAGTGAATCCTTTATATTCTTATCATAAGTATCTATATCTAATTTCTAAATAGATTCACCTGTTGGTTTCTGGAAAAAGGTTTTCTCCGACACATAGAACTTTTCTTCTTACTATATAATTGTTATTATGTTTTAGTTCATGTCCAATAAATTCCTTTCATTAATTTTTTCCTTCTCAAAGATAGATCTCAAAGTTAATCTTGAATATGACGATTATTCCATTATATCCACAATATAATCTTTTAACAAATGAGTATCATGTTTTACATTCATTTAATAAGGCGTTTTATTCAATATTCTCCCACTAAAATGATAGACCCTTGTAAAATCCATCATATCAATTAGTGGTTCCATATCTAATTTCATCATAGCTTACACAATTTAAACATTTAAATAATTCATGACTTTATTGCAAGAACCTAGTTTTTTACTCAAGTATGGATCCTTTAAATTTCGGTCTAAATCCTTATTATAGAACTTTTGCGGATGCCTAATGAGTTCACAAAGGTCTCAAGGGTGTCTGAGGCATGTTCAGAGCCCAGGCCCCAAATTTTTAGGAAAAATTTTCCTATCACTTGATTAGTGTAAAATGTTTGGGTAGGTATCATGGTTAGATATAACCATGTAGTTGGTCTACATTTTTGATAAAATCCATTCTGCAAGGTTGGCACACTGATTCCCTAACCGTGTGTTCTAACCATGTGGTATGCTCTATTATCCAGGTACCCAAGCAAGGTTGGCACACTATTTGGCATACCGTATGGCCAAACTATCCACAGGCTAATTTTTTGTGATTTTACCATTTTACCCATAATGATCTAATTAACTTAACCCTTCTTCCCCAATCCAATTTCTAGCAGGAAATTTTTTCCCATTTGGAGCTGTTTGAAGGATTAATCTAGGGATTGAAAGATCTCCTTTTTTTGAGATACTATTGAACTTTCGTTTGTCACGTTGGATGTGCAATGGTAAATAATCGAGTCTTCTTAATCTATTCTTCATTTCCCTAGCTCTCAGACTAGTTATCGAGGTGTGAGTCCTTATACTTTTATTTCAGGTCTACTCTGATCCAAGCAAATTAGAGGCTGATAATAGAGGATATGAGTCATATAAGTATGATTTGGGTGTTCTATAACTCATCCCTCATGTTTATTGATTTTGGAATTGATGTGTGGGGCCTGCCAAATTCATCGGGTGTTGTTTATTGAATTTATATTCCATTTTTATAGTCATTATATACATCTCTTTATGTTGTTTCCATAAATTTGATTGGTTGGTGGTGGTTCCATCCACAACTCCCAACACCCCATGTAGGTTGATATTTCCTAATTGGGTTTTTAGGGTTCTGACACTTTTGAGCCATCGTTCAGGTGTGATTAAGATTTACCACACTAATGGTAATACTCCTTATATTAATTACCTACTGAATCATTAAATTTTGAATAGATTGTTCCTTGTCACTTCCACTTGACCCACCTAAGGTGAGTGATTAAATGTAAGTAATTGATTCAAATGATATTATGGAAATAATGCTTAACTATAAGACTTGGACTTATTAAATGTAAATTAATGTTTGGTTTCACATCTATAATACACCTTCCCATGTTTAGGGAAGGAATTGGAGTGAACCTTATTAATTGAACTTGAATTACATGGTTTTAATTAAAAGGTTTCACGCTACTTGGCCATGTCAAGATAATGAATGGAAAGGCTTGAACCAAGTGAATTTGTTAATGGAATAGTTATCATATGACCAAGTTAATTTTAATGAATTAAATGTAAGATGCCTCCTTATACACATGTACCTTGACATCTTTATAGGAATTATTGACTCATGTTAGCTTCGAGATTCCAAAGGGAATGTCATGGGTGCTTGAGGATGTCATTTTGATACAAGGATGTCAGTTGCCTTAGGTGAGACCTATTTGGGAACTCGATCCTTATCTACATATGGATGTCTGGTATGACATCATAGGATCCATTAATTATTAATACAGTATGAAAAATATAAAATTCTTAGGTCTAGTAGGACATGAGGTGCCTTGGTCACATCCTTGGGCTAGGCCACTGCTTATCTCCCATTTTACCTTGGATGTATTCCTAGGACTCGGTTAGAAATATTATTGTGGGAATGCCTTGGATGATGATCCATATATTACACTCTTACCCCTTAGCTAGACTCAGTTACTAGTATCTTAGCTTCCCCTGAGGTCTTGGTTTCCTTGGTGATTACCATGGAACCACTATATATTAATTATCAATTATGGTTTCCATGTTACATATTGGAACCTTCACTATTTATATTATCACGAGGTGATGTCAGTGCTACCTATTCCTCACAAGACTATTTTCATAAACTGGAACTTAATTAATTGATGTACTAGTTACATGTTCAAACACCAACTAAGGGATGAAGCAGTTACTTGGGTATTTAGTCACATTGTACTGATTTACTTTATATATGCATGCAAGCGCACTATTACATTACCATTACACGGTCTGGATTTTATAGACACTGGTGGTGGTGGCCCACTGAGATTTATCTCACACTCTCTATGAGCGCCATTCTTGTCTAGGGTAGATTATATATATATTGGTGTTGATAAATCAAAGTGTAATGCTTTGGACACTTTATTACTTGATTTTCTAGGATGTAGTTGGTATCTGAGGACTAATTTGTAGCTTGGGATACTTGGGATAGTTTTTGTATTTACTTTTTTCTACATTTGGTTTTTTCATGTATTCTTGCTACTTTGTATCCTTATTTTCCTACTTTCTAGTGACATGACAAATATCATCATCAGTTATAGTATGTTGTTCCAGTTTTTTTTAGTTATTATTGATTTGTCTCATTCTGTTGTACATTATATTTACTTATATTTCTTTTACTATTTATATCATGTTGTATTATATATGTTATTCGTTGTGTTTAACTACTGTAATTATGGAATTTTCTCCCCAAAGACACACCCTAGGCCCTCACTACTAGTCGGAAGCCTCTCGAATTTGGGGAGATGCGCTTGAGGTCGTGCGTCCAACCGGGCTCAAGGAACCTCCTAAGTGGCATCTGGATCTGTGATGTCACAAAGTGTTATCAAATTGGGATCCTTTTTTGATTTACTATTTTTAGACAATATATTGGAGATTTGTAATGCCTGAAACTTTGTTATAATCCATGATTGGGCATCGCGAACCCATTTTTAGGGTAAAGGATGAGTTGCCTAAATTATAATTATTGTTATACTTTTTCCTATTACAATTGATATCATTGCACCATTGGGTGACTCACATGTTATGTGGTGTTTTTGAATATTCTTATTATTGATATTCTATTTTATCTTTGGCTCGATGATATGAGAGTAAGGAGCATTGTTACATGCATCATATAGGCACCTATAATTTGAATTTCATGCATATTTCCATTCCAAATAGGTGCATTTAACTACTTTATATTTTTTGATAAGCCTGTGATTGTTGAGTGATCCTTGATTGTATATTTTCTTGTGCTACTTTTGGTTTATGGTTGATTGATTTCCTATTTCAATTCAAGATGCATTATGGGCCCTCATGGGTTGGAATGAGTAATTTATTGAATCATTCCTTTAATTATAAATTCAAATGGGTGTCATTTTCAGTGATTAGGAGTATGGGCACTGACTCATTAGGAATGACAGTCCATTTTAAAGGAACTTTAATACAAGTTCTAAGAAAATTAAAACACAAAAGTGAAATGGTTGCACATCCTTGTCCCTCATTGTCATGCTTATAAAAGGTAAAATAGTGAACCTATTAATTAAAAAATGAAATTAAATGAAATGGTTTCCAATAAATGATAAGGAAAGGTACTATTGACCCTTAATCTATTGAAACAATTGAAACTTATAACTAATCACTTATTGATACTTGTCCTTCTAAGTGGGTGGTTGGGTAGTAAACATTGGGTAATTATCCCTTTCTTACATTAATCTTCTATTAGTGTTTCAATCTTTTAATTAAATCTGTCTTTGAGGAATGTTCTTAGAAAATTCTAGACAAATGATGTCATGACATCCTCATGTCATGCACCAAGATGGTGGTGATGACCATGCACCAGAAGTGGTGGGCCCTAAGTTGCCAGTCATACCTCTAGGTGTTCCACATGAAGTGACAACTATTTCACCTGAATTGGGAACCGATACCCAAATTTGTGATAGTTTTCTACATCTCATGCAGAACATGCATGGTGCTCTATTAGTTTCACCTATGATGGATGATCTGACTTATGAGTTCCCACTGCATAATCCTCCCACCTTTTCAGTGGATGGTAGTCCACAAGCTACTAAATCTTTAATAGAGACCTCCTTTTCTATATTTGAGCATCTGGAGATGCCACCAGAGTAGAGAGTCAAACTTTCTAGTTACATGTTGCAGGATTTTCCCAAGCACTGGTGGGATGTGATTACCCAGGATGGTCGCCATCATGGAATGTTATGGGTTGATTTCCAGATATCATTCTATGATCAATTATTTCTTAAAACTCTAAGAGATGACACATAAAGACACTTCATGCATCTCGAGAAGGTTTATATGTTAGTTAGGGATTATTTATTGTGTTTCACTAAGTTACAGCGATTTTCACTACTTCTACCCGGTGATGAGTTTTTTCATGCTATACACTCTGAGGATGGGTTGCAGTATGCCATTCATACTTAGGTGAATGTTTTCCACCTACCTACTTTTTTGAAATAGGAAATTAGTCTCAAATCACTAAGAATAATCTAATATATGGTGACAGTATTGGGCATAGAGGGCCAAGGCCACATCAGGCCAATAGTTCTTCCAATGGCAGGAAGCATTCCAACAAGGTTTCTCATCATGGTAGTGGTATCTAGGGTAACTATGTAGGTAGCTTCATAGTATGCCAATAGTGCAGACATATGTAGCATTTCAATCCTTAGTGTGACAGATACCCTCTAGAATTTTGGTCTGGAGGATATATGGGTCACTTGTAAAGATTTTGTTGGACCTTTCTACATGTTTCTAGTGGAAGAGGTTTCGTACCAACTCCACCTTCAGGTGTAGGTTCTTTTACACCACATCAGGCAGGAAGCTTGAGTAGATTTAGAAGGACTGGCCAAGGTGGATGTCATGGATATGGTAACTAGACACCTAATCACCAGTAGTGCCAGCAAAAGAAATTTTGATCATGAAAGTCCAATTATTGCTCACGGTCGTGGATCAGTCCAGTTTCATACTTTATAGTCGATAACCAAGGATCAGGCTACAGGACAGTCTATAGTATGAGGTACTATTATAATATCCACCACTATAGTATTTTCTTTATTTGATATAGGTTATTCACACTCTTTAGTATATTTATATATCGCGGATAGTCTTGGGATGGAAACACATTTTTCTATGGTGTTATAACCCTAGATACATCATTGGGAGTCCAGTCAGAGGGCATACATCAATGTAGGGACTTTCCCCTTGATTTAGGTAGTTTCTCTTTCTTATGGGACCTATTTTTCCTCGATATGTCGAGCATAGACGTAATTATTGGGCTAGATCGGTTGGTTTTGTATCATTACATTTTAGACTTCTATCGCCGAAGGGTATCGTTTACATCACCATAGGGTAGTAGTTATCAACATAAGGGCGTGTGGGTTGTCCAAGCTAGCAGGGCTAGACCAGAGTATAAGGGGCTATGTGGGGTGATCACCCAAATTTCCAATCTCTTCGTGGAGGATCAAGGTTTAGACAAGGCTGAATTCCCTCCAGTAGTAGATCATTTCAGGGATGTCTTTCCCAACAAATCTTATGGATTACCACCTGAGAGGGAGGTATATTTTATGATTGATCGTGTTCCATGAGTAGCTCCAATATCCATTCCACCATATAGTATTTCACCTACTGAGCTCCAAGACCTCAAATGATACTTACAGGATCTAGAGACCAAATGGTTCATACGGACCAGCACTTCCTCTTGGGGTTTGACCATGCTTTTCTCCAAAAAGGCATATGGGAACCTTCATCTTAGAATGGATTAAAAACGGTTGAACCATATTATGATTCGGAACTGATATCCACTTTCTTTAATAGATGATCTATTTGACCAACTTCGAGAATCTTGGATCATCTCTAAGATCCACCTGAGATTGGGCTATCATTAGGAGAGATTCATCCCACTAGACATACCTCACATAACTTTCCGTAGCATGTATACTCTATATAAGTACCTAATTATGTCATTAAATCATATGAATGTGCCCTCCATTTTCATGGATCTGATGAATATGGTGTTACACCCCTATTTGGATTCTTTTGGCATTGTCTTTGTGGACGACATCTTGGTGTATTCAAGCACTCATAGAGACCAAACAATGCACCTTGATATCATTCTGAGTACACTGAGAAAGCATTATCTTTATACCAATAAGGATAAGTTATGATCATGGATAGACAAAATTCACTTATTAGGTCACATTATCTCAGAATCAGGAGTCTCTATTGACCCATAGAATATGAGTGTGGTGGTTTCCTGGGAATAACCCAAGAACTTGTTTTACATACAAAGTTTATTAGAGGTGATTGGATATTACATGAATTTCATATAGGAATTCTCACACCATACTTTGCCTATTATTGGTCTTATAAAGAAGGGTATCAAGTTACTGTGGTTAGAAGAGTGTGAGAAATCCTTTTAGGAGCTGAAGGGGAGCCTAGTCTCAGCACCTATTTTGTCTCTGCCAGAGCCATGCAGAGGTTATATCGTCTTATCTAATGCATCAGGAATCATCATAGGAGTAGTGTTGATGGAATAGGATAGATTCATTATGTATGGATCTTTATATTTGATTCCTCATTATAAAAATTACCCAAAGCATGTCCTTGAGCTAGCAGTGGTTTTCTATGTCTTATGTTGTTGGAAACAATATCTATTGTGTGAGCACTTTGTGGTATACATGGACCATAAGATCCTAAGATATATCTTTTTACATTGTGACTTGAATCTAATACAATGAATATGGGTCAAATATCTTCAGTCCTTTGATTTATATCTTTCCTATATGCTTGTAAAGGGAAACATAGTCGTTGATGCACTAATTCGGAAAACTCAGGCATAGGACGTATGGGAATATAGTGATGAATGGAAGTTAATGGCCCTCTTTTCTGATATATATATGGAGTTTCATGCTAGTCATGAGTTTTATTACCTGTCATCCTTGACAGTTACCTCTTACCTCCTTGAGAAGGAGAATTACAGACAATTTTCAGATCGTGAGGGCTTGGTTCTCCATGAGATTATATGAGGATCTGACCTTCCAAAGGATTGGTTTGTGGACAGATACAAAATATTTCATATTAATGGGCATGTATGGGTTCCTACTAATATGTGAGAGGAATTTATACAAGAGTTTTATGCTTCTTAGTGGGAAGTTCATCCAGTAATCTCCAAAATGTATCGAGATATGTAGTTCTAGTATTGGTGACTTGGGATGAAATGTCAGATAGTAGACTTTATCTCTAGGTGTTCCACCTATCAGCAGGTATAGCCCCAGATACATGAAATATTGATATAGATAGTTCTAGTCCCACAATGGAAATGGGAAGATATTGTTATGGATTTTGTAGTTGTCTTACCTAGGTCACCGAGGGGTAGCGATGATTTATGGGAAGTTATTGACCAACTAATGAAAGAATCCCACTTCATTCCTATTTGGGAGACTTTCTCAATTGATGATATGGGAATAATGTATGTCCATGAGATAATATGACTACACGAGGTCTCTTGTACTACCATTTCTAATAGGGACACTCATTTCATTTCACGGTTTGGGTAGGGGTTGAAGAAGGCTTTGGATACACAGGTGCTTCTGAGCACAACTTTTCACCATCAGAATGATGGACAATCAGAACGAATGATACAAGTTCTAGAGGGAATGCTCCAAGAATGTTTCCCTGATTTCAGTGATTCTTGGGAGAAGCATATGCCTCTCGTCGAGTTCTATTATAATAACATCTTTCAAATGAAAATTCAGATAGATATTTTTGAGGCCTTATATGGTAGGTTGTGTCATTCACCCCTATGCTAGATAGAGGTAGGTGAGGCAGCCCTACTAGGTCCTCATCTCGTACACGAGACTTCATAGCAGGTTTAGCTGATCAAGAAGCATATTACTACTACTCAGTCTTGATATAATTCTGATACCGATCGCCATCAAAAACATCTATAGTTCGAGTTTGGGGATCATTTTTTCCTACAGGTATTTCCTAGGCTAGGGAATATATAGTGAGGGAATCAAGGTAAGTTATTGAATTGTTATGTAGGGTAGTTAGAGATCTTGTAAAAAGTCGGTCTAGTATCCTATTGGTTGTTACTACCTCATATGTACCATGCTATGCACAATTTCTTCCACGTTTCATAGATTCTCTTATATCATGTTGACCCATATCATACTTTTAATACTGAGTAAGTTGATATTGATGCTGATTCTTCTTTTGAGTATTATCCTATACGCATCACCGATATGAGCATAAAGGATCTCAAAGTCAAGTTTATCCCTCTAGTACGGGTGATATGATAGTACGACTGTGTACAGGACGAGATGTGGGAGCATGATACCGATGCACATGCTCAGTGGCTATAATTATTCTCAAATAGCGTTTTACCACCCTTGGATGGTGAACTCAGGGACGGGTTCCTTTAAGAGAGAAGACAATAAGAACCTAGTTTTTGAATCAAGTATGGATCCCTTAAATTTCTATCTAATTTATTATTATAGAACTTTTTTAGATTCATAATGAGTTCAAAAAGGTCTAAGGTGTGTCCATATATTGTTCAAATCCCAGACCTTAGGTTTTTTGGATAAATTGGACTCACGCACGGTTAGTGTAAACCATGCGGTTATGGTGCATAGTTAGATCTAACCGTGCAAATGGTCTGCATTTTCAGGAAGATCCATTCTACAAGATTGGTGCACTTTTTCCCTAATAGTGTGTTATGGTCCTCTTCTTTAGGTACATGTGCATGGTTGGCACATGGCTTCGTAAACCACATGGCCAAACTGTTAATGAGCTATTTTTTGGGTGATTTTACCATTTTACCCTTAATAATTTAGTTATCTTAACCCTTCTTCCCTAATATGATTTCTAGCAGATGAACCTACATTTCTCCCCATCCAGATATCTTTAAAGGACTAATCCAGGGATTGAAATATCTCCTTCATCCGATATCTGATCAAACTTTTGTTTTTCACGATGTATGTGCAACAATAAGTACTTGAGTCTTATTAAGTCGTTATTATTTTCCCTTAATCTTGTCCTAGTTATTGATTTTTGAGTCTTTATACTCTTTTTTCAGATCTACTCCAGTCCAAGGCAAATTATATGTTGATACTAATGGTGTAGAGTCATACGAGTATGATGTGGTTGGTCTATAACTCATCCATCAAGTTCATTGATTTTTAAATTGTCAGACCCATTGATTTCATTGGGTGTTGTTTATTGAATTTATATGTATTTATTATAGTTATTAGAACCATGAGGTTATGCACTTTCCATAAATGTAATTTTTTATTGGTGGTTATGTCCACAACTCACAACACCCCATGTTGGGTGATATTCTATAATTCTGTTTTTAGTGTTTTGTCACTTTTGATCCATCGTTCATATTTGACCAAGCTTGACCACAATAATGGTAAGCCCCCTTATATTACTTGCCTATTGAATCATGAAATTGTAAATAGATTGTGCCTTGTCACTTCCACTTGACCCGCCTAAGGTAAGTGATTAAATGTAAGTAATTGATTCAAATGATATTATAGAAAGCATGCACAAGTATATGACTTAACCTTATTAAATGTAAATTAATGTTTGATTGCACATTCATAACACACATTTCCATGTTTATGGTAGGAAGTAGAGTGAACCTTATTAATTGAACGATGCTTAAATGGGTTTAATTAAAAATATGCATGCTACTTGGCCTTGTCAAACTAATGAATGTCAAGTATTGAACAAAGTGAATTAATTAATAACAAAGTTATCATATAACAAAATTAATTGTAATGATTTAATTATAAGGTTAATCTTTATACACATGTACCTTGACATATTTATATGGAAGTTGACTCATGTTAGCTCTTCGATTCTCAATAGAATGCCTTGGGTGCTTGAGGACATCATTCTGATTCAAGGATGCCAGTTGCCTTGGGTGAGACCTACCTGAGAACCCGATACTTATCTACCTCTGGATTACCAGTATGAAATTATAGGATCCCTTCATATTTAATACATGATTCCCAGGATATTATCCATGGATCCAGCATGACATGAGGTTCCTTGGTTACATCCTTCGGCTCCTCCACTACTTATCTCATGCTTTACCTTTGATGTATTCCTTGGACTCGGTTAGAAATATTATTGTGGTAATGCCTTGGATGATGATACATAGATTACACTCTAACCCTTTATCTAGACATAGTTACTATTGAGTTAGTATCCCCTGAGGTCTAGGTTTCCTGGGTGATTACCTTGGAGAAACTTCATATTAATTATCAATTATGGTTGTCATGTTACATCTTTAAACCTTCACTATTTATACTATCGTGAGGTGATATCAGCGCTGGCTATGACTCACATGACTTGTTTATATAAACTGGAACTTAATTAATTGATGTATTGGTTATATGTTTAGACACCAGATGAGGGTTGAAGTAGGTACTTGGGTATTTAGTTAATTTTTACATCTTTACTTTATATATGCATGCCTTCACATTGTTACATTACCATTATAGGGGTCATATGTCATAGACACCATTGTTGGTGGCTTTCTGAAATTTATCTCACACCCACTCTGGGTGCCATTGGTACTTGAGGAAGATTACATGTATGCAGAAGTTGATAAAGGGAAGTGTAATGCTTCGGTCACTTTATTGCTTAGTGTGCTATGATGTAGCCAGTAGAAGATGACCAAGCTATAGATCGAGATGCTTGGGATATTTTATGTATTTCTTTTTTTCTACATTGGGTTTTTCATGTATTACTACTAATTTGTATCCACGGTTTCAAGATTTATAGTGAGATGAAATATATCATCATCAAATATTGTATGTTAATACAGTTATTTCAGTTATTATTGATTTTTCTCCTTACTTTGTGTATTCTATTTACTTATAATTTTTCTCCTATTTATATCTTGTTGTATTATATATGACATTTTCTGCATTTCACTCTGAAAATGATGGCATATTCTCCCCACAGACACACCCTAGTCCCTCACTGCTACTCGTAAGCCTATGGAATTTGGGGATATGTGATTGAGGTTGTGTGGCCAACTGGGCTCATGGCACCTCTTAAGTGGAATCCAGGTTCAGGACATCACATATATCTAGTAAATAATCATATCAATCATATCACATATAACTCCTGGATATTTTAGTTAACTCTTTACCCCAATCCAACATATAGATAAACACAACTCTATTCCTATTGTATCCTAAAATTTCAGGTTTCTATTCTCCAATTGTAACCCAAATAAAATGAAAAAAATGTGGCACATAACCCTTAAGTCACCACATTACTTTCTTACCTTACACAAGAAAATCTAGGGGTGCCTAGATTTGGCATTGAGTACTCAATAAGATGATCATGGTCTTGAAAAGTGTTTGATTTGGAATGAATTTAATACTTAGTATTTTTAATGTAGATTTAATATCACCATATTATTTCATGTATTCCCTTTACATGTATTCATGATTTTAAATGATTTAGTTTAAAATTCCATTCCTTTTTTCAAATCAATATATTCAAAATATATTAATGTGTAACTCTTTACACAACACACAGCTTGTGTTATTAATCCAAATTAAAAGGAAAACTATATTTATACATATCCTAATGAACCTCATGAATTAGGTAAATAAAATCCATTCATGTAAATTTTTAGAATCATATCAAAGCATCAATCCCCACATGAGTAATCTTGGAGAGATAGATAGCCAATCCCCAGTTTTCTAGACAAGGCATAAGCCTCCAGGACAGTGAGTAGTCTAGCCAAAAGTTCCTCTACCTAAGGTTAATTTACTCAAGATATACCTCAATTTAATCATAACTCTAACACCTAATATGTATAAATTATAATAAAACTTTAAATTCAAGATCATAACCCAATACAATACAAAGTCAAGATAAAATAAAACACAATCAATTACCATACCTAGCATGTAACTCCTTATATGAATGTATAAACATTTATTAAAGTTGTTTAGTTATTTAAATGAAATCATACATAAATCCATAATATATTAATTATATTCATTAATAAAGTATGGAATAAAATAAATAAATAAACAATTCAAATATTCAAAAATAAGATAAAAAACTTATGAACAATTCATAAATTAATAAATTATAACACTTTATAATTTAGTCATGCATTATAGAGATTATATAATTAGATAAATATAAAGACTTTATATTTATTATCAATATGAACTCATTCATATTATCCATTTATAAGGCCTTATAATTAAATATATGATATTAAATGAAAAATAAGAATTTTTATATTCTATTTTTTATTATGTAAAGAATTTTCAAAATCTAAATATTGTATATTTAATATAATTAAATCTTAATCATATCAATTAAAAATAATACATTTGATTTAGTTTAAAAATTTCTCAAATAAGGCCATTAATTTAACATTTAAAATTAAATATTATAAGAAATTCTTAAAATATAAAATCCTTTATATTTAGCCCTATTTTTTTAATTAAGAAACATTTTATAAATTAGCCTTATAATTGATATATAAAAACTTTATATCCAAATTATAATTTATTTCGTATAATTTGAAAATGGAATCTAATATATATATGGAATATTTATTTATTAAGTTTTTCAAAAACACTTAATAATTAATTATAAAAGAAATTAAGTAATTAATTTATAAAATTTTAGAAACTAAATAAGTATCTCAAAAAAAATCTCCATAATTTATGAAAAAATTATAAATTATTAAATTCAATTTACAATTGTGATTTAATAAAAATAAATTTTCTAGCATGTTATTTAATGATATCTTGATATTGTAATATGTGATATAGTTCAAAACCATATTGCATCTTACAAATCGTTTATCATGGAATGTGATAAATATGCATGAATATATTACTTGGGGTGTTATCTATCGTATTCAATGATAGATAATTAAACCTGCAATACCACCTTCATCTGTTACCAACAATATTTTACGATATCCATTATGACATAATAAAAAATACAATGCTCTATTTTTGTGGCATGAAAACAATGATTTTTGACTCTATTGTCTTAGATGAAAACCTATATCATATGTTACAACATATTAAAAACCAAGGGAAAACACTATTTCATTTATTACGATATCCAATACCATGTGATGTGATCCTATCATTTCTTACGATATCTTATATTTTATACCAATTTTCATAACCAAAATACATATCATTTTTAATGACACACATTATGATATGTATACGATAAACATTTTATTCATTTTGCAAAATGATTTCACAGATCAAATAATATGTTAAGGCTCTAACATCATTTTTGGTGTGATCAGATCACTCATATGAACATGTCCATTATAACATCTATATGAACCTATCAAATCTCTCTAATACCCCAAATATTTAGGTTATGAAACTCTTTCCATTGAAAATGGATCTCATAAATGAAGATTCACACTTTTTCACCATTTATGTGTGAGAGTTCCCAGGAATGGGTCAACTCTTTAAACTTCTCTCTGATACCACTATTAGGTTTCTAAGGATTAATTAACACTTAATCAATGTAGTAAGAAAAATTAGAAATAATAAATCTCAAGAACATTTTTTATGATACAAAACCCATGTAAAATGTAAATGAAGATTGTTTACATTACAATAGTGATCCATAGAATTATTTTCCTTCGATCTATGCTTAATAAAGATCACATTGAATAACCAATGGAATATTCCCTTTTAGGTGTATTGATGGGATTTAACAAATTACCTGATGCTCAGGTGGTATTCTTCTTCACCCATGAAATATTAGTATCACAGTGGAAAAGGATGAAGAAGAAAGAGAGAAAATTGTATGGAAAAACTATAAGGAATCAAGGAAAATGGTCTTGCATGCCATCTCAATGATTATTCTTCATTATATAAGATTCAAGGTTATTCCCCAATCCTTATGAATTTATTCATACATTATCAAAGGTATTATTAAATTCCTTAAGTTATAAATATTTTGAAACCCACATCCAAATGCATCCTACCAATGTTTCATCTTATGAAATTTTTAATCAATGATAAAATAACATTTAAGATCAGTTGAACATTAACACTTAATATTTCATTACCAAACATATCATATAATATTATTAATTCTCATATCATGACACTTATGTTATTTATTAATCATATAATACAATAGGTTTTGGAATTTTTTAAATGTATCTATAAATATTTTTACAATATCCCAAACCAAGAAATATGATAATCCTTGGTTGATAGGCCTAGGGGAGAGTGTACTACCACTAAGACATGGGATGAATCAGTCGTGACCAAAAACACCAAATATCACTCTCAAACAACATTATTCCATCACTGGTTATTGTGAAATGATCTTGATAGTGATGATATGATGGGAAATGGTTGAGCGAGAGACAAAACACATGGACAAAAGAGTTTTTACATGGTTCACTCACCCTTATAATCAGGTGTATTATCCTTGGTGTGTAGTGGTTTTTATCTCACTACTCGTGTTCCAATTTATTATCAAATGAATAAGGAATAGAGAAAGATGACTATCTTGAACTCCGATTACAAGATGAATGACATGTTCCAAAAATTTGAATGATCTTAACTTATCATACCTCAAGTGTCACTAAAATTTAGAATTAGTGTTCACGCTTGTTCTTATCCTCAAAAACCTACTAAATCCTTTTGGGAATGCTTCTAGAATAGGTAGCTCTTTATTTGTTTCATCATACACAAATTTTCTTGTTTGGTAACCTATTTATTTATAGACATGAAATGCATTACAGTGTGTCACCTCTATTTATAGTGTGATTCTAAGATCTGAAAGATATAAAAGACTGAATCCCAAATATCTCAGACTATCATGAAATTTTTTTGACTTACTTTGGTGTGGTCATTGGAATATGATGTGGCACCTTTATTTTTACTAGAATCATAGATCCACCAATATTCTCTATTCAGACTCATTATGGTGTGTGGAATTCACTAAAGTGTGGCATGCCTAAAATTTAGCAAAACTTTTTCACCCAAGTGCTTTAGCATGGTTTCTCTTGCTGTATAATGGTCCTCTTTACACTATGACACATTGTGGTTTGAATAAATATCCCATGTCACAACTCCTAATTGAACCCCAAATCAATGAATAATTTAACTCTCCCATGGTTGTATTAATAGTGTTGTAAACACCATATAAATCCCACAAACACACCATTGTGGTGAAACCACTCTAGATATGGTATGATTCACTTCGCATCATATTAAATTTGCAGCATAAGTCTCTCATGTTAGATTAAAAATTCTCTAATTTGAATCATCAGGGTGAAACTAAATTGTTTTTAGTGTATTCCCTATAATGTGAGATTAATTCACTTCTATATTGGAATAACTTTTGGATGTTTCCAACTGGTGTCATACAAACTCTTACTTGTGTGAGGTTAATATTATGTTATGGTATGAGAACCATCCTTCACATCATGGTTTATTATTTTATATCAAAACTTTATATCTTTCATTCCTATGAATCTCTACTCATATCCAAAGACCTTACAACTCATCCATGAACATGTTTCTAATGAATACAAAATGAAAAAACATATTACTTGTGAATAAAATTTTCTCAAGAAATAAGTCATGGAAGGCCTCCAATGTGAAGGTCATATAAACACCATATCATAGGATAGAATGATGATTGTGAGAGAAATTCATCCCTCAATATAAGATCAATTCCCTATTTTATATCTCAATTAAGATAACTCAACTAACCCTTTGTCGATTCAACTTCATGAGGGTTATTTAAACTTAAATCTCTCATATGGATATTCAAACTACCCCTTTGTATTTGATGCGAACATGTAAATTAGTAAATGATATCTTATCAGACTTCAGCTACAAAAACCTCAACTTCTATGCTCCTCTCCCCATTGATGATCACCTAAAAAAGAAACTAAATTCACTCACCCTTTGGAAGAACAAATCCTTTTGAATTATCCCCAATTATCAACAAGTTCAACATAATGAAAGTGGGGGAAACAACCATGAAATAATTATAAGTATTTTAAGGATAAATGATCCCTAAAACACTCTCAAGTAATTAAAAACATCCTTGGTTAACGGTTTTGTTAAGATATCCACAACTTTATCCTTAGTTGAAACATATTCCAATGAAACCTTATCCTACTTCACCTTTTCCTTGATGGAGTGGTACTTGATGTCAATATTTTTTGAATGTGAATGTTGTACCAAATTCTTTGAAAAGTTGATCATGCTTTTATTATCACACCCAATCACTAATGTGTCATCAATCCTCGTGTATTAAAGTTGTGAAATCAACCATATCATTTGAGTTTTGGATAGTGAAACCACAATATACTTACCTTTTTTTAGCTAAGAGTGACTTAATTTTACTTCTTAGAGTTCCATGAAACACGCCTTCCTTTAATAAAGAATGCACCTCTAAAAATAGACTTTCAATTTCCAAAATATCTTACACAATCTACAATGTTTTAGACATAAATCTATAATAATATATTTTTATCATACCTCATGCCATAATCAAGGTTTACATTGATGTAGCACAAGATCTTATTTTCTTTCATAATATGTGACTCCTTCAGGTTGCTTTGGAATAATGCACAAAAAGTAACTACAAACCCAATGTATGGTATTGAAATTGTTAAATAGAGTAGGATGATAATGACCCTTAAAAAATCTATTTGATTCACACCCCTTCCATGTTCATATAGGGAAAAATTTGTCTTGTATGTTATATGAGTGAAAAATTCTCTCAACTCCTCCATTCCAAACTTGTTGAGTAACTCATGAGCATACTTTTCTTGTGAGAGAAATATAAAAACTACTACATTTGTGACTTGAAATCCCAAAAATAATTCCATATCAAAAATCATTGACATATCAAAGAGCCTTCTTTTTTGGATATACAATTCCCTGAAAGTTCTCTATTTTCATCTAGAAAAAATTCTGCCATTGGCATGCAGAATCATAATAAGAAATTTTGTGTTGTCTCCCTTGACATAAATATTTGAATCCAATTTTCCTTTATTTATTTATATGGTCTTTAAGTTTTTGTATAACTTTGAACACCATGTATGAGGAACTTCCTTAATCCCATATAGTTCCTTATTCAACTTACACATTGAGAATCATCATCATCAAATACAAACCTCTCTGGTTGTTTAATTTAGACCTCTTCAAGTTTTCTATCATGGAATGTTGACTTCACATCCATTTGGAAAACCTTTTAATTTCTATGACTATAAATCACAAGAACGATTTGAATTTATTATAACCTTGTGACTAAGAAAATGTATCATCAAAATCAATACCCTCAATTTGATAATATCCTTTACAAATAAGATGAGTTTTATTCCAAGTTTCTTTACTTTTCTCATTGAGCTTATTCAGAAAAAACTATTTTGTCACAATTGTATTTTTATCTTTGAGACATGACACCAATTCTCAAGTTTCTTTATTCTCAATTTATTGCAATGCTTATTCTATCTCTGAAATACAATGATCATCTTATAAGGCCTCAACCACACACATTGGTTCATCCTATGATAGAATGATGGTATGATTAGAAATTCTCAAGATTCTCAAGTGTATACACCTTTGTTACTGCCTCCAAGAATGTTTCCATACTCAACATGTTTTCTAAGTCTTTAGAACTAAAAAATTTCATGCTTCAAGCCTTCCTCGCTACTGGAATTTAAAAAACATTCAAAGGAGTATGAAAACCTGCACGAATATCTACACTATAGGAAAATTCATTTTTTGTGATGGGTTATTTGTGATAGATTGCAATTCCCTTGAAAATAGTCCTGTGAAAATATTTTTTCCAAATGACAAGAAATTACTTTGCAAAAAAAATTGTAACGCATTATTGTGATGAAATACCTAGTCTGTCGCAAAAGGCCCCAGTGAGGGTGCGCGCGCTATAGCGAGAATTAGCTATTTGAAATAGATTTCCAAATTTCTCACAAATAGATTTATCAGAAATGCATTTTATTGTGGATCCATCACAAATAACCCAGCCGCAGATTTTTTGGTGACAGATCATCTGTCACAAATAGTTTGGAATAGGCTGTAAATATTATTTTTAGTGATGATTTTTTGTGAAAGATCTTTAATTTGTCATAAATACATTGTTTGTCACAAATATCCATCGTAAAAAATTAATTATAAAAAAAATTAATTATAAATAGGCATTCACCCCCTCTCATTCTATTATTCTCTTTAGCGTTCTATTATTCTCTCATTCTCTCAAAGTGTCTTCCAATGTTCAGATTTTCATCCTATTTATTTTGAGGTTTTTTTAAAAATTAATTAATTATTATTATTTTTATATGTTTAATTGTTTAATTTTTATTAGTTTTTAATATTTATTTTATTATTTATTTTTTTAAATTATTTATGTAAATTTTTATTTAGTTTAATACGTTAAAAAATAATATAAATTAACAAGTATTAGTATAAATAACTGAAAATTTATATAAATTATTATCACTATATCGCGCATTTTATATAATTAATAAATAATTTACATAAATTCATATTAATTAATAAAAAAATATAATTAAATAAAAATTAATATAAATAAATTAAATTAGTATAAATTATTTTAAAATAGTATAAATAAATTAATATTTGAATAAATATATAAAAAAATATTTAAATTATTATAAATTACTATAAATTAATATAAATTATTACAAAGTCGATGTCAATTAGTATAATTTATCAAAAATTACTAAAAAATTATAAATTGATATGAATTAAGAAAAATTAATGTAAATAATTAAAAATTAGAATAAATTCATCACTAAATGGTATAATTAATAATAAATTAGTATGAATGAGTATGAATTAATTAAAAATGTTATTTATTAAGTAAAATTAGTATAAAGTAAAAAAATTATTATAAATTTAATAAAATTGGTTTAAATTAATAAAATTATATATAAATTAATATAAATAGTTTAAATTATTATAAATTATGGTAAATTAATAAATATTAGTATAAATTAGTATAAATTAACAAAATTTAGTATAAATTAATAAAATTTAGTATAAATTAATAAATTTTACTAAATTTTAATAAAAATTAGTATAATTTAATAAAATTAATTTAAATTAAATAAAAAAATAAAATTTGTTTAAATTAATAAAAAATAAATAAAATTATTATAAAAAGTGATAAATTAATATTTATTAGTATTTTTTAAATAGGTTGTCGAGATCTCCTTTTATTAAACCAAAGAAACAACTCTTTTTTATTTTATTGTGTATAAGGAAACACATTACATGGCTTGTAGGTCCTATGGAATTTAAAACTCATTACAACAAGGCTCATAGGCCCTGACTCATAAGACATTGGCTGGCCCATACTGCGTCCTGCCTTTTTTAGCGCTCACTTATGCTTACACCACTGGAAGTGTCTGGTAGCCTACATCACCTCTACAACCCCCATCACAACACCACTGGAATCTCCCCAAGTAAAAATTAATAAAAAATAGATTAAATTATTATAAAATATTTTAAATTAATAAAAATTATTAAAAAATTAAAAAATTAGTCTCAAATAATAAAAAATTGCATAAATTAATAAATCTTAGTATAAATTGGTAAAGATTAAATTAATAAAAATTAGTATAAATTACTAAATAAAACTCTAAATTAATAAAAAATTATTTAATTTTTATAAAATATGATAAATTTAATTAAATTATTTTAAATTAATAAAAAAATTATAATTTATTAAAAATTAGTAAAATTATTATAAAATGTGGAAAATTAATAAATACTATTAAAAATTATTATAAATTAATAAAAATAGAATAAATTAATAAATATTTGTAAATACTATTAAAATTTAGTGTAAATTTTTCATTAATGTATAATTAAAATAAAATTACTATTAATTAGTAAAAATTAATATAAATTGTCCTAAATTCATTTTCAACTAATATAAATTATCACAAATTAGTAAAAAAATTAATAAATTGATATAATTTACAAAAACTTGATATAATTTCATAAAAACTTTTAAAAACGAATACAAATTAATAAAAATTAATATAATTGAGCATAAATTACTATAAATTATTCTAGATCTATTATACTTTCAATATATATCATTATCATTTGGTAAGTAATATTATGTAATAATTTGATATATTTATATTTATATTTATATTTATATTTATATTTATATAAAATATTGAATATATTTTATAAATTGATGCAATATGCAGCTGATGAAAACATTAATGATTTTGATGTGTACAAGAAGTTATAAAGTGATAGTACCAGAAAAATTATTGGTGACATACAGAAACATATTATGGTTAGTATTTTTTAAGTTTTTTCAATTAATATAATATATTTTTTATCTTATTAGTTTCTATTTAAGTGTTTGTATGAGACATAGGAGATAGAGGTTTCACGCATACATGAGAGTCAGGCTGAGACAAATGCTTGAGATAAGGATGTGTGCGATTAAAATTTCGATGAGGTGGCATGGATGTGGGTGATGGCAAGTGGCCTTTAAAAAGGGTCATTGGACTTAAGAAATTTCAAGTGATTTGTGTTTGTTCACAATTGACTCTAGTTATTTTATATAGAACTAAAGAGATGTCATCATATAGCTCAAATTGAGTGTCTTCATCATCATCATTTGTTATTGCGGAGTATGAGGTGAGGTTGTGAGCTCAGGATGAAGTTAGAAAGAGATTGATCCAAGAGTAATAAGAGTAGTGATGTCGGTGAGATCAACAACATGAGGAGATGGTGAAGTGTATGTGAGAGCTCACACATGGTTTAGAGATAGAGTTCCCTCCACCAGGTGGATCTGATTTCCCACTCCCTGTTGGACCTGATCTCCCACCCCCTTTGTGACATTTTATGATGTATTTTGTATGAAATTTATTTTATGTTACATATTTGTGTTAATTTTATACTGAATGAATTTTATTTGTATTTTTATTATTTAAAACCTGTTTGACTATCTGTGCTGGAATAATATTTCCATCACAAATAGTAATATTTGTGTCTCAATTAACTACAGCATACTATTAATGAAAAATTTCCATTGCAAAAACATTTTTATGATATATTTCAACAAAAAATTCTATTTCGAAAATGGTGAATTTTTATAGTACTATAATCTTCTTTAATTCTTCCTTTCAGAAATTCCATTTTTTTAGGGTGTTTACTAAGTTATATATTTATGTCTTGTCTTGTGCTTATCTATATATACCATGAACCCTTAATTGATTTATACTGACCCATTTTCTGATCAGAATCTTATAATGAAATACCATTTTTGATTCTAAGTAATCATCTAAAAGTTATTAAATATTTAAATAGCTTGATATTTACTTGAAAAAATACACATTATTCATATGAGTAAAATAATCAAAATAATTCATAAAATAGTTATCTCTATTTGTTTATTTCTAGCTCATTAGTCCACACACATATAAGTGCGATAACACAATAAGTTTATTGGTTTTAATTTACACTATTTTGTGGCTCTTACTCACTATTTTCCCATAATTACATGTAGCTGAAGTGTTGAGTCTCTCACATTAAAGCCTTGATAGATTTATCAAAACTTCATATTTTAAAATCTTAATAATATTATTTTGTCCCAAATGGCCTAGCCTTTTATGCCATAGATAGTTTCCATACTTCATACTAATGAAACATGAATTTTGATCTTCTAAAATAAGGAACAAGTTTCCATTTGTCCTCAACCCCTTTAATGTAATAATTTCATACTTAAAAAAATTAAACACTCATTCTTATAAAATATCACCATAATCCAATTATCACAATGTTAAGAAACACTAGGGAGATTGTGTCACAACTCATTGAGAAAGATAACATCACTGGATTTCGTCTTACCAATCTTTGTGTATCCAACTCCATATAAATTGGGTGATCCAACATTTCTATAAGGTACAGTTCCTCTATCATACCATTGGATGTTGTTTAATATATTTTTTTATTGGTCATGAAGGATGAGCAACCAAAATCAAGGATATATGACTTATCAAATTTTGTAACCTCGTATGCCACCTTGATTACCATTGCATGTTCTTGATTATTATTCCTATTAAAATATTTGGAACCTTCCTTTTGATTCAACTGCTTTGGTAGTATAATAAGACCCTTGTTGGCGGTGTGTCTAGGTTGATCACACCACACATCGGTCTTATCAAGTGAATCAAAATAATTTTTCAATTGTACCTTATCTTTTAGATGATATCTTAGCTGGATTCTTGGAATTTTATGTTTAATTACCCCTGATTTGAATTCTCTCTTTAATTTTGGGAGTGATAGACTACACCAGCATATGTATGTTTTATGTCTATAGGCACCACAACGCCAACATATTCAATCAAATTGAAATATCCTTGGATAAAAAATTGGTTATTCAAAATATAATTGTTGTTGTTATTATTAATTTTATGTATGCTTATATTTTATAATATTCTCATGCTTATGAGTTTTCTCCCTAACCATGACCTTTCCCATATTCTTACCCTCAACCATCATCTATTTCTAGACATATTTTCTTTTAAAATTTTCATTACCATCATCACTCTTGGTAGTTGATGTGATCTCTCATTTAGGTGATATAATCACCTTATTCCCTTATTTTTCATATATACCACCACTATAACTAAAATAAATAGGGTCCAAAAAAATTATTAGAGCCATAATACAATTATCAGGCTGCTTGGTCGAATTAGAAACCTTCTCTACTATTTTTGATCTTTCTCCAACTTTATTTACAAATTTTTTAAACTCCATGGATTTGGGAATACAGAGGGAATTATCAAATTCAACTAACTTATCCTCAAGATTCTTAACTTTCTCATTCTTTTTAAATTATATTTATAGTGCTCATCTCAAGAATTTTCTTTCTAGATTAAATAATTGCATTGAGATCTCTCATATTTAATTTGAATTAAATTTCAATATCTGTAATATCTATAGATTTTGACTCATCAAGAGATTTACTTAATGAATCATTCTCTATCTTCACTGAATTTTTATACCTTTCAAGTATTCCATTTTCCTTAAACCATACTAGGGGATCCAATCTTAGTTGAAAGTCTTTTAGTGTTTCCTCATCACTTTTTTTATCTTCACTACTCCCTTATTCTTATTCTTTACTTGAGGGAATTTGGGCTAATTTGATTTGTACATCAAGTCGATTTTACTATCAACTTCATATTATTCTTTCTCTATTTCATTTTCCTCATCAAAATATGTGGATTCATGTTGTGTAAAAATATTTTTATGCTCTATTTCATTGAATTTATCTTTTCTTTTGAGTAATTTTCCTCTATTTTGACCACTATCCATCTTTCTCTTCCTATGTGATCGTTTGGTTTGATCATTCTATTCATAATATTCTTTATTATTAGAGAAACCTATTGATAAGTGACCAATTTTGTCTCAATTAAATCAATTAAATAGAATCCTGCCTCTATATTTACCTTTGCTTCACTGCAGGAATTTTAAGAATAAATAGAAAAAAAAATTTAAATCCATGGCATCGTATTTGACATTGGTTTCTTCCTCATGAGACTTCTTTGAATCTAAAGGAGAATCTATATTTATATATGATATATTTATGGGGTGTATATTTTCTTGCCTTAAAATTATGATTTTCATGAATTTTTTATAATATTTTTGTGAGCTAGACACCCAAACCAGTCTCTGCATAATCTATCATTAAATGAAATAGTTTTATTTCTATATGAAACGTACAGGGAGTAAATGAATATAATAAATAAACCATACATGGTATTTATTCCTGAATTTTAATTCATGAATAAATGAGATAGCCCAAGGACCATCCTCTGGGATTATAAATTATACATCTATACAATGGTTGTAGTGGGTGTGGATTGAGATCCTTACACTTGGATAAAACTCCTTAAGACTCATATCTCTCTTCATATTCCCTTTTAGAATATTGAGGTACTAGAATATTTTGGAGAGAATATGGATCTCATCCGAACGTTGGATGATTCTGCACAACCCATGGATACTTATGAAGGTGGGAATATTTTTTTCACTTTGGTGATCTCTCTCAACCCCATGTCATGGAGTTCAAAGATGATGTCATGGATTCTTCATTGTAAAGTATGTCTTTACAGTATTTCTTCATTTCATAATTTTATATAGTTTCATATTATCTTTCATATAGATCCCCAAAAAACATTTTAAATTGATTCTTTTTTATCTGATAATTTTTATTAGGATCTAACGAAACTCTTCAATGGTATCATAGTAGTTCATGATTAAGTTTTATGAAACCTACGATAAAATGAAGTAGAAAATTGAAAAATAGAGTAGTGTTTTGTTTTCTAGAAAGTCAGTTTCATAGAGGGTTTACCCTTACATACCTAGGTGAATTAAAGGTAACCAAGACCTTACCCTTACACAGTTGAGGTGCATAAGGTTAACCAAGGGATTACCCATATGTAGAGTGATCTGTATAAGGTTCAAATCACCTTACCCTTATATGGATTGGATATGTAAGGGTCATCACAATGAACTTTACATGAAGTAAAGGCTATAAAAAAGGTAGTTACGATTTTAAATTGGTTTCATAAAGGAAGATAAGTCATTACCCTTATGAGATACCCTTATATAAAAGGTTTTCTTAAGGGTAACCACTTTGTTGCCTTTACACAAATGGTTTGTGTGAAGGTAGCACCATTAAACATAATGAGTTGTGTAAGGGTAGTATTCATATTACCTTTATAAAATGCGATATATTTCAGTTGCATAATGGTAATTAGTGACTTACCTTTATGAAAGGGATTTCAGATGACCATCTTAAGGGTAGAATGATTTACCCTTGTGCAAGAATACCCCTATGCATAAGGGTAATCAAAATTGTTTTAAAAATTATATAAAAAACATATAAAATGATTTAGTTAGTTTATAAAATGTTTATAAATCAATATAAAAGGTATTTTTGGATATTTTTATTTTTAAAAAGTTTATAAATTAATTAATTATAAATGGTTTATAAATAATTAAATAAATTTTTAAGAAAAATTTTATTCCCAAATATTAAATGTTAATATTTGAAATGTATTTTACCAAATTATATGGAAAAATATTATAATATATAAATAAAAGTTTGTATTTATAAATCATATGAAATAGTTTATAAAGGGTTATAAATTGTGAAATTAGGCCATAAAATAAAAAATTTATATTTAAATTATGAATTGTTCATAATTAATTATTTTAATTTTTTGAAAATAAAAAGTATCTTATTTGGATATTATTTAAGCCATGCCAAAAATGTTTTGATGATTGATATGATCAAGGTTTAAATAATAATTTGGTATATGATATTTAGATTATGTAAAAAGTTTATATAATAGAAATTAGATTATAAATTATTTATGATTCATGTAATATCATATATCTAAAATGGAAAATCTATAGAATGATAAATATGAAAGTTTTTATAATGAAATGAATATAAAATGTTTATATTTAATATTATGGAATGTCAATAATGTTAAATATAAAAATTATAAAAAGATATTATAATTAGGTTTTATTTATGAATTGTTCATAAATATTTATCTAATATTTAAATATTTGAATTTTCATTTATTTAAAGGTTTTTCCCTACTATATTCAGGTTTAGTAAATTTTTAAAGAAATGTGAATATTGGGTATGCTTTATTTTAAATGTTAAACTACTTATAGGATAGAGCCTTGTATTACAGGATTGGAATGTCTCTATAATTAATTTAATTTTTCATCTACCATAACCTCAGTTTGTAATGGAAGTTATTAACTTGAATTTAGTTATTGAATATAGTTTTTTTTATATTACATCTTAGTGTTATAATGAATTGAATTCTGATTTGTTAAGGTAACCCTAGGAAGAAGTATTTGGGGCCTAACTACCAACTTACCTTGTGGAATATTACTTTCCTATAAAAGTGAAAGGGTTGCCTATCTATCATTCCAAGCTTACTCGCATGGATATTTTCAATATTATATAATTATAAACCTTTACATGATTTTTTCATGTACCTTATGCATATGATGCATTTAGATATGTATGATTATGTTTGACTTCTATTTTTGGGTGAGTAACACAAACTTGTGGGTTGTGTAAAGAGTTACACATCAATATGGTTTGAACATGTTGATTAGATGGAGAGAATAGGATTCCAAAATAAAATTACTATAAGCATGAATACATATAGAGAATAAAATTAGATAATATGGTGAGATTAATATCCACTTCAAATATTAAGTGTAAGACTCCTTTGGAATCGGTACATTTCAAGACCTCGATCATCCAACTCGATAGGTCATGTCGCAGATGGGTGCCTTGGATTATCTTTTTTAAGGTAAGAAACGATAGGTGACAATGTATTATCCTTATCAATGTCATACCAAATCAAGGTTACCCTATATTATGCTTTTTTACCCTATTTTTGGCACATCTTTTGGGTTACACTAGCTGAGATACCCTAATAATATTAGGTTACTGAAGGCCTAGAGTTGAATTTATTCATATGATGGATTGGACAAAGGGTCTTTCCATTTGACTATCCAACAGTCAAATATGAAATGATTGGGATGGTGGCCTACCTAAAGAGTTAAAAAATGGTAGAAACTCTAAAGATACACAAATATTAGTGAAATATGTATCTTTCCCCACTAATGGATATGATGGATTTTCAAAATAGATCATAATTTTAGAGGGACCCTATTTAATAAAATTCCATATTAAATTGTTATAATACGTGATACCCATCTAATAAAAGCTTTTGTAGTATATAATATCATCATCATCATCATCAATCTAAACTTTTAGATTAATACATGATAAAGAGAAACTTAATGTAAGTATATTTCAATATTGGTAATTTAAGAAAAGTTCTTAAGAAAATATTTTATGTTTAAAAACAGTTCCTTCCTCAATAACCAAGTGTTGAGGTTTTTCGACAAGTGAATACAGATGCTTATGTAAGCATAGAATGGTTAATTTAAGGTTATAAAGTCATTAGATTTAAAATTACCTAAGTAACTTTAATCTCATATAATCAATATGATTGAGTACATCAAATTATATTCAATATTATTGAATATTCTAAATGAATCAGTGAGACTAAAGGTTTCCCTAAATAATTATTGGTTATAAAAAATATGATTAAATTCATGCAATATTTATCAGATGTTAGAAATTTTTTTAATATACATATGAAATAGTAATATGATATATAAGTTCTAAAATACTATATAGATAGTACAAGTGGGTAAATTTTTAAACCAGAAGAAGAAAATTTTGTTGAAAATTTCAAAAACATTTCTTCAAGAATCCAATCTTGGTCATTAAAACATAAGGTTTTTAGGAATGAAAAGTAATAATTCAATATGATTGGATTATCTAATATATATAATTAAAGGATTATTTCAAAATCTAGGGAATTTTCATGTTAGGTATGGATGTTATAGAAATTAATTTTTTATTTCAAAGAGAATATGAAATCAAATGTATATTTTACAAGTGTTGTAAATATACAGTATTTCAAAATTAAGGAAATGATTTTTGGGCTTGTAATTTATATCCATGAAGTGAAGAGTTTCTTTATATGAATGTAAAATATAGTGTCAAGATTATATGAATCTTAGAAAAATATGTGTATCTTCATCTCATTTATCTTATATTATAAGAGAATTTGTTTTTCAATAGAGAGTTATAATGAACAACATGAGATGATTTAGTGTATAAAAATGGTTTATGATTCCAAAATTTCTATAACATGTTTTTAGAAGAATATTTGGATAAAATTGTTTATCCACAATAAAATTATTTATCCAAATATTCATTAAAATTTGTGGGAATGTTTTATTTCCACACAACATTGGTATATTTTAATAAAGTATTATTTTCAAATGAAAATTTTCAGAACACATAAAATAAAATATATGATATGAAACATTAGTTTATTTGTAAATTATTCATAAAAAAGTAAATAGATATTATTTCCCAAAACAAAAGGGTTTTCGTTTATTAGAAACATATTCTAAAAAATAATATAGTGTCTAAGAGTCTATTGGGAGGACGTTTGGACTCTGATAAGTTCAAAATTAACAAATAAATGGTAACACCAATCTAAATATAATGTGTTATCCACTTAATATTGTAAAATGTTTAGGATGTGTGATGGTAAATAAAAATGTAAAGTCTTAAATTTAGTTACCATTTAGAAATTGGATATCCTTATTTCCTAAAGGATTATACCAGTCTAAAATTAGAATGGTTTTTCACTCAATGTCCTAAAAAGGTTTATGATATGCAATGATAAATAAAAAAGAAAAGAGATGCATTTGGTTATAATGAAAAATGAAATACACTATTTCATAAAGTATTTTTATTTTAAAAAATAAAAAAAAAATAGTTATGGTTGATATCCTAGAAGAGTTTAAGATGTATCAGTAAATATAAATGTTGATAGTTACATTAGTTACCATAAAAACACGGTTTTCACTTTATCTTAAAAGGTTTTAGGTTGGAATATTTAACAATAATGTAAGTAGTTTAATTATTTCAAAGAAAAGTTTTGATGGAATAAAGTTCTTAGGATGATGCTGATGATGAATTTATAAAGAGTTCTAATTATAAAACTAAAGTTAAAACAATAAATTTTGATATTTTGAAGTTAAAAAGTTTTAATATGTTCAATAAGTTGAACTATTAGGAATTTGATTTCCAAATATCACCATTATTCAAACTAGTTTACATCATAGATGTATCTCATTAAAGATTTTATTTAGTGAGTTTTATCATATGGTCACAGACATATGTTCCCAAAACTACATATGATATAAACAAAACCCATAAAGTGTATCAAACATAAGGATGATCTAGAAGTTTATCATATATGATATTATAATTGTAGCTTATATTGTTTTTTTAATATTATTAAAGAGTTTAAGAATATTAAAATTTATTATATTGAATTCAACCTCTATTTTATCATTATTTCATGTTGGAAACATAAATTTATATATATATACATTTTGTGAAGTAAAATGATAATTTATGTCTCAAATTATGACTTTGAGTTTATCCTTAATCAATGTTCATCATGGAGTACTATTGGTTATGATGAAATATTAAGGTTACCATGATTAGTAGTATTATATAGAGATACAAAATATGATCATGAGGTAAAAAACAAAGAATATGATTCTTTTTGTGCACTGGATGGCCTACTAAGTATACCACATGGAGTGTCATACAGATGTATTTGGTATACTAGGGTTGTGTGGATCATATTTGAGTCCCCACTACCTGAGATTAGTCTGATACCTATCATGAAAACCTTTATAATTTTATACCCTACTTACACATGTATACATATTTAATTAGCTAATACGGGGGTGGTTGGGTATATTTCTGATCATTTCATTGGTTGGAGCTTAACTAATATGGTATTTTTCCTCTCATATGATGATTATGGAATTTGGACCCTTGATTAAGATAGAATGTGGATGTGTGTGGCCACACATAGATATTATATATCTATCTGGATAAGGGAAATTTGATTTTCTTATCCATTATGATGAATGACATATGATTTATTCATCGATATGACCAGTCTATACTTAGAGAGTTGAGAACATATGAGATGGTTATATGGTATTGACATGCTTTGTGTCCCATGGTCACTAGATGTTTTGGACAAAGGGAAAATATGATAATTAATGTTTTCATATAATGCAGACTGGTAGACATATATAATCACCCGACCCACCAGGGACCGCCTGTCCAGCGAAACACCAAGTTTTCACAACCCCAATCCCACCTCCAATATGCCAGGTGTTGGAGAAAATCACATAGAAAGCATAATATAAATAGGAGGCCTTTGGCTAGTGTAACTGTATACACATACCCAAATGTCTCCATGAAACAGTGCATAGGAATAATAATAAAAGACAGTAACATCTAGAGTAATCCACGTATGTAGTAACCTCTAGGTAATATATCATTGTATGATATAATAAAACCAAATTGTAAAGGGGAAAAATACATTCCCAACCATAAATGAAGTCTCGACCTAAAAACAAATGTAAATATAGAAAGATGAGAGAGCATGGATTCTAATCTCAAATCCAAACCACTGTATGCAGCCTATGAACCTGAGTATCCATATGCTCCAACGAATTCATCATCAATTGTCTATCATCTCCATAATACATGATATGTGGAGGAAAATTCCCGGCTGATGTGAGTATATACATACCTAGTAGGATGCCTTGAAACCCAAAGAGGGAGCAATAAAAGTTATGATAAAAGTATTGAGATCAAAAAAAATAAAGAGGGAAATAGAACCCAATATATATATATATATATGCTCATAAAAACCCAGATGGGAAAGAAATGTTATTTCCATCTCATAACCCAGCCTTGGATGATGAGTCCGACTGCAGTTCAAATAGTCAATCATCAATACTCAGCATCTCATGTGCCTATCATAAGAAGTCATGAGGAAGAAACTCACCCCTACACTACTTCATATCCCAAGGGGGAACAAAATCTAATATAAATAGGAATCATTCCCCAGTATGTTAAGGGGTTCCACTCAATAGATAGGTAGAGGACCCACACCCTATTGAAATTGGGGGATGCCACTCAGTAGATAGATATAGCACCCACACCCTGGTGCGTTAGGGGGGTCAGTCATTTGATGGATAGAGGACCATTCCCTAGTTCATCAGGGGTATCAAACTCAGTATATAGATAGAAGACTCATTCCCTAGTGCAATAGGGGGGTACCACTCTGATCATTGAGGACCCACTCCCTAGTATGATATAGGGGTGACACTCGATAAGTATCAGAAGAGAAGCCACACCCTAGTTTGTTGGGGTTTCTACTCTGTGGGTAGAGGACGCACACCTTAGTATGTTAGCGGGTGCTTACCAACCAATGCAAGGAGTATGGGGGACCCACGCCTTGGCGCAATAGGGGGGTTTCTAATCCTGACCTCTCTCTCTAATGATCTTTCTTGATCACTATCATCATCAAGCATCGCCTAAAGAATCATAATGCTCATAAAATTTCATGTCATATCTCAAAACACGCTACAAATGATACCACTATATTTTATGTAGAAAATTTCTCAGTATAGGCTACTTGTGGTTCAAAATCTGAGCCCATAAGAAAGATATGTGCAAGGTGGGAGTTTTTCAAAGGGGTACACTATGTGTATGGGGTCTACAAGGCATGTGGTCTCACTTTGCTGCCTGGTCATGTTATCCTATGGAAATGGATCAGAGTCCATGTCACCATATATGGTGTGTATGGGGGCCCATAGAGCATGTCTCAACCACCTAAGTCATGCCCATGCGATCTTGTTTGTTCATGTGTTTGTTGGGTCATTCCCATGTACCTATCCATGTACTTGTCCTTGCATAGGTATTGTCTTATACCTGTTTACTCCCAAAGTACATGGTGTGTCCTCCTACATGGGGTCTTGTCCCGGTGCAGCTGGCACGCATCTTAGCCACTCGGAGAGGGTCATATGTCATGTGGGGCCAACCACAAGGCGTGTGATCATTAACTTAGCATAAAACCCTAGCCTCTATGAAAAAGGAGGTACACTACATGTGTTCCTCCAAATTACATGACGTGTAATGAAGTTCTTCACAGAAACTCCAAAATAATTACAAGTTTTCTAGGTCTGAACCCTTCACCATGATTTATGTCATTTGACCACCCTAAATTGGTGGCAATCACCAATATAAATTTATTCTTGACATTCAATGGACATAAATAAGAATCTAATGATCCTCTCGAAGCCCACAATGTTGTGATTCGTGCCTCCAGTCACCTATAACATGATCTCATCACCCTTCTAGATCTTGGATATAAAGAGTATCAACCACATCTCACATAATTCTTTGATCTATATAAAAACTATCAATTTTAATTTTTTTGTGCTACCACAATGGATCTGGAGGTTCGATCACTCTCAAACCCACCCCAACAATGTTGAATTGTGAACCCATAAGCCAACAGTGAAGAACAAGATGAATGGAGAGGGGAAATTCATAATAAAAAAGTAAATCCTTTGTTGGACAATATTTCTTGGGCAATGATTACATGACAGGGATGTTTAGGGGAGATAGCATGGAATAAAAAAAATTGATTAAATAATTTGATTATCTGGATAGGCTCATGCGAAGGGTGTAAAAATGCAGATCGGGGATAAAATAAAATAATAATAATTTCTTAATGATTTAATAAGGTGAAGAATCCATAATTAATGAGACCTACCTTGAAAAACTATATGCATGTGATATTAATATTTTTAATATTTTTAAAAAATAAATTCTAGACTCACTAAGCCTCAAAACCACATGTCGTCTTAGTGCCTAACTCTAAAATTATTTATTAATATATTTCAAAGTATTATAAGAAAAAAATAGGGTCACTGCAATATTCCCCCTTCAAGGATTTTCATACTTGAAAAGTACAAGCTAATAAATGGTGGGAATAATGAGTTCTCATATGGTTCTCATGATCCCAGGAGCTCTCTTGCATGATCCTAATCTATAATAGAAATTGAACCAATAAAATAGTCCATACTCAGAATATCCTCACCTAATGATCCTCAATCAACACTAGGTGCTCCATGAAAATGGAACATCCTCGATGTCCATCTATCCCTAGTAAATGATGTCCATAGGATCATGCATGTATCTCCTTATCTGTGACACATGGAAGAAATCATGCACCCACTCAAATTGTGGGGATAATTCTAGGTAGTAATAAAACTCACCAACACTCAATAAGATCTCAAATAGCCCGATGAACCTAAGGGATAGTTGGCCTCCCCATCCAAACCATTGTAATCCTCATCATCGAGAGACTCATAGGAAAACATGGTCTATATGCTCAAAATCCAAGGGGTTATGATGTAGAGATTCATAGTATTTTTTCATCTCTGTGTTGTCCTCATATACTAATGGATCACCAAAAATTTCTTTTTCGTTTTCATCACCATCTATAAACCAACAAGATATGTCTCACCAATATCAATCTAGTATAAGGGTCGCCTATATAGTCTCCTTTATAGGGCCTCAAAAGGTTACATGTCAATAATAGAGTGATATATATTATTATAAGAAATATATAACAGTCTAAAGTGATCCTATCAACTCAATCTGGAGTCCAAAATAAAATCTCTCATCATATCCTCCAACACCTGGATGGTGCACTCGGTCTAGCCATTAGTCTCAGGGTAGAACATCGTACTCATCCTCAAATAGGTCCTGAATGTATCCTATAGGACTCTCCAAAACCATGATGTAAACTTTGTTTCATGATCATAGATGATCTTAAAGGATATCACATGCACTCATAAGATCTCATGCAAATACAATTGTTTCAGACTATCCACCAAACACTGCTCCCTGGTGGAAAGGAAGTGTGCCAACTTTATGATTCATTCAATAATCACCCAGATAGCATTATTTCCTTTCACTATATATGGAATACCAATGACAAATTCCATGGATATTCTATCCCATTTCCACTATGGTATCTTGAGAGGCTATGTTAAAACTATCAAAACCTAGTGCACATCCATCACCTACTGACATGTGACACACTGAGAGATGAACTTAACCATGCTCTGCCTTATTACAATACACTAAAATTGTCGTTAAAGGTTCTTATATATATTTTACACTCTAGGATTTATAGATAAAGGAGATGTGTGAAACTCCCTTATCACCTCCTCCCGCATCATGATTGGAACCACCATCCATCCTTGGAAAAGGATGATGTGTTCCCCTCCTTCAGAAAATCTATACGGTGAATATCCTAAGGATATCTAGTCATGAAGAACCTCAAAGTTGATGTCTCCCAATTGAGCCTCCCTCACACATTATAGAATATAAGGATTCAACACCATAAACTAAAGATAAGATGCACCCATCTCCTCCACCAAGGTCTGCTGCAAATAAGACAAATTTTCAGATGCCTCCTCCACCAAATGAGAATGGGACTTCCTACTAAGGGAATTTTCTACTATGTTTCTATTCCCATGATTATAGACTATCTTGAAGGAATAGTCCGAAAAGAAATACAACCAGTTCTTTTTTATTAGGTTAAATCTCTCTTCAAGAAGATATACCTGAGACTATAGTGGTCTGAGTAAACAAGAAAACACTCTTCCAGAAGATAGTGCCTCCACATCTTTATAGAGAAGACTACTACTACCAAATCTAGTCCATTAGTCACATAGTTCTACTCATGGGGTCCCAACTACCTCAACCCATATGAGATCACTTCCTACCACTTCACCAACACACAATCAATCCCAACTCCAGAGTAATCGTAATAAATTATTTACTCCACACCCTCCTCTGGAAGTATCAATATAGGATAACTATTCAGCATCATCCTTAACTACTTGAAGGCCCTATAACACTGATTGGTCTAGGTAAATGGATAAACTTTACATATTAGTCTGGTCGAAGGGTCTGTAATCCTAGATAAGTCTTCCACAAACCTCCTATAGTACCCCATTAGGTCAAGAAAACTTTGCACCTCTCACAGGCTCTTGGGTGGATCCAAAGTAATCACTACATCAATATTCTCCAATTCCATGGTTAATATATTATTAGAAATAAAATACCCCAAAAATTGAACCTTGTGGATCTAGAACTAAAAATTTTAGTGCTTATTATAAATCTGATGCTCCCTGAGTAATTCTAATAACATCCTCAAACGCTATGTGTGCACCTCCTCTAACGCTGAGTAAATGGGTATGTCATCAATGAAGAAAAACACAAATCATTACAATTAGGGATGAAATATCGAGATCATAAAATCCATAAACACAATGGGAACATTCATCACACCGAAAGGCATCACCTGGAAGAGACATAATAATGCCATCTTTGGAATATCAGCCTCGCAAGCCCTCAACTAGTGGCAGTTGGACTGGAGATTGATCTTCAAGAACCAACTCCCACCTTGAAACTAAATGGAGATCTCTTCAATCCTTATCAAGTTTAATTTTTCTTTATTGTTACCTATTCTAGGAAATTATAATCAACACAAAGCCAAAAACTCCTATCCACCATTTTCATGAAAAAATTTAGAGATGGCCAGGGGACATAGTGACTATGATAAAAATATTCTCTCAAAGGTACTCCAATAGAACCCTCATCTATTAGAGAACATTAAGGGACATACAATATTCTATATAATATATTGGTACTATACTAGGATGAAATTCAATTAAAAATTCTATCTCTCTCCTTGGAGGTAGTCCTGGAATATCCTTGGAGAAAACATCCATGAAGTCAACCACTACTGAAAGAATCCAGATGTCTGAATAGCCCACTGTGCCAAGGGATAATATCTCCATGTGATGGGTGGTGGTATGTAGTGTCCGGATCACAAGGTCCACTTCCTCATCCATAAGATCTCTATTGGTCAAAAAGGATAATCTTGTCCCATATTTCTGAAAGAATCTGACTTACCTACAATGATTGTCAATTTGGGGTCGAACCATGGAAAATCAGTCTATACCCAAGATGATTTCATAAGGTTTCATCATGATGTTTGAGAGGTCCCATGTGAAACTCTCTCCACCAATTTATATCTCACACTACTGGTAGATAAGTGATATCGAAGAACCACACCCAATTTGAATATCTAAAAAAAGATGTTGTGTTAAGGTCTCAATAAGGAGCTCTAACTCTCGCACAATGGATATGGAAAAGAATGAGTGACACACACCTATTTCTATAGGTACTAGAGAAAGTGTAGTTAAACACATATCGTACCATGTATCATCTCATGAGCTTCCAGGTCATAATCCTACATTGCCTATAGTTGCACATGGGCCCAACTGCTAGCTCCATAAGCCTGGTGTGGGCTACCCGGTGATAGTGGTAGAAGTATCTCAAAATGCCTCCCTCCACTAGTAGTTCCTCCTCTTAGATATCCACCCACTCCTATGTTAACACCAACTCCCTAGGAGGATCACTTCCCATACCTGATAGAATCATGATAATGGCATTTTCTATACCTTGGTGGTCAATCTACTACCTACCTTCCATCCTCAACATGTTAGTTTGGGAAACCATGTGTCAGGGGAACATTCATGTCAGATGAATATCATATTCCCTCTATAGGATGATGGTGTTTGTTCCCTAGAACCAACTTATTTGTACTTTATAATAACATGTATTCATTATTTTTAGTATTAATAAACTACTTATCAAATCATGATTTTTCTTCTTTATGACATATTATATGATAATGTCCAAAGACTATCTGTCGCACTAAAAGGTCATAGAAGATCCCCGCTATGATAAGAACCTGGAAAGTCTATGAAACTATTATTGAATATATGTTCTATATATGGATGATATCATTTGAGGGAAACAAATGATATAGGATATTAGGGGTGGATACTCATAGGACTTTGAGGCACCTTGTCAGGGTGTACGCCCTTTGTAATATCTAGAAGGATATTATGTGAATGAGACCCACCAGTAGGAAATCAACATTTCTATATGTCATTGGATATTTCTATATGGGGAAATTTATATTGGTCCTTATACTTTAATATTATTATAAATGAACATTATTAGTCATGTAATTTGATTTATTGATGAAAACCATAATGGCATATGTTCATGGTGAGGTAGGATACATTGGGTGCATCACGAGTAATATTGCATTAATGATTAATGTGAGAAAGGATTTTTCCCTTATGTTTTAATGAAATTATATATCTCAGACCCTTTTATGGAAATGATATTGCCTAAATAAATATATGGCCACATTTTTTGATAGAACATTTCATTTTCCATAAAATAAAAGAAAGAGACATCGATCAATTTGGTTGATGGCACCGACATGCAACCTTCATGATTAGAGATATCATGATAAATGTATTATATTACATAATAAGAAAATGTTGGAGGTAAAATGTCATTTTGGAATTAAATTAATTCTCTATGGGTTCCATTTAATGTTTCTATATGATAACCTTGGAATTTAGGCTGCTTTTCCTAATGCCATTAAGAAAGAGTCTTAGAAGGTCACACACTAAGTGTATCTAGAATCTCAATTAAATAATATATTATTATTTATTATTTAAAATTTTGAATAAATATCATCGTCACATGTGTTTTAATAATTATTTATGTATGCTTTATCACATATAAATATTTATTTTCTATTAAATAAAAATAATATTTATTTATTGGTGAATAATGCAGTGATATTTATTTAATAAATAAATAGATATTATTCAAGGATTGATAAATATTATAGAGGAATAACGGACCAAGATTTTAGTTCTTGTGATAAATAATAAATATTGAATATTATTTGATCAAATAATATTTAATTATAATTCACAAGATAAGTTCATGTCAATAAATAATGATATTATTATTAATTGGCCTAGGGTTTCAATAGGATTAAATAAATAATTAAGGGAACTTGTTAAATTATTTTATTTTAACTATAGAAATATATAAACCCAATTATTTTATTCTCTCAAGAAATCAAATCCATTTGTCTTGGTTATGTACAATGAAATTAGAGAATCCTCTCAAGCCCTAGAGAGATCCCTTCTCCAAGAATTCTCCCAAGAACGGAGAGCAACCTTCCTCCACGAGATCAGGGAGAACGGTTTGGAAGCAGTTCTCATAATGATCAAAGGAGGACGATGAAAACAAATGGATATATCATTATAGCACCTAGGTATTCTATCAATGATGTTTGGAGATTCATGCAACATGTGTGGATCATCGCTACAGGGAATCTGCACTTGATTCCTACATCGTAACAACGATACATTGTAGATCTGTCACTAGATCCATCAATGAATAAATAATTCCAAAAATGGTAATTATTTATTTAATTAAATTGATTATAAATAATATGTGATGATCCTACCTTTATTTCGGGTGTTATTACCCTAGTCTACTCTTATTGATCCAATTCCATAGATCACGGTGTTTATCGTCGTGTAGATATTGGATTGGTCATAAATCATTACATAAAGTAATGTTGGGTACTGCCCATCGCATGCTTCTGTTATGCCTGGAACCTAAAAGTGGTGTCAAAGGGGTCATATACTTATTTAAATATAATTTTTGATTTACATATTTTAATTTATTTTCTCAATTCAAGTTTAATTTTTCTTTTAATTCGAATCAAAAGATCTGCTTCCTCCTCCTTTATTTCTCACAGATCTAATAGATATGATTAATTTTATGAATAAAATAAATTAAATTAACTCATCCAAATTTTACAAGGATTTTGACTGGGTAACATAGTATTACACACTAAGTAACTAGATTAACACGTCACGTACTTGTGTTCAATGCATCAGGAATTAATTCTGCAATTAATTCAAACTGTGTGCATTGATGACACGTGGTGAATTTATTACATACACTTCATATTGACTGGGCTAGGGTGGATCATGGTAAACCATATTATATTCCTTTTATTCCATGTACATGGCATGTAGTCCCTAAGATTCACATATGGGTCTTGTATTCCATACACAGTCAACCTAGCTGGTGATCATGTAACTCAAAGTTAACACATCATGTAGTCTATGACGCATGTCGTGTACTCCAATTTTTTGAGGTATGATTTACACACCAGGTACCAAGCCGTGTACCTCATATAGACTATGAGATATTTCCATGCCGTGTAACTCACCTATACACATCGTGTACTTATACCAAATTATGAAGATTTAAAATTTGTTTATTATATTATGTAAACCTTGTGAAATTTTCTTTCATATGGTCATTAAGTTTATAGGACTCGCCATGTGATGGGTCTTAATATTTATATATATAAATATTTAATTAATATCTGTATAATGATCATATTTTCATATCATATATAAATCATAATATAGTTGTTGCTCTATATGCATTGAAGCATTACACGTGATCAAAAAAATCAGGCAATTCGTGTAATAATTAAGTTGATAGTATACGTCATGAGAGTACATGATAATTCATGTATTCTATATGTTACAAGAGTAAATAGTATATGAGTATAATACATGTTAGGTAGAATCGGATGGGTATTCATCGTGTTTCCTCCAAGGTAAATTTATGTAAACGGTCAATTTTAAATAAATTTATTTAATTTTTATAAAATTATAATGGATGATAATCTCTATAAAATTAAAATTCGAATTAAGATAAAATAATGGATTAATTAATTGATTCAAGAAAAATTTGTCTTAAATAAGAACGATTAAGAATTCAATTCTAGTTTTATTAAACATATAATTTGTTGCATTCATGAGGATGATCATGATCAAAGACCAAACCTTTATATGAGATTGGTTTTTTTTAATATTAAATTAAATTTTTTCTCTACACGCCTTCATTCCTCTTATCATGTTGGCCTTGTGTTTTCATGGTTTTTTTATGTAAACTCTTTTCCCTTACCTGTGTTTGTAAAGACCCGAAAATTCCATGTAAATTTTTTTTTAAAATATATGGAAATTTTATGAGTTCTCTAAAATTGACGGCGTGTGATTCCAAAGCCCAGAGTGTTCGAAATGAATTTTTGAAATTTTTTCCAGGTACGTTCAGTAAACGTGCGAGCAGGTTTTTGTAACTTTTAAACTGGTGCTTGAAATTGAAATCTGAGGACACCATTGAACTCGCAGTGCAGGTGTTCGCTTAAGAAGACCTTCACCTCGACCGCGGTAGGTCGAGGGTGAAAGTTAGATTTTGTGCTTTTCATGGAAACAAAAAATAAAATAAACTCTTATTTCATTTTTATTGAAACCTCTCATGTAAATGTTATAAAAGTGGGGACCACATGAACTAAAACCCCCATTATGAAATTAATGTCGGGGACCACCAGAACCCTCTTTAATGGGAGAGAACATTTCAACTCCCCGTTTAATTGTTGGAGACAACTAAAAATTCATGAAATGTGTCAGCATTTAATTTTTCCAACATAATTTATCTACTTAATTTAATTTATATTGGAAAATCATTCCTTTGGGAGGATTTCGGTTGGTAAAGGATAAGGGGAGAGCTTGTGGAGGAACATTCTCTCCAACTAAGAACATCTCCCAATAAAGATCTTCTTCAATGAAAAATGCGCCATCTTCTCCAATGAAGAACGCGCCACCTCCAATGTGGGACGTCTTCAACGATGATGAACCGATGTCCATCCTTCCCTCCTCATCGACGTCAACAAACCTCCGAGGTAGGGTTTGTTGTTGTGAATTTCCCCCTTACCAATTCATGAAATTTCTTTATGATTCAAGAAATATTTGAGCCGCTTGCAACTGCTCTAACGCGGAGGGTGCGGGCCAACCAAACATGGCCTGACCACTCTGCAAATCTTTGGGTAATATTTTTTGCGTTCTTCACGATGGAGGAGGGCGGAGACCAATGTTGTTGATTGGAACTGGTGGGACTCAAGCGTAGCGGCCGGCACCACGGTCAGCCATGACGAAGGCGGTGGCGCGACCGCACCACCGAAGCAGGGTCACGGCCTGTCGGCTGAGGCGGAGTAAAGGTGGTGGTCGGCCGCACGATGGGGATGGCGGCGTGCGTCCGCGCCGCCCAGCAAGGAAGGGTTGCGGATTGTGTCGTGGCGTCGAAGGGAGGTCGGTCGGCCGAGCCGGCCGCCGGCGAAGGCGCGGCGTGCGACCGCACCGCGCGAAGGAGATGGTCGGCCATCCGGCGGGCCACGGCGGACTGCCGCCCTGCACCGCGGGCTGGGCCGCCATGCGCGGACCTTGCCGTCCAGCGGGTCGGGCCGCACCGCGGTCCGGGTCGCGCGGGGGGTCTGGCCGGACCCAGCCGGCCGGGACGCCCAGCAGACCGGGCCGCACCGCGGGCAGGGTTGCGCCTGGGGTAGGGTCACGCCACGGGCAGGGCCGCGCTGTGGGCTAGGTTGCACCACGGGCCGAGCAAGACCCAGCGGGTCAGGCTGGGGGGACCCGAACCGGGTCGGACCGGATCCGGACCAACTTCGACCCATTTTCAATCTTTCGGCCATATCTTAAGCTATGGGTGTATGTTTGATGAAATGTCTACGGCACCAGAAACCTTGGAGTGATACCGTCCTTTTGGTATACCCCACTTGGGATTTGGATAAAGTTGGGGTATAGTTGGGTTGGATCGAGTACGAATCCAACCGGGGCCTCGGGACTAAAAGGCTAATAACTTACAGACTGTGCGTCTGATTGACGCATTGTCTGTTGCGTTGAGACCCCTATTATGTGGAGGTCCTTTGGGATACTACTTCATGGGACTTTGTGGAAGTTTTATTATCTACCAGTGGCTTGAGGAACGGACCCTCTCAGAGACGAGAAAGCTTAGTGCGGGAACCTTGTAGCTGGATGTATCAATAGAAAGGGATCTATCGTGGGTCTGTAGCTGAGGATCCCACACGGATCCGCTCTAGGAATCCATGTGGGAATACTATAAGATATTGTGTGGGTTTTCTATAATAGTATCTTGTGTGGGTCTGATGATGTACTAGGATCTTGTGGGTCTGATGATGTACTAGAATCATGTGTGGGTCTGAAGATATACTAGGATCATGTGTGGGTTTGATGTCATACTAGGATCCTGTGTGGGTCTGATGATGTACTATGATTCTCAGTGGGTATAATGATGATTTAGTATCCTACGTGGGTCTGCCTCTTAAAGGAGTAAGATAATTCAATAGTTATATCTAATCATCTTTTACAACCGTACATAAGATATACCGGGTGTGAGATAAGTTTGTACCATGTGGTACTTTCCTTCATGGTAATACCTTGGTGGTATTCTTCTGTGTGGCGTACATGTGTGGTACTTACCTTCATGGAATTACTTCCTTTTTGGAACAGTTGATCTTTGTGATTTTGAGTTGGACTCTGTGTTTTCCTCATGATTGAGAGGGGTATACTTAATAACTTAGTTATATGTATGGGCATATACATAAGTAGGGTTGTCAATTTATTTCATGCTATGTGTTTTATCCTTTGTGGATTTTTTGAGACCTTGGGGGTCTTGGGGTCCCTACTAAGAATCTTTATACTCACCCATGCATGGGCTATGCCCAGACCTTGTTGTGTTTGGTGCAGACGACGGACAGTGCTGACCGAGGACAAGGGTACTAGGACTGTAGGTAGCTCGGAGGTAGACCTTAGACGAGGCGTACTGTAGAGACGACCATTCGAGAGTTGTACCTACCCTTCAGGTAGGATCCTTGGTAGGTGTTCACAGGAGATGTTCCAGTTTACTTGTACTTTTCAGTTTCCTGTACTTTCCAGTTGGGATTGTATTCTAACCCCTTTTACTTACTATACTCACTCTATTTACTATTCAGTTTACTCGTGTTCGTATCATGTTGTGTGCTTGGTTGCATGTGTTTATAGGTTATAAAGGAAATGCCTTCCCGGTTTAGTGATTACACCTTTCGGTGCTAGTCGTCAGCCCTGGCCTATGGAAGGCGGGCTTGGGGTAGTCACGGCTCGGGCCCTAGGGGACGGGTCGTGATAGTGTGCGATTAAAATCATTTTTATTAGATGGAGCTCCCAAGCTAGTGGAGGTAGTTCAATTTAGGAGCCGAGGTGAAACCAATCCAAGGATATACATAGGTGGATAGGTGGAAAGCTGTAACATGGACCATAATCGGTTCAAGGTGCTTTTTCCCCTAGTTCAATGGTTATTTTATCAACCACTTGATAAACTAGCCATTAGTAAAAATCAAATTGTATGGTTATTTCATTATGGATGTTTTAGTCGCAAAGATATAATTAATGAATTAACGGTCATGAAAGATATAACTACAATAAATTGGATTATGTGTAAATAGTATCTAAGGCATGGTTTATCACTTAATTAAACACACTTAATATTATCAGTCATGTGATAAAGATAATAATTTACAATTTAAGTATAAAAGGATAAATTCTCTCAATAAAATATTAAGTATGTATAGCCTTCCACTACTTCGGTTAAAATCTAACCATAGTTAAAAGTTCTTGACCATCCAAAGTTGACATGATTTCAATTATCGGGGAATTATAACTTGAGGTTTTGGATTGAATTAAATTATTTCACATAAAGGGTTTACTTCCAAAGCATGAATTGGTGTAACTAAGATTTAAAGATTGAGGAAATCCAATTTAAGGATTTCAGGATTGGGGAGTCCACTCAGTGGATCAAGGAACTATGAGTTAGTGTAGTTGGAATTATGAATGCCTACCTAAAACCATTCATGTTGCTTGACCAACCATATTTGGGGTAATTAGAAGAGTAATATAGATCCTTTCCACTAGTATTTCCAAGAAACAAGATATTTTGAATCTAATGGTGAGGTCTATTGGGTTTTCATAAAATAGTGGGAGACTAATAAATATAATATTTATTTTTTTGCCTAACTTTTATCAAATAAAGTACTAAAATTTTCTCATCTTATTTTTTAGAAACAACATTTAAATGACATCAAACATATTATTTCAATCTATACTTGAGAAGGAAAACCTTCTCACTAACCCAAGTTTCCAAGAGTGGAAAAGGAGACTATGTGTCATTCTTCGCCATGAAAGGAAATTATATGTGATAGAATAAACTTTTCTGAAGGTTTCTGGTAATGAGGCTAGCGATGAAGAGTTATAACTATATGAGAAACATTTGAATGATTCCCCATGTGTTAAATATCTCATGATATCATCCTTATATAATGATATTTTGAAGCAACATGAGGATATAGATGCCTATAGTATGATATATCACCTTCGGGATCTCTATCAAGAGAAGGTGAGACAAGAGTGGTATGATATCTCCAATGATTTGTTTACTACTAAGCTTGTAGAGTCTGTGTTAGTTGGGACTCATGTAGTCAAGATTATTAGCTATATTGAACGCCTAGACGTTTTAGGGATTAAATTCCCAGATCAGTTGTGTACAGATCTCATAATTTCATCATAGCCTAAGACCTTCTATAGATTTATTACTAATTATAATATGATCAATAATGATAAGAGTCTTTCAGAACATATTACTTTGATTTTACAAGCGGATAAGTACATGGGGTATGATAAACCCATAGTACTTATAGTGAATAATAAAAAAAAGAACAAGGAAAAGGGGCCCCAAACTTATAAGTATTCTAAATCCACTGAGCATTGTCCTTCTAAGAAAAAGAATATCCATAAGCAAGGAAAGGAAAAGAAGGTAGTATGTTTTTCATGTGGAAATCCATGCCACTAGAAGAGGGACTACACTCATAAGTAAGGGGAAGCTAAAGGTGGATTCATTATCAAGTGTAATCCTTCAATATCTACACATTGGGTATAAGATACAGCTTTTTGGGCTCATATCTATATAAAAATGTAGGATCCAAGTAGATTTTAAAATATTTCTAGAGGAGAGGTGGATCTGAGAGCTGCTAATGGTGTGAGGCTCGATGCCCTAGCCATTGGTGACTACCACCTTTCATTAACAATGGGAAAGATTTTGGTTTTAAAATATTATTATTATGTACCTATGTTTACCAAGAAAAAAATTTCTATATCATGCCTAGATGGAAATGGGTTTATTTTTAAGTTGTGAAATAAAAGTTGTTTCTTTTATAAGGACAATATATGTTATGGTATGGAACATTTAAATAATGGAATTTATGTATTAAATTATGAAAACAAAGTGTTAAAAATTGATAGTGAATCATTTTCACATGACTCATATAACATCCAACTTTGGTATCCCTAGCTAGGACATGTAAATGAGAAGATTTTGACAAAACTCTGTCAAGATGGTTATTTAGATTCCTCTAAGATAAAACCACTTTAAATATGTCATTATTTTTTAAAGGAAAAAAATAACCAAAACCACCAATTAGTGGATAGGGTGAAAGGGACATAGAGATTCTAGTATTGGTACACACTAACGTGTATGGACCATTTCTAGTAGAATATAGAGGTGGATAATATTACTTCATAACTTTTACTTATGACTTGAGTAGATATGGATAAGTACACTTGATGAGGCATAAGTTGGAGTCCTCTGAGAAATTCAATGAATTCAAGAATGAATTGGATAATCAAGTTTGTAAGAAGATAAAGTAGCTTCGATCATATCGAGGGGGTGAATATCTTAACCAAAGAGTTCATCGACTTTCTATGGGAGTTTGGGATTCTATCTCAACTCACTTAACCTTATACACCACAGTGGAATGGTGTTAGGGAAAGAAGGAATCGTACCTTCTTAGAAATGATAAGGTTGATGATGAGTCATACAGATCTTCCAATATCCTTTTGGGGATATGAATTACAAAGTGTGGCATACACATTAAATTGAGTTCCAACTAAAGGAGAAAATGGAATTACCTTCAAGTTATGGAGTGGAAAGAAACCCATTTTGTCATATAAATGTGTATGGTCTTGAGACACATTTTTTAAGGCCTTCTTGGGAAACAAACTATCACCTCAGGGTAAAAGTGTATCTTTATAGGGTATCCTAAGGAAAGAAGGGGATACTACCTATACAACACAACATATAGAGATTGTGATTGTCACCATAAAAGTCATATTTATTGAGAGGGAACACATCCTCAAAAATTATAGTGGAATAAATATTGAATTTGATGAATTTGATGCTCAAGATACACAAGAATTGGTACAAGAATATATTCCCTAGGTCCTCGTGGAAGAAGTATTTCCTGAAACACAAGTATTGTGTAGGACCGTAAGAGAGGTAAGAGAACCAGAGAGATATGGTTTTTGAGTAACTACAGATTTTGGTTAACAATTATAAACCTATCTCCTAGAATAAGTAGTAGAGAACTCATAATATGTAAGATGGAAAGAATCCATGAATTCTGAAATGGATTCCATGTCTCATAACCAAGTTTGGGTTCTATTCTATGTCCCATTTGATGTAAATCCTATTGGATGAAAATGGGTATTCAAGAGAAAATGGGACATAGAAGGTAAAGTAAATACCTATAAAGAGAGCCCAGTGGCTAAAGGGTTTAAACAGCATCAAGGAATTGACTATGATGAAACATTTTCAATAGTTTCCATGTTTAAATCCATCATAATTCTACTTGTTATATCAGCTTACCATGATTATGATATTTGGAAGATGGATGTCAAAACTGCATTCCTTAATGGGAACCTTCAAGAAGATGTAAATATGATACAAATATAAGGGTTTGCGACTTGAGGTGATGCCAAAAGGATTTTCAAGTTGTAGATATCCATTTATATATTGAAGCAAGCATTGAGTTCATAAAACATTTGATTTGATGAATCCATGAAATAATTTTATTTCTTTAAGAACGAAGGCGAGCCATGTGTTTACAAGAGGTTTATTGGGAATTAATTTGTTAACCTAGTAGTATATGTTGATGAAATATTACTTATTGGAAATGCAATACCAGTCTTAAAGTCAGTTAAGGACTGGTTAAACAAGTGTTTGTCCTTGAATGACTTAGGCAAAGAGTTATATATTATAAGGATAGATCATTCGTGATAGATTCAAGAGGCTTCTTGGACTAAGTAAAAGTACATATGTTGACCAGATACTAATGTGATTTAGTATAGAACAATCCGAGAGGGTATTAGTTCCAGTGTCACATGCTTTATATCTTTCTAAGAAAATGTGTCCTCAGACACAACAAGAGAAAAAGATAATGAGTAAAATACCATACGCTTTAGCAATAGGATCAATCATGTATTCCATATTACGTACTAGACTTTATGTTGCCTATGCATTGAGTATGGTAGGAAGATATCAAGAAAATCTAAGAAAACAACGTTTGACTGTTGTTAAGGTTATCCTTAAGTATTTGAGAAGAACTAAGGATATGTTCCTAGTGTATGGAGGAGACGAGGAGCTTGTCATCAAGGGTTATACTGATGTTGGTTTTCTGACAGATCTGAATGCTCTGAATTCATAATCAAGATGTGTTTATTGTCTCAATAGTGGAGTTGTACACCTAAATATTTAAAAGTATCCATATGTCGCTGATTCTATAGTGGATTCTGAGTATATAGAAGCTTCTGATGCATCCAAGTAAGTTGTTCGGATTTATAACTTTCTCCAAGATCTTGATGTGGTACCTATTATTAAATATCCCATCATATTGTATTGTGATAATACTGTAGCGGTGGATCTTGTAAAAGATACAAGGTCACACCAACGGAAAAAGCATATACTCTAGAAGTATCACCTATTGAGTGATTTTCATCAGAGGGGTGAAGTTGCAGTAAGAAAAGTACTAATAGAAGAGAATGCAGCATAACCCTTAACTAAATGCCTATATCAGCATAATCATGAGTATCATGTGAGATCTAGCGGACTTAAGGTTATTAGAAGTTGTCTCTAATACAAGTGGGAGTCTATTGGAATTGGTACCTTAGAACCAACTTATGTGTACATTATGATAACATGTATTCATTGTTTTGAATATTAATAAACTAATTATCACATCATGATTTTTCTTCTACATGATATAGTATGTGATAATTTCCTAAGTGTAGTTGTCACACTAAAAGGTCATAGCAGTTCCCTGCTATGATGAGAACTCGGAAGTGCTACGACACTATTCTTGAATATATGTTCCATATCCAGATGATATAATTTGAGGGACACAAATGATATAGGCTATTTGGGGTGGATAATCATATGACTTTGAGAAACCTTCTCATGGTGTACACCCTTGGTAATATACAATGGGATATTATGAGAACCAGACTCACCAGTAGGAAATTTACATTTCAATGTATCATTGGATATTCCTATCTATAGAGATTTCTATTGATACTTAGACTTTAAGATTATTATTAATGAATATTATGATTCATGTACATTGATGTATTGATGAAAACCATGATAATATATGTTCGTGGTAAGGTAGGATACGTTGGATGCATCATGAGTAATATTGCATTAATGAATAATACAGTAAAGGATTTTCCCTTCTATTTTAATGTAAGTTGATATCTCAAGCCCTTTTATTGGAATGATATTTCCTAAATAAATCCATGTCCATGGTGTTTGATAGTCAAGTTCATTTTCTGTAAAATCAATGAAAGAGACGTTGAGCAATTTGGTTGAGGGCACCAGCATGCAACCTGCTTGATTAGAGATATCGTGATAAAGGGATTATATTACATAGTAAGCATTTGTAAGAGGTAAGATCTTGTTGCGACATTAACTTCTTTCTCTTTGGGTGCCTTAGCGTGTTTCTAGATTCTATACTTGGATTTTAGGCTACTCCACCTAATGTTGCTGAGAAAAAGGCTTAGAGGGTCACACACTAAGTGTATCCAAAATCTCAGTTAAATAATATATTATTATTTATTATTTATCAAGTTGAATAAATATTATTCCTACATGTGGTTTAATAATTATTCATGTATGCTTGATCACATATAAATATTTATTTTCTATTTAATAAATATAATATTTATTTATTTATTAGTGAATAATTAAGTGATATTTATTTAATAAATAAATAGACATTATTCAAGGTTTGATAAATATTATGGAGGAATGACAGACTAGGATTTTAGTTCCAATGAGAAATAATTAATATTGAATATTATTTGATTAAATAAAATTTAATTATAATTCGTAAGTTAAGCGCATTCCGAGAAATAGTGATATTATTATTATTACTTGACATTGGGATTTTCTAGGATTAAATAAATAATTAAGGTAACCTATGAAAATATTTCATTTTAACCTTAGAAATATATAAACTCAATTATGTTATTATCTCAAGAAAACCAATTAATTTTTCTTGGTTCTGCATAATGGAATTAGATAGTCCTCTCAATCCAAAGAGAAATCCCTTATCCAAGAATACTCCTAAGAACAGAGAGAAACCTTACTCCACAAGATCAAGGAGAATACTTTGGAAGTGATTCTCATAGATATCGAAGTTGGATGATGTAATCACAAGTATATGTCATGCTAGCACCTATGGATCCCTTCGGAAATTTTTAGAGATTCGTGGAACACAAGTGGATCACCTCTAAAGGGAATCTGTAACACCCTGACCCCAGTTACCCAGAGTCGGTGAATTATTACATAACATTGGCATGATACAAGGAAATCATGTCCCAAAAGACCAATCAGTTTAGTGTCCTTGGAAATACTAGATACATTCACAAGGTTTACAATACATCATAAAATGGAAAACTACAACAATATTATTTCTAAAGACAACACTGATATCTCATAGACTATCCCTGCAGGTCAGTCATAATATACTTCTTCGCATCCTGGGAAAATAAAATACATAAAGGGGTGAGCTCAGATTCTCAGTAAGGATAACAATATAGTGGAAACTTTCATAAATAAGCATAAACATTTAAGGCAATGTATTAAACTAAAACAAAATCCTTTTAAACTTTAACTTTAGCATAATATAGAAAATATAAATCAAAATAATTCTATTTACTTACATGGATATTCTACTAGTCGAATAATCACATGCAATATCAATAGCCACTTTCATAATGATGGAATGCATAATTCCAGACTTTCATAACTACATATTCAAGGCCTTGTGCCAAGACTACAAATAAGATATTTTTAAAGGCCTTGTTCCAAGACACTAGTTTTTCTCATGATACCTACTGATGCATTGATGAGCTATAGTGGGTTTCACCCATCACTAAGTCCAATGTATTCCTCATATGAAAAGTTTTAAATATAACATAAACATTCGTATTAAAACTAGCATAAGAAATGTCAAGACTTTATCCATAAACCATGAATGGTATAAAAATAACACATCCACATTAAAACATATCAAAAAACCTTTAATACAATATGGAAGATTTCTATCATAATAAATCAACTTCAAACAAGTTGAAAATCTATCAAAGGATGTTGACATAGATGAAATGAAACAATTTGAAAGAAATGCCTATTTATATTTTAAAACCATTTAAAAGAAGACATTTATTTTGGAAATATTCTTATAAGCTTGTAAGAAAAGATTCGATGATGTTATAATGGAAGAAAATAGCCGCACCCACCGTATAAGTTAAAAAAGGCATTCTTACCTTAATTTTGTTGAAAAGGTTATAAAGGACCTTGTTTAGAAAACGATGGAAAGATTCCTTTATAAACATCTTATAAAAATACAAACAAGGGTATTAAATAATTTAACCCATATTCTATAAAATAGTAAGAATGTTTTGAAATAAACTTTTAAGAAACACGGATGTGGATGATAAAGAGATCCTATTAGATAATTACGTATAAAAAACCTCGGATAATGAAGAGATTGTGAAATTAACCCTCACTTGGAACTTTTCCTTGGTCAAGGGTAGGTTAACCTCCTGTATAATGGTGAAATTATTGTTGTTAAATTATACAATAATCATATACATTAATATGATATCATATATGATCTTTTAATATTGCTTTGTTAATAATATTTTAGTATTATCATTGTTTTGGGAGTTAACTGATTCGTTCTCCTTTATATGCTTGGTTACGTAAGCCATGTTTGTTATGGATGGGATGTATCTTATTAATATTCATAATGATATTAAGTCTTTAAAAATTATTTTTAATCATCAAATGAAAATTATTTTTGAATGGATACGATGGGGAATGAATCTCATCGCGTTTGTGGAGACGGTAATTCGTACGTACGCACGAACGACAATATCATTATTTTGATATTAAAATCATATATAATTGGATGTTATATCATATATATAGAATAATTATCATATTATATTTATTATTTACACCAATTATACATCATTATTATATCCGTCCAAATAATAATGTATTGAATAACAACTACACCACGACGTGGAGACGGTAAGCCGTACGTATGAATGTATAGTGACATGTCATTCAAAGGATGGATATAATAATGAATATGGTTGTAACATATTTATAATAACATCACAGTATATATAATATATTGGAGTTATTATTGTAGAATAGAAACAACAAAGAAATATGTAGTGTAAGATGAAAAGAACTTGAAAGAGGTGATGAAATATTTACCTCTTCTTGAGGTTCTTCCTTTTGATTTGATCAAAAGGGATCCTTAGGTTGGCTTTATGACTAAAGGAAGGCCTCTATTATTAAGGGAGGACAGTTTAGAGGATATTTTTTGAGGTATTGGCTGAGAAAAATGGCTTTGAAGGTGTGTATTTGAGAGAAGGGGAAGTTCCCTTTTATAAGAGGGGTGAGGGGCACCTTAGGAAAAACTTAAAATATTATTTTATAATAAAATCATTTTCGGTTTATAATGGCTCAAAAGTGATTTATTTATAGGATAAGGTGGTTATGGATCTAAAACTACTCAACCAATAGGTTTTAGATAGGTTTGGATCACTATATTAACCTTATCTTTTAGATTTAACTCTTAGTTAATTAGTTTGACATTTCCCATGTCTCTTTGTATTTTTATATTATATGGTTAATAAACTTACTATAAACTGACAAGAGAACCCCAAGTGGTTAATTAATGATATAAATATCATTATATAAGTCATTTTACCTAACTTTATATTTTTAGGAATAGAATATCAATTAATAATATAATATTTGTTTTAAAAACTCTTTTATGTGAATTTTGACACTATTTTCTATTTTGTTTTTGTTAAATTCATAACAGCTTTATTAATTCAAAATAAGTTTATTTAATCAATTATAACATGTCATATTAACCTATAAAATTCTTTTATGGCATCAAAACTTTCAAATTATATTTATTTTATCATTTATAATACCATTTATTTGATTATTTCATTAATAAGGAAAATACTACATCATCATTGTGTCATAAATAAATTTAATTATTAAATGTATAAAAATTATAAATAAAATACCATTATATATTATATAGTTTTATATTTCTAATGAATATTTATAGTTGAAGATATAACATATATAACCCTATGTAAAAATTGTTTTACTAAAAGATATATGCTTACGTCATTTTTGTATTTACTTTAACTTAATTAATATAAAGTGTCATTATCACTTACAAGTGACTCCATGGGGTCCCAAAATCGACCCAAGGATGACCATGGTTGGACAGGTATCAACAAATAGTGTTAGAACACTTTTTGGGGTGATTTAATATTATTATAATATTATTATTTTACCCTTATTTAGCGTATTTACCCTTTAACCATGGTAAATAAAATATTTACCGAAGTAATTATTCAAAATGTATAAAAATAAAAGTTACCTATTTACACAATTCAGAACTATTGATTCTAAATATGGAATCCATTTTTATAAATTTAAAACACAGAAGTGGCATAAATTAATTTAAAATTAATTCCCGTTGTCAAAACAAAAAGTGTGTTTTTAAGAAATAATAACTATCAAAAGATTGATACTTGCTTATGTCTAGTTTAAATGTGAAATTTTTCCCAATTAACAACATTGGATTAAATGGTAAAAATATAATCTAATTATACTTAAAACCCACTCAATATTATAATTTAGCACAATAAATTATTTTTATTAAAAAAGTTGTTTTTAATTAAAATTTTGTATTTTTCACTATTCATCAAAAACTAAATGTTTTCATAAAAATACCAAAAATTCACCCTAAGCTAATTTCGGTATTCCAAACCCAAAAATGAAGTCCATTTTGAAATATAAAATTGATAAAATTTCAAAAATTGGGTATTACTATTCATAACAGCTACTTTGATTGGTTGTGGTGTGTAAGAACTCAAAGTTGCGTACAACACACACTATTATATTATTCAAAGAGAAGCGTACTGTGGAAGATTGGGGTGTTACATTCTCCCCTCCTTCAAATAATTTTTTCCTCAAAATTTCTATAATTTTATTGCATAAAAAGACTCAGGTGGCTCTTCATCATAAGTTCCTCATGTTCCCATGTTGCCTCTTCCATCTGATGGTTTCTCCATAGAACTTTTACCAGACAAGTCATCCGGTTTCTCAGTAATTTTTCTCTTGTATCAAGAATCTTGATAGGATCTTTTCAATATGATAGATTGGGTTCCAGTTCTAATTTATCGTAGGTGAGTACATGCGTTGGGACAGGCATGTATTTTCTCAATAGTGATACATGGAACACATCATGAACTTTGGAGAGACTTGGCGGCATTGCCAAATGGTAAGCTACAGCCCCAATTCATTCTAGAATTTTGAAAGGTTTGATGTACCTCGAACTTAATTTTCCCTTCTTACCGAAACGTATAAGACCCTTCCATGGAGATACCTTCAAGAAAACATGATTTTCTACCTAAAATTCCAAATCCTTCCTTCAGTTATCAGTATAGCTCTTCTGCCTACTTTGAGCCGATTTGATGTGGGTTTGAATTACCTTCACCTTTTCCATTGTTTCCTCAACAATTTTTGGGCCTACATGTTTTCTTTCACCAACATCATCTGAACAAGTTGGTTTACCATATCTCTTTCCATATAACGCTTCATATGGTGTCTTCTGAATACTTGAATGGAAGTTGTTGTTATAGAAATATTCTACCAGAGGTAAATATAAATCCTACATACCTTGAAAGTCAAGTGAGCAAGATCTCAACATGTCTTCTAAGGTTTGAATAGTTCATTCTGATTTTCCATCAGTTTGAGGGTGGTAGGCAGTGCTCAAAATAAGTTCAGTATCCAGGTATTTCTGAAGACTTTTCCAGAATCTTGATGTAAAAAGGGGATCATGTTCAGAAACAATTGATAGTGGTACTCTATGAAGTCTTAAAACTTCATTAATATATATTCTTGCTAAACATTCAAATGGTAAATCTTCTCTTATAGCAAGAAAATGCATTGACTTGGTAAAATGATCAACAATAACCCATATTTCATCATTCCTTCTAGGAGTCTTTGGTAGCCCCATGACAAAGTCCATCGTGATATCATCCCATTTACACTCAGGTATAGGAAGTGGTTGCATGACTCTGATAGGTTGTTGCCTTCCAGCTTTCACTTGTTGACAAACCATACATCTTGACACAAAATCAACAATCTCCCTATTCATGTTGTCCCACCAAAAATATTCCTTCAAATCTCTATACATCTTAGTGCTACCAGGGTGTATAGAGAAATTGGAACTATGAGCATCATCCAACAATTCACTTTTTAGATCAGGTATATCGGGAACACAAATACTCTTACCAAATTTCAAAATTCCATCTTCATACACAAAGTCACTCAATCTCCCACCATTCACAGCTTTAATCTTCTTTTGAAACTCTTTATCATCGGTCTGAGAAATCTTTATCCTTTCTAGTAAAGATGGTTTGTCAACCATTTGAAAAAGTATTAATGTTTCACCATCCATGGTTATTCTCGTATCCATCTTTACTAGATCCATGTATATAGGATCCTTTTCAAATCTCATCTTGTTCAAAACTCCATGATCCTTTCTACTCAAAGCATCTTCCACCTTATTTGCCTACCCCGAGTGGTAGTGTATAGTGAAATAATAATCCTTGAGTAGTTCAAGCCATCGCATTTGCCTCATGTTGAGTTATTTTTGTGAGAAAATATACTTCAAACTCTTGTGATTAGTATAAATCTCACATTTTTTACCATAAAGATGGTGTCTCTAAATATTCAAATAAAACATTACAGCTGCTAACTCAAGATCATGAGTGTGATAGTCTTGTTCATGAATTTTTAGCTATCGTGATGCATAGGTAATAACTTTATCATTCTGTATAAGGACACAACCAAGTCCTTTCTTTGAAGCATCACTATAAATAACAAACCCATCATTCCCCGATGGTAGAGTCAATATAGGAGCATTGACAAATATTCTCTTTATTTCTTCAAAACATTCTTCACTCTCTTTTGTCCAAACAAATTTAACCCCTTTTCGTGTGAGATTTGTTAATGGGTTAGCCGACTGAGAAAAATTATGGACAAAATGTCGATAATAACCTACTAAACCAATAAAACTGCGAACCTCGGTTATAATCGTTGGTGCTGGCCATTCTTGGATAGCTCTTGTCTTAGAAGGATCAATGGAGATTCCATACTTAGAGACGATATGGCCAAGAAAATAAATATCTTGAAGCCAGAATTCATACTTGTTAAACTTATCATATAATTCATTTCTTTTAAGAGTCTTCAAGATAATGCGCAAGTGATTTTCATGATCTTCATAGATTTTGGAGTATACCAAGATATCATCAATAAATACCACTACAAAGTCATCAAGATATTCCTTGAAAACTCTATTCATTAGATCCATGAAGACAGAGGGTGTATTAGTCAATCCAAAAGGCATTGCTATAAACTCATAATGCCCATACCTGGTTCGAAATGTTGTTTACAGAATGTCTTCCTTCTTCACACACAACTGATGATATCCAAATCGAATTTCAATCTTTAAAAAGTATTTATCTCCATGAAGTTGGTCAAATAAATCATTAATGCGAAGTAGGAGATACTTGTTCTTTATTGTTATGGAATTGATCTCCCTGTAGTCAATGCACAACCTCATAGATAGATCTTTCTTCTTAAAAAAAGGAAAGGGGCTCCCCATGGAGAAACACTAAGGCGAATAAATCCCTTGTTACTCAATTCCTATAGTTGTTTCATTAGTTCCACTAATTTCAAAGTGGCCATTCTATAAGGGGTCTTCAATATGGGCCTTGAACGAGGAATTAAATCAATGGAAAATTCAATTTCTCATTCTGGAGGATGTCCAGGTAAATATTCTAGAAACACAACAACATATTCTTGTACAATAGTTACATATTATATTTGAAAATTCTTTTCCTCACCCATAGTTATTTCATCCTCTTCCTCCCCAATAATTTAATTTAGTTGATCTACTGGGGGTGGATCTAGATAAGAATTGGGTGGTGATGTTTCTGCTCTAAAGTTAAGGTACTCCATATCATCATCGAGAATTGTAACCTCCTTCTTCTTATAAAAAATTTTCACATCATGGTACGAAAGCTAATCCATACCAAGGATTATATCAAATTCAATCATGGGTATGACAATGAGATCAGCAGATAAAGAACATTTATATGCCCTAATGGGAACTGATTCACAAAACTTTGTTGCAATGATACATCCCTTTGGTGTTTTGATTGACAACTCCCTTGTTAAGTCAAATTAAAAATATCTAATTTTCTTAGCAAACTGGGAAGATATGAAACAATGCGATGATCCAGAATCAAATAAATCATTTGATAAACTCGAGGAAACCATTAAATTACCTGCCACCTTGTCTTTTGGACCTTCAACCTCAGCAGTAGTGATATCATAAGCTTGGCCTTGATCCCTTGGCGTTTTCTGAGGTAAGTTTCCTTGGCGCTTAGGAAATTCATTTGCATAATGCCCCCTTTCTCTAGAATTGTATAATTCAACATTGATAGCCTATTTCTTCCCCTTGCAATCACGAGCTTGGTGGCCTTTTTCACCACACTTGTAACAGACTCTCATTCCCTACAGGAAAGTACTGGGGTGTTTATTCCCACATTTGTTGTGGGATGGTTATTCAACTTTTCCCTTCTTCCTCTTATTTCCATTTCTAGAGTGTTTAGCAGATCTCTTCTTCTCTTGCTTTGATTTAAAGTCACAAGACTTAGAGAATTATTTTTCTACCTTGATAGCACATGAGAAAATATCTTAGTATGATGAGAAGGATTGTGAGACTAATGCTCGACGGAGAAATGGTTTTAACCCATCAAATAAATGATCAATCTTACTTCTTGGGTTACATATATAATCTGCAGTATGCCTCACTAACCTTGTAAAGTTAGCTTCATACTTTGCGACATTCTCATCCTCCTTTTACCTCAGATTCAGAAATTGTCTTTCCATATCCACTCGATGGTCATGAGGAAAATATTTTTCAAAGAAAATTTCTTTAAACTCCCTCCATTTCATATTTGATACTTCATAGTCTTCCTTTGTGTTTTGAATCAATGACCACCATTGATCAGCATCTCCAGTGAGGCGGTAAAATTCCATGACAACTTTTTTCCTTTTGCTACTCCCTAAGGCATAGAATATTTTATCTAAGGAATTTATCCATTGCTCAGATACTAGTGGATTTTTACCCCCATTTAATTTTGGTGGTTTTTGCCTCATTAAGCGATCTAACATTGACCCTCCACGCTGCGAATCAGGGTGCTCCATACGGGTAAGGTTATTATTCATAACCTGAGGGAGTTGTCCCAATATGGTGATTAGTTGATCCGCAACGGTTTCCACACCAACTCCATTATAATTATCTTGAGTAGAAGGGAACTCTCCACATGGAGTGCGTATAATGATACAGTTTCTATTCCTTACATTAGGCACTATTTCTAAACAATGGCATAAACTATATTAGTTTATGAATTGAAATACATAAATCCAAACTTGTAAAACACTTAACATAAATTGAATAGTTTATGGATATAATACATAATCATAAAAATGTTTTCTTTGAGGAAGTATATACTCATACACCATTCATAATGATTTGTAAAGAAAATGAGAATTATCCTAGGCATATCCCCTGGAAGTGTCGTAACCAAGAGTGTAGCAAGGCTTGTTGTCGTGCACCAATTCTAGTTCAAGTCTAGATCAAAGCAGTGTTTTTGGGTTTTACACCTAGGTACATCTGTGCTAGTGCTGCCTCTACCTGCTCGTATCCAGAAATGGACGTATTTCTTGGAAAACTCAAAAAATATCTACAATACCAAAATTCTAGGAAGTTGTTCTATACTAATCCTCAAAGTCTATCTTAGGGCTATGTTCTCTAATGAGAGTTTATCGAAGTCTAGATTCAAAGGATTTTACTAAACTTCCTTTGATACCAACTATAATTCCCCGACCCCAGTTAACCTTAGTCGGTGCATTATTACATAACATTAGCATGATACAGGGAAACCATGTCCCAAAAGACTGGTCATTTTAGTAGCCTTGGAAATACTAGATACATTCATAAGGTTTACAGTACATAATAAAATGGAAAACTAAAACAACATTGTTTCCATATACAACACAGATATCCCATAGACTATCCTTGTAAGTTAGTCATAATATACTTCTTTGCATCCTCAGAAAATAAAACATAGAAAGGGGTGAGCTCAAATGCTCAGTAAGGATAACAATATAGCAGAAACTTTTATAAATAAGCATAAACATTTAAGACAATGTATAAAACTAAAACAAAAGCCTTTTAAACTTGAACTTTAGTATAATATGGAAAATATAAATCAAAATAATTCCATTTACATACTCACATGGATATTATACTAGTCGAATAATCACATGCAATATCAATATCCACTTTCATAATCATGGAATGCATAATGCCAGACTTTAATAACCACATAGTCAAGGCCTTGTGCCAAGACTAAAAATAATTTTTTTTCAAGGCCTTATGCCAAGACACTAGCTTGTCTCATGATACCTATTGATGCATTGAGTAGCTATAGTGGGATCCACCTATCACTTACTAAGTCCAATGCATTCCTCATATGAAAAGGTTTAAATATAACATAAACATTCATATTAAAACTAGCATACGAAATGTCAATACTTTATCCATAAACCATGAAAGGTATAAAAATAACACATCCATAGTAAAACATATCACAAAACCTTCAATACAATATGGAAGATTTTTATCATAATAAATCAACTTCAAACAAGTTGAAAATCTATCAAAGGATATTGACATAGATGAAATGAAACTATTTGAAAGAAATGCCACTTTATATTTTGAAACCATTTAAAAGAAAACATTTATTTTGGAAATATTCTTATAATCTTGTAAGGGAAGCTTCGACAATTTTATAATGGTGTAAAATATCCACACCCACCATATAAGTTAAAAAAGACATTCTTACCTTAATTTTGTCGAAAAGATTATAAAGGACCGTGTTTGGAAAACGACGGAAAGATTCCTTTATAAAAATATTATAAAAAGTAAAACATGGGTATAAATTACTTTAACCCATATTATATAAAATAGTAATAATTTATTGAAATACACTTTTAAGAAACACGGATGTGGATGATAAAGAGGTCCTAGTAGATAATTACGTATAAACAACCTCGAATAATGAAGAGATTGTGAAATTAACCCTTACCTTGTAATTTTCCTTGGTCAATGGTAGGTTAACCTCCTATATAATGGTGAAATAATTTTTATTAAATTATACAAGAATAATATACATTAATATGATATCATATATGATCATTTAATATTGCTTTGTTAATAATATTTTAGTATTATCGTCATTTTGGGTGTTAACTGATTTGTTCTCCTTTATATACTTGGTTAGGTAAGCCATATTTGTTATGGATGGGATGTATCTTATTAATATTAAGAATTTTATTAAGTATTTAAACATTATTTTTAATGATCAAATGAAAATTATTCTTGAATGGATACGATGGGGAATAAATCTCATCGCGTTTGTGGAGACCGTAATCCGTACGTACGCACAAGCAACAATATCATTCTTTTGATATTAAAATCATATATAATTGGATGGTATATCATATATACAGAATAATTATCATGTTTTATTTATTATTTACACCAATTATATATCATTATTATACTCGTCCAAATAATAATGTATTGAATAACAACTACACCACGACGTGGAGACGGTAAGTCGTACGTACGCATGTATGGTAACATGTCATTAAAAGAATGGATAGAATAATTAATATGGTTGTACCATATTTATAATAACATAAAAGTATATATAAGATACTGGATTTATTATTTTATAATGGAAACAACATAGAAAGAGGAAGTGGAAGAAGAAAATAACTTGAAAGAGGTGATGAAATATTTACCTCTTCTTCGGGTTCTTCCTTTTGATTTGATCAAAAGGGCTCCTTAGGTTGGCTTTCTGACTAAAGGAATGCCTCTAGTATTAAGGGAGGATAGCTGAGAGGATATTTTGGTAGGGTTTTTCTGAGAAAAATGGCTTTTATGGTGTGGTTTTGAGAGAAGGGGAAGTTCCCTTTTATAAGAGGGCTGAGGGGCACCTTAGGAAAAACTTAAAATATTATTTTATAATAAAATAATTTTCGGTTTATAATGGATAAAAAGTGATTTATTTAAATTATAAGGTGGTTATGGGTCAAAACCCACTCAATAAATAGGTTTTAGATAGGTTTGGGTCACTATATAAACCTAATCTTTTAGATTTAACTCTTAGTTAATTAGTTTGACATTTACCATGTATCTTTGTATTTTTATATTATATGGTTAATAAACTTACTATAAACTTACAAGAGAACCCAAAGTCGTTCATTAATGATATAAATATCATTATATAAGTTATTTGGCCGAACCTTATATTTTTAGGAATAGAATATCAATTAATAATATAATATTTGTTTAAAAAACTCTTTTATGTCAATTTTGACACTATTTCCGATTCTGTTTTTGTTAAATTCCTAACATATTTATTAATTAAAAATAAATTCATTTAATCAATACTAACATGTCATATTAACCTATAAAATTCCTGTATGTCATCAAAACATTCAAATTATATTTATTTTAACATTTATAATACCATTTATATGATTCTTTCATTATTAAGGAAAATCTTACATCATCATTGTGTCATAAATAAATTTAATTATTAAATGTATAAAAATTATAAATAAAATACCATTATTTAGGAAATCTTTTTATATTTCTAATAAATATTTATAGTCCAATATATAACATATATAACCCTATGTAAAAATTGTTTTACTAAAAGATATATGCTTTTGTCATTTTTGTATTTACTTTAACTTAATTAATATAAAGTGTCATTATCACTTACAAGTGGCTCCATGGGGTCCCAAAATCAACCCAAGGATTCCCATGGTCAGACATGTATCATCCAATAGGGTTATAACACATGTTAGGGTAATTTAATATTATTATAATATTATTTTTTTACCCTTATTTACCGGATTTACCCTTTAACCATGGTAAATAAACTATTTACCGAAGTAATTATTCAAAATGTCTAAAAATTAAAGTTACCTATTTACACAATTTGAACCTCATTATTCTAAATATAGAATCCATTTTTCAAAATTCAAAACATAGAATTGGAAGAAATTAATTTAAAATTAATTCGAGTTATCAAAACAAAAAGTGTGTTCTTAGGAAATAATAACTATCAAAAGATTGATACTTTCTTATGTAGAGTTTAAATGTGAAATTATGTTCAATGAACAAAATTGGATTAAATGTTAAAAATATAATCTAATTATACTTAAAAACTACTCAATAGTATAATTTTTCACTATAAATTCTTTTGATTAAAAAAGTTGTTTTTAACTAAAATTTAGTATTTTTCACTATTCTTCAAAAACTGATTGTTTTCAGAAAAATAACAAAAAAATTACCCTAAGCTAATTTCAATATTCTAAACCCAAAAATGAAGTCCATTTTGAAAGATAAAATTGATAAAATTTCAAAAATTCAGTATTACTATTCATAACAGCTACTTTGATTGGTTGTGGTGTGTTAGAACTCAAAGTTGCGTACAACACACGCTATTGTATTATTCAAAGAAAAGCGTACCGTGGAAGCTTGGGGTGTTACCAAATCTGCACTTGATTCCTACATCACAATGATGGTTAATCACAGATCTATCACCATATATATCAATGAACAAAGAATTCAAACAAAGGTAATTCTTTATTTAATTAAATTGATTATAAATAATATGTGATCATTCTCTCTCGGATTCTGGCGTGATTACCCTTATCTAATCTCATTGATCTAGTTCTTTATATCATGGCATTTATTATCATATATTTTTCATATTTTTCATCAATCATGAAAAAAAGTAATGTTGGGAACCGTCCATTTCATGCTTCTACTACACCTAAAACCTACATGGGATGACTTGGACCTCTTTGAAAACCTCGTGCAACATGTCCTTGTGACTGATATCAGCCATGAGGTGGTCTCCTATACTGATATATAGCTAACTAGTTCTTAATAGATACTATAGAAAACTAATCCCTATAATTCTCACTAGTAGATCTAGTTACATGGTGTCCCTCAGATAGGAATATCTTTGTCACCAGGGCCAAGTATAGAAATCTAGCATAGGTGGGAATGAAAGGGCATCCACATTGGAATAGATGTCTCTATAGAGAACCTAATCGAAAATCTATGTTTGGAAGTAACCATCCTGAAACATGTAAATCGAGTACCATGTAAGCTTAGTAAACCTCGCAGCATACTCAAAAACATTCATGCTACCCTTTTGCAGCTTCAGAAGCTCCTAAATCCAAACTAAGTGCAAGTACGAGGGGTAATACTCCTCAAGAAATAGATATTATAAATCAGTCCATGACGGTGTTTTCTCATCATGAGTCTAGATGACGAGACTCCACGAGCACCCAGTTGCTCCATTGAAAATATTTGTTGTCAGCACATATAACAACTCAAAATTTTATAAATAAAATTCCCTATGGGATTGAATTAAATTCCCTATTATGGTTGTAGGAAACACATGCACTTATATTGTTTTATTATATCCCATTGGATATAAAATACTATTAATCATCATAACCAATTATAAAATTGTCATTGAATAATGATCATATGATTAGTATAAATTTATGGTTATAATAAATCTAATTAACATAGACAAAACAAGTAATTGTCTCAACCAGCAGAATCATACCCTATAAAGCCCATTTATCTAGGCTTATGAGGGAGATATAATTAGTGGGATTTAACCTTGACCAATTCAAATCCAAGATCCAACAAATAAAGCATGAGAGAAACTGTTTATGGGAGAAGTTCAAGCTTATCGAGACCATGGCCCAAACCATGTAAGTTGAACCACCCCATGAAAATCTCATCATCATACACCTTACTCTCAGGGCGTTTTCTGGTGTAAAAAGGGATATGTATAAAGACCCTAATAATATGAATATTTATATTTTAGATAATAATGAATATATTTACTTCTTATTATATTTACTTTTTAAATGATTTTGATTTTGATATGATAAAACAAAAATTATATTTTTGTGTAATATGAAATTTCAATTAAGAAATTACTTTTTGATGAATTATTGAATTTTAAAAATAAATAATATTTTAATAAAATAATAAAATTGAATAATTTTTATTAAATATAATTGATAATATAATTTTTATAAAGTCAAATTTAATTTTTATAAGGTTTGGAAAACTATTATGGTCGAAAAAACTAGCATTTATCAATAAATGTCTATTCTTGTTTTAAAATTGAAAATTCACATATTTAGAAAATATTTGGATAAAACAAATATTATTTTTTCAATAAAAATTTAAAAAGTATCCAATAGTGAATTTTTCATAATTTTCTAAGACAACTGAATTTTCCGGTAAAAAATAAATATGGTATAATTATACTATGTGTATTATGACATTATAGTGACCCAAAAGTGATGTAATAAATGATATAAAGGTTATACATGACAAAATATATGTTTTCCCCTTAAAGATGATGTATTTTTTTGGTTATTTGATAAATTTTATAAAGACTTTATCAATCCTCCAAATCTTATATTATATTTTAAGGTTTTAAAATCAATTCTGTATACACATGACTCACTTACACATCCCCACGGGTAATATTTTACTGAGTTTTTCCCTTATAATTATAAAATAATTAAAACCAATCCTATTTGGTAGAAATTTTGGGTAGTTATGAAAACCAATCCACTTTGGTAGAAACTATGGGTAGAAATAATGGGAAGGTTTTTGGTTTTGATTATTTTATTAAATAGATTCCAAAACCTAAGTTTGAGAAATATAAACCCACCCATGATCCCATTAGTATTCAAAAAAAATCCTTGTATAATGTCCCTACTCTACCCAACCTTCTCTATAGTCCTCCCATGGTAACCCCAATCTCTCAAGGAGCTCCTCCCAGGCTTTTGGAATCAAACTCTAAAGGTAAGGGACCACTCTCTCTTCTTTTCAATTCAAGCACCTTCTTTGTATTTATCCTTTTGAATAGCAATTGGTTATTTTGTCATGAATTTATAAATATCCCTTTACTATCCAATTTATGTCCCGATAATTATATATCATTTACACCCTCTTATTTTAGCATTTACCTAAGTTGTTACTATGATGAAATTTAGTAAGAGATCCTTTCCTTGTCCTCTTTATCCAAGAATCTTCTCTATTTTATGCATTTGATATACAAATCCTAATGTTGGGACATTTTATTAAACATCCCACTTATTTTCCTTTGTATATCCAAATTATTATAGACCCCTTTAACTCTCATTAAAAAAAATTATGAATCTTAAAGCACTGTCATTATGCTGCTGAAATATCACTACAATTTTTCATGCCAAACAATTGTGTTGTGAATACCTATCCCCCTTTTCCACTCAATAGTATTAACCTAGATGTAACTATACTTAATTTATTGGGTACTTACGTGAATTTAACCCACACTCATTGATCATGGAGTTGAAATTGATAAAATACATCCTTATGTTGAATGATCTATGTGGCACACTTATGCATGTACATGATATGAAAGCGATAGGTGCGCCCGAAATTATATAGCACTCCAATGCATTGAGTAATGTTTTATCCTTGACCAATGTTTACTATTTCTTGTTTAATTTTGTTTCCACATTCCCACGTTCCCCTTATATAATCATGCTTTATCATGTCTCATTGCTCATATTTATGATTCTCACCCCATTTATATCTCGTTTAAATTTCTATGGTTTAACATGTAATTATTTCTTCATGTTATTCTTTATTTATTCCCTCAATAGGATTTATATCTCACCTATTTCTTATATATTTCCTCGTGTTGTCCCATATAGTTTTAATTATTATGGAATATTTCGATCATGTTAAGTAAGTTTTCGATAATATTGATATACCCCCCCCCCAATTTAAGTTGTTGTTTAATTTACCTAATTACCCAAGGATGAAAATATTATCAATCTCGTGGGTTTTATTATGTGTATTATTATGTAATAAATCATGAATTAATGTGTAATAATGATCAGGGTCATCATAGTGCAACCATCTAATTAGTTAGGGTTTGCACAAGCCTGAATATTAAGATCACTGACTCAAGCCCATCATACACTGTCTAGGGATTTGGATCACCATGGATCCCCATCAGCCTATGGATATGTAACTCATGGAGTTCACTAATTATATGTGCATCCTCATCCTACACTACTAGTATTAACTGTTTCTCTTGCACACTTTGAGGGAAGACCACATGAGATGGCCCCTAAATTGAGGCATCGTCACTCAATGGATCTTCATCTTGATCCTAAATTGGTAAACTTATTAGATATCTTCTTGAAGGTGTCCTAAAAGTGATCAAGTCATACCATAGTTATATGATCATATATGTATGGGGAGTTTAATTGAGAAGGATAGTCAAAGGACTCAATCCTATATGATGCATGTATCATTGTTCCATGAAACCAAGGTCTCGGTATACCAAGTTGACAAGAATGAAGTCAAGGTCCTGGTGAATTGATAAGTATATCATCACACTAACATTGGGTTATCTAGCCTTAAATTCACACTTGAGACACTTCGACACCATTTCCCTAACTCCCAGCAAAATCCTCACTATTGGTATAACTTTAACTCCCACACCAACTCGACGATGAACCACCTTTGATACCACTCTATATTGACCTGACCCATCAAGGCTTGTCTGGATGGGAGAAGAATGAGTCATCATAACTATATGCCTACCTCTAATAGGATAGGGTCTTGTAACAAGTTTTGAGAATGCATAATGTAAACTATAGATCTTTTCCTGGTGTACCTATATGCATGAACCCAACTGTCCCCATGAAACAGTGCATAGGAATAATAGAATAAAGTGACATATAGATTAATCCATGCATGTAGTAACCTCTAGGTAATAAATTATAGTATGATAGAATAAATCCAATGTGTAAATGTAGAAAATATATTCCCAAACAAAAATGAAGTCTTAACCCATCAACAACTGGAAATTTAGAAAGTAGAGAGAGTCTAGATCCTAATATTTAAGGCCAAACATCATACATGTACTATGCACTCGATTATACATATGCTCCACCAAAATCACTAGATCCATATTTCATATGCATAATACATGACTCTTGTGGAAAAATACCATGCAGGGGTGAGTATATACATACCTAGTAGGGTGCCACGAAAACCAAAGAGGGAGAAATAGAAGACATGATAAAAGTAGTAATTTCAACCCAAATCAAGAGGGAAAAACTCAATAATATATATATATACACATAAAGAAACCCAAATTATAGAGAAAGGGGATCTCCATCTCACAATATATACTAGTAAGATGATTCTTTATGTAATTATAATAGCTCGTCATCGGTGCCCAGTGTCTCACATTTCTATATGAAGAATTAATTATGAGGACAAACACATCATCACTGCTCCATAACCTGAGGGGGAATAATATCCAATAAAAAGAGGACCCATGCCCTAGTATTTTAGGGGGATTCTACTTAGTAGATAGTTAGAGGACCCGTGACCTAGTGTGATCGGGGCATTCCATTAAGTAGATGGATAGAGGACCCACGCCCTAGTGCATCAGGGGGGTTCCACTTTGTATATGGATAGAGGACCCATTCCCTAGTGTGTTAGGGGGTTCCACTCGGTATATGGATAGAATACCCATTCCCTATTCTGTTAAAGGGGTTCCATTGAGGCCATGGAGGACCCTCTCCCTCGTATGATAGAGGGTTCCACTCAGTAGGTATCGGTAGAGGACTCATACCCAAGTGTGTCAGGGGGTGTCACTCTGTGGGTAGAAGACCCATGCCACACTACATCAGGGGGTTCCACTCAAAGGGTAGAGAACCCATGAGCTTGTATGTTAAGGGGTTCCAGTGCAAGGAGTATGGGAGCCCCACAACCTAGTGAAATAGGGGGTTTCCAACCTCGGCCTCTCTCTCTAATGATATTTCTTGATCACTTCCATCATTATGTGTCACATAAAGAAGCTTCATGCTCAAAACATTCCATGTTATATCCTTAAATACACTAAAAAGTCTACCATCATATTCTAAATGTAAAACTACTCAGGATAGTCTACCCAGGGTCTAAAATCCAAGTCCAGACAAAGGAGATATGCAAGGTGAGAGTTTCTTAAAGGGGTAGATAACATGTATGGGATCCACACAGTGGGTGGTCTTGCTTTGTTTCCTTGTAGTTTTCTCCTCTAGGCATGGTTCAAAGGCCATGTCACCATACACAGCATGTAAGTGTTACCACACGATGTGTCTCATCCACCATGGTCTTTCACATGGGATCTCGGTCATGCTTGTGTTTTTTGGGTCATGACCGTGTACCTAGTTGTGTACCTAGTCATGTATGGTTAGTTTATCCTACCCTTATACTCCTAGAGTAAAGGAAATTTCCTCCCACATGGGTTCCTTGTATTGACCTGTCCCTTGTTGGATAGAGCCAATGAATTATTTAATTACATTTTCAAGATTACAAGGAATCAAATCCCAAAGTAATGAAAAGTTTATTAGTTTTGGAAAACCAGAAACATACATAAGTTAAACGTTACAACTTGAAAGGGAAAACAATATAGAACTCCTTTGACACCATCCATAACTCCTAGGTTATCCTTGTAGGTCATTCATTATATATTTCCACAAAACCTAGGGAAAAGTAAAACATATTAAAGGGGTGAGCTCAGATTCTTAGTAAGGGTAAACAATATAGAAAAATATATCATAAATATAAACATTAGGCATGGTGAATAACAAAAATACATTCCTTTAAAAATAAACTTGAACACATTATGGAAGGAATAAGAGCTGAAAAAATAATTTCATAATAAAGCACTACCATGGGTATTTTACTAGTCATATAACCACCTGAAATTTTAATTTCTAGTTTCATAATGATGTAATTCATAATGCGGAACATCATAACCATATTGTTAAGGCCTCATGCTAAGACCATAAATAACCATTTTGTCAAGGCCTAATGCCAAGACTGTAGTTTGTCTCATTAGACCTACCGATGCGCCGAGGGGATATAGTGGGCCCCAACTGACACTTAATAAGTCCAATATATTCCTAATATTAATGGGTATCTACATAAACAATATACACATTCATATTGAAACTAACATATGAAATGTAAATAACTTTCTCCAATCATTAAACATAAACATTAACCATTCAGAATAATATGGTTAATGGTTTCAAGATAGCACATCCATAGTCAAAATAATCATAAACCATTCAATAAAACATGGTGGATGATATCATAGTAGATAAACCTCAATTAAGTACAATATTTAACAAATAAGAAGATACTTTTAAATGATACCATTAAAAAATCCTTGAGGAAATAATCCTTAAACATTAAAAAGTGTCCCATACCACCTGGAAACATTCAAATCATAATCCCTTAGAATTTCATGAGAATAATGTGACTCTTTATATGATATAACAAAGGGTATTACATAAACCACCAGCAATAAATAAGTGGTGAATAAATCATATATCTCAAAAAAGTTAAAGTGGGATGAGAAAAATTCTTTTTACCTTGGAAATGAGAGTTCTTTTGGAAAATCATTTGTATTTGTCATGAAATCAGATTGTAAACATGTATATCACAGAAAATAAAATGTAAGGACATTGAAATTACATTTTAGGTATAAATGATGTCCCACTGAAGTGAAATTAGATAAAATTTGTTTTTAAATAAGCTTTAGAATTAAAACATTTTAGTGTGGTTTAAGGAATTCATTAAAGAGATTTTAAATCACAAAGGAATGTTTGCTTTCATAAAACCATAAATGAACCAAAATATTTTTTTCAGGTTAAAATTTGTGATTTTAGAAATATTTGCTTAAAATATATTATAGATTGAACTTCAAAATAGGTAAGAATTTGAGAAGTTCCTTGAATCGGGCTTACATTTCGAAAGAATTTTTGAAATATTCTTTTAAAACATGTAACTCCCCATAAAATAAATAAGGATTATGATTGGTAAATATATATATATCATTAAAAAATAATTTATGATGAGTAAATAATAATAAATAATAATTTCATCAAGTTTAGTAGGGAATAAGAGCAACCCGAATGAAAATGGAGGTTCGGGTTGAAAATACTTACAAATTTGTAATCAATTGAATCGTATGCCACAAAATTAATAATCATAAAATGATACATTTAATATCATGAAAATAAATATATTCATGGTATGAAACATAAATTGTAAGTTTACATACACCATACACAAGTAATATTACTGAATATGAAATATCTCAAAAAAATGGAAGTGAGATGAAGAAACCCTTACCATAAGTTCGACGGTGTTTTTAAATTGATATTAGTGTCCTGGATAACCAAATTAAATTCATTAATTAATATTTACAGATCCTGTTATTTATGTAATTTATTTATTTCATCCTTTTTAAGTTCATTCATGGTCTTCTTTATGGGTTTAAGAGGTTCAATTTTATTGTTTGGGAGCATTTTCTTCCTTGGTATTCATGACCAGTTTTCTTATATACATGTAAAGATAAACATATAAGATAAGAATGGTTGTCCAGAATAGAAGATGTATTGTATTTTTTAACATCCAGAAGATTAAATGGTTATAAAATTCATTTGGTTAATGGGAGTGAATATGAATCATTATATAAAACTTTATTGATAATTGTTTGGGTTAAATGGAGGATTTTCGATCATAATGAACTCATTTTGATTTATAAATTAATATCATGTGTAAAAAAAGATTCTATAACCTTAAATAAGTTATATTACATATATTATAGTCTTATTAAACCATAAAAATGGTTTCATGTCCATAATTTAATATGGTATTATAAATTGAAAACTCGTCGTCCTTGAATGTGATAAATTAACACATTTGGATGGTGTCTTCATTTATAGTGTAAAAGAAGGGGAAATGATAGATGATGATGAATTATTCCATTATAAAAACAAAATTACAGTACATGTAAGTTACTGGAGCTATAATAACATTTGGATGAAAGGAGGTGAGGAAAGAAAAGGAAAAAAGGAACTCAAAATAAAAAGAAAAGTTGAGAAATCCTTTATGAAAATTCGGCAGCCTAATGCCATCACTTAAAAATTAATAAAATATTTTTATCAGATAAAAATGGGTATATCATCATTCATAAATAATATTTACATTAATGGTTGTATGGAATGACATATCCCATCATAATACAATTGAAATTAAAAGAGAATAACATAATAAGAGTACTTGAAAACGAGAAGGGTGGTAGATTTCCTTACCTTGTAGAGTAACTCCTAAAACTTGAAGGTTGTGACCTTGGGGGAGTGAGGACACATTGTTAGGACTCCTATGGAGGTAAAACTATAAGATGTTTGAGGATGGTGAATTTTGAAAGAAATAAAATGAAGGAATTGTTGAGTATTTATAGTAAAAGAGAGGGAGTTTTTTATTAATTTCCAAGGACACCTCATTAGTGGTATTTTCAAAACCATGGGATTTCCAATGGTATTGGAAAATTTTAACACCTCATATAATATTCTATTACACATGTGTTGACCATAATTATTACATCATTATGATGTCATTAAACATACCGAAAACTCAAAACTGTATTTTTACTATTCATGAAAAACTAAAGTATTTTATAAAATTCTCATAAATTCAGTGTAACCTAATATCGACATTATTAATTCAAAAATGAAATTTAATTTATAATAATAATTCTCTAAATATGAAAATTTGAACTTTTAACTATGAAAATACATATTTATTAAAAATAATAGCAGACAAAAAATCATAGTAAAATTTACGAAACTTAAAAAAATAAAATTATTTTATCATTTTTAATTAAATAAGAGTGTTTTTATAAGAATATTTAATTATTATAAACATTAATAAAATATTATTTTGATATAATAATTTAAATCTCTCTAAAATGTACAAATTTTACCTAAAAATCAATTTATCAAATTCGTTATATTTTTAAGAAAAACTAAAATCAAAACAGAAATGATAGAACAAAAAAATTATTTATAATTTCTTAGGTGATGTTACTACTCCAATGGTCATATTAATATTCATAAGGGTAAGTTACTATTCATAAGGGTATGTTACTATTCATAAGGTTAAGTTACTATTCACCAAAAATATAAGTTGATCCTATCAGACTCTAAATATCTTACTGATCGTAACTATGTATGTCAGTTTTTCAAAATTAAAATCACAAAGCTGGAAAAATTATTTTTACTGGCTAGGTTAAAACAAATTAGGGTTTTGTAGAGACTCAGTGTTTTATACTTTCAAAATTTATTTATAAATCCTTGGGGAGTTACAATCCTAGTTGTGTGCAGCTAACACACAGCTTAGCCACTCTGGGAGGGTCCCATGGTGTTTGTACCCAGCCACATAGCATGTGATACTTAACTCAGCTGAAAATCCTAGTTGTCACGGAAAAGGAGGTTTATGGAGTGTGTTCTTTCAAACTATACAATGTGAGCTATGGTTTTTTACATAAACTCTAGAATCTCTACGTATTTCTCTTGATCTAGCCCCTCTGCTGTGATTTTTTCTATTTGAACACCCAAAACTAGTGGGAATCACCTCCAACTATTAATTCCTAGCCTCCAATGAAAGAAAATTGGAATCTAGGTATCCTAATAAATCCCACAATGTCGCACATCATGACACTAGTCACCTGCCGCACAATCCGATCACCCCTCCAAATACCGGATCTAAGGAGTATCACCTACAACCCACATCATTCCTTGGTCTGTATACAAACCATCGATATTCATGTCATTCATCCTACCATAATGGATTTGAGGGTTTGATCATGCTCGAACCTGCCCCGGGAATTTCAAACCGCGGCCCCATAGGCCAATGGTAAAGAAAGTGATTAACAAGATGGGAAATGCATAAGAACACAGTAAATACTTCATTGTCCAAGAGTTCTTGAACAATAATTACAAAAAAGGGGTTTTCCAAGGGAGATATAATGGAATAAGAAAAATAATTTGATTAAATAATTTGATTAACAGGATGGGATCCTGATAAGTATGTAAAAACATAGATCAAAGATAAAGTAGATTAATAATCCAAGATCAAAATTTTGATCAAGTTTGGAAATCATAATTGATTATCCCTATCTCATTTATGGATCAATTTTTGGTGAATCATGTGTTCTCCAGTGGTGGAGAAGACCAATTTCAGTCACCGTTTCTCGATCCACCTTGATATGATTGTCATTTTTCATCTGATGTTGATCTAACAATGAATAATATTCTCTTTACCCTATCATATCTAGCAAGGGTTATATGGATAACACTTACAAATTGTCACAATAATGGATTTATAGAGTGAGGGTTGGGTAAGTTTTGTTAAATTAATTAATTCACTTAACACACCCACCAATGGCTACTTTAGATAAACTTCTAGCACCAAACAACATTAAGTTTCACCTAGGGTAAACCCCATATTCTAGAATCAACAATTGTCCTAGATTTCTGATCTGAGAATTTTTGTGGGAGATATTCCATTTTTTTGAAAAATTATGTACACATTATATTAATATTTTTAATATTTTTATATTATCAATTTTGGGCCCATCGGGCCTTCAAATATCATGTCTTCCAAGTTCCTGGCTTCGAAAATCTTTCTTAATATATTTCAAAGTATTAGAAGGTAAAAATAGGGTCAATATATTATAGGTGTAGAGATGCAGGTGTTTGATGGAGATTGAGATCACATCAAATCCCATTATATCTTGAGTATAATTGAGTCTTTGATAGAGGCCACACTTTTCATATATTTATAGATATAGATATTTGTATTTTTTCAATGCTATAAAGACCCATGGGGTTACACTTTGTGATTGACTGAATGTGGATTGAGTTTGAATCAAATAAATACTCTAAAATTGTTTTAGAGTTAATCCAAAAGTGTTTTGGATGGGTATTCATAAGGTATTACATAAGGTTTAATACAAGGTGAAGTTGATAATAAATTTCCAAAAGTGTTTTTGAAGATATCCAAAAGGAGTTTTGGATATGGTTTCACAAGTTATTGTATACAATACAATATAAGGTAAAATAGAAAAAAATATATTAGGATTTAGTTAAAGTGGGATATTAAAGGATATATGACCTAAGGTCATATTTATATATGATATATTTAGTGGTTGTATATTAGCTTACATAAAAATTGTGATTTTATTACATTGGGTGTATTATTTTGTGTGTTCTAGACACCTAAACCATTCTCTATATAGGCTACCATTAAATGAAATCATTTCATTTTTAAATTAAATTTACAAGGAGTAAATGTATAAGATGCATAAACCATCCATGGTATTTACTCAAGAATTTTAACACGTGAATAAATAAGACAACCCAATTATTTTATTTTGACATTATAAATTATAAATCTATAAAATAGATGTAGTGGGTGTGTATTGAGATCATCATTCTTGAAAAGAACTCCCTAAGACTCATATCTATATTAATCTTCTTTTCATATTGAGGTATTATCACCCTGGAAAGAAAATGAATCTTATTCAAATGTCATATGATTATTCACAATTTGTGGATACCTATGGACACTACAAGAAAAGAGATAGTTAGCGAAGTTTTATTCGTGGAAACCCGTGAAATAAATCCAATTAAAATATATATATATAATATAATTGTGGTTTCATAAAACCATCATGATATTTTTATTTTTTTAATTAGAGGCGGTTTCAATTAAACCGCTGCTAATTTTTTTTTTAAAAACCATAATCCCTCCCCCAACCATGCTCCCTCTATACGACCCCAACCCCGACCCCCCCCCCCCCCCGCCCCACTCCCACCTCCTCCAACCTCTTCATGTCCTCTCCCTGGTGGTGACTCGAGCACGTGAACCCAATCCCATTACCCGTGACCCCCCTTTCCATTACCCCCACGACCCCCCCCCCCCCACCCCCTCCAACCACCTCTCTGGTCATCTTGTCAACAACGCGACCCCCCCTATGACCTCCCTCTCCCTGATTCAGTTCCCCTCATCAGCGGCAATGTGGACCCCCCCCCCCCCACCTCTGACCTCCCTCTCCCCTACTCAGATCCCCTCCTCAGCAGCAACACAAAACCCCCTTCAAGGTTTCATCCTCCTCCCCATAATCACCCTAAATCTATTATTACTCAAATGAGTTATTTTCTTGTAATTTATCTCTCCATTTCTGATTTTTATGTATACATGGTATTATATTTCACTTTATTAATTAGTAAAAATCATTCCATGAATGTTTATTGAACTTTCTATATATATTAATTCATAATTGTTTTTGTAATAACTCTATATATTACATTTGATTATGCAGTTTCTAATTTTCATTTGATAATAAATTATTTACGATTTATTTATTATAGTTTGAGCCCATTATCGTTATTGTATAATCACTCTATACTTTTATTACAAAAGTAATTCATTATATATGCTTCTATTAGATTAATTTTTATTGAAGTTATATGATTGACCTTAATGATTTATTTATTGTGTAATCACAATATATTTTATTTTTAGATTATGAAATTTCTAATTAATATAATCTTTTATAATCAATCTATAGTTTATTTATGGATTATGAGGCCTTTCCTTGAGAGAGTATGAATCCAATATATTGACCGGTAAAATGATTCACATGAAAATAGATGAGTTTATCCAACAATGTAATTGGGCTTCACATCATTTATATGATAATACAAGATGAAAATCATCCACTTAGGAAACTCAAGACTTTATTTAATTTATCATCATGCCTATTTGATGAAAATTATGTTTAATAAGTCATATATTCTTAAAATAAAAAATATTAATCCTTTGTGTAACATCATTTGATGTCCTTCTGTATTTTATTCTCCCCTCCCAAATGAAAACAATTTACCAATTGTATCCTTCAACAAGCCCCTTAAATAATATTTTCGGTCCCCCAAGGTGGTTTGTGATATGTGTTACGTAGTTATAACTATTTATACTTGTCAATCCCAAATTACATAGTTTAGCAAAAACATGTAATTCCATAATTGAGATTCAATTATACTTCCACTAGATAATGAAATGTGATTTGAATTTTAAATTATAAGATGAAAATTACTCCCTGAGCATGTTGCAGATTAATTATTTTATAATTTGAGTTTTTTTCATTCAACCATGTCCGGTCAACAATGACATGTATTTATAATTTAATCATTTCATCACTTTACATCGAGATAAAAATATTATGAAGCAATATAAATCTTCAAAATACCATAATTATAACATTGGTTAATTATACAAAATTTTCTTGTCATTTTCATTTGAACCATTAATAAATAAATATTTGAATAACTGTAACTATATATATCATTATTTAATTCATTGCATCATTTCTTATTAAATTTTTCATTGATATGAAATATTCATTTTTGATTAACAATTGGTTTTGTTCGAATTTATTTTTTTGATTGAGACATAGGATGTTGGCATTGTAGAGACAGGGTCTCGAAAGACACATACCTTTGGCTTTCCTATTCTATAATTCCGTATAAGTAAAATTATAAACAAAATTCATGTTTCAGGAGGCCTTTTGTGGGTTCTTGTTATTACTTCACCAGGGAACTTGCAATTCAGGTGTAAATTTTTTCACATTCAAATGAAATTGTAATTGAACTCTTTATGGTTAATGCTAAGAAGATATTTTGTATATGATTTTGAAATCCATGACAAAAATTAATTCTTGATATGTTTCATTTAAGTAAATAATTTGAATACCATAATATACATGATACTATATGGTTTCATGTTTTTCCTTACTTTGTAAATTCATAGATATACTCACTGTGGATTTTTTACTCACTTGTCTCATATTTTCATTCCATATTTACTATTTATTCTTTTAATCTCATGGTTTCATTCCATTTTTACTATTTATTCATTTAATTTTTTAATTCATACTCAACACGTTATTTTTAAAATCTAATCATGTGCAATTGCATGAGATAAAATACTAGTTACTATAATGGAATAATGGATTAAATTTTTTGAAGCCTTTTTATATTATAAAAATGTATATATAATAAATCAAAAAATATACTTTGTTGTATTTATAAAACACTTGTTTATAATTTTTCAAACATATGTAATATTTTAATCAAAATATTGAATTAGTCAAATAAATTAAAAAATTATTTTTCTTCACCTATTGAAGTTATATCCATAAAATGTACATTTTATTTTAGATCAATATTATCATATTATGTAATAATTATAGTTTCTTTATTGGGAATAAATGTATGATTACTATGATTAATGTTGATAATCATGATAATGATAAAATATTATTTTTGATGAATTATTCTATTAATGTTTTGTAACATTTAAATAATAAATTATATTGATCTATTTAAAATATTTACACCATAATGATGTTTAAAAACATATATGATTATATTAACACAAATTTTATTAGTAATAAAAACATTATAATATTAAAAAAATAGTAAAAATATAATTTTTCTATATAAAATAGTTTTCTAATATATAAAATGTTGTGTTTTAAATGTCATTTTTATCATGATTACAAATTTCATTACATTAAATTCATAAAAATGAAGTATGAACACACACAAATTTAGTTAGAGAGGTTATTTTATATGTTTAGTAAAACATAATTTATACAAGTGGATTATTTTGTTCGAGTTGGGGTGGTTTGTTCGAAGCTGCTCATGCTCATGAGAGATTAGACTTTGATCCTACCACTGTGATAATGGCAACAAGGAAATGTGTCAATAATGCATACAACCATCATGAAAATGTGAATTCCTACTACTTATTTAATTAATTTTTTCATCATTTTATCTATAATTTGTAAGTTAATTTCCTTAAAAATTTTATCTAATACTTATTTAGTTTCTTTCACAAATATTTTTGGAAGATGTATTTTTCTTTCAACTATCTACAATAAGGCACAAAAGAGATAAAATGTTTCTTTCTACCAATGTTACCAATGATTTATATTTTCATTGCCTTTCTTTTTCAAACTTCCAACACTGCATATTGATTCGATGTTATTAACTGAAAAACCATTATCATTATTGCAAGTTAGAAGAGTAGAGGAATCTCATTTTCCCATTTTGGTGACTTCTAATGATATAATTGGCATATGATCTTCCTCTTCTCCTTTGGATTTCAACAACAAGAAAGGTTTTTTTCTAATAACATCGAGTTAATATGTAGAATTGAAAGTTAAACAAAGAATGACAATGTAAATCATGGTAACATTAGTAGTTTGAATTTTTTTTGAGACTTTGGGATATGTAGGAATCATCCACATCTCAATATGATATATGATGTGACCGGTATGACTCCAAGTGCTTGTTTTTATTTAAAATTTACATTAATTTTAGTAAAAAAGACAACTGACATACTCAAAACTGAGAAAACATATTCTTATTGTTTTGATACTTTAAGACAACAATATATAAGTAATTTTTTCAATGTAAGAATTATTCACACCTAAATCTGATACACCATGGTACTAGTATGACTCAAAGTGTCTGTTATCAGTTTAAAATCAATATTTTAGTTAAAAAAAGTTTCACTCATTGAAAACAAATAAAGCATGATCATGTTTTCTTGATTATTTATTGAATAGAATCATAAATCATTTATGATGCGTAGGAATCAGTCTCAAGTCAAACTGATACATGATGTGTTTTTTTGAGTCAAAGTGTGTGTTTCCATTTTAAAATGACAATTAAGTAAAAAAGAAAAGTGAAATACTCAAAATTGAGAAAATGAATTCATATTGTTTTGATACTTTAGTAAAATGATTCATAAGTCATTTGATACATGTAGGAATCACCCTCACCTCAATCTAATGCATGGTGTGACCGGTATGACTCTAAGTGCTTATTTTTATTTAAAATTGACGTTGATTTTAGTACAAAGGAAAAATGACCTACTCAAAACCAAGTAAATTCATTTAAATTATTTTTATATTTTAGGAAAATGATCTATAATTCATTTTTGATGTGTAGGAATCATTCTCACCTCAATCTGATACACTATGTGTCTGGTATGACTCAAAGTATTCATTATCAGTTTAAAATTGAAATTTTAGTTCAAAAAAGTTTCACTCATTTAAAACTGAGAAAATGCACACAGATTTTCTTGATAATTTAGGAAATTGATTCATAATTCATTTTTGACATGTATGAATTATTCTCACATTGAACTGATACATGATGTGATCAGTATGAGTCAAAGTGCGTGTTTCTAATTTAAAATGACAATTTAGTAAAAAAAATAGTGATGTACTCAGAACCAAGAAAACACATTCATATTATTTAGATACTTTATTAAAATTATCCATAAGTCATTTTAGATGTGTAGGAATCATCCTCACCTTAATCAGACACATGGTGTGACCGGTATGACTCCAAGTGCTTATTTTTATTTAAAATCGACATTAATTTTAATAAAAAGGAAAAATAACCTACTCAAAACTGAGAAAACACATTTGAATTATTTTGGTACTTTAGGAAAATGATCTATAAGTAATTTTTTATTTGTAGGAATCAGTCTCACCTTAATCTGATACACGATGTACCTAGTATGACTCAAAGTGTCAGTTATCAGTTTAAAATTTACATTTTAGTTCAAAAAGTGTCACTCACTAAAAAATGAGAAAACATGCTTGGATTTTCTTGATAATTAATGAAATAGATTCATAAGAAATTTTTGACATGTATTAAATGGTCTCATATCGAACTGATACATGATATCATCTTTATCAGTCAAAGTGTGTGTTTTTAGTTTAAAATGACAATTTAGTAAAAAAGACAAGTGACGTACTCAAAACTGAGAAAAAGCATTTGGGTTGTTTTGATAATTTAGTAAAACTATAAATAAGACATTTTATATTTGTAGGAATCATACTCACCACAATCTGAAGCATGGTGTGACTGGTATGACTCCAAGTTCTTGTTTTTATTTAAACTTTTCATTAATTTTAGTAAAAAAAATATATAACCTACTCAAAACTAAGAAAATGAAATCGCATTATTTTGATGCTTTAGTAAAAAAATTTATAAGTCATTTATGATGTTTTGGAATCAATATCACCATAATATGATACACTATGTGCCCGTTATGACTCATAGTGCCTGTTATCAGTTTAAAATCGATATTTAGTTCAAAAAGTGTCACTCATTGAAAACCAAAAAAACATAATTATATTTTTCTTGATAATTTATTAAATTGATTCCTAATTTATTTTGGATGTTTAGGAATCGGTCTCATATCAAAAAAATACATTATGTGACCAGTATGAGTCAAAGTGTGTGTTTCCAGTTTAAAATGACAATTTAGTAAAAAATATAAGTGACACACTCAAAAATGATAAAATACATTCAGATTGTTTTTATAATTTAGTAAAACAATCCATAAGTCATTTGAGATGTTTATAAATCATACATACCACAATCTTATGAATGGTGTGACAGGTATGACTCCAAGTGCTTATTTTTATTTAAAACTGACAATAATTTTAGTAAAAAGGACAAATGACCTACTCAAAACCAAGAAAATGCGATATTATTATTTTGATACTTTAAAAAAATGATCTGTAAGTCATTTTTTATGAGTAGGAATTAGTGGAATCCCAATCTGATACACGATGTTCCCAGTATGACTCAAAGTGTCTGTATTCAGTTTAAAATCGATATTTTAGTTCAAAAAGTGTCACTCATTGAAAATTGAGAAAGCATGCTCATATTTTCTTGATAATTTAGGAAATATATTAAAATTTTATTTTTGATGTGTAGGAATCAATCTCACATCAAACTGATACACGATGTGATATTCATGAGTCAAAGTATGTGTTTTGAGTTTAAAATGACAATTTAGTAAAAAAGACAAGTGACGTACTCAAAACTAAGAAAATGAATTTGGGTTATTTTGATACTTTATAAATATGATCCATAAGTCATATAAGATGTGTATAAATTATAATCATTCCAATCTGACACACATTGTGACCGGTATGACTCCAAGTGCATAATTTTATTTAAAATTGATTTCAATTTTAGTAAAAAGGAAAAATATCCTACTCAAAATCAAGAAAATGAATTCGGATTGTTTTGATACTTTAGTAAAACGATACATAAGTCATTTATGACATATAGGAATCAACCTCACCTAAATATGATACACAATGTGCCCAGTATGACTCAATGTGTTCGTTATCAGTTTAAAATCGATATTTTAGTTCAAAAATTATCACTCACTAAAAACTGAGCAAACACGCTAGGATTTTATTGATAATTTAGGAAATAGATTCATAAGAAATTTTTTGATTATAGGAATTGGTCTCATTTAAAACTAATATAGGATGTGATATGTATGATTCAAAGAGTTTGTTTCCATTTTAGACTGACAATTTAGTAAAGAAGACAATTGATGTACTCAAAACCAAGCAAACGCTTTCAGATTGTTTTGATACTTTAAGACTATGATAAATAAGTCATTTTAGACATGTAGAAATCATACACACCTCAATTTGATTAACGGTGTGACCATATGAATCCAAGTGCGTCTTCCAATTTATAATTAACATCAATTTTAGTAAAACAGCCAAATAACCTACTCAAAAATAATCAAATGCATTCGGATTGTTTTTGATACTTTAGTAAAATAGTCCATAAGTCATTTGTGATGTTTAGGAATAAACCACACCTCAGTCTGATACACGATGTGCCCGATATGGATCCAAGTGTGTATTTTTATTAAAAATTGACATCAATTTTAGTAAAAAGGATAAATGACCTTCTCAAAATTTAGAAAACTCCTTCAAATTGTTTTGATTCATTATAAATTTACAACACATAATTTTGAATAACAGTTTTTCTGTGATGTCCATAAATGAATTTTTAGTGTTTTAAAACACTAAAATGTGCATGGAACATTCCAAACCATAGAAAGACAAACACTCCTAAGTTTTTTTTGAAATATAAGAAATGATATGATATCAAAGTCTTTAAAATGTGTTTATTAATTCAAGTTCAATCACATCACATGTCACTTTAAAAATAAATTAGAATATTTACTTATCCCTTTTCAGTTTCAAGTGTTGAATCTTATCTTAAAGAGGTAATTTTATTTTTTTCAAAGTGTTTTTCATTATATATTATTTATTTTATGTTAAAATTTCTTCTCTTTGATTAAAAAAATAACAAATTTTATATGCATCATTCTGAATATATTCTGTGTCTTTTTTCTTTCACATTTCTTTTCTTAAATGTTCTAGTTTTCATTGTAGGTGGCAGATGTTAGTAGTAGGCATGAGGATGATTGTTCTGATCCATGACATTCTCCTGGTTTTATACTATAATTCTGATTTATTATATATATTTTTAATTTTTTTTTCTTTTTTTCTATATTTGATGAGATGGTGTGGTTAGTTTTAGTTGATGAGATGATGCGGAGGTAGACAGATGTAGTGGAGGTCATGGCATGGATGTATATTGGGCATTAGTTATTTTTGGACATATTTTATATGCATATATTGATAACTAAGGTATTAGTTGATAGATGTATGAGTTTATAGAGATTGCGGTTATAATGATTATGGATATTTTTATATATGACTTTGGATGTATGACATATATTTGATGGTTTTATCATATATTCTTGTTTTATTTTATTGCATGTTAGTTTATTATTTGATATTTTATAAAAAAAATAATTTATCAATGGTTTTTAGTAACCGCAACGAAATACATTGAATAAAATATGTTTTAATGGTGTTTAATTAAAATCTCCACTCATATGTTTAGCAGTGGACAGTTTCATTTTATTTATATTCCACTGAGTTTCTTTTAAATAAAATTATTGTAGCTAAATAAACATAAAACTACCGCTAAATATTACAAAAACAAAACATATTAAAACCATTTCCAAATAAAAAAAACTCCTGTTAAATGACTATCCATCATGTAATACACTGTGGTTTTATTAACTTCTATTATACAATTATGTGGTGGAATAAATTGCTACTTGTTGAAAAAAAACACCACCGCTAATGACCTTTTTTGTAGTGGGAGGTGGGATGATTTGTTTTCCATTTTAGTGATCCCTCTCAAACTCATTCAATGGAGTTTAAAGATGGTGTATTAGACTCTTCAGAATATTTTATTCCTTTATATTATTTCTATATTTCATTATTTTATGCAGTTTCATATTATCGTTCATGGATATCTCTAGACAAGGGTTTAAATTTATTCCCCTTGATTTGATAATAATTATTATACTCTAACAAAAACCTTCAGACTCGACATTATTTGATCCTTTTAGATATTTTAATTTAGTCTCCTTTTTTTGTTTTTCCTTTTCTTCTTATGGTCGGCCCCCTTATAATCTCATAAACAATCAAAATAGTATTTAGTTTATTGATGTTCCATTCATCCAAGTCTTGATCCTCAAGGGTTGAGATCTCCAGTTTTAATTTATCTAAGAGGGTCCTCATCATATTCTTCATGATGGTAGAATCTTCAATAAATTTACCATATCTTTGAATATATTTTATGATTTTGTTTACTCGAATAAATAAATCATCCATGAATTTATCTTTTCTCATTTGTGTATCTTTATATTGAGCCTCAATTATTTGTAACTGAACTTCTTTTACCTTCTTCTCTCTTTCATAGATATCATGGAGTTTTCTCGATATTTAATTAGTTGCCTTCATTCCTATAACTCATGTCAAATATTTCTCTAAGAGTGATAATAGTAATTCATTGCTTTCTCTCCCTTCAGTTTTGATATTATTATTCTCCAGTTGAGTGTAGACCATTATGGATTTAGAAATATTAACACCATTCTTGAAGATATTAAGAATGTATAGGCTGGGTGATAAAAAATACAAAACCAACCTCTATATCTCTATCCATAGTTGGAATTATTTTCCATCAAACATTTGGTCTCTTTTGTTGTTTATAATATTAATTAACTACAAGGATATCATTGATCAAAATATAATAAATTGAAAGAAAATTTACTTATGTAAGAATTATAACTAGAACTTTTTCATACTAATTGTTAGGTATCAAATGATCAAATCATTGAGAAATATTTTCAAGAAATTTTTCTCTAATACCAATTGATAGGTCTAGGGAAGAGTATACCACCACTTAGAGAGTAGGTGAATAAGTCATGACCAAAAACAACAACTCTCACATTCAAACAACATGATTCCTATCGTCTTTTGGTGTGAAAAGATCATGATGGTGAAGATGTGATGATAAAAGGTCAAGTGAGAAAGAACATGCATAGACATAAGGGTTTTTATAAGGTTCTCTCACCCTTATTATTAGGTGGTTAATCCTTAGTGAACAACCGTTGAGATCATACTACCTACATTCCAATTTATTATCAAATAAACAAAATGGAGTAAGAGGATTATCTTAAACTCTAATTACAAGATAAATGACAATCACTGACAAGTCAAACAATCTCGGTTTCCTATAACTCATGTGCCTTTGGAATTTGGGATTGGTGTTCACCATTTTTCATCTCTATAGAATCATATTAAATCCTCATTAGAATACTCCAAGAGTGGGTGGATCTATCTTTGTTTCATTGTACACATAGTCTAGGTAGGTTTCCTATTTATTTATAGAAATAACATACATTATAGTGTGAAAAAACTATTTATAGTGTATCCTAAAATTTGAAAGATATAAAAGTATGAATCCTAAAGATCTCAAAGTATCTTGATATATCTTTGACTGGATTTATGGTGTGTCCCATTTATTATGGCATGGAACCATCATTTTTTCTAGAACCATAGATCTGTTAATCTTCTCTGGTCAAACTCATTACAAAATGGAACCTTCATTGTGGTATGGTATTCTTCAGATTTTCATAACCATCAATTTATAATACCTTTATCATCCATGTGGTAGTAGTGTGGTTTCTCTTATTGTGTTGTAGTCCTCTTCATCCCCTAGAACATTTATGTCATGTATCAGTGTCTCACTACGCAATCACCACTCGACCCTTGGATCAATGTTGAACTCTAATCTCTTGGGGCTATCTTCATGTAATAGTCGACACCACAGGAATCCCTCAAATTCACTATTGTGGCGCAACCTATCCTACTACATCATGATTCGCTTTGGGTCAAATTAACTTTTGTGATATTAGTCTCTCATATTAGATTAACAAATTCTCTAATATTCATCACCAGGTAAAAACCTAAGTGTTTATGGCATGACCCCCCTCATATGAGATTAATCTAGTTTTGTGTAGGAAAAACTCAGGGATGTCACCTACTTGTGTCAAAAAATATATTCCATGTATGATAATAACTCAACCGCATTGTGGGGTGAGCATCGTACTTTATTTCATGGTTTAGTCCTTTTCGACATAACTTTACTCTTTTCATTTCTATGAATCTCTACTCAACTCCAAAGAGACTCCAACTCATCCATGAGGATGTTTCTAATTAATACAACATGAAAACATCTCTAACTCATGAATAAATTATTCTAAAGAAATAATTCATAACATACCTTTAGTATAAAGATCATTTAAAAACCTTATCATAGGATAGAATAGTGATTATGAAAGAACTTCATCCCTCGATATAAGATCAATGTCACATTGACCATGTCTTGGTTGAGATAACTCAGCTCCCCAAAAGTCAATTCAACTTCATGAGGGTTCTTCAAGATTCAATCTCTCAAAAGGAACTTCATAGGTTTCTATATGTCATACTATATGACATATCAATATCGTATACTACGATAGTGGAATATACACATCATATAAATCATGCTGATATTCCCTAAATCCATATATATATGATATATATATATATATATGATATATATATATATATTTGATGTATTTCATGAAAAAATGTGATTTTCATGAAAAAAGGGGAATATCATTTATATTGCCTACAATAATAGTTATCATTTGGATAGTTCAATCATCCACATGACTATCATTAATTGTAGTGTTTCATTTGATGAATTTTTTGGGAGTAAATAAAAATTATGAATTCATTTTGTCAATGGTATTTATTCATGTGTTTTAATATATGAATAAATGAGATAATCCAAGGAGAATGCTTTAGGATTATAAATTATGCATCCATATGAAGGTTGTAAGAGGTGTGTGTGGTTGTTTCACACTAGTCCAAAACTCCCTGAGAATTATATCACTCTTCATATTCCTTATTTTCTTGTTGAGGTACTAAAATATCATGGAGAAAAGTTAAATCCAATTAAAAGTATGGATGATTTAGATCAGACCATGGATACATCATAGATGTGGGATGATTTTCCACTTATGTGATCTTTATCAAATGAATATAAAGATAGATAATTTTCAATATATTCTACAATGTATGATATTCATGTTTTATAGTATTATTCATTTTAGTATTTTATTAATTTTCAAATTATCTTGCATGGAGATCCTTGAAAAAGGGTTTTAATCACTTTTGTTTGATCTGACAATTGTTATTAAACACCTTTTAACCCCTTTAGTGGTATCAGAGTGATACATGCTTAAGTTTTTTGAAATCATGTGCATAAATGAAGAAAAAATGCAAAAACATAGCATCATTTAAAAGGTTTTTAAAAAATCTATAAAAGGGTTTACCCTTATGTACTAGAATATGTAAAGGTATCTCAATCTTTACCCTTACGTAGTAGGGCTACATAAAGGTGACGATGTTCTTACCCTTAAACTTGTGAGATGCATAAGAGTAACCAAGGATTTACCCTTATGAGGAGTGGTCTACGTAAGGGTCATCACAACTTACCTTTATATTAAATTAGGTTTTCATAAAGGTATTTATATTTTTAAAATGGTTACATTAAGGTAATTGGGTACTTTGACCTTACATGTATAGGTACCAGAGTCATTGTGCAAGGGTCCTTGAAATTTACCTTTATAAAGAGAAAGAAAAATAAAGATTAATTTTATCCAAAAGACATGAATAAAGGTTTTACCTATATTTGAGGCTCTACATAAGGTTTCTTTCCTCATTAACCTTGTGTAGTGGTTTCTAAATTCATGTAAAGGTAATGGGTCACTTACCCTTACACGAGCCAACTATGTAAAGGTTATACACTTACATATTGAGGTTTCTTAGAGCTTTGTGAAGGTAAAATGGTGTCTTACCTTTACACAGAGGATCCAAATGGTCTACATAATGGATATTTAATAATTTTCCTTGCTTAGAGTGGTTACATGAGGGTAAATAGAGGATACCCTTGATGGTTTCAGGCGTAGTGGAAATGCTTCTCGAGGCTTATTCCAACTCAGTAAATTTTAGAATTAATGGATTATTCACATAATGTACAAGACATGAATGTTATTAGTAATGAATATTTTTCACATAATATTGACAATGACAAGCATTGGAACCAAGAGTAGATCATTTCATTTTAAATTTATAATTAGTAGATATTGATTATCCAAAACCGTTTTTGGTTATCCTTTATTGTGTCTATAGGATCCAAGTGTATAATCCCTCTTGAGGTGATCCACATGTGCTCTTATGATCTTATAATGATATCGATGAATCATCAGGTGCTAGAATGTTCGATTGATCATCTTGCATTGTTCGTCTTGATCATGTCACATTTATCCAGTCTTCAATAAATTCTCTTGATCTTCTCATTATTGAGAGGGAGTGAGTAGGAAGAGGATAATTCTAGAGACAAATTTTTTGTGCATAATGAATCTCAATTAACCTCTCTTAGAACATATTTTCAGTCTATTTATAGACCTAGTGTTAGGGTTTGAAATTTAATTAATTGAAAAAGTTCCCTTAATAAAATGTTAAACCCATATCTAACCCCATTCCATGTATTAAAATAATAATAATATTTTTATTCCATGGCTTGTTCTGAGTGGTGAAAGGATAAATATTATTTTACCAGCTTGAAAATTAATAATTTTCACTAAACACAATCTCGGTCCATTGGTCCTCTTTAAATTTTATCAAATAACTAAATAAATATTTAATTAAATATTTATTCATAAAATAAATATTTTATTCATGGTCTAGAGAATAAATAATTATTAAATATTCACTAAATAAATAAATATTATATATCCACATAATTTAATGATTACCTTATGAATAAAAATTTATTTAATTTATGTGATTATTAATTATAAAAAAATTATTTCTCGGTCTTGAGAATAATATTTATTCCAATAATTAAATTCAAATAGAATTTATTTGAGATCAACATAAACACTTAGTGTATAACCCACTAGGATTCTTTCTCATTAGCATTAGGTGGGATTTCCAAAAGTTCAAGATTCTTGTCTAGTAATTTGTAAAGGAACCTAAGAGAAAGAAGTTAATGTTGCAATGTCGAAAACCAAAAATGAAGAATTTTTATGTAGTATAATTCTATTGTCACAATATCTCTTCAATCATGTTGTGTAAAGACTCTATTTTTTTCCTTTTAAGGATGTGGAATATATATAATAATATTTTTGGAGCTAGGAACTTAGTTGATGTGAGATTTCGAGGCTCGAAGAGGCTTGGTATTGATATTATTTAAATATTAAATATATTAATATCATGTGAGCGTATTTTTTGTGGAATAATGGAATAAATCCTAAATGGAGTCTTGAATTAGAATCCAAGACTGCAGTTGAGTCTAGAATGAAATTTTTACCCAAGGCGCAACATAATATTTGTCAGTGTCAGGTGTTTTGATAAATATCATTGTGGATAAAAATAATAAAATAAATTTATTTATTTATTTTGTTTTTTTATGTGGTGACCTAATATACTCTATAAATACATGTTATTCCAAATCTTTAGGGTTAGTTTAATGACCTTAGGATTTTAGAGGAGTTCATGGAGAAGATATTGGTGAATGAAAGTGGGATCAAGGATCAGATTGGTACCTCTATGATTATCTACACCAAAGGAGTTATAGATATCACCAATTACAGTAGCATGAAACTTTTCTTCACCAACTATTAATCCAACTTTAGGTAGGGCATTTTATTTTAATGGTTTATTCACCCATTTTTTATCCTGTCATGAACATGAATAAATCCACTAACAAAATTATTTGTGGGTCGATCATGCCTTGTGGGTTCGGTTTTATCTTTATGGGATTATGAGGAATTGATATTATTTATTATTTGTCATCATTAATCATTCTAATGGTAGATAATCAAGTCCAAAACAAACAATGGATAAGGTTCATTCCTATTTTGCGATTTGTGAATTTCTTCCCTTTTTCTTTGCATGTTCATCAATGAAAATTACTTTAGTCTGTAGTTCGAAAAATGCCTAGTATTCGATCATTGTTCTATTGTTCCTTAAAAAAACATATTGATATTGAGGGTTCGGGTTTGTGATTAATGGATAAATTTAGGTTCAATTATGGAGGTGTGATTGGAGGAGTATCGAGATCATATCGATGATCTGAATTTCTTGTTTTGGGGTGCAATGAAAACGTGATGCGGTGAGGACCAATTCCCAAGAGGATCGGATGACTAGAATCTAGCCACTGATGATGACAAGGTCGGTCAATACTAGATTTGTGATATCAGGCATTATGGATGTAATATCTTGTGGTGGTGGAGGCACGAGTGGCAGACATGTGAAGAACCTACATGTTCTAGAAAATCCCACATTACACGATGTGCAGTCCAAACAACACTCTCCATGTGGAACACTGGCTGCACTTCTAGGATTTATCTGTGAAATAAAATATCACACACTGTGTGACATGTGTCATGCATCATGTGATCCAGTGCTAGAGGCTCGGCATGAACCCTGGAGGGTATACAGGCATGGACACGACCAAGAACTCAGGCACAGCTAGATTACATGGGCACAGCCCGATACTTGAGCATGGCCATGTACACAGGCACAAACCAAAGAACACAAGAACAGATAGATGAACATGGTCATGGGTTGGTAGCATGTTGAGTTTCAGCCCAACCTCTACACATTGTATACCCCTAAAGGACACACCTTTTATATGGAGGATTGCATTTCATGTGAGATGGAGACATATGGGCAGATCTGGGGCAGGAAAGACACATCATGCACCCCTCAGAACATGTCATGTACTTTTTCCAGGACAAGTTGAGGTCCTCTATCCCTTCATTATATACTAGGTTCTGTTGAGTATTATCCTTTGTTTCATACCTATGTGGGCACAATGTGGCATTATATCCAAATCATAGGATTTTAATCCCCTCTATGGGTTTTTTCTTGGATAGAGTTCATTTTATCCCTGTGTGGGGATCGAGGTGGGATCCTCTATCATATATTCTTCCCTAGGTAGGGTTCATGGTATCAGCATGACCACCATACACAAGGAATCAATACCCTATCTAGAGGATTGATTCAATAGGGTATTTGGTGTCCCCCAATGGTCTTAGGTGTAATCCCTTATTTAGATGTTGACAGCATTGGAGTTCTGGTGAGTACTTATTAGGTAAGACCTAATGAGAACAACCTCCCAGATGAGCATCATTAGTGACATCATAGCTCATAGAGTAAGTTATACCAGATGAGTATTACCTTGAAGCCTCGAGCAAAATCTTATGGATGAAAGTGTCTGAGAATTCTTTGAGACTTGGAATCTGTTATAAGTATATATGGGTTCTTATGGTTATCCTAATTCTTGTGTCTCCTATATTGATTGAAATTATTTGAGTTGATGATCTGAATACTCTTGATGATTTATGTTTAATGATTTCAGGGTGTCCAACTGGGTATTTTCATACTCACCCATGCATGGTTTCTTCCCATACATGTCATTTCTTATGTCGATGATAGACCTTTTTATGTTTTCCTAGGAGGATTGGGATAAGACAAAGCATAGTGAGCTAGACATACTGTGGTTAGACCAGGTGTTTAATTTGATAGCAGTCCCCCTCCTTATGATTTGGATAAACTCTTTTTCACTTTTGGGTGGTCTTGTATTTGTCCATTTTTATTGTTTTCCAGTACTTTGTTGTACTCTGATGTGGGATATATGTTATTCATGTATTATGGTATCAACAGTATTTTTATTTCAACGTTGTATGGGTAATTGGAGATGTGTACATGTGTATAGGTACATTAGGTTAATGCCTCCCATGTGTGTGATACACCTACTCGATGCCAGTCGCTAGCACTTGGCCTATTGGGGGTGGGATTGGGTTGTCAAACTTAGCTTATCACTAGCCATGTTGGCTCTAGAAGGTTGGGCTATGACATAGTGGTATCAGAGTATGGTTTTCTATCTTAGGACTGAATTTTGGAGATTGTCTAACAATGAAGTTTGGTTTGAGAACTAGAGAAATAGTGTTAAAGTGTTTTGTGTTTGACTCTTGATCCAGGGACTCAAGTGTTGGTGTAGTGGAAAACTTATCCATTAACTAGGACTCTAACAACCTATGTGTTGAATTGGTACATGTCGACATTGGTTGCAGGGAAAACATTAGTATGTGCATCATATAGGAATGGGTTTGGGTTTCCATGTCCTTTTGAGTTATCCCCTATATATACTCTTTGATATTGGTGAATATTATTTATTTTAGGATGCCTCTGTGATTATTTCTGACTAGGATTCCATAGTATGATCATGAGGATGACTTTCTTAGTTAAGAGGTTTTATTATAGGGTCGTGTATAGGAGGTGGTACCTCTTGGTAATTTTCTGGTTTTTTTACCACCCAATGAGCAGCTGATTATACCAGTAGAACCTGCTAAGTGTGTGTGTAGGATGAGTGCACTCTATGACTTTTGAACGTGACTCTATCCTAGTTCTATTTCATGCATCTATTCAAGGAGGAGATCTATCCATCCATGTTTTGATCAATTTGTATTTAGGATATTCTTTAGTTAACTAGGGTAGCATGATTGTGGCTGAGTATTCATTGAGGTTCCCTAATCTCTCACGATACTCCATGGATATGGTTTGAGATCTTTTTTCCCAATCATGGACTTTTTAGAAATGGTTTCAGTAATATATTAGTGTTGTAGTGATATCTACTTAAATTTCCACCTATAAAGGAGTTCTTGGTCGGTCTTTATTGGTGGAGAGATTCCTGGTAAAGTAGATGTTGAAAGTTAGTGCTGGTGGTGGACACGAGGGAGATGAGACATCAAATTATGGTAGATGATGGTAAAAATGGGGATCTTGTCATGCAATTCACTTCTGGAGATAATCCTAGAACAAAGGTTTTGTATTTTGGAGCTCTCAAGTTGGGTCTAGTCAGCTGAGAGAGAGGTTGTGTTTCTCTTGTGGTGGCTAGAGAAATCTCACTCGAGGTTGTCTAACTAGTCGTATAGCTGACTGGAATATGGTTGATATATGTTCTAGGTATAGATAGCGGTAGGAGTAAAGAAATCTTTAGGGTGGTGAACATGGTAGAGCAGTAGGGAGATGAGTAGGATGTGGCAGATGATTTGACATGTTGCCACCACCACCCCCATGTGATCTACACTAGGCTTAGGGAGATGGTGATCAAGGATGAGTATAACTGTAGGTATTAAATACCTATGACCCCTAGGATTTAGGGATTATTAGAGGTATAATGTGTGTCATCTCTATTTTAGTTACAGTCCTAATAGACATGGGTGCGCTCCACTCTTTTTTTCACTTCCATTGTTTGATACCTAGAGATTTTAGTTGAGCCCTTGGATCAACCCTTACACTAGGAGACTCCTGTCGGAGGGGATTTAGTGATCACACACTTTTTTCGATAGTGTGGTTTAACTATTGGAGGAGATGGTTTCTTATGGGATCTCTTTATAGCAGTGATGAAGCCTTATGAATTCATATTAGGTATAAACGGTCTATCCACGGTTCATGCCCAGATTAACTATTTTAGTCAGATGATACAGTGTTCCCATGGTGATGGGAGAAAGTTTTCCTTTTTGTGAGAGAATAAAACCCATGAAAAGTAGGATGATCTATTTTACAGGAGAATAAAACCAATTACTCATCAGTTTTCTTATATTTCACTTGGAGCAGTGGATGTTATGGTATTTCATCTTCCTATGGTGGTGGTGAAGTACAAGGATGTCTTTCTTGAGGATGTGATGGGATTACCTCCCCACCAAGAGATATAATTATACATTTAATTGTACCTAGGGACTACCCTAATATATATTCCATCATATCATATGGATCTTGTAGAGTTTGTGAGATTAAGTTAGAGTTGGAGGACTTGTAAAGGAAGTGCTTTATCAGACCCAGTGTGTCACCCTAGGAAGTCCTGATATTGTTCTCTAAAAAGGTGGATAGGAGAATGTGGTTATGTGTGGATTATTGTCACCGAAAGTAGGTTTTCATCAAGAATAAGTATACACTATCGAGGATTTATGACCCCAACAACCAGTTGAGAGGGGTGAGATTTTTCTCAAAGATTGACCTCAGGTCAGGTTATCACCAGCTTCGAGTATGAGATGTAGATATACCAAAGATGGTATTTGGATGACTCTATGGTCATTATGAGTACTTGGTGATTCCATTCATCATGATAAATTCCCTAGCAGTGTTTATGGGACCCATGAACCTGATCTTCCAGGCCTTCTTAGACCAATTTTTGTTGGTCTTCATAAATGAGATGTTAGTGTACTCGGCATCTAAGTAGGAGCACGCGAGACACTTGAGGATGGTCATAGACATACTTTGAGAGCACTATATTTATAGAAATATCTCAAAGTTTACGTTATGGATTTAGGAGGTCCAACTTCTAGGAAATATCATCTTGACTAATGGAGTAGTAGTGGATCTAGCAAAGGTTGTGGTAGTACTAGCTTAGAATCCACCCAGGAGCATGATATAGGTGAAGATATTCCTTAGGTTTGAAGGCTATTATCATATATTTTTGCCTTATTTTTTAGGATATCAACACCTTTTATTTATTTGACCTAGAATGTGTAACATTTCTTTTGGATGGAAATTTTCTAGTAGGATTTTCAGGAGTTACGGCATATGTTGACTAGTTCCCTCATCTAGAGATTTCTAGATATGGGTGTCGAGTATATAGTGTTATATGATGCCTTAGGGAAATAAATTTATGTTTTGATTCATAGGTAATAAATGATTTCCTATGGGTCCTGATAGTTCAGACCACATGAGTAAAACTATGTGACCCACAATCTAGAGTTGGTAATGGCGGCCTTCACTCTGAAGATGTAATGACACTACCATATAGGTGAGAGGTTTATCATCTATTCTGACCATAAGAGTCTCAAGTATATATTATCATAAAATGATCTCAACTTAATAAAGAGGTTATGGATAGAGTTCCTCTAGGATTATAAATTTGAGATAGTCTATAATTTCAGTAAGGGTAACATGGTGGTTGATTATCTTAGTGGGAGATCTTGATCGTAATTGTTGCGTAATGTGTCAGAGCAGTTAGCCCCATTGTAGTTGTCCCTTGTAGTTGAGGATGGTGTTTCTTAACTCTAGTTTAAGGTTGTTACCCCACTGCTTCTATATCATTTAAGGGAGGCTCGGTATGGATATGCAAACTATGAGACCTTACATGCTCTGATATCCACTGGACATGCTCCTAAAATATTTTATGAAGGTGGGGAGCAAGTAATACTTTTTAGATGATGGATGATGGTACCAGTGATTTTTTGTGAGGTATTTCTGAGGAAGTGTCATGTATCCCCCTTATCATTACATCTAGGTGTGGAAAATATGGACTATGACCTTTGATGTCAGTTCTGGTGGCAAGGGATAAAGAAGTGTGTAGTAGATTTTGTCTTCTGACGCCTCACTTGTCAACAAGTGAAGGATGAGCACCATATTCTGGTGGGTTTAGCTCAACACCTTGATGTTATAGTGTGTAATTAAAATTTTATATCTATATAATTCATGGTAGAGCTTCCATATATTTCTATAGGATAGGATTCCATCTAGGTGATCACAGACCGACTCGCCAATTGAGTGCACTTACAAGATATCTGATAGCAGAGTTCAATGGAGAGCTTGGGATGCCTTTACATGCAAGCGGTAGTTCGACTTCATTGAGTTACCTTAATGATCATTTCAGAATGTTATTCTAACTTTATTCCATGATTATAGAGAGGATTACAAGAGGTATTTGGGACTTGGTTTCATTTAATCATTCCGTTTTACCCACAAATTTGTGGCCATATTGAGCGGACCATTCAGGTTCTAGAGGACAAATTGTATGCTTTCATGTTAGACTTCAGTCATAGATGGGGGGATCACCTACCCTTGGTAGAGTTTTCGTACAAAAACATCTATCATTCCACTATTGGTATGGAACTATTTGAGGCCTTTTATGGGATGCCCTTCAAGTCACCACTATGTTGGATGGATTAGGTGAGTCAATACTCATGGGCCCAGTTGGTGTAAATTATGACAGAGAAGGTATGGATCATCTAGGAGAATATGAGGACTGCCCAGATCCATCATAAGACTTATACAGACCAATGAAAAGTCCTTTGGAGTTATAGGAGGTAGACCATGTATTCGTAAGGGTCTCACCTCGGTGTGGATTAAAGATGTTTTTTCTGGGTGGAAATTTTTCTCCTAGATTCATTGAACCATTTCAAATATTATGTAGGGTTGGTGGTGTGGTGTATCACTTAGACCTTCTGATGTAGTTATACCATGTACACAATTTCTTATATGTGTCTAGCTAAGTAGGTATGTGTATGACCAGACACATGTTATTTATTAGGGAAACCTGGATATTGATGATGGAGCTACCTTTGTTGAGTACCCAGTAGAGATTGAGGACCAATAGAAGAAGATCCTTTATGGGTGAGTGATTCTCTTGGTGTGTTTCCAGTGGTAGAAAAGGAGTCTTCAAGATATCACCCAGGAGTGGGAGACCCATATGCAAGCCTAGTATACTCATATTTTTTAATAGGATTTTACTTTTTGAGATGAAAATTCATAAGATAGAGAGAATTTAATGAATATATTTTTTCGCTTTTAAAGATTTAGAATATATATAATAATATTTTTATAGATAAATGCTGAGTTGGTGTAGGATTCTGAGGCCTAAATAGAATTCATATTAATATTATATAAATATTAAATATATTAAGAACATGGCATCTTCTGCTCTAGAACGCACCTCACACGCAGCCGTAATTTCAAAAAAAATCGACCATTGTTCCTCTGGAAGCCTCTTCTGGGAAGGTGGTGGCCCCATCTTTGGCGGTCTTTAATCTAGGCCCATCGTCAACCAATACCCTATATTTTTTTAAACCTACCAATCCAATACCTCTTGATGAGGCCCTTCGCTTCATTTCCTATAGGGATTCCCTCTTCGTCCCTCCTCCATCCCCACGGTCTCCCTACTTCCTGAAGGTCCATTAGGATATTCCATTTGGGGATAAGGATGGTCCCTGGCTGGCCCTGGATGTCCCACTCAAGGCCTTCTCTGAATAATAATCATTCCTCAAATATATTCTAGTGGCACACTTCATCTCAGATAAGCCTCATCTTCCATCTTTTCGCAGCTTCATGAACTCATGGGTTCTGGACGTTCCAGCTCGGGTCTCAACCCTAAATCAGAAATCATTCTGTGTGGTCATGGATTCAGAAGAGGAATTTATCCATGATTGGTGCAATACCCCTAGATCCATGGGTTGTTGTAGGTTTGTGATCTCTATGTGGTCATTGGATGTGCTTCAGGGAAGGGACTCATCTCGAGCGGCTGTGTGGGTTGATCTTCTAGGGATCCCCCAACCTTTCATGAATAGAGATTTCCTAAGGTCCATCAGCAACTATTTGGGGAGATTTTTGTGTGTGGACATCTTCACCATGAATTTGGAAGAATCCTCGATGTCTAAGATCTGTGCCAACATGGACATATATATCCCCTTTCTGGACCGGATCTCTATTCATGTCTAGGACCCTTTCTCCTGGTCCCAGCCTCTTCTCTTCCCGTCGCATCCCCCTTTTTTCTCCTTTTTCCATCTGCAAGGGAATTATCTCTTGGTTTTTAAAAAGAGGCATCTTGCTGAGCAGGCATCTCGTCCCTATGAACCTCCCAAGGACCAACCTCCTCCTCCCCAACCTGATCTGGTTTCCTCTCCCCCTGACCAGGTGTTGGTCCTCTACAAGCCTCTGTCGGTGCCCCCACTTCCTCCCCTCCTCTCTGGTGGTCTATGGCCACCTAGGCACGGGCATATTTCCTCCTCAACATCAGATTATTCGAATCCCTGCCTATCTATAGTTCCCTTCAAGGATTCGTCCTTCCCACCTTGGCATGTGGTATCTGATCTTCATTCTATTAGGTCAAAAGGAAAGGATATTGTTGGCTATTCGGTTTTCCTTCCTTCTATATGCCTACCTGGTCCTTCTCACCTGATGGAGTTCTACACCAACGGGCCTCCCATCCTCATTCCTCCTGCTCAGGGTGGTTGTTTGGCAGTCTATTGCAAAGATACTCATCATTATTGGTTTCCCTACAGCCAGGAACTCCCATCCACCTCCCCCCTCCCTTGCTTCTGATCTCCTCCTCAGCCTCCTCTACTCTCCTGGATTCATATCCTTCCTTGAATATGCCAGCCTCCTCAAAATATCTTGATAAATAGGATCCATCCACTCCCCATTCGATTATGGTCTCTACTCAACCAATGGAGAACCGAACTATATATCACTTTAAACAGCATTTCCTACATCAATCTTATCAGAACAAAGAGGCCTTTTTTCTTAGGGCCAACACTTGGCACTCACGGGTTTAATGTCACCTATTATAATCTGGAACGCCTATGGCATGGGTGCCAGGGTGAAATTGGACTTTCTTTCCATTGAATTGAAATCTCAAATATATTCTATGGTAGTCATCTGGGAACCGAATAAGTCTCTGACCAAAGTAGGGGATTTTTCAATAATAATCAAACTGAAGGGATTCATGCATGTTGACCCCTCTGACAAACACATATAGATATTTTGGAACTATCACACCTTTGCGATCTTGGTTCAGGCCTCAGAGTAGTGCGTTGCCACTAAAATCTCTACTGGATCTCAACAATGGTTTTCTTATTTCATGTATGGTAGCTGTGATTCCCATAGCAGAAAATTCCTATGGTAGGAACTTGAAGCCTTTGATCTGGGGGACCTTTTGTGGATTGTTGGTGGTGATTTCAATTTTATTGCAGACCTTAGTGATAAGAAAGGGAAAGGTGTCTTTCATTAGAATTTAATCATAGACTTTGTTTAGTTTATGGACCATAAGGGCCTACTTGACTTGGGGACCACAGGCGATAGGTGTACGTGGTGAAAAAACTAGTAAGGCACCCATCGTGCCTGGTGTTGCACTGACCGGTGTCGGGTTAACATTCACATATTATTAGACTTCCCCAATGCCAAGGTCACCCATCTCATTTGTAGTCTATCCTATCTCTCCCCCATATTTTTCACCTTTACTCCACGGCAGGATCGATGCAAGATAAATAGTTTCTCTCGATAGTAGCCCAACCTTTCTGGCTACCAAGAGGTAGTGCAGAACTCGTGGTGCAGATCAACACAAGGTTCTGGCTCGATAGGAGTCCATAATAAATTAAGGAGAATTCAGGGTGACCTTCATGTGTGGTTTGATAATCAACCTCCCTATATCTACTATCTCACTATGATCTCTAAAGATATTGAGTCATTAGAGATCATCATAAAATCAAGTTGGTGTAATGGATTGTTTAGGAATATTTTATGAAAAAAGGATAGACTAGAGGATTTGGTTATCATGGAGGAATGGGTGCCACATGAGCAGGCCCAGGTGAAGTGGATTCAAGAGAGAGATCAAAACTCAACCTACTTTCATATCTGTATTAAAGAAAAATGCAGGTTCCTTAGACCTAACATTCACCTTGAGGATAGAAGCTTCACGAATGATTGGGATACTCTTGGGGTCATGGATGAGGCCCATCTTAAGTATCTTTTAGCATGTCCCAACATCCACATGTTACCTGGTTACCCTAGAGGGCATGAGTAGTTCTTACAGGTGATCCCTAGTAGCATCTCTAGCCAGGACAAGAAGTTCTTTAAAGCAATACAGGATGAGAAGTAGCTTCATAAGGCCATTTTGAGCATCAACATAGATAGTTCCCTAAGGTTGTATAGATTTCTGATCACCTTCTATAGATCAAAATGGGTCATGTTTAATGGTGACCTATTGAAGGAGATTCAGGAATTTTTTAGGAGAGGGAGTTTTCCTCATGTGGCTAGTGCCACCACACTGGTCTTAATACCCAAGAAAAATGATATGTATTCAATTAATCACTTCATGCCCGTGAGTATGTGTAATGTTCCTTATAAGATACTCTCCTCTATTATTAAAAGGCAGCTGGAAACCTACCTCCCTCGACTAATTTCAGTGGATCAACATGGGTTCAGGAGGGGAAGGTCCATTCAAGGAGCAGTGGCCATGGCTTGGGAGGTTCTTGGTGATATTAATTTGAAAGTTCACAGATATAACATGGATCTTAAAATTGATATGGATAAGGTGTATGATTGATTGGAATGGAACTTTATCATCAAAGTGCTTTCATGCATGGTATTCTCTCATTGGGCTACTAAATTGATCTTTAGGTGTATAATCTTCTTATGGATGGTTGTTCGCTTCATGGGGAAGTTCCAAGGTTTCTTTAAAATGATTCAAAGGCTAAGAAAAGGGGATCCCATTTCTTCTAATCTTCTCATCATGGCCCAGGATTTTCTCAGTCGGCATATCAACTCGAATATCTAAAGAGGTTTCATTTCCCTTTACTGATTTATACAGTGAATGTTTGGTGTTTCACACATCATGTTTGAAAATGACATGATTATCTTCATCAATGAGAATAAAAGTTCCATACAAGGCATCAATAAGATCATGGAGGACTATTGTTGCTGGAGTGGGAAAATCATCAATAGAGGTAAGAGAACCTTTTATTTGACCAGGCACTATCACTACAAAAAAAAACTGGGTTTAGCGGCGGTTTTGTGGTGGCGGTTTACAAAACCGCTGCTAAACATTTTCGGTGAAGCTTTCGTGGCGGTTTTTAATAAACCGCCACGAAACCCAAATTTTTTTAGAAACACCATGACCCTTTCCCCCTCCCCGAACGTGTTCCCCAAACCCTCCCCAATCCTCCCCGGCCTCGGCGACCACTGCGCCCCCCGCACCCGCCGGCGACCCCTGCACCCCCCACACTCCCCGCGCCCTCCGGCGAAACCCGCACCCCCTGGCGCCCCCCTCGACCACCAGCGAACCCCGCGCCCCCCACGCCCCCTGTGCCATCCGGCGACCCCGACACCCCCCACGCCCCCCGTGGCCTTCGGCGACCCCCGCACCCCCCGGCGCCCCCCGCGACCCCTTTCGACTTTGGTAATTTTTAGTTATTCCTTGATTCTTAGATAGATAAATATTTAGTTGGGAGATCTTTAATCCAATGGATTTATTAATCTGAGTGTGTCTACATAGGGTTATCCATTTCTTTTTACCAATATTGCAAGAGTGAGTTATTGATTTTATATTATCTATTATAAATTAAATCATGTTACTCTTAATAATTGGTATCCTTTTATATGAATTTATGATTTATTCAATCAGTTTAGAGGTTCTTTATGGATTTTGAAGATTGTTCATCGATTAGGTTATCAGCGGTTAAAGGTTTGAGCTAAAGGTGTGTCCAAGATAGAATTTCAAACACTATATAGTAATTTTGTGTTTTTGGTAATTCTATTTAGGGTAATGGAGAAACCATATGTATTTATAACTTTGATAAACCATTTTTTATCCTTTTTTTCATTTGGGACTATATTTATCAATGATATATCGGTGTGATCATGATCCTATGAGGAGCATGAAGAATAGTTGGTTATGTTCTTAGACACATTGAGATATCATCATTTATATGCCAATATATTGAAATGTTATTTCTATAATCAATAGGTGACATTTTTTGGTTGTGAGTTCTCTAAATCTAGGATATTAGGGGATATTGAGAAAGTAGAATCTATAATTTCTTAATAGATTCATACTAATATTGTTGAGATTCATATTTTCATTGGTCATGTGGTTTCTTATTCTTGCATTATCTTGGAGTTTTCTCACATATTCATTAAAAATATAGTATTGACTTGGAATGGAGTGAATTTTTAGTGGGATGATAAATAAAAAGATTCATTTTATGAGCTAAAAAATATATTGACATCTACACCTATTCTTATTTGACCAAAGACAAGGATGCATTATAAGGTCAATAATGAGGCCTCCAATGTGATGTTAAGATTTATGTTGATATGGAGGAATGAGTTTTAGTAAATGGGTCTTGAAACTTATAATAAATGATAACAATTATCCAACTCATGATATTGAGTTAGTCATGGTTATGCATGCCCTCTAATGTTTATGAAATTAGTTATTCAATGAGAATTTTGTGGCATTTACAAATAAAAAAACATGTAGTAAATATTTTATCATAGGGATAAAAATTTATGATAGAGGATATGGGATGAATATATTTAGTCATTTTATTTGGATTTTAATTATACTCCAAGAAAGTGAAATTTCATTATTGATGCTCTAAGTATAAATTATCAAGTGCATGTAGTTTGTACGTCGAAAGATGAATGTAAATTTATATTACTTTTCTCAGAGATTCATCATGATGTAGTTAATTATAAAGGTCATGTCATTATAGAAACCTTGACCATCACTTTATCTTTATTTTTTTATTTAAAGAAGGTATGATTTCATATTATGTGTATTGGGTTTTCCATGAATGGTTTTATAGTATGGATTTCATACCTAGGTATATGATTAGTGAGAATTATCTATTGTATTTTCATGGGTGTAATTTTTTTATTGACCCCGACACCCCCCACGCCCCCCGTGGCCTCCGGTGACCCCCGCACCCCCCGGCGCCCCCCGCGACCCCTTTCGACTTTGGTAATTTTTAGTTCTTCCTTGATTCTTTGATTTCTTCTCATAAACGATGGATAAGTCATGCATAGTAATTGTGGATTATTTATTTTTGTGGTTTATATATTTCTCCTACATTTATTCATGTATTCATTACTAAAAGTGAGAATATCCATCCACAATTTGAGTAATTTCTTGGAATTTATATTGATCAGTTGGTTCCTTTGGGATATCACTTAATATTATTTACACCTCAACTATTTCCAAGAATATAGATATGTTCAATAGATTAAATCCCATCCTATAGACCAATTTCAATTCCAATGGTTTATTTTACAAAAATCCATGTGACATTTCTCCCTTGTAAATTTGGTCCATAACGACATGTCTTATCATGGATAATGAATTAATTAGGTGCTTCATGTTCTGTAAACATATCCCATTGGAAACCATAAAAAATAGTTGGGTAGATAGTGTTATGATAAGTGTGTAACCTGATATTCTTATTTCTCCTCAATGAGGTGTTGACGCTGTCTCTTATGGACCAGACTTGTTCGGTTGGTCTGAAGTGGTAAATGTGATCAATGAACCATATTTATTATATTATGCATACTTTATGATCAATGGTTCATCTTTATTATATTATGTTTCTGTAATCTTACACTATCGTATATTTTGTGTAGGCACATTGTGATATACATGGATAAAAGCTGGATCACATTACCGAGGAACACACCTCAATATGTTAAGGGTTTGAATGATTTTTTAGATTTTTCAACTTCTAATCGATCCGTTGAAGGGAGAATAAGATGTCCATGTCCTAAATGTAAATTTAGAACATGGTTGAAGAGAGATGAAGTTTATGAACATTTAATATTGAAGCAATTCCCTGATCAATATTTGTGTTGGATTTGGCATGGAGAATCAAACAATACAGAAAGATTAATGACTGATGTTAATCCACAGAATGAGGTCCCAAGTTTGTCGCCAATGGAAAATGAAATGAAAAACCTCATAAATGATGCATTTGGCACTGCAAGACACCACTATGAGCATCAAAACATATCAGAACAACTAGAAGAGGGTGCTACAAATTGCAACGTGACAAGTGATGTTTTTGAGACTGTAACACAAGAAGATCAAGATTGTAACATATCATTGGATCCTCCTCTTGATTCTATGGAGCCAAATGTAAGGGAAAACTTCAGTGAGGAAAATGCGTTTCATGATTTATTTGATGATGGAAATCAAGAGTTGTATAGTGGGTGTTCAAAATATTCAAAGCTTTCATTTCTGCTGAAGTTGTACCATATCAAATGTCTATGTGTAATTACAAATAAGGCAATGTCCGTGTTATTGGAATTGATTCGTGATTCATTTCCTGAAGCAAAAATCCCTGAATCGTTTTATGAGATGAAAAAATTTGTAAACAAGCTTGGTCTGAATTATAAAAAAATACATGTGTGTCCCAATGATTGTATGCTTTACTGGGGAGAGGATTCAAGTAGACAGAATTGTAAGAAATTTTCTTCTTCTAGATGGCAGTCAAAAGGTGATGTTGGAAGTATGACTAAACATAATTTCATGGAGAAGAAGAAAAGGAACACACCTGCAAAAGTTTTGCATTACTTTCCTTTGAAGCCTCGATTGCAAAGATTATTCAGGTCATCAAAAACCGCCGAACACATGAAGTGTCATTCTGTAGATAATAATAATGATGGGTTAATGAGACATCCACGAGATTCCCAATCGTGGAAGACATTTGATTCATTACATCCAGATTTCTCAGCTGATCCTAGGAATGTTCGATTGGGATTGGCTGCCGATGGATTCAACCCATTTGGGACTTTGAGTACGAGTTATAGCATTTGGCCAGTTGTTTTGATCCCTTATAATCTGCCTTCGTGGATGTATATGCAACAAACATCTTTTATCATTTCGATGATTATTCCTAGAAAACAAATGTCTGGAAATGATATTGATGTATACCTGCAGCCTTTGATTGAAGAATTGCAGGAGTTATGGAGCAACGGTGTTGATACATTTGATGTTTCTTCTAAAACAATGTTCAAAATGCATGCTGCTTTAATGTGGACCATTAGTGACTTCCCTGGGCTTGGGAATTTATCTGGTTGAAACACTTATACGGGTTTGGCTTGTTCTGTTTGTAACTTTGATTTCGAGCCCAAACGGCTACCTCACAGTAGAAAATGGTGCTTTTTGTGCCATCGAAGATTTCTTGATGCATCTCATAGATTTCGACTGAACAAATCAAAATTTAATGGTTCTATTGATCGTAGACCACCTCCAAAGTTGTTAACCAGTTCTGAAATATTGACACAGCTTGAAAATGTTAAAACATAATTTAAGAAGGTTCATCATTTGACTGATAGCGGAAAACGAGTGCGAAGTGCATCGTCAAGTGAAATCAAAACGCAACAATGGAAGAAAAAAAGTATATTCTTCAAACTTCCGTATTGGAAATTTAATTCTTTGTGCCACAATCTTGATGTGATTCATATTGAGAAGAATGTATGTGATAATTTTATTTTCAAATTACTTAATGAGCATGGAAAGTCGAAGGATCATCTCAATGCTCGCAAAGACTTACAAGTAATGAACATAAAACGTGATCTCTGGCCAGATGATAATGAAAAGTATGTTCCTGCCATTTTTTCAATGAAAAATAGGGATAAATATGCATTCCTTCGAATTTTAAAGAATGTGAAGGTATCTGATGGGTATTCGAGTAACATCTCGAGGTGTGTTGATTTGAAGAATCGTAAGTTATATGGATTGAAAAGTCACGATTCACATGTTTTGTTACAACAGTTACTACCATTGGTATTGCGTACATTATTACCTGAAAAAAGTTACTGTTGTTGTACTGCAATTCTGTACATTTTTCAGGAAATTATATGAGAAAAATCTACATCCTTTACAGCTTGACAACCTACAGGAGAGGTTTGTATTGACCCTTTGTGCAATGGATATGATCTTTCCTCCATCGTTTTTTACTGTCATGATGCATTTAACTGTGCATTTGGTTGACGAAGCTAAATTAGGAGGCCCCGTTCATTATCAATGGATGTATCCAATTGAGAGGTATTTTATTTATATGTTTCCATTTAAGTAAACAATATTTGAAATTTAAATAAATGCATAATATTATTATTATTTTTCACAGATATCTTGGGCATTTGAAAGCATACGTGAGAAATAAATCTCAACCAGAAGGCTCTATTGCTGAAGGCTATTTGGTCGAGGAGTGTCTCACCTTTTGTTCTAGATATTTGGATGATATTGAGACAAGATTTAATCGAGTTGGACTTGTTGACAACACATCAACTCAATATCAAATGCATCAGAAATCAAAAATATTTCCTGCTATTGGCCGATCAGTTGGGAGGACCTCATACGCGACACTGACAGAATTGGAGTTATTACAGGCACATAGATATGTGATACTGAATAGTGAAATTGCAGATCCATTTATTGAAGAGTTGAGGATACAAAAAAAGAGACGAATGAGAGGCCGAACATGAAATGAAAAAGATATAACGAAAGCTGTGAATAAAGAGCTGGTAGAATGGTTTGCACGACGTGTAAGTTTATAAATATTGCAATAAATACGAATATTAGTTTGACACATACAATTTGAAAATATATTAAATTATATTTTTATTCTTCAGATCATGAATACTGATACTCGAGCAGACTTGTCAGAAGATTTGAAGTTTCTTGCTAGAGGTCCTATAAAACAAGTTAGAAAGTTCGACGCTTATAATGTGAATGGTTTTAGATTTCGTACAGTCGATCGAGAAATGGGTTTGAAAACACAGAATAGTGGTATATTTACATTTTCTGAAGTGGAATACTATGGAAAGTTGCATGATATTATTGAATTAAACTACCACGGGCGTTTTTCTGTTATTTTATTCAAATGCAAATGGGTCGATATTATCAGAGGTGTTAAAAGAGATTCCTTGCAATTTACTTCTGTAAACTTCTCTCGCTTGATGGATGTTGGTGATCGTGAACTGCATGATCCATATATCTTAGCATCGCAGGCAAAAATGGTATATTATGTGAATGATTTTGTGGATGAAGGGTGGAGTGTAGTTACTCACATAATACAAAGAGATTTGTATGACATGGGTGATGAAGTGGAAGATTTGACCTCTGCAATTGAATTTCATCAACAACAGGAAGCAGAATTTTTTGTCCATCATGATATTGAAAATATTAGTCTAGCAAGGATGAATGAAGTGGATGAAGCAATGGAGCAGTAAACCGACATGATTTAAGGGGAAAATGATTGTATGTACAATTATGTATTCATTCAGCAACCACTTGTTTCATTTCTGTAGTCATTCATTATCATTGTTATATATATTTTGTTTGTTAGTACTGGGCATCTATTATCATCCTTAATTTTTTTTCTGCATAAATTTTTTGAAATATATATTCTGAACTTAATTTTATTTGATTAAATGACAGGAATGCCAAGGAAGAAGCGGTACACCATTTCATCTACTTCTGCGACAGATGACGATCTGTCTGTCCCCACGGCATCTGAGGCAGCAGCTTCCTACATCCCTGCATCATCTCCCCCTGCACCATCTCTGACACCGTCAGTGGATGTCTCATTAGAGGATGAGTCATCGCCTCCCCCTACAGGAGCCTCAGCAGCGGGGTAGCGACACGCCCCTTCCAGTTCATCACGGACATTCTGGAGGGTCACAGTCATAGGTACAAATTTTAATTAAATTAATTTATTTCATTTTGTTTATAGTAATTGTTTGCTAATTGCAGATGAAAAAAATGCAACCGTGGAAAAACACTTAAAAAGTTCTGATGTTTGGAACATGAATGGCAAGAAGATAGTGGTGCCATTTGATTCTTATGGGGTCCCGACGGATGACGCCACAGGTTTACTTGGTCAGATTATAGGTCAGCTGGCAGCGGAGCCCATTTCCCTGCCTATTTCATATGATGATTAGAGGTATATGCCTCCAAACTGTAAAAATGAAGTTTTTGATTCTCAGATAAAGGTGATTTTATTACTTTATGGTTTAATTGAATGTCATGTTACTAATATATTCAAAATGAATTTATGTATACAGATGTTCTTCCACTTTACCGTTGCTGATGTGATAGCACGGAAGTAGACATTGAAAAATCTTGGAAAAAATGGAAAGATTTCAAATGGAGGTTGTGGTGTGATGCCAATGATACTTCGTTGACCGTGTAGCAGATGTATGAGAAGCTACCCAGTGGGGTACCGAAAGAACAGTGGAAAGTTTTTGTCGATAGACATCGTGATGAGAAGCGGATGGTATTGAAATATATATTATTATATTATCCTCATTTTACATTTATACATGTACATGAAGAGGAGATAGACATTTAATACATTACTGTTAAATTGAATTTTATTTATTTCAGGATCTCTCAAGACAGAATGCATCAAACCGGGCAAAACAAGTCATCCCGCACACTGCGGGCTCAAAAAGATTTTCTAGAGGCCGAATGTCATTGGTAATCTTTTAATTAGTTTACATATTTATAAGACAATATTATCTATTTAACATATTTAATTGTTGATTTATATTTTTTTAATGCAGTCACAGAGTTTAGGGCATGAAGCATCCTGAACAGAACTGTGGCGGGATGTTCATAAAAAAACAGATGGAAGTTTTGTTAATGAACCTGCCAGAGAAGTTGGGGTATGGAGTCAATTATTTATTATAATAACTTATTATCAGTTTTTACTGTGTTAATATATATTGATATTTGATTTATAGGTAAAAATTAAAGAAATATGGGATGTCAATCCTGAGCAATCCTACTCAGTCTCCTAGGATGACCCGGTTGGTAAAGTCCTTGGGAAGGAGCATCCTCGTAGAGTGCGCAGGATGGGTTTTGGACCCGTACCATCTGAGGTCTTTGGCAGGCCATCAGGGATTTCAGCTACATCTACTACTGGTTATAGTCATTTCATACCTGAAGATACTCAGAGGGATATGTCTTCTCTACGAAACACAGTTCACCAGCAGGGGGATCAGATATCTGCTTTGCAGAAAGAGTTGCTTGAAATACGTCAGCATATGAGCAGATATGCCCCCGGTGGTAGTGCATCGGCTAGTAGTGAGCAGGTAAATCACAAAAAAATCAAAATCATTTAGTTTGCACACTTTTATTGGTTTTAAGTTTAATTATAAATATGCAACAATATTTAATTTTCAATATAATGTTCTTATAGGTGGCAGCAGGTAGTGGAGATGAAGGTGGAGAGGGTGACGATGCAGCATCAGATGATGAGTAGTAGTGTTGTTGATGTGTTGAACAAGTATGAGAATGGTTGGTTTGTATATGTAACATTTATATGGCACATAGTTTCCACCAAACATTTCCATGTCCTAACATTTTTTTGATTTCTCATGTTTACTTCTATGCATTTTATTTATTTATGATGTTTCGTTTTATGTCTTGATTTCTCGAGTGTGGTATATATCATTCCATTTAGGCCTGTGTTTGAATTGGTACCACATCTAATGAGAATACCATATATGTAACCCATATTCATACCATTTCTACTATATAGCAGCATTCGGGTATCCCCATTGTGTAAGCTCGATTCATACCATAACTGATTCATAGAAGTACCTAGGCAGTCCAACTGTGTAAGTCCCATTCATATCATTGTTGCTCCATAGCAGCACCTGGGTATCCTAGCTGTGTAAGCCCAATTCATACCATCACTATCAAGGCCCAATGAGCCACAACACATTACACAGGCATGAAGAAATTCCCACCTGACAGGCTAATCTTATACTATACAACCAACATACCAATTATGCTGATAAAGAACTAACGCTCTTACTGACATGGAAAGAGTGTATCTTGGAAGCCTCCCATAATACCTAAATTTAACCGTTATCAGTATAACATGAATCTAAGCATGTATACACTCTATTAAAACACCTAATATGCATCATTACAATAACATCCAAATAATCATAGTTTAACTTAACATATCCCCCAAATAACCATGTCAATTATTCATGTTATACTTAATAAAACACAAGCACTACCCATGCTTTTACATTCACAATACCAAATACAATGATATTACTAACTGAATACCAAACCACAATCCACCTATATACCATCACTATAGAACAAAGTGTCTAAACTTACTTTCATTTTTTAATGAACTCATAGACCTAGGATAAGTCCTCTCTTGGATTACATACATACAAGAAAACCCTCATCAGGTGGAAATGAGAATCGCTATTTCACTTGATTAGAACACTCCAATCACCAATATCCCAAGATACATCTCAATATTACTAGTCTTTCTCAGCCCTAGTTTACATGTCACATCCTATATAGGATACAACTCATGGAGAAGCATCTATGAACCCATATCAAATATCACAAGGAAAATCATAGGCCAATATACCCACTCGAGGGTTCTCATGCATATCACAAATCCCATACCCAATCCAACTATGAAATCTAGGTTACTAATCCTAACTAGAAATCGACACACCATACTTCCCCTGAAGGATAAAGATCACATACATGCACATATATATTAATGACATTATCTTATGATAATAACTATTGTGAAAAATCAATATCATTTGGTTTGGTTAAGTATAATTCCACCAATAAGGTATTTAGGAAAACATTAGATAAGTTGTTGAAATTTTAAAAAACTCAAACCTATTTTCTTTAACGAAGTCAATAACAACTATATCATGATGCATCCCATCCAACCTGCAACATGATGACCATCTTGGGATGTATACATGAAACTCTTATCTCATATCCAATGACATAACTCAAATCCTCAATAGGAATCATGTATAACCTACAAGATCATAAACCATACTCTCTCAAGCACCATGCACGGTTAGCGTGTTTTCCAACCTAAAACACACGCCAATTCACAAGTTACCCATTTTCTATAGTAGGCATTAACAACCAACCCAAAACACACAACAAACCATACCATAACATACATTCTATAACTACTCAAACATCCATCTTTGGAACAAATTCTATACCCATATAAACATAATTTTTTCTATCCCATAACACAAATCCATTGTTAAAAAAACCCAACCCATATCACAATCCACCCATGGATGTTATATCGGCCAACTTAGAGCATAACCAATTACATATCATTACACATCACCATGGTTAGCATGATCACATAAATTGTATCAAAATTCATAACCATTTATTATATAGAGTATTAGTATCCATATAATATAAATCAACCCTTCTTAAAACACATAAGAAATTAAAGAATCTAAAAACACATATACATCTTGGGGGTCACATGGATTGGTTACTCACCAAATTGTGATACATACCTTTCCTTAGGTTGGACTCCATAACATACAACATTTTCTCATATCCTATTTTTCAATGAATACTACCATGTTATTTTTTTGTATGGTGTCTCCTGTTCAATATTCTGGTTTGATTTGTTTTTCAGAGCAGTGGTGTGGTAGGAGCAGAATTATTTTTTTTTCCAGGTCAACATTTCGCGGCGGTTTTAACTGCCACTAATGCCTTACTGGTCAGCATTTAGCGGTAGTTATAACCGCCGCTAATGCCTTATTGGTCAGTATTTAGCAGCGGTTATAACCGCCGCTAAATGTATTATGTTTAAATTTAGCGGCGGTTTTCACCGCCGCGACATAGGTGCATCAAAGGCCAGAATATAGCGGCGGTTAAAACCGCCGCGAAAAAAAAGTATCATCTACGCATAAAACCACCGTGAAATTGTCAAAAACCGTCGTGAAAAGAGTCATCTACGACGCTTTTCTTAAACCGCCGTGAAATAGTAAAAACCGCCGCTAATAGATTTTCGACGCCCAATTTCGCGGCGGTTTTTGTAAACCACCGCCAAACCCTATAGCGGCGGTTTAAACCGCTGCCAAATGAAAAAAAAACCGCTGCTAGGGGCCGATTTTGTTGTAGTGTATTCAGATTCTCGAAGAAAATCCCTCTCTTGTCTCTTGAACATGAATTATGGATCCTTTCCCATGGAGTACCTAGGTACCCCTATCTCCTCTGGACGACTGTGCATTCATCACTTCGACCATATCATTTCCAAAATCACTGGGCATGTCACTAACTGGAAAAGCGGGTTCCTCTCTTTTGGTGGCAAGATTACGTTAGTGAACAGTATCATCTCTTCCATTTTGGTGCATTCCCTTTATACCATAAAAGTTACAAAAGGAGTGTTTGATACCATTGATAAAATTCTGGTTTCCTTTATTTAGGATGCTCACTTTGATGGAAAATGGCATTGGGCCTCATGGGGAAGGTTGTCCCAACCTATTGAGGAAGGGAGAATCAGTGTTATAAACCTCTCAGATACCCTGCATGGCATGCATGAAAATATTTAATCGGAGGTGATTTAATGTCCAACATTGTGGGGAATCTTTATGGGCTCAAAGTATCAGGAGAGTGGTGGAAAACTGGAAGGCCATTCTGCCTCCTTATGTCCCATGTTTGTTCCTCTCATCACGACCCTCCATCCTTACTCTAGGTGGATCGTGGGGAGTGGTGATCTTTCCTTTGGGAATCAAAACTGGGAGGGCTCCATTTTTTGGTTTCCTGACTTCCCTATCACCAACATCTCTTTCCGCCAAGCCAGTTTGTGCCCAGAGTTTATCACAGCGGTTCTGACCAATAGCTAGTGGGATGTGTTTGATCTCATTGACATGAATGATGAACCATACCGATGTGGCTTCACTACTTAGAACTCTAGTGCCTTCACTGTTAAGGACTTTCATAGGACCACATGGATTATGGGCTAGTCAGATGAGTGGGGATGAACTCTTTGGAGGCAAGAAATCCTAGCTAAGTAAAATTTCCTAATGTGGAGGCTCAAGAACCATGCTCTATCAACTAATGATAATTTCAAAAGGATGGGAATCCAAATGGATTCACACTGCTCATGGTACAAGTAGGGCATGGAGGAAACCTCTGACCATATGTTTTTCAAGGGGGAGTGGGCTAACGTTGTGTGGATGACGTTTGGGGACTTCATGGTATTAGACTCCATGGAGAATTCAGACCTCAAATTCTTGGACAAATGGTTTCATGGCACTGATGGGAGGGGCCCGGAGAGGATGGCCCATGCCTTAGTGTTTGCTGCAGGCTGTTGGTGTATCTAGAAAACCCAAAATAGATTCAGATATAAAGGGTCTAATAACACTCAAAGAGCAGTGGTTTCAAGGGTCAGGTTCATTTTTATTGACTTGGTTTGGTTGTGCAAGGGTTGGTAGGATACCCCTACCTTGATACCACTCATTGTGGGTACCTAGCCTCAATCCGGCAACATTGGTTGCATGGAACATTGGGTGAAGTGTCCACCTCGTCCCACAAGGCCCAAGATTAACATGGATGGCTCGTGTGTAATGGGAAGTATCAGGGGAGGTGGTGTGATTTGGGACTCAAACGGCTTGGTGTTAGATACATTTCATGCCTCCTATGGAATTGGGCACTCTCTATAGGCAGAGGCTTTGGCAATGCTCTCTGGGATTCAGCTTGTCAGGCAAAACAATATCACCCTTGGTGTAGTGGAAACTAACTCTATTATCATCTATAACTCAATGAAAGGGAAGGGTTCCACTCCTTTGTCCATCACTTATAACATCCACGTATTCCATAGCCTCATAGGCTCCCACATAGACATCCTTCATACTTGGAGAGATGGGAACAAGGTGGTTGATTAATTGGATTCCTTGCCAAACTATGGCTCGAATCTCATCTTCTCTCCAAACCTCATTTCTATATCTCCTAAGGGGGAGATCTTAGCTAGTGGGGATACCTTTGGGTTATATTATTTTAGGCCCCCGTTACTCTTTTCTTTGCTGTTTGTTGTGTTTGTTGTGGTTTTCAAGGACTTCTTTTGGAAATTTTTAAATAAATGACTTGGATGAATATATTAATATCACATGCACACAATTTTTTTAGAAAAATGGAATAACTCCCAAATAGAGTCTTGGATGGAAAATCCAAGACTGGAGTTGAGTCTGGTATGTGGTTTTTACCCTAGTCACAACATAATCTTTGTCGGCATTGAGTGTTTGATAAATACCATTGCATATGCAAATAATAAAATAAATTTATTTATTTATTTACATTTTTTACCCAGTGGCCAAATATACTTTATAAATATACAGTTATTACAAATATCTAGGGTTATATGCATAACACTAGGATTTCATAGGAGTGTATAGAGAAGATCATGGAGAACAATAGTGGGATCAAGGATCAGATCGGTACCACTAGGATCATATATGCCAACGAAGTTGTGAATATCATCAATGATGACAGAATGGAACCATTCTTCACTAATGATTGATACAACTCAAGGTAGGGAATTTTATTTTTAGGGCTTATTTCCCTTTTTTTATCTCATTATAAACACAAATCAATCCACTAATAGATTTATTCACGGGTCAATCACACCTTGTAGGTTTGGGTTTATCTTCCTTGGATTATGGAGAATTGATATTATTTATTATTTCTCTTTATTCATCATTTTTAATGGAAACAAATTGATACCAGTACAAACAATGATCAAGAATAATTCTACTTTTGTGATTTGTGCATTTCTTCCCCAATTATTCACACGTTCATTGTCGGTAATTCCTTTGGTATGTGGTTTGAAAAATAACCAGTATTTGATCATTGTGTGACTGTTATTCAATGAAAAAGATCGATACCTGGTGTTTTAGTTTGTGGTCGATGGAGTGATTGAGAAGCGATGGTGGTGGTGGATGATCGGAGGAGTATTGGGATCAGATCAATGATCCGTGTTTCCTATTTTGGCATGCGGCAAAAAAATGATGTGGTGAGGACCATTTCCTGAGTAGATCAGATGGTCAAAATCTTCCCACTGGAGATGAAAAGGTTAGTTAAACCTAGATCCATGATCTCTAGGCATGATGGATGGAAGATCCAACTGCGACAGTGGTGCGAGTGGTAGACGCATAAAGAACCCACGGATTCTGTAAAATCCTATGTTACACGGTGTGTAGTTTGAAGAATATAGGATGTGTGGGACCCTCGATATGGTACTAGGGTTTATGTGTGAAATAAAATATCACACATTGTGTGATTTGATACTGGGGGCTCGACGTGTACCCCGTAGGGTACAACAGCATGGACACGGCTAGGCACACGGGCATGGCCATAGTACACAGGCATGAGCCGGTACTTAGACACAAATAGGTACATGGACACGGCTCGAAGTACACAGGCATGGCCAGATGAACATGGGAATGGTTTGGAGGCATTCTAAGTGCCTACCTAGCCTCTACATGTTATCTACCCCTAAAGGATACACTGTGTATATGGATTATTACATGTCGTGTGAGACAACGAAACACGGGAAAACCCAATGTGGGAAAGACACATCGTGTACCCCTTAGAACATGTTGTGTACTTTTTCTAGAACAAGTTGAGGTCCTTCGTATCTTTAGTGTAGACCAGGTTTAATTGAGTATGATCCCTTGGTCCACCCCTAGGAGAGTACGGTGTAGAATTACATCCTGGGCATACGATTGTGATCCCCTCTATGGTTTTTTTCTCAAATAGAGTTTGTGTTATCCCTCTATGAGGCCCAAGGTGGGATCCTTTATCATATATTCTTACTTGGGTAGGTTTTTTAGTATCGGTGTGACCACCATGCACAGGGAATCAATCCTCTATCTAGAATATTAATCCAATAGGGTTTTTGGTGTCCCCCAATGGTCCTGGGTATGATACCCTATATGGATGTTGAGATCTTTAGATTTAAAATGAGTACTTATTTGGAAGGACCCTATGAGAATGACCTCTCAGATGAGAACAATCAGTGAAAGCATAGTTCATGGAGTGAGTTATCCCGAACAGTCATTTCCTTGGAGCCTTGAGTAGAATCTTATGGATGGAATTGGATGATACCTCTTTGAAACTTGGAATCTGTTATGAGTATATCTAGGTTCTCATGGTTATTCTTATTACTTCGTCTCATTTCATGATTTAAATTACTTTGAGTTGATGAGATGACTACTCTTGATGCTTTATGATTAGTGATCTAGGGATATCCTACCGGGTATTGTTATACTGTCACGACCCGCCTTCACCAAAATGAGGGAAGGGTCAACAGATTGCCAGGCCCTTCCTTCTTTAAGTTGAAGGAGAGATAATGACCCCCGATACCCACCTTCAATAGGTCCCGGAGTGGCGACTATCACCAAGGGTATAGAAATTACACACAAATGGAAGGCATTACCCCTTTTTGTTTTATAGGATCATGAGATAAGAAGATGAAACCCAACAACACCAAGGAAAAAGAAAAGTAAATCCAAAAGTAAACCATTCTCACATGCATGTTCCAAAAGTAAAAACCACAAAGTACAAAAGGTGACTACAAAGGTAAGTACCAAAGGAAGAAAAACAGCAACTGCAACTGCCCCAAAGGTCTGAGCTAGTATGGTCCTGCGTGATCCCCGAAGTCCTCCTGGAAACCTGAAAGCAATTTTATATACATAGGGTGAGCATAAAAGTACACTCAGTAGGGAAAACCAAATACTCTCATGCACAAGTGGGGGAACGTACTAAAGTCCCATGAGAAAAGGAGTAAACCAAAAACCTATCAAGGTAAACTATCCACCCAAGCCTCACCAAGGCACACTCCCCAAATAACTCAAGTCAAGTAATATATATAATAAGAGCACATCGATGTTTGGGTACCCCGCGCCACTTTCCCACTGGTTATTGAGACATCCTACGCATTGAACCAATCCCACCATTCTCACCGTAGTCCCACTGCCACACCCGTCCGCACACACCTGGGCCACAACCACACGCAGTCCCACTACCGAATCCTGCCCGAAAACACCTGGGCCACAACTGTCACACGTAACCACGCCAGCAAACACCTAGGCCAGAACAACCACCACCAGGTCCGAAGACACCTGGGCTAGAAGATCCACCATCACGCCCGAAGACACCTGGGCCTCATCTCGAAGACACTTGGGAAACCACCTACCGCACACACCTAGAAAACCACCACACTACCCTGCCCGAAGGTTCTTGGGCTAATAATGGACCTCAGGCTATCATAGCCTGCCCGAAGATACTTGGGCTATCTGGGAAAGGGAGCAGAAAAGGGGCTAATAACCAGCCACTAATAATAGTGTTGGGAAAAACACCCTCCCCCATGAAATGGGGGTGTTCGGCACTAAGTTCTCAACATGGGTGGGGCGTGAATAAGAAACACAAAACTACAAGTATATAAGTATAGGTAACAATCACTCACCCAAAGTTTAGGTTTTTCTTCATCCAGCCTAAAGGACACAACCAACACCCAAGTCCGAGTCACGACTCTCGCCAACAAAACCCAATTGTCCCATTCTTGTTTCATGTTCAGTAATAGTGTTCAAATAAGTTTAAGCACTACTGGGAAACTAAACCATAAGCACAACCAAGGAAAAGAAACCAGCCAAACGTCAACTAAGCATCCACACCCGGTTCTCTTGTAAAGTCACAACAACAAAGGAAAAGTGAGAACCCTCGAAGTACTAGAACCAGACAACCCTGAGACACTACCCTGTGTCCCCTCCCCCAAAAAGGTTTTTCATCAACAGAGGATCCCACCCCAATTCGTGATATAAACAAGGTAACCACACGGTCTTAAAACTCACAACCACCGAGAGTATAAAAACAGGGGATCCCATCCCCTCCCACATTTCCACTAATCGGCTCATCAAAGAAAACAACCAAACCACCACCACCGACACTAAGAAGGGCCATGCCGATACTTTCAGATTTAAAATATTTTACACACTCCATGATTTCAATTTCCATGGGCTTTACCGGGGGTTATCACAGAAGGGTTGATCCTGGTGCTTTCAATTTATTTATTCGGGTATACGTGGTTAATCAATTTACTCTTCATAGCAGGAGTTTATAATTACAAAACAAGCCATTTAAAACATCACGAGGGTTTCATTAGTGCACAGGACAATGACCACCAACGGCCATTTTTAGAACGCGTAAGCCATCATAACTCATAAAGATGATCATAATATAAAACAGCATCAATAAACACATCCCCCCCTTCTTTCTTTATAGAATCCGTTCATTATATTTATTAGGTCTGGACTATCCAATTCTACGGAGTCAAAAGCACGCCCACCCTGCATGATACACAAAAGAGAGAGACGAAGGAGAAAATTACCTACCTGTTGATAGATGATCGACGCTTAGTTCGGGTGCGGAACTTTACGGATAACGATGTGGCTCGCCCGATGCACCAAAAGCTGTTCGTGAAAAGCCACGATCGAGGAAAGAAGAAACCATGCCTGACCCTTTAGTTTATAAGGTCCGCGGACGGTTGAGATAAAAATGCGAAACCGCGTAAGGCGTGGAGTCGTGGGTTGGCCATGCGGCCCCACACGTTATTAAAGGGTCGGGTGGTTTAAACCGACTCATTAATTCAGTAAGTATTTAATTAAAACACTTATGGGCGTTACCAGTCTTTAAAACACGCTTAAACAAGTCAGAATAGGGTTTAAAACCCTAATTGTGCAAGAAGGAACGCCACTGGAAAGAACTCGCGGGGGTAGGCCAGAGCCACCGGTAGCTGAGAGCTACCGATGGGTGACAGCCACCGGTAGATGAGCTACCAGTAGGCTGCAGCCACTGGTAGACCAAGCTACTGGTAGGCTGCAGCTACCGGTGGGCCGAGCTACCGGTAGGCAGCAGCTACCGGTGGGCCGAGCTACCGGTAGGCTGCAACTACCAGTAGGCTGAGCTACCGGTAGGCTGCAGCTACCGGTTGGCCGAGCTACTGGTAGACAGAGCTACGGGTAGGCCTACCGTTCCCAAACTTCACCGAAATTCCCAGACAAGAAAACCCAACATGATATTTTCACAAAGTAATGGACCCCGAAAACCCGGGCCATTACATCAGATACCTCTTAAACGATTCTCGTCCTCGAGAATCAAAACAAACCAAAAGGAAAGAGAGGGTCCGAACAACCACCTCGAAAGATACCTCTTAGGAGTGAACCCATGCTAACTAAAAACGCTTCCGTGTCAAGAACCAAGCAACATACCATGCCAAACTGCCCAGGCATGTGGGTTGGGGAGTCACCTCCCCCATGTCAAGATATTATCCGCTTTGGGAGGCATTGACTCGCCCTCACGGGTTTAATCGCATCTACCTTAATGCGTCTTGATTAGGGGTCGGGTCCTCTCCTCCCCCATAGCCAGGGATTTTCACACACATCCAGAGGAAAGAAAACCAGTACATTCCATAGCCAAAAAAGACAAAACGTTCTACTACAACAGGTACAACAAAGAAAAATCTCAAAACAACTCTGGGTACTGGGTACGCATCTGTGCTTCCCTTTCCCACGTACTCTCCTCAAGCCCACCATGTCTCCACAATACACGAACCAAGAGAATGGTTCGCCCACGAAGCACCTTCTCCTTGCGATCCTCGATTATCATTGGTCTCTCCACAAAAGTTGCGTCGTCCTCGATGTCTAGCTCACCCCAATCAAGGACGTGTGAATCGTCATGCAAATACCGGCGGAGCTGGGACACATGGAAGACATCATGTATCCTCAGTAGCGATGGTGGTAACGCTAGCTGATAAGCCACTTCGCCGACCCGCCGCAACACTTCAAAGGGTCCGATGAACCTGGGAGAAATCATACTCCCCTTGCCGAACCTCTGCTGCCCACACCGAGGGGAGACCTTCAAGAACACGTGGTCTCCAACCTCAAAATCCAAGGGCCTCCTCCTGGTATCAGCATACAACTTCTATCGGTCCTGGGCCGCCTTCATCCTTTCCCGTATGAGCTGAACCTTCTCTGTCGTGCTCTGCACCACTTCCGGGCCAAGGATATCTGCCTCTCCTACTTCGGTCCAACACACAGGTGAACGGCATGGAATCTTGTACAAAGATTCAAACGAGGCCATATTGATGGTAGAGTGGTAGCTATTATTGTAGGAAAACTCTACCAGAGGAAAGTATCGCACCCATGATCCCCATGAGTCCAGAACACTTGCCCGCAGCATATCCTCCAAGGTTTGGATGGTGCGCCCTGTCTGTCCATCTGTCTGGGGATGGAAAGCAGTGCTAAGATGAAGCTGGGTGCCAAAAGCATGTTGCAATCCTCTCCAGACTCACAAGGTAAACCGTGCATCCCTATCCGAGACTATAGACCTTAGAATCCCATGCAACCACACCACCTCATCCACGTACCTTCGCGCCAAAGCATCTACTGCACTCGACTACCTGATCGCCAGAAAGTGAGCCGATTTCGTCAACCTGTCCACTAACACCCAGATGGCGTTGTATCCCCCTTGGACCTTGGGTAGTCCCGTGATGAAATCCATCAAGATGTCGTCCCACTTCCACTCGGGGACAACTAGAGGCTGCAGTAGGCCGCCTGGAACTCGGTTTTCATCCTTCACTTGCTGACATACTAAGCACTTGGCCACAAACTCTGCCACCGCTCGGTTAACTCCGGGCCACCAAAACTGCCTCTTCAGTCCCTAGTACATCTTGGAAACTCCTGGGTGTACCTCCAGGGGTGAGTTGTGGAACTCACTGAGAACCTTGCCGCGCATCACCTCCAGGACAAACAACCTTCCCTGGAAAAGCATCTGATTCTGACCATCCTCTGTCCATCCTTCCGGAGCATTGCCCTGGTCAACTCGGTCATACATCACTTCGCGCTCTGGGTCTCCCCACTGAGACTCCTCCACTTGTTGAAACAGAGATGATTGCACTGTCATCTGATATAGGCAACCTCTACCGCTATCCATCTTCGCATCCAGGTGTAAGGCATCCAACTCCTCCATTGCCTTCCAGGCATCCGCCGACTCTCGGGCCGCATCCTTCTGCGTCCTTCTGCACAAGGCATCAGCCACTACATTGCCCTTTCCCTCAGTATAAGAGATCTCGAAGTCGTAATCCTGGAGGAACTCCGCCCATCTCTGTTGTCGCAAGTTCAGGTCCCGCTGGGAGAAGATATACCTCAAAATTTTGTGATCTGTGAAGACCACAAAGCATTCTCCTATGAGGTAGTGCCGCCATAATTTTAGCGCAAAGACGACCGCTGTAAGATCCAGGTCATGGGTGGCGTAATTACGCTCATGAGGGTGTAGCTGCCTGGACCCATAAGAGATCACCCCTTGTCGCTGCATCAACACACATCCCAGGCCATGTCCTAAAGCATCACAGAACACCTCATACGCTACCCCTTCTTCTGGTAATCTCAGCACTGGGGCACTGACCAACTTCTCCTTCAGATAGCTGAAGGATGACTCGCACTGCTCGCTCTACACGAAAACCTGGTCTTTCTTGGTTAGAGCTATCAAAGGGGCTGCTACTCAGGAGAAGTTGGGTACAAACCTCCGATAGTAACCTGACATCCTGAGGAAACTACAGACCTATGCCACATTCTTGGGTGCTACCCAAGAAACAACTGCCTCAACCTTTGACGGGTCCACCGCTACTCCCTGCTCGGACACCACGTGCCCAAGGAAGTGCACTTCTTGCGTCCAGAACTTGCATTTCGACAACTTCCCATAGAGCTGATGATGTCGGAGGACCTCCAGAACCATCCTCAGGTGCTTTTCATGGTCCTCCTCTGATCTAGAGTAGAATAGGATTTCATTGATGAACACAACTACGAACCGATCTAGGTACTCCCGGAATATGGAGTTCATAAGACCCATGAACACAGCTGGGGAGTTCGTAATGCCGAAGGGCATAACCACGAACTTGAACTGTCCATACCTGCATCTGAACGTCATCTTTGGGATTTCACCCTCCTTCACTCTCAGTTGGTGATACCCAGACCGCAGGTCGATCTTCGAGAACCATCCTGCCCCTTTCAGCTGGTCGAAAATATCGTCTATCCTCGGAAGAGGGTAGCGATTATTGATCGTCACTTGATTCAGCCTCCTGTAGTCTATGCACAACCTGAGGCCAGCATCTGCCTTCTTTGAGAACAAGACTGGAGAACCCCACGGTGACGCACTCGGCCGAACATAACCCCTCTTCATCAGATCGTCAATCTGGATCTGCAACTCCCGTAGCTCTGAAGGTTCCATCCGGTAAGGAACCATCGAGATCGGACGAGCGTCGGGCTACAGGTCTATCCCGAACTCGATATCACGTCGAGGGGGTAGAGTCGTCACCTCCTCAGGGAAGAAGTCCATAAACCCACGGACGATCTCTGGCACTTCCACCATTTCAGCATCTACTGACCCTACTGACAGCTCAGCTAGCAAGGAGAGGAGGGGTTCCTCTCGCCTGTTGCCCTTATGACTGCTCCGCTTTCCAGTGAAAACAACATGTCGGCCACCCAAGTCTAAGAACATGACCCTTCCTCAGAAACAGTCGATGAAGGCACATATAGAGAATAGCCAGTTGATTCTAAGGATGACATCGTATGGTTGTATCTGTAGTAGAAGAAGATCCCTAACTGACTGATGTGGCCCTATCATCAGTCTGCATCCCCGAAAAACAAACAACAAGTTGTTCTGACCCCCGACTGGTGTGCTCAACACCAGGGGAACTGGGAGTCTCTCGGCATCTAGACCCAAATCACGGGCTAGACTAGGTGCAACAAAGGATTGGGAAGCTCCGGTATCGAACAAGGCATAAACAAGAGTGCTAAACAAACTGATCATACCTCAAACAACCTCTGGCCCTGCTGGAACTGCTGCCTCTGCGGCGTGAAACTGTCCACGCCCAGCTCCTCTGCCCCTTGGATGCCGGCTGCCTCCCCAACCACGCCCTGGTCGAGGTCCCTGAGGTGCGCCCTGAGGTCGGCCTCCTCCTCCTACTTCTTCCCTCGGAGGAGCATGAGCTCGCTATCCCTGCTGCTGCTTCTGGAAAGGTCTGGCTGGAAGCTGCTACTGGGGCGGGTGGTGGGGCTGTCTGCCACCGTCGTTCTGTACCCGGTCCGGGCACTAACTCCGAATATGTCCAGGGCTCCCACAGATGAAGCACCGCGGTCTCGGGCCTGAAGGAAAAGGGCGAGGACCAGGGGATCGAAACTGAAATTGCGGTGGCCTGCTCCCTGCCGGTCAGAACCTAGAGGGTCCTGATGTTGGAGGCCTAATGCTGACGGTCTTCCCCTTCGATGGTCCCAGATGGATCCCCTCTCATGACACTCCTCCTAGAGCATGCATCCTCTCCACCACTTCGGCCTTCTTCTGGACCTCTAAGTACGTTGGAAGGGTAAAGGGGGTAACAGCATACTAGAGGGAGGGTCGGAGCGCCTCCTCCAAACGTCTTGCCCGAGACTCCTCGTCGGGAAAGAGGTCTGGAGAAAAACGTAGGAGGTCCTTGAACTTGATCCCTAGATCCCTCATGGAAATACTCCCCTCCTCGAGGGAGAGTAGCTCCTGTCTCTTTTCCTCCTTCATCGTCGAAGAGAGGAATTCCACCCGGAACTCCCTCTCGAAATCAGCCCACGCCACCTCAGACTCTCTCCTCCCCCCCAGGTAAAGAGTCCACCACTGACGCGCCGCTCCCCACATCTGGCTGACGGCCAAAGGAACCCAGTACTCGGTCGGGGCCTGAATCAGGCTGAAAGCTATCACTAGCTCCTCTAGCCATCCTTCCGTCTTCATGTCAGAGGTGCTGCCCTCATACCTCTCGAGGGTCTGTCGCTGGAAGGCCCGAAGAGTCCTCTGCCACTGGTCGTCCTCCTCTTCTCGGTCAGCTCTCCACCGATCGGCCAAGGTAGTCTGCAGGGCCTCGATCATCTGTACCACACGCGGTCGCCTTCCCGGTGCCATAGCTGCAAGTTAAACAACGAATGCCAAGGCCCAAGTAGTACGGATTATTGTCTTTAAAACTTCTTAAACTTTTCGTTTGTTCTTAATTCCCAAAACACCCTAGAAACACGATAACACAAGTCATTATGATGCATGTACCTTTCCTAGGGTCTCTACCCTGCAATTAGCGTGGCATCACTTGGTCGTTCGGTAGGTCCAGAGTCCATGCGTCGGATCACGGGGGGCCCTAAAATCCCGTGTCCTAGCCGGTCTTTCCGGGCCTAATTCACACGCCGAGGTCACCCAACACTCTCGCCCTACCATCCCATGCAATCCTCGTTATTCTTAACTCCAGAATCCATCCTATCCCTCAATCATCACTCCTATAATACCATTCTGTCACAACCCGCCTTCACCAAAAGGTGGGAAGGGTCAGCATATTGTCAGGACCTTCCTTCTTTAAGTTGAAGGAGAGATAATGACCCCCGAGACCCGCCTTCAATAGGTCCCGGAGTGGCGACTAGCACCAAGGGTATAGAAATTACACACAAATGGAAGGCATTACCCCTTTTTATTTTATAGGATCGGTAGATAAGAAGATGAAACCCAACAACACCAAGGTAAAAGAAAAGTAAATCCAAAAGTAAACCATTCCCACATGCATGTTTCAAAAGTAAAAACCACAAAGTACAAAAGGTGACTACAAAGGTAAGTACCAAAGGAAAAAAAATAGAAACTACAACTGCCCCAAAGGTCCGATCTAGTATGGTCCTGCGCGATCCTCGAAGTCCTTCTGGAAACCTGAAAGCAGTTTTATATACGTAGGGTGAGCATACAAGTACACTTAGTAGGGAAAACCAAAGACTCTCATGCACAAGTCGGGGAACATACTAAAGTCCCGTGAGAAAAAGAGTAAACCAAAAACCTATCAAGGTAAACTATCCACCCAAGCCTCACCAAGGCACACTCCCCAAATAACTCAAGTCAAGTAATATATATAATAAGAGCACATCGATGTTTGGGTACCCCGCGCCACTTTCCCAATAGTTATTGAAACATCCTACGCATAGAACCAATCCTCCCATTCTCACCACAGCCCCACTATCACACCCGCCCGCACACACCTGGGCCACAACCACACGCAGTCCCACTGCCGAATCCCGCCCGCAAACACCTGGGCCACAACTGTCACACGTAACCACGCCTACAAACACCTAGGCCAGAACAACCACCACCACGCTCGAAGACACTTGGGCTAGAAGATCCACCGTCATGCCCGAAGACACCTGGGCCTCATCCCGAAGACACTTGGGAAACCACCTGCCGCACACACCTGGGCAACCACCACACTACCCCGCCCGAAGGTTCTTGGGCTAATAATGGACCTCAGGCCATCACAGCTTGCCCGAAGATACTTAGGCTATCCGGGAAAGGGAGCAGAAAAGGGGCTAATAACCAGCCACTAATAATAGTGTTTGGAAAAACACCCTCCCCCATGAAATGGGGGTGTTCGGAACTAAGTGATCAACATGGGTGGGGTGCGAATAAGAAACAAAAAACTAAAAGTATATAAGTATAGGTAATAAGCACTCACCCAAAGTTTAGGTTTTTCTTCATCCAGCCTAAAGGACACAACCAACACCCAAGTCCGAGTCACGACTCTCGCCAACAAAACCCATTTGTCCCATTCTTGTTTCATGTTCAGTAATAGTGTTCAAATAAGTTTAAGCACTACTGGGCAACTAAACCATAATCACAACCAAGGAAAAGAAACCATCCAAACGTCAACTAAGCATCCACACCCGGTTCTCTTGTAAAGTCACAACAATAAAGGAAAAGTGAGAACCCTCGAAGTAATGGAACCAGAAAACCCTGAGACACTGCCCCGTGTCCCCTCCCCCAAAAAGGTTTTTCATCAACAGAGGATCCCACCCCAATTCGTGATATAAACAAGGTAACCACCCGGCCGTAAAACTCACAACCACTGAGAGTATAAAAATAGGGGATCCCATCCCCTCCCACATTTCCACTAATCGGATCGTGGAAGAAAACAAACAAAGCACCACCACCGACACTAAGCAGGGCCATACCGATACTTTCAGATTTAAAAGATTTTACACACTCCATGATTTCAATTTTCGTGGGCTTTACCGGGGGTTATCACAGAAGGATTGATCCTGGTGCTTTCAATTTATTTATTAGGCGGGTATACGTGGTTAACCAATTTACTCTTCACAGTATGAGTTTATAATTACAAAACAATCCATTTAAAACATCATGAGGGTTTCATTAGTGCACAGGACAATGACCACCAACGGCCATTTTCAGAACGTGTAAGCCAGCATAACTCAGAAAGATGATCATAATATAAAACAGCATTAACAAACACAGCCTCCCCTTCTTTCTTTATAGAATCTGTTCATTATCTTTATTAGGTCTCGACTATCCAATTCTACGGAGTCAAAAGCACGCCCACCCCGCATGATACACAAAAGAGAGAGACGAAGGAGAAAATTACCTACATGTTGATAGATGATCGACGCTTAGGCCGAGCGCGGAACTTTACGGATAACGATGCGGCTCGCCCGATGCACCAAAATCTGTTCGTGAAAAGCCATGATCGAGGAAAGAAGAAACCATGCCTAACCCTTTAGTTTATAAGGGTCACGGACGGTTGAGATAAAAACACGAAACCGCGTAAGGCGCGTGGTCGTGGGTTGGCCACGCGGCCCTACACATTATTAAAGGGGTCGGGTGGTTTAAACCGACTCATTAATTCATTAAGTATTTAATTAAAACACTTATGGGTGTTACCGGTCTTTAAAACACGCTTAAACGAGTCAGAATAGGGTTTAAAACCCTAATTGCGCAAGAAGGAACGCCACTGGAAAGAACCCGCGGGGGTAGGCCAGAGCCACCGGTAGCTGAGAGCTACCGGTGGGTGACAGCTACCGGTAGCTGACCTACCGGTAGGCTGCAGAAACTGGTAGGCTGAGCTACCGGTAGGCTGCAGCTACCGGTAGGCCGAGCTACCGGTAGGCTACAGCTACCGGTTGTCCGAGCTACCGGTAGACAGAGCTACCGGTAGCTACAGCTACCGGTAGACTGAGCTACCAGTAAACAGAGCTATCGGTAGGCCGAGCTACCGGTAGATTGAGCTACCGGTAGATGCAGCCACCGGTAGACTGAGCTACCAGTAGACATACCTACCGGTAGGCTTCGGCTACCGGTAGACCAAGCTACTGGTAGGCCTGCTACCGGTAGGCTAAGGCTACTAGTAGGCCTACCGTTCCCAAACTTCACCGAGATTCCCAGACCAAAAAACCCAACACGAGATTTTCACAAAGTAATGGACCCTGAAAACCCGGGCCATTACATATACTCACCCCTATTTGGTCTCTACCCGCACATGCTATGTCTTATGAAAACAACGGGCCTTTTGATGGTATCCATAGAGGACTAGGATAGGTGGTGCATAGTGATCTAGATAGGTTGTGGTTGGACCAGGTGTTTCATTTGATATAATTCCCCCTCCTTCTGAGTAGTATGGGCTCTTTTTCACTTTTGGTTGGGATTTTATTTATCCCTTTTTATTGATTTCCAATAATTTATCATGCTTTGATATAAGGTAGATGTTATGTATGCATTATGGTATTATTAGTATTTATATTTCAATATTGTATGGATAATTAGAGATGTATGTGTGTGTGTGTGTGCAAGTACATTAGGATAATTCCTCCCATGTTTGTGATATTCCTACTCATTACTGGTCACCAGCCCTTGGCCTACTAGAGGTGGACTTGGGGTGTCACCCTCAAAATTATCGTTGGCTAGGCAGGGTCTAGTGGGTCGGTTCATGACATGTTATACACCCGTTTCATCAACTTATATTCCTGATATATATTTATTTGACTCTCTAAAATAAAAAAATCATTACACCGTGATTATGGAATTTAATGTGATAGTTATATTTCAATCAAAGGGACAAGATATCAACTTCCATAAATGTGGAAGGGACATATCCTTCCATCACTTATTTATTAATAAAATTTCATTTGTGACACACCTAACATACCCTACTTATCACAAACATGTGGCATCATGTTTTTTGTTTGTAGATCTAAGTGTGAGAGTCATGGAATGTATTAATAATAATCTTAAAGTCTAATAACCATTACACACACTTGCAGACATTAATATACAATAACACATAAACATACAGAATTCATAGTGGTATTTTTGTTCTCTTAATCTTTAGTCTTGGCGATTACCAAGTGTAAACTTCATGACGTAAAGTCTCATATACTTATGAGTAATCATGCCTAAAATTAAACATACTATATGTTTCATCATAGAATATCATCCAACCATAAACTAGGTTGAAGAATATTATCATGTAATTTCAATATTCTCACCATATAGGGGAATTTCTATGACCTTTTCAATATTATAGATACTCTAGGACAATATTATAATAAATTAATGTAAAACCATGAACATTATTTAATAATTTGTTTATTTAATATTCACTTATTTTAATATATATGTAATCCAAAGTACAAATAGTTGTTTCTAGAACACCAAATCCAACAGACTCACACTTGGAATAAAGCCAACTACTAATGACTTTTAGTCTGCTAGACCTCACATGAAGATCATATTTATAGTGAATTAAGGATTTATTTAAAGTATCTACCATTTTGTATTCCATGGAGACTTTTCTCACTACAACATCACCTATCTAAGAAAAATCCATCAATTGATGATACTTATAATGTATTTTCTTTTTCTACTGATGTGACCTTATCTCCTTTGTAAGAGTCATATCTACATTATTATCACCGTAGAGTGTGATAGGGTCTTTTCTACTAGGTGCCATATAAAAATCTTGGATAAAGTTGTGTATTCAAACTACTTCTTTAAATACCTCAGAAGACTCAATATACTTAGAATTTGAAAAAAAAATCTATGACCATAGCTTGATTTGAGATCTTCTAGTACACAACACCTCCATTGAGAATGAAGATATATCTCGACTATGATTTCAGATCGTCTTGATCTGTTTGGAAACCAGTATCTGTAAATCCTCTAATTACTAATTCCTTATCCCATCCATTTACTAGTAACATATCCTTAGTTGATCTCTAATATTTTAAGATGGTTTTGACTACCATCCAATGGTGGTCACCTAGGCTAGCTTGATATCTTTCTACCACACATAATGCATAAGTGACATCTGGCCTAGTACATAGCATAGCTTATAAGACTAACTCAAACATTTATGTCAATGGAATACTTTCCATCATTTGTATTTACTCATGGGTATGAGGAAATATTTTCTTAGAAATATGAATGTCATGTGAAAATGGAAACAATCCCCTCTTAGATTGTTCCATACCTAATCTCTCTAGTATCTTGTCAATGTATGTACTTTGACTTCGACAAAGTACCATTTTCCACAGTAGATCTTGATTCTAATAATATATGTTTCCTATCCTAATTACTTCATGGAGAATCATGTATTTAACCAGTCATTAATAGACTATGAAACTTGTATTTCATTTCCAATAACTAGTATGTCATCAACATAAACTATTAAGAAAATGAATACACTCCCACTAAACTACTTACAGACACAAGGCTCTCATTCATTATTTATGAAACCAAATTCCATTATGGATTCATCAAACTAATTTTCCATAACCTAGAAACTTTATTTAATATATAAATGGATATTTTTTATTTTTATACCTTGTTGGAATCCTTTGGATTCAAAAACCCTTCAAGTTGTGTCATATTGACATCTTTCTGAAGTTTCCCATTAAGGAAGGTTATTTTTAAATCCATTTTCAAAATCTCATAGTCATGGTAAGATGATATAGAAAGTATAATTGTGATAGATTTTATTATTTCAATCAATGAAAAGGTTTCATAATAGTCTATGCCTTGTCATTGTTTGAAACCTTTACAACCATTTGTGCCTTATAAGTACTTACTTTTCCATCCATGTTCAGTTTCTCCTTGAATACCCATTTTCAACCAATGGGATATATATCTAATAGAGGGTATACAAAAATCCAGAGTTGGTTTTGATACATGAAATCCATTTTAGAATTCATACATTATTTCCACTTGGAAACATCTTTTCCGCTTACTACTTCCTTATTTGTAACATGGTCATTATTATCAACTAATAATGAGTCACTATCCTCGATGAATAAAAAATATATATTTCAGGTTATATAACCTCTCTTGTACTCTAATAGAGTATCTATGTCTTTGTAACTTCCTCTTCCATAGGCCTTTGTGTAATTTTTTCATGTGCCAACTCATGTGTACCTTTATCATGTACTTCTTTAAAGTATATCTCACTCCCACTATCTCTTTTAGAGATGTTCTCCCTTTCAATGAATATGGAATGTCTTGCTGAAATTACCCTTTGTATGAGGGTTTGTATAGGTAATATCCCCTTGTTTCATTGGGGTATCCTATAAAGATAGACTTTGTGCCTTAGGGTGAAATTTTTTTGCCTAAAGAGGCCATAACAAATGTTTCACATCCCCACACATATAAGTATGAAAATAAAGGTTTCTTTCTACTCCAAAATTGGTGTGGAATACCATATTCCACTTTATTCAGCACTTGGTTTAGTATGTTTATTTTTTTATGTAATGTGTATCCCCAAAAGGATAATGGAAGACTTGCATGACTCATAATTGATCTTGTCATGTCAAATATGGTGCGGTCCCTCCTTTCACTTACACCATTCCATTTTTTTGTATAAGCAGGAGTGATTTGGGATAGAATCCCAAAATCCCATAAATAATCAATGAAGTCATTATTAATATATTCTCCACCATGGTTTGAGAATAGTTTCTTAATTTTCTTACTAAGCTAGTTATCAACCTAATTCTTGTATTCATTGATTTTTTTAAAAGAATACAACTTAAACCCCATCAAGTAGACATATCCATATCAACTAAAATCTTCAGTAAAAGTTATGGAGTATGATTACCCACCCCTTGCTTCAATTGAAAATGGTCTACACGCATCGGTGTGAACTAATTCAAGAATATATTTGGCCCTTTCACCTTTGCCACTAAATAGAGATTTAGTCATTTTGCTTATAAACATATGTGAAATATACCAAGTGGTTTCAGTTCAAATGAATCTCAATATCCATCTTGGTATAATTTGTTCAAAAGCTTTCTATTTTATATGACCTAGCCGTTGATTCCATAGTTGGTTGTGATATGAGTCATGTGAACTAGTTTCATTATCAATTTCCATTACATGGTTCATATAATCCAACATGTAAATATTGTTATTTAAATACGCCTTAACATAACATATGATTTATTTATAAAACAAGTTACATTTATTCCTAAATTTGAAAATAAATCCATCTATATCAAGTCTAGATATAGATATTTTTTTTCTAACTAAAGGCACATAATAAAAAAATTAATACTAAGATCATTCTCATCGGCAATGTGATTTGGTGGTCCCCATTAGCCGCAACAGTAAGTTTGGATCCATTGGTTTTATCGTAGATCTACCTCACTCCAAGAAATATTATGGAATATACTTTTTTCTTATATTTGAATGCATATGTGACTACCACATGTTGTATCTAATACTCAATTTGTAGAAACAAATAAATTTCACTTGATAACAAATGCACATGAAGCTTCCCCTTTATTATTTACCTGGGTGTAGTTTTTCTTCCAATGAACCTTCTTTCCATATGAAAAACATATAGAATCATGTTCCCTTATTTGCCTCTTAATATTACACTTATTTGAGGATGTTGTGAAGAAGCTTTGGACTTATATTTCTTCACCTGAACTTTCCCTGTATTCACCATAAGGACAGAAGGTTTTTCACACTTCATATCCTTATCAAATTGGAAAAGTGGAGTGAGAAGATCTGGTAGAGACTTATCAATGTTGTTCATATTGAAATTTACAATAAAGCTAGATAATATTTTAGGGATTGATTAAATAATGATATTGGTGTGCAGTTAATTAGGTAGTTTAAATCCTAGAACATCTAGGTGCTCAATGTAGCCAATGAGTTTGACTACATGAGGCCCACTTAGAGTACCTTCTCCAAGTTTACTATGAAAGAGTGACTTGGATATCTCAAACCATCTCTGTATCTCTCTCTCTATATCTCTTGATATAGACCATAGAGATGTTGGAGAAATCTATAAGAATCCATGTCTTTATGTGACATCATGAGTTTATTGGAAATGGATGAAAGCATTAAGAACTAAACATTGACCATGTCGCTCAAATGGTTCTCATAGATAGAGAACTTATCATTAATCACCTCCCTTGTAGGAGGATCAGGAATTGAGTATTTTAGCATGTAATACTTTCATTCATGGTTAAATACTACTCATAGGCATCTGAACCATTCCTATAAATTACTACAAGTGAAGAGATAGTCTTTCACCAAAATTGATCACAAGGATATTGTTGTTGAAAAGATTGTCATTATTCTACTATATTAAAAGAGTGGATTATTATTAATTCACTTTATTATAGTTAATGTGAAAAAACATTAATTTTATTAAGTCTCTCACTATTTTATCAAGTCTTAATATCCCTCACCATTGGACTCGGGATGTCTAGTTTCTTGTACATTCTAGTGGAAAGGATTCATATGCCCTTTCTCATAACCCTGGAATGGGATTATTAAATTACTCAAAGGTATTTAGGTAGGTTATTATTTTCCAACTACGGGGTTATAGTTCCTTTATCCATTTAATGGACTCCCCAATATAGAAATTCTTACTCAGATTCCCTCAACACTTTCCTCTGAGTTACATCAAGTATATAATAGGATACTTCTATTAATGTAAATTGGTTAATTTAACCCAAAACTTTCATAAGTACTTCATGATAGAAGTAAGTTTCCCAACATGGGTTGTTCAAACACTTAGTTCTATGTTTTTCATTCCTAATCAAGAAATAAAAGTCTTAGTATGACTTAATATTAAGTTGATGAATTTTATTTATTATGCATAAAAAATTATTGTTGATTCATTTACATGATTTTTTAATATAGAATGGATTTTAATTTAGGGATTAACCATATAATGATAAAACATTTATGTATAACTCATTTATTTTAACTCCATCTTGGAATATTACTACTTTTATTTACATGATCGCAATATTTCATCCATAAAATAAATCATACATAAGGAAAAAATAAAATAAATAAATAAATGACACGATCATGAGATTTATTCAATGGTTGATTTATTTAGTGTAAAATAAATCAACCTATGGCCCTAGTTATAAACTCCTTATGTCGATCTTGACATGAGTTATAGTATCCATCATGTCCACCTATGTATCACCTATGTTGGTTTCATCTCGATTCCATCTTGAACCACCTCTTCCTTGGCTCCGTCTAGAATCAACTTCGTGCATAGAAAACTTATTTTATTACATATGTTTTATAACTCAAGTATATGTGATGAGAACCAAAGGATTGGTTAATGGATATTAAATAAAATAACCTTGGAAACATGGGTCCTACATAATAAAAGAGGGAGGGATGACTTGCAGGCCATCATATTTACTTTAATAATAATTAATTGAAAAATCATGTAATAAAAATAAATTAAATTAAATTAGTAGATACATATGTTTGATTATGAACATTATCATCCATACACATGAAATTATTATGATTTTAAAACAAATAACTATCATTCATTTTAATTAATTCTTTAATAAGATAAAACATGCACGAATTAATTCGTTTAATTATCTTATTAATCAATTAATTCATTTTATCTTATTTTATCCAATCAACTAGAAATTACCATTTGCTATAATTTTTAAATAAAATAAATTATTTTATTTTAAAAAAAAATAAAAATATAGTGCACAACTTTGTACTTAGAAGCAACTCAGTAATTGCCTATTTGAATTACCCAGTATGGTTTTAATTATAAATAATACACTCATACGACATATTGTGCACATGGAATGTGTCATAATTTCACGGTGTGTACTTCCAATTTATTTCCACATATAACACATAAAAATTACATAGTTTTTACAATTTAATGTGTTGAATATTCATCATACAATAACCATACATGACTCAAAGTTTTAAATATTACATAGAATAAATTAATCATTTAATATTATATAAAACCTAAAAATTGAGTGTACTATCAACTTAATGACCCACAGAACTCAGGTTAATGAGGTTTAATGGAGTAATTAATAAAATTTAATATTTATATGTAAACAAGTAAAGTACACGGCGTGTTCAAGCCAATCGCACAACGTATACTTCTCTTCACCGGATATTTACATTACAGACTTAGGGATATGGCGTGTACTTATTATGAACATTAATGAAGTACATGGTGTGTATAAAGGATTCACAATGTGTACTTAAAGTTACATGAATGCCATTTTGTACGTGTTTTGTATTAAATTAACATGGTGTATTAATTACATGACACAGTTTGACCTCATGTTTTCTTCCATGAAAACGCATGGACTACACGGAGTGTAGTCAATCTAAATGGTGTGTACTTCAAAAATTTTATGTGCCACCATTCCTAGTAATCATGCGGTGCATTTATTTCACATGGTATGTACTAATTACATGATAACCTGGAATCCACATGGGTGTACTTGTTTAATAAACAAGGATACACAACATGTAACTAATGAGTACACGTTATGTAGTCTTGTATTATCCATCCAGAATTCTTGGAACCTTCATATGGGTTTTTCTAATGTGTTATTCATTTAATTATTAACCGATCTTGGTAATATGAGTGAGAAATGAAGAATACGAAGAAAATGTTTCAAAGATGGATCAATAATTAATTAAATATTATAATTAATTTTAACCTCTAAATGCACAAGGATCAATAATAAAATAAATAATTATAAATTTGAATGTGGTCACTCTGATACCACTTGATGATTTTGGGCATAGTGGAAGTGCTTATCGAGGTTGATATCGACTAAGTAAATGTCATATTAAATGGATCATTCACATATTGTACAAGACATGAGAGTTATGGACAATTATATTTTCCAAAAGAATATTGATAATGAAAAACATCAGAACCAAGAGTAGATATTTTCATGTTAAATTTTTAATTGATTTAATTAAATTAGAAGAAAGGTAACCTATTTCTTAAGAACTTTCTTTATATTATATGTTGATCATCTAAAACCCTTTTTCATTATCTATCATTTTGCTTGTAGGATCCAAGTGTAGAATCCATCTAGCGATGATCCAAACGTGCTCCTATGACCTCTGAATAATACAGATGAATCACTGAGTTCTAGCATGGTTAGTTGATCATCTTACATTATTCATCTTGATTATGTCATGTTTCTTCGATCTTGAAGAAATTCTCTTGATCTTCTCGTTCTTGAGAAGATGTGACAATGCAGAGTATAATTCTAGAGAGCAATCCTTTGTGCACAACAATTCTAGATTAACCTCTCTTAGAAAATATTAGTAGTTTATTTATAGACCTATGGTTAGGATTTGTAATTTAATTAATTGCACAAGTTCCCTTAATAACATGTTAAACCCATGTCTGATTCGTGCCATGTATTAAAATAATATTATTATTTTTATTCTATGGTGTGCACTAATTGTCACAACGACATCTATTATTTTACCAACTTTTAAATTAATATTTATTATTGTACACAATATTTGTCCAACCATCCTCCTTGAAATTTATTGAATACAAAAATAAATATTTAATTAAATATTTATTCTTCATCTGACGAATAAATATTTATTAAATATTCAATAAAATAAATAAATATTACATATCTATGTAAATTAAAAATTACCTTGTGAATGTATATTTATTTAATTTATGTGATCATTAATCTTGAATAAAATTATTCCTTGATCTTATGAATAATATTTATTCCAATAATTAAATTAAAATAGAATTTAATTGAGATCAACAAAATCACTTAGTGGGTGACCCTCTAGGCTTCTTTCTCATTGGAATTAGGCAAGCTTACTTAAAGTTCAATATTACTATCTAACAATGGGCCAAGGCACCCAAGAGAAAGAATTTAATATCGCAACTTCAAAAATGATATTCGAGTTCTCACTATGTAATATAATCCCTTTGTCACAATATCTAATCAAGTTGGATGCTCACTCATGTCATCAACCTATATGCTTGATACATCTTTATTTTACTATATGAAATAAAATTTTCATTAACCATGGCCATATAATTTAATGAGACTGTTCTATTTTAATCAAAGTGCTGAGATATCAACTTCTATAAATATGAAAGGGAAAAATCCATCCTCTACCTATTCATTAATAACATGTTATTCGTGACACACCCAATGTACCCTAGTTCCCGCAAAACATATGGCATCACGGTTTTGGTCAGTAAATCTAAGTGCATGAGTCATAAAATTTATTAATAATAATATTAAATTATAAGGACCATTACACACACTTGTGGATAGGAATATCCAATGAAACATAAACATGCATAATTCCATTTGGTGAGTCTGTTCTCATAATCTTCTATCTTGAAGATTACCAAGTGTGAACGTAATGATACAAAGTCCCATCCACTTACGAGTAATCGAACCTAATAGTGAACATACTATATACCCCATCATAGAATTTTATTCAACCATAGAACAAGGTTTAAGAATATCACCATGCCCTTTCAAGGTTCTGATCATAGTGGGGAACTACTATTCCCTTTTCAATGTGACAGATACTCTAGGACATTATTGCATTAAAGTCGCACAAAATAATGAATATTATGTAATAATATGTTTAATTAATATTCAATTCTTTCAATATACATGTAATTCAAAGTACAAACAGTTGGTTCTAGAACACCAACTCCAACAACCCTTACGCAGGAATGATTTCCAACATAAGGGTAATAAAAAAATTGTTAAAAGTTGTTTTCAACATATAAAATGATTTTTATGGTTTATAAAATGTTTATAAATCATTATAAAAGTTATTTGAGGATATTTTAATTTATAAAAAATTTAAATTAATTAATTATAAATTGTTTATAATTAATTAAATGTTTATGGAACATTTTATTCCCAAATATTAAATGTTAATATTTGAAATACCTTTTAATAAATTATATGATGTGACTTATGATATAGAAATAAAAGGGATTATTTATAAATCATACGTGATAATTTATTAAGCGATGTAAATTATGTAATATGGCTAAAAATATAAAAAATTATATTCAAATATTTTAATTGTTCAAAATTAATTAATTTTAATTGTTCAGAATAAAAGAGGGACTTATTTAGATGTTATTTAAACCACATCAAAAATGTTTTTATGATTTATATGGTAAATGTTTAAATAATAATTAAATATATGATATTTATATAGTGTAAAATTTATACATTATAGAAATTTAATTATAATATGTTTATAATTCATATAATGATTAATATGAAAGAGTTCATATTTGAATGAATATAAAATTTTTATATTCAAAATTATGGAATTTCCATAATGTTAAAGATAAAAATTATAAAAGGGTTTATAATTATCTTTCATTTATGAATTGTTTATAAATTTTTATATCATGTTTAAATATTTGAATAATTCATTTATTTAAAAGTTTATTCCCTAATATATTCATGTTTAGTAAAATTTTGTGTATACCTTAGTTTAAAATGTTAAATTGCTTCTAGGATAGAGCCTTACATTACATACTAGGAATGTATCTATAATGAATTTAATTTTTCATCTACCTTGGCCTCAATTTTTAATTAAAGTTATGAACATGAATTTTTTTATTGAATATAATTTGTGCATATTAGGTTTTAGAGTTATGATGAATTGGATTCTCTCTTGAGTAAAGTATACCCGGGTAGAGGAACTTGAGGTCATACTAGCAACCTACCTAGAGGATTATGTCTTATCTAGGTTGGTGAATGGAGTTGTCTATCTATTACTCTAGACTTAATCATGTGGATATTGAAAATACCATATAACTATATGAATTTAAATGAAGTGTTCATGTACCTTATGGATATGATGCATTTGTATATGTTTGAATATGTTTGAATTCTATTTTTGGGTATGTAACACTAACTTGTGGGTTGTGTAAAGAGTTACACATCAATATGGTTTAAACATATTAATTGGGTGGAGGGAATGGGATTCCAAACTAAAATTAATAGAAGTATGAATACATAAATGTAATAACATGAGATGAGATTGTGAGATTAAAATCCCCTCCAAATACTAAGTATGATATTCCTTCCAAAGAGTCACTTATCAAGACCTCAATCATCCAACCGAGTAGGTTACGCCATAGCTTGGTGCCCCTATATTATCTTGTATAAGGAAAGAAAGGATGAGTGGCATTGGATCATCCTTGGTTAGGTAATTATATATTTGGGTTTCCCTAGATTTTCCTTTGTTAGCTTGTTCTTAGTGCTTCTTTTGGGTTACACTATATGGGAGGCCCTAATAGGATTAGGTTTCTAAAGGAATAGAGTTGATCTTATCCATATGATGGATTGGAAAAATATTTTTCAAATCATTTATCCAAGAGTAATATGTGATATTATTGGGGTGATTCTCTTCCAAAAAAATTAAGTGGTGAGAGAAATATCATTGCAGACTCATTGCTTAGTGAAATGCAGATCTTATCCCACTAAAGGTTGTGATGGAATTTAAAAGGGGGTCATCATTTTAGTGGGATTTAATTTAATAAAATTTCTTATTAAATGGTTAATTATGTTTGATACTCATATGATAAAATATTTTATTGTAGATAATATCACCATCATCGTTGTCGGGGAAAAAATTAATTAATCCTTGAAAAGGGAAAACTTAATGTAAGCTAATCCTAAGACTCGTAACTTAAGAAAATGTCTTAATAAATATTTTTTATCTAAGAAAGGTTCTTAAGAAAAAAGATATGTTTTAGAATAGTTCCTTCCTTAGTATCCAAGTGTTGAATTTTCTCAACAAGTGAATATAGATGATTATGGAAGCATGGAGTGATCCATTCAAGGTTTCAATGGAATTAGATGAAAAATTATTTGTTTTGGTTGGGTAATTTATCATATTTTCATTTATGGAAATCTTTCAACAATATGATTTAATTCAAAGAAATTTTACCTGAGATTCTAAAAGTGTTAAGAATGGATGAACTAGGTATATGATGTCTGGATTTTGGTATTGTATAGACATTACAAGTGGGTAAAAGTTAAAACTGGAAGAATAAAATTTAGTTGAAAATTTCATTAATGTTTCTTCAAAAAGTCAATAAATGTCATTCAAACCTATGGTTTTAAAGGAGGAATAATAATTCCACATGATGGGATTATCCTGAATACCTGAAGAAGTTTTTGAAACTCCATGGAATGTCCATTTCAGGTATGGATGTTATAGAAATCAATTATTTGGTTATAAAAGGTATATGATATCGAATGTATATTTTAAAAGTGTTTAAAATATATAAGAGTTAAAAATCAAAGGAAGAATGGATTGAGCTTGCAGTTTATATTCACGAAATGAAGTAAATAGTTACTACATCAAGGATTTGAATTTATAGGATTTTATCAAGCTCAAATGAATCTAATTAAAATATGCGTATCTTTATCTCATTTACCTTATGTGATAAGATAATTTGTTTGATTATAAATATTTGTTTTAAAAAAGTACGAGATAATTAAATGTATACATGTGGTTTATGATTCATCGATTTCTATAATATGTTTTGAGAAGAATATGTGGATAAAATTTTTTTATCTAGGATAAAATGTTTAACCAATTATTTATCAAAAATATGAGGAAATGTGTTCATGCCACCTATTAGTGGTATATTTTAATAAAGTCTTCTTTAAAATGAAAAATGATCCAAAAATATAGAATACCATATATGATATGGAAATAATAATTTATTTGTTTAATATTTCTATTCAAAGGAAATAAATGTTATTTCTTCATACAAAAGGGTTTTTGTATCTTAGCAAGATATTCTGAAAAGAATATAGTATCTAAGAGGATTGTGGGAGTATGTTTGGACTTAAAGAATTTCAAAGTTAACAAATAAAGAATTACACCAATCTAGATTTAAAGTGAATTTTATTTAATATCCTAATAGAGTTAGAATATATTAGTAAATAATAATTTAATTAGTTATATTATTTCAAGGAAAATGTTTGATGGAATAAGGTTCCAAGGTTGATGATGATGAACATATAAAAAGTTCAAAGTAGAAAACAGAAGGTGACATTGTAACATTTGGTGTTGTGAAGTTAAGAAGTTTGAATATATTGAAGAAGTTGAACAATAAGGAATATGATTCCTAAGTCTCGCTATTATTAAAATTGGATTTCTTCATATAATTTTATCACTAAAGAGTTTAGGGGGTGAGTTTTATCAAATGGGCACATAGATATGTGACATGGATTACATATGATTTAATGTGTTAATGAAAACCAAAATGTGTATAAAACTTAAGGCTAATCTGGTAGTTTAACATATATGATATGATAAAATGGTTCTTATTTTAGTTTTGTTAAATATTCTTAAAAAGTTTAGGAATATTGAAATGTGTCATATTAAAGTAAACCTCCATTTTATTATTATTCCACATTGGCCACATAAATGTATATATAGATATACATTTTGTAAAGTGTAATGATAATTGACATCTCAAAGTATGCCTTTGAGTTTATCCCTAACTGATGTTCATCATTGAGTATTATAGGTTATTATGAAATGTTAAGGTTAGTGTGGGTGGGATTCTTGTATAGTGATATAGAATTTACTCATGAGTCACAAAACAAAGGATATGATTCTTTGTATGCACTGGATGGCCCACTACGTATACCACATGGACTGTAATACAGATTTGTTTGGTATACTAGGGGTGCATGGATCATATTTGAGTCCCCACTACCTAAGGTTGGCCAGATACCTAGCATGAGAACCTTCATACTTTGATACCCTACTTACGCAAGTCTACATATTGTCTTAGCTAATAAGGGAGTGGTTGGGTGTGTTTCTGATCATTTAATTGATTAGAGTTTAACCAATAAGGGATTTTTAATCTCATATGAGGATTATGACATCAAGGCCCTTGATTGAGACAGATCCTGGGGGTGTGTGGTCATACCTAGATATTATATATCTATTTGAATAAGGGACATGTGATGTGCTTATCCATAAGGATGAATGACATGTGATCTACTCAACAATCAGATTAGTCTATACTTTGAGATTCGAGAATAGATGAGTTGGCTACATGATATTTACATGCTCTATATCCCATGTTTACTCGATGTCTTGGATAAAGGGAAAATATTATGGGGGATGGTGGCCTTTTCGGATGGTGATCTCGCGTTCGGCCTCTAGGGTTCCCTTCCTTCCTTCCTTCCTCCCTCTCGCCGCCTTCTTCTTCGCCTTCTTAAATGCCTCTATTTTGATGAAATTTCTTGGGATGATTAGGTCCTCTTTTTCTCATAGTTCCCTTTTCCTCCTTCGAAGGCACAGCTGCTTTTCCTCTTTGTGTGTCGGTTCTTGCAGAAGTTAGGTTTTGTTGGTTCCATGTCAGCTGAATGCTCCCTACTACTTCATGGCCCCTGAACACTACTACCACCTCTCTTATCTTAGGAATATTTTTTATAAAACCCCATATTGGTTTGTCACAAAAATACTCTGGTGGTTTGGGTTTTTGGTGGTAGCAGTGCCCAGCGGCTTCTCCTCGCGGGATCGATCAATCTCCTCTGCTCTTGATACTTGGACCATTTTCCTGGACCTCTTTACAGGTCGGTACGAAGGTGTTTGTGGTGTCTTGGGATAGTGTTGGGGGTTTCGTTCGGTGTCGAGGTTTCATGGTGGCTAGTTTTGTTCGTCGCTATGGTTGTTGGTTAAATCAAATTATTTAGCATAAGTTTTGTGTTCCATCCTCATTGGCATCCTTTTCTACTGGTTAGTGGTCCTTTTCATTTTTCCTTCAATCCATCCCTCTTGTTTATGCATTTTCGGCTTGTTGGTTTCTATCTCCCTATTGGTGGCTCAGAAGAAATTGGTTTGTGATCTAGCTGAAGGTCACCTTTCCTTAATTAGGCCCCCCCTCTCTAAACTCTACCATGGCCTCTGGTTTCTTCTCGCCAAGCAAGGTCGGCATGGTGAGATGGATCTTGGTGAGGTTTGGGTATGGTGATGTTTGAGCGGTGGTTTTCAATTCATGTGGTGCGATCTGGAATTCAGTGTTTGATTTGATACTGGTTTGGTGTATATGCCCACTGTTGATGGTTCTTGTTGGAAGAGGTGCTTCTGGATTTTCTGTTCATAATGGTGATGGTTGTTTTTATTAGATAAGTTTTTATGTCTTTCTGATTCGGAATGTGATACTGTTGAACTTTTTTCAGGTCCTTGTCGGCGTTGAGGTAGGGATGTTGATGGATGGTTCGTAGGGTGTACAGCTCAAGATGGTTCGTCTTCCATGATGTTATGTGATGATTTTGTTTTGTTTTTAAATTTGAATTGGTTGGTTATGTACTGGGTTGTTTGGTGCTCATTTTGAATTTGGTATGATGTACGAACTTTGGTCATTGTGAGGTTCCCACTTAGCTGTAAAAGTGGTTTTTATTGAAAATGGAAAAAAATATTGGCTTGGATAAAGGGAAAAGATGAGAATGCATGTTTTCTTGTGATGAAAACATGTGGACACAGGTATTGAGATATATGTGTTTGATGGAGATCATTCTAGATCTCTTTATAGCTTGATTAGCATTGAAAATTTAGTAAATTACAATCTTTACTTTCATATATGGATATAGAGATTCATATTTATTTTCAATGTTGTAAATTCCCATGGGGTCACACTTTGTAGTTGACTGAATGGGGATTGAGTTGGACTTGGGTATTTTCTCTAAAAATATTTAGATTTAATCCAAAAGTATTTTGGATGTGCATTCACAAGGTATTGCACATGATTTGATACAATGTGAAGTTAATGATATCCTTCAAAAAGTTTTTTGAAATATATCAAAAAGGATTATTGGATATGATTTCAAAAGTTATTGTATATGATACAATATATAATGAAATATCACAAAGTCTATTAGGATTTAATGTAAGTGAGAGATTAATGGAGATATTCCCTAAAGCCTAATATGTGTGTGTGTGTGTGTGATGGGTTTTATGCAAATTGTGATTTTCATGTAGAAAGGGGAATATCATTTATAATTCCTACGATAATAGTTATCATTTGGAAAGTTTGATCAACCACACAACTATCATTTATTGTAGTTTTTCATTTGATGAAACGTTTCGAAATAAATTCATATGATGCATTCATTTTAGCCATGGTATTTATTCATGCATTTTAATGCATGAATAAATGAGATAGCCCAAGGACCATCCTTCATGCTTATAAATTATACGACTATATGGTTATAGGAGGTGTGTGTGATTGATCACACTTGGAAAAACTCTCTCAGACCCATAGCTCTCTTCATCTTCCTTCTTTGCATATTGAGGTACTAACATATCGTAGAGAGAAGATGAATCTCATCCAAACATCTGAGGATTCAGATCAACCCATGGATACATCATCAAAGTGAAATGATTTTTCTACTTATGAGATCTTCACCAAATTCATATGAAGATAAATACATTGAAGTGACTTTTATGGAGTATGGTATGCATGTTTTCCAGTATTCTTCATTTCAGTATTTTATGTTGTTTCATATTATTTTTCATAGAGATCCTTAGATAAGGGTTTTAATTGCTTCCACTCAATCTAATAATTATTATTAGACTCCTTTGAAACCCTTTAATAAATATATAGCTTCATGGCATAAATTTATTACATATGGTATCTCATAAAAGTCAGAGATATAGTGAAACCTATTATAGTACTCAAAAAAGTTATTTGGTGTGCTATGTTGCAACAATGTATCACTCTAGTGTCCATTGTGGTACTTGTAATACTAAATCAAAAAATTTATGTTGTAAATGTTATGTTTCCTAATGTCAAGGTCTTCTCAATGACTTTTGGAAGATGGAATATTTAAAAAGTAAATTTGTTTTTATAAAATGATAAAATTAAAGGAAGTAAAAAATGAAAAGTAAAAATCTCATATATTGTGTGTAAATTATTCATTATTAAAAAAATTAGTAATGATTTTTTTTATGATTTTTTTATCTTTTGATGTGAATTTTTATTATAGTTATAAAAAAAGAGGGATGACGATGGTTTTAGTACCTAAAATACTTGGATACTCTAATCCTAACATGTTTAGTTTTTCAAAACTCAATCATTTTTAACACATTTATTTTTAAACTCATTATTTTAATCCTACACTATAATATTTTGAAATTCTAATTAATTATCCTAGTGATAAAGTGGATGTGTGCACAAATATTGGGATGGTGAAATTTGATGGTAATTGAAAATCACCCACCAAGAGGAATAACCCATGCATTCTTATGAAAGTTATACTACATGTCATCATGGACAAAAGACACATGCACCTAGAAGACTCAACTGATGACACCTAACTCGTGATAGAACCCACCTTCCAGTAATCGATGACTCGCGTACTTAACAAGATATGCCTCACAATCAATCTCGTCTAATCAGACATAATCATTGAGAAGTCCCACTATATCCACTTAACAAGCTCAACAAAGTCCCATATGACTCATCATCCATCTCACTGTCAGTAAATAACCAAAACCCTGAAATATCATGGGAAATAATGATGGTATTAGGAAATACAAAAATGAGAAATCAAATAAGGCCAAAACATTATGTTAAATGTCAAATGAAAATGAAAACCAAACATATAATTAAAAAAGGGCTCAAAGAATCAAATATCAACTGAACAACAATCCCATTATAATACAAATGAGAAAATAAAAAATGATGTTCTATCGCATGAAATAACAATCCCAACACTCACTCCATACACCATCACATCTCATGAGCCCTTAGAAATGTATCTATTAGACTACCAGTAGATCAAATCTGACTCTATCCCATATATCACACGTTTTCACATGGGCTTGTTCCCACTGCACAATAGTACAACACCCCAACTACACACTGATCCATCAGATTGTTTATCAATGTCATCATCAAACAAAAGTGTGTTTCATGTCCATAGTCTTAACTCAGGTGAATACTTGGAAGATTTATGATCATCTCTCATATATAAAAGAAAAAATATCCTCTATAGGGCCATCTATAATCACACCTAGTGTATCCTTAGTCATCACTTCATGTTTGGATGCACAAGGGGGAGAGTATATCTATAGTGAGTCATATCCTAACTGGTAAAATCAATGGTGTGACCTCACAAATAAAAATAAACATGCTCCTTGACTTGAACATCAAACCCCGAGTTTATCCTAGATGTCACCTCCCATAGGTATCATATCTTAGTCAATAGTTCTATCACATGAGTCTCACTGCCTTACATGCTACGTGCCCATTCACTTTATCTCAAGTGGTATAAGTCAAGAACACTTAGGAGGAAATTTGAACTCCTCCCATCACCAGGAACACTACTCATGAATGTGCCTTAAGTCATAAATCAAATAACACTTGTACTATATTCTTCCTTAATAAATGAGGTCTAATTAAGAGGGAACCCCTCCAAGAACTAAGGAGTCCAAAAACTCATTAATAACATCAAAATTTTCTCTCACCAAGTAGTTGGAGTAATCAAAGAGTCCTAAAATAAATCATATTCCAAAATGGTGTCTCAAGTTTTATATGAACCAAAACCAAAAAGGAGACCTATCAAGTATGAGAAACCCACTAACCAATCTATCACCCCAAGGAAATGTCTCATACAAGGTTCCTATTCTATCATATTGAAAGGCTTCTATTGAGTCTAATAACGATTATTAAAAGCAGTGGAAGAAATTAAACCCTAGTCCAAGGATATCCCATGAAAGATAAAATGAAAACTATATATACACATAAATGAATAAATACTATTGTAAATGCATATTGTTTAGTAAAGAGCATCTGTATCGTCTTCATCGCTTTTGAACGTGTAATGTCCCGGGTTTTCGAATGGGTTGTTTTTTGGGTAATTTTGAACTTTTGAGTTTGGTGGTCAGACCAACTTAAATTATAAGATTTAGAAACCTTATTATGAGAGTTTTTTGACCCAAGAAATTATTTTGGGGAATATTCTATAGTTTAGTGGGAGTCTTGGGTGTCTGGGTAAACACTAGAGGAAGATCTAGGGCCTGGGAAATTGGAAACATCTCCAGTCAGAAGTACACATAGTGTAACACTTACATGATGTGTAAGTTATTTACACTATGTGTAGAAGGGCATGAAGTATTGGGGGAAGAACTAAAGCTCTTTAACCCAAGGATATGTACATGGTTTTCCATATCAAGTTTGGGATGGTCGGACATGGTGTTTTGAGTCCCGATTGGATTCATGGATTGATGCTCCATTTTTTCCGACCTATGACTTAGTAGTTGGGATGGTCGAACATGACGTACCAGATCCTGATTGGATTCTTGGATTGAGGCTCCTTGATTGCTGACCTGTGACCCTTTTGATATATGGTATGGGTACCCAAACTCATGTTATGTGGTATAATTGATTAAATAATGCACAAATGAATGTCCTTGTGGAATAAAATGGTGGATTTCAATGGTGATGAAATGATGGAACCTAAAGATGTAATTATCCAATTAAAAAATGTTTAAATTAAAAACTAGTTTCCTTTCCTAATTAATTATTTATTACACCCTTTTTATCCTCATACACAATTGTAAAAACTGGCTATTACTTTAGACATTGTTGGTGGTAGCCTACTGAGTTGTACTCACACCCTGCTCATGCCACCATGGCACTTGGGTACCCGAGCAGATGCTTATTGTTTTCTATCATGGGTTTTAGATAGGGACCCAGTGTATGGTTTGTGCACGGGTTGATGGGTTTGAGCATGGGATGTCAATATTAGTTTGGGACTCGGTTCAGTTTTTGGGGTCTTTTGGTAGTTTTTTTTTTGTATTTTCTTTTGTATGAATTCCTAACATGTAATGAATTCAACATACTATTATAGAATGTGTTATTTGGTTACTTGGTGGTTTTTTTCATATGTCGTCCATTTATTATTCATGATGATTATTACATCTATTGGTATTATTTCTATTATGGTTTCACTCTGATAAGTGGGTATAGTCTCCCTGATGCATTTCTTTAGACTCACACTGCTAGTCAGTAGCTTTTGATGTATGAGGAGGTGGGCCTGAGCTCATGTGGCGGCCCATCCCAAGGCACTGGTTTTAGTGGCCACTAGGTCAAGACATTACAAATTGGTATCAGATCTAGTGTCTTTTGTCTTACTATTTGGGGTTGGTGCCTTTTATCTTAGAAATTTGTATCTTGTCAAGGCTTGGTAATGAGCCCGTGCCTAGGTGTTTTTCACCACACGTATGAGGGAAATCCCAAGTTTCCAGAGGTGGGAATTTATTTTTTTTTTGCTTTTTTCTTTTATGGTTGACTGATACTTCCACCTTGAGTGTAGTAATTGGATGTGATTTTATTGATTTATGAGGTTTTATCTCTTGGCCCAGTATGGAAAGAGAGGGTGTTTGTGTTCACGAATCATGCTAGGAACATAGTATTGATGGGTCATATGTATGTTTCCTTTTATTGATAGTTCCTTGGGATCTATATACTGGAAGAGTACTTTTTCTGCATTTAGTTTATTCCTGTTAATCTTCTTTGAAATTTTTGTAGAAAAAAAATGTTTTGAAATGTGAATTTGAATAAAAACTAAGATTTTTGAAATGTTGGGTAATAAAATGGTTTTGGAAAGTGTAAATCCTTGTTTTTTAAAAATTAAAAGTTTTTAAATGTGAATTCTTGGGTTTTTAAATGGTAAAGATACTTAAAAATGGAAATGAGAAGTGATGGAACCTTTTGGGACACTGGAAATGGGTATCCTTAGTGTTATGATCGGACCCTGTGTGTGGGTGGTTTGGGCTTGAGAGTGCCCTAGTTTGAGACCTTGGTTATGGTTTGTGAGATTTTTCTGAGTTGATGTGTGGTTAAAATGGTGTTCTTGTTGTACCTTTGGTAGGGTTGTGACCTTGGAGTTGTGAGGTGTTGTCCAATAATGTGGATGTGGTGACTTTTGTGGGTTGAGATCTTGCGAGTTCTGTTCTAGACCCTATAGTGGGTGTTTGTCTCATAGTGTTGATGTTTTTTTGTGATTATTCTTGGTGTGGGATATAGAATAAATTTTATCTTGGTGCATTAGTCTTTGTGTGCTTCTGAGTGGAGGTAGGAGTGCCACCCATGGGTAATAACTTGTTGAGGTTTGATGTGTGAAGCTTAGATGGGGAGCTAGTAGCCTATACTATATGTGACTTCTGTTTAGGGAGCTAGTATCATGTGATCTTCGAGGATTGATTGTGAGAGATTTTGGTCGGGTTTCTAGTTATTTTGGGTGCATAAGGCACAGGTGGAAGTTTCAGGTTTGGATAGTAGCGGGAAAAGAGAATTTTCTAGTGCAGGTTTATCCTAGAGGGATAAGTGGGAAAATTAATGGTTTTGGTGATTTTACTTAAGTTGTGGTTATGAAATAGTGGTTTTTGGAAATCGAGAGTAACCTAGAGGGTGGTTATTCTAGTGGTGTAGGTTCCTTGGAGTGTGAAGTGTGGGTGTATGCTTCATAGGTGGAATTGGTGCATGGTGTGTGCCATCGAATTTTGGTGAAATGCATAGTTATTCCTTGGTTTCTTTCTCAGGGAATCACGTGAGTGGTTGCGTTATAGGGTCATTTTTGAAAGGGTGGAAATTTTTTGAGGGTTTAATCCATTTATTTTGGAAACATTCAAAGTGGGGATCAATGTTAACTCTAGATGGATATTTTGATGTGGAAGTGACACCCAGGGGAGGGGTGGTCACATGGTTGGGTTGTTGGATGGAAACTTCGGGGATGCATCGAGACCAATGAGGCTAACAGACCATGGGGCATGGCTAGTTATGTGAGTGAGTGTTTGGGTCTAGTTCTGGTGATGTACAACCTATGGGATCTAGATTTGGGTTTAGTGAATGATCATAGGAAGGTGTGTGAACTCGAGGGTTTTGATGAGATCTAGGTGTTTGGAACATGCTAAAGATGTGCGATGTCATTTGGGATGTGTGAACAGGTGGCATAAAAGTAAGAACCTATCATTTCTATGAGAACAAAGTGGTAAGTTCCAATTATGTAATATATCAGTTAGTTTTTAATTGGTTGTGGTTCCTTTCGTCAATGAAATCTTGGTGTACTTCCAGACTCGAGATGATCATGACCAATATCTTCACATCATCTGGGGTACACCAAGAGATCATTGGATATATACCAAGCTACTTAAGGTTTTCTTGTTATGGGATGAGGGGCATTATTGAAGGTTTTCCCCTTGTAGTAAGTTAAGAGTGATGTCATGTGGTGGGAGGTGCACCACTAGCTATCTCTTAATGGGATACATGTGATGGTTTTCATGTCGGTGAATGTCGGAGGTTTCATTCTTGGAAGTCAAGGACGGGTGATGGTTAGAATTTTTTTCTCTCAAGTGGGGGTGATATGTCCATGTACACCTTTAGGGCTCCACAATTATGGTAAAATGAACCATGATGTTAAAACTGGTTGGGTGAGGTGGTGAAAATGACACTTCTAAGGTGGGGATAATTATATGTCAGTCATAAATGTAAGGAGTAGATCATGGATTGGATAGGGTGGAATTAAAATTCCAAAGAGAAACTATGAGGAACATGTTTGGATTCTTCTGGAAGTCCAGGTGTGCCTCAGAGGTGGTGTTTGATTGAGCCAAGTGTTGGCTTTGGGCTCGGGTGGTTTAGAAAGGGATCCAAGGGGATCATGTAAGAGGTGTTGAGAGTGAAAGGAGACATGATGATAGTTGTGGGAAAATTAGGTATAGTGATAGAATCTTACTTAGATATAGGTATAGACTCGGGTAAGTGTGTTTTAGAGTGGAAGAAGTTTTTGAGGAATAACCAAGTTGTCCTTAGTTTGTGCATGGATGGAGGAGGTGCATCCATTCTGGGTGGTTTTGATGAAAAGTTTGTATGTCAATGTTTGATCATGTTCTTAGGTATTTTTTGGTTTGATGAGTTGGGAAACGCATTGGGCATGTTGTGAAGTTTTATTTTGAGGTTTAAGTAGTCCTTTTATGAGGGTGGAGGTTTTTAACACTGGTAGGTGGTTGTTGTGATCTAGAACGTATGGTGGGGAGAACCATAACAGGTTAGTGGTTGGTTGATGATGTGACTGATGTTTTGGGTTAGATGATCTTGGGAAAAAACATTGTGGTCTTCAATGTTGGAAATGGGCGTTGGATCGGGTTTTGACCAGTTGAAGTATACATATGAGTGTTGTGCTTCGCTTGTGTCTCAGATATTTGGATGTGGAATGAAGCAATTGGGCCTTGATCTGTGGACTGACGTAGGTCAGGGGATGTGTTGGAAAAATCGTATGTTCCTTCAATTGACATCAGGTGTACTGGGTTGTTTGTATGGTTATTGTTGATGATGTTGGGTTGAGATTGATGCATCCTTGAGGAGCATCAAGTTCGTGTTATGGATCGCAATGGGATAATTCCTCTGGGTAGGATTGTTTCTTTGGTTTTTGTGTTAGGACAACATGGTCATGTTTAGGAGGAAACTTGGGAGATAAAAGTTGATAAGTGGGCCCAGTGTTCTGAACGTTGGTCTTGGAGGATTTTTTATGTTATGGAATTCAACTCGAGGATGAACTATTATAAGGTAGATAGGTTTTCATATCCCAGCCCTGAGATAAGGTACGTCCCGGATTGGTTTATGGAATGTTTTTGGGAAATAGGATGGGTCTCAGAGGTGTTCTAGGGGTTCTAAACATAAAATGGAAGGAAAATATGTCAATCTATGCTGAGAGCATGGTTGGTGCACGGTTATTAGTAATAATGCGGCCTAGAGGGGATATATTCATGGTTGAGAAACCATATGAGGGGGAGTCTAAAACCGTGCATGCTTGGATAGAGTCATCCCACATTGCTACCGCATGGTTTGAAAAACTATGCAGGATCCCAGGAGTTTGTACAACCCAATCCCTCTCTTGGATAGATGGTGGTGCACAGTTTGGCCAACCATGTGGCCAAACCATATGCCTCATTAAAAGGGGGAAATTTCAATTTTACACCCTCAGGATTTAAGGGTTCTGACGCACCCGCACACATAGTTTAATTCTTATAAGTTGTGGTAATATTAGAATTATTGATTTACCAAACTTAACTTACTACTCAGGCATAGTATATTGATAGTCTAGGGTCGATCCCATAGAGATAAAGATGGCTCTTAGAGGTCAATGGATTGAGACCCTTTGGGTAGGCGTCCTTTCGAGGTTGCTTCAGTTTGGGAGTTACTAAATCTATGGTGGGTGGTAGTTACTTCAAGAATGAGAGAAGGGTCGGGATCAATTTTGGGTATCTGTAGAAGGATGATCTTAATTATAATCTTGGTAGGATCCTAAGTTTTAGGTTGCAATGCAAGCAGAAGTCGTTAGCTGACTTTGGTCAAGTCACCTAGTTCTACCTAGGAGGTCACTATTCCTTGATCTGGAGATAGTAATAACCTGGATGCATTAAGCTTAGATCCTATGGAAGAAAGTATCTTAGGCTAGTGGTCATAGCCTAATCTACTCCAATTAGGATAAGGTCTTCCGCTTAAATATCTTGTGGTCAGGGATGTTTAATCTAATTGGAAAGACATTAATTATTTACCCTGATTACTAATCTGTAAGGTTAGCAACTTTAGAATTATATATTTAATTATTCATATTCCCCTACTCTTGATCCCTACACCTAGGTGGTTTTATCCACTCATGGTAGGAGAATATAATAATAAACAAATAAGAACCATGCTTGACATGCTAAGACAATTTGAAATTAAACAATTCACGATCAAGGAAGGGTTTGATTCACTAAAAAGGGCGAGCATGCAATCGGGATTTAAATCACAATTTTAATAACATGCTTACTTGGAATGGAAGAAAAAATGGATTTGAAACAAGTTTGATGATGAAAAATGGTAAGAACACGAAGAGAAATAGAAGGTGATGATGAAAACACAATCCACGGCTCTTGTATTAAAATAAAATATAAAAATGATGAAGAAATTTAAGTTTAAGAGGGAAAGAGTTGAAGGGAACTCGAAGAGAGAGAAAAAAGACTTTTGCTCTATAATTATTTGAACACCATTGTGGGGATGTTGTATATATACGCGAAATGGTTCATGACATGTAATATATTACACATCGTGTAACGCCAATCCGTGTAGATCTCCTTGGATTTTGAATATGTCATGTATCTCTCATGTATCTCATTCTAAATATAATGTTTGACTGATATCACGTCATGTACTGATGACTCACGATGTGTACTATCTTTTCATATCTTCCTCTAGAGCAGATTTCTCATTCAACGGTTTTGACTGAGGTCACGCCGTGTATTGGCCATTCGTGACGTTTACTTGCTTATTTCTCCTCCCTCTTCACGACTTGATTCATGACTTGTCTCCTAATTTGGAAGATTCTATGAAATCCTATTACCCGACATGTATTGATGGTTCACGACATGTAATAGGTGAATTCTGCACTTTTCTACATTTCTTCCTTTGAAACCCTATAAATCCTCATTCCTGCAAAATTAAGAACATACCAAGCACATTATCGAATAAAACAATCAAAATCCCTAAGTAAATGGTAGTGAAATTTATATATGATTTCAGCTTATCAAATTTCCCCACACTTGAACAATTGCTTGTCCTCAAGAAAAAATGTATCAATAGTGAATTCAAAAAGATAAGTTGTTTTTTAAAGTAGGAAACATTCATTATGTCCAAGAAAATAAAACTAAGTGTAAGAAGAAAAGGCTAGTTTACATAATCATCCCTGCATAGAAAATTTATTCATGCCTCATAGCTCATTTATTTAAACAAACTATAATATTTTAATTATATTCTTTTTACATTTACTTGAATTTTATACCCATTTGTAATTTACCTCACAATGATTTTTCTCTCATCACTCAAGGTAACCTGAAATTGGAGTTATGCTCATACCCTGATTACATGCTCCTAACCATAAACTTTCATTGGTTCTATCATCTTCACTTTGTAAATACAAGTATAAAATTAATCATGAGGGCTTCAGCAGTTAGGTTCTGATGACTCTGAGGTTGTGGGTAGGTGGGTAAAATGTGAAAATCAAGTTCAAAAGGAGGGTAAGGTCTAAAGAATAATGCATGAGTGTCAAGATAAGCATAATGCAATGCCTCCTCCCAGATTAATCAAGTCCACACTCCCATAAGATTAGTTTGGATCCATATATATGTCAAATAAGTAAAAAATGAGTATTTTTTCCTTTCCTTTTTCTTTTGAATATCTATTTTTCAAAAATCATGTCCAGGATAGATCTCACATCCATCCCCTAACCACAAATGATCCTTTAAGGGATTAATTTGTCTAGAAACAGTGGTTTTTGACCTTCCTAGTACACTACCCATGTCAATTTTTCTTTTATTTTGTATTTTTCAAAGGAACAGAATAAAATAGAAATACTAAAAAATAAATATGGATCACAACCAAATGGTCTAATGAGTACACCATACATATCTGTAAATATAAGCATCCCGTGATTCTTGAATGCTTCCCCTGCACTTGTTCAATAGTAAGTCATTCATTATACAAGGATTAGGGTAGGAAAGGAAAATCAGCTTAGAATAGCTTCATCCTATAAGGTCATTCATGGAAACTATAGGCTAAATGAAGGAAAGATATATGGTAGGTCTCCGAAAAAAGTGGTTAACAAAGATTACCTCAATCATTTTAAAATTGTACTTGTTCAGTCATATCCTCAATAAGATTTCAATGCAATTTTGGATAGGTTTACATGTCCCACTTATCACTCAAGAAATATGATCAGAAAAGAATATGAAATTGTAGGATTAAATTTATCTTGGGTAATGAGAATAAAAATAGAAATTGGCAATCACAAAGGGTATAAAAATAAGTAGTAATTAAATTAACCATAATTGTAAAAATGTGGAATTTGAATCAAATTTCTAAGATCAGTGATCATTCTAAAGTTCAAAACAAACATAAAACATGAATTCTTAACAATTCCGAACTTAACTTTTTCTTTTATTTAAATGGAAATAATGTTTTTCAAGTTCAAGCATGCTTATAATTTCAAAAAATGTCTCCTAGAAAAGTAAGAACTAGCAAAAATTCAAGTGTATTGATGGTGAAAATCATGAGAAACTCCCCCACACTTAGAAGGGAACAGTGCCTGCACTATCCATGAAATGCTTGTGGGGGTGTTATAACAAGTACGGCACTAAAAATTTGAAATGGAATTGTACTATTTTGAAAAATGAGGGAATCGAGAGCTCCCTGGAAAAAGTGATATGTCATGAGGGAATTTGGGTTGTCTGAATGTTGTGTCTGAGTCACCTGAAAAATGGGTTAGATAACAAATTTTACACTAGATGAAACATTAGTCCACATTTTTAAACATTAGTAAAGTAGAATAAAAGGTAGGTGCACAATATGTTGAATAAGAGTAACCGATTTTAATTAATTTTAGCATAGTTTTCCAATACATCTCAAAAAGGGACTCAAATGAAAATTAAAGAGACTCAAGAATGACAACTTAATCTAAAAAATGATCAGCTATGGGTTGTTTCCCATAAAGTGCTAACAGGACGTCGTCAGCCAAACAGATGGACCAAGATATCCTACGGAGGGTCCATCAGCTCAGATACTCCTCTTTTGTTTGCAGTTACTGGTTGTCATGTCTTCTAATTCATGGGATCTTTTGGTCGGGTTGATAATGTCAGGTGCAGCTGTGTGAGCATGAATCGAATGAGGGAGGAATGGAATCCTGGATCATTGTGGCTGTTATTTTGCATGGATTTCTATAGAAAATTCCTAAAGTATATGTTCAATTTTTGTGACATGCTAGATCACCCTTTGTTCTAGAACAGATGGTGGTATTAATCCATCAACAACTATGAAAGACACAGAGGAGATAGACATGGCTATGTAAAACTATAAAAGTAATGTCAATCAAGCCAAAAATGATGCAAAAATCAATCCATATATATATATATCAATGATCAGTACAAAAAGAGGGAATATACAGATTATAAAAATAAACGATCATCCCTATCACAAAAGGTTAAAGCCAAAAATGAATCAAAATGGCCGACTAGGTGTCGGGATCAAAGATCGCCTCCATCGTCAAGTCGCCCGGGGGTGGTGAAGGGAGTGGGCTATCTGAAGCTGTGTCTAGATCGGTAGCAGCAATAGGGGAAAGAGGATCAGTGACAGAGGGTGGAGTAGTAGTGATGGATACATAGGTTGGAGTGGGTGGTGGAGAGGTCTGGATCCGTAAAGAGGTCGTGGGTCTAGCAGCTGGATCGATAAAAGGTACCTCTGTAGTGGCAGTGGTGGATAGCCCCCTTCCCCGTCAGGCCTACTCATCTAAATACTCCTATTGGGTCTAGGGTCAGTAATATCAACTCGTAGGTCAGGATGGGATGTACGTGGTGTGGGAATGGTAGAAGATGAGGGACCGAAAGATACTGGTGGTGGTGGAGTGGTGTACTCTATAGGTTCGATGAATGGAAGATGAAAATAAGTGGAGATCTAGCGCAAGTTCACCAGGATGCACTGTTGGGTAGCCCAGATCTCTAAAAGGGTGGTATGGGTGGGTGGAGGAATGGTGGATGAGGTGGTAGCAAAGGTAGTAGGATGAATGGGTGGTATATATGGAGAGGTAGTGTGGGTCTCAACTGGAGGTCTAGCTACAGCATGTGGTGGGTCCTCCACATGTGGTGCTACCTCTTGTACACCCAGTTCCCAAAAGTAGACGTCATCTTCCTTAACTAAAAGTTTCATATTGTGTATCATCATGAAGTCGATGAGTTAAATAGGTCCCAAGGAGGTGATGGGTAGTTTTGTAGTGAAAACACCCAGGTGCATAGCCAGGTGAGTAACAAAGGACCCTCCCATCAAGGTACCATGATTCTGCCGGGCATGGTATTTGTAATACTGGGAAAATTGGGTAGCCATGTTGATGGCTGTGCTACCCATGACTTTCATTAGAATGAGGAAATCCATCTGGATGATTCTCCCATGTGACTCAGGTCTGGTGAACCATCCATGTATCATGTCTCTGTGAAGGATACGTAATTTGGGGCCCCATAACTGGGTAGATTTCGTGATTCTTGGGTCATGGTGGAACTGATGATCTCAGGAAATCAGCTCCTAGAGACACACTGAGAATCAGCATGGGGTGGCTCCAGTTATAGAGTCAGATAGACCTCTAAAATGAAAAATTTATCGGTGTAAATGCTGACGTCGATACCAAACTTAGTGAATGAAAGCTCGTGTGGTTGGACACATAGGTGGAATCTGAGGCTGTCAATGGTCATCTTGAATATCACCAGGAACTCTAAAAACAACTCCATGTAGGTATCCTCACAAACCTTGAGAATTGTGTTGATATAGAGTGTCTCCATGAGGTCAAGGAAGGCATTGTTGATGTTCAGCCTAGCTAGGATGCGTATGTCCAGGGTATTGTTCATACACATTGGCTTGCCCTGCAATCTGATGAGATTAACCCAGTGCTGAGGGTTGGTAAAGAAAAGGATAGGGTGCAGGTGGAGGTTTTCTTTACTGGAGGTGGATGTTGAGGAGGATGTGGCCCGAGTGGTAGGTGGAGCAGCAGAAGAAGCAGATGGATTGGAAGGTTTGGAAGGTGTAGCAGACGCGGCACCACAGGGGTGCTTCAAAATCAGTTTTTCATCATAGGCTGAAGATGACAATGTAGAGGGCTAGGGTCATTTGGTTCAGGTCGTGGAATAAGGGAGGGAGGGTTTGGTTTTGGGTGCGGCATGGAGGGTGGTGTGGGTGTGTGTGTGCTCGGCTGTGAAGGAGGAAGAGGATGAGGGGCATGGGTTTTTGGAGAGGAGGATGGTTTGGTGGGTTCGTGTGTGGTTGAGAAGAGAAGGAGAACGAGGGGAGTGTGAGGGGAGAGCGAGGGAGAAGGAGGTGTGGTTGTTGTGGGTCATGAACCTAGGGTTCGCGACCTGTATTTTAAAAAATAGACCTGACGCATTACACATCATGTAACTGGATTTCACATCATGTAATGGTGAATTAAAATGAATTTTTGACAGAAAGGTTACACGTCGTGTAATTGTAGTTCACGATGTGTAATTGGCAGTTTTAGTTTAGGTTTGTTTAACCCCTAACCTCTAATGCTTAACTCAACTGAAATTATCCTAAGGCTATCCTAATATAAACTAGGTTAAGATGTCCTACCCTGGGTTTCCTCCCAGTCAGCACTTTTTTTAAGTTGAGAGATTAACTCAATTTGGGATCGATTGAATTTTAGGCTAATGACACAGCCTTCTCAAAAAGGTTCTTGAAATATTTTTAGTCTTTTACCATTTACTTTGAATGGTGGTCTACCTTATCTATGAATCTTGATTATCCTATAAGGATAAACGTACATGACTTTGAAGGGGCCTGACCATCGATATTTTAGCTTACTAGGGAATAGTTTCAACCTTGAGTTAAATAGAAGTACCTTATTTTCTGGTATAAAGATACACCTAGCAATTCATTGATCATTCCATTTCTTTGTTTTTTTATAGATCCTAGAATTTTTGTAGGAATCTCTCTGTATCTCTTCTAATGCAGTTAACTGTATAACCCTAGCTTCTCCATCCTTCTCAAAATATAAATTCAGTTTCTTAATCGCCCAAAACAAATGATGCTCCAGCTCAACTAGGAGATGAAATGGATTCACATAAACTAGTATGAACAATGTTATTCCTATGGCTTTCTTATATGCAGTGCGGTATGACCATAGTGAATCGTCCAGTTTGAGACTTCAATCACTTCGATTTGTATTCACGGTCTTTTCCAAAATTTTCTTTACCTCCTGGTTTGACAGTTCAACTTGCCCATTTATTTGTGGGTGGTGGGGAGTTTTTGTATTGTATCTGATTCCATACTTCTCCAGCAATACTCTCGCAGCTTGGCTTATGAAATGTGTTCCTCAATCTCTAATGAGTAATCTTGGGAATCCAAATCTGGAAAACATATTCTTTTTCATAAAGTTCATGACCACTTTCGTTGTGTCATGTGAGGTTGATTCAACGTCAACCCATTTCGAGATGTAGTCAACGCCAACCAGAATTTAGGATTTTCCATATGAAGTGGGAAATGGTCCCATTAATTCTATTCCCCAAACATTGAAAATTTTGACTTCCATGATGGGATTTTATGGCATCTCATTCTTTTTCCCAATGTTTCCAGTCTGTTGGTATCTGTCACATATTTGGCAGAATTCCCTCGTGTTTTGGTGTAGTGTGGTCTAGAAAAGTCTAATTTATAGAATTTTGGCTACTATATGCTTGGGTCCATGATTTCCACTAGCTAGTGACGTATGACACGTTTCAATTACATTATGGGTTTCCTCTTCGGAGATGCATCGTCAGAGTAAGCCATCAGTACAACATTTGAACAATAGTGGATCATCCCAATAGTAATACTTAGATTCTGACAAAAATCTTTTCCTATGTTGGTAAGAAATTTTTTGATATAAAAATATCATGGACAGATAATTGAAAATATTAGAGAACCACGGTTGAACCTTGATGTTGAAAAGGGTTTCATGTGGAAAGTCTACTTCAATGTCAACATCCCCGTCTTATTTAATGATGGGTAGAGGGAGTATATAAATGATCTGCAATCATGTTCTCTGTGCCCTTAGTATCCTTGATCATGATATCAAATTCCTACAATATTAGAATCCACCATATTAGCCTCGGCTTGGCATCCTTCTTTTTTATTAGATATCTTAAGGCAGCATGATCGGTGTGAACAATAAACTTAGAAATCACTATATTGGATCAAAAAATTTCAAAGTCATACACAACTGCTAAGAGTTCCTTCTCTATAGTTTTTTATTTTACTTGGTCCTCATTCTGCATATGGATGGTGTAGTAGATGGGACAAAAGAAATGACCAATTCTTTGTCCTAGAACTATGCCAATAGCCAAATCACTAGCATCACACATTAGTTCAATTTCTTTATCCCGGTTAGGTGAAATGATGACTGGGGCTGCTATCAGACTTCTCTTTAATGTATTGAAATCTTGTCAGTAGTCCTCAGTGAATTCGAATGAAACATATTTTGACAACAGATGTGTCAATGGATGGGCAACTTTTGTGAAGTCTTTGATGAATCTCCTGTAAAATCCAACATGGCCCAAAAAGATTCTTATGCCTTTTATGGATGAAGCTTATGGTAAATCCTTGAGGAATTTGATCTTTGATGGATCGACCTCTATTCCTTCCTTTGAGATTTTATGACCAAGGACTATTCCTCCTTGGACCATAAAAAGGCATTTCTCCCAATTCATGACTGGGTATTTTTCTTCACAGCGTTGGAGGACTAATTCTAGATTACTTAAACAAACCTCAAATGATCTTCCATAAATTGAGAAGTCATCCATGAATATTTCTAGAAATTCATATACCATGTCATGGAAAATATGCTTCATACATCTTTGAAATGTTACTGGAGCATTGCACATTCTGAATGACATTTTCCTATAGGCAAAAGTACCAAATGGGAATATGAATGTGGTATTTGGGTAATCAGTGGGGTCGACTGCAATTTGATTGTATCCTGAATATACATCCAGGAAGTAGTAGAATTCATGTCCTGTAAGTCTTTCCAGTATCTAATCCATGAAGGGTAAAGAAAAATGATCCTTTCTGGTTGCTGCATTTGGGCATTTGTAATCCATGAAAACTGTCCATCCAATGATGGTGCGTGTTGAAATCAATTTGTTTTCATCAGTTCTTTTTATTATGAATCCTCCTTTCTTCGGAACAACTTGTAGGAGGCTCACCCATTTACTATCTGATATGGAAAATATTATCCGAGTATCCAAGAGTTGTATCACTTCTTTCTTGATGACTTACTTCATCGGTGGTATGAGCCGCCTTTGTGGTTGTCGTTTTGGATTTACATCTTCTTTGAGTAGAATCATGTGAGTGCATTCAGTATGATTGATTCCTTTGATGTCTTTCACTCCCCAAGCAATTGATTGATTATGTCTCTTCAAAACTTCAACCAATTTTTCTTCTTATTCCAGAGACAATTCAGAATTGATAATAACTAGTAAAGAGGTTGATGCTCCTAATTATGAGTACTTAAGAGTACTGGGTATAGTTTTTAGTTCCATATTTGGTGGTTAAATGATGGATGGAATGAAAGGTGGAAAGGTATCCCTCGTGAGAGGTTCAATGAAGCTTACATCCTAAAAATCGTACCATTCTTTCTTCTCTGAGAGTGACTCTTCACTTTCTTCTTCAATGGCCATGTACTCATCTCCTTCTCGCATAAGAGAAATGGCATTGCAATCAACAGAATTGTTTGATTGTTGGGTATCCTTGATCAGGTTGAACACTACATGTTCTTATACAACTCAAAAGATCAAATGTCCTTAATTTACATCAATCAAAGCCTAACCTATGGCTAGGAATGGCCATCCAAGTATAATGGGTATGTCACCTTTTTCTTTCATGTCTAGAACTAGGAAGTTTATTGGAAAGATGAATTTTCTGACTTTAACTAAAACATCTTCAAGAATACCCCTAGGGTACTTCACTGATTGGTTGGTGAGTTGTAGTTTTACTCTAGTTGTTTTCAGTTATAGGAGCCCTAGATAACGGAAAACACTCATTGGCAATAAATTGATGTTAGCTCCAAGGTCACACGGAGCTCTTGCAAACTTACATTCTCCAATAGAACAGGGAATTAAAAAACTTCTAGGATCTCTCATTTTTTTTGTGGGATTTTATGCTGTAAACAACAGATCACTCTTCATTTGATCATATGACCCCAAAATCTTCTATTTTCCTTTTTTTGGATCGTAAATCTTTGAGAAATTTTGAATACACTGGCATTTGGGCCATGGCTTCTGCAAATGGTATATTGATGTGCAGTTATTTGAATATTTCTAGGAACTTCTTGTATTTCACCTCTTGTCATCCTTATCTTTCTCTTTCTTAAAAAGGAATAGGTGGATTGTATGGTGGTGGGGCAACATAAATTGGTTCATTCGATTGTTTAGGAGTGTTATCACTTTCGGCTGGAAGAACTTATTGAGGTGTAGTTTTCTAAATGTCTTCTTCCACTGGTGGTTGCTTCTTAGTCTCTTCAAGTTTCTTTTCATCTTTTCCACTTGGTTGATGAAATTACAATATCTTTATACTTCTCAGCATTATTGCTTTATCTTCCTCCCTTGGGTACGTCTCTATATTACTAGGTAGGGTACCTAGTAATCAATCTGAAAAAGTCTTCAAGATTTGATCCATTTAAATTTTAAGATTTCACAAAGAATACCTTTGGTTTTACATTTATTTTTCTTGAGTGGTCATTCTATGGTCTTATTTTTTAAAAAAGGTGGCTAGGAGGTTCTCTAGGTTACTTTGGGGAGCAATTTATTGTTAAGGTCTAGGCTGGGAAGGTTGGAATTATTGTTGAGCTCTTTGTGGGAAGGGTTGTTATTGTTGTTGAGGTCTAGGTATTGGTTTCATGGGTGGATAACCTAGTGGTACTTGATTATAAAACGGTGCTTGACCACTTCGTTGTTGAAAATATCCTTGGTTGTTCTAAGGATGTTGTTGAGCAGGCCTCTACTGGTAGTATTGTTGTTGTTGAAAAAGGTGGGTTCTATTGATTGTAATTAATATAATTACAATCTTGATCTTGTGGTTCTTTAAATACTACCTTGAAATCTTGGTAAATATGTGGGCCACCGCACATCTTGTAGGATTGTATTTCCATCATGGGGGTAGGAGGGGGTTGTTCAGTCGGCATCTAGAATGATTCTAACTACTTTGTGAGTGCTTCAACTTGTGTTACTAATCTAATGTGTTCACCCACCTGGTGGATACCACTCTAGGGTGGTCCATGATCACATTGCCACAAGCTAGAATTGTGCAAAACTTCATAAAGTATAGCTCATCTGGCCTCCAAGGTTTTAAACATTAGTCCTTCATCAGTGGAAGCATCGACAACTATTCGTGTGGCTAGTTGGAGTCCTTAGTAGAATGTTTTTAACTGAATCCACGTGTCTAAACCATGGTGTGGACACTTCCTCGTCAACTCTTTGAATCGATCCCACACTTCCCATGCTAATTTTCCATCAGTTTGAGCAAAGTTTTGAATGTTGTTCTGGAGTTTCCAAGTCCGGATCGGTATAAAGTATTTATCCAATAACTTTTTGGAAATATTATCCCAAGTTGTGATTGACTCAGGAGTTTTACTTTTTAGCCAGTCCTTAGCTCAGACTTTTAGGGAGAATGGAAAGATGCACAGTCTGATTGTGTCATAATAAACTTCTTGGTTGTAAAAGGTATTGAAAACTTCTAGGAAGTTAGAGATATGCTCATGAGGATCTTCGCTCTGAAGTCTTCTGAATTGACCTGTGTGATGGATCATATGAATGAGTCCAGGTTTGATTTCAAATGTATGATCTTGAATGGGGGGATGAACAATGTTGGGTGTGGAACCAAGGATTGACGGAAATCCATAATTCATGATGGTCCTCTCTTGATGCATTGGGTGTTCTCCAGGAACTACTTAAAGGTTGGGTGGACTGGGTCTCTCTTGATGGTGTTGTTAGGTCATTGATGACCGGCGGCGTGCAAAAAGATACCATTCGAACTTAGGATTGAAGGCCAATGGTTCCTTTGTCTCAAGGCTCTTTGAGTGAGTCAAAGGACCTTGGTACATGCACTATACCGCAAAGGTTTGATGCAAGGGTATCTCAAATAAAGGAAAAAAGAATTGGGGGTCAGGGAAAGGTAATCCCATGTCTTGTTTTACAAAGGCTTAAAACCAAATCATTGCCTCCCCAGCAACGACGTCAAAATTTGACACGCTCACACTCATCATTGAATTTGTACGGGCTACGGTCAGATTAGAATTATTGATTTCCCAAACTTCACTTACTAATCAGGCATAGTATAGCAATAGTATAGGGTCGATCCCACAGGGAGAAAGCTAGCTCTTGGAGGTCAATGAATTGAGAACCATTGGGTAGGATTTCTTTTGAGGTTGCTTTAGTTTGGGAGTTATTAAATCTATAGTGGTTGGTAGTTACTTCAAGAATGAGAGAAGGTCTTGGGATTAATTTCAGGTGTATTTAGAAGGATGATCTTAATTCTAATCTTGGTAGGATCCTAAGTTTTAGGTTGTGAAGCAAGCGAAAGTCGTTAGCTGACTTTGGTCAATTCACCTAGTTCTACCTAGGAGTTCACTGTTCCTTGATCTATATATAGTGATAACCTAGACGTGTTAAGCTTAGCTCCTATGGCAGAAAGTATCTTAGGGTAGTGGTCGTAGCCAAATCTACTCCAATTAGGATAGGGTCTTCCGCTTAAATATATCGTGGTTAGAGATGTTTAATCAAATTGGATAGATATTAATTATTTACCTTGATTACTAATCCTTAAGGTTACCAACTTTAAAATTATAAATTTAATTATTTAGATTCCCCTACTCTCAATCCCTACCCCTGGGTGGTTTTAGCCACTCATGGTAGGAGAAGAGAAGAATAAACAAATAAGAACCATGCTTGACATGATAAGATGATTTAAAATTAAACAATTCATGATCATGCAAGGGTTTGATTCACTAAGAAGGGCGGGCATGCAATTAGGATGTAAATCACAATTTTAATAACATACTTACTTGGAATGGAAGCAGAAATGGATTTGACACAAGTTTGATGATGAAAAATAGTAAGCACGTGAAGGGAAATCAGAGGTGATGATGAAAACACAATCCACGGCTCTTTTATTGAAATAAAATATAAAATTGATGAAGAAATTTATGTTTGAGAGGGAAAGAGTCGAAGGGAACTCGAAGAGAACAAAAAGCATAAAAGACTTCTGCTTTGGAATTATTTAAAGACCACTGTGGGGCTGCTGTATATATAGGCGAAATGGGTCATGACGAGTAATATATTACACGTCGTGTAATGATGATCTGTGTAGATCTCCATAGATTTTGAATTTGGTGCGTATCTCGTGAGTATCTCATCTGAAATCTGAGGTTTGACTGATATCACATCATGTACCGATGACTCACGACGTGTAATATATTACATGCCGTGTAACGCTGATCCATGTAGATCTCCGCATATTTTGAATTTGGTGCGTATCTCGTGCATATCTCGTCTGAAATTTGAGGTTTGACTAATATCACGTCGTGTATCGATGACTCATGACGTGTACTGGCTTTTCAGTTGTTCCTTCGAAGTGGATTTCTCATTCAACGGTGTTGAATGAGGTCACATTGTGTATTGTCCATTCATGACGTGTACTTTCTTATTTCTCTATTCTATTCGTGACTTGGTTCACAACTTGGCTCACGACTTGGCGGATGCTGTGAAATCCTATTACATAACGTGTACTGATGGTTCATGACATGTAATAGGTGAATTTTGTACTTTTTTTGCATTTCTTCCTTTGAAACCCTATGAAGCCTCATTCCTACAAAATTAAGCACATACCAAGTGCATTATCAAATAAAACAATCAAAATCCTTAAGTAAATGGCAGTGAAATGTATATATGAATTTGGCTTATCAGGTTCTTCCCCAAATTTCTCCCCCATTCGACCCCCTACAGCTAGGGCGATGAACCAGCAGCCTCCTCCGCCTCCATGGGTGTTTCTCCCTTGATTATTATGTGTTTAAAATTTCGTTTACTATGAATCGAAGCCTCGGATAAGTCTTCGACTCTGTTTCCTTCCATTTTATGGAAGATGCCTTGTTGGTTATTTCCTCTCCTTCTGAAGCTTTAAACCCTTGTTTTTTTAAGGTGTTCTTTTTCTTAGTGTTTGAGGATGATTTTGTTTGAATCAATGGTTGTGTTTGGGCAAGTAATCATTTACGACCATGAGGTAGGTGATCTTTAAAATTTTTCCCATAATCTTGGTGTTTATATATGTGTGTATAGCTATTCCAAGTTTTTACCTTGTTGTGTTTTCATGTCTTTGGCTAAGGAAAGTAATTTGAACATTAATGTGAGGTACGAGACCCTCACAGACCCCATTGGGTCCGTTGATGATTTGATACCAAACCTAGTGATACCCATGTGGTATGCCAAACCCTTGAAAATGATGAAATGATTTGGTAAAAGTTGGGATAGGGTAATTATGAAAATGAATGGGTTATAAATTGTTAATTTGGTATATGGGCATGGTTAAGGGGATAAATGAAAAGTTATATGCTAGCTTTTGTGAAATGCCTAAGAGGATTTTGAAATGGTTTAAATGATGTGTTTTGGATTGTGATCCGACCATATTTTTCAATAAAGGAAAATGGTGTTTGAAATGGGGTAATGTTTTCAAAAGAAGGTGTTGACCTCAAAGTGTTTAAAAGGGGGTTCTTATTGGATTTAAAATGGTGTTTAATTTGTGTGTGTGTTTTATACTTATGTAAATATCATGCTATGTGTCTCATGGTCACTCGATCTCTTGGATAGAGGGAAAATATAGCTTGAGTAACATTGGCACTTTGGTAAATGCTGATATTTGCTTACATATATGGATCTAGGGATTTGTATTTATTGTCAACATTGTAAATGCTTGTGGGTTTACACTTTGTCGTTGATTGAATGAGGATTGAGTTTGACTCGGAGAATTACTCAAAAAATGTTTAGAGTTAATCCAAAAGTGTTTTGGATGGGTATTGACAGGGTATTGCACATGATGTGATACAAGGTGAAGTTAATGATAGATTTCCAAAAGTGTTTTGAAATACATCAAAAAGGAGTTTTGAATGTGATTTCAAAAGTTATTGTATATGATGCAATATAAGGTGAAATAACACAAAGTCTATTGTAGTGTTTCATTTTATGAAACCTTTGGGAATAAATGCATACGATCCATTCATTTCACCCATGGTATTTATTTATGTATTTTAATGCATGAATAAATGAGACACCCCAAAGACCGTCCTTCATGATTATAAATTATACAGTCATATGATGGGTTGTAGGAGTTGTGTGTGATTGTTTCATGCTTGGCCAAAACTCTATGAGACCTGTAGATCTCTTCATCTTCCTTCTCTGCATATTAAGGTACTAGCATATCGTGGAGAGGGGATGAATCTCATCCAAACATCAGATGATTCACATCGACCCATGGATACATCACGGAAGTGGGATGATTTTTCCACATATGTGATCTTCACCAAATGCATATGAAGATGAAGACGTTGCAATGGATTTTACAGGGTATGGTATGCATGTTTTAAAGTATTTTTCATTTTAGTATTTTACACAGTTCCATATTATTTTGCATGAAGATCCTTAGAAAAGAGATTTAATTGCTTCCACTTGATCTCATAATGGTTATTAGAATCATTCGAAACCCTTCAATAAATATGTATCTTTTATTGGGACCAAGTTGAATGGAGAAGGAAGTTTGAAGAGTTAGCCTTTGCATAGTGTTGTATTTTGTTGTCAAAGAAGATAAATCAATTCACTTTGTAAAAGGACCAAAAATTAGACGATGCTTTGTTGATTTGTATTTCACAAATATCATAAGTTAGGAGAAATTGTGATGCAGGCCTTATAAAAGAAAGGGGGGGAAATGATGATGCCAATCATATACAGTTTTGATTGGAAGGAATGATGTTGCAAGAAGATGGGATGTTTCAGTACTTTCCATTTCAACTCTGACGATGCTAAAGTTGATCTATCAAAGGATACATATCACGATAGTGTAACTCATGATAAAAGCTAAAGAATGGTTATGGGAAGTAGTGAAGAGAAAATAACAAAGAAATGGACAATCTGGGGGCTGCAGAAAAGCACAGTTTAAGGTGGTGCCATTTTCCAGTGTGCCAAATTTTAGGGCCTGAAAATCGGGATATGAAGATGTGTTTTTGACAATGGATGGAGTGTGAAATATTTAAGATGGTTTAGATTTTTGAATGCAAGGCATAATTCAAGGTCAGAACATCGAAAAATGACAAAAGGCATGGAGTGCGCGGAAATTTAGGCAAGTTGTGCACAAAAATAAAGTAGTGCGCGCAATATATGCAGGTTGCGCAAAATATTTGCGGGAGGCATGAAATTTCAGTGGGATGCGCGGAAAAATGAAGGTCGCGCGAAATAGTAGCGAGATGCGCAAAAAATCAGCGGGATGTGCGAAAAGTAGAGTGGTGCGCGAAATAGAGGAATGAAGTTTTCGCGCAAAAGGTGTTTTGAGATCAGAAGTTCAAAAATTGGAAAAGGCATGAGGTGCGCGAAATATTGGAGCATTGCGCGAAATGTGAAGTTGCGTGAAAGATTTTTTACGTGCATGAAGAGGGTTTTACGGGCGGATTAGTGGTTTTCGCGCCAGGTCAAAAATGCCTATAAATATGAGGCTAACCCTTCTCATTTGTTAATGCTCGACACTTAGAAGAAATCCCGAGCTCCGGTGTGCGTAAATTATATGCTAAGTGAGTTGTGCGAAAAGAAAGAAGTTTGCGCGAAAAGAGGATAGCTGCACGAAAAATTGAGAAGGTGCGCGAAAAGAGAAAAAGTTGCGCAAAAAAGGAAAGTTGTGCGAAAAAGTTTTTCACGCCAAAAAGGAATTTTTACACGCAAGACACTTGAATTGCGTGCAAGATATCCTAAAGGCTGCGCAGAAAATTTGGGGTCTTCGCACATATTTAGTTGTGCGTACGAAAGTTCTTACCAGCTTCTGGGTAGGAAAGTGAAGATCTGAACTTCAGAGAATACATCTGTTCAATTGTAAAGAAGCACTAAAATGTTGTAATTCCCTATTTGTGCTAAAAGGGTGCACACGCACTTGCGGATTGTTTTCCAAGTGCTACACGAGTGTAAGGGTATATCCTACTCGTTGTATTCCACATCAAAGTATTTTTCTCTAGTGGATTGTGTGGTACTGGATTATTTCCGTACCATACCAAGGACGTAGCTACTCTCGTTGAGTAGTGAACCTTGTAAATCTTGTGTTCTTGTGGTTGTGTGTGTTCAGCAGAGAAGAAAATCTTTAACAGGAGGCGAAGGTTGTTTCAATTCTAAGGAAACATAAAAAGAAAAAGATATCACTGATTCACCCCCTCCCCCTCTCAGTGATACTTGGATCTTGATTGGGAACTTCAATTGGTATCAGAGGCAGGTTGCCTTCGTTTATTCTTTGCTGAAGTGGTTGAAGAGAAGTTTGGATGGAGAATCTAAATTGCGTGAACAGTAAGGGGATTCCTATTTTTTATGGAAATAACTATCACATCTGGAAGGATATAATGATGTCTTATCTTATGTCTCTTGGATATGAAGTTCTCGAAACTACAACAGATGGATTTTCTGCTATTGATGACAAGGTTCCTCTTACTCCTGTCGATAAGAAGAATCTTAAGAATGATGGAAGAGCTAAAAATTCATTACTCTCATCACTTTCTGAGAGTGAGTTTTTAAGAGTGAAAGGTGTCGCTACAGCTAAAGGCGTCTGGGATAAGTTAATGAATATCTATGAAGGAAATACAAAAGTGAAGAAGGCAAAACTACAAATCTGGAGGCTGAAGTATGAAGACTTGAAAATGGGAGAATCTGGATCTTTTGGGGACTTCTTTACCAGGGTTAATGAAATTGTCGGTACAATTAGATGTCTTGGTGAAAATTTATAAGATGCTACATTTGTTGAAAAGATCCTGAGAATTATGCCTGACAAATTTTATGCTAAAGTTTCATCACTGGAAGACAGGGACCCAGAAACATTATCTCTTGATGATTTGCATAGTACTCTCATCACTTATGAGATGAGAAGGGAGAATACCATGAAGAGGAAAGAAAAATCTGATAGAGAAATGTCTTTTAAGGCATAAAAGAAAGAGAAGTCGAAGAAAATTCATATTGAAGAAGCTGGTGAATCCGACTCTGAAAATGAGGTATGTCAAAATTTTGATGAAATTTTATCTTTGTTTTCTAAAAATGTTAAAAGAGGCACATGGAAATACAAAGGGAAACTCCCTTTGAAATGTTTTGAATGTGGAGCAGTGGGCCACTTTGTGGATAATTGCCCTCAAAAAGGGAAAGATGATGTCAGTGATGAAGAAGACAGAGGACCAAGAAGGTCATGGAAGAAACAGGGTCGAAAAAATAAATATTCTGGTAGAGGTCAGAATAAAAAGTTCTTTAAATCAAAAAGAAGAAGCTTTTTGTCAAATGATGAAGAAGATGATGATAGCGAGACTGAATCAGATTAATCTGCTACTGAGAAAGCTAGAGAGAGTACCTTTTTGCAATAGTGAATAATGATGATTTTGAGAGTATCATTATTGAAGAAGAAGAAACTCAACTTGAACAGTATCTGAAAGAAGAGATGAAGGAATGTTTGAGGAAGATCAGAAATCTTGAGAAAGAAAACAATAAGTTGATAAATGAAAATTCCACATTAAACAATCAAGAAGGTTTTACTGATGAGAAAATTAAGATGGAAAAGGAGATTTATGGTCTGAAAATTTCTCTTGAGAATATAAAGAATTGTAATGATCATCTTGAAGTAAAGCTGAAGGCAAAAGAAGAAGTGCTGGAACTTGTTCAACAGAAACTGTATAAATCTAAAGAAATGAATATCAGTTCCAAAAATTCTATCTCAGAAGTTGGTGAATGTTCCAGTAAGAATGAACCAAACAAGAATCCACAAAAGTTACCTCCAAAGGTTGAAATGAAAGACAAAACTGGTTCTGATAAGAACAAGGCTGGAAAGACCAAGTATGTGGTCAAAGTCAGCAATGGTGAAAAGTCAGAAGTGCATAAAAATCATGATTTAAGAAAGACTTCTAATACTTCTGGTCCTGTTAAATCTGAACTGAGAAAGGGAGTTACAAATGAAAACATGAAGGTTGATGACAAGCATAGTTCTTTTAACAAGGTTGTTGAGAAGCATGTTCACAAATCTGGTCAGTATATAAGTTTTAGAGGCAAATATTCTTTCTATGGTTACTACTGGTATTGTGGTGGATTCAGACACATGGAAAATATGTGTTGGTTCAACCAACAACATTACAACTATTCCACAAGTTTTGAAAGACAAGGATTGAGGGGGAGTCAGTCCTTTCAAAATAGAAAGTCTTCAAATAAATTTCAGAAGATATCTGAGAAGACTGGTGTGAAAGTTGAGAATAGGTTCCAACCACTGGAAGCTATTTGTGAAAATGTGATCGACCTGGACATCTTGCCAAGGGCTTCCTTAGTGTGTTACCAGAGCAACAAAAGATTCTTAATAATTCTCAAAATCCAGAGTTTTTAAAAGCTAAAAGGGATAGGTCTGATAAGTCCGAAAAGAAATAATGCATGGTTGTATGGCCAGAACACATTGATTTGGCTAAGAAATTGGAAGAAGCACAATAGAAAGTGAAGGAAAAGGAAGAACAAAAAGCACTTGTTGTTGAAACTACTTTGAAAGCTACAAAAGGAGAACGTCCATGGATTCTTGATAGTGGATGTTCATCTCATATGACAGGAGACTTAAAGATTCTAAAGAATGTGAAAGACTTTAAAGAAGGAACTATGACATTTGGAAATGATGAATCTCTAAGGATCAAAGGTGTTGGATCGGCCATTATTGGAAAAGAAAAGATGAAATCCAGAAAAACACTATATGTTGATGGGCTGAAACATAACCTGCTTAGTGTGTCACAACTCTGTGATGAGGGCAACAAAGTGATCTTCAGAAAAGATGGATTTTTTGTGAAAAGTGAAAATGATGGAAATATAGTTACAAGGGGCCAACGTACAAGAGGGAATTTGTTCCAAGTTGGTGAAGTGCAGAACTCTTGTTACATGGGTGTAGCAGATGAAAATCAGTTATGGCATAAAAGGCTGGGGTATATGTGTCATCGAAATATGTGCAAGCTATCAACATGTGGCAGTGTCCGAGATATGCCTGATTTATCAAGAAGAAGAGATTGGTGCTGCACTATTTGTGAAAAAGGGAAGATTGAAAACTCCTTTCATAAGAAAGTTGAAATTCGTTCAAAACAACCCTTGGAACTTATACATTCTGATATATGTGGACCAATGAGCAAGTAATCAACAAATGTAGATAAGTACTTCATTACTTTAATTTATGACTTTACTCGCATTACTTGTGTTATGTACATGAGACTAAGTCAGATGCTCTGAAAATGTTTAAGAGTTTCAGGAGGAAAGCAGAGGAGGAATGTGAGTACTCAGTGAAGAAGTTGAGAACTGATAATGGTGGAGAGTATAAAAATGAAGAGTTTGAAATTTACCTTGAGAAACATGGAATTCGGCGTGAGTTCAGTTCACCATACACACCTCAACAAAATGGGGTTGCTGAAAGGAAGAATCGAAGTCTGGTGGAAATGGGGAGAACTATGTTACTTGAACATAGTCTTTCCCATTATTATTGGAGGCAAGCCATGAGCACTGTTGTGTATATTCAGAACCGATGTTTCTATAGGGAAAACTTAGATATGACTCCATACAAAATGTTCTATGTAAAAACTCCAAGTCTGAAACACTTGAGAGTTTTTGGGAGTCCATGTATTATAAAGAAGAAAGGTGGAAATCTGGGAAAGTTTGTGCAAAGAGGAGATGATGGAATTTTTCTTGGCTATGCTCCAGAAGGAAGAGGATACAGATGCCTCAACAAAGAAACAGGAAGAATTATTGATTCTTCATATGTAAAAGTTATTAAAAATGATGAGAAAGAAAAGCAGTCATATGTTGATGTGGAAGTCGAGAAGGATAGAGAATATTCTGTTAACAATTTTGATAATGCTGCAGACTGTGTTAATCCTACTCAAGAAGAGGAATCCGACTCAGAAATCTTGAGTGATGAGGATGGATTTCAAAAAACTCATCCTAGGTTGAGGAAACAAGTGGAGGTTCAGAACATTATTGGAGATAAAAATCAGAGGGTTCAAACAAGAAGAACAACGAATGCTATATCACGTACTTCTCTTTATTCGAAAGTTGAACTGAATGATGTAAATGAAGTATTTGAGAATCCAGAATGGGTTCATGTTATGCATGAAGAGCTTGATCAGATAGAGAAGAATGATACTTGGGAACTTGTACCCAAGTCGGACAACAAGAACATTATTGGTACAAAGTGGGTTTTTCGGAATAAGCTAAATGAAGAAGGTAAAGTAATAAGAAACAAGGCAAGATTTGTTTACAAAGGGTATTCACACATTGAAGGCATTGATTTTGATGAAACTTTTGCTCTTATGGCACGATTAGAAACAATCAGAATATTTCTTTCCATTGCTGCACAACGGGGTTACAAAATCTTTCAAATGGATGTAAAATCTGCATTCTTGAATGGTGACCTTGACGAGGAAGTTTACATTGATCAACCTTGTGGATTTGTTATTGGGAAGGATGAAAGCTATGTTTGCAGGTTGAAGAAGGATTTGTATGGGCTAAAACAGGCTCTGAGGGCATGGTATTCTAAATTAGATACTTGCTTGAAGAAGATGAATTTTAAAAAGGGTAGAGTTGATAGCAATCTTTACATCAAGGAATGTCAGGAGTTTTCACTGATCGTTATTGTTTATGTCGATGACATTATCTTTGCTGGGAATGATGAAAGATCATGTGAAAGATTTTCTGAGGAGATGAAGAAGTTATTTGAGATGTTCATGCTGTGTGAAATGAAATACTTTCTTGGGCTACAAATCTCACAGAAAAAGAATCGTGTCTTTCTGTCTCAAGAAAAGTATGTCAAGGAACTTCTAAAGAATTTTGGCATGGAAAATTCGAAACCAGTGTCTACACCTATGTCAATGGGAACCAAGTTTTCTAAAGATGGATAAGGTAAGAAAGTTGATTAGAAAGAGTTTCAAAAGATGATTGGAAGTCTGTTGTATCTGACTGCCTCAAGACCCGACATCATTTATGCTGTCACTTTATGTGCAAGATTTCAGAGTGCTCCTAAAGAATCACATCTGATGGCTGGAAAAAGAATTCTCAGATATATCAAAGGCACAACAAGTTTTGGAATCAGGTATGATGGCTCAGGAAATATTGATCTATTCGGGTATTCTGATACTGATTGGGTAGGAAATGTTGATGATCGAAGATCCACATCTGGTGGAGTTTTCTTTGTGGGGAAAAGTTGTGTTAGTCGGCATACCAAGAAACAAAATTCAGTAACTCTTAGCACAGCTGAAGCTGAGTATGTTGCTGCTACTCAAGCTGCAACTCAACTAATGTGGATGAATACTTAGCTGGAAGATCTACTTGTTGAAGTAAAGCTACCATTGCTCTTGGGTTGTGATAATCAGAGTGCAATCAATCTTACAAGAAATCAAGTACAACATTCTCGTTCAAAACACATTGATATAAAGTACCACTTCATCAAAGAGCAGGTGGAAAATAATGAATTGAGGCTGGAGTATGTTCCTACATCTGAACAAGTTGCTGATATATTCACAAAACCATTACCGAAGGAACCATTTGCAAAATTGAGGTTGAACATGGGTATACAACCTCCTTCTCATCAAGGTTAAGGTACGTGTATCTGTCCCCTCTCACGTCTTACCTTTGGATAGTGTTGTCAAGGGGGAGAATTGTTTCATAAATCTATCCTTATGGAAGCATGCATAAAGGGGGAGTTGTGGGTAAGTTGTGAATTCATCATGTATGTGTATGAACTATTCTAACTGTTTGTTGGAGTGGTTGTAGGAAACAATGTTGTTTTCCAGGAAAGTTGAAGAAGTGAAGAATGCTGAAGCAGAAGCATGAAAGATGTTCTGAAGAAGGCTGAGGAGAATTGTTGACGAAATGAAGAATGCTGAAGAAGAAGCTTGAAAGATGCTCTGAAGATGGCTGAGGAGGTACGTTCATGAGATTTCATAGTCACTGCTTTTGGACAGCATGGTTTTGGCTATCAATAATTCTTGTTTCCTACAATGAGTTAGCTCACGTAGGCTTAGAATTGTTGATAAGTAATCCATTGCAAAAAGTTACAAAGTTCAGTGATTTATGAATCTTGGTTGACAACAAAATCCAAAGGGGGAGATTGTTGGGACCAAGTTGAATGGAGAAGGAAGTTTGAAGAGTTAGCCTTTGGAGAGTGTTGTACTTTGTTGTCAAAGAAGATAAATCAATTCACTTTGTAAAAGGACCAAAAATCAGACGGTGTTTTGCTGATTTGTATTTCACAAATATCATAAGTTAGGAGAACTTGTGATGCAAGCCTTATAAAGGAAAGGGGGAGAAATGATGATGTCAATCATATACAGTTTTGATTGGAAGGAACGATGCTGCGGGAAGATGAGATGTTTCAGTACTTCCCATTGCAACTCTAACGATGCTAAAGCTGATCTATCAAAGGATACATATCATGATAGTGGAACTCATGATAAAAGCTGAAGAATGGTTATGGGAAGCAGTGAAGAAAGAAAATGACAAAGCAATGGACAATCTGGGGGCTGCAGAAAAGCACAGTTTGAGGTGGCGTCGTTTTCCAGTGTTTGCCAAATTTTAGGGCCTGAAAATCGAGAGATAAGGATGTGTTTTTGGCAATGGATGGAGCGTGCAAGATTGAAGATGGTTTAGATTTTTGCATGCAAGGCATGATTCAAGGTCAGAACATCGAAAAATGACAAAAGGCATGGAGTGCGCGGAAATCTAGGTAAGTTGCACGTAAAAATAAAGTGGTGCGCGCAATATATGCGGGTTGCGCGAAATATTTGCGGGAGGCGCGAAATTTCAGCGGGATGCGCGGAAAAATGAAGGCCGCGCGAAATAGTAGCGGAATGCGTGAAAAATCAACGGGATGCACGAAAAGTAGAGTGGTGCGCGAAATAGAGGAATGAAGTTTTCGCGCAAAAAGTGTTTTGAGATCAGAAGTTCGAAAATTGGCAAAGGCATGAGGTGCGCGAAATATTGGAGCATTGCGCGAAATGTGAAGTTGCGTGAAAGATTTTTTACGCACATGAAGAGGGTTTTACGCGCGGATTAGTGGTTTTCGCGTCAGGTCAAAAATGCCTATAAATATGAGGCTAACTCTTCTCATTTGTTAATGCTCGACACTTAGAAGAAATCCCGAGATCTGTTGCGCGTAAATTATACGCTAAGTGAGTTGCGCGAAAAGAGGATAGCTGCGCGAAAAATTGAGGTGTGCAAAAAGAGAAAAAGTTGCGCGAAAAAGTTTTTCGCGCCAAAAGGAAATTTTTACGCGCAAGACACTTGAATTGCGCGCAAGATATCCTAAAGGGTGCGCGGAAAATTTGGGGTCTTCGCACATATTCAGTTGTGCGTACGGAAGTTCTTACCAGCTTCTGGGTAGGAAAGTGAAGATCTAAACTTCAGAGAATACATATGTTCAATTGTAAAGAAGCACTGAAATACTATAATTTTTTATTTGTGCTAAAAGGGTGCACATGCACTTGCAGATTGTTTTCCAAGTTCTATACGAGTGTAAGGGTATATCCTACTCGTTGTATTCCACATCAAATGATTGTTCTTTAGTGGATTGTGTGGTACTGGATTATTTTCGTACCATACCAAGGACGTAGCTACTCTTTTTGAGTAGTGAACCTTGTAAATCTTGTGTTCTTGTGGTTGTGTGTGTTCAGCAGAGAAGAAAATCTTTAACAGGAGGCGAATGTTGTTTCAATTCGAAAGAAACATAAAAAGAAAAGGATATCACTGATTTACCATCTCCCCATCTCTGTAATACTTGGATCCTGACTGGAAACTTCAGCTTTAGGGCATAATTTTATCAGACATGGTGTCTTGTCAAAGTCAGAGCTACAGTGCACCCTGGTATCGTACTCAAAACAGTTATTTGGTGCACTATGTTGCAACAATGTCTCAGTGCAGTGTCCTCTGTGGTACTTGTAATACTAAATCAACAAATTTATGTTGTAAATGTTGTGTTGCCTAAAGTCAAGGTGTTCACTTTGCTTTAATAAAATGATAAAATTACAGGAAATGAAAAATGAGAAGTAAAAATCTGAGTAAATAATTCATTGTTAAAAAAATTATTAATGATATTTTTATATTTATGGTTAAATGTTTTAAGATATTGTTGATATTTTGATGTGAACTTTTATTATAGTTAAAAAATGAGGGATGCTAATGAGTTGAGTACCTAAAAAACTTAGATACTCTTAGTTTTTCAAAACTCAGACGTTTTTAACACATTTATTTTTTAACTCATTATTTTAATACTACACTGTTATATTTTGAAATACTGTTTAATTGTCCTAGTTTATTTAAATATTATTTTGTAATTTTAAAATTTTAAAATTCTGCATAAATCTGAAATTAATAGATATCAAATCAAATATATTCTTTATATTTTAATATAATTTAAAAATATATAGTTAATGAATTAATAGTAAATAACTGAATTCAATTCAAATTTACAAATCTATTTCAATCGAATTGAAAATAAATCAATAAATTTAATAATTTGACTCATTTAAAATACATAGTTAAAAATAATAATAATGAAATTAATTTGGTTCGGGGTTCAGAACACTAATATATTTGTAATCCTTCGTGGCTGATATGGGTAACCGGCATTAAAATTATGCAGTAAAAAAAATATGTGTTTCCATCATTAAAATTATATGAAAACTCTATGAAAGACATTTTCTGTAAAAAAATATATATAATCTAATAATTAAAAAAACGCAAAGAATTTTACATTATTTGTTCATAAAACTTTTATTCGGACGGTCAATGGAAGGACGACTTGAGAAAATATTTAAATAAATCAAAGAAAAGCAGAGTGCGAGTCTAGCAGGAGCGGGTGGACCCAGGCCGCAGGGCCGGAAAACCCCTCCCCCGGCGAGGCGTAAATGAATGCCACGCGTCCAGGTTAAAATGCCCCGATTTCACGGCGGTGGTAGGTGGAATTACCGTGCCCTGAGTCGGACCCGGTATTCACGGGCAGGAGCCACTCCCCGTAGTGCGGGCACGTGCATCCTCGGGGTAAAAAAAACATAAACTCATGATTAAAATAAAATTATAATAAAAATAATTGTTTTATTTTATTTTATTCACATAAATGACATTTTATCAAACTAATATTATAGTTTATTATTATTAATGTTGTTGTTCATTTTTATTTTGTATAAATAATAGAAATACAATGGGAGGCGGGCATAGGTTCTAAAAACAGGGACCTGGTGTATGGTTTGTGCACGAGGTGATGGGTTGGAGCGTGGGATTTTAGGACCAGGTTGGGACTTGGGTCCGTGTTCTTGATCTTTTAGTAGTTTTGGTTTTGGTATTTTCATTTGTATGACTGCCTGACATGTAGTGCATTCACCATACTGATATATCATGTGTTATTTGGTTACTTGGTGGGTTTTGTCATATGTTGTCTGTTATTGTTCCTGGTGGTTATTGCATCTATTGGTTCTATTTCTGATGTGGTTTCACTTTGAGAAGTGGGTATAGTCTCCCCAATGCATTTCTTTAGACCTACACTGCTAATCGACAACATCTGGCATATGGAGATGTGCGCTTGAGGTCATGTGGCGACCCAGCCCGGGGCACTGGTTTTAGTGGCCACTAGGTCGGGATGTTACAATCTCGTTGATTAGAGTTTAACTAGTAAGGGGTTTGTACTCTCATATGACGAGTATGACATCAAGGCCCTCGATTGAGATAGATTGTGGGAGTGTGTGATCACGCCTAGATATTATATATCTATCTGAATAAGGGACATGTGATGTGCTTATCCATAAGGATGAATGACATGTGATGTATTCATCAATCATATCAGTCTATGCTCTGAGTGTCGAGAACAGATGAGTTGGCTACATGAGATTAACATGCTATGTGTCTCATGATCACTCTATCTCTTGGATAGAGGAAAAATATAGCTTGAGTAACATTGGCACTTTGGTAAATGCCGCTCTTTGCTTACATATATGGATCTAGGGATTCGTATTTGTTGTCAACGTTGTAAATGCTCGCGGGGTCACATTTGTCGTTGATTGAATGAGGATTGAGTTTGACTCGGAGAATTACTCAAAAAATGTTTAGAGTTAATCCAAAAGTGTTTTGAATGGGTATTGACAGGGTATTGCACATGATGTGATACAAGGTGAAGTTAATGATAGATTTTCAAAAGTGTTTTGAAATACATCAAAAAGGAGTTTTGAATATGATTTCACAAGTTATTGTATATGATACAATATAATGCGAAATAACACAAAGTCTATTGTAGTGTTTCATTTGATGAAACCTTTGGGAATAAATGCATACGATCCATTCATTTCACCCATGGTATTTATTTATGTATTTTAATGCATGAATAAATGAGACACCCCAAAGACCGTCCTTCATGCTTATAAATTATATGGCCATACGATGGGTTGTAGGAGGTGTGTGTGATTGTTTCATGCTTGGCCAAAACTCTACGAGACCTGTAGATCTCTTCATCTTCCTTCTTTGCATATTAAGGTACTAGCATATCGTGGAGAGGGGATGAATCTCATCCAAACATCAGATGATTCACATCGACCCATGGATACATCACGGAAGTGGGATGCTTTTGCCACTTATGTGATTTCACCAAATGCATATGAAGATGAAGACGTTGCAATGGCTTTTACGGGGTACAGTATGCATGTTTTAAAGTAATTTTCATTTCAGTATTTTACACAATTTCATATTATTTTGCATGAAAATCCTTAGACAATAGCTTTAATTGCTTCCACTTGATCTCATAATGGTTATTAGAATCATTCGAAACCCTTCAATAAATATGTAGCTTTTGTTGGGACCAAGTTGAATGAAGAATGAAGTTTGAAGAGTTAACCTTTGCAGAGTGTTGTATTTTGTTGTCAAAGAAGATAAATCAATTCACTTTGTAAAAGGATCAAAAATCAGACGATGCTTTGCTGATTTGTATTTCACAAATATCATAAGTTAGGAGAACTTGTGATACAAGCCTTATAAAGGAAAGGGGGAGAAATGATGATGTCAATCATATACAATTTTGATTGGAAGGAATGATGCTGCAGGAAGATGGGATGTTTCAGTATTTGTCATTGCAACTCTGACGATGCTAAAGCTGATATATCAAAGGATACATATCACGATAGTGGAACTCATGATAAAAGCTGAAGAATGGTTATGGGAAGCAGTGAAAAGAGAAAATGACAAAGCAATGGACAATCTGGGGGCTGCAGAAAAGCACAGTTTAAGGTGGCGCCATTTTCCATTGTTTGCCAAATTTTAGGGCCTGAAAATCGTGAGATGAAGATGTGTTTTTGGCAATGGATGGAGCGTGCAAGATTGAAGATGATTTAGATTTTTGCATGCAAGGCATGATTCAAGGTCAGAACATCGAAAAATGACAAAGGCATGGAGTGCGCGGAAATTTAGGCAAGTTGCGCGCAAAAATAAAATGGTGCGCGCAATATATGCGGGTTGCGCAAAATATTTGCGGGAGGTGCGAAATTTCAGCGGGATGCGCGGAAAAATGAAGGTCGCCCGAAATAGTAGCGAGATGCGCGAAAAATCAGCGGGAGGCGCGAAAAGTAGAGTGGTGCGCGAAATAGAGGAATGAAGTTTTCGCGCAAAAGGTGTTTTGAGATCAGAAGTTCGAAAATTGGCAAAGGCATGAGGTGCGCGAAATATTGGAGCATTGCGCGAAATGTGAAGTTGCGTGAATGATTTTTTACGCGGATGAAGAGGGTATTACGCGCGGATTAGTGGTTTTCGCACCAGGTCAAAAATGCCTATAAATATGAGGCTAACCCTTCTCATTTGTTAATGCTCGACACTTAGAAGAAATCCCGAGCTCTAGTGCGCGTAAATTATACGCTAAGTGAGTTGCGCGAAAATAAAGAAGTTTGCATGAAAAGAGGATAACTGCGCGAAAAATTGAGAAGGTGTGTGAAAAGAGAAAAAGTTGCGCGAAAAAGGAAAGTTGCGTGAAAAAGTTTTTCGCGCCAAAAGGGAATTTTTACGCGCAAGACACTTGAATTGCGCGCAAGATATCCAAAAGGCTGCGCGGAAAATTTGGGGTCTTCGCACATATTCAGTTGTGCGTACGGAAGTTCTTACCAGCTTCTTGGTAAAAAAGTGAAGATCTGAACTTCAGAGAATACATCTGTTCAATTGTAAAGAAGCATTGAAATACTGTAATTCCTTATTTGTGCTAAAAGGGTGCACACGCACTTGCGGATTGTTTTCCAAGTGCTACACGAGTGTAAGAGTACATCCTACTCGTTGTATTCCACATCAAAGGATTGTTCTCTAGTGGATTGTGTGGTACTGGATTATTTCTGTACCATATCAAGGACGTAGCTACTCTTGTTGAGTAGTGAACCTTGTAAATCTTGTGTTCCTGTGGTTGTGTGTGTTCAGCAGAGAAGAAAATCTTTAACAAGAGGCGAAGGTTGTTTCAATTCGAAAGAAACATAAAAAGAAAAAGATATCACTGATTCACCTCTCCCCCTCTCTGTGATACTTGGATCCTGACTGAGAACTTCAGCTTTATGACATAATTTTATCAGACATGGTGTCTTGTCAAAGTCAGAGCTACAGTGCACCCTGGTATCGTACTCAAAACAGTTATTTGGTGCACTATGTTGCAACAATGTCTCAGTGCAGTATCCTCTGTGGTACTTGTAATACTAAATCAACAAATTTATGTTGTAAATGTTGTGTTGCCTAAAGTCAGGGTGTTCACTTTGCTTTAATAAAATGATAAAATTACAGGAAATGAAAAATGAGAAGTAAAAATCTGAGTAAATTATTCATTGTTAAAAAAATTATTAATGATATTTTTATATTTGTGGTTAAATGTTTTCAGATATTGTTGATATTTTGATGTGAACTTTTATTATAGTTACAAAAAAATGAGGGATGCTAATGAGTTGAGTACCTAAAAAACTTAGATACTCTTAGTTTTTCAAAACTCAATCGTTTTTAACTCATTTATTTTTTAACTCATTATTTTAATCCTACACCGTTATATTTTGAAATACTGTTTAATTATCCTAGTTTATTTAAATATTATTTTGTATTTTTAAAATTTTAAAATTCTGCATAAATCTGAAATTAATAGATATCAAATCAAATATATTCTTTCTATTTTATTATAATTTAAAAATATATAGTTAATGAATTAATAGTAAATAACTGAATTGAATTCAAATTTACAAATCTATTTCAATCAAATTGAAAATAAATCAATAAATTTAATAATTTGACTCATTTAAAATACATAGTTAAAAATAATAATAATTAATTTAATTTGGTTCGGGGTTCGGAACACTAATATATTTGCAATCCTTCGTGGCTGATATGGGTAACCGGCATTAAAATTATGCAGTAAAAAAAATATGCGTTTCCATCATTAAAATTATATAAAAACTCTGTGAAAGACATTTTCTGTAAAAAAAAAAAATATAATCTAATAATTAAAAAAACGCAAAGAATTTTACATTATTTGTTCATAAAACTTTTATTCGGACGGTCAATGGAAGGACGACTTGAGAAAATATTTAAATAAATCAAAGAAAAGCAGAGTGCGAGTCTAGCAGGAGCAGGTGGACCCAGGCCGCAGGGCCGGAAAACCCCTCCCCCGGCGAGGCGTAAATGAATGCCACGCGTCCGGGCTAAAATGCCCCGATTTCACGGCGGTGGTAGGTGGAATTACCGTGCCCTGAGTCGGGCCCGGTATTCACGGGCAGGAGCCACTCCCCGTAGTGCGGGCACGTGCATCCTCGGGGTAAAAAAAAAAACATAAACGCATGATTAAAATAAAATTATAATAAAAATAATTGTTTTATTTTATTTTATTCACATAAATGACATTTTATCAAACTAATATTATAGTTTATTATTATTAATGCTGTTCATTTTTATTTTGTATAAATAATAGAAATACAATGGGAGGCGGGCATCGGAGGCGGGGAGGGGTTTCCGGGAAAGCGACCGCCGCGGCGGGGAGCGAGGGCCGGTGCTGACGTGGGGGTGTTTTTTTTTAAATAAATAAAAAAAATCCAGAAAAAGCACGGTGTTTTCTAAAAATAAATAAAAAATCCCCTCACGGGGGTCTCTCTTTTCTCGACTTTTTCTCCCGTTCCCCGACTTTATTTATTATCACATTAATTTTCGTAAAAAATATTGTTATTTATTTAGGAAATGTGAATGCCTTATATTATAAAATACAGATATCTTTATAGGAGTTTTTAATGAGTGTGTCGGGTGCTTTTATTACCGTGAAGTCAATGTAATACTAAATTCACAATTTACAGTTTATTTTTCTCTTTCAAAAATTCAAAAAATGAAACATATAGCGAATCCAACGGTTGATTTCAAATCTCACACGCTCTTATCAATTACGTGGGTCCTCTCTCAGCCATTGGATGGATGCTGTTACAATTGTAAAATATTAATAAATTACGTAAATTTTGCCAGTTGGGTTCGGCGACCGTAGTGCACGCGCTCAATGGAGCGTGAGTAAAATGAATTTCCACATTTTATGTAATAACATTTGAAAAGGTCTATGTTACGGACCGCCGTGCATGTGCCGTTAGGTCTCCTGTGGGGCCGTCTGGGTCGGAAGTGAACGACCGGAACCACCCACGCTGGAATTTTGCCACCGGCTTTTTAAGGAATCACGTAAATGCCATCGCGTGTCTTGCCCATTTTAGGTTGCATGATTAATGGATTCAACTCATCCATAAAAAATATTTGTTTACCTTTATCAATATATATTGATTGATGTACAACAATTTCATCTTCCAAATGCTTAATTTGGAATCCAGGACAAAACTTTGTACTTCTTCTTTCATTTCAAATTCTTTATTTAAACATGTTAGATGTTGTAACGCCTCAAGCTAGTCAACTCGAACGGTGCCAAGCTTGGGGTGTCACGTGACTTCAGGTATGGCTCCTTGTATGTCATATGACATCAGCTAGTGATGGAGACCTAAAATAGATGTGGGGAGACTATGACCTATCATTGAAATATTTAAATCATACCCAAATCTATCAAAAATTCCACATGGCCTGTCTGTAGATGGATATATTCAAAACTTGTACACATAAAATTGACATCCAGGAGGATATTGTAATCCATAATATAGAAATAAAACATTCTACGTGACACATCAAATATAATAGGGCACTAACAACATAATATATATAACATGATAATGTATAATAACCGGTGGCACGCTGACCGATACATATATAGTACAATATGATAAAAAAATACAACGGCCCATGACCCAACACACATGGCCAACTCCTGCAAAATGCTCGGTCTCTAATACCATGCTCGTCTCAACCCATGTGCACTCTAACCTTATACCTACGCTTGAAAGAAAACATGAAAGTCTACCTTCATACTTCGAAATCCATGTCGTGTACATGGGTAGGGGGTGAGTCCAACAACCTAGCAGGATTCCCCCACTCACCCAATTACTAGCGATTAAGTGGATGTGTGCACAAATCTTGGAAGAGTGCAATTCGATGACAAGTGCAAATCACCCACTGAGTGGCATGACCCATGCATGCTTATGCAAGTCATACTGCACGTCATCATGGCCAAAAGACACATGCACCTCTAAGACTCATCCAATAACACCTAACTTGTGGGGGCCACTCCCTTTTTGGGAGTCATCATGGTCGGCAGCAGCCTGCAGCGGGTCTCTCATGGTGGGCAGCCGACACAGCAGCTTTCGTTGAAGTTTTAGACAGCATGGAGGAAGTTTCAGGGGTAGATGAGCTACCCACCAACCGAAGGAGAAAGCTGGATTTCTTCCTCTATTTTAAACGGGATTTGAATCCCATTGTTTGTAAGATGTGGTGTGTGCTGTAATCCTCCGACGAGATCCGGAGAGGAGAGAAATAAAAGTGACGCCCCGTTCTCCCGTGGATGTAGGCAAACCAAGCCGAATCATGTAAATCTTGTGTGTTGCTCCGTTTGATTCCGTTTTTGTGTGTTTGCGGTACCACTCACCTCCGCTGCGCTCCAACATAACTCGAGACATAAACCCACCTTCTAGTAATCTATGACTCACATACTCAACAAGTTATGCCTCACAATCACTATTGTCTCATCAGACATAATCATCTAGAAGTCTCACTATATCCATTTGACACACTCAACAGAGTCCCACCCGACTCATCACCTATCTCACTGCATGTAAATAACCAAAACCCTGGAATATAATGGGAAATAATGGTGGTATTAGGAAATGCAATAATGATAAGTCAAATAGGGCCCAACCATTATGTCAAATGTCAAACTAAAATGAAAACCAAACATGGAATTAAAAGAGGGCCCAAAGCATCAAATATCAACCAAACAACAATCCCACGAAAATTCAAACAAGCAAACAACGAATGAGGCTCAATCACATGAAATATCAATCCCAACACCCACGCCATACCCCATCATGTCTCATGAGTCCTTACCTTACGTATATGTGAGACTGTCGGTGGAGCACATCAAGCTCTATCCCAAATATCAAAAGTCATCACAGGGGTTTGCTCCCACGACACAATAGCACAACACCCCAACTGCACACTGATCCTTCAGATTGTGTATCAATGTCATCATTAAACAAAGTGTGTTTTATGACCATGGTCTTACCTCAGGTGGATCCTTGGAAGGTTGCTGATTATCTCTCTCATATACAACCAACACTATCATCCATATGGCCAACCACAATCTTGCTTAGTGTATCCTCAGTCGTCACTTCATGTTTGGATGCATATGGGGGAGAGTATATCTAGAGCGAGCCCTGTCCTAACTGGGAAAATCAATGGCATGACCTCATAAATAAAAAATAAACATGCTCCTTGACCTGAACATCAAACCCCAAGTTCATCCTAGATGTCACCCCCATAAGTATCATATCTTAGTCAAGGGGTCTGTCACGTGAGTCTCACTACCTTACATGCTATGTGCCCAGTCACTCTATCTCAAGTGGTATAAGTCAAGAACACTTAAGAGGAAACCTACACTCCTCCCATCACCAGGACCACTACTCATGAATGTGTCATAAACCATCAATCAAATAACACTTGTACTATCTCCTTCCTTAACGATTGTGGTTCAATTAAGAGGGAGCCCCTCAAAGAACTAAAGATTCCAACAACCCATTGAGGACATCAAGAATTTCTCTAAAGGCTAAAAATGAACAACTCAATCTGTTATTGTCTCACTAGAATCCATGACTCTCACAAAGAATTTGGAGTAATCAAAGAGTCCTAGACTAAACCGTATTCCAAAAGGGCACCTCAAGGTTCCTATAGACCAACACAAAAAGGTGACCTATCAAGTATGAGAAACCCACCATCCAACCTATCACCCAAGGAAATGTCTCATACAAGGTTCTTATGCTATCACACTGAAAGGATTCAATCAAGTCTAATAATGATTATTAGAAGCAACAGAAGCAATTAAACCCTAGTCCGAGGATCTCCCATGAAAGATAAAATGAAAACTATGTATACACAAAAATGAAGAGATATTACTGTAAATGCATATCGTTCACCAAAGAGCATATGCATCATCTTCATCACTTTCAAATGCCTTCGAATGAACTTGATAAAAATCACTAAGGGCTACCAAAAGACATCCCCTCTTCGAGGTGTATCCACAGATTGAACTGAATTGCATATCATACATACAAGACTCTCCATCCTCCACAACATGCAAGCATCCCATCGAAGGAGGTAGGAGAAAGATAGTATATGGTTTCTAGAATGTTTGGCCAAGTAACATCCAACACACTGCACTGCCATCACATGACAGTGAATTTTTTTTAAAAAGGAGCTGGTAAATTATTGATCAAAAGTGACGGACCTACAAATCCAATCGGGGAAGGAGTCAACCCAACAATGATCACCCCAAGATTTCACAAAGCCTTCCAATCTATGAGCCTCCAGATTACCCCTTCAATTGATGAAGGAAAATTTGCATTCAGCAAAGATCGTTATCAAAGACCAAATCTTTCTCAAGACATGGCCAAATGGTTGCAAATCCTCCTCTTTCTTTGATAAAGCAGTAATCACTTCAAGGCAATCCGACTCCACCCAAATAAGGTTCCAACCTTTTGACCGAGCAAGAAGGATCCCTTGGAGAATAGCATATGCCTCAGCCACCACATGACTCCAATTGGATTGGATAGCCATAAAATGGGCTTCCACAACCTGGTCATTGTTGTGATAAGAAATAAATCCAACACCCACCCTCGAATTAACAGAGACGACCGCATGAGTATTAATTTTGATAAAACCTTTTGGGGGATGATTCCGGCATTGAGAATCCTGCCTAGTACTACCCAACAAGGGACTCACGTTGTTCACATTCCAACAATTCACCCATTCAATGCCCCTCTCGATCCAAATACGATATTGGGTCACCTTCTTTTGGAAAATGCGCTCATTTCTTTTAGTCCATATCAACCAAGAAATTGTGCAAAGCAGCCCCCCCATGATCGGTTCCAACGAAGTCACCCATTTATTGAAATTTTGTACCAACCCGGCAAATGAATCAAAATAATTTTTAATGTTCGATGTCCATTCCTTCCACACCTCTTCCACCTCACAACAAAAGATAATTACATGCACATGAGATTCCACCTCTTGGAGGCACAAAGGACAGTTGTCATCCTCCACAAGATGTCGTTTTACCAAAAGGTTGCGGGTTGAAAGTACACCAGCACAAACCTGCCACCAAAAAAATTTAACCTTGGGTGGAGAGGTGAGTGACCAGAGCATTCTCCAGTAATCAACATGATGGGTTTGAGGCAATCAATGTGCTCACATTTTGTAGCCCGAGCGAACTGAGTACCTTCCAGAAGATTCCCTTGTCCAGCAAATATGATCAATGCTCATCCCTAGCGTAAGAGGAATACTGAGAATGAGATGATGATCAACCTCATTAAACCACCTGTAAATCTTTTCCCAATCCCAATCCTCCAACGAATCATTGATAAGATCTCTCACCCTTGCATTTTCAAATCCTGGAACCACAGTCGAGGAAACCTTAAGGTTTTCTCCATTTGCCAGCTAAAGATCATTCCAAACACTAACGTCGTTCCCATCCACAATTCTCTAAACACAGCCTCTATCGAGGAGATATTTAGCACCCCAGATGCTTCTCCACAGGAAACTTGGTCACGGTCCAAGATAGGCATTCAAAAAGTCAGACTCAGGAAAATATTTTGACCGCAAAACCTTTGAGAAGATGCCATTTTGGTTAGAGAGAAGGCGTCATCCTTGCTTCGCCAGAAGTGCCTCATTAAATCATTTTAGATTCCTAAATCTGAGGCCTCTACGGTACTTCAAAAAACACAATTTCTCCCACAACATCCAATGGGTGTTATGCTTTCCATCCTGGGAGCCCCATAAAAAATTAGACAACCGAGAATGGATTTGATCAACAAGAGTTTCCAGAAATTTGAACAATGACATAGCATAAGATGGGATTGTTTGGTCCACTGACATAATGAGAACTTCCTTTCCATGACAGTGATGTATATATATAATCACCTGAGGATACTCCTTGGGTGCTTTTTTCATTTATTCATGTGTTATAATATATGTATAAACGATATGGCCAACTTTAGGCATCTAATGCATGAATGAATTTCCTCACAAATGTTTCATCTAATGAAACCGTATAATAAATGATATCATAGGTGGAAGAATCACTCAAATGATAACTGTTTATCATTTGGCTACCAAGGATGTATCCTCCATGAAATGAGGTACCCTTATAATGCATGCAAATCATAATTTTTATATAAAACAATACGACTCGTATATATATAGATTTAGGGTATATCTCCTTCAATATCCCACTTTCACTAAATCCAAATAGAATATGTGTTATTTCATCTTATATTGTATTGTATACAATAACTTGTGAAACCATTTCCAAAACTACTTTCGGATATCTTCCAAAACACTTTTGTAAAGACTTCTCGAGGTAATAATACGATTTGGGTTATTGTTGATCAACTCACTAAATCTACACATTTCCTTCCTATTTGAGACACTCTTTATCTAAATCAACATTCTAGATTGTACCTCAAATATATTTTTATGTTACATGGAGTTCCTCTCTCTATTTTATTTGACTGTGATCCCAGGTTCACTTTTAACTTTTGGAAAGACCTTCAGAAGTTGTTGAGAACTGAATTAAATTTCAACACAACCTTTCATCCTCAATCTGATGGATATAATGAGTGAACAATACAAACATTTGAAGACATGTTACATGCTTTAATGGATTATCAAGAAATTTGGGATAAACATATTTCTTTAGTTGGGTTTTCTTATAATAATAGCTTTCTTTCCGTATACAGATGGCACCTTTTGAGTCATTATATAGAAAGCGGTGTCAAACTTTAGCATTTTGGAATGAAGTCAGGTAAAGCAAGTTGATGGGGCAATAATTAGTATAGGAAGTGGCTGAGAAAGTGAAGATGATCCAACAACACATGAGGACAACTCAGAGCAGGTAGAAAAGTTATACAGATAATAGGAGAAAACACTTTTCTTTTAAGGTAAGTGATCATGTTTTCCTTAAAATCTCTCCTTGGAAAAGTGTTATACATTTTGGTAAGAAATGAAAGCTAAGTCCACGGTTCATTGGACCTTGTGAAATCCTGGAGAAAGTTGGACCAGTTTCCTACCGAGTAGCTTTGCCTCCGAGTTTATCCAAGGTACACAATGTTTTTCATGTTTTGATGTTAAGAATGTATATGCCAGATTCATCTCATGTTTTGATCCCAGAAGTAGTTAAACTGGAATAGAACCTTTCTTATGAGTAAAATCCTATTTAGATTCTTGATCGTCGAGAGAAAGTATTGTGGAATAAGGTAGTTCACTAGGCCAAGGTTTGTAGAGAAGCCACATGGTTGAAGAAGCAACATGAGAATCTGAAAATTATATGAGGAAAAGGTATCCTCATTTGTTTAATAAGTGAATAAAAATTGCGAGGATGTTATTTCCAGAAGGGGGGAGAATGAAACAACCCTAGTACTTATAAAATAATTTATTTTCATTCTGGAATTAAATGGTTAAATTCATTATAAATGTATAATGAAATAAGTGGTATTTATAGAAATTAAGGAATCAATAAAAATAGAATAGAAACCTCACCTACAAAAGTATAAATAAAATTTAGGTATCTTATGAATGAAAATATGATATATTTATATCATGGAAAAATTAAATAAGTGTTTTGAAAATGATAAATCAAGTGTTTGTATTTTTATTATACATAAATTTTTATTTATAATTTTACAATTAATATAATGATTTAAAAGAAAATTTATCTTCATAAAATAGATTCATAAATTAATATTTTGTTATCTTATGATTATAAGATAATTTTATGTTACCTTAATTGATTTTTCAAAGTGTCATAAAATCAGCTATAATTTTAAAATCGGTATTTTTCAAATAAATGATGATTTTAATTAATAAATTAAATTTATCATATTTAGAAAATTATTTTAATAAAAGAGTTAATTTTTGAATTTTATACATCGAAAAATTGTTAGGTTGATTTTTTTGGGATTTTTTTAAAATAGTTGATTTTTTGGTGAATAATGAAATACGATAATTTACGGTATTTAACAAATTCATGAATTATTGAGTCGTAGATGATGTATGAATGATGTAAGCCCAAAATATCAAAGTATCATTCATTATTTTAATATATTTAGTGATAAGATTTAAAATATTCATAGTCTTGAGCCAAAATAATAAACTAGTGGATAAAATAATAAAAAACATCCCCACTATAAATATCACTCCTCACCACCTCTTCTCCTCACACCTCCAAAGCCTTGTAGCTTATTTAATTTCTACCCAATTCCCCTCTCAAGCCTCTTCTACATGTCCAAGACCTTATCATATCACCAAAATTCCAAAACCAAGTGCCTTAAGAAGGTTCTCAAGGAGAAGAAGTTCAAGAGGTAAAATTCTCTTTTGTTTTCTTTTAAATTTCTTTTCAATTTATTTTCTTTTATTATTATCTTCTCAACTCCCCTCATCCATGTGGCATGATAACTCCAGTATCTTACATATACTAGAATGTTATTATTTTAATGGTATATCCATCATCAAACTTCTCATATTCTCCTCTTATTCTAAAAAAATGAAAACATTGTACGTGATGTGTTGATTTACCATCATCGTAGAAGATGTGTTTTCATTTTCTTTTACTGCCTTCAAGGATGGTCATAAAACCATTATTATGGTTAAATAATATTTTATTATACATATTATAAGTTATATAATGTTCTGTAAGCAATATATAAACATGATATTAAATAAAATGATATAAGTTCGTGATGACCGTAAAAACCACCAAAATAAATTAAATCATTTTCATTAATGTTTTATCTAATGAATCGTCCTCATATAAGAAAACAAAATGATATATGGTATCATTTAAAATTATGGAAACATTTTAATACCATTTATTTCCACTTTTGGATTTCTGTTTCTATTCGACAAGAAAACTCATAATGGACCAACCATGGAAACCATGAAATAAACGCACCTGAAACAATAAAATAACAAAATATTATCAATAAATTGATGGAAATATGTTATAAAAAATATCATATAAGATATTATAAATATGAATATAGTTCTTTAATATATTAATAATACTCTTTAAACCATTATACATGAGGTTTGAACACGTTTTAAGGAAGTCAAACCCAAGGTAAGAGAATTTCCTTTTAAAAATTCTCTTTAATACCTCTTTTACAAAATTCAAAAAAAGAATGTTTCTTTTTAACTTATACGACATGAGAAACTTGTCATATTTTCATGAAGCCTTAATGTGTATATCTTTTATTTACAATATTACATGTTTATTTACATAGAAAAGGATTTCCTTTGTATTAGCATAGTATTCTTTTAAAATAATTGATTTTCCTCAAGAAATGTTTTTATGATGCAAGTGTTTATGTTTTGTGATTATGTTTTGGTTCTTGGGAATTATTTATGATGGATAGTGGGACCTTTATCTCCTTTCAATGCATTGGATATGTTAATGTTGTAAGTTGACCATAATGTTTATTTCGAGTGTAACTACGATGGTTACACCACAAGGTAGCCGTGAGGGTTACATCATAAGGTGGTCATGAGGGTTACATTGTAAGGTAGCCGTGATGATTACATATCATATGGTAGCTACAAGAGTTACAATCTTAAGTAAGTAATTCCCCAAGTTACCTTTATGGTTTTATTTATGTTTTCTATGTTTTATGGAAATCTCTTGTTTTCACAAAGTATATGATATTTTATGGGTGAGAAGTATGTCTTTGTGAAAATGACTTCATATGTTTATAAGTATTCATGAACTAGTGGTTTATTTCCTTCATTTTATGTCCCTTAATGAGCTTATTGTGCTCATCTCAAATTTTAAAATGTTTCCACAGGGTTTAAGGATGGGTAAGAAAGAAGAAGAAGCCAAGATGAATGCTGTGAAGATTTTTTCATGAACATATTTCATGTTTTATTAAACTTTTGAATTATGGAAGGAATTGATATTGTTTTAGTAGTACCCACTTTGTATGCTTGTGGGATGATATGAATGAATTATGTCCTAATTCTCTAAAACTCTAAACTGAAAAGATCTTTGGGAATGTAAGAAAATGAATTCTAAAATAATTTACTAGATTATGTAATGTTTAAGGCCAAAACCTTATAGGGATGATCAGACATGGCGTTCCAAGTCTCGGTTGGATTCATGGATTGATGCTCCGTGTTTTTTGACATATGACCTAGTGGCTAGGATGGTCAGACATGATGTATCGAATCCTGGTTGGATTCTTGGACTGAGACTCTTTGATTACCGACCTGTGACCTTTGTGATATATGGTATGGGTACCTAGACTGATGCTCTGTGGTACAATGGATTATCAAACTTTAAAGGGAATTCTCGAGAGTGGCCTTTTCGAACCCTCCACACTCAAGAATCCCCCTCCCCACGAAGAGGTCATCCGGAGATGCCCCAGCCGGGGAGGAGTCGTTGTCAGCCGAGATGACATTGCGTCCCATGGGGTAACACCTCGATCAGCGATGGTTCGTCACAATAAGTCATCAGCCAGGTGAAGTGCGCTCATTCTGCCCACCCGGTGAAACACCGAGTGACCCGGCAAGACGAGTGGTACATGGGACGCGAAAATTCCCCATAAAGCGTGGATCAAACCCCCCGACCTCACCGAACACCATTGCTTTGGTCCTCGACCCTGAACCACTACGCCACCGTCGAAGCGGCATAAACGTGTTGTCGGGTAACGAGGTATTAGGTTGGTCTGCCCACCTGCGCGCCGCACGTCCCCAGCTAGGCCCAAGGTGGCCAACCCTTGGGCTTGGGCCAGTTCCCGCAGAGTCGAGGGGACGAGAGGATCGCTGGTAAATGGTGCATGTTGACTTTGCGAGGACTCGAACCCAGAACCTCGACGACGGGACGCCACCGCCTTGAACCAACTCACCCAGCCCCCGCGAGCTGGTACAATGGATTAAAGTAATGGACAAATAAATTCCCTTGTGGAATAAAATGGTGGATTTCAATGGTGATGAAATGATGGAACTTAAATATGTAAATGTCCAATTAACAAGTGTCCAAATGTAAAACGTGTTTCCTTTTCTGCTTAATTATTTATTGCACCCTGTTTTTCTGCATACACTATTTTACAGATTGACTATTGCTTTAGACACCGTTGGTGGTGGCCTAGTGAGTTGTACTCACACCCTGCTCGGGCCGCCATGACACTTGGGTACTTGAGCACATGCTTCTTGTTTTCCATCACAGGTTCAAGACAGGGACCTAGTGTATGGTTTGTGCACGAGGTGATGGGTTAGTGCATGGGATTTCAGGACCGGGTTGGGACTCGGGTCCGTATTCGGGATCTTTTAGTAGTTTTGGTTTTTATATTTTCATTTGTATGACTATCTAGCATGTAGTGTATTCAACATACTGTTATATCATGTGTTATTTGGTTACTCGGTGGTTTTGTCATATGTTGTCCATTTATTATTCCTAATGGTTATTGCATTTTTTGGTACTATTTCTGTTGTTGTCCCACACTGATTAGTGGGTATAGTCTCCCTAATGCATTTTTTAGACCTGTGCTACTAGTCGATAGCCTCTAGCGTATGGGGAGGCATGCCTGAGGTCATGTGGTGACTCGAACCGAGACACTGGTTTTAGTGCCCACTAGGTCGGGACGTTACAATTTTGTTGATTAGAGTTTAACCAAGAAGGGATTTGTACTCTTATATGATGAGTATGACATCAAGGCCCTCGATTGAGATAGGTTGTGGGAGTGTGCGTTCGCACCTAAATATTATATATCAATCTGGATAAAGGAAATGTCATGTGTTTATCCATAAGGATTAATGAAACACTACAACAAAACAGGGTAATAGCGGCGATTCCAGAAACGACTGCTAGTTTTTTTTCAAATATTTAGCTGTGGTTTTTAAAAACTCACCGCTAAAATATTTTGATTTTTTTAAAAAAATGAACTTCCTCCCTTCTCCACGAGCCCCACTCCCCCCCCCCCCCCCGAGCCCCATTCTCCCCGACCCCAAGCCCTAGCCCCCCTCGTCGCCGCCTGTTGCACCTTGTCGTCGCCCGTTGCACCTCATTGTCGCTGCCCATTGCACCTCATCACCACCCCTGCCCCCCATTCCCCCTGTCTGCTCCTCCCTCTCACTGTCATCACCCGTTACACCTCGTCGTCGCCCTCCACCCCCTGTTCCCCCTCTTCGCTCCTCCCTCTCATTGTCGCCACTCGTTGCACCTCACTGTCACCGCTTGTTGCACCTCGTCGCCCCCCCCCCCCCCCCGTTTGGTGATTCATGACCCTTAATTTCATTATTTTTTTATTGTCTCAACTTTGAGGGTTCAATGAGTTATGGGATTAGAGAGTTCTTATTATTTAATTATGTGTGAATGTTGATTTACCACAAATTTTCTTTCATTGGGTGGATGCTTTAATTGATCTAATGAAAGCTAATACACCATTTAAAGAAATTGAAAGGAAAAGGGGTGGTTCACATGTGATTTACTTGATTCCATGTTATTGTTTGTATATTTATGTAAGTGAAGTGTTTGATGAGCTTTTTGAAAAATAAATTGATGATTTAAGAGATATTTTTAATCTCCAACCATTTCCAATGAGGAAATCACTCTGTTTTAATGAAATTTTTAAAAACAAAGGTTGTGTTCACTTTCTTCTAATTTTTTTAGGTTTCAATGATTATTTGAGATACTTTGATGATATTTTTATGATTTGATTTTTAGAGAGGATTTTAGAACTAAAAATCTTAACAAATGTTTTAAAGGCCCAAATTGCATTTTATAAAGGGCATTTTTTGAAGTAAATGGATCCTTGAAGTGTGTCCATTCTTTTGGGTTGTATAAATGAATAGAAACTTCACAATTTGGGGACTTGATTTATATATAAAATTCCATACGAAAATGGGTTATTTCTATTATGGTTGTTCTGTGTTTTTTTAGTATACTTTTCTATTTGGTACTTTTATTTTTTGACCTCAATTTTATATGTCATTGGTGTGTAGCTTGATGGGTTATCTAGGATTACATTCTATGCTAGCTTATGATATTTCTCTAGTTAGTGGACCTCGGTTAGGACTACCATCCTCCTAGGGAAATTTTTCCTTTAGTTAGTCCAAGTAGGGTAAGATTGAGTGTTAAGTCGATTAAATTTCATAAGTGCTAATAGGATGAGTTTTGTTTTAGCTTATTCCTATACTTTCCATAGTTATCCTAGTTTATTCCATGATTTATAGTTTCAGATTATATTATAATAAATGCGATCCTTCCATTTCTATGATAATTGACTTATGTTTCTTTAATATCAAACTTTTATTACAAATCACTACACCAAATTCAGTGATATGTTCATTAGATTTTATATTGTTTTAAAGATTGATTTCAGTGATGTTATAATTCTATATATTTTTTTTTAAAAGGGAATTCCCGAGAGTGGCCTTTTCGAACCCTCCACACTCAAGAACCCCCCTCCCCACGAAGAGGTCATCCGGGGATGCCCCAGCCGGGGAGGAGCCGTTGTCAGCCGAGATGACATTGCGTCCCGCGGGGTAACACCTCGATCAGCGATGGTTCGTCACAGCAATCCGTCGGCTAGGTGAAGTGCGCCCATTCTGCCCACCCGGTGAGACACCGGGTGACCCGGCAAGACGAGTGGTACATGGGAGGCGGAAATTCCCCCAAGAGCGGGCTCCCAGGAATCGAACCCCAGACCTCACCGAACACCGTTGCTTATGGCCCTCGACCCTGCACCACTACGCCACCGCCGAAGCGGCAAACGTGTTGTATGGGTAACGAGGTATAGGGCTGGTCTGCCCACCTGCGCGCCGCACACCCCCAGCTAGGCCCAAGGTGGCCAGCCCTTGGGCTTGGGCCAGTTCCCACGGAGTCGAGGGGACGAGAGGATCGCTGGCGTATGGTGCGCGTTGCCTTTGCGAGGACTCGAACCCGGAACCTCGACGACGGGACGCCACCGCCTTGAACCAACTCACCCAGCCCCCGCGGGCAAAACGTGTTGTATGGGTAACGAGGTATAGGGCTGGCCTGCCAACCTGCGCGCCGCACGCCCCCAGCTAGACCCAAGGTGGCTAGCCCTTGGGCTTGTGCCAGTTCCCACGGAGTCGAGGGGACGAGAGGATCGCTGGCGTATGGTGCGCGTTGCCTTTGCGAGGACTCGAACCCGGAACCTCGACGACGGGACGCCACCGCCTTGAACCAACTCACCCAGCCCCCGCGGGCAATGTTACAATTCTATACATATCTAGAAAACAATTGTTTATGAATTCAACTCATTTTATAAATCCAAAATCCCATTTTATAAACAAATATGGTGTTTTCATCATGTAAAACAATAACCATGAGGCGGTTTCCCATTTGGTTTTGAATTTTTAATTTTTGATGCTATGTTTTTTTTTGAAAAAGGAATTCCCCAGTGTGACCTTTTCGAACCCTCCACACAAACCCCCCCCCCTCCCCCACTAAGGGGTAGCACCCGGAGGCAGCTCCCCAGCCGGGGAAGGAGTCGTTGCTAGCCGAGATGGTCGAGCGTCTCCGAGGGTAACGGCCCGACAGTGATGGTCCGTCACAGCGATCCGTCAGCAATTGGGTCGCGCCTCATTTTGCCCGGCCAGAGGAGACCGGGCGACCCGACAAGGTGGGTGGATCCCGGGGAATTTTTGATGTTATGTTATACAAATGAGTTATTATTGAATATCATTAATTAAATGGGATGTACTGTAATAAGTGAATGGAAGTGAGATGTGTGATTTACATGGTGTGTTTATTAGACACCCTATCATGATTTTGTGATTTTTTTTAGAGATTTAGAAAGTCACATTTAAACTCTTGGGCAACATGGTAGAAAATTGAGAGATATATGTGATGCCAGTTAAGATTATGCATTGGTTATTATCTCCTATTATCCCATGAATAAATGCAATTAATACAACAAGTGGAGGATGAATTGTTTTAAAGTTAATTTTATTTGATTAAATGACAGGAATGCCAAGGAGGAATCATTTCACTAATCCCAGTCAACTCTCAGTGGACATTCCATCAATCACACTGACAGATGATGATCCATTGGTATCCCTCCCTACAGTATCTGAGACACCCTTCGTCTACCCCCTTTACCATCTCTCACACCCTCCATTCTGTCAGCGTCTGGCACACCCTCCATCAGCATCCCATCAGCATTTGAGCCAGTGACTCCTCATTGAACTACTTCAGCAGCGAGGGAATAGGTCTTCTCGCGAGGATATTGGAGGGTGAAAATTATAGGTGCAAATTTTAATGTGGATAAATTTATTGCACTTTTTTTATACTACTAACTGTTTTTTCATAAAAGATACAAACAATGTTACTACAGATAGAAATATAAACAATTCAGATGTTTGGAATTTGAACGGATTGAAGATAGTTGTCTCATTTGACTACTATGGGGTCCCCATTGATGATGCCACATGATTACTTGGCCAGATTCTAGGCTAGCTGGCGGCGGAGCTGGTTACCCTTCCGATTACCTATGCGGATTGGAGGCATGTGCCTCAAATTTGGAAAAATGAAGTTTTTGATACACAAATAAAGATAATTTTAATACATTATGGTGTAATTGAATGTCATTATATTATTAAATTCTAATATTTTAAAAATGAATCTCTTTGTATATATGTTTTCCACTTTACTGTTGATGATCTGATCACGGGAAAGTGAATATTGAATTTTTTGGATAAGAAATTAATGGATTTTAAAATGAATATTATGGAATTAATTCAATGATACTTTATTGTGTGGTCAAAAGTTGTATGATAAGGTACCCGAAGGGGTACCTAGAGAGCAATGGAAGGTTTTTATTGATAATCATCATCATGAGAAGCACGTGGTATTGAAATATATATTATTATATTAATCTTATTTTACATATTTACAAGCATATGACAAGAAGATGACATTGCATACATCACTATTAAATTACATGTTATTTATTTCAGAATGTTTCAAAAAAAAATGCATCAAGTCGAGCTAAACAAATCATCTCTCACAGTGCCGGGTCAAAGAGTTTTTCCAGAAACAGATCGACACTGATAATATTTTCATTAGTTTAAATATTTATAAGACAACATTATCTGTTTCATATATTAAATTGTTGATTTATCTTTGTTTAATGTAGTCAAAGAATTTAGGGCACCAAATCTCCCAAACAGAACTGTGGTTGGATGTTCATACAAAATCTGATGGAAGTTATGTTAATGAGTCTGCCAAAGAAGTTGGGATATGAATTCCTTTTTCATTAAATAAAATGTATTATCAATTGTCGCTATGTTAATATGTATTGCATAAAATACGACTAATATTTGATTTATGATTAAAAATTAAATAACTATGAGATGTCAATCCCACGTGATCTTTCTCTGTCTCCCAGGATGACTCAGTTGGTCAAGTCATTGTGAAGGAGCATCCTGATCGAGTGCGCTGGGTGGGTTTGAGATCATTACCATCTGAGGTCTTTGGCAGACCATCGAGGATTACAACAACATCTACTCCTGGTTGTAGTGACTTCCTACCTCGAGATGAACATAGGGAGTTTGTTGCGATGCAAAACATAATTCACGAACATGGGGCTCATATAAAGATGCAAGATGCAAAGGTCGATGCTCTGCAGAAAGCGTTGGTTGAATTATATCAGAAGACGACTGGATCTATCCCTGCTGATATTGCATCGGTGACTGGTAGTGGGGAGGTAAATCAGACAACTTCAAAATCATTTAGTACACAAACATTTATTGGTTTCAAGTTTAAATTTAAATATACAACATTGTTTAATTTTCAACATAATTTTCATGCAGGTGTCGGTGGTAGGAAGTGGAGATGGAGATGGAGATGGAGAGGATGTCGATGAACGTTCATCTGGCAGTGATTAGGGTTCACTATGGATTTGGAGATGATGTTTAATTAAACATATGAGGGCTGCTTGACACGTTTCCTTAATAAGCCTAGTTTTTTTTAGCTTAAACACTTATTTTTTTTCTTATTGCCGCCCAAAGTCCCCCCATGAGAATCCTCGGTATTTCACATGTTCTGTATATCTGAATGCTCTCCCTCAAGCTTCTTAATCCTTGAGTTATTATATTTTATCAGTTATATTTTCCATCTCAATTAACATATATCCATGTTTTTTCCATGTTTATGAGCTTTATAAGTATGATCCTAAACCCTCTCATGTTCAAAAATGGGAAGACCTAGTTTTTGAATTGGATATATTAGTAATCAAGTGACCGGTTCAGGTTGTTGATTCTTAGGAAATGATTCGGTGTAAAAAATATCTTCCACCGGTCTATGTGTTGTGGTGAAATGGAATAGACTTCCATAAGATGCGAGAATGAGAATAGATGATGTGGGAGTAGTGGGATCATATTTTTTTAGATATGTCTTATTGAGTTGAAGTATTTTTGTTAAAATGTGATATAGTTAGAAGAATTAACAAATCATGATGCCACATTGAGGTACTTATAGTTTTTTACCACATATTTTTTTTGAACAACTCTCTTTCTTTAAGGTTAATTTTGGGACATTTTGTACTTTTCTTGGCATGTTCATGTTTGGTGCATAGTTAGGACAAACCATGTGGCATTCCAAGATAACATGTATCTAGTGATGTTTTGGGGATGTGGCATTTCACATGGTTTGTACACAATTGGAAAAAACTATTTGACTGAACCATGTGGCTTCCCATGTAGATAAAAATTGACACATGGTCGGTCAATAGCTTTCCAAAATGTGCAGTCAAACCATGAGATGAAAATTATGTTATCAACAATTTTTTTTTTGAACATGATATGCTTCCCACTGGCCAAATTCTTCATCTGAATGATTAGTCACTTGACCCTATGTATTCCTCTTGGAAATAGTGGAGATCTCAACCCTTTTGGATAGCGATTGCAATGGTTATTGAGGTGTTAGATCTTGGAAACATAGGTAATAGATCAATCATTATTGTTCTTCATAATTTTTCTAGATCTACTCTATTCCTATTGATAGGAATGATAGATTGGGGATGTTATTTATAGATCTATGGGTTTTGTCAAGGTCTAATGTGTTTTCGTATATATATCCATTTTGAGAAAGGAATGAAGAGACAAAAAAAAGAGTTTTATGTGGATTCTGATTGTTTAATCGGTGTTTTGGATTTCAAATGCTCTCGTATGATAGTGTTAAGGTCTTGGGTTGTTGTTTGATCTGGTTTTCTATTTATTGTGGATTTTTGGTGATTTATTTTATTGAATCCCTTGGTTTTAATGAGTGGCTTAATACGTATTCTATATTACTATTTTTAGCGGTGGTTTTTAGGATTTTATTGGCCATTTATGCTCCAAAAAATGGCTAGAGTATACCAACGGTTTAAACCGCCGCTATACTTTCGGCATTTTTTGGGAGCATAAACCGTGGCTAAAACCCTAAAACCCGCTGCTAAATGGCTGGAAGCGACGTGAGTTGGATGTCGACGCCACCTTTAGCAAAGGTTTTTGGAAACTATCGTGAAAACATATGGCGGCGGTTTAAACCGCCGCTATCAGTCAATTTTGTTGTGGCAGCGTGTGATGTATTTGTCAATTAGATCAATCTTATGCTCTGAGAGTCGAGAACAGATGAGTTGGCTACATGAGATTGACATGCTTTGTATCTCATGGTCACTCGATCTCCTAGAAAAGGGAAAATATAATTTGAGTGACATTGACACTTTGGTAAATGTCGCTCTTTGGACGTTTCGATAACCCACATGACTATCATTTATTGTTGTGTTTCATTTGATGAAGTGTTTGGGAATAAATGCATATGATGCATTCATTTCAGCCATGGTGTGTTCATTTCATCCATGGTGTTTAAATCATGAATAAATGAGACACCTCAAGGACCGTCCTTTATGCTTATAAATTATACGACCATACGATGATTGTAGGAGGTGTGTGTGATTGTTTGACGCTTGGCCAATAGCTATCGTCATCTTACTTCTTTGCATATTGAAGTACTTGCATATCGTAGAGAGAAGATTAATCTCATCCAAACATCGGATGATCCAGATCGACCCATAGATACATCACAATAGGGTGCTTTTGCCACTTATGTGATCTTCACCAAATGCATATGAAGATGAAGAGGTTGCAGTGGATTTTACGGAGTACAGTATGCATGTTTTACAATATTTTTCATTTGAGTAATTTACACGGTTTCATATTATTTTGCATGGAGGTCCTTAGACAAGAGTTTTAATTGGTTCCACTTAATAATTGTCATCACATTTGTTCTACACCCTTCAATAAATATATAGCTTTAGGGCATAACTTTATTAGATATGGTGCCTCATCGAAGTCCGAGCTACAATGCACCCTGTTATAGTACTCAAAATAGTTATTTGTGGCACTATAATGCAACAATGTCTCACTACATTGTGCTATGTGGTACTTGTAATACTAAATCAACGAATTTATGTTGTAAATTTTGTGTTCTAAAGTCAAGGTCTTCTCAATGACTTTGGGGAGATGAAAATAATTAAAAACTAACTTTGTTTTAATAAAATGATAAAACTAAAGGAATTGAAAAATGAAAAGTAAAAATATCGTAGTCTGTGTAAACTATTCATTGTTATGGGTAGCCGGAATTAAAATTATGTAGACAAAAAAATATGCGTTTCCATGATTAAAATTATATAAAAACTCCATGAAAGTCATTTTTTGTAAAAAAAAAAATTATAATCTAATAATTAAAAAAACCCAAAGAATTCTACATTATTTGTTCATAAAACTTTTTTTCGGACGGTCAATGGAAGGACGACTTGGGAAAATATTTAAATAAATCAAAGAAAAGCCTGCGAGTCTAGCAGGAGCGGGTGGACCCACGCCGCAGGGCCGGAAAACCCCTCCCCCGGCGAGGCGTACATGAATGCCACGCGTCCGGGTTAAAATGCCCCGATTTCACGGCGGTGGTAGGTGGAATTACCGTACCCTGAGTCGGGCCCGGTATTCACGGGCATGAGCCTTTAGTGGGGCGGGCGGGCGGGCCACCACGCTCCCCGTAGTGCGGGCACGTGAAACCTCGAGGTAAAAAAAAAACACAAACGCGTGATTAAAATAAAATTATAATATAAATAATTGTTTTATTTTATTTTATTCACATAAATGACATTTTATTAAACAAGTATTATTGTTTATTATTACCAATGCTGTTCATTTTTATTTCGTATAAATAATAGAAATACAATGGGAGGTGTGCATGGGAGGTGGGGAGGGGTTTCCGGGAAAGCGACCGCCGCGGCGGGGAGCGAGCGCCGGTGGTGACGTGGCGGTGTTTTTTAAAATAAATTAAAAAAATCCAGAAAACGCACGGTGTTTTCTTAAAATAAATAAAAAATTCCCTCACGGGGGTATCTCTTTCTTGACCTTTTCTCCCGTTCCCCGACTTTATTTATTTATTTATTATCACAATAATTTTCGTAAAAAATATTGTTATTTATTTAGAAAATGTGAATGCCTTATATTATAAAATACAGTAATTTTTATATGAGTTTTAATGTGTGTGTCGGGTGCTTTTATCACCATGAAATCAATGCAATACTAAATTTACAATTTACAGTTTCTTTTTTCACTTTCAAAAATAAAAAAAATGAAACATATAGCATAGCGAATCCAACGGTTGATTTCAAATCTCACACGCTCTTATCATTACGCGGGTCCTCTCTCAGCCATTGGATTGATGCTGTTACAATGTATTTTTAATATTGTAAAATATTAACGAATGCATCGTAAAATACGTTATATAATAAATTTTGCCCGTTGGGTTCGGCGACCGTAGTGCACGCGCTCAATGGAGCGTGAGTGAAATGACTTTCCACATTTTATGTTATAACATTTGAAAAGGTCTCTGTTACAGGCCGCCGTGCACGTGGCGTTAGGTCTCCTGTGGGGCCGTGTGGGTCGGAAGTGAACGACCAGAACCACCCACGCTGTAATTTTGCCACCGAATCACGTAAATGCCATCGCTTGTCTGGCCCATTCTAGGTTTTACCGGTAATGGATACTCATTCATATAAAATATTTATTTACCGTTTTCAATATATAATTGGTGTACGACGAACATTACAACCGGGGCACGCTGCTTAATCTACATGATCAAGTGGACTTTCAATACATACCACCGTCATCAACTCTCATCGCAAGTCATCTTCGACGCACTCAACCGTTTTCTCATTGTCATCGCTTCACATCATTTAACGCAAATGCGACAACCCTTTTCCGGTTCTCTCTCGCTAGCTATATCGTTGTGACGCTCATTTCAAAAATGTTATTGCATCCTATTATATAGATACCAAGTCCATATCTTTAATTAATGCAGTCAACAATAAATTGTTTATCCATTAATATTGAGAATTAACTATCCATTAATGTTGAGATAAATCTCTCCATTAATAATTTCCTTTCTCATCGATATTCAAATTTTAAATAAAAAACCCCCCCAACAATCTCCACCTTGATTTAAAATTTAAGTACTCCACATTCATTTGTTGTTTGACTTCAACTTTCGAAACAATCCCTGGGTGTTTGTTGTCGTGGTCTTTCAGTTTTCTTGCTTTCTAGAATTTCAGTAGTCTTCCACCAAACTCCAAATGTCACCCAATGAACGGAACACGTTGCATGAGACCTGCAACCAAAAAGACTTTCAATATTCCAACAACACCACTGATACGGTCATCATCTTCCAGTGCCATTCTTCTGAACGCTTGATGTACTGTTCCACCAGATGTTTGTCACCATGTTCTACAACCGAACACTTCAACCATGGTATCAGAGGGATTGGTTGAAGTGTTCGGTTGTAGAATACGGTGACAAACATATGGTGGAACATTTCATCAAGCTCCCAAAGGATGTTACCAGAAGACGACGCGATGCCAGAGGTGTTTATGGGATATCGAAAAATTGATTGACCAATTGGAGTCATGAGACATGTTCCGTTGTTGGTGACAGTTAGAGTTTGATGGAAGACGACTGGGGTTCCTCGAGTTAGGTGGTCTATCAAGCATCGAAGATGGTGTGCAATGAGAGATGACGACCGTGATATGTATCAAAAGTCCTCTTGGTTGCGGAGATCAAGCACTGTGTCCCGGTTGTTATGATCGGCGGTACAACGAAATGGTAAGTTCATGAGTGTGAAAAAATTTCCTCCGAGCGTTGAGTTGTGAAAAATCCCTTGGGTGTGTTGTAAAATCCTCCGAGTGATGTGAAAAATTCCTTCGGGTAATAAAATGTCTTCGGGTGATAAAAGACATTCAGGTAAATCTTCTTTTGCGTGTTCTGTGACTGCTTCCATTGCGACATCGAGCTTCGCCCCAACAACCTGTGTGTAAATGGATATATTCAATGTCATGACTCGTTCCCCGAGCCCCAAACCGTGGCTACCCCAAACCCGCCTTCCATAAGTCAGGGACTGATGACTAGCATCGAAAATGCGTATCCCTATAACGAGAATGCATTGTCTTTAAACCTGTATAAACACACAAACCGAGAACACAACAAGTAGCAACCGCAAAGTCAACTGCTGTAGTAAAAAGTGTACTGAAAGTAAAGGGGCCGAAATACAAGCTCAACTGAACATTACAAGTACAACTGAAAAGAGAAAAACAACTCATTGATCGTCCACCGAGAATCCTACCTGAAGGGTAGGTACAGCTCACGATCAGTAGTCACTGCAGCACGTCACGTCAAAGGTCCACCTCCGAGCACCGTCCAATCTTGGCTCCCTCAGCCTCGATCAATGTTGTTCGTCGTCTGCAAAAGACACAACAAGGTGCGAACATAGAACCCCGAGCCCCCCGAAGGTCTCACAGAATTCCACAAAGGCAAACCATAAAGCTGGATCTCAATCACAAAGCGCAAAGCAATAGACACAACTCAAACAGAGTCTCAGCTCAAACCAGGTATTAGTGAAGTATAGAAAAACAAACGATCAATTGCGAAGCTAGATCATCTTATTCTATCAAGAGACATTGCTGCTGACCATACAGAGTTTGACCCACACATGATTGATAGGTACTAACCCCCGCAAGACCCACACAAGATCTGACCCACATAGGATCGGTATGCGCTGACACACAGAATCGCTGAGCGCTGACCCACACAGGATTTGACTAACACAGGATCGGTATGCGCTGACCCAAACAGGATCGCTGAGTGCTGACCCACACATGATCGATAGGTGCTGACCCATACAGGATCGCTCGGTACTAACCTCCGTATGATCTGTCTCCAACCTTTGCCTCACTGCCAGCCATTGGATTCCCGCTCATAGCACGCTTAGATTATGGGAGAACCGCTCCTCAAGCCATCAGTTGTATTTCAACTGGCACGAAGTCCCGCGAAGAATTAACTCAAAGGACCGCCATGTTGTAAGGGTTCCAACGCGACAGACGGTGCGTCAATCGGACACCTGGTCTGTGACTTATAAGCGTTTTAGTTCCGAGGCCCCGTTTGGATTCAGATTCGATCCAACCCGACCGTATTCCAACTTTCTCCAAAACTCAAGTGGAGTATACCAAAAGGACCGTCTCGCTCCAAGGGTCCCAGCACCGGAGACGGTTCGTCAAACGAATGCCCAAATTTCAAGTTATGGTCCTTTAGGTGAAATTGGCTTGGAAGGGCCCGGGTCCGGCCCGACCCGATCCGGGTTTGACCCGGTTCGGGTTGACCCGACCGGACCCGTAGGGGGGTGCGGCCCGGCCCGCAGAGGCGCAACCTGCCGGGCTCGCGCGGCCCAGCCCGCGGTGACGTGGCCCGCTGGAGCGGGGCCTACCCTAGCCGACACGGGGGGGGGGGGGAGTCCCCTCGATTTTCCCGAACGACCGAGCGGCCGTTCGGCTTGTGAAGCGGCGGCGACGCCAGATCGCCATGGGACCCGCAGGAGGGCGGGTCCCTCTATCGATGCGACTTCGAGCTGCGACCTCCTCCAGCGACGCGCGACGCTGCGCCGCTCGGTTTCCGCCTTTCGTGGCTGGCTCCAACCGGCCGCCGTCTTGACCCGCCGCGGCTGGCTCCAACCAGCTGCTCTGCTAACCGTCACGACAGAGTGCCGCAACCTCTTCCTCCTGCGGCGCGCGATGGCGCGCTGCCTCCATCGTGGCCGGCCGGTGTCACCGCGTCGGCGGTCTTTCACAGAGAACGCAAGGGTAAACAAGGTAGCGGAGGGTCCGGGCAATGTTCGTTTGGCCCGCACCCTCTGCGTTAGCTTGAAAACATGAGGGAGGAAATAGGATTCAACAATCACTTGAAATTATAACAAAAATAAATCCCTACCTCAAGTTCGTTGAAGAGCCTCCGTGCTTGAGGAAGAGTCAGCGTTCGTCGTTCGGTGGCGCTCGTTACCGCCTACTGGACTCGGCTCCGTCCTCCAAGTGATTGGCGTCGCGACACTTTATCAGAATTTTCGTCGCTTCGCGAAGTCGTACCAATACCTCTCCCCAAGCTCCATATAAATAGGAGAGGGGGAGAGTGAGTAATGCCCGTGGAATTAATGTGAGTTCATTTAATAGAAACCTTCCTAATTCCAACGACGTTGTTACAATGGCTTGACACATCGTTGGTCCCGCCACTGCCGCTTGTCCGTTGGAGGAAAAGAAAGAAGGAAATAAAATAACAAAGTTATTTTATTATTCTTTTAAAAAGTCCAAAATCTAACCCTTTTCTCCAGACTTACTGCTGTCGAAGTGAAGCCTCCCTTAAGCGAATCCCGGCGCTGCAGATTCAACGGTGCTCTCAGATTTTTAATCCGAGTACCGGTTCAAAAGATAGTAAACGCCGCTCGCGCGTTTACTGAACATACCTTAAAAAAAGTTTAGAAATTCATTTCGGGCACATCGGGCCTCGAAATCACGCGCCGTCAATTTTTGCAGACTCACAATAATTCCATATAATTAAAAAAAATGCATGGAAAATCCGGGTATTTACATTCTCCCCACCTTAGGGCTTTTTGTCCTCGAACGCCACAACATAGACTAAGGAAACAAATGAGGGTACTGAGCACGAATCTGAGGCTCCCGCTCCCATGTGCTCTCATGGAGGTTCCGGTGCTACCAGCGAACGCGCACCAGAGGTATCGATCGTCCATGAAGGACCCGCTCCTATCGATCCTCAATCTCCACTGGAACCTCTGTAAAATGTCACCCCATCATCAAAGTCCAGCTCGCCATGGTTGATGACGTGAGATGATTCATGCACGTATCTCCTCAGCTGAGATACGTGGAAGACGTCGTGCACCCTCTCCAACTGCGGTGGTAGTGCCAAACGGTATGCTACCTCGCCAATCCTCTGAAGTATCAGAAATGGTCCGATAAACCTCAGTGAGAGTTTTCCGCCTCAACCAAATGTCCGCAAACCTCATCGAGGTGAGACCCGTAGGAAGACGTGGTCTCCCTCCTCGAACTCCAAGGACCTCCGTCTCCTGTCAGCATAAGACTTCTGTCTGCTCTGTGCAGTCTTCATCCGCTCCTGGATGATCTGCACCTTCTCAGTTGTAGCTCGTACCAATTCTGGACCCATAAGTGCTGACTCCCCTGGGTTTGTCAAGCATAGAGGTGATCTGCAAGGTCGACCGTATAAGGCATCAAATGATGCCATACTGATGGTGGAGTGATAGCTCTTATTGCATGCGAACTCTACCAAAGGCAAGTGATCCTCTCAACTGCGACCAAAATCTAGGATGCAAGCACGTAGCATGTCCTCCAGTGTCTGAATGGTCTGCTTCATCTGACCATTCGTCTGTGGATGAAAGGCGGTGCTCAAACGTAGCTAAGTCCCGAACGCCTCCTGTAATCCCTTCCACAATCAGGATGTAAAATATGCGTCACGGTTGAAGACAATCGTCGATTGCACCCCATGAAGTCATACAATCTCCTGTACGTAGAGGCGTTCCAAGACCTCTACTGATCCCTACTCTCAGATGGGTAAAAAGTGGCCCGACTTGGTGAGTCGGTCAACGATCACCCAGATGAAATCATGTCCCCTAGACATACGTGAAATCTCTGTCACAAAGTCCATGAAGATACCATCCCACTTCCACTTCGACACCTCTAGTGGTTGCGCTAAGCCCACTGGAACCTGATGCTCGACCTTCACTTGATGACAAGTGAGGCATCGTGAAACAAACTCTGTCACTGCCTTCTTCATCCCTGACCACCAGTGCTAATGCCGGAGGTCCTGATACATCTTCACCACACCAGGATGTACCGTCAGAGGGGACGTATGGAACTCCCTCAACACCTCCTCCCGCAGCGCCAATGGTATCATGGTGTGTCCTCTAAAGAGAATGACGTACTCCCCACCTTTAGAAAATCCATCAGGTGCCTGTCCTGTGGATATCTGAGCAAGTCGTGCCTCGCAGTCAATGTCCCCAAGCTATGCCTCCCGAACTTGCTGAAGAAGTGAAGGAGTGACAGTCATGGTCTGGACGTAAGCTGCTTCATCTCTATCCACAAAGGATATCTGCAACGCGGCTAGCTGCTCTGTCACCTCACCCAGCAAATGTAGACCAGACCTCTTGCTGAGTGTGTCTACCACTACGTTCCCCTTCCTAGAAGTATAGACTATCTCAAAGTCATAGTCCTGGAGGAACTCTAGCCATCGTCATTGTCTCAGGTTCAGGTCTTTCTGTGAGAAGATATACCTGAGACTCTTGTGATCAGAGTAGATTATAAAATGTTCGCCCATCAAGTAATGTCGCCACATCTTCAAGACAAAGAACACTACTGCCAACTCTAGGTCATGGTTAGCGTAGTTCTGCTCATGTTGTCTCAGCTTTCGAGATCCATACGTAGCCACTGTTCGCTCCTACATCAAGACACATCCAAGTTCGACCCCTGATGTGTGATCGGCTGCACCCTCCTCCGGGCAAGTCCATCCTGTACTGTAAAGGTTCCCTTCTCGTCGGTAAAGGAAAACCTGGTTTTATCCTCACGGACACACCGCACTTTGCGCCTAATATAATCAATCTGAGTATGGATTGTGGATAACCAGTCCATACCCAAGATGACGTCATAAGGCCTCGACGCTGCTACTAGAAGATCCCAGCCGAAACTCTCGCCTCCTAAAGTAATCTCACATTGCCGGCACCAGTGTGTAATCGTCGAATCCCCTTCTATAGAAGTCTCTAGCCATAAGGATTGACCCAACAGCTCCGTCGGAATCTCCGAGCTCTAAACGAGGGCCGTGACAATAAAAGAGCGATTGACACCTGTGTTTATAAGTACTGCAACTAGGGTGGAATAGACACAGATCATACCTCTAATCATCTCCGGAGTGTCGTGGTCATAGGCCTCAGCTACCTGGAGCTGAGCTCATCCCTATCCTCCTGCTCCCTATGGTCGGGATGGACCACCTGGAGGTGGTGGTGACAGAACCTCGAATCACCGCCCACCACCTGCTGCACGACCAGATCCTCTGCCACGTCCGCCGCCCTACGGACCTCCTCGGTCAAACCACTGCCTCTGCCTCGACGGTCCCTTGACCGTCAGCTGGTCATCCGTACAGCGGGTCGGGCAGTCGTGATCCATGTGACCCTGCCCGCCGCAAGAGTAGCACTGCCTGATCCTCAACTGTCCTCCTCTGTCCCGTGAGCCCCTCACCACCGACCCTATATCCTAAGGTCATCCACCAGAAGGTCTGGCCTGCTTGGGCCCCTGCGTCATCCTTCTACTGCCAGCTACAGATGACTCCGCTACCTGACGTCCGGTGGTGGCGCTCGCTGTCGGTGCCTGCTCAGCTAGGAAACTCTCCACCAAAAGCGCTCACTCTAGCACATGAGCCTGTGTCATAATGCTGAGCGATATCATCGATGCTCTGATCTCCCGTCAAAGACCCTACTCAAAGGTCCGGGCCCTGAAGAAAAGGTCTCATACCATGTTGGTGGAGTAGCGAGAGAGATTAGTGAACCACGCTGAGTACTGGGCCACAGTCATGCAGCCCTGCTGTAAGTGAAGTAGCTCCGGTATACGCACTGGCAGCTAGGATCACCATTAGATCAGCTGGTGTCCCAACTAAGTGAAAAACTCTGGCCATAGCCTCCAGCCAGTCCTCAGCCGCCTGCGGATCCATATCACCTTGGAACGTCAGAGCTCTCTGCTGTTGAAACTCATGCAACGCGCTCAGTCGGCGTGCACCCTCTACTGGTGGGGCTAGTGGCATTTGCTATCCAACGGGTAGTGGTGCTACTGGTACACCACCCAATGGTACCATCACCATAAGAGGGTCCTACACCGAAGCCTCATTGCTCGGTGGGCCGTCATCGTGTACTCTCTTGGGAATCCTGACTGGCTGTCTACGTAGCAGCATCCTGAAAGTAAACAGGTGTGCCATAGTCAATAAGTTATACCTAGTGAGCTGACTTAAAGAAATCAAAAGAAAAACTTTTCAAAAACACACACAATCAGTGTTTTTGTGCACTGAGTCGAAAATCAGAATTCAAGGTTCTGATGTATGTATATGTCAGCCGCCGCAGCAACACTGGATTCCCCAAACTGAAAACCACACTCATAACACTTTATCACTATTGCCACATAGAAAAGATCAGAGTCCTAGTTCTTCAGTAGAACAAACTCCTTTGATACCACTTTGTCAAACCCGTCCCCAAGGGCCCGTGTCGTGACTACCCCAAGCCCGCCCTCCATAGGCTTGGGGCTGACGACTAGCACCGAAAAGGCATATCTCTATAATGGGAAGACATTGCCTTTAAACTTTTATAAACACACAAACTGAGAACACAACAAGTAGCAACCACAAAGTAAACCGTTGTAGTAAAAAGTGTACTGAAAGTAAAGGGGCCAGAATACAAGCCCAACTGAAAAGTATAAGTACAACTAAAAAGAGAAAAACAACTCCTATATCGTCCACCAATAATCCTACCTGAAGGGTAGGTACAGCTCACGATAGGGGTGTCCAGACCCGACCTGACCGGGTCGGGTCGGGTTGGTTCGGGTTACAAAAAAAAACCCGGTTCGGGTTCACATCGGGTCAATTTTATATGGGTTGGTTTGGGTCTCGGGTTGGGGTCATTTAGACCCAACCCAACCCATGACCCGATGGGTGCCCAACCAAAAAAAAAATCCATAACATTTTGATTTTGTTGTCTCAGCCGCGGGAGGGCCAACCTCGCTCGACGCTCGCCCCCGACAACATTTCTCTCCTCTTCTCTCCCTCGCGCTCTCGCCCTCTTCCTCTCCCACCGAAGAAACCCTACCCCCCTTCTTCATCTTCCCTTGCGATCGAAGACACCCCCTTCCCTCACACGACACGAGTCGCGCTCTCGCCTCGCCTCAGCCAGCCTTCCCTTGCGTTGCGAGTTGCGGTCGGACGACAAAACCCTACCCTCCCTCTCATCCTTCCTCCTTCCCCGAGTTTCCCCAACCCTAGGCTTGGCTTGCGGTGGCTCCTCCTCCCGTCTAACAGACTCAGTAAGCAATTTTTACTCTAACCCCTTATTAGTGGTGGCAGGGATTTGAATTTAATTTGGTTGTTGATTTTTTAGTATTTATCTTTCATTTAAAGGTGGATTAAAATAGGATTGACAAAGTTGGATTTTGGGTGTGCTTTGCGGCGCCGACGCCTCCTCCTACTGTCTGTTGCTGTGTGTGCATGGGGTCTAGATTGGTTAACTAATTGGTAAGCAATTTCTATTCGAAAATCCTTATTAGTGCTTTGAATTTGGTTGGTGATTTTTTAGTATTTATCTTGATTTTACACCACTTGATGAGTGTGATATCACCTATTGTTTATACTTGTGAGAATTCATTTGATTATATGAATTTTGATTCATGTTTCCTAGTTTTGGATGAGTCAATTTATTAAATTTAAGAGGGTGTGTGTGTTAGGGGTAAAATTTTATTTTATTATTTTGTTATAATGCCTTAGGGTAGTGTGCATCTCACATTAAAACATTTTCTTTATGTTAACTACATCTTTTTATCCATGACATGAGGAACCTAGGTTACCAAGTGTAAATTTTAGGAATGTTTCCTGAGTGTGATAACTTGGCTAGATGCCCATACCATAGTAGAATGTTATAACTAGCTAGTGGGTCTGTTTGTCACCAATGAGGCTTTTTGAAAATAATTTGGGCAATGAGTTGTGTCACCATTAACTTATTGATAGAAGGTTCAATGTATGAACTACAAGAGAAACATGTTCCATTAGCTCCTTGTGTGTTTCTACATAGATTATACATTAATATGTTGTGATCATTGATTATTTTTGGCATATGTGTTGTCACGTTTTTTTATGTGCTTATATTGGATCTTTTTGAGTAAATCATGATGGTGAGACTTTCCTTTTATGATTATTGTCAATTGTTTATGACTTTATGGATTTTCATTTCATTAATTATTCCCTTTGACAGCAGCTAGCGATCATGGATGGTGATAAAATAAGTGGTTCTAATCCTCTAGTTGGCGCAAGAACCCAAAGTCAGATGGGGTCTACTCCAACTACACATTCAATAGAAATAGGAGGGGGGAGTAGTAACATACCGATTGAAGAAAGTGAGGGTAATGGGTCTCCTGAAAAGGTAACAATTCCTAAAGCTCCTACTGGTTCTAGAGTTTCTCAAGCTTGGGATCATTTTCATAAGAAAAATGGCAGAGCTATTTGAAATTATTGTGGCAAAGATTATGCTTGCACATCTGGCCAACATGGAACTAGTAATCTGAATAGACATTTGATAAGGTGCAACAAAAATCCACACAAAAATCTTGACAAAAGTCAAACCACTCTTGGTCTTAGGAAGAAGTGTGAAGATGAGGATGATGAGACAGTTAAAATTTCAGTAGCTCATTTTAACCAAGAAGAGTGCAGAATAGCTCTTGCTAAAATGATAATCATTGATGAGTTATCATTTAAGTATGTTGAGAATCAAGGTTTTAGAGAATTTATTGAAGTTGTTCAACCTCAATTTCAAGTTCCATCTAGGCAAACAGTTGCTAGGGATTGCCTGCAGTTATATTTGGCTGAGAAAGAAAAATTGAAGTCTATGTTTGATATGTTCTCTACATGGTATGTCTTACCACCGACACATGGACTTCAATTCAGAATCTGAATTATATGTGTCTGACTGCACATTTTATTGATGATAATTAGATATTGAATAAAAAAATCATCCGTTTTTGTCTTGTTGCAGATCATAAAGGGGAAACAATTAGCCGAGTATTAGAACAGACATTGAAACAATGGGGGATTGAAAGGATTAACACTATTACAGTGGATAATGCTAGTTCTAATAATACAACGATCAATTATTTGGTGAGGAGGGTTAATGATTGGAATGAGTCTATTCTTAATGGAGAGTATATTCATGTTAGATGTTGTGCACATATTTTAAACCTTATTGTTAGTGATGGGTTAAAGGAAATATCGACATCAATTGCTAGAATCAGAGTTTCCTGCAAATTTGTGAGAAGTTCACCTTCAAGATTGACTCTTTTAAAAAGCATAGCCGAGGAGTTAAAAATTCCTAGTAAACAGGCCATAATTCTTGATGTGCCTACAAGGTGGAATTCTTGTTACTTTATGTTGGATGTTGCAGAGAAGTATGAAAAAGTATTCATTCGCCTTGAGGAGGATGCAAGTTTTAGGAGTGCTCTTGTCTGTGAAGGTGGGGCTCCTACAACATATGATTGGGAGTGTGCTCGTGTATTTGTCAAGTTCCTAAAAATATTTTATGATAGCACTATTGAGTTTTTTGGTTCTATGCATGTGACATGTCACACATTCTTTCATACACTTTGTGACATATATAAAAAAATAAAGAAATGGATGAAGAGTCATGATATTACTGTGAGTGCAATGGCTATTGAAATGAAACTTAATGTCACGACCCGTCCTCGGGGCCCGTGTCGTGACTACCCCAAGCCCGCCTTCCATAGGCCAGGGGCTGGCGACTAGCACCAAGGCGTAAATCCCGGTAAAGGGAAGGCATTGCCTTTGTAAAGTAAACAAGCACCACAGAGTAAGCAAGCGGAAAAAGTAAACACTAAGTAAAAACTGGTACAACAGTAAGTGCGGAAAAGTAAGTGGGCCAAAATACAAACCCAAACTGAAAGTAAAGTACAACTCGAAAGGGGAAAAAAACAACTGAAAAGTAAAGCCGCAACGTCGAGCCATCCACTGGGAGTCCCACCTAAAGGGTGGGTACATATAGCCTCCTCAGCTCCTCGGTCCAGCCATCCGCTCCGAGTACACCCTGCCCAGTGGTCCATCTCCAGGTACTGTCCTGCTCCACAAGCCTCCACCACGATCAGCGTTGTCCGTCGTCTGCAACCAACACAACGTAGTGTGGGGATAGCCCGTGCAGGGGTGAGTATAAGCTACTCAGTAGGGACCCCAAGACCCCCGAAGGTCTCCCAGAATCCACAAAGGATAAACCACAAAGGAAAGATACAATCATGAAGTAACATCTGACACTGCTTAGGTATATGCCCATACATATACCTAAGTCATCAATTCTCGCTCGGCTCTAACATCCGAGCTCAAGTATAACCCAGTCCACACAGGAAAGTAAAACGTAAATCCACATAGGATAGCACAACACAATCCACATAGGAAATCACAACACAATCCACATAGGATAGCACAACACAATCCACAAAGGAGAGTAAACAGGATTCACCTCACACATGTATACTTCTTCGAATGACGATAGAGATGATCACTGATCCATCTAAGTCGTCAGACCCACAAAGGATCGATAGGTACTAACCCCCGCAATGACCCACAAAGGATCTGACTCACAAAGGATCGATAGGTAACTAACCCCCGCAAAGACCCACACAGGATCGGACCCACACAGGATCGGTAGCACTGACCCACAAAGGATCGCTGAGTGCTGTAGTCGTCGTCGTCGAATCCACTGAGGATCTCTGCATAGTCGTCGTCGTCACAGTAGCAGTCGCAGCCAGCTCTAGGGTTCCCGCACACAGCAAGCTCGTTCAGCAGGGTCCGCTCCACAAGCCGAGAGGCTGATACATCAACTGACACATAGTCCAGAGTTGATGTATCCAAAAGTTCCGTATCGTCAACAGGAACTCAACTTCGCAGACGGCGCGTCAATCGGACGCCCGGTCTGAGAGTTATAGGCTTTTTCGTCCCAGGGCCCGGTTGATTTTTAAGGCAAAACCAACCTGACCATACTCCACCTGCGTCCAAACCTCAGGCGGAGTAAGTCAAAATATCCGTCTCACTTAGAGGAAAACAACAAAATCTACGGCACGTCAATCGGACGTCCGAAGCTCAAGATATGAGCGTTTCCGCTCCGAGGGTCCGGTTGGTTTCGTGTATGAACCAACCCGACTGAACTCAAAGTAATCTGAAACCTTGAGTGTGATATACCGAAACGACCGTCTCGATCCAAGGATTGCGTCGGCGCTGACGACACGTCGTTTGGAGGCCCTTAGCTCAAGTTATGAGCAAAAGACCGAAAAGGTCCGGAAACGGGGGTCTGGGCCCGGACCGACCCGGCCCGACCCCCCCTAGGTCGGCCCGAACCGGGTCCGATCCGACCCGGGTCCGACCCGATTGACCGCGACCCGGCCCGGCCTGGGCGCGACCCGGCCCGGCGGGTCGGCTCGGCTCGGCTCGACCGAGCGGCCGAGCAGAGGAAACTGCGGGGTGCTGCCCCCCCCGTGGGATGAGGTGTCGCGGCCCCACGTGGGGCCGCGCTTGGTCAACGGACGCGGGTATTGCTTCATCTCGTGTGTCACCGGACCCGCGCGGTCGCGGGTCTAGTTGGCCACCACCGGCGGCCGCCGGCGACCCGTGTCGTCGGTGGATTCCGCGGGCCACCGGAGTTGCTCCGGTGGTCCGAATCCACTTCCTTCTGCACCGTAGTTCCTCCCGGGTCCCATTCTTCACTACCAGACCCTCAAAACGCCACTGCGGCCCTGTTTGTCATCGTCCGCCAATCCGCACATCAACGGAAAACTACGAAGGGTTGTCGGGCCGTGTTTGTTTGGCCCGCACCCTCCGCGTTAGGTGATAACAATCAGGAATAAATATTCAACACATGAATAACAAGCAAGGCACAATTTTAATATAATTAAAATTGAACTTTGATACGAGTTCTTTGTTTTAAAAGAAACAACCATGAGAATAAAGATTGTTCTCAAATAAAACCCCTACCTTGCCGTAGTTGTCGAGTGTGCGTTCTTTGCAAAATTGACCGTCGCGGTAGGAGGTGATCGTCGCGTCACGGAAGGGCGTCGCGTCGACAATCTCCGAGGGGTAAAGAAAACATACGAATTTAATTTACACGAATTAAATCCATGTCAAGTATAAAATCCACAAGGGAATTAAAAGGTCCGCAATCTCTTACCTCAATGGATGATCGAGGATTTGTCGCGGATGAAGGAACGTCGTAGAAGAACGTCGCGGGAGAAGAATCGTCGGCGTCGCGGAACATGGCGTCGCGTCGTCGAACTCCGAGGGTTCGGCGTTCTTCATCGCCTTTCGTCGAAGGCCGGCGTTCTTCACGGAGGAGGATGAAGGACTTAAGGTTCTGTCAAATCCTCTCAACGAGCAACACACAAGAAGAAAAATGTTGCTCTTATTTTATTAACATGCCAACAAACGAAAAGAAATAAGTTAAGTAACGACCCATTAATTCATAGAATTAATTCAACAAATAAACCGCCCAATTAATAGGAGCGTTTAATTGTTTAAGAAAACGCCCTAGTTGACTTTTATTTAATGGGGGTTTTCGCGGGTGTGTTACTTTGCGGAAAAGAAACGGCGAGGCTCATGCGGGCCCCACCTCACAAATATCCTACCAAGAGGGTGAGATATTTTGAATTATACCCTATCCGCTTTAACTCAGCTTAAGCAACTTTAAGTGGATTTTAAGTGGCTTTAAGTGAAATAAAAATAAAGTTGTCGCACCACTTTATTTTATTTCTTAACTTTAAGCCCAAAAATTAAAAACCACACCCGAGCAAACGCAACTCTGGAAGAGGCGTTTCTAAGAAAATACCGGCGCTGCGATTCCATCAGTGCCCTCAGAATTCCATTCTGAGCACCGGTTCAAAAGTTAGAAAAACCCGCTCGTTCGTTCACTGAACGTACCCGAGCCAAACTTCCGAAAATGATTCCGGGCACACTGGGCCTCAGAATTAGGTGCCGTTAGAAACCGCGTTCTTGTAAAATTCCAAAGAAAATTAAGAAAAAAATTTCCTTGAAATTTACGGGTCTTTACACTTAAGTTGGACAAGTATTGGGGTATTGGTTCAAATTTTAATTCTCTTTTTCTTGTGGCAGTTTTTCTTGATCCCCGATATAAATTGGAATATGTTCGGGATAGTTTTGAAATGATGTTTGATGATGAAGAAGACAAAAATCAGTTGATCAGTAAATTAACAGAGGTTCTGAATAATCTCTAGGAGTTTTACAAATGTAGATATCCTCTCATTGAAATTAGTGATAAATGTGAGTCCAGTTCTCATCAAGAGTCACATATTCATGATGCTAGTACCGATAGTGAGGGTGATGAGAAATGGAAAGATGCATATAGATTAAAGAAAAGGAAAAGGCAGCTGACACAACAAAGGAATGAACTAGAGAGATATCTTGAGATTGATGATTGTGAGGATGATTTTGAAGGATTTGATATTTTTAGTTGGTGGAAAGGAAAGGAAATCAAATATCATGTTCTCTCATGCATTGCTAGATATATTCTAGCAATTCATTTAACTACAGTATCTTCAGAGTCAGATTTTAGTATAGGTGGACGGGTCCTTGATCCATTTCGTAGTTTTTTGAATCCCAACACTGTTGAAGCATTAATTTGCTCACAAAATTGGTTTAGAAAGTCTAAACCAATTGACATTCGAAAGAAACTAGAAGAAGTGGAATCGATTGAATCAGGTACTACCATTAAAAATATTATGATTTTTTTTATCATTTTTCATTTTTCAATTATAAATGTTTGTTTGAAAAAGTAAAAGAATGACTTGTTCTTTCTTTTGTTGTGTTTTTTTTAAGATATGCCACCATCCATCACAATTCATGATCAGAGTTTCACTATCTAAAGTAGAAGAAGCAAGGATGATGGAGCACTCTTAATTAAGGTATAAATTTATGATTATTTTACAAATTCTTTTCATAATACTGTCATCACATATGAGTTTTTGTAGATCTTGTTGTATGATATAGGCTAGGTTTGTGATTCTTCTTTAAATATGGTTGATGACTCAGTGAAGGATCAGCTACCTACCCACTGCCTTATTTGATATTGAAATGGCTATAGATGAGTGTTGCATATTTCATCCATTTTCATTCATTTCTGATTTCTGAATAAGCATGTTCCTGCCTGCTACCCGCAATGTTTTCATTTCATTCCCTCCATGCATGCACTCACAAATTAGAGGTTCACAATTCATTTCCTCACTCTCCAGGCTTGGCCATTTTTATTCACGGGTGACAAACATTTTTTTTAGACATTAGATTGAAAACTTGGAAAAAAGTTCTTTTTTGTTAATTGGTGGAATATGGTATAGAAAATAAATTCAAGGTGAGGCCCTACATATCGTATTAAAAACAAATATCGAATGAGTTAGTCTATGTCAAGTATAATATAGGTCACTCATTAGGCCTAATCCAACTAAGTTTCGATATAATTTTAAGTGTTTGTCACACAACCAATTGATTATATGATAAGTGGCCCAACATGGTATTTCATGTATTATATTCTTCTATGTTTTTTTTAATGTGAAACTATAATGCCTTCATATTAGGGGATTCTCCTTGTCTACATAAAAAATGGACTAGTTTTCCATCATCAGAGGTTAAAAAAATGATAATGAAATAAGAGTAGTGGTTAGTAGTTCATGAGTGTTGCCTCTCCAAGAGTTAGCCAGCCCTCCCACCCCCCTTCTTTCAGAAATTTAATTCTTTTTATAGACCAATGCTCGTTTATTTTTTCATGCTTCCCTCTATGTGAGAGGAACATGGTTCTTCATATAATTTAGTTAAATCTTCATTCATTTGGGATCAGGTTTACTTTTTATTGAATAGTTGTCAAACACCACTAGAATGAAGGGACTAGATGACTTTTTCTAAGGAATCGGTGTTCGCCCATAATCCATCCCACTGTCTTTTTGACAGTGGAGTGTCTCCATGCTTTACAACATAGTTGGAATGGAAATATGTTCTTGGGATTTTAGATGATGGTCCTCATTTATTCATTTTTCACCTAAGAATAATTTTTTTACCCATGAGACATCATAAGTATCTGCAACTCGGATTCTCCCATCATTAGCCAGCAAATGACAAAAGTTTATTTATCCTTGGTGCTGCATTTCATGGAAGAATGTATTTTCATGTTAAGATTTTAATTTATAAGCTTATTTTGACATTTCCTGGGTTTTTGATTTTGTTATAAATCTTGTTCATGCTTATCTTTGTCCCATATTGCAATGTTTATCATCATAGAGCTTGGCGGTGCACAGTCTCTTGCCTTGTGGGGTGGTGCTTGCAATGTTTCCTGCTACCTGCATGTTCCTGCATGTTCCAGGCTTGGCCATTTTCATTCATTTCCTGCAATGTTTTCCCTCCATGCTACCTTGCAATGTTAATGTTTTCATTTCATTCCCTCCTACTACCTGCAATGTTTTCTTTGTGCCTTGGTAGGTAGGAAATTACTTAGACAATTAGACTAGTTTTATCCTCTATTTAAATATGGTTCTACATGATTGTGAATTACCCATTTGATTATCTGTCGCACTGACTGCACCATAACCTGAATTTATGGTGAAAAATAGAGTTGGGTCTGGCTGCACATAGAGGTCCTACTACGGGTTAGGTATGGGGGTGGAGGGGCTGGGTCTGGGGGTGCTGGACAGGGGTCTGGGACATAGGGGGCTGGGTCTGGGGGGGCTGGACAGGGGTCTGGGGGGGGGGGGGATGGATCTGGGGGGCTGCACATAGGGGGCTGGGCTGGGTCTGAGGGGCTGGGCTGGGTCTGGGGGGCTGCATAGTAGGGGGTTGGGTCTGGGGGGGCTGGACAGGGGTCTGGGGGTGGGAGGGGCTGGGTATGGGGGGCTGCAAGGGGGCTGGGTCTGGCTGCACACAGGGGGGAGGGAGGGGGCTGGGTCTAGCCGCACAAGGGGGGTCTGGCTGCATAGGGGGCTGCTGGGTCTGGCTGGCTGCACACAGGGGGGAGGGAGGGGGCTGGGTTTGGTTGGCTTCACACAGGGGGGGAGGGAGGGGGCTGGGTCAGGTTGCACAGGGGGCTGGTCTGGCTGCACACAGGGGGGAGGGAGGGGACTGGGTCTGGCTGCACAGGGGTCTAGACAAGGGTCTGGGGGGGGGGAGGTGCTAGGTCTGGGGGGTTGCACACAGGTGGCTGGGTCTGGGGGGGCTGGGCTGGGTCTGGGGGGCTGGACAGGGGTCTGGGGGGGAGGGGCTGGGTCTAGGGGGCTGGACAGGGGTCTGGGGGTGGGAGGGGCTGGGTATGGGGGGTTGCACAGGGGGCTGGGTCTGGCTGCACACAGGGGGGAGGGAGGGAGCTGGGTCAGGCTGCACAGGGGCTGGGTCTGGCTGCACACAGGGGGGAGGGAGGGGGCTGGGTCTGGCTGCAGAGGGGGCTGTCTGGCTGCACACAGGGGGAGGGAGGGGGCTTCTGGCTGCACAGAGGGGGGTCCTATGGGTTGGGTCTGGGGTGTAATGCAGGGGTTGGGTTTGAGGGGGGGAGGGAGGGGGCTGGGTCTGGGGGGCTGGCTCAGGCTGGCTCGGGTTGGGTCGGGTTCACCCAAGTAACTCGACCCAAACTGACCCGACCCGTAGAGGGTTGGGTTGGGTCGGGTCCTTCGACCATGAGTCAGGTAACCCGACCCCAACGAGTTGGGTTGGGTCGGGTCAGCTGCCCGCGAAGTATGAGACCCGACCCGACCCGACCCGACCCGGCCCTTCCTCTTCGGGCCGGGCCCTAGAACACCCTCGACCCGACCCAACCCGACCCATGGACACCCCTAGCTCATGATCAATAGTCACTGCAACACGTCACGTCAAAGGTCCACCTCTGAGTACTGTCCAGGCCTGGCTCCCTCAGCCTCGATCAATGTTGTCTATCGTCTACACAAGACACAACAAGGTGCGGGCGTAACCCATGTAGGGGTGAGTATAACGATACTCAGTAGGGACCCCGAGACCCCTGAAGGTCTCACAAAATTCCACAAAGGCAAATCACAAAGCATGATCTCAATCACAAAGCACAAAGCAATAGACACAGCTCAAATAGAGTCTCAGATCAAACCAGGTATTAGTGAAGTATAGAAGTACAGATGATCAGTCGCGAAGCTAGATCATCTTATTCTGTCAAGAGGCACTGCTGCCGACCATATGGATTCTGACCTATACATGATCGATAGGTACTAACCCCCACAATGAGTCACACATGATCCTACCCGCCCGGAGTCGATAGGTACTAACCCCCACAAGACCCACACAGGATCTGACCCACATAGGATCGGTATGTGCTGACCCACACAAGATCGCTGAGCACTGACCCACATAGGATCTGACCCACACAGGATTGGTATGCGTTGACCCACACAGGATCTGACCCACATAGGATCGATAGGTGTTAACCCACACATGATCACTCGGTCGTATTTCAACTGGAACGAAGTCCCACAAAGAAGTAACCCAAAGGACTGCCATGTCGTAAGGGTTCCAACGCGACAGACGACACGTCAATCAGACGTCTGTTCTGTGACTTAGAAGCGTTTTAGTTTTGAGGGCCTGGTTGGATTCAGATTCGATCTAACCCAGCCGTACTCCAACTTTCTCCAAAAATCAAGTGGAGTATACCAAAAAGACCATCTCACTCCAAGGGTCCCAGCGCCGTAGACAGTTCGTCAAACGATGGAGGCGCGACCCGGCCCGCGGAGGCGCGGCTTGGCCCGCAGTGATGTGGTCCACTGGGCATGCACGACCCGCTAGAGCGGGGCTTGCCCTAGACGACACGGGGGGGGGGGGGGGGGGAGTCCCCCCGGTTTTCCCGAACGGTCGAGCGGTCGTTCTTCTTGTGAAGCGGCGACGCCACGGGGCGCTGCCCGGTCGTCACGGGACCCGTAGTAGGGTAGGTCTCTCCACCACCGTGGCTTCGAACCGCGACCTCCGCTAGCGGCGTGCGACGATGCGCCGCTCCGTCTCCACTTTCCGCGGTCAGCCCGAGCGAGCCGCCGTCTTCACCCGCCGCAGCTTCGGCCACGACCTTCCCCACTGGCAGCGCGTGACGGTGTACCGCACCACCTCCGTGACCGGTCAGTGCCGGCCGCTCTACTAACCTCCGCGGCATAGTGCCACAACCTCCTCCTCCTGCGGTGCGCGACGACGCGCTGCCTCCATCGTGGCCGACCGGTGCCGCCGCGCCGGCGGTCTTCCATGAAGAACGTAAGGGTAAACAAGGTAGCGGAGGGTCCAGACCATGTCCGTTTGACCCGCACCCTCCGCGTTAGCTTGAAAACATGAGGGAGGAAATAAGATTCAACAATCACTTGAAATTATAAAAAAAATAAATCCCTACCTCAAGTTCATTGGAGAGCCTCCACGCTTGAGGAAGATTCAGTGTTCGTCGTTCAGTGGCGCTCGTCACCGCCCATTGGACTCAGTTCCATCCTCCAAGTGATTTTCGTCGCGACACTTTATCAGAACTTCATCACTTGGTGAAGCTGTGCCAATACCTCTCCCCAAGCTCCATATAAATAGGAGAGGGGGAGGGTGAGTAACGCCTGTGGAATTAATAGGGGTTCATTTAATAGGAACCTTACTAATTCTAACGGCGCTATTACAAAGGATTTGAGGAGTCAATCCATTTAATGGCTTGGCACGTAGTTGGTCCTACCACCGCTGCTTGTCCTTTAGAGGAAAATAAAGAAGGAAATAAAATAACAAAGTTATTTTATTATTCTTTTAAAAAGTCCAAAATCTAAAATTTTCTCCAGACTTACCATGGTCGAAGTGAAGCCTTCTTTAAGAGAATCCTGGTGTTTCGGATTCAACGATGCCCTCATATTTTTAATTCGAGCACTGGTTCAAAAGATAGAAAACGCCGCCTTGAGTTTACTGAACGTACTTTAGAAAAATGTTTAGAAATTCATTCCGGGCACACCGGGCCTCGGAATCACGCGCCGTCAATTTTCGCAGACTCACAATAATTCTATATAATTAAAAAAAAATTACATGGAAAATCCAGGTCTTTACATTCAAAACCTGTACACATAAAATTGAGAGCCAAGAGGATATCTCATGATCCATAATAGAAAAGTAAAATAGTCAACATGACATCAAATACAACTGTGCAACTACAACATAATATATATAACAAGAAACATCATAATATACAATAACTAGTGGCATGCTGATCGATACATACATAGTACAATATTATAAAAAGATGCAATGACCTTCGACCCAACACACATGACCAACTCATGCGGAATGCTTGGTCTTTATTACCATGCTTGTCTCAAGCCATGCACACACTCCAAGCTTATACATATGCCTGAAAGAAAACATGAAGGTCTACCCTTATACATCGAAATCCATGTCATATATGTGGGTAAGGGGTGAGTCCAACAACCTACTAGGATTCCCCCACTCACCCATATACTCTAAGTGCTAGTGATAAGGTGGATGTGTGCACAAATCACTGGAGAGTGCAGATCAATGATAAGTGAAAATCACCCCACTAAGAGGCATAACCCATGCATGCTTATGGAGGTCATACTACATGTCACCATGGCCAAAAGACACATGCACATTGAAGACTCAACCGATAACACCTAACTCAGGATAGAACCCACCTTCCAATAATCTATGACTCACATACTCAACAAGATATGCCTCGCAATCAATATTGTTTCATCAAACATAATCATCTAGAAGTCCCATTATATCCACTTGACATGCTCAACAGAGTCTCTTCCGACTCATCGACCATCTCACTACCTGTAAATAACCAAAACCCAAAAATATCATGGGAAATAATTATGGTATTAAGAAATAAAACAAAAAGAAATCACATAGGGCCCAACCATTATATCAAATGTCAAATGAAAATGAAAACCAAACATTGAAGTAAAAGAGGCCCAAAGCATCAAATATCAACCGATCAACAATCCCATGATTATAAAAACAAGAAAACAAATAATGAGGCTTAATCACATGAAATAACAATCCCAACACTCACGCCATACCCCGTTACATCTCATGAGTCCTTGACTTAAGTATCTATCAGACTACCAGTGGATCACATAGAACTCTATCACATACATCACAAGTTATCACAAGGGCTTGCTCCCACTGCACAATAGTACAACACCCCAACTACACACTGATCCCTCAGATTGTGTATCAATTTCTTCATCAAGAAAAGTGTGTTTCATGGCCATGGTCTTACCTAAGGTGGATCCTTGAAAGGTTACTGATCATCTCTCACATATACTAACAAAAATATCCTTCATAGGGCTAACTACAATCCCACATAGTGTATCCTTAGCCGTCGCTTCATGTTTGGATGCACACGAGGGAGAGTATATCCAGAGCGAGTCTTATCCTAACTAGGAAAATCAATGGCGTGACCTCACAAATAAAAACAAACATGCTCCTTAACCTAAGCATCAAAATCTAAGTTTATCCTAGATGACACCCCCATAGGTATCATATCTTAGTTAAGAGGTCTGTCACATGAGTTTCACTACCTTACATGCTATGTGCCCAATCACTCTATCTCAAGTGGTGTAAGTCAAGAACACTTAGGAGGAAACCTACACTCCTCCCATCATCAGGACCACTACTCATGAATGTGTACTAAGCTATCAATCAAATAACACTTGTACTATATCTTTCCTTAACGAATGAGGTCCAATTAAGAGGGAACCCCTCCAAGAATTAAGGAGTCTAACAACTCATTGAGAACATCACAAATTTCTCTAAAGGAAAACAACGAACAACTCAATCGATTATTGTCTCACTGGAATCCATGACTCTCACCAAGTAGTTGGAGTAATCAAAGAGACCTAGACTCAATCGTATTCTAAAAGGGTGTCTCAAGGTTTCTTTAGACCAACACCAAAAAGGAGACCTATCAAGTATGAGAAACCCACTGTCCAACTTATCACCCAAGGAAATGCCTCATACAAGGTTCCTATGCTATCATACTGAAAAGCTTCGATCGGGTATAATAATGATTATTAGAAGAAACAAAAGCAATTAAACCATATTATGATGATCTACTATGAAAGATAAAATGAAAACCCTATATACACAGAAATGAAGAAATATTACTATAAACACATACCATTCACCAATAAGCATCCACATCATCTTCATTACTTTCGAATGCTTTCAAATGAACTTGATAAAGATCACTAAGGTATAACAAAATACGTCCCCTCTCTGAGGTGTATCCATAGATTGAACTGAATTTCATGTCATGTATACGAGACTCTCCATCCTCCACGATGTGCTAGCATCTCATCAAACAATGTAGGAGAAAGAGAGCATATGATTTTTGGAAGTTTTGTCCAAGTAACATCCAACACACCACAATGCCATCACATAATAGTGATATATATATATATATATATATATAATCCCCTGAGGATACTCCTTGGGCGTTGTTTCATTTATTTATGTGGTATAATACATGTATAAATGCTATGGTCAACTTCAGGAATCTAATTCATGAATGAATTTCCTCCCAAACATTTCATCTTATGAAACCGTATAATAAATGATATCACAACTGGAAGACTCACTCAAATGATAATTGTTTATCATTCAGCTACCAAGGATGTATCCCACATGAAATGACGTACCTTATAATTCATGAAAATCATAATTTTTATGAAAACAATACTGCTCATATATATATATATATATGTGTATAAATATATATAGATTTAGGGAATATATCCTTCAATATCCCACTTACACTAAAGCCAAATAGACTTTGTACCATCTCACCTTATATTGTATCTTATACAATAACTTATGAAACCATTTACAAAAATAATTTTGGATATCTTCTAAAACACTTTTGAGAAACTATCATTAACTTCACCTTATATCACATCATATGAAATAACTTGTGAATACTCATACAAAACTCCTTTTGGATTAAATCTAAAACAATTTAGAGTTCCTCTCTAAGTCAAACTTAATCCCTATTTAGTCAACCATAAAGCGTGACCCCACCAGCCTTTATAGTGTTTACAACAAATACAAATATATAGATCTATACATTTAAGTAAAGAGATGCCTCTAGAAAAGGGTCAATGATACACAAGCTACAAAGGGATCTGACATGATCTCTATTAAACACATGTATCTCTATACCTGTGTCCACTAGTCCGCATCATATAAAAAGGTGAATTATCTTATTTTCCCTTTGTCTAAGACATTGAGTGACCATGATACATAGAGTATGTCAATACCATATAGCCGACTCCTTTATTCTTGATCCTCATAGTATAGACCGATCCGATCGATGAATACATCACATGCAATTCATCCTTATGGATAAGAACATTACATGTCTCTTATCAAGATAAATATATACTATCTAGGTGTGACCACAAATTTCAATAGTCCATCTCAATCAAGGACCCAAATGTCATACTCATCATACGGGAGGATGAATCCAATCTTGGTTAAGCTCCAACCGATGACATGATTAACAATATACCCAACAACCCCCATATTTTCTAAGTCAATATGTAGACTCACATAAGTAGGGTATCAAAGGATGTAGGTTCTTAGGCTAGGTATACCACTAACCTCGGAAAATGGGCACTCAAATATGATCCATGTACCACTAGTATACTAAATACATTGGCATGAAACTAAACGTGGAATACTTAGTGGCCCAACAAGCACACAAAAAGAATTATATTCTTTGTTTTGTACCTCATGAGAATATTCTATATATCTATATGAGAATCCTACTCATGCTAACCTTAAAATTACATTACAACAAATAATACTCCATGAAGAACATCAGTTAAGGATAAACTCAAAAATCATACTTTGGGAGGTCAATCATCATTACACTTCATGAAATATATATCTATAGATATATTTATGCAACCAATGTAAAAGAATGATAAAATATATATTTCCTTTTATTATGATACATTTTGATACTCTTAAACCCTTTTAATAATATTTAACAAACCCAACATAAACACCCGTCTACCATATGATATATGAATGACTTCCAAATCATCCTTATATATGGTGCACCTTCAGAGGTTTTTTTATCTCAGTTTATCACATATAATTCTTATCATATCTCTATATGACCATCTGATAAAACCCTCCCACTAATTATTTAGTGAGAAATATCTATGAAGTAAGAAAATTTGTATAACAGTGAGGTTTAGGAGTCATATTCATAACTGTTCAACTCTTTGAACATATTTAAACTTCTTAACATAATAACATCAAATGTTATGATGTCAACTTATGTTGTCTACTTAGAACTCTTTCTGAGTGCACCATCATCATCCTAAGGACTCTTTCCATCAGAATGTTTCCTGGAAAATCTTCAAATAATATAACTTTTACATTATTACTTTACCACAATATTCTAAACCCTTTTAAGATAAAGTGTTGTTTATTCTATTACGATAACTAATGTAACTCTTTACATTTATGTTTACCTCTATACCCTAAAATCTTTTAAGATTTCAAGAGTAATTCAATTTTTAATTTTATTGGTACAATCCTATAATAAATAGTGATGTTCACTTATTCAGAATAACTAAATGAAACTCTTTATATTTTTCTTTATCGTCGCATATCCTAAACTCTTTATGATATTAAGTGAAAAAAAATTTAATCTTAGACTCATTTAATCCTTTATTTGTTAAATTTGAACTTCTTTAAGTCTAAACATACTCTCACTAGTTTCTTAGAAACTATATTCTTTCAGAATATCTTGCTAAGATATGAAAAACCTTTTGTGTTAGGAAATATCACTTATTTCCTCATAGTAGGAATATTTAAAAAATAAACTATTATATTATATATGGTATTCTATGTGTTTGGAGAATTTTTCTTGAAAAGAAGTGTATTGTTTAAAGTAAACCACTAATAGGTGAGAATCACATTCCGTCACATTTTAATAAATAGTTGGATAAATATTTTATCCTATAAAAAACATTTTTATCCTTATCTTCTCAAAACATGTTATAGAAATTGATGAATCATAAACCATGTGTATCATCTTATGTTATTCATAACATCCCTTAGTTAGCTGAAAAATTATCTTATCATATAAGAGACATAAGATGAATATGAACATATTTTACTTAAATTCATCTAAGCTTGACACATTATTTTACATTAAAATATTTGTTTTAGTAACTATTTACTTCAACATTTGATTGAAAACTATAAGTTATATCAATTATTACCATAAATTTGAACTCCTATATATTTATAACACTTTGTAAAATATACATTCGATATCACATACCTTTCAAAATTGAAGAATTAATTTCTATAACACCCTAACATGGACATTCCATGGAGTATCCTAAACTTCTTTAGGTATCTTAATAATCCATCATATGGGATTATCACTCCTCCCTCAGAACCCTAGGTTGCAATGACCTTGACTGAACTCTTGAAGAAACATTATTAAACATCTTCAACAAAATTTTCTTCTTTACCTGAATGGACCAAAGGCCTTAAATTTTTAATTCATTTTTTGATAATACCCCTTTTAAGGGTTGAAGGAGAACCCATACATTCCCCGTAGGCTTCATGACATTATAGGACCCAAAGGTCTTAAAGGTATTCAACCTAGATTATGACTACTTGAAACTATCCCTCCCCTACATCATAATCAACTCTACACCTTTTCATGGCTGCTTGGCTAGCTTTCATATGCAGGTATACACAAGCCTAGAACTGATGGAAAATTTCATACCCTCTCATTCTTAAAAATTTGATAGCTCTACTGTCACGACCCGCCCTCGGGGTCCGTGCCGTGACTACCCCAAGCCCGCCTTCCATAGGCCAGGGGCTGGCGACTAGCACCAAGGCGTAAATCCCGGTAAAAAGGGAAGGCATTGCCTTTGAAAAGTAAATACACACCACAGAGTAAACAAGCGGAAAGTAAACACTAAGCAAGCAGAGTACAACTGAAAGTGCGGAAAAGTAAATGGGCCAGTATACAAACCCAAACTGAAAGTAAAGTACAACTCGAAAAGGGAAAAACAGCAACTGAAAAGTAAAAGCCGCTACTCCGAGCTGTCCACTGGAAATCCCACCTGAAGGGTGGGTACAGATAGCTCCTCTGCTCCACGGGTCCCACCGTCCGCTCCGTGCACGTCTCACCCAGTGGTCCACCTCCGGGTACCGTCCCGCTCTGCAAGCCTCAGCTAAGGTCAACGCTGTCCGTCGTCTGCAACCAACACAACGTGGTGCGGGCAAAGCCCGTGCAGGGGTGAGTATAAGCTACTCAGTAGGGACCCCGAGACCCCTGAAGGTCTCTCAAATCCACAAAGGATAAATCACGAAGAAAAGTAAAATCACGAAGTAACAACCGACACTGCTTAGGTATATGCCCATACATATACCTAAGTCATCAATTCTAATACGCTCCAACCTCCGAGCCCAAGTACTACTCAGTCCACGCAGGAAAGTATACGTATTCCACATAGGAAAGCAAATCATAATCCACACAGGATTGCACAACACAATCCACACAGGAAAGCAACAGGATTCAGCTCACACAGGTACACTTCTTCAAGGACGATAAAGATGATCACTGATCCATCTAAGTCGTCGGACCCACGAAGGATCGATAGGTAACTAACCCCCGCAGAAGACCCACACAGGATCGGGCTCACACAGAACCTGTAGGCGCTGGCTCACACAGAACCGCTGAGCGCAAGGACCCACACAGGATCGGGCCCACACAGGACCTGTAGCACTGATCCACGTAGGATCGTTGAGTGCTGAAGTCGTCGCCGTCGAATCCACATAGGATCTCTATACTATCGTCGTCAAATCCACACAGGATCTCTGTACTGTCGTCGTCAAATCCACACAGGATCTCTGTACTGTCGTCGTCAAATCCACACAGGATCTCTGTACTGTCGTCGTCGCAGTCACAGTAGCAGTCGTAGCAGTAGAACAGTCGCAGCCAGCACTAGGGTTCCCGCACACAGCAAACTCGTACGGAGGGTCCGCTCCACGAGCCGAGAGGCTGATACATCAACTGTCACGAAGATCGAAGTTGATGTATCCAAAAGTTCCGTAACGTCAACAGGAACTCAACGTAACAGACGGCGCGTCGATCGGACGCCCGGTCTGAGATTTATTGGCATTTTCGTCTCCGGGGCCCGGTTGGTTTTTAAGGCAAAACCAACCCGACCGCACTCCACCTGCGTCCAAACCTCGGGCGGAGTATGCCAAAAGATCCGTCTCACTAAGAGGAACACAACGCGACTGACGGCGCGTCAATCGGACGTCCGTAGCTCAAGATATGAGCGTTTCCGCTCCGAAGGCCCGGTTGGTTTCGTGAACGAACCAACCCGGCCGAACTCAAAGTTAACCGAAACCTTGAGTGCGATATACCGAAACGACCGTCTCGATCCAAGGATCGCGTTGCCGCAGACGGTTCGTCATTCGGAGGTCCGAGGCTCAAGTTATGAGCCAAAAACCAAAACTGGTTCGAAACGGGGGGGTCCGGGTCCGGGCCGACCCGGCCCGACCCCCCCCCCCCCCGGGCGGCCGGCGGCGGCGGACGGCGGCGGCGCGGTGGCCGGCGGCGGCGCGCGGCGGCGGCGGGCGGCGGCGCGGCGGGCCGCGGTGGCGGCGGCGGCGGGCCGCGTTGGCGGCGGCGGTGGGCCGCGTTGGCGGCGGGCCGCGTTGGCGGCGGGCCGTGGTGGCGGCGCACGCGGGGGCTCAGCCCCGCGGCTTTGACAAGGTGGCAGGGCCTTGTGCCGTGCCTTTGCAAAAAAAAACGGCCCCCGCAAGTGGGGGCCGGCTGGAACGAACCGGGGGGGCTGTTGCCCCCCCCTCCTTTAATGAACCGCCCCCCTCATTAAGAGGGGGGTTTGTTAAACCAGCCGGGGGATTTATTCCCCCGGTTTGTGACATCCGGCTGGCCAGCTGGCCGGCCGGTTTTTACCAACGGGACCGGAAATTCCGGTCCCGCCCTCGACTTCCGACGCCGGCGGCCCGGCCGCCGGTCTTTCCTTCCGCCGCGGCCCGGAACCGGCCGCGGTCTCCTCGTCCCACCGCGGCCCGGAACCGGCCGCAGTCTTCTCGTCCCGCCGCGGCCCGGAACCGGCCGCGGTCTTCTCGTCCCGCCGCGGCCCGGAACCGGCCGCGGCGTTCGTCATCCGGCGCGGTGCGACGGCACCGCGTCCCTTCGCCGTGCTTTGATAATATTCAACACGGCGCGACAGCGTCGTGTTCTTGTTGTTACTTCCAAGGTGCGTGTGACGGCATCGCGTAAGATATTCGCACGTTCATCCGCGTGGTGCGACGGCACCACACCACTTGCTTTCCTCCGCAAAATAATTAAACAAGAACGATGGAGGGGGGTTCGGCCGTGTTCGTGCGGTCCGGCCCCCCTCTCGTTAAAAATAATAACGCAACTTAAAACATTTAAAAGTCTCAAGTTTGACATGCGAAAACCAGGATCAAGAAACGGAATAAATAAAAAAAAAGAATCAACAACCCCTACCTCGGGTTTAAGATTCAAAGGTTCGGCTACGCTCCGCGGAAGACGGCGTCGCGGAGGTCGGGTGTCGCGGTCGACGTTCGTCAAATCCGTTGACGAAGTGTTATGCCCGAAGAGACACGACGTTGGCGGATCTTCGTTTGCCGACGAAGAAGGTCCGAGGAGGAAGAAGAGGTCCGAAGATACCGGGTCGCCGAGTCGATGATCCTTGATGAAGTGTTGTCGTTCTTCGTTGAGGATGAAGATGTTCTTCGCCGGAGAAGATGAAGAGGAGCTCTCAAAAGCTCACAAGGGAATAAACCAACAACCCATAAACAAATAAGATTACATCTTATTTTATTAACACATAACTCAAAAGAATTTCAAATGTTTGAAATTCAAAAGAGTTAACTCCCAAAATTAATTAAGAGTAACATAGGTTAATTAATTAGGGGTTAAGGACGTTGAGAGAATTTGAAAAGAAAAGGGGTTCGTGTGGTCCCCACCACACTTAATCCTCCCAAGGGAGGTTAAGTGGGTGTGGGTCCCACTTCCAACCTCATTTGATAGGTTTTTAAATAAGTTAAAATAAAATTTGTCTTACACAAATTTTATTTAACTTAACTGAAAAACCCCAAAACGTAACTTTCAACCCGCAACAAACGCAACTCCCGATAAGGTCTCATTAAGCGAATATCGGCGCTGCGAGTTCATCGGTGCCCTCGGATTTCAATTCCGAGCACCGGATCAAAAGTTAGGAACTCCCGCTCGTTCGTTCACTGAACGTACCCGAGCCAAACTTCGGAAATTAATTCCGGGCACTCCGGGCCTCGGAATCAGGTGCCGTCAGAAACCGCGCTCTTGTAAAATTCTAAAGAAAATTAAGAAAAAATTTCCCTTGAATTTTACGGGTCTTTACATTACTCCCACCTCAGGGCTTTACGTCCCCGTAAAGATACAACAAAAACTAGGGAAACAAAAGAGGGTACTGAGCACGCATCTGAGCCTCCCGCTCCCATGTGCTCTCCTGGAGATTCCCGTGCTGCCATCTGATGCGCACAAGAGGAATCGATCGCCCACGCAGGACCTGCTCCTGTCGATCCTCTATCTCCACCGGGACCTCCGCAAAAGTCGCCCCATCGTCCACGTCAAGCTCCCCATGGTCAATGATGTGCGTCGGGTCGTGCACGTATCTCCTCAGCTGAGATACGTGGAAGACGTCGTGCACCCAGTGCAACTGAGGTGGTAGAGCCAGGCGATAAGCCACCTCGCCAATCCTGCTGAGAATCTGGAAGGGTCCGATGAAGCGCGGAGATAACTTGTCGCCTCGGCCAAATCTCCGAATACCACGTCGAGGTGAGACCCGCAAGAAGACGTGGTCGTCATCCTCGAACTCCAGTGGCCTCCGCCTCCTGTCAGCGTATGACTTCTGCCGGCTCCGAGCTGTCCTCATCCGCTCCTGGATGACCTGGACCTTCTCTGTCGTGGCCTGGACCATCTCCGGTCCCATCAGAGCTGCAAGATTTCTCCTTTGCCGAAAAGAGAAATCTGGTCTCATCCCCAGGATGAACCACTTTCTTTGCCTAAAACAGTCAATCCTAACATGGATGATACTAATCCATACCAAGGATGACGTCGTAAGGCCTCGACGCTACTACTAAGAGATCCAACCGTTACTCTCGCCTCCAAGGATTGAGTCACACTGTCGGCATCAGTGTGTGGTAACTGGGTCTCCTCCAGTAGATGTCTCACAAGTGAGGGTCAAGTCAACAGCCAAAACTGGAACCTCTTAGTAACATTACGATAGAGGACAGGAACGAAAACATCACAAGGTATGCGTCTTTTATTATTGCAGCTCGTAATACAAGACGCTACACAAAAGCAACAAGGAACCAGAAGTACAAAGGATGTATCCACTAGTTCTGCTCATGTCCATCGGCTCCCAGAGCTCCATGATCGAAGGCCTCGGCTGCCTGAAGCTGAGCTCTCCCCTGCGGTCGGGGTGGGCCTCCTGGTGGTGGTGGTGGTAGAGCCTCAAAGCGTCGTCCACCACCTGCTGCTCGGCCAGCTCCTCTGCCTCGTCCGCCTCCTCCCTGCAGACCGCCACGGTCGAACCTCTGCCTCTGCCTAGGTGGTTCCTCAACTGTCTGCTGCTCCTCCGCATGGCGGGTCGGGCAGTCACGAGCCATGTGGCCTTGCCCGCCGCATGAATAGCACTGTCTTCCTCTCGAAAGACTGGCTCCGCGTTGTGTGCTCTGCACTGCTGAGCCAGTGCCCTGAGGTCTGGTCTGTCTGGACCCCTGAGTCATTCTTCGACTGCCTGTTGCAGATGACTCTGCCACGTGCCGCCCTGCGGTGGGTCGCTGTGCTGGTGTAGACTCAGCAAGGAAACTCTCGATCAGAAGGGCCCGCTCCAGTACTCCTGTCTGAGTCGGTATGCTGAGGGAGATCAGCGATGCCCTAATCTCGTGTCTCAAACCCTGCTCGAAGGTCCGGGCCCGGAAGAATGGGTCCCGTACCATGTCGGTCGAGTAGCGCGAGAGATCGGTGAATCTCGCCGAGTACTGAGCGACCGTCATACTGCCCTGCCGCAGCTGTAGAAGCTCCTGGATGCGCACCGCTCGGAGGGTGGCCGGGACGAACTCAGAGCGGAAGAGGCTCTCGAAGTCCGTCCAGAGCAAGGATGCCTCATCGTGCACCTGGAGCATCAAGCTCCACCATCGTCCTGCTGCTGCGTGTAGTAGGCTCGCAGCGAGGATCACCATGAGGTCTGCTGGTGTCCTCACTAGCCTAAACACTCGAACCACTGCCTCCAGCCAGTCCTCTGCTGCCTGGGGATCCGTCTCCCCGCGAAACCTGGGTGGTCGCTGGCGCTGAAACTCATGCAGTGCACTGAGGCGACGTGCATCGTCAGCGGCTGCTGCTGGAAGCATCGGGGGCTCGGTGGGTAAAGCTACCGCTGGTGCCACTACTGGCAAAGGGCCCTACACCGAAGCCTCGTCGCTCGGTGGGCTGTCGTCTCGCTCGACTCTCGGAACCCTAGCTGGCTGCCGTCGTGGGGCCATCCTGAAAAGGAACAGGTGCGCCACGGTTAGAACAGTATACCTGGTGAGCTGATACAAGTAATCACAAAGAAAACTTTGAAACACACACGCAATCAATGTTTTCGTGCATTAAGTCGGAAATCAGAAGTCAGGGTCCTGGTGTACGGATACGTCGGCCGCCGCACCAACACTGGACTCCCTGGACTGATAACCACACTCAATACGCTAAACATTATTGCTTCACATAGAAAAGATCAGAGTTCGCGGTAGAACCGAACTCCTCTGATACCAATTTGTCACGACCCGCCCTCGGGGTCCGTGCCGTGACTACCCCAAGCCCGCCTTCCATAGGCCAGGGGCTGGCGACTAGCACCAAGGCGTAAATCCCGGTAAAAAGGGAAGGCATTGCCTTTGAAAAGTAAATACACACCACAGAGTAAACAAGCGGAAAGTAAACACTAAGCAAGCAGAGTACAACTGAAAGTGCGGAAAAGTAAATGGGCCAGTATACAAACCCAAACTGAAAGTAAAGTACAACTCGAAAAGGGGAAAACAGCAACTGAAAAGTAAAAGCCGCTACTCCGAGCTGTCCACTGGAAATCCCACCTGAAGGGTGGGTACAGATAGCTCCTCTGCTCCACGGGTCCCACCGTCCGCTCCGTGCACGTCTCACCCAGTGGTCCACCTCCGGGTACCGTCCCGCTCTGCAAGCCTCAGCTAAGGTCAACGCTGTCCGTCGTCTGCAACCAACACAACGTGGTGCGGGCAAAGCCCGTGCAGGGGTGAGTATAAGCTACTCAGTAGGGACCCGAGACCCCTGAAGGTCTCTCAAATCCACAAAGGATAAATCACGAAGAAAAGTAAAATCACGAAGTAACAACCGACACTGCTTAGGTATATGCCCATACATATACCTAAGTCATCAATTCTAATACGCTCCAACCTCCGAGCCCAAGTACTACTCAGTCCACGCAGGAAAGTATACGTATTCCACATAGGAAAGCAAATCATAATCCACACAGGATTGCACAACACAATCCACACAGGAAAGCAACAGGATTCAGCTCACACAGGTACACTTCTTCAAGGACGATAAAGATGATCACTGATCCATCTAAGTCGTCGGACCCACGAAGGATCGATAGGTAACTAACCCCCGCAGAAGACCCACACAGGATCGGGCTCACACAGAACCTGTAGGCGCTGGCTCACACAGAACCGCTGAGCGCAAGGACCCACACAGGATCGGGCCCACACAGGACCTGTAGCACTGATCCACGTAGGATCGCTGAGTGCTGAAGTCGTCGTCGTCGAATCCACATAGGATCTCTATACTGTCGTCGTCAAATCCACACAGGATCTCTGTACTGTCGTCGTCAAATCCACACAGGATCTCTGTACTGTCGTCGTCAAATCCACACAGGATCTCTGTACTGTCGTCGTCAAATCCACACAGGATCTCTGTACTGTCGTCGTCGCAGTCACAGTAGCAGTCGTAGCAGTAGAACAGTCGCAGCCAGCACTAGGGTTCCCGCACACAGCAAACTCGTACGGAGGGTCCGCTCCACGAGCCGAGAGGCTGATACATCAACTGTCACGAAGATCGAAGTTGATGTATCCAAAAGTTCCGTAACGTCAACATGAACTCAACGTAACAGACGGCGCGTCGATCGGACGCCCGGTCTGAGATTTATTGGCATTTTCGTCTCCGGGGCCCGGTTGGTTTTTAAGGCAAAACCAACCCGACCGCACTCCACCTGCGTCCAAACCTCGGGCGGAGTATGCCAAAAGATCCGTCTCACTAAGAGGAACACAACGCGACTGACGGCGCGTCAATCGGACGTCCGTAGCTCAAGATATGAGCGTTTCCGCTCCGAAGGCCCGGTTGGTTTCGTGAACGAACCAACCCGGCCGAACTCAAAGTTAACCGAAACCTTGAGTGCGATATACCGAAACGACCGTCTCGATCCAAGGATCGCGTTGCCGCAGACGGTTCGTCATTCGGAGGTCCGAGGCTCAAGTTATGAGCCAAAAACCAAAACTGGTTCGAAACGGGGGGGTCCGGGTCCGGGCCGACCCGGCCCGACCCCCCCCCCCGGGCGGCCGGCGGCGGCGCGCGGCGGCGGCGGGCGGCGGCGCGGCGGGCCGCGGTGGCGGCGGCGGCGGGCCGCGTTGGCGGCGGCGGCGGGCCGCGTTGGCGGCGGGCCGCGTTGGCGGCGGGCCGTGGTGGCGGCGCACGCGGGGGCTCAGCCCCGCGGCTTTGACAAGGTGGCAGGGCCTTGTGCCGTGCCTTTGCAAAAAAAAACGGCCCCCGCAAGTGGGGGCCGGCTGGAACGAACCGGGGGGGCTGTTGCCCCCCCCTCCTTTAATGAACCGCCCCCTCATTAAGAGGGGGGTTTGTTAAACCAGCCGGGGGATTTATTCCCCCGGTTTGTGACATCCGGCTGGCCAGCTGGCCGGCCGGTTTTTACCAACGGGACCGGAAATTCCGGTCCCGCCCTCGACTTCCGACGCCGGCGGCCCGGCCGCCGGTCTTTCCTTCCGCCGCGGCCCGGAACCGGCCGCGGTCTCCTCGTCCCACCGCGGCCCGGAACCGGCCGCGGTCTTCTCGTCCCGCCGCGGCCCGGAACCGGCCGCGGTCTTCTCGTCCCGCCGCGGCCCGGAACCGGCCGCGGCGTTCGTCATCCGGCGCGGTGCGACGGCACCGCGTCCCTTCGCCGTGCTTTGATAATATTCAACACGGCGCGACGACGTCGTGTTCTTGTTGTTACTTCCAAGGTGCGTGTGACGGCATCGCGTAAGATATTCGCACGTTCATCCGCGTGGTGCGACGGCACCACGCCACTTGCTTTCCTCCGCAAAATAATTAAACAAGAACGATGGAGGGGGGTTCGGCCGTGTTCGTGCGGTCCGGCCCCCCTCTCGTTAAAAATAATAACGCAACTTAAAACATTTAAAAGTCTCAAGTTTGACATGCGAAAACCAGGATCAAGAAACGGAATAAATAAAAAAAAAGAATCAACAACCCCTACCTCGGGTTTAAGATTCAAAGGTTCGGCTACGCTCCGCGGAAGACGGCGTCGCGGAGGTCGGGTGTCGCGGTCGACGTTCGTCAAATCCGTTGACGAAGTGTTATGCCCGAAGAGACACGACGTTGGCGGATCTTCGTTTGCCGACGAAGAAGGTCCGAGGAGGAAGAAGAGGTCCGAAGATACCGGGTCGCCGAGTCGATGATCCTTGATGAAGTGTTGTCGTTCTTCGTTGAGGATGAAGATGTTCTTCGCCGGAGAAGATGAAGAGGAGCTCTCAAAAGCTCACAAGGGAATAAACCAACAACCCATAAACAAATAAGATTACATCTTATTTTATTAACACATAACTCAAAAGAATTTCAAATGTTTGAAATTCAAAAGAGTTAACTCCCAAAATTAATTAAGAGTAACATAGGTTAATTAATTAGGGGTTAAGGACGTTGAGAGAATTTGAGAAGAAAAGGGGTTCGTGTGGTCCCCACCACACTTAATCCTCCCAAGGGAGGTTAAGTGGGTGTGGGTCCCACTTCCAACCTCATTTGATAGGTTTTTAAATAAGTTAAAATAAAATTTGTCTTACACAAATTTTATTTAACTTAACTGAAAAACCCCAAAACGTAACTTTCAACCCGCAACAAACGCAACTCCCGATAAGGTCTCATTAAGCGAATATCGGCGCTGTGAGTTCATCGGTGCCCTCGGATTTCAATTCCGAGCACCGGATCAAAAGTTAGGAACTCCCGCTCGTTCGTTCACTGAACGTACCCGAGCCAAACTTCGGAAATTAATTCCGGGCACTCCGGGCCTCGGAATTAGGTGCCGTCAGAAACCGCGCTCTTGTAAAATTCTAAAGAAAATTAAGAAAAAATTTCCCTTGAATTTTACGGGTCTTTACATCTACTTTGGTGAATGCACCTACTTTGAATCCTCCTCTGGAGCCTATTCATTTGTAGAATCTATCTATTTTTTCATCTGCACATAATATGGCCTGAAGGCTTTGAGGTGGCCTGAAGGACTTAAGGTGGCCCGAAGGCCTTAAGGTGTCCCGAAGGCCTTAAGGTGGCCCGAAATCCATACTGACTTAAAGTCTTGTGTGGATCGAAGGCTCGAGTTCAGGACCAAACCAGTGGCCCGAAATATCGGGCCTTAAAAACTTGACAACAAAGGGTAAACATTTCTTGAACTCATTTACATTTTCAGAACATTTCCATAAATGACAATATGATGAATTTCCTAACCAAAATAATTCATTTTTAAATATACTATCGAATTAAACAAATCATAAACTATATGTATTTAAAACAACCATCTCATTTCATTAAATTTTTTTACATGCTCTTTTTAAGAGTATGATGAGATAAAATATAAATTTTTTATGAAAAGTTTAACCAACCTTGAAGTATCCAACTTATCAATGTAGTAACTCTTTTTCTCTATTATATAAAATAAAACTACAAACTTCAACCTTCAATTATTATCTATTTCTGACCTTGAATATGTTTACAACACTTTTAAATAATATAATAGATATCATATATCTTCTAGAACAATAGAATTGAATTCTATAACAAATAAATCTTTAAACAAACCTTCAGTTTCACCAAGTCTTATTCAATCATATTAAATATCATTTGGCATACCCAATCATATCGAGTATATGAGGTTAAAATTCCTTAAATTATTGATGTACCTAATCATCTTGAGTGCATATAGGGATACAAAAATTCCTTCGTTTATTTTTCATCTAATGATTTTGAAACCTTAAGTGAATCATTCTACGCTTCATAAGTATATTGATTCATATGTTGAACAACTTCAATACTTGATTACTCAGAAATATGTATTTCTCTAACACATAGAATATTTCTTGTACTTTAAGAACTTTTCTTAAATCACCAATATCGCTTAAGAACTTTTCTTAAGTTACCATTCTTAAGAGTATATTGCATTAATATTCTCTTTCCAAATATTAATCTCAAAGTTTAGTTTGATGATGATGATGATGTTATTCATCTACAATAATTTTTTTATATGATGAGTATCATGTTTTATAACCATTAATAAGGGACTTATATTTAATGGAATCCCATTAAAATGATGAACCCTCTTTTAAATTCACCATACCCTTTAGTGGGAAAAATCCATATTTCACTAATCTAATGACCCCTATTTGGTGTGAAACTCACTACTTAGTTATTTAGGCAGGGAATCATCCAAATCACAACAGTTGGGTCTCTAGGCTAGTGTAACCCAAATAAAATGAAAAAAACAAGTTAACAAAGAAATATCTAGGGAAACATAGTTTTAATATGTCCTACCCAATAAGACATTCTAGAGTCACATATTACTTGATTTCCTTACACAAGTTAATCTAGGTGAACCGAGATTTCGCATGACCTACCTGGTTTGATGACCAAGGTCTTGAAAAGTGCCACTTTGGAAGGAATCCAACACTCAATATTTTGAGTGGAATTTAATCTCACCATCATATCCCATTCTATTCACTTATATATATATATATATGATTATGGTGATTTTGTTTGGAATCCTATTCCCTCCACCAAATCAATATGTTCAAATCATATTTATGTGTAACTCTTTACACAAACTACAAGTTTGTGTTACTCACCCAAAAATAGAAGTCGAGTATATTTACACATTTCAAAACGAATCATATGCATAAGATACATGAACATTTCGTGTAAATTCATATAGTTACAAGAGATTGAAAACCTTTACATGAGTAAGCTTAGATCGATAGAAAACCAACCCCATTCACCATTCTAGACAAGTCATAAGACACTAGGCTAGTATATAGTCTAACCCTAAGTCCCTCTACTCGAGGAGTCTTTACTCAATACAGAATAAAATTCATCACAAATCTAACACCTAATACATATAAACTGTCTTCAATAACTAAAATCAAGTTCAAAATTTCAATTATAAACTGAGGTCAAGGTAAATGAAAAAATAAATTCATTATGGAGTCATTCCTATGATAAAAATTCAAGGCATTATCCTAAAATTAATTTATCTTATAAATTTGGGCATAAAAATATTAATAATATAAACAATTTATAACTATGAACAAACTAGAGAATAACCTTTAAATAAATGAACAATTCAAGTATTTAAACATGAAATAACTATTTATAAACATTTTATAAATAAAATTTAATTATAAACACTTTTATAATTTTAGCTTTACATTATAGATATTCCATAATTAAGAATATAAATACTTTATATTCACATTCAACATGAACTCTTTCATATTATTCATTATATGACATTTAAAATAAGGCTTTATTAATTTTGAACAATTCAAAATAAATATGAACAATTCCTAATTTAAAATATATAAAATTTTATATTCCAACCCCATTTATGTAATTTATAAACATTTGACAAATTACCCTTTTTATGATTATAAAATATACCCTTTTATTTATAATCCATAATTCATTACATATTAATAAAAGGTATTTAAAATATTAATATTTAATATTTTTAAGGAATATTTAACAATTAATGCTTCATAAACATTTATTAATTACTTATAAACCTTTTATAAATAATTAATTAACAAATTTTTTATTAATTAATAAATATCCCCCTAAAAACCTTTTATTATAATTTATAAATGATTTATTAATTATTAATTTAATTTAAAAATAATAAATTGGAAAAATAATTTTTCCTAAGCACCGTGACGTGTGCTATGATGTGGTGTCCTTTCTAAATCCGTTTTGAAGTACCATGACTTATGCTGGGTTGTGGTGTTGGCCATGGTCACTTAACCTTATGTAGGAAGGCTATGTAAGGGTAAATAATTCCATTGTGGTGTACATAATTTCACAGTGTTCATTCTAAATGTATTTTAAAGAACTATGGAACTTGTGTAAATGATATCCATGCCATTCGCTAGTGAAGTTTGGCTAGCCGTTTCACATGTGTTAACACTTAATGCATGAACCAAACTAGCAAATGAGCCTTTGACTAAAAACAATCGTTGTATTTTCCATCACAATGGAACCTGTGTAAATGAAAAGGCGTATCATGCTTGACTCGGTGTAACCTAATACACGACAACGAACCTTATTGCATACCTGGTTTCACACTCATAGGAGATATAATTTGGGAATTCACAAACTCTTTATGAACCATTATGATGGATTTAAATAGAATTTGGCTATGAATAACCTCAGATAAACTGAAGGTATCATAGATTAAGTAAGGTGTCATAATTTAGACATCCTATAAGTGACTCTTCATGATCATGTGATTCATCATTATGATAACTGTTTCTTACTCTATGATTTTGGTTTTAGTCAATGGGTGGAACTCAAAGGAACCACATTAATGGTGATTAAGACGAATAATGAAATGGTTTTCCTCCTGAGAAACCAAATTCTATGGGATATGGAATGAAAAATATTGTTGCTATGCTCAGCCAACTTTCTCAAGCTATGAATCATGTTGGACTTCTAAATGAGAAAATGAGGGAACAAAATTTTGTTGAGTTTTTCATGAGGCAACACCCACATTATTTTAGTGGGTCTTCTGATCCACTTGTTGCTGAATGAATCAATACTACCCAAAGTATTTTCCCCATTATCTAGTGTTCAGAGCATGAAAAATTCATTTTAGCTGCTTATTGGTTCAAAAGTGAAGCATACCATTGGTGGACTCTAATTAAGAATACAAGGTAGTAGGATGAAATTGAATCTATGGATTGAAATGAGTACAAGAACTTATTTTTCAATAATTACTTTCCTTGGATTATTCGTACCAATATGGAGAAATAGTTCCTTGAGTTGAAGTAAAGGGATGATGAATTTTTCAGTACTTAGGAGGTTAATTTCATGAGACTTGCGAGGTACGATTTAGGAATTTTCATCCAACCAAAAAGTAAAGTTGATAGGTTCTTTAGTGGATTAAAGACAAGTCTTAGAAGGGAGTTGGATGTAAGATACTTTAGTATCTATGAAAAGATTATGCATTGTGAAATCAAGGTTGAAATAGAGGTTGAGGTCACATATCAATCCCATGATTTTTACAAGAAAAGGAAGTTAGAGTTTAAAGAAAAATCTAAAAACTATGAAGAGAAGAAGATGAGATTTTATTTATGCTCTAAGTGTGGGAAGAACCATGGATGAAATTTACTTAAGGGGTCTAATAAATGTTTTAAGTGTGGAAGGGAAGACCATCAGGCATTTGATTTCTGAAATAATGGGAAGAAGTTAGCTAATGGTGAAAATAGAGAAAAAGTGGCACCGAATGCACCTCCCATGCTTCAGTGCTACAAGTGTTAAGAGAATGGACATTATGCTAACCAGTGTTCAAACCCAAGGGCTAGTGATGATGATCAATGCCAGCAACTTCTTAAGCCAAATAACAAGGGAAAATCTCATTCAATTGCTATTTATGATGAGGGGTGTGATAATGATGTAGTGAAAGGTACACTTACCATCCACTCTAGAACTGCTAATGTCTTATTTGATTATGGAGATACCCACTCTTTGACATCTAAATTTTTTTATAAGGGTGTTAAGATTTCACCAAAATGATTAGATGTGGAATTATTAGTAAAAAACCCTAATGTTATGATGATCGCATCCCAATTCTATGATTCCTCTTCAGTTGAAATTTGTGGGAATGTGCTTCCTGTAAATCTTGTCATTCTTCATTTGGTTGAATTTTATGTCATCTTAGGCATGAATTGACTTTCTTTGCATAAATTCCACCTCAATTTTCAAGGAAGGGAAGTTATGTTTGATATTTCAATCCCTCTTACGATCATCCATTAATGTGATGATATGTATTAAATTCTTGTGGAGATTACATCTAGTGTATGGGTCTTAATTCCCATTCAGAAGGGCTGTTTATCTCAAATGGTTGGGGAAAAAATTGACATCGATGATGTGACTATTGTTCAGAAATTTGTGGATGTCTTTCTAAAATAGTTTCTTAGCCTTCCACCAAAGTGTGAAGTTGAGTTCTCAATAGAACTCATATCTAGTTCCACACCAATTTCAAAGACTCCTTATAGAATGGACCCAATTGAGTTATAGGAATTGAAGAAGAAAATCCAAGAAAACATTGATAAGGGATTCATTTGGCCAAGTGTGTCACATTGGGGTGCACCTGTTTTTTTTGTGAAAAAGAAAGATGGATCAATGAGACTCTACATTGATTATCAGGAATTGAACAAGATCACAATCAAGAACAAGTATCCTCTTCCCCATATTGATGAATCGTTTGATCACCTGTGTGGAGCTCAATACTTTTCCAAGATTGAACTTCATTATGGATATCATCAATTGAGGGTCAAGAAAGAAGATATAACCAATACGACATTCCATATAAGGTATGTACACTATGAATATATAGTGATTCCTTTTAGTCTTACTAATTCCCCTGCTATCTTCATGTATTTGATGCATAGAGTCTTCAGAGATCACCTCAACTAGTTTGTGACAGTATTTATATATGATATTATTATCTATTTAAAGAGTAAGTAAGAGCATAAAAATACTTGATAATTATACTAAAGACCCTAAGGAAGGAGAAAATATATAAAAAATTTACAAAGTGTGAATTCTGGTTGCAAAAGGTTTCATTTTTGGGTTACATAATCTCAAGAGATGGTATTGCAATAGATCCATCAAAGATGGAGGATATTGAATGTTGTACTAGACCAACCATGGTTACTGAGATCTGTAGATTTCTTAGTTTAGCTGAATATTATCAACAGTTTGTGGAGAATTTATCATGACCATCTAATCCACTGATCAGGTTAACTTAAAAGGGTTCTAAGTTCCTCTGGACAGATGAATGTGAGGAAAATTTAAAGTAACTGAAGATAAGGTTAGTTAGTGCACCTGTGATTACATTACCCTATAGCATAAAAGGGTTTGTAATCTTTAGTGATACATAAAAGAAGAGATTAGGATGTGTTCTTATGTAGAACAACATGGTTATATCCTATACCTCACAACAACAAAAGATTCATGAGCACAATTACCCAAATCATGATTTAGAGTTAGCAGTGGTATTTTTTGCATTAAATATATGGAGGCATTATCTTTATATAGAAAAGTGTGATATATATACCGATCATAAAATTCAGAAATATATATTCAACAAGAAGAAGTTGAACATGAGACAAAGAAGATGGTAAGAGATGATAAAAGATTGTGACTGCTCAATAAATTACCACCGCAGGAAAGTGAACAAGGTGGATGATGCTTTGAGTCAAAAGGATCATGCCAGCTTATCCATAACGAGGATCACAAAAGATCCAATATTTATAGATTTTCAAAGGATGGAGCTAGAAATCCTAAAGGAAGGGAAAAAATATTATCTTTCTCAAATGAGTGTTCAACCTTCTATCCAAGTGAAGATTAAGGAGGTGTATAAGGAAGATGTAGACCAGAAAAAGAAGATTAGAAATGTTTCTGAGTATAACCTTTATCAGGATGGAATGATAAGGTTTAGGAACTGTGTATTCATTATTTCCATACTAAATTTGAAAAAGGTGCTATTAGAGGAAGCTCATAGTTCTTCATTCTATATTCATCCTAGAAGTACAAAGATGTATAAGGATTTGAAAGAATACTTCTTATGGGATGGAATGAAGGGAGATATCCCAGAGTTTGTATCTTAGTGTTTGGTATGCTAGAAAGTTAAGTTTGAAAAAAAAATTCTAAAGGGATGTTGAATTTATTACCCACACCAAAATTGAAATGGGAGAACATCACTATGAATTTTATCATTGGACTCCCAAAAACCACTAAAGGGTTTAATTTTATATGGGTGGTAGTCGATCATCTTATAAATTTATCACACTTCATCGCTATCAGAGAAGACTTATCTCTAGATTAACTTTCCAGGATATATATTAAGGAAGTGGTAAGGTTTCATGGAGTACCACATTCCATTGTATTAGATCATGATATGAGTTTTACCTCTAAGTTTTGGAAAATTATGCAGCAAGAATTTGACACATAATTGAGTTTTAGCACTACTCATCTTCCTCAGAAGAATGACCAGTCTGAAAGAAAAATTCAAACCCTAGATGATATGTTGAGATCTTTTTTGTTAGGTTTCAAAGGTGGTTGGGATCAACACCTTCCTCTATTTGAGTTTTATTATAATAATAGATTTTACTCAAGAATTTTTATGGAACCTTATAAATCCCTATATAGGAATAAATATAGATCTTCGACAACTGGGATGAAGTTATAGAAAAAAATCTATTAGGACCTGAGATCCCTGAAGAAATGATAGAGAAGGTTAGAGCCATTCAACAACATATAAAGGCATCTCAAAGACAAAAGAAAATTTATGCTGATAACCATTGGCATGATCTAGAATTTGAAGTTGGTGAAAAGGTGTTTCTATGAATCTCTCCCTAGAATAAGGTTTTGATGTTCATAAAGAAATGGAAACTAATCCCTAGGTATATTGGCCCCTTTGATATTCTTAATTGTATTAGGATAGTAGCCTATCGCTTGGAACCTCCTCAGAATCTCTCTCAAGTCCATGATGTGTTACATGTATCTCTCCTAAGGAATCACATACTTGACCCTTCACATGTACTAAACTCATAGGTCATACTGTCGGAGTAAGATCTTTCTTATGAGGAACAACCAGTTGAAATTCTAGATCGTACAAAGAAAGTTCTATGAAAAAAACCACTCACTTGGTCAAAGTTTTGTAGAGAAATAACTAGTTAGAGAAAGATACATGGGAACTTGGGGATATTATTAATTAGAAGTATCCTCATTTGTTTTTACCTTAATGATGAATTTTGAGGGCGAAATTCATTTTAATGGGGGTAGAATATAACACCCCGAGTTTTTTATGATTTTTTTCTGAATAAATTAGTTTTCATTAATGTATTGAATTGCACTAAGTAAAACATTCCTTTCACATGGAACCAACTTGTATGGAACTACATGAAACATTGAATTGTCTTGCGCTACATACAACAATGACTTGGCATTCATTACACACAACACCGAGTTTCTACAAAACATAATTTCATTATTATAATTATTTAAATGAGATAGTTATAACATAGCCGTTGAACTTAGTAATATGAATAGTAATAACTACTTTTAAAATATTTTTTATAATGTTTTTATATAAAAATAACATATTGATAATGAAAAATATAATTTTTGGTAAAGTCTTTATATGTTCAAAATTACTATTTTTTCAAATGAACTGCTTTTCATGTCCTTTTGTAAAAAACAATAAAATTAATTTTAGAAACTTTTATAAATCTATTTTGATAAAATAAACTTAATTTTTTAATTTATAATGTAGAAATTATCTTAGGGTGAAATTTTTGGATTTTTCCGAGAAACTTCATTTTTGGATGAATAGTAAAAAATAATGAATTTTAATTCAAAACTGCCTTTTCATCTAATTTATTTATATAGTTAAATTATATTTTAAGTTTTTTTTAAATTAAAATTAGGTCAATTATACACATATTAACCCAATTCATTCCATTTTAATATTTTTTTATTTAATCTAAATATAAAAGCTTAATAAACCTTTGAACATTCTCAATTTAAAAACCCGATTTCTCGCCACGTTTGTGAGATTAACATTAAACTTAATTTTTCTGCTTATGTGAATTGAATTTATAAAAATGGAAATAAAAAGTTTTAATAAGTATTATAATAATATTATAATAAGATAAAATTATTTTTTGACCAAAAAGATTAGTGAAAGTTATTAAGACTAATTATAATGATTAAGGTAAAATTAAGCTTAACAAGGAAATAAACCTTAAACTTAAGGAACCAAATGACCTATCCAATTTTCAAAAACCCATTTTATGGAAATATTTCTTCTATAAACCTTTCATTATTTTTTTGGTTTTTTATTAATTTTGTTAGGTAAAACCGTGGGAAAACCTAACTTGTTTTAAAAAATGCCAAGTGTGTCCCCTCCCTTCACTATAAAAGTCCACCACCTATCCCCCTTATTTAAACCTATAAAACTAATTATTTCAACCAATATATACCCAATAAAATTCAAAACATCCCTCCCTTACTCCTTTAATTCTTCCTTTGGGCAAAAATCTATCCAAGGAACCCCTTTGGTGCAAACCAAAAGGAGTAACCCAAAGAAGAGGCAATATCCTTCCTAAAGCTTCTTTCTTTTATTTTATTTATCCACCACCTCAATTATTCTTATTCCATTAAAAAATAATAGCCTCAAAATACTTAATATACTAATATGTTTTTATGTTTATGGTTTGACTTGTACTTACACACACTTCCATCTAATGGGTAACGAACTTACCATTCTTATGTACGACGAACTACCACCTCACGAAACGATATTGTTCGTTTTAACTTTACCACCTATTATGGTTAGTAATTATGTTGGAAAATATATTTATATATGATATATATGATTTATTTATACTTATTTATTTATTATATAAATCCTACCTTCATGCTTTCTATTTTGTGTAAATATGATAACTTCATTTGTGGAAGTGTGGACTACCACCTCTTCAAAGCGATGTGATTCGTTCACACTTTACATGGAATGTATTAAGGATGGGTTTAGTAAAATTATATGATATATATGACATAATAATTTTGATTTAATGATATTATATACACATATACATATATTCCATTTACTTTCTTTCTTTCAATATGCCATGAAAATGGAAACATGGTTTATGCATACGTACAACCTACCATCTCCACGAACGGTGTATTCGATTTCATATATCTATATTTTATAGATTATTATAAATGTTTATATAATGAATATATATGATATATAATTCATGTTTTAAATTCTTGAAATAAGTAAATCATGATTTAAGTAAGAGGATCAAGAATGAAAAGTCAAAACACGTATGATAAACAAAACGGTTATTATCAGAAATGTTACTTTAACATTGAATTGTTAATAAACAGGTAATATAAGGTCATAAGAAAATATTATATGGTATTATATATATGAATATAGTTATGTGATAAATGTATAATAAACTTATACTTATTATACAGGAGGCTTGTACATGTATGATGAAAGTCAAGACACAATGTAAGGAAATTTCATCTCACTTTTTATTTCCGTGAGATACATGCCTTATTCACCACTCATTTATTTTGTACGGTGTATATACTACCCATGAATTTATTATATGATTATTATACTTAAATTTATGGGTATTTTAATATCCATTTTATGATATTTATTTCATGGGTTTTATGGTTCAAAAGTTACCAAATTGATAAAGTAATTTTGTCTCAATTTGACTTCTTTGAGACACATGTCTTGTTATGAACCTACACTCTTTTTTGAGGTGTATATAATTACATTTGACATGTAATATCATGAATATAATTATTTTCATGATATTTTAATCTTCATGTAATTTAATTTTCTTACATGGAGAGTATGAACCCAAGTTACCATGTGATAAGGGATTATTAAAACAATGTCATCTTTTATCAGGATTGTTTATGATTATGCTTCCATTGATGAAATATTGTGATCCATATCTCAAGAACACTCATGAGTTTTATTTTCTATTTATTCAAGATATATCCATGTATTAGTACCATTTTATACTCTTTGTTACTTAAGATAATTAATATAATGTTTAAAAAAAAAATTCTAACCATATATCTCTCTTAGGTCAGAAATATGTTTTATTTCAAAAACCATGTTTTCAAAATTGTTTTATTTTTTTTCAAATAATATTTGAAAACCATTTTCAAGTAAAAAGAATTTTAAAAATGTTTTATAGTTTTAAAATCTTTCTTTATAAGTTTTCAAATCTATTTTACAATAAAAATATTTTCAAAAATGTCTTATGTTTTAAAAAGAGTTATTAATAAATAAAGGATATTTTCCTCAAGAAATGTTTTTAAAAGATATTTCAAAATTATTTCACATATAAGATGAAATCCTTTCATGTTACTCATTCCTTTATGGAGAAATGATTCAATGTTTCCATTCATATTCTTTCTCTAAATGGTTATGTTTTGATGGCATGATGTTTAAGAAACCCATTTCTCTTTCACATGTTATATTCTTTTAAAACCCACTTCTTTTAATGTGTTATGTTTTCGATGAAATGATTATGAAACTTGTATATTTTCCATAGGTTATGATATGATTAGAGTTTATAATACCCATTTAATTTCATGGGTTATGATATGATTTTGTAACATCTCGACCTGACTCACCTCTAAGATAGTGGCCGGACCGGTGGGTCACATGACCTCAAGCACATCTCCCCAAATGCCAGAGGCTACCAACTAGCAGCAAGGGCCCAGGGTGTGTCTTTGGTGATAATATTCCATCATAGATTAGAGTATACACATCAATTAACAAGAAAATACAATAGAAAAAATAGTAATAAATAATTGACAAAGCATCAAAAGATAATATTTAACAATTTAATAAAAGTGGCCAATGCCAGATTATACAACAGATGAATGCATGTCATGGTGATGATACATAAATGAAAGCATTAAACAATAAATCATGCTTGACAACATAGTAAAATAATAAATAAAGGATAGAAAAGCCCCACAAGTAATCTCCATAAGCATCCTAAGCTCTAGCTCAGTCCTTTACTCCTAACTCCCAGGTACAATAAATACAATAGTCAACCTAGATTCTGCAAATATAAGGTCTACCCGGGTACCAAGGGTACCCGAGTAGGGTGTGAGATATAAATCTTAGTAAGATGACACCCACAATGTTTATCTCAATCTATAAAATTAAATATAAATTAATAAGTGTGCCATATAAAATAAATAAAGAGTGATAACAAATTAATAATAGCCACTTGGTCTGGGTTCCTCAACGGACACCCATCCCACACCAACTAATTAATCATAAGTTAGAAATTAGAAAGGAGGCACCTGTGCAAGCATAATATGTATACCAGTTCCAAAAGTAACAAGGAAACTTAAAAAGGTGCACCCCTAAGCTTGTGCTTAGGCTTGGGGTCTAATTACCATGTCATCGCCTAAGTATGATAATAAGAGATAGAGAAAAGTCATAAGTGCATGATCTAATATAAATATAAGAAACAAGTATAGCATAATAAATTAACCAAATCAATCAATCAATGCAATTCAATCAAATCTAGAGGTGGAGTCTGAACCCATCCCTGAGGTATCGCTGTGGTACATCCATTCAAAATATTCAATGCCACTGAGCCCGTCCAAGGTGATCCTTTAGAAGGTCCAAGTATCGCCCATGGCATGGTAACCATGAGTCCATCCTAGGTATCACATGTAAGGGACTGAGTATCACCCAAGGCTTGGAATATCCATTTTCCAATGGATCTGTCCTTGGTTTCCCCTTAGGGAACTGGTATCACCCAATACTATAATAGAAACCTTGGGGGAGCCCTTTCTTGGCGAGTCTAAAACATCTCTTACCTAACCCATCGTGGTATAACCACATGAGCACTAGAGTCCATCCATGAGTTCTTAATATGGAACCCATGATATCACCCGACCTGTATTAAGTTAACCATAGTTTCCAAGGAACATTGCAAGGAAAACATCAATACATAAATCACATGAAAAGCATATACATAAATCATGCCATCAAACAAGCATCGAGAGCCACAATCTATTCAAGATGTCAAGTAAAATAATCCCAACCATCAACATGGCATAAGGCATTTATCACGAAATTACCCCAAGGATCTAAGAAAGATCACTAAGTAATAAGCAATAAGTATAGGCAAGGTTCAATCAATAGGCTTAACAATAAGGTAAAATATCTAACAATTAAATTCAACTAGATTCACATAGAATTATCATGCCTTTAACCATATGTAATAAATGATGTCTCAAGGTCTCAAGGTCTCAAGCTATCAAGCTTGACCCTGTATTTTATATGAATAATTCAAACCACTTTTTCAAAAACATTATACATACACAAGCATATACACAAGGCTGAATGATAGGAACTAGAAATATGAATTGTCAAAGGCCTAGTCCATAGTTCAATTACTATTTTTAAATAAATTTATAAATTTAGGAAATTAGTCCATGGTACCACACACCCACCCAAAGGTGAAACAAAACTAAAGGCATTAGGAAAAAATTCCATTTAGGTTGGGCACACCCAAAGGGGTGGCCGAGAGGCAATCCAAACACCCTAAACAAGTTTCACCACAAGCGAAGGCCACATAGAACAAACCAAACAATTTAATAAGCGATAACAAGGCATCATGTAAAGGTTTTAGTGAGAAGCACAATGGTGCAACATGAAATAAGCGACGGAGAATAAGGGGGAGAGGGTAGACGACCTATGCTGGTAATTCTAATTAAAAGTTGGGCCACACACTTAGGAGGTTCCTTGGCTCATCTATCATTTTTCAAAGGAAGAAATGTCATTTATAAATAACCAAGAAGGGACATGTAAAAGCATTCCATTTAATATTTATAATCTCAAGAATAAAGAGACACCAAGGCATTAAGGATGACAAGCATAAAAGTCTATCACTACATTTTTATCTTGAATGCACTGCACCTCCGTTGGAGGGGTTTTATTACAAAAACATGACTTTTTTTTACAAACAATCATTTACGACCTTTAAGCATTTCAATGAATTATTAAACGAAAGCATTTAATCTAAACCAAGATGCATCAATTAAAAACTGGGAATGATATTCAATTAATTAATACATTAATAAGATTAAAGGGAAAGGGAAAGGGATCATACCTCAGGGTGGAACCAAACCAAACACTTCAGCTCTTGACTCTTTCTAACTCAAAGCTACTGCTACCCCCACTGAGCATATGCACCTTCGTATACATATAAGGACACCTATCCCCTTTGCACACATCCACATGGCCATGAAAATGTGAAACGAGATCCTTACACATATTCTTATATGCACATACCCATCTCCACTCACCTATGTATGCATTTTCATATATATACATAGGCACAACTACACCCATACATGTATATTCACTAACATGGATGAATATACACATAACGAGGAAACCTAAATATATATATACTTAGCTATGCATATGTAGGAGAGTCACCTTAGAACTAATGACTCGAAATCACTCCAATGCACTACACAATAATTACTAGTGACCTTTAAACAATTAAAGATCCTAAATTAGGTGGTGCGAAACTAAGTAGTGAGTTTAAAACTTACCCCAAAAATATGTCGGTGAATCAAAACTACCCAAACTGCCTCGCCTTCAGCTACGGTTTCTGGAATCCAAATAAAGGGGTCTAGAGAGGCCCTCTGCACAACCTAGAACCAAAACAAAACTAAAAATTAGATCACCCATTTGACATAGGGTTCGAACGAACTTCACTGGGAGACGAGGAGACCAAAATTGGCCAAGGTGAAGGAGGAGGAGGGAGAGAGGCTTACCTTGAAGATTTAAAGGAAATCATGAAGGAATTAGTGGATAAAAATTGACTAATGAAGGGTGTTGGGTGGTGCGTCGCGTGCTGGAAAGTGAGAGCCCAAAGAGTCTGGTCACACGGTCCTGGTAAGGGGGAGGAGGGGCTCATGTGTGTAGGTAAGGGAAACCCCTTAGGGGTTTTCTAAAAACCTTGATGATGATGATGGTGATAATAATAATAATAATAATAATAATATTATTATTAAAACATTTCTTTATTTTTATTCTTTCTCATTTAATTTTCATTTAATTTATTTTCCATTTCAATTAAATTTAATTAAAATATTTAAAAAAACACATTTCATTGTTCCAAGTCTGAAAAAGGCATTTCAAAAATTTGTTTAAAAAATGGACCATCCAGTAAATGAAAAAAAATTCAAATTCCCCTATAATTTTTCATCTGGTTCAAAACAAAGATGTTACAACCTTCCCACCTTAGAACTCATCAACCCCGATAAGCCTTCATGAACAACATAAACATCACCAAACCTACAAGGGTCGTGAATCTTTGTTCAAATGGCCGAGTTACATTTCCAAACTCCAAACACACCTTCAAGCATCCCTTTAAACACACGACAACCTAAGCCATCAAAACTCGATCCAGTGCTCATTCTCCAACCAAAACACCAAGAGGGATCTTACCCAAGACTATTTAGCTAGAGACACAATTACATCGGTGTCTTCTCAAGAAACTAACCAAAGGTACTTCTCACCCCAGGCTTTAATGTTAAGCTGCCAATTCAAAACCATGGTTAAACCCCAATTAGAATTGTCTTAAAAGAACCCATAGAAGTGTTGCAATGATGCTCATAATGTGATTTTGAAATGGTCAAATGGTCGATCTCCCATCAACCTCAATTATACAAGTCAAGCTGACTTTTCATGAAAGGCCCAGGCTGACACATACCACACCCGTATTCACCTGCACTCGGCTTAGATGGCTAGAGTTTTACAAGAAGAACTGTGATGCCTCCTCCCAAGACATCTCTCGTTCAACACAAACACTCCCACTGAAGTATATACCTGACCTTTGATGACATTCCTAACCAAACCTTGAAGGAAACCATGCATCCTGCATGAAACATCGAAAGAGAACCACCCAACAAGCTCAACAAATTTTAAATGTTTAGTGCGTCATAAGATGAACACTCTCTTAGTGCATCTAGAATGATTTCAAGATAGGGGACATGCTTGTCACTAAGCATAATAAAATAAGAGGGTTTGCAGATTAAAAAAAAGAACACAATCGAACCACTATGATCAGTTTCTTGGAAGAAACTCGATTTCTCCTACTGACATACCACCATTGACCAAACACAATGCCTTTACCACCTGAGATATTGCATGATCATTTAAGCTTAACCATCAAGGTCCTCCATGAACAAGGACATTTATCAAGGGTTTAATACACAACCAAACTCATTGATTTCATGCTTCTTAGAAAGCAATGATAGGTATTTAAAACTTGAAAGCCTCAAAGGAATACAAGCAAGCCAAAAATTTTCAAATGGTTCTCTTTGGTTGGGTTCCTTCTACTTAGAAGGACACATATTTAATAGAACTGACGTGAAACTACCCACATTAGGTGTTTACTAATTGTCAAAAAGAAGAGATATAATACCCACTCAAAAGTGCTCTAGATAAGAACCACCATAAATGAAAACATTTAAACAATTGGCATGAAAACCAAAACAAAATCAACTGACGTGTCAAAACAACCAAGTCTTTATAAGTCATCCTAAGAAATGGGATAGACTTGATTTCTTTATGCCCAGGTCAATCTACTTCGAAGATGACTCGAGACCTCCCTCAATAGTATAAGGCTCAAAAATTACACTGAACTCAACCAGTTTGTCACAAAATGAAACACTTTATGTTTACCACCTATAGTGACACATACTACCCTAAGATTTCACAAGAAACTGACACATCCTGATTACTATCTACAGGATATCTGACCTATGAATTCAAGTATCATATGGTTTGTACAAAGGATTTAACCCATCATTGCATTTCCCTATATGACCATTAACCTATATGACGCCATATCAATTCATCCATCATTAAGTAAAAGAAAGTGTCAAGAGAACTATAAAGTGACCAACCATGCTTGAGGCATGTTTAACCTACTGTAACCAAGCATCACTCAGTTCTCACACCCTTATCAAAGGCCAAGAAAAATATGAACACCCATCCGAACAAGGGTGTTATTTTAAGCAAGGGGGTCCGACTAGGAACAAGGGCACATGAACAACACCAAAGAAGAAGAAAAATAATGTAATTAGAAAGGATTTTAAGTTCTAAGGGTGCCACCTACCATGGGTTAGACCCTTACAAAGAACAAGCATCGACTTCAACACCGGGTCACTCTAAAAGAAGTCACTAGGCTCAAAAGCCAATCATATAAGCCATCAATAAAGAAAAGACCACCTATGAAAAATGATCATGCTTTCATTCTAAGGAAACTAAAATAATATTTATTTACCCTTACATGAGGGTCTTAAACAAAGGACACCACTATAGGTTCCATTTCCAAGCCCCTTACATTTAAAACCATTTCATAATATAACATTCACTTGTTCAACAATCCAGTCATATGGGCTGCCATCTACCAATCCATAAAGAGCCCATACACTTTGCAGGTGGAATTTGGATTCCATTTAATTTTATCCAATCCATTTATCCCATGAAATAAATTTCTTAAAAACAAAACTAGCATGTCATCACAAGAAGCTAACATAGGGAAGACATACTATAGGAATAGAATCATGGAATATTAACACCTAAGCAGGTTATACAAATAAGCATGATAATAAACATAACAACATGGCATGGCATTCAAGGCACTCAATCATATTAGTAAGAAAACTACGAATGAAGCTAAATGGAATGGAATATGCATGAAATATGAATCCCTATGTTCCTATTATGATGCATGTAATTATTCATCCTTGCCTTAACAGGACAAGGGTAAAATACCATAAACTCTATAAATCCATAAGAAGTGGAAATTAAAATAATCACTCGAAGTGAAATCATATCAACTGTAATATTGAAAAGCATGAACATCAATTCCCAGCCCTAACCACTTGGTCATTTCCCGTACATGGGGTGATTATTTCTAGGTATTACTATTAAACAAGCGCCGACACATTCCTAATATCCTGTCTATCAAACCAAAATAGTAAGACAAAGGAAAACTGCCTCTAATACCACTTTGTAATGTCCTATCCCGGATCACCTCTAAGACAGTGGATGGACCATTGGGTCACATGACCTTAAGTGCATCTCCCCGAATGCCATAGGCTGCCGACTAGCAATGAGGGCCTAGGGTGTGTCTGTGGGGAGACTATGCCCTCATAGATCAGAGTATGAACAATTATTAACAATATATAATAGATAGTGAAATCATAATAAGAACATACAACATCAAAAATAGTAATAAATAATTGAAAAAGTAGTGGAAGACAATATTTAACAATTTAATAAAAGTGACCAATGCCAGATTATAAAATAGATGAATGCGTGTCATGGTGATGATACATAACTGAAAGAAGTAAACAATACATCATGCTTGGAAACACAATACAATAATAAAGAAAGGACAGAAAATCCCTATAGGTAATCTCCATGAGCATCCTAAGATCCCTCTCGATCCTTTGCTCTTAACTTCTAGGTATAAGTAATACAACGATCAACCTAGATCCTTCAAATATAAGGTCTACTCGGGTACCAATGGTGCCCGAGTAGGGTTTGAGATATAAATCTTAGTAGGCTAACACCCACAATGTCTAGCCCAATCTAGGAAATGCAATATAAATTAATAAGTGTACCATATAAAATAAATATAGAGTGATAACAAATTAATAATATCCACTTGGTATGGGTTCCTAAATGGACACCTATCCCATACCACCTGCTTAATCTTAAGCTGTAAATTAGAAAGGAGGCACCTGTGCAAGAATAATATGTGTACTAGTTCCAAAAGTAATAAGGAAACTCAAAAAGGTGCACCCCCAAGCTTGTGCTTAGGCTTGGGGTCTAATTCCCATGTCATCACTAAGTATGATAATAAATAGGAGAGAAAAGTCACAAGTTCATGCTCTAATATAAATAAAATAAACAAGTATAACACAATTAGTTATCCAAAGCACTTAATCAATGAAATTCAATCAAATCCAGAGTGGATTCTGAGCCTGTCCCTAAGGTATCACTATGGTACATCCATTAAAAATATCCAATGCCACTGATCCCATCCAAAGTGATCCTTTTGAAAATATAAGTATCACCTGTGGCATGGTAACCATGAGTCCATCCTGGGCATCACACGTAAGGGACTGAGTATCACCCGAGACTTGGTGAAGCCATTTTCAAATGGGTTCATCCTCGGTTTTCCCTTTGGGAAGCAGTATTACCTAATAATATAATAGAAAGCCTGTGGGAGCCCTTGCTTGGAGATCCTAAAACGCCGCTTCCCTGACGCATCGTGGTATAACCACCTGAGCATAGGATTCCATCCATGAGTTCTTAATATAGAACCCATGTTCTCACCTAGATCATATCAAGTGAACCATAGTTTCTAAGACACATTTCAAGGAAAACATCAATACATAAACCACATAGAAAGAATATACACAAATCATTATATCAAACAAGAACCATGAGCCACAAGCTATTCAAGCTATCAAGTAAAACAATCCAAGCCATCAACATGGAATAAGTAATTTATCACAAAAGTACCCCAAGACTCTAAGCAATATCACTAAGTAATACGTAATAAACATAAGCAAGGTTCAAGAAAGAGGCTTAGAAACAAGGCATAGGCTCTAACAATGAAATGCAACCAGAGTCACATGAAATTAGCATGCATTTAACCATATGCCATCAATGACATCTCAAGATATCAAGCTATCAAGATTTACCCTGTACTTTATACGACCAATCCAAACCACTCTAGAAAAACAATATACATACACAAGAATATACACAAGGCTAAACAATAGGAACTAAGCATATGCATTGTCAAATTCCCAATACATAGTTTAATTCCCATTTTTAAATCAATTTTTAAATTTAGGACATTAGTCCATGGTAACACACACCCACCTAAAGGTGAAACAAAAATCAAGGCATTAGACAAAAGGCTATTTAGGTTAGGCACACCCAAAGGGGCAGCCAAGAGGTAGGATGAATACCCCGAATGGGTTTCTCTATAAGAGAAGGCCACAAAAAACACGATAAAACAAACCAAACAATTTAATAAGCATTAACAAGGCATTTCTAGAAGGTTTTAGCAAGTCGAATAATGGCACAACATGAAATAAGCAATGAAGAAAAAGGGGGAGAGGGTAGATGACCTACACTGGTAATTCTAATTGAAATTTGGGCCATGAACTTAGAAGGTTCCTTGGCTCATCTATCATTTTTCAAAGGAATCAATGTCATTTTGAAATAACCAAGAAGGGCCATGTATAAGCATGCCATTTAACAATTATAATATCAAGCATAAAGAGACATTAAGGGATTAAGGCAAGAAAGCAAAAAAGTCTATCACTACATTTTTATCTTGAAGGTAGTGCACCTATGTTGGAGGGGTTTTATTAAAAAAACATGAATTTGTTTTACAAACAATCATTTATCACCTTTAAGCATTTCAATGACTTATTCAAGGGAAGCATTTAATCTACACCAAGCTGCATTAATTAAAAACTAGGAATGATATTCAATTAACTAATTCATTAATAAGATTAAAGGGAAAGGGAAAGGGATCCTACCTAAGGTTGGAACCAAACCAAACACTTTGTCTCTTGACATTTTCTAACTCAAATCTGCTACTACCCCCACTGAGTATATGCACCTTCACATATATATAAGGACACATAGCCCCTATGCACACATTCGCATGGCCATGAACATGTGTAAGGGAATCCTTACACATATTCTTATATGCATATACCTGTATCCACTCACCTACGTATGCATTTTCATATATATACATAGGAACACCTAGCGAGATACATGTATGTTCATTGAAATGGATGAATATACACATAATGGGGGTACGCCCCCACACATATACTTACCTATGCATACACAGGCGAGACGCCTTAGAACCGGTGACTCGAAATCACTATAATTCACTAAATAATAATTACTAGAGACCTTTAAACAATTAAATACCCTAAATTAGGTGGTGTAAAACTAATTAGTGAGTTTAAAACTTACCCCAAAATGATGTCGGTGGATTGAAACTACCCGAACCACCTCACCTTCAATGTTGGTTGCTGGAATCTAAACGAAGGGGTCCCGAGAGGCCCTTTACACAACCTAGACCCAAAATAAAACAAAAATTGGACCACCCATTTAACCTAGGGTTCGACCGAACTTCATCGGGCGATGGGGAGACTGAAATCAGCTAAGGAAAAGGAGGAGGAGGAGAAGGAGGGGAGAGGCTTACCTTTAATATTAGAAGGAAACTGTAGAGGAATCAGTGTGTAAAAAATAAATGAATGGAGGGTGTCAGGTGGTACATTGTGCTCTGCCAGGGGAGAGACCAAAGGGGCTGGTCATGTAGTACAGGTAAGGGGGAGGAGGGGCTCGCATGCGCAGGTAAGGGAAACCCCTTTGGGGTTTTCTAAAAACCTAGACAATAATAATAATAATTATATTATTATTATTATTAAAACATTTATTTATTATTATTCTTTACCATTTAATTTTCATTTAATTCATTCTACATTTTAACTTCATTTTAATTAAATTAATTTCTTAAAAAAAATATTTTAGTGTTCAAAGTCTCCAAAAAGCTTTTCGAAACTCGGTTTAAAAAATGACCCATCCAGTAAATGAAAAAAATTCAAATTCCCTTAGAATTTTTCATCTGGTTCAAAATGCAGACATTATTTTTTTTTATGATTTTGTGGCACATATATGTAGGATTTCATTATAAGATGGGTGGGACCTATATCTCCCACCAATTCATTGGGTAAATATTTATATCTTATGGGATAGACTAAGACGGTCTTGGGAGTGAACCTTGACTACTAAGATGGCCATGTGTGTGAACCATGTCTAAAAAGATGGTATAGGGAGTGAACTCATACTATTAATATGGCCATGGGAGTAGACCATGACTACCAATATTGTATGGGGAGTTAACTCATACTACTAATATGGCCTTGGCAGTGATGCCTTGATTACTATGGAAATCTTATTATATGCTTATGTGTCTTCCATAATTCCATGTCTTATTCCTATGTTATGATTTTAGGGATTATGTTATTTATTTACTTATGATTCATGTCTTATGAACTTCAAAGATTTATTACATGATTCATGTTTATGATCTTACGATATGTAGGGTATGATCTTCTAATGTTATTATCACGTTCTCATACCCCTATTATCATGTTTAGCTTACATGTCTCCCTTTCTAATCCTTACTGAGCATCTGATCTCAACCATGTTTATAATTCCTTCCCAAGGTTATGAATATATGTATTGTGTTTTATGTGTTTAGGAAGGGTAATATTTAAGAAGAACCTAGTGGGAGATAATGTAGCTCACTTATGTACCAGTGTTTATGTTTCCATGTTTCCAAAGGCATTAAACCAATACGGTATTTGGGAATATGTTTGTATAATGTTTTAAGTATTATAAAAATGTTATGTAATGTTAATGTATTAAAATTTAGGTTTTTTATATAAATGGTACAAGAGGTGTTAAGAATTTAGGGTAGGAGGTTCCCTTTTATAAGCGAGGTGAGTGACACTCTTGTAATTTTGAAAAGTTTTAAAATATTATTAAGTCACTTTCTTGTAAAGGTGGCTCTAAAATGATTCATATTTGAAGGTTATAAGGGTATTTTATAAATAAAACCAAAAAAATGTGGTTTAAGGAAGTGTTTTGTGTTATATTTAAGCCTTATCCCTTTATTTTTGATCATTTTAGTCCATTTAACCCTTAACCGTGGTAACCAATTTTTACCAATATTTACTATTCACAATGAAAAAAACTGAAATAGAACTCATTAAAAAATTTGGATACAATGATTCCAAATATGGAAACCATTTTATCAAATTCCATACCTATAAGTGTGAGGAATTAATTTAAAAATAAACCCACAAAACGTGACGTAAAACAGTTTTTCAGGAAAATGCATTTTTCAAGAATTAGATGGTAGGACATTAAATATATGACTATATGAATTTAAATTCATATATTAAGATATATACTATATAAATTTCATTTATATAATAAAATATTATATATTATTTTAATTAATTAAAATGGAAAAACATTATGCACTTAAAAACATTTTTTATGAAAAATATCTCTTTTTACCTCCAAATGATCTTGTCATTATTTATATAAAATTGATAAGAAATATATGATTAATTATACATATTATAAAAAATTATTATAAATAAAAATGGTATTAGTTAAATACAATATTTTTAATTATTCATAAAAGCTTATTTCTAAGGGAAAATTTGAAAAATTCATTCTAGGATTATTTTGACATAGTAAGTTCAAAATCGATATTCAACCTATCAAAATAAAATTTTAATTATATTAAATATTAAAATATAAATTTTAATATAGTTTCATGAAAATAAAATTTTCACTTACTATAATTAAAGCTGGGGTGTTACATTCTTCCCCCTTTTAAAAATTTCATCCTAAAAAATTTCATGGATATTACTTTCTTAACAAATAAGGGTGGTTCTTATTCATAACTTTATTAGGTTAACACATTGATTACTGTATTTTATGATTTATCTAAAGTACCTTTACCATTTAAGTTTTCTTATTTTAGAACACTTGTTCTACAGTGTTAAGAATCTAGATAGGCACTTTATTGTAAGATAGATCAAGTTCCGATTCTATTTCTTCAGAGGTGAGCACATGCATTAGGTCTGGCATATACTTCCTTAATAATGAGATAAAAAACACATCATTTACTTTAGAGAGGCTTAGTGTAATTTCCACATGGTAATACACAATTCCAATTCTTTCCATAATTTCAACAGGTACGATGTACTTAGGGCTTGTTTTTCTTTTCTTACCGAACCTTATAACACCCTTCCACAGAGATACTTTCAAGAAAAAATGATCCCCCACTTGAAATTAAAAATATTTATTTTGATTATTGGGATAACTCTTTTTCCTACTTTGATATTATTTAATATAAGTATAAATAGTCTTTACCTTTTTTGTTGTCACTTTAACAAGTTATTGGCCAACAAACTTTATTTCAACAAATTCATCCCAACAAGTTAGAGTAAAACATATATTGCAATATAATGTTTCAAATGATTCCATTTGTATACTTGAATAGAATATATTGTTATAGGGAAACTCTAAAAAAGTTAAATAATAATCCCACATACATTGAAAGCAAAATGATCATAACCTCAATATGTTTTCTAATGTTTGAATAGTCTTTTTGGACTGTCCATCAATTTGTGCATGATAGACAGTTCTCAAAAGAAGATTGGTACCAAGAACCTTCTAAAAGAACTTTATATAATTTTGATGTAAATCATGGATCATTATTAGATAAAATCTAAATAGGTTCTCTATGAAGTGTTACAACTTCATTAATATAGAGCTGTGTGTGGCGCTCAAGGGGTAAATCTTCTCTTATAGAGAGGACATGTGAGGATTTAGTAAGGTGATCAATAATAACCCATATGAAATAATTATTTCTAGGAGTATTTGGAAATAATATGAAAAATTCCATAGTAATTTCATCCCATTTCTATGTTGAAATAGGTAGAGGTTGCATGACTTTTCTAGGATACTGTCTCTTAGCCTCCATCTATTGAAAAACCAATCACCATGATACATAATAATTAATTTACCACTTCATAAAGAAATTTGATATATGTACATCATCTAATAATTCCCTTTCTTACCTCAGGTTTAGATGGAACACATAACCTCTTTACAAATTTCATAACACTATTTTCATAAAATAAGTCTTCCAATTTCCCATCACTCATGATTTTAATTTTCTTTTGATAATTCTCATAATTAGGTTGATAACTTTTAATCTTTTTTGATAAATATAGTTTGGAAATCATTTAGAAAATGAGTGATGTTTCACCTTCCTTAATAATTCTTATATGCATCTTTTCTAAATCCATGAACATAGGATCCCTATAAATCCTCATTTTGGTCAGGACTTCATGATATTTTCTACTCAATGCATCTTTTAACTTATTTTCCTTCCTGAGGTGATAGTGTATTGATCAATCATAATACTTGAGTATCTTGATCCATCATATTTTCCTCATATTGATCTTTTTCTATGAAAAGATGTATTTTATACTCTTTTTTTTGCAAAGATTATGGCTAACAACTCAAGATCATGGATTGGATAGTTCTATTAACGAGTCATTAACTACCTTGAGGCATTGACAATAAATTTATCATTCTGCATAAGGACACAACCAAGTCTATTATTTTATGTATCACTATATATCACAAATCCATCATTTCTCGATGATGGATTCAATATCGAAGAATTGACCAATCTACAATTCAATTCATCAAAACATTATTCACATAACTTTGTCCATATAAACTTAACCCATTTACATGTAAGCTTGGTTAACGGGTCAACCATTTAGGAATTTTTTTGAACAAATCACCGATAGTAAATTACCAAACCAAGGAAACTACATACCTTAGTTATTTTCATCGGTGTTGGCCATTCTTTGAATACATTTTTCTTCATTAGATCAACTGAGATTCCATCCTTAGAGACAATATACCCAAAAAAAGAAACTTTTGAAAGCCAGAATTTATACTTAATGAATCTCTTTTATAATTAATTTTCTATAAGAGTCTCAAAAATGATTTGTAAGTGGTTCTCATGATCCTCATATCTTTTATAGTAAACCAAAATATCATCAGTAAATACCAAAATAAAATTATCAAGATATTACTTAAATAGGTTGTTCATAATATCTATAAAAATAATGGGTGCATTAGTCAATACGAAGGGAATTATTGTAAACTTATAATTCCCATACCTCATATGGAATGTTGTCTTTGGAATATCTTCCATATTTACTTTCAATTGATGATACCCAGAATGAAATTCAATCTTTGAAAAATATTGATCTCCTTGAAGTTGATCGAACAAGTTATCAATGTGATCCAGAGGATACTTGTTCTTTATAGTAATAACATTGATTTACCTATAACCAATGTACAACCTCATATATCCATAATTATTCTCAATGAAAAGAATATTGTCTCCCTAAGGCAAAATAAGGTGAAACACTAGGGAATATGAATCCTTTATCACACAATTACTATAGTATTTCTTCAAATCTACTAATTCCATGGTGGCTATTCTATTGGGAGTCTTTGATATAGGTCTTTTATCAGGGAATAAATCAATGAAAAACTTACCTCCATTCTTTGGTGGATATCCCAATAATTCCTCAAGAAATACAACAGTGTATTCCTATACAACAGGTAAATCCTCTCTTTAAATATTACCTTCCCCATATTTTAGATTGCATATGTTCTTCTTCCCTAAGAATATCATTTAGAATAGGTACTAGAGGTGGATCTTGACATGACCCAGATTATAAAGTCTCCCCTCTAAAGTGAAGGAATTTCACATCTTCATCATGAATCATAAATTCCTTCTATTGGAAATAATTTTTTTCATCATATTTTAAAGCTAGTCCATACCAATGATTATATTAAAATAAACCATAGGTATAATAATTAAGTTCAAAAATATGTTATGTCTATGTTTCATGATGGGAATTGACAGACATATCCTTGTTGAGGTGATATTTCCACTAGGAGTCTTTACTAAAAAATCCCTCCTTAAGGTTCTAGGGAAATATCTTCTTTTCTTAGTAAACAAGAAAGATATGATATATTGTAAATATATACAATAAAATAAAGAATTAGTTAAATTTGGGGCTATGACTAAACTACCCACCACTATATCTTTAGGAACTTCAACCTTAATTTTAGTGATCGAATAAGCATAGACTTATCCCCTTGGCCTCTTTTGCGATAAGTTCCCTTGATGCATGAGATATTGGTTTGAATAATTTACAATTTCTCTAAAGATAAAGTAATGTATAGTAGTGGTTTCTTTCTTTCCCTTCATTAATTATCTAGATAACCCTTATCAATAAACTTTTAATAAACCCCCACGACCTTCAAGAATTTTCCAGGATGTTTCTTTCCAAAATCTTCACATGATGGTAATTGATTTATTGATTTATTCTTATTTGATGTATTCCATTTTTATTGGTGCCCAACTGACTTATTCCTCTATTGATTTCCCTTGAAAACATAGGGTCTAAAAAAATATTTCTCTATTTTGATGGCACATAATAGCATTTCACCATATGATGAAGAAATTTTAGAAAATAGTTCCCTTTAGAGGCTTGGACTAAGTCATGGTTAATTATACTTTCTAGACCATGTTTATAATTCACAACATACTTGTCTAGTCTTGTATGTCACAACCCGTCCTCGGGGCCCGTGCCGTGACTACCCCAAGCCCGCCTTCCATAGGCCAGGGGCTGGCGACTAGCACCAAAGGCGTAAATCCCGATAACTGGGAAGGCATTACCTTTATAAAAGTAAGAAAAACACCACAGAGTACAAGCGGAAGTAATACACTAAGTACAAAAGAAATTGCTGAAAAGTAAGTGGGCCAGTATACAAACCCAACTGAAAGTACAGCTATAACTGAACGAAAGTACAACATAAAAGACAAACAGCTGGAAGAAAAGAAGCAGCTTCTAGGTCGTCCACCTCGATTCCTACCTGAAGGGTAGGTACAAATAGCGCAGCTCCTGGTTCATCTGCCACGGATCCTACCTGAAGGGTAGGTACAGATAGCCTCCACAACGCTCTTGCCCGTCAACCTCCTCCAAGTATCGTCTCATCGTGAAGTCCACCTTCGGATACTGACTCGTCGTGAGGTCCAACTCTGGGTACCGTCCAGTCCTCGAATACTCGGCCTCCGTCAGCACTGCCCGTCATCTGCAACCAACACAACGAGGTGCGGGCATAGCCCGTGTAGGGGTGAGTATAACGATACTTAGTTGGGACCCTGAGACCCTTAAGGTCTCTCTAAATCCAACAAGGATAACCACAAAGCAGAAACACATCAGATAAACCTTACTTAGGTATAATCCCATACTTATACCTAAGTTATCAAGTAACCCATCTCAATCATGAGGAAACACAAAGGTCATAGACACAGCTCAAACCAGGATTTTCATTATCGAAACCGTAACAGCTGAAGAGACCCGTATCTGACGAGTACAATGATCCTGTCACGACTCCAAGGTAATGCTCACTAACCTAAGACTGCTGAGGTACTCCTCCTGTCAAGTACCGCGGGTCAGCCACCCAAACACAGTAGTGCTTTCCGCCGGGGTATGCCACCCAAACATAGTAGTGCACACCCCTAATAACCTGCAGAGGTACTCTCCGGTCGAGTACCGCGGGTCTGCACCCAAACTCAATAGTGCTCCATCAGCCATGGGTCTACACCCAAACAAAGTAGTGCTCTATCCACTGGGCTAGTCGACTCACTCCAAGTCGAGTCGGTCAAGCAGTTGTCAGGTCTCAACTGGCTACACGGTCTTCATACTCCGTACGCTCGTCTCCGGGAGGATCCGCTCCAAGGTCTACAAGTCGATACTCAAAGTATCACAAAGTCCCACAAAGAAGTATCTCAAGGTACCGCCTCGTCATAGGGGTCTCAAAGCAACAGACGGCGCGTCAATCGGATGCCCGATCTGTGAGTTATTAGTCTTTTCGTCCCAGGGGGCCGGTGGGTTTCGTGTATGAACCAACCCGACCATATCTCAACTGTACCCTAAACTCTCATAGGATATACTCATAGGTACTGTTTCTCAACGTGTTCACCAACACCATTGACGGTTCGTCAAATGGATGTCCGGTCTGTAAGTTATCAGTTTTTCCGTTCTAGGGGCCCGATTGGATTTCGGGTTCAATCCAACCCGGTCATAATCCAAGTGCATCCAAACCTCGGGTGGAGTAAGCCAAAAGGTCTGTCTCACCAATAGGAATCCAACAAAGTCGACGACACGTCAATCAGACGTCCGAAGCTCAAGTTATAGGTGTTTCCGCTTCGAGGCCTTGTTGGTTTTGTGTTAGAACCACCCCAGCCATACCCAAAGTTATTATAAACCTTAAGTGTAATATACTGAAACGAGCGTCTCAATCCAAGGATCGCATCGTAACTGACGGTGCGTCGATCGGAGGTCCGTAGCTAAAGTTATGGGAATTTGAACAAACACTGCCCGAAAATAGGGGGTACGGGCCCGGTCCGACCCGGCCCGAGACCCCCTGGGTCGGCCCGAACCGGGGTGACCCGACCCGGGTCTGGGTCCAACCCACTAGGTCGGGGCCCGGCCCAGCCTGGGTGGGTGCGGCCCGCGTGGTCGGACAGCTCGGCTCGGCCGAGCTGTCGCGAGAAGGGGGGGGGGGGGGCTGATTGAAGTCACGGCCCCCCCACGTGGGGGCCGCTCCCTTGACCACCAGGGGTTACGACCCCCGGTCTCCCCTCTGGTCCCAAGCGGCCACGGGACCGCTACCTTCCGCTGCGGCTGAAGCCACGGTGGACCCTCCTGGCGGCGTGCCGGGCGCCGCCGCCTCCGGCCGCTGGCGTGGCGCGCCGACAGGATCTTCCGCGGACCACCGGACGCGCTCCGGTGGTCCGTTTTGCCTGCGGTCTTCACCGGCGGTCCTCTCGAGACCGGTTCTTCACTGCGAAGACTTAAAAACGCCTCTTTATCCCGTTACATCATCACCCGATGATCCGCACGTCAAATAAACAATATGAGGCCTCTTCGTGGTTTTCTGGCACGACGCGATGGCGTCGCGGCTTTGTTCGACTTCAACAGCGCGGCGCGACGGTGCTGAGCTTCTCCACCCATTCTTTATTATTTCCATGTGGTGCAACGGCACCGCGCTTCCTTTCTCGTGCCGCCACAAAATCAAGCATCAAGGGGGGAGGAGAGTCGGCCGTGTTCATGTGGTCCGACCTCCTCCCGTTATTGCGATAACAGGCGGCCCAATTTAGGAAATGATGAACGACGACAAAAGTATTCACGAACAAAACAAATAACCCCTACCTTGAAAATGACGTCACACGTCGTTGAGTCGCGGAAATCGAACGTCGCAGAAGAACGATATCGATTCCGTCGACGTCGGAAGAAGTAGAAGAATGTTGTTGTTGGCATCGGTCTCCACGGTCGGCGTCTCCTTTCTTGTCACAGAAGAGGAAAGTTGTCGTTCTTCGATAAGAAAGCGTCGTTATTCGTTGAAGAGGCATCGTTCTTCAACGAGGAGAAATTCTCTCCTCTTCCTTCTTCTTCTTCTTCTTCTCACAAGGCTCTCTCTCTCTCACTCTCCCCAAAATCCTCCACACCAAGCTAAAACCCAAATAAAATAAGACACCTCTTATTTTATTACTCAAGCTAAGAATTTCAAAAATCCAAAATTCAAAATCTAACATACTTAATTAATTGATCTTAAGTTGTCAAATTAATCAATGTTTAGGTGGCATGAATTAATGTGGGAGGTGAGGAGGGGAGGAGTCAATTAAAAAGGGGTTTAGAGGAGTTAGGGAATTTGAAAAGGTGGGGGCTCGTGTGGGCCCCACCTCACCCTTAATCCTCTCATGGGAAGTTAACAACTGGTGGGTCCAAATCCAACTCACACACCTAGGATATAACACTTAGAAAAGAAAAATTATGTTGAGACACAACTTTATTTCACTTAAACCGCTTAGTGAAAAATAAAAATAAAACAATTATATTTTTATTCCCCACATTTTTTTACATCAACACCCGAGAAAACGCACCTTTAGAAAAGGTGTTCCTAAACAATTACCGGTGCTGTGGTTTCATTGGTGCCCTCAGATTTTGATTACGAGCACCGGTTCAAAAGTTAGGAAAACCCGCTCGTATGTTTACTGAACGTACCCAAGCTAAACTTCAGAAATTGATTCCGGGCACATCAGGACTCGGAATCAGGTGCCATCAGAAGCCTAAATCTCGTAAAATTTCAAAGAAATTAAGAAAATATTTTCCTTGAAATTTACGGGTATTTACATTGTAAATGTATCCTCATAATCTTTAACTCTTTCTTCTTCCTATTTCTTTAATATAGGGAACTTTCTATTCATTTTAGTCTATTTTTCATGAGGGAAATATTTGTGAAAGAAGGTTACTTTAAAAGCTATCAATTCTATATGTTCTATTTCTTATTACTCCATATTATTCTAGATCAATAACCATCATTTATCTGCATCTACTTTAAGACAATACACTGCAAGTATAACCCTTTACCTTTCATTACATCCCATGTACAAAAATATATTTTCAAGGGACTTAATCCATTGTCCAACTATCACTATATTAGTAGTCCCACTAAAAGATGGAATCTTATGTCACATGAAATGATCCGATATAGGTGTATCATGCCATTGAACATCGTGCTGATCCATATGTGACAGGTTATTAGATACAAACTTGGTTTTATTCCCTAATATAGCTATGATCTACTTATCTCTAACAACAATTATATTGGCTTGCTCACTAGGGAAATCTCTATGTTGTCCTTGAGTATTAATACCATTATTTCCTCAAGGTCTCATTTCTAAAAAATGGTATATATCAAACTATCTCAGAATATTATGATTTTTAAATCATAGTATATAATTCTAAATCTAATTCAAGACTTAACATAAATTGAAATTTATGCATAGCTAATCTCGGAATCATAAACTTTGTTTCCTTGGGAATATCTTCAAATCATAAAAATATTTTTAAATCTTTCATAATGGTTCGTAAAGAGCATGTGAATATATCAAATCATATCCCCCAGGAGTGTCTATCCAGGTGTGTAGTCTTAGAACCACTCATTTTTCATCAATGATGATCAAGTTAATACCCAATCTGCCCTATTCATATTTTTTATTATAAAATACTGACCCGAGAGCCACTAAATAGTTCTCTAAGCCGGTGGGTCACATGGAATCAAGAGCACCTACCCATATTCCAAAAAATTCCAAATTTTAGTGAGGGTATAAGGTGGTATAATAGGGATACTATACCCTAATAATCATAGTGTAGTATGATGGTGTAATTACAATAGTCAATAGAAAAAGCATATCAAATAACCAAACAATATAAGATAAATCCAGGTGAAAATAATAATAAACCAAGACAAGGTAGATGTAAAAAGTGATGCATGTCATGTATCTATAAAAAAATGGTAGGAAATACATAGCAACAAGCATATAGTACAATACATGTATCAAAATACAAAAGACCAAAAAATTGACTATCTCCAAATATCATCATAATTATAGCTCGGTATTGTGCTTCCTTGATTCTATACACTTCCAATAAATCATTGTAAAGTGGGTGCTTTCCTCGATCCATACTTTCATATACAAAGTCTTTCTAGGTACCTAACAATAGTATAAATAGGGTATGATACAAAACTTAGTAGTCCACTAACAATAATGTCTACAACAAGTCCAGTTTGTATAATATAAATAGAAAAAATGTGTAATATGTATAACAGTGATATGAATAAATAAAAAAGAGTAATACTATCCAGCCAATAAAGCTCACTAAAAACTAGCAACTTTAACATGGTATAACTGCAAATCATGATAAATTTGTAGTGACAATGTACAATATAACAAATGTAATCAAATACCCATACTCGGGATATTTGTAAAGCATAATAAACATCCACTATGGCCTATATCGAGTAATCCAATGTCAGGCCTACATGGGATGGATCCAAGGAGTAGAAATTTCCAAGGCCTCTTCATTGGCCTATGTTGTGTAATCAAGTGCCTAGCCCACAGTCAGATCCAAGGAGTAGTAATGTCCAAGGAATCCCATATAATTCTGAATCCCTGGAGTAGGAATGTCCACGAAATTTTATGTAGTTCCAAATCCATTGAGTAGAGATGTCCATAGAATTCTTTGTGGTTCCGAATCCATGGATTAGAAATTTACATGGAATTCAACATAGTTTTGAATTCATGGAGTACAAATGTCCTTGAAATTCAATATTATCATAACCGTTTCATTACTTATTCCCAATCCATGAGTTCATCCAACCCATTCCACATAAACCATTTAATGAATTTAATCAATTTAATATCATGTAGTCATAAGGAAAAGGAGGCGTAAACCCTCTCCTAAAATCCCATTAAAAATATCAAGGATTCCACTATGATGGAGAGTACACACAAACACCCAAAAGGGTGGTAAATCACGGGGAAGATACATAATTTTACAACATGGGTGTTTCAAGTTGATGTCTACAACCTATAACAATCACATGTTACTAAGTGGGAAACCTATCTAGATTCCAATCAATTTAATGAAGGAATTAGTTTAATTTTAGGAGCAACATTGGAAGGTCCAACATGTTGTATAAGGCCAACATAGTATAAAACAACTAGACCATAAGGGGAAAGGTATAAAAAACATGCTGCATACTTGTGGTAGAACACTCATCTATTATCGACTCTTAATTCAATCCATATCAGAAGAAAAAGGAATAATAGATGAATACCCTGAAAATTGGGCATATTCGCTTGCACCAAAATAAATCTGTTGATAAAAAGAAAAATGAATAAAAGAACAATATGAATGAATAAATCACCATCACAGATCCAACAAGATGAAAAACTATTGAATTAGAGTTTGTATGATGAAATAGAACCAAATCCTACCTTAAAGATGTGAATAAGGTTCAACGGGAGAAAAGAACTCCTCCTCTATCTGCTAGAAAAGAAGAATAAAGAATAAGTTTAGGTTGTTATAATTTTAATGGAAAAACATTCATTTTACCCAAAAACACCGGGTATCATGGTTTGGACACATGGTTGGACAAACAATGCGCTAACCCTGCACCCTTCACTACCTCAATAGGTAACCCGCATGGTTCATGCACATAGTTTGGGAAACTATGCGCAAACCATGTGATTTTACTCTGCTAAAAACTATAAGTTTCTCACATGGGCGTGTGACCCTGGAGACATGGTTTCATAAAACCATGTGGCCCTAGATAGATACCTAGAACACCTTACATAGTTACTGCTAACCATCCCTCTTAGTTTACACGATTTCTACTAACCGTGCATCCCAGCTTCTTTTTCTATAAATCGAGGCTCTGAGCTCTGAACAAGTCCCAAACACCCCCAAAACTCCCATAACCTCATTAGGCATCCAAATTTTATCAAAACCAAAGATTTAACAAAAAATTAAAAATATTTTTACCTCATAGAAAAACCTAGGATCTTACAAAATTACCCCCTTAAAGATATTTGTCCCTGAATTTACCTTCCAAGGGTGGTCAAGCATCGTATGAGAATAACTATGGATACTGAGCACATGCATTGGACACCATATCCCAAGTCTTATTTTATAAATGAACATAATTAAATATCACTCATACTATAGGAACATACCATCCCTAAAGAGCATTCATGGTTTGATCAAATATACATATATGATTCTCCTTGAAGGGCGCATCAACCTACAACTCAACCTCATCTGGATTTAGAGTATGAGATGGGTATGAGTGATAACGATGTGGCTGCGATATATGGAATACATTGTACATGGATCAATAACTATGAGGTAACCACAAACAATAGGTTATAGGCCCAAATCTATCAAAAATCTTGAACAACCCAACATATCACGGTGAAAGCTTACCATGTCACCAAATATATCTGTTCCCAAGCCTCAGAGAGATACATAAAAATAACCGATACTTGACCTTGAACTCTAGAGGTCATCAATGGTGATTGGTGTAGGATTTCTATTAAACTATTCCTTAGCCATCTATTTCCAAATCATATAAACCCACTATGAATTCTCTTGTATGATATGCAGTTCAAGCAGTGCTGCCTTTCCTACCTTTAACCAGTATAGGGGTGATAAATATGGACTAAATTAAAAATCCTCATAAGTTTCCATCTACATAGTCTCCTGATAGCTATTATTATAGGCCAATTCAACCAGGGGTATATGCCTCTCCCAAGAGCCCGCAAAATTGAGGATTCATTCTATAAGAATTTCCTCTCGAACCTATATAGTTTTCTCTGACTGGCCATCAGTCTAAGGGTGGTATGTCATGCTCAAAAGCACCTGTGTTCCCAATGCCCTCTATCAGCCTTTCCAAAACCAAGATGTAAACCAGGTGTCCCTATTCGATACCATGGTATGAGGAACCCCTTGAAGGTGCAAAATATCACATATATAAAGTCCCTCATGCTCATATATTAAGAAGGTATCACTATTTGGTAGGATATAAAAGAACTTTGTGAGTCTATCCAAAATGAACCATAAAACATCATTACCTCAAGGAAACCTTAGAAACCTGGTCAAGAAATCCATTGCAACATCATCCCATTTCTACTCAGGAATAGGTAATTTCTATAAAATCCTAGCTGGTCACTGGTGTTATGACTTCACCTTCTGATAGGTCGTACACCTCATAAAAAAACCAAGTACCTCAGATTTTATCCCCATCCAACAATAATGACGGTGTAAATCCCAACATATATTGGTTATGCTAAGATGAACTTCCCAAGCTATGGCATGAAAATATCACATCATCTCCTCATGTATGTCTACTGGAACCCAAACACAACCATATATGTGCAAAATTTCATCCTCCCAATAGTCTAAATAAGTGGTGTGTCCTCAAATTCTATGCTCTCTTAAAGGAAAAGTATATCTGAATCTAACAATAGTCTCATCCTCAATCTATCTAGAAGAGTGTACTTCTCTGTTGAGGTAAAGATAAAAGTCTGAACGATACTATCCTGTACCTCTAAGTGAATCTCAGAGAATAAGTCAATAAGATTCCACTCACTACTGGCCTCTTGAACTGGCTGTATCTTAGTCATATTTCTTAGTGTATCAACTAATACATTTCCCTTTTAGGGTGTATAGGAAAGATCAAATTCAAAAGACTTTAGGTACTCAAACAACCTTCATTTTCTAAGATTCAAGTCACACTATGTAAATATGTACTTGAGGATTTTTTGGTCTATGTACACCACAAAATTCTCTCCCAGTAAATAATTCCTCCAATAACACAAGTCATATACAATAAAAACTAACTCAAGATCATGAATTGGGTAGTTCCTATTGTGTGGCCTCAACTAATGAGTCTAATACACCATGAATCTATCCCTCCACATCAAAACCGATCCTATCCCAATACCTAATGCATCACGATATATAGTGTATCTTCTTCTAGGCTCTAGAATATTCAAGACTAGTGCTAATATTAATCACCCTTTTATCTCTTGAAAGGCTGTCTCATAGGTATATGACCATAAGAACTTCACAACCTTCTTAGAAAAAGCCTTTAATAGGTGCTTATAAGAATGAGAAGTCCTATATGAAATGTCTGTAATAATCAACTATTCCTAATAAACTCCATATATTAAAGAAGTTATTGGGATGATCCTAGGAAACTATAGCTCTCACCTTCTATAGGTCAACTGATACTTCTATCTATGAGATAATATGACCCAGGAAGTGAATCATATCCATCCAAAAGTGCTACTTTGTGATCTTAGTACATAAATAATGATTTATCAGTGTATCCAAAAAGATCTCAAGATGTTTGGCATGGTTGTATCGATTATGATAATACACCAAGATATCATCCATGAATACCACCATAAAAAATATAGATATGGATAGAAAAATCAGTTCATCAGAGCCACAAAAACTACTAGTGCATTCATGATATCTAACTACATAACCAGATACTCATATAGACTACACTTTCTATGAAAAGTTGTATGAGGTATGTTTGCAGGTCGAACACGCACCTGATGATAACTCGAACTCAAATCAATTTTCGAGAAAACCCATCTTCGACAAAGTCGATAAAAGAGGTAATATATCTATGGAAGGGGATAACAATTCTTAAATGTTAACTAGTTCAATTTCTAATAATCCACACATAGCCTATGGGTTCTGTCTGTCTTTTTTATAAAAAGGACCAGAAAACCCCACAAAGAAGTACTGGTTTATATAAACCCCTTTGCCTCTAAGTCTTATAGCTACCTATTGAGCACATGAAACATAATAGTAGACATCCTTTAAGGAGGAATGGATACTAGTGAAGCTCCTGTAACTAGATCGATAGATAAATCAACCTCTCTCTCAGGACGTAAACCAGAAAGGACTTCCAGGAAAACATCCCTAAAATGATTTACTATAGAAGGGAAATACATCTATCATATTCCCTAATCATCTAGGTATAAACTATCTATTTTAGATTTCATACTACTTATCCCACAATTCTCCAGTCCCTCTAAACCTTCATAGAAATCCCATTCACCATTGTGAATAAAAATCCCACCACATGGTGATGTGAAAATCACCCTTCGGTGATAGAAATCGACATGGGAATGATAAGAAACTAGCTAGTCCATCCTAAGTATGACATCAAACACCATAATCTTGAGGAAAAAGTGGCCCCATATGAAGTGACGCCACCTACCTTATGGGGGAACTCCCTACACTAGTGTAGAATTTCTAATCTATTCCCCAACAGAGTATCAAGCGTCATAATTCCATCAGAAAACTGAACAACGATCCCGATTATCTCCATAATAGGTACATATATGAAGCTATGATAAGAACCTATATCAAAAAGAGTAGATACTAGTGTAGAGGATACTAAGATCATACCTCTCACTATAGATATACCTATGCTTTGATCCTTAGGTTTTAGATGCATTGATATAGCTAGCCTGAACCATGGCCCTATGAAACAACATGACTACCCTAAGCAGGCCCACTCTACTATTGAGATGAAACTAGCATCTAGATTACCCATCCAAGACCACCCCATCAGCCTAAATGATTGGTATTACTCTAGATCCTAGCCTAATGCAGAGTTGTGAAACCCACTCCTGAATCTAGAGTCGGAGTTAACCCACTACCACTGACCACTAGAGGAAAGGTCCTATAAAAACATTATCGATGGCCCATCCCACCACAAGCTCAACACTCGACTGGGTCTCTATCTTACTATATCCTCACATGTACCTACCTTTCACACTAATGAAAGAAGACAAAAATACCAACACTCACACTTTGGATGGTATTCCCCTCACAAGAAACCTCAAAACAATACTTCCTTCCACCAATCACTGAACCACTAGGTTGTGAAGCTATAATACCCTACTCTAGGCCTCTAGTTTCCCTCAAATTCAATTCAGTAATTAGTGCCTGATTAACTATCTAATATATCATTGTCAACTGAAACATGTTCAACTATGACCATTGAACATTCTTTAGAACTTCCTCAAAGCATATCTCCCTAGACGGCTCATCAGAAAGATAGATAGGCATAAAGAACTAAAGCTCTATAAAGCAAGCTAAATACTCTATAACAGTCATAATTCCTTACTCTAGACGCATAAACTCACTGGCCTGTTCAGCTCTTAGAGTCTCTAGAAATAATTAATCATAAAAATTGTATTATAAATCCGTACAAACCATATCTCAAATCTTATTAGCCTAGTTAAAAACATCCCACCATAGCTTAGCAGATCCTCAAAGCATATACATCATGAGCTTCACTCTCCTCTCATAAGGTGTCTTTAGATTCTAAAAAATAAATAAAGTTGTCTCAATCCACAACTCAACATACTATGGACCACCATACCTTAAAAATTTGGGTGGATTATTCTACTGGAACACATGCATCAACTCTTCCATATATGTGTTAGTTTGCAGGCCCCCTGAATAGTATGCATATATCACAATAAACCCTCTTGAAATTTGGAATCAAAATCTACATTAGGAAAAATGTGTGGTGCCATAAGTGAAACTTCTGGAGGTTCTACTAGTGGATCATGTCCTACTACTTCCATAACATGGTAATCAACACACTCTTGGCAGATGACTTGAGCTTTTTATGGTGAAATATTTCTAAAAATTCCAAAAACACACCTCAGAAAATATTTGGTACCAACCAGATCATAGATATAAGGATATGAAAAATTCAATCCTTCCAATAAACAAGCCACACCAATTTTCCTACTCTTAAATATAGTGTTGGGTAAAAGGAACAACTATAAAGAACATAAGATACACTGCCTACTGTCCACTATAAAGTCAGATATGGGTCAATTTCTCTGTTTCACAGCACATGTCTTGGTATATGGACTGTCTAGTGCAATTAAAAAATCCATTTATTAGTGAACTTACCATTTAAAAATTTCAATTTCATTTAAATTCATAGTTGTTTTTAATTATCATATAATTTTTGAATCAAATGGATCACCACTTTCAATCTATAAGGGCCCATACACCTTATAAGTTGAAGTGTGGTGTCTATTTAATCCCAACCATAACACGTTCCAGTCCATGCAACCAATGGTCCATAACTCATCATGCCATAATTGACTGCTTAGGGTGTCTTCTATAGCCCATGTAAGAAAACACAGTTTAAGTTACGACAGGCACTCTAAGTACCAATTATGTTTCTCAATATCCTATAAGAATCTTTAACTAATAAAAATTATGTAACACAAGGTACACATAATAAATGTCATGTAGTCGAGCAATGCATTCTATATGGAATGACATATGCATGGAAGGTGAATCCTGTAAGGTGCCTAAAATGACGCATAATAAATTATTCTTTACCATATCATCCAAGGATAAAATTAAATTCCTTTATCATAGTAATAGTAATATCATATATCATGTGCATCACCCAATAATGGAATAAAATAAAATGTAAAAGAAAAAAAATCAGAACATCATATCCCATCCTAGGGAATTTGGATCTTTACTATACATGGGTTAGCTACTCCCAGACACAACTCATTTCCAAATTCTAACAAATTACTATTTATCCTTTCTATCATCCTAAATAGTAAGGTAGAAAAATAAAAGAAAAGAAACATCCTATGATACGACTTTGTAATGTATTGACCTGGGATCCACTTAATGGTTCCCTAAGCTAATGGGTCATATGGTCTCAAGTGCACCTCCTCGAACGCCAAAGGCTGACAACTAGTAGCGAGGGATTAATTGTTATACTGTGGAGAATACAATCTCATAATTAGATTGTAGAATAATGGTGAAATCAACCCAATAAAAAATTGAATCATATCAAATATATGAACAATATAATACAAATCCAGAGGACAATAATAGTATACCAATCCAAGGCAGAATCATATACAAAGTGATGTATGCCATGTCTCTATACAAAATGACATACAATACATAGAAATATAAATCCAATATAATACATGTATCAAAATAAAAAAGTCTAAAAATGATTATCTTTAGGTAGCATCATGATCATAGCTTGGTCCTCTGCTTCCCTACTCCTTTGAACAACCAATCAATAATCGTAAAGCAAGTGATTTCCTTGGTCTCTACCTACATCCATGAAGTCTGTTTGTGTACCCAACGACGGCCCGAACATGGTGTGAGACAACATTTAGCAGGCCACCACCAACGGTGTCTATAATAAGTCTAGTTTTCACTACTGAAAATATGACTTTTCCCAATGCTTCTATACCAACGGTTTGTAAAAACCGTTGGTATAGGTCCTTTTTCCCAACGGTTTGGCCAAACCGTTGGGAAATCCCACTTTGTGGCCACCTTTCCCAATGGTTTTGGCAAACCATTAGGAAAAGTACACTTTGTGGCCACCTTTCCCAATGGTTTGGCCAAACCGTTGGGATAGGTATACCCTTTCCCAACGGTTTTGGAAAACCATTGGGAAAAGTCCACTTTGTGGACACCTTTCCCAACGGTTTTACAAAACCATTGGGAAAGGTCCCCTAGAAATCAACCTCCAACCCAGAATGAAATCAAGAACTATACCAACAGTTGTTAAACCTATTGGTATAGACCTATACCAACGGTTTTGACAACCGTTGGTATAGGTCCTGATAAGTTTTATCATATCTTCTTACTGAGAACATTATATAAATAAAAATTTAAACTAATTATGACAATACATATATATATTTATGTAATTATGTACACAAAAGTCATGTTAGGTTAGTGGTTAAGTCGTTCAATGATAAACTAGGGGTCCTGGGATTAAATCTCAGCGAATGTTTTTTTTTGAAATACATATACCAACGGTTCCATAACTGTTGGTATAGATTTTCATATTACTTATACCAACGGTTTCCAAAACCGTTGGTATAGGTCTATACCAATGGTTTTCGCAAAACCGTTGGTATAGACATATCCCAATGGCTTACTTGGCAACGGTTCTCCAAACCGTTGGTATAGGCTATACCAATGGTTTGGAGGCCTATACCAACTGTTCCAAACCTTTGGTATATGTTATTTTTCCAGTAGTGTTTTTTAATATAAACAAAAAAATTGTGCAATATATATAACAGTGATATAAAAAATAATCAAGAGTAATATTGTCCATCCAACAAGGATCACTGAAAACCAGTAAATGTTACACGGGATAACTATAAAACATGATAAAGCAAGTGTGATACTATTTAGTCTAAAAATGTAATCAAATACCCATACCAGTGCTACATGTAATGATTAATAAACATCCACTATGATCTATGTCGAGTAATCTAATTTCAGGACTATATGGGCGAGATCCAAGGAGTAGAAATGTCTAAGGCATCCTCAACATCCTATTCTATGTAATCAATTGTCAGTCCCATGGACAGATCCAATGAGTAGTAATGTCCAAGGAATCCTATATAATCCTGAATCCATGGAGTAGAAATTTTCATGGCATTCAATGTAGTTCTAAATCTTATGAGTAGAAATTTCCATGGAATTCTATGTAGTTCTGAATCTATGGAGTAGAAATGTCCATGGAATTTAACAAAATTCTAAATCTAGGGAGTAGAAATGTCCATGAATTTTCATATTATCATCACCATTTTATTACTTATTCACAATACATGAGTCCTTCCAACTCATTACACATAATCCTTTTAATTAATTTAATAAATATGATACCATGAAGTCATAAGGTAAATGAAAGATAAACCCTCTCCTAAAAACCCATTAAATTTATCAAGGATCCCACTATAATGAAGAGCACACATAGATACCCAACAAGGTTGTAACTCATGTGGAAGATATATAATTACATCTCATGAGTGGTCTAAGCTGAGGTTTAAAACCTCCAACCACCACAAGGTACTAAGCGGGAAACCTACCCAGGTTCCAATCAATTTAGTCAAGGAATTCATTTAATTTTAGGAGAAATATCTGAAGGTTCAGAATGACACACAATGAAAATAGGGTATAAAATAACTAGACCACAAGGGGATAGGTATGGACCACCTACAATATACTCATGGTAGAATAATCATTCAATATCAACTCCCAACTCGACCTAGACTAGAAGAAAAAGAAATAACGAATGAATACCTTGTAAATATGGCATATTTACTTGCAGCAAAATAACTCAATCGATATGAAGAAAAATGAATAAAGGTGAAATATGAATGAAGAACTCACTGACATAGATCCAATGAGATGAATAACTCTTAAATCAGAGTTTGTATGAAGAAATGACACCAAAGCCTACATCAAATGCTTGGAGAAGGTTCAATGGGAGAAAAGAACCCCTCCTATATCTATTGGAAAATAATAATAAAGAATAGGTTAAGGTTATTATAATTTTAAGGGAAAAATAGTCATTTTACCCAAAAACACTAGGTCACATGGTTTGGTCGTACAGTTAGCCAAACCATGCGTCAACCGTGCGCCCTTCCTACCTCAAAACATATAACATGCATGGTTTATGTGTAGGGTTTGGGAAACCTTGTGAAAATCATGTGATTGGACTCTAGTAAAAAATATAGGTGGATCATATGGGTTTTTGGCCTTGGATGAATAGTTTCCTCAAACCATGATGCCCTGGACAGACCCCTAGACCACCCCACATAGTTATTCCTAACCATGCAGCCTGGGTCAAACTATTTCCACTAAACATTTGGCCCAGATCCCTTCTCCAAAAATTGTTCCTCTGGGCTCCGAACAATCCCCAAACTCCAATAAAACTCATGTGACCTCATTATTCATCAACATTATCTCAAAATTGTATAGTTAAATAGAAATTAAAAATATCTATACCTCATAGAAAAATCTGGGATCTGATAGTTAGCCATAGGTGAATCTATGCCCCAACCACATCCATTTACTAGTATCTAGGCATGGATGTATTTTCTTGAAAAAACGCACAATCTCTACTTTATAAAAACTTATAATATTATTTTATACTTATATTTACCCTCAGATTCTGTCATAGAGTTATGTTTTCTAATCTAAGTTTTCCTAAATACAGTTCCAAATATTTTTATTAAACTCCCTTTGGTATGAACTATAAAAACTCTAAATCCAGTAACCCATAGCTGGTATCTACTTTATTACATTGGTATAAGATATACGGGATCATGTTACAAAGGAGCGATCAATTTAGTAGTCTTGAAGAACTAGATACGTACATGATTTCCATTTTACAATGGAAACAAAATATAAAACATAGTAAAAGTAAATATTATGCATCCTTTAAACTCATTCAAAGATTCCTTCTTCATATCCTGGGGAAAGGAAAATGAAATAAGGCTGAGATCAAACATTTATTAAGGGTTGTGTACAATGGAAGTTATCATGATTAAATAAATAATAATTAATATAAAAATATAAATAACTAAAAACATATTCAATTTAATTAATAACTTAATCACTAAATGCATCCATGAATAATATTAATGTAATAATCTCATGGATAATAATAACTGAATTCTCAATGAAGGGAATTCATATTTTTGGATGTCTTGATCAAGGCCTTGGGCTAAGATATATTCAAATATGAGAATGTATACAATAAAAACCTATTTAATAAGGCTATCAAACTAATTTGTATCATGAGAACTGTTGATGCATTGAGAGGCTATCTATAACCAAGACTGAATGTATAAAAAAAATATTCATATATTTAATGATCAATTTAATTAATATATAATATTACTTATAAAAAAATATCTATATTGATTAAATAATATAAAATATTAATATTTCCACAATCGATCAAATAAAATTCATAGTAAAACAATGTATGTAGAAATGGTATACTATTTAGGAAATAAAAAAACCCTTGATACAAATAATATGGATACGGAAGATAAATTAAATGTCCAATGAAAGGTTATCATATAAAATTTCATGTTTCATGAGAAAGTAAATGTATACAAAAATTAATCAAGAGATCAAATATGACCATCAATTTATTAGAAAGTAGTAGATTTTGTAATAAAATCAAGTCTTCTGAAGAATAGAAGAAAATGGAAGTGGACCATTTAAAATAAATTTTCATTATAGAATTTTCTTTTTAAAATCATGGAAAAATTTTATAAGAATCAAAATAGCATAAAACAGTCATGGAAGTGGGAAAATCCATTAAATCCATACATTTCAAAAAGAAACATTCCTTTTTCCTTTTTGAAAAAAGTCAAAAATAAACCTATCATAAAATATTAGAAAGATTCCTTTAAAAACATGTAAAAAATCAAAGATAATATTAAATTTACTTAATAAATCATTTAATCAAATAAAAAGGACTTTTGTAAAACAATTTTAAAAAATATAGACATGGAATAAAAATATACCTGATTAAAATTTAAAATAAGATCATATTTTCTTTTAAATATTTATTTGCATGATTCAAGTGTCAAAGAAAGGAAAAGTTATAAAAAATCATGTAAAATCATTAAATATATATATTATAATAAAATATATGGATTTACTAAATGATAAATTATAATTTTGATTCAACTAAAATATAAGCAATCCTATAAAAATGAGATTGTAAAATAAATTCTTACCTCTTTGGTAACTTGTAAACTGTAACCCATTAAAAGAGTAAGCTTGAATTAAAACTTTAATTAACATTAATAAATATATATTAATGATATATACATCAAATGGGTAGTATATAAACTACATAAAATAAAATAGCTGCTTGATACCAAATATATCTCAATGGAGTGTAAATTGAGATGAAATCCCTTACCACACACTTCAACTTAGTTGAACATGATTTAACCTCCTATGTAATAAATCTATATTTATTATAATTATACAAAATAACCATACAAATATCTGTAATATTATATATGATCCAATTATGACATATTATCACCTATTCATTAACAATCTTTCATCATTATCATTGTTTTGGGTGTTAACTGCTTCATTTTTCATATATGTTTTGATTTAACAGTTATGGTACTTTTTTTTGATCATGGTTATATCATCTATATAATGTTAATAATGATATAAAAATCATAAATATTTATTATATACATATATTTATAATCATTCATGAAAAACATACATGAAAAATGAATCACATCGATTAGTGTAGGTGGTAGTCCACATGTACACATGAGCGACATTATCATTTTTATCGGGTGGAAGGGTAAGGAAGTAGATGGTATATTAAATTTTAAAAATAAATATTATATCATAAATATTATATATATACAACATTTATATCATTATTACTATCCATATGAGGTGGTTATGGAAAACAAATTACATTGGTTCGTGAGGTGGCAGTCTTCTGTACACACGAGAAATGGTTTTGTTTCCCATTTGATAGAGAAGAAAATGGATAATTATTATGAAATAAATATAATAACATTTAATTATATGGGATATACTGGTGTTATTATATTTTAATTTTTATGTAAGGACTATAATTATTTCATATATTGTTTTGGAGTATTATATGGATTATTTATGGAGCTAGGCGCTGAGATAACATGAGATTTCAAGTCCCGGTGTCCCAGAATTAATTCTTGAAACATCTTAAATATATTAAAGAACAAACATGAATAGTTTTCATGAAAAATTGCAGTAACTTCTAAATGGGTACTTGGATTAGAAATATGAGGCCTCTGTTGAGTTCAGAGCGTGGGTTTTACCTTAGGCAGGATATAACCTTGGAACACGTTAAATGTTAGGATTGGGTGCGGTCATGGGAGGAATTTCAAATAAATTAATTGAATAAATTAAATTATTTAATTAATTTCTATGTCTAGGTTTTTTTTCAACATATATGTTGCTGTGGAAAAATCATAGGGTTAGCCTCATAACCTTAGATATTTTGAGATGTAGTGTTGGAGGAGATTCTGTTGGAGAAAGATGACCGGATCGTGGATTGTAGATCAGTGTGTGATGAAACTGAAGGATCTCACTAATGAAAAAAATAGATTCTTTCATTACCAGTAATCAATCCACCTTGAGGTATGGAATTTTTATTTTACGGATTTATCTCTGCTGTTTAATTCCTATGAAAAATGTGAATCAATCAACAAACAAATTGATTCGTGGATTGTGTGTATTGTGGGTATGTGATATATATTATATGGGTTTTTGAATTTCTTGGTTTATTATGATAAATATCTTCATTTTCATTATAACATAAATGAATCAAGGTAAACAAGAACATTGGCCAAGGCCTGTTCCTCATGTTTGGGTGTTGTGGTTTTCTTTCCTCATTCTTCGTTCATCGTGGGAAATTCCTTGGCATGCAGTTTAATAAATACCAGATAAGAAATTGTTGCACACCCATTTCTTGGTGCAATATATTATTATCACAAATCTGGTATCATATCGATGATGGGATTGAGTTATAATGACATATTTAGAACATATCAGAGTTCTTTATGCGGGGTTCGACGTACGAATACCTGGAGATGATATATAGGGATTTGCTATGCGTTTGGGTTGATAGATTATGGCGAGTAGTGATGATAAGGATCATCCAAACCAGATCCAAACTCTGTAGCATGATTCATGGTTAGATCAGAGGCTATAGGAGAATAAGATGATGCAAATTAAGAACTGTAGGTTCTGTGAAATCCCACAGAACACAGCGTGTAATTTGGGATTACATGACATGTGGGGCCCTGACTGCAACACTAGGGTTTTTATGAGAAAGATAAATATAACATGGCATGCGACTAATGACAAATGATTTTTGAACCTCACATGGAGGCTTGGAGTGTACTGTGGAGGGTAAACATACACAATAAGAACTACATGGGCTCAGAAATGCTGTGTACTTGAGCACGAACATGGCTAGAGGGACACAAACATGGTCAGGTGTACACAACCTTAGACACACTGTGTACTCAGAGACAGACATAAAAATAGGATGTGATACATGGTTAGGACCTAGTGATGAAGGTACATGTTGTGTACTACCATTACACACCTTTTAATCCTTCAAAGAAGGCTTGGAGTTGTTGTCCTCTTCATCTTGGACAAGTTTTGTTAAGGAGTATTCCCTTGATCCATTCTCTGAGGGTTAGTATAAAATTGTGTCCTATACATTGTTTTATGATCCCTTTAGAGGGACTTTAGTCTTGGATAGAGTTTTTAGAATCCTTTCACGAGTCTTATAGTTAGATCCTTTATTATCATCTTTCCCTATGTTGAGTTCTTGGTATCTTCATGTCCAACACTACACGAGCATCAATTTTTTACTTAGAAGGTTATTCCAGTTTGAGTTTTTGGTATACCCCAAGGCCTTGGGTGTGATCCTCATCTACATATCATTATCTTTAGACTTCTAAAATGTAATTATTATGGTGAGACCCAATGATCATGACATCTTGGATGGATACCATCAGTGCTATTTGACCAATGGAGTGTTTTCTTCCATATTAATTCTATGTGGAACCTTTGACTAAGAACCATAGGATGGAATTATGGTTGTTACTTTACCTTGAGATTATGTTTTATTGTTGATTATATCTGTATATTCTTGGTATATATGCTATAAACATATATTTGTGATGAGATGAGTGTTATTATTGATGCTATATGCTTAGTGATTTCAGGGTGTCCTACTAGGTATTGGTATACACACCCCTATATGGGATTTTCCCACATGTTTCATGTGGTATGAAGATGATTGAACCTTTTAAAGATTCCTAGAGGGACCAGAACCAGGTAGATCTTAGCGATCCAGACAGATCGAGGTGTGTTCCTACAGTCACCTTGACAATAGTCTTTACCAGTTTATAGGTTGGACTTGTTTTTAGTTTCATTTTGGTAGGCTTTAATTTGGCCTTTTTGTTTTCTATTAATTATTTTCATACTCTAATGGTGGGATTTTTAGATGTATTAATGTATAGTTATTAATTGTTTTACATTTCTGTATTGTACGGGTTTGAATATGTGTGAATTCATATAGGTACATTAAGCTAAGGCCTCCCATGTGAGTGATATGCCTACTCGGTGCTGGTCGTCAACCCCTGACCTATTAAAGGTGGGATTAGGGTAGTCACAGTTTGGGCCTTGTTGGGCTAGGTCATGATAGAGTGGTATCAGAGCAATTGATTCTACCTTAGGACTAGAGTCTATGAGATTTATTTGGGGAAATAGTGTTAAGTGTTTTGGGTTCGTCTTTCAGGCTAGAGACTCCAGTGTTGGGGTAGTAATAGACATATCTATACATAAAGAATCTAATCACCTTTCTTTATACTTGGCACATTTGGATATTTTTTCCAGGAAAAAAAATTGGTATATGCATCATATAGGAATGGTTTATAGTTTCTATGTCCTTATTGAGTTAGATATCCTAATATATATATTTACCATGGTATATCTTGTCTATTTCAGGAAGACTCCATGACATATTCCTATTAGGATTCAACATTAGGATCTTGAGGATAATCCCCTCAATGATGAGGCTTTGATAGGGGGACTTATTCTGGAGGTGTTACCTCTATGTGGTTCACCAAGAATACCAATACCTATTGAGTAGTAAATGGTATCAATAGTATTAGTAGATGATGTGAATAGGATGAGCATGATTAATGAGTTTTAGTAATAATGACTCCTTAGGTTCTGAGGCTAGCCCAACCTACAAGAGGATGAGAAATAGCTTGAGGCAGTGATGCGAGTTTTCTATATTGTTAGGACACTGGTAGTCCGGATGGCAGTCCTTGCAGTGAGCCTTCTCCATGGATTTTTAGGAAAATGGTGGGACTTAGTGACCCATTTTTATGATGAGACGACTATTTCATGGTTATAGTTTGAGCACCTTTTTAGAGAGGAGTTCTCTCTAGCTCCATTAAGGGATGTTCACATCCATGAGATTCTACAACTTTAGTAGGGAAGTATGATAGTGGGTGAGTATTCATTGAGGTTTACCAATATATTTTGGTACTCAATGGATAGGTACATGAACAATTCTATTAATATTGGACCTTTAATAGAGGATTAAAAAGATAGATCTGAGATAGAGTGATACCTTTATGAATCCCTACCTATGTTGGGATGCTAGAGTGAACCTTAGTGTTTGAGAGTATCATGGATGAGCAGACATATATGGTTGTTGCTGGAAGTGGCCACAATGGAGATGAGACTTTGGATCTAGGTATATGATGTCAGATTCAAGGACTTGGATGTGAAGAAAGTTTTAGGGATGCATAAAGGTATCAATCTAGCTCGGATTTATCTTCATAATACTTTATTAAAGGTCCAACCCTGATATCTATTCCATCATATCATATGGCTCTCTCAAAGCTTCATGAGTTGAGGGTGAAGTTGGAGGACTTGTAGAGGAATGGATTTGTTAGACCCAATGTTTAACCCTCAGCCACCCCATCATTGTTTTCCAAGAAGGAGGAAATAGCTTGAGTTTGTGTGAAATACCATCTCCTAAACCAGGTGAACATAAATAATAATTATCCATTACTAAGTATCGATGAACTCTTTGACCATTTGAGAGGGAAAAAATGGTTCTTGAAGATTGACCTCAGATCAGGCCATCACCAGTTGCGAGTATGGGACGAGGATATAATGATGATGGAATTTCCATGTTGTTACAATCACTATGAGTACTTTTTGATTCCATTTGGCATGAATAACTCCCCAGTAGTGTTTATGGGACTCACGAACTAGATCTTTCATAATTTCATAGATTGGTTTTGGTAGTCTTCATCGATGATATCTTATTATACTCAACACCCGATGAGGAGCACACAATACCCTTGATGATGGTTCTATATGTAATACAAGAGAACTATATTTATGGGAATATCTCAAAGTGACAGTTCTATATTTTTGAGTTCCACTTTATAGGATATGTTATTTTAGCAGACGATGTAGTAGTGGACCCAACAAAGGTTGAGGTAGTGATAGCTTGGGATCCACCCAAGAGTGAGATGGAGGTGAAGATATTTCTTGGGTTGGTAGGATAATATTGGATATTCATACCTTATTTCTCCATGATATAATCTCCCTTGACAACTTTGACCCAAAAGGGGAAGTATTTCATGTGGGAAGAGAGGTTCTAGTAAGATTTGTAGGAGTTGAGGTGGATATTTATGAGCACTCCCATCTTGTGATTTCCAAAGGAGGGTGTTGAGTACATAACGTTCTGTAATGTATTAGGGACTAGGATTAGATATGTTTTGAAGTAGAGGAATATGGTGATTTCCTATGGTTCACGTTAGTTAAGACCACATGATCATAACAACACGACACACAATCTTGAGTTAGTAATGGTAGTCTTTGCACTAAAGATGTGGTGAAACTACATGATGTGAAGGAATTTTCTCATCTATTCTGACCACAAGAGTATCAAGTATATATTTTATCAGAAGGATATTAAATTGAGATAAAAGATATGTCTAAAGTTCCTCCAGGATTATGATTTTGAGATTTTATATACTACTGGGAAGGGGAACTTGGTACTAGGTGCTCTCAGCAGGAGATATTTTTTGTAGTTTCTAAGTGAGGTGTCAGAGTAGTGGGCCTCAATGTAGTTATCCTTTGTGGATTGGGATAGAGCAGATTACCTCCAATATATAGTTGTTCCCCTATACCTTTATAGTGATTCAGAGAGGTATAGCTTGGGGATACAGAATTTGAGACCTTATATACTCATATATCCACTGAACATGCTATTGATGGATTTTTTGATGGTGGGAAGCATGTTATTGTTTTTATAGGATAAAAGATGGCACCGGTGACGTTGCAGGAGGAGGTTCTAATAGATTTTCATACATATCCTTTAGCGGTATATATAGGCATGGAAGAGATGTACCAACACCTTTGACACCGGTTTTGGTGTCTAGGGATGAAAAAGGGAATTGCAGGGTTTGTTTCACGATGTCTTACTTGTCAAAAAGTGAAGTCTAAACACCATGTTCCAACGGGTTTAGCTCAACCCCTTAAGGTGCCCGAGTAGAAGTGGTATGAGATATCCATTAACTTTGTGAATGAATTATCATGTATGTACAGAGGACACGATTCTATCTAGGTGATCATAGATGGACTCACCAAATCATCCCACTTCCTAGTTATCTAAGAGCCAAGTTCAGTAGAGAGCTTGAGACACCCTATGTGCAGGAGATAGTCCAACTTTATGGAGTTCCCTTGATGATTGTTTCTGAATGTTATTCTCTCTTCAAATATTATTTATAGAAGGGATTATAGGAGGACTTTGGGACTTAGTTACATTTGAGCACAACGTTTCACCCCCATACTGATGACTAGATTGAGCAGACCACTCAAGTTATGGAGGACATGCTACAATATTGTATGTTTAACTTTGGCTATAGTTGGGAGGATCACCTAACATCGGTGGAGTTTTCATAAAAAAAACAACTACTCCACCATTGGAATGGAACCATTTGAGGTTTTGTTCTAGAAAACTTGTAGTTCACCATTATACTGGGCTAACCTAGGAAAGTCATCACTTATGGTCCCAAAGTTGGTTTGATCCACTATAGAGAAGAAGCAGGTCATTTAGGAGAGGATGGGGACTAAATAGAGTCATTAGAATTCATATGCAGACTGATGATAAAGGCCTATGGAGTTATAAGAGGGAGACAATGTGTCTATATAAGTCTCACCTCGATGTGGATTATTTAGATTTAGTCAGGGTGACAAGATATCTAAGAGATTCATTGGCCCTTTCTAGATACTATGTAGAGTTAGTGAGGTGTTGTACCTCTTATCTCCACTACCACATTAAGACCAGGTACATGATGTCTTCCACTTGTCACAACCGAGGTGGTACATGCATGATCTATTGCATGTTATCGACTGAGGTGAGAAAGACATTGAGGATGAAGCTACATTTACTAAGTACCTAGTATTGATTGAGGATTGGTAGAAGAGGATACTTAATGAGTGATCTATTCCCTTAGTGCATGTCTGATGGAAGCACAAGAACCTTCAGAAGAGCACCTGGGAGTAGGATACCCATATATGCAATGACTCAAACTTTTATTAATGAAAATTCCTCTTGACCAGATTAAATGTCTTACTATGTAAAATGGTTATATAAGACATATGCACTTCCTTGGTTTTATGTTTTTGGATTTTAAAATGCTGTTAAGAATTGTTACTGTTTCTAATATTTCCATTAAACAGTTACCACATGATTAGTATAAATATAGATCTTTAACAAATCCAATTTACTTAGATAAAGGAAGCAATGACCTCATCTATTATAATTGCTCCACACGAAGCCCATTTTTCAGATCTCGAAAAGAAGGTAGCATCATTGGGCTTTGCTCTTGACCAAGCCCAAGCCGAGCTTCAACATGTTAAGCTTGAATAGAACTGCCTATGGGAGAAGAGGAAGTTGATAGAGATTAACACCCGAGCGATGTTATCCGAGTCACCCCAAGAGTCTATCACCATCACACACCTTACCCTTAGGTCTTATGTGGGTGTTATAATGGGTTATGTAACAAGACCCTAGTACTACGATTATGTGCATTATTTTTGTATAGAATAAAGAATATACATTCATTTTATTATAGTTACTTTGTAAATAGTATTTAAAGCACAAATAGTATTTTTAGTTAATATTCAATTTAGAAATCTATTTTGATGAATTAATGGATTTTTGAATTAAATAATATTTTAATAAAATATTATTAATAAATTAATTTTTATTAAATATAAATGATCATAATTTTTATTATGGGTTGAAAGCTCTTTGTCAAAACCCATGAATTTTTGATAAATGTTGATTTTATTTTAAAAGTAAAAATTCACATATTTAGAAAATTATTTAGATAAAATGAATATTATTTTTGGAATCAAGATGTCAAAATTATCCAATGGTGAATTTTTCATAATTTTTTGAGACAATCAATTTTTTGGGTAAAAATTAAATATTGTTTAAATATATAATGTGTTTTATAACATCATAATGACCCAATAGCAATGTAATAAAATACTATAAAAGGTATTTTTGGCCAATATATGTTTTAAATTTAAAATAATGTGATTTTAGGTTTTATTTATTTATTTTACCAAGCCTTAGTGGACCCTCCAAGACTTATAAAATATTTTAACATTTTAAAATGATTTCTTTGAGAGTGTGACTCACCCCCACATAAGCAAGACTAATATTTTAATAGGTTCAGACATTGGACTTAAAAAATAATGTTTTAAACTCCACTTTGGAAAAAAAATGGTATGGTTGTGATTTTATTAGTTTAATGTGCTGTGTCCAAAACCTAAATAATAAATAATTCCATATACTTTCCTATATAAACCCACTCCATCTCCCATTACTCTTCACTAAAAACCTTTTAAGCTCGAACAACCTCTGACCAACTCTCTCTATAATACTCCCAAGGCACCCCAATCTACCTATATGTCTGTCTCAAGCATCTCCCAAGCCTTTGGTATCACACTTCCAAGTAAGGGATTTCTTCCACTACTGGAAAGATGATCTTTCCCAACACTTCTATACCAACGGTTTGTAAAAACCGTTGGTATAGCTAACCTTTCCCAACGGTTCACCTAAACCGTTGGGAGAGGGTCTGTTTTGAACCTCTTTCCCAACGGTTCACCAAAACCGTTGGGAAAGAGGCTCAATTATCACACCCTTTCCCAACGGTTTTGGTGAACCGTTGGGAAAGAGTGACCTTTCCCAACGGTTCACCAAAACCGTTGGGAAAGAGGCTCAATTCTCACAGGTCTCAATTCCCACACCCTTTCCCAACGGTTTTGAAAACCGTTGGGAAAGACCTATCCCAACGGTTTTCAAAACCGTTGGGATAGGTTCTTTAATTTTTTCCAGATCTACTAACCGAGAACATTATATAAATCAAAATTTTAAATAATTATGATAATACTTATATATATTTATGAAATTATGTTTACAAAAGTGATGTTAGCTTAGTGGTTAAGTCGTTCGATTATAAACAAGGGGTCCTGGGATCAAATCCCAGCGGATGTTTTATTTTTGGAATTTATATACCAATGGTTCCATTACCGTTGGTATAGATTTCTTATTACCTATACCAACGGTTTTGGAAACCGTTGGTATAGGTCTATACCAACGGTTTTTGGAAAACCGTTGGTATAGACCTATCCCAACAGCTTACTTGGCTACGGTTCTTCAAACCGTTGGTATAGGCTATACCAACGGTTTGGAGGCCTATACCAACAGTTCCAAACCGTTGGTAAAGGTTAGTTTTCCAGTAGTGTTCCTTTCTCAATTTTCTTCAAGTTTCCTTAATTTGATATTACCTTTTAATTTAAATTAAAAATGTTGGGGGTATGATTTCCCACCTCCCTCATACTTCCCTCTTTATGTTTAAATTATGAGATACCTATTTCTCTCTCCTTAATGCCTCCCATGACACCCGTTACCATGCTGAAATTCTGTAAAGAATTTCTCTCTTTTCATTTACATTCAAGCAATTATTTTAAATTATATTTCTAAATTACAATACATATATTTGGAAATGTATCTACATGACCCCCATACTGTCCATTTCATGTACATATAATGAGACACCCCTTTATCTCTCATCAACAATTTTTATGAATTCTTACGTCACACTGTTATGCTGCCAAAATTGCACCACGATTCTCCAAGCTGAAGTCATTCTGTAGTGAGTACCATGCCCATTTCTCTATCAAGGGTATTAACATTTATGAACATTTAATTATTGGTTAAAGAGTATCATGTATGAAGTCCACATTTTTTTATCATGTAATAAATTATGATGTTTAATGAATCCATTTTGTATGATCTATGTGGTACACTTATGCATGAAATGAAATGATTAAGAAGGGTGCGCCCTGATAGCGCTCCAATGAATTGGGTAAAGATTATTACCATTATACGTAAAGTAAAATGAGGGTTTACTCATGATAATTCATGTGAAATGAGGGTTTAATCATGATCCATGTGTAATTAGACTTTTATCATGCTATTATCTTGTTAAATGTTGTTGCCACATTTCTAAGTTATGATAATCAGGCTATATCATGCCTTTATGTTCATGTTTCTTTTGTACTCCATTGATATTACTGATGCTTAACTTGTACTAAATTCTTTATGTTATTATTCTTTTACTCCCTTGCTTGGTTTTATATCTCACTCTTTTCTTATTCATGTCCTCAGGTTATCCCATGTAGTGTTAAGTACGAAGGAATGTTGTGGTCATGTAAAATAAGTTTTCAATAAAGTTATTGTGTTTTATGTATTATGTTGTTATCTATTTCTACTAATTTCCCAAGACACTAGACCTTTTGATCATCAGAGTTATATTAATTGAAATGTTATGTAATAAATCATTTTTAAGTGTGTAATAAAGATTCGGGGTTATTATAGTTGGTATTAGAGGATATGTTTAGTTATTTTTGGGATTATAATTAGAAAACCCTAGATAAAGCCTTAGGGATAAGAATAAGTAAAATAAAAAATCCCTAAATTTTGGTGAGTATTGATTAAGTGGTTTATCAATCAAATACATCCCTATCTAGATACGAGTAGGTAGAGGCGGATCTGACATAGATGTATCTAGGTGTCAAACCCAAAAACACCGCTTTGAGCTAGACTTAAATGGGAACTGGTGCATAAAATGGACCTTGCTGCACTCTTGGTTACGACACTCCTAGGGGATATGATTTGGGAAATTCATAAGCTTACTATGAACCATTATTAAGGGAATTTTAAAAAAAAATTCCCCTGATAATATATATTGGGAAGTAGATCGTGGAAAACAACAATAAGTTAAGGAAATAAATGTAATTTATAAGCTATCATTTTTTTCATTGGATTACACATTATGCGTTACCCCTAACTTTAATTTTATTCCAACCAATGGCCAGTAATAGGAGGACTCGGGCTAACAACCGATGCAAAGTTCAATGTGATTATTGTTCTAATGAGATTCCCAATCCGATGGGAGATGGAATCGCAAACCTCATCACATTACTCTCTCAGTTAACTCAAGTTTTGAATAGAAACAACATTCAACCCCCCTAAGAAAGAACAAGCCATAATCGAGAGCTTAATGTGACAAAGGCCTCATACTTTAAATGGATCATCTGATCCCTCAATTTTCGAATAATGGATGAACTCCATTGAAAAGACCTTATCCATCCTTCAATGTTCTAAACAAGAGAAGGTACTTCTGGATAGTTATCATATGGAGGGTGAAGCTAATAAATGGTGGACATTGATAAAAAATATGAATCCTAAGGAGGAGATCGAGGTGTTGGAATGAAATGATTTCCAAAAAATGTTTTTTGATAAATGTTCTCCTCACACCCTCATTATTAAGATAGAAAGGGACTTTCTTGCTCTCAAGTAAAAAGACGACGAATCCATTGGAGCATATAAGGAAAAAATCACAAGGATTGCACGATATGCCTTTGTCTTTGTCGTTACCTCTGAATGTGAGGTTGAATACTTCTTTGGTGGGATAAAACCCATCCTACAGAAAACCCTGAGCTATGAGGAAATTTTTTGATGTGCCCTCAAAGTCAAAATGGATATCAAATAATCTCAGGGGTATCATGGGGATAAAAAGCATAAGGTAGACTTTAATTTTGGTTATCTGATAGATAAATCCAATGATGCTAATAAATTCTAGCACCCCACTTGCCAAAGGTACAGAAAGAAAGACCCCATAAATTGCCTGAAGGGGACGAGAAAATGCTTTAGGTGTGGAAGAGAAGGGCACCTATCTTTTAACTACTGATAAGAAAAACCCACTACTGCGACAAAGGAGAGGAACGATCAATTTGACCCTCAATTCATTGTTCATTTCTTCAACTACAAATAACCAGACCACTTTTCAAATGATTTCCCTAAGACAAGGGTTTTTGAAGGCAGCCAACAACCTCTAAGGAAGCAAGGGGGATCTTTTTCCATCACTACTGCTGAAGTGAACCCTGAAAATGAAGTGGTAATAGGTACTATAGTTATTAATTCAAGAATAGAGAACATACTTTTTGATTCTAGTTCTACGCATTCTTTTTTATCCCAAAAGTTTAGTTAAACAATCCCAACACCACTAAAAATCATGAAAGTAAAGATTTTGGTGAAAAATGAAAAATGGGGAAATTATTTCAACCCATGAATATGAATCCTCCCCTATTACAATTTGTGGATTTAACTTCCCAAATAATATTTTCATAATTCCTATGGTGGAATTTGATGAAATTCTTGGCATGGATTGGCTTTCCTTTTATAGAGCCAACATAAATTTTTGTGAGAGGGAAATCACTCTCTATATGGAGAATTGACCCCAGATTCTTTACAAGTGAAAGGAGGAGGATGAATCTTCTTTAGAACCATCACCTCAAGCATGGATATTACTTCCCTATGAGCACACATATCTTTATCAGATGATTAAGTTGAAAGAATCAACCATCCTTGAAGACATGCCTATTGTGAGGGAATTCACTAAAGTGTTTCCTGAGGAATTACTTGGTCTTCCTCCTAGAAGAGATGTTGAATTATCAATTGATCTTATACCTAGGGAATTTCCAATATCCAAGACTCTATATAGAATGGATGTTGTGGAGCTTGATGAGCTAAAGAAACAACTATAGAAGAATCTGGATAAAGGGTTTATACACCCAAGTGCTTCACCATGGGGTGCACCGGTCCTCTTTGTTAAGAATAAGGATGGGTCAATGCGCCTTTGAATTGATTATCATGAACTAAAAAAAATAAAAATAAAGAATAAGTATCCTCTACCCCAAATTGATGACTTATTTGATCATCTACGTGGAGCACAATACTTCTCCAAGGTGGATTTGCGGTCAGGATATTACCAAGTAAGGGTAAAGAAGGAGGATATCCCCAAGACTGCATTTTGTACAAGGTACGAGCACTATTAATTCATAGTAATGCCTTTCAGACTCACTAATCCTCCAAAAATATTCATGGAATTGATGAATAAAGTCTTTAGATATTACCTCGACAAATTTGTGGTAGTATTTATAGATGATATTATAATATACTTAAAAACCAAGGAGGAGCATGAGGAGAATCTAAGCACTGTACTAGAGACCTTATGAAAGGAGAATCTCTATGAAAAGTTTAGAAAGTGTGAGTTTTGGTTGAAGGAAGTCTTATTCTTAGGTCATATCATCATAAGCAATGTGATATCTGTGTATCCCTCCAAGATAGATATAATTGAGGGATGGATGATGCCAACATTGATGAAAAATATCCATATCTTCCTGAGGTTAGATAGATATTATCGCCAAATTGTGAGAAATTTCTCACAATTGTCAAACCATATTACCCACCTAACTCGGAAGGGAGTCAAGTTTTCTTGGAGTGGTGAATGTGAAGAGAGCTTCAAGGAGTTGAAAAAGAGGATTATCACTGTGCCCATGCTCACACTACCCACAAGTAGAGAACTTTTTTTGGTATTTAGTGATGCTTTTAAGAAGAGCCTGTGATTTGTGTTAACAAAAAATGAAAAATTACTTGCTTATGCTTCAAAAAATTAGAATTTCATGAGAAAAACTATCGAACACATGATCTGGAGTTGGCTGCAGAAATCTTCACTTTGAAAATTTGGTGACATTACCTCTTTGGGGAGAAGTGTGAAATATATACAAATAACAAAAGCCTCAAGTATATATTAACACATAAAGAGTTGAACATGCACCAATAAAGATGGTTAGTGCTGATCAAATACTATGATTTATCAATCCATTACCACCCTAGGAAAGTCAAAAAGGTGGAGGATGCTCTAAGTAGAAATGACCCAGTGATTCTATCATTGATGAGAATTGAAAAGGATCTAATCTTATTATATTTGAGGAATATGGACATGGGAATCATAAAGAAGGGAATATCATCGATCCTTTCACAAATTATTGCTCAAAATTCTTTTAGAAAGGTTAAAGGATGATCAAAAGGATGATGTGGGAATTCAGAAGAAAGTGGAAACTAACAGAAAAGGGAAATCCTCAGAGTTTAATATTAATGAAGATGGAATTGTGAGATTTGTGACAAGACTATCAGTTCCATCAAATCCAGAGTTAAATAATAAAATTTTGGATGATGCACATGGTTCAAATTTCTCTATTCACCCAGGAAACACAAAGATATATCGAGATCTCCGAGAGCATTATTGGTGGGATAACATGAAGAAGGAGATCACTGAGTATACATAAAAGTGATTGGTATGTTATCAAGTTAAGGATGAGAGGAATAAGTATAATGGGATGATTCAACCATTACCCATACCAATGTGGAAATGGGAAAACATCACCATGGAATTTTTCACTGGACTTCTAAAGACATCCAAAGGAAATAATTCTATCTAGGTTATTATGGATTGTCTTACAAAGACTGCACACTTCATTGAAATTTGAGAGGATTTATCATTGGATCAACTGGTATAAATATATATGAGAGAAGTGTTAAGGATGAATGGAGTACCACTATCTATTATATCTGATTGATATCTAAGATTCACCTCTAAGTTTTGGAATAGTCTTCAACATGCTCTAAATACAAAGATGAACTTCAGTATGTCTTATCATCCTCAAACTGATGGCCAATCTAAGCAGACTCTCCAAACCCTTGAGGAAATGTTAAGAGAATGCTCAATATACTTTAAAGAAGGATGAGATCAACATATTCCTTTGGTTGAGTTCTCTTATAATAATAGTTTCCACTCAAGCATCCAAATGACTCCTTATGAAGATCCTTATGGGAAGAGGTGTAGAACACCGACATGTTGGGATGAATTTGGGGAGTAAAAACTCCTAGGTCCAGAAATGGTTGAAGAAATGGTAGAGAAGGTTAAGACCATCCAGTGTGACATTAAAGTTGCTCAGAGTAAAAAAAATAGGTTTTATGATAATCGTCGATGAGACCTAGATTTTGATGTTGGAGACATGGTATTCCTCCTCATATCACTGTGGAATAGATTTATGAGATTTGGGAAGAAGGGAAAGTTTAATCCAAGTTACATCAGCCCTTTTGATATCCTTGATCATATTGGAGCAATGGACTATCGACTAGCATTCCCACCGAACATATATTAAGTACATGATGTATTCCATGTATCAATCTTGAGGAAGTACATACCTGACCGATTGCATGTACTCAATCCAAAGTTGGTACCATTGGATAATGAAATCTCTTATGAAGAGAAGCCCATGAGTATCTTAGATTGTAGATAAAAATTTCTACGGAATAAGATAGTGCCCCTCGTCAAGGTGTTGTGGTGAAACCAAAATTTTGAATAAGCAACGAAGGAATCAGAGGAGGTGATGAAGAAGAGTTACCATCATCTGTTTTAGTGTGGTAAAAGGAAATTTTGAGGGAAAAATTTCTTAATGGGTGAAGATTGTAATGACCAAAACTTTTATTAATGAAAATTAATCTTGATCTGATCAAATATATTACTATGTAAAATATTTATATAAGATATATTCACTTCCTTGGTTTTATGTTTTTGGATTTTAAAATACCGTTAAGAATTGCTATCGTTGCTAATATATCTGTTGAACAGTGACCACGTGATTAGTATAAATATGGGGCTTTAACAAATCCAATTTACTCAGAAAAAGGAAGTGATGACCTCATATAGTAGAATTTCTCCATATGAATCCTATTTGTTAAAGCACAAAAAGGAGTTAGCATCATTGGGATTCTCTCTTGAACAATACTAAGTTGAGCTTCAACACGTTAAGCATGAACAGAACTGCCTACAAGAGAAGTGGAAGTTGATAGAGATTACCACCCGAGTGATGTTATCCGAGCCACCCCAAGAGTCAATCACCATAGCACACCTTACTCTTAGGTCTTATGCAGGTGTTATAAGTGTTTATGTAACAAGACCCTAACACTATTATTATGTGCATTATTTTTTTATAGAATAAAGAATATACATTCATTTTATTATTGTTACTTTGTAAATAGTTTTTAAAGAACAAATAGTATTTTTAGTTAATATTAAATTAATAAATATATTTTAGATGAATTAATTAATTTTTAATTAAATAATATTTTAATAAAATATTATTACTAAATTACTTTTTATTAAATATATATTATCGTAATTTTTATTATAGTTTGAAAGCTATTTTTGTCGAAACCCATGAATTTTTGATAAATGTCAGTTTTTATTTTAAAAGTAAAAATTAATATATTTAGAAAATTATTTAGATAAAATGAATATTATTTTTGGAATCAAGATGTAAAAATTATCCAATGGTGATTTTTTCATAATTTTCCGAGACAGTCAAATTTTTGGGTAAAGATTTAATACTGTTTAAATATATAATGTGTTTTATGACATCATAATGACCCAATAGTGATGTAATAAAATATTATAAATTGTATTTTCTGCCAATATATGTTTTAACTTTAAAATAATGTGATTTTAGGTTTGTTTTATTTATTTTACAAAGCCTTATTGGTCCCTCCAAGACTTATAAAACATTCTAACATTTTAAAATGATTTCCTTGAGAGTGACTCACCTGCACATAAACAAGACTAATATTTTAATATGTTATATAATTGGCCTTATAAAATAATGTTTTCCACTCTAATTTGGAAAAAACCATGGGCAAAAACCATGGGATGGTTTGTGGTTTTGATTAGTTAATGTGTGGTGTCCAAAACCTAAATAATAAAGAATTACCTCCCCTTTCCTATATAAACCCACTCAATATCCCATTACTATTCACTCAAAACCTTTGAATATCGCCCAACCTATGAACCCCTCTCTCTATAGTCCTTCCAAGGCACCCCAATCTCCCTATAAGCCTCTCTCAAGCCTTTTGGATCACACTTTCAATTAAGGGATTTCTTCCTTTATCATTTTTGTCCAAGTTTATTTATGTTGTTATTACCTTTTACTTTCAATTAAAAATGTTTGGGTATGATTTCAAACCTCCCCCATACTTCCCTCCTTATGTTTGAATTATTATTTACCTCTTTATCTCTCAATAATTCCTCCCATGCACACCTGTTACCATGCCGAAATTCCGTAAGGAATTTCTCTCTTCTCATTTACATTCCAACAATTCTTTTAAATTATGTATCTAAATTCCATTTCATGTGTTGGGACATGTATATATATAAATCCATTACTTTCCATTTCATGTAAATATTATTATATACCCCTTTCTATCTCATCAACCATTTTTATGAATTCTTATGTCATGCCGTTATGCTGCCGAAATTGCACTGCAACTCTCTAAGTCAAAGTCATTGTGTAGTGAATACCATGCACATTTCTCTATTAAGGGTATTCACCTTTATAAAAATTTACTTATTGATTAAAGAGTATCATTTATGAATTACACATTCCTTTATCTTGTAATAAATGATGATGTTTAATGCATCTATGTTGTATGATCTATGTGGCACACTTATGCATGAAATGAAATGATTAAGAAGGGTGTGCCCTGATAGCACTTCAATGCATTGGGTAAAGATTAGTATCACGATACATCAAATGAAATGATGTTTTACTCATGATAATTCAAGTGCAATTTGGGTTTAATCATGATCCATATTCTATGATCCTTGGTTCATGCTAATATCATGTTAAATGTTTTTTCCACATTTCGAAGTTATGATAATCATGCTATATCATGACTCTATGTTCATGTTTCTTTTGCGCTCCATTGATGTGCCTAATGACTAACATGTACTATATTCTTCATGTTATTATTTGATTACTCTCTTACTGGGATTTATAGATCACCCTTTTCTTATGCATGTTCTCAGGTTATCCCATGCGATGCTAAGTATGAAGGAATGTTATTGTCATGTAAAAGAAGTTTTCAATAATGTTGTTGTGTTTTATGTTCTAAGTTGTTATGTAATGTTCCTAATTTCCCAAGACACTATACATATCGATCCTCAGAGTTGTATTAAGTGAAATTTTATTTAATAAATCATGTTTAAGTGTGTAATAAATAATTCATGTTGTTATAATATACATTCTTTGTACCCACATCTCTTTGTGAGCCTTTTGTTTTGGATTTTTGGGATGTAAATCCCTAAGGTTGGGAGAATGTAATGACTATTATTTTTCTTTGTATTTTTCTATAATATTATATAGATTATTTATGGAGATAGGTGTTAAGACAACCTAATATTTTTATGACTAGAATTAATTTTTGAAATATATTAAATATATTAAATAACACACATGTATAGTTTTACTAAAAAAGTGGAATAACTCCTAAATGAAGACTCAAATTAGAAATAAGAGGCTACTGTTGAGATCATAGCATGGGTTTTACCCTATGCGCAATATAACCTTGGAATGTTTTAGATGTTAAGGTTGGGTGAAGTTGTGTACAGATGTTTAAAAAAAATAATTTAATAAATTAAATTATTTAATTTATTTCCATGACATGTTTTTTGTCTATATATACACTAATATGAAAAAAATACCAGGGTTAGCTGTATAAACCTGGAGATTTTAGAGGCAGTGTTGGAGGAGATTCCATTGATTAATGAAGACCATATCACAAATTTTTAATCGGTGTGTGAAAAAACTCAGGGATCTATCTAATGATAATAACAGATATTCGTTCATCATCCGTGATCGGTCCAACTTGAGGTAAGATGTTTTTATTTTTTGCATTTATCCCCTTTATTTTATTCCTATGATGAAATCGAATAAATAAACTAATTAATTGATTCTTGTATCATGTATATTGTGGGTATGTGATAAATATTATCTGGTTTTGGGGATTTATTGATCTATTATGAAACATATATTCATTCATTGTTCTAATGATAATGAATTTAGGACAACATGAATATTGGCCAAGGTCTGTTCCTCACATTTATGTATTGTTCTTTTCCTTCCCCATTCTTTGTTCATCATGGGTAATTCCTTGGTCCATGGTTATACAAATACTAGATAAAAAATCATTCTAAACCCATTTTTTGGTGAAATAGATTCTTATTGTAGATCCAAGTTTGGATCATCAACAGATTGGGTTATGATGACTTCTTGAGACCAGATCAGAGTTATTTGTGTGGGTTTCAACATGCGACTACTGGGTGATGTGATGGAGGTATTTTTCATGTGTTTTGGTGGATTGATTCTAGAGAATGATGATGAAAAGGTTTATTTGGACCATTTACATGCTCTTTGGTTTGATTCATGACTGGATCAGAGGTCGGAGGAGTGGAGGACGACAAGAAAGAAGAACCCTGGGTTTTGTGAAATCCCACAGAGCACGAAATGTAATCTAGTATTACACAACATGCGGGGTATTGGTTGTGGCATTAGGATTTTTGTGGGAAATATAAATATTAAATGGTGTGTGACCGATGTCACATGATATGTGACACTTACCTGGTGGCTCGGCGTGTAACATAGAGGGTACACAGACATGGCTAGGAGTACACAGGCTCAGACTTGCTGTGTACTCAAGAACGAACATGACCAGAGGGACACATAGAGGGTTAGTAATACATGGGATCAGACACACCATGTAATCGGACATGGACATAGGCACGGGCTGTGATACAAAGGTAGGATCAAGGGTTTAAGGACATGCTTTGTAATACCAGTACGTGTCACGTACTACTTCAAAGAAGGCTAGAAATCCTTATCATCTTCATCTTGGACAAGTTTCGTTAGGCTGCATTCCCTTGATCTATTTCCTAAGGGTTAATATATAATCACACCATATACATAGGATGGTGATCCCTTAATTGGGACTTCAGTCTTAGATAGAGTTTTTGGAATCCTTCTGTGAGGCTTGAAGTGAGATCCTATATCATCATCTTTCCCTAGGTGGAGTTATTGGTATCGTCATGACCAACATTATGAGAGTTTCAATCCTCTACTTAGTGGGTTATTATTGGTTGAGTTTTTAGTAAATCCCATGGCCTTTTAAGTGATCCTCATCTATGAATCGTTCTCTTAAGACTTCCATAATGTACTTCTTATGGTGAGACCCGATGGGAATAACATCTTAGATGGATTCCCTCAGTCTTGTTTGGCTCATGGAGTGTGTTCTTCTAGAAAAATGCTATGTAGAACCTTCAAGTAGGAACCCTAGGATTTCATTATGGTTCTGAATTTACCATGAGACTATGTGTCTATGTTGAGTATATCTGGATATTCTTATTATATATGCTATAGACATATACCTGTGATGAGTTGACTATTATTCTTGATGTTATATGCTCAATGATTTAGGGGTGTACTACTAGGAATTGTTATACTCACCCTTACATGGTATTTTCCCATATGTGTCATGTCCTATGCAGATGATCAACATTTTGATGAAGTCCTAGAGGGGTTAGGACCAAGCATAGCTTAGTGATCCAGACAGATTGGGGCGTGTTCCTATGATTACCTTGACAACATTTGTCACCAGTTTACAGGTTAGACTTGTTTTTAGTTTCTTTGTGCTGAGATTGTATTTAGAACCTTTGTTTTCTAGTACTTGTTGTCATACTTTTATGGTGGGATTTTTAGTTGTATGCATCTATGGTTATCAATTGTTTTACATTTTTTTATTATATGGTATTGGAGATGTGTGTGTGTGCGTATAGGTACATTAGTCTAAGGCCTCCCAGGTGAGTGATATACCTACTCGGCACTGGTTTCCATCCCTTGGCCTATTAGAGGCGGTCTTGGGGTAATCACTGTTTGGGCCCTATTGGGAAGGATCGTGATAGAGTGGTATCATAATAGTCATTTATACCATAGCACCGCAACCTATGATATTGGTTTGGTTAAAAAGTGTTAAGTGGTTTGAGTTATTTTTTTAGGATAGGGACTCCGATGTTGGTGTGGAGGCTGAAACATATATACACCAGGACTATGATCTCCCACATTTCAACTTAGTAAATGTATTCATTGGTTTTTGGGAAAAACATTTTTACATGTATCATATAGGAATGGGTTGCAGTTTCTATGTCCTTGAATTATCTCTCCAGATATACTCATTGTCTGTAGTACATTTTGTTTATTTTAGGATGCCTCCACAACATATGCCAGCCATGACTGATCATCAGGATCATGAGGATGATCCCCTTAGTGACAAGGCTTTGATATAGGGACCTATTTAGGAGGTGTTTCCTCCAGGTGGTTCACCAATCATACCACCACTTGTTGAGCATCAAATGGTACCGAAAGTACTAGCAAATGAGGTGTGCAGGCTGAGTGCCCTTCATGAGTTTAAATGATAGTGACCCATTAGGTTATAAGGAAATACCAACATATAGGTGTATGAGGACTTACTTGAGGTGGTGAAATGATTTTTCCATCTTTTCATGACACTGGAAAACCATATGGTAGTCTCAGTAGGGAGCCTTCTCCATGGCTTTACAGGATGATGGTGGGGTTTAGTGACCTATTCATACAATGACGGAACTCTTTATCTTCAGAGTTCAAGAGACTTTTTAGAGAGAAGTTCTACCCAACTATGTCATGGTTTGTGTGCATCCAAGAGCTTATACAGCTTCAAAAAGGTAGTATGAAAGTATATGAGTATTCATCAAGTTTTAGAAACCTCTCTCCGTACTTCATGGATATGGTTCGTGATCAGTTCTTTTGGGCTTGGACCTTTGAGAAAGGAATTTATAGTGACATCCAATCAATTTATAGAACTAATATTTTAATAAATTTTCATATATATTTAAATGACTTAATCCCTTCCACTTTAACAATTTGAGCTGATTTGCATCATTTTTGGTTTTTTGTGTATTTTGGGCTTAAATATAAAAATTGTTTAATTCTGAAATTTTAATAGATTTTTATCACTTTGTTATTTTGAGTATAAAATTTAAAATATTGATCAAATTGGAGTGATTATTTTTATAGTATTACTTGATTCATGGGATTCAACTTATTCTTATGGACCTAGATCTAATTTGAACATCCACATGCCCAAAATAATCAATCAAGTTGAAAAATATTTTTGGATGATAGAATGGAACCTAACTCAGTAAATGAGTCATAAATTAGAATAAAGATATCCAATTGAGTTTATTCAAGATTAATTTTAAATAAGACTCAATTATGTGTTTGAAAATTAAATTTAATGGAGATATTACCACATTAATGTGGCCATTTGATGCTCTAAATTAGAGGAATATTTAGAGAATCCTCATCTAGAAAATGTGCGACTCATTAATTATGTCATATATTCTTTTATACAAGTCCAAAGAGTTTGAAATTTGGAGATTCTAGAGAAATTTTTTATGAAAAAACTTATAAGAAGGACCCTTGGCGATTTTTTACCATATAGTGGGAATAAAAAGAGAAAAATTCTATTATACATATTTTAGTGGATAAATTTTCTACTTTTCCTTTTCCCTCTTTTCTTCTTCCTAGTTTTGTAATGACTTATTATTCCCCATTATTATTGGTTACCATTCACATAGAAGGGTATAAATTCTTAGTGATTATGTAAGGGGAGGTTTTCTCTTTTTTAATACTTGAGTTATTTTTCCTTACTGAATAAAATTTCTTTCTCTCTTCTATGATGTTGCTTTCAATTTCTAATATTAGTTTTAATTATCAAGTACGATCATATTTGGTTTTTGATTTTGTTGTAGATTTTGATTTGGTCAATGATAATTATCTCCCTCTTATAAGTTATAGTTTATATACAATGAAATAGACCAGGTATTAGTGGTAAAGTACACCAGGATCATCAATATGTGTGGGATAGGTAGTGGATTTTCATGACTGCTTGGGATAAACAAGACCTGGTCAGGAATTGCCTAAGTTAGTTTAGTATATTCACTAAAAAACTATCAAAAAAGAAATTATAGTATACCAAACTGAGATATTGGAAAAATTTACTCTCACCATCACCATTTGACCAAGGGAGAGAGAGAGAGGAAGCAATCATGGAATATCACTTTAACTGACTTAGTAGAAGAAGATTCGATAAATTGGAATGATCCACCACACACTGATCTAGGGCCACTATAACCGAAAACATACACTAAAATTAATCACTACAATCCATGAATCTTCCTTCCCAAATCAACATAAAAACTTGCCAAAAATGGTTCCTAGATCTGGAAAAAGACCAGATCTGGATCGCGGGAAACTGCATGCACCCCACCGAGTCAAGGCTCACTGCCAAGACTTTCATAGTGGATAGAGTCCCTTACTGAACTAGGTTTCCTCCTGATTCCAATTTATATTATATCATGAGATAATATTCCTTAACTAATTCATTAGAGGATTGTATAATTTTTGGCCTGCCTGTCACATAATGAAAACCAAACATAAGTGTTCTAGAAGATCATAAAAACCTTTATACTTTTATGATAGCATAAAACATGAAAATGAATCTATTTTCATAAAAATTTTATCGTCACATAATCATAATCCATATATATAAATAAAGTGGATGGTATAATAAAACATTCATTATTTCATCATATCATAATTTATTTATAGAAATTAATGGGTTTTATAAAAAAATTCTCAAAACATCATCATCATAATTCATATAGAGAAAGAACATAGATGATATCATTAGAAAATACCCCATTGGAGTATAATAAGCATAAATGGATCTTGAAATAGGTGAAAAATAAATTTAAGAGAGAATTTAAGAATTTCTTTAAAATCTGGAGAAAATATCCATTTCCCTTAGTATATTTAAAAAATAAAAAATTATATAATATTTTGAAAATGATTTTCTTTGAAAATAACCATGGAAAATTTCAATGGAATCTTCAAATAAAATAATGCCCATGATAGTGTGAAAGGAAATTCATTAGATAAAATTTAAAATAATGATTCTTTTCACACATTGGTAAATAATGTAAACAAAAAATCATATGGAAAATTTTGAAATGATTTCTTTTTAAAAATTTGTAATAAAAGTCATAGATGGTAGATAATTTTTTTTACTTTCATTTATGGGTAAATAAGAGCATTCATAAAAAATAAATACATGGACATTAAAGAAAAATATTCCTGAATAAAAAGAGAAATAAGGAAATATTTTCTTAATAACATTTTAATTGACATTTTATGAATTAAATATAGGATAATGAAAGGATAACATAAAAATACCAGAAAAAACCTGAGGAGAATAAAATATATGACGTTTAAAAGATAAATATCATATAATTTCCCTTAATGAAAACTTAACATATACGATCTTGATAATAAATGATATTATAACCTAAAACCTAACCTAATGTTTTTCATTACTTCATATGCCTTCAAAAATACTGTATAATATATATAGATTTATTATATATTATTTTGGAACCATATTCACATATATCTTACTACAAACTATTCCCTTATATGTATGTTTTGGTTTGATGGTTCTTTTCCTTACACCTTGATCATGGTTTCATCATCCCTAGAATATAAATAATGTCATAAATATATTATTTTTTAATCATACACACTTTTATAACCAGTCATATAGGGTGGTTATGGAAAATGAATCATGTCACTTCATAGAGATGGTTGTGTATACACATGAGTAATGTTTACATTTATCAATGGTTTGAATGAATGAAAGGTAAATAGTAATTATAATTTATAGAATCATAATTATTTCATAAATATCATTTATATTCATTAAATACATCTATATAACCATATATTAAAGATGGTGATGAAAAATGAAAAATATTGTTTCGTGGAGTTGGTAGTCCACATTTTCGGACAAGCGATGTTTTCATTTCCCATAGGATGGAAATAAAGACGAAAAATGGGAATACCATAAACATAGTAAAATTTTAATATATTTTAGATACTTATGTTATTATAAAATCATTGGTATTATATGTTTTAAGGATGTATACGATGAAAAAAACCTAAATTAACTTTGTTAAGAGTTATAAATCTACTTTGAGAAAACTCCTTTGTATCTCTTCTAAAGAACCATGGGGTTAGTATTTTAAAAAGAATAATACCTCTAGAAAGTGTATAGATAAGTTGAGAAGATATTTAGGTTCATTTTTTTTGAGATAATTTTCTCAAGATGGTGTGAATAATATAGTAAAATAAGTTCCATTTTATAAGTGAAGAGGGTGACATACTTGTAATTATTCTAAATTTTAAAATAATATATGGTCACTTTTATTGTCAAGTGAATCCAAATTGTATAAATTAATAAGATGTGATGAGATAAGGTTATAATACATTATATTATTTGGATTTAGAAAAGTTTTTAGGATATTATAAACCTTATCTCTTAAGTTTTACCCCTCACTAACCCTTTTAATCTTTACCGTAATAATGATTTTTTACCTCAGTTACTATTCATTACGAAAAAAAATAAAATTAAAATATTTTAAAAGCATGGTCCTTATAATTTAAAATTTGGAAACTATATTATGAATAGAAGAAATTACTTTCAAAATAAACACACAAAATTCGATAGAAATAATTTTTTAAAAAATGTATTTTTCAACCATAAAGTTGCTCTAATTATTTACCTTATAATCATAATCAGACTAACAAAAATTTATTTTATTGAATATATAATTTATAAATTAAATTAATTCATTATTACAGATTAGTTTAAGTTATTAAAATTGGAATTCATTGTGCACTTAAAAACAATTTTTTTGAAAAATACCCTGTTTTACCTTAAAATGATTTTCCCTTATTTATATTAAATAAAAAACCAATGTATTAATTTTTATTCATTCATTAAAAATATATGTAATCAAAATATTTATTCACTAGTGATCATAAAATATATAAAAATATAATTATTTTAATAAAATGAAAAAATTATCTTATTTTTAACATTTAAAACCGAGTACTTATTTCCTTTAAATTAATCAATACATTTTCATCAAGGAAAAATTTTATTCATATTTTTCATAATTTATTTTTTACAATTCATACCTAAAAAACAACATCTAAGTTGTATATGATATAATATTTCAATAATTTTTTCTTTAAGGTCGGTGTTTCATGTAAACCAAGCTACACTTTGAAAAGAACAAATATATATTCTAAAATATCATGGTGTTTCAAATGATTACTCCCACAATATGATCCAAATAAGTGGATTAATGGGTTATAAAATCTAATAATAGTAACTTATTTAATTTTTGTATCATTATAAATAATTTACTATGAGTTAACATGATATCACCACTCATGTCATGTAAGTAGGTGAACGATCCATCACTAAAAATAATAAGAGCATCATTATTGAGTGACATATCCATGATAAAAGGAATGTGGGTGAACGAGTTGTCAATAATTATAGAAAAAGTATGGGTGAATGGGTCTTCGCCACTCTAAATGAAATCCATAGGTTAACATGTCCTCACTGTAATAAAAAAGGTGAATGGATTATCACATTAACAATAATGAAGAATGGGTAATCACCGTAATAACATAGGTGAATGAGTCATCACCGTAATAATAAATGATTCTGGGTGAACAATTCATCATTACTCATAATATAACCAAGGTAACTAGTCATCACCATAATAATAAAGGTATATAGGCCATCAATGTAATAATAAAAGATCCTAGGTGAATGGGTCATGAGCACTCATAACCAAAATAAGATGAATAAATCATCACTATAATAAAAAAAGTTAACGGGCTATTAATATAATAATAAATGAGACCAGGTGAATGGGTTATCACTATAATAATTAATGAGTCTGGGTGAACGGGTCATTACTAATCATAATAAAAACAAGTTGAATGAGATATCATATTAAAAAAGGTGCATATTACATCAGTATTATAATAAACATATTTGTGTGGATAGGTCATAACCACTCATAATTGAGACAAGGTTAATGGTATATTGCCAACATAATATGAAATTTAATGGGTTATCACCATAAAAAATACAAAGGTGAATGTTTTATCACCATATTAATGACAATGATGGTGAATGGTTTATCACCATAATTATAACAACAAAAGTGAATGTGTTATCACCATTAACATTGTAATATATGTGAATGGGTATCACCATTCTAATAAAAATCATAGGTGGACAGGTTATCACCATAAGTATAACAAAACATGGGTGATAAAGTTATCACTAATAACATACTCCTAAACAAGGGTGAATAGATAATCTCAAATAATCATAACATAAATAATGGAAAATAGGTATTCATAATAACATAAACATAAAAAAAATGAATGGAAAATCATCACAAGTATACGGATAATCATAAAAAGTCATAACTATGATAAATGAGTTATTAACCTAGGAAGTAGTTCAACTAAACCCAATTTTACTCTATAAGTAATGTATTCCCATGATGTTGTACACCTTCAACACATATTTTAAGACCATCCCCTAATTGGAGAACTTTAGACATGAAACGAACACCTATATCATAAGGATCCCCCTATAGAGGGAACCAACTATGATAAAATCTCTTGATAGGTTTAATTTATAGTAACCTAACCCATTCATAAGATCTAAATCTTTAAGGAATTCTCAAGGATTACTCATAAGGATTACTAATTTAAGTCTTATACAAGGGTACCTCTCATATGTCATAATCTAAATATATATTTCCCCTTTCCCAAAATGAAAAGGCCATAAATGCCCATGTGTTCAATGTATAAGGTTTAGAAAACCCATCATAGGATATATAGTCCATTATCTCTGCTTAACATTTAATTAAACCACATTATTTTTCACTCCTATATATTAATCGATACATGATTCTCAAATAAAATAGTGAAATAATTTTGGGACCACCTACCTCGTACTCATATATTCCCACTCATCGAATATCCTTGAGTTATTCATCCTCAAAAATTTGAATCCATAATTTATAGAAAACACAAAATTTAAGGATATTGGGTGAAGAAGGAAGGAAAAATGATAGAGAACTCAAATTGTTGAGTGGGAGAGACATAATGGATATCTTAACCTCTAAAAATCCATTTGGTGATGTTTTAATCTGAGCTTGGATGATGAATATATCAATGTTGGTAGTAAAGAAAATCAAAAGGGAGGAGGGTTCCCAGTGTGCTTCTAATGAGGGAGGGGTTGGTTGAGAGTATTTATAACATTTTAAACTATATTTTTTTTTATTAAAATTTTAACAAATATTAAAGTTTCACACCTAGTACCCAATAAACTTACACCAGGTTCCTGATGTACTACTAGGTTCCCACCCAAGGGAAACTGGGTGGCTGATGACCCACATAGTCTATCCCCTCTCTACCCAAGCCACCATGTACCTAATAGTAGACCATTCAGGGCTTGATGATATATTTCTCTTTTTGATATATTTATAATTGAGTCTATTTTCTCAAATATTGATCCTTGACCTCCACCAACCACTCCAAAAATCAAATTCCATAAAATTAAACATCGAATAAAAAAACCTAGGTTAAATTTATACCCCAATAGCACAAGAGCCTCAGCCCAGTCGGTGAGGACTTTCCTAGTGCATCCAAGAGACATGAGATTAAATCCGGCTAGAGAAATATTTTTGGGTTACTGTCGTAGTAATATAGAAGGCACTGTAGTATGTAGTATTTGGTACTAAAACAGCCATAACTATTCATCTGTTTGGGATTTCGGGCCACCAGTTTGATCCTCTAGTCCTTCAAGGCCTTTGGGACACCCAAGGCCTTCTTTCCTCCTTAAGACATTCAGGCCACCTCAAGGCCTTTGGGCCACATGAAATTATTCTTAAATGAACCAGGAAGACTCTACAAGGAGCAGACTCTAGATGGGGATTCAAAGCAGGTGTATTCACCAGAGTAGAGCTAACATATTTGGTAGAATGAGAGGGTATGAAAATTGACATCAGGACCAGCCTATTCATGCACAGGAAGCCTAGATGAACATCCTTGTGAATGTGGAGAGCTAAAATCATTATGTATATGTTGGGGATGGACAGTTCAAAGTAGTTATAGTCTGGATGAATTCATCTTAGACATTCGGGTCATGTAATGTCACGAAGCCTATGGGCCATGTTAGGGTTCCCCTTCAACCATAAAAATGAGGATTAAAAAAATGAATAAAAATAGAAGGCTTTATGTCCATTCGGAGTAATTCATACCTCAGTATATGGGGTTCATTACAAGATACATATATTTTATAGGACATTGATGATGCCTAACTATCAGGTATTGGGGGCTCATAAGAATTGAGACTTCTTCTAATGATGTTTTCACATGGTTATCTCTAATAATGGAGGTTTTAGGACGAGACCAATAATACGAGCACCACATAATTAATGTGTCATAATATGATCTAATCTGGGAGAAAGTGTGTTGATCCTTATACTTGAGATCATTATCAGTGTGTATTGGGGTTTGCGTACTTAGATGCATGATGAAAGTAATGATATATTACTCATAATAAAATAGATTGAATTAGGTGTATCATTACTATTATTGCATTGATTTAATGGTCAAGATAGAATTGTTTTATTCTAATATATTGAATAATATATCTCAATCCCTTTGATTTGGAGAGAATCATCCAACTAAAATCCATGTACGTAGTAGTTTATTGACTATCTCTTCTTGTCAAGTAAAAGGAAGATAAATCAGGTAGAAAGAATGATGAGACATGTATGAATTATTCTTGATGATATATTGGTCTAAAAAGAGATTACATTACACAATAATATTCATAAAAATCTTTTTTGTTTTTGTTTCTATGACTTATCCATTTCTCTGTGGGGGTTGTGATATTTTTATAGATACTTCTCCTAGTCATTGGGTTGGAGATACTACTATTAAGAAAATATCCATAGGATCACACATAAAGTATATCCATAATCTATAGATTAAATTGAATCTTAATTTAAGAATAAATTTATTTGAGGTTTGTGGAATGATATTTATTCAAGATATATTGATTGTAAATTCAATCACAAGTTATTCCAGTCAATAGTAAGTGATTTAAAATTTTACCTGCTATTTATTCACAAGATAAATAAATTTAATATTTATTTATACATGATATTAGTAAATAAAATATTTTTTTTTTAATATAAGTGAATGTATTTATTTTATTTAATGAGAATAATTATTTTATAACTTAATGCTTAATAAAATATTATGGGATAATATGGACTGATCTAATACTCCAATTGATATATTTTTAATATCATTTAGAATAACTAAATATTTACTTATTTAATAAATGATATTAGTTTCACATGTCAAATAAAAAAATATTTCTATATTTATTATTATTTGAATAAGTGACATTAGGTCATTATTTGGACTAAATTAAAAGAAAGGGGCTCTGTGTAATTATTTTAACTTTAACCTAGATATAAAAAAGAAAACTTTTCAATTTTATTTCACATGTAATTGATTTATTTAATTTCACTATTCACACCTTGAGATAAAGCTAGAGATAATCAACCCATATCTCTCAAATTATTAGATAGAGAAAGTAAGTAATTTAAATTATAAATATATAGATTACCTGAAGATATGGTTCAAGTGTAGAATAAAAGTTAAATTCAAACAAAATTAAAATATAGGAGAATCACAGAAGCTATAACTTGAGTTTATCTAGGAAAAAGGAGTTACTCTTCTAAGTTTCTGGGTTGGTTTATTATCAATTTATAAACTAACTGCAAGAACTCGGGTTTTTAGAATGAGTCAAAATCCCGAATCTGTTTGAATTTTGGCTTGTTCTGAGAAAACTTGGAGAATCTATGAAATTTTTTTAAAGTTGTGGAGGTCGTAAAGGGGCACACGATTGGTGCAAAGGCTGAACAAACCGTGCGACCAACCTAGGAAACTGTGCTCCCTTGACAATGGGCTCCACACGGGTGGCGCACGATTTGTCAAACCATGCGGGAAAGCTGTGCGATGTCCCTGGGTGAGATAGTGACAACCGTACGGTTGGCGTAGGGTTTGCCAAACCATGCGGGGTAACCATGCGACCACTTAAAGTTAGGGTTTTTTTAAGTTCTGGGCCACTCAGGATTTCCCATTCTCCATCTTTCTTCCTCCCTCTTGTGACTCATGCGGGGAGAGCCATCCGAACCTTGAAATCCTTCCCGAATCTTCATCCGAACCTCATTTCAAACATCGTGTGATGCATTAGAATCCCCTCGATAAGGCCTTGATTCCTCTTGAGCTGTTTTTCTTGATTTTTGTTCTATAATGAGTTTTTGGGGTTTGATTGGTTTTGATTATTTTGTAGATCTAGCATGTTTTAGACCTAATTGGAGGTTGTTATCGGAGGAGTAACATCTTACTTGTATGAGTTAGGTGGTGCATACCTATTTTTGTGTTTTCGTGGTCATTTGGGTAGTGTGTCCTTCAGCGCGTTTTGGGTATTTTGAGCATGACCTTGTATTGCCTGTTATTGTCTGTTTAATTATTACATGACCTATGGAATGCCTTTGAGTATGCCCTATTACCTGTTTTCTTGAGCGGGGCTGGGCGAGTGGCTGATGCTCATTGGGGCATTTTGGCCGGGGGTGCCAAAATGGTATTAATTGTTTTTATTGTTTAAACTGTTGAGTATGCTTTATTGGGCATGATATGAATTGTTAGAGACCTTAGAAACTTCAGTGATGGTGTGGGACAACACTTGCTTATTGAAATTCATCTTTTAGATGGTTTTGCTTGTTCATGTGTTCAGTTTAAATGTGTTACATATGTAATTGCTGAATTGCTTATACTGGAACCTTTGAGTTGTGATTGGTACCGTCATGCGATTTTGATCGCAGGTTGGGCTTGGCCTGGGGTTACATTGGTTGGTTTGACCATGGGATTGGGTGTCAAGGACGTCGTCTTGAGGCAGTACAACTGTCAGGTTGGGCTTGGCCTGAGGTTACATTGGTTGGTTTTGACCCTGGGATTAGGCACCATGAGCGTAGGCTTGAGGCAGAATGACTTTCAGTTTGGGCATGGCTTGGGTTACTAGGATGGAAAATCCATCAGACTCGAGCTGCATGGTTGTAGGGACACGAGGTGTCAGATTGTGGTGGCTTAGGTGTTATTCTTGTGATTACTGTTCACCTGAAACTATGAGTAGTGTGCACATAGAGATACTCTGTGATGATGTGGTTTTGACCACTTGTGTGGGAAGAGGCCCCCGTAGATGCGGTTTAGTTACTTTGGTTGGGGGTGCTTGTTGTAGGAAGCCACATGAGAGGTGAGGAGCCTCCAGGGGATAGCTTGAGGCTATCGGGTTGGGGGATGAGGCTCATCGTGATGTGAGGGTAGGTATCACTGTCCCTCTGGTTACTTATTTGAGGGCGGATATCATCATCCCTCCAGTTACTTGATTTGAGGGCAGGTCTCACTGTCCCTCCAGATATTTATTTGAGGGCAGACATCACTGTCCCTCCGGTTATTTATTTGAGGATAGACATCGCTGTTCGTCCGAGTTACTTCTTGGGTGTGCCTTCGGGACATCGGTACTTGAGGCATGAGGTATCAGAAGGCACAAGGTGCCGGGTTACTATTCTTGGGCGTGCCTTCAGGATGTCGGTACTCTAGACACGCGGTGTCATGGGTAACATGGTGCCGGGTTACACGACATAGATTCCGGTGTTGGCCGAAGCAGGTGACACTCCATGGTGGATACTGAGCACCAGTGAAGTTTGTGTTCATTTGTGCATCATACTGTTTACTGTTTTCCTTATAAATTCATTCCTTCTTATACACTTATATTAGGTACACATCATTGGGTGGTATCCTAATGAGATTTTTCTCACACCCTGCATAAGCCCTTCGGGACGCGTGTAGGCTTTATGGTTTTGCGTGCAGGAAAGAGGTCAACTTCAGGAGCTGGGTTGCGTTAGCTATTGCATGGAGATGTTTTGTACCTTGAGTTATTTCCTAGCTAAAGTTTATCTTGTTTTTGCTTCTTTTCCTATATTAGCATGCTTATTTGTTATGTATCTACAGTTGGTTATCTGTTAGCATCCTTTTTATATATATATACATGTATGACCTGTTTTGGATTCATGATTATTGTTCAGTGGTAGTTACAAGTGATCAATATACTATCATGTTCACTTTACACTAATGTTGTACATATTTATTGCTTCCGCTGTTTATCGATATTAAATGTGCTTCCGCTCTGCGGGCCTGGTTCGAGTCTGCTGAGTCGCTATTCCGCTACATCTTTATTATTATACTTGGACCAATACCATTATTATCCTCCGAGAGGGTATAGCCTCCCCACTATACCTATAAGACCCTTGCTTCTAGTTGGTAGCCTTTGACATTCAGGGAGGTGCGCCTAAGGTAGTAACACCCGACCCGTTTAGCATTGTTCGGGTGGCTGTTCGGGTCCAGGTTATTACAAAGTGGTATCAGAGGAGTTCTTGACAGGGATTTATTAGCAGCGTTTTACTGGATACTAATGAGATTGAGAATTGTCTTTTATTTCTGTTGGTTTTACTATTTCAGATATGGTAGAATGGAGATAGGTTGTTACTAGAACTGGGTTTCTAGCTTGTGCTTGGGTGCCTGTAGCCCCAGGTACGAGGGATGGACCAAGTTGCCATGGGTGGGAATTGCTGTTTTCTTTTTTGCTCAAATTATGGTTTATATGATTTACACCTTGGTGACTCACTTGGCGTGTGATGTTATTGATTGTGATATGTGCCCCTTGACCTGGTGCGGTAAGGGAGAATTGGACCTTGGCCCGGTATGGAAAGATTGGTTTTCTTGGCTTTTGATAGGCACATTGTAGGGTATTTCAATTTCATAACTGCACGTATGCTTTGTGAAGTGATAATACAATGTGAAGAAAATGTCAATTGCCATGCTTTGTATTCTTAAAATTTGAAAAGGTGAAATTCCTGATAGAATTGATTGTTTGTTGCAATGTGTATGTCATGTTGTATATATTGTAGAATTGCATGTGACAGGGTATTTGGGTCTGGCTCTGGTACGAGTAGGCAGGTCCTATCGGTTGAGGTTATTTTGATCACTAGGATTGGGAGACTCGGTCATTGGTTTGGGGAAACGTTGGTTGTTGGGACGGGCATGGCCCAAGGTACTTTTGATACTTGGCTCTGATAAGGGCGGGTAAGGAGGCCATGAGGCCGGGATGCCGTGGGCATGGGTTGCGGTGAGGGGGAGTAAGGGTAGTAGTTATGCACTACATTTTTACTGCTTTACTTATCTGCGTAGAATATATATTTATATATATATATATATATGTGGGATATCTGACCATTTATGGTATTTAGCGGGTTCCTCTTAGACGTCTCGATGGAGCATCAGGTGGGTGATGACATAGTGCCGCTGGTGCAGGATCAGGTTCAGGATCTGGTGTAGGCAGAGCAGTAGCTGCAGGTGCAGGCTCAGGGACATGAACAGGTTCAGGAGCCAGTGTAGGAAGGACAATAGCCAAGTTTAGAAGTGTTTGGACCATGGATCAATGAGCAGCTCCGAGCTAGCCTGGTACGTGTATTGCAGGGGATCGATAGAGGTGCGCAGGGTACAGAGCCATCTATGGCTTATCTGACGTGAGAGTTCTAGTCGCAGTACCCACCGCTTTTCAAGGTGAGGGTGGTCCGTAGGCTTCTAATAACTAGATAGAGAGCATGAAGATGATCTTCGAGCAACTCGATATGCCTCCAGGGTGGAGGGTCAAGCTGGCGACGTACATGCTGTGAGGACTGACAAAGCACTGTTGGGATGTTCAGGTTCAGGCTTACAGGCAGGAGGGACTGGCATGGAAGGACTTCGAGGAAAGGTTCTTTGAGAACTTCTACCCAGCGACACTAAGTGCAAAGAGAGCTCGAGAGTTCATGAGTCTTCAGTAGGGAGACATGTCCGTCATGGAATATGCATCTACTTTCATTGAGCTGTCTCACTTTGCACTTGGTATAGTAAGCGATGGCATGACTAGGGTGAGCCGCTTCGAGGATGGCTTACGACACGCCATTCGGATCCAGGCGAATATCTTCAGGCTGGGTTATTTTTCAGAGGCGGTGAATCAGATGCTCATAGCGGGGGGAAACTAGTGGGATATGCCCCAGGTTGGCCGAACGATGGCTTCAGGTGACAGTTCAAATGGCAGGAAGTGAGGACGGGATGAGTTCCAATAGGGCAGTCATGCCAAAGACTCAGCCAAACCACCCCATAGTAGTTCTTCAGTGGTTTTATTTCAGTGTGGACAGCCGGGGCATGTTTGGACTCAGTGCGATAGGCCTCCAAAGGAGTGCTGGGCATGTGGATAGGTCAGGCATTTTTAGGGGTTCTGCAGGCAGGCTTCTCAGACAGCCGGTAGGCAGGGACTAGGACAGACTGTAGCATCTGGAGTTTGTTCAGGTTCAGTACTAGGAGAGGGTAGTTGAGTTGCAGCTGCCCGTGGAAGATGTGACAGAGACAGCAGGATCCATCTGAGGGGTCAGTGGATGGTGGCTAGAGAAGCACCGTAGGGAGGTCAGGCATCAAGCAGCTATACTTTAGGCCAGGTGCATGCCTTAGAGCTACCAGAAGCTGAGCAGGCTGGTGAGCCGACGATGGTTAGAGGTACACCACGGGTGTGGCCATGATTTCCATGTTTCCTTTTGGCATGACCTATAGAGGCATGTTCATTTTAAGTGCACATGATTCACATGATCTATGTGGATTGACTAGATTCTAGTCAGTGGGATTGGCACCATACCAGGTGTGTGATATATTTATATATATGTATGAGATGTGTAGCATTAGGCGCATCGATGATGCGGGTTACTTGAGGTGCCTTGGGCATCAAGGCATCGAGGATGCAGGTTACTTGTGGTGCCTTGGGCATGGGGGAATCGAGGATGTAGGTTACTTGAGGTGTTATGGGTATCGGGGCATCGAGGATGCTGGTTACTTGAGGTTCCATGGGCATCGGGGCATCGAGGATGCGGGTTACTTGAGGTGCTAGGCACCAATTTTGTTTTGAGAATCCATGGGATGCAGGACTCGTGGAGGCAGATACCAATGCGGTGCCGGATACATTGGATGTTGGAAGTGGCACGGGGGTGCCAACGAGGCAGAGGGGTGACGATGCATCACAAGAGGACCTTGAGTCCGAAAATAGGTTAGCGAGCCTTTGCTTGTTCTGAGTTTTGTTGGGTTGAGACCAAGTTAGGTGATTCCTAAGGTAGGGATCCCCTTGAGGAATCTAGCAAGAACCTTGTGACCGGGGAATTCCAGGTTGCTTTTATCGAGATGGTATGTTCGGTGGCATCTCCGGGTTTATTTTGATAGCTCGGGGATGTGCTATGTTAAGGTGGAGGGATTGTAAGAACCCGGGTGTTTAGAATGGGTTAAAATCTCAAAGTTGTTTGAATTTTGGATTGTTCTGAGAAAACTGGGAGAATCTAGGAAAAACTTTTGAAGTTGTGGAGGTCGTACAGGGCCGCACGGTTGGCGCACTATCTAAACAAACCATGCATCCAGCCCAGAAAACCATGCACCCTTGACAGTGGGCTCCACACAGGTGGTGCATGGTTTGTCAAATAGTGAGGGAAAGTCGTGCGATGTCCCTAGATGAGACAGTGGAAACCGAACGGTGGGCACATGGTTTTCCAAACCGTGCGGGGTAACCGTGCGACCACTTAAAGTTAGTATTTTTTTAAGTTCCGGGCCACTCAGGATTTCCCATTCTCCGTCTTTCTTCCTCCCTCTTGTGACTCACGTGGGGAGAGCCATCCGGACCTTAAAATCCTTCCCGGATCTTCTTTCTAACCCTGTTTCAAACATCGTTTGATGCATTAGAACCCCCTCGGTAAGGCCTTGATTCCTCTTGATCTGTTTTTCATGATTTCTGTTCTAGAATGAGTTTTTGGGGTTTCAGCGGTTTTGATTCTTTTGTAGATATACCAAGTTTTAGACCTAATTGGAGGATATTATCGGAGGAGTAACATTGTACTAGTATGAGGTAGGTGGTGCATACCTATTTTTGTGTTTTTGTGGTCATTTGGGTAGCACGGCCTTCGGCGCATTTTGAGTATTTTGAGAATGACCTTGTATTGCCTGTTATTTCCTGTTTAATTATTATCTGACCTATGGGATGCCTTTGGGTATGCCCTGTTACCTATTTTCTTGAGCGGGGTTGGGCGAGTGGCCGATGCTCATTGGGACATTTTGGATGGGGGCGCCAAAATGGTATTAATTTTTTGTATTGTTTAAACTGTTGAGTATGGTTTATTGAACCTGATATGAATTGTTGGAGACCTTAGAAACTTCAATGCTGGTATGGGACAACACTTGCTTAGTGAAATTAATCTATTTAGATGGTTTTACCAGTTTATGTGTTCTGTTTAAATGTGTTACATATGTAATTGCTGAATTACATATACTGGAACCTTCGGGTTGTGCTTGGTTCTGTTGAGCGATTCTGATCGTAGGTTGGGCTTGGCTCGGGGTTACATTGGGTGGTTTGACCACGGGATTGGGTGTCATGGACATCGGCTTGAGGTATTACAACTGTCAGGTTGGGCTTAGCTTGAGGTAACATTGGGTGGTTTTGACCATGGGATTGGGCTCCATGGGCACCGACTTGAGGCATAATTACTATCAGGTTGGGCAACGCCCGGGTTAATGGGATGGAAAGGCCATCAGACTTGAGTGGCATGGTCGCAGGGACACGATGTGTCAGATTGTGGTGGCTTAGGTGCTATTTTGGTGATTACCGCTCACCCGAAACTATGAGTAGTGTGCACATAGAGATACTCCGTGATGAGGTGGTTTTGACCACTCGTGTGGGGAGAGGCCCCCGTAGATGCGGTTTAGGTACTTTGGTTGGGGGTGCTTGCCATAAGAAGCCATTTGGGAGGTGAGGAGCCTCCAGGGGATAGCTTGAGGCTATCGGGTTTTGGGATGAGGCTTGCCATGATTTGAGGGAAGGTATCCCTGTCCCTCCAGTTACTTATTCGAGGGCGGATATCGTCATCCCTCCGGTTACTTGATTTGAGGGCAGGTATCGCTGTCCCTCTGGCTATTTATTTGAAGGCAGACACCGTTGTCCCTCCGGTTATTTATTTGGGGAGAGGCATCACTGTTCCTCCAGGTTACTTCTTGGGTGTGCCTTCGGGACATCGATACTTGAGTCACGAGGTGTTAGGAGGCACAATGTGCCGGGTTACTATTCTTGGGTGTGCCTTCGGTACGTCAGTACTCTAGAAACGCGGTGTCAGGGGGCACATGGTGCAAGGATACACGACAAATATTCTGGCATTGGCCAAAGCTGGTGACACTCCATGGTGGTTGCTGAGCACCAGTGGAGTTTGTGTTCATTTGTGCATCATACTGTTTACTATTTTCCTTATAAATGCATGCCTGCTTAAACACTTATATTAGGTACGCACCATTGGGTGGTATCCTACTGAGATTTGTCGCACACCCTGCATGGGTCCTTTGGGACGCGTGCATAATTTATGGATTTACGTGCAGGAAAGAGTCCAGATTCAAAAGCTGGGCTACATTAGTTGTTGCATGGAGATGGTATGGACCTTGAGGTCTTTCCTAGCTAGAGTTTATCTTGTTTTTGCTTCTTTTCCTATATTATCATGCTTATTTTTTATGTAGCTACAATTGGTTATCCATTGGTTCCCTTTATATATATATATATATGACCTGTTTTGGTTTCATGATTATTGTTCAGTGGTAGTTAAAAGTTATTAGCATGCTGTCATGTTCACTTTCCGCTGTTGTTGTTCATATTTATTGCTTCTGCTATTTATCAATATTGGATGCGCTTCCGCTCTGCGGGTCTGGTTCGAGTTTGCTGAGTCGCTATTCCACTGCATCATTATTATTATACTCGGACCGGTATTATTATTATCCTCTAAGTGGGTATTTCCTCCCCACTATACCTATGAGACCCTCTCTACTAGTCGGCAACCTTTAGCGTTCAGGGAGGTGAGCGTAAGGTAGTAACACCCGACCCGTTTAGCACTGTTCGGGTGGCTTTTCGGGTCTGGTTTGTTACACTAACTAGTAATTTGAAGCTCAAGATCATATCACATATTTTTATCTTTATAAGGTTAATCAGTAAATGTGACCACAATCTCATAATTTGTAATAATTAACAAGAATGATCAGATAAAATTAGATTATTATTCATAATTAATGTTTTATAATGCATGGTTAATTATCTATGTAATCATTTAGATAGAATAATTAATTATAATTCTAGGTAAAATAATATTTATTATGCAAGTTTAATTAAAATCCCATAAAAGGAAATATTAATAAATTAAAAACCTTCCATTATTTAATCTTGAATTAAACAACAGATTGATGTTCTTTTCTATCCACATTTAAGAAATATTCCATTTATAGGGGAGTTATAGTTATATTGATGGGTCTAATTAACCAAATTAGCATTAAGAGATGTGACCATATCATTCTTGGTGCGATTTAGTGGCAAGAATTATGTAAATACAAGTATAAGATTTAAGGATTTTGGAATCAACGTAATAGATAAAGGTGCAATGAGTTAATATTGTTAGAATTAGTAGATAATACAAAATACCTTTAACTAGCATGTAATGGACACAAAAAATGGTGTGATAATAGAAATATAGATCCATTCCACTATAATATATCAAAGAAAATATATTTCAAACCCAATGATGAGGACTATTGGGATTTAATAAAATAGTGGGTGACAAAAATGATTCATTAATGAATAATGTTTAAATTGGTAATTAGGTTAAATTACTAAATTGTCATATTATTTTCTATATATAATGGAAAGTATTGATACCAACACATTATCATTGTAATCTATTTTGGATAAATAGAATTTCTTTATTGGATAAAAGTTTTAGAAGTTATATAAGCACTTTCACATTCTACAATGATAAGAAAAGAAATATTATGTCTTAGAATCCCTATTTCCAAAATATACACCTTTAGAAGCTAATGAGGATGATAAATATGTTTATTAGAGACAATTGGATGATTCATTACATGTAAAATTAATTATTCTATCATAAATGTCTTGTAATCTACTAAATAATCTTAAATATAAAGATGAATATTCGATGCTGTATCATATCTAGGAAGAGATAACTTGAAAAGAAATATTTTATATGTATAAACTGCTCTTTATATGTATATTGGGAGGGGGATTCATTGATGGAACTCATTTAAAAAATATGATGGAGTTTATTGAACATTTTGAAAATTTGGGATTCAATCTAGACAAAGAGTTATCCGTGATTTTACATCTCCCATAACCTCATCCCAATTTCTCAATTATTATTACGAAATTTAACATGAATAATTTAGGTAAATATCTTATAAATCATTAAATAATGATTCTTCATGATGATAAGGATATAAAGAAAGGAAATTTCTCAGTATTTATAGTGAAAAAATATAATGAGTAGGGCTTAGAGGAAAAGAATAAGATCAAATCCAATGGTTAATAGACAAAATTCTTTTAAGAAGAAAAATATATAGAGAGTGGGAAACAAGGAGGAGGATATTTTTTTCACATGCTGTAAGAATGGACATTGGAAAATTACCATTTCATATTTCATAGTGGAATGATTCTCAAATTTAAAATATATTATTATGTGTTTTTTGTAACCATAACATTATTTATGTCTTCAGTTTAGGCACAAGTGGATTTTATTTTACATTAAGAGAAATAATTTTTTTTCTTTTATAAGGGAAATATATGTTATGGTATGACACCTTAAAATAATTGTTTAAATATATAATTGAATTTATAAATATTATATTGTAAATAAATGATGAATTAAATAAACATGACTCATATTACACCTAGTTGTGGGATAGTCAAATTTTTTATTTGAACTAAATATATTATAATATTTTAAACCATGAAGGGTATTTTGATTCTTCTCAATTAAAACCCTTGGTTATATTTAATTCTTGTTTATACGAAAATAGGACTAAATTTCTTTTTAGAAAAAAGGAGAAAGAATGATAGATCATATTTAATTAGTTCATATATACCCATTTATACTATTTTTAGTAGAATCTAAAGGTATATTCTCATTCTTAATTTCTTTTACCAATAACATCAATATATATGGATATACAAACTTGATGAGGTATAAATTAGTCTCTATTAATATATTTTTCTAATATAAAATTAAATTAGAGAATCATTCTTATAAGAAGATAAATAAACTCTAATTATAGTTATGTAGATAATATCTTAACCAATATTTCATATATTATATAAAAACATGTATAATGATATCCTAACTCAATCCATATCTTAATAGATATGGTGACATTGATATTGAGTCACGATGTTAGTTTATAATGGGATACACAATTAACCAAGTGTTCCAACTAATGGGGTAAATGGGATATCTTATAAGTAATTGTATGGAAAGAAAACCAAAGCTATCAGATGTACATGTGAAAAGATATATAGTATTTGTTAAGGATATTCATAGAAAAAAATAGAACCATAAGACATGAAGTGCATCTTTACGTTATAGAACTAAAATATATATATTTAGAAAGGGATAATATATTTAAAATATATGGTGGGAGTAAGATATAATTTAATGAATTTGAGGACCATGCTGTACAAATACTCCACATGAATTAGTGGAAGAAATTATTCCAGTAACACAACACACTAGGTAAGATAATTAGGTAAGTTAGGAAAATAGATACACATCGTTTTCTTATCATAAACAAAGGTAATAAGTTTTTTATTTAGGATAAAGAATCCATATTTTATAATAATAAGTATATAGAAAATAACTATGACTATGAGAACTGATAGATAAATCCATTTATAGATTAATGCAATAATCAAAATACTAAGATGGTCATTTTAATGAGGCTATTAGAGAATTTTATTTCAATATAAATGAATGTGATTTGTGTGTCAATAAAATTTTAATAGGAGTGAAATATTTTTTTAGTCATAAATATCTAGGATATATTTTTAGTGGAAGAAAGATATTAATCTTATAGTCAGTTAAGACCTAGTTAAACAAATGGTTGACTATAAAATACTTAGATAGATTGATTTATAATCTAGAAATCAAACTATAAAAATATAGATATGTTATATTATTTAAATTATTTCAAATTACATACATTAATAACTTGTTTAAAGATCCAGGATATAGAAATCAAGAGAGGATTATTTCCTATGTCACAAGGGATAAAGAATGAGAATAATTCCTTTCACTTTGAAAATCAAATCTATAATTTTTTGGCATGATATGTACTAGTAAATCTAATAGGTCTATATTGATAAATAATTAAAACTATAATAAGGTACCAAAGTTGTATAGAGGATATTCTCAAATTATATAGAGATGATAAGTAACTAGTTGTGAGTAGATAACCATTATCTAGTTTCTATAATGAACAATTTTATCTAATTTCCCATTTAAGATAATGACAGTGAAATAAATAATTGAAGCTCAAAGAATCCTATATTTTTAATTATAAAAAAATCCATGTATATTATATATTGTAATGTTTCTAAAGATACAATATAAATATTTTTTTAAAATATCATCTATTGAGAAGTTTTTCTCAAGTATATGAATTCCTATTTAGAAGTATTTCTATAGAGTTAGAAGTAGTAACTCCATTGAATAAAGCTATACCTCAATACAAGAATGTATATATTGTGGGAACTAATGAATTCTGAAATGATATTAGTTGGCACTAGTGTAAGTGCAATTTTGTTAGAATTAGTACCTAAGAACCAATTTTATCTTGAACATTGTATTACTGGATCTTGTATCAAGTTTATGATTGTTATATACTTATGATATACTATGTTTTCTTCTATATTCCTTTTTTTATAATTTAGTTAGAGTGTTTTTCATAGTAATGGGTTATACCAGTTACCCACTGTAATGTGAAACTTGATGTTCTAGAAAAATATTCATAAACCAATGTTTTATGTTCTAGATATATTAGTCTAACGATACATAGATAATGTTTTAATATCAGTTATTAGGGGATTATAATCATATAGGCCTCTTATTATGAAGTTTTTACTTGGTGATCTCCAATAAGAGGGGCCATGATGATAAAACTTACAATCAAAACACCACATAAATAATGTAGCATTGAATGTTTATCTCTTTGGGACATGTATTAGTTCTTAAAAAAATATTATCAATATGTATCCTAATTTGTGTACTTAGTTTCATGATGAATACCATGATGTATCATCTCTTGGAGAAGTATTTTGTTTTAGGTGCATAATAGAGAGTATGAAATATATTGAATGGTTAAGATATAGTTTTTATATTATGAGTTATAGAAGAAGATATCTCTAACCCTTTGATAGAGGTGGAAGTGTTTGATTAAAATATAAGGCCATGGAAGTTTACATGAAAATTCATCTAAGTATGATAAAAAAGATAAATCAATTAGAAATGATGATGGCACATTGATGAGAATCCTATCATGGGGCCACTATAAAAATAAATTTAAACCCAAATTAATGTAGTAATAGTGGGAATCAAGTTGTTTCTAGAGAGGATAGTTTTTTTTTGTATTTTTTTCTTATTTAATAAGTTCAATTAGTGACTATTCCTTTATTATGTTTGAAATAGGTATTAAGAATAATGATCTACCTCAGATCATCCCATCACTTTTACTTGTTAAATAATAATTCAAATTTCACTTTCCTGTTCTCTATCTTATCAAGTGGAACCTCACTTGATCACCACACCCAGTGATTTTAGTGTAGGTAGTGGAATGAAATGATCACAGTAACAAATTACCTATCCTATCCCTAGAATTTGACATATCCCATCACTCTTGTTTTATCTCACCAATCACTATCACATGCATTGAAGATTTTCTAGATGGATAGTGTGTGAAAATTGAAAATGAGAGAGGAAGAATTTGAAATGTATAAAATTGAAAATATCCTACAAATTATAGAAATTAAATTATTCCTGAGAAATAAACAAAATAGAATGATTAATTAAGAATTAAATTCATTAATAGGGGCTGAATTGGAATATTCTCAGCTTGAAAACTATGGGTATAACATGCCATCACATAAGTTATCACAATATAATTAAATGGAAGAAATTGTGACAAAAATCAGTAGATCAACTCTTAAGTGATTAGTCCTGAAAAACCATCTCTCTATTTTTTTAATACTTGTTTTTTAAATAGATAAATTTAGATACCTTACATGAAATAGCTTCACAATACATTTTCATTTCATGAGTTCCATTTATATTCTCTAATGATTTCAATTCCTTTGAGAATATTCCTAAATTTTATTATTGAGCATCTTATTTCTTTGATGCCACCATTCCTCAAAATTGAGGCTATATATTTTCTAGTGTGGGATAATATTTAATCTTCTTAGATCAAATCATTCCATCACTATGATCGAGATCTACACACCATTGAGAAGAATTGTGAGGTTAAATACTCCACTATATTAAAAAAATTGTGGAAGAGGAGGGTTGCTTGGCATGATCACATTTGGAAGGGAGAGGTGGGGTCTAGTTGATGCTTATTTTAACTAATAATGACCCATTAAAATGATGGGCCTATACTATTTTATATCTAAAATCAGGCCTAGTCTATCTTAGGTTAATCTAGGGGAAGATGTGTGGTAAGATGATTAATCATGGGATCTTCAGTTGGAAGCTCATGGAATTATAAATCGTTAAATCCTTACATTGACCAAATACTCTAGAAATGGAAAATTATTGAAGTCGTATGATGCTGGAAAAATCTTTATGATTAGTCATGATGTATTACTCTTATATTAACAAAGCAATATGTTGGGAAGATATTCTAGAAATAGAAAAGTAAAAAAGTATTATAGTTCTGGAAAATGATTTATGATCACTTGAAAAGTCTGAAACATAAATAAGAAAATCCATATATTGGGTTCTGGAAATGTTTTATGATGTTTCCTTGGTCATTCTTCATAGAAACCATGAAAATATAGTCTCTCAGTGTAGGATTTATTAGATCGAGTATAGAATGAATTTAAAATTAAATTAATTTAAATAATGTTATTCAAAATATCAATTGATGTATTTTAATTAATTAAACATGAATGAAATAGTTAAAAATTCTATTTTGATCTATTTAAAAAATTAGTTCCATTTTCTCAAAAATTATGTGATATGTATGATTTACACTAGATTGAATTTAATTTGGGGTTAATTTATATTAAAGGAATAATTTTTTTAGAATATTTTTCTCACATCACTTGACTTAACGTAAATTATTTCACTCCTAATAAATACAATGATTCAATTTATTAAGAGAGAAATACTAACCATGACTTAAATATACAGGCTAAGGAAGAAGAGAATCATCGATTCATTCATAATTTAAATTATCTTACCTCCTTTATGATTTCAATTCACAATATCACTTCAATTCTTTACAAGTTATAGATATAGAGATGAAATATATATATTTTAGTTGAATTATAATTTTGACAAGAGTAATATATACTTATCCATCTTTCCAAGGTTATTTAAACCATACTTATAGTTTTTACTTCCTTGATACAAATCAAACGACAATTTTATGAGTCAATTCCTACCTTTTCTTATGGGTTCAAAATCCACCTCACCTGAATGATTTTTTGGATAACTAGGTACTTAATATATTTTTCCTATCTATGTATGTGTAAATCACTATGAAAAATACTTATTTAATATAAAAAAATTGAATTTATTTACTCACTTGAAAAGTTCCCGATGTCTATGAGATTCATTATGGGATCACAATTTCCCATTTTAATCTAGTTTCAAAAGAATTACAATAATTTATTTTGAGTTATCTCTCTGGGGTGTTATTTTTAAAAAATTTCAATCTACCTTAAATTAAGATTGAAATTCCAATGACCACATTATTTTAATTCCACAAATATATTTTCACTCAAACACATTTTCCAAGTTCTAAAACTATATTTCCTTGAGAATAATGAACAAATTCACTCACTACTCATTTATTGTCAAAATTTTAGAATAGATGAAATCCCACCACTATGTCATGGTTTTTTTCCCATGCATTACATCATTGGGTGTCAAGTTTTCCTATCTAAAAACAATCTATGATTAAAAATAAATGCTAAAATTCTTTATATAATATTTTGAAATTAGATTTTGTACTCTGTGATTTATTTTATTTTATGCCAAGAACACTAAGATATAAAGGGAAAAAATGTATTTATATCCCAATATAGTTTCCCTACACTCATCTAAAACACAATTCTAGTCAATTATAACATGGATTTTTTCCTAGAAAAAAATTATAATTAAACGTATCTAGACCAATGTTGTAATGTACCCAATCTAATACTCCCTCACATGACAGGGTCATGTTGGCTTTAAGACCTCTAGCATGCTCCCGCATACACCGAAGGATACCGACTAGTAGTGAAGGTGTAAGGAATATAGTGGGGGTACTATACCCTCAAGTATAGAGTAATAAAAATAGAGTAAAAAATAATCATATCAGTGGAAAATAACAAAAAAAAATGATCAAGGGATAACAATAGTAGAATTAGGATATGAATCAATTAATATAAATGATAAAAAAATGTAATGTAAGGATAAAATGTTACTAAATGTTGTGTTAAATTTCATACAAATAAAAGAAGAATCTGGATAAAAAATGACTCCCAAAACCCAAGTCCCAAACCCCATGTTGGTCCTTTATCCAAAATTTAGCTCAATAAGCAAGCATCAATGAACAATAAGATCCCTTGTCCTTTTCCATTATTTCATCTGTGAAGCCTTCTTAGGTATCGAATGATGGCCCAAATAGTGTGTGAGTATAACTCAGTAGGCCACCACTAATAATGTCTAAATGAACCCATCCGAAGTATAAATGGTGCACATAATAAAGTAAAGAACTTGTATAAATTTAATAAATTACTACTACACACATAAAATAACTCGCTTACCCTCGATTTCTAGGTTGACACTTTTGTCAGCCAATCCTACTTTGGTTCTATGAAAAATATAACTATCAAAGGGTTGATCCTATATCCTTAGGACAAATCAATAAAATCAAGGTAATATTTTATTATTGATGATGAATTACACATAAAAATTCCTAAACAAATAGTCCTTATCCTTTGGACCATACGAATATCTTCCTCAGGTATCTTGGAAATCTCACCATTAAACATCATGGGACTACGTAACTTAACCTCAGTTAGTTTATATCACATGAATCTTACCCTTAAGCGATCGATGAACCATAAAACTTACCCCCAATATAGAATGTAATCATGAACCTTTCCTTTAGGTGTCATTTATATACTCTCAATCACCAAATACAAGAACATGCCATATCAAATCAAAATACCAAAAGGTTATATAACATCAATCCCTATGGCATAAATTATATCAGATTCATCACTGAAAAAATGCTATCAATCAATCCACATGACCAAGCACCAAACAAAAAAAATCATATCATCAAATCCAATATGGTCAATTCATCATTTACTATTTATCTATTTATTTACATTTTTTAAAGTTAGGGTCCCAATTATTATATTAATTTCACCAAATTTTGTTCCATTTGTCATTTTATCCCAATGCCACAATCATTCCAAAAACATCCATTTTAGACCTTGTGTTTCTAGGTTAAGAAAAAACCACAAATACATGCTATTCCAAATCATTATTATAAGCCAACAAATAATTAACATTGTTAAGACACAAACTACATCATCAACTGTTGGTTCATTATAATTTCAAGGGTTAGGATCACCTCATGGGTAGCCGCAAACCCGTATCAACACCAATAGACCCAACAAGAACCAAAGGAAGGTCCATGCATATTAAAATTATCAAAAAGGATTTATGAAATTAATTTGGTCATGCATTTGGTTTGCTATAATGATAACACATATCACTTATACTATATTAAATTGAAACAAACAACATTGAGATGTTTAAACCACCTATCTCAAAAGAAGAGTCAACCTGAAAAAACATGACACCTAATGTAAATTCAGAATAATTACTTATCTTCATAAAAAACATAGGATGATTATACCACATGCTTCACAACTAGGGTTCCTACATAGAAAATCTAATGAGACTAGAAAAGAGAGGAAATATTGTGAATTACCTTCAATATCACGATCTGTAACATGATGATTCAATGAGAATGAGCCTATAGATCATAGATAATTCTCATACATCACCATTGGGAGGTCTGAAAATGAGTGGATATCTACATTATCAAGACACACAATGGCCTCTACAATTTAATTCCGGGCACAACACTTTCACGACATAAATAAGAGACTTATACTGTAAACCCTAAATTTTGAACAAACACCAAAAAATCAATTTCCTCAGTATTAAAAACCAATGAATACTAATTTTATGATGTAAAAATTTATTTTTATTTCATAATATAGTATCTATGTATTTTTCTACAATATAATTATAGCTTGGTCCAATTTTAAAGGTGGGTATACCCAAGCATTTTATGACGTAAATCCTTGATTTACGATGTAAATTACTAGAAGTGAGAGACAAATTCCCCCCATAGAAAAGATGAAACTAAAAAACATCTATACCAAGGCTATAATACCAAATTTCAAATAAAAAAAATTAAACTCAAAGAGGTATGTTCCTGTAGAAGATGTGATCTCAAAACCTCCCTACCATATAACAGCTTATCCTTAAGTTTCTCCAAGCATCACTGTGGGGTGTTGGTGAACAAGTCTGGACACTATGTTTGCATATCTAATTCCCTTTCCCTATTATCTTCTTGCACATACCCATGCTTCCACTATACTAATACTAGAGGTATAGTTTTCACCCATATATTTTTCTCATTATAGTCCACTATGCAAATTAGATTCTATTCAAAGGATGTATCAATATCCAGCTCTATGTTTTCAACATATATCATGTGAAGTGGGTCATGAAGATATATCCAAAGCTAAGATATGTTAAATACACTGTGTATGGATCATTAAAACTGTGGAAGGTCTATAAAATATGCCACTGGAATGACTCTTTCAACTATCTTAAATAACTTAACAAACTTGTGTGTTATATTTTTCCTATTACCTAATACGACATTTCCCCAGCTATGGAGACTACCAAAGGAGAATGTGATGACCAATGTAAAAATACATAGGTTGTATCTGATGGTTAGTATGCAATTTATTCTAGATATGCATGGTCACCAACAGTTTCCTAATGAATTGAAATTAGAATTCTCCTACATGAGACTAGGTCCAATGAGTGCTGACTTACCTGCCTCTAACCAACAAAGAGGTGATTGAAATGACCTTGAAAAAAATCCTTTAAAGGATACATTTCGATCAATTCATGAAATCTATTATTATTAGAGAACTCATTGAGTTTCAAATATATCTCCCAATAACCACCAAAATCTAAAACATAAGCTCACAACATATTAGGACATGTACCACCATAGACAACTCCAGATCATGAGTAGGGTAATTCCTTTTATGCGGTCTCAGGTGTCTGGATCCATAAGAAACAACTAAGTCTGCTTGCATCACAACTACTTCGAGTCTGATTTTGGATATCTCACAATAAACGGTATACTCTGTACTTGGTACATGTAAGGTAAGAATTGGTTCCGAGGTCACCATGCTCTTTATCTCTAGAAAATACCTCTCAAAATAATCCAACCAAGAAAATTTCACCCCTTTCTTGGTCATCTTGGACATTATTACAGAAAAATTGAAGAAGTACTAGATGAAACACTAATAGTAACTAGATAAACCCAAAAATCTATGATTCTCAAAGTTTTTTTGGGTTTCCCCAAAGATATGTAAACTATAACCTTTTCTGGGTCCACTAACACTCTAATCTCTAAGATAATATAACTCTAGAATTGTACTCTCTCAATCTAGAAATTGAATTTCGATAGCTTGACATAAAGTTGATTCTCTATCGGTTTACTCAAGATGGAATCAAGATATTGGGAAAGGTCATCTGTAAACTAAGAGTACACCAATATGTCATAAAAAACTACTACTACAAACTGATATAGGAAAGTTTGAAATATCCAATTCAGCAAGACCATGAATACCGTTTGTGTATTCATCAGGCCAAAAAAATATCACTATAAACTCGTACAATCCATACCTACTTCTAAAATATGTTATGTGCAAGTAAGATGGTCTCAAACTAAATTAGTGGTATTGTTAAAACAAATAGATGTTGGAGAAAAAAACTAGCATGTCTCAAATAATCAAAGAGATCATCGATACATGGAAGGGGATACTGGTTCTTGATCTTCATCTAGATTAATCTCTAATAATCCACACACAAGCACAAAATCTCACCATTATTCTTAGAGAAAAGCATGATATAACCCCATATATAAGTAATGGGTCCTATGAAACACTTTGTTTCAAGATATTCCAATATAAATTTTAACTGATGATGTTTTTAAGGTTCAATAATTACTATTATGAAATGATCGATGTAACCACACTGATAGCAGAGGGGTTAAATTAGTGTAGGTATATTTTATAAATTAAAACACTTTTTATTTTTACCTTTTACATGTTAGGGTGAATATATTTAACAATATCATATCACACTAGGATAATATACATAAATTATAAACAAAATAATTCAAAAAATTCACATAGATATTTAAAAGTTCACTCATAATGTGTGATCTATTCCTTAAACTTGATGGTTGTTATGCCACACACACACAAATTATATCTTATTATCAATAAAAATATAATGGAATGGGGATGAATTTGAACACTTATAGGTAATACTAACTAGATTACATGCAAAAAACCATCTGACTTATAAATAAATAACTTACTATTCTTTAAACACTGGAACCAACCAGTTCTTTCTTCAAAAAATAGATTCCATTAGGTCATTATAAAGGAAGTTCATCAGGATTTTCATTAGTCTCCTATTGATTTAGAAGACTAGTTCTTATTTCCTAGTTTCAATAATATTATATAGTTTAATCTCTCTCATACTTTCATTAAATTTTATTCATGGATATCAAACTCTCTTCTTTGGCATTTATTATGTTCTTAAATAATAGTATTCTCATTAGTAACTCTATCCTCAATAATATCCAGTACTGAAAATATTCAATATCCATAGGCCATTTACTCTCTCTCATTTCATTCAAAACTTATGATATTTAATCACAATAGTTCATCAATATAACCCCCATATTTTCATCAACCACATTAACTTTTATTTATTAGTAAAACTTAAAGTATTCATAAGGATAATATTCCAAAATTAAAATTTGGAAATACCATTAAACTGGAAACAATGATATTAATTTTTTAAACTATTATAATGATAATCTTGATATAATCTAGTCTTCAATCATCATAAATGTAGTCAAGAATTATTTTTTAATCTCCTAGATCATCACAGAGATCATCCTCTAAAATCTTTACTTTAAATCTCCAAGAAGTTTTATTTATTTAATTCCTCTGATGACTTGATTTAACATTCCTTTATGTTTCCTAAAAATATGAATTATCTTTTCCATTATGCATCCTCACATATATATCACTATTCCTATGCCACCTTTCTCCACCAAATCCATTTTTCTGTGTTTTTTTAAATCCACATTTATGGTATGTGTGAACTGCACATGCCAAATATTAATTACAAAAAAACAACAACATTCAAAAAGTATATATATATATATTCACTAAATAAATAAAAAATTATTATTTTTACATCTTATGATGCACCTAGAAACTTATTTTCTTTATTAAAACACTATAGAATAATCATATATAGACTTTGAAAACATTATGTCAATCTTAAAAAACATCATATTTATTCTGACATGATTATAATATACTCTTACATTGCCTTTGGAACCTGTGAATTACTCTTTCATAGATCCCAAATAGACTTAAATTGATCAAATTATACTAATTTTACTCTGAAATAGCTTCAAGTTAATCCTAAATACTATTTAGAAAATAATAGATACTCTTACATATCTATGAAAACTTTGGATACAATCTTCCATAGCTCCAAGTTATTCAAATGTAGAACTAGTTTAATATTCCATCAATATTATTTATTCTGATATAACACCAATTAATTATTAAATAGACTTTATAAAAATAGTGTATCCTTATGTATATCCTACAAAACCAGGATTGTTTTTATACAGTTCAAGGTCACTCTTACGCAAGAGCATGTTACTCTCACATAACACAAATTTACTTTTACGTTAGAGTAGTTTATTGTTAAGCAGTTTTATGTTACTATTATTAAGAAATAACTTTGTTAAAATTTCAATAAATTTTAACTCAAATATTTTGAAACTCAACTTATGCCTTCTTAATCCTTCTCAAAAAAACCTAATACACTTCAAATCAACTCAAAACACATTAAATAACGTCAAGAAATTATCCCACCTCCTCAAAACACTTTGACAAAATTTGAAAAGAAAATTAATTATAAATAAATATAAACCTTTTAAATTGACTAATTTTTTCCAAAATATATTTATACAATTTAATTCATATCAAATCACTTTAAAGAATATCCAAATTATATCATCTATATTAGAATCATCCCAGAGCTCATATATCACACCTTAGATCATTTGAATGATATTACACTACTTAAATATGTTCATCGCTTCTTCAAACCACAACCAAAGCTTCATCAATGATTCTTACATTATATATTAGTTAATGAAACCTTTTTATCAACCTTTTTTCTTTAATCTTCATTATCAACCAAGTGTTAATTTTTTTCTATGCATATATAAAGAACACTGTTATGAGTTCTCACTGAACTCAACAACCAAAATTCCTCTTCTATATTTACCGACTAACTCATTATTTATTCAAACATAGATATATACTATCCAAAAATCTTTATTCTTTATAAAGCTCATAACATTTGAATATCCTCCTTTATATGCTAAGTAATTTAACTCTTATTGTAACAAATAAATATGTTAATCATATGAAATCTCTAGTAGTGGTAGATAATTGATGTGGCAGTATTTTTTCACTCTTTGCCACATCCTTTGTGTATTTTTTATTGATTTTTTATACCAAAATGTTGTTTTTATTAATTAATTGATAATTGTTGTGTTTTTGTACTTTTCTATGTAAAATAATCAATTTTCGTTTAAAACAGGTGTTTTAATGTGCTTTAGTGTCATTTTAAATAATTCTAAAATTAAATGAGTCTTGAAAATTAGACTTTTATTTATTTATCATTTTATTTTTTATATTTTTTATAATCTAGTTAGTTTATTAATTCATTTATTAAATTATTTAACGCCTTATTCTTTAAATTGTAAATAAATAACTCTTTTTGGTTTTTAGTATTTTAATAATTTAATTAGTTTTAACAGTTTAATTTTATTCATTTAATATTTTTATTCTTTAATCTGATTAGTTCTTTAATTATTTGGTTAATTAATTTAAGCAAGTAATTGTAAATATTTTACTTTGTTATTTAATCAAGTTTGTTTATTTTCTTTAACCCAAATTAATTCATTTGATTAAATAAAGTTTCATTAATTTTATTTTTCTTAACTTTGTTTTTAATTCCATTCTATTTAGTTTAATTTATTAATTGATTTATTTTTTTTAGTTTTATTAAATTATTTTATTTATTTAACTTTCTTTGTTGTTTTGTCGCAGGTGTTGTAGTCGCACGGTCCGACCCTTAGCGGTGACCTTGCTACCGATACACAAAACCTCACCGTTACCCAGCTTGGCCAACCTCACCGTTACCCTCCTCTTTTCCTCACCGATACGCCTCCCTTCTCTTTCCCGCTCCACCTACCGATACACTATTCCAGCTACCGATACAGTCCACCGTTACTCCTCACGGCTACACCTCACCGATTCCCATTTTTTTATTACCTCATTGATACAGCTCTTTCCAGTCCACCGTTATATTTTTTTAAAACCTCACCGTTACCCCTTCACCAGTAGCCCAACCTACCGCTGAAACCTTTCTCCCCTTTATTCGCCACATCCTCTTTGCCGCACAACTTATTCTCATGCCGAAGCCCCTCACAGCCGTGAATCAGTGGTCGGACCTCCCCAGATGCCTCACCGTTCCGCACTCTTCCATCCGCTGTCCACCCCTCTCCACAGCTCGACCCCCATTCGTCGGCCACTGCCTTTCCGCCGCTGAAACACCCGAAGCATCCCTCGGACCTAAGCCGAGTCGCCAGCCGCCGTGCTGCCTTCTCATCCGCCTGCCCTACCTCACCGCTGCGCCTGCTTCGCACCGCCATCCACTGCTGGAAACCGCACCCCAAAGCCCGCATCCCCATCTCCCGCGCCCTGCTGCTGCGCCGTCAATCGAAGTCGCTAGCATCGCCTCCTCCGTGCGCCGAAGCCGCCATCCGATCCCTCCCTCTGAACCGCCGCCGCCTCCCCTGCCCTAGCCTCCTTCAAGTCGCACGTACCAGAACCCCACTCCCCTTTTTCTTCTTTTATTTTCTTTAATAATATTATTATTTTATCTTTATATTATATTATAACATATAATAACATATATATATATATATATATATAATATACAATAATATTGATATTAACCTACATAATAAATACAATTAGTATACCTTTCATCATATATAATTATGTACATTATTTTATATATTATATATTATATACAATATAATAATAATTGGTGTATTAATAAAAGAATATAATCATATATATATAATACTAATTTCTTATATAATAATATTTGTTATTAATTAAATAGAATAGTTATTGTATTAATAATAGTATTAGGTTTTATAAAATATATATTCTTATAAGTATTTTTCTTATTTAGTATATAAGTACTTTGAAGTAGTTATATATATATACACTAGTACAAAAACCTTTTTTTACATCGCACTTTTTCACGTCGGTTTTTGAGAACCGATGTGAAAATATATGAAAATCGATTTTTTACATCAGTTATTATATAACCGACGTAAAAAAACATTTTCGCAGATTTTTTAGGTCGGTTATAGAAGAACCGAAGTGAAAAATCCATTTAATCTGATTTTTCACGTCGGTTATATAATAACCAACAGGAAAAATCAATGTACATCACTTTTCCACGTCAGTTATTTAATAACCATGAAAAATCCATTTCCATGAAAATATATTAAAATTTTTGCTTATTTTTCACGTCGGTTATTATAAAACCGACGCGAAAAATCGATTTTCATGAATTTTTCACGTCGGTTATTTAATAAATGACGTTAAAAGGTATTTTTCACATCGGTTATTTAATAAAAAACGTGAAAAAAGTTTAGAAAAATGTAGTTCATTTCCTAGGATTTCATTTGACAGGTCAGAGAGCTCAAACCGAGTTACAGATTAAAAGTGAAGGCCTTCCGAAGTTGGCATTCCCTAAGACATCGATTAGAGATGATCAACTTCTGAAGGCCATAAATTTTAATCCGTAACTCCGTTTGAGCTCCGTGACCTGTAAAAGTAAAGCTTAGGAAATGATATACATTTTTATAAACTTTTTTCACATCGGTTATTTAATAACTGATGTGAAAAATACCTTTTAACGTCAGTTATTAAATAACCGACCTGAAAAAGTCATGAAAATCGATTTTTCACGTCGGTTGTATAATAACCGACATGAAAAAGTGATGAAGACTGATTTTTCACATCAGTTTTATAATAAACAACGTGAAAAATAAGAGAAAATTTTAATATATTTTCATGACAGTTATCATAAAACCGACGTGAAAGATAATTTTAATATCCCGCGAACGCGAAATTTCAATTTTTTTACATCGCAGCATCCAAATTTTGAATTGCTGCCTAAAATTTTTAATACTGCGTTTTCTCTTAGCATCTCAATTATATGTTTCCATTATAAACATATCATAATTTAACGATCATTTATTTCAACCATTATCGTTCCCCCAAATCGGCTCTTTTGGTCATCAACATAAATCAATTATTTCTTCTTTCCGCGATCTCGTCAAGGTATGTTTAATCATATATCCATGATTTAGGGTTTTATGATTTGTTTTCTTAATTTATATACCATTTTACAATAATTTCATTCGACCATAATCGTTCCATTGAATCAGCTTGTTTGATCTTCCACTTGAATCAACAATTACTTATTTCCACAACCTCGTCATGGTATTTGTAATTATTTTCCCATGATTTATATTTTTTATGAGTAATTTTCTTAATTGATATACCATTTAACAATTATTAATTTATTATAATGATGGATGATTCTTTATATCATGGTAAAACTATGAATCCCCCTACGGATTGAAAAATTCTTTCGAAGATGAAGCTACGGTTGGCTCATTCAATATTTCCTCGAAAAAATATCAAACTTCTGTTGGTCATAACTTTTGATCTGTAGCTCCGTTTCAGCTCTATGACCTATAAAATGAAAGATTAGAAAACTTTCTACAAGATGGTAAACAATTTTTACATTGGTTATTTAATAGATGACGTTAAAAATAACTTTTAACATCGGTTATTAAATAACTGATGCAAAAAATGGGGTTTTAACGACGGTTTTTTCAAAAACTGACATAAAAAATGGCTTCATAACACCATTTCTAGAATGTATTTGACGTCGGGTTTTTAAAAACTGACGTTAAAAACTATAAAACCCCATTTTTACGTCGGTTATTAAATAACCGACGTAAAAAATCATATTTTTAACGTTACTCGCAATAACGTTGCCTAAAAATCGACGTTAAAAAGCAAAAAAAAAACCAACGTAAAAAAAGGTTTTTGTACTAGTGATATATTTACATAATGTGACTCACTTGTGTTTTTGCAGAGGATTGTGGGTTGCCCCGCGTGCACCATTTCATGATGTTAGGAGCAACTGCTCCGGTGACAAGCGCGGGAGACATGGAACAGTGAAAGAGCCACGTGGAGGTCGGGGAACACTTCAGATGAGATTCCAGAGACATTGATTACTGGGGGATTAGCATTCATCATGGGCAGGCATTAGGGGCATTGTGGGCTCGAGCGGTGGTGGAGCATAGTAGACATCAGAGAAGATCATTAAGGGGAGCAAACATAACTTACACCATCTTCCATCTGCTATCCACCGCTGTCCACCCCTCTACACAGCTCGACCCCCATTCTTCGGCCATTGCCTTTCCTCCACTGAAACACCCAAAGAATCCCTCAAACCTAATCCCTGCCCCCATCACCTCCTGTTGGAACAACTGACACACCTCACCCTGCTCGTCGGAGACCCCCTCAAGCCGAGTCACCAACCGCCGTGCTGCCTTCTCATCCGCCTGCCCTACCTCACCGTTGCACCTGCTTCGTACCGCCGACCACTGCTGGAAACCGCACCCCAAAGCCCACATCCCCATCTCCCGTGCCCTGCTGCTGCACCGTCAATCGAACTGTCCGGAATCGCCTCCTCCGTGCGCCGAAGCCGCCGTCCGAACCCTCCCTCTGAACCATTGCCACCTCCCTTGCCCTAGCCTCCTTCAAGTCGCACGAACCAGAACCCCACTCCCCTTTTTCTTCTTTTATTTTCTTTAATAATAATATTATTTTATCTTTATATTATATTATAACATATAATAGCACATATATATAATATACAATAATATTGATATTAACCTACATAATAAATACAATTAGTATAACTTTCATAATATATAATTATGTACATTATTTTATATATTATATATCATATACAATATAATAATAATTGGTGTATTAATAAAAGAATATAATGATATATATATAATACTAATTTCTTATATAATAATATTTGTTATTAATTAAATAGAATAGTTATTGTATTAATAATAGTATTGGGTTTTATAAAATATATATTCTTATAAGTATTTTTCTTATTTAGTATATAAGTACTTTGAAGTAGTTATATATATATATATTTACATTATGTGACTCACTTGCGTTTTTGCAGAGGATTGTGGGTTGCCGCGCGTGCAACATTTCATGATATTAGGAGCAACTGCTCTGGTGACAAGCACGGGAGACATGGAACTGTGAAGGAGCCACATAGAGGTCGGGGAACACTTCAAATGAGATTCCAGATACTTCGATTACTGGGGTATTAGCATTCATCACGGGCAGGCACTAGGGGCATTGCGGGGTCAAGCGGAGGCGGATCATAGTAGACATCAAAGAAGATTATTACGTGGAGCAGACAAAACTTACACCATCTTCCTCGGAGCAGATTGGAGTACAAGATCAGATCATTTTCACACTTCGATTCCCAAGGCGGGACATCGAGCACATCCCAGTGTCACTTCCACCATTGAGCAGTAGGAACTAGAACTTTCAAGAGTAGTAGCAGGGAGTTGGAACATCTTAGTTTTGCTTGTGCTCTATTTTTCTGCTACCTATTTCAATATGAGTTTCATTGCTCTTAATTCTACTGTTGCATTAAAACCATCCACTATGTCTGGATAATTTCCTTCGGGGGGAATAAGCTGGTCGATTAGGGTTGTTTGATCTCATTCATGCACCACATCACTCAATTGGATTATCTCTCTCTTACTGTTTACTGACAAGCTTATTTTCATCACAAGCTGGCCAGAAGACAACTCTGGATGGTTACTCTTAGTCAGATCCATGTTTTTCTTAAATCACAGCGCATGAATAAGGTTAAGCTAACATCAAATGGGCCAGTGGACTTCCCCCTTACCCATCTATTGGTTGTTTGCATCACAATTCCTCTTGTTACTCTGCTCTATCTAATCCCTTTAACTCACTAGGTCTCTCTCATTTCTACACACACTAAATCTCATTCACTTCACTTCACCACCACCGTTTGTCTTTGCTCGATATTTTCATGTGTGTTTTTGTTTAGTCTTTTTTTAGAACACCAAACACAACAACATGCCTCTCTATGGTTCGACCCTATCTTGACATTGTCCTAAGTAGTAAGTAGGTATTAATTTTAGTTTTTCGCCCCTGCCCAACGATGCTCGAGCGTGAAAATTTTGGCGTCGTTTACGGGGAGGCTAGGTGCGTTTAAAAAAAACCAAACAAAAATTCACATAAAAAAAATAAAAAAAATCATAAAAAAATCACTAAAAAAAACAGCAAAAAGAAAATTGAAATTCAAAAAAAATTGTGAACCTACTGCATGCAAACCAGGTCTAAGTCTGAACACTTAGTACGTGGTAATATTGAGATTGATAAGCACCTCAAAGAAGTGAAAAAGAAAAAAGACAAAGTCAAAATGGAAGAAAACAGAAATAAAAACCTGAACAATCCACTTCCTGAGAATTTGAACCAACATGGAATGATGAACCCACCTAGGAATGAGATAGCTGAGAGGCATAGTTTGAGAGAGTTATTGTTACCTTCAGTGTATAGAAATCCTTCATGCATTAGACTCTCTCCTAGGTCCAGGAATTATGAGATCAAACAATCCATGCTTAGTCAGCTGCCCACCTTCAATGGAATGCCTTGTGAAGGCTCTCTTGACTTCATTAGAGCATTCTATTATAGTGTCCAACAGCTACCACTTAGGGGTCTCACTGAGGAAGAGCTTAAATTGAGAGTGTTCCCTTTCTTCCTCAAGGGAAATGCTAGGTCTTGGTTCCAACAGTTAGAGGAAGAGATCTTTGTCACCTGGGATCAAGTTTACAATGCCTTTACTATGAAATTCTATCCTAGGAGGTTGACATCTGAGATTAGGCACAAAATAATTGTATTCCTTCAGGATTAAGGATAACTGTTTCATGAAGGTTGGGATAGGTTTAGAGGATTTCTTAGGCAGTGTACAAACCATCAATGTACACCTCAATTCTTTATGGACACCTTCTACAATAGTCTCACCCCTTACCACCAAACCTTGGTGGATCAGTCTTCTAGAGGAGATTTTAGTGATAGGACTGCTGAGGATCTCAAACAGATCTTTAACACATTAGCTCAGAATTCCCAACACAAATGCTCTAGGAGGAGAACTATTATTAGAAAAGAAACCTCCCCTGCTCCTCAAGCTGAATCCCAAGCTGCTGGGTTCTTTAATGAGAACCCACATCAAATCCTTAAGGAGTAGTGTCACCACTGTGGCATGTATGACCATTCTCAAACCTGTTGTCCAAACTTTGATATGCCTGTCCAGCCTCATGAGAGTGCCAGTTTTGCTAGATATGGACCTTAGATGCAGCCTTGGGATGATCATTTTTCCAACACTTACAATCAGGGGTATAGGAACCATCCGAACCTTTCATGGAGGGAGCAGGGAGTCCTCCAACCTTATGCTCCTCTTGGATTCCAGCAGTCTTCTAGGCAGCAATTCCAACCCCAATCCCAACCTATGGCTGAGTCATCTAACTCAAAGGATGAGGTAAGAGACATTTTCCATCATTTTATAGGGTTGTTTGATGAACAAAATACCAAAAATGATTTTGATAAAGTTCAAATGGATGCTAGAATGAAGAACTTGAAATTTCAAATGGGTCAGTTGGCTAGGGATGCTAGTAATAGAGAAAAGGGTAGGCTTCCCAGCACCACTGAAGCCAATCCTAGGGAGAATTACATGGATGTGACCACCAGAAGTGGTCTCCAAACTCACCAAGAGCCTAGAAAAGAACCCCAAAATGCTGAAAATGAAAAAATGGATGAAGCTGGAAACTCAAATCTGAAAGAACCTGAATCTAGAAAACTGGACAGCACCACTGGAATCCTTCCAATTCCTGCGGTTCCAACTCAAAAACCCAAAGAAAATAGCTTGAAAAACAAAGACAATAAAGGGAAGAAAATTGTTGAAGAAGAATCTGTAGAGATGCCCCCAATTGTGAGGAATTTTTCCCCTGCAATACCCTTCCCACAAAGAATTAAGAAACCAATTCATGATTCTGAACTGTTGAAATTTTTGAAAGTGGTTAAAAAGCTGAACATTGATATCCCATTCCTAGAATCATTTATTCAAATCCCATCATATCTAAAATCACTCAAGAAAATCTGTTCAAACAAAAATACTTTGGAAGAATTTTTCACCTATATCTTAACAGAGGAGTGTAGTGCAGTCTTGCAGAATATGATACCTCCTAAGATTTAGGACCCTGGAAGCTTTGTCATCCCTTTCACATTTGGGGATAGAGGTGGTAATTTCAACTGTTTGTGTGATCTAGGTGCTAGTATTAATTTTATTCCACTGTCACTTTTTCAGCACCTGAGATTAGGAGTTCCCCAACCCACCACTATTGTGTTACAGCTTGCTGATAGGTCTATTACTCATCTAGTGGGTAGGGTCGATGATCTGTCAGTGGGAGTAGGCAAACTCTTTTTGATTTTTGGCTTTCTTATCCTTGAATGGAGTGTGACCAGGAGGTTCCTATTATTCTTGGTAGGCCCTTCTTGGCCATAGGGGGAGTTGTGATAGACGTGACTAAGGGGAAACTGATTTTCAATTTGGGAGAGTAGAAAGAAGAATTCAATGTGTTTAAGAAAATCCAAGAACCCACCCACCCAATTTTCCCAAAAAATGAGATGTTATCTGCTGAGAGTAGTTTTGATAAGGAAGAATAAGAGTTTCTCAGAATGATAGCTGAAATCAATAGTGAACCGGAAGTCCCTGCTGCATCTTGCTTGGGGATTATCTCAAGTAAGGAGAGAGAATTTGTTGATGAATATGAGGGGGAATTCTTGGAGAACATAGATGAGTTTGTTTTGGAGCACATTCTTACCCCAAGAGAGGAGTCTGAGTTTGAAGAAACATCTTTTTGAAGCTCTTATACTGAGGAAAAAGCCTTGTCTACTTTCTTCTTTTAGAGGCAGCATGAAGACCTTGGGCCACCCAGGCCCAAGTGTCTTCCCTCAAGTCGGTCACCACCCACCCTTGAACTTAAGCCCCTCCCTTCCCATCTCAAATATTAGTTTTTGGGACATAATTCCACCCTTCTTGTGATCATTTCATCAAATATAGAGGTGAGTCAAGAGAAAAATATGCTTACTGTTTTGAGGAAGTACAAGACTCTCATAGGCTGGTCCATTGCTGATATCAAAGGAATAAGTCCAGCATTTTGTATGCATAAAATTCCAATTTAACCTGAGTGTAAGCCTAGATTAGAAGCCCAAAGAAGACTCAACCCCAAAATGAATGAATTTGTGAGAGAAGAAGTAGTTAGGTTGCTGGATGCTGGAATAATTTTTCCTATTTCTGATAGTCCCTGGGTCAGTCCTGTCCAGGTGGTACCCAAAAAGAGTGGAGTGACAGTGGTCACTAATGAAAGGAATGAGCAAATCCAGACAAGTGTAGTGAACAAATGGAGAGTTTTTATAGACTACAGGAATTTGAATGCTGCCACAATAAAGGATCACTTCCCCATGCCATTTTTTGGATCAAATGTTAGAGAGATTGGCAGACAATGAATTTTTATGCTTTCTTGATGGTTATTCTGGTTACAACCAGATTGCCATTGCACCTGAGGACAAAGAGAAAACCACCTTCACATATCCATTTGGGACATTTTCCTACCGGCGGATGCCCTTTGTCTTGTGTGGTGCTCCTACCACTTTTCAAAGATGTATGATGGCAATTTTTTCAGACATGATTGAGAGGATTATCGAAGTGTTCATGGATGATTTTTCTATTGTGGGAGATAACTTTGAGAGCTGTCTGAAAAACCTGGAATTAGTGTTTTAAAGGTGCCACGAGACCAACTTAGTCTTAAACTGGGAAAAGTGCCAATTCATGGCCATTGAAGGCATAGTTTTGGGACACAAAGTTTCTAATAAGGGGCTAGAGTTCGATAATGCTAAAGTCGAGGTCACACAAAAGTTTCCCCCACCTAAAAATGTCAAGGGAATTAGAAGTTTTTTGGGTCATGCTGCGTTCTACAGGAGGTTCATTAAGGAATTTTCTAAGATTAATAGACCCCTGTACTCCCTTCTGGTTAAGGACACACCCTTTTTCTTTGATGACATATGTCTAGAGGCCTTTAATCTGCTCAAGGAGAAATTAACTACTTCACCTGTAATCACTGCTCCTGACTGGCAGCTTCCTTTTGGGGTTATGTGTGATGCTAGTGACTTTTCAGTAGGAGCTGTGTTAGGGTAGAGGAAGGATAGGAAAACTCATGTTATTTACTATGCAAGAAAGCTTCTAAATGATGCCCAGAAGAATTATTCTACCACTGAAAAGGAGTTGGCTTCTGTGATGTTTGCTTTGGAAAAGTTCAGGCAGTATTTGATAGGATCAAGGATCATAGTTTTCATAGATCTTCAGCCCTTAAGTATTTTCTCGCTAAAAAGGACTCAAAGCCTAGACTCATGAGGTGGACCTTGCAGCTACAAGAGTGTGATTTAGTGATTAAGGATAAGAAAGGGGCTAAGAATCTAGTTGCAGATCACTTTTCAAGATTTCCCAATTCCCCTAGTAAGGAACCAAAATAAATAAACACTTCTTTCCCTGATGAACAATTGTTTGCTGCTTCTGTGCAGCAGTCTACTTGGTTTAAAGACTATGCCAAATTTATGGCAGCTGGAGTCATGCCCAAGGATATCTCACAAAACCAGAGGAAGAGGTTTATATCTGAACTGAAATATTATTTTTGGGATGACCCTCTTCTCTTTAGGAGGTGTGCTGATGGGATTCTGAGAAGATGTGTGGTTGAGGATGAGATTTTACCCATACTTGAGAGCTTCCACTCATCACCTTGGGGTGGCCACCATGGAGGAGAAAGGACTGCTCAGAAGGACCTCCAGGCTAGTTTCTACTGGCCAACATTGTTTAAAGATGCTAGGAGTTTGGTTATTAGCTATGAGAAATGTCAAATGTTGGGAAATATTGGAAGAAGGCATGAACTACCCCAAAAAGGTATCCTGGAGGTTGAAATATTTGATGTGTGGGCTTGGAATTTATAGGACCATTTCTATCCTCTTATGGGAATGAGTAAATCTTGGTTGTTGTGGACTATGTGTCCAAGTGGGTTGAGGCAGTAGCTCTGCCTGACAATTCAGCTTCTAGTGTTGTGAAATTTATTTAGAAAAACATTTTTTTCCAGATTTGGTGTGCCTCAAGGTTTCATTACTGATAATGGAACTCACTTAAAAAATTATAAGTTCAAAGGTTCGATGGATAAGTATGGGTGGTCCCATAGTACAAGCACTACTTATCACCCACAGTCCAGTGGGCAAGCAGAAGTGTCAAACAGAGAGCTCAAACAGATTTTAGAGAAAACAGTGTCTAGCTCTAGGAAAGACTGGTCAAGGAAGTTGGATGAGGCCCTTTGGGCCTACAAAACTACTTATAAGACTCCTATAGGGATGTCACCATATAGGATACTCTTTGGGAAAGCTTTCCATCTACCGATTGAGTTACAACGGAGATCTTATTGGGTAGTGAAGGCTCTTAACTTTGATTTTAAGTCTGCTGGAGAGAGGAGACTGCTAGAGATGAGTGAGTTGGATGAGATCCGAAGAGAGTCTTATGAGAATGATGAAATTTACAAAGAAAGAACAAAGGCCTTTCATGACTCAATCATTCAAAATAGGAATTTCAAGGTTGGTGAGAGGGTCCTGGTTTTCAATTCTATATTGAAGCTGTTTCCAGGAAAGTTGAAGTCCAAGTGGTCAGGACCCTTTACCATTGTTCGAGTGTTGGTTAATGGAGCTGTTGAGCTGGTTGAAGATGAGAATAGACCCTTATTTTTCAATGGTCAAATAATAAAGCACTTCTTTGAAGGAAAGACAAAGGGCTTGGCTACCATATCTCTGTTGGAAGAATGAGATGATTCAAGTCTAACCGAGGACTATAAACTCAGTGTTGCATGGTAACTAACCCATCGTTGCTTAGCAGTTTCTATTTTATTTTTATGTTTTTCAATAAAGTTCATCCCTACTTCTTGTTCTCTGGTTCAATTGTTTAATTGCTGATAGTGCCTCGTGATTTTTTGTTGTGTTAGAGAGAGTTGTTGCTTCCAGAAACTTGGCCTAGAAAACCCAAGGGAGCAATCCTCTGCATCATATGGATAACATTTCTCTTTACTCACTCTCTTGGGTTACTTTTCTTGAACTGTAAACTCTGAAATCTTATTTTTCTCGTTTGAACCTACAGGTTACTGAAGAGGAATAACAACCCAGTGATGCTGAAGAGGATCTGTTGATGAAAGCCACTAAAAAAGGTCCAATAATTCAGGGAAGCATTGTTTTTCCTTTTTTACTTTCAATGACTTGCTTACTATTCACTGTGAATTAAGTGTGGGGGTCTTCCCACTGATTTTTGAAATTATTTGAATGTGTTTTATTGCATGGGTGTTTAGCGGATAGTATCTAGTGAGTTGAAATATTATTTTGAGTTGATTTGTGAAAGATGCTTGCACCCACTATTGTCAATTTCATTGAGCTGCTGCTGCACATCACTGTTAATCATGCTACTTTTTGAAGTAAATTGATAAAATCTTTTGTCTTCTCACAATGATTCAGAGCATGAAATTTTTAGGAACATAAATATACATGGTTGCTGGTGAGTCTAGTTGGGTTGATCTTTTCTGTTTTTCTTTTGCTTTTGTTTTTATTTTCTTTCACTTTTTGTGTGGCAAAGAAATTTTTTGAACTTCATTGATACGCATCCATAACCTCTTTCAGCTGAATTTTCCATTTTTTTGAACTTTAACTGTCTCCCAGCCTGAGAGACAATATTGGGGACAATTTTGGGTTTTAAGTGTGGGGGATAGGGGTCATTCTAGTGTCATGTTTAATTCCCCCTACTTGAACCTGAGTTTGTTAAAAAATGGTTAATGTTTTTCAAAAAAATGGTTCAAAATTCCTTCAATTTTTTTTTTTCAAAATTCTTTCATCACTTGATGGTCATTGGAGGTTCAATGGTACTTCAGTTTTGTCCTGTTTAGTGGATAACTGTGAGCTGGATGTTGAGAGTGACACTTAGTCAGAAATTGTTAAGTATGAATGATTGTTGAGTGCAATTGTTCATTGTCTCTATGGATTTGTCTATTTAGGAACTGAGGAAGGGAGTGTGATAGGATAAGTTTTGTGGAGTAAGGATCAGGACTTGGAGTAACTTGAAGTTCTCACTGTAACCTAGGGGACTCACACCTTTTGATTAAATAATGTAAATCACTTTAGGAAGTCAACTCGATTGATTATTAATTAAGTCATTTGTAACTGGAGTAAAATGGGAAAATGGAATCCCATGGTGAGTATCTGAGACAAGGTGCATTGGGTGCATTTTTGTGAATAAATAAGGTCGATTTCAATCTTAATAAGTGCTATGCACAGTGCTATGCACATGGAATATGGCTAGGGAAAAGTAAAATAAAGTGCCCTTATCAAAAACGAACTCATTAAGGTGGGGGGAATTTTGAACCCAGATGAAGAAGGGAGCAATTTATTTGGTTAATATTCATTTGAGTTGAATTAATAAAGGGATCAAATTAATGGAATTCATTTTTTGGAACTTGGGGGAAGGTGAGAATGGAAGGTGCCCTTGGTTAAGTTTTAAATTCCACTTCATCTAACCTTTCATCACTCCTTGAACCAGTACTTGAATTGGAAGGTGATGTAGTACAGTTAATGATTACACATAGGAGGCATGACATACTTGACAGTGTACGAATTTGTGATGCTCTTGACTTCCAGTGAGTATTTGAAACTAGACATGACAACATTTTTGAACACCTTTGAAAAACCCGACTCACTGTTTGGTCTTGGTCATCTGGATTTTTAAGTTCAATCATGCACTTTTTGAGATGAAATTCACAAATCATAGTTCTGTTTTAAAGTCTATGGGCATGTACTTATTTAAGGACAAACAAGGCTTTAAGTGTGGGGGAGTTTGATGCAGTAGTGTTTTAGCACTCTTTGCCACATCCTTTGTGTATTTTTATTGTTTTTTTATACCAAAATGTTGTTTTTTAATTAAATAATTGATAATTGTTGTGTTTTTGTACTTTGCTGTGTAAAATAATCAATTTTTGTTTAAAACATGTGTTTTAATGTGCTTTAGTGTCATTTTAAATAATTATAAAATTAAACGAGTCATGCAAATTAGTCTTTTATTTATTTATTCTTTTATTTTTTATATTTTTTATATTCTAGTTAGTCTATTAATTCATTTATTAAATTAATTAACACTTTATTATTTAAATTGTAAATAAATAACTCTTTTTGGTTTTTAGTCTTTTAATATTTAATTAGTTTTAACAGTTTAATTTTATTCATTTAATATTTTTATTCTTTAATTTGATTAGTTCTTTAATTAATTGGTTAATTAATTTAAGTAAGTAATTGTAAATATTTTACTTTTTTCTTTAATCAAGTTTTTTTTATTTTCTTTAACCCAAATTAATTCATTTTCTTAAATAAAGTTTCATTAATTTTATTTTTCTTAACTTTGTTTTTAATTCCACTCTATTTAGTTTAATTTATTAATTGATTTATTTTTTTTAGTTTTATTAAATTATTTTGTTTATTTTAATTTATTTGTTGTTTTGTCGCAGGTGTTGCAGTCGCACGGTCCAACCCTTAGAGGTGACCTTGCTACCGATACACAAAACCTCAACGTTACCCAGCTTGGCCAACCTCACCGTTACCCTCCTCTTTTCCTCACAGATACGCCTCCCTTCTCTTTCCCTCTCCAGCTACCGATACACTATTCCAGCTACCGATACAGTCCACCGTTACTCCTCACTGATGCACCTCACCACTTCCCATTTTTTTATTACCTCACCGATATAGCTCTTTCCAGTCCACTGCTATATTTTTTTTAAAACCTCACCGTTACCCCTTTACCAGTAGCCCAACCTACCGATACACCGCCCCCTTCGCTACCTCACTGATACCCTACAGCTCTCTCCAGTCTGTCGTTACACCCATCCTCACCGACACACCCTGCCTCACCGATACAACCCTCCACTCCAGCCATGCCACTGTTATCCCCCCTGCTTATTCTCACCGATACACATCCCTCACAGATACCCCATCACCGCTCTTTCCACTGCTCACCCTAGCAGCACCACCACAATCACCTTTCAGCACCGCAACACATAATTCCAAATTCGAACCAGCATAAATTAACAATTCTAGCACTGAATTCGAACCAGAAAAAAACCGACGACACACTACCAAGCTCAGGATGAGAAGAATAATTCAAACTCAAACATTCAAATGACAACAACCCTTGTCTACCCTGCTATTCAGCGAATCAGCTTCTGAACCCTAGCCAACCCACGACTGAACCTCCTCGGATCACCGCCGAGATCCCCTGAACCCTAACCACCATACTGCTGAAACCTTTCTCCCCTTTCTTCTCCACATGCTCTTTGCCGCACAACTTATTCTCAAGCCGAAGCCCCTCGTAGTCGTGAATCAGTGGTCAGACCTCCCTGGATGCCTCGCCGTTCCGCACTCTTCCATCCGCTATCCACCACTGTCCACCCCTCTCCACAGCTCGACCCCCATTCGTCGGCCACTGCCTTTCCTCCACTGAAACACCCGAAGCATCCCTCGGACGTAAGCCCTGCCCCCGTCGCCTCCTGCTGGAACAACCGACACACCTCACCCTGCTCGCCGGAGACCCCCTCAAGCCGAGTCGCCAACCGCCGCGCTTCCTTCTCATCCGCCTGCCCTACCTCACCACTGCACCTGCTTCGCACTGCCATACACCGCTGGAAACCGCACCCCAAATCCCGCATCCCCATCTCTCGGACCCTACTGCTGCGACATCAATCGAAGTCTCCAAAATCGCCTCCTCCGTGCGCCGAAGCCACCGTCCGAACCCTCCCTCTGAACCGCCGCCGCCTCCCCTGCCCTAGCCTCCTTCAAGTCGCACAAACTAGAAACCCACTCCCCTTTTTATTCTTTTATTTTATTTAATAATATTATTATTTTATCTTTATATTACATTATAACATATAATAACATATATATATATATATATATATATAATATACAATAATATCTATATTAACCTACTTAATAAATACAATTAGTATACCTTTCATAATATATAATTGTGTACATTATTTTATATATTATATATCATATACTATATAATAATAATTGTTGTATTAATAAAAGAATATAATTATATATATATAATACTAATTTCTTATATAATAATATTTGTTATTAATTAAATAGAATAGTTTTTGTATTAATAATAGTATTAGGTTTTATAAAATATATATTCTTATAAGTATTTTTCTTATTTAGTATATAAGTACTTTGAAGTAGTTATATATATATATATATATATATATATATATATATATTTACATAATGTGACTCGCGTTTTCGCAGAGGATTGTGGGTTGCCGCGCGCACACCATTTCATGCTACTAGGAGCAACTGCTCTGGTGACAAGCGCGGGAGACATGGAACTGTGAAGGACCCACGTAGAGGTCGGGGAACACTTCAAATGAGATTCCAGATACTTCTATTACTGGGGGATTAGCATTCATCAGGGGCAGGCACTAGGGGAATTGCGGGGTCAAGCGGAGGCGGATCATAGTAGACATCAAAGAAGATCATTACGTGGAGCAGACAAAACTTACACCATCTTCCTCGGAGCAGATTGAAGTACAAGATCAGAGCATTTTCACACTTCGATTCCCAGGGCGGGACATCAAGCGTATCCCAGTGTCACTTCCACCATTGAGCAGCAGGAACTAGAACTTTCAAGAGTAGTAGCAGGGAGTTGGAACATCTTAGTTTTGCTTGTGCTCTATTTTTCTGCTACCTATTTCAATATGAGTTTCATTTCTCTTAATTCTAATTTTTCATTAAAACCATCCGCTATGTCTGGCTAATTTCCTTCGAGGGGAATAAGCTGGTCGATTAGGGTTGTTTGATCTCATTCATGCACCACATCACTCAATTGGATTATCTCTCTCTTACTGTTTACTGACAAGCTTATTTTCATCACAAGCTGGCCAGAAGACAACTATGGATGGCTACTCTTAGTCAGATCCATGTTTTTCTTTAATCACAGCGCATGAATAAGGTTAAGCTAACATCAAATGGGCCAGTGGACTTTTCCCCTTACTCATCTATTGGTTGTTTTCATCACAATTCCTCTTGCTGCTCTACTCTGTCTACTCCCTTACACTCCCTAGCTCTCCCTCACTTTTACACACACTAAATCTCATTTACTTCACTTCACCACCACCATTTGTCTTTGATCGATATTTGCATGTGTGTTTTTGTTTGGTCTTTTTTTAGAACACCAAACACAACAACAGACCTCCCCGTGGTTCGACCTTATCTTTCCACTGTCCTAAGTAGTAAGTAGGTATTAATTTTAGTTTGTCGCCCGTGCCCAACGACGCGCGAGCGTGCAATAATTCTCCATTTCCAATATTTAATAGAAGTGTGATATCCTTACAATGTGACATTTGTTAGTATCTCACACTTCATCCCATCTATATCATAATATGTAAATAAAAAATACTCTTTTCATATTCTCAACTTCCTTCTATCTTTACTCAACTCATATTTACAACCATGTTAGGATGATTCATCCATCATTCTTATACAATATTAAAATCATTAATTATTGACAACAAATACATTACCTCATAATTCAAGGGTCTATAAACTAAATACCACTATTTATATGTGGGATGAGACCACTACCACTAAGAAATAATCCTAGAGAGTCACACACAATTTGTATCTTGGATAAAATTAGATTCTTTAGTTTAAGTATAAATTTATTATTGGTTTGTAGAATGATATTAATTTAAGTTATATTGATCATAAATTCAATCACAAATTATTCATGTCAATAATAGGTGATTGGAATTTGATTTCTTATTTATTCAACAAATATATAATTATAATATATATTTATTCATGGTATGGTTGCATATAATATTTATTGATTTATAATATAAGTGAATATATGTGTTTTTGTTGAAATAATATAATTATTTTATACTTAAATGTTGAATAATACTTTATTGGAGAATTGAGATCGAATTAATGGCTCAAGAGACATATTTTTAATATTATTTAATATAAATAAATATTTTTTTATTTAAGAAATAATATTAGATACACATGTTTTATAAAGTAATAGTTATTGATTTATTTTTATTTTAAGAAGTTATATTGGGTACTCATTTGAATTATAATAAAAAATTACCTCTATGTCATTATTTTAAGTTTAACCTTGATATAAAAATTGAAAATTTGACTCATATGTTTAATATGAAATTCATTTTTGAAATTACTTTTTTAATAGGTAGATATATAATTTGAGAGAGTCCGCTTATATCTCCCATGTTTTTTGAGAGTTAAGGTCAAATATTTATACATACAATTAGGAATGAAAAAAATAAATTAAATTATTCCCTCATACTAGTACTTGAGATATGAAGAATGTTATTTAGAGTTTCATGAGACACATTGAAATATCTCTAGTAGAATTTTCATTTGAATTCTTGAAGCAATGAAAGCATCAAGATGATCAGTGATCTGGTCGACCATGTGAATGACGAGTGAAACATAAAGTAATAAATAAATTAGTTGAGGTATTTATTTTACTAAAACAAGTTATTATAGACTTAATTTTATGATCCTATTAAAATATTTGGTTCAATTTCATTGAGTTTAGATTTAAAACTTTTAAATGATCATCAAAACCCACCACTTATTCTACACTGAGATCCCTTAGAGTAGGCTTAATGGATTAACAAGATTATAATATATCCTTGGGTAAGTTTCAAAATCATATTTCCAAGGTATGAGTGGCTTATCCGAAGTTAAGAGACTAAAAATTGGTTGAAATAAGTTTAAATAAATTTTTAGTTGACACATATGGGTAATGACTACTCTATTACTTTAGTAGTGAGTTTATTTAGGGGTCTAGTGATTTTATACTCTATATCATTATTGGAATATTGTGATGTGTCTATGATTGAATGGATTTATTTTTAGATGATGTTTTGGAAATAGTTATCATCAAATAATCTTATACTTGAGTAATAACATATGTTGGTTTTTTTAACAAGTTCTTTTGTGAAAGGTTTATGAATTTTATACATTATTCACTTAATTTTATGATAGATGAGAAGCTTCTAGAGCATAATTTTTAAATAACTTTAAGCCCCAAGATCTTGGGACAATTGAGGATTTTCTCTCTAAGTTTATTCATAAATATTTTGGAGAAATTTGAGATGCTGGTGAATTTTTAACTATGAAGGGACCTTTATAGGTGATTTTTGGTAGATTTTTCTCAAATTAGAGCTTGAAGTAGAATTTATAAATTTTCAAAAAAACTGAGGTTCATGGGAGGTGATGTAAGTCAACTACTAGTGTGATATATTTTATCTACAATGGGTAGTATAAAACCATATAGAAAAAACCCAGGCTTTTATAGTTTCTCATGTGGAATTATGGTCTATAATTAGGTTATATACACATATTTTCAAGTTTTCATTAAGAAGTGTGAATATAGAGTGACTATTGATAAAAAACACCATTAGTTTATTCACACTATTTAATATAGCTTTAAACAATAATATCATTATAGATGACCCTTGGGACCCCCTACAGAGGGTGGGTTGGAAGATGACATAATTGAAGAGATTAGTAGAGTTAACCAAAGAGCTGGTAGAGGAAGGTAATAAGGAAAAGGATTAGGAGGAGGAGTTGGTAGAGTATAATTAAAACATATATAAATTTAAAAAGAGGTACTATAGGTGGTTCAAGGTATAATTTATATTTACCCATCTCTTACTTTAGTTTTTATTTAAACTAGTACTTACAATTAATTTTTCAACTCTTCTATAGTTTATGGGTGATAAATTTAGGTGGAGGAGCTTCATAGGACACTAGAGTTTATTGCTATAGTGTGAGGTCGAACAAGATTTTCTGAGGTATGTAGTTTTGAGATAGTTATGGCGTGAGATCGATTATCATAAAACCTAGTCTTATTACAAATATAACTATATGCTATTTTTATTAGGTTGGATTTGTTATAATATTTAAAAATATTATGCCAATTGTTATTTATGGAGGGAAATATAATTTAGTTTTGACAAATATCATTCCATTTTTATTTTTGAAAGAGATTATTATTTGGAGAATAGATAAATTGAACCACCATGTAATGCATTTTAGTTGGTGAGATTGATAATTTATGCATCCAATGTGGATATGGTGACGTTTCTTTGAGTTTTAATGGATTATGATGATGTATTTCTAAAATAGGTTATGATATTACCTTTGAGGTGGGAGGTTGAGTTTGTAATTGAGCTATATCAAGGTGTCTCTCCTTTTACTATAACTATATAAAATAAAGTCCAAACATATTTTAGGGTTTGTTTATCCTAATAGAGGGATTATTATAGATAGATTTTATTCAATATGGTGTGTCTGCATGAGCCACTCAGGTGTTGTTTATGAAGAATTTATTTTCGATTTTGAGATTGAATATATATATATATATATATATATATTAAAGGTAATACTTTGGTCAAAGACCAAAGCAAAAATTATTATTAAAAAATCAAGAAAGTTACAAGAGTCTAAAATAGGGGATTTTTTTACAATCTCTATCAAAAAGCTCAAATAAATCAGCAGGCAGGGAGTCCATCCAAGTCATGCACTGGTGAACTCCTTTGTTGGAAAGAGCATCAGCGACGGAGTTCGCTTCACGGTAGGTATGGGTGGCGATGAAATCAATCCCGTGGAGCGAGTTAAGACAGTTCATCCAACGAGAAGTATGCTTATAGGCTAGATGAATGCTGCCATTCCAGATGGCATGAATGATGGTGGATGAATCACTCTCAATCCATAACTTCCTCCAACCTCTTTGAAGAGAAAAATCAACAGCATGGATGACACCCAACAGTTCCGCCTCTAGTGATGACGAGTGTCCACATCCAACGAAGAAACAACCCTGACACTGACCAGCAGAATCTATGAAAATATCACCGCAACTGGAAGGACCTGGATTTACTTTGGAAGCACCATCAACATTAACTTTAATCCATCCTGGTATTGGAGCCTACCAGAAAACCTCGAAGGTGCGTTTTGGATTTGGATAATTTCCAGGAACTCAGAGACGGCGAAGGATCTCAAAGTCCCCAACTGAGTTGTTGCAGCAATATTTCTGAATAAATGCAGCTTCCTGGATCGCAACAAGGATTCGAGATTTTCCTGCATTAAGATTGAAAGAATGATTATTATGAATAAGGTCATTTATAACGTACCAGATCTTGTGAATGAGATCTACCACTGCCGCCAGCCAGATGTTGTTGATCTGCAAAGAAAGTTCAGATCTAGTGCAGTTTTTAAGAAACACAGATATAGAATCAGTAAAATACCATTTGTAATTGAATAGATCAAAAAAAAATTCCATAAGGCAGAGGCAATCGCACAAGACAGGAAAAGATGATCCGCATCCTCCCTGTGTTGGTTACATAGGCGACATTTATAACAAATTTGGATACCAAAATTTTGGAGAATAGTATCAGTAGGCAATATATTATGGGCAATACGCCAAATGAGAGTGAGCCTAGAGGGTTTAATCCAAGGTTTATTAAACTGGATAACCCATATATAATTTGATTCAATGTGAGAAAAATTATACTTATAAAAGTTTTTGGAGTCTAGAATAGCATTAGGGGAAGGTTCCTAAACCAGGAAGTCACCATCATGGGAAAAGGAATGATTATCATTTATCTGCATAATATTATCAGGGAGACCATGACGATGAAATTGAAGAACATCTTTTATAGATTGATTAGTGTCCCCAAGAATGTGACTAGAAGGTAACAATGTTATCAAGGGGTTATCATACCATTTACCACACCAAAAGTTAATAGAAGAATTAACACTAGCCATCCATCTAGATTTCTCCATGATCTTACGATAAGAGTCCCTGATAGATGGCCAGATGGAAGAGTTAATGAAATTGAGATTCCCTTTTAAGAGCTTAGAAATAAATCTGTGATACAAAAAATTAGAGACTTTATAAAAGGGATTAATAATATGCCAAGTGAGATGAGCCTGAAGAGCATCATTGAAAAGATTTAATTTTTTTATGCCAATCCCACCTTTGTCAACAGGTCTACAATAAGAATTCCAAGGAATAGTGACAAGCCTCCTTTCAAGAATACTTCCAGTCCAGATGAAAATTTTAATATAAGTATTAATTTTCTTGAAAATTCCAGCAGGACATTTGTAAATCATGAGGGAGTATACCATTTTAGACACAATGGTTGACTTGACCAAGAAAATTATCCTAGCCATGGAGAGAGATTTCCCTTTCCAATTGGAAATTTGTTTTATAATCTGATCGATGACATTAGCAAAATAACTGGCTTTGGGTCTCCCCCAAAAAATAGGAACTCCTAAATAAGTGAAAGGAATTAGACCCTCTTTAATACCCAAATAAGTGGTAATACTATTTTTCCTACCGACAGGAAAATTCTTACCAAAGAAAATGAAAGATTTATTTCAAGAGATCACTTGACCAGAGACCTCCTCATAATGAGCAATGGATTTATTTAGAATATGAATATTCTTTTGATCCCCTTTTAGAAACAGAATAATGTCATCAGCATATAGAAGGTGAGTGGGAGCATTAAGATTTCTAGCAACCAGTATAGGTTTAAGCTTACTTTGATCAACCAAATTACTGAGGAGTCTACTAAGATAATCCCCAGCAATTACAAAAAGGATAGGAGAAAGAGGGTCACCCTATATAACACCTTTAGAATAATTAAAAAACCCTCTAGGAGTACCATTAATAAGGATAGAGATGTAAGATGAAAGAAATAAGGTCCTAATTCTTCCAATGAAAAGATATTGAAATCCAAAGCTTTTTAGAACTTTAAAGATAAAGTTCCAATCAATAGTGTCAAAAGCTTTTTTAATATCCAGTTTGATAGCCACACATCCTCCTCTATTATTTTTATTTAAACTGTTAAAGCATTCAGAGACAAGACAAATACAATATTGAATGGATCTTCCTTTGATAAATCCAAACTGGTTCCAAGAAACAATTTTATTGCAAATAGGAGAAAGTCTATTTGCATTGATTTTGGTTATGATTTTGAAAATCGTGTTAATAAGAGCAATCGGTCTAAATTGGTTGATCTCAGAAGCATTCTCAACCTTAGGAATTAAGGTTAAGAATTGAGCATTGATTCCATGCGGGAGTAAACCACGAGTGAAAAAGCTCTTAACTAGGTTACAAACATCCTTGTGGATTATGTCCCAATGATTTTGGAAAAAACCATTGTTAAACCCATCTGGACCAGGAGCATTGTCAGGATTGAGGCCAAAGACAATGTCTTTAATTTCATGATCAAGAGGAGTGCCCAATAGCAAGTCATTGTCCCTATCATCCACTAACAGAGGAATAATATCAGGTTTAAGATCAGTGTTTAAACCTGGGCCATTAAAAATATTATAATAGTAAGAGGTAACATGATCCGTGATGACCTCTTCAAAGCCAGTGATCACACCATCAATAGTAAGTTTGGAATATATATATATATATATATTACATGTATTTAAATCAAGTAACAGTGAAGAATCATTATCCTCTTCCTAGGAAAAATCAATTTTTTGACCAATTAATGGGAGGGAGTTGGTTTTATATGATCAATTTATGATATTAGTATCATTAAATAAGAATTTATGATGAATATAACCCTAATATAACCTTTTCATTATTATTATTATAATTTTTTTATTTTTTAGAGATTCTGTTTAGAGTTGCGAATACACTGCAAAACTTTATAAGCCTTATGATTAGGATGTTTAATCCCTATATTGGGGATTTTGTTATAGTATTTGTTGACGATATTTTAGTTTACTTTTAGATAAGTAAGGATGATATAGAGAATATCAGATGGAATTGGATTCTCTGAGTGAACATCATTTGTATGGGAAGATGTTTACATTAAAATTATTGACATGTGAGATGCATTTTTTGGTAATTATTTCATAGCATGGTGTAGTAGTGGACCCCTAAAATACTATAGTGGTTGTTTTGTAGGAATCTCCAAATAAATTTTCTAAATTATGTAGTTCCTTAGGACTGAACTGTCATTATAGGAGGTTCATACATAGGTTTTCTAAGATTTATGCTCCATTTTTATCTTTGTTTAAAAGGGAAAGCTTTTTCTAAGATAGAGCAGCACCAAGATACTTTTAAAAGAAAAATATGTTGATTACTCTAATTATTTTGTTAAGAAATATGGGTATTACTTATGTGAAATATTACGACACATCTCATTATATTTTTTTTTGTGTATTGATACCAAATAGATAAATCATTACATATAGGTTTAGATGGTTACATCCTCCTAAATAAAACTCTACGAATCATGATTTAATGTTCTTGGTTGTGGTGCTTAAGCTTAAGACTTTGAGACATATTTTCTTGGATAAATATTTATGGTTTATAATAATAATCAGAGATTTAAATGTTTATTTTCTTTAATTTATTTTAATTTTTATGAATTTTTATCCTATAATATGGGTTGAATTTTTCTAATATTAAGATTTTGAGATCACATATAACCTTCAAAATAGTATTGTGGTGGACGAAAACTTACATTGGATTTTCTATGAGGAGGTTTTTCAATTGGAAATAGAGGAATGAAAAGTTATGGATTTTTTTTTGAATCTATTAACCTTTACTATGAGAAGATTAATGAGGGATTATATCTTTAAACGATGACAATGGAAACTTCATTGTTGTGATAGGTAGATGAGTTTTAACTGGGAGAGATTGAGAGGGAAGTTTTTAGAGATTAGATCATGAATGGTGATACTTTGGATGGTTTTTATATATGTTTTTTCTAGTGGTATTGGATGAATAAAGTGGTTTCTTGGTTTTTTATAAACATTTTATTTACTATTGGGTGAAATCTAAACATCAAGTTATGGAATGTTAATTAAAACTATTAAAAATATCCCAATGAAAGTGGGGGATATTTATATGTTTTTTTTTATTTTTTCCTTATGACTTGAAAAGATTTGATGTTATTTAGGTGGTAATAGATCAATTAATAAGTTTAAATCACTTCTTACTGATTAAAGAGTCAAGATCAGTAGGAATTTCAGCGATGTGTAATGAGATAGATGTGATGAAATATCATGAAATTCCATAGATGATGGTGTCTAATCTTATGCTTGGATAACTTCATGGATACAAAGAGGATTACAATTTTATTTTGATATCTTTTTTTTTCTTTATCACTATGTTTCACCCAAAGATTAATGGTAAAACTAAATTGGAAATTCATATTTTATATGACATATTGAAAGTGCGTGTCCTGGATTATAGAGGATAATGGGAAGATGATTTATCATTTCTTGAATTTTATTATAATAAGAGTTTTTGTTATTCTGCTGACATGACCCATTATGAGGCTTTTTGTGGGAGACTATGTCATTAATTTTTTTGTGGGGTTAAGGTTGGTGAAGCCTATATAATCATACCATATATGGTTTTGGATATGATATAATGTGTGTTAGTCATTTGAGATCTAATGAGGACTTATCACCACAAACAAATGTCCAATATAGATTAGAGGAGGATATTATTGGAGTTTTTAGTTAGTTTTCATGAATTATTACAAGTTTCTCCTAACGATGGATAATGAAGTTTTAAAAAGGGTGGTAATTTTTCTCTTATATTTATTATTTATTTTAAAGCGTTGGTGTAAGTTGGAGATGCAACATACCAATTGGTACTACCAGCATAATTGGAAAGGATCATAATGTGATCTATCTATCTCAAATTCAGAAGTATAATAATGATCCTTTGTATTTCATTGATCATAACAACATCTATATTGTGGATGATATTATTTTTTCATATTACATAGTGGAAATTCATTTTTTAAGGAGAAGGGATTACAAAAATGAGTTATTCACATAACATAATTTCTTTGGAGATATAACAATGCAAAGGAATGTTATTATTAGAGGGAATAAAAAGTTCAAGATTAATATCCTAAATTGTTTTTAATTGTTCATTATTTTGTTTTGATGTGGAATTTTGTTTCAATAGGGAAATTTGAATAAGAATGTTTATATTATTGTATCCCATTTTTATGCTTATGGATGGAATTTTTTATGGATGAAATTTTTTAAAAGTGGTGTGTAATGAGGAAAACAATAAATTTAAAATTTGGGAGTTTGTGAAATTTTGTTGATTTTCTGCTAAGAAAGGTGAGAAAGAAATTTTTTCAGTATTATGAAGAAATTTTTGAGCATTTAATTGGATTGAGGGTTTTATGTTTACACTTAGATGATATTTTTGTAATTTTCTAAGATTATTGGAAAATTTTTAAATGTCAGGTGATGCTGAAATTAATTAATTAATTAATTAATTAAAGTAATTCAGATTTAAATGGATTTTTTTGTGAAACAAATAATATGGGAACTATAAGATATTTTATTATAGTGATAAAATAATGTATAAAGTGAAGAATTCAAGATATTTTTTTTTTCAGTTATGGCCTATCATCTCAGAAGTATTAATAGGGGATTTAGATGAGGTGTAGAAAAAGAAAGTCAACAACATAAATATATAGATATTTATGAATTGTATAGATGATAAAAAATAGAGGATTGATTGGGATGGACTGATTTCTCATCACCATGGTTATTTATTGGATATTCTATTTTCTCTCCATTTTCTCCAGAGAGGAGTCCCTTTATGGGTTGGTGTGTCATGGAGAATTGTAGGAAGAGGAGAAAAAATAATGAGATTTGATGAACGATTGATGGTGATCATAAAAAAATATGGATTTCCAATTATTATGGAATCAAGGTATCTTTCTTGAAATTCTTATCTCTTATTTATATTTGTGAGTATACTAGGATTTTTCTTTTCATGATGGGTAAATAATTGTTGTTATTCTGATATTAATATTATAGTGGTGAAATGAGACTTTGATTGTTAACACATAAAATAAATAATTAATTGTGGAAAATTATTAACAGTGGATATGAATAAGTAATTGTTGGAATAAATATTCTTTAAAAATACTTGAAATGAATTTTTATTTTATAGGTTACTTATGAGAATTAGAAATAATGGAAATAAATTATAGAAAATTTTGAAAATATAACTCTATAGTAATATAATTTTATTTTTTTAACAAACGAGTTTGATTAATGGTGGAATTAACTACATTTTAGATATTTGTGAAAATATTTATAAATGGGTTGAGTATCATGTTGTTTTTATTTTAGATTTCTTTGACTATTACAAATAATTAATGTGTAAATTATAAAATAATTTTTTAGGGTGAAAATTGTTGTTCATAATTGATTATGAATAATTATAAATATTTGTTAAGTATGTTTATTGAATTTTGGGCTTAAAGTGATTAAATAATATGAAACATATTTTAAGTGGTGAGAGTGGTAGATTTATAAATTTTGGTATAGGATAAGACAAATCAATAAGGGATCCTTTCCATACATTGGACGAATTTAGTAAAGCGGTTGAAATGGTGTGAAATGAAGTAATAGTGAATTACATGCGGGTCATTCCACTTTGGAATTGAGCTATTCCAAATTTAATAAATGAGATAATTTTTGGAAGTGAATTACACAAGTTTTTTATAAGTTTTATATGATTCACACCTCCTTAAAAAGGATTTTTTTCACACTCAACACAAGTCATGCAACCTAATTTTTTCTTTCATTTTAATTGAGTATTCTAATAAGGATAATGTAATAAGTTTTTAGTGGTTATGGTACTTTATTATTGTTTAAACCATTAAATAAACCTTCCTTGAACCTATATATATAGGTGTGAATATGTAAATATATGGTGAATGATGAGGCTTGGTTTAAATAAGTTGTACAATATGTGTTGGATACTGATGAGGTGGTAGAATTTTTTTACTAGTATATGATGAATTTTAGAGATGTGTTGAACTAAAAATAGGATATTATTTTTAGAAAAACTATGTGTGGGACTGGTATATATATGTGGTGTGATTTATTTTGAAGGAATATTAATTTTTAGTGGGTCGGATCAGAAATGGAATGGATGAATGATGTTTTAATCCTTTCATTATGATAGTGATGGAGGCTCTTATGGCGATTGTGATTGTATAGAATATATGGATATTCTTAGAGGATATGTGGTGTGTGGTTATGATGTTGTATAATGAGTAGGTTGGAGTAATTTTGGGTATATTCATGATATTATAGTGAGATTCCCAGAGGGTAGACAATTGCCTAACCAATGCTGGTTATGTTAGGGGGTGTCATTATGAGTAGACATCTTGAAAACCAATGAGAGACCTTGTAGGTGGATAGTATCCCAACCCATTGATATATTCAGGGAGTTCCATTAAATTAGAAAACTGTATATAAATATTATATAAATTTTCTTATTGGTGGAAAACTATATATAAATACTATGGTAAGGTTTTTGTTGGTGGACAATTTTTTAGAGTAGATTACATTGAGGTACCTACCTATGGATAACTTCTTGTTTTCTTGTATTTGTAATGGTGAGGGTTATTTTTCATGAGGGGAGTTATATTATTTTTTGTATAATGGAAATTGTACCGATTATTTGGTATAGAATAGAAGAGGGTTGATTATTTACCTTTGGGGAAACAAATGTTTGATTGATTTTTTTTATTTTTTCAATTTCATGAATTGATGCATTAGTATGTTTTATTTACATAGAAACATGGGTGTTTCAGGTAGGAACATACTTAGTATATTTATATGCTCACCCCTAAATTATATATAATAATTTTTAGATTACCTAGATAGATTCAATGGTGGCATTGGGTGACAATAGATCTAGACGTGGGAGGCATGTAGGTCAAGGAAGTTTCATTATACTTTTATTTAGGTATATAGGGGATATTAAACATTGTGGTTGTATTAAAACTTGTGGAATGAATTTTTATTGCAAGAGATTCATTATGCATTGAAGTATTTTGGATTATAGTTTTACTTATTACATTCTTGATATTGTAGAGTTTTATTTTAAAGTGGGAAATTCTTTTTATAAATGTGTGTTGATATTCATATGGTCTATTAAAGGTGGGTTTTGTGGTTCACACCCAAACTCATTGCTAGATTATGTGGAGACCCAATGAAGGTAGGTCATGATATTGACTATTTTTTTGATCTTATTATTCATCATGTGATCACTTCCAAATGTAAATTTTCTTTTTTTAATTTGTTGTATGGCCACATCAAGTATAATATTTATCTTGATCTTGACCATATTGATTATTAAATCAACAATGACTATATGTAGTTATATTTTCTTTTGGAAGTAGAGGTAATATTGTATTAGACTTTATTATGCCTAATCAAGATCTCATTATTAAATTTTTAAAAAAATTAAATAAGTCAATAAAAAATATTTTTTAAATCCATTTCTAATTTTTTTTACAACTAAAGAACATTTCAGTCATGAAATTTAAAAAAACTACTTTACTCTAAAACACTAATATTGGTAATATTTTGACCACATAACATTAATTTTGAAATGATTTTCAACACAAAAAAGTATTTTCTATTATATACTTGGAATATTGGAATTGAAAATAACTCAATTCATAATGTGTCCTTAGTGAAATAACTAACCTGAAGTGGTAATACAATTCTTTGATATTTCCTATAATATTTTGGGATCTTTCATTGTTAATTATTATTTATTCAAATAATTAATGATGTTATGGTTATATATTATCACAGATTTGTGTAATGCCCTAAATTTGGTGTATATGTTGTTTTGAATTCTTTTTATTATTTAAAATAAAGGTTTTTGAATGATTTTTGGGGCTACATGACTTGTTGATTTTTTTAAATTATTGAAATAAACCATGCTGTAGTTTTTAGAGGATTATGTATTTGTTTCTTGGTTTCTGTCATAGCTTACAAACTATTTGAGGTGAAAATTTAGAGGTAGTTGAGGATGCATGATTCAGAGCATGGTTTATAAACCATTTTTATATACTATAAAACCCATTAACAATATCCCAAAAATTTTATTTTAAATATGGTCTTGGGAAATGCATGGTGAACTTTTGAGCTATCATTTCCTATTTTAAGATTTTATCCACAATATTTTTATATTAAAGTCATTAATCAAAATAAAATCACTTTTAGTCACCCAATGTTCTTATATCTTTATATTTATATAATTTTAGAACCCTAAACATTTGGTATTTCCATGATTTGGGTGATGGTTTCAAATTAAATTAGAGATTTCATATTTTAAATTTTTGTGAAATATCTTTGGTGGTGTATTTATAAGTATAAATTATTGAATATATTTTATTTAATTTCCATTCATTTTCCCCATATTTCACAAAATGATAATTTAGCCTGTCTTAGAATTATTGATATATTTTCTTTATGTTTTGGAATTATTGTATAAATAAACCGCATGTAGTGAGATTATAAATGATTTCCTTATTTTTGGAATCAAACTAATTTTCATACATTCAAAATTATTTTATTGTCTTGTTAGGTTTGATGATGTTCATTAGAGGCTAAAAAGAAAAAGGGTACCTGGAAGATCATTTTGGATAGAACTATTCATGGAAAGTTACCCTTCTTTATGACACCTGTGTATTGTCGAATATAATATAAGACACTTTGGACACATATTTTTAATCTATGAAAGTTTTTAAAATGAAATTGTGATTCAATCAATATAATTGGTTTCATTTACTAAGGTTTATGGTACCGCATCAAAAAACTTGATTTGTCATCGTTTACAATTTGTATTTATTTTATGATTGAGGGACATCTATTGAAGTGGTTGGTAAGTCATAAGAAGAAAAATGATTTTATCATAACCAATAAATGGATTTATTTGGAATTTATTACATCAAACCATACTACATGCTAATACCACAAACCTATTTGATTTATATTTGTGTGGGGGAGGGAGAACATTTTCATATTATCCTTTATGATGTAGGTATATCATTGGATATGATGGGGGTGAACAGTATATCATAAGATACTAAAGAAGGATTTTTTACACTACAATCTGTACCAACACTTAAGATATCTAACTGAAGGAAGATCATGATACATTTATGTTAACTTTTCAAGAAATAGTTTACTATTATCCCTAATTTAATTATTATTTAATAAGCACAATATAAAGTTTCCACTAAAATAGGGTATATCATCACCAATAATAGGGAAATGTACTTGGAGTCATATTGGTTACACCTTGTGTCAGATTGAGGTGCGTCTGATTTCTACCCATCTCAAATGACTTATGGATCATTTTCCTAAAACATTGAAACAATTCAAATGTGTTTTCCCTATTTTGAGTAAATCGCTTGTCTGTTTTACTAAAATGTCATTTTTAAATAAAAGAACAAACTTTAACTCATATCGTTCATATAGTGTGTCAGTTTGATGTGATACCAATTCCTACACATCACAGATTACTTATGAATTATGGTACTTAATTGTAAAGTATATCTGAGTTCATTTACTTAGTTTTTATTGTGTGACACTTTTTGAACTAAAATGTTGATTTTAAATTGATAATGGGTACATTGAGTCATACCGGACACATCTTGTATATAATTTAGGTGATAATAACTCCTTCATATCAAAAATGACTTATGTAACATTTTACTAAAGTATCAAAACAATTCAAATGCGTTTTATTGGTTTGAAGAAGGTGAATTTTCTTTTTTACTAAAATTGATGTCGATTTTAAATAAAAAGACACACTTTGAGTCATATCGGTCACACCATGTGTCGTATTGAGGTTTGGATAATTATTACATTTCACAAATGGTTTATGTATCATTTTAATAATTTATAAAAACAATATGAATGCATTTAATTAGTTTTGAGTACGTCATGTTTCTTTTTTACTAAAATGTTATTTTAAACTGGAAACACACACTTTGACTCATACTAATCACATCATGTATTAGTTTGATGTGATACAGATTACTACATGTAAAAAATGACTTATGAATCAATGTAATAAATTTTGAATAAAATAAAAGTGTTTTTTGTTGGTTTTCAGTGAGTGATTTTTTTGAACTAAATTGTTGATTTTAAACTGATAAGAGACACATTGAGTCATACCGAGGATAATGTGCATAAGATTGAGGTGATGATGATTCATACACATAAAAAATTACTTATGGGTTGTTTACATAAAGTATCAAAACAATCTAAATGAATTTTATTATTTTTGAGTAGGTCAGTTTTCCTTTTTATTAAAATTGATTTCATTTTTAAATAAAAAGACACACTTGGTGTCATACCGGTCACACAATGCATCAGATTGAGATACAGATGATTACTAAACATCTAAAATGACTTATGGATTATTTTCCTAAAGTATCAAGACAATACTAATGCATTTTCTCAATTTTGAGTATGTTATTTTTCCTTTTTACTAAAATTGATGTCAATTTTAATTAAAAAGACGCACTTTGTGTCATATCGGTCACACCGTGCATCATATTGAGGTGAGGATAATTCTTACACAACCCAAATGGATTATAGATTGTTTTTATGAAGTATTAAAACAATATTAATGTGTTTAATTAGTTTTGATCATGTCACACATCTTTTTTAGTGGGTGACATTTTTTGAACTAAACTGTCGATTTTAAACTGATAACGGACAAATTGAGTCATACCGGGCACACCGTGTATCTAATTGAGGTATAGTTGGTTGATACATATCAAAAATGACTTATAGATCATTTCTATAAATTATAAAACAATATGAATGAATTTTCTTTGTTTTGAGTAGGCTAATTGTCCTTTTTATTAAAATTGTTGTCATTTTTCAACAAGAAGATGCACTTGGAGTCATAAATCTCACACCATGCATCAGATTGAGGCAAGGATTATTTCCACACATAAAAATTACTTATGGATCATTTTAATAAATTATCAAAATAATTTGAATGCATTTTCTCAGTTTTGAGTACATCACTTGACTTTTTTACTAAAATTTCATTTTAAACTAGAAACATGCGCTTTGACCTGTACCGATCACAGAATGTATCGTTTTGATGTGAGTAAATTTTTACACATCAAAAATGAATTATGAATTGATGTTATAAATTATCAAGATAATTCAATAATGTTTTCTTTGTTTTCATTGAGTGACATTTTTTGAACTAAAATGTCAATTTTAAACTGATAAAGGACACAATTACCAAGAATAATAATTATTTATAAATAATATAATTAAAAAATTATTATTAATAGTATTTTTTTAGTTTCATTAAAAAAATAGTATTATATATATATATATATCAAATAATATATTTTATATTCAAATAAATTTAAATATGATAAATAATACATAGACACACATATATAATTATATTCAAATAAGTTAGTAATATAACACACACACACACACACACACACACATATATATATATATATATAAAACATATATATGAAATGTTTAGGTAGATTCACTTTATTTATCAATGTGTCAAATGATTAGTGTCCTCCATTTTATAGTTTTTGATGGTAGAAGGCGTCAACCCCATTCTGGTTTATTGCCTATTGAGGTAAGTGTGAACAAAGTACACCCCTCCATCGACCTCTTTTTCCAATCATATAAAAACCTATCATTTTTTAGTAAAATAAAACCAGTTAATAAAATAAAAGTTTTATAAAAAAAATTTAAAGAAAATCCTCAACCAATTATTTTATTAAAGTTTTATTCAGATCCTTGTAGATAATTTCGAGGATAAAAATGAAAGTAATTCATCATTAATTCTACCTCCACATAAAATAAAATAAATTAATTTTAATAATTTAAACTCATCAACTGAAATTACACAGTAGCAACCCAATATCCCCAGGATGTGCATCATTGTATTTGCGTATTCTAATTCCTCCATATGCGCCCTCTCAATTTATTTCGAGACCTTCACTCTATCATTTCTCTGGTTGTATGGATCTTTTCTCTGGAAGGAGTTTGTGGAAATGGAGGTGTCAAGTTAAAAACTAGTGCCAATGGTGTAATTCTCAGAAATGGGAGGCATTTACCCTTTTATAGAGCATAATGAAGTACAATTTTCATACTCATCATCTCATCTCCATAGCAGTTATCATTGAATTTTGTTGTTTGATACACATTGTCCATCTCTTGTGGACATGCACCTATGTTACTTGAAATACTCTAAGTAGAAGTCATCCATGGGTTGACTAATGCTAATAGTAGTACAAGAAACATAAAATAGATGGGGGATGATTCTCAAGGAAATAAAATGAAATAATAACTTTTTGGGAGAAGAAACTAATGAGGATGAAAATTATACTTAATTGTGTTCACTAAAAGGGGAAATGCCTCCCATTTGTTAGAATTACAGAGTTGAAAATATTTATTAACTCAACTCATCCATTTCTACCAAATAATTTTAGATCAAAGATTCACACAACTAGAGAAACAATAGAGTGAATGGAGGGAAATAAATGGAGAGGGTGAAGACCAAAGAATCAGAATACGCAACTCCAGTGCTTGATAACCCAGAGGTCTTGGGTTGCTACAGTATAATTTCAGCTGATGAGTGTATGTTACTGAAATTAATTTTTTTTATTTGACATGGAGGAATATTTAATGATGAATTACTTCCACTTTTATCTTCAAAATTATCCACAAGGATCTAAATAAAACTTTTCTAAAATAATTGGTCGAGGATTTTTTAATGTTTTTTTCGATAAAACTTGGATTTTTTAATAGGTTTTATTTTTTTTAAAAATGATAGGGGTTTATATGATTAGAAAAAGAGTTCGATGGAAGCATGTACTTCATTGACACTTACCTTGATAGGAAATAAATCTGAATAGGGTTTCTGCCTTCCACTGTCAAAATCTATAAAATGGAGGCCACTCCACATTCAATTCGTAGATAAATCAAGTGAATCTACCTTAATATTATATACATATATATATGTTATATATATGTATTATATTAGTAACGTTATTTGAATGTAATTATATATATATATATATATATTATATTATTTATCATATTTTAAATTTACTTAAATATACAATATACTATTAGATATATATTTATATAATACTATTTTTTCTAATGAAACTAAAAAAATACTATTTATTATAATTTTGAAATTGAATTAATTATAAATAATTATTATTCTGGGTAATTGTGTATAAAATATAATTTTTTAAAATCTTCAAATTATAATTATTTCAAAAAAATGTTTATACAGTTACCTGATTTTATTATTTTGAAAGTATCAAGAGTTTACAATATTTTATTGGTTGTTTAATTATAAATTATATTACAACTAATTAAATATATATAGGCCTAAAAAGTATATATAGACCTAAAATGATGAATAACTAAAAATAATTTCTAATATATATAATTTGATAACTTCAATTCACCGAGGAGATTCACCCCCCAAAGCCTCACATTGAATAGCCTTTTCATTACATGGGTCTGTAGAAACTTACAACTGACTCTGCCCCATCATCCATTCACCAACACCAGGCTTGATCCCTTTATGTTATCTCCAAAAATTGCAACCTACTATTATTCGTGTTTCTTGGTCCCTCACCTACAAGAAAATGAATAACGACCCAATTTCTTACAGGAACCACATAAATCAACCAATGATTCAACTCAGACAACCTGCCTATATCAAAATTCTTCCACCACTATAATACAAATATAATTCTTAGTTCAAGACAAAAACTTCCACGAAAATGCGAGGAGAAACATGGTGAAAAACTGATCAAGTTCTACAATCAGAACATAAATATATACCAATGAGATTATCTAGCAAGCGTATAATCATTAGATTTTGAAAAGGTAAGGAGATCTTGGGGAAAATAACTGAAATAACTATTTTTAGAATGTCACTCTTCATATAGAAGTCATATTATCACCTAAAGAAATAGAACTGGAAGCCGTTGCAGCTACAGGGGGGTGCACTGGACCAAGCCCTATCCAGATCTTCTTTTGAAGGAAACCGAATCATGATGTTACTTTTATCCAGATGACCTACCATTTCTTTGTAAGGCCCTGACCCCAGTTACCCAGAGTTGGTGCATTATTACATAACATTGGCATGATCACAAAGGATCAAGTATTCAATGAATTATTAGTTTAGTATCCTGGGAATCATTAGATACATTCATAAAGTTTACATTACATCATTAAGTGAAAAACTACAACAACATCTTGTCTCCATAGAACACGTACATATCCCCTCATACTATCCCCCATGTCATTAATAAAATACTTATTCACATCCTGGGAAAAATAAAACATAGAAAGGGGTGAGCTCAGATGCCCATCAAGGATAACAATATAGCAGAAAATTTCATAAATAAGCATAAACATTTAAGGTAATGTATAACCAAAAAAAAAGAATTTTAAACTTTAACTTCAACATAATATGGCCGAAATAAAATGAAATAATTCCATTTACATATTCACATGGATATTCTACTAATCGAATAATCACATGCAATATCAATAAACACTTTCATAATGATGGAATACATAATGCCAGACTATAATAACCACATATTCAAGGCCTTTTGCCAAGACTAAAAATAAGATTTGGTCAAGGCCCTGTACCTAGACACCAGTTTATCTCATGAGACCTACCGATGTATTGAGGATCTATATCGGGCTCCACCCGTCACTTATTAAGTCCAATGCATTCCTCATATGAGCAGGTTTAAACATAACATAAACATTCGTATTAAAATTAGCATAAAAAATGTCAATACTTTCTCCATAAACCATGAATGGTGTGAAAATAACACATCTATAGTCAAACAAATCACAAAACCTTCAATACTATATGGAAGTTTTGTATCATAATAAATCAACTTCAAATAAGCTTAAAATCCATCAAAGGATGTTCACATAGATGAAATCAAAACTATTTGAGAGAAATATCTATTTTTTTAAAATCATTTAAAAGCCACATAATTAAAACATTTAATTTAAAAATATTCTTATAAGCTTGTATGGGAAGCTTTGACGATTTTATAACGGTAGAAAATAGCCGCACAGTCTAAGTTAAAAAATATTCTTACCTTAATTCTGCCGAAAAGGTTAAAAAGGACCTTGTTTGGAAAACGACGGAATGATTCCTTTATAAACATCTTATAAAAAGTCAAAAAAGGGTATAAATGAATTTAACCCATAGTCTGTAAAATAGTAAGAATTATTTTAAATACATTTTTAAGAAACATGGATGTGGATGATAAAGAGGTCCCAGTAGATAATTACGTATAAACAACCTCAGATAATGAAGAGATTGTGCAATAAACCCTAACCTTGTACTTTTCCTTAGTTGAGGGTTGGTTTAACTCCTGTATAATGGTGAAATAATTGTTATTAAATTATAAAATAATCATATACATTAATATGATATCATATATGATCTTTTAACATTGCTTTGTAACTAATATCTTAGTATAATCTTTGTTTCAGGTGTTAACATATTCGTTTTCCTTTATATTAATTTTTATGTGAGTCATATTTGTTATAGATGGGATGTATATTATTCATATCTAGATTTATATCAAGTATTTAAACATTATTTTTAATCATCAAATGAGAATTAGTCCTGAATGGATATGATGAGGAATGAATCTCATCACGTTCATGGAGACGGTAGTCCATACGTACGCACGAGTGACAATATCATTTTTTTGATATTAAAATCGTATATAATTGGATGTTATATCATATATAAAGAATCATTATAATTTTATATTTTTTATTTACTTCAACGACACATCATTATCATACCCATCCAAATAATAATGTTTTGAATAACAATTACACCACGACGTGGATACGGTAAGCCGTACGTACGCACGTATGGTGACATGCCATTCAAAGGATGGATAGAATACTGAATATGGTTGTACCATATTTATAATAACATAATAGTATATAGAATATACTGGAGTTATTATTTTAGAATGGAAATAACAAATAAAGAAGAAGTGGAAGAAGAAAGTAACTTGAAAGAGGGTGGTGAAAACATTACATCTTCTTCGGGTTCTTCCTTTTGATTTGATCAAAAGGGATCCTTAAACTAGATTTCTAACTAAAGTAAGACCTCTATAATGAAGTGACAAAATTTGAGAGAATATTTGGGCATGGTTTGGCCGAACCAAAGGGATTTTAAGGTATGAATTTGAGAGAAGGGGGAGTTCCCTTTTATAAGAGGGGTGAGGGGCACCTTAGGAAAAGCTAGAAATATTATTTTATAATAAATTCATTTTCGAATTATAATGGTTCCAAAGTGTATTATTTAAATTTTAAGGTGGGTATATGTCAAAAAACACTAAACCAGTAGGTTTTAGACAGGTTTGGATCACTATATTAACTTTATATTTTTGATTTAACTCTTAGTTAAATAGTTTGACATTTACCATGTCTCTTTGTATTTTTATATTATATAGTTAATAAACTTACTATATACTTCCAATAGACCCCAAAGTGGTCCATTAATTATACTCCTATCATTATATAAGTCCTTTGGCCAAACCTTAGATTTTTATTAATAGAATATCAATTAATAATATAATGTTTGTTTTAAAAACTATTTTATGTCAATTTTGATACTATTTGGTATTTTGTTTTTTCTAAATTCATAACATCATTATTAATTAGAAAAAAAATTCATCTAAATAACCCTAATATGTCATATTAACCTATAAAATTAGTTTAATTCATAAAAAGTCTCAAATTACATTTATTTGGATATTTATAATATTAATTATTTTAATATTTCATTAATTCGGTAATTACTGCATCACCATTGTGTCATAAATAAATTAAATTATTTAATGTATAAAAATTATAAATAAAATACCATTATTTAGGAAACCTTTTTATCTTTGTAATGAATATTTATAATAGAATTTATCTTATTTATAACTCTATATTAAAAATGTTTTAGTTATTAAACTTTGATTTTAACTCTTTTAACTCTTCTTTGAATTAAATAATAATAAATGTCCTAATCTAATCCAAGGAGACCAAAGAGGTTCATATTTTATTCCTAAGGTTTTTTTGGTAGAATTATACTTAGCCAATATAATTAGGACATGTGTTAGGGTAATAATAATATCATTTTTATCCTTAATTACCCTATTTACTTTTAACCGTGGTATATAAAAGTAAAAAGTTACTATTCACAAAAAAATATTTTTATCTTATTGAACCAAATTTTACTCCTTGATATTAACTGTGTTTCTCGGATTTTCAAAATTCCACTCACAGAAGCGGTAAAATTAGGTTTTATGTGAATTTACAAATTCTCCTAGGAGATGGGTAAAAGATGGTGAAAAGTTCAATAAATTTTTTATCTTTCTAAAATTATTATAAAATGAATTCAATGAATTACATTGAAATTATGTATGTATTATGTATCTATTTTGACCTAAAATAAATTTAAATAAAATAAATAATTATTTAAATTAAAATTCGGTTTTAAACTATAACTTAGTGTTTTTCACTCTTCATCAAAAATTGAATGTTTTCAGAAAAATACCAAAATTTCATCCTAGGATAATTTTGATCTTCTGAATCCAAAAATGAAGTACATTTTGAAAGATAAAAATTATAAAATTTCAAAAAGTGGGTATTACTATTCATAATGACTAGTTTGATTAGTCACAATGTGTTAGAATCTCGAAGTGGCGTACAATGTAAGCTATTGAATTATTCAAAGGGAAACGTACCGTGGAAGCTTGGGGTGTTACATTCTCCCCTCCTTCAAATAATTTCATCCTCGAAATTTATAGAATACTACCACATGAAAAGACTCGGGTGGTTCTTCATCATAAGTTCCTTGGGTTCCCATGTTGCCTCTTCCATCTTATGGTTTCTCCATAGAACTTTTACCAGACGAGTCGTCCGGTTTCTCAACACTTGTTCTTTGGTATCAAGAATCCTGACGGGATCTTCGCAATAAGATAGACTGGGTTCCAGTTCTACTTCGTCATAGGTGAGTACATGCATTGGGTCAGGCATGTATTTTCTCAAGAGTTATACGTGAAACACATCGTGAACTTTGGAGAGACTTGGCGGTATTGCTAAACGGTAAGCTACAACCCCAATTAGTTCAATAATTCCAAAAGGTCTGATGTACCTGAGACTCAATTTACCTTTCTTACGGAAACGTATAACACCCTTCCATGAAGATACCTTCAAGAAAACATGATATCCTACCTGAAATTCCAAATCCTTCCTTCGGTTATTAGCATAGCTCTTCTACCTACTTTGAGCTGCTTTGTTGTGGTTTTAGATTACCTTCACCTTTCCATCGTTTCCTCCACCAGTTCTGGTCCTATGAGTTTTTTTCACCAACGTCATCCCAACAGGTTGGTGTGCGACATCTCTTTCCATATAATGCTTCATATGGTTCCATCAGAATACTTGAATGGAAGCTATTGTTATAGGAAAATTCCACCAGAGGTAAATATTGATCCCACATACCCTGAAAGTCAAGTGAGAAAGATCTCAACATGTATTCTAAGGTTTGAATAGTCTGTTCTAATTTTCCATCAGTTTGGGGGTGGTAAGCAGTGATCAAACGAAGTTTAGTATCCAGGGATTTCTGAAGACTTTTCCAGAATCTTGAAGTAAAACAGGGATCACAATTAGAAAAAATCGATAGGGGTACTCCATGAAGTCTCACAACTTCATTAATATATAGTCTTCCTAGACATTCAAGTGGTAGATATTCTCTTATAGCAAAAAAATGTGCTGACTTGGTAAGATGATCAACAATGACCCATATTGTATCATTCCTTCTAGGAGTATTTGGTAGTACCATGACAAAGTCCATCGTGATATTATCCCATTTCCACTCTGGTATGGGAAGAGGTTGCATGACTCCTCTGGGCTATTGCCTTCCAGCTTTCATTTGTTGACAAACCATACATATTGACTCAAAATAAGCAATCTACCTCTTCATGTTGTCCCACCAAAAATATTCCTTCAAATCTATATACATTTTGGTGATCCCAGGGTGTATATAGAAATTGTAACTATGAGCATCATCCACCAATTTCATTTTTAGATCAGGTATATTTGGAACAAAAAGTCTCTTCCCAAATTTCAAAATTCCTTCTTCATACACAAAGTCACTCAATCTCCCATCATTCACAGCTTTAATCTTCTTTTGTAATTCTTCATCATTGGTTTGATAACTCTTAATCCTTTCTAGTAAATATGGTTTCACAACCATTTGAAAAAGTATCGATGTTTCACCTTCCATGGTTATTCTCATATCCAACTTTACTAGATCTATGAAAATTGGATCCCTTTCAACTCTCATCATGTTCAAAAATCCATGATCTTTTCTGCTTAAATCATTTTCCACCTTATTTTCCTTCCCCGGATGGTAGTGTATAGTGCAATGATAATCCTTGAGTAGTTCAAGCCCTCTCTTTTACCTCATGTTGAGTTCTTTCTGTGAGAAAATATACTTCAAACTCTTGTGATAGGTATATATCTCAAATTTCTCACCATAGAGATAGTGTCTCCAAATATTCAAAGAAAATATTACAGCTGCTAACTCAATATCATGAGTAGGATAGTTCTTCTCATGAACTTTCAGCTGTCATGATGCATAAGCAATAACCCTATCATTCTGCATAAGGACACAACCAAGTCCTTTCTTCAATGCATCACTATAAATAACAAACCCATCATTCCCTGATGCTAGAGTCAATATAAGATCATTGAATAATATTTTCCTCAGTTCTTCAAAACATTCTTCACACTCTTTTGTCCAAACAAATTTAACCCCTTTACGTGTGATCTTTATTAATGGGTTAGACAATCGAGCAAAATTATGGACGAAATGCTGATAATAACCTGCTAAACCAATAAAACTGCGTACCTCAGTTATACTCGTTGGTGCTGGCCATTCTTGGATTTCCTTGGTCTTAGAAGGATCAACAGAAATTCCATACTTAGAGACAATATGGCCAAGAAAAGAAATCTCCTGAACCCAAAATTCACACTTGCTCAACTTCCCATATAATTCATGTCTTCTAAGAGTCTCCAAGATAATGTGTAAGTGATTTTAATGATCTTCATAGCTTTTGGAGTATACCAAGATTTCATCAATAAATACCACTAAAAAGTCATAAAGATATTCCTAGAAAACTATGTTCATTAGATCCATGAAAACAAAAGGTGCATTAGTCATCCCAAAATCCATTACTGTAAACTCGTAAAGCGCATACCTGGTTTGAAATGCTGTCTTTAGAATGTCTTCCTTCTTCAGACACAACTGATGGTATCCAGATCAATGTTCAATCTTTGAAAATTATTGATCTCCATGCAGTTGGTCAAATAAATCATCAATGCGAGGTAGGGGATACTTGTTCTTTATTGTTAAATCATTGATTTTCCTATAATCGATACATAACCTCATAGATACATATTTATTCTTAACAAAAAGGACAGGGGATCCCCATGGAGAAACACTAGGGAGAATTAATCCCTTATTACTCAATTCCTCTAGTTGTTTCTTTAGTTCAACTAATTCCACAATGACCATTCTATAAGGGGTCTTCGATATAGGCATTGAACCGGGAACTAAATCAATGGAAAACTCAATTTCTCGTTCTGGAGGATGTCCAGGTAAATCTTTTGGAAACACATCTACATATTCTTTCACAATAGGTACATCCTCTATTTGAACAATCCTTTCATCACCCACTATTATTTCATTCTATTCCTCCCCGATAATTGAATTTAGTTGAGCTACTGGGGGTGGATCTAGATAAGAATCAAGTGGTCATGATTCTGCTCTAAAGATAAGGTGTTCTTTATCGTCATCATAAAAAATCATAACCTTATTCTTCTTACAATCATGAGATTGGTGGCATTTTTCACCACACTTGTAACAGACTCCCATTCCCTTCAAGAATGTACCAGGGTGTTCCTTACCACATTTACTGTAGGATGGATATTCAACTTTTACATTATTCCCCTTATTTCCATTCCCAGAGTGATCAGCATATCTCTTCTTCTCTTTCTTTGCTTTAAAGTCATAAGACTTAGAGAATTACTTTTCTGTCTTGATAGCACATGAGAGAATATCTTCGTACGACGAGAAGGATTGTGATACTAATGCTTGATGGAGAAATGGTTTTAACCCATAAAAGAAAGGATCAATCTTACTTCTTGGGTTACATATATAATCTACATCATGCCTTGATAACCTTGTAAAGTTAGACTCATACTTTGCAACATTCTTGTCCTCCTTTTGCCTCAGACTCAGAAATTGTCCTTCCATATCTGCTCGACGGTCATGAGGAAAGTATTTTTATAAGAAAATATCTTTAAACTCTCTCTATTCCATATTTTATACTTAATCATCCTACTTTGTGTTTTGAATCAATGACCATCACTGGTCAGTATCTCCAGTGAGGTGGTAAAATGCCATGATAACATTTTCCCTTTCACTAATCCCCAAGGCATGGAATATTTTCTCTAAAGAATTTATCCATTTCTCAGCTACTAATCTATTTGTACTCCCATTGAATGTTGGTGGTTGTTTCCTCATGAAGTGATCTAACATTGATCCTCCACGCTGTGGATCTGGGTGCTCCATACAGGTAAGATTATTATTCATAACCTGAGTGAGTTGTCCTAGTATGGTGATTAGCTGATCAACACTTGTTGCATCACCAGATTCACTATAATTATCTTGATTAGGAGGGAAATATCTACATGGAGTGCATGCATTGATACGGCTTCAATTTCTTCCACTAGGTGCCATTTATAAACAATGGAATACACTAGATTAGTTTATGAATCGCAATACATAAATCCAAACTTGTAAAACACTAAACATAAATTGAACAGTTTATGGATATAATCCGTAATCATAAAAAATGTTTTCATTGAGGAAGTATATACTCATAAACCCTTCATAATGGTTTGTAAAAAAATGAGAATTATCCTAAGCATATCCCCTGGGAGTGTCGTAACCAAGAGTGCAGCAAAGCCCGTTGTCGTGTACCAGTTCCCGTTTGAATCTAGCTCAAAGCGGTGCTTTTGGGTTTTACCCCTAGGTACATCTGTGCCAGAGCCGCCTCAACCTGCTCATATCTAGATAGGGATATATTTCTCGGAAAACTCACAAAATCTCTACAATACCAAAATTCTAGGAAGTTCTTCTATACTAATCCTCAAAGTCTATCTTAGGGCTATGTGCTCTAATCAGAGTTTAACTAAATATAGCTTCCAAGGTTTGTACTAAACTTCCTATGATACCAACTATTATAGCCTGACCCCAGTTACCCAGAGTCGATGCATTATTATATAAGATTGACATGATCACAAAAGATCAAGTCTCGAAATAACGATTAGTTTAGTAGCCTTGGAATCACTAGATACATTCATAAAGTTCACATTACATCATAAAGTGAAAAACCACAACAACATATTGTATCCATAGACCACACTCATATCTCCTCATACTATCCCTGCAGGTCATTCATAAAATACTTCTTCACATCCTGGAAAAAATAAAATATAGAAAGGGGTGAGCGCAAATGCCCAGTAAGGATAACAATATAGCAAAAACTTTCATAAATAAGCAAAAACATTTAAGGCAATGTCTAACTAAAAAAAGCCTTTTTAAACTTGAACTTCATCATAATATGGTAGAAATATAATGAAATAATTCCATTTACTTATTCATATGGATATTATACTAATCAAATAATGACATTCCATATCAGTAACTACTTTCATAATGGTAGAATGCATAATGCCAGACTACCATAACCACATAGTCAAGGCCTTGTGCCAAGACTACAAATAAGATTTTGTCAAGGCCTTGTTACAAGATACTAGTTTGTCTCATAAGACCTACCAATGCATTGAGGAGCTATAGTGGGATCCACCCGTCACTTATTAAGTCCAATACATTTCTCATATGAACAGGTTTAAACATAACATAAACATTCCTATTAAAACTAGCATACGAAATGTCAATACTTTCTCAATAAACCATGAATGGTATAAAAATAACACATCCACATTCATACATATCACAAAACCTTCAATAGTATATGGAAGTTTTGTATCATAATAAATCAACTTCAAATAAGCTTAAAATCCATCAAAGGATATTGACATAGATGAAATCAAAAATATTTGAGAGAAATATATATTTTTTTGAAATCATTTAAAAGCCACATAATTAAAACATTTACTATAAAAATATTCTTATTATCATTTAAGGGAAGCTTCGACGATTTTATAATGACAGAAAATAGCTACACCCGCCGTATAAGTTAAAAAAACATTCTTACCTTAATTCTGTCGAAAAGGTTAAAAATGACCTTGTTTGGAAAACAACGAAAATATTCCTTTATAAAAATATTATAAAAATTCAAACAAGGTTATAAATGAATTTAACACATAGTCTGTAAAATAGTAATAATGATTTGAAATACATTTTTAAGAAACATGGATGAGGATGATAAAGAGGTCCTAGTAGATAATTACATATAAACAACCTCGGATAATGAAGAGATTGTGAAATAAACCCTTACCTTTTACTTTTCATTGGTTGAGGGTTGGTTTAACTCTTGTATAATGGTGAAATAATTTTTATTAAATTACAAAAAAAATCATATACATTAATATGATATCTTATATGATCTTTTAACATTTCTTTGTTAATAATATCTTAGTATTATCGTTGTTTCGGGTTTTAATAGATTCCTTTTCCTTTATATTCATTGTTATGTGAGTCATATTTGTTATGGATGGGATGTATATTATTCATATCCATATTGATATAAAGTCTTTAAACATTATTTTTAATCATCAAATGATAATTAGTCTTGAATGGATTTGATGGGGAATGAATCTCATCGCGTTCGTGGAGAAGGTAGTCCGTACGTACGCATGAGCGACAATATGATTATTTTGATATTAAAATCATATATAATTGGATGGTATATTATATATAAATAATCATTATAATGTTATATTTATTATTTACTTCAATTACACATCATTATCATACCCATCCAAATAATAATGTTTTGAATAACAATTACACCACGACGTGGAGACAGTAAGCCGTACGTACGCACGTATGGTGACATGTCATTTAATGGATGGATAGAATACTGAATATGGCTGTACCATATTTATAATAACATCACAGTATATAGAAGATATATGAGTTATTATTTTATAATGGAAATAACAAATAAAGAAAGAAGTGGAAGGGGAAAGGAACTTGAAAGAGGTTGGTGAAAACATTACCTCTTCTTCGGGTTCTTCCTTTTGATTTGATCAAAAGGGCTCTTTAAATTGGCTTTATGACTAAAGGAAGGACTCTAGGATGAATTTAGGGAAGTTTAGAGAATATTTGGGTAGGGGTTGGCAGAACCAAAAGGCTATGAAGGTATGAATTTGAGAGAAGGGGGAGTGCCCTTTTATAAGAGGGGTGAGGGGCACCATAGGAAAAGCTAGAAATATTATTTTATAATAAATCAATATTGGGTTTATAATGGATCAAAAGTGGGTTATTTAAAGTTTAAGGTGGGGATAGATCAAAATCCACCCAACCAATAGGTTTTAGATAGGTTTGGGTCACTATATTAACTTTATCTTTTTGATTTAACTCTTAGTTAAATAGTTTTACATTTACCATGTCTCTTTATATTTTTATATTATATAGTTAATAAACTTATTATATAGTTCCAAGATACCCCCAAGTGAACCATTAATGATAAAACTATCATTATATAAGTCCTTTAGCCGAACTTTAAATTTTTAGGAATAGAATATCAATTAATAATATAATATTTGTTTTAAAAACTATTTTATGTCAATTTTGACACTATTTGGTATTTTGTTTTTTCTAAATTTGTAACAGCATTATTAATTAGAAACAATTCATCTAAACAACCCTAATATGTTATATTAACCTATAAAATTAGTTTAATTCATAAAAAGTCTCAAATTACATTTATTTGGATATTTATAATATCAATTATTTTAATATTTCATTAATTCGGTAATTACTTCCACACTATTGTGTCATAAATAAATTAAATTATTTAATGTCTAAAAATTATAAATAAAATACCATTATGTAGGAAATATTTTTAGCTTTGTAATGAGTATCTATAATATAATTTATCTTATGTATAACCCTATATTAAAAATGTTTTTTTTATTAAACTTTGATTTTAACTCTTTTAACTCTTCTTTGAATTAAATAATAATAAATGCCCTAATCTAATCCAAGTGGATCAAAGAAGTTCATATTTTATCCCTGAGGTTGTTTTTGGTCGAATTATACTTATCCAATAGAATTAGGACATGTTTTAGGGTAATAATAATATCATTTTTACCTTTAATTACCCTATTTACTTTTAACCGTGGTAAATAAAAGTAAAAAGTTACTATTCACCAAAAAATATTTTTATCTTATTGAACCAAATTTTACTCCTTGATATTAACTGTGTCTCTCGTATTTTTTAAATTCGACTCACAGAAGTGGTAAAATTTCGTTTTATGTGAATATGCAAATTCTCCTAGGAGATGGGTAAAAAACGGTGAAAAGTTCAATACAATTTTTATCTATCTAAAATTATTATAAACTGACTCAAATGAATTAAATTGAACTTATATAGGTATTATGTATCTATTTTGACCTAAAATAAATTTAAATAAAATAAATAATTATTTAAATAAAAATTCGGCTTTAAACTATAACTCAGTGTTTTTCACTATTCATCAAAAATTGAAAGTTTTCAGAAAAATACCAAAATTTCACCCTAAGCTAATTTTGATATTCTTAATCCAAAAATGAAGTCCATTTTGAAAGATAAAATTTATAAAATTTCAAAAAGTGGGTATTACTATTCATAACGGCTAGTTTGATTAGTCACGGTGTGTTAGAATCTAGAAGTCGCGTACAATGCAAGCTATTGCATTATTCAAAGGGAAACGTACCATGGAAGATTAGGGTGTTACATTCTCCCCTACTTCAAATAATTTCATCTTCGAAATTTCTAGAATACTACCACACGAAAAGACTCAGGTGGTTCTTCATCATAAGTTCCTCGGGTTCCCACATCACCTCTTCCATCTTATGGTTTCTCCATAGAAATTTTACCAGACGAGTCATACAATTTCTCAACACTTGTTCTCTGATATCAAGAATCTTGAAGGGATCTTCGCAATAAGATAGATCGGGTTCCAGTTCTACTTCCTCATAGGTGAGTACATGCGTTGGGTCAGGCATGTATTTTCTCAACAGTGATATGTGGAACACATCGTGAACTTTAGAGAGACTTGGAGGCATTGCTAAATGGTAAGCTACAACCCCAATTCGTTCTAGAATTTCGAAAGGTCCGATGTACCTGAGACTCAATTTACCTTTCTTACTGAAACGTACAATACCCTTCCATGGAGATACCTTCACGAAAACATGATCTCCTACCTGAAATTACAAATCCTTTCTTTGGTTATCAGCAAAGATCTTATGCCTACTTTGAGCTGCTTTGATGTAGTTTTGGATTACCTTCACCTTTTCCATCGTTTCCTCCACCAGTTCTTGGCCTATGAGTTTTCTTTCACCAACGTCATCCAAATAGGTTGGTGTGTGACATCTATTTTCGTATAACTCTTCATATGGTTCCATTCGAATACTTTAATGGAAGCTATTGTTATAAGAAAATTTCATGAGAGGTAAATATTGATCCCACATACCCTAAAATTCAAGTGAGCAAGATCTCAACATGTATTCTAAGGTTTGAATAGTCCATTTTGATTGTCCATCAGTTTGGGGGTGGTAAGAAGTGCTCAAAGGAAGTTCAATATCCAGGGCTTTCTGAATACTTTTCTAGAATCTTGAAGTAAAATAGGGATTGCGATCAGAAGTAATCGATAGGGGTACTCCATGAAGTCTCACAACTTCATTAATATATAGTCTTGCTAGACGTTCAAGTGGTAGATCTTCTCTTATATCAAGAAAATGTTCCGACTTGGTAAGATGATCAACAATGACCCATATTCATTAAAATAGTAAGAATTATTGAAATACATTTTTAAGAAACATGGATGCGTATGATAAAGAGGTCCCAGTAGATAATTACATATAAACAACCTCGGATAATGAAGAGATTGTGAAATAAACCCTTAACTTGTACTTTTCCTTGGTCAAGGGTTGGTTTACCTCCTGTATAATGGTGAAATAATTGTAATTAAATTATACAAGAATCATATACATTAATATGATATCATATATAATGTCTTGACATTTCTTTGTTAATAATATCTTAGTATTATCGTTGTTTCGGGTGTTAACGGATTCGTTTTCATTTATATTAATTGTTATATGAGTCATATTTGTTATGGATGGGATGTATATTATTCATATCCATATTGATATCTAGTATTTAGACATTATTTTTAATCATAAAATGAGAATTAGTCTTGAATGGATATGATGGGGAATGAATCTCATCGCGTTCGTGGAGACTGTAGTCTGTACGTACGCACGAGCGACAATATCATTATTTTGATATTAAAATCATATATAATTGGATTTTATATCATATATAAAGAATCATTATAATTTTATATTTATTATTTACTTCAATTACACATCATTATTGTACCCATCCAAATAATAATGTTTTGAATAACAATTACACCACGACATGGAGATGGTAAGCCGTACGTACGCACGTATGGTGACATGTCATTCAAAGGATGGATAGAATACTGAATATGGTTGTAAAATATTTATAATAACATCAAATTATATAGAATATACTGGAGTTATTATTTTAGAATGGAAATAACAAAGAAAGAAGAAGTGGAAGAAGAAAGGAACTTGAAAAAGGGTGGTGAAAACATTACCTCTTCTTCGGGTTCTTTCTTTTGATTTGATAAAAAAGGATCCTTAAGTTGGGTTTATGACTAAATGAAGGCCTCTAGGATTAATTGAGGTAATTTGAGAGAATATTTGGGCAGGGTTTGGCCGAACAAAAAGGCTTTGAAGGTATGAATTTGAGAGAAGGGGGAGTGCCCTTTTATAAGAGGGGTGAGGGGCACCTTACGAAAAACTAGAAATATTATTTTATAATAAATTCATATTCGGTTTCTAATGGCTCAAAAGTGAATTATTTAAAGGTTAATGTGGGTATTGGTAAAAAAATTGGTTTTATATAGGTTTGAGTCACTATATTAACTTTATCTTTTTGATTTAACTCTTAGTTAAATAGTTTGACATTTACCATGTCTCTTGGTATTTTTATATTATATAGTTAATAAACTTACTATATACTTCCAAGAGACCCCCAAGTGGTCCATTAATGATACAAATATCATTATATAAGTACTTGGGCCAAACCTTAGATTTTTAAGAATATAATATCAATTAATAATATAATATTTTATTTAAAAACTATTTTATGTCAAATTTGACACCATTTGGTATTTTGTTTTTGATAAATTTATAACTGCATTATTACTTCGAAGAAAATTCATATAACCAACCCTAATATGTCATATTAACCTATAAAATTATTTAAATTCATGAAAGTATCAAATTACATTTATTTGGATATTTATAATATCAATTATTTTAATATTTCATTAATTTGGTAATTACTCCATCACCATTGTGTCAGAAATAAATTAAATTATTTAATGTCTAAAAATTATAAATAAAATACCATTATGTAGGAAATATTTTTAGATTTATAATGAATATTTATAATTGAATTTATCTTAAGTATAACCCTATATTTAAAATGTTTTAATTATTAAAATTTGATTTTAAGCCTTTTAACTCTTCTTTGAATTAAATAATAATAAATGTCCTAATCTAATCCTAGTGGATCAAAGAGGTTCATATTTTATCCATAAGGTTGTTTTTGGTCGAATTATACTTAACCAATAGAATTAGGACATGTGTTAGGGTAATAATAATAATATCATTTTTACCCTTAATTACCCTATTTACTTTTAACCGTGGTAAATACAAGTAAAAAGTTACTATTCACCAAAAAATATTTTTATCTTATTGAACCACATTTTACAATTTTATATTAACTGTGTCTCTAGTAGTTTCAAAATTTCACTCACAGAAGTGGTAAAATTAGGTTTTATGTGAATTTGCAAATTCTCTTATGAGGTGGGTAAAAGACGATGAAAAGTTCAATAAAATTTTTATCTATCTAAAATTATTATAAACTGAATCCAATGAATTACATTGAAATTTCTACAGGTATTATGTTTCTATTTTGACCTAAAATAAATTTAAATAAAATATATAATTATTTAAATAAAAATCCAGTTTTAAACTATAACTCATTGTTTTTCACTATTCATCAAAAATTGAAAGTTTTCAGAAAAATACCAAAATTTCACCCTAGGATAATTTTGATATTTCGAATCCAAAAATGAAGTCCATTTTGAAAGATAAAATTTATAAAATTTCAAAAATTGGTTATTACTATTTATGACGGCTAGTTTGATTAGTCACGGTGTGTTAGAATCTCAAAGTTGCGTACAATGCAATCTATTGCATTATTCAAAGGGAAACGTACCGTGGAAGCTTGGGGTGTTACATTCTTGATCTTGCAACCCCCAAGGCTCGAATATTAACATATAAAAGGCATCCACTGAAGGGAGAAACTGCTTAAACCGCTAAATCAAGGTGAGATTAAGAAGAGACGACGTCGTGTTGTACTCTGAGGTTGAGATCGAAATATTTGGAACACCATTGAACAGATTGCAGACCTTAGGGAGAAGCAATTGAGGGAATGGTGAGAGAAAATCTGGGTTGGAGAATGGTTTGAATGAACTAGAATTTCCCTTAAAGGGTTCACAATAGGATAGTTATTTTTAAATTAGATATGGACACTTTTTTCAGTGCTTTTAAAAAGTGATGATAAAGAGTCCTTTTATCAGCACTTATTATTTAAGAACTCATAAAAAGAATATTTATCATCTCCTTTTTAGCACTGATAAAGTTATTTCTTTACCAGCACTAAATCTTTAGCATTGATAAATATTACTTTTGTCATCATTTTTTAGCTCTCATAAAGATTTCTTTTATCAGTGCTTATTATTTAAGTGTTGATAAAGGATTTATAATTATAATTATAACTAATTTTTTTTGTATATATATATATATACTTAATCAATATATATAAATATAAATATAGTATATATATTTCTTATTTAAATATATTTATTATGATTTTATAATTATTTCAATATATAAATATTTTTTTATAATTATATGAATATTTTTAAAAAGTATATTTATATCATTATATATATATAATTATATAATTATATATATATATTTATATATTTAACAAATATATATAAATATAAGTATAGTAAATATATTCATTATTTAAGTAAATTTATTATAAATTTATTAATTATTTAAATATAAATAAATATTTATTTATAATTATTTAAATATATATAGTTATTTATTTATAATTATATAAATGCTTTAAAAAATATTTATTTATATATAATTATAAATATATAATTTTATAAATATAATATTTACATTTTTAAATATATTTATTTATAAATATGTTTTTATAAATATTTTTTACATATATTTTTTCAACATTATTAATGAATATCTAATTTTAAGTGCATGCGTGTTAAAAATGAGTGAAATCAAATAAATTAAAAATAAGTACACTTTAATAATATTGAAAAAATGTATAAGTTTTATGTGTGTACATTGTATATAAAAATAAATTAGTTACGTATATGTTAAATCAATATAACACACATTTGATCAGTGTTAAATTGAAAAATCAAATGGCATTAAATTATTAGTCGATTACTCTATGAAATTAGTTAGTATTTTTGATTCATATTAATTTTTAATTATAAACCATTATTCACTAAATATAGTTCATAAATATTTTGTAATATATAAATCATATTTATATATATTAATATATATCTATATATTTAATATATACTATTTATTAACATTATCAATAATCATCTAATTAATAAAATATTTTATATTTTTCTCAATTTCCTTATTTTGAATTTTAATTTTCTTTATTTTCATTTTTCATATATATATATATTTAATACATAATATTTATTAGTATTTATAATTTATATATAGTATAATCAATTTATTCATTTTTTTCAGTAATTATTTAAATAATAAATTTTTTAATAAACTCATTTTTTTAATTATTTAATTTTATTTATTTAGAACTTTATCAGTACTAAAAAAGAACTAATAATAGGCTCCTTTATGAGTGTTAAAGGTATAACGCTAATAAAGGGTACCCTTTATCAACACTAAAAATAAAGCGCAGATAAATGAGACCTTTATCACCAATACAAAAAAGTGCTCATATAGTGTTAAATTTATTAGTGCTTTCTTTAGTGCTGATAAAGATGCCATATATCAGTGCTTTGTTCTAGGGATGATAAATACCAATTTTGTTAAACACTAGTTTTATAGTAGTTAATGTTCAAAAAAACCAATGTATCGTAATACTAATAAACAAATGATTAGAATCATGTGTGGAAACATATGATCACACTAAGTATTTTTTATTGATTCAATATGTCTCTCAAATATTTGGAATGATAATTTGTGAATCAAGGAAGTTTAAGTGAAACTCTATATATTGTGAATGTTTTGTAGGGGACAAATGGAGACCATGCAAAACAGAGACTCTTCTGTATGTGTAGTCTAACTATATTGACTTATGCCCTTATTTAATTAATATATAATGCTTTTGGAATTTAATTTGGGAATTTAAATGTATAAAATCATTTTTTAATTTTTTGGATATTTATTGAGTGAGAAGGATTTCTATAGTCTTTTAATAAATTCAAAGTGACCCGTTACTTGTATTATGGTTATTAAAAATGTCTGGGAGTGGAATTAGAGTTTGGGTAGAAGGGGTGATTGAAAATGGTGGAAACAACATGCCACTAGGTACCTGAAAGAGTGATACTGGGAACCCTGTGAGCAAACTACCCACTATACACCCAAAAGGTTTCATTAAAAGCCTAGTGGGCTTCTAAAGAACTTTCAATGGGCCACTGGATGGTTGGTAAAGGTCCACCTAATATATAGTTTCCATTGGTATATTTTTCTTGAAATTCATGGTATTTTGGTTATATATTTTTCCTTTTATTATTATCCCTTTGGGGGTTATGTTTGCCTTATTTTTTTTTCCAGTCATAAGAATGAGAGATATGTTTCACTTAATTTATCTTCACCTCCATCTAATATTTCCTTCTTAATATATGTATTCCACGATGTATTTCATACATTAAAATAAGGTAATACTACAAATTTATTCTCCCCTTTCCTCTTTGAATCCACTTCTCTAGTTTTGTTCGATAATTATTGGGATTTTGTTATGTGATTCCACCATAGTATGGTGGGATAAATATTGATTTATAAGGAACTCTTATTTCTTGGTGATGCGGGGCTAAGAAATGTTAATTTAACAAAGTTGATTTTCATTTTGATAGAGTGCTATTTCTTGGTATATTTATTAATGATTTATTAGGATTTTGTTTTAATTTTTTATTGTTTTTGTTAACACTTCAGGGTTTTTATAGTTAATGGTGTAAAATATATGTTAAAAGTCATCAACAATGGATTCAAATTTTTATTTTTGAGTTATTATTTATGTAATTTGATTTAGTTTATAAAATAAAATGCTTTGTGGTTATCAGAGTATTATGAACTCAACAATAAGTTATTTTGGTAGGTATTCTCAACACACATGGTGTTTTTTTGTTTCTTATGATATATATCCAAATTTATTTTTCCAAAATTAATTAATATTAAACATTGATTTTAGAAAAATATTCATATGATGATCATTTATTTAAATGAATTTATATTAAATAAATAAATATTTGAACATGCTTGACTATTCATATATAAAATATTGTGGTTATAAATTTTATGATATTTTATATGAGTTTTTAGTCATGTTAAATAATTTTATCATTTAAAGGTTATCAATCATATATAATTGGTCCTATTGTATTTATTTTTTATTACCTTTGTAATCTTATCTTATATTGTGTACATTCATTGATAAATCTTCCTTATTTTTGTTTATGTTTATAATTTAAAATGAAATGTTTATTTGTTCATTTTATATAAAATGAAATCATTTAAGAATGGATATGGTTTCATTACTATGTATACCTCTAGTAACTATATTATCCCTCACATGAGTTAGGATTGTTTCCTGAACCAAGATTCATTGGTATATATTACTCTTTGTCAAACATTTTTTCATTATGTTCATAATTATGATAAAATTTATAAATCATTTATTTCTATATATAACATGAATGAATCATAATATAATGAAATATAACTAACCTTTAATTTAAGATGCTGCTTTTTTAGTGATGTAGTGGATGTTTATTGAGGATTGGAAAGGGTTGATTTAGCCTTCTATCTTTAAAAAAACCATTCCAAAATGAATTATTTTTAATCATAATTATTTCAAATGTTGAATTTTTTCTCATCAAACATGGATAACCAAGTTTTTTATTATAGAATTATTATTATTTTGAGTTTCATTTTGTTATGAGACTGGGGATTACTATAGGATAGTGCTTCTACCAATGAAAGTATAAGAAAGGGAGTATGTTTAGAATTAAGTATTTTTTGCTTTCCATAAATCTTAAATTCCACATTTTATTTTCTACTATACTATATTTTTTTGAGTTAAAATTAATTATTATTATTTTTTATTGAGTTTGTGGGTTTTTCTATTGGGATTCATCTTGTATGGTTACTGAGATAGTTTCCCTTCTCATCTTTTCCTATTTTCTTTATCATCTATACTATTGATCATGCCTTTAGATATATTTAATGGCCATAATTGGTATTCTTAAGTTGATATACTTTTATACATAGAATATCCTTTCTCTCTATCTTCTTATTGACTCTTCTTTAGGGTTTTTGGTTATTTTATTAGTTTCCTTGTGCTATTTGACATGAGTTTTATCAAAGTAAGGTTCATTATATATAAGAATACAATAGGATTGTAGTATAGAATTATTTTGGATGAGTAATTGGATTTTTTAATTTGAAATACAGGGTATGTGTGATAATATAATTTTATTAATTATGAGATATCCAAATTATTTCTTTAAGGATTTGATATTGAGATTTTTTATGAAAAAATTAGATGAGTGGATGTTTTGGGGTTTATTCTCTATTTGATACCTCAACAAATTAATTATGCCATTCTTGAAGTATATTTTGAGAAGCCTATTGATTGACATATTATTCCATCTTTACCTGGTGAATATTTATCTATTAATTTTATGACATGATATTATATAACTACATGTTCTATTTTAAATTTCACACTTTTGTTTATACACATGGAATCAGTGGAATCCCCTAATGAGGTAATTATACTTACAGGTATAGTTATAAATTATTGTGAAGTTTTTCCAGTTTTTAATGAATATTTAATTGTTAAATATGGTTATAATGAAATATTAGATGGTTTTCATGATACTAGGAATGAAAATGGAATGGGTAGTGTTGTTTCCTAACTCTTGTTCACATTTCTGCCTTCATTGAAATATTTTCCCCACATACGAGTGGATGAATTTCCCTTTCTCTAAGTATCTATTCACTTTTCCCACTTGACTTAACCTATTAGGAATTAATACCTTTACATGGATTTTGAGATATTTTTAAAGTTGTAATGGATCTTTTTTCGGTGTGGGAGTTGTCCATTATTATTGAATGGTATCTATTTGAAGTTATCTTTAATATAATTTGTTTATTTATCTATTTTAAATGATCAATTATTATGTATGTAAATTCCACAAGTAAACCACATGAATTCACTTGATTATTTACTTATGTTATTTGAGGACACTTAGTGGTGCCTACTGGGTATTTATACTCACACCTTGCATGTGTACCTAGGTGGACATAAAAATTAATATGATATATCTCAGGTATGCGAAGGTTTATGAGGATAATTACCTATGTATTGCATTGTCAGTATAGTGTTGTGGTAGTTGGTGAGAGCTCCATCAAAATATAGAGTTAGTGTGGCTAGATTTGGTGGGATTATTCTATGTACATCACCACATTTATTTTATTTTTTATTTTAATTCTATTTTTGTGTTATTTATTCTTGGGTTGATGATTTTTTTATTTTGTACATATAGATTAATCAGTTTATATTGTTATATAATTTCAACATATTCTCCCAAATGTACATGATATTACTTGATTTTAGGGAATATCTAATATACACATGGTTCATACAATATTTTCAATATAATATTAAATTATCCTAGAATTTTCTTGTAAATGGGGTAAACGTTCCCTGATTTTTTCCTTAGATACTCAATTCTAGCCTTCAACCACTGGTGATCGTGGGCCACAATTGGGGTATGTAGTGGTCTAGTTTGTATTAATAGAATATCTAAGAGATGAAAATACAAAGTTTTATGAATTTAGTATTAGGTATTTCTGGGATTTTATATATTATATATAATATGGTTTGGGACTTGAGATGTAAACCTTGAAAAAGAAATTATCAAAATACATATGGTGTAAGATCAAGTTATTAGGGATGTATGTGTTAGAAACCTTAACTATGAGTGAGTTATTGGTTGGAGTATCTTTTGTGTGAATTAGTGATACTTGAGAAGAGGCATAATTATCATCTGGGATCCAATCTCAATATTTTTTCATGCATCAACTTTATTAGGTCACGTATGATATTATAATTTTATATATTGTGGCCCTTATATGTGAATGAATAAAATTAATTATAAGAAACAAATACAGTAATAAGTATTTCACTAAATACATTATTAATGGTGAAATAATTATTAAATGTCACTCACATGTATTCATATATTCCTATTGATGATATATTCTCTACTTAGTGTGGTTCTATTATTAGAGTTGTAAGGATTTCATGATTAAATTGTTTAAAAATTATTTTATATTTTAACAGTAAAGAAAATGGGTTTTAATGTTTTTTATAAATGAATGGTATTTTGAAATGTTTTTCAATTTGGAAATATTTTATTCTTTTTAAATTAATCTTGGTTTTTTTAAATTTGGATTTATAAAGTATGTTGGTTTTTTAGATGAAGTCTTTAAAAAGAAAATTATTTTTTGAATTTTACATGGAATACTATATTTAAGTACAACTATTTTTATTGACTGGATATATTCTATAGTCTGTAAATCTAGTTATAGGGTATGAAATGTAAAACCATAGTAAATTACTATGGTGTGGAGAACTATAAGAAATTTTTTGGATTAATTAATGATATATTTGAGAGTATAGGCATATCAAAATAACAATTTGACATTATAACCTTATGTATTTGGTAGTGTTATTTGGTTTTTGTATTTTCCCAAAATAATCATTAAAAACATTTTATGATATGATTGAGCGTGATAACTTTGAATTGGAATTAGGAAGAAATAATGAGTTCTTGAGAAATGGATGGTTAAGCTTTTCTTGATTTAATAGAGTTATCAAGGAGTGTTTTTAATGAACCATAACCTTATTAAATTATTAAATATTACATTTTTGTTTTTAATTTGATAATTTAATGGAGAAAAATGAGGAATTTTTTGATTTTTTGGATATTTACCAATATCTAGGGATTATATTGGTGTTTTATTAATTTTAAAGTGATCAATTGGAGATGGTTAAAAAAGATTGAGAATTGAATTTATAGTTTTAGTATAAGGGGTACTTTAAAATAGTGGAAACATAATGAAATTAGGCACCAAATAGGGAACTACTAGGTTCTAGATGAGAAAAATAATTGGGTTATACCTAGTATACTTTCAATGGAAGCTTTATATACTTCTACTAGAATTTCTATGGTCCATTGTATGGAAATTTATAATCCCCTTGCTCAGATCTCCCAAATCTCACCCCATATGGGGGCCTTGAAATACCGTAAGTTTGGCTCCCCATATTCTAGAGGATTCCAACTAATAGTGAGGTATGGAAATAGTCATGGGGAGAATATTCCATCAAAATAAATCCCTAGGGGAGATTCTCAAATGTACCAAATATTTTTCCCTACCCTTCCTTATAATGAATATTTAAATAGCACATAGTCATATAAATGTGGATCCAAAATGGAACATGTATTCCATAATACAATATGAATATAATATTTGATTCATCAAAGAAAAATAGTGCTACAATAAGAAAACATTTACAAATATTCCATAAAATTTAATAAATAATCATGTCGATATACTTACCGATACATATCCAATACAACTGAAAATAAAATGTACAATGGCCTTCTCCATAGCTCACATGATCAAATCCTTTCAAGTCATCAGTATTTATTACCATTATAATCTCAATCTATTTATACGGGTCTAATAAGATAATTGTTTATAAAATAAGAAATGGATAATACCTACATACATCAAAACCCATGTAGAGAACTAGGGTAGGTGTGAGTCCAATCACGCAATATGATTCGCACACATTCCTCAACACATGGAGTTATGTTGTGATGAGGTGGATGTGAATTATAATATTAAGAGAGTGTGGAAGTATGGGATTAATGATTCAAACCCACCAAGAAACAAAATATAAGATTCAAAAGTAACCCTTACCTGTGCTCGCAAGACTAATAGAAAAATTCACCCCAAGGACTCATAATAACACTCCCCGTCTTAGTCTAGTACTTAACTCTCCACCAATTATTACCCCTATACTCTCATGACCCAAATTGGTATGACTCACAACCACTATTATCCTATAAATGAAATCCCAATAGGTCAAAATATATTCTTAGGACCTTTCATGACATTCCCACCCCACCCATTGTTCTTCTCACTTCTTGTTGAATAGATAACTTTGAAATATCATTATAAATAAAAAACGTCACGTATAGCCAAATTAAGTAGTAAAAGAGGTCCCAAATATCATAAATATAAAAAAATACTACCAAAACCAAAATGCATAGTCAAATATTGTCCAAATCATTAAATCAGATAGTAATAACCGTCCTATGATAAAATTAATGGGTAAACAAGTTATAGGTCCCAAACATACAAAATAAAAATACCAATGCTCATGCCCTATCCCATATCATATCACTGTTTCTAACAAGAGATATCAAAAAAACTAACCATAGATAACCTCTGGATATATTCCATATATCACAAAGTCATCATAGAGGTTGGATACCATGACATAATATGAAAATTATATTACTGCACCTCGATCACTCAGATCTTATATCAATCCACCATCAGAAAAAAAAAACAATAAGTGTGTTTTAGGGAAAAAATATTACCTTAGGTATGTCTTTGGGAAGATATGGGATAGTTATATTTCATTTAACCTTCCACTACGTCCAAAGTGTCCTCCACTATTCCACCTAGTGCCCCATTAGCCATCAGTCCATATTCAGACACCCATTAGGGAAGATAATAACTAGCATGAGCTGTATCCCCAAAAAAAAAATCAACACACAAGTCCTCAAAAGCTAAAAAATATTCTCTATGAGATGAAAACCAACCTCAAATGCTCATCCTAGACTTAACCCCAATAGGTATCAGTACACCATTAGAAGGTTGGTCACACAATGATATGCCTGTTATGATATTTTCTTTGGCACATCATCTTAAAAGGGAACATTACATGTCAAATATAAGAGACATCACAATAAAACTCTCAAACAATAAATGACACATCACCCTTATCTTGTCCCATATCTAGATAAATTCTATGGGATATGATACCAAAATAGGAATATCTCATAATCTCATCCCTCATCATCAATAAATAACACTAGGACTAGCTTCCTCCTCAACTGATAAAGCCAATAATAAGGATCTCCTCCAAGAAACTAATAATTACACACCAATTAAAATGAATTTCTTAAATTCCAATAATGAATATCTCACCCATCACTAACTCAATACCGTGACTCACACCCATTCCATGGGTATACCAAGGTTCTTATGAACCGCTAAAAGGGAACTGAAGGACCATCTCAAACTTGTCTAACCAACCCATTTCCAGAGGTACGATATTTCTTATGGTTCTTATATAATCATGAAACATCATTAAGTAATAAATAAAAAACCAATAAACCACAATCAAAAAGTAAAATCATCAAACTATAAGTTTTTTAAATAGGGTTTTGCATACATAAGGTCAAACAGACCAAACATGTTTTAAAATAGGAACATTTGGATTTCGTTTAAAATATAAATCAAATAATTTTAATTTTTTTAAAATGAATAAAATGTATTATTTATTCCCACCTAGTAATTATATAAATACCAATTAAATAGTTTTTGGAAAACCCATCATTTAGTTAGAAAACAATTTTGAATACATTCCCTTAAATCATTATTTTTTTTAAAATCATCTTTTAAACTAAACCCCATTTTAAATCACATTTAAAATGGAGAAATGATTTTTATTTTTCAAAATCTAACTCATTATACCCAAAAAACCATAAAATGGGCCACTAAAACTCATTAAACTAAGGAATCACCAATGAACCATTTAACAAGCTATTAATTTTTTATTGACTACTAGAAAGAAGAAATCTCATCCCAATTTATAGAATAAGATCACACCAAGTTTCACAATGATGAAAAAGGTATAAATAATAATGTCACATGAATATAATTTCACCAAATAAGAATAAGTCTTTGTAATGTAAATTCAACCAACCTTAGTGTCACAATCCATAATTCAATCTAAGCTCACACTGAGCTTCATTGAGCCAATTAATTCTTGGATAATCATTAAAAATCAACCCGTAAATCATTCTATAAATTAAAACTAAAATTTTAATTTGGAACAATCATTTTCAAACTCATTTGGTGACACAAATACACTAAGATTGTAACGACCCAAAGTTTTAGAATGAAAATTACCTTCTTAAAATTATGTCTTAAAATCACATGAAAGCACAACATAATGAACTAATAAGTTCTAAGTGACCTTTAAACATAATTTTGTCACTTTTATATTGGGAATTTTGAGAATCCGACATACATGGTTGTGTTCAAGATGATTTTTTTTGGAGTCTAATGAAACAAAAATAATTTTCGGTGAATAGTAACGTACCATTGTAAATATTAACCTACCCTTATGAATATTAATATGACCCTTATTAATATTAAATCATCCAACATAATAGTAACCTTACCCATGAATAATTAAATAAAATTTAGACATCTTAGAAAGTGACAATTTGACCTTAGTAAACGTTTTGGAATTTTGTAAGTCATAAATAAATAATTAATTAATTTAAAAGAAAATGTATTTTATTAAAATTTGTTCATTAATTATCAAATAAATTTCTTATAGTTTTTAGATAATTTTATAAGACCCTATGTAAAATTTTAAAGCACTATAAAATCAGTTTTAATTTTAAAAACTATTTTTTAAGTAAATTATGATTTTAATTAAATATTAAATTAATCATATTTAGAAAAGTATTTTTGAAAAATGGACTTCATTTCTGGATTCTACATGTCGAAAAATGGTTGGGGTAAATTTTTCAGATTTTTCTAAGATACTTGAATTTTTAGTGAATAGTAAAATACAATAATTTACCGTATAAATACATTATAATTAAAACCCACTATTACTGACATAAAAAGTGATATAATAACCCAAATACCAAACTCACATTCCTTATTTACTATTCTTGGTCATGGATGACTAAATATTCCTTGTCTTAGGGGAAATTAATAAACTACTGAATTTTATATTAAGGAAACCCCTCCCCCCTCCACTATAAAAACCACCATTCACACCCTCATTTCCTCACACATATCAAGCTCCAAGCCTTCTATAAAATCTGCCCAAACAACCTCTCTAGACCCTCTCCCACGTTCAAGAGCTTCTGGTCTCATCAAAAGACCAAGCCTAGCTTCCTTAGGGAGGATCTCAAGAGGAGGATTTAAGAGGTAATTTCTCTCCCTCTTCTCCTTTAATTTCTTTTCAATTTCAAGTTCATTTCTTGATCTATCAACACCTATAATGATCAAAATGGTTTTTTAAATCTAGTATTTTATATTTACTGGAATGTTATTATGCTAATGGGATATTATATCATCCATCCCCCTTTCCCTCTTCCTTTTATTTTATTAAAGAGAACGTTGTTCGTGAGGTGTTAATTTATCACCTTAAAGAACGAAAAGTTTCCTTTTTCCATTTCTACCTTCATATCTGGTCATGAAACCATTTTTATGTTTGAAACAAAATATTTTATATGTTTTATCTCCTATTTAAAGTTCTGGAACTAACTTATGACCATATTTCTAGTGATAAAATAAAACAAGTTCATTATGATCGAAAAATCGCTCAAATTAACCCAAACAATCATCATCATCATTGTATATTTTATTTTCTGAAGAAACAGCCAAAGCCCAAGAAAGGGCGGATGGTATCTAAGGGGGTCTAAAGTAATGCAGTCCGAGGGCATCCCCTCTAATCAGGTTCATCCCCTCAGGTTTAATAAAAGAGATGTTATGGAGACATGTGACCTCAAACGTTTGTCCCGCCTGAGAAGCAAGATGGTCTGCTACTTTGTTCCCCTCTCGCCAGGTATGGGTTACTTTAATATTGTTGGATATGAGCGTCTTGCACTACCTAATGATTTAAGCTATCAACCAAGGTGTGGGTCCTCTTCCAAGCAAGGAATCGTGAATGATCATTGAGTCAGTCTCCACCTGAGCGAGGCGAACCTGCTTTTGCATTCAAAGATTGAGTCCGGTTAGGACTGTATTGGCCTCTGCTTGTAAAGAATTTCCCCTCCCGTAGTGTGCCATGAAGGCCAGAATCGTACTTCCCGTGTAGTCCCTCACTACACCACCTCCTCGTATGATACCCGAGGAGCAGGAGCCGTCAATATTCAACTTGAGCCCATTCGTTGGGGGTATCTGGCATACCCAATGGCCCTGCTGCGTGGGGTGAGGGGCAGGCAAAACACCGTGCATGAGCCGGAGTGAGGGTGCATCTCTCCAGCTGCTGATGTGGGTTACCCAATCAGCTATCAAGTTCCTTGTGCGCACAATTATTGATCTCCTAGTAGACCTAGACCCCTCGTATCTTGCACGGTTCCTGGCCTTCTATAAACTCCAGCATCCTGCATTGAGAATGATGGTTCTCGCCGTTCTTTCCGGTCCTGCACTGTCCGCTCCCCTGTACCAGCGCTCAACAAAGGAGTCATCATGAAGGTCCCAATCCTGGTACGCAGTGAAGCCACCGAAAAAGCCCCACAGTTCGTGAGCCCATCCGCCATTGAAGAACAGGTGATGTGTGGTTTCCTCGTGGCTGTTGCTGCAGCAATGGAATCTTGAGGCCATCTTGATCCCCAATTTTTTAATGTTGTCATCCGACGGGATGGCTTGGTTCCTGATCCTCCATATTAGGAATCCGTATTTCATGGGTATTTTCATACACCATACGACCTCATCCCACCTATCGACCTGGGGCTGGGGGGCGGAAAACCGTCTGAAATCCTTCAAGGTGAAGTGGCCCGAAGATGAGGGGGTGAAAACGCACCTGTCCACCTCCGAGTTGAGGATGATCATATCATAGGCCTCTTGTTTCTTTTTATCCAGAACCAGCCTGATGAAACAAGGGTGGAGGCTCGCCTCCTTGAAGCTGATGTTGGGAGTGGGGCAGCGGGGGAAGCCGATCACGTCACCGACCCAATTGTCATGCCAGAACCGGATGTTTCTCTCTCCAATGATCCAATGGGAGTTCTGGAGAAGGATCATGATGAGGCTGCTAACTGAGGACTAGATGGGGGAACCGTGGAGTGGGGATGCGTTGTCTGTGTTCCCGCCGAGGCTGCTCGACATGGTCCTTCCCCACAACGTGTGCTCCTCGATCACGGCCCGTGCCAGTTTTGTATGCATGCTGCGGATGGTAACTTCCAAACTCTTCACGCCAATACCTCCGTCCTGGAGAGGGGTTTCCATCCGCTCCCAAGCGACCCAGCGTCTCTTAGGTTCCGAAGCGGCATCCCAGATGAATTTAGAGAGCATGTTATCAATACTCTTAATGACCCCTTTAGGTACATTGGAGGCCTCCATAGCATGGAAAGGTATCGCGGATAAGAAACAGTTGGTGAGCGCAATCCGACCTCCAAAGGAGAGGAAATAGTTTTTCCAGTTGATCACCCGCCCCACAATTCTGCTTACCACCTGGTCGAAGTCTCGAATCCGCGTCCTGCCAGAGGATATTGGTGTGCCGAGGTAATCCATGGGAAATACTCCCTGTTGCATGCCCAGCCTGCTACTCAGATGTGCAGCCCTCCTGTTGTTACAGCTACTTGAAATATAGAAGTGGCTTTTATCCTTGTTAATAGTTTGTCCACTCCAGTGGCTGTATGCCTCTAGGATCTGGGTGATCCCCCAAATCGACTTCTTGCCTGCATTCATGAAGATGAATGTGTCGTCGGCGAACATCATATGGGAAACCGAGGGAAGATTCCCTTTCCTGTGATAAGTTTGGATGGAACCATTGGAGATCTCTCTGTTGATCATCCGGCTAAGAATATCCTGAGCGATGATGAAAATGCTGGGTGAGATGGGGTCACCTTGACGAAGGCCGCGGTTTTCCTTGAAAAAGCCCCAGCTACTCCCCATGAAAGTGACAGCCAACCAGGAGGAGCTGTAACACCTGAACAGGAGGTCGTATGCCCAAGACGAGAAGCCCAGTCTCGCCAATACCCTGTTGATGTACCCCCATTCCATACCATCATAAGCCATATTCATATCCACCTTGATAGCTATGTTGGAGCCATGCATTCTGATATTCATATCCCTCAGCATTTCTTATGACATGGCTATGGCTTCTTGGATCGAGCGTCCCTTAACGAAGCCATGTTGCTCAGGTGCGATCCACCGTGGGAGAAGAGGAGACAGCCGTGCATTGAGGATGCTGGCCAGAATCTTGTACGGGAAATTACACATGCTTACCGATCGATAGTGGAGGAGGGAGGAGGGATCCTTGGTCTTTGGGATGAGTATGAGGGTCGTAGCACAAGCCACACGAGGAAGGGAACCGCCTCAGAAGAAGTCTTGTATTGCAGCAGAGATATCCTCTTTAACCACCTCCCAAGAGCCCCTGTAGAACGTACCTGGGAAGTGGTCAGGACTAGGTGCACTCTCGGGGTTGAGCCTCAACATGGACTCACCGATCTCTTCCTCCCCAGGGACTCGCTCGATAGAAACACTCTCATGGCCGGAGATGAGGCTAGTAACCTCCCCCCAAAACTCCTCACCCCCTTCTGGATATCCATTAGGCATTGTGGAATTGGGGCCTTCCAGGAGGTTTCTGAAATAACTATGGGCCATGTCCCCTACCACGTTGCTGTCATCAGTGTACGTGCCATCATCCAGAAGTAAGTTGGGTTTGATTGGCCTTCGCCTCTCGTTGATACAGGCATTAACGAAACCCGTGTTTTTGTCACCCTCATGGAGCCATTTAATCTTTGAGTCCTCCCTTTCCCAATGTTCCTGGGCCAGAACAAGATCATCCAGATAGTTTTTTTTCAAGAAGGTCATAAAACAAGACATCGTCCCTGTCCTCTTCCAGTTCGGTCTCCAAGTGTTCCACATCCCTCCTGGTCTCTTCCATATTCTGATCGACAGGAGGAAGATCCCTAGCCCACGCTTGCAGCCTCTGCTTCAACTTCCTCAACTTGTTGTGGATGGCTGTCCATGAGTGACCCAGAGTCGGTCCTCTCCACACTTCCCTGACCACTTGTTGGAAGCCCAGGTTATCATTCCACCGACTAATAAATCTGAAACAATCGTTCGTGGCCTGTGATGGAGACAGAGAAAGAAGAAGCAGCGAGTGATCGGATATACCGCGAACGAGGTGGCTGACCTTGGCCTTTAGAAATATGGACAGAGCGTGGATGTTAGCAAGGCACCGGTCCAGCCTGCTCCAGCAGCGGCTATTCCCACGTTGGTTGTTACACCAGGTGAAAGGGTCACCCACATACCCCATATCCATTAACCCATTTCCAGCCATGAACTGGACGAAGTCCATGCTCGGCTTTCTGGGGAAGCCTCCTCTCCCTTTCCTCTCCACTGGTTCTGTTACCACATTGAAGTCACCCCCGATGATCCAAGGCAGGTCCCCTGGGTCGAAACCACTGAGTTCCTGCCACAGGCTCTCCCTCCTTTGCGCATCACAACTACCATAGATGAAGGTCACCAGGATAGTCTCCGTGCCGTGGGTTACACTAGTTGTAATATGTTGCGTGCCTGCCTGGATGAGTGTAACCAGAGTATCCCTATTCTAGAACACCCAAATGTGTTTGTTGACAGGGTCTGCATGCAGTGAGCCTTTCATCCTGGTTTTGCGAGCAAACTCCTTGATCTTCCCAGGTTTTTGTTTGTGTTCATGGATGGATACTATATGGGCCCTGTGTTTCCTGGATTCTGATACGATGAAGTCAGTTTTAACCCGTTCCCCAATGACACGGGAGTTCCATATGAAAATGGGAATCATTTAGGAAAGGAAAGCCCGACTTTGGCCCCAAGCGACCTGATCTATTTGCATAGGGAAATTGTGCATTCCTGGATCTGTTTTTGATTCAAATGGAGCCTTGTACACATCCCCGGGCTCTGCGCACCCAGTTCTAGGGATGCCCGTTGTGGATGTGGTGAGTGATTGACAGATTTCCCCTTCACCCCGCCCAGCGGGGACCGAGCCAAAGGCTTAGTAATTTCTGTTAGACGATCATCTGGGTGACCCGACTTTGCATCTAGGCATATGCTATACCGCCCATTGCCCCGAGCCTCCTTCCGTAATGTGAAAACAAGAGAGCCATGGCCACTCCCAGCCAGGATCCAAGGAGCATTGAGGGGCCTATGTGTAGTTTCAGTAGCAGGGGCCAAGAAGTTGGGGAGCGACAGAGGGCCAAACATTAGGAAACAGCCTGGGAGAACTCCATTCTGAAGCCACTGGGAGGGGTTGCATAAAGGAGGTAGATAATCAGTGACCGCAGGGGGGTCATGCGTGTTGGATGGTATCATTGCCAGGCTATGAAGTTGTTCCCGAAAGCTCGAGGGAGAGGGGGGGGGGGTCCTCTGTGTCCCCCGGGTCCAGGACATTACCCTCATGAGTAAAGGTGAAATAATGTGTGAGAAATATTCTATCTTGGTTAAAAATTATGTGTGGTAGTTAACCACTAAGACATGATGTTTCATTTTTATACATTTCCACATTTCCAGTCTTATATTTGTGCTTCCTCTCATGTTCATGATCTTTTTACCATGTTATGATTATGCTCACCGCATGATATATTGCTCTTATCTATCCTCTTACTAGGCTTCTATCTCACCCCTTTGATGTATATACTCAGGTGGCTACATGTACTAAGGAGTGGACAAGTGACAATAAGAAGCTAGAGAAGAAGAAATTAATTAAATATTTATGCTTGATGTTGTAATTATTATGTATGGTCCTAGTTTTCCCAAGACACTAAACCTTTAGATACTCTATGTGTAATACTATTATGTTGTTTATCTTTAAAATGATTCAATACTAATGTAAGAAAAGGTTGATTCACTATAGTTGGTATCAATGGAAAGGTTTAGTTAATTTGGGAATTAGGATTGGTGAACCCTAGAGAAAACCTCTAGCATGAGACTATGTACAAATATGCACACAAGTATCTCTATATAGGGATCCCATATGTTATGATTTTAGTATAAATAGTGCAAATGAATAAGTTTTGTATTCATGAATTTTTTACTTATGTTTTGTTCTAACCTTTTTTTTATTTTAGAAAATGGTGGGAACCAAGAGAAATCAGGCCAACAACTCGTGTGAGGGCCAATGCAACAATTTCCTGAACGACATCCCCAATGATTTGGGAGGTGAAGTTTAAAACTTAAGGGCAATGATTACCCAATTATCTCAGGTTATGAACAATAACCATAATAATGGGGAACATCATCCTTCACCAAAGAGGGAGAAACTGGCTATCGAATGTTTTATGCGTCAACGACCACCAACGTTTAGTGGATCTTCCGATCCTCTAGTTGCGGAACAGTGGGTCAAATCCATGGAGAAGATCTTTTCTGTGCTTCATTGTTCTGAGATGGAGAAGGTTACCCTAGCCCTTTATCGTCTAGATGGAGAAGCTGATCAGTGGTGGTATTTGATTAAGAACATGAAACTAAGGGAGGAAATTTAAGAGATGGAATGGGAAGAATTTAAGATAATGTTTCTTAACAAGTATTTCCCAATAACTCTTCACACAAAGATGGAGAGAGAATTCATAGAGCTCAAGAAAAAAGAAGGAGAATCTGTCACAACCTATTAAGTGAATTTTACAAGGCTTTCAAGGTATGCTCTGGGTTTTGTTATCAACAATGATAGAAAAATTGATAGATTCTTTAGTGGATTAAAAGCACACCTTCGAAAGGCTCTTGAAATTCGAGACTTTGGGAGTTATGAAGAAGTTGTTCGATGTGATCTCAAAGTGGAGATGGAGTTTGGAGAATGGTCCCATGGATATGGTGATAAGAAACAAAATATGGAGTTTCAAGCTGGAGGATCTAATGATAAAGGTGGGAAGAAAACTCAACAACCCACATGCCAAAAATGTGGAAAGTTTCACAATGGGAGCTGACTCAAAGGTACAGGGAAATGATTCAATTGTGGGAAAGAAGGACACCATGATCAAGAGTGTCTAAAAGACATGAAAAAGAAGAAGAATGTAGCCGATGAAAGGGGAGAACCACTCATGGTTCAATGCTACAACTGTAAAGAGCTAGGGCACTATGCAAACCAGTGCACTAAACCTCGAGTTCTCGAGGGTAATCAGCATCAATAGCCACCAAATCCAAAGGAACAAGGGAAGGCTTATGCCATCACTATTGTGGAGGTGGAGCATGATAATGAAGTCATACAATGTACACTTCCTATTCACTCAAGAATGGAAAAAGTATTATTTGATTATAGTTTTACACATTCCTTTATATCTTGAATGTTTTCTAAAACTATAGAATCGAAGCCCCAAAACCTTTAAGTTGAGATATCTGTAAAAACACCAAGTGGTGAAATCATTGCAACCCAAGTGTTTGTCTCCTCTCCTATTGGCATATGTGGGAAGATTCTTCTAGCAAATCTTGTAATACTTCCTTTGGTAGAATTCGATGCTATAATAGGAATGGATTGGCTCGTGTTATATAGAGAAAATATCAACTGTTGGGAAAAGGAAATATCTTTTAATATTCCAAACCATCCCATGATCATCTAAAAATTCAAGGAAGATCATGAATATCCTTTGAAAAATACTTCAATGGTGTGGGTGTTGATTCCCTATGAAGAATCATACCTCGCCCAAATGGTTGAGTCGAAGGAAAGTGGAAACCTTGAGGAAATGCCCGTCTTGAAGGAATATGACGATGTATTTCCCAAAGAGTTACCCAGAATTCCCCCAGATCGTGAGGTAGAGTTCTCAATTGAACTAATTCCCGGAGCTACTCCTATCTCGAAGTGTCCCTATAGGATGGATCCTATCGAAGTGGAGGAGTTAAAGAAGTAGCTGCAAGAGCATCTGGACAAAGGGTTCATATGCCCTAGTGCATCACATGTGGAAATGGGAAAATGTTAATATGGACTTTGTCATGGGTCTCCCGAAGAAGTCAAAGGGAAATAATGCGATATGGGTTGTGGTTGATGGACTCACCAAGACTACCCATTTTATCACTATTCAGGAAGATCTCTCGCTTGAAGAACTTGAAAAGATATATGTGAAAGAAGTGGCAAGACTGCATGGTGTTCCTCTCTCAATTGTCTCTGATTGTGATCCAATGTTCACATATAAATTCTAGAGGAGCCTTCAACATGCTTTGAGTACTAAATTAAATTTCAGCATGGCCAATCACCCCCAAACTGATGGCCATTATGAAAGGAATATTCTGAGGCTTGATGATATGCTAAGAGCCTTCTCTCTAGAATTCAAAGGTGGATGGGATCATCATCTCCCATTGTGTGAGTTCTCATACAACAATAGATTCCACTCGAGTATTCAGATGGCTCCATATGAAGCTCTGTATGGAAAGCAATGTAGAACTCCAACCTGTTGGGATGAAGTTGGAGAAAGAAAGCTACTTGGACCTGATCTTGTGAAAGAGATGACAGATAAGGTTCAAGTCATCCAGAAACACATCAACGCTGCTTAGAGTCAGAAAAAGAGCTATGATGACAACCATCTAAGGGACTTGGAGTTCGGCGTTGGAGATAAAGTCTTCCTACGAATATCTCCATGGAATAGAGTCATGCGATTTGGGAAGAAAGGGAAGTTAAGCCCAAGGTACATTGGCCCCTTTGAGATCCTTGACTGAATAGGAGCCGTGACCTATCAAATTGTACTTCCCCAAAATATGGATCGTGTTCATGATGTGTTTCACATATCACTCCCAAGGAAGTACATACCGGACCCCTCACATGTACTAAACTCAGAGGTGGTACAGCTGGAAGATGATCTATCTTACGAGGAGAATCCAGTAGAGATTCTAGATCAGAGAGATATGGTTCTATGCAACAAGACAACTTATATTGTTAAAGTCTTGTGGAGGAACCATAATTTTGAGGAAGCAACTTGGGAACCAGAAGAGGAAATGAAAGAGAAGTACCCTCACCTATTTGTGTAAAAGGAAATTTCAGGGGCGAAATTTCGTAAGGGGGAAGAATGTAACGACCCAAAGTTTTTCCATGAAAATTACCTTCTTAAAATTATTTTATAAAATCACATGAAAGCACAACATAATGAACTTCTAAGTTCTAAGTGACCTTTAAACATAATTTTTTCACTTCTTTATTGGGAATTTTGAAAATCGGACATACACGGTTGTGTTCAAGATGATTTTTGGAGTCTAATGAAACAAAAATAATTTTAGGTGAATAGTAACGTACCCTTTTGAATATTAAACTACCCTTATGAATAGTAATATGACCCTATGAATAGTAAATTATCCAACATAAGAGTAACCTTACCCATGAATAATTAAATAAAATTTATACATCTTAGAAAGTGACAATTTGACCTTAGTAAACATTTTGGAATTTTATAAGTCATAAATAAATTAATAATTAATTTAAAAGAAAATTTATTTTTTTAAAATTTGTTTATTAATTATAAAATCAATGTCTTATAGATTTTATATAATTTTATAAGACCCTACATAAATTTTGAAAGCACTATAAAATCAGTTTTAATTTTAAAAACAGTTTTTTAAGTAAATTATGATTTTAATTAAATATTAAATTAATCATATTTAGAAAATTATCTTTGAAAAATGGAATTCATTTTTGGTTTCTACACGTAGAAAAATGGTTGGGGTAAATTTTTCGGATTTTTCTAAAATATTTGAATTTTTGGTGAATAGTAAAATACATCAATTTACCGTATAAATACATTATAATTAAAACCCACTATTCCTGACATCACAAGTGATGTAAGCACCCAAATACCAAACTCACATTCCTTATTTACTATTCTTGTTCATGTATGACTCACTATTCCTTGTATTATGGGAAATTAATAAACTAATGAATTTTATATTAAGGAAACCCCTCTCCCCTCCACTATAAAAACCGCCCTTCACACCCTCATTTCCTCACACCTCTCAAGCTCCAAGAATTCTCTAAAATCTTCCCAAACATCCTCCCTAGCCCCTCTCCCACGTTCAATAGCTGATGGTCTCATCAAAATACCAATCCTAGCTTCCTTAAGGCGGATCCCAAGAGGAGGATTTAAGAAGTAATTTCTCTCCCTCTTCTCCTTTAATTTTCTTTCAAGTTCAAGTTCATTTATTGATCTCTCACCACCTATGTTCATCCAAATGGTATTGTAACTAAAATATTTTATATGTAATTTAATTTATTATTCTAATGGAATATTATATCATCCAACCCTCTTTCCCTCTTCCTTTTATTTTATTAAAGAGAACGTTGTTCGTGAGGTGTTAATTCATCATCTTCAAGAACGAAAAGTTTTCTTCTTCCATTTATACCTTCAGATCTGGTCATGAAACCATTTTTATGGTTCAAAAAGAATATTTTATATGTATTATATCTTATTTAATGTTCTGGAACCAACTTATGACCATATTTCTAGTGATAAAATAAAACAAGTTCATTATAATCGAAAAATCGCTCAAATTAACCAAAACAATCATCATTTAATTCTTATCTAATGATTCATACACATGGATATAATATAATTAATTATTATATCATTAAAAATCCTGTAATATCATTAATAACATTTAATATCAGTTCTGGATGTTTACCCATGTTCTACCCAAACTTCAATTTAAGAATACAAGTGAACCACTCCGGAAAACCATAAAAAAAACAAACATTCCCGAACAATGTTTTTTAAACTCTATAACTCATACAAAGGAACATAAAATAACTTAATAAAACTATAATTAATCATATTAGTGTACAAAAAGTTCTGTATTTATAATTAATTAATATAATGTCATTATACAGGACATTAAAGAGAAGGAAGCATTCAAATACATGGTAAGGGGAAATTCTCGAACCCAATTTTCTTTCTTCGGGTTCTCCCTATTTCACTCTATTTTTTGTATACGATTACTCCTTAAAAATCATTTATTCATCATTTTATTTACTTTTATAGGATATAAATGTTCACCACTATTGTTTATGTCAAACAAAATGTTTTCCAAAAAGAACTCTTCTTCTAAGAACTCACCTTTTACTTCTGATTCAAGGTTGGTGATTCTTGTATCAAGTATGTTATTCCCTCTTTTTTTTTGGGAACCCAAAGTTTATGAATGTGTTCTTATGAAATGAAACCCATTTCTTCCATGGGTTATTTATGTTCATAATTTATTTTTTTTATGTGGCATGCATGATAATGATAATATTATGATGTGACAGGTGTGCCCGGAATTATATAGCGCAATATGAATGTTTGAATGTGATTGGTGCGGCTGAAATTATACAACACTCCAATGTATTAGGTAAAGTGATGAATCTCATGAGTAAAGGTGAAATGATGCGTGAACAAGATTCTAGCTTGGTTCACAAGTATGTGTGGTATGAAGTTGTAATTGTTATGTATGGTGCTAGTTTTCCCAAGAAACTAATACTTTGGATCATCTATATGTAATAATATTATGTTTTTATCTTTAAAATGATGTGATAGTAATGTAAGAAAAGTTTGGGTCGCTATAAAAATGATGAGAAATGGGGTATAATATACTTCCAACATGTACTCGAGCCTAATCCACACAAAATGACTAATTAAACAACCTAAATCAATTATTAGTTGCATCAAATTTATCCAATATACCAAAATAAAATAATTCGGTGATATAACTTAAGGAAAAATATGAAACAATAAGATAACACCCAGTAAAATTCTTCTTTATGCAATGCACATGAAATCCCCATGATTCTTATGAAATTCCACCATGATTTGATGAAATTTTCCATAATAATCCTCAAATTCAGCCAAAAAAATTAATAAAGAGTAAGTTGAAGAATAAGGTATGATAAAATAATAATACTATCTTTGATTTATAAAATAAATTAATATTAGATTACCTCCCCTCAACAAAGTTTCCAAGGGCTCCAAAAGGGAGAAGAAGAGGGGGGGGGGGTGACTAGAGTGTCCCTATGCAAATCTCTATTACTATTCAAGTATGAAGGTGAATGCTTATCAAATTATGGGTTTTTTACTACTAATAAAAATTGGGGCTTAATCCCACTGGGTACCTGTTATACTCTCCCTGAGTACCTAGTGGCTCTACTGGGTATATGGTACTGGGAACCGGCCACCTGATGGCTAGTTTTGTGGCACCCTATACCATATACTTCCACTTAGAACTTTGTGGTATCCAAATAGGAAATAATTAGTCTATAATAGCCACCCATCACCCATTTATTCTTTGCCAACACCCATGATGTTTCATTTTGTATTTTCCATCAAATTTCCACCCCAGAATGTCTTATAAATCACTTTAAAAATGATTCAAACTTCCTATATTTAATCTGAATTAAAAAATTAAAAACCACCCATCCACTGGGATAATAAATATCTAACCCGCCACATGGTTCAATGATACTAAAATCAATAGGTTCTTAAAAACTACCCACTATAAATATTCTCATCCTCAATAAGATATGACAGTTCTCCAATAATAAATCTTGAGTTAGATCGATCATCAATTCAAAACTAATTTTGTCTCATTTCATCCATGAAATCTAATCACACAATTGATAAGAGACACAAAAACCCAAGCACACTACCCAAAAAATACCTTAATACTGAACAATGAGACCTCTACCATTCAAACCATGGACACCATCACCTCATGAGAATCATTTAATATTGGTCTAGTAAACAATTCTCTCCAAATCCAAAACCTCTCACCCAATCATGATTCTCAATACCAACTTCAAAACACCAATATTGTGGATGAATTCACCCACTAATCCCAAAATGTTAAAATACAAAAAACTGATGAAAACCTGGTCTTATGGTTCCCCCTATAAAATCAACTAATTAAGGAATATTTTTACTAGTGGTTATCCACACAATGGGAGTAGTCTTTCGAAAAAAAATTCCATGTGGTTTTATATTCAAACTATCCAAACATGAATCAAGATACTCGATATCAACATATAACATCCATCCAAAGGGATTATCATAGTCTAATATTTTAGAATAACCAAGTAACACCAACCAAACACACAATTCGAACACTCAAATTACTCTAGGTCCATTCACTGAAAAAAACACCTGAGTTTAAACTGGAAATGATTTATTATTTAAAAATATATTAAATAACTTCAAAAATACTAAAACTCACCTGATTTTTTTCAAACTACCCCTTTGAATCCAAGTGTTTTCACCAAAAACTGAAATCCTAAAAATCTCCACCTCAGTTGATCCATTACCTTAAAAAATTACCCCTTCTCAAAATAAATTTTAAATCCACTAACACAAACCTTTTCATAAAAATTACTCGAAAATATAAAATCCCAAAACCATTTAATCATGCCTCATAAAATAACACGTGTTTTATTTTCAAACATAGTTTTTTAACAAAAAACCAAAATCCCAAACCCATTTCCCTATAACAGCAAATAGTTATAATCAACAACTAGTCAATCAAACTCCTATGATATATACAAGTATAGTTACCCCTTACAGTGTATTTGATAAAACATAAAAGAGATTTTATGTTTAATTAATTAATAGTGGATCCTTATGATGTGATTTTCAAAACATCATTACTAATAGGCTTTCATATCATGTGTTACACATATGAAATTTATCATGTACGAACAATAAAAATTGTTCTCAGATAAGACCTATGACTCATCCTGAGTTTAATCTACCTTAAATAATGATTGTTGATAAAAAATATCCCTCATACATAGAATTAATTCTACATACCTTGGAAATCCCCTGATAACTTTGGTGACAATTGAAGTAATGTTGGACCAATAGGCTCCTAGTTTAACGCATGAGTTCCAACATCCTGTTTTCACCTTTAACATGCAATTCCCTAACCAAAAAACATATTGATGACACATTTTATTGCCTCTAAATAGTTTACTCGAATGAAACCTGAGTAAGGGGTGCTACAAGACCTTTATTACATATCCCTATAAACAAGAGGCTATTAAATAGATGTGTGGTCTAAGAATATTTAGGTGGAGACAATTACATCAAAATGAAGACCCAGGGGTAATGCCCATATCTACAAAAAACTTGAAAGGAACCATCCATATAAAATAAATCCCAATAACTAGTAGATATATTAACTGTAACCTTAGAGGGGACATTCTATATCTAATATAATATTAATAGACTATGATATGAATAAAAAAAATATAGAGAATTATCAATAAAACATATAAAAATATTCCAAAATGTGAGATGAATAAATATACTGATACACTAGATGATACATATGCATGCACCTATAATAAATGATTAAAATGGATTCTAACCCAACTCACATGATGAAATCTTACTGAATCATCACCCTCCAATACAATATTCATCACAATCCTTGCTTTTAGATAAAATTTGACTGATGGTTTAGAATGAATACATAGAGACTACCCATGAAAATTGAAACCCATTCCTTGTATGCAGGTGGGGGGGACTGGTTAGTCTTATAAACCCATAGGATTCCACCTCTAACCATAATACATTGAGTGCATCAAAATTAAATAGAGAATTATTAGAAAAATAGATAAAAATATTCAATAATTTGAGTTAAATAAACATATTGATATACTGGATGAAAAATATGTATTACACATATAATAAATAAGTAAAATGGATTCTAACCTAACTCACATGATCTGATTTTACTAACACATCACTATACAATACCATATTCATCATGATCCATGATTCTTGATAAAATTTGAGACATGTTCCATAAAGAGGACATGGATACTACCCATGTAATAGAAACCCATTACTTATATTCAGGTGTGGGGAGGGTGTGTCTCATGAACCAGTAGAATTCCCCCACCAACCTTAACACATTGGGTGATACTATGATCATGTGGATGTGAATGAATATCTTGAGAGAGGGTGAAAATTTGTTCTTAGTGAAGCTCACCCACTCTAAAACATAATAAATGATGAACTTTCATGTATATAAGACACACACCCTAAAGACTCAGACTAACACTACCCATCTCAGCACATAACCTACCTACCTATCAACGATAACCTTAATACCCTCACGAGTTAATGATGCATGATTTAAATCCACTCCTATCTAATCAAATAAAATCCTAAGAGGTCTCACTATATCTACAGGTATCACTCATTAGTGTATCCCATGTAATGACCCTTAACTTTTAAGTATGAATTAAAGGATTGTTTCTAGATTTTATATTTTTAATTTTGGATGTTCTAAAATGTGTACTAGGGTAGATAAGATAAGGAAGCATGATAAGGTGAGGTATAACCCCCTATTACAACATATATCATGGGAAGTAGGATACTAATAAGTTGGGGTTCAGTACCCAATATATAGGCCAGTATCCCTGTAAAGGATATATCCCACTAGACACCTGGTGGGGCTGAGGTGGGTTCATGAATACCTAGGATACTGATCACTTGTTTTTGGATCAAGTGATATTCTATTGACATTTTAAATCCTCTTTATGCTCTTGATTCTTCATTCCTATACAATTTCATTGTTTTACTTCTCAAATTACTAATTGTGAGGCATTGTGGTTAAAATTCATGATTTTTTTATACAGATGGAATTTAGTGACATTATTTGACTAGTCATCTCCCTTACACTGAATGCAGTAAGTCCTTTCCATGACACAATGATTATAAATGGTTGTATGGATTAAATTTCATGTGACTTCATGTATTGATATAGTAAAGTTATTTTATTGACATTGAGATAGTTGGGGGTTCAAATTGATATGACTAATCACTTATAAGGTTTTATTTGGATCCTCTTCAAAAATTGTAAAACCTTGTCTCATTTTTTTACTAGATGTGGGGATATCTACTAGGGTAAATTAGAACTAGAGTGAATAATTAGAGATAATTTAAGTCCTGGGAGACCTAGTAGGTTGGTAATTTGTTTTGAGTGATTAATACCTCCACATGAGAAGGTGATATGTGTAAATAATAAGAAAACATGAGTAACCTAGGCTACCCGGCTCAGTGGAGGAGGGAATACCCGCCAGTCGCCACTCTGTATGGCTGTTCTCTCCCACATGTAGGACCTGCTACCCTTTTCCAGATGGATTGTGGGTGTGGGGGACATATCTTTTTGGCACCACACTTGGGTTGGGTCTGTTATTGGATTTCTATAATGCACCGGCATCCAACTCACGTTCAAGGAGGCAAGAAGGTATCCATAGTTCACCGGTGCAGTGCTTGATAGTATGCAATGCCAGGTGTTCGATATGATCGACACCTAGAATGCCCCAGACTACTATGTTTTCACCGCATCATCATCGGGTATGTTCTCTGCTAAGGATTACAGGCGAGTGCTCACCAGTGCGAACCAGGTCGACTCATGGGGTCCGATTGTCTGGGTCAAAGCCGTCCCTGCAAAATTCAACTTTCTCTTCTGGAATATCAGGAATAGGGATTTGGCTACAGATGAAAATGTGAAGCGCTCAGGCATCAGATTGGCCTCCCTTTGCCTGTGCTGCACGACTCGTAGGGAGGAAAGCTTTTCCCACCTCTTCTTTTGCAGTGAATGGGCCTGCCAGGTGTGGAGGGCATTTAGTGATTTCACTGGATTTTCTGTAGTGGCACTAAGGGACCTCCCCTTTCTAGACCGGTGGATCCATGGTGACGGGGGAAGTGGATCAGAGAGGAATTACCACGCCATGATTCTCATCACAGGCTACTGGTGCATTTGGTAGGCTCGGAACCAAGCCAGGTTTGAGGGGCTCCACTGCTCCGGTAGGACTCTGGTGGCGAGGACTATTTTTCTCCTTCTTGATCTGGTTCGTTCTAACAACAAATGGCATCATGCCCCTTCTCTATGTTGTATTCAAGCTGGCCTGCCACAGCGAAGCCCTCCAATGGCTGGACATTGGGTCAGATGGCATCCCCATCGGTCTGGACTGAAGCTCAACTTCGATGGCTCTTGCTCCTCAGATGACATGAAGGGTGGTGGTGTGGTACGAGACCCTATAGGACATGTCATCCTCACATTTGTTTCCCATTTTGGCAGGGGTAATTCTCTCCTGGCTGAGGCCATGGCCATGCTCACGGGTCTTCAGCTCTGCAAGCAACATGGGATCAAACTAGGAGCAATAAAGACTGATTCTCTCATCCTCCATGACTCCATGAACAATAAGCATAGCACCCCCAGGTCGGTTACCTATATTCTGAGGAGATGCAGGAACATCATCAGCAGTGACAATGTCTTTTTGCACACATGGCAGGAGGGGAACAGAGTTGCGGATTATCTAGCCTTGATTGCAGCACAAGGTCTCAGTGTGTTTTCCCCTACGGAGGTGTTGTCTTTTCCTCTTGAAGGGAGGAACCTGATCAGAGGGGATGCTCTAGGTCTTTATTACTTTAGACCCCCATAACTCTTTCCTCTTGGGGTTCCCTTTTGGCCCCCTCTTTCTCTTACCCTTCTATGATCAATAAAGGATTTAATGATGATGATGATGAGTAACCTAGAGGTGATTGAAAGTGATTACTAATGTGAAATCCTGATGTTGTTTTTATGTTTCTAATGTTCTTGGGGATGATGATTAACCCAATATATAATTGTGATTATTTTATTCTCCTATTATTATATATATATATATATATCATTAATGGTTTTTAGCTTTTACATAGTAAGAGGGAAGTGGGTTGTGATGTGATGACATGTAATCATATATATTTTTAGATATTTTTAGTGAGAGAGATGGGATAGGGGTGATATTAAATTATGATCTCCCTTGAGTGAGATGGTATAGTCTAGGTAAAGATTTCAGACCACCCCTAAGTGAGAGGGGATAATATGAGACTTGTTGGATGACCTTCCCTTATTGATAGGGGAAGGTCTCAGACATGATGTGTGATCTCCCATGACTGATAGGGGATGGTTCAATACTCTATGTGGAATATAAATTACCTTTTCATGTTATATTACACCTTTAGTGATATGGTACTCATTATACTCTAGGATGTACTTGTGGTTAATGTGAGATTTCCTTTCAGTAGAGATTCAAAGTAAGTATGTTTGGGGTTTATTCTATACTGGTTTATGCATGATGACTTGAAATATATGTATGTATGTTTATTTATTTATTTAGATTAGTGAATACACTCTCATATTTGTTTTTTTACTTATGCTACGGATGAATTGGTGGTTTCATACTGGATTTATTGCTTAAACCCTACATGGGAACCCATGCTCACATATATTATTTTTTGTTAGGGATATAAATAAAGGAAAGGTACCTTGTTATGTTTTTGGGTAGGTGGATATATTTAGATATTTGAGTCAATTATAGGACTTAATATTATTTTTTTGATCTTTTTTCTCCATGGATATTTGTTTTTTTATTTACTTTATAGATTCTCCATCCGTGGGGATTATTTTGGACAAAGATATTTGATTGGTTTAACCATCATTGTTTTAATATGCATCGATGTTTATTTATTTCCTTATGTATTGTTATTTATATTATCTTTATCTAATATTACAACTACCACTATGTTACGATTGAAAATTACCTAAAATTTAGGTTATAATATCTATACTAATTTACTTAAGCCCTCACTTCTAGTTAGAATCATCTTTCATAGGGGGAAGCATGCATGAGTCCATATATCAATCTAGCTTAAACTCAGTGATTCAGGTCAATGAATTAATAAATGGAATTAGAAAAAATTTTATTTTACTGATTATTTTGGGTTTGATAGGATATAGATAAGGTGGATGGGACTGTTGAGAGTTTAGGATAACCAACCATGTAATCCCCAAAACTTTGATCCTTGATCCACTATAAATTTACACACTGATCTAATATAAATTCAGAGGTAGTAGAAAAGTAGAAATACTAAAACTCTTGAAGGTCACTTCTCTAAACTAAGTGTAATGGATATAGGAATTATCCATACCCTACCCAAAACAAAAATTTTAACTCACAAAAAACTTATTAAAATCTCACAAACATTCATGGAAATATAATTACAATCAATAGTAGTACAAAAAATAGGAAATAATACAAAGGGGATGACATGATTTTGAAAAGTTATCCTACATGAAAGGGAGACACACTTTGGATTTATTTATATTTATTATAAGTATAATAATACATTAAACTAATTAAAAATTCAGTAAGATTTCATTATAGGATGTTAGAACTCTGTAATTATCTAATCACTGTATAATTCACTCATAAAATGTTAAGATTCAGGATATACAATTATTATAATTGGTACATAATATATAATGGTCCCAAATTCCTTTTATTTTAATTCTCAGTCAGTCATAAGAGTTTCACTACCTTCTAAATTTCATAGAAAAAATCCATTTAGAATGTGACTAGTAATCTCTAATAAGAATTTTACTTTGATTACTTCCCTTGGTAAACATTAATAGAGACTTCATTCTAAAGTATCATTGTCAACCAAACTTTATATACCCCCTTTATACTATTGAATGATATAAACTTTCAATGGTCCAACTACTTCTTAGAGATATTTTCCTACCACTATCCGCACACTAATCTAATTACCTTATACTATCCAATTTCTAATTGAAAAATAATTCACATATTAATAATATCCCACTTGAATACTTGGTTTAGGTAAACTTTGACAACTCTCCATTTCATTTTCTAAATGATCAAACTTCCTTACTTTTCCCTTCCATAGTATATTATTTTTCTCCATCTACCTTCTAATTACCCAAGCCACACTGAGGCATTATTCCACCTCATAATTTCTTGAACTAATGTTTTTTAAACAAATATACCATATTTTTCCATATATCTATCTTCTAATGTTCTAAAACATTTTCCTCTAGTAGTCTTTTTAATTAAGTATTACTTTAGATCATTAATATTTTTCCTTACATGGATAACTAGTATTTAAGACTTGTGAATCTCACTATGATTTTCATAGAATAAGATTCCACCTTTTGGAATTATTATATGTTCTTTCAATAATCAACTCAACCAAACCAAATACTTCCATTATTTTGTTTCATCTATATAATATACTTATGTTATAATTAATGTAAGCTATGATATTATTGGTACCTAACTCTCCGATAAAGTCTACATCCAATAAATTTTTTAAGAAACCTAACTTCTAAAAAAAAAATATCCATATCTTTACTTACTTTTAGGTAAAAAATAATCCACTTAATGAATTATAATTTTTATATTTTTGGGTTGAACATAAATTGAATTACAATACCCACCATAAAGGCTATATCAATTTGAGTAAAAATCATTTCATAAATCAAACTTTAAATAGTTAATGAAAAGGGATCTTTTTCAATGTATTGGTGCTCATATCCTATTACTGGTTCCCATAACTTAGACAATGTAAAATGTTCGATAATAGGAGTTGAGACTAGATTACATCATGTTATCCAAAAAATTTCTATAATCTTATGGATGTAATTACTCTAGGATATCACTAATGTTTTGGTATTTCTATACATATCAATACCTATCCCTAATATTTTCTTAGCTTTACTAAGATCATTCATTTCAAATATCTTGGAATACTTATAGTTTGATTTCTAAATCCTTCTATTATCTAGACAAACTAACAATATTTCATAGATAAAAAAATATGATAACAGTTTCATTGTACCATTTATTACGATACTAGTAGTGAAATTTGTTGCACCATTAAGATCCTTCTTCTGACATAAATTCATCAAAATTTTGATTCCATAATTGTAGTGCTTTCTTTAGAAGACAATTTTTTTTCAAATTACATACCATTTTTTCCATATTCAGTTTACCATACTAGATACTTTATGAAAATTTCATATTCCATATCATTATAAAGGAAGGATATCTTCACATCCATCCATATTATATATTTTTAATTTCCACCATACTTAGTATTATCCAGATAGTTTAATGTTTCACTATCAGTGAGAAAATTTCTTAGAAAGAAACATCATTATTTTAGTAAAAACCCATTTTGCATTAACAATAAATTGAAATACTTATTTCCATCAGCATCCTATATCATGTAATAAATAAAATTATTATCTTGTTATATTTTTCCCTTCTAGAAAACCAATAACTTCCCAATATCTGTTCGACTTTATTGAAGGTATTTCTTCACCAAATTATTATTTCAATTTTCCAGAGTGACTGATCTATGCCACTTCTTCTAATAATTCAGTTTTACTTGCATCTATTAAGAATATAATGCTCATATAAATACAAAACCTCTAAACTTGTAATGAAATTATAGTTGATTTCCTCCACTGATTTGGCTATTTTGAACTGATCGACTCTATTATATCTTATTACGACCTAACTTATATAGCTCCCTTTCAATATTCAACTATCCTTGATATTTATAGAATATATTTTAATGGTGTTACTTTTATCCTTTTTATTCTTTTTAGATTCCCATTTTAGATCTATGAAAGTTGTGATATTCAATTATATTTACTTTGATTTACCTGAACATTGACTAAGTATACCATAATTATGAATTCTTCACATCTACCTATCACATAAATTCAACCTCACATACAACTCAAGAAAATTTAAAAAATATAAAAAGAAATAAAATTATAATAAAAATGTGAATAAAATTTTGAAACAACACAAATGGATTAATGTTCATCAAATGAATTCCCTACATGTATGGGATAAACACTATGAAATTATTTATATTCAATAAATTTACAAGAATACATTCGATAGATAAAATATTTAGTAATATTTTATTATAGAGGATTGAACCATTGCAATTATCTAATCAATGTACAAATAAATCATTCACTATTTATAGTCATGATATTCTATTCATATAATTGATGCACTATGTATAATAATACACAATTTATTTTAAAGATATTATCATACAGTCATATAAGTTTCACTAAATTACAATTTTCATTGAAAAACTCTATTTGGGATGTGACCAATGATCTTCAGTAAGCCTTTTAATTCATCTAACTTCATCAGTAAATACTTAAAGAGAATTAATTATAGAGTATTATTGTTGTAAAAACATTCTAGAACTATTTTATACTAATAGAAGATACAAAATTCTGATGGTCCTTCTAAAAAATGGAGAGATAAATTATTTCCTGTATAATGAGATAATCACCTTCCATTGGAATTTTTTTGGTAAATGAAATTTCTATGAATTAACATTTGATAACATAAAAATACTTCTTATACCAACATGGAATTGGATTATAATCTGTTCTTGTGTTTTTATTTAAATTTTAGAGAATAGGTTTGTGTTTCTATGGTAGTGGGATTGTTTTATTAGTTGGGCTATTATGGTTTCATGCTATTATTTTGGTGTTATTTTTTTTATTATGGTTTATTATGTGGTTTTCCATTTCCTAGGGTGGTGAGAACACATGGGTTCATGAATCATGATTTAGAATGTAGGTTCACTTGTCATGATCTTGATTTACTACGATTGATATTGGTTTAAATTAATTTAATTATTGAATTAATTTATTCTACATTTTACCAAATACATTATTGATGAAATTTAATTAATTTAATAAGATCACATAATAATATTGTTATATCTGACATGAAATTTCCAATGGTTTAGGTTTATACCTTGGGTTAGTGGTTGGTATTTATGTACAGTGGTTGTGGGTGGACTATATGGAAATTTATCATATGGTTGTTGTGTACACATGTTCCTATTTATCTCTTACATTTTATTAGGATTGAAGCTATTAAAGTAATTTATAAGTATCTATTTTGGAATTTCAAAAAAATTCCACCTCGAAGACGTAATATGGTGCTACACATAGGACACATTGTGGATACTTCTAATTTTGGGAATAATCATGTTTTTCCTCTTGTTTTTTTGGAGGGTGGGGATGAGCATACCCTTAAGAATGTTCTAGTTGTTTAGGTAACAATGACTCTTTATCTAATGGGGTTTTATATAGTTCTAGTGGGAGGCATATGCAATATTAGGGTAGACCTACTATGGTGGACTTTACTTAGGTCATCCATATGAAACATCCATATACCTTATAGAGATTGTGAGTTACTTAGTACAATAAGTATTGGATTTATATTTTTGAGTCTCACTTTTAGTTATTTGAGACACTTGATGATCAGTGGATGAAGCTGGTGACCTATATGTTTCAAGAACTCACTCGGAGATGGTGGGGTGTCATGGTATAGGATAAAAGGTATAGAGGATTGATGTGAGAGGAATTGAAGGACCAATTATTTGAGTATTTATTCCCTAAGTCTCCAATTCTAGACCAATCATAAGAGTTTATTGAGATACAATAGGGGATGATGTATATGGAAAACTATGCTACCTTCTTTGTTGAGATATTATGTTTTACATTTTCATTGATAGGGAATGAGTCAAAAATGGAACACCATTTTAAGATAGGCCATTGAATAGAGGTGAGGAATTGAGTTAAGATGTTCAACCTGAAGTATTATATGGATAAATTTTATAAGTCTCTCACTATTGAGAAGTTACTCATTGAGGATGGTGTAGTGGTTTCATTTCCTGCCTTCTATGGGTTGGGTGGTGGCCACACTAATGGAGTGATTAATGCCCCTTCTTGTGGTAGTAAAAAAGTTCTGATGGGATAAAGAAGGATAGTGGGATATAGTCTAGGTAGGGTAGGGTTTCATTGGATGCTACAATAAGAGTATTTTCCCTTAAATGAAATCAGTACCAGGAGATCAAGTATTTCCGAAATAGATGTACGAGTTTGAAAAAGGAGTTCGATACATGTGAAAGGGTGTGTCAACTTCAATGATTATATATGATGATTTCATAGCTTGGTTTAGGATGAGGTTCAAAGAAGATGAATGATTTAAGAGTTTAGTTAGGGGGACCTCAAATAGATACTCAAAGAAAAGGGAATCCTCGAGAGTGGACTTTTCGAACCCTCCACACTCGAAACCCCCCCTCCACATGAAGATATCTTCCATATAAGCCCTAGTCGGGAAGGAACCATTGCCAGCCGAGATGACATTACTTCCCACAGGGTTACACCTCGATCAACAATGGTTCGACACAGTAATCTGTTATCCAGGTAAAGTGCGCCCATTCTGCCCACCCGATGAGGCACCGGGTGACCCGGCAAGACGAGTGGTACATGGGAGGCGGAAATTACCCCAAGAGCGGGCTCCCAGGAATTGAACCCCAGACCTCACCGAACACCGTTGCTATGGCCCTCGACCCTGAACCACTACGCCACCGCCGAAGCGGCAGGGGGACCTCAAATAGATAGCATGTCTCTGTTTTCAAGTTTAATCCATGGATATGGATGATGGTATCAGAGGTATAATAAGCCACAAAATTCTATGGGGTTAGCTCCTTAGGTGAGCTAGGGATTAATCGATTAGGGATGTTTATTTGATACAAGTAGTGTATATTATTTTTACACTATTCTAGTTTATGTATAAAAGTCTTTTACATCATCAAAGAATTTTTTTTGGCAACTTTGAAACTTTTCGTCACATTTTTCAAAATAATGGAATCTCATTCTTTTATCTCTAACTAATTTATATGTGGTATTAAGTTATAAATGGAGTTTTACCCTAGGATTTTTTCTCTTGATACACCCATATAAAAGAGTCTATATCATATTGAGATATTTTTAGTGTGTTACTTAGTAATTTGGGGCTATGAGTACTTATGGGATGTCATTTTTTTAGTGAGATGAGATTATATATCATTTTATGGATAGATTGGTGGGAAAATTTCTACGATTTCATTGATTCCTACTTTTGGTTTGTGTATTTTACCTCCACTATAGGATAATATTATGGTCTAATGAGATCTTGGGATGAGTTGGAAGGTATATCAAGGCATGAACCCCATCAGATAGGATTTATGATGTCACATGTGGTAGTTATAGTTCTCTTAATGGATTAGGTAATTGTTCCAACTACTTTCCTCCCAATAAGAGACCATTTACATGATGTTTTTTGATAAATTTTTAGGATTATCTTATCTTTGGGTGATTGAGTTCATGATTGACTTCATGTGAGAGAAGTAGACTATATCTATTCAATCTTATCATATGAAACCAGATGATAAGAGAGAGGTGAAGGTGAAGCTTGAGAACCTTAAGGTAGAGGGATTATTTTATTCAAGCACCTCCCATTGGGGTGATCCCATAATATTATCCATTAAAGAAAATAGTACCCTTATATTATAAATAGATTACTATAATTTGAATAAGGTAATGATGAAGAATATATATATATTCTCTGGATAGATGAACTATTTGATGATTTATGGGGATCCCACTAGGTATCTATGATTAACCTATAGTTATGAAACTATTAGTTACAGTTTGTGGTTGGGGATATATCAAAGACGGTGTTTTGGAATATGTATGGTTTTTATGAGTACATTATTATTCCATTATATTTAATGAGTGAGAATACAATGTCCATGTCTCTAAAGAAAAATATTTTCCCCCCTTGCCTATACTCTCTCATAATGCTCTTTTTTGATGACATATTGGTATACACATGGACCTTATAGATGCATGTAAATCACCATGAATATTTATTAAGATATTTTTCTCAAAAAGGGAATTCCCATGTTTGGCCATTTCAAACCCTCCACACTTGGTAACCCCCTCCCCCATGGAGAGGTCACTACCCTGAGGTAGAGCCCCAGCCGGGGAAGGAGCCGTTGCCAATCGAGATGGAAGAGCATCCCAGAGGGTGACAGATCGATCCACGATGGTTCATCAAAGAAATCCTTTAGCACATTGGGCCGTGCCTCATTTTTACTGCCCAGTTAAGACAAAGCAACCCAGCAAGGCAGGTGGATCCCGGGGGAGAGGATGACCCTGAAAGAAGACTCCCAGGATTCGAACCCTGAACCTCCCAAAGAATGGCGTTGTTGTACCACTCTCCTTCACCACCACGCCACCACTGAATGGATACATGAATATTTATTAAGATTTATTTGAGCATATAAACTATATTATATGTACTTTAAGTGTTACTTTAGGACTCTATAGGTGTTCTTTCGATTATGAGTTGGTTTCCAAGACCCAAATCCTTTATGTACTTTTATTACCATTACATATATATAGTTTGATATATACATGTGTTTATTCTTACCATAATAGTGTTGATATCTTTATATCCACCGTTTACATGGTAATTTCCTTAGATTATATGTTTTATTAAAATGTTATAAAAATTTCTATCTTTAATGAGAACCTCAAAATACTATAAAATTAATCTTAAATAGATCTACTATAGTCTAGATACATCATAGTGAAAGGATATAGATGATTCATGACTATCAGGTTTTAGGGGATCATAAGAATTAAGACTTCTCATAATTCTCTAACTTGGTGGTCTTGAGTAGATGAGACCATGATTACATACCCGCTAATAGGAACACCACATGTTTCTAGTGTCATTATTTGTTTCTATATACAAAAATGTGTATGGTTATCCAGAAATTATTTCTTTATCAATGTGTACTATTTGATCATGTACTTTTATGCAAGTAAAAAAACATGAAATTGAAATAATTTTGATTTATCTTTTGCTGGTTCATCATTAGTGGTATGGAATTGGTTGAATGATCAAGATATAATTTTTCACTTTCCAGTTTAGGAAGAGATATCTCCTAGGCCTAGGTTGACCAGGATGGTAGTACTTTCATTAAATTATTTTCTATGGTACAAGAAGGTAAGACCATCTAGTAAGTTCACAAAACATATAACGTAAAAAAAGGATGACAACACAAGTGTGCATCATAATTTATGAGATATCGCGATACAAAGAGACTATATTACATAGAATGTGTTCATAGGAGGTAGTCATAGCCATGAAATTCATTTTATAATTAGGGGTCCTAATGGGTTTCTAGACTCTACTCTTGGTCTGTGGGTTGGACTCACTTCCATCAAGATAAAGAACTAGAGGGTCACACACTAAGTGTTTCCACAAGTTCCACTTATTTTTACGAATAGGAGTTGAGGTCAAAGTGGGCCCCACATGTGGGGGTTGGTGAACATCTGAGTATGATCAATTGATAGTAAAAATAATTCAATTATATTATTCATGTTTATAGTAAATATGATTGAATTTATTTCTCAAGGTATTCATAAGTTATTTGATCATCAAATTAATATGAGAAAATATATTTTTTTCGATCAAACATATAATGATCAAGGCTTGTTAAATTACTTGGGGAGTTTACGAGCTAAGTTAATGGTTCATATTTTATCACATAACATTTCATAGTTTTACAAGTGAGTAATAAAACATTAGTAACATTTATGATAAGGTTTTTCCATCACACATGTGTACAAATCTCTAAAATGAAGTTTATTACTTTTTAGGGACCAAAGTGAAATTTTGGAAAGCATAACCTAGGTATAAATTTTCATTTAAGACTATTGAATCATAATATCCACCATTTAGAGGAATTTAGTGAGTGTTTATTTACTCAACTATCCAATAATGTTCTTATAGAGAGAGAGATTTCGAAGAAAGGACAAGGCCAGATCAATTCTGTCTTCTCGATCGAGTCAACAGTCTTCATGCAATTGAAGGGAAATCGCAAAGCTCTTTTATTTCCTACTCTAGCACCTTGAAAATGTAGATCAATGATATAGGAGATATGGTGCATGTGTGGATGATCTATAGGACACCTATCTTGGTGCATTTGATCCATGACATATCGATGGTGATCAAATCAATATGGAGACTTCAAATGAATATGGTTCCATTTAATATTTCATTCAATTTTACTTTTCATGATTAAATTGAATTATACATGATCCTTTAAGAAATATTAGTAGGGTTTTGTTTAGAATCAAATTTTTTAACATGAATCCAATCCCAAAATTTTAAATTACACCATTTCCTTTCTTTCATTGAACCTCAAGCACGTTCACTTTATTGGGCATGGGATTTTAAAGGCAGGGATCTTTATCAGCCAGGAGAAAGTGGAGGTGATGATTTCTTGGGAAATACCTAATATTTTGTTAACAATAAATAATATTCTTTAGTTTATTGGGTATTACATGTGGTTAATTCATTATATCTTCTACTTGGTAGCACCAATGAAAGTGATGAACAAGAAATGAGTGAAGTTTGAGTGGACCAATCAGCATGAAGTGGATTTATAGTTGTCTATTGTAAGGTTTTCCTCCACTCTGATTATAATTTTACCAGATCTTGGGAATGGTTAAACCATATGTTGTGATTCCTCAGTGTTCATTCTTAGATTTAATTTGGTATAGATATATTTGGTAGTCTCTTATGGGTCTTTTCAATTATGCCCCAAGGAGTGGAACTACCCTACTGATGAATTGAAACTAGCTAATATGATTTATGAATTAAATTATTAGTTTCATTATCTCCATGGTGACAGATGTTTCATCTATATGGACAACCATAAATTGTGGCACATATTATCCCAGAAGAACTTGAACTTGTGGAAGAGGCATTAGGTATATTACCAATATATCTTCAATTTTGTGATGTTGTATACCCCAAGAAAAGGGATATTTTTGGAAGATACTCTTAATAGGATGACCCAGGAGCAAAGGGATTGGATATTTGGTTGGAAGTGGAAACATATGAGATTACTCATTGACTAGAATATCGATGAGTTTGAGTACTGGGATGATATTAACTATTCCCTTTCACAATTACCTCTTCATTGGTTTATTGATTAATGGTTATCCAAGTGCCTGATTTTGATTTTCCTTAGGACACTATAATTACTAATGGGAGATAATTTTATACCATAATGTTATCAAGATAAGGAATATGTAATTTACATCTATAGTCATGTGATTTTTCCTAATTAAACTCTAGAGGAGGTTATATGGGACTCCTATGGATCATGTGGGGTGGTGAATTTGTTTTTAGTGAAGACACTTCACCACATTAAGATTCAATTCTGCTAGTTAGGTATGGGGAATGGTGTCATGTGAATTTTCACTCACTAATTTACCCATCAAAGGATAAAGGTGGAGCACTAATGACCAAATGGGCTACTTCAACCCCTTCTAGTTCTTGTATGAAAGTGGGATGAGGTGATGATGGGATTCACCACATGTTTAAATAGGACCCCAAGGGGTTATAATGTAGTGTGGGTGGTATTGGACAAGCTAATGACAATCAAAAAATTCTATCCTAACTAGGAAACTCAATTCATGAATGAGTTGGAAAGGTCATATGTGTGGGAGTTATTATGGCTGAACATGGTTCCTATGAACATAATATCATATTGAGATGTAAATTTCATATTGAAATTATGGTTGGACTTCCAGAAGTCCATGGGGTCACAACTGAGTTTGATTACAACATACCCCTTGAAGATGGATTGAAATCTTGGTTGGTTGATCTAAATACTTGTGGATATTCTTAGAGAATGTGTGCTCAATTTTTATAGAGTGTTGGAGGACCATCAATCCATGTTAGTGTTTGGTTATAAAATCAATGATTAAGTTTTGATCCAGACATCCGCCTTTGAGTCTATTTATGGTTATCCATACTGCTCACCATTTTGTTGGATATAGGTGGGTGAGTTGGCAGCGAAGAAGATGAGAATAGTACAAGATACCACTAAGAAGGTGCATCTAATTGGGAATAAGGTTTTTATTGATTAGTGTAAAAATGATCAGATACTTATTTGAGGTGGAAAAACTTAGAGTTCATCATGGGAAACTAGTTATTCTTATGAGTATCACCTTGTTTATGGTATCCAAATCTATAGAGGAAGGGGAACCTCACACATTAGTTTTTCATTATGTTTTAGATTGATGATATGATTGGAGATATGGATTATTTAATGGATCTTCCTCTATTATTTCAAAGTATGCATGATTTATTTTTCGTGTCACAACTATAAAAGTATGAGACTGATATGATGCATGTGATCGATAATGATGATTTTGACATGTAGGTAAGTGTATATATTGAGGACCTCCTTTTTCATATTGTGGGCCGAAATGAGAAGCTAATATTATGGAATACAATTACAATTATTTGGTTATTATAAATCCATGAGCATATCCTAGTGTAAACCTAGGTGTAAGATTTGGATATTCAATCCCATTTTTTGAAGTTGTTTGGAAAGGTCCTAAGAGACTCATCTTGAGAAAGGGAAACCCTTATATGTGGAGTTTTTAATGACCCTCAAATTTTATGTATGAATTTGATGATCATATTTGGATTTAAATTATTCAAATTTGTCTATAAATAAATGTGTTCGAGGGTGACATTAATTAAGCAGCATAATGGAGAATGGTACAAGGGTTCCCCGTGCTATAATATAAAGTAGGAGGGAACTAGGTACCTGGTCAATTGATATGGGGTATATGTTATGAAATTTAGTTTACCTATAGGTTCTTCAGTTATATTCCTCCCTCCACCCTTATTTATTTTTCTCATGATTTTGAGTTCCATCTTGGTATTTTAAGCTCCTATAGTCTTGTGTTTTCTCTAATTTAAGTTGAATTATTTTGGGTGGTCTTATCTTGGTATGCATATTCCAATCCATTCAACATATTCCTCCTTTCTCCACAATATCCTTAATTTCCATATCAAATCCATAATTATGGGGGTTTACAACTAAAAATTAATATTTTTTATTAGGATTCAATTAGGTGGAATGCTTCAATGAGTGATACCGCTTATTATTAGGAAATGAGTTCCTTACCATGTTATAATGTTTGTATGTGTTTTTTTGTTTTGACATTAAGAAAGATATGTGTATTGGCTTGATAAATTTATTCTTTTGGTATTGAAGTGGAAGGGTGGGTGAAAATTGATATGATTGACCCCTTAGTGGGTATTTGAAGAAGAAATGGATTGGTAATAGTAAAAAATTGTTCTATTTCATGGATAGAGTTATGGATTTCCCCTTAGGTAAATTGAGGCTAGAGTGAGATTTTTGATATTAGTAAACACTAGGGTGACCTATTAGGTTGTTAATAGGGATTGATTGATGAATCCCGTACCCTAATAAGGTGTTGGGTGTAAAAATCAAGTTAATATGAGTAAACTAGAAGGGTTTACAAGGGATGATATGACAAGATATCCTAATGATGTTTCTATGATTAGAATGTTCCACGATATTGGTGATTGACCTTTTATCTTTTTGTGATTAACAGATAAACCTACCACTTATTATATATATATATATATATATATTGTGACTCAAAGTTATGACCCCATTCCAAGTGAGAGGAAAATGGTTTCTTATTTGATATAATGAAATCATAGATATTTGGCCTCACCCTAAGTGAGAGGGTCAAATAGATACAATATTTTATGAACACCCTAATTAATCATGGAATTTCTGAGTCATCATGGTTGATCTCCCCTAATTGAGAGGGGATAGTTTAGGTTTTTATGTGTAACTTCCCCTAAGTGAGAGGGGATGGTCCCAGACTTGATGGACACCTTCCTTGAGTGAGAGGGGAAGACCCGAGAAATGATATCCCTTGAGTGAGAGGGGATGGTTTGGTTCTCAAAGAGGAATTTAATATAGAAACTTATTTGGGACCATACATTGATTGAGAATGTACTAGTAATGATCTTGGATGAAAATACGGTTTAGGCGACTCTTCCTTCTTGTAAGAAGAAGAATTAGGTATGGTTGAGGTCTATAGAGGGCTATATAGCACACGGGGTCCTAAAATATATGTATACTTATTTATTTCTTTATTTTTTTAAGTGCATATACTCTCAGTTTTTTGATTCAATTATTCTAACGATGTGTTGGTGTTTTTCTATTAGTTTTATTTCTCACACCCCATATGGACACTCTAGTTTATTAGTAGAATTTATCGCAAGGGATCCAGCTAAGGTAAAGGGCCTTACGTAGGGCTTTTAAGTAGGTTTACCTTGTCGAGGATTTGAGGTGATTCCAGGACTTACACAGGGATATTTTGCTTCAGTTCCAATTTGGTTTCTTTGTTTCTTTTTTATCCCATGTATAGATCATATACCCATGGGAATTATTCTATAATGTTCTTTTATTTTCCTTTTTCAATTATTAATACTTATGATATGTTATTATTGATTAATAATTGATATCAAGGGAATATTATCCCTACTACATTACTTAGGCCCTCACTATTAGTTGGTGACCTCTCATGCATGGGGAGGTGTTCATGGGGCCATGTGGAGATGTGTATCAAACTCTGTGATTTGGGCCGAAGAATTACACCACGTGACCTGTCATACATATAAATTTCTATCAAATAGATAACCCTAAAATATAATGGGAAATAAAGAACATCAAGAATAAAAGAAATAGGAAATTGAATAGGGACCAAATATCTATAATACTATAAAAAACCAAAACCAAAATGGGAGATCGAAGAGGGTCCAAAGAATCAAATCACATATGAAAAATAATACCATGATAAATACGTGGTAAAACTATTAATGGTTTTGAAATATATAAAGTAACAATCATGGATCATATGACCTATCCCATATCATTTCACTGCACCTTGCCAATGCTATTAACAAGACAACCCATTGAGCACCTTTGTATCTATCCGATACATTGCATGATCTTTATAGGGGTTGAAACCTAATACACTATGATTCACTTGTATCATACACCCTAACCACATCTATCATACATCAATTCATCATTATAAAATGAAATAAAGTGTGTTTCATGGACATGGTATTACCTTAGTTGTCTCTCTAGGAAGATCCAAGATAACCTTGTTTCATGTAACCTGCCCTCACCTCCCTAGGTTTAACCACAATCACACCTAGTATCTCTTCATACACTAATCTGTTTTTTGATTCTTTTGGTGGAAGAGATCAACTAGAATTATCCATATCCACACTAGGAAAACAAACAATACATGTGACTTCATAATCTAAAACAAATTGATCCTTGATCTTTACATCAACTCTAATGGTGTATCATATAAATGACCCATATAATTATTGACAATATATCTATATGTTATTCATACAATCACAAGCCTCTTAATCTATATCCCTAGTCACAGTCATTCCAACTGGAATGTTCTACATCAATTTTGAGGGAACTTAGAGTCCTCTTAGAAACACAATGAGGAATCACCCATATTCTATCCCATATATAGATCTATGACAAGGATATTAATTATATAAGGGACATATCTCAAAAACTCTACTATTATCAATCAAGAATAATGGGAATAACAAAAATCTCAACAACTAAGGAAAAATGAGGATCTCTTACAATCAATAGACTAGAAGAAACAACTTGTAAATTTTTTTATGAAATTCCTAATAGCCAAAAATTATAATTTCACTCATCACACAGTCAATACCCATGACTAAAATCTATACCAAGATTATCACAAGGTTGTTATAGAGCTATAAAAAATGGAATCCTAACAAGTGTCTCAAACTAGTCTAACCAAACCATCACTTAGGGGAAGATCTATCCTATTGTTCCTATGATTTCATGAAACATCATGAAATAACAAATAGTATACCAAGAAACAAAAATCAAGAGGCAAAATCATTATTATACAAGATTTGGAAAATTGGGTGTTACCCACACAATGAAAAAGAGACCAAAACATGTCTCAAAATATTCCCATATAGATTTCTATTCAAATAAAAATCAAAACCTTGTATAAACCATTTAGAAAATACATCAAAATCATTCCTTATGCTCTCTAATACCTTATCCAAATTACAATGAAAGAATTATTCTAAAACCCATTCATTTTAAAAGGAACTATTTAAAAACCATTTCCTTAAATCACTACCTTCCCTTTGAAACTATGATTTATATTAACCACATTTTTAAATAATATTTTAAAGGGAAAAGACATTTTATATTTCAAAATATGACACATGTCACCAAAAAAATATAAAATGGTCCACTGATACTCATTCAACCAAGGCTCCCCTAAAGAACCATTTATTTTTATTTACGGTCCTTGTATACGGTTAGGTGGACATGATCCCATCCCAATTTATGAAAAAATATCACATGAAGTCACACAATCATTCCAAATATAACAATAGTTTTAGAACATGAGCATAAAATCACAAATGATCAAGAGAATTAGTAATGTAAATGAAACCAACCTAGGTATCATAATATATAAAACAATATGATCTCCCACAGATCTCCATCGAGCTCGTGAGCACCCTAATTATCACCAAAAATTGACTAATCAATAATTTAATCATTTAAATTTCTAATTTGGAATAAGAAATGTCAAAATAATCAAATGAAATAACTTTACTAAAACTGTGGGTAAGAGGTCAAGGGCTAATCAGGTCATACCCCCTGACACTAATCCACACAAATACATAATTGAACAACCTAAATTAACGATCAATGTTTCACTTCAAAATTTCTGTATGTATTTCATTAAAATAAATAGTTAATTGAATAGATTGTATCGCATGATATAATAAACTAAAATGAACCATTATATATTTTATTTAAATTCAAGGTAACCATTAATACACTATGAGAATACAATTTGAAATGTCATTAAGAAAATTACAATAATAGTATAACCTCAAGTAAATAAAAAGATAAATAAATGATTTATTGTAAAAACATATACTTTAATCCATTATATATTATTTTTATTACTTTTAAGTAATTTGTGGCATGTTTTAATACCAATGAATTGATTAGGTATAATGGGTTGTAGATAAATAATTAAGGGGATGTGAATAAAATCATTTAATATATAAAGAATTTTTTTTCAAAGTAGTGTTTTTAAACTTTTGTTTATATTTATCATAAATTTAATTGAAAACTTTTAAAGGATTATTATAATAAAATTCCTTAATGTAGAAAATAATAGATTAACTCTCATTTAATTGGTAATAGTTATGAAATAATATTAAGAACACTTAAAGATTAAAATTTTATTTTATATAAAAATAGTTTATCAATATATTTTCAATTTTTAATTAAAATTAAATTACAGTATTTTATAGATTGATAAAAAAATAATTTTTTTAATTCACCATGTTAAAAATATATTAGGGTGATTTTTTTTTGATTTTTCCAAAATGGTTGCTTTTTTGGTGAATAGTAAAAAATATCATTTTTAATAATATCATAACATTTATGGATTCTCATGATATAAGAATGGATTAAAAATTTATAAAGACTTGTTATCAACACAAATATGTATTTTAGTATTAATTTTTTTTTAAAAAATAATATGTTGAATTTGTAAATCATTGCTTGATATTTTTCAACAAAAGTCATAGTTTATTCTAAAAAATATATTTTCGTCCTTTCCCTTTAATTAATTTTTTACAGTGATCAATTATGTTTTTTATTTCTTTTAAAGTCACAATACTATTATTTTAATCATAAAAAAATAATTATCATGGTATCCAATGATATGCATTATTTTGCTTCAAATTTATTTTTATGCTTAAACAAATTATTTCAAAAGAATGTTTTTATTATATTAAGAGTACATTTATTAAAATTAATTTTTAACTCCTCTTGGAATTTAATAATGAAAAATGGTTTTTAAATTTGAAATATTTCCATTCAAATTAGGTAATATGGTCTATTAAAATTTTATTTATAAAAAAACAATTTACTATACTAAAAGTTAGTCACCGTGGTGGGGGTTTAAATAGTTAACAATTGGTTAAATAAAGATATATAACAATAAATGTCAAAAAATACCATATATAATTGATTGTATGAGTGTATTATAAACCTACCATATCTTATCTTCTAAATTTGGATAATTTGGAACCAATTTCCTTGAAAATGAATTCCCTATTATTTTTTTAAAAAAATGTGCTTACAAAAGTGAAACTGATTTCTATAATAAAAGGATCCTTAATCCTCCCCTTATGAGATTAATAAAAAACCAACATCTATCATATATAATACCACAATTCCTTACCAAATATGACTATCCAATTTTATTGAGCTTTTGGTCACAAAAATAAGTCATAAACCTCCCATTTGCAAGAGGTCCTTCAAGAGGAGATTCATGCTCTTAGCATAAGGTATATATTTTTATTGATTATTCTTATCTATATTCTTAATATACATATTATTGAATATAATTTATCACTTTAAAAACTTTTTTTTGAAACATTATTCTTATTTAAAAGTTATATTTACTCTTTACAATTTCTTTTTCTTACCCATTCAACCGTTATTAGATGTTCATATTTTGGTCTGTTTTACCACCTACATGTACATTTTTATAATGTTTATATAATTAATGACTAAGAATACATAAATTATTGTAATAATGTAATATAATTATTAATTTAATAAATTTTTATAATTACATAGTGGTAATATGAAAATGTATATTTAATGATAAATTTAATTCTTTTGTTAATTCAATAAGCATTGAAATAGGGATTTTTATGTGTTTCACCCGATCTGTAAAAATAAGATCCATAAAATGGATATTGGAATTCATAAATACATCAATTTTTTTTGTTAATTTGGAATGAAAATTATGGAGATGATGTATCCTATAACAAGACTTAAGGATCGAAACCCCTAAACCAAATCAAGTAAGGGAAACAGAATGGTTAAATCCTAAATGATAATATTAGTAATAAATAATCAATATATGGGAAATAAGGAATTATAAATGGTTGATATAAATTAATATAACTATAAATATGGTTATTATTCATGTGAATTTAAAATATCAATTTTTATATAGGGATGTTCGATTTCATCAGACTAAGAAAAATTATGAGGTAAGTGTTTCTTGGTCGTAGTTTCAATTCCTTCAGAGATATGTTGCATTTTATACACTATGTTTTATTTTATTTGGTTTTATTTTGATAAAATATCATAATAATATATTATATTATATTTTTCATGTATTTCATTGTACTTTAAAGGAAAATAAAGTTATTTATTTCAATGTATTTTGAATCAGTTATTTTAAAACAATAAGGGTTTCTTGTCTCAATTTTCCTTCCTTGAGGCACATTATAAGTTATGAATTTTTTACTTTTATATGGTTAATAAAACAATAATTTTAAATATTATATCTTTATTCACCCTTTAATAATGGTATTTTAAATTCCATTTCAAGTTTTATCTTTCAATAGGTTTCACACGGAATTTTATAAAAGTAGTAATGGTTTCTTGTCTCTGATTTCCTTCTCTGTAACGGTTTTCATTTTATTCACATATTTTAATTTATATGGTGTATATAATTCCTATTTTTAATATTATATAATAAAACTAATTATACTAATTGTATTTTATGTTCCTTCTCAAGTTATTTCTTTGAAGGAGGTTTTGATTTTACAATCCGTAAGGGGTTTTAGTTTAAGTCATTACTCTAAATGTTTTGATGCCTTTTGCCCAACTATTTTCCTCCATGTACATAACAATATAGTCTTTCATAAATATTGTTATATATTTTTCATTGATTTATCAAGGTCATTTTAAACTATTTTTATAGTCTTTATAATGGTTCTTGAAGGAATCTTTTCAAAGTTTTCTATATGGTTTACTTTTGAATTTCTTTACAAAAATGTGAAATGAATACTTTTTAATGATTATTGATTGAATGTATATTTATCATCATCAAGAATATTCTTTGTTATTAATATTAATTTTAATTTTTACTTGGTATTATCAAATAAAATCATGCTCCCATTATACAGTGACTTTTTTCTTTTTTTAATTAGAAGAGTTCAGGTATCGAGTCTAACCATTCCTAAAAAATTTATTAAATTAAAGCATAATTATTCCATTATAAGGGGTATTTAAATGTTTGGGTTTTAATTTGACCCCAAACATCTGAGTCCACACAATGTTAGTATGATATCAGTTTTATAAAGGACTAAAATGAGCTATCCTCCACAATCACTTTCCTCATTAACGCAACTACCACTTGATTTTCCTCTCTATAGACATGTGTAACATAATGGTGTAGCTCATCCATATCTTGAAAAAATTATAATACAAATGAATGTTGTCTCTAATAAACATTTATTACTTTATTACTTAGTGTCTCCATAGTATGTTTCGAGTCATAATCCACCCATAAAACCTCCATTTTTATTCTACAAAATATTTGATCATATAAATCATCACTCAAAGATCCGCTTCATAAAAAAATATTTTTCTAATGTAATGACATAATAAATCCTTGAAAAAGACATAATGATTCCTAAAAACCCCAAATCTTAAGGGAATTGGTGTACTTGACAGTAAACCATTAACATTTACCTTGATCGAGGTTGAAATTGGTGGAATCCACCTGAAAGACTTCCTTAGAAGTGACTTTTTGTTCCTACCAATAATTTTAAAAATATGAAAATTATTTAAATTATAAATCTCATTCATCATAATTTTTTTTTGAATTTTGGAAGCTTCATGCACTTCTCTATGAATTTCAATGACACTAGTATGCATGGAGGTGGGTTGGTGATAAAAAACTAGTAAGTTCCATGTATTCCAAATGAAGGAAAAAATCATCATTGAATCTTTGAAGAGGAGATTTTAAATTTATTCATTAAGGTAAGATTTAGTGAAAGAATCCATAAGATGAATGTGCCCATTTTTTAGGAATAAATTTCCATCGAAAAGTTTTGGTATATACTCCCACAATCTCATTATAAAGAAGAAGTTGAAAAATTGGTGTTGCAGTTTATTAGATTCCATAAATAAAAAAGATAAGGATAAGATAATATAAAGTCTATATTTTTAAAACTGATCATCAAGAGGCAATTGATTTTACCATATCTTTTACAAAATAAGAAACATGGAGGGAAGAATGAATTATTTTTTTAAATTTATAAATCTATTTTGTCACATCTGTACCATAGTTTCATTTGAGCCTATATTATTCTTCAGTGTTCATACATTTTTTCATATGTGGTTTTTTGATAAGTGTTTTTTGTCAATATACACTTATTATTGTATTTTCAAGATAAAATTCATAGGAATAATTGTAGATAACCCGTAAATGTTTCAACTAACATCAATAATTGATAGTTATTTCTTAATATAGGATGATGCCACAAGATCCTTAAATTATTGGCATAAACATTCCTTTATAAAAAAACTTAGTTCATATTACTTACATAAAATCTATTTTTAATAGTTTATTAGATCATGGTAGGTTTTTTTAGTGCTGTACAAATTATTGAAGAAATATATAAAGGGTAAGCATTTTGAATCTTGGGAATGAATCCATTTTTTATAAATTATAGGACCTTATTATCATACATGAGAAGGTTTCATTTGAATTTAGTAAGAATATTTTCATTGAATCTCTTAAGATCATTTATTCCAAGTCCTCTCAAATCATTGGGTTTAGTTCAATTTTTTCTATGAAATAAAAATCATCTTTCTTTTATAAATACATCTGGTCCATGAAATGTTTCTAATCATGAAATGATGTCTTTTTATAAGGATACTAGTCCATTTCTATATTAGTATTTCATAAAAGAACATGTATGTGATCACTTAATAGATGAAACAAATCCTAATAGTTTAGAGCATGCCTTATTTACTTTCTTACTATCTATTTAAGCAATGATCTTAGATAAAATGTTCTATAAATAGAAGGTCTTACATTCCTTGAAAATAAAGGGACACCTAAGCAATTAAAAGGCATATATCCTCTGTTGAAACCAAGGATCCTAGAAACCCTGTTTTGTTTTGAAATTAGGCCCCTATCTCAAAACAAAATGAAGTGTTTATTCCAACATATAGGTTAGAAAACCATATCCTCATAGTGTCTGAAAATTTATTTGATAACTTACGAATATTTATGGAAGCTTCTCCAAAAAGAATAATGCCATAAGCATAAAAAAGATGTGAAGATATAAAAAAATTTCTTCCTGTATTCATTCAATTGTATTTACTGACATGAGACATTTAAATAAGGTATTTAGTTAATTAATCCTTATAAATAGTAAAAATAATACTTGGGAGTGAGTCTCCCTATCTAACACCTCTAGAGCACCAAATTTATTCATTGGAGACCTATTAATGAGAAACAAGAGACCGAAACTCTTAAGCATCATAATAATGATTTTTTTAAGGTTTTGGAGAAGCTATAGTTATTGAGGAAAATTGGGATGAATCTCTATTTGATCACATCAAAGGAATTAGAAATTTCAATCTTTAAAGTAATGTTCCCATATTTAACCCTCTACTTCTATAAATTGATACATTATTAGGTATTAATGTGTCATGTTTCATTTATCCACATATTAAAAAAACCAAACTAATAATGGGTTATGAACTCAGTAGGGATTTTACCCAAGAAAAAGCCTTTACTTTACTAATGATCTTTGGGATAGTATTCCCAATAGAAATTGGCCTGAATTCCTTCATTCCGATGACATTCACTTTATTAGGATATAATATTATATTGTGTGAGTAAAATCTATGTGGAATTAAATAATTATATAAAAATTATATAATAGTAATATTATGATTAGTATTCACAATATCCTAGGGGAACATTAAAATAATGTTACTGAAACCATTGAGACCAAAAAATATATAAATGTTTAAATATTACAATGTGTAATTGATCTCACCCTCAGAAGGATCCATAGTTATTAGTCAATTGTGATAATATTCATTTCAATATGTAAGTGTGTTAATTAACTAAGATATTCTTTCATATCTATCATCACTGTTAGACCTTGTAAATATTCAACAACTACATTTCAAATCACCGTTTTAGAAGTAAAAATATATTTATTAATTCAAATGGCATTGATTCCTCTCCTAAACATTTTCTCCTTCGGAATGAAATGAAAAAATATGGAGTTACTATAAACATATTATATCCATTTAAAATTATATTGATTCAAATATATTATTTTTTTTGAGATAAATAATGCCATCAATTTTATAGTGAAGTTGGAACTCCTCTCGAGAAGACATATCTTGGTTCTGATTACTTATTTGACTGCACAAAAGAACCTATTCTACAACATTAATTTCATTATATAGTGTCACAAATATAGTGTCTTCTTATGATACTTTAATTTAATTTTAATCTAAATATTTTCCTATAGTTATTCTAGGAATCTTAAGGAAATAAAAATGGGTTTTGTTCTAGACAGAAGGTGGCCCATAGTTGGTGCATGGTTAGTAGAAATTATGTTCCTTACCAATGAAAAACATATGTACCATATAGTGGGTTACTAAATTTATTAAAACTGGGATCATAGATGTTCCTTAGATCCCTATAGATAATGTGGCCTCTCCTTCCCTTTTAAAAGAGGCACAATAAGGTCTTCGCATGGTCTTGTAAACCATGTGGACAAACCGTGTGAATTTATAGATCTTTTAAAAATATGAAATTCCATTTTCCCTATCTATTTTTAAAATGAAATCATCCCTCATTTTACCCATTTGACTTCCAAAACTCTAGGTGCATCTCCCCTTATTCTATTCTTACTTTGGGCTCTAAATTTTGGTATATTTGAGCTTGGAACTTCAAGGTAATATCAAGTAATTCTTTCCTATTTTCCTTCCTTCAGCTCACTTTCCATTTACCTTGGGTTTCCTTCTATCTACTAGTTGTGTCTACCTAGAATGGTTTGAATATATATATTTTTTGGAATTTATATAAATGATGTTGGTTTCTTCTTGATACTATAGGGTCTGTTTCCAAATTGTATTTTGGTTTTCACACTAGTTGGTGGTGTTTTCAAAGGTAAAGGTAGGTGGTTCCATGTTTTGTTATTATTTGTTGAGTCAAATATTATTTATATTATTTAAAAAGTTTTTTATAAAATTGTGGTGTGTGTAAATGTTTGTTTCATGTGTTTTGGTGTGTATACAACTGTTTAAATGGTTTACCCTTTCAGTGATGGATAGAAGTGGTGTATTGTGGCATGTGATGTGTTGGATTATTGATAGGGAATTAAAATCATTTGGAACAACTTTGACAATTGAGAAGAGAAATTAGTAACCCTGGGTATCTAGTTGTGTGTGATAAGAACTAGTACGTTGGGAGAGATGCTGGGTTGAGAACTGGTCTTCCTAGAAGGACAACACTACAACACTAAAAAAGCTTGATGATAATTATGTTGTGGGAACTGCTAGAACTTTTGTGAAAACCTCTGTTGTGGCTCATGAACATGGATAGATGTAGTTGTGAATGATTACTAAGAGTATGAGTATCCTATCACCTGAGTGTCCTAGAATATTAGGGGTTGGACAATGGTTCTTATGAAATGTTTACCTTCTTTCATATACTTTCACACTTTTTATCTTTTTATTTTTAAAAAACAAAAACATATTTTCAAAAACTAAATTGTTTTATTTATCTAAAAACCACCATTTTTATTTATATTTTAATGGATATGTATGGGAAATATGTGGGGATATTATTGGTAAAGTGAGATCACACCCTACATATAACCAATGGGTATATCTATACTTCTTGTTGTTTAATATAGGTAAAGGAATGGCCTAATATGGTAGTGGAAACATATACTCTTGATAATACATTCTTCTTATGACATGTTTTTATGGAGGTTTCATGGTGGGTAATAGATATCCTTCCACAAGGAGGATAGTATTACTTTGTTCATTTTCTTCATTTTGTTCTATTTTTTGTTGTCCGAGAAATGTAAATGAAACCTTGTCACATGTACATTTCAATTTTTACATCCTTGTGTAGGTATTAGTTGTGATGTTTATGTAAATGTTGTGTTATTTAAGTTTAACTATGGGAGTTATGATATGTGGTATGGTTTTTTGGTTCTATTTGTGGGAACATAATTCCTAAGGAGTTCTTCAATTCCCATACACTGGTTTTTATCCCTTGAGGATCAGGAATATCCTTCGGTACATACCAAAGGTCCTGTCAAGTGTCAGGTCAGATGAAAGATCTACCTGGTTTATGAAAAAGTGGTATCATAACCGAGTTTTTTTTTCTTTTGGGACATGTTTTTTGGGTAAGTTTGGATAGACAGGATCTAGGACTGTCGGGGATTGAGGTTCATGTTGTGCTTGGGGTGTTCAACCAACACACCTTATGCTGGTCCATAGGTTACCATGGGATATTGGAAATCCTATTTGAATCCTACCACTAGTGTAATGCATAGTATATAGACTGCACATGGATACCAAGTTTGGGTGGCATGGTTCGAGTTGTGGTTTTGTTTATTATGGTAATGTGATGATCAATTTGGTTGTCTTATTAATTTATTTTCTTAGCTCACTGTGGGAGAAAATATTGATGGATCCTTTTATTGTTTTTTGTAATATGTAGTAACATTACTCTAGGGATAAATCTTGTCTATCCATGGGAGTAGACTGAAGAGAGTTCTCTCACTCTAATTTATTAGTGATATGTCGAGGTAGTGGTTCAGGATCTTTAAGCTATTGATTAAGGATTAGGCTCTAGTCAAGAATAATCAAGAGGATCTGAAATATGATTGAGAAAAGATAGGTCTTGGGAGTTCCTTATGCATATAAATTTTCTTTTTGGGAAGGAATTAATCCCTAAGAACTGTAATATTGGGTGGAGAAGGTTGATAGGATCTTCGATTTCCCAAGTACTTTGAATGATTTTAAGGTGAAGTGTGTAATGCATTTGTTATAAGGACCTAGTCACCAGTGGTAGAAGTCATCAATTCTGGTAGGGGGTAATGATCAGTTGGGTAGAAAGTCTTCAAGGTTATCTTTAATGATAATTTCTTCCCTAATACATTTTCCTTTGAAAATAATATAAAATTCATTGACCTCCATCATGGAGGGCATTCAATATTGGAGTATGCCAATTTATTTATGGAATTGTTCCAATTTTCCCCCAAGGTTGGTTCTAATGAAAATTTGAAGGATAATTAGTTTGTAATTTGGTCGTTGTCAAATATTAGATCTCTAGTCTTTTTTGTTTAAGATGGATTCCTATTCTATGGTGGTTGACCAATCTCTAATGGTGGATATCAACTAGGATGGTATATTAGGTTTGTCTGATATGCTTCTAGCAATGATCCATAGTGGGGTTTGAACATTTTAGAATAAGAGGTTGTGTGAGGAGTCGGGAAGGAAGGGTTTTTGGAGTTCTGGATATCCACCATACTCGCTTATGTTAGCTATTCTAGGAGTTGGAGTTTTTATGTATTACCCATATGGAAAATCTAAAAAAGTGCAGCTTTTTTTTTCCAGTCCCACCCAAGCCATGTCATCAATGCAGAAACCTAGGTCACCTGAAATGATTTTATAGTAGTTATATACCACTTTAGAGAAGTGCATGATCTATAGTTTCTAGAGGAAAGGTAGCTCCATCAAATGCATCTTGGGATACAGGTTCTTGTACTAGTGGATGTGGTGGTAAGGATGAATCTTCTTTTATTTAGAGTCCTCTTATTCTAGAGCCTCAGATCAGCAGTCGACCATAGGTGTAGACAAAGAGGAATTACATTAATGTTATTGACCAGGAACTAGTGGAGTTAGATATAGGTCCTACGATAGTTAAAGGTACTTTTCTTATTGCATCATCCTAAGGTAATTTCTTTGCTCAATATAGGTCATTCTAATTCGTTCATTTATACTCATCTTGTGGATCTATTTAAAGTCCCAATTGATAATTTTTTATATTCCATGGAGTTAGTTATGCCTCTATCTAGGAGGAAAATGGAAAGTTTCATATGCCTATGTTTCATTGTATCCTTGATAGAAGTTGAGATGAAATGGGATTTCCTTATTCTGGAGATGGACCACTTTGAAGTGATCCTTGGGATGGATTGGATGAAATATTTTAAGGACCACATCAATTTCAATCATCAGTGGGTGAATTTCACCACCCCAATGGGAGTAATCATGTTTTTCAAGGAGAATTGGATTCGAATTTAGGTTGAGTTAGACCACCACTTTTGGATATGTTTAGTATTCTTTTTCTGATGTATTACCTCTTGTTGGAGGATGGAGATAAAGGCTTAAAGAGTGGTTTTCCTTCCATAATGTATTAGTTTCCTAAGGTATTCCCTGAGGATTTTTTAAGTTTACCTCTAGAGTGGGATACAAAGTTCACCATTAATTCGAAATTAGGTACCCAGTTGATATTTGTTCCCTCATATCCTATGAACCCCATAGAGTTTAGGGAGTTAAATATACAGTTGGATGATTTAGAATCCAACTAGTTTATTTACTTGAGCATCTCACCTTGGGCAACTCCAATGTTTTTTTGGTAAGAAGTATAATGGACCTCTTTGACCGTGTATTGATTATCTAAATACAATCATGGTTACCTTCTAGAATAAATACTCTTTCCCCATATTGATGATCTCAATGACTATCTTAAGTTTCAAAGGTGTTTTTTAAAGATCGACCTTTGATCCGGGTGTCACTAAGTCAGGGTGAGAGAATCAGATGCTCCCAAGACTACCTTCCATAGTAGGTATGTCCATTTTAAGTATTTGGTAATGTTGTGTGGATTAACAAATGATCTTACATTCATCATGGATTTAATGAACTAGGTATTCCATAGATACCTTGATTCTTTTATTGTGGTATTTTTGAATGAAATTATGGTTTATTTAAGACTGGAAGAGGAGCATGTGCGTCATTTTAGTGTTGTTATGGTCATGTTGTGAGATCATAATATTTATGATAAGTTTCCAAATTATAGTTTCTATATATTTGAAGTTAGGTTTCTTTGGTATTTTATCACAAAACATAAATTTTTTGTTGATCCAGATAAAGTTAGGGTAGTGATGTCCTAGGAGGAATCGAAAAAATTCTTCAAGATCAGGAGTTTTCTAGACTTATCATGATATTATAGTTTGTCATTAATGAACTTATATAAACATTCCTTGATAATTAAAACCATCACCTAGAAAGGGGTGAAGTTTTTATGGATCCTAGATCTCTAAGTGTCTTTCTAAGAGCATAAGAAATAGTTGACCACTTCCCCTATCTTAATCTTACCCAAGGGTGGTCTCAATTATGTATTTTATTACAATTATTCAACTTTGGGTCTTCTATTCATGATTATATATGGTGATCACATTATGGCATATGTATCTTGAAAACTATAACCCCCTGGGAAGAATTACCCAACACCAAACCTTGAACTTACCATAGTAATTAATTCCCTTAAATACCAGAATCACTATCTATTTAGGGATAAGTTTAAGGAATTTTCACACCAAAAAGATTGAGTTACATATTCTCATAAAAGTATACACACAATTGGCAATGATGGTGGATCAAATTGATTTTTTTTTGAATTTTATATTTTCAACAACCCTAGTAAAGTAAACGTAAAATATCATTCCATGAGAAAGAATTTTATAACTCATTCTATGAAGGAATATAGTGATGATGGGATCTAATTGGGATTTTTTGTTAGATTAACTTAGAGGATAGGGAATATAGTGGCGGTATGTTCTTGGATAGTTTGTAGTTGGTACTTTATCTACTAGAACTAATTCATGATGAATATCCAAATGATGAGTTATGCAAACATTCTCCATAGTTTCTAAATAGTTGGGAGGAGAAAAGTGGATGATCAGTAAGATATACATATTAGAGCCACCAAGATATTTTATGATGTGTGACACCGATTCTGGTGGATTGGTATGAGATGAGATATATTTGACTTTTTATCTCGGTGTTATACTTATCAAAAGTTTAAAGTTAAGCACGAGATACCCACTAGATTATTGTGACCTCTTCCCATTCTTATATAGAAGTGGGATTAGGTAGCCATGGATTTCAAAATTGGTCAACCACATACATCCTGAGTAAAGAATTTGATTTGTGTTATTATCGATCATCTAAGCAATTTCTCCCATTTCATCTCAATGAAGGACTCTAAAAAAAGTGGATGAATTAGGAAGGTTATATATTTAAGGTATTTGGAAGTTTCTTGGTTTTCAATCTATAATTTTTTCAAATAGTGAACCCCATTTTTTCTCTCATTTTTGGGAAGTAATCTATAGATAAATTGGTCCATGAGCCAAACTTATCATGGCCTACCATCTTCAAATTTATGGTCAAATAGAATGGGAAAACCAAATTTCAGAAGACATGATCTATTATTTTGTATTGGACGTCAGATGATTATCTGATAACCATATTGTATCGGTGGAATTAACTTAAAATAATAGTTTCCAATCCTCAGTTAGGATGGATACATTTGAAGCACTGTAAGTTTGACCATTTTGGTCTCCTTTAGTACAAAATTTGGAGAGAATTCATTACTGTGATTGAGCAGTGTGCAGTAGTTTACCAGTAATATATTGGTTATATGGAAGTGTTTGTTAACTTATCAAAGTCATTGTAAGTTTTATGTGGATCAATGATATTTGGATTTATAGTTCTCAGGGGGTGACTGAGTGTTTCTGAAAGTAGCACCTCGTTTAGGTCATTGCAGTCTTGGTATCTAGGGGAAGCTTATGTTGTGGTATGTTGAAGCATTTGATATCATTAAGGGGATAATTAAGGTGAAATTATATTTGGAATTTCATTCTCAGTTGATTTTGATTCAATAATTTTTCTACTTATCACTACTAAAGAAGTATAATCTGGATCCATATCATGTGCTAAGCTGGGAAGAGTTTAAGATGGAACCTGATCTATCTGTTACCGAGCATCCAATTTAGATATCATATTTCTAGGTGAAATCTCTTTGAGGTAAATCCATTTCATTAGTTCAATTATTTTTCAATAAATAAATTATTATCATGAGATGTGGGAGTGGTTGTCTTAGGAGGAGGATCAATATCCTCATTTACTCTATGATTAGACTTAAGGTTGACTTTATAAGGGTAGAAAGTTTTCATATTGGGGAAAATTTTACTTCCCTTAGTGTCCTTTTTTGGTATTTATCTTTTATTGGTGGGGTTTATCTTATCCCATAGTCTTGCAGACATTTTTAAGGGAAAAATTGGTTTTTGGGACAAACATAGGGTGGTGCACAGTTGGTGTTTGGTTAGTAGAAACCATGAACTACTTCTATAAAAACCATGAGACACAAATAGTGGGCCAATCATGGTCATACAGTTAGAATAATGGATATTAACCAGCCCCTAGAAGCCTATGTAGCCTCCCCACCCCTTTGAATAAAGGAAACACATGGTTGACACTTGATCTGGTAGATTGTGAGGATAAACCATATGGCCTACCTTATCTTTTAAAAATGAAAAATTCTTTTTTCCCTCCCATTTTAAACCAAATGGCCCCTTAGTTTCTCCCATTGAACTATCATATCCCTAAGAACGTATATATCTCTTTTCTTTTCACTTAAAAATCCAATTTTTGGTGGATTTTAGTTTGGATATTCAAGGAAACCTCAAGTCTGTCTTTCCTCTCTTCCTTACATTGCCTCGTTTTCCCTTTACCTTTGGGTTTCCTCTCTCCACTTTCTATTTCTACCTAGTATGGGTTGAATCGAAAATATTTTGAAAGGATATTAATATTGGTTATCAAATATTTCTTCCATAGGAACTCCTCTCAGTATGGATTGTGGTTCATAACCATTTGGTGTTTTTTGAAAAGAAATGTAGGTGGTTCTTTATTGTGGTGTTATTTGTTGATTTAAATATGCATGAATTTATTTCAATATGTTTTCCTAAATTGGTGGTGTGTGTAAATGGTTATTTGAAGGGGTTTTGTGTGTGTAAAACTCTTGAAATGGTTTAAAGTTTTGATGGTGGATGGAAATGGTGCATTGTGGCGTGTTACATGATGGAATGTTGAATTGGGATAAAAATGGGTTGGAATGAGATTAAAAATAGAGTAGATAACTTGGGAACCCTGGGTGTCTTTGAAGGTAGGATAATGAGTAGTATGATGATAGAGACGGTAGGGTGAGACCCAATCTTCATAGAATAATGACACTATAACACTAACTAAAGGAGATGATGATGATGTTTTTGGTACCATCAGAACTTTGGAAATGACCTCTCTAGTGGATTATGTATTTAGAGATATAGGGTTGTTACAGATCACTCAGAGTTTGTGTATCCTATAATCCATGTGTTCTTGTTACTTAGGGGTTATCTAAAGGTTCTTATTCTATGTTTACCATATTTAAACTATTTTGTAAATGTTTATCTTCTTATTTTCTCAAAAACTAAACCATTTTTTAAAAATAAAACTATTAACATTCACTTAAAACTTGAATTTTTATTTATCTTATAATGGATATACATTGAACATCTAGTGGGATCCTAATGTTAAAGTGAAATCACAACCTTTATATACCTAATGGGTATATTTATACTTTGTGTTGTTTGATACAAGTAAAGGAAAGTCCTAATATGGGAGTAGTAGTAGATTCTATTGATAGTGTGGTATTCTTATGATAGGTGTTGATGGTAGTGATGTGGTGGGAATTTTCCCTCATGACACAAGGAGGATGGTGTTCCTTTTTTAGTTCTTTCCACTTTTTTTATTTTGTTTTACTTGGAAAATGTAAATGAAACCATGTCACATGTACACATCTCTTTTTTATAGCCTTGTGTAGAAATCGGTTGGGATGTTTATTTACATTATGTGTTTTTGATGTTTAACCATGGAATTTATGATATGAAGTATGGATGTTGGAATTTTTCCATGGTAAAATCATTCTCAAGGAGTTACTTGATTCCCATGAACTATTTTTCATCCTATGAGGACCAATAATTCATTTCAGGCCATAATACATGTCGGGTTGTGTGTAGGGTCCTGTAGAAGTTCCACCTAGTTCATGACATGAAGTTTGGAGAAGGAGACCATGCTCCATTCCCTATAAAGAGTTTTAATATTTTTAATCTTTCTTTCTAATATCTAAATCTAGATACTAGTACATTCATTCACCCACCCACTGGAAATAGTTTCCCTATATCTTGTTATGTTAATCAATATATTTTTAAATTTTAATAACAAATATGATGGACTCAAAGCGTTCTCATAGAAATCAACACTGAGATGATTTCGATCAGAATTAATTCTTCAAAGAGTGAATCTAGATAACTCAATAGATGTATTATTTACAAAAATATAATTGAAGTACCTATCTAGTTTAGTCACCTTCTTTTAGTTAAATGTGTAACTTCCCCAAGTGAAATCAACACTATATATCAATACATCAATTAACCTAAAATGATAAATATAGGAACATAGTTAATCATATGAAAATATGTTGAATTTTTACCCAATCATTTATTAAAGCCTTTATATAGTCATAAAGATCACAATTAGTGTTCAATTTTGATTCATTAGTCCAACCATTATTGATAATTCCATATAAAGATCCCTAATTTTATTATATAAGTTGTAATAACGAATAAATGAAAAAGTAAGATTATTTTAATTAACAAGTACTAATAGGGAGACATGTTAAAATCTATCTATGCAGAAAGGACTTGTACAACTACATTCTTAAGAACCCATAAGGTTTTCACCTCATAGTCAAATTGATTATGTGAAATTAAGGAGTGACTAAGGGAGGTTGAGTTTAAAGCCTTATAATTATCAGACCTCACTACTATTTCTATAATTCCCAAAAATAGTGGACTATTTGTTGCAAGTAAGTGTCTAATGGATGTGAAAATGGGATAATCCAAGGATTCCAATACAACCAATTTGACTTTAAGATGTAGATTTGTACCTCTGCATCTGTGATCCTTACATTACCAGGGTTAACATTTCAATCTCATTCTAAAATCATGAAAATATTTGGTTTTATTGATATAGATCCAAATATCCAATATTTATTTTTTACATTAACCCTAAGGAAAGCTAATTTGGTAGTAGTTACAACCCATCACAACCATCTTTTATTCATAAAATACCCAGATCATAATAATTATCTTAGAGAGATCATTGAAATCCCATAATTTCTAACCTTTTAGGGTTGAATACCATACAAGGATGGAAAATACTTTTATGTTTGGAATATATTCATTTTATTTTTTATTCTATTATACATGATCAACACTTATTTTATGAATCACCCTCCTAGGATAGGAAATATTAAAATTATAAAAAGGGAGGATCACATCGGATTTGATTACTTTTTCAAATATACTCTTCAAGTCAATCACCCCAATTCCACATTACAATAAATTGGGGTATAATTATTAAGTGTACAATTTTGGAAAATTTCATCATACCAAAATTCCCCAAAGTGATTCTTGGATGTATCCAGATCTTTGCTGCTTAATGATTTCATCTGAAGATCACACACATGATCTGCATGATCAACTGCTTCCCCATTTCTCCTCCATCTTCCCATTTTTTTAAATTTTCCAAAATAAAAGGATATTTATTCATTTTTTAAATTATATTTCTAATTATTTTATAAAATTATTTTTTATCAACATTTATGTACATTAAGGATTTTCATGCTTCAATAGGGATGTTCTCTAATAACACCATCATCCTTATTTCTATAGATATATTGTAGTTGTGTTTTGAGGAAATTATTGTCATCCTATTTAATTGAAATAAGTTAATTATATTGTACTACAATGATTATTTATCTTATGTTCTCAATGAATATGTAAGTATGGTTTATCATTATGTTATGGGTGGGTCCGTTATAACCGTCCAATGAATTGTGTAATGGTTAAGTATCTAGAGATATGATGTTGAAATTATCTAGTTAGGTGATTCCATTAAGATATGATATTATAATTATTTGGTTTGGTTATTCTATTAATATATTATTTTTAAATTATCAAGTTTGGTGACTCTATTAACATATGATGTTAAAATTATCTATTTAGGTTATTCCATTATGATATGACGTTTTAATTATCTAGTTAGGTGATTCTATATGATTTGTATGATTATATACATTACACAATCTATTTATATATTATTATACATATTTTATTCTCATATGGCTCATGGTTATTGATTCTCTTATGGCTCTTATCTTATGTCATGCCAAAGCTTTATTCCACAACTCATGAAATTTATTCCCTAATTTATTTGATATGATTCTATTAAGTTATGACCATGGAATTTTATTATGTTATCATACCCATATTATCATATTATTCTCACTTATGATCTTTTATTGTTTTTTTATTTTGTTTAAACTTATTCATAATTTTATCACATGCTTCTTATGTTTTCATTTCCCCTAGTTATTTCAAGAAGAGTATCATGTGCGGAGAATTTTGTGGGAGATGTTGAAGGCTTATAATAAAATAAGGAATACTTGGTAAAATAGGAAAAGTAAAAATTGGATAACAAAGATATGGTTTTTTCATTAAAGTTTTTTTCTTAATTACCTATAAATGTTAAACTAAAAGGTATTTTGTATTTTAGGGAATAAATATTGGTTATTGATATTATAATTTTGGATTGTTAAATTTGGGTTACTTCAGTTGTTATAAAATTCAATATATGAAGAATATGTTTTTAGAAATAGATCGAGGAGTGTGGATACATGGAGTCTCAAACAACTTCATCTAATTTTTCAAATATATAAAAATAAAATCTTTATGTGAAATTAATCAATATAAATGATACCAAATGGAATGTGAACACCCATCGAAAGCTTTCTTTATGAACTCTTGATGGCCTAATGATTCAAATGTGATTCCATAAAGATCTAATGGAATCCTTAAACATTTCTCTAAATTTGGATAAATAGAATCAAATATAATAATGAATAATTGGAATGAAGGATAATAAATGAATATAATGTTCTACTTTCACAAAAAACAACTCTTATATCCTCTCTCTTTAAGTGAGTATCCAAGGGATCCAAAAGGGAATAGGAGGGGATAGGTTGGATAAAATGGACTCCCTTGATACCAATTAATGTTTAATGATTAAGGGGGAATATATTTCAAATTATGTTTCTTCCATTAAAAAAATAGCACATAACTTCACAGGTTACCCAAATTTACCTCCCTAGGTACCTGGTATATGGAACTGGCCACTTAGTGGATTTTTAGGGGAACTCTAGGCCCTAGACCTTGTTGGGATATCAAATCACCACATCTAGAACTATTCATCTATAATATATAATATGGAAAAAATTTCTAAATTTCAAGAATAAATTGAATCTCATAAAATCAATGTACCAAAAAGAAGAATAAAAACCACACCACAATCACTGTATCAGAACTCCACCTTAACATACTTGATAAAATCATAACTCCTATAAAAAACAGACATATGTAAACAAATTAAAATAAGGAAGAAAAAAATTATTCAATATGGTTTGTAATTTAGTCCTATATTAAAAGGATAACACTACTTCATACTTTTATTTTATGAAAGAAGAAAATATTACAACAATGATTATCATTGTATTTCATAGTTACCTGCTTTAATCATACCACAAAAACATGTTTACAAGTGGTCCCAACCCATCTATATAAAATGGGTACCAACTGGTCAATTAGTCTCGCTACCTCCCAAAAATTATATAGAAAACACCATTGATCTTGGCCACACTTAATTTCCCACAGGTCACCAAACCCCAATTAGTGAGTTCTGGTGAAATATGAAAATAATTTTACCATACCCCTCTAATGATTCATACATAGGAAATTTAAAAACTAATAATAAAAATTATATAAATCTATGAGTTTAACATCCATAGTTAAATAAAGAATATGTTTGATTGTCATGACCCAACCCTATCGGTCCCGAGCCACAACTACCTCAATCCCACCTCCATAGGCCAGAGGATGGCGACCAGCGCCGAAGGCATAAAAATATCAGGGAGCCCTTCGCCTAAGTACCTATAATCATGCACACACAACCCAATCGATGTAGAGTAAAAATAAAACTAAAGACAAATAGCTATGCCCCAACCACAGTCATGCATCAACCACTAAATAGAGTAAGTAAAGTAGTGGAAGTACTGACAAGTAAACTGAAAAGTAAAAGGGGAAAAAACACTGTCCCAACCACAAAGGTGCCACAACCCAACAATGGGTAAACAAAAGAAAACAACTCGGTAGACTCCCACCTAAATACTCTAGCACGACCGCAGTACGCTGCTTTAACTGCTGTGACCTCTATGCTCCTTCGTAGTCATGATCGACCTGTCTGTCGTCTGCAAGGGCACACCAGGTTCCGGCAAAGCCCAAGCAGGGGTGAGTATAAGGATACTTAGAAGGAATCCACGAAATTTCGAGGGAGAAACAAACGAGTCACTAAAGAGGTGAGCAGTAGACTAAAAAATATGGAAGAAGATTTTAGTAAAGAGAGTGAAATTATATATATATATATATTCTCAACAAGAAACCGAAACAAGTGTGTAAGGGGATCTCCATCACCAAGCTCAACCCAGGGTATGTCGCCATTAGTTCCAAGTAAAACCATCCGCACAACCCAGAATCTCGCCTCATCCACCTAGGAATCCCAAGTCAAAGGGGATCAATCACCACACTTCGATACAATCTGCTTTGGGCGACACTGACTCGCCTGTACGGTTTTAGGTCGTGTCTCAAGGACGCATCTCAGTGGAGAAAAATCCCCCTCTTTCTAATGGGTCCTAGGGTAATGTTAAAACTGTCACACCACTATTCCGTACAACCAGGTCCATGCTCTGGTAGTTATGGTGAAAAGTCACCGACTAGACTCAAAAGATGGGATGAGTTTGAAACATCAACAGGTGACCCACTGCCCATCCCTGCTGGAGGGTAAATCTTAATACATCACCAGGAGATCCACTACCCAGCCCCGCTGGAGGGTAGACCTGGAATAAGTCAATGGGTGACCCACTGCCCAACCCTACTAGAGGGTAAACGTTAATTCATCATCAGGTGACCCACAGCCCAGCCTCGCTAGAGGGTAGACCTGGAATAAGTCGATGGGTGACCAACTGTCCAACCCTACTGAAGGGTAAACCTTAATACATCATCAGGTGACCCACTGCACAGCCCCACTAAAGGGTAGACCTGTAATAAGTTGATGGGTAACCCACTGCCCAACCTTGCTGAAGGGTAAACCCTAATAAATCATCAGGCAACCCACTACCCAGCCCCACTGGAGGGTAGACCTGGAATAAGTCGATGGGTGACCCACTGCCCAAACCTGCTGGAGGGTAAATCCGGAACAAGTTGATAGGCGACCCACTACCTATCCCTGCGGGAGGGTAGACCTGGAACTAGACGAGGGGTGACCCACTGCCCAGCCCTGCTGGAGGGTAGACCCTCAAGTGTCATCGGGTGACCCACTTCGCAGTCCTACTGAAGAGTAGACCCTAAAGAGTCATCGGGTCACCCACTGCCCAGCTCTGCTGAAGGGTAGACCCGAAATCATCCTGATAGCTCTGCAATGCTACTAACATCAACATGTGTCACTAAAAATTCCACTGTGCATTGGTTCGGAGTGCGTAAAAAGAAGATCGCCGTCCCACATTTATCATGATCTTAAAATAGGCTCCACATGCCCAAACGGGTTGCACCGTTGCAGTACTTGCGGAAAAACACACGAGATAGACTACTTACTCACCTGAAACAGACAACCGGTGAATATGGTACTATTCACCATAGCCAGACCCTGTGGGTCCCGCACCCCAACTCTGATACTCATCTAGAAAACTGCGCCATCACGATGCTCTCAGAAAAACACACAGAAACGACTACTGAAATGCCTCGAACGGACGTCCGGTGGAAAAGGCGCAAAAATGCTGCACGCAGCTCAAAAGACAGCCGGTAGGGCCAACTTCTCAACTCCAACTTCAATGCCCGAAACCATGCTGGAAATATTTGTCTCAATTCTAGGGTCGCAACACCGCTGACGGTTCCCAAAACGGACATCGAATGTGTCTGCGCCATCCAAAACAAGAATCCCGGCGTTGCACTTAACGAGCCTGTCGCACCACCGAGCTCCCGTCCTCAGAACTAAAATCCCCTAAACCATCAAAAAAACTTCTTCTTGAGATGAGGATTACACTACCACAGACGGAACGCAAAACAAACACCTGTAGAAAATGTTACGGGTGTCCGAATCCGGAGGGGACGAAGCCCCTTGGGCTGGACCGGCCTGGCCGGCCGGTCCACCCTGTCCAGGCCGGCCCGTTCCAGACGGCCCAACACGCAGCACCATCCCAAAGTTTGGCTGCGCAGGTCGGCCATGGACCCATGGTTCACGCCTCAGCCGACCAGCCCTCATGGCCGGTCTTCGGTCCATGCGGAGACCCGCTTCCAGCGGGTGTCAGTTTCCCCCCGAGGGGTCGTGCCGTAACCCCAGTCTACCCGAACGACCACCGCCGCCCAGTTGAGCCACCACGCCGCCACCTTCCGCCTGAAGCCCGGATCTCACTGCCACCGCTGGAGCCCATGCTGCCTGCTACCACCGTCCCGGAGCTCGCCGCCGCCACTGGAACCCATCGGACCTCCGATGGAACCACCAAAAAATGGGGAAATCAGCCAAAAAACTTCCCGGGGCCACCCCGGGATCCCCAAGACTCCAAAATTTGATCTGAAAGGTTTATTGGGAATATAAACTCAATCCCTATGCAACCAGGGGATTCTCTCAGCAATCAGACAACAATTCTACATAGGAGAATAAATTTAAAGACAAAATGGAAAACGAAACGAAAAACAAATCTTCCTACCTCGTTGGGCGTAGCCCGAAGCTTCACGGTTGGGTTGTCGGAGCTGCCGCACCTTGCTAGAGTGGTGGAGGAGAGGGTGGAGCCTTGTTGAGAGATATTGTGCTAGGGGAGAACAAACCAAGGAGAGGTGAAGAGGGTGGGTGGTGTGTTTAAATAAAAAAACACACTTAACCACCCGCTCGTCGGCCCGTACCCAAACTTTCGTTAGGGCCAGAATTGTGCAGCCTTTAGGGTAAAACCCACGTTCTGAGTGTAATGGAGGTATCAGATTTTTAATCCGAGCCTCTATTCTAAAGGTTATAAAAATCGACGCCTGAGGCCGCTAAATTATAAAAATTCCCCTCGGGGCATTTTTCACGGCTGGCCAGCACCCGTGAAAATTATACCCCTCCTAGGTTAAACGACTCGTTCTGGAAGGTGCCCTCGATTTTCCATTCTGAGATACCATTCAGGAGTTATTCTATTTATTTAGCGCGTCCAGTGTGAACACACGCCAAATTTAATTCTGCCCACACAGGGGCTTATAATCACACTCCGCCTAAACACCCTGCTTTGGAATAATATCAAGAAAAATTTCAAAGTCTTACAGGCTCAAAACTGGGGTTCTTACATTGATAGCGTACATGATATGCCACACTGAGCAAAAATAGAAAACTAAATATTATGATCTAAATATTAACTCTATAAACTAACCATTATAATGATGGGTATGAACATGATTAAATGAATTATGAAAATATAGTTTACACACACATATATAATTCTTTGACCAATTAATTATAAATGAATATAAAACCCTTTTTAAAATAAAGGAAATGGTTTTCTGAAAAAATATTTAAATATGCACAAGTGTGTTTTATACCAATAAATATAAAATTAATCCTATTAGATTATATAAATGATATATATATATATATATAATATTGAATCTAATTTTTAATATTCATATTATTATTTTTCTAGACAAGATATATGAACAAATCTAATTATATATATAAAATAATTATTTTTCTAAAGATGCAGTTTTTACGCCATTTGATGGAACACTTGATTTAAATGTAGTTTTTGATACTTATATATATATTTTTTTAAAAATAAACTTATTCTTTGAAATAGGAATATAAAATTTACATTGGTTGAGTTTTTGGTATTTTTCTGATAAGTTTCTTGTTTTGATGAATAGTGTAAAAAACTGAATTTTAATAGAAAACAACATTTTCATCTAAACAATTTATAGTGATAAATTATATTTTTTTATTGGTTTTAAAGTATAAATAAATAAATTTTATATAATTTAATGTAATTTAAGTAATTTGAATCAATTTCACATTGAATTTGGATATAAAACCATTTCAATCTTTTGAATGTTTTCACTTTAATAACCCATTTCATCACCCTATTAAAAAGATTAATTTTAAATTAATTTTTTTCAATTATATGTTTTTAATTTTGAAAGATTAATTCCATATTCATAATCATAAGGTCCAAATTTAGAAACTTTGGTAATTTTTATTACCATGGTTAAGGGTAAATCTGGTAATTATGGGTAAGAATAATATTATCAATAATGGAAAAATACTTTGACCCTTATTCTAATTTTATTGGATGAGAAAATTTAGAAAAAAATAATATTTGGGATGATTTTTTTGACCTGTTAGAGCCACTTGGATGAGTTTAATACATTTATAGTATTTTATTCAAAGAAAAGACAATTTTTCATACTTTTATATAGTGGGAAAGATGGGGGGAAAGCCCCTTTATTAAAAAGAGAAAAAACGCACACACCCTTTTGTGGGAAAAGGGAGAACCCAAACTAAATAAAAGAACCCAAAGGCACAAAGTCCTAAGAACCAATGGCACTAAATCCCAATGGAACAATACCATTACAAATAATATGACCCAAGGTACAATAAACCCATGAAAAAGGCAAAACAGGGGCCCAAAACCCATTTGACACAGCTTCCCCCCGCAACCGCACAACCACAGGACCTCGCACCAAACTTATATGTAGGGGATCTGTTCGAATATAAATATAATTTTTAAATATAAAATTTTTATATTAAACATTTTAATTTATTTTTAATTTTTTGTTGAAAAATTATTACCTTAAAGGCTTACACAATGACGATGCTTTAATTGTTTAATTAAAGGAAATATCTAATAAAAGATATTATAAATATTAAAATAAATGTAATTTTATTTAATTAATACCATAAAATAACTTTATAGATGAATTTGAAATGTTTTTGATGTGTTTTTGGAATTGGTTTGAATTTATGATGTTTTTATTATATTTTTAAAAAGTCAATAAATGAATAGTTTCAAAATTAACATTAATTATATTAAAAAACAAGTAATATTATATTGAGTGATATTAAATTCATAAAAAACTAAAATTTTAAAAAATTATTAGGGAAAGGATTAAAATTTCTTCAATGACTCATTTATTGGTTTGTTTTACCTTTTGTAGTAATTATGTTAACCATCAAAGTGTAAATTACATGATATCACAGTAAGAGTTAAAAGGGTTAAATAAGGGTTAAAAGAGAATGATAAGGATTAGAAACTAAGATAAACTTTTATAATTTTAATCAGATGAATTTATTTTGACCAAAAATCATCTTTCATTCAAAATAAATCATCTTGGAGCCATTTTTAATGAAAATTTAATTTATATTAACTTAATATTTTGAAGAATTTTAAAAATTCTCTACCCATATCTTAAAAAAGGGAACCTATTATTCTATTTTATTAACACATCAATAACTATTTGGTTTTGAAAAAATATTCCTAAATCCATTCATATAATCCACCTTAATAGTAATCCTAACAATATCCAAAGTGAACTTAAGGTGTTAAGAAAAGGTGGTGGTCTAAGGAAGACATATTTTTTTTAATCAAGCATTTCTATTTTATTTATTCTTCAACTTCCTTCAATTTTTTTCGATGATTTTTCAATACTAAATAAAGTATCCTAAAAATATTTAGATGTTATTATGATAATATCATCACCTAAATACATCACCACTTCCATAAAATGGGAAAATAATTATCATTCATGTGGACGGTGAACTATGCCTCTCGATCAGATATAATTCATTTTCCATCATTGTCTCTCAAGACTAGTTATAATGATGGAATTAAAGTTTTTATATGATATTAATTTCATATTTATCATTAATAAAAGATAATATATAATTTATTTTATTACCTTTCCATTCATGTAAATATGATAACGTCGTTCGTGCGTACGTGTGAACTATCACCTCCATGAAGCAATGCGATTATTTTTTCATCACCATATCACATGGATAATATTTTTAAGTATATTTTAATAAATAATATGATATATATAATATTATTATCATTATGTAATTTTAAAATTATATTAATATTCTTTCCATAATTATCATTAAAAAATTGGAACATTACTCATGCGTATGTACGACTTGTGATCTTCATGACTATAACTTAGGTCATTTTTCATATCAATATTTAATGGATGGATTTAAAAGTATAATTAATGTATAAAAGTGATTATTATGTTATTAATATTATTCTTAATATGATGTAATGATGAAAACATTGACTATTGGAATCATACTAATTTCATTTTGGACTTAAGTACCGAATATATTTGAAACATCCGATGTAAATTTAAATAATTAAAGAGGGTAATAAGTGTTATAAAATTAATAATAAACTTTAAATAATATATCATTAATATAAATTATTAACAAAAGTTTAGTATTCATCAAGATAAAGGACATATGTGATGAATCACACTCAAAGTAAGGGACTTCATCTCATCCTCCTTTCATTGAGCCGTATTTTTATTTTATACAACCACCTTATTTTATGAGATGTGTATACAGACCCTTTGAGATATAAATTCATGAATTTAATTATTATCATGTTATCTAATGTTTTGTTAAATTTTAATCCTTAATGGGGATTATTATTGAAATATTTAAAAGTGGTATGTAACACTTTGATTTAAAAATATCTTTATAATTTTCTAAGGATTTAATTTCAAATTATTTTACTCGTTGTCAATATTGTTGATATTATGTTATAAGTTCATTTTTATGAATATAAAATTATTATAAGTGAAATTATATATCTATTTTTAATTTTATTCCAAGGTTTTCAAAAATGAATATTTTATATATCTATACAAGATGTTTTACTATCTTTACAAATGACAAAAGGAATGTTATTTTTAATTTATACAACAAAAAAGTATCACCCACCATGAAAATTATTTGCTATATGTTTTCCTCTATATGAATTCATATTTTTAAAGGAAAAAACCCGTTTTTTGTGTGTGTATTGTTTTAGATAATGGTTTTTGGAAATTGATTACTTATTTCAAAAACATGAAATGTTTTTCTTATGAGTAGAAATAAAATTTTTAGAGTGACATGTCTAAAATTTCTACCTTTTATGTTTTGTGATTATATAATGGTACTTGGAAATTTGAGGGGTGGTTACATGATAAACCAATGATGGATAGTTCTGTGATAAACTAACAATGGGTGGGTCTATGATAGGCCTTTAATACATCGGGTATGAAAGTAAACCGTATGGTCATTCCATTTATAAGAGTGACATGTATGGAAGTTAACTGAATAGTTATTCCATTTATATGTATAATGAAAATAATTATGTAAAAATATACCTTTATATGTTATCTATGCTTGATTTGGATTTATGGTAATATAATTATTACCAAAAGGGTAAATTATGAGCTATTTTCAAAGGAAAATATTTACTATTTCTTAAGGGTGAAAACTATTATTTTATGAAAAAGTTTTCATGTGCTTCATGTTTTCACAATACAAATAGTTTTCCTTCTTTGTGTGTCCCTTATTGATATTTTGTGCTAATCATATGTTTTCAAATTTTTTTCACAGGGTTTAAGGAATATTTGAGACAAGGATGAGATAAAGGGGAAAATTGTGAAGATTTTTCATTATGATATGTCATGATTTATTTTAAAAAGTAATTTTTATGAAAAGAAAAAATGGATACTGAGTATAAGTGTCCAATTGTAATGTATCTATTTACTATATAAGTGTTTGTCCTAATTCCCTAAAACTCTAAACCTAAAAGATTATTGGTAAAATAAAGTGATTTATTGTTCAAAAAATAACTAGAATATGTAATGTTTTAGGATGGGTCCTTATAATAGGATTGATTCTTATGCACACTAGTAAATTTACTCTTCCATCAATCATACATGAAAACTTGAACTTCAGGTTTCAGAACATATGCTCCAGACTAACTAGTCTCTAGTTGATATAGTTATTAATTGATATCTCATTAGTCTAAGTCCCTTATTCTAAATTAACTCATTATTAATGTTGGAAACTAAACTTGAAAGAAGAATTCACAATTGTTGAAAATATACTACTTGAATACTACTTTCAATGATTCTAGATTTCATAAAAACTTAGGAAAATTAAAATCATTATATGTTCCAAAACAATAACTAGTGTCTCCATTACACCAAATATCCATCATTTCACACTAAGGAATATATTTTTCTTAACATTTCATGGACTAATACCTTGTTAAACATGTCATTCAGATTCTGACATTCATTGATCTTCCACAACTTTAGTAGTCCATCCTCCAACATCTTCTAGTTGTAATGATAATTTATCTCACTATGATTTGTTCATGACTGAAACTCCATATTTTTTAGATAAATGAACTACAATTTTAATTCCATAGAACATCGACCAAATTTATTTAGTGTAGAATCTTGTGTTCTGAACTGGACTGAAAAATGGAAGTTTTTGAACTTCTTCAATTACTAAATCAGTCATTTTTAAAGCCAAGCTTTAAAACATAAATTTAAGAGTTAGATCACTACTAATTTATTTTTTTGGGCATGGGAAAATGTATTAGAAGTTTGATGAGAGTATCGAGTAGTTTCGGGAGTTTCTGTCCTGAAAAAATTCAAGTTTTAAATGACAATAGAGGGTGCACGGTTTGCGCACGGTCTGCAAAACCGTGCCTCCCACAATAGTTAATCATGCAGCCCTATTTAAAAAGGGTAAGTGGATTATCACATGGGCTAGGTGCATAGTTTTCTAAACCATGCACCGAGCTTGTGCAGGGTGCATCTTGGAGGAAAAAGACTTCACACAATTTGCACACTGTTTGGAAAACCGTGCAGGTTAAACCATGCGCGACGCCTAGTTTTTAGATTTTGATTTGTTTTAATTAAATTAAATTAAAATAAAATAAAAAGAAAATAAACATAAACCCTCATCCTCACCATATTTCAAATGTGACGCACCAACCCTAGGGGGATCTCCCCTTCGACGCACGACCCTCTCCTTCGGCCTCCGCTCGGGTCGATGTTCATCCGCCATTTCCTATATTTTCTTCTCCAATCCTCCAGGGCAAAGTTCTCTCTTCCATTCTCTAACCTTTTTCTAGGATCTATTCAACCTAGTCGGTGCCTGGTGAGGTACGGATGAACCCTGGGTTTTTGTATTAATGTTTTTTTAAAATTTTTCAGTACTTATGTTGTGAGGATGGTCTCACCGGGCCTTAGGGTTTGAGTTTCGACAACCGCCACCAAAGGAGAGGCAATTTATGTGGTCTCAGTCCGCCAGAAACATCTTGGGGTAAGGTTTATACCTTCTCCTTTATTTTTCAACTCATTAATAAATATATTTATGTTTCCTTGACTCCATTTTATTAAATCGGTAGTGCATTGAGTTGTTCCGAGCAGTTACACTTTGTTTTGGTTGCTCGCCGAAGTACAAGGCTTCGTTCAACCTTGAGGTAGGTTCCCTTTCCAAGTCATAAATCTTTATAAATACATTAATAAATTTTCTTACTGATATTTTGTTATAAATTAATTCATACAATGAATTATTATACTCAATACCTCTTAAATGTGAATTTAGCATGTTTCATGTTTTAAATGCAAAAGTTGATAAATGATTTGTTGATAAACAGTATGATGTTTTTATAATAAAACCCCTTCAATGGAGGTGTGCTACCTTCAAGTGAAAAAGTAGTGGTTAGAACTTTCTTTCTTGAATTATCATGTTTATAATCCTTATGCTTGATGTTTTGTTGAGATACGACATGCTTAGTATATAGGACAAATGACATTAGAAACACTGAGTTTCCCTTTTTAAAATGATTAAAGGACCGAAGCACCATCTATGTGTTTGGTACAGTTTTGGATTGGAGATACCTACGTAGGTAATTTCCATTTGTATGGATACTTGGAGCCCTTTAAATGCAGTTATCATGTTTTGGTAAATGGAATTAGTTGAGTTAAATGAATGGTTAATGCTTAATTATTGACCCTAAAAACAGGTTACCAAATTGTTTTCAAATGTTTTTAATACTAATAAAACCTTGGGTGACATGTGGGTTCCCATGTCGGAATTCCATGATGGAATTAATGGGTTTTCATGCTCATACCTTGGGAGATACATGGATTCCCATGTAGTAATTCTTTAGACAGACCTGGGTTCATGATACAATGATTGGTTCCATATATGTGGAAACCCTTACCATGTTAAAGGAAGGTAGTGGTGCAGACCTTGACTTTTGAAAATGCCTTCATGGATTCCCGATATACTACCATTGGGTCCCTTCTTTTTATAGGATACCTTAGATACACTCCTTGGATCTAACATTGACTAGTAGGTTCCATGGTTAATTCTCATCAACCCTATCTTTTCTTAGACCCATTTTACCTTGGTCAATCACCTTGGACTCGATAGGTGACTTATTATGGAATGCCTTGGATTATTGTCCTTGGATTACACTCTCACACCTTAGCTAGACTCAGATACTTCTTAGTTAGCTTTCCATGTGTTCACGTTACCTTGGTCTTTACCCTGGAACTCCCTCAATAGATATCTTTTCTAGGTTTTCTTTTTACGTCATGGAACCTTTACTACTTATACTATCATAGGATGCCTTGGATACACTCCTTGGGTCCAGCATTGACAAGTAGGTTCCATTTTTAAATCCCATTGAGCCCATTCATTTCTTAGACCCATTTTACCTTGGAGGAAACTCCTTGGACTCAGTAGGTGACTTACTCACATGTGACTTATAATTAAAATGATAATACTCAATTAATGAACTGGTTACATGTTCTGACACCATTCGCAGGCTGAAGCAGGTACTTGGGTGTTTAGTTACATTATACAACATACTTTATTTACGAATTCTTACACCCTATTTAATTTAAATTACACTATCAGGATTGGGTTATACACCGGTGGTGCCAGCCTTCTGAGATTTATATCTCACACCCTACTCTGGCCGCCATTGGACTGGGGTACCTGAGTAGACCTTTCTTGTTCGAAGGGATTTGGACCTTGCTTGTTGCTGCTTGCTTGTACCTGTAGTAAGAGCAAAGGACTGATCTAGAGCTTAGGATTATTGTGGAGATAGCCTTTGGGTTTTTTGTTCTTTTCTTTACTTGAGTCATTTATTGTATTGTATCGAAAGTCATGTTGTACTATTTTATTTTTTTCTGTAATGTATCGATACCATGTCATTCATTCATCTATTGTATAAACTGGCGTTGGACTCTTTTTTTCATTTATATAAAATCTGTCTTTCGCTGCATGGTCTTTTATTTATTACTACTTCTGCTGTTGATTATTATTTACTCTGTTATGCCATTGTACAACTCTAATAAGAGGGTATAGTCTCCCCACTTACTATCCTTACACCCTTGCTACTAGTCGGTAGCCTCTAGAGTACGGGGAGGCACGCTTGTGGTCATGTGGTGACCAGACTGGCCACCGTCTATGTGGTGAGATGGGTCCGGACATTACAAAGTGGTATAAGAGGTAGTTTTTCCTTTTTTCTTACATTTTTGGTTTGCTAGAAAAGAGACTAGGAAAGTTTCAGAGCTTGGTTAATAGCCTTTCTTGGGACTTATCACCTCACGTACGGGGAATGACCAAGTGTCCAGCGTTGGGATTGTTGTTTATGCTTTTCACTGTTACAATTGATATGATTTCCCCTAGAGTGACTGGTGTACATTCCACTATTTATTATTTTTGGAATTTTTGAAGCTTTCCTTGGCATGATATGTCAAGGAAGTTTCATTACATGAACCATATTAGGCATATATAAATTCACATGCCATGCATATATTCCATGACATATAGTTATGTTAGTAGGTTTCCTGCTAAGTATGATTCAGTTCCTTATTGATATTCCATGCTTAGATTTATAATTTTTTAGTTAATAAATTAGCTTGAATTCTGTTCTTACTACTTGTTATATCATATTACTATGATTAAAATGTCGTGATTCTATGATTTTAGATTGTTTCTCTGTGTTAGCTACTTGTAGTGACATGATATGCTAGCTTACCTTGATATATGTAATTATAATAGGATCTAGTTTTTAGTTTTAAGGTGTATGGGAACCTTATAATTGGGAAAATGTAACCCATGTACCATTATGAAAAGATGCTAAAATGAATTGTTAAATAAAGTTGGTTTTGGATGAAGGGAGTGAAATTATAAACTGTAAAGTGTATGGGATTTTTGTAGGTTGGTAGATGGCTACCCATATAAATTGAACTGTTATGTTGATCATGTTATATTCTTAATTCACATTGGTACCAATTAATGGGATCCAATTTTCAATTCGTGGAATTTATGGGTGCTTCACTAATTGGGAAATGGAAACCGTTATTAAATGAAATAGAATGATGCCTTGTGAAATGATTATAAATGTGAAATAGGTTTGAATTTGATCTAAAATGAAATGGTTAGCTTTAAAAATGAAACTGGACCCAAGTAGGTTAGTTGGGGAATGTTCCTTATGAGATGACCCGTTTGGGTGTTTAATTTTTAATAATTTGTGCGATTTCTATTGGGTTTCTTTCTAGAGAACCCAAGTTGGATAAAATGGGACCCTCGTAGGTCACTTTATCAGCTTAAAAAGAAATTTATTTTTATAAGTTTCCTGAAAATGATGAGAATTCAACTAGCATTAATTTTTTTTAAATTAAAATTTTATAAAACTTTCCTATTTTTCCCTTAAAGCATTGGTTAAAAATCAAGTACCTTAAAATGGTACTCTGATTTTTGATTAAAGATTTGATGATTAAATATTAAATGTGATTAAAAATAAGAGTCTTGGAAATGGAACCTATGGTGATGTCCACTGCTTAAAAACCTCGTGTAAAGGGTAGTTCAGACTTCTCTTGAGTTTCCTTGTATCAGAAACGCGAGTACTTTCCATAGGAATTCTTTTCCATATCATTTTATTTATGATCATCTTTGAAACTTGTAATCTAGTTTGTCATGACCCAGTTTTTGGGTTGATAGTTGTTCTTCGCAAGGGGAAAACCCTTTGTAGGTAGCACCCTTAGAACATAAATGACTTGCTAGTGCAATAACTTTTCTCAATCTTGGTTTCATTGGGTGCCGTTGTCCCCAGTAGGACTCTCTGTTTTAAAGTGACACCCTTGTTTGGATGGGTGGTCTTGTCTTTCTTGACCTTGTTATGGGATTAAGCATCGAGTAATGCTCGTTTTCAGCTGGTTAGACGTGCCTCGGGCATAGTTGGCCACTTCATAGGTCGTCTGACTCTTGATTCTTAGTGATGGATGACTTGGCATGGCGCCAGCCAAAAAAATGGTATTATTGGGCAATATGAGTCCAAAATAAATCTTATTGTACTTTTGAGTGCGGTATTGGGTCATATACAAGTATAGTGACTCGAGCATTAAAGAATCATTTCATTCCAATAATTGGGATGGTTTTAAAAAAACTCAGGTGTTTTGACACGCTGATCTCGTTGCTATAATCTATCATGCTTTTGAGCAGTTGGTTTTCTTCCCCTTTGACTAGGACACCCCTAAGGAGGGTAGTGTCCTGTTGAGATGGTTAATGTGACCTTCCAAGTATAAGTAACACCTAATGGGACAATTGGAAAATGTTTGGGTTTCTTGAATTCCCTTGAGGCTTTCAAATCATAAATCGTGTCGGTGCTTTCTTGGCAGCACGAATTTGATTTGGTTCGACTATTTTACCTTTCAGTTTCTGGGATTGTTTGACTGGAAACCCAATCTTAAATCCTCTTAGCGTACTCTTCTTAAGATATGAGCATGTGCCCTATCTTGATGTCATCCTCTATGCACTAAGAGAGCATCAGTATTATGCCATGCTAAAACTTTAAAATCAGTTGGGATTTTTGTATGATCTTTGTCAGTGTTACACACTAAAGTGTGGTTTAAATTGAGGCTTGGTAAGTTCTGAGTGATTCATGGGTTTCCATGTAGGGACAAATTGTATGAACTCATGGACTCTGACCATTTATTTTGAATTACTCTGGCCATCTAAGACAGACTTCTACAGGATACATCGGCCAAGTGGCTTGACTCTTTCTCTTCCTTTCATTTCATGTTTACGGTTGTAAGGGGATGTTTTAGAGAACATTTCTAGGTGAAGGAAAGTGTGATCTCAAGGTCTTTAGTGTCTTCTGAGAGAGCTTTCTCAACCAGCTCTGTTATGTCAATCAGAATTCTACTGTTTCATTTTTATGAGATTATTCTAGGAGTGTCATAAGAACACTTAGAGTTATTCCTTAAACAACAATTCCAATGGTGGAGGTGTCGTGGCTTCGAATTGTCCCCTTCTTAAGTTAAGACCTATGGTGGGAAGAACCATCGATCGAGTGTTGCCGATAATTTGAAATTAAATTGTCTCTATCTAAATGAGATCATGTATTCTCCATTTTTATGTTTTAGTTAAACTTTTAGCATTAGCTCGGGTTTTAAAGGAAGAAGTGTGGAATGCTTAAGACATCCATAAAGGTGCATAAGGAATTGGTAACAAAATGATACTGTTGGAACAAAACTTCATGAACCTTATAGGCCAGGTGGTGTTTACGTTGTTCCTGAATGCTTTTCAGGGACAAGAAGTTTTTAAGGTGGGTAGATTGTAGAATCCCGTGTTCTGAACTGGACTGAAATATATATGTTTTTGAACTTCTTTTTTAACTAAACTGATTGTTTTTAAAATCAAGATTTGAAACATAATCTCGAGAGTTGGATCACTTCTAAGTTATGTTTTTAGGAATGGGAAAAGGCCCGAGAAGTTTATCAAGTGTCTCCAGAAGTTTTGGGAGTTTTGGGCCCAAAAACCTTCAAGTTTTAATTTACAACATAGGGCTCACAGTTTGTGCATAGTCTTTGAAACCGTGCAGCCCACTACAGTTAACTGTGCAACCCTATTTAAAAAGTAGAAGTGGCTTAGTGATTGAGTTAGGTTCACGGTTTCCTAAACCATGTTCCCAGCCTGTGCAGGGTGCGTCTTCAAGGAAGAAGACTCTGCACAGTTTGTGCACGATTTGGAAAACTATGTGGGTCAAACCTTTCACGATGCCCAGTTTTTAGATTTTGATTTGTTTTAATTAAATTAAATTAAATTAAAAAAAATAAAAATAAAAATAAACCCCCATACTCACCCTCTCTCAAATGAAATGCACCAACCCAAAGGGCTCTCCCTTTCGACACACGACCCTCTCCTTCAGGCTCCTCTCGGATCGACGTTCGTCCGCTGTTTCATATGTTTTCTTCTATGATCCTCCTGTGTTAGGTTATCTCCTCCCTTATATCCCCCTTTTCCAGACTCGCTTCGACCTAACCGGCACCTGGTGAGGTGCGGCCAAACCCTAGGTTTTGGGGTTAATTTTTTTTCCAGTTTTCTTCGGTTCTTTGGTTGTGCGGATGGTTTCATGGGGCCTTATGGTTCTAGTTTCGCAAACCGCCACTGAAAGCGAGGTTATTCAGGTGGTCTCGGTATGCCCACAACGTCTCTGGGTAAGATTTATACCTTATACTTTGTTTTTCTTCTTAGAAATTAAGATCTTTATGTTTCCTTGAATCCCTTTTATTAAATCAGTAGGGTTTCAAGTTATTTCGGGTAGTTTCACTTCGTTTTGGTTCATCACCGAAGTACACATCTTGGTTCTACCTTCAGGTAGGGTCCCTTTCCAAGTCACCGATCTTTATAAATGCATTTATAAAGTTTCTTACTGAACTTTTGTAATAAATTAGTTTATACAATGAAGTATTATGCTCAATGAGTCATAAATGTGAATTTAGAATGTTTCATGTTTTAAATTCTAAAGATGACAAAGGATTGGTTAATAAACAATATCATGTTTTTATAATAAAACCCCTCCAACAGAGTAGTGGTTAGACCTTGATTTCTTGACTTGTCATGTTTATAATCCTTATGCTTGATGTTATGTTGAGACACAACATGCTTAGAACATGGACCTAATGACATTAGAAACTCCGAGTTTAACTTTTTAAGATGATTAAAGGACCGAATCATCGTCTAAGTTTTTGGTCCAGTTTTGGATTGGAGTTATCTATGCTGGTAATTTACCTTTGTATAGATAGTTGGATCCCTTTAAATGCATTTGACATGTTTTGGTAAATAGAATGATTTGAGGTAAATGAGTGGTTAATTCGTAATGATTGATCCTCAAAAAAGTTTACCAAATTGTTTTCAAATGTTTTGAACACTAATAAAACCTTAGGTGACATGTGGGTTCCCAAGTAGGAATGCCATGATGGACTCAATGGATTTTCATTACCATGCTTTGAAAGATACATGTATTCCCATGTATTAATTCCATGGATTGACCCGGGTTCATGAGATAATGATTGGTTCCACATCTGTGGAAACCCTTACCATGTTAAGGGAAGGTAGCGATGAAAACCTTAACTTTAAAAAATATATTAATAGATTTTACTAAATGGTTGCAATGCTATTTGACCTCTCCAGACTAATGGAAGTCAAGGCTTGATCAAATAAATAAATGGTGTCAACTTTATTTGACCTATCCTCACTAATGGATGTCAAGACTAGAACCAAATGAATTATTATGATTACAAGATCAAAATGGAATGGACTAACTCGAGATCGTCTTGGATTCTGACAGGATAATACCTTGGGTCTCAAGAACCCTATTTCAATTCAAGGATATAGTTTTCTTAGGTTGATACCCACATAGACTCTGGTTCTTTTTTATTCCTTGGATGCCCAGTATACTACCGCTGGGTCCCTTCTTCTTACAGGATACCTCAGATACACTCCTTGGATCCAGTATTGACTAGTAGGTGACATGGTTAAACCCCATCAGGCCCTATGTTTACTTATCCCCATTCTAACTTGGTCGATCACCTTGGAATTGGTAGGCAACGTATTATGGAATACCTTGGATTACAGTCCTTGGATTACACTCTTACCCCTTAGCTAGACCCAAATACTACTGAGTTAGCTTTCCGTGAGTTTATGTTACCTTGGTCTTTACCTTGGAACTCCCCCATTGGATATCTTTTCTAGGTTTCCTTGTTATGTCTTGGAACCTTCACTAATTATTCTTTCATAAGATTCATTGGATACACTCCTTGGGTCCAGTATTGGTAAGTAGGTTCCATGGTTAAAGCCCTTCAGTCCTGGTCATTGCTTAGCCTCGTTTTACCTTGGTGGAAACTCCTTAGAATCAGTATGCTACTTACTCAGATGTGACTTATAAATAAACTGATAATACTCAATTAATGAACTGGTTACATGTTTAGACACCAGAAGAGGGCTGAAGCAGGTACTTGGGTATTTAGTTACATTGTACTACTTACTTTATTTTTGCATGCTTTCACCCTGTTTAATTTAAAATACATTATCGGGATTGGGTTAGACACCGGTGGTGCGAGCCTACTAAGATTTACATCTCACACCCTACTTGGGCTTCCATTGCATTGGGGTAGTTGAGTAGACCTTTCTTGTTCATAGGGCTTTGGACCTTGCTTGTTTCTGCTTGCTTGTACCTATAGTAGGAGAAAAGGACCAAGTTGGATCTCGAGATGCTCATGGAGATAACATTTGGTATTTTTGTTCATTTCTTTACTTGATTCCTTCATTGTATTATATTGAAATACATATTGTACTATTCAGTGTTTTCTGTAATGTATCAATACCATGTCATGAATTCATCTATTGTATAAACTGGTCTTGGTCGCTTTTATTCATTTACATAAAATTTGTCTCCCATTGCTTTGTCAATTATGTATTACTACTTCCGTTGTTGATTATTATTTACTCTGTTATACCAATGAACAACTCTGATAAGAGGGTATAGTCTCCCCACTGACTATCCTAACACCCTCACTACTAGTCAGCAGCCTCTGGAATAGAAGGAGGTGATCTTAAGGTCATATGGCGACCGGTCTAGACACCATCTTAGTGGTGAGATGGGTCGTGATGTTACATTTAGTCCTTTTGTATTCCTCTAATAAAAACTTTATAAAGATCAATTCCTACCCTAGATTTATGTTTCCCACATACTCTACTTCCATTATGGATAATAAAAAAACAAGTTCCAACCAGAAAATTTAATTTATGGATGTCTATTTGATGGTAAAAAAATCTTGGTGGGGGGGTATCTTACATTCATCCATATCACTTGAAAAATATATGTTACAAGAATCCAAATATGGATTATCTATTATAAAACAAAAGTCTACATATTTTATACCTTTGAGATATCTTAGAATCCACATTACAACTTCCTAGTGATTCTTTTCTACATTCAGCATAAGAAAACTAAAAAACTACCACTTATGGTGCATAGTATGTTATTTTAGAAACCATGGAATACATCAAAATTCAAACCACTAATGAAAATAGAACTTTCTACATGAACTTAGACACATTTTTCATTTTCCATTTCTTCTAATTTGGATAACTTGAATAAACTAGAAAATTGGTTTGAAACATGTTTACATCTGATCATTACAAACCTAATTATGACCATTTAGATGTATTACTCAAGTGAGAAAATATATTTTTTGTATTATGACCCCTTTCAATCCGAATCACCTAAATCTTCTTATCTTCCTCAAGATCCACCATTAAGTTCCTTTTGGTAAAATCATCTTTCACCTCCATAAATGTGTTTCATACCTACAACCACTAGGAGCATGTAGTACACATACAAGGGAATGATAATGAAACCCCAATCCTTGAACACCATTTAGTAGCAACAATGATATCATTTGATCCAGAAAAGTCTAATATAATTTATAACGACCTTGAAATTTTGCTTCTACTGCCTTGGAACTTTTCTAAAACCATAAAGGTTTCTTTTTAGCATACAAACCACGCCCTTATTCCATTTTTCATGAAACAATTCAGATAATTTGTAAATAATTTTTCATCAAAATCTTCCTAAAAGAAATTTATCTTGAATCTATATTTTCTAGGTATAAACATTGAAATGAAACCAGACATAACAGTATTTATATGGTTGTGTGTTAAAAAATAGGTGAGAAAATTTTAGATAAGTTCAGTCATTCCTCTAACTAAAACCATTTTAAACCCAATTAAGATTTTTACCTATTTTTAAAAATATCTTCCTCCTTCTATCTAAAAACCAATTTGTTCAATAACACATTCTTCCCTTTTGTTAGTTCTATTATTTCCTAGGTCCTGTTTGTGTGTTAGAAATCAATTTTATCCTTCATCACTAACAACCAATTTATGGAATATTTAAGACTCTCCCATTATTTCAATATATTGGGCTCTCATCTATCCTTAAGAAGTAAGTATTTTAAATTAGTCTCAAACCTTAGATATTTTTCATTTGATACTATAAATCCATCCCAAATCAACATGTGGGTTTTTCTTTCCAGAACCACTTATTCTGAAATTTCACCTTCCTAATCTCTTCCTAGAGATTATATAACTCTTGATCTTTCAGGTACTTCATACACCCCTGATGTCTCTTATAGAATCTTCATGCTATCAAAAATTTCTGAATATTTTAACCTTTTTGAATTTCCATTTATATAAACTACAATGTGGTGAATTAATTCCATATTCCCAACTCCATTTCCATTAAGTTTAAGACTTTCCACATGACCATATTATTGAAGATAACATTTATATAATGACCCATTACTTTAAAAAATCATAAATACTAGTTTAAAAGAAAGGATTTAACATTTTTTACATTCCCAGGATCTTTTGGGCATCTATTTAAGATAATTCTGAAAACAATTATATAAAAATTAGATACTTCCACATTGTTTACATTTTTCCACAAAAATAAGGCTTTCATGTTTCACAACTATTTAATTCAAGACACTTTTTCGTATTTTAAAAGGTTATCTAAGTATAATCTTTGGCCTTTATATAGATCCCAATCATACTTAGACCTTTTAAAAACATTTAAAAATATGATATGAGCATAATAATCACAGTAAGGGACACAAAATTAAGGAATCATGTTAGAGAATCAAAAATTTTAAAACCCATCAAAATATTTACATTTTTTTCCAATAATACTTTAATCACATAAATATAAATTTCTTACATATTGATATGAACATTTTCTCAAATAAAATATTTTATAACACAGTATTAAGTATATAAAAACCACGAAGACATCTTGAGGCATGTAGTAACTTAAGAAAAAATTCCTTTTAAAAATAAACCTTTCACCTTTAAAATATTATAAAAATTCCTTACCTCAATAAATAAAAAAATTTCTGTAAAAACTCATTTTAAAGAATAATATAGGCATCATAAAGAAAAATATTCATAATATATATTTACTAATGATAAACATGTTTTTGAATAACTGAAGCCTAATTTATTCCATAGGAGTAACAGACCCCTGTTATCTCCCTCAGTCAAAGTCCGTGTTCACTCATGATCACCCATCATCATGAGATATATTGGGAAAGTTTTTATCATATATAATTATAAAGTATCATATCTTAAAAAAAGTGTTTGATATCAAACTTTTTCATTATTAAACCCTTGAAAGAATCATTTGGATCGATAATTAAAACAGTTTCCATTTTTACACAATCATAAGTTGAAATATCATTTCTCTTAAAAAACTATCAAAAATAAAATATTCTCAGAGGATTGGGAATATGATTTATTTTAAATAAAATGTTTAAATTTATAGGTATATTAATAATGAAGAATGACTATGACCCAATTAAAAGGGGGTGAATCTATATAGCTTTTATTTTTTTTGTACTTTTTGTGGAAAGAAAAAAAGAATACGTATAAAAAATATTGAAAAATTTTGTTTTAAAAAAATTATAAAAAAATTAAAATATAATAAAAAATCAACTTTAAATACCTTTAAATAATAAATATGAAATTTATTGAAGCATTTAAAAGATACTTGAAATGGAATAGAAAGAGTTGAGAAGAAAACTTTAAGATAATATTTTTAGAATAATATCCCTTACCTTAAGTCCCATATAACTTCGTATGTTCTCAATATCCAAAATAATTAAATTATATTAGTTATTAAATTAATTAAGAGAATTTTTTATATCTATTCCATTATCCTTATTCCATTTATTCCATTTATTACCATTATTTGTTTGGTTACTAAAATGGTTAAGTTCATGTTAGAAGTTTTATGGTCGTTCAACTTATGACCTCAAAACAACATCGGTGCATTGACTTTGGTTGAAGGAGTTAGGATTCCTTTACCTAAAAAATATTGATTTTTTTATAATTATAATATTTTTCATAAAATATTGTTTTAAAAACTATCATACAATATGGTTTTGAAAAATGGATCATGTTGTTTCCTGGAGATGGTAGTCCATACGTATGCTTGAACTTCTTTTCATTTCTCTACCGTATGGAAAAGAAATGAGGTAAATAATATTGTACTTTTTAAAAATCATAAAAATGGTATGAAAGTCATATTTTTTCATTAGTTCCATCCTTATGACTAACCATGTGTTGTGGAAATGGAAAATGAATAACTTCACTTTGTTGAGTTAGAAGTACACGTGTACAAAAAAAACATTATCCAATAGATAGAAAAAGAGATAAAAATGGTTGTTACATTGGAATAATAAAATTTTAGTCTATGTACAGTACAGATGTTATTATATAAGAATGGTTAAATATTATTTGGATTTAGGAGAATAAATAAATGTGAAACAATATATTTAGAATTATAATTCTTCTTTAAAAGGCCTTCATTCCTTCCACATTAAGCCTTATTAGGTAGGATTTTTGGTGAGAAAAAAACATATAGAACATGGGGAGGGATATTGGGATGGTATTTTGTTTTTCATTTTTTGAAAATATAAATGTATAAAATTTTTTTAATAAGAATGGATGTGAGTTACCCTTTTATAAGTTTGGGGAGTGACATGCATATAAGTACTTAAGACTTTAAAATATATTATCTATCTTTCTAAATGGTACATAGTACCAAACTAAAATATTTAGATTATATGGTGATTACTATTTTATATCCACTCATCTAATACTATTTAAACTATTTTTATGTTATTTTAATCCTTATATCTTAGTTTTATCATCCATGTTATCTATTTATTCATTACTATGGTGATAAAGGTTTACCAATGTTATTATTCATAGTGAGAAATAATTAAATCGACATTACAATAAAATTTGAAACCCCTTATTAAAAATTTAAAATATATTTTACTATATTAAATTTCCATTATTTATAAAAATTAATTTTAATATAAATGTAAAAACTGTAATGAAAACAATTTCTAGAAAATTCCGTTTTTAAGTATATATATGATTTTATACCAAAATCAGGTATAATTGTGGGTAATATAAAATTAATTAGATTATATTTTTTCAAAGGGGTTTAAAAGTAATTTAAAAACAATAAAAAGTAGAATATTTCTTATTAATACTTTATAAGAAATGTTAATTTGAATAATAAGCAGTAATTTCACCATTCGTCTCAAAATTGTTTTTTTCAATATTAACCTAAAAATAAATCTTTTTAGAGAAATAAAAATAATTTTACATGATATAAACATGAACACTTAACCTAAAAATAAACTACTTTTTATTTAATTTAAATTCTTGAATTTAAAAAATTTTTGTTTAATTAAAATCATTTAATAACGGGAAAACAATTTATTTTAATAAAATTATTCCTTTTTCGATTAAAAAATTAAATAAAATCATTTATAAAACTATAATGAATTTTAATCCTTAAAAATAAAAAACATATAAATCATAATATTGAATTATTTATATAATCACCTGGGTTGTAACATTATTCCCCCTTTAATAGATTGAATCCTCATAATTTTATTCATTATTTAACTATGGGTGGGAAATTTTCCCTCATGGTTTTTTTGATTCCCATGTTACTTCCTCAATCATGTGATTCTTATATAAAACCTTAAAATTGAGAATCAACTTATTTAGTTGAATCTGATTTCTATGATCTATAATCTAAATGGGGGTTTTCTCATAATAAATATTCTCTTCTAACTGAACTACTTTAGGGACAAAGACATGAGAAACATCAGGTTAGTATTTTCTTTATAATGAAACATGAAATACCTCATGTAATTGAGATAAACTCATATGAAATTCCAATTTATAGGAAACAAATTCCACTTTTTCAATAATTTTATATGGTCTAACAAACTACATACATAACATTCCCTTTTTACAAAAATGAATATAACTTTCCCAAAGATATACTTTAAGAAAAAAGGATCTCCCACAAAAACGAGATATATTTTCTCTGGTAATTTTCATAACTTTTCTACATTCTCTGAGATTCCCTCCTATGGAACTGAGTTAAATTTTCTATGTCAACCATATCTCTTATAAACTGTAGTCCTAAAAAATTTCTTTCACCAACATCATCACAATGTGATGGAGTTTGACATTACTTTCCATACAATTCTTCAAAAGGTGATATCTTCATAATCGAATGAAAAATATTATTATATAACATTTTACCCAATGTTTTATATTGATACTCATTTATTTTATAATCCAAAGTGAAATCCCAAATCCTATATTCTAATGACTAAATTGTTCCCTCCCACTATCCATCAGATTGAGGGTGAAAAGTTGTATTGAAATTTAATTTAGCACCCAGTAAATTTTGAAGTGATTTAAAAATATTTGAGGTAAATATTAGAACACAATTAAGTATTATAGAGAGTAAGAATCCATATAATATGGATATCACTTTAAGATAAATTTTAGAAACATAATACACATCCATAATATCTCAAATGAGAAAAAATTTCACAGAGTCAGTCAAACAATCAATAATAACCCAAATGACATTATTATCTTGAGCTTTCATTGGAAATTTTACTAATTAATCCATAGATATGTTATCCCATTTCCATTTAGGCACTGGAAAATACTGAAGAATTACCATTATTAGTTGTCATACAACATTAAAGTATTTAAAATGCAAATATTTAATTATAAAATTAACATTATTTTTCTTCATTCAACCCCATAAATAATACCCCCAATAGTCTCCATACATATTTTTGTCTGCAGGATGAATAGAAAATTAAGAGCTATGAGATTAACTTGATAATTCAATCTTTATTTAGGAATAATAAGGGGGAAAAAATACTCCTTCAAAATCCCATAACGCATTATTTTTCAATGTTTAATTCAAAAATCTTACCCTTCTTAACCAATTCCACTATTCCTTTAAAATCAGGATCTTCCTTATGAGCATGATTAATTCTATATAAAAAAGATAACACATTGAAAATTATACCAAAAGAGAGGGGGATCTTTTTTTCATAATTTCTAATCTAGAATTCATCAAATCATCAACCAAAGAATCATATTCCAAATGTAACGTGTTTAATGGTATATTATCTTTTCAACTCAAGGAATCAACCACCTTGTTTACTTTACCTGGATGATAGTGAATCATAAAATCATTATCATTTATCCATTACGACCATCTAGTCTACCTCACACTAAACTATTTTTTGGTAAATATATACTTTAAACTTAAATGGTTAGTATATATTTCACATTTTACCCTATATAAATGAATCCTCCAAATTTATAAAGTAGAAAACACCATTTCAAACTCAAGATCATATGTAGGGTAATTTTGCTAATGGAGTTTAAATTGACATTAAGCATATGAAATTACTTGATCATCTTGTATCAAGACACAACCAAGTACTATAAAAGGAGAATCATTATAAATTAAAAATTCAATATTTCTTATCAGTGAAGCTAACAATAAATAATCAACCAATATTCTTTTTAATTCATAAAAAAATTAATCACATTCCTTTATCTAGAATATGCTAATTTCTTTTCTTGTGACATTAGTTAGTAGGATAGATAACTGAGTAAAGTTTTAAAGAAACCATCATATGTTTCATACAAATACGAGATATTTTTTGAATCATGGTGACATTTATAACCCAGGACACTCTTACACTACTTTAGTTTTAGCACGATCAACTATTATGCAACCTTTAGAAACAATATTCCCAAGGAATGAAATCTTTTATAACCAACATTCACATTTTATGAATTTTACATTCAACTTATTTTATTTTAAAGGATATAGAAAAATCCTTAGATTAATTTCATGATACACATAAATTTTAGAATAAATTTGAAAATAATCATTGGAAATGGCCAAACATTTATGCAAATAGTCATAGAAAACTCTAATCATAGGATCTATAAATATAATTGGTTAATTTTCTAACCCAAAAGGCATAACCACATAATCATAATTCCCATTATTTTTATAAAACACCATCCTCATACTGTATTCTTCATTCACCTTTAGCTGATGATTCTAGTATCTAAGATAAATATTTGAAAAATATAGAGTGCCCTGGAGCTGATGAGACTAGTTATCAATATGATTATAAATATACTTGTACTTAAAATTTATGTTATTTAGTGTTATATAATCATTGATAATTATCATGGAACAATCCTTAAAAAAATAAGATTTCCCTAAGGTGAATTTCTTGGGTGGAAGAAACCCTTATCAAGATACTCTTGTAACTGATTTTTTGATTCAAAATATTTTTGTAGTACCACTTGACCCAGGGGTTTTGAAATTATATTAGCATCAGGAACTATGTAAAAACTATATTAAACATACTAATATAGAATAACAATTGGAAAATAATCAATAAATACATCCTAATATTCACCGACTACTAGAATATCACTAATTTAAAAAATTCCTTTATTTTCAATAATATGTGCAAGATAACATTAAATTCTATATTTCGTCAAATTCCCATCTTATTAGTATGTTATCAAATGCATTAATTCATTATTTTATAAAAATTGATATTTATTATAAAAAATATATTCTTCATCTCTACAATATATCTTATAATGATAAGCTAAAATCCAATCCATAACCATAATAACATAAAATTTCAAAATGTGTAGGAACACATAGTTTTTAAGAGAAACCATTCCACAAATGATAACATGATGATTTTTATAAATTATTATTAGCTTTGTGCTACGTCCATGAGTTTTTAACAAAATTATTGACTTCATTTCTTGATATTTTATTCCAATTTTACATGAAAATTACCTATAAATAAAATAATGTGTATATATACAATTAAAATAAACATTGGAATAATTTGAATGAACTTGTTTTGTGCCCATATCCAATTCACTTGAGGGTTTGACATTAGCATAGTAGTAGAAGAAAACTTTTCTAAACCTTTCAGTTTTTGATTTAGATGATTACCACCTTAAGTAAATCACTTTTTTTAGGTGTTATCATAATATCATAACTCATTTTTATCAAAATATCTTATTACAAGATGACTATTTGTTTTCCCATTACATTTATGATCATAACTCTTTATATTAAGGAGTCAAATAACCAAGAATACCACATTAGAAACACTTTATTAATCCTATCAATCATTCTTTAAAATGTCTTCGATGAAATTTGGAACATTTGGGGGGATTACATCCATATTTCCTTGTTGAATTCTTGTACCCTACTTTCTACATTGACTACTTCTTAAAATTGTTTTCATGAAGTACATAAGTATGAGAAAACTTTATCTCAAATTTATTTGCCGAAAAAATGACCTCCTTATAACTTTTGAATTTAATAGAGGAAAAAACTATTCATAAAATTGGTTTAAGAAATGTGTAAATTTTTTCAATTTTACACTCATGGTCTGGAAATGTTTTTTATGAATACCTATATAAGCTAGTAAAATTTTCTTTCTAAAAGACCACTAAACCTTATTATTTTTTACTTTAATTTCATAAATTTACTTTCCATTCCCATTCTAATATATTTAGGAAAATAATACAAAATAAAAATATATTGAAAGACCATAATTTATCAGAGACCGAAATTGATCAGATTCAAATTTATTGAATATAAATAATTACTAGTTGATGATATGTATATCCCAAAATTTTGAATATTCTCTTGAATTAATTTATCCACACTTTAGCTTTGACTGGGTCTGAAGATCCAATGAAATCCGAAGTGTTATTTTTTATGAAATTATATAATATAAACATATTCCTCTATATATAATTCAGTTCTTCTATTTCATGGATTCCATTATTAATTTATTATGTGAAATGAGTTATCACTACTACAAACTATTCTCTTTCATTAATTCTGGGATACTAATTTGGAGGCATCTTTTCATCTTGATGAATTTCTACTTTATCTTCCCTACTTCCTCTATAGAATACCATTATGAATAAATATTTATTAGATGGAGAAACATAGAAAACCTTAAAAATATATCTCAGTATATTATAAAGATAAATTTGAATATATTAAGTGTGTGTTTGTCAATTATCCTAAAATATTTATGTAAAACTTTCTACGATACCAACTAAAATAGCCTATTATTTTAATAACCCATAAATATGAGTTTTAATGGAAGGATTACAAATTTTTATAATCCCATGATCTTTTGGGTTAAAATATTTAGAGAATTATGAAAACAATTACATAATAATGTGCTCCATTCCATACAGTGTACATTTTTTCCAAAAAAGTAAGGATTTTAAGTTTGCACCTATGTTTTATTATTGACACCTTTTCTTATTTTAATATTATTATAAAGATGAATGTATAACCTTGATATAGTTTCCAATCATCATTAGATTCCATCATAATGCTTTGAAAATTTGTGATGTTAAAAAAATCTCAGTAATGAATATTATAATATAGGACTTACATTAGTGTTTTTAAAGTATGAAAACCCATGAATGGGTTTACCTTTTTACAAATAAAATTTTGTGCGCATAAATAAGAAATTATCAAAAATATAAATAAAAAATTATTGAAACAAAACATTTTATAAATTTTTATTATTCATAAGATAACCATGAGTGAATCATGTGTCTTGTTAGAACCCATGAATAAACTTCTTTAAAAAATAAAACTTTTACATTTAGAAGTTCAAAAACATTACTTACCTCATGAAATGAAGTGATTTAAATAAAAAACCTTTTAGAAAAAATAATATAGGTTTCTTGGAGAATCTTATTTGGAACCTAGGTTCACACGTGTTTAATCAATGTTATAATAACTAATCCAAATTAATTACAATACAATAACTAACATAATTATCTCCCCCATTTTTTTTCCTTCGTAGACTAAATCATTACCCAATGCATTGGAGAGATACATTCATTGTAAAGAGATATATTGGTCTTACTTCATCATCTACAATTCTAAATTACCATTTCATAAACAGTTTTTTTTATCATTAACCTTTTCATCATAAAACCATTAAAAAATTTATTTGAACAAATAAAAAAAACACTTTCTATTCTTGTGTAGTCATAAATAATATCATTTATCCTTGAAAAATATTAAAAATAAAAAAATTATAAAAGTTTTGGAATAAGATATATACTAAAATACCTTGTTGAAATGAAGATTAATATTGATAATGAATAATTATTATGAATTTTTGAAATGGTGGTCAATTTATATATGTTAAAAAAGTAGTCATTTTGAACTTTTGTGAAAATTCAAAAATAACACATATGAAAACATTGAAAAGATTAATTTTTTGAATCATTGTATAGAATTTTAAATATAGTTAAAATGAACTTTATAATCATTTGAATAATGATCAAGGAAATTCTTGAAACATTTAAAATATACTTGACATGGAAGAAAAAAAGTTGGGGGTAAAACATTAAAATGATATTTTTTTAAAGAAAGTCCCTTAGCTCGAATATCGTCTATCTTCATACGTTATCTTAATCCAAAATGGTAAAATTATATTTTTTATTTACTTTATTATTTTTTTACCATGTTCATTGAATTATCTTTATTCCCTTTTTTTCATTTATTACCATGTTTTATTTTGTTAGTAAAATTGTTATGTTCAAGTTGGACATTTTTTTATCATTCAATTTATAACCTCAAAACAATAATGGTGAATTTAAAATCATTAAAAGTGTAATGGTTAGATTACCTCATGAATCTTAAAAATTTAATAATAATAATAATATTTATATATTCAATACACTTTTAAAATTAACCACGTAATGTGGTCATTAAAAATGAATTATGTTGTTTTATGAAGAGTGTAGTATGTAGGCATGCATGAAAGACATTTTCATTTTTTTACTGGGTAGAAAAGAAATAAATTAGATTATATTTTAATTTTCCAGAATCATTAATATTTTATAAAATTAATTTTTATTCATTATTTACATCTTTATGACCTACCTTGTAAAGTAGAAATGAAAAATAAATCACATCCATTCATGAAGTTGGTAGTCCACACATACACATGAGAAAAATTTTCATTTTCTAGTGGATGGGAAATGAGGGGTTGTTCCATAAAAATTATAAAATTATAAAATATTAAATATACTTAAGTGATTATATAATCTTGGTTAAATGATATTTAAAGGAGTTAAAATAATAAATTAAGATGTAATACTTGGTTAATTATTATACCTCTTCTTTAGAGAACCTCCCATGGCTTGCACCTTAAGCCTTCTTAGGTTAGGATTTTGGTGAGAAAAGAACCTCTAGGAAGTTTTGGAGGGATAATGGGATGGTATTTTTTTAAGTATTGGTTAACATAAATGGATTAAAGATTGGGAATAAATGTGTAGAGGATGTTCACTTTAATATGTGAGGGGTGTGGTACACTTATAGTCACTTACAAATTTTTAATATGTTATATGTATTTATCAAAGGAAGGTGGAAAAAATTGAAATATTACAATTCTTAGATGAATATGAGTACAAATAAACTCACACAATCAAAGTTAATTATGTTTTTCAGATATTTTAAACCTTATCACTTAGTTTTAATCTATTTGTTAACTCTTTTAACTATCATTGTAGTGAAAACGTTTTATCAAGTTTTCTATTTGAAATGAATAAAAATGAGAATTGAACTTATTACAAAATTTTAACCTCATGATCAAAAATATGAAATCCATTTTACAATATTCAATTTTAATATTATTAAATATTAATTTTAATATAAATATATAAACTGCAATGAAAATAATTTTTATAAAAATCACCTTTCTAAGAATAAAAATTATTTTATAAGAAAATTAAATATAATTATAAATAATATGGAATTAGTTCTTTTATTATTAATCTAACGTTACTAATTTAAATTTAAAACTAATACAAAATAGAATATTTCATTTTAAATACATGAAAATAAATGAAAATTTTAATATTAATTGGTATTTTAACCATTCAACAACAAATTAATCTTTTAATAAAAATCTAAAAAATTCAACATTAGAAAAATTCAATATGATTAAGAAAAAATAAAGTCAATTTTATCAAAATAAAACTAAAAAATTTAGGAATTTTAACATTTAATTAAAACCATTTAATACATTGAAAATCAATTTAGTTAGATAAATCTATTCATTATTCCATTAAAAAATTATAAAAATTCATTTATAAAAATGTTATGAATATGAAGCCATAAAATAAATAATTTTAAATCATAATAGTTAATTATTTAAATGCTTACTAGGGTTTTCACAATTCCATATTCAATAAATCTTATTATTTTCATTAATGTAAATCTGAAATTCAATGTTCTAATATCTATACCCAATAAATAAACATGCTTGGGACATTAAAATGAGTTTTTCCCAATCCTTATCATCAACATGGATGTAGGAGAGAAACCCAAAAATTTGTATATGGGAAACCTACACTAGTTTTATGTACTATAAATATTCTAGTATATTAGGCTCCAATGGTGTACATGGGATTCAGTTCACAAGACAAAATGAACAATCTAAAGATTCCTACCAAAACTCTTTTTGAATTATGAAATTTTATATCATTGTTTGATCCTTTTTAGTTAGTTTATCGTTCATAGAATCCACTAAAAAATTTCTATTCTAATGTTTGAAGAAAATTATTCTGAAAAAAGATTCATTTTCTCTATTAAAATCTATAAAATTCTCTGCTAATGCATTCTCCCCCATTATCAATCATTAAGGACTTAGGCTCATTGTTGGCCACTTTTTCCACCATGTACCACATCAAATAAAAACTGTTAATTGATCATATTTTTTTCTTAAGTATTTAAACCCATTTTTTCCTTATCCAATCATCAATTAATGTAACCAATTATAATGACACACCATGAGAATGGGTTGGTGTATCCCAAAAAAAATTCCGAGACACATGCTCTAAATTCTGATACTTAAGTGAACTTCCATTTGCGATAAAATAAGACTTTCTATATTTCTATAGATAAAAATATATCAATATCAAAAATCCATGCGACCATTATTAAGTTACCCTTTAGCTTCTAAGTATCCCATGTTCTTCCCACTTTGGTGCACAAAATAAAAGTGGAAAAACTCTAGAATTTCATTTTCATTCATTCCAAAAAATACTTCTCTATATAATATTTCTATTATATACAACACAATTTCTTTGAGACCTTTAACCATAATCACACAACCTTGATTATTATTCCAAAATATATTTGTGAATCTTGTTTCCAAACCCACTTTATCTTAACAACCAATATAAATTATATTCTCATATAAACTTGATATTTTATTAACTCCCTATAGCTTTAGGAAGCTTTTGCTTGACCTATAGAATTTATCATTTCCCTTCCCTATAGTCATGAGAGCTTCCTCATTTCCTAGACAGACCCTACCAAACCTTCATTAAAGACAACTCACCATAAATACCATCTCATACATGTAACGTAATGAATCCTTTGAATCAATGATGCTTTTTTATAATATAATATTTAGTCTTAGAAATAAAACAATATAACTTCAATAGTAGTGTTGGTGGAACTTGAACTTCCATAAGTCCCCTTGAAAAATTCACCATAAAATCCCTTTAATATTTCTTTAGGAACCTCCTCTTCCTATTAGGCCAATAAAAAAACCAGGTCCATTTGATTTAACTTGAATTCTTTACCTTGATCTATTTCATAATTTCTTTCATCTTTTATATTGAACAAAACATCCTACACCTTCTGCATTAAGTATTTTTCCAAAATGTCCCTGGAATTCCTTCTACTAAAGCTTTCAATCAAAATAATATTAAAAATGTTATTAAATAGTAGGTTGGTCCTTCCATAATAATATCATATGATAGTCACCATGACATACTATAATTCTTAGTGTGATTATAGTAGTAAGAAAGTCCACACATATTCCATTAATTCCAGTTTAAGTTATTTTAACTAGCTATGATTCATGTTAAAGTCATTGACATGATCACAAATTAGTTTTTATTTTGATATTCTCATTCTGAATAACCTTCCCATTATGAACACATTTTTCATTTCTACTTGGTTCTCATATATATATATAGATATTTGTTTTAAGGACTTTATCAACTTTACATCAGTATTCACCTCCTCTATATTATAAGTAACATTGCTTGTAATTGAAATCTATATAATTTCAATTTCCTTCCAATAATGAATGCCCTATTATTCATTTTCCATTGAAGCTAGTTCGAATCCTTTAAATGGAACCTCAATGTCACTCTAAAAATAATAATTCTTACCCTTAATTATCTAGAAATAGAAGTTCAACCCCTCTAATTTTTCTATACTATCATTTCTTTATTACAACATTATTACTTATAAAATATTTGACTCACTTTGAAAAAAAATCCTAGATATTGGATGATTCCCAGAAGGGTATCCCATTGAGTGTGAAAACACTTCCTAAAACCCACGGTATGATACAAATTATTTGAACTTAGAACTATCAAAACTATTTGAAAACATCCCGAATGTCAATTATTGAACAACGTCAAGAAATTTTTGAAGTTAAAGGATCCCATGAACTCGATTTATTGAAACTGAGAATATAAACCACACACTAGTCACCGCACATAAATTAAACCCTTTTGAAAAGTCCCACACATGATCAATATAATCATTGAGTTTGGGAGGGGGTGGATTAGTGATATCTTTTCTTTTATGTTATCTTTATTTTGAAAGAACCTTCACATCCTATTAATGATTTATCACTTTTTTGAAAAAAAGAATCACACATCCACTAGAAAAAAGTAATGTACAAGGTCCACTACTCAATAAGAGTATATTATCCTTAGAATGTTTGGAAATATTCTAATACCACAAAATAGACTAGAAAATAGTAATTTTGTGTCTATAAATCTGTTATTAAATACTCTTACACTTGCATAACACTATGATCAATACTATAATGCATGATTTCCTTTTAGCATGAAAGGTAAAAATAATCTTTTTATGAATTTTAGAAACCTTCAAAAATAAGTTGAGAAAGTTTTCATTATGCTACTTAAAAACGTTAAATTTTTAAATTATTAAAAACATTTATTTAATTTCTCATCTAGCAGTAGGTAAGAACGTCTTCCCTAGACTTTATTGAAAACTCTTCCTAATTATTTTATTACATTATTCAGTACAATTCATCTATACAAAAACAAGTCTAATTGGTTTTCCCATAGGAGACCAGAATCCCACTCTTTCCTTATTCTTTTTCTTTCAAAGATAATCTGTGTGATTCCCCAGTTCAATCCAATGAATCCTAACCACCCTTTATCTGATAACTTCTTATATATAGAAAAATTCCTAAAATAATTCTCTGATGAAAAATTTATCTATAAAATTTTTCTGAGAAACATATCAAAACCAACACTTCAACTCTCTACCTCCTTGAACATGAACAATACCTATGTAAATTGAATATACAACCCTTTATATATGTGTGCCCAAATATGAAAATATGGGAACCTGAAATATTTTTACCACTCAATGAAATTTTAGATCTCTAAATTTTATGGTCATCATAACCCCATTTGACAACTTCTCCATTATTAAAAACTATTCTAGTATCTTCTTGAATCTTCTTGAATTCACCAGAGCATATTAATTCTCATCCTTTATTGAAAAAGAACATTACAAGTGCACAATATACAAATTGATAGTATGGAACATCTCAGTCAGAAACTCTATTTTTTCTATTCCAGTTCTCTTGACCCAATCACAATGAAATAAAATATAAGACTTCTCAATATGATGTGCCAAGCCGATTGAAACTATTTTAAAATTCCATTGAAAATTATAAATACTTCAAAAACCTACAACAACAATTTAGTTGAATATTATACCTGTACCACCTAAGCATCCACTTTATCTGTTTGTTCAACTACCCCTCAGTCCAATGAAACTATATCCAATGAATTATTGGTGTCAAGTAGATCATCCAATGAATCAGTATCAATCATATTTTTTGATTGATCTACTCTAACAAATCTTATAATTTATTGATTTCAAAAACAATTTTATTCATAACCATTAACTATGGTCCATCAGATATTTTTTGTGTAGTCATATGTTCTATATTGGATGTGAATATATATTTTATGCCTTATCATTGTCAAACACACATCCAATGTATCAACAAATCAACACTTTTTAAAATCTTCTAACTTCAAAAAATTCACAGTTCTTTATTTCTAGAAAAAACTTCATTTGATTAACTGTGTCCTAAAAACTACTTCATAGTCCATTAGATAGAGTGTTCAGAAAATAAATCTCCACTTATTCTCTTTTTAACCACCTACTTATATCATGAGACTTATTTTTGATTTAATAACATTGAATGATCATCAAATCATAATCATATTTGAGGATGAATTTTATCAGAACCCCTACTTCCGAAACAACATCAACTTCTCTTTAATAGATAAAATTATCATATGGTTTTTCATGATGGTTAGATCATTGAGATCAGCATAACATCATCTATATTTTTATTTCAAACATCTCTTATGGAATTTTAACTAGGTACATTATCCTGGTCCATTCTAAAAATCTCCATTTTAGGAAGATAAGAATGAAAATAACTATACTCTGTAAAAAAAATTCAGAACAGAAAAAAATCAATTGATGGAATTTCCTAAGAAATCTATGTCCAATCATATGATCCCAATACCCTTCACCTGATGAATAGAAATAAAAAAGTGAGGTAATTTTTCATAATGAAAATAAAAAAAACTTACAGTAAACTTCCTTCAAACAACTTCTCCATCCAACTTGGCCCCAACAATATCCCCCTTTGAATTTTGCTATTAACCAAGATTGATAAATTTTTTAAACTTTGTAACCTAAATATATGTATCACTTAGGAAAAATTATTAGCCTATGTGAGTTAAATAATTGTAGGAAATAATAAACATTGAACAAAAAAAACCATGCTTTCTGTTAGCAATGACTTAAGAAATAAATTCTTGAACCTAAAAATTTTCATCTCTTCACGATTTATCAAAATTAATTTCGAAAAAACATACCAAATTTTTTATAATAATAAATTTTAATACATGTACTTTAATTAACTATAATAGTAGTTCACATATTTACTTGTTGATATTTTATCTTACCCCTTTTAAAAACTCCCACTAAATAAATGCTTTCCTTAAAAGGTTTATCATATAACAATGGATATATTTATAAAACATCTTTTTTATCCCCCTTGAAAAAATGATCCAAAGACAATATGATAGAGGTGATAGTGAATCAGAACTAAAATTTATAGATAAATAGGTTTTACCACCATGTTCAACCTTAGTTTATAAAAAAAATTCCTTCGGTAAAGGTTCTGTGAATATATCAGCAGCTTGTTCCAATGTTGGGACATATTAAAACTTTAGTTCATTCTTCTACACATGTTCTTTGATGAAGTTATATTTGATATCAGTATTATTTGAATAATAACGTTTAACCAAATTTATAGTGAGATTTATAGAAATTTTATTATCACATCCCAAGAGAAGGGGTAACCTTTAGATAGAAAAGCCTCCCACCGAGTCTTCATCTATATAAGTTGTGTTGCAGCTTGAGTAGAGGAAATATATTTAGATTTATCTATGTTAAGAGTTATATAATTCCTCATTTTAGTATGCCAATTCACATAACTTTTCTCCATAATGAAAACTCTACCAAATGAAGTTATTCTATCATCCACACTTCCTTCTCAATCAACATCGTTATATCTAAAAAAATCAATACTTTCAAAGTTGGAGTATTTTATACTGAAATATATTAACCCTTTGATATTTCTGATAATTGTTTTACTTCCATGAGATGAGATCAATTTGAATCACATTAGAATATTATACATAAGGTAAATGCATATACAATATTCGTTCTTGAAGATGTGAGATATAACAAACTTCCAATAAGTGTTTTGAATTTTTTAGAATCCTTTACTTTTCCTTATCCATCTTTATATAACTTGGATCCCACTAAAATTGGTGAGGAAAATAGTATGCAATTTTCCATTCCAAACTTATTGAGAAGGTCTTTAGTACACTTCTCTTGATTCAAAAAAATATATTTCTTATTTTCTGAGATTTATAAGACAAGAAAATATTTCATTTCACCACGCATGGACATTTCAAAAAATTCCATAATCTTTTTAGAAATATTTTCAAAAGTGATTTGAAAATTCCTAGTAAAGATAATATCATTAATATAAACAATTATAATAATTTAGATCTCATGATTTTGTTTTTTTATAGATTATTATCAACTCTACCTTTCATAAAGTAAAACATCCTTAAGAAGACATCTGATTTGGAATTCCAAGATATGGAAGCTTGCTTTAAGCCATAAAAATATTTCTTTAACATGCACACATAACTTTTATCTTTTCAAATTACAAAGCCACATGGTTTTTGGCATAAAATTTTTCATCAATTTGTTTATTTATAAAAACTGATTTCACATCGATCTAAAAAAATTTATAACCTCTTTTTCCACTAATAAAAAGAAAAATTTGGATTGTTTTTAACCTTGATACAGGGGAAAAAGTCTCATAAAAATTAATATCTTCAATTTTTGAGTAACCTTTACAAACTAATCATTATTTTATTTTTGTTACTTAACCATCTTCATTCAACTTATTTCAAAACAGCCACTCTGTAAAAATAAAATTTTATTATTTTTTTTGGGTATAAGTTCCCAAGTACCATTATTCTCAACATTTTCAAACTCTTTATTCATATTAGAACTCAATATTGATGATCAAAACCATCATTAAAATCTTTTGGATAAACATTTGAATAAAAATAATTATGTACAAGAAACATTTATGTTATTATTTTTTTGAACTTTTTTATATTGATCACCAATGATGTTTTACACTTTCACCTGTTTTCTCAGCCTAGGATGAGATGGATGAAGTTATTCCTCATCATTGGAAATAGTAGTGTCTGAATATTATTTTTGTATATATTCAACACTGTTGGAATTATTTTCATGTTTCTCAAGTATCTCATCGCTCTCATCTTCCTTATCTTCTTGTGTTTGTGAAACTTCTTCTTGTCAAATCAAGAATATCACAGATTCTATATCTCTTTGTTATCTTGATCATATTCCTTTGACAGATATGTCCCAAACTTTTATTTCATAATGTATTTCTTAAATAATGATCATATAACATGAATTTTGAATATCCAAAACCTAAAATAATTCCCATTTATATGTTTTTCTCTTATAACCACTTTTCCATATTTAACTATTTTAATAAAAAACATATTTTATAAAAACAACTTCATTACCTTCATCAAAAAGTTTCGAAACACTTAGAAAGTTGTGTTTTAACCCATTAATAAACAAGAACTTTTGGATTTTTAGAATTTATATACCAATAATATAAGATTCCACACCTTTGATTCTAAGAGATTCATCATTTCAAAATTTCACTATTCCTTCTTTGAAATGTTTTACACTCTTTAAAAATTTTAGATCTCCTATCATACATAAATATAACTCACTATACAAAATCCAGGGTCATTATCCTTTTGTAAATTTGAGAGGAGTTTCTACAACAAGATATTTTTCTTTATCTTTATCTTTATTCACATTCAGATTTTGATAATTTTTTTAAAACTTTTGTTATGATAGTAACAAAATATGACATCCTTTTTTATGATGTGGATGCCTTTCACATATTTCTTAGATAGTTTCCAAAGGTTGGAATCTATTTTCATCTTTCATAAAAACTTTATTAGGGTTCCTTAATTAAGAGGAATGAATCCCCCTCAAACGTTTCATCCTAATACTCATGAGACTATTATAGTGCTCTAGATTTAACCAATACATATTTTCCATGTGGAAAAATCCACCAAAGAACTTGCAATATCCATAGAAATAATATTTTCCTTTATGACTTTCATTATTCTTGGAGTTGTAAACATGTTTTTTACAACTCGATTACATTAAAATTTCGGAATTTATTAGGCCCCAAAGTTTATATTATCTATCCAAATATTCTTATTGAACTCTAATTTCTTCCCATATTCAATAGAGTCACTAGTAGTAGAAACATTTGATTCATAATTTAAAACTTTTGAAACATATGAATTTTTAGCTTTGTTGGATTTTTCTATGTACATGATTTTCCCTACATCTTTAACCATAGGAACATATTTTTTTATTTTTCAACCTTTTGAGATAAATTTTTTTCTATTTATAATTTTCACACTTCTTAGAACTTTTGATAGTTTCAAAAACAATGTTTTTGAAACTCACAACTCCCTGATCAGTTTTAGAGAGCCTTTGCTGAACTTGTTCTAACTCATCCTTCTTGAATTTTAATTTTAATTAAATATATTTATTTTCATTAATTTATTTTTCTATATATTTCTTTAAATTAAAAATCTCTTCTAATAAATTATATTTCCCTTCAAGAAACGATTCTTGACTATTTACTATAGAGATTTGTTTTTTTAAAATTCATGATTTCTCTTTCAGGTGTTAATTTTTTTGGATAAATTATTTATTACTATTTTTAGAGACAATTCTAATTTATTTTATTCTTATTATTTTTCTTAATAACAAACATTTTCATCATTAGTGAACTTTTACTCATTAACTTTTTTAAAAAACATGTTTTTAGTAACTTTAGTTAATTTTTCATCTTAAAATTCAATGTCATTATCTTTATTATGATTTGCCAAAAATAGCCTCCTTTTAAAATTATAGAAAATTTTATTCTTACCCTTGGAATATTATTTATGTTTATCAACATGTTTATTAATGGATCTTATTGAAATTCCACTATCTTCATCAATTTATACTGCAACCTTACATTTTGGGGAATTTGTAATGAAATTCCCAATGTATACACATTTGAAACATTTCATAGGTAACTTACCTTTATACTTTGATATTACTTTATTCAATTTTTTTGAAAACAAGGACATGAATTCATCAATATTGTTATTATACTCATCTTTAGTATTGGAGTCAAAAAATACTCCATCTTAAAGAATCCTTATATACTTTCCTTTCTTGGAATATTTGACATAAATTTCTTGATCAAAATTTTATTTTATTTTCATAACTTTCTCTATTCTCATTTCATATGTAATGTTAGTGCTAGGTAAGTCATCCAAAGAGAGAGTATCAGGATATCTATCTTCCAAAGATAAAACTTTGGAATCAAACTTATTAGGAAGTATTCATAATATCTTCTCAATAATAGTTGAATATTCTAGCTTCTCACCATGACTTATTATAGTGCTTACAATATCATTTAACTTTGTAATTAAGTCACAAAAATAATTCATTATCTCACATTTTGAGATCTTAACACATTAGCCACCATATTTTTCACTTTTCTTTTTTAAATTTTATATTTCCTTCATAGATATTTTTAAACTTTTCCCAAATAGCATTGGAAGATCCAAATACCTTAACTCTATAGAAAATAACTTTGATAAGTAATGAAATTTATGAATTTTTATCCCATTCATCATTCTCAAGGTTTTTATTATCGGCAACTATGAGTGTTTCATTTTCAGCACATGGAGGAAATCAATCTAAAATAGCTTATATAACATCCTATACTTGGGATGTAAGATATGGAAACATTCTATCTTACCTTATATGATAGTTATTTCCATAAAAAAACAAAATCCACTTAATATTCACAAAATTCAACTTATCTATAACAACTTCTCTTTAGGATTTATTAAAGAGTAAATGAAGGGGACTTATCTATGATACCAACTGGAAAAGACCACATTGGATGAATGTAATCCCAGAGAGGAAGATGGGGTAAATCAGTGACATATTTTATTTTACATAATATTTATTTTGAAACATAATTCACATCTTGTTAAATATTTTTCAGTTTACTGATAACAACAAATTTACACATCCATAGAAACAACAACATTTACAAGTTTCACTTCTCAGTAAGAGTAGATAGTCCTTGTAATGGTTTGTAAATAATCCAATACCACACAATCCAATAGAAACCAAATTTTTATATGGGTACAACAAGTAGGTATTACCCTTACACTTTCATAGCACTATTTTCAATATAGCAATTCATGTTCTTCTTATATCATGAAAGACGTAAATATTTTTTTGTAATATGTTTAAAAACCTTCACCAATAGGTTTAGAACATTTTCACTATGATGATTCAACAAATTTTAAATTTTTATTTATTTTAAAAAAATAATTCACTTTCTTATCAAGTAGTAGGTAAGAACTTATTCTATGAAATTCATAGAAAACTCAGCCTAATTATTTTATTTGATTTTTTAGTCTGATTCATCTATCTAGAAAGATGTCTAATTGGTTTTCCCATAGGAAATCAAAACCACACTATTTACTTCCTCTTTATCTATTAGAGACTGTTAGTCTTATTTCTCATTATGATCTAATGAATCCTAACCAGCACTTATATGATCACTTCTTCTATCCATAAACATTACTTATAAAATTATCCCCTCAAAGATTTCTACAAATATTATATCCTGTAAACAGATCAAAACCAAAACTCCAGTGATCAAACCCTTTGCACGTTAATAGTGTGAGAGTTTTTTTACTTGAAACTATTTGTATCGGTGTTCCTAGGAAAGAAAATATAGAAACCTGAAATAATTTTACCACTGAATGAAATTTTAGATCTTTAAATTTCATGTTCATTAGAACCCAATTTTACACTTCTAAATTCTTCTCAAATCTTTGAGTATCTTATTGAATCTTCTTGAATTCACTAGAATATTTTAATTCTCAACCATTATTAAAAAGTAACTTTACAAGTGCTTACTCCATAAATTGAGAGTCTGTAATATATTAGTATGAAACTATGATTTTTTATTCTGGTTATCTTGACCCAGTTTGAAACATAAAAAATATAATAATTCCCACTCTGATGATCTAATCCAAATATAACTATTTTAAAATTTTTTGAAACCCTTAAATACTTCATAACCAGACAACAGTAGTTTAGTATAAACTTATATATATCCCACCTAAGCATCCACTTTATCTATTTGATTAACTGCTCCTCAGACTGATGAAACTATGGATGATGAATTATCTTTGTCAAATAGATCGTCTGATGAATCTGTATCAATCATATTTTCTGATGTATCTGTATTAATAACACTACTAATTAATCAGTGTCAACAACTCTTCATATTCAAAACCATACACTCTAGATAATTCTATATTATTTGTGTAGTCTGATGTTTGGTATATGCTGGAACTCTAAATATGATTCCTTATCAGTGTCAAACATCCACTTAATGGATCAGCCAATTAGTAATTTTTAAAATCTTCTGAATTTAGTAAAATTTGAGTTCTATTTTTCTACCAAAAAATATATCTTAGTAAAATTCCTCAAGAAAACTATTTCACAGTATGTATGATAGAGTCTGTTGAGAAACTAAATCTCAAATTATTATATTTTACAACCTCCAGCTTATATCATGAGACTTATTCATGATCAAATAAAATTTAATTATCCAAAAAGAATCATCATATTTATGGATGAATTTTATCAGAACCCCTTTATCAGTAATAACATCAACTTCCCCTTAAGAAAAAAAAATATTATGAGGTTTTCCCTAATGTTTAGAACATTGAGTTTAGTATTGAATCTTCAAAATTTATTTTTCAAAAATCTCTTATGACATTATGAACCCATTACGTCTTCGTATTCCATTCTGAATAGCTCTAATCTAGAAATAAATGACCAAAAACAAGAACACTTAGTAAAAAACATTCAGAAAAGAAAACTTCAATTGATGGAATTTTATAAGAAATATGTGTCTGATCATCTGAGTTATAAAATATTCATCTGATCACCTAAAATAAAAAAGTGAGTTAATTTGTTATAAAGAAACAAAAAAACTTCTAACAAACTTATTTCAAACTCCTCTAGCCAAATTGGTCCCAACACCTTAGTCACTCAAAAAAATAAAAAATAAGAAAGAAAACAGAAAAGATGAAAATATGAAACAAGGAATGGAAACAAAACATTTTACATGGTTCATATTTTATTTTTATATACACATGAGAATAATGAATCTTAATTTCATTCCTCATTATAAGAATACTTTAAATCTATGTTTTTTTATATTTTTTCGATTTAGTTATTTTGATCACACACTGAACACACACACACACATGTACAAGTGGTCCCACCCCACCTATTTAAAGTAGGGTCCAACTGGTCAACTAGTTCCACCACATTTTGGTAATTACAGAGTATCCACCGTTGATCTTGAATTCCACTGGTTATGTATATGTTTCCCCACCTTAACCACTTACTTCTAATGAACAATGAAATTCATTATCTTACATCACTCTATTGATTCGTATGATGAAATTTTTAAAACTGTGAGGCACAAATTATGTAACTATATCATAATGATTCTTAAATATTTTATAACATCCAAAAATTAATCATCTAAACACAACCATTTGAAATCAAGTTTCTAGAACATGTCCTCCAAACCAACCACCTACAATTGGTATCCTTCTTTTGAGATCCTTTATCAATCAGAGTAACTTATTTCAAAGTAACTCAATTTAGATTCAGGATATAGAAAAATAAATTAAACTTTATAAATCCTAGTATACCTCCAATGGGTAACTAGTGGTATCTAATTGGGAAACCACTAGACTAAAATAATGTAATCTATCCCTTCTCTCATCCATTAACAGTTGAGATATCACATGACGTGTTTCACCTAATATTCCACCCCATTAACTTGATATAAATCACTCTAAAAATGATCCAAAATTCTTCCTTATGATCATAATCCCAAAATTCAAAACCACTAGTATACAAGAAGTATAAAGATCTAACCTGCTATCTAGTTCATCGACACTAAAATCAATTGGGAATTATATTGTTGGTGGGACCTCGATTTTCTGGTGGCTCCAATTTCATTGTAAAAATAAGTGTTAATGTTATCATTTTCCTTTATAACATCGTCAACCCAATTACCTCTAATATTAATTAATTTGGAATACCATATGACCTCAGGTATGCCTCACCATATGCCAAATGATAATGGTTAGTTGTAAGGGTTTGATATACATTATGAGGAGACTATTCCCAATGTGTCATCATTTATAGTAAAAATAAACAACAAAAATATTCATCACTAGTTTAACATCAAGATAAACTATATGGAATTTTTTTGAATGAATTCAATAAAAAATAAAAACTTCCGTACTATTGAAAATAATACACATGGGGGACATATAACCAGACATCATTGCTGCATTGCCCGATGGCCCTATCATATATAGTAGTACAATTAAAAGAAAAACAAACATAGAGACTCAATTTCCAATCTTCAAACTCTCCTAATGACTTTATATAAATCCCCTTTGAACTATATCTATCTTATCCACCTTTATGAGGGTCATTTCCCAAATATATATGCAAAAAAAATCTATACATCCACCGAGGTGCGCATGGAGGGAGAAAGTGTAAAAATCTATAGTCCACCACCCAATCTCCCCTAATAAAAATAAAATATACATGCATACATATAATAAAATAAATGAAATCCATAACAAATCACATGGATACACCTATCATAGCATTGTAATTATGGAATTCACCTTAACATTTAACTCATAATCAATTCAGATAGTGTTGGAATGGTAAAATTATCTTCTAGTCTAATCATAATAATTGGTGAATGAGATATCAATGGACAATACTTATGGGTAAATGATTTATTATTGTAAAATTAGAAAACATGAAATACAAATATATATTATGGAGATGGGTGAATGATGGATCAAAATACTCTAAAATGAGTGAATGATATATATCCAATATAAATCACAAGAATAGGGTAATGAGTTATCTATAATAATGAAACTTGATGAATGAGATACCACTGGACATGAATGATATATAAAAAATATAAAAAATACTAGGGAGTAATATATCACCAAATATTGAATGAGGTATAACCAGTATAAAAAAACTTCGTGAATGAGATAACATTGGTAATTAATGAGGTATCACCTATATAGAAATCTCAGGGAATGGTCTATGACTGCTAGAGAATGAGTTACCACTAATTTAGCGATCAAGGTGAATAATTCATCATCTATTTTATAAAAAGGGTTAATGAAATATCACCACACTAACAGTAATATTGAAAATTATATCACCATACAACTAACATGGATGAATGATACATCACTAATATAAAAAACTTGGGTGATTAAGGGTTCATTACTAAGACTCCTATTTTGTGAGATATTGCAAATCCATAGTTGAAAAAATATTTGGATTGAGTGTAGGATTTTAACATCTGTAAAAACCATCATTATGTTTTTGAATATGCTTATATGTTTCTCGAATGAATATTGGAATAGTAAGATCGACTTCCATCCATCCCTTAGGTTGACCTGTGTGTCATGAAAATACAAACTTAAAAAAAAATGAAATTCATAATCAATGGTTTCACTCTACCCGAATCCTACCCTGAACTATTACCCAACACACCTTGTGAATTTACTATTTAACAAAACTATTAACCCTTTTCCATCATTGATTATCACATTACATAAATCATGAAAACCCATCGACAAATTTTGGTTGAACATTGCAGTAAAGTACTAGATTTTACATGTAATTTTTTTAATTATATGGAATTATTGTGAGTCTGTGAAAATTGATGGCGCATGATTCCGAGGCCCCGTGTTCCCAGAATTAATTTCTAAACCCTTTTTAAAGTATGTTCAGTAAATGTGCAGGTGGTGTTTCCTATCCTTTGAACTGGTGCTCAGATTAAAAATACGCAGGCACCATTGAATCCACAGTGCTGGGATTTTCTTAAGGGAGGCTTCACTTTGACCGTAGTAAATCTGGATAAAAAGTTAGATTTTGTACTTTTTAAAAGAATAATTAAATAACTTTGTTACTTTATTTCTTTCTTTATTTTCCTCCAATAGACAAGCGGCAGTGGCGTGACCAATGATGTGTCAAGACATTAAATAGCTTGACTCCTCATATTCTTTGTAACAGTGCCGTTAGAATTAGGAAGGTTCTTATTAAATGAACACCCATTAATTCCACAGGCGTTACTCACCCCCTCTTCTATTTATATGGAGTTTGGGGAGAGGTATTGACACGAATTCACTAAGAGACGAAGTTATGATAAAGTTCCACAATGCCAATCACTTGGAGGATGGAGCCGAGTTCAGTGGGAGGTGATGAGCGACAACGAATGAAAAATACCGACTCTTCCTCAAGCGCGGAGGCTCTCAAACAAACTTGAGGTAGGTATTTTTTTTTTATAATTTCAAGTGATTTTTAAATCCTATTTTCATCCCTCATGTTTTCTAGCTGACGTGGAGGGTGTGGGCCAAACGAACAAGTTAAAGACCCTCCTTTACCTTGTTTAACCTTGCGTTCTTTGTCAAAGACTGCCGGTGCGGTGGCACTGGCCGACCATGATGAAGGAAACACCCTGTTGCATGTCGTAGGAGGAAGAGGCCGTGACACTATGTCGCGACGGTTAGCAGAGCGGCCAACACCGACCGACCATAGTGGTGGTGCGGCGCGCCTTCACACGTCACCGGTAGGGAAGGCCACGCCCGAAGCCATGGTGGATGAAGATGGTGGCCATCTTGAGCCATCCGCGGAAGGCAGAGATGGAGCAATGTGCCGTCGCACATCGTTAGAGGAGGCCACGACTCGAAGCCATGACGGTAGAGGGACATGCCCTCTTGCTGGTCCCGCAGTGACCGGGCAGCGCCCACTGGTACTACCGCTTCACATGCCAAATGACAGCTCGGTATTTCAGGAAAATAGGGGGGACTCGCCCCCAACCCCCCTTGTCGGCTAAGGCAGGCCCCACTCCAGTAGGCAGCGTAGGACTAACGGGCCGCACATGCTCATCTGGCCCCGTCATCATAGATCGGACCGTGGTGCCTAATAGGCCACGTGTGCCCAACGGTCCATGAACTTGTTGGCTGGGACATGCCCCCTATGGGCTGGGCCAAACCACAGCTCAGACCGGGTCAGGTTGGGTCAGTCCGACCGGGCTAGACCGGACCCAGGCCCTTCCAGGTGAGTTTCACCTAAAGGAACATAACTTGAAATTCAAGAATCTGTTGGATGAACTGTCTATAGCACTGGGAACCTTAGAGAAAGAGGGTCCTTTGGTTTTAATCCACTGAAGTTTTAGAGAAAGTTGGATTATGACCAATTTGGATCAAATCCGAATCCAACTGGACCCTCGAAACTAAAACGCTTACAGGTCACAGACCAGGCGTTTGATTGATGCACCGTCTGTCGCGTTGGAACCCTTATGACGTGGCAGTCCTTTGGAATACTTATTCGTGGATCTTAATAGTGGTAGAGGTATAACCTATTTCTTGAGTATTGGATCCTCCCGGAATCAAGCAAACTATGAGCGGGAATCCAGTGGCTGGCAGAGAGATGGAGGTTGGAGACAGATCATACGGATGTTAGTACCAAGTGATCTTGTGTTGGTCAACACCAATACTGTGTGGGTCAGATCCTATGTGGGTTAGTACTCAATGATCCTATGTGGGTCATTATATAGAGATCCAGTTTGGGTCAAATCTTGTTTGGGTTCGTGGGGGTTAGTATCGAGCGATCCTGTGTGGGTCAAAACTGATCCTGTGTGGGTCAGCGCTCATCGATCCTGTGTGGGTCAGCACATACTAATCCTGTGTCAGTCAGATCCTCTATGGGTAATTGGGGGTTAGTATCTATCAATCCTTTGTGGGCCAGACTCTGTATAATCAGCAGCAGTGCCTCTCGACAGAATAAGAGGATCTAGCTTCTCGACTAATCATCTGTACTTCTGTGCCTTACTTGTATAACCTTTCTGAGTTGAGTCTTTTATCTTCGTGGTGTTACATGTGTCTTACTTTTACCTTCCTGGTGTAACCTTCACGGTGTTACCATTTTGGTATTCTTCCCTCATGTATGAGATGAGTATATCTTGATAGCTTATGTATATGTATGGGCATATACCTAAGTAGAGTTGTTAACTGCTCCGTTCTTTGTGGTTGAGGTCTTGCTTTATGGGTTTTCCTTTTTTGAACTTTGGTAGACGTTCAGGGGTCTCAGGGTCTCTACTGAGTATTTTTATACTCAACCCTACATGGGCTACACCCGCACCTTTTTGTGTCTTGTGATGACGACGAACATCATTGATCGAGGCTGAGGGAGCCAGGACTGGACGGTGCTCAGAGGTGAACCTTTGATGTGACGTGCTGTAGTGACTAATAATCGTGAGATGTACCTACCCTTTAGGTAGGATCCTTAGTAGATGATCCAAGAACTATTTTTCTCTTTTCAGTTGTACTTGTACTTTTCAGTTGGGCTTGTATTCCGGCCCCTTTACTTTCAGTACACTTTCTACTACAAAATTTTACTTTGCGGTTGCTACTTGTTGCATTCTTGGTTTTTGTGTTTGTATGGGTTTCAAGGAAATGTCTTCCCGTTATAGGGATATGCCTTTTCAATGCTAGTATCTAGCCCCTGGCCTATGGAAGGCAGGCTTGGGGTAGTCACGGCATAGACCCCGGGGGACGGGTCGTGACAAAGTGGTATCAGAGGAGTCGGTTCAACCAAAGAACTAGGACTCTGATATTTTGTATGTGGCTATAATGTTAAGTGTTATGGGTGTGGTTTTCAGTTTGGGGAATCCAGTGTTGGTGCGGTAGCCGACGTATCCATACACCAAGACTCCGAATTCTTATTTTCGACTCAGTGAACGAAAACACTAATTGGGTGGCTTTTTGAAATGTTTTTATTTTAATTTCTTTGAGTCATATCACCAGGTGTAACTTATTGACCGTGAAACACTTGTTTTCTTTCATGATGTCACCATGTAGACAAGCATATAGGTTCTCAAGAGAGTACATGATGAGGCCCCACCGAGCGATGAGGCTTTGGTGCATGGCCCTCTTACAACGATGATACCATCGGGTGGTGCACCAGTAGAACCACCAACCCCACTGTAAGAGGTTGCATGATGACTGAGCATGTCTCAAGAGTTTTAGTGGCAGAGAGATCAGAGGTTTCGAGGCAAGATGGATCCATAGGTGGCTCAGGACTGGATGGAGGCTGTGGCTAGCGTTTTTTGCTTAGTTGTGACACCAGCAAATCTGATGGTGATCCTAACTGCCATTCTCTTCCAGGTAGCAACTGAGAGATGGTGGAGTCTGACACTCCAGTTATATGATGAGTCGAACCTCACATGGGCAGACTTTGATGGACTTTTTAGGGTAGAGTTCATCCCAGTGACTCAGCACTCGGTGCGTATACAGGAGCTGCTGCACATATAGCAGGGTATCATGAACGTGGCACAGTACTCAGCGAGGTTTGTTGATCTATCCAACTACTCAACTGACATGGTACAAGAACCTTTATACAGGTCCTAGAACTTTGACCAGGATCTTTTATGGGAGATCAAATCATTGATAATATCGCTCAGCATTCTGACGTAGGTTGGGGTGCTAGAGCAAGCGCTTTTGGTGAAGAGATTCCTAGATGAGTAGGCACCAACAACGAGAGACACCACTGGATGTCAGGTAGAGGATTAATACAAAACAAGTAGTATACAGATGACGCAGGGGCCTAGGAAGACCATACCTTATGGTGGAAGACCTTAGGATATAGGGTCGGTGGTGAGGGGCTCACAGGACAGAGGAAGAGATTTGAGGATTAAGCAGTGATACTCTTACGGCGGGCAGAGTCACATGGCTCGTGACTCCTCGAATCACTGTACGGATGACCAGCTGATGGTAGAGGGAACACCGAGGTATAGGAAGTGGTTTGAGTGAGGAGGTTCGCAGGGCAGAGGACATGGGAAAGGATCTTGTTGTGTAGCATGCGGTGGGTGGAGATTCTAGGTTCTTCCGCTCCCACCTTCAGGTAGTCCACCCCGACCATAGGGATCAGGAGGAGATAGACGAGCTCAGTTCTAGGCTGCTGAGGCCTATCACCACTGCACTCCAGATATGATTAGATGTACGATCTGTGTCTATTCCACCCAAGATGTAGTAATTATAGACACATGTTCTAGTAACTTTTTTATTTACAAGACCCTCTTTTGGACCTCAAATATTCCTACGGACCTGTTGGCTCGATCCGTATGGCTAGAGACTCCTACAGGAGGGTATTTGATGATTACACCCTAGTGCCGACAGTGTGAGCTTACTCTAGGAGGCAAGAGCTTCGACTGAGATCTTCTAGTAGCGACTTCAAGTCTTTACGATGTAATCTTGGGTATGTTCTGGTTATCCACAGTCCATGCTCATATTGACTGTATTAGGTGCAAAGTGTTGTGTGTCCACAAGGATGAGACTGGGTTTTCTTTTACCAGCAAGAAGGGAACCTTTTCAGCACATGATGGACTTGCCCGGAAGAGGGTGCAACAGATCACACATCAGTTGGCTAGCCTTACCCTCAGGGCAATTTATGTTGAGAGTTTGAACTATCCTATAGTGGTGTACCTGTATACTGATGTATTTTCTGATGATATTCTAGGACTACCTCCATGCGGAGAGGTATAATTTTACATCGACCTTTTCCCCGAGAGGGCATCGATATCTACACTAGAATATCGGATGTCTCCCATGGAGCATCATGAGTTTCATGTACATATGGAGGAATTTTAGTGGAAAGGGTTCATAAGGTCCAGTGTGTATCCATGGGCAGCCCTGATTTTGTTCGCCAAGAAGACAGATGGGAGTTTGAGACTCAGTGTGGACTATTGGCACCTATACCAGGTGATCATGAAGAACAAGTATCCACTTCTGAGGATTGATGATCTCTTTGATCAGTTTAAGGGAGATCCTATGGTTTTCAAAGATGGACCCCAGATCTGGCTATCATCAGTTCAGGGTATGAGATGAGGATATGCAGAAGAGGACCTTTAGATATCGGTATGACAACTATGAGTTATTGGTTATGCCTTTTGGCATGACCAACGCCCATTCAGTGTTCATGGGACTCATGAACAGGATCTTCCAGCTATAACTCAACCGATTTTTGGTGGTCTTCATCAATAAAATCTTGGTGTACTCCATGATAGAGGAGGAGCATGCCTATATTCTGAAGATAGTTCTGGATACACTTCGAGAGCACCAGCTTTATGGCAAACTCTTGAAGTACCAGTTCTGGATATGAGAGGTCCACTATCTGGGACACATGTTCACAGAGGATGGAGCTGCGGTGGATCTAGCTAAGATAGAGGTTGTGCTAGCTTGGGAGCCACCCAGGAGTGTAATTGAGGTGCGTAGTTTCCTGGGGTTGGCTGGGTACTACCATATATCTATACCCAACTTTTCTAGAGTTGCGAAACCCTTTTCAGCATTGAAGAAGAAGGGATAACCCTTCGTGTGGATGGAGAGATGCCATCAGAGTTTTCAAAAGCTGAGGTAGAGACTGATGTGTGCCCCCATATTGGGTCTACCATAAGAGGGAGTTGGGTATATAGTCTACTGTGATGCATCTGGGGACAGACTTGGACATGTCCTGATGCAGGAGCAAGCAGTGATCGCGTATGGATCTCGGTAATTGAGACAACATTAGCAGAACTATGCTACCCATGACCTGGAGTTTGCAGTAATGGTCTTCGCCTTGAAGATGTGGCGACATTACTAGATGGGAAGAAATTTTACATTCTACTCTAATCAGAAGTGTGTCAGGTATATTTTTTCATAGAAGGACCTGAACCTGAGATATCGACGATGGCTAGAGTTTCTCCGAGGCTATGACTTTGAGATAGTCTATAATCATGGGAAGGGGAATGTAGTGGTAGACACACTCAACATGAGGTCTAGTCTACAGTTTCTGAGTGAGGCGACATATAAGCTAGCCACATTGCAGATATCCATTGTGGAGAGAGATGGATAAGCTTACCTCTAGACTATGATGATCACCCCCCACTTCTTTAGTGAGTTCGGGAGGCACAACTTGGGGACGTTGACTGCGAGCCACAATGTGCTCAGATATCCACAAAACATGCACCTGATGGATTTTATGAAATTGGGGAGCATGTCATCCTCTTTGTAGGACACACCATGGTACCGGTGGAAATATAGGAGGAGGTTTTGAGGGAGTTTAATACATCCCCTCTGGTGGTACATCCTCATGTGTAGAAGATGTACTAGGACCTCCGACGTCAGCACTGGTGGCCAGGTATGAAGAAGGTAGTGGTAGAGTTTGTATCATGATGCCTCACTTGTCAGTAAGTGAAGGCCAAGCATGAGGATCTAGCAAGCTTATCACAACCACTAGAGGTGCTGGAGTAGAAGTTGGATGGTATCTCCATGGACGTTGTGACTGGGCTTCCACGTATGTCCAGGGGACATGATTCCATATGGGAGATCGTTGAACGACTCACCAAGTTGGCCCACTTCCTAGCCATCTGAGAGAAGGGATCAATAGAGGGCTTGGGATGCCTCTATGTACAAGATATTGTACGACTTCATGGGGTGCCATCGACGATCATCTCGGACCATGATGCACGTTTTACATCCTAGTTGTGGAAGGGACTACAGGAGGCATTTGGGACTCTACTACATTTGAGCACCACCTTTTATCCACAGATGGATAGTCAGACGGATCAGACCATTCAGACACTAGAGGGCATGATACGTGGTTGCGTCCTAGTTTTTGGCTACAGTTGGTAGGATCACTTACCCTTGGTGGAGTTCGCATACAACAACAACTATCACTCCACCATCGAAATGGCACTATTCAAGGCCTTATACATTTGACCTTGTAGATCACCTCTATGCTGGATAGACCCTGAGGAGTTATCACTTATGGGTCCAAAGTTGGTATGAGCTACCACTGAGAAGGTGAAGATCATCCAGGAGCAGATTAAGACTACATAGAGCGGAAAAAAGTCTTATGCTGATAGGATACAGAGGCCCTTCGAGTTCCTGGAGGGAGACCATGTCTTCCAATGGGTCTCACCTCAATGAGGTTTTTAAATATTTGGCCAAGGTGATAAACTCTCACCGAGGTTTGTCGAGCATTTTCTGATACTTTGAGGGATTGGTGAGGTAGCATACCGCTTGGCACTACCACCGTAGTTGGAGAGGGTGCAAGACGTCTTCCCTTATTCCCAATTGAGGAGATACGTGCATAACCCATATCACATCATCGACAAGAGATTTCTAAACTTTGATGATGGGACAACGTTTACAGAGGTTCCAGTGGGGATTGAGGATCGATAGGAGCGGGTCCTTTGTGAACGATCGATAGCTCTAGTGCACATTCGCTGGAAGCACGAGAATATCAAGGAGAGCACATGGAAGTGGGAGACTCAGATTCATGCTCAGTACCCCCATTTTTTTTCCTTAGTCTATATTTTGTCTTTTAGGGACAAAAAGCCCTAAGGTGGGGAGAATGGAAAGTCCTTGATTTTTCATGTATTTTTTGTAATTATATGGAATTATTGGGAGTTTGCAAAAATTTATGGCGCATGATTCCGAGGGCCGGTGTGCCCGGAATGAATCTATGAACTTTTTTAAGGTATGTCTAGTAAACACACGGGCGACATTTTCTATCTTTTGAACTGGTGCTTAGATTAGAAATTCGAGGGCACCTTTGAATCCCCAACGCTAAGATTCTCTAAAGGGAGGATTCACTTCGATCACAGTAAGTATGGAGAAAAAGTTAGATTTTGGAATTTTTAAAAGAATAATAAAATAAATTTGTTATTTTATTTATTTCTTTCCTTTCCTTCAATGGACAAGTAGGAGTGGAAGGACCAACGATGTGTCAAGATATTAAATGGCTTGACTCCTCAAATCCTTTGTAACAGCACCATTAGAATGAGGAAGGTTCATATTAAATGAACCCCCATTAATTCTAAGGGCGTTACTCACCCTCTATCTCTCCTATTTATATGGATCTTGGGGAGAAGTATTGACATGAATTCACCAGAGGCGAAGCTCTGATAAAGTGATGCGACGCCAATCACTTGGAGGATGGAGCTGAGTCCAGCCGGTGGGGACGAGCACCAACTAATGATGAACACCGACCTTCCTCAAGCACAGAGGCTCTCCAATGAACTTGAGGTAGTGATTTATTTTTGTTATAATTTAAAGTGATTGTTGAATCCTATTTTCCTCCCTCATGTTTTCAATCTAACGCGGAGGGTGTAGCCCAAACAAACATGACCCGAACACTCCGCTACCTTGTTTACCCTTACATTCTCCATGGAAGACCGCCAGCGCGGTGACACCGGATGTCCATAATGGAGGAGGCGCACCATCTCATGCCATATGAGGAGGGGTCCATGACACTATATCTCTACGGTTAGTAGAGCGACCGACACTGGCCTACTGCAGAAGCGGTGTGGCAAGCCGTCGCGCACTGCTGTTGGGGTAGGCCGCGGCTGAAGCCGTGGTGGGTTAATACGGCGGCCGTTTTGAGTCGGCCGCAGAAGGCAGAGATGGAGCGACGCACTATCATGTGCCGCTGGAGGAGGCCATGACTCAAAGCGGGAAAGGTGGAGGGACCCTCCCTCCTGTGGGTCTCTCGGTGACTAGGCGACACCCCTTGGTGTCGCTGCTTCACAAGACGAATGTCCGCTCAGCAGTTTGGGAAAATCGGGGGACCCCCCCCATGTCAGTTAGGGGAGGCCCCGCTCTAGCGGGCAGCGCATGCCCAGGGAGCCGCGTCACCACGGGCTGGGTTGGATCAGACCTTGGCCCTTCTATGCTAGTTTAACCTAAAGGACCATAACTTGAAATCCGAATTCCATTTGATGAACCATCTATAGTGATGTGACCTTTGGAGAGAGATAATCCTTTTGTTATAATCCAATTGAATTATAGAGAAAGTTGGTGTATGTCCAAGTTGGATAGAATCCTAATCCAACCAGGCCCATAGAACTAAAATGCTTATTAGTCACAGATTGGGCATCCGATTGACGCGCCGTCTGTCGCGTTGGAAGACTTATAACATGTCTATCCTTTGAGATACTTCTTCGTGGAACTTAGTGATAGTTGAGGTATTATCGATGGCTTGGGGAGAATATCCTTCTAGAATCAAGTGTACTATGAGTGGGAATCCAGTGGAAGGCAGTGAGGTGGAGGTTGGAGACAGATCATACGGAGGTTAGTACCGAGCGATCCTGTGTGGGTCAGCACCGATCCTGTGTGGGTTAGTGCTCAGCAATCCTGTGTGGGTCTATGCATACAGATCCTATGTGGGTCATATCTTATGTGGGTCAATGGGGTTAGTACTGAGCGATCCTGTGTGGGTCAACACCGATCCTATGTGGGTCAGCGCTCAACGATCCTGTGTGGGTTAGCACATACCGATCCTATGTGGGTGAGATCTTGTGTGGTTTTTTGGGGGTTAGTACCTATCGCTCCTGTGTTGGTCAGACACAATATAATCAGTAGTAGTGCACCTCAATAAAATAAGATGATCTAGCTTCTCAGCTAATCATATGTACTTATGTGGAATACTTATATACCTAGTGTGAGCTAAGTCTTTTATCTTCATGGTGTTACCTGTGTGGTACTTTTACCTTCGTTGTGTTACCTTCATGGTGTTACCTTTGTGGTAATTTTACCTTCATGGTGTTACCTTTGTGGTATTATTCCCTCATGTATGAGACAAGTATATCTTGATAACTTAGGTATAAGTATGGGTATATACCTAATTAGAGTTGTTGACTGCTCCATGCTTTGTGGTTGAGGTCTTGATTTGTGGTTTTTCCTTTTTGAAAAATTGGGAGACCTTCGGGGGTCTCATGTTCCTTTCTGAGTATCATTATACTCACCTCTGCACGGGCTACGCCCGCACCTTGTTGCGTCTTGTGCACATGACAGACATCATTGATCGAGGATGAGGGATCCAGGACTGGACGGTGCTCGAAGGTGGACCTTTGACTTGAAATAATACAGTGACAACTAATCATGAGCTGTACCTACCCTTTAGATAGGATCCTTGGTGGATGATCCATGAGCTATTTTTCTCTTTTTAGTTGTACTTGTAATTTTCAGTTGGGCTTGTACTCCAGCCCCTTTACTTTCAATACACTTTTTAGTACGGCAGTTTACTTTTCAGTTTCTACTTTTTGTGTCCTCAGGTTGTGTGTTTGTATAGGTTTCAAGGCAATGAATTCCCGTTATATGGATATGCCTTTTAGGTGCTAGTCGCCAGCCCTTGGCCTGTGGAGGGCTGTCTTGGGGAAGTCACAAAATGGGCCCTGTGGGACAGGTCGTGAAAAATGCATCTCTTAGTGGTGTAGGCCATCCCAAGATAAAGTCAGAAAGTATACATATAAAATAGTAATCTCATTGATAACCAACTATTGGTTGCTCATCTATACCTCAAAAGACCCTCCAATATACAAGAGAACCCAATTACTGATGATAAAATTCCTAACCCACCCTCGGATCTTCTCCTGTTACAATCCGATTATCCTAATAAGTCCACTCATAATAAATATTTATTTTAAAATATATTCCACCTTCCTAAAGTGAACAAAAACCCATATAGGTGCCCCAAAATTATCCTCTAAGATTACCCCTAAACCAACACCATAGGTGAATATCACATTATATTACAAAAAGACTCTCAAGGTCATTATATCCAATTCCCTAGTTAGATAACACACAAAGGTTCCTATCTCACATTTTGAAATACTCTCACATGGGAAACATAACCATTAATGGATATGTTATATAAATATATCACCAGAAGACTATAAAAGTTTATGAAAAATCACTAGCATTACCTAACCTAAGGGAACCCACCTACATTTCCACCTATATGTCCTTGAAACCAACTAATCCCCACATAAATACCACAAAATATTTAGTAATGAAAAAAAAGTAATATTAGTGACCACTTAACTCAAAAAAAGTTTATCCCCATATACGAAGTGATGGTTAACACAAACTTAAAGATATCCACCTATTAAAACTTTAATTGATCACCATTAAAATTCCCTATCCCCTAATTCCATTAGTAATTCACTTTAAATAATTATATAAAAATTATAATTAATTTATAATTATATACTTTAGGAATAATATGTGTATACCTCACTAGTAAACTAATTAATACCAAAACCATGAGTAAAGAGGAAAAAATAGATTTTGGAACACCGCTGATCTCAATCCCAATAAAATCACAAAAATTCGACGTCTACCATTAAAATATTCATTTCAAATTTTATGAAAATCTATGAACAAATAATGGTATTAGCTTACCCCTTAATAAAATTCATACAAGCATTGATGTTCATGTGTCTCAAGCTCCCTCAATCTATCAAACATAAAAAATCCATTGTTCTAATTTGATTCCACGATAATCTAGTGGAATAAACACCAATGACCTAATTCTAGGATAAGTGAAGGGGAAGTAAGTGAAGAAAATAAAAAAAACTCAATGAAGAAGTCCCTCCCAATTCACTGTGGTGGTCTAATCATTGGGTATCTATTGGACTTCATAGATGGATGCCTCCTCTTGATACTCTACCAAGGTGGTATACTCTTGGGTACTTGTTGGTATTTGAGAAAAATAGTGGAACTAACTATCCCACAAAGGGTACTTGGTGTGCTAATACCAGGTACCCGATATTTTCAGCTCCCAAAAAAATGTTATACCACTAGATTCAGCCCACTAAAAGACTTCAAAGAACATCCTCAAATATATCATCATTCCTAAAATCATAATTCTATAGTGATCAATAATATAATATCAAATCCATATAAAAAAATTCAATTTTTTTGAAGCTCTAGTCCCATAAAATTCCAATTCCCCTCTTGATATATGGACCATTAGTGATGTGAGTGAATAAAACCACTCCACCATAACACTTTTCATCCTAAATAAGTTCCCTCATGAATCTATAATAGTCAAAATTGGACCATGAGATCTGAAAAATATTAATATTCCTTATATTTTATTGGTTGTGATCATGTCGATATGTTTTGGAATTAAGTTCATTTAAATTAGATATTTTTTTCAAATATGTTTTATAAAATGAAGACAATATTGAGAATTAATATTAAAGGATGGATGAGATACTGTTTTGGTTGTCAATGGATCATGTTGGTTATATCATAGAAACCATTAAAGATATGGAGATGTTTCAAAGAGAATATTTATATTTGGGGATGATTTTGTGAAAGATGAAAAAAATCATGATACAACACACATTATCCTAAAATGGCTGGCACAATGTATGCCTAAATTTAAATGAAAGAGAATTTCTCATTATACAACAAAAAGGATCTACGTTTTAATAGGTCTCATATAAGAATAAAGTAAATTCATTGAAGGATTCATAAGAATAATCCATTCGATAATAGATATTTCATGTCACAATAATGCAAGACCTGGAATTTAGGAATACCAGAGTACAACCCAATGAACACAATATTTTTTTAAACTTGGTTGAAGGTAAAACATAATTAAAATAATCACACCAAAAAATAAATTATTATGGGATGATAAAGAATTGAAAAAGTTATAATTTTTCCCTTGGAAAATAGGGAAACCCTTAAATTAGTGGAGATTAATGAACATAAAACTATAAAAATTTATACAATATTGCTTCTTATTCTATAGTAATTTAGTTCTCTCTCTTATCACTCAACCCTTATTGGTTTTTGAGTTATTCTCTTACAGTGATGGAACCTTCTCATCACTCGACTTCTATATCTCCCCTATCTTGTTTGGTCTTCTTAAGCTCCACTTATACATTTCTTTTCCCTTATCCATTCCCCTAATTAGTGCTACATTATTTTTGAATCTCATAGGATGAGAATAATTTTCCATAAAAAGATTCTCTTTATATCAGTCCCTACGCATGTGACACCAATTAGGGTTAGCTCATTACAAAGCATGGTGGATTGAGATTGTACCATTGGTTACAATGGATATTGTTTTTCATGTATCTTTGAGTGTTTTATATGCAAGTGAAGATTCATTATTCATTATCCGTTACTCTTTCTACCTATCCCATTATACTAGATACTGACATAGTCTAGCATGAGGGTTCCTTAGAAGTCTTGGGATGGTTTCAGTGGAGTGTCGATCAAATTCTTTGGTTTCATTAGTGTTATTTTTTCATTGTCTAATCATTTATTGGGCTTAATTATAGTCCCATAAGTTTCAATCCACAAAATTTATATGGTTTATATATTTACTAGTTATGTGTTATTCTATTTTCCCCAATTGATGATGGTGTTCTGATTGGTCTAGATTTTGAGACTGAAAGGGTTTCTTCCTCATTGATGATATTTATTTTTACACAAGTTCTAATGGTTGATTGGTACTTCTTTTTGTGTTTCTATTTACTCTATTGTCATTGTTTCTAGAGATGAAAGGGAGTGGTGATAATTTTGTGTTTAGTTCAACTCTTCCCTGATAGTGATGGCTCTACCGATGATGATTCATCAATGTTGATGTGGGGTTTTCTTAGTTGACTGATGGGGTTTTTTGATCTTATATCTCTTCTTTATTTGAAGGTGACCTATTTTTTGGAGGTCTTTGGTGAAGGTTTCAGAAGGGATATTTTGTTTACTTGAAGGTAGTTTCTTTTGGTTGGGTTCTATTTAAAGAAATGGTGAAGTGTGCCATTATTGAGGTTATAGGATTCAGTATAGTGAGTTCTCTATTACATTGGGATTGTGGGAATGTTGAGAAGAAGACATCCAGAAGTGGAATCACTAGATTTTATATTTCAAATTTTAAATCTTGAATTTTGAATTTTTTCCTTGATGGTTTTTATGTGAGAGTACCAATTAACACTAAAAGTGTATTTTTCAAAAGTACCAAAAATATAACTTTGAGGCATGAAATTAATTCATGTAACACAAAAATATAGTTGATGGTTTCTATAGGGTCTATAATTATAATTTAATTTCACCAAATGGAGGGTGTCACATTGTGATGTAGTAGTTTATATATTATTTTTAAGATTATAAATTATTTTGTAATAACAGTATAGAGAAATTAATTCAGATGTTATTGAATGAACCATGTGAGTTTTTTGTTTTCCCAATCAATGTGTCATCATTAGAAAATTATAAAATACAGATATTTGAAGTATTATTAAAGAATGAAGGTTTAATTAAAGAGGTAATATAGTAATGCATGAATAAGTGATAAAATAGCGATTTTAATTGATATATCTAGAATTTGAGAGAGATGGGTATTTCTAATATGTTGATCTATATTTGAGATTAAAATAAATTTTAAGACATTGAAGCAAAAGGAGAACACAAAAGTTGTTTGGTGTTATTGTTATTCTATAGAGATCATTGTGAGTGTCTGCTGTGTAAAACTTTAACATATTCCATGTCTCAAAGAAGTGATTGGAGTGATATGAGGATGGTGTGAACCTTCTGTCTATAGTGATTATTTCCAAAACCATTTAACCACATATGATGAGTAGTGATTTCAGTACATCAACACATCATTAATAACTTAGAAGTGAACCAAGTAAAAATATCAATGTCACTGAATTTACTATTTAGTCTATAGATATTTTGAATATTTAGTGGATCAAGATTCTTTTATAACATTATTCCCTATTAGAGAACTGGATCATTCAGAAGAATTAAAGTAAAGATAATTCACACTCTACTTGACCGCCAATTATATTCAATTTAGGATAATTTGGTTACAAAAACATGACACACAAACCCATAAAAATATCACATTACCATATTCTACTTGCTATGATCTATAGTATACATAGTTTCCCATCAAAATAGAATTCCTTGATAAAGTTCCACGTCATTATCACCAGGAGTGAAAAGAAAATAATATTGGGTGCCCACTGTACTAACTGCCTCTGAAAACTCAATGACCCATCTAGCACGACGCTGGCTAAAATCAGCCCTTCCTTGTACACATCCTAATTTTTTGATTTTTTTAATTTTCAATCACTAATGCCATAAATCTTTAGTTTATTTAGTTATTTTTTACAAACATTCCCCTTTTGGAGTCACATCTAAGAATCTATGGATCATTTTCATCTATAAATCAAAATATATACACATGGCCTAATCCATACCATGAAACTTAGATCTAGGACACACATTGTCACACTTCTTCAAAAGTAACTAAATTTTGTAACACGGGCACCACACTAGATTGTTTCTTGAATTTTATGCTCAAATAGTTCCCAAACATATTGACCCCCCATGGTTATCCAATTTAAGAATCATTCCTAGGTATTTTTGGCTCATGATACACATCCAAGACAAATAAATCTATTAATCGAGTGAAGGCCTTAATCATTATTGGTGAGGTTCTATCATACATTTCATAACATTCACCACAACACATCTGGCACATGGGTCACACCTGTAACGATTTGATATTGTGCTCCCCACTATTGTATTTCCAACATCCTTCTTCCACTAGCCCCATCATATCATTATTCCATCAACAAAAAATGATCACATTCACGAGACATGTATATTATATCCTAAAATACATATCACATGAGCCTCACTCTAGGGTTTATAACATTTTGATTCCCTATACTGAAACTTCAAAATTCATTGACCACCTATCTTCATGAAAATAAATCTCAATAGATATACCATAAGGTCAGTGATGTTTTATTCTTCTATGTGAATCATACATTCTTACTTTATATGGAATCTTCCTCATACCATAAGAAGTTTTTAAATCTCAAATATTCCATAGTCACTATAGTTAAATCACAGCCTAATTAATCATGGATTATATCAAGACTCTCATCCCCCCAATGTTATACTAAATTTATTTTTAATGTCACCATATTCTAAAATCATAAAATGGATATAGTTTCTCAATAACAAGATCTGACCATCTTGGTTTTACATATTTCGAAATCAAAACCAGGGTAAGTCTTACCTTTACAAGGGTCATCTCACACAAAATAACCCACAAAGTGTGTTAGTTTTCTATGTTTTATTAATATCCCATGACATAGACCAAGAAAATTAAGGAAAAATAAGGAGTCCTTGATTTATTCTTAGAAAATAGGTATCTATGAAGGTCTTACAACCCACACATTTTTCATGGGGACAAAACACCTATCCCAACAATAATTAACCCTTATATTATAATGACGATGAACTCAATCACTGGGCATCATTCATTGTCCTGATGATCTTACCCCAAGAGTCATGTGACCCTTAATACATTATCACCAAATCCTTGAGAATTTCCACAATCCTCTAATTGGATTCTCCTATAGGCTACCTAAGGATGATAATGCCTAAAAAAAGCTAATATCACCATCTATAGGTCAATATTATTCCATATAAATCAATATACCTTATATAATAAGATAAAACCCACTCTGTTGTTCTCATGGAATGAAAACACATATAAAACCATCCTTGTAACATTGCATAACTACTACCATTATTGGTCAAATAACACATTCATGTATGTGTATATCCAAGAAATACCACACTTTATAACTCAACTCATGCCACTATGAGTTTTATTCCAAAGGTCATTAAATTAAACACCTAATCAATTGATGACCATGCATCCAATGAATGTCAGATGAATTATAATCAAAGACCCACTCATTCTCTCATTTCCATAAATAACTAAGAAATTAGAAAGTCTAACCTAATATATGGCTACAAAACACCCATGTTTTTTTGAAAAAACTCCAAGAATATATCGATTCTTCGGTTCTATAAGGTATCAATTTTCCTAGGCCAACCCTTTACCTTCTGGATACCCTCAAATGTATTAAATTACCTCATGAAATAATAGGAAAAGTTTATTTTTAATATTACATATCAAAAAACTTTTCAATATCTTATGTCTTTTCTTATAATCATTTGGATTTCTCACCGAGTATAGAGATCATAAAATGCCACAAGTTACAAATACAAATAAGGATTAATTATCATTCCCTAAATACTATAATTCACGTCTCATTCTAATACACACATCCTAGGGTTTTTGAACCAACATAGGTATTTATAGAATAATTTGTTTTTATATTTATTTGTATTTTTAATTTAAATAGTAATTCTTAAAAAAAATAATTTATTATATGGTAATTTATTTTAAAACATTATCTTTTCAATTATAGAATTTTATTTTGACCAAACTATTTTCATTTTTGAATTTTTAATTTTAAAATTATCTTATTATGAATTTCTAAGGATTTTATGAAATAGTTTATTTTTTGTTGAATACTAATAAATATGGTAATTTTTGTGACATCATGAAGACATTTTTGCGATATAAAATTTATTTGATAATTAAATAATGATTTCAGTGCCTACACAACATTAATAATGTCAATTTTGATTTTTTATAAATAATAATTGTGTGCTAAAAATTATTTTCATGACTCATTTGTTAATTATTATGTATTATTGATGTTTTTGGTAGTTAATTTAGAATTTTATAGTTATATAAGATTAATATTATCCAAATACAAGGGAAATGATTGTGCAGGGCAAGAAAAGACCAAAATAACAAATTTAAGATGTTATTTTGACATATATATGAGTGAATATAAATAATGAATGATCATAGAGCTTTATTTTTAATTTAATTAACTTATTTTTATGATAATAATTTATTTTTAATTTTTTTATTTAAAATAATTAACACTACTGTTGGTGCAATGCTGATGTAGTGTTTGTAAAAGCATAATAAAAATAAAAAATGATTTTATTAAAATTATAAGAATTTTTAAATGAATTTTTTTGGGTATAACATTTTATATAATAAAATTATGACCATTATCATGTTTTTATTCTAATTGGGGTAATTATAGACCCACATTTAATCTTATTAGTCCCATTGTATTATTTTATTAAAAATAAAGACAACTTTTTTACTCTATAAATTTCAATTAGTATAATATTCTAATTTGAGGTTTTACAAAAGTGTTTTTTTTGAAAAAAGTAGTCTTTGGAAATCTAATAAAATTATATTTCTCATAAATTTTATTTTTAATTTTTCAGTGGTAGATAACTACTTTAATGGATTGAAATATTATGATGTTGTAAATTAATAATTGTTGAATAAATAAAATTAATGATTTTAAAAATAATAAAATAAATACAATTTGGTATTTCTAAGTCAATTCAATATTTTAATTAGTAATTATAAGATATAAAAAAGAATTTAATGATTTTGGAAATGGAAAAATAAATATAATTTGATATTTCTAAGACTTCTTTCTCAGATAACCTCTACCAAATTATCTCCTCCTCATCCCTTGACACATTATTGAGCTCCTGGTCTCACAAAAATACAACTCACAAGATCCTTTATGGGGTTCTCAAGGGGAATTTTTCAATAATTAAGGTTTCATTCTCTTCTCTTTTAAATTCTTTTTTCACTTATACCTTATCGCCACCACTTATCCAATGTTTCTTGAAAATTTTAATATCACATATATTCTCGAGTATTGTTGTGTTTATGGTATATGCATTATTAAATATCTCATATTATCCTTTATTTATTAAATAAAAAAATCTCCATCTGAGGTGTGTTAATTCACAACTTTCGTGGATGATGATTTTTCGTTTCTATTTTACCAAAATAATGGCAAGTTTAATTTCAAATGTAATTGTTTAAAATGGCCTAAAAATATATGTTGTTACTTGTATATTATTATTACATATTTACAAGGAATACCTTAAGTAAACCGACCTTATAAAATATGAAAATAACTCACCCGAAACAATGAAAATAACAAAGTATTGTTAATAAATGGGTGAAAAAAAGGGTATTTTGAAAATATGAATGTGTTTTTTTAATGGTTGAAATCGGGTATCAAGTGTTTCATTCACAATTTATTCCTTGGATATATTTTATGTTGGTTTTAAACAATTATAGCTTAAGATATGATGGGTTGATCATCATTATAGCTCAAGATATGTTGGGTTGAGCACATTATAGCTCAAGATGTGAAGGGTGGGCCCCATTATTTCTCTCCAATGAATTGGGTACTCCATATATAGAAGTATAAGGAATTATTATTCCTTGTTTAAGGATGAATATAATAGTGATATAGTAAAGATGTCCCAAGGAAACTATATGACGTTTTTAGGCATACTGATGAGTTTTAAAGAAAAGGGTTTATAATTAGTTTTCGTGTTTTCACTTGACTAATAGGTTTTATTTATTTATGTTCCTTAATGATATTTTTATGGTCATACCAAGTTTTAAATGTTTTTCATAGGTTATAAGTATGTTTAATAGGAAGGAAGAAGTTAAGTTAAATGTTATGAAGATTTTTCATAGAAAACTTGTTTTATTTTTGAATATTTATATTATGAAAAAACACATATTGTTTTAGTAGTATCTTCTTTGTATGAATATGGTTCATTATGTAGTATGTATTAATATTATAAAACTCTAAACCTGAAAAGATCATCAATGTGAAAGAATTTATGTTCAGGACAAAAATTCAAGATTATATAATGTTTTAAGGCTTGGTTCTTATAGTTTATATCTATACCAGGTATCCCCAAACTACACACTCTGGGGTAAACACCAAAAAACACATGAACATCCTGATGGTGTTTATATCTAATGATTCAAATCAATAAGGTCACCATTGAATTGGCTCTATTAAATGGAGTTTCACCTTTGATGTATATGGGAAATGATGAATATGTTTTTATTGGAACCTAAGGAAGGCTTTATTTCTTTGGAATAAGTTTTTTCAATCAAACACATGCATGAACTTGTGCTGGCCAACCAAAAATGAAACTTCCATGTTTTGTTATGAATTATCATATCTAAAACTACCATATCACAAATGCTAAAATAAAGAAAAAAGGATCTAAATCTACTTTATAACACCGCTAACCTAACTCACAAGAATAGTAACTAAGTTAGTGAGTGATGTGGCCTCAAGCATGCCTCCCTATATGAAGAACAAAAAAATAACATTGGATGTATTTGTTTTGTATATTATACTTGTTTATAAAAATAGATAATTTAATTACTTGAATTTTAATAAGATGTAGGTAAATTTGGTGTCAGTAAATTAGATTCATTTTCTGAATGTTGATAATTTTTGATGTTTTCATAATCATTTATAATTAGTCACATTTTAAAAAATGTATCTAGTTATCTTGATTTTGAAAATATAGCCAATCAGTGACATTCAAAAGCATGGGCAATTACCCAAACCGTATTTTCCTATATTTTATAAACTGTGGGTAATGGTTGAAATAGCATAGATAAAAATTTAGGAATATTTTTTCCATAGTATTTTAGGAAACATAGCTAAAATTATGTGTATATATAATATAATTTTTTGAATTTTCAATGATCACTAATAAAACCAATAGGTTCATACCGATAATATATTATAAATTTATATATTTTTAGTATATATTTATGTGTATATTATATATTTTTAAAGATAGACCTTAAATATATGATTATAATATATATATATATATGTATTTATTTTAAATTTGTATATTCTTCTATACATTTAATATATATTGTTTTTAAAAATTAGTTATAATTTTCTATAATATATATTTATATTGGTATATATATATATTAATATACCTAATGGTGTATAAATAAATAAAAATGTATGATTCTTATAGTATATGGTATTTCTTTCTATATTAATATAAAAATATATGTAAGTGTGTGAGCGTGTGCATTTTTATATATTATTATATATAAAATTATAAAAAATCAAATCTTAGCATAATATTATTATATAATATGTATTATTTTCAATATTACATAATACTCTTATATATATATATTAAGGTGTATATATATTTATATACAAATATCTATAAGATTTAATATATATACACATATATATATATATAAATTCACACAAACACACTAACACACACACACACACACACACACACATTTATATATATTTATATTTTTGCACACACCTATATATATATATATATAAATTTTTCAACACAAGAACACAAACACATACAGATATAGATAAATAAAAATATATTTTCATTATTAAATTACTTAAGTTATGTTTTCATTTTAAATATATATATCTATTTTAAAATAAATATATATAATTTAAATTAAAATGTCATTAAAAAATTGATATTTATAATGATTTTAGATGTTTAGTTCATATATATGAATATATATTTAAATGTATATATATTATAAAATTTTGATTTAAATATATACATCAAATGTAATTATTGAATATACTATGTACATGAACACATATATTATTTTAAATATTATATAATATAAATTTAATTTTTAATGTTATATAATATTATTAAATTTCAAAAGGAGATAAATATATATATACATGTATATATCTATATATATAGATGTATCTATGTATATATATATATATATATGTGTGCCTTAGTAATGTTTTGAAGAAAACATGGCCAAATTAGCCATGCATTGAAGAAAAGATGAATAAATTAGCCAGACCTTGAAGAAACTACGACTCAATTAGATTTTTTGTTGAAAAAACATGGATTGTTAGTATTTTTTTCTTCAAAGTGTAGCTAATTAGGGATGTTTTGTTGAAAATGAATCAAATTATCTATGTTTCTAAAAAATATAGCTAAAAACATTTCTTGTTGCATATTTATTTGTAGTGATGCTAGAGGGTTCTTACGAGAATCATGGGTATGATAAAAATCAATGGTGTGACTATAACCTCAGAATAATCACATAAAATAAAAATAAATAACATAAATATTCAAAATAGGTATAACATCAGGATATAATATATGGAGTTACCATGGAAGGAATACTATAAAGATATAATAAAAAACACACTAAAAAAATAATACACATAAAGGTAGACAATTATAAATTGATGTAGGACCACCCAATGGGATGATCATATATAGTATATAAACCAAAAATTAAATAAATACCAAGACCCAACTGTTAACCCTCATCCTCTCCATTAGTTTGTATCCACATACACATAGAGCTAACTCTAGCTCATCCACCTGTACTATGGAAACTGCCCCAATCTTCTATACAACCATGAAGCTTATATATCCAATGGGATATATATGAAATCCATGTTCATCAAATTCAGCAGGCTAACATAAATGGTTCCCCATAATAAAATCCAAATATATGTGGATTCATGTAATGAACGAAAAAAATGTGCAAATAATAAAAACAACACACCCGTTGTACTATGGGTACTCAATAAGTCAGCAAGAAAGTCAAATCATACCTGATTCAATTAGTGATGTAATGGGAAAGTGTTCCCATAGTTTGATCACAAAAAATTTGAACAAGCTATCTCCAAATAATAATGAAGTGTGATTAATTTATCATAGTATAAATAGATTCAGTGAATGATGTATCTCTATAATACACATGGGTTATTGATTTATCTCCAATATTATAACCATGGTTATTGAAATATTTCTTATATAAATTTCAAGAATTAATGAATTAGCTATCACAAATAATGAAAAATGGTAAATGAGCTATCAAATTTGAATAATGATATCACTAGTATAAAAAAACCCAGTGGATGAGAAATAAAAATGGTAAAAAAGGTTTATAAAATATTACAAAACCCATTGAATTAGTTTCCATTATTGGTGAATGAGGTTTCACTAATATAAAAAATCCCAAGAACTATTGATCACTTGTAGTGAATGAGGTATCACCCGTATAGTGATCAAAGTGTACAATGTATTATTGAAATAACAATAACAACGAATGAATATTACTATTCTATGAATAATGGAGAATTATGTATCATCATATATATAACATGGATAAATAACACAAAACCAATATAAACAACATATGTGAATAATACATCACTATTAATAATATTTTGAATGAAGTATCACTAATCCATAGATGTAATATTATTAGGATTATGTGTATCTTAGTACCATCCAAAAACACACTCTTCATGAAAATTATAATACATATTGGGTCCTCAGATGATCAACCATGTAGAAGTATTAAACCCCATTTATCCCTCATATACATCAATTATTCACAATAAAATATATGTTATAAAAAATCACAATCACAATCATATACATCACTCTCTCTGAAGTGCAGTTCTCAGCTATAAACCGCCACACCTTACGAGGAAAAATATTCCTAATAAACCTTGGTCTTATCCCTTAATTAATGTTATTTATATCATAAAATTAATTATGAAAATATCTATACTTAGTAGGTATAGACGTCCTAGGGTCAAAATATCACTCAAATCACTCACTATGTTATCAATGCAGGATCTATAAACAATACTCACACATCCCCATCCAAGTTCATGATTTTGGAACATAAAAGAAATAAAATATATATAAAAATATTATTATGTCATTAATATATGAAACCAAACTTTAATCATCATGGAAACATAATCACCAGTGGTTAACTCACTAATCCATCCTTGGTGGATATCATGTTACTATACACTAGTTATCTTCTAGAAATTCCTAATAATTTCCTTTTAAACTATATATCACCTCTCTTGGGTGACCCCCAACCCATATGTTCTCCTCAAAAAATCCCCGAACCTCACCCCTATACTAACACCATAGTTTAACATCTCATGCAATTATATGAGACTGCTATAGGACACTAGAGCCAACACCCATGCTTGATACCTTATGAAGAATCCAATTTCATTTGATCAGATACCCTAACATGGGAAATATAGTCAGCGGTGGGAAGGTGATAAAAAAATATCTCTTCATGGAATTTCTATGAGTCAAACAGAACTATAAATACCTACATCACAAAAGTAGAACCTCATACTATTCCATTTAGGGTACTTCACACCCACTAATCCCTTATTATAAATAACATAATATATATAAATGGAATGCAAAACAATAATATTAGGGACTACCAACCTCAAAATTGGAGTTATCCCCTTATATAAAGAAATTCACACCACTTTGTTAATAACATCCACAAATTCAATCTTTCACCATCCCATGATCACATTCTTGAGCCTCTAACTCCATAACCAGTTCACCTTAATTATTTATAAAATAATTAAAACTAATTAGAATAATTAATATGTTTTCATATCCTTTAGGAATAAAATGCTTATACTATACTGGTAAGTGTTATATTCCCAAAACCACAAGCAATGAGTAAAAAATGTCTCTTAATACACACTTAATATCACTGGCGATAAAATTTTCAACATTAAACACAAATCCTTAATCAATTGATTTATAATTTTGGAAAACTATAAGAACATATCACGATAGTGGATTTCCAATCATAAAATCATATGTAGACATGGGTGTTTCCACATCTAAATGTACCTCCTTCTATCACACATGACTGCCAAATAATTTTAAACTGATTCTATAGAACTCTAACGTATTTGAAACCAAATATTTGTTTAAATTTCATTGGATTTTTATAAAGATGGAGAATAAGATGATACGAGGAGAAAAGTGAATAAAAAACATCAATCCCAAAAGAATCCCCCCATTCACTAATAATCAATACTATCTAAAGGAAGAGAGTAAGGGGAGTGGGTATATATCTCCCCTTATTCCATTATCCAAGGAATACTGAACACTTAGTGGGTTACACATTTTAAGAAGGAAAAAAATCTCAATTTTCTCTCCACTAAAAAATAGTACAAGGATTCACTAGGTACCCATACACTATCATTAACTACTAAGTGGCCATCACAAATTTCCCAAACCTTTACCAACACCTTAGGTTAACTAGTACCATACAACTGGGTAACCAGTGCCATTTTTGGAAAACTACAGGACCACTTAGTCTCCACTATATAGAAACCGTGTTTTTATTAATGGAATTGAATATTTTTATGAATATTTATATTGGTGTTTATAGAAGATTCTTAATTTAAAAGACATTGTGATAATATTAAAAATAAAAAATATAATACATAATTCATTTTTTATTCCATCATATTTAACCATATAATATCACCTTAAGGTAGCCCGAAATGGGAATACTTACATTGAGGTTATTTTTAGAATTTGAAATTTTACCTACGAGATGTGTTACTTTGATTATTTGATTTAGGGGTTAGACTAATTATTATTGTTCCTTTAAATAAAATATTATACTATTCACATATATTACCAAATTTGGTTAATTGATATATCATTATTAAATTTTTGTGAGATTGCCTATTGAGATAACTGGTCTCCCAATAGAGAGATCATGGTCCTTCATGTTCTCCACTATCTATGTGGTGAGAGTTTGAATCAACTTAAATCAATCTGAAAAGATTAATGTAATAACTATTCTCCATCAAGGTGGGAAATTTAGATTACATTTTACCCACGTTCTTTCCTTGTTATAAATTTTTTCTTCCATGGATTAGCATTTTTCAATGGTGGACCATGTTGAAGGATTTTAGAAATTAAAAACATGAATATTTGATAAAATTAAATATTTTATTAAATAATTTAAAATTGATTGTTTTGGTATAAATACAAATGTTGGTTTACTTTAATTTATATGATTAAAAACTTTTATTATTTGATAATCACCATTGGTATTGATTATTATAGTAATGAAATTGTTCATGTTTAATATTTATTATGTAACATTTTTGAATTTATATTTAATTTTTAAATTTTTTAATACCTAACTACTCATGAGTTTTCAGCATCTATCTTGAATTAAAATTTTCCCTCCCTAATTTCCACATTTTTCATTGAAGTTTAATGATAAACTATTCATGGGTGATAAAAACCTGTCATCCACCAAAAAAATTCATTGAGTATCATATCTACACGAATATCACTTTGATTAAATCATGAAATCTTTAGAAAAAAATTGGTGGGTACACAGAAAATATGGGATTGAGCATTAGAGATCATGGAATTATGGGGGTTTTGGGAATAATAGTGAAGGAAGGTAATGATGATGATGAAAAAAATAGGTAAGTATGGTTAAAAGTTGATCTAATGAGGTTAAATATTAAAAAAAGGTTTTTGTATATGGGAAACATTAAAGGAATTATTGGAGGAAGGAACATGCATGAAGGAAGCCAATAAATTCATAAGGATATGCTCACTACACATATATAATTCCTAATTACACACTGTGTAATCTTCTGAAATGAACTTATTTTATTTTAAGATATGTAGTTCTATGCTAAATAGTTTTTTAAAGATGATATTTGATGAAAATTTAGTTCAAATTTTTGGCATCAAAAGACTGATTACCCTCACATTTATCAGCATAAATTCTAGAAAATTTTGTTCGACCAAAACATCGATTTTTCCCCTACTATAAGTATCATGTATTGGAATGAGTGAGTCAGTGTGTATTGGATACACATTAACTGGATAATCATATACCCACTTACCATTTATTTCATGAATAAACCCTAAAAAACTTGTGATATAAACTAGAGTGCGTCCATAGCACACACCACTCTAGATGAGAGCACCACACACTATGTGCTCTAAAGAACATTTCATGTACATGGATAACAGACAAAGACATCCACATAAGTAGATGGAAAACCTTACCTGAGGGTCCTAATATAGACATACCACACTTTAATAGAAAATTAATACCATTATTCACATGTATTAGACTATGGTGGTCAAATTTCATCTACTTATAAGGCATATATTCCATGTACTTCTAAGTAAATGTCGTGAACTCTTTAGTTTTTAGTTTTTTTCATATATTCCTTTTTTAGGTGTCTATTTTGGATTTATGAGTAGTACATTATTTTTTTTTCATTTATAATTCAATGGTATACATATTTTCACCATTTAGGAATTATTTTCATGGAATTCAAGATATTATATTTGTAGGGAATTACTACATATAATTACATCAATGTGTAAGTGATTAGAGAAGAAACAAGGTTGGTATGCTTGAAAGGATACCATATCCTAGGAATTGGTCTTATGTAAAAATACAAGAGTAGATAAACCCCAAAAGTTCCAAGTCATGAGACATAAAATTATAGATTTGATAACCCCCAAGACTAAGGAATATTTCACAAGAGAGCTTCAAGTCATCCGTATGGATTGGTACACCCTCAAATCACATATTCTCCTCAGTGAGGTGCGGGTTACCATTACTGGTTCTTCTAATGGGTTTTGTGAAATTATTATGTGCGAGGTAGTTCATGTTATTTGGTTAATTCATCCCTCTAAATATTTCAAGTTTCTTTTATGTTAAACTTCTATAAAGCAAAGCTATAGTTTTTGATAACTTATTGATTTTGGTTACTTGTTACCATAAAAAATATATGGGTTTATTCTATTAATTTTACATGATGTCTTATTTTACAATTTTGTTTTTATGGAATCCTACTAGGTAAATTTATGTTCAACCTTTCATGTTCATTTTTAGGACATGTGTTATATCTATTATATTGAAACATATGTCGGTGGTGGTCTTACAAGACATAGATTTGGAGGAGTTGGTGCATTAAGGAGAATGATGGGGTTCATTATTGGTGGTGTTAATATGGATGTTGAGGTGACAAGAAGATTACATTTTCTCTTTTTTAGGTTTCTATATCATGGTATTTTATCCTTTATACTTTATATTTTTACAATATTTGGTTTATTTTTCATGTATATAGATATTTATAATTTTCACATTCATATTATACTATATATAAATATTAATATGAGTTATCACAATTATATTTTTTATATATGTATGGTTTTATTTTTGTTATATTTTATATGGAAACCTATTTGAGTGGCATTATTTGGTTATTATCACTAAAACCTATCTTATTACAGGAAGGATAGAGGTGGAACACTCACATTACTACTATATTTGGAAGGGTCTCAGTGGGTTAGGTCATATTAAAATAGTATTAGAGTAGTTTAAGTCTTAATTATGGGGTTTATATTTAGTGGTATTTTGATAATTGTATTGGGATACATAGTGTAAATTTATTTTTAATTTTATTAATAGATCAAGGAACCTAGTTATTAGTGTAGTTGACCAACATAACCTTTTACCATGAGTCTTATAACAAACTATCCAACCCATAACCCTTTGTCATATGTTATGAGATTTAATGATAAAGTACACACATCATGTAACATTTTTGTTAAATATACATTCTTGCTTTATTAGAGTTATCTCATCAAGATATTTTATACTATCCATGGTTTCATATTGTTAAACATAAGATGCATCCCCATAATTAGCCAACTTAAATTTTGTGGTAGGGACTTGCTGAGCCAGTTATAGTGATCTAGCCTGTATTCAATGGCCATCTGAGTGATGATACTTCCATCCGGGGAAATCATTATGAGATGTTTCATATACTTTTCAAGTAGAGAGTAGACCCACCCATGGTATATATAATAGTCCCTTAAGATTAGGATGATAATACTCTTAGTTTGAGAATTATTTGTGGGTACTATATATAGAGTACTTTTATTTATAGGGGTGAGCTAGGTCCTTATTCAATAGTGGATTAAACGTATACTATTTCTAATTATTTATATCTAGTTTAAACACACACTAATTTGATGTTGGTTCTTACTACGTGTCTTCTCATTTGACTATATGGTCATTGGTTATTATTGATCGCATAGGCTCAAGAAAATAATAGTTTACCCTCATCAGAGTTTGATCAATTATTCATAAAGGAGTATTATCTAGTGATGTTGAATATGGTGTGATTTAAAGATATAGTAGACCTCAGGAAGGTAAATACAAAAACATATCTATTCATTGAAAGGTTTATAGACAAAATAATGTATTCACATGATACTATTCATGATATATTTCTTTTATATTGGATGTTTGAGTGAGGCCATTGGTGGTATATACCCATTTGGATGAATACCCCTAGGTATTCCCACTTATTCCCGAGTTTTAGAGCATTCTATGGTAATTGATAGTTTTCTAGAAGAGTTTTAGCTAAGTGTTGCTGTAGGGTCATGATTTCTTGGTGTGGAGTCATCAAAAATAGTTAGCTATAATTGTAGTTCAAATCACTCCATCATAGGCACACACCTTAAAAATCCTATCATCAAAGTCAAGTAGTTGATGGATTATAGTTTGGTTTAACCCAACCACTATATTGATCATGTTTTTCCTGTATAGGTAGAATAAATATGGATTGATATTTCCCTAAAAGTAATGAAATAAATGATAACCTAGAAGGAATAGTGGATGAAATTCTTTGATATAAATGGATTAGATTCTAGAAACCTCCCTCTGGTTAATAGGGTGTCCCTAATAGAGTGGTTTATATCAATGGAGATGGTGGTATAATAGTTAAAAGGGATGGGAAATTCTTTGACCCGCTACCACCACCACCTCTCCTAGAAGGACTGTGATATATACATGGTGTGGAGGTTAGGGAATAGGATGGATAATGATTATGGATGGGTTTTATTATATATAACCCAACGTGGTTTGTGGTTTTTTTGTATCTTCTATACATTGACTCTAGTACACATTGATACCAGAGGAATTCATTAATTTTTTAATGTGTCCTTTTTTAGGAGCTTGAGAACTCAATAGTTCTCCTAGACCTACCATTACATCTATGGACACATATTGGTGGTGATAATCCTCTCTCTTATATCTATATTCTATGTGATATTACTATTGGTAGAGAGACACTCTCCAGGGATCCCATCATTATTGAGATGAGAACATATAATGTTATACTTTTAATGGAAAATTTATCCATAGTCGAGGATTCTTTACATTTTTATCAATGAAAAGTTATTTTTCGGTGAGTATGTGGATCTAAATTCACCTTCACTAGTGAATGATTCCCTTAGTTGGGATAATTAAAGATAAAACTCCAGTGATTACATCTAATTACCTTTCAAATAGAAAGCCTAAATTTATATACCATTGGTTTTATAAAGGAATAATTTCCAATAATCATTAAGGAGTATATATAAATTTTCCTAGAGGTTGTTTTTGGGTTTCCCCATTATTTATAAGTTTATTATGGTATTATATTACACACAGTGACTACACCAATATCTTCTTCTCTTTATATGATAGAACCGATTGAGATCAAAGAGTTGTGTGGTTGGAGGATCTATTAGATAAAGGTTTTGTTAAACCTAGTGTTCCCCATTTAACATATTTTTTTATGTTATCTATGAAAGAAGATTAGAATTTTAGGATTTCTATTGACTATGACCACATTAATTAGGTGAAAATATAAAACAAATAATCTATTATTAGAATCCATGGCCTCTTAGACAAACTAGAAGGAGTGAAGTTTCTCTCAGTGACTGATCTTATATTTTTATATCAAAAACTTTATATTCATGAGTAGAATATACTGAAGATGGAATTCCAGCGTCACTATGGTAATTATAAAATTTTATTGGTGTCATTTGGTGTGATGAAAGCTATTAAAATGGTTATGAGACTCATTAAAAATATATTTAAACATTATCTATGATGGTTTATAGTGGTTTTTATTGATGCAATATTTATTTATTCTTAGATAGAGGAGAAGGATGCCAAGAATTTGAGGGTTGTTATGTAATTAATTCAATGGAATACATTATTTGGAAAGCTCTAAAAACATATGTTCTAAATTTTTATAGATTATTTTTTAGGTGTGGTATTTCAGAGGGTATATATACAGTTAATTATATAAATGTAAATTCTATAATGGTTTGGGAGGAACCCAAAATGGGTTTTATGGTGTGTATATTCCTTTGGGTTTTTGAAGTATTATAATAGATTCATGTAAGTAATCTCTCATATGGAATACATTATAGATTCACTTACTTAAAAATGTATTCCATTCATTTGGAATGTGAATTGTTTTAGCGATTTCGAGGATCTGAATAGAATATTGACCAGTGACTAAATTTTTTTGATTCATGTGGAAGGAGTGGAGTGTGTAGTGTAAAATGATGTTTCCATGTCTGGGATTGGTTTTGTGCTAACATAGAGTAAATTTTGATTTTCCTATCAATCAATAAAACTAATACTTGATGAGAAGAATTATATAACCCATGACTTGAAGCCAATGTATATAATATTTTACATGAAGATGTGGATATATTATTTTTTGATGAGTGATTTATGGCCTTCATAGATACTAAGGTCTTCAAGTATATATTTTCATAAATGGAACTCAATTTGAGGTAGAGGTTGTCACTAGAGTTATTGTAGGATAATTACTTCAAGATTGTCTATAGTTCATATAAGGGAAATATTTTGGTCTATTACTTTAGTATGAAATATCATGTTGAATTTATATAGGAGTTTTTAGAGGTGTTATATTCCTTAAAATTAGATTATGCGAGGTACTAATATATTTCTTACCTTCAATTATTCGTGTTATTCCATACAATTATTCATCATATGAAGGGGTCCCATCTTAGAGATATTTATTGTGACATTTTCTAGTACTAAATTTTCTTTAGATATGCACCAAATGAAATTTTTAAAGGAGGGAAACATGTCATTTTTAGGGTAAACAATGGTTTCTATATAGATTCATGAGGAAGTGTTGTAGGTGTATCAGACCTTCACTCTAGAGTACATCCTGAAATTATGATGATATATAAAAATCACAACCACTCATTTTCATCGTTGAGCATTAATATGGGTATTTATGAGTTAATATCCTAATACCACACTATTTAGATGGCGAAGACTGAGCACCAGGTTCCCACATGTTTGATTCAACTCCTTGAGGTTCTAAAGTTGAAGGGGAATTATATGTTGATGGATTTTATAACTGGACTTACATTATCATTGAAGGGTCATGCCACTATCTAGGTGACTGTTGACTGGCTAAAAAAGTCTGCTAATGTTTTTCCAATTTGCGAGTAGAGATTGATTAAGTAGTTTAGACATATATATGAAGATGTGATTGTGAGATAGCATGGGATACACTCAATGATTATCTTCAACTATAGTTTTCAATTCAATTTCTCATTTTTGAAGCATTTACATGAGGATTTTGTGACCCGATTATTTCTAAGTGGTATATTCCACCCATAGAATGATAGTTATACCTAAGGGACAATTTAGGTTGTTAAGGGATATGTTTAGAGGTTTCATACTAGATTTTGGTTGGAGTTTGTTAATAACCAACCATCAGTAGAGTTTGTATAAAAAAATAATATATCACTCTAAATTGAAATGAAGTATTTTGAATTCCTTTATGGGATACCACAAAGGGTTACCCCTTTACTATATATGAATTGGTGAGTCATATCTCTTTGGGGAAAGGTTGGTGTGATTGATGAAAGAGAAGGAAAAATTAATCTGGAATTTCTTGGGGATAGACTAGATATTTATAAAGTCCTACATAGATAGAAGAAAACGACCTTTGGAATTTGAGGAATGATACTATCTTTTATTTAAGATCCCATCTCGGTGTAGATTGAGAAGGTTTAGTTGGGAGGGAAATTTATCATCAAGGGTTTTTTAGAATATTCTAGATTCTAGGAAGGATGGGAGAGGTTTTTTATCACCAAACATTACCCCAAAGGGTACATAGTGAAGATCATTTTCTATCTCACCCATCTGAGGTAGTACATGCATGATCTATCACAATTTTCAATTAGATTTAGTTATATTTCATGGATGAGACTACCTTTATAATGTACCCCATATCTATTGAGTATTTACAATAGAGTTTTATTTTTTTGGTATGTGACTGCCTTGGTTCATGTATTATGGAAACACATGAATATATAGGAGAACTCATGAGAATTTGGGGACCAGTTGTGATCTCTGTACCCCCTCTAATTTGATTATTTATGCTATATTGGATGAAAGTCCTTAATGATAGGGAGTATATATTGACCCATATAATTTTCATAACACCGTTGAATATTTTGAGTAATGTTTATACATATTTCTAAAAAATATTTATAGGTGTTGGGTTGTTTAAAAAGTAAATAATATAATAAATATATTATTCGTATTAGTGTATATGAGAAAATTTAATTTCTTATCAATGGAGTCCTGAATAGAAATTTAGATAGCACTGTTGTGTCTATAATATAGATTTTTTCTTAAAATATATATAACATTTTTTTGATCTTTGAGACTCTGACTGATTTTTTTCTAGGTATTTTAATAAAATAAAAATCTTCACACCAATGAAATAATTTGGTATATAAATATATCATTATAAAATTTTTGATAGATTATTAATCATGATCATTGGAAAACCATAAATTGGAATATTCTTCATTCTTTATGTTCTTGACAATCTTCATTGTGGTGGTGATAATGAATATGCATTAAGATGGAAATATTGAAGCTATGACTATTAAATATTTTAGTAAAGAAGTGCAATTTACATTCTCATCATGGTTTTCCCATATTCTATTTTTTTCTTCCACTTATTAACCCATTTAAGTGGTGAATATTGTTGGATAATTCTGGCTATGTATAGTGAAAATACTTTATACAAAAATTTTTTGATTAAATAATTTAACTTAGATTATTTTTATGTTATAAAATGGAATTATCCTTATATTTATGTTTAATTAATATTATTAAAAGATTTTATTTGTTGATAATTAATTTTTTTTATAATTAACCTAGGGATGAAGCCTCCAAGTCAAGTTAAATTTTTTTGGAAAGGTTTCTCATGGATTATTATGATAATTAATTTAATAATATTAAATAATAATATTATAACATTATTGAATTTATATATAATTTTTTAAAATATTTGAATATATAATCATCTACCAAATTCCCACTCTAATCACAAATTAAAATTTCCACTCCAAGTTTTCAATATTCATTATTTGAAATGAATATGAACAAATTTTTGGGTGATCCTACACCCACTAGCCAACCATTGATCATTGAGTATTATATCTCCATCCATATCAATTTTATTTAGTCATGAAATCACAATCCAGTGATGGTGGGTGGATGAGGAATTTCATGTTCAGAAATTTTCAATAGTGGCATGATGGAGACTTTAGGTGGAGCAATAATAGATGATGAAAAAACAAAGGATGAACATAGTTTAGTCTGGTGAGGAGTGATAGTGAGTCTAGGGTAATTAGATATGGGTGATGTTTGAAGCTTGGTTAGAGGTGGAGGAGACCATTCAGTTCATAGGGAGACTTACTCTACAAATTTTGAATTCATGATTATACAAAATGTTACTTTGGGTCACATTCCATGTATCACATGATCATAACCCCATATGTTCTCAACATACATTCTTAGACATCAAGTTAGACACACACATCGTGTAATCCCTTATTTCATGTCATGTTTAATGGAAGAAACAACTTAGTGTATGTAAGTTATACATTGCATGTATTTGTATATACCTACATGCCATGTATTTCATTGATATATTGGGTATAATTAGTTTGACCACCTGGAATGCATCTTGTATATACTTCTACCATGAAGAGTAGAACCACTTTCCTTGTAATTTAATGAAATTGTCGTGTACTATTCTGAATGAGATAAAATTCCTCTATCATACCTAAAAAACATGATAACATGACCTAAATTTTATGTTCTTTTTTGTGAAAATACAAGTCTATCATTATATATATATATTAGAATATGAAGGTATATTACTGGTTACTAATAAGTATTATATGCTATGTACTCTTAAATATATTCCATTTACGAGGATATTTTTAGAATTATTAAAATATATTTTCCAGAGTTTCAGTTTTGGATTTATGAGTAGTCCATCAAAATAAAATTTTAATGTATAATGTGATTCTATATATTTATTCATCATTATAGGAATTATTCTCAAGGTGTTTGATGAGTTAAAGTTCAATGTCTTTTATAGTGTTGATGATATATGATGGTGGATGATTAGAGCATATATGGGGTCTGTATCTCCCTTGGAAGCATCTAATATCTGGGGAATGGGTACTCCATGAAATTTTTAGATTAGGTAACCCCATATTGTTGGGGTGAAGGTCATACAATTATATTGTTAATAATAACATTCACGGGGGAACATTACACATGATGAGGCTTGATTCCTCTATAGGGCTAGTACTCCCTGGACTGATGTCCTCTCCTAGGTGTGGAATAGGTTATCAATTACCTTTACTACCGATAGATGACATGTAGGTCAAAAATGCAAGGTAGTTCATATAATTTATATTTTATTATGTTATAGATGTTTTAGGTTAATTTTATGTTAGACCTATATGGAGGTGATCTCTAGAATTAAATGACCTATTGAACTTTGGTATATTTTTCCTTAAAAGAAATATAGTGTTATTATATTAAGATAACATGATGACCAATTTGGTAATTTTTTTGTAGGGTGTTCTACTGAGTATATTTATACTCACAATTACACCAGACTCATGCACACAAATGTTGTGTTTTTAAAAAATATGTATAATTATATGGGGGTATTAGCATACATGGGGATAATAGAGATAATATGGTTTTTTATAGAGGGTCTTTGTTGAATTTTTTGTTAGTGGTGTTCATGTTAGTGTTGTAAAGACATGGAGTTCACATGTTCAATTTTTCAAGGTTATTATATTATGATATATTTTGATTTGTATATTTTCTTATTACTATCTTCAGATTATTTTTCTTTGATTATGATATTTATCATTATTAAATGCCTGTTATACTCTAGATAATTATTCATATGGGTTTTAATTTTCCTATTAATGTTGATATGTGTGGTTGTATGAATGTTTTATTGGCTAGGTCCTCCCATTGGATGGATATTCCTTCCAAATACATGTGTCGAGCACCAGACCTACAAGAGTCAGGCATTGGGGGGGGGGATAAAATCGACCTATTTTCCACTGAAGTGGGACCCCAGTGGGTTAGGCCATGTCACATTTAGTACCCAGTTTACCAATAATAGGTACATGGTGGGTTTAACTATTTATTATTAGTTATAAAATATCACAAACCATGTTAAACATATCTATATTTTACATCATTTACATAGTCTAAAAAAATTATCTAAAAAGTAGTCACCTAATCCCATGAATGAAAGTTTTACTTCCTTTGAGGACTAGTTACATAAGAAAATTATCTTACACAACTTTTATCATTTATCCCCAATCGAACCCCACTAGATCCCTTCTAGACTTCACACAAGTTACACTCTTATTCCTAACCTTTGGGATGAAAATATATGAAAGGGGTTATCTCATATTCTTAGAAGGGGTAAATTTAAGTGATAATAATCATAGATTTTAAGAAAGTATAGAATGAGAATATGAGTATGATCATGATACATAATAAAATCATATATAAAAAATAATAGAATATAAATCAAGTTTCATGGGATATGGTTTGGCATAACATTATACATGAACCAAAAGTGTGTGGAAAAATTAATTGATTAATATATTCCATGATATCTTTACACAACCATAAGAATATGTATAAAGGTGTGTCATACACACATGCATAAGAAAATATATCATTTTGAACAGAGATTAACCAAAATTATGTCCACACATAGTTTTTTGATTGTAGACTAACCACAATTATACTCATTAACAACCTGATTAGCATAACTAAAAAATAATTATACACACACAAACAACCTTATGAGAATATAAAAACAACTATTATACCCATTCATAACCTTTTGTCATTGATAAAATATAATTTTACCCATGTAAAAGATTCTGAGTATAGTTAAAGAGAAAATATACCAACACACAACCTTATGATAATAGAAAGGCCAAAATTATATGAACACATAAAATCATTATCTCAAGATATATAAAACATTAACCAATTCATTGGAAAAATATATTTGAACACACCCGTCATCATTAGAAAGTGCGAGTGTCACTCAAAAATCATTCACTATTTACATCATAAAGAACCTGTGGAAAAAAATGGGTTTTAAAAAACATCCAAATGGAATACATTAACTTTTCATCAAGAACCCATGGAAATAAAATGGGTGTCTTGAAACATCTAAAGGGTATAAAATAAAAACATGAATTAAATAACTTGATACCAAAAACTTGATCACCTAAAATAATCACATGATAAAAGAAAAATATATGGTGAATCATGAAACATAACTCCATTGGAGGTACATCATTTTGAAGGAAGAGAGGAAAATGAAAGCTAAATAAAAAAATATTTTTTAATCATTTATGTAAAATCCATATCAATGGGTTTCTTTTCAAAATGTTTCCTTTGATTTATTCAAAATGTAAAAGGTAAACAGTTAATGGATGTGAATTTTAATTAAAAACTATTTTAAATTGACATATAAGAGAAGAAATGATTTAAATTAAAACATTTAGTGATTATTGGGGAAATAAATTCAAGAAGAAATTGTATGACCCAATTAAATAGTTTTTTTGTTACCACAACCCTTATATTTTTCGTTGTTCTCAATAAAAGTAATTTAACATCCTCACTTATTGTATTTTCTCTTTTTTAAACGAGGGTAAACATTTAATGATTGGTATTTTGGGAAATACAGAACCTCTTTAGGGTGGTAAAGAGTTTTGAGAAGAGGGATGGTCAGAGTTTTGGCTAAACATAATGGGTTGTGGTGCAAGGGGAAGTTAGGTGAGGAGTTCCCCTTTTATAAGTCCAAAGGGATGAAATTTTTTTAAATACAAAAAACTTTTCAATAATGGGAAGTCACACTCTAGGGAAGTGGATCTAAAATTGGGATGTAATGGGGAGGGGAAGGTAAATGGTCCAGAAGCGTCTCAACTAGACATTGATACACATGATTGAAAAATGGTTAAGGCTATTTACTCTTATACTATTACTTTTATAATTTTTTTATTTACTATAATAACTTGGTTTTACCAAAGTAATATATCCTTTATAATTAAAAGTAAAATGAACCTTAATATATAATTTGGACCTTGTGATTCCAAATTTATAATACATTTAATTTAAATTAATTTATAAAAGTGGCAGTTTTTTAAACGATAGGTATATAATGTATTGAAAACAAATTTTTGAAAAAACTATTTAGTTATAAAATGTGAAATATGGGTTTACAATTTTTTTTAAAATTATATATTCACTTATATCATGCATATTTTTCTTTATAAAAAGGTATAATGAATTTTTGATTCATATTTATACACTAATAGTATATAAAAATCATGTTATGTGTAAAAATTGTATTTTTCACTATACTCCTATAAATATTTTTTTATAAAAATATTAAAAATTCATCTTAATATAATATTTAAGTGATAAGAAATATTTAGTGAGTTTTTTCAAATTCAAATTATATATATATTTTTAAAAAACATAAAATACAGCAGAAAACTGTTTTTATTGGAAATCTAATATTGGAATATTAATTTTTCTTCTATATTTTAATAATCATTACAGTGTTATGATATTATTAATTAAATCAATATATATTATTGTTATTGTATCATATAAAAGTAGTTTCATTAAATAAAATTTCAATTTCTATAAAATACATTTTTATGCATGAAGTGAATTGAGGAAAACTGACCTTTGAAAATTTATTTTTTTTTATAATATCTATGAATATAAATATTTTATTAAATATTGATATAATGAAAATTTAAACTTAAAGAACCGCTTATGATCTTTACATAATATCTAAGTATTATATAGATTTGATTGTAGTTTTTTGTGGTGGTTCATCTTGCTTGTATCATGTGGAGAACTATAGGAGTTTAAATTTCTCTCATGTATGGGTTATCTCAATTTTCAATTGATCAAGCACAACTTGGGCATGGTTTGGGGAAAAAATAGGTAAGATAACTCCCTTTAGATATTATTAAAACGTGTTTCATAATGAATAACACCTCTTCAAGATTCTATTTATTCTAACTTTATTTATTGATTTTTTGATATGGTTAGTTCAATTTATACCAACTAATTTAACCGCAATGTTTTAGAAGTCATATTTAATATTCAAAATAAATCAAAGTTTTTCATTTTTAGTCTTTATGGTGCATAAAACATGTTATAAATATAATTTATATTTAAGGGATAATATATTCTAAAATATCAGGGTGTTACATCCCCCTTAACTAAATCGATTCCTTTCTAATTTAATTATCACATACTAATGAAATAGTTACAGATGTACTTAATATAGAGATGTCTCAGGATTTGATTTATAAAGTGGTATCAACATTAGTAACATGGGTTGGTATTGAAAACTCATCCATTCATTCACAATATACATGCAACAATATAGGGTTTCTTTTAATCCATTTATGCTAAATACTTCCAATGATTGGGGTTAAAGCATATATATATGAGAGTATTTTCCTAAGATAGTTTTTCATTGTACTTGTAGTGAAAAAATTCCTAATTTGATTTAGTATATGAAATATGAACTCTATATTTAATTACTATAGAGGCGATGCGGAGATTATTAATCCATTTACAAAATCACATCAAATTTTGATAAATTAAGAATAATTGGATTTTTAAGATGCATATTCCTTTAGACATATATAAGAGAAGGATTATTGACTTGGGATGTAATTTCCATACCAATAAAGGTTTTTATTGACTACTTGATGTCTTATAAATAGAAATTTATAGATATAAACAAGTATGTAGAACATGAATCAAATAGAAATTTTTTAATTTTTAGTTGGTGTTGTGGGTTTCCTTCATTCTTCATTTACATGTATAAATTCAGTAGTTGTGATTATGAAGGATTTCCTTATTCCACTTACCCCATGAGGCTAATGACGTTCATTATTATCATTACACCTTAGTTTTGGGGACATATGAACATAATTCCCACACTCTTTACATTTTAAGAATTGGAAATTCTTCTCCTCCATTTCATTGATTATCCTCCTTTTCTACCCTCCTCAATCATGAGCTTGATGGTTAATCCTTCCCCACATAAAAAATTATCATCTTTCTTTCCTATGAGGGCATGTGTTCTTTGTTTTACATTTTTGACCTATTGGTTGTTGAACATTCCTTCATCAATGAGTTTTTCATCAGATTTTCCATGAATTCCCTCTATACATTTCTTGTCAATATAGTCCCCAATTTTCATTTCCACATTAAGTACACATGTAACAAACTATTCATTTCCATAAAAGTCTCTTCCAGTTAATTCCTTTCAAATACTTGTTTTTAGTGCACTAATGATCCATTTGATCTTACACTTAGGGAAATAAATAAAAATAGAGGTGTAGCTTGTGAGTCTTGTGAATATTTATTCACAATTAATCACTAATTCATCATAATTTTCTTTAACTATATGAATCCTCTCTTCATTTTCTTATGAGGAGTTTGGGGAAAATATTTACTAAATAATATCTTTTTGAATTTTTCCCATTTGACAGTCAAGTCATTCTTTTTTTTTCGTAATCCAAATTAGATTCCACCATTGTTAAACCTCACCTACTAGGCAATAAACAGATACAAATACCTTCTAATTCTCTAACAATTAGAGAATTAAAAATAAAGTTTTCTTCATATTGATCCATTCCACAACAATTTTCGAATTCAAAGATCCACTACATGATAGTGGAAACTGTCACATGAAAGATTAGATAACACACTTCTTCTTCATTAGTACATTTGAAAGTTCAATAAGGTTTTTATTATTTTTCTTAAACTAGGATAACATTACAATAAATATTTCACTCCATTATCTATACTATTCAGTTTCTAATTAGAATAATCATTGCATTTTCCTTGTAATACTATGTTAAATCAGTTTATCCTTACTCCAAAAATTTCTCAAACTAAAAGATTTAATCATGAGTGATGAATATATACAACATAAAGGAATTATGAAAAGTTCAACCTCAACATGTGTAACTTATTGAAACCATCAAATTATCTTTTAGTTCATCTAAAATCAGTCTGACTCAAAATATATTTCTTTAGGTTGGGTTATCTGATATTCCTTAACCTAATTCTTAACATACTAAATCATTCAAAATTTCTTGCAAGTAAGATATAATTAACCAATTCATATCACATGAGAGTGTTTAACTAAGTGTCCAGTTAGGAATCTTTGTTATGATTTAGGTAATTATTGAGTTAATACCCAACCCATATTTTTAGGGTAATTACACCTAGTTATATGTGTACTAGATTTTCAGTCCAATGGTAGAATCTATAAAGGGATGTTATTGTTAGGAAAACCAAAAAATACCTTCTTTACCAAAATTATAATATATTATCCTAAACTTAGACTTATCCCTTAAACTTAACCCTTGGGTCCTCAATGATGTTCTCTAATCATAATATACCAAAATAACTGAACTAATCCAAAAAAATAACTAAACCATAATCAGATACTAGATATAGTGACACAAACTAAACATATCTTTATATTACATCACTTAAATAATATAAACATTACAACACACAATTAATCACAAAATATGAAGAAGATAAGGTTTAGTTTATTTGAGTACCATCTAAATAGGAAACATATTTTACAAACTTTTTAATGTTTCTCCATAATTGAATCATACTAGATAAATTTAAGATTTCTCATAAGTTTCATTGTAATTCACAACCAGATTGATGGAAACATAAGAAATAAATTAGATTAGATGCTCAGTAATGGTAAATATGAGCAATAATAATCAAAGATAATAATTTAAAATAATATGTTCATATGAGTTTAATAAATATAAATATGAAAATATTACCCAAAAAATCATAGAACATAAATCATGAATCTTGGTATTAGGACTGATATACCATATGAAGTGCTTCAAAAGAGTGTGGAAACATTAGTAAATAAAAACAATCCATGTGATCATGAAATATTTATAATAATATGTATAAAAGTGTTTAATAAAAGTAGAAATAATAAAATATTTCAATTTGAACATTTCTTAACCACAATTATGTCTACAGACAGACTTTTTTAGGATAGCTTACCTGCAGTTATACTCAAGAATAACCTTGTGAGTATACGTAAACTATAGTTCTATTCACCTTAATCTTTGTGAGGATATCCAAACATATGTTATAACCACCCAAAAATATTTGAGCGTAGATAAATTGAAATTATACCCACATACAACCATTTTATTATTCCCGAACCACAATTATTCCCACAGAGAACCTTGTGATAATAAATAAACTATGATTATACCAGGACACAATCTTGTGAGCATTAACAAACAAAAATAATAACTATACACAAAATAATTATCTATTTATATATAAGACCTTGACAAATGGATTGGATGGAAATATAGAACCCCACATTTCATAATACATGTATATGAGTACCACTAAAAAATCATTTGGTTTTCACATTATAAGTGAAGTATGGAAATAAAAATGGGTTTCATAAAACATCCTAATATAAGCCATTCATGTTTCAAAAATAATCCATGGAAATATACTTGCTTTTATAAAACGTCCAATTAGAATAGAATAACATAATGAATTAAATCGTTTGATTCCGAACATGAAATGATAAAAATTTTGGGTGAAACATGAAGTATAAACCCATTAGTGGTATATCAGTTTGAAGATTGAGAGGAAAATGAGAAACAAATCACAAAAGAGTTTTTTTAATTAGTGATGTAAAATTCATAATCACAAGTCTCTTTTAAAAAATACCATATTTTTTTCTTATAAAAAATTTAAAATAAATCACGTCATGGAAGTGGATTTGAATTAAAAAATAATATTTCCCGAGATATATAAGAAAAAAAATTATTCAATCTAGAAATTTCTTTGAGAACATGGCAAAAAATTCAATAATAAAATTAATAACACAAAGGGATAAGTTTTTGTTACAAAAATCCATTACATTAACCCCTAATTCCGATGAAATTTTTTCAACCTCCTCATTTCTTACTTTGTATCATTTTCAAAGGGGTATAATAATTAAAGGGATGGACTTTTGAGAAGACCAGAACCTCTTTAATGTGGATAAATGTTTTTAGGAGAGGGTTTTGAAGATTTTTGGTATGAAATTAGTGGGATTTTGTATGAGAGGATATGAGGGGAGGAGTTCACCTTTTATAAGTGAAGAGGGATGGTATTTTTATAAATACCCATCAATTTTCAATAATAGGAAGTCAATTTTAAATCAAGTGACTCCCAAATTGGGAAATAATGTATAGTATAAGGGATAAGGTTAATTAACAAATCAAAAACACATACCCACACATGTTTTAATGATGTTTGAGGTTATTTACTCTTAGATTGTATCTTTTATTATTTATTATTTTATTTCTTAACAAATTTTTACCCATGTATGTTTTAATTTATGATTAAATACAAAAAATAAATTGTTATATAATTTGGACCTAATGATTCCAAATTTTAAAATCCATTTTTTTAATTTATATAAATGATAAAAAATTAATTTTAAAATAATAACCATATAATGTATTGATTTTTTTAAAATAAATAATTTGTTTTAAAATGTTAAATATGGGTTTATAAATTATAAATATATTTTTTGAAATTATAAATAATTTTATAAAATACATATTTATTCTTAAAAAAAGATATCATAAATTTCCAATTCATACTTATATACTAATAATGTCATAAAAGTCATGTTATTTGTAAAAATGGTAATTTTCACTATCACATAAAAATCATTTTTAGAACAATACCAAATACTAATCCTAAGTAAATATTTCCTTGATAAATTAAAATATGATGTTATGTTTTTGAAAATAACATTCTAAAATTTATAATTTTATTAGTTAAAAACATAAAATATAAAGAAAATATATTTTTATAGGAAAGTGACATTTGATATATTACTTTTTATTTTTCCTAAAAATTAAAAATTAATATCATGTTAATTTATTATTAAAATTATCTATATATCTTGTTATTATTCAATAATAATTCAATTATTTAATTTAAATAAAAATATATTTTTTGGAACATAAATTTTAAGCATAAAATGAATTAAGAAAAGATAACTTTTAATAATTTCTAAAAATTTCTGAAATATAGATAAATATAAATATTTTTTTAAATGTTTATAAAATAATAATTTATACTTACATAACCCCTTATAATTTCCATTTAAGACATAAGTATAAGGTAATCTCGGATTTTAGTTTAAATGGCAGCTCGACAAGAACAGATCTTGTGGAAATATCCATGATCTTAAACTTCTATCATGAATATTTTTTCTCAAACCATTACAACTGGTGTTCATCTTGGGCTTGATCAAGGAAAACCTTATTTAATATACATACTTTTTGAGATTAGAAAAATTGGATTCATAGGGAATAATTATTATTTTGGATTTTATTTCATCTTACTTTCTTTATTCATTTTGATGTATGGTTACTTCAAGTTTTACAATCTAATTTAATGAATATATTTCAATAGTCATATTTATATTTCAAAATATTTCACAGTTTTTTGTTTTATTTTGGTATATTGCTTGAAACATGAAATTGATACAAGTATATTTAATAGAAAATATATTTTGAAATGTTTTGCATTTATATAAAACCTACTCCACCTTATAACTAGAACCTTTGAAAACTACTTCTCACCTTAAAACATGGAAAAAATTGTCCTCTAATTAGATTTATATCAACAAAAATACAATATAATTGAAAATTTAAAATTTACACTATCTGTTGTCCCATTAGAGTCGAGTTCCTCATCATCTCTACTGACTACTGAAGGTGGTACTCACTACATTCATTCATTTTATTATAACCCATTTGGGGGACCTTTAGCCACATTTTTTTGTGTTTTAAATGAGATAAGTGCTTTCATTAATTTTTCATCATTCATTTCCCTTATGTACCTTGAAATACATGACTTATATGATAAATTTAATCCACTAAATCTAGTAAATCCCATATCATTTTTCTTATATTCCATATTCCGACCATTTTCTCTAATTTTGGTTGATAGTTTTATAGTTTCTGATATGTGATTCTAATGAAACATGGTGGAATAATTCTTTATTATTGTGGATATCTTGTTTCTTAGTGATGAGAGGTTAAAAAAGGTTTCCATAATATTGCTATTTTCTATTTTGATAGAGATAAGTTACATTATAGATTTATTAGTGACTAATTTTATTTTAGTTCAAATTTGGGATTTGTATGGGCTAATGACTTTATAAATTTATGGTTAATGATTTTACATGTATATAAAGAGTTTTTTAGATGGTTTAGATTATTATTTTACAGATATAGTTGATGAAATTTAACAATTCCTTTTTAGGAAGCTACTTTGTGGTTATTGGAGTAGAATATTCCCACTAAATAGTTATTTTGGGTATTCTAAAACCGACATGATATTATTTGAGAGTTTCCTATAATGTATGTTTTACTTCATTTTTCAAAAGTTTAATAAATGATTATTATTATTATATGGAAATGTTAATGGAAGGTTTTATTAAGTGTATTTATTTTCATAACATAATTTACATTCGATATTTTTTTATTTGAACAAGCTTGGAAGTTCCATGATAAATTATTATTATTATAAAATTTATGATATGTCATATGAGTAATTTTAGTCTTGTTAAATCCTTTTCACCTATAATGGTTGTTATTATTTTTAATTATTTACTTTATATATATATAATTGTTTTTTCATATAATTTCAATGTTTTTTTTATAATTTTCACATTCATGCATAATGATTACTTATTATTGTTTATGTATATAATTTCCAAAGAAATTTTTTATTTTTTAAATTTAATATAAAAATAAAGTGGTTAAGAATTTATATTGTTTTATTACAGTGCATACCAATAGCTATCTTTTTTATCCCTAACATGAGTTGTGATTGGTCCCTGAACCATGATTAAATTTTATATATTATTCAATGTTTCTGATGATTCATTGAGTTATTAATAAAGGTACAAAGTGTGAATTGTTTCTTCTTCACAATGAACATGAATGAAGTATAAGTCATTAAAATAAAATTAAAATTTGGATTAAGAGGTTTCATTGATGAAGTTGAAACAAATTGGTTTAGAGGTATATAAAGGGATGATTTAAATTTTAGTTATTTTAATAATTTACCTTAAATGAAATATATATAATTATAATTGTTTTAAACATTAAATTTTTCTCTTAAACATAGGTAATTAGGGTATTTATTATAATAGAATGGTTATTTTAAGAGTTTCATACTACTGGAAAACGTGGGATGAATTTTTAGTGGTGGTTTATCAGAATAAATTCATAGAAAGATACTTTTTAAAGACCTATAGATTTTTTACTTTCCCTAATTATTTTCTTCCACCTATTCTTTTCCACTGTTCTGTGCTTTTTTGTGTTACCCTTAATCATTATTGTGATTTTATTTTGGTTGAGAGTTATTATAATTAAGTTAATATTTTTTTTAATGGGGAGGTTTTTATTTCAAGATTTTCCACTTTTTTTTCTTTTTACTTTTTATCATGCCTTTTGTGATTCTTAATGGTTGTAGTTGGTCTTCTTGGCTTTAAAATTTTTTATACTTGGGTTTTCTTTCCCCAATATATTTAGTGTTCTATTATTTATGTAAAAGGGTTATTTTATTACTTTAATTATACTCTTTGATGTTAGTATTATTTTATTAAGGGTCATTATAGATAAGAATATAATGGGAATTAAGTTGAGAGATTTTAGAGGAGTGGTCAGAGTTCTTACATTTAAAAAATAAGGTAAGTATGATATTGGAACAATATATTCTTGGGGGGAGATTATGGGGATTCCCTTTAGTATTGGATTTAGTGATATAGTGTGGGAAAATTAGTTAAGAGGATTTTATGGGGTGGATTAATTATTTGATACTCCGACACATTAGTTATGTCAACCAAGAAGTATATTATGAGACACTTATTTATTGAAATATTGTTCCATAATTAAAGGGTTAATATTTATTTGTTATAATTTTAACTTGTTTTTATTTGAATATATGAAAAGTTTTTCAATTTACATTCTTTTTGTACCCAGGGAAAGTGGTAGTCCTTAATGAGGTTATTATGCCTGCTGGTTTGGTTAGAAATTATTTTGAGGTACCTTTGGTAGTGAACCAATCACTGATTACAATGCCTATGGTGAAATAATTTTCCATCTAATGTGAGGATATAATACCATTTAATTTATTATATATGGGATTTTACCTCATGGTTTAACCAATGAGGCTGTATTCTGACTACTTGGACTTTGATCCATGCTTGAAGTGGAATTTGATCCTTTTAGTGGTGTTGAAGTTACCTATTATCATGCCATGGGTTTTTCTTTGGGATATCTTTGGCATAAAATTTTTTAAAAAAATAATTTGGTATGTAAATTATAAAGATAATATTACATGAATTAACTTTATTTTTTCAATGGTAATTAGGGTTTCTTTGTGGTTCCTACTAGATCTTTGAACTCACACCATGCATGTGAAACTCGAAGGACATGTTGATTCACATATTATATCTTATGTATGATCTGATATGTGAGGATAAATAACTTACAATTATAAAAATATTCATGGTGTCGTTGTATTAGTTTAGATATACATATATAGTTATATAATGGGTGGATAATTTTTTTTGGGAGGAGTATATGGAAAATAACCACTGTTGTTCTATTCATTTATTTCTAATTTTTTCTGTTGTATTATTTATTCATTGATTTATGTAATTTAATTATTATATATATATATATATATATATATATTGGTCCATTTATATTTTTTTACAAGTAAAATTTTTACTCCATGAACATAATCTATTTATTTATATTGGGTAACATTTTATATACAGATTTGTCATGTTATATTTTGGAAAGAATTCAACATTCACCTAAACATTTAACCTAAAGAGGGTAAAAGATTCCCCACTATTTCTCCTAGACTATGGTACCTAGTAAATATCAATCAAGAAAAATTATTTATGATTCTATTAGTATGTTTCAGATTAGTGGGAGATGACTATGGTAGTTACACTAACCAAATCATAAAAACACATAATAATATGGAAATATAAAATTAAATCCAAGGAGGACAAGATGCATAGATATTATGGGAAGTGTATCCATGGTAAGAGAATATGATGAAATATATGACCAAAAATGTTCATTTTCTATGTGAATGGATCCCATGATCAATGATTTACCCATGGAAACCTCAAATCAAGATTGAGGAGTTCGAGATAGATCCATGAAAGCTATAAATAGAATGAACATACCACTCAATGAGGGATCTTTTTGGACACTTTATATTGTTCTGGTTTATCTTATTTAGAGCTCCTTTACTAGTTTATTTGATATCTTACTTGGTTGGGTAAAAATTATTTTGATTATTGATTTAGTGGTTATATTTCCTAGAAACACTTGGGCCTTTACACTTTTTTATAAATTTAATTTATATTTTAACTTCTTATTTTATAGTTACTAGTGTAATTATTTGATATAATATAGATATAAATTTACTTATCCAATAAAAATGATAATATCTTATGTTGTTTGATCATAATTATCTAAAATTATTTTAGTCCAAATACATTGTAATAAGTTGATCATGGGAAAAGTACCTAGATATTTTTTATATAAGTGTGGAAATATATTTCACTCACTCCAAATTGAAAAAAATCACCCTCTCCAGATCATGATTTGTTTCTCTAGTAATGTGACTATTAAAGAATATATAAATTTCTTGAGACCTTCCCCATACGCATATAAAATAAAACCATATCACTATTACTATAGTGTGATTTGGGCTCATATTTCACTTAGATCAAGGTGACGTATCTACAGTTATAGACTTACACATTGATTTGGAATTAGAATGAGAATTTAACATTATAATGGACCATGAAAGTATATTTTATACTGATATAATCCATAAATTAATCACAAATATTTATATTTGTATACCAATATAAAATTTTTCTTTTGACACTCATATATGAAACTAACTTTCCTAAATCACCACCAACTATTTTTTATACATACAAATAAATAAAAATATATAAAATGTGGAATTTAAAAAATAATGGGAATGTTATAGCCTCTTATAGAGACTATATGATGTTCCAGTTTACCTAATTTAAGGTTATATTATATTTATTAATTTTTTTAATTCCAACAACAGTTAAATCCCATCAAAATTTTTACACTACATTAAAAAAAGTACTAAAAAATCATTATTCCATTTTTTATTTCATTTTGTATTTTGAATGAATGATGAGATATTTCATTGACTAATTATTAAGCATTAATGTTCATTTAGAGAATAATTTTGAAAATATAGAAAAATTATCGATATAAATTTTTTATTTTTTTTACACTTTATTTAATTAATCAAAAATAACATAATTTTCAATATTTTAAAAAAACCAAATTTGAGATTATAATTGGACCCATTTAATTACTATAAAATTTTCATCACATTATAGGTGATAATCCTAAAAAATATCTCAAATAATTGAAATTTATGTGAAAAATCTTGAAGCCATTAAGGGAGGATTAAAAGACATAGTGAATTGAATTTACCTTTACAATTGACAGAATTTCAAAGTAATGGTTATGAAACTTATAACCTTGAGAAATAAAAAGTAGGAATTAGCATCAAAGGAACTTCCTTCAATGATTATTTTTGACTTATAGGATTACTAACTTATGGTAGGATATTTTTGGTATAAGGTGAAATGTTGAGGTTAAATTTTATGAGTATTGAGAATGTTTAAAGAATCTAATCACAAGTTTAACACATTAGATACTTAAATATAATAACTTCTTAGTGTTATTTTACCAGGGATATCTTAAAAAATATAAGAATTTAATGGAATTATTGTAAATATTTCTCCCAAATCATATACATCAAGAGACAAAGGTATTACAACTAAATGAGTTCATGATGTGTGAGCTTATAAATATATTTTTATCAAATCTAAAAATTATAATCTAACACATTTGGTGAGACCAATTACTCAAAATTAGATATTAAGACAGTCTACTTGTTCTATGATATTTTTATTTTTAACTTAGTAAGATAACTTTTTTAATAAATTTCCTAAAGATCCTTACCTATAATAAAGTAATTAATTATAGTTAGGGTATCATGAAAACTAAAATCCACCACTTAACTAGTACTGGAGGACCTTTGAATTTTTTTTAAGTTATAAACCTTAAATACATCCCCAAGAATAAAATCTAAATAATTTTTTATTGAGAAATTAATTAAATAAAATGGAAATTCAAATTGGAAAACTGTTTCTATTTTAGGGGAAATGCTGAATAATAAATCTGTAAGTTTTCTGAATAAACCACTTCTTAATACTAAAATAAATTTAGGAATGGTCATGATAATAAGTAGATAGAAAATTAACCAATATTTATGGTCACATAATCAATAGTACGACCAGAAAAAAAGTGGAAAATAATTCTAAAAATAATTAAAGTAAACTAGAAAAACATCATAAGACATAATTTAATGATATTAAAGATGTCCAAGTATATTATCTTCTAGAATATCATAATAAAATTACAAATATATTGAATAAATGTATATAGAATTCCCTGATACTTTGAAAATGTTTGAAACAAAAATTACACTTTTAAATTTTCTCAAAAAAATCAAGGTATGCTATGTTATTTAAGGAATTGAATCGATAGGAGGGAAAGCGACCAGAGGATAAAATAATCAGTATTATGTGTAATTCCACTCCTCCAATCACCCCGTTACTTCCAAACAAATTAAAATATCCCAAGACCATGAAAAATACTCATCCAATAAGGAATTCATCATTCACTAATATATTTTCTAATCTTAGTGATTTGAAAAATTTCATGCATAATTATATGAACTGAAATTTTTTTATTGAGGAATTAAACCCAAGTAGGGTGGAAGTTTAAATTGTAAATAGGTAAATTGAATTTAATTCTTATTCAAATGAATATTTGGAAGTTAGGGTATAAAATTGATATATCCTATATACTTTTATGTTATAAACAAGGAATAAGGTTGTCTAAATTTAGTAGAAAAAAAAAATTATTTGGAAGACCCTTATTAAAAACTTCTCGAACTATAATTAATGTTTGAGAATGTAAATCTATCATGGAATTTGGGAAAGAAAATATTTGTTTGAATATCTGATATTGAATGATGTATCCACACTTATATCACTTCGTGTTGTCAATTTGATACTTTTAGGAACATAATTCTCATTGAGAGAATGTTTTTTCAATAGAGATATTGAATTTAGAAAACAAACCAACTAGTGGAAATTATTTGGAAATAATTTCTAGTAGTTATTTAAATAAGAAGAAATTATGAGTTAACTAAAATTTTTGAATACTTGTAAAATGTGGAGGTAATAAAAATTTTCATTACAGATTTGATTATCTTATTTTAAATGATAGTGTCACCAGTAGTTCATTTTCTGTGTAGAAGCAACAAGAATTGTTACCCCTCAATATTTTTGTGAAATATTATTTTTCTATTTAATTTAATCTTTTGAATATTTTTCATTTCAAAAAACACTGAATATAGATTTTTTATAAGGAAGAAATATTTTTGCCTTGTGTCACACATAATTCTGAGTTCTTTCAATAGTTTTCATTACACGCAAGATCGATTTTTTCTAAACTATAATATACTATTAATATTTAAATTAAAATGTTATTATACTTAATACCAAGCCATTGAAATATAAATTACAACCAATATTAAATAAATTATGAAAATATTATTATAAAATGTTTATAAAATTAATCCTTTGGTTATCAACTATGTAGAAACAAAATTCAGAACTATTTGAAATTCATTTTCTCAGAAAACAATTTTTATATGTACAAACACAATTTTATCTCAATAAGATAAAAATCTATTAATGAATTTTTTAAGAAAATTTATATATTAAATATTCAATCAAAATTTTTTACCCTTATGTAATAGATTTTATAAGTATAATATTAAAATAAATCCATTTTTATGAACAAAAAGATATATTTTTTAAAACGGGAATTTTACTACGTTTAATTGGAGAACCCATTTTAAATATAATTTTTAATATTTTAGTAATTTTTATAAGAAAAAATAATCTTATTATTTTCAATTGGGATATAAATTTTTTCTTTGGTTGAATTTTAGGTATTTGTTTTGATAAGTTTTCTATTTTGATGAATATTGAAAAATACTAAATTTTAATTGAAAAAATATCTTTCATGTAGAAACTTTATAGGGTTAAGTTATATTTTTTATAGTATTTAAAGTATAATTAGATAAATTTTATATTTTTTATCCAATTTTTCTCATTGTAACCAATTTCAAATTACATTTGTATATAAAATATTTCAATCTTTTGAACCTTTTCACTTTAGAAACCCGTTTTCTCATTCCCTCAACATGATTAATTTTAAATTAATTTTATCGAATTATATGTTTTTAATTTTGAAAAATGGATAAAATATTTGGATTAATAAGGTCAAAATTTATTGAATAGTCTTTTTTTATTTCTGGACAATATAAATAGTAACTTTAGTAATTTTTCTTTTTACGGTTTAAGGGTAAATCAGGTAATTAAGGGTAAAAAATATTATAAATATTGTAAATTTATAATAAAACTTTCCAAAATGTTATTATATTAATTTAAATATATTCTTAATAAATAAGTTTAAAAATTTAATAATTTAATTGACACTTTTTAATGGAAATGAATTGTATATCATTAAAATCAAAGTGAGTGACAATATGTCACCCTCTTACTTTTAATAATTATAATATTTTTAAGATGTGGTTAAATAGAATATATGACTTGAATATTTATAATATTATGAATCAAAAAAGGTTTATTTAAATCATAGAAATTTATTTTTATTTTTTAATTAATTAAGAAATACCATAAATAATTACACAATGTTGATGGAGTAATTATTCAATTAATTAAAATACCAATTAAATGATATTAAAAATATTAAAATAAATATAATTTAATTAATTAAGGTGATCTAATTTTATAGGTGAATATGAAATATTAGGTGTGTATTAAAACAATTGGATCAAAGTTTTATTTTTGTGTCGATTTTCTTAAAGTCATTGTAATTAATAATTTCTAAATTTTAATTAATGATATTTTATGAACATAATATTTTATTCAATTATTTAAAAATTATAAAAATACAAAATAAGTAAAAAGGGATAAATCATGGTCTCTAATATCATAAATTTACCATTTATGGTTTAATTGACACATTATAAGTAAAAACCTCAACCTTTTGAATTGAAAATCTTATCAACGTTGTTAAAATTAAAATAGGTTAGCTAAGGGTTAGTAAAAAGGATAAGATTTAAAATTTTAAAAATAACTTGTCTAAAATATATTGGGTGAAAGTATATCCACCTTATCCCACATTATCTTTAAATTTATTTCCATTTGGAGGTTTTTGGAATTATATTTAATTTATTATAAATTAAACTTTTGAGAAATTCCAAAAGTTCCCCTCACCTTCATTATAAAAGGACACCTCCTCCCTCATATAATCTAACCTATTTGAGTAATATATATTGATAAAAATATTCAAAATTATATTTTACACTTACCTAGTCACATTATAGCGGTTCTTGTCTTCCAAAAGTACCAACTCTAGACTTCTTTAGAGGAGATCTAAAGCATCCATTTCGAAGAAGAGGTAATCGATCTAATTGATCACTCTCATTTTATACTCTTATATACCCTGTATAAATATATGATATATATTATAAAATAATAAATTAATTTTGATCAATATTTTAAAATTTTATTAATATTAAGAACACACCACCATATATCTCCTTTCTCATCAAACAAGAATATAAAGTATCGCTCGTGCATACGTACAACTTACCCTCTCCATGTAGCTATATGATTCATTTTTCATAGACATATTTTATGAATGAGGATTATGATGGGTTTAATGTTTATATATAATATTTATAAAATAATTATACTTCTAAAATTATAATATCAAATATACCTTTTTACCACATAATCTTTTGGGAAATAATAATATCGCTCGTGCGTACTTATGGATTACCATCTCCATGATGCTATGTCATTATATTTTCATATATATTTAACATGGGTGGTAATAAGGTTGAATTTAATGAATATATATTACATATAACATAATAATTATTATTTAATGATAATATAATATATTATTTTCTTTCTTTTAATCTAATAAAAAAGGAAAATAACATTCATATGTATGTACGGCCTACCGTCTCCATGTATGGTTAATTTTTCAACCTCTAACTTTTAAAGATAACCATAGATAATTATGTAATGAATATATAATATTTATATGATTTTTATCATTATTAAATTTATGAAATTATGATTTAAGTATGGTTACCATGAATAAAAATTCAAAACATATATGAGGAACAAAGAAGTTATTACCTGAAACATAACTTAAAAATGGAATTAATAAGAGAGTAATATAAATTCATAAGTAAATCATATACGACATTATGTATATTAATATGGTTCTATGTTATATGTATAATAAAATTATAGTTATTATATATATTTTTTATCTATACTAAGGAAGTTAAGACTTAATGTAAGGGATTTTTATCTCACCTTTGTTTATGTGGGACACATGAATTATAAACTAATTAGTTTATTTGTGTTTTGTATATACATCCCAAGAATTTATTTTATGATTTTTATTCAGAAGATTATGGTTTTTTCATATCCATATAATTTTATTTCTTTCATGGGTCATACAATTCTTGTCATTATAAATTTATAAGTGATTATTTACAATCTAATAAATAATATGGATTATTTAATTTGAAATAACCATTGTAGAATTTTTATATTACAAGTAAATATTTTCTATTTTTTTTCATAAATTGTTTTACTATTATCCTATAAACATTTAAAGTTATTTATAACCATTTTTAAAATTTTTACAAAATGATTTGAAAAGAATAATTTTGACATTTTCTAAACAATGTTATTTGTGACTTTATCAAGAAAAATATACAGGAGGAATGTTTTTGAACTTATAAGACAAGAGTGGAATATTATGAAATTATCAAACCTTTATGATTTTAATCTTCCTTTAAAATTTTACAAGTTTATTTTCAAATAAATTTTCTTCTTTTAAAATTTCATAGAATTTTAATTAAATAAAATGTTTTCAAATCAGAAATGGTATTTTCCTCAAGAATTATTTTCAAGTGATCTCTCAAAATTATTTTACGTATATGATAAAACTCTTTGATGTTAATTTTGTTTTAATTGGGAAAATTTTCTATTATAATTTCCTTATTAGTCCTATTTTTTATTTACGGTTATGATGGAATGATATTTATGAAACCCGTTTGTTTTCTAGGGGTTATGTTATGATTAAATGATGTTTAGAAAGCCAATTTTATTTCATTGATTCTGATATGATTAATGACTTATGTTCTTATTTCACAAATATATACAGTTTTCATTATGTCATGGGTGGGACCTATATCTCTCTCTAATGAATTGGGTAATGATATATATATCATGAGATAATGATGAATAATAAGTCGATGATCTTGATCCACTATAGGAATATGGGGAAACCTAATCCACTATGGGAATATGGGTAAACTCAATCAACTATTGTATCATGGGATAAACTGACCCCTTACAAAAGGAAAAGACTATGACTGGGGATAGTGGTGAGTCCCACCTAGTAGGTGTAGTCCCCATAAAGTTCCTTGATTAGTTTTAGCAATACAATATGACTTATATAGAATGATATTAAATTTTTATGTGTCTACCACAATTCCATATCTTATTTTTATGTTATGATTTCATGTATTAAAATATTTATTCCCTTATGATACATGTCTTATTAACTATCAATATTTATTACATGAAGCATATGTTTTATCTTTTTTATGTATGGTATGAACTTCAAATGTAATATTTTTGCTATTATACCCTTATTTTTATATTATGATTACATATCTGCCTAGTTTACCGTTACCGAGCATAGGAGCTCACCCTTTCTTATGTTTTATTTTCCTTATCTTATAAATAAGTGTTTTGAATAGGAATACTAAGGGGAAGCTAATTATGGTAGACGTTGAAGATATTTCACCAAATTAGAATAATGTTTTCCAAGTTTCCAAAGGCACTAAATTATTATGGTCCTCTAACATGTGTTTGTATAAGGTAGTGAATATTTAGGTAAAAAGATATAATATCTATGTATGAAAATCCTGGTATGTTATAGTCAGTATCAGAGAAAAGGTTTAGTCATTATTTGGAAACTAGTATGAGAAAACTTCAGTGATATCCCTAGAAATATTTCTATGGATATGAATAAGGATGTCTCTAGGGATAAGCCTAAGGTGTTATAAATTAAAGCAGGTTTCATAATTCAGACATAATATAAGTATTTTTTCAAAGTTATGTGGGTTTCCTACTATGATTAGTATAATTGACACTATAATTTTGGTTTTAGTAAATGGTTGGAACCTAAAAGAACCACGTTATTTCTTAGTGCAATTGGAAATGTAAAATTTTACTACTAAGAAACCAAATTTTATGGGGATATGAATGAAAAATTTTATTTCTATACTCACACAAATTTCTCAAGTTGTTAATCTTTATGGGATTTCAAATGAGAACAGGAGGGAAAACATTATGCTAAATCCTTCATGTGGAAGCTTCCACCTTCATTCATTGGATATTATGATAGTGGTTGAGTAGTGGATTAGTACTACTGAAAAGATATTTTTAGTTATACAATGTTCAGAACATGATAAAGTCATTTTGGTTTTATATCATTTTGAAATTGACGTAGATGAATGCTGGAATATTATCAAGAATACATGGAAACAAGACGAAATTGTCTCTATGTAATGGGATGAGTTCAAAAACTTATTTTCTAATAATTAATTTCATCGTATTCTTTTTATAAACATAGATAAGGAGTTCCTTGAGCTTAAAAAAATGGATGATGAATCCATTGGAACCTATGAGGAAAATTTTACAAGAATTTTATGGAATGATTATGGTATTATCATCCAACCTGAAATTATGGTTGACCAATTCTTCAATATACTAAAACCATGTCTCCGAAGAGAAGTATCCATAAAAGATTTTAGTATCTATGAAGAAATCATCCGATGTTCCATCAATGTGAAAATTGAGTTTGGATTTGGGAATAAATCTCATGGTTTTGATAAGAAATTGAAGATATTGTTTTTAGGGAAATATAAAAAACTTAAAGAATAAAGGATGAGTTTTAATTCATGTTCAAAGTGTGGGAAAAGGCATGGTAGAGATTGTCTAAAGGGGATTGGTAAATGTTGAAAGTGTGTAAAGGAAGGTCATATAGCTAAAAAAATTCCTATGTAATGGGAAGAAGTTATCTAATGATGTGAATAAAAGGAAGGCTTCAAAGGACTCACCCCCACACTTTAGGGCTTTCACTGTAAAGAAAATGGGAATTATGGTAACCAGTGCCAAAATATGAGGGTTAATGATGATGATAGATGTTGCAAACCTATTGAGGCCAAATACAAAGTGAAATATCATGTGATCACTATTGTAAATGTGGAGTATAATAATGAAGTGGTGTAATAATTGAGTGTTTATAAAATAAAATTCTACAATAATGTACTTTTATAGAATTATGTAATAATTAAAAAGTGAAGTATTGGTCCACAATATTTTTTCTTTAAGAATTTATGAGAATATGCTGAATGGTTCTGGAAACCCTTAAAATTTATTGAGTTGGTAAGGAGATATTTTTTGAAAACACCTGATTAAGGTTAGGAAAACCCTTAATATGTTCATGATATTGGGATAAGAAAATATATAGAATTTTTATTGTGATAAAATAAAAGGGATAGTATCGATGACCTTGGTATTGATAAGATAATAATATGGTCTATGATATCATGGATTGAGTTTATATAATTTTTGGATTTATGGTATGAAAAAATTGTTAATTTTTTAAGTCATGTATGTTTTTACACTGGTTTTATAGTAATTCAGGTTATTACAATGCTTCAAGAGAATAAATGATAAAGGTATTCACATGTTTGGAATGTGGCTACTGACAGTTACTTTAGATTATCTGGGTATTAATGTTAAACTTATTTTTCTAAATTTATTAACTTTCTTTACAAACAAATAGATTTTCAACTTTTAGAAGATTTACATGGTTAACCAATTTTGGAATTCTTAATGTCAAAATTCAAATGAGGTTTTAGATATTAATATATTATCTTTCAATATGACGATTAATGCATACTAGATAACTTGTGTTAACTATTTTTTTGTGAAAAATAAAAATGAAATAAACTATTATTCTATTTATAGATCTCATGACATGATAATGATTTAGGAAAGAAAAATTCAACAAAACTTCTTAGAGTAAGAGATGAAGTGTTAATTGATCAAGTTGTGCTGAAATCAAGTATGTATATCTTCTAATGAAAATATTTCAACATTAGGAAAAGTGTCTTTAAATAAAATTTTATCCTATTGTAATAATTTTTGATGATATCAATGAATTTTTTATAGAATATTTGGGTTTTGGATTTGTGATTGTTAGATTTATACTAAACATATACTATATCACTATCTATTAGAACTTTACAGTTAGATTTCTATTTTATGTCCATATTTTCACTTTCCGCCCATGTTCTCTTATGTGGAAACCAAGTGATGAGTTAATTTGGGTAACCATTATGTTTACAACTTTCCCTTTTTAATGGTATTTTATGTTTTCATTTTAGTGATGTGGGTTTGTTTGAAAGGAACTCTTAACCCAATGAATTTTGAGGGTGAAATGCATTTTAAGGGGGTAGAATGTAACACCCAAATATTTTTATAAAATATTTTTTCCAATTAATTTAATAATTTAGATATTTTTAATTTCACACAAAACTTAATATAATTTTTTATATGAAATCACAATTTTTTGGATTGTGTTACACACATTTATTATTTTTCTTGACAGCTTGCATTATAAGCAAGACCAAGTTTTACAAAACTACAATATACAATTAATATTGTAATTAAAATATTATTATAGTCACCACTAAGATATTGTAATGGAAATTAATTTTTTTAACTAAATTATGAAAATATGCTTTAAACATGTATATAAATTGAATCTTTTGGTTATCACTTAGCTAGAAATGAAATTTAGAACTATTTTAAATTCATTTTCTTTTAAAACTATTTTTTATGTAAAAAAAAATTTTATCTCATAAAATTAAATGAAAGTCTATTAATGAATTTTTTTAATAAAATATATATATTATATATTCAATAAATTGTTTTCAACACTCATCCAATAGACTTGATGGTTGTAAGATAAGAAAAAATCAATTTTTATGATTAAAAGATGTAGTTTTCAAAAGGGTAATTTTACTACCTTTTAATATGGAATCCCTTTTAATTATAATTTTTGATACTTTTATAATTTTTATGTGAAAAATAAACTTTCTTTTTGAAGTAGTGATATAAAAATTTACTTTTGTTAAAATTTTGGTATTTTTCTAATAAGTTTCATTTTTTGATGAATAATGAAAAAAATACCGAATTGAAATTGAAAAGCAATTTCATGTATAAAAAATTTATACTTTTGAATTATATTTTTAATTGGTTTTAAAATGAAATGAGATAATTTTTATGTCGTTTTGTCTAATTCAAGTTATTAGAATCAATTTCACATTGAATTTCTATAGAAAAATATTTCAATCTTTTGAACATTTTCACTTTAAAAACCAAATTTCTAATTTTGTAGATGGGATTAAGTTTAAAATATATTTATCCAATTTTGGGTTTTTAATTTTGAAAAATTAATTCCATATTTTAAATAATATTTTATTACTCATACACTTGAAAAAAGTTATTATTTGAATATAATTTGACCCTTATGGTCATACATAAATTTTATAAGTAAATATTACAAATAATGTGTGTATTAAATGAATTTTTTTGAAGTTATATTACTGTTTTTATTTTCTTAAAATCAATTTAATGAATAGTGTAAAAATTTTAACTAATGTTATTTTATGAAAATAATATTTTATTAAATTCGCTAAAAAACATAAAAATACAAAATAAGGATGAAGAGAAAAAAATATGGTTAGAAATATCATTAATTTATCATTTATGGTTCAATTGAACCTTATAGGTAAAAATCTCCTCCTTTTAAATTGAAAATATTTTTACCATAGTTAGAATTGAAATAGGTTAACTAAGAGTAAATAAAAAATTTATATTTTAAAATTACAATAAAAATTGTCTAAAATATATTATTTGATGGGATGTAAACCATATCACATATTATATAGGAATTAATTTCCATTTGGGTGTATCTGTATTGAGATTTAATTTATTATAAATTAATCTTTTGAGAAATTCCAAAAGTGTCCCACACTTTCATTATAAAATGCCACCTCATCCCTCATCACATTTCACCAATTTTATTCTTATATTGTGACACCCCAAGGTTTTATAAACATAAATTGAAGTGACCGAAACATTATTTTAAGTAAATATTTATAACCATCCTTTAATCATTATTTTACTACTTCTATGTTTTGAATTTGGAAAAACTTTCATCTACAACTGTGATCAGTAAGATATTTAGAGTCTAATAGAACCAACTTGTTTTTTTGGTGAATAGTAAAATACCCTTATGAATGGTAATATGAATAATGAAATGAAACTAATGAATAGTAAATTTTTTTATTATTTTATTTTCTTAAGGCATTAAGATAATGATTTCTTGGTTAATTTTTCAATGTGATATAAGAGCAGTTATATAAATAAAATTATTAATTTTTTGAATAAAGTATGATTTTATTTAAAATTTAAATTAATAATATTTAGAAAATTATTTTCAAAAAATGGATTTCATTTCTGAATTCTGCATGTTGAATATTTTTTTGGGTGAATATTTTGGATTTTTTTTGAAATTCTGGAATTTTTAATGAATAGTGAAATATGGTAAGATACCGTATATTCAAATTATTAGTTAAATACACTATTTATGACATCATAAGTGATGTAAGAACACTTGGTTCTAAATAAAATTCCATTATTACTATTTTGGGTCACATTAATTTTGATTATTCATAGTCTTGAGCAAAAATATTATAATAATGATTAAATAATAAAAAATACCTCATCTCCTCTACTATAAATACAATCCTCATTACCCTCTTCCTCCCACACCTATCAAACTTGGGCCTTACCTAAGTTCAGCCCAAAAAGCCTCCCAAGGCTATTCTCTACTTCCTAGAGCTTCTGGTCTCACCAAAAGGCCAAAACAAAAGGCCTTAAGGAGGATCTAAAGAAGAAGAGATCAAGGGGTAAGAATCTCCTTTCATTTTCATGTGTTTTCCTTTCATTTCATTTTATTTTGTTATACTCTCTTTACCTTTTATTTTACAAGAGGCATGAATGTTCCAGAAAATTTTATATTCTAGATGATCTTATGTTCATGGAAAATTACTCATTATTCTTCTTCTCCTCTCCCACTTATTCAAGAAATTAAAACACTGTAAGTGATGTGTTGATTTATCGACTTCGTGGACGATGTGATTTCAATTTCATATAAAATTTTCTAGAATGGCCATGAAATTTTTTTTATGGTTGAACCAGATTATAATTTTTTTATTATATATTATATAATGTTCTTTAATAATTTTTTACCCATGTAATAAATTTATGAAACAAATGAATTCTTTAATATCGAAAAAATGACAAAATAACCTAAAAAATACCAATAATGTTTTAACTTGTGAATCATACTCATGTCAAAATTAAAAATGATAAATGGTAAAATTTATGGTACTGGATATATTTAAATACCTTTCCATTCCAATTCTTGTGTTTCACTTCTAATTGACAAGAACATCCATCATGAACCAATCATGAAAATCTTGTACAGAATGCACCTGAAACAATGGAAGAAAAAAATACTAATAATTAAAGGGTGAAATGGTGTTATAAAATGATCATATAATATGTTATAAAGATGAATATGTTTCATTAAGATAATAATAACACTCTTTTGAAAATTATACAGGAGGTTTAAACAAGTTTCAAGATAGAAAAACCCGAGGTAAAGGAATTCTTAACCCGATTTCCATTCTTTGGGTTAACATTCTACTTCATTATTTACGTGGTATTGAAATTGTTCGTGTGATGAGTTTTATTTATAAAATGTTTAATTATGTTTATTTAAAGTCTATAGACATATTAAATCCAGTCTTTTATGTCTAACTTCAATTACATTATTTTTTGTAAGAGGTTTTACTTTTAAAATCCTCTTTTAAAAATTATGTTTTACAAGATTCAAAAGCAGTGTTTTTATGCAATTATTAATGTTTTATGATTATGTTTTGGTTCTTGGTAATTGTTTATGATGAAGTGTGGGACTTATATCTCCCTCAAATTCATTTGTTATGTGTAAGTTTTAGGTCAGATGTATGGTTACTCCATGTGTAACTGTGATGGTTACACAAATTGTAAGGTAGCCATGAGGGTTACAAATTATAAGGTAGTCGTGAGGGTTACAATATTATGTAACTAATTCCCCAAGATACCTTTATAGTTATATTAATATTCTTATGTTATGTGTGGATCTTTTTTAAATATCATGTTTTACAAAGTATGTATATATGGGTGACAAGTTTGTCTTTTTAAAATGATTTAATACATTACAAGTGCTCATGGACTAATGTGTTCTTCCCTTATTTTTATATCCCTTTGTGATATTTTTATGCTCATCCCAAGTTTTTAAATTATTTTCAGAGGTTATGAGGATGTTTAAGACAAATAAAGAATCCATGTTAAATGTTTGAAGAATTATCAAAGAAATTATGCTTTATTTGAAAAGTTTTATATTTTGGAAGAAATGAATACTGTTTTAATGGTATTAACTCTATATTAATGTGTAATGTTATGAATTTAATATTTCCATTTCTCTAAAGATCTAAACTTTCAAAGATTATCAATGTTAACAGAAGTGTTTCTTGACTAAATTCAAGATTATGAAATGTAATAAGGCCGGGTCCTTATAGTTGGTATTAGAGGGAGGTTTAGATAACTTTAGGGGTTAGAATAACGTCAATATATTACCATAAATGTTTTTGTACTCTATGGTAATTTTGAAATGATATAGAATTTAAATATAACCATGTTTCTCCAACTAAAATATGTTTGTTCAATATGTTTTTCCTTAAAATAAACTGGGTAGCTTAAGAGGAGAGGCACCGAAGGAACAACACACTTTCGAATCTGCATCCCGGAATGGTATAGATTAGAACTGAGCAGTTTATAAAAGTAATAGATCAGCTAACTTAGACAATAAATGGTGGTGGAATCCATGAAAAAGAAAAATTAGAGGTATTACAACAGAACACAACAATAGTGGAAAAGTTTACGATACAACGCCCTCCTGCTTTCAATGGATCCTCTGAACCAGTATTATCTGAAGGATGGATTAAAGACCTTGAAAAGGTATTTTATGTTATGGGATGTTCAAAAAATTAAAAGGCAAGTCTTTCCATTTATTGTTTTGAAGGTGAATCTGATCAGTGGTGGTAAATGGTAAAGAATATAAGGGACAAAGAGGATATTTATGCCTTTGAGCACTACTAGAAAAATACCATATACCAACGGTTTGTAACCATTGGTATAGGTCCCCAAACCATTAGTATAGGCTATACCAATGGTTTGGAGGACCTTTGGAAAGTAAGACGTGACAATAGGTCTATACCAATGGTTTTGGGAAAACCGTTGGTATAGGTTCTATACCAACGGTTATGAAAACTATTGGTAGAAGTAATTAGAAAATCTATACCAAAGGTTCTCAAAACCGTTGGTATATTTATTTCAAAAAAGAAACATCCGGTGGGATTTGATCCCAAGACCTCTAGTTTATAACAGAATGACTTAACCACTAACCTAACATGACTTTTGTTAACATAATTTCATAAATATATATATGTATTGTTCTAATTATTTTAAATTTTGATTTATATAATGTTCTCCGTAGGTATATTCCAAAAAAAAAATCAAAGGACCTTTCCCAACAGTTTTGCAAACCATTGGGAAAGGTCTTGATTTTTTTTGGGTATTCTGGTCGAAGGTTGAATTGTGGACACCCTTTACCAATGGTTTGGGCAAACCGTTGGGATAGGTGGTCCAGAATTCAGCCTTCTCCAACAGTTTGGCCAAACTATTGGGATAGGCTACCCTTTCCCAACGGTTTGGCCAAACTTTTGGGAAAGGTGGCCAAAAAACGGGCTTTCCCAACGGTTTCGCCAAACCATTGGGAAAGGGTACCTATACCAATGGTTTTTACAAACCGTTGGTATAAAAGCATTGGGAATAATCATTTTTCCAGTAGTGGAGTGAGATGTATTCAAATGTCTTTTCCTTGAAAAATATTTTCCTAAAGTAGTGATACTTAGGATGGAGAAGCAATTGCTTGAATTAAAGAAAAATAAGTAAGATTCAGTAGTTTTTTTGAATAAAACTTCACCCCACTAGAGAGATATGCTCCTAATATTATTCTATATCTTACTAGAAAAATCAACCGCTTTTACTCAGGATTGAAGCCAAGGTATCGAAGGGCATTGGCCACTTATGAATTCAAAAGGTATGAGAAACTTTTCTTATGTGCTGTGAGGGTAGAGATAGATTTTGATAATGATCATGTTAATTTTGGGAACAAGGAGAAGAAGAGTTCCAGATGGTAAGAGATAGGTAGGAATAAACCAAAGAAATCTGATGGTAAGAAAATCCAGTTTCCAGTTTGTGAAAAGTGTGGAAAGAAGCACCATGGGGAATGTATTACCAAAACTAGGAAGTGTTTTCGATGTGGTAAGTTTAGAAATAAGGTCTGAGATTATAATGAAAATGATCCTAAGACTAATCCTGATAAGAAGACTGTAAAGTGTTATAAATGTGGTGATATGGGTCACTATGAAAATTCTTTCCCAATGAGAGATCCAAATGACGCAAAGAAGATATTCTATAAACAGAAAGGTGTAGTGAGATATTTTGTGACTACATCAGCGGATAAAGGAGAATCCAATGAGGTTGTATCAGGTACCTTGTTTTTTTACTAATATTTTGCTAAAGTTTTGTATGATATGGGGTCTACTCATTCGTTCACCTCTGAAAAATTTTATCATAAATTGGAAATATCACCTCAACTAATGAGCCCAATAATTTTTGTTAAAATACTAAGGGAAATATTATAACAAAGAGGAATTATAAGAATCTTTTTATTGTGGTCTATGGAAAGAATTTACCTACAAACCTTTTTATTTTACCCTTAGTCGAGTTTGATGTTATTCTGGGAGTGGATTGGATTTCTGTTTGTCATGCTTAGATTGACTGTAGAGACAAAGTAGTTGTTTTTCAAAAATAGTTTCAATTTGTATACAATAACTAACCCATACAATTGATAACATAAGGGGAAGCTGTGAAACTTTTGAAATATGGAAATAAAAGTTATCTTTCTCATATTGTTGAAAATAAGGGGACTATTTCAGATTAATGAGTGCCAGTGGTTAATGAATTTGTTGATGTTTTTCTGGATGAGTTATCCGATTTCGTACCTAATCCAGAAGTCAAATTCACGATGACTTAGTTCCCGATGCTAATCTAATTTAAAACCCCCCCATATCGTATAGATCAAATATAACTTCTTGAATTGAAAAATCAGTTCTAGGATTTTTTGATAAAGGCTTCATTCGTCCTAGCAATTCACCATGGGGAGCACCTGTTTTGTTTTTTAAAATGAATGATGGTTCTATGAGACTTTACGTTGATTATAGATCTTTTAATAACATCACTGTTAAAAACAAGTATCCTTTACCACTCATCGATGACTTATTTGAACATCTCTAGGGAGATTAATACTTTTCCTAGATTGACATGAGATCAGGATTTTATCAGCCGAAGGTGAAGGATGACTAAATCTAAAAAAAACCTTTCGTACTAGATATGGGCATTATGAATTTGTTGTTATGCGGTTTGGGTTAACTAATGAACCTACTATATTCATGGATCTTATAAATAGAATATTTCACTAGTTCTTGGATAATTTTTTGGTTGTGTTTATTAATGAAAGTTTGGTATTTTATAAGAGTAAAGAAGAGCACGAAAAATATCTAAGGGTTGTTTTATAAATCTTAAAGAAAAAGAAACCGTATATAAAATTCATTAAGTGTGATTTTTGGTTACAATGGATTTCTTTTCTTAGGAACATTGTATATAAGAATAGAATAAAAGTTGATCCTACCAAAATAGGAGTGGTTGATGAATGGAAAACACAAACAAATGTTACAGAGATTCATAGTTTTATTCGATTAACAGGTTATTAATGATGGTTTGTTAAAAAAATTGCACGATTATCTATACCTCTAACCAAGTTAATATGAATAGGGGTTAAATTTATTTGGACAAAAGAATGTGATATTTATTTTGAGGAACTGAAAAAGAGATTGGTGAATGCTCCAGTTTTGGACTTGCCTTCCTGAAATGGTGAGTCTGTCATCTAGAGTGATGATTATTTGAAGGGACTTGGTTGTGTTTTTATGTAGAATGATCAAGTAATTTCTTCTTCTTCATGAAAAATGAAACATGGGGAGTTAAATTATCCCACACATTATTTGGAATTGGAAGCTGTGTTTTTTTTCTTTGAAAATTTGGTGGCACTATTTATATAGAGCCAAATTTCAAATATATACTGATCATAAAATTCTGAAGTATATATTCAATCAGAAGAAATTAAACATGAGTCAGAGAAGAGGACTTGAGCTGATAAAGGATTATGATTGCATGATCAATTACCATTTGATAAAATCAAACAAAGTGGTGGATTCCTTGAGTTGAAAATATAATGCATCATTAACAATGTTACATTTAGAAAATGATCCCTTGATTAATGATTTGAAGAATTTTGGATTAAAAGTTGTTGGGGTTGGGAATAAATCTATTTTTTTCAGGTTTCTATGCAGTCATCGTAATCAGACTAAAATATGCAAGCACAGAAGGAAGACCATGAACTACATAAAGGTAGAATTGGTTAAAATTATTAAGCTTATAGAATTTAACTGTGATAAATATTTTGTTTTAATATTTGAAAAAAGGTTGTGTGTGACTTGTGATTCCCAGTTGAAGAAATATTTGTTATATGAAGCTCATAGTTCTCTATTTTTAGTTCATCCTGGAAGTACTAAGATGTAAAAAAACCTTCAGGAGTATCAATGGTGGGTTATTATGAAAAGGGATATTGCAAAATTAACTGTGAAATGTTTGACTTTCCAACATGTTAATATAGAGTAGTAGTTATAGAAGGGGATGCTTCAGCCTTTGTCAGTTCCAGAATGGAAATGGGAGAATATATCCATGGACTTCTCGGTGGGACTACCAAAGACTTCTCAAGGTAACAATTCAATTTGGGTCATTGTCGGTTAGATGAAAAAATCGGCACAATTTATTTCTATTCCAGATATAATGTCTTTAGATAAACTTTTAGACTTTAAATCAATGAGATTGTCTATTTACATGGAGTTACTATTTCCATTGTATCTGATCATGATCCCAAGTTCACTTGTAACTTTTGGAAGGGCCATCATAAGTCTTTGGGCACAAAATTAAATTTCAGAACAACTTTTCATCCTCAATCAGATGGGCAATCAGAATGAACGATTTAGAATTTGGAGGATATTCTTCGAGCTTATTCAATGGACTACCAGGGAAGTTAGGATCAAGATATTTATTTAATTGAGTTTTCTTATAATAAGAGTTCTTAATCCAGTATACATATGGAAACTATTGAGGCATTGTATCGGAAGTAGTGTCAGACTCCATCATTTTGGGATGAAGTTGGTGAAAGAAAGTTGATGGGACCAAAATTAGTAGAGGAAGTGGATGAAAAAGTGAAGATGATACAACAACACATGAGGATAGCTCAGAGAAGAAAAAAAAGTCACACAGATAACAAAAGGAAAGACTTTTCATTCGAGGTAAGTGACCATGTTTTCCTTAAAATCTCTCCTTGGAAAAGTGTGAGGCATTTTGGTAAAAAAGTAAGGCTAATTCCATGATTCATCGGTTCTTTTGAAACCCTAGAGAAAGTTGGAACAGTTGTATACTGAGTATATTTGACTCTGATTTTGTCTCAGGTGCACAATGTTTTTCATGTTTCGATTTTGAGAAAGTATGTTCCAGATTCAACTCATGTCTTCAGCCCAAAGCAGTTCTACTAGAATAAAACCTTTCCTATGAAGAGAAACCAGTTCAGTTTCTTGATTGAAGGGAACATGTATTGTGGAATAAGGTAATCCACCAGGTAATGTTTTTTTCATGAAACCACATGGTATAAGGATCAATATGGGATTCTGAAAATGCTATGAGGTAAAGGTACCCTCACTTGTTTAATAATTCAATAAAATTGTGAGGATGAAATTTCTTGAAGGTGGGGAGAACGTAGTAGCTCCAGGATTTCTAAACATAAATTAAAATTTCTGAATCTTTTTTAAGTAGATATTTATAACTTTCCTTTAAAAATAATTTTAATTCTTCAATGTTTTGAATTTCAAAAAATGATCATCTACAATTGTGATCAATAAGTGTTTTGGAGTCTAATGGAACCAACTTATTTTTTGGTGAATAATAACATACCCTTATGAGTAGTATTATGTATAGTAACATGATCATAATGAATGGTAAATTATATTATTATTTTATTTTCTTAAGGCTTTAAGATAACAACTTCTTGGTTAATTTTTCTATGTGATATAAGGGCAATTATTGTAATAAAATTGTTAATTCTTGAATAAAGTATGATTTTATTTAAAAAGTAAATTAATAATATTTTGAAAATTATTTTCAAGAAATGAAGTTCATTTTTGAATTATACACATCGAAAAATGGTTAGGGTTAATTTTTGTGATTTTTCTAAAATTCTTGAATTTTTAATGAATAGTAAAATACGGTAAAATATCTTATATTCAAATTATCAGTTAAATACACTATTTATTACGTCATAAGTGATGTAAGAACACTTGGTTAGAACTCATGTGCCATTATTAATATTTGGGGTCACATGAATTTTGATTCTTCCTTGTATTGAGCAAAAAAATTCTAAGAATGATTAAAATAATGTAAACTACCTCCTCTCCTCCACTATAAATACCACCCTCATTCCCCTCTTCCGCCCACACCTCTCAAGCCTTTAGAATTACCTAAATTCTCCCCAAAACCCCCCCAACGGATCTTTCCCACGTCCTAAAGCTGATGGTCTTACCCAATGGCCAAAAACAAAGGCCTTATGGAGGATCTCAAGGAGAAGTGATCCTGGGGTAAGAATCTCCTTTCATTTTCATGTGGTTTCCGTTCATTTCCCTTTATTTTCTTATACTCTATTTGCCTTATATTATACCAGAGGAATGAATGCTCCTGAATCTTTTATATTATGTATGATCTCATTTTCATTTAAAATTCCCCATCATTGTTCTTATCCTCTCCCACATATTCGAGAAATGAAAACACCGTCTGTGATGTGTCGATTTACCGACATCATGGATGATGTGATTTAAATTTCATTTAATTTATTCATGAATGGCCATGAATATATTTTTATTGTTGAACCAGATTTTAATTTAGGAATTATATATTATATAAGGTTCTGGAATAATTTTGTACAAATGTAATAAATTTATGAGACAAATGAGTTCTTTACGATCGAAGAATCGCCAAAATGACCTAAACAAATATCAATAATGTTTTAACTTGTGAATATTCGTCTATTAAAAATTCAAAATGATAAATGGTATAAATTATGGAACTATAAATATGTAAATACCATTCCATTACAATTATAGAGTTTCACTTTCAATTGACAAGAACATTCCTCATGAACCAATCATGTAAATCATGTAATGAACGCACCAGAAACAATGGAAAAAACAAAATACTAACAATTAAAGGGTGAAATGATGTTATAAAATGATCATATAAGATGTTATAAGGATTAATATGATTATTTTAGATAATATTAACACTATTTTAACCATTATACTTGAGTTTTAAATAAGTTTTAAGTAATACAAACCCGAGGTAATGGAATTCATAACCCAATTTCCATTCTTTGGGTTAACATTTTACTACATTATTTATGTGGTATTAATTTTTTTTTTGTGATTAGTTTTGTTTATAATATGATTAATTATGTGTATTTACATTTTATATACATATTACATCCACTATTATATGTCTTACTTCAATTACATGATTTTTTAAGGTGTTTTACTTTTAAAATCCTCTTTTAAAAATTCTATTATAAAGGATTCAAAAGCAATGTTTTTATGAAATTATTCATGTTGTATGATTATGTTTTGGTTCTTGGGAATTTTTATTATGAAGGGTGTGACCTATATCTCCCTTAAATGAATTGTTTATGTGTAAGTTGGAGGTCGGTCATATGGTTACTCCAGGTGTAACTGCGATGGTTACACAAATTGTAAGGTATCCGTGAGAGTTAAAAAATTTTAGGTATCCATGAGGGTTACAATATTATGCAAGTAATTCCCCAATATACCTTTATGGTTATATTTATGTTATTATGTTTTGTGTGGATCCTATGAAAATATCATGTTTCACAAAGTATATATGGGTGCCAGGTATGTCTTCTGAAAATGATTTCATATATTACAAGTGTTCATGGACTAATGTGTTTTTTCCTTATTTTTTATATCCCTTACTAATATTATTGTGCTCATCCTAATTTTTAAATGATTTTCAAAGATTATAAGGATGTGTAAGACAAATTAGGAAGCCAAGTAAAATGTTTGAAGAATTGTTAAAGAAATTATACTTTATTTTAAATGTTTTATATTTTGGAAGAAATGAATACTATTTTAATGGTATTAATTTTTTATTAATGTGTAATGTTATTACTATAATATATCCAATTATCTCAATCTCTAAACCTGAAAAGATCCGCAATGTGAATGAATGTGTTTTCATGACTAAATTCAAGAATATGAAATGTAATAAGGCCAGGTACTTATGTATATCTTGACGAAAATATTCCAAATTTTATTATCCTATTATTTTCGATATTATATAGGATTTTTTATTCCCAAAGTCTCACTCTAGAGTTCATTAGAGGAGATTTAAAGGAGATATTTAAAATAAGAGGTAATCACACTAATCAATCACTCACTTTTTTTAATCTTCTATACCAAATATAAATCTGTGATATTTCTCATAAAATAACAACTTATTCATAATAATTTTTCTGAAATGATATTATGATTATTAGAACACCATTATATAACCCCTTCCTATCGAACAAGAAGAGAAAGTATCGCTCGTGGGTACATATGACTTACCTTATATACACAATGATACAATTTATTTTGCATAAAAAATTTTTATGAATGGGGATTACGATTGGTTGAATTTTTATATATTATATTTATGAAATAATTATACTTTTGTAATAATAATAACTTATCTACCTTTTTACCACATTATCTTTTGGGAAATGATAATGTTGCTCATGCGTACGTATGGATTACCATCTCCACGATGCAATGGGATTTATTTTTCATATATATTTCACATGGGTGGTAATAAGGATGAATTTTAGGAATATATATGATATATATAACATAATAATAATTATTTAGTGGTAATATATCATATAATTGTCTTTTTTTTATTCTGACATTAAAAATGAAATTTTTTTTATGCATACATACATCCTATCGTATCAATTAGAGATGTATTTTTCTACCTATAACATTTATATATAACTATAAATAAATATATAGTCAATATATATGATATTTATATAATTTTTATCATTATAACATTTATTAAATTATGATATATTTATGAGGACAAATAATGACAAGTCAAAAGATGTATGAGAAACAATGTGGTTATTACCTAAGAACATAACATAAATTTTAAATTTTTAATAAGGGAGTAATATATAGTCATAAGTAAATCATATAAGATATTATATACATGAATATGGTTCTATGTTAGATGTATAATAAACTTATATTTATTATACATGAGGTTTTAATGTGTATAAAGGAATTCAAGACTTAAGTTAAGGGATTTTGGTCTCACATTTATTTCTATGGGACACATACCTTATAAATGGCTTGTTTATTTTGTGTGGAGTTTATACTACTCATGAATTTATTTTATGAGTAGTATTATGAATATTATGTTATTTTAATAGCCATATATTTCTTTTCATGGGGCATATGATTGTACTGATTATAAAGTTATCAGTGATTATTTCACAATCTCATCAATAATTTGTATTTTTTTCATTTTAAATCACCATTGTGGAATATTTATCTTCCATGTACATGTTTTCTAAAAAATGTTTTAAAATATTTTTTAGTATTATCCTATATATATTTAAAGTTATTTTTACCCATGTTTCACTTTTTTATGAAAATATTTGAAAATATTATTTTTTTTCATTTTCGAAACAAGGGTCTTTGTGAGTTTACTAAAAAAATTTATTAAAGGAATATTTTTTTAACTTATACAGAATGAGTTGAATATTACTCCAATATGAAACTATAATTATTTGAAAATTAATTCACAATATTAGAAGTTTATTTTAAAATAAAATGTTTTCTTTTATATTTGTGTGGCATTTCAAGAAAATAAAAATTTTCAAAGGAAAATAGATATTTTTCTCAAGAATTATTATAAAGTGATCTCTGAAAATTATTTTCCATCTATGATAACATTAATTGATGGTAAATTATTTTTTAATTTGGATATTTTTTGAGAATACTATACCTTTTATTCCTAGGTTTGTTTTATGATTATGATGGAATGATATTTATGAAACAAATTTGTTTTCTAAGGGTTATCTTATGATTGAATGATGTTTATGAAACCCATTTCAATCTATGGGTTCTGATATAATGAATGATTTATGTTCTTTTGGTCCATATATGAATAGTTTTCATTATTTGACAGGTGGGACCTATATCTCCCTCCAACGCATTGGGAAGATATTTATATCTCATGAGATAATGATAGGAAAGAATTTGATGAGCTAGATACACTATGGGAAGATGGGGAAACCCGATCCACTGTGGAAGGATGTGGTAACCATAACCACTCTGGGAAGTTGGGGAAAAACCAATCCCTTATAAGGAAAGTATTGAAATAGGGGATGGCTGTGTGATCCACCCAATAGGTGTAGTCTCAATGATGTTCCATGATATGTTTTGGCAATGCGCCTTGAATTATAGGGAATGATATTACATGTTTATGTGTTTTCCATAATTACTTGTTTTATTTCTATGTTAAGATTTTGATAAATTATGTTCTTGATTCCATTATGATTCATGTGTTATGAAATATTAATATTTATTCTATGACTCATGTGTATGATATATTTTATGTAGGGAATGAACTTTAAATGTTATATTTATGTTCTCATACCTGTATGTTTATGTTATAGTTACATATCTCTCTTGTTTACCCTTACTGAACATCTAAGCATGCCATTTCTTATGTTATGTTTTCCCAAGGATATTAAAAATGGGTTCAAGTTTGAGTACTAAGGGTAACATCTTTGTGGGAGATGTTGAAGATATTTCACCAAATTAGAATAATGTCTTCCAAGTTTCCAAAGGCACTAAATGATTATGGTAATCAGACATGTGTCTATATAATGAAATAAATATTCATTTAAAAGAATGTTATATCCATGTATAAAAATCATAAGTCATTATATTAATATTTAAAAGCAAGACTTAAATTTTATATTCTCTTAATAACCCTAAAAAATTCGCACACAGATATTTACTATATTATTTCAAGTATTTTTTATACTTTTTGAACAGAAGTTACCACTAACCATTTGTAATATTTTATTTCATAACCAAGAATATTAATTAATAAATCTTATGGGAGAATTTTTTAGGGATATAAGATGTATTTTAATTTATATTCTTTGACCGAATCCTAAAATGTTTATGGAAATAATTTCTTTAGATATTGAATAAAAAATAGTATAATAATCACAATGAAGTAAAAAACCAAACAATGATGGAAGTGGTAAAGAATGTGGTAATAATGTTTTTTGAAGAAAGAATAATTTATCCAATATCTAATTGTAAATGATTTAGTACATTTCACATAGTAAAAAAGATGTTATGATTAATAATTTTTGAAAAAAAAATTAGTTAGTCATAGTGAGAGTTCAAAATACTAGGAGGGTATGTGTTGATTATAGAATCTTTAATAAAGTGACTAGGAACTATCATTTTAACACAAAATTTCTTGAAAATATTTTGGAAAGATTATATATTAAGACTCACTAATTCTTCATATTAGGATTCTATATCATCTCTAAGGATCCCATTACATTATAAGAAAAGTAGAAAATTAATTTTTTTTTCATATGAAACCTTTTGTCAAAAGAAACCATCTTGACTATATTTTTTCCGAGTACATTTCAAATTTTCTAAGTGAGTATATTTTCTAACTATATTTATAAGTTATCTGAATAATATTTATATGATTTCATATTTTTGAAATTCTTTTCATTCACGTCTATGAATTCTTAATTAGGTTTTAAATGATTGTATTATGAAAAATCTTTGGTTGAATTTTGTGATATTCCACTTTATGTGCCAAAGGGTAATTATACAAGTTTATTATATTTCATTGAATGATATATATTTTAATAAATCTAAAATTGATAATATCACTTAAATTATTTGTCCCACTTATTTTAATGTAATGCCGTCATTCCATGGATATTTATATTTCTATAAGAGTATCATTAATGACTTCATTAAGATTTCTTTAACATTATATAGTTATTTTTAAAAGGATATGGATTTTTTTTTTCTGATATTTATTTTAGGAAGGATTTTGAAGAGATAAAAGTTAGTATAACCATACTTCTTATTATTTAAGCACCATTCTTGGACACACACTTTGAGTTTTAATGTGATTATTAAATGAGTGTAGTAGGTTTATTTCTTTTGTAAATGTTATACGGTAATATTCATTTGAGTGATTAAATTTTAAATACATTAGATATCTCTCAGAACAACTTCTTAAACAATGAGAAAGTGTTTTTTTGGAATTTATTTTTATGAAATTGAAATTAAGATCCTATTCACAAAGAACTAAATACAATATTTTGTCCAATCATTTAGTAATATTGTATTCAAAGAATAAATTTGAAGAAAAAATGATGTTGGTGATTTGGATGTTATTGCTTCATGAATTATATCTGGATATCAAAGAGGTTTTATTGAGTTGAAAGATTCTACATGAGTTAAAATAAAATTTTTATAGGATAATACACTAGTATACATACATGGTTATTCATTTCGTCACTTCCCAAGTACCATACAATTAAAATTAAAAACATATTATATGATGGAAAATTAAGTTTACGTATTATGTATGGGAAAATCCTTATCTATTGATATTGAATAGTGATAATATTCTTAGAATATTATTACCTATATAATAAAAAAATTATGTATTCAATTTATATCACACACTGGTATGTATGAAACTATTTGGTCCTCAAATAACAAAAAAAATGTTTGGACTTTATTTTAAAACCATGTTTAAACTCACATGAATTTTTAAGTATTGTGAATAATGATTATTTTATAGTAATGTATATAATGTGAAAGAAATTTTTTATAGGACACTATAGTTTTATGAAGACATTGAATTTCAGGATATGAACTTTATGTGATTCTTTCCCATGTATTTTTTGTTTACTTACATATTTTTTCCTCTTTATAATGTTTAAATGTGGGTTAAGTCTATGGAAACTAAAATTGAAGACTCTTTTGTTGATTAAGAATTTTTATATTCTCATATATTCTGTAGACTAAGAACACCAAGGGTAATACTTAGAGACTAATAGAGTTAATTTTTCAATAATTTCATATAGTCATTTAATGTAACCAAGAATTAGTTATATTTTTTTTGAATCAGGAAATTGAGAAAGATATAAATATATGCTGGGGAAATTTTGAGAGGATTATAAAGTGATTCCTTTATACATGGAATGGGAAGCCTAGAAAAAATTATTGGATTGGTTCGACGAGTAGTCCCATAAATGTGATGATTGACGTAATGTTATTTGAGTTAGAGGAATTAAATAATGTTGAGAATGTTTTATAAAATATTTTATCCAAGTTTTAAGGCATTGAGATATATTAAGAATGTTATAAGGTTATTGAAAGGTGTTTGGGAAGGCCTAAAATTATTTTGACTTAAATTAGATAACTACAAAAAGGTAAATAGAGAATCACATTACATATGAAAATAAAAATCTTAATTTTCATCTCTTAAAATGTTTTATTATATGAGTAGTGTAGTGGTAGAAATTGAAGATATGTAGAGGTAATTATACATTCTAACAACTATATAAAGGTAATGAGGAATGTTGTAAAGATATATAAAGTTAACCTTTGGATTTTCCGAATTATAGAAAGTTTTATTGATAATTTTAATACCTATGTAAAATTAGTCCAATATAATACAAGAAGTATTGATAAAGACCTATATATACTGAAGGTTTGGCTATAAAATTCATTGGCAATAAAAATATCATCCTACAAACACATTGGATACATAAATATAATATGGTATGGAACTGAGATACGAAATGTTTATCTTTGATTTAAAAAACCTATAAAAAGGTAATAATGAAATCGTAAAGGCTACGTAGGGGTAAATATTGAGGTTGTGTGAATTCATGAATAGATACAATCAATTTTCTAACATATTGTTGATTTTTTGATATGGAACCCTATCTAGTTCTCATGGTTGATCTATTAACTACATGCCCCACAATCATTCCAAATATCATGGTTGATCCGAAGGTCATTCATAGAGAGAATATATTTAGTGTGGTCACTTCAAATGGATGATATAACTCATGGTTGGTTCCATAATTATCAAAAAATTTTTGGATTTAATTGTTAAAAAATTGATTTTCCAGAATATGTATATTTCAAATAAATAAATTCAGTGATACTCATTTGATATAATTCATTTATCAAATGTCCGAAAGTGATTATGATTCAAGTTGAGAAGAAGTTACATGTTGCAAATAGTTGGTCTATTTGATAGATATCTATAAACCCATGCATGTGGGAAATGTAAGTGACTAAAATAGGTGGATTTTATGAAGATAATCAAAGAAATAAATACCCAATTTTTTAGGTGATTTCAAAAAAATAATTTGACACAATCCTCTTAAAATATTAAAATGAATTATTAATGTAGATTTTATGGTTTATGAGATTGTGATATTAATATATCACATGAAAGAGGAACCCATGACCAAGTCATAAAGAGATTAAATATGAATCCATAAATCAATGTAAATGATATTTAAATGTTTAGTCAAAGAATAGAATTTTATTCCACAAGTCATAGAGTTTCATTATTTTGTATTTGAAAGATATTATTCAAGATATTTAATTATTAATAATTATTTAGTCTCTATATGAAAACTTAATGTAATTATTTGAGAGCACTTACATATACTATGTGAGAATTTTGAGATAACTTTGAGAACTCACAAAGTAATATGCAATAATTTTTTTAGAAGATGATACTACACTATATAAAATATAGAGAACCTAAAAACATTCTTTAGGTCCTATGAATTGAAGATAAATGAGAAGAAGGATAATATGTATGATGTTGTGTTGAATATGAGTATAAATTGGTAAGGAGGAGATCTTTTCTTTAACCTGTGATATCACTATATCAAAAAATATTCTAGGTGAGAAACGAGAATTATTCCTATTAAGAAAAAGGAAGGGAAGGCTTGAAGAAGAACAAGGATGAATATATATAGTAAGAGAATACTTATTAAAAGACCAGTTCAAGGTGGAATCATGAGGAACCTTGAAGAACAATCACAGGGAAGTATAAAGATCCAGCAAGGAGGTGGAAAGGCGAGGATTTTCTAGAGATAACTTCAAATAGAAAGATGATCCTATAAATAATCCTTTGGGAGGTAGATTCAATGAACACATAAATCCAATATGTTTCAAGAGATTATATACTGGGTATATCAGGATATTTTCTATCAATATTTTTGGAATATATTTTTCTCTTTGTATTCAAGTGATTCGTTGTAGAGAAATCAAAGATTGAAATATCACCCAACCCTAGAAAGGAGTATGTTTTCATCGAAAAACCTTATAAATACCTATGTGTTGTTAATTTTACATCTATCATTCTCAAGTAAGGATAAAATATGACATGATGAAAGGTTTTTTAGCTAACCACATAAATTGATTAGAAGAGTATGAATTTTAAAATAAAAGGTGATTAATAAATTTACCCTCCCCCTCTTGTGATATTTCAGGGACTGGGAACAATATAATTTATGGTGAAGTATACGGTGGATAAAATAATTCTACCCATCCCCACCCATAAATAATCCAATTGGTAGAGGTGTCAAATCTTTAATTGAAGAGGATTATAGTAACGATTGTCTTAGAAAAATAAGAGATTTTATCTAGAGGTTAGAAGAATCCATATAGGCTTAACATCATAAAAATATCATAGTAATTATGCTAGATAGAATAGTTTCAGAAGAGACATTATATATTAATATTATTGGAGTTTATTTTTCTTTGTAAGTTAGAATAATTAACTTGGATTCATAATAATATAGATATCACAGGAGGATACATATATAAGAATTAGAATAAATAGGAAGAAAAATATTTGATTCTCTAAAATTTGAAAAGAAATGGAAAGAGTGGCACATGATAAATAGATTCAAAAAATGGGAATTTCATCCAGGGTTTAAAATTATACTATATAACTCAAAACATAAATTCACTCATAGTAATATTCATTCTAGATGGGTAGGACCATTTTGAGTTACTAATGTTTTACTTTATGTTGCTATGTAAATCACTGGAGGATAATAAAATAAGTTATTCACTGTGAATGAACAATGGCTGAAGAAATACCATGTGAATATTCTTGATGAGTCATTGGAGGAGATGACACTCCTCCAGGATAAATAAAAATGAATCACCTTTTCATACTTCTCTTTTACTTTAATTATTTATAATCTTTAATTATTTATGTATTTTTAATATAATTTTTAGACAATCATTAAGGGAATAAAATATAACAAGTGTGTTAAAGGTAAGACTATTTTTATGATTGTCAGGGTTTTTTGAGTTATGAGTTTGATTTTTAGTTTTTTTTGCTAATTTAGTGTGTTTAAAAAATATTTGAGCCACATAAAGTACCCTGATGATTTTACGATCAACATTATTTTCTGGGAATTTATTTTATTTGAGTATTATAACTTATATGAATTCCTATATTAAACCAAACTTCTAATTTTGAATTTGAAACATTCATATGGAATACACAAATCATTAAAATTCATTTCAATATACATAATAAATAAAATTTTACATTTCATAGTGGCCTCCCTATCATTTTAAATATTTACATTTTCCCCTATTTTAATAAGAGTATTTATATACTCATGATGGAATATAATATTTTGTGGTCCACATTAAAACTTTTTGAGATTGAGACTTTTGTCGAGATAATTAAATAATATTTTTTGATAGGAACTTTATATTAAAATATATTTGAAAAAAACATTGATATTGAAAAATTCTATTCATCCTCTATAATATGTGAAAATACTTGTTAGGAGACTATATTTCATAAAAAATCATTTACGTACCCTTCTCCCAGGTGAATACATTATCATAGTTAAAAAAATATATAGGGGTGGGTTATTTCATTAGTAACATGGGAAAAAATCAAATGATAAGAAAATATTGTGGAGTTTTTATTCATTCTGGAATGATATCTCACACTCTTATTTTGAATGAAAAATTTATCTACACTTTTTCTAAGAAACAATCTATTAACATTTATGTATAAAAAATGAAGAATTACAGGGAAAAAATTACAGATAGAGGAGATATAATCCCTAATTAATTGGGAATTATCATGTATTGAGCTCAAGAAATAACACGAGAATAAGTATATTGAATGATCCATTTAAACAAGACTATGTGAGAATAATTTTTAGGTGGTTTTGAATAAAAAACTAGTATTTAACTTAAAAATAATAGAACCTCTTTATTCTAACCTTTTTTTCAAAAAAAAAAACTATTAACCACAAACCTAAGAACAAACGTACTAGAAATTGTGCTTGATATATGATTTTGAATATATAAATTGATACTTATAGAATTAAAAAGTCTTTAGTAACCCTTAAATGAGTTTGAGAAGACAGAAGCGTAGTCAATTCTACTAGGTATGGCGAAGGAAATATTTCCAAGAAGATATGTAAAAGTTTGAATGGATAGATATGGTAAGAGAGAATGAAATAAATTGAATAGAAAAGGAATATAGAGTTAATAACATTGATAAGGAATAATAAGACGTGGGTAACATATATTAGAGAATTTTTTCTCACAATGATTTGTGTTCTTACTTTTATTAGGGTATTATTTAGGTGTTATGTTTATCCACAATGAAAAGAAATCTCTATTGGGGAATTGATAAGTGAAAATTAAAAAATATTATATGTTGAGTTTTTTGTATAATAATGAATGATATCATAATGAATAATGCATAATTATAGACATCATAACCATACAACTAAGGATTCTTCCCAAGACATGATACATAAATGGGTAGGTATACACCAATACCCAAGCTAGATCATCAAATGAGAATAACTAAACAATCAGAGAGATAAATAATTTTAATCCCAACCATAATATATTAAGTCCAATTCATCAATAATATATAAATAATCAATATAAATTTATATTATAATGTTCCCTAAAAAATTTCTTACACAAACATGTACATATCATCAATTGTTATCTATATAATTTTTTTGGACATAGTAATCACCACATTTCTCTATTCAATGGAATAATATGGATATATACATGAATATAAATACATAAAATTAAAAAATATAGTATATTCACAATGAAATTGAATGCACACTTATCAATGACTGATAATTGTTTAGTAGGTTGGGGTACTTTCATTGTATATGGATATCAACAAGGGTTGATCAATTGGTTTTAATTATTTTCATTATTATGTGACCAATTAATTGATATTAAACCCCACCTAAATATTAATAGTATGTGACACACATATTTTTTTATATATTTGGAATATACAATTTTTTAAAAAGAAATTTGTAGGTCAGCATGATTTGATACCAAAGGTTCTCTTATGAAAAAATCAAGTTTATTCCAATATATTCTGGGTAGAGGTTTCCCTAGTAACATCTTAATTATCCATAGAAATTTTTCCACTATAAAAAATAATACCTATATAATATTCGAAATAAACGAGAAATATTTTCATTCAGACAATAAATTTCTATAGTCATGTAAATATTTTAACATTATAAAAATAACTGAAGGCTTTATAATTAGAGGGAATAATCATATATAATTAATATTATTTTAAGAGGTTCATAATAATAGGTAATAATAATACCAAATATGTAAATGTAGAGGAATTGAAAAAAATTTAAAATGATAAATCATAACAGGATATCAAAAAACCATACCTTTCTTAGTATCTTCCAAAAACATAAGAAAGAACTCCTTAGAATCATAACGGATTCTTCAAAGGACTATTGAGAGTGTAAAATATAGGTTAAATTTAGTCAATATTTATAGAGTTCAGGGGAATAATAAGATGCTTTATTATTTATGACAAATGAAAGATAATTGTTTAATAATACCGAGATATTGGATTTAGGAATCTAGGATAAAGAAAATTCAACCCCATTGGATTTCCCAAGGGTTTTAGTTATTTTTTTTATAATTATATATTAAATATTTGAACCCCCATTTTATATTATTTTTTCATTGTAAAATTCTTTTAATCAAAAATAATTATTTTTAAAACAATAAAATACATTTTATACTTTTAAAACTTCTATATAGGATTAAAAAAATAAATTAAATATTTTATAAAACATTATTTTATCGAATAAAAAATTATTTTTTTGATAAATCATTTATATTATTTGTTACATCAATTTGAAATCATAATGAAGTTATAATTGATACAATATATTCATACCGCATATTAAAATTCACTCAAAAATTCAATTTTTTATAGTATTATAACAAATTAACCATTAGATAATTCTGAAATAATGAGAATACATTTAGATTATTATTTATGAAAATATTTTTCTATAAATGTATAATTTAATAGTTAAATAAAATACTTATTAGATTTTGAGAGCATACATTTTTTCCAAAATTTTATAAACTCTATTTTATTAAATTCTAATATATATATAATTAAATTCTTATTTATTGATCAAGATACATTTTTTAAATTTATCAATTAAATGGTTACCAAATAATGTTTCAACTTTTTATTAGATAGTTGTGTATTTAATGGTTAAATTACTATTTCAATAGTCATGTTACTATATTACTATTCTAAATGTAAATTTACCATTCCAATGGAAATATTACCCCTTATTAACATAACTAATTTTATAATATAAAATTATTGCTTTACCTCTATTACTTTTTCAATCATTCCCATCCCATTTCTCATTGTTTTTTATAATTTCAATGTATATTTTATTTATTTATTTTTCTAATATAATCCTTAAAAGTTTAACAATATTGTGATATTAGTTAGTGAAATACTTTCAATTGATTTATTTTTACATTAAAATTTCTAAACTCCTAAGGTAACATAATGGTGGATGACCATTGGGTCATTTTATAAAAATGCTATAGGACACAATATGATCCTTGGTTTTCACTTATTCTTTTGGATTTATTTATGTTGAAATAAAATGAAATAAGGTTTTTATGTGTTTTAAAAAATAAGTAAAATTTGTTTATATAAATATAGATGAATGAATGTTAGGAAGTATCTATGGATTTTCCTTAGTTGATCACCAATTTTATTCAGTATTGATATCTAATGAATGTGTCCTAGTCCCACTGTATTCTGTAGATCACTGTCACTTAATCTAAATCCATAGATCTAATATTAGAATCAATATATTGTATTCACTAGCACATTGAACTAATATTTTTTTTATATTAGTTTACACACATGAATTTATGTATAATGGTACCCTGATATTAATAACTTAAAGCTTCCACTATAGTGGAACATATCCTTCAAGGTAATAATCCTACATAATGCACCCCAACCTACATAACATCTATTATGAACTACTTTATCTATTACCACATAATCTCTCAATCATACGCTGTATAGAAAATCAAGGAATACAATAATATTATAGATATAATAGAGATAGAAAAACATTGAAAATAAATGGTAAGAAACCATCCCCTACCCCCTTTACTCAACCCATCGAATCCTCATAGTAAGTGATAAGAAAAAATTAGAAATATAATTATAAAACTCTAAAACTACAATAGTGATCTCCCTCAAACTAACCATAGTGGCTTATCACTCCATGGAAGTGGTGTTGATACATGTAGGGGGAGAGAAAAATTATTATAAAATGAAAATGAAAAATAGAAATCCAAAAAAAAAATTGAATCTTTTTTAATCAATTATTATGGTGGAAAAAACTCGAATAAAAAAACTGAAACCCTTACTCCCCTACAACCATTTACATTATTTATATTTAAAAATAAAAACTAGGATGATATGATGAATGGTAAGTATACAAGAGTTATTTTTTGGGATTTTTCCACCGGGATAATGTGTTTTTAATATAAATTATTGAAATTGGTAATAATTCCCTATGATCTTAACCCATCTTCTTTTATGGAACAATATACAAAAGACATGTTTGTTGAAGAATTATATAGTTTGGTTAGGTAATTTGTATAGGGTAATATTTTTTGGTCCCCTGTAGTATGAAAGTGTTCCACATCACCTTCATCTTCATTCATGGATATCAATTCTTGGTTATCCATTCCTACTGGCTTTACTTCAACTCAATAAGGAAAAAATAGAGAGGACATTGATTATATTAGAATATCATGAAATATAGGAAGATTATATAGGGTTTATTGATTTAACATGTAGAGTTTAGTGATTAAAACTTTGCGTTTTAGTGGTTAGGACAACATTGTGTGGTGAAACTGGCTATACTAGCCACTAAAGAGGAATTGATGTGTGTTTTTTTGTGCGTATTATCTTCCCCATTTCAATCCATAAAAACATAGTGTCAAAACACTAATTACATTAGTGAGTTTTCTTTCTATTATTTGGTAATGTGATGAAACATTTCAGAACTATCAAAGTTATTTAAATTCCATATAAAAGGTAACAACCATGATTCTATATTGGGTCTGAACATGGGGTAAAATTTGTAGATTGATTCCTTTTGGGGTTTTGATGTAGACTATATTGGTTTCCTATAATAATATTAAGTTTTTACTTAAGAATCATTGGATTCTTTTTTATACTTGAGTTTGGGAATACTTTTATAACCCATTTGACTTAAATCCACTTTATGGATCTTTGTTTCCTCCCTTTATTTTTTATAATTGAAACACAATAATTAAGTTCACTTATTTTCATGAGTTTTAAAATGATAAATAAATTAATGATATTCATCATATTAAGATTATTTCTATAATTATACTAAATATTTCCAAAAAATCAATGACTTAATATGATTCCCAAAGAATTAATGGAATTGAAGGTATTTTTATGTGGATTTAATTATGAAAGTTAATAAAAATTTTCTTTTAATTATATTCCCCAAATTTTTAGCTAATTCACTTTTGGAATAAATATTCAATGAATTTAAGTTAAATGATCTGCCCTGGTTTATCATGATTTTAATATATTAGTGATATAGAAATTGTTATTTGAAAACATCATTATACGTTCTATTCTTCAAATATGAACTGAATTCACCAATTTCAATTTCGTCCAATGAAATTTCCTCCTTAAATTTCATCCCATGATCCTTAGAACATACATTATTTGTAGGGTTTTCCCTCAAAACTAATATTTTTGGTTTTATTATGGATAGGTTTTTATTAATCTCAAAATATTTAATAAATCACTATAGGATTATTAGATTTCATTTTTATCAATTATGGTTGTAAGGGTCTATGTCATTCTCAAGGAATCACAAGGCTATTATGTGGGTGAAAGTGGGTGGGTTGGATGTGTAAAATAATGGAATAAATTGAATTTTTACTCTTTAAGTAGTAATTATTAATTATAGAGTGTGTTACGCATTCAAAATACCACACTCTTTTCCCTTATATATGATATTTCCATCTAAACACTTCCCACTTTGTTATGGAGGTTCATATAACCATGATAAATAGTGAATAACTAATACATCATCTGTTATTCACATTTTCAATATTATTTTATTTTCATATAACACATTATTTCTTAGATTAATATATATAACATTGGTTAAAATTAATTTTTTTAACTCCTACTTCCCAATAATTGATGGAATACCCTTTATATTTCCTAAAAAGGAAACTATACTCCCCTGAATACCATGAAAGAACACTTTCCATTACACTTATTCTTATTGAAAACCATGAAAAATGATCAATAGAATGGTAGATAATGTTAATAATAATGTAATATATAAACCAAATATGTTATTATTTTATTTTAGGGTGATTATAAAAATGTAAAATGTATGGGTAAGATCAAATAGATTGAAATTTAAAAATGTTTTTTTCAAAATGATACCTTATTCATTTTTGAACTAGTTCTTTAATTTTCATAAAATCCATTAATTGGATATATATAAAGTTATATTTATCATAAAATGGTCGAAATACACTACATTAGTTGGGAAATATAATAATATATCAATTTTATTAGAAAATAACTATAAGATATCTTAATAAATATTTCTTCCTGGAGTGGGTTTCAAAAGTTAGCGACTTTCACATTTCTATTAAAAAATTTAATTAGGTAACATAAAATAAATAAAATACCCTATATGTTTTAGATATTTAAAACTAATATATTCAATCAATAATTTTGTATAAAATTAAAATTAAAAAGGTATTCAATTAAGCTGATAATATATATATTTTTTATATTTAAAATAATTACAAAATAAAATAAAGAAACAAACATGATAATCTAAAAGTATTTAAATACCACTACCTCATACTTATGTGATACTATCCATAGTTATGTTCAAGAAAAATTTATACAAGATAAAGAAAATAAAAAAAATTATATGATATATATATTATGGTTATTTTCTATTGACAAACTATTTGAAGATATAGTCCCTTTCTTTATTTCACATGTAAATAAAATCCACTCACATAAATAATTTATTGAATTTTAGGCAAGAAAATGAAAATTATAAAGGGAATGAAATATTTTAGGTAACCGAAAAAAGATTTTTCATTTTCAATACATATATTTGGGAAGTGGTAGTGAGCCATCCAATATCTGATGATAGATTTGGTTTATTTAATTTAAATTGGTAAATCCTTAATACTTTGATTCTCTTCTATAAAATGGGATATTAAAGTCCTTTTGTATATTTCATGGGGTTACTAAAGATTTTTTCCTGAAAAAAAACATTTAGTGTTATTTAAAGTAGGTATAGTTTATCTTCTTCATTAGCTTGAGGATAAAATACATCCATCGATGTCTTCTTCTCCAAACTAGGGAATAAATCCTATTCATGGTAATGAGTAAGGAGTTTTAAGAGGTGTTAAATATAATTATTGCCTCCCTCATCAATGATAGTACAAAAAAACTAGATTATCCAACCTCTCTTTGGATCTATCAACCTCTCCTATTGCCTCTTCCTCAAACTCATACTAGGAAAGAATCATTTATGTTGAATATTTATTCTTATAGTCGATTAGATCATGGGAAAATCCTATTTTAAAAAACATTAAAGAAAAATTCCCAATGTTTTAAGAATCATTATATTCTTCTATTTTTTGTTCCCACGAAAATTTATCTTTCATAGGGTGATACTGTGGTAGTTCTTTACTAGACTCTGTTCCGATCTCATCTAATTTATCATCTCAATACTTATATATAACTCTAAGAAATATAAAACAGGGTACTATAATTTCTTGATGTTCCTCATTTTTATTCTATTCAAGTGAAGATATAATTTTTTAGGTCAACCTATTCTCTTCAAGTTCCTTCAGTATAAAATTATAATTTTTATCCTAAGTAGGTTCCCTTACTTGTTATAGAATGGTCTAACTCAATTACTCATAATTATAGTCCTAGGGATATATACGATAATATTCATAATAAATAAAAAAAATTATTAGTATTTCCATAAAATTAATTTTTCATTAATAACCATTGAGGTAGAAATGAGTTATTGAAAACTCAGAAAGAAACAGTTTGTGGATTATTTGGAATCACTAGAAACATCCCAAAAAATTGGTAGAGAAATATTTTTAGAGGTATTCACTAACAAATTTAAATTTCCGAACTCCTAAGATAGAAATGTAGTGGATTTACTCAAGGTCATATCATAAGGTGTTTACAAGGAACACTATGATCCATAGTTGTCACATTTTAATTTTGTGGATGTTATTATGTGGAAAGAAAACATAAAATGATCTGGAGTTCTCCCCGAGGAGAAAATACTTCATTTTTTAGTTATAGAGATCAGTTGTTCTTACATAATAAAATGATTAATTTACTATATAATATAACCATTAGTTTCTGAAGGTATGTATAACGAGGTTAGAGGGGCTTTCCCCCAGATTTAGTTTTTTGTTAAATTCTATGTTGGAAATATTTTAAGGTATAATTTATATCTATTTGTTAAATAAAAATTTATCCAATGAGTGTAAATTTATATATACCCAATTAAGGATATGAGATATAAATTATAACATTATGTTTGTGTTTATAATATATTATTTTACCTATAATAGGTATATATTTTTTCCTCTAGTTTCTAGCCTTGTGTATAGCCATTTGAGGTCCATTAATAAAAAGGTTGGAAGAATTAAATTAAGAATTGAAATGTAATTTTTTTTTCTCTTCATCTAGTGGGAGGTATTTTTATGAATGATGGAAAGAGAGAGGGAGTTAGAGGACATTAAAATATTCCTTTGATGTGATCCATCATTGAATGAAATGAAAAGATGAATCCAAGAGTAAAATAATGACAAATAGACTTTCAAATCCTCGATGTCTCACAAATGATGTAGTGATTCAATCCTATTAATTTCCCCCATTTTTTATTTCATTTATTGAAAATAAAAATATATAATTTTTGTATTCTCATTAACAATGAGATTATTATAGATTCAATTTCTTGAATATCCAATTCCTAAAAATATCTCTCAATTGAATATACAATTTGGTTATTTAAATTGTTCATATTCCACTTCGATGATTGATTGTGTGATCATTGAATAGTGTTCAGAAGCATTATTTTGCACCAATTATCTAAAATCCATATTATATTTTTCTTCTTTGTTGTGATGAAAATGTACTTTTGGTATTTTTCATGGCTATTGTTAAGATAATGATGGTATATAATTTTGAGAAAATTAAAATGGGATGGGGACAATGCTAGATCTTCCATAACTACTGTTGAGGTGTACCAACAAGGACTGTGGTTATGGGTGGTGTGTGAGGTAGTCCCCTAAGTGAATTCCTAGGTTTTAGTTTGATAAGAAATCAAAAAGTTTTCCATAGTAAGAAATAAATATTTTTATGGAAGAATAAAATCCATTGAGTCAGGACCATGAGTGTTGATGATGGTGGGTATGTCATATAACCAATGGAAATCATAGAAGGAAATGTGAATCATGTCAATGGATAATCTAGAAATGTAATTTTTTTGGATTGAACTATATACAGTCTCATGAAGACACAATTTTTTTCCGGTTATGTGACATCATTGTGGTTTCTATGGTTTATAAATATCACATGGTGTGTAACCTTTAGTGACACATAGAGTACCAATTTTTAATGGTATATATGTTTTCAAAAATAGTTAAATATCCCATGTTTTATAATTTTGGAATAGATGTTTCATATTCTGAGAACTACATGACCTGATGTGTAATGGACTACATTTCTAGAAAACCAATTTTCCACACAAGATATAGAGGATATGGGCACATGTTGTGCATGATTACTAGTACATGAATCAGTGTGTGGTTGAGTACATTCCCAATGACCATATTTCAAATATTTGGATTATATTTAGTGTGAATGAAATTCCTGGGCCACACTCCATGACATAGGACATAGTACATTCATTGAGTGACCTCAAAGAACCACATTCCATGTGGAAATCAAGAAACACTATGATATATCATAATATATTCCTCGAGGTTCTAGAGATATAAGTTAGATTTTATTATGAGTCCAAAATTCTATGTACCCTACCGGGTACACTATGTTGGATAAGACCACCTAAAAAATTGACTATAAATGATTGAATATCTTAAAGAAACCTTAAGATTAGTGGAACTCATTATGAGGGGGGTTAATAAGTTATTTTAATTCCTTTTTTATGTTTACTATAGAAACAAAATTCATCACCTGTTATATTGATAACCTTTATTTCTTTGAAACACATCTTGGATCCCACACACATAAGGGGAACAATAGAATTAGTGGGTTTCCTTCTCAAAATGATATGGATAATACCTGGTATGATCTAAATTCAAATGAGATTATAAGTTTTAGTAGTATCAATATGTTGATTTTAATAAGAAGGGTTTTGTCTTGAACTCATGTTACATGAATGTCTTTTGAAAGTGTAATGTGATTTTATACAAATAAAAAATGAGGAATTTAATTTCAACAATAAGAGATTATTCAACCAATCAGAACTAAACTAAGTTATTTTTTTATTCCTTATCCACTTCATTATTCTTATCCTTAAGATAAATAAAATGCATTCTCCTTAATTTATTATCCTTTATTATTCTCATTTTAATTATATAAACTTATCCTCTTTTTATTATGATTTAATTGAACAATTATATCATAAAAAATTAAAATTTTATGCTTCTTTCAACTACCAATCATCTTGACCAACTTATATTTGATCAATTGTTTTATCCATGACCACATCAATACCATTGAAAAAATTCTAGGACTTTATATATGATTACCCATGAACCTTATAGAGACCCTCACTTTTCATACATAGAATTTACATGACTTTTGCAGAATACTTATAAACATTTTTCAAATAGATTCCAAATAACCGTATTAGTTTAGTGACTTTGGAAACATGGAAACAAAAAAACCAGTATATAAGGAAACTACATTTTCTACAACTAGGTTCTCCAAGACTAGAAACCCTTTTAGAAATATCATACATGAAAAATATCTTTATGACCTAGGGAAGTGAACATAAAAGGGGTGAGATCAAATGATTAGTATGGGTAAACATGGGATACATGAATGTTTATACATGAACATAGGGGTTTGATAATGTGACCATAACATTAGAAGATCATACCATAAATATCAAAGATTATAAACAAGAGTTCTTGGATAAAGATTAGAATTTCATAAGACATGAATCATAAGGAAATAAAAACCATAAGACATTAAATCATGACTGAGGAATAATATATATAATTTTTGGCATACATATAAGAATATAAAATCTTATTTTAAGGACACCTACCAAGACCATTATAACAAGTTAGGATTATTCTACGACCCATGTACCTGCTTTAGGATTGGTATAAAATCCCGTGTAGCCTCTTGATTTTAGTCTTGGTCTAAAAACCATGTACATTATTATTTTTGGTATTGGGATAAAACCCATGTACCTTCTTATTTTCAGGCTTGGTCTACAACATGTGTACCCTCTTAATTTTAGGCTTTGGCAACAACTCATGTGCCTTCTTGTTTCTAGGCTTGGGATATAACCGATGTACCTTATTATTTTCAAGCTTTAGATATAACCTGTGCACCCTTTGATCTGATATACAACTTATCATTACCCAATGCATTAGAGGGATATATGGGTCCCACCCATCTCATAATAAAATCAATAAAAAATGTTCCATAATATAATAAAACTTTAACCATATCATGACCCATTAAAAGAGATAGGTTTTATAAACAAAAAAAATCATAACCCATGAAATGAAATGGGTAAAATTAACATTTTGTCACATCATATCATATGAAAAGAAATAAGTTTAATAATAACTTCATGAAAGCATAACCTGTGAAAATAAGTGGGGGTAAAATCATAAAACCCGTGGAAGTGAAATGGGTGTCATGGGAATCATTCCCTCAAAACATAAACCATTCATGAAATAATATAAATGTAACCTCTGAATCATTTATTTTAAGGTCCTGAGTAACATCAACAGATATTATCTAATATGGAAAATAACTTAGAATAATATTTTGAAAACATTTCTTGAGGTGAATACACTTTCTTCTTTGAAAAAGGCACTTTAAAACATAAATCCTCTTGAAAACCATTTTTTTAAAAAGTTATAAAGGACTATTGAAAAAAAATTTAAACCCATTTCCTAGAAAATATATTTATAAAAACATTTTATTAAAAAATAACATTTTAAAAATGAAAAAAAAATCTATAAATAATTGACGGTGGGTAAATCCAAACATGTCGTACAGGGTAAAAAGAATATTCCTTTTGAATGTTAATTTTTTTAAGAAGATGCCTCATTCAGAAAATGATTATAGGATTCCTTTGAAAAAAAATTTAATATAAAAAAGGTAAAAAATACTTTTAAATATTTTAGGATAATAGTAGAATATTCTTGGAAACCCTTTTTAGAAAACATTGTTTTGAAAAAAAATATATTTCCAACCGAAAAGATGGTAAAGATGGATTTTATTAAAAACACTTTCATAACTATCTTATGTAAAAATGATTGTAAATATGATACAAATACATTAATATATCATGAATGATTAGAAGATATGTAAATTCATTAATGTTCTTGATATATGGATCATGATATTTCATCAAAATAATCATAAACAAAAACAATCTCGAAAAGTGATGAGTTTATTTTAATAATCTCTCACCACTTTGTAACTTTGAACCATAATCACCATTTAAGAAAATGAAATTACATGATGATTAAAATATCAATAAAATAATAGTATTCATGATATAAAATTTTAAATGAAGTCTATACGACTCAGATAGAAATATAGTTGTATAACATGGCATGCGTCTCAGGGAAGGTAAACTGTGACAAAATTACTTTACCGATTTGGTAAGTTTTTAAACATAAACCCCATGAGAAAAATATCATAAAATAGATATTTAAATAAAAAAAAATTTAATTATAATAATCATATAATACATCAATTTTTACTATACACACCACACAAAAGTAATGGGTGGTGAATAAAACACATACCTCTCTGAAATAAAAAGTGAGTTAAAATTTCAATACCTTGTGTCTTGACTCTCATAGAAATCATTAAAAACTTCTATATAATAAATATAAATTTATTTTAAATAAATAAAAAAACAATATTCCTACTTATAATACCATATATGGTTTTATTATGGATTTATATTACTCACATGTTAACAATTATGTGTTAAGGTTTCACTTCGGGTAATATCATCTTTTTATTACGCATGCGTCTTAATATGTTATATCTTTGGTCCTAATACATATATCAAGATTTACAGAATGTAAAACATGATTAAAATATAATTTATATTCCATATATTTTTATTATATTAATATGTAGAATATATAAGTATGAATCATAATACTTTTTTCATGGAGATGGTAAGCCACACGGGCCCATGAACGCTATTTCCATTTATTTATCACGTTAAAAGAAAGAAAGAAAGAAATATATATACATATATAATTATTAATTTAACTTTATTGTATCATAGATATATCTTATATATTCACTAAACCCACCCTTAATAGATTCTATGTAGTGAATAAACGAATCACATCGCTTTAAGGGGGTGGTAGTCCACACTTCCTCAAACAAAATTATCGTATTAACACAAAATGGAAAGTATAAAGAAACATATTGTAAAATAATTACAAAAAATTGAATAAATAATAAATATATTATATAACTTATATAAATACATCATCCATCATAATGTTTACTATGATAGGCGGTAAAGAAAAAATGAACGATCATCGTTTCGTGAGGCGATAGTTCACTGTACTCATAAACAATATGTTAGTTACCCATTAGATGGATGTGTGTGCAAGTGTAGGTAAAAATATTATCTTAAAATCATCCTATTATATTGAGTAAAATTTTATTCTTATAAAGGTATGGAATAAATATAGTGTAGGTTTGGAAATATAAAATAAAAGAAGGAAGTTTGAGGGAAGACATTACCCTTTAATCGGGGTAACTCCTTTTAGTTTCTGCCAAAAGGCTTCCTTGGATTGATTTATTCAAAAACGGAGGCTTAAAGTAGGACGAAAGAAATATTGGGAAGTTTATTGGGAAGATAATGGATGACCCTAAGTGATTTTATAGGTTTTAATAATTGGAAGTGGTGATGGACTTTTTTTGGGAAGGGAAAGGACACACTTGGAGGTTTTTGAAAACAAGTTAGGTGAAGCCATGTTTTTACCAAAAAAAGTCATAAAAAACAAAAAAAACTAAATAATTGAAGTTTAATGGACTAATAATGGCCTTAAAATGTGTTTTTTATAACATTATATGAATGTTTGGGTGTTATATTTAAGGTTTAGTAGTTTATTAACCTAATTGCTCTCTTAACTGTTGTAATAATTTTTAATCACCTTCACTAATATTTTTGGCCAAAAACAATGTTAAAATTATTAGAAGTTATAAATTATTATGATTCTAAATATTCAATCATTTTTTTCCAAATTCTAATCACATTTTTGGAATAAATAAATTTAAAATTAATCCTGTTTATGGGACGACATAGTAGGTTTTTAAGGTAAACATGTCCAAACGTTTGCTAAGTTTTTATGCCCAATTTCTAAGTAAAATATATTTCAATGAACTAAATTGGATTAATTTATAAACATATTATCTAATAAATGTTTTAAATAAAATTAAAATATAATTTAACCTTATAAATAAATTAGACAAAAATATAGTTTTGAATTAAAATCCCCTATTTTTCACTATTCATGAAAAAAATGAAGTTTCTCGGAAGAATCCAAAAAATTCACCCTATGATAATTTTGAAATTTTAATTTCTAAAATGAAGTTTATTTTACTAATTTAAATTTCTAAATTTGTCTAAAATTAATTTTTTTTATTTTTCATAGAAGGGTATACATGGTAGTTTATTTGAGAAAATTGTATTTTTAAACATATAAGGACTTTACCAAAATTATATCCTTCATCATCAATATATTTTATTTATATAAAAAAATTATAAAAAATATATTAATTTTTTTTATCAGTATTCATATTACTATGTTTAATGGATAGATTATAATTATATCATTTAAATAACTATAATAATAAAAAGATGTTTTGTAGAAACTCAGTGTTTCATGTAACGTATGCCAAGCCGGTGTTGCGTACAAAAAGCCATGTTGCGTGTAACGTATTCTAAGTAACAAGCTAACATAAGTGTTCTTTGTAGAGAAGTTAAAATTTATATTCTGTTTAGTGCATGATTAACTTGGTGTTGTGTATAACGCAAGCCAAACATAGTGCTTTAATATAAAATGAACTATTTTCAGTTTCTCAGAAATGAAAAATTACATAATGATTAAATTAATTCAAAAATAATAATTCAAAACCTCTCTGGGTGTTACATTCTTCTCCCCTTAAAATGAATTTCCCACTCAAAATTCATTTGGGTTATCATATGTTTAATAATTGTTAGTTTCATTCATAGAAACCGACATTATAAAAATGGATAGAAAAACTTCCCTTAAAAAGTGGAAGTTTGAACCATAATGGTTTCCCAAAGTAACATATAACTAGGTTTCTAGATAGAAGAACATAGGTTTTTTGTAATAATTGGACATGAAGGAAAAGTGTAAATATTTATTGTTAGTGATTGAGGTCCTCAATCACAAACAAGTGAATGATAAAAGAAAATTTATAGGGAGTCAAAGTCATAAATTTTTAATGATTTAAAATTCCATCGATTAAAAAAATTAAGGTATTAGGACAACGTATTTTCTTCTGATCATTCTACTAACATTGATTAATTCTTTTATTGACTATTGATATAAGGAAATATACTTACACTATATATTTCTATAATTTTTTTAATTATATAGTTGTTATTTTATCAATTTCTAATTCATTCATTACATCGTCTAATGAACATCCAAAAATTAACTTTGATGCCTGATGTTTTAAAATTCAGTTTTAGTGGATATTATTTCCCATAAAATAAATAAAGGTATAACTATTTATCTATAACTTTTATTAAAAATTAATATGGTTAATACATTAATCTCTAAACATAAAAAGTGACACTACTATTTCATCCTAAATAATTATTAATAAAAAATAATTATACATTAACTAGGACCTCAAATAGGTTAGTGGTAGGAATGAAACATTTATCTTCCTTCAGTCATGGGTTCAAGACCCTCGGGATTGTCAGAAATGATAGTTTTTCACACAAAATATATGATGTTCTTTTCTAATATCAAACTAATATAATTCCCAAAATATGATGAACATCCTTGTAATAAGGTTAATCACTAAATAGACTTTTAACCAATGATTTCGTTATAATATATATATATATATATATATATACTTTCTCCGATGTTTAACTTAAAATTTTCAATAGTGGGTATCCTTATTACCCTTCTGATAGATGAAAATCGAAAACTTTAGAAATAAATTCATGAAATCATCTTGAAATTGATTCCCCCATTCATCACAATATATCTCTTGGTTTTCCGAATCCAAACATGAGAATACCCTCATCCTATATTCTCTTGAAACATGGTAATAACTTCAACTATAAAAAATACTTATTATTAACATGCATGTTTCTTTAATAAAAGTATATTGGATTTATTCCATAAATATGAAAATGTTGTAAACTTCGTCAATGAAAGCGTAAAACACCATTCTACAAGTCCTTAATTAGTTCCAAGGTAATCGGTACCTTTCAATTTACTTATTCATATCCCAAATATATTTTTACAAACAAAATTTACATACCATAAGATATATATTAATTTTTATCTTTCTATTAAACTTTTTTTTCCTTGGACATCACCTTTCCATTATATCAATTTTTTAATTCCATCAGAACCATTCAACATGTTCTTATAAATCTATAGTGAAAAACATAAGATAAAAATCCTTATATATTTCCCCATTCATATAACATAATTCTTTAATCTAAATAAATAATTTTTTTTAAAATTCATCCTTATTCCATTACTAAGGCTACCTCATCTGATTATACAATACCTCTTTCCTTTCACTTTTCATATGAAGTCTCTTCCATATCAATTTTTTGAACCATTACTCGTACCACCTTGCTGATCCTATTCTAAATATTTCTTCTTGGGACATTGAGCTTCATAATGAACTTTTATAACACACTTAAAACACTTAACATTCAATTATGAATTAGGGAGGCCAATATTCTCATCCATTTCATTAAATGAACTCATCATTTTCCCTTACTATCAATTTCTTTGTGTCGTTCTTTTCCATAGTCAAAACATATTCTTGTTCCTCTAAGACATTCACTTAGGTGATTCTTAACACATTATTGACATAAATGAAACCAAACATTCTTTCCTCCGTGGTATCCATTGCGTAAACTCTTAGAATACTCCTTATTTATCTTCTTGGTGAGCCCGAGAGTTGGTTAAGGTACACATTATTATTCATGTTCCATGGAAGCTGATTAGGCATGTTCACTAAAATTATTACCCCAGTGATCATCCCACTTGACTACTAATAAGAATGTAATCCATCACATTAAGCATTAATCTAGTTCCTTTCGATTCCTTCCATTGACAAAAACCAGATGTATAGTGTGAGAATTACTTATCATAGTAGAAAACCACATAGTCATGAAAATCTTAACTTATAGGATTTCTAAATCCTGAAACCTTACTTAATGTATGACACCCTAGCTTCATCATAGGTTATTCACATAAAAATTATATTTAAATAATTTATTATGGTTCATGTAGATTTTTTGAATTCCTAAAGAGTATCCCATGGGTGTATGAAAACAGGTGTGCAGCAAGGCCCGTTGTCGTGTACCAGATTATCCCGAGTAAGGCCCAAAACATCTTGTCAGAGTTGATGCACCTTGGTATATCTTTTCCCGAGCCACATCCACTAGTAGTGTCTAGACCTGGATGTTTTTCTAGTAAACCACTCACTCTATCCTTTACCAAAATCTCAAGACATTTTTATATACCTTTCCGTATCTGAATACTTGTCCCTAGACATTTCTTTAGGGTTCTCACTATAGTTTTCTCATCCAAGAGTCCAAAGGTTATCTAAACCTTTTATATGATAACAACTATAAATAACAACTATTTTAATAAAAAAACATTACAGAACATTTTCATAATATATAAAAACATTTTACAAATGGATGCCCAATGACCGTATTAATTTTGTTGCATTTGGAAACATTAAAACAAAAACACATATACATAAGAGAAATATATTTTCTCTAAATAGGTTCTCCAAGACTATAACCCATATTAGAAATACCATATATGAAATATATATTCGTGAATTGGGGATGAAAACATAAAAAGGGGTGATCTTTGATGATTAGAAAGGGTAAAAAAGGGATACATGTAAGCATAAACATGAACATAGTGGTATGATAAGGTGATCATAACATTAGAATATCATACCCTTCATATCAAAGATAATAAACATGAATCATGGGATAAATCTTAGCAGTTCATAATATATGAATCATAAGAAAATAAACATCATGATCCATTAAATCATAACTGAGGAATAAGACATAGAATTTTTGGAATACATATTATAATATAAAACATTATGTCAAGGCTTCCTACCAAGACCATTATAACATTTTTGGCTTGGGATATGACCCATGTATCTTCTTAGGACATGGGATAACAACCCATGTACCCTATTACATTTAGGATTGGGCTACAACCCATATAACTACTTGTTTTATTTTTTGGGATAAAACCTTTGTACCTTCTTGTTTTGGGGATTGGGATACAACCTGTGTACCCTCCTAATTTTAGGCTTGGGCTATAACCCATGAACCTTACTGTTTTTAGGCTAGGGAAACAACCCCTGTACCTTATTTGTTTTTCAGTATTGGGCTAAATTCCATGTATCCTATGAGATCACATAAAACTTATCATTATTCAATTCATTGGAAAGATATATAGGTCCCACTCATCTCATAATAAAATTATTTTTAAAATTGCCACAAGATAATAAAAACATTCAGCATATCATGACCCATAAAAAGAGATAGGTTTTATGAACATACAATCATAAGCCATGAAGTGAAATATTTATCATTAACAATTCAACACATCATAACCGACGAAAAGACATATTTTTCATAATCACTTTATGAATGAATAACAAATGAAGAGAATTGGGTTTCAAAATCATAAAACCTGTGGAAGGGAAATGTGTGTCCAAAGTTTCATTCCATCAAAACATAAACCATTTCAGAAAGAATATGAATGAATCTTTCAAATAATTTCATATAAGTGAATGAGTAACATCAATATATGTTATCTTAGTTGGAAAATTACTTGGAAGTATATATCTAAATAAATTTTTAAATGAATATCCTTTCTTCATTGAAAAAGGATCTATAAATCATAAAACCTTTTGAAAACCATTTTTCTTAAAAACTTATAAAATAAAATTGAAAAACTTTTGAAAAACATTTCTTTGAAAATATATTTAATAAAATATAAAAAAGTAACCTTTTAACCATGAAAATAAATCTTTAAATAATTGATGGTGGGTGTATCCGTACATGTTGTGCATATTAAAAATAACATTACTTTTTCAAAGTAAAAAAGTTAGAAAAAACTCCTTGTTAAGAAAGTGACAAGAAGATTCCTTTGAAAACATTTTAAAAGAAAAAAATATAAAAATTTCCTTTGAAATATTTTAGGACAATAATATAATATTATTTGAAACCCTTTTCAGAAAACATTGTTTTTGAAGGAACACATATTTCCGACCGAAGAGAGGGTAAAGTTGAGCTTCCATAAAAACACTTTCTTAACTATATTATTTACCAATGATTAGAAAAATGGTAGAAATACATTAATATATAATTAATAACTAGAATGGAATAAAATTACCAATTTTTCTTTTGATATGGATCATAATATTTGATCAAATAAGGCATAAACATAAACAATCTAGAAAAGTGATGAGATTGTTTAATTAAACTCTTACCAGTTGATAACTTTAAACCATACTACCAATTAAATAAAATTAAATTTAACGAATTTAAAATGTAATGAAAATATAAATATTTGTGATATAACATTTTAACATGAATTTATACACCTCATATAAAAATATAGATGTACAACATGTCATGTGTCTCAATGAAGGAAAATTGTGAAAAAATTACTTTAATTACTTTGTAAATTTTGCAAAATAAACCCCATGGGAGAAAGAAAATAAAGTGGATATTTAAATAACAATAAATTTTGTTACATAAATTATACAATACATACATGGGCAGTATACACACCAAAAAAAAGAATGGGTGTCGAATAAAGCATGTATCTCACAAAAATAAAATGTGAGATGAAATTCCCTTACCTTGTGTCTTGACTCTCATCGTACTCATTCAAACCTCCTATATAACAAATATATATATTTTTATAAATATATAATATAACCATATTTTTACTTCTAATACCATATAGGTTTTTATTAGGGCTTTATATTACCCTATTGTAAAAAACACTATGTTAAGGATTCACTTCGGGTAATATCCTCTTTGTTTTTTGCATGTGCCTTAATTTGTTATATATTTGGTCATTATAATTTTATAATGACTTCCAGAATGTAAAATATGATTTAAATATAATTTATATTAAGTATATTTTTTTTATAAAAACCTATATAATATATAATTATGAAATGGAATACACCGTTCATGGAGACGGTAATCCGTACGTACACAAGAACGCTATTTCTGTTTAATTATTGTGTTGAAAGAGAGAAAGTAAAAGAAATATATATGTATATATATATATATAATTAATAAATTAGATTTATTATATCATATATATATATCATATAAATTTACTAATCCCATCCTTAGTACCTTCCATGTAGTTTATGAATGAATCATTTCGATTTGATGGGCCAGTAGTCCACAATTCCACAAACAAAATTATCATATTAACACAAAATGGAAAGTATAAAGAAATATATTATAAAATAATTAAAATATATTAAATACATAATAAATATAATATATTAAATATATAAACATTTTTTCCATCATAATGTCCACCATGAGAGTAGGTAAAGGAATAATGAATAATCATCATTTTGTGAGGCGGTAGTTCAGTGTACATGTAAATAATATATTCTTTACCCATTAGGTGGAGGTGTCTGTAAGTGTATGTGAAAAAAATAGAATATAAACATAATAGTATATTTAGGATACTGGTTTTGTTATACAACCTTAGAATAAAGACATTGTATGGGTTGGAGAAATAAAATAAAATAAAATGATTTTGAGAGAATATGTTACCTCTTAATCGGGTAACTCATTTTAATTTGTAAAAAAAAGGCTTTGTTGTATTGCCTTATACCCAAATGAAGGATTCAAGGAGGAATGGAGGGATATTGGAAAGTTTATTGGGTATATATTGGATGAACATATGTGGATTTAGAGGTGTTATGAAGACGAAGATGTGGTGGCCTTTTATAGGGAAGGGAAGGGATACATTTGGCTTTTTTTGAAAACAAGTTAGGTGTACAGATGTTTTTACCTAAAAAATGTCAGAATAAAACTCAATAATGGTAGGATAATTGACTAATAAGGGATATAAAATGGGGGTTTTACATGTTTATGTGTCGTTTTGGGTCTTAAATTTAAGGTTTAGTACTTTGTTAACCTATTTTTTCTCTTAATCATTGTAATTAATTTTAATCACTTTCAATAATATTTCTGGTCAAAAAAATATTTAAACTTACTTTAAATTATAAAATATTTTGATTAAAAATATGGAATCTATTTTTCCAAATTATAATCACAAAAGTGGAACAAATTAATTTACACTTAATCTCGCTGACGGCACGACACTGTGTGCTTTTATTGTAAAAACATCCAAAATTTTGCTAAGTTTTTATAATCAATTTTAATGTGAAATTGATTAAAATTACTTCAATTGAATTAATTGATAAAAATATAATCTAATTAAACTTTAGAACTAAATTAATATATAATTTAACCTTATGAATAAATTAGAATAAAATGAAGTTTTAAATTAAAATCTCATATTTTTCATTATTCATCCAAAAATGATGTTTCTCAAATTAATACAAAAAAATCACCCTATGTTAATTTCAACATTATAAATTAAAAAATGAATTTTATTTTATTAAATTAAATTCCAAAATGTTTGTGAAATTAATTTTATTGTTTGTTATAGGAGGACATGGAAAATAGTTTATTTGAGAAAATAATATTTTTGAACTTATAAAGACTGTACCCAAATTATTTTTTTCTTTGTAATTATGATTTATTTATATAAAACAATTATAAAAAATATTTTAAAAGTACTTATCAATATTCATATTACTATGTTTAATGATTATATTATAATTATATCATTTAAATAATTATAACAATAAAAAGTAGTTTTGTTGAAACTTATTGTTGGGTGTATCGTATGCCATGTCGGTGTTGAGTGTTGAATACACAAAGTTAATGTTGAATTTAATGTATGAAAAGTTTCAAGTTAACCTCAGAGATCCTTGTAGAGAAAGAAAAAATTTATGTTTTCTATAATACATGATTAACTTTGTGTTGCGTATAACACAAGCTAAACATAGGGATTCAATATAAAATGAACTATATTCAGTGTTACATGAAATGAAAAATATCAAAAAGGATAAATTAATTTAAAAAAAATCAACAAATATATAAGTGTTATAGACATGACAATATTAATTACATTTCTAAAGAAAAATTCATTTTAATACATTCTGAATATATTTTAGGTTTAAAGTTGTAGATAATTTAGATAAAATATAAAATAAAAACATCCATGTCATTCTAAACTAATTGATATTTTCTCCCTATATTAGAAATTTTTAAATCTATAACAAGTATTTAACATTTCCAAAAAAATTATAGAACATAAAATCTTATAAACAAATAACACATATTACAATCCTTAATAAATTTGGGAAATGTAAACAATATAAATGGATGAGCTCATATGATCAATAAGGGTAAAAATTAATGATAATAGTAAAATATCATAAGGGAGAATAATATTAACATATAGGAATAATTAAAATAAATAAAAAAATCACAACTAACAAATATTATATCATTAAAAATGATTCATGTAATAAGGAGAAATATATGACTCGAAAGTGTGTGGAATCATTATATAACAAACATGATACATGGGAGAGAAACATATAGATACCTTAGAAATTTTGAAAAATCATTAGCATTAGGAAAAATCACCTTCATGTGTCGCATAATTGATCCCATAATTTCTAGAGAACTTAATTATTCCCATTTATACCTATCTCATGAGATATAAAATTTTAACCATATCATTGGAGGGTGATATAGAACCCCACATTTTATTCATTCATTATTATGTATGTTAGTTGAACTCATTTATTTATCATATCATAAAGAACCCAAATAAATTAAATGGGTATCATATTATTTTCAAATGAAATACGATAAAGAAACAATTTATAATTCCATAAATATTCATAACATGATAAAACAATGGTAAATAAATGGTTATATAAATATATTTATTAACATTATTTTTAAATATGGTATTCATTGAGGAATTGAATTGGAAGAAAACTTATAGATATACATAAAAGATAATTTTGAAAGACATAGTAAGTGGTGAATTATTTTTATTATAATTTTTAAACATTTCTCATTTGTGAAAACATAAGTAAATAATCAATGGGTAGATGAATAAAATTTTTAGTACAATAGAAAATTTTCAAATTGAAAATCATGATGAAAAGAAGAATTTTTCCAAGAATGTTTTAACTAAAATCATGGAATATTGGAAAAGAGATTTAATTTTTAAAATGATTAAATATAGAAAATAATTTTATAAATGTTAGGAAATCCATCCATGTGAAAAAATTTTAAAAATAAGTTTATTTTATTATATTTATAAATATAGTCTTAGTGAAAAAGTTACTCGTTTCTTTTGAAAATACTTTTTCAGTAAGGTTGGAAATAAAAATTTTGAGATATATTATGACATTAATTTTTATGAAATCTCTAATAATATATTATTGAATAATCCATAAATGTTTTATAGGTAACATATGGATTTGTAGATATGGAGGATATCAATGATATAAAAAACCTTTTAATAGTTTAAAAAAAATTATCAAAAATCCACATTATAAGTAGGGAAATAAAATTTACACTTCAAAAGTGGTGATGATAAGTAACTGGATTATTTGAATTAATCCATATTTTAGTTCTATAAAACAAAGGCAAAAATTAGATAGAGGAAAAAATATGGAAAATGAGTTAAAAGATCCATTGGAAATATTGTAAGTTATTGTTACCAATATTAAAATATTATTTGAGAGGGTATTTGATTAAATAAAATGATATCAATTAAGTGAATTAAATTAACCTTATAAAATTAATATTGGAAGAGAATTTTGACTCTAAAAAAGGGGTTTCTAAGATCAAAAAAAAAACTTAAGACTCAATGAGAATGAATTTGAGTCAGGAAATCTATTATGGGATGAGTAACATTTAAATTGAAACCCCTTAGATTGATCCGGAAATTAAAATTCAACTAACATGAATAAAATATATTTAATGACATTTTGTTGAAAATAGGCCTTTTATACACCATATAAAAGTAAATTCATGCATAACAAGATGTATGTCACAAGCAATTGAAATTTATACTAAGATTCCCTTTCAAGTAACATAATCCTTAATGTAAAAATAATTTGATAATGTGGTTATAAGGAAGAAATTTATAACCCTATAATGGATGTAATAAATAAAATAAAATATATCAATTATGTTTAATAAATTAAGCATAGAAAATTAGACTTAAATAAGAGTGTTTGTAACTCTGTGGAAGAAAATTGAGTGAGCATGAACCCTTAACCTGGTCCTGATTTGCTCTGTGCATGAACCTAACGTCTTGAATTTTCAAATGAAGTTTATTAGATAAATTCTTATAAAACTTCTTCACATATATTTCATTTAACAAGGGATATTTAATATCATATTATATTAATTTATTATATTTTTTTCCTTATGTCCGTATTTTAGGTGGTTGAACCAACTTATACATAACTCTTTTGGTATACTAAATGTAGTTTAAGGTATTGTAGAATGACATTATAATATCCATAATTATAGTTTTGTGTTTCCTTTATTATTTTTTATAATAAAATTTATATAGGTATATATATTTTTATAAAATAAACTCTAATTCGGAATGGTACATCGATATGGTCATTTTAGGAGATTAAGTTTACAACAAATTTTTATAATTAGTATTACTTATAGAATTATAAATAGTATCTTTATATAATGTTAAAATTTATATAAATATAATTTTATTACCATAATTAAATTTATAAAGTCATCCATGTAATATTTTTATAGCATATTTCATGTAGCTGGTTAAAAAGACCCAAATAAGAACACACGATTACTCAATGAGTGAGTGTGGTTAAGGAAGCATATAATATCATTGTAACTAAATAATACACATATTATATATATATATATATATATTTCTAAATTTGTGATTCAATTTTTTTTTATAAATAATGAAGAAAAATATGAAAATGAAAAATGTTACTTTGTTGAGGTGGTAGTCCGCAAAACACATAGTTAACATTTTCATTTCTAGAGAAAAGAGAAGGAATGAAGGTGGATTATATTTTTTGTCTTTATAATAAAAATTAAATTATAAATTATATATTAAATATTTAATTTCACCCTTATATCTAGTAAAGAGAGGTTCTGGTGAAAAATAGAATACATCATTTTGGGGGGCGGTAGTTCACATAAATGATCTATTTACATTCATTTGTTTTTCTAAGTGGACGGAAAATTATAAATAAGGGGTTTTCCATTATTATAATAACACTTAAGTATAATAAAAAAATTTAATTCATTATATTAGTATAGTTAGGGTATTTTTTAAGGAAAATAGTAAGAAAAAATAGTTATGGATGAGTTCTACTAACTTTGGGACCTTGAGCATTCTCTTAAAAGCCTCTTAAAAAATAAAATAGTTTGGATGACTTATGGTGAACATGGGATTTTGGAAATGTAAATGATTTATAAGAGTGTTGGGATTGATTATGTGGGTTGGTTTTCGATTAATTGACTAAGTTTTTTTAAAACTTTGAGTGGGTGGGATTGATCCCATTTTATAAGTGACGAAAATGGCACTCTTGTGAATACCATTAACTTTTCAACGATATCATTACACTATATAAGGTAATATGAATCCATAATTTATAAATATTGGTTTATGTGGTGGTATTAGGTTTAAAATGATGGAAATTTATTTTACACACAAGTTTTAAATATTCTTGATTTCATTAACTTTTGTATTTTAACTTTTATATTTTCAACTGGGGTAATTAGTTTTACGCAAATATAATATGTTTTATTAAACATATAAAAAAACATTATACCAAATTTGGATATTAAAACCCTAAATTTAATTTATATTTATTATAATACAAAATTTATTTAATTTAAAATTAAATTATAACAAAATATTGTAAGAATAGAATACTGTTTTTTATCGGAGAAAAAAGACATCTTAACCATTATGAGTTCTATGACTATTTTGAATTCATTAACAATTGAATATATGTTAATATAATTATATATTTTATGAAAATGATATTATTATAATTATTTTAAATATGTCAATTTAAATTACTAGATAAAAATTACGTAATTTTAATTAAACAATTTTTTGAAATTAACTATTTTACTAGCACTATAGTTAAATTTTGTACTTGAAATCAAAATCTTATACATTAAAATAAAGTTGATATTATTAAATAATATAAATATTTTGATTCCAAATATTATATCCATTTAAATATATTTATTTAATAAAATTTATAAAACTAATTTTTAAAATAAAAAAATTAAAAAAAAAATTAGTGTAAAATATTCCTCAAATTTTGAAAACATTAAACATGGATTTTATAAATTAATATAGTATTTATATATTATTTATATACTTATTAAATATATATATGTTTTATGTAATTGATGTTTCATATAACTATAATTCATTCTTGTTTCATAAAATAATTGTTTTTATGAAAATCATTATTTTCCCAATCCACCTAATTTTTTTAGAAAAATCTCAAAAGTTAACCTAAAGGTTATATTGAACTGATAAATTTTAAAATGAATTTTATTTTATAAATTTAAAATTATGAAGTTTTTATATTTATATTTTAAGTTAAAATAAAATATATAAATGGTTTTTTATAAAAACACATATTTAAAATATCGAGTATTATTAATCCTTTTTTGTAAGCATTTTTAATTGATCACAATATTTTTAACTACTATAGGTTTTATTCTTGTTAAAATTTTCATATCTATTATTTCTTGGATCACTTTAGTCTAGAGTATCATATCTAACAATCTATCATTATAGTGTTTATTTATAAGAAATTTTTTTTATAGAAACATCTTGGTTCATTACATTAGAGATCGATTAGACTATGTCCATAAGTCATAAAAGTGAAATTTCATAAGATGCACAGGAATATGGAATACTTCACTAACCATAGCTAAAATCATGGTGTGTTGGACCATATTTTGATCTGATTGTTCTAAAAGTCTTAGAAAATAATCTCAAAATACATAACACTACAACATGTTATTCACATGGAATTTTGGATAGGGATTATTTTTTTCTTCACCATAACACCCTCTATGGTATGTATATCACTATTTCAAACATCAAACATCTACTGCTCATTTTTATTCAATGGGAATAAGCCTCCTTGATTATTTATTGAATTTTTGAAAAAATTATCAAAGATGCAATACAATTTGGTGATCCCTATTTCGATTCCAAGACTTAAAATCTTATATGAGACACTACAAAAAACTCCATTACATGTTCCAACTCACTATTTCACAAAAGTAAATCTCTCAATTTAATGTTCACTAAAAGAACATTTTTAGAAAAACATCTCCACATTTTCTTCTTCACCCAAGTCCCATATCATAATTCCTTTTTATATTGGACTAGTATTTCATGTGGTACATGATTCAACTGACCATTATATCTTATAGTACCTCCAGATTCCAAAAAAAAACTCCTTAATTTCCTCAAACACCATGCCCATACCTATAGATTAGTGATTACACACATTATACTCTCTTTTCCTCTAATACCACTCTCATATGAACTTACTTTGAACTTGACTAATTTCCCACTTGTAGAGTGATTCTTGGGTGGTGATTTATTGAGCCCTACCCCAATTTTTATTTTTTATTAACAATGTTTACTTTTACAATATTCCAATTATAGTGTATGAATAGATATATATTGGATAATTCCCCAATTTTTATTTTTTATTTATAATGTTTACTTTGTAATCTGGCACAAAGGGTGTTAATATAGTCACTGTCCAATATAGAAGTTACAAGTACCAAAAAATCCCAATAACCTTCCAGAATTCTTTGGGGGAAAATTTATTTACCTTAATATAATTATAAAAATTGGTTTTCTATTTGATAATTTTAGAAAAAAATTTGAATCGTCTATGCAAAACCTCTTTATGAGATTGTAAGTGTAAGGACCCTTATGTTTTTGGACTTTAATTTTGAATAGAAATTTTATTTTTTTCTCTCAAATGTTTGTAAGGAGGTAAAATGGTCTTTTTCCCTAGATGATGATCTCAAATAATTTTTCTAATCATTTATTTGGTCTTGGAATTTGGTTTTTACCCCAGGATATAAGTTTGGTAGGAATCTGTGATGTTCAATTTTTTATGGAATAATTAATAATCAATAATTAATAAAATAAATATTAAAATATTTTCATAGGTTCATTTGTTTGTAACATATGAAAAGATCATCATATTGGTATTCCGTCTCAACTGTTGAGTCCTAAATGAGAAGTTTTTTCTAGGTGAGGCATAAACTCGAGTTTAGCGCTGGGGATGACACAATCCACCTTTTCATTTCATTTTCTTTTTATTTTCTTCCTTTTATTTATATTCCTTTCCTTTTAATTTTTTCCATCCTTCCTTCTCTCATTAACCTTCTGTGGGGATCCACCTTTGCAGTGTACTAATAGAGATAGGGATAGGGAGAGCGAAAGATAGATAGGGATAAAGAGAGGTACCATCACGGATCTCTCGATGCGCTACATCGACGTTCAGAATCCGTGGACCACGAAATTGGGAAAACATATCTGGTTTCTCCCCAAAGATAGGTTGTTTTTATATTTTACCAAAAAACCACTTTAGATTCATCGTTTTCTTAATATAAAAGCCTATTATTCTTGCTAATTTACCCTAGAGGACTAATATGTTGTTTTAGGGGTAGAAATAGAGGTTTTGGGCGATTTGGGGGGGGGGGGTCAATTCAGGAAAACCCGACAACATGGTGTGTAGTCCAGGGTGACATGCCATATTATCTTTCTATTTTGAGAAGACAATGTTTTCAGTGTACCCACCATACTTGGGGTCATAGACGCTGTGTATTGGTACTTGGTCGTGTAGCTGAGTACCCGACCAGGAAAACCCTTGTTGGGGTACATAGCTGTGTAGAGTACATTTCCAGAACCCATGTGGGTAGAAAACCATGTAAAAGAACATGGCCTGGCCTTATATACACCAAGGTTGGTTGAGGGATATGGGAAGGTGGCCCGTGTTGGGTACACACTGTGTACCCGCCTAACATGTCATGTACCTGGGGTGTTTACAGGCCCCAGAAGGCGGAAGTACATTCCCATGAGAGATGTTGGGAGTACAGGACATGTACCAAGGGTGACACACTGTGTACTACCCCTTTTTAACCCATTGAGTGGGTTTTCATGTATTTCTTCCCCATAATCGGATTAGGACCTGGGAGTTGGCCATCCTTATGAGTTTTCCATGTTTATCATGATGGTGAAACCCTTGGAGCATTTCAAGGACTAATAATAGGTGTTTTGGTGCTTCTATCTAAATGGAGAGGTTCTTCCCCTAGCTATTGAATTTAGTTGTCTCTTGAGAGAGAGAGAGAGAGAGAGAAACTTGAACATTAATGGTATGTTGGGTGTTCAGACCAACCCAGTTTGAGACCTTGATCTGAGATGAACTATGATATATCACCCATTACATATGCTTTTGAGGATGTTCCCCTTATGAGATATTCCCTTTTGGTGAAGGAGGCCATGAGACTAGTTGATTTCGATGATCGCATTAGGGAATACTCTGTTTAAAAACGGATCTAGGGATACCTCATTGGATCCTTATACCAGTGTACCATTATGAGTATCCTATAGAGGATTCCATAGCATTTATGACCCTTTTGATAATCCTTTATAGAATGCCTCTCAATTATCGAACCGACGGACCCAATGGGTGCACCATTTTATGACTGACCCTTAGCTATTATTGCAGGTTTGGGTTGAGAGGGTAGCATGGGTAATCTTAGAACCCATGATTAACTATTAATCCCAAGGGGTTTTAGAAGTAGTGTTGGGTTGGGAGTTCTAGCCACCCTCACTTTGTTTATTTCTTCACATGTTTATTGATTATGTATCAATGTTTACCAAAGGCTCTTCCTGGTTGGTGGCTATTGGACATGATGAAAGGTGTATTTATTTATTTTGGGATGTACAAATGTTCTACTTGGTATCCTTTATGGTTTTTGGGATGCCCATTCATGCATACATGTTATTCGGATTCGAAGCCATTTTATTTTTGATATTTGTTAGTATACCTATAGGTACTACATGGGACTTGTAAGTTGATCTTGGATGTATATAATGTGATATATACATTGTTGGGATTTACATAGGTGTTTCCTTGAATCTATCTGTTTACCCTTACTTCTTGTATATTATTTGCCTTGAGTGATACTTAAATTATCATTGTAGGAATTCATTGGATAGAATCACAGGGAAAATGAACTTGTATTCCTTGAGTGAGACTTGGATTACCATTATAGGAATACTTTTTATGGACTCATTGTCTTATTGATATGTGGTGAGGATGATTACTATCTCCTCAGCCTATGACCGGGATGATTATGCTCTCCCAGATCAATTATGAGATTTGAGGGGTGTGCCTGGAATCTCGTCATCGAGTTCTCTATATATGAGTATTCCACCCAATAATCATGGTATATTACACTCTCCCAAGTGGTGGGGATGATTACGATCTCCTCATCCTATGACTGGGATGATTACGATCTCTTGGATCAGTTATGAGACTCAAGGGGTGTATTGTCGTGTCTCACCATCAAGTTATTTGTTTACATGCGTGGAAACCCAAGACTCATAGATGATTATGCTCTCCCGAGTGGTGGGGCTAATAATAATCTCCTCCTCTATGATTGAAATTATTACACTATACCTAATCTATTTTGAGACTCGAGGGGTGTTTCATGAAGTCCCATTAGTGAGTTCTATTTATAGATGACCTAAGGGTAAGACCCTTAGGGATTATTTGAGTTCCAAATATTGTGACCCACTACAGATTCTGTCCTAGGGATCATAAATTGGACTATATTTATAGGCCTAGGGAATATGGAGACTGATTGAGTGACGTTTTATAGGATGTCTAGATATACTACTTGGAATCCTTCTTTACAGTATTTATCATCGGTATATGGTATCCTTAATTATATGATTGACCATTTTTTGATGATATCTTTATTTTCAAGATTGAATATTGATATATGACATCCTTGTTAGTGATTAGAAGTGAGTATGTGTGTACCCTTATGTAATATGAGTATCCCCTTGTAGTGACGTAGCTTGCTTTGTGGCCACCTATGAATTGAGACATAGGGATCATAAATTGAACAACATTTATAGGCTTGGGGAACATGGAGACTGATTGAGTGATGTTTTACAGGTTTTCCAGATGTACTCCATGGAATCCTTTTTTACATGATTGACTATCATTATATGGTATCCTTAATTATATGATTGACCATTATTAGATGGTATCCTTATTTTCAGGATTGACTATCGATATACCACATCCTTGTTAGTGATAGTAGGTTAGTACGGGTGAACCCTGGTGTAGGATGATTATCCCCCCTGTGGTGACATAGCTTGCTTAGAGATATTTCAGGTGTTGGACGAAATATGTACATGTCAATTGGGATTACAGACCCAAAGATCAACTTAATGATACACAACTTCAGTGGAATGATGTCAAGCTTAATTCCATTACAAAGGATATCTAGGCGATCAGGATTACAGACCCAAGGATCGAATGCGACCGGTTTCATGTTATCATACTATACATGTATAAATTATAGATATGGACATCCATTGTGGTATATTCCCAGTTAACATGGATTACATACCCAAGGTTCAACCTCTATTTCACAGTATTGGTTTTACCTTCTTTTTATTCCTTTTTATCTCAATGAGAACGTTGATATTTCATACACTTATAGCAGCACATTTATAAGTTGGTTGTGGAAATTTTTTTACTGAGATTATTTATCGCCCCTATAGATGCACCTTGTTGTACAAGTAGACCTTTTTTATGCTTTTCAAGCTGAGAAAAAGTTTCCTAGTGGATAGTACTGAGGTCCAGAGTTTCATGTTTGAGCGAAGATTCTTGTGAGTTCTTCTGATTGGGCTGCTGCAGTTTGATAGTGACAAAAGATAGGGTATGTGTTCTAGATTGAAGTTAGTAGAAGATACCTATAATTATTTTTAGTTTATTTTATACTTCTATATCTATATGGGGATCCCAGTGGGTGACCAATGTTGTATTGTATGACATAACTGTTAGAGATTTTACAAAATTTCATTTATTATTACAACATGTTCTATTTTTGTTTATTTACTACTCCCACACTCTGTTTACTTTCTGCTATGTATGATACATAGATATTTCTATTATTTACTTACTAAGATATGAGGGAATAATCTCCCCACTATCACACCCTAGGCCCTCACTACTATTCAGTAGCCTTGGGAATACAAGGATATCACTTGATGCCTAGTAACCAATGAGATTGAGCAACCATTTCAGTGGCATCCAGGTCAGGATATTTCAATGTCGTATTAGAGCTATTCTTTTACGGGTATTTAGTGTTTAGGATTTGGTAGAAAGGGGAATTATCAATGTTTCATAACCTATGATGGATATCAGACTTATTTGTTGAGATCAATTGTTCTGGTAGGAAGTCATGGTTTCTAAGGTATTGGATTGTTGTTCTAATATGTGATGTTATAGTTGTGTATGACTTTCACCTATAGAGACACATATGTTGTGTGTAAGTTATGATTTATTGTGAATCTATAGCTCTTGGACATCAGCAATAGGCCAATGATGGATTATGAATCTTGGTCGGTAAAGGCAAGAGGCATCTCATGGATTAAATTGGGCATATAGGATTCACATCATATTGTCCTTCTAGTGTGTGATTATTACTGAAGATTAAGGAATATTCATTTGGGACTAATTACATATATTTGCTTCAATTTGACGGAATTTTATGTGGATATACATCAAGGCATTTGGTGTTGAGGTTGATGACTTAGTCCTCATGCACGGGAGGTGCAGTGACCCTTGTAGGTTGATATAGAATGTGATTTCTTTCTAATAAACCCCACATATGGTGTTGTTTCTCAGGTATATGTTTATCTAGTAGGATCATGGAGTACTATGCCAATGTATAGAAGAACTTTTCTTATAAACCGGAACACCAGGGCGTATTGCCGTATATGGATGTCTGGTGAGTAACAATTCAGTTTTTCCTTTGAGTTAGTATATTGAACTCTATGGAGAAATTCCTTCTAAGGATGCTCAGAGAGGACCAGTGCCCTTTTTGGCCATATTTTCTACTTTGATCCTCATTGGTAATTTTGATATTTAACATCTTTTGAGAGGTATGATCTTTTGGTCTTGGTGGTTAGACCTAGTGATCCAGTAGCGGGGCTTGTTAATTAGGGATAGATGATAGTCCTTAAGACCCTTAGTTTTGACTCAGACCCTTATTGGCCGATTTATGTTTTGTTTGTTGGTGACCTGCATGTGTGAGGTCTACCCCTATTTTCCAGATGACTTTTCAGGAAGTGATCTTAGATTTATTCTTGTTTTGAGGTCGAGGCATAGTAGGTGTTTGGGTTTTTTTGTTATAGGCATGCTGATGCATTCTTATTTTGATGATGCTCTGTGGGTGCTTGTTTTTGGACACTGGATTTTATGGGAAGGACTATTTGGGATCCTTGATAGATTGACCAGTGTTTTCGCTATTCAAAATGTAGTTAGAGAATGGGTGGACACCCATGACTAGAACGCTGTTGGGTAAGGAGCGACCATGAAATAAAATCGCGGTACATGTGAGGTTCCTAATCATGAAGATGAGTTCCAAGGGACCTTTTTGATTAATGAAATTAGTATACTATGTTTCATGGTTAGCTTAGACTTGTGTTGAATGAATTGATGGATTTTGAGTAGGGTGGTAAAGGTACATACAGGTTGCACATGATATCCTTTGAAATATAATTTAGTGAGTGGACAAGTACGAGTTGGTGACCGATGTTTCAAGAATTTCTATGGGATTGGTTCATATAATTTGTGTTATAATGTACCTCTGTGGTAGAGGTGACATCGCGAAATGATGGGTTACCATGAGATGGTTGAACGGTGGCTAAATCCGGGCCAGGGTTTGATAGGATTTGTGTTTGGCTCGGAGGGATCTATACACACCCCTGTGGAATGTTAGTTTACGCATGTTAGAGATAATCATGCTATATATTGATTAATATTGAGTATATTAACAGAGGATTATCCCTATGTTGAGCTCCTTTACTTTCTAAATGTTCTTACCTGTTTGAGGAAGTGATCCTATTGAAGTTTCACTCTAGGAGTGGTGTAAGGTAATACATTTGGTGGAGAGTTCATTGTTGGCCGTTTAAGGATGGTGAACCTTTTTTTCGTTGATATTCATTGTTTTCCATGGGCCATTGGGCTCTATTTTTGGTTTTATTTGTAAACAATGGTACTATAATGGTGGGGAGTACAAGATTAGTTGTATTTCAATGTATTCTGTGTAGAAGAAATTTGTTTATGCTATGAGTCTTGTCATTGGATAGTCTAGATAACTGGATTGTGTAGATGATTGGGTTGAGAGCAGGGATAATAGTCTTTTCCTCAAGATTCTTAGGGGTGAGATGGTTTATGGTGGGGAGTTTGTAAGGACACGTGTATTTTCATTCTATAATTTTTGAGTAGAAATTTTAATTTTTTCTTTCAGATGTTTGTACATGGGTAAAATGTTATTTATCCCTTAGAATATGATATTTTTTAATTTTCTAGGCCATTCCATTGGTCCTAGAATAAATTTTTTACTCTAGGATAGAGGTTTGGTATGAATCTAAGACTTTCAAATTTTAGGAGAATAATTTATATTTATTATTTAATAAAATAACTACTAAAATAATCGTCCAAATTTGTTCAATTATAAATTTTTAATGGAGCATCGAATTAAGATTCATTTTCTGCCATTGAGTTCGGAATGGGTAGTTTTTCCAAGGTAAGCCATAAACTCAAGTTTAGTACCAAGGCCTAACTGGGCCCCATTTTATTTTCTTTTTATTTTTATTTTATTATTTTTTCATTCACTTCCTTTCATTTTATTTTTCTCAATCATTTCTTCACACAGATGCCTCATATGTGGCCCCTCATTCACCATTACCTAAGAGAGAAAGGGAGAGGGAGAGAGAAAGAGAGAGAGAGTTACCATCTTGGGACTGTCGACACGTTAGATCGACGTGCAGTAGTCATGGACCGTGAAATCAGACAAACTCTCAGTGGTTTATGCCCAAATTTTGTCCGTTTTTTAGTTTTACCACGAAACCCCTTTAGTTTTTTCATTTTCTAAATATAAGACCCTATTATGATTTCTTACATCCCTTAGAGGTTTGATCCGTTCTTTTGGGGGGTAGAAATTGGGGGTGTTAGGGGATCCGAGGGGGTTTCTATTTGAGAAAACCTAAAAAAATGACATGAACTCTAGGGTGTCACACCATGTGTTATTTCCATTCAAGGAAGATGATGTTTAAGGAGTACACACCATGTATGGGGTTACACATCCTTGTACAAGTACTCGACTCTGTAACTGGGTACCCGACCCAGAGAAACCATGTAGGGGTACATGGCCGGGTAGAGTACATGGAAAAACTGTGTGTGGTTAGCACGCCATGTAAAAGTACCCTACCTAGACAAGTATACAACCAGGAATTTTTTAGGATACAAGAAGGTACCCCATGTTGGGTAGATGTCGTACACCCACCATACACTCCATGTACTTGGGGAATTTACATACTGAGTCTTATGGAAGTATGCACCCATATTGGATGTTTGGAGTACACACTGTGTATGGTGGGTGACATATTTTGTACTTCACTTTTCAACACTTTGAGGGGTTTTCAATCCTTATTGCCCCAGAATTGGATTTGGACTTGAGAGTAGTCCATCCTGAGTAGTTTTACATGTTGATTGTGATGGTAAAACCCATGGATTATTCTGATGACTTATAATGGTCATTTTGTTTCTTCTATCTAAATAGAGAGGTTCTTCCTCTATCTTTTTTAATCCTGTTGTATCCTAGGATAGAGAATTGAACATGAATGGTAGGTTAGGTGTTCATACCAACCTAGTTTGAGACATTTATTTGAGATGAGCTATGAGGTATCTCCTATGACCTATTATTTTGATTATGTTCCCCTTGTGAGATGTTCCCTTCTAGCATAGGAGGCAATAAGACAAGTTGTTTCTGAGGATCCCCTGAGGGTTGATTTTGTTTATAAACTGATCTAGGGAGTTCCTTATAGTATCCTTGTACCTGTGTATCATTATGGGGATCCCATGGAGGATGATTTATCCTTTTTGACCATTTTGAGGATCCCTTGTAGGATGAATTTCAATGTTTGAATTGATGGACCCTATGGGTGCCCCATTGTTTGAGCGACCCGATGCTGTTATTTTTGGGATTGGGTAGAGATGTTATCAAGTGTCCCTTTAGAAGCTATACTGAAATTTTAAGCTCATTGGGATATGCCAGTGGAGTTGGGTTGGTCATTTGGGCCACCCTAACTCTTGTTTTATGTCTTCCCATGTTTTCTGTCGATGCAGTAGTGTTTATCAAAGGTGACTCTTGGTTATTGGTTGTTGATCCTAACATGTGACGTCTTTGTTTATTTTAGGATGCATGGATGTTCTTTCTAGGACCCGTTATGTTTTTCGGGAATCCCATACATGCTTAATTGGGATCTGAATTTTGATCCATGTTGTTTCTTATATTTACTAGTAGACCCATAGGTACTGCCTATGACTTGGCTATTGAGCCAGGATATATATATTGAAATGTATATATTGTTGGGATATTTTGAGGTGTTTTCTAGAATTTAACTATTGAGCCATACATCTTGTATATCGCATGCCCTGTGAGATACTTGAATTCCTATTGTAGGAATTACATCAAAAAACTCATAGGGTTTATGAACTTGTATTCTTTGAGCGACACTTGGATTCCCATTGTTGTAATGCCTTGTACAGAATCCCTAACTGGTCGATATGTGGTGGGGATGATTACGTTATCATCGGCCTGTTATCTAGATGATTATGCTCTCTTGGATTAGTTATGAGACTTAACTTGAGTAGAATGGCATCTCACTAGTGAGTTCTCTGTATATGGGTTTGGTACTCAAGACTCTTGGTAGATTATTCTCTCTCAAGTGGTGGAATTATAATGTTATCCTAGTACTATGATCGGGATGATTATACACTCCCATATTAGTTATGAGAGTCGATGGGTCTTACATGGTGTCTCTCCTACGATTTCTCTTTTTAGGGGCATGGTGACCCAGGACTTGTGGAATATTTCCCTCTCCTGAGTGGTGGGGATGATTATGATCTCCTCAACAAAGGATTGGGTTGATTACTATATCTATGTTCAGTTACGAGACTGAAGGGGTGTTTCATGAGGTCTCACTGGTGAGTTCTATTTAAATATCTCCCATGCATAAAACCCTTAGGGATTATATGAGTTCTAAATGTCATGACCATCTATAGACCAAAAACTAAGACTCAAACATTGGACATGATTTATAGGCTTGGGAAGTGTGGGGATTGAATCAGGGACCTTTTAGAGGATGTCCATATGTACTCCCTAGAATACTTATTTATTGGATTGACCATGTGTATATTGTATCCTTCTTTACAAGATTGATTGTCGGTACATGGTATCCTTTTTTATAGGATTGTTCATCGGTATAAGTAATCCTTGTTAGTGATTGGAGACGAGTACGGGTGAACCCTGGTGCAGGAAGAGTATCCCCCTATGGTGACATAGATTTCTTAGAGATATTTCCTACGATGTCCAAAGTAGGAATATGTCAATTGGAATTGCAGACCCAAAGATTGACATAATGATACATGAATTGAGTGGCATGATGTTTAGCTCAATTTCCTTGAATAGGATGTCCAGGTAATCGGGAATACCAAACTAAGGATTAATTGTTATTAGTTTCATGTTACTTCATTCACATAAAAGTGAATATTCATATTTATGTATATATGTAGAGGCATGGTACTATACATGTATTCTTATATATATATGGACATCCATGGTGGATCTTTCCCAACTGACTGTGATTACAGACCCTAGGTTTGATTTTAGTTTCACATTATTGGGTTGACATTTATTTTAGGTGTGTTTATGCTAGGTTGAGCATGTTTTTTCATACACCTATAGAATCACATTTATAGGTTTCTTATCGGGGTGGCATACAAATATTATTTCTCACCCCTGCATGTGTAGCTTAGTGTAGTTTTAAAACATATGTTGAATTTTTTTTGAGAAATAGTTTCTTGGTTGACAAGGATAAGGCCATGATTTTCATATTTAAACAGATATGCTCATGAGTTCTTCTAATAGGGCTGGTGGAGTTCAACCATGTCAAGAGACCAAGTATGTGTTATGGTTCGAAGTTGGTAGTAAAGATATGTACTTTTATTTTCAGTTTCTTTTTTAGTCCTGTATCTGTATGGTCAGCCTACTGGGTGTTGAGTTTTGTATTGTATGAAATAACTATTCAGGATTTTATATAATTTTATTTATTATTATAGCATGTTAAATTTTAGTTTATTTACTGCTTCCTCACTCCGTTTACTTTCTATTGTGTATGATACTTATCTATTTCCATTGTTTTCTTACTCTGACACGAGCACATAGTCACCACACTATCACACCCTATGCACTCACTATTATTTGATAGCCTTTGAAATATGGGGAGGCGCACTTGAGGCCATGTAACCAACCAGCTTAGGGCACCATTTTTGTGTAATCCAGGTTATAAAATTACATTAAGCATACTTCTCTTGAGAAATAAATATGCAATCATCTTTATGAGAAATTATAAACCTAGAAAATATGTTATATAACCCAGCATGAAAATTTTAATAAAATTCTTAATTTACATAGAAAAATATTTACAATCTGCTTCTTCTTTTCTATAAAATATGATATCATATACATATACAATAACAATGAGTGATACCGACTTTTCATCTTTATTTTACTGGTTGTTTTCCACTATTCCTTTCTTGAACATATATTTTTTTAATATGGTTTCATTTATAGAATAAATATGTATTTGGTGTTATTTTATCCAATATATATCCTTTTTAACCTATATAAATAGTTTTAATCATTACCTATATATAATTAACAAGGTTTCTTAATGGATACATCCTATTCAAACTCTATATTAAATAAAGAAGATTTGAAATCCCTTTGGAAGTTTTTTATTGCTTTTGTTGCCTAATAAAAAGAAATATTCTTATGTTTTATATTTTAGAAACTTGGGTGAGGGTCACATAAAAGTTAATTCCCACAACATGAGAATACCATTTTCACAAAATTGTTTTTTTATAACTTATAAAATATCACATTTCATTCAATTTTTTTAAAACAAAAAGTTTTATCAAATAAAATTATTATCTTCAAGCTTGGGTACCCATTCCTAAGTCTCATTATTATAAATGTTACCCAATTATTCATTTATAGTGTTAAAAAATTTTTATTCTCAAAATATCCATTAATAACTCTTGGTTCACCCTGAGAAAATAATAAGGAATGAAGTTTTTTCGTCAATATTCTGCTGGTTTGAATCTAATTAACTTTTTATATAATAATATTTTGAACCTTTAGATTTTTTCTAAACCATGAATGATATGAACATGGTTTTAATACATCACCTGAATTGGTTTAGTAATCATCTCGAAAATTTACTCATTGATAATTTACATCATTTTTTGAAGCTTCATTCCACTGTTATAATAAGATAACTTCTTCCAAATCACTTATAAAATATACTTATTCATTGAAATCTTATTAATTAGAGTGTTATAATATATTTTGATTAGCTATTCCAACAATATTATTTGTTTCTATTTTGTAACAACTACATCCTATTCCATTAATAGGATATCCTATAAAGATACCATCAACACCTATTTCATTAAATGTTAAAATATTTTCACTAATGACCTTAATAATGTATGGACTTCCAAATACCCTTATATAATTCAAAACTGAGCTCATCTTTTTTATTCATTTTTTATAGTGACGTGTGAGTATTTATTCAGTGCAAGAAATTCATTTGTATCATAACTACTAATCTTGTAACCTATCCCAAAAAATTACGATAAGTGTCATGTTTTAACAACATGTTTTGAGCTATGTAAACCAAGAATCTATTTATTGGTTTATTCACATTATTCTGTTGTGGTGGGTATAGTGCACCACGTTCATGGAGAAAAACATACTTCTCAAGGTAAGAAAAAAATATTTTTATTATTTTAATGAAAACCATTATCTATCTAAACATTATCCAAGGAGTAACTATACTCCATTTCCAAAAAACTCATGAGCATATACAGATCTTTTTATTTATGTGTCATAAACATAATATAAGTAATGTGAGTAAATAATTCAATAAATAAAATTAAATAATTATATCTTTTTAATAGTTTCTTTCTCACGGACCAAAAAATTTATGAATTAATATTCTCTATTTTATTGAGATGTATGAATCTCAATGCTCTTATATAGAGAAATTGTAACATCACCCTTTTAGAGGGTTTAGAAAAATAATTCTCTTTGGGTAATATTTCTCATGTTTCGTTGACCATGATGACCAATACTTATATTCTATACTTTATTTTCCTATTACACACTTTGGTAGAATTAATTAAAAGTGTCTAGAACTAAATATATATTACCCTCAGTTTTATATCCTCTTATCACAATACTTCCATATTAAAGCCTTTTAACCGACAAACCATGTTTCCTAGAAATGACCTCATTTTCTTCATAATAGAGTTGAGTGAAACTTAACAAATTATGCTTCAACCTATCCATATACAACATATTCAAGGACATATAATTACTCTTTATATTCACACTTGATCAACCATATTTTATTATGATTGACCCATCATTCATAAATGTTAATAAGCATTATACGTAGTCTTAAACATTATTAAACATCTTTATGCCTCTTATCATAATTAAAAAACAACAACTATCCAATACCCATATATATCCCTCTTTTGAAGCTTTATGTGAAGATTCTAAATTAATAGTTTTATTGTTTTACTCATCCTTATTCTATTTAAAATTACAATTATTTTAATTCATTCTAATTTGAGATTGTACTATAGTTTGGAAATAATTATAATTTTTACTGGGTTGATCATATCTCCCAAAACATATTTAAAATGTAAAATACTTTCCAAATGTTTAGTTTTTATTTTTATCTTTCATTAAAAAATTTCTTCATTGAGTGGAAACAATCCTCTTCATATTCTTCCTTAAAAAAATTTTAGATACAAAGGAATGTTAATGGTTAAACCAAAAAATCCTTTTTGTATACTTAAAGCCTGTATAGTGAAAAATGTATCCATGTAAAACATACTTTCATATTTAGATAGTTTTATTTCATGAATTTTTCATTTAATTTTATTCATTATTTTGGCCAATAATATTTTCTTTTATTGGGAACCAAAATCATCGTGAGATCGTATCAAAATTTTCTTTATTATTAAAATCATTCTAAAATATTTAGAATATCTAATTATAGTAATTTATGATTTCAAGTTTATGTTCTCATCAACTTTTGATTTATGAGATATAGTTTTCTTAAAAACTTTTATTCCCTCCATTTTACTTTAATAAAAATATATAATTTTTTGTGAGTGAGTTTTATTTTCCACAAACTTGGTGATGAATGGGGTTGTGAGAGCTTCTCACTCAACCCATTATAGCATTTAGGTCTTCCACTTGGAAACTCCCAGTTTTGATGCTCTAGATGATGTTTTTATTTACAAAAGGTGATTTGACCCCTACAAAAATACTGGATATGAAATAGATAACTAGAAAATTGATTAAAGATGGGTTGTGGGGGATTCTAACCTTGATAAATACATTTCTAGTTTATATTTCATTCTCTTTAAGGGATCTTCTGCAAGTAGGCTTTGTCACATGGGTAATAATTCTGTTGTTAAATTCATCCCACATTTCATCTTATAATGTTTAGAAAATTGGTGGGATGTCTATAATTGAATGTATCATTTTTCCATGTGGTTCTAATCTTATGAGAATCGATGAATTGGTTGCTTGGATTTTCAGTATCTGGGGTTTCAAAAACTAGAAATGTGTTTCTTTGGGATGAGGTTTTTCCCATATTCTCTTTACCTATAAAAGACTAAATATGTAGACTTGAGTATATGAATAAATTTATACCAAACCAAGAGTTATTAATATCCGTCAATGGGACTAGAATTTTAACCCTCTTAAGGATAGTAATTCTTGTGTTTAATTATGGTTTAAGGTATATAGACTAGATATTGTAACTTCCAGTTACTGATCTGGTAGGTATTCCTTTATACTTGTCATGGTTCTTCCTTTTATTTGACTAGGTAGGGTTGAGAATGAATTGTGAGGATACCTATAATGGTGAAGTAAGATATTTTTTGGACACTTAGTTTTAACTGGCTATTTCGTGAGGCTTCTAGAGGGTTACACGTTGTGTACCTAGGTTACACAACATGTAATGGTCTCTAGGTGCATATTGTGAAGGGTTTACACTATGAAATATACACGAAGTGATGAGACATTAAACCTAATTATGTAATTAATGAACGTTTTTTCATTTAAAGTGATTCATTTTTTTGAAATGTTATGAAACCTCACTATTTCACAACATGTAATGGTATTACACATCATATAATACCCTAAAATTGGGTTTCTAATAGGCATATATACGAATTTATATCTTTTATATGCCCTTAAAATTCATCTCTCTCAACCCAAATACCTCCTCAAATGATCTAGGAGCTCTACAACCCTTTTAGATCCTTTCTTTTAGCTTTAGATTGTCGTTATTCTTGTAATTTGATTCCTAGGTAAGTGTTCTCCATTGTTCTTTGTCTTTATCTCTTTCTTCTCCTTTGGAATTTCAAAAGACCATCATGAAATTGATGTATCTAGGTTATTTTATGTTGTATTTTATGTATATGTTGAATTTCGAGGTTTTTACACTTTTATTTTCATTGACATCTTCCACTGCGAGTGTTGAATTTCAGGAAAAATGCAATTGATTTAATCCCATTTGAAAAAATAGAATGACGTTGAGTTTCTTGATTTATTTTAATTTTTGATTTATTTTTCCATGGATCAAACATTTTCTAAATTAATTTTAATAAAAAAAATTAAAATGAATTGAGATATTTTAAATGGATTTGGCATGAAAATTCTGAAAACCCCCAATTTCGTTCAATTGGTGTGTTTTTATGAGAATTAGATGATTTAAATTGTTTAATTTAAATATTAAATTTTATGGAAACTATTTCAATTAAAATTTTGAATTCTATTGTGAAAATTAATTGTGAAATTTATGGAATTGGTTTGGAATGTGTGAAAATGTATTTATAAGTTTTGATAGAAACCTAATGGTTTTTTAATATTAAAAAATAATGTTTTTGATTAAAACCTGTTTTGGTTTTAAATAGAAAATTGGAATTTGAAATGGGGGAATGAGATTTAATTGTACTTTAAGAACTATAAAAATAAACTACCCATCATTGATAGTGTAAGAGCACATGAAATACTTAGATAGTCTATGAGTTATTTTGACACACTCTATGATTATACAATGTTCTAACACATAAATGCAGCAGATGAAAATATTTCTCGCTAGTTTAATAATTGAGATATAAATATATGCCAATTATTTTAAACATATTATAAGACTCTTAAAATTATATAAACTATTTTATATAAATGTTTTATTTTAACCATTATATTAATAATATTCCATCACTTGGAAATATTTTTCTTAAAGTATTTTATATTATTCGATTTGTGTAACATGATTTGTTTAAATTTTCTTTAAAATACAAAACCTAATTATTTTATGATTGAAAATATTTTATTTGTCTAATATATTATTGGATTTTATTATAGAATCCTTGGTGAGATCTTATAGGTATTTTTATCTCACACCTTACTTGTGCCTTCAGGTGTTTAAAGATTATCTCCTTCCATGTTTAAGTTGGGGGAAAGGATCTCCTGGTGGTGGATCCAGCTCTTTAACTGTGGACTTTTTGAGTTGTGTCCTTAAGGACTTAGGATGTTTTTACCTATTTTGGTACTTGAGTAGTAGTAACTTGGGATTGTAAATTCTTATTTGATTTCTGGTACATTATTCAGAAGGAGTTTCTTTTTTTATTCATACTGCCTTTTTTCTTTCTCTTCTACGTTATTAATGGAAAAATCATTCCCCCTTTCTGTTAATATGAATCCAGGTTCTAGTCTGCAACCCATGGGGATCAGGAATGCCCATCCTGATATATCTGGACCGGCTTGGTTATCAAGTTACAAAGGTAACCAGGATTCTTTATGAAAAAGTGGTGTCAGAGGGAGGCTGGTGAGCTTTTATATTAAAGTCAGTATGTAGTTGAGAAATCTTTTCTGGACTAGGAGGTAGTTGAGACTGAGTGCACGACCAAGTCTCACCACAATGAACCTTATATCACCAGGGGTGGTCTGGGAAAGAAATATATTGGATTAGTTCTAGTATTTTTCCTATTTTGATTTGGATAGAGTGAACTCCAAATCTTATTTGTTCTTTATGTTGGGATTAATTTCCCTTGTTGTTCATTTTGAGTGTTTATATGATGTCTTTCTTGTTTTTTGCTGATGTTGTGTAGTATCATTCCTTCGAGAAGATGTAAAAATCATATATAGGAGGAATATTTTACGGAACCATAGAGGGTGCATCCTCTAGTGGACCCAAATCTAGTTTAGGGGATTGTGCGAACTGTCTAACCCTTGGGGCATGCACCACCACCAGTCCCTTTCTAGGACCTAGCTGTGGATCCTTAAGGGGATGTTCTTATAAATCATTCTGAAGATTTACTTCACCATAAGCCACCAGTTTTCAAAGGATCCACGGATCCTCAACATGATGAGGAGTGGTTTGGAAGGATAAAATGTTTGTTTGGGTTCTTAGAGACACCAGATGTGATCAAGGTGAGGTGTTCCACCTTCGTAACAGAAGGACCGAATAGGAGATGGTGGGAAATGATGGTGATAGTGAAGAAATATCAGGTCTTAGAGTGGAAATAATTCAAGGTTCTATACACTGGCCAGTTATATCATGGATCAATGGGGTTGGCCAAGGATATGGAGTTTTTCAAGATTGAGAAGGCTTATGGAACCATGATTGAATATTTAAATCACTTTTCTGAGCTCATGGAGTTTGCGTGGGAATTATATCTAATGAGAATATGGAGGATCGAAAGTTCGAGTTGGGACTTTGATCAGATATCCATTCTTAGGTTTTTTTTCAAAATATTCCCACTTATACTGATGTTCTAGATAGGTTGATGATAGTTTAGAAGGATATAGAAGGAAATTTATGGTTTCTGGTAGTTCCCTTTTCTCCTAGTAGCAAAATCAGTTCCTTCAAGTGAAAGCAGAAGTGTGATGATTCTCACAACATTCTCGACAGAAGAGACTTTCCAGAACTCTTACAGTGCCAAGAGGAAATCAATTGGTTCTGTATCATTATGGTAATATAGAAAATTCTAAAAGGGTTTTCACTATGTCTCCCTATAAATTTAGATCCTGTATATGTTCATAAAACTTACATATATTCGTCCATATCTTTTATACTCCATATTGTGTAATAGGATCATCAGCTCCTCCTGAAACTATGGGGAAATTAGATGCTTCAAGTTTAAAAGGGTTCTAGCCATAAACATCCAGAACAAGGCTACTTCACACAGCGAAATAATCTCTAGAGAATGTATACATGGTTCTAGTGACTATGAGAGGTACCATTACTATAGATTTTTCATTAGTGATTTCTCTATTCTATATTAGTACATCTCACTCGTTTATTTCAACCCATATTGTTAATATGATACATCTTCCTATCAAAATTTTATATTGTGAAATGGATATTACCAAACTCCTTGGAACAAATAAAGAGTGGGGTCTCCATAGTCCCAATTGTTTCTTTTCTATGTCAGATATCAAGATGTATTATAGATTTTTGGTCCTCAACACGAAACCTCTTAAAGTCATTTTCAGAATGGCTTGACTTATTTCCAATAAATCTTGGATTGATTTTTTTATCTTCAATGAGTCTATATTAATACACCTAGTGGCAAGTCTCTTGTCTTTCTAGGATAATGGGAACCAATGTAGAGTAGAGTTAGAACTTCTTATCCAGAGTTAGGGAAGGTAATATCAACATTTTCATTTGATATGGAGAGAGATCTTTGAAAAAGGATCTTCCTATAGTTATAGTTGAGTTTCCTGATGTGTTTACTTATGATTTCATTGGGTTTCCAATAGTAAGGGAGTTAAATTTTTTCCATTGACCTAATTACTGGTACTCAACAGGTTTCTATCCCCTCTTAATGCATGGATCCTGTTGAAATGAAAGAGCTAAAGTACCAATTGGTATATCTTCTTGAGAAAGGATTTGTATGAAGGAGTCTGTCACCATGGGTGGAAGTAGTTATATTCACTAATAATGCTTATGGATCTCTTATCTTATGTGTTTAATATCAAAAGATAAATCGAGTTACTGTGACGAACAAGTCTCTGTTCCACAGATTGATGATCCGTTTGATCATTTGAAAGGGAAAAAGTGGATTTTGAAGATCTTTCTTCAATCTGGTTACCATAAGATGAGGATAAACAAATCTAACATTCAAAAAACTTATTTCAGAGCATGTACAACCTTTATAAGTACATTTTTATTCCCTTTGGTTTAAAAAATTCTCCTATAGTTTTCAAGGATTTGATGAAGTTGATTTTCCATTAGAAGATGGATACATTTGTTGTAGTCCTTGTAAATGAAATCCTTATTTAATACAAGTCTTAGTGGGATCATATGCATCATTTAATAATAGTTATAAGTCTATTGAGAAATCACTAACTTTAATTCAATCATTGAAAGTGTGATTTATCGATTCGGGAAGTGAAATTCCGGGGACACATGGTGCCTGAGCAGGGTATATTGGTTGATCCTGAGAAGGTAAAGGCTATAATGACTTAGGAGAGATCAAGAAATGTATTTTAGATTTGGAGATTATTGGGCTTATCCATATGTTATCAGTGGTTGATAAAGGACTTATAAAATTTTTATTCTCTGATGAATTGGATAAATTACAAGGTAGTGATGTTTTCTTTGAGTGAAATGTGTTATAATTCTTCTATTGAGATGAAACACCTTTTGATTACTATGCCGATGTTAAATCTTCTTGAGGCCGGGCAGAGCTATGTGTCTTTTGTAATGAATTGGGTTCAAGCTTGAGCTTCATTCTTATATAGGGTGATCATGTAGTTAACTATGAATCTTAGTAGCTTATGACACTTGAGAAGAAATATCTTACCCATGACCTTGAATTTGTAGCTGTAATTCACGTTCTTAAGAGTTGGAGAAATTAATTTTTTAAGGAAAAGATTATTATGTATTTAATGTAAAAGGGATTTAGTTATATATTTTCTCAAATATATTTGAACCTACATTGGAGGCATTGGGTGGATTACAAGTATTATTTTGACTTTGACTTCACCTATACCCAAGGGAAAGGGACTTTCATCACAGATTCTTTGAGCCAGAAATTTATATCCCACGCATTTAAAGAATTTTTGGGAGAGTGTAATTTGATTTCTCTCTTTATATAGTTGCATATTGAATTTCTAGAGAATGAGGATGATGTTTCTTTATCCATCATTAAATTTAGGTCTTCTCTTCTCAAGAAAATTCTTCAGGATCAAGATTTTGATGATGAATTTCATGGCATTAGAGAGTCTCTTTAAGATGGGGTGATAGTTTCTCAATGGATGTTATCCAAAGAGGGTGTTTATGCTATCAAAATTACTTCATTATAGCATTAGTGGAAAAAATGATATTATAATGGACTATCATAATTCCCAGTGGGCTTTTAACCCATGAACCACTAGTATGTTCTATGATATGCGGTGAAAATTATAGTTTCCAGGTATGAGATGGGGCATTTCTGGGTTTTTTTTCCCAGTTCTATACATGCCATTAAGTTAAGTGCGAGCACCAGAAGAATTTAGGTTTACTCTACACACTTCCAATCCCTACTTGAAAGTGTGAGGAAATTTCTATTGACTCTGTTGTTGGGTTTCCTCATACGCAGAGAAAGAAGAATGTGACATGGGTTGTAATCAACAAGCTAACCAAGTTGGATCAATTCATACCAATTTGTGATTCATCCAATGTTAAGGAGTTGGAAAATAAATTAATGAAAGAGATTATCCATTTGTATGGTGTTTCATATGATTTAGTTTTTGATAGGGATCCTTGGTTCACTTTTCATTTTTGGAGAGTCTTTTAGAAGGTTGAGGGATATCAGGTCTGTTTGAGCATGACCTACCATGAACAGTTGGATGGCTAGACAAATAAAGCTATACAAATTATTGAGTATATTCTCTATGATTGTTTTCACAACATTGGTGGAGGATTGGATGATCATTTTGGGATGGCTGAGTTTTATTATAAGAATATTTATCAATCCATGATCGGAATTATTTCTTTTGACGCCTTGTTTGGGTGGAATTGTAAATCTATGTTGTGATTGTAGGATATTAGTGAAAGTTACTTTTTTTGGACCAAGTTTGGTCCATGAGACAATAAAAATCATTCAGTTAATTCAACAGAGAATGTTTCCAGTACTGAGTTGATATAAGTATTACGTTTATCATTATCATAGACCTTTGGAATTAACAGTTAGTGACTAGGTGTTCATGAACGTTTCGCCTCCATTGGGTCATCAATGACAGGGGAGGTAAGGAAATCTTGGTACTCATTTTGTGGGACCGTTCAAGGGTGTTGAGTAGATGAGAAAGTGTTCGTATGATCCATCTCAATTTTTGAGCAGGTGTGACCTTGAGATTAATACTAATTAATCTTGGATTGACTGACCAATTAGGATAGTTTTTTCTAAGACCAAAGTAATTTGTGGGAGAATGATTCCATTAGTTCTAATGATATTGAATCATGTTTATGATAATCATGAGATGTGGGAACACAAGGAATTGACAAGATAATAATGGCCTCATCTTCTTAGCATGGATGACTATTAATAGTCTTTCTGGGGGTAGAAAGTTTTTATGGTGGTGAGGTTGTAAAATCCCATTACCAAAATCATAGGTATTCCTTTAAACTTGTCATAATTTTTCCTTTTCATTTACAGGATATGGTTGATAATGAATTGGGGGGATACCTATAATTGTGAAGTTAGTGATTTTTTGGACTCTTATCTTGAACCAACATTTTCTATAGGCTTTTAGAGGGTTACACACCATGTAACTAGGTTACATGACATGTAACGGTCACTATCTGCATATCGTGAAGGTTTCACATTGGGAATGTTACATGAAATTATGATTCAGTACATGTTGTGAGGTAATTAATGAACATTTTTTTATTTAAAACGACACATTTTTCTTCAATTTTGAAACCAAACTATTTCACGACATGTAATGGTATTACACGTCCTGTAATACCCTAGATATGGTTTTTAAATAGGAATAAAGACCGATCTATATATTTTGGATAATTTTAAAATTAACCTCCCCAACCCAAGCAGTTCCCCAGGTGATCTTGGAGAACTCCAACCCTTTTAGATCCTTTCTTTTGATTTTTGATCTCTGTTGTGCTTGCAGTGTGATTTCTTGGTAATCATTCTCCCTTTTTATTTATATTTTACTTTTTCTCCTCCTTTGTTATTTCAAAATAACATCCTAAAATATATGGATATTTTCTATTTGATATTGGATCTCATTTATAGTTTGAGTTTTTAGGTCTTTTACACTTTCATTCCTATTGAAGAGTTCTGTTACAAGTGTTGAATTTCAGGAAAAAAGTAGGTAATTCCATTCTGTTTGGACAAATTGAGTTACCTTTTATTGATTGAATTATTTCAATTTTTGATTTAAATTAAATTTCTCAAATTTTATTTCAATTTATGTGATGAAACCGAATTCAATTGTACTGGGATATTGAAAATGGTTTTAGCATAAAAATTGGGAAACCCCCAATTCCATTGAATTGGGGTGTGTTTATTGGAATTGGTTGATTTAAATTTTTTAATTTATAATGTATATTTGATAGAAAATATTCCAATTAAATTCTAGAATTTAATAGTGGAAATGAATTGGGAAATTGATTAAATTAGTTTTAAACCTGTGAAAATGGACTAAATGGTTTTGGTAGAAACCAAGTGGGTTTATCTTGTTAAAAAGAAATGTTTTTAAATAATTCCATATTTGGTTTTTAATGGAAAATTGGAATTTTAAATGAGGGAATGATTTATAATTGTATTTTAAGGAGTTTTAAAATAAATTTTCTATCATTGATTGTGTAAGATCACATGTATGCCTTAGGTAGTCTGTGAGTTATTTGGACACACTCTATGATTATACAATATCCTATAACATAAATGTAGCATGTCACATCCCTGATGGGATGGTTATGAGTCTCCTTTTGTTAGTGTTAGAGGGATGTGTGTATTCACATATTTTAGTGATCAATTAGAGATTGCAGAGTGATATAGCCTGGAACTTTTATTCCTGTTGAGAAGATAACCATATTGGTAACTTGTTTTATATTTGAGATGTAAATATATTCCAATGTTGTTAAAATGATTAAATGTATGCTGAATTTATACAAACTGTTTTAAAAAAATGTTTTATTTAATACATTATTTTAGAAACATTCTATCACTTGTAAATCCTTTTCTTAAATTATTTTCCATCCTTTGAGTTTTGTAGAATGATTTTTTTAAATATGATTTAAATTTCAAAACCTGACTATTTTAAAATTTTAAATAATTAGATTTGTTAATATATTATTTGAACATGTTATGGATTAATTTTTGAGACCCTACTAGGTTTTTAATCTTACACAATACTTGAAACATTAGGTGTTTTTATATTATCTCCTTTCGAGTTTGAGTAGGGGAAATGATCACTTGGAGGTGGGTCCAACTGCTGAACCATGGACTTGGTGAGTTGTGTCCTTATGTAATTGTGATAATTTTTCCTCTTTTTGTATTATATTTATATTACATTGGGCTTGTCAATTCATAGTTTAATTCTAGTATATTACTCTTATTATAGTTTCTTTTGTTAAACTTACCTTCTTGTTACTTTTTATTCTACATTATTAGTGGAAAAAATCATTCCCACTTTTAGTTAGTATGATTTTAGGGGATAATCACTGACCTATGGGGATTAGGAATTCCCATGAGGCTCTATTTTCACCAGCTTGATTATCAGGTTACTAGGGTACCTGGTATGGTTCGTGACAAATATTCAAACATCCTAGAATTTTGTATGGTATTTCTTTAGAAATTCGGGTTCCAATTAAATTGGAAAAGGAAAACTATTTTTCTAGATATGATAACTTCACTCGATTATTAGTGGAAATTTATTTGTGCTCTAATTTAGTTGATAAGTTACTTATTTCAACTGATGATGATGATTTCAACCTATGTGTAGATTATGAAAATGTCCCTTGATTCTGCTGAAACTGTATGATAATTGGACGTGAAGTATCAAAATATATGATATCCCCTATATGTTATTTTTTATTATTGGACTTAATGAAAATGTTTTTTAAAAAGATTATGGATTTGAAATGTGATTTTCAAAATAGTTCTACAAATGCTGTTATTTACCTTTCTCAAGATGGAGAAATGAATAATCTCCAACCATCTGGTATGGATAGTTTAGATTGGGATGGAAATAGTTTTCCTTAATTTTCTGATGTTTCTATTTTACCCATGTCTACACAGGTGGAATTATCTACTCAGAAGATTGAGTGTGTTTTGGATCCCGTCGAGACAAGCAGTAGGGCTTCCCCTACAAGAATGAGTTTAGTTGTACCAAATTAGAAAATTATTGGCAGGTCATGAGATGAGGTTTTTTAAGTGGGGAAAGATATTTAATTTCAATTTTCTTGATGAGGTGGCTACACAAGAAATAGTTTATTAGTGGCTTCTGGTTGATCATCTAATTGCATTATAAGACCTTATGTGAAATAAAAAAAATGAATGTCGAGAATCTTTCACGCTCAAAGACTTGAACTGGCTCTCAAAAATAGAATATTCATGAATATTACTTATAAATATATCCATTGAATATTTCTGAAATTTTTAATCCAGAGTTTGGTACAATTTCTCTAGATTTTTAGGAGATTATTGGTTCAATTCCAGCTAGTATAGAAATCCCATTTTCAATTCAATTTCATGTTAAAGATGCTGATGTAATGATCCTGATGAGAGGATGTGAAAGTGAAACAATACTTCTATAGGAGGGTAAGGAATCCTCTAAGGTGATATTAGGAGTTGAGTATATTAGAAATAAGTATCAGCCTTATGTTTTGGCTGGAAGGCACCAAACCTGTAAGGGTTCACAGGATAGAATTACCAATTTCACTAAGGAAGTTGATAGGGCTTATGGACCAATTGGTAGGAATTTGTCCTCTTCCAAGGGAAAAGTCTCAGTTGGAAAATATGGTTTCCAACCGGTTCTATTAAAAAGGACAATACCACATTCTCTAAGCCTGTAAAATCTTATTTTTTTTAAATTTTCTAATGACATGGACCTGGAACCCCTTGTACAATCTATACAAATGATTTCTCAAACAACCATCCACTATTTATTGATGGATGAAACAATCTTTATAGATTTATCATGTGAAACTTTACCCAAAAATTTGTAGGGAATGAGAATCCCATGCATGGTGCAGGTTTCAACTTTTATCCTCTTTGGATTCCTTGAGACACTCGTAGAATAAAAAAAATCTCAATTAAAAGAGAGACATGTGGTATCCTTGAAGACATTTTACTAATCCCCGATCATAAGAGAGGATGATGATGCATAGGTAGGAGGTGTAAATATGTAGGATCAATCAGATGATAAATGTTTGGAATCAGATATTAGTGACACTAAAACCCTCTTACAGTAAGTGAAAACTTTGAGGAGTGGTCGTCACTCAAGAGGTTGAGGTCATGGGTGCAGATGAATTTGTTGGACTAAAATTTTTGATAAGGCGGGAAGGATTGAAATAAATATTAGAGAAAATATTGGTCTTTGATTTTTTTTTGATGAGGGAAGGATATGTCTAACCTCATATATCTATTTTATTCTCTCTTTTTTGTCTTTAAATAAGGAGAGTTTTTCCAACCTTTTCAAAAGAATGTCCACAAAATTGTACCTCATTACATGTATCTTTAATTATTATTTCCCCAAAACATTTTAAAATTATTTTGTACACATTTAGAGTGATATTTATTGTTATTATTATAAATTATTATTCTTATAAGATTCCACCACACCTTCTGCTAAGTTATTAAAGTTTAATTCGATCTTCTCTAATTTCTTTTCTGTATTCACTAGTTTATACTAAAGAGGTTCATGCTTCTTCTCCCATTCCTTTTCCATGTATTCCATATTAACTTTTAAACTCTTCAAATTATAAAGAAAATTCTTTAACTTATTATATCTTTCAGTAAGATTGATTATTTTTATATTAAAAAAAATTCTTTTCTATAAGAAGACAGATTTTTATGCATTAGTATTTTGATATCCTTATTCATATTTTAAATCTTCAATAGACATTACTTCAATTAATTTTTTATTATAAACTCTATTTAGATTTATTAATCACTCCCAACTTCACTAAATTTGTCCATAGTGACTTATTCTTTATTTCTTCTAGTAATTAATAGATTCCCATTAACTTAATTGGCTATTTTGACATCCTATACTTTATCCCTACTCTAACTATCTTCAACCATAGATAAGAAATTTCTCTTCTTAAACTGAGATAATTTCATTCCCCTTCCACTAGAATACATTTTCAATTTTATGTACTTATTTTTTGAATATGTTCTTGTTCTTTCATCTTTATCATCATGATATTCTTCTTCTTTAATTTTTCCAAGATTATTAAAATGTGTACAATTTCTCTGCACTTAATGTATTTTATAGGGAGCAACCCTATGAAATTTCCCTTCCCACCTCATACACTTCAAATGATATTTAACAAAGATAAAACATAATGTGGTGATCCCCATTTTGATTCTTATATTTGAAATCTTGTAATATATACCATTAAAATTCACAGAAGATATTCGAGATCACTATATTTCTCAAGGAAATATCTCAATTTAAATGATCCCTAAAATTCCTATTTTAGAAAAACTTATCCTCATTTCCTTACTTTCTGAGACCCCACATTGTACCTGACTTCAATATGGTGGTTGTGATTCATATAGAATATGTTTCAATAAGATATTTCCTCTCTTGGTATTTCCTTATACCAATACTACTACTCTCTAATGTTTCCCTACACCGTGAGTTTATCTCTAACACAACACTTAACCCCATGAGGATTTATGATCCTCCATTTACACCCCTATAGGTGCTAATATAAAAATTTCTTAGCAAATATTTGGTGGATGGAAAGTTGAGTGGTTAATTCTTGTTGGATGGATCCCCTTATTATTTTCTCTATATAAATTTTCCTCTTCGAATATTCTAATTCCATTGCATGATGATATATAAGTATATTTTATCACTCAAATTCTAATTTTTTTTCTAGAATATCAAAAAAACATTTGATGTTCATTACATTGTTCGAAAGCATGAAACAAACATCATATTAGATTAATACTATTGGAATACTTGAGTTTGGACATGAGTTATGTACTGAAGACAAAATACTATACAACCATCTTATCAACTTCATTTTTTCTTTCATTATTCCTTCATGATAGAATAAAAAATATCAAACATTACTCTTTGGGATAAATACTACCATTGTAGGTATACAATCTATGCTCATGAAAGCATATGTCATGCACTAGGAGGACTGTATTGTTTTCACAAAATTCTCTATTGTGTATCAGAATAAGATAATTAAATATTTTATTATGATTAAATTTTCAAAAAGAGTGTGATGGTATGATCAGTCCTTCCATTAAAGAACATTTTTGAGGTGATTGAGGAAACCCATGGATCTAATAACAATAGAGGAAATGCCTGGATTTTGAAAATATGATTATAGAATACAAGGGGTTGGGTACTCCCCAAGTGAGGTCTTTTTGTAGGGTGTGAAACCCTCATGAATTTTTTTGGAGTTTGAGACTCCATCGACAATGTTAATATGGTAGAAAAAATTTCCAATTCTTTGTTGATACGTGTCCAGAACTCCTCTATATACTGGGGGAATGTGTCCTACCCATTCAAGAATTGGTTCAATAATACCTTGGGTTTGAAAAGTCATAGGTCCCCTCTATGGATGATAGAGTTGGTAAATACCCCATAATTTGGGCATGGATCCTTTATCTTTGGATTTAGGTACTCCCTCTATTGATATTATTTTCTCAATGAGGCATGGATCCTCCATTGAGGTTCAGAAGTCCCTCAAATGACTTAAATACTATGAGGAGGAATTATTCCCACACTATAAAAACTATGTTGTTTTATTGGTTTTCACATGGCTGGGAAGTTATGTATGGAAGGGTTCCATAATTACTTGAATGACATCTATTCATTTGTATGGTGTAGGTTCCTCAATTTATTTCAATAGAGGTACCTTGGAAGTCCTAAGACCATAGAAGTTCAAATACCTCTATTCTTACAATTCTTTTGTCATTTTTGGTTTCCTATTATATAAGATATATAACAAGGATACCAACATGAGAATGTAAGCCTTTTTTATTCTATGAATCTGTATATGTGCATGAGATATCATCCTTTTTGGAATATAAGTGGGATTTATATGGTTTCCACCTATATCCTTGTGACAATAGTTATAAAGAATATATGGGTTTTTACATTTGTTTTCATTTCTCTATTGTTCTAAAGTATGATTTGACATGTTTTTATCATTACCTTGTTGTTTAAGGGAATATTACTGATTATATTTATACTCACCTTTATAAGGGATTCATAACCACAATTTTTTGTGTATATGTGACTGATTTATAGTTCAGGATGGTCATAATGGATGTGTAATTGGTGCAGCTTGTTCAAAGACGATACTTGGTGGAACTTGGTGGTTTATGATTGTGGGAGTGGATATTGACGCTAAATATTGATATGTGAATCCTTATAGTGAGGTGGGATTTCCTTTTTTGTCATGTTCATCAGGTTTCTAGTCCATATTTGAAACCTGACATCTATGGTCTATGATTATGTGTCGATGTACTTATTGTTTGATATGTCATTCATGTATATTATTTTATTCAATTGTTTATGTTTATTTATATTTTTTCTGGTTATTTTCCCATTGAATACATACATACGTACGTACATAGATACATAGATACATACATACATACATACATACATACATACATACATACATACATACATACATACATACATACATACATACATACATACATACATACATACATACATACATGCATGCATCCATACATACATACATACATACATACATACATACATACATACATACATACATACATACATACATACATACATACATACATACATACATACATACATACATACATACATACATACATACATACATACATACATACATACATACATACATACATACATACATACATACATACATACATACATACATACATACATACATACATACATACATACATACATACATACATACATACATACATACATACATACATACATACATACATACATACATACATACATACATACATACATACATACAGACATACACACACACACACACACACACACACACACACACACACACATACATACATACACAAACACACACACACACACACATACATACACACACAAACACACACACATACATACACACACAAACACACACACATACATACACACACAAACACACACACACACACACACACACACACACAAACACATACATATACATATGTTGCAGGATGTTATTGACAAAATCATATATTGTTTTTTATTTCGTCATGGGGATAATATCAAACATCGTTCTGTTTGGATGTTGGATTGGGGAAGAACACTTGAGATACCCCCATATTTGATGGGGTATCATGGGTCCCATTCATATCATAGTGGTATCAAAGTGGTACATATCCTACGGATATAATGTTTTTAGTTAGTGGTACTGTGAATATTTTTTTAGGAAATTAGTACAATGGGGTTCGTGGGGTTTTGTTTTATTTGTTAAGGGTAGGTATCCTAGTGCTAGTGCAATGGATGACGTTACCATAAAAAAGACTATAATTTTTTAAATTAACTCAGAACTATAAAAAATAATTTCAGGGTAGAATTAATATGGTACTTGCATCATATAATGGTTTGTTGTGATCTTTACTCCCCATAAAATAATAAGTCATCCAAATCATCTCGAATCATTTGGGGTTTATCCCATCAAATGAATTATTTATTCTTCTAATAGCCCACTCATATTTAGAGGTAGCATTATGATGATCCCATGAATGTTCTTAAGGCTCTTTATAGCCATAAGTAAAGTGATACAATTTTATTTAGTGATTCAGTTAAGATATATCTATTACCTATGAGAAATGGATTTTTAATGACCTAGAATTTTATCTATGAAATTTTCATTCTGATTAGTTAAATGTGTTATATTTAGTAATGCAGTATTACATAAATAACATGAACAACATGATACAAATATTTTTTTATATTTAATTTAACATTACATTAAGTGTATAAATATACTCAATAAAATTTCTCACATTATAATGGAAAAAATAGAAAATAATACAATAATAATATTAAAATTTGTATATTACTAATCCACTAGAATTCCCACAATCATCAACAAAACTATTGAAGTTAAACAGAATATTAGTAAGGAAATGTTTATTTTGAAATTGAAAAAATAAATAATGATGATATAATTATATGAGAAAGAAGAATGAATAAAATAAGAGGTATTTATAAATAGTAGGGAACCAATATGGACATTATAAATATGGATATTTGAATAGTAATATGGCTATTTAAATAGAAATTCAACCATTATGAATAGTAACATAATCATTATAATAATAACCTCACATATTTAATTGTAAAATAATATTTAGTTGTCTTATAAAATTAAAATATTTATTTTTTTGACTTGATACAAATAAATTAACGATTAAAAAATGATAAAATAATTGTTTGGTTTTTTGTAAAACACATGTTTTATTTACATTTTAAAGAAAATATTAAAACATTTAACGAAATTTTAATTTACTAAAATGGTTTGATAAAATAATATTAAATTTCATTAAAATTATAATATCACTTTATGTGGCCATACATAATTTTTCAATGGGTTTGAAAATTGATAATTATATTAAAATTGATATTTTCAAGAAAATAAGGATTTTTTCACATATTTTGAAAATTATTTCATAAAATGTATTTATTATTAGGAATTTATAGGTATAAAAATTTTTAGGGCGGGTTTTTTGTACTTCAATTGAATTATTAAATTTTTTTTATGAATAATTAAATATAATAAAATATGATATTTAACATTTTATGATAAATAAATTAATTTTTGATTCATGTATATTATAAGATACCATTATCTCAAGATCATATGAAATAGTTACTTTATATTTTAATAGTAATAAAAACTATTGGTACTCTGAGAATAAATAATAAACTAATAAATATTATATTAAAAATTACCACTCTCCTCCCTTATAAATACCAACCTCCCAGCCCATTCTCCTCACATATTCAAAGACTTTTAGTTTGAAATTTTTTTACCCAATTATCTTCCCAAACCTCTCCCGCACATACTCATATTTTTCATATCACTAAAATTAAAAACCAATGTTCCTTAATGTGTATTTCAAGATACGATATTCACATAGGTAATATTCTCAATCCATCTCTTTTCAATTTCCATTATTTTTCTATTAAATCCTTACACACTCTGTATTACATGACATAATGAATCATTTATAGTAGATATAGTATAAGTTTACTATGTTAATGTAATATTAATTATCCATCCTATTTTCATTTCAATATAAAATGAAAATGTTATTCATAATATGTCCGGTTCACCACGTCTATAGACAATATACTTTTTTTTCACCATTACCTTCAAGGATAGTTTTTTTAAATTTATTAAGGGGATAAATTTATAAATAAGTATTTTTTATTTTTTCATTTTCTAGAATGGATATATATCCATAATAAAAATTAAAGGACAACAAGTTCATCAAGATTGAAAAACCACCTAAATGAAGTAAGAATATAGAAGCAACGCCTATGTTGTATGTGTAAATCTTATATATGAATTAAATTTGATCCCTAGAAATTTTTTAACTTCTGGTAACAGTTTATCCCCACACCATTATACATATGCAGTTAGATAACCATTTCATAATGATCTTTTATAATCTTCAACAAGTGATGTGACCTTAGAACCACGAAATGAATGACCTTGGGATAATAAATATTGACCTAGTGTCTCAATTAAGTGACTCTGAACTAATAGTAAATATTAATAATAAGTAGTATAATGTTGATAAATGGTTATATATAATTTTTTTAAAAAAATCTAATTTTAATTTTTTGGATGTTAAGTGGAAGTGATGAATGAATCCTTATCCAAGGTAAGGGATCTTCAGAACCACCATCCTTTATTTTGTATAATGAGTTTTCTTCCTAGAACTCATTACATCACACTATTATTATCGTTTATTTCTTCCATATTCTATATATATGTTCCCCATACATATATACCTAGTTATTAATACCTTTCTCTTAAGGGGATGTACATGTTTTTATGGTTTCCTTAAAAATTTCATTCGATAAGAAAACCTGGATAATGGGAATATATTTGTTTCTCACACCATTTTGAGAACAATTCCCTAAAATATTTTTAACCATATATGGTTTCCAAAATTTATCATTTTATTATGGAAAACATTTTTTGTTCATTTTTGGTTTTATTGAAATTAATTTTCTCTTCCCCCTCTTTAAATACTCTTTACCCTTTTTCCTAAAACTCCATTTATGAGATATATTTTAAAAATTACTTCATAGTTTTTCACATATTCACATCAATTGTAAATCATTCTTCTGGGGATATGCCTATTTTTCACCTATGGACGTCCAAGAAGGATTTAATCCATTATTTTGTTGATACCATTGTGATATACCATTAGGTTAAGCTATAAGGCATTATTTTGTAACCCATTTCATTCCATGTTTATGTTTATACCTTATGTTTGATTTCCTTTTGTGAAAAATATGTGCATGTACATGTTATGATGGGTGTTACTAGATAAAATTCCAATTAATTGGTTAAATTTTATATCTCATGAGTTTATATGTATGGGATTAGTGAGTAAACCTATTCCAAGATGGCACCCAGTCCACCTTAATATATTTTCCTGGTAGTGAACCGTGACTTATTATTTTTTCTTGTTTTTTATTATTGACATATTCCTTTTATTCCATGGTGATATGATTATATATTATTTATTTAATGCCTATATAGGATTATTCATGTACCTTTTCCTTTATGATATCATCTTATGTTATTTTACTCATATGTTATTTTCCATTATTATGAAAATTAACTTACTGAGCTTTATAGATTACCCATTTTGTTCATGTATTCACCAGGATATCTTTTATAGATTTGGTAGGTCAAATTGTTTTAGGAGAAAATTATAGAGTTTAACATAATTTTTTTTATTTTAATTTCAATTGGATGTTTTATATACCTTGTTTCCCAAATACACAAGGCATCTTGATGATTAGGTTATGTTTATTGGATATTTATATAAAAAATCATGCAATAATATGTGTAAGATTATTGGGTCACTATAGGTATATCCTCAACCATTTTGGTTTAGTGTAGACCTTATTTTGGGGTGGATGGTAGTCCATGTAGATTCAGATGAATCGGTCCACATGACATGTGTATTTTTTATGTTATTAGTGAATATTATATATATATATAGAAAACACTAATCCTTATGTGGAATATCATTTAGTGGACTCAATTACTAGCATGATTAATTTGTTTTGGACACCCATATAACCAAATAGTGATTCTTATAGTATGTTCCCGCATGGTTACGATGAGTCATTGGTGGAAAATTATTTTATCCAACTCATGGCTCGACACCGATACCATGATTATAATTTGATACCACATTTATGGTACCAAATCCATTTAGTTTGGTAAAATTTAAAGTGATATTGGGCCCTTTATAGTGTATCCCAACTATGTAAGAGTATGCATAAAGGATTATAAAAACACAAGGAACACCATAAACATGTTTCGTAGAGAATTTGTTTATGATTGGTAGATTGAGGGAGGTTTAAAATTGAGGATTCTAACTGGAGTTGTAACAACCCATACTGAACCACATGCTCTTAGCTAGATAGGTATAAGACGTCATGCGTTCCTCCCAGTATGTAAGTGGTTGATGACTTGTAATGGGGTTCCAAACACCATTAGTGGGGAAACTATACCCTCTATGTCATATTCTTCCACAATTTATTAAAACAGTATATAAAAAATTTGAGTGAATAACATGGGAGAAAATATTATAAAATTGTATACATGTTATACCATAAAAAATAATTGGGCTCCCAACATGGCCTGACAAACCAAGGTATATAATGTATAGAAGAATAATTAATTCAACAACAATAATTCAGAGTATGTCCGAACATTACCTCTTACTACAAGCCTACATCTTCTCAAATCCCTATCATAGTGACCTTTCCCACATTGGAACAAAGAAACTGAAATCTACATGCACACCAGGATGCCTATGTACGTTGGGTGTAACAAACCAAGTAGGACACCACTAGTGCATCATTAACATTAGTGAACATAATATTAAAATGACATGTAATGAAATAAGTAAATTCTCAAATAAACATACAACAACACATGTGTCAAGTCATATTGTGATAACCATGGTTTTACAATCCTCGACCCACATGATTTATCTCATTGCTAGAGATGATGTCAGTGCATGTTTGTCCAAGTTCTTACTTTAAGAAAATGCTACACACCCAACCCTTACTGTTGTCACTATCACTAGATGATGGTAAGTCCCACCATACTTGTTTGATGTAATTGGATAACACATGACACATGTATGGAATTATACCACTTTGGCCTTCAGTTTATTGACTCTAAAATCTCATCCACATACTATTTTCATATCAATATACATGTCCGTAATCAAAACCATACCATAAGGTGACCCATATTAAATATCCATCACGATGCCATCACACATCCCCCCTAAGGGGTTGTCAAACTAAAACTGAACAACTTGATTATACTAATATCTGAGGCATGGTTATACAATGTATGAAATCTCATAAGAAATAAATATCATAGAATAGAAAAATATGTAATATCAAGATCTTTTTTAAGAGGCTATACACAATACATATTATCACACATCAAGTAAATGTTATTAGGGCCCCTCATTCACCCATATGAAAACATTTATTAAAAATGGGTTATTATGAATTAAAAAATCATGAAAAAATCATATACGAGGCCCTATGTGGTAAGGAAATTCCATCTTCTGTATCTTCATTTTCTACATCAAGGCTCTTCAAGGAATCATCACCCAAATGAAATATGCATATTAGTCAGTCCAAACCAATCAACAATGAATCCTAAAACCGATTCCAATTTTTTCATTTATAAAGATATAAAAATTCTCTAAATGTAAATTATTTATCCTTCCTAGATAATTTATAAATTATGGATTTAATCCATTTAATATTCTAACCATTTATTCCTAAAATAATAATTATTACAGTAGATGAAAAGAAAATTCATCTCTTTAGAATAATCAAAGATAATCTTGAAGTAACTACACCTCATTAATCATTAATAATTTTGGGTTTCCACAATTTAATACTTATTCATAATTTTTTTTGAGAAATTAGAAGAGGAACTAAATTTAAAAATATCAAGGGAAACGTATACCTATAAAATTTCCACTTAAGAAACACTTTTCCAAAGATTAATGGATAAAAGAGAAATAGAGGGAGAAACTTTAGCCATGCTTAGAAAATAGATGAAGAAACAATTTTTTCAAATAAGAATTATTAGATCTAGAAAAAATGAATTTATGGCAACAAAAACTCAAAAGGATCTCAAAAAATGAAATATATTAAGATTTAGATATTTTTAAGAAGTCGACCCATGTACTGGTTCACAACATTAAAAACTAAAAATTAAATTAATTTGTTTTACTTGAATCTTGTGTGTGTTGAAATTAAAATACATAAAAATAGGAGTTATGACTTTAAAAGATTGATAACAATTAATTATTGTGATTTTATTCCTTAAAAATCAAAAAACAAATTAAATATAGGTGTGTACTGGGGAAGAAAAAATGGAAAACAATGGTTTTAATTAATTTTTACAAAAAGGATAGCTATATAAGAGTAACATGGTTTTACCCTTATATAGATCATAAGTATCGCATGAAGGTACTAAGTTACCCTTACCTAATCCTTGTATAGAAGGATTCACCCATACATAACTCAGTCCTACCCTTACACACCCTATATAAATTTGGAGTTTTCTTTATGGATATTTTGAGGCACCTTTATACATCCTTTAAGAATTATGGTTATATTTGCATAGTGGCTAGAAGTTACCTATAAAATTATGGGGTAGGTAATCTGACCTTAAAAAGTTGATATAAATATAGATTTTACATTAGAAAACTCCCAAAACTCCCCTTTGTATACGTATAATACATTTTCCTTTTCATTAGATCTATAGAGTATGTGAGTGTAAATGTTAAATTGTTTTTTTTTACAAATTTCATAAAAAAATTATTTATTAAACTAAAAGGGGTTTTTATAATATTTATAGACAGATAGTGGTATAATTAACCCCATCTAATAACTTACCATCCTCAAGATGTTTCTATAGTAGTCTTTCTCAAACAACTAAGGCCACTGAGCTCTCTTTCTCCCATGTTTCCACCAAGATCTATCCATGCTTCCATAGGATTTGGGAAAGCAATACCATCTTTTCTTATAATGATTTAATGCTTTAGTATAAATTCTATAATGGGAATTCCATGTATGATGTGTCCTGATCCATTTAAATATCCGAACTATTTATAACATGTTCAGGATTGGGAATATACCTTTGGAGATGAGGCATATAAAACACATTATTCATACCTTTGTAGATAGGTGGATGGTCCAGATGGTATGATACCATTCCAATTCACTCAATGATGTCAAAGGGTCTAATAAAATTCAATGATTACTTTCTTTTATTTTGCAAGTATCTATTGACTAACCAAGGTGTTACTCTTAGGAAAACCTGATAACCTTCAAAAAAATCAAAAGTTCACCACCTATGGTTGGTGTATGAATTCTACCATTTTTGAGATATGATTAACCTATTATTAATCAACTACACCCACTTGGAGGTCTCCTGTATCATATAGGGCCTCACAAATGCTACCTCACCTTCCTCATGCCAACAAAGTGTTGAATGACAATGCCTACAAAAAATAGCCTCATAAGGTGTTATTTGAAATTAATATTAGTAGTTATTATTGTATGTGAACTAAATCAGGGCCATTTTATCATCCAATGCTCCAAAAAAGTGTAGGATGCAATCAAATATCATATCCTATGACATTCAAATTTTTAACTCCGACAGCCCAATAATATGGGGATACTACATTGTGCTCAATCTTAGTCATGTCTCTAATTCCTTTTACAAGACAAGGAAAGAATATGATTTAAACCATGAGATTTTTCATATAAAATTATAAATTAAACTCTATAAAATCATACTATACCACCAATATAAATATTTCCAAGATTATCTTTTTTTTAAGTCATACAGCTTTGTAATAAATGATAAAATTTTGTTAACCTGCCAAAAATCACCGAAATAGAATCATATCTTTTTTAAGTCATAGGAAATATCATTATAATAACTATCAATACATCCTCCCAATCCTATATGGGAACATTTAGAGGATGGTGTGCACCACCTAGACATTTGTGCATGACCTTTATCCTTTGGTAGGTAAGGAATCGAGAAACAAATTGAGTAATGTTCCTTTTCATCCATGGGCACCAGAAATATTTTTTGAAGTTGTGGTATATATTTATCACTCCAAGATTCACCACCCACTTAGAGGTATGTAAGTTTTTTATCATTTTTTTTTCTGATAGAAGCATTGACAATAACTATCCCATTAACAAGAATTACATTGTCATTATCCAACGATAACCTCAGTATCAGGTAAACACCTGATAGTTATTCCCATATCACATCAAAGTTAGGGCCTGTCTTCTATCTATCATTTACCTAGTATACTAAATAAGATGTGAAAAAATGAGGTGCTTGTCATCAGTACATGGTCCTTATAAGATTCCATAACTCAATCATCCATCAAGATCATGTGGAACCAATGTTCATCTAAATGCCATTTACCAAGATTCTAAGGTAATAAATATTATTACTAAGTTCACCTATAATAAATTTTAATTTACCAGTTCATAGGCCATCTAAAAGTTAAACATCTATAGATACTCTACCAAGTGAGTTTGTCAAAAATTTTGGTCCTCCTCTGTGAAGATATGATGGAAGATCTTGTCATGTATTATAGATAAAAAACTCTTGTCTAATATGTAGTGTCACAAACTCTTCAATAAATGGAATAAGATTTCCCCATACATGTCATGGGTTGGATAGTTCCACTCATGGGGTCACAATTGATGTGAACTATAGGATACTACCCAGTCCCTCTAATTCAAAGACTGCTCCCAAAACAATTCATGATGAATCATAATAAATAATATAACCAATGGCTTTCTTAGGAAGTACCAGCAGTAAAGTAGTAGTCAATATAATATTCATATCAAGAAAAATTTATAGTAGTTTGACCATTATAACCTCACTACATTCTTCATCAATGCAATTTTAGGTGCTGATAATCAGGAGAAGTCCTGGATAAAACATATGTAGTATCTTAACAAACCCAGAATGCTTTTGATCTCAAACACATTATGAGGATATTTCCTAGACATAAATACACCAAATTTCACTATATCTACACATATAACTGTCTCGTAATCAAAATTATTTAATTATTTCACCACCTAAGTCCAAAAGTTACACTTTGACATATTAAAATAAATATTATGTGCTCAAATTATACATAAAACTTTCTAAAGATCTCTATAATTCTACTATTGTGTCAGTGAGTAGAAGGGGTTTTCATTATAAAACCCTATGAAGAAAGTGTCTAGATATGGATAGAATATCTTGATCATGAAATCCATGAACACAGTCAAAACATTATTCATTTAAAATGGTGTAACTAAGTACTCATATAGTGCATACCTGCTCTAAAAAACTTCCTTTAGAATATCCTCACCTATAACAAAAAATTAGTGATAGAATGATTATAGATTAATATTGGGGAACCATCAAGGTTTCCATAAATTTTTGGAGAGATCATAGATCATAGTAAAGAGATATTTTTTTAGCATACCCTAATTCCTCTTCTTGTATTCCATGCAGAGTGTAACCCTAATGTTTTCTTTATGGGAGAATAAGACAAGTATAACTTGTAGTGAATTACTCGGCTTGATAAATCACTTATACTTCAAGTCCTTGATCTACCCATAGAGTTCCTTCAGTTCATCCATTTCTATAAAGGAAGGGGCATTGAAATAGAATACAAACCTAGCACAAGATCTATCTTATAATCAAATCCTCTATAGGGGGGAAGTCTTGTGAAGTCATACGAAAAATTTTATTATTGAGATCCATTACTAAAGGAAAATAAGTAGGGATGGACAGTGATCCTGCTAAAAGGTCCAATCCCACAATAGTATCTATGGTCATGTTGATCAAACTCAAATTTGGTTCAACTCTACCTTCTCCTAGTTCATTTTTTATGGTAGTTATTTACTTCTCAACCTTGGGTGATTTAAAGAATACCAGTCTTCAATAGTAGTCAATATAAGCTCAAAAACTAATCTACTAGTATAATACAAGAATCACATCAAATCTCACCATCTCTATAATCATGATGTCTTATTGATTTCCATAACCAAGAATGACTATAGGACACTTTGAGAATCACATAAGATGATCCAATTTCATCCCCAATATTGAATCATGGGAAGTTAACCCCAAAGGTAACTTGATTGGTAGGTCACAACCAATAATAACATATGTAGAGATAATGGAATATTAAGTAATGGAATCAAATAATACAACAAAATATATAAACTATTATAATATCATAGCTCCAATAATTGATGATTGCTTGCTACTGTCATCTAGACTTTGATCCACTACATAAACTCATCTATCCTCATCTCCACAACCTTAACCCTGAGTCACTGTTGTTTTGGAAGTTTTCTTCCCATGATGATTTCCTACACTCTAATCTTTCCACTATCTCCAACCACTCTAATAATCCATAAAAACATCAATGATGTCAAAACCTTTCAAAATTGTGGTACAAAAGAAATGAATTAATATGTTTTTTATATGATACCCATTTTCCCTAAAATTAAGAAGCTAATGAAATCATATCCCCTTGAGGTTCTCAAACCTATTTTCCTACATCCCTGATACTCTTAGTCACCAATAATATTAATACTACCAGAAGAGGCTTCTATAATAGTGAGGAGATACTTAGTCACTCACCTGCTATGAGACTGATATATACATAATGACCTTTACCCCTCTAGATTCTTCCAAAAAGTTAGGGTCTTGAAAAGTATATATACATATTTCTTTATATAAAATCTCAAAAAATTATTTTTGAGCTTTGGGTGAAGGAATATCTTGAAATTATGAGGGTTCTACACCTTATTTACATCCAATAGAGGTTCGAAACAAAGAAAATATATGAATCAATCAGAATATGAAGAGAGATTCAAAATACCCTACTATATGTCCAAGAAATTATATTCACTTAAATTCTTAAAGTGTCAAGACAATATTATTTGATTAATATATCCATGTATGTAACACCCTGACCTCATATCACCTGAATCTGGTGCATTGTAACATTTCGTTGGCATTATTACGAGGAAACAAATCTCGAAGGACCGTACAGTTTAGTAGTCTTGGAAATCTAGATTTCATACATGATACCCTTAATAAATAGGGAAAACAAAGTAAACTGCATCCTTGAAAGCTTAATCAAAGTTCTCTTCCTCATAACCTAGAGAGAAACATAATATGGGTGAGCTCAAATGATCAGTAAGGTTATGTACAGTGGAAGCAATAGTCAATATATATGGAAAGGTAAATATCCGAGGCCACTTTCCCTTTATAAAACTAGATAAGGCACAAATAATATGGTATGTAAAGAACTGAAACATATTCCATAAATCAATAAACTGAGAATGAACTACTTCCATAGGCATGTAAATGCAAAATCTCATGGATAAATAATAACTGAATTTAAATGAGGGAAATACTTTATCTAAGGATGTTATGTCTCAGGAACATGAAAACATATTACCATCATGAACTTTCACAAGTCAGTTTAAATTTAAGTGTAAAAACCCATTTGGAAAACTTATTTGTCTCATGAAAACCTTTCAATGCATTGAGGAGCTATATAAATTCCAGGCTCCTCCCATCATTTCCATTCCAAAGTATTTCTCATGTTGAATAATCAAAATAAATAATATGCCTTATCAAATAATCATATTGAATGAGTAGTATTGATCAATCAATAATTTCAATGAAGGAAATAATATAATGTCATAAAATTAATGAGATTCATGATATAACAAGTCAAAAGGTAGAATATACACCATATAAAAGGAACTAGGTTCATGAAATTACAATATGCCTCAATGAAAGGAAATTGAGACGAGATACCTTACCATAATTCTGATAGTCCCCATATTTTTCTAAAATTCCTATATGATGGTATTATTAACTTATATTAGAATAATAAAAATATTTATGATATTATATATTATTACTTTAGGACTTTATATTACCCATTTATTAATAATTTCAAGTTGATGCAACATTTCGGGTAATAACTGCTTCATTTTATCGTCCGTGTTTTGAATTTTTATTATTGATCATATTACTTAAATCTTGATTTACTTAATTTAAAAATTTATAATATAATTTATATATATAATATATATTCATAATATAAATATATATAATAGATAGATATATTATATGTAAAACATTATTTATGGAGAAGGTATGTTGTACGTATGCATGAACGTTGTTTCCATTTTCATATCGTATTAAATGGAAGTAAGTGAATAAAATATATGTACATACATATATATATTTATATATTATTTGAGTAGAATTATTATGTCATATATTTTATAATTAAAAATAATATATATCTTTATAATCATTCTTGGATGGTGGTCGAGGAAGATTAGTCTCATCACATCATGGAGACGGTAAGCCGTACGTATGCACGAGTGATGATATCATTTATTTAATGGTTTAATGGTACAAATTTGGATTGAAGATGAATTTTAATTAAATAATATCATGTTATATTTATTATTTTTATTCATAATTATACCCATATAAATGAAGTATAGATGAAAAATAGATTACACCACGATGTGGAGATGGAAAGCTGTACATACGCACGCATGGTGATATTATTTTTCATAAAATGGGTAACAGAGGAATATGGTTGTCCTATTATCATAAAAACATATCGTAAAATATAAAATGATGTTTTTTTTTATTTTAGTATGGTAACAACTTAGTAAGAGGAGTATAAGAAGAAATGAACTTTGAATGATGGGATAAAACGATTACCTCTTCTTCGGGTGTATCCTTTTGATTCGCACAAAAGTACTCCTTAGGTTGGTTTTATGACCAAGTGGTGGAATCTAGTATGAATTGAGGGAATTTTGAAGTAGATTTGGGCCGGTTTTGGCCGAGCCAAAGGGATTTTGGAGGTGTGAATAAGTGGGTAGATGTGGTTCCCTTTTATAATAGAAAGGATGGTCACTTTAGGAAAGTATAGAAATATTATTTTATTATAAATTGATCTTTGGTTTCAAATGGTCCCAAAAAAATTTATTTTGAAAAAATTTATTTATTTAATGCATAAAAATTATAAATAAACTATCATGATTTATTAAATATTTTTATCTTTCTAATTAATATTTATAGTAATAAATATCACTTATATAACCCCATATAAAAATTGTTTTACTAAAAGATACAAGACTATGTTACATTTTTCTTAACTTTAAATTAATTACTATAAAATGTCATTTTCACATCCAAGTCGGTCCATGGGGTCCCAAAATCGACCCATGAATTCCCATGGTTGGAAATATATCATCCAATAGTATGAGGAAAGATTTTAGGGTTGTTTTATATTATTATAATATTATTTTTTACCATTATTTACCAGATTTACCTTTAACCATGGTAAATAAAATAATTAGTAAAGTTACTATTCAGAATGTCAAAAAATAAAAGGTACATATTTAAAAAATTTGGACCTTATTATTCCAAATATAGAATCCAATTTTCTATATTACAAACATAGAATTTATAGTAATTAATTTAATATTAATTCTAGTTGTCAAAACTAAAAAGCGGGTTTTTAAGAAGTAATATTTATCAAATGATTGTCATGTGTTTATGGAAAATTTAAATGTGAAATTACTTCCAATGACCATCATTGGATTAAATGATAAAATATTATTCCAATTAAACTTTAAAACCAATTTATAAAAAATCTAACAATAAAAAATAAATTAGATGAAAAGACTATTTTGAATTAAAATGCAGTATATTTTCACTATTCATCAAAACATGAATCGTTTCAGAAAATCACCAAAATTGTATCCTCAGCTAATTTTGATATCACTAATTAAAAAATGAAATATATTTTGAAAAATAAAGTTCATAAAACTTAAAAATTTGGTTATTACTATTCACAACTTCTTTTTAAACGACTACTTTGATAGGTCGTGGTGTGCATGAACTCGTGGTTGCGTACAACACAAGCTATTGAATTATTTAAAAAGAAGTGTGTTGTGGAGTCCTAGGGTGTTAAATTATTACACCTTAAAATAATTTCGTCCTCAATATTTCTAGAATATCATGACATAAAAGAAATTTGTGTGGTTCTTCATCATATGTTCTTCAGGTTCTCACATCGCCTCTTCTATTTTATGGTTTCTCCAAAGAACCTTTACTATACCAGTTGGATAATTTATCAGCACTTGTTCAATGATATCAAGTATATTTATAGGATATTCATAATAAGATAAATCAGGATCTAGTTCTAATTTCTTCATAAGTGAGTACATGCATTGGGTCTAGCATGTACTTCCTTAACCCTCATATGTGGAATACACCGTGAACTTTCGAGAGACATGGAGTGATTGCAATATGATATGCCACAACACCTATTCATTATAGAATTTCAAAAGGTCTGATGTACTTGTGATTTAATTTACCCTTCTTACCGAAATGTATAACACCCTTTCATGGAGGTAGCTTCAAGAAAACATGATCTCCAACTTGAAATTCCAAATCCTTCCTTCGGTTATCAACATAGCTCTTTTTCCTAATTTGAGCTATTTTGATTTGGGTTTGGATAATCTTCACCTTCTACATTGTTTCTTCAACATGTTCTAGACCTACAAGTTTTCTTTCACTAACATCATCCCAAGAAGTTGTTGTATGACATATCTGTCTATATAATGCTTCATATAGTGCAATCTTAATACTTTAATGGAATCTATTATTATAGGAAAATTATAATGAGGAAAATACTGATCCCACATACCTTGAAATTCAAGTGATCAAGATCTCAACATATCTTATAAAGTTTTAATAGTCCGTTCAAATTTTCCATCAGTCTGAGGGTGGTATATAGTGCTCAAATGATGTTCAGTATCGAGGGTCTTCTGTAGAATTTTCCAGAATCTTGATGTAAAATAGGGATCATGATCAGAAACAATCGATAGGGGTAAACCATGAAGTCTTACAACTTCATTAATATATAGTCTTGCTAAATGTTAAAGTGGTAAATCTTCTCTTATAGAAAAAATGTACTGACTTGGTAAGACAATCCACAATAACCCATTTTTCATCATTCATTTTAGGAGTCTTTGGTATCCCCATAACAAATTCAATTGTAATATCATTCCATTTCCAAACAGGTATAAAAAGAGGCTTTACGACTCCTCTAGGATTTTGTCTTCCTTACTTCACTTACTGACAAACTAAACATTTTGATAAATAATCAGCAGTCTCCCTCTATATGTTATCCCACCAAAAATGTTCCTTAAAATATCTATAAATCTTTGTGCCACTGGGGTGTATAGAGAAATTATAACTATGCTCATAATCCAATAATTCCCTTTTTAGCTCAGGTATAGTGGGAACACAAAGCCTCTTCCCAAATTTCAAAATTCAATCTTTATATAAGAATTAAATCAATATTTCATCATTCACAGCTGTAACTTTCTTTTGAAATTTATTGTCATAAGTCAGAGAAATTTTTATCCTTTCCAGTAATGATAGTTAGGAAACCATTTGAAAAAGTAGTGATGCTTCACCCCCAATGATTATTCCTATATCTATCTTCATTATATCCATGAACATAAGATCCCTTTCAACTCTCATCTTATTTAGAACTCCATGGTCCTTTATTCTCAAGGAATTTTCCACTTTATTTTCCTTCCCTGGGTGGTAGTGTATTGTAAAATCGAAATTATTGAGTAGCTCAAGCCACCTCCTTTGTCTAATGTTGAGTTCTTTATGTGAGAAAATATATTTCAAACTCTTATGATGAGTATATATATCACATTTTTCACCATAGAGATAGTGTCTCCATATCTTCAAAAAAAATATTGCTATAGCTAACTAAAGATTATGAGTTAGGTAGTTTTGTTCATGGGTTTTTAAATTGCTTGATGCATATGCAATAATGCTATCGTTCTTCATATGGGCACAACCAAGTCCTTTCCTTGATGCATCACTATAAATAAAAAAACAACATTCCAAGATGGTAAATTCAAGATAGGAGCATTGAATAATATTCTATTAAATTCATCAAACCATTTTTTGTACTCTTTTTTCCAAATGAATTTAACCTATCTACGTGTGAGTTTGGTTAATGGGTTATCCAATAGGGAAAAATCCTGGACAAAATCCCAGTATTAATATGCTAAACCAAAAAAAATATGTACATTAGTTATACTTGTCAGTGCTGGCCATTCTTGAATTGATATTTTTTTGAAGATTCGACAAAGATTCCATCCATGGAGACTGTATGGACTAGGAAAGAAATTTCCTGAAGCCAGAATTCACACTTACTAAATTTACCATATAATTCTTCTCTCCTAAGAGTCTCAAGAAAGATTATCAAGTGATACTCATGGTCTTCAATGCTTTTAGAATATATCAGAATATTTTTAATGAATACCACAAAATAATCATCATGATATTCCTTGAATACTCTATTCACGAGACCCATAAAAACTGAAGGTTCATTAGTCAAACCAAAAGGAATTACTGTAAATTTCTAATGACCATACCTCATCCAAAAAGATATCTTCCGAATGAATTCCTTCTTCACATGTAATTGATGATATCCAGAATGAAGATCAATCTTTGAAAAGAATTGTGCTCCATGAAGTTGATCAAATAAATAATCGATATGAGTTAGAGGATACTTTTTATTTATTTTAATCGCATTGATTTACATATAATCAATATACAACCTCATGGATCCATCTTTCTTCTTGATAAAGAGAACATGGGCTCCCATGGAGAAACACTAGGGTGGATACATCCCATTTGAACCAAATCTTCAATTTGTTTTTCTGATATACTAATTCCACAGTGTCCACTCTATAGGGAGTTTTTGATATTTGCCTTTCATAAGTGATTAAATCAACACAAAACTTAATTTCACACTGTAGGTGGTGTCCAGGTAAATCTTCAAGAAAAACATCAATGTATTCCTTTATAATAGGTACATTATGAATTTAAAGGTTACCTCCTTTATCCTTATATGTTTATTTCTCTTCCAAACCAACTACCTCATTCAGTAAAGTTATTGGGGGTTGGTTTTGATAAGAATTAAGTGATGAGGTATCTGATCTAAAGATAAAGGATTCTATATCTTCCTCACAAATCAAAACTTCCTTCTTCTTGCAATATATTTTCACATCATATTTTGAAAGACAATCCATACAAATGATTATATAAAAATTAACCATATGCATGATAAGAAAATTATAAATTAGAGAAAATTTATATGCCAAAATAGGAACTGCTCGACACATCTCTATTGTAGTAATGTTCCCACTAGGAGTTAAAATTGATAATTCACTTTTCATGGTGAATTAGAAATATCTAATTTTAATTAAAACTGAAAAGATATAAAGTAATGCGATGATCCAGTATCAAATAAATATTTAGATAAATTTGATGAAATGATTAAAGTACCTACCACTACATCATTAGGAAAATGAACCTTAGCATTTGTGATTGCAAATGCTTGGCCATCTCCCCTTAACCTCTTATGTGGTAGATTCCCTTGATGTTTGGGACCTTTATTTGAATAGTGTCCCATCTCTTTACAATTGTTGAACTGGAAATCATTGATTTATTTATTCTCTTTTCATTCATTATCCATGTGTCCCTTGTCTCAGCACTTATAAAACACTCTCTATCCCTTCAAACATTTCCCCGGGTGTTTTTTCCCATAGTTTTCACAAGATGAAAATCATTCAAGATTAATCTTATTCTATGATGCTTTCCCTATTTCATAGTTCTCATATGGACTCTTCTTGTCCTATTTTCCTTAGAATATATTGATCCTAGAAAATTGATTCTTCATGTTTATTGGACATAAAACTATTTCATCAAATGATGAAAAATTCTGTAAAATCATTGCACTTTAGAGATTTGGCTTAAGACCTTCAAAGAAGTGATCAATCTTGCAATCTTTGTTGCATATCTAATCCATAGAAAACCTATCTTACCTTATAAAAGTAGTTTCATAATCTACAACATTGTCTTCTTCCTTTTTTTTAAGCTAAGAAACTTCCTCTATATCTCAACTTGTTGATCACAAGGAATGTTTTTGTTGATTAATATCTTCTTAAAATATCTCCATTTCATAAGTTCTATTTTTTATTTATCCCTAGTGTTTTAGATCAACGCCGACCATTGATCATAATCATATTTGAGACAATATACTAAAAAAGTGACATTTTCTATTTAATTTCATCACAAGGCCATAAATATCATTTCCAGAGACTTAATCCACTGCTCAAATACAATTGGATTAGTAGTCCCACTAAATTATGGGGGATTTGGTCATATAACATGATCCAACAAAGGATATTTCCTATTTGTAATGTGTTGTTCCATTCGTGCAAGGTTATTTTTCATAACCTGATTATGTTTCCCTAATATCTCTATAATTTTCTCCGCCACAATACCATATGTATTGGTTTTCTCTGTAGGGAACCCCCTAAAATTTCCTCAAGTATTGATACCATTCATCCTTCCAGGTTCCATCTCTATATAGTGACACATATTGGATTAGCCCATAAAATTATGAGTTTCAAATATGGTAAAACGCTCAACATAAATTAAAAATTTATGCATTATATAAAATAAACATTTGATACTTTGGTTGAATTATCAAAAGTGTATCCCCAAATTCTAACTTAGAGTATGTTCAATAATCTATGTTCTCCAAATATAGTTTCCATGGTTCTTGATAAACCAACTATGAATCCAATTGTAACACCTCGACCTCTGATCACTTGAAGCGAGTGCATTATTATATTTCATTGGCATTATTATGATGAAACAAATCCTGAAGGACTGTACAGTTTAGTAGTCTTATAAATCTAGATTACATACATAATACCCATAATATATTATAAAAAAACTGCATCCTTCAAAGCTTAATCAAATTTCTCTTCTTGATAACCTAGAGAGAAAAATAATGAGGGTGTGCTCAAATGATCATTTAGGTTATGTAAAGGGGAAAAATAATCAATATATATGTAAAGGTAAATATCTGAGAGCACTTTCTCCTTACAGAAATAGATATGGAACAAATAATATGTCTAATAATGAACTGAAACATATGCCACAAATCAATAAAATGATAATGAACTAATTCCATAGATAAGTTGACACAAAATGTCATGGGTAAATGATAACTGAAATTAAATGAGGGAAATACTTTATTTATGGACGTCATGTCTCAGGCTCATGAAAACCTATTACCATCAAGACCTTTCGCAAGGTAGTTTAAATTTAAGGGTAGAAACCCATTTGGCCAACTTATTTGTTTCATGAAAACCTGTCGACTAATTAAGGAGCTATATAAAGTCTGGGCTCCACCTGTCATTTCCAGTCCAAAGAATTTCTCATATTGAATAATCAAAATAAATAATATGCCTTATCTGATAACCATATTGAAAGATTAATATGGACCTATAAATAATTTACATGAAATAAATAATATAATATCATCAAATTAATGAGATTCATAATATGACAACTCAAAAGGTATAATATACACCGTATAAAAGGAATTAATTGCATAACATTACAATATGCCTCAATGAAATGAAATTGAGACGAAATTCCTTACCTTAATTACGATACTCTATATATTTTTCTGAAACCCCAATATGATGGTAATATTAACTGATATTATAATCATAATAAATTTTATGATATCATATATGATTAATTTATTACTTTATATTAGCCATTTATTAATAATTCCAAGTTAATGCAACATTTCGGGTAATAACTCCTACGTTTTATCATACGTGTTTTGACTTGTTATTATTGATCATATTACTTACATTGTGATTTACTTAATCTCAAAATTTATAATATGATTTATATATATAATATATATTCAAAACATAAATATATATAATAGATAGATAAATTATATGGAAAACACCGTTCATGGAGACGGTAAGCTGTACGTATGCATGAATGTTGTTTCTGTTTTCTTATCATATTAAATGGAAGTAAGTGAATAAAATATATGTACATATATATATATATATATATATTATTTCAGTAGCATTATTATGTCATATATTTTATAATTAGAAATAATATATATCTTTATAATCACTCTTTTATGGTAAACGTTGAAGATTAATCTCATCACATCGTGGAGACGGTAAGCCGTACGTACGCACGAGCTATGATATCATTTCCTTAATGGTTTAATAGTATTAATTTGGATTGAAAATAAATTTTAATTAAATAATATCATGTTATATTTATTATTTGTATTCATCATTATACACATCTAAATGAAGTATAGATGAAAAACAGTTTACACCACGACGTGGAGACGGTAAGCCGTACGTACGCACGCATGGTGATATTGTTTTTCATAAGAGGGGCAAAAGAGGAATATGGTTGTCCGATAATCATAAAAACATCTCATAAAATAGAAAATTCTATAGTTTTTATTTTTGTATGGTAACAACTTAGTAAGAGGAAGTAGAAGAAGAAATGAACTTTGAATGATGGGATAAAACGATTACCTCTTCTTCAGGTGTATCCTTTTTATTTACATAAAAGGACTCCTTGAGTTGGTTTTACTCCCAAAGGGTGTCCTCTCGGATGAAGTTAGGGAATTTTGGAAGATATTTGGGTAGTTTTTGGCTGAGCTAAAGGGATTTTGGAGTTGTGAATAAGTGGGTAGATGTGGTGCTGTTTTATAAGAGGGAGGAGGGTCACTTCAGGAAGGTCTAGAAATATTATTTTATTATAATTTTTTTTAGTTTCAAATGGTCCAAAACACATTTATTTCAAAGATACGATGCTTTTGGGTCTAAATCCAATCAACCAAAAGGTTTTAGACAAGTTTAGGTCACAAAATTAACCTTATCTTTTATATTTAACCATTAGTTAAAAACATTTACTCTTACCTTCTCATCTTATAATTTCATAATATATGGTAACTATATTTACTATAAAATGCCAATAGATCCATAATTGAATAATTAGTGACCTTTTAAACATTATATAAGTCATTTTTTAGTCTTAGAGTTTTAGGACTATTATATCATTTAATAAAATAGTATTTGTTTTAAAAAATCATTTATATCAATTTTGACACTATTTATGAATAGATTTTTGATAACGTCATAAAAACATTATTAATTAAAAATAAAAGAATTAACTCAAACATAATATTTCAATTTCATCCAAAAAATTCATGGTTGTCATCAAAACTTCCCAATTATTTTATTTTAATATTTACAGTATCATTTATTTGATTCTTTCATTAATAAAGAAAATACTACATCATTATTTATTCATAAATAAATAAATTTATTTAATGTATAAAAATTATAAATAAAATACCATGATGTATGAAATTTTTTTAGCTATCTAATAAGTATTTATTTTTGAAAATATAACTTATATAACCCTATATAATTTTTTTACTAAAATATACAAGATTGTGTTACATTTTTTTACTTTAAATTAATTCTTATAAAATGTCATTTTCATATCCGAGTGGTTCCATGAGATCTCAAAATCGATCTAAGGATGCACATGGTTAGAAATATATCATATAATATGATGACATCCCTCGTGTCTTCCATCTTGATTCATGATAGTGCACCATCTCCTGGATGGTCCCTAGAATGTGAAGTTATCCATAATCACCCACCCATCCTCAAGATTTTTGAATATATTGAAAATTTCTTCAACAATATCCATTCAGTCCTTTGAATCATATGGGCTAACAATACCCTGAAATGATAGAGGATTCTGGAGCTAGATATCAAAATAATGATCTTTTATGGTTTTCTGGATGTTTCTACCTTGAATGATCATAATTTAAAATATTCATGATTGAACTAGATTGGAAGCTTGAATCCCTAGTTCTCATATAGGAGCATGATGTGGTACATCATCCTACACTATCAGGGATAGAATAGGGTATTCCACTACAATAGGTGTATCATGGGCCTCCATAGTATAATGTCCTAATAAAATTCTCATTTTTGACATTTCTGAAATACTAAAAGAACATATAGAACATAAAAAACATGAAGGAAACATTTAGGAAAAAAATTCAAAGTCCCTATGGAAGATCCTAATTAGTCTAAGGGATCAGATATATGTTATCTAAGGGGTATACACATTACCAAATCAATATAACTCTTAGAACTAACCAAGGGTTGCAACCCTAAACATTATTGAAAATCATATATATATATATAACATAATATCATTCTCAGGATTAACAAATTAATTCAAAAAAAAAATCATAATAATATAGAGAACATATATATCACCCAATGAATAAATAAAATTATATTCCTAACAAATAAAATAATTAAGGAATTAAATTAAACATATACTTTTCTTTTAACAATAGGTATATATATATATTATATGTGATTCTATGTGGCCTGTCATGATTCATGAACACAACCAAATCCCATAAAAGAGTATCATTAATTCTATAAATTGTAACTCGAAGGTCTATTAGGCATGAGATGGAAAATCTAATGGAAACTCCTCTTCCCAATCCCCACACAATTTATCTCCTTTCTACAATATCCTTGGCTAGTGTAAATAAAATAAGGAAACTAATTTGATACCACTTTTGTTATACCCCTTCCTAAATTTGCTGGTATAAGTTGAAGATAAACAAGACCTCATGTGCACCTCCACATATACAAGAGGTAGTTGAAATATGGTGAGGGTCTATACATCATTCGGGGAAATAAAATACCCTCTCTTTTATATCCTTACACCATTAATATGAAAAATATATAACAACTCATAGTAAAAAATGAAAAATAAAATAATATCAAGTGGAATACTAGTCATATAATAAATATATAAACCAAAACCCAACATTGAAGGCCAAACCATAGTATATAATGGATGACCGATTTTTTTGCAGCAACAGTCTTGTGTATTTATTTGAATCACCTTTTACTAGAAGCCTCCATCTCCAAAATTCCCTATCATAGGGCCCTTCTTTCACTATATCACTATCTTTGAAATCTGCACGTGCACAAAAATACCCATACATGGTCTGAGTTATGTACCTAGTTTACAACCACTAATGAATCCTTAACATAACTACACATAATATATAATAGTATTTATCTTAACATAAGTGAAATATAAAATAAACTTATATAAAAACACATGTTAGGACATCATTTTATATCTAAGAATCCATGAACTGTTTCCCAACCTACTTCAATCATTTCCAATAAGGATGTAAATGTTTGTCAGTTCATCTTCGACATTTAAGAAAACCCTCAAATCCCCATCTCAATAGTAATTATTTTCCCTAAAAGGTAATAATTCCCACCTGAAAAGTTTGACTTAATTGGATAACACATCATCACTATAAATAATTTTCCCACTTCAACTTGTACATGATGGAACCTCAATTTCCATGCATGGAATACTCCCATGTCAATATAAATTTCCATGATCTAACCCGTACCATCAAGAGATTCATAATTCATAGTTATCATTATATCATCCCAACTCCTCTCTATGGGTTAGTCTAACTAAAATTGAGAAAACTGATTATGCTAATACATAATGCATGGTTCCCCTGACTATGAGATCTTATAATTATTATACATCATATTATGGTAAAATAAATAATATAAAGATCTATTATCAAGAGGGTTCACACAATTCATATGATCAATGATAAAAGAAATGGTTTCATGCCCTCTCATTCACCCACATGAAAACATTTCTGAAGTATGGGTTATTAGGAAGTACCAAAAATCAGTAAAAAATCATATACAAGGCTCTATATATTAAGGAAATTTCTACCTCAAGGTTATCAATGTCAATGTTTGGGTGGATCATGGAATCATCACCCTAATCATTTCTGTGTATTAGTCACTTCAAAGTTCTGTTTAAAGATTGCTAGAATAAATTTTAATTTATTAATTTTTAAATTAATAAAACACCATAAGTGGTAATAATTTATCTATGAAAAATAATTTATAAGTTATCGATTCAATCCATAATATGTGATAATTGATTTTTCCTTAAAGAATAATTTTAAACCCACATGAGATAATATTCTATCTCACTAAAATAATATGAGATTAGAAAGTGTTAGTTTCTTTTTATTATTATTATTTTATAACTATAGGTTACTACCATTTAATAATTCTTCATCAATTTTTCCAAAATTCTTAGAAATAACTAAATTTAAAAATGGAACGTCAAAATGATTTCGAGAAAATATCCCCTTAATAAATGCTGCTCTTTAGAATATAAGAGAGAGAGATAGAGTTTAAACTCCCCTGAAAACTAGAATAAAAAGAAAATTTGATTATAGAGGACTTCATATATTTTTATAAAGAAATTAATTGGCAATAAAGACTCAAAATGATCCCCAAAAAATTAATGGAATCAAGATTTATAAATTTTTGTACAAGGGGTCCCATTTATAAGTTTATAGAATTAAAAACCAAAAAATAAATTTACAATTTAATTTTTATTTTTCTCAAATCTTGTGTGTGGAGGGTTTGAAATACTTAAAAATTGTGGTTAAAAATTTAAACAATTAAATTTAATTAATTCTTAGGATTTTAGGCTTTTAAAATCCTTAAAAAATAATTACATGTGTGTGCTATAGAAGTAAAAACACAAAAAATGGTTTTAAATTATCTTTATCACAAAGATAATTATGTAAAGGAAACATGGTTTTTACATTACATCGCTCATTGGTGTCAGATGAGGGTACTAGGTTACCCTTGGAAAAATTGAGTTACCATTGTTAAATTGAATCCAAATATTATGAACTATTTTGAAATCAAGAGTTTCCGTTACATAGAATTTAAGGTTCCCTTGCACAACCTTTAGGAATTAGGGTTACATTTACAAAGTTTTTGAAAATTCCCATTACCCTTACACAAAAACTGGTTTCCCATTATGCAACTCATTTAAATATGGGGTTACCCTTACGAAACTACTAAAATTCACCCTGCTTGTAGGTAGAAGGCATTAACCATTATGAAGTCCCTATTCCATACGTATGGGAAAAATTAAATTTAAAAAATATTATTTATTCCATGAATAACAAATAGATTGTATCAAAACTATTTTTAGAATATTTAAGAACTATGAATGTTATAGGGTTAGTGAGATCACATATCACCACATACATTGGAGTCCTTGAGGGATTATTGGAAGTTGAGAGTTTCTTGAAAGAGGTGCACCTTGGTTTGTGAAAAAAGCTATTATATTAACCAACTTTATCTATATAAATGTTTTGAGAGGTCCTCCCTATTAAAAATAACAATGGGGTCTAGGAAATTTCTATTATGTATATCTTCCTTATAGGGAAAAATTTTTATTGAAGATCTTGTGTTATGAGTGTAAATAGATATGGTTGATGCATTAGACCGTCTACATCAACACTATCGGGAAATCCCTACTATAAATAAACCTTTAACAATCAAGTTGTGGGAAAAAGAATACTGTAGATGGATATTGTTGTGTGTATCTAATGAAATTTGAATTATGACTTGTTTCTTCACTTGATGGGCCTTAATACGTTTCAACATACACATGTGAAATTTTTTCACCACCAATTTTTTGGGGTTTTAGTTTATTATAGAACCCATATCCATTAATTATAGACTCCAGAATATCTACTAATGGAAATCATCATTCACTCACACCTTGTGTTGAAACGAGTCTTTCTATAGTGTAGAAATAGGTCATTCATGGGGTTTCTTCATATAAGAGATGATTGTTGATAATTTCATCCATGGTTTGGATTGGTTTTCCATTTTTTTTCATTTTATAAGGATATAATATTGAGGAATTGATTTGAGGTCCACTTTTAGTAGTGAGTGAGACCCCCCTTAGGTATGAAGGGAATATGGGACCCTCAATAAATTGTATTCGCCCATCCATTAGATGGTATGCATGAAATTATTTTCCATGGGTGTAGTTGATGATTAATTTCTTATGAATGTATAGGAATGACCAAAATATTCTTGATGGTGGACCAAAGTTATTTCAATATTCACGACCAATATATGAATTAACATGAATTATAATTATAGAGTTTTGGTATTTCTATATATATTGATAAATTCTAATTCTATGATCGTGGAACACATGGTGTTAACATTTTCATGTGCAGGTCTTTGTAAGAGTATAATGGGAATTCAAGGCTAGTCCTACTTCCCCAATGAGAGTTCCCATTATGCAATAAACACTTATAGTTTATGTTCTAGGTTTTTAGAGACTTTTTTGTGGCATGTGGATGCATAGCATGGAGTAGAATATAGGCTCTTTATAGTTTTTGGTTATGGTGTTTAATTAGATCTGAGTAGCATAGTAAAGTTTGAGTCACTAATAATCTCTAAAATGGATGTTATGTTATGTTGATAAATAAGGTTCTTAAATAGCCACCCATGAATAGGTTGATGATTGGTGACAGAGGTATAAATTTCCATCCTTTGATTAATAGTGGCGGCTTGTCACCCATCATTTGCGTGAGTGAGGCCCACTATGGTGATTTTAATTGAGTGGTCATTGATGAAAAAATATTCTTAGGTGATGGATCTAGAGGATTTTTACCTATAGGTGGGGAACATGTCATCCACATCTCCAAGTTAATAGTGGTTTCCCACTGTTTTTTATTTAATATTCTTATATATATCCTGAGAGAGGATCACCGAATTTTGGAATAGTCTTCAGAGTGTTATTTCAATATGGTTTTTTAGTCATTGTCTTCATGAGGAAACACTTTTTACATAGTGAAGGGTGTCTCTTCATAGTTTTCATTTTTTGATCACTCAGGTATAGAATTTTGTTATCTTGGGGTATGGTGCGAGAATACTAGGGTCATCAGAGTGGTTATGACTATCTACTTCAGATTGTGTGGAAATGGGTCACTGATGAGTGTTAGTATATTATCTAAAAATTTTAGGATGATAGTTTCGTTTCTTATTATACTAATAAATAACCTAGTTTGTGAGATACTAATATACAATCTATTTAATTTCAACAATGGATGTAATCTTGTTTGGATATTGAGGTATGATTTTGGATTTTGTTCTAATGTTTGAAAAATGATTAAGCAAAAATATCAGTGTTATCCTTGATCTTCATGATAGAGACAATGGTGTGTACAAATTGTTGGATGGGGATGAAAAGAAGCACAATCAAATCCTAAATATCATGCTATGATGGTGTGTACTGTTTTTGATGCACTCACTTGAGGGGTTTAACACATATTGATTGTTCCCATGCCTATGTATTATATAACATGATTTAAATGTGGGGTGAATAAATCTTCTATAGGAGGTAACCATAGCTATGAAACAATACAATGAGGATGATAGTGGTTCATGGTTTTTCTTTATACCAAGTAGTTGGATAAAGAATGTGCGAGAAATGGTTTGTGGTGTGGAGACACAAAATGACTTTCATGTTGTACAATTTTTCTTCTACCAAGGTATTTTTTTTGAGATGAATTATAGCTAATATATATTTTTATTCAAGTGGAATATTAATGGAAACATGCCATATGTATATTGTGAAAGGGGATGTTCCTTACCTGTATGGTTGTGTATTGGGTTCACAAAGGGTGTATATGTATATAATTGAGTGAAGTTCTTGCGAGGGTGGATTATATTTTCTAATAAGTTAGTTTCAAGAATTTCCTAGGTTAGTTACTCTAGATTTTTACTTCAATGAAGAAAATATTTTATGGTCTGGAGGATGTAGTGACCCTGGATTTCAACCAATTGAGAAATAACTTGTTTTTGAGTTCCAGAGTCCCAAGATCTCCAAAGGGGTAAAAGTATAAATTATCTCAAGAGGATCACCTCAAAATTTTTTCTAATTTTTTATTAATATGGGGGAATAATGTTTACCCTTGGGATGAGTTTTTGGGAAACTTCATTATTGTTAAATTTACGGGATAATTAATCTCTTAAAGTTTATTTCATGAGGTGTGCCACCATTGGATAAAAAATAAAGAAAATTTGGGATTTCAATGATGAAATGAAAACATTCAAGGCAATGGTGATGAGACAATTAGATAGGGCGTTAATAATATTCATTTTCTTAGTTATTTTCCTTTATACTTAAAAAAAACTTTAAATTTTGATAGTTTTATTGAAAAAAATATTATTATGGATTTATAATGTTAAGTATTCAGTGCCCAAAAAAATATCTCAATATATTATTTTATTTAAAAAACATTATTACATTAATTCTATGCTGATGATTGTCCAAAACAACAATAATAAATCCCACCCTCCAATTCTCTCCCATATATCTAATATTTTCTCTGTTACATTAAATAAAGTTCACCTATAGCATTCGTAATGGTCAATGGTTTGAAAATAATGGTTCACAGTCACAAATGAACGATGTTGGCATGATGAAAGCACAAAATAAAAAATAATAATGATTAAGGAAGTACATTTAGAAATGTGGTGATATGAATTGTGTGACGTATACCCCTATATGATTAGCTAACCATTTGATAAATAATGGATTTTAATGGTGGCCTGAGAAATCACATCAGAGCTTTGGGGAAGTGTGTCATCTACCAAATCATGACATTGCATGTGGATGAAGGAAAATATGGTGAATGACTGTCAGGAATCAAGGAATTTAGGTAAAATAAAAGGAAAAATGTATCTAGATTTGAAAAATTTTCTAACTACATGCTATGTATAATCATGAAGAAAAACCAAGTATGTCTCCTTGACCGAGGTGCTAAATGTTTCATGACATATAAAGATCACACAGTGTGTGACATTTGTGGACACATGAAGGACCAGTTTTATGTGGTGGTTGGGGTTTTGAGGTAGCATTAAATATCACATGGTGAGATATTTGTGAGAACACACCACATATGATAGTGACAACACAAGTTGTCGTGCACTGGAGTACGTTCTCAGATTTCACCTTGGCCATATATTCCGTATAGGTCCGAGATACTTGTCATATATGATTTCTATAACAAGTTTTGGGGTGTGGTTGAGTTCATGACCAACTGCCTCATTTGGTATACTTAGCATGAATTTCTAGTACACACCATGTCTAGGATTCATTAAATCACATTGGTTATGGTACATACCCAAAGTAACCTCCACAAAACACACATCATGTAAAAAACAAGACTCATCATATAGTTTGGGTCTACAGAGATTCAATATTGAGAAATACATGAAAAATACTCTCATGAGTCCAACATGTCATCTACCCTTCTAGGACAAACCACATTGGCATAGTTCACATGATGGAAAAATCTAAAATTCCCAACCATCACTATAGATATATACATAATGTACATTTTGGCACATGTCTTGTGCTTAGTATTTTGCAATGTTTTCTATTTCTTCTTTTCCGGTTGTGATAATTAAATAGTTAAATAAAATATTATTAAAGAATTTACTTTTTTATCAAGATAACATTATTCTTCTATACATTAGATTCCATTTATGTTGTGTCGGAGGTATCTATTGGTTATTATCTCTTTAGAGGTGGTGGTTTGGTTGGGGTGAGGTGATCAGAGTGGATAAAAGGTTGGTTACTCCCCTGAAAACATTCATATGCGGCCTCCTATATATATTTCTAGTGTTTTTGGATAATTTTCAATTATAGGGATATATATATATATATTGAATATTGTTATTGGATGGGGACTGATATAGTTGTTATTTATTTTTAGTGTGATTCACCATCACCTATCTAATTGAAATTGGAATTGGCATAGAACAAATGGGATAATTGAATCCTAGGAGGGGTTTTGGTGGGATGGTTCATATTAATATAAAATAGGGAATTATTATTATTAATTAAATGCGGAAAATGTGGTTTGTGTAAATACAGAAGAATTAATATCATAGTGAATCCGTGTATTGAGTTTGGTTGACCAATGATGTGATGCCATCATTATTATTTAAAGATTATATCAAAATCCTATTCTAATTAGTATCTCACTCTCACACTAATCACCTCCGCTATTATAATGTGAGAGTCAATGTATAGATTTCATGAGAACACCGACCTCATCTTCATGTGTAGACTCGTTTACACACTAGAATGGATATATAATGGTACCTTGATCTTAATCACTCAAAATATCTATTTTCATGGTACATATTCTCCATGTGACTAATCCTAGATAAATCATTCCAACCTACATAGCCACTCTTATGGACTAATCCTACTATAACCTCATAATTACCGAATTTTAAACTAATTTTTAAGATATGGGAAACATAATTGAGTAAAAACTTTAGATAAAAAACTGAGTGAAGAGAAATTATCGAGAACTATAACCTACCCATATCACTCAATTCCTTTAATAGTTTGAGAAATAGACAAGAATAATTTGAAAATTGGAAATATTATTAACAAACTCCCAAAAAATGGTGATCTTCTATAGACAAACCCAAATGGGTTTACACACCATTGAAGTGGTGTAGGTATATTGAGTGTGGGAGATCAATTAATTTTAGAATGACAATGTAATATTGAAATAAGAAAAATCTAGGGTACTTTTGAATTAATCCCATGGGTGGGAACTATTATAATACCAAAAAATAGAAACTGTTATCCCCCATCCCCTATTAACATAGTAATTAGTGTATTGTAATCCCATTCTTGTGGATAATCGTGTTTTATTAGGATATTTCTGCGAGGAAAGTGGAGTTCTAGGATACCTATTGGAATGTGGGAACCAATTTCCATAATTTTTATCCTTCCCCTTTCCTAGATGAATCTATATGTGACCAATTAATTGATGAATTACCAGATATGTTTAGTCAATGTTTATAAAGGAATATTTGATGGTGCACTCAACCATATATGTTCCACATAGAATTCATCTTTGTCTATGACTGTGAATTCTCATCCTTTATTTCTCTTTGGATCATCTTCAACAAAAAAATATTGTGTTGAGAATTTAGTCTATGTTAGTGGGTAAACAATTTATTCTTGTGTGATATAAATTTCATACATTGAAGGTTAGGATATAATTTTCTTGTGATACTAGTTATGTTTACTACTAATTCCTTATTTTTGGGCGTTTACTATGTTTTTAGTGCATTCATTCCAATACATAAAAATAGAGTGTCATAATGTCTCTTATATAAAATATTATGTGTGAAAAAGTGAAAAAAATAGAGTTAGAGATATATTCATATTGTTGATTAGATCAAAAAAAAATAATCATGATTAATATTGAATTAAGTGAGGGAATAGGGGGCATCAACTGATAAATTTATTCAAGTATTAGGATATATATTATGAGAGATTCATGTTTTTTAAAATTTTGGGACATAGGTACCTTATCCTATTTTCACTACTTGTGTCAGTGAATTATTCTTTATAGCGCATTTGATTTTTTTTACTTAATGGTTCATTTGGGATTGTTTTAAACTTTACATAATCTAAATAAACTAATTACATTTATATATAATCATTAATTTTGAAAACAAAAAACTATTATTGAAATTACTAATATTCAACTAAGTTTAATGATGATACTTAGGATTTTAAGAAAAATCTCCATCTCAAAATGATTTCCTAAGAATTAAAGGATTTCATTGTATTTATAAATTTATTAACATATTATGAGTAATGTTATTTTATAAAAATATAATTACATATATTTTTAAGTGTACTATATTACTAGTTGTATATGTTCAAGGGAATTTAATTATATATTTTATTTATAAAAATTTAATAAAATAAAAGAACTTTTATTGTTTGAAATATTTTATAATGAAATGTTTATTATATTAGAATCTCTCATTACATTCCCGCACCACTAAATAATTTATTCCACAAAATTTAGTACAGATATCAGTCATTAATCAAATGGGAGTAATTATTTGTCATTTATTCTTTAAGTTCCCATTTTTCTTCCTTAATATTTTAATTCCTATAAATTAAATTCTATATCCTATTTATCATGTTATGATACACTTACTCTTAAGTTTCATGAATCTTGATAGGCACTTAATTATAGGAAAATCCATGGTTTGTCATTACCTTATCAATTATGAGTAAATGTATTTGTAATGGATTGTTCTTCCTTAATAGTGAGATCCATTGGGTGTTAGAGATGTTTGTAGGTAGAGGGAAATGATATTTCAAAATTATTATAATTTACAAAATTTCAAAGATAACAACATCTCATGGAATTAATATTCGCTTCTTACTAAACATTATAACTCAATTACATGTTGATACCTTCAAGAAGATGTGGTCCCATTCATTATGCTTCAAATACTTCCTCATATTGTCATAATTTTTTTCATTATTCATTTATATGTCTTCATATGTTTCATGATATCTTATACTTTCCCACTTGTCTCCTCAACTAGTCATAGAACAACCATCCTCCTTTGACCAACTTCATCCCATCAAGTTAGATTATGGAAATATTTCTTATATAAATATTTTCACTGTTCAATTAATATATTGAAGTGGAATATATTTTTTTATAACAATTCCAACAAAGGTTTATATTGGTCCCAAATTACATAGAGGTATATTTTATAGGACCCTAATATTTCCTTTAATATTTGTATAATGATTTTGAGTACCTATCAAATTATGATTGATAGGTGGTTATCGAAGTCATCTTAGTATTCAACACCTTTGGAATACTGCGTCCAAATTTTGGATCTAAAATAAGCATGGAGAACATATACAATTGATAAAATTGGGCTATGGAGTCTCAAAACATAACTAATATATAGTCATGTATGACATTTAAGTGTACATTTTATTATATTTCTGTGAAATTTGGGTAATTTATAAGGAAATACACCATATCTAAAATTAAAAAATTCATAATATATGTGTTAGGAATTCAAATTATGAACTTCATTGTGAGGCTAGGATATGACAACCGACACTAAGCTATCTACACAATATGATGGGAGGAAATAAGTCTAAAAAATGTACCCCTCTACCATGAAGAATTATTCAAAATGTCATAAAAGAGAAATAAAAAGAGTAATATAATAAATTTATATCTAAAAAAATCTATGATACAATGTAATATAATATAAATGGAATCATCTAAAACAACAACTAGTCTTGGAAAAATGTAATCTTGTACACTAATGACTTATGAGTGATCATTTAATGAGATGTCATTTTCAAAAGGTAGCATATAAACCACCCATATCTAGCCTTCTATATCATCCAACTAATGAATATTTTAATATTTATGAGAACATGGTGAATAATGAAAAGTTATCTATATGAGGGTGTGTATCACAATAAAAAGTGTGGTCGTCCCAGGTAGTGAGTTGACACTGTTTGTCATCAAGAGAGTATGAGGATAAATAATAATTAATATATTGAAAAGAAAACATATCTTGACATCATCATTAGACCAATAAACTTCCATGGTCAATCCTTAATATTATATCCATAACTCACTCGCATCACACTTGGAAAATAATAAAATTGATTTAGAAATTAATATTAATCTGATCGCATGTTCCATTATTGATTCACTTCTCCATAATTTACCCTTGACACACATTTTAATTATATACTAGGGGAGTTAATTTTCTATACCTTTCCTTAAATCATATGATGAAATTATCATCTTCAGAGTTCAAAGAAAAATACTTTTTTTCAAATACTAGAGAAAAAACGCATCTCTATTAATATAACTATATTTCTATTTTGGAAGAGAGATAATATATTTTTCATCATTATCCACCTTAGTCATAGTGCTCTGGGTGAGAATGAGTGTGATCACTCAAGGAAATTTCCATCATTCACATTCTCAAATTAGGGGTCCTGTAGGAAATTCCCATCACCACATATGTCATACCAGAGTTGTTTGTGGAATGAACCATATCGATTTATCTCTAAAATATAATCATATTGGACTCAACATATTGTTTTGGAAGAGTAAGGATATATATATATATATATATTTTTATATATATAAGTTTAGAGAAAACATATTCTACTATCATAAATAAAAAATACAGCATTTTTTTTTTCACAATGCACATTCTATAATTTCATCATAATAGTTACAACACATAGTAACATAATAGAAATTCTCAAAATTACATTCATAATAACAAATGAAATTAATTCCATAGTATGAGTAATAATATGGGGAAACACCATAATTGTGCAATGAAAATTATTAATATCTATAATGATTGAAAAGTATACTATATGGTTTAAAACAATGATGAAAACAATAAAAATACAAATAAACATGGTTTAAAAACCAAGAGAATGATATGAATAATTTTCAAATGTAATAATTAGGTGCATATATAATAGATAATATGTTTATTTAAACCAAACCATTGGGAATCATACCATTTTAATAGTAATGTTACCGTTATTCATGAAATTTTCTAATAAAATACAAAAAATAATTTTATAATTGTATAATTAATAATTATTAAAATTTTATATTATTCAATGAACAGTAATATAATTACACAAACATTCTTTAGAATAAAAATATAATTTACTCGGAAAAATATTGTTTAAACTTTCAGATCTATGAAATTAATTTTTTAAATTAAAAAAGAGTTTATTTAAAAATGTCAGTTATCATATATTGGGAATTATTTTATTAATAATGATTTAAAATTTGGAATAAACAGGAATTTTTTTTAAAACATTGAATTTTTCATAATTTTTTGAGATAGTCAACTTTTTCAAAAAATAGTAAAATATGGTAGGTATTATGATAAGGTTTGTTACAAAAATGATGTAATAATTAATATTAGTAAATAATCAATGAAATATAAGTAATTTATAAATATTATTTATTTCAATACATTGAAAATAATTCATAAACCTATAAATTACTTTCCAAAATAAAAAAGTGAAATTATGGTTTTAAAAGTCGTATTTTTTGGAAAATTTTATTTTGTTAGAAAAATTAATATAAAATAATGGATTTCGGTTCATAACCATTAAAATATAAAAAACCATGTCATAAATATCAAATTCCATGTTCTAAAACTAAGGGTATGATAATGGTTTTGGATTTTACACAAGCTAGATTTCAAAGCCCTATGTTTATAAATTAATAAAAACTATCCCTCATTTTTTATAAATGCACACCAATCCACTCATTCCTATTCACTATAATAACAATGTGTTTGTTTCTTTACTCATTCCCCCCAAGAGTACATCCAATGAGTTTTTTAGATTCTAAGGTGTTATTATCAAGATTTAACAATATACATTGCATGGTAAGGGTTCCTAAATGCTTCTCTTTATTGGAGGTTAATTGATATAAATTCTTTATTGTATTATCAATGACAGATCTCCCTTACCCTTCACTATACAACCTTCATAATCCATTATAGTGGTTAAAAATTTCTATAGTCATAAGCTCCATTACAAAAATCTATAAATATGTGATGTATTTGTGTTATTATAGATGTATTATTTCTATGATGTGGGATTTGTGTTAAAAAAGAAACATCAAAATCCCTGAATCTAGAACCCAATTCTACCCATTACATACCCTAAGTGTGTTACTGATCTCTCTTATATGGTAACTAGTTCTAAGAAATCAAATTATATTTTCTAGGAATTATTTTTCCTAATAATTAAAATAAAACACACATAAATTCCTCCTAGAATTCTAGCATGAACACACCAGACATCATCAATCAATTTTAAACCTCAAATAACTGAATACCAAATAAATCCAATCAATGGAGGTGTTACAATAAAATATAGAACCTAGGAAAAATAAATATAATATAAAATAAATTCAGAAAAAATATTATCTAAAAAACAAATTTAAACCTGGAAAATAAAAAAACTATATAAAAAAACCAAAAGAAACCCCCAATGTACTCAACAAAATCTCCACGAAACCACTTGGTCACCATCCATCCATAAAACCAACCTGCACCTAGAGATATCAAGAACTAGAATATGTAAAAAAACTAGTTTTAAGTAAATTTGAGTGGAAAAAGTAGTTTATGATAAAAAAATAATTAGTTAATCACCAAATAGTCTTGGAAATTATTTTATGATGTTAACCCACACATTCTAGTTTAGAAATACAGAAGTGGAAGTTTTTTTTATCATTTTACAAAAATAAAATAAATATATTTCTCAAAGATGATTTAGAATCCCATTTTAGACATTCTTTAGTAAGATTCCATTTTTTGGAATCCACATTTTAAACTATACCTAATAAAGGCTCACAAAAAACTGTAAGAAACCACAATCAGATAAATAAACAAAAAAGTATACTAAGTAAAAATTATAAACTGGGGACATTAAAATAGATTCATAATAAATGAAAATATGGAAGTGATAATGTATGAGTAACTAGTAGGGATTATAAAATATGAAATAATAGGTGATTCATTAACATTCCATGAGTCAACCCTAGACATTCTTAGGTTTGAACCACCTAACGACCTATCAGTTCATTCCAATGTCTATAACTAACTGACTACTATCAACTTGCCTGACATGTGGTACATCTCCAATGATATTATCCTATTACTAGGGGATCTATTATGTCTCATCTAGGATATATAATTACCAAATCTCAATCGCTTACTTTGTAATCAAGGATCTCGATGATGATCATAATGTGTTTCAAGGTAGCCTTTGAACTCCACATAGAAATCAAGAATCAAAAAAAGAAAATTACATATGCTCAACCAACTTATCTAAAACATTAAATAAAAAAACTAATTTTAAATAAATAAATGAAATCTTAACATAACCAGTAGATAAGAGATTCTATGGAGTGAAAAAAGGTTTTATAAAACACATTCCAAAGTACCAACCCCGCCGTATCATTTAAAACTTGTAATAATTATCTACAAAAAGATTAGTTTTTTTAATACCCCTAAAAAACAAAAAATCAGCATCAAATTAATTTCTTAAAATTATAATTAGGACTCTAAATAAATAATTTGAAAAAAATATTTGTAGCGTCCATTAAAAATAATTTTGGAAAACAGTGAAAATTTTGGGGAATCAATCTTCAATAAAGTTATCCTATGAAATATATATATATATATATATATATATATTAACATACACATACAAATATATATATATATATGTGTGTGTACATATCCACACACATATTTATGTTCATATGTAATACAAAGGAAAAAAAATAAACTAGTAAAATTAAATTTATTGTCAAGACATAAGAAAACACTAAGTAACACCACTAAAGAATATAAATAGTAATAACCTAAGAAAAAAAATTAACCTCATGAAGAAACTTATATAAAATATAAAAGAATAATCCAAACTTAAAATGATAAAATCCTATGATAATTGACTCTTAAGTATTTTTGAAGACAACTATCAAAGATATACTTTTAACAATAAAATTTAATCAATAAAACCTTATAATATAATTTTTGATCAAAAAACATTCCCATCATACTTTTAAAATTAATTTATTGACTCACAACGTGAAAAATATAATTAATATGTGTTTAGAAAACTTTAAGAATCTATTGTTGTGATATGGAATGGAAGGAGACAAAAACACCAACCTCAACCATGTTAAAATGTGACAAAACCCTTTATAATGGAAGGAATAGTAATTTATGAAGAAACCACACAACTTAACATAAAATAACACCACACATTAAGTCAACCCCGTCCCTAGGTTTCATATAAACTAAGACTGAGGAACGTATAAAAGAAAAATGATGGATAAAGGAATAGGAGAGGAAGAAAAATACTTTCCTTAGAGGAAAATGTATTAGAAAAGAAGTTAGGGACAATAATATGAAGGGATGAAGAGTTTAAGAACCTACGAACCCCTATTTGTTGATACACATGAATGATAGGAGAGAATACCCCCAATAGTGTTTTAAGTTGGTAGGGGAAAAAGATTTAATTCAAAAAATTTAGGTACATGGATATACTTCCCCATGGAATATACCTTCAAGCTATGGTGTGGCGTATCTCTTAGGTACACATTAAAAAATAGGCTTTGGGGATATAGTGTGGAGGTTCTAGTTGGAATGATATAGGAATTTATCCTTTGGTCACTATGAAATTTATGAAATGATGTGGATTCCTCTTCTGGACACCCTCCAAGTCATGGCATCCATCCTATACTCTCGGGAGCCTTAAGGAGGCAGAGCTAAAGACCCATGAACCTTGGTCACAATAGTGCGGCCTCCAAGGTTTTAGAGTATTGGATGTCCCTAACCATTATAAAATACCCATAAATGATTTATTCTCATACCTACAATGTAACTACCTTACTTTAACCATACACTACTACCTTATGAAACCCAATACATATCCACAGGAAACTCCCCAACATGGTGTTGCAGGGTGTTTCTATGTAGTCCAATAAATTTACCCTTATAAAACACCAAAAAACCCTATTCAACTCCCTCCATTGAAAAATACATAACTCTAAACTACATATTTATTCATTGAAACTTACAAAAAATTATACATAGCTCTCAACATGATGCGATATTATACCTATGTTGTTGACCCCATAACCTTTTCGAAATTCATAATGGCTAAGGCCCATGATACTATGGTGAAACAACCTCCACTAAATCATGGTAGCCATATAAAACCAACCACCGAACTACAAAACCAATCATTAGATAATGATCACTATTAAATTATATCAATCATTGGAATTATACAGAAGATTAATGAAATTGAAGAAAAATTAAAACCCAAAAAAAAAAACTAATAAATTTGACAATAGTGACTTGGGTTTTTAAAAAATTCCTTCTTCTATGCCACTTTATATCCCCAAGAATTCAACAAATTAATGAATATGATATAGACATGAAAATTAATCAAGGATAAGGAATCACCAATGGTACAATCCTTAATGGATTTATTCTATATAACCATTAATAATAATATCTCTAAAACACAAAACAATTCTGACAACTGCACAAATAGATATATCATCACCAATAACTATGAAATTAAGACCCTTAGTGAATCCATCCACTAAAATAGTGATAGTTATTTGGGGAACTAGATAATAATGGATTGATGTTCTTAAACTAATCCCACTAAATGAACATAAATGATTGATTTCCTTTGAAAGAAACAATAATAGAAAAAGATATTCCCAAATATGTTTACTATGGTTTATACTCATCACCAGATTGGTAAGCTTCATTAACATTGAGTGATACCTGAATAATACTAAAAATGGGTCCCCCTCTAGAAATATACTAATCCAGATAATATTTATTGACTGAATTTTGAAATGATAACAGGATAGATGATGGGAATCTGGATTTATTGTGTAAATAAAGACCCTTTATGAATAAATAATTTTATAATGAATTTCTTAATAAAATATAATAATAAAACATAACATGTTCAATGATTATATGAACATAATGATTCATTATCCATTGATCCTATATGATATGGATACAATCCTCCAATTTCCTCACCTTCACTTACGCATGACTAAAAATATACAAAACTTTCCCCTAACTTAGACCCCTTCCCTTTAATAATATTGAGGTATCTTTGGCTCTCATGGATTCAAGATTACCTAGAAACATGAATATTTCTAAAGTTTTTTTATCCACTTCATAAATTATATAGAACCTTGATCATTATAAAATATTGGTCAAAACTAAGGATATTCTGGCTCCATCTCTCTACTTGGAGTCTATGAAGAGTAGGCCACTCGAGGAATGACATCCTTCATTTGAGAGAAAAACCTCTTAAAATCCCTGAATAATTTTTTGGTTGGAATAATATAGATAACATTGAAACATTTGGCTCAAAAAATAACAAAAAAATACTCAAAATAGTCCAATCCTGAAATAAATACCAATCCAAAAGAAAACCCAAAAGAAATCACACATTTTAAATTCTATATATAACACCTTTTCATTTTAAAATCAAACTCTCATCATAAAATCCATTTTTTAAATTGTTAAAATCCAAATAATTTTTCTTTTCTTTTGAAAACATGGTTAACTTTACCAAATTTAAACCAAAACCTAATCAATAACATCACATAACTCTAAAAATTCATTAGGTTGGACTAGTAATTATGAAATACATGGCGACATGATTTAAAAGGCTATGGTGTAATTGTGTAGTCATCACTGGAAGTCATATTGATCTTGGAACTTATGATCCATGTGGGTTGTTGTTCCATTAAAACACACCATAAAAATATAGTTCAACTCCTATTTTCAACCCTAATAACCTTTTAATTCTTTTAAAATCCTAAATAAAACCAACATGAACCAAAATATACAAAAATTAAACCTGAAAAACTCAAAATCCCATACTCAAATTCCAACTTCATATAGTAACTCAATGCTCAAATGTGTAGGATCTAGATAGAATCTCCCCTATTCCACCTCTATAGACCCAAAAATATTATATAACATCTATAAGAATAAACCAAATAACATAGGGTTGTCGAAGAACATTCGAATTTAAATTTTTCTACAATCTGATAACTTTTTTTCAAGAACCCTCTTCTATTATTATGAAACTGGGTACCTTAAAGTCCTGTGATGCACTTTATGAACATTCCTAATCACCCTTGGATATAAAATACATTCAAGGAATCAAATAATAACTTCTATGAATTATTTCACCCAATAAATAAAATAAAAATAAAAATAAATACATTTTAATATCCATCATGATAACTCAAAGAATCTGAGATCCATGTTGAACATCTAATAAGTAGATAATGAATAAATCTAGACAAATGAAGAAGAACAAAAATTCATAGCCCAAAAAAACTCAAAATAAAATACAACAGTAGATAAATAGAAAAATATTTAGAAAATAGATTCTTACAAGGAAAATACAACCACTATATTAAAAAAAAACTCTATGGTACTCCATATAATCTCCCTAAGATATTTTGGTTAACATTATCCATAATACCAAACCTCTCTTAGAGGTGTCAAGAACTGAATCCTATAAAATAGCCCTGCTCTACTAACACTAAGTGGTATAAGTAGTGTGTGAGAATAAAATATATTACTAATTAATCAACCCATAGTTCACACATTTTCATTAGGAAAACAACCCACACATTCTAGTTTCAAAATACTTTAGGTACAATAGAGATTTTATCATTTTTTAAAGCTAACTAATATTTGTTTCTCAAACACTATTTAAAATAATTTTTTTGAAATCATTTAAATGGTTTATTTTTTTGAATACATTTTATAAATAAATACTAAAGAAATTTCCAAAAAACAAATATAAGAAATATCAATCATATATATAAATAAACGAGGAAACTGATAACCAAATGTAACAACCAGAAACATCTTAATGGATGAATAATAAATTTAAATTATGTTGGATCTAAATAAAAAGTAAAGATTAGGAAATATATAATATGTAATCATGAGTGATTCCCAAACAACTAGTGGGGAATCCCTAGGCATACTCGAATTTGAACCACTAGTCAGAATATCAGTGAATTCCTTTGTTTATAACCAACCATTTACTTTCAATTAGCCACAAAAATGGAACTAAACCCATGGTGTTATCCTATTCAAGGGGGATCTTATAAAACAACCCTATAATTTTATTCATATAGAATACATCATTCTATATGAATATCCAATACATCACATAAAAGGACATACCTTATAACCATTAAGGTTTATTGAAGAAATACATATTCCACCCCATATTATGAATGTTCTTCAAAATATCTTAAAAATATATTATCATATATTAATATTATTAGGGAAAAACTATTTAAATCCTATCTCCAAAACCTTGGGAATGGAACCATAATAAATGGAATATAATTTTATTATTATGGGAAAACATAATAGATATGAATAAAAGGTCATAGGTGAGAATAAGACAGACATAAGTGTATGAAAACATGATCATATGTTACAAAAATCATAACCAATCAGTCAAATATCATTAGTCATAAATCAATGCATAATTTCTTCCACAATAAATTACATAAGTCACATGTGTGTGGGATCATCCATAATATATCATGATCCATTAAAACATATCATAAGCATAAGACATTAGTTGGTGGCATATAAATAAGCATAGAAATACATTTCCTTAGTATAAGATCATATAAAATGATATCATATTGGATTAGGTTCACTCCCCATTCCAAAATTTACTTATTCAAGTTTCAGTCCCAAGACTATCTAGTGGACATAGTCCCATACTAAACTGGCTTCAATCCCCATTCTAGTCCTTATTATCTCACGAGGTATCATTCTTTACCTAATGCATTAGAGGTATATATATATTCAGTCCCAATTATATCATAATGAAAATCATACATATGTGTGAAATAATATTTTAAAATATTAATCATATCTATATATCATAACACATACTAATGAAACTTGTTTCATAATTATTTAATCATTTCATCATAGAAAACCCTATAGAAAATAAACACGTTTCATAAAGGTTTCATTATAAATTAATTAACCCATGAGAGAAAATGGGTTTTGTAAAATCATTCTTAAATAATTATCATCATAATAAATCTATAGAATGAATGTGGATGGTATCATGACATTTTATCCTTTATGAAACAAAATTTTTAATGAATTTTTACATATATAAAAAAATACCTTTAAAAGGTTAATCGGACCATTCTTGGAGAACTTGAGAAAATATCCTTTTATTTTGATAAATATTGAATAAAGATTCCTAGAATATTTAGAAGATATATATTTTTTAAAACAACCAATGTAACCATTAAATTAGTATTAAAATAAAATATTATCCATGTCAGGGGAAAAATTTATTAATTATGTATATGTTAAAAGAAAAAAATCATTTTAAAGATGTAAAAATCCAGGATTAAATTGTTTGGAAAATTATTTTTTAAAGGATTCTATTCTCAAACTTCGTAAAGAATGTAAAAGGTACAAATAAATAACTTTTTAAATTATTTAACATATAGTAGAGAAGTTTTATAAAATAATTTTTAAGAGTTTGGACATATAAGAAAAATTTATTTGACTAAAGGGGAAATAAGGAAACATTTTATTTAAAATATTTTTCCTATTCATTTTAATTACCAAAGAGATAAAAATGGAATTAATACATAAATATTTTTGAAATAATAATAGGATAAGGAAACATATGGGGTTCAATATCTATGCTTCATATAATTTCCATCAATTTAAATTATTCATAGAAAATACTAAAGAGAAATGAGATTATAAAATAAAACCTTTCCTCATGTTCATTTTTGTACTTCATAAACATTCAAATATCTTATTTATTAAATATATATTTATTATAAATACATTCCATAACCATGGTCATATATAACTTACTATGTATCATTACTTTATAATTTCTAATTATCAATTTATTAATAATTTATCCACTAAATGAACATTTAAGTGAAAACTTGGCCCATTTTCCATACATGTTTTGGTTTTAAGGTTCTGGTACATTGATACTTGTATAATTATATATATAAATTAGGGATGAAAAATGAATCACATCACTACATAGAGGTGGTAGTCCATAAGTATGCATGAATGACATTATTGATTTCCAAAAAAATGGAATGTGAGATAGTAGATAAGATATTGTAATTATAAAGAATAACTATTTTATAAATATTATATATAAACATTTTATATATCATAATAACCAACCATGAAAGATGGTTATGAAAAATAATTCCTATCTCTTGGTTAGGAAGTAGTCTACATGTTTACCCGAGCAATCATTTTTTCCCATTTGATGGAAAAGATATAGATATTTTTTTATCCATCATCATAATAATTTTTTTAACATGAATATATTAAATTATTTACTTTAGAATGGAAACCATAGATTGATATTGGTAGAATAAGAAATAAAATTGAAATTACTCGGTTAAGAGTTAAACCTCATAATTGAGAAAACACATATGGATATCACATTATGTATTGAGAGGATGGTATTATGTTAAAAATAATACCTCTTGGATGTTTAGAGAGATGTTAGGATGTTATTGGGGCGGTTATTTTATAAGCTATAAGGTTCACGGAGTGTGTATTCTCGAGGATATGGGGTATCCTTTTATAAGGGAGGGAGATAGAGAGTATAATGCCCCAACCTAAAACATTACTTAATCTTGAGATAAGTGAATAATTTGACATTAATTAACATTGAGGATCCTTTTAGGCTTATAGATTTATTTAATTAGTCCCAAAGTATTACATAAAAACTCAAATTTTACAAAGTAGACACTTCTACTCACTATCCATTTTTCATCAAATAAAACTCTTTAAAATAAAACATGATTTAATTTCTTGATAAAAATATTATTGACATATTCATTTCACTTACCCATCACTATTCCCCACGAAAAACATTGCAAAAACTTGGGATAAGCATGGAAAGCTCAGTAAGGGATACATAAAGAAGGAAAAAGTTAGACATGAAAAAACCTAAAAACCATGAATACTTTATCATAAAGTAATACTTTTCACCTTTATAAAGTACTAAATACACTCCACTGAATATAAGATCATTGGTTACCATTTTTTTGACCAAAATATTAACATAAACCCATAGATAGTAACATATAAAAAATGAAGTTAACTTGAGACCTAGACATACTTAAATGGAATAACCATACGGTCGACTTCCACACATATCACTAAATGGAATAACCATATAGATGAATTCCATATGCAATGAATTAAATGTTATAATTTAACCACCATCCTTTGTTTATCATGTCACCACCCATATTTGTTTTATCATGTAACCTACCATCTTTGGTTTATCACGTAACCACCCATCAAATGTTGAAGTACCGTTACATAATTACAACACATAATGATTGAAATTATCAACATTTCACTCTTTACATTTCATTTCAAATCATAAGATATTTTTCAAGATATTTAAATTGTAAATAAAATTTCAAAACCATTTTCAATACCAAAACAACCCAAAATAGAATAAAGGTATTTATTTTCCATTAAAAAACATTAACACTTATATAGTAAGCCAAATATCAAATAACATTTATGAAGACAGAGGGGTAATTATCACCAAATATGTAATAAAATATACTTTTTTTGTTAATTAAAATTATTTGTAGAAAAATATTTCATTTTAATGAAATTAAAAGTCAAATGGGTTTATTATACATTATATAATGAAGATATTCCTCAATGAAAAGAAATTGAGACGAAGTGCCTTACCTTGAGTCTAGCTCATCACATAAAATTATTATGTTCCTCAATAACAAAAAAAGGTTAATTTATACTTTATTGGGAAAATTTTTCAAGATTATTAATCCTTTTATATCACTTATTATTATGTTATAAAAATGACATAATTATTTAAGTTCATATCATACATTTTTTGATATTTGGAACTTGAGTCAAAAATGAAACTGTTTAACTTTTTTTGATGTAAATTATACATGTGGTAAAAATAACATCACCGTAATATTATTCATGATTTAAATACAATATAAATTCATTATATATTTATTTATAATATCTATAATATTCTTAGATAACAAATTAAACGCATCGTTCATGGAGATGGTACGCCGTACGTACACATGAACAATATTTCTATTTCTTTGTAATAATAAAGGAATGAAAAATAAATGATACATAGGTATATTATAATTATAGCATAATATCTATGATATATATGTTACATATGTTCTTTAATTCCATTCTTTATACATTCCATGTAAGACATGAACGATTCATATCAGTTTGAGGGGCATGTAGTCCACACTTTCTCAAATGAAATTATCATATTGAAACATTATGGACACCATAAAGTATGTTATGATAAAAAATGCAGGAGAATAGAGAAAATAAAAATATAATATGTGTAATATATAAATATAGTTCTGTCATAATGGACACTATGAGTGGTGGTAGGAGAAAATTGAAAATTCATCATTTCGTGAGGTGGTAGTTCACCGTACCCAGAAACGATATGTTCAATATTCATTTGATGGTGGTGTGTGTAAATGTAGGTATTACCCTTATCATAAAAACATCCAAGTACGTTTAATAAACTAGGTTTGTTATAAAATAATGTAATAAAATGAGGTTATGGGGTTGTAGAAGGGAAAAACTAAATTAATGGAGTTTGAGAGAAGACACTACCTCTAAATTGGGTAACTCCTATTGATTTGAGCCAAAAGGATTTATTGAATTTCCTTCAACCCAATATAATACTTATATGGTAAGGGAGGGATGTTGGGATCTTCATTTCTCATAATTCTAATAGTCCAAGGGGATTTAGAGGTGTGATTAAGTGGGTAGAGGTGGTGGCCCTCAACAAGGGGGAGGAGGGGCACTTCAGGAAAGTCTTGAAATTTTATTTAATTATAAAATTATTTTTGAATTATAATAGATTAAAAATGTTAAATTTATAGTATAAGATGCTTATGGGTGTAAATTCTGTCAACCAATTGGTTTGTGAAAATATTAGGTCACAAATTTAACCTTATCTTTTGATTTTGTCCCTTATTTAAATAAATTAACTCTTAACATGTCTTCTTGTATTTTCACACTATATGGTTAATATATTCACTATAAAATGACAAGAGAACCTGAAGTGGATAAATAATTAAATTTTAAAAATTATATAATTAATTTGGATCAATGTTAAATTTTTATTACTATTATATCATTTAATAAAATAGTACTTATTTTAAAAACACATTTATGTCAATTTGGACACTATTTAGTAATTGTATTTTTAAATTCATAAAAACTTTATTAATTCAAAAAAATTTAATTAAATCATAGATAAAATTCCATAATCATACAAAAAATTCTTGTACAACATCAAAATTTTCTAATTAAATATATTTTAATATTTATAATATCATTTATTTGAATTTATCATTAATAATGTAATCAATGCATCATCATCGTGTCATAAATGAATTTATATATTTAATGTATAGAAATTATAAATTAAATAACATGATAAGGAATATTTTTATATCTATAAAGACTATTTATAGTCAAATAGGACAGTTATATGACCCTATATTAATTTTCATATTAAAAAAATACAAGTTTAAGTTATATTTCTCTTTACTTTAAATTAATTATTACAACATGTCGTTATCAGACCCAAATGGCTCCCAAATGCCAAAAGTTCAGCATACAGATTTTTTTGGTCACCCATGACTCATAAAATAATATTATTACCCTTATTTTCCTAATTAACCCTTTAACCGTGAAAAAAAATAATTACAGAAGTTAATATTTATAAGGTCGAAAAATATAAGGTACCTATTCACATATTTTGGACCTTATGATTCCAAATATGGAATCCATTTTTTAAAATTCAAATCTAAAACGTTTTATTTAATTAATGAAAAATTAATTTCCATTTTCAAAACCGTAAAGCGAGTTTTTAAGAAGTAAAAACTATAAAAAGATTAAAATGTGTTTATTTAAAATTTAAATGCACAATTACTTCCAATGACCAAAATTTTATTAAATGATAAAAAGATAATCTAAATACACATTAAATCCAATTCAAACAATAATCTATCAATACAAATAAATTAGAAGAAAATCCCTTTTTTGAATTTAAATGGAGTTTTTTACTATTCATTAAAATATGATTTTTTATCATAAAACCCAAAAATTAAAACAAAATAAATTTTTATGACCAGATTTTAAAGAATAAGTTTATTATTTTAAAGAGAAATTATAAAATTTTCAATACTATATTTAAAAAGTGTTCACTATCAAAAAGGAGGTAAAACTACCATTTAATAATATTATATTATTTAGTGCTTAAAATTTGATTTATTCTCATTTTAAAACTCTAAAATTCAGTGGAAAAATTTAAACACATTTAAGAAACATGTGTAATCATACTATTGTTAGTTCTATTCATTCTCTCTAACACAACAAATAGGTGTTAACTACCATTTAAAATAATAATAATATTATTGTGTATATTTTTGGTAAGACTCAGTGTTGTGTGCAACACAAGAATTCAGACAAACCCATTGTTGTGTGTCAAGTAAACTATAAAAAAAGACACCCCTTTATTGTAAAATCAATATATTATTACAAAATATTAAAATATATTAAAATATATTATTTTATAATTACTTGGAATGTTACATCCATTCCCCTTTTGAAAATTGCGTCCTTGAAATTTTATTCACATATCAAATATGTGGGTGTGTTTTTACATCATAATATTTTCATATTCTTATATTACTTATTTATCCAAATATTTTTTCCAAAAACCCTTACCTGATGAATAACCATATTCTAAAACACTTTCTCTTTATAGTCACGAATCTATACTGGTTTTTCCTCACACAGAAGATTCTCTTTCAACTTAACTACCTCTCAACTCAAAACAGGAGATGGATCCAACATATAATTTCTTAACATTGAAATATGAAAAAAATTATCTATCTAGGATAAAATTAGAGGTAAATCCACTAGGTATGCAACTGATTCGACTTTATCCAGAATTTCATAGGGTCCAATGAACCGCAGACTCTACTTCCCTTTTTACCAAAATTCATCACACTTTTTAATAGTGAAACATTGAGAAAGACATGATCACCTACCTCGAAAGAAAGATCCTTCCTCTAGTTATCTACATAACTTTTCTACCTTCTCTGAATTGTCCCCTTATACTTTTGAATCAACTAAAATTTATTTTCCATCTCTTATACCAATTCTTCTCCCATAAACATTCTTTCCCCTAATTCATCCCAAAAAATTGGAGTTCAATACCGCTTACCACATAATAACTCAAATGGTTCTATATGTATACTAGAATGAAAATTGTAATTATAAGAAAACTCAACCAAATAAATATATTGATCCCAACTCCCTTGGTAATCCATTGAACAAGCACGTAGCATATATTGCAATTTTTGATTTTTCATTCTGACTACACATCTAATTGAGGATAAAAAGATGCACGGAAATTTAATTCAGTACACAATGAATTCTAAAGTACTTTAAAAAAGTTAGAAGCGAATCTTGAGATGTCTTCTGTAATCCCCAAATGAAGTCCATGGATATATTTTTCCATTTCCATTCTGGCACTAGAAAAGGCTGAAGCACCCCCTTCAGAAATTGGCATTCTTCATTCACATATTGAAAAGTCAATCATTTTGTAGTAAAGTCTATAATATCTATTTTCATTCCATGTCACCATTAATACTCTCGAAGGTCTCTATACATATTAGTGATTCCCTGATGAACTAAAAATGTACAACTACGAGCTTCACGTAACAAGTATTTCTTCATCTGTGAATCACGTGACACACATAATCTCTTACCAAATCTCAAAAAAAAATCTTTATCAATGTTAATTTCAGGAAACCTACCCTTTTGAACCAATTCTAATTTTTTAACTCACTTTCTTCCTTTTATGCTTACTTAATTCTATCTTCTAGAGATGATTTCACTAACACCTAAAAAAATAGAGTAATTTCTTGAAACAACCACTTCCAATAACAAATTCATCACATCATTAACCAATGGATTTTATTCCAAACATAACATGGTTAATGTAGCATTACCCTTTTCGACTCAAAGCATTAATAACTTTATTTTTTTCTTGGATGGTAATAAATCCTGAAATCAAAATCCTTGATTAATTCCAACCATATTCTATATTTGATGTTCAATTACTTCTGAGTGAATATGTACTTCAAGCTTTGGTGATCAATATATATTTCACACTTTATCCTATAAAAATGATGCATCCTATTATTTAATATGAAAACAACAGAATCTAATTCCAAATCACGAGTAGGGTAATTTAACTTATAATATTTCAAATGATGTGAAGAATAATCAATTTACTGATCATTATATATTATAACACAACCAAGTACATTCAATAAAGCATCACTATAGATAACATACTCAAAATTACTGTAAGGCAGAGAAAAAAATACATCATTTTCCAATCTTATTTTCAGTTCCTAAAAACAATCAACCCATTGTCTTATCCGGATGAACTTAACTCTCATACATGTTAGAATAGTTAGTGGGATAGATAATCGAGAAAATTTTTCAAAAAAACTTCAATAATAACCCACTAATACAAGAAAACTATGAATATCTATCATATTGGTAGGTCTTGGTCACTCTTCAACAAGTTTTGTTTTATAAGGGTCTATAGTTATGACATCTTTAGAAATAACATGTCTAATGAATAAAAATTTTTGCAACCAAAATTCAATATTACTAAACTTTCTATATAGGTTCTGTTATATTAAGGTTCACAAAATAATCCTTAGGAGACTTTCATGTTCATCCCAAATTTTAGAATATACCAAAATTTCTTTTTTAAATAGAACCACAAACTGATCCAAAAATTGATGAAAGAATTCATTTCTACCTTATTAGAAAATAGAAAAAAATTTCATGGCTTTTGAATTCACGAGAGGCTAATGCCCTTTATTATTTTAGCATCAATCTTGAGTAAAAATGATTTTTCTTACTATCAATATCCTGGATAAAAGTTGGGATGTACCTTGAAAAAAGGGTGAAATTTTCTTCTCATACAGCCAAAAAATCATCTTCCTTTTGCCTGAATTCCATAAATTTCTTTTCCATCCTTTTTCGAACAGACTTAAGAAAATATTTCTCAAGGAATATCTTTATAAATTAATCCCATTCCATGGTATCAATCTCTTCACTTCCTCATATATTTTTAACCACTGACCATCACTGATTAGATTCACCTTCCAAGTGTTAAGTAACAATACCAATCATTTTGATTGTTTTAACCCCCCATTATATCAAAAATATTTTCCAATACTTTAATCCACCCTTCAACTTTCATAGGGTCAAATGATCCTATGAATTATGGGGGTATTTCTATAGGTTTAGGGTGTAGTAGAAGTGCGGTTGGGATGATACCAACATTAATTTTTACCATGATAAATGATTATTAGAGGATCAATACGACTATGAAATCTAGTCGCCACAAAATATAATCAAATATTCAGATAAATAAGGAAGAGGCCCAGAACCTTTAGAGATGATCTTGCACATCGTTTTTATAATTAATTTAATTAATTTCATAATGAAAATAATACATGGATATTTGGTATTTTCTTCATTGATGATTTTGATCATCCATATTTACCATTATGGATTATCTTATTATTATTGCAAGTATACAATCTACAATCCCGCTAGCGGTGATCCACACATGCTCTGATTTCCTCTAATCAACATCACTTATTCTCTGAGTGCTAGTGCGATGATGCGAGTGTCTTGTGTCAGTCGTTCTGGATCTCTATTTATTTAGACTTGAAGAACGTCTCTCATTTCTGAGAGGGCCATGAAAATGATTCGAGAGAGAAATTTTGTATCTCAACAATTCTAAATTCACCAGGCTTGTAGTTCAGCGCATGGAACAATAGAGGTATGTGTCTATTTATTGACATGAGGCTTCAATTGCAATATTAAATTGTGTAACAGCAATTAAATACATTCATAACCTTAGAGAAAACACATGATGTTAATAATAATACCACGTCATTATTTATGGTGTGCCAACTTGAAAAAAAGGAATTATAAATAAAATTCCGCATAACAAAATAATATCAGGGTTATTTTAATTTGTTCCAACTTGGTAAATAATTATTTTTCTTCGTGAAAATAATTTTTTTATTACCGGACCAGCCTCGGTGTGCTCGAACTCCACTTCCATTTATTGAACATTCTAATAAATAAATAAATAAATAATATATTCTCTTAAATACATATTTTATTTACAAACTAGTAAATAAATATTTATAAATTTTCAATAAAATAAATAAATATATTTTACCCACAATCTGATGAATAAATATTTATTTAATTTTTGCAATCAATTTGACTTGAATAAAATTATACCACTTTATTAAGAATAATATTTATTAATTAAATTCAAGTAGAATTTAATAGAGACCACCAAAAAAACATAGTGTGTGACCCTCTAGTATTCTTTATCGCTAGCATTAAGCAGTATTGCCTAATGTCCAAAAGTACTGTCCATCAATGAGTCAAGATACCCAAGAGAAAGAACTTAAAGTCGCAACAACAAAATCCACATACAAATTCTCACTATGTAATATAATCCCTTTGTCTCAATATCTCATCAAAAAGGTTTCATGATAGTGTCATCAACCATTGTACTTGATACGTCATTCTTTGACTACCTAAAATAAACTCGTCATTACACCATGGCCATATAATTTCGTGCGATGATTCTATTTCAATCAAATGGACAAGATATCATCTTCTATAGATGGAAGGTGCAAATTATTCTTCGGATTATCCATTAAAAACATGCCACTCATGACACACTCAACATACCGTACTTCCCACCAACTGTCTTCATGATGGGTTTTGTTAGTAAATCAAAGTGCGTGAGTCATGACACATACTAATGATAATATTAAAAGTCTAAGGATCATTACACATTCTCAATGATAAGAATATCCGATGACACAAAAACATGCAGAATTCCTACTGGCGGGTCTATTCTCATAATCTCCTATCTTGGAGATTACCAAGTGCATACTTCATGAGGGGAAGCCTCATTTACTTACGAGTACTCACACTTAATATTCTATTTGTTATGTTTTCCATTATAGTATATCATCCAACTGAAGAACCATATTTAATAATATTGTTATATAATTTAAGGTTCTCATTATAGCAGGGAACTGCCATGACCTTATCAATTCAACAAATACTCTAGGACATTATTACATCACAGTCATGCAGAAAAATGAAAAATATATAATACATTAAATATCCACGTAATCAAATTAAAATTAGTTGGTTCTTGGACACAAACTCTTACAAACTCCAACTTGGAATAGAGCCAACTGCCTACGATATTCAGTCCGATGGACCTGTAATGATGATCATGTTTCTGCTGAGTCAAATATTTAGTCAAGGGGTCCTCCACGTTGTATTTGGGGGAAATACTGATCACTATAACATCACCTATCTAAGAAAAATCCCTCAAGAGACGATATTTTCGAAGTACGAGCTTTGTTCGCTGCTGTAACCTTGGCTCTTTTACGAGAGCCACCGCTATAGTATTATCATGGTATAGTGTGATGAGATATTTACTAATATGAATCACATCGAGCTTCTGGACAAAGCTTCACATACAAACTTCTTCTTTAAATTCCTTAGAAGCTGTGATATCCTCGGACTCTACTGTAGAATCTGGGACCACACTCTTCTTTGAGATCTTCTAGCTCACTGCACCGCTATTCAAAGTGAATATGTATCCCATTTGCGACTTCATGCCATATTGATTATTATGGAAACTAAAATATGCATATACTAAAATGACTATTTCCTTGTCTCCTCCATAAAATAGAAACATATCCTTAGTACGCCTCATATGCTTTCAGATAGTCTTGACTACCAAACAATGATTGTCCCCTAGGTGTAGAGACCCGAAGCCTGACGTACATGGACATTACATTACTTTTGCGGAATACTTAATACATAAGAAAAATAGACACACAAGGACCGTACTAGTTTAGTATCTTTGGAAACTCAGAATATAATCTTCTAATCGTGGTGAAAGATCTTCAACATCTCCCATAAAGATCTTATTTTTTTAAAACCTAAATCCATTATTTTATGTCCTGGGGAAAAGAAAACATAAAAGGGTGAGCTCAAATTCTCAGTAAGGGTAAACAAAAGAAATATTAATTACTTCATATTCATAAGAACATATCTTTTAGAAATCTTAACCTGCAAAATAGATCATAATTTCATAACATGGGATAAATCATAGTAGTGAAATGTAATCCAAATAATCATAACATAAAACATGAAACTTTGTGGCAAAGACACATAATCATGGAGAATCATATCTTATTAGTCAAGACTCATTGCCAAGACTATCTTAGCAGACAAAGTCCATTTTTGAACCGAGTCACCCTCATTTCAGTCCTGTTTCACTGAACCGGTATAACCTACCGTTCCAGCCATGTCTATCTCATGAGATATACAATATTTACCCAATGAATTGGAGGGAGATATAGGTCCCACCTATCTCATAATGATAACATTCTTATGTGTGCCACAAAATCATAAATCATACATAATTTCATAAGCCATGTAATAAAAATGGGATTCTTAAACATCATGACATCATAAAACAATTCATATAAGATAAATGAATTCATAAAAATAATTCCATCACAACATAATCAAATCAATGTAAGAACAGGGATAGAAATAGAACCCTATATTATCTTAGATGGAAAATAATTCTGATAAAACACTTGAACAACATTCTTGAGGAAAATATCCTTTCTACTTCAAAAACATTTTCTTTTCTTAACATGTCATACAATTTAAAACTAAAAGAAGTTTATTAAAAATAAACTTGAAAACTTGTAAAGGAAGATTCTTGGAAATAATGTTTTAAAAATACATTCATGCTGTATAATTTAAAAAAACATTCTTCTCGTACTTTTCTCAGAAAATCCAAAAAAGTACCTCGTACGAAAAACGACAAAAGATTCCTTTCATATCTTTTACTATAAACTCACCAAAGGGTAAAAATGGATTTAAACAATTGTAGGTGGATGGAAATAATATTACATATTGGGGAAACATGGATGTGGATGATAAAATACACCCTAGTAAATTTCAAGGTATAAACAATCTCGGATAAAAATGTGATTGTGATATTTCCCTTACCTTATGTCCGATATGCTTTGTACGTATCCGAACCTCCTCTTTTTGACGCGCCTTTTCTTAACCTCCACTTAAAGAACTAAGGATGGTCTTTGAAGAAGTCCATGACCTCTAAGATGATACTAGGGAAGTGTAGAAGAGATTTTGGCAGGGGTTGGCTGAGCTTGAATGCTCAAATTGGTGTGAGGAGGAGAGGGAGGAGGTGCCCTTTTATAAGGGAGGAGAGGGGCACCTTTGGGAAAACTAAAAATATTATTTTATTATAAAGTCATGTTCGGTTTTAAATAGCTCCAAATTGATATATTTCAAAGCTAAGGTGGGGATGGGTCGAAATCCTCTCATCAAATAGAATTTTGACAAGTTTAGGTATCAATTTTAACCTTATCATTTAGATTTAACTTTAAGTTAGATAATTTAACTTTTACCGTGTCTTCTTGTTTTCTTACACTATAAGGTTAATAAACATACTATATCAAGCCAAAAGAACCCCAAGTTGTTTATTATTAATATATCTATCCTTATCTAAGTCATTTGGACGAACCTTAGATTTTTAGGAATTTAATAACAATTAATAATATAATATTTGTTTGAAAAACTAATTTATGTCAATTTTGACACTATTTGGTAAATGATTTATATGAAATTTATAAAAGAATGATAAGTTCAAACTATGTTACTTATATCAACAATAACATGTCATATTAACCTATAAAATTAATTTATGTAATAAAAAGGCTCAAATTACCTTTATTTGGGAATTTATAACATCAATGATGTCAATATTTCATTAATAAGACAATTACTGCATCATCTTTGTGTCATAATAAATGATAATTATTTAATCCCTAAAAATAATAAATAAATTCCTATGATGTAGATAATTGTATTATATTTCTAGATACTATTCATGTTCAAAGTTTCATGAAGTTTATCACTAAATTTAAATTATTATACTTATATGATTTAAGAAAGTGACATGTTGTCACATTCTTTGGTTTTAATAATAATTAAATTATTTTCATGGACAAAAGTCCATAAAATGAATCTAATCCGACCCTTAGGTTATATGAGTCTACTTTTATCCATCAAATAGGATTTTTACAAGTGTTAGGGTAATTTTATAATCTTATATTTACCCTTAATTACCCAATTTACCTTTAACTATAGTAAATAAAATTCACCGTAGTTACTATTCACAATGCCCAAAAATAAAAAGTAGCTTATTAAAATAATTTGGACCCACTGATTCCAAATATGGAATCCATTTTTACAAATTCAATACACAAAATATGCAGAAATTAAATTAAAATTAATCCCGTTGTCGAAAGAAAACGGGTTTTTCTTTAAAACATTGCAAAAGATTGAATTGTCTTAACCTACGAATTCAAGGTAAAATCAATGCTAATGACATAAATTATATTAAATGGTAAAAATATATTCTATTTATACTTTAAAACCATTCAATTTTATAATTTAACCACATAATATATTACGATGAAAAAATTTGTTTGTAATTAAAATATAGCGTGTTTTTACTATTCATTAAAATATGAAAGTTATCGGAAAAATATCAAAACTTTATCTAATGTAAATTTTTATATACTGATTCAAAATAAGAATTTTATTTTGTCAAATTGAATATATAAACATGTCAAAAACTAGATTTAAAGTGGGTGCCCCATCAAAAGGTGGAAAAACTGCATTTTTTGAAAAATACTTATTTTACCCGAAAAATTTATTTTGTTCTTATACCATGTTCTAGAAAATGTGTAAGATGAATAATAATGTTATAAAATTAAAATTTTAGTTAATAATATTCATAACGGCTAGTTCATGACAATATTATAATAATATATCGTTGTTTATTAAAACCCGGTATTGCGTACAACACACGCTATCGAGGAAGGTCGCAATTGCGTGTAATGCAATCCAAGTCAGGGTTGCATGTTGTGAAAGAATCCTTCGTTTTTTCGTATAACAGAATCCAACAATATTTTATTTATACATTTACTATATATATATACACTCAATGTTGCGTAAAATAACTATTATCAAAATTGTGTGTAATACGATCCAAGAATAGTGTTGCGTATACTGCAAGCTAATACGGTGTTGCGTATAGCACAAGGTAATCTTGGTGTAGAATACAACACAAGACATTAATGAAATTAAAAGAATATTTTTCATAAAATCTCGGGGTGTTACATTAAGTTAGCTTGATATCTTCTTATCGCACTCAATGCGTAGGCGACATCCAGCCTAGTACATAACATGTCTTTCATGATGGACCCAGTCACTGATGCATATGGAGTCCTTGACATTATCTTTTTTTTCTTATGTGTTTGAGGAAAAATTTTCGTGGAAAGCTTAATGGCATGTGAAACTAGAAACAATCCCCTCTTGGATTCTTTCATACAAAATCTCCTTAGTATCTTACCAATGTATGTAATTTGACTTAGTCCAAACAATCTATTGAATCTATCATGATAGATATCGATCCCAAGAATATATGCTACCTCACCCATGTCATTCACAGAGAAGAATTGATTCAACCATGCCTTAACAGACTGTAAGATTGATATCTCCTTTCCAATAAGTAATATTTAATCAAAATATACTATTAGTAAAACAATTATACTCCCAATAAACTATTTTTAGACACGAGGCTCACATTATTTCTTGATAAAACCAAATTATGTTATGGATTCGTCAAAATGAATGTTCCATGACTTAGATGCTTACTTTATTCCATAAATGGATTTATGCAACTTTGATACCTTATTGGAATCCTTTGGAGTAAAAAACCCTTTAGGTTGTGTCTGGTAGACATATTCCTGAAGGTTCCCATTAAAGAAGTTTATTTTCAAATCCATTTTCCAAATCTCATTGCCATGGTATGCTACAATGGAAAGTAAAATTCTGATGCATTTCCGCATTGAAACTGGTCTAATGGTTTCATTGTAATTAATTCCTTGATGCTGTTTAAAACCTTTTACAACCAGTCATTCCTTATGTACTGACTTGTCCTTCTATGTCCAGTTTCTTCTTGAATACCAATTTGCAACCAACATGCTTTACATCAACTGAAGGATCTACCAAAATATATACTTGATTTTGGTACATGGAATCCTTTTCAGAATTCATGGCTTCTTTCCACTTAGAAAGTTCTGTTCTGCTTACTACTTCCTTAAAAGTTAGAGGACCAGTATTATCAACTAATAATGTGTCACCATCCTCAGTAACTAGAAAAATGTACCGTTCCAGTTCTCTATCCTCTCTTGTACTTCTACACAGTACTTGTGTCTTTGGAACAAATACTTCTTCCACGGGGCTTTGTGGAATCTGTTCCTGTACCAAATCTAGTATACTTTGAGGATAGACTTCATCAAATTCCATCTCTCTCCCACTATCTATTTTAAATATGTGCTCTCTCTCCTATAATATTTCATTTTTTTCCACTATAACATTTTTATCTCATGAAATGTATAGGTAATATCCCCTTGTTTCCTTGGGTTATCCTATAAAGGTAAACTTTGTGCGTCGATGTGCAATTTTGTAACCTAAATAAGCATTAACAAATGCTTCTCTACCCCACACATGTAAATTTGATAGCATTGATTTACTTCCACACAAAAATCATATAGAATACCATTTACCTATTTAGTTAGTACTTGGTTGAGTATGTTCGCCACTGTTTGTAATGCATATGCCCAAAAGGATAACAGAATACTTGCATGACTCATCATTGATCTCACCATGTCCAACAAGGTCTGGTTCCTCCTTTCTCTTACACCATTCCATTGAGCTGTGTAGGGAGGAGTGAGATGGGATAAGATCCCAAACTTTTGTAAGTAATCAGTGAAGTCCTTATTAAGATATTACCCACCTCAGTCTAAGTGGAGTTTCTTAATCTTCTTAACAAGATGGTTTTCAAATTAATTCTTGTATTCCTTGAACTTATCAATGGTATCCAACTTATACCTCATTAATTAGATATATCCATATAAACTAAAACCATTAGTAAAAGTTATGAAGTATGAGTACCCACACCTTAATTCACCTAGAAATGCTCCAAACACATTGGTATGAACCAATTCCATAAGATATTTAGCCCTTTCACATTTTCCATTAAATGGGGCTTTGGTCATTTTGACTTGTAAACATGCATGAAATACGCCAAGTGGTTTTAGTTCAAAAGAAACTAAATATCCGTCTGGATGTAACTTTGTCAAGCGTTTCTCGTTTACATGAACTAGCCGATTTTTCCAAAGTTTGGGGTGGTATGAGTAAGGTGAAGTGACTTTGTTATCGATTTCCATTACTTGTTTTGTGTAACACAACACATAAATACCATTGCATAAATGTTCCCTACCAAACCAAATTCTATATTTATAAAAGAAGAGACATTCATTTCTGAACTTGAAAAAAAAATCCATTTGTATCTTGTATAAATTCAGAAATTTTGTTTTTTGTTACATAAGGAATATAAAAACTACCCTTTTACACCAATATCATCCCATTTGGAAACATGCGGTGGTAGTTTCTAACAGAAACAGTAGCAAGCCTGGATCTATTGGATTCTCATAGATCTACCTCCCCTTGATCAGTCTTCCCAAATCTATTTGGTTCCTATATTTGGATTCATATGAGATCACCAAAATATGTATCTAATACCCAATTTGTAGAAATAGATAGATTTCATTCAATATCAAATGCAGCTGAAGCTTCCCCTTGCTTCTTAGGCAGGGTGTAGTTCTTCTTCTAGTGGCCTTTATTTCCACATGCAAAACAAATAGCCTCTTATTCCCTTGCCTCCCCTTTGATCTTTATTTTATTAGACGGTTGTGAGGAAGATTTGGGATTAAAGCTCTTAGCCTTCCCTTTCCTCTTATTCTCCATAAGGATATAAGTCTTTTCACATTTCCTATCTTTTTCCACTTGGATAATGAGGATAAGAAGACCAGATAGAGACTTCTCAATATTCTTTATATTGAAATTAACAAAAAAGCTAGAGAAGCTCGGAGGGAGTGATGCAAGAATGTGATCAGTTCCCAGATTTTGAGAGATTTTACACCCTAGAACCTTCAAGAGATCACTATAGCCAATGATCTTGACAACATGAGGTGCAACTGGGGCACCCTATCCAAGATTACTCTTAAAGAGTGCCTTGGATATCTCAAACATTTCTTATCTTTCTCTTTCCTGGTAAAGACCATGAAGGTTCTCGAGCAAGCTATAAGAATCTATGTTTCCATGAGACTTCATGAGATCAGTAGACATTTATGATAGTGTCAAAAATTGAACATAGGCCGCATCATTTATATGTTTCTCATAGACCAAGAAATCCTCATCACTCACCTCTTTGGCAGTCAGATCAGTTAATGTTGAATCCAACCCGTAATACTTCCGTTCAGGGTGTAGGATAACTGAGAGGTATCTAAACCATTCCTAGAATTCACTGCCAGTGAGGATGTTGTCTTTCTCTAGAATTTGATCACAGGTATAATGTGGTTGATGAGATTTTCATTTTTATTCTATAATTAAAAGAGCATATCATTAGTACTTTCTTGATTACATGTTTATGAGAAATAATAAATTAATTTTATTAAGTCTCCCACTATTTTATCAAGTCCTAAGGGACCTCACCATTGAACTTAGAATGTAAGGCTTCCATGAAATTATTATGTCAAGGATCCATATTCTTTTTTCATAACCCCAACAAGGATTAGTCAAGCTATTTCAAGGTATTTAGGTAGGCATGTCTTCGTCAACTGTGTATTGACCCAAACTTTTATTAATAAAAATTTATCTTCATCTAATTAAATATCTTATTATGTAAAATGGTTATATAAAACATATGAAATTCCTTGGTTTTTTGTTTTTGGATCTCAAAATATTGTTAATAATTGTTACCATTGCTATTATAGCTGTTGAACAGTTATCGCATGATTAGTATAAATACAGGGCTTTAACAAATACAATTTACTTAGAAAAAGGAAGCGATGGCCTCATAGAGTAGAATTGCTCCATTCAAAGCCCATTTGTTGGATCTCAGAAAGGAGGTGGATTCATTGGGATTCACTCTTGACTAATCCCAAGCCTAGCTTCAACACATTAATCTCAAACTGAATTTCTTACTGGAGAAGTGGTATTTTATAGAGATTCCACCTGAGCAATGTTATCTGAGCCACCCCAAGAGTCTATCACCATCGCACACCTTACCCTTAGGTCTTATGTGGGTTTTATAAGGGTATATGTAACAAGACCCTAGAACTATTACTATGTATAATATTTATTTATTGAGAATATACATTCATTTTATTATTGTTACATTGTAAATAGTTTTTAAAGAAAAAATAGCACTTTTAGTTAATATTCAAATAAGAAATATATTTTGATGGATTAATGGATTTGTGAATTGAATAATATTTTAATGAAATATTATTACTAAATTAATTTTTATTAAATATAAATTATCATAAGATTTTTATGAATACAACTATAATTTCTATTAAGGTTTGAAAGCTGTTTTTGTCCAAACCTATGAATTTTTGATAAATGTCATTTTTTATATTAAATTTAAAAATTCACATATTTAGAAAATTATTTATATAAAATTAATATCATTTTTGGAATTTGGATGTCAAAATTATCCGATGTTGAATTTTTCATAATTTTCTGAGATAGTCGAATTTTTGGGAAAAAATTAAATACTGTTAAAATATATAATATGTTTTATAACAACATAATTACACAATAGTGATGTAATAAAATAATATAAATTGAATTTTCAGATAATATATGTTTTATATTTAAAATAATGTGATTTTATATTCGTCTGATTAATTTTATGGCACCTTAGTGGACCCTCCAAGACTTATAAAACATTTTAACTTTTTAAATTAATTTCTTTAAGAATGTAACTCACCTCCACATAAGAAAGCCAAATATTTTAATAATTTATGAAATTGGGTTTATTAAATAAATTTTTCCACTCAAATTTGGAATAAACCATGGGAAAAAACCTTGAGGTGGTTTTTTTTATTTTAGTTTAATGTGTTGGGTCCAAAACCTAAATAATAAAGAATTATTTCCCTTTTTTTATATATACCCACCCAAGATGCCACTTCTCTTCACTTAAAACCCTTGGATCATGTACCTACTCATCCCCCTTTTTCTTATCCTCTCAAGGCACCCAAATCTCTCAAGAATCCTCTCTCAATCCTCTCCCAAGCCATCAGGATCATACTTGCAAGTAAGAGATTTCTTCCTTTCTCATATTTTTCCAAATTTTATTATTCTGTTATGCTCTTTTATTTTCAATTTATAATGTTGGGGAATAATTTATAACCTCTTCCATACTTCCCTAATTATGTTTTAATGATGACATATCCTTTTATCTCTCATTATTACCTCTCATGTACACCAGTTACCCTGCCGAAATTCCGCAAAGGATTTCTCTCCCTTCATTTACATTCAAGCAATTATTTTGTATTGTGAATCTAAATTCCATTACATATGTTGGGAAATGTATCCATATGAACCCCTTACATTAAATTTTATGTAAATAAAATGGGACACCTTTTTCTCTCTCATAAACCATTTTTATGAATTCTTATGTGACACCGTTATGCTGTGGAAATTGTACTCCAATTTTCTAAGGCAAAGTCATAGTGTAGTGAATACCATGCCCATTTCTCTATTTGGGGTATTCATCTTTACACACACTTACTTATTGATTATATAGTTTCATGTATGTATTAAACATCACATTATCATGGAATAAATGATTATTTTGATTGATTCCATGTTGTATGATTCATGTGGCGCACTTATGCATGAAATGAAATGATTAAGAAGGGTGCACACTGATAGCGCTCCAATGCATTAGGTAAATATTAGTATCATGATACATAGAGTGAAATGAGTGTTTAATCATGATAATTCCAATGAAATTAAGGTTTACGGATTCTTCACGTGCAATGATCATTGTATCAGGCAAATATCATGTTAAGTTTTGTTGCCACATTTCCATGTTATGATAATCATGCTATATCATGCCTTTATGTTCACGTTTCTCTTGTACTCCATTGATACTATTATTTCTTAACAATTACTATATTCTTTATGTTACTCATTTTTTACTCCCATACTGGGTTTTATATCTCATATTTTTCACATGTATGTTCTCAGGTTATCCCATGCAATGCTAAGTACGAGGTAATGTTGTGTTCATGTAATGGAATTTTTCAATAAAGATGTTGTGTTTTATGTTCTAAGTTGGTTTGTAATGTTTTTATAATTTCCCAATACACTAGAACTCTCAATCCTCATATTTTTCTTAAGTGCGATTTTATGTAATAAATAATGTTTAAGTGTGTAATAAAAATCAGGATTGTTATAAACTGCGGGCTTGCAGCTCCTTGATATGTTGAGTGACTCCAAAATCCTAAAATATTGAATTTGGATTTCTTCAATTATTGCCTCCAATTTTAAACCATGTCTATCAAGTGATACTCATCTTTCTTCTATATGGTTATGTCAACCCAAAACCTTTCATAAGGTCTTCCTATATAAAAGTAAGTTTCCCAACAAGGGTTGGTCAAACTCATAGTTTTATTGACTTTTACCGTTAAAAAAGTAACAAAAGGCTTGGTAAGAATTAATATTTTATTTGAGGGATTTTCTATCACTTTTGTGTTAATTTATTATTATATTTATCACATGATTGTTAATATTATGTGGAGATTAGTTAAGTGATTAACCCATTCTTGATAATATTTACACACAAGGCTATTTTATTTTAGTTCCATCTTGCATGATTGTTAATTCATCAATTATGTGATCACGACAACACATCCATAATGATAAACCATGAAACTAACATAAATAAAATAAAGGTAATTATCAAGAGCTTTTTTAATGGTTAGTTTATCTAGTGGTTGATAAAAAAACCTTGGATTATAGAAGAAACACCTTGAACCCTTTGGGTTCATGCTTAAAGCTTTCCACCTGTTCAGTTTGTATCTCCTGGGATTGGTTTCGTCTCGGCTCCAGCTTGAAACACCTCCAATAGCTTGGGAGTTTCATCCATTATATATGCCTTTTTAACTCACATGTAGGTTAGGTTAAAAAATGGGCTTTATATAAAGAAAACCTTGGGCACATAGGCCATATATATTAATGAGGAGAAGGCTCATAGGCCAAAAAACTTATTTTAAATAAATAAATTAAAAGAAACCAACCACATAAAAAGGTCTTGGTCTAGTTCATGATCATCCATACATGCAACAATATTTATGCATACATAAAACTAGAATTAAATTCTTTAATAATTCTTGTTTAAGATAAATCACTCTTGAATCAAATAATTATCATATTTAATTAGTCAATCCTTTTATCTTAAATCATTTTCTGAATTTCCTTGAGATTCTCATCCATCATAATTTTAAACAAATTAATTAATTTAAAATTATATTTTTACATAACTTGTACCTTTGAGGTAACGTGGTGAATTATTATTCATAACTACCCAATGAGTAGAAATGAACCTTAAAAAAATGTAAAATTAAACACACACACATATATAAAACCTATAACTTTTTGTGCCTCAACTTTGCGCTTGCAAGATGGTACGAGTCTCAAGGGTTTGTATAATATTATAATAAATTTTAAAAAATCTGCGTAATTTGGATGAGTAGACAACATGTATTTCTAACTACACGATGTTCACTATTTTTCACCATCCATACCAAGTATATGCTCCGGGAACTAGAGTGTGAGTGTACTTTAGAATTATTAGGAGAACAAAACATGTCCAGTGGGCCACATTCCTTCTAGTTCCTTATTATATGGTTTCTAGTTGGGCAAGCCGTGTACGGGGTACACGGTCCAAACCTAACCCAAATGGACTAGACGCCGTGTCCAGTGGACCACATGGCATGTAATCCAGTTGAGATCCTCTATTTTATTTGAATCAAATTAAAAAGAAAATATAGTTTCTCTAAGGTGAAGGAGAAATGAAAGACGAGGAACAGATCTCGAGATTCAGATTTGTAAAATGATTAACTTTAAATGAAACAACTAATTTGTTAAATGCATAAATCAACAATGAAATATTTAAATAATTATAATCTATGGTGTTACCCCTCTATTACCACTTGTAGGTTCAGAGAGCAGTGGAAGTGTGGTTGGGCTGACACTGAACTTTAATTTTTACCATGATCAATGATTATTATGGGATCAATACAATGATGAATGCCAGTCTCAACAGAATTGAATCAAAGATTTAGATAAATACGGAATATGTTCAGAACCTTTATAGAGGATCTTGCACATCATTTTTAAAATTAATTTAATTAATCTCATAAAGAAAATAATACCTAGATCTTCAGTATTTTCATTGTTGATTATGTTGATCATTTGGAATTACCCTTCCAAATTATCTAGTTGTTCTCAAAAGGATCCGAACTAGAATAACTGTACCGGTGATCCATATATGCTTCGATGGTCTCTGATAGACACAAATCATTCTACGGGTGCTAGCGTGGCGAAGTGAGTGTCTTGTGTTTGCCATTCTTGATCACTTGTTCTTCGGTCTGGAAGAACGTTTCTTATTCTTGAGAGGGGAAATGAAAGGATTCAAGAGAGAAATGTTTTATCTCAATAATTCTCAGTTTACCGGGCATGTAGTTTGGTGCTTGGAAAAATAGGCGTATGCTTCTATTTATTGACATGGGGATTCAGTTATAGTTTTTAATTGCGTAAAATCAATTGAATACATTCATAACCTTAAAAAAACCCCTTCTATTAATAATAACTCCACAACATTATTTATGGAATGCCAACTTGCACAAAACTGAATTATAAATAAAATTACATGTCACAAAATAATAGAAGCGTTATTTTAATTTGTGAAAACTAGTTAAATAATTATTTATCATCTTGAAAATAATTATTTTAATACCAGACTAACCTTCGTCTTCTTGAAATGCACTTCTATTTATTGAACACCTGAATAAATAATAAAATTTATTCTCTAAAATATATATTTTATTTACAAACTAGTAAATAAATATTTATTAAATGTTCAAATAAATAAATAAATAAATTTTACCCACAATCCGGTGAATAAATATTTATTTAATTTATACAATCATTTTAACTTGATTAAAATAATTCCACTCTCTTGATAATAATATTTATTAACTAAATTCAAATATAATTAACCGAGACCAACAAAAACACTTTGTGTGTGACCCTTTAGGATTCTTTCTCATTGGCATTTGGCAGGCTTTCCTAATGTACAAGAGTACTGTATAGTAACCGGTTAAGGAACCCAAGAGAAAGAACTAAAAGTAGCTATAACAAAATCCACATACGAACACTCACTGTTTAATATAATCCCTTTTATGCAATATCTCATCAAGCAGGTTTTATGATAGTGTCATCAACCTTTGTTCTTGATACATGGCTCTTTGACTACTTGAAATAAACTAGTTGTTACACCATGTCCATGGAATTTCGCGTGACGGTTCTATTTCAATCAAAGGGTTGAGATATCAACTTTCTTAAATGTAAGGGAAAAATTCTTCCTCAACTTGTCCATCAATAACATGACACTCGTGACACACCCAACGTACCTTAAATCCCTCCAACCATATTCATTATGGTTTTCATCCGTAAATAAAAGTGCGTGAGTCGTGACACATATTAATGATAATCTTAAGGTATTAGGATCATTAAACATGCTCGTAGATAGGAATATCCAATGACACCAAAACATGCAGAATTCCTACTGGCGGTTCTATTCTCATAATCTCCTATCTTGGAGATTACCAAGTGTGAACTTCCTGAGAAAATATTTCCTATACTTACTAGTACTCACACCTGATGATATGTATCCTATAAGTCCCATCATTGTATGTCATCCAAAAATAGAACTATATTTAAGAACATTGTGATAGCATTTCAAGGTTCTCATCATATCCGGGAACTTCCATGACCTTATCAATTCAACAAATACTCTAGGACATTATTACATCATATTCATGTAGAATAATGAAGAATATATAATACATTAAATATCCATGTGATAGAAGTATAAATTGTTGTTTCTAGGACACCAACTCTTATAGTTGCCTCATGAAGTGACACACTATTGACACATTCCTTTGTAGTTGGTCTGGTTGATCTCCTGCATGTACACCACTATTGATTATTTCCCAATTCAACTAAGCCATCACTGAAACAAACTACTCAGTTCCAATTCTGACAATCTTAGGATGTTTATTTGTATAATTATTTTCCTCTCTATTCCTTCCCAACACAGCTTCCCTATTTCCTCTACATAAAACCATTCTTAAAAAACATATCTTAGATGTATCAACATAGTAATATTCAAATTCTATATCACTTCAATTTTCCCATAATGTAAAAAATATTTGATGGATAGTCTATTAAAAGTATTCTAACTCTTAAAGTTATCTAAGCTGACCTATGATACCAACTATATGGCCCAGACCTTAAACATTACTTAATCTTGTGAAAAGTTAATAATTTGACTTTAATTCACATTGAGGATCTTTCCAAGTTTATATCATTAGATAATTAGGGACTCAAATTTTACAAAATAGACACTTCTACTCACAATCCATTTTTTCAAAAAGTAAAACTCTATAAAATAAAACACGATTTATTTTCTTGATAAAAATTTTCTTGACTTATTCCTTTCTCTTACCCACCCATATTCCCTATGGAAAACATTTCAAAAACATGATGACTATAAAAAGGCCAGTAAGGTATACATAAAGAAGGAAAACTATTAGTCTCACAAAAACATGAAAACCATGAATACTTTATCATGAAGTAATACTTTTCTCTATTCTGAAGTAGTAAATGCTCTCCACTGAATATATACTCATTTCTTACCATTTTTCTAACCAAAAGATTACAATAAACCCAAATAAAGTAATATATAACATATAAAAGTAGCTTGGGATATAAAAATACTTAAATGGATTAACCATATGGTCAACATCCACATATATCACAAAATGGAATATCCATATAGCCTTATTCCATACCCAATACGTTGGAGGGTATAATGTACCACCTATCCTTGGTTTATCATAGAACCACATGCCTTTGGTATTTCGCATAAACTCCAATATTTGGTTTATCATGTAACAACCCGTCAAATGTCCTTGTACCATTATATAATTACAACACATAAAGATTGAGATTATCAACATTTGACTCTTAACATTTCATTTCCAATCATAACAAATTATTTAAAGATATTGAAATAGTAAATCCACTTTCAAAACCATTTTAAATACCAAAACACCCAAGAATGGAATAGTAGATTTATTTTCCTTTTAAAAAACATTAAATATTATAAAGGAATCCAAATATCAAAAAACGGTTACGGCGAAAGAGAGGTCTTTGTCACCACATACGTTAAAAATTTTCCTTTTGTTGTTTAGTAAATTTTTTTATAGAAAAATATTCCTTTTGAATGAAAATAAAAGTCAAAGGGGTTCATTATACACCATATAAAGAGAATATGCATCAATTAAAGGATATTTAGACGAAGTCCCTTACCTTGAGTTTGACTCGTCACATATAATCGTTATGTTCTTGAATAATAATAATCGGCTAATTTCTATTTGCTTGAGAACCTTTTTCAAGTTTATTATTCCTTTTATATAACTTATTACCATGTTATAGAAAGTACATAATTGTTTAAGTAAATATTATATGTTTTGTTTCTATTCGGTACTTGAGTCGAAAATAAATTTGTTGAACTTTTTTTGATGTAAATTGTCCATGCATTAAAAATTCCTTATCCATAATTTTATTCATGGTTTTTTTCCACTAAAACTCATTGTGTGACACCAGTTCAACTCCCATTTTCATTCCTCAAAACCTATTAATACTTTAAAAATCCAAAATAAAACCAACATGAACCAAAATATACAAAAATAAACCTGAGAAACTCAAAATCCCACAATCAAATCCCAACTTCTCATAGTAACTCAATGGTAAAAATGTGTAAGAGATACCTAGAATCTTTCCCTTCAACCTTTGGATACCCAAAAATATTATATGAGATCTATAAGACTGAACCAAATAACATAGGTTTATCCATGAACATATGAATTTAAATGATGCTATGATTTGATACCATTTTTTCAAGAACCATCTTCGATTACTATGAAACTGCATACCTAAGAAATCCAGCAACACACTTTAAGAGGATTCCTGATCACCCCAGGATATAAAATACTTTCAGGGAAACAAATAATACATTTTTTGAATTATTTCACAGATTAAATAATATTAAAAAACATAAAAAGTCCATTTAAAACTACATCATGCCAACTCAATAAATCAGTGATTCGTGTTGAGAATCACATAAGTAGATAAAGAATAAATCTAGACAAATGAGGAAAAACAAAAATTCATAGCCAAAACAAAGTCAAAATAAAATACAATAGTAGATGAATTTATTTTTTTGAAAATATATTCTTATAAGGAAAATAAAACCATTATACTAAACAAAAAAACTCTATGGTACTCCTTATGATCTCCCTTAGATATATTGGTTAACCTTATCAATAATAACAACCCTCTCTTAGTGGTGTTAGGAACCAAAACCTATAAAATAGCCCTGGTCTACTAACACTATGTGGTATAAGTAGTGTGTGAAAATAAAATAGTTTAGCAATTGATCACCTCATAGTCTACACAATTTCATTTTGAAAACAACCCACACATGGTAGTTTTATAATACAATAGTGAAAGTATAGATTTTATTATTTTCTAAAGGTAACTAATATTTTTTTCTCAAAAAATATTTAAAATAAAAGTTATAAAATCATTTAAATGTTTCATTTTTTTGAAAACCTTTTATAAAAATATACTGGAGAAACTTCCAAAAAACAAATATAAGAAATATCAATCATATATATAAATAAATGAGGAAACTGATATCCAAATGTAACAACTAGGAACATATTAATAGATGAATAATAAATTAAAATTAAGGTGGAACTAAATAAAAAGTAAAGAGTATGGAATATATAATATGTAATCATGAGTGATTCCTAAATTACTAGTGTTGAAAGTCCAGGCATACTCGGTTTTGAACCACCAGTCAGAAAATATGTGTAGTCCTTTTTTTATAACCAACTAGATACTCTAAACTAGCCACAAAAATAGCACCACACCCATGGTCTTATCCTATGAAAGGGGGATCTAGTATAAAGACCCTAGACTTTTATGCTTATACATTAAATCATTATAAATTAATATCCAATACATCTCATAAAAAGACATACCCTATAACCATAAAGGTTTATAGACTAAATATATATGTCATCCCGTATGATGAATGTTCATAAAGATATCATAGAAATATATTCTCAAATTATATTATTCTTAGGAAAAAACTACTTAAAACCTATCACCACAACCTTGATAATGGAACCATAATAAAGGGAAGATAATATTATTATTGTGGGTAAACATAATAGATAAAAATAAAAGGCCATAAATGATTATAATATAAACATATGTGTATAAAATCATGATCATAAATTTTAAAAATCATACCAAATCATTAAAATATCATTAGTCATAAATTAAAGCATAATTTTTTCCATAATAAATTACATAATTCAGATGTGTGTGGGATCATCAATAATATATCACGATCCATTGAAACATATCATATGTATAAGAAATCAGTTGGTAAAATATAAATAAGCTTTGATATACATTTTCTTAGTATAGGATCATATAAAATGATATCATGTTGGATTAGGTTCACTCCCCATCCAAAATTTACTTATTCAAGTTTCACACCCAAGACTATCTAGTGGACATAGTCCCTTACTAAGATGGCTTCACTCCCAATTTTAGTCCTTATTATCTCATGAGGTATCTGTCTTTACCCAATTAATTAGAGGTAAATCTAAATTCAGCCCTGATTGTATCATAATGATAATCATACATATGTGCACCAATATATTATAAAAAATTAATTATATCCTTATATCATAACACATGTACATTAAACATATTTCACAATAATCTAATCATTTTATCATATAAAACCTTATGGAAAACAAATAGGTTTCATAAAGGTTTCATTATAAATTAATTAACCCATGAGAGAAAATGGGTTTGAAAAATAATTTTTAAATCATTATCATTATAATACATCTATAGAATGAAATTTGATGGTGTCATGACATTATATATTTTATGAATATTTTTTAAAGGATGTTTAAATATTTTTAAATCACATTTAAAATATTATTTGAACCATTCTTTGAGAACATGAGAAAATATCCTTTTATTTTGATAAATATTAGAATAAAGATTATTTGAATATTTAAAAGATTCATTTTTTTAAACAACAAGTGTACCCATTAAAAGAATTTTAAAAGAAAATATTGGCTATGTTAGAGATAAAATTCATTAATTATGTATATTTTAAAAGAATTGTTTTTTCAAACATGTAATAATCCAGTATAAAATTGTATGGAAAAACATTTTTTAATGTATTCCATTCTAAAACTTCGTAAATAAAGTAAAAGGTAATGATAATTAACTTTTTAAAACATTTAACGTATAGTAGATAAAATTTATAAAATAATTTTTAAGAGTTTGTACATAGAAGAAAAATTTCATTGAGTAAAGGGGAAATAAGAGAAAATTTTATTTTAAATAATTTTATATTTCATTTTAAGTAAAAAATAGTGAAAAATTGTAGTAATACATAAAAAATTCTGAAATAATAAGAGGAGAAGAAAACATATGGGGTTTAATGTTTATGATCCATATAATTTCAATCAAAGGAAATTAATCATAGAAAATCCTAAAGAGAAATGATATTATTACATAAGAACTTACCTCAAGTTCATTTTTTACTTCATAAACATTCAAATATACTATTTATTTAATATTTATTTATTATAAATACATTACATAACCAAGTTTATACATAAATTACTATGTATCATTACTTCATAATTTCTAATTATCAATTTATAAAAAATTTATTCATTCAAATGAACATTTAAATGAAAATTTGGCCCATTTTATTTACATGTTTTTGTTTGAAGGATTTGGTACATTCACCATTTTATAATAATTTATATAAATTGGGGACAAAAAATAAATCACATCACTATATAAAGGTGGTAGTCTACACGTATGCATGAGTGACATAATTTCTTTCCAAAAAAATGGAAAGTGATATGGTAGATAAGATATTGTAATTATAAAGTTTAAGTATTTTATAAATATTGTATATAAACATTAAATATATCATAATAACAAACCATGAATGATGGTTATGGAAAATAATTCCTATATCTAGCTTAGTAAGTAGTCTACATGTTTACCCGAGAGATATTTTATTTCTTATTAGATGGAAAGGATGTAAATATTTTTTATCTCTCATCATATTAAAAATTTCTTAACTTGAATACTTTAAATTATTTACTTTAGAATGGAAACCATAGATTGATATAGGTAGAATAATAAAGAAAATTAAAAGTACTCAGTTAAGAGTTGTAAGTCTTAATTAATAAAACTAATATGGATTACATTTTATACATTAATAAAATGGTATTATGTTATAACATAGACCTCTTGGATGTTTATAGAGATGTTAGGAAGTTATTCGGGTTGTTTACTTTATAATATTGAAGCCTCATGGAGTGTGTTTCTGAGAGGATAGGGGGTGTCCTTTTTTAAGGGAGAGAGATAAAGATTATAATGCCTCGACCTTATACATTACTTAATCCTGAGATAAGTGAATAATTAGGATTTAATTCACATTGAGGATCTATTTAGCTTTATAGATTTATATAATTAGGCCATAACTATTATATAACAAAACTAATTTTATAAAATTGACACTTCTACGGACTATACATTTTTCATCAAATAAAACTCTTTAAAATAAAACATGATTTCCTTTCTTGATAAAAATATTCTTGACAGCTTTATCTCTCTTACCCATCCTCATGCCCTGTGGAAAACATTTCCAAAACTTGTGATGAGCGTAAAAATCTCAGTAAGGGATACCTAAAGAAGGAAATAATTTAGTCTTACAAAAACATGAACCATGAATACTTTATCATGAAGTAATACTTTTTACATTGTTGAGGTAGTAAATACACTTCACTTAATATAATCTCATTGCTTATCATTTTTTGTAACTAAAATATTACCATAAACCCATAAATAGTGACATATAACAAATGAAGTTTACTTGGGACATAAACGTACTTAAATAGAATAACCATACGGGAAACTTCCACACATATCACTAAATATAATAACCATATAGATAAATTCCATATCCAATACATTATATTTTATAACGTAACAACCCATCCTTGGTTTACCGTGGAGCCAAACATGTTTGGTTTATCACATAGCCATCCATCTTTGGTTTATCTCGTAACCACCCATCAAATGTCCGACTACCATTATATAGTAACAACACATAAAATCGAAATTATCAATTTTTCAATCTTAACATTTCATTTCTAATCATAAGAAATAATTTAAAGATATTGAAATTGTAAATCCACTTTCAAAACCATTTTCAATACCAAAACACCCAAAAATGAAATAAAGGTATTTCTTTTTCTTTTAAAAAAACATTAATGCTTATAGAGGAAGCCAAATATCAAATAATGTTTATGACGGTGAAGAGGACGTTGTTGCTAAATATGTTAAAAACATTCATTTTTTTGTTTAGTAAAACACTTTGTAAAAAAATGTTCCATTTTAATGGAATTAAAAGTCAAATGGGTTTATTATATATCAAATAAAGAAGACAATCCTTAATGAAAGGAGATTGAGACGAAATCCTTACCTTGAGTCTGAATCGTCACGTTCAATTATTATGTTTCTTAATAAAAATCATATTTTAATTTATACTTGATTTATAACATTTTTTCAAGATTATTATTCATCTTATATCACTTTTTAACGTTTTATGAAAATTACATAATTATTTAAGTTCATATCAGACGTTTTGTCGATATTCAGTACTTGAGTCGAAAATGAAATTGTATAACTTGTTTTGATGTAAATTGTAGAGACCCAAAACTTGACGTACATGGACATTACATTACTTTTGCGGAATACTTAGTACATAACAAAAACACACACACAAGGATCGTAATAGTTTAGTGTCTTTGGAAACTCGGAATATAATCTTCTAATCGTGGTGAAAGATCTTCAAAATCTCCCATAAAGATCTTCCTTTTTTTTACCTAAAACCTTTCTTTATATCCTGGGGAAAAGAAAACATAAAAGGGTGAGCTAAAATGCTCAGTAAGGATATACAAAAGAAATAAAAATCATATCATATCTTTTTGAAAATCATAACCTGCAAAAGAGATCATAATATCTTAACATGGAACAAATCATAGAAGTGAAAATGAGATCCCCATAATCATAACATAAAACATGAAACTTTGTGGCATTCACACATAATCATAGAGAATCATTTCTTGTTAGTCAAGACTCATTGCCAAGACTATCTTAGTGGACAAAGTCCCTTTCTGAATCGAGTAACCCTCGTTTCAGTCTTGTTTCACTTAACCGGTATAACCTACCGTTCCAGCCCTGTCTATCTCATGAGATATGAAATCTTTACCCAATGCATTGGAGGGAGATATAGGTCCCACCCATCTTATAATGAATCCTTTCTTATGTGTGCCACATAATCATAAAACATACATCATCGCATAACACATGTAACAAAAATAGGATTCTTGAAACATCATGACATCATAAATCAATTCATATAAGATAATGGAATTCATAAAAATAATTCCATCACAACATGATCAAATCAATGTAATAATAGGGATAAAAAACAGAACCCTTTATTATCTTAGATGGAAAATAATTTTGATAAAACACTTGAACTTCATTCTTGAGGAAAATATCCTTTCTTCTTCAAAAACATTTTTCCTTTCATAACATGTCATACAATTTTAAAATAAAAGAAGTTGATTAAAAATAAACTTGAAAACTTGTAAAGGAAGCTTCTTGGAAATAATGTTTTAAAAATCCATTCAAGCCGTATAAGTTAAAAAAAACATTCTTCGTACTTTTGTCGGAAAAGTCAAAAAGTACCTAGTACGAAAAACGACAAAAGATTCCTTTCATACATATTACTAAAAACTCACCGAAGGGTAAAAATGGATTTAAACAATTGTAGGTGGATGGAAATAATATTACATATTGATGAAACATGGACATGGATGATAAAATACACCCTAGTAAATACTTACGAATAAACAATCTCGGATAAAAATGAGATTGTGATATTTCCCTTACCTTATGTCCGACTTGCTTTGTAAGTGTCCGAACCTCCTGTATAATGATTTAAATCATGTTATTGACTTATTCAAGAATCATATTCATTGTTATGATATCATATATGGTTCAATTATGACATTATATTACCCGTTCTTTTGTAAATTCCATGTTAAAGAAGCATTTTGGGTAAAATCGTTTCATTTATCGTAGGTGTTTTGACTTGTTGTTCTTGACATCATTATTACTTATATCATGATTTACTTACATCCAGAATATAAAATATGATTTATATATCATATATATTCAGTATATATATATATATAATAGATAGATAAATAAAATGAAAAACACCGTTCATGGAGACGGTAGTCCGTACGTACGCATGAACGCTGTTTTACTTTCCTTATTGTCTTGAAATGGAAGTAAGTAGATGACATACATATATATATATACATAAATCCAGTAGCTTTATAATGTCATATATTTCATTTTTTATATATATATACTTTATAATCATTCTTAAATGGTTAACATATAGAATGAATCTCATCGCGTCGTGGAGACGGTAGTCCGTACGTACGCACGAGCGATGATATCATTTCCATAAATATTGAACTGAATTGAAGTGGATTATACAATATATCAGAAAGAATATGATGTTGTAATAACTATGTATAGTTATTGTTTACACCATTATACCCATCCATGTAAGGTGGTGGTGGAAAATAGATTACACCACGGCGTGAAGACGGTATTCCGTACGTACGCACGCGCGGTGATTTCTTTTTCCGTAGGATGGATAGATAGTGAAATAGGGTTGTTTCATACTTATAATAACATATCAGTATATTAGTGATACTGATGTTATTACGTCATAATGAAACAACCTAAGAAGAAGAAGTGGAAGAAGAAATAAAGATGAAAGAATTGGTAACGGTAATTACCTCTTCTTTGAAGCACCTCTTTGAGACCTCCTCTTAGGGCACTAAAATTGGTCTTTGAGGAAGAACAGAACCTCTAGGATGTTTCTAGGGAAGTGGAGAAGAGATTTTGTCAGGGGTTGGGCGAGCTTGAGTGCTCAAATTGGTGTGAGGAGGAGGGGGAGGGGGTGTCCTTTTATAAGGGAGGAGAGGGGCACCTTAGGAATACCTCAAAATATTATTTTATATTAATGTCAAAATCGGTTTATAATGGTTCCAAATGGTCTTATTTCGAAGCTAAAGTGGGGATGGGTCGAAATCCTATCAACCAATAAGATTTAGACAAGTTTAGTGTATTATTTTAACCTTATCAATTAGATTTAACTCTAAGTTAAATAATTTAACTTTTACCGTGTCTTTTTGTTTTCTTTCACTATATGGTTAATACACTTACTATAACATGACAAACGAACCCCAAATTGATTATTATTAAAACATATATCCTTATCTAAGTCATTTGGCCGAACCTTAGATTTTTAGGAATAAAATAACAATTAATAATATAATATTTGATTTAAAAACTATTTTGTGTCAATTTTGACACTATTTGATATATGATTTTTGTGAAAGTCATAACAGAATTATATGTTCGAACCAAGTTGATTAAATCAACACTAATATATCATAGTAACCTAGAAAAGTAGTGGAATTCATAAAAAGTCTCAAATTACATTCATTTGAGCATTTATAACATCAATTATGTTAATATTTCCTTAAAAGGGTAATTACTGCATCATCGTTGTGTCATATATAAATTAATTTATTTAAAGTCTAAAAATTATAAATAAAATATCATTATGTAGGAAAGATTTTTAGCTTTCTAAGGAATATTTATAGTCGAATTTATCTTATGTATAAACCCATATTAAAAATGTTTTAGTTATTAAACTTTGATTTTAACTATTTTAACTATTTATTAAATAAAATAATATTAAATGTCATAATCTAATCCAAGTGGACCTAAATGGTCATATTATATTCATAAGGTTGTTTTTGGTCGAATTACACTTATCCAATAGAATTAGGACATGTGTTAGGGTAATAGTAATATCATATTTACCCTTAGTTACCCAATTTACTATTAACCGTGGTAAAAAAAAGTAAAAAGTTACTATTCACCAAAAATTATTTTCATCTCATTGAACCACATTTTAGTCCTTGATATTAACCGTGTCTGTCGGATTTTCGAAATTCCATTCACAGAAGCGGTAAAATTAAGTTTTATGCAAAATTCAGTTTTTAACCTACCACTTAGTAGTTTCACTATTCATCAAAAATTGATGTTTTTCAGAGCAATGCCAAATTTTCATCCTAAGCTATATTTCATATTCCGAATTCAAAAATGAAGTCTATTTTACCAAATTCATAACATAGATGTTGCATTAACTAATTTTATAATTAAATCCCGCTGTTAAAACAAATAGCGTGTTTTTAAGAAACAATATCTATCAAAAGATTGACACTTGTTTATGTCTGGTTTAAATGTGAAATTACATCCAATGACCAACATTGTATTAAATTGTAAAAATATATTCTAAATATACTTTAAAACAACTCAAATTAATAATTTATCACTATTAATTATTTTGATTAAAAAAGTTGTTTTTAATTATAATTTAGTAATTTTCACTATTCATCAGAATATGAAAGTTATCCGAAAAGTACCAAAATTTCACCTTAGGCTTAATTCGATACTCCGAATCCAAAAATAAAGTCCATTTTGAAAAATAAAATTTACAAAATTTCAAAAAGTGGTTATTACTATTCATAACGGCTAGTTTTAATAATATTTTAATAGCGTATTGTTGTTTAGTGAAACTCGTTATTGCGTACTACACACGCTATCGAGGAAGGTCGCGATTGCGTGTAATGCAAGGCAAATCAAGGATGCGTGTTGTGCAAGCTCCTTTTGGTGTAGCGTACAACACAAGACATTAGTGAAATAAAAAAAATATTTTTCATAAAATCTCGGGCTGTTACATAAATTGTCAATGTTGTCAAAATACCATCCCTAAAATATTATTAACGTTTTAAATACCATATAAATAAATTAAATATGTATTTATATTATCCATAATATTTGGAGATAAGAAATTAAACACACAATTCATGGAGACGGTACGCCGTACGTACACACGAACGATAATTCTATTTCTTTGTAATATTAAAGGAATGAAAACTAAATGATACATAGGTATATTATTATTCTATTATAATATTTATTTTATATATGTTACATAAGTTCATTAACATCATCCTTTATACGTTCCATGTATGACACAGAGGAGCTATAACACTTTGCGTGGACGGTAGTCCACACTTCCTCAAATGAAATTATCGTATTTACACATTATGGAAATCATAAAGGTATGTTATAATAAAATTTATACAAGCTTAGATAAAATAGATATATAATATATATCATATATAAATAAAGTTACATCATAATGTCCCCCATTAGAGGTGGTAGGAGAAAATTGAACAATCATCATTTCGTGAGGCACTAGTTTGCCACACACAGAAACAATATGTTCTATATACATTAGATAGAGGTTTGTGTAAGTGTAGGTAAAAACAATTATATAAAAAACATACTAATATATATAGTATACTGGTGTTGTTATAAAATAATTGAATAAAAATATTTTAGGGGGTTGGATAAGGAAAAAAATAAATGAAAGTAGTTTGAGAGAAGGCGTTACCTCTAAATTGGGTAACTCCATTTTTTATATAAGCCAAAAGGATTTATAAAATTTACTTCTTTCCGAGGTAAGGCTTATTGGATGATGGTAGGGATGTTGGGATCATATCTAAGAATAATTTTTTCATGAAAAGGGGATTTTGAGGTGTGAGTAAGTGGATAGAGGTGGTGGACTTTTATAAGATGGCGGAGGGGGCACTTTTAGAAATTCTTGAAATATTATTTTTTACTAAATTTGTTTTTGAATTATAATAGCTTCAGAGTGATATATTTAAAGAATAAAATGATTATGGGTAAAAATCCTCTCAACCAATATTATTTATACAATTTTAGGTCAGAAATTGAATCGTATCTTTAGGCATTAACCCTTAGTTAAATAAATTAACTCTTACCATGTCTTCTTGTTTTTTTAAACTATATGTTTAATATAGTTACTATAAAATTCCAAGTGAACATAAATTTGATAATTAATGAAATTTTTTACATTATTTAACTCATTTGGTCAAATTTAATATTTTTATGACTATTATATCAGTTAATAAAATTCTATTTCTTTTAAAAACCATTTCTGTCAATTTTGAAACTATTTAGTAATTGTTTTCTGATAAAGTCATAAGAACTTGATTAATTAGAAAAAAATACATAAAATCAAAGATAAAATCTCAAAATAATCCATTAAATTAGTTGGTGGCATAAAAATATTTAAATGAAATTTATTTTAATATTTATTATATAATTGTTTTGAATCTTTCCTTAGTAAGGTAATCACTCCATCTTGATTATGTCATTAATCAATTTATTTTTTTAAGGTATCAAAATTATAAATAAAATACCTTGATTTATAAAATATTTTTAACTTTATAATTAATATTTATAGTGAATGTGATCAGTTATATAACCCAATATTTAATTTTTTTTTGTAAAAAGATTTATGTTTATGTTATATTTATTGTTTCTTTAAATTAAATGTTATAACATATCATTATCACAGCCAAGTGGATACCAAATTTAAAAATTTCTACCCAAGGATCTTTTGGTCGACCATGAAACATAAAATAATATTAGGACATGTGTTAGTGTAGTTTTATATTATTATAATATTATTTTTACTCTTATTTACGTAATTTACCCTTTAACCGTGGTAAATAAAAATAATTAGATAAGTTACTATTCAAAATGTCCAAAAATAAATGGTACCTAATTACATAATTTATATGTTATGATTCCAAATATGGAATCCATTTTTCTAAATTTAAAACATATATATTTCATTAATTAATTAAAAATTAATTCCTGTTGTCCAAACAAGAAGGCGAGGTTTTAAGAAGTAAAAACAATAAAAAGATTATCATGTGTTTATATCCAATTTGATTGTGAAATTAATTTCAATGAACAACACTAAATTAAATAAAAAACAAATAATATAAATATACTTTAAAACCAATTAAAATATTAATCTATCAATACATTAAAATTAGACGAAAAGGCCGGTTTGAATTAAAATATAGTATTTTTCATTATTCATTAAAATATTAAACTTATAATAAAAATACCAAAAATTCAACCAAAATAATTTTTTATATATTATGTAAATTATAACTTATAATATAGTCAAAAAAATATATTTACAAATTATTCTTCATCAAAAGGTTGTAAACCTACCTTTTTAAAATATTAGAGTGTTTAATGTTTAAAATTGGATTTATTCTCATTTTAAGCCAATAAAATTCATTGGATAAATGTAAAAAAAATTTACAAACATGTGTAATAATAATTTACTTAGTTATTTTCATTCTCACTAATAAAATGGTTAGGTGTTAACAACCATTTTAAATAATAATAATAATATTATATTATTTTTCGGTATAACTCAGTGTTGTGTGCAATGTTACATTTTAGAGGATCCAATTGTTGCGTGTAAATTATACTATAGAACAAAGTGCCCCCTATAATGTAAAATTAATATATTATTCTTAAACATTAAAAGTTATGAAAATGTATTATTCTATAACTACCTAGGATGTTACAGAGAGGATACATTGGGAATTTTTCAAAACGCTAAAATAAATTATTATCTTACTCAAGTTGAGTGTCTCCAGAATGATAATTAATTGAATATAATATGTATATCGTGGAAATAACATCATCCCAAAAAATTTAAGCAACATTTTTTCGATAATTTAAGACTTATCTCATAGGTTGATCCCTCTTTAAATTTGTTTTAACTTTTAACGTGGTAAAATATATTTAATGATTTTAATATTTAGTACGACTAAAAATTTATTTGAAGTTATTAAAATTTATTAATTTTTATGATTTCAATTTTTTGAATCCACATTATAATATTCAACTCCTAATAATGGAAATTATTAATTAAAAAAAAACCGCAAAACATGATGATTTTTTTCATGAAAATTATATTTTTAAGTATAACTTTTTTATTGAAAAATTAAGAATAATATCAATTAAAATGAAATTAATAGGATAATATATAACAAATAAAAGACTAATGAAATTATGAAACATATTTTTATAGAAACGAGACTATGTAAATTTTTTAAGGGAAAAGAATGTTTTCTATAAAAACTGATTTTTTTAATATTCAATGAAAATTTTAAAATTTTACAAAACTCACAATAAATTTTTGATAAGATATATTTGGTAGGATTATTTCAAAAATTATATAATTTTTTAAAATAACCTTTCTATAATTGACATAGATTTATTATAATATCCATGAACAAAATGTAATAAAACCCATTTTTATAGAGAATATGTTTTGGAGGCATAAAAGGAATTTACTAAAAATCGAGTACTTATTTATCATGAATTAATAAATAAATTTTCATCACATAAAACCCCTATATATATTTTTTATAATGTGAGTTTTCTCTTTCATATCACTAATTTAACGACTATGTTATAATGGTATACTATATCATTGTTCATTTACACTCGATGTTTCGTGTATAGCCAAATATCGAAGAAATTCTATTTATATGAAGAGAAATATATAATAAAATCTCAGCATGATACATTATTCCATCCATTTTAGAGCTTCTTACAAAATATTCTATCACGACCCATTCTCGGGGCCCGTGCCTTGACTAACCCAAGCCTACCTTCCATAGGCCAGGGGCTGGAAACTAGCACCAAAGGTGTAAAACCCAAAAGAAGGGAAGGAATTTCCTTTAAAGAGTAAACAAACACCACAGAGTACGCAAATGAAGTAAACACTAAGAGAAACTGGGTACAAGGTAAGTGCTGAAAGAAAAAGGGCTAGTATACAAACCCAACTAAAAGTATAGTACAACTGAAAGAAAGTACAACAACAGAAAGTAAAATAGTAAAATCGAGTCGTCCTCCAGAAATCCCACCTGAAGGGGTGGGTACAGATAGTATCCTCAACTTCTCGGCCCGACCGTCCGCTCCGTGTACGTCCTGCAAAGTGGTCCACCTCCAGGTACCGTCCAGCTCTACAAGCCTCCACCTTGATCAGTGATTTCTATCGTCTGCAACCAATACAACGTAGTGCGGGCATAGCCCGTGCAGGGGTGAGTATACGATACTCAGTGGGGACCCCGAGACCTCCGATGGTCTCCCAGAATCCACGAAGGATAAAACACAAAGGAAAGATACAATCATGAAGTATCAACAACATAACTTAGGTATATACCCATACATATACCTAAGTCATTAGTGACCATTCGACTCCAGCTCTCGAGCCCAAGGAGAACCCAGTCCACATAGGAAATCACAAACCAGTACACACAGGAAAACACAACCCAATCCACATTGGAAAGCAAATCAAACACATCAATGATAATGATTGAGAATCAAGACTCAACTTACAGAGGTATACACTTTGTAAGGAGATGGAGATGATCAGATGTGGCCACTAATTCATCTAAGCTATTGGACCCACATAGGATACAAGACAAGCTAAGATGTCGAACCCACAAAGGATACAAGACCAACTACTCTGCCGGACCCACATAGGATACAAGAACAGTAGTCATCGTCGTCGAACCCAGGGAGGATTCCAGTATGGTCGTCGTCACTGAAGAACCCATGGAGGATTCAAGTACAGTCATCATCACTGTCGAACCCACAGAGGATCCAAGTTCAGTCGTCCACGTTGGAGTCGCAGCCGCAGCCAACTCTAGGGTTCCGGCACATAGCATGCTCTATTCCGGGAGGGTCCGCTCCTCGAACAAGAGAGAGAGAGAGAGATGATACATCAACTGTCACAAAGTCCAGAGTTGATGTATCCCAAAGTTCCGTCTCGTCAAAAGAAACCCGACCCAACAGACGGTGCGTCAATCAGACACTCGATATGAGAGTTATTAGCTTTTCCGTTCTGGGGGCCCGATTGTTTTTTAAGCTAAAAGTAACCCGAATGTACTCCATATGCATCCAAACCTCAAGAGGAGTAATCCAAAAGTACCTTATCAACAAAATGATCCCAAAAAAATTGACAGTTCGTCAATCGGATGTCCGGTCCTTAAGATATAAGCGTTTCCGCTCCAAGGGACCGGTTGGTTTCGGGTTCGAACCAACCCGGACAAACCCAAACTTTGCTGAAACCTTGAGTGTAACATACTGAAATGACCGTATCAATCCAAGGATTCATAATCAACTGACGGTGTGTTGATCGGAGGACCGTAGCACAAGTTATGGGCTAAAGACTGAAAGTGGTCCGAAATGGGGGGTTTGGGCCCGGTCCGACCCTGCCCAACCCCCCTGGGGCGGCCCAAACCGGGTCGACCCGACCCGGGTCCGGGGTCGGTCCAGTAGGGCACGGCCCGACCCGTATGGGTGCAGCCACGCCCGGTCCGCGCGACCCTCCCCGGCCTGACCGGGGGGGGGGGGGGTGCGTTGGCTCGGCCAGCGGCCCAGCAGGGGGGACGCGGTCCCCCCTCCCTTTGCTCTCTCTGGACGCGGTGGGTGCCTTGTCTCCTATGGATTCCACGGGGCTGCGGGATTTGGTCCCCTTACACCGCAGTTAATACCACGACGGCTCCTGCCGGCAGCATACCGGGGTGCCGCCGCCTCTGACCGGCTGGCCGGTGTCGGCCACCGGTGACTCGTACCGCCAGAGATGTCCGCGGGCCACCAGAGTCATTCCGGTGGTCCATTCTTGCTCCAGTCTACGCCTGCAGTCGTCTCGGGGCCCGCTCTTCACTGTGATGGCCTTAAAACGCCTTTTCGGTCCCGTTTCATCGTCACCCATTGTTCTACGCATCAAGAACAACAAACCAGTGTGTTCGGACATGTTCGTTGGTCTGAACCCACCACATTAGTGGTTCAAACAACTCCCAACAATTATACATCATGCCAAGGGTATAAATCACCTAAAGAAAAATAAACCAAAATCCCTACCTCAACCAGGAAGACGATTGTTGGAATCACAGTACACGCCGTCGCGAAGAAGAGGATCATAGGCGTCGTCGGGGTGAGCTGAGGAGGAAGTGGCGTCTTCTTTCTGGATGCGGGGAAGAGGTTTGGTGGGGTGTCGTCAATCTCCAAGGAACCGACCTTATTCTTCGTTCTTCGCCAGAGGCTTGTGTGGTTGGCCTTTCGTCAAAAGTTCCTCCCGCAGTTTGTAAATTCGTTTTCCAAAGGGGTGATTAATAAAAGAATTAATCCTCATGTTGTGTTCATTATTATGGTTCATTAATGAACCTTAATTAATGAACCTATTAAACACACGGGAATTGTTGTTACAAAAACAAAGGGACGAGTCATTAAATGGCCCCATTTATTGATCACCGTTACACTGCGTCTCCGTTAACTGTTGCTCAACGGTGGAAGAAAAAGTATAAAATAACTTATAGTTATTTTATTATATAAAATTCTTTTCCTGAAAGATGAAAAACTTATCTTTTTCGTCCGACCCTTGCTGGTTGAAGTTAAGCTTCACCTAAGCGAATCCTGGCGCTGCGTATTCATCGGTTCCCTTAGATTTTAATTCTGAGAACCGGTTAAAAAGTTAGAAAAACCCTCTTGTTCTTTCACTGAACGTACCCTAGCTAAACTTTGAAAATTGATTCCGGGCACACCGGGCCTCAGAATCAAGCGCCGTCAGATATTGCGTTCTCATAAAATCCCAAATAAATTAAAATAAAAATCCTTGAAATTTACGGGTCTTTAAATTAATCCCACCTCAGGGATTTATGTCCCTGTAAAGCTACATCATAAACTAGGAAAAACATGAGGGTACTAAGCACGCATCTGAGCCTCCTGATCCTATGTGCTCTCGTGGAGGTTCCCATGCTGCCACCTGACACGCACTAGAGGAATCGACCATCCACGTAGGGCCTGCTCTTATCGATCCTCGATATCCACCTGGACCTCTACAAAAGCCACCCCATCCTCGATGTCCAGCTCCCCATGACCGATGATATGTGTCGGGTCATGCGCGCATCTCCTCAGCTGAGATACGTGGAAGATGTCGTGCACCCGATGCAACTGAGGTGGAAGAGCCAGGCGATAAGCCACCTCGCCTATCCTGCTGAGAACCTGGAATGGTCCGATGAAGAGCAGAGATAACTTGTCGCCCCAGCCGAATCTCCGTAATCCATGCCGAGGTGAGACCTGTAAGAAAACATGGTCGCCATCCTTGAACTCTAGTAGTCTTCGCCTCCTGTCAGCATAGGACTTCTGTCGGCTCTGAGTAGTCCTCATCCATTCCTGGATGATCTGTACCATCTCTGTCGTGGCCTAGACCATCTCTGGTCCTATAAGTGCTGACTCCCCAGGGTCTGTCCAGCACAGAGGTGATATGTAAGGTTGGCTGTACAAGGCCTCGTATGGTGCCATCCCGATGGTGGAGTGGTAGCTGTTGTTGTACGCAAACTCCACCAAGGGTAGGTGATCCTCCCAACTGCGACCAAAGTCGAGGACACATGCACGGATCATGTCCTCGAGAGTCTGAATGGTCCTCTCTGTCTGACCATCCTTCTGTGGGTTAAAGGCTGTTCTCAGGCGTAGCTGCATCCTAAACTCCTCCTGCAACCCCTTCCAATGCCGGGAAGTAAAGCGGGAATCTCGATCGGATACGATAGTCGATGGAACACAATGAAGCCGTTCGATCTCCGGAACATAGAGACATCCCAATCTCTCCATTGAGCCCTGCTCTATAATAGGTAGAAAGTGGGATGACTTGGTGAGTTGGCCTACGATCACCCAGATGGAGTCGTGTCCTCTGGAAGTACGTGGAAGCCCCATCACAAAATCCATAGATATCCCGTCCCACTTCCAATATGGGACCTCTAAGGGCTGTACCAAGCTTGCAGGTACCTGGTGCTCCGCCATCACTTGCTGGAAAGTGAGACATTGATAAATGAACTCTACCACAACCTTCTTCATACCCGGCCACTAGTACTATCGTCTGAGGTCCTGATACATCTTTGCTACTCCAGAATGTACCGTAGAGGGGAAGTGTGGAACTCCCACAACACCTCCTTCTGTAATGTAACTGGTACCATGGTAGGTCCCTAGAAGAGGATGACATGCTCCCTGCCTTCAGAAAATCCATTGGGTGCTAGCCCGGAGGATATCTGAGCACGTCGCGCCTCATAGCCAACGTCTCCATGATGTTCCTCTCTGACCCAATGAAGAAGTGGAGGAGTGACTGTAGATAGGCTTCCCTATCTCTATCTATGAAGAATATCTGCAAAGCGGCTAACTGCTACGTCGCCTCCCCAAGTAGCTGAATGCCTGATCTCCTTCTGAGAGAATTAGCCACAACGTTCCCCTTTCCACAAGTATAGACAATCTCAAAGTCATAATCCTAGAGGAAATTGAGCCATCGCCGCTGTCTCAGGTTCAAGTCCTTCTGCGAGAAGATGTACCTGAGACTCTAGTGGTCAGAGTACACTGTAAAGAGCTCACCCATCAGATAGTGTCGCCACGTCTTCAAGGCAAAGACCACTAATACTAACTTCAGGTCATGGGTAGCGTAGTTCTGCTCGTGCTGCCTCACCTGTCATGATATATAAGCGATAATTGCTTGCTCCTGAATTAGGACATACCTGAGTCCGGTCCTTGATGTGTTGTAGTAAACTACGTACCCTACGCCCTCCTCCGATAGCCTCAAGATGGGCACACTGGTCAATCTCTGCCTCAGCTCTTGGAAGCTCTACTGACATCTGTCTGACCACACGAAGGGTTTCCCCTTCTTCGTCAAAGTTGAAAGCAGTGCTGCAACTCTGGATAAGTCTGGTACAAATCTCTGATATTACCCATCCAGACCTAGGAAACTCCACACCTCCATCACGCTCCTGGGTGGCTCCCAAGCAAGTACTGCCTCGACCTTCGTGGGATCCACTGCAACTCCCACCTCAGAGATGACGTGCCCCAAGAAGTGAACCTCTCAAATCCAGAACCGGAACTTCAACAGCTTACCATAAATATGGTTCTCTCAGAGTGTATGCAGTACAACCCATAGGTGGTAGGTGTGCTCCTCCTTGGTCATCGAGTAAATCAGTATGCCGTCATTGAAGACTACGACAAACCGATCGAGGTAGGGATGGAGGATCCTGTTCATGAGACTCATGAAAACTGCTGGAGCGTTGGACACACCGAAAGGCATGACCAATAACTCATAGTGGTCATACCGACACCTGAAGGCAGTCTTCTGCAGATCCCCATCCCGAACTCAGAGCTGATGAAAGCCTGACCTGAGGTCTATCTTCGAGAACCAACGTGCTCCCTTGAGCTGATCAAAGACGACTTCAATCCATGGAAGTGGATACTTGTTCCTAACGGTCACCTAGTTCAGGCGACGGTAATCGACACACAGTCACAAGCCCCCATCCGTCTTCTTGGCGAATAGGACCGGAGAAGCCCAAGGTGAAACATTGGGTCAGATGAAACCTTTCCCCTGTAAGTCCTCTAGTTGTACCCGCAGCTCACGAAGCTCAGTGGGAGACATCCGATATGATCGAGTGGATATCGGTGATGTCCTGGTGTACAGGTCTATATATAAATCTACCTCTCTGCGAGGAGGTTGTCCTTGAACATCTTGAGGAAAAACATCTGCATACTGATCTAGCACTACAGTAAAACTCAAACTCTGTACGTCAAATGCTCCAAGGATGAGACTAGCCAAATGATGTGTGATTGGATTCCCTTTCCTCTGCGTGAGTCCATCATGTACTGTGAAGGTTCCCTTATCGCCGGTGAAGGTGAACCTGGTCCCATCCATGCAGACACACCACACCTTGCACCTAATACAGTCGATCTAAGCATGGACTGTAGATAACCAGTCCATACCCAAGATGACGTCGTAAGGCCTCGATGCCGCTACAAGAAGATCCCAGCTGAAGCTCTCACCTCTTAGAGTATGCTCACACTACCGGCACCAGTGCATAATCATCGAGTATACTTCCATATAAGTTTCTAGCCTCAAAGATCGAGCCAACAGATTCGTCGAAATCTACGAGCTCCGAACAAGGTCTACGACAATAAAAGAATGACTCGCTCCTGTGTCTATAAGAACTAAAACAAGGGTGGAGTAGACACAGATAGTACCTCAAATCATCTCGGGTGCGCCGTGGTCGTAAGTCTCCGATGCCTGGAGCTGCGCCTGCCTCTGCCCGCCAGCTTGCTGTGGTCGGGGTGGACCTCCTGGCGGTGGTGGTGGTAGAGCCTCGAAGCGTCTTCCACCACCCGCTGCTCGGCCAGCTCCTATGCCTCATACGCCTACTCCCTATGGACCTCCATGGTTGAACCTATGCCTCTGCCTGGGAGGCCCCTCCACTGTTTGCTGCTCATCTTCATGGTTGTTCGGGCAGTCACGAGCCATGTGGCCCTGCCCGCCACATGCATAACATTGTCTTCTCCTCGGAAGGCAGGCTCTGTGCCGTGTGCCCCGCACAGCCAAAACTGAATCCTAAGGTCACCCAGCTGTTGGCCTTGTCCGCTTTGAACCATGTGTCATTTGTCGACTGCCAGCTGCAGAAGATTCTGCTTCGTGCCATCCTGCGGTGGGTCTCGCTACTGAAGGATGCTCAGCGAGAAATCCCTCCACTATCAGGGCTCTCTCCAGAACCCCCTCCTAGTTCGAGATGCTGATTGGAATCAACGAAGCTCTAATATCATGCCTCAGAGCCTTCTCAAAGGTCTGGGCCCAGAAGAATGGGTCTCGTACCATGTCTGTGGAGTAGCGCGAGAGGTCGGTAAACCTCACTGAGTACAGGGCTACGGACATGCTCCCCTGCCGCAGCTGCAATAACTCCTGGATGCGCACCACACAGAGGGTGGCTGGTATGAACTCCGAGCAGGAGAGGCTCTTGAAGTCCGTCTAAAGCAGAGATGCCTCATCATGCACCTGGAGTATCAGGATCCACCATATACCTACTGCTGCATGCAGGAGACCCACAGAAAGGATCACCATGAGTTCTGCTGGTGTCCCTACCAACCTGAAGACTCTGATGACAGCCTCCGGCCAATCCTCGGCTGCCTTTGGATCCATCTCTCTACAGAACCTGGGTAGCCTCTACCTATGAAACTCATGCAATGCGCTCAGGAAGCGTGCACTCTTCGCCGCTGGGGCTGGTAGCATCGGTGGCTCGGCGGGTAGAGGTACCGTCGGTGCCTCCGCAATAATGGGGCCCTGCACTGAGGCTTCATTGCTCGGTGGGCTGTCGTTTCGCACAAAGCTCAAAACCCTAGCTGGATGCCATTGTGGGGCCATCCTAAAAAGAAACAGGTGCGCCAAGGTTAATACAGTATACCTGGTGAGCTGACACAAAGTAATCAAAAAAGAAAACTTTTTAAAATTAAACACACACGCAATTAGTGTTTTCGTGCACGGAGTAAAAATCAGAAGTCAGGGTCCTGGTGTATGTATACATTGGCCGTTGCACCAACACTGGACTCCCTGGACTGAGAACCACACTCAATACCCTTAACACTATTTCTCTACAGAGAAGAAATTATCAGAGTCCTGAGTTCTGCGGTAGAACAGACTCCTCTGATACCAATTTGTCACGACCCGTCCTCGGGGCTCGTGCCATGACTACCCCAAGCCCGCCTTCTATTTGCCAAGGGCTAGATACTAGCACCAAAGGCGTAAAACACAAAAGAAGGGAAGGAATTTCTTTTAAAGAGTAAACAAACACCACAGAGTACACAAGTGAAGTAAACACTAAGAGAAACTGGGTACAAGGTAAGTGCTGAAAGAAAATGGGATAGTATACAAACCCAACTAAAAGTATAGTACAAATGAAAGAAAGTACAACAACAGAAAGTAAAACAGCAACACTGAGTCATCCTACAGAAATCTCACCTGAAGGGTGGGTACATATAGTCTCTTCAGCTGCTCGACCCGACTGTCCGCTCCTTGTACGACCTGCCTAGTGGTCGTCCTCCAGGTACCGTCCAGCTCTACAAGCCTCCACATTGATCAGTGATGTCCGTCATCTGCATCCAACACAACGTAGTGCGGGCATAGCCCATGCAGGGGTGAGTATACGATACTCAGTAGGGACTCCGAGACCCCCGAAGGTCTCTCAGAATCCACGAAGGATCAACCAAAAAGGAATTATACAATCATGAAGTATCAACAACATTACTTAGATATTTTCCCATACATATACCGAAGTCATCAGTTACTGTGTGGATCTAGCTCCAGAGCCCAAGCACAACCCAGTCCACATAGGAAAGCACAACCCAGTCCACACAGGAAAACACAACACAATCCACACAGGAAAGCAAGTCAACAACATCAATGATAATGATTGAGAATCAAGACTCAGCTCACACAGGTATACACTTCGTAAGGTGATGGAGATGATCAGATGTAGCCATTGATTCATCTAAGCTATCGGACCCACAAAGGATACATGACCAGCTAAGCTGTCGGCCCTATAAAGGATACGAGACCAGCTACTCTGCTGAACCCACATAGGATACAACTATAGAGTCAAATACTGTTGGAACCACACAGTATACAAGAATAGTAGTCATCACCATCAAACCCATGGAGGATTACAGTACGGTCTGCGTCGCTGTCGAACCCACGGAGGATCCAAGTGCAGTCATCATCATCGCAGTCGCAATCACAACCAACTCTAGGGTTCCCGCACACAGCATGCTCGATTCCGGAAGTGTCCGATCCTCGAGCAAGAGAGAGAGAGAGAGAGATGATACATCAACTGTCACGAAGTCCAAAGTTGATGTATCCCAAAGTTACGTCACGTAAAAAGAAACCCGACGCGACAGATGGTGCGTCAATCGGACGCCCGGTCTAAGAGTTATTAGCTTTTCTCTACCACAGGCATGTTTAGTTTTTTAAGATAAAACAAACCCGAACGTAATCCAGCTGTGTCAAAACCTCAAACGGAGTAATCCAAAAGGACCGTCTCAACAAAAGGATCCCAGTGCGATTGACAGCTCATCAATCGAAAGTTCGGTCTTTATGATATATGCGTTTTTGCTCCAAGGGTCCGGTTGGTTTTGAGTTCGAACCAAACCAGCCATACCCTAAATTTGCTGAAACCTCAAGTGTAACATACCAAAACGACCGTCTCAATCCAAGGATTCATACGAAACTGATGGTGTGTCGATCAGAGGTCCGTAGAAAATGTTATGGGACAAAGACCAAAAGTGGTCCGAAATGGGGGTCTGGGCCCGGTCCGACCCGGCCCAACCCCCTTGGGTCGGCTCGAACCAGGTCAACCTGACCAGGTTCTGGCCCCGGCCCCGCCGGGAGCGTCCTGGAGTGGTCCGCACGACCCGCCCTGTCCCGGCCTGTCGCGGTCCACACGACCCGCCCCGGCCCGGCTGGTGTGGTGCGTGGGCTCAGCCAGTGGCTGAGCAGGGGGGGGGACGCGGTCCCCCCCTCCCTTTGCGCTCTGCGGACACGGTGGGCGCCGCGTCTCCTCAGGATCCCGTGTGGCCGCAGGATCCAGTACCCTGCCACCGCGTCTTCAGCCGTGGTGGCTCTTACCGGGGGCGCACCAGGGCGTCTCCGCCTCCGAGCGGCCGAACGGTGCCGGCCGCCGCCTCCGGCCGCCGACGACCCGCGCCGCAGGAGATGTCCGCGGGCCACCGGAGTCATTACAGTGGTCCGTTCTTGCTCCCATTTGTGACTGCGGTCGTCTCGGGACCTACTCTTTACTACGACGACCTTCAAACGCCATTGTGGTTCCGTTTCATTGTTGCCCAATGTTCCGCGCATCAAGAACAGAAAAGTGGTCGGTTCGGACTTGTTCATTGGTCTGCACCCACCGCATTAGTGGTTCAAACAACTCACAACAATTATATGTCATGTCGAGGGTATAAATCACATAAAAAAATAAACCAAAACCCCTACCTCAACCAGGAAGAAGATCGTTGGTGTTGCAGTACACAACGTCACGGAGAAGAGGATCATAGGAGTCGTCGGGGCACATTGAGGAGGAAGCGGCTTCTCATTTCTCGCTGCAAAGAAGAGGTTTGGTGGAGCTTCGTCAATCTCTGAGGAACCGGCATTCTTCGTTGTTCTTCATCGAAGGCTGGCGTCGTCGGCCTTTCGTGAGAGCTTCCTCCCACATTTTCTCAATTCATTTTCCAAAGGGGTGATTAATAAAAGAATTAATCCGCACGTTGTGTTCATTATTATGGTTCATTAAGGAACCTTAATTAATGAACCTATTAAACCCACGGGCATTGCTGTTACACAACCAAAGGGAAGAGTCATTAAATGGCCCCATTTATTTATCGTCGTTACACTGCGTCTCCGTCAACTGCCACTCATCGGTGGAAGAAGAAGTATAAAATAACTTATAGTTATTTTATTATATACAATTATTTTTCTGAAAGTATAAAAACTTATCTTTTTCATCCGTCCCTTGCTGGTTTAAGTTAAGCTTCGCCTAAGAGAATCCCAGTGCTGCGTATTCATCGGTTCCCTCGGATTTTAATTTTGAGAACCGGTTCAGAAGTTAGAAAAACCCGCTCGTTCGTTCACTGAACGTACCTGAGCTAAACTTCGAAAATTGATTCCGGGCACACCGAGCCTCGGAATCAAGTACCGTCAGAAACTACGTACTCATAAAATCCCAAAGAATTAAAAAAAAATCCTTTAAATTTACGGGTCTTTACATATTCCATAACAATAATAATACAACAGGGGATATGTTTAAAATGTCATATCTTCTAGTTCTAAAAAAGCTTTAAAAAATTTATAGTTTCCCAATAAAACGTCGACTATGTGAGTGGTCTTATTTCACATCACTTTTTATCCGTAATAAAGATTATCTACTAGTTATTCCTCATAAAATAAATCTATATCATGTTGTATGAGATTTTAATTTAGTACATGTGAAGGACCATGTATGAACATTTTTAGAAGAGATATATAGAATACATCATGAACATGTGAGAGGTTCAGTGGAAGTGCTTAACGTCAAGCAACCATCCCTACCAAATAATAAAATTTCAATTCTTTTGAAATATATAATGATGAAAATCAACTTATTTATAAATATCAAAACCTTATTCCATGGATATATTCATTGGAATGTATTTTCACAAACATCAAACTCTTGAACTCTTCGATTATTGTCAAAATAACAGTTCTATCTAGTCTAAGATGTCCATAAATCATATTAAATACTTATATCCTTATTTTTCATTTCCTATACTTTATTAGGTCCCAAAAGTAATATTTTTCTAAAGTCATCACATATAATTGTATTTTGGAAATTCCTTCAATATAGGGATTCATAAGGAGCCATATGTATGCTAGAGTGAAATAATTTATTTTATGAAAGTTATATCAATGAAAGGTGTTGATCCTTACCACCTTTAAAATTTATAGATGAATATATCAAAAAATTTCAGGAGTGTGAGTGTTCTTATCTAGTTGACCATCTATCAGATTATAACATGAAGTAATCATACTTAACTTCATATCTTGATATTTCTCAGTAATTATCTAGAGTCTTGATGTAATCCTCAGATCCCGATCAGATAAAATAGAATGTGGTAATCACTAAAACCTTACAAATTTGTTATTTTATATCATGTCAAGCTGATAAATATATAAATATTATCTTATTGAAAATAAATGTGTTTATTTTTGAAGATGATCTTCTATAGACCAGATAACATTGTACCCTTTAGATTTTTTGAGGAGTCTGACAATTAAATACATGACATTGTTTTCCCTTTTCCATTGTAGTATAGGTAATGGGTATTTCAACCCATCAGACTTCTTTCTCTCAGAATTAACATTATGAAATATTAGGCATTGAGATACATACTCTACAAAATCCATTTTCTTATTATACCACCAGAAAGACTCTTTCAAATATATATATAGTTTCTTTACCTTTATTATGAATAAATAATGATTAACTATTACCCTCTTCTAATAGATCAATACTAATGACCAGTATTGAACAGATAAAAAATTGGAAATGGAACCTTATCAAGACATCATGATCATAGTTGAACTTAGGAATACTTATCACCTTATTCTAGAATTCCAAATCCATTTTATATGCTTATTTAATCCTCACATGTATATTGTTTGAATATTCATATTATAATGTTATGACCTTTCCTATTTCCTCACTATTTCTAGGTCAACCTTATAAAAATCTAGAAATACAGGGTCTTCATAAATCCTCATCATAGAAAATGTAGAATTGAATTACAATATCAGATCATCATTCACATTGTTTTCCTTACTTTAGTTATAGTTTATTAATTATTTTTAATAATTTATCATCTCCAACCATATAATTTTTTTGAATATTTGTCACTTTATTTATGAATATATACTAAAATATTTTGGGATCAATAGATATATTTCACAGTTCACCATAAATATAATTCCCCAATGTTTTCATTGAAAAATTACTACTCTAATCTATAAATCATGAGTAGGTTAATTTTGAAAATGAATTCTAATTTGTAATAGGGAATATTTTATCACCATATAATTATTTATTAGGATGCACTGAATTCCCATATTTGATGAATCTATAAATATTACAAACCATTATCCATTGCATCGTAGTGTGAGAATATGTGTATTGGTCATCCATATTTTCATCTCCTTGAAATTTTCCTCACATTAGTATATCTCTATGTACTTGACTATTTTCTATGTTAGTATAAGAAAAATATATATTATAGTTACCATAGTTGGTCTTGTACTTTACTCATTAATTTAAAACTTTTAAGGATCCACTGAAATACCCTCATTGGGGATTATATATTATAATAAAATTGATTTTTATATCCAAAATTTACACTTAAAAAACATAGTATATAACTTTAACTTCATTATTGTATTTGGATCAATGATAAAATTATCTTAATGATATTAATTTACATTTGAATATATAATAAAATAATATATAAATACTACTTCCAACTAATCAAGGTTATCTCTAAAGGTTGTTTTCATTAGATTAATTAATTTACCTTTGGTATTGGTATTTCTAAATGGAATAATAATAAATTCATAATGAAAATGCAGCGTACAAAATGTTATCTTACATATATCCCCCATGTTTGAATTCAATTAATGATATACAAAATTATGTTTAATATTAGAAAAGTACTATGATCTGAATATTTGATCAATCAAGTCATCAATATGGGTTAAATGATAATTTTTCTTGGAAATTATGTTTTTAAGTTCTCTACATTGAATATAAAGACACATTGAATTTTTGTTCTTCTTAAAAAAAGAGTAGGTGAAACCCATGTTGAAACACTAGGGTGTTTGAATCTATCATTAGGATTTTCTTTGATTTTATTATTCAATTATTTTAAATCATTTTTGGATTTTCTATTTAGAGCCTTTAGAAATTGGTGTAACACCAGATATGAGTACTCTTAACAAATCTACATTAAGTTTTAGGGGAATACTAGAAAATTATTCAACAATTACATCATCATAATCCCTAACAATTGGAATAGATTTTATGTTGAGTTTATCTACAACCATTTGAGTTAAATATATTTAATTAACATAGAGTAAGACAAATATAATAGAAATAATATCCATTGGAAGTTCAAATTCCTACCCACACCAAAATAAGATCATTAGTTAATTATGAATACCAAACGTGAATTCCTTTACTTAGTAATTTAATTGATTTCTATATAAAGATATCAAATACCATCCTAGAAAAACACCAAATTCAATTAGAGGTAGAATCAAAATATTTATGGGAAATACATTCCCATGAGTTTCTATTTGAGAGAAGCTATATAATTAATATATGATCATCATGACCTGAGAAATTTCTTTACTTACAACTTAAAAACTAGTCCTTAAGGTGATGACATGATAACGTCACCAAAATCATTAAATATAAATGTTTTGGTAGATCTAAATAAATATAGAAAATTTCAATTCTAGACTCTATGGTTAGTGTACCATTCACCACTTTATTATCATGAAGAAATTCAATAGCATTGATAAAATTATTTTTCCTTTATCTCAAGGATAAATTTCTTTCTAATGTAGTTACCATCATTAAACCTCATATTAATGTATTTATTATAGTAAATTACATACTCCTTGTAATTATATAATTGGAGTGTGGGTGGAACATTTGATTGAGTTTTTTCATAATTTATTTCATTCCTTGGCCTCTTCACATCAGTTAAAATTATTTTTTTGATTGATTTATTTTTCAAGGATAAAATATTTATTAGTATATATAAATCAATTTCCCCATCCTTCCGAAATTTTTATATAATGAAAATTAATTTTCTTTCCTTCGTGGGTTTATTATTTAAATTTCAATAACATTACATCTCTTTTTTCCCCAAAAACCACGATAGTGATGATAGTATATAATTTCTAATTATAGATTTAGGGAATATATATTGAATTATTCATATGTTTCAAGTTCTCTTCCAACTAGTGCATTTTTTATATTTATTCCCAATCTAGTAAATGATTAACCAAATTTTCTTTTAGGATCGATGATAAAATTAGATTCATACCTTGGATGTCTAGTAAAATTTTCCCCATAGGTATAAATGAATTCATCATCCTTAAAATATAGGATTAGAAAACACCTTTACATTTTCTTGATAGGATTTTATGTAAAATTAATAATGAAAAATACCTTCATGAACAACTCCCACATCTATGTGTGATTTTCCTCTACTTATATCATATTATGGGTAAGAGTACACTATTAATAAGCTTCTAATTCAAAATAATATAATAATATGGAATCTTTTCCATGTTACAAAAAATTGAGAATGAAAAATATATTTTCTTTAGTATTGACCCAATTCTCACAAATTAGTGGATCAAAGGAACCACTAATGGTATATAGATGTTTCCAAATAGAAGACCCAATAGTGAGTTATTTCTTATATTGGTCATTTGTAAGAGTAGAAATATTCATGTTACTTTTCATAACTTAAGAGAGTTGGGTGAGAGTAATTATAATATTTCACATCCAATATCCCATTTAATTTGGATTCACATGTGGATGGTCATTCCATTGACTGTCACTTCTAGTGTTAACATGATTTCTCATGGTTCCAATTATTTACTAAGACCGAAAAAATATTTTGTGATACAATAATCACAAAAAGTAATCATTTATTCATGAAAATAGTTTATAGGATCACAAAATCATGACAACATATTTTCAAAATATTACACTTTATGTTTAATCTAGGAAATTCTTATTCATAATATCTTCATATATATTCATAACTGTTCATAAAGGAAATGGTAATTACCCCAAGAATATCCACCAATATTATCTAGCTAGGTTTTAAGTATTTGGACCTTTAACCATGTACCTAGGATGATCAGGTTAATAACCAATCTCCCCATTTGAGATTTGTTACACCTAGGCACGACTATGTGACAGACACATCCACTTTAAACTATATATATAGGGATTTATTTTCTATAATGACCACAAAATACCTAATTTTATTAATATTTAGGATATTAACCTATAGTTACAATTACACAACGTTTTTTAATAATGTTATCGATTCATAATCTCAATGTATTTATTAATCCCTACTCTAAAATAAACTAAGGAAAACAAAAAATTTCTTACATATATATTATGTCACTTTAGATGAATATTAAACATATCTCATAATAAAAAAATCCCCATAACCATAATCTTTTAGTGTTTTCAGATTTAGGATTCATAAATCATATTATTTAATGAATGATCCTCAATAACAAAAAAATACGATATCTCATATTACGCTTCTTAGACACACCCAACTGAAAACCATTATTTTTAACCTGGGGAATTGAAATAATATAAAGTGTGATATTACATTATCAGTAAGGGTAGATAAAAAAGTTATCATTCAATGATCATTACTGAGCATAATATAATCATAAGGGTATGAGAACAAGAGTATAAATTTAAAAAATTAGAACCAACCTGATCTTCAGGCATGGGCCTTCGGACCATTTCTGTGTGAATGGTGTTTTCTTAGCCCTTTGGCCTATAGTTTTATGGGTTGTAAGAAAAATGGATGGTATCAGAATAATGATACAGTGCATCAGTTTGGTAGTACTATCATATTTCCAGGAGGGTAGCCTCTTTTTGATGTATGTGTGTGTCAGTGCTCATCATCCAGTATTCTATTCCCATTGTTGGATGGATGGGTGGATTTCCATTTGGACATTTTCACATAGATCTAGTTTGATGTTGATGTGCATTTGTTAGGTTATACAAGTGTTCTATCTTGTGTCAGTGTGTGGGTAGATAAAAACAACAATGGTTGTGCCAAATCCTATCATATGGGCCTCCTCCGACACTACGATTAGAGGGGTGACTTGATTTTTTACATTCAAGCATAATGTAATGTTTTTGGTATGGGTTCTTTTATAGATATGTTTAATTTGAAAATGTATTCAGGTAGGGGTTCAACATGTCATTTGGTTGGTGTTTTGATTCTCGCTCAAATTTACCCAAGAGATAAAGGTAGAACGATCCTTGTAGTTAGCTTGGGTTATCGAATCCTCAGGGGCCTAAGAAGAAACCTATAGACACGTACATTATATGGACTGTTTTTGCCTCTGAAGTGGCCAACTTGGGTTGATTTTATATGGGTTTAAAGGATAACTAACAGATTTAAGTGAATTCAATTTAAAAGAATGAGTTGATCCTAGGTTATCGCTCGAGGTGGATTGGATGAATTACTTTTTTAATGATTTCAATTTCTTATAATTGAGATGGATTCATTTAAGAAGATCAAACGAAATCATAACTTAATGTTTTAATGCCTACACACCCTAATTCTAATCACCTATACACTTAAAGGATCAATGTTTTGAGCACTCCAAGGTAGAGGTTCGTATTAGCACTTGAAATGTGTGACCTTAAATTCAATAAGGATGAAGATGTTTTAAAATCATCAAATAAAACTCTCATTTAAAAGAAGTGATTAGCCATTAATGGAGTGATAAATAACATCCAATCCATCCCCTTTCTACTCCCTTAGATCAACTCATAAAAGATTTATCCCTCCATTGATGACATGTCTTCAACGGAAGTGGGAAGTAGACTTACAAAGGTGGAATTGAAGAAGTAAAAACAACAACAAAAAAAGATCACTCCTCCGTTGTGTGATAAATATCACAAGGTTTGGTATGAACAAGTTCACACCTTGAACCAAAGGTATCAAAGTGATAAGGAGAAGAACAGAATAATAAGATAAGAAAAACTTTTATTAAGAAACTAAGGTGAATTAAACAACTTACATGAGAAGGAAATGCGATTACAAACACAAAGCGGAAGCATAACACTACAATGAAACCAAGCACCAAAGATCCTTCAATACTTCAACACCACTGCCTTAAATAGGAATTTTTGAGCCCTTGGGTAGAGCCTCCAACAGTCCAAGTCTCCTCAATTAATTTTCTTAGGCCATAGGTGGGTGAAAAGTAAGGGAGAGTTGATTTTTCCACCCTTGACCCGAGGTGACAACCAGCTTTCCTTCACCGAACAAACGCATCTGGACGACCTTCGAGATGGACGAATCAGAGTGGGACATAGAAGAAGAAAATGGATATCCGGAAGTCTTATAACTTCCTGTAAACTTTGGACCCATTTGGAGGTGTGGATTCCGAGATAAAATAAAATTAGTGGGCTGTTTGTCTGGGCCGCAGAATCTGGCCCAGAATTGTATTTCTAACTTGGGACTCCTTAATGACCACCATAGAGGCAGAATTAGCATTATCTCATGAAAAGTTATTTGTTCCTATACATGTCTTCTAGCATCCCACGAAATTTTGGATTAATGGGGCCTGTATGCTGGGACCCAAAGTCTCATCAGTGGGCTGGTGTCCAATCTACCTTCTCTAGAATTGCTTCCTTTCATCACAAAATATCCCCATCTTCTTCCATGAATTATCCATTGATCCCTGAATAAAAAATGTTCAAATTTAAGTGTAGATAACGTTACCAAAATATCAAATTAAAAAATTGATAATTACATTCCTTATAATCAGATGACTCATTGGGCCTAAATTGGTGTATATTAGGCATGGAGTGCACAAATGATGAGAATGGATGTTCATAATGAAAATGCACTAACTCAGGCCCATAAGATCAAAAATGAACATTTAATACCATTAAAATGTAATTAAAATATATTTTTTTATTGGATAATAATGTTTGTTATGTTTTAGGATATGCACTCTATGGCCTTGGCTATGTATTTCCTTTTGGGATGTTGGGCCTTTTGTCCACGTTTCTTTAGGTCTTCTAGGCCTCTAGGTTATGTATGGGTTACCTCTCAACCTTTTTCAAAAGATGTATTTAGTTCTTTTAAATTAGAGGGGTATCGAACCCAAATCATTCAAAAAAATAATAATAAATCATATTTTATGAAAAATATAATAATAATACATTAGTTTATAGCATATACGTAAGTATAGATACTTATTCTCTTAGCCAAGGCACACCACCATGGATATCGTAATGTATTGGGTTGAATCCCCATTGCATAATTTCCTTAGTGAAGGTATACTCCCAAGACTATCAGAGTGGATAGAATCCCTTACTACACTGTGTTCTCTCCCAATTTCAATCCTTATTATCACTTAAGATATCCATATTTACCTAGTCTATTGGTGGAAAATATAATTCTAGGACCAACTATCTCATAATTGAAATATAACATATATGTGCCAAAATATAATAAAAAATTCTTTATATAATTATATCATAACCCTTGGAATGTAAAATTGTTTTATTAATATTTCAATATTTCAACATATCATACTACCTAGAAATGAAACGTGTTTCACAAATGTTTTTTCATAACTTAGTTAACCTAAAGGAAAGAAACATGTTACATAGAATCATCCTCCAATCAGCATCCTCACAATCCATCTAGAAAAAAAATTCATGGTATCATAATATCATATACCCAATTAATCATTACAATCCTTAAATGCTGATGAAATAAATGAAAAATAATTTTAATGGACCATTCTACCATTTCTTTAAAAAAATGATAAAATATAATTTTCTTTTGGTAACATTTTATCTAAAACATCCTTTAATATTTAAAATAAAATTTTATTTTAAAATAACCCTGGAAACATTTAATGCAATATTATAAGAAAATATTGTTATTGAGAGTCTAAAAACTACTTACTATAATATATGTTAAAAGGAAAAATCATTTTAAATATTTTATAAAATGTTAAAAAATAACTTGCTTTGAAAAAAAAAACTTTAAGATGATTTATTTTTAAAACTTTGGAAATAAATTCAATGGTATTGCAAATAAATAGTTTCAAACATTTCAATATATGTAAGAACTTTAATAAGACAATTTTTATGAGTACAGACAAGGAAGAAAAAGGTCATTAATTAGAGAAGAAATAAGGTTAGATTTTCCTTAAAAGTATTTTCTAAAAAACTCTATGTTAAAAAAATGGTACTAATACATAAAAAATTCAAAAATAAATATATTATAAGAAAATAAATTGTGTTTTTAAGGTTAATATACATACAATTTCCCTCAATGTAAATTTAGAAAAGACAATCTGAAAAATAAATGAGATTGTAAGATAAACCATTACCTCAGTTTCCATTTTGATTCATATACATTAAAATATATTTTATAATAGATATTTATTTATTATAAATATATTCCAAATCTATATTCATATATGAATTATTCTATAATTCCTTTATAATTTCCAATTATCTTTTCTATTTATATTTTCGTCAATAAGACAAACAGTTGGGTGACAATGGTCCATTTTCTCTGCACGTTTCAGTTCATTGGTTATAGTTCTTACACCAAGTTCAAGGTTTGATAATATATTGAATATTAATTATGAAATATATATCTTTATCATTCATAATATAAAATTTAATAATTATTTATATAATAATTGTTGAAAAATGAATCACATTACTGCTTGTAGGAGGTACTCTACATGTATGCTTGTGCGACGCCATCATTTTCCAATGAATAGACAAGTATTTAGGTAGATGATATATTATAATTATAGAATTATAATTATTTTATAAATATCAGATATAAAAATTAAATCCATCATAATAACTAACCATGAATGGTGGTGATTGAGAATAAATCATATCCCTACGTGGAGGTGGTAGTCCACACATACAAATGAGTTATACCTTTATTTCCCAATTCATGGAAAGATAGTGAAAAGTGGTTGATAAATCATCATAATAAAAATAAAATATATTTAATATATTGAATTAATTATATTATAATTCTTACCATTTATTTAGATGAGGTAGTTGAAGAAATAAAATTTAAAGTACTCGGTTTAGAGTTATAAATCTTCATTGGGAAACCTAACTTATCTTACACATTAAGAATAAAAAGGAAAGAATTATAATCAGCATATGACATCTTGGACGTTAAGATAGATATTTTTAAGGTATCGGGGTAAAAAAATTCCAATCTATAATTCTCATGGAGTCTTAGTAAGAGAGGAGTGGTGATCTCCTTCTATAAGGGAGAGAGAGGGAACACTTGGGTTTTTCCAAAAGATTTAAATCTATTAATATTTTTCAAAGTCCATGTGGATAAAAATGGAAAAATATTTTAATATAAGAAAGATAAATACAATAGAATATACACTATTCAATTTAAATCAATTTTGTTTTAATATAAACCTTATCTCATAGGTTAACACATAGTAAATCTATTTTAACCTTATCCATGATAACGAGTATTTACTATTTTTTTTATTAATTATGAAACAAATTACCTTAAATTTTTTTAAAAATATGATTTATTATAGTAAAAAACATAGAATACATTTTATCAAAACAAATTACTATAAGTGGAAGAAATTAATTAAAAAAACTCTTAAAATGCAATGAAAAATGATTTCCTAGGGAAATACATTTTTATGTATAAAAATGTATTTATAGAAAAATTAAGAATAATTTCAATTCAAATTACTTTAATTAGATTATATTTAATTAAAAAAATATTTTTTTAAACTCATTTTAAGTAAAATGAAACTTTTTAAATACTGAAATGTAACAGATGATTTTCTATAAAATCAGAAATTTAACTATTCAATAAAAATATATTCATTAAAAAAATCCCAAATTTGTAACTTATACTAATTTTGATATGATTATTTAAATTTTTTTAATAATTTTTAATTTTTTTTAAAAGAGGTATAAATTAATTTTTTATGTCTACAGAAATAATATAATGAAATCCATTTTTGAATAAAATATACTTTTTAATCATAAAACTACTTTACTGAAAATCAGGTACTTATTAATTATGAATTAATCAATAAATATGGATTATATAAAACCTTAATATATATTTCTCAAAATGTGGTCAATCCTACTCATACCAAAAATTTAATGGTAATGTCATAACGATATAATAAATCATAGTTCAATTCGACTTGGGATTGAGTTTATAGAAAACAATAAGATAAACTAAATTTATTTAAAGGGAAATATATCATAATATAATAATATTTTATATATAGTCATCCTCGTCAATACTAGACTGTAACTACTTCTCAATTCCTTTCTAAGGTGTCAAGGATCTTGATTATGATAATAATGAGAACTGAGGTGATGTTTGCACACAATATATCAATCTAGAAAAAATATATTCCAATAAAATATGTTCAAACAACCTACCCACACCCATTCATGAGAAAAAACCTTTAAAATCATGAAAAAACTAAACCTAATTGGAAGAATGGGGATTACTTGAAGTAAAAGTTTTTTAAAAACCATTCCATTGTACCGAATGTGCTATCACTTTTAAATGTAGTTGTTAGTTTATAAGTAAAAAATCTATATATTAATACCATTAAATTGACCAAATTTAGCCTCCAATTTATTTTTTAGAGTACCCAACAAACCTTTATATCCTTATTTTAGAAAATAAACATTTTTTTTGGGAAAACATTTTTGGAAATAGGAACTATGTTGAGAACCCAAGATTTAATGAAATAATTATTTTAAATTATATATATATATAAATAAATATATGTAATAATACACATAGAGGTACAAATATATATATATATATATGTGTATACATCCAAATATATGTATATATGGATGTTCATATATAATACCAATGAAATATACAAGGAGATACAATTCAGGTCACTTTTCAAAAAAAAGAATTATACATGCAACATCATTGATTCCTTGAAATTGAAACTACAAATAAAATCACTATTCAACTTCATGAACCATCATATATAAAATATTAAATATAATTAGTCCCTCAATATACCAAAATATAATGAATACACCTTCTTATAAATCTCTATGAATACCTAACATGCATATACTTTTAACAAGAAAATTTTAGCCTTGAAAACCAAATTTTTTTATTTTTAATCAACCCATTTCAACATAACACATTTAAAACCAATTTATATATTAAAAATATTATAAATTTATTTATTTTTTAGAAAACTAAAATAATGTCATGGTGCACTATCAAAATGAAATAAATAGAAATAACTACCTCAACTCCGTGTGGATGTTATGAAACCCGTGATCACTATTGAAAATATTCCCAAAGAAAAAACCAAATGCATGAAAAATATTCCACAACAAATTAGGTTGAATCATCACCTTATACTTTACCTGATATAGAATAAAGGAAATTTATAAATCAAAATAATGGATAAAGTAATAAGGGATGAAGAATAAGACTTACCTAAGAGGAGAAAAACATAAATTAAAAGAGAGGGACAAAAACACAAGGGGGGGTGGAGGGGAAGAACTAAGGGATCCCTCATAGTGGATACACATGATTGAGAGGAGATAAGTCCTATAATAAGGGTTTTATATTAGGAGCTTTGAAAGAAGGAATTCCATTAACTTAAAAATCTAGATAGACTACTTCATGGTGTTTCCCATTGGGCGTGTTATACTATATCTATTTGGATACCCTTACGTTATATTCTATATACATTGGAGGTGGAGGTTTCTAAATAGAAAAGGCTGGGATTTAAGCATCTCAAAAATACAACCTTGATTCTATGGTGTTGATTCATGTACTGGAAACCCTCCATGATGTAGCATCCAACCCAGAGGACATCATTAACATTTATACAAAACCAATTGATATTTTAACCTCATCCCTACAACATATCCTCATTACCTTACCAATACACATCTACCCCTATGTAACTCAAAAATTACCGTTATGAAACTACCCACCACGTCATATTTGGGGTGTTGTGGCATGTTCTTCCCTCTTTACCCTTACATGGAACCTAAAAAATGCCCATAAAACTATATAAATAGTTTTTCCTTATCACTATGTTACATACTTCCCACAGGATACTTTCAAACACTCATATTTTACACTCACCATGACATAATCTTATGCATGTGATGTGGTCACCATTCCTTCATAATAATTCAGAAAGACAAAGGCCTATGCCATTACAAGGAAATACAACATGCAGTGTTGTGGAAACTATCTAAACCCAACCCCCATGCTGAAGAACCCCTAATTTTGTCTTTTTATCCTACAAAAAATCATAATTATTTAAAATTATATAAATTTCTTAGTAAATTATGGAAAAATTCCAATCACTAAAAATCATGCTAAGAATAAAAATATAACTTGGGGGTTTTACACATTTTCTAGTGAAGGATGATGGATATTATAAGGCCCCAGCCTTAAACCTTACTTAATATTGAATTAAATGAATAATTCAAATTGAAGATCATTTCAGGTTTAGAGTTTTAGGGAATTAGGACAGAACTATTACATCTTAAAAGATTTCAAAGTAGACACTTCTATTAAGTTTCCATAACATAAAAAAAACTTAAAAAGAAACATGTCTAGTTCCATGTTTATATAGCATGTCTTTCCTTGATCCCATCCTTTACCCTATTCATCTTTAAGTCCTGTGGAAAACATTTCAAAAAATTGGGATGAGCATAAAAAGCCCAGTAAAGGATACACAAAGAAGGAAAGCTGTTAGTTTTTTAAAAACTACAAGTAAACCATGAGTACTTTACCAAAGAAATATTTTTCACCTTTATGAAGTAGTAAAAACTCTTCACTAAATAAAAGATCATTACTTACACTTTTGTAACCAAAAGATTACCATACAACCCATATAAAGAACACATAACATATAAAGGTAACTTGGGACATAAACATACCTAAATGGAATAACCACACGTTCGACTTCCACACATACTTAATGGAATATCCATATGGCCGACTTCCATACCCAATTCATTAGAGGTTATAACGTAACCACCCGTCCTGGTATTCACGGCACCACCCGTCATATGGTTTATCACATAACCACCCGTAAAATGTCCAAGTACCATCATTACACATAAAATATTGAAAATATAAACATTTAAATAACAACATTTCATTTTCAATCAAAATAAGTAATTCCAAGATATTGAATTAATCAATCCATTTTCAAAAATCATTTAAAATATATTTTTGAATCAAAGTGTCCCATACCACTTTGAAGATTTTATTGGAATTATAATTTTAAAACATTAATGTCCATATAAATAAATATTGAAAACCATTTTGAAAACACGGACATTAAAGATAAAGATTTAGAATAATAAATCTTTAAAACATTTAAAACGATATTTTTGTTAAAGAGTTTTTAACAAAATGAGAGACTCTTGAATACAAATAATTGAGAAATAACATTTAATCCGAACTTTATAATATCATGAGAATAAAGGGATTCATGATATAATATGTCAAAGGATAATATAGACACCATATAATAGTGAATTGGTGCATAACAACAATGAAGTCTCAAAAGAAATGTAAAATGAGATGAAATCCATTATAAAGAAGGTATCCTTAAATTAAGGATAAATCAATCTCATAATTATGTGTGAAAAATATAAATACACCCAATATAAGTGGATATTAAGTGAAAAAAAATCAAAGGTAATTCACACATATTCAAAGGATGACATATTCAATAACTACATGTTGAACCCAAAGAAATCTAAATTGGGTTAAGATGTTCCCTTGGTAAAATTCGACAGCCTAACTGCGTCACATAAAATTTTAAAAAAATGGTTGATGAGAGATATAAAGGGGATATCATCACTTGGAAATAAAATTTACATAAATGAGGATACAGAAGAACATATACCAACATAATAGTATGTGAATTAAAAGACATTACAAAAAAAGTCTTTTAAAAAAAGGAGGGTGAAAGGTCCCCTTACCGGGTTGGGTAACTTTCAAAAAGTACACCCCATGGAAGAAGGGTTATACAATGAAGATGTAAATACACATAAATGAAATTATACTACACAAAGTGTATAATAATGTGCAGTAAATACACCACTCAAAGGAAATAGTTGCAAACGTAGCATAAATGTCACAGGAATAAAAGTGAGATGAAAAATCCCTTACGAAAACTCGGCAGCCTAACGACGCCACTTAAAACTTCCAAAAATGGATTTATGATATCAAATAGGGTCTCCCATAATATGAAAATAAAAATTAAAGTATGAGAAATATAAAATAACATCCCCAAACATAATAAATATGGGCTTAAAAAAATGACATAAAAGAGAGTACATAAAAAGAAAGAGAGAGGTTGGATCCCTTACATCGGGTCCGACTTGACTCGATCGTTCTTTAACGTCCTGAATAATAAAATTGAGTTAATTTATACTTTCTTAAGAAAATTTTTCAAGTTCATTATTCCTTTTATATGACTTATTGTAATGTTATAAGCATTATGTAATCATTTAAGTTAATAATGTTTGTTTTGTCGATATTTGGTTCTTAAGTCGAAAGTGGACTTCTTACAATTACATGTTGTTCGTGTGGTCAAAGGTTCATTATATCCAGAATGATATTCATGATTTGGATATCATATATATCAAATATATCCAGAATATACAAGTATTTATAATATTACATAATCATTTAGAGGTAAGAAATGAAATGCACCGTTCATGGAGACGGTAAGCCGTACGTACGCATGAACGCTACTTTCATTTCTATGTCATATTAATGAAATTAAAACCAAATTAGAGGTATGTATATTTTAATTACAGAATTATATTCATAATTTATATGTAACATAAATCATATATAATAACTTTAAATCCATCCTTTATAAATCCCACATATGGTATCAACGAATCAAATCACTTTGAGGGGGCGGTAGTCCGCACTTTCTAAAATGAAATTATCGTGTTTTACCCACAATGGAAACCATAAAGGTATGACAAAAAAGAAAAATACATAATATTAAGTAAAAAATAAACGTATTATATATCATATATAAATATAGTGACATATTAATGACCACCTTTTAAGGTGTTATATGATTGTTGAACAATCATCGTTTCATGAGGCAGAAATTCGCCATCCACAGAAACAGTATGTTCTTTAACCATTAGATGAAGGTGTGTGTAAGTGTAGCTCTAATTATTCTTATAACAAAATCCTAGTATATTGAAGATACTGGAGTTGTTACAAAATAAATTAATAAAAAGATTTTAGGGGTTTGGAGAAGCAAAATAAAACAAAAGAACACAAGAGAAGACACTACCTTTAAATCATGTAACTCTTTTTGATTTGAGATCAAAGGCTTTCTTGGGAGTACTTATGCCCAAAGTGAGGATTCTAGGAGTAATAGAGGGATGTGGAGAGACAAAATGGGCAGGTTTTGGCCGAGCCAAATGCTTGAGAGGTGTGGGTAAGGAGGTAGAGGTGTGGGCCTTTTATAAGAGGAGAGGAGGGGCACTCTTGGAAAGTAAGGAAATGTTACTTTAGTTTAGAATGAGTTTCGGATTTTAAAGGTACCAAATTGATGTGTTTCGAGGATAAGGTGATAAGGGTTCGAAATCCACTCATACAATAGGTTTTGGACATGTGTAGGTCTTAGATTTTACATTATCTTTCCATTTTATTTAAATCGTTAAATAATGAGGTAATCGCTGCATCATCATGGTGTCATAAATAATTTAATTTATTTAATGTCTAAAAATTATAAAAAAAATACTATGATGTAGGAAATCTTTTTTTCTTTCCAATGAATATTTATAGTCAAAAATATGACTTGTATAACCTCATATAAAAAATGTTTTAGTAAAACATGACATGTTTGTGACATTTTAATTTTAACATTAAATAAAAAGGTATTAATGTCATTTTCCTACCAAAGTGGGTCCATGGGGTCCCCATGTTGACCCATGGATTTTACGGGTTGGCCATGACACATCCAATGAGGGTAGTACTTGTGTCTAGGTCATTTCATATTATTAAAACATTATTTTGACCTTAAATTACACTAATTACCTCTAATCGCGATTAATAAACTTAAAAGTTACTATTCACCAAAAAATTATTTTAATACCATTGAATCACATTTTACTTCTTAATGACAACCATGTATGTCAGATTTTTGAAATTCAAATCACAGAAGTGGTAAAGTTTCATTTAAACGAAAAATCAGTTTCATTAACTACCACTTAGTGGTTTCACTATTCATCAAAAATTGAAGTTTTTTAGAAAATTACCAAAAATTCACCCTAGGTTATATTTGATATTCTGAATTAAAAAATGATGTCTATTTTAAAAAATTCAAAAAATATAAGTTACATTAATTAATTTAATAATTAATTCTTGCTGTCAGAGCAAATAGCGTGTTTTTATGAAGCAATAAGTATCAAAAGATTGACACTAGTTTAAGTCCAATTTCAAGATGAAATTAATTAAAATGACCACTATTGGATTTAATGGTAGGAATATATTCTAATTTCACTCTAAAAACAATTCTAAAGATAATCTAATCATATAAATAAATTAGATTAAAAAGAGGTTTTGAATTAAAATACAACATTTTTCACTATTCGTTAAAAAATGAACTTTATCAGAAAAATACCAAAAATTTACACAAAGTAAATTTTGATGTCCCAATTATAAATAAGAATTTTATTTTGTCAAATATAACACATAAAATTTTCAAAAAGTGGATTTAAAAGAGGTTCGTCATCAAAAGGCGGTTAATCGATCTTTTAATGAATATTAGAATGTTTACGCTTAAAATTGGATTCATTCGCATTTTTAATCCTTTAACATTTACTGTAAAAAGTAAAAATATTTGACAAACATATATAATCTTTTTGTAGTTAGTTCTGTTCATTCCCGCCATTACAACAGCTAGGCATTAACTACCATTTAAAATAATATTATTTTATTATTAGAGTGCAACGTAAGATTCCCAAGAAACGCGTTGTTGCGTATTGGCTACGCCATTGAGCATAACGTCCCCTTTAAAGTAATATTAATATTTTATTCAAAAATATGGATAAATGTGAAAATGTAATATTTTTATTTACCTGGGGTGTTACAGATATATTACTGGTGGAGCCTCCATTATGTCCCATGTGAATTAAAATCTATTTTGGAATAGTACCACAATATCCATTAATGTCGGCCAAATTTGAAGTCTTTCTTTCAAGAAGTTTTATATCCATACTACATATCAAATATATGTGATGAAAAATACAAATTTTTTGTTGAATTCTTTATCACTACTTTTCTCTCCTAAAATTTTAGCATTTGTATTCAATGATTATTTCCTATTAACATCCATCTACTATGAATGTACCCTAAACTACTAAATTTTTATGAATACTCTTATAAGGGAAATTCCCATTTTATTTTGAGTATATAGTTTCAATGTGGATACTTGGATATTCACCTACATATTCATTTCATTTCTCTAAATGAGAAAATTCTGATACTGTTACATCCATACATAAATTCCACTTTATCGAGACCCCAATCCATTGGGTTACAAGGCCTCAAGTGAGCCTCCCCATACATGAGAGTTTACCGACTAGTAGTGAGGGTCTAAGGTGGTATAGTTGGGAAACTATACCATCATATCGTAGAGGAACAATAGATATAAAAATAAATATAAATAGAATAATCATTGTGTAATAGATGAAATAGAGAAAAACAATAATTAAATGTGTAATTTAAATAACAAAGTACCAATAATACCAATCAATAATACATAAGGCCAAGACCTAAACAATGATGTCATGTCATGGAATGCTGATATATAAAACGGGAACTAGGGATACCATGGGTAATTATACCCAATATTCTTTAAAAAATACATAACATCAAAAAAGGATACTTATATAACATTGCGATCATATGCTCGATCCTTTTTACCCATGATCCATGATAAAATTAAATTATAGCATGCATCTGTTGCAAGGTTATTTCCCTAATCCATAACTATAAACATGAAGTCTTCTAGTGTACGAAAGGTGTTCTGAGTAGGGTGTGGGATAATCTCAGTTGGCCACCCCCAATGTTTCCTATAAATAATACAGGTAGTGTATATTCAAATAATGTGTAGGTATGCGGAATACTAAATAAGCTGAATAAATAAATAACATTCCTCTTAGGTTCCATTAGGGAACCTGGAAAACTCTATCCGCTTTAGCATAGGCTCAAAATTGGTCTGGTCTATGTAATATAAATAAATAAATATATATACATATATAAGTAATAATATATATATATACACATATATAAATAATTTATTGACATATATGCACTAAATACGTGAAGAACTAAGTAGGAATACATTGGATACTAGGTGTTATCAAGACCCGGGGTGCAACATAGGTGTCTTTAACTAGTCTAACGAGCTATATGCACAATAAAGGGCTAAATACATGAATATAATATTGAATCTAAGACATATTTTCCATCATTTTGAATAGTGGGGGAGTCATCACGCCCATCACCCTATATGGAGGAATGTGAAATGTCATGTCCCTCACCCAAATAAAAGTATAACGACGTGAGACATCCTGCCCAACACCCGATGTAAGGGGGAATGAAACATCATCATCAAAATGTCTTGAAACCATCATTGAACCACTAATATCCTTTGAATACCTTAGTAAGTCATTATATATAAGGAATTCCAATTCACCAATACTGATCAATCATGAGAATCATAATTTATACAATTCCCATTTATAATTATGTTTCATATGGAATGGAATTTCCACTCAATTCCAATTCATTAAACTTAGACATTTAGTTTATCGAAGCAAGGTAGATTTATTTAGAGTCCTCAAGAACCACTTAGGAGGTTGTTAGATTCTTTATCAATTTTATAAAGGTTGTAATTAATGTATCCCACTGAAAGGGGTCGAAATGAATGACGTCAACAAACTATATTCACATAACAAGTGTCCATGGGAGTATAAAACATTTGTGTATTTATTTGGGAATGAATTTCTTTTAAAATAAATGGATGATAATTGAATGTGTGCAACATTAGGGAGAATCAATTATAAAATTGTGAGTTTTATGGATACAAAATAGACTGCCTACATTTGGGTTATAGATGAATCATCATCCAATATCTGTTTTAGGTTTGATATAGAACTTATGAAATGAGAGAAATAGACCAACGTCTAGAAAATAAGAAAAATTATATTAAATCAAAATAGTGAAATAAATGGGAACATAAACTAATAATGGAAGTAATAGGATAATGAAAATTATAGAGATGAATCCAATGCTTCTGATGACCTTCCATTTGGAGTCAAGATAAAGTATCTATCAAGAAACCTAGGATGAGCCCATGAGTATATCTTTGTGAGAGAAGAAGAGGTATCCTGACACTAAAGGAGAGAGGAGGAAGTGGTGTGGGGTGTTAGAAAAATTTAATGAAAAAATGTACGTTTTCAACTATAAATTCTAGGTCACATTGTTTGGCCACAGAGTTGGACAAATCATGCTCCAAACATGCACTAGGATCTACCTAAGGAGGAACCCTACATGGGAATATGCACATATTTTTCCTAACCATGCAAAATTTGTTTTAAACACCACTATCCCAATCCTTTTAAACCCCACATTGGTGTGTGCCTTGGATGCGACGGTTCAGAAAAACTATGTGGCCTCCAATAGTGCAGAAGTTCTACGCCTGAGTAAGTCCCATGGTTAGTACTAACTGTGTGCAAACAGTGTGGACAACTATGGTTGTCCAATACATAGATCTCTAGGATTCCAAAATTCTCATATTCTTTAGAAACACTACTTAGGATATAGGGTAAATTTACCATGAGAAAAAAAGAACTTGAACCTAAAAAAAACGAGCCATACCTTCATAAAAAATAGGGTCATTGTAACCCCCTCTTTTTAAAACAACTATTCTCCGAGTGGGCCTTATGATGGTAAGATGAATCATATGAGATATTCACAGTACATTGGTCTTTTATATAAGCTTCCCACTCTATGGTCTCATCATGCACTCATCTATGATACTATAACACCTACACTAAAGGGGTTAACCTGCCTCTTGGTGTCTTCATACCCTGATCTACGATACACACTGGATACTCTTTGATGGAATTATCCACATACAACTCAACCTAATTATACTATAAAACATGATATGGGTCTAGATAATATTGGTGAATCTAGGAAACATTAATGAAATCATGAATAGTCTGGTATCTTTGAGGAAGTGATATCTAATTATCCACTATCTTATTTAATTCAAAATCTAAAAGGGTTTAATGAATAGAGATGAAATCTTAACCTACCTATGAATCAATATATGTCCAAACCTTTCCAAAACACATAGGAAAACATGATACTCATCCTCTAACTCAAGTTTTCATCATCGTCGATTGGCATATGATAGCTGTTTGGACTAAATTTTTAACATGAGATTCCTCATCATCTGGACCTACTCTGAACTTCCATGGACGAGATGTAGCCTAAGAAAAGATACCTCCCCTATCTATAACCATCACATTATTCCTTCAATAGGACTACCATATAATTATTCTTTAGTATCCAATTTTAATTTTACACTTAATGTGTTTATTATAATCAATATCAATTATGGTTACTTTTTTTCCAAGAACCCCTAATGTCAGAGACACATGCATAAAGATTTCCCTCTAACACCTTAATCATGTGGTCTATAAATACATTGGTATGAGGGTGATAGAACCTGATCATAATAACCTATGTTCCCAAGGCCTTTTATAACCCCTGCTATAGTTGAGATGTGAAGTGTTCATCCATGTGAGATATGATAGAACGATGATCTTGATGAAGATGTAGTCCTCCAGAGTGTATAACCCCTCTATCACATCTACCGAGAAGGTTTGTCGAACATGTATGAAGTGTGAAACCATCTTAGAACAATAAAAAATTACACAAACTATTTCATTTTGATGAGGCGATCTATGAAAACAAGCCACAAAGTCCATAGATAGATTATCTAATTTCCACTCTAGAATTGAAAATTGCTGTAAAAATCATATTAGTTGTTGATGTTCCACCTTTTCAAAAGGTAGGTAGAAGACCGAGTGATAAATTAATCTATTTAAATTTCATAATATTCTAATTTATTTCTTTATACATCTTGGTGAAACTAGGATATACTTCCCAAAATGATTTTACACCCTGAAATTCTAAAATAAAAACCATATATTCGATAGTGTGCATAACATAAGACACCAAACGTTTCAGGGAAAATAATACCCTGAAACATTAAAATATATTTACTATTTTAAATATATTTGATATATCCTATATTTTTTATTGAAATCGACCCTGAGTTACCTTGCGTTACACGCAAGATTGGCTTTTTTCGAAATCTTCCATTACACTCAAGACCGAGTTTTACCAAATAACGATATGTTGTTAAGTATAATAAGATGTGACCTAACACTTAAATTATTACTTTTGAAAAGGGATAACTAATTTATGAAATTATTTTTCTTACAAAAATATAAAATGAATTCATTGGTTGTAAATTAATTAGAAGTCAATATGAAAGCTGATTGAATATAAAAGAAACTATTATTATGTTCATAAAACTGGTTTACCCTAACAAATTTAATTAATAAAAAGTATTGGGTGATATTAATATAATATATATATATATATATATATCATATATTAAATATTTTTAATATCATTAAATATATTTGATAAGCATAAGATAAGAACAAACCAAATATTACACTTAAAAGCCTTTATTTTTATAAAGGAAATTTTAGCCATTTTTAATTGCGAACCCACATTATATTTGAATATTGACACTTTAATTTATTTAATAAGTCAAAATATACATTATATTTGAGATAAAATGATAAAAATTAGGTTAGGGTGAATTTTTTGAAATTTCTTGAAAACATATCATTTTTTACAAATAGTTAAAAATACTGAATTTTTGTTCAAAAATAATTTTTAATATAATTTATTTATGTGGTAAAATTAATTTTTTTTTGTTTTAAATTTTAATTATATAATATTTTTATCAATTAATTCAATTTATTTCCTTGGAATAAATTTGACTTTGAAATTGACTATAAAAACATAACAAACTTTTGTATATTTTTTCCTTTCAAACCCTTATTATCGCCCCGACTGTGGGATTAAATTTTAATTAAAATATTTCACTTATGAGATTTTAATTTGTAAAAATTGATTCCATATTTTAAATGATCATAATTTACAATACCTTGTAATTAATATTTTTTACTAAAGTGATCTGTGAAAATAATTAAAATTAATTAAAATTATTAAGGTAAAATTAAGCTTAGTAAAAGAATAACCATTTAATTTAAGAGAGAAAATAACCTATCAACTTTTACAACACCCATTTTATGGACATAATTCTTCCACGAACCTTCCATTATTTAGTTTTTTTGGGTTTTAAGACATTTTTAGATAAAAATGTGGGCACACCTAACTTCTTTTCAAAAATACCAAGTGAGTCATTTTCCTTTCTAATAAAATACTGCCAACTCTCCCACTTATTTATACCTCTAAAAGCAATTTTTCTTAGAAAATATCTTCCCAATAAACTTACCAAAAAAACTACCTTCCTCAAAGAATCCTCCATTTGGGAAGAAAGCCTTACAAGTAATCCTTTTTGTACAAACCTAAAGATGTTACCCGATTAAGAGGTAATGTCTTCTTTCAAGTTCTCTAGTTTAATTTCCATTCTCCACACCCTAAAACCTATTTATTACATGATTATAAAAAAAATATAAAAAATATACTATGATGTTGTTATATAAATGGTTAGACCTACACTTATACACACATCCATCTAATGGGTAACCAACATACTGTTTCAGTTTTCAAAGAACTACTACCTCATGAAACAATGATTATTCATATACCATTACCACCTATCACGGTGCCCATTATGATGAGAAATATATTTATATGAGATATATATGATATTTAAAATTTCTTTATACTTATATAATTTTTATTTAGGACATTTTTTTATGATTTCCATCTTGTATAAATATGGTAATTTCAGTTGAGGAAGTGTGGATACTGCCCCCTCGAGGAGATATGACTCGTTCATGCCATACATGGAATGTATAAAGGGTGTATTTAATAAATATATGTGAAATAGATAATATATATATATATATATGATATTTTAATTGTAATATCCACACGTATCATTTATTTTTCATTCTTTTAATACAATAAATAAATGAAGGTAGAATTCATATGTACATACGACCTACCATCTTCATGAACATTGCACTTAATTTTTAATCTTAGTTTTTATAGATTATTATAAATAAATATGTAATGATTATTTATGATAATTAAGTCATTGTTTATATTATGTATATGGTGGAACCATGGTCTAATTAATTATAACAACAAAAAACAAGTTAAAACTTACTCAAGAAAACTAGGCAATTAACCCCCGAAATAGTGAAATTATTGAATGTTTGTTAACAACTAGGTAATGAGAATTTATAAGAAGATAATATACGATATTATAAAAATGATTATATTTATTATATTATTTAGTAATGTATTATAAAACACTATACTAAAGGATAGAGACCACACAATAAGAAGGAAAGATATGGTAATGCAATTTCGTCTCAATTTACATTCCATTGAGACTTACCTATTATTATGTGCCAATTTAGTTTAATTTGGTGTATATACCAACTTTTCAAGTTATATAATGATCCAAATATTATCATGATATTATAAGTTTCATTTAATGTCATTGTTTTTTGGATATTTTGATTTAAATGTTTCAGAATGGAATTTGACACTTTGGAATGTTTAAAGATGTTTCTCCTCCTAAATATTCTTAATGATTATCTATGAAATATCATTTACTTTTGTGATAGTTAATAATATATTGAAAGAATCACTTTATAAGAATCATTTTTCATTTTAAATTACCTTTAATATTAATAATCTCACCAAATGGATAATATTATTGGCTAAACTATATATCATTTTACATACATTATTCACTTTGACAGTTATTTGATTAACTTGGAACAATTAGTGGATCCATATATTCTTTTCAATTCGAATAAATTTTGATAAGGTCTATTATTTATTAAATATATGTGGAATGATTTTTAATTTCATTACTTTGGTTGGAGACCATTTATGGCAAGACATCTGGGTATGATATCGATTAATCCAAGCCCCTTAATGCATCTGTAGTCTCATGGGATGAATTAGTTAGACAAACTAGAAAAGTTTTAATTTTATATTGATGTTAAAGGAATCATGTTCTTGGTAATAATGATATACGATAATGAAGAATTTAATTAATTGAGAATTTTATTATCATTGTTTATCAATGAAATTTTTCATCAACATATCTGTGGATTTATTTCATTTTCAATTCATTATTTAAATGACTTGTGTTTTCAAATTCTTACCTTTCCAGGTTGATGTTACATTATCTAGTTATTTTAATGTCATTTGTTATTTTTTATTTACCTTTAAATTTTAATTTATTCATGTTTATTAATCATTTCTTCTATTTTACTTACCCTTACTAAATATTTGAGCTTACCATTATTATGTTTCCTTTCCCCAGATTATAAAGAAGAAATAATTGAATAATAGTTAAAGGACGTAGTTTATTTTATTTTTATATATCATGTTTGTATCTTCTATTTACCAATGTATTATAGGTATCACTTATGTAATTTGGATTTTCAAGACTATTTAACTAATCATTCCTTTGGTATTTGTTTCCTTGTAAACATGCCAATGTAATAAAATAATGCACTGAATCAGGGCTTCTGGGGTCAGGGTGTTACAATTTCTATTTGAGGATGTTTAGTAGTAAAATTGGAAACTATATTTAGAAAACATGGATTAGGGAGCACAAACCTAAGATAGTAATTGAGGATAATTATACGAGAACATCCTTGAATTTTGTTAAGGTAGTGTTTATGTGGATATTCGTAACAATACATCCATATATGGATACAATAACTGGACGTGGTTATGGGACAAATGTACCAAGGAGTGATAACTCTAAAAAGGTGTTCCATGCCAGATTTGGCATGACCTGGTACACAATAGTGGGCCTTACTGCGCAGCTATTTTGACACTCCTAAGGGATACAATTTGGATAATTCATGTTTTCTGTAAGTTGAATTATTAAAGATTTAGAAGTAAAGATATCCCCAAATAATCCATGTTTATGATTATGATATTATATATGAATTAATTTCTTAATTTATGTTAGCACATATTTAAAGTTATACAATGATTAAAAATTATGAGCTAATCTAGTAATTTCCATTTTCTAGAAATGGTACCTAGAAGGAATAATGGTCTAAATACTGGTCGAAAATGTAGAGATTTACCTACTGAGTAAACCAGTATATCTGGTATTGGGACAAAGAATTTCATGGAAATTTAAGAGAAACCTAATCAGATTATGACATGTAACCTTTCTGGAATGTAGAGACCTATTTCAAAATGAGATTATTAGATTTTGGATGACATTATGACACATAGGTTCCCATAATTTAGTGGGAATAATAATCCAATGACATTTGATCAGTGGATTAAGTCTTTGGAGAATATATTCCTGGCATCAGGATGTGGGGAGATGGAAAAGGTTACACTTTTAGTGTATTGTTTCCAAAGTGATTCTAATCAATGGTGGTCCTTGATCTAGAATACTATGGATGAATAAATAATATAAATTATGGAATATATAACATTTTTGGATACATTCCATGATTAATACTTCCATTTTGATAAAAAAATTGAGATGAAGAGGAATTTCCTTATCTTAAAGCCAAAGTAATAAGAGAGTGTTGTAGATTATGAAGCTACCTTTACAAAGTTATCTAGGTAAGATACAAATTATATACGCAACATGAGGTTCAATATAAACCACTTCATTTAAATACTTAAGAAAAGTCTCTAAAGTGTGGTAGAATCTCAAAAATTATATTTTTATGATGAAATAGATTTTTGTGATATCAAGATAGAGAAAAAATTATCCAAGTCCTATGGATTGAATGGAAACCAAGAGAATAAGAGGTCTCCTAAACACCATGAAAAGGGTAATGATTCAATGAAGATAAAGGGAAAGAAGAATTTTCCAACATGTGATAACTGTGAAAGGAATCAACCAGGTAAATTCTTGAAAGGGTCGTGAGATTCTTATTAGTGTGGAAAAAAGGGTCACCAGGAAAAAGAATGAAAATGAGTGAAGGAAAATTCCTATATTTAAAGTTACAACTACATGAAAATAGGGAAATACGTAAAAAAATTCACTACGTGTTAAAATAATATACCTCAGAAGATCTTAAGGGATCAAGGACAATCATATGTTATTGAGAAAATCGAAGTGGAATGATTAATGTTTTTCTATATTTTGATCTATGAAATATGTTATAAAGGTATTTTATTTATGATATCCCCATAATATGATTTATGAAATATATATGGATCATACAACATTAATTTTTCATTAAGTATTGGAGGTATCATACTGAATGTTTCAAAGAAAATTTATTCAGTATAAAGTTAATTTTTTTGGAAAACACATTTTTGAGGGAAATACAACCCTTAATATCTTCCTAATTTTGATATAATAATGAATAAATTATTAATTTGGATAATTAATGACTAGCTTGGAATTGATTAATGGCTTTTTAAAATGTGTGATATGCTATTTTTGATGGAGTTTACAACACTTTTGGATTAAAAGATAATATCCTATAATATGTGTCTTACATAAGTTAAAAAGAAGAATTCATGTTTCCAATATGTTTTTATGGTGATTTGAGTTATTAAAATATTTTAAGAGGATACATGATGAATTTATTGACATGTTTGGAATGTGAAAATTTCGAGCAGCTACATATTGATTAAAGGGTAATGATATGTTCATCTTGGAAATTCACAGACCTTATTTCTAAAGTCCTGGATCATAATCTTATTGAAAAGATAATCATTTATAAAATGGTTTAGGTTGACCATTGGATGATATTTACGATGGTAATTTATTACTTCACCATATGATTCATCATGTGCTAAGATATGTAGTATAAATAGTTCAATCTATAATAAAAAAAATTATAATTTTTATAGAAACATATATTTTCTTATATTCTTAGAGAGTTATAGAGCTTCTCAGCTCCAGGAAAAATGATCTTGAAACCAAAAATGTCGTCCTAGTACCTTTATTTATAATGAATTAAATAAATCCTAGATCATCATAGATTTATAACCTTATTATTTTTAACTATATCTTAACCATGTTCTCTATTAGTCTCTATGAAATCATGATGGTTGGATTTTTTTCCATATCCATGTTTCCATTTCCCACATATGTTGTCCTACTGTGGAACCTTGTTACATGATCACTATACATTAATTTATCTCTTATTAATAAGATGTGATATTACCCATTTTATGATTTGGGTATTTCAAATATAGTTTATTTTGAGTCCCTATATCTCCGATTTCATGTTTAAATTGTGAGGATACAATTAATTTTTGGTGGGGAGAATATAACACACCGAAATTCTAAAGTAAGAACCCAATATTTGATAGTGTACAGGTAACGTGACACTAAGCATGTAAGGGAAAATAATATCATGAAGTTTTAAAATTTATTTATTATTCTAAATATATTTTATATATTCTATATTTTTAAATTCACTTGGCACCAAGTTACATTGCATTAAATGCTAGAGCAACATTATTTGAAAGCATAAATTACACGCAAGACCAAGTTTCATCGAATAACGTTATATTATTAAATATAATAAGATATAAAATAGAATTTAAATTATTATTTATGAAAAGGGGTAACTAATTTAGGAAAATATATTGTTTAAAAAAATTTAAAATCAATTCATAGGTTATAAATTAATTAGAAATGAATATTAAAACTGATTGAATATAAAAAATATTATTATTTTCACAAAGTTGTTTAACCCCAGTATATTTAATTAAGAAATAGTATTGGTGGATGTTAATGTAATATATATATCTATATATAATACATTCAATATAATATTTTTGAAGTTCATCCAATATATTTGATAAGCATAAGATAAGAATAAAAAAAATATCAAACTGAAAAACCTATATTTTTATAAAGGCAATTTTACTACCATTTAATAGTGAACAAATTTTAAATATGATATTTGAAACATTAATTGATTTAATATTTCAAAATAAACATCATATTTTAAAGATAAACATTAAAACTAGGTTATGGAGATTTGTTTGATATTTTTTGGAAACATATCATTTTATAATGAATAGTTAAAAATATTGAATTTTAGTTCAAAATTTCTTATTCATCTCATTTATTTATAAGTATAAATATTATTTTAATTTTTTTAAACATTCATTAGATAATATTTTTATCAATTATTACAACTTATTTAGTTCTAATCAATTTCATTCTAAAATACACTACAAAAACATAGCAAACTTTTGGACATTTTTACATTAATAACCTGCATTATCATCCTGTTTATGAGATTAAATTTCAATTAATGTCTACCACTTCTATGATATTAATTTGTAAAAATGGATTATGTGTTTGGAATTATAAAAAATACAAATTTATAATAATAAATTTTTTTTGAAATGAAAGTAATTAAAATTAATTAAAATTATAAAGGTAAAATTAGGCTTAATAAAGGACTAAAACATTAATTTAAGGTCCCAAACAACCTATCCACTTTTACAACACCCATTTTATAGAAATAATTATTCCATTAACCTTCCATTCCAGAGTTATTTGGGTTTTTAATACTTTTTGGTTAAAAAGTTTGGTACACCTAACTTCTTTTCAAAAATACTAAGTGAGTTATTTTCCTTCCCTATAAAAGGCCACCACCTATCCATCTTTTTCTCACCCCTAAAACCACTTAGGATCGGCCAAGATGTACACAATAAACATTAAAACATACATAAATTCCACCTAGAATCCTCCCTTTTAAAAAAACATACTAGGAATCCTTTTGGTACAAAACAAAATAATTTACCCGATTAAGATGTAACATCTTCTCTCAAGATCTGAAGATTCATTTTCATTATACATACCAAAAAAATATATTTATTCCAGGATTATATAATAAAAGATATACTAAATATACTAGGATGTTTTTATATAATGGTTTAAACTTACACTTACACACACTTCCATCTAATGGATAACGAACATACTGTTTCTATGTACATAAAACTATTTTCTCCCAAATTGACTATTTTTAATTTTTCCCTTACCCCCTATCATAGTGGAAATTATGATGGTAATTATTTTTAGATATGATATATATGAAATTTATAATGTCTTTATTATTCTTTAATTTTTATTTATAACATTTCTTTATGCTCTCCATCTAGTATAAATATGATAATTTCGTTTGGGGAAGTGTGGACTTTCGCCCCTTAAAGCGATACGACTCATTCATGCCATACATGGAATGAATAAAGTATTATTTTAATAAACATATGTAACATATATAAAATTTATATTATACTTTAATTATAATATAAATATTTTTTTTTCAATCCTTTCATACAAGAAATAAATGAAAGTATCATTCACGTATACGTACAACCTACCATCTCCATGAATAGAGCACTTCATTTATAATCTACAATCATTATAGATTATTATAAATACATATATTCAAATTATATATGATAAATAATTCTTGTTTTAAATTATGGATAGTTTGAAACCATGATATAATTATTGATAATAACAAACAATAAGTTAAATCTTACTCGAGAAAATTGGGCAATTTACCCCCAAAATAGTGAAATTAATGAAAGTTTGTTAACAAATGGGTAATGAGATATTATAATAATTTAATATATGGTATTATAAACATGATTATAGTTATTATATTAGTTAGTAAAATATTTTAAAAAACTATAAAGGGGGATAAAGACCACACAATAAAAAGAAAGGACAAGGTAAAATAATTTCTTCTCAATTTACAATCCATTGAGACTTATTTTTTATTATGTGCCAATTTAATTTTATTTGGTGTATATACTGATTTTTTCTAGTTATATCATAAATAAAATTATTCTCACGATATTATATATTTTAATTAATGTATTTAATTTTTAGATATCGTGATTTAAATGTTTTAATGTGGTATGAGAGATTTGTGAATGTTTAATGATTATTCTCCTCAATAATGTTCTTAATGATTATCTATGAAATCTAACTTTATTTTCTGATTGTTAAATTTTTAATAAAATAATACAATTAATGTAATATTTTATCATTGGAAATTATCTTTAATATCCATAATAATAAATATTGGATATTATTACATTCTAAAACGTATATCATTTTACATACAGTGTTCAATTTGATGGTTATTTGATTAAATGGTAATTATTGAGAAATATTTATCTTTTTTTCAATACAGATACATTTTGATAATGAATATTATTTATTCAATATACAAGGAATTATTTTCACATGAAATTCATGGTTTGGAGGCTGTTTAAGTCACACCCTATGGGTTGGGGAACTATTTACACTAGCCCCTCTATGTATGCGTAGTCTCATGGGACCAATTAGTATTCCAAACTATAAAAGTTCAAACCGTCACTTGACTATTAAGGTATAATGTGTCGAGGAAACATGATGTCTGGTAATTATCCATTACCCTTTTTTATAATTTTATTAATATAATTTACCCAAGATATTTTGTGTTAAGATATCTATAGATTCATTTTATTTTAAATTCATTCATTAAATGGAATGTGTTTTCTACTTATTACCTTTCCATGTTGATATTTATTTATCTAGTTAATTGAATGGCACATTTAATCTATTTTTTATGTTTCCATGTTAAATTATTCGTATTTATTAATTATTCTTTACATCTTACTTCCCCTTACCGATCATTTGATCTCACCCTTATTATGTTTAATTTCCCCAGGTTATGAAAAAAATATTTGAGTAATCTTTCAAGGAAGTGGTTTATTTTAATTTTATGTGTCATGTTTGTATTCAATATTTACTAATATATTGTGGGCATAATTTATCTAATATGTCATTACAATATTACTAAATAGTTTTTCCCTTCGGGATTTGTTTCATTCTAAACATGCCAATGTAATAAAATAATGTACCCGCTCCCGGTTTCTAGGGTCGGGGTGTTACAACCGAGGAATTAAATTCCTCTATCATCTCCTGTTTGTTGTCTGTTTGGATCTAGACATGGCTACTAAAGTTTAAGGTCTCATGATCTTACATGTTCAAATTAGAAGAAGAACCTTCCACTGAGACACATTTTCTTAGGACTAATCCCCCAAGATCTGAGATTTCATCATTCTCAGATATTCTAGATGGTTAGAGGACTATTTCAAAGAAGTGAGGAAAATATTCAAATGATCCTCCTGAATCACAACATGAATATATGAAACCAAGACCATGTGCTTCCAATCAGCACTAGACTTCTGAACCGCCTGTTTTTGAGTCTTCCGGCTCAGAACATCGGATATGCAATTTCCTTCTCCTAGCATATAATCCAGCTCAAAAGTGATGGATTGTAGTTATTAAACACATATTCTCTTCCTAAGATTCAAATCATGATGCATGAAGTTATTTTTGTGGTTTTTATGATCAGTGAATTCTAAAAAAATATCTCCATGTAAATAATGTATTTAATAGTGTAAAAGATGAACTACAATATCATTCTAAAGGTTTTGTGTTGGGTGATTCTTCTCATGAGGCCTCAACTAATGAAACCCATATACTATGAATCGCTCTTCCTACATCTGAATAGTTCATAGCCTAACACTTGTTATGTCATATTAAATAGTATAGATCTTTCCTAGCTCCGAAATAATGAGAACATCACAGTGTTCAATCTTTCCTTTAACACTAGAAATGATTCCTCACATGCCTCTAACAATAAGAATTTCACACACTTCTAATTCAACCGATTAAGAGGTAGTGTAATGTGTGATAAATCCTAGATTTACCATATTTTATTATTGAATATCTCTTATAAACTTTTTATATCAAGGGTGTTCTTGGGATTATCATTGGTAAATACAATTCTCACCTTCTTTGGGTCTACAAATACTCTTAGATATGAGATGATATAACCCATGAAGTGGAATTTGTCGATTCAAATGTGTAATTTTATGAGATTATCCCAAATATTATGATCCATTAGTGTATTAAAAATGATATGAATAACCTTTTCTTGATCTTTTCAAGAGAATTTATATACTAAGATTCCATCCACAAAGACTACCATGAAAGAATCCAGATATGTGTGGAAAACCCGATTCATCTGAGCTATGAAAACATTAGGTGAAATTGTGAGACCAAACATCATTACCAAGTACTAATAAAGGCCATATATACTAAAAAAAGCTATATGAGGTGTGTCTAAGGATATGAAATTCATCGTATGGTAGATTGACCTCAAATTTATTCTTGAAAACACCCTAGATCCTCAGAGGTAGTCTAAAAGGTCATCCATTTGAGGAAGTGGATACTAATTCATTAACATATATTAGTTCAAATGTTGGTAATCCACATATATCATGAGGGTAGAATCTTCCTTCTTGGAAAAAAGAACTATTAAACCCCATTTATATGTGTTAAGAATATTAAACCACTAGACTCAAGCTCTTCCAACTATTACTTCATCAACAGAAGCTCCCCAGGTGCCATCTTGTAAGTAGGAATAGAAAATTGTGCTTTTAATGGCTCTATATCCGTGGAGAATTATACCTATCTCATCATAAGAAACCCATAAAATTCATCTAGGAAGATTTCCCTGAAGATATTCTCTACGAGAGAGAGAAAAACATGTTATATCGGCTAATTATCTATGAAAAGACTGGAGATCTTGGACATCACCCAGCCCATGCCTAGATGCTTAGTTTCTTCTCAAGATGCCTGAAAATTCTATTTTCCGATATGAATATTTCAAATTACATATTGTGATTTAAAAATCACCTTCCAAAAATAATAGTTAATACAGGATTGATAAGGAACTAACTAGTTTGTCCTAACAATTACATAAAATCCTCACATATAGAGGATGAATTTGTTTTATACAAAGAAATATCTGACGATCTCAACGGTATAATACATACAATTCCAAAGGCTCTATGACTATTTATCCAACTAGGTATCTAGTTTTAAAACAGCACATTAAAACATGATCTTGAGGCCCAAGCTCACAAAAATTTCATCCTATATAAAGAATTGTATTTTTTCCTTTGTCAAGAAAAGAATTTAATAATGGTGAAGTTACAAAAATAGTACCTCAAATAGTAGAAGTCACAACATTAAACTCATTGAGTATAAGATGCTATATATGTCAGTGGACCATACCAAAAACTAGATTCACAACTTGGATACCCTAAGTAAGGTTTCTCTACTGGCTCTGCATGTCCTGTGTCTGACTACATCTATATTGAACACCACCTTAGCCCGAGCATGTAACGTCCCAACCTTTACTAAAGGTTTGAATCATTATTTTTTAGTTTTAATTCCATAAACAGACCTGGTAATGATGCAAAATAAATTCATGGTAGTATCAGGTGCATTCGATGCTTATTCGGAGCCTATATCCACGAAATGATAGGAAAAAATTAGGCCATAAAGTTATTCATAACCTTGCCTCCCATCCTGCATTATTTTTGTAAACCGTTATATTTTAGATAGTGTTCACCTAGGGGGGCATAGATTTTATGAAACTATGTGACCTAGGAAAAATTTCAATTAGAGACATATTCAATTCTTGATGGAGCATTTTTCTATTGTTTTCACATAGTTAAACAATCTATGCATAAAGATATGTGAATTTCACCTTATAAAAGTGACTGGCGCATGGTTAACACTCAATTTTTCCAACCATGTAGCCAAACTATGCACAATGGGTTTTGGAGGTGTAATTAACAATGTTCTTATTTTTAATGATTTATGAGAATTATTTATTTTACCTTGTATTCTCAAGTGGTTTAATCTCTTATCCTCCTATAGAAACCCTTTTCTCCTCTCAACATAGGATTTCATGCAACTCCTCCAAATAGACTTTGATTATTTCACCAGAAGATCAAATATAAAGATAAAGGTATGATATATGATCCTATCTAATCTATTTGAAGTTATATTTCCCTTATATTTGGATATTATGGTACAAGATAATTTTCTCCATTTTTGGGAATTCGACAATTTTATCAATATCATCCAACCTGGCTTGAATCAAATCATGATACTGGACTCGGGGATCTCTACAAGGCTAAAGTAGGCAATTTAGGCATTTTAGCATCATTTTGTTACTTTCTATAAATTTTTAAATTTTTCCTTGGTTCAGACCTTTTCTATGTCAGCTATAATTTCTCAATAAAATTAAAATGAATGCCTTATTATACCTTTTTTGACCTGAATAATCAGAGCATCAACCCCTCAGGTTTAGCTCCTTGAATTATTCCATCCAAGTGGATATTCCCAACCTATAGGCCAAAATTTCATGTTATAATTTTATCCCAACACCATTTTTGTGTGTATTTACCTAACTGTTTCCTTGATTGGTGGTTTAGTTTAATTCAAAATGTAACCATGGGTTAGACCCCTACTCATCATGCCTAATGAAATGGTTGAACTTAATTTTCAATGACCATGTTATTATTCCTTTTTTCCTTGTGACTTAAATGTAATTTTTCCAACGAAATTCATTTACTAATATGAATATGGTGATATAAATTCTTGGAAAAATTTAATTGTACTTTCTTGTCATGTTATGAATATATATGAGATTCTTGTATTTTTGCTTCAATTTAGTGCCTAGCGTGAAACAAGGGGTTCCAATTTTTGGACCCCTTGGATGGACTCCCATGCCATTTTGATTGGACTATTAAAGACTGGTAAAAATAACAGGGGCAAAATCAGTTATGTCTGAGATGTGATCATTGTGAGTAATCTGTTTTCACCTCTAGATGAGTAAAACGAGTTCCCATGTAAGGACCCCTTAGATAGTTTTTATAGAATGATTGGTTGTACCATGCTAAAAGAGAGACCCAGGCCTTTACGTGCGATACTAGGTATGGACTTGGAGATCGGTTAGACTTTTATTTTCTCACACCATTCTATGTGTGATACATGAGACATCATATTTGGGTCACCCTGACAGAATCCTTATTATCGGTCTTCGAGCAATACTTTTCAAGTCTCCTTGGATTTCCATGGACTGGCTCAAGATTCCTCAACATTTTTAATAAATGGATATTTAAAATTATTTAAAAACAAAATATATATTTTCAAATGAGAAATGGTCAGTTGTTTTAGAAACGTAGGAACATTTTCTCCAAGCCCAATCATAATCTTGGGGACCATTAACCTATGTCACTTTACCCCGATTACCTTACTATGTTATAGATCTCTCGATTTAGACACACCATCTTCGGCCGAAATGGGTAGATTGGACGGGTCTAAAAGTGGAATCCTATCCAATGTGTCTATTTTTTTGTTTTTTATTTTATCTAAATTATTAAGGCCCATTGTTTAATTTATAATTCAAGAAATTGAATGGCCTAGGAACTATGGGTGCCGACCTACTAAGGTTGTATCTCACACCCTACTTGGGCACCTTTGGTACCCTATTAGACCATATGGTTGGGGGTATAGAATAGGGGAAGTAGCCTGATTCTAATTTTTGATAAAATTTAGTTCTATGATGAAGTTTTGGGAGCATAGGATTGTGTCTATGCTCAATATTTTATTCATAGATGTTTTTGACTTAGTTTTCTTCATGATTATGTATTTTGATTTCACTATTATCTTATGGTTATTGTTGTTCTATTTTTTCAATCATTTTCCAAAGTTTTATATTGTATTAAATATTTTTATACATATATATTTATATATACTGTTGTTATCTACTCTGATAAATTAGGGAATAGTCTCTCCACCGACTTACCTGAGCCCTAACTGGTAGTCAGCATCCTCTAGCATTTGGTGTGGCATGCTTGAGGTATTGTGTCCAACCTTCACGGAGCACCGGTGAGTGGAATCTAGGGAAAGATGCTACAAAGTGGTATATGATATCATGTCCCTTGAATTACTATTTTGGGTAAACATGAGACTAGGAAATGTGAATCTAGTTCAGAGCCTATGACTTCGAGTAGCTACCCCTCAGACAGGGAACCCAAGTTATGTGGGATGGGTAAATTTTTTGTTTTCTTGAACATCTTAAAGTTTCATATATTTCACCATAGAGTGACTTGATTTATTTTCATTGTTAATATCTTGATGGTGGTATTAATGATTTCATCCCGATGACATGAAGGTATAATAGAATCATGTATCACAATTGGCACTATAGAAATAAAATTCCATGCATTATTCCATGCCATATCTACATTTCCACATGCATTGCTTGTATAACGTGTGGTTTTTTATTTTCACCTTGTTTGTGATGCCTTTATGTTCCTTGTTAATTATTCCTTGCAATGTGATTTATTTTCTATTATGTTATAATTGGTTCAATAGACAAATAATTGCACTAGAGTTGTTTTCAATGGTGAGTTTCAGTGGAATCTCATCAAATCAAAAAACAAACCATTGCTTGTTACACCTATAGCAAAGTGTGAATGTAAGGATACAATTAGTTGACTCACCAATTTGAATTTATAAGGTGAATGGTCTCTTATGAATTGGAATCTATGATTTAATTAATTATATCATGAAATTAATATTCAAATAACAAAGAATTAACTTGATTGAGAAAAAATGAATATGGTTCTTAATAATGAAATGGATTCCTTAAATCAGACATTATCATGACATGACCTAGTGTTGGTATATTGGTTGGGTCTATTTTATTCCTTTTGTGATTCCTTCTGGTCACCCAGAATGGGCTCCTAGAGTAGGAAAAGGGTTTTAAAATTCTCATTAGAAGGATTTGTACATGTACTTAGTTTATGTTTTCCATATCTATTAGAAATTCTATACAAGGCATGTACATGGATTTTGTAGAGATATTCCACTATGACGACCTCGTGTTGTATGCTAGAAAATTGGTTATGAGAACGACCTAGAGGTGGTGGGACCTAAGCCACCTATGATACCTCTTGTAGTTCCACTCAGGGAAGCTCCTGCAGTTCCTCCACCTCGTGAAGAAACCTAGTTCCCATATAATTAACTTCACTTCATGGAATTAGTTAATGGTGCACCTTGTCATTACCCTTTTATGGCAGAACAGACTAGCGAGTTACACCAGAATCATCCTCCCAACCTATCATGGGATTACAGAGCTCATGTTTTGAAATATTGGTCTGAGGCTTTGTGCCGATCTTCATGCATAATGAGATGCATCTAGAGTGGATGGTCAAGATCATGGCATATATGCTACGTGACTCCACCAGGAGATGGTGGTATGTTTTGAGGCAAGCTATTTGACACTAGGATATATTCTGGGTAGACATTAAGGCCACCTTATTTGACTAATACTTCCCTCAGAATCCAAGAAATGATCATGTTAGGGAATTCATGCATCTTGGGTAAGGTGACATGTTGATGATGACATACTTATCTCACTTCAGTGAATTGAAGTACGATTCACTAATCCTAATCAATTATGATATGAATAATTTGAGGTTCTAGTGGATGGAATTGCTTAAGCTATCAACTCATGGGAGAATTGTTTTTGGTTCCTTACCATTTTAGAGATTGTGAACCAAGGCCTTATCATTGATCTTAAGCTGAGGGAATCAACTGATGTGATATAAGTCATTTCATCTTTCAAGAAAGTTATGGTTGATCAATTGTCAAGAAGAGACACTTTGAGGGTATACATGTTGGAAGTACCATCTAGGTGGAATGTATCGATCACTTTGGGGTGTTTCACTACTGAGGATGGCCAGGACACAAAAAAGTACCAGTGTATGAGAAACCCAATCTACTACTGGGTTTGCAGCAGGATTGTTTACCTTTAGTGTTTCTACTAAAATTTTCATGAGTGTCAAGAAAAAAATATTCTATGTAGACACAACACTATGGTTTAGTGTAAGTCAAACTTTTTCAGGAAGAAATTTGGTCCTCTACAAGTCTTTCAGGCAAAGCAGGTGGTCATTGTCAAGGAAGACATGCTTCATAGTTCCATCATCGGTAGAGTTGAACTGATCAAGCTACTTAGATAGTATCTCGGGGCCTCTATTCTGGCCATATGTATACTATTCATCCTACACCATAGAGAAAGATTCTAGGTCCATCTATAGTTAGAGGTACTATTCTGGTAGCATCTACTTTAGTATCCGCCTTATTCGATAAAGGTGTGTCACAGTCTTTTCTATCTTCTATAACTATGGGTTGTATGGGGTCAATGGTAGAGTAATTCAGTGGGGTTATGACCTTTAACACACCATTGAGATTTCAAGAAGGGGGTAACACCAGTAAAAGGATTTCCCATTGAAATAGGTGGGTACTGTTTTCGGTGGAGTTTCTTTATCCTTAAACGACTGACTTCAACACCATTCTCGGTATGGATTGACATATGCCTTATCCATCCCTGGTGTATTTATACCACCATTTGGTATCTTTTACATCTCATTAGGGAACATTTATATCCATAAGGTTGAGTGAGATCTCCAACAGATTTGATAAGGACTCAGGCATACATGGCTAGGTGTAGTAACAACCCTAATGGATAGTCTCTTTATGAGAGATCAGAGAATGAAACTCCCGAAAGTTCATCCTATTGTGGTTCATTTCAAGAAAGTCTTCCCTATATATTTCTCTGACTTTCCTACTGAGAGAGAGAGATATTGAGTTCACCACTGATCTTGCTTAAGGTGTGACATTAGTTTCCTTTTCTATTTATATGACGTCACCTATATAACTCTATGAAATCAAGAGTAATGTTGATAAATTAGAGGATAAGGGTTTTATGAGACCCATCACATCACCTTGAGGTTCACTAGTCCTTTTCACCAAGAAGGAGGATGAAACCCTTAGGTTTTTCATGGATTACCCCCGACCGATCAAACTTATGGTAAAGTATTGGTATCCATTTCCTCATATAGACAACCTCTTAAACCAGCACCGTATGGAAACTATTTTATCCAAGATCGATTTGAGGTTAGGATACCATCATGTTTGTGTAAGGTTTTTAGACAGACCACATATATAGTTTTATACCAGGTATAGTATGTATGAGTATCTTGTTATGTCGTTCATCCTAAAAAATGAGCTGACAGTCTTCATGGATCTGATGAATTGTGGTTTACACCTATATCTTGATTTCATTCCGGTAGTCTTCATAAAAAAAATATTACTATATTATTTCACCATAAACGAACATTCTCATAGTCATGAGATTTTGATTAATACAATAAATGAGCACCAAATATATGAGAAGATAAGTAAATTACACTTTTATACTGCAAGGTTAACTTCTTGGGGAATATCATATCTGAATTAGGATTATCAGTTGACCTAGAGAAGGTGAGAACCATGGTTTCCAAGGAGAAGACAAAAAATGTGTTTAAATATACAAATTCTTAGTGTGGGAAAACTATTATTGGTGACTCATCCATGACTTCTCATGCCTGAAAGTGCCACTGATAGAGTTGATCAAGAAAGGTGTGATGTTATACTAGATATAAGATTGTGAGAAAAGTTTTTAGGAGTCAAAGGGAAGTCTCTCTTCAACACTGATACCGATTCTTCCCGATCCGGGAAAGAGCTAAACTATCTACTATGATACTTCAAGAATCAGTATGGTTGTGATTCTAATATAGGGTGATCAGATTTTAGTGTATGGGTCTTTCTAGATAAGGCCTCTTGGGAAGCAATACCCAATGCATGACCTAGATCTTGCAGTCATGATTTATGATTTTCACTATTAGGTCCACTAAATTTTTGGTGAATGGTTCATCGTTTACACAGATCAAAAGAGTCTCAAATACATCTTCACATGGGGAGACATGAATCTGAGGCAACAAAGTTGGGTTGAATACATATAATCATTTGAATTTGAACTAGATTACACACCAATAATGGAAGTGCTGTAGATGACACTTTTACCAGAAAGATACAGATGGAATCTTTCAAGGAGGGTATTAGTGAGTGGAAATTGGTGGACTTTTTTTCTAAGATTCATCTAGAGATTCATCAACACCACATGATTTTTTTGAGTAACGATAATTGAAATCCTAGCTTATGGATTGGGTATGGAAGAGGAATGTATTTGATTCTAAGGACCTCATTTTTTGCGAGAGCGTCACAGGAGAGCACCCAACTCTTGGTTGGGTTGTAGATGGCAGTGAGACCTTACTCTCCTGTAGTTGTGTATGGGTGGATTTAGATATATAGGAAGAGATGATGAGGGAATCACATGGATCTATATGCGATTTTTATTCAGGGAATACCATTATGTACAATGACATATGTTGTCGGTATTTGTGACTAGTTTCGAAAAGGCAAACAACATGATTCATCACTCGGTACTCCACCTATTAGAAAGTGAAGGAAATGCACCAGCAACCTGATAAACATCTACCACTCTATCCATACTCGAGTGGAAGTGGAATGAAATCACCATGGATTTCATTATAGGATTTTATATATCCCCTCAAGGAAGTGATGTAGTATGAGTTTTTTTTTGATTCTATGAGAAAGGTTTTACACATCCTACCAATATTGGAAACCTTATTTATTGATTAGTTATGAAGGATGTGCATCTTGGAGATAGTGTAACTTTATGTTGTTCCCCATTCTATCATATCGCACTGAGACTAATCTTTATTTCAAGGTGTTGGAATGGGTTATAGAAGGAATTAGTTTAATAGTTTCTCTTAATTATTGAATATCACCATGAGATTTATGGGTAGTTCAAGTGTATTATTTGAGTGCTAAAAGATATATTATGGGTCTGTATCCATGATTTTTGGGGATCATGGGAAAAATCATATTCCTCTGGTTGATTTTACCCAAAACAAAATATTTTCTGAAATGATTTAGATAGATCTATATGAATCCACCCATGGTAGAAAATCTCATTAACCACTATGTTGGATAGAGGCAGGTGAGGAAACTCTACTGGGTCGTAATCTCATTCAGGAGGCTTCAAGGAAAGTCGAGATGATTCAGAAAAATATGGATACAACTATGTCTATGCATAATTCATATACCAATCATAGATGTATACCTCTGGAGTTTGAGGTGGGATATCTGGTGTGACTTCATATATCTCATAGATTTGGTCACAAATGAATCCAGAGATAGGGAATGTTATCCCTTCAATTTATTGGTCCATTAGAGATATTGGATATATCTGGGCCAATAACCTATTAGTTTCTATTATGTCATAGGTAGAATTCCATGCATGATTTCTTCCATGCATCTTATCTTTGATAGTATAATTCAGAACCATATTATTTTTTGAAACTAATGATATCAATATATAAGGGGATGCATCATTCAAGGAGTATGAAATATGTATTGTTGATCGAATCATTCTGAATCTTCGAGGATGGTCTGTTCCTATGGTTTGGGTACTCTGGCAGCACAAATTCATACAAGATGGGAACTGAGAGTTGGATGCCAATTTACATGCATAGTGGCTAGAACTATTATCATATATTGTTTTACCACCATCTAAAGGGAAAATCAGGGATTAATTGTTTTATGTTGGGGAGGTTGAAATGTCATGGATTTGATCAAAGGTTTAGACTATAATTTTTTGGTTTAAATTCTTTAAAATTGGCTTGATAATGATGGTTAATCATGTCAAGGTTGTTTTGGGTGTGTTATGGTCTTATTCAGAGTCTGGTTCCACCAAATGAGAAGAAAATACTAGGATGCACGGTTAGAGGAAAGAGTGTGGCCCAGACCACATGGTTTCCCAAAACCATGTAGTTGCTTACAATGTACAACTGAGGTATGCATGGTTTTTATACAACTGTGCAATATAGCTAAGAAATCCATGTGATCCATATGAAAATATTGACATTATATTTTTCCATGACTTGTGCACAATTAGACAAACCATGCAACAAACCATGAGAAGTGCCCCATTATAGTAGTGACTAATGCACAATTGGCGCAAAGTTTGGAAAACCATGTGGCTAAACTGTGCGTGGAGTTTGGGGTTTCCAATTTATTATCATTTAATTATTTAATAAAATTATTTTTTTCTCAGTTGTTTTCTCTAGTGGGTGAAACTCTTATCCTCATATAGAAACAGTTTTCTCCTCTCAACCTAAGAAATCAAGTAACTCCACCAAAAGGACTAAAATTTATTCACCATCATATCCAACCAATAGGTAGAGGTACAATAAATGATATAATCTAATATATTTAATGTTATTCATCCCATCTATTTTTATATTTGGGTGGAAGATCATTTACCCTATTTTTAGGGTATTTTAAAGTTTTGTCTATTTCTTACACCCTAGCTTGAATCAAAGGATGATACTGGATAAGGGAACTTATATGAAGATAAGGTAGGTGGTTTTTGTATTTTCCAATAACTTCATTGTATTCTATAAATATTTCCATTGTTCAATGGGCCAAACCTTTCATGTGTCACCTCTTATTTTTCTATTAAATTAAAATAAATTCCATTCCATACCTTTGGTGAATCGAGTAAGCATCGAATCCAACCCTCAGATTGATCACCTTGAATTATTCCATACTAGTGGATGTGCCCAACCCTAAAGGTGAGAATTACATATTCTAATTATATCTTAACACCTTTGTGGTGTGCCCATACTTAATTATTACCTTGAGCTCTGGTTTAGTTGAATTCAATGTAGAACCATGTTTTATACCCCGATTCACAATGTCTAATGAAATTGTTGAACATAATTTGAAATATCCTTGTGATTATGACTTGATCCTTGAGACTGAAAGTAAATTTAACTAATGAAATGTATTGAAGAATAATCATACGGTGATATAAATCCTTGGACAAATGTAATGGTGCTTTTTTGGAATGTTATAAAAATATTAGAGATGCCTGTTTGGATGGCTCACCATAGTAATGAGGTTGAAAAAAGGGGTTCAAAATTTAAGACCCCTGAGATGGACTCTCATTCCTTTTTGATAGAATGTTTAATTCTAGGTTAACATTATGGGGGTGACATCAGCTACTTTTGAGATGCTCTCACTATGTGTTATCTATTTTCACCTCTATATGTTTGAAAATTTTTACCTAGTGGAGACCCATTAGATGGCCCTACCGGCATGATGGTATATACCATTTTAGAGTATAGGATTGTTCCCCTTTACGTGATACTGAGGATGAAATCATAGGTATGTTAGACTTGGATTTTATCACACCATGTTAGGGATAATACATGGGACTTCATATTTGGTTCACCATAATGGACTCTTTAGCATTGGTATTTTAATGAGACCTTCGAGTGATACTTGGAAAGAATCCTTGTATTACCATGGACTGACATAATGTGATTTGACATTTTTGATAAAGGTATATTTAATTTTTTTTGAAATTTAATTAATTTTTTTCAAATGAAAAACGATCAGTTGGTTTGGAAAATGTGGCGACATGTCCTCCAAGTTCAATAAAAATCTTTGGGACCATACATACTATAAAAATTTACACCAATCAATTTAATATTTTCAAGATATCACACTTCAGACACACCGGATTAGGCCAAAGCATGCATATTGGACATACCTCCAAGTGGAACCCAGTCCAATCTGTTTATTTATTTATTCTTCATTGCATCTAAATTATTAAGGCACACTATTTAGTTTATAATGCATGAAATGAAGTGTCCTTGACACATGGGTGTTATCCTATTGAGATTGTATCTTACACCATGATTAGGCCACTTTTTTACCTGAGTATACTTTTTGGTTTTATGTATGGATAAGGGTAATAATCCAGGTTTTCAATGCTTGATTGTTTTGAAGTTCTAGGATGTTGTTTGGGAAGTGGAGGACTCAACCAATGCTGAAGATTCTATTCACATAAGTTTTTATCATTTTTTTATATTTTATGGTAATGTTCTATATTCCCATATAAACTTGTTCTTGATTATTCATTTTCATAGAGAAAGTCATACCATTACCAAAAATTTACCATCCTTCTACATATTTATCCAACTTATGATTATTAGATTGTTTTTACTTGCATGATTATGTATTTATATTTTGCTGTTGTATTCTGGTTATTTTTTCTTCTATTGTATAAATATATTTATACAATTTTATATTGCATTAAATGTATTTATACATATAAATATATTATGATGCTCCACTATGATCAATGGGGGATTATTCTCTCCATAAACACACCCAAGGCACTCACTACTAGTCGGTAGCCTCTGGTATTCTTGGAGGTGTTCTTGAGGTCTTGTGGTAAAATTTCATGGGTTATTAGTGAGTGGAATCTGGGGTGGGATTCTATAGATTGTCCAGTGGTATTCTAGCTACCTTTTAGATAAGACAATATTTTCCCCACTCCCGAATGTAGGGTAGGTTTATAACCCCTCTCACTAGGCACTGGTGGGAAGGTCCTATAAATGCACTAGATATACCTCATAATTCTATAGCCTCTACAATAAATTTGATCTCATATTAGTGAAATTTTAGGTAGATATTACTATGATCTCTCTAACAACTTATTCTCCCATGAGAAACATCAAAACATTACTTTTAAATACCAGAAGAAACAATATTAGATCTTTGTGATGAACTGCCATGGTTCTCACCTTCTTGTTCTCTCAAATTACTCTATGTAAGGAGGTCCTTGTTCACAATATCAGAAATAATATTTGTCTAAAATTCATTGAACACTAATTAGATAAGATATATATCTAATCCTCACATCATTTTTAATTCATAAGATCATCACCTACTAGATTCTATGTGAAACATTACAACTTAGTAAAATTGTTGAATATTCCCTGGCCAACATGGTTCCTGGGGTAGGTTCATAAATTCTATATCCCAGTTATCCCTCAGCATCTATGGAAATATGTAGTCATAAAAGATCATCTGATGTCCATGTATATCATATCATAATGTCAGTATTCTGGGGTAATGACATTCCACCATCACTTGGAAGAATCACATAGATTGTAGGCAGTGAGCCCGACCCTCAACTTTGGAATAATCTCCAAATTATGGAAGATATAAAGTAGAAAATCTATCCAAGACTCATCAACATGAGGTCTTCCATCCCCTAAAAATGTTGTAGGATGTTGTTTTTGAAATTCTAGATTGAACTTTACCATAGTCGTGGTAGGTCGAGAAAAACCTTTCACAGAAAACATCATAATAAAAAATATCCTTTAGAACAGGTTGTTGGTTTCCATATTAGTAATAATAGGATGTTCTCTAGGTGTAACTACAAGACCTATCACTAGTGCCTCATGACCCACCACTTACAATGTATGGTTGTCACCACCTTCCTGGTGTATGACTCAAGGCTATCATGATGGGATTTTTTTAAAATTCTAAACACATCCCTCAAAAAACAATTTATCCTTTTAAATAATTACATTTTGGTAAACGGATAAGCAAGAATCCTTCTTATAGAAAAGTTTAAACCTCTATACCAGCTCCAAATTACATGTTTAATAGATAAATGAAAGACCATAACAGGCTATAAGGATGATGTAGACACTCCCACAAACCACTACTAATTCTCGAATTTGGGTTTAGGTCTTGTATCATGTGAAAGAGGTTTTGATATATGGATTCTCATTTAAAAGGTATATAGTAATATACCCTTTACACTGTAATTTGAATCCCCTATATCTATAACCATTTGAATTTAATTTTTTTGAATTTATTGAGTTGAAAATATTATATATATATATATATATAACCAAATTACATGCTTTACCATTTCGAATTTATACTCTTTATAAAATGTAATTGAAATGTCACATAACTGGAACATTACATTTTTGTCCAGTGCCCTGATGTAGCACGTTATATGAAATGATTAAATTAAATTAATCACCATTTGGAATTTATAGAAGTAATATCTTATTAAATCACCTTTGGATTCAAAGTAACCTCTTCATATAATGTTGTTTCAGTCTATGGAACCCATAGGGCCATAACCCACAATATGGTATAATTGTCCAATTAAGGTGTCATCACCAATATCTTTGAGAAAACACCATTTAGATTGATTAGTGACTATAATTAATTAGATTATATTATTCCTATAATATATTACAACACATTTTAGTATATTAGAATAAAAAACTAACAATATGTACCAGGAAAATGTACACCAAAAGTAAATATAGAATTGAAAAGTTTTTGGTATATTTGTCAAAATGTGACTATAATGATGCATGTGACTAAATTTATTTACCACCACTATCCATGGATAGAAATTTGTATCAATAACATCAAGAAGATCGATGATATCACAAGACATGTGCATCACCCAATGGTGAAATTGTATGACTTGTAACATGAACAAATTATAACTACATTAACCCACCCCAGAAAAATTAGGTTTCCCCTTATATATGCGTTGGATACTCCAGAAAACATGATCAATAAAAAATACCATTACGTCATATTCTCTTATATAGTACCCTAAGAGTAAGGTAAAAAACAAAAATAGCTTTGATAAAACTTTGTAATGTCTAGACCAGGGATCTACTTTACCACGGACCTGTGCTGGTGGGTCACCTGTCCTCAAGAGCGCCTCCCTATATGATAGAGGCTACTGACCATCAGCGAGGGTGTAATGTGTTATAGTGGAAAACATACCCTCATATCATTGTGGTATAACATATATAATAAATAAATATAAATAGTAGAAGCATGATATAACATATGGAACAGTTGAAAAAATACAACAATCATGTACGATATCATAAAAAACTATGGAAATGTAATATTAATCGAAATCCCATATGGTAGAGTCTTGTACAATGATGTTATTTAAGGGAATGATGAAATAAGAATATGGGACATGGGGTATAGAGAATAGGAAAATGCAATATATTATAAAAAATAAAATGGAAAAAATAAAATACCGCTTGAATCATGAGAAAACACTCAGTACTTTACTCCCAAGCTCCAAGATATAAGTAAAACATATCAAGTATCTGTAGCAGGGCGCTTTCCCTTATCCAAACTAGTAGACATGAATTCTATTTGGGTACTAATGGAGGTGTAAGTAGGGTTTGAGATAAACTTAGTAGGCCACCACCAACTTTGTCTAGAAATAATCCAAGTAGTTTATATAGAAAATATGTGTGTAGGTTTAATGACTAATCAAGAAAGATGAATAAATAAATACTTGTCAGATCAGGTTCCATCAGGAAAATTGGATAACTCTACCTACTACAGCATTGGATGAAACATTTCTGAACCAAGTACCACATATATATTTATAAGTAATAATATATATATGTAGTTATATACTATATACACACATATTCAATAAGTATGAGAGGAAATAAGTACGTATAAACATATATACTAGGTACTAGTAGGATTGAGGTCATAACTAATGTGTCCATAACTTTTATACCAGGATATAATCTCAAGAAATGGTACAAGCCCTAAATTTCATGATGAATGAAAGACGTCATTCCCATCATTCGTGATGGTGGGGTGAATCCTCATTCCCATCACCAGATACTAATGAATAAGGAATGTCATGTACCATACCCGAAAAAAAGTATAATTTTCTGGACATCATGCCTAACACCCGATGTTAGGGAGTTTGAAACGTTATTCTAAAAAATTCCCATAACCGTTATTCAATATCGAATATCCCTCAAATAAAAATAATAATATAAAGTCATTATATATAAAGAATTCCATTTTTTCAAGAAAAATTGATTTCAGGCATCAAAATTTATTTAATTTTCTCTTATAATTATATAGAATATGGTTTTTCATAGCCACCCACTTCAAATCCATTAAACTAATAAATATAATTTATCTTAGAAAGTAAGATCTATTTGGAGTCAAGATGAAACATTTAAGAGGTGGTAAGATTATTGTATCATTTATTCAAGGTATCAATTAACATAACACATGTAAAGGGATGACAGTGAACGAGGATAAAAACCTTTAATCACTTAACTAGGGTCCATGGGAGTAAAACAACAATTGTATATTTATTGATAAATGAACAAAACACTTGTGGGAAACACATAAAAATAGAAGGCACATGGCATAATTTTGAACCTATGAAGACATGACTACTTTCAAGGATAATAACTACAACACCTACCTTAGCTCTGTAGATGAATCCTCGTCTAATATTGTCTTTAGGTATGAATCAGAATGGAATATATGAAAGAAATAGACCAATACCTTGAAAATAGGGAAAATGAGAATACACTAAAATATTATAAAATATGTTAATATGAACAAATAATGGATGTAAGAGGATTAAGTATCTTAGTAATATGAATCCAATGCTTTTGACATGAGTCTGTTTAGTGTCTGGATGAAGGCTCTATCAAGAAACCTAGGAGGGGTCCATGAGGAGCTCTTCATGGGAGAGGGAGAGGTCTACTGTCACTAGAGAAGATAGGAGTAAGTGGGGTGAGGTGTTAAAAACATTTAAGGTAAAAATTGAATTGTTTCAATAGAAATTAAGGGTTTAATGGTTTATCCATAGGGTTGGAAAAAATGTGCACCAACCTTGCATGAGGATCTCCTTAAAAAGGGACCCCCTAGGGTTAGGTTCACAGTTTTCCTAACCATGCACAAAACTTGTTAATATGAACTATCCCAAATCTATTCAATCCAACATAGGAATTCACCTTAGCTCACTTTATTACAAAAAAATCTTGTGTTTTAAAGCTATGTACAAGTGAACCACATGGTAATTCATATAGTTTATAAAAACCATGCACTAACATTACGACCAACACAATATAATTATCAGAGATATGGGCTCTAAAAAATCATCATTTGGTTCTACAAACTTCCTTATTACATAGGGAACATTTACCACGAGGAAATAAAGAACCTAAAATGAAAAATGTATGAGTGTTACCTTCATTAAAAATTAGGTCATTATAATAATTATATATATTGATTATTTATATGTGTAAAAGTATTAATTCTTTAACCATAACTATATATCGGGTTCCTTGGAGAACATCATGATATGTATTAATTATCCATTCTCTTCATATGATGGATGAATTATACTTATTATGTGATGGGTGGGGATGAGAATTATAGGGACCCTTAGTGTATTGGTAGGTCTTATAAGACAAACATATTGGGTATTTTGTTCATTACTTTCCCCTTTATGTGTGATATCATACTATAAGGCCTTGATCATATGTTTAGATGTTCAAAATTATTCATTTCACCACTATGATATTAGTTATTATTATCCATGTGAATTATTTATTTTCACTATTATGTTCTATATGGATATGTTATTCCCATGTTTTCAACCATACTTCTTTTTTATTATTATTTATTCCTTCCATATTTTCTATTACATGATTATATAATGTTAGATTCTATAATATGTTACCACTTATTAAGTGTCTGAGATCACTCATTTTTTTTGTTTTTCATTTCCTCAAGAAATCATGAATATCACTACCTGTAGAATATATATTTTCATAGAGAATTTTTTTAATTTATTTAGATGATATAACTTATTTTTTCCACGTAATGTAATGTTTATTTATATATCTAGTTTCCTGAGATTATAATTTTTTTGATCCTATGATCTATGTGTTTTGTAACAACTTAAAAAAACAATCACCTGGTTTGGGGTACTAGAGTATAGGTAATTATAGTTTTTATAAAATTAATTTTAGTCAAAACCTTAGAAACAATATTTAAAAGAATATAATTAGAGAACATAACCATTTTATAAACCCCAAGGCTATTCTAAAAATATTTCGAGGTCACATGAAATGAATTTTTAATAAGTGCATAGGTTTATATAAAATAATTTATTATTTATGGTTTTATTCATGAAATAATTAGTTAGATACCATTTTTTATCAATGGAGTCTAATAGAAGTAATGAAAACCATATTATCACCCTTAATAAGTGTTGAGATCCACCCAATGAAATGAATTATTCCAGTGTCAAAGCGGAGAAGATTATGAATATTTTAGGGTAGTTAGCTATGGTTAAGAAAAATTTCCTTACCCATATGAAATAACCCATTTCACCTCTACATGGTTTAAGAAACTTTGATCACATCATGTGATATTAACATCTATATTTTAATGGGGTGTTTTGTATATTAGTGGTTGTAACATATTATGTCATCATAAATGATATTCATTATCTTTAGTTGTAGTGAAAAGGTGATAGTTATCACGGTTGTATGTAATGTTAGGTGTGATGGTGATAAATGGTGGTATTTGATTCAAAACCCCAAGATAGAGGAATTGATATAGCACATTGATTGGATTACTTATAATGTGATATTTCTAGAAAAGTATTTTCTTCATGATAAAGGATCTGACCTGGAAAGACAAGTCTGAAATTTAAGATAAAAGGAAGTTGAAATTATTTCTCTCTATGAGGATTACATTACAAGGTTTAAAATATATTCTTTATATTATGTAGATAAAAAAATTATATTGATAACTTATTTTATATATTACATCTAATACTTCAAATATATTGATTCACATTTTTTTTCAAAGGATAATATCATTAAAAACATAATCAAGAATCATAGGGAGGTATCAGATCCTAATATTTTAAAGGGAAAGTTAGTACAAGATAGTGTTGTTGAGATCCATTTTAAATGAAATTTTGAAAAAGGATGGATGATAAGTATATAATTTTTAACAAGTATTAATTTTTTAATGTAACACCTTGAGGTATTCATGCAGGGATTGGGAGATTTCTTTTAGTGTGTAGATAAAGACCATCAAGCCCATGATTTCTAGTGAATGTAAGAATCTAGGAAATTATAATGAATAAATTTCATTGAGATATGACACTATTGAAATAAATTCTCTAATTGTTAGCGTAATCTACCCTATAAGTGGTTAATGGAGTGAGGATGACGTTAACAATTACAAAATCTGGTGTTAAGGCCCCAAATGAGTTCATAGCAGAAAATATGATCAAAAAATAAAATCGAGTTAAAAAATAATTTTATTCTATATATATATATATATTCATTTATATCTTGAATTTTCTAGAGCATTTAAACATCCCTATATGAATTATGAAAAGAGTTATAGTTAAAAAATATTGTGGAAATTTTATATAAATGATAATATATTTTTATATTTTGATTATTGTTCCTGGAGTTTCTTTTATTATAAACCTAGTTATTATACCAATGGTTGAATTTGATATAATCATTAGGATGGACTAGATATTATTATATATTATAAGAATTTAGTATCAAGTTAATGACATTATAATCACCAATGATGAGATAAGATCACTTATTTTTAGAGGAGTTTCTTCTTTTCCAGAGTCTTTTCTGAAACCACATCTAATTTATCATATTAATGGAATTCTTAGAGAAGTTGAATTAATAAATGATAAGTATATTCCTAAAGTAGAGGATTTATCTATTTTAATGGACTATTTTTATATATTTCATATGTATTTACTTGGATATCTACTATATCCTAAAGATTAATTCTCTATTTAAATTATCCCTAATGCACGACCCATTTCCAAGCCTCTTGATAGAATGAACCCATTTGAATTGGGGGAATTATAGAATCTACTACAAGAGTTTCATGATATGGGATTTATATGACCTAGTTATTCACCATGGGAATAAAATGTACAATTTTTGAAACATAAAGGTGGTTATATGAGGTAATTCAATTACTATAAAGAAATCAATGCCATTACCAATAAGAGAAAGTATCCTTTACATCACATTGATGATTTATTTGACGAATAACAAGGGGATCAGTACTTATCAATGATTGATATCTTTTATAGTTAACATAAATTAATTTTCTTGAATAGTGATATACCATTGATGGATTTTCATACACGATATGGAAAATATGGCTTCACTTTAATCCCTTTAGCTTAACAAGTACACCTCTATGTTTTTGGATTTATTGAGTAAATTATTAAATTACTATATTGATAATTTTTGTGAGTTTTATTGATGGAGTATTGATGTTATATATGTTCTATTTAGATGAATACTATAATTTAAATATTATCCTTGATATATGAAAATAGAAATTGTTTTATAGGAAATTCAGTCTGTATGAATTTTGGTTACATAAAATTTTTCTTTTTTACAAAATTATCTTCATGGATGAAATTTCTTTTATACCATTAAAGAAAAAGGATATTATGAATGGAAAAAACAATTAATATATCGAGGATACATATATTACTTTTCCTATATAGTTATTACAAAATATTTATTGAAATTTTTCCTGATTATATAATCCATTAACTGATTTGACATGAAAAAGGGTACTTTCACATTGTCCAGGAAATGTGAAATAATATTTGAGGAACTAAAAAATAGATTTATCAATGAAATAATGTTGACATTTCTATCTTAAATAAACTTATTTTTTTATACATACTGTTGGTTCATTTAAAATACTAGGATGTGTAAATATGAAAAATTAAAGGATTGATTAATATTTATCAAGGAAAATAATGAACCATGAAAAAAATTATACTAGTCATGATCATGAGCTCATACTAGTAACACTTACATTGAAGATATAGAGGCATAATATTTATGTTGAATGATGTGATATATATATATATAGATGATAAAATATAAATGGATACATTAATAGAGAAAGTTCTCAATATGAAGATAAATAGATGGATGGAACTACTCAATGAGTATGACTATGCAACAAAGTTCCACCCATGGAATGAATAAATGGTGGGATATTAATTTAATTGTAAATATCATATTTTTTCATCCATAACTAGGATATAAAAGTTTCCAAATGATCATGGATTTATTGAAATTAGACATGAAAATTACTAGGGAAGGAGAAACATGATTTAATTTTACCTTAATCCTTAAAATATCTTTACTAGAGAATATAACACACTCTCAAAAAGATGGAAAAATATTAGGGAAGAAATTAAACTCCATGAATTATTGGTGTTTGAATGAATTATGAAAATGGTGTGTTGATGTTTTGAAAGAGGCTATTTCTACAATAAATACTTGTGCTAATGATATAATTGTTATTTGAATCTCAAGGATCATGATTCTATAAACACATTTGTAGTACCATGATGTATAATGATCCTAGAGAGCACTAATTTTGGGTAAAAATGAAGAGGGGATTTGCCAACTATCTGTAAATTTTTTTGGTACACTAATATGTAAATAAAGAGAGAAAACTTCCAATGAGTTTTATGAGTCCTATTTTATACCAATGTGTAATTGGGATAATATAACAATGGAACGTTTTACCATAAAATCTTTTATTTCTTGTTAGAATGAAGTTTTATGGGTTATTTTGGGTTAACATATTATGTATACTGATTTACTAGCATTAAATAAGGATATAACCCTTGAATATATTTCAGTGTATTATATCAATGAATTTGTGAGTCTTCATGGAGATCCTTTGTCAATACACTTTGATCATGGCCTATGTTTCACATCTAAATTTTAGAATATTATTTAAAATTAATCAAACTCAAAGTTCTATTTAAGGACTAATTATAATCATTAAATTGATGGGTAGGGCCTCTGAGCGGCATTGAACTCCCCACCCTATTTCCCTAGGTTTCCTCTCGATGAAAACCTAGATGGGGGATGTTTTTCTCTAGTGCCTTCCCCATACTCCTTCTATGGTTTATTCTTCTCAAGTGCTTCATGGATGTTGTTTCTTATGGTGGTGTTTCTATTCTGGTGCAAGACCTATAGGGTGGTTTGGATGGCCCCGACAATGGTTGTTCATCACTGAAGACCCTGGCTGCTCTAACCTCCTTTGACCTTTATTCCCCCTATTCTCTCTGAGTCATATCTAGATAGATGGTCCTCTGTGGTTTTGGGATTTGTGGTTGGGTGGTCAACAGATTTCCCAGCGCTCTTGAGTTGGCATAGATTTGTTTCTGGTTTCTTGTTTCTGTCTTTTTTGGAGCCCTCTTCCATTCCTATACCTACCCTAACTTCTAATCCATATAATCTTCTCCATGTTGGATATAGAGTAATGGGAATAATGAGGTTTTGGGACGTGTGGTTGGGAAGATTAAGGTTCTTCATGCATGTTTTGTGGGCGGCCTTCAATGGTGGTTTAGACGTCATGATGGTTTAGTTTTTGGTTTCTTCTTAGGTTTTGTTCTTGTTGATATAGGGTGATTTTCTTTACTTCTTGTTTCATGGGGGACATTGGCGACTTCGTGTTTATGTTTTATTACAGCTCATTGATCATTGATTTCCATTTTTTTAGGTTTGATGGGGAAATAAAATGAGACTCAGGGATGTTTTATGGTGAATGCGATGAATTTGGACAGGCTCCAGCAATTTGGGAGGCAACCTTGATGGTAGTGACATGACTGTGAGATGGTTATGGGATTCCTGATTATGGTTGTGGGAGATAGGACCTTGGTCATGTAGGTAATATTTTACGGTGATTGTATAGGGATTTGTGTTTTCATTGGGTATTTTTGAATTTCAAAATTTGAATTGGGTGTCCTCTTTATTTTTTGTCCCACCAATTACTGCTCATCCATAAAGAAATTGTTTCAAAAACCAAATAAAAATGTATTTATTACTAAAATTGTTGCGTAGTATAAAAGGACTATACAAACCAAAGTTTACTTTTTTAGGACATGCTCACTTGACTTCCATGGAACATGGGACTAAAAACAACATATCGAATAATTTTCATACAATATTAGTTTCCATCTGATAAAAAAATAGCAACATGGGAGGTCCTTTTAGGGGAGTATATATTAAACACCGACCAAATGAAATATTAGTGGGAGAAGGAATCTAGTATGTTTATAACTGTCTCGCGGTGCACGACGGGGTCGTGTGGAAGAAACGTGTGATACCCATCGGTTGATTAGAGTAGGTTGGGTTCTGATTAATCACTCATATCATGTGCACCACTTTCCACGTCAAAACGCCCAATGGTTCCATATCCAGTATTACGTGGACCTGCTTTCCAAAGGCAGGCATTCCCTGGGTGGTTTGACCAATGACGCATAAGAACTCACATTGGTCGAGAGGATTGGATGTCAGGCTCATCACACCCTTTTGGGGGGAATTATTGCATGTTCAGGGACTCTCTTATTTATTTAAGATGTGTTCATATGTTCGCGAATATTTGGCTTATATCCAAGCATAGTATCCACGAATTATTCCTGGTTGGCGATGGTCAGCTGGACGCAGGGGTTCAGAATCATTTATGCCCGAGGTTTACCATCCCTTGTTGGATTAATGACCCCGAGGAGTCTGGAATCATTGAGGGGGAACTAGGAGTGGTGCGGTGAACCGACGTGAAGATAGTCTGATCGACCAGTTTTTGGGAATAAACCTCAGGGAGGCTTCCTACGTACCCTGCCAAGGAGACAGGGATCAAAATACCCGTAGTTCGAATAAGAGTGTCGGAGAGCCGACGTGAATGTGGACCCGGGGGTCTGACGGTGATCGGGATTGAACCTCATGGAGGTTTCCTACGTATCCCCGTGGTAGGGAATCAAAGTCCTCGTAGTGCGCATTATCTTGGGGCATACACTTTGAGGCAGCCCATAGTAATGGATTGGGGCTTACACTCTGAGGAGGCCCATAGTAATGGATTGGGGCTTACACTCTGAGGAGGCCCATGAGAGGATGTCATGGTCGATGCTTACTCTAAGCCCACATGAGTCATGCTCAGTGTGAGAAACAAGAGGTAGTAGGGAACATACGACCACGTCGCGAAAGGCGCGTTCGTGGGAAGTGGAGTGGGGATTACGCTTAGAGGCGGCCCATAAAGTCAGGGCTTACTCCAAGGTGGATTACCAGGGAAACAAAGAGTAGGGGAAGAGGGACTTGGCCCTTAAGAAGGAAGAAGCATCAGCCTTTCCCACTACGCCCTTCCTTGGCTATGGACTTGGGGAAGTACTGAGGTGCATGGGGGCTTCCTTCTGATGGGTATTCCACCATGCCTCAGGGAGGGGAGAAGTGCACCAGAACAAACAAGTGGAGGGGTAGAAAGGGGCCTCCTATGCTCGGACTCCACATTACCATGGGAATATGAACCCAGGAATGCTTCGGGAATCCGCCCAAGGGTCAAGGAAGCCCCTTCTCCCCTGCTTACCGTGGTTATTTGAACTCAAAACGGCACACTGATGCGCCTGAAGGTTACATCACATGGGACTAGTGGCTCTGGTGGAGGCCTCAGCTCGGGGCTGATGAATGGGCCAATGAGGGCGTTGCGGAGGATCAGGCTAGACTGGGAGGATTTTATCCTTCTCGGGGAATAGGAACTCCGAAGGATCTCGTGGGCCACACACGTGTGTGAGTGGTGGAAACCTTCACGTAGGGAGGTGCTACGTGGTTGGAGAGGCCGTCCGTGAACTAGGGTGGTCCACAGACTGATGGGAATCTTGCGAACCTGGGTGGTTCACGGCTTCGGGTTCAGCCCACGTACCAGGGTTGTACGCGGAGGGATCCATGCGAGCAGCGGCGGCTGAGGGCAGCGTCAGTCGGGGCTTTGTCGGTCGGGGTTTCGCCCGTGTAGGATGGTGCTACGCGGTGTGACAGATCAAAAAAGGGGCATAAACTCCCTGGTCCATGGGGAGTGAGTCTGTGGAGGGGCCATGGTCCGCAGTCTTCTTTTCATTGTTATTTTATGTTTTCAGTTCACCAAGTTATTATGCATTTTCGGTTCCTTATTAACTTGCTTCCAACTTCATACCTGTTCTGGTTCGCGGACTGGAACTTCACGGTTTGCGAAATCCTAAGCTCCTTCCTTCAAAATCCTTCCACCAGAATCTGGTTGATCTCTCTGGAAATCCTCTTTCTTCTTCCCCCTCGGTATCCTTTTATAGAGTGGGGAATGAGATGTATCGGTGGTCATGCGGTACCTCTTGCAGAGGCCCATGATCGAAAACCCAGTTTACGGATGACTTGGTCTATCTACAACTCACGGGGGGCATTGAACACATCTCCCCCACGTAACTAATGAGATCAGGGAGTGTTTTGCGGCCACACATGTAACATCCCAATTAAGTAATGAATAATAAATAAATCCAATCTTAAGCATGGAATACACTAATATTTTTAAAAGATTGTTTTACTGCCTTTTGATGGAAAACCATTTTTAAATCCATATTTTGACTATTTTATAAGCTATGTTTGTCAAAATAAACTTATTCTTTATGATTGGGACATCAAAATTTACTTTGTGTGAATTTTTGGTATCTTTCTGAAAAACATCAATTTTTTATGAATAGTGAAACCACTAAGTGGTAGTTAAAGAAACTGATTTTTCGTTTAAATGAAATTTTAACACCTCTGTGATTTAATTTTCAAAAATCCAACATACATGGTTTTCATTAATAAGTAAAATGTGGTTCAATGAGATTAAAATAATTTTTTGGTGAATAGTAACTTCTATGTTTTTAATCGCGATTAGTGGTATTTAGTGTAGTTTAAGGTAAAAATAATGTTTTAATTGTATGAGATGAGATTGAAACATGTCCTACCCTCATTGGATGTGTCATGGGCGACCAATACAAGCCATGGGTCAACTTGGGGAACCCATGGAGCCACTTTGGTTGGGAAAGGACATAAATAACTTTTTATTTAATGTAAAAGTAAAAATGACACAAACATGAGATGTTTTACTAAAACAATTTTTACATGGGGTTATAAAGATCATATTTGTGATTATAAATAATCATTGTAAAGATAAAAAGATTTCCTACATCATAGTAATTTTTTTTATAATTTTTAGACATTAAATAAATTAAATTATTTTTGACATCATGATGATGCAGCGATGACCTCATTATTTAACGATTTAAATAAAATGGAAAGATAATGTAAAATCTAAAACCTACACATGGCCAAAACCAATTGGATGAGTGGATTTCGAACCCTTATCACCTTATCCTCGAATTATATCAATGTGGGACCTTTTTAATCCGAAACTCATTTTAAAATAAAGTAACTTATCTTTACTTTCCAAGAGTGCCCCTCCTCTCCTCTTATAAAAGGCCCCCACCTCTACCTCCTTACCCACACTACCAAAACCTTTGGCTCGGCCAACCCCTGCCCATTTTGCCTCTCCACTTCCCTCTATTACTCCTTGAAGCCTCACTTTGGGCATAAGTCTTCCCAAGTAAGCCTTTGAGCTCAAACCAAAGGGAGTTACCCGATTTTAAGGTAATGTCTTCTTTTGAGTCCTTTTGTTTTATTTTGCTTCTCCAACCCCCTAAAATATTTTTATTCTTTTCTTTTGTAACAACTCCAGTATCCTCAATATACTAGTATGTAGCTATAAGATGTATTCGAGCTACACTTACACACACCTATATCTAATGGTTAACGAACATACTGTTTCCGTGGATGGTGAATTTATGCCTCCCGAAACGATGATTGTTCAACATTCTTTTAACACCTTCAAAGGTGGCCATTAAGATGTCACTATATTTATATATGATATATAATATGTTTATGTTTTCCTTAAGCTTCTGTATTTTTCTTTTTTTAAGGTTTCCATTATGTGTAACGCGAAGGAGTGAAACGTTAAGGTTTCTCCAAAGAGATTTAGGGAATATACTGTGATGGGTATTCCAAACGTAACCAAGAGGGTTACTCCCTACGTAAGAATGTTATGAATGCCTCAAGTTACCTTTATGTATTATGATTTCTATTATTTATTCATGATTTGATGAGGTATATTAAAGTGCTTATGTTTTATGGGTAAAGTATGATCTCATTCTTATGTATATATGTACCCATGTTTCCTTTCTATATTTTTATATCCCTTACTGCGCTTTTTATGCTCATCCCATGTTTTTTTGAAATGTTTTTCACAGGTCAAGGGAAAGGTACATGATATGATGATAGTGTCAAGGAAGTGTCATGAAATAATCCATGTTTTATTTTAAATATGTTTCCATTGATGGGAATGAAGAATACTATCTTTATGTAACCACTTTGTTTATATGTGGAATGTAATGCAAGTTTTATGATCTAATTCTCTAAAACTCTAAACCTGAAAAGATCCTCAACGTGTAATCTTGTAATAATTCAAGATTAAGTAAGGTTTAAGGGTGGGGCCTTATAGTTGCTATCAGAGGTCAGTTTAGATAACTTTAGGAGTTAGAATTCTATTAAATGATTATCCAAAAATATTTTTTTTGAAATGATATAGCATTTGAAGATTACCATGTTGCTTCATCTAAGACATGTTTGTTCAGAATGGTTTTTCACAGAGGAAACTGGGAAGCAGTGCTAGTAAGGCACACAGAAGGAAATAACCTTCCGAATCAGCATCCTGAGATGGTTAGAATTGGAAGTGAACAGTTTTTTGTAGTAATGGCGCAGTTGACTCAAGCGATAAATGGCGGTGGTATCCATAAACGAGATCATCCAGATCAACCGCAGAGGAACATGTCAGTTGTGGAACATTTCATGAGGCAACATCCCCCATCATTCAGAGGATCATCTGACCCTGTGCTAGCTGAAGGGTGGATTAAAGCACTAGAGAATATTTTTGATGTCATGGAGTTTTCAGACAATCAAAAGGATAGTCTTGCTATTTATCGTTTGGATGGTGAAGCAGATTAGTGGTGGTCGATGGTTAAAAATATCAGGGAGGCTGATGAGATTTATGCTCTCGACTCGGATGAATTCAAACATATGTTTCCTGAGAAGTATTTTCCTAAGGCTGTTCGACTTAGGATGGAAAAGCAATTCTTGGAATTGAGGTAAGATGAAGACTCAGTGGCTACCTATGAAGAAAGGTTCACTCGATTGGAAAGGTATGCTCCAAACATTATCCGAGACCTTGATAGTAAAATCAATCGTTTTTACTCAGGATTAAAGCCAAAATATCGAAGGGCATTAGCTTCTCGTGAGTTTAAAAGTTATGAAAAGCTTGCTCGATGTGCTGAGAAGGTAGAAATGGTGTTTTCCGATGATCAAGTGTTCTATAACAACCAACAGAAGAAGAGACCGAGGTGGCATGAGAAAGGTAAGAATTCTTCAAAAAAGTCTGATGGTAAGAAAACTGAGTTTCCATTTTGTGATAAATGTGGAAAAAGGCATGCTGGGGAATGTCTTCTGAATTCTGGAAAGTGCTACCGATGTGGTAAGATGGGACATAAGGCTCGTGATTGCACTGAAAAGGATCAAGGTGAAGGTAAGAACAATTTTTATTTACAGTTAGTGAAATGTTATAAGTGCAATGAGATGGGTCACTATGAAAACGAGTGTCCGACAAAGATCTTGAGTGATGGGAGTCAGTTAGACTACAAGCAGAAAGGGGTGGTGAAATCCTTTGCAACTACTTCAGCAGATGTCGGGCCATCAAATGAATTTGTATCAGGTACTTTGTTTTTTCAGATTATGCCAGTGTGTTGTTTGATTCCGGGTCTACACATTCTTTCATCTCTGAAACATTTTCTAGTAAAATGGGAATACCATCTCATGAAATGACTCCTGAACTTTTGGTAAAAACACCTGGGGGAAATGTTGAGGCAAAAATAATTTATAAGAATCTTCCTATCCTTATCTGTGGAAAGAACCTACTTGCAAACCTTATTGTTCTACCTCTAGTAGAGTTTGATGTTATCCGGGGTATGGATTGGCTCTCTATTTACCATGATAAGATTGACCGCAGAGCTAAAGAAGTTTCTTTTCAGAAAGACTTTCGGTTTGTGTACAAGAATGAACCCTTACTATTGATAACTTATCAATAGGCCGAGAAACTTGTAAAAGATGGAAATGAATGTTACCTTGCACACATCATTGAAAATAAAGGAACTGTTCAGATTAATGATGTGCTAGTGGTAAATGAGTATCCTGATGTTTTTCCTGATGAGTTTCCTGGAATAATACCAGACCGGGAAGTTGAATTTACTATTGACTTAGTTCCTGATGCTAAGCCCATTTCAAAACCCCCTTATTGAATGGCTCCAATTGTACATTTAGAGTTGAAGGAGAAATTGAAATATTTATTAGAGAAAGGTTTCATTCGACCTAGCACATCACCATGGGGTGCTCCTGTTTTATTTGTTAAAAAGAAAGATGGTTCAATGAGACTTTGCATTGATTATAGAACCTTGAATAATATCATTGTTAAGAACAAATATCCATTGCCTCATATCGACGATTTGTTTGATCAGCTCCAGGGAGCTAAGTTTTTTTCAAAGATTGACCTGAGATCGGGGTACCATCAGCTGAAGGTAAAGGAGGCAGATATTCCGAAGACCGCGTTCCGTACAAGATATGACCATTATGAATTTGTAGTAATGTCGAACCTGCTGTATTCATGGACTTAATGAATAGAATTTTCCACGAGTTCTTGGATAAGTTTGTGGTGGTTTTTATTGATGATATTTTGTTGTTTTCTAAAAGTAGAGAAGAGCATGAAAGACATTTAAGGGTTATCTTGCAAACCTTAAAATAAAAGAAATTGTATGGGAAATTTAACAAGTGTGAGTTTTGGTTGCAACAAATTTCTTTCCTTGGTCACACTGTTTCTAAATATGGGATAACTGTTGATCCTGCAAAAACAAAAGTTGTGGAAGACTGGCCAAGACCCACAAATGTAACTGAGATTCGTAGATTCCTTGGTTTGGAAGGCTATTACCGAAGGTTTGTTAGAAATTTTTCACGGTTATCTAGTCCAATGACTAAGCTAACTCAGAAGGGTGTTAAGTTTATCTGGACAAAAAAATGTGATGATTGTTTTCAGGAATTGAAAAGAAGATTGGTGAATGCTCCAGTTTTGGCACTACCTTCTAGGAATGGTGAGTTTTTTATCTACAGTGATGCTTAATTGAAAGGACTTGGTTGCGTCCTAATGCAAAATGATCAGGTAATTGCTTATGCTTCATGACAGTTGAAAACTAATGAAGTAAATTACCCTACACATGATTTGGAATTAGCTGCTGTTGTTTTTGCTTTAAAAATTTGGAGGCATAATTTGTATAGAGTAAAGTGTGAAATATATACCGATCACAAAAGTTTAAAGTATATATTCACTCAGAATGAATTGAACATGAGACAAAGGAGATGGCTAGAATTAATCAAGGATTATGATTGTACAATTCATTACCATCCGGGAAAAGCAAATAAAGTGGCTGATTCTTTGAGTCGAAAAAGTAATGCTTCGTTAGCAATGTTGTGTTTGGAACATGATCCTTTGGTTAAGGATTTGATGAAATTTGGCATAGAAGTTGTTGGTTCAGGAAGTTATTCTGTTTTGTTTCAGGTATCAGTGAGATCATCTCTATCATATAGAATCAAGCAAGCACAGAAGCAAGATAGTGAGTTGCAGAAAAAGGTACAGCTGGTTCAGAAAGGTATGTTTCCAAAATTCAACATTGATAATGATTGCATTTTGAGATTTGGAAAGAGATTGTGTGTGCCTTGTGATTCACAGTTTAAGATAGAGTTGTTATGTGAAGCTCATAGTTCTCTGTTTTCAGTTCATCCCGGCAGTACTAAGATGTATAGAGATCTGCGGGAGTATTACTAGTGGGATGGAATAAAAAGAGATATTACTGATTTTACTATGAAGTGTTTGACTTGTCAGCAGGTTAAAGCAGAGCGACAGTTACCGAAAGGGATGCTTCAGCCTTTACTAGTGCCAGAGTGGAAATTGGAGAATATATCCATGGACTTTTTTGTGGGATTACCGAAGACATCTCGAGGTGTTAATGCAATATGGGTTATTGTTGATCGCTTAACCAAATATGCTCATTTCATTGCTATACGAGATACTTTTTCCCTAGATCAACTTTCCCATTTGTATCTTAAAGAGATAGTGAGGTTCCATGGAGTTCCTCTCTCCATTGTATCTGATCGTGATCCCAGGTTCACTTCTAACTTTTGGAAAGGCCTTCCGAAGTCGTTGGGTACTGAATTAAATTTTAGTACATCTTTTCATCCTCAATCAGATGGGCAGTCAGAATGAACAATTCAGACCTTGGAGGATATGCTACGAGCATGTTCGATGGATTATCAGGGAATTTGGGACCAACATCTTTCTTTGTTTGAATTTTCATATAATAATAGTTTTCATTCCAGTATAAAGATGGCACCATTTCAGGAATTATATGGGAAGCGGTGTCGAACTCCAACTTTCTGGGATGAAGTGGGTGAAAGGAAGTTGATGGGACCAGAATTGGTAGAAGAGTTGGCAGAAAAAGTTCAGCTGATTCAGAAGCACATGAGAACAGCTCAGAGCAGGCAGAAGAGTTATGCGGATAACCGGAGGAAGGATCTATCTTTCGAGGTAGGCGATCATGTTTTTCTCAAGGTTTCTCCTTGGAAAAGTGTGATGAGATTTGGTAAGAAAGGAAATTTGAGTCCAAGGTTCGTTGGACCATATGAAATTCTGGAGAGAGTTGGATCAGTTGCATACCGAGTGGCTTTACCTCCGAGTTTATCTCAGGGACACAAAGTTTTTCATGTTTCGATGTTGAGAAAGTATATGCCAGATCCATCTCATGTTTTGAGTCCAGAGGTAGTTCAGATGGAAGAGAACCTATCATATGAGGAACAACTGGTCCAGATTCTTGACCACAAGGAGCAAGTGTTATGGAATAAGGTGATTAAGCAGGTAAAGGTTTTGTGGAAAACCACATGATGGAAGAGGCAACATGGGAATCTGAAAATGCAATGAGGTATAAGTACCCCCATTTATTCGATAAGTAAATAAATTACGGGGACGCAATTTTCGAAAGGGGGGAAGGATGTAACATCCCAAGTATGTAATGAATAATATATATTTTTATCTATGTCTGTTAATGAATTAGATAGTGTTTTAGAGGCTTAAAATGAAAATAAATCCAATCTTAAGCATGGAATACACTAATATTTTTAAAAGATTGTTTTACAGCCTTTTGATGGAATTTTTTTTTTAAATCCATCTTTTGACAATTTTATAAGCTATGTTTGTCAAAATAAACTTATTCTTTATGATTGGGATATCAAAATTTACTTTGTGTGAAGTTTTGGTATCTTTCTGAAAAACTTCAATTTTTGATGAATAGTGAAACCACTAAGTGGTAGTTAGAGAAACTGATTTTTCATTTAAATGAAATTTTACCACCTCTGTGATTTGATTTTCAAAAATCCGACATACATGGTTGTCATTAAGAAGTAAAATGTGGTTCAATGAGATTAAAATAATTTTTTGGTGAATAGTAACTTTTATGTTTTTAATCGCGATTAGTGGTAATTAGTGTAGTTTAAGGTAAAAATAATGTTTTAATAGTATGATATGAGCTTGACACATGTCCTACCCTCATTGGATGTGTCATGGCCGACCAAGACAAGCCATGGGACAACTTATGGACCCCATGGAGCCACTTTAGTTTGGAAATGACATGAATAACTTTTTATTTAATGTAAAAGTAAAAATGACACAAACATGAGATGTTTAACTAAAACAATTTTTACATGGGGTTATAAAGATCATATTTTAGATTATAAATAGTCATTGGAAAGATTAGAAAATTTCCTACATCATAGTATTTTTTTTATAATTTTTAGACATTAAATAAATTTTAGTATTTATGACATCATGATGATGCAGCGATGACCTCATTATATAACGATTTAAATAAAATGTAAAGATAATGTAAAATCTAAAACCTAAACATGTCCAAAACCAATTGGATGAGTGTATTTCGAACCCTTATCACCTTATCCTCGAATTATATCAATGTGGGACCTTTTGAATCCGGAACTCATTTTAAAATAAAGTAACTTATCTTTACTTTCCAAGAGTGGCCCTCCTCTCCTCTTATAAAAGGCCCCCACCTCTACCTCCTTACCCACAATCCCAAAGCCTTTGGCTCGGCCAACCCCTTCCCATTTTTTCTCTCCACTTCCCTCTCTTACTCCTTGAAGCCTCACTTTGGGAAGATGTCTTCCCACAGAATCCTTTGAGCTCAAACCAAAGAGAGTTACCCGATTTTAAGGTAATGTCTTATTTTGAGTCCTTTTGTTTTATTTTACTTCTCCAAACCCCTAAACTATTTTTATTCTATTCTTTTGTAATAACTCTAGTATCCTCAATATGCTAATATGTTGTTATAAGAAGTATTAGAGCTACAATTACACACACCTACATCTAATGGTTAACGAACATACTGTTTCCGTGGATGGTGAATTTATGCCTCCCGAAATGATGATTGTTCAACATTATTTTAACACCTTCAAAGGTGGCCATTAAGATGTCACTATATTTATATATGATATATAATATGTTTATGTTTTACTTAAGCTTCTGTATTTTTTTTTTTTTATGTTTTCCATTATGGGTAACGCGAAGGAGTGAAACGTTAAGGTTTCTCTGAAGAGATTTAGGGAATATACTGTGATGGGTATTCCAAACGTAACCAAGAGGGTTACTCCCTACGTAAGAATGTTATGAATGCTTCAAGTTACCTTTATGTATTATGATTTCTATGATTTATTCATGATTTGATGAGGTATGTTAAAGTTCTTATGTTTTATTGGTAAAGTATGATCTCATTCTTATGTGTATATGTACCCATGTTTCCTTTCCATATTTTTATATCCCTTACTGAGCTTTTTATGCTAATCCCAAGTTTTTTTGAAATGTTTTTCACAGGTCAAGGGAAAGGTACATGATATGATGATAGTGTCAAGGAAGTGTCAAGTAATAATCCATGTTTTATTTTAAATATATTTCCATTGATGGGAATGAAGAATACTATCTTTATGTAACCACTTTGTTTATATGTGGAATGTAATGAAAGTTTTAAGATCTAATTCTCTAAAACTATAAACCCAAAATTATCCTCAATGTGTAATCTTGTAATAATTCAATATTAAGTAAGGTTTAATGCTGGGGCCTTATAGCACAGGGTTCCAGATCCATTCCGCGAACGACAGCGGATGCGGCCCGGGCCAGTTGACGTGGTTCACAACTGGGGCGGTTCGTGATGGTGGACCAGTCTGGAATCCATCATGCTTTGCGCCCGCAGAGGATCTCCGTCTCCATTCCGCAAATGACAGCGGTCCACGGAGGGGGTGCTTTATGGAACCACTCGCGTAGCATTATCATTGGACTGGTCTGTAGACCGGTTCATCTTGAGCCATGCTTTGAGTATTTCCTCACCTTTCCCAATTATTTTGGGGGGAAATTGGGTGGAATCTCACTTGTATTAAAGGGGATTCTAATTCTCCTTTTCGGATTTTTCAGGACCCTACAAATTCCCCCCTTCGGAATGGGGTCCGATCGGAACGAAGAGGCGGCCATTCTGATGTAGAGTGGTCCCGAAACATGGATGGTTTGCGGTAGAGGAGTGGACCTGGTAGGGGACCACACCTATAAATATGGGGGACCTTCCTTTGTCTTTTACCAGATTATTCGTGAAACCAGAGCTCTCTCGCTTTTTGTCTCCACGTGCTCATTCCTTCACAAAATGCCTCATCCACAAACTAGCTGCCATTTTCACGAACCATTCCTTGTTCGCGGTTTCCTTAACCATCAGACCAATCTCCAGCGGAAAACTAACACTTTTAATTAATTAAAAAGTAAGTCACGAAGGGCCGCGTAGGATCTTTCTCCACGTTTTTGACAGTCTGCGGACTGAAATCTTCCCGACACTGAAAACTTCTTAAGTCTTCCGAATCTAATTATTTAAATCCAGGATTAAGATTCTGCAGAGCAACCTGGTTCACGGTTTTCTGGACAATGCTTCGTGGGCCATAGTACAGCAGACTGCTTCCATGTAGGGTTGGATAGCGGGATGTAGTTATCGAGAACCCTTCTTTTGAGGCCTTCTCAGGGACCTTGCTATAAAGGCTCCTTGAATGAATCCCTAGCCATATATTTGGTATTTTTTTCCAGATTTTATTATTACGAACTAACCATTTGATGGCTTTCATAATACAGGGAGAAAATATGGTTCCCCCTCACCGTGCGCTTAGGACCGCTGTCGATCCTCTCCCAAATGGTTCAGGGAGACGTCTAAGTATGATTCGTAGAGCGGAGAGCATCAAAGATGACCCTAGTCGGTCCATCATTCTAGACAATGGTGTCTTGAAGGACATTGTCTCTCCTGTGCTATTAGGTTATCCACTATCAAATCGACTTCCGATTTACGGTTTCGGTCTTCAAGACGATGTCTTTATCCCTCCTACTTTCTTAGGTCTTCCATATCCTTTTTTGGAAGCATTACCAAATTTTATTCAGGAAAACCTTACCCCATTGGGGGAGATAACCTCTGATTCTGATCTGAAGGACGCATTCATTTTGAGAGGCTCTGTTTGGAACCAAAGTGATTAGTGCACTAAATACTTCTCTCAGGAAGCTGTCTTCAATAATTATCCTTCTATTGTTAACCTTTCTTGAGTGGATCCTGAGGCGGGGTGGATTCCGAGGTGGGATCTTCGGTCTTGTGGGATATTCTCAAATGACTGGGCTTGGTCCTTCTGGGTCCATCATCATTGCCGGGAATCTCCCGAGTCACTAGAAGAAGTCAATATGTACTCCACAGTGTGGGCCTCCCAGTTCGCTATTTACCCCCTATATTTGATCCTGCCTGACCTGCTCAGTCGTTGGTGTTCAAGCACTAATACTATCCACCTAGCCCATGGTGAAGTTGGCATTATCTTGTGGGACATATACCAATTGGGAGGGTTTCCGATCATCGATGAGATGTATGACGAGTTTTTTCCCACCCCTGAAACGTGGGACGACGTTGAACAAGTGCCTTCATTGGAGAGGGATCTGCTGGTTATGGCGGAGCGGTCACTAGGTCAGGTTTTGCGTGCCCGCTCTCTTATTCCCTATAGCACCTAGATAGAGTTATTTCTAAACATCATTGGTCCTGTGCGAAGATCAAGCGCCTCAGGACTCATCCTTCTCAACAGCCATGAACCATCCCAGGTTCCTACTGGGCGGTTCTGGAAGCGGGCGACTACCTCTCATGTGGTTACTAGGTGCACCCCAGTGTGCCTCTTATGATCAGGCTAGTAGGTCTGTTTGCTATTTTTTTGAGCGGGTGGCTATTTCCTTCCTGGGATATCAACCCGGGCATCAGAGCTTGCACCTTGTTGATGGTAGTTGAGTTGGTAGAGGGCCGCCCAATGAACTTGGTCGTGCCCACTTTGGATCGTATTTATGAACTACTAAGCCAAATGCAGGTGGGTGGGCCACCCTACTATCTGAGTGTGCCATTTAAATTCTTATACGACTGGATAACGAATCATTGCCGCTATTATGAGTATTGTCATAACACAGTCATTCCGCTTCCCACCTTTCAGCCTACCCTGCTCGATATAGCTGTGGTTTGTTTGATTTACTTCAATTCTGATGAAATCATTGAGCTTCTGAGTGAATTCCCCCAGTTTTCGTTCACTCCCTACCCCACTACTTCCACCGTCGTGGTTGACAAATGCAGGGGGAGTTTGGAGGAGCGTTCTTACATGATATCACTACGGGATGGGGTTCTGTCCGCGCAGATTGACGGGGTTTTTCTATGTGATTTTTATGCCCCCCATCGTTTCTCCTGCCAGTTTTGGTGTATAAAACTCCATGTTTCCCTGCCCCCTCCTCGGGCTCGAGGACTGCACCCGACCACTCTCCATCAATGGTGGTTGATGCTGATGCCGAAGGGATCTGACACAAGCATTCTCTTGGATTTCATAGGAGCGGATGCCATTCTATCCTTGGAGTGCACAATAATATGAGTAAAACAATATCCCGATGGAATCCTGGGGAAGGCTGTATGGCAGGTTCCCAAATCAGGAGTCATCACGTCGGTTGTGTCTACCTCACCCTCCTCATCAGCTCTGAGGGAGGATCGACTGATGGCTCGTTGTTCAAAGTGACTCAGGGGATTTCCCTCTCCCATCCCCTCTACAGCCGAAGTTCAGATGGAACCAACCTTCTTGTACGTGGATGAGGATGACCATGTGGGTTTGGGTCCTAACGAGACCATTCTTGATGTTTTACCGGCCGATACCGGACTCAGAAACTTGATTCCCAAGCCCGAACCAGGGTTTGAGACTTCAAACCATCCAGCTTCGGAACCATCTTCTGGCGTGCACATGTCTATGCTGATCGCAATGCCAGACTTTGTTCCCATGCTATCTAGTGAGGATACAAAATATTCTCGTGTCATGAAGGACCACCGAGCAGTGTGCAAGTGGGACTGGGCCTGGATTTGCGAGATTGTTGCTGAAACTCCTCTAGCTGAGATGGAAACTAAAACTGAAGCTCTCCGACAACTCTTTATGGGTTTGGGGTCTTGTGGATTTGACTATCGGCAGTTCCATTCTCTTGCTTTCCAGGTTTTCAGGGCCTATGAGGAAGTTTCCACTAATTAACGCAAACTTTCTCACCTCACTGCCTCTCATTGTGAGACCCAAGCCCTGGAGGAAGCAATGATAAAGCTTCATCAACTGATAGTGCAGGATGTGAGCTCTTGAGATCAGGTGGTCGTCCTATCCTCCAAGTTGCATGAATGTGAAGTAAGGGCAGTGATGCTGAGGTATCAATTGTCGACTACGACTGGTCGCCTTGAAGTCACTATGAAAGTGATCAACGATCTCCAAACAATAGTGGAGCATGCTTGTTCGGTGGTCTAGGTTGAGGCCAGGGAGAAGGCCGTGCTGGAGCATACATTCAATAACCTTCGCTGCACGATTGTCAATATGATGGAGAGAGAGTTCCAGGCTCCTTTATGACTATCAGATCCATTCTTGTACACTCTATTTTCCTTCCCCCCTTTTTCTTGTCGCTGTGAGGGAGAGGCCACAGCTTTTGGATGTCCTCCATTTTTGTCTAAATAGAATACAATCTCTGTCAATCTTTTGTTGATGTAAAATTTGATTGTTACTAGAACAGTTATTGTGTAAATAAAAACTCACTGAATCAGAACTAATCATTACTCGGAAAATAAACTCTAACTTTTTCCTGGACCTTGGGATCCATCGAGCATAGTTTGACTATTGTTAGGGTTTTAAAGAAAATCCCCACAAACATTTTGTCTTTTCTTGTCAATGCCCTAATTTTTCTTGGGCCCATTTGGTGTGGACCCAGCGGGTATGGCCCGACTTTTTCTTAGGTCGCCCTTTTCTGGTTTTCGACCTAACAGGCTTTGTGGATCTTTTTTTGTGAGCGGTTTAAAGTCCCACCATTAATACTATCATTACTGATGTTTTAGGTCGAACATCTTTGACCAGATATGGTGGGGAGAGGGCCCCATTGAGATTTGGTTGATTAAAAGACATCTCAGTATCCTTCAGATGCATATGGAGGGGGGGGGGGAGCGTGTTACGATTTGAACGACATGCATGGCATGTCTCAAGGAATGGGAGCTGTATCGGCGTACAGAGGTAGGAGGAGCATCGCCCAAGGAAATATTGACTTTCGTAGATGGGCCAAGAGCGATCAATATGCAAATCCACTAAGGGAATGGTATGCATAGTAATGCAAATGTGTTTTTAAGTCAATGACCCTCCATTTCTGATGGCCTAAGGACTTCATGGGAGTTCGGATTATGGAAACCACCATGGGTGGCTTGGGGAATTATGAAAACCACCAGGGGTGGCTCAGAAAGGGTGTGTGACGTCTAAAAGGGTTTGAGAACATCTGTACTAATCATGAGTGTGGACTCAAGGTCTCTGTCCTACGCATTTATCTAGTGTAAAAGAGGGTTGGAGCTTTGTGCAATTTAAAGTCATGTAGCTAGGACATCACCTGGAGTGGAACGACTTCTCCTGGTTCTCAGTAATCTCGTCGGAGACGTTCTGCCATATTCAGGGAGGGTTGTGAAAGAGGCTGGTAAACTGTATCTCATAGGGTTTCCGAACCCCGGGATAGAAATGGGGGCTCAAAGGACAAGGGGCGTACGAAGTGAAGCATTGCCTAAGGAAATCTTGCCTTTGGTAGATGAGCCAGGGGAGATCAATATGCAGAGCCGCTGAGGTCATGGTATGCATAGTCCTGCAAAGGTGTCCATAAGTCAATGATTTCATTTTCCCGATAGCTGAGCAACTTCAAGCAAGTTTGAGATTTAGGACCACCAGGGGTGGTTTATGAGAGTTTGGCTTTTTTTTGAGTACATAGTATGGTTTATGAGGAGAGGGTGTCTGGATATGGGAGAAACATCCAGGATAAATTTCCTGAGAATGGGTGAAGTCATCCCTTCTCACACTGGTTTGAGATGGTGGTTTGTGTAGGTCTGACCCATGCACTGAGGGATAAGGAAAAGACTTCGTTCCTTACTGAACCCATGACAGGTTTGGAAATGCAGTTTAATTTCATGCGAAAAGGATGGATTCTATGCAGTTTAACTTCATGCGGTAAAGACTAGGAGCATTATTAAAGGATGTTGTGCAGTTTATAGTCATGTAGCAAGGATGAGGGAATTTTTAAACCCGTGAAAATGCTCGTAGTTGGAGGCATCTCCCTGAATGTTTAATGCTTGGCCTTTTCATCTTTATGCCAGGTGGACAAGATGTTCCATTTAGTTTAATGTCATGCGATAAGGACGTAGTTACAAAGGCCGCTCTTGATCAAAATGTAACTGGTCTTGAACATCTCGGCATGCCCAAGACAGGTAGAGGGGTTGATTGATGTAAATCGTGGTTTCAGGTCTTTTTGGATTAGGAGAAATGATATGGGGGCTCAAAGTCCGGTAAGTGTACGGAGCTAGGAAGAGTACCACCCAAGGAAATATTGCCTTTGGTAGACGGCCAAGGGGCTATCAATATGCAGAGATGCTGAGGGCATGGTATGAATAGTCATGAAAAGGTGTCCCCAGGTCGAAGACTTTCCACTTCCCATTTCTATGAATGATTATGAGGATCCACGATTTTATGGGCCATGATGTCTGTCATTTGGTAAGAAAATATCTGGACATGTTAGGAATATTTGGCCCTGGTTTATATTAAATCTTAGAGAGCTCCTTGCGCAGATTTATCTTTTACGTGGGGTGTACCTTCACTCCATGCAGTTTAACATCGTGCGGTAAGGACATAGTACTCATAGTTTAGAGGTCATAGAGCTCGGCCCATTCGGTGTCTATTGCTGCAGTCACTTGAAGGATAACTGAGTTATCATGCTATGATATACTCTGAACAGGGTGGGGGATGAAGGTTGTAAACTACAACTCTGAGGATTCCCAGATCACGAGATGTGGTGTGGGGGATCTGAGGTTGGTAAGAGTATGTAGCAAAGAAGAGTATCGTCTGAGAAAATCTTGACTTTGATAGATGAGCCAGGGGATATCAATATGTGGTGACACTAAGGGAATGGTATGAATAGTCATGTAAAGGTATCCCTGGGTTGATGACTTTCTACTTTCGATGTCCATGAATGATTATGAAAACTCGAGATTGCTCACAGTACAGAGTTCGACATGTGGGGATAATGGTGTCCGAGCATACGAGAAACATCTTCACTACAATTGTCCGTTGAGTCAAAGTATCCTAGCTGTGGATTGATGTTTGTAGATTTAGTTCGTCATGTGAACCACATGCAGATACATAGGCTAACTGGGTAGGGATACCCTGGAAACGTTTGGATGTGAAAGGGGGGGGGGGGGGGGGGGTGAACTTGTAAACCATTGCGCCATAAATTTCTGGATCAGGAGATATGATATGGGGGATCTGAGGCCGATAAGCGTATGGAGCTATAAAAGAGTATCACCTGAGGAAATCATTCCTTTGGTAGACGGGCCAGGGGTTATCAACATGCAGAGCTTCTAAGGGCATGGTATGCATAATCATGAAAAGGTGTCCTCATGTCGATAACTTTCCACTTCTGATGACCATGAATGGTTATGCAGACCCATAATTATTCGTGTTGTGGAGTTTGATGTATGGAGAGGATGCATCCAAATGTGCCAGGAGTATTTCCATCTTGTCTTTTCATATATCTTAGGTGGCTCACGACGAAGTTCATGCAGTTTTAATATCGTGTGGTAAGGATGAAGTATACACCCCATGCAGATTTGCTCCTTACATGGGGGAAGAGGACATTTTTTAAAATCATCATTTGAGAATGGCTAGGCCAGGATGGGAAACCCTGACGTCACTACGCATCCCGTGAGGGCAGGAATCAAATAGGTCGTAGTTCCTTGAAGTCCACGCAGTTTAACGTCGTGTGGTAGGGACGAGGAATACACCCCATGCAGGTCTGGTCCGTACACGGGGTAAAGGGGAATTTTAAACCTCTATCAATGTAGTTTAAAGTCGTGCAGTGAGGATGAGGAGTACACCCCATGCAGGTCTGATCCATACACAGGGGAAAGGGAATTTTTAACTTTCATTTGGGGGATGGTTGTGCCAGGGCAGGGGACCCTGGCGTCACTACGTATCCTGCTAGGGCAGGAATCAAGCCACAAATAGTTCTTTCCTGAATACATCCCGGGCTGGTCTGGTCCTAACACAGAGGGAAGGGGCATTTTTTTAAATGGATGGGCTCGGATATAGAATCCAGGCGTCACTACGTATCCCGCGAGGGTAATAATCATACCTCATGTAGTTCTTTTGGGAAACACACCCTGTGCGGGTCTGGTCCGTACGGGGGAAGGGGGTATTTTTGGCTTCATTTGAGGTGGATGGGCCAGAGTGTGGAATTCTGGCATCACTACGTATCCCATGATGGCATGAATCAAGCCTTATATAGTTCTCTAAAAGATAGTACACCCCGTGTAGGGATGGTCCACACATGGGGGAAGGGGAATTTTTTTTAATTTTATTCCATTTGGGAGTGCTTGGACCAGGGTAGGGGATCCTGGCGTCGCTATGTATCCTATGAAGGCAGGAATCAAGCCGTATATAGTTCTATGAAAGGAGTACACCCCGTGCAGTTCTGGTCCATTCATGGGGGAAAGGGGAATTTTTAAAACTTCTTGTCCATGCAGTTTAACATCGTGCGGTGAAGACGAAATACTCTTAGTTTTATGTCATAGAGTTTGGACCATTGTGTGCTTGTCAGTTTAACGTCCTGAAGCTCAGATGATAACTGCATTTAGTTATTCCGGTGAGGACGGGATACTCTTTGTTTAGGGTCATATAGTTTTGGACCGTTGAGTGCTTGGCAGTTTAACGTCCTGCAGCTTGGACTATAACTGCTTTCAGTTATTATGGGAAATACTTCTTCAGGAATCTCGCATTTGTAGGAGCAGTGGTGAACTACCCTTCCATGGAGATCAGGGAATATGCTCCATTGGAGTAGACCTTGTGTATAACATATGGTCCCTCCCAATTGGGCTCTAGCTTTTGAGGTTTCTTTCTGGGTATCATTGGGGTCCGAAAGACCAATACCAATTCTCCTTCCAAGAAAGACCAAAGACAAAGCTTTTTATTGAAGACTCGTGTAGTCTTGTTCTTGTATACTTCCAAATGGTGCAAAGTGTGCAACTGCTTCTCATCTAGATGTTCCAATTCTGCTAACCGATTTTCTGATTTATCATCGTTAGATAATTGATCACAAATGGAAATACGGAGCGAAGGTAATTGGAGCTCAATGGGCAGGAATGCATCTGTTCCGTATACTAATGAGTATGGAGTAGCCCGAGTAGCGGTGCAGATTGTGGTTCGATAAGCCCAAAATTCATGGAGGAATTTATCCGGCCATGAATTCTTGTCCATGTATACCATCTTTTGGAGAATGTTGGCATGGCCTTGTTGAAATCCTCTATCTTTCTGTTGGCTGCTGTGTGGTAGCGGGACGAATGGTTATCCTTGATACCATATTCTTGTTATAGTTTCTCCAATTCAACAGAGTATAAGTTGGTGTCGTTATCCGTCAGTATTGTATGAGGGGCACCAAATATGGTGATGATATTGGTTTTCACAAAGCTGACAATGTTTCTTTTCCCGACTTCTTCAAGGCTTAAAGCTTTTTACCATTTGGAAAAGAAGTCGGTTGCTGTGAGGATATACTTCAGCTGTTTGGCTGTGGCGGGAGGATATGGTCCCACAACATCCATTCCCCAGATGGTAAATGTCCAGGATTACTTGGCCTGATGGATTAACTCTGGGGGTCGGTGTGCGAGGTTGGCATGAATTTGGCATGAGTGGCATTTTTTTGGTAAAGCACTCGCAATCTCGTGCCATTGTGGGCCAATAGTACCCAAGCCTTCGGACCTGATGGAAAAGCTTGGACCCTGACTGATGTGTTCCATATACTCCGGCATGCACTTCAGTCATGATGGCAGCAGTTTCTTCTCCATCAAAGCATCTGAGGAGAATTCCATCGAGGCCTCATTTGTAGAGGACCTCTTGCTGACCCGTGCCACCATATAGGAAAAAGTTGATTTCCCTTCTCCGTATTTTCTCTCGTTCAGCCCTATCTGATGGAAGTTCTCCCTGTTGAAGGTAGTTTGCAATAGGGGTCATCCAACCAGTGGTGGAGCATATGGATCAGGGACAGGACTGACTTTGTGGATCCCCTCCGTCCTGTTCTGGCCAAACGGTAAGACCATTCGGCGGTGAGAAATACAGTTGACTATTTCATCCCAGTCTGGGTCGGCTAGGGTTGTGGCCGCATTAGCTAATGCATCGGCCTTGACATTCTGAGACTGGGGAATATAGTTCAATGTTGGTTTTTTGGAGAATTCCGCCATTAACTCTCGGACATGGTCAAACAGGGGAATCAGCTCATCATTTTTAATAGCATAGTCACCATTGAATTTCTTAATGAAAAGTTCCGAGTCATCTTTTACCTTAAGGTGTGGTACTTGTGCCTAGAGTGCAAGATACAGGCCTGCAATGAGTGCTCGATACTCCGCTTCATTGTTTGTACACCCTTCTGACAGGAGGAAGGAATATGGAAAGACTGCCTTTTCCAGGGACATGAGTATTATCCCCAAGACCACCTTGTTAAATTTGGGGTCTTCCATACTTTTCCCAGTTGGGCTTTGGGATGTGCTATCGAAGTACATTTCCCATGTTAGGAGCTCCTCTTGAACCACAAATATTGCTTCATCGGGTAGCTTGATGTTCGATGCGGCGGTCCCTGTTGAAGTGTGCTCTACCAAAAAATCTGATAACGCCTAGCCTTTGATGGCCTTCTAAGGAACAAATCGGATGTCAAACTATTGGAGGATGACTGCCCATCAGGATAGGCGCCCGGTCAACATCGGGCAGCTGAGGATATACTTGAGCAGGTTATTACGCGAGACCAAGTGGACTTCATGATGCTGCAGATAATGTCGCAACTTTTGAACTACGAAGACCAAGGAAAACAACTCCTCTAAATGTTTGAGTATCGAGTCTCAACAACAATCATGGTTCAACTAAGGTAATAGAGTTTGTTTTCACTACCGACATCATTTTTCTGCAAGAGAAAGGCTCCCAGTGACCGCTCTAGGGCCGTCACGTACAGGATGAGAGGTCTTCCTTCAACCGGGGGCATGAGAACTGGTGGACTTAAGAGGTACCTATTTAGGCTGTCGAACGCCTCTTGGATGTCATCTGTGCATTGGTAGGTAATCCCCTTCTTCATTAACCTGGTAAAGGGCAAACATTTGCCTGCCAGGTTTGCTATGAACCGCCTGATGTAGCCCAGGTGCCCTTGGAATGCTCTCAACTCGGTGAGATTGCGGGGGGGGGGGGGGGTGGAATGCCGAGGATATGCTTTGTCTTTTCAGGGTCGACTTCGATGCCACGATGGCATCTGATGAAGCCAATATATTTCCCTAAGGTAACCCTCGAAGGCACACTTCAAGGGGTTCATATTCAGACTATGTTGTTGAAGTTTGTTGAAGATGGTATCAAGGTCTGACAGGTGATCTGAGCATTGTCTGGACTTGACCACCAAGTCATCTACGTAACATTCGATGAATCTCCATTGGAATGGTTTAAAGATATGATGCATGGGGTGTTGATATGTGGAACCAACGTTCTTGAGACCAAAGGGCATAAACCTGTAATAGAATACTCCTTGAGGGGCCCTGAAGGCAGTGGCTTCTTCGTCTTCTTGGGTCATCCTGATTTTATTATAGCCAGAATAGCCATCCATGAATGATATATCCTCATACTCGGCCATTGCGTCGATTAACAACTCGGTGATTGGGACCAGGAAAACATCTTTCAGACAATGCCGATTGAGATCTCTGAAATCAGTGCGGTCGTGGATTTGTCCATTCCTTTTCTTGACAGGGACGATGTTGTCCAAACAGATGGGGGTATTGGACTTCCCGAATGAATCATGATTTAATGGGCCTATTGAATTTAGCCTCTATTTTGGCAGTATACAAGGGGTGTGTCCTTCTGGCGGCCTGTTTATAGCCCCAGTGGTCTTCTGGATGACCTAAGCGGTGCGTTGCCACTTTCGGATCAAGTCCCGACATTTCCATGTAATTCCAGGAAAAGAAATCCTGATGTTGCCTCAAGAAAGAGGTATATAGCTCGTGCTCATCGGGGGGACATGGTTGCACTAACAAGAGTGGGCCTCGGTTCTTCCTCGGTACCCAGGTTTATTTCCCTGAGCTCGTCCAGAGTGGTGGAAATACCTTCCTCAAATGCAGGAGGTTCATCCCTGAGATCTTCCTCCTCCTCTTCTCCCAAATCCTCATCTTCTTGATTTGACGGGGGGAGAGTTCTTAACTTGGGATCCGGGAGTCCGAAGGCGAGGTGTTGTGGGCGTCCTCGCTCAAGTATCCACCCCCAAACTGAGGGTTAGCAGAAATTCCCACATTGTCATGCTCGACCGTTATGGATGAAGTCATGAGAACAACTAAGTGCATGTCCAAACTTAAAGCCCTTCTCTCAACATGGTTGATGGGAAGTACGTAGTCTCTGCCAAGCTGTCTGAGTGGGTCGTCAGGAACCATTTCAAGACCATTTGGAGTGGGGATCCAGTCGACACCATCAGCCAAAGGCTTCTTCTTCCTTCGCTCATAAAACCCAGCGTCAATGTAGTGTGACTCAGAGATCTCAAAAGGGGCCTTGTCGGCGTGCAATGTCCCACTTTTCCCATTGACACAGTACTTAATACACTGGTGGTAGGATGAAGGAATGACCATGTGCTTATGGAGCCATGGCCTTCCAAGAAAGGCATTGAACGCCGTTTCTGCCGGACCACCAGGAATTATGAATGGGCCACAAGGTCGCCAAAATATGTCTTCAGCTTAATTTGTCCCATTGTCTTTTGTTCACTCTTGTCATAACTTAACAGAGTTTTGGCTGAGAGTACTATATCATTCTCACTGTATCCCATCTTACGGAGTGTCCATATGGGAAGGAGGTTAACTCCAGAGCCATTTTCAATAAAGAATTTGCGGATATCAACATCATTTAGTGTGCCAAACACATCTATTGGTTTGATGTGTCCTTGCATGATGAAATCTTCGTCCTAATCGGTGAAAGAAACCACCACATTGCATTCAGCCGAGCCAGTCTCCATCTGGTAAATTTCGGCGGAAACTACCTTGGCTTGAAACTCTTGGGGGCTGAGTAAGGATTCAATAAGTGCCTCCCTGAGGTCTACTGACAAAATCAAGGAATCCAGGATCGATAGTTTGGCTGGTACCGATGCCAGTTGCTTAAGGATGTCTTATTTTTGTTCCATCAGCCAACGATTCTCCATTGGCGAGAGAGTTTTAGCGGGCAGCTTGGGAGTTAGAATATGTGATGAGGAGGGACCGACTGCGGGGTCAGATGCCGATGATGTCCCCAGGTTCTGGGGACTCGGCCCGGCCGGTCTGTTTGTGCGCACTAGGCAGCTAGACACTTGTTCCTCCTCTGATGGGTACTACAGAATGATGGGTCATAGTGGCTGCTTGTGGATGTGGATGGATGTTCTTTCTCCTGCTAAGTCTTTTGAAGGGATATCCCATGGGTTTCCTCAATATTAACAATTCAGGCCGAGTTCCAACCGTAGGGTTGGTTTCGACCGTGACTGCGCCTTCCCTGATATCCCCTACCTCAGTGATTCCTCATCCTGGCTCCTGGTATTTGGAACACATATTCATAACCATACCCTTCGTCAGAGAACGATCCCATAATATGGATGATGTTTATTGAACTAAACATTGGCTCTTCATCCAATGACAGGTCAAACTGGTCGGTTGTCCTTGATGGTGCCGTTTGGTTGGTCGATTCCCATGGCACCAAATTCGAGTGCATGAAATCTGACAGCATTGGGGATAAATTTGGCCTTGTCACAGACTTCTCCTCTTTCTCTTGTCCACTCCTTCTTTGATTACGCAAGGATGACCAGCTCGTAGAGGGTTGTGAGGACGATATTTTTGGCTGTGCGGCATCAGGGGCTGTTTGTGGAAACACCATCTACTGTAGTTGAGATCAGAGTATGTCCTGGGCTTGATTGATAGTCTTACGAGTCATCCAGTTATCAAATTTCTCCCCCTTTTTATCGGAAACTTCCTGCCACCCCTCCCCTTTGTCGGAGCCGGTGGTAGAAATAAATGTCACATGTGCTGGTGGTGGTCCCAGCTCGATCTGCCTAGAGTCTACCATCCTTTGCAGGAGGTCTTTGAAAATGAAGCATTGTCGAATATTATTCCCCAACATTTGATGGTAGGTACAGTAATCTGGAATGTCATCACAACCGACTTCTTTGGGTTTCCTCGGCTCTGGGTGGCGGATCATGTTGCAATTCATGGCGGTGATGAAGTAGCCGAAGACTTGGTCCTCTCGAAATGAGTATACTTTATGTGTTCGTTCCCCAAACTGGTTCCGCTTCGCCCCTCTCTGATCACCCCTCTTTGGCAGAGGCAAACACTGATATATAGGGGGCCCTTGACGATTTGGTGGAGGCCTGAGTGGTGGAGTAGGCACAGGGGCTGGCTTGAGCGTGACAGAGGATGCTTCAGCTCTAACTGTTCACTTTTCAGGAGCCTGTGAGGATATTAGAGACTTCAAATTGGTTTTCTGCAGGGAGTCCTCGATTCTCTGGGCAATGAATGAGATATGGAGGAAGCCAGTGGTGCACTCCACTGGTATGAGTGGAGTTCGCAGCTCATTTCGAAGATTGTCGATTCATATGGAGAGCAACTCATCTTGAGGCATTCGCCTATTTAGAGAGTAGGTCAGACCTTTCCATCTAGCGATGAAATCTGATACCCTCTCGTTCTCCCTATTCTTGCAGTTCATGAGGTCGTTGACCTTTGTTTTAGGCAACGTCGAGCTGAAGAGGAAGAGGAACTGCTGCCGAAGGTCTTCCCAGCTTTTTATTGACTGGGCTGGTAGACTCGTATACCAGAAGAAGGCGGATCCTTTCATGCTCTGTACGAAGCATATGAGTTTCACTGCTTCTTGTTGTTCTAGATTTCCCACCATAGGGTCGCAATAAGACGCATAGTGCATCAAATGGTATTCCGGATTGCCCGATCCATTGAAAATAGGGAATACAGGGCTCCCAAAATTGGGTGGAGGTGGCGTGTTGCTCACCCAATAAGTTTAGGGCTTCCACTCTGGCTGCATCAGAGCGCGTCGACCTTCCATTACTTCTAATCGAGCCGTTAGTGACTCGATGGTGTTGGTGAGACCCTGGATTACATCTTGTTGGGCCCGGTCCTAGGCAGGTGTAGCCCGAGGCATTTCTTGGTGATCTAGCTCGGTTGGCACTATGGGTGAATGTCCTGTTTGTGACACCTTCAGAGGGTTCAGATGTACTCACTCCAGTTGCTTCCTGAGTGGAGGTAAGTCTTGGTATTCATCTAGATCCATGTTTAGGTAATTGGACGGGCTGGGCACCTCGTTGGGCGGGAGCCCTGACTGTGCTTCATTTTCCGGGGCAAACCTTGGTCTTTGAGGTGCACTTATTGGGAGTGCATGATGTGGCTCCTCTTTGGACATGTTTTCAATAAGACGGTTCCTCTGGAGTAGCTCAGAGTTAAGCCGCCACAATTCTTTCATTTCCTCTTCATGTCGAGCGAATCTCTTTTCGAGCATAAGTGGATCATTTTTATCAAGAGAAGGAGGCGGGTTAAGGGTAACCGGTCCTTTTTTCATATCCTTGTTGGAAGCTCGCAAGGTGAGCAGAGGAAGGTTAGCTGAAGGGATGACCATGTTTTGAGTTGCCCTCTAGTTCCGGGTGTGCACACCCGGTGGTTCGTTGTGAGTCACAGCCTTACTAAAACCATTATCTCCCGATCCATCCGGATTTGCACCATCTTTGGTGTTACCCGTGGGGTTAACCTCTATGTTGTTGATGGATGCATATCACGGGGAGGATAAGATGTCATCTTTCAAATAGGAAGAGGATCTCCCACGTCTTTTACTGGTATTCCCTCTACTGTCCCGTGATTTCTTTCAGCCTCCTTGACGAAGGGTGACACAGAGAGTTCTCTGATGTGATCTTATGGTACGCCTCCATTTAAGAGTGGATGATGATTCAAATAAAGGAATAGGGAAGGAAACTATTCTTCTGACTGTCCTCCCTAGATGATAGAATACTAATTCTCATGGGGGAAGTTGTTGTTGAGGAGGTAATAATGCCCCCAGCCCTGAGGGATGGGGTTGCCCCCTTCCTTGGACGTTGAGTCTCTTCTCATTTTTATTGGTCTTATGGGGGAATTTGTTGTTAAAAATTCCCCCAGCCCTACAAGCTGGGGTTGACCCAGGATTTTGGTGGTGGCTGCTACTATCGCGACCTGCCTGATCTCACGTTCCCCCATTTGGGGGTGAACTGGGTTTGGTGCCGAGTTCTTCTATGAATCCATCCCTTCTGGGGAGGAAGGAAATGACCGCTGATTGGCCTCTCTTAGGCGAGAGGCCTGTTGTATGCTCTCGGTGGCCTGATTCAGGAGTTCTTGAATGGATCATTCCCATTGGGCCTGATGCTTCTGTGACTTACTCAAGGCCTGATTCTATTGGGTGTGTTGCCTTTCGCGAGCGGGGAGACCACTCGATTGCTGTCTTGATGTGATGACGTTTCAGGACACCATGATGAATGGGTTCTTATGGGTGGCGATTGGAGTGAAATGCAGAGTTCCATGTTCCCCCCATCCCCTGATATGGACTCCCGTCAGAGCATCACCGATGAGGAGACACAACTAGTGCAGCGCACAGAGGTAGGCTATCTCTATGTTTCCTTTATGCCTCTCAGGTCACTATTTTCCCGCCAAAGGAAGCGATTCTAGGTCTATGTGATGTAGGAGGTCTCCTATTGTCTTGACATGGTCTACATACCCATCATAGGGTAGAAATCTTGATTTCAGTCGGTGGAGGGTTGTCCATATATTATGGCGGATGCCGTGCATGCATTCTTCCGATAACTCTCTGGGTATGTCGAACTGAGAGGGGGTGATGGGACAAAACATAACTGGTATATCATCCCTAGAAAGTTGTTTCCTCAGGAGAAACATGTCGGAATACTCCTTCTCTAGTGATTCCTCTACCTAGTCAGCCCAATTGAGACGCTCGCCGATAGGGTGGTCGGAGGTAGTGGGACCAGTAGGTATTGAATTGTCATGTGGTCGATTCCGATGTTGTTCGGAAGATGAACGTGGCCCTGGAACATATCCCGATTGAAGAAGGGTGTCGTTAGTGAGGGAATGGGAATCTGACATTCTTGATCCCGTACTTCTGAGTGTCTCAGCATACGAGGTCTTTTTTGTGCTTGATTTGGTAGGGGGAGGACCTTCCTGTCGATATGATATGTCATCGTAGGGAGGGCCTTCAAAATGATGACCGTAATGGAGAGGAATACAATTACTTCTTGACGCCTCACTGCATAGAGGAATTTTGTAGTGCGAACCCCAGGGAGGACCTCCAAGGCATACCGTAGCAAGGGGAGGAACTTCTGGAAGCGTAGCATTGTTACATGGGGGGCCTTCGCAACAACTGCCATCATGGTGAGGATAACCATCATGGTTTGACGTTCGGTGTGTATACTGGGGAGGACCTTCAAGACACACTGCGACAAGGGTAGGACCTTCTTGTTGCTTGGGGTCACTATGGGGAGGACCTTCGCAATGGCAGTCGTGGTGGCGAGGACTACCATCACAGCTGCTGCAATGGCGAGGAATACCATTACAGCTGCCATAGGAAGAATATATGTAGGTTAGACCCTAAATAGGGACTTCAAAATGTACCACATCGAGGGTAGGGCCTTCTCATTGCTTGAAGTCTCAACAGGGAGGACCTCCGTTATCAGGGTGGCGAGGACAACCACTGTGATATGATTCCTGGCTGCACATAGTGTCGTTGCAATGTAACCCCTAGGGAGGAACTTCAGGGTAGGCCATGACAAGGATAGGGACTTCTTATTGCGATGAGACATCACTGCGGGGAGGACCTCTGCAGTTGCGACTATGATAGCGAGGACTACTATCATAATATGTGGTCCCAGTGCCTGGAGAGTGTTTACAGCGTATACCCTGGAGAGGACCTTCAGGGTGGACCACAACAAGTAGAAGACCTTCTTGCTGCTCGATCTTCTAGTCACGTGGAGGGTTTCTGTGACTCACATCAAAAGAGGAGCTCCTGTGATCGATCGTTATATTCCCATGGGGGAGGCCCCCATGGGTGCTCTAGGGAGGACCTTTAGAGTTTCTAGTAGAAACATTGCGGGGAGGACCTTCTCAACTTTTACTAATGCTCCCATAATATGGTAATGGGTGGGAAGGGTCTTGAGACTTTGATCTATTCTTAGCGGCGTTGGGAACCCCAGCTTCCAGCTGAGGGGATTCATGAACCCGCTCTTTATTTTCTGGCTGCCTCCGGCGCATTCAAGGTTCTTTCTTGCAGGCAGCGGGGACCGTCTGCAGTTGACAATAGCCTTCAACTTTGGGTCCCTATCTAATTGGGTCCCGTGATGTTGTCGGGATACACTGATGAACATATTGACTTTTAGCAGGGATATATGCCTGTTATGGAGCATCCAGCATGATGGACGTGTGTCCCCCAGTCGGAACGAGTGAATATGCTCGATCCGGTTTCCTTTGCACCGCGGAATATAGCCGGTGACCCTCCTGGGTGGAAGCAGGGATACAAATCTGCTCTGAGGCGTCTATATCAACTCTTATATGAGTCACCTCAATTGAGGAGATGTGCTCATGGGCCCCAGTCCATGCTATTGCCGCTGATGCAATTACACTCTGGAAAGTCTGCAAGATATGATCTGGGATCAATACCTGCTCCTCCATCATTTCCAGGACATGTAAAGAGAAATATTTGGCTGGAACATGTATGAAGGCCCATTCCAGTATCGAAGTAGGAATATCCTACTCCGGTCCTCCGGTGGTCAGTGGGTACTGAAAATTATCTTATGTCGAGGCAGGTGAATGAATCTTCCCCTGGGCCGAGATATTCCGGTTTATCTCTCCACTTACCGCCACATTGGGATGGCGGACTTTCCTTGCATCCACAGGGAGATGGCCCTGTATATGTTGGTTTCCCACCATATCGAGTCGGTGGCCTTTATTAGCGGGGAGATGTGCCCACTTATGAGTTGCCACCACATCTGGGTGAAGGGCTTTGTTGATCGCCACTATAATGAGATGGAAGTCTTCAAGACAATATGCTAGGAGCTAGTCCTCTAGACGTTGGGTCGCCACCACATCGGGTTGGTGGGATTCACGACCCTAGGCAGGGAGAGGTGCCTACTAGGTAAGTGTCGTCCTGTGTGAGCGATAGTATTGATGGAGCCCGATAGAGATGTGTGCCAGCTCGTATGATACCACCATGTCTAGATGGTAGGCCTCCATGTCTGGTTGGTGGGTTTGGAGGAGAGAACAGGTGTATGTGCATGTTCGTGATGTGTCTCCATGACTGGGAAGTAGAGATCCTCCTCTGGGACAAGGGTGAGGACCTGTCCCCGGTTCTCAGTTTTCCACCCTCGTCGGGTGCTCCATGGGGCCGGAGATTGAGGTACGTGGGTCTTGATCGTTAGGGAAACATCCTCCTAATCGTGAAGATGTTGAGTCACGGTGTGACTGCGATGACGTCATTTGGAGGGGGCCTTGTAGCGGGACCCCCTTTCAGCGGGAATGAAGTCCTCCACGTCGACCTCATCTGCCTCCCTAACATAAGGGAGGTACGCGCTGTCTCGTTCCAGGGATAGACTCCCAAAACGGTTTGAGACGTCAACAGAAGACATCTGGATCTACCTCTGTGGCTGTTGCTAGGCAGGCGACAGGTGAGTCCTGGCGGATTGGAGGGCGTGCATGGCCGCCTCAACCATCAGGAGAGTACCATTCACGTTGTACTCTCAGATCAGCGCATCTGAGACACAACGTTGAAGATGCTGGGTAGGTGACGGGGTCCTCCGTTGGTGAGGAAGTCTAATCAATGCGTAGTTTGAAGCAGGCGCCTGTGAGTTATTTCATGATGCCATTGGATCGAAGGGATTTATGAATGGTAACTGTATAAAATTTTAACAAATACCAATAGAAAACCTGTCAAAACAGCATCTCATAACCCCATTCATAACTAATGACCTTTCATGGCCCTCCATGTGAGAATAAAGGGGGCACATGGTGGGATTATGTTAAATCCATCATGCTTGTTTAAAGATTCACGTCGGGTTCACCATTTTTTGTCACGCAATGCACGAAGAGGTTGTGGGGAAGAAACGTGCGCTACCCAGAGGTTGATTAGAGAGGTTTGGGTTCTTCTTAATCACTCATATTGGGTGCACCACTTTCCGCCACTAAACGTCCAACGATTCCATATCCCGTAATACGCATACCTGCTTTCCAAAGGCATGCGTTAGCTGGGTGGTTTGATGAGAGACGCTTAAGAACTCACATTGGTCGAGAGGATGGGAATTCGGGCTCATCTCACCCTTTTGGGGGGAATTATTTCCTGTTACGGGACTCTATTATAGATTTATGTCGTGTTCATATGTTTGTGAATCTTTGGTTTATTCCCAAGCATAGTATCCATGGATTAATCTTGGTTCGAAATGGTCAGTTGGACACAGGTGTTCAGAATCATTTATGCCCGAGGATTACCATCCCTCATTGGATTAATATCCCTGATATGTCTGGACTCATTGAGGTGGCACTAGGAGTGGTGCGGTGAACCGGCGTGAAGATAGTCGGATCGAACGGTTGTTGGGATTGAACCTCAGGGAGGCTTCCTACGTACCCTACCTAGGAGACATGGATCAAAGTCCACATAGTTCAAATAGGAGTGTCAGAGAGCCAACGTGAATGTGGACCCGGGGGTCCGATGGTGATCGGGCTTGAACCCCATGGAGGCTTCCAATATATCCCTGTGGTAGGGAATCAAAGTCCTCGTAGTTCGCATTATCTTGGGGCTTACACTCTGAGGTAGCCCATTATAATGGATTGGGGATTACACTATGAGGAGGCCCATAGTAATTGATTGGGGCTTACACTCTGAGGAGGCCCATGAGATGATGTCATGGTCGATGCTTACTCTAAGCCCACGTGAGTCACGCTTGGTGTGAGAAACAAGAGGTAGCAGGGACCAGATGATCACGTCATGAAAGGCACGTCTGTGGGAAGTGGAGTGGGGATTACACATAGAGGAGGCCCATAAATCGGGGCTTACTCCGAGGTGGATTCCCAGGGCGACAAAGCACAAAGGATGAGGGGATTGGCCCCTAATAAGGACGGAGCATCACCATTTCCCACTACGCCCTTCCTTGGCTATGTCCTTGGGGAGGTACGGAGGTGCATGGGGGATTCCTTCTGATGGGTAGTCCACCACACCTCGGGGAGGGGATAAGTGCCCCAGTCCTAACAAGTGTAGGGGCATAAAGGGGGCTCCCGGGCTCGGACTCCGCATTACCATGGGAATGTAAACCCAGGAATGCTTTGGGAATCTACCCAAGGGTCGGGGCATCCCCTTCACCCGTGCTTACCATGGGTATGTGAACTCAAAATGGTGCGCTGATGCACCAGAAGGTTACATCACACGGGTCTGGTGGCTCTGGTGGATGCCTCGGCTCGGGGCTGATGAATGAGCCAATGAGGGGGTTATGGAGGATCAGGCCGGACTGGGAGGATTTTATCCGACTCGGGGAATGCTAACTTCAAAGGATCTTGTGGGCCACACACATGTTTGAGTGGTGGATCCCTTCACGTAGGGAGGTGCTACGTTGCTGGAGATGCCATCCGTGAACCAGGGTGGTCCGCAGACTGATGGGAATCCCACGAACCAGGGTGGTTCGCAGCTTCAGGTTTGGCCTGCGTACCATGGTGGTATGTGGAGGGATCCATGTGAGCAGTGGCGGCCAAGGGCGACACCATTTGAGGATTCGTCAGTCAGGGATTTTCCCGCGTAGGAGGGTGTTACACAGTGCGACAGATCAGAAAAGGGGCATAAACTCCCTGATCCATGGGGAGTGCATCTGCGGAGGGGCCATGGTTCACGGTCTTCTTTTCTTTGTTATTTTAAGTTCACATTTCACCAAGTTATTATGCCTTTTAGGTTCCTTATTAACTCACTTCCAACTTCATACCTATTCTGGCTCACGGACTGGAACTTCGTGGTTTGCGAAATCCTAAGCTCTTTCATTTGAAATCCTTCCACCCGAATCTGGTCGATCTCTCCGAAACTACCCTTTCCTCTTCCCCCTCAGTCTCCTTTTATAGAGTGGGGAAAGAGATGTTTCTGTGGTCATGTGGAACCTTTTGCGAAGTCCGATGACCGAAAACCCAGTTTACGGATGACTTGGTTGATCTGCAACTCGCGGGGGGGGGGGGGGGGGGGGGGGCATTGAACGCATCTCCCCCGCGAACTGAATGTGCTCTAGGAATTCTTCACGGTCGCGCAGGGTTATGCCTCCATTCTACGAATGATAGCAGATGCGGCCTGGGACGGTTGACACGGTTCACAGCTAGGGCAGTTCATGATGGTGGACCTGTCTAGCGCCCGTCCTGCTTCACGCTCGCAGAGGATCTCTGTATCCATTCCGCGAACGACATCGGTCCACAGAGGGGGTGCTTCATGGAACCGGTTGCGTAGAATTATCATTGGACCGGTATGTGGAACGGTTCATCTTGGGACATTCTTTGAGTATTTACCCACCTTTCCCAATTATTTTGGGGGGAAATTGGGTGGAATCTTCCTTGGATTAAAGGGGCTTCTCATTCTCCTTTGCGGATTTCTTAGGACCCAAAAATAAAATATTTAGGATACAATATAGATTGTGAGATCTATCTAGAATTATATCATGGTAGCACATAGTAGATAGAAATCAATGACGATAATCAAATGAATTAGAATTTTATGTACTGGATCATGTATTCTAGAAATTATAAGCTATAGAAGGGATTATAAGGTTTGGTAATAAGGGGAAGCAATTTCCCAAGTATCTTTGTTCTTAGAATATTTTTTAGAGAATTAGAGTTGTTCCATATCATTTGGCTTTTCCACAAAACCTTGTAAAAGTGAATGGTGTCATAAATTATACCATCCCGCCTTTTTAATACATAACGTTTCATTACATTTTACAAAACCGAGGATCTTTAAGGTTTAGTGTCTTGGAAACCGGGAACTTTATACATGACGACATAAAAAATTATTATTAAACACTTGAAAGGCTTATTCATTGTTCATCCTAAGTTCATTACTGCATCTCATAACCTGGGAGCATACATCAAAGGAAAGGGTTTGCAGAATTCCCAGTAAGGGAAACAAGAGAAACATTTTACATGTGAACTTGAGATACATGAAAAAAGTCATGATAAATAACTTTAAGGAATGATAAAGAGATCATGAGGCATATCATAATAAAAATAACGTTTTTCATAACATGAAGATGTGGCTACAACATTTAACATAGAAAATCATTTACTTATCACCAAGGTCCATCCCCAAGGTGTCATTTATAAAAATTACCAAGGTTATTCACTAATGTATCGTTAAAATGGCCATCTATAGATATTAGGTCATTACCCAATGCATTGGAGTGATATCAGGGCGAACCATTAATTTGTATTTATTATCATGTGATCCACATACATCATCATCAATCATTTCATAAATAGCCCATATAGAATCAAAGAAATTTGTTTCATTTAATATTCATAACATTTAAAAACTGCTTTAAAGACGTGATCTTTATGTCACTTTAAACCCACAGAAAAGGAAAACGGGTATCATGTATGTAAATCCCATAATTTAAAATAGAAAATTTTGATATATATGTAAATACCCCTATAGAAAAAATATCTTTGAGTATTCACATAATAAAATAAAATAATTTCAAAAAAAGAGAGACATTTTGAGACGAAAATTCTGCAGCTTAACAGCTATGTTACAGGGTTTTAGAAAATATTGAAAAGAGAGGGGACACAGGTCACTCACTCATAAATAATCCATAAAATAGAATAGGGACAGAATATAAAGTATATAAGAACATTTTAATGAAATATTAAAGACATACCATATGAAATGAAAAACATGGAAGGAAGACAAAAATAAGATTTCTCTTATGAAAATTCGGCAGCCTAACGCCGTCACTTAATACTCCAAAAAATGAATTGATCAGATAAAATAGGATATCTCATAATATGAACATAAAATAATAGTATGATGGATATAGTGATCATACCCCAACATAATAAAAAGGATCTTTAAAGACTTGACATGAAAATAGAACTTGAAAATGAGAAGGGTGAAAGAATCCCTTACAAATATTCGGCATCCTAACGATGCCACTTAAACATTCTAAAAATGAATGATAAGAGAAATAGGGGGTATCTCATCATATGAACATGTAAAGGAAAGTAATATTAATATAAAATAACTTCCCCAACATAATAATGGAGCTTAAAATAAATGACATAAAAGAGAATACATGAAAAGAAGGAGAGAGGTATGATCCCTTACCTTGAAGAGTAACTTCAAAATCTTGATGTTTGGGACCTTGGGTGGCTTGAGGGCACCTTGGGAGGAATCCTTGGGAGTTAAAGATACCAGAACATAGTTTAGGATGATTTTGGAATGGAAATGAGTAGATAATGGCTTGGTATTTATAGGGGAAATGAGGGGACAAGACATTAAGGGCCAAGGGACACCTCATTGGTGGTATTGAAAAAGCTATGGGCTTGACCATGATATTTTCCCATGGTATTTGACACTTGGGACACCTCATAACTTATATAAATATTAATAAATCTACCATATTTATTACATACTTAATACATCATTAATTATGTCATTAAACACCCGAAACTCTAAACTGAAAATTCACTATTAACCGAAAATTCAACTTTTTCAGAAAAATCCCAAAAAATTACCTTAACATAATATCGATGCTCTGAATTCAAAAATGAACTCCATTTTATAAAAATAATTTTATAAATATATTTAATTTATTTTTTTAAAAAAACACTATTCACTGAAAATTCATTTTTTTCAGATAAATCACCAAAAATTAACTTAACATAATATCAATCCTCTGAATTCAAAAATGACCTCCATTTTATAAAAATATTTTTCAAAATATTTTTAATTTAACTTTTAATTAAAATGTACTATTCACCTGAAAAAACTAATACTTGACTAATAATTGCTGAAACCGTTATTTAGCTATTTTATTGAATCACATTACTTAATCAAGGTGCATATATTATATTATTACATTCTTTAACTAAGATTACTAATCCATTTGGTCACATTACTAATCCTAAGAGTAAAATAATTATTCATAAATTACTATTCACCAAAAATTATGTTGATCTTATTAGACTCTAAATTTCTTACTGAACACATTTATAGAAGACCATTGTTTGAAAATATTTACACATCATTAATTATTCAAGGTTTACATAAATATTTTAAAATATCATTTTTCAAAAATTCATCAATAATATACATCCTAAATTTATCCGAAAATTTGAAAATTCACAATCATCACCATAAAAAGAAATCACAATTTTTATTTATCAAAGAATTACATAAGGTAGTTAAGGTCTCGTTATAAATCCCCTTATAACACCAGCATAGGATCTATGTGTAAGGTGTGATAAGGTGAGAGAATCTTGGAGCGGATTGGCCAACATTGCCCGAGTGGTGATTTCTATCAGCTTGAACTTCTCGCGAAGGCGATTCGGTTCCAGTTTCACACGATGAAGTTCAGCTTGGGTTTAGTCTAGAGCAAAGCCCAGTGGTGCTACCTCCTTGCCATGTTCTGTCAGATGGGATTCGATCGGCCCGAGACTACTAGATGAGGCCATCGAATCTTCTTTATATATTAATTAATCAAGATCACTTGTATTTATAGACAAAAATCACAACATTTAGTTTCCAATGGTCATATTGACCAATGGTCATATAATAGTTGAAACCGAAAGGTCTTAATTTATTTATACTCATTTTATTAAATGAAATTTTTTTGTTGATTATAAAATAAAATAACACCCAATGTTAGGAAACATAATTTATTTAAAAATTTTGGGTCATTACAATCTTCCCCCTTAAGAAATTTCATCCTAGAAATTTTAAAAAAAAACAGGGCTTGGAAATTTCATTGAATGTCCCACAACGGAAAAGGAGTCAGTAAAACTATTTCTTTAAAAGAACAAAAGGGAAGTACAAAGGTCACCTGAGTTAACCCATACTAGGATTCCATGTAGGAAAAAATAGATATGGAAGAGAAAAAAACCATCCAGTTCTGATGGAGAGTGATAGAAAACATTTTTAGGAAAAAGTTAACCACTAGAAAATCACAAACTTGTGATGGGTTAAACAGTATTTGATTTCCCAGTAGGAAAAGTTAAGAGACAATGTTTTTGTTTTAAGTTACTTTTCATCGAGGAATTTTTTTATGGGCTTAACTAAAACATAAGGAAACATACTTACTTGTCATATAGACATTCATCTTTTTATATATTTCTAACACAAACTCATATTTTCTCCAAAAGATGAGTTTTTAGGATGACTTGTTCACTTTAAGAGCGTTAAAAACAACTTCGAGAGAATCACATAATCCACAAAAGAGAAACTATATATTTCCCATGTCTTTAGACCACAACCAAAACCAAAATGGTTATTACAAGATCATATAATCCCCAAAAAGGATAATAGTTTTATAGAAAGGAAAAAACAATTAATCTCCAAAATTCAACAAAAGTACCCAAAGTTCAAGGAAGACCATTAAATACCCAATCATCCTTAAAATTCTTCTAAAAAATCCAAACTAAGATCGGAACCCAAAAATCAAAAGGATTTAATCACATAGCCTTCCCCAACATTTATCTACGAATAACATAGAATACTATTAAATTCTCATACTAAAGTGAAATTAACCTATTCACATATTCTCTATGCTAGGTTCACCATTTTATATAAATAACCCAAATCACCACATGTCCACAATAAATACAAAAAACAACCATTCCTCCTCAATTTAAATCCTGTAGTATTTTATTTTCCTTAGGCTTATAATACTCCAAAAGAGAAAACATCATCCAAAATAACCTTTATCATTTAATCACCAAATCATTTTCCTATTCAAAGGATATAGATTTGATAAAAAATAAGTTTCCAAAATAAAATTATTATTGATCCATAAAAATAGAAGGTGCATCAGTCATCCCGAAGGGCATAACAACAAACTCATAATGACCATATCTTGATTGGAAGACAGTTTTTGGAATATCATCATTCTTCACCCTCAATTGATGATAACCAGAACGAAGATCAACCTCAGAGAAGAATTGAGCCCCAAGAAGTTAGTCAAATAAGTCATCAATTCTTGGAAGAGAGTATTTTTTCTTTACTGTGATCCCTTTCAGTTCTCTATAATCAATGCATAGCTTCATCGATCCATCCTTCTTTTCCACAAAGAGAACTGGTGATCCCCAAAGAAACACACTTGGTCGGATAAACCCATTCTCCAAAATATCTCATAGTTGTTTCTTTGTTCTTCTATCTCCACATTTACCATCCTTTAGGGGGTCTTTGTCATTGGATGAGATCCAAGTACGAGTTCAACGGAGAACTCTACCTCTCTTTCTGGGGGAGGTCCGGGTAAATCCTCCGGAAATACGTCAATGTATTCCTAGACGATGGGGACATTTTTAAAAGAATAAATACTTCGTGAGAAACTTATTTCATTTATGACTCTTTCAACTAAAAAGTATTTTATGTCTTAAAACTTCATGCTTAGAAAATTACATTTTTCTATAATTCCTTCATAATGATTCAGAAAAAGCTTGTGATTAACCAAACATATCCCTCGGGAGTGTCGTAACCAAGAGTGCAGAAAGGCCCATTGTCGTGTACCAGTTCCCATTCAAGTCTATCCCAAAGCAGTGTTTTCGGGTTTTACCCCTATGTACATATGTGCCAGAGCCACCTCTACCTGCTCGTATCCTGACAGAGATATATTTTCTTGATAAACCACTTACTCAATACACACCAAAATACTTGGAAGATTTCCTATACTTAAACTTTTCTATAGGGTTCTTCCTAATTTTTTCATATCCTAACTTCGAAAAATAACTAAACCATCCTTTGATACCAACTATAGCATCCCGCCTTTTTAATACATAACTTTTCATTACATTTTACAAAACTGAGGATCTTTAAGGTGTAGTTTCTTGGAAACCAGGAACATAATACATGATGACATAAAACATTATTCTTAAACACTTGAAAGGATTATTAATTTTTCATCCTATGTTCATTATAGCATATCATAACCTAGGAGCAAACATCAAAGAAAGGGTGAGTAGAAGGCCCAGTAAGGGAAACCAGAGAAACATTTTACATGTGAACTTGAGATACATCAATAAAGTCATGATAAATAACTGTAAGGCATGAGAAAGAGATCATGATCCATATCATAATAAAAATATCCTGTTTCATAACTTGAAGATGTGGATACAACATTTAACACATACAACCATTTCTGTATCACCAAGTCCCATCCCCAAGGTGTCATTTAAAAAAATTACCAAGGTTATCCACCAAGGTATCGTTAAAATGGTCATCTCTAGAGATTAAGTATTTACACAATGCATTGAAGCGCTATCAGGGAAAAACCTTAACTTGTATCATTTTCATGTGAGCCACATATATCATCATTAATCATTTCATAAATAACAAATATAGCATAAAAGAAATGGGTTTCATTTCATAGTCGTAACATTTAAAAACTGCTTTAAATACGTGATCTTTATGCCACTTTAATCCCACGGAAAAGGAAAGAGGGTCTCATATATGTAAATCCCAGAATTTAAAATAGAACATTTTGATATATATTTAAACACCCCTGTAGAAAAAATATCTTTGAGTATTCACTTAATAAAATAAAAGAATTTGAGAAAAATAGACATACATATTGAGACGAAAATTCTGCAGCATAACAGCACTGTTACAGGATTTTAGAAAATATTGAAAAGAGAGGGGACATAGGTCATCCACTAAAACATTATCCGTAAAATAGTATAGGTAAAGAATATAAAGAATATAAGAACATGGTAGTGAAATTTGGAATACATACCATATGAAATGGAAAACATGGAAGGAATACAAAAATAAGATTTTTCTTATGAAAATTCGGCAACCTAACGACATCACTTAAAACATAAAAAAATGAATTTATGAGATGAAATATGGTATCTCATCATATGGAAATAAAATAACAGTATGATGGATATAGATATCATACCCCAAGATAATAAAAAGTAACTTGAAAGACTTGACATGAAAATAGAAGTTGAAAATGAGAAGGGTGAAAGAATCCCTTACAAAAATTCGGCAGCCCAACGACGCCACTTAAACATTCTTAAAATGAATTGATAAAAGAAAGAAGTGGTCTATAATAATATGAACATGAAAAGTAAAGTAGGATGAATATAAAATAACATCCCCAACATAATAACATGGAGCTTAAAATAAATTACATAAAATATAATACATGGAAAGAAGGAGAGAGGTAGGATCCCTTACCTTGAAGAGTAACTTCAAAATATTGATGTTTGAGACCTTGGGAGGCTTAAGGGCACCTTGGGAGGACTACCTGGGAGGTACGAAGACCATAAATTCGTTGAGGATGATTTTTTAATGGAAAGGATGAGAAAATGACTTGGTATTTATCAGGGAAGTGAGGGGACAAGGCATTAATGGCCAAGGGAAACCTCATTGGAGGTATTGGAAAACTATGGGCTCTACCATGGTATTTGACCATGGTATTGGCCAATTAGGACACCTCATACCTTTTTTACTATTCATATGTTGACCATATTTATTACATACTTAATACATGATTAATGATGTCTTTAAACACCCGAAACTCTAAACTGAAAATTCACTATTCACTGAAAATTCAACTTTTTCAGAAAAATCCAAAAGAATTACCTTAACATAACATCGATGCTCTGAATTAAAAAATGTACTCTATTTTATAAAAATAATTTTATAATTATATTTTATTTAATTTTTAAATAAAAAAAACTACTCACTATAAATTCATTTTTTTCAGAAAAATCCCCAAAAATTACCTTAACATAATATCGATGCTCTGAATTCAAAAATGAACTCCATTTTATAAAAATAATATTCTAAATAATTTTAATTTAATTTTTAATTAAAAAAACTATTCACCTGAAAAAACTAATACTTGACTAATAATTTCTGAAAACGTTATTTACCTATTTCATTGAATCACATTACTTAATCAAGGTACCTATATTATATTAATACTTTCTTTAAGTGAGATTACTAATCCATTTGGTCACATTAATAATTCATCAATAACAAATTTTTAGAAGACAATTTTTTGAAAATATTTACACATCATTAATTATTTAAGGTTTACATAAATATTTTAAAATATCCTTTTTCCAAAATTCATCAATAATATACATCCTAAATTTTTTTGGACATTTGAAAGTTCACAAACTTCATCATAAGAAGAAATCCCAATTTTTATTTATCAAAGGATTACATAAGGAAGCTAATGTTTCGTTACATAGCCCCTTATAACACCAATATTGGATCAAAGTGTAAGGTGTGCTAAGGTGAGAGAATCTTAGGGCGACTCGACCAACATTTCCCGAGTGGTGATTTCTATCAGTTTGAACTTCTCGGGAAGGCGATTCCGTTCCAGTTTCACGCGATGAAGTTCAGCTTGGGTTTGGTCCAGAGCAAAGCCCAGTGGTGCTACCTCCTTCCCAAGTTCTGTCAGATGGACTTTGATCGGCCCGAGACTACTGGATGAGGCCATCAAATCTTCTTTATATATTAATTAATCAAGATCACTTGTATTTATAGACAATAATCACAACATTTTGTTTCCAATGGTAATATTGACCAGCAGTCATATAACAGTCGAAACCCAAAGGTATTATTTTAATTATACTCATTTTGTTAAATGAAAAAGTTTTTTTGAGTATAAAATAAAATAACACACAAAGTTAGGAAACAAAATTTATTCAAAAATTTCGGGTCGTTACATAAATGTTTTGATGTTTAAGAAGTACTTGGGAAAACCCAAACACATACTTACCACTAAGGAAATAAAGTTAGATCTGGACTTGTTATATTATCAAGAACCCATCTAGATTTTTGATAGTAGAAAGATAGTGTCATGGAATTAGATAACTAGACTAGTGATAGTAATTGGAGGAATCACATGCTAGAGAAGGAAACACGAGAGTTTGGGTAATCAATGAAGAAGGATTACCCACAATTGTTAATGGATTTATTCACACCCAACAATTTTAGGAAGAGATTATTTTATGTGGGAATATGATACTTGAGATCCTAAAATCATTAATTAATACTTCTTCACGAAAACATTTTAATGATTTTCATTCTATTATTTCTTCAGAATATGTAAAAGAGATAATAAAAGAAAAAAAATTTCAAGATTATATTCAAAAAATTAATTTCATAGGGAATTCATCAATATAGGCCAATATTATAATCTTGTACTTAGAATAACGATACTCTAAAAATATTAACTTGTTTATGAGAAATACTTCCATTAAAGAGAAAAAAATGTAATAGACATGGTGTATGAACTAATAGAATAATATAAAGGACTCTATTAATATATTGAAGGATGTGTTAATATTAAAGAAAATATGATATTTTTTATCAAATTGTTGGAAGATAAATGTTGGGAATCAATTCATTATAATAGTATTGTGACTATTATTCAAGAAAGTGTCCAATAAAATTCCAAAAATTATTTTAAATAATATATTTAAATAATATTAAAAATTTATATTAATCAATGAATAGTATTATAATTACACACATATATCTTAGAATGAAATAATATTTACTGGGAGAATGAGTTTTTAAATTACTTATGCCAAATAATTGATTTCGAAATAAAACCATAGTTTTATTGTAAAATTAAAATTATCATATATTGATAATTATTTTCATAAAAAAATTATTTTCAAATTTTAACGAGGACATAATTATAAGGTAATGATATTTTTTTAATATTTTGACTTTGTTGAATTTTGTTATCAATACTAAAATACAGTAAGTATTATGATATAATTATTATATAAAACTGATTTATTAATTTATATAAGTAAATCCAATAAAATAATAATTTATTTTATAATTATAATCTATTATAATAATTTAAATAAAATTTCTAAACCTATAAATAACATCCCAAAGTCTAAAATTGGAATTGAGGGTTCAAAATGCTTATGTATAGATATATATAAACAATTCTCCCTCATTTTCTATAAATAAACACCATCCACAAATTATGCATCACTAAAACATAAGTGATCGTAGTTATCATCTTATTTTTCCTCCCAAGATCCACTATAAGGAGTTTCTAAGGCTCTATGGTTGTCTTTATCAAGCATTATTAAGACACTTTTCAAGGTAAGTTCTCCAAAACTCGTTTATTTCTTTACTTATGAAATCTTTTCTAATTTATTTTCATTAAAATGTGTAATATTATTATTCTTCATTTTTATAAATTTTTATTGTTTCGTCATTGATATATCCCTAGTTCATATCATTTTAATACCTTTATAGTTCATTATAATTCATAAACATTTCCATTGTAAAAAACTTTATTACAAAAATCCTAATGTATTCCAAGAATTCATGGTATTATGGATTAATTATACCTTATAGGTGGGATTTTTCTAAGGATGGTGAAGAGATTTATAGTTGATTTATATAGTTTTCCAAGTAGATTAAACTCATTTTTGGCACAAGTTTAGGTTTTCTATTAATGAATGTTAACTATGAAGTATTTCCTTAAAAAACATATATACCCATTGTGCATTGAATATAGATGAGTCATACTCATCATTTTTATATCTTAATTTCCAATAATTGCCTTAGTCTCCTATGATGGGAATTTTTGATTGAGTTATCCATTTATATTTATATCCCTCTACCATAAAAGAACCCTACACCACTACATCATTATCAATCTTCTATTAATTTAAGTTCCCATTTTTTGTCAATATATTATTGATTTTTTATTTATTTTTGGACATTCATATAGATATATATATATGTGCATTTAATGGTGTAAGATTTGAATTTTTTATATCCATTATTTATATATGGAAAACTTATTCTCATTTAGCGGTAACTAGGTATGAGATTCGTTATGAGATATTATATTTGGTGTTTTTTAAAAGTTATTTTTATATGATTGATATATTAAACATATTATGTGGTTGATGGGGTCTAAAATTGTATTAATCCATGATGAATTAGTAGGTCTCGTGTGAAAAAATGGTTGGGTATTTGGTGTATGGTTTTTCTTTTCTATGTATGATGTCTTGGATTGAGGTGTTGATGGTATATTTATGATATTCGATATTATGAAATTCATCAATATGATGTCCGTTATCATTATCCATGTGATTTATTTATTTCCACCATTATGTTATCCATGCATATATTATGCTCATGTTATCACTCGCATGTCATCTATCAAATTATTTATCCCTTTCATATTATCTGTACCATGCTTATATTATTTTAGTTTCTACTTTATGATACAACTTTATAAGAATATGTTCTCACACCTCCTAATGTTATTTACCACCCCCCATTAAAAAACATGAAGATTATTACTCATCACGTATGTATTGGTGAGGAATAATAATAATTTTTTTTGTTTTATTGGATTATATTTCTTCTGTCTTCAATGAAATGTATTTTTTATTTCTATATTTAGTTTTCTAGGACTATTAATCAATTGGATTATATGATCTCTATGTTCTGCAACACTAGTTATAGTCATTATAGTAAATATAATTCTCCAGTTTAGTATAGTGTTACTATAATGAAATAAAATAATATTTGTTGCATGATTAAAATTATACAAAAATGTTTAATATACTTTAATCTTGGGCATTATATTTTATTACAACAAATTACATAAACAAGGGAATTTTAACATGATTTTCAGTTACTTATATTTTTTAATTTTTTAATTCTTATATAAATCCACCATAAATAGTGGAATTTAAAAAATATGTTATTTTGGAATGTAATAAATTTAAATACATTAAAAATACATTCACTTGGGTTGTGCAAGGGGATAAATTTCACTATTGGCCTAAAAGACTTAGGCTTTAAGGGAGATTAATTTGGTTCAAATGATTTCTAATTGATCACCCTTTTTATAAAGCATAGTGAATCATCAACTAATCCTTAATGAGCTTATATTTTGTACATGGAAGCCATGAAAGTCAATGATATGATACTTTGATATTGTCAATACATATGGTTTCATATATCGAGGTGCTTGGTATTGAGTCAATATCATAGTGTTATCGTAGAATGTGACACATATTTCAATTATAAAAGAGGGGTATCAAAAAAAGTTGAAGGAATGTTTGAAGAATTAGGAGGATGTAATTATAGCTAATAATGGGATATTGTTAATGTTGATGGTGTTACACTATACCCAAAGGGCATGGTGTATACTACTTACCTATATATATTTTTTGTCAATTATAAGGATATTTCCCTATTATTTTGTGATATAATTGGTTATAATATAGTATGATAGTTTGGCATAGGCTATAATAGACCACCATCATATGTATGGTTAGTATCACCTTTTACGAAATCCAATCGATGTAACAAAATTATAATTTTAAAGATAATAGTTGAGGAATTTTGGAATGTTTTCTCTTATAACATAATTATTTTATAAGATTGATAAAAATTCACCACTATGATTAGGGAGTTAATGTAACCTATATTGAAATAGTGGGTTCCCTAGACCAAACTATTTCGTGTTTTTGATTATCATATAGTTTATATAGTTATCTATACATGATGTCATCTTACCAATATAGTGTAGAATTTTCTGCATGCACTATTGAAATGGTAATGTCCAATGATTAGTTTTTGTATCAAAAGGTTATAGAAGATCCCAGGATATAATGAGAACCTCTATATTCTGTGACATTAATCTTAAATATATGATCTAGGGTCTAGATACATATTACTGATCAGACACAGTCGATGTTTGACTATCAGGTTCTAGGGGCTCATAAGCATTGAGAATTCTTTTCGTGACATTCTCATTTGGTGATCTCTAGTAGTGAGATAATGAGGACAGACCCAACAATAGGAACACCACATGTTTGAGGTGTCATTGGATGTTCCTATCTATGATCATGTGTAATATCCTCCTGACTTGAGATCATTTCTCGTTTATTTAATTTAATCACATACTTTGATGCAAGATGAAAACCATGATGTTGAAATCTTGGAGAGGTAGTTTGTGTTGGGTGCGTCATTGATGACATGACATTGGTTGAATGGTAAAGAAAGGATTTTTCTCATCCAGGTTTTGGAAGTAATATATATTTGGCCATGTTGATAAGGATAGTAGTACCTTCATAAGAGTATGGCTATGGTAGTTGAGGTTAAATCTATCTAGTTGGATCAAAAAACAATAAAGTAAATGGTGATGACACTAGTGTGTGCCCCTCTTTATGATATATTTATTACAAAGAGACTATATCATATAGTATGTGTCAATAGGATGATTGTCACTCCTGTGACAATCTTTATCTCTTCATGGATCATGATGGGTTGCTAGATCCTATTCTTGGTCTATGAATACTATTTATTAATGTCGAGATAAAGGCGTAGAGGGTCACCCACAATAGAGTATTCAAGAATCTATCCTATTCAGTTGAAAATGAGATTTGGAAATAGTGGTCCCCACCACTGGGTCGGAGATTTTTCCAAGGCTAAACAATCACCAAATAAATAAATAAATTCTTTCAGGTTATGTATAATGATTATTGAATGTATTTATTAATTGTATTTACAAGTTTTAAGTAAATACATGAAAAATATTATTTTAACGAAAACTAATACATTCAGGGTTCAATTAATATATGAGAAAGTACAAGCCGAGTTAATGTCTAAGGTATTATCATGTAATATATTTGTTACAGTTAAGTGAAAATAATAATGAATAATATTTATGACTCAGTTTAGTAGTCAAAATACTATTTAAATAGCGTGTTTATTATTCAGGGGTCAAGCTGGTGTTTCGAGGTAGTTTCATTACAATCTATAATAGAGAAGAAGAGGGATTTTATAGTGACTATTCATGACTCTCTCTCTCTACTTCCCTTCCCACATTCTAGAGGGAGAGGCTCAGGATACATGGAGCTCAGATGGAGCTCTCTCTCTCTGGAATCGCAAGCAGAGCGTTGCAGTGATCATCGGAGTGTCAAGGGAGTCGTCATAGATCTGCACTAGCACCCAAATTATGAAAATCGGTGCTCTCGTGGATTCCTTGGAGCACATGTGGAAAATCTAGGAAAATCCAATTTCATATTATTCTATAAGTATTACTAATGATGAACAGATGTTGTGTGCAGCTTCAGATCTCAAACAAGTATTTTATGGTTTTTATTTTTAGCTTAAAACTCTTCATGTGTGATCCTCGGCTTAAACCGGGCTGCTATTCGCCGACGTCGTCAAGACTACGTCGATCATTGGTGAAATTTGTAAAATCCCACCAATTTGGGGATTTCGCTGCATGTACGGTTCCTACAAGTGGTATCAGAGTGACACATGTTGATTTTAAGCCAAGAAACACATTAAATTTTCATTAAACCATCTAGAGGGTGATGATACAATCCCAAAGCTGAAGACCATGTTTTACACTGACATCGGATGGCCGTTCTGTGGCCATCTGATGTTTTAGAGTGGATTTGAACCGGTGGTTAATGAGGTTCTAAATCAATGAACCAATGTTTTATCATCAAAATCTGTTCACACTAGAATTTTTTTTCCTCCGGTGAGGATTATTAATTATTGTTGGTATAATAATTTTATTATAATAATAATAGGTTTATTATAATACTAATTCAATTATTATAATATTTTTTATAACAATATTTTTTATATTATAGTAATAATATTATTTTCCTAAGCCTATATAGGTTTTAATATTTTTTTTTAAAAAGGGAGTATGATTTTTTCTGATGGGCTAGCTGTGGAAACATATAAATAAATGGAGATAACCCATTTTTGGGTCATGTTTATTTAATGAAAAGTGAATAGTCTTGACAATTAGGGGTGTAATGCCTCCCAGTGAAAAGAAAAAAATTGGAATGTAGAAGACTCATAGGTCTTCCCCTTCCCCAGCTCAACCAGGTGCGGCACCTCATCCCCCCCAATCCAGGTCAGTCTCCCCTCTCGAGTGAGCAGTCGATGTAGTATCCAGACACCCAAGTGGCGGACCGCACCACCAGCTGGCCTCCAGCCTTCCCGCAAACCACCAACATCTTCCCCCTTTCCTATCCCATGCCAGGACAGCCGCCCTGTGCTAGCTCCTCTCCCCATCTAGACGACCATCCTCTATCTGAGCACCACTAGTCCAGTAGGGCCCGCCAGCAGCCCTCCAACCCTCCCTCACACGAATGCCCTACCAGCGCCAGACCTGAGCTCACCGACTGAGCCTCTCAGCTCCTTATTGAACGATTTTCAATGTTTTAAAATGCATCGAATCATTTCCCATCCCTCAAAGCATTTTGTATTATTGAGTCGGGGGTTGAAAAGTAATGGTTTAATAGTGCATCTTTGACTTTGGTAAAAATGGGGGCTATCCAAATTTAATGAAACTGAATTGGGGGGTTAATATGGATGTAGGAAGCTTTGGTGGTGTGAAATTTCATTTTTTTGAACAGATACTTCTATATGAGTTACTGCAGTTGGTTGAATAGGTGGAAGGGGTGTGGGTGGGGGTTGATGTTTCCTTGTCATCATCATTATCCTTTAATTCTAGGGTCTAACAGTTTTCCCCCTCACCTGAATTAACTAATTACTTTTCTACTACTTCTTATATGTTTAATCTATGTTCTAAGTTTCATTTATATGAGTCATTAAGTCTATATGTTATAGGCTTTCCAATTCTCATATCTGAAATATTTTTGAGTTGCAAGAAGTGTTTTTGAAATCTTATAATTGTATTTCATCAACAATTTTTAAGAAATGGTTTTTATTTTAAATTAATTATTATATGTTTAATCCATGTTTTAAGTTTCATTTCAATAGATATTATAGTTTATATTTTATAGGCTTTCAAAGTCACTTACTTGAAACATTTTTGAGTTTCAGGAAGGTGGTTTTGAAACCTTTTAAATTATTAATCATATAAAAACACCAATGATTCCACGTAGCCCAGTCAAAATGGATTGGAAGCTTGATATTGGGTACTTACACTATTTGTATCATTCTTACGATAAGGGGTATTTCAGTGAACATGAGATTAGTAGTTTTTCTTGGGAAATGATGATTGTATAGGTCCATGGTAATGTGCATATTCAAAAGAATGAGGTTGCACATCACTATAAAGTAAACAAAAGGGATGAAGTGTTTGACATTAATCCATGGAAGGGATAAGGCTATGTGGAAATTAAGTTGGATTATCTCCAGCCTGAAAATTTTGGAGGAACATGCACATCTAGTGGGGAACTAACACATTTCATCTAAATGTTTGTCATAGCATTGTGCATTCCTAGAATCTCTCTTCCTGATAGTATAATACCTCCCTTCTCATATCCTATATGTTTAATTCATATTTTAATTTTAATTCATATCGGTCTTATATTTTATATTTTATACGCTTTCAAAGTCACTTACTTGAACCATTATGAATTTTCACATAGGTGTTTTTGAAAGCTTGTAAATTATGTGTCATCGATAATTTTTAAGAAATTAATTTAGAGTAAAAGTAATTCACTCTTTCTAGTAAATAGAAAAAATATACACGAAGAAGTAATGTAAGTGTCTATGGTGAGGATCTGTCCCACCAGGTGGTGTGCGAATGGTACATCCATATCGAGAGCGACATGTTCCATGCTGGGATGAAGTATGATGGCCGAGAGAGGGATGATCTTCGGGCATTGGAACATCAATCACGGGATCCTCTGTCATAGTCTGCATGAAAGGAGGTGTTGGAGGGATGCCATCATGTGCACGAGATCCTTCTCCCACTATGTAAGTAGAAGGGGTTGTCATCATACCCTCGGGAAACCATATAGGCTCTGAAGGATCCAGTATGAAATTTGGAGGCATGGGAGATGACCCCTGATAAATCCCTAGAAAATAAATATCTGGCGAATAATGTGGATATCCTGTCAAAAAATATGGATCCCATGCTGCTTCCTACTGCACAAACCCAAACGGGTCAGGCTGGACTGATAGAGCATCGATCTATGCCTCTGGAACAGGTGAGGGATCACGTGTAGAAGGACGCGATCTCCATCGTCGTTGTCGTCACTGGGTAATAGCACCAGCTGCTACTACAAGTTACTGAGTAGGACCCTCATCTCCTGGGATAGGAGCATCATGTTCCTGAGCAGGAACATCATGTCTCTGGGGTCCCATATGGATGATACTGTCATGAATAGATCGACAAATCGGCATCGTCTCCTCCAAAGTAGCATGGATCACAGATAAACAAGCACCCTCCTCCTCCTCTGGATCAGTCATGGGACATAGTTGTCTTAGTCTGGTATGCTATACAGAGATTCAAAATGAATTATAAAATAGTGTAATAAATATATTATGTGAAATTTATTGACTTACCAGATCAGGAATCCCTCTCTCATGCTGAGTCAGATACAATATGGACTTCATTCTATACCATGGCTCATACTCTACCGGATCTGATAGGTAAAATTTCATCGTACGCACACCTGTAATACAATACTCTTCTCGACTGTCCCAGATGGTGACATACTAGGCATGTCTTCATTGCCAATCGACATGTTTTCTCCCCATGAGCTTCAATCCATGAAGTGCTGGTAACTACCATGGTGCAGGTGTATAGCATCCCACCTTTTTATCACATAAACTTTAATTACATTATAAAAAACTGAGATTGTTTAAGGTTTAGTGTCGTGGAAACCAGGAACTTAATAAATGAAACAAAAAAAATACATTCTTCTTAAACACTTGAAAGGCTTCTCCTTATGTTCATCCTAGGTTAATTACTTCATCTCATAAACTGGGGACATACATCAAAATAAAGGGTGAGCAGAAGGCCCAGTAAGGGAAATAAGAAGAACATTTTACATGTGAACTTGAGACACTTCAACAATGCCATGAAAAAGAACTTTAAGTCATGAGAAAGAAATCATGTGGAAAATCATAATGAATATAAAATTTTTCATAAACTTAAGATGTGGATATATCATTTAACATAGAAAATCATGAACATATCACCAAGGTCCATCCCCAAGGTGTCATTTGAAATTTACCAAGGTTATTCACTAAGATATCATGAAAATTGTAATCTCTAGTGGTTACATAATTACCCAATGAATTGGAGCGCTATTAGGGCGAACCCTTAAATTTGAATTTATTATCATTTGATCCACATATATCATCATAAATCATTTCATAAACAACCCATATAGCATAAAATAAATGGGTTTCATTCCATAATCATAACGTTTTAAAAACAGCTTTAAAGACATGATCTTTACGTCACTTTAAACCCACGGAATGGGAGAGCGAGTCTCATGTATGTAAATACCAGAATTTAAAATAAAACATTTTGGTATATATGTGAATACCCATTTTGAAGAAAGATCTTTGAGTATTAACTTAATAAAATAAAAGTACTTTAGAAAAAGAGAGATACATTTTGAGACGGAAATTCTGCAGCATAAGGACTATGTTTCAGGGTTTTAGAAAACATTGAAAAGAGAGGGGACATGGGTAAAACACTCATAAATGACCCATAAAATAGTATAGGGACAGAATATTATGTATTTGAGAACATGGTAATGAAATTTTAAAGATATACCATATGAAATGAAGAATATTAAAGGAAGACAAAAATAAAATTTTTCTTATGAAAATTCGGCAGCCCAATGGCGTCACTTAAACTTCAACAAAAATGAATAGATGAGATCAAATAGGGCCTCTAATAATATGAAAATAAAAGATCAGTATGATAGATATAGAGATAATACCCAAACATAATACAAAAGGAACATAAAATACTTGACATGAACGTAGATCTTTGAAAAATGAGAAAGGCGTACGAATCGCTTAAAAATTCGGCAGCCTAACGGCCTCACTTAAACTTCAACCCAAAATGAATTGAAAAGATAAAAATAGGGTCTCTCATCATATGAACATAAGGGTTCAGTATGATAGATATAGATGTCATACCCCAACATAATAAAAAGGAACTTGAAATACTTGACATGAAAATAGATCTTGAAAACGAGAAGGGTGAAAGAATCCCTCAAAAATTTCGGCAGCCTAACGACGCCACTTAAACTTTCATAAAATGAAATGATGAGAGTAAGAGGGAGTATCTCATCATATGAACATAAAAATGACAGTATAATGAAGATAAACGAACATCCTCCAACATAAGAACATGGACCATAAAAGAAATGACATAAAAGAGATTACTTGAAAAGAAAGAGAGAGGTCGGATCCCTTACCTTAAAACATAACTCTTAAAACTCAAAGGTTTGGACCTTGAGGGCTTGGGGGCACCTTCAGAGGACTCCTTGGGAGGTAAGGAGACAAGAACGTCGTTGAGAATGATTTTGGAGTCCAAAGGATGAGAGAATGGTTTGGTATTTATAGGGAAAGTGAGGGGACAAGGCATTAATGGCCAAGGGACACCTCATAAGTGGGATTCTCAAAACCATGTGGTCTCCCAAGATATTTCCCATGAAGTTAGGCCAAATAGGCCCCACAATACAATAATTCATCACCATTAGTCGGACAGCCCCTAAAATATCTCGTGACATCATCTTGACACAGTTATGATGTCATTAAACATACCGAAATCCTAAAACTGTATTTTTACTTTTCACTGAAAATTCGTCTTTCTCAGAAAAATCCCAAAATTTCACCTTAACCTAATATCAATGCTTTGATTTCAAAAATGAACTCCATTTTATAAAAATAATTTTCTAAATAATTTTAATTTAATTTTTATTTAAAAAACACTATTCATCTGAAAAAACTAATACTTGAATAATAATTTATGAAACCATTTTTTAACCATTTTATTGAATCACATTACTTAATCAAGTTGCCTAGATTATATTAATACTTTATTTAAGTGAGATTAATAATCCATTTGGTCACATTACTAATCCTAATCATAACAACACTATAAGTAATTTACTATTCATGAAAAATTAAGTTGATCTTATTAGACTCTAAATTTCATACTGAACATATGCGTAGAAGACAATTTTTTGAAAATAATTACACATTTTTAATTATTTAAGGTTTACATAAACATGTTTAAAATACCCTTTCTCTAAAATTCACCAAAAATATGCATACTATATTTATCCGGAAATTTAGAAAGTCAAAAACATCTTCATAAGAAGAAATCCCAATTTTAATTTAAAACAAAGGATTATACAAGGCAGTTACGGTCTCCTTACATAGCCCCTTATCACAACAGAATAGGACCTAAGTGTAAGGTGTGCTAAGGTGAGAGAATCTGAGGGAGGCTCAGCCAACATCGCATGAGTTGTAATTTCTATCAGTTTGAACCTCTTGCGAAGGCGATCCTATTCTAGCTTCACACGATGAAGTTCATCTTGGGGTTTGGTACAGAGCAAAGCCCAGTGGTGCTAACTCCTTCCCAAGTTAGGTTAGATGGGCTTAGATCGGTCCAAGACTACTAGGTGAGGCCATAGAATCTTATTTCTATATTAATTAACCAAGATTACTTGTATTTAGAGAGAATAATCGAACGGTTTAGTTTACAATGGTCATATTGACCAATGGTCATATAATAGTCAAAACTTAATGGTCTCATTTTAATTATACTCATGTTCTCAAATGAGAAATTTTTGTTGATTATAAAAATAAAATAAAACACAAAATTAGGAAACAAGATTAATTCAAAATTTTTGGGTCGTTACAATATTCCCCCCTTCCGAAATTGCGTCCTCGCAATTTTTTTAAAATTGGGTTTTGAAATTTCATTGAAAGTCCCACATCAGAAAAGGAGTCAGTAAAACTATTACTTTAAAAGAAAGAAAGGGGAGTACCAAGGTCACCCGAGTTAACCCACACTAGGATTCCATGTAGGAAAACATGGACATGGAGGAGAAAACAAAGGGTCCAGTTCTGAGGGAGAGTGATATAAAACATGATTAGGAGAAAGTTAACCACAAGAAAATCCCAAACCTATGATGTGTGTAAATGGTCTTTGATTACCTAGTAGGAAACGTAAACCAAAAATGTTTTTGTTTTACATTCCTTTTCATAATTTTGAGGAATTCACTTACAACATAGAACAAAACATAAGGAAATATTCCAACCTTCAAGTAGAGTTTTATCCTTTAATAATTTTCTACCAAAACTAATCTTTTCTCCAAACGATGAGCATTCAAAACTACTTGGTCTCATCAAAACACAACAATCATCTTCTAGAGAATCACATAATCCACAAAAGATTAACTATCTATTTCTTCTATCTTTAAAAATTATCCCAAAACAGAAAGGTTAAGGTAAAACAACTCTTCAAAAAGAAAGAATCACATAGGAATGGAAACTACTTTTAAATCATCAATGTTCCATGGTACTGCTCAATGTTCATCATAGACCATTCCATAAATAACAGTCCTTAAAATTCCTCAAAATAAACCAAACTAATATTGAAACCCAAATACAAGAAGGATTTGATAACATATACTTTCAAAATAAACTTCATTGTTCATCTCCAAACAACATCAACCACTCCTAACATCTTATAACAAAAGTAGCCAACTTAATCGTATTTTACCCAACATAGGTTAATCATTCCCATAAGTAACCTAAATTACTATAAGTCCACCTTAAATTCATCGATTCTTCAAAATATAAGTCAACCTTACTCCTCAATAAAAATACCGTAGTAATCTATTTACCTCGATCATATAGGGTCCCCAAAATAGTGAACGTCTTCCAAAATAATAATCATCTTTTAATCCCTTAATTATCTCTCTCATATTAATACGGAAATCATCGCATTTCCTATCACATTGGTTGTTGGAACATGTTCTTCCATTTCTTACCATTAACTAAGAAGAGAAAGTATAACTAGGGGCTTAAATACTTAGCCAATAATCATGAAAAGGAACTTAAAGCATATAAGGATAACTTGTAGAAGAATAGTATACCCTTACTTGTGATCCCTTGGGTTCCCATCTCGGTTATCCATGATCATATATTCTTATGCGAATCTTTATTTTATTTTATCTTTGTTCCTTTAACAATGGTTCCTACTAACCTTATGAATTTACCAAAGAATATCCCCCGGGAGTGTCGTAACCAAGAGTGCAGCAAGGCCCGTTGTCGTGTACGAATTCCCGATTGAGTCTAGCTCAAAGTAGTGTTTTCGGGTTTTACACCTATGTACATCTGTGCTAGAGCCACCTCTACCTGCTCGTATCCAGACATGGATGTATTTTCTTGGAAAACCATTACTCAATACTCACCAAAATACCAGAAAGATTTCCTATATATAAACATTTCCATAGGCTTCTTCCTAATGTTTTCATATCCTAATTTCCACAAATAACTAAAAAATATTTTGATACCAACTATAGCATCCCGCCTTTTTATCACATAAACTTTCATTACATTATACAAAACTGACGATATTTAAGGTTTAGTGTCTTAGAAACCAGGAACTTAATACATGAAACAAAAATAAAACATTCTTCTTAAACACTTGAAAGGATTCTCCTTATGTTAATCCTATGTTCATTACTGCATCTCATAATTTGGGGACATACATCCAAAGAAAGGGTGAGTAGAAGGCCCAGCAAGGGAAACAAGAGGAACAATTTACATGTGAACTTGAGATACTTCAACAATGTCATGAAAAAGAACCTTAAGGCATGAGAAATAAATCATGTGGCATATCATAATAAAAATAAAAATTCTCATAACCTTAAGATGTGGCTACATCATTTAACATAGAAAATCATGAACATATCACCAAGGTCCATCCCCAAGGTGTTATTTGAAAATTACCAAGGTTATTCAACAAGATATCATGAAAATTGTAATCTATAGTGGTTACATCATTAACCAATGAATTGGAGATATATTAGGGCACACCCTTAAATTTGAATTTATTATCATGTAAGACACATATATCATCATAAATCATTTCATAAACAACCCATATAGCATAAAATAAATGGGTTTCATTTCATAATTACAACATTTTAAAAACTGCTTTAAATACATGATCTTTACGTCACTTTAAACCCACGGAAGGGGAGAGCGGGTCTCATGTATGTAAATCCCAGAATTTAAAATAAAACATTTTGGTATATATGTGAATACCACTTTTGAATAAAGATATTTGAGAATTAACTTAATACAATAAAAGTACTTTAGAAAAAGAGAGAGACATTTTGACACGGAAATTATGCAGCATAACAGCTATGTTTTGGGGTTTTAGAAAACATTCAAAAGAGAAAGGACATGTGTCAAACACTCATAAATGACACATAAAATAGTATAGGGACATAATATAATGGATTTGAGAACATGTTAATGAAATTTTAAAGATATACCATATTAAATGAAAAACATGAAATGAAGACAAAAAAAAGATTTCACTTATGAAAATTCGGCAGCCCAACAGTGTCACTTAAACTTCAACAAAAATGAATAGACGAGATCAAATAGGGTCTCTCATCATATGAAAATAAAAGATCATTATTATAGATATATATATCATACCCTAACATAATACAAAAGGAACTTGAAATACTTGACATGAAAGTAGATTATTGAAAAATGAGAAAGGCGAACGAATCGCTTAAAAATTTGGCAACCTAACGGCGTCACTTAAACTTCAACCCAAAATGAATTTAAAAGATAAAAATAGGGTCTATCATAATATTAAAATAAGGGTTATGTATTATAGATATAGATATCATACCCCAACATAATAAAAAGGAACTTGAAAGACTTGACACGAAAATAGATCTTGAAAATGAGACGGGTGAATGAATCCCTCAAAAATTTCGGCAGCCTAACGGCGCCACTTAAACTTTCATAAAATGAAATGATGAGAGTAAGAGAGAGTCTCTCATCATATGAACATAAAAAGGACATTATAATTAAGATAAAAGAACATCCTCCAACATAAGAACATGGATCATAAAAGAAATTACTTAAAATAGATTACATGAAAAGAAAGAGAGAGGTCGGATCCCTTACCTTAAAACATAACTCTTAAAACTCAATGGTTTGGACCTTGAGGGCTTGGGGGAAACTTGAGAGGAATCCTTGGGAGGTAAGGAGACTATAACTTCGTTGAGAATGATTTTTGAGTCCAAAGGATGTGATAATGGTTTGATATTTATAGGGAAAGTGAGGGGACAAGGCATTAATGGGCAAGGGACACCTCATAAGTGGGTTTCTCAAAACCATGTTCTCTCCCAAGATATTTCCGATGATGTTAGGCCACATGGGGCCCCCAATACAATAATTCATCACCTTTAGTCGACTAAACCATAAAATGTCTCATGACATCATCATGACACAGTTATGATGTCATTAAACATACTGAAACCCTAAAACTGTATTTTTATTATTTACTGAAAATTCAACTTTTTCAGAAAAATCCCAAAATTTCAGCTTAACCAAATATCAATGCTCAGATTTCAAAAATGAACTCCATTTTATAAAAATAATTTTCTAAATATTTTTAGTTTAATTTTTATTTAAAAAACGCTATTCATCTGAAAAAAACTAATACTTGAATAATAATTTATGAAACCTTTTTTAACCATTTTATTGAATCACATTACTTAATCAAGGTGCCTAGGTTATATTAATACTTTCTTTAAGTGAGATTACTAATCCATTTGGTCACATTACTAATCCTAAGCATAAAATCACTATTCATAATTTACTATTCATCAAGAATTAAGTTGATCTTATTAGACTCTAAATTTAGTACTGAACATATTTGTAGAAGATCATTTTTTGAAAATCATTACAAATTTTTAATTATTTAAGTTTTACATAAAAATTTTTAAAATATCCTTTCTCTAAAATTCACCAAAAATATGCATATTATATTTATCGGGACATTTAGAAAGTCATAAACATCATCATAAGAAGAAATCCCAATTTTTATTTAAAACAAAGGATTACACAAGGTAGTTACGGTCTCCTTACATATCCCCTTATCACACCAGCATAGGACCTAAGTGTAAGGTGTGCTAAGGTGAGAGAATCCGAGGGAGGCTCGACCAACATCGCACGAGTAGTGATTTCTATCAGTTTGAACTTCTCGCGAAGGAGATCTCATTCTAGCTTCACACGATGAAGTTCAGGTTGGGGTTTGGTCCAGAGCAAAGCCCAGTGGTGCTACCTCCTTCCTAAGTTCTGTTAGATGGGATTTGATCGGTCCAAGACTACTGGGTGAGGCCATCGAATCTTCTTTCTATATTAATTAACCAAGATTACTTGTATTTAGAGACAATAATCGAAACATTTAGTTTACAGCGGTCATTTTGACCAATGTTCATATAACAGTCAAAACCCAACGGTCTCATTTTAATTATACTCATGTTATCAAATGAAACATTTTTGTTGAGTATAAAAATAAAATAAAACACAAAATTAGGAAATAAGATTTATTCAAAATTTTCGGGTCGTTACAAGGTGAAATCAAGTGAACAGAGCAAAACTGACGCATAACTCTATCAGGATAGTGCCACTCAATAATATGAAAGTGAATGAGTGTCACTACAGCCATACCCTCATGAAGTTCAGTAGTACAGTATGTAGGTAAGTCCTGATCCAGACTCCAGTATGGCTTCCAATGAATCTGTAATGACATGTGACATTTCATCAGAGAAATTTGTTAATAAAAAAAATAAAATGATGATATATAATTATGCTGTCGGGTAGTAAATTGTCCAACATGATACGATATGCAGCCAAATTGTGGGTCAGAGCATCGACGAAGCGATGTGCCTGACTCCACCTATTAAATACAACATTGAAAGTGATAAATAATCAGAAATTAAATATAATAAATCATAATAAAATCAGAAACAAATAAATATGACTGATCATACCATCTTCCACATGGAGCGTCCTGTAGAACATCTATAAGAAGCCTCTAACCAATAGTAATAGGGACGAGGATAGGGATGCGATCCCATGCCCACAACTGTATAAGGATGACGCATCCTCCGAGATCTGTGTGATCTGAGGGGCATGTTGTCCATAATTCTTTATAAGTGTAGGCCAAAAATGCAGATCCCCAACTATATCTCTCGATCCAATAAAAGACCTCCAGTAAACTAAGATACATCATGTGCACATGCACACCCGAGTGATCCAATCACAATGTACCTCCAATAAGTGGTAAGATATATGCCCGAGCATAACACATGATGGTCTGCTCATCAACATCAGCTGGTAAATATGAAAACTGCAAAGCAAGCCAAGGCATAGATATGGACCCACCATCCGTAGCAGTATGATCAGCCAAAATATCGACACCTAATAATCTCTATTCCAGCTTAGCCTAATCCCCACTGGTGGGTCCAATAACTGCATCTCCCTGAATAGGAAGACCGAGTAGCATTGCCACATCCTCTAAGGTGATAGTCATATCCCCTTCTAGAAATTGGAATGTGTGAGTCTCTGGTCTCCATCTCTCAACCAAGGCAGCAAGAAGGGAATGATCAATGTAAGTGAAATCAGAAACGACAATGTCGTAGAAGCCAGCACGACATAAGTATGGTATAATTGCAGCTGGAGTCGCCATGTGTCGAAAATGGTATGCAAGTCACACCCTAATCCATCGAACATCCCGACCCTTTATCACATCATGAGAAACATGCATATGCTGCTCAGTGAGTAGTGGAATATCATCCATATTGAAGCCACAAAAGGAAATTAGTCTTCACTATAAAATGTAAATATAATGTTAAATTTAATAAAATTTTATGATTGGTATAATGAATGATATGTGATGTTTTTTTAGAAAAAGTTAAGGTAATGTTGTTATATTTTGGAGAACATTTATCTATCGTGTCTTTAGATATGTTTTTACCATGAAAATTATGTTTTTAAGATATGGTGTCATAAATTTATATATATAAACATTTTATCCTGGTTATGTATGATTTCTGAAGATCCTTTATGATAACTGTTTTAATAATTTTTTGTCTTCGGTGACAACTAACCTTTTTTTAATAATGTTTTTGTTTTCTAAGATTACATTCATATTAGTGGATTTAAAAGTATTGAATACAATGGTTCGTTATTGGAAGGAGAGATGTTACTTATTAAAAATGTGAAAAAATTATTAAAAAGGTCATCTCCGATATTAACAACATATAACTGACTACATGAAAAGATCATGTTGGATACAACACATCATTGTGGCTGAGTGTGTGAACTCGATCCAGCAATGTTAGGACATCATTTCTGGTTATGCCCTTCTTGATGACATAGACGACATCTCAAACTTTTCCCTTGTTCTAGAGGCCAATCCATCTCATTTCGTATCTTGTTGGTCTTCGGTCTTCCTCATGGTCGTAATATACTGATGTCAGGAATCAGTACGGGCTGATCTTCAGGCATTGGGAAATATTCAAACTCCCCAATAGGTGTCCATGGCGCAACATAACAGTTAGTAATGGCCTCCTGTCGGTATACTGGATCAACATAAGCTTCCCATGATACGTTTAAAGATGCACATGCTGCGATGGCATGTGCGCATGGAAACCTTAATGCCTGATACTTTCTACACTGACATTGTTTTTCTTCTAGATGTACCACTACTTTTTCACTGCTATTACCTGTGATTGGGTTAAAACACTCTTGAACTTCAAATCGCGAGTCTTCCCGACGGAATAGACACACTCGATAACCGGAAGCTTCTTCAATGTTCTTGTCAATATCTTGTTGAACGTTTTTTCCAAATCTTAGCCCCTGTTGAATCCCATCTGAGGCTAGTTTTTGTCTATCACCTATGTACATGACACAACGATATAATGTCTCATGAACTAGGGCAGTAATTGGTAACTTGTGAAGCCCCTTGAAGACTCCATTTATACACTCCACAATGTTTGTTGTCATGTGTCCGTACCTCTTCCCCCCATCATAGGCTAGTGTCCATTTCTCTTTTGGAATCTTCATCATATAATCATACACTTCCTGGTTATCCATGCAGATTTATTCGTAACGCACCTCAAACCTTCGTTGATCTGGCTTATATGCTACATAAATATGATCACATTTCATAGAAATTATATTTTTATTTACATTAAAATAGTATACATCAATGACGACAATGCTTACCAAGCCTCGTGATTGCATTCTTCATAACCTCATTATGGAAGGTTTTGGGAATGTTACTAGCAATGTGTCTGATGCAGTATCAATGATGTGAATTTGGGGGCCTCCATGAATCATGATCCGCATTGATTGCCTCACTGATTTCCCTATGTCGATCAGATATCAAATATACACCTCGAATGCATGTTAAATGGTTGCTGATGCATGCCAAAAACCAGCTCCAAGATTCATAGTTTTACTTCTCCACTATTGCAAATGCAAGCGGAAGGGGTGAATAGTTTCCATCTTGGGTTGCTGCAATCAACGATACACCCTTATACTTTCCGGATAGAAATGTTCCATCAATTTGTATGAACTGTTTACTAAAATGAAATGCGGAAATACATGGGAGGAATGCCCAGAATAACCGATGAAATTGAACATGATATTGATCCAATAAATTATCTTCAAACACATGTTCCTTCATATTTATATGGTAGAAAACTTGGTTTTTGCCACTCAGTATAGATAATAATTACAGTAACACCCGATACGAGTAATCCCAATCACCGTAGACCTTCACAATTGCCTTCTGTTTCACCATCCATGCCTTGTTATAAGAAATCTTATAACCTAAAGTTTGAAGTATCCTCTCTTGCACAAGGGCTATAGGAACATCTTGATAGGTCCTAATCATCTCAACGATAACAGTTGACACAAATTCGGCATCCAAAGCAGTGTGATCTTATGTCAAGTTTGACTGAACACAAGAATGAGCTGCCTTAATCTTTGAAATTCTACATCCACCAAATGCAATGTTTGGAATCGCCCTCAACTGGAATCTACAGTCTTCATCAAATTTATCATAACGTATGGAGTATTTTTTTTGACATGATTCTTCAACTACATATCTACAGTGCCTCTCAATATGAAATCTTTTTAAGAAGCTCATCAATTAATCCTTACTTGGAAAATCCCTTCCATTATATAATGTTTTGTCCAACTCACTAAACCTATCCACTATAACTCCAGGAAACTCTATTGTAGGTGTCAGAACATTATTTTAGAATTTAGTTACACGTTCCATTGATTTAGACCAAGATTCATAGGGTGTTGGATGTTTTATTGTTGGTCGAGAATGTTCATGAACTACTCTATTTCGAGAAACTACTACCCTATCTTCTCCAGATCCCTATTCATCTCCAACTCCCTCCCCATCATCATTGTCTTCTCCATCTATTCCATCACTATTAAATTCCTCATCTGAAGAATGATTTATATGTAAATGTGGCAGATCATCTAAGTTGTCCTCCTCTGCAAAAAGGCGAACATCCTCAATTTCTTGGGATGAAACTTCTTCAACAACTATTTTTTCATGTCTACGAATTTTATCATTTTGATGTTGTTGTACATTAGAGAATTAAATATATAACTCCATCATTTCACCATCATACCGTTGGGAAAATAAAGTTCCCTCTTGGACCCAGTACTCATCAGTAGCCAATGGACAAACAAGATTCCATAACGTGGAAGGGAATTGCAAATTTCTATAATTAATAGAATTTATCTCTTGATGAGGACCAAGATTTAAGAAACCACGAATTCTATCTTGAAGATCAGTTATGGTTACACAATCAGATGTGTTAATCATAGATGTTGGTTGTATACTCTAAGAAGCTCATTGCTCGGTTTGAATAACCTTTCCATAGCGGTAAACACAAGCAAACATGTCTCTCTACAAGAAATTTTTTTACTGATCACTAAATATGTCAATAATGTTTTGTTACGTGTTAAATAACATTTTTTATCTTCTTAAAAGTATTTTAGTACTTCATGAAGTAAATTTCAATCATCTAAAGCATATCCACCGAGAGTTTCAAACTAGGAGTGCAGCAAGGCCCGATGTCATGTCATAGGATACACTGAGTCAGGCCCGAAACTCTTTATCGGGGCTTTCACCCCTAGGTACATCTGTTCCAGAGCCACATCCACTTTTTGTATCCAGACAGGGATTTAATTGCTTAGATAACGACATAAAATTTCATGACACCAAAATTTTATAACCTTCCTAAATTAATCCACTAATGTTTTGTAGAAGAATTTTTAACTTTCCTAAAGATATGTTCAATGATCTCTAAAAAATAAGATTCATTACAGTGCTCGTTAATCACTACTTAAGTGTTGGTCACTACTTAAGTGCTGGTTAATCACTACTTAAGTGCTAGTTAATCACTACTTAAGTGCCGATTAATCAGTTAGGTGTTGGTAATTCAACACTTAATCATCCCTTAATCTTTACTTAATGACCCCTTAATCATCCCTTAATCATTACTTAATGACCACTTAATCATCCCTTAATCGTTACTTAATGACCCATTAATCGTTAGTTAATGAACCCTTAATCACCCATTAATCATCCCCTAATCATCCCTAGTTAATGACCCCTTAATCACCCCTTAATTGTTAGTTAATCACCCCTTAATCACCCATTAATCGTTTGTTAATCACCCCTTAAACATTCCTTAATTACCCCTTAATCATCCCCTAATCATTCCTTAATTGTTAGTTAATGACCCCTTAATCACCCCTTAATCATTACTTAATCACCCCTTAATCGTTAGTTAATCACCCCTTAAATATTCCTTAATTACCCCTTAAACATCACTTAATCATTCCTTTAATTACCCCTTAATCATCCCCTTAACCCCTTAATCACTTCTTAATTACCCCTTGATTCCTAAATTACCCATTAATTAGTTAATGACCCCTTAATCACCCCCTTAATTGTTAGTTAATCACCCCTTAAACATTCCTTAATTATCCCTTAGTCATCACTTAAACATTCATTAATTACCCCTTAACCATCCCGTAATCATTCCTTAATCATTAGTTAATGACCCCTTGATCACCCCATAATCATAAGTTAATCACCCCTTAATCGTTAGTTAATCACCCCTTAAACATTCCTTAATTACCCCTTAATCACTCTTTAATTACCCCTTCATCATCACTTAATCATTCCTTAAATAACCCTTAATCATCCCCTTAATCTTTAGTTAATCAACCCTTAATCACTCTTTAATTACCCCTTAATCATCACTTAATCATTCCTTAATTACCCCTTAATCAGCCCCTAATTATCCCTTAATCTTTACTTAATGACCCCTTAATAATACATTAATCATTAGTTAATAACCCCTTAATCACCCCCTTAATCGTTAGTTAATCACCCCTTAAACATTCCTTAATTACCCCTTAATCATCAATTAAACATTCCTTAATTACCCCTTCACCATTCCCTAATCATTACCTAATCATTAGTTAATGACCCCTTAATCACCCCATAATCGTTAGTTAATCACCCCATATCGTTAGTTAATCACCCCTTAAACATTTCTTAATTACCCCTCAATCACCGCTTAATCACTCCTTAATTACCCCTTAATCATCACTTAATCGTTCCTTAATTACCCCTTAATCATCCCCTTAATCGTTAGTTAATCACCCCTTAATCAATCCTTAATTACCCCTTAATCATCATTTAATCATTATTTAATTACCTTAATGACCCCTTAATCATCCCTTAATCATCACTTAATCACTCCTTAAACATTTCTTAATTACCCCTTAATCACCCATTAATCATCCATAGTTAATCACCCCTTTAATCATGACTTAATTATTCATTAATCATCATTAAATTATTCTATAATTATCTCTAAAATATTAATAAATTATTATTATCCCTAATTATCATTCATTAATAATATTATATTATACATACTTTAATCTAACATTAAATAAATTATCCCTAATCACCATTCATTAATAATATTAAATTACATATACCTTAATCTAACATTAAATATTAACTAATTAAAACATTAGTAATTTAACTATTTATTTATTTTCTTTAAATAACTACTACTACATGCTTAAATATTTAAACTTAACTAATTACAATTAAATAAATAAATAACTTTAAAATAAAAAAATACCTCTAAATGAAGCTTTACACAAAAATCATGTACTCCTTGCGTCTCCGGAAGCACCACGATGGAAAACTCAACTCAGAGAGAGGAGCTCTCAAAATTTTAGAGAGAAGAGGGATTTGTGAGTGAGGGAGGATGGGTGGGGCGGATCCTTTTATAGGGATTTCTTTGGCGAAGGCGACACATGGGCATCCGCCTTCAGCCATTTGAAACACGAAAGGTGGTTCTTCCAAAGCTATCTTTCACAGAAAACAATTCGAAAGGTGGGTATTGGTGTGCCGCCTTTCGTTTCCCCAAATGTGCAAGGAGGTTTCTGGTGAACCGCCTTTGGCCCGACGGAAACTGAACCGAAGGCGGCACACCATGTGCCGCCTTTAAGATGTAAAAAAATAAATATTTTAAACCTGGTGGTATTTTTAAAATTATTTTTTTGAAATTATGTAAAAAAACTCCCCTGATGAGGTTAGCCTTGAAAGAGGTTCGAACAGGTGTGCCTAGCCCGAAATATTCTTGGGTGGACTTACCCAGTTCATGATAGAGTGCACGGGGTCAGGATAGCCCGAAATGGGCCTGCACAGATTCAGACAGACCCGCACAGACCCTTCCTAGGCTTTTGTGGTCCCAAAATATTTCAATTTAATAAAAAATTAATTAACATAATTAATTTAATTATATTTTATAATTAAATAAATTCAATTAATTACACATGAGAATTAAATTAACTAAATATTAATTTTTGGTTTAATCATGACTCTGGCGTAAATTAATTTAATTTTGTGATTAATTAAATTAATTAATTAATTTAATTTATAGATTTAAAATTAAATTAATTAATTGGGATCAACCGATGTTAAAATATTGAATTAAAAATTAGAGTGAAAATTTTAATTCAATTAATTCCCCTTCAATTTATTTAATTCTAGTTTAATTTTTATTTTGAATTAGTTTATATACGTGAGTTAATGAGTATGCTTATCATGAAATAGAGACTGACTAATGCATGACGGGTGCTTGATTATTTATTTATTTTATTTATTTTATTATTTAATGGAATTCTAATAATGAGTTTAATTAAAAATAAGTGAACTGTGTTTCATCTCTATGTCGTTATATGTATAAGGGCCTTCATACCCATTCTCATATTTGTATTTTATACCTTGAGACCCCCTCGGCTACATGTGGGTAAAGTTTTATAATGAAGAAATGAGTAATGCACATCGTGATTGGTCATGACAACATAGAAAACGAGAAATATAATGCATTGGGGGGGAATATATAGTATTTAAAGTCACTGGAGACACATCACAAGGTATTACCCCTAGGGTCTAGTTTGGTCTTTTATTTACTCAACATATCGACCATTAGTACTAGATCATGATCAGGTCGTCATTTTATTATTTTACGGTTTATTATTTTTTGAATGTGTAGTTAATGAAAAATCTCATAGAATAATAATAAACAAGCATTCTTAGATAAAATGAACATGTGACGCGATAAAGTTTTGTATTTCTTGCATGGTCAGTTGTGAATGCTATCACGTAGTAAATGATTATTAAAATAGAAAATTATTTCTGTCATCACATTAAAAATAATAAAACCCTCAAAGTCATATTAAGTCATCACTGCCTTCCCTCATTTGAATTTGGACAAAACCTGGTGTTTGGGGTATCAGTCATGCCATAGTTGAGGGTGCCACTTACTAATAGGGACTCCTTATAAGTGTGATGGGTATACTAAACTAATTTCCATTTAAAAATTAGCTATATCTAAATTGATATCATTTTAGAGGCAAGAATTGAGAAAGTCAAGTTTTGATTTTAGAAGTTGGGAATTCAATCAACAGATCATGGAACAACGAGTTTGTGTGGTTGGCCAGCCAAAAGCCTACCTTGAACTCTTTAAGTAGTGGTGTAGCCATAGCTTGTAAACTATGAGGCATGGTTCCATGATCCTTTCAACTAGAGTACTCCAGTGACAGATTATTCTGATTCTAGCGCAGAGGGTTCATAGAATTCGATAAAAAATAGTGGGAGACATTTAATGATGTAACTAATTAATAGAAATGTATAAACCTATAATCCAATGAAAAATTAATAATAAGATATAATTTATTGTTGTTGAAAAATGGAAAGTTATACCACAAGATTAAAAACTATGATATTATAACAGAAATAGTAAATTTCTTCACTGGCATGAGTATCCAAGAATAATATAGGCACTTGCACATAGTATTATGATATAAGAAACTCAACATTCCAGTGTCCCCAACAATGTTAAACTACGTCATGAAGTGAGGGTGAAATTTCTTACAGGAGACTAACGTACAAAGCATATGATAATTATATCATTATGATTTTATCAACATTTGGTGTTAGCTGCGGTCACATCACTCAGACATGGATTATATAACATAAAGTCTAATCTCCAAGTTGTTTTCAAGGAGAAAGATAAGCATTGTTGGTTACACTGTAATGTGTAAATTAAAAGATGGATCATTATTTTTAAATGGATCCCTTTATCATATCATTTTAACCCCTTTACTCACGTTACATTTTATGTTATAAAATGAACCGGAATTGAGTTAATGCTTCATTACCTATTCAAGTATGGTTCACCAAGTGAATAAGATTTCAAAGACAGTTTTATGTTTAATTATTATGGTGAATAAATTGTAAGACAAGTCAAAATGTCCCAAAGGAATGTAATTCTAATGGAACATTCACAATGTCCTTCAATGAATGAGGTGTTAACAAAGGTTATTTTCATTTCATATTATAAAACAAAACAATGTAAGTTTAAAAATAAATTAAATAAGAAAGATTACCATATTATTCTACAAAAATATTCATCAATTGCAATGTTTTATATTTACTACATGGGTATTAAATACAATATGATGGTGACATATGTGTATTCTAGTATGGTAACCAAGTTAGTATAGAAGACTTATTGTAAGCCAGGTGTATTCTCCAGGTGACTGTGAAAGGGTGATACCTAGGCCATTGGTGAGAAGTACATGACTTCTTAATTTCCAAGTCAAATATTCATGTGGAACTTTCATTGAGTATAACCACAAGAATTAGTGTCATGTGTCGTTGGACACAAGAGGACATTTTTCCAATTTTTATAATGAATGTAGTTTTTTGTATTTAAAACTCAATCACTAGTTCATTAATACATGAATCATAGGAAATGAGTGATGAATATAAATGTAATACTTATACCTAGTTGTGACTATATAATTATTAGTAAAGTAATACTTAAAGTGGATGTCAAGAATATACCAAATATGGCATTTAGGTGTGGTATAGCTAAATACTGTTGGTGTTATTGACGTCTTTAGTTTGGACGAAGGAACCTTTAAATAAAGGTATGTCACAAAGGTTTTGGAAATAGTTTAACAATTTAACATGAACTATTCCAAGCATAAGCTAGAGGTATATATACTTAATATGATTCCTTTAATTAACTAAGGAATGGTAAAATGAAGTATGTGCATTGTTAGAAGATATGAGCTATGTTGAGCCAACATGTGGAAGGATATCTTGAATGTACAATCATCAATCATGATAATATAATATGGAGTAATTACTAAATGCATAACACCTTTTCCACATCATGGATTTGCTATTAATTAAGAGGATCAATTATTAAGTCTTACATGTTAACATTGATAAAAAAAATTTACAATGGAGTAATTCCTAAAAACACATTTTATACATCAAAGTATTGATATAAGTAATATAAATGTTACAACTTGGAGAAAATTCCATTATACTTCATGAAATGCTTTACAAATAATGGTGATATCCCAGAACAATATGCAAACTATAATTACAAAGGGATCACATATGAGTCATAGTATGAGGTAAATATATTATGTCGAAAAAAAATGTGTTTGGATGGAAAGGGTTTGGACCTAAAAAACTCACATCAGGTACAAACACAGTGTGCATATGTTCTAAATTATCCTAACAGTTGCTTATAATGTCACATAAATCCCTAAAATATAAAAGTAGGTTGTCAAGTAATAGATTAAACTCATATATATGGGTGAACATCTCTATTTGAGATAGTGGGAGCTAATTGAATTGTGTTTAGTCAATGCTCAAGATGCACAAATAGTTGGAATAGGAACTATTTCTACAAGCACATGTGGAACATAGCATGTTCTCTAGACAATACTACATAGGAAGGATAAAACCATGTTTATGGTTTTTATATTCACCTCAGTCGGTGATCTATTATTCAATGTGAATAATAATTCCTATAAGTATGCGGTTTATGGAAATTAGCTAAAATTGATAAGACCAAATAAAATTCAATTAATGGATTCCATGTATCAAAGTGCCAAGGGACTTATTATTTTGAATACTGTAGTGGGTATTCAAGTGAGTTGATACATGGATGGTTTAAGTGTATTACCAATAAGGATCGATTGGTTTCACCCATTTGTTATGCATAAATCCATGACAATTTTACTTATCACATCTAATATCTACGATCAAATTATTTATCATTTGATTTCATTACCACTAATCATGGATGGTATCTATACGACACAACTAGAAAGGGATGATCATGTCATAGAATGAAAATAAATGTTGAAAATTACTGAAATCTAGTTTAGGATTAAATTAAGAAAAATGATCACATAGTATACATTTGCAACAAATGATTTCATTGTGTCTGCGAGATGTTAGTGGTAGAATCAAGGTTTTCCAAGAAAAGTATTTTCATTAACATATGGAAAATAGACCTTAGTCTTACAGTTAGTTAAGACCAAAATGAAATTCATTCTCCAGTGATTAAATTAATGTAGAAACCTATGTTTTAAGGAATAGGATCTACTAAGGTAGATCTAATGGTTTATTGGTCCTAGTCAATCATACATATAGTGACATTGTATTGAGGAATTCATGTTGGAACAATTAAAGAGTTGAATTGTTCTTTTGTCTCGGGTATAATCTCTTCAGGTTGAAATTTCTTGTACATGAGAAGGTATAAATGTGGTGAGTTGTAGTCCATATGCTTAATCAATGTATTAATCACGTATTCCATGATATGTAAAACAATTGATATTTCCAGAATGTGATTTATAATAGGAAAATATCAGTTATATTCAAGGGTACTGAAAGGGATGCAGTCATAAGTATAAAATTTTACTTTGGAATGTGAAAAATATATGTACCTGGTAAGTGGAGAAGTAAGGACAATAGTTTTTAAGGGGAAACAATCTAGTATTCCTAAGATCCATGTGATCTAATATCACAGTTAGGCTAAAGATGATGAAGGAGTCAAGCTCATACAAGCCAGTGGTATCCATTCCTACAAATACCGAGTGCGTTGTAGCATCTGAGGCAGCTAAGAAGCACTTATTAAATGCTATGATTTATTCCAGATCTTGGAATCACACCTCGTGAGAAAAGTATTATAAAAATGTAAATTATGATATTCTTAGTAGCAAATATGTCAAATTATGATAGTGTAATGTAGGATATACTCATGATACGATCTCTTGAGAATTTTAACTCAAATATATGAAGTAGTAATAGCAAAATATCCTCGTGAGGAACCATGGCAGGACCAGTAGCAAAATCAATTTCTCAGGTGAAACATGATCTTTATCATCTGAGTAGCTAAAAAGTTTGGTTAGAAAGTTGTCTCTAGTGTATTTGGGAATGCTGAAATAGTGGGTTCCTGGATCCAACTATTTAGTGCTTTTGATTACCGTATCGTGTATACATTTATATATACATGATGATATCTCACCATTATATTGTATAATTTTCTGCATCCACTATTGAAATTGTAATGTCAAAATATTAATTTTTATATCGAAAGGTTATAGTAGATCCCATGCTATAATGATAACCTCTAGATACTGTGACATTAGTCATAAATATATGTTCTATGGTCTAGATACATCTTACTAACTAGACATAGTAGATGTTTGACTATTAGGTGCTGGGGGCTCATAAGCCTTGAGACTTCTTCCTGTGAAGTTCTCACTTGGTGATCTCTAGTGGTGAGATCATGAGAACATACCTGCCAATAGGAACACCACAAGTTTCAGGTGTCATTGGATGTTTCTATCTTCGATCACGTGTAATGGTCTCTGGACTTGATATCATTGCTGGTGTATTTCATTTAATCACATACATTGATGCAAGATGAAAATGATGATGTTGATATCATGACGAGGTAGTTTGGGTTGGGTGCGTCATTGATGACATGACATTGGTTGAATCATCCAAAAAGGATTTTTTACTTTTATGTTATGGATGTAATATATCTCATACCATGTTGATAAGGAGGGTAGTACCTTTATAAGACCATGGTCGTGGCAGTTGATGGTAAATCCTTCAAGTTGGATTAATAAAAAATAAAACAAGTAAAGGGTGATGACACCAGTGTGTATCCTTCTTTATGAGATATTAATGAAAAATAGATTATATTACACAATACATGTTCCTAGGTTTGTTGTCGCTGCAATGAAAATCCTTATCTCTTTAGGGGCTGTTATGGGTTGCTAGATCTCTCTATTGATCTGCGAATACTATTCACTACTATTGAGATAAGGGCCTATAAGGTCAAACATAATACCGTATTCTGGAATCTTCCATATTCATTTGAATAGAATATTTGGAAATTGTTGGCCCCATCAATGGGGTATGTTATTTTTAAAGGTTAAACGATCACCAATGCAATAAATAAATCCATTCAATTTATTAATAATGAGTATTGAATTTATTTATTTATTTTATTTTCATGTTTTACGTAAATACATGAAAAATATTATTTGAACTAATATTAATATATTAAAGGTTAAATTAATATTTACAGGAGTACGATCCAAGTTAATGTCTCAAGTATTATCATTTAATATATTTGTTACAATTAAGTGATAATAATAATGATTAATATTTATGACTCTATTTAGTGGTCAAAATATTTTTAAAATTGTGTGGTTATTATTGAAGGGTCTAGCTGGAATTGCCGTGTAATTTCATTACCCTTTATAAATAGAGGAGAATAGGGGTCTTCTAGGGACTATTCATGGATCTCTCCCTATACTTGTTTCTCCCATATTTTAGAGAGAGAGGCTCTGGATCCAAGGATCTCGGATGGAGCTCTCTCTGAAGCATCACAAGCAGAGCGATGTGGTTATCATCAGAGTTTCGAAGGAGTCATCGTAGCTCTGTACTAGTACCCAGATTATGATTATTGGCACTCACATGGATACATTGAAGTGTGTGTGGAAAATATTGCGGAATTCTACTTAGGATTCTTTGAATAGTGATCACCAATGATGAGTAGATGTCGTGTACATCTTTGAATATAAACCAGGTATTTGACATTTTTTATTTTTTGCATAAAAATCTTCATACATGATACTCAGCTTAAACTGGGATGCAATTCAATGATGTCGAAAAGATTACATCGATCATTGGTGAAATTTTAAAATCACACCTATTTGGGGATTACACTACATGCCTGATTCCAACAACCTATGATATAGAGGAATCTGTATCACTATTTATGATAAGAAGATGTCATCATCATGTTAAAATAGAAAAAAGTTTTATCTTACATGATACCCACATAGTATAAATCTATGAATTACATTTTAAAAATACTATCTATTGATATAAGATCACACAATTAATGTTACATTACCAAAGAAGTATTTCAATTTTTTTGGTGATTATTTGAAATGAAATAAGGTTTATATAAGGATTTTTAATATATAGTTGGTTTGAATGGGACATGAGTTAACCATACACAGGTCAAAATAATTTAAGATGTACTGTCTAAAAAAATATTAAAACCAAAAAACAACATGGATTGATGGAACATAATTTAAACATACTAATGTTAGAGAAAATCATGAGTTGTGTTTCCATAATGGGTTCAATGGAGAATTTATTTGATCTGAAATGCTTATTTTCCACTAGGAAGGAATATAAAACCAATAATTTACATTTGGAAGCATCAATAAAAGATATACGAACATGGTATAGAACATTGGAGTCTATTTAGTGTATTGATAAAATATCTTAGATGGGATCACATAGTATAATTTAATTTTTTTAGATTGTGTAATGATCATTGCGAAACTGTTGTGATCTCTGACATGGATGGATAAAACCCATTTCAATAAATTATTAATTAGCAGTAGATTAGGGTAAACATTGATTCTTTGATCTTTATAATAATACACTCATCTATCTATTATTGTAATTTAATAGTTTGTGAAATAATTGATTGATATATGATAGTTTTCAATTTATTTATTTTATTGTTTATATACTTTAATCATAATTCCCTATGTTTGATTGACTATATGTACAATGAAATAGAGTTGAACAAATAGTTAGTACCTAGATATATATTTTTAGTGTATGATGATAGTTCTCACATTTCTAATGGCTTAATATCACCATCTCTTGATCAAAATTTGTTTTGATAGTATAGTGAAAATCCACTATTGCAGAATTTGATGATATTTAAACACTTACATAATGGATAAAGTAAATAGATCCGTGTCATTATTATTATAGTGTGATCATATATTATATTTTACTCTACTAAAGGTGAGTGTGCCGTGATTATCGAATCAATCACCGAGTAAGAGATAGAAAGGGTATTTATTATTTTAGTCGACATAGATTGTTGGGTCTACTGTGATCCTAACCTTGACTAATCACTAATGTTTTTTATGTTTTAATTTCATTGTTTTTTTATTTTTAAATCATGTAACAAAATAGAACTCCATAATTATCAAAAAATAATTTTGAACAAGAAAAATAAATTTAAAATGACACTAATAAAATTAAATGATTCTACTCTTCCCCTCATAGGACAACTTGAGACATTAATTAACTAAAATATAACATTAATTTATAGATATTAATTTTTATATCCCCACTAATTGCAATTGGATATTCTCAGTGATCTACACTCTATATGCACTTTTATTTATCATTGAAATATTTGATGGATCCAGAGCAGTGACCTTTCCACGAGTGTATCAACTTATGAATATAGAATTTTTTTGGGTATCATGTGTATGTTTTTATTAAATTTATATAAAATTAAAACAAGTATCATATAGTGATGAATCAATTGTTTTTGGTTGTAACATATCATCATAATAGTATTAAATTATAGAGTGGTAAATTCACTTCTGGGAGTTTTGAAATTCTGAAATTAATTGAACTATTTTTTATTGAGGTGTATAGTAAATATTTTGGCATTGTATGTGATTTTGAAATATGTTTATTATAGTAACATTCATTTCAAAACATGATGTACAGTCTTGTATGTTGTTTTTATTGTAATACATTTTTTAAAATATTCATATTTTTTTAGGATTTACTGTTATATTATATCATTTATTCTCTATATAATGATGGTTTGGTGAGAAGAAAACCAAAAAGTGATAATTTTTAATGTAATAATAATGGGTCTTGAATGAAATTGATTTAAATATAACAATTTTCTATAAAATTGGATTAATTTAATAATAGAGGTGGAAGATACATAATATATAATTAACGTTTTCTGTCTAGATGGATGTCGAGTCAAATAAGTTAATTTGTCCAATCCAATTAAATTTTGGTCTATGACATGAGAAAATTTAAAATAGATGATATGGTTAGAATTGAAGTGAGTCAACATTAAAAAGTTTAATTTGGTTAATAATTTAATGTTAATTTAATGTCTTTAATTATGCTGTTTTCCTATGTATTTGTGTATAAGTAGAGGGGTTATTGAGAAAAGTTTTGTTGACTTATCTGATCTGTCTTATTAGTGTGAGAATTTACGTAGTTTGGAGATCTATCATGCAAAATTTTATATATGGAGTTTCTTGAATAATTTTATATCTAATGATTTTTTGAAGGAATATGAATTTTTATTTTTTATTCAATATTTTTGATTATAATATAGAAATGTTAATTTTATATAGATAATTAAAATATTGTTTTTGATATATATATTTCAATAGTTTCAAAAATTATTTCTTTTGGTATACTTATTATGTTTTTTAGTATAAGTGAAAAATTTTTATGATGGGGGATCAATATAGAGATGTATAAAAGGTGTTAAATGGTGGGTATGTGTGATTATTTTTATTTTTAGTGATTTCAGTTTAAAAATAGTCCTATCTATAGTATTTTTGAGAGTTGAAGACCAAATTTCCTGTTTTATAATATATAAATGGATATAGTATTTTATGGAGAGACCATACTCTTTGTTTTCTAGAGGATGAATAAGGTTAAGTTCAAAGGTTTTAATCTAGATGGTAAATATCAAATATATTTTATTGGAGGATTGAATATCAGATAAAGCAAAAAATTAAGAGGTTTCATTCCATAACATTATTGAATATATTTTTTTATTTTATATAGTGGTCTATTTTTTTTGTAATAAGAAGGGTATAAGACTGGATTATGATGTATTCCATGGAAGGTGAGGATATAATTTTATTGGTTTTGGTTAAGGTATTGTAAGTTATAGATATAAAAAGATTAAAATTAGTGGATATAAATATAGTAGATGAAAAATAAATGATGAAAAATTAGAGATATGAAATAGAAGGTATAAAATTGAAGGTATGGTAGATTCACAATATTTTTTATCCTTAGCCTAGGATAAGTTGAATTAGTGGTTATATTCACTTCCAAATAGCTTATTTTTGTTACATTATATGAATTATTTTATGTGATTAATTATGATATAAGGGATACTAGAATGAATTTACATTGGTAAAAGGTAATATGTGGTTGTTATATTATATTGTTTTTATTTGATGGAAGGAGGTGTTGTATTCGGGTAATATCTATAGAACCACTACATATGTTTGTATATGGTGAGTCTAAACCAACATAGTTTATTGAATATAGTTGGTGTAGTTGAAACCCATTAAAAAAATAAGATAATGATATGATAAAAAATATTTGTTTTCATCATAACATTCAATAAAATCTTGATTTAAGTAAATCCCATAATTTCAGTTTTTATGGAGGGTCCTATTTGAATGAATATTTTTTAATTTTTTTAGCTTTCCTCTGTTGGGGACCCCCTAATTTTTTAAGTACAATTGAATGCATGTAGATTTGAAAATTTCCAATTGATAATATTGATTTTAGTTTTAGAGAATATTTTAGTTCCATAGAGTTAGTGAATTCCTAGGTCATCTTTAAAAATTATAAAGGAAATATTCAATAAAAACATTTTTAAAAAGGCTAAAAAACCGATCATAACTTGGCTACTAAAACAGAAAAAAATACAGTGGATCACACATTGGAAGAAATCATTGTAGAGGAAGATTCAATCAGAATTATAGTATTTGATAATGATGCCTCAAAATTAATGAGTGATGGAATATATAGTTATAAATCACAATATTTTTTATGTTAAAATCTTAGGATAATGACTATAAAGTAAGGGTGGAGACACATAATGATGATTTTTTTACCTTATAAGGGTTTGTTTATAAAATAATTACCATTCATGTGATTAGATATAAGAAATTAAACTCTATAATTATTAGATATATTTTCTATATTGGGTTTTAGTAAAGGATAATTAAGAACTACATATATATACATAGTGTATGATGATGGTATTATGTGGTCATCACATCAAGTTGAATTTTATTTAGTTGGTTTAATGTTCCACGATTTTTTTCATCTATTCATTAGTATCCAAGGGGATTGGGTTTTAAATCATGTTTCCCATTTTTTTTGAAGAAGGTGATGCCTTGACCCGAATGACCAAAGCATATTTATTATTAAATGAAATTTCACAGGAGTTAGAAATACGGGATCATGATACAATATTTTTCATGCAAGGAAATAAGATCATCAGGGAGGTCTTCGAGCCTAGTTATTTATTAATTTATGCCTATGTTGTCCAGTTCGTCAAGAACCACGTTTTCTTCATGATAAACATGTGTGATGATATATTTAATATCGATAATAAATCAGTTTCACTCCATCCAATTAGTGGTGATCGACTAAGTAAGATGAATTATTCCACTCTAAATTCCTTGTATGATGGTCGTCAAGTCACTTTCAATTCCGAGGTTGTTTCATCCAAAGATCTTGTAAAAGTAAAGAGCATGTATCAAGCATAGCATCTCAACTTCAAGGGAGGTAGAAAAGCCACATTTACCCATGAAACATCCAAAGATATGATAGAGGTGATTCCTGAAGAGAAAACCACACCCAAAAGGGCCTGAGTTACCCTTGGAGGAGCAATCAATATTGATTTTGATCTATCCAAGGATAAGGGCTCTTAGAATACCTCTAGAGTGTAATGTAGTTGACTGAAATTTCCATTAATCCAAAGACGTTTTAGGATTCCAAAGTTGTGAATGATGTTGGGGAAGATACCTTGTTTAACAAACCATATTCACGTATGGAAATAAGGATTCACATCTGACCTGCATTTTTATTGAGTGAGTAATTATTATGAGTAATGGCATTCAGATCATACCAGATCACATGGTGGAGCTCAGCAACTGCAGCAAGGAAAAGGTTCTTGATTTTCTGAGAGCCATCCAATTCTTCACATTTTTTGTTGTGTGTTTGACAGAGTCAAGAATCAACCATATAAAATATAAAAGGTCAACAATATATTTTCAAATAGGAGAAGCATTATTAGAAGATAGTAAGAGGTGTTTTTCATCTTCTATGTTTTGATTACAGATTTTACACTTAGAGGAAAGTTGGATACCATAATATTGGAGGAAAATTTTATTGGGGACTCTATTTTTTGCAAGATGCCAGATGAGATTGAATCTTGAGGGTTTAATCAAAGGTTTGTTATAATGTTTAATCCAGCTGTAATCGCCCTCCGAGTTACTGCAATGGAGATTGTAGAATTTTTTTGAGTTTAGCATACCATTGTGAGCAGGTTCCCAAATTAAAAATCATCAGTGTAAGTGAAAGAGTAGTCTTTAATGAAATAAAGGAAAATATCAAAGAGGTGATCAAGTTGAAAGTTTAAAAATTCTCTGAGGGAGTTTTTGGTAATTTTAGGAGTTTTATCGGCCAATATCATAGTGATTAAAGGTGTTCTATTTTAGTTATCCAACCATAATTTCAAAGAGGATTCTCTGGAGACCATCCATCTTGAATTATTCATAATCTCAATGATGGAGTGTTTGATGGATGGCCAAGCTGAAGAACTAATGATATTCTAATTTCCCATCCTGATTTTATCAAGAATCCTATTTTTAAGAAAAGTAATAGCTTATGAAGTATTATTAAAAAGGTTTCAAGTGAGTCTAGCTGTTAAGGATTCATGCAAGTCTTTAGTTTTTTTTATTCCAATTACACCATTTTCGATGGGCTTGCAATTGGTTAACCAGGAAATAGTCACAAGTTTCCTCCCTAGAGTACTACCAGTCCAGATGAAGTTCTTTATAGTAGTGTTCATTTTTTAATAAGGCCAACAAGACATTTATAGACTAACATGGAGTAAAAAATCTTAGAGAAAATAGTGGATTTAAGAAGGAAAGTACTACCTTATATGGAGAGAGATTATCCTTTCCAAGAGGATAAATGTTTTATAACTTGATCAACAATAGGCACAGAGTGACAAGATTTGGGTCTACCCCAAAAAATATGAACACCAAGATAAGTGAAGGGGAGGGTACCTTCTTTCAAACTTAAGTCACATATAATGTTAACTTTTCTATTTTTGAGGAGTTTAAATATTATAATCAAATTTTTAGATGAATAAAGACAAGTAGAAGAAGAATTTAGAAAATAAAGATGATAGTGATTCAGTTTTGGGTAATTTTTTGACCTAAATTACAAGTAAAAAATTTAATGATGGTTTTTTTGTTTCCAATGAGAACCAAATTTTCTATTTTTTTAAATGTTTAATGTTATGTAGCCTAATAATTAAATAAACCTGGTAAAATTAAACATTTTTGATAAATTTATAAGTTTTATTAATTAATTTTCAAATGGATAAAAATAAAGGTTTCTAATTAATTAATTTAATTTTGGAATTACAAAAACCATTCTAATATTTAATTTTGGTAGTTTTTGATTTTAATGTGAATTTTGTAGTTTCAAGTGATTAAATAAAAATAAAGATGGTTTTGAATGATTAGAATGAACTTTTAACTAATTGGGTGTGATAAAATCAAAAAATCCAAGGGATATAGGTAATGTTTTTCAAATTGGAGGAGATTAAGTTATATTAATATTGCCAATGTATCCTTTATAAGAGATTAGATATATAAAATGTCCCCAACATGTAAAAAAAATAAAATAGGAGTGTGTTTTGTTTAAATAACTTCATATAGAAAACATCATGAAAGAATAAATCCCCAATGAGTGAAATTAAACCTCCACTACAATGTTCAAATAGGATTTGTTGACACCTAAAGAAGAATAAACAATATTACCGCACTAAATAAATTGAACACACTAGGAACATGTGTAAAGAGAAATAAAAAGGCATTTCATGTAAAATATTTACTTATATAACTATTGTGTTATCCCCACATCAAATTAAATTTAAAATTTCTATGTTGTGTAGAATTAATACACATTTTATCCCAAAATCGTGTCAGGGATATACTCTTTTGAAAATTATAAAATCATTGTTTCTCCTTGATTTCTAAAAAATGGTAAAGTATTAGATGATATTACACATAGAATTTATCATAGTAAAACAATAATACAATTATTATTAAAAGAATCATGCACCCTAGAATATTTGTGATAGTTTATACATTGATAAACTACACTGCTCAGTCGATCTACATGGAAGTATATCTATAGAGGAAGCTTAGAGTGGTGGGGTGTGATAGTAATTTTCTCTTGGATGAGGAGAAATACTTGATTCATATAAAAAAAATTCATTAACACTTTAGAGGATTCAACATTTTATCATTTTTCTTTAATTTAGATTATGTAAGCAATTTTATAATTCTTATTTCTATTTAAATTCAATAGTCCTTTTAATTATTCTTTTAATTATTTTATTTTATTTTTTTGGAAGTATCTTCAATCAAATGATATCAATAATTTATTATACAATATAGGTCTAATAAAGATTCAGTCTTGGGATAATGAATTGAATTCATTAACTATAACCATTATTCAATTTAATTATGCCTTTCTTTTTAACTAGGAATAAATGATGGTTCAATAGATTTGTGTAGGTGATGGTGGCCCCTTACCCTTGATCTTATTTTATTTTCTTGAATAAAATCATAAATATTTAACCCCTTTCATCCTATAATATGATTAAAATCATAGTGATTTTGGATGGTTGGAGTTTCACACCTAGGTGTTGTGTGAGGGATTATCTCGATGGATGAGTCCTTTATTTACCAACCCATGAAAGTGGTGAGTATGTCTCAAGATTATAAGGCTTTAGGTTAATTTCGTAATCACACACAAGGTGATGAAGGGATGTAGTCTGGGATAATTTCTTGAATACATTGGGTGAGAGTGGGTATATCTAATAGGAGGTAGTGATAAGGTTCATTGGCATCTTCCAAAGGAGTGTTTCTTCCTTTATAACTATTGTTCTTATTTCTTTATTTTTTTTAATTAATTTAATTTCCTTATTTTTATTTATTATTTAAATTAATTTTCAATTTCTTCAATTCATTAATATTAATGAATCCAAAAACAAAAATAAGTGCAAAACCCAAGAATAGTGAGTGATTAGAAATGGTCCTCATGAGATAACCCTGGTCAGATAGTAGGTTGTACATTAGAATTTTATGTTCAATTTAAAGATGTCTATGATGATCATATTTAAAATATTTCACCATTTCAATGGATTTAAGTCTTTAATTCATTTTCTATTTATATATTTGTGAAATATTTTTTCTATTTCATTAATTATTTATTTCATTTAATCAAACTGGGATAAAATTTCATGTGTTACTATTATTCTATGTTATATCACAACCCCAATGATCAGTTCAAACAGACGTGATAACATTATTATCTAGGTAAATGATTCAAATTTGGATAAATAATTTAGAACTAATCATTCTATCTTCTAACATAATCCCAATAAACAATTTGAAGGGAAATCATTCAAATAAATGAATGCGTACAATAATGGATGAATTTATGGTACCTATTAAAATAATGGAAAATTTGTTTAAAAAATCACATACATCTTTAACATCAATGTAACATCCCAACATGAACCACCGAGTCTAACCTGGAAGGTCATATAACCTCATGTTCCACTCCCCATATGCAGGAGGCTTCTTACCAGCAAAGATGTTCCCAGTCCATTTGTTGGAATAATATACCCTCAGTTTCATCTAATAAAACTAATAAAAATATAATAAATAACCAGAGTGAAATAGAGGAAACTAAAGAAAGACCCATATTTCATACAATAATAACAATCTCCTAATTTGGAAATCCTATCTAGTGTATAAATAATTATATGAATAAATAAAATAATAAATATCAAATATTTTAGAGTCTATCCCAGTTTCTAAGATTCTCTATACTCCTCTACTCAGTTGTCCATCATAGGTGTCTTTCCCTTCACTGAGTATCTAGACATGAAATCTATACGTTTTAAAAAATACACATGTAGTGTTTGAGTATAATACTCATTAGGTCACCACCAATGCGTCCTTAACCAGGTGTGATAATTTATAATAACATTATGATATGAATATAATATATACATAACAATAATATCATTATCCAATACAGAATTGAGTAGTTCTTCTCTAATTAATCGGCCTTAAACCCCCAACCATAATTGATTTGGAATCATGCTAGAATTATGATCACGAGACATCTGGGAATTGATCATAATATTTCCATAAGGATGTCATAATTACACTAAAAATCTATAGGGCATATAGTGGTCATTGTTCTCTTATTCTATAATACATTGTGTTTAAATGCTAAACAAAATTGACATGGCATGAAGTACTGACAAGTTTCCATAGAATGATCAAGACATAGAGTTACGTACAACCCACAAGGTCATCTTGCAACACTGTCATCATCATTCCATATGAAACACACTCCCCCTATAATGGAAAACCTTTCTACAATAGTTACATATTATGTGTATCAAGAAAAACAATCCACAAAGGGATAATGATACAAAACAAGTTATGGAACAATAACAAACTTAGTAGGACATCTTGTGAAATTTAGTAGCATTATGTAATGACTTGTGAATCAACATCAGATATGGTAAAATATACTATAGAAAATATAATGGAAAAAATATAGCAATAGGTATTATGGTGTATTCCCACACCTACATGCGACCAAAATATAATATTGATTATAAATTACTCCAACTCATAAATTATAACAAAAAAACATGTGGAAATTTTTTTCGAAGTGGTAAGAAACATCTTGTATAAAAGTTACCGATGCCAATGGAATGAATAAACCAACATGTGTGGTTCAAAATCTTGTGTGGAAACATTTGAAGTTAAGAACAAGAGACCGAAGGCCTTGTTGTTGCAGTCATTGTCACATCCACTCTAGAGATACATTAAGGCTTTCTACTACAAAAACTAGATATTTAATTTAAAAAAAATAAAATATCACATGTAATGTTAATTTTATTCAAGTGGATAATTTTTAGTTTTTTTAAGCCAACACATTCCCCAGTGGTCTTCCCCTAATGAAAAATTGTAAAACCACAACTAAAATTTTAAATCTCTCTAAATAAATTTAAGAGTTCTTGTGGTAGTGATTTATAATTATTACTTGATAAGATGATATAATTATCTTGGACAATTATCCTAATTATCCTTCTATATTTTTTCTAAAATTATCCTCTTATTGTTTGATATAATTAAATTTTGATAGTCTATATATTTATACATTGATAACATCTTATAATTATATTTTTATAGTTTCTCATCATTATCCTTTGATAATTAAATTTAATTATCATTTTATAATTCAATAAAATTTTCCTTTCCTAATTTCAAATTAATTTATTTTGAATTTTTTTTATAATTATCCATTTATAATTCAATGTAATTATCTTTTGATAAATATTCCTAATTTTATTTTGAAAATTTTGATAAATTATTCATTTATGGTTTTTTTAAATTCTCATTTTGATAATATTGTGGAATTATCGCTTGATGAAAAAAACTAGGTTTTAAATTTTCATTATTCAACAATTTTATTTCAAATAATTTTAGTAATATGTACAGAAAAAATTAACAACATATTCCACACATATGTGTAGAAGAGAATAAGGAAGAAGATGTAAAGTCCTTTTAATGGAATTAGGAAAAGAATAATGAACTAGATCATCATGGATTCAATGATCTCAGAAAAATGAGTTTCAGGATTGCCCAGACTCAATAGAATCATCTCACAGTAGAAACATGATTGTTTAGATTTTTTAGTACCAATATCATGGAAATACAAAACCGCAATTAGAAATACCATTTTTATTTTCATTTAAATTGAAAATTAATGACAGAGTGTTTAATTTTACCTTATTAAGGAATTAAAAATTTATTCAAGTCAAAATAGCTGATTACCATGAATTTTGGGTATAGATGCATGAAGCAAGAGAGGGTGTAGTATCTATTGTTGAGAAGAGTAAATAAAAAAGAAAATAAAATGAAAGAAAATGAAAATAAAATGAAAATACAATAACAATGAGAAATGGGGTAAACCACCCGACATGGGTGCCATAAAAAATGAAAATCGACACACAAAAAAGTTGTGCTGTTTTTAGGATAAAACTTTTGGTCCATACCTAATGAAGATCTTGTATTTTCTATAAGAGACCCCACTCGGATGATATTAAACTATTTTAGAAAAATAAATCCCACATGATATAATATATTCCATTTTATATTCCAAAGTGATAGCATGGATTTTATACTTAAATGAATCCACTTCAAAAATAATCATGTATAAGTTTATTTTTATTAAATAATTCAATTTCCACATAAAAAATTATAAATTATAATCCATGGAGTGTATAATTATACTTTATTTTTTTTTGAATATTATAATGATCCCCCTATATCAACTTATCATCCCTAATATGTAATCCTAGTTGTCTTCCTTGAAGAAATCATTTCACTATGTTAAAATACTAGACATATGATTCCACGTATCCTTCATGATCCATCAATTCTTCAAAATAATCCAACCATGTAACACCCTGATATTTTACTAAATATTTCTTTTAAAATAAACTTTATCTATTCTGAGAGATTGTAATATACACAACCCCAAGTTTCATTGAACCATAATAGAGTATACAATAGTAAACAATTCTTTATATTGGAGGGTATTAATAGGAATAAATATATCATAAAATTCATATTTTACCCAAATATAAATAAATTAAATGGTTGTTAATTGCTTATAAATGAAAATAAAATATATTTCAAGGTAAAAAACATTTTTTTTGAAAATCTATTTTTTTGCACAAAATATTTTTTTATCTTAAAATTTTTTCTTAATTGTTTTTTTAATGATTTTAATGAAATTTAGTTATTATATATTCAATAAAAAATTTCACAATTTTTCTAGTCATGAGATAATATTTCATCCATTTTTATTCTTAAAACACTACTGTTTTTTTAAAAAGATGTTCCATCAAATTTTTTGCACATTTTTTAAAATTTATTTTCTAATTTAAGATAATATAAATGAACAAATGAAATTTATTTTTTCAAAATAAATTTTAAAATAATATTTCATATAATTTTTTAGAATTTTATAAACAGATTAATTATTTGATGTATACTGAAAACCACTAATTGTTTTTAAAAAAAAATTTTCATTTAAATTATTTTAAAAGGTCAAATTACATTTATAAATATTTTTAAAGAAAAATTAGTTCAATTATGTTAATTTTATCTAATTAAGGTAATAATAATAAGTTTTATATTTAATTTGTATATACAAACATTTTACAATTAAGGAAAAATTTTCGTTGGAAAACTGATTTTCATCACACTTGTGGGTTTAATTTTAAATAAATTACATCATATTTATGATTGAAATTTTATAAAAGTTATTACTTATGTGGAATAAAAATATTTATTATTATATATTAAGTTTAACATTTTTTTTGGTCCTAAATAGTAGTAAAAAATGAAAAATATATGTGACTACTGTTAAACATACCACAAGTTTATCGTGTGTCTCTGTGTGTGTGTGTGGGGGGGGGGGGGGGGTTAAACTAATCAAATAAGAGTAAAATGGCCTAAAATATGTATGATTTTTATTTATAGCCATAATTTGGCCATTTATCATATAAGGTTTCTTAATGGTCCATTTAGGAGGCTTTTCTTTCACATTGTGCCTTGATATTAATTGACACCATTGAAAAATTACAAGTGTGAAACTCACCTCAATCTTAAAAGAAAACCCACTCTCCTCAACAATATATAATTCAAGTACCTTTTTTTCCAGAAATAAAATACCAAAATACATTCCTCACATCTTTAACCATGTTCCAAAGTCCATTTTTTTGATTAAAAAAATATCCTTGGATGGATTTAGGTATAAAACTAAAGTGGTTGTCAAAATAAGTGGTAAAGTTATTAACCTTGATTTTTTTTATTTCATTCTATAAATCCTTAAAAACATAATTAAATATGGTGAAATAAAAAAAAATTTATATATAATTATTTTTTATTATGTTAATTTTATAACCCATTTCTGTCTTCACTTCCCTCAAATGAGAAATGAAACTATCAATCGTGTGTACGGTGGAATACCTCCTCCGGAACCGATGTAATTCATTTTACATTACAACCTCTAAAGACTTGAAATAATGATGAATTTAAATTATATAAATATATATTATATATATGACATGATGTTAGTTCAATAATTATAATTTTGATCTATATTTTTTCCTTCTAATCCATTGGAAACCGATAATGCTGCTCTTGCATTCGTGTGGACAACTACATCCCTGAAGCGATGAAATTTATTTTTCATTAACTCTTTACATGAATTTTAATAATGATAATATTATTGAATATATATGATATAATAATGGTTCTATAAAGATAATTTAATATTTATGTCTCTAATGTTTTATTTTTCGAAAAGTAAAAATAACTTTATTGTGTACGTGTCAGCTACTATCTCCATGAACGGTGATATTCATTTTTATGTTTATATAATTTTTGGATGAATATGAATATGAATATAATGAATATACATATGATATTTATATCATTATTAAATTAATGGAGTTTATTGAATCAGTTCTATAGTACAATGACTGAAACAACCAAACCAAAATATATGTGAAAAAATAAGCAAAAGTTTCCCAAAACAGTCGATTTAACCAAGATTTTTTAATTACCGATTGAATATAGGTTATAATAAAATCATATATTATATGATATATATGGTTAAGGTTATGTAATAGATGCCAAATAATTATATATTAATTATACTAGAGGTTCAGACACTTACCATGGATGTTGAACCTGAGGTAAGATTTTATTGCACATTATCATCATTATTAACGATTATTTATGTTTAAGTATCCACTAAGAGAATTAATTGATCTTTATATATTAAACCAAATGTATGATATTATTATATGGTTATTTTTATAAATTACCAATACTCCTTTCAATATCCTATCTTTAACTACTCAAAATACTAAAAAATGTTTTTAAGAAAAAGACCAATTATTTTACACTGTTGAGAATATTTCTCTTCAATGTCCATATTTTGATTAAAATGTGTTTCTAAATTTGTAAAATGATATATTATAGGACTTTTTAGAAATTTTTCACATTTTTTATGACAGGAATATTATGGTAATATTCCAAATTTGTTACTTTTGACCTATTTTAAAAAGTTCGAATGAAATATTTTATATATATATGGAAAGATTAAATATACAACCCTCATAAACAATAATTTAGTTTAATATTACTTCATATATTGAAAATATTTATTTAAATCAAAAAAAATTCCTTAATATTTTTGAAATTTTTAGATTTTGAATATTTTATTTCAAAACGAAACAGGTATTTCCCTTAAGAAATATTTTTGTGATCTTTTTAATGTATAATCCTCTTTATCAATGTTTTTTTAATTTTTTATTTATTTGGGGAGTCCTCTTCTCATAAAAATAGTGATAATTCTATGGATGGATAATGATTATGTGTTTTGACAAAGGAATTATTTACATTTTTATGTTTGTTTTCCAGTATAAATATTTACGTTGATTATATCTCATCCCTTTGTTACGATGATTGAATTGGACCAACTATTTTATCGGGATGGATTTCTATATCCCCTTAATGAATTGGTAGATATCATAAAATCAACTAGTTTGGGTATTTGTCGTACACCTTACTTGTTTATATAGGTTCCCTTGGAATAAGGTTGTGAGTGTAAGATTATGATGTCAAAAATTATTCATCCAATCATTATGAAAGTAGTTATTATTAACCATTATATTATTTTTATCTTTATTCTATCCATGGATTTAGTACTTTTTATGTTGTTTTATTTAATGGAATACTTGACAATTATTTTTCTTCTCCATATTAGTCATGATATATTTACATTGAGATAGCTTATGCGGTACTCTTTGCAATAATGGGCATATGATATCACCCTTTATTATGTTTTCTATTCCACAGTATTTGAAGAAGGGATCTATGAATGAAATTATAGATTTAATATAATAAATAATAAATTTCATAGAAGAATAATTTTATTATATATCATGGTTTCTTATGTAATATGAGAATAATGTATTTATCTAGTCTCCTAAGACTATTAAACTATTTAGTCCTTGGTGATGTGATCCCTTATTCTTATTACAATGTTGTAAGATAACCACTATATTTGGGATAATAGAGTCACGAAGTTATGAAACAAGTGGAAATATTCCCTTGAATGAATTTCTCACTATATTATATAATCTTCACTTGATGCTCCTTATAAGATTTATCTAGCTCTAACTCCACATCCTCATATTCGATAGAATAGGTAGGGCTGAACATGTACCTATAAAGTTGTGAAACATGAAACAAATCATGCATATCTCTACACTAGGAAGGAATATATAGTCTATATTTCAATTTCCTAACCAATTCGGTGGTCATGAAGGGTTCCATAAACCAGGGTTCTCGATTTCCTTTCTTCCACAAACATTGGCAGCCTAAAAGAGGAGTCACTCTCAAGAAAACTTGATTTGCCATAGAGATCTACAAATATATCTTTATTTGGTTGGCATATTAACTCTTTATGATTTGAATAGAGATAAACCTCTTCTGAATCAGCTAAACTCTCTTATAGGTCTTCTGATCTAGACTATCCCCCACAACTATTGACTCACATGTGTTATACCAAAAAAGAGATGATCTATATGGTCTTCCATTAATATAATCATAAGGTATCATTTGAATGAATTCATAATATCTATTGATTTGAGAAAAATAAACCAAGGATATATGATTATTCTAGGATCCACCATAGACAAGAATTCAATGTTGAAGTATGTCCTCAAGTATGCAGATTGTCCGCTCAGGCAGTCCATTTGTCGAGGGATGGTATCCTCCACTCAATGCCAAATAAGTCACTTGGAATTTTTATAATCCCTACCAAAATAAATTTTTTAAATTAGTTCCTTTATTGGTGGAAATTATCAAGGGGACTCCACATAGGTATAAAATGTTATATACAATAGAGCTCTCCTTGATCATCCTCTGAGTTAGTCTCTCAGATTAGTAATAAGTTCAAAACTTTCAACATCATAGTATAAATATCCTAGAAGGTATAATGAATACTTAGGGTTTTGGGTAAATCAATATAAAAATACATTATGATGTTTTATAACTTCCACATTGGGAGAGTAAGTGTATGTATAAACCCACCCGGACACTGGTATTTGGAATTTACCCTATAGCAGGTAAGGAATCAGGAAACAAACCTAGTGATGTCCTTCTTCATCATTGGCTACTAGAAATGACACCTAAAGTCATGGTACATCTTACTTGAACCAAGATTTAATTCTTATCTATAGGTATGTAAAAATATCACATGATCCTCTCAAGTAGAATCATGGATTACTACACTCTCTTTCATATGTATCACGTCATCATCATCCAATGAACACCCAAGTAATGGATCACATCGAGAAACATATTCCCACATAAAAACAAAATTTGTGTCTGAATAAAAACCTATCATTATCCAATCCACCTGGAAAGATTTCAAAACTAAGGGATAACAATTAATTGACCCCTAATACTCTAAAACATCCATCGTACAAACATCCAATAAACTTGTAAAGTGACATTACTCCACTGAGGGCCATTCACAAAGTTTCTTTTCAACCTGCGTGTAAAAACTAAGTGAATCCACAATGATTTTTCCCTTCCCTAGTGGATGGACCATCTCAATATAGAACATATGAAGATACTATACCCTATGCCTCTATCTTAGATTAAATGTTTCCTTTTGTGAAGATGAAGAAAAGGCTATTGGGCTACGTGAAAACAAATATTCTCTCTCTAAATAGATATTGTCACCAACATTTCATAGAATGAACTATAACATAAAAATCCAAGTCATTATTTTCGTAGTTACCTCATGGATTCATATCTAATATAACCCATATTCCACTAATTATTCTCTCTTAATAAACACTACTCCCATACCAACAGCTAATGCATTATATTACACTACAAAACCAATATCAAGCTCAAGAAGAATTAGTATTTGAGCTATTTTAAACCATCCCTTCAACTCAAGAAATGGATCTTCACACTACCAAAACCACTGTAATTTCACACACTTATTTATTAGTCCTATCATGTGTACTAATAATCATAATAATTCATGGATAAACCATTAGTATTATCCTAACAAAAATAGAAATCTTCTCATCTCAAACACATTCTAGCAATGTTCTAGGATTTGAATTCCTCTAATTCCCATTGTTCAATATATATGAATTCCTTAGAAACCATTTGGGGTCATACGTACACCTATGAATATAGAAGTCACACTTGGATAGATTTTCATAAATTCTATGTGCTCAAAGATTAATCATTAGTATCTCAAGTTTCCTGAATGATGCTTCGGTTTTGGAATGTAGATGGTGATTTCTTCGATGAAAACAATGATGAACGAGTCAAGTTAGGGGTGGAGTATCTTGTTTATGGTATCCATGAAAATTGAAAGTTCATAATTATGTAATATTGGATTCAAAAAGCACATGTATTTCTTAAACCTTCTCTAAAATTCTATCTTCTATGCTGAGGACATGTGAATAGGTAAATAATTCTGGTTAAAGTGGATATACTACCTAAAATCTAGTGCATGAACAAGATCATGTTCAACTGCACATGATTACATGTATAGTGGTAGGTAAAATCATACTTTCATATATAATAATTCTATCCCCACTATTCAATTAGTTTAATAGGAATACATATATAGAATATCTACTATAAAATGATGTAAACTATTCAAAAAATAGATCCATTAGGATAAAACCTAATCTGTCTTTTGGATCACCGAAGGTTCACCGAGGACTCAACACATAACTCAAGGTACACACATTATAGAATTAACCCTAGTCTCGATTATGGCTTGTTTGTCATAGCCATTATATCTAAACTAAAACCAAAGTATTCTCAGTTTAACAAATTTTTTCCAATAAGGATATATCATAATATCATGGAAACACATATACCACACACAACATAAAAAATATCCCAAATAGGTAGCATAAATTAAGGCATTTAATTAAATAACTAATATGAAACACCACAGTAGGTTTATATATGGTATATGAACCTACATTCCTATTTATAATTCATGGACATAGTTGAAATATCATAAATCAAAAATCAATATCACGTACATCACCCATGGTGAATTTAATTATTTGTAACCGAAAAAACAATTTACCTCACTTTATGAAAACTCAAAGGACCACTTTATAGTACTGGCTACAAACAATTATAGTTCCCTTTCCTCAGTCTCAAATTTGATTCCTCATATCTACCATACCACAAGTTTAGGTAAGGATAATAAAAAGGTTATTAAATCCATTTCCTATGATACCATTTTTTAACATCCCAATCCGAACCACCGAGTTTGACAAGTAAGGGAACATAACCTCATGCAATCTTCCCCCTATGAAAGTGGATACTGACTAGCATTAAGGGTATCGGTTCATCTATTGGAATATTATACCATTATTATCATGACTTAAGATTAATAATAATTCTGTTGTGGATCATCTGAAGCCACATGGGAAGGATTCCCTTGAGGGAACAATGCAGAAGGACCAGGAAATGATTCCCCAGTCTTGAACGGTGAATGTCTTGGATCATGGTGGCACTGGTGAGGGATCTTGTCAAGTGATTTTAAGTGATGTTGGTATGTAGAAACAACCTTTGGTGTTACCTCATGAGTTGAAGGTGAGTGATGTTTTTGACAGATTAAAGCGGGTTCTGAGGGTTATCACTCCTCCTGGAGTAAGGCATGGATTGAGGGGAGCTGATAATGGAACTTGCAAAAGTTCTGATGTTTCTCTTGAGGCTGCATGGGATTTTCATGATACTCCTCTGGTGATTGAAGGCTCTCCCACAATGGAATCCCTTCAAAAGGTAGATGAAAATTGGGTTCCACAGGTAGATTCAGATGGACAGGTTGGGGATGATTTTCTAGGAAAGCAGGTCTTAGGTTCTGTTAGTGTCACAGATGTGCATGAGATCAATGATTCAACCACCACAGTTCTAAACATAGGGGAAATGGTTGATATGGTGAACCAAGCAGTTGAATTTGTGGAGAATAATGATATAGTGAGGGAAAACCCTTTTATGGGTATGCAAGGATGTGATTCACTGGATGAAAATAGTGGGTGGGTGTAGGTTTTAGCTGGGCTGCAGGCACATCTTGAGAAGTAGGCAGATATGATTGAACTTTGGAACTGTTTGGCGGGTATGGTGAATGATGAAGTGGAACTGGTCCTGAAGCAGGATGCGTTGCTCACATCTCAAGCTGCCTCGTCTCCTAGTCGGATGTCGATTGAAGCTATTGATAAACTGGACGACAGTATGTTTTTGATTTTGGGAAATAAGTGTAATCAAAGTGATAGTAGGAATGGGCAGTTGCAAGAGCAGGCTGCTGGCAACTATTACTAGAAATTGAAGCATGGGGGCATGGTGATAAGGAGCATATGGAGAAACCACACAATTTAGTAATGGTTGATGCTAACAGAAACTCTGAGCAAGAGAAGGGGGTGCATGATGGTTACCAGGTGGTGAATATCCCTAGAAATTGGGGGGATATCTCTGATAGTGAAAATGAGAATGATGGAGGCAGGGTGAAGACCTCTAATAGTGACATTGTTCAGGGCGGAAAGAAGATAATGTTAGGGAAGAAAGAAGATATGACCGCTCGAGCAAAAATAAGGAAAAGGAAAGACTCTTCTAATATGCCGAAGTCGATTCCCCCCAGGTCCTCTGTTAGCAAAGGGAAAGGAGTGCAGCCCACCGAGGTGTTTTTATATTTGGAAAAGTTGAATCTCAGAAGGATGTATGTGAAGATACTGAATCAGTATGAAAGCTCAGAGTGGGAGTCAGCCACTATGGATGAAACAAACTGTTATAGAGATGGTAACAGGTGTGGGTCTTATGATTTGTAGTTGTTTTTTATGACCTGTGCTACTTTCCCACTATACTTTTCCATTATTTTAATATATGGTTGGAGAATTTGTCTTTGACTAAGCTTTCTGGTATCCTGATTCGCTACTTTCTCTTACTCCAATCACCTATACAACACTGGTTCCTTTCACTTCACAAGGTCTTTATCCATGAAATCTATAAGCCTATCAAAATTACTAATTAGGGTGCGAGTATAAGACTAAGTATGAAAATTCTAATAAATCCTTAACTAAATTTGATTTAGTATAATAAGTTTTTATAAGAAATATAAAAAATTCATAAAAAGAATAATATCAAATAATCCAAATCTGAGTGGAATTTCACCCATAAAGCATCGAAAAAACCTTTTCCAAACCTGCTTCAGTTGCATTCCTAAATAATGGTCACAAGTAATGAGGGAAAATATTTTAAGAGGGGATACCCTTATGATCTACTATTTTGGGCGCCCATAATCTTCTCCCTACTAATGTTGCTTTGCAATCATTTATTCCGAATGATGAATAAATAATTGATAGAGTGTCATTATTTTTCTTTAGAATACTAAGGGCATTGGGATATATTTATTCCGAAAGTAAAGAATTCTTCACCATTGCCATTATGTCACATCATGCACACTCCCCCTCTATGGGATAACAATATTATGATGGTCACTTGTCACATATACCAATAAAAAAACATCTAAAGGAATGATGATAAACAAAAATGTATAGCATGATAAAAAATATAAAATAACATCAAGGAAAATATAGTAACATCATACGAAAATGGGTAAATCAGTAGAAAACATGGTAAACAATATTATAACATTTTTTACTGAAACAATATCGAAACAAGTATCAAATTAAACACACACAACTATATGAAATCATGATTCAATCATGATTACCAATTATGAAAACACATAAATTATAACAAAGAAAAAAATATGAAATAAAATCCACTATTGGTTAGGAAGTTCCTAACACAGAGCCTTCAATGTCAATGGAAGGGAAAAACCATGTTTTCTTCAAAGGAATCTGTGAAAACCTCAATAATCAAGAACATATGGTCATGGGCCTTATTATCATAACCATTGAAACATCCACACTTGAGGTTCAATAGGGGTTCCAAGAACCAAAACCATCTATTTTATATCAAAAAGAAATAAAATACCATGTGCATTGATACTTTCTCTCTCTTGAATAATTTCAAAATTATCATTTTTGGCCAGCACATGAACTGAAATCTTTCTTAGTAGGATTAATTGAATAATCACATTTGAAATTATAAATATCTTAAATTAATTCAAGAACGTAAGTGTTAGTGCTTTATAAATATTGTTTGATAAAAGAATACAACCATTATAGAAATTATTAATAATTATGCTATGATAATTTTTAATAAATCATCCATTGATAATTCAATGTAATTATGTTTTGAAAATCCTAATAATTATTCTTTTATAATCTCACACAATTATATTTTTATTTTTTGTAATAATTACCCTTTAAGAATTCAATGTAATTACCATTTGATAATTATTTATATTTCCCCATTGAAAAATTTTCATAAATATTTTTTGATAATATTTTCTATAAAGTATCTTCAATAATTCAATATAATTTTTTTAATAATTCATCATAAACATTTTTTGATAATTTTAATAACTTATCCATTTATGATATTATTAAAATTTTCAGTCGACAATATTATAGAGTTATCCCTTGATAAAAAAACATGATTTTGTGTTTTTTTAATCAACCATTTTATTTTATATAATTTTGAGAAGAATAAGTCAATAAAAAATTTAATTAAATAAAAAATAAGTAACCTATTCCATCCATAGGTGCAGTATATAGTAGGGACACAATAGGGTCACCATGCACTTTAAAATGTGAAAATAACACCGAACCATGTAATTGGAGGTTTATAATTCCCATGAAACATAATTTTAGGATCTCCTAAAAATAATAGAAAAAATCCAAATTAAAAATTTCATTTGTTTATTTTAGAAATAAAATCATGGAATTCCATTAGTCCGATTTTAAATTATTATCCAGTTTATGTTTGAAAAAAATTGATGGTAGTGTGCTTAATTTTACCTTATTAATGAATTGAAAAATTGAATCCTTCAAAATGGATTATTACAATGAAATTTATATGAAGATCCATGAAAAATAAGGATTTGTGTCATGCAATGTGGAGTTGGATAAAGAAAAAACAATAGAAAATAAAAAATAAAATAATATTAATATTAATATTAAGGGAGGAAAAAATCAATAGTGGTACAATAAAATTATACACATGATTCATACAAAAATTTTATCTCATTAATAGTAAAATAAACATTCCGTAACTATTGTTAGTTTTATATTTTCTATCTGAAACACCATAAATTATATATTCCATTATTTTGGAATAATCATGTTTATGTGATATGATAAATTTAATATTTTTATTTTATCAACCCTATAGTAATATGGTCTTTAAAATTATGCATTGATTCATTTTCTAAATCCGAAAAAATTCAGAGTATTATTCTAATTTTTTTACATGTATTTTACTTATAGGTGAATCCATATAAAAACCAATCACTTATTAGTTGATTTTTTAAATAATTTAGTTTCCACATAAAATGAATACAAAATTAGGATAAAAGGAGGGCCTAATTATCCTTAAAAATTTATGAATATTATATTGAAGAAACATATGAACCAATAATAGATGAAATTAAATATATAGTACCTAGATCCTTAATTTTAGAAAAAACATCAAGAGTAACTTGTTTAGATGATCGAGATGAAGGAAATGACAGCTAATATTTCCTCTAGACTCATCTTTTACATGGATAATGGACCCCAACAACAATATAGAGAAGATTATGTTCCCATGTTCTTTTTTCTAGAAGAAATATATGAAGTATAATAAGCTCTTGAAAAGACTTATTTCCCACACAAATCGACAATTATTCTAGAGGTACTCCATGGAGAATAAGATATGATTACTTAAATAATAGGGGAGAAATGATAATATTCTTAATTCCTTTGTTTTTATGTTTTCTAAAATTAACTTGAAAAATAATCCTCCGAGCTTTGTTTCCATAGATTTTTCATGGATAGAGTGCTCCCTGGCGGATAGAGGAGAAATGAATGTTCGAGTGGTGGAACATTTAGATGAAGTAATGAAAGATACACCCGAATTTCCTACTAATATTAGAGTGGTAGATGACATTGATCTAGAATTAAATTAAGAAAAAAAATCTCAACAAAAAGAAAAAAGGCCACACATATGAGTAAATAGTACTTGTTTAGTGGGATTTCCAAATTCAGATAGTAAGGATTTATTATTTTTTTTAATGTGACATATTCACTTATTTTACCAATATATTTATTTTATGTTTTTATATCTAAAAAATAACCTCATAGAAAGAGAAATAATCCACCCAAGAGGTGTCGGATCAATAGAAAGTGGATTCACTTTTACCCATTGTTAAGTCAATGTAGCCTCAACCACATCAACAATATATTATTGAGGTGGTTACTATAAAATAATTCCAGTAACCCTACCTATTCCCCCTATTTAATTCCTTATTTTTTTATCTTATTTTGGGTATAATAACAATTTCCATTTCACTTAGGTCTACCCACTCTCTATATATACTTATGGACATTGAGAGAAAACAAATATATTGTCTTCTATTAAGGAAACTAAAATAAACTTTCAACTAGGAAAAAACTAGTTCAACTTCCCGGTTAAATCCAACTTAAAAATATCACACACACATTGGGAATGATCCAAGAGTATGTTACCTTTCCCAATTCACAATTTGTTTAATTTGAATATATATACCTTATTTTTTGGTTTTTATTTTAGGAAGAACTGGTGTATATAATTAGTCGACCAATTGAATGATGCCTCTACCAATAAACAATGATGTTTTCCTCTTTATCACTCATTTAGTCATTGAAAAATATTTTTTTGTATATTCATGTAATTAAATGGGGTATTGTCTGATGTGTGTGGTGATATATCAATTTTATTTTGGATATACATACCTGGTGATTTTATTATTAATCTTTAATTTTTTTGGTAAAAATTATTAAATTTAAATGTAAACAATGTCACTTCTAGTGAAATTTACTTACCAGTTTGGAATATTTGATTTTGTTTTAAAATTTTAACTTAAATTATTGTTGATATACATTTTCATGTTTTTTCATGGAGTGAAATTTATATATATAGGCTGGAAATGATTTCCCAAGCTACGAAATGAAAATTCAACATTTTTTATACCCAAACCAAGAGATATTCTAAGCCTATTTAGTATATTTTCCTTTATAATACATTTCTTTAGTGTTTTGGTAATTCCATGAAACTATAATTTTCTTATTACTATTTTAATCAACTATATTATAGTGTTATATGTATGATTAATTCAATTATTATTTTGAAATATCCCATGTAAAGTCCAATTGTCTAGACACTGGGACATTTAAACTTCTTCCATGATTAGAAGACATGAAATACCAATTAGGGAAGACACATTTCCAAATTATGGGTCCTTATATTTCAATATCATGGTTCATTTCACGTTATTTTTCATCTATGAGTTGTATAAAATGTTATATCTAAAGTAAATTTATAAAAGAATTATACTATTTTAAGTATGAATGTGAGGTTCCCTTATATATATTTTGGGGTTATTTTGGTCACATATAAAAGGTTTGATTTTAAGAATTATCTCTAGTTGTTCATTGTACTATTGTTCATTGTACAGTTGTGAGATAGCAAAGAAAAAATATAATGAAGGAAAAGATAGATATGGAAGGAAATATAAAATGATTAATTTATCTGTAGTTTTTCATTGTACAATTGAGATACACCAAATAAGAGGGGTAATTGGTAGTCAATGTTTATAATTTAGTGATTATTTGAGTTATTATACATTAAATACATTAAATTAGATGAAATTTTACTTGTAATGTTTTGTTGATATTAATAACCCTCCTTAGCCCCTGATTTTTTATATTAAATCAAAATATCCCTTAACCAAAAAAAACATTTTGAAATACCTCATGAGTTATGAAATAATATTTCCCAGTGAAAAAACTAGGATTTTGGAAAGTGTATAGAAGAATAAACAAACACATTGGTAATGCTTATAACTCTATATAAAATGTTCTTTGATTGAAGAGGGAAAATTTTCATATAAGATAAGTCAATAATGGATTGGGTAGGATTAGAAATCTAATAAAAGAATGAAATAATGTATGTTAGTGGGATTTATTTGAAAAATGAAGAAGAAAAAAACTCAATGGTGAACAAATTTATAGGGTTATTTATATAGTTTTTTGTGGTAACTTGTAAGGTTAATTGTTTTGATGAATTATATTAAAATTTTCAGGACTGTAATGGTTTCATCATGGGGGAGTGATGAGAACTAATTTTTCTAAATAATTTTTATATGTTTTCAATGTTAATTAATTTAATAATTTATATAAAACATTTGAAAATTTATTTTTTTGAATATTTTGGAATAAATTATAATTAATTTGAAAATGTAAAAAAATCATTATTTTTAAATGATTTATTTATTCTTGGAATTTCTAGATCAAAGAATAAATTTATTTCTAGTATTTTTTTTATTTTTAGGAATTGGTTACAATTTTTTATAAATAAGAAAATTAATTTTTTAATATATAAAATTCTATTTTGACCAATGTAATATGATTAGATAATTAAATCCATGGATAAAATGTGAATAATTCAATATAGATGAGATCAAATGATATTAAATCGTAGAAATTGTGTGTGATTAAATAGAATAACCTCTATCATGTGTGAGTAAATTAAACATGGAATGCATTGTGTGTGAATAACTTAAACAGGTGTGCCTTGCATCTATGATCATGTACGATGAATCAGTAGATGTGAAATAATGAACATGATATACACAAAAGATTAAATTTCTACACCAGGTGACCATGTAATGTGAAATAAAAATTTATTTCATGAGACATATTTCCCTTTATAAAAACTCTACTGTCTTATGTCACATTAAGTATGAAGTTGAAATTTTATATGGAATTAAAGTATATTTTTTAAAAAACACGTTGGATATCGAATTTATGGTAATTTCAGAGTACCACATTTCTTATTTACTACACAAATCGATAAATAATCAATATAGATTCAATGTGGAGTTAATCTAGATAAATGAATAATAAAGTGATTATGAGAATAACCACAAACTATGGAATATTCATTAGATTTCATATATAGAGGAATCACACCCCTTAGTTGATCCACATGAAAGAAGATCCATAGAGGAATCATGGAGGTGGGGAATGAAACTGATATTCACTTGGTTGAGGAAGGGACCTTGATTCCCATTAAAATAATTCTCATTCTCATTTTCGAAGATTCTTCACTTAGACCTTAAATCTTTCTACCAAATATATTTTTCAATTTTGTTATTTTTATTTTTATTTTGATTGAGTGTTTTTTATTGTTCTTTATGTATTTTTTAATTTTTCCATGGAAATATATCCTCATAACTATCATGTTGAAACCTAGTGGGATATCCTTTTCAGAATCACTCAAGGGATCATGTCATCTCAAAGAGAACATGACAAAGACTCTTCTATACAAAAAAATCTGAAGAGGAAGGTTTCTTTTTTCATGTATACCCTGGAGAATTGGATAAAAGGTTGAATATGTGTAGTTACTCAGTCCTTGGAAAAATTAATTATCTCAAAGTAGAAAAACAATGGAATATCCCTGAAATGAAACCACTAATTTTTCACTGCTTGGGAAAATAAAATTGGAAACTAGTTCTAATTAGAATGGGATTGTATCATATTGTTCTCTGCTCATAAGAGGATCTAAAAATACATTGAAAAATCAGTAATCTCTAACTTCAACATCATTTACTTTGAATATCTTAATTATACCTCACTTTCATTCCCCTTAAGCATTTAAATTATCTATCTCAAATTTGGGTGACATTTAATTGACTGAATTTGGTATTCTGGCACGCGAATATCCTTAATGACATCACATCTTTCATTCATGTTCCATTTAAGAAATATCAACTCAAAATTAATAGGGATCTTTGGATTTATTCAAGTGTAATGGTTGATGCCAATTTATATTTAAAATTACCTGATAACATTTGTTTCAATGCCTTGTATTATCGAACTGATGTCAAAGTAGATTATGAGAAAAACCCACTTTTTTGTGAATTATGTAAGATAATATGAAATTCAATCTCCAATTTTAGAGTGGTTAAAAAATAGGTCCTTTCACCCAATGAAAAACAATGGAATGAGGTTAAGGGAATTAAAAAATGTAAGGGACCCATTTGAAAGAATCTTGAACACTCTAAAAAGAACAATGGAAGATGGGTCAAACAGTATGGAGATTAGAACTCATTAGAGGCTAGTGGAAGGACCTGGGATAATTCGGGTGAAGAAGAATAAATTTAAATTGAATACCAAAATATTTCCAAAGACATTATTACCTTTGTAATGGATGTTGTTATAAAAACTCAATATAAATATGCTTATGAAAATCTAATGAGCATGGAAACAACTTTTAAGGTTACTATTTCAGCTCAAATTGATGGATTATGAACTATTTCTCATACCATCACATTTCCCCATGTTCAAGAGGCAATTCCTAGTAGTGTACATGCTATTAAAGAGAAATAAAACTATTTCTGATACCCTGTGTTCACCTCATCTTTTCATTGTTTAAGGAAGAGATGGATAATGAGGTAAGCTTCAACTTTAATTGCAGGAGGAGAACCGGTTAGCCTTGCCCACTCTAGGGATACATAGGAAACCACCCAAAGACATGATATAAACAAGAAATAAATGAATGAGCTAGTGTCTGGCTCTACCGAATACAACCTCACACAACCTCATATCTCAACTTCATATACCATCAAAGATTCAGTTGTTACATTGTAAGGGAGCAAGTAGGGAACACCCTTTAATCTAGTGATGCCTACACAGGAGGCTGGAAATGATGCTTCAGATTGTGAAGATGCAGAAGGCAGGGTCACTAAAATCGTCCTTGATAAATCATAGACTCCTCTGACCCAAACTTGTATGTAAGCTGTAACCAACACTAAAAAATGAGCACACATGATGAGGAGAAGACCCGATATGGCATCTCTGTAGCTAATTTTTCACTATTGAGTGAAACCATGAACTTTTAGAACCTATATCCCATAATATTGATGCAAACAATGACATGACCTCATCATCTCAAATAAATTATAGAATCCAAGAAAATAGGGGAAAGAGACAAATGACTCCTATGGATTTAAAGAAAGGTAAATCTAGCACCTTTGAATCTCTTAACTCCTCTTTGAGTTTGCTAAAAAAAGGTACATCATTTGTAAATAATTACATGAAAATTAGTAATCAAATGAGGAAAAATATTTGAAGAGGAAAATAAAAGGGGGTATCCAACTCCAAACATAGGTTTAAAGGATTATTTTCTATTAGAACTATCAGGGTATTGAATCTCCTAAAACCTAAAACACTTTAAAAAGATTTATTCACATAAATAAGACCAATTTTTTTCTATCTCTAATCCCAAAAATAACTTTTCTTCTCACATTAATAAAATTGATTATTTGTTATGTTTTTATTAGTTCCACTACTAATAAAACCTCATTAAAATCTATCTAGCTATTTTTTAACTTCTCTATAAGTAATTTTATTTTATATAATATGGTTGATCAATATTTCACTTGTGATGTTACCTTTAATAGTTAAAATATTTTTTTTCACTTTTATTTATTTCTATAATAGATACCAAGATATGATAAATAGTTGGAATGCATTTTCTTCTCTAAATAAAAGGATATTTTATCCATATATTATCACTAGAGACATTTATTTCATCCTTGGGACTAGTGAAAATAGGGACCCTATTAATTCTAATATATATACTAAGGAATTTAGAGCTTGTATTGAAGATAATAATCTTATTGAGATAAACCTAGTAGGGATCAAATATACTTGGTATAAATGACATCCTAAAAATTTATGGCCTGTAAACCTGATCTATCTTTCAAAAACAATCAAGCCCTTGATTAATGGGACACTATATCAAGTATGAACCTTCCTATATTGACGTAAAACCATCAACCAATTTTAGAAAGTCTTAATAATAGATACTCCAGACCTGAGCTCCCCTTTAGATTTAATAATGTATGTACCTCAATTATTGAGTGTGAAATATAGTCAAAGAAAATTAAAACACAATGAGTGTTATAAATGAATATTTATCTTTTATCATGAAGTTAAAATTCATGAAAAATTAAGGTATGGTTAAAGGATAAAACCAACCAAATCGATAATTAAATCACTTCTCTATAAAAACTGTTAATCAAATTTCAACTTCCTCCACTAATATATATCTCACTACTGATGCTCAACATGAAACTTATCTATGTTCCAGACTCAAATCTCTTCTCACTCTAAAATATAAACATTAAAAACAGTCTTCCAAGATAAAGTGGCTTAAAGATGGCGATAGGAACACAAAATTCTACAACACTATTCAAAGGACTAGAAAAGACTCTAGGGCCCTCACCTCTCTTTAAGATGAGGATGCTATTATTTATACTGAAGAGGTTCTTACTCACCATAGTGTCTCTTATTTCACCTAAATATTTAATGGAAATATCCTTGAAAAATATTTTTGCATCATTTAATTCCTAACATGGTTAGAAACTATAAGGCCCCCCGCCTTAAACCTTACTTAATCTTGAGTTATTACAAGATTACGCATTGAGGATCCTTTCGGGTTTAGAGTTTTAGAGAATTAGATCATAAAACTTGCATTACATTCCATATATAAACAAAGTGGTTAAATAAAGATAGTATTCTTCATTCCCATCAATGTAAACACATTTAAAAAAACATGGATTATTTCGTGACACTTCCTTGACACTATCATCATATCATGTACCTTTCCCTTGACCTCTGAAAAATATTTCAAAAAAACTTGGGATGAGATAAAAAGATCAGTAAGGGATATAAAAATATGGAAAGGAAACATGGGTACATATATAAATAAGAATGAAATCTTACTTTACCCATAAAACATATGCACTTTAACATACCTCATAAAATCATGAATAAATCATAGAAATCATAAACATAAAGGTAACTTGAGGCATTCATAATATTCTTACGTAGGGAGTAACCCTCTTAGTTACATTTGGAATACCCATCATAGTATATTCCCTAAATCTCATCATATAAACCTTAACGTTTCACTCCTTTGTGTTACCCAATGCATTGGAGAGCTATATCGGGCTCACCCGCCCTTATTTTATCACGGAACCGCCCGTCTTCATAATAATTCCCTAGAACCTCAACATAATCGTATCCCATAAAACATATATAAATAAAACATATGATTTCCACCTATCAATCACAAGATATCAATACTACACATTGATATAAAAAAATTATGAAAACCATCTTCAATACCAAAATAAAAGAAAAGTAAAAATGGTATTTATTTTTCTTTTAAAAAGAAGGTAGGGCTTGTAGAGGAAGCCGAAACTCAAATAACGGTCATGACGTCGGAGAAGTCGTTGTCGCCGCATACGTACGACAAAAACATTCCCTTTTTTCGTTTATTAAATGGTTCGTATAAAAAATATTCCATTTGAATAAACGTAAAAGTCAAAGGGGTTTATACACCGTATAAAATAAAGTTGTGTATAAAATAAAATATGCCTCAATGAAAGGAGATTGAGACGAAGTCCCATACCTCGGGTCCGACTTGACCCGGTCGTTCTTTAATCTCCTGAATAATAAACTTGAGTTAATTTCTACTTGTTTAAGAAACTTTTTCAAGTTCATTATTCCTTTTATATCACTTATTGCCATGTCATGAACACTATGTAATTATTTAAGTTAATAACGGTCGTTTTAACGATTATTGGTACTTTAGTAAAAAATAAACCCTTTATAATTACATGTTGTTCATGTATCCATTATATCCAGAATGATATTAATGATTTGGATAACATATATATCATATATATTCAGCATATACATGTATTTATAATATTACATCACATTTAGAGGTAAGAAATGAAATGCACCGTTCATGGAGACGGTAAGCCGTACGTACGCATGAACGCTACTTCCATTTCAAATTCGTATTTTCTGGAATGGAATCATAATGATATAAGAGTATATTATAATTCAAGTATAATAACATATATAATATCATTAACTTTATCCTTTACACATCCCACATATGGTATTAACGAATCAAATCACTTTCAGTGGGCGGTAGTCCGCACTTCCTAAAATGAAGATATCGTGTTTACCCATAATGGAAAAAATAATGGTATGACATAAATTAAATATACATAAACTTAAGGAAATAATAAAAATATTATATATCATATATAAAAATAGTGACATCATAATGGCCACCTTTGAAGGTGTTAAATGAATATTGAACAATCATCGTTTCGGGAGGCAGAATTTCGCCATCCACGGAAACCGTATGTTCTTTAACCATTTGATGTATTTGTGTGAGAGTTTAGGTCGAATAAATCTTATAACAACATCCTATTATATTTAAGATACTGGTGTTGTTAGAAAAGAAGTAAATAAAAAGCGTTTAGGGGGTTGGAGAAGCAAAATAATACAGATGAACATGAGAGAATGAATAACCTTTAAATGTGTAACTCCTTTTGATTTGAGCCTAAAGGCTTCCTTTGAAAGGATTATGCCCAAAGTGAATCCTCTAGGATGAGGATAGGGATGTGGAGAGAGTTAATTGTAAGGGGATGGCTGAGCCAAAGGCTTGAGGAGAGTGTGAAATGAGGTATAGGTGGGGGCCTTTTATAAGAGGAGAGGAGGGGCACTTTTGGAAATCATGAAACTATTATTTTATTTTCAAAAGTGTTTCAAATTTATAAGGTCCCAAATTGATATAATTCTAAGATAATATGATAAGGCTTCTAAATATTCCCATCCAATAGTTTTTGGACAAGTTTAGGTCTTAGATTTTATTTTATCGTTTCATTTTATTTAAACTGTTCATTAATGAGGTCATCGTTGCTTCATCATGATGTCATAAATACATTTATTTATTTAATGTCAAAAAATTATAAAAAAACTACTATGATGTAGTAAATCTCTCTATCTTTCCAATTAATATTTATAGTCAAAAATCTGACTTGTATAACCCCATATAAAAATTGTTTTTGTAAAATAACTCATGTTTGTGTAATTTTTACTTTAACATTTGATAAAAAGTTATTTATGTCATTTCCCAACCAAAGTGGCTCCATGGGGTCCCCAAGTTGACCCATGGCTTGTCTTGGTCGGCCACGACACATCCAATAAGTTTAGGACATGTGTCTAGGTCATTTCATATTATTAAAGCATTATTTTTACCTTAAATTACACTAATTACCACTAATCGCGATTAAAAACTTAATAAGTTACTATTCACCAAAAAATTATTTTAATAACATTGAACCAAATTTTACTTCTTAATGACAACCATGTATGTTGGATTTTTGAAATTAAAAACTCAATGATGGAAAAATTTCCTTTAAACGAAAAAATCAGTTTTTATAAGTACCACTTAGTGGTTTCACTATTCATCAAAAATTGATGTTTTTCAGAAAATTACCAAAAATTCACCCGAAGCTATATTTGATATTCCGAATTCAAAAATGAAGTCTATTTTACAAAATTCAAAAAATATAAGTCACATTAATTAATTTAATAATTAATTCCCGCTGTCATGACAAATAGCGTGTTTTTATGAAACAATAAGTATCAAAAGATTGACACTAGTTTAAGTCCAATTTCAAAGTGAAATTGATTCCAATGACCACCATTGGATTAAATGGTAAAATTATATTCTAATTTCACTTCAAAAACAATTAAAAATATAATCTAATCATATAAATAAATTAGATTAAAAAGCAGTTTTGATGTAAAATGCAGTATTTTTCACTATTCATTAAAAAAATGAACATTATCAGAAAAATACCAAAAATTCACACAAAGTAAATTTTGATGTCCCAATCATAAAGAATAAGTTTATTTTGACAAACATAGTTTATAAAATTGTCAAAAGATAGATTCAAAAATGTCTTTCCATCAAAGGCAGTAAAACAATCTTTTAAAAATATTAGTGTATTCCATGCTTAAGATTGGATTTATTTTTATTTTAAGCCTCTAAAACACTATCTAATTAATTAATAGACATAGATAAAATATCTATTATTCATTACTTACTTGGGATGTTACATCCTTCCCCCCTTTAGAAAATTGCGTCCCCGCAATTTATTTACTTATCGAATAAATGGGGGTACTTATCCCTCATTGCATTTTCAGATTCCCATGTTGCCTCTTCAATCATGTTGTTTTTCCACAAAACCTTTACCTGGTGAATCACCTTATTCCGTAACACTTGATCCCTGTGGTCAAGAATATGGACCGGTTGTTTCTCATATGATAGGTTCTCTTCCAACTGAACTACCTCTGGACTCAAAACATTAGATGGATCTGGCATGTACTTTCTCAACATCGATACATGAAAAACATTGTGTACCGGAGATAAAATCCGAGGTAAAGCCACTTGGTAAGCAACTGATCCAACTCTCTCCAGAATTTCATATGGTCCAATAAACCTTGGACTCAGCTTTCCTTTTTTACCAAATCTCATCACACTTTTCCATGGTGATACTTTGAGAAAAACATGATCACCTACCTCAAAAGATAGATCCTTCCTCCTGTTGTCTGCATAACTCTACTGCCTACTCTGAGCTGTTCTCATGTGCTTCTGAATCAGCTGAACTTTTTCTGCCAACTCTTCTACCAATTCTGGTCCCATCAACTTCCTTTCACCCACTTCATCCCAGAAAGCTGGAGTTCGACACCGCTTCCCATATAATGCCTGAAATGGTGCCATCTGTATACTAGAATGAAAACTGTTATTATATGAAAATTCAACCAAAGAAAGATGTTGGTCCCAACTTCCCTGATAATCCATCGAACAAGCTTGTAGAATATCCTCCAAGGTCTGAATTGTTCATTCTGACTTCCCATCTGATTGAGGATGAAATGCTGTACTAAAATTTAATTCAGTACCCAAAAACTTCTGAAGGCCTTTCCAAAAGTTAGAAGTAAACCTGGGATCACGATCCGATACAATGGAGAGAGGAACTCCATGCAACCTGACTATCTCTTTAAGATATAAACAAGAATGTTGATCTAGGGAAAAAGTATCACGTATAGCAAGGAAATGAGCAGATTTGGTCAACCGATCCACAATAACCCAGATTGCATTATTACCTCGAGATGTCTTCGGTAATCCCACAACAAAGTCCATGGATATATTCTCCCATTTCCACTCTGGCACTGGTAAAGGCTGAAGCATCCCTTTCAGTAATTGCCGCTCCGCTTTAACCTTTTGACATGTTAAACACTTCACAGTAAAATCAACAATATCTCTTTTCATTCCATCCCACCAGTAATACTCCCGCAGATCTCTATACATCTTAGTACTGCCCGGATGAACTGAAAACGGAGAACTATGAGCTTCACATAACAACTCTCTCTTCAACTGTGTATCACAAGACACACACAATCTCTTCCCAAATCTCCAAACACAATCATTATCAATGTTGAATTCAGGAAACTTACCTTTCTAAACCAGCTCTACCTTTTTCTGCAACTCACTGTCTTACTTCTATGCTTGCTTGATTCTGCCTGATAGAGAAGATCTCACTGATACCTGAAAAAAAAACAGAATAACTTCTTGCACCAACAACTTCTATGCCAAAGTTCATCAAATCCTTAACCAAAGGATTGCGTTCCAAACGCAACATTGCTAATGAAGCATTACTTTTTCGACTCAAAGCATCAACCACTTTATTTTCTTTTCCCAGATGGTAATGAATTGTACAATCATAATCCTTGATTAATTCTAGCCATCTCCTCTGTCTCATGTTCAATTCTTTATGAGTGAATATATACTTTAAAATTTTGTGGTCAGTATATAATTCACACTTTACTCCATACAAAAGATGCCTCCAAATTTTTAAAGCAAAAACAAGAGCAGCTAATTCCAAATCATGTGTAGGGTAATTTACCTCATGAGTTTTCAACTGTCGTGAAGCATAAGCAATTACCTAATCATTCTGCATTAGGACGCAACCAAGTCCTTTCAATGAAGCATCACTGTATATAACAAACTCACCATTCCTGGTAGGTAGTGCCAAAACTGGAGCATTCACCAATCTTCTTTTCAATTCCTGAAAACAATCATCACATTCTTTTGTCCAGATAAATTTAACACCCTTCCGAGTTAGCTTAGTCATTGGACTAGATAATCGTGAAAAATTTCTAACAAACCTTCGGTAATAGCCTTCCAAACCATGGAATCTATGAATCTCGGTTACATTTGTGGGTCTTGGCCATTCTTCCACAACTTTTGTTTTTGCAGGATCAACATTTATTCCATCTTTAGAAACAATATGACCAAGGAAAGAAATTTGTTGCAACAAAAATGCACACTTGCTGAATTTTCCATACAGTTTCTTTTCTTTTAAGGTTTGCAAGATAACTCTTAAATGTCTTTCATGCTCCTCTTTACTTTTATAAAACACCAAAATATCATCAATGAAAACCACCAAAAACTTATCCAAGAACTCATGGAAAATTCTATTCATTAAGTCCATGAATACAGCAGGTGAATTGGTTAGCCGAAAAGCCATTACTACAAATTCATAATGGCCATATCTCATACGGAACGCGGTCTTCAAAATATCTGCCTCCTTTACCTTCAGCTGATGGTACCTCGATCTCAAGTCAATCTTTGAAAAAAACTGAGCTCCCTGGAGCTGATCAAACAAATCATCGATATGAGGCAAAGGATATTTGTTCTTAACAGTGATATTATTCAAGGCTCTATAATCAATGCAAAGTCTCATAGAACCATATTTCTTTTTAACAAATAAAACAGGAGCACCCCATGGTGATGTGCTAGGTCAAATGAAACCTTTCTCTAATAAATCTTGCAATTTCTCCTTCAACTCTAAAAGTTCAATTTGAGACATTCGATAAGGAGGTTTTGAAATTGGCTTAGCATCAGGAACTAAGTCAACAGTAAACTCAACTTCCCGATCTGGTATTATTCCAGGCAACTCATCAAGAAAAACATCAGGACACTCATTTACCACTGGCACATCATTAATCTGAATAGTTCCTTTATTTTAAATGATGTGTGCAAGGTAACATTCATTTCCATCTTTTACAAGTTTCTCGGCCTCTTGATAAGTTATCAACAGTAAGGGTTCATTCTTGTACACAAACTGAAAGTATTTCTGAAAAGAAACTTCTATAGCTCTACAGTCAATCTTAGCATGGTAAATAGAGATCCAATCCATACCCAGGATAACATCAAACTCTACTAGAGAAAAAACAATAAGGTTTGCAAGTAGGTTCTTTCCACAGATAAGTATAGGAAGATTCTTATAAATTCTTTTTGCCTCGACATTTCCCCCAGGTGTCTTTACCACAAGTTCAGGAGTCACTTATTGAGATGGTATTCCCATTTTACTGGAAAAGTTTTCAGAGATGAAAGAATGTGTAGACCCCGAATCAAACAACACACTGGCATAATCTGAAAAAACAGAAAAAGTACCTGGTACAACTTCATTTGATGGCCCGTCGTCTGCCGAAGTAGTTGCAAAGGATTTCACCACCCCTTTCTGCTTGTATTCTAACTACTTCCCATCACTCAAGCTCTTTGTCGGACACTCGTTTGCATAGTGACCCATCTCATTGCACTTAAAACATCTCACTAACTGTAAATCAAATTTGGTCTTACCTTTACCTTGATCCTTTTCAGTGCAATAACGAGCCTTATGTCCCATCTTACCACATCGGTAGCACTTTACAGAATTCAGAAGACATTCCCCAGCATGCCTTTTGCCACATTTATCACAAACTAGAAACTTAGTTTTCTTACCATCATACTTTTTTGAATAATTCTTACCTTTCTCCTGCCACCTTGGTCTCTTCATTTGCTGGTTGTTATAGAACACTTGGTCATCGAAAAACTTAATTTACACCTTTTCAGCACATCGAACAAGGTTTTCATAACTTTTAAACTCATGAGAAGCTAATGCCCTTCGATATTCTGGCTTTAATCCTGAGTAAAAACAATTGATATTACTATCAAGGTCTCGGATAAAATTTGGATCATACCTTGCCAATCGAGTGAACCTTTCTTCATAGGTAGCCACTGAGTCTTCCTCTTGCCTCAATTCCAAGAATTGTTTTTCCATCCTATGTCGAACAGTCTTAGGAAAATACTTCTCAAGAAACATACCTTTGAATTCATCCCAGTCAAGAGTATCGATCTCATCAGCGTCCCTGATATTTTTAACCATCGACCACCACTGATCTGCCTCACCCTCCAAACGGTAAATAGCAAGACTAACCTTTTGATTGTATGAACACCCCATGACATAGAAAATCTTCTCCAGTGCTTTAATCCACCCTTCAGCTAACATAGGGTCAGATGATCCTCTGAATGATGGGGGATGTTGCCTCATTAAATGTTCCACCACTGACATGTTCCTCTGCAGTTGATCTGGCTGATCTCGTGCATGGATACCACCACCATTTATAGCCTGAGTAAACTATGCCATCACTGCAACAAACAGTTCAGTTCCAATTCCGACCATCTCGGGATGCTGATTCGGAAGGTTATTTCCTTCTGTACGCCTTCCTAGCACTGCTTCCCTGTTCCCTCTGCGGAAAACCATTCTGACCAAACATGTCTTATATGAAGCAACATGGTAATCTTCAAATTCTATATCATTTCAAAAAAAAAAATTGAATAATCATTTAATTGAATTCTAACTCATAAATTTATCTAAACCAACCTACGATACCAACTATAAGGCCCCCCGCCTTAAACCTTACTTAATCTTGAGTTATTACAGGATTACGCATTGAGGATCTTTTCGGGTTTAGAGTTTTAGAGAATTAGATCATAAAACTTTCATTACATTCCACATATAAACAAAGTGGTTACATAAAGATAGTATTATTCATTCCCATCAATGGAAACACATTTAAAATAAAACATGGATTATTTCTTGACACTTCATTAACACTATCATCATATCATGTACCTTTCCCTTGACCTGTGAAAAACATTTCAAAAAAACATGGGATGAGCATAAAAAGCTCAGTAAGGGATATAGAAATATGGAAAGGAAACATGGGTACATATATACATCAGAATGAAATCATAATTTACCCATAAAACATATGCACTTTAACATACCTCATCAAATCATGAATAAATCATAGAAATCATAAGACATAAAGGTAACTTGAGGCATTCATAACATTCTTACGTAGGGAGTAACCCTCTTGGTTACGTTTGGAATACCCATCACAGTATATTCCCTAAATATCTTCGGAGAAACCTTAACTTTTCACTCCTTCGCGTTACCCAATGCATTGGAGAGCTATATCGGGCTCACCCGCCCTTAGTTTATCACGGAACCACCCGTCTTCATAATAATTCCCAATAACCTCAACATAATCGTATCCCATAAAACATGCATAAAGGAAACATACAATTTCCACCTTTCAATCACAAGATATCAATACCACACATTGATATAAAAATATTATAAAAACCATCTTCAACACCAAAATAAAAGAAAAGTAAAACATGGTATTTATTTTTCTTTTAAAAAGAAGGTAGGGCTTGTAGAGGAAGTAGAAACTGAAATAACGGTCACGACGGCGGAGAAGTCGTTGTCGCCACATACGTACGACAAAAACATTCCCATTTGTCATTTAGTAAATGCTTAGTATAAAAAATATTCCATTTTTATAAACGTAAAAGTCAAAGGGGTTTATACACCGTATAAAATAAAGTTGTGTATAAAATAAAATATGCCTCAATGAAAGGAGATTGAGACGAAGTCCCATACCTCGGGTCCGACTTGACTCAGTCGTTCATTAATCTCCTGAATAATAAACTTGAGTTAATTTCTACTTGTTTAAGAACCTCTATCAAGTTAATTATTCCTTTTATATCACTTATTGCCATGTCATGACCACTATGTAATTATTTAAGTTAATAACGGTCGTTTTAACGATCATTGGTACTTGAGTAAAAAATAAAACCTTTATAATTACATGTTGTTCAAGTATCCATTATATCCAGAATGATATTAATGATTTGGATAACATATATATCATATATATTCAGCATATACATGTATTTATAATATTACATCACATTTAGAGGTAAGAAATGAAATGCACCATTCATGGAGGTGGTAAGCCGTACGTACGCATGAACGCTACTTCCATTTCTACTTCGTATTTTCTGGAATGGAATCATAATGATATAAAAGTATATTATAATTCAAGTATAATAACAAATATAATATCATTAACTTTATCCTTTACACATCCCACATATGGTATTAACGAATCGAATCACTTTCAGGGGGCGGTAGTCCGCACTTCCAAAAATGAAGATATCATGTTTACCCATAATGGAAACAATAATGGTATGCCATAAATGAAAAATAAATAAGCTTAAGGAAAGATTAAACATATTATATATCATATATAAAAATAGTGACATCATAATGGCCACCTTTGAAGGTGTTAAATGAGTATTGAACAATCATCGTTTCGGGAGGCAAAATTTCGCCATCCACGGAAACCGTATGTTCTTTTACCATTTGATGTAGTTGTGTGAGAGTGTAGCTAGAATAAATCTTATAACAACATACTAGTATATTGAATATACTGGTGTTGTTACAAAAGAAGTAAATAAAAAGAGTTTAGGGGGTTGGAGAAGAAAAATAAAACAGATGAACATGAGAGAATGAATTACCTTTAAATGTGTAACTCCTTTTGATTTGAGCCTAAAGCCTTCCTCTGAAAGGATTATGCCCAAAGGGAATCCTCTAGGATGAGGAGAGGGATGTGGAGAGAGTAAATGGGCAGGGTATGGCCGAGCCAAAGGCTTGAGGAGTGTGTGAAATGAGGTAGAGGTGGGGGCCTTTTATAAGAGGAGAGGAGGGGCACTTTTGGAAATCATAAACTATTATTCTATTTTCAAAAGTTTTTCGAATTTATAAGGTCCCACATTGATATAATTCTAATATAAGATGATAAGGCTTCGAAATATTCCCATACAATAGTTTTTGGACAAGTTTAGGTCTTAGATTTTATATTATCGTTTCATTTTATTTAAACTGTTCATTAATGAGGTCATCGTTGCATCATCATGATGTCATAAATACATTTATTTATTTAATGTCAAAAAATTATAAAAAAACTAATATGATGTAGGAAATCGTTTTAGCTTTCCAATTAATATTTATAGTCCAAAATCTGACTTGTATAACCCCATATAATTTTTTTTTTCATAAAATAACTCATGTTTGTGTCATTTTTACTTTAACATTAAATAAAAAGTTATTTATGTCATTTCCCAACCAAAGTGGCTCCATGGGGTCCCCAAGTTGACCCATGGCTTGTCTCGGTCGGCCAGGACACATCCAATAATGTGAGGACATGTGTATAGGTTATTTCATATTATTAAAGCATTATTTTTATCTTAAACTATACTAATTACCACTAATCGCGATTAAAAACTTAATAAGTTACTATTCACTAAAAAAATATTTTAATCACATTGAACCAAATTTTACTTCTTAATGACAACCATGTATGTCAAATTTTTGAAATTAAAAATACAATGATGGCAAAATTTCATTTAAACGAAAAAATCAGTTTTTATAAGTACAACTTAGTGGTTTCACTATTCATCAAAAATTGATGTTTTTCAGAAAATTACCAAAACTTCACCCTAAGATATATTTGATATTCCGAATTCAAAAATGAAGTCTATTTTACAAAATTAAAAACATATAAGTCACATTAATCAATTTAATAATTAATTCCCGCTGTCATGACAAATAGCGTGTTTTTATGAAACAATAAGTATCAAAAGATTGACACTAGTTTAAGTCCAATTTCAAAGTGAAATTGATTCCAATGACCACCATTGGATTAAATGGTAAAAATATTTTCTAATATAACTTAAAAACCAATTCAAAACATAATATAATCATATAAATAAATTAGATTAGAAAGCAGTTTTGATGTAAAATGCAGTATTTTTCACTATTCATTAAAAAAATGAATATTGTCAGAAAAATACCAAAAATTCACACAAAGTAAATTTGATGTACCAATCATAAAGAATAAGATTATTTTGAAAAACATAGTTTATAAAATTGTCAAAATATAGATTCAAAAATGTTTTGCCATCAAAGGCAGTAAAACAATCTTTTAAAAATATTAGTGTATTCCATGCTTAAGATTGGATTTATTTTCATTTTAAGTCTCTAAAACACTATATAATTCATTAATAGACATAGATAAAATATCTATTATTCATTACTTACTTGGGATATTACAGAAACAAGGATAACTTCTCCTTTAATAATTCCCACATTGGCCATGAGGTAAAAGATGTTGTCTTTATCTTGATGCCTAGCATTTCCCCTGGGCCTGATGGCTTTACTAACTCATTTTTTCAACATTACTGAGATATGATTGAAATGGGTGTATGTAATTCACTTAAATATTTCTTCATTAATGTATCCATACCCCATGAAATTAATGCTCAATTACTCTCACTTATTCCCAAAGTAGAAAATTCTACTGAAATTCACCTCTTCAGATCTATTTCCCTCATAAACACTATCTATAATAATATATCCAAATAGCTTGCCAGTATACTAGGCCCCACTACTACAAAAATCTTATCTTGGAATCATTTTGGTTTACTCAAAATAAAATCCATCCATGATTTCATTTTCCTTTACTTTGAAAGTACCAATAATCTAAATAATTCTAGTATAGGAGGTAGCATCTCAATTTAAATAGATATTAGGAATTATTTTGACACTATTAATTGGATATATATTTATAAATTTCTCAACAACATCAGTTTCAATGAACATTTCATCAAAAAAATAACAACTCTTTTTGAATATGCTCACATCTCCATTTTGATTAATAGAACTCCTAAGGGATACTTCAATTCTACTATAGGTGTCAGATAAAGTGACCCTCTCTCTTCCATCCTTTTCTCTATTATAGAGGACTATCATAGTATAATACTCACTCAAATGGTTAGTCAAGGAAAAAGTAAAACCCATTATTTCCTCTACAAACCTAATTGTTCCTTCTCACATATTGTACATAGATGAAATCATTCATTTTCTTCAAGGTTATAAAAGGAACATTCAAAACCTAACATTTGTCCTCCCAAACTATGAAATTTTCTTTGTCCAATCCATTAACTAGAAAAAATATTTTATTTTATTTGGAAAAATATTCCCTATGGATAGAAGAATTATCATTACGAATGAATTTGGTATTAAAGAGGGATACCCCCCTTCACATACCTTGGAGTCCCCATATTATTGGAAAAAACTAAGAGAACATTCTTATCCAAAAATATAGATCAGATAAAAAAATCTACTCTCTGTTTGGAAATGAAATTCCCTATCTATGGAAGGAAGAATCTATCTTGTTAGATACCATATTATTTATAAAATGGTCTACTTCAAGATGGTTTATAAATAGCCCACAATTTTGATTAAAAATCGTAATGGATGTATAATAAACTTTCTTTAGATTAGTAGCACTCTTGAAAGAAAGATTGGCATGGTCCCCCAGATGAATTATTTTAGGATACTTTCTAGTGGTGGTTTGGGTATTAAAAATCCAAATCTATTTAATGATTTCCTTCAGGATATACTCACTTATGAACCTTCTAAAAAAATTCAATGTATTTTAATTTTCATAGACATAGATTTCAGAACATGATGAAATAAGGAATCTTTCAATACATGGACTCCTCTATCTTGCCATCTATTGAACTCTATTTTGTTAAAATTATGTCTTACTATAGTCGGATAGTTAATAGATAATCATATCTATTGTTTTGACTGGATAAATGGAATAGTTTTCCTCTTATTGAGATTTCTTATCCCATTCTATTACCACAATACACTAGTATATCTATTAATGATTGTTTTCATACACTATATTTGTCTTTACCAAATGATATTAGAACAATTATTAACAAATATCCTTATCAGAATACTGATGATTTCATAGTTTGGTAACCAGCCAAAAATGGTATTTGGACCATAATATCTTCTACAATTATAATTTTGTTGATTCCAATCAAGATTTTTATTGGTTATGTAACATTGATAATCATTATATTAGAGCCTTCAGATTCAGCCTTGTCTATAAAGTAGACCACAATAATTTTACCACTGATTCTTTTCATCAACTATTTGGTACAAAAATCTAATAAAAATGTCATCTATATAACCAACACATATATGACACTGAACACATATTTTTTTCTTTTGTTACTACCTCTTCTCTTTGGAAATAGTTTTTTTACATTATTGATATCAATTTGTTAGGTTTGGACCCTATTCGGATGTATCTTCAACGATGCACGGAAGTGGATGTTTCTCAAAAAATAGGGAAACACTTCATTGTTGTTATTATTGAACTAATGCATGCTATATGGTATAATAGAAACTTTATTTTCCATTATAATAATACATTAAATATACATTAATTACAGGTGAATATTTTTACTGAAATCAAGGAAGGTGGTATGATCCAAACCTGTAACTACAACAACTCTATCAAATATCTTTTCTTCTTTCCCATGTTGTAATTCAATAAAGATACAATGAATCTTATGATTTGGTAGATGTTGTCTAGAAAGATCCCATCCCTAAATGAATCAAGATTAATGTGGATGGTTCCTCAAAGGGAAACCTCAGCCCTTCAGGTTATAGAGTGGTGTGCAAATATCATTATGGGAAGGTCCTTGAATGCAATCATGGAACTTGTGGACATGCCAATTGTTTAGAAGATGAGATATATAAAATCATTACAGTGGTTTATTTTAACAAACACCACGGTTGAAAAAACATATGGATAGAAAGAGATGCCACCACCATCGTTAAATCCCTCCGTAACGGGATCGTACACATTTCTTGGCCTCTCAATTCCAAATTTATGGACTATCTTTAACACCCATCAGATTGAAATCATAAAATCAATCATGATTATCGTGAAGTAAATACTATGGAAGATGGTCATTCCAACAAAGGAGTTAACTATGGATGAATGTGTTTGGATAACCTTCCAACATATCTTACTCTTTTTTATGAAAAAAGATAGTAAAAAATCCATCTTTTATACTTTTTTAAAAATTTTAATTCATTAAAAAGTTTTTGTGCATGTGTATTTGGAATGAGGCATCACTATTAAAAAAGCAAATTTATCTTACTTTTACTGGAGGACTCCATGATTTTTTAGGGATGTTGGGTAGGTGATAGAGGATCTTCCCTACATATTATTATATTTTTTCGCACAAAAATCACAAATATTTAAATCATTCCCTCTATTATAATGATGGTTGTTCTATTGGATTTAAATGGGTGTGTTTTCACACTAAGTACTAGATTTAGGGATGCACTCACTTGATGGGTCCTTTATTTACTTACCTATGGAAGAGGTGGGTGTATGGTGTGATTGTAAAGTTTTTTATGCAGTACATAATCACACAAAATTTAATGAACTGATGCATTATTTGAAGGTTTTTGGAATATATTAAGTGATAATGGTAAAAATAAAAAAGAGGTAGTGGGAGTGTTTATTTGAATCTCCTCGAAGAGTGTTTCTTCCCCAAAAAAATTTTCATTATTCCACTCTATATAATAATTAGTTTTGTTTTACTATTTTATTTTATTTTATAAATTACATTTCCATTTGGTTTCAATTAGTTTATACATTAAAAATCCCAAAATTCAATAATATGTGAAATACCAATGAAAATTTTGTGTTTGTAAATTTTCTTTGTAATACAACCCAACATAGAAAGTAAGACATACCATGGGATTTTAATTATATTTTAATATATTCTTTCTAATATTCCATTTTTTCTCTATAATTTTTTGATACCTCTCATTTTCAAGGTTAAGTATATTTTTATTTAATTTATTAGTGTGTTTATTTTTTTAAATTATATATTTTAATCATTGTTTATTATTCATGGAATCTTATTTTTTGTAGTAGGGTATATCAAAACCAAAAGTGTGACTAAATTTATCAAAAAAGTTTTGCATTGGAGATATTCTCCGATGAGGAAGCATTGTAGAGGCATGTTTTATTTCCTACTGACATTGTGAAATTGATATTCTATGTGGGTTTTGGACAAGATGGTAAAGGGATGATTAGTTTGAAATAATTAACACTTGGTATAGTATCGATATGACAAATGGTATATGGTTTACACCATTTTTTTAGTATATTTTTTTCATGGTGCGAGTTACTCTATCATAAAAACACACATTCTACATATATATATATATTTGCTTCTTGGGGAGAATGTCTGATGTGTGGTATTGATTTATGCAGACATACCCATGGGATTATTATATTATCTCAGTTTAACTATTTCATAAAAAAAATTATTTTTATACTCCATTCACATTTACATAATAGGGTTATTAAGTAGGAGTCTACTACGTTTATTTATATACTCGACCATAAATTATTTTTTTTCAAAATTAAAATATGACGTGGGTTGTGGTTTTTGGAAACCTTATCGTATACATGTGGAGTTCCCTATTTTGGGATTCTAGCATGTTACATTCTTGAGGAATTCAAGAGTTTAACTGTTGTGGTAGTTCTTATACCTTTTACATGGGATTTTTAATATTTAATGACATCACATATATTCCTTAGAAATTTTTATTCTCTATTTTATATTCATTAATCCTATAGTGGTATGGAGTATTCATTAACAATATTTAATTCGGTAATTGTGCGACTACACCATTGGCAGTGGTTAAAAACTATCGACCGACTGATGTTGGGATTAGAGAGTTGATATCAAAGGAATTCTATATGCAGTTGGTTAATGAAAACTTTTCAAATGAGAAATTTTCTAAGATAAATGTTTATATTAGTCACTTTTTAGGATTTAATTGGTTTTATAATGAACTTACTTGGTCTAATTTGGACATTTACTTGAGAAATTTTACCACAAGGACCAATTTACATTTCTAGTGACCATAAGATAAGAAAGTGGCATACCATCTAATTAACTCATTTGGAATGCTTTTGTTCAAATAATTATATGTTGATATAGGACATTCACTATAAATTCTTATAGAAAATAATTTATCAATTTATAATTTAAAGGCCACTTATAAACAAATCTAAATACTTATAAAACCAATGATTACCAAAGGAAATGTGAAAATATATGAAAAAGTGAGATAAAATTATTATAATGGGGTAAAACATTATTAACGAGACATGGATAAATTTTCAACATATTAAGTGGGATATAATACTATGAGACAAATGGAATGATTAATGATATATGATCATGGAATCATAAAAAGTTACCTAGAGTAAAAATATTTAAATAAAAAAATGGGGTATAAAAATGTAAAACCGTGAAATCATAACATATACCACAGAATAATAAAGTGTTAACATATTATATGAATCCCGACCCACGGTGATGTGAAATAATAATTCAAATTGACATCTGAATATTGCAGATACATAATCATATAATATCATAATAATATCTCTTGGTAAACCCCAAAGAAACTTATATTATAGAATAATTTACTAACTACCCATGTCTCATAATATTATGGAATAGACTAACCAACCACATCGCATAACATAGTAAACTTGGCTAACCACTCATATCACATGTCATAGTGTTCTAGGATAACCACCCATATCCCAAAACATAATTTTTCATTTGATATATGATTTTCATAATTCATTCGAGAGATAAATAATTCTATTCCCACCTATCATCATAATATATATACAAACATATGTGTTCTACAAGAATACACAAAAGTCATAAATCCCTGTAAACTATAACATGAAATACCCATAGAAATAAAATGTCCATATAAAAAAGTAAATTGTCTATCTAGTAAGTACTCATGAATTATAATAATGATTTATATGGTATATACATATTATGTTATAACTTTTTATATGATCATGTTGATATATTTCTTTTTTATGTTGAATTCAAGGAGATTTTGTTAAATGACCTTCAATCAGAAGAATGAAGTATGCGATATTCAAAAACATTCATTACCATAAGGGTAATACTTACAATAGTTGTTCATATGAAATGAAAAGTATAGTTATTGCTCTTTTATTTCATATTTTTTTAGTTTATACCATACCACACAGACATATTTTCATATATAATAATTTTTTTATATTTAGACCTAGTCTTGTGTAAGAACCTAGTTCTACCTCTGAGGTATGGATCTTTCCTTTTCAATTTATACATAAGAAAATGGGCAAAAAGAGATTTAAGGGATGGTTTCACGCCTATTACACAACATGACTGGGAACTACACGCCGTGTATATAGAGGTACATGCTGTGTATGTAAGGCTACACATGATGCAATCGTAGTACACGACCACATAAAGGTCAGACCAGAAAAATGAATGCACATGACGTGTAATCTCAATTAAATGTGGTGTACTTTTTTTAATTGATTAATAAGTCGAAAAGTACGTCATTTTTCAAGATGGACAGAAACAACTCACCCTCAACGTACGAAATGCCTAGAAAATTCTAATGAGGGTTGGGCTCCTGATTTGTCGTCCGATATCCGATTCGAGCACTGTGGGATCCGTTGGATTCCACTTGTTGAGCTCCCGATTCCTCTTGAGACTTTCTTCCTGATCTCTTCTCCCGATGAAGTTATTTATGGTCGAATGTTTGAAACTGTTTTTTTATTTCTACTCTGTTATAGGGTGAATCTAGTCCCGACACTAGTCAAGGAGAGTCATACTACAATGAGGTACATGGTTTTGTGCCTTTTGTGAATTTTCTTGCTGTTTATATTTGTTAGAGTGTTACCCATGCACTTTTAGCGAATCGTTTGATTGACTAATGAACCTTGTTATTTCTTATTGAATATTAGGTAAATCTTTATACGATTTGAAAGCATGTTATCACTGTAGACCTTGAGTTAGGGCCACCCCATGTGTTCATTTCCCTTGTATAGTCATATGGACCAGAAGGCCTATGAGGCTTGACTTAAATATCCATTATTGGGTTGTTAAAAAATTTATTTCTCATTATTTGAATTTCCCATGAGAGATACTTTTGGTGTTAAGACTTTTTAATTTTTTAAATTGTATAATAGGCCTTTTATGTGTTTTTTCCATGTGAGTTATCCTTGTTTGAACATATCATAGTTTAATTTACATATATTGATTTTTTTGTAAATTGTTCTCATGTGAGTTGTTTATGTTAAATACATGTGAATGTTTAGTAAAAATGTGTTCATTATGACATTAAATGTGAAATTGAATTAAATTATAAAAATATTTAATTAGATGTGGGTGTGCCATAGTCTGGGAAAAATGAAAAGGTCAAGCTCATGTGACTAATTTCATGTTATATAACTTGGGTGAACCATTATCACAGCTAAAATATAATGGACATGATTAAGAGTTTAATTATGTAAAGGCCACAGGTGATCCACTGAAATGGTTTTTGGGATCATTGAGTCTTGTTTTACAATGTTGAGTGAACTTAGGATCCATTGAGGGATACCAATGTTAGGCTCTACTAGAAAATGATTAAATGATTATTATTTTATGAGTCGATAATTACTTTTATACGGGGGATCTTGAGGCATAGGAGATACCTCGAGACATTATATAATTCACAGAACTTGAATAATTAAATGGTTGACTTATGACGCAACTACAAAGACAAATCACATTCTTGGATTTAGTCTTCACTTATACCTATTTACCATTGTCTTCTGAGACATCTGTTGTTCTTAATTTTGAGTACATACTGTTTACTGCTTCCACTATTGTACATTGCCTATTATTATATTCACTGATAGATTGTGAAATATTATCATGGTTTCATTCTGGGATTTAATCTCACACCCTATTTGGGTCATGCTTTGGGCCCAAACAGATTATATGATTGCAGGTATTGATTAGGGAAAGTGCCCAGCAACAGGTACTTGATGTGCTTCTTAGAAGTCAAATATCATGGGACTAAGCCAAGGATTATGATGATTACTAGTATATTTTTGTTTCTTTTGTGATTTTGAGACATATATTATTTATTACTATTGTTTTCTTTATTTGGTTGTTTTCCTAGGACATGTGATATGCTGCATATTTTTTTGTATAGAATGATGCTTGGTTATTTATCATATTAGTATTCTACTGTTTATTTCAGTTTTATGTTATTTAAGGCTTATACTATTGTATATTATTATTCTACTATGTTAGAATATTTCAATGATGGCATAGTTTCCCCAATATCACACCCTAGGCCCTCGTTGCTAGTCTAAATCCTTTGGAATTTGGGGAAATACACATGAGGCCATGTGGCCAACCTCGTACATGGAAATAGTTGACTGGTGCACTCGGATCTAGGATGTTACAAAGTGGTATCCGAAGATTTATTTCTGGTTTTATTTATTTTTTAGAGATGATATATAGAGACGAAAATGCAATGGATTTGGTACTAAGTTGTTCCCGTGAGTATCTACCCGATGTACAAGGTAAATCCAAATTACGTCGAATGAAATTATAATTATTGGATCTTGAGATATCAAAATTGATTCAATTTGACCATTGGGTGACACATGTGTTTGTGTTTTTATTATTGATATCATTTTAGTTCTATTTTTTTGCAACCTGATGAGATGCTGGTATGAAATCTCATGCATCATATAGAATCTTTTGAGAAATCACATGCCTTGCATTATTTCCATTCCATTTAAAGAACATTATTGATTGTATGATATTGTAATATATTTACATGCTAGATATTCCTACTGTTGTGATAGGTATAGTGATAGATATTCCAACTATTGTGATATGTGTATTCATAAGTGTTATGGTTGAATTGGATGGAAACCAATCTTTTACCCCCGAGGAGTATTGGACCTATTAAATCAGAATTTTTTGGATCACATTTCAGCCATGGAAGATAGATTTTTTTATGTGCTACATGTGATGCCAATATTTTATTCGATGGAAGTGTGGCCCCCCACAAATTGAAATTTGGAACATCATTTCTTTATTTTTCAAAAATAGGGGTTTTGAGGATGTTTTTGAGGCTTACTACCTAGAAACCAAGATAACACGACATGTGGTCCTATGAACAAATGCCAAGAGTTATTCTGTTTGAGAAGAGAAGAACTTTTTAAGTATATTTAGTGTGCTTATAGACCGTGTGTCTAGCCATGTTATAGAGAAGATGGGTTGTTGAGTTTTTATTAGGACACATCATGTACCTTACGTACACCCCATGTAGTTTTTCATATGACGACACATGTGGCACTGGCCTTGTAAAATTACATGGCTAGGAGGGAAGAACTGAGTACATGATGTGTGTAATCCTGATACTCCATGTACCGTGTTCCATTTCAAAACCTAAAAGATAGAGTTATATGCCCATGTAAGAGTTTAAAAGGAAACACTATGTGTCAGAATAACAAGTTGTGTACCTAGGGTGTTTACATGCCCAGGACAGCAGGAGTACATGACCATGAACGTGGTTAAATATAAATGTCGTGCATGGTTCTCACACACAGCGTACTCATATTTTGTTAAATTTTATGGATTTCTTCTCCGGTATAGTTCTTATGCTCTTAAACTGCATACCTTGATAAATAAGCTTATAATGAGGTTAATGTTCTGAACTTTACAGAGAAATGCTACTACGAAGACATATAATAGTACACTAGGAGGGTGGTGATGATCATACCTCGAAGGTGGTAGGTAATGGGATTCTAGTAGACCTTCTATATGTTCCAATTGTGTTACCATATGTTATAAAATGTCTAGGTGCTGATAAATTTTTACATGAAGGCTTTATGTGGTTCATGAAAACCATTCGGGGGACACCACAACTAGCCACATCAATGGAAGAACTGACCCGTGCATTCCAGCATCAGCATCTTCCCATGTTTTCTAGGGAAGGCATACCATATGTAGTAGATTCATAGATAAAGGCCAAGTTATCGATCTTCGATCATCTCGAGATGCGTCCCGAGGGGAGGGTCAAGCTTGCAACTTATATGCGGTGTGATTCCTACAAGAGGTGGTGGGATGTTACCATACAGACAGAGCATCAGTGAGGCCTGGTGTGGGGAAACTTTTCGACATTATTCTATGAGACATTCTATCCAGAGATACTAGGGGTTGAAAAATCTCTATAGTTTATGCATCTAGAGAAGGGTTATCTATTAGTTATGAATTAATCTACCCTCTTTATTGAGATTTAGCACTTCACACCAATTCTGATGGGTGATGATCTATCAAAGGATAGAAATTTTGAGGATGATCCCTTATACGAAATCTGGTCATAGGTGAATATCTTTTGGCTGACTGCTGTATAGGATATAATGACTATACTATGACTACTGATCAGAATTAGAGGGAATATCTATGTGTGAGTTAGGGCAGTTCTGCACCGAGATTTGGTACCGTTTCGACTGGTATCAAGAAGTGTATTCAAGAGCTCACAGATGGTGAATCTATTACTTAGAACGTATCTTATGATAACCATGTGAGGTGCTTTCAGTGTGGAAGAATTTGGCATACTATACCTCAATTCCTGATGAACCCAGTAGAGTGCCGATCTTGTTGAAATGAAGGTCATATATACCGTTTCGGTCAGTCGTTTCCACAAGAATATAGTGAGAGAGGGTCTACACCAACTCCACATTAAAGAGTAGGGTCAGAAACTTCTCAATAGTTAGGAAACTAAAATGTGTCAGGCCTTTTAGTCTGAGTTAGTGGTCGTGGTTGTGGTTCCCAAACTCCATGATCTTTGCAATAATAAGGAGGGTCAGCCCAGGGTGTCCATGGAGTGTCTCATAGAAGTGGTACGTGACCAAATTATGCAGTGCAACAATCCCAGTAAGTGCAGAATCTTGTGTCTTCTACTATCAGAGGTAATAGTTTATTCAACACTTTTTTAGATTATTGTAGAGACCTGAAGCTTGACGTACATGGACATTCCATTACTTTTGCGGAATACTTATAACATAACAAAAATATACACACAAGAACTGTAATAGTTTAGTGCCTTTGGAAACTTGGAACATAATCTTCTAATCTTGATGAAAGATCTTTAACATCTCCCATAAAGATCTTCCAATTTTTGTTTCCTTACCTAAAACCTTTCATTTAATCCTAGGGGAAAATAAAACATACAAAGGGTGATCTCAAATGCTCAGAAAGGGTAAGCAAGGATAAAATAAAACATACCATATACATTTGAACTTAAAAACATGAACATAATGTTTAAACATCAAAATATTGAGCAACGACATATAAGATGGAAGTACACAAGGAATAGATCATAATAGAACATAAATCATGATAAAATAGCATGGGAATAAAACATGTAATTGTGGTATCCATTAAGCACATGTAATGATTTCCATAGAAGCCAAGGCATTGGTGCCAAGACCATCTTAGTGGAAAAGTCCCTTTCTGAATCGAGTTCACTCCCCGTTCCAATCCTGTAATACTAAACCAGATTAACATACCATTCCATTCATGTCTATCTCATGAGATATAAATCTTTACCCAATTCATTGGAGGGAGATATAGGTCCCACCCATATCATAATGAAATCATTCTTACTTGTGCCACAAAATAAACATACATCACTCATAATAACCCAATAAATAAAATGGGTTTCATAAACATCATCCCATCTTCACATAATCCATATAAAAGAAATGGATATCATTTAATAATAAGAAATGTTAAACCATGTAAATCATAGAGACATGATACTTGAATCATACACATATGAAATAATGCCATCTTAGATGAAAAATGGTTTTGATAAAACACTTGAAATGAATTCTTGAGGAAAATATCCTTTCTCCTTCAAAATCATTCTCTTTCAAAAAAATGTCATGCAATTTTAAAAGAAAAGTATTTTTCTAAAAACAGTCATGAAATCTTTTGGAGTAATCTTCATAAAAATAAGTCTTTATAAAACCGTAAAAATCCTTTCTTGCCGTATACATTAAAAAACATTATTCTCGTACTTTTGCCTGAAATGTCAAAAAGTACCTTATAAAAGAAAGATTCCATATATACCATGTAGTAAAAGTCAAAAATGGGTAAAAAGGACATTAAACATACATGAATTTTTTTTAGAAAACTAGGACATGGATGATAAATATAACCCCAATAAATACTTACGAATAAACAATCTCGGATAAAAACGAGATTGGAAAAGTTATCCCTTACCTTAGGTCCGATATGCTTCGTACGTATCCCAAAATCTTGTATAATTATTTCAATAATGTCATTGACTTATTACAGAGTCATATTCAATGTTATTATATCATATATGGTTCATTTATGACTTTATATTACCCGTTCTTTTGTAAATTCATGTTAAGGTAGCATTTTGGGTAAAATCTTCTCATTTTTTGTTTGTGTTTTAACTTGTAATTATTCATATGATTACTTAGATCATGATTAATTACATCCAGAATGTAAAACATGATTTATATATAATATTTATTCTGAATATAAATATATATAATGGATCAAAAAATGGAATGAAATACACCATTCATGGAGACGGTAGGCCGTACGTACGCATGAACACTGTTTTCGTTTTCTTATTGAATTGAATGGAATTAAGTAGATGACATAAATATATATATATATACATAAATCCAGTAGTATTATTATGTCATATATTTAATTATTACTTATTATATATACTTCATAATCATTCTTGAATGGTTATCATGGAGAGTGAATCTCATCGCGTCGTGGAGACGGTATTCCGTACGTACGCACGAGCGATGATATCATTACCATGATCGTCGAATTGTATTAAAGTGTATGTATAATATTACAGATTCAATATCACTTTACAATAATCATATATATTCATTACTTTCACCATTATACTCATCCAAGTAAGGTGGTTGTGGAAAATAGATTACACCACGGCGTGGAGACGGTATTCCGTACGTACACACGCGCGGTGATTTCATTTTCCATAGGATGGATAGATGGTAAAATAGTGTTGTTTAGTACTTATAATAACATATCCGAATATGAGTGATACTGATATTATTACTTCATAATGAAACAACTAAAGAAGAAGTGGAAGAAGAAATAAAGTTGAAAGAATCGGTAACGGACATTACCTCTTCTTTGAAGCGCCTCTTTGAGACCTCCTCTTAGGGCACTAAATTTGGTCATTGAAGAAGACCAGAACCTCTAGGATGTTTCTATGGAAGTGGAGAAGATAATTTGACAGGGTTTGGCCGAGCATTAAGGCACAATGTGGTGTTAGGAAGAGAGGGAGGAGGTTCCCTTTTATAAGGGAGGAGAGGGGCACCTTTGAAAAAACTAAAAATATTATTTTATTATAAAGTCATATTCGGTTTTTAATAGATCCAAATTGAGTTATTTATAAGATAAGGTGGGTATGGGTCGAAATCCTCTCATCTAATATGATTTATACAAGTTTAAGTTTCTATTTTGTCCTTATCATTTAGATTTAACCTTAAGTTAAATAATTTTACTTTTACCGTGTCTTCATGTTTTCTTACACTATAAGGTTAATAAACTTACAATAACAAGCCAAACGAACCCAAAGTTGTTTATTATTAATATATATAACATTATCTAAGTCATGTTTCCGAACCTTATGTTTTTAGGAATAAAATAACAATTAATAATATAATATTTTAAAAAAGCTATTTTATGTCAAATTTGACACTATTTGGTAATTGAATTTTGTGAAAATCATAACAGAATTATTAGTTCTAAAAAAGATAACTAAAGAAATAATAACATGTCATATTAACCTATAAAATTAGTGCAATACATAAAAAGTCCCAAATTACATTTATTTGGGTATTTATAACATCAATTATGTCAATATTTCATTAATAAGATAATTACTGCATCAACATTGTGTCATAAATAAATTAAAATATTTAATGTCTAAAAATTATTAATGAAATACCATTATGTAGGAAATAGTTTTAGCTTTATAATGAATATTTATAGTCTAATTTATCTTATGTATAACTCTATATTAAAATGATTTACTTATTAAACTTTGATTTTAACTATTTTAACCCTTCTTTAAATAAATTAATATTAAATTTCCTAATCTATTCCAAGTGGGCCTAAATGGTCACATTTTATTGGTAAGGTTGTTTTTGGTCGAATTACACTTATCCAATAGAATTAGAATATGTGTTAGGGTAATAATAATATCATTTTTCCCTTAATTATCCTATTTACTTTTAACCATGGTAAATAAATGCAAAAAGTTACTATTGACCAAAAAACATTTTCATCGCATTGAACCACATTTTAGCCCTTGATATTAACCGTTTCTCTCGGATTTTCAAAATTCCACTCACATAAGCGGTCAAATTATGATTTATGAAAAATTCAGTTTTTTTAACAACCACTTAGTGGTTTCACTATTCATTAAAATATGAAAGTTTCCAGAAAAATACCAAAAATTAGGCCTAAGCTATATTTGATATTATGAATTAACAAATTAGGTCTATTTTACCAAATTCAAAACATATCAGTTGCATTAATTAATTTAAAAATTAATTCTCGTCGTCAAAAAAATAGCACGTTTTTAAGAGATAATAACAATCAAAAGATTGACAGTTGTTTATGTTTGTTATAAATGTGAAATTACATCCATTGAACAACATTTTATTAAATGGTAAAAATATATTCTAAATATACTTTAAAACCACTCAAATTAATAATTTATCACTATTAATTATTTCGATTAAAAAAGTTGTTTTTAATTAAAATTTAGTAATTTTCACTATTCATCATAATATGAAAGTTATCTGAAAAGTACCAAAATTTCACCCTAAGATAATTTTGATATTCCAAATCCAAAAATGAAGTCCATTTTGAAAGATAAAATTTATAAAATTTCAAAAAGTGGGTATTACTATTCATAACGGCTAGTTCATAATAATATTATAATAATATCTCATTTAGTGAAACTCGGTATTGTGTACTACACACGCTATCAAGGAAGGTCTTTATTGCGTGTAATGTAAGCCATGTCAGGGATGCATGTAGTGAAAGCTCCTTTTGGTGTAGCGTACAACACAAGACATTAATGAAATTAAAAATAATATTTTTCATAAAATCTCGGGGTGTTACATTCTACCCCCCTTAAAATGAATTTCGCCCTCAAAATTCGTCGGGGTTATAAATGATTTACTAATAGAATGTTTCTTTAATAGAAACCCACATCGTAAAAAGGAATACCAAAACATGGATTTAAAAACTAAAGTATGAAACATAATGGTTACCCAAATTAACTCATCAGTGGGTTTTCACGTAGTAGAACATTGGTGAAAATATGGATATGAAAGAAAAATCTAACCATCAAGTTCTGATGGAGAGTGGTAGAGAACATGGCTATGAAAAATCCAACAATCACAAAGCCATAAATTTGTGATGATCTAGGGTACCATCTGATTCATCAGATATAAGGGCACTAGGACAACATTTTTGGTTTTCTAGATCATTTCCCTAAAGTTGAAGAATTTTAATTAGAAAAAATACTTACTTTATTTTGGTACAATCTCCCTATTGTTCGTGCCTTGAACAATTTACACTTCATCCCTTAAAGAAATGAAGTTGATTTTGTTATTTTTGAAGTTTTATTAGATCATGTTATAGAATGATAGGTCATTCCATCTGTCTCAAACAAAAGGTTAGCAAAATTTATTAAATATACATAAGTCGATCTATAGTGAGATTAATCATATATGGTTCCTAAAATGGACTTATACTTCATATATCATACTGCTTAATATAATAAAACTAGTTTCTACTAAACAAGGACTTCCTGTAGGCCAGTGGTAGGCAATATAGGCCAGTCGCACTTCAGTTGTGGGTTCGATTCCTACATCCTTGTCCGACGCGATGGGCTGTCACCCCTCCTGCAGGTTGTCCTTTCTCTAAAACTACATTACTATAACATCCCATCAATAATATCGAGAAAAGTTCTATCCTTTAACAAAACTATCTTATGTCCAACATAATCCATTCCAATCATTATCTAAAATACTTCGGTCCAAGATCATAGTATAAAGAAAACGATTACTTGAAATGTCATCAACCAACCATCATTTATCCCCCATTATCTTGTTGGTCACATTCCAATCATTTGAATACTTTAATCATGTATTCTCTTTAAAAATGAATACCCATTAAACCTTAGTGAAAACATGAATGCTGTCAAAAGTTAACTCATTGCACATACCAAAATCCAAAAATTCTATATACTCAAACCATGATATCACCTTCTCCTTATACCAGTCATGAGCTCATTAATACTATCAAACATTTAATTTTCTCCTTATACATTCATTATGCGCATATCATCTAATTTCCAAAAATACTGGTACCATTCAACACACACTTTCAAAACTTAAGGAAAAAAAACTGTGTAAAAATACATAGATGTCTCTTTATTCCATAGTACCATGAGATTACTTACACAATATTACACTTGATAAACATGTAATCATTCCACTACTTTTTTAAACCATTGAACGAGCTTCAACAATTCTTTCATCTCACATATAATTTGTAGTATCTTCATCATCATCAACATAAATATTACACATACGACCATACTGATTCTCTTAATGAGACTTTCCCTTAGGGAATTGGTTTTCATAATTCCCATACTTCCCACATTTAAAACATTTAACCATTGTTGATGTCGTAGCAATACCATTATCCTCATCCATGGTGTAAACTGAACCTTTTCCTTTGCACTTACTGGCTTTATGTCCTTGTTTTCCACACCCAAAGCATATTCTAGTTCCTTTGAAACATTCTCCTTGATGCCTCTTCCCACATGATTTACATAGGGGAAATTGAACTTTCTTTCCTCTATGATTGTCAAGAAACTCCATCTTTCTCTTATTAGCTGAGTCAGGAAACTTACCAAATTTGAGTTTATTGATCATATTATGAGATTTCTGATTCAACATAATAATGATGTTTGGACTTCCAAATCCCATTTCATTTGGTTTCTCATGAATAATATCATTCAATTGTCCATCAGGTCCTCTATTATCGTGAATCTTCCTATTTCCAGCAATTTTGTAAAACCCAAAAAAGTAGTGTGAGAGGAAAAAATCATGCTAGGGAAAAAACATAGTAAAGGGGGAGTACCCTCAATATCTAACATCTTAGGTTAAATTCTATGATCGTTACCACAGTTCTAGGACTATATCCTATACGTATAATTATCCTTAGGGACATCCCAAGACTTACCTTAAAAATATCTCTAGGGATCTCACCAACGTTTTCGCATCCTAGTTTCCAAAGGTTGACTAAACCTTTCCTATGATACCAACTTTAGAGAGCCGAAGCTTGATGCACATGAACATTACATTACTTTTGTGGAATAATTATTACATAACAAAAATAGACACACAAGGACCGTAATAGTTTAGTGCCTTTGGGAACTTGGAACATAATCTTCTAATCTTGGTGAAAGATCTTCAACATCTCCCATAAAGATCTTCCACTTTTTGTTTCCTTACCTAAAACCTTTCTTTTAATCCTGGGGGAAAATAAAACATAAAAAGGGTGAGCTCAAATGCTCAGTAAGGGTAAGCATGGATAAAATACAACACACCATATACATTTGAACTTAAAAACATGAACATAATGTTTAAACATCAAAATCTTGAGCAACGACATAAAACATGGAAGTACACAAGGAATAGATCATAATGGAACATAAATCATGATAAAATAGCATGGGAATAAAACATGTAATTTTGGCATCCATTAAGCACATCTAATGATTTCCATAGTAGCCAAGGCATTGCTGCCAAGACCATCTTAGTGGACAAAGTCCCTTTCTGAATCGAGTTCACTCCTCGTTCCAGTCTTGTAATACTGAACCAGATTAACTTACTCTTCCAACCATGTCTATCTCATGAGATATAAATCTTTACCCAATGCATTGGAGGGAGATATTGGTTCCACCCATCTCATAATTAAATCATTCTTACTTGTGCCACAAAATAAACATACATCACTAATAATAACCCAATAAATAAAATAGGCTTCATAAACAACATCCCATCATCACATAATCCATATAAAAGAAATGGATATCATTTAATAATAAGAAAAGTGAAACCATGTAAATCATAGAGACATGATACTTGAAACACACTCATATGAAATAATTTCATCTAAGATGAAAAATGGTTTTGATAAAACACTTGAAATGAATTCGTGAGGAAAATATCCTTTCTTCTTCAAAATCATTCTATTTCCACAAAATATCATGCAATTTTAAAAGAAAAGGATATTTTTGAAAATATTCATGAATTATTTTGGAGGACGCTTCATGAAAATAAGGCTTTATAAAACCACAAAAATCCTTTCATGTCGTATACGTTAAAAAAACATTCTTCTCGTACTTTTTCCGGAAAAGTCAAAAAGTACCTCATAAAAGAAAGATTCCATACATACCATGTAGTAAAAGTCAAAAATGGGTTAAAGGGACATTAAACATACATGAAATATTTTTAGAAAATAAGGACATGGATGATAAATATAACCCTAGTAAATACTTACGAATAAACAATCTCGGATAAAAACGAGATTGGAAAAGTTATCCCTTACCTTAGGTCTGATATGCTTCGTACGTATCCAAAACTCCTGTATAATGATTTAAACAATGTCATTGACTTATTACAGAATCATATTCATTGTTATTATATCATATATGGTTCACTTATGACTTTATATTACCCGTTCTTTTGTAAATTCTTGTTAAAGTAGCATTTTGGGTAAAATCGTCTCATTTGTCGTTAGTGTTTTAACTTGTAATTATTCATATGATTACTTAGATCATGATTACATACATCCAAAATGTAAAACATGATTTATATATAATATATATTAATAATATACATATATATAATTGATTGATAAATGGAAATAAATACCCCATTCATGGAGACGGTGGGTCGTACGTACGCATGAACACTGTTTTCGTTTCCTTATTGAATTGAATGGAATTAAGTAGATGACATAAATATATATATACCTAAATCAAGTAGCATTATTATGTCATATATTTAATGATTACTTATTATATATACTTTATAATCGTTCTTGAATGGTTATCATGGAGAGTGAATCTCATCGCGTCGTGGAGACTGTATTCCGTACGTACGCACGAGCGATGATATCATTCCCATGATCGTCGAATTGTATTAAAGTGTATATATAATATTACAGAATCAATATCCCTTTAAAATAATCATATATATTCATTACTTTCACCATTATACCCATCCAATTAAGGTGGCGGTGGAAAATAGATTACACCACGGCGTGGAGACGGTATTTCATACGTACGCACGCAGGGTGATTTCATTTTCCGTAGGATGGATAGATGGTGAAATAGGGTTGTTTAATAATTATAATAAAATATCACTATTTTAGTGATACTTATTTTATTACTTCATAATGAAACAACTAAAGAATAAGAAGTGGAAGAAGAAATAAAGTTGAATGAATCGGTAACGGACATTACCTCTTCTTTCAAGCACCTCTTTGAGACCTCCTCTTAGGGCAATAAATTTGTCTTTGAAGAAAACAATAACCTCTAGGATGTTTCTAAAGAAGTGTAGAAGAGATTTTGGCAGGGTTTGGCCAAGCTTTAAGGCTCAAAGTTGTGTGAGGAAGAGAGGGAGGAGGTGCCTTTTTATAAGGGATGAGAGGGGCACATTTGGAAAAATTAAAAATATTATTTTATTATAAAGTCATATTCGGTTTTTAATAGATCCAAATTGAGTTATTTAGAAGATATGGTGGGTATGGGTCTAAATACTCTCATCCAATTGAATTTATACAAGTTTAGGTTTCTATTTTAACTTTATCATTTAGATTTAACCTTAAGTTAAATAATTTTACCTTTACCGTTTCTTCTTGTTTTCTTACACTATAAGGTTAATAAACTTACTATAACAAGCCAAAAGAACCAAAGTTGTTTATTATTAATATATATAACATTATCTATGTCATTTTGACAAGCCTTATATTTTTAGGAATAAAATAGAAATTAATAATATAATATTTGTTTTAAAAACTATTTTATTTCAATTTTGACGCTATTTGGTAATTCATTTTTGTGAAAATCATAACAGAATTATTAGTTCAAATAAAGTTAACTAAATAAATTATAACATGTAATATTAACCTAGAAAATTAGTGGAATTCATAACAAGTCTCAAATGACCTTTATTTGGGTATTTATAACATCAATTATGTCAATATTTCATTATTAAGATAATTACTGCATCATCATTATGTCATAAATAAAATAAATTATTTAATTTCTAAAAATTATAAATAAAATACCATTATGTAATAAATAGTTTCAGATTTTTAATGAATATTTATAGTTGAATTTATCTTATGTATAACCCTATATTAAAAATGATTTACTTATTAAACTTTGATTTTAACTATTTTAACCCTTCATTACATAAATTAATATCAAATGTCCTAATCTAATCCAAGTGGGCCTAAATACTCATATTTTACTCCTAAGGTTGTTTTTGGTCGAATTACACCTATCAAATAGAATTAGGACATGTGTTAGGGTAATAATAATATCATTTTTACCCTTAATTATCCTATTTACTTTTAACCGTGGTAAATAAAAGTAAAAAGTTACTATTCACCAAAAAATAGTTCCATATCATTGAACCACATTTTAGTCCTCTATATTAACCGTGTCTCTTGTATTTTTGAAATTCCACTCACAGAAGTGGTAAAATTATGTTTAATGACAAATTCAATTTTTTTAACTACCACTAAGTGGTTTCACTATTCATCAAAAAATGAACGTTTCCAGAAAAATACCAAAAATTAGGCCTATGCTATATTTGATATTATTAATTCAAAAATGATTTCTATTTTACCAAATTTAAAACATATCATTTTCATTAATTAATTTAAAAATTAATTCTCGTCGTCAAAACAAATAGCGTGTTTTTAAGAGATAATAACTATCAAAAGATTGACACTTGTTTCTGTCTGGTTTAAATGTGAAATTACATCCAATGACCAAAAATGTATTAAATGGTAAAATGATATTCTAAATATAATTTAAAACTATTAAAATTAATAATTTATCACTATTAATTATTTCGATTAAAAAAGTAGTTTTTAATTAAAATTTAGTAATTTTCACTATTCATCAGAATATGAAAGTTATCCGAGAAGTACCAAAATTTCACCCTAAGTTAATTTCAATATTCCGAATCCAAAAATGAAGTCCATTTGGAAAGATAAAATTTATAATATTTCAAAAAGTGGTTACTACTATTCATAATGGCTAGTTCATAATAATATTATAATCATATCTCGTTTAGTGAACCTCAGTATTGTGTACTACACACACTATTGAGGAAGGTCTTTATTTCGTTTAATGTAAGACAAGTCAGGGATGCATTTTGTGCAAGATCCTTTTGGTGTAGCGTACAACACAAGACATTAATGAAATTAAAAAGAATATTTTTCATAAAATCTTGGGGTGTTATATTCTACCCCCCTTAAAATGAATTTCTCCCTCGAAATCCGTCGGGGTTATAAATGGTTTAATACTAGAATGTTTCTTTAATATAAACCCACATCGTAAAAAGGAATACAAAAACATGGCTTTAAAAACTAATGTATGAAACATAACGATTATCCAAATTAACTCATCACGGGTTTTCACGTAGGAGAACATAGGTGAAAATATGGATATGGAAGAAAAATCTAACCATCAAGTTCTGATGGAGAATGGTAGAGAACATGGCTATGAAAAAGCCAACAATCAAAAACCCATAAATTTGTGATGATCTAGGGTACCATCTGATTCATCGGATATAAGGGCACTCGGACAACATTTTTGGTTTTCAAGATCATTTCCCTAAAGATGAAGAATTTAAATTAGAATAAATACTTAATTTATTTTGGTACAATCTCACTATTGTTTGTGCCTTGAACAATTTCCACTTCATATCTTAAAGAAATGAAGTTGAATTTGTTATTCGTGAAGTGTTAGCAGATCATGTGATAGAATGACGGGTTTTTCCATCTGTCTCAAACAAAATGTTAGCAAATGTTATTAAATATACATAATTCAATCTATAGTGAGATTAATCATATATGGTTCCTAAAATGGACTTATACTTCATATATCATACTGATTAATATAAGAAAACTAGTTTCTACTAAACAGGGACTTCCTGTAGGCCAGTGGTAGGCGATAAAGGCCAGTTGCACTTCGGTTGTGGGTTCGATTCCCACAGCCTTGTCCGACGCGATGGGCTGTCACCCGTCCTGCAGGTTGTCCGTTTTCTAAAACTACATTACTATAACATACCATCAATAATATCTAAAAAAGTTATATCCTTAAACAATACTATCTTATGTCCAACATAATCCATTCCAATATTTATCTAAAATACTTCGGTCCAAGCTCATAGTATAAAGAAAACGACTACTTGAAATGCCATCAACCAACCATCATTTATCCCCCATTATCTTGTTGGTCACATTCCAATCATATGAATACCTTAATCATGTATTCTCTCAAAAAATGAATACCCATTAAACCTTAGTGAAAAAATGAATGCTGTCAAAAGTTAACTCCTTCCACATACCAAAATCCAAAAATTCTATATACTCAAACCATGATATAACCTTATCCTTATATCAGTCATGAGCTCATGAATACTATCAAACATTTAATTTTCTCCATATCCCTTCATTATGCGCATATCATCTACTTTCCAAAAATACTGGTACCATTCATCACACACTTTCAAAACATAAGGAAATATAACAGTGTAACAATCCTTAGATGTCTCTTTATTCCATAGTACCATGAAATTACTTATACAACATTACAGTTGATAAACATGTAATCATTCCAATACCTTCTTAAACAATCGACCGAGCTTCAACAATTCTTTCATCTCACATATCATTTGTAGTCTCTTCATCATCATCAACATAAATATTACCCATACGACCATACTGATTCTCTACATGAGACATTCCCATAGGGAATTGGTTTGCATAATGCCCGTACATTCCACATTTAAAACATTTAACCATTTTTTATGTTGTAGAAATACCATTATCCTAATCCATGGTGTTAACTAAACCTTTTCCTTCGCACATAATAGCTTTAAGTCCTTCTTTTCCACACCCAAATCATCTTCCAGTTCCATTGAAACATTCTCCATGATGCCTCTTCCCACATGATTTACATAAGGGAAATTGAACTTTCTTTCCTCTATGATCATCATGAAACTCCATCTTTCTCTTATTATCCGAGTCAAGAAACTTAACAAATTTGAGTTTATTGATTATATTATGAGATTGCTGATTCGGCATAATAATGATTTTTGGACTTTCAAATCCCATTTCATTTGGTTGCTCATTGAATAATATCATTCCATTTTCCATCATATCCTCCATTATTGTGAATCTTCTTGTTTCCAGCCATTTTCTAAAACCCAAAAAGAATAGTGTGAGAGGAAAAAATCATGCTAGGGAAAACAACATAGTAAAGGGGGAGTACCCTCAATATCTAACATCTTAGGTTAAATTATAAGATTGTTACTATAGTTCTAGGACTATATCCTATACGTATACTTATCCATAGGGACATCCCTAGACATACCTTAGAAATATCTCTAGGGATATCACTAACGTTTTCGCATCCTAGTTTCCAAAGGTTGACAAAACCTTTCCTCTGATACCAACTGTAGAGACCCGAAGCTTGACGTACATGTACATTACATTACTTTTTCAGAATAATTATTACCTAAAAAAAATAGACACAGAAGGACTGTAATAGTTTAGTGCCTTTGGAAACTTGGAACACAATCTTCTAATCTTGGTGAAAGATCTTCAACATCTCCCATAAAGATCTTCCACTTTTTTTTCCTTACCTAAAACCTTTCTTTTAATCCTAGGGGAAAATAAAATATAAAAAGGGTGAGCTCAAATGCTCAGTAAGGGTAAGCATGGATAAAATAAAACATACCATATAAATTTGAACTAAAAAACATGAACATAATGTTTAAACATCAAAATCTTGAGCAAAGACATAAAACATGGAAGTACACAAGAAATATATCATAATGGAACATAAATCATGATAAAATAGCATGGGAATAAAACATGTAATTGTGTCATCCATTAAGCACATGTAAGGATTTTTATAGTATCCAAGGCATTGCTGCCAAGACCATCTTAGTGGACAAAGTCCCTTTCTGAATCAAGTTCACTCCTTGTTCCAGTTCTGTAATACTGAACCGAATTAACTTACCTTTCCATCCATGTCTATCTCATGATATATAAATCTTTACCCAATGCATTGGAGGGAGATATAGGTCCCACCCATCTCATAATGAAATCATTCTTACTTGTTCCACAAAATAAATATACATCACACATAATAACCTAATAAATAAAATGGGTTTCACAAAAATCATCCCATCATCACATAATCCATATAAAAGAAATGGATATCATTTAATAATAAGAAATGTTAAACCATGTAAATCATAGAAACATGATACTTGAAACATACACATATGAAATAATGTCATCTTAGATGAAAAATGGTTTTGATAAAACACTTGAAATGAATTCTTGATGAAAATATCCTTTCTTCTTCAAAATCATTATCTTTCCACAAAATGTCATGCAATTTTAAAAGAAAAGGATTTTGTTGAAAATATTCATGAAATATTTTGGAGGAAGCATCATGAAAATAAGGCTTTATAAAACCGTAAAAATCCTTTCATGTCGTATACGATAAAAAAACATTTTTCTCCTGCTTTTGCCGGAAAATTCAAAAAGTACCTCGTAAAAGAAAGTTTCCATACTTACCATGTAGTAAAAGTCAAAAATGGGTAAAAAGGACATTAAACATACATGAAATTTATTTTATAAAAAAAGGACATGGATGATAAATATAACCCCAGTAAATACTTACGAATAAACAATCTCGGATAAAAACGAGATTGGAAAAGTTATCCCTTACCTTAGGTCCGATATGCTTCGTACGTATCCAAAAATCCTTTATAATGATTTAAATAATGTCATTGAATTCTTACAAAATCATATTCATTGTTATTATATTATATAGTGTTCATTTATGAATTTATATTACCCGTTCTTTTGTAAATTCATGTTAAAGTAGCGTTTTGGGTAAACTCGTCTCATTTGTCGTTCGTGTTTTAACTTGTAATTATTCATATGACTACGTAGATCATGATTACATAAATCCAGAATGTAAAACATGATTTATATATAATATATATTTCGAATATACATATATATAATGGATCGATAAATGGAAGGAAATACACTATTCATGGAGATGGTAGGCCGTACGTACAATTGAACGCTGTTTTCGTTTCCTTATTGAATTGAATGGAATTAATTAGATGACATAAATATATATATACATAAATCCAGTAGCATTATTATGTCATATATTTAATGATTACTTATTATATATACTTTATAATCATTCTTCAATGGTTATCATGGAGAGTGAATCTCATCACGTCATGGAGACGGTATTCCGTACGTACGCACGAGCGATGATATCATTCCCATGATCGTAGAATTGTATTAAAGTGTATGTATAATATTATAGAATCAATATCACTTTACAATAATCATATATATTCATTACTTTAACCATTATACCCATCCAAGTAAGGTGGTGGTGGAAAATAGATTACACCACGGCATGGACACGGTATTCCGTACGTATGCATGCACAATGATTTTGTTTTCCGTAGGATGGATAGATGGTGAAATAGGGGTTTTTCATACATATAATAACATATCATTATATGAGTGATACTGATGTTATTACTTCATAATGAAACAACTAAAGAAGAATAAGTGGAAGAAGAAATAATGTTGAATGAATTGGTAACATACATTACCTCTTCTTTGAAGCGCCTCTTTGAGACCTCCTCTTAGGGCACTAAAATCGGTCTTTGAAGAAGACCAGAACCTCTAGGATGTTTCTATGGAAGTGGAAAAAATAATTTGGCAGGGTTTGGACGAGATTGAAGGCTCAAAGTGGTGTGAGGAAGAGAGGGAGGAGGTTCCCTTTTATAAGGGAGGAGAGGGGCACCTTTTGAAAAATTAAAAATATTATTTTATTATAAAGTCATATTCGGTTTTTAATAGCTCCAAATTGAGTTATTTAGAAGATAATGTGGGTATGGGTTGAAATACTCTCATAAAATAGAATTTAGACAAGTTTAGTTTTCTATTTTAACCTTATCATTTAGATTTAACCTTAAGTTAAATAATTTTACTTTTATCGTGTCTCCTTGTTTTCTTACACTATAAGGTTAATAAACTTATTATAACAAGCCAAACGAACCCCAAGTTGTGTACTACACACGCTATCGAGGAAGGTCTTTATTGCGTGTAATGTAAGCCAAGTTAGTGATGCATTTTGTTCAAGCTCCTTTTGGTGTAGTGTACAACACAAGAAATTAATGAAATTATAAAGAATATTTTTCATAAAATCTCAGGGTGTTACATTCTACCTCCTTTAAAAGGAATTTTGCCCTCGAAATTCGTCGGGGGTTATAAATGGTTTACTACTCGAATGTTTCTTTAATAGAAACCCACATCGTAAATAGGAATACCAAAACATGGCTTTAAAAACTAAAGTATGAAACGTAACGGTTACCCAAATTAACTCATCACTGGGTTTTCAGGTAGGATAACATAGGTGAAAATATGGATATGGAAGAAAAATCTAACCATCATGTTCTGATGGAGGGCGGTAGAGAACATGGCTATAAAAAAGCCAACAATCACAAAGCCATAAATTGTGATGATCTAGGGTACCATCTGATTCATCGTATATAAGGGCACTAGGACAACATTTTTGGTTTTCAAGATCATTTCCCTAAAGATGAAGAATTTGAATTAGAATAAATACTTACTTTATTTTGGTACAATCTCACTATTTTTCATGCCTTGAACAATTTCCACTTCATCTCTTAAAGAAATGAAGTTGAATTTGTTATTCGTGAAGTGTTAGTAGATCATGTGATAGAATGACGGGTCATTCCATCTGTCTCAAACAAAAGGTTAGGAAATGTTATTAAATATACATAAGTCAATATATAGTGAGATTAATCATATATGGTTCCTAAAATGGACTTATACTTCATATATCATACTGCTTAATATAATAAAACTAGTTTCTACTAAACAGGGACTTCCTGTAGGCCAGTGGTAGGCGATAAAGGCCAGTCGCACTTCAGTTGTGGGTTCGATTCCCACAACCTTGTCCGACGCGATGGGCTGTCGCCCGTCCTGCAGGTTGTCCTTTTTTCAAATCTACATTACTATAACATCCCATAAATAATATCGAAAAAAGTTCTATCCTTAAACAATACTATCTTATGTCCAACATAATCCATTCCAATATTTATCTAAAATACTTCGGTCCAAGCTCATAGTATAAAGAAAACGATTACTTGAAATTTCATCAACCAACCATCATTTATACCCCATTATCTTGTTGGTCACATTCCAATCATATGAATACCTTAATCATGTATTCTCTTTAAAAATGAACACCCATTAAACCTTAGTGAAAAAATGAATGCTGTCAAAAGTTCACTCTTTCCACATACCAAAATCCAAAAATTCTACATACTCAAACCATGATATAACCTTCTCCTTATATCAGTCATGAGATCATGAATACTATCAAACATTTAATTTTCTCCTTATCCCTTCATTATGCGCATATCATCAACTTTCCAAAAATACTGGTACCATTCATCACACACTTTCAAAACATAGCGAAATACAACAGCGTGACAATCCTTATCTGTCTCTTTATTCCATAGTACGATGAGATTACTTATACAACATTACACTTGATAAACATTTAATCATTCTAATACCTTCTTAAACCATTGACCGAGCTTCAATAATTCTTTCATCTCACATATCATTTGTAGTCTTTCATCATCATAAACATAAATATTACCCATATGACCATACTGATTCTCTTCATGAGACTTTCCCTTAGGGAATTGGTTTGCAAAATTCCCGTACATTCCACATTTAAAACATTTAACCATTGTTGATGTCGTAGCAATACCATTATCCTCATCCATAGTGTTAACTGAACCTTTTTCTTTGCACATACTGGCTTTATGTCCTTCTTTTACACACCCAAAGCATCTTCCAGTTCCTTTGAAACATTCTCCTTGATGCCTCTTCCCACATGATTTACATAGGGGATATTGAACTTTCTTTCCTCTATGATCATCATGAAACTTCATCTTTCTCTTATTATCCGAGTCAGCAAACATACCAAATTTTAGTTTATTGATCATATTATGAGATTTCTAATTCATCATAATAATGATGTTTGGAATTCCAAATCCCATTTCATTTGGTTTCTCATGAAGAATATCATTCCATTGTTCACCATATCCTCCATTATCGTGAATCTTCTGGTTTCCATCCATTTTCTAAAACCCAAAAAGAATAGTGTGACAGGAAAAAATCATGCTAGGGAAAACAACATAGTAAAGGGGGATTACCCTCAATATCTAACATCTTAGGTTAAATTCTAATATCGTTACCTTAGTTCTAGGACTATATCCTATATGTATACTTATCCTTAGGGACATCCCGAGACATACCTTAGAAATATCTCTAGGGATCTCACTAACGTTTTTGAATCCTAGTTTCCTATGGTTGACTAAACCTTTCCTCTGATACCAACTGTAGAGACCTGAAGCATGACGTACATGGACATTACATTATTTTTGCGGAATACTTATTACATAACAAAAATAGACACACAAGGACGGTAAAAGTTTAGTGCCTTTGGAAACTGAAAACATAATCTTCTAATCTTAGTGAAAGATCTTCAACATCTCCCATAAAGTTCTTCCACTTTTTGTTTCCTTACCTAAAACCATTCTTCTAATACTGGAGGAAAATAAAACATAATAAGGGTGAGCTCAAATTCTCAGTAAGGGTAATCATGGATAAAATAAAACATACCATATACATTTGAACTTAAAAACATGAACACAATGTTTAAACATCAAAATCTTGAGAAATGACATAAAACATGGAAGTACACAAGGCATAGATCATAATGGAACATAAATCATGATAAAATATCATGGGAATAAAACATGTAATTGTGGAATCCATTAAGCACATGTAATGATTTCCATAGTAGCCAAGGCATTGCTTCTAAGACCATCTTAGTGGATAAAGTCCCTTTATGAATCGAGTTCACTCCTAATTCCAGTCCTGTAATACTGAACCAGATTAAGTTACCGTTCCAGCCATGTCTATCTCATGAGATATAAATTTTTACCCAATGCATTGGAGGGAGATATAGGTCCCACCCATCTCATAATGTAATCATTCTTACCTGTGCCACAAAATAAACATACATCACTCATAATAACCCAATAAATAAAATGGGTTTCATAAACATCATACCATCATCACATAATCCATATAAAAGAAATGGATATAATTTAATAATAAGAAAAGTGAAACCATGTAAATCAAAGAGACATGATACTTGAAACATACACATATGAAATAATGTCATCTTAGATGAAAAATGGTTTTGATAAAACACTTGAAATGAATTCTTGAGGAAAATATCCTTTGTTCTTCAAAATCATTCTCTTTCCACAAAATGTCATGTAATTTTAAAAGAAAAGGATTTTGTTGAAAATAGTCATGAAATATTTTGGAGGAAGCTTCATGAAAATAAGGCTTTATAAAACCGAAAAAATCCTTTCATGTCGTATATGTTAAAAAAACATTCTTCTCGTACTTTTGCTGGAAAAGTCAAAAAGTGCCTCTTAAAAGAAAGATTTCATACATACCATGTAGTAGAAGTCAAAAACGGGTAAAAAGGACATTAAAAATACATGAAAAAATTTAGAAAACAATGACATGGATGATAAATATAACACCAGTAAATACTTACGAATAAACAATCTCGGATCAAAACGATATTGGAAAAGTTATCCCTTACCTTAGGTTCGATATGCTTCGTACGTATCCAAAAATCCTGTATAGTGATTTAAATAACGTCATTGACTTATTATAGAATCATATTCATTGTTATTATATCATATATGGTTCACTTATGACTTTATATTACCCGTTTTTTTGTAAATTCATGTTAAAGTAGAGTTGTTGGTAAAATCGTCTCATTTGTCGTTCAAGTTTTAATTTGTAATTATTCATATGATTACTTAGATCATGATTACTTACATCCAGAATGTAAAACATGATTTATATATAATATTTATTCATAATATACATATATATAATGGATCGATAAATGGAAAGAAATACACCATTAATGGAGACGGTAGGTCGTACGTACGCATGAACGCTGTTTTCGTTTCCTTATTGAATTGAATGGAATTAAGTAGATGGCATAAATATATATATACATAAATCCAGTAGTATTATTATGTCATATATTTAATGATTAATTATTATATATACTTCATAATCATTCTTGAATGGTTATCATGGAGAGTGAATCTCATCGTGTCGTGGAGACGGTATTCCGTAAGTACGCACGAGCGATGATATCATTCCCATGATCATAAAATTGTATTAAAGTGTATGTATAATATTATAGAATCAATATAACTTTACAATAATCATATATATTCATTACTTTCACCATTATACCCATCCAAGTAAGGTGGTGGTGGAAAATAGATTACACCACGGCGTGGAGACTGTATTCCGTACGTACGCACGCATAGTGATTTCGTTTTCTGTAGGATGGATAGATGGTGAAATAGGGTTGTTTAGTACTTATAATAACATATCAGTATATTATTGATACTGATGTTATTACTTCATAATGAAACAACTAAATAAGAAGAAGTGGAAGAAGAAATAAAGTTGAAAGAATCGGTAACGGACATTACCTCTTCTTTGAAGCGCCTCTTTGAGACCTCCTCTTAGGGAACTAAATTTGGTCTTTGAAGTAGACCAGAACCTCTTGGATGTTTCTATGGAAGTGGAGAAGAGAATTTGTCAGGGGTTGGACGAGATTTAAGGAACAAAGTGGTGTGAGGAAGAGAGGGAGGATGTTCCCTTTTATAAGGGAGGAGAGGGGCACCTTTGAAAAAACTAAAAATATTATTTTATTATAAAGTCATATTCGGTTTTTAATAGCTCCAAATTGAGATATTTGGAATATAAGGTGGTTATGGGTCGAAATCCTCTCATCCAATAGAATTTAGACAAGTTTAGGTTTCTATTTTAACGTTATCATTTAGATTTAACCTTATGTTAAATAATTTTACTTTTACAGTGTCTTCTTTTTTTCTTACACTATAATGTTAATAAACATACTATAACAAGCCAAAAGAACCCCAAGTTGTTTATTATTAATATATATAACATTATCTAAGTCATTTGGACAAACCTTAGATTTTTAGGAATAAAATAACAATTAATAAAATAATATTTGTTTTAAACATTGTTTTTTGTCAATTTTGACACTACTCGGTAATTGATTTTTCTGAAAAATCATAACAGAATGATTAGTTCTAAAAAAGGTAACTAAAGTAATAATAACATGTCATATTAACCTATAAAATTTATTTAATTTATAAAAAGTCTCAAATTACATTTATTTGGGTATTTATAACATCAATTATGTCAATATTTCATTAGTAAGATAATTACTGCATCATCTTTGTGTCATAAATAAATTAAATTATTTAATGTCTAAAAATTATAAATTAAATTCCATTATGTATGAAATAGTTTTATATTTATAATGAATATTTATAGTCTAATTTATCTTATGTATAACCCTATATTAAAAATTATTTACTTATTAAACTTTGGTTTTAACTATTTTAACCCTTCTTTAAATAAATTAATATTAAATTTCCCAATCTAATCCATGTGGGCCTAAATGGTCATATTTTATTCCTAACATAGTTTTTGGTCAAATTAAACTTATCCAATAGAATTAGGACATGTGTTAGGGTAATAATAATAGCATTTTCCCTTAATTATTCTATTTAATTTTAACCGTGGTAAATAAATGTAAAAAGTTACTATTCACCAAAAAAATATTTTCATCTCATTGAACCACATTTTATTCCTTGATATTAACCATGTCTCTCGGATTTTCTAAATTCCACTCACAGAAGCGGTAAAATTATGTTTTATGAAAATTCAGTTTTTTTAACAACCACTTAGTGGTTTCACTATTCATCAAAAAATGAAAGTTTCCAGAAAAATACCAAAAATAGGCCTAAGCTATATTTGATATTATGAATTAAAAAATAAAGTCTATTGTACCAAATTCAAAACATATCATTTTCAATAATTAACACTAAAAATTAATTCTCATCGTCAAAACAAATAGCGTGTTTTTAAAAGATAATAACTATCAAAAGATTGACACTTGTTTATGTCTGGTTTAAATGTGAAATTACATCCAATGACCAACATTGTATTAAATAGTGAAAACATATTCTAAATATACTTTAAAATCACTCAAATTAATAATTTATCACTATTTATTATTTCGATTAAAAAATTTGTTTTTAATTAAAATTTAGTAATTTTCACTATTCATCAGAATATGAAAGTTATCCGAAAACTACCAAAATTTCACCGTAAGCTAATTTAGATATTCCAAATCCAAAAATGAAGTCCATTTTGAAAAATAAAATTTATTAAATTCCAAAAAGTGGGTATTACTATTCATAACAGCTAGTTCATAATAATATTATAATAATATCTCATTTAGTGAAACTCGGTATTGTGTACTACACACGCTATCAAGGATGGTCTTTATTGTGTGTAATGTAAGACAAATCAGGGATGCATGTTGTGAAAGCTCCTTTTGGTGTAGGGTATTACACAAGACATTAATGAAATTAAAAAGAATATTTTTCCTAAAATCTCGGGGTGTTACATTCTACCCCCCATAAAATGAATTTCACCCTCGAAATTCATCAGGGTTATAAATGGTTTACTACTCAAAAGATTCTTTAATAGAAACCCACATCGTCAAAAAGAATACCAAAACATGGCTTTAAAAACTAATGTATGAAACGTAACGGTTACCCAAATTAACTCATCACTGGGTTTTCACGTAGGAGAACATAGGTGAAAATATGGATATGGAAGAAAAATCTAAACATCAAGTTCTGATGTAGAGTGGTAGAGAACATTTCTATGAAAAATACAACAATCAAAAAGCCATAAATTTTTGATGATCTAGGGTACCATCTGATTCATCCGATATAAGGTCACTGAGACAACATTTTTGGTTTTCCAGATCATTTCCCTAAAGTTGAAGAATTTGAATTTGAATAAATACTTACTTTATTTCGGTACAATCTCACTTTTGTTCGTGCCTTGAACAATTTCCACTTCATCCCTTAAATAAATGAAGTTGAATTTGTTATTCGTGAAGTGTTAGCAGATCATGTGATAGAATGACGGGTCATTCCATCTGTCTAAAAAAGGTTACCAAAAGTTATTAAATATAAATAAGTCGATCTATAGTGAGATTAATCATATATGGTTCTGAAAATGGACTTATAATTCATATATCATACTGCTTAATATAATAAAACTAGTTTCTACTAAACAGGGACTTCCTTTAGGACCGTGGTAGGCGATAAAGGCCAGTCGCATTTTAGTTGTGGGTTCGATTCCCACAGCCTTGTCCGACGTGATGGGCTATCGCACGTCTTGTAGGTTGTCCTTTTTCTAAAACTACAATACTATAACATCCCATCAATAATATCAAAAAAAGTTCTATCCTTAAACAAAACTATCTTATGTCTAACATAATCCATTCCAATATTTATCTAAAATAATTTTGTCCATGCTCATAGTATAAAGAAAACGATTACTTGAAATGTCATCAACCAACCATCACTTATCCCCCGTTATCCTGTTGGTCACATTCCAATCATGTGAATACCTTAATCATGTATTCTATTAAAAAATTAACACCCATTAAATCTTAGTGAAAACATGAATGATGTGAAAAGTTAACTCTTTCCACATACCAAAATTCCAAAATTCTATATACTCAAACCATGATATAACCTTCTCCTTATATCATTCATGAGCTCATGAATACTATCAAACATTTAATTTTATCCTTATCCCTTAATTATGCTTATATCATCTATTTTCCAAAAATACTGATACCATTCATCACACACTTTCAAAACTTAAGGAAACACAACTGTGTAACAATACTTAGATGTCTCTTTATTCCATAGTACCATGAGATTACTAATACAGTATTACACTTGATAAACATGTAATAATTCCACTACCTTCTTAAACCATTGACTGAGCTTCAACAATTCTTTCATCTCACATAACATTTGTAGTCTCTTCATCATCATCAACATAAATATTACCCATATGACCATACTGATCCCCTTCATGAGACATTCCCTTAGGGCATTGGTTTGCATAATGCCCATACATTCCACATTTAAAACATTTAACCATAGTTGATGTCGTAGTAATACCATTATCCTCATCCATGGTGTTAACTGAACCTTTTCCTTTTCACTTACTGGATTTATGTCCTTATTTTCCACACCCAAATCATCTTTTTGTTCCTTTTAAACATTCTCCGTGATGCCTCTTCCCACATGATTTACATAGGAGAAATTTAACATTCTTTCCTCTATGATCATCATGAAACTCCATCTTTATCTTATTAGCCGAGTCAGGAAACTTACCAAATTTGAGTTTATTGATCATATTATGAGATTTATGATTCGACATAATAATGATGTTTGGACTTCCAAATCCCATTTCATTTGGATTCTCATGAAGAATATCATTCCATTGTCCATCATATCCTCCATTATCCTGAATCTTCCTGTTTCCAGCCATTTTCTAAAACCCAAAAAGAATAGTGTGAGAGGCAAAATTCATGCTAGGGAAAACAACATAGTAAAGGGGGAGTACCCTCAATATCTAACATCTTAGTTTAAATTCTAAGATCGTTATCATAGTTCTAGGACTATATCCTATACGTATACTTATCCTTAGGAACATCCCTAGACATACCTTAGAAATATCTCTAGGGATCTCACTAACATTTTCACATCCTAGTTTCCAAAGGTTGACTAAACGTTTCCTATGATACCAACTGCAGAGATCCGAATCTTGATGTACATGGACATTACATTACTTTTTCGGAATACTTATTACATAACAAAAATGGACACACAAGGACCGTAATAGTTTAGTACCTTTGGAAGCTTGGAACATAATCTTCTAATCTTGGTGAAAGATCTTCAACATCTCCCATAAAGATCTTCCACTTTTTGTTTCCTTACCTAAATAACTTTTTTTAATCCTGGGATAAAATAAAACATAAAAAGGGTGAGCTCAAATGCTCAGTAAGGGTAAGCATGGATAAAATAATATATACCATATACATTTGAACTTAAAAACATGAACATAATGTTTAAACATCAAAATCTTGAGCAACGACATAAAACATGGAAGTACACAAGGCATAGATCATAATGGAACATAAATCATGATAAAATAGAATGGGAATAAAACATGTAATTGTGGAATCCATTAAGCACATGTAATGATTTACATACTATCCAAGGCATTGCTTCCAAGACCATCTTAGTGGACAAAGTCTCTTTCTGAATCGAGTTCACTCCTCGTTCCAGTCCTGTAATACTGAACCGGATTAAATTACCATTCCACCCATGTCTATCTTAGGATATATAAATCTTTACCCAATTCATTGGAGGGAGATATAGGTCCCACCCATCTCATAATGAAATCATTCTTACTTGTGCCACAAAATAAACATACATCACTCATAATAACCCAATAAATAAAATGGGTTTCATAAACATCATCCCATCATCACATAATACATATAAAAGAAATGGATATCATTTAATAATAAGAAATGTGAAACCATGTAAATCATAGAGACATGATACTTGAAACATACACATATGAAATAATTTCATCTTAGATGAAAAATGGTTTTAATAAAACACTTGAAATGATTTCTTGAGGAAAATATCCTTTCTACTTCTAAATCATTCACCTTCCACAAAATGTCATGAAATTTTAAAAGAAAAGAATTTTGTTGAAAATAATCATGAATCCTTTTGGAGGAAACTTCATGAAAATAAGGATTTATAAAACCGTAAAAATACTTTCATGCTGTATACGTTAAAAAAACATTGTTCTCGTAATTTTTCCGGAAAAGTCAAGAGGTACCTCATAAAAGAAAGATTGCATACATACCATTTAGTAAAAGTCAAAAATGGGTGAAAAGGACATTAAAAATATATGATTTTTTTTATTAAACAAGGACATGGATGATAAATATAACCCTAGTAAATACTTACGAATAAACAATCTCGGATAAAAATTAGATTGGAAAAGTTATCCCTTACCTTAGGTCCGATATGCTTCGTACGTATCCAAAACTCCTGTATAATGATTTAAATAATGTCATTTACTTGTTACAAAATAATATTAATTATTATTATATCATATATGGTTCACTTATGACTTTATATTATCCGTTCTTTTGTAAATTCATGTTAAAGTAGCGTTTTGGGTAAAATCCTCTCATTTGTCGTTCGTGTTTTAACTTGTAATTATTCATATGATTACATAGATCATGATTAATTACATCTAGAATGTAAATAATGATTTATATATAATATATATTCAGAATATACATATATATAATGGATCAATAAATGGAAATAAATACACCATTCATGGAGACGATAGGCCGTACGTATGCATGAATGCTGTTTTCGTTTCCTTATTTAATTGAATGGAATTATGTAGATGACATAATTATATATATACATAACTCCAGTAGCATTATTATGTCATATATTTAATTATTACTTATTATATATACTTTATAATCATTCTTGAATGGTTATCATGGAGAGTGAATGTCATCGCGTCGTGGAGACAGTATTCCGTACGGACGCACGGGCAATGATATCATTCCAATGATCGTAGAATTGTATTAATGTGTATGAATAATATTAAAGAATCAATATCACTTTACAATAATCATATATATTCATTAATTTTACCATTATTCCCATCCAAGTAAGTTGGTGGTGGAAAATAGATTACACCACGGCGTGGAGACGGTATTCCGTACGTACGCACGCACGGTGATTTCATTTTCCGTAGGATGGATAGATGGTGAAATAGGGTTGCTTCATAATTATAATAAAATATCAGTGTATGAGTGATACTGATGTTATTACTTCATAATGAAACAACTAAAGAAGAAGAAGTGGAAGAAGAAATAAAGTTGAAAGAATCGGTAACGGACATTACCTCTTCTTTGAAGCGCCTCTTTGAAACCTCCTCTTAGGGCACTAAAATTGGTCTTTGAAGAAGGCCAAAACCTCTAGGATGTTTCTATGGAAGTGGATAAGATAATTTGGCAGGGGTTGACCGAGCTTGATGGCTCAATGTTGTGTGAGTAAGAGAGGGAGGAGGTGCCCTTTTATAAGGGAGGAGAGGGGCACCTTTGAAAAAACTAAAAATATTATTTTATTATAAAGGTATATTCAGTTTTTATTAGCTCAAAATTGAGTTATTTCGAGGATAAGGTGGTTATGGGTCGAATTAATCTCATACAATAGAATTTATACAAGTTTAGGTTTTTATTTTAACCCTATCATTTAGATTTAACCTTAAGTTAAATAATTTTACTTTTACCGTGTCTTCTTGTTTTCTTACACTATAAGGTTAATAAACTTACTATAACAAGCCAAACGAACCCAAATTTGTTTATTATTAATATATATAACATTATCTAAGTCATTTGGCCGAACCTTAGATTTTTAGGAATAAAATAACAATTAATAATTCAATATTTGTTATAAAAACTATTTTATGTCAATTTTGACACTATTTGGTAATTGTTTTTTGTGAAAATCATAACAAAATGATTAGTTAGAAAAAAGTTAACTAAATCTATACTAACATGTTATATTAACCTAGAAATTTGTGGAAATAATAAAAAGTCTCCAATTACATTTATTTGGGTATTTATAACATCAATTATGTCAACATTTCATTAATAAGATAATTACTGCATAATCTATGTGTCATAAAAAATTAAATTATTTAATGTCTAAAAATTAAAAATAAAATACAATTATATAGGAAATAGTTTTATCTTTCTAATGAATTTTTATATTCGAATTTATCTTATGTATAACCCTATATTAAAAATGATTCATTTATTAAACTTTGATTTTAACTATTTTAACCCTTCTTTAAATAAATTAATATTAAATTTCCTAATCTAATTCAAGTGGGCCTAAATGGTCATAGTTTATCCATAAGGTTGTTTTTGGTCTAATTAAACTTATCCAATATAATTAGGACATGTTTTAGGGTAATAGTAATATCATTTTTACCTTTATTTATCCTATTTACTTTTAACCGTGGTAAATAAAAGTAAAATGTTACTATTCACCATAAAATATTTTCATCTCATTGAACCACATTTTAGTCCTTGATATTAACCGTATCTCTTGGATTTTCAAAATTCCACTCACAGAAGTGGTAAAATTACGTTTTATGAAAAATTCAGTTTTTTTAACTACTAGTTAGTGGTTTCACTGTTCATCAAAAAATGAATGTTTCCAGAAAAATACCAAAAATTAGGCCTAAGATATATTTTATATTAGGAATTCAAAAATGATGTCTATTTTACCAAATTCAAAACATATCAGTTGCATTAATTAATTTAAAAATTAATTCTCGTCGTCAAAACAAATAGCGTGTTTTTAAGGGATAATAACTATCAAAAGATTGACACTTGTTTGTGTCTGGTTTAATTGTGAAATTACATCCAATGACCAAAATTGTATTAAATGGTAAAAATATATTCTAAATATACTTTAAAACCACTCAAATTAATAATTTTTCACTATTAATTATTTTGATTAAAAAATTTGTTTTTAATTAAAAGTTAGTATTTTTTACTATTCATCAGAATATGAAAGTTATCCGAAAAGTACCAAAATTTCACCATAAGAAAATTTTGATATTCCGAATCCAAAAATGAAGTCCATTTTGAAAGATAAAATTTATAAAATTTCAAAAAGTGGGTATTACTATTCATAACGGCTAGTTCATAATAATATTATAATAATATATCGTTTAGTAAAACTCGGTATTATGTACTACACATGCTATCGAGGAAGGTCTTTATTGAGTGTAATGTAAGCCAACTAAGGGATGCGTTTTTTGAAAGATCCTTTTGGTGTAACATACAACACAAGACATTAATGAAATTAAAAATAATATTTTTCATAAAATCTCGTGGTGTTACAATTATGCACTCTTTGAAATAATTTACTTTGATTTCATACTTGGAATGGATAGTTTAGTCTCCTTTAAAGAATTTGTCGATTTCTATCACTACAGAGTGAGTTTCACATCATCAGAGAGAAGATCATTTCTACACAAGGGTGAGTGGGATGTCAAAGCAAGCCAAGCTATTCCCAAGAATCATGGTTTAATGGGATGACAACATAGATTTCTAGTTTATATCTGGATGACTAGGGAAGAAGTTAGGTACATTTCCCTCTAGTGGATGATCATTTCAAATATGTTTTCACCGAATACTTTTCTAGGTTACCTGTAGAGAGAGGGGTTGAGTTCATTATTGAGATAGTTCCAAGAGATGAACTGGTATCCATTCCTCCTTATGGGATGGCTATGACGGAGTTTCAAGTACTCAAGAGTCTGCTGAAGGATTTGAAGGCTAAGAGTTTCATCTGACCTAATACTTCTCTGTGGGGTTTGCTAGTACTTTTTTTCTATAAGGTATACAATACCTCTAGTGGATGATCATTTCAAGTATGTTTTCCCAGAATAATTTCTAGGGTAACCTATGGAGAGAGAGGTTGAGTTCATGATTGAGCTAGTTCCAGGAGATGCACTGGTATCCATTCCACTTTATGGGATGGCCACGACGGAGTTGAAACTGCAAAAGAGACTGCTAAAGGATTTGAAGGCTAAGGGTTTCATCTGACCCAATACTTCTCTGTGGGGTTTTCTAGTCCTTTTTGTGAATAAGGAATATGGTACCCTCCGGCTATGCATGGACTACCGGAAATTGAACCAGCTAATGGTTACAAACCAATATCTCTTTCTATGGATAGATGAAATATTTGACAAAATTTTAGGAGACCATGTGTTCTAAAAAATATAATTAAGGTCAAGTTATCACCAGGTATGTGTTCGATATTTAGATATACCTCATACAGTGTTTCAAAGTAGGTATGGCCTGTAGGAGTATGCGGTTATGTCATTCCGCCTTAAGAATGCGCGAGCAGTTTTCATGGCACTAATGAACTGAGTGTTCCATAATTACATGGATTCTATTGTGGTGGTTTTTTTGGATGGTATCTTGATATATTATCGTAACCTAATGGACTATTCCACACATCTCGAGATCATTTTTGGTACATTGAGAGAGCATTATTTATATGCTAATCTCTTGAAGTTCCACTTCTGAATGGATCAGATTCACTTCCCGGGTCATGTCATCTGAGAGATAGGAGTATCAGTAGACCCAACGAAGGTGAGAGAAATAGTTACCTGGGATAATCCCAAGAACATATTTTATTTTTAGTGTTTTTAGGGATAGATGTTTACTACATGTATTTCATACTTTACATCTTACACTTATAAAAATAGATGAAATTCTTGAAAAAGAAGGGTGTGATGTTTTTATGGTTAGGTTATTTTGAGACAAAATTTCCAAAGCTGAAAGGGAGTTTAATTTTAGCACAAATACTAATTTTTCTAGAGCCGGGATGGAGTTACATTGTGCACTATGACACATCAGGTATCAGGTTGAAAGTAGTTATTTTGTAGGGGGATTGAGTCATTGCGTATGGGTATCGACAGTTGAGGACACATGGGAGGAACTACCCGACACACAATATCGAGTTAGACACGAGTTTTCATGCCTTCTGCTATTGGATAAATTACTTATTGGGAGATAATTTTGTGCTGTGCATAGATCAAAAAAGTCTCAAGTACATCTTTACTCAGTGTGATCTGAATGTGAAGTAGTTAAGGTGGGTGGAATACCTTTAGTCTTTCAAATTCAATCTTACCTACATGACTAGAAAAATAAATGTTGTGGCTGATGCACCAAACATGAGGACTCAGATGCAGGAAGTGAAGGAGGACAACAGGAAGTGAAAAATTATGGCATTGATCTTTGAGATGCATTTGAAGGTGCATGAATTTTTGGGAAAAAATTTATTTTCTTCTTTAGATGCGACTTCTACCCTCTGAGATAAAGTGAGGACAAGACAACTATCATATTCAGAAGGCATTGTCCTATGGGAGAGTGTATTAGGCGAGGATCCAACTTCTATTTAGATGGTAGGTGATGATGAGATATTGTGGATCCATGGACGTGTTTGGGTTCCAATGGAAATATTCAAGGAGTTGATGGGGGAGTTTTGTGCTTCAGCTTGGGAAGTGAATCTTGGAGTTACTAAGATGTACCATGAATTTCACAATCAATAATACTAGACAGGATTGAAGATAGAGGAGGTATGTTTTGTTAAGGGATTTTCCACCTGTCAGCAAGTGAAGGAGGAACATCAGAGAGTTACTAGGATTATACAATATTTATTTATTCTGGAGTGAAAATGGGATGATGTTGCGATGGATTTTGTGATGGGTTTTCCAAGGTCACCCTGAGGTAACATTGTATTATGGGTGGGGGTTGACATACATACAAAGATCGTTCACTTCTTGATGATCAATGAGACCTTTGGTGTTGATTATATTGGGAAGATGTATATTTATGAGGAGGTACGACTTCATGGGGTCCCTTGATTTATCGTTATAGATATGGATTCTCTCTTTATGTCTTGATTCTAGTAGAATTTTCAGAGGGCACTGGGTACACAGTGGATTTAGAGCACAACATACCGCCCTCAGAATGAACTTAAGATACAGGTTCTTGAGGACATGCTATGAGCATGCATCCTAAATTTGGGGGGATTTTGGGAGAAGCATACTCCCCTAGTTGAATATGACTACAATAATAGTTTTTAGGTGAATATAGAGATGGAACATTAAGGGTATTGGTATGGTAGGCCATTCCGATCAACCCTATGCTGGCTGGAGGTGGATGAGGCAGTTTTACTTAGACCATGTCTCATGCAGGAGACGTCTGAGCAGGTCCAACTGGTACTGAAGTGAATGGATATTTTGTAGTCTTGTTAGAAATCTTATGCCGATCAACACAGACAAGCTCTAGAGTTCGAGGATGGGGATTAAGTTTTCTTGCATGTTGTGCCAAGGTTGGCACATAAGAGAATTAGGATACAAGGTAAGATTTCACCAAGATACGTCAGTTCATTTTAGATTCTGGAGAGGGTTGGGAAGGTTTCCTATCGATTTTAGTTACCTGATAGGTACAAGGCCATTCACAAAGTCTTCCAGATTTCTTAGTTTTGGCATTAATTTTCTCACTCATCTCACACCATTAATCCTGAGGAAGTGGAGTTGCAGGAAGATGCATCATTTGAGGAGAATCACATTCATATTGTGGATCATAGCATGAAGGTCCTATATGGCCGGTCTGTTCCTTTGGTTTGGGTTCTATGGAAGCATAGTTGAGTGAAGGATGGGACTTAGGAGAGGGAGGTTGTTGTACGATCATAGTGGCTGGAGGTGTTATTAAAAATTTCTTCACCACCGATATAAGGGAAATTTGGGGATGAATTTCTTTAAGGGGGTGGGGTTATAAGAACCCAGATCCTTCTTTGATGTATATATATTTCATTTTATGTTTATACATAAGAAAATGGTGGAAAAGAGGTCAATGGTCTGGCTACAGGCCTATTACATGACGTAACTAGGAACTACATGCCGTGTACGTATAGGTACACATCATGTTTTTAAGGCTACACACTAGGTAATCCCAGTATATGACTACATATAGGTTAGGATAGAAAATTGTATGGACATAGTGTGTAATCTCAAGTACACTTCATGAAATTTTTTAATTGATTAATTAGTTGGGTAGTACATCATTTTTCATGACAAATAGAATCGACTCACCTTCAACATAGGTAATTCCCAGAAAATCGAAACAAGGCTTTGGATCCGGATTCAGTGTCTAATCTTTGATTCAAACACTATAAGATTCATTGGATTCCCCTTGGTGAGGTCTCTATTCCCCTAGACCCTTTATTCTTGTTTTTTTTGCTAAAAAAAGTTATTTAAGTTCAAATTTTTCTCCTTGATTTTTATATCTACTCCATTCTATGGAGAATCAAAGCCCGACTCTTGAAGAGGGGTGTCAAAATACATCATGGAAGGTGGTTTGGTTCCTTTCATAAATTGTATTGATGTTTATATATGTGGGAGTGTCGCACGCCCACTTATAGGTCGTCACCTGATTGAATAATGAACCTTGTTATTTTCTATTGATGATTAGGTAACTGTTTCGATGATTTGAAAGCATGTTAGGGTTGTGAACCATGAGTTAGGGCCACCCCATTGGTGAATTTCCCTTGGGTGGTGATGTGGCAAAGAATACTTATGAAGCTTGTATTAAATTTTCAATATTGGCTTGTTAAAAATGTATTGCTCATTATATGAATTTCCCATGTGAGATACTTGTTCTGTTATGCCTTTTTAATTGTTTAAATTTCCATATAGTATTTTTATGTGGGTTTTCCACATGAGTTATCCTTGTTTGGACATATAATATTTTAATTTAGATATGTTGGTTATTATGTAAATTTTTCCCACATGAGTTGTTCATGTTAAATCCTTGTGATAGTTTAATTCATATGTGTCGCTTCGGATATAGAAAATGAAATTTAATTAAATGATAAAAATAGGTAATAAACTACGGGTGAGCCATAGTCTTAGAAATAATACATGGTCGAGCTCATATGACTAATTTCATCTTATACATCTCCGGTAAACCATTATCTCGGTTAAAAGAAAATGGATGGTCTTAAGAGTTAAATTATGTAATGTTCACGAGTGAGCCACTGATAGGGTGTCTAGGGTTATTTAGTATTGTTTTAAAATGTAAATGGAATCTATAATCAATTGAGGGATAACCACGTCAGGATTTATTGGAAAATGATTAAATGATTATTATGTCACAAGTTGATTTTTACTTTTATATGGGGGATCTTTAGGCCTAGGATGAACCTCGAGACTTTATATAATTCGCAAAACATGAATAATGAAATGGTTGACTTATGAGGCATATACCAATCCAATGCACAAGATTAGATTTGGTCTTTACTTATACCTGTTTACCATTGTATTATGGTGCATGTGTTGTGCTTAATTTTGAGTACCTACTATTTACTACATTAACTATTGTACACTTATTGTTATATATATTCAATGATAGATTGGAACAGACCTTTTGTGGTTTCCTACTAGTATTTAGTCTGACACACTCTTTGGGTCATGATTTGGGCCTTAAAATATTATATGATTATAGGTATTGATTAGGGAAAGAACCTTACTATAGGTACTTGAAGTTCTTATGAGGATTCACAGATCATGGGACCAAGCCAAGGCACACAATGCTTCTTGGTTTCTTTTGGTTTCTATTTTGATTTTGAGACATATATAGTGTCTAAGTATAATGTACTTGTCTTTTTAGTTTTCATATGACATGTGACATGATGCATAATATTTTTTATGGAATGATGATTGGTTAGTTATTTTATCAGACTTCTACTATTTATTTTAGTCGTATGTTGTTTGCTTCTTCTGCTATTTTATATTATTATTATGTTGTGTTAAAATCTTCCAATGTGGGTATAATTTCACCATAATAACACCCTAGAACCTCGCTGCTAGTTGGTGGCCTTTTATATTTGGGGAAATTCATTTGAGGCCATGTGGCCAACCTGGTAAGAGCCACCAGTAGAGTAGAACCCGGATCCAGGACGTTTCATCTTGATTTATGAAATAGATACCATTCAATAAAATAATTGACAATATATGGTCCTAGGGTTGAATATATAATTTTATTAAAAATATGAAGAAAAATAACATAGAAAAATATTATAAATTTTAAAATTTTAATGAAAAAAAATTCTTAGTTTTTATAGACTTTGGAAATAAATGAGGGAAAATGTTTATTTTTATGAAAGGAATCAGATTTAGGATTGTGTTAAGAGAAAAATATTTTAAAAATTACTAATTAAGAAAACATTTTTAAAAACTAATCCTTGAAAAATAATTTTGACAATAATATATATTAAAAAGAAAGGGATGATTTGAAATGATTTTTCATAATATTTAAGGATGCTGAAAAATATTTAGAAAAATAAGTTAGTTTCAAAAAATATTTTAAAAAAGTTTTACAAATGATTTTAAAAAAATATACTGATAAATTTTTGTATAATAATGAATCTCTGAAGATAAATAGAGTTACAAAGATGAAATGAGGAGGATAATATTTTTATCTGAAATTATTCCCTTATAAACATCATCAGTTTCGATATAATAAAATAATAGAAAGGCAACCATAATGAAATGAATATAACTAGAAAATTGTAGAATATAAAGTATACGTAGAATATACTATGAACACAAGAAATTGATAATTATTAGGAGATATAGATATACAAAAAAACTTTTTGGATGAAAAGAAGTGTTAGTTGCCTCTTTTAGACCTGGTAAGATAAGAAATTTTAATTTAGAAGGGAGGATAGAAGACATATAGTACCTCAAAAACTATCAGAACCAAATTTTGGGACACCCATGATCTAGGTACCAATGATAGACTTTGTTATGGAAAAATGATCGTTCTTGATTTCCCTAGGAAGGTGACAAGTGCTAGGGCAACAAATTACTATTATTGAAAATTACCTTTCCCTATAAGTTAAAATAGAAATTGTGTTTCCCCCCAAAAGTATTGCATGAATACTAAATTAAACCTAGATATATAGGTTGAATAAGGAAAAAAATATAGAATAATAATATACCAAAAAAGATACTTTAAGGAATGAAATATCAACAACTATTCAAAATATTACACAACACTTTTGGGACTTACCACATCTAGAATACAAAATGTAACACTGTAACGACCAAAAATTTTATTAATGAAAATTCCTTTTGATCTTATTAAATGTATTACTATGTAAAATGGTTATATAATACATATGAACTTCTTTGGTATTATGATTTTGGATTTTAAAATACCCTTGCCAATTTTTGTCGTTACTAATATAGCCGTTGAAGAGTGACCACATGATTAGTATAAATATAGGTCTTTAACAAATAAAATTTACTCAGAAAAATGAAGAGATTTACTCATCCATAAGAATTGCTCCCTAGGACACCCATTTGTCGGAGCATAGAATGGAGGTAGCATCACCGTGCTTCGCTCTTGACCAAGCCCAATCTGAGCTTCAACACTTTAATCTTGAATAGTACCTCCTATAGGAGAAGTGGAAGTTAATCGAGATTACCACCCGAGAGATGTTATATGAGCCTCCCCAAGATCCTATCACCATCACACACCTTAACCTTAGATCATATAGAGGTTTAATAATGGGTTATGTAAAAATAATCAAACACTGTTATTATGTGCATTATTTTTGTATAGAGTAAAGAATATACATTCATCTTATTATTGTTACTATGTAAGTGGGTTTTAAATACTAAATAGTTATTTTAGTTAATATTAATTTAAGAAATCTATTTTTATAAATTAACGGATTTTTTGATTAAATATTATTTTAATAAAAAGGTATTACTAAATTACTTTTTATAAAATATAAATGATCATATAATTGTTAGGAATACAATTTTAATTTATATAAAGGCTTGGAAGGTATTTTTGTCAAAGCCCATGAATTTTCGATAAATATAAATTTTTATCTTAAAAATTAAAATTAAAATATTTAGAATATTATTTAGTTAAAATGAATATTATTTTTGGATTCAGTAAGTAAAAATTATCTAACGGTGAATTATTCATAACTTTATGAGATAGTCAAATTTTTGGGTAAAAATAAAAAACCATTTAAATATATAATGTGTTTAACGATATCATAATGACACAATAGAGATGTAATAAAATAATATTTATGGGTTTTTGGCTAATATATGTTTTACATTTAAAATAATGTGATTTTAGGTTTGATTTATTTTTTTAGAAAGCTTTAGTGGACCCTCTAAAAATAATAAAAAAATTTAACATTTGAAAATGATTTCATGGAGAGTGTGACTCTCCTCCACATAAGCAACCCTAATATTTTTATAATTTCGGCCATTGGAATTATAAAATAATGTTTTACACTCCAATTTTTCAAAATCCATGGTAAAAAACCATGGGATGGTTTCTGTTGTTGATTAGTTTAATGTGTAGTGTGCAAAACCTAAATAATAAAGAATACCCTCTGCATTCCTATATAAACCCACTAAATATCCAATTAATCTTCACTATAACCATTTGGAGCTCTAACAACATCTACAATACTCTCTCTATAATCCTTACAATGTGCCTCAATCTCCCAAAAAAACCCTCCCAAGCCTCTCCCAAGCCTTCGGCAACACACTTCCAAGTAAGTGATTTGTTTTTTCCCATTTTTGTCCAAGTTTCATTATGTTTCTATTCCTTTTTGTTTTCTATTAAAAATGTTGGGGTATGATTTTAAACCTCCCCAATAATACCCTATTTATTTTTTAATGATGAGATACCTCTTTATTTCTCATTAATGCCTCCCATGTACACCATCTGACATGCCAAAATTCCGTAAGGAATTTTTCTCTTCTCATTTACATTTATGAAATTCTTTTGTATTCAAAATCTAAATTCCATTAGATATGTTTGGAATTGTATCTATATTAACCCCTTACTTTCCATTTCACTTAAATATTATGATACACCACTTTCTCTCTCATCAACCATTTTTATGAATTCTTATGTCACGACGTTATGCTTCTGAAATTGCATTGCGATTTTCCAAGCCAAAGTAATTGTTTAGTGAATACCATGCCCATTTCTCTATCAAGGGTATTCACCTTTATAAAAATTTTCTTATTGATTATAGAGTTTCAAATATGAATTCCACATTACTTTATAATGTAATAAATGATTATTCTTAATGAATCCATGTTATATGATCCATGTGGCACACTTATGCATGAAATGAAATGAATAAGAAGGGTGCACCCTGATAGATCTCCAATGCATTGGGTAAAGATTAATATCATGATACTTAAAGTTAAATGAGGTTTTAATCATGCTAATTCAAGTGAAATGAGGGTTTAATCGTGATCTGAGTGTAATGAGCCTGGATCATTCTAATATCATGTCAAATGATGTTTGCACATTTCCAAGTTATGACAATCTTGCTATATCATGCCTTTATGTTCATGTTTCTCATGCACTCCATTGATATTCCTATTGCCTAAAATGTACTATAATATTTATGTTGTGTATTGTTTACTCCCTTTTCTGGGCTTTATAGCTCACCATTTTCTTATGCATGTCCTTAGGGTATCCCATGCATTGCTAAGTACAAAAGAATGTTTTGGTCATGTAAAAGAAGTTTTAAATAAGGTTGTTGTGTTTTTTGTTCTTAGTTGTTATGTAATGATCCTAATTTTCCAAGACACTAGACCTATTGATCCAAAAAGTTTTATTAGGTTTATGTTTATTTCATAAATCATGTTTATGTTTGTAATAAGGATCATGGTGATTATAGTTGGTATCCGAGGACATGTTTAGTTATTTTTTGGATTAGGATTAGGAAACCCTAGTGAATGACTAAGGGATAAGAATAAGTATAATAAAAACATCCCTAAATTTTAGTGAGTATTGAGTAAGTGGTTTATCAAAAAAATATATACCTTTATGGATTTGAGTAGGTAGAGGAGGCTTTGGCCCAGATGTATCTAAGGGTAAAACCCAAAAACAACACTTTGTGCTTGACTTGAATGGGAACTGGTGCACAACAACGGGTGTTGTTGCACTCTTGGTTACGACACTCCCAGGGGATATGTTTTAGAAAATTAATCTTCTTAGTCTGAACCATTATTAAGGGAATAAAAAAATTCCCCTAAGAATATATTTTGGGAATTACATCATGGATAACATAGACTGAATCCTATAAACTCATAAGTTAAGGAAATAAGGGTAATTTAAAAGTTATCCCTTTTTTCATTGGATTCCCCTTTATGCGTTACCCCTAAATTTATTTTTATTCCAACCAATGGCCAGTAATAAGAGAACTCAGACTAAAAACCGATGCAAAGATCAATGTCATGAGAAAAAGGTCTCCAAATTTTAACGGATCATCTTATCCCTCTATCACCGAACAATGGATCAAATCCATTGAGGAGATCTTCTCCAACCTTCAATGTTCTGATAAAGAGAAGGTTCTTCTGGCTGCTTATCCTATAGAGGGTGAAGCTAGTCAATGGTGTAAATTGATTAAAAATACATAGCATGAGGAAGAATTTGATGAATTGGAATGAAAGTATTTACATAAAATGTTTTTTGAAAAATATTTTCCACGCAACCTCCGACTTAAGATAGAGAGGGACTTCCTTTCCCCCAAGTAGAAAGATGATCAATCCATCAGTGTATATGAGGAAAAATTTACAAGGATTGCACGATATGCCTTCTTCTTTTTCGTTACCCCTGAATTCATGGTTTACCGCTTCTTTGGTGGGCTAAAACCTAGCCTACAGAAATCCCTAGCGATCTATGACATTGATAACTATGATTAAATTTTCCAGTATGCCCTTAAATTCAAAATGGAGATCAGCGAATCTCAGGGGTATAATGAGGATAAGAATCATAATGTGGACTTTAATTATGGAGGTTGGATGGATAAATCCAACAGTGATATTAAATTCAAACACCCCACTTGCCAAAGGTGTGGAAAGAGGCACCCTAAAAATTGCAAAACGATGATAAGGAAATGATTTAGGCGTGGAAGAGAAGGGCACCTGAATATTAAATACCAACAAGAAAAACCATCTACTGCAATAGAGGACCAGAACAATCTATTCGACCCTCAACACATTGTTCATTGCTTCAACTGCAAAGAACCATGGAACTTTGAAAACCAATTCCCTAAGACAATGGTTTTTGAAGGAAACCAACAACCTCCAATTCAGCAAGGGTGATCTTTTTCCATCAATACCACCAAAGAAAACCCCGACAATGAAGTGGTGATATGTACAATAGTTATTTATTCAATAATAAATAACATAAATTTTGATTTTGGTTCTATACATTCTTTTATATCTCGAAAGATAGTAGAAAAATCTGAAAACTTCCAAAAATCATGGAAGTAGAGATGTCAGTGAGAATGGAAAATGGGGAAATCAATGTAACCAATGAATATAAATCATCCCCTATCAAAATTTATTGTTTAAATATCCCTGAAAACATTTTTATACTCCCTATAGTGGAATTTAATGTAATTCTTGGAATGGATTGGCTTTCCTTATATAAATCTAAATTAAATTTCCCTAAGAGGTAAATCACTCTCCACATGAAGAATCAACCCCCAATTCTGTAGAAGTGCATGGAGGAGGATGAATCTTCTTTAACACCATCATCTCAACCATGGATATAACTTCCCCCTGAGAATGTATATTTTGATCAAATGATTAATTATAAAGAAACAACCACCCTTGAAAACATTCCTATTGTGAAGGAATTTGCTGAAGTGTTTCTCGAGGAATTTCTTAGTCTTCCTCCTAGAAAGGATTTTGAATTATCAACTGATATTATACTAGGGGAATTTACAATATCCAAGAATCTATATAAAATGGAAGCTTTGGATCTTGAGGAGTTGAAGAAATAACTACAGGAGAATATAGATAAAGGGTTTATATGCTCAAGTGCTTCATAATGGGGTGTACAAGTCCTCTTGGTAAAGAAGAAGTATGGGTCAATGCACCATTATGTTGATTATCATGAGCCCAACAAAATCATGATAAAGAACATGGTACGAGTACTATGAATTCACAGTAATTCCTTTGGGACTCACTAATGATCTAGTAAACATTATGTACTTGATGAATATAGTTTTTATATATTACCTAGAAAAATTTGTGGTAGTCTTTATAGATGATATTGTAATATACTCCATTCCCATGTAGGATCATGAGGAGCATCGAAGCACTGCACTAGAGACCTTGCGAAAGGAGAAGCTCTATGAAAAGTACAAAAAGTGTGAGTTCTGGTTGAATGAGGTATCATTATTAGGTCATATCATCACAAGCAATGGGATATATATGGATCCCTCCAAGTCAGCTAAAATTGAGGGATGGCTAAGGCCAACAATAGTGACGGATATCTGTAGCTTCCTACAGTTAGATGGACATTATCTATTATTTGAATGAAATTTCTCACGTCTGTCAAACACTCTTACCAAGCTTACCTGGAAGGGAGTGAAGTGCTCTTGGAGCGATGAATGCGAATAGAGCTTCAAGGAGTTTAAAAAGAGGCTTATCACTTTTCCCATTCTCACGTTAATAACAAGTGGAGATATTTTTCTAGTATTTAGTGATGATTTGAAGAAGGGAATGGGATGTCTATTGATGAAAAATGAAAAAGTCATTGCCTATGCTTCAAGGGATTTAAAATTTCTGTAGAAAAAATATCCAACACATGATTTGGAGTAAGCTACAGTGATCTTCGCATTAACAATTTGTTGGAATTACCTCGTTGGGGAGAAGTGTGACATATAAATGTATAAAAAAGCCTCAAGTATATATTCACATAGAAAGAACTGAATATGAACCAATGATGATGGTTAGATCTGATCAAAGACTTTGACTTCCCAATCCATTACCACCATGGGAAATAGAACAAGGTGGCATATGCTCTATGCAAAAAGGAACCATCGATTATATCATTGATTATAATTGAAAAGGATATAATCTTCTTAGATTTTATAAAGATTTATATGGGAATCATAAAGAAGGTAACATCATCAATCGTTCCAAAAATGATTTCTCAACCATATCTTTTGGAAAGATTAAAGGATGCCTAAAAGAATGATGTGGGAGTTCAGAAGAAAGTGGAAAATATTAGAAAAGGGAAATCCTCGGAGATCAATGTTAATGAAGAAGGAATGGTGAGATTTGGGTCAAGACTGTATGTCCATAAAATCTGGAGTTAAAGAATTAACTTTTTGGTTGATGCGCATAGTTAAAATTTCTCCATTCAGCCATTGAAAACAAAGATGTATCGAGATATACAAGAGAATTATTGGTGGGATAAATGAAGAAGGAGATTACTGAGTATAAATCAAAGTGCCTGGTATGTCTGCAAGTGAAGGCTGAGAGGAAAGAGTCTAAGGGGATGGGGAAACCATTACCCACACCAACATGGAAATGGGATAACATGACCATTGAATTTGTCATCAGAATTATAAATACATCCAATGGAAACAATGATATTTGGTTGTTGTGGATCTCATTAAAAAGACTGCACACTTCATTGCAATTTGATGGGATTTCTCATTAGATCAACTGGCATGGATATATATTAGAGAAGTGGTAATGCTGGATCGAGTACACCTATTTATTGTATATGATCAAGATCCAAGATTCACCTCTATGTTCTCGAAGAGTCTCCATTATGCTCGGAATAATGAGCTAAACTTATGTATGGATTATCATCCTCAAACTGATGGCCAATCTGAGCGAACTATCTCAACTCTTGAGGACATGTTGAGAGAATGCTCAATAGACTTCAAAGGAGTATGGGATCAATATCTTTCCATGTTTGAGTTATCTTAAAATAACAGTTTCCACTCAATCATCCCAATAGATCCTTATGAATCCATGTATGGGTAGAGGTATAGTACACAAACATTATGGGTTGAAGTTGGGGAGTTAAAACTCCTAGGTCCAGAATTTGTCAAAGAAATGGTGGAGAAGGATAAAACCATCCAACATCACATTAAAGCTTCCCAAAGTCGAAAAAAGATCTATGTTGATAATCATGAATGAGACCTAGATTTTTATGTTGGAGACATGGTATTCCTCTGTATATCAACATGGAAAAAAGTTATGAGATTAGGGAAGAATAGAAAGCTTAGTTTATGGTACAATTGATCTTTTGAGATCTTTGATCACATTGGATCAGTGACCTATTGACTAGAAATCTCACTGAACCCATCTCAAGTATAAGATGTATTCCATGTATCAATTTTGAGGAAGTAAATAACTGGCCAATTGCATGTACTCAATCCTTGGGTGGTACAAATGGAGAATGACCTGTCCTATGAAGAGAAGCCGATGGAGATCTTATATCATAGTGTAAAAGTTATATAAAATAAGACAATTCCCATTGTTAGGGTGTTTTTGAGAAACCAAAATTTTGAAGAAGAATCTAGGGAATCATAGGAAGTGATGATGAATTGTTACCCTCATCTGGTTTAGTGGGGAAAAAGAAATTTTGAGGGTGAAATTTCTTAAGTGGGGAAGATTGAAACGACCCAAACTTTCATTAATGAAAATTTATCATGACTTGATTAAATGTATTACAATATAAAATGGTTATATAATACATATTAACTTCCTTGGTTTTATGTTCTTATATTTTAAAATACCGATAATAATTTATACTATTGCTAATATTGTCATTGAATAGTTATCACATGATTATTATAAATATAAGGCATTAACAAAACCAGTTTACTCAGAAAAAGGAAGCGATGGACTCATACTGTAGAATTTCTCCATACTAAGCCCATTTGTCAGAGCATGGAAAGAAGGTAACATCATTGAGCTCCACTCTTGACCAATCCCAAGCCGATCTTCAACACGTTAATCTTGAACGGAACCGCCTATAGGAGAAGTGGAATTTAATAGAGATTACCACCCGAGCGACGTTATCTGAGCATCACCAAGAGTCTGTCACCATCACACACCTTACACTTGTGTATTATGCAGTTGTTATAAAGGGGTTATGTAACAAGACCCTAGCACTATGATTATGTGCATTATTTTTTATATAATAAATAACATCCATTCATTTTATTATTACCTTGTAAGTGTTATTTAAATCAAAAATAGTATTTTTAGTTAATATTCAATTTAGAAATATATTTCGATGAATTAATGGATTTTTGAATTAAATAATATTTTAATAAAATATTATTAATAAATTAATTTTTATTAAATATAAAATATCATATAATTTTTATAAATAAAACTGTAATTATTATTATGGTCTGAAAGCTATTTTCTAAAAACTCATGAATTTTTGATAAATGTAGATTTTTATCTTAAAATTAAAAATTAACATATTTAGAAAATTATTTAGCCAAAATGAATATTATTTTTGGATTCATGACAAAAAAATTATGTAATGGTGATTTTTTCAAAGTTTTCTGAGATAATTGAATTTCTTGGTAAAAACTAAATACCATTTAAATATATAATGTTTGTAATTATATCATAATGACCCAATAGTGATGTAATAAAATAAAATAAATGGGTTTTCTCTACCAATATATATTTTAGCTTTAAAATAATGTGGGTTTAGGTTTGTTTTATTTATTTTACAAAGCTTTAGTGGACCATCCAAGACATATAAAATAGTTTCACATTTGATAATGATTTTCATGAGAGTGTGACTCACCTACACATAAGAAAACCCAATATTTTAAGATGTTTGTCCATCGGTATTATAAAATAATATTTTCTACTGAAATTTCGAAAAAACAATGGGCAAAAACCATGGGATGGTATGTGTTTTTGATTAGTTTAATGTGTAGTGTCCTAAAACAAAATAATAAATAATCCCTTCCCCTTTCCTATATAAAACCACTCAATCTCCCATTCCACTTCACTCAAACCATTTGTATCCTGACCAACCCCTACCCTAATCTCTATATAATACCCCCAAGGCACCCCAAGGCACCCCAAGAACCCATGAATCCCCTCTCAAGCCTCTAAAAATGTTGGGGGTATGATTTCTCACCTCCCCCATAATTCCCTATTTATGTTTGAATGATGATATAACTTTTTATATCTCATTAATTCCTCTCATGTACACTCATTACCATGCTGAAATTCTACAAATAATTTGTCTCTTCTCATTTACATTCAAACAATTCTTTTGTATTGCCAATATAAATTCCATTACATATGTTGGTACATGTATATATATGAACCCTGTACTGTCAATTTCATTTAAATATTTTGATACACCCATTTCTCTCTCATAAAACATTTTTATAAACTCTTATGTCGAGACGTTATGCTGCAAAAATTGCACCATGATTTTCCAAGCCAAAGTCATTGTGTAGTAAATACCATGCCAATTTCTCTATCAAGGGTATTCACCTTTATGAACATTTAAATATTGGTTATAGAGTTTCATTTATAAATTACACATTACATTATATTGGAATCAATGATGATGTTTAATGAATCCATGTTATATGATCCATTTGGCACATTTATGCCTGAAATGAAATTATTAAGAAGGGTGTTCCCTAATAGAAAGCCAATGCATTGGGTAAAGATTAGTAACTTGATATGTCAATTTAAGTGAGTGTTTAATAATTCTAATTCAAGTGAAATTATGGTTTACTCTTGATCCATGTGCAATGACACTGGGCTCTTGCTAATATCATGTTAAATATTGTTGCCACATTACCAAGTTAAGATAATCACGCTATATCATGCCTTTATGTTCATGTTATTTTTTCACTTCATTGATATTCCTATTTCCTAACATGTACTATATTATTTATGTTATTCCATGTTTTCTCTTTTACTAGGATTAATAGATCACCCTTTTCTTATGCATGCCCTCAGGTTATCTCATGCAACGCTAAGTACGATGAATGAAGTGGTCATATAAAAGAAGTTTTCATAAAAGATGTTGTGTTTAATATTCTAATGTGTTATGTAATGATCCTAATTTCATAGTATACTATAACTATCGATCCTCATAGTTGTCTTAGGTGCATTTTTATGTAATAAATCATGTTTATGTGTGTAATAATGAGAAGGGTTGTTATAAACACCCCAAGTTTCTGTGGAATATTTTATTCCTATATATTTAATCAATTTTATATTTTACGTTACGTGAAACAATGAATTTATCTATCATTACATGTAATTATAATATTATACTGTGTTTCACATAATTCTGAGTCTATCTTGAATTACACGCAACACTGAATTTTAAATAAACATGACATACTATTTTAATATTACTATTTAATATCATAGTTATCAACTAACGATTAGAATAAACGGTATGAAAAAGAATAGATAAATTATAAAAATATGGTTTAAACATGTTTATATAATTATTTGGTGATAGATTAATTAGAAAAAAGAATATAAAACCATTATGAAAATAAAATGAAATCTTTTTCTGGAAAATAATTTTTTTGTTCACAAGTCTGTTTTATATTAATAAATTAAAAAAATCAGATTTAGTAAATTATATTAATTAAAATTTCATATTATATATTAAATAATTTTTTTAAAATCCATCTTATATTTTTTCTGGATGATAGGTAAAAGTAAATTAAATTTTATACTTAAAAACTATATTTTTCTTAAAATATGTTTTTTCACCTTTTTATGGAGCCCTTATTTTAAAACTAAATTATTATACTTTCAGAAATTTATTTTCTATAAAATAAAATTCATTATTGAATTCATAATTTCAAAATTATATTTGGGTGAATTTTCATATTTTTTTTTTGAAAATTTTCATTTCGTAATGAATAGTGAAAAATAGTGAATTTTAACTACAGATTTCCTTTTCATTTAATTTATTTATAGAGATAAATTATATTTTATGTTATTTTTAATGTGTAATTAGTTAAATTATATATCAAATAATAAAATTTATGTTATTAGAATATTTTTAATTTTGAATTTTGATATAAAATCTTTGTAAACTTTTAAACATGTTCACTTAAAAAACCAGCTTTTCATCACGTCTACAGAAATAATTTTATATTTTTCCTAGTTTAGTGAATTTAGTTTGGAAAAAATGATTCTATATATTTAATTATCATAATTTCTAATGTCCAATAAGGATATTTAATTATTTACTAATGTATATAGCAAACAAAGTAAAAAATAGTTTCCATGATTTATAATGAAATGGTTTTTTGGAAAGTTAAATTAAGAATATAAGATTTAATGTAACCAAAAAATTTATTCATTTACCATTTTATAGAAATATTAATATAATAATGACCTTTTTATTTATTATTTTTATTTTTGGGACACTTTCTCGTAAAGGTTTCTTATATCATAAGTTAAGTAAATAAAATGTCAAAAAAAGAACCTTTCTTAATTTTAAAATCTATGAAGCCTTGGGACAGGAATAAACATATATTCAGTTATATATATATATATCATTTGAAAGGATTAATGAGTTTTTTATCATGATTATTTATTTTAAAATTTTGAGATTAAATAATCACATTAAATGCTTACGAAATGCTGACAAAGTAATTATTTGGGTAATAATAAAATAAATTAAATAATAATAATTTCAAAAGTGAAGTAAATTAATTGAATCATTAACGTGAATTATTTTTATAATGAATATATAAATATAAATATCAGTGAACCTAATATATTAAAATTATTTTATTTTCTTGATATTTTTAAATTTAATTTAAATGAATGATGCCCAAATGTACATTATAATTATTTTATGATTAGTTATATTTTATTAAATGATTTAAAATTAAATTTTTATTATTATAATAAGTTATTATTTGATGACAATAAATATAAAATATTTTCCATTAATGGGCCTTGTTTTATTTTATAATGAATATATTAATCTAAAAATAGTAAAAAAGTGATTTTAATGGTAAACATTAAGGCGATGTTTTTCCCCTTACACGCACTTATGATAAAAGTAATTTAAAAAACACTTAGTATTTATATTTTATAAATTATATTTCAAAATTTTAATTATTGGATCAAAATTATATATTTATAGTCACTATAATTTAGTCTTAAAGGATAAATTAAAAAAGTTATAAAACTAGTAACGGTGTTGAAAAACCAAAATGGTAAATAAAGGGATACTGAAATGTTAAGGATTGAAATGTTTGACACTTGTTTTTATTTTTGTGTTGGATGTGTTCCTTGATCATATATTCTCTAAAAACAATTAATTATAATATTTATAGACACTTTAGGTAATATTGGCAACCCAATACGGAATACTTTTGAGTGCTTACAAGAATGCCACTCCTCCTCAACTATAAAAGGGCACTCAATATCACCAATTATTTACACCGCTCATGATATTTGTATCAACAAATATATACAGAAATAAATTAAAAACAACCATAAATTCTTAATATAATCCTTGTTTTGGACTGAAATCTATGCAAGGAAGGTCTTATTACAAGCCTATGGAGGAAACCTAAAGAATATGTAACGTTAATCAACAGTTATTTTTTTATTTGTTCATCAAACCCATTTCATTTTTTATATTTTTCTTATATAATTACTATATACTATTATATATGGTGAGATGTTTTTATAATAGTTATATGATCTACAATAATATCCACTTCTGTCAAATGGGTTTTGAAATCATCGTTTTTGAGTATGGAGGACTACCACTTCACGAATCCATGTCATTTGTTTTTCCATTATCACCTATCAAGGTTATTAAGAATGATGGATTTATTTTTATATAATATATACATATATATATATATATATATTTAATTTTTTTATAATATAATTTTTATATCACACATTCCATCATGGACTCCATTTTATGATATTATGAAAATGTCGTTCGTGCGTATGGCAGTCTATCACCTCCAAAGCGACGTGATCACTTCTCACTTTTAATAAGAGTTATTGAGGATTTGTTTAATAAAAATATGTGATATATATGAAATTTAAATTATCCTATATTTATAATATAAAATATACTTTTCATTCTTTTAATTCTGTAAGAAAATTGAATCAATGTTCATGCGTACATACAACCTACATTATCCTTGAATAGTTTATTTCATTTCCCACTTATATATGTTATATATTATTATAAATAAATATAGAGTAAATTTATATTTTATTTATATCATGATAAAAATTATTTATATTATGAAATAAAAAAAATTTAATAGCATAAAAAATCTATTAAATCAAAACATATACAAAAAAAGTAGTTATTACATGAAAAGAAACATTAACATGAAATCGTTAAAAAATGCGTAATAAGAGGTCATAATAATATCACATATGGTATGATATAAATTAAAATTATTCATTAATATATGTATTATAAATTTATATTAATTATATAGGAGTTATGAATGTGTATAATGGAAGTAATTACTTAAGGTAAGGGATTTAAATCTCACTTTCATTTTCTATGAGACACAAGCCATGTTTACCACATATTTATTTTATGATATATGTATGCCCCACAAGAATGTATTTTATGATAATAATTATAATTATTGTTGGGATTTATGTATCATTTTCGTATATCTATTTCATGGGGTTTACAGTTAAAATTTTACCAAGGTGGTAAGGTATTCTTTGTCACAATTTTCCTTCTTTGAGATGTACATTGTTTATAATCCTATTTTCTTTTAATTAGGTGTATATAAATACACAATGAAATATAATATCTTGAATTTATTTATCCTAATTATATATTATATTCTATTTCATGTTATTACTTTATGGTTCTTTTGATTCAAAGTTAACAAAGTGGTAAATAATTTATGTTATAATCTTTTTATTTATCGTGACTTTTTATGGTTATTTTTATGATGATATGATGGTCTGATAAATATATCACTAATATCAGGTATTTTTTTATCCTATTATTATTCACGATATATTCAAGTAATTGTACCATTTCTAAACTAATTGGTACTTAATATAACGAAGAAAATATCTTTAAGAAAATTCGACTATATTCCTCTCTTCGATAAGAAATATTATTTCATCCCAATCCATGTTTTTAAAACATGTTTTAAAAAATTTATTAAATTGTATTTTAATCTCATTTTCATGTGATTTTTTTTAATTATTTGTTGTTTAATTTTTTTTAAATGAATTTCAAATATTTTTTATAGGTCTCAAAGGTAATTTTCAAATAAAATAATTTTTAAAATTGTTTATGATTTAAAAAAATCATTTTTCATGATTTTTAAATATTAATTAATAATTCCAATGCTTATTTTAAAAGAATAATATTTCATAGATGTTTTATGTTTAAAAATTCGTTTAAATGGTTTTGAAATTCTCATTTATAAGTTTTCAATGATTGTTTTTCAAAAAAAGTGTGTTTAAAAAATCAAATTTTAAAGAGGAATGTAAATTTTCTTCAAGAAATGTTATAAATGTTAATTAAAAACTATTTTCCACCAATGATTTCTTCAAATGGTGTTTCCTATTCCATAATGGGGATATAATCCATGGATATGATTTATATTCTTTCCATGATTGGTTTATGTTTTAGTGGCATAACATTTTTGAAACCCGTTTCTCTTCCATATATTATACCATGATAAAATGATTATCAAAATCACTTATTTTCATAGGTTATGTTATGATGAAATTATTATAAATCCTATCTCTTTTAAAAATTTCATTATATGATGAAAAATTTATACAACCCATTTCAATTCCTGGGTTATGATATGATGAATGTTTATGATTTTGTAGAATGCATGTGCATATTTTCATTCAAGTATGGGTGGGAACTATATATCCATCAAATTAATTAGTGAAAGAATTATATCTCATGAGATATTTACTACTATAATGTGGAGTGAAATAGGTTCATTATTAAAGGGCAATAATGGGAAGTGAACCAGATTCAACAATACAAGAATGAAATTGGGAGTGAACCCAGTTCATTAAAAAACATTGTCCACTATGATGGTATTGGAAGTGATCCTTGACTAATATAAAAATAATTCACTATGTTGTTTTGTATTCTAGAAATTCCATGTCTTATGAAAATGTTATGTTCTCATGGATCATGTTTTTTAATTCTGTCGTGGGCCATGTCATATTAACTACTAATATTTTTGTCCATGACCCATGATTATGATCACTGATATATAGGGTATGGTTCAAAACATTATTCCCATGTTCTCATACCCTTATGCTCATATTTGGATTATGTATCTTCCATGTTTAACCTTATAGTGAATTTGAGATCAACCTTTATTTTGTTTCATTTTTCATATTTATGAAGAATGGTTTTAAATATGGAATGTTTGTGAAGAGTACTATAAGGGATGATATTTATGGGAGATGTTTAAGATGTTTAAATAAGTTTTATTTCTATGTTCCAGATATCCCAAGGTACTAAAATATTATGGTACTCAGGCATGTCTATGTTTAATGTAATGACTGTTCATTAAAAAAGAAGTAATATCCATGTATGATAAGCCTGGGTCTTTATAGTTGATATTGAAGGAAAGGTTTTGTTAACCATTAAAAAATAGGATGAGAAAACATTAGTGATATACCTAGTGATATATATAACAAGATTTATAGGGTAATCTTTTTTTATAAGTCTAATGATGAGATAAATTATAGGAAAGTGTTAAAGAATTTTGGCAATGGATAGAGGGAGTGATTTCCAAGAAATTAAATCCTTGTCAGCATACTTCAATTGGATTTGGCTTGAGAAAAAATTTACTTAGGGGAAACAAAATAAAAAAAAGTGTTGATATAAAATTGATTGATAATAGGTGCATGAAAACAAGCCTTACTTCACACATAGTTTTACACTCCTATGGGATATTCTTTGTTAATTAACAAAACTCTCCACGAACCATCATGAAGGATTTAAATAGAAGATGACTATGAATGAACTAGGATAAAACTAAGGTTTTATATATTTAATAAGGTATAATAATTTAGATATCTTATAAGTGATTTTAATGATTACTTATTTTCCCATTGTGATTAGTTTTTCTCACTATATGGTTTTTTGGTTTTATTCAATGGAGTGAACCTGAAGGAACTTGGCTAACATTGAATGTGATAGACAATTTACTGATGAGAAACCAAATTGGATAATAACTAGATTTAAATATATTGTTATTATACCTAATTAGTTTTCGGGGAACATAATTAACTATGTTTACCATAGGAAACTATTAGAGTTACCAAATAAGTGATGGAATGTTTTCAATGAGTATTTTTGTAGAGAAGACAATGGAAAAAAGAATATTAAGTTTCATTTTTTTGATAATGTGGGACGAAAAACCCAAGTGGATTTCATAGAGGAATAAAAATATGTTTCAAGTGGGGAAAATTTGGACAAAAAGAAAGTAATTTACAAGGAAATTTTTTTTAGTTAAGATAATACTTGAAAATATTTGTCTCCCTAAAGTGTTTTCAATGGATAATTTTTTTCAATCGGTAAATTAGGGTAATTATATAAATCAATGTGCTAGAGAGAAATATAATGAATGAAATCAACAAGGTAGTATGATTAATGGTTACAATGATGATGATGAAGAGACTATGAATGGCATATAAAAGGAACGTGGTATTAGGGAATAAGATGAGGAATCCTAGTCAATGGATTAATGATATAGTGAAATAATGAAGGTTTTTATGTGTTTGAATTCAATAAATATGTTATATGAATCCTAAAATATATGAGGATTATTCAGTGTAATTTTTTCATTAAGGATTTGGAATAATATGTCCAATAGTTCCAATATAATATAATAGTGGTTTAGGGGAAAGGTGATATTTTTATTATAGGAAGATAACCCATAACAATTTCAAGATGTTGAGGTAATGATTTCAAGACAAAGAGATGTTTGATATGAATAAGTAAATTTGATAGTACTAATCACCTTAATGGTATGTTGAAAAAGTTGTTTATTCCATCATGGATGGATTTTACATCACTTTTTGGATATATGGAACATATATATTAATATATGTTTTATGTAGAGAATGAGGAAGCATAAATGTTCACAATAAGTTTTTATGGTAATTAGAGTTATTACCTTGTTGAGAGAGAATACATGATGAAGGTATTTACAGTTTTGGTTTGTGACAATCAAGTAATAATTTAAGATATATGGGGGGGGGATCAATGTTATGTGGATTTTAAGAAATTTAGAAACTTTCTCTATAAATTTGGAATGATAGAAGGGTTAGAAGGTAAACCATTTATGGAAGGGTATATGTTAAACTTTATATGAGGTTTTAGATATTTACATATTACTTAACCATATGAATATTTATTGACATTGTATAGCCCATGAAAACTATTTTTTAAGATGATAACTCAAAATATATAGGATGACTTATCATTCTATTTATGGATATTATGATCTGTTGGTGTTTTAGGCATAAAAAATTCACCACCATTTTTAGAGTTATAGATGAAGTAAAAATGGATCAAGCTACAACCTAAGGGTGATATTGTGTATATGAAATGGAATGAAATCAAATATTTTTATCTTCTTGTGAAAATATTACCACTTTAGGAAAGGTATATTGAAATAATGTATTTTCCTATTATCATTATTTTTTATGATTTCAATGACCTTGTTACAGATTTTTGGGTTATGGTTTTCTGTAAGTTAATTTTCTCTAGTTCACCCTCTTTATTATGATCAATGTTCTTTATCAGTCTCTATAATTATTTACGCTTTTCCTCCTTGTCCAATTATTCACCTCCCATATATGTTCTTATATGTGGAAACCTAGTTATGAGTTACATTGTGTGACCATTATATTTTCAAAATTCCATTTTTAATGGATGTTTTATTATCGACCTATATGATCATGGTTTCTATGATATAATTTTCCAATGTTAAACCTTTGAGGATCAAGATGAATTTTGTGGGTGAAATTCATTTTAAGTGGGGTAGAAAGCAACACTCTAATATTTTTTGAACATTTTTGAAAATATTTTTAATATATTTAATAATTAATAACACATAAAACACTAATTTTAGAATTAATTACATTAAATACTATGCTTTTTCTTGTGTTGCACATAATTATGAGTTTATCTTGCGTTACACTTAACACCGAGTTTAAACCAAACCTGACATACTATTTAAATAATATTTTTAAATATGATTTTTATCAACTAGACATTAGAATGGAGGGTCAGGATAGGATTAAATTAATATTGAAAATATTTTTTACACAAGTTTATATAATATTTTGATGACTAATTAATTATAAATGAAAAAATTCACATTTGAAGATAAAATTAAATCTTTTTCTAAAAAACTATTTTCTTGAAAAAAAGTGTGTTTTATATTAATAAATGTAAAAAATAACTCTCGTATAATTATTTTAACTAAATATATATATTATATATTCAATAAAATGTTTAACATTCATCTAATATGTTTTTGAGATGAGTGAAAGTATAAATACAATTATATGATTAAAACTTATATTTTTCTAAAAAGATGTTTTGTCACCTTCTTATGTCATAATAATTTTAAATTTTTTTACACTTTTAGAAATTGAAATTTATAAAATAAATTTCATTTTTTAATTCATAATGTCAAAATTTCCTTAGTGTGATCTTTTTGATTTTTCTAAAATGTTTAATTTTTCAAGAAATAGTGAATCATATTGAATTTTAGTTGAAAAGATTCTTTTGTCTAAATTATTTACAATGATAAATTTTATTAGAAATTGGTTAATATATATTTAGTTTAATTATAAATTTTTTAATCTAATAGGTTATTGTAATCATTTTCATATTGAATTTAGATATAAAAACTTTTTAAACTTTTGAACATTTTTTCTTTAAAAACATAATATTTCATCACGTATACAAAAGTACTTTTAAATTTATTTTTTTGCACTTATTTGAATTAAATTTTGGAAAATGGATTCATTAGTTTTAATTAGAATATGTTATAATTTTTAACATCTCCACCATAACATTTTACCAAAATAAATGATACAAATATTAAAAAATATTTACCATAGTTAAGATAAAAATGAGTCTAGGGGGGGGGGGTAAAATTTAGAATATATGGGTTCATATTACATAATATGTTTTAAAAAACCATTTTTTACATATTTATACCCTTATTACCTTAGTCTAAATTTTTATGATTTTTAGGGACACTTCCCTATGAAAGTGACCTATATAATAAGTTATGTAAAGAAAAATTTAAAAAAGAACATTTCTTACTAGTAAATGCGTTCATGCCTTGGGATAGGGGAAAAATACATTTAGTTTTATATATCTTATTAAAATATAAAAGTTTTATTTCTCATTATATTTTTTTTACTTTTTTATAGGAAATAATTACATTAAATTCTTAAGAAATGCCAACAATGTAATTATTTAGTCAATAAGGAAATTAAATAAATATTACGAAAAATATACAAAGTGAAGTAAATTGAATGAATTATTGTGTTTCATTATTTTTTGATAAATATATCATGTTACATAGGTGTGGACATAATATATTCAAATTTAATAATTTTATTAATATATCTTAAAATCAATTTAAAAGAATATTATCAAAACTGACATTTATATAATTTTTTGATAAATTATATTTTATGAAATGATTTAAAATTCATAAAAATACTAAATTATACCTTGTATTTTTAAAATGATATTATATGCCAACTATGTTCCTTTCATTGATCATGTTTTCTTTTATAATTAATATATTATTCCTTAAATAGTATAAAATCTTTTAGCATGGTTATGGTTAAAATGGTGTGTTTTCATGTTTTGTGTTCTTTTGTAATAATTAATTTCAAAAAATTATAATTTATAAATTATAAATTATATAAAATATTTATCATTAGTATTTCAAAATTATTGAATATATCTCCCTAGAGTTTTGTCTTAAAGGATAAATTACGAAGGTTATAAACTAGGAACCATTGTGAAAAACCAAAATGGTGAAAATTGGAATACTTAGAAGTTAAGGAATAAAATGATTAAACAAGGAGTTTCATTGAGTGCTTGAGGTGTTTCTACACCATATCATACCACTAATCCTATAATTATCAGATTTGGATCCACATTAGGTAATATTTTCCAACCAACCATGAATAATTTTGATTATTGACAATAATGCCACTCCTCATCAACTATAAAAGGGAACTTACTCTCCCACTTCTTCACGCCTCTCAAACCACTATTCTGAAACATGATCTACCATTATAATTTCCAATAATCTTTTTTATCAACATATAATCCTTATTTTTAGATGTAATGGAAATAGCTAAAGGCTTTACTGCAGACCTAAGGTGGATACTCATAGAAGATATAACTTTCATAAAAGAAAGTTTTTGTTATATTTCATAATAAAAACCCTTAATTATTTATATAATTATATTTAATAAAAAACTAATTATATTAAATATAATGCTATTTTTTATGATATGTTTATAACCTATAATCATATTCATTTCAATGAAATGGGTTTTGAAATTATCATTTTTTTGTACGACATACCACATCCTTTCCTACCAATATCCTTTTTTTGCATTAAAACTTTTCAAGGTTAGTAGTAATGATTGATTTATTATTTATATATGTTTTATCTGATATTTATGATGTTATTATGATTCTATAATATTTATATCAGACGTAACTTCATGATTTTCATTTTTGGGAATACTATAATGTCATTCGCATGTACGAAAGACTACCGCCACACAAAGTGATCTGATTCATTCACAATTTACATGGATTTAATTAAGGATGATATTAATAATAATATATAATATATATGTCCTAAAAATTATTCTATAAGGATCAAATATCATATAAATTTATTTCTTTTATTCTGACTATAATATGGAAACAATGTTCATGCGTACATATGATCTACCATCTCCAAGAATGTTGTATTTCATTTACTATTTCTATATTTTATAGATAATTATTAATAAATATATACTAAAATTATATGATATTTATATTATGGTTATAATTATTGATATTATTAAATAATTATCAATGTATGTGAACTAAAAATATTACAAATAATGTTTTTACGAAAACAAAGCGGTTATTACCCAAAACATAACTTCAATATGGAATCTTTTATAAGTGGGTTATAAAATGAAATAATAAGGTAATATATGACATGGTATAAATGAATAATAATTTATAGTATATTTATTAAAAAATAATATTTATCTTACATGAGGAATAAATGAAAATGATGATATTCAATACTTAAGGTAAGGAATTTTTGTCTCACTTTTATTTTCTATCAGACACAAGCCATGTTCCCACCTATTTTATTTATGTGGTGTGTATAATACCCATGAATTTATTTATTATTATTATAAATATAATTTTTTGTATTTACATATCCATTTTAGTATCTTTATACAACCAGGTATATGATTGAAATGTTACAAAAATGGTATGGGATTTTTATCTCAATTTTCTTTCTTTAAGACGTACATTATGTTATGCAACTATATTTCTTAATGAGGTATATATAAAAAACCATCTATTTGTAATGAAATTAATTCAGTAATAATAATGACATAATATGTTCAATAATATTTTATTCCTTCATGGAGCTTATGATTTTAATTTACCAAAGTTGTAAGGATTTTATTTTATAATCTCATTATTGATTAGGATTATTTAATTTTATTTTTCCAATGATGAGATCATATGATCAATATCTCTACAAACTCATGTATTTTTTTATTATGTTGTTATTAATTATATCTTAAAGTAATGGGACAATTTTTCCATTCTTTGTCACTTATGACAATTAAGAGCATGTTTTAAGAAGATACGAATTTATTTCTCTCATTAGTAGGAAATCTATTTTCTTATAATACCATGTTTTCTAAAAAAAATAAATTTTTTTGAAATTATATTCTAAGATAATTATCTTTTAAAACTGTTTTGATAATTCTTTATGTATTATCAATTGATTTAAATTACTTTCCAATATTCTGTTGTAAAATTTCAATGTTATTTTCAAGGAGAAATATTTTAAAAATGTTTTATGTTTTGAAAAATGTTCTAAATTATTTTAAAGTATTACTTTATAATATTAAAGTGTTATTTTGAAAGAAATGTATTTTGATGGTTTTATATGTTTAAACAGTTTTTAAATGGTTTTCAAAGAATCCTTTATAATTTTTCATGTTTTTTTCTAAGAAAAAGTTAAAAAAATGTTTATGGTTTAAATAGAAATTTTCAAAGAGAAAATGATAGTATCCTCAAGAAATGTTTTAAATAGTATTTAATTTGTCATATATATATGATAATATAAATTTTTTTAACCTATGACTTATTTGGTATATAAACAAAGTATACCATTCATATTATTTCTCTAAATAGTTTATACATTGATGGCATGATTTTTATAAAACCCATTTCTCTTCAATAGGTTATACCATGATAAAATTATTAATAAAACAACTTATTTTAATTGGTCATTATATGATTAAATGATGTATGAAACATTTAAATTTGTCATCAGTTATCATATGATGAAATAATTGGGATACCAATTTCATTTCAGGGTTTGTTATATGATAAATGATTATATTCATATGGTGTGCATATTTTTGATATTTTCATTTAATGGATGGGACCTATATCAACCTCTAATAAATTGGATAACTATTTATATATCATGGGATAGGGATGATTGAAATTGGGATTTAAACCAGTTCATTAATTGATAGATGTAATAAAAACTGAAGCTGGTTCAGTAATATAGGGTGGTGATGAGGAGTAAACCTAATTCCGTAAAGGACATTGTATGATATGATGGTATTGTAGTTGACCATTGACTAATATGGAAATAATTTTGTATGATTGTGTGAATTAAAAAAATACCCATCATATAAAAATATTATTCTTTTGATTCCCATATGATTTATCTCTTATTAACTACCAATATTTTGTATCCAGACACATGTTTTGATTATTTATATTTAGGGCATGGTTTCCAAAGTTATGATCATATTCTCATACCCTTATCCTCATGTTATTCTTGCGTATGTCCCTTTTTTATCCAAACGAAACATTTGAGCTCACCCATTGTTTCATTTCCTTTCCCCAGGTTTTGAAGAAAGGTTTTACGTATGGAATTTTTGAAAGTAGTACAAAAGGTTAAGATATTTTTAGGAGATGTTGAAGATATTACATGAGGTTAAAATATTGTTTTCTATATCTTCAAAGGAATATAACTATTATGTTCCTTAGACACGTATTTTTTTAATGTAAAAAATATTCATCTAAAATGTTGTAATATGCGTTTATGATAAGCCTCACTTATTATAAAGAAAGTATTAGTGGATGATACATCCACAGAACCAAAATAAAACCAAGTTACCTAAAATAATATCTATATACAATCCGTATTCAACATCCATAGAGAATACCAACTCACTACACGAGTCATAAAGAACCTCATATGAACTTGTAAAACAAGCTCAGTTTCACTACCCCCAAGGGTAATAGGTTGGGTGCAATCATAACATCTCAGTAAGAAATCAGGAATGATTAGATGCATTCCATTACCAAAAAATCTATACATTATATTTTTAATTATAAATAAAAAATATTTTTTTCAAATTTGAATTAAAACAAAACATTATCTTTTTTATAAATCATTATTTAACCATAAAACTCACATTTTGAAAATTATTCTTTTAATCCCATTTTTAAAAAACACCTAAAAAGGAACTGAATATACCCAAGAGTAACATCGATAGGGTAAAAGAATCGAATTAATAAATACTGATGTTTTACATAAAAGAATAAGTAGTAGAGTATTTAATGATAGAAGCATAATAATGTTGGAAAATAATGAAACCGAGAATAATAAACAATAAATAGTAAAATGTTGATAATAATGATAAATTACTAAGTATCCCATTTAGTGATATTAGATATACTTATATAGAACCATCTTCATGTTTATCAATGCTATCATAGTCTGTAACTTATTGGATTCTCGAATCATTCCTCGGTAGTGGAACTCCACTATAGAATCCCGTACCATATGGAATATATTATATCATATGAGGTCTAGATAAAAATTGTCCATCAATCCCAAAAAAATATTGTTACAACCCCCATGAGAAATATTAATATAAGATGAGGTAAAATTTATTAAATCAATTTGTAATCCTAGTGGTTCTGTAGGGATTCTTTATAGGAAGAGTATGTCATCAAATGGAAGATAAATCAAATAGAATTTATGTTAATTTATTAAACATGATTCTCTAAATATTTTTAAGATAATATCTATGTTTTTCATATTGATTTATCTGGGGGTGTTAGATGTGATTCTTGGAATACAGTTATAGACTTGTTAGGTCCACTAAGATAAATAAGATAGTTGAGGTGTTGTTGGATGTTTTTATAAGAGAAATTTATCTAGAGGATGGAACATTTATTACCGAAAAACAGGATTCACCATGGTATATTTTTTTACAAAAGTTACCATGCCATAGGTTCCATTATTTCACTATAGATGACATATGGGAGAATTTTCCTCCCTAAAATATGGTTTTCCTCTTCAATACAACTATATATTATGGTAAAAAACATCATGATTTGTAGGAATTCGTATGACTTGTAATGTCTTAACAAATCATTTATCCCACCCCATATAGGTTATTTGAGCCACAAAAAAGGATATAATAATGTATAAATATACCCATATGTTGGAAAGGTTCATCCAAGAAGCCAAATAGCAATGAGGGAGCCAACCAATACATGGAGACACAAGGGTGAACTGGTTTGGGTTAACGCTGGTGCACGAGGAAGAAGAACCACAATATATGGAGACACCATGGTGAAGTGGTTGTGGTCTAAGTTGGTACCATGAGAGTTATTGGGAGATTGAATAATATTACTTATTTAATATAGCACTATAAATTCATAGGTAGGTCCGATATAGGAAAAAGCTCAACTAAGATACACGGTAAAACATAGTCCTTGGAGTTTCAAGGGTTCATATGTTGTGAGGGAATTATATTCCATAACCATGTTGATAAATATGATTCCACACCATAGAAATATATTTTATATGGAGTGTGTGATTTTGGATGTAAAGATGGATAAATGTTGGAAAACTTATAGATTCTCATTCCATAGTAATATTGAAACTTTGTATCAATGCTGTTAGTCAATGGTGTCAGAGGAGATTATATGACAGATCATAGGGATGTTATGGTGGAGTTATTTAATAATGTTTGATCAGGTTAGATATAGAAATCTATGATGTAGAGACATGAACAATACTTTTAGGAATTTTTTTGATCCCCAATTAAACAAATTATATGAATGGGTTACTTATTGGTAAAAGAATAAATTAGATGCCTATTCCATGAATTTATAGAACAAATCACAGTCCATCAGTTTCAGACCAGTTACAAATATCAATTGGTATCTAAAAGTGGTGTTATAACATATATATATAAATAATTAATTTTTTTCAATATAATATTAGAACCCCATTAACGACATGAGACACTTGGTATAATGACAATGTTAGCAAGTTCAATCCTAATAATTAGATTTTAAGGAAATAGAAGAGAACTATTTAAAACTGCTTGGAGAAATTTGAGAGAGATAAATAACATTATGAAAATTAAAGATAAAATATTTATAGGCTAAAACTAATGAAATAATATAGTATATTATAAAAAAAAAATTATTTTAGAATTTATTATTGACCCTTCCATATAATAAGTTTTATGAGATTTGATGACTTATCATGGAAAATATTTAGATTCTCAATATCATGTTTATAGAAGGCCTATGAAGGATAGAGAAAGTATCCAATAAAAACTATATCTATATTAATGGTCCAACTATAATAATAAGTTAACATTTTTCCTATGCTATGAGCCAATTTGTTTTTCATTGGACATAGTGAGTGAAGAAGGACAGATGTGGAGGAATTGATCCTAGGGTGGTAGGTAACTGACCCAGAATAACTATAAGGGAAGTGAAACTAGGTAAGAGTTACCAAGACATTACCAAATCTATGATCCTATATGTTTTTGGTCTATCAAAACATTATCAATTATATGACATTTTTTCCAATCTCATACCATTAGACTAAATTTAAAATTACATATTTCTGATTGAATATTTTCATGCATAAAAAAATCATTCAAGAAACATTAATAATATGTCCTAAAATGGTATGTCATGTGAATTAAATCGGACCAATATTTAACGTCAAAAGAAAAAAAGTTACCCTAAAAGTAGAGAGGGTTGGATTCATTAGGGAAGTGAGATTTATAAAATATAAATTGTTTAAGGTGGTTCAAGAATTTCATACCCTAATTCTCACCACCTCTCTAGATATATATTACTCTAATAAACTTTAGGGATTGTATGTTGTATCATAGGGTTTTTTAATTTTCCCTATATTTTTTATTTCTATAACAAGATTTGATGTTTTTATGGAATATGTATTTCAATTATGAGGATTCCGGACCTGATGAAAAAAAATTCAAAATATAGAAAAAGTGTTTTATGAACTTTATGAAATATTTTATAATAGTTACTCCAGAAGTCGTATAATATTGAATTATATTATAGGGATGAAATAGACTTATATTTTAATTAGAGTGAAGAAATATTTATATTTATGCCATAGTAAAAAAGGATATATATTATTCTCATGAATATGAAGTGTATAATAATAGTTTTCAATTCAGGTTCTTGAAGGAGATGTGTATAGAATTGGAATATTTAGTAGGGAAAGTATCTAAATCAGATAATAATTACCTCATATAAAAAGAAAGGTAGAATTGAGGATTTATACATATAGGAAGTGATATTTAATATGGTAATATCTTTAAAACTTGTTGCAATATTTTTTGTAACTCTTGTTCGTAGAAGAAAAGATTACTAAAATTGTTATACTATTTCTTAGAGCTGAAAACGAGATGCAGATCTAGTTTAGTGGGAAAAAATACTGCTTCCAATCAAGGTGGGGTTTAGGAAATTGACAAAGGGTATACATTCCCTAATAGATGGGGATGAATAATGAGAATTCATGAATGAGTTTTATTATGTGATGATTGATTATTTTGAGAGAGATAATAAGAGAAAAAAAAGAGAATAAGTGGCATTAAATTTTAGTGAAAATAAAATCAGAATAGAGATAATAGAAAACATTAACATGGTTGGAGATATTTTCTATGATATTATTATCCAAATGGATAAAGAGAATGATTTTAAGTCACTCCACATTCCTCTCGAAACAAATCTTGAGAAGTTTAAAAAATAATGAATTTGTAACACACAAAGATTTATATAAATTGTTTTTATATTGAAGAAGAAAGTTGAGAAAATTAGAGGGCATAATTAGAGGATAAACAATATAAATAAGAAGATGAAAACCTCTATAGAGTCATCCAAAATATAAAAAAGAAATTCATTTATGAAACTAAGAAGAAGGGATCCAAAGAATATTTTCGTACCAAGAGGGTACATTTTTGGAAGACTTGGGAAAATCATGAACATGTGTTTTTGGTCCAATAATCCAAAATATAATAGAAATACTCAAGAATTTCATTGAATTAGAATAATTCATGTAAGTGTAAATATTTTATATGGAGACACTCAACCCCTATTTGTAATGGAGAAAGATTTTGTCAATGTAAATGGACTGTTATGTTCAGAAATAGGTTCAATGTTTAGGATACAAATAAAATAAAGTCAATAAAGTTTTTACAGCGTTCCAAAATCTGTTTACTCATCAAAAATATCTTAGAAGGAATTAAAGAGATTATGAAAAAATATAGGAGTTGCACTAGTATTGAAAAATGGGAAAGAAAAAATAATGTAAAAACCATAAATGACGGAGGTGGAGTCTAAGACGAAACTCATTTCCATCAAAGTTGATATATTCTTATGTCGTCTCATGGAAATAACTAAAATGTAACATTTGAAGGTGTTTAAAAATTACACCAAAAGGAGAATAAAGTCTAAATTATGATCTAATATTGATGAACTATAATGAAAAACTAGATAAAGTGAGAATGATTCCAAAATTTTGGAATAGCTCAAGACATGGAAGGAAAACAAATTCACATATATTATAATTAGAATTGTAAATATTGAAGACGAAGTGTTTTTTTAACTTAAGTATAAATCCTTAAAAAATTGAGTATTATGTGAGGTACCCCTCTCCTCAAATGATAAAAACATTTCTAATATTTTGAAATAGGTTATTTATTCAAGTTGAGACAAAATCCCCGGTGTAAGTGTTGTAAAAAATTATATGAGTACGACTTGAATGAAATTCTACTTCGATATGGTTGTTCAAAAAACAAGTGATTTTTATAGTGTATTAGGTCATGAATGGTTTAAAGAATATAACTGAATGATATATAAAATTACTATGCTAATTTTTTTAGGAAGAATCCATAATCCTTAAATTCATTAGTATGATGGTTAATCAGATATATCGGAGTTTGTATGAGATTGAATATGATAATTTACAAGAAAAATGTGACCAAGGAGTTGGTGGATTTATATTAATAAGACCGGTGGATAAATTGCTATTAGAGGAAACTACCTGAATAAATATCATGTTTATTTTTTCATTTTCTAACAATAGTTATCATCTAATTATGTTATTTAGGATACCAAATGTTATTTCTAAGAAATGACTATTTTCACAACTAGTCATTTCCTTATGATGAATTGTATTTAAATTGTTCGTGTCAATATTTGATGATTCAATATAGATTGTGATGATATTTTAAAGGATTAAAAGCCTCATATATGATTGTAGGAACATCTGCAGTCTTAATATTAATTATTGGTATCAATAAATGCTGATAGTGTGTAAAATACAAAATATTCTATTATATTATTTGTATTCATGAGTGTCATGGATATCATTGTGTAGGATTGAATTAAACTATTGTTTATTGTATCAAGCCTTATATATGGAGGCTTAGATGATCTATTGAAATCCAAAGTTTTGTGTAGTAAATTCACACATTTAAGCATTTTGTTTAAAAAACTGTATTTGAATTTTTTTAATAATAATTGTGAAATTAGACATCCTAGCCATAAATTGTGAAAAGAAATTATTGATAAATGGTGTGATCAAATAGGAATATTTCCCCCTAAAATAGGAATTTATTCCCATAGTACTCAAAATTTTATGGGTATGAAAGTTAAAGTTTATTTTAAACCATAAAATTTGGGTGAACCAATAATCTAAGTAAGTAAAAATGGGATAGTAAATTGTTTTGATGGATATCATATCATAATTATCAGAAAAATTGGGAGATAAGTGATTTTTGAATACCATAATTTGTATCAAATTGTAAAATTAGGTGATAAGTAAATTCATGAAGTAATAGAATATCATGTTAATAAAATAAATTAGTGGATACAGTTGGAACCATAAAGGTTGTGTTGTATTTATTGACAGTACAAGTAGGAATTCAAATGGAAGATGGATTATATAGAATTATCGGTAACTTATTTAAGGTTATTCAGGAAGTATTTTTATGAAAGGTATGTTTTGGATTTATTAAATAATATTTATATGGTTGAAGTGATTCATAAAGGATTTTTATGGACTCATTATGTATAAACATTTTAAGGAAGAATGAAAAATAGTGATTAGAAGCTGTAGTAGGAGACATTTTCCTTGGGGGAAAATATATGTTTTAAAACAAATGGTTACACTATGATATTTAATTGAATAGGTGAAAACATCATATGTATTATGCTTACTTAATTGAATAAATGTGGGTTGAGTGATATCTCTCATAGTGGGGAGTTATTTATTCCATAAATATAAATTAATCTACCAACCCTCACACTCAATATATATTCATATTAATTGGGAATCCTTGCGAAATCACTAATAACATGCTTTGATGTAGCAATCCTAGATCAAATACAACCCTAATATTGGTGGGAGTGTTCTGGGGAGCACCAATATGGGTTATCACATGTGTGTGAGAAGTAAGGACCATGGTAGAGGGAAACACTATGGTTAAGTGGTATTGGAATGGGTAAATACTATAAGAAATGTTTTTAAGTGAATAGTGGGACATGTATGATACAATGTTGGAAAGTTAGAAGAATGTTTTATGGGATAAAAGTATCAACATGGATACAAGACAAATTAAATACCACAACACTAAATCAATAAAGACTATATGCAACTTATATATAGAAATTTATCATATTACAAAGAAAACTTTCCTGGGAAGTGATTGGTTGAACATCTGTGTCCCTAGAGCATGAAGCATTCATAAACCATAAGGGAATTAAATTTTGCAACAATATTGGAAAAGAGGAGTCCAAACCATATAAATATCTTGTGGTGTGGAGAGTGTTATTTAGGAAGTACATATAAAGTCATATTTAAATCCATACATAAGAACATGGAACATTGAGATCACCATACCGTAATTGATATAGTAGTACAAGTAATTAGTGGAGATTATATAAAATATCATTCAAAGTTTATGGAGGAGTTACAAGAAACTTAAGGATCCATGAAACTATAGAAAGTGATGAAGAACAATGTTTTTGAACATTAGCGTATTTGATTGAGCTCCCACTCGTTACCATATAATGATGATTTTTTCTATGGTAAAGGAATAAAGAAAGGACTATCCTATGATGTGATATAACAGACTATTATTAATGAGTTTCATCCTATCGGGAAAATTGACTAGAAACTGGATGGGAGTTATTGAATAATTTCAAATGGTGATTAATTTGGATTTAATGGCATATCATATTCCCATTATATACATGTGACACTTAGGATAATCACAATTAAGTTTGTTTCAATCATAATAGAAATATTGAATGAAAAAATTACACGTCTCTTAAAACCTCTTATATCAGTTTTGAAGATATATAGAACTCTGTGAAAATTGATGATTTATTTAGTTGATAAATGGATGGAATTTATATTCTATAATAATGAATAGAAAAATGATTATATGAAATTCTGAAAATCTTTTTAAATAATAAGGGGAGGTAGAATTAATGAATTCTTTAGGGAAAAGGGTGATGTTCATAGTGATATTCATAGAAGTCTTGTGAAGGATTGAGAGAATTTTCAAAGGATTCTATATATACATTCTCAGTCCATCTAAAATTATAAAGTGATATTGTTCTTGGCTGGTGAGGCACATTATTTTCAATTTGAAGTGGTGAGTAAAATATGGAAGTTGTGTGGGAAGTGATCATAGGGTAATACAGATCCAACCCAAAATTCTTGTAAGGGTAGTGGTCTTGGGTAAAATTGAACTAGACAAGTTAATAAGCATTGGGAATGTAGTATTTTTGGTTCATTGAAACAATGTCTAAAACATGATACTCTGACTATACCACAATGGTGAACCAAGTAAGAATACCTTTTTTCCAATTTTATTTTTTAATGTACACCAAAATTTTTCAAGATACACAAATAAACTCTGGTAACAAGGGATGTTTGTGCGAATTTCATGTTATCAATGTTTAATGTCTTGAACATAACATGTGAACCTTGAGATTTTATTTTTCCTGAATCTTTTAGGATTGTGAGACATATAAAAGGAAAAATATTTTAAAAATTGTAAATAATTTCATTCCCTAATTCCCCCAATCTCATCAAATATCACACTCTATGACTCATTAAGGGTTGATATATCTCAAGCACAATCAACATAAATAGTGACTTTTGCTTCCCACCGCCTTACACCTACCAACATGAGGACCCTCAAAATCAATATGAAAAAAATTATTATTAAAAAATATACAAGATTATCCCATTAGATTGCAGTTCATTCAAGGAAAACAATATAATGGTTACAAAGAGATAGTTCATTCAAGAACATGCAATATATTTTGAAACTACCTAATAAAGTACAAAACTAGCGTTGATGTTCTATTTAGAAATGTCTTATTTGAAAGAAACTTTTGAAAAACCATTCAAATACCATAAATCCATATATTATTTGTGTAAAATAAACATTAAACAATTATGTCACTAACATGAAAAAATACCAAAACTACATTAAGAAATGTAATATATGAATTCATAATCTCAATTCACACATAAAACCAATAATTTATAAAAATATATATAAAAATACAAATAAAATAATAAAAATAACTCAAAGACACCCCATGGGATTATGAAAAATAATATATAATACTAAAATTCTTAAAAAAATTGGATAATAATATTTCTATAGAAAAAATATTTTATCTTATAAAATACCAAACATGAAACATTCATTAAAAACTGAATAATATGATTATTTACTTTTAAAATAAATCCATAAACCATAATTTTTTTAAATAAACCACAATTTTTGGGAAACGTGGTTTAGAAAGATCAAATATGGGTGGTGTGAAATGAAATGGAGGGGGCACAAAACAACTTACATCAAACCATATGCACGTGTAATGAAACTATTGAATATGGGAAGAGAAATTCTTGTAAAATGACCGACATACCTAGTTAAAAGAGGTATCGTCTTTTCTTTAATAATCAAATCAGGCTTAGAACCCAAACTTTAAAAAAATAAATAAAAATAAAAATTCATTTTAGAAGATAAGATATAATAATGAAATAAATGATTAATAGGGATTACCTACAGTGATACAACATGAAATCAAGAAATAGAGGCCTCAAAATACAAGGAGGTGGAAGGGATGACTCTCCTAATGATCCCTGTATTTTTGTTGATTGTGTAGGGGGATACTTGATTCAATGTATTAATTTAGGAGGGAAATTTATGAAATCAATCTTTTTGATAAATTGGTAAGTCACATTATTCTTCCACACTGTTAAAATATTAACTAACAATGAAACCCTCATTATAATCTCTTAGAGATATTAATATTATTTTATATACAGTTTGGGGAACCACAAGTAATATATGAAAAATGTGTTTCTTATAAATGGAGTTCTTTGTATGCTTTTTTTTAAGAACCTAGTTCTTATTTTTGAGGTACGGGTTTTTTATTTTCCCTTTTCATTATCTATTTTTGAGAAAATAAAGAAAATGGGTAAAAATACCAAATTTTCTGGGTACACACCGTGTAATTTTCCACACGTCGTGTACTTTGTCCATGTGGGATGAGTACATAGGGCGTGTAGTCCTGTCGGCAATGAAGGGTGTAAAAACTGACTACACACCATGTATTTTGTATTTACATGCCATGTAATCAGTCAGAAGGTGAAATGTAAGGCGTTGGAGGCAGCTGCCAACGGAGCGACAGTAAATGCTGTGTAATCATGAAAACACGCCGTGCACTCATGTCGACGGATGAACAATGCCACGGTGGAATGCTGCCACCAGAAGAAAATTTTAAGAAAAATGAAAAGTAAACGCTGTGTACTTGAGTGTAAACACCGTGTAGTTTGTTTTTTTTTTCATAAAATGGGAATTTGCCTCCTCTGTTCATAGAGGATGCTCAGAACGTTGGAGGAGCTTTGGAGGATGAACGTAGCTTTAGAGATCTTCTGAACACGCACCGGGAATCCATTTTTTGCTTCCGCCAATCACGTTGGGACCGTACAGGTAAGAACTTCCTTCTCCTTGAATTGTTCTAAACAATTAATTCTTGAGGGATAGTTATTTGACTTTGAACGAGTTTATGATCACTTAAGATCTGCATTGTTCTCATTTGTTTCGGGAGGCGTCATTCACGTATACCGATCAGGAGTGATTGAGGTAGGTGGTTTTGTGTTTAAATTCCAACTGCTGTGTGTTTTTGTGTACCGATGTGCTACGAACCCATGTGTAGGGTGTCGTATGGATGAGGCCTTTGCTGAAAGATATCTAGAATTGTATAGATAATCTAATGAGAAGTTTAAACTATTATTTGGGATCGCTGCTTGGATCCAAGACCACCCCTGGGGTATGTTCCTCTGTTTATCCATTTGGCTAGGTTACTTGAGGGTATACCGTCAATTTTAGGAAGTTTTCAATTAACTTGAAGGGAATTGTATATAAATTTCTTTCTTATATGTTTTGAATTAACCAGTTACTTGTTTAGCCCGAGGTCTGTGTTGTGATTGTCCTGTGGGTAGAGCTCTTTTTAGCAAGAGGGAAACTCCTTTCAATTCTGTGGGCAGTAGATTCTATGCTTGTGGGCGACACCTCGTACGCCTGTGGGAATTATTCAATATGCCTGTAGGCAGACTCATATGGGTTTGTATTCTCTTTCCTGAGGGTAAGGGTTTTCATGTGTGAAGACACTGACTGTTTACATAGAATATTCACTATGGTGATTTTCTTATATTGCATGATTAAATGAATATTAAAATGGTAGTATATCTGGTAGTTAGTTACTTTTGAGTACTTATTAGTTATTTAATTTACCTTTGTGCACTGCTGTTGCACATTTTCATGTACAGTTGGGCATAGGCCTTTAGTGGGTGCCTACTGGGATTTATTTCTCACACCCTTTTGGGTCATTACATTGGCCCAAATAGACTATATTGTTGCAAGTGTAGATAGGGGAATGGGTTCCCATACAAGTACTTAATTGTGGAGGAGTAGTAGTAGAGCATGGGACCGAGCCTAGGCTTGCAATTTTGCGGTGTGCTGTGTAATCTACTTTGGTTTTATTTGGTTGTACCTTGTACTCGAAATGTATGGTATTTTATTATAGTATATCCTGTTCTGACTGTTTTTATCAAATAGTGACATGCTGCATCTCATATATGTGACTGCTGGTTCTTTTCTATTAAGTTGTTCTTTTTAGTTGCCTATTATTTATGGCTTCCACTATGGTATGTTATTTATGTTTTCCGTTGTGCTACACTTTGAAAAATGAGGGCATATATTCCCCACTATCAGACATGGGCCCTCACTACTAGTCGGAAGCCTCTGGGATTTGGGGAAATGCGTTTGAGGTCATGTGACCAACCAAGTTTGGGGAACCCATTGAGTGGCACCCAGATCCGGGCCCTTACAAAGTGTTATTAGAGGGAGGTTATTTTCTTTGACTTACTGTTTGGTGCCTTAGTAAGGGATAGGATGGAAATGGTAGTTGGTAAAAAGATGTGCCCAGTAGTAGCTAACCCGTGTACTGGGAAAAGCCAGTCAACCTTGGTTATTGCAATTATTACTGGTTTTGCAATTTTACAGTTGACTGAATTTTCACCGTTGGGTGACACACTTGTGATTGTGCTGTTAATATGTTTTAAATGGGTTTTATTTAGTTGCAACCTGATGAGGTGAGGGTATTCCATCTCATGCATCATTTAGGAACATGCTAAAAATCACATGACGTGCATAGTTTCCATGCGATGTAGGTGAATTAGAAATTACAGGTTGTTGTGATAGTTGTTTTGATATAAAATCATCCTGTTGTGATAGTTGCTTTGATAAATACCTGTTATTTGATATGGTACTGTTGTGTGGGGATGTTGATATAATGAATACCAAACTTTGGTTTTTGGGGAGTATGGGCCCTCAATAACTAGAATATGGAGTATCATTAACATGTTTTCCTGGTTATAACATGTATAAGATGGAAAGCTTTGATTCATGGGGAGTATGGGCCCTCACGGATTGGAGTTCAGAACTTAGGTGTTGTTCCAGTGTTTTTCTGGGTTCTGGAGTAGTTTCTGAGGCTTAATGTCCCGAAAAACCCAGTATACACGCCGTGTAGTTCTATGGAAACATGCCATGTGTTCTTCTATTTGGGAAGAAATGAAATCTTTTCATAAGTACATGTAGTGTACCCTCAGTACACACCGTGTAGTCTCTTCCCAAGTCGTAGACCGTGTGGATGGGGACACGGTGCCGGGAATGACCTGGGGGAACACGCCGTGTACCATTTGTACACGCCGTGTATTGTAGACTCGATGTCCACCGTGTAACTAACAACGCGGACGGAGAAACCTTAAGACATACACGCCGTGTCCACCTTGAACACACCGTGTAGTCTGACCCAAGTACTCGGCCATGTCACTAACAACACGGGTCATTGTTACCATATATGGTACACGTCGTGTTCTTGTGGGACACACCATGTAGTCTTGACCACAGGTTGACTGTGTGGACTTAGATGTGTGGCTGGAGAAGATGGGGTGGTGGTGTACACGTCGTGTGTGGTTGTAACACGCCGTGTAGTGTTAGACGAGTAGTCGGCCGTGTCACGAATGACATAGGCAGTTGGAAATTAAACCATACATGCCGTGTAGATGTTATACACACTGTGTAGTCTTGTTCTGAAGAGATCCATGTGGCTAAGCTGTGTAGAAGGACCCGGACAGGGGAAGAAAAGTCAGGTACACGCCGTGTAGTTAATATACATGTTGTGTAGTCTTGTTTATCGAATCTTGAATTCATTCTTCCTCCTTTTCCCTTTTTGGTCACATAGTAGAAAGTCTTTGATAAATTTAAATTTAAGGTGTGTTTTTGACCTTGTAGAGTCATGCTGCTGAGACAACCACTAGTTGTTCGCCATGAGAGTGGAAACAACTATACTCTGGAAATTGTAGGCCATGGGCTACCGATGGATCCTCCAGCAGAGCCTGATGTGGTGCCAACCATTATACCGGACATAGATACAAATGCGCAGTTCCTTGAAGGATTTATGCGGTTCATGTGGACCTTTCACGGATCACCACCTACTGCCACATCTATGGTAGAGCTGACTCGTATATTCCAGTAGCAGCATCCGCCTACGTTTTCATAGGATGGCGGACCACAGGCTGTGGAGTCTTGGATGGGGTCTATGTAGACTATTTTCGATCATTTGGAGACGTCTCCAGGGTGGAGGGCCATGCTCGCTACATACATGTTGTGTGATTCTACCAAGAGGTGGTGGGTTGTTACCACCCAATCTCAGAATCACAAAGACATGGCATGAGAAGATTTTCAGACAGACTTCTATGATTTCTTCTTCATGGAGACACTGAGGGTAGATAGAGCTTGATAGTTTATGAATCTGCAGTAGGGAGCCATGTTAGGGAAGGATTATTCTTCTCTCTTCACCGAGATTCTTAGTTTTTCACCCGTTCTGGTGGGTGATGAGACGTTTAGGGCCAGAAGCTTTGAGGATGGTATTCGATATGACATGTGAGCATTGGTGAGTGTTTTTAGGTTGCCTACTGTACGTGCTATTGTGAACCAGGCACTGATTACCAAGTGGAACCTATATGAATCTAGTGGTGTGGGCCAGGTCGGATCGAGGCCAGCTTCTAGTACTATTTATACCGATAAGAGGAAAAGACAGATGGATTTATCTCATGGTGGCAGTACCATCCAGAAGAATTCTTCAGGTGGCCAGTTCATGTGCTACCAGTGTTGTAAGGAGGGGCACAAGAGACCACAGTGTCCATGCGACCTAGTAGAATGCCGAGCTTGTGGCAGGATGGGTCATCTGCAACGCTTTTGCTGGGAATTTCCACCAGTGGCTATTGAGAGGGGTTCTGTACAAACTCAGCATGCGGGATCAGAACCGGTAGCTTCTTACCAGTCAGGAAACTGGAATACGTCAGGGCGTGTAGGCAGAGATGATCGTCGTGACCATGGTAGCCAGACCCCAGGATCTCAGAGGCAGCAGGTCGGGACAGCTCAGGGTAGCTATGCTGTGTTGCAAGGCCGTGGAAATGGGCAAGAATATGCAGTGCAACCGACCCAATAGGAGTAGGATCCTGGACCTTCTACTATCATAGGTACTATTCTAGACACTTTTGTTTTATCTTTAGTACTTTTCGATATGGGTGCTACACATAGCTCTATATCAGTGCCTGTTGTGGAGATCCTTGGGCTTTTTGTTTCTTTTTCTTCTAGTGTTATGATTCTAGACACTCCGTTGGGAACATGAATGGCTAGTGTGCGTTAGTGTAGGGAGTGTCCCCTTGATGTTGGTGGGTGTCACTTTCTATGGGACCCCTATGTCTTGGAGATGACGAGCTATGATTTAATTCTTGGGATGGACTGTTTGGTACCTTTTCAAGCCTTTGCGTATTTCTATCATCGAAGGATGAGGTTTACGTCACCAGAGGGTGGAGATTTTCTTTTCAAGGGTGAATGGGATGTCCATGAGAGTCGAGCTAGACCCGAGCATCGTGGGCGAGGTGGAGTAACAGCCCATATTGTGAGTTTATATTAGGATGATCAGGGGATATGTTAGTAGGACTTCCCACCAGTATTTGATTGTTTCAGGGATGTCTTCCTGGATTACTTTTCAGGTCAACCTCCGGAGCAAGAGGTGGATTTCTCTATCGAGCTTCTGCTAGGAGAGGCACCAGTATCCATTCCTCCTTATAGGATAGCTACATTTGAGTTACAAGAGCTCAAGAGACAGTTAGAGGAGTTTCAATCAAAGGGTTTCATCCGACCCATGACTTCTCCATGGGGTTCGCTGATCCTTTTTGCGAAGAAGGCAGACGGTACCCTCAGGATTTGTGTGGATGATCGGAAGATGAACCGGCTGACCGTTAAGAACCGATATCCCTTACCAAGGGTTTCTGATCTTTTTTATCAACTTCGAGGAGCACGAGTGTTCTCAAAGATTGACTTGAGTTTTGGATATCATCAGTTACGCGTTAGACCATCAGAAATACCACTTACTTCTTTTCAGAGAATATATGGTCTATACGAGTACTTGGTTATGCCGTTCGGACTCACGAACATGCCAGCAGTTTTCATGGCTCTAATGAATTGTGTGTTCCAACCTTATCTGGACTATTTTGTGGTAGTCTTAATGGATGATATCTTGGTGTACTCTCACACTCGACATGACCATGCTACCCATCATGAGATCGTATTGAGTACACTGACGGATCATAGGCTATATGTTAAGATCTCAAAGTGCCATTTTTGGAGGGACCAGATACACTTCCTGGGCCGTATTATCTCTAAGGAAGGAGTGGCGATGGACCTAGAGAAAGTGAGGGAAGTAGTTTCCTGGGAGCATACTAAAAACATGTTTGATATACGGAGTTTCTTGGGGCTGGTTGGTTACTACAAGTTCTTTATATAGGACTTCTCCAGCTTAGTACCACTGTTAACCGGTTTGACTAAGACTGGTGTAATGTTTGTTTGGTCAGAAGCTTGCGAGACAACCATTCAGGAGCTGAAGGGAAGGTTGACATCAGCACCTGTCCTGATACTTCCATAGCAAGGGAAGCGCTATACAGTTTACTGTGATGCATCAAGAATTGGGCTGGGAGTAGGGTTGATGTAGGGCGATCGAGTAGTTGTGTACAGGTCTCGGCAGTTGAGGCCACATGAGAGGAATTAACTGACTCATGATCTCGAGTTGGATGCAGTTGTTAATGAATTTTTCTATTGGAGACATTATCTCTTCGGAGAGCATTTTTTTGTTTTCACCAACCACAAAAGTCTCAAGAATATCGTTACTCAGCGTGGCATGAATTTGAGACAGTGAAGATGGGTTGAATACCTTCAGTCCTTCTACTTTGAGTTTTCCTATACACCTGGTAAGGGGAATGCAGTAGCTGATGCACTGAGTAGGAAGACTTAGACATAGTTAGTGCAAAGGGCCAGTGGTGAGTGAAAACTTATGTATTTGTTCTCTAAGATGCATTTTGAGGTTCACGATAGTCAAGGACAAACCTATCTTTCTTCCTTAGCAATGACTTATACCCTCCTGGATATAGTGAGGATGATACATCTATCGAATTCATACGGACTATTTCTACGGGAGTTGGTGGCAAGTGAGGATCCTCCTCTTGGATGGACTATTGGAGATGATGAGGTACTACGTTTATATGGACAAGTATGGGTTCTAGGGGATATACGCAAGGAGCTAATGCCGGAGTTCCATGCTTCAACTTGGGCACTCTATCCCATAGTAACCAAGATGTACCGTGACTTGAGACGTCAGTACTGGTGGATGGGTATGAAGAAATAAGTAGCTGGTTTTATTAGAAGATGTTCAACCTGTGAGCAGGTGAAGGCAGAGAACCAGAGGCCAGCTGGACTGTTACAGGAGTTACCCATTTAGGAATGGAAATGGGATGATTTCACGATGGATTTCGTGACTAGGTTGCCAAGGTCACCATGAGGCAATGATGTTGTGTGTGTCGTTGGGGACAGACTTATGATGTAGCTCACTTTTTTCCGATCAGGGAGACCTTCGGTGTTGACGAGCTCAGAAATATTTATATCTGAGAGATCGTACGCCTTCATGGGGTCCCTTATTCTATCATTTAATATAGGGACGCCCATTTTACATCTTATTTCTGGAAGATTTTTCGGAGGGCACTGGTTACACAGGTGCTTCTGAGCACAAGTTACCACCCTCAGACTGATGGACAGTCAGAGCGTATGATACATGTGCTTGAGGACATGCTACGTGCATGCGTCCTAGATTTTGGGGGCTATTGGGAGTAGAATATACCCCTGGTTCAGTTTTCCTATAATAATAGTTTTATGGAAACTATTGAGAGGGCATCATACGAGGCTTTATATGATAGGCCATGCCAATCATCTTTGTGCTAGATGGAGGCAGGTGAGGTAGCTTTACTGGGACCATGTCTCATGGAAGAGACTTCAGAGAAGGTCCATTTGATACAGAAGGGGATGCCTACTGCACAGTCTCGTCAAAAATCTTATGTTGATCACCGTAAATGACCCTTGGAGTTTGTGGTCGGGGATCATGTTTCCTTGCATGTTTCACCGAGGTTGGGACATAGGAAAATCAAGAGACAGGGTAAACATTCACCGAGATATGTGGGGCCGTTTGAGATTCTAGAGAGAGTCGGGACAGTTGCCTATCAATTTCCATTACGAAATAGGTACTAGGCCATGCACGTCGTCTTCTAAGTACCTCAAATATTTTGTAATCATTCATACCCATCTCACATTTTTCATCCAGAGAAGGTTGAGTTATAGGTTGATGCATCTTTTGAGGAGCATATGGTTTTTATTTTTGATAGGAGCATAGAGGTTCTCTGAAGCTGGTCAGTTTCATTCATTTGGGTGCTATGGTAGCATGGCCGAGTGGAGGACGAGACCTGGGAGTAGGAGACCGACGTACATGCTCAGTGGTCAGAGTTGTTCTGAACTTTATCTTTGCCACCCTTGGAAGGGAAATTCGAGGACAAATTGCTTTAAGGGGGGAAGTTTGTAAGGACCTGGTTCTTATTTTTAAGGTACGAGTTTCTTCTTTTCCATTTTCCATAAGTTTTTTTAATAAAATAAGGAAAATGGAGAAAATACCAAATTTTGTGTGTACATTCCATGAACTTTTCCACACGTCGTGTACTTTGGCCGTGTAGGATGAGTACATAGGGCATGTAGGCCTGTTGGCAATGAAGGGTGTAAAAAATGACTACACACAGTGTATTTTTTATTTACAAGACGTGTAATCAGTCGGTAGGTGAATAGTAAGTTAGTGGAGGCAGCCGCCAACGGAGCAATAGTACACGCCTGTAATCATGAAAATAGGTCGTGTACTCATGTCGATGGATGATCAGTTCCACGGTGGAATGTAGCCGCCAGAGGAACATTTAAATAAAATTAAATGTACATTCCTGGTACTTGAGAGTACACGCCAGGTAGTTTGTTTTTTCACATAAAATGGGTATTGTCCTCCTCTGTTCACAGAGGACGCTTAGAACGCCAGAGGAGCTTTGGAGGATGGCCAAAGCTTCGGAGATCTCCAGACCGCACACTGAGAATCTATTTCTACTTTTTCCAATCACGTTGGGACTGTACGAGTAAGCTCTTCCTTCTCCTTGCACTGTTCTTACCAATTATTTCCCGAGGGAAAGTAATTTGAGTTTGAACGAGTTTATGTTCACCTCATATCTGCGCCAATATCATTTGTTTTGGGAGGCATCGTTCACATATACAGATCTGGGGTGATCAAGGTAGGTGGTCTGGTGTTTAAATTCCAACTACTATGTATTTTTGTGTACCGTTGTCCTACGAACCCATGTTTGGGGTTTCGTATGGCTGAGGCCATTGCTGAAAGATATCTTGAATTGTATAGATGATCTAATGAAAAGTTTAAAATGCTGTTTGGTATTGCTTCTTGGATCCAGGACCACCCCTAGGGTGTGTTCCTTTATTTAGCCATTTGGCCAGGTTACCCGAGGGTATACTTTAAATTTTAGCATGTTTTAAATTGCCTTGAAAAGAATTGTATATAAATTTCTTACTTATATGTTGGGCATGGCCTGATTACTTGTTTACCCAGAGGGAATTGTTGTGATTAGCCTGTGGGTAGTGCTCTGTTTAGCCTGAGGGAAACTCCTTTCATGCCTGTGGGCAGCAGATTCTGTGCTTGTGGGTGACACCTCGTACGCCTCTGGGAATTATACGATATTCCTGTGGGAATATTCCTATGGGTTTGGATTCTCTTTAACTGAGGGTAAGGGTATGCATGTATGAAGACAATGTCTGTTTACTTAGAATATTCACTGTGCTGATTTTCTTAAATTTCATGATTAAATGAATATTAAAATGGAAGTATATCTCATAGTCAGTTACTTTTGAGTACTGATTAGTTATTTCATTTACCTTTGCGCACTGCTATTGCACATTTTCACGGACAGTGGGGAATGGGATTTTGGTGGGTGCCTACCAGGATTTATTTATCACAGACTATTTGGGTCATGTCTTCGGACCAAACAGACTATATTGTTGCTGGTTTATATAGGGGAATGAGTTCCCATACAGGTACATGATTGTAGCGGAGGAGTAGGAGAGCATGGAACTGAGCCTAGGCTTGAGATGTTGCGGCGTGTTGTATACTCTTCTTTGGTTTTATTTGGATCTGCCTTGTACTAGACATGTATGGTATTTCATTGCAGTATATCCTGTTCTGGATATTTTCATCGAATAGTGACATGGTGCATCTCATATATGTGACTGCAGGTTATCTGCTATTTAGACATTCTTCTCAGTTGCATATTATTTACTGTTTCCTCTATTGTATGTTATTTATCTTTTCCACTGTGCTATACTTTAAAAAATGAGGGCATAGTTTCTCCACTATCAGATCTGGGTCGTCGCTGCTAGTCAGCAGCCTCTGGCGTTTGGGGAAATGCACATGAGGTCATGTGACCAACCGGGTTTGGGGCACCCATTGAGTGGCACCCAGATTCGAGTGCTTACACTTGTCATATGGGTTTTACTAACCATGCACAAGCCATGAACCAACAAATCCCTATGTCGATTTAAGCAACATAGTTTCCCCTAGAAACCGCATGTTTTTACCTAAATGGTGTGATGGACATTCACATTAAATATGCACATTCAAAATAAAAATCCTCATTTAATCAACTAGGATCTCTGAAATATAATGAAATGGGGATAAAATTAAATATCCAAGGAATATAAAGATGATGAAATAAGTTATAAAAGAAAAAGATATTAGAATAGGGATTACACCTTCGAGGACACCAATAAATCAAAGTGGATATGCCTCAAAATCAATAGAGGAGAATGGTAGATCGCTCCTAATACTCCATTCATGTGTCTTATTCATGTACATATGGGGAAAAATAATTTGTGGTTTTAATTTTTAAGGGTAGTTAAGAAAGATTAGGTTTTAATAAAACTAGTTATGTCACACAATTTGAGACCATAGCTTTCCAAACATTAACTCAACTATGAATCATTCAGTATACTCCCCTAGAGAGGTATATAGTTTGGTCATACATTTTTGGATACCACGAACAATTCTTGGAAAATGTTTTTGTTAAGAACTAAATCTCTTTTCAGGTTTATCACATGGTTTTTACTAATTGTTTCCAAGATGTGTGCGAGAAAATCCTTATGAAGCGGTGATACAAATATTTTCCATCAAAGCACTCATGATATCCCCCAATCTAGGTGGTACCCATGTATAAAACCCATGCACATTCAAAATGTAATTAAAACCCTTCTACATAACAGTGCCCATATGGTTTATAAATTTTTTTACAAAAAAAAATAAGGTATGGTGATCCTATGTAATTTTCAACCACATGTTTTTATAAAACGTGATACAATCATAAAAATACTAGGTGATTGAAATAAAAAAATCATAAAAAATGAAAATCTGATCCCAAGACTCCTAAAACTCAAACATAATACCGAAACCCATTAAATAAAAAAATAAGGAAAAATTAGAGTATACATGTAAAAAATAATGTAAAACCCATAAAATGTAATTTTTTTGAGATAAGATGATTGATTAGATGATGGTCTACAGAGACGTAATACACACTATAAATTGATATTTTTTTATCTAAAACAAATAATTTGAATCTCAACATTCTTCATATATCAATCCAAACCCTTAATAGTAAATTAGAATTTAGTATTAATTGGTTAAAATTACTTATTAGGTTTATTTAGATATTATTACTAATTTAAAATCATTTATTATCATATATTATTCAGTAATTAGATTAATTTTTCTTTCATTGATTTTTCTAAGGCCATTCAGTTCATTATTAAAAAACTAGTTTTGTATAACAGTAATGGTCAATGGTAAATAACTAGCTATTATGTATGACATGTAACTATTAATGTAAAATTTAAATCTCAATCATATATCACATTATTTCAATTGTTTTATATATTTTACAAAATAGTACCAAATAAAAAAGTGTTTCTTTAAAAGATTGTTTTCAACTATTACATTTACTTTGAATGTTTGTAATTAGTATGTTTTATACCATGAAAGTATTGTCATTCAAGCTTCATAGAAATGAAGATATTTGAATATTAATTATATATTAAATTGTGAAATAAAAATTTTCTATATATCCATGAATGTCATATGTTAAAATATAACATTATTTACAAAATTGTTAATATAAAACTAGCACATTTCAATGATGATTTTTAAAGTGTATAATTGTAAAGTAAAACTAACAAATATTTAATTTTAATTAATACATTTGAATATAATTATACTACATTTTTGAAGTTACATTTAATTATTACTAATTTTTTTATAAATAAATAATAGTAATATTAGTTTTACTTTTAGAAAAGAATGAATTTATCTACGTGGGGAGTAATGGGTAGGGAATGGATGTTTATACAGTAAGGGGGAGGGTGATAATTTAAAATAATATTGATTATTTAATTATTTAGGTACAAGAATATAAATTGTGTTGATTCTAAATACACATATTAGTAATTTATTGAAGATATAAGTTTATTTTTTTAAAACACACCCAAAACCGATTGTAATATTGGAAAAATTATATTCAATTTTAAGTGTCCAGAATAGTTTTTATTCCGAAAAAATATTACAAAGGGTTTTGAAATTGATGTTTTTTTTGAAAATTATGTTTTTTGTTTTTAAAAGAATTATTTTACCCATTTAATAAAATTTAATCCATGAATAATGTTTTATAAATTTCTAAATCAATTATTCAATGAAATAATTTTATAATGAAATGGTTTATAAAGAAAATGTGTTTAAAATTATTCCAAAAAATAATAAAAATAATGAAAATTCACCTCAAGATGATTTTAACATGATAATTAGAAAATAATAATTATTTTTTCAATATGATACTTTAATTAATATAAATATTTGTGAAAATAGTTTTTTTGTTAAACATTTTACATTATAGATACAACGATATGTCGATAACTATAATAATTTAATAATGAATACCTTTTCCTAATATAAAATCAATTTTTTTATTATAAGACTCCACATATTTGATATATTAAATTTTCAAATGGAAACAATAAATATGATGTGATATTATTTCTGTGTGAAATATGTAACTTAATATTTTAAAATGAAATTATAAAATTAAAAGAACAAGCTCATTGAATAAGATAATAATTATCTAGACACTAAATTAACTATTCTATAAAATCCTAAATGACTAAAAAATACAATTTCAATTTGAAAATATAATTAAATCATTTATTTTATCTTATGATGAAGATAATATTTAATATTACATTAAAATCACAATGTAAATTTTATAGTTATGTGATATAATTATATCATTATAAAAACATGTAAAATAATATATACAAAATTAAATTCCAATGAATTAATTGATTTTAAAGTGATTATGTAAATGTAAAACAAAAAATAAGATTAACATGGATTTTAAATAATGAATTATTTATAAAATATTTCTCAAAATAATTTATAGAGTTTATGAAAAACTATTTTGATATAAAATAACAAATTAGAAAATAACATTAATAATTCCTGTATAATAATTTTTTTTACAAATTATTGGTTTATATCCCATAAAATAATATAAATTCATTTTAAATATATAATTTAAAGGATTTTTTTTGATAAGAAAATTAATTGAAATTATAAAATGTTACAATTCGCTTGAGGAAACACCGTCATGAATTCCCCTAGAATCACCCAAATATATCAAACATAAATATAGCCAAATAACCCAATCTATCACCCAAGGAGAGAACAGTCCAATTGAACACAACCTACAAAAACAAGAATAACCACAATACTAGATATTCCTCTCAACCAAAAAACTCATGAGGAACCACTCACATGCATGAAACTACAATAGAAAACATGGGTTTTTGACTCATCCTACTATAATCAATGGGTAAAATAGGATATTAGTCACATATAATCATCCCATGATGAATCCAACGAATCTATGACCAAAGTTTGCACAATTACTAGAAGGTAATATCCAAAAAAATATCCAAATCACTGACCCAGGAGTTACCTCCACACAAATGAAAAGGATGAAAATCTAGAGGAATCCTCAGCACAACAGTCATAAGGACCACAAAGAGAGGTATACCAAGCATAAAGGCTTTCACAACATCACAAAAGACCAATTTTAATGAAAATAACCACCATAAATAATTAACATTCCTCTAAATATTCAAAGAAGAAAAATAACAATCAATACAAGGAATAAAAAACAAGAAAATCGAGATAAAAATACTCCAAAAAAATAACATTGGGAAAACAGACATGAATTCCAAGAAACCATTCAAAAGTATCCATGAATACATTTGGAAGACCTCAAATTTGAGTCCACAATTATTTCCACCTTAAAAAGATGAAGGGATCTAAACCAATAACTTCCAAGGGAAAAACATCTATGATCCACTGCTCTAGTTGGATTCTAGATAGAGCAAGTGACTAGGAGTACACAAAAGACTTATGAGAACAACATATCTCCCATTAAGACCATTATGGTTGGTGTATAGAAATCAACAAGAAACATGCGCCTAAATAATCACGTAATGATTCAAACATTAATAAATAGAATTCTATTTTGAAAAAATTAATTTCTTATTTAATAATATATTTATAGAAAATACAAAAACTACTTCGGTTATGTTATACATTTATAAAATATTGTATATTATATTTAGATGACCATTGATAAATATAATCATTGATAATATAACTATTTTGTAATAACCGTTAAGATTAATATATTTTCAGGGTTTTGATAAAGTCTAATTGAAAAAAAAAGAAGTGAAGGCCTTGAACAATGTGATGAAACCCTATGAGTCCTATTTATTAGAGCTTCAAAGGGAGAGGTAATCAATGGGATTTTACATTTAAAAATCCCAAAATGAAAATCAACAAATCAAACATTAAATAGACTATTTTTGTAGCACCCCAAAAATTTTATGGAATGTTTCTCTTAAATACATTCGATTCATAGCCTATATTTCATAAAGCATTGATTTTCTTTGAATCAACAAGTGGGTATTTAGGAGATAGTCATATCCTGTGCATTGAACTTATATTTTCCACTTGTGTGTTCTGAATTTTGAAAATCTAACATACTAGGGTTTTTAGGATGTTATTTAGAGTCTGATTAAATTAACTTAATTTCTGGTGAATGGTAACATACCCTTCTGAATAGTAACCTACCCTTATGAATAGTAAATTATCCTTACAAATAGTAATATGACTCTTATGAATGGAATCCACACCCATGAATGTATAAGGAAATTTAGGAACCTTAAAAATGAAGATAAATAATTTAAGTGTTTATATTTTTCGATCAAAAAATGATTTTAATTAAATTATTATTTATTCATATTTAGAAAATTATGATTGAAAAATGGAATTTATTTTTGGATTCTACAAATCTAAAAATGGTTTGGGTGTGTTTTTGGTATTTTTCTGAAGTACTTGAATTTTTGATGAATAGTTAAATACCATAATTTACAAAATAAGCTATGTACACTAATTATAGAGTCATGTTTGATGTTATGATGATGTAAGACCAATTTACTCGGACTCAAATGATAAAATTAATATTCATGGTAATGTAAGATTAACTATTCCTTGTCTTGTGGAGAAATAACAAATTAATGTATATTATATAGAGAAATCCACTCTCCCCTCCACTATACAAACTACCCTCACCCCCTCTTCCTCCCACTTCACTCAAGATTCAATGCTTGCTTAAATTCTACTAAATAATCTTCCCAAGCCCTCTCCACACATACAATACCTATTGGTCTCACCAAAAGGCCAAAAAACAAATGCCATAAGGTGATTCTCAAGGAGGAGTACTCAAGAGGTGAAGCTCTCTTCTCTTTTATTTCAATTTCTTTTACCAAGTTCCATTATTTTTTTCTCTATTCTCACCTACCCTCATAAAATGACCTGATAATTACAAAAACTTACATATACTATATTTTCATTATGCTAATGGAATATTTCCTCATAATCTCTCTTTTCCCTTCCTTTATACAATAAATACAAACATCGTCCGAGATGTGTTAATTTATCACACTCAAGGAAGACAGGTTTTCAATTTTCATTACTATCTTGAATATTGGTCATGAAACCTTTTCAATGGTTCAAGAAGATCATAATATTTGTATTTTATTTTTTAAGGTTCTCTAATCCTTAAACATTCATAATATGTAATAATAATACAAAACAAGTTTATTGTGCACAAAACCGCCAAGCCAAATCCAAGAATTTATTTTTAACCCATTGAATGAGCAATCCTCATTGTATATAAACAGAATAATTTTAAGTTAATTAATATCTTTTTAATTTCAATAATACTATATATTAACAATTATTTATGTTGAACCACATTTCAAACAAACATCCATTCCTGAATACAAGTAAACGGATCATGAAACCAAAGAAGAAAATGCTACCAAAACAATAAAATTGAATCTTTTAAACCCATCAAAAATTCAATTAATGAACCTAATATGGTCCTAACATATCAATTAAATGTTTATGAAGTTTTTTAATTATTAATTAATGAATCTAAATTTGATTATTCAGGTCGTTAAGATCAATCAAGAACACCATCAAGCATAAGGTAAGGGATCCTCTCTCTCAGTTTTATTCAAGAATCTCCCCTATATTTTGCTCTTTTTTTAATACCTAATGATGGGATATGTTTTCAGACCTCCCCTATACTAACCTTATGATATATAAATAATGGGATACCCATTTACCTCTCATTAATCCTTCTCAAGAACACTTGTTACCAAGCCAAAATGTTTGTAAGGGGTTTTCTCATCTCTCTTTCAATTCTGTTGGATTTCCATTGTTTGCCTCTTATTTCTTATATGTGGTACAAGTGTTCTGAAATTTGATATATATTATCAGGATTTTATTTATATTAATGTTATTCTGGGATTCATTTGGTGGTTATTAACTTTTTTTCATACGACTCAATTGATTACAACATGGTAACGAGATTTCCCTATATTTTCACCTCATTGTGACTTTATTAGTATTGTGCATCTACTATTTATTATGTGGTATACCTAATTCCCATTTGAGATAACTTTTAAATTGAAATTATATTCCATTTAAATGTACATATTCTCATATCATGGATATGACTATTGTCTAAGCCGTATACCATTTTACAAACGGTATTTATTTTGAATGTTGTTTTGACAGTGGAAATATTTATTAATCTATATCCTCTATTATATATGGAGAATGTAAAGGCATAATTATCTTTTGTTGAATCTATGTATAAATAATTCTTCAGATTTTTAGTGGTAGGTGGGGCCCACTACAGCCCCTCGACGCCTCAGAAGGTCTCATGGGACAAATCGGTTGGCCACAAACCCTTCGAGTTTGTTACCAAAAATAAGACAGGTTTTTACCCATAGAACTAAAACATTTTTGCGATATTTTGTTATCATGTGCTATACCCATGAAATCCAATTAATAATAATTCCTTTTATTCATTATCGTTTATTACTATCCATGAGATTTTTACTATGATAAAGTCTATGGATACAGTTTCATTCTCAGTTTATTAATCTAGGGAGTTTTTCATTTATTCACCATGCCATTTTGATTATGTCAAATTGTTTACAATTATTTTATTATTGTTTCATGATTCTACAATTTTTAACCCTTAATGAGCATTTTATCTCACCCCTTTCATTGTTTACATTCAACAAGTGATGAAGAGGAGTTCATTTCTTTAGTTCTTGGGAAGGAAGCTTTTAGTTTTTGTTATGTATTGTAGGTTTTATCCTTTTCCAATGTAATTTGAGTTACATATATGTAGCCAATTTCTTCAATACTTCTAATCTTATATTTACTTTTTGATTTTCATTCCTTCTAACAATGCCAATATAACAATTAATTAACCGGCTTCACTCTAGAGGGGTCGGGGTATTACAGTTGGTATTGGAGAAAGTTTGGTAAATATCATGGAAACTAGAGTAGGAAATGTATAGTAGGGAACAAATACCTAAGGTAGTGTTTGGGGATAAACATAAAATAACATCCTGGTATCTTGGTAAGGAATAGATTATTAGAATATTTGGAGAAAATAAACCCTTGTCTGGATACGAGCAGGTTGAGGTGGCTCTGGCATAGATGTACCTAGGAGTCAAAGCTCTAACAAGGAGTTTCAAGCTTGACCCAGGGTATCCTGGTACACAACAATGGGCATTTCTGCACTCTTGGTTACGACACTCCTGGGGGATATTCTTAGGATGATTGATATTTTCTTTACAAGACATGATGAAGTATTGAAATGTAAATGTTTTCTCAAAGAAACCATATTTTGATTATGGGATTATCCATCCATAGGATATCAATTTATGCTAAGTATTTTGTTAAGTTATGATTATACATTATGATTCATACTGTAATCTAGTGTGTCACATTATTTAGAAATGAAGTGTAATGGAATAAGGGGAATCAATACTCATTGGAAAGGTAGGGATCTCCCCACTGAGCAAGTCAACGTAGTTAATGTTGTAGCAGATCAGATCATGAACATATTGGGACAACATACTCAGTGTGTAACGAATAACCATTCCAAACCTGTGTTGGATCATTTCATGCGGCAGAATACCTCATCACATAGTGGAACTACTAATCCAGTGGTTTCTGAGCAATAGATCATGTCCCTTGAAAAGAAATTCATGGAATTGTGATGCAATGAAAATGAAAAGGTAGTACTGGTAGTATATTGTATCAAGGGCAATGTTGATCAATGGTGGTCCTTGATTCAAAACTACCATGAAGGATGAATAAATATAAGATATATAATGGAGGAGTTTTAAGGAAATATCATTCGAAAAATATTTCCCTCATGAGCAATGAACCAAAATTAAGAGGAAAATCCTTGGATTAAGGAAAATGGAAGAGGACAGTGTTGCAGAGTATGAGGATACATTCACAAGGCGAGCTAGGTATGCCTTAGATTACGTACGTGACTTGGTAGACTAGATTAATCATTTCATTTAAGGTTTTAAGCCATGTATTTTAAGGGAACTAGCTTCTCAAAAATTTTCATCATATGATGAAATTGTATCAAGTGCCATCCAAAAAGAGAAGGAATTTTCAAGATCAAATTTGTTCAAGGGAAACCAAGATAAACAGTAGTCCTCTGATAACCAAGGGAAAGGTGAAGCACCAAATAAGAACAAGGGAATGAAAAATTCCTATTATGCAAGAACTGTGGAAAGAATCATCTCGGGAAATTCTTGAAATGCATGAGAGTCTGTAATAAGTGTAGAGAAAAGGGTCATCTATATAATGAATGGAAGGGGATGAAAAAATTCGATGATTTTCAATGATACAATTGTAGAGAGATGGTACACTATGAAAATGAGTGTCCTAAGAACCAAGGAAACATGCCTCATAAAAGGCCAAGAGAGAAAGGGAGATCTTATGTGATTACAACCGCAGAAGTTAAAGTTCTTTATGATGTGGTGGCTGGTACTTTAATTGTTTCCTCAAACTTATACAACACTTTATTTGATTCTGGATCATCGCATTCATTTATATCTTCCCTGTTTTTCAAAAAAACTAGACATGTCTAATTTGATTTAATAAAGGAGTTATCAGTCAAAAATCCTAGGGGATGCATCATTGCAACAAAGGCATGACAACTAGTCCCCCTCGTGACACATTAACATGGTTTAGTTGTAAATGTTATTGTCATACCAATGACTGAATTTGTTATATATCTCAATATGAACTGGCTGTGAAACTATGATGGGAATATTTATTGCTAGAAAAAATAAGTTACTTTTCTTGAAAATGGTGTCGAATATCTTATCTTTAAAGTAGAGACCTTGCTGCCAGATTCTTATCTAGATCCACCCTCAGTAGATCTACTGAATGAAATACTTGGAGAGGAAGATGAATACATATTTATGGGTGAGGAAAGAAATCTAATAATTAATGATGTGAATATAGTGAAAGAATACATTGATGTATTTCCAGAGGATTTACCTAGACAGCCTCCATAGTGGGAAAATTAGTTTTCTATTGACTTAATTCTTGGTGCAAGACCTATATCAATGACCCCCTATAGAATGTTCAATGTGGATTTAATTAAGCTAAAGAAACAACTAAAGGAGTTGAGTGACATAGGATATATTCAACCTAGTTTCTCTCCATGGGGAGCCCTAGTCCTATTTGTCAAGAAGAAAGATGGATCCATGAGGCTATGCATTGATTACAGGGAAATAAATGATATTACAACAAAGAATAAGTATCCTCTGACTCAGATTGATTATTTATTTGATCAAATTCATGGAGCTTAATACTTCTCGAAGATTTACCTTCGATTCAAGTATCATTATCTATGTGTGAGGAAGGAAGATACTCCTAGGGGAACATTTCAAACCAGGTATGGGAATTATGAGTTTTCAGTGATGCCTTTTAGACTGACTAATGCACCCTATATTTTCATGGATTTAATGAATTTAGTTTTCACGGAATATATTGATATCTTTTTTGTGGTATTCATCGATTATATCCTGGTGTACTCAAAAAACTATGAAGAACATGAAGATCACTTGCGTATTTTTCTAAAAACTCTTAGACTAAATGAATTATATTGAAAGTTTAGACAGTGAGAATTATGGCTTCAATCAGTTTCTTTTATAGTCCATATTGTCTCTAAGGATGGAATCCTAGTTGATCCTGTGAAGACAAAGGCGATCCATTATTGGCCCACGCAAACAAACATAATCGAGGTACATAGTTTATTGGCTTAGCATGTTACTATCAGCCTTTGGTTTATAATTTTTCCTGACTGGCTAACCCGCTAACCAAGATCACATATAAAAGAGTTATGTATGTGTGTACAAAATAATGTATAGAATGCCTCAAAGAATTAAAAAGTAGATTGGTCAATGCTTCAATTTGGAATCTTCCATCTGGAAGTGATGGATTTGAAATATACAATGATGCATCGAAGAATTGTCTTGGTCGCATCCTTATGAAAAAATTTTATTGCTTATGCATAAAGAAAGTTGAAGAATCATGAGAAAAATTACCCAACTCATGTTCTTGTGTTAGCAGCCAAAATATTTGCTCTGAAAATATGGGAAAATTATCTCTACAGAGAAAGAAGTGAGATTTATATGGACCAGAGGAGTTTGAAATACATTTTAACACAAAAAGAACTCAACACGTGGAAAACGAGATGGATGGAGTTTCTTAAAGATTATGATTGTTCAATACACTACCACATAGTAAAGGAAAATATGGTGGAAAATGCATTAAGCAGGAATGGTCATGGACTCCTGACCCAAATGAAGATTGTAATAGATCCTATATTCATGGATATACTGAAGATGGATATGGGAATTGTTAAGGAAGATGATACGTATTTCCACATTCAAATGGCTGCAAAACCATATTTATTAGAGTAGAAAAAAACTCAATATGAAGATGAGAATCTACAAAGGAAAATTATTTCATTTAAGGATGAGAGGTCAGAAGACTTTGTGAATGAGGAAGGAGTTATGAATATTGGGAAGAGGTTAAGCATCCCATCAGTATATGAGAAAAAATAGAACTATTAGTCAATTCACATAGCTCAAATTTCTCTATACACCCAGGTAGCACAAAGATGTATGGAGATTTGAAAGAATATTTTTGTTGGGATAATATAAATCAGGAAATTGCCGACTACGTGTCAAGGTGTCTAGTTTATCAACAAGTGAAGGAAGAGAGACAACATCCTAGAGGAGCGATGAAACCAATACCTATTCCTATGTGGAAGTGGGAAAAAATTACATTGGATTTTGTCACCGGAATACCAAGGAAACCTTGAAGGAATGATGCATTATGGGTAATTGTTGATCATCTCAAAAAATCATCACATTTCCTTTATATAAGAGAGGATTTACCACTTGAGTGTCTAGTAAGACTTATATTAATGATGTTGTAAGACTTCATGGTGCACCTCAATAAATTGTGTCTGATTGATATCCCCAGATTACATAAAAATTTTGGGAAAGTCACTAGAAGTCTTTTGATACTGAGCTTCATATGAGTACTGCAAACTACCCCTAAACTGACAGATAGTTTGGAAGGACTATTCAGACTCTGGAAGACATGCTGAGATCACACTCTTTTAACTTTCATGGTATGTGGGTTCAATGCTGGCCTTTGGTGGAATTTTCCTACTATAATAGTTTCCATTCTAGTATTCAAATGGCTCCATATAAATAATTATATGGAAAAAGATGTAGAACTCCAACTTTTTGGGATGAAGTTGGTGAGAAAAAATTTATAGTACCAAAACTTATTGAAGAGACCATGGAAAAGGTAAAGAAAATTCAAGGCCAGATGAAAGCAGAACAAAGTAGGCATAAGAGTTATACTGACAACTAGATAATGGATTTAAAATTCCAAGTGTGACATCATGTCTTTCTAAAAGTATATATATGGAAGGGTGTCTTAAGGTTCGGTAAGAAATGGAAACTGAGCCCTAGGTACATCAGGCCATTTGAAATTCACGAAAGAATGAGAGCTGTAGCTTACCATCTAGGAATTCCTCCATGCCTCTCTAAAGTTAATGTTGTGTTCTATATTTCATTGTTGAACTAATACATGTCAGAACCAATGAATGTACTCACCTATGAAGAAATAGAATTGGAAGTTGATTTTACATACTGTGAAGAGCCTATTGGGATCCTCGACACAAGGGAGCAGGTATTGGGAAATTGGATTACTCATATAGTAAAGGTTCTTTGGAAGAACTAGAATATAGAGGAAAAAACATGGGAACCTCAGGATGTTATGAAGAAGAACCACCCACATCTTTTTGTTTAAAATTATAAATGAAAATTTCGAGGATGATATTTCTGGAGGGAATAATGTCGCCCCCAAACATTTTACGGTATGTTTCTCTTAAATACATTCGAGTCATAGCCTATATTTCATAAAGCACAGAGTTTCTTTGAAACAAAACTTGGTTATTTAGGATATAGTCATATCCTAGCCATTGAACTTCAATGTTTCACTTGTGTGTTTTGAATTTTGAAAATGATACATACTTGACTTTGTTTAGGATAATATTTTGAGTCTGATAGAGTTAACATAATTTTTGGTGAATATTAAAATACCCTTATAAATAGTAACCTACTTTTATGAATAATAAATTACCCTTATATATATTAATATGACTTTTTAGAATGGTATACACACCCATTAATGTATAAATAAATTTAGGCACCTTAAAAATGATGATAACTAATTTGCGTTTTTATATTTTTTTAATAAATAATTATTTTAATTAAATATTTAACTAACCATATTTAGAAAATTATTTTTTAAAAATGGACTTCATTTTTGGATTCTACGTGTCAAAAAATGGTTAGGCTTAATTTTTGGTATTTTTCAGAAATACTTGAATTTTTGATGAATAGTGAAATACCATAATTTAAAAAATAAGATAAATACACTAATTATAGAGTCATTTATGATGTTATGATGATGAAAAACCAATTTATTCTGTTTCACATGATAAAATTACAATTCTTGGTCATGTAAGACTTGTTATTCCCTGACTTGTGGAGAAATAATAAATTAATGAATATAATATAGAGAAATCCCCTCTCCCCTCTACTATATAAACCACCCATCACCCCCACTTCCTCCCACACCATTCAAGCATCATTACTTACCTAAATTCTGAAAAATACTCTTCCCAATCCCAATCACCTCTTCCAGGACCTTCTGTTCTCACCAAAAGGCCAAAAAAGCCTTTAAAGAGATTCTCAAGGAGGAGTACTCAAGAGGTGAACCTCTCTTCTATTTTCATTCAATTTTTTTTCAAAGTTCCTTTCTTTTATTATTTCTTATCTCCTAAACTCTTTAAAATGACATGATAATTATTGTACCTTAAATTTACTGAATTTTTATTATGGTAATGTAATATTTGACCATAATCTCTCCGTTTCCATTTATACAATAAATGTAAACGCCGTCTGAGATGTGTTAATTTATAACACTCAAGGAAGAAGGGTTTTCAATTTGCATTATTATCTTCAATACTGGTCATGAAACCTTTTCAATGGTTGAAAAAGATAATAATATATGTATTTTATCCTGTTTAATGTTCTATAATCCATACACATTCATAATATGGAATAATAATAAAAAACAAAATTGTTGTGCACAAAACTGCCAAGCCAAATCCAAGCATTTATTTTTAACTCATAGAAAGAGTAATCCTCACGGTATATAACTAGAATTATTATAAGAAAATTTATATCTATTTAATGTTACTAATAATATATATTCAAAATTCTATATGTTTAACCACATTTCAAACAAACATCCATTCATGAATACAAGTAAACTGATCATGAAAACCAAAGAAGAAAATGCTACCAAAACAATTTAATTGAATCTCTTATACCCATAAAAAGGCCATTAGTGAACCTAATAAGGTTATAACATATCAATTAAATGATTATTATGATTTTTAATTAAAAATCAACAAATCTAAATCTGATTAATAAGGTCATTAAGAACAATCGGGAACACCTTCAAGCATATGGTAAGGGATCCTCTCTCTGACTTTTGTTCAAGAATCTTCCCTATGTTGTAATCTTTTAATTTTAAAACATAATGATGGGTTATGTTTTCACACATCCCCCATAATTACCTTAAGATATATAAATAATGGGATACCCCTTTAACTTTCATTAATCCCTCTCAAGAACACTTGTTACCATGCTGAAATGTTTGTAAAGAGTTTTCTCATCTCACTTTTAATTCTGTGGGATATACATTGTTTGTCTCTTATTTCCTATATGTGGTATAGGTGTACTTCCATTTGAAATATATTATCATGAATCTATTAATATTATTGTTATTCTGTGATTCATTTGGTGGTTATTAACTTTTGGTCATACGACTCAATTGATTACAACATGGAAACATGCTTTTTCATTATTTTCACTTCATTGTGACTTCCTTAGTATTGTGCACCTACTCTTTCTTACGTGGTGTACCTACAGCCCATTTGAGATCAGTTCTCAATTGAAATTATATTCCATTTAAATTTACATATTCTCATATAATGGATATGATTATTGTCTAAGCTGTATACCTTTTTTACATATGGTATTTATTGTGAATGTTGTTTTAAATATGGAAATATTCATGAATCTGTATCCTCTATTCTATACGGATAATGTAAAGGCATACTGATCTTGTGTTGAATCTATAAATAAAGAGTTATTTGGACATTCAGCGGTGGGTGGGGACTTTTAAATCCCCTTTATGCATTGGTAGGCCTCATGGGACAAATTAGTTGGTGAGAAACACATCAAATTTGTTTCCAAAAATCAAACGGGTTTCTACCCATAGAACTATACCGTTTTACGGTATTATGGTATCATGTGATAGATACATTAAATCCAATTAATAAGGATTATCTTTATTAATTATTAGTTATTACCTATCCATGAGGTTTTCACTATGAAAATATCTATGGATTCAGCCTCATTCTCAGTTTATTAATGGAGTGAGTTTTTCATTTATTCACCATGCCATTTTGATTATGTCAAATTGTTTCCAATTCAGTTATTATTGATTTATGATAATGCTATTTGAAACCATTACTGAGCATTTTAGCTCAACCCTTTCATTTTTTACTTTCAACATGTGATAAATAAGAGATCATTTATTGAGTTCTTGTGGATTCAGTTTTTAGTTTTTGTTATGTATTGTATTTTATAACCTTTTCCAATGTAATTTGAGTTACATCTATGTATCTAGTTCCTTCAAGACTACTAAATTGATCATTCCTTCAATATTTTCATTCCTTATAACCATTCCAATATAACAAGTAATGCACCAGATATATTCTATGGGGGTCGAGGTGCTAATATTTTTGTTAGAAGTTAAAACTTTATGAACCAAAAAAATAAACTAGCACCATTGGACACCATACCCTTAGGATGTACGTATGTGTAAGAAAGAATTATGTATTGGGACACTAGTATTATGAAACTTTATGTTTATTTATGTTATGCTAATGATTATACTTTCCCCTTTTGAGTATTAGTATATATATAAAATTATATATGATTTGATGAAAATTAGATTTTGATATGAAAAAATAAAATTTCAATTTTTGAATAATATAATGTTTTAATTAGAACATCCTTTTTGGTAAATTAGTGAATTTTTAAATGACTTTTCTCTTTATATAATATTATTATTGAATAAAATATATTTATATACAAATATTAATATAATTTAATTAAGTCCAATGTAATCTTTATATGGTTCAAAAAATTGTTATGATCATCAAAACCAATATTTTTCAAAAAAGGATAAATCTTATTTAAATGAAGGAATTGTAAAATTTTAAAAAATATTTTGGGAAAATAGATATTATTTTTTAAATCATCATATTGAAATTATCTAATGGTAATTTTTTCACAATTTTCAGAGGCAAGCATTTTTTTGGAAAAAATTAAATATAGTATAAATGTACGATTTTTATTATGAAATTATAATAGCTATAAATTGAAGTAATAAATGATTTAAATGGAATGAATAAGAAAATATATATTTAACATTTAAAATAATGATTTTTAAATGTTATTTTATTAATATATTAAACCATTAATGAATTCTCCAAAATCAATACTATATTTTATCATTTTAAAATCAATTATTCCTAAACATGAATCACACCGACATCACTGAAGGAATTATTTTAATATTTATGATTATTGGACTTATAAAATATTAAATAACACATCACTTTGGATGAAAATATGGAAAAAACATCGTATGATATCAGATTTTATTAATTTTTTTATAGATGATCAAACCTATGTTTAGAAATTAATAACGAATCCACCTCTATTTTTCTGTAAGTTATCACACCACAAACACTCCACTTCAATAAGAACCCATGGATAAAAAATTTAATCTCCCTCACCCTCTCCAAATCACTTCTATAGTTTTCCATATCCTTGAATAATCTTCTTTTTATCTTTTATAAGAGCCTTATTAAGGTAATAAATCATTTCCAATTACTTTTTATCTAAAGTACCATATTTTAAATATGATTTTTTATATCCTATTTTTCATAATTTAATATGTTTTTACACATCCGTATAATATCCTTATTATGAATACGTAATGGTATACCACATTTCAATCTCATTAAATCCTCCCTTGAACATTTATATTCACCCGTGAAGGTGTTGAAAAAATTATTTGATTATCAAAGACCATTATTTTTCTTGTGAATATCCATCCCCATTTCTACTCAATATCATTGATTGTGATGTAAATATTTTTTATTTTTTGGTTACATACTTGTATTTATCCAACTATAATTAACTATGGGATTAGATGTATTAAATACATTCTTATATTGTATGATCTTTGTGGCACACAAATGTAAGGACATAATATGAATGTAATGGGTGGGCCAAGAATTATGTTGAAATCGAATGCATTGAGTATTGTTTTTATCCCATGAGATACCACATATGGTGTATGTAATGTTATCTTATGCACACTATGTTTTGACATCTCGATGCATAATATTGACTTATTCTTGTGATTCCATGTTTTATATTGTTTCAACATTACAATGTTTCCTTGATGTTATTTTCTTATATCAGGGTTCATTGTTCATGTTTTTGATTCTCACCCATTTATTTCACCTCAAAATTCCACTTTACTCACATGTATTACTTTCATCATGTTATTCTTTGATTATTCCCTTACTAGGAATTATAGATAAACCCTTTCTTATCCACATCCCTAGATTATCAAGTGTATCTTTATAAGAAAATGAATTTAATGAAATGAAATAGGATTTATAAAAAGTTTCATTGTACCCATGAATCAAATTATTATTCTATGTATCTAATTATACAAAGATACTAGGCATAGTGATATTATGGTATTATATTAAGTGTATCTATATATAATAAATCAGGAAATAAAGTGAATTAAAGATAGTCATTTCATTGTTGGTATTAGAGTACGATGTAGTTATTTTTTGGGATTAGGATTAGAAAACCCTAGTGAAATCCCCATATAGTTTGATAAACAATAGATATCTTACCAAACCTTTGTTAATGTATAGATTAAGGGGTTTCCAAGCAACAAAATCCATGTCCGGATACTATAAGTGAATGTTGTTCTAGAACCGTTGTACCTAGGGGTTAAAACCCAAAAAGGAAGCATTAGGTATTATCTCGATTGTCACCTAGTGCATGAAAATGTGGCCATGACAAATATATGGTTTTAAACTCCTAGGTGATATTCATTAGTAAATTTTGAATCTCTTTAAAAATCATTATAAAGGGAACAAAAATGACTAAAAAATTTGATGTCGCCAAATAGCCCATGGATAACATTTATTGATACAAAAAAATTATAGGTTAAAGAGTTTATTCCATTTTTTGGGTTATCTATTAAATGATCATAGTTTCCATTTTATGTGTGTAACAGTTTAAAATTCCCATCCCATAATTTTTCCCTTATTTAATCAATGGATAAATATTTGTGGAACAAATTCAATAATGTATGTGATGAGAAAACTAATGAATTCCCAGAACATATGCCCTGTATTATTGGAGAATGATTTGAAAAATTCCAGAAAATAATATACAAAATAACTATTTTTTTAATATAAATATAAATCAGGGGGAAAAATTACATCCCCTCAAAGAAAGTGAAAGTTTAAATTGAGACCCTTATGTGAATAATTCCTATTACTTTTAGTGGATATTTGGATCATAAAATTAATGAAAATGTACTAACTAAATTGAAATGTTATTCTATATTCTTAAATTATTCGATAAATAAAGGGTTTGGTGATTATTTATCATATAGAGGTCCAAGATGATCAATGGTAGATGATGATAAAAAATAAGAAGCTCAAGGAGGATATTCAATTAGTAGAGAGGAATTAATTCTGAAAAATTATTTATTACATAAATATTTTCCCCTCACTCTCCTACTAAAAATGGATAGGCAGTTCCTTTTCCTGATAAAAATGACTGATGAATGCATAAATATTTATTAATAAAATTTCCCAAGACATTTATGATTGGCCTCAGACTTTTTCATTGGCCTTGAAATTAAACATGACAAATTATTTATTGTGTTAAAGGATAATTTATGAAAAGAATTATCACTTTGAGAGTTCAAAAATTATGAATGAATTTTATGTTATTCCCTTGAAGTCAAAATAAGTATCAGTGAATCTGAAGGGCCTCATATTTCAATATACAAGAATAGAAGAATAGATTCCAGTTTTGTTAGATTGATGGAGAAATATCACAAGGGAATGAAATCCCAACATCACACTTGTAAAACATGTTGGAAGAAGCATCCTAGAAATTTACAAAATGGGATAAGTAAATTATTTAGGTGTGGGAAGGAAGGGAACCTAGCTATCAAATGATTATGGGAGAAATTAAAAAATGTGATGGAAGAATGGGGTTCTATATTAAAACATCCACATATATTCCAATGTTAGAGAACATACTATTTGATTCTGGTTCCATGAATTCTTTAATATCACGCAAGTTTAGTAGAAAAATTCAGATACCACCTCAAAATATGGAAGTGAATCTCCCATTTTAAATGGAAAAGGGGGTGATTATGTAATCCCAATTATATTTTTTCTCATTTTTTCATATCTATCAAATGATTTTTCCTAAAAAACTTATGATACTCCATTAAGTGTAATTTGTGTGCATTTTTGGTTTGGATTGGATTTTATTGTATAGAGCCAACATAAATTTCAATAATAAGGGAACCACCATCTATATCCCAAATATTACATAAAATTTATAAAAGTGTGAAGAAAGGATGAATATCCATTTAAATCATCATCCCAATCATGGATATTAATTCCTTTATCTAAGCCTCTATATAGAATGGAGACTATTGAACATAAATACCAAAACAAGAAACTACGGGATAATGTTTATAAAGTGTTTATATTTTTATGTACTCCACGATTTTTTACACTTTTCCACATAATTTAAAATAAGAATGGATTAATTTCCCTGTTCATTAATAATGATGAGGTCAACAGAATCACAATAATTAAAAATTATCCTCCACAAAATTTTGATGACTTGTTTGATCAACTACATGTAGACATGTATTTTTATGTGGGGGATTATTAGTCTAGATATTATCAAGTAATGATGAATAATTATGAGATCCTTAATAATTCTCTTTTTCCAATTTAGAGTCACTATAATTTAATAATGATTCATTTGGACTTAGAAATGCTTCATCTTTGTTCATAGACTTAATGAGTAAAGTATTTAAAGATTAATTTGAGAAATTTATAATAGTATTTTTAGATGATATTATTATATAAAATAAAAGATAAGAGGAGCCCGAGGATAATTATAATTCTATATTAAAGACCTTGTGAAAGGAAACATTATATAAAAATTATATTAAATGAACGATTTTTATGGAGGAACAAAAATTATTGAATATTTTTATCACCAAAAAGGATATATATATAGTTCCATTGAAATCATGGGAAATTAAAGGATGATATACACTGAATTCTATGATACTGATTTTATGTTTCCATATATTATTATAGAAATATCATAATTTTTTTTGAAAATTATCATAATTTCAAAGATCAATAACAAAGATATATTTGTAGTGAGTACTATTTTTTAGGATTTATTGATGAAAAAAGGGTATTTGAAGAGTTGAAGAATATTCAAATCACCACACCCATGCTCAAAATACCCACTAGTGGGGAATGATTTGTGTAATACAGTGATGATTCCAAAATGGAATTGAGTTTTTTGTTCCTGAAAGGTGTAAATTTTATATCATATTCCACCAAATAATTAAAGAACATAGATCAGAACTAGATCACACATGATATTTAATTGAATTTATTGATCTTCATACTGAATATTTTGAAGCATTATTTTTATTTAGAGAATTTTTAAATATATATATATATATGTCATAAAATACTCAAGTAAATATTTACACAAAAAGAATCTCAATATGCTCCAAAGAAGGTAGTAAGATATCATCAAGGATTATGATTGTTTAATAAATTCCTATCCAAGGAAGATGAACCAAGTTAAGGTTAACGTGAGTATAAAAGATCATATAGCCCTGTCAATGATAAGGATTGAATGGGACCGAGTATTCATAGTTATGTAAAATATGGACATGGGAATAACAAAAATGACTTCGTCCTACCTTTTTCAAGTAAAAAATAAACCATAAATTCTTTATTTTATTAAGAATGCACAAAAAGACAATGAGGAGATGTAGATATAGTCAGTGATGATTACGAATTTAAAATTTTCTAAAGATGGATTTATGAGGTTTTTTAAATGGATATGTTTCCTATAAAAACTAAATATAATGTTCAAAAAATTTTATAATTCAAAAAATTCATATTTCTATTTTCATTTATGAGGAACAAATATATACAGAGGTCTAAAGAAAAACATCTAATGGAATAAAATGAAAGAAGAGATTTCAAAATTTTTATCTTGATTCATGGTATTTCAAAAGTTTTATGATTAATGAAAAATGTATAATCGAATGATTAAGCCATTTCCAATATTAGTATGGATATGGGAAAACATTACCATGGATTTCATCATAGGACTCATCTATATATCTAAGGGCATTAGTAATATCTAGGATATTTACCATCCCCTTACATGGTCAGTGTATTTCATGGATATCAAGGAAGATTTATCTCTCGACCATCTCACTAAGATGAACATAAGGGAACTGGTAAGAAAACATAAACCAAAAATATCCATTGTATCTAATCAAGATCCAAGGATTAACTTGAGGTTTTCTTGAAGCCGTCAGCATAAAATGGATATTGAGTAGAGTTTCAGTTTATCTTATCACCCTGAAATGGATGATCTATCTGAAAGAACGATAAAAAATATTCTGGTTATGTAAAGATCATATTAAAATTTATTTCCAAGGATATTGGGATGAAAATATTCCCCAAAAGTAGATATAAAGTAATATTAGTTTCTAGTATACCTTTCAAATGGAACCTTATAAGGCTCTGTATGGGAAGAGGCATCAGACTCGAACATGGTGGGATGAATTTGGGGAGTGGAATCATATGGAGCCAAATATAATCAAAGAGAGGAAATATAATGATAAAAACACACCTAGTCCTATTAAATACACATAATACCTAAAACATTATACACATAGTTAGCAATAAGGCCTATATTGACACCCCATTACACTTTCGAGGTACTCCTTTGAATATTTTTTGGTTTTCATCCTTATTCGTGTGTGTTTGTGGGATTATGGGTGATATAGATCATTTTCTAGAGAGAACTAACAATAATAAAAGGATTTATTTTTTTGAAATAATATATTCTAGGTATAAACTATTCACTGAATCAGTCAGGTTCTTCGCAAGATTAGTTATTGGAGTTGGGTCTTTGGGTTTTTATGATTAAACCTACTGTTTATGTAGTATGCTGGGAGATTACATGTGGTTTCAAGGTGTTACATTATATATAATTTTATCCATTTATATTTCATTAAATAGGTTTAAGGAGTGAGCGGATCACACTCTATGTAACAAGATCACGTCTTGTATTGTCAATAATTGTTTTTTATTATAAAATTGAAATATTATTTTCAGTATGACTGAGGTCTATGGATTACAATACATGTAATTGGATTAAAATCGACTTAATTATTTTGGGTTGGTATTTTATGGTGATTAATGACTAATTTAAATTTTATTTATTTGTATTTCTTCTCCCTCTTGACCTAGATAATCCAATTGGCAATTGTGGAGACGTCTAACCCTTTATGATCATTTTGATCTAGGATTAATCCTTGTTGAAAATGAGGTAAATTTATCTTGGTAATAATTGCTTCTTGTTATTCTATGTCCTTGTTTATGTCTGTAGTTGTTCTCAAATATGTGATTAGATAGCATTTTATATCAATAAATTTCAGTTTCTTGGGGTGCCTTGTATTTCAAAGGTTGTTCCAATTGTTTCCAATTAGCATTGTCGAAGGAAGTTAGATTTATATCTTTTTAGGTAGGTGTTTCTATACAAGGGGTTAACAATATTAATTTCCTATTATTATTGTTAAATTTCAGTGGTTTTTTCAGTTATTTTAAGTGATATATGTTTTTAAAGGACTGATTAGAAAGGAAAATTTTTACAAAATGGGTTTTACATTGAAAATATACTTTCTTGATTTTGAAATGGGTCTTCATACATCAATGTAGATTTTATTTGATTAGAAAATGTTTTATAATAGTTTTATAATGATTTTGAAAATTTATTATGATAATTAGAATGCTAGGAACCTTGGGTTCACCAGGAAATATTCAAATGTAGCCTTAGTGTGTATGGAACCACTAGGAGGTATCCATTTTGGACATCTGTGGACTGTAGAAGGACTCGATATTGGTTTTATCCAACCTAATTCTTTTCAATACTCTTAAGTATCTAGTTTGTGTTATACCTTATCCTAGGGACTAGTATGAGGTCAATTTGCATTAATAGTTATTTATAGAATGGGTTTTTATATCATAGATGTTTTTCTTATATCTTTTATATGGGGTTGTCTCACATTGTCTTATGTGATAAGTTATTTCATGGAAATGTGTTTACATTATTACCTATTTATGCATGAATATTCTTAATATTTATATTACTTATACTTGTTATATATCTATCTTTATAATGTGAAATAGTTTTTTGTAAAACTAAATGGGGAAAATTAATTAAAAATTAATTGGTTTTTATGAAAATACTTTGTAAAACTGTTTTTTGTTTTCAAAGATCGATCTGTTTCATCCAATAGTTAATGAATCCAAGTTACCAATTGTGTTCATGAAATTTTTATGGGTTTTATACTTGGGTTTTGGGGTTATTTGAATGAAATATGTGAGAATTTTATTTAAATTTACCTATTAATTTTTTTAAATGACTTTTTTAGAAATAATTATCGAATTTATTTAAAATTTTGTTGTTTAAAAGATTTTATTTTAATTATGAAATTTTTTCTAAGATATCTGGAATATGATTATGATATAATTTTTGACCTTATTATGGTTATTGTAAAATTATTTTGAGAAGAGAACTTCTGAACCTGAGAGAAAAATCTTTGAGATAGGTTCCCCAAACGAATCTTCTAGTGGAACCTTATTTAATTAAAGTTATCATACACACTATTCATAATAAGTGTCATGTGGGTGTAGAGAACCCATTATGTGTGGTGGATCATGGTGTTGAGTTTATTAACCAGAATCCACCCATCTTCTGTGGCAATAAGGGACAATAAGAAATTGAGGAATGGATTTAGATGATTTTTGGGATGTTCAATTTTTTGAAGACTCTAAAAAATGAAAGGTGGGTTTTTCCATGTATTTTCATGAAGGACCACAGAGGATACAATGAGACTCAATGGTTCAAGATAGGTTCCATGAGAACCATATATGTGATCATTTCAAGAAAACCATTAATCAATATGTTACCATGATATGTAATGTGTGGAAATGACCTGAGAGTTTTAGTCATTGGACCTCCGAGAGATTTCTGTTCTGAATTATTCTAAAAGTTTTCATATATTTGTGTATCTTACACCATATCTTATCACTAATTAGTACCTTATGTATGTAGGATTGAATTGGTTATGAGATCTGATATTTGGTTGATGTTGATTCTCATGTCTGTTCTGAGATTTTTGGATGTAGCTGACGTTGATGATTTTTCTAAGGTGGTCATTTCTATGAAGAAAGTTTTATTGGAGCTTTAGTTGGTATAGTAATCTTCTAAGGAGTATTTTCTAGCCAAAATATGAAGGAAAAGGTTGGTCAGTTATCTTAAATAATAGTTATATAGACATTGATATGGTAGTAATAGGTTTTTTGATACTAGTGTCAGTGATATATTCACATCAGGCCTAACTATATGGATGCACCTATGAATTTCTATCACCATGGATTAATAGGCCATCTGAAGCATTTTTTTTAAAATATGTCCCTTAGAAGTGGGATAGGATCCAATACCTCTAAGTGTTCTTATATTCCTACCAATTCTTCTAAGTGAGGTGGGTCAATTCCATAGGCAAAGGGGAATGTTCATGGGGCCATGATTAGATCTCTTTATTCAAATGAGTATGTCTCATAAGAATCTGAAGTAGGGCCAACTACTATTAGTGGTATTTTGTTTATTTCAAATTCTATGGTGCTAGGTTTTTATGATACATATAAAAATCTTTTTTTATATAATCAAAGTTAGTTGATGAGTTTCCCTTTTGTTTAGAACATATGTCACACTTTTTGGATCTTTCCACACCATTGGGAATGAGGAAATAACAAGGTTCAGGTGTCCCACATATCAAGAAAAGATATCTGACTTTGATATCGATTGAAACTTCTTAGTTATTGATATTTACATATTCAAATTGATTATTATATGGGATTGGATGATCAGTGAGATGGAATCAACAAACTATTATCATGGATGGGTATTGTTTTTTTCTAATGATGGGGTCACTCATGTCTTTCATGTTTAGTGGGTCTCAAGTTCATTAAGTGCTTGGCCTATTGTTCCTTATGAAAAGGTAATCACATTCAATATTTTAGAGATTCTTCTTGATGTAGTTGAATGTTGTTGGGTTGGTCATCTTCCTGCAATGGTTAGTGCATACCCCAATGTCTTTACATATTATTTTTTAGGTTTGACACCCTAGAGAGGGTTAAACATTAATATTTACCTACTCCCTATCTTAGTTCCCATTTCTATGTCATCTTATCAAACTGCAAAAAGTTATTTGGTGGAACATATGGTCTATCTGGAGGAAATAAAGGCAAAATAATTTATTTATACTTGATTTTCCCTATGGGATTCACCTACTATATTTTCTATAAAGCTAGATGGGAGTTTCATACAATGTAGCAACAAGAATATGTTAATTCAGGTTACCATTAAGAACAAATATCAATTTCCTTGGATTATTTAACTTTTTGACCAAAAGAATGGGGAATTTTTGATTTTAATGATTGACTTCTGTTCAGATTACTGATAGTTGATTATTAGAGAGTGCGATATACATAAGATGGAGTTAAACAACTAGTGTGTTTATTTTGAGTTTATGGTTATGGCATTTGATATGTCTTACTATCCTACTATGTTTATGGATTTGATGAACGACATTTTACATTAGTTCGTGGAATCAGCTATATTTTTTTCATTGATGACTTATGTGGATAATTATTTTAACCATTAAGAGGCATCATAAATATGGTACTCTTTACAAATTTTAATTCTAGTTCTAAGTAATAAAATTTCTAGGTATTGTGATATCTTAGAGTAGTGACTTAGTTGATCTAGAAATGATACAGGTAGTGATGTGTAGAGATGAGCAGAGAAATGTGTTTAAGGACTGAAGATTCTTGGGTTTTACTGGTTACTATAGTTAGTTTTTTCCTTATTTCTCTAATCTCACATCTTTGATGACTTCTTTAACTCATAATGGTATAAATTTTGAATGGATTGACAACATTAAAAGATACATTGAGGTGATGAATATGATATTTTGTAGTGCTAGTTTTTTCTTCTAGATACAGGTTTGGGTTATTATAATTTTTTAGTGCTTATGGAATGATCTTGGGATGTTTCTTGATGTAGATAAAATAGGTAGTGACCAATGATACATTCCTATTATATCCCGACAATAATAGTAACACCAAACACAATCTTTAGTAGGCAATAGTTATGCATGCCCCCAAATGTTTTGAATCTCTATCTCTTTGGGGAGTTTTTTATAGTTTATTTGGATCCTAAGATCATGAAATATATTTTTAATCAGAGTGATCTTAACATGTGACATAGATTCTAGGTAGTATATTTTAAATCTTTTTATTTACATATTACATACAACCGTAGGAGGGGAAATGTGGTTGCCAATGTGTTTTGTATAAAATTACCAACATAATACGTGAAGGAATAGGTTGATTAGTAGTCTCTGATGATTTTGTTTATAGAGATGATATTTGGAGTGGAATAGGATGGTGGAAAAGAGTTATTGGATTTAATGTAGGATGAATCATTTTTGATATGAGAGTTTGTCTCGAGAAGGTGGTATAGATGGAGTTCCAACACTTTAGAAAAATCCTCTATAGTGGGGTGACCTTAAGTGAGTTGTCTGAGTCTCCCAATGATTCTCTATATATCTTTGGTAGTTCTATTGTTTGGTTTTACCTGAAGTGGGATTTGATAGATAGTGGATAAAATTCTTATTGGTCCTTTCACCATGGGGATAAAAAGATTTATTCTGAAATGATACATCATTTTTGGTGTAGGGGATGAGGTGGTCAGTTTAGGATTTTGTATCGTGGTGTCTTAAATTTTATAGAATTAAGGTAGAACACTCGAGACCTACATGTTTGTAGTAGCATTTACTATTTTTTATGTAATAAGGGCGAGACTTTTATTTATATTGTCCTTGGTTTACCCTGGAATAATAGTTGGAAGGATGATTTTTTTTGATCATTGATTGAATCCAAAAATTAGTGTATTTACTTCCTATAGAAGAGATGAAAAAGGTTGAACATCTTGGGGGATTTTATATTTGAGGTATTATGAGAATTCGTGGGGTTCCCACTATAGTTGTATCTAACAAGGACTTGAGGTTCATGTATATGTTATAGAAAGGGTTAGAGGAGGGGATGAGTCCCCAGATTAGATTGAACATGGCTCATCATCCATAAATAGATGGATTGACCTAGATGACTATCCCGGTCCTTGAGTAGATACTATGAGATTGTGTGCATGATTTTTAGGTTATTAAAAAAATTATCTACCTCTAGTTAAATTTTTCAATAAAAATAGTTATTGAACATCTATTACGTTTGTTCTCTTTGAGGATTTGTATGAGATGTCATGTAGATATCCCTTGTGTTGGGAAGAGTAGGAAGATAGGTCCTTGGTTGGGTTGAGACTCATCCATTATATAGTAGAGATGGTGCAGTTTATCTAGAAGAGATTGATCCAGAAATGAAGTCATCACAAATATTATGTTGACCATAATCATCAGCCTCTAGAATTTGAGTTTGGGGATTAGTTATTTCATATAGTTTTAAATCTCTTGAGACATAATCCATATTGTTAATTATGGTGCAGATGAGCCTCAACCCAGATGGTGAGGACTCAACAGGTGCATCCAAGAGACTCGAGATCAAATCCGGGTGAAGACGAATTTCTGGGTTACTATAGCAGTACTATTGTAGGCATTGTAGTCAGAACTATAGTAGTAAATGTTCAGTACTGTAGTAGTCATAACTATTCATCCATCTGGACCTTTGGGCCACCGGTTTGGTCCTCAGGTCCTGCAAGGCTTTCGGGCCACCCAAGGCCTTCGGGCCAGTTCTTTATCATGGTCTTCAGGTCACCTTAAGGCCTTAGGGACACCCCGAGGCCTTTGGGCCGCATGAATGAAGAATTACCAGTCATAATACAATGGAAAATGATTCAGATGAGGATTTAGGGTAGGAATATCCACTAGAGCAGAGTTAAATAGGATTGGAATAATAAGAGGGTATGGATTTTCTATCAGTACCAGGCCTATGCAGCTTTGCAAAGGGCCGCTAGCCGACTAGCCTTGTGAAGGTGGAGTGCGGATTTCATGACAAATGTTGGGGAGGAGCAGTTTCAAGTTGTCTTGTCCGGGTGATTCCATCTAAGACCTATGGGTTATGCAATTCTCTCTAAGACTTCAGGCCTTTCAAGGGTTCCACCTCACCCATTGAAAAGTGGATTGTCAATAAAATAAAAAAATGAAGGCCTTTGGGCCATTCCGACCAAGTATGTTAAGTTGGCAATGAGGTTTGTGGGACCCATTTAGATTATTGGAATACTGGGGAAGGTGTACTATCAATTGGAATTACCTGTTGGTTTGAATTTTATCCATGACGTGTTTAATGTTTCATTGTTGAGGAGGTAGATATCCTATCCTTCCAATGATATTGGTTTGGAGGATGTTGATCTTGAGACCAACACTTCCTTGGTTGAGTATCCAATTTATATTATGGATAGCCATGAGAAGGTATTGCATGGTAAAATGATTCCTATGGAATGAGTACTATGGTAGTGAAGATAGGATAACAACTAAAAATAAGATATGGAATTTTTTATGTGATAATTATTACCTTTATTTACTGTGATCCTAGAAATATGATGGATTTTCGGTGGTAGAAACAATTTATAGTGGGGAGATTTTAATAACCTGTTACACTTTATAGGCACTCAATTTTATATTTTTTGGTCACCATCCCCATTTGTGTGTGTTTGAGGGATTATTGGTGAGGGATATCCTCTACTGGGGAAAATGACCTAAATTTATTTTCTATTTTTTTGTTTTTAATTAAGGGAGTTTGATTAAAAACATTTAAAATACTTAACGGTTTTCATCCTATGTTTGGAGAAAGATCATAGTTGGGGTTTTGGGTTTTATGCCTAAAACTACAATTTATAAGGTATTCTATGTGATTAAAAAACATTTAAAGGTAATCAATATTTTATATTGTCCACCATTATGATTATGTGAAATTGGTTCAGGTTGTGGGGGCTTTACATTCTGTGTAACAGTTTCACATCATTCACTGTCAAAAATAAGGTTTTTAATAAAAAGGGAAGGAGTTTTTATGCATACTTTAGTTTCAAGGATAACATGATGTTTAAATGGAGTTAATTCTATGTAATAGTGATGAGTTTTGATCTTAGGGTGATGTATGGATGTTTTTTATTTCATCCATTTGCATTCATTCTCCTTATTAACCTAGAAACATCTAGGAGTGATTTTGGAGACCTTTGACCCTTTTTGATCATTTCATTTGGTGATTGAACCATATAATTTCTATGGTGGATATCACTAGGTAGGAATTAATTTTAGTTCTTAATTTTTCTTGGTTATGGTCGTGGTTTTATTGTAATTTATGATGAGATAGTGTTTTCTATCAAAAACATTCATTTTATTGGCATTCCATTTATTATAAAGGCTATTCCTGTTGTTTCTAGTCAGGTTTTTCAAAGGCATATAGGTTTATATTGGTATGGTGCAGGTTTTACAATACAGTGTTTTAATGAACTGAATTTGTTATTTTTCTTGGTAAATTACTTTTTTTGTTAATTTATTTAATGTGATATATGTTTCTAATGAATTTATTGGAAATGAAAATGTTTTTAAAAAAGGTTTATATTTGAAAATGGGTTTTTTGTGATTTAGAATTTGATTTTCAAACACCATTGCAGACTATCTTGGATTTGAAAATGCTTTATAAAATTTTTAGCATGGTTTGGAATTTTTTTTTCAAAATTAGAACTTTTGAAAAATTAGGTGCATCCGAAAAGAGACACGGGTAGCCTTAGTGTGCATGGAACCACTAGGAGGTAACCTTTTTGGATATTCATGGAGTGTGGAACGACTAGATATTGATTTGATCTAACATTATTCTTATTTAGACAATTGAGTGTCTATTATGTATTTTACCATATGATAGAAAACAATATGAGGTGAATTTTTAAATATGGTCATTTATCGCAAGGTTGTTTATATCATGGATTGTTTCGTAATGGTTTTATATGATGTTGTATCACATATTTTTTCATGATAGGTTATTTCATGGATACGTGTTTACTTGATTATCTCTTGATTCATATATAATATTATTGTTCAAATCAATTCTACTTGACATATTTCTAGTTTGAGAATATGAATGGATTTTATGAAAAACCAAAGGGGAAATGATTTTAAAATAAATTTTATTTTTTGGAAAATCCTTTGTAAAAATATTTTTGTTTTAAAATCTAGAACTACTGAATTTTTCTTATCAGAGCATATATTGACTCAGTGGCGACATCCTACGAGTATTTTTTCCCACACCCTACCATTTACCATAGGGTATTTATAGATGTTGTACTAGAGGATTCATTAAAAGGATAAAGAATGTTTAAGTATTTAATCTTCTCTTTTGGTCATTTCTTACACAGTGTGGTGGTTTAGAGGTGGTTGTTTATCAGATGGAGACATGTCAGTCTTACTTTATTCATACAGTTGTATTTATTCAATTTGTCTTGGGTTACATGAATTTTTTGTATCTTTTTTCTTATACCAGTGCTCTAACTATATAGATTTTTTAATTATATATAAGTCTTGTTCTGTTTTCATACACTACCTCACCATGTGATGACTAGATCAACTATGTGGTTTTCCTGACCTAGGTAGGTCTGTTACACCTAGAGGTTGTTGTCATAGATAAAATTTTCCTTCAAATATAATTATGGAATAATGTATTGAGGTTTGGGATTAAGTGAATTCTTTATCCTAGAAACATCATCTCTATTGAGATCCTTGATCAAGTTGGACCAGTAGCCTATTAACTTGCACTCCCACTTAGCCTATTTCAAGAATATAATGTAATCTATGTATCCCTCTTAAATAATTATTTACCAAACCCATCATAAGTAATTAATCCATAAGAATTACCTTTTTAGATTGATATTTCATATGATTAGTATCTGATCAAGATCATACACTATAGAAACAATGTTCAATAAAATAAGACAACTCACATGGTCAGACTGTAATGGTAGAACCACAACACTTAGATGTCGAAATCATAACAAACAACATTTATAAAATAAAATCACCTTCATAAAATTTATTATATTAATTTAGATTTCATGATTAAAATTTTTGAAGGGTGGAAGAATGTAATGACCCAGTCTTTTATAAAAGAAATTTCCTGAATTCTATATAAAGTATTATAGTTATAGAAAAAACCATAACTACTGTGGTTAGTTTGGATAGTTATAAAAAATAGAATATAATTTTTAAATGACCATTAATCATCATAACCATTGATGATATAGTTATTATATAGTGACCATTCATATTATTATCTAATAAGGTTTATAAAATAGTTTAATTTATATAAACGAAATATGTTATTTGGTTGACCTGTAGGATCGTATTGTATGAATCCCATGTACCTGAGTGTTTAAGTGGGATGGAATCACTGGTAATTTCCAATGACTAAGCCTAAGATTAAAATAAACAATTTAAAAATGAAAAAAACTATTTATGGGAGATGTTTAGGCATATCGATATAACAACCCGAACCATGTTAGTCGTACCTTCCTAAGAAAGTACTATTATCTCACACCTTACCCATAGGGTGTATAATACTCTAATAAGGGGTTACATATATATTTCCTAATATTATGAAATATGAAATTATATAATTATCATATTTTCCCCTTTTCAATACTAATTTATAAAAACAATTATATAAAAGTTGATGAAAATAAAATTTTGATATGAAGAAAGCAAAGTTGTATTTTTAGAAAATATTTGGGTTTAATTAAAACACACAATTTATGAAACTTAAGAATAATGAAGTAAATTTTATTTTCATATAATATTTTTATTAAATAATATTTATTTATATACAAATGATAATATAATTTAATGAAGTTCAATGTAATATTTAAAGTGTTCATAAAATTTTTATTATCGTTAAATCTAGTATTTTTTCAAATAATAGTGATTTTTATTTAATAGAGGAAATTATCATATTTATAAAATTATTTTAAAAATGAGAAATAATATTTTTTGAACCAAAATATTGAAATTAGGGATTGGTGAATTTTTCATTATTTTCCCAATGGATAAAAATTAAGTATGGTATAAATATATGGTCTGTATTATGACATCAAAATAGAATAAAAGTAATGTAATAAATTATAGAATTTAAATCGAAGAAAAAATATAGATTACCACATTAAAATAATGTGTTTTTTTATTTTATTAATTTTATGACCCATTATGTATCCCTCTAAAATATCTATTGTATTTTAATGTTTAATGATAAATTCATTATGAACCTGACTCAATTCCACATGAACAATGGTTTTATTTTAATATTTTAGATTCTTTTACATGTAAAATATTTAATAAAACTTCCCTTTGTAAGAAACTAAAGGGAAAAAATCATAAGGTATGTGGATTTTATTATTTTTATGTAGAGTCCAATTCCAAAGTTATAAAATAAATACACAATTACCCTCATTTTTTTTAAATACCCACCCAAAATCACACTAATATTCACTCAAAAACTATTTAACATGATTTTATCTCCCTAACTATCTATAAATATCTCACATCGTGTTCCCAAACACATAATAATATCCTCTTATAGTTCTATAAATTCCCAATCAATGTTTGGGTACCTATAATCCTCTATTTTATTTCATGTAATTTTATTTTTCTAATCCTATTTTTATTTCAAATTTATCATGTTTTAGTTTTTATTTACATGTCCCTTTACTATACTTATGTTTTCTAGGTAATGTTATTTCACCTTACACTCCCATTATATTCCAAATTGAGCCTTTATGTGAACCCATGATGCTCCCAGAATAATTACATGACTTTCCAAGACAATCTTTGGTATTGTGAATACCCATCATAATTTACTCTCAAGGGTATTAAACTAGATGTTACTTTTCTTAATTGATTCTGTAATTCCATTTATATAGACCACACTCATTAATTGTTGGGTTAAAAGTTATTAATTAGATTTTTATATTGTATGATCTATGTGGAACATAAATGCGCATATAAAATATGAATGCGATGGGTGGAACCAGAATTATATAGTAATACAATGCATTGGGTTATATATTTATCTAATGTGATACCATGTATAGTCCATGGGAGGTTATCCTATGAACACATTATTATAATTTCTCGGTGTTTATACTTTACTTACACTTATAATGTAATGTTTTATATTGTTTCCACATTACTATGATGCATTAATGGTGTCATCTTTTGTCATGATTATATGTTCATGCTTATGGTTTTTACCCTTTTTTCCATATTGATATGACTCTTGAATCAAATTTTATACTTTGGTTATTCTCTTACATGGATTTTTTTTCATCTTCATATATACATCCCTAGGTTATCAAGTTAATTTTTATAATATCAATAAAAATTAAGGAAATGTAATGGGATTTTTAAAAAATGACATTATACCCATGTTTCATGTTAGTATGACATATATAAAATTACATAAATAAAATAGGTCTCATGTTATTTGGGATTTTTTTAAGTTTACTTTATGTAATAAATCATGAAAGAACATTCTTTAATGATATGGGTTGTCATAGATCAAACCACTTAATCACAATAAGTGGTCCCATAATCGGGGGGATAAATCAAATTTGTTTTATTTTTCTAAAAAAACATCATGAAAATGTTTCCATATTTGAAGAATCCCATTCTATTATTAAAATAAAATATCCCCTATTGAGTCATTTCAAAAACATAAAAATACATTATTCAAAACCAAATAACATCAAACTAAGAATTTTCATAAAACTAGTAGTCATGTAAAAACACATCCCAGAAAATTATTTCAAAAAAATCTATTTTTACCATTCCAAATCAAATTGAAAAATATTTTTTAAAATCAATTTATATAATTTAAAATTATTAAGTTGAAATTATATTTCTAAATTTATAACTAGTTTAAAAATACACTTCAAACCCTTAACAAAATAACCAAAGAACCATCCCTAAAATTTTCTAAATGAGTTTAAAAAAACAACCCATGAAATCATTATATCAATCCCAAAAACTTCTATAAAACATATAATACAAATACCTTTAGGAAAAAATAAATAAAATTGAAAAAACCGTCAATTGAACTATATATAATCAAACAAGTTTACCATAGGAAAACTATCATAATTAATATAAAAAATGGTAAACACCAATGAGATCATTCCAGAAAGAAAGGGATAAAAATAATAAATTAATAATAGAAATAGAACTTCATATAGTTTGGAATAATGTTTTGGTAAATTTTTCACTAACCATGAAAAATATATTGTCATGTTTTGAGAGATATTTTGTAAGAGCACCACACAATTTAGTAAACGATGTGGGATAATTGTGTATCCCTCATTCATTCCCTATTCAATAATTTGAAAATAAAATTTCCCTCTAAAATCACATGTATAGTTAATCGAGATCATGATTACATCATAACATAAAAACATCCACAAATAATACCTAAAATTAGAATCAAAATTTAAAATAATTCTAGAATGACCCATGGAAAATTACGTATTAGGTGAAAAATTGCTCATGAAACACTCCCCCACACCTACCTTTCATGTTCTGATGATGATTCTTGTCAATATACTACCTAGAAACACCCCAAATGACATGAGGGAATGGGTCTAATTAATTTCTCTCATTAAAGAACCTAGGTGACCATCCATTGGAATCTTGAACAATCCAATATCATTCACATGGTGACTTCCCAATCACACCAAGATGGAAACTAGTGGCAGGATATCAGAACATAATGTTTTATAATGATTTCACCCTTAATAATAAAGAAATCACATTGAAGAAGATACCATTAGATGATGTAGTAATAAATAAAAGAAGTCATGAAATATAAGCAACATCATACGTGAAGATAAATAATTAATAAAGGATTCTAAAAATTCATGTAAATTGAACATAAATGAACAAAAATAACTCATAAATACATAAAGTTCTAGGAAATAGGTTTTTACATATATATATAGATATAAAATAGAAATATAATTGGAACCAAACTATTAATATGATCCCCGTGTGATCCTCATCAACCCTCTATGTCCCATGCCAACAGCTATGAAAAACTAGATAAACAACATCCCAAGATAGAAGTATGAAGCCAAGGTACATGAACGAAGATCTTATGAACTATATATATATATATATATATCAATTAGTGTATAAAGTTTCTGATAGAAATTAATCTTAGTTTGAATGAACAGATGAGTTCATAAAATTTCTTTAAAAATAACATTACATTTATGAAAGTTTGGAATACATTTTTAAAAAGGTTTTCATTTTATACATTGTAATATTCAATCCAAATATCTTAAAGAATTTGTTATTTTCAATTTCAAATAATAATAATAATAATAAAACTATTTACCAAGCCTCAAATCCTTTAAAAAAACATCCATTTTAAATCTATTTTCAAAATCCTATTTATAAATATACTTCGAATAATCTTCTAATTTTTTTATTAAATGAGAAAAAAGATAAAAAAAATCAATATGGAGCTATGTCAATAATTTATAAAAAATAATACACACAGAGACACACTATGGTGTAACTTGAGTTAATCAAAGATGGGGAGTCAAATAAGATATGAAAAAAATCCACTATACGATGTGATCAATAGAACTATGCATCCTGGCATGTTATCCCAAGGGACACTAAGGATAATTTTACTAGACATATATGTCAGAAAATTGGTAATTTTTTTAGTATCATGTATATCTTGAGAGGGGAAGCACATATACATCAATATAATTTCTAGTAGTGTGTGAACACCACAACTTCTTGTCCAACCTACCCATAAACAAAATGACTCCATTGAAGTAAAAAATAAAAGGAAAGAAAACATAAAAAACAAATGATCATAATCAATAAAACATAAATCTAACCTTACATTCTATACTATTTCATGAAATGACCAAAATAATATACCAAACATATCAAAATATGATAACAAGCTTACCTTTTAGGGAAACAATTCAAATCCAAATAATTAAAAATACCCCCATTGTGGGTCACTGTTTGATAAACGGATCAAGGGGTAACACACTCACACATTCCATTTAGTAAATTATTCAATTTTCGAAAAATACTTTCCTAAAATTGGAATTTTTATAATAACTACTTTTTTATCGGTGCGAGCATCCATTTAAATCAATTATTTTAAACCCATCTTGTAGTGTCCATTTCTAAAAATATTAGAAAATTTCAACTTTAAATAAAAAGTATATAATGTAAATAAAAGAAATTTAATTAAAAATACCAAAATGATTAAAAGACTATATTTTAATTGAAGTATAGTCCCGTATTGAAAGAATTTAATTTCAAGAATCGCCTTTCACATAAAAAAATTTATTTCAATGTTTTTAAATTTTTTGGCATTTAATGTATTACATGAAATTATAAGTAAAATTTTTAGGCAAAGAGAAAATACCTCTTTATATAATTATCTAAATCATTTTAGATGTCATATATTGGTATAATGTTATTAATTATGAATATAACATCACCAAAAATAAAATTACATACAAATTTGATAAAAATATATTGAAAAAATACCTTAGTTGTATGAAAGACATTCCCAAAGACATGACCTATTATAATAGATTATTAATAAATCCTCAAGTTGTTCCAATAATGAAATAATAATGAAATTACCCATGATTAAAAAATCTGAAACATTAAATCCATACTAAGAAACCCCTAGGGTTATAGAAGGATAAGAAGTTTAGAGGGAGGGGATGATGGGGGAGGGAAATAGGAATTAAAGAAGAATGAATTTCCTAACATGGAGAAATCTATAAGAAATAAAGGGATATGGGGATTGAATCATAAAAAGAGTAGGAGGGAGAAAACACCTAATACATTCTTGGCCGGACCAAACAATTGTGAGAGGACTAAAATCACTTAAGTAAGCCGGTTGTTTATTTGATTTAATTTCTGTGTCAAAGTAGCTTATTAATGTCACTGTTTCTGTCAAGGATAATGCTTTCTTTGGTTGTTTTTTAAAATTGTGATATCCATTCTAGAACATCTATATGGGAAGATGTGATATATTTTAATCCAGTCGATTCCCCTTGGTTAGTTAGAGATAATTTTAACATTATGGAAATCCTCACCATGAAAAAAGGGTGTGGTCCTTTACCCAGTAAAGATAGTCAGGATTTTGTGGCTTTTATGGAAAACAATGGGCTATTGGATGCTAGTTATTTTGGAGATCATTTTAGCTGGTGCAATAAAAAGTGCGGGAACCACCATTCTTGGAGTCACTTGGACTGGTGTTTTGTGAATGGTGTGGCCCTTTCTGCTTTTCCGGCTATTAAAGTCTTCTATATGGTTCTTGTCCTTTCATTTCACTCTCATATTTCCATTTTAGTGAAACCCAAGGATTTTAGTGAGGATTACATTCATTTTTCTTCCATTTGGGCTAATATTCCGGAGTTTTTGGACCTCATGATGGAATCTCGAGATTATTTTATTTGAGAAAACACTAGGATCTCTCTCCATAATAATATAAGGCTTATCAAGATCCTCTATTGGTATTAGGAAAAGCCTTTCTCTCCACAAGATCACGATTTGGAAACTATTATTAGAGACATCCAGTGGTTGGAAGCCATCCTTGAAGCTTCCTGGGATGAGGGCGTTTTTGGTGAGTTGAGGTATGAAAAGGTTTTTTAATAGAGATTTTGAAAAAACAAGATCACATATCCATTGAAAAATCAAGTATTAAATAGTTCCGTTATGAAGATATAAATTCTTGAAACTTCTATGACTTCCTAAAAAAGTAGGTTTATAACTCCCAATTTGTTGTTGGATAGTGATACCTATTCTAATGATAGATATTTTCATGGAAATTTTGGTGAATCCTTTTTCATATCATTACTTGAGCTCCCTAACCTGATCATGGTGTGGGGATATCCATGTGGAACATCATATTTAGTTGATGTGATTACCTACATTATTTATAGTGAAGTGACTGACATATTGAGAGCAGTTACTGATGTGGAAAAAATCATAGTAGATGTTTAGTCTATTAATCTTGATATCTCTCAGAGTCCGGATTCTTTACCTACTTCATTTTTTAGGATCTCATGGGTTATTGTTTATGGGAGGCTAACTAGTTCATTGTAGGACTACTTTCATAGTGGAAATCTTCCTCAATTGGCTAGTGAAACTAAAATTATGTTGGTACCCAAGGTCAATAAACCAGAATCTATGAATCATTACAGGCCTATTAGTTTTTGAAATGTGCCTTATAATGACCTATCCAATTTCTTCATCATAAGACTTTCCCCTTTTCTTCATAAATGAGTGTTCAAGGAGGAGCATGGGTTTCTGGAAGGTAGGTCAATTAAAGGGATTATTTCCATGTCCCATGAAGTCATAAGTGATATCAAACTAAAATAATTTGGAAATAATGTGTCTATTAAACTAGATAATACAAAAGAATATGATTGATTATAATTAATCATTGTTAATAGAGTTTTTGCTTTCAAGGAGTTTTTACCTGGGTAATTGATCTTCTCTTTTGGTGCTTCAGGTCTTGATGGTTGTCTATCTCTTTAATGGGAAAAAATTTTGTTTCTTTAATGCCACTGGAGGTTTGAGGCTTGCAGACCCATTGTCCCCCTCCTTATTTATATTTTCTCAATATTCGCTTAGCCGCCTCTTTAACAATTCCATTTTTACATGTAAGATTCTTCCCAACTCGAATAAATACCAGGTTGATGGTATTTTTCATCTTATGATCATAGATGATTTGATTTTCATTGTTAATCACTACTATAAATAGGGGAATGGGAAGCACCAAATTTTATCAGCACTAAGAAAAAAAGTGCTTGTAAAGTTAACTCTTTATCAACGCTAATAAAAAGAGATGATAAAGGGTCACTTTATCAGAGCTTTTCTGGTGCTGAAAAAGATTTACCTTTATCATTGATTTTCGAGCACTAATAAAGGAACCCTTTATGAGTGCTAGAATTTTAGCACTGATAAAACCATTGTCCTAATTTATAAAATAGAATGCACAATGCCCTCTATTTATCGCACCCTCAAGCTCTCATGGGACTGTAGCCCTACGACAACTCCACTCCCCACCGATCATTTATTTTCTGGCTTCTACTCTGCTGACACTGCCTTACTCCGCTGCCACTACCCTACTCAACCACTATACCTTCTTCACATTCGCTTCCCTACTCCACCGCCGCTTGCCCTTCTCCGTCGTTGTTGCCCTACTTCGCTGCCACTTCCCTACTCTGCCACTGTGTTACTCAACCGTCGCTACCCTACTCTGCCACTGCTTTCCCTACTCCTTATCCTCTCCTTCAATGAATCCTCCTATCTTGGAACACTACTTCTCCCCCTCCTCACTGAACCCTACTCCCCGTGAACCCTTATTTAAGTGTTTGGGATTCCTTTCGATGAGGTTAGTTTCTCGGCCTACCATCTTTGATCTTTGGGGATTTCTCTGCATATCCTCATCCATTTACTTTTGTTCTTTTTCTAATTTTCATTATGGTGAAGTTTTATTTAGTCATATGGTCATGTTTTTGTTGATAAAATTTTGGGGTGTGGTGAGTTTGGTTTGAGAGTCTAGGCATGATTATGTCCTTAGTTATTGACTTCATCCCTTAATTAACCAGTAACCTCTTTCAATTGAAACTAAAAGATTCTGTTGAATTATTTTAAATGGAATTATTAATCTCTCTTTACCTTCAAATTCCTATGAAATTAGAAATTTTATTGAGTTGGTCAGTGTGTTTGTCCCAATTTAAGGATTTATAAGAAAAAAGGAAGCATATTTCTATTTTACCCAAATGGATGGGAATTTTTCTAACATAAATGTCATGTTTTTGGGAAATAATTAATTTATTGTGGGTATTAATATTATGGAATGTATTAATAGTTAGTGAGAGGAGGTTTAAGAGGACAAATAAATTTTTGATAGGGATGGTCGATGTGGTATTTCTCCCTCATGTGCGAGTTTTTAACACTAAGGGATTGTTGTTTATCCCTTTGTATAGGAATTTGTTTTTTATAGAATGGATGTAAGACATGTCTTTGGATATTAGTTACAAGTTTGTGGAAGGTGAGGTAGAGTTATTTCATATCTTTTAGATGTTATTGATATAATTTATGATCAGTAACCTCAATTTTATATTTCTTATGTTAATTTGGGTAACAAAACCTATGATATTCCACAGTAATTTTAGATAAACCTAGGTTATTTGTCTCCCACGGGAACCCCTCTATGTTTAGAAATGTAACTACTATATTCTTTTTCTAATCAAAATTGTATACTAGTTTTCATTTTATTTGAGTTTGGTCACTAGTTTTTGGCTTTTTAATGTGATTATTTTATTATGTATGAGGTGGCTGGTAGGGGTGGTTAAAAGGATGTGTAATGTTTTGCTACAAAGGTGGTGGGTTCTAGAACTATTGGTAAGGTTGATGGAAAGTATAGTGATTTTGATGGGGGGTATATCCTGGTTCTGTTGATTTAAAAATATTTGTTGGAAATGGTTAGGATCTATTAAGATCTATTTTTATAAGTGGTTCTATTCTACTATATTTGGAAGTCTTGTTTTGTGTATTTGAATCATAAATAATAATATTTCAGATTCAAATAGGATGGAGATGAATAAATATTAGATGGATTCTAATCGTTTGACAATAGCGTATGAGAATGGAGTGAAAGAGTACATCATGTTTTCAAAGGATCACACAAAGGATCATTCTCAAATCCCTTTTCCATGTTTACGTAGTTGTTAATATAGACTAATTACTCTCGAGGAGTTGGAAGAATACTAGATATATCATAGAATAAATTGGAGTTATAAATGTTGGAATAAGCATGGAGAAAAAATGAATTTAGATACTGGATGGGATAAAACTAGATTTTATAGATCATAAATGATTACAAATATGGATAATGAAGAAGACCGTATAGAGTATTTGATAACATATGTCAATGATTATGAAGATCGTATTTAAGAAATGATAATGACAGTTAAAGATGAACTCCGTGATTGCCCAAAATTGTTTTAGAAGTTAAAGAGTTATGCAAAGACACCATTTTATGCTGGTTGCACTAAATATACAGAATTTTCAGTTGTACTAAAGTTGTATAAATTGAAATCTGGGAATAGAGGGAGTGATGTCAGTTTTATGGAACTACTTTCTCTCTTGAATAACATGCTCCTAGAAGATAATGAGCTTCTAATCCGGATATATGAATCTAAACAAATGCTATGCTTGATGGGTAAGATTTTTGATAGAATACGTGCCTGCCTGAAAGACTTTATATTTTTTCTCAAGGAGAACAAATCACTTACAGAATTCCCAAAGTGTGGTGCTTCCCGATACAAGAAAGATGAATACAGTCCAATGAATGTTGTATGGAACTTTACAATATTTCCAAGGTTTAGGCATCTATATAAAAGTGAAGAAACTGAAAAACAATTTTCGTGCCATGCAGAGAAAAGAAAGAAAGATGCGAAATTACGTCACCCGACCAAATCTCCTCAGTGGAAGAGAATTGATCATGAGTATCCTGAATTTAGAAATGAGATGAGAAACCTTCATCTTGTGCTATCTATAGATGGAGTGAATACTTTTGGTTTTCAAACCATCACTCATTATACAAGGCTTGTTATGTTGATAAATTATGACTTTCCACTCTGTTTATACATGAGATGAAAATTCATCATGTTATCTATTCTTATATTAGGACCAAAACAACAATGTAATGATATTGATGTTCATTTTCCTGCTTCGATCGAGGATTTGAAGTTATTGTGGGATTCAGGTGTTTTGTTGTATGATGCTTATAAAATTGAATACTTCACGTTGGGAGCGATGCTGTATGGGATGATAAATGATTTCCCTGCTTATGGAAATTCATTAGGCTATAGCATTAACTAAACTCAAGGGTGTCTCATGTGCAAAGAAGATATGGAATCAATTAGGTTGAAACATTTAACAAAATTTATGTTTCTAGGACATTGTAGATTTCTACCTCATTGGCATAAGTACCGATCCAGGAAAACCTCATCCATTGGAAGTTTAGAACAAAGAACAAAACTATCTCCTCTAATAGGTGATCAGCTGTTTGAGAAAGTAAAATATGTGAACACTGTTTTTGGTAAACTATTTTCGAAAAACCTTACAAAAATCGGTTGGAAAAAGAGATCAGTTTTTTTAATTACTATAGTGGAATTATCTGTATGTCAGACATTATCTTGATGTGATGAATCTGGAAAAAATGTATGTGACAGTGTTATCAAAACGTTGCTAAATGACCTGGAAAAAACAAAGTATGGAATTAAGGCAATGTTGGACAAGATTGACATGGGAATACGAGAAGAGTTGGCTCCCGTGAAGGGTGAAAATTGAATGTTTCTTCCTCCAGCTACTTACACTCTTTTCGGGGAGTAAATATATCCATTTTTAAACTTATTAAATGATTTAAAGGTTCCATATGGGTATTCATCAAAATATCAAGAACATTGTGTCAATGAATGATTTGAAGATAAATGGTTTGAAATCACATGACTTACATGTTTTGATGCAAGATTTAATCCCTATAGCTTTACATTCCATTTTTCTAGGAATTTCCATCATACGTTAACCAAACATTGTTACTTTTTCAAATCTATATGCAGCAATGATTTAGACCATGCGAAATTGCAAACTGTGGAAAGAGAAATTGTTATTATATTATGTGAATTAGAAATATTCTTCCCACCATCATTCTTTGATATGATGGTTAATTTGATGGTTCACATGGTGAGAGAGATTCGACATTGGGGTCATGTTCACTATAGATGGATGTACACCATTGAATGGTTTATTAAGATTTTGAAATGGTATATTAAAAATTGAATTCGGTTAGAGGGTTGTATTGTAGAGTGATATATTGTTGAAGAAGACATTGAATTATATACCGAATACTTATCTGAAGTGGAAAGCATTGGTCTCCCAAAATATCATGACACTGGATGCATTGAGGGTGAGGGAATTTCTAGAAGAGATGTTGTGACAATTCTTATTACAGATCAGAAGTAGGCCCAGCTTTATGTTTTTCATAACTGTTGGGAGGTTTCTCTATATATTGAAACCCACAAAAAATTCTTAGGCTATTTAATCCATAATGGACTAAAAAATGGATATCAAATACACATAATCACCAGTTTATAATATGTTTTCAGGACCATATGTTTAAAGAGTTAGCTGAAAATCCAAATTCAATTTTAGAATGACTTAGATGGCTAGCCACCAGACCTAGTGTGTATGTATTATCTTACAATGGTTATGTAATTATTGTTTATACATTCTATACAGATGAATACGATGAAGATAGTACAATAAAAAATAATGGAGTTACACTTTTGGTTGAAGCGATGCATTTTTCTTGTCGTACGGACAAAAATCCAATTTATACAAATATGTCATACTTTGGCATTATCAATCAAATATGGGAGTTGGATTATATGACATTCTAATTTTAGATTTTTGAATTAAAGTGGGTTGATAACAACAGTGGTGTTAAAATAGATTAATTTGGATTTGTGAAAGTTGATTTTAGTAAATAAGGGTACAAAGATGAACAGTTTATAATGGAATCACAACCAGTACAATCATTTTATGTTCTAGATCCCACAAACTGAAAGGGTTCAATTGTTCTGTTACTGTCAAAAAACTATTGAAGGTTTCGATGAAAATTGAGTTGAGGATGATCATTTCAGTGGTAAATCAGAATCATTTCACTATGGTCCCAATACAGATGATCTTTTGTATGTTAGAGGAGACCACAATGAAAATATTTTGATCATCAATAGAGGTGTCAAATACCTTCATCCTTTGAGAAAAATAAAAAGAGTTCAATAAATAGGTTATATTTTTTTTGTAATATAGATATTGTTATCTCATGTTATTATCTTATCATTACTAAATTTATGTAATATAAATTAACTGTTCAACCACTTTTGCAGATAATGACTTCTGCACGTTCTGGTGCTCCTAACCTCGATCTGAACAAGTCTCTCAAGTTGTTGCCCATAGTGCTGTGCAATAACAAGTTCCTGAACATGTTTCTACTCTTAGAGTTGAGGTCCAACAGCCATTAAAACCTGACTCATATTCGCAAGACGATATATATTTGTTCAGAAATGAGTGTTCCACATCCCTAATGGAAGATTGTACACAAATAACATGAAGATATGACATAGGGACGTGTATAATTGGCAGTAGTTTTTGAGAGGGGTTAAGTAGATCAAAAGATGAAACATTGTTGTATGTAAATTTTCATAGAAAAATTGTAATTTTTATTAAATAAAACATCTTTTCTTCAATGATTCATTGGTACATTTTAGAAGATAAAATGCATCAGCAACATACAAGAATGATGTAACACTTTTCTTTGGGCTTTGGATAAGAAAAACCAGTAAATTCTCAAAAATACCTTTATATCAAAAGAAACACATTTGGATTGTGTTGATAATCTATGAGAACAATACATGGGTCATGTGTGACATATACGAGTCAACCTTGCATCAATCCGACGCATGGTGTGGTCGGTCTCACACAATGTGTCTCTCTTTTGTTTAAAATGGACAAAAATATAATTGAAAACAACAACTGACATACAAAGAGCCAACCAAACACATTCAGATTCTTTTGGAAATTTATAATAACAATCAATGGGTCACGTGTGACAAGTACGAGTCAACCCCACCTCAATATGAGGCACGATGTGGCCGGTATCACTCAAAGTGTCTTTGTTTTGTTTAGAATGAACAACATTTTATGTGAAAACAACAACTAACAGATGGAAATCTGAGCAAATGCTTTCATATTTTGTTGTTAAATCAGTAGGATGATCCATGGGTCTTTTGTGACATGTAAGTGTCAACTCCACCACAATATGAGGCACGGTGTGGCTGGTATCACTCAATGTGTCTCTCTTTTGTTGAAAATGGACATAATTTTAAGTGAAAACAAAAACTCACATGCAGAAATCTGACCAAATGCATTTGGATTTTGTTGATACATTAGGATAAAGATCCATGGGTAATTTATGATGTGTATGAGTCAACCCAGCCTTAATCTGAGGCATGATGTGGCTGATATCACTCAAAGTGTCTCTCTTTTATTTAAAATGGACAAAATTTTAAGTGAAAACAACAACTTACATAAGAAAAAACAAATAAATGCATTTGGATTTTATTTATACTTTAGAAAAAAGATCCATTGGTCATGTGTTATGTGTATGAGTCAACCCTGCCTCAATCCGAGGCATGGTGTCGCCGGTATCACTCAAAGTGTCTCTCTATTTTTTTAAATGGACAGAATTTTAAGTAGAAACAATAGCTGGCATATAAAAATCCAACCAAACGAATTCATATTGTGTTGATAAATTATGATAATTATCCATGGTTCATTTTATATATGTAAGAGTCAACCCTGCGTCAATCTGAGGAATGGTGTGGCCGGTATCTCTTGAAGCGTCTCTCTTTTGTTTAAAATGGACAAAATTTTAAGTGAAAACAACAACTGACGTACGGAAAACCAACCAAACGCATTCAGATTGTGTTGATACATTAGGAGAAATAACCATGGGTCATGTGAGACATGTAAGAGTCAACCCCACCTCAATATGAGGCACAGTGTGGCTGGTATCACTCAAAGTGTCTGTATTTTGTTAAAAATGGATAGAATTTTAAGTAAAAACAACAATTGATGTATGGAAATCCGACCAAACGCATTTGGATTGTGTTAATAATTTATTAGAATGATGAATGGTTTATGTGTAACATGTATGAGTCAACCCCACCACAAGATGAGGCATGGTGTTTTTGGTATCACTCAAAGTATCTCTCTTTTGTTTAAAATGGACAGAATTTTAAGTGAAAACATCAACGGACATACAGAAATCTGACCAAACACATTCAGATTGTGTTGATACTTTAGGAGAACTATAAATGGGTCATTTGGGACAATTACGAGTAAACTATTCTTCAATCCGCAGCATGGTGTGGCCAGTAACACTCAAAGTGTCTCTCTTTTGTTTAAAATTGACAAAATTTTATGTTTAAACAACAACTAACACCCATAAATCTGACCAAACTCATTTTCATTGTGTTGATATTTTATGAGAATGATCCATGGGACATTTGTGACATGTAAAATTCAAATCATCCTCAATACGAGGCACGGTGTGTCCGGTATCATTCAAAGTGTCTCTCTTTTGATTAAAATGGGCAGAATTTTAAGTGAAAACAACATCTGACGTACAAAAATCTAATGAAACACATTCGGATTGTGTTGATACTTTAGTAGAATGATCCATGAGTCATTTTTGACATGTACGAGTCAAACCTTCCTCAATTTGTGGCACGGTGTAGCAGGCATCACTCAAAGTGTCTCTCTTTTGTTTAAAATGGATAGAATTTTAAGAGAAAACAACAACTAATGTACAAAAACCGCCTTCCTACCATACACACCAAAAGAAATAATTTTTTCCTAAATAAACACATAATTTTGAAATAAACACTATTATAAAACCATTTTAAAAATTCCTATGATCTCAAAATCCGTGAAATTTAATCCATTAAAACAATTAAAGAATCCCACACCCTGGACACCACCCCACCCCACCCCCTGGACACCCCCATGGACAACCCTCCACCCCTGGATAGCCCCAACCCTCCTAGACACCACCCCACCACCTGGAAACCCCCACCACCAAGACACCCCCACCACCATGGATAGCCAACCCACCCCCTAAATAATATCCCACCCCCTTGGACAGCCCCCCAACCACATGGACCGCCCCACCCCTTGGACACCACCCCACCCCCTGGACACCCCCACACCCACCCCCTGGACACCCCAACCCTAGAAATACCTCCACCCCTAGACACCAAACCACCCCCCTAGACACCACCATGGACATCCCCACACCCCCACCACCCTGGATAGCCCCCACCCCTGGATAGCCCCATCCCCCTAGACACCCCACCCCCCGGACACCCCTACCCCACTTGGACAACCACCCCAAACCCCTGAACAATCCCAATCCCCTGAATTCTGATTTGAATTCATTATTTATTTAATTAACATATGAATTATGTGTTAATGGTGTATGGGTATACTTCTTGTATATGTATACTTATTGTATGTGTATACCTGCTATAATTAGCATATGAATAATGTGTTGATTTTGTATGGGTATAATTGTTGATATGCTGATTTTTCTGCAGGTCTTGTTTGGGTGTGCTGCTGCAGAATTTTATGTTACTGCATTTTGGGCATTTATCAGCACTAAATAAGTGAAGATAAAGGATTACTTTATCAGTAATAAAAAAGTGATGATAAATGATCCCTTTATCAGTGCTTTTTTAGCTCTGATAAAGGTTTATCCCCCCTTTTATTAGTGATGAGCTTTATAGTGCTTTTTTTAGCATTGTTAAAGCCTATTTTGAGACCTGATAAAGCTTGTTTTTTAGTAGTGAATGGTAGAATGAAGTCTATCAAGGGGGTTAATGAGGCATTGGAGGTGTTTTTCTCTTAGAGTGGCCAAGTTTACAATCAGGATAAATGCAACATTTTTGTCCCTAACACATATTCTGAGAGGATGGTAATGGTTTTTGTTTTTATCATTGGTATGCAGAGGGTTTACTTTTCTTATGACCTAAATGGGTGCTCTTATATCCCCCAACTGACTACCCATCTAGCACTTTGTTGGGTTCATTGAGAAAATCTTGTGTCAGATTCTCAACTGGAAGAATAGGTTATTATCCTTTGGAGGGTGAATCACTTTGATTATTTCCAATCTATCCTTCATACCTTTGCACATGTTGGTTACTCTCAAGGTCTTGAAGAAGGTGTTTCAAATACTGAGAAAACGTTCAATTCCTTATTATGGAATGGAAACATGGAAGGAAAATTCCATTGGTACTCTTTGTCCAAGCTTGTTATCCCTTTTAGGGAATGGGGTTTCAAAATTAAGAGTATTTCAATTTCAATGGATGGAATTCATTAAACAATTTCCTAGGAAACCATTTAGAGTAAATATTTATGGGGTAAACAGATGCTGGATTATTATGGCATTGAGGGGGAGCTCTTCCAGATTGAGGCCCTCCAGGAATAAGAAGCAGGTTCAGCTGTTCATTCCCATCCAACAAGAGAACTCTCTTGGTATTATTGGATGGTTCGAAATTATATTTTGGTACAATAATTTTTTAGAGGAACTCTTTGGTTTTATGTTCTATCCAAACCCAAATTTTAGTTTCAGGGAGGCCAGTAACAATCCCATATTCATTTGAATTACTATGGATGGTGATTATATGAATATTTTTGATATCATTAATATCAAAAATAAGTCGGAACACTGTTTTGTCCCTTGTTATACCTCAAGTATCTCCATACTCGGATATTTTCATAATGTCCATTATGCCTCAAGTTTAACAGACTCATGGGTTGAAACTCATTGGTGAAAATACATTTCTATGATGTTTATTTTTCTATTTTGGAGAGTCTCGAATAATGCATTTATATGAAGAAAAAAATTCAACAGAGAGGGATTAGCCATGACTCTAAAGGCTTGTGTTGTAGGGTCCTGAAGCCAGAGTCTATGATTCACCAATTCTTTAATGGCATCTGGGAGATGGAGGTGTGAGGCACTTTTCGTAACTTTACTACTTAGTTTGGGCTGACATACTTAGCCGATTTATTCTATCTTTATTAGTTCAAACATGTTGGAAGTTCTGGTCCTGAGTGGAAGGGTTTTCTTTTTTATCCTCACTGCTATTTGTTGGAACCTCTAGGAATCCAGAAAGGAGTCATGAAATCAGCCTTCTCCATGGAATAGTTTGGGTATCATATTCAAAACCCAGTCCTTTCTTCTTGAATTTTGTATGATGAGAACATATATACTGGAGAATCCCTCTATCCCAACTATTCTCCCCAGTACCTCCCCCCTTATTTGAGATCTCTTGTGTGGGGTAATTTGGTCCAATGGACTCCTATAATTTTGGGGTGACAACATAACCCAGACAGATCATGTTCTATGGGTCAAATGCATGGAAGTGAGGTGATTAGAGACGTCAATGGTTCTGTTATTGTGTCTTTATGATCTTTCATTGAAAATGGGGTCTCACTTCATAAATAATCCCTTTCCATCCTATCATGTCATATTTTATGTGTATAGAGAATAATTCATATTACGAAGGTGGAGACCAAGTCAATCACTATTTTAATGCATTATCTGGTAAGGGTCCAACTATTTGGTCAATTGAATACTTAATAAGAAGGTGTAGGAAGCTAATGAAAAAACACATGTGCAACATTCATATATGCCGTGAGGAAAATATGGGGGAAGAAGTCCTTTTTTCTTGTGCATCTCAAGAGGGTCATATCCTTTTATTTACTTGCATTGGTTATTTTCCCAATCTGGGTGCTAAATTTGTATGAGGTAATGCCCTAGGTTTACTTTACTTATGACTCGCATAAGTGTATTTTGATGTCTTCTCTTCATCCTTTATTTAATAAAATACAATGTCTTTTTTTTGTGTTTTGAGAGATTTTGTTTTGCACAAATGGTTAGGCCCCATAGTTTGTTAAATCCCCAAAAAACCATGTAGTTGGAACATCAAAATAAAAAATACTTCCCATTTGTTATCATATAGACATTGAATGACTATTACATTTGTGCACATGTGATTTTCCATCATACTCTTATGGGAAGTTAATTTCTATATTTTCCCTTTAGGGTCATTCAAACCATTTGATGCTTGTGCAGGACAATCCATTAATGTTTAATATGAATTAGATAGAAGGGTTATTGAAGTCTCATATAAGAATCATAAAATAGTTTACAAAAATAAAGTTACATCAGATCCTACACATTATAAGTCTTTTGTATGTTTTTGTCCCACAGTTACTGATAACCATTCGGTTCTCTGGTGAAATTCGTTCACTGACTAATTTTCTTCCTGAAAAAATCCCCACGACCAATTCTTAAGAAAATTTAAAAAGTTCCCAAATTATTTAAAATAATTTATCAAAAAATGTCATAGTCACACTAGGGTTATAGAATATTAAATGGAATATGTTTTGAATGTGAGGTGAAAGGGGTGGATGATGGGTGTTTATATAGCCAAGAGGGTGACGAATCATTCAATAAAATATTTGTTATTTTATTATTTAAGCTCTTGACTATGAAAAATATTTATTATTATAGATTTTAGTCTTTTTAAATATAGGCTTATTTAACATTTAATCACACCCAAAACCAAATGGAATCCCAGAAATATTTTTTTAGAATTAGAAAATCAAAAAGAATTTTTTTATTTAAATTAATTATAACAGCATTGTATATTATTTCTTTATATTTCTGGGAATAATGTTTATTATTTTCAGTTACATTAATTTAAAAAATAAATCTATTTTATGTTTCAAGTTTTTTTATAAATTATTAAATAATTTTACCTTAGATTGATGTTATTCAAGTTATAGTATAAGTAACTTTTTTTTCAATGAAAAATAAAATTTTTAAGAAAAATATTAAAAAAATCCATCATATAATTTTGATGTGATTATTCCAAAATTTACTTAAATTTTTTCAAAATCATCTTATAATTAAAGAATAATTGTTCTTTCAGATAAATTCAATTTTTGGAGATGTGGAACTTATACAATATTTCTATACTACTATGTCAATGACTATATTACATTTCCAACGACTACCTTATCCAAATTTATTGTTCATATTTTTATAATAAGATACATTGTATTTGAGAAATAATATTTTAAAAAGTAAAACTATTGATAAAATGTAGTATTATTTCAATATAGAACATGTTATTAATGTTTTTTAAGGAAATTTATTGAAATAAAAAAAATAAGTTCATTGAATATGATAACAATCCTCTTTAAATTAAAGGAATTATTATTAAAAATATATTTTTTTTCTTAAAAAAGATCTTTCAGATTCATAATATAACATATCATTTATTTTAGGATTTAATGAAAAGAATTATGACATTTTTAAATATATGTTGTTAAATTATATTGTTACACATTATAATTATAAAATTTAAAAAAATGTAAAATACTATATTAAAAATTAGATTCCAAATAGTTCATTACTATATAAATTACTATATGAAATTAAAAAAATAAATAATATTAACTATAATAGTTTAAACATAATCACTCTATTATTACATGATTTATAAAAAATATTTCATTTCTTACATTTGAATGACCTTTAATGTTTATATTTTTTTTGGATTAAGAAACTCATTACATTATAAAATCCATAATTCACCTAAATGTACAGTTTTTCAACAAAAAGTAATCTTGAAACGTTACACATGGTCTATTCCAGACAGATCTCAAGAACATGATATTTTAATTTGTTATTATCCACAATTACCCTTAAACCCTTAAACATAAATTAAAATTATTTTATGAGAATATAATGCTCGGTATATGGTAGAAGAGGAAAGGAGACATGTTATTCCATTGAAATACATAAAAAATTAAAAAGTTTCTCCAATTTTTAATAAAATTTGAGCTCTTATAACTACATTTTCAATACAAAACCACTTAATTTCATAAATAATTAAATAAAATACTATGATAATAAATAATCAAGGAAATAGAAAAACCACGATGGTTACTTGGGGAATCATATTTAAAATCACACTTATAATGAAATAGCTCATTCGATTGCTTCCAATATATAATCTTTGGATAAGAAATATTTACCTAAGGTATCTAAGAACTATATACTAGGGAAATGAATCATAATATATAATTAAAAAAAACCAAATCGAAGACTAAAATACATAGTTTATCTTGATTCACCACAAAACTCATATGAAATACATTCGAACCCACAAGCACAATAAATTATATTAAGACCTAGAAAGAAAATGATTTTAATATAATGGTTTAACAAATTCTCTATTGTATCGAAAATGAAAGGGTAGCATAGAATAATTATAAAGATAAATATTAAGAAGATATAATATATTATTATAAAATAGTTTATATATATATTGAATTACCTTATAACATTTAACATAATGTTTTTAAAGAGAACCCATTAAATTTAGTCCTAACCCACCCTATATGTTCTATAATCTCCTAAATAATAAAATTATATTTACTATATAATTTCCAAAAAAAGTTTTTGAAATTAATTTACTTATAATTATTAATTTTAATTCAGTTATTCTCATTTTCTATTTAATTACTAAATTGTTATTGTTTAGATTAATCATTTTGAAGTTGTTCTAATCACAATATAAAAACCTGGTACTCTATAAATTTGATGGTCAGGCGTAGTTTTCCATTGGTTATATAGTTATATAATTTTAATGATATATTCTTAATTTAACTTCATAATTAAGGAATCTCTATAGGTTTTAAACAATCAAAATTTATAGAATCTTCCTAGAAAACCATGTTTATTTTGGTAAAATAATGTGTATGATTATTTTCCTTTAGTTTAATTGTTATAATGGACACATTACCATTCTATAATATAAATCTACAGATTGTATGAAAATTAACGACATATTCAATGATGAAATAAATTTTAAATAATATTAATAAATTATGTATGCTTACAAGGACATCATTGTTAGATTAGGTTGTGTAAATACAGCATAGTGGGTGATGTTTTTTTAAAATAATTTAAAATGATAGAAAATTGAATAAAAATTTGTATTTTAAAAAAATTAAATTACCACCAATACAATAATTTAGTCTTATTTTCAAAGATCACATATGTAATTTATAAAAGTGAAATGATAATTTGAATGAAAATAAATTGTTTTTGAAAAACCTATATTTTGACATAGTAACGCATTATGATAGAGTATTCAGTGAGATATAAATAATTATATGTCATAATTTATGGATAAAAAATATTCTAATTCCATGGGAATATAATAAAGGATAAAAATAAGATATTTTTGTAAAAAAATTTATAATAAATAATAATAAATATTAAATGGGAAGGAGGCTTGGAAACTATTACCTTTCTCCTCAAACCACATCCTCTAGATAAAATCTAAACCTATAGATAAATTAATATTTGAAATTATATATCCTTATAAAAATAGAATAGAAATTTTATAACTATTTGAGAAGAATATACAGAGAAAACATAACTTTATATGTTTTTTATAGGATAGATTGAGTCCAAATCTATAAAAAGGATTAAAGGGTATTTTCAAAATATTCAATATTTAATGATAAAGAATATAATATGAAAAATGGTATGTGACTAATAAATAAATAATAGATGATATGGTTACCCATCAATCATCCAACAAGATTAACTATTTTTTATGATATTTTTGTTAATTTATAAATCATTTTGAACATTAAATACTACTTAGAGTTATTTTCTGGGTTATTCTTGAAATCTGAGATTAAAAATATAGAAATGATTAAAAAATTAATGAACTATTTTTTAAATGATTATTTATATTTCACAATTTTTTTTAAAATTTAGGAAACACCTAACTCTCCCAAGCCATATGACATTAAATGTTTTTAAAACCATCCTTTTTATTTTTCTCCTCGTGGCACAAGTGATGGGTTGTCACAACACAATAATTTTTTATTATTATCATGTTATTTAAATTTAAAATAATATTTTTAACAAATTAAAAATTTATTATTCTTAAATATCACCACATAGAACCATTCATAATATTATTTATTCTCATTTATATTATGATTTTATAATTCATATAATAATTTTGAGTTCTCTTAATACTACAAAAAAATCAAATAATTATCTTTTTATATAAATTAGAAATTAAAAAATACACATAAAAATCATAGATTGGTCAGTATATTTTTTCTTTCATGGTTATCATAGTCATATAACCTCTTAATTATATTCATAAAGATGCAAATTTTTATAAATCTAATGATGCTATAACACTACATTATCACTCTTAAGTTCTTGTTATAATTTTATTGAAATAAAAACAATTTATAAAAAAATGAATCTTTTTTTAGTATAATTTTATTTTTATACACATTATATTGGTTTTATAAATTTTTATGTCAAATTATTTTCTTCATAATGTCATAAAATATATGATATTTATAAAAAAATATTTTTATTAATCACCTAAAAATGAACATATTTAGAAAAATATAAAATAATCAACCTAAGAAAATTTCATCAAGATGATTTAGAAAATGGATTCCATTATTTGAAGTTAAAATAATAAAATTTAGAAATTTTACTTCTAAATAAATTAAACAGAATGTGGGAAATCAAATTATAAAGAATAAAATCAATTTTTTTAATTGAAATTTTCATATTCTTCTCTCATACCATAATAGAATTTCTATATGATTATTATAATAAAAAATATTAATATAATTATATATAATTAACATGAATATTAATTAAACATAGACATTATTTATTATTAAAAATACTTGGATCATCAAATTCTCTCCTATTAATGAAATCATTTTCTCACAATTTCTTAACCACTGATAAGTTTCTATTAATAATTTAACTTCTTAGTTTCTTTAGGTTCCCATTTTACATGCTCAATATTTGGATTCACACATAAAATATTAACAAGCCAAGTTACCTTACTTCTTAACACATTTTTTCTATGATCAATAATCTGAATTGTTTGTTTCTTTTAAGAAAGAATATCCTCTAGATGTAGTACTTCGTGGATCAATATATTATATGAATCAAGTAAACATTTTTTTATGAAATAAATATTACAAAAATTATGTTCTAGAGATAATGTGGGTGGTAAGTCTACTTAATAATACACTGATCCCATTTTTCATGAATTTTATATGGACTAATAAATCATGTGTTTAATTTTATTTCCATAGAAAAAATCATTAAACCTCTCTATAATCACTACTAGAAAAATACCCTATACCAACTGTTGGGAACCGTTGGTATAAGCCTCCAAACTGTTGGTATTGCCTATACCGACAGTTTGGAGAACCATAGGAAAGTAAGAAGTGGAGATAGGTCTATTCCAACAGTTTTTTGAAAACTATTGGTATTGACCTATACCAACGGTTTTCAAAACCTTTGGTATAATTAAAATGAAAATCTATACCAACGGTTCCATAAAACTTTTGGTATATGTGATTTAGAAAACAATCATTCAGTGGGTTTGGATCACAACACCTCTCCTTTGTAATTGAACGACATAACTACTAACCATCAATTTCTAATCATCCAACCATGGGTTCCTCATATCTTGTTTGGGAGTTTGCGGAGAAAAGGGTGGTGACTACATGATTACGACCAATCATGAGCCCATTTCCAAATATAAAAACAGATTTTTTTCTTTTATAAATCCTGAATTATTCAACATTATTCACTCTTTATACTTCCCACATGGCCTCCCACAACATATTAAAACCACAATATCCATTTGGACCCAATTTGGAATTCATAATCATGGTGGATTTGAGTTATTTATTTTGGTATTGGGCCACCTCATGAGCCCATTTCAATTGTATAGAAAACAATTTGTTTCACTTATATCCTATTACTTTTTTAATATTGGTTGGTGATTCCACATCTGAACAGATTAAAAGAACCCTAGGTGGACCCCCATGTTCCATTTTCCCTCTGTGGAGCTCATATTTGTCACGGATTAGGGCACAATTTATCAAGGATTCTTTAATCATCAAGATTTGGTAATGTAATTTTTTTTCATTCATGAATCATTCATCTTTTTTCTCTTTCCTGACCAATCTCTTTTACCAAGTTCTTTCAGACATAATGAGACTCTCCAAGTATTTACATTCCATTTGGTTTCTTCTAAGGGTTTAGATATAAGGGAAGATGAAGAGTCCTTTATTTTTAATAGTGAGATTCCTTCTCTATTCTCCTCTCTCGTCCTTCTCCTTTCACATTATTTTGGTTTCCTCTTATCTCGTGGTTAGTCATGACCCAAGGTTATGTTATCCCATAATTTTTTGTGGTTTTTTCTTTGTTTAGGGCTGGTATTCATGGATCTAGTGTGGCGGGAACAGCGGTGGGTGATATCCGGTGAGTGTTTCCTTTCCGCCATGATTTTGTGGAATGTTTCCCATTAAACATATCCTTTTTATTTAAGATTCATCTTTTAATGGTATTTTAACCCTCTAAAAATTATGAGTATATTTCATAAGCCTTCAAAAACTTTATTTGGTGTGCAATGTGGTGTTTTTTACTTGTTTTTTGAAATATTGGGTTGTTTTGTTATAAAAGTGCACACCAAGTGTTTATTTGAATTTTACATTATATTTCGAACTTGGTATGTGTTGTTTAGAACCTAGTTTAGGGTATTTTGAACATGATTAAATAGATTAAATAAATTTATGGAATGAAATTTCTTCTTTTATTCCATTTCAAGTGCTTAAAATGAATTGCGTTGTTGAAGAGTGCAAGGAATGTGTCGGGTAAATTGCTTGATGGCCTTTTATATGTTAAGTGTGATTTAAAATTAATTTTTTTTTGGATTTATTAATGAATGGTAATCATGGAAAATGGTATTTTTGGGACCTTATATGGATTTAGATTGTGGAATAGGTTGTAAAAACAATTGGGTTTTTGGTTTATAACATGTTTTGGCCCGAGTTGTAGGAAAATGGATCGTTTGTCATCCTTATAAAAATTGATGTGCTTTGGATGTGTAACATGAATGTTTTAATGGATTTATGAAAGTTTTTTGATGATTTAAATGTTTTTTATACACCTATTTATTAAAATTTAATTCTGTTCCTTTGGAAAATTATAGTTTTGAGAAACACTTAAAGGCCCATTTGACAACTTTGTGAATATGGTGAAATTGTTTAGTAAAAAAAATCCTATAGATGTTTCTCATGACATGATTTTAAGTACACAATGGATGTGATTTATTTATTTAGTAATCCATGTGATCCAATATGAGAGTTCCTCGAGTTGTACTGTTTATGTTCTTTTTGATTAATGGAATGATATTGGTCCTTAGAGTGACTCGAGGGGATGTTTATAATGAATTATTATTATATATATGTTACAATTGGATACTCAGATGGAATCAGTTGAATCACCCACATTAGATACATGAGACATGGGAACCTAGTATACTGAGAGAGTTTTCTATGAATGATTTCCACACTTTTAGGTTATGGTACTAACCAGTGGACTATATTAGAGGTATATAATGGGTTTATAGCTATGGGATTTTCCCTCGACCTACCTGAGAAAGGATGGATGGGCATATTGAGAGTTTTGATTTAATTATGTGTGAAATGTCAACAGGGATTATGTCTCATGTATTGGTGTCTTCTAGATTATTATTGATCTCCTAGGTTCACCCATGTATATTTGGCTTTCAGTTGCTTGCAGTGACGAATATAATGCTGGTATGTACATTTACATTGACCCTATTGTGTGATTACTATATTTATTTTTTGTGTATTTTTTCTTGGAATGTGGTGGGATGGTTTTGATAAGGTTTTTGAAAATGGTTTTCAATTGAAATTGTTTTATCCACTTTGTAAAAATATGAAAATTTAAACATCATGTTCCCCTTGAAAAGGATATCGGTGCACTAGTTGAATGAATCTTGTTTTGGAAATAAAAAAGAGAAATGGTTTTTACTTTATTTTGAGTAATTATGAATACAAACATAATTTTTTATATTTTAGTTCAAAATTGAAGTTTATTTTTCTTTTATTTTAAAGGATGTTCATTGGGAATTGATTATCGGGCTGGCCTACTGAGTTTTAATACTCATGCCAATAGTTCTTTTCTATTTTTATCCCTTGTGCTAGATACAAATTGAGTTTGATCGCCCTGAGTGACATGTGATCTTTGTGTGGGAGAGTTAGCAGTGGGGTCACATGGAGTTAGTTGATCATCAGGTATAGTTAGTTGAGTTGTATCATTCAGTTGTACTTCAAGTTTTTTTATATACATGATGATCAATTCAGTTTTTATAAATGTGTATTGGGCTGTCAACTTCTTTCCACTATTTGTTTTATTGTTCATATTTGGGAGAAAAAATCCACTTTTCACACTAACTTATTACCTAGGTTCTTGTTTCCATCAGAGGGATATCATGAATGCCTATAAGGACAAGCTGATGTGTATCTTGGGTGTCCGGTTCGAGTTCAACCTGGACTGGTTCATAACAACTATATTTATATGAAGTCCAAATGAAATATGGATTGCTCGATTATAATTTCAAGTCTAATTTCATTAAATTATTAGCTAATGGATGAGGTTATAGGCATAACATGGATATTGATATATTATCCTTTTGAATAAAAGAATATTATACATTGTTTTCATTATTTGGATTATAATGAATCTTTTAAATATATAAATTTTATCATTTCTAACTAGATTATTTTCCACATGTTTAACTCTTTCTGAGTGAATACATACCTCAATTTTTTTGAATCATATATATATATATATCTCATATTTCTCCCTATAAAAATGATTCTGTTATTTTTAAAGAAAAAATTAATAGTTAAAATTAATATTCTTTAATTTTGAAATTTTTTCTTCGGGTTTCAATTTGTTTGATTCATATTAAATTATAGAATCATTTTTATCAAAACACAACAATTTCCCTTGAATTAATCAACACATAAAAAAATTAAAAATTTCTTCATGGAAAGGAAAATAATAGTGTATTATCCAATTGAGTTTATTAAATATTTAAATAATTAGTCACATTCATTTGTATAACTAAATTTAAGACCCGTTTTAGTTAACATGGCTAATGGGACAACTAACTAAGAAATGGTTTAAAAAATTAGTAAAAACCCTCTAGTCAGTGAAAACTATCAATCACATGATATAAGTTGGTCTTATCCATTTTACGATCACATTTATTTCAATATCATATATTTTATACCATTATTATTTTTCATATGACCATGGGATGAGGTTTCTTGTAACTAAAAGTCACAGTTACTAAATCTTACTTATAAATCTTTTTTTCACTTATTGTTAAGAGAAAATCCTTATAATATTTATTTTCATTATCATAGATTTTCTAATATACATGAATATCATCAATAAACCCCAAAAAATATTTCTATAATATTCCCTGAATACTCTATCCATGAAAGCAAAATATATTGTAGGTGAATTCAATAACACCATGAGAATAAATAAAAACTCCTAATGGACTTAACTCATTTAGAAAGTGGGATTTAGAATATCTTTTTTTTTATTTTCCTTAAACTGATCATATTCATAATGAAAGTAAATCTTCAAAAAGTATGGATCTCCCTATAACTTTTCAAACACGTTATCCATAGGAACAAAACAAAACTTTTTCATAACAATAATTGTATTGTGTGATCTATAATCACTAAATATACTTATAAAACTATCATTCTTCTTGTAAATTAAATAATAGGTCCCAATGGAGAAGTAATAGGATGAATAAAACTATTAGGATTTTTTATTTCATTTTGAATTATAATACCTCTTTTGTTGGAATTCAATAAGGGGGTTCTCAAACTAAAGTAGCCTAGAAAAATAAATAAACAATGAATCCAACCTCATAACCATGAATAACAACCTAAAAATCATCCATAAATATGTACAAAAATCTATTTACCACTATAATATTTGTAAAATGGAAAATTTACTTCTTTTCAATGAAATGAGAAAGATTACTTTCACCACTAACTTTTAACAATTTCTTTACTTTTTAAAATGTTTTCATTTTTATGAATATGGTTCTAAATACAAATCCATACTCATTGTAAAAATTATGTTTAATTTTATTTTCTATATAATCAATATTTTTAGGACAACCTAAAGTCTAATACATTCTCAAAATATCATCAAACTCACATTTATTAATATCAAAAACAATTGATGGAAAAAATTATATATATAATTATACAATGTTTTCTAAAAATCATTATCACTTTAAGACCTACACTAAGAGATTTTATTTTCAAATAGTTTAGTCTATATTAATTATGATTATATTTCTATATTAATAAAACATTTCCCAAAAATATATTAGTATTTAGAATTATAATAAAAGAACAAATTAATATATTTTTATAGGAAAAGTAGGTTCATGTCACCATATTATTATATATATCAACATCTATCGAGGTAGTGTCAAATATCTTTTCCACGCCTTTCTTATTATGAACTTGTCTATTAATAACTTTCATAGAAATATATTGACACACATTTTTATAATAGTATGTCTCATATCAAGTAAAAAATTTCAATTCCAACTGACCAAATTTATATTTAGTGTGTCGATTATCACTCCATCCCCCGATTAAATGTGACGGTTCTTCCCAAAAAGTCTAGGTAATGGAGAATTGAGTTATCTTACATTGGATATTTAAAATGAAATTCATGATAGCTTGAAAAATATAAAGAAGAATATTCTTAGTGAGAAGCCTATAAATTCGATGATTGATGTGCACCTATTTAGGGTATACATTGATAAGTATTTATGAAATAATTATATTATTGAGGACAATATTTAGATGTATTTTATAACATCACAGACCTGGACTCCACTAAATACTACCCCGAGCCTTGTTGGTCACACAAACTTATGCACATATCCGCAAATTCCATAGTTTACCAACCATAATTGAGGGCCTAGGTATGTTAGTGGGAGATATTCCCTCATCACTAGAGTTTCACACAGCAGAATATGAATGATAGTCAAATAGAAAAATAAGATAACATAAATAGAAAACTGGTAAATAAATAAGACATGGAAATATAAAAAAGAAAGAAGTGTCTCATATACAATGATGATGATACTTGTATCTAAAAAGAATCCAACATAGGTACATAATATTATAATATAATAGATGTATCAAAAATTATAATAGTCCTAAAAAGTTCTATCTTTGAATAACATCATGATCCTTATTTCAATCCTATGTTCCCCTACTCCTATGAATGGAACAATATCAACCCTTGAACTGTTGGTGATTTCCCATGACTCTACCTGCATTGAAACATTCTATTAGAGTACCTAAATATTTACCAAACTGGGTGAGAAATACGATCTCAGTAGGTAACCACCCAAATATCTATACAAGTTTAGGATGTTCAATATCATAAGCTAAGTAGTGTGCATGTATATAGGTAATGAGTAAAAAAATTAAATATATCCATTTCATATAAATACTTAACAAATAACACTGAAATTTCTTATCAAGGATTCCTACAAAAGATGGTCGATCTCCTCTAACAAAATATCTGCAAATGTTGCGTAAATAACTAATCCATCGTTTCTATGTATCTAAATATTTCATGTCATCTACAAACTTTCTATATAACCCAATGTATAAAACAATCAAGACTGTTCCATATAATCAATGCATCACATTTCCACCACTATTCTATATTAAACAATGTGTTAGACCATGATGGGCTGGACCCAGGGTGTAGAAGACCATGGAATCCACATTGAGTCCTAGTAGAATCTCGATGGATACTCATGTAGGTGCTTGTTGGAATCCTAGGAGCATTTCATACAAAACATGTTCTCCACAAGTCCAAGCAAGCCAGATCCAAGTTGTAGTAATGCACAAGGCATCCCACTTAATAGATACTCAAGTATCATACTATATCCATGGTGGCTGACACCACATTGAGATCCATGGAGTAATTTCTAATGATTAAAATAGAATCCATATCCATGGTATACCAACTATGGCACCCACCATCATTTAAAATAAAAAACATCTCGTTCTTTAATCAAAACCATTTACTTTTCTGTACAATGAGTATACTTGCTCAGGTATCCATTTCACATTCAATTACACCGCATGAGTATACCCAATCACATATCAAAATTTACATTTAAGAGAAACAATGAGTATGCCCACTCTTTTAAACAGACTATTGCAATTCATTCATTAAACAATTCAACATCAACATGTTATTACATGGAAAACAAGGAAACCCATCTCCTCAATATCTCAATTGATTCAATTAATTTAATAAAGGGATTATTTTATCAAAGCAAAAATATACTCACCCCTTGGGTGGTATAACATTTATTAAATAAATTTATTTCAAAAGGAACACACCACTGGTGGCCATAGTTGGGAAAAAACCTCAAAATCAACATTTAAGAAACTAAGGGAATCCCTAACAGGTCCAATTTCATTTAATTCGACTAATTAATTTAGTTTCAAGAACACACCAAAAATCCTAGTGGGAAACATAATGGAAAGTATCCTAATAAAGAACCAAAACTCATGGAAAATTTATACACAACATACCATATATTTTTAGTGGAGTGCTTGTATAATACCAACTCTTAAATTGACTTAGATGAGAAGAAAATCAAAGAAAAATCAAAGAAACTAAAACTAGGGAAAATTATCTTACACCTAAACCGAACAATTGATATCAAGAATAATGAAGAACTACTAAAAATGAATTGAATACTCATCGATACAGATCCAATAATATAAGCGGCTATTGAATCAGATATCGAATGGAATAAATCCATCAATTTCTACATTTTGTGTAAATGTGGGATCTGTCCATCGATGGATACTATCAATTAAATAAATTATGTAATTAGGTTTAAATTATAATTTAATTTGATTTAAAATTAATAAATTTCCCAAAATTAAGGGTTTTCAATATTTAGGTGCATTTTTTGGAAAACCATGCACCAATCGTGAATGGTTATTTATTGGAGTAGGGAAGTAGCATAGTTTCCTTGCGTAGTTTGACCAACCATGAAAAAACCTTGAAAAAATCATTTGTTAAAATTACAGAGAAACCCAAATGGGTTTTCACCTCCCCTCACACCGTTTCCTCAAACCATGCAGGATCCTATAACTCTCTCCTAATGCATCAGATGGTTTATTAGATCATGCGTCCTACCCCACCTGATATTCACGAATCATGTGAGTGGATTATCTCACCCTTAAACATTAGTTTTGGGCTCTACAAAATCCATGTGAACCACTGAAAGACATGTGATCAAACTGAGTACCCACATTAGGCTATATTTAAAAATTTAAACAAAAAAAAGGATTAATACCTCATTTAAAAACATGAGTTCTTACAATATTCCCCCCATAGAGAAATTCAACCCCAAATTTTCCAATCAACGATGCTCAAGATTTGTCTTCTAATAACTTTGGACACTAAGCACATACATCGGCCTCCCACTCCCAAGTGTTCTTCTATAAATGGCCATTCTACCGCATCACCCATACTAGATGAACTAACCATCCTTGTAGAATCATCTTGATCTTGTCACCAATACACATAAGATTTTCCTCAAAGGACACATCAATATATAACTGAACCAACTTTGGTAGAAAATAATTTTATGGGTCTAAGTGGTAACAGTGTAGCTTAGATACATGGAAGACATCAACCATGGATTTGTCTCTATAAGGTAACTGTAAACAACTGGATAACATCCTGACTCTACCTTGAACATCTAATGGCCCGATATATCACGTTAAAACCTTAACCTATATCCTGATTCTTCTATGTACCAACCTAGGTGACACACATAAGAAAACCTGATTCCCAACCAAAAACACTTGTGGTCATCTACGAAGATTGGCGTAAGATTTATGTTGAAACTGTGTAGTAGAAATATTCTTCTAAATCAACTGAACCTACTGAAAAGTCTCCTATATAATACACGGTCCTAGTAAAGAAGCCTCTCCAATATATAACCATCACACATGTGATATTCATGTACTACCGTACAAAGAATCATATGTTGACATCTATATATTCACATGAAAACAATTGTGAACTCTACTAGAGGAATATGAATCATCCATGATCCCAAAAATTCCAAGATGAATGCGCACAATAGGTACTCAAAAACCTATATCATACACACTGACTATCCATCAGTATGAGAGTGGTATGATGTTCTTAGAAGCACATGTGTACCTAATTACCTATGAAAACACTGATAGAAATGAGACATAAATTGGAACCCCTATAGAAAAGAACAGTTAATGGGGCCCCATATAGTCATACTATTTCACTAAAATAAAACATCCATAGATCACTCACATTGAAGGTATATTTATTTAGTAATAAATAACTAAAATTCATGAAACTATCAACAATAACCCTCATTGCATTGTTACCTTGGGGAAAACATGGTAAACCAGTCTCAAAATCATTATTAAATCATCCAATTTTTACTCTAGAATAGGTATGTATGATAGAAGTACGAATGGTTACTTATGTTCCATGTTCACCTACAAATATATGGAACACCTCATAAGAAAACCTACTTCTTCTCTTTTGATACCTTACCACCATTATTGATGGTGCAAGTCACAGTACATCTGGGTGATGTCGGGGTACACTTCCCATGCTAAGGCATGAATGATGTAAATTGGATCCTCACATATAACCATTAGAACCCAAACAAAATCATGGATATGTAGCATCTAATCCTCTATAAAATTCGAATGAGTAGGTGGTTCCTCACAAGCCACACTCTCCTATAGGACTAGGCCCTTTGAATCTGATAGCTGCCTCATCCTCACTCTATCCAGTTGGGTATAGGTTATAGCTAAGGATGATATAAAAGTCTTACCTTATATATCCTGAACCTCCAAGTGCATCTTAGAGAATGAATCCATGAGCTTCCACTCACTACTATCATGTTGAAATTCCTATATCCGAGTCCTCATGATCAGTGCATTGACCACTACATTACATTTACTTGGCATGTAGGCTAGATCAAAGTCTAAATACTTTAGGTATTACACCCCCATACTTGAATAATATTTAGATATTACATTATAAATATGTACCTACGGTTTTTGGGTTTGTGTACACCGCAAAACCCTATCCAAGTACGTAATGTATTAAAAATATTAAAGCATTATTGAGTGTAGCTAAATCAAGATTGTGAGTATAGTACTTCCTCACATAGGGATTTAGCTATTGAGACCCATACGCCACGACTCTATCACCCTACATCGGCACTCCTACAATCCCAACACCTAGTGCCTCACATTACACAGTATATCTTCTACCCAAATCTGGCTGTATCTAGACTGGTGATGAAGTCAAACTCCCTTTCAACTCTTAGAAGGCTTTATCACTAGACTCTTACCATAAAAACTTCAAACCCTACGTAGTCAGGCCCATCAATAGTGATTCTAAGCATGAAAAGTCCTCAATGAAATGACTTTAATATCCTTATCCCCCCAAGAAACTTTGTATTTTAGAGGTGTTCTTGGAATTATACTAGGAAACTACTGCTCTCACCTTCTCTGTGTCTACAGATACTTTTTTCTATGAGATAACATGACCTAGGATGTGAATCTGATCCATCCTGAAGTGGAACTTTGTGATCTTATCATATAACCGATGCTCTATTAGTGTAAAAATAATGACCTAAATATGTTTATAACAGTTTTTTCTATTGTATTAAAACACAAATATATTTTATATCAAAACCACCACAAAAAAATGTAGACAAGTATGAAATAATTGTTTTATCAAATCCATGAAAACTGTTACCACATTCGTGATACCTAATGGCATAACTAGGTACCCATATAGACAACACCTTATATGAGAAGCTATATGAGGTGTGTTTAAAGGTCTAATATGTACTCAGTGATATCCCAACCTCAAATAAATTTTTGAGAACACCTGAGCTCCTCAAAGATGATCGAAATGTTCATCTATCATGGTAGGGGATAAAAATTGTTACCCATCAGATGGTTCAATTTCTAATAATCCAAACGTAGTATAAGGGTATTATTCACCTTTTTCACAAATGTACTGGAAAACACCATGGAGAAGTACTTGTACATATAAACCCCTTTGCCTCTAAATTGTCTAGCTACCTATTGAGCTCCTATAACTCCATTATAGAAATCATGTAAGGAGGAATTGATACTGGTGAATCTCTTGATACCAGCTCAGTGGAGAACTTAACCTATATCTTATGAGGTTAACTAGAGAAGTCATACGGAAACACATACCTAAAATTATCTTCCACCAGAGGAAAGTATTTCGGATGTGCTCCCAAATCATCTAGATACAAGCTAGCGATATTTTTTATCATCATGCCCAACCCATGATGTTGTGGTCCATCTCATTTCTCTTAGACATCAAATTAACCCTTATTAGTATAAAACTAACCCTTTGGTGTTGTGAAAGTCACCCTATGGTGATATTATTGAACATATTCTTGATAATATACTGGTCATTTCATCACTATTATTACATCAAACTAAAATATCTTGAGGAAATAAATATCCCCGATGAAGTGACACCCTCCAACTTTAATGGGAAGCTCCATTCACTGAAGTACATCCACCCTTATAATTCTAAATTCGGTGTCTAGCATGATAAATCTCTCAAAAGACAGTATAACTAACTTGGGTATTTTCAACACAGGTGAAAATATGAATATATGTGATGCACCTATTTCAAAAAGTGTTGATGCACTCGTAGAGGCTAATAATATTGTACATATCACCATAGATTTCCCAACACCATGATCCATAGGTGCAGGCTATACATAAATGATCTATCCTGAACTATGACCCAATGACAAATCCTATAACATCCTTCTTCTTTATAAGACATTAAATAATGATTTATTACATAAAAGTAAACATAGTTAAACCTAAAAGATCAATAAGTCTAGTATCTTTGAGAATTAGGTAAATATCATAAAATCTTGAACATGAGATACAACAATTTACTAAAATCACCCATAACATGATTCTAAAATTCCATGGCTTTAAAAACTACATGGTATAACCTAGGCACAACATAAGAAAGGGGTGATATTTTAGTCCCAATTAGAGAATAAACATATAATATGGTGAGTTATGTTATACATTAGAAATATCAATGGGGAATAAAATAGTATGTATCCTAAAAATTCACAATGATACATGATATAACATGATAATTAGAACATGGGAATTTTGGAATCAACTTAAAATACCGCATCATAAAAATTGGTCAAGGATATACAATAAAGAAAACATTGTTCAAAATGTATCATAAAGTAAATTTTTTCACTCTTAGTCCTAACATGTCGTATAATGATACTAAACATTACCCAATCAACTAGAGTGCAATATGATTCTAGGCACACCTATCACCTTAATTTTATTCAAATGTTTAAGTGTGACACATAGATCATATAACATGGATTCATTCATCATCATATTTCATCACGAAATAATGGAGTGTGGTATAAATGCATGCAAGTTGAAATTCAAAGAGGTATAAGTGTATAAAAGTGAATACCCTTGATAGGGAATGGGTGTGGTATTCACTAACAATTATTTTTAAAATGAAAATCACGATGATATTTTTGAAGCATAACGACATCACAAAAAAATTCATAAAATAGCATGATTAGAGTGAAAGGGTTCTCTCATAACTTTTAAAAAATGGGAAGTAGTAGGGACATGGAATGACATATCCTTATAATAGGAATTGGATATAAAAGGCATAATAATGTTAATAAACTTGAATAAAGAAGATATGGTAAGGATCCCTCACTTTGGTGTGTGACACCAAATGATTGGGAGGGGATTCTTGAGATCATCAGAGTGCGTTTATAGAAATCTGGAGAGTGGAAGGATGAGTATGTACATTATCTAATAAGTTTTAGTGAGGATAAATGAGATATTTGGTGGGTATATATAGGAAATTAGGAGAATTTCTATATTATTTAGGTTTTGGACTCTATAGAATACAATAAAAAAAACCAGAAAACAAACCATGGATTTTCCACATGGTTTCTTACAAATGGGAGTGGATCTTATCTTTTTTTAAGGTCAATGGACTAACATAATAAAATAACTCCCTTGCTTATGTGTAGGTGAGTAACACTCTTAAACAAATGATTTTAAAACCTTAAAATATATTAATGATTTTGGAGTATTATTAATGCTTTTCTAAAATAAATAAAACAAACCTAAAAAACTATTTTAAAAGGGAAAACACATATTTGTTTACATATACCATTTATAGTATTTATTACATCACTTTTTTGTCATGATGATGTCCTAATACAAGAAATCAATTTTTAAGTTATTTTTTACATGAAAATTCGACTGGCTCAAAAAATTATGAAAAATACACTAATGGATAATTTGGAAGTAATGAATCAAAATAATAATATTAATTTTCTATAAATAATTTTCATAATATTTGAATATTTAGTTTTCATATAAAATCAACATTTATCAATAAAGGATGGGTTTTTTGACCGTAATAGTTTTCAATCCCTTATAAAATTTTATTTGACTCTATAAAAATTATATGATCATTTATATTTAGTGGCATTATTTAATAATAATTTTTATTAGAATATTATTTATTTCAAAAAGAAATTAATTAATCAAAATAAATTCCTCAATTGAATTTGACAATACCCAAAAATACTATTTACCCAAATAAAAACATTTATAAAGTAACCATAATAGGATTATAATATATTCATCATTCTATAAAATATATTTTACATAATCATATTATAAGGGTCCTAAAAGATATCCCTTTAATACACTATCAAACACCGTAAGGGTAAGGTGCGTGACAGTGCGACTTTCATTGGGTGGTTTAGTGAACTTTGTCAGGGTCAGGATCTGAATGAGATAGAACTTCTCCCATGAAGAGTTTTAATCATGCTTAAGTTTTTGGATCTCTACATGGGATTAGTCAAACGAAAATACTAGAGATTATATCTCCTGTGGAAGTTCCAATAAATTGGCTTCATAGGGTATGGTTCTACTGGTTGAGACCATCACATCCATTGTCTGTGTCAATTGTATTTGTTAAAATCCTATGTTTATAATAATAAACTGATCAATGTTCAAAAGATATGTCATTAATGGTAATGATACTTAATGAAATTTTAAATCTATTTATATATAATAAAATAGTTTCATGTTTTTTCTTTAACCACATTACATTTAATTCAATCAAAAGGGTAATTTTTTATAATAGTTTGTGACATTACAATCTTCCCCCTTAAAGAAATTTCACCCTTGAATTTTTTTTCCTTCACTAAATATTTGAGGGTAAATCTGTTTTATCACTCAATCTGGTTTCCATGTCTCTTCTTGAAACATATGGTTTCTTCACATCACTATCAATAGGTCTAATGGATTATATCATAGAACTTTGTTGCAACAATTTATGAACTTCATTGGATTCTACTCAAGGAAAAGGTAATTCTCCAATGGTACCACCTCTATATTGAGTAAATGTGAGGGGTCTGGTATGTACTTTATTAACAGTTATACATGGAATTCATCATTTACTTATGATAGATTCAGTGACAGTTCTAGTTGATAGGCCACCGCTCCGATGCGATCAAGGACCTCAAAGTAGATGATTTGTATTGGACTAAGCAATACCATATTCAAAAATCTCATCACTTTCTTCCATGGAGATATGTGTAGGGATCTCATGTCTCTAACATTAGACTTTAGGTCTCATCGATGATTTTCAACAAAGATCTTTTTTAGACTTTGAGCATTCTTGATGTGTTGCTGAATGGTCCCGACCTTTTCAACCATTTTCATCACAATTTCAGGACATAGCAATTTTCGTTCCCCAACTTCATCCCAACATGAAGGTGTTATAAACCTCTTTCAGTTAAGGGATTCATAGGGAGCCATTTTAGTGACCGATTTGAAGTTATTGTTTTAAGATAACTCAACCAGAGGAAGATGTTGGTCCCATCCATATTTGAAGTCAATTGCACATGCTATCAACATTTCCTCAAGTTTTTGGATTCTATGGTTATATTAGACATCATTTTGAGGGTGATAAGCTATGATGACGTTAAATTCTTTATTCAGAGCATGTTGTATATTCTTCTAGTTCTTCGAAGTGAATATTAGATATCGATCCGAAATAATCGATAGTGGTACTCTATACATCCTTTCCAATTTTATGATATATATCTGTGCAATTTGATCCAATGAAAAATCATTTTTAATCTCAATAAAGTGTTATGTATTTGTGAGATGATCCATAAAAAAACCCATATAACATTATTTACCCTAGATTTATTTGTAAGTATGGTAACAAAGTCCATGGTGATGTTTTCCATTTCTATGTTGGCATGGGTAATGGTTTTATCATCCCCTTGAACGTATTCCTTTCATCCTTCACTTACAAACATACCAAACACATTTATGTATATTCAACGGTCTCTTTCTTCACATTGTCCCACTGATAGTGCTATTGGAGATCACGATACATCTTTGTGCTTCCTGGGTGAATGGAGAAATTTAAACTATGTGAATCACCCAAAATTTTATTTTTCAATTTAGTATTTGATGGTACACATTGTCATGACCCAAATATCACAACTCCTTATTCATTAACACTAATCATTATGGATTTAACTTTTCATATAGTATCCACATTCTTCTTAATTCCCTCATAATTTCTTTGGGAAACCATTAACCTCTTAATAAGAGATTGTTGAGCTATCAGTTTTGAAATAATTGATGATGTTCCATCATTTATGATTCCCATGTCCATCTTTTCCAAATCTAGGAAGATCATATCCCTCTTAGTACACATCAATGATACAATTTATGGGACTTTTTTACATAGAGAACCTACCACTTTATTGTCTTTCCTAGGATGGTAGTAAATTGAGAAGTTGTAGTGGTTGATCAGATATATCCATATTCTTTGGAGAACATTTATCTCTTTTTGTCTGAATATATATTCGAGAGTTTTTTGATCCATATTTATTTTAAAATTCTCCCCAAAGAGATAAAGTTATCATATTTTCAAATAAAAGATCACTAAATCTAACTCTAGATCGTAAATTTTGTATTTCAATTCGTTAACTTTCATCTTCCTTAAAACATAGACTATGAATTTTTCATTCTTCATTGACACATAACCCAATCCCTTCCTTGAAGAATCATTTAATACTATGGAAAATTATCCAATTGTGTGAAATTTGAGGACATGGGTAGTAATAATTCTCCTTTCTGGTTCCTCGAGTCCCTTTTCACACCCAGAATTCCAATAAAAATAGAATCCCTTTTGATTTATCTTGGTTATAAGGTTTTAAAATCACGATAAATTTCTCACAAATCGATGATAATACCCAGAAAATCCAAGGAAACTACAAATTTATTTTCCAAATGTTATCCTTGACCATCCTTCAATAACTTTTTTCATTGAAGGATCCACAAATATACCATTTATTGTGATGATATTCCCCAATAATGGCACATACTTCAACCAGAACTCCCATTTTCTTTACTTTTCATAAGGCTTATCTTTCAAAAGGTCTTCAGCATATTGATAAGATACTAATCATGGTCATCCTTGGTTTTAAATTATATTAGAATGTCACACATAAATACTACCAAAAAAATTGATTAATTTATGTCTAAATTATGGGACCAATTTGGACGGATAAGGAAGTAAGAAGAGTTTTCTGTTATAGAGTGTTGTTTTTTATTATGAAAGATAAATTAATTCACTTTGTAAAGGACCTGAAAACTAGAAGATTCATTGCTGATATGTATTTAAAAAAACATCATAAGTTAGGAGAACTTGTGATGCAATCCTTATGAATGAAAGGGGAGAAATGATGATGTCAGTCATATATAGTTTTTATAGGAAGGAATGATGCTGCTGAAAGATAGAGAAGTTTCAGTACTTTCCATTATAACTCTGACAATGCTAAATCTGTTCTATCAAAGGATATATATCGTGATAGTGGAGTTCATGATGAAAGATGAAGAATGGTTTTGGGAAACAGTGAAGAGAGCGATGAAATATTGGTGTGGTGCGTGAAATTGAGGAATGAAGCAGGGTTTTCAAAAAATAAAGTGGTGTCAAAATATTGGCATGGTGCATGAAATTGAGAAATGAAGTTTTTCTCTCAAGAGGTTTCTTGAAATCAAAAGCTCGAAAATAGGAAATGGCATGATGTGTGCGAAAAATTAAAGCATTGAGTGAAATATGATGTTTTATGAAAGATTTTTTATGCGCATGAAGAGGGTTATACAAATAGATTACTATTTTCGTGTCGGGTTAAAAAGACCTAAAAATACAGGGTGACAACCTCTCATTTTGGGTGGCTTGACACTTAGAGAAATCTCAAGCTCTGAAGTGCATAAAATTATACGCTAAGTGAGTTGCACAAAAAGAATGGCGTTTGTGTGAAAAGAGGAAAGGTGCACAAAAAAAGTGGAAAGTTGCGCAAAAAGTGGAATTTTGCGTGTAAAAAGGAAGTTGTGTGAAAAATGTTTTCTACACCAAAAGAGAATTTTTATGTGCATGCCATTTTAATTGAGCGCAAGGTACTCTAAAGTTTGCATGAAAAATTTATTGTCTTCACACAGATTTGGTTGTGCATAAGACAGTTCTTACCAGATTTTGGGTAAGAAATGAATATTTGTACGTCAAAGAATAAATATATTCAATTGTAATGAAGCACTAAAATACAATAATTCCCTATTTGTGCTAAGAGGGTGACAGACACTTGCAGATTATTTTCCAAGTGCTACATGAGAGTAAGGGTATATCTTAATCATTGTATTCCGCATCAAAGGATTGTTTTCTAGTAGATTGTGTGGTACTAGTTTATTTGTGTACCATACAAAGGAAGAAACTACACTTTTTGAGTAGTGAACCTTGTAGATATTATTTTCATGTGGTTGTGTGTGTTCAGTAAAGAAGAAGCTCTTTAACAGAAGGTGAAGGTTGTTTCAAAAATAAGGAAACATAAAAAGACAAAGACAACATTGATTCACGCACTCCCCCTCTCTGTGATACTTATATCCTAATTGGGAACCTCACTAAAGAATCTATTCATCAAGTACATGAAGATTTTTGGGGGAATTAGTGAGTTCAAATGGAATTACCATGAACTCATAGTGACCATACCTTGTATAAATATTTTTTGGGGATATCCACCTGCTTCACCCTAACATGGTAATATCATGACTGCTGATCCACTTTATATAAGTATTGTTGCTGAAATATATGATCTAACAAGTAATAAATCTTTGTTATATGATACATTTTATTTATCATGATCTTATTGAGATCACTATAATTAATGAAAAGGTTCATTAACCAAACACTCTTCTAGACTTTTAGGAATGGTGCACCCCATGGTGATGCACTTGGACGTATGAACCCATAATCTATATTCTATTGTAGTTGTTTTTTAGATCCTAAAGTTCCAAAACATAAATTCTATATATAGTATTGGATAATAGTAATTCCCAACATATAATCTTCATTGAATATTCCTCATCTCAGGTAGGTGGAATCCTAGAAAATTCCTTAGGAAATTCATCAACATATTTCCTAAAAATGAGAATGCTTTAAAGGATGATATTTTCCTTAGAATCAACCATTTTTGTTAGATAATCTTGGTTAAATGTGAAAAATAATCATTTTTGACAAGTTGTTTCTAAAAAAGATTCATCCTACTTCTTTCACCTATAAACAATTTTGGGTCGATTATCAATACTGAGATTGATTTCCTTCCCATACCAATTTATATTGGATCAATATAGGGAAATCCAAACCATACCTAGAATTACATCAAATTATTTAAAAGGGAGTATGAAAATGTTTTTGAGGAAGTTCATCACGCAAATTCTATCAGGGGAAGATTTATATACTTGGGACTCAATAATTTTCCCTTTTTTATTTTCACCAACATCTCTACTTGCATTCATTGTGGAAGTGTTTGAATAGTTGTACATAAATTTTTTGATATGAAGGAATGTATAGAACCAGAATAAAAAATATGTTATATATTTCTGAATGAATAACTAGAATACCTATAACCACTTCATTTTTGTGATCCAACTTAGCGGTTACGATGGACAAATCTTCCCCTTGTTACATTGGAAGTTATTGGTTTTCACTTAAAACCCATGACTTAGTGCATCGATTTGAAAAGAACCCAGTTTCCATGAAGTTGAATGAGTAGAAAATGAACTAAGGGATAACTCAAGCATTAAATTCCTGAACCAAATTAGTGGGTTCCACTTATCATCTATTCTAGATAGGTTCACTTCCTTCCTGTAGCTAACACATTTCCTCATAACCCATAGGCAATGTCAAGGGTTCTATTTCAAATCCATTGAAACATGAGATATTGAAATTTCTTAGCACCATTATAATTCTCCATCAGACTTCCCGAATTAAAATATACTTTCCGCTTCTTGTCCCCGTGATATGCTTTAGATTTTCATATCTCCATTTTTACGTCGAGGGAACATCATAAAATTTAATCATAGATATCAAAGTCATGAATCACTAAGGAATTTATTAAACTACGTTTTATCACACCCAATAAGTATTCAACCCTTCAATCGGGGGTAACAACAAAGTTGGAGGCATATCATGAAAGTCATGGAAGTTTTCCTCATATGCACCAAAATATTCATAGTGTTTTTTCTTGAGGGAAAGTAAATAGCTTTCCTTTTTAAGAAAGAGAGTTCATTGAAAATATTTATCAAAAAACATTTTCTATAACTACATCAACTCCATCACATTAATACCTTCCCCATGCTTTATATTCTTAATAAACATCTATCACTTATTATATTCTCCCTCCATATGATAAACAACCATTATAATTCTCCCTCCATACTCCCATCGAGTTTTGCATCTCAGTGGGGGAAATCATCACATTTCCCATAAAATTTATTGTTTACCAAATTCCTCCTTTTTGAAGACATTGAATAGTATAAAATGAAAATTAGGGATGAATACTTTTGAAATTTTAAACACATAAATGGATATCCAATGAAATTAAAGGGAATACATATAAATTACATTTATTTTTTAACGTAGGAATTCATAGGCATCAATATATCAAATCCATGATCTATTTTATAACATATATTGTTATGGGGATTTAGTTTGTTCTCTTAATAATGGTTCATATTGATCTTTTAAATTTACAAAAGATTATATCTAGGGTATGTCAAAATAGTTGTGCAGTAAGGATAGTTATTGTATACGAGGTCACACTGAGTTAGGCTTGACACACCATGTCGGAGTTGTTACCCACAGATAAATCTGTGCTAGAACCATATCCACTTGTAGTATCCCAACAAGAATTTATATTCCTAACAAACCACATATACAAAACTTAACCAAATTTAGGGATACTTAGGTATTCTTAGTCTTATCCCTAAGGATGTTTTTAGATTTTTCTAATTTTAATCCCAAAAGTAACAAAACATTTACTATGATACAACTATAACAACCACATTCTTTATTACACATTAATTCATGATTTATTACAAAAAAGTACACATACTAAAACCATAAATATCAATAATTATAGTTTATTTTTGAATTAGGTATGTAGCATAACATCTTGAACATGGGATACAACAACATTATTGAAAAAAAAATAACATTATTCTAAAATTCAACGGAGTATAAAACTACATGAGATTACCTGGGGAAAACATACGAATAGTGTGAGACATATATCTTAGTAAAGGAATAATCATGAAATATGGTGACACATGTTAGGCATTAGGCATATCAATGAGGCAAAAAGAGCAGGAATAATAAACTTGAACAATGAGACATGATATACCATGATAATCATAACATGTGAATTATAGAAACAACATAAAAAGACTTCATCATAATCATTGGTCATGATAAAACTCCAAGAAACAATGGTTGAAAAATTATCATAATGAAATCAGGTTCACTCCTTGTCTCATCATGTCGTATCATGATACTAAAAATTAACCATTGCATTAGTGCGCTATATAATTCTTGTATCACCCATCACATTCATTTCATTCTCATGATTAACTGTGTCACATTGATTATATAAATGGAAATTTTAAGAGATATTTAAATAGATATCCCAATAATAGGAGTTGTATCTAGAAGGAAAAATATAATAATGAAACTTGAATAATGAAAAGAATGTGAGGATCCCCTACTTGAGTGCGTGGCTCCAAATAATTGGGAGGGGCTCCTTTAGAGTTGGGGGAACCTTGATAGGACTCAACAGAGTGGAGGGATGATTATGGATGTTCTCCATAGAGATTTATTAATGATAAATTTTATATTGGTGGGCTTATATAGTAAATTAGTGACATTTATTTATTATTTATGTTTTGGACACTACATAACAAAATAAGCAATACAGGAAACCATCCCATGGTTTATGCCCATAGTTTATAGAAAATGGAATTTATTCTCATTAATTTATAATTACATCAGATGCGAATAATAAAATATTGTCATTTCTTATGTGGAGGTGAGTCACACTCATAAAGAAATGATTTTAAACCCATAAAATGTATTAATGGTTTTGGAGGATTCATTATAGGAATATAAAATTAATAAAATAAAATTAAAATCACATTATTTTTATTTGAAAACATACATTTAGTTAGGGATACCTTTTATAGTATTTATGACATCACTTCTAGGTCATTATGTGGTCATAATACACAATGTATATTTATATAGTATTTAATTTTTACCCGAAAATTCTACTATCTCAGAAATTTATGAAAAATTAACCATCATAAAATTTTGACGTTATGATTTTAAAAATAATATTATATTCATGTAAATAATTTTATAAATATATGAATTTTTACTTTTTGAATAAAAATGAAAATTATTAAGAAATATTGGTTTTTTTGACAATAATGGTTTTCAATCCCTTAAAGAAATTTACTTTGGACATCATAAAAGTTATATGATCATTTATATTTAATAAAAATTATTTGAAAATATTATTTTATAAAAATATTATTAATATAAAAAATCCATTAATTCATCAAAATATATTCCTTAATTAAATTTTAATATTCCCCAAACATACTGTTTGTGTATTATTATTTCGAAATAAAAAATCATTTATATAGTACCCATAATAGGATGAATATAAATTAATAATTTTATAAAAATTAATGTACATACTCATATTTCAAGGTTCTTGATACATATCCCTTTAATACTATTGAAAATTATTTATGGGTAAAGAGCGCGATGGTGGGACATTTATGGGGTGGTTTATCCAATATGGTTTGGGCCGTGATCTAGATGATATTGAACACCTCCCATAGATGGTTTCCCTCATGATTATGGTGTTGGATCTATGCTTGGAAATGATAAATGGAAAATCCCATAATTTTTATCTCCCTCGTATGCTTTAACAAATGGGAGGCATTGGGTATGATCCAAATGGTTGGGGCCATTACTTGCTTTGTCCGTACCAATTGGATTTGTTAAAACCCTATATTTAAACAAATCTTGTGATCATTGGTAAATGTAATATTATAAAAGGTTATGATAATTAATGGTATAATAAATTCAATTGGATAAAATTTAAACATGTTGCTGAGAAATATACTCCAGAACCTTGTGTCAGAGCTAACCTCCTTCATAAACATCTAGAGGGTAGGTCCTGAAAAACACTATATGTGGCCAGTACTGCTGAAAGATCAACACATGACTAGGTCATAGTCCCATAGATTCTTCATGTGGACCCATATTTCACACTAATGATAGAACAATAATATTATAGTAATATCAGACTGAAATGAACTCATATCATGAGAATCCCCAAAAGGTTGCTTCCTACTACTAGAAAAGGAACCACTGGGTCGGGAGATAGTACCCCCAACATGGAGCCCCCAAATTCTCCCAGGTTCTCCACTATTATCATCGCCAGATTAATAAATTCAGTAATAGTGGTAAATACAGACATGATGATCAGAGATCTGATGGAATGTAAGAGACCTTCTTCATTATTTATCTATCTCGATAGCTCAACAGTAAGGTACGTCAGACAAAAACACAAAAACTCTATAATGCATATCAAGTAATCTATAAATGTCATAGTGCACTTCTCCATATGTATGAACTCACTATAATTATATAAAAACACAGACATGGGGTAGAAATAGATATAGAAACTGGTTTGGAAATCTTACCAAACCATGTATCATATCCTATCATCCTGGTTTAGAACATCCAACCCGCACTTTGATACTCCACGTAGCATGTAAGTCATGGGGATCAATATTCTCTTAGGAGGTGTCTCTGGATTCTTTAAGATTGATTTTTTAGTATCAAAACATTTCTAAAAAGCATGTCGATATCTATCCCCTAATAATGTTGGATGCTTCTACTATTGGAACACACATGCAAGATTATCCATGGAGAAGGCAGACTGCATTTCTCCAGAATAAGTCGACATGTATTGAATGAATCCCTCATAGAATTTTTCCTCAAAACCTATACCCAAAACAATAGTTGGTTCCACAACTAAAAAAATAATAGGTTTCACTAATATCCCAAAGACCATTGCTTCTAGATCATGGTCCTCACCATCCTCTTAGTGTATGACTAGAGTTCATCATGGTGGAATGCATCAATAATTCCAAACACATGTCTCATAAAATTATTAAATAAAAGATCATCCATCAAAAAAATGGACAAGTAAAACCCCTCATAATTCATGGTCATACCACACAACATTCTCATAAAGCTAGGACTGTAAAAAGAACAACCATCAAAAACCACTAGAAACACTTCATCTTGTCCACTCAAAATGCTGGTCTTGTTCAAGTTTATGTTTACAAGTTCAACTTTCCATTTATATTTCATTTAACATCCATTCCCAAGATATAACAATTTTATGTTAATATTAATCCAAATGTTTCGCCATGTTCCAATTCATGAGGGCCCATAACACCTCATAAACCAAATTTTTTTCCCATATAACTCATACAATATCAAATTCACTTTAAATAATTTAATCAAAAGGCACATTATTTCATAGTCTATAAGGGACCATAATCCTCATGAACTAAAATATGGAATCACTTTCTCTTCCAACAATAAAAAATCCACCAAAATAAAATTTACATCTTTCACAACACATATAACAATATCACACAAGAAGGAAATACGTCCTAAACGGCATGTCACAATGCATGAAATATGATTTCTAACATGTGTATCTATGAGGAATGAGATGGATCTCATTGGGTTGAAGTAGAATATAACCCCAAAGAATATCAAAAACAATATCATAATTCAATTTCATCACCCAAGTGTGGATTCAAATAAACTATAATAGTCAAAATCCAAAGAAAAATGTTTAATGTGAGACAACTTGGAATTTTTCCTATACGTGGCTTACCTATGCCCAAGAAAAAATCATTACCAAAATACATTTCCTTTATATACCTATATATTGTTGGAAAATATTAAAATAATACAGAAAGGAAATGTTATCATACTACATTATAATGAACCAAAACCAGATGCCACTCAACTATGCCATAATCCCAGTTGGTCACACGACCTCCTGCGTGTCTCCCCAAATTCCAGAAGCTCTCGACTAGCAGCGAGGGACTTGATGTGTTAGTGGGGAGGCTATTACCTCATAACTAGATTGTAAAAAAATAGAATATAAATGATAGTAAAATAGAACAATAAGATACGACATGAATACAACTGATCAATAAACAAGACATGAATATATAAAAAATCTAGAAGTGTCTTATGTACAATCATGATGATACATGTATCTACAAAGAAGACAATGAAGTTAAATAGTACTAAAATATAGTACATATAGCTAAAATACTAAAATTTATAATTTTATATATTTTAATAGAATCAAGAGCCTCAGCTTGATCCCCTGATCACCTGTGCCTACGAATGGGACAAAATCAACCCTCAAACTATGGGTGCTTTCCCATGTCTCTACCAACATATGAATAGTCTGTTTGGGTACCAAGAGGCAACCCAATCATTGTCTGAGATACAATACCAGTAGTGACCACCCAAATATCAATAGATGTTCATGATGTGAAATATCATAAGCTGAGAAGTGTATAAGTAAATAGGTACGAAATGAGAAAAATTAAAGATTTTCATTACATGTAACTAGTAATCCAATAACACTGAAATTGCCTCTCAAGGATCACTTCCAAATATGGTCAACCTCTTCGACAAGGCAGCTAAAAATGATTCATAAATAACTAACATATCTTTTTCATTCATCCAAACAAGTCATTTCATCTACTACCTTACCATATAACCCAAAGTATCAATGAGTCACTCCCGTTCTATATAATAAATGTATCATATTTCTTAATTCCTTGTTGTAATAAAAAAGGGTTAGACCCTGAGGGGTCAGATACAATGTGTAGAAGACTAAGGCATCCTCATCGAGACCTAGGAGAATCATGATAGAAGCTTGGCTAGGAACTATTTGGAGTCCTAGGATCATGTCATACAAAACATGTCCTATGAAAGTCTAAAAAGACAGATCCAAGTGGTAGCAGGTCCCAAGGCCTCCCATATAATCATTATCCATTATTGAGGAAACAACCAATGACTAGACACCTAGTAATGTAATGGAAGCCAGAACATGTCCAATTCCATTAAATTCAACTAATCATTTTAGTTTCAAAGCCATAATAAAATATTTGAGGGAACATAATGGGCGATCACCCAATAAATCACTGAAGCACATGTAAAATGTGTATACCACAAACCATATCTCAGTAGTAGAGTACTTATCTAGCATTAAATCCCAATTTAGATCATATCATAATAAAATTTAAGAACATTCAAGGAACCTAATTTTAGGAAAAATTAGATTGCAGGTAAATGATGCAGTGAAAATCTATATGAACAAATAACAGCTAAAAATGAATAGAGTACTCACCTATATAGATTCAAAAATATGAGGGATAGTTTAATTAGATATGAAATAGAATATATCCCTCAATTTATAATTTATTCATATAAATAGGATCTCTCCATCCATGTCAACCGTTCATTAAATAAATGATGTAATTAGGTATAAATTAGAATTTAATTTTATTTAAAATTATAAATTAAAAAAAAATGGTTATAAGGTTTAGGTGCACAATTTGAAAAATTGTGTGCCAACCGTGCTTGATTATCTATAGGATAAGGGACCCCAAATGATTTCCCTGCATGGTTGACTGATAGTGTGGAAACCATGAAAAATCTTCTATTAAAGTTGTAGAACAACCCACATGGGTGTGCACCACCACTCTCATTATCTCCTAAAACTGTGTGGGTTCTGACTCCTCTATTCTCAGGCCTTGAATGGTTTATCAGACCATGCGCCTACCCTGCACAGTTTTTATAAACCATAAGATATTCTTATTTCACCCCTATACATGGTTTCTGGGATTAACACAAGCCTCATGAACCCCTATAATACAAAGGATCAATTTGGGTACACAAATAAGTCTATATTTAAACATTTAACCCAAGAGTAAATAGATTTATAATTTGTACAAAAATTAGTGTTCTTATGAATGTGAAGAACAATAAAAAAACAATTTGAAGAAACTTATATTAACATTGAGAGAAACATGCACCATTATTGGAGAACATATTTCAATGCACTAATAATGTTGACTAATAAAGTTCATGAATAAATTACGTTGATATATCATTAGAACTATTTATATATGTAACAGGTTAGTTGAATGATGTTATGTGGTTGTTTGAGTTGGTTCAAGAATTTTCAACTTCATAAGCTTCATTTTGATGATCACTTATAGGTGTTTCGATGACCAGAGTTCTGAGAATTTGGATAAGTCTTGAACACAACATGGATCTTCATAAGGTTTATTAATGTAAACAAAATGATTTTATCCATTGATCATAAAATTATAAACATTTAATAAGGTTCATGATGAGATTTTTTATTATTGTCTACTACTTCCAAAGGATCTGTTATTTATCATTAGAATGTTTGAAGAACATAAGGTTCAACTATATACTTTCTATGGAATATATTCATAATATGGGTTGAATTAAAATTAATAAAAACCCTAAAATGATTCTGGAATAAGTGTGTCTTTTTTGAAGTCTTAAAATAATATTAAAATATCAATCTAAGGATATATCCCAACATAAATTAATTTTTTTGGTGAGTCATCTCCGTAAAGGTATTCATAAATTGGTATCAACATAAGGGGAGTGAAAAAATAATGTCCCATTTATGTGGACATGTAAATAGATCCACATGTGTCACTAATATAAGAAGATCAACAATATTTTGGTGGAAAATTTATGGGGGTCCATGACGTAATTTACTTATAAGGAGATATATAAAGATAGATTTTATCCTTACACTAGCACCAAAATTTATCAAATATTAGTCTAAAAATAATAATTAATACAATGTTGTTGCATATGTTCCTTAGTTATTCAAGAATCTTATAATTTTGGTGATTCAGTTTTCTTTATATGAGTTTAATGGTGACCATGGTACATCAAATTTCTAATAGGTTTATTTATCCTAATGTTAAAATTATGATTTATTAAACACGGTAATTTAATGTGAAGATGTAATGGTTATGATTCAATTTCTACTATCAGAGTGAGATGTGATTCACAACGAAAAGAGGTTAATAACAATGAGATAATATGTATCCAGGATTTATAGATTTTTGATTGTATCTATATTGTTTTTATTGAATAAGATCATTCTATAAATGAAAATAAGAAATACCATAAGTAGGTTGAAGTGACAGTGAACTGTAGTCATTCTATTGGAAGGAATAAAAGAGTTTATTGTTTTTTTAGGATTGTTTTGAGATATGGAGACTCAAATATTTTCGTTGATATATTAAAGGATTTTAGATAGTCTGAGACAAAAATAAAGATGATAAGAAAAATATAAAGGGTACTCTTATATTTATATAGGGGACAACCGTTGAGAAAAAATTAAGAATATCATTGGAGACATCCACATAAAAAATATTAAAAAATTGTATAAAAATTAAAAACATGAATCATGTCCTAGAATTCATTCGATTTTTCTCAATATTTTAAATATATTAAATAAAATTCTAATGAACAATTATGATAAATAAATAATAATAAATAGATATAGTTTTTAATACTAGAACACAAAGTGCTTATCCAAATGGTGATGAAATAGAGTTACCTTGATGGAGAAGAAGTATATGTTGGTCATATACTAAATAAAATTCACTCTTTGGGTATGAGAGAAAATAGTAGAAGAAGACCCTACATCTTCTACTATTTTAGAATCTTGGGAAGAATATAACATAAGATTATAAAAATATACTGAAACTCTAATTATTATATATGATCTTGGTTTCAATCCTTTCAATTACTAAGGATAAAATTTATTAGTAAAGATAAATGTATCTTGGAATATATTTTAGAATATCAGTGAGAATATTTTGAAGACTTATAATGAAGAGATTCTTGTAGAGTCTATGTTTTAAGAAGTATATCAGATCATCACAAGGCATTTAATGATGATGTTTTGAAAATGGAAATTCATTTTCATATTTTGATATAATGAGATTATAGGGGATCTACAACAAATGGATTTGAAGGAAACAATTATATATACAGAGTTGGAAGCCATAGAAGCAGTGAAATTCTTGGTATATGGGGAAATAATAGTGTGACTTGACAATATTAGTGTTAATAAAGACATAAAATTGTCAATGTGAGAATTATTTTGATTATGTGAAGCACTATGAGGGTGTGATGACTCAATTTTTATCACTTGGATTTTAGTGGATAATAGAATCCATGATTGGGAAGAATAACTAATCCTGAAAAATGAAGGTTTACTACATAAGTTCTAAAACAAATAAAAATGGATCATGATATATTGTTCTTTTTATATTACATTTCATGTGGTATTTGTGATTTATAAATACTAATAAGGTCCACTATTTAGTTAATATATAAAATATTTAAAAATTAAAAGGTGATTAAAACATTAATTTCACTTTTAGATTTTGAAAAAAACAACAAAAAATTCACCCCTATATATTATGTTTGTATTGATTATTAGAGGAATCTAAATTGGTATCAGGACTTATATTTCCATTGATTGGATATATATATTCGTAAAGAGATATTGTTATTCAAATTTATTGATGTGTATATTTGAAATGGATTATCTATACTTAAAGAAATATATTTTCATACTAGTAAAAGTAGATTTGGATGTTCTTACCTAGAATTTGAGAAAATAAAGAAGTGAGTTTCCTAGAAGAAGAGAATGAAAAAAATAAAATATGAAGAATTGTTAGTTTATGGTAGTCAGTTTAGTGAGTTTTTATTAGTTAAATCTATTGATTGTTAATCTAATAATGTTGAAAGTTCATGTTGTGTTGAAAATGAAGAATACATTCATGATGAATCAGATAGTGGTTTTCATTCAAAGGGAACATGTATCTAAAAGTGGCCTACATTGAAGTAATTGTACTCATAATTGTCCATATAAAATGATTATTTGATGATAAATCACAAATTTAGACATAAGATGATGGAATGGAGGATTAATTATTAATTAAACATATCAAATGAAACAACATAAACAATATTGTGAAAGGAAATGATGAATCTATAAAAAATTTTAATGTAATATATTTTTGATTTGATAAATAATTTCAAAGTGATGTTGGAAATAAAGAGGAATCTTTGAATGTTTTCAAGTAAGTGATCCCTGAATTGGAGAATCTATAAAATGTATGCAAAAATTTCAAAGACTCCAAATTGAACTAAAAATACAAGAGATTGAAAAATCTATGAAAATATTTAAGAGAGAAAAATATAATTGGACATGATGACATGAGAAATATAGAAGCTTATTCTGATGAAAGGGGTAAAGAACATGATGTCTAGAAGTACGAACTAAATATATTATGTCTAGAGTTGGATATCAAGCTATAAAATTTTAATGTCACCCCTTTATAGACTTCACAATTTTTTTAGCCAAATGATGGGACCACACAATTTTTTTCATCATAGAAATTTTTCTATGAAGACATGAATTAGTGAAACAATATGTGGGAAATCATATCTTAATAACCCTATAACTATATTTGTGAATAAGGTATCCTCTTTACCAAATTAATGTTTTTCAGTAAATCTATTTTGGAAAATATTTCATAAATAAAGTTATAATATTATAATATTTTGATGATAAATAGTTTTTATAAACAACTCATTACAAAATTTGAGGATCTAATAGATTCTAATAAATTTATCTCCCCAAATTGAATAATAAAAGTTAGGGTTTCAACTAAAAAATAATTTGGTTGAAAACCTAGAATATCTTGAAAAACTACTGGTAAATAAAATTGATATAGATTCTTTTATATATATAGGTGTTTTTAGATGTTTGGGTTAAGTCCACTGAATTTTGTAATAACATAACTACCTATAATGATTATTGAATAATTAAAAAGAGTTTAAGAATCATTAAAACAAATGGAAAACCTACTAGTCTGAAGTAGTTTCTGGAAAGGAAGAAACTTTTCATTGACATTAACATTTGTGCTTTTGGATAATATTTGTGAAAGATGTAATGAGTACGGAAACTATTATTGTGAATGATGGTATGAACCATCCCAACACATATCTTATGGTAAAAAAAATTGGAGTTGTTAATAGTAAGTTGGGAATCAATGTAAAGATGGAAATTCATCAATGGGAGTTAAATCATTAAAGTTGATAGTTGAATATATATCTCCATAGAAGTCGAAATAATACAGTTGAGAAGGTTATAACACTATATTTAAAAATATTATTAATTATTTTTGGAGTGGACACATCATGGACTATTATAAGATGCTATGAACACTAAAAATGATTAGAGAAATCTAGAAAAAATAAATGAAACAGCCAAAGAAAAATACTGTAGAACTGGATTGGTGATTGAAGCACAGAAATAAGTACCACACAGTCTTCCCAATAAGGGTAACCTAATGAATCATAAAGATATTTGAAGAAGGTTCATGGAGAATGGGCACATTGCTACTGTGTATATGAAAAAGTTTCCTAGTCAAAATGACTTAATAAGAGAAGAAGGAAAATCAATAATGACTTCATGTCCTTAAAACTTTTCTATAAAGATAAAGTTTAAGAAAAAATATGAATCATAATGTTATAATATATTTATTAATCATATGGAATCATAATTTTTAAGAAATTGTGAAAATGGAAGAAGATATTAAGATTGAATGTTTCTTGGTTTCAATTGTTAGGGGTCCTATTCCAGTTTTGAATAAAGATGAAAATAATGAAGATAACCTTGTAATCTAAATATGTTATGATTTGGAAATGTAATTAAAAATCAAGCATAAAGTTGTCCCGAAATTTTGTAGCTTCAATGAAGGTGTTGATGCATTTAGATACACGTCTTTGAATTATTTCTAAAACTATAAAACTGATGGATGTTCACCTTATTTTCATATATGTCTTTTTCTACTACATTGAATAGGGAATAAAAGGCGAGATATAAACTGTAATAATTGATTAAGTTTAGGATTAAAATATTTTCTAAAGGTCACCCATCTTAGAGAATATTACTATTGAAATTTTCATGTCTTATTACAACAAATCACCTATTACATTTCAGTTGGATTCAAGAATTCATACACCATGTTTCTGTAAGAAAACATCCACTTTGAATTTTGTTGAGATTATCCATTAAGGGGGTTTTGTAAATATTATAATTCATCATACATATATATTTTTGATTAAATCTTGAAATATGAAATACTTTATAATCTTTATTAGTCACTCATTGTTTCTACATTGAGATAGTCAAAATATCCTTAAATTCGATTAGTTTAATACTATTTTCTATGAATATTTTAGTGTCACCCATATCTTAAAATAAATTTAAATAAACTATTAATGAAATTGAGAACATGAAAAAGTGAATAAGATTCATTTCTTAAAATTAAGAAGATTATGGGGGGTAATAATTTTCCACGATAAAATACCATTATATTCATGACATTTCGATATGGGGTGAAGCCAATATATTGACCATTGAATTCATTATAAAAAATATGGAGAAGATGATATTGTCATAATAGTAAAATTGGAATTGGTAATAAATACAAATGTGTATTTATATATGTATAACAATTTATATTTATTAAATAGTTGGTTATAGTGAGTACGATGGAAGTTCAGATTTATGGTAAGGGATTTTCGTCTCACTTTTACTTTTTAGGATACAAATGAAATATTCACCATATTTTTTATGTGGTGTATACACTAAATGTGAATGTATTTTATAATTTTTATACTTTAACTTATTGGTATTCATATATCAATTTTAGTATATCACTTTCATGGGGTTTATAGTTCAAATGTTAACAAACTCGTAATGGATTTTGGTCCTAATTTTCCTTATTTGGGACATAAGTTATAATATTCCCCAATATTCTTCAATTAGGTGTATATAAATTCTTTTTTTATTTTATATAATGAATATTAATATTTTCATGATATTTAAATCTTCTTTGAAGTTAATTGTTTCATGGGGTTTATGATTCAATGTTACTAGTGGGTAAATGTTGTATGTTACAATACCATCATTTATTGAGAATATTTATGATTAAGTATCTAGTGTTGAAATATTATTATATAACACATTACAATTATAATTAATTTTCTTATAATATATTTATTCATGATATTATATTGTAATATTACCATTTTACATTCTTTTTTATTTTCATAATTGAGAGAAGATTTTTATATAACATGATTTTATTTCTCTCCCCATCCCGAAGTCTATTTTCTTCTAAAACCATGTTTTATAAAATTATTTTAAAAAAGGTTTTATTAATATTCAATGATTTAAAAAAAACCCATGTTTTAATTTTTAATTTTTTTTTGAAAAGTATTCTTCACGTGGTCTTTAAAAACAATTCCCATTTTTCATTTACAGAGAATGTGAAAGGAATTCTAATATTAATTAGTAAAAATTTATTGAAACATCTTTTAATCATGAAAATTATTTGGTTGGAAGAATACATAAAAATATTTTTGGGTTACTTTCAAAGAATATGATTTTCAAAATGTTTAATGTTTTAATTTTTTTTAAATCAGAGAGAATATTTTCATCAAGAAATGGTTTAAATGATTTTAAAAGCTTCCTTTATATATCTTCACGTTTATTTTAATAAAAATAGATTTTGAAAATATTTTCTGTTTAAAAAACTAATTTTAAATAAATTCTTATTTTCTTTAATAAATAGTCTATGTGATCTCTAAAAAATCATTCTTTATAAAAGAGGACATATTTTGATACAATTTATGGTTTATTGAGGATATGAACCAATGAAACCATTCTTATTATTTCTCTAAATGGTGTATGTTTATGATGAAAATACATTTATGAAACCCATTTCTCTTATATAGTTTATACCATGATATAAATATTATGAAGCCCTCATCCTTCCATGTCTTATTCTATGATGAAATCAATAAATGGTTGTGAAACCTATATCTTTTTCATAGGTTATGAAATTATTAACTTCTTATGAAACCCATTTCATTTCTTGGGTTATGATATACTGAATGTTTTTCCACAGTGTAGAACACCCATATATGATTTTAATTAAGTTATATTTGTTATATTATAACCAAATATGTTGGTTATGTTATATCCAAAGATAAGTGGGACCAATATCTTTCTCCAATGTATTGGGAATATATTAATATATCACGAGTTATAATGGGCTTGCAGGGAGAGTGAATCCTATTCAGTAAGGAACTGTGTCTAGTATGATGGTCTTAGGAGTGATCCTTGACTACTATAACATTATTCATGTAATTTTCATTCATGCCTATATTATTATGCATCACCCTCGTTATATGATCACAATTTTATGTGTGAACCTAATTATATGTTCATAATAATATTTGTGTACATATCTTTGATGCCCATAATATTATGTATGGACCTTGTTGCATGTCTATAAGTTTATGTGGAGGTTTGATTTCACATACTTAATTTAATGAGTGAACATGTTTCTATTTATAAAAGTTCACAATGATATAAGATTATTTTTATGCCACAAATCTATGTTTTATAACAATTTTATTCTTTCATGGATCTTGTTTTTAGATTCACTTATGATTTATATCTCAAGCACGTCCTATCTTTATGCCACGAATCATGTTCATGATCAATTACAATTTGGTTATAATGATTTTCTGTTATATTCATTATCATACATCCTTAGTCTTGTATTATTATTTTACATGATTATATAATTATATTTATTTTTTTTCTCTTACTGAACATATGAGTTCACCCATTCTTATGATTCCTTCAACAAGTTATGGAGAAAGGTTTTATATAGGGTATGCTTATAAACGGTACTAAATGGGAATATGTTTTTAGGAAACATTGATGATATTTCCCTATATTAGAAAATAGTTTTCCATGTTTCCAATGGAACTAGACTATTATGGGCCTAAAGCCTATGTTTGTGAAATTTAATGGATATTCATCTAAAAATATATTAAATACATGAATGAGAATCCCAAGTCTCTATTGTTGGTATCAAAGGAAATATATAGTTTTCCTTAGGAAACATAGATGAGAAACATTAGTGAGGTACCTAGGGATGTTTCTAAGGATATTTTTTGGGATGTATGTTGGGATAAGTCTAAGTGAGAGTTAAAGTATTGAAAAATGTTCTTGAATTCTAGTAAATGATAGAGTGAGTGGTTTCCAAGAAATTACATACCTCTTTGGATATAAAAGTGGATGTGGATCTAGAAATTATGTAACAAATGGAAAAAACCTTGAAAACACCATATTGATATATACTATTCTAGAAACTGGTACACGATAATAGGCCATACTATACACTTAATTTAACACTCCCAGGGAATATGCATTGAAAATTAAAAAATCTTTATAAACCACCACGAAGGATTTAAATATATGATAAATTTTAATTACTTAAGATAAAAGAAAGAGTCATAGATTAAAAACAATTTTTTTTATTTGGAATACCAAAAAGTAATTTCAAACAATGTGGTTTTCCATTATTGTTACTAGTTCTCAAAATAAGAATTTTGGTCCCCATCATTGGAAGGGACCTGAAGGAATTGTGTCAATGAGGAATAAAATGGTAAATTAAATTATTTTAATCCATGAAAATTTAGATTTACAGGATATGGAATAAAAAACCTAATTTTAATGATCACACAAATTTCTCAACTACAAATCATGATGAAATTCAGGACGAGAAAAAGAGGGAAAACTATTCTTTTGAGTACTTTATGAAATATATCCAAACATATTTAAGTGCTTTAGTGATGCATTAGTAGTTGAGAAATGGATCAATACCATGGAAAGGTTATGTTCCATTCAATAGTGTTTATTTTATTAAAAGTTCACCTTGGTTGTCTACCATCAGGTTGGTGGGGCAGTTCAATTGTGGAATCTTATTAAGAATATAAGGCAATATGATGAAATTGAATCTATGAAGTGAGATGAGTGTAAAATATTATTTTTTCTTAATTACCTTCCTCATATTATTTTTATAGAAATGGATAAGGGATTCTTAGTGTTTAAGGGGATGGATGAAGAATCTATTCGTTCCTAGGTAGAAATTTTTACATCACTTTTGAGGTATTCATTGAGTATTATAATACAGCATAAATGTAAGGTTGAATTTTTATTTTGTGAATAGAAACCAAATATTATAAGTGTGTTATCCATAAGGCTGTTTGGATGTTATGAATTAATAATTCTATATGCTTTAAAATTGGGGATGGAATCCAGAAAACCTATTGGTTATGGTGATAGGTTAAGAAGAATTAGGTTCCTTTGAAAATCAAATGATATTACACATTTAGGGAAGAAATATGTTCAAACTTTTACATGAAAAAAATGTGGGAAGGAGAACATAGGTGTGTATCTGAAAGGAAAAAAGAATCTATTTCAAGAGTAGGAAGCCTAACCATTGGGGGTATGAATGTAGAAGTGATGCGATGAGGACAACTAGTGGAATAACTATTGAAAGATATCAATAGAATGTACCACCCACAAATTATTATTTAATGTTTATGGAGATTGGGAATTATGAAAATGAATTCCCCAAACTAAGAGATAATATGGATGATAATCCACAATATCCTATAAAGAAAAAGGATTAAGAGAATTACTTTTTAATCACATTGAATAATGAAAATCATGATAATTAGGGAACATTTATCCACCCTACTTATTTTGTAATTTCATGTTTGATTTTGTTTGAATTATACATATGGAAGTATTATTGTTCATCTTTTAGTGTAATTTCTTGTGATTGTCTCCCTCTTCCTGGGTATTGGAATAATATTAAAACATTTTATATGCTTTCAATAAAAGGATAAACCTAAGATCCCAATACAAATATTTCTTTTCTAAGATAAGAAATTATTTAAGTAATAAATAGTGAATTATATTTTGGAAGGATATATGTCTACAATTATTAATTAATTAAGAGTTATGGATTACATCCTGGGTTTAAGTGTATTATATTGATGTTTAGTTATAATTATGTGACACCCCATTTTGAGGTTTTATGGGATGGGAGTTTATCCAGAACAAAGATATTTTAAGATACATTTATAGAAATAAAAACCATTGGTATTATGTGTAGTGGAATGTTTATTTTGGGATTAATACAATTAAAAAATGCTGAAATATGATTAAAGTATCCCATATGATAATGTTATATGAATTTAAAAGGTGGTCGATATAGAAACCTTCTTCGTGTTGAATTTCCTTACAATGGTAACTTTCACATGAGCATTTTTATGGATCTTTATAAATCCCTTTATCAAAGGAAGTGTAAAACTCCAACATAACAGAATGAGAATGGATAAATATATCTATTAGGACTTGATCAAGTAGATGAGTTGGAAGAGAAGGTTAAATCCATTTAGAATCATGTATAGACTATATAAATTTAGCAGAGATTTGATGATGATAATCATTGATGAGATCGTAAATTTAATGTTGGTGGGATGGTCATTATATTAATTTATGCATGGAATAAAGGCGGTAAATTTTTTTCTTATATATATTGGTGAAGTTAGAATAATTAATTGAATTACTAAAATAGTTTATCAGTTGGTTCTTACACCAATCCTCTCTTAGGTTCATGATGTGTTCCATGTATCACTCTTGAGAGAGTATATACATGATCTCTCACATTTACTGATCATAGTGGCTATACTAAAGGCGAATGATATTTATTATTAGAAATCAACATTATTGATTTTGGATTTAATATAGACGGTTCTATGAAATAAGGATACTAATGTGGTCAATGTTTTTTTTGAAAAAACCACTAGCTTTAGAAAGCTTCATGGAAACCAAAGGATGTTATTAAGCAAAAGTAGCTTCAGTTGTTGGTACCAATGTGACGAATTTTGAGGGATAAATTCATTTTAAGAGGGTATAATGTAAAACATTGACATTTTATGTTTTTTTTGAAATTTATTAAATCTATTTGATATTTTTCATTACCTAGAACACTAAGTTTATCTTATGTTACACATAATACTATGTTTAAACGAAATGTGACATATTATAAAAAAATAATTATTTAATACGATAGTTTTTCCATAGACATTGGAATCATAATAATAAATAAAATTAATTAAATGATAGAACTCTGATTTTCAACTATACATAAAATAAATTCTTTGGTATCCAATTTATTAGTAATGAAAATAAAACCCTTTTGAAAATTAAAGGAAATCTATCTCTGAAAAATCTTATTTAGTGCACAAGTTTTTTTTTGTGTCCATAAATTAACAAAATAACTATTGTTAATGGTTTTAATGAACATATTATATTATATACTGAATAATGTTTTCAATATTATTCTTATATATTTTCTATACATGAAATAATGATAAATTTAATTTTATGCTTAAAAATATTATTTTTCAAAAAAAGAAATTTTGTCTCCTTTTGCTTCACTTAAAATAAAAGTAATTTTTGAAAATATTATGAAATGAATTTTATAAATTGAAAAAAAAAATTAATTCATAATTTTTGAATTAAATTTGGTATATTTTTTCAGATGTTTCTGAAAATTTTAATTTTTTTTAAAAGTAGTGAAAAATACTAAATTTTAACCGAAAACTGCTTTTTTAAAATTATTTATAATGTTAAATTATATTTTCAATTAGTTTTAATAAAAAATGTGTAATATTTTATTTAAATTATTGTAATTTATGTAATTTTAACCAATTTTATATTGAAATCTTATATAATAACATTTCATAATTTTGAACCTTTTCCTCTTAAAAACTCGTTTTGTCATTGCTTCACTGAGAAAATTTTAAAAGTTATTTTTATCGCATATGTCAATTTAATTAGGAAAAACGGAATAAAAAAATAGAATATAAAAAATCTATAAATTATTATATTGTCAACCTAATTTTTTTCCAATAATAAATGTGAATTCATTAAAAATTAATTACCATGATTAAGGTTAAAATGGGTTTACTAGGGGATAAACTACAAAGATAAGGGTAAAATAATAGATAAAATCCTCTAAAAACTATTTTCTAGACAAAATTAAACCCTAAAACCTCTATGGTTATGTAATTTACTAATTTTTACCCTTTTGAGTTATGGATAACTTGGGATCGCATATTTCATTCAAAATTACCAAGTTTGACCTCTCCCCAACTTATAAAAAGCCTCCCCATATACCCCATTATTAATAAATTCAAACCAATTTTATTGTCCAATAACTACCAAAATAACTAATAAAATTCAATAAATGAATCCTAGAATCATAATTTTGGGTAGAAATCTATTCTAGGATGGTTTTAGTGCAATCATATGGAGGAATCTTAAAGAACATGCAACATTAATCAATACACATTTTTGTTTTATTACTTTCACCACCCCATTAAAGAACTATTATACCCTAATTATATTATAAACTCAGAATATAAAGTAATATGAGATGTTTTTATGTAAATTTAATGACCTAAAACCACCTCCACATCCATCAATTGGGTTAGGAAATCATTGTTCGTGTGCATGATGGACTACCGCGTGACGAACCGATATCGTTCATATTTCCATTCCCAACTATCATGGTAGAAATTAATGATGGATTTATTTTTTATATGATATCTATTATGTTATTATTATTTAATTCTAATATCATAAATAAATGAATTCCTTTCATTTTTTGGGAATATAATAACATCACCTATGGGTATAGTGTGCTACCACCACACGATGGGTTGGGATTCATTCACGCTTTACATGTAATGTATTAAGGATAGGTTTAATAAAAATATTATTTATATATGACATAAAAATTATAATTAAATAATAATAAATATCATTTAATTTTATCTATTTCAAACTGAAAAGAAAATGAGAAATAGTGTTTATGCGCACGTATGGCATACCCTCTCCACGAACAATTTATTCCATTTTTATAACAAAATTTTATGTGTTATTTAAAATAAATATTTAATTAATATATATAATATTTATATAATTGTTATAATTATGGATAATATCAATCCATTATCAAAGTAAGAGGTCAAAAAATATAACAAATGAAAACATTTATGGAAAACGAAGCAGTTATTACTCGAAACATAACATCAACATGAAATTAGTAATAAAAGGTCATAAAAAATACTATATCGTATGATATATTTGAATATAGCTATGTTATATATTTATATTAAATGTATATTTATTATATTGGTTGTTTTAATGAGTATGAAAGAAGTTAAGACTTAAGGTATGATATTTTTGTCTCACTTTTACTTTATATGAGACAAATTTTGTATTAACTACATGTCTAATTTATGTGGTTTAAATAATTCATGTGAATATATATTATGTATAATATAATTATACATATAGGTATTTACATATCCATTTGATGATCTATATTTTATAGTTTACATTTCAAATGTTAAACAAATTGATAATGAATTTTTTCCCAATTTTCTTTCAATGGGGAATAAGTTATGATGTGCAGTTATCTTATTCTACGAGGTGTGTATACTACCCTTTTAGAAAAATATATAATTAATCTCCTTATTTTTGTGATATTTAATGTTTCATTTTTGGTAATTATTTCATATGGCTTATGATTCAATGTTACCTAAGTGGTAATAGTTTTATGTTACAATCCAATCATTTATCGAGATTGTTTTTGATTAAGTCTCTAATGTAAAAATATTATGAGTAACTACCAATAATTGTCATTTATTTTATTATCCAATGGTTATCCATGATATTTTTATGTAATAGTAATTTTTTACACTTTTTTACACTTGATAATCGAGGAAATGTTTATAAGAATACCCAAGTTTATTTCATTGTTTTGTCCAAAATGTATTTTCTTCAAAATCCACGATTTCTAAAAATGTTTTAAAAAATGATTTATTAATTTAATATGATTTTTAAAATTCAATTATTCCAATATTTGAATTTATAATTTTTTTAAAAATAAATATTCATGTGATTTTAAAAAACAATGATGGGTTAGTTTTTACTAGAAATGTGAAGGGAATCTTTATTTTAATTTTTTTGGCATAAAAAACATCTCTTCATCACGACCATTATTTTCATTGATACTTCCTTCATTATTTTTTAATTTTTTTTAATGAAAAGTATTTTCAAATGGTTTATGTTCTATAAAGTTTTTTTCAAAATGTGAAATTATTTTTTCCAGAAGAATTGGTTATAATGGTTTTTAGAGCATCCTTTATATGTTTTAATATTATTTTTAAACAAATTAATTTTGAATATATTTTAATTTTCAAATAATAGTTTTTATAGAAAGAATATTTTTCTAATAAATGTTTCATATGATCTCTCAAAATCCTTCTCTATATAAGATGAGATTCTTTGATAAAATTTATGATTTACTAATGATATAGACCAATAATTTATCTCCTATGAATCTTATTTCTTTTAATGGGTTATTGTATGATGAAAAGAAAAAAGGATTATGAAACCTATCTATTTTTAAAAGGTTATTATATGATGAAATATTTATGAATGCTATGTCATTTCATGGTTTATGATATGATAGATGTTTTATAATTTTTTGGCACACATATATATGATTTTATATTTGATATTGGTTACACTATAAACAAGTATGGAGGAGACGTTATATCCAAATATGGGTGGGACCTATATCTCCATCCATTTCATTGGGTAATGATTTTTATGTCATGAGATTGATAAGACTAGAACAAAGAGTGAACCTTGTTCAGTAAGTGAATTTTTCTGCAATGACTGTCTTGGGGTGTTCTTTAACTACTATGATTTTATATGTGGACCTTCCTTTCATGTCCATAATGTTAAGTGTGAATCTATTTATAAGTACACAATGTTTTCCTTGAACCTGATTTCATGTTCACAATTTTATGTGTGGAACATTCTTTGGAATTACTAAATGTTATATCAGTGGGATTACATTATTATAATCACATAAGATTACATATAGAACACAATACAAAACTTATAAATGATGAATTAGTGAACTAAGAAGTATATCTATAAGTTAAAGAACTTTCATCAATTAAATAGTAACTTGACCTTTATAATAGTAATATGACCCTTATGAGTAGTAAACTGGGCAATGTAATAGTAAACCCACCAATGAAAGTATAAATAAAATTTATCCATATTATAAGTTTCAATATGATTCGATGACATCATAGTATATATAAATAAATATTTTAATAATTATTAATTATGTGTTGGTATTTTTGTAAGTCATGTTTATTTAATTAAACCTTTATGACTAATTTCAAAAATTAAAAGAAAATTTATTATCATAAAATTTATTAATTAAATATTATTTTGATGTTTTATGCTTATAAAATAATTTTTATGGGATGTTAATAAATTTTTCAAGTTGTTAGAAAAGAAGTTTTAATTATAAATTTTTTATTTTCCAAGTAAATTATGATTTAAATTAAAATTTTAATTTCTCATATTTATATAATAATTTTCATATAATGGAGTTCATTTTTTATTCTTCATGTAAAAAATGGTTTGGGTGAATTTTTGAGATTTTTCTAAAATACTTGATTTTTTTCGGTGAATAGTAAAATACGGTAATTTATATTATATATACATTATAAGATAAATATAGTGTTTAATGAGTCATAGATAATGTAAGACCCATTTTTTTGAACTCATGTGATCATATTACATTATTTAATCTCAATAATCAGCCGAATTGTTTTTCTTGAGAAAAATTATAATGTAATGAATGAAATATTGAGAAAGCCCCCTATCATCAACTATAAATACCACCCGTCACCACCTCTTATCCTCACACCTCTCAATCCATGTTCCTTGTCCCAATTATTTCCAAATAACTCACTAAGACTCTCTCCAACGTCCATGTTCTCTTGGTCTCATCAAAAGGCCAAAACCTCTCCTGTAATGAGGTTCTCAAGAGGAAGAAATCAAGGGGTAAAACCCTCTTCCCATTTTCATTAAGTTTATTTTCAAGTTCCTTTGTAATTTTTTTCTATCCTCGCCTATCCTCATACAAATGATGTGATAACTTTATTACCATACATATACTATAATTTTGTTATTTTAATGTAAAAATTCTTTATCATTTCTCATTTCCCCTCCTTTTATACGAGAAATGAAAACACTATCAAAGTTGTGTTAATATTTCTCATTTAGGGATGAAAAGTTTTCAATTTATATTACCATATTGAATTAGGGAAATGAAACCATTTTTTAAGAAACATATTATTTTTTTATGTAATATATCCTATGTAATGTAGTAGAATCATTTTGAATAGTTGGTATTAATTTATAGAACAAAATGAATTCGTGTGATCAATGAACCCCCAATTAACTCAAACATTTATCATTATTGTTTTATATAAGGGTACTTACTCACTCCAAACAAACCAAATGAATTTTATGAAATTGTAATATTATTTCTATTTCCTCATAATATATAACTTCAATTCTGGAACAATTCTCATATTACATGTTTACCAGTAAATGTATATATCTAAACATATCATGAAAACCAATGGAACAAATGCTCCTAAATAATGTAATTGAATCTCTAACCCTTAAAAAGGCCATGAATGAACATAATAAGGTTATTATCAATAAATTAAATTTATAAGAGGTTATTAAATTATTAATTAATTAATCTAATTTTATTACCCCAGACATTATGATCTATGGAAGAACACCTTCAAACTTAAGGTAAGGGATTCTACCGAATCCTCCATTATTCCTTCGGGATAGTCTATTTTTATTTTTACCTACATGGATTTTTCTTTCCATTTTATTTATATATTATAAATTATTATTATATTTCCTAAACTCATGTATGATGAACAATTAATTATTATATTTTGTGAATATATATATTTTTAAGTGGATTCCATCTCAATTATTTCCGATAAGAAAACCCGATTTAAGGGAAAATTCCAAATTATTTTCCATTATTTCAGTTCACTCTATAATCTATTTTGAGCCACCATATGTTTTATAAATTCACCATTTTTATTGTTAAATTATTATTTTTTCACTTACGGTTTTATATAAATTTTTTTCTTATGATCCATTTTAAAATCTATTTAATATTTATATTAAAGCACAATAAAACGTTTTAAATATAATGTTACATAAATACATTTTTTACATGATATCACATCAATTTGAAATCAAATATCATTATATATACCTATAATACATTATTAATTTCCATGAATTATCTAATTCCATTCTTTATAGACACTTTTTTGATATTCCCATTAGTTATACATTATTACATGATTACGAAACCCATTTCATTACATGGGTACCATTATGTTTATGTATGATTTATTATGTATGATTCATTATGTGGGAAAGAAATCAGGAACATTATATGACGGGTGTGCCGAAGCAGGGCTCCAATGTACTGGGTAAAGTTTATTCTCATGAAAATTATGTGCAATGGTCTTGACTGTTAGCCTTGACTCATGCCACCTATGTAATGATCTTTGTGGTTATCCTTGACTCCTGATACTCTATATGCAATGAGACTTGACTCAAAATAAAGTCCTTTTTTATGCTGTTACAACATTACAATGATTCCCTGTTTATATTAAACCGTATTTTATATGTTATGATTTCATATGGTTAATCTTATTCTATACAGTCTTTTGTCATTATGTCATGCCTTATAAACATTGTGATAAAGCCTTATTCTTATGTTTATATCATTAATAGGCGTTTTAGCTCATCCATTTTTTGATGTTACGTAAAAGTTATCCTATAAAGATGTATGAGTACAATGGAAGTTAGGAGCTCAATATGGAGATTAAATAAAAGTTTCTTTTATGATTTTTAATTATATACCTAGTCTTACAAGATAATAGACTTTATTGTCATGGGATTGTAAGTTTATGCTTATTTAGGCTTAAAATAATGTAATGATATGTGTATAAGGATACTGTCACTATATTTGGTATCAATTGATGGTCTAGTTTTTTTGGATATTTAGAATATAGAACATTAGTAAGAACCCAAGGTTTAAGACTAGGTATAATAAAACATATATAAATTCTAGTTAGTATAGAGTAAGTTGTTTATCGTGAAAATACATCCATGTCTAGATGTTACAGGTAGACGTGGTTCTGGAACAGATCTTCCTAGGAGGAAAAATACTGGCAATCTGTTTCATGCCTGACTCCGGGTAACATGGTACATAACCATGGTCCTTACTATGTACCTAGTTTGACACTCCTGGGGGATATGATTTGGTAAATTCATATGATACCTACAAACCATTATTAAGGGAATAGAAAAAGATCCCATAAAAATATATGTCAAGAAACAGATCAAGGATAACCTATATTTATACATAGGGAATCACAACATAGGATATACATTTCCTTTAAAAGTTTATCCTTTTCTATTAAATGTTTCCTTTTATGATTATTATCTAAGTATTCAAGCCCCCAAATTTTACTTCATTTTATTAGTTAATGGATGGAAATAGAAGCACACATGCCAACATTTAATGTGATAGGGAATGTGAAGACTTCATTAATGAAATTCCAAATATGATGGGAATGACTGCTCAAAAAATCATGATAGTTCTTGCTCAGATAGATCAAGTTGTGAATAATAACATGAATCATGTGGAACACCCTCCTCCTATAATGAAAGAGAAAGTTTCTGTCAAATCCTTAATGCTGAAATGTACTCCCATGTTTTCTGGATCTTCTAATCACCTCCTCGAGGAATAGCATATTAGCTCCATTGAAATGATATTCACTATCCTATAGTGATCAGAAGAAGATAAATTCTTATTTATACTGTACTTTTTTTATGGAGAAGATGATCAATATAGGAAACTAACCACAAATAGAAATCCTTATGAGGAAATTGATTCCATGGATTGGGGGGAATTCAAGAAAATGTTTTTCAATGAATATTTTTCATGAACCCTCCATCTCAAGATGGAAAGAGAGTTTGTTTGACTTATAAATAAGGAATATTAGTCAATTGGAGAATATGAAACAAAATTTAGATGGATCGCAATTTATACATCCAAATTTGTCATGAACATAGAAATCAAGGTGGATCACTTCTTTAGCATACTAAATTTGATTCTACGAAAATAATTTGTGATTCATGACTTCGAAATTTATGAGGGGATTGTCCGTTGTGAACTTTAGGTTGAAATAATGATATTATAACCTACATGGTCTTGTGGGGCCTATGAAAAAAAATTAGATAATGGAATCTAATATGGGTTGATCATCAAATACATCACATTGTGAAAATAAGATCAAACATACCATGTGTCAAAATTATGGGAATAAAAATACTTGGAACTGTCTAAAGGGAACAAAGAATTGCTTCAGATATGGAAGAATGAGACATCTGGATTAGAAATTCCAAATGGATATGAATAATTACACTAATGTTGAAGAATATAAGATTTATATGATCAACAATCAACCTATTTTGTAGTGTTACAACTATATATGAAAGGGGAATTATGTGAAAAATTTCCATAAGCCAAGGGTTGTCAGTGGAAATCAACAACAACCTCCAAAGAAATAAGGAAGGGATTATGCTATCACTACTATTGAGGTGGGGCCAGACAAAAAAGTGATGATAAGTATGATGTTTATTCATTCAAGAATAGTATATGTACTATTCGATTATGGTTCTACACATTATTTCATATCTCTCATGTTTATTAGAACTATTCAAATGTCACCACAAAATATGGATATTGAGTTATATGTGAGAACAAAAAACGGAGAAATTATTGCATCCAAAGTATATAACACCTCTCAGATTAATGTTTTTGGACTGAACCAGCTAGTAAATATTGTCATACTTCATTTGGTTGAGTTTGATGCTATTTTGGACATATATTAGCTATCTCTATATAAATCCAACATTATCTATCAATAAAGGGAGATCCCTCTTCACATCCTCGAGAATCCTCCAATATTGTACTAGTGTAAGGAGGAAGAAAAATCCCATTTAAAATCATTGTCTAAAGGGTGGATATTTTTTACTTATGATAAAACACATCTTAATCAAATGTTTGTGAAAAATTGTAGAGTAATTCTTTATGACATTACCCTCATGGGGGATTACACTGATGTATTCCCTAAATATTTTTATGGTCTTCTGCCTGACTGAAAGGTTGAGTTTTCAATTGAACTTATTATTGGATCTCTTCCTATATCAATGAAACGTTATATAAGCACCACTCTTGAGTTAGAAGAGTTGAAGAATTAGTTACGAGAGAATATGGAGAAGTGTTTTATATTACCAAGTTTATCACAATGTGGTGCACCCATTATATTTGTTAAGAATATTTATGGATCAATGTGCCTCTATATTAATTATCAAAATCACAATAAAATCATGATAAAGAACAAGTATACCCTACCTCGGATAGATGAATTGTTTGATCAGCTATGTGGGGTTAGTTATTTCTCAATGGTAGATCCCCAGTCGGGATATCACCAATTAATGTTTAGGAAAGAATATGTTCCCAAGACTTCATTTTGATTGAGGTATGAACACTATGAGTTCATAGTGATTACCTTAAGACTCACTAATTTTCTAGAATTTTCTTGGATTTAATGAATCGTTTTTTATATATTTCTTCAAAAAAAAAATTCATAATATTAATTGATGACATTCTTATATAATCCAAGAGAAACGAGGAACATGAAATGCATTTGAATACTATGCTAAAGGCTTTGTGAAAGGATAAACCACATGAAAAGTTTAGTAAATGTTTGTTCTAGATTGAGGAAGTATAATTCTTGGGTAATGTTATCACCAGCAGAAGGATATTTGTGGACCCTTCTAATACTACAGAAATTGAAGAGTGGCCCATGAAAACATCTGTAATGAAGATCAATATATTTTTGGCCTATCTGGGTATTACCGATTATTTGGGAAGAGCTTATCATAAATGTAAAACCCAATGAACAATATCAAATAGAACGGAGTTATGGTTTCCTCGACTCAAAAATATGAGGAAATTTGTAAGGATCTCAAAAATAGGCTTATTACTATGCTGGTACTCAAACTCCAAAAAAGTGGGTAAATTTTTGGGTGTACAGGATTATTCAAAGATGGGATTACACTATGTATTGATGTAAAATGATAGAGCAATTAAATATACCTCAATTCAATTGAAAATACATTAGTAAAACTATCTCCCTCATGATCTGGAGTTGGAAGTTGGGATCTTTGTGTTGAAAATATGGCAAAATTATCATTATGGGGATTATTACGAGATATATATTGATCCCATGATTCAAAAATATATATTAACTCATAATGAGATTAATATTCTATAGTAAATGTTCTTAATTCGCATCATTTATTTTTACTGCTCAATTCGCTACCATCTTGGTAAGGAAAATAATGTAGCGGATTCTCTAAGAAGAAATTTTCCTACAAATGTGTCAATCATGAGAATTTATAAAGACCCAATATTCATAGATTTGTAGAGGATAAACATAAAAATAATTATGGGAGGAACATCATCATTCCTTAATCAAATTATTAATCAACCACCCCTCATGGAGAAAATAAAGGATTCGAAAAAAATATTTGTACATTCTAAAAAGGATGGAATTTATTAGAAATGGGAAATCTTTTGAATTCAAGATTAATGATGATGGATTGGTAAGATTTGGGTCATGAATATGAGTAATATCTCATTCAAAGATAATGAGGGATATTCTAAATTTTTCATATAGCGTAGCCTTCTCTATTCACCCTGCGAGCATAAAGATGTATCGAGATCTCTGGTAGAACAATTGGTGGGACAACATGAAGAAGAAGATTGTTGAGTATACATAAAATTTACTCAAATTTTAGTAAGTGTAGGATAAAAGGAAACAGTATAAGGGGTTGATGAAAAAACTACCCATACCAACATAGAAGTGGGATAACATTACTATGGACCTTCACTAGACTTTCAAGGACATCTTGATGAAACAATGCTATATCGATTATTTTTTATCATCTTATAAATACAATTCACTTTATTAGAATTCAAGAGGACTAAATACTAGATCAAATTGCATGTATATAAATTGAATAAGTTGAAAGTATTCATGGAGAGCCACAATTGATTGTATCTTATTGAGATATATGATCCAACACAAATTTTTGGAAAAGTCTTTGACATGCTCTAAGCACTGAGATGAACATCAGTACGGCCTATCATCATCAAACTAATGGCCAATCTGAGAAACTATTCAATCACATGAAGACATATTGAGAGGGTTTCCTATGGACATCAAAGGAAGATGGGACCAACACCTGGATCTTCTTGAGTTATCATACTACTATAGATTCCACTCGAGCCTCTGAATAGAACCATATGAATTTGTTTATGTGAAAAGGTGCTGAACACCAGCATGCTAGAATGAAGTCAGTGAGTATAAGGCACTATGACCTAAAATGGAAAAATAAATGGTAGAGATGGTGGAAGCCATTTAGAAGAACATCAGTCAAACCCAATGTTGACAAAGATCCATATAAAATTTCATCGACAAGACATTGAGATTAAAGTCGAAGTCATTATATTCCTCCACATATCTCTTTGGAAGAGGGTCGTGATATTTGAGAATAAACAAAGGACATGACCTAGGTACATCAGCACCTTCGAGATTATTGGTTTTGTCGAAGGTGTGGACTATCGAATAGAACTTCCACTACTATGTCTAAAGTATAGGATGTATTATACATATCCCTCTTAAGGAAGTATATATTTTATATCCCTCACATGTACTGTCTTAAGAGTTAGTACAGTTGGAGAATGATCTTTCTTTTGAGTAGCAGACAGTGAAGATCTTGGATCTTAGTGATAAAGTTATAAATAAAAATACTACACACAAGGTCAAAGTACTATGGTGGAACTATAAGTATAAAGAGGTAGCATAGGAACTGGAGGAAGGGATGAAGTAAAAATACACACTCCAATTTTCATCTTCGAATGTAGAATGAAATTTCAAGGGAAAAACTTCATAAGGGAGAAATAATTTAATGAAACGATGTTTTTCAAAGGAATTACTTTTTTATAATCTCATAATATTACATATAGAACATAATAAAAACCTTATAAATGAACATGGAGTGAAAGAAAAGTAATCTCTAGAAGTTAAAGAATGTTTATCGATGAAATTGTAACATGTCCTTTGGAACAATAATGTGACCCTTATGAATTATAAATTTGATAATGAAATAATATCTCACCAATGAATGTGTAAATAAAATTTATCCATCTTATAAGTGTCAATATGGTATAATTATATCATAGTACAAGAAAATAAATATTTTAAAAATTAATAATTAAGTGTTGGTATGTTTGAAAGTCATTAATATATAAATACAATTATATTATTATTTTAATAAATTAAAAGAAAATTTATTTTCGAAAAATGTACTCATAAAATAATATTTTGATATTTGATGTTTATAAGATAATTTTTATGGGACATTAGTTACTTTTTCAAAGTGTTAGAAAAGGATTTTGTACTTTAAATTTTTTATTTTTTAATAAAATTTTAATTTTAATTTAAAATTAAATATCACATATTTATAAAATTATCTACATAAATTGGAGTAAAATTTTTAGTGTACACATTGAAAAATGTTTAGGTTAAATTATTGGGATTGTTCTATTATACATGAAATTTTTGTGAATAATAATAGAAGGTAATTTACTATGTATATACATTATAAGTGAAATTAACTATTCAATGAGTCATGTATAATGTAAAATACAACTGTTTTAATTAAAAAGATCTAATTAATATATACAGACTCAAGAATCATCACTATTTCTTATCTTGAGAAAAATAACTAATGAATTACATATTTAGAATACTCCCCCCTCCTCCACTGTAAATACCACCCTCACCACCTTTTCCCCTCACACTTCTAAAGACATGTGGCTTATAAAAAATATAATTAAATCTCTCCATAATCTCCAATCAAAATTATAGGAGATATTTGTATCATCAAAAGTCCAAAAAATATATCCTAAAGAGGTTCTCAGGAGGAAGGAATCAAGAGGTAAAACCCACCTCTGTTTTTTTCAATTTCGTTTCATGTTCCTTTATAGTATTTTCTATCCTCACCTATCTAAATCAAAATGGTTTGATAAATAAAGTACCTTAAATGTACTTTAATTTTTTTATACAAATTTAATAATTCACCAACATCTCTTATTTACCCTAATTTTATACAAGAAATGAAAACAATATCTGAGATGTGTTAATTTATCACATTGAAATACAACTGGTTTTCAATTTCTATTATTTGTCATCAATTCTAGTCATGATACCATTTTTATGGTTAAACAAGATTATTATGTATATATTATATCCTATTAAATGTTATGGAATAATTATTTACAAATGGTATTAATTTTTAAAACAAAATTACTTCGTTGTGATAAAAACCCGCCAATTAACACAAATAGTTATAATAAATGTTTTGTATAATGATTTATCCTCAATCGAAATATGAAAATGAATTTGACGACAATTTATTATTTAAAAAGTTCAATAATGACATATAAATTCAATTATTGATAACCATTCCCATTTTACATGTTTATCCATACATGTATATAAGTAAACTGATCCTGAAAACCAAGAAAACAAACGCACCCAAACAATAAAATTGAACCTCTTAACCATTCAAAAAAGGAAAAGAATGAACAAAATAAGGTTTTAAAAAATAAATTAAATTTATAATAGGTAATATAATTATTAATTTATTATTATATTTTGATTATCCAGGATATGAATATCTTGTGAAGAACACCTTCAGACTTAAGGTAAGGGATTCAACCCGAACATCCATTATTCCTTCTAGTTGTCTATCTATCTTTTTACCCAAATGATGTTATATTTTATTTTTATTTAAATCATATAAATTTTTATATAGGTTAAAAAATAATGTATCAAGATCCATTCATCAGTATATTTTGGGGATATACATATTTTTTAGTGGTTCCCTCATCAACTCTTCCAGATAAGAAAGCCTAATTTAAGGGAACTTCTTGAATTCATACCCATTTTTAAGTGCACTGTATAATATATATTGAGCCACCAAATATTTTATTAAATCACTATTTTTATTAATCAAACATTCTTGGTTCACTTGTGGTTTCATATAAAATATTATTACTTGATTTGTTTTGAAATCTATTTTATATTTTCCTTAAATAAAACTATTTTTTAAATCTAATGATTCTTAAATACTATTTTTACATGATATAACATGAATTTGACCTAAATTATCATGATATATTCCTATTATAACTTATTTTTTCCATGAATGATCTAATTTAATTCCTTCATGGACACTTTTATGATATACCCCTCGGTTATTCTTTAGGACATGATTATGATAACAATTTCATTCCATGGGTGCCCTTATGTTTTTGAATGAATGATTATGTATGATTTTATATGTATATATTTTTTTGAATATGTTATGATGGGTTAACCCAGATAGAACATTAATTAATTGGGTAATTTTTAGTCCCATGATACATTATGTGCAACCATCTTGGAGGTTATCCTTGACTCGTGCTCAATGTATAACAATATTGATGGTTATCCTGGACTCAAGATACACTATATACAACGAGCCTTGACCCGTGAAAATGTCATGATTTATTTTATTTACACAAAAATAGGATTCTGTATTAATATGATCCCATGTTTTATAATTCATGATTCCATATGATCATTCTCATTCTATTCCTTTTTCATATCATTATGTCTTTCCTTCTAACCCATGTTCTAAGGATTTATTCTTATGTTTATTCTCTTACATAGTTTTTAAACTCATCCAATTATTTATGTTATAACCATATTATCCTATGAATATGTATGAGAATAATGAAAGATAGGATCCCAATATAGAGTTCAAATAAATGTTTCATTAATGATGAATAATTATGTACCTAGTCTCCTAAGACACTAGACTTTACGATCCTTAATTGTAATTATTGTTCATATATATACTTAAAATAATGTAATTATATGTGTAAAAGGATAGGGTACTATATTATTTCATGTAAATATTATTATGAATGAAAATAGTTTCATTTATATAAGTTTATGAGGGGTCTTGATTTCATGTCCTTAACTTAATGAGTGACCATGTTTCTATTTATAGATGTTCACAATGTTGTGGTCTCATAAGTATAAAAATATGTATATTTTATAATAATTTTATGCAATCAAGGCCAATCTTATTGGATTACCTTATTATTAATGTCATATAAATTACAAATATTTTTGCCATGACTCATTTTCACAAACTACTATACGATGGTTATGAACTTTGTCTGTTATGTTCGTTATAAAAAACCATTAAGCTTATCTTATGATTTCATATTGTCTTAGATTTATATCTCTTATGTTTAACTTTACTGAGAATCTGAGATCACCCATTACTATGTTACATTTCCCAAGGTTATGAAAAAAGGTTTTATGAAGGGTATGTCTATGAAGAGTACTAAATGGGATGATCTTTGTGATAAATATTGAAGATATTTCACCAGATTAGGATATTGTTTTCCATGTTTCCAATAGAACAAAACAATTAAAATCATGAGTTGTGTGTTTCTGAAATATAATGAATATTTTTTAAAAAAATATATAATATCCTTGTATGTGAATCCTTGGTTACTTTTAGCTTCATATTGAGTAGGCAATAAATTAGTTGATTTTTGTAATAATCTTTAGGATAATGTGATGTTATAATGAAATAATTACAGTGCTTTCTATAAAAAATTACTGGATTTTTGAGAGGTGGATGTTAGTAAATTTGTAATAAAATGGAATTATCAGTGAGAAAAGAGAGGTGAATTATTGGAGAATCCATACCTATGTGCTAATATCATTGAATACTGAATATAGTGATGAAATCACTTGGACGAAGTCATTTGATGTGTTAAATTTTTCATGGAATGATTAGAAAGTGTATTACTGTTATTTTTGAAGGTATTTGAATTTATAGGTTCATTAGGATCATCTTACAGATCCTAATTTAGCTTTGTAGATGATAACATTTCTATAAATATAGATAATACATGAAACCTACACTAAAAATCATAAGGTTTATTTTTTCCATCATATGTTATTATCTATTATTGAAAATTATATTAGTGGTTAATATGGATAATTATGAATTTTTTTAAGGTTTTACAATAATTTATTTGGTTTAGTTATAGATATTCCGAAGGTTCATGGAATTACACTCGGTTCCTACTTCATAGTTGTAATGATGCCGACCCTAGTAACCAAAATCCAGTTTCTGATTTATTATTTTGAAATAATATAAATGAAATAAAATCCCAAAGAACCAAATAATTTAGTAGTCATGGTAAACAAGATACATACATGAAATTCATATTACATTTTAAAACATGAAAAATACAATGAATTTTCTTTGATAATTAAAATATTTCCCTTAGTGAATCCTATCATATCAATCACTAAAAAATTCATTGTATCCTGAGGAAAATTAATCATAATAAAGGGATGAGATCAGATACTCAGTAAGGTTAATCATATAGTGGAAGATATAAATAAAAAAGGCATATTCAATATGGAATGGTAAATAATTAAAACACATTACATTTTACCAATAACATGAGTATAAAATTATAGGATTAAATGATGGTAAAATAATTCCATATAGATAATCAAATGATATTGAAAAATTATCCTTGGATGTTATAAATAATTTAACAATCACATGTACTGTTAATAACTGAATTCATAATGATGGAATGAATAATTTTTACCATCTAAAAAACTATCAAATCCTTATATTAAGACATTTAATAAAATGTGTATGGCCCTTTCTAAAACCCAATCTAGTTTGTTTAATGACACAAACTGATACATCGAGGGTATATAGTGTGTCCTGGCCAATACATTCTAGAAAAATAAATTCCTCATATGAAAGGGGTGAAACATAATCAACATAACCAACTATATTTAAAAACCAACATATGAAATTTTAATACATACCCAATTCAATAATCATAATCACAATCTATCCAGATTAAACTAGTTAATGGTAATAAATTGTACATCCAAAGGAACTACAATCATAAATTATATGGATAAATAATAATAATATTTTCAATAAAACAAATGCATAGTGTTTTATATATATAATATAGGGTTCATTTTGTTGATGAATTGAAATACCATGAAAATATCCTTAAAATATAGATAAAAATAACATATTCATTTTGAAAATATCATTTAAACACTAAAATGATCATAGAAAATTTTTAAAATAATTTTCCCTAAAAACACATTTAAAACATGTAATAAAAAATCAAAATACTGATTGGTCATAATAGTGTATAATTGTATTTATGACATACATGTTAAAATAAATATTTCTGTCACATTTTCTATTACAGGAGAATTGGCATCGATTCCTTAAAAAAATGGAAAAATGTAAAAATGGGTAAAATTTTCTATATTAATCCATTTTTAAATTGGTGAAAATATTTTTAAAAAATATGGGTTTGGAGAAAAATGGAATTCTCAGTGAAGGGAGAAATTATGTAAGAATTTATAAAACAATTCTCAATCTTTTTATGTACCAAAGCATGTAAAAATGGTTCTATTTCTTTAAAAATATCATAAATAACAATTTTTGAAAAAAAAATATAATTATATTAAGATATCATAATCCAATAATCCTCCACAAGGGACAAGTATACATTACAAATCCTTAATTATGATGCGATTATGAAGTAAACCCTGACCACTTTGGTAACTTTTGAAACATAAGCCTCATTAAAGAAATGAAATCAACTGAAACATGAAATTCCATGAAAATAAATATATTAAAGATATAATATAAAAATGGGGAATAATATACAACACATAGGTTAAATATGTTTTGAATATGACATATGTCTCATGGATGGAAAAGTGAGAGGAGAAACTCGTACCTCAGCTTTGATTTCTTTCGAATGTGTCCATAACTAAGTTATAATTGTCTTAATAATTTCATTATTTTATAAAATAAATATAATAATATTTATAATATCATATATTTTCATATTATTATAATTCTTGACCCATTTGTTAATAACATTCTATTTTTTTCATTGTTTTAGGTGTCAATTAATCTATTTTCTCATGTTCATTTTTTATGAGCATTCTAGTTCTTGTGTATAGGATATATATCACCTCTATATTGGTAATAATGTTATAAATATCATATTTACTCAGTATATACTTTTTAAAACTATTTGTGAGCATTGGACAAGGAAAATTAATCGCATCTCTTAATGGAGACGGTAGGTGATATGTACACATGAGTGACAATATCACTCCCTTAACGAGTAAAATAGTAAAAAAGTGTGTGGCATATAAATTGTAAATAAAAAATATCTTATAATATATATAATATATATTAATTATTTTTATACTTATTTGATTAAATTTATAGATTTAGTGAAAAAACAATCACATCGATTTGGGATACAGTAGTCGTCCATACACATAAGAAAATTTTTTATATTTGAAATAGAGTAAAATGTAAAAAGGTACATTAGATATTAGAAGAAAATAAGTATAATAATATATTTAATATTATATACAAACATCAATTCAATTATTATATCAATCCTTGAATGATGGTGATGTAAAATGAACTATATCAGTTTGTGAGGTCGTAGTCCACCAACCACACTATTGTTGATTTCGTTTCCCTTTTTATTGAAGTGGATATGAATAAATATTAATAAATTAACATAGAATCATAGAAAAATAAGGTATATAATTGTTTTATTATATTTTATGTTTCAAAATATAATTAAATTTGGAAAAATAAGAATTAAAAGGAATGTTATTTTTTAAGAATGTTACCTTCTCTTTGAGAAACCACCTTTGGATCTCCTCTTTAGGTCATTAGGGATGTTATTTTTAGAGGACTAGTATATGTAGAATATGTATAATGTTTTTGGGAAGAGATATTTTCCATGGTATTTTAGTTGAAGGGATTGAAAGGAGTGAATATATAATGCTAGGGATTTCCCTTTTATAAGTGGGGGAAAGGGAGCCCTCTTGGAAATTTCATGGAAATTTTCTTAATGAATTAAAAATGATAACATTTTTCCCAAGAAAACTGAATAAAAATAACCTTATATTCATATTTTATATGTATATGGTATGGTAATAAAATTATATTACGGCATTTTTTAGTTCATTTATAACATTAATCTTCAAAGTTTTACTCCGTAATAACCTAATTTTTTGTGTAACCATGATAATTAATTTTTAAAATTTTCACTCTTAATTTTGTTAAAAAATTATTTTTAAATTATTTAATCAAATAAATTATAATTATTCCATTTTTTAATTTTTTTTCAAAATTCAATTTATATAAGTGGAAGAGTTAAATTTTTAATTGATCTCAAAGATGTGACAAGAAAACAGGTTTCTGGTGAGAAAATTTTAAAAATACTATAAAGCTTTTATACAAAAAATTAATATAAAAATTATTATAATGACCTAAATTGGATTAATAGATATATATTTTAACTAATTATAATTGAAGAAATATTTTAAAGATAATTTAACTGTATGAACTATTTAAAAAATAATGTTTTCAAATAAAGATCTGTATTTTTAACTATTCATTGAAAAATGGATCATTTTAGAAAAATATAAAAAATAAACCCAAAGATAATTTTGAAATCCTGAATATAGAATCGAATTTTATTTTCTCAAAATAATTTTATAAAATAAGTAAAAATTAATTTCAAATTATTTAAATAAAGTGCTACTAAACATTTTTTAGAAAATAACTCTTTAAAAATACATTTCAAAATGATTTTTTTTAATTTCTAATCAATATATTACCATTGAATTTATTTTAAGAGTGTGTAAAATAAAATGGTATTATAATTTATTTGTTAATATCCATACCCAACTAATATATGGATATGTTTTAATGGTTATTTTTAAATAATAATATTTTATTAGAGAATCATGTTTCAATTTATCCTAGTGGTGTATGAATTATAAGGGATTAAAGAGAATGAATTCATTCGAAACAAAGTTTATCATATATTTTCAATATTTTATATTTTATTATAATATGTATTATTACTATCACACATGATATCTTACAGGATTTTCCAATTTCAAAAATCATAGGGTGTAACATTATCCTCCCTTAAGTAAATTGCATCCCCAGAATTTAATCTTCATATCAATAATGAAGGGTCAGATGTTTGAATATAATTTCATCAAAATAACACATTGAAAAAAGGGTTAACAAAAAATCCTCTTAATAAGTGAGAAATTGAAGTAGAATCTCAAATATAATAAGATAAAACTATGTTTCCAAGTAGGTGAACAAGGTGTAAAGTAAAGATACATACATAGAAGAACATCGTAAATAAATATATAGAGTGATAGAAGTCATTAATAACATGAAATTTAATGGTCAATGGAAATTTATGTTCCTAAATACCCTAAATCTATGAAAATTTAAAATACTATCAGTTCAACATAAATGAATGAATTAAGATAACATTTTTTTTCAATATCCCTTACATAGAGTTTAGGAATTCCACTACCATCCAAAGTGAGAATATATAAAAATATACTCACTTTATATATTTCTATTTCATAGGTACAATTTCATCATTTGGCTTTTCTTTATTCATTTTCCACTTCATTTATTACTATAATAAATTTATACTCGAAATGAGTTTTTATGCCTGGAGAACTAAAATTAACTTTTAACAGATCATAAGATCCTTAAATGAGTGAAAAGTCTTTCCGTTTGTGAAAAAATATTATCCAAAATCAATATGGTTATCATAGGTAATCTCATATAATCCATTACACTATACTCCTCAATGTTAACACCAATAGTTGAAGATTAAAAATTATCCATCTAATCATTCAACTAAAAATAATGACAAATTAACCAGGAAATCATATTGGTCAGTGGTTGGAACTAAAACCATATCATCATTTGGTTGTGGGTTCAATCACCATATCCTTTCGAGATGTGATGGGTTATTACCTGGAATACATGTTTTACTTATCGTAAACCAAAATAATATAATTCTAATAATTTTAACAAATTCTAATAGCACATAATTTCCTAATCATCAAATATTAGACAAACCTAAAAGGTTTCCAAAAACGTTATAACAAATAATTATCATTATTATATTAAATCAATGAATCTCTTAAGTTTTATTATCCCACAATAATGGGTTTTCATAGATGTTAACCTTAATAATGAATCAATTCTCACGGTACCATTCTACACATTAATTAAAATACATAATGAATTACTACATCACTACAACATGTATACATTTCATAATTATTATAACCATAATATTATTATTACCACGTGGGATGCAATGTCATCTCGGCTGGCAACGATTCCTTCCCGGCTGGGGTATCTCTGGTTGATATCTTCTTGGGGAGGGGGGTTCTCAAGTGTGGAGGGTTCGAAAAGGCCACCCTCGAGGATTCCCTTTTCAAAAAATATAATATAACCATAATATCATTGAATAAAACAGTCATATAACATAATTATCGAATCCAAAAAAAACATTAAACATTACACCTTTTCTATAGTAATAAATTATTCTTAACCCTGATCTATTAGGTTATTTTGAGGAATATTCCATTAAATTTTAGAGAAATCATATTTTAGGTCACCATCCTCTTATAGTGGAATCATTGAACATTCAAATATTATTTTGTTCCCTTAAAACCATGATCACGTTGTCCTTTTTTACCAAACATGAACACAAATCATTTTACCTTTAATCATATAACAATGTATTACATTCCATAAGCCTAAAATGTTAGGAGAGAATTCATTACTTTCTTACATTTATCAATATTTTTATCTATCGTCCTCTAATTCACTTGCTTCTCTTCAGTGTTATAAGACATGGAGAATTATTTCCCCATCTTGATGAAACATGACAATATATCCTAATATGAATTTTTGGGATGGGAGAATATTACCCTATAGATAATTGGCCTAAGCTTGTCTAAAAAATAGTCAATAATTCTACTTGGATTGCATATACAATTCATAGATAACTGATCTAAACATGTAAAGTTGGATTTAAAAAAATTAAAAAGGTATTCTTCTTCCTATATTAATCTCAGAAACTACCTTATCATATCTTCTCTTTTCCCATGATGAACATATTTCTCAATGAAATTTTTCTTGAAATCATTCCCCTTTATGATTCCTATATCATTATCATCCTTAGTGTTGTGAATTATTTGCCACAATTTATCCCCATATCGTTAGAGATAATATACTAAATTAAAACATACTATTATTCAAAAATACCTAGAAAATTAAATATATTCTTTAATATAATTATGCATTTGTAAAATAAAAAAGGATTTGAAGTCCTATTAAATCATGAAGTTTTATGATGCATTAAGAAGTATAACATTATTACACCATGTGGTGGATAAGTATTATGCTCTATACTAGAAATGTTTTTACACAAAACAAGATTTAAAAACCCCAATATGGTTATAATTTGATCAATTACTCGTATAACTCTAACTCCAACTTCATTAACTTTTCCAGGAGGAAAATCCATATGTGAAATACATGCATTTATATAGTTATCATTCCTTAGATTAAGAATAATTTTTAATTTCAATCCTATGATCGATTAGATCATAACATTATGATTCATAATGTAAAATCCCTAAACTAGTGAAAATCAAAACATAAATTTAAGATTTTTATCATATCAGGTATCATAATTATAAACATGATTTCTTTAGAGGTATATTTTTTTCAAAAATTTCATAATGGGTTTTATTGAAAAAATAAAATATCTTAATAATATATTCTGATATTTTCAAAGAAAATTTTCAATAAGTCCCATTAATGTTCACTAGTTGAATATTAGGTCAGACACAATGTTCCCCTTTCAGAGTGTTACCAATCAGTACATATATTTTAGAACAAAATACACTTATAGTATACCGATAGGGATATATATTCTAGTGAGCACCACAAAATACCATTATTACTAATGAAAAAGAATTTTATTTTATGCATATCCATTAATTATTGTATAGGGTAAATTTACCCAAATCAATTTTTTCCTAAATGTAGACCCCAAGGATTCCACTCAATTTCCCCTAAAACAAACTGTAAAGGCCCTAACCTCAGAAAAAATGAATTGATGTCCTCATTATTACATTGGAATAAGATTCAATCGATCACATTCCAAATGACCGAATAGTTTAGTAGTTTTTGTAAACTAGATAGATACTTTAAATTCAAATTGCATTTTAAAGAATACAATACAAAATTTATTTTAATTGATAGGACCATTATTCCCCTCAACATATCCCTTCAAATAAATCTAAAAAACATTCTCGCATCCTATGGAAGATAAAATATATTAATGGGGTGATATTAGATGCTCAGTTTGGGTATTAGTATAGTGGTAGCTATGAATAAATAAGGTATAATTGAAATATGAGGATAAATAACTAAAACTCATGTAAATTAACTAATAACATGAGTATAATATTGACCGAATAAGTGGTGTTCAAATAATTCCTTATAAAAAATCACATGATCATGAAAAATTAACAATGTATATTCTTATTAATCGAATAATAACATGAAATATAAAAAATGAATTCATAATTATGGAATTATTATTTCTGGACATCTGATACATACTATCGAGGACTTATTCAAAAACATATAAATAAATGGGTATGACATCAACCATATTCTAATAATGTTTATCTAATGAAACATTCTTATATATTGAGGGTATATTGAGGGCCCTTACAATGATATACTCAGTATAATGAATTAATCTTATTAAAGGGTGAAACATAATCAATACGAATATTCATATTGAAAAAATATGATATAAAAGGTTAATACTTATCCTAACCAGTCAAAAAAATCATAATTCATCCAGAGTGAAATGGTGAATGGTAATAAAAATAAAAATCCCCAAAAAAAATTATCATAAATAATTTATATAAATAAAATGATGGTATTATTAAAACATATCTTTAGTAAATCATAAGTTAAATAGAGGTTTTATGTTGTTAAAAAAAATACTATGAAATGATCATTAATTTTTTTTTGGAAAACCACCATTTCATTTTGAGAATAAAATTTTCAAAATAATGTTAACAAAACATTTTGAAAATAATTATTATTAAAAATAAACTTTTATAACATTTAATATAGACATAAAAATATTGATTTGTCATTAAATTTGAAAATTATGTGTGTACCGTACATGTTAAAGAAAATCATCTTGCCACATTTTTTATAAAAGGAGAACATAAATTATTTTGAAATCAACCCAAATTTTCATTAAAAACATTTGAAAAAAATAAAAAATGGGTAAAAATGTATTAAAAATTCAGTTTTAGGATGATGAATTTTTTTTAAAACATTGGTTTTTAGGTAAAAAGTATTTCAGACCGAAGTGAGAAATAAATTCCCAATTTATTTAAAACATTTTGTCAATAATTTAATGTACCAAAGTCTAAAAAATGGTATGTTACATGAAAAAGCAAATTAATAAATATATTTTAATAAAATAGACTTATTTCGTGATATTATTATTAAATAATTCCCCTAAGGGAGACGTAAACATAAACCATCCTGAATGATGATTATATTGTTAAATAAAACATTACCACATTTTAAATTTTTGAATTGCAATCCCAATAAAATAAATGATATCAAATGAAACATTAAATATCATGAATAGTAATAGATTCATTATATAAGATATCAAAAGGAAATCAAATACACCACAAAAAGTAAATAAGTGGTGAATATGACATATATATCACGGAAGTAAAAGTGGGACGATAAACCCTTAACCAAGGTCTAACTTCCTTTATACGTGTCTTTCACTCATGTATAATGGTTTTAGTAATGTTATTAATTTATACCATGACCATAACCATATTTATAATATCATATATTATCATATTATGAAATTTTAACACATAGTTGTTAGTAATATTTCATTATTTTCATTATTTTGGATGTTAATTTCTGGGTTTTCTCATTCATGTTTTATCAATAAAGTGTTGATTTTTTATAATAATATATATATATATATATCATAATAATAATTAAAATAATGTTATAAATATTTTATTTACTCAATAGATTCATTTTTATAAGCATTTATGAAAGTTGGACAAGGAAAATGAATTACATTACATGGCGTAGATGATAGGTCGTACCTAAGTACATGTGACGATATAATTCCCTTAATGAGAGGAAGGTTAAGAAATTAGTATATATATTAACTTATAAAAACAACATAATATCATATATAACACATATATTAACTTATTTTAACCCTATTATGTTCTATGTAAACTGTATTTGTAAAATGAATCACATCGCTTGATGAGGTGGTAGTCTGTCGTACACACGAGTGAGGTTATTATATTTGAAGTAGAATGGAATATAAAAAGTTACAATTGTTATCAAATTAAAATAGTATAATTATATCATAAAAGTTATATTAATTTGGAAAGACTTTCATTATATCCACCCTTTAAATATTATGATGGAAAATGAATTATATCGGTTCATGATGCGGCAGTCTGTCGTACACATGATCGATGATTTTGTTTCCCATTTAATGGAAGTGAAGATGGGTAAATGTTATTATATAAACATAACAAAATCTTTTTATATTCATTATAATGGTTTTATTATGTTTGATAATATATACTTATTTGATGGTGGAAAATGAATAAATAAAATTAAATATCCTTGTTAAGGCAATTACCATCCCTTAGAGAAACCACCTTTGGATATCCACTTATGGACCCTAGGGATTGTATTTTGTGAGAAAAATAAGCTCTCGAATATTTATAAGGATGTTTTTGAGATATGTTTTCTGTTTTTATCAATCCAAAGTTCATGGGAGGTGTGACTAAGTTAATAGAGGGAGTGCACTTTTATATTTAGAGAAATCAAACCCTCTTGGAAATTACTTAGAGAATTCAGAAAAGATTCTAAATCTACTGTTATTCTAAATAAAAATATTACAAATTACCTTAGATTTGAATTTTTGATGGATAAGGGAAATCTTTTTCCTTACAATAGTATTTTAGCATGTTGTTATGTCAATTTTAACTCTTAGATTTTTAGTTTAAGCCCGATGTAAACCTTTTTAAATCATAACCACGGTAATTATATTTTACACTTATCACTCTTATTTTTGGTAAAAGTAATAAGTTAAAATCATTTTAGAAAATAAATTTTTCCGATTCAAAATAAAAAATGAATATTTTTAAATTCAATACATATAAGTGGAATAATTCAATTAAAAATTAACCCTAGAGACGTGATGAGAATGTATGTTTTTGAAGAGAAAATCTTCATAAATTTTAGAAAGTTATCGTATCAAAATTAAATTTAAAACTGATTAAAAAAACCTAATTTTTTTTAATATATATATAATTGAACTAATTATAATTTATAACCAATTTAAAATATAATTTATCTTTTTAATTAATTTAAATTAAATAAGAGTTCATAATTTAAAATTTTTATATTTAACTATTGATTGAAAAATGAAACTTTTTAGAAAAATCATTAAATCTACCTCTAAGATGATATTAATATAATTATTTATAAATGCAGAGATTATTTTTTGAAATAATTTTCATAAATTATGTTAAAATAAATTATAAATTATGTTCGTAAATATTGACTAAAACATCTTTTGAAAAAATATAGTTTTTTAGGAAACATTTCTAAGTGATTCTTATTATATTTATAATTAATAGATAATCATTGAATTTATTTCAAACAAGTGTAAATAACATGGTTTTAATAATTTAGTTATTACTATTCATTCTTTGTATCATAATATCTTGGTCATAATGATCAAGTTTACATTCTATTATTTTAATAGATTATCATATTACATTGAAACCCGATGTGGAATAAATTTCACAATATCGAAGAGATATTATTTAATTAAACATAAATGTATAGGAAAGTCTCATGCAATAATATTTCCATCAAATCAATGTATTTTGTTCACACACACTATTGAACATGATGTTATTACTTTGTGTTTCTTTAGTTTTTATAGTATGTTTCAATGTTTATAACGACCAACTTAATAAATTTATAGGGATAAATTTCATATTTTAGGTTGAATTCATATGAATTATTTTCCATATATCAAACCCATGTAAGAGTGACTATGTATGACTCAAAATTGTTTTATGAGGACTAATGTATGGATTAAATTCTACATTAATGGAATAATATCTGAGTTATCTATGTAATGGGATTCACAAGTAGTTCTCGACATAAGGGGATTCTTCCTAGAGTGAACCAAATATATTACAACATATAGAGATCCATGTTTATAAATGTTTTTAGAGGATCTATAAATATATGGTCGAAATTTATGGGGATCCGTATTTTAAGATAGATTTATGTCACTAAATACAAATGGTTTATATCCTTATATTGGAACATAGTTTTACCAAATTTAAATTCTAAAAGGAAAAATAAATCTGCAGATGTAAGAAACGTTACACAGTGTTTCAAACATCACAAATGCTTTTATTCAAGATACTTGAGATAAGATAGGTGATGTTCATGGATATATGATTTTTTATAATATTATTTTTCATGATGATGAAAATATTATATTTATTAAATCTGGAAATCCAATTGGATGATATTAAAGCTCTACATCATATTATAAAATTATAGTGAGTTGTGAATCAAGGTGAATGGATATGAATTCTTGTGATTAAGCATCTATTTGTGATTTAATTAATAAATATTAAATTTATGTTGCATTTTTTTTTTAAATTCACAAGGAAAATGAAAATGACCCATGTTGTAAGTCGGTTGAAGAGATAGTGATCTATAGTTGATCTAATGGAATGAGTTAATCACTAGTGCAGAAAACGTTTTTTACGTCGGTTATTTTTAATTTTTTACGTCGGTTTCTTGCCGACGTTAATACGTCTGATGTTATAAATAAGGTTTTTGACATCGGTTCTTTAACAACCGACATCAAAAACATAAAATCGCGATGTTTATCACGTCGGTTATTTTAGAACCGATGTGATAAAGGTCCTGGAGAATGGTTTATCACATCGGTTATTGAATAACCGATGTGATAAACGTCCTGGACAATGGTTTATCACGTCGGTTCCAAAACAACAGACATGATAAACAGGGGCGAGGATGTTTATCATGTTGGTTCATATAGAATCGACTTGATAAACTGGGGTGAGGGGGGTTTATCACGTCGGTTCATATAAAACTGACGTGAAAAACCGGGGGAGGGGGGTTTATCACGTCGGTTATTATATAACCGCCGTGATAAACTAGAGGGAGGTGGTTTATCATGTTGGTTATTGAATAACCGACATGATAAACCATTGTCCAGACCGTTTATCACGTCGGTTATTGAATAACCGACGTGATAAACCATTCTCCAGGCCCTTTATCACGTCAGTTATTAAATAACCGACGTTATAAACCTTTCTCCAAGCCTTTTATCACATCGGTTATTATATAACTGACGTGATAAACCAATCTGCAGGCCTTTTATCAAGTCGTCTATTAAATAACCGACATGATAAACTATTTTCCAGGCATTTTATCACGTCGGTTATTAAATAACCGACGTGATAAACCCAATTTTTTTTAAACAAAATGCAGTCATCTTCTCTCCACCAGAATCAACCAGAAAACAAATCAAGAAATCGTACCAAAAAAAAAAGTACATCAAAATTAAGCATATACATAGATAACATATAAAACTTACCCCTAGATAGCATCCACCTTCATTTATACCCCATGGACAGCCCTCCCCCACCCCGTTGGAGACCTCACCCTCATGTATACCCCCTAGATAGCCCTACCCCACCCCATTGGAGCTCCCACCCTCATGTATACCCCTTGGACAACCCTCCCCCACCCCATTGGAGCCCCCACCACACTCTTGGACTACCCCCCGACCCCCAGACACCCCCAAACACCCCTCGAAAACCCCCACCCGCCTGAACAGCACCTCCTCACCCCCTCACCCCACTTGACAGCCCCAACCACACCCCTAGACAGCCCCAAACACCCCTGGACAACCCCCCACCCATGGAAATCACTCCCACACCCCTGGACCGGCTTCCCACACCCCTGGACATCCCTACCACCCCCCAGGACTGTCCCCCCACCCCACGGACAGCCCTCCCAAACCGCTGGACACCCCCCAACCCCACTGAACACACCCCCACACCCCTGGACATCCCTGCCACTCCCAGGACTGTCCCCCCACCCCACCGGACAGCCCTCCCAAACCGCTGGACACCCCCTATAAGGCCCCAGCCTTAAACCTTACTTAATCTTGAGTTATTACAAGATTACACATTGAGGATTTTTCAGGTTTAGAGTTTTAGAGAATTAGATCACGAAACTTGCATTACATTCCACATTTAAACAAAGTGGTTACATAAAAGATAGTATTCATTCTTCCCATAAATGGAAACATATTTAAAATATAACACGGATTCTTTCTTGACATATCCTTGACACTATCATCACATCATGTACCTTTCCCTTGACCTGTGAAAAAAATTTCAAAAACTTGGGATGAGCATAAAAAGCTCAGTAAGGGTTATAAAAATATGGAAAGGAAACATGAGTTCATATATACATAATAATTAAATCATACTTTACCCATAAAACATAGGCAATTTAACATACCTCATCAAACCATGAATAAATCATAGAAAACATAAGACATAAAGGTAACTTGAGGCATTCATAACATTCTTACGTAGGGAGTAGCCCTCTTGGTTACGTTTGGAATACCCATCACAGTATATTCCCTAAATCTCTTCGGAGAAACCTTAACGTTTCACTCCTTCGCGTTACCCAATGCATTGGAGAGCTATATCGGGCTCACCCGCCCTTAGTTTATCACGGAACCACCCGTTTTCATAACAATGCCCAAGAACCATAACATAAATGTGTCACATAAAACATGCATAAAGGAAACATAACATTTCCACAATTCAATCACAATATAACATTTTAGTATATTGAAATAATGAATCCATTCAAAAAGAAACCATTTCCAAAACCATTTAAAACATTTAATAAAGAGATTTTTGAATCAAAGTGTCCCATACCACCTTGAAGCTTAAAATTTTAAACCATTAATATCCATATAAATAAATCCTTAAAACCATTTTGAAAACATGGATATTAATAAGAACAAATAATTAAAACATTTAAAATGATATTTTGGTTAAAGGGGTTTTACCAAAATTAGAGACACTTAAATACAATAATTGAGGAATAACATTTATTCAGAACTTTATAATATCATGAGAATAAATGGATTCATTATATAATACTCCAAAGGACAGTATATACACCATATAAGATTTAATTGGTGCATAACAACAATGAACCCTCAATAGAAATGTCAAATGTGACGAAATCCCTTATAAAGAAGGTATCCTTAAATTAAGGAAAAATCAATCTCAAAAAATATGTGTGACAAATATAAATACACCCAATATAAGTGGATATTAAGTGTAAAACAATAAAAGGACATTCACACATATTCAATGGATGACATATTCAATGATTACATGTTGAACCCAAAGAAATCGAAATTGGGTTAAAAAGTTCCCTTGACAGCCTAACGACATCACATCAAAATGAGTTAATGAGAGATAAAAAGTGTATCTCATCACTTGGACATAAAATTTACATCAATAAGGATATATTAGAACATATCCCAACATAACAATATGTAAATTAAATGACCCAACAAAAGAAGTCTTTTAAAAAAGAGGAGGGTGAAAGGTTCCCTTACCGACTTGGGTATATTTCAAAACATACACCCCATGAAAGAAGGAAAATAGATCATTGAGGTAAATACTCATAAAAGAAAGTATATTACACAAATAGTAGAATAATGGGCAGTACATACACTACTCAATGGAATTTTTGGCAAATGTATCATAAATCTCACGGGAATAAAAGTGAGATGAAAAATCCCTTACGAAAACTCGGCAGCCTAACGGCGCCACATAAAACATCCGAATATGGATTGATGAGATAAAATAGGGTATCTCATCACATTACAATAAAATGTACAGAAAGAGGAATATAAACGAACATCCCCCAACATTACAAAGAGGAGCTTAAAGGAAGTGACATAAAGGAGAGTACTTAAAAAGAAAGAGAGAGGTTAGATCTCTTACGAAAGTTCGGAAGCCAAACGGCACCACTCAAAACCTCCAAAATGGATTGATGAGAGAGAATAGGGTCTCTAATCACATGAACATAAAAATTAAATTAAGTGTAATATAAAATATCATCCCATTAACAAGAAATATGAGCTTTAAAAGGAATGACATAAAAGTGTGTACTTAAAAAGAAAGAGAGGAGTAGGATCCCTTACCTCGGGTCCGACTTGACTCGATCGTTCTTTAATCTCCTGAATAATAAACTTGAGTTAATTTATATTTCCTTAAGAACATTATTCCTTTTATATCACTTATTACTATGTCATAAACATTATGTAATCATTTAAGTTAATAATATTTGTTTTGCCGATATTTGGTTCTTAAGTCGAAAGTGGAGTTCTTACAATTATATGTTGTTCTTGTGGCCAAATGTTTATTATATCCAGAATTGTATTCATGATGTAGATATAATATATTTCATATATATCCAGTAAATTAATGCATTTATAACATTACATAATCATTTAGAGGTAAGAAATGAAATGCACCGTTCATGGAGACGGTAAGCCGTACGTACGCATGAACGCTACTTTCATTTCTATTTCGTATTTTATAGAATGGAATAATAATGATATAAAGGTATATTATAATTCCATTATAATATCATATATAATATCATAGTTCCATCCTTTATACGTCCCACATATGGTATTTACCGAATCAAATCACTTTGAGGGGGCGGTAGTCCACACTTCCTTAAATGAAGATATCGCGTTTACCCATAATGGAAACCATAAAGGTATGCCCAAAATGAAAAAAACAGAAGATTAAGGAAAACATAAACATATTATATATCATATATAAAAATAGTGACATCATAATGGCCACCTTTGAAGGTGTTAAATGAGTATTGAACAATCATCGTTTCGGGAGGCAGAATTTCGCCATCCACGGAAACCGTATGTTCTTTAACCATTTGATGTAGTTTCGTGAGAGTGTAGCTCAAATAAATATTATAACAACATACTAGTATATTGAAGATACTGGTGTTGTTACAAAAGAAGTAAATAAAAAGAGTTTAGGGGGTTGGAGAAGCAAAATAAAACAAATGAACATGAGAGAATGAATTACCTTTAAAAGTGTAACTCTTTTTGATTTGAGCCTAAAGGCTTCCTTTGAAAGGATTATTCCCAAAGGTAACACTCTAGGATGAGGAGAGGGATGTGTAGAAAGTAAATGGGCAGGGTTTGGCCGATCCAAAGGCTTGAGGAGTGTGTAAAATGAGGTATAGGTGGGGGCCTTTTATAAGAGGAGAGGAGGGGCACTTTTGGAAAGTAAGAAATATTACTTTATTTGAAAATGTGTTTTGGTTTCAAAAGGTCCCACATTGATATAATTCGTGGATAAGGTGTTAAGGGTTTGAAATACACCCATACAATAAGTTTTGGACATGTTTAGTTTATATATTTTACATTATCTTTCCATTTTATTTAAATCGTTAAATAATGAGGTCATCGCTGCATCATTATGATGTCATACATATTTTAATTTATTTAATGTCTAAAAATTATAAAAAAATTACTATGATGTAGGAAAGCTTTTTATCTTTCCAATTAATATTTATAATCAAAAATCTTATCTTTATAACCCCATGTAAAAATTATTTTAGTAAAACATATGATGTTTGTGTCATTTTTACTTTTATATTAAATAAAAAGTTATTTATGTCATTTCCCAACCAAAGTGGCTCCATGGGGTCCCCAAGTTTACCCATGGCTTGTCTCGGTCGGCCATTACACATAAAACGAGGTTAGGACATGTTTCAAGTTCATTTCATATTATTAAAACATTATTTTTACCTTAAACTACACTAATTACCTCTTATCGCGATTAAAAACTTAATAAGTTACTATTCACCAAAAAATTATTTTTATCCCATTGAACCACATTTTACTTCTTAATAAAAACCATGTATGTCGTATTTTCAAAATTCAAAACACAAAGATGGCAAAATTTCATTTAAATGGAAAAATCAGTTTTTATAAGTCCCACTTAGTGGTTTCACTATTCATCAAAAATTGAAGTTTTTGAGAAAATTACCAAAAATTCACCCTAACCTATATTTGATATTACGAATTAAAAAATGAAGTCTATTTTACAAAATACAAAACATATAAGTCACATTAATTAATTTAATAATTAATTCCCACTGTCAGAGCAAATAGCGTGTTTTTATGAAACAATAAGTATCAAAAGATTGACACTGGTTTAAGTCTGATTTCAAAGTGAAATTAATTCCAAAGACCACTATTGGATTTAATGGTAAAAATATATTCTAATTTCACTTTGAAACCAATTCAAAAGATAATCTAATCATATAAATAAATTAGATTAAAAAGAGATTTTGAATTAAAATACAACATTTTACACTATTCATTAAAAAATAAACTTTATCGGAAAAATACCAAAAATTTACACAAAGTAAATTTTAATGTCCCAATTATAAAGAAGAGTCTTATTTGGTCCAATATAATGTATAAGAGTGAACAAAACTATATTTAATGACAGTTCGCCATCAAATGGTGATAAGTGAACCTTTAGTGAAAACTAGGGCATATACGCATAAAATTGAATTTTTTTCGTATTTTAAGCCTCTATCCTTTATTGGATAAATGTAAAAACATTTAAAAAACATATATAATCATATTTTATTTATTTCTATCCATTCCCGCCAATACTATGGCTACATGTTAACTACCATTTAAAATAATATTATTTTATTATTAGAGTGCAACGTAAGATTCCCAAGAAACTCGTTTTTGCGTGCTGGGTACGCCATCGAGCATAGCGTCTCCTTTAAATTCATATCAATATTTTATTTACAAATATGGATAAATATGAAAAATTCATATTCTTTATTTACCTGGGGTGTTACATCCTTCCCCCCTTTTGGGAATTGCGTCCTCGCAATTTTAAAATTGTGCATGGAAACATCCTTGAAAGTCCCACATCAGAACAAGAGTCGGTAAAACAATCACTTTAAAATAAAGAAAGATAAGTACAGAGGTCACCCGAGTTAACCCATACTAGGATTCCAAGTATGAAAATATGGACATGGAGGAAAAAAAGGGTCATGTTCTGATGGAGAGTGATAGAAAACATGTTTAGGAGAAAGTTAACCACAAGAAAATCACAAACTTGTGATGGGTTAAACGGTATTTGATTCCCCAGTAGGAAAAGTTAATAGACAACCTTTTTGTTTTAAGTTACTTTTTATTAAGGAATTTATTCATAAGGAAACATAATCACATATCATGTTGACTTTAAACTTTTACTAGATTCCTTAATCAAACTAATATTTTTTCCAAAAGACGAGTATTTAGGGAGACTTGTTCGCATTAAGAGTACTATAATCAACTTCTAGAGGATCACCTAATCCACAAAAGAAAACTATATACATCCCTTGTATTTAGGCTTTAACCAAAACCAATACCTAAAAGGTTAGTACAAGGTCAGATAATCCAGAAAAGGATAACCCATTAAAAAGAAAATCTATGCTTAATCTTCAAAATTTGTCCAACAAAACCCAAAGTTCAACGAGGACCATCCAATAAAAAATTTGTACATAAAATTCTTCCAAGTAAACCAATATAAGATTGAAACCCAAGTATTTTAAGGATTTAGTCCCATAGTCTTCCAAGTTAAATTGTAACATTTATCTCCAAACAACATTAGTTGCTCCTAAAGTCTCGTATTGAAAAGTAATTAACCTAATCACATATCCTCCATGATAGGTTAATAATTTTCATAAATAACCCAAAATCAACTTACTCTTAATTCATAAAATCATATAAATAAAAAGAATAACTCAAACTAACCAGGGACGTCACGTAGTCCAGTGGTAGGTGATAAATACCAGTCGCACTTTGGTTGTGGGTTCGATTCCCACAGCTTTGTCCGACGCGACGGGTAGTCACACGGTCTGCGTGTTGTCCTTTTTCAAAAACTATATAATTCTTAAAACATTCCCCAAAATGAGATAAAATCTTCAAAGATGATCATATCATATTTTAACCTCATGTTTATCTCATGCCTTTCATTTTCCAGCATATCATATAATAACCCATAATTACCTCAAAAGTAAGGATCATATAAACCCTAATGGTTACCTTAATAATTATTACCTGAATTTCCACATCGAGTTGGCCATCTCGTACATGATGGATTAGAGAACTCACCAAGGTTGGAAGTGGTTGATCATGACTCCTTGATAGTTGGTTTAGAACAACCATGAGATTCCTCATTGAATCCCCCATCTCATCCAGTCTCTTAATCAGAGAACCACCACAGTTTCCTTCAAACCTATTGTCTCTTTGGTGCCTGCTAGATCCATCCATTCACTAAAAAATAGAAATGTCAGTGTGATTATATCAACAAAACCATCATGTACTAATGAGTAAGATAAAAACTAAGATATACTTACTCATTCACTTTATCTAAAACTAGGACTCTTTCTGAAATCCTAACCATTATGGTAATGTCACTTATGCTTAAAGAATACCCTAACCTCTAAAGTTATCTAAACCAACCTTTGATACCAACTAGAAGGCCCCAGCCTTAAACCTTACTTAATCTTGAGTTATTACAAGATTACACATTGAGGATCTTTTCAGGTTTAGAGTTTTAGATAATTAGATCATGAAACTTTCATTACATTCCACATTTAAACAAAGTGGTTACATAAAAGATAGTATTCATTCTTCCCATAAACGGAAACATATTTAAAATATAACACGGATTCTTTCTTGACATATCCTTGACACTATCATCACATCATGTACCTTTCCCTTTACCTGTGAAAAAAATTTCAAAAACTTGGGATGAGCATAAAAAGCTCAGTAAGGGTTATAAAAATATGGAAAGGAAACATGAGTTCATATATACATAATAATGAAATCATACTTTACCCATAAAACATAGGCAATTTAACATACCTCATCAAACCATGAATAAATCATAGAAAACATAAGACATAAAGGTAACTTGAGGCATTCATAACATTCTTACGTAGGGAGTAACCCTCTTGGTTACGATTGGAATACCCATCACAGTATATTCCCTAAATCTCGTCGGAGAAACTTTAACGTTTCACTCCTTCGCGTTACCCAATGCATTGGAGAGCTATATCGGGCTCAACCGCCCTTAGTTTATCACGGAACCACCCGTTTTCATAACAATGCCCAAGAACCATAACATAAATGTGTCACATAATACATGCATAAAGGAAAAATAACATTTCCACAATTCAATCACAATATAAAATTTTAGTATATTGAAATAATGAATCCATTCAAAAAGAAACCATTTCCAAAACCATTTAAAACATTTAATAAAGAGATTTTTGAATCAAAGTGTCCCATGCCATCTTGAAGCTTAAAATTTTAAACCATTAATATCCATATAAATAAATAATTAAAACCATTTTGAAAACATGGATATTAATAAGAACAAATAATTAAAGCATTTAAAACGATATTTTGGTTAAAGGGGTTTTACAAAAATTAGAGACACTTGAATACAATAATTGAGGAATAACATTTAGTCAGAACTTTATAATATCATGAGAATAAATGGATTCATGATATAATACTCCAAAGGACAGTATATACACCATATAAGAGTTAATTGGTGCATAACAACAATGAACCCTCAATAGAAATGTCAAATGTGACGAAATCCCTTATAAAGAAGGTATCCTTAAATTAAGGACAAATCAATCTCAAAAATATGTGTGACAAATATAAATACACCCAATATAAGTGGATATTAAGTGTAAAACAATAAAAGTACATTCACACATATTCAATGGATGACATATTCAATGACTACATGTTGAACCCAAAGAAATCGAAATTGGGTTAAAAAGTTCCCTTGACAGCCTAACGACATCACATCAAAATGAGTTGATGAGAGATAAAAAGTGTATCTCATCACTTGGACATAAAATTTACATCAATAAGGATATATTAGAACACATCCCAACATAAAAATATGTAAATTAAAAGACCCAACAAAAGAAGTCTTTTAAAAAAGAGGAGGGTGAAAGGTTCCCTTACCGACTTGGGTATCTTTCAAAACATACACCCCATGAAAGAAGGACAATAGATCATTGATGTAAATACTCATAAAAGAAAGTATATTACACAAAGAGTAGAATAATGGGCAGTACATACACCACTCAATGGAATTTGTGGCAAATGTATCATAATTCTCACGGGAATAAAAGTGAGATGAAAAATCCCTTACGAAAACTCGGCAGCCTAACTACGCCACATAAAACTTCCGAATATGGATTGATGAGATCAAATAGGGTATCTCATAACATTACAATAAAATTTACAGCAAGAGGAATATAAACGAACATCCCCCAACATTACAAAGTGGAGCTTAAAAGAAGTGACATAAAGGAGAGTACTTAAAAAGAAAGAGAGAGGTTAGATCTCTTACGAAAGTTCGGCAGCCAAATGGCGCCACTCAAAACCTCCAAAATGGATTTATGAGAGAGAATAGGGTCTCTCATCACATGAACATAAAAATTACAGTAAGTTTAATATAAAAGATCATCCCAATAACAAGAAAGATGAGCTTCAAAAGGAATGACATAAAAGTGTGTACTTAAAAAGAAAGAGAGGAGTAGGATCCCTTACCTCGGGTCCGACTTGACTCGATCTTTCTTTAATCTCCTGAATAATAAACTTGAGTTAATTTCTACTTCCTTAAGAACATTATTCCTTTTATATCACTTATTACCATGCCATAAACATTATGTAATCATTTAAGTTAATAATATTTGTTTTGCCGATATTTGGTTCTTAAGTCGAAAGTGGAGTTCTTACAATTACATGTTGTTCGTGCGGACAAATGTTTATTATATCCAGAATTGTATTCATGATTTAGATATCATATATGTCATATATATCCAGTAAATTCATGCATTTATAACATTACATAATCATTTAGAGGTAAGAAATGAAATGCACCGTTCATGGAGACGGTAAGCCGTACGTACGCATGAACGCTACTTTCATTTCTATTTCGTATTTTATAGAATGGAATAATAATGATATAAAGGTATATTATAATTCCAGTATAATATCATATATAATATCATAGTTCCATCCTTTATACGTCCCACATATGGTATTTAATGAATCAAATCACTTTGAGGGGGCGGTAGTCCACACTTCCTTAAATGAAGATATCACGTTTACCCATAATGGAAACCCTAAAGGTATGCCCAAAATGAAAAAAACATAAGCTTAAGGAAAACATAAACATATTATATATCATATATAAAAATAGTGACATCATAATGGCCACCTTTGAAGGTGTTAAATGAGTATTGAACAATCATCGTTTCGGGAGGCAGAATTTCACCATCCACGGAAACCGTATGTTCTGTAACCATTTGATGTAGTTGTGTGAGAGTGTAGCTCGAATAAATCTTATAAAAACATACTAGTATATTGAAGATACTGGTGTTGTTACAAAAGAATTAAATAAAAAGACTTTAGGGGGTTGGAGAAGAAAAATAAAACAAATGAACATGAGAGAATGAATTACCTTTAAAAGTGTAACTCCTTTTGATTTGAGCCTAAAGGCTTCCATTGAAAGGATTATGCCCAAAGGTAATCCTCTAGGATGAGGAGATGTATGTGGAGAGAGTAAATGGGCAGGGTTTGGCCAAGCCAAAGGCTTGAGGAGTGTGTAAAATGAGGTATAGGTCGGGGCCTTTTTTAAGAGGAGAGGATGGGCACTTTTGGAATGTAAGAAATATTAATTTATTTGAAAATGTGTTTCGGTTTCAAAAGGACCCACATTGATATAATTCGTGGATAAGGTGTTAAGGGTTTGAAATACACCCATCCAATATGTTTTGCACATGTGTAGTTTATATATTTTACATTATCTTTCCATTTTATTTAAATCGTTAAATAATGAGGTCATCGCTGCATCATTATGATGTCATACATATTTTAATTTATTTAATGTCTAAAAATTATAAAAAAATTACTATGATGTAGGAAATCGTTTTATCTTTCCAATGAATATTTATAATCAAAAATCTTATCTTTATAACCCCATGTAAAAATTGTTTTCGTAAAACATATGATGTTTGTGTCATTTTTACTTTTATATTAAATAAAAAGTTATTTATGTCATTTCCAAACCAAAGTGGCTCCATGGGGTCCCCAAGTTGACCCATGGATTTTCTTTGTCGGCCATTACACATCCAATGAGGTTAGGACATGTTTCAAGTTCATTTCATATTATTAATGCATTATTTTACCTTAAACGACACTAATTACCTCTTATCGCGAATAAAAACTTAATAAGTTACTATTCACCAAAAAAATAATTTTTATCCCATTGAACCACATTTTACTTCTTAATGAAAACCATGTATGTCGGATTTTCGAAATTCAAAACACAAAGATGACAAAATTCCATTTAAATGGAAAAATCAGTTTTTATAAGTCCCACTTAGTGGTTTCACTATTCATCAAAAATTGATGTTTTTGAGAAAATTACCAAAAATTCACCCTAACCTATATTTGATATTACGAATTAAAAAATGAAGTCTATTTTACAAAATTAAAAACATATAAGTCACATTAATTATTTTAATAATTAATTCCCGCTGTCAGAGCAAATAGCGTGTTTTTATGAAACAATAAGTATCAAAAGATTGACACTGGTTTAAGTCTGATTTCAAAGTGAAATTAATTCCAAAGACCACTATTGGATTTAATGGTAAAAATATATTCTAATTTCACTTTAAAACCAATTCAAAATATAATCTAATCATATAAATAAATTAGATTAAAAAGAGGTTTTGAATTAAAATACAACATTTTACACTATTCATTAAAAAATAAACTTTATCGGAAAAATACCAAAAATTTACACAAAGTAAATTTTGATGTCCCAATTCTAAAGAAGAGTCTTATTTGGTCCAATAGAATGTATAAGAGTGAAAAAACTATATTTAATGACGGTTCGCCATCAAAAGGTGATAAGTGAACCTTTAGTGAAAACTAGGGCATATACGCATAAAATTGAATTCTTTCCGTATTTTAAGCCTCTATCCTTTATTGGATAAATGTAAAAACATTTAAAAAACATATATAATCATATTTTAGTTATTTCTATCCATTCTCGCCTATACAACGACTACATGTTAACTACCATTTAAAATAATATTATTTTATTATTAGAGTGCAACGTAAGATTCCCAAGAAACTCGTTTTTGCGTGCTGGGTACGCCATCGAGCATAGCGTCTCCTTTAGAGTCATATCAATATTTTTTTTACAAATATGGATAAATATGAAAATGCCATATTCTTTATTTACCTGGGGTGTTACACCCCCCAACCCCACTGAACACACCCCCACACCCCTGGACATCCCTGCCACCCCCAGGACTGTCCCCCACCCCACCAGACAACCCTCCCAAACCGCTGGACACCCCCAAACCCCACTGAACACACCCCCACACCCTTGGAACCCCTCCCCCACAGACCCAAATCCATACCAGAAAAACCATCAAAAGTAGACCAAAACAAGAAGTATAGAAAAATTAAACATTCACTTATATAACATTCAAAACATGCACTGTCAACTTCAAAAAAAAATTTAATACAGCCTAAAAAACTACCAAATACATAATTAAAACGACAATATTCAAAATTACATTTTACATTTCAAACAACTAAAATTCAATCAAACTAGTAAAATAATTTGACCACTTTACTTGTACGTGTTTGATGTCTTCAGCAGTATAGGGTTGAGGGTCATCAAAAAGCTACAAATGAAAAAGAAGATAGTTAATGTGTATAATGAATAAATCAAATTGAAATATTATGGAAAAGTTTAAGAAGAAATCGTACCAGGTCAAAATTCACAACTGTCCCAGTTGTTATTATTTCATACATAAATCGTAACATATAATATCTACATTGGATGAGGCCTTGTTGTTCATTAAAATTCTGTTTTGAATGAGTGTAAATTGAATATATTATTTTTATGTAATAAATCAAAAGGTACAAATTATAATTGGAAATTTACCTTCGCATTTACATATTTGATCTTTTCATTTCTTTTCTTTTTGTTTTTTCGAAAGTAGACCCATGCACTGTTAGAAAATAATACGAATGGGGTAAATTTAAAATTCATTATAATATATAAAACTATTGAGAAATTGAAACTTACTTTTCCAATATATTTTTAAAACATTCCTGCACATCACCATGAACAGAGCATATCCAATAAAGAGCTTTCTCCCTTGGGCAAGAAATCCCTAACATCCAATGATCACTGATAAAAGGAAATTTTTTGTTAGTGGTTTTTTATGTTAAAATATAATTATCTCTTTGAGAGAAATGTGTTTCATACCTCTCAAAAAAAGGCATCATCCAACATTGTCTGATTATATTCTTTTCAAATCTTTCAGCAATATAAACCATTCTTTGTTCCTCAGTAAATTTACATGCTTCAGGGGAAATCAAATGCGGGTCCATGAATCCATATACTTCTGTCAGTGCATTCCTCTCATTAATTTTATAAAGATACCTAATACAAAACATACATAAGTATACATTTTTAATAAATCTAACGCAGGGAAAAGGTGTTAAGACTTACACAGAAAAAAATTTCACCACGTTGATGCCCAACTTATCTCCAGTAACAAGCTCCATGATATCAGATTTTGTAATCCCCACACTTATTTCACGTCCACAAACATGTGATTCCATTTGAAACTCATAAAAACCCAAAAAAAATGTGAATATCTTGACAATCTGTCAAGACCACTGGAATCTGTATCTGATGTCATTGCCTGTTGTCTTTGTTGTTGTCTATACAATATTTCTTTACCTTTGAAGTATTCCTGGGAAATAAAAATTTATAAATATAGTAGTTTTCAAATGATAAAACAACTTTAATAAAAAAAATAAAATAAAATATATAACATTCATACCTCTATGGTAATGAGTCGAAGAAGTCTGGATGGCCAAACTAAAAAATGGCTAATACTCTGTCCAACTGTCGCCACCTCATCTGTAGGTATTGGTACCCTAGCTGACCTATCTACAATATCCTGTACAATGACCCTCTGATTCTCTACCTCTAATTTTTGATGATGAAATGTATCTCCTATACAATATACCAACCCGTATGCTACTATATGATGTTGAGAATCATCAACATACAACTCGAAATATGTAGGAAGCTGCGGTGGAGGCGTAGGATAAAAAATGGGGTCCACATGATGAGGTGGTGGAGTGGGAGCTACTAGCGGAGGTGGAGGATAAATAATGGGGTCTGCAGGGGGAGGTGGAGGAGTGAGAGCTGTAGTCTGAAATTGTCTTTGCATTTCTGCAAACATAGACTGCACCGACTCTCTAATATTTTCTTCCATCGTTGCATTAATATTTTGAACTTCAGCCTCGAAGGATTCTATTTTTTTTATAAACCCCCTCAGTGTTAGAAGTTGAAGAACGTGGAAACACTTTTCTTACCGATACACCTACCAAATATCCTCTTACACGACCATGATGTTCGGGCCTTCCCAATGCTGCAAATAAAATATCTTCCCTCCCAGTAGCTGTAAATGTCCCCTCTGAACTCCGCTCCTCAAGAGAGTCCTGTATTAATTAATTGAACATTTCTGTAATGATTGAAACTTACATTAAGAAAAAAAGTTAACTTAAATAAATTAAATAGATATATGACAATCCTCTCAGCTACGATTATCGATTCTTCTGAAAGACATTGACCTTTTTTCTCTTCCGAGCTCTCTTCCATTTTTCATGTCTAGATGTAGGGGATAGAGGGGCCACCTCTCCAGAGTTTGAAGACTCAGCTCTTAGTTGTTGAAAATATTCCGCCATCATTTTTTCTTCCAATAATGTATACCCTCCCCGAGATAAACTATGAGGGTATAAATTTTTAGATTGGATCTCCTGATGAGCTTTCCTTGTTTGCTGTAATTTAAGAATAATAAATCATTAAAAAAACATTAATAAAATAATTTATATAAGAATGTTTATAAAAGTTTACATTACCCTTACCAGAAACGAAACTTTTTTTCTACTTTCAAAAAACTGTCTCCATGTGTCTTGGTCTATAAAAGGATATATACGACATGGATTGTCATGACTCCTATGACCATAAATGAAATTAGATGAGAGGGTTGATTTTGAAATCCCTCTATCTCCTGGCAGCCAACGATAAGCATTTCTTCCTGACTCCTCCAGTGTCAGGAATATCAAATGTCATCTGATAAAGAAGAGGTTAAGAATATTATATATACTAGAAACATTAAAAGAATGGTCAAACAATGACAAAAGATCTTACCATAATCGTCTCCCACAACTGAGAGATAATCGATTTATCCACACCTCTCCAATCATCATACAGAATGCTTACTTTGGTCTTAGCCTGATTTGCAACAAAAATCTTAAAATCTTTGGCATTCGGACCTCTAGGAATATCATCATCATCAAACTCAACTACTATCTTCTGATCCTCCGTACGGGTAAGTGATAATTTTGGTAAACATGTGCACCCACGTTTACCAACCTTTGAACTCTTTGTCATAATAGGAGCATGTGAATGTTCATCCCCAGAGGTATGACCATCAATATGCTCCTCTCCAGAATCATGTGGTTGATCATCTGAATAATCTGTCATTATCCTTCAAATCAAAAAACAAATGTTAGTTCACAAATATAAAAATTCAAATATTTTAATACTACTGTAATCAGAAAATAGAAAAGTGTACTAAGTTACATAATAGTAAACATTGGTAATATGGTAAGCATGTTAAATAATGGTAAAGATGGCAAAGATGGTCAAGATGGTCAAGATGGTAAAAATGGTAAAAATGGTAAACCTGGTAAACATTGTAAGCATGGTAATGTAATTTTCAGTGAACAAAAATAAGCATTTTAAAATTCATGTAATGGTTATAAACATGATAAAGTAAACTAAAAAAACTTAAAACAAACAAAAACATTTACTTATTTTATTTTAAAACATGTTTTAATAAATAAAAAACTTATAATATCTAACATTTATGGAAAAAATAAATGTAAACAAGAAATAAACATATGTTACCTGTAATTTTAGGAATGTACAAATGGATTCTTTTCCCAAATTCCTTCGTCGTGATCGTTCCTTATGGCACAAACTATGTCTTCAACATGATCGTCATTATGTTCTGTTAATATTTCCATGGATGTAGGGATCTCACATAAATCATCATATTCATCAAGTTCATCCTCACCAACATATTGTTTTTTCCCTTGTAAAACAACAGCCCACTGCATATCTGATTGATCTACTACATAAATTTTTTTTTGCATGTGTTGTCATTATAAAAGAATCAGCTGTGTCTTCCAATCTATTCAGATTAACAAGTGTCATTCCAAATTTATCGTGTCTGATGCTGTTGTTACCGTTAAACCATTTACAGTTAAAAACGAGAACTTTAATTTTAATGTAATCAACCTCCCATATGTCTTCAATCACTCCATAATATGCATTTGATGCAGAAATTGGGTTTTTGTCCTTAGCACTCGAAAAATGCATTGCTTCTGCAAACACCAATACACCACTATTCTGAACCGCACTTCTGTTGTCCTGAGCTTTTGTATAAAATGTATAACCATTAATGTCATAACCGGACCATGTTATCACATTTAAACATGAACCACCCACTATCCATTTTAATGTCTCTGATACATCTGATCTACCAAGCAAAGTCTTTTTAATCCATGACAAAAAAGTTTTGTTGTGCTCATTCAAAATCCACATTTCTTTCTTCTTTGGATGACATTGTTTCAAATCATTAATATGCAATGTGATATACGGTTGAGCATCAGCTATGTTATTCAAGATGTATGATTCTAACTTCTTCATCTGTTCAGCTGACAATGATTTGACTTTCAAGCCGCGAATCCCCTTTCCCTCATTATTAACTCGTTCATGGCAAGATGGAGGCAAACCTATGTGTTGCGCCGCAGCCAAGTAGCTCGTACAAAACTCTGCTACCTCCTCATAAATATACTTTTCAATAATGGAGGCTTCAGGTCTATATAGATTTTTAACTTGCCCCTTTAATATTTTCAAATACCTCTCAAAAGGATACATCCAACAAAGATATACAGGTCCACAAAGCTTTATTTCTTGAACCACATGAATCATTTAATTCACCATTATATCAAAAAAAGTTGGAGGAAAATACATTTCCAATTGACAAAGTATAAAAATTGCATCCTTTTCCAAAATGTTCTAAGCATTCACATCAATCTCCTTATTACAAATTGAATTGAAAAAATAACACAACTTCATTAATTTCTTTCTGACACGAATGGGCAATATTCCACGCAATAAAACTGGTAGAATTTGTTGCATCATGACGTGACAATCATGTGATTTCATACCTATCAACTTCAAGTCCTTCAATGAGTCAAAATGTTTTACATTAGAAGAATAACCTTGAGGCACTTTGGTATCATGAAGACACTGACAGAAGCTAATTTTCTCCCTCTTCGATAATGTATGACAAGTCGGGTGAAGAAATGTTCATCTTCCTTTAGGAGTGGGAGCTAACTCCAAACGTATTCCCATTGATAGTGAGTCTAATCTTGCGTTCAACCCATATTTAGTCTTTCCTTTAATATCTAACAATGTTCCAATCAAAGAATCACAGATATTCTTCCCCACGTGCATGACATCAATATTATGTTTAACTTCATGATACCTCCAATATGGTAGCTCAAAAAAAATTGACCTTTTCTTCCAAATATGTCAATCATTACCAAATTTTAGTTGTCTTTCCCAATGTCACGTCAAGGTTTTTCACCCTCTCAAAATACAGATCAGGGGATCAAGGTTTTGGAGCAGTATCAAATTATTGTGAGCCATTGAATGCCTTTTTTAGTCTTCTATAAGGGTGTTCCATAGGCAAAAACTTTCGATGACCCATGTACACTGTTTTCCTCCCATGATGCAATTGACAATAGGACGTCTGTTGTTCGCAAATTGGACATGCTTTATGCCCTTTAACACTATATCCAGACAAGTTTCCATACGCTGGGGAGTCATTTATAGTGAAGAGAAGCACTGCATGCAGTTGAAAATATTCCATTTTATAAGAATCATACACCCTAATACCATCAGCCCATAACAGTTTCAAATCATCAATCAATGGTGACAAGTAAACATCAATATCATTACCGGGTTGCTTTGGACCATAGATCATTGTACTCAACATGACATATTTTCACTTCATACAAACTTCAGGAGAGAGGTTGTAAATTACCAATAAAACAGGCCATGAACTATGTGTGCTAGTGAGTGTTCGGTATGGATTCATTCCATCTGTGAACAACCCTAGTCTGAGATTTCTAATTTCAGTTCCAAATGTAGAATACTGCACATCAATTTTCTTACATTGTGGACAATCAGCTGGATGACGTATTTTTCCATCACATACCCGCTCTTCAGCATGCCATCTTAACCTTTTTGCATCATGTGAATTAGCAAATAAACGTTTTAAACGATTAATTATAGGAAGATACCAAAATACCTTTGAAGGGAGCTTTTTAATCTCTACATCAGCCTGTGATTTTTCTTTGACCTTATACCGTGACGTCCCATATTTAGGACACTCTGACAGAAATTCATATTCCTTCCTATATATAATGCAGTCATTCGGACAGGCATGTATTTTCTTGTATCCCAATCCCATCGGGCATAATATTTTCTTGGCTTTGTAATGTGAATCTGGAAGATCGTTATCTTTTGGAAGAATGTCTTTCATCAATTGTAGCAGCTCTGTAAAACTTTTGTCACTCCATCCATGCTTCGCCTTTAGGTTAATCAATCTTAACACCGCCAGCAAAATCGTAAAATCGGTACAACTGGGATATAATGGTTTTTCAGCATCACCATATAGACGCGCAACTGTCGGTTCTATCTCAATTTGTTCTACTACAATATCGTGAGTCATTTCTTCAATTCCATCGGAGTTACCGTCTTGCGAATCAGCAACATTAGGGACATTCCATCCAGTTTCACCATGCCAAATCCAAGGGATGTATCTCGGATTTAAACCATGACAAATCAGATGATCTTTTATCTCTCTACTTTTCAACTTCTTCATATTCAAACATTTCAGGCATGGACAGAAAAAAATGTCACTACTTGGAACATTTCATTTTTCAAATTCCAAAAAGGCAACAACACCTCCCTCAAATTCATTTCTCATTCGATGTGCCGTAATCCAACTTCGACTCATTATTACCTATAACAAATATCAACAAAAAATATATATTTTTAAGATAAGATAAATATATGTTTATATGAAAAATATCATAATTTGAATGTAAAACAATTTAAAATATAAAACAAATCTATAGGTATTTAAAAAAAATATGCTTGAATATTATTTTTAAACAAAATATAGTTAGATATAATAGTTTTAAATTTCATTGAATCAAAGAAAACCATGACGCCTACATAGTTTAATATTGATTGCGGTTTTGATGTTTTAATATATTAGATAAAATACATATTTAACATGTTATTAATGGTTTCTGTAGACCCTAAATCCATTTGGTAAATATTTTCACACAATTATAAAAATCAATGGAAGTGTTTTTAGGAGGAATATGTTCAATCAATTTATTTTGATGTCCCATATTCTATAACAAAAGGAAATGTGGATAACAAAGCCCTTAGTTTGGTTTTTTATTCTCAAAGGGTTTGTGATGAAAAAGAAGAGTATAAGTCGATGTATATGATAAATAAAATACAAGTATATTTTATTTATGGTTATGATAGAATGAATTCATAGCATATCATTTAGGATCTGCTCCCACCAAAGGTAACCCTCCTCAGTTCCAAATGAATAAATTTATATAATTATGCATGAATTCAAACAATTATTGAGGTTTGTTCCCAGTCTACATTCTTTGTTCATTTCATCCCCCCTTTATTAGACATGTGTCACCAATTTTTATTAATAGTTGTTGAAAAAATAAAAAATGAATGATCTCTATGAAACTAATAATCAATTAAACAAATTGATACATTGAGATTGAAATAAGGATCATTGGGGTGATCCAAGTTTTACAATGATGATGTACAATCAAGTGATATATCTGATGATGATGGTTCATAGGAATGGATTTTGGTGATGCATTGCAAAATTGGATATATGCCCCATGAGATTGGATGTATATAATCTAGAAACTACTGAAAAAGTCATAGTCAAAATAAGATATATGATTCATGGGAAATATTGGTAGCCAGATAGTATGCATCGGTAGTATGAGTGGAACCGTGTGGGAAACCAGATGTTCTATCAAAATCCTACTATACATGACGTGTATTCCAATAAAGATAGGTTGTGTAGTCCCCTCTCTGGATAAGATAGGGTGTCTATATGGAGTTAAATACCATATTTCGTGTGATGAATCCATATGCCTTTTGAACCATAGTTGGTTAGTTTGGTGGGTACATGGTGTAATTGCCATTGGATCTATATGGAACTACACACAGGTGTGTATCATTTTTGATACCATGTACACCAAGGTAGATAGATCCAAAAGTATTTTCAATACATGCCTCGGATATTATGTTCCCCACAGACCAGTATTTCAAGGCACATGTCATATAATTTATAAGGTACACATTCTCGACCTAATGGTGCACATCAAAAATTGCAAAACATAATTATAGAATATCCGTGAAAAAAAACGAATGAAATAAATTCGTGGAAGGCTTACTTGAATGTTGCGATTTGAGATGATAGATCTGAAAGGAGTGAAGAAGATAAAAAATGAAGCCAAAATGAGTTTAATGCAGGTTGATCGACCAGCCGATTAGGGTTTACCGTGCAAGAGAGACGAGCCGGCGGACTGTCAATCGAAAAATCATAAATGGCAGTCCACGGGGCTTTAATTTCTTTAAAAGTTTTATAACGTCAGTTATATAATAACCGAAGTTATAAAATATTTTTAAAATTTATAACATCGGTTATTTTAAAATCGACATCAAAACCCCCCCGCTCTTTGGTTTTTTACGTCAGTTATTTTGTAACCGACGTAAAAAACGAGTTATGTACCGGTTTTTTACGTCGGTTATTCTAAAACCGACGTAAAAAACACCCCCTGGGCTTTGGTTTTTTACGTCTGTTTTTTTATAACCGACGTAAAAAACGCGTAGATATCTCATTTTTTACGTCGGTTATAAGATAACCGACGTAAAAAACCAATGCGCGGGAGGTTTTTTACGTCGGTTATTTGGAAACCGACGTAAAAACCCCGATATTTACGCGTTTTTTACGTTAGTTATCCCTATAACCGACGTAAAAAACACGTAGATATCGGGTTTTTTACTTCGGTTTCCAAATAACTGATGTAAACAACCCCACGCGCATTGGTTTTTTACATCGGTTATAGGATAACCGACATAAAAAACAAACAGGCGCGATTTGTAACGTCGGTTATGAAAATAACCGACGTGAAAAAGCTACTCGCCGCATGTTTTACGTCGGTTATATATAACCGACGTAAAAAATGGTGACGTAAAAAACGTTTTCTGCACTAGTGAATGCATTTCAAGTGTTTTTTGAATTGTTTTGAGATTAATACATTTGAGGATTTTTTGGATATATCCAAAGAGATATGATGAGTTTAGGTAAAAATAAAATTGAGTAGTAAAAGTTAAATGGTTCTCCCAATATTATATAAAATAAATTCATTGTTTAAAAAATAATGAGATGGTGGGAAACACCAATGAAGAGAAATGTTGATAAAAATAAAGAAAAATATATAACCAAGAAATATTATTATTTTATTATATCTATATTTTAATTATAGAAATTATTATTCATGTCACAAATGTTTAAAAAGAAAAATAATAAATAGAGGGAGTTATTTTATGTTTGAACCCTGAGAGATTCAGGAAAGATAAAATAACTAGGGAACTCTCAAATAAGAGTAAGTAGATATAGAACCTATGCTGAAGAATATTCACTATATGAGTATCAAGGAAAATGGAAGAATAAGTCCCTATAAAATATACTATTTGAGAAAATTCTTATGAAGAATAAATAATAAGATATGGAGATACCAACACATTAATTATTTTGTATGATCTACGTGTTGATCCTTTTAGATATCATGAAGCTCCAAGATTATTTAATATCACTAGAAACAAAACTAGATAAAAAAGTAAAGAGGTCTTGGAAGACACTCATGTTGAGAAATATTGAAAAAAATGTAAGATAAATAAAATGGATAACAACAGAATAGAAATATTTATATAATATTATATAAATTAGACCTAGAATTTATAATTCAAGCGACCTATGTTTAGAAACTAAAATAAAAAGAAAGTAAGTTTTTTTTACAATAGCACTAAGATCATGAGAATACAGTGAAGGACCATTGAAATATTTAAGAAAAATAAGTAAATATCAATCTTGTGTAAAAGATGATTCATCCTCTGGGTACCAAATTAGAGGGAAGAAAATGTCCCTTATGACATCTACTATTATAGATGTATGAGATAAAAGAGAAAAAGATTACAAGAGGATATTGACAATTAAATTATTTTGTATAATAATTGTACCAATCCTTTTAGATATTGAGATGCTAATCAATTAGTAAATATCATTGGAGCTCAAGATTGAGATGATAAATTCATGTGAGAATATTATTAATAAGATATGTGATATTGATTTATATACAGAGACCGAGTTGTAAGAAGTTAATTGAATTGACATTAGAAATTCGAAGAATTTATTTAGAAGAAGAACTCAAAACCATATTTATAGAGAGATATATTAGTAAAATATGAGATATAATTAATTTGTATTTAAAAGAAAAAATTGTATATACAAAAATGGACATTTTTTGAAATAGTGTATATCTGGGTATCCAAGGAGATCACTGCCTGTCTTTGTGACACTAGAAAAAAATGGTAATATTATAATCACAATGAGGAAGTTTTAGTGTGTAAAACAATGTGGGGGTTTAAGAGAATCATTTCTTTATCATAGGTTCCTATAGTGAAATAAAACCCGATATTGACATGAATAACTATTCATAAAAAGGATTAGGCTTCCCACATTGTGGTTAATCCTTATAAAAATACAATATTTTATGAACTATATTATTTTTTTATTGAATGTGGTGTGTGTGACTGGTAAATACTTTGAATATCAACTATTATAATAATATATAATAGATGGAAAATTATAAGGGGATAAATAATTAAAAGATAAACTAGAATATGCTAAAAATTTGATAACACTTGATTCACCCGTAACCCTCAGGGGTTTTCATTAACCCTTACTCGCATCTCATGTTTAAAAGAGAACCCATTCCCTTGAGTCACATACCTCCTCATACATATTCTAAAATATTGAAAAATAAAATTATATTAATTAATAACATGATTAAAAACCCTTTCCATGATTACTTATTATTATTCCACTTAATTGACTCATTATCATATTTTATTCATTTGATATGTTTTTTTGGGTCAGTTGTTTTGAAGTCATTCGATTGATAATTTCCTAAACCGATGATATATATTAGTAATTGTAAAAGTTGTATATCTATTGGTTCTATAATCTCATGAATTCTCACTCTATATTTTTTTTATTTCAAAATATAATTAATTGAGCATAGTTTGACATAAAATGAACACAATTCATAAAATCTTCAATGAAAATATCATTTTTATAGAAAAAATTACTATTATTATTTACATATAATTCCATTATTTTGATATATAGTATAATATTATTAAATAGCGATCAATAAATTACTTGAATATAAATTATATATTCAAAAATGATATAATTTTTGTAAAATATCCTTGAATGATAAATGTTTATAAAAACATAATCATATACTTAGGTAGTGAAAAACGACCATGGTGAGTGATATTTTCCAAAAGACTTTAAAAAAAGGGAGCACCTGATAATTTTTTTTTTCAAAATAATCAATCTTCTGAAGACGACACAATTTTATGGTCACAGTCAGTGACTATATATTTATTCAAAAAGAGTTTGAGGATAATTTAAATGGAAAACATATTTTTTTAAAATCAATTATTTTTACATTGTAATATCTTATGAAAATTAGTTTTTCGAGAGGCAAAAATGATATATCTTCATTTAAAAATCATAAATATACAAATCTAATAGAAAAAGTATCATGGAAAAAAATATGTAAATTTTATAAAGTGTTTAAAGGAAAATATTAATAAATATAAATGGAGACAGAGGCTTGTAAACCCTTACCGTTCTTCTAAAATCCCAACATTTGAATTGTGAATATGTTCTTATAAGAATAGTCTTCTAGTAATTTGAGTGTGTTTTGAATGTTATTAGGTGATATTATTTTTTTTGAGTAGAATATGGAGTGAAATAAAAACTGTAGATTCCTTTTAGGAATGTTGTAATGAGTTCGTAATTATAGTTAAAATTCTATTTCATTTTTGAAAATATTAAATCATTAGTGGTAAAGAATGTATTTTTAATGTTTAAAGGGGAATCTAAATGAATGATATATTATATGGTCAACCCTTAATAATAACAACTAGATTCTGGATAATGATTTATCATTTTTTTATATTAAAAATCATTTTTAACATAAAATACTACTTAGTAATTTTTAGAGTTATTCATATAATTTTAAATTAAAAATAACAAATGATTTTAAAATTTAGTACTTAATTTTAATTTATTTAATTATATTTCATATTTTTATTTTAAATTAGGTGAAATATCAAATTGACCAAAGTATTATTACCTTAAATATTTTTAAACTATTTATTTTACTTTTCTATTTCTTACATAAGCATTGGGTTCACCCTATATAAACATTATGGATAATTTCATAGTATTTAATATAAAAAATAAAATAGTAACATATATAATGTTAATTATTTATAAATATAATCATATAAAACTTTACATAATATTTCTTAGTCCCATTTAAATCATGATTTCATTTTTAAGAGTTGTATTTTGATTTTTCTTACCTTATGAAAGCACTAGGTAAGTATTCAAATAATTATCTTAAAATATGAATTTATAATTAAAATATATATATATAAAAAAATTAGTCACTATATTTTTCATTAATGTGGAAAATAAACTCATCCAATGTAAAATATTATGTTAAAGATAGTAAATTTTACTTTTCTAATTCTACTCAAGAACAACGTTAGAGCCAATGAATGTTTTCATAATTTTCATGGAAGAAAAATTAATTTATATTAGTTGGATGATTTATTGAGCACATTATCATGTAAGAGATGTTTCATATATTATATAACTTTTAATTAAAATTTATTTCATTGTGATGATCATAAAAGATATAGTATGAATGAATTTATTTTATTATTCACAAAATAAATGAATATATTCTAAAACATACCACAATATCTAACCTGTGTTAATTCCATCATGATGATTTGAAAGAAAATCACTTTTAGAAAATATAAATTCTAAAATTCTAAAATTTATCATTTAAATAAAAATTATAGTACATGCAAACAAAATTTATTCATAATAAAATCTATTTACTTTTAAAATGAAAAATCGTTTTTTTCATAAATTTATAAAATTATTTCTATGATTTTATTAACAATAAATATTAATATGAAATTATAAAATTTATATTGATATTAAAAAAATAGAAAATTTAGTTATTATAAAACATACTTGGGTATTTATGATAATTTACATATAAAAGAAAATTATTAATTTAAAAGGAACCATGAAATTATTTTAAAATATTTTATAAAACCTATTTTCAAAAAAATTTATTAATAAAAAACCAGTTTCAAATTATTTATTAAATAATTTTAATTGAAATTATAGGTTTATATATCTGAAAATAATTTAAAGTAAACTCATTTCAAAAATATTATTAAAATGAAATGTTTTAAAAAGTCACTCGTTAAGAATTATAAATTCTAGGAAAATCATCTACTGTGATAAATAAATGAATAAATACTTACCTGTATAAGATAAATAATTTGTCTAGGTACATACTATGTTTGATTTTAGGGGGTGAATAAATATGAAATGTATGATTTTGTAACTTGATTTTTGGGAATACTTCTTGAAAATAATCCCTTAAATTATTGTTTGAAATACATCTACCAAAAGAATTCATTTTTTATGAAATAAAATATCTAGTGGGGATTACAATTATCATTTTTTATAAAATTTAATTCTTTCAAATAAGTTATACTAAGTAAATTTATTATTAAAGATGTTAAGAACTAATTTAAAGTAGTAATAATTTTCAAATATGAATTTATTATTATGTGAAATATTGATTCTAAAATACATAGTAATAAAAGTTGTTATTTATTAAATTGAAACCTAATTTGAAACGATTATAGAAAATCCTCTAAAAGTAAACACATTTGACAAATCGTTTATTACCTTAAAAAAATGATAATAAGATAAAGTTTTGTAACAAATGGAAATTTTATAAATATAGATAGTCCTTGGTTCATTGTACAGTCACTCTAGGTAGGAGTGAATCAATTGTAACATACTTTTACTTATTCTATTAAACATATATTTTTTATTAAAATAATTTGATTTATTATATTTTATCAGTTAATATTGATGGATCTTTTATAAACTATGCTAAATAGTTTTAACATTATACTATATAGATGACATATAGAAGAAACACATAATTATTTTTTAGCATCCATCCTTAGTGTGAGAACCCACACCACTTCCATGATAACTCTTATCTATCCTTGGATCCTTCCATTTATAAAATTTTCATTAATTAAAATTGATTTGGTGTTCAGAATAAATACCAAAATTGAGGTATATCACTAAAATCTCAATATATCCCATGAAATGATTTTTATAATTGTGTTAATTCCCATTATACTCATTCTATCTGTTGATAGGAATGACTACACTAATACTTTCTAATAAAAAAAATTGCTTGTATTTTGAGCCAACATTAAGAGACCATGTATGGAGCTCTCATAAAGGTTTTTCTAAATATTATTATGAGAAATCCTTCAATTGAACCTCTACATTCATCCTGTATGGTTCATCTGATGTTCCCTACCATTCTTCATGTAAGCCTCAATTTGATACATATATGAATTTTTAGCCTAAATACTCTGAACCTCAACCTCCATCCCATATTTATCCATATGGGTATAATCAAGAAATAATTATAATTTTATATAAGGAATTCATATTAATAAAAAGTAAATATATTTTTAGCAAAGTCATCATATTTTTTGAAAATTTTATTTTTATAAAAAGTGTTTTTATTTCTTTTTTGAAAAAAATTAATAATTGTAATTTATGTCAATTTTTTAAAATGTTTTTGAAAAAAGAAAATTAAATATTAAATTCAATATTAAAAAATTATTCGTTACTTTTCTTTTAGAAATTTCAATAAATATAAATTTTTTGGATGAATACTAAAACAAATATTAATTTTTTATAAAAACATCATATCCGTCTAAAAGCTTTATAAGATAAATTTTATTTTTAGATGGGATTAAAAGTATAAATAGTTTCATTTTAAATCATTAATCCAATTTTGGATAGTTTAATAATATTCATGAAGTCTTTTTTAATTAAAACATTCAATACCTCGGAAAATTTTCACTTTGAAAAAAGGATTTTTCATCATGTTAATGGGTTTATTTTTAATATAAATTTTAAAAATAATAAGAATTTCATATTTTAAAATGTATTCCACAATTGGAATCATAGTTATTAATATTATTTTTTAATGTAAGAATATTTTTTCATAACTAATAATAATTATAATAAAGAAAATAATTATTGTGAGTATGTTTAAAATGAGGTTTTGGGTGTTAAATTCACTTGCGTTAGAATTAATATTACTCAAAAAAATTAATAATAATTGATAAAATGGAATTAATTTTGACAATTAGAAGGAATAATTTATATAGAATGTATAATTTTATTTTAATAATTAAGACTCATATCAACTAGGTAAAAATAATGTAAAACTTGTTTTCGTGGTGAAAACTAAAATAATAAAATTAAGTAAACATATAGACAAAAAAATAACATGATAAAATCATGTTTTTGGGGTGGAGGTATTTTTTTGAGAATTTTTTCTATGAAATTCATTTTTTATTAATTTTTTTGACCATTGGGGTTTTAATGACATTCCAATATTGGGGAGTTTTGTGTGTTTCAAAAAATACCACTCCTCCTCACTTATAAAATAACACCCCTATCCTCTTTTATAAAAAGAGAAACCACCATTTGGTTTAACCAATACCAACCAAAATAAAATACATAATAACTTAATCCCATCATAGTAGAAATATTTTAATCTAAAATACATCCAAGGAAGGCTTATAGTGTGAACATACATATGTTATCCAATGAAGAGATATCATTCTCAACAGAGAGTTTCTATTTTATTTCTACATCTGCATCTTTCAAATATTCATCAGTTTTACTGAAATAATAAAAATATTTTCACCCATATAATTATGTATATATATATATATTAATTTTGTAACATATATTTATCTCCTCGTCCATGAAATTGGAAACACAACTTTCGATCATGTGTAAAACAGACTACCCTCTACTGAACTGATGAAATTGTTTTTCCATCATCACCCATCTTACTGGATATAATGATGCATTTAAAACATTTATATTATTTGTATGTCATAAGTATACTTTAATATTTATTATATCACATATAAATTCTTAATTTCCATTCTTTGGGAATATGACATCTTAACTCGTGTGTCTTGAGGACTACTTCCACACGAAGCGATTTGATTCCTTTTTCACTTACAATTTACATGAAAGGTAATAAAGATATATCTAATAAATATAGGATATATATATATATGAAATAAGAGTGAATTTGGAAATTTAATTCATTATTTATGTTCATTGAGTTTTATTTCATGAGAAAATGGAATCAACATTCATGCATATGTAAGACATACCTTCTCCATGAACGGTGTAATTTATTTCTTACATCTAAATTATTTGAATTAATGTAAATAAATTTATATTATATTTATACCATGTTTAAATTTCTACTTGTTATCTAAAAATTATAAAAATAAAATTTCTAAAAATACAATTATAAAATATACACAAAAAAACAAAGCAGTTAACACCAGAATGGTGATTTTAACATGGAATTATCAATAAACAGGTAATATAATTTAATAAGTAAATTATATATGGTATGATATATATATTAATGGTTCTATAATAAATTTATAATACTCAAGTTTTTATTATACATGAGGTTTTATCATGAATGATAAAATTTGAGACATGAGGTAAGGGTATTTTCGCATCAATTTTTTTTCGTGGGACACATGCCATATTCATTAGTTTATTATTTTGTGAAGTATAAATTATGACGATGAATTATTATTATTATTATTATTATGTTTTTTTATATATCCAAATCCTTTTATTTAATTTATCGGGCATACAGTAAAAACATTACCAATGTGGTAATGGTTTTATGTTATAATCACATTATCTATCCGGACTCTTTATGATTATGAATCTAAGGTTGAAATTTTATTATATATCATTTATGAAACTCGTTAAATTTAATATAATATATATTTATTTCATGAAAATAAAAATTTTCCATTTATTTTCCCCTCTATATGTACTGAAGTGTCTTAAAAAATTGTTTTACAGAAACACGACATTGTTTCTCTATTCAGTCAAAAATACTTTTTCTCTAATGTCCATGGTTTTATAAATTGTTTTATAGATTTATTTTAGTAATATCTAGTTATTTTTTAAATACATTTTTATAAAATATTACATTTTTTTAAATATTATATTAAATAAATCATCCTGAATGATTTTTAATTAAATACTTTTTAACTTTTTATGGAAAATTCAAGTGGTATCTTTGTTTTTACATGTACAACATGATCAATATTTTAAGATATCATAAACACTCAATGTTTAATCATTAAATTATGATTTTTGAATAATATTTTCAATGAAAATAATTTTCAAACTTTTTTTGTAAACTTTTATTTTTTAAAAGGTCATTTAAAAAGTAAAAGTATTATTTTCCACAAGAAATGTTGCATGCTATTTTTCAAAATTATTTTATATGTAAAATTAAATTCTTTTAAATTAATCAGCGTTTCTTGAAAATGTGACCCAATGATACCATTATTTATCTTTCTCTAATTTTTTTATGTTTTTTAAATATGATATTCATGGAAGTTATTCATTTTACACGGGTTAGGCTATGGTGTAATGTTAAAATGTTAATTAAATATCTTTATTTTTCATAGTATTATGCTATGATGAAATGTTTTTGAACCCATTTATTTTAATGGGATATGATGTGTTGAATTCTATATGATCTTTTATAATAAACATGTATACTTTTCATTATGCGATGAATCGTTCTGTTATAAACTAAGGACTGCGGTTTTGTTATATCCAAGGATAGGGGTTTTGTTATAACCAACGATGTGTGGTTATGTTATAAATAGTGATAAGTGGGAAATATATATCCCTCCAATGAATTGGGAAAATAATGATATCTCATGACATAAATAGTATTGGAATGTAAAGTATATCCAGTTCAATAAGGGACCTTATCCATTATAACAGTCATGAGATTGATCCATGACTACTATTATGGTTTTAGGAGTAATCCCAAACCACTATGATAGTTTTTGATACAATTATCGAATAACAAGAAAATTATTTTATATAAATATCTGTATTCTACAATTACATGTCTTATTCTTGTGTTATGTTTCCATGGATTACATTCTTTGATTCCATTATGACTAATTTCATAGGAACTGCAAATATTTATGTTATGAATCAAGATTTTTATCTATTATGTGTAGTATTTGGTTTCCAAATCTTTTTCTAAAAGTTCTCATAACCTTAATCTTATTTTGTTGTTGTCATATGGAATGCTTAACCTTACTGAGCATCTAATGTATCACCCAGATGTTTCTAAGAAATATTTTATTTAAATAATTGTAATTGTTTAGTATCTTTCATTGCACACAATCATTATTTTAAAAACCTAAGGGATTCCCTTATTATAAAATTTCCATTATAGCCCAGCCATTATGTTAGTTGGAATAAGTAAAATTAACTTGTGAAAATGCATTGTGAATTCATTGGGTATCAATTACTTATGAAAAATATAAATTATTTAGATATTCTTTTTGTTTTAGTAAATTAATATTGGTAATGTAATTAATGATATACATATATGTGTGTTATATTATCAATAAAATATTTTATATATTCCTCTAGAGGATATTTTAGTCACAGTGGTAGATTAATCCCAATATGATGTATAAAAACCTATATTTTTTTAAATGGATAATTTTTTATGTTTGAATAGAGATCACATTTTAAATTAAGAGTTAAGGACATTAATAATTTTTATATGAAAACATAAACATTTTTCTTTAATGCAGGATATAACATTTTAGTTTGGATGAATTTCTGATATTTTTCTGATAACTTTCATAATTTGATAAATAGTAAAAATGCACTAAATTTAATGTGAAAAAAACTCTTTAAATCGAAATAATTTATAAGGTTAAATTATAATGTTCAATGATTTTAAATTAAAAATAGAATATATTTTTATCATTCAATACAATTTATGTCATTAGAAATAATTCTACATTGAATTCAGATGTAAAAAATTTAAATCTTTTACAATGTTTGGACTTTTAAAACCCATTCTCTCTTTTAAAAAATTGGAATAATATCAAATTAATTACCACAAGTTATTTTTTTTGAATTTTGAAAAATGGATTCCATATTTTTAATCAGTAGGTCCAGATTATGTAAATATATTTATTTTATTTTCATGCATTTTGAATAGTAACTTCAATAATTTTTATTAATATGGTAAAATTGTAAACCAGGTAATTAAGGGTAAGAATCCTATTATACAGTTACTCTAAAAATTGTCTTAATATCATTTGATGAGTTTTTTAAACTAAATAATCCTTGGTTCTAAATGGTTTCCATTAGAATCCACTTGCATGAGATTAGGACATTTAATTTTTTTAATTAAAGAAATGTTAATATGTCTTACTCAAATATTAATAACTAAACCGTTTTTCATATAAGCCTATACTAAAGATAATTTAGATTATTAATTGTCATTTTAAATCTTGTTTTTTTATTTGTCATCGAAATTTATTTTATAAATTTTAGGAAGTAAATAATTACCTGAATAGATTATACATTAACGATGCATAAACTATTTAATTGATGAAAAATAGATAATATAGTTTCAATTAAAATAATAATAACAATTAATAGTTCCAAACACTAGATAAGTTGTTATTTGTTTATTATATCTAGACCATAATCATCCAATGGATGAGTTAGGGACCATTTGGAGCCTTATATGATGTATTATGACACTTATACTATTTAATTTAATGTGATGATAAAGCTGTCACCTTCATAATTTAATAAGTATTATATTTTAAATATTGTATTTTATAGAAGATAAATTTGACTAAAATTATTATTCTAAAATATAATATGATTAACTTCATCATAGTATTTTATTTTTATTTTTTATTAAATCATAAGTATATTAAATAATTAGACAATATTATTGTTGTAATTATTTTAATAAGGTAATTATCAAAAGATGATATTAAAAATATAAACATAAATATAGTTTGGGATAACTAACATATATAATGAAATTTATATATTATCCTGACCTCTTAGAAATATAATATAATTTTTGGTTCAAATTTACCTTGTTATATTAATATTTTTAAATATCAATGAATTTAATAGTGTCAAAATTATCACTATTTATTTCTTATCAAAATAATATTTTATTAAATAATTTAAAAATAAATATTTTTTTAACAATATATAATAAATATTATATGGTAGAAAATTATATAATATATTTATTTATGGTCCATTTTACATCAAATTAGTTAATATTTCACCCTTTTAATATTGAAATATTATTAACCTAGTAAAATATTTATTAGAATAACTATGTGTTAATTAAAAGGATAAGGTTTAAATTAATAGAAATATCGGTTGAAATTTTATTGGGTGATGATATTATAAACCTATATCATCTTAATGTCAAAATTGGGACATTTTGGAGGTTTTTGGGTAGGGTTTGATTTTATTATAAAATATTATTTATGGAATTTCCAAAAGTTCATGTCACCCGAAATATAAATGGGATCCTCCTCCTCCTTCTCTTCACTATACCTTGATCCTTCAAGCTCATCCATCATAAGATGTTTTCCTTATAAACTTCTTTATTTACATTATAGAGGTTCATAGTCTTCTTCAATGACGAACTCTAGTGCTCTAAGAAGAGATTTCAGGGATGCACATCAAGGACAAGGTATTCTCTTCAATAGATTCCTTGAAACTTATTTCTTATTATAGTTCCTCTCCATTATCATCTTCATTATTAAGTAATAACATAATTATAAATAATATACTGATATTTGATTATAATTATGAAATAATATTCCACCTTCTAACTGTCCTATGAAAAATGAAATCACCACGTGTGCGTACGTACGACTTACCGTCTCCACGACATGGTGTAATATGTTTTTCACCACCACCATACTTGGATGGGTATAATGATGGAAATAATAACAATATAAAATTATTATAAAATGATACCTATTCTAAAATATTATACACCATCCACACCAATACCATTCCAAAATTATGGGAATGATATCATCACTTGTGCGTACATACGGTTTACCTTCTCCATGATGTGATGTGATTTATTTCACATGAAATTTATTAAAAAACAATTATATACAATAATAGAACGAATAAATATGATATTTATTATACTAATATAATTATTTTAATGATATTATTATAACACATGAAGTATAACAAGAACTCATATGAAAAAACATTCATAAGAACATAAAGTTATTAATATCCGAATAACGAGTGACAATGAAATGTTACTATAAAATAAATAATAATATGATCATATATGATATCAAAAAAAATTAATATGATTCATAATAATTAAATAAAATTATTTAAATCATTATACAAGAGGTTTTAATACATACAAAGGATACCTGACCGAAGGTATGAGATAATTTTTCAATCTCATTATTATCCGAGACTGTTTATATACAAGTATTTACCAGGTTATATTTATCATCCACGTCCATGTTTCCTAAGTATGTAACATTATTTATATTCTTCTATCATGGTTTAAAGTTAATTTTACCCTTTGTTGAATTTTTATTCAATTGTATGAAAGAAATCTTACATCGTTATTTGATATGAGGTACGTTTTTCCTTTTCCATCAAAAGTATGAGGAGAATGTTTCTTAAATTTTACAGAATAATCAGATTTCTAATTCTTCATAACACATTATTTCCACAAATATTCCATTACATGATTTGATGTTTATCTTAAAATAGAGTATTTTATTTTAAAATTTCATAGTATGTTTAGAAAATAAAACATTTTTGAAGAAGAAAGGAAATTTTCCTCAAGAATTAATTTCAATTGTTTTATCCAAATTTTTATCCATCTAAGATGACACTATTTAATTAAAGTTGTGTTTCTATGAATAATTTTACTATGATTTTATTGTTTTAATGATTTAATGATATTGTATATGGATTATGTTTTGATGGAATGATGTTTAAGAAACCCATTTTATTTCTTGGGTTGTACTATCATAAATTATTTTTTCGGGGAACACGTAAGAATGTTTTTTATGAGATGAGTGGGAACTATATCTTCCTATAATATGTTGGGTAATGATTTATTATCTTCATGAGATAGATATGACTGAAATGACAAGTAACCCCATTTTAGTAATACATGGATGGAATTCCATGTAAACCCAGATCAGTATTGGACTTTGTCCGCTATGATGGTCTTGGAAATGAGCCTTGACTAGTAAGAAACGATTTTCTATGCTTAGGTGTATGCCACAAAAGGTCATATATAATGTCATGAATTTTTGGATTGTTACCATTAATTCTTATGAACTTTTATCCCATTATATGATATCACAATCTTTCATTCGGAGGATAATATTTTCAAATGTTATGTTATTAGGTATTATGATTATGATATGGTTGACATTTTTTGTGTTTACCCACACTGAGCATTTGATCTCACCTATTCATATGTTTCTTTTCCACAGTTCATGAATAGGGGTATTATGTAAGATATGTAAAAAGGGATTCTAGTTAGAAAGAATTATGTGGGAGATAATGTAGATGTTTTATGAACCATTTGTTTATGTTTCCCAGTTTTTAAGGACACTACACCTATATGGTCCTCTCATGGATTTATTATATGTTGTAATGAATATACTTCAATTTTAAAGTAATATTAATGTATGTATATTACGGGTTATTATATCTAATATCACCCTTTATTATGTTTCCTTTTATCTTGTTATGATGAATTGTTTTATGTATGATATTTATAATAAGGGTGAATGTGATGATTTACTTTGTAGGAGATGATGTAGTTAACCTATGAACCAGTTGTTTATGTATCCATGTTTCTAAATGAATAAGACCTTAATGATTTATTGAGTGGATTGTTACGTTATGTAATTAATATTAATATATTATGATGTAATATCAACGTATGAGTACTTTGGGTGTCTATAGTTGGTATCTGAGCAAGGATCTGTTGACCATTGGAAATGTGTGTGACACATATTTAATGATAAAGACAAGGATAAGTCTATGTATGAAAAAATATGATATAATTTTGCTGAAGGATTGAGATAGTGGTTTTTATGAAATTAAATTCCTATCTATAGTCCACATGTGGATTAGCCTTTGGAATAGTTTTACCTAGCAGTACTAACTCTAAAAAGGTTTCATTGATATGGAATCTATCATTACATAATGTGTGATAGTATTCCTTGCTACATACCTGGTTTAAAACATATGATTTAAAAGAATTGTAAATTCACAAATCCTTTATGAACCATCATGAATGATTTTAATAGTTACCATTAATGAACCAGGTTAATCATATGATTTCATATATTATAAAGAATGTGTGAAGATTTATACATCCTATAAGTATTTTTTTCAGGAATCATTTTTTTTACTATGATTATTTTTTCTCACAATATGATTTCTGTTTAAGTCCATATATGGAACATATAGGGATTATGTTAATGCTAAATGTGATAGGAAATGAAAAGATTATCCCCATGAGAAACTAAACATTCTGGGAGATGTAATGAAAAATATCATTTCCTTTCTCATACTATTTTACCAAGATATGGGTCATGATGAAATTTTAAATTCGAAAATGAGTAAAAATTGTTTTATTAAGTCCGTGTTGAGGTAAATTCCACACTCTTTTAGTGGTTCTTCTGATACTCAAGTTACTATGGAATAGATAAGTACCACATAAAATGTAATTTTTATTCCCCACTATTTAGTGAATGAAAAATTCATTTTAGATATCTATAGTTTGAATGGAAAAGAAGATCAAGGGTGTATTCTTAAGAAGAATACACCTAAATAGTATTAAATAAAATTCAGGTAGTTGGATGAGTATAAGAGATTATTTTTCAATAATTAATTTCCTCATATTATATATATGAAAATAGAAGATGGATTATTTGAAATAAAATAGAAGGATGAAAATTCTGTAGGTGCCTGTGATGAATATTTTTTTGGACTTGTGATTTTTTACTTTTAGTATTACCACCTTACCTAAAATTAAGGTCGATTGATACTTCAATGTCTTAAAACAATATCTCTAGAGAGAATTATCAATAAAGACCATTATTTTCTATGAAAAATTCTTTTGATGTGGTATTAACTTTGAAATGGATACCAGATTTACCCATCAATATCATGGGTTTGATAAGAAATTAAACAATTAATTCAATGTAAATCCAAAAAAAACATAGAGAGAAGAATATAAAGACACTATTATGCTCATAGTGTAAAAAGAAACATGTTGGAAGTTTTATTAAGGGGACAAGTAATTTTTTCAGTGTGAAAAGAAATGTATTTGGGAATATAAATTCTAAAATGATGGTATGAATTCACCTAATGATGAAAATATAGAGAAATCTCCCCAAAATAAACCAGTAAAAGTTTAGTGTCTCAAATGTATGGGGTTTTGGAATTACTTGAATCAATTACCTAATAAAAGGTCCAATGAAGATAAAAAACCACAATAACATATGAATTCATGGGATTAAGGGAATGATTATGCAATAAAAATAGCTTAGGTGATTCTTGAAAATTTGGGTACAATTATCCTCGTCTATAGTGTTAGTAAATTCATCTTGGAGTTTGTATGAATGAGCCCAATGAACATCATACTATTCACCGTTATGTGAATTTTTATATGATTCTAAGCACTGATTATCTCCCTCTATAAGGATTCTGAAATAATGAAATCACACTTAATATTCTTTTTATACAAGTATTAATCCAATCCCCCAATATAAATGTTGTTTTCCAATGATAAGAGTATATTTACTAAATAGAGGGAGACTTATCCTTTGGAATAATATATGCCATCATTTAATATTAGAGTAATATATATGAATACCATCATTGGTTTATAAGTTTAAGGTTGACCATAATTTATAATACAACGAATAGCCTTTTGAGATTTTATGTGATGGGATTTTATCAAGAATAAGTATATTCAAAGAGTCATTTATAGCATTAAAACCCATTATTTTTTAATATAGTTTTGAAAACAATTATATAAAGAGGAATGAAATTAGATTTTTTTGGACATATGATTAATGGTATTTGTTTCTTTTAGGGCTTAAATTATCATCAATATTATGTTAATTATGGTTTATATTTTTTTGAATGTTTTAGTAATTATATTAAAATATTTATGAAATATATGATAACCCACTTATTGATCGACAACTTATAGTATCTAACAAGACTTCTTGTAATGAACCCAAAACTAAAGGATCATAAGGGAATAGTTCCCAACACAGGTGTATATGAGAGTTTATATATGGTGGGAAAATATAAAGGGGTATATTACTTATTATATATCTCTACTATTGTTATGACTTCAAGTTAAGGCTTTGAAAAAAATTACAATGGAATCATACAACCATTATCCACAGAAGATTGGAAATGTTAAAAAATCATCATTGATTTTCTAATTATACATCCCAATATATCTAAAAAAATAATGATATATGGGATGTATTCAATCACCATAAAATTTTATCATAATTAATTTCGATTAGAGAATATTTTCTATAGACAATATTTAAATGATGTATATTATATATGGGGTAAGTTCACATGGTGTACAACATTCTATTGTATCTGATTGAGCTTTGTGTTTGGATCGATGTTCTAGAAAAGTTTTTAATAGGATTTAGATATGGTGTAATTTTTTATGACATCATATCTTAATTAGATAGATGGTTAGTTTGAGAGAAAAATTATAATCCTATAAGATATTCTATGATCTTCCTTTAGGTATTACAAAGGTTGTTGGGATCAACACCTTCCTTTGGTTGAGTTTTATAATAAAAACATTAAATTGAGAAATTAGTTGGGTCTTTATGATGCCCTAAATATAAATAAGTAAAGAACCCCAATGTGATGGAATGAAGTTGGAGAATGAAATTTATTGGGACTAAAATAAGTTAATGAAATTGGAAGATAAAGTTAGATATCAAGGTCCCTCAGATTTGATAAAATATTTATACTAATATTCATTCATGTGATGTAGAATTTTAATTTACTTATAAGGAATTTCTATGATTTTATCTTGTGAAAAAGGTAATGAGTTTTTTTAAAAAATGGAAATCTAATCCCAATATATATTTTTCTATTTCTAATTTTGGATGATATCTGGATGGTAAATTATTGAATGAATCTTCCACTAAACGTCTCTCAATTCCATGATGAGTTTCATGTATCTCTCGAGAGGAAGTGTATACCCAATCCTTCATGAGTTATGAAATTATAGGCCATAAAAATGGATCATGATCATGACTATAAATAAAAAAGTTGGATATTCAAGACCATATATTGAGAGATAGTGAGTGCTATGAAATATGGGCACCCAAGTGGTAAAAGTCTGGTTGTGTAACCACCAATTTAAAAAATATCCATAGGAACATTAGGAAATGATGAAGAATATGTGTCCTAATTATATGTATTTGAGTAATTACTATAAAGGTAAAAAATAATTTCATGTATTGTGGAGTGTGTAACCCAATGAATCTTATGAAATGATTTTTCGAATAAATTAATTTCTTCATTGTCTTTTGTTATACACAACCCCAAGTTATAATGAAGGAAAATATTTTTAATAATATCATTATTTAAAAATTACCATTTAAGCCAATCTTTTAAAAATGATATTATAACTAAGAATAAAAAAATTTAATAATTAAATACATTTTTTATATAAATAAATATTACTGAAAAGGATTACATAATTTTTATCAAAGTTTTTACATGTCTTGAAAAAATTATTTTCTCAAGAAAATATTTTTATTGGTTTTAGTAAATAAATAATAAAAGTAAATTTTAAATTTTAATAAGATCTATTTGAAGAAATAAAATTAATTTTCAAAAACTAAATTTATAAATTATCATTAAGATAATTCTTTATAATTTTATCCAAGTTCTAATTTTTCGACAAATTAGAAAAAAATTGATTTATTGTTTTTATTAACTCACTTTTCTTTTAAATAATTTGTAAGATTTATTTTATTTTAATTTATTTTTAATAGTAAAATTAGTAAAATTATATAATTATTATTCTAATTTTTTTGGAATTAAATTGTTTTTTTATGTTGAAATTAAAACAATCTATATTTGTGAAAACTTTCTTTTGGGAAAACCACTTTTTCATCATGTATATAGGTGAAATTTTAAATTAAAATTTTCCACATTGATAATAAAATTTAGTAAAGGGTATTCAATATTAGAAACTATAATAATTAACATTTTATAAGAAATTTAACTAAATTTTTTCAATAACAAATAATAAAGACAATAAAAATTAATTAACATGAATAATGATAAAACATGGGTTTTTTTGTTACACGCATCAATTTTAAAATTAATTATCCTCACATTGAGGAATTTTATTTGATAAAGTGGAATTAATATTTATAATAAATCCTTAAATATTATCAAATGCTTCTCATTTTATTTTTATTATAATGGGTTAAATTACCTAGGAAAATAAATATAAAACTAGTTACCATGGTGAGAACTAAATTGGTTAAATTAAATAATGTTAAAGGATAAGGATTAGGTTGTTTGAAACATGTGTTTTTTTATAGGGGATGTGTGTAAATACTATATATTTTCTCCACCAATTTATTTAATATTCTTTGAGTCACTTCGGGTGAGAGTGACTTCCCATTGTTGAATAGTATTTGGTATTAAAAAATGTTACTCTCCCTCACTTATAAAAGGGAATCCCATCATTTCACAAATACAAAAATTTTGGAACTCTTTGTTGAATATAATAATTGAAAAACTAAATCAGAGACGTCCACACTAACATAATAGGGGTATTATTTTGATAATTAATCCACCCTAGGATGGATTTTTGTGCAAAATTAATGTAGCTATCTGAAAAAGAGGTATCGTTCTCAACCGAGCATTTTTATTTTATTTAATTTTTAAACTCCTTAAAATATTAATTATTTTTATGATATAATAAAACTAACTTATTAAATATACTTAAATGATATTATGTTAATTTATTAACAGATATTCTCCCCATCTTCCATCAAATGGGAAATCAAACTATCAATCATTCGTAAAACAGACTTCTGCCTCATGATTTGAGGAAATTCATTTCCCACCATCACGCCTAAAAGATGGATATAATTTTGGATGTAAAATATTTATATTTTATTTATTAAATCAAAAAAAATTATTTTAATATAATTTTATATATAACTTATTTCATTCCATTCTGTGGGAATATTATAACGTCCCTCATGTGTATGGTGGACTACTACCTTACTTAGAGATGTGATTTGTTTTTCAACCATGCTTGAGATGGAAGGTAATAAATTTAAATATAATATACATATGTGAGATATATTAAGTCATAATTAATCTTGAAATGTGATATATTATTTTACTTCTTTTAATTCTACCCATTGAGAAAATGGAAACAGCATTCATACATACGTACGATCTACCATCTCCATCAACAATGTAACTCATTTCTTATATCCAAATTTTATGAAAAATGTAAGTATATATATAGGTAATATATATTATATTTATATCATGTTTAAAATTATTTAGGTGATGGATCCATAATTATAAGTAAATGACCAAAAATGAAAAACCAAAATATACATAAAAAATGAAACTGTTGTTACCTAAAATGTGAATTTAATAATAAATTGAAAATTGATGTGTAATACAAGGTAAAAAGTAAATAAAATATAGCATAATATATATAATTATGGTTATATAATATATTTATAATAATAGTATATTTATGAATCAAAATATCTAAACTTTAATGAAGAAATTCAAGACATTAGGTGAGGGGATTTCATCTCACTTTTATTTCTTTATGATGCATACCAATTTCATTTATTGTTTATTTAGTGTTGCATATATTATTACCACGAATTCATTTAAGGATGAATAATATAAAAATTATTCATGTTTTCATATCCAACTATGTTTTTTTTCATTGACCTTATGATTCAAAACATAACAATGCGGTAAATGTTTCATGTTATAATCTCATTATTTATATTGAATATTGAATATTTTAATTACAGTGGTAAAATATTATGTTATATCCTCTTAATAAACTCATGAAATTTATTCCCAACCTGTAATTTCGTGAGAATAAATTTATTTCATTCATTCTACCATATTGTTTTATTTAATATTCCAAAATAAATTTTAAATTTAAACTAACATCATTTCTCAATTCAGTCTAAAATCCTAATTATTATGTGTCCAAGTTTTATAATAATTTTTTGATGGAATCCTTTACTAATATCCAAAAATTGATTAAATAAATGCTTGATTATTTTCAAATTCTTATAAAATGTTTTAAATGGAATCTTCTTAGTGTTTTCCAAATAATATAATATTATAATGTTTGATTAAAATGTGAAGGAATCCTTATTTTAACAGTATGTCATGATCAAAATTTTACACTACCATGAACATACATATTTTTAAATCATAATTTTTGTGTTACAAATATTTTTTTTTAATGAATTTTATTTTAACAATTTTTAGTGACCATTATGTTTTAAAAAAGTTATTTTCAATGTTAAAAGGTAATTTTATACAATAAAAGTTCCGAATTATTTCACAAAAATTATTATCTTTGTAATATTAAAAACTTTGATATTACTCATTATTTAATGAGTATATTAACAAATTATTACGCAATTATTCTTTCTCTGAATGGTTAAATTTTATGATAAGATGATATTTATAACACTTGTACCATTTCAGTGGGTTATGCTATGATTAAATGATGAATTTTTTTGAAACCGGATTATCTTCCCTAGGATTTTTCATTGATAAAATGTTTATGAAACCAATTTACATTCACGAGTTATGATATTATGAATGTTTTATGTTTTTGTGGAAAATGTATGTATGATTTTAATTTTATTAGTGACGGTTGTTCTATAAACCAAGGATAGTGGTTATGTTATATCCAAACATTGTGGTTAAGTTATAAACAAGGATTAGTTATTACATTAAAAACTGAGAGTGGTGAGAGAGATATATTATTATAATGAATTTGTTAACAATTGACATATCATTAGACAAATAAAACTTGAATAGGGAGTGAATGTAGTCCTACAAGGGTTTTTTCCACTATGATATTCATGGGAGTGAAGAATTACTTATTCGATGGTTTGGGAAGTAATACCAATGAACTATGATAGTATTGGGAGTGAACCTTGAATTCTATAATAGTTTTGGGAGTGAACCCAATCCAGTATGATTATCTTGTTAATGAGTGTAGATTATAACAGAAATGATTTTCTATGATTATAATTATTCCATAATTCATCTTTTTCCAATGTTTTTCTTCTATGGTTGATGTTATTTGATTTATTTATGATTATTTTATTACAAAAAATAGATCTTTATTCCATGTCCCAAGTTTTTGATCAATTATATGTAGGTTATGGTTCAAAAATTCTATTTTCAAGTTCTCTATACTCTTATGCTCATGTTATATTGATATCTCCCTTATTTACCCTTACTAATCATCTTGTCTCACCCTTTATTATATTTTCCTACCCAAAGTTATGAAGAAAGGTATTTTTTATGATATATCTAATAAGGGTTCTAGTTATGTAGTACTTAGTGGGTAAAGATATTTGTAACTTATGAACAAGTTTTTTATGTATCGATGTTACTAAAGGAATTAAGCATAAATGATATCCATCCTTTATTTTTCAGTTTGGTAATTAAAATACATCTAATAAGATGTAATATCTATGTATAACTGGTTTTGGCCTCTAAAATACTTTTTATATTATAACTGAAATTATAAATTCTCTATCCAGTGCCAATAATCAAATTCAATTGTTGGTATACCACTAACAAGAACCTTTGTCTGGTGCCTCTTCTTTTACCAAGTATGTCATTTTTTAGAATCCCAAACTATTGTGAATTATTTATAACTTCACTTCCCTCATTCATATGACCAATGTAACTTTGATTCCATTTTTACCATATTGTTTCATTCCATTATATAAGTCTGATTTAGGGAAAAATTTTCAGAAATCAATTATATTTTCATACTCAACTGTAATCCTAATTTCCAAATTCTCAAAGATCCCGACATCACTTGATTCTCTTAAACTCTTCATGATTATTATTTAAGCATCATGAAAACTCCAACATTAGAAAACTTATTTGAAATACTTATCCATATTTTAAAGGAAAATTTTCAAACATCCATATTGTAGGTAGATGAGATACTTTGAAAACTTATATCAACATCATCAAATTATAATTCTTATAAAAAATTTATAAATATTCTCCGAAATCTATCCAGTGAGTGTTTGTAAAAATAATTTATCAATAACTCCACCATATGATGTTTTTTGTCTCTCTAGTGAATATGGTAATTTTCTATTTGTTTATTCAACTTTCTAATACATATTTTGATTGTTTTTTGGTTGGGTGATATTAAATATTCACAACATATTTTGTCTGATGACATCACATTACTCCATTTATTGTCCATCTTTCCAAATGGTCTTCAACAAATCAAGGTTTCTACTACACGAATTGTATTAATTTTTGATTTGTCTTACCAAGAGAACATATAATTATATTAGGGTTTACAAAATAGTTTCTTCCTGGATCATCATTATATTTATCCAATTGATGGTATCATAAATATTAATTTGATGTCTTCATGGAACTCCATCTGATCACTTGACCTATTTATCCAATGATCTTCAGATGGATATATATATATATATATTTATAATATACTATAGCTAGTGGTTCTTCATATTTATCAAAAAAATCACCTTGATGGTTCTTTTCCTGATATTGTAAAATTCTATCTCGAGTGCCACTAACCGGTGCCTCGTGCCAGTTTGTTTCATGACCTATGGCATGAAAACCGTTATATGAGAGACTATTAGCTTGAATTGAGGGTCTAAGGAAACACATTGGGGGACTATACCACCTTTATCATAGTAATACACAACATAGAAGATGAGAAACAAAATATCATCATAATATATAATCACGCATTCCAAAAAATAATTTCCCAAAATAGGGTACATACCCACAACAAAATAGTTAATATGTCATACCATGTCATATAGTGAAAAGTGTGATGGGAAACCTAAAGTATGGATATGATTAAGAACCCCTAAAATGGGTCCCAACACTATCTATTGTTCACCCATCAATGCATGTTTCAGAACCCCCAAATCAAACCTCTAGCATAGGGACTTTACCCTTACCATGACCTACAAACAAGAATTCAGCTTGAGTACCCATTGGAATCTTGAAAATGGATTGAGTACCACTCAGTAGGCCACCACCATATGTGTATTAGAAATATCTATTATAATATAGTGTATAAAGAGGTACAATAAATTATAATACCTAAAAATGAAATATGTTATATCAGTTATCATTTATTAAATCAATTACTTTCATTATCTTTTTCCATGTTTTATCCAATTACATAAAACCTTCTTCAGCAAATGATGGACATTGAATCCATGTTTCAAAAGGTCATAGGTTAGAAATCCTGGAGCCTCCGTTCATGAATCCAACTGACACTCAGAACACCATGTCTGACCATCCCAACCATTTATCAAAAGGATCACAGGTCGACAAACATGGAGGCTCAGTGCATGAATTAGAACACAATTCAAAACATTATATCTGACCATCCTAACAAAGATATATAACACCATTTCTATACACATGGGTTCTAGAGAAACAAATCCATTCCCCCAATAACAACTATTCATAGGTGACTTGGTATTGTTAGTCTTTCCTATCCATTAGAGTGGACTATTATTTCCACATCCAACCGCCATATATGACAAACATATAGGCTATCATCATTGAACAATTAATTTTGGTAAGAAAATAAGGGATTTCTATTTCTATATAATGAAATTTTCATGTATGTTTACAACCATCATGTTCTCAATTCCCAGCATAATCATATTTTATCATTTTACACATTACAACAATTTATTCCCCTTTTCCATGATACTTAACCATGAGGCTAATCCCCATCAAACAATTATTATAACCATTCATTTACACATTATAAACACATAAAACTATAATTTATGAGAAATATAACATCATTAAATGTCACTATGTTAATCACATTTACCATTAGTTTAAGATAATAAGCCCCACAATTTATCATTCAACATCCCAATGTTTTTTGTTCAAGGTTTTGTTCCACCCCTAGGGTGCCAATAGGTTCGGTCAACCCAACCTCATCAAATCCCTCATAGATCATTAGGGATCAATTTTCCATTAAATTAATCCACTTACCTTTTATTACCAAGGAAACATATTGGTCAATAAAAATATACAACCACAGAACAACATATACATTCAAAAATGGCATCAAGGCTATGATATATAACATATAGTCCACATATCTCACATTAGTTGACGAATAATCGCTTAACCTTCATGTTTAATTCCATCTCAAAAAAACCATTTTAATTCCTAACAAAAAAATCTACAAAAAAAGAGATATTTATACATTGAAAAGGAAAAGAAAAAAATATAAGAGAACATAACAAAAAAAATTTAAGGTAGAAGAGTGTTAGACTCACCCAAAGCATTGATTTAAATATAATAACACTTCAAATGGCTATGATATATGGCATAATAATCCTTGGTAATTCTGAGATGGTTTTTTTCATTACCTAGGTTACTATAAGAAGGATGGGGGAGAAATTTAAGGGAGTTTTCAAAATGGTTGAGGTGGGAAAATGGGAAATTCCTCCATGTTTAATGAGGCACATGGTTTGTCTTGAAAATTTAAAAATCCCTGTGGAAACAGTGTGCCAACCACCTTCCATTAGGGTCTGGCGTAACACAGACTCTAGGGGATCCAAATAGTTAAAAAATTGTGTGGTGACTGTGTAGGATTTCAAAATTAAAGCCTGCATGTTTGGACCACCCACCGTTCATGGTTGTATGAACTATTTGTGATCCCTCTCTAAGGGTGCATAGTCCTGGTACATGATAGAAAATACCACACACCATCCATGAAACTTACACTAGATTCCATATTTTCCCTTTTTCATTCCTTAAACGATCGAGACACCCTTTGGACCCCATATATATCTTGGAAACATTTCATTAACTGTTTTAAAGGATGTTAAAATGAATCTTCATAAATGCCTTTCATCATTAGAAGTTTTGGGTATTACATCCTCCCCATCAGATAATTACCTCTAATAGATCCAAACATTGAATAATTACTAAGTCCCCAAGTCAAAAAGATTAGGACACTAGTCACGCATATCAGTCTCACTCTCCCATGTTTCCTCTTGAATGTTACCATGTATCCACAACACTCAGAACAATGGAATAACCTTACCTCACAAAACATTCTCACCATGATCCACAATTCAAATTAGATACTTATAGAAGGATGAATAAATGAATATATAGATATAATCAACCTCAGTCAAATTAGATGTGTCGAGATGATACTAATGATTTTGTGACACAAGAATGGAATTGTGAATACAACTATATTATTTGGGGCATCCAATTGGTATGCCACTGGTCTGATCGTCTCCATAATCTCAAACATCCCCATGTACCAAGGTACCAACTTACCATATTTATGAATCCATTGGTGACCCAACCATGGTGAAGACCAAAGAAATGCATGATTACCCCATGAATACTCAAGAGCCTGATGAAATAATCAACATATGAATTCTTCCAACCTTGGGTCATAGTCATTCATTTCCAAATCAAATGAACCTTCTTAGACATCTCTTACTCAAGACACATCCCCAACGACTATGATTTACTAACCTCCATCGAACATAATAATAATTTAAACATCTTACCATAGAGCACATCATATGGTGCCATTAAAATAGTCACTTGATAACTATTTATTTTGGGAAAATCCATGAGTGCTAATTGTTTTTTCCAAGATACCCCAATGTCTAGGACATGTGCCTTCAACATCTCTTATAGCTCCTAAATAGTATGCTTTGACTTCCCATATGTTAGTTAGAGGAAATCTATAGTTAGATGCACATGGGTATAGAACAATTTCTACAAGCCTTTCTAAAAGAACTAATTAAAATGAAGATCAGGATATGAAATAATACACCAAGGTAACCCATGGAAACATAATTTTTCTTGAACATACATGTTTCCCAATTAGTCGTTGGTAAAAGTATCTTAAATCAATAATAAGTGTTCCACCTTTTCCAACCAATAAATTTTATCCATATCATGAAACTATTCTATGGATTTCTCAAAAGAACCACCACTATGTACATGGTGAAACCAACCCACATCCATTTTGGAATGGTCAATTATTCTACCATACCACATAACCACTAATTCTTGTACTTTAATTTCTGACAGGTGTAACACTACAAAAAAAACCTATAACCTCTTTATTCGAACCTGAACACCAATACTATCCTTGATGGTCATGATACATTTTTCTTAAACTAGGATGCACTACCCATATCAAGGCCTGAATATCACACAACATCTCCTCCCATGTACAAATATGAATAAGAAGACAACCACAAACATAAACAATATCATCCTCACTCTCACATTTGCTATATTTTTTATCCCAACCTTCCTAGATTTCTCTCAATGTAAAGCACTTCATATCCTCATACTAACATTCCTTGATCTATAAAAAAAGTGTGGACTCCACTAGAAGATATTTGATGTCAAAATTCTCAGGGACCTCATGAGCCTCTATATAAATCTCATTAAACGAAGCCATAATTTTCCACTCCAAACTAAATTCCAGAATTACATGAGTATCTGTATCTATTATTAGGTCATTAACAACACTATTTCTTTTCCCTATTTTTAGGCTAACTCAATATCAAAATATTTCATATACTCAACCTATATTCTCCGTTGGAGGTTCAAATAATATTTTGAAATGATTTACTTTTGGATTTTATAATCATTATAAATAATAAATATTTCACCCATAAGTTAGTTCCCCCAAAACATTCCAGTATAAATCACCACATCAAACTTGAGATCATGCACATGATAATTTCACTCATGCAACCTAAAACTAAGTGACTCATACACCAAACTCGATCTTCATGCATCAAGACTTCAGTAATACCAATACCAGATGAATCAAAAAATAGGGTATACACCCTACCCATTTGTGGTAGGGTAAAAATAGACATGGTATTCAAATTCAAATACATCTACTAGAAGGCATTATCACATGATAATTACCATTCTTACATGAAAACCTTCTTTTTCAAGCGCCAAAGTGGTGATTAGAAGTGAGATATGTCCTTGAAGTACCTTTGGTAATAGCCTTCCAGACCCAAAAAACATTTAATTTCAAAAAAATATTGTATTCTCACAACATGGAACTATATTCACTTTTTTGGGTCCATTAACAGACCTTCCTTGGAGATTACGTGAAATAAGAAATTTACCCTGAATATTTAGATGTTGCACTTTAAAATATTGGTGTATAAATTTACCCAGAATATTTAGAAGTTGCACTTTAATATATTGGTGTATAGCCTATTCTATCTCAGTGTACTCAAGATGTTGTAAAGATTGTTGGAATGAAAATCATGATTCTTGTAGTATACCAAGATTTCATCTACAAAAACATATAAAAATTGTCTTGGTGTGGGTGGAATATTTGGTTCATGATTTCTATAAACAAAGATAGAGAATTTGTCAACTAGAAAGTCATCAAAACGAACTCATACAGACCATATCATCTCTAGAAGGTAGTTCATGTCATATCAGAAGATCTCACCCATAGATGATGATAAATTGATCTCAAATTGATTTTGTTGAACACAGAATTAGCCCCTAAGCTAGTCAAACAGAACATCGATACATGGAAGAGGATATTAGTTCTTAACTATCTTCTAATTCAGGTTTTGTTAATCGATACATAAGTGTACTGACCCATCAACCTTCATAGAAAATAGGTTGAGTGAACCCCAAGGTGAAATACATGTGGTGATAAATCTTGTAAACACCAATTCCTCTAGATGCGTCTTGATCTCTTGATTCTTTGTGCCTTCCATTATTTAAGGTGTAATGGAAACTAGATCAGATGTAGGCACAAACTCAATCATTATCTTCACATCCTACTTGGGTGAAAACCCCCATAAACTATAAGAATAATGTCATAAATCTAATATGATTCGATGGAAATATATAATTCTCTTCTTCCCAATTTCCAAGTACAAGACATTCCACTTAGTCTTTGAGCTCACCTAACCAATGAAAAATTGGACCTGCATGGCCATCCTGGATATCCCATTCCTCATTGGGAACACATGTGTCACCCTCAAGGGATTTGAGGACTACCCTTTGGCAGTAATTTTTGTTTAAAAATCACTCAAGGAATCCTTTTGATGTTATTGGGTGTGATTGTGTCTATTGAAAAGGCCAGAAGACCATGATGATGGTTCATGGTATAAAAAATTCTGGGAGTTCATAGGATGACTTGAGTTTCATGGAAAGGTGAAGTTGATTTTTAGATCTTTGAAAAGATTCATTCGAGTAAGAGTTGGGCCACCACATAGGAAAGAAAGTTCACGAGAGGAGAGGTATATGGTGAAGGTTGTACCATATCAATTATTTACGTAAAATTGATTATCACATTTTTTGGATCTGTTTTTCTATATAAAGAACTGTAATACAATTCTTAATAATAGAAATTTTCATCAGGTAAAATACTTACTATGTAAAGAAATTCAGATAATTATGGAAGTGGTTTGTGAGGGAGGATTCCATGAAGGGTGAAGTAGTTCACGAGAACTGTCTATGAATGTATTTTGGTAGGGATCTAAATATTTCAATGGAATGTGGTCAGTGGATGAGAATTTTTCCATGGAGAAGAAGTGATTTGTGGAATCGAGGGATGTACATGGAGTTGGTAAATAGATATGGTTCAAGGAGGAGGTACAAAGGGGAAGTACATGATAAAGAAAGTGGTGGCAGTTCACGGAAGAGGTGATCTACAAAGAATACGCACTATGCAGTGCAATGTAGTTTGTAGAAGAAATAGGTTGTTCATGAAGGGACTTAAATAGATCAAAAAAATCAATTTCTTTTAACTAATAGTAGATGGAAAATGGGATTTCATCCATGGATGAAAAAGTGACATCAACATAGAATCTATCTACAGTTGAGAATGCATTTTTTCATGCAAATGAAGGGAACTACAAGTCCATAAAATGTTAGTAGATCTGTTCTAAGGGTAGTATGTAAATGAAGAGGAAGATGGTGATCCTTTCAACCCATATTGGGACAAAGTATGTGACATAGGGATTGACACTTGGAAATGTAGTGAGAATACCGTAAATCATGTTAAGGCATTATGGTTAGGCATAGAAGTGATCTATCCCATGACTTCTAATTAACAACGAGCTTTATTGTGTTTGGTACATCAGAACATCATTGTTATATTGTCTATGGAAATAAACCAGTGGGGGTGAATTATGTAAAACCACTATGTCTTATGCATGATTTAATTTATGTCAATATATTTCTATAGAAGAAGGAGAGAAGTGTGTTTTTTAATGATGTAATAATATCTGATTGGGAAGTCATTTTAATCTTTCACACCATAATTCAACCCACTATTAGGGTGTCTAAACTAATGGAACTAACTGTAAAATTAGATATTGGATTGGTATAACCCCAAAAAATTGATCCCCAAAATCAAATCATACCCTATCATCTCAAGAACAAAAAACTCCCAAATGAAGCGGCAACCACTAACAGTGAGATCACACTCCTTGAATTTCCATATATATTTTCTTCACATACCACCCAAAATGTGTCAATAAATATCAAAACCACACACATGGTACACTTATATACCCAAATAATTTACAAACACTAAAGATATATAGAGTGTGATGCGCTTATAGAAGAAAAATGAATCGTACCTCGAGTAGTTGATGGGCCAACCTCTCCACATCTAGGTGCTTTATGAACTACATGACGATGACCTAACACTATACTGTAAAGACCCAGAAACATCCAGGTATTTTTTTTTAAATTAAATTCGAATTTTACGAGTCCGCGAAAATTGACGGCGTGTGACTTCGAGGTCCGGTGTGCCCAGATTTAATTTCTATAATTTTTTGTTACTTCCAGTAAAAGTGAGAGAGGGTTTTTGTATCCTTTGAATCGGTGCTCAAAATTTAAATCAGAGGACACTGTTGAACTTGAAGTGCTAGTATTCGCATAGGGAGACCTTCACCTTGACCGCAGTAGGTCGAGGGTGGAAGTTAGTTTTTCACTTTTTCATGGGAGAAGAGAAATAAAAATTATTTAACATTTTTATTTTTCTTTTGAAACATATTTATTAGAGATACGGAGGTGGGGACCACCTGATCTAAGAAACCCCCAATTTAAATCCATGGTGTTGTGGACCACTCAAACCACTTTTAATGATGGGAAAACATCTCAACTCTCCAATTAAATAAATGTGTCAAGGTAAACTAATTGTTAGTGTTATTAATTAGTGTAGGTTGGCTCCTCAATCGATTGTTGGGGAAATTACTGGAAAGGGAGAGGAGTTATAAGGGAGTGATTTTGGAGGATCAAACTCTCCAATGAAGAATACCTCCCAACAAAGAACGCCTCTCCAGTGAAGAATGAGGAACTGACCCTGAGCCCAAATCGGAAGCGCCTTGTAGAAGCAATCAACGTAGACTCTTCAATGACTTCGTCTTCATCCTTGTGCCTCCTCATACGGAACCTTCAAGGTATGGTTTACTGTTGATTTATATCCCCTTACACTGTTCTTTTAGACCCCCTTTATTCTTGAATGATATTGTCGCTTGCTACCATTCTAACATGGAGGGTGCGTGGCAAACGAACATGGCCCAACCCCTCCGAAAATCATTCTGGTGTATGATGCATTCTTCAGGATAGAGGATGACGATGACTGGTGGTAGAGACATGAAACAGTGGGACTCGAGACCAGTAGCTGACACTTCGGCTAGGCACAAAGAAGGGGGTAGCACGACCATGCCGCTGGAGAAGAGCCGCGGCCCTTCGGTTGCGATGGAGCAAGGGAGGCGACAAGTCGTGTGAAGGGGCGGTGGTGCGAGACCATGCCGCCTGGCAGAGAAGAACCACAGACTTGTGCCGTGGCGGTGAGGCAAGGCACGGCCGGCTTGACGTTGGCCACCGGTGAAGGCGCTGTGTGTGACCGCTCCATGCAGAGGAGGACAGCTCTCCGACCAGCCAGCCGTGTGTCGAGCAGACGCTACACCACTGGCCGGCGCACCACAGGCCGCCGCACCGTGGGCCGCCGCCCAGTGGGCTGGGTCAGATCCCGCGGGCCAGGTCTGACCACAAGACAAATCCGGGTTGGGCTGTGTTGACCAAAACTGGGTGGGGTCGGTCCCTTCTGGGTCAGACTGGACCTGAACCAACTTCGACCCCTTTCCTTTCTTTTGGCCATATCTTGAGCTACGAGCTTCTGTTTGACAAACCGTCTTCGGCACCGAAAAACGTAGATCAGGATGGTCCTTTTTGTATACCCCACCTGAGTTTTGGATAAGGTTGCCGTATGAATAGGTTGGATCAGACATGAATTCAACCGGGCCCTCAGGACTAAAAGGCCAATAACTTACAGACCGGACGTCCCATTGACGCATCGTCTATTGATTAGAGACCACTTTTACGTGATGGTCATTTGGGATACATCGTTTTGGGACTTTGTGGTAGTTGGAGTATCAAACTTTTCTTGAAGAGTGTACCCTCCCGAAATGAAGTGATCCTAGGGTGGGAACCCTATAGCTGGCTGTAACATGAGAAAGAGATCCTATGTGGGTTTGTGCTTTGGGATCCTTTGGGGGTTTTTGTTCGAGAGTCTCACTTGGATCCAATCTAGGAATCTAGGTGGGACTACTCTAGGATCCTATGTGGGTCTACTATACTAGGATCCAATGTTGGTCTGAGGATGTACTAGGATCCTATGTGGGTCTAATGATTTAGGATCCTATGTGGGTCTGATGATTTACGATCTTACGTGGGGTTTCCTTTAAACAGAGTAAGATGATTAAGTAGTTACATATAATCATTCAACTACTGTACCTAGGTTATACCTAGTGTGAGCTGAGTCTTTACCTTTGTGGGAATCTTCTGTGTGTCATACCTTTGTGGTATTTACCTTTATGGTGATACCTTTGTGTATTCTTCTATGTGGAACACCTTTCTAGAACTTACCTTCATGGTGATACCTTTGTTGTATTCTTCTATGTGGAATTACCTTTGTGGTACTTACCTATGTGGTGTTAGTTCGTGGTATTTATTTCTTTGTAGAAAAGTTGAGCTTTGGGTTTTTGAGTTGGACCTTGTGTTTCCTAATGAATGAGATGAGTATTCTTGATAACTTATGTATATGTATGTGCATATATCTAAATAGGGTTGTCAGTTACATACATACTTTTTGGTTTATACTTTGTGGATTTTGTGAGACAATTGAGGGTCTCGAGGTCCCTACTGCATATTGTTATACTCACCCCTACATGGGCTATGCCCGCACCTTATTGTGTTTGGTGTAGACAATGGAGAGCACTAATTGAGGACGAGGGTACTAGGACTAGAGGTATCTCAGAGGTGGAAATTATACGAGGGGTACCATAGAGACGGCCGCTCGAGAGATGTACCTACCCTTCTGGTAGGATCCTTGGTGGGTGATCACAGGAGCTGTTTATTTTACTTGTATCTCCCAGTTTTACTTGTACTTATCAGTTTTCTTGTACTTTTCAGTTGGTCTTATATTCCGGCCCCATTTTACTTTCTATACACACTCTTTATACTATAGTTAATTGTGTTTGTATCCTTATGTGTGTTTTGTTGTGTGTGTATATAGGTTATAAAGGCAATTCTTTCCCGGTATTAGGGAATACGCCTTACGGTGCTAGTCGCCAGCCCCTGGCCTATGGAAGGTGGGCTTGGGGTAGTCTCGATGTGGGATCGGGGGACGGGTCATGACATATACCTATAGCTCGAGTCTATGTTTCCAGTGTTATAATACCCTAAATAAAGGAACACCCTTTTCCCAATGTAACTTTTTCACCTTCTTGACTGGAACAATAGTTTGAACTCTAAATAACTGACTGATATAGTGTCGGTGACCCTTTGTCCACGCTTTATACCATCCATGATATTACACCACCACCTTCCTACTCTGGGTTCCTATAGAACCACTATATTTGAAGCATCCTTAAAAATGTTTGAAATTCAACACGTTATCCTATATATTGACCCTACATGTGTCCTAGACTATCACACTGTCAGTGAGCGACCGAACTACTCCCCTGGGAGATTGTTCCTCTTCCCAGAATAATCTTTCCACTAATACCCAGGTGTAAACTAGCACAACAGCGCTTCCTACTATCATAATACATACAAACAGATCAATCATATGGAACTATTATCACGCCAAAAGATGTTTCATTTAGGATTCCCTAAAAAATTAGACCACAATCCCCCACCTCAGAAAACCAATTGAAGAGGAAGATATTCACCTATAAATTGATATCAAATCCATGTTCATCATGAATGAGCCTTTCTATAATAATCTCATCTCCAAAAAAATCCGTGAAAAACTTCTTAGATCAATGAGGCCTCCAATATAATCCATATATTACATTTTTCCTTGATTCCAGGGCATAAACACCTATGCCTCCACCTTCTGAAAAGGTCTGAGAGTAAAAAATTTCACGGAATATTTCCTATAAGTCCTTCCATGTCAGGAAATATATCTTCTCATCACGAGCCCATATATTCCACCAATGCTTTTCAGTCCCCAAAGTATATAAATCACTGGATTTAGTCTCTTTTTAATTAGGGTCTAAAATTAGTCAATGATTTTTTGGAAGTACTCAATCCAATAATTTTTTGCTTCTAGTCCACCTTCTCTAGAAAACATCGGTGGGTGTTGTAGTTGGAACTCTCCCATCAAATAAAACATTCTTAATGTATCCTTTCCTAGGTCTCACTCTCAAAAATATATAAAATGGGAAAGTTCATAAAAAAAAAGACAGACCCATCTATTACTCGGATCCAATGAGGTTTCCATCCATGCTATTAGATGATCATTCTCGGTGATACACTCTTGTCGTCCAACTGGTTGACATCATCATGGTAGAATATCTCTACCACTACAAACACAAATATTAAAACACATAACATAAGGTTTCAAAAATTTAAATGAAGTGGGTTCACAACCATCCATAAACAACTAACACCACATACGCTATACCAAAGAACATGACCACAATCCCAACAACATTTCCTAACCACCCTTAACATGGGCCATTTTAAACACGAGGGTAAACCAACTCCCAAAATTTTTCTCAAATTATTTTTTTAACCATAAAATAGACATCATTAAATTCCTATTATAATGACCAAATTTTTAATAGGAACATTTTTTTTTAAATTTACAATTGAATAAAGATGCATTTGTAATTATCATAGCAGACCATACGAATTTTCATGTGTGTTTCAAGCAGAAATCAGGTAACATGTATCTCTAACTACCTAGAATGATGCATGAATATAAAAATTCATTCCATTCCATGTCAAAGATGAAATATAAATAAATAATGAAATCACAATACAAGTTCATCATTCAAGGTGAAATAAAATTAAACTGTAAAGATAAACATAAAAAAACATCAATCACACCCAGGGTACATTCAATCTTCCCCCGTACATGGGTTAACTACTTCTATGAAAGTGGCCATTTACAAGAGATCAAAATTATTAATCTAAAATATAAATTACCCAAAAATATACATAATAGATATAAATATATTAATACCACTTCAAAATGTCCCAACCTAGGTTCCACTAACCAACTCCCCAAGACCGTTTGTTACATGACATTTGGCACAACTCCCCACTAACTAGCAATGATGGTCTAAAGAAACCCTAGGGTAGAATATACCCTCTTTATCAGAGTAAGAAACAATAGTTAAGATAAGTAAAAACAGATCAACACAATAGATAATCATGAATTCCAAAAAAATACAAAAAAAATGGAATTTACCCACTAGTAATTAATAAATATGTCATTCCTTTTCATACAACACTATGTGTGGTGGAAAACCCAAAATAATGATAAGATGAATAATTCCTAAAATGGGTATCAACACTAAGTCTAGTTCCCTCATCCATGAACATCCCTTAACACCCAGATCACCCCTATATCATATGGCCACTTCCCATATTCTGACATGCAGCCATGAAGTCTGCTCGGGTACCAAATGATGGCCTAAGTAGTGTTCGAGTACAACTCAACAGACCACCACTAATAGTGTCTATAAAATAAAAATTCTAATATCGTGTATACAAAAGTACTGGTAATAATAAACCACAAAAATAAAAAGGATACATAATTATCATTTATTAAATCAACTACTTTCATTCCCTTGTTGCATGTTTTTTCAATCATCATTAAACCATCTTTGAACTATGTTGGTAAATTGAACTAGGTGATAAAAGGTCCTGGTTTAAAAAACATTGAACCACATTCCATGAATGCAGACCGGTTTCTAAACTCCATGTCTGACCATCCCACCATGTATCAAAAGGATTATAGACTGGTAATCATGGATCCTAATGCCATTAATCCAACCGAGTTTCGAAACACAATTTTTGACCATCAAAACAATGATATGAAACGTAATATCTGAACCCTTGGGTTCATGAGAATTTCTCCATTCCCTGAACAACAACTGTGCATAGTGGCACCTAGAGCATTTGTATGACACTAAAATAGTAGTGGAGTATCTATTTAGTATCCTACTACCATATATCACAGACACATAGTTTCAACATCATTAACCAATTCATTTTAGAATAACAACCATGGTGTAACATTTCCATATGATCACATTTTCATGTTTCTTTACAAACATCATGTTCTCAGTTCCCAAAATAACCCCATATTACCATTTAACACATCACTTCAACGCTTCATTCTTTTATTATACAGGAAAAAAGACCCATCACCACATGTGAGATCATAAAAAACCTGTTTACGGCGGCCTAAAATTATGAATCCCAAGGTGGTACCCCCTAATCAAGTTCACCAATTCCGTATTCATTTGAAAATAACTAGAAACAAATGTTGGTACCTTGATTAGCCACCTCATAGACACCATGTAATCAGCTAATTTATTACCTTCATGCCATGTATGAATAAATTATATGTCACTGCTACAAAGGCAGTCTCTACAATTCTTGATAACATAAGAAATCGACCATCTAGGTTAAATATTACAATTCACCATGTCCTGGAAGATATAGGAATCAGTTTAAATTTGACTAAGAGATAAATTCTACTGAGCACAGAACAAGATACTCGTACACATAGCCTGGGGATTTGGCTAAAGAAAACTCCCTCTCTTAAATGATGTTGTAAATGCATGCCGAATACTTCCACTACCATACCGAACAAAACCAACACCTCTAATGCATTTCCCAATGTATGATCCATCAATTTTATGTTTCAAGCCTGTTTTAGGAGGTAACTAGCAAACCCAGTAACCTCTTTTCACCTATGTAGAAGGGGATAATACAAAATAATATGACTGCATATTCCTTAAGGAAGGAGTATCACTTGAAATTGCTGAGCACATAACCATGTTTATTATAATAAATCACATCTTTAAGATAACAGACCGAGATGTGGAATGATTACCCTCAAAACGAGACTTGTTTTTTAACTGCCAAATACCCCAACACCCTACACTAAGAGTCACTTCTCTTGATGTATTTTCTAGACCTCCACCATTCAAACAATGAAACCATTTATCCAGAAAAAAAGTTTCATCAGAAAATGAGCCTAAGATATTTTTGAAATCACCAAAATAACTCTAAACATCCATGGCCCATTCACTCTCAAAGAACAGATGATTGGAGTTCTCTTATTTATTCACACTGCGACAATGACATTTAGAAACTAGATTAATGCCCCTTCTTTTCACATTTTCATCTGTGGAAATAGCCTGGTTTCTAATTCTCCATACAAGGAAATTTAATTTCGTGTTACTACTACCACACCACACATTACTATTCCATTTATCATGTCTCCCATGGGAAATAAATTTTTTTTTAAACTCTTTAGAAAAAACATGCCATAATTAGAGGTAGTGAACAAATTTTTTTTCAAGATCAACATTTAAAACAATACGGTCAAAAGTCATTCTTTGATCTTCATCAGGAATAGTGCTGATAAAATCAAGAATGCTAATGGAATCCCTGAAAGAAATCATGGGAGTTGGACAACCTGGAAAACCAATAGCCAAGCCTACCCAATTATGATTCCAAAATGAAATGTATCCCCTACCTATAATCAATTTTGAATCCTGATGAATGAAAAGTATAATACTCCAAATTAAAGACCATAAAGGAAAAAAATGTTTACGGTATTCCACAGGCTCTTCACCTTGTAAATAAATTATTTTACCCCAGAGAGTGCATCCCTCCACAACCTCCCATGAATGTTTAGCATCAATACAATGCACCATATCCCCTAGACTCCTGACATTAATTTCACCCTCATAAACTAGCCTTGCCAATCTATCCCATGATGACCAATGAAATTTCCCCTCAAGATGATCATCCCAAATAAAATCAGCCAAGATTTTTTCTATAGCAACAATAAATCCCTTTGTAACAATGGTTATTGATAGCACATGAATCAGAATATCCAGCAATACACTAATGATTAATGTAATCCTACCACCAAAGGTTGGAAAATGGGTTTTCCAGTATAATATACATCTCGTTATTCTATTAACAATGCCATCAAAGTATATGATATGAATATAACCTGGAGATATTGGAGAGTGAAGATATTCAAAGGGGAAAGAACCTTTCTTAATGTTCATCAATGTGGATATAGATAAGACTTTCTTGTCACCACAGTTGTTAGAGATATACATATTTCCCTTTTCCCTATTTATAACTTCCCACTCTAGAAACTTTATTTATCCAAAACCTTAACAAGACCACTAACCAATCTAACACTAGAATTGGTAAAAATCAGAGTATCATCAGTAAACATCAAATGTGAAATAGATGGATGATTCATTCTTCTTAGATAAGGTATAATTTCACTTGTGGAAAAACTTTTTATTAATAAAATGACTCAAAGCATATTGATTGAGAATAAAAAGGGTTGAAGATAACGGTTCCAATATCCTTAGACCACGTGTTTCCTTGAAAAAACCATGAAATTTACCCATGTATGAAACTGACATCTAGGAAGAGCTAAAACAACTAAACAGAATATCAATAGACCTAGATAAAAATACCATACTTTCAAAAAACATGATGATAAACCCCCATTCCATTTTTTCATATGATTTGTCCATGTCAAGATTGAAATACATATTTGATTCATGAAATTTGAATTTAATGTCACGAAACATCTCATGAGCCAATGCAGTCGCTCCCTGGATAGAGTGACCTCTACCAAAACAATGTTTCCTCTATGGAAATCTTACGAGAAACAAAAACTGTCTGCCACAAATTTAGGATACTTGATAAGATTTTATAGGGAAAATTGCACATACTCACTAACCTATAGTGATGAATTGATGATGAGTTTTTAACATTGGGAAGCATAAAAAGATTATCAGCACCAACCACCCTTGGAATAAAACCACATCAAAAGAAGTCCTGAATGGCTAGAATAATCTCATTTTTAACCACCAACCATGAACCCAAATTAAACGAACCTAAAAAACCATCAAGGATCAGATCACTTTCTGGATTAAGTTTCATCAAGCCATCATGAATCACCATCTCGTCCGAAACATCCTCTAGCATGAAATTTTCCAAATTAGACCTCATATTCGGAATCTCCTCAAATAAATCTTCATTCCCACTAGGATAAACATTCACAATATTCATATTAGAATAAGCAAGTAAATTTTCAAATAAGGAAAACATTAAGGACCCAACCACATCCATATATCCCGAGAACAAACCATCATCAAGATGAATATTCATATTAACCATTATTCTCCATTATTTTATAAACACATGGAAATAAGATGAATTTTTTTCCTTCGCTCATCCATTTTAATCTTTCACTTTCATGGTAAATATACTTATGTTTCAAGATAAGTTCTTACATAGCATATTTATTACCCTTAAAGACCTTGTAGATCCCGTCATCCCACCTATCTTCAAGTGTTCTTTAGAAACATTCAACCTCCTATTTCATATACTCAAAATCTTGATCAATATGAGGAAGATTTCATGCCCAATCATGTAATATACACTTGAGACGTCTCAGCTTGCTATGGATAGCTACTTGAGAATAACCTTGAACGGTTTCCTCCTAGAAAACATTTGACAATCTGGTAGTAATAAAGGATATCATTCTAATGAGCATAGAACTGGAAATAATATCTTCCTATGAGTCTTGGAGATAAAGAAACAAGGAGAGGGGAGTGGTCTAATATCCCATGAATGAGATGATCTACTTTCTCATTAGAAAACCTAAAAAAATCATGCAAATTTTCATGACATCGATCAAGGAGGCTCCAACAACATCTACTTACCTTCTGGTTATTACACCACATGAAATAGTATGCAGAGTAACCAATATTAGTAAGACCCTTTATTACTATGAACTAAACAAAACTCCTGTTATCCACATGAGTAAATACACCCATCCCTTTCTTCTCACCTAGCTCAACAATAATTTTAATGTCACACTCAAAAATCCATGGTTGATCCTCTGAATCAAATATATTCAATCTCTACAAAAATAGTTCCCTCCTTTGAGCCTCACAACTACATTAAACAAAAGATAAAAAAAGGAGATCACACCTGTGTTTATTTTAACCGTTATGTGTTGATAAAAAGCTTTAACTAAATACAATGAAGCATATTTATTCCCGATAACCTATATATGATGATAATCTAGATATCCATGAAACCGTACATGAATTATCATATTACAAGAAAAGTCATTGATCTGACTCAGTTTATGCTTGTGCTCCAGAATAACAACACAAACACCTTATTCTTATTAATATATGTGTCTAAGAAATCAGTCTTAAATCATGCACCAATGCCACGAGCATTCCATATGATAATCAGAATCATTGAAACAATCTAATTATGAATTTTTCCCCAGGAATCTTGGTTAGACTAGAATGAGATTCTAGATATTCCTTAATATTTTGAAGTTTCACTGTAGTACACACTCCAGTATCAAAGCACAAAATAGGCTTGACAGTAGAAGCCAAAAAATAACAACCTCTATCGATAAACAATATCTCTATTATTATGGATTTTCAAAGGTCCTTATTTTCTAAAACAACTTCCTTGCTAAATGTCGAGCTACCTTGAGAAGGAAGAAACGATCCATGTGAAGACCCATACCCTCTCCCATTATCTTTTAGAGAAGGGTCTCTATACATACCCCTGAAAACACACAGAGACTAGTCATCCTTATCCATATCAACTAGATACTTTTGTAAAGACAATGTTTTGGATAACAGAAAAAATAAATTTCAGAGGACCAACTAAGGAAAAGAACATTTTGACTAAACCCTCTTAATACATTATTAAGACACGTGAATTCATAAAACTATTAGTGATCATTAGTGATTTATAAAAATCATGTGCTTCTTTATTAGATAAACGAAAAATGCTATACGTAGATAATATATCATATTTTCAAGAATACTCATTATAACTATTTATTAATATCAGATTACTAGAAGCTAAATCAACATCATACAGGTTTACCTACCAACCAATAACACCATCAGAAATAATGAGCCTGCTAACCATCTCGTCATCCAAAGTCTCACCCCTTTCAATTGAATTCTATAAATGCATCCCACCCCAATTAGATTTCCTACATATCTGCACTAAATATCCTTCCAGACATCAATGAAAACAATACCTTGGAAAAATCGGGTAAAAATGTCTTGGTTACAGGAAAGTGACCCCTTCACATACAGAGAAACCCTTTCCAAAATCCGAAATGATATATCAAGTTCGCCACAGATATTCACATTTGATACATCTGCACGCCCCCTATCGTTTTTGTCCAAACATTGAAATCCTTTGAGAGAATCCCCAATAGCTTTGAGAAATGAAATATTATGCAAGGGTAATGGAAAACCAAGAAGTTATATCCACACTGTTGTATATGGTATTTCCTTCCCCTTATGGACATTGAGAGACCAATACAATAGATTGAACCTCCATTGATCCATTTTTTGAGAAGAATTATGAGATGCATTTAAAAATACCATTAATAAGAAAAATATAGAAAAAGAAGATCGATATACTAGTGAAACCATTACCAGAGTAGAATGACCCCAAGATTCGACTAACTTCTTGAAGATCGAAATAGATGGCTTTGCTGATCCAAACTGAGAAAAAATAGTCCATTTCAGACAACCAACTACCTCATAATAAGCCCCTAATGGAAATTGCACTGACAAACTAGAGGCATCTCAGAATATTGTTTGATGAAATGGCTGGATCTCTGGTAAGTCGGACAAACCTAAACCCTGGGATGACCCACAGAGAACATATTTGAACTATTTGAAAGATAAAAAATCCCAAACCCTATGCATGAAAAAATTATCAACATAAACACCGTTAAAACATCCCCCAGAAGATAGATCAAGCCGAAAAGTGCCAGAATTAGAAGATGAAGGAAAAAACCCTATTTGATGGCCGAGCTTTCTGTGTGTAGGGCGGGTTCTCTTGAGATATTTAACACATTCTAACCATTTATTCGCCTTTTCCAAGCCATTTAATTATGATACCAAGAATCAATAACTAATTATCATATCAATTAATTTAGCCATTATCAAATACCTTTATATTATAGTTAAGATGAATATCTAATCATTCCCTGCTAATAGTTTAATAAAATTTTCTATTTGATTAATATCATAAACCCCAAAATTTATCATTCAAAATATCAATATCTCTTGTTTAAGGAGTGGTCCACCCCATAGATGTCCATGGTACTATAAAAAACATCATCATCAAATCCGATAGGGATCATGAGTGTTTTATTTATTTTTCAATTAAATAACTTATACTTTTTGATAAAGGAAACCAAATAGAAAACAATTATATACCAACACACAACAACATAAAAATTAAAAATGGGAATAAATACTATGGGATATAAATTATCGACCACCTAACCCATGTAATTTTAATAATGATCACATAACCTTGTAATTTTATTCCAAATAAAACCCACTTTCAAGACCTAACCTATAAATATTCCTATAAAGTGTTATTTTGGGATTCCTAAAGAAAATAATAACTATAAAAAACCTTAACCATAAAGTAGATATAAGTGGAGTGTTAGACACACTTGGATCTTCGATATAAACCCATAGGTACACAAAATGAAATATAATTAAGAGATATTGATCCTTGGGTAATAGGAGAGGGTTTGGTTTGTCATCAAGGTTATTATAAGAAGGAAGTAGGATGAATTATGGTTATGTTCTGTAAAGACCTTAACCCCAGTTGCCTAGATATGATACCCTAATTTTTTACATTGCAATATAGATATGTAAGAATAATCCTAAAGGACTGAATAGTTCAATAGATTTGAAAATCTACATACATATTGAAGTTCAAAATTACAACATTAAAAGATAGACAATATGAAAATTCCATTGGAAACATCCATAACTCCTAGAATATCCTTTTATATAATTCATAATATACTTATTCTCATAATGGGGAAAAATAAAAATAAGATAGAAGTGAACTCAGATCCTTCGTATGTGTAAGAAATATAGTGTAAGCATAAATAATAATGTATGGTGAATAACTAAAGGCACACATGCCATTAAAAATAATCTTGAGCATAATAAGGAAGGAATAAAATATGATTATATAATTCCATAATAAATCATAACCTTGGATATCCTACTTGTTAAATAATCACATGGACTATAAATTACTATTTTCATAATGATGGAATGCATAATTTGGGAGGCCATAACCATTCTGTCAAGGCCTCATGACAACACTATATATATAAACAAGTAAAAACCCAAACTAGTTTTGCTCATCATACCTACCGATGCTGTGAGAGCATATATAAGGCCCCACCCAACACATAATAAGTCTAATGAAATAATCATATGAAAGGGGTGAATCATAATCAACATATATCTTCACATTGAAACTGAACAAGGAAATTTAAATAACTTTCCCCAATTAGTTAATATAATTACAAACCATTCAATGAAATATTGTGGATGGTATCAAGATAGCACATCCACAATAAATAAAATTACAAACCATTAAATAAAATGTGTTAGAAGATATCATAAAATATTAATCCCAATTAAACATATAAATCCACATGAGTGTTTAAATAGTTTAAAACCATCTTATAAAACCTATAAGAAATTCTTGAGAGAAAAGCTATTTTATTTTGGAATGTTGTGTTCTTTTGGAAAAGTCATTGTATAAACCCATAACTGGAAAAAGAAATATTTTATCCACAATAAAATGAGTAATTATGTAATAAAAATTTAGTATTAGAAGATATAATAGAGTACACATGAAAATAGGTAATAATTTGAGTTGTTCCCTTAAATTGGGCATGTATATTGGGAAGAAAACAGAAGGGAACCCTATAAAAAATTTATTATACAATACAAGAATGATGAATTGATATAGATATATGATTTTAATTTATATATATATATATTAACAATTATATACAAATAATGAATAATTACATTCGATTATAGAAAAAGAAATCATAACCCAAATAAAAATGGAAGTTCGGGAAGAAAACCCTTACCTTATGTCCCAATGTTTTCTTCACTTGACATTAATGTATTAGATAATATAATTAAATTAATTAAGTAGTACCTTATTTACAAATATTCAATTAATTATAGTTTTATTACATTTATTTTGTCCTTATTTAAAAGTTATAAGATTGAATTCTGTCATTCTAGAGTGATTGTTTCCTTAAATTCACGATCAGTTCGCATGATTATAAGTATTGGAGTTCATATAGGATTTGTATAACTCTCCATAATTTTAATTTCATGTTATTAATGAAAAACCAGAAGTTTAATTGATCCAATTTATAATTATTTTTCCACATAAGAGGATGAATCATTAGATAACACATTAATGATAACCGTTTAGATTAATTTTAGCGGTTTTCCGATCAAAATGAACTAGTTTTGTTTTATTATTTAATATCAAGAATATAAAATGGTTAAAAAAATTAAATAATATATATTAAATATTTTATAATCGTGTTCATCCATGAAATTTTTTTCACAACCAGCCTTGATAGAGAAATTAGAGAACAAAAGTTCGTCATCTGTAATGGTTGTGAATCAGCACCTCATAGACAATGATTTCATTTAAAAAAATAAAGATTAAAGAGATTGATGATTGATATTCAATTAACATGATATCATTATAGTATATATATGATAATAGTTTTATCATGATAATTTTGAAAAAATAGGTGTGTAAAGAATAATAAAAGAAAATAAATTGAAATGAAATTAAAAGTAAAAGGATGAGGGTTTACCTCTTGAATTAACCTCCATGAGAACCTCATTGCGGAAATGGGTTTCGGTATTTTGGAAAGACCAAGTGCTCATAGACGTGGGGAGAGACTAGGAAATAGGATTTAGGAAGAAAATTTACAAGCTTCAAGGCATAGATGAGTGAGGATATGAGGGGGTAAGGTGTGGTTTTTATAGTGGTAAAGGGGGGTAATTTTTTAATATTTTATTCATTAGTTTATTATTTTGTCACAAAACAATGAATTGTATGAAAATTATAACAAAATATCTAAAACTAATGAAAGATATGTCAATATTATGGTCTTAAATTATCCATATATCTTCCATGACTCAATAAATTAGGTATTTATCATTTATCACAAATTATCATAGTTTATTATTCACAAAAAATCATGTATTTTTCAAAAATTGCAAAAAATAACCATAACCATTCTTTAATGTTCATAATTATAAAATTTAATTCATTTTATAAAAATAATTCTATAAAGATGTGACATTTATTTTTGAAAAAATATTTTTTTACTTGAAAAATATATATTTTAAATTAAAAACTGATTTTATAACACATTCAAAATTTTATTAATGTTTTATAAAGATATTTTAAAATCATAAGACAAAAAAATATTGATTTATAAATATAGATTATGAAAATTAGTAATCTCTTAAATAATCTCGTTAGTTATAAAATTTTAATTAAATAACTTTCAATTAAAAAATACCAACAATTAAATATTAATTTTTAAGATATACTATTACATTTATTTTATATAATTATATCATACCTTCACTAATGAGATGCCTAAATTTTATTTATACTTTCATGGCTGATGTTACTATTCATTAGGTAGATTTATTATTCAAAAGGGTCATATTACTATTCCAAAGTGAAAATTACTATTTCATTCCTATAAGTTCTTTAACTTCTTAAAATACCTCTTATTTAATCCATTATTAAGTGATAAGAATTGTATGGTGCTATCTATGTTGTCTTATATGATTCAAAATATATAAAAAAACAAAGGAAGAGAAATCTCATTGATCGAATTATGGGTCATTACATTCTCCACACCTACAAAACTTTCATCCTTGAAATTACCAAAATTTCATGTTACAAAATGATTTGGGTAGTTATTATTCATAAGTTCCATAGAGTACCACATTACCTCTTTAATTTTATGATTTTTTCAATGTACCATTACCAAATGAGTCGACTGATTTTTTAACACCTTTTTTTAGTGTCCAGAGTCAGGATCTGCTCTTCATAGTAAGGTAAGCCATGTTCCAATTATATTCCCTAAGAAGCGAGGACATGCATTGGGTCTAGAATTTACTACCTAAAAAAAGACATGTGGAAAACAATGTGTACCAAAGAAAGTCTTGGGTGCATTTCCAAACAATAATCCAAAATATCAATTCTCACCAGAATTTCAGAACTGCCAATGTACATGGGGCTCAATTTCCCTTTCATCCCTAATCTTATAACAACCTTTTATGGAGACACTTTCAAGAAAACTTTATCTCCCACTTGAAATTAAAATTCCTCACGTTGATTATCGGCATAAATATTTTTCAATATTTGATATAATTTGATATGGGTTTGAATGTTTTTTACCTTCACTATGGTCTCCTCCACAATCTTTGGGCATAAAAGCTTCATTTCACCAACTTCATCCCATAATGTTAGTGTATTACATCTCTCTACATACAATACTTTATATGGTTCCATTTGAATAGTATAATGGAAAATATTGTTGTAGTAGAACTCTACCAAATGTAAATAAAGTTCCCACATACCTTGAAAATCAGGTTAGAACAATCTCAACATTTTCTCTAGTGTTTGGATCATCCTTTATGATTTCCCGTTAGTTTGTGGGTGATATGAGGTACTAAAATCAAGCTCCGTAACCAAGGATTTTTGAAGACTTTTCAAGAATTTTTAATGTAAACTGTGGATCAAAATTAGAATAAATTGAGAGTGGTTCTCCATGACCACATAAAGCATCATTAATATAGATTCGTTCAAGACCCTCTATTGGAAAATCCTCATTTATTTTGAGGAAATGGGTTGATTTGGTAAGATGGTCAATAACAAACCATATTGCATCATTCCTTATTGGGGATTTTGTTAATCCAATGAAAATAATCATAGTGATTTCTTCTTATTTCCATTTATGTATAGGTATTGGTTTCATGAATCCTCTAGGATATCGTCTTTCAACCATCACATATTGATAAACTAAACATCATGATATATAATCAGTAGTTTCTTGCTTCATGTTGTACCAAAAAACTATTCCTTAAAATTTGTATGCATCATAGTGCTACTATGGTGTATAGTGAAATTCAAACTATGAGAATCATCTAATAACTACCTTTTTAGCTCGAGTATATAGGAAACACAGAGCCTTCTCCCAAAATTTGTAATTACATATTCGTAAACAATGTCTCGAAACTTCCCATCATTCACATATTTAATTTTATTTTGTATTTTATAATCTTCATATTCAGAACAATTAATTCTTTACAATAAGGATAGTTTGGAAACCAGTTGAAAGTGTAATGATACTTCACATTCTTTGATAATTCCCATATCAATCCTTGGGAGATTCATATACATGGGATCGTTTTCAATCCTCATTTTTTAAAAACTCCATGATCCTTCCTACTCAATGAATCTTCCAACATATTATCCTTCCGAAGAAGGTATTGTATGGATCAATCATAATTCTTGAGTAGCTTGAGCCATAGCCTTTTCCTAATGTTGAGTTCTTTCTGTGAAAAGATATATTTCAATATCTTGTGATCTGTATATATCCCACATCTTTCACCATAGAGAATATTTCTTTATATCTCCACAGAAAAGGTTACATCTTCTAAATCAAGATTAGGAGTTGGATAGGTATGTTCAGAGTTTTTAACAACCTTAATGCATTGGCAAAAACTCTACCCTTCGGCATAAGGAGACAACCAAGTAATTTCTTCGATGCATCACTATAAATCCTAAATCCACCATTTCCCCATGGTAGAGTCAAGATTAGATCATTCTCTAACCACTTATTCAATTCTTTAAAAAATTCATCCAATTATTTTTTGCATATGATCTTATCCCCATTATGAGTAGGCTTAGTTAATGGGTTAGCTAATCGAGTGAAGTTCTAAATGAAAAACCAATAATGGCCTAATATACCAATAAAACTACATACCTCAGTTATGTTCATTGGTGTAGGACATTCTTGAAAAGTCCTTTTCTTCACATGATCAACTATGATTCCACTTCTTGAGACAATATGTCCGAAAAAAGAAACCGTTGGAAGAAATAATATAAACATTCTAAAAATCCTATATAACTCGTTTCTTCTAAGATAATTAATAATAGTTTAAAAGTGATTCTCATGATCATCGTATATTTTTTAGTATAACAATATATCATCAATAAATACCACAATGAAGTCATAATGATATTCCTTAAAACACTATTCATTATATCTATGAATTTAGGGGGTTTATTAGTCATTCCAAAAGGAATTACTGCAAACTCATAATTCCCATACAAAGTTCAATATTCTATCTTTGGTATATCTTCCTTCCTCACATGCCCCTGATGATATCCAATTCGATGGTTAGTATGTGAAAAATTTTAGGCTCTGTGAGTCTGATCAAATAAATAATCAATGAGAGCTAGAGGATACTTGTTCTACATCATAATATCATTGATTTCGGAGTAGTCAATGTACAAACTCAAATATTCTTCATTCATTTCAATAAAGAGAACATGATCTCCCAATGGAGAAACACTACGGAGAATAAATGCCTTACCACTCAAATCCTCTGCTTTTTTCTTTAGTTCCACTAATTCTATTATTTATATTCTCTAAGGAGTCTTTGATATGGGCCTTTAACCAGGAATTAAACAAATAGAAAACTCAATTTCCTTGTCTATAGGATTTCCAAGTAAATTTAATAGAAACACATCAATGTATTCTTTCATAATAGGTACATCCTTAGTTTGATGATTTATATCCCCACCCATAGATATTTTGTTCTCTTCCTCCCTTGGAATTTAATTTTGTAGGGCTACTAAGGGTGGATCTAGAGAAAAATCAAATGGAAAGGTTTTTATACTAAATATAAGGGAATTAACATCAACCTAAAAAATTATATCATCTTTGTTGTTGAAATATATTTTCAAATCATAATTTCAAATAAAATCCACACCATGTTTTATATCAAAATCAATAATGGGTATTATGATCACATCAGAAACTAAAGCACATCTATATGTTATACATGGGACTAATCAAAACATCTTTATTTCAATGATACTAACCATATAAGTTTTGACTAATATATCTTGTATGAAAAAATTTGAAAATATCTAATTTTCTTGGAAAAAATGGAAGATATAAAAGAATGAGATGATCCAAAATCAAATAAAGTATTGTCTATGTTTGGGGAAATGATTAAATTTCTTGCATAAAAATCATTATGAACATCATCCTCAGCTATTTTGATAAAATAATATTATGCTTTCTACCTTGGCCTTATTTTAGGAATGTTTCTTTGAAGTCTATGACATTCATGTGCATAATTTTCCATTTATTCACAATTATAGAATTGAACATTGGTATATTATTTCTTTCCTTTACAATCATAGGTCAGGTGGTATTTTTTTCCACACATATAATAGACTCACATTCCCTTTAGAAATGTTGTAGGGTATTTCTATATATAATAATTACATAGAAGAATGTAAAACCTTCCCTTATTAACCATTTCCTTTATTCCTTTTCATGAGTTTTCTACAATCCTCATCTTATATGCATTTCATTTAAATTCAAATGACATAGAGATTTCCTTTTCAGTCCTCACAACACATGATACTATATATTGGTATGATGAGATTGTTTGGAAGAGTAGTGCCCATCAAGGGAATGGATTTAAATCATTAAGGAATCATGTAATATTACTTATTGGGTTATATATTTAGTCCAAAAAACTTATTTCTAACCTAGTGATGTTATCTACATACTTTGTAACATTCTCATATTCTTTTTTACTTAGACTCAGATATTTCCTTTCCATATATGCTAGTTGTTCATATAGAATGAATTTTTTTATAAAAAGATCATTAAATTCAATCCATTACATGTTTTCTATTTCTTTATCCTTTATAATGTTTGGACCAATGACCACCATTGATATGGATATCCCGAAAGATGATAAATTTCTATAACTATATTCTCTCTTTCATTACATCCGAATGAAAGAAATATATTCTCTGAATAACTTTTCCACTACTCTACTACAAATGGGTTGGCAGTCCCATAAAATTATGGAGGTTGTTATTACATAAAGTGGTGGAAAATTTATCTTCCAGGTTGTGGATCAAGATTCTCCACATAGGTAAGGTTATTATTCAAGAACCTAGTTAGTTGTCCTAGAATAGTTTTATGTTTCTCAAAACTTGTTGTAAATTCAAAACCAAAATCATTATCTTGAAAAGGGGGAAATACCTACATGGGATACATGCATTCATGTAGTTTCCATTCCATCCCATAGGATTAATTTCTATATAATGTCCTACACTATATTAGGTTATGATTCATAATGTATATTGTATAACTAGAAAAAGAGTTAACATAAATTGAAATTTTATGCATGTATACTCTCATAATCATTCACTTGGTTTCATTAGGGATATATTTAAATTTAAGTCCTTCAAAATTATTTATAATATAATATGAATTAAATTAAGAATACCCCACTAGGATTGTCAATCTAGGTGTGAATTTAGGCCAGTTTTCATTTACAGGGATACCTAGAGTCGGGCCAGGAACACCTCGTTAGAGATGTCACCCCTAGGAATATCTGTTCCAGAACCACACCCACATATAATTTCGAGTCATGGATGCATTTTATAGGAATATAAAAATAATATATACCATACCAAAATTTAAGGATGTTCTTGAATGCTCATCCTGAAGGTATATCTTAGTTTTTTTTCACCAATCCATTTTTTATAAATCTAGTTTCCAAGGATTCTAATAAAATTATTATGTTACCAAATGTTATGACCCCAACCATAGGTTCATAGAGCAAGTGCCTTATCTTATCACATTATAATATAAACAAGATTAATCATCTTGATGTAACGAATATTTTTGAATATTTGGAAAACCGGATTCATACATAAGCTCAACATTACAAATTCAAAAAAAATACAATATATAAATTCCAATAAAAATATTTATAATGCCCAAATTATCCTCAAATGTCATTCATAATATAAATCTACATATCCAAGTGAAAAATAAAACCTAAAAAATGGGTGTTCTCTGATGCTTAGTAAGGGTAATCAATATTGTGCAAGAATAAATAATAAGGTATGATGAATAACTAAAGGTACACCTAACATTAAACATAATCCTAAGCATAATAAGGAATGAATAATAGAAAATTATATAATGATTTAATAAAAAATAAACCTTGATATTCTACTAGTTGAATAATCACATAAAATATCAATTAATAGTTTGAAAATGATGGATTGCATAATATAGGACTTCATAACCATTTTTCAAGGCCTCATGCAAACACCACACATAAAATGCTAAAAACCCAAACTAGTTTGTCTCATGAGACCTATGAATGTACTAAGAGGATATAGAGGTCCCCACTCAACACTTAATAAGTCCAATTCATTCCTCATATGAACAAAGTGAAAAAAATGTACATATACATTAATATTGAAACTATAATATGAACTATAAATATATTTCCCTAATAGATAAACATAATTACTAACCATTTAGATTTATATGGTTAAATATATCAAGAAAGAAAATCCATAGTCGATGTAATAATAAACCATTAAATAAAACATGGTATAAAACATCATAAAATATTAATCCCAATTAAACATAATAATCAATATGGGTTTTGAGACAGTTTAAAATACTCTTATTAAATATTTGAGGAATTCTTAAGAGAAATACTCTTTTATTTTGCAAGGAATATTTATTTGGGAAATGTAATTGAATAAAACTATAAGTGAACTAAGATAGTTTTTTCATAATAAAATGATGGATTTTATAAAAATAATAGTGTCTTAAAATATATTATATAGTTTACATGAAAATAGGTAAGAATTCGAGTCGTTCCCTTAAATCGAGCTTGAATATCATGAAGAAATGAGAGGGGGCCCAATAAAATATTTATTATCCCATCGAAGAATGATTAACAGGTCTAGATATATGATTTTGGAACATATATATATATATATATAATTTAGAATAATTTTATTAAAATAATGAATAATTACATTGGATTATAGAGGAAGAAATCATAACCAGAATGAAAATGGGTGCTTGGGAAGAAAACCCTTACTTTATGTCTGAATTTATCCAAACATTACCTTAATATCCTGGATTATAATATTAAATCAATCAATTAATTAATTTATAAATATATATATATAGTTAATTTATTATTGTTTTATTATGTTTTGTTAGGTCCTTATTCATAATTTATAATATTTAATTCTATCATCCTGGAGTGTCTGTTTCCTTCATTTCATAACCAAATCGCTTGATATTAAGTAATGGAGCTCATATAAAATATGTATAATTATCTAAAATTAAAATTTCATGTCATTAATGAACAACCAGAAGTGTAATTGGTGTTATGTGTTTTTTTTCTATATATGAGGTTTAATCACTATAAAACATTGTAGTGAAAATAGTTTAGCTTAATTTTAGCGGATTTTCGATCATAATGAACTAGTTTTGTTCTATTATTTAATATAATTTTTATAAAATAGGTAAAGAACTTTAAATAAGATATAATACAGATTTTATAATATGTTAAAAAAATAAAAATGGTTTCATGACCAGCCTTGAATGAGAAATTATAGAATCAAAGCCTGTTGTCCATGAAGGTTGTACATCCACACCTACCAAACGATGATTTTGTTTTTAAAATAATATAAAGATAATAAATAGATTGATGATGGATATTAAATTAAAAATATCTATTTCAAGTATATATATGAAAATGGTGTTATCATGATCATTTTTGTATAACTTTCACAAGATTGAAGGCATAGAGGACTGATGGTAAGTGAGGGCGGGGGGTGGTTTTTATTGTGTTGGAGTGGGTTAGTTTTGGAATATTTTATTCATTAGTTTATTATTTTGGATCAAGATTGTGAATAGTTTGAGAGTTATTAACAACTATATTAAAATAATGAAGGATATTTTGATATTATGTACTTAAATCATCCATGCATCATCTATGACTCAAAAAATCATATATTTAGCATTTATCACTAATTATGGTATTTTACAATTCACTAAAAATTCATCTATTTTAGAAAAATCCAAAAAAATCCCCATCACCATTTTTAAAAATGTATAATTAATAATTGGACATTACGTTATAAAAATAATTATTTAAATATTTGAAATTTGGTTTTTTAAATAAAATCAATATTTTATTGAAAAATTCATTTTTAATTTTAAAACTTCTTTTATAGAGAATTCAATAATTAAATAAGGTCTAATAAAATTTTTCTAAAATAATAAGTCAAGAAATATTAAATTAGTAATAAGTTTTATAAAAATTAATTATATTTTTAATAATTTCATTATTTATAAAAATGTAATTTAATAATTATGACTTATAAAAATATTAACACTTAAATATTAATTTTAAAAATATTCACATACTTTTCTTATCCTATAATTATTTCAATATTTAACTTATGAGATTCCAAAATTTTCTTTATAATTTTGTGGTTGAGGTTACTATTCATTAGGCTGATTTCATATTTATAAGGGTCATATAATTCTACGTCATTACATGTTCCATAAATCCTAAGGGGGAAAATAGGAAATTCCCTCATGATTCACGGGGAACATGGTTTGTTCTAATAGTTTGAAAAACCATGAACTAAATGTGAACAACCATATTTCCTTCAGGGATGTGGGTCATATGGTCTCTTGGGGAGCTATAATGTTTTGAAAACAACATTTTGGCCTTATGGGATCGCTCTCTTCAATCCAAATAGGTTTGGTACCCCACCTTGCATGGTTTCAACAGTCATGAACCATCCCTCTCTGAATTGAATTGCCTTGGAACATGGTTAGAACTAACCATTAACCAATTGTGTAACCTACAAAGGATGGAAAAATTTTCACCTTCTTATTCCTTGAATCCCGAAGACACCCTTAGGACCCCTCACACACATGGGAAAAAATTCAATATACAACTTAAAGGATGTTAAAGAAAACTTAAACAAGAACATACCACATATGAATTTTGGGGTCTTATAAATAGGCTCAAACCAATTTACTTTTTTTATAATCATCTTATAGACATTATTACATCAAAAATTAAATAGGTTATAAACAAAACATCATTTTCTTGAAAAATTAATATAACCAATTTGTCTAGAAACTGTTTAAATATTTCTCACAAAAAAACTTTTTTTATCAAGTAACGTTGTCTTGAAAATTTATCTCCCTCCCATTTGGTTTGTATAAAGCTATTCGAACATTAAATTCTCGCAATATTTATATCTTCACCATTTGGACCTCTCTTACTTTGTATAAAATCATAAAAACACATATATTAAATCTTCTTAAAACTCTTCATCTGGTAATATCATCTGTATTACATTAATTATCTTACGTGTCTCGAATTTATACTATAATATTTTTATCAAATCATGTTTAGAGATTAATTTTAACATGGTAAAATACATCTGGATATCCTTACCCATAATTTATGTATTTGTTAATCACTCTTTAAAAATTATTACAAAAATATCTTTGATCGTGTTAAACATCATGGTTTTGGGAAATTTTGGTTGCCTTAGCGTCATTTAAATTTATAGGGAAACATTATTACACTATTAGGAATGATTATTACACCTCATAATGAGAGTTACCTATCATGGTTAAGGAAGCATTAATAAAATATTTTTTAAATTAATATGTAAACTTTAATTTCAACCATAAGGGAAGTATCTTAAGTCTCTCTAGAAACTCACTCTAACTATTTTTACATTAAGGGTTTTTCCATTGGGATAAAATTATTCATTAAAACATTTTATTGGTTTATATTCATCTCTAAATTTCAAATATTGTCATTAGAATAACTATCATATAATTATTCATAATAAACCATTTACTATGGAACATTTACCTTTTAACTTCCAAATTATCATTACAATAAACTATTGACAACATATATAATATATCAACATCATCCTCTGATTGGATCTCCAACAAATCCCATTGGATCTATTTTTTAATACCAAATTATTTTTAATGTAAATTGTATTTTTATACCCCTTATTGATAATGAATTCAAAGGACCCTTATTTTCATGGTGAGTTGATGTGGGGGACACTCCTATCTCCCCCTTAATGTTCTAAATCTGAATCCATATTTTTAACCTATTAAGATGAGTGAGAAAAATTCATATCAACCTATATTCTTCTCATATGAGTAAAAAATATAAACTACTTGAGATTACTAAAAAATAACATTCTTTTATGTAGATATGCTAAAATAAATAAACTATATTTCTTTATCAAGAATACCAAGTGTGGAAGAAAAACTTTATTAAATATGACATTAATAATATCCAAGAAGTTTCAAAATGGGATGCGATGTTTTGAAAAACCCTATTCAGGGAAATTTTGAAATAATTTTTTATTTTACTAACTCTCGTGTATCCATCTAAAAACCATATAAAAAATATTTGAGAAAAAATGAGTAATTTTTCACTCTATTAGAATTATATTTTATACCTTTTCACCAAAAAATATTTGCACCCTTATATATATACCTTAGTTTTGTTTTTCTAAATGTATGAGTATTGAAAAAATACCTTGAGGATGAATTAATATTCAAATTTCCTTATAATAATTTTATTTAGTATTTAAGGTATGAAAAATTTTGTTTATTGGAATGACTTCCTATAGTACCTTATAATGATTCCATAAAAATAGCTTCATATCAATATAGACAGACTCCCCTTAAATATTACCACCATTAATTTTCATTTCCATGTAATTTCTCCAAAAATCATAAGGAAATAATTTTGAATTTTATTATATTCCTTCGAAAGTGAATCAACAATGTGAATGCTTTCCCAACCAATAATCTCTCATTTTGTCATATTTCATCATGCCTTCACCCTTTTCTGTTCCAAACAGGAAAATTCTTGTATGGAATTTATTTCTTCAACCTACCATTTTTTCTTAAAATTTTTGCTAGAGCCTTATTAAATTTTGATACCAAGGATCAAGAAATTTTTTTATTTCTTGTTTCATCCTACATTATTTCTTCCTCAAACTATTATTTCTATAAAAGTATTACAACTATGACAACCCTTACCATTATTACACAATAAATCATGATTTATTAGATAAGAATATAGATAATATAACATAGAGTATTGATAATTCTAGTGTTTTTGGTAATTAGGTACATTACATAACAACAGAAATCATTGGTTACATCATCTTTATTGAAAGAATTCTTAAATTTATCATATTTTTTCATTATACATAATACTACACAGGATCACCTAGGGTCATAGAGAAGAAAGGGGTGATCTATAATGTACAGTAAGAGAATAAATATGGTATAACATGATGGAATTTGTACTTGTTAGGAAATAGTTATTTTAATGAGACCTAAAATTTAAGAGAATCATAAACATGAACAATGAGGCCTGATATAACATAATAACATAAATAAAACATGGGAATGTGAAAAGAAATTTAAATAATATATCACATGAATAATTTAATTTTAAAAACTAAGAAACATAACATAATGTGATTAGGATAAAATTCTACACACCACACATATCATATCATGAGACTAAAACATTTCCTTTTTAATTATAGTGTTATATATGTGCACCGATTATAGTCATATCTTGTTCATTCATAAGTTTTCTATATAGATCATATACATAAGAATTATTTCATCACATTTAATTTTGTGATAATAGAGTGTGGATTAAATACATTTAATTAACCAATCAATGAATTATATTTGCATAAAGTTTAAAACCCTTGATTGGAAATTGGAGTAGGTTTTCAATAATAATTAGCTTGGCAAGGATGATAATAGTGAAATTTTGGATGTATAAAAGTGGAAAAGGAATGTTCATGAGAGGGATTAATAAGATATAAAGTGGTCTCTAAATAATTATAATTCATAAGGGAAGTAATAGGGATGTGTAAAAACACATCTCAATATGAGGAATTGGAAATAAATGACTCAAAATGAAGAAGATACTTGAATATAGAGGAGAAGGAGTTGATCCCATACTAAATTCCAGCCTTATAATGGCTTAAGTAAATGATATAATTAGATGTGATAAATTAAATATCAATATTTTGGGCATAAATGGAAATTATGGAGAATACTCTAATGTAATCACAAAATAAAAAATTGACATTCCAATGTTTAAATAAATTCAATGTTCTTAAATAGAAAAGAAGAGAGAGAGGTCCCTTAACTTGAGAGGGTGATTCTAAAAACATGGGCGGAGCTTCGTGAGAGCATGTGGAACATTGATAGGAATACAAATAGTAGAGGAAAGAGTATGGATGTTATAAAAGGATTTTTGTGAAGAGGAAAGGGATATTGTATAAGCCCTCAATATTTTACCATTTGTCACTTTGTAAAAAATCAATTTCTTCAATAGAATATTTTTTACAGCACACTGAGCTTAAAATAAAAACGATATACTATTAATTTTTTTATTTCAACATGACCAAAAAAATAGACATTAAATTGGTGGGTGTGAATAAGATTATCTATTATATGATATATACATTATTCTTATATATTTTAATGCAAAATAAATATAGAATTTTTTTAGTAAAGTTATTTTATTTTTCAAATTTAATTTTTTTTCAAGAAGTGATTTTTACATCTTTCTATGTGAGAAAAAAAAATAAACAATCTTTGAAAAATCTATAAAATTTACTTTATAAAATAAAAATATTTTTAGAAAAAAGTATTTCCAAAATCTGTTAGGGTTATTTTTGTTTATTTTTTCTGAAAATATTTATTCCCATGTGAATATTAAATAATTCCATTTTTATTGAGAATTCTATTTTTTAAAAATAATTAATAGTTCAATTATATTTTAGTTTAAAATTATAATTAGTTATATTATATTATGAATAATGAAATTATGTTCATTGAAATCAATTTCACAGTTGAATTTTTTATAAACACTTTTTTACATTTAAAAAGAATTTTCTTAGAAACTGTTGTGTTTTCCCATATTAATTTAAATCAAAATATTCCAATCATGTGTTTTTATTTTTCTAAAATGCATTCAATAATTTGGATCAATATTGCTGAAATTAGTAATTAATTATCTTTTATTTTTGGAATGTATGAATAGTAAACATAGTAAATTTTATTACCACGGTTAAAGTTAAGTCAGGTACTTAAGGGTAAAAATAATATGATAATGATTATAAAATTACCAGAATATTTTCACTACTTTTATTTTATTAGTAGTGTTGAACAAAGAACATCCATGGGTATAATTTATTAACCTTTAGAGCCATTTGGTTGAAATTATGTACTATATAATATTTTATTTTCATAATATCAATACTTATCACATTGTTGTTTTTAATAGGTAAATTTTTTTAATATATGGTCAGTAAGAAGATAGTTTTGACCAAAAATACTATTTTGAAATCTAAAATATTCATCTTCATCATGATAATTTAGTTTTAAATTTCAGGGAATAAGTAATTACCATAAATGCATTGAAAATAATGATGCTATAATTATTTAATTAATGGAAGATCAATAAAATGATTTTAATTAAAATGATAAGAACCATCAAATTACAAAAAAAGATTTTATTTTATTCAATGATTTATTTTTTCCATAATAATTCAATGTTAGTATTAATGACCATTTTTTTAATTATTATGTTCTTATGGCCCTTATAATATATTATGTAATTAAAATTAAAAGACTTCCACATCTTGTTTTCAATAAGTATAATATTTTTAATATAGTGTTTTCCAAAAAATTTGTTTGACTATAAATATTATTTTAGAAGATAAAATATTTATATAAAGCATAGTAAATTATTTTGAAATTTTAGTGAATAAAAAATTACCAAAAAATTATAAGCAACAGAGATGCAATAATTAGTCAATGAATCAAACATCAAATAAATGACATTGAAAATAATAAAATAAATATTATTTTAGAAATTTATGGTCATAGAATAACTTTACAGATGAATATGACATATTATTTATGTGTTATATTTTTTTCATATATAATACTATCTTGATATTCTTAATGTCAATGAAATTAATAGTCTGAAAATTAACAATAATGATATTTTATGGAATTAGTATTTATAAATTTTATTAAAAATTACAACAAATATCATTAGTTATGGTTGTAAATTTCATCATTTATTCATTTATAGGGCATTTTTATGCTTTGGATCATGAATAACCCTTTTATATTATAAAATTTTGAAAAATTCCAACAGTCTCCGACACCACAATTATAAAAGAGAACGTCCTCAATCAGTTATTAAAATCACATTGAACCATATTTCATGAACAATCCATATGAAATTATATTCCCAGAATTGTTATCCATGTTTTGTGGGTTATGTTTTCCTAAAAAAACAACCTTAGTCTTTATTGGTGGAGATCTAAAGGATGATTCTTTAAGATAATCTAATAATCTTTACTACCTCTTTTGTCACAACCCATCACCCAGGGAACATGCCATGATTCCCCGAAACCTACCACAAAAAGTAAAATGGCTAGAATCTAGCGCTGAAGGTATTATCCTACAAGTGGGAGGAATTTTCTGAGTACCTATAGACACACACTCTCACAACACCAGCCGACAATGCTAAAAAACATGCATGTCACTGAGACAACCACTGAGATTATATAGTAAAATATAGAAGTAATTGGGTTTAGAATAATTTCTTAAAAAAAGATAATAAATAAAAAGGTACAAAAGTCTCTAGAAACCCTAAATTAAGCGTAGGTGAAGAGTAGTTACCGTAAGCCATAGGAGTATGCCTCACCTATTTTATCTCACTGGGCACCGCTAGGTCTTGGACCACCAATGTCTTTGTCAAATAATCAGTCATCTACACAAGACTTGACATGTGTGGGTGAAGCCCGTGCTGAGGCGAGTAACACAATACTCACTACAGACCACGAACCAGAACGAAATGACCAAAAAAAAGTACACAAGAAGTAATTGAAAACTCACACAGGTATAACCTAAAGTACATAAATCAATATTTTCAGTCATAAAGTAGTACATATTTTACTACTAAGGGACTAATATTTGATGAGTAACTAAGGTATATTAGGCTACTATGGTCTGATCGTCCACCGAGCCACTGAGGTTCATTCATCACTAAGGTATTTTGGGACACTGAGGTCCGTTCGTATGTCGAGACGCTGAGGTTTGCTTCTCTGTTGGGCCACTATGGTCTTCTCATCATCCAGGCCACTGGGGTTCACTTTTCTACTAGTCCACTAAGGTCTACTCTTCTTCTAGGATAATAATGTACTCTCATCTCCTAGGACACTGAATTCCTCCCATCTACTGATCCATTGAAGTCCGCTTATCAGTTCCTTCTCATTACAACCAGTCATAGGATTTCTACTCATAGTGCTCTTGATTTTGGGATAATCTACACCTCAATACCTCATTAATATCTCAACCTCCTAGAAAATCACTTGGAGTATTCTAAAAGGACAGTCTCTTGACAAGGGTCCCAACACCGAAACAGCTCATCAATCAGACACACAATTTGGAATTTATACCCATTTTCTATAAAGGATTCGGTTATGTATTCTCCCAGTATGACTCATTTGGAAAGATCCAATTGAATCCGGTCAAGTCTTGGACAACCTGGTATGTCTTGGCCCAATTTTCAGGACCATTGGGCATGCGGGACACCGCCCTCCTCTGGCCCGTCCAACATTGGTGGGTTGGTTTGTTCCAGCTCGGATGCGATAGGCGCCACGTCCTCCCTACATCACATGGCCACCTCAGCCAGCCACCTTCCCCACATGTGGTCCCACAGACCTTGTGCTAAGACCAACCCATAGCTCATTCATGGGGCTCCTGACCTCATGCAACACCCTGTTGGTGCCACATTTCCACTCCACCGTGGCCTCCTCCGCTTGAGGAGGTTCCCCACGAGTGTTTTGGTTCCACACTGATGTGGCCTCCTCCGTTGTAGCGTTCCACTGCCCGCACATATCCACTACTTCCAGCTACCTACCGGTTTACCCGGTCCACCTACCATTGTGGAGGTTGTGGGTTCCACTTCCACTGACCTTCGAGTAGGCAGCCCTGCTAGCCGCGACCTTCCATCACCATCAATATGCTCCTTCTTGGATGGTTGATGTCACAACGCCATGAAGAATAGAAGAAAAAGGTTATAGAAGGATAACGTACAAGAAAAAATGAATGATGGATGATGACATTTGTTCGCATTGACATGATTCTCCCTTCTTAGGAGTTTAACAAAGGATAATCAAAAAACAAATCCAACATCCCATAAATCCCATCAAGAAAAATCCCAAATCCCATAAGAAAAATGAATCATAGGTCAGACTGTTGGTGGTTTGATCCATTTTTTTTGTTTAGAAATATAGAATGGGGAATTTAATTCATTGAGAACAAAACCCCTACCTAAAGGATGGATTGTTCATTGACGAAGATCACATCACAGTAATTCTTCATTTCTGCATCTGTCCTTGGATGTTGTTTGTTGATCATCACTCATCAATGAAATTCTATAATGACCCAATGTTTTCAACGGAAATTAACTTCTTATAAATATGTTATAAAATCAAATGAAAACACATCATAATGAACTAAAAAGTGAAAAGTTACCTTTAAACACACGTTTTTCACTTCTGTGTTTGGAATATCGAAAATCTGACATACACAGTTGTGTTCAGGATGATTTTTGGAGTTTAATAATACCAACATAATTTTTTTGAATAGTAACCAACCCTTATGAATAGTAACCTACCATTATGAATAGTAATATGACCCTTATCAATACAAAATCTCCCAAAATAAAAGTAACTTTACCCATGAATAATTAAACAAAATTTGGGCATCTTATACGCAATAGTATTTTTGTAAGCCATAAATAATTAATTATAATTAATTAATTAATTTAAGAGAAAATGTATTTTATTAAAAGTGTTTATAAATTAAAAAATCTTTGTCTTCTAGATTTAAAATAATTTCATAAGACCTGAAGTAATTTTTTAAAGCATTAAAAAATTAGTTTTAATTTTGAAAACTATTTTATTCAAGTAAATTGTGATTTTAATTAAATAATAAATTAATAGTACATAGAAATTTATTTTTCAAAAATATTCATCAATTTTGGATTCTACAGGTATAAAAAATTTTGGTGCTAATTTATGGGATGTTTTTGAAATACTTGAATTTTTTATGAATATTGAAAAACCATAATTTACAAAATAAGATAAATAAGCTAATTATAGAGCCATGTATGATGTTATGCTGATATAACCCGCTTAGTTCGATATATCACTATAAAATTACACTTTTGGTAATGGAAGAGTCACTATTAATTTTCTAGTGGGGAAATAATAAATTAATGATTTTTATATTGAGAAATCCCCTCTCCCCTCCACTATAAATACATCCCTTCACACCCTCATTTACTCACACCTCTCAAGATTCAAGCCTTGCATAAACTCTACCCAAGTATCATCCCTATCGCCTCCCCCATGTCCAAGAGATTATGGTCTTGTAAAAAAACCCAGCATAGGCCCTTTAAGGAGGATCTCAAGAGGAGGATTCAAGATGTAACTTCTCTCCCTCTTTTCCTTTAATTCCCTTTCAATTTCAAGTTCTTTTCTTATTCTCTTCCAACTTATCTTTGTCCAAATGGTATAGTAACACAATTATGATACATTTACTGGAATTTTATGATACTAATGGAATATTATACTATACAACCCCCTTATTCTCTTCCTTTTATTTTATAAAAGAAAACGCTGTTTGTGAGGTGTTAATCTTTCACCTTCTAGGATGACATGTTTTTTTCCATTTCTACCATCAGATCTGGTCAAAAACCCATTTTTATAGTTGAAACAGAATAATATATTTTTATTATGTCTTATTTTATGTTTTAGAAATAACTTATGTACATATTACTAAATTATTAAACAAAAGAAACTCGTTTTCATAAAAAAACCACCAATATTAACCGAAACAATCATCATTTAATTGTTATCTAAAGATTCATCCACATGGTATACAATATAATTAATTATAAGATAATTTTAAATTCAGAAATCTCATTAATAACATGGAATACATGATTTGGATTTTTATCTGTGCTCTACACAAACTTCAATCCATGAATACTTATGAACCGCTTAAGAATACCATAAAAATGAACATTCACAAACAATGTTTTTAAACTATATAACTCATCAAAAGGCCCATAAAATAACATAATGAAACATAAATGAACCCTATTCATGTGTAAAAGGTTCCTTAATTTCTAATTAATTAATATAATGTCATCATATAGGACATTGAAGCAAAGGAAGCGTTCAGATATAAGTTAAGGGGAAATTATTGAACCCAACATTCATCCTTCAGGTTCTCCCTCTTTCACTATTTTTTTGATATATTTACTCCATAAAAATAATTTTTTCATATATTTCTCACCTTTTGGGGATATAAATGTTTTTCATGGGTATTTATGTCAAACAAAATGTTCTCCAAAATAACTCTTCTTTTAAGAACACACCGTTTACTTCCCATTCAAGTTTAACAGTTCTTGTAACGTGTATGTTATCCCCTCTTTCTTTTTGGAACCCAATGTTTATGAATGTTTTCTTATGAGATGAAACAAATTCCTTTTAATGGGTTAGTTATGTTCATTTTTTATATATGTTCATTATGGCATGCATGATAAATGATAATGTTATTATGTGATGGGTGTGCTTGGAATTATATAATGCAACATGAATGTTTCAATGTTATGGGTGCGCTCGGAATTATATAGTTCTCCAAAGAATTGGGTAATGTGATAAATATCATGAGTTAATGTGAAATTATGTTTGAACAAGATTATATCTTTTTTCACAAGTATGTGTGGTAGTTAAACACTAAGACATGATGTTTAATTTTTATGCATTGCCACATTTCTAGTCTTTTATTAATGATTCCCCTCACGTTCATGATATTTTGCCTATGATAAGATTATGCTCACCCAATGTTATATTGTTCTTATATATACTATTTCTGGGCTTTTAGCTCACCCCTTTTGAGGTATGTCTTTAGTTGAATACATGTATTAAGGAGGGTTTGAGATCCAATAAGAAGCTAGTGAAGAAGAAATCAAAAAAAAATTCTAGATATTGTAATTTGTTATATACGGTTCTAGTTTTCCCAAGACACTAAACCGTTTGATCTTATATGTGTAATACTATTATGTTTTTTATATTTAAAATGATGTAATAGTAATATAAGAAAAGGCTGGGTCACAATAAATTACACTAAAGGATTAGAGTGTTCTGGGATTGTGCCAACTATTCGTCCTCGGTATAACCATTAAAAAGAGAAATCATGTATCAATGTTTCTATCATGATTCATTGTAGCATAATTATGCTTTTTCATTTACTAAATAGTGTTTTAGTTATTCTAGGTTTATAGTGTCATTTTTTTGCAAATAAATTCAAAATTCAGATAAAATAAACTAAAATTTTATGTTATTTTTACTTAACAAAATTCATTTTTTAAATTTTCATAAAAGTATGAAAATTACCTTTTTCCCTCAACTAGCGCTGGTCTAGGTTATTTCTTTCCTTGGGAAAATTTGTCATTCCAGACGCAATGGTGCTATAAAATATATATTAAACATCTCAAGTGATCTATATTAAAAAAACCTAAAAAATCTCAAACAATTATTATAGGCTCACTGGTCCTCAGAATCAAGTGTCGTTTGCGAGCCTGGTCTCGAAATATTCCCATATAAGTTTTTTGAAATAATTACATGGAAATTACAGATCATTACATATTTCACGTTTATTTAATTTTTTACTTTTTATTAATTTTTTATTTTCTTAATAATTAAATAAGTCAAGAATAATATGTATTATGATATGTTTTTATGATTATGGGACAACCATATCCCACCTTTTATCCATCCTATGAAAAATGAAAGCACAACACGTCTGTACATATGTCTTACTGTATCCATGTTGTGGTGTAATTTTTTATCACCACATCACTTGGATAGATATAATGATGGAAATAATGGATATAAATTATAATTTTGACATTTTTTTTAAAATTTAGTATATCATCATCTTTCTTACCCTTTAACCCATTAATATAATGACATCATCACTCATGCGTATATATGACCTACTGTGTCCATGATGCGTTGTGATTAATTTTCCTTGTTCAATATTTAATAATGGTTACCAAAATGAATTATATTATTAATTATGATATTTAAAGCATTAAAATCATTAATAATACGATATATCGATATCCAACGCAAAAGAATAAGGACATTCAGGGAAAAAAACCTTGCAAAAACCAAACAATTAACGCTCGAAACAATGAAACCAATAAAATTTTATTACTGAACATGTGGAAAAATGTTATAAGAAAATAATATAAGGTATTAGTATTATTAATATGGTTTTTGAATAAATTAATTATATTCCTTAATCCATCGTACATGATGTTAAGTTATGCATGACTAAAGGGAAGCGAGAGGTAAGAGATTATCATCTCACTTTTATTTATATGGAACATGTTTCATATTCACCAATTATTTATTTTTTTGATTTATGTAAACCCCCTTTGTTATATTATACCCTGAATATATTTATTTACATGTTATTTAATTTTTTAATAAATTTTATTCTTTCATGGGGCATACAATTTGACTGATCACAATGTGGCAAGGGATTTCTTAAATCAGTTTTTATTCATTGATTTAAACATAAATTTCATTGATTATTTCATGATAAGGTTATGTGTGAGATTAATTTTGATTATATTATGTTTTATCTACAGTTTTTTATGTGGATTTATAGCATATTTGCATAATCGATTCACTTTATTAATGATATAGTCTTTATAAGGGACTTTGTATCATTTTCACTTTGTTAAGGTATATTTTAATAATATTCCCATAATTTATTTTCAATTGTTTTTATACAATAAATTTTATTTATTTATGATCAAAATATTTTGAATATTTAATATCTATCAAATATCTATCAGGGATATGATCTTTTTCTAAGATGTATAAAATTTTTATATGTGATGTTTACATTGAAAGTTAATTGATTAACTTGTGAAATAAGGTTAAATCATAATATTTTAATCAATATGGATATTTTTTATAATGAATGATGATTCGTTAGTTGGATCGATTGTTATATATACGAGGAATTCATTAAACATGCAATAATGTATGGGGACAACATACAGAAAATCCCCTCAATGCATCAGTAGTCTAATGTGATGAATATGTTCTCTAAATTATCCATAAAGATTAAACTATATCATGAATGTTTAGGATGGTAAATGTATCATGTGAATGGGAAAGATTATGTCAAATATTTAAGAATTTACTTCATTAAGAATTTAGTTGTTTTTATCTATTATATCTTTTGTATGACATTATCCATGGATTCAAATTTTGAACAAGTTATTCATTAAAAGGATTATTTTTTTCATTTATGTACATTGACATAATGAAAATTAATTTTCATTTTATGATAGATATTTTATTTTTAAATTGAATTTTTGTTCATTTATTTAACCTTTACATATTTATTATACATTATTGATTCAAGAAATATCCTGCTATATATAACTCTAATTGTGCATCTCGGACCACCCTTTTATTTTGTTTCATACCCATAGGATATGATGAAAAAATGTTTGAATGATTTCAAGGATGAAAATTATTTTACATTATTATGATTTATTTTTAATTACTAATATAACACGTGTACAATGTATGTCTCTAGTTCTTTAAGACTACTAAACTGATCGATCCATAGTGATGTGATCACTTCTTCCTAGTGGAAATTTAATTATGTATCCAGTGACGCCGGGTTACTAGAGTTGGGTTTTTTACAGTTGGTATTAGAAAATTTTTATTGTAAAAATTGGGAAATATATTTTAATATAAAGAAAAATAATGTGAGAACTATAATAATTCCTTTTAGTATTTAGAAACATTTAATATTTGAGTAATGTTTACTTTGTGGCTCAATACTCAATATGATTATGTGATAACTGAGTGTGTGGAATAATTTAGTGATAATTCCTAATGAAAGGAAGGCAATGGATACCTATGGACAATGTAGGGATTGCTGCATAATGAAATCTGACATGGTTGGTGTTGGAGCTGAGCCGATCATGACCACAATATGAGATCTTACCCATGTTACGATGAATGATGTTTCCTAAATGGAGATATGTGATGCTTCATGAAGTGATACCCCAATGATGAATCCTTTCTTATGGGAGAATCCCCTGTGTTTAAGTGGTACTTCTAATCGAGTTGTAGACGAGTAATGGATCATTTTCTATAAAAAGTCACTTCTATCATTGGGATGTGATAAAAATGAAATGGTGGTACTGGAAGTATATTATATCAAGGATGACGAAGATCAATGGTGGCAATTTATACATAATACTATAGAGAAAGAAGAGATAGAGAAAATGGCATTTATATGTTTTTTATAAACATTATTTGGAAAATATTTCCCCTACAATCAACGAATTGAAATGAAGATAAAATTTATTTTCTTAAAGAAAAAGGATGAATATAGTGTTGTAGAATATGGGGATTCCATTAAAAGACTATACATGTAATCTATATATCACATTTGAAATTTGGAACTAAAATTGATAATTTCTTCCATGGTTTTATGCCTTGTGTCTAAAGGGAGTTGGATTCATAAATGTTTTCATCATATGACAAAATTGTGTTTTGTTTCATAAAAATAGATATGTAATTCTCTAAATCCTGAATTTTCAAGTGAAATTAAGATTAGAGAAGACAATCATGGAATAATGATAAATATAAAGAACAAAATAACAATTTGAGGAAAAATAAATTTTAAAATATGGAAAATTTTGGAAAGAAACATCTAGGGAAATTCTTAAAGGGAACATGAGCATGTTACAAGTGTAGAGACAAGGGCCATATGTCTCAAGAATATAAGGGTAACAAGAAAACCACTCATTTTTAGTGCTTTAACTCCAAAGAGAAGGAGAATTATTCAAATAAATTTCCGAACAATTAGGGGAATCTGCCACATAATATTCCCTGGGGAAATGTCCAAGCCTATTTGAGAACTTCAACTGATGTAGAATTACCCAATGATGTTGTGGTGGGTATATCAAGATTCCCTTAAAATTTATCCAATTAATTACTTTATTCTCTATCATCATATTCTTTTATATCAAGTAAATTTTCCAATAAAATTATACACTTCCCTTTTTATTTAATAAGGGAGTTTTTATTCAAAACTCCTAATGGAAGTTTTATTAGAAAAATGTTTTTAGGGAGGTCCTCGTTATAAAGCCAAAACATGAATTACATATAGAAATTATTATCATAGCTATGGTAAAATTTTATATAATCCTTAGTATGGACTTGATGTCAAAATAATGTGTGAAAATATTATATAATAAGAATGGAATCATGATTTATAATAAAGATATATAATTGCTTTTATTTACTATAGAAACATCATTATTTTATACTTATCAATATCCACCTCCAATAGCTCTACTTAATGATTTATTTTGAGAGGAAGAGAAAAATATATGTAAGGATAAAGCAGATAATATTCATATTAAGGACGTGCCTCCTATACAGTGGATGTACATACTATACAGGAATACATTGACGTATTCCCCAAGGAATTATCTAGACCCCCTTGATAATGAATTAGAGTCTTCCATTGATTTATCCCTATTGAAATAAAATTATTAATTACTCCATATCGAATTTCCATAGTATAATTAGTGGAGTTAAAGAAACCACTACAAGACCATTATTAATTACTCCATCATCTTTCTCGAATTGATTATTTATTTTTTCAACTTCATGGAGCTCAAAATTTTTCAAAGATTGACCATTGTTATGGATATTAAAAAATTTGAGTAAATAAGGAAGACATTACAAAAACAAATTTTCCAATTTTGTATTAACTTTAGGATTTTACAGAAATTCTATTTCGATTGACTAATAAAACGTTAGTTTATTAGATGTAATGAATTGATCATTAAGCAAATATCATGAATTTTTTTTCTATCGTATTCATTGACAATGTTATGATGTATTCTAGAAACTGTAAAAAACATGATATTTACGTGCAAATCATTCTTAAGGCTCCCGAATAAAAAGAGTTATATTGTAAATTTATCATGTGAGAATTCTGGATTCATGAAAATTATATTCTTCTCCATATTGTATCTAAGAAAGGAATCTTAGTTGATCCTGTGAAGAAAAATTCAGTCCAATAATGGCCGATACAAATGTACATAACCAGGTACATATATTTATTGTTTTAGCAGGACACTATTGAAGTTTTATTCATAATTTTTTTAATTCGATAATTCATTATCCAAGATGACATGTAAAGGGGTAATGATGTTATGGAAAAAATAATGTGATTATTTTTTTGAATAATTGAAGATAATATTGGTCAATAATCTGATTTTTACTCTACCATAGGGAAATGATGGGTTATTGATATATAATGATGCATAGAAGAGAGGGATAAGGTGTTTTAATATAAAAAATGATAATGCTAATGCATATGTTTCGTACTAGTTGAAGTATAAAGAACAAAAATATCAACTCATGATCTTGAGTTAGTATTAAAAATATTTTCTCTAATAATATGCATCCACTATCTCTTGTGGAAAAAATGTGGGACAAATATGGATCATAAGAGTTGGAAATTCATCTTAACATAGAAATAACTTATCATGATAAAAAGCTAGTTTCTAGATGTATTAAATTATTATGAATTATTAATATAATACCACATAAGAAAAGAAAATATGGTATAAAATTAATTAAGAAAGATAGATCCTGGACTTGTTTCCTAAAGTAGGATTGAGAGAGATCATATGTTCATGTATTTATTATTGATGGATATGGGAATTATTAAGAACCGGTATAAACCACTCTCTATTTTAAATTATTGTGATGTCGTCTTATTTAAAAATGATAAAAATATCTCAACATGATGTTGAGGATTTTTGTAAGAAAATTAATGTTACGAAGGATTGAAAATTTGAAGGATTTTATAGTAAATTTGGTGTAATGAAATTTTGAATGAGGCTATGTGTTCCATCAATACCTAGGATGAAAAGTAAAATATTATATGATTCTTCTCGATAAAATTTCACTATACACCATGCTAGTACCAAGATTTATTGGAATGTGAATGAACATTTTTTTCGTGGAAAAATATTATGCAGGATATTGTTGACTATGTGACATGATTCTTTTGATTTCAAGAAGTCATTGCTTAGAGACAAAATATTAGAGGAGGAATGAAACACATTCATATATCTATATGGAAATGGAATAACATTACTATAGACATTGTCATTGTATTGGAAATGTCCCCAGAAAGAATAATGTGATATGGTTTATTTTTGGTAACCTTATAAAATTAAAACATTTTCATTCTATAAGATCAGATTTACCTATTAGAAACCTATAATGTCTCTATATTAATTAATTTTCAGGATTTCATGGTGAACTCATATTGATTTTGTTTAATTGGGATCTTTGTTTTACATTGAAATTAGGGAATAATCTTCTAAAGGAACTAGATATTTTGATTCATATAAGGACAACTTACCATCCACAAACTAATGAATGTATGAATGTATTATACAAACAATATAAGACATTTTAAGATCATTCTCACTTGAATTTCAATGTATCATTGATCAATATATACCTTTGTAATATTTTTCATTCAATAATATTTTCCATTCAAGTATTCAAATGGAAATGTATGCATAATTATACAGATAAATATTCCATGCTCCAACATGTTAGGATAATGTTAGTAAAAGGAAAATTATAGGCCTTGAACATATTGAAGATAAAATGATAAAGTTAAATACTATTTATACTCATATTAAAGTAGCTCAAAGTAGAAAAAAAGAGTTATGCTGAAAATTTGGGAAATGTTTTGGAATTTAATGTGGGAGATCATGTCATTATGAAATTATCTATGTGAAAGGGTTTCATAAGGTATGCTAATAATGAGAAATTTAGCTTTAGGTGCATTAGACCATTCCAAATTCTATAAATAACTAGGTTTATAGCTTATCAATTAATAATGCCACAAATTCCTTCAAATGCTCATGATTTGTTCCAAATGTAATTATTTAATAAGTACATGTCAGATCCAACATATATAATATGAAAAAATAGTACTTAAATTTCATTTGTATTACTATGAAAAGACTATAAAAATTCCTAAAACTATAGAAAAATTGTTGAGAAATCAAACAACTTGACTGGTAAAGGTTCCATAGAGAAATCATAAAATTGTTGAAGGAAAGTGGGAACCTGATGATGTTATGAAGAAGAACTACCCTCGTATGTTTAAAATGTAATATTCATGAAAATTTTGAGGATAAAATATTTTTATGGAAGGAAAAATATTAAACACCAAAATATTATAGAATTTCTCTTGTTAAATAAATTAAATTTCTGTGATAACTATGGTTTTAGGCAACATTATGCTTAAATAAATTATGATATACTGTTAAATATTGCTTTTTGAACACGAACGTTATAAAGTAGCCATGAAATCATAGAGTATGAATAGGATTAACTATATTATTAAATATATATGATGTTCATATATATTTATTCCTAAGAAATAGACACAAAATTTGTAGGAAGGTCATTTTTTTATTCAAATATATGTTTTAAACAGAAATCTATTTTTATTGATTTTTATGTGAAAAAACATTATCTATTTTTTGACATTTGTATAAAATATATTTTTTAAAAAAATATCTAATTTTTGATATTATTATATCAAAATTACCTTATGGTTATTTGTGGGTTATCATTCTGAAAATATTTATTTTCTTGTGAATATTGAAAATTACTAATTTTCTTGATTGAATAACTATTATTTTAGTCATAGAAATGTTTTATTTTATTTTAAAAGTCAAATGAGTAATATTATCTTATTAACAATCCATTAATATTTATTATAATAAATTTTATTCTTTAATTTTTTATAAAAAAAGTTTTACATATAAAAGAGAATATTGTTGGAAAATTGGTGCGTTTTTTATGGTTTAATTCTATCTTATATTATTCTACTTCTATTTTTAGAATTTTGAAAAATATATTTCATATTTTAAATCTAGATGTTAAAATTTAATTAATTGGTCCCCTTTATTTTTGAACAATATGAATAGAAAACATTGTAATTTTTGTTACCATAGTTAGGGGTATGTCTAGTAATTATGGTTAAAAATAATATGATAAGGGTCTGAAAATTACCTAAAAATTTGTAATAATTTTATTTGATAAGTATGTTTTAAAAAATATAATCTGTTGGTCAATTTTATTTCCCTTTGGAGACACATAATTGATATTATATCCCTTACTATATTTAATTATTAGCAAAGTCAGACATATGGCACTATTGTATTTTATAAGTATTACATTTTTAACATATGGTCATATAGAAGATACAGTAAACCATAATATCCTTTTGAAATATAATATATATATATATATATTAATAAATATAATTTAGGATTAAAATTTATGTTATTAAAAATGCCTTAAATTAATTCACAACAATGATGTTATAATTATTTAATTAATGGAAAAATTAATAAACTCTTTTTAATTAAAATGATAATAAGCTTCAAATTATAAAAAAACATGAATATATTTTATTATATGGTTAATATTTCTCCATAAACATTAAAGGTTTTGAGATATTATTTTTTGTCATTATTCAGTGGTTATGACCCTTATAATATTTTATTTAATTAAAATCAAAATATTTCAAACTCTTGTTTTCAATAAATTTAATATTTATAATATAGATTTATCTATAATATTTTTTGACAATAAATTTTATTTCAAATTATAAATGTTTTATCTAAATTGTACTAATTTATTTGTAATTTTTAGTTATGAAATAATTGTCTTAAATTCATACATAATATCGATACAATAATTATTCAATCAATTGAAAAATAAAATAATTGAAATAAATGACATTAAAAATATTAAAATAATTAGAATTTTAGATATTTAAGGTGATCCAAACTTTATTTAGATTAATATTGCATAATATAGTTTTATGAATTTTTATAAGATATCTTTTTATCTTTATATTCTTAATGTCAAAGTAAGGAATATTATTAAATTTTACAATAATGATATTTTATGGAATTAATATTTTTTTAAAATTATTTTAAAATTAAAAAATACGTTAAATAATAAAAAATTAGATAATATATCGTCAAAAATGGAATTACATTTCAATGTATTTGTATCAATGATATCCATATTATATTTTAATATTTTGTAAAATTCTAAAAGTTCTCCTAACATAAATTATAAATGAGAACCTCCATCATCAATTATTTATAACACTTTGAGCCACCTAGATTTACCAAAACCTACCATTTTATCTCAAAAAAATGATCATATACAATTTTTCATTGTAATGTTGTCCTAAAACTACTAATTCTTGTGACTTTAATACAAGATCCAAAGGAGGATTCATTAAAATAAGGTAATCATTTTTATTGACCTTTTCGAGTTTATTTATACTTATACTTCCTCTTCATATATTCATTTCCTTGATAAAGAAATAAATAAAGTATCATATATTTGTTGAGATGTTATTATGATTATGGGACAATAAAATTAAACCTTTTATCCATATTATGAATAATGAAATCACCACATGTGTGTACATATGGATTACTGTCTCCATGATGTTGTGTATTTCGTGTAATGAAAAATTTACTTGGATGGTAAAAATGATGAAAATAATGCATATATATGATAATTATGACATTATATAAATTATTTAAAATTTATTATATCATTCAAATTCTTACCAGTTCTCCAAGTAATAGAATGATATCATCAGTTATGCGTACATATGGCCTAGCATGTTGATAATGCGATGTGATTCATTTTATATGTTAAAAATTAAAGAGTTTTTCTAAAACTATATTGAATAATTATGTATGATATTTAAGATATTAAAATAAATATGAAGATGATGGATCTATATCCAATTCAATAGATCACGGACATTCATGACAAAACATATATGTGAAAACATGACAAATTACACCCCAAACAATAAAACTATTGAAATATTATTAGTGAACATGTCATAAAATGTTTAAAAGGATCTTATAAGGTGTTATAAATTTTAATATGGTAATTGAGTAAATAAAATACATTCTTTGAACCATTATACATTAGGTTAATGTAATCACCTCTAATGGTAAGCATAAGGTAAATGATTTTCATCCCACTTTTATTTCGGTAGGACATATATTGTATTCACCAATTATTTATTTAGTAATATGTATATATAGAAAAATTGATATATTATTCTTTCATGAAGCATACTATTCTATTGAATACCAAGTCGTAATGTATTTTTTACGCAATTTTTTTTCATTTGGATAACTTAGTAATATTTTAATATTACGAACCAAATTTTTTTTCAATGGTGTATATAATATCACTTAGATTTATTTATGGACATCATTCATCGAAAATATAATTTATCGTAAATATGAATCATACATATGATTATTTTCTAATCCAAAGAAAATTTTATACTTCATGTTGACTTTGAATGTGACTTGATTAACTTCGGTAATAATGTTAAATACATATATTTTAATCAATAATTATTTTTGATTATAAGTCATATTGATTCTGGAATTTAATCGAATATTTGATATATGAGAAAATTTTTGGACATTAAAGAATGGGTGAGGATCATATATTGAAAACCTTCTTAATGCAACGATATTATCATAAGGTGAATAATCTGGCCACATCGTATGGGGTTTTTACCACTAGATATTAAATGTTATTATCAAAGGACATGATGGTATGGGTATCATGTGCCTGAGAAAAATAAACTCCAATAGTAAATCATTTACTTTAATAATAATTCATTTATTTTTATCCTTGATATTTTCACTAGGACATTATACGTGGATTCCGATTTTCTATAAGTTATTGATTTAGAAGATTTCCATTCCATTTAATTACATTTCCATAATGATTATTCCTTATCCTCTCATGATATAAATGTCATTGATTAAATGTAACATTTGTTTAGTCATTTTACCTTTCCATTTGGATTACAAATTATTTATTCATGATAGATTCCATAGTATTTTACTCTTACTGGGAATCTGAGATCACCCTTTTATTTGTTTTCATTTCCCCATGACATGATGAACACATCTTTTCATGATTTCAAGGATGAAAATAAATTTCCTTTATTTTATTTTATATTTAAATACACATTAATTAAGGGTACCTTGTATATATGAAGTTTTTGAAGTTCAATAAACTGATTGATATTTGGTTATGTGATCCCTTATAACTAGTGAAAAAGTAAAAAATTATCCGTTGACTACAGGTTTCTCGAGTTGGGGTTTTTATAGCTTAGGTGGGTTTTTTATAGGAAAAAAGAGGGGAGTTATTTGTTATTTATCAAAATTGTGTTTTGAACTCCATATAATAAATTAATAAAAAGTATAAAATTTCCCATGGATTCTATGAAATGGGAGTGGATTCCATCATTTTATAAGTCCTTGATCCAAACTCATTAAAATATTACCCTTTATGTTGTTTAAGGTAAACATGTTTATAAAAAATTATTTTAAATCCTTAAAATATAACATATGTCCTCTATTATTCATAAAGGATTTATAAAAATACAAAAATAATTTTAAAACAAAATTATTTAAATGGGGAAACATATATTTGTTTGTGGATACCTTTTATTACATTTACTACATCACCTTTGGGTAGTTATAATGTCATAATGCACACCATATTCAAAAACCATATATAATTTTTTCCCAAAAATTCGACCATTATAGAAAATTATAAAAACTCACTATTGGATAATTTCAATTCTTTTAATCCAAAAATAATATTAATTTTATCAAAAAAATAATAAATATGTTAATTTTTACATTTAAAATAAGAATCAACATATATTGAGAAATTACACTTTGTTTACAATAATAGATTTCGAACCCTTATAAAAATTACAATTGATATCATAAAAACTCTATTATCATTTACATTAAATAAAAATAATATAATATTTAAATTTTATTAAAATATTATTTATTTCAAATATTAATTAATTCATTAAAATAAATGTCTTAATTAAATCCTCATATTCCCCGAAAATACATTTTTTTGTTTTATCGTATGAAAATAAATATCATTTAAAAAGTAATAATAATCAGAAGAAAATATATTCATTATTTTATAAAGTATACATTTTCATATTATTTGGGCCTTGATGCACATCCATTTTGCACTAACAAATTCAACAAGGGTAAAGTGTGTGATGATGATATTTTTAATTGGTGGTTCGATGTACATTGTTTGGGTCTTGATCTCGATGAGCTTAAACTTCTCCCGTAATTGATTTTGATCAATATTTAGTTGATGGATATAAGAATGGGATTTTTCATTGGAAAATCATAGATATTTTATATCACTCAGAAGCTCTAATTAATATGATTCATAGGGTATGACCATACTGGTCGAGGTCACCAATTCCATTGTTTGTGTCTATTGGATTTTTTAAAAACTTATATTTATTCTAATAATATTATCACTATTAATTGTATATATCATCAAAAATTATAATTCTTAATTGTATTTTAAAAAATATAGGATATAATAACACAAAATATGTGAATCTATATACTATATCACTAATAAAAAATTAATTTCAATTTCAAAGGGAATTGTTTGATAAATGTTTAGGTATTTAAAATATCCCCCTTAAAAAATTACACACTCAAAATTTTAATTTCACGCACTCAAATAGATGAGGGTTATTATATTTAATAACTACCTCTAGTTCGTACATATTTTAATTAAACAATGGTTTCTTCAAATTACTTGGACTAGGAGGATTGTCTTATTTCATAGAATTTCATCTCTATGATCTATGATATTTACTAACTATTCCTAATATGCATGATCATTCTTCGATGAAACCACCTTTACATTTATCAAATGCAATGGGACATTTATGTAATTCCTCAAGGGGGTTAGATGGAACACATCGTTTACTTGAGATAGGTTAGGATGGAGTTCCTTTCAACATGCTACTACTCCGATGCGATCAAGAATTTAAAAGAGAATGAAGAGTCTTAGAATATTATTTCCATGCTTCCCAAATATCATGAACCTATTTCATGGGAAAATATATAGTAATACTTATATTTATTTAAGAACTATTTTTATTAGTGAAAATTGTAATCATAAAATTTCTATAGACTCTGAGGAGCCCTGATGTGTTGTTGAATAGTCTTGACCTTTTCCACCTTTTCCTCGATTATTTTAGAATCACAAGTTTGTGTTCACCAACTTCATCCCTACATATATGTTTTCTCAACCTCTTACAATAATGGTATTCAAAGGGATACATTTAGATTCTTAAGTTGAAACTATTATTCTATGAGAAATTGACCAAAGGAAGATGTTGATCCCATCATCCTTTTAAGACCATTTTGTATGATCTCAACATGTCCTCAAGTGTGTGGATTGTCCACACATATTGGATATTAGTTTGAGGGAGAAAAGTTGTTCTAATGTTAAAAATGGTATTTATAATATTCTGGAGACTATTTTAAAGTATGGATGTAAATCTTAGATGTTATTCAGATATAGTTGATAGTAGTGATCCCTGCATCCTTACCACTACTCTAATGTATATCCTTGAAAGTTAATCAACTGTAAAGTCCTGTTTAATAGCAATGATGTGAGAAGAATTCATAATATTATTGACCAAAACTATGATATAATTATTTATTCTTCATGTCTTCAGAAGACTAATGACAAAGTCCATGGTTATTTTCACCCATTTCATTATAGTTATGGGTAATAGTTACATCAACCCTTGTGTTTTTTTCCTTTCATCCTTCACTTGATGACATAAACGACACATTGATGAATATTCCATGATCACCATCTTTATATTCCAATATCAAGAGTGATATCATAGATCTATATACATCTTTCTGCTCCCTAGGTGGATGGAGTAGGTCAATCTATGTGTATCAGTCATTATCTACTTCTTTAAACCATTATTTCATGGCACACATATTCATAACACAAATCATACAAATCCTTTATAATTAATTTCAAACCCCAAGGAATTACCTTTTTTATAAAATCAAAATTATTCTAAATTTCTATGTAGTCTCTTTGATCTTCATTTATGTTTTAAAAAACGTTTCTTGATAAATTATTTGTAAAGGATTGTTTATGTTCTTTCTTTTATTATTATGATGTCCATCCTCTTTATATCTAAGATTATAATATCCTTCTCAATTCACATCAATGATGAAATTTATAGATCCTTTATACATATTCAATCTTCTACATTATTTTCATTATGAGGATTGTAGTGGATTTAGAATTAATAGTCCTTAATAATCTCTAACCATAATTGATTGTGTAAATTTAGATCATTATATGTGAATATATACACATGGACAATATAATTCATATATATTTCATTATATCTCCATAGAGATAATGATGCCGTATTTTCAAAATGATGATCACAATGCCCATCATTAGATCATGAATTAGGTAGTCTGTTTCTGAAATTTTCTATTTCCTTGAGGCATCAGCTATCAATTTTTCATTATTCATTAGTATAGATCCTAACCACATCTTCTAAGCATCATTATATACCACTAAAGGTTCCCTACATATGGGTATGACAAGTTTAGTTTCATATATAATCTTATTTTTCAACTCCTTGAATCTCTCTTCACATTCATTTTTATAAACAAACATTAATCCCTTGCAAGTTTCCTTGGTTAGATGGTTTTAAAATCACGATAAATTCCTTACAGATCACCAATATTACCCATATAATCCATGTAAAATATTAATTTTTATCACAGTGGTTATTCTTGGCCATTATTTAATTGATTTTTCCTTGTAAGGGTACAATAATATCTTATTTCTTGTGAAAATATGACCCAATAATGTGAATTTATTCAACCAAAACTCACATTTACTATAATTTTCACAAATCTTCTCCATTTATATGGTCTTTAGGATAGTTCTAAAATGAGGTTCATGCTCCTCCTTTATAATGGTGTATATTTACTACCAAAAAATTTTCAAGGTAATATCTAAAGAATCTATTCATCAATTCGATGAATATTTCTAGAGAATTAGTGAGTATTAATGGAATTATAATGAACTCATAATGTCCATTCCATTTATGAAAATTTTCCTTGGGAATATCCTTCTTCTCCATCGTTACATGATAATACCCTAATTGAAGATATACCATGGAGAAGTATTGGGATCCAAAATTTTGATCTAGAAATTCATTAATAAGTGACATATGATACTATTTCTTTTTCATGATATTTTTTATCTCATGATAATTAATGAAAAGGTGCATTTAACCATCCTTCTTCTTTATGAAGTTGTATGGTTCACCCCATGCCGAATCACATATGCCTATTAACCATTTATTCAAATTATTATGTAAGTTTTTATTCAACTGTTCATGTTCAATAATAGTCATTCTACAATGATTCTTGGACAATGGAAATTACCTAGGTATAAGCTCTCATTTAAATTCAACCTCTCATCGAGGAGGAAGACTATGTACTTCTGCAAGAAATGCATTAGCATATTCCCTCATAATGAGAATGTATTAAAGGATTATATTTTCTTTAGAATCAATAATCTGATCTTGATATAATTTATCATAAGGATATAATATCTATGCTTGAGATTTTGTTGATAATGAAGACTCGTCATCCTCATTACATTTTTTTATAATTGGAGGATGATTCATGATTTCCTTCTCAAGGAAATTCAAATTGGATGTATTTAAGGAAAAAAATCCATACTGAGAATTGCATCAAATTCCACTAAAGGGAGTATCATTGGGTTTAAGGGGATGTTAAACACATAAATTTTGATAAGTGAGTAGAAATATACATGGGATTAAATAATTTCCCCATTTTCCATCTTCACCGATAGCTTTACATCCATGATTTGTAGTTTTGTTCGAATACTTCTGCAGAACTAAATTATGTGAAAGAAAGTATAGAACCTGAATAAAAGTTTAAATGTGTTATTATTGAATGAATAAATATAATACCTAATACCACATCATTTCTAGGATCCACCTATGTTGTTATGATATTATAAGATCTCTATTTCTTCCTTGGAGGTTGTTGGTGTTGGTTGTCTCTGATAACTCATGGATTTAGGAAGTGGTAAACATTGTGTCCTTCTAACTTGTAGTTGTACCATTCGAAAATTGTTTAATGGTATGATGGAGTATTTATCCCTTTCATTGCATTGGATGGTTCCTCCTGTATGAAATTAATATCAAGGTTCTCTTCCATTTTACACCTAATAAATTTTCACATCCCCCTGTTGAAATTTCTAGGGTACTTAATTACACAATTTGGATATGTTTAATGTTAAAATTGCATACCACTATTATATTTCTCTATCACACGACTATGATGAAACTATACATTCCACTTATCATCCCCAGAATAACAATAAGATTCACAAATCTTGATCTCAATATTCAGGGAACACTAAAAAATCACCTCATAGATATCAATGTCTTAGATCACTAATTCTTCTCATATACTTAGTTTTATGCCCCCAAAGAAGCGGTGAAGTTTTGTTTCGGGGTAATGAAAAAGTAAGAGGTTTATTATGAAAGAATTGTGAGGTTCTCCCAGACACTATGATTGATTCATCATCTTTTTTCATGTGGACAAAGAAATCATTTTCTAAAATAAGTCAGAGAGTTCCATGAATATACACAAATTATTTTGTTTGGAATTACTTCCACCCCATCACTTAAATCTGTTATGCACGATTCATATTCTTGATAAATATTCACCAATTATTAGATTCTTTATCCATACAATTAATATCAAATATATCATTTTGTTTCTCAAGAGATCAATGGACGTGGAATATCTTCTCAATAGATTGGATCTATTTCACTGCTATTAAGGGATTGATTGATACATTTAATGTTGGAGGATTTTTCCCCTAAAGGCCTCAATTAAAACTTGTTCTTTCTTAGGGGAATTTGGTAATTCCATCTGATTTTTATTTATATTTATAACCACATCCAACTAAGGAGAGAATCTTCAAAAAAAATTGTGATCAATTCTACCATTGGGTTGTTAATGCCCTTGGGTTGTCATCACATTTCCCATCACGTTGGTTGTTTACATGGATCCTCTGATTTATGGATATTAGATAGAATAAATGAAAAACAAAGTAATAATACCTTCAAACTATTAAACACATATATGGAAATACAATAACATTTATGGAGTAACTTATAAATGAAATTTTTTCCTTAAATTGTGAATTTATTGGATTTAATATAAGTTATCCTCAATCTATTTAGTAATATTGAATATTATTGGAATTTTTGTTCCATTAAAAATACCTCTTAATGACTTGTGAAGTTACCAAATCATATCCCACATCAGTGTCAAACCAGGTGGGCATCAAGGAATACTTTTGTGCACTAGTTCTTGGTTGATTCCATGTTATTAATGAAACATTTTCTAGTGTTTCCCTAAGGTGCATCTGTTCCACAACCACATAACTTTTTTTGACAATATAAGGACAAATTTTCATGGAAACCACTTTAAATTTTTTAAACCATAGTGGTGTTTTATTATGATTAGTCTTTTACCTGAGGATTTTACTTGTGTTTTCTAATCTTAATCCCAAAAATAAACTATTTTTTTAATCCAAATATATCAATTCTTTTTTTATTACATAATAAATCACATTTTATTTGATAATAATAAATATAATACAACTAGAAACCTCTTTAATTATTGTTACTTTTGGTAATAAGGTACATTACATAAATCCTTAAATGGGGGGTACATTAGTTTTATTTATGAAATCCTTAACATTCTTATATTTTTCAATAATTCAAAAAATAAAAGTGGATAACCAAGATATATACACAAGAATGCGGTGAGAATAAAGCTCATTATGGGAATAAAGAAGGAACATCATGAAGAAATTATTTCACTTTATACAATAGGTATTACCTTGCGATATAAAAGGGGTGAGAATGATTAACATGGATAATGTTTCATGATACGGAATGATAGCATAAATTAAATATGTGAATGTGAAAACAATGTTAAAAAAAGAGTTATAGTAAAAAGTAAAGTACTACCACAAATACAACATTACATAATATACTTAGGATAACCTCCCAAGAACCATATAAGGAATCTTATGATACTAAAACAATACCCAATTTATTAGGGTGCTATTTAGGTGTACCCATAAAAATCATTTCATTTACATGAATTCAAGTTCCACAAATAACATTTGTATTAGAAAAAATTTATTCATATTTAATCCAATGTAAATGAAGTATGGATTAAAAACATATTAGTCTCAAATAAATTAATTATATCTATTTAATGGTGAACACACTTGATAAGAAATGTTTACATGTATTCACTACATAACCTTTTGGCCAGAACAATCATAGTGAAATTTTGGAAGTATAATGAGGGAACATAAATGTTCATTGGAGGGATTAGTGACAGTGAAAGAAGTATCTCATAATTTATTAATCATAACAGTACTGATATATATGTGAAAAACCTATATCATAATATGAATTTGCTATAAAGTGAATAACAAAAAGAAGATACTTGAATATAGAGGAGTAGGAGACGATCCCTCACTAAATTTTGGAACATTAATGTGTTAGGTGGAATTTATAATAAAAATGGATAAATGATCTCCCATTATAAGGTTATAAATTTTAAATTTGGGTGGTATTTATAAATTCATGAAAACATAACCAATTGATATTAAAATAGTTAAATACAATATAGGTTGATGAACTGGAAAGAAGAGAGAGAGGTAACTTACCTTGAGTTGCTTAATCCAAAAGCATAGGTGGTTATTTTTGAGAGTATATGGGAACCAGGGGTGGACTCTAGAGAGGGAATAAAATATTGAGTAAGTGATCCCTGGTTTTTTGTGATGTGGAAGGGGATCATGGATTGGTTTATAAAGGAAACGAGTTTGTAGTTATTTATTATTTTTAAAACATAGGGTTTCGAAAATATATAATAACGTAATAAAAAACAACAAACCTCCCCCATTTTATGTTTACATTCTTTCTTCCAAAGGAGAGTGGTTTCATTTATTTTATATGGTCGAAGGTCAAAATCATTAATAATTCACTCTGGTTGTCTACCGTTTGGATGATGAGGTAGATTAACAGTGGAATCTTATTAAGAATACTAGGCAATGAGATGAAATTGAATCCATGGAGTGGGATGAGTTTAATATATTTTATTTATAATTAATTTACTCATATTATTTTTACAGAAATGGAAAAGTAATTCAAAGATTTTAAAGAGATGGATGATGAATATATTCTTTCCATGTTATATATTTTTACAAAACTTTTGAGGTACTACTTGGGTATTATAATTCATCTTAAATGTAAGGTTTACTGGTTATCTTGTGAATTGAAACAAAATATAAGAAAGGAGTTTTCCATAAGAGAGTTTGATTTTATAATTAAATAATTAGATGTTTACTAAAAGTGGTAATAAAATTTAGAAACCCTATTGGTTTTGGAGATAACTTAAGTAAAATTGGGATCCCTAGAAAATCTAATGATATTACACATTGAGGGAAGAAATGTTTTCCAACTTCTACTTTTAAAAAATGTAGGAAGGTGTACTTATGGGAGTTCCTAAAAGGAACAAGAAGTTATTTTAATAGTAGGAAGCCAGACCATCGGGCAGAGGAATGTAGAAGTGACGTGAAGAGAACAACTAGTGAAATTACTATTAAGATAGATCAATAGAATGGACCACCCACACATCCTTATTTAATGTTTATTGATTTTGAGCATTATGAAAATAAATTCCCCGACCAAAGTGATAATATGGATGATAATCCAAAATTTACACTAATGGAAAATGTAAAGGGAATTATTTTTTAATAACAATGAATGAACAGAATCATCATAATTAGGGAACACATTTCCATCCTATTTAGTTTGTAATTTCCAGTTTGATTTTTCATGATTTATATCTATGAACGTATAATTTTTCATCATGTAGTGTAATTTTTTGTGAAAATATCCCACTATATGGGTTTTGGAATAATATATTCACATTTCATATTCTTTTGATACAAGGATGAACAAAAGATCCCAATGAAAATATTTTTGTATAAGATAAGAGATTATTTAAGTAATAAAGGGTGAATTATATTTTGGGAGGATATATGTCTCTAATTATGATTAAATTAAGAGTTATAGATTCCATAAAGGTTTGAAGAGTATTATGTTGATGTTTAGTTCTGATTTATTGACACCCCATTTTGAAATTTTATGTGATGGGCGTTTATCAAGATGAAAGATATTTTAAGATAAATTTATGGAAATAAACCCTTGGGAATTATATGTATTGGAAAGTTTATTTGAGGGTTAATACCATTAAAACATGGCTAAATATGATTAAAGTATCCCATATGATCATGTCCTATGGATTTCAAAGGTGGTCGAGATCAGCACCTTCTTCGTGTTGAATATCCTTACAGTGATAACATTCACTTAAAAATTTAGATGGATCTTTATCAATCCCTTTTTTGAAGGAAGTGTATCAATCCAAAGTACAAGAATGAGAATGCATAAACAAATTTATTAGGACCTAATCAAGTTAATGAGATGGAAGAAAAGGTTAAATATATTTCAAAACAATTATTGATTATATAAATTTAGTAGAGATGTGATTATGATAATCATCGATGGGATCTTAAGTTTAATGTTGGTGGGAAGGTCATTATATTAATTTCTCCATGGAATAAAGGAAGGAAATGATTGTCCTTGTTATATTGGTCTAATTAAAATAATTATTTGTATTATAAAAATAGATTATCAGTTGGTGCTGGAACTAAAACAAACTCTCAGGTTCATGACGTGTTCCATGTATCACTCATAAGGAATTACATACCTGATCCCTCACATGTACTGATCATAGAGGTTGTACTGAAGGGGAATGATATTTCTTATTAGAAATGACCATTATATATTTTGGATTGAATATCGAAGGTTCTATGAAACAAGGATACTATCCTAATAAATTATTTTTGGAAAACCCACTAGCTTGAGGAAGCTTCGTAAGAACATAAGGATGTAATCTGAAAAATTATCCAAATTTTTTGTTACCATTTTGAAAAATTTTGAAAGATAAATTCATTTTAAGGGGTAGAATGTAACACCTTGTGATTTTATTATATTTTTGAAATTAATTAAATCTTTTCAATATTTTTCAATACCCAAAACAATAATTTTATCTTAAGTTACAGAAAAATAATGAGTTTAAATGAAACATGACATATTATAAAAAATGAAATATGTTATATTATAGTTGTTCCATTTCCATTAGAATTATGATAATAATGAAAATTAAACAAAATATAATAATATGATTTCACCTGTATATAAAATGAATTCTTTGGTTGCCAATTTATTAGTAATTATAATTAAACACTATTGAAAAATAAATGGAAATATTTTTTTGAAAAATTATATTATGTGGACAAGTTTTTTTTTGTGTCTAAAAATTAACAAAATAATTATTAGTTAATGGTTTTAATGTAATTTATATATTATATTCTGAATATATTTTTGAACATTCATCTTTTATTTTTTCTAACAAGAAATATGGATAAATTTAATTACTCTTAAATTTTGTATATTTCTAAAAGGATGTTTTGTCGGCTTTTACAACACTAAGAACAAAATAAATTTTTGAAAATTTTATAAAACAAATTTTATAAACTATAAATTAGTTTTTTAATTCAAATATTTATGAATTATCTTAGGGATATTTTTTGGGATTTTTCTGAGATATTTTTTTAACGAATAGTGAAAAGTAATAAATTTCAACTAAAAATTGCTTTTTTAAATTATTTATTACGCTAAATTTTATTTTGAATTTTTTTTAAGGAAAAATTAGTCAAATTTGATATTAATTAATATAATTTAGGTCATTTAAATCAATTTTATATTGAAATAATATATAATAACATTTCATAATTTTGAACATTTTCCTCTTAAAAACCCACTTTCTCATCACCTCTCTGAGAATAATTTGAAAATAATTTTTATGTCATATATGACTTTTATTAGGAAAAATTGATTAAATAACTAGAATATTATAATTTAATAATTCTTAATATGGTAAAACTAATTTATTTCCAAAACCAATAGTGAATTTAGTAAAAATTAATTACCACGTTTAAGGTAAAATTGGGTTTACTAGGGGGTAAACTACGAAGATAAGGTTAAAATTACATATAAAATTCTCTAAAAATATTACCTAGAAATATTTCAACCCTAAAACATATATGGTTCAATAATGTACTAATTTTAACTGTGTGACATATAAAAACATGGGATCACATATTTCTTTTCAAAAATACCTAGTGTGACCTCTCCCCCACTTATAAATGTTATCCCCATATGCTCCCTTATTAATACATACAAATCAATTCTGTTTCTATAATAACTACCATAATACCTAAGAAAAATCACTGACTACATCTTAGAAGCCTTATTTTGGACATAAATCCGTTCTTGTACAGTTTTTAGCATAATCATATGGGGGAAACTTGAAGAAGAGGTAACATTCATCAACACCGATTTTTGTTTTATTACTTCCACCACCCCATTAATGAATTATTATACCATAATTATTTTATAAACTCTGTATATAAATTAATATGAGATTTTGTTTATGTAAAATTAATGACCTAAAACCATCTCTATATCCATTAAATGGGGTACAAAATCATTGTTCGTGTGCCCAATGAACTACTGAGTGACGGACAAATGTCGTTCATTTTTCCATTCCTAACTATCATGGTATAAATTAATTATGTATTTTTTTTTTGATATTATGATATTATTATTATTAATTTTTATATCACAAATACATTGATTCTTTCCATTTTGTGGGAATACAATAACTTCACATATGGGTATAGTGAGCTATCAGCTCGCAAAGTGTTGTGATTCATTTACGCATGACATGTAATTTAATAAGTATTTAAAGAAATATGTTATATATATGACATAAAAAATTGATATTAAATAATAATACATTTCATTTAATTTTTTCTCTTTCAAACAGAAATGAAAATGAAAAAATAGTGTTTGCGCACGTATGGCCCATAGTATCCTTAAACGATGTATTTTATATTTTATAACTAAATATTATATATTATTATAAATAAATATTTATAGAATATATTTTATATTTATATCATGGTTATCATTATGGATATTATCTAACCATGATGAAATTAATAGGTCTAAAAATATAACAAATAAAAACATTTATGGAAAACAAAGCAGTTAATACTCGAAAAATAACTTTAACATGAAGTTAATAATAAATATTCACAATAAAATTATATATAGTATGATATATATGATTAATGTTATGTTATATGTTTATATTAAACTTATATTTATTAGAATGGTTGTTTTAGTGATTATGAAGGAAGTTAAGACTTAAAGAAAGTGATTTCGAACTCACTTTTACTTAATGTGAGAAAAATTTTATATTCACTACATTTTTCATTTATGTGGGGTATATACTGCATGTGGATGTATTTTATAAAAATATATTTAAATTACAGGTATTTACAGATCCATTTGGTGATCTCTATTTCATGAATTAAAGTTCAAATTTTAACAAATCGATAATGGATTTTTATCCAAAATTGCCTTTTTGGGGAATAAGTTATGTTGTGAAATTATCTTATTCTATGATGTCAACATACTACCATTTTCTATAAAAAAATTAATTAATCACCCTATTTTTGTGATATTTAATGTTTAATTTGATGTAATTATTTCATATAGCTTATGATTCAATGTTAGCAATGTAGTAAGAGTTTTATGTTATAATCCAATCAATTATCTAGATTGTTTATAATTAAGTATTTATTATAAAAATATTTTGACGTAACTATCAATAATTCTAATGAATGTTATTATGCTATTATTATAGATAATATTTTCATTTATTAGTAATTTTTTACACTTTTTTTCTTTTGATAACGGTGAATTGTTTTTTAGAATAGTCAACTTTATTTATTTCTTTGGTCTAAAATGTATTTTATTCCAAAAGGATTCTTTCTAAAAATGTTATAAAAATGTTTTTTATAATAATATTATTTTTAAAATTCATTTCTCTAATTATTGTATATATACATTTTTTTGAAAAATAAATATTTATGTCATTTTAAAAAACGAGGAATCATTTATCTTTTACCATAAATTTAAAGGGAATCTTTGTTTTAATGTGTATGGCCTGAATAAAACTTCTTGTAGTCACGACCATTATTTTCATTGATGCTTCCTTCATTATTGTTCAATTTTTTAAAGAAAAGTATTTTAAAAATGGTTTGTGTTCTAAAAAGTGTTTTTTAAATTTTGAAAGGATATTTTCCACAAGAATTGATTTAAATGATTTTAGAGCATCCTTTTTATGTTTTTAATGAAATTTTTTAATGAAATTAATTTTGAAAATATTTTAAGTTTCAAATTGTAATTTTTATAGAAATAATATTTTTCTAATAAATGTTCCCTAGGAACTCTCAAAATCCTTCTCCATATAAGAGGACATTATTTGATATAACTAATTCTTTACTAAGGATATAAACCAAGGATACCATTCTTATTGTTTCCTTAAATGGTCTGCATTTTTTATGATAAAATATTTATGAAATTAATTTCTATTACATAGTTTAAACATTAATTTATCTCTTATGAATCCTATTTCTTTTAATGGGTTATACTATGATGAATGGAATAAATGGTTACGAAACCTATGTATTTTTCATAGGTTATGATATGATGAAATGTTTATGAATCCCATTTCATTTCTTGGTTTATGATATTATTGATGTTTTATGACTTTTGGCACACATATGTATGATTTTATTTATGTGAGAGCGGTTATACTATAAACAAGTATTGGTGAGACATTATAAAATTTATCCATATTATAGGTGTCAATATGATACAATTATATCATAGTATATATAGATAAACATTTTTGAAATTATTAATTACGGGTTGGTATTTTTGTAAGTCATGTTTATATAATTACAATTTTCTGTCTAATTTTAAAAATTAATATAAAATTTATTTTCATAGAATGTACTAGTTAAATAATATTTTGATGTTTTATGCTTAGAAAATAATGTTTATTGGACGTTAATTATTTTTCAAAGTGGAGAAGCAGTTTTAATTATAAAATTTGCATTTTCAAGTAAATTATAAATTTATTAACAATTAAACTTTTCATATTTATGTAATAATATTCTTAAAATTATGTTCATATTTTAATTCTACAAATAGAAAAATGGTCTGGTTTAATTTTTGGTATTCTTCTAAATTACTTGATTTCTTGGTGAATATTAAAATAAAGTAATTTATAGTATATGTATATGTTATAAGTTAAATAAACTATTAAATGAGTCATGGATGATGTAAGAACCATTTCATTGAACTCACACGATCTTATTACTATATTTAATCTCAAGAATCTGTACAATTTCTTGTCTTGTGGAAAATAACAATGTAATGAATTAAATATTGTGAAACTCCTTTCTCCTGAACTATAAATACCATCCCTTACCACCTCTTATCCTCACATCTATCAAGACATGATCCATGTCCCAATAATTCTCAAAAACTCACTAATACTATCTCCTACTTTCATGAGCTCTTGGTCTCATCAAAACACCAGAACCTCTCCACAAATGAGGTTCTCAAGAAGAAGGAATCAAGAGGAAAAATCCCCTTCTGTTTTCTTTCAGTTTATTTTCTTGTTTTTTGTATTTTTTTCTATCCTCAAATATCCTAATTCAAGAGGCCTGATAACTCCAATACCTTACATATACTATAATTTTGTTATGTTAATGTGATAATTCACCACCATCTCACCATTCCACTCTTTTAATATTAGAAATGAAAACACTATACAAGATGTTTTAATTTATCACATTCAAGGATGACGAGTTTTCAATTTATATTACCATCTTGAATTTTGGTCATGAAACCATTTTTTGGTTTATACATATTATTATTTATGAAATATATCCTACGTAATTTCATAGACTCATTTTTAAAAATTTGTATTAATTTGTAGAATAAAATGGGTTCGTGTGATCAAAACACCACCAATTAACCCAAACGGTTCTAATTAATGTTTCATGTAGAGGTATATTGTCATTAAAAATAACTAACTGAATTTTATAAGAGTGTAATCTAATAGATGTTCACTAATAATATACAAAATCAATTCTATAAAACAATTATCATTTTACATGTTTAACCATAAATGTATATATGTAAACCGATCATGGAAACCAATGAAACAAACGCTCCCAAACAATGAAATTGAACCTCTTAACCCTTCAACAAGGCCAAGAATGAACATAATGAGGTTATTATAAATAAATTAAATTTATATGATCTTTTAAACTTGTTAATTATTGAATATAACTTTATTATCTTGGACGGTATTATCTTTTGAAGAACACCATCAAACTTAAGGTAAGGGATTCAACCCAAACCTCCATTAATCCTACAAGTTAGTCTATCATTTTTTACCTCAATGGAGTTTTCATTACATTTTATGATCTTCTCTTGAATAATTTTTATATGTTCCAAACTCATGTATCAAGATATATTAATAATTATATTTTGGGGATATGCATATTTTCAAGTGGTTCCCTTATCATTTTTTCCGATAATAAGACCTAATTTAAGGGATCTTCTTGAATTACTTTGCCTTTTATAGTTCACTTTGTAATCTATTTTGATCCACCATATATTTTATAAAATCCAGAATTTTGTTATTATGTTTTTTTGGTTCACTTATGGTTTTATATAAAATATCATTCCATGATCAGTTTTAAAATCACATTAATATTTTACTTAAACCACACTAAAATATTTTTAAATCTAACTTTTCAGAAATAATATTTTTACATGATATCACATGAATTTAAAATCACATATCATGATATATGACTATTATATCTTGCTATTTTCTATGAATGATCTACTTCCTTTTCATCACAGACACTTTTATGATATGCCCATTGGTTATGATTTATTACCTGATTATGTTACCCCTTACATTCATTGGGTACCCTTATGTTTACAGATGATTGATTATGTATTATTATTTACATGGAAAAAAATCCTGAGCATGTTATGATAGATGCGCCAAAACAGTGCTCCAAATTCATTAGGTAATGTTTATTCTCGGGAAACTTATGTGCAATAGTATTGACAATTAGCCTTGACTCGTGATCTATGTGCAATGATCTTGGTGGTTAGACTTGATTCTTGATACTCTATGTGAAATGAGACTTGAATCATACTAAAGTCATGTTTTATGTTTCTACCACATTACTATGATTTTATGTTTATATTAATCCATATTTTATATGTTATGATTTCATATGTTAAATCTTGTTCTATTCCTTTTTATATCATTTTCTATGCCTTATTTCCCATGTGCGAAAGCCTCATTTTATGTATTTTTCATTAATGGTAATTTTAGGGAATACCTTTTTCATGTTATCTACAAGTTATCCTATGATGATATATGATCAAAATGGAATTTATGAGCTCAATATGGAGATTAAATTAAATTTTCATCTATTATGCTTAATTATGAAACTTGTCTTACATGAAAAAAGTATTTAAAATCCTTTTCTTATAATTTGATTCTTATTTAGGCATAAAATCATGTTATGACATGTATAAAAGGATAAGTTCTCTATAGTTTGTATCAATGTATGTTCTAGATATTTTGTGAGATTAGGATTAGAGAGCTTTAGTAAGAACTCAAGGGTTATGACTAGGTATAAGAAAACCTCCATAAAATATAGTTATTATAGAGTAAGTGGTTTATAAAGAAAATTCATCCCTGTCTGGATGATACAAGTAGACATGGTTCTGGAATAGATCTACCTAACCGTAAAAACTCTAACAAGGTGTTCTAGGCTGAACTTCGGGTGACATGGTACATATCAAGGGGTCTCACTGTGCACCTAGTGATCAAAAAAAGAGAATGTCATATTTATGGTGTATTATTTTGATGGGGAAGCTGATTAGGGGTGGATACTGATCATGAATACAAATTCCCAGGGAAAAATTGATTCCATGGATTTGTGGGAATTCAAGAAAATGTTTTTATTTGAATATTTTCTAAGAACCCTTCATCTCATGATCAGAAGAGTGTTCTGTGGACTGAAGCAGATGTAAGATGATTCAATTAGAGCATAACCAAAAAAAATTAAAAGGCTCGCAAGGTACACCTTCATCTTTGCCATCAACATAAAAATCAAGGTGGATCTCTTCTTTAGTGGAAAAAATTTAATTTTTCGAAAACAATTGGTGATTTGTAACTATAAAAGTTATGAGGGGATTTTCCATTGTGCACTTAATGTTGAAATAGAGATCAAAGACCCTATGTGATCTTGTAGTACTAGTGAAAAAAGTTATATAATTGAGTCCAATATGGGAGAATAATAAAATAAATCACAAGAATGAAAGAAGACTGAATATACCATGTGTCAAAATTATAGGAAGAAGAATCATGGGATCTTACTAAAGGGAACTAGGAATTTCTTCTAATATGGAAGAATGTGACATCTGGCTATGAAATGATGGATGGATATGAATAATTCCACTAATTTGGAAGAATAAAATAAGGTTCATATCAACACTGAGCCGATAATGTAGTGTTACAACGATAGGAAAAATATGAATTATGCGAACAATTTCCCTAAACCATGGGTTATTATAGGTGATCAACAACAACCTCCAAGGAAACAATAAAGGGATTATGATATCACTACTATTTAGCTGGATCCAAGAAATGATGTGGTGATAGGTACAATGTTTATCCATTCAAGAATAGTATAAATACTATTTGATTATGGTTCTATACATTCATTCATATCTTGAAATTTTATTAGATCTTTTCAAACACCACCACAAATTATGGATATTGAGTTATATGTGAAACAAAAAATTGGGAAATTATTTCAACCAAAGTATATAACTCATCCCTGGTTAATGTTTGTGGTGTGAACCTCCTAGTGAAACTCATCATAATTAATTTGGTTGAGTTTAATGCTTTTTTTGGCATGGATTGGCTGTCTTTATATAGCGAAAATATCATCTATCAAAAAAGAGGGATCACAATTCACATCCTGGAGAATCATTCAATCTTGTACAAGCGTGAGGATGAAGAATAATCCCCTTTAAAATCATCTTCTTAAGGGTGAATATTTTTTCTTTATGAGAAAACTTATCTTGATCTAATGAATAAGACAAAGGAGAGAGCCATGCTTTAAAGCATTCCCATCGTGTGGGATAACACAAATGTATTCCCTAAAGAGTTGTATGGTCTTTTTCTTGACTGATAGGTTGAGTTCTCGATTTAACTTGATCTTGGATCTCTCCCAATATAAAATAAACCTTATAGAATGTCCAACGTTGAGTTAGAAGAGCTGAAGAATTAGTTACATGAGAATATAGGGAAGTGTTTTATATTCATAAGTGCTTCACCATGCGGTGTACCCATCCTATTTGTTAAGAAGAAGTATTAATCAATGTGAATCTATATTAATTATCATGATCTAAATAAAATCATGATAAAGAACAAGTATCCCATGCCTTGGATAGATGACTTGTTTTATCATCTATGTGTGGCCATTTATTTCTCTAAGGAAGATCTTCAGTCGGGATATCTGTAATTATATGCGGGGAAGGAATATATTCACAAGACTTCCTTTTTAGTGGGTTATGGACACTATGAGTTCATAGTGATTCCCTTAGGACTCACTAATTCTTTAGAATTTATCAATGATTTAATGAATAGATTCTTTATAGATTACCTCAAAAAAATTGTACGAATCTTTATGGATGATATTCTTATATAATCCAAGAGAAAGGAGGAACATTAAGTGAATTGGAATACTATAATGAAGACTTTGAAAAGGGAGAATTCATATGAAAAGTACAGTAAATGTTTGTTCTATAATGAGAAAGTACCATTCTTGGGGAGTGTTATCACTACCAAAGTGATATCTGTGGACCCTTCCAATATAATGAAAATTGAATAGTGTCCCATGAGAACATCATTAATGAAGATCCAAAGTTTTCTTAGACTATTTTTGTATTACCAATGATTTGTGAATAACTTCTCATAAATGTAAAAACCATTGACCAAGATCCAATAGAAGGGAGTGGAGTTTTTCTTGACTCAATAATATGATAAAAGAATTATGGATCTTATAAACAGGATTACCTCTATGATGGTACTCATAGTCCTGAAAAGTGGAGAACTATTTGGGTGTAAAAGATACTTAAAAGAATGGATTATACTGTGTATTGATGGAAAATGATAATGTGACAGCCAATGCCTCAAGGCATTTAAAAATACATGAGTCATACAATCCCACACATGATATGGAGATGCAAGATGTGATATTTGCATTGAAAATCTGGAGACATTAACTCTATGGGGAGAATTGTGAGATATATACATATACTAAGAGTATTAAATATATATTCACACATAAATAGATTAATATGATCCAGAGAAGGTTCTCAAATATCATCAAGGATTATGACTACTCAATCAACTATCATCCTAGTAAGGCAAATAATGTAGCAGATACTCTATGTAGGTTTGGTCCTTTATCTGTAACAATCATGAGAAATGATAAGGACCCAGTATTCTTAGATTTTCAAAGGATTTACATGATAATCATAAAGGGAGTAACATCATCTATCATTTCTAAAATGATTTCTCAACCATCCCTCACAGTGAAAATAAAACATTCTCAAATAAAAGATATGTAAATTTTGAAACGGATGGAAGCTATTAGAATTGTGAAATCCTTTAAGTTCAAGATTGATGAGGATGGAGTTTTATGAATGGGGTAATGTCTATGTGTACCATATGATCCAATGATAAAGAGGTATCTTCTAAATGATTCACATAGATTAACCTTTTCCATTCACCCTGGGAGCACATAGATGTATTGAGATCTCTGGTAGAACAATTGGTGGGACAATATGAAGAAGAAGATCACTTAGTATAAATCAATTTTTCTCGCATGTACGAATGATTTTAATAAAATTAAAAAGTATAAGGGTGTGATTAAACCACTACCCATACCAACATGTAAGTGGTAGAACATTACTATGATTTTTTTCACTGGACTTTCAAAAACATCTTGATGAAACAATGTTGTATGGATTTTTTTATCATTTTATAAAGAAAACTCACTTTATCATAATTTAAGTGGACTCCTCGCTAGATAAAATTGAATGGATATAGATAAAGGAAGTGAAAATTCATCAGGGAGAACAATAATCTATTGTATCAAACTAAGATATGAGATTCACCTCGATGTTCTGGAAAAGTCTCCATTATGTTCTAAGCACTGAGATGAATATCAGTATGGCCTATCATCCTCAAACTGATGGCTAATATGAGAAACTTTTCAAACACTATAAGACATGTGGAGAGGGTTTTCTGTGGACTTAAAAGGAGGATGCAACCAACACATGTCTTTGGTTGATTTCTCTTACAAAAATAGTTTCCACTCGATCCTCAGAATGGAACCATATGAATCTATTTATGAGAAAAGGTGATGAACACCCGTGTGATAGGATGAAGTCAATGAGAGAAACCTAATATGACCGACAATGGTCAATGAAATGGTGGAGAATGTGAAAACTATTCATCAGCACATCCAGGAAACCCAAAGTTGACAAAAGAGCAACATAGACATTTGTTGACGAGACATTGAGATTAAAGTTGATGGCTTGGTATTCCTCCCAATATCTCTAAGGAAGAAGGTAATGATATTTAAGAAGAAAGGAAATCCACGACCAAGGTACATCATCCCCTTCGAGATTCATGGTCTTGTAGGAGTTCGGGACTAACTAATAGAACATTCACCTACCATGTCTAAAGTACAGTATGCATTCTGTGTATCCATCTTAAGGAAGTATATATACCATATCCCTCAAATGTATTATCTTCAGAGATAGAACAGTTGGATAATGATATTTCATACAAGTAGTAGATAGTGAAGATCATGGATTGTAGAGATAAAGTTCTAAATAACATTTCTACTCACATGGTCAATGTAATATGGTGGAACCATATGTATGAAGAGGCAACATGGGAATAGGAGGAAGTGATGAAGGAAAAATATGCACACCAATTTTCAGCTCAAAATATAGAATTTAATTTTGAGGGGGAAATTTTATATGGGGAAAGAATGTAACGACCCAATGTTTTTTCAATGTAATTTCCTTTTTATAATCAGATAATATTACAAATAGAACACAATAAAAAACATAAAAATGAAATCTTTGTGAAAGAAAATGCATCTCTAGAAGTTAAGGAACATTTATCGATCATATAGTTACATGGCCTTTAAAATAGTAATGTGATCCTTATGAATTTTAAAATGGACAATGAAATAATATATCAAAAATTAAAGTGTAAATAATATTTATCCATCTTATAAGTATCAATATTATATAATTATATCACAGTATAGGTAAATAATTTTTAAAAAAATTATTAATTAAGTGTTGGAATTTTTTAAAGTCATTAATATTTAAATACAATTTGATGATTAATTTAATTAACTAAAATAAAATTTATTTCTACAAAATGTACTCATAAAATATTATATTGATATTTTATGATTATAAGATAATTTTTATAGGACCTTAATTAATTTTTCAAGGTGTTATAAAAAGAGTTTGTAGTTTAAAATTTGTATTTTTCAAGTAAATTATAATTTTAATTTAGAATTAAATTTCACATATTTCTAAAATTATCTTCATAAAATGGATTAAATTTCTTAATTCTACACATTAAAAAATGTTTAGGTTAAATTTTTAGGATTTTCCTAATATACTTGAATTTTTTGTGAATAATAAAATATGGTAATTTACTATATATATACATTATAAGAAAAATTACCAATTAAATGAGTCATGGATGGTATAAGAACCATTGTTTTTAACTCACATGATCTAATTACTATATTTAGTCTCATGAATCAGCACTATTTCTTGTCTTGAGAAAAATAACTAATTACTTAAATATTGAGAAAACTCACCTCTCTTCCACTATAAATACCACCCCTCACAACCTCTTCTCCTCACACTTCTCAAGACTTGTGCCTTGTCAAAGTTATACTAAAATATCTCCCTAATCCTTTATCACTATTATAGGTGATCCTGGTATCATTAAAAAACAAAAAACTCCCCGTAAATATGTTTTCAAGAGGAAAAAATATAGAGGTAAAACTCTCTTCCATTTTTTTAATTTATTTTCAAGTATCTTTTATTATTTTTTGTCATCACATATCCTCCTAAAAATGGTGTGGTACTTACAGTACATTACAAGTACTATAATTTTGTCATACTGATTGAATAATTCATCATCATCTCTCATTTCTCCTCCTTTTATGCAAGAAATGAAAACACTATCTCAGATTTGTTAATTTCTCACATTCAAGGACAATAGGTTTTCAATTTCAATTATCATCATAAATTATGGTCATTAAAACATTTGTATGGTTCAACCAGATTATTATTTATATAATATATCTTATTCAATGTTATGGAATCATTTTGTAGGAATGTTATTTTTTAAAAACAGAATGAGTTCTTTGTGATAAAAAAACCACCAATTAATCCAAATAGATATAATTAAAGTTTTATATAATGAATTATACTCAATAAAAATAAGAAAATGAATATGATGAACATGTAATCTTACATAAGATCAATAATAAAATATAAATACAATTATAGAAAACAATTCCATATTACATGTTTATCCCTACATTTATATATGTAAACTGATCCTGAAAACTATGGAAGAAAATGCTCCCAAACAACTCAATTGAACCTCTTAACCCTTCAAAAAAGGCTACTAATGAACCCAATAAGGTTATAATAGATCAATTAAATCCCATAATAGTTTATATAATTATTAAGTAATGATTTTATTTTTATTATAGAATAAATTAAGATAATGTGAATAATATCTTAAGACTTGAGGTAAGGGATTCTACCCGAATATCAATTATTCCTTCAAGTTGTCTATCTTTATTTTTACCCAAATGATTTTATCTTTTATTTTTATTTAAAAAATATAAATTCTATGTATATGATCAAATTTCATGTGTCATGATCAATTCATCATTATATTTTTGGGATATACATATTTATTAGTGGTTCCCTACTCAATTCTTCCAGATTAGCAATCCTGATTTATGTGAACATCCAGAATTCATACCATTTTTTAAGTGCACTCTATAATCAATTTTATACCACCATATATTTTAAAAAATAAATATTTTTATTGATAAAAAAATTCTATGTTCACTTATGGCTTTATATAATTGATTATGACATGTTCTGTTTTAAAATATATTTAATATTTTCCTTAAACCCAAGTAAAATGCTTTAAAACAAAAGATTCTTAAAAACAATTTTTACCTGATATCGCATCATTTTGACATAAATTATCCTGATATATTGTTATTATAAATTATTATTGTCCATGCATATTCTAATTACGTTCCTTCATGGACACTTTTATGATACACCCATTGGTTATTCATTATGACATGATTATGATAACCATTTCATTCTAGGGGAAACCTTATATTTATGTATGATTGATTATGTATGATTATTTTTATAGATAAAATATTCATGAAAATTTTTAGATGGGTGAAACTAGATAGAACTTTAATGAATTGGGTAAAGTTTAATCCCATGATACGTTATATGCAATGGTCTTGGCGGTTTTCCTTGACCTGTGCATCATGTGAAACAATCTTGGTGGTTTGCCTTAACTTATGATGAACTATATGTAACGAGCCTTGAATAATTCTAAAATCATGATTTTTGTTTCTAACACATTACAAGGGTAGTATATTTATAGGATCCCATGTTTTATATTTCATGATTCCAAAAGATCAAACTTGTTACATTAATTTTTATATCATTATTGCCTTCCTTCTAACCGATGTGCTAAGGTTTTATTCTTATATTTATTGTCTTACATGGTTTTCATCTCATCCCTTTATTTATGTTATCCCAATATTATGCTATGAAGATTTATGAGCATGATGAATGTTATGATCTCAATATGGAGTTTAAATAAATGATTCTTTAATGATATTTAATTATGTACCTAGTCTTCAAAGACACTAGACTATACAATCCTTTACTTGTAATTTTATGTTTATTTATACATAAAATCATGTAAAGATATGTGTAAAATTAAAGGGCCAATAAATTATTTCATCTACATAGTATTATGCATGGAACCATTTTAATTTCCATATTTTTATGAGAGGTATTGATTTCGGGTCCTTGAATTAATGAGTGACTATGTTTCTATTTATACTTGTTCACAATGTTATAGTCTGATATCTATAAAAAAATATATTTTATACCTATTTTAAGCAATCATGAAATAATTTATCTGATTCCATTATGATTCATGCCCAATAAACTGCCAATATTTCTTCCGTGACTCATTTTTATGAACTACAATAGGTTGGTTATGAACTTTGTATGTTATGTTCATTATCAAAAACCCTTATTCATATCAAATGATTACATATGGTCCTAGATTACTACCACTTATGTTTACCCTTACTGAGCATCTATGATCACCCATTCCTATGTTACCTTTCCCCTGGTTTTGAAGAAAGGGTTTATGTAGGTTATGTCTATGAAGAGTACGCAATGGGAAGATAATTATGAGAAATACTGAACATATTTCACTAGATTTGTATGTTGTTTTCAATGATTCCAATGGAACTATAATTTTACCATCATGAGGTTTGTGTTTATTAAATATAATGAATATTTGAATAAAAGTATGTTATATCACTATAAGAGAATCCTAGGTAACTTTTCTCTTTTTGTTGAGTAGGAAAAAAATTAGATGATTTGTGTGACAACCATTAGGATAATGTGAAGTTATAAGGAAATAATTAGAGTTAGTTCTACAATAACATAAATGATTTAGAGAGTTGGATGATTGTACATCTATAATAATATGGCATTAAGTTAGAGAAAAGAAAGATGAATTATTGGATAATCCATATGTATGTGACAATGTAAATGAATACTAAATATAGTGAATAAATCACTTGGATTAATCCATTTTATGTGTTTGGATATGTCATGGAATGACTATAAAGTGTTTTGCTATTGTTTTTGTGGGTATTTGAATTTATAGGATCATAAGACTTATCTTACTTTTCTAAAAATATTTGTGTAGATTAGGACATTTTTTCGAATATATATAATACATGAACAATACACTGATAATAAAATGGTTTATTCCTTCCATCATAAGTAATTAACTATTATTTATAATTTTATTAGTTTTTAATATGAATAATTATGAATTTTTTTAATTTTTTACACTAATTGGTTTGGTTTAGATATATATATTCTTAATGTTCCAAGAATTACACTCGGTTCTTCTTCATATTTATAATGACGATGACCCCAGTATCCTAGAGTGAATATCTAATTTATTATATTGAAATAATATAAAATAAATAAAATATGAAAGGACCAAATAATTTAGTTGTAATGGTAAAATAGATACACACTTAAAATTTATATTACATTTAATAACATAAAACACACAATGTATTTTCATTGATAATTCAAATATTCCCAATAGTGTACCCCATCATATCAATCACCAAAAAATTCTTGGTATATTAGAAAAAATAAATTATAATAAAGGGATGATATCAGATACTCAGAAAAGGTATTCATATAATGGAAGGTATAAATAAATATGTCATAATCAATATGGAATGGAAAATAATTGAAACATATTACATTTAACCATTAGGATGAGGATAAAATTACAAGAATAAATGTTGATCAAATAATTCGACATAAATAAGAAAATGAGATTGAAAAGATAACCTTGGATATTATAAATAATTTAATAATCACATGGAATGTTCGTAACTGAATTCATAATGTTGCAATGAGTAATTTTGAACATCTAAAACATACCATCGATTAATTGTACTAAGACCTCTAATTAAATGGGTATGACACTTTCTAAAACCCAATGTAGTATGTTTCATGAGACCTACTAATGCATCAAGGGGATATAGTGGGTCATGCCCAACACATACTAGACAAAAAAATTCATCATATGAAAGTGGTGAAACATAATCAACATAAACATCCATATTTAAAAACTAACATATGAAATTTTAGTACATTCCCAAATCAATAATCATAATCACAATCTATCCAGATTAAACTAGTGAATGGTAATAAAAATGTACATCCCATGTCAAATAAATTATAAAATATATGGATAAATAATAATTATATTTTCAATACAATAAATATATGGTGTTTCATATATAAAATATAGGTTTGATTTCATTTTTGAATTGAAATAGAATGAAAATATCCTTAAAATATAGTGAAAAATAATATATTTGTTTTGAAAATCTCATTTTATAACGAAAATGACCACAAAAAAATTTTAAAAAAATTCCTTAAAAAAACCTTTTAAAACATGTCAAATAAACATCAAAATATTTTTTGGTCATGATAGTGTAAAATAGTATTAATGACATACATGTTAAACAATGATTTAAGTTACATTTATTATTATAGGAAATTTGGAATTGATTCCTTCAAAAAAAAATTGGTAATACGTAAAAATGGTTAAAATTTTCAATATTAAAATATTTTAAAAATGGTTAACTTTTTTAGAAAATATGGGTCTGGAAGAAAATGTATTTCCGACCAAAGAGAATAATAATATGTGATTTTCTAAAAAAATTCTCAATCATTTTAAGTACCAAATCATGGAAAAATGGTTCTATTACATTAAAAATATCATTAGTAACAATATTTGAATAAAATATATTTTTTTAGATATTATAATCAAATAATCCCCCTCCCAATGGAAATTTATACATTAACAATCCCAAATTATGATGTGATTGTGAAATAAACCCTTACCACTTCGATAACATCTAAAACGTAATCCTCATAAAGGAAATAAAATCAAATGAAATAAAAAATACCCTGAAGAAAATTATATTAAATATATAATATATCAATGGTGAATAATATACAAAACACAGATTAAATAAGTTTTGAATATGACATATGTCTCACGGAAGGAAAAGTGAGAGGAGAAACCCTTATCATAGGTATGATCTCTTTGGAATGTGTCCACACCTAGTTTATAATGGTCTTAATAATGTTATAAATTTATAAAATAACCATAATAATATTTATAATATCATATATATTAATATTATTATAATTCCTAACCATTAGTTAATAATATTCAATTATTTTCATTGTTTTAGGTGTTAATTAATCTATTTTCCCATGCATATTTTTTCATGAACATTAGGGTTCTTGTGTGTAGGATATATATGTACATTTATTTATTTATTTATATATTCACTAAATAATTGAAATAATGATATAAATATAATATTTAACCAGTATATACTTTTTAAAACTATTCATAAACATTGGACATGGAAAAGTAATCACATCTATGAATGGAGACGGTAGGTCGTATGTATACAAGAGTTACGATATCATTCCCTTAATGAGGGGAAGGGTAAGAAAGTAGATGACATATAAATTATCAATAATAAATATAATCTCATATATATCACATATATCAATTATTTTTATCCTTATTTTATTCAATGTATATAGTTAGTTGAAAAATATTCACATCGCTTTGGGAGACTGTATTCGTCTTTGCACATGAGAAACGTTTTCATATTTGAAAAAGAGTGAAACCTAAAAAGGTATATTTGGTATTAAAATAAAATAAGTATAATAATTTTTTAAATATTATATAAATTCATCAAATCCATTATTATATCAATCCTTGAATGATGGTGATGGAAAATGAACTATATTAGTTTTTGATAACATCGTTCCAAAGATAAATGATTCAAAATAACCGTATATTCGTATTCTATATTTTTAATGCTTATATGTGCTAATAAAATAATATTTTTTCATGTTTTTAGTTCATTTATAACATTTATCTTCATAGTTTTACCCCATTATAAACCCATTTTTTCTTAACCATGACAATTAATTTAAACTATTTTTTTATATTTTTTTAAAAAAAATTGTTTAATTTATTTGATAAAATAAATTATAATGATTCAAATTTTTTTACTTTTTTTTAGAATTAAATTTATTGAAGTGGAAGAATTAAATTTAAAAATGATCACATAGATTTGACCAGAAAGCATGTTTTCAGTGAAAAAATGTTAAAAATATAACAATTTGTTTATACAAAAAATTAATTTGAAAATGATTATAATGTCCTAAATTGGAATAATAGATATATTATTTAACAAATTATACATTAAAATAAATTTTAAATATAATTTAAATTTATAAATTATTTTAACGAAAATGATGTTTTCAATTAAAGATCAGTAGTTTTCACTATTCATCAAAAAAATGAATCCTTTCCAAAAAAACCCAAAAATGCACCCAAATATAATTTTGAAATCCTGAATTTAAATTTGAATTTTATTTTCACATAGTAATTTTTTAAAATTAGAAAAAATTAATTTCAAATTATGTTTAAAAAGCACTAATAACCAATTTTAAGAAGAGAACAATTTAAAAATACATTTCAAAATGAATTATATTTAAATTCTAATCAATAGATAACTATTTCATTTATTTTAAACATGTGAAAGAAATAAAATTATCACAATTTATTTATTAATATTCATACCTAACTAATTAATGGATAAATTCTAATTTTTATTTTTAAATTATAAAATTTTAATAAATAATCGTGTATTATTTTAACCTTGTAGTTTGTGGATTACATGCTATCAAAGAGAATGAATTCATCTGAAATTAAATATATCATAAATTCTAAATATTTGATATTCTATTATAATATATATGTTTACTACCATACATGATATCTAACATGGTGTTCTAATTTTAAAAATATCATGGTATTACATTTTTCACCGTTAAGTAAATTGCCTCCTAACAATTTAATCATCATAACAATAATGAAGGATTTTATGTTTGAATATAATTTCATTCCAAAACCCCATAGGAAAATTGTTTCATAAAACATCTTCATAATAAAATATAAATGGAATTAATGCTCAAATATAATAACATAAAACTATGTTTCTGTGTAGGCGAACATACTAGAAAGTAAATATATATACATATAAGAAATGCATAAATAAATATAGAGAGTGATGGAGGTCATTAATCATAGGAAGTTTAATGGTCAATGGAACATTAAATACCAAAAAACCATAAATCAATGAAAATTTAAAATACCATCGTTTCATCATAAATTAATGTATTAGGACATCATTTTTTTCAACATCCATTTCTCAGAGTTGAGTAATTCCATTACCATCCAAACTAATAATATATGAAGATATACATACTTTATATATTTCTTTTTCATAGATAAAATTTCATCATTTTTTCTTAAGTTATTTTCCACTTCATTGATTACTATAATAAATTTATAACCAAGATTATTTTTTTATACCTGAAAAACTAAAATTAACTTTTAACAGATTAAAAGATCTATAAATGAGTGAAAAGTATTTCTATTTGTGAAAACATATTTTCCAAAACCAATATGGTTATCATAATTCATCCCATATAATACATTACACTATTATCCTTAATTTTAACACCACTAATTTAACATTAAAATTTATCCATCAAATCATTAAACTAAAAATAATGACATATTAACCTGGAAATCATGTTGGTTAGTGGTTGGAAATAAAACTTTATCATCATTTTATTGTGGGTTAAATCACTATATCCTTTCCATATGAGATGGTTTTTTACCTAGAATTCATGTTATCCTTGTTCTAAAATGAAATTATTATAATTCTAATAATTGTAATAAATATTAATATCCCATATTTACCCAATCATCAAATATTAGAGAAGCCATAATGGTTACAAATTCACTTATAAAAACATATTTATCATTATTTTATCAACATAAAGAAACTATTAAGTGTTATTATCCCCCAATAATGTTTTCTCATAGATGTTAATCTTACCAATAAATCACTTTTCCTGGTACCCTTCGACATATTCATTAAAATACTAAAATAATTAATACATCACTAAAATCTATAGACATTTCATAATAATTATAACTATAATATCACTGACTAAAAATCTCATATAACATAATTCTTGAATAAAAAAATAACATTAAACATTCCACCATTTCTATAGTAATAAATTATTCTTAATCATGATCCCTTAGTTTATTTTCAAGTATATTCCCTTGAATTTTAGATAATTTGTATTTTAGTTCCCCATCCTATTATAGTGGAATCATTAAACATTGGAATATTTTTCCATTCCGTTCAATTCATGACCATGTTTCCCTTTTTCACCACAGGTGAAGAGAACACATTTTCTATTCATGCATGTAACAATGTGTTTTATTCAACAAGCCTAAAATGTTGGAAGATCATCCTTTTCATTATTACATTTATAAATATTTTTCTCTAATATCCCCTTACACTATTACTTCCCTTGAATGTTATAATACCTATAGAATTATTTATATATATTGATAGAAAGTGAAAATATATCCTAGTACGAAGAGATTTTTTGGGAGAATATTTCCCTTCAGATAATTGGCTAATTCTTGTTAAATAAAAATTCAATAATTATACTTGGATTACATAAACAGTACATAGAAAACTATTCTAAACATGTAATGTTTTCTATAAAATACTTAAAATTTTATTATTCATTATATATTGATATCAATTATTATCTTTTCATATCAACTCATTTCTCATAAGTAGAATATTTCTCTATTAAAAGTTCCTTCAAATCCTTCCCTTATATGCTTCCAATATCCTCTTCATTTTAGTGTTGGGAATTAATTACCACCATTTATCACCATCTCATAAGTGATAACAAAATACAATAAAAACATTCTCCTTCTCAAAATTTCATAGAAAAATAAATTTATTCCTTAATGGAATTATCCATTTCTCAAATAAAAATAGATGTGTAGTCCAATTAAATTATGGGGTTTTATGATGCATTAAAAAAGTATAACATTGTATCACCATGTAGTGGATAAGTAGGATGCTCTATACTAGAAATGTTTTTACTCAAAACGAGAGTCAAAAACCACAATATTGTTATATTTTGATCAATTATAGCTATAACTACTGCTCCAACATCATTAACTTTTCCATGAGGAAAATAAATACCTGAAGTACATGCAGTAATATATTTCTTATTCATTTGATTAAGTACCATTTATAAGTAGTGTCATATTATAAATTAAATCATAAAATTATGAAATGTATTGTACAATACCAAAACTTTTTAAAATGTTTACATAAATTGTATATTTTTTCATATCATGTTTTATAATCATAAAAATGGTTTCTTTAGGGGTATATTTATTTTCAATTATTTTATAATAGTTTATAAGGAAAATGTGAGATATCCAAAAAATATATCTCGACAGTGTCAAATAAATTTTTAATAAGGCCCATTATTGTGCACTAGTTGAGTATCAGGTCGGGCCCAATGTTCCCCTTTTAGAGTTATTACCCCTCAATATATCTATTTTTAAACCAAATACCCTTATTGTATCCCGATATGAATATATATTCTAATGAACACTACAGTGTATATTTATTACCAAAACATTAGGATTTTCTTGTATACATATCCTTTAATTCTATTATAGGGTTATGTACCCAAATCTATTTGTTCTTAAATGTATTCCCCAAGGATTCTACTAAATTTTCCCTACTACAAACTATAGTGTCCTTGACCCCAGTAAAAATGTGTCGATTTCTACTTTATTAACTTGGAATAAGATTTAATCAATATCATTCTAAATGACTGAATAGTTTATTAGTCCTGTTAAACTAGATATATACTTTAAGTTCAAATTAAATTTTAAAAAATACAGTACAAAATGTATTTTAATTTGGAGAAAAATTATTCCTCTGAAAATATCCTTTCACATAAATCAAAAAACACTTCTTCTCATCCTAGGTAATATAAAACATAATAAATGGGTCATTTAAGATGATTAGTTAGGGTATGAGAATAGTGTAAGTTATGAATAAATAAAGTACAATCAAAATATCATGATAAATAACTAAAACTCATGTAATTTTACTTTTATCATGAGCGTAATATTGAAGGAATAAGTGGTGATCAAATTATCCCTCATACATAATCTCCTAATATCGAATAATTAACCATGGATATTCTAACTAAAAGAATAATCACATGGAATATAAATGAATGAATTAATAATAATGTAATTAATATTCTTGACATATGATACATACTATTTATTCCCTGTTCCAAAACATATAAATACATGGGTAAGGTCTCAGCCACATTCTAATTTTTTTTGTCTCATGAAACATACTAATTGATAGAGGGGATATTGGGGGACCTACCCATGATATACTCAATCCAATTAATTACACATATGAAAGTGTGAAACATAATTAATACAAATATTCATATTAAAAAAAAATAAGATATAAAATGTTAATACTTATCCTACTCAATAAACAAAATCATAAACCATCCAGAGTGAAATGGTGAATGGTAATACACTTAAACATCCCCAGTAAAATCAATCTTAAAAAATATATATAAATAATAACTATGTTATTAGTAAAACATATCCTAAGTAACTCATAATTTCAATATATGTTTTATTTTGTTGAAAAAAATACAATGAAAAGATCCTTAAAACATTTTTTTGTAAAACAACCTTTACATTTTGAGAATCACCTGTTATAAAAAAAGCACACAAAACCTTTTGAAAATAATTATAACTAAAAATAAAATTTTATAAAATTTAATATAGACATGAATATATGTATTAGTCATGAAATTTTAAAATTATGTTCATATCATACATGTTAAAATAAACATTCCTATCACATTTTTGATAAATGTAAAATTCACAATGTTTTTAAATCAACCACAATATTCCTTTAAAAAATTGAAAAAAAAAGAAAAAATGGGTGAAAATTTATTTAATAAATCAGTTTTGAAATGTTGAAACATTTTTTCAAACAATTGTTTTTGAAACATTGGTTTTGATGAAAAAATTATTTCTGATAGAAGGGAGAAATTAAGTAAGAATTAATTAAAAACATATTCTCATTAATTTTATGTACTAAAGAGTGATAAAATGGTATATTACTTGAAAAAGATCATGAATAAATATAGTTTAATAATGTGGACTTATTTTTTTTTATAATTATTAAATAATTCTCTTATGTGATACATAGAAATAAACAATCCCTAATAATAATAAGATTTTTAAATAAACCATTACCGCTTTGGAAAATTTTGAATTTTAAGCCTAATAAAATAAATGATATAAAATGAAACATTAAATACAATGAATAATAATTGATTGATTATAAATTATGTCTAAATAATATTATATGCACAACAAAAATTAAATAAGTGGTGAATATTCCATATATCTCACAGAAGTAAAAGTGAGACGAGAAACCCTTAACTGATGTCTGAATTCCTTTATATGTGTCTTTAACTCATGTAAACATTTTTTAGGAATGTTATAAATTTATTCCATAACAATATTTATAATATAATATATTATAGTATTAAATCATTTTAACACTTAGTTGTTAGTAATATTTCATTCTGTTCAAGGAAAATTAATAAAGTTTCTTGGTGGAGAGAGTAGTTCGTACATAAGAATGAGTGAAGATATATTTACCTTAATGATTTGAAGGGTAAGGAAGTGGAAGATATTTTAATTTCAAAAAAACATAATATAATATATGTCACATATTTAATTTATTTTATCCCCATTAAATTCTTTTTAAAGCCTAAGTCAAAAATGAATCACATTATTTCACGAGGTGTTAGTCTATCATACAGACGAGTGAGGTTATTATATATGGAATAGAATAGAACATAAAAATTTGAAATTGGTATAAAACTAAAATAGTATAAATATATCATAAATATCATATTAATTTAGAAAACCTATCATTATATCCTCCCTTTAAAGACTATCATGGAAAATAAACTATGTTGGTTCATGATGCGCTAGTCTGTAGCACACATGATCAATGATTATGTTTCCCATTTTATATAATTTTATTTGGATAAATATTATTCCATAAACATAATAAAATATTATTATTTTCATTATAATCGTGTTATTATTTTGGATTATATATACCTAATTGATGGTGTAAAAATAATAAGGAAAATTAAAGAGATTTGTCAAAACAATTACCTTCTCTTAGAGAAACCTCCTATGGATATCCACATACAGACACTATGGATGGTATTTTGTGAGAAAAATGTGCTCTAAAATTTTTATATGGATTTTTGGGAGATATTTTTTATGGTTTTGTCAATCCAATGGTCGTGGGAAGTGTGAATAAGTGAATAGATAGAGTTTCCTTTTATATTTAGAGAAAGGAAACCCTATTTGAAATTACATTGATAACATTGGAAAAGATTCTAAAACACTAGACATTCTGAAGAAAAAAATTTTCAAATTATCTAATATTGGAATTTTTTATGGATAATGCTGAAATATTTTGATATAATAGTATTTTAACATGGTGGTATTTCATTTTTTGACTTGTATCTTTTTAGTTTAATCCTCATGTAAGCCTTTTTTAATATTATTCCGATTCAAAATAATAAATAAATTTTATAAAATTCAATTCATAAAATTGAAATAATTAAATTTAAAATTAATCATATAGATATGATGAGAAATTATGTTTTTTAATAGACAATGTTCAATATTTTTGAAAGTTATCGTATCAAAATTAAATTTAAAACCCATTATAATTAACAAAATTGGGTTAATATATATATAATTCAACTAATTATAATTTATAACCAATTTAAAATATAATTTATCTTTGTAAATAATTTAAAAGAAATAAAATTTTGTAATTAAAAATTCGTATTTTTATTTACTGATCGAAAAATGAAACTTTTCAGAAAAATCCACCAAAATCCCTCTAAAATGATATTGATATGATGATTTATAAACACAGAGAATAATTTTTGAAATAATTTTCATAAATAATGTAAACCTGAATTATAAACTATGTTCGAAAAAATCGACTAAACCATCATTTGAAAAAACATAGTTTCTTTAGAAACATTTCTAAATGACTCTTATTATATTTCTAATTAATTGATAACCATTGAATTTATTTCAAAAGTGGTGAAATAATATTGTTTTAATAATTTAGTTAGTACTATTTATTCTTTCCAACATTACATCTAGGTCATAATGATCAAGTTTATATTATATTATTTTATTAGAGTATCATGTTACATTGAAACCCGATGTTGGGTACATTGCACAATATCCAAGAGTTGGAATTTATTTTATAAAAAATATATAGAATGTCTCAAGATATTATATTTCCCTAAAATATTTGTGTTCTAAATCATGCACACTATTGAACATGACGTTATTATTTTATGATTCTTTTTTACAGTATTTTTTAATGTCATAAAGATCAACTAAATAATATTATATGGTTAAATTTCATATTATAGGTTGAATTCATATGAATTTTTTTTCCATATATCATATCCATGTAAGAGTGACCATGTAAGGGTCCAAATATATTGATGATTATTGATTTTTGGATTAAATTACACATTAATGGAATTAAATCTATGTTATATATGTAATTGGATTCATAATTAGTGCTCGACGTAAGGGGATTCACCTTATAGTAAACCATATATTTTACCATATAAAGAGATAAAGGTTTATAATTATTTTTATAGGATATGCAAATATATTGTGGTCATGTATGGGGATCCATATATTGATATAGATGTAAGTCAATCAATGAAAACGGGTTGTATCCTTATATTGGAACATAGATTTACTGAATTTATATTCTAAAGGGAAAAATAAATCTAATGATACAGGAAACGTTCCTTAGTGGTTAAAACAGGTCAAATGTTTTGATTCTAGATTATTGGGATATATTATGAGATGGCTATGTATGGATGAATTTTTTAGAATATTATTTATATTGATGTTGAAAATATTAGATTTTTTAAATATGGAAATCTGGTTGGATTATTTTGAACCTTTGCTTCAAATTTTGATATAACATTGAGACATGATTCAAGATTAATGGAGATGAACATGAATTATTTAAGCTTCTATTTGTGATTTAATAATTAAATATTAATGTTATATTTTATTTATTTTATGAATTCATGATGAAAATTAAAACTATCCATGTCATAAGTCAGTTGAAGATATAATGATCTATAGATTACCTAATGGAATGAGATTATGAGTTTCTGGTGTTTTTGGAATTGTTTTGAGATTAAAAAATTTGAATATTTTTTAGATATATCAATAGAGATATGATGAGTTTAGGAAAAAATAAAATTTATTAGTAAAGGATAAATGCTACTTCCATCTTTATATTGAATAAATTCATTTTGAAAAAAATAATGACATAGTTGGAAACACCAATAAAGGTAAATTTTGATAAAAAAATATAGAGAAAATATATTTAATCAATAAATATAATTATTTTATTATATATATATTTTAATTATAGAAATTATTATTCCCACAAAAAATGTATAAAAGTAAAAGGCATAAATAGAGGGGTTTATTATATTCTTGAACCTTGGGAGATTGAGAAAAGATAAAATAACTCGATATCTCTCACAGAAAATGATGTAGATATCAACCCTGTACTGAAGAAGATTCCCTATCAATGTATCAAAGATAATTAATGGAAATTTACTATTTCAAATGATTTAGATGGAGAAGAAATAATAATATTTGGAGAGGCCAACGTATTAATGATTGTGTATGATCTAAGCGTTGATCTTTTTAGATATCAGGAAGCTTCTAGATTAGTGAAGATCACTAGAAACAAATATTGATCTAAAAGTGAATAGGTCATAGGAGACACTCAAATAGAGAAATATTGAAAACAATGTGAGATAAATACAATTAATAACCATAAATTATAAATATTTATAGAATTTTCTATGTATTAGACCAAGAAAATATAATTCAAGTGACCTATGTTTCGAAACTAAAATAAAAAAGAAGGTGAGTTTTTTTATACAATAGCACTGAGATCAGGATAATATAGTAAAGAACCATTGTAATATTTAAGAAAAATAAGTAGATGTCGATCACGTATAGAAGATGATTAATCCACTAGGTACAAAGTCAATGGAAAAAATTCCCTATGATATCTATTATTATAGAGATTTGAGATAAAGGAGAAAAAAGAATACGAGGGAAGATTGAAAATTCAATTATTTTGTAAGAACATTGTATCGATTATTTTAGATATTGAGAAGCTACCCTATTAGTTAAGCTCATAGGATTTCAAGATTGAGTTGAGAAATCCAGGTGAGAATATTATGAAAAATATATGTGAAGTCGAGATATATAAAGAGACCCAGTTGCAAGAAGTTTAGTGAAATATTATTAAGAATTCGAAGAATTTGTACAGAAGAAGAACTTCATACCATATTGATAGAAATAAATACATTTAAAATATAATATTTAAATCATTTCTATTGAAAAGAAATTGTTGTGTATAAAAAATGGAGACTTTTTATACTAGTGTAAATCCAGGTAAGCAATGAGATCACAACCTGACTCTATGACACTAGTATAAAAATAGAAATATTTTAATCACAATGAGGAGAAGTGTTACTGTGTGAAAATTTGTGTGGATTTTATAAGCTCATTTCATTCTCTTAGTATCATATAGAAAAATTAAACCTGATATATACCTGAATAACTAATAATTAATAGGATTAGGTTTCATATATTGTGGTTAATCTTTGTAAAAATATAATATTTTATCCGCTATATTCCTTCCAATATTGCATGTGGTGTATGTGACTGGTAAATACTAAGAATATCAAATATTATCCACATATATAATAGATGATAAATTACATGTGGGTAAATAATTAAATGATACACTAGAATATACTAAAAAATTAGCAACACATGATTCACATGTAACTCTCAGGTGTCTCCATAGACCCTTACTCCCATCTGATACTTAAAAGAGAACCCCTGACCTAGAGTCACATATATCCTCGAACATATTCTTAACTATTGAAAAATATAATTATATTAATTAATTACTTGATACAAAACCGTTTTCATGATTACTTAATATTATTCCACTTAATTCACTTATAATCCTATTTTATTCATTTTCTAAGTTGTTTTTTCGTGTTGGTTGTTTAGAAGTCATTAAATTAATATTTTCCTAAACTAATGTTATATATTAGTAATAGTAAAAGTTTTTTTTCTATTGGTTTATAAGCTCATGAATTCTCAAGATATATTTTTTATTCCAAACTTTAATTAATTGTCCATAATATGGCATGAAATGAACACAATTCATCGAATCTTCAATGAAAATATCATTTTTATAGTAAAAAAGGACTATGATTATTTACATAAAAATACATAATTTTAATATATAGTTTAATTTTATAAAATTTAAATCAGTAAATTACTTGAATATAAATGTTATATTCAATAATGAAATCTTTTTTTAAAAAATATCTATAAACGATATAGGATTATCAAAACACAATCCTTTTCTTTGGTAGTGGAAAATCATAATGGTGAGTGATGTTTTTAAATAAAGAATAAAATAATGGGAAAACCTGATAATTTTTTTCTAGAAAATTAATCTTTTGAACAAGACACAATTTTATGGTTACAGTCTATGACTATATATTTCTTCAAAAAGAGTATGAGGACAATTAAAACGAAAAGACATCATTTTTTATAATCATGTATTTTGATATTGTAATATCTTATGAAAATTTTTTTGGTGAGAGGTAATAGATGATCATTATTCATTTAAAAATCAGAAACATACTATTCCATTAGCAATAGTATCATGGAAGATGAAGATGAATTTTTTAATAAGTGTTTTAATACAAATATTAATAAATATTAATGGAGAAAGAGGCTTGGAAACCGTTAACATTATTCTCAAACCCCCTCATTATAATTGTATGGCATTCATTATAAGAATAGAATGTTGGTAATTGCATTGTTTAATGAATGTTAACAGGTGAGATTATTTTGTTCTGAGTAGAATATGGAGGGAAATAAAAACATTTTGTTCATTTAAGGAATGTGGTAGTCAGTCCCTAATTATTGATAAATTTTGATTTTATTTTTTGGAAATATTAAATCCTAAGTGGTGAAGAATAAATTTTTAAAACAAAAAAGTGCATGTAAATGAATAATAGCTGATATAGTCAACCATTAACTATACCCACTAGATTTTGGATAATGTTTTATTATTTTTCTAATATAATTTTTTTACATAAACTACTAATTATTCATTTTCGGAGTGATTCAAATAATTTGCGATAAAAATACCTAAATTATTGTAAAATTCATGACATAATATTAATTAATTTTATTAATTTTATTATTTTTGTTTATAATTAGTGGAACTCTCTAATTGACCGAAGTATTATTACGTTAAATATTTTTGAAACTATTTATTTTAATTTTCTCTTTCTAACATTAGAATTGTGTCGACAATACATAAACATTTTGGATAATTTCATATTATTTAATATTATAAATAAAATAATAAAATAGATATTGTTAGTTATTTATAAATATAACAATATAAAACCATCCGTAATATTTATTATTCACTTTTAAATCATTTTTGCATTTTTAAGAGAAGAATTTTGATATTTCTTACCTTATGAAAGAATTGGGTATGTATTTAGATAATTATCCTGAAATATGAATTTATAATTAAATAATATATATTAAAAAAAGATTAGCTGTTATAGTTTTTATTAAATTTGAAAATAAACTCATGCAATGTAAAATATTTTATTAAAGACAATAAATTTTACTTTTCCAATGCTTCTCAAGAAGATCATTAGATCCAATGAATGGTTTCATATTTTTCATCAAAGAAAAATCATTTTATATTCATTAGATGATATATTGAGTAAATTATCATGTATGAAATGTTTCATATATTACCCAACTTTTAGTTGAAATTTATTTTATTGTGATGATCATAAAAGATACAATATTCATTAAAATTTGTTTTTTTATTCACAAAATAATTGAATATATTATAAAATATCCAACAAAATCAAACCTTTGTTAATTCCAACATGATGATTTAAAAAACGAATTTAATTTTAAAAAATATAACTTCTAAAATTTAAAAATTTATCTTTTATATAAAAGTAATAGTACACGGAAACACAATATATTCACAATAAAAACAATTTAATTTTAAAAATAATCCATTAAATTCTAGTTTTAAATGCATCTACCAAAAGTTTTCATTTATTTTTTTAAAATAAAATATTTAGTGGGGATTATAATTATCATTTTTTATAAAATTTAATTCATTCAAATACGTTCTACTAAGGAAATGTTTTTATGAAGGAAGATAATAAATAATTTAAATAATAAATATCTTTAAAATATGAATTAATTATTATTTGAAATATGTATATTAAAAAAACTTATTGATAAAAGTCATTATTTATTAATTTGTCACTAAATTTGAAGTTATTAAAGAAACTCATTTAAAACTAAAAAAAATTGATAAAACATTTATTTCCAAGAAAAAATGATAACAAGATAAATTTCATTAAAAGATGGAAAATTTATTAATGTAGAGAGACCTTGGTTGATTGTGTAGTCACTCTAATAGGGGGGTGAATCAGTTTTTACATACTTTTACTTATTATATTAAACAAAGAATATTTATTAGTTTAATTTAATTGATTATATTTTATCAGTTAAAATTGATGGATTTTTTATAAACAATTCCTAATGGTTTTGTCATTATACTATATAGTTGAAATGTGGAAGAAACATATAATTACTTTTTTAAGGTTCATCCTTTGTGTGAGAACCTATATCATTTCCATGATGACATTTTTCAGTCCTTGAATCCTTCTAGTTATAATATTTTCATTAATTATAAGTGATTGGTATTTAGATTCTATACCAAAATTAAGGTATATCTCTAAAATCTATACCTATCACATGAAATTTGTTTTATAATTGTTCTAATTCCCACTAGACTCATTCTATATATTGATTGGAATGACCATACTAACACTTTCTAGTAAAAAAATTGATTATAATTTGATCCAACATTTAAAAACCATATATTAATTTCTCAGAACATTTTTTCGGAATGAAATTCTCAGAAAACATTTCAGTGCACATCTACATTCCTAAAGTATGGTCCGTCTAATGTTCCAAACCTTTCTTCTAGTAAGCCTCTATTTGATGCACATATGAATTCTGAGCCTAAATACTCTGAACATCAACCTCCATCCCATATTCATCCATATGATGATCCTCTAATCAATACATCTTTGACCAGTACATATGTTTGATAAAATGGTAACAACCTAACTTTTTGTGAATTGTTTTTAAATAATTAAAATTATTTGATAAATTTTTACTGTATGAAAAAATGTTTTTTAATGAAACAATTTTTCATATTAATATTATTATTTTTACATGATTTCTATAACCAAGACATTAATAATTGTGGTGTGCATATTAATAAATAAAATTTATAATTAATTTTATTTTTATTTAATTAAGACATATTTATAAAAAGTGCATATTTTTTAGAAAAGTCTTCATATGTTTTAAAAATTGTATTTTCTTAAAAAGTGTTTATATTTATTTTTGAAAATAATTAAAAAATGTAATTTATGCCACTTCTTGATAATGTATTAGATAAAACAAAATTAAATATTAAATTACACATTTCAAAATTATGTTTTACAATTTTTTTATAATTTTCAATAAATGTTGATTTTTTATGAATAGTAAAAAATATTGATTTTTTTCTAAAAAAATCATATCCTTATAAAGAATTTAAAAGATAAATTTTATTTTTAGAAGGGATTAAATGTATAATTAGTTCCATTATAAATTTATTAATCCCATTTAGTTCTGTTTAATATTATTTATAAAGTGCGTTTGAATTAAAACTTTATATTCCTGGGAAACGTTTCACTTTGAAAAATCAATTTTTCGTCGAGTTAATGGATTTTTTTTAAAATTTTAAAAATTATATGAATTTAAAATTTCAAAATTGATTCCATATTTGGAATAATAGTTATTAATGTTATTTATTAATTTAATAATATTTTTTCACATTTAATAATAATTATAATAAAAAATAATTACTTTGATTATGTTTAAAATGGTGTTTTGCATGTTATATGCATATGTGTTAAATTTAATTTTACTCAAAAATAATATTTTTATTTGGTAAAATAGAATTTATTTTGAGAATTTCTTAGAATATATTATCTAAAAAGGTTGATTTTATTTTAATTCTCAAGACACATATCAACTATGTAAAATAAAATGAACACTAGTTTTCATAGTGAAAACTAAATTGGTAAAATGAAGAAAACATATAGACTAAAAAATAAAAATTTAAAATCAATTTTTTTATGGTGGAGGTGTTTTTGAAAACTTATACTTTTAAATTCATTATTTATTAATTTTTGTGACCTTTTGTGTGTGAAAGAATTTCCAATATTTTATTTATTATGGTGTTTACAAAAATGCCACTCCTCCTCACTTATAAAATAACACCACGTATACTATCTATTAAAAATAGAAACAAAGACATTTTTTTATTAAATACCTACCCATGTTATATACGTAGAAACCTAATCACATCATAGAGGTCTTATTTAAATTTTACATCCATCATTGGAAGGCTTATGGAGTAAATGTTCAGATGTTATCCAAAGAAGAGATATTATTCTGAACTAAGAGTTTTTTTATTACTACAACCACCTCTTTCAAATATTCATCCGTTTTTCTTATATAACGAAAAAATTGTCTATAATATATATATAAATTTCTATATTAATTTCATAACCTATATTTACCTATTCATCCATCAAATGGGAAACCCAACTATCGATCGTGTGTACAACAGACCACCGCCTCCTAAGCCGATGAAATTCGTTTTCCATCATCACCCATCATACTGAAGATAAGGTAGTATTTAAAACATTTATATGATAATTATGTCATAAATATACTTTATTATTTATAATATCACAGATAAATTATTACTTTCCATCCACAGGGAATAAAACAACTTAACTCGTGGGTTTGATGGACTACCGCCTCATGAAGTGATGTGATTCCTTGTTCACTTATAGTTTACATAGATGGTAACAATGACAAATATAATTAATATTATATATATATATATGTTTAAAAATAATGAATTTTTAAAGGTTATTAATTATTTATGTTTATTGCCTTCCATATTTTGAGAAAATGGAATCAACATTAATGGGTATGTACGACCAATCATCTCTATGAACGGTGTAATTAATTTTCTACATATAACTTTTATAAATTAAAAAAATAAATATATATTATATTTTTAACATTATTAAATTTATATATATTTTCTAAAAATTATAATGATAAATTTTTGAAAATACAAATCTAAAATATACATAAAAAAGAAAGCATTTAACACCTGAACAGTGAATTTAACAAGGAATTACCAATAAAAAGGTAATAAAAGGTTATAAGCAAATCATATATGGTATGATATATATATATATAAATGGTTCTATAATAAATTTATAATAATCATATTATTACTATTCATGACGTTTTAACGTGTATGAGAAAATTCAAGACTTGAGGTAAGGGTATTTTCGTCTAACTTTTATTTCTGTGGGAGACATGCCATATTCACCAGTTTTTTATATTACGAAGTGTATATTATGACAATTAATTTTATTATGATTAATATTATAGTATTTTATATATCTATATAAGGAATTTTAATTCATCAGGCAATACGATTCAAACCTTACAAATGTGTTAATGGTTTTATGTTATAATCTCATTGTTTATCGGGACTCCTTATGATTATGATTCCAATGAAGAAATTTTATGATATATGTTTTATGAAACTCAATAAATTTATCATAATCTATTTGTTTCTGAAAAATAATTTTTTTTTCATTTCCCAATTTTTATGGACTGAAGAGTCTAAGCAAATTATTTTAAGTAAACCCAACATTGTTACCCTCTTCTATCAAAAATATTTTTTATTCCATGTCCATGTCTTTAGAAATTGTTTAAATAATATATTTAGTAATATAAAATTATTTTTAAAGACATATTTTCCAATTTTTATACTATTTATAGATGTTTGTAAAATGAATCTTCTTGAAATTTTTCTAATGATTTAATTTTAAAAATTTTACTGAAAAACCAAGAGGTATCTTTGTTTTTGCATGAAAAATAAGATCAGTATTTTAAGATATCATGAAAACTCAATATTTTAAAATTCAATTATGGTTTTCAAAAAATATTTTAAAAGAAAATAATGTTCAAACCTTTTTTTGTGAGTTTTTTATTTTTAAAAGGTTATTTTCAAAGTAAAAGCGTTATTTTCCACAAGAAATGTTCCATGTAATTTTTCAAAATCATTTTATATCTAAAATGTAATTCTTTGAAATTAGTGGTGATTTATTGTAAATGTGTCCCAAGGATACCATTCTTATTATATCTCTTATTGTTTTATGTTTATTATAAAATGATCTTTATGGATGTTGATGCTTTTACATGGGTTATGCTATGATGTAATGATAAAATGATAATTACATATATTTCTTTTCCCTTGTATTATGCTACGATGAAATGTTTTTGACCCCATTTATTTTAATGGGTTACGATGTGCTGAATTTTATATGTTCTTGTATTACACACATGTATTGTTTTCATTATTTGATGAATGTTTATGTAAAAAATTATAGACCGAGGTTACATTATAACGAAAAATGGTGGTTATGATAAAACAAATTATGGGTGGTTATGATATTAATGTAGATAGGTGGGAACAATATATCCCTCCATTTCATTGGTAATACATTGAAATATCATGACATAAATAGGATTGGAATGTGAAGTAAATGCAATTTAATATGGGACTTTATCCATTACAATAGTCATTAGATTGAACTATGACTACTATTATGGTTTTAGGAGTAAACCCAAACCACTATGATATTATTGGATATGATTCTTGACAAATGAGGAAATTATTTTTTATACTTATGTGTATGCCACAATTCCTTGTCTTAATCTAATGTTATGTTTCCATTGATTACATTCTTTGATTCCTTTATGACCTATTTCTTATGAACTATAAAGATTTATGTTATGAATCAATATTTTGATCAATTTTGTGTATGGGTTGGTTTGCAAATATTATTATCATGTTATCATAACCTTAATCTTATTTCTTATTTTCAAATCCAATGCGTAAAAATATTGGGCATCTAATGTAACAACTGAACGTTTTTATGAAATATTTTAATTAAATAATTCTAATTCTTTAGCAGCTTTCATTGAACACAATCTAGAGTTTAAATGAACAATGAGATTCTCTTAGTATGAAATTTCCATTATATCCTAGCTTTTAGGCTGGTGGGAATATGTATAAATAACTTATGAAAATGCATTGTGAATTCATTTGATATCAATTATTTATAAACAATATAAATCAATTAGATATTTTTTTGTCAGTGAATCACTATTGGTAATGAAATTAATGATATATATATGTTATATATTTAATAAGATATTTTTTATATTCATACAATGGATATTTTAGTCATAGGGTATGAATATTCCCTATTTGATGTATAAATACCTATATTTTTAAAATTGGTAATTTTATATATTTGAATAGAGAACCCCTTTTAAATTATGATTTAGAGATATTAATTTTTTTATGACAACATAAAATTTTCTTTTGAATCAGGATATAAAAATTTACATTGGATGCATCTTTGATATTTTTAGGACGTCTTTCTTATTTTGATAAAAAGTCAAAATACACTAAATTTAATGTGAAAAAAAATTGTTTCATCAAAATAATTTATACGATTAAATTATAATGTTGAATTTCTTTAATTGATAAATAGAATAAATTTTTATCATTAAATATAATATATTTTTTTAAAATAAGATTTACATTGAATTCCTATGTAAAAACATTTCAATATTTCGCAGTATTATAACTTTTAAAACATGTTCTCTCTTTTTGAAAATGGGAATAATTTTAAATTAATTACCATGAGTTATGTTTTTTGAATTTTGAAAAATTGATTCCATATTGGTAATTTGTGGGTCAAATTATTTAAATATATTTATTTTATTTTCAAGAATTATGAAAAGTAACTTTAATCATTTTTATTAATATGGTAAAATGGTAAACCATGTAATTAAGGGAAAGAATCCTATAATAAAATTAGTCTAAAACTAATCTTAAGATTATTTGATGAGTTTTTTTGACCTAAATCATCCTTGGTTCTAAATGGTATCCGTTTAAATCTAATTGCATGAGATTAGAACATTTATATTTTTTTATTTAAAGAAAAAATAAATATGCCTCACTCAAATTTTAACAACTAAACAATTTTATGATATAAGTTTATACTAAAGATAATTTAGATTATAAATACTCATTTTTAATCTAAAATGTTTTCATTTATCATGGTAATCTATATTTAATTTTTGGAAAATAAATATTTACCTTAATAGTTTATACATTAATGATGCTAAAATTATTTAATTGATGAAAAATTAATAATATTGTATATATTAAAATAATATTACTGATTAATATATCAAAAAACATAAAAAAATATTATTAGTCTATTGAATCTCAACCATAATCATCCACGGGTATAGTTATGGACCATTTGGAGCCTTATATAAGGGATTATGACACTTATATATTATTTTATTAAAAGTGATGTCAAAGTTGTCACCTTCATAATTTAATAATTATAATAGTTTAACTACTAGATTTTACAAATTTTAAATTTGACTAAAAGTATTATTACAAAATATATTATAATTATCTTCAACATAGTATTTTATTATAATTTTTTATTCAGCAAATAATTATAATAAATAATTAGACAAAATTAATGTTGTAATTTTTTTACTAAGAAAATTATCAAATAAATGTTATTAAAAATATTAAAGTAAATATAATTTGGGATAAATAACATGTCTAGTGAAATTTATATATTACCTTGACCTCTTAAGAACATAATAAAATTGTTGGTTCGAAGTTACCTTGTGATATTAAATTTTTTAGAAATCCAAGAATTGAATAGTGTCAAAATCGATACTATTGATTGTTTATCAAAATAATATTTTATTAAATTATTTAATAAGATTTATTTTTTAAAAATATATATATTAATTTTTATATGGTATAAAATTATATAATATATTTCTTTTTGGTCTATTTTAAATCAAAATGCTAAATATTTTACCCTTTTAATATTGAAATATTTTTTACCCTACTTAAAATTTTTAAAGAATGCATAATTATTAATTAAAAATATAAGGTTTAAATTGATATAAATATTTCCCCATAATCTATTTAATGATCATATTATAACCCTATCTCCTCATATCTCTAAAATTGGGACATTTTGGAGGTTTTTGGTTATGATTTTATTTTATTATAAATTATTATTTATGGTGTTCGCAAAAGTTCCCCTCACCCAAATTATAAAAGGGAACACCCTACCTCACCTTATCACTTAACATTGATCCCTCATGCTCCTACATCCCCTAAAATTATTACTTCTCGACTTCTTTATTTATATTTTAGAGGTTTTGGTCATCTTCAAAGACCTACTCCAGTTCTATAAGAGTAGATTTAGTGGAAGCACATCGAGGAAGAGGTAATCTCTTCTACGGATTCTTTCAAACTTCTTTCTTATCCTATTGCCTATTCATTATTATTTTCATTATTAAATAATAACATAATTATCAATAATATACTGATATTTTATTATAATTATTAAATAATAATATGCCACCTTTTATCAATCCTATGAAAAATGAAATCACCACCTGTTCTTATATAGGACTTCCCGTCTGCACGACGTAGTATGATCCGTTTTTTCACCACCACATTAGTTGGGTGGTTATAATTTTGGAAATAATTACTATATATGATTATTATAATATCATTATAATTCTTAAATATTATACACCATCTACTGTAATACCATTCAAAAATTATGGGAATGATATCATCGCTCATGCATACGTACGAGCTACCTACTCCACATTGCGATGCGATTCATTTCACAGGATCTTCATTAAAACATAATTATGTACATGGATATAATTAATAAATATGCTATATATTATAAAAACTTTACTATTTTAATGATATAATTATAACCTAAGAAGTGGAACATGAACATATCTGACAAAACATTCTTATGAACAAAAAGTAGTTTATATCCAAATAACGAGTTATAATGCATTATTAATAAGAAATAGATGATAATATGATAATTTATGATATCATAAAAATTAATATGACTCAATAATATGTAAATAACATTATCTAAATCATTATACAAGAGTTTATAATACATATGAATAATATCGAACCTAAAGTAAGGGACAATTTTGCAATCCCATTATTATTTGAGATTTTTTATACATATCTATTTACCGGGTTATATTTATCATCCAGGTACATGTTTCCTAAGTATGTAATAGTATTTACTATTCATTTACCATGCTTCAAATCCAATTTTACTCTTTGGTTATTCATTTTAAATATTTTGAAATGAATCTTTTTTCATAATTCGATACGAGGCACTTTTTTGACTTTTCGAGAAAAAGTACGAGGATAATTTTTTTTTACTTATAAGGAATGATCAGAATTTTAGATCTTAAAAAATTAAATTTTCACCAATATTCCTTTACATGATATCAATTTTATCTTAAAATGAATTATTTTCTTTTAATTTTGTGTGCCATTTTGGGAAAAAATGTTTTTGAAGAATAAAGGATATTTTCCTCAAGAATTAATTTCAATTGTTTTATCAAAAATATTTTCATTATAAGATGACATAATATAAACAAGGTTATGTTTATTTACCTATAATTGTTATTATTTTATTGTGTTAATTATGGAATGATATTTTATATAGATTATTTTATGATGGAATGATGGTTAAAAAACCATTTGATTTCTTGGTTTATACTATGATGGATGGTTTTTTTGTGGAACATGTAAGAATGATTTCATTATGAGATGTGTGAAACCTATATATCCCTCCAATATATTGGGTAAATATTTATATCTTAAGAGATAGACATCACTGGAATAATAAGTAAATCCAATTTAGTAATACAGGTTTGGAACGAAAAGTAAACTAGGTTTAGTAATGGACTTTGTCCGCTATGATGGTCTTGGAAATGAGCCTTGACTAATATGAAATGATTTTATTTGATTATGTGTATTCAAAAAATTTCATATATTATGGAATTAATTTGGGGATGATGACCATTAATTCTTATTAACTTTTATCCCATGACATGATATAATGATCATTCATATGTAGGATAATATTATCAAATGTAATGTTCTTATATATTATTACTATGATATAATTTATATTTCCATTTTTACCCTTATTAATTATTTTATCTCACCCTTTCATATGCTTATTTTCCCCAGTTCATGATGAATTTTATTATGTAAGACATGTCAAAAGGGATTCTATTTAGGAAGAATTAAGTTAGAGACAACGGATATGTTTTGTGAACCTATTGTTTATGTTTCCAAGTTTCTATGGAAGTTATACCTATACAGTCATGTCTTAGATTTATTATATGTTTCAATTAATATACTTCAATTTTTATGTAATATCAATGTGTGTAAAGTATGGGTCATTATATCTAATATCACTCTTTCTAATGTTTCCTTTCCTCATTTATAAAAAAGGCTTTATGTATGATATTTATAAGAATGGTGAATGTTATGAATTACTTTGTGGGAGATGATGTAGTTCACTTATGAACAAGTTGTATATGTATCCATGTTTCTAAAGGAACAAGACCTCGATGATTTCTACAAAGGATCATTATGTTATGTAACTAATATTCATCTACTATGATGTAATATCTATGTATGAGTAGTTTGGGTATCTATAGTTGGTATCTGAGCAAGGATCTATTAACTATTAGAAACATGTGTGTCAAAAATTTAATGATAAATACAATGATAAAACTATGTATTGAAAAATATTATAGAATTTTGGTGAAGCATAGAGATAGTGGTTTCCAAGAACATACATTCCTATCTTGATTCTACCAGTGGATCAGCTTCTGTAATTGTTTTTCCTAGCGATCATAACTATGAAAAGGGTTCATTGATATGGACTTTATCATCACATAATGCATGTATGTAAGCCTTGAAACATGCCTTGTTTGAAACTCCCAATGGATAATCCTTTTAAAATCAAAAACCCATTATGAACCATAATGAAGGATTTGAATAGTGACTATTAATGAACTAGTTTAATCCTTAGGTGTCATAAATCAGAAACAATGTTCCTAGATTTATACATCCTATAAGTTTTTTTTCATGATGTTTTTTTACTATAAATTTGTTTTATCACACAATGATTTTATTTAGTCCGTGGCCGGAACCTAATGGCATCAAGTTAATGATAAATGTTATTGAAAATGAAATGATTATCCCCATGAGAAATTAAACATTATGGGATATGGAATGAAAAATATCAACTTTTCTCACACAATATTTTTAAGATATGATTCATGATGAACTTTTAAATGTGAAAAGGTATAAACAAAATTTTATTGAGTCCATGTTGAGGTAATTTCAACACTATTTTAGTGGTTCTTATGAACCTATGGTTTCAAAGAATTAGATCAGTACCATAGAAAAGGTATTTTATATTCTACACTATTCAGTGTATGAAAAATTCATTTTAACTATCTATATTTTTTATGGAAAATAATATAAATGCTGGACTGATACTTCAGTGTCATAAAAAATGTCACAAGATATAATTATTAATAAGGACCTTTATTTTCTATGATAAAAATAACTTGATGTTCAATAAATGTAGAAACAGATACCTTATTTACGAATAAATCTCATGTTTTTGATAAGAAATTAAACAATATATTTAATTTAAATCCAAAAAAATATATAGAGAAGAATACGAAGACACCTTTATGCTCAATGTGTGGAAAGAAACATGGTATAAGTCTTATAAAGGGGAAAATTAATTTTTTTATGTGTGAAAAAAGGTCATTGGGAATCGGAATTCTAAAGTAATGGTAAGAAGTCATTGAATGATGAGAATAATGAAAAATATCCACAAAATGAACTATTAACACTTTATTGTTTCAAATGTAAGTATTTTTTGAATTATTTGAATCAATTCCCTAATCTATTGTCTAATGAGGATAAACACCCACGACAACATATATGGTAATCGAAAAAAGGGAGTGATTATGCTATAACAAAAGCTTATGTGATTCTTAAAAATTTGGGCATATTTATCCTTGACTCTATTGTTGGGAAATTCATCTTGGAGTATGTATGAATGTGCCCTTTGAAAATAATATTATTCATCTTTAAGTGAAATTTTATATGATTCTGAGCATTTATTATCTCCCTCTAAAATTATTCAAGAATAATGAAATCACATTTCATATTCTATTGATGTGAGGATTAATCCAATCCCCCAATATAAATGTTTTTTTCTAAAGATAAGAGTTTATTTATTAACTAATGGGTGAGTTATCCTATGGAATAAAATATGAAATAATTTAATATTAGAATAATATATATGGATACCATTATGAGTTTATATGTTTAAGGATGATCGTAATTTAAAATTAATAAAAAACCATTTTTATATTTTTTGTGATTGGAGTTTACCAAGAATAATTATATCCATAGATAAATTTACACCATTAAAACACATTATTCTTTATATATTTTCGAAAAAAATATATAAGGAGAGATGCCATCAGATTTTTGTGTCATATGATTAATGTTATGTGTAAAAGTTTGGGAATAAATTGTCTTTAATGTTATATTAATTGTTATTTATAAATTTTGTTGAACATTTTACGAATTATATTAATATAGATATGAAATTTAGGACAACCCACTTATTGAGAGACAACCTATAGTATCTAAAAAGACTTTTTGGAATGAAACCTAAACTAAAGGATGACAAGGAAATAGTTCATACCACATGTGTATGAGAGAGTTTATATCTCCTGGGAAAATATAATGAGAGATATTACATATTATGTATCTCTATTCTTGGAATGATAGTATGTTAAGGATGAGAAAAAAATTTAATGGAATCATACAACCATTATCCACACAATAATGGAAATGGGAAAAAATCAACATGGATTTTTTCATTATAGAAACCAATATATATAATGGTAATAATGATATATGGGTTGTAGTCAATCACCATAAATTTTATCACAATTCATTACTACCATATAATATTTTCTAGGGATCATCTTTGAATGATGTAAATTATATATGGGGTAAGTTCACTTGGAGTACCACAATCTATTATATCTGAAAGATATTTGAGTTTTTCTCGATGTTCTAGAAAATTATTTAATATGATTTAGATATTGAATAATTTTTTATAACATATTATCATCCGTATAAATATGGTCATTTTGAGGAAAAAATTATAATCCTATATGATATTCTATGAAATTGTTTTATAGATTACAAAGGTGGTTGGGATCAACACCTTCCTTTGGTTGAGTTTTATAATAACAACATAAAATTGAGAAATAAGTTGGGTCCTTATGATTCCCTAAATGTAATGAAGTAAACATCCTCAATGTGACAGGATGAAGTTGGAGAATGAAATCCATTGGGACTATAGGTAGTTAATGAAATAGAAGGGAATGTTAGAGATCAGGGTTCCTCAGAGTTGATAAAAAATTTATATTGATAAACATTCATGTAATCTAGAATTTGAATGTAGTTATAAGGTATTTCTAAGATTTTCTCCATGGAATAAGGTAATGAAATTTTGAAATAACAGAATGCTAATACCTTTATATGTTATTTCCTTCGTAATTTCTTATGATATCAGGATGATAGCTTATTGAGTGACTCTTCCACCAAACCTCTTGTAATTCCATGATGGGTTCCATTTAGCTATCATGAGGAAGTGCATACAGAATATTTCAAAAGTTGTGAAATTAGAGGCCATAAAAATGGATCATGATCTTTACTATAAATAAAAAATTGGATATTCATGACAATATAGAGAGACCGATAGTGATAAAGTGTTATTGAAATATTATCACCGATGTGGTAATAGTTTTGTAGTGAAACTGCTAATTTAAAAAATATCCATAGGAACTTGAGGACATTATGAGGAATAGGTTTTATAATTATTCGTATTTGAGTAATTAATTTTAAGGGAAAAGGTAATTTTAATATGGTGGGAGAGTTTAACAAAATGAGTCTTATGAAACAGTTTTTCAAATAAATTTAATTTCTTTGTTAGCGTGCGTTTTATGCAACAGCAAGTAATAATAATTGACAATATTCTGTTAATATCATTATTTAAAAATTCACAAATTTACCTAGATTGTAGACTGTATATTATGAATAGGAATAACCAAATTTTAATAACTAAATATAATGGTTTTGAATAAATAAAACATATTGGTAAAAAAAATTACTTAATTTTTATTAATGTCTTTATATGTGTTGAAAAAAGTATTTTCTCAAGATAATATTTTTATTCATTTTTTATAAAAATAATATAAGTAAATTTTAAATTTAAATAAAATTAATTTGTAAATATAAAATTAATTTTCAGAAACTACATGTAGAATTTATCTTTGAGATATGTTTTTAGATTTTTATCCAATAATTAATTTTTTGAAAAATTATAAATAATAGATTTATTTTTATTAAAAACATTCTTTTAGTTTAAATAATTTGAAAGAATTATTTTATTTTAATTTATTTATAGGAGTAAAATTAGTAAAATTTTATATTTATTATTCTGATTTGGTCATTGGAATTAAATTCTTTTTTCATTTTGATATTTAAACTTTCTATATTTGTGAATATTTTATTTATTTAAAACCACTTTTTCATCATGTATGCAAGTTAAATTTCAAATTAAAATTCTTCACATTTGATAATATAATTTAGTAAATTGGATTTAATATTAGGAATTATAATAATTAATATTTTATAATGAATTAAACATAATTTTTTCCATAAAGAATAATAAATACAATAAAAATTAATTAACACGATTAAGGTTAAAAGACAGGTTTACACCTTACATGCATCAATGATAAAATTAATTATCCTCACATATAATATTTTTATTTCATAAATTTATTTAATATTTAGAGTAATTCAGTTAATATTATAAAATATTTCTCATTTTATTTTTATTATTAATGGTTAAATGACATTGGGAAAGAAATATTTAACTAGTTACCATGGTGAGAACTAAATTGGTTAAATTAATTAAAGTTAAATGATAAAGATTAGGTTTTTTAAAATATTTGTTTTTTATAGATAATGTGTGTACATACCATATCTTCTATCCACCACTTTATTTAATATTATTTGATTGACTTCGAGTGAGAGTGACTTCCCATTGTTGAATAGTTTTGGGTATTAAAAAAATTCCACTCCGTCTGACTTATAAAAGAGAACCCCCTCTCTTCTCCTATATAAAATTCTAAAACCATTTTTTAATATAATATTTGAAAAAACTTAATAAAATAACTCCACACTCACATCATAGAGACCTTATTTTGAAAACTAATCTAATCTAGGATGGATGTTCGTGCAAAAAAAAGAAGGTTATCAGAAAAAAGGTATCATTCTCAACTGAGTGTCTCTATTTTATTTTTTCTTAATACTAGTATAAATATTCATAAATTTTTAGGATATAATAACAATTATATATCAAATATACTTAAATGTTTTTATGTTAATTTATTAACATTTATTATTCTCCACTTTCATAAAATGGGAAATAAAACAATCAATCGTGCGTACAACGAACTTCCACCTCACGATCCAGGGAAATTCATTTCCCACCCTCACTCCTCAAAGATGGATATAATTATGGATTTAAAATAATTATATTTTATTTATTAAATCAATAATATTATAGTATTATATTTTTTTATATACCTTCTTACATTCCAATTTGTGGGAATATGATAATGTTGCCCATGTGTACGTTGGACTACTGCATTACTTAGAGATGTGATTTTTTTTCAATCACCCTTGAGATGGAAGGTAATATATTTAAATATAATAAACTTATGTGATATATATTAAAACATAATCACTATTTAAATGTTATATATTATTTTCTTTCCTTTAATTCCATCCATGGAGAAAATGGAAACAACATCCAAATGTTCGTACGACCTACCATCTCCATGAACAATGTAATTCATTTTCAATATATACATTTTTTGAAAAAATATAAGTATACATATTATGAATATATATGATATTTATATCATTTTAAAAAAAATTATATTATGTATCAATAATTATATATAAATTACTAAAAATAAAAAACCAAAACATACATAAAAAATGAACATGTTGTTAACTGAAATGTGTGATTAACAATGAATTGAAAATTAATGGTTAATATATGGTCAAAAGTAAATAAAATATGGAATAATATATAAAAGTATGGTTACAAAATATATTTATAATAATCATATATTTATAATACAATACATTTGAACATTCATGATGAAATTTGACACATAATATAAGGGTATTTTCATATCAGTTTTATTTCTTTAGGACACATCCCATTTTCATTAATTGTTTATTTAGTGTTGTGTATATTATTACCATTAATTCATTTTAGGATGATTAATATTAAAATTGTTCATATTTTCATATCTAACATAGTTTCTTTCTTTCACAGGGCTTACGATTCAAAACATACCAATGTGGTAATGGTTTCATGTTATAATCTCATTTTTTATCAGGATTATTGAAGATTTTACTCAAAATGATAAACTATTATTATATATCTCTTCATAAACTCATGAAATTTATTACCCACTGGTAATTTCATGAAAATAAATGTATTTCATTCATTTTAACCAATTTTCTTACTGAATATTCCAAGATATATTTTTAATTTAAACATAATTTATTTCTCCATTCAGTCTAACATATTTTTTTTATGTGTCCATGTTTTATAATAATTTTTTGATGTATTCCTTTAGTATTATCGAATAATTGATTAAATAAATGTTTTACTATATTCAAATTTTTATAAAATGGTTTAAATTTAATCTTCTTAGTGTTTTCCAAATTATGTACAATTTGAATATTTATTCAAATTTGATAGGAGTCGTTGTTTTAACAAGTACATCATGATCAAAACTTTCCACTTCCATGACCGCCCAAATATTTAATTCATAATTTCATGTTACAAATATTTTTTTCAATGAATTTGATTTTTACAATTTGTGGTCACCATTATGTTTTAAAAAGGATATTTTCAATGTTGGAAGGTTATTTTCTACAATAAAATTTCCACATTATCTCTCAAAAATTATTTTCTATGTAAGATTAAAACCTTTGATATTACTCATTATTATGGAGGATATGAGCCATGGATTCCAAAATTATTCACTCTCTGGATTGTTAATTTTTATGATAAGATGATGCTTTTAACACTTTTACCACTTCCATGGGTTATTCTAGGATGAAATGATGAATTTTTTGAAATCAGTTTCCTTTCACTAGGATTATTGTTTGATTAAATATTTATGAAACCAATTTACCTTCTGGAGTTATGATATTAGGAATGTTTTATGTTCTTGTTGAAAACATATGTATGATTTTAATTTTTTGAATGATGGTTCTGATATAAACCAAGGATGGAGGTTATATTTTACACAAAGATTGTTGTTATGTTTTAACCAAGGAATATTTGTTATATTACCAAATGAGAGTGGTGGGAGATATATATTACTATAATACATTAGTTAATGATTGAGATATCATGAGACCAATAATAGTAGAATAAGGAGTAAATTTAGTCCAACAAGGGTCTTTTCCCACTATGATATTCATGGGAGTGAAGCATTACTACTACGATGGTTTGGGGAGTAATAAGAATACACTATGATAGTATTGTATGTGAACCTTGACTTCTATGAGATTTTTGGGATTAAACCAAATCCACTGTTATTATCTTGGAAATGAGTTTAGATTATAAGAGAAATGATTTTTTATGATAATTATTACATAATTATTCATATTTTTTCAAATTAATGCTTCCATGGTTAAGGTTCTTTGATTTATTAATGATTAATTTATTATAAACAATAGTGATTTATTCCATGACCCATGTTTTCGATCTATTATATGTAGGGTGTAGTTAAAAAATTTGATTCTCATGTTATCATAATCTTATGCACATGTTATATTTATATCTCCCATATTAACCCTTAATTATCATCTAATATTACCCTTTATTATATTTTCTTACCCTAGGTTTTGATTAAAAGGTATTATGGATGATATGTACAATGAAGGGTTCTAGTTATGTAGTACATAGTGTGTGATGATTTCGATAACATAAGAACAAGTTTATATATATATCGATGTTTCAAATGGCAATACTCATAAATGATATCTATCATGGATTTTTGTATAAGGTAATGAAAATACTTTTTATTAAGGTTTAATATCTATATATAACTATTTTTGGCCTCTAAAAACGTTTTATATTACAACTAAAACTAGATGTTTTTTATCCAATCCCTCTAATAAAATCTTATGGTTGGTATGTCTCTAAAAAGAACAGCATTCTAGTGCCTCTTATTTAACCATGTATTTCCTTGGTTGGAAACTCAGACTATTGTCAATTATTCAAAACCTCACTTCCCTTATACATATGAACAGTGTAACATTCATTCCATTTTTATTGTACTATTTCATGGAATTATATAGGTGTGCTTCATGGAAAAAAATTCAGGAACCAAATTATATTTTTATACTCAACTGAAATCCCAATTTCCAATTTCTCACTAACCGTATGTTCACTAGATGATCCTAATCTCTTAAAGATCATTCTTGGAGCCTTATGAAAACTACAACATTATAAAAATTATGTTAAATAATTAATCTTATTTTCAAGGAAAAATTTTAAACATCCATATAGCAGGTAGATAAGATACTTTATAATTTTATCTCAACATGATCAAATTAGAAGGCTTTTCAAAAATTTATAAATCTTCTCATAACTTTATCCATTGAGTATTTGAACAATTAATTGATCAGTAACTCCTACATCGAGTGTTTTTTCTCTATATGGTGCATATGGTATTTCTCTATCTGGTCATTCATATTTCTAACACAAACTGTGATAGATTAATTTGGTTTGGTGATCTGAAATATTCACAATATCTTCTCTCCAATGAGATCACATTACTCTATAAATTATCTATATTTCAAAAGGATCTTAATCTAATCATTATTTTTACTGCACTAATGGGTATTACTTTTTGATTTCTCAACCCAATAGAACAAAACATCATCTTAGGGTTTACAAAGTAGCTTCTTCTTGGAAAATATTTATATTTCTCCAATTGATGACACCGTAAATATTTATTTTATGTCTTCTTGGAACTCCATCTAATTACGTGACCTATTTATCCAGTGAAATTTATATGGATCTATACATAATATACTATAAATATAGGTACATCAAAATTTTCAAAACAATCACCCCGATGGTTCTTAACTTGATATTGTAAAATTTTGACCTGAGTGCCCCTAACTGGTTTCTTGATCTAGTTTGTTTCATAACCTCTAGCGTGCCACCCTATATACCAGAGACTGTTGGAATGAATTGAGGGTCTAAGAAAACACATGGGGAGGCTATAACCACTTTATCATAGTAAGGCACAATAGATAATATAAGAAAAAATATATCAACATAATATATAATCATGCATTCCAAAAACAATTTTTTAAAACAGGGTACATACCCACAACCAAACAGTTAATATATCATACCTTGTCTTATTGTGAAATGTGTGATGGGAAACCCAAAATAAAGATACACTGAACAACCCACCAAATGGGTCCTAACACTATTTATAGTTCTCCCATAAATTCATGTCCTTGAATCACCAAATCAACCCTCTATCGTAGGGACTTTACCCATGCTGTGACCTACAAACAAATAGTCTACTTAGGTACCCAACAAAACCCCGAAAAGGGTGTGAGTACAACTCAGTAGGCCACCACCATCAGTGTATAGAATATATATATTATAATATTGTGTATACAGAGGTATAATAAATTATAAAACCTAAAAAATGAAATATGTTATATAATTTAGCATTTATTTAATCAATTGATTTCATTACATTTTTCCATGTTTTATCCAATTTCATTAAACCCAGTTCAGCTAACATTGGATATATAATCCATGTGTCAAAAGAAAAGATGTTAGAAAACATGGAGCATCATTCCATGAATCCAACTTAGACTGGGAATTCCTTGTCTAACCATCCCCACCATTTATCAAAATGGTCACAGGTCGACAAACTTGGAGGCAAAGTGCTTGAATCGTACCGCAATCCAAAACATTATATCTTACCATCTAAAAAATCATATTGAACAATATTTCCGTAACCTTGGGTTCAGAATCATGAATCCATTCCCCAAATAAATACGATTCATATTTGACCTAGGATCATTCATCTTTCTTGTCCATTAGAGTGGAGCATTAGTCCAACATACCACCCCCGTATATCCTAAACACATAGGATATCATCATGAACTAATTAATTTCAGAAAGTAAAAAAGGGTTTACCATTTCCATTTAATGAAATTTTCATGTATATTTACATCCACCATGTTATCAATTCCCAAAATAATTTGATTTTACCATTTAACACATTAAAACCATTTATTCCCCTTTTCCATGATAATTAACCATGAGGGTAATACCCATTAAAAAAATATCATAACCCTTCATTTACCCATCATAAATACATAATACTACAATTCAAGGCAAATATATCATCATTACATTTCACTGGGTTAATCACATTTACCATTGGTATATTATAATAAACCACACAATTTATCATTCCACATCCCAATCTTCCATGATCAAGGGAGGGTTCCACCCCTAAGGTGCCAATTGGTTCTGCCAAATCATCCTCATCGAATCCCTCATGGATCAGTTTTTGATTCAATTAATTCACAGACCATTTCCTACTAAGGAAAGCTAATTTTAAATAATAATATACAACCATACAACAACATATACATTCAAAAAGACAATTAAGGATACCAGATATGACATATAGGCCACCTATCTCACATTAATTAATGAATGGTCACTTATCCTTCACCATTAATTCCTTCTGAAAACCCCTTTTAATTAACTACATATAAATATACCAAAACAATATATATTTATATATTGAATAAGAAAAGAACAAATATAAGAGAACCAAAGAAAAAACATAAGGTAGTAGAGTGTTAGACTCGCCCAATGATTTTATTTTAACTAAATGATACTTCAAATGGCTTTGATATATAGGAGGATAATACTTGGGAATTTGGAGATGATATTTTTCATTACCAATGTAACTATAGGAAGGATGGAAGGGAATTTTAAGTGAGTTTTCATAATGTATGATGTGGGAAAATGGTAACTTACTCCATGTTTAATGTGGCACATGGTTTGTCTACACTATTTTCAAAACCTTGTGCCAACCAATTTCCAACCTCCTTCCACGAGTGTCTTGGGTCACACAAATTCAAGGGGATCCACATAACTTAGAAAACTGTGTGGTGATTGTGCAAGATTTCACTATCAAATCCTGCAAGGTTTGGCCCCCCACTCTATATGGATTTATGAAATGTTTTTTATTCCTCTCTAGGGTTGCACAGTCCTATCACATGATAGAACATACCGTGCGCCATCCATGAAACTTTCACTTGATTCCCTATTTTACTTTTTTTCATGCCTCAAACCCTTAAGACACCATTGGAACCCCTGATATGTCTAGGATATATTTCACTAACCATTTTAAAGGATGTTAAAATAAAACTTGAGAAAGAACATACCTCATTAGAAGTTTTGGATCTTACATGCTCCCCACCCGATAATGACCTTCACTCAAACCATACATTCAAGTATAATTGAGTCCCCAAGGTAAAAATATTAGGTCGTTGGTCATGCATATCGGTCTCACTCTCCCATGTTTCCTACTAAATGTTTACATGGATCCAAAACCCTCTGACCAATGGTATAACCTTACCCCACAAAACATTCTCACCATGATCCACATTTCAAATTAAATGCTTATTTAAGGGTGAATAAGTTTCAAGATCAATATAATAAACATAAATAAAATTAGAAGTGTCAGGATGATACTACCAATGTTCCGACACATGAAAAGAATTGTCAATAAACCTATAAAGTTATGGGTCATCAAATCAGTATGCCACCAGTCTGATCCTCTCCATAATCACAAACAACCCCATGTACCAAGGCACCAGCTTACCATATTTATGAATCCATTGGTGACCCAACAATGGTGACGACCGAAGAAACACATGATCACCCCTAAACACTCTAGAAATTTATGAAACTAATCAACATATGTCTTATTCTGATCCTTTGTCATAACCATTCATTTCCAAATCAAATAAACCTTCTCGGACATCTTATACTCGAGACTCATCCCCAACTAATATGATGTACTAACATCCATCAAACATAATAATAATATTGACCTCCAACAATAGAACTCATCATATGATGTCATTTGAGTAGTCACTTGATAACTATTTCTTTAGAGGGAACTCCATGAGTGATAAGTATTTTTTCATGATCCACCATAGTCTAGGAATTGTTCCTTCAACATCTCCTTTAACACCAGAATAGTTTGCTATTACTTCCCATCTGTTAGTCGGTGGAAATCTTTACATAGAATCACATGGTTACCGAACACCTTCTTTAATTATTTCTAAAATAACTAATTAAAATGAAGATTATGAATGAAATAATACACCAAGTTAACCCATGGAAACGTATTATTTCATGAACATATGTGTTACCCAACTAGTCCTTGATAAAAGTATCTCAAATTAGTAATAAGTGTTCCACTTTGTTCAACCAATAAAAATTATCCATATCATGTATCAATTATATGGATTACTCAAAACACCCACCAATAAGTACATGGTGAAACAAACACACATCCATTATAGAATGGTCAATAATTTTACCATACCACGTAACCGATGATACTTGTACTTTACTTTCCGGTAGGTGTAGCACTGCAATACAAAACATGTATCCTATTTATTTAAACTTGTACACCAATACTATCATTGAACGTCATGATAAATTTTTGTTACACTAGTATTCACTATTCATATCAAGGCATGAGTCTCACACTTCAGCTCCTCCCACATACACATAGGAATAAAACCACAACCTCGAAAATAAATGATATCATTCTCACTCTCAGTTTATCCATATTTTTTATCCAACATTCCTGGACTTCCCTCAAAGGAAAGCACTTCATATCCTAATATTATCATTCCTTGTTCTAGATCATAAGTGTGGACCCTACTAGATTATATGTGATGGTGAAATTCCTAGGGTCATCATAAACCTCTATATGAATCTCATTAAACAAAGCCATAATTTTTCACTAGGAACTACATTCCTGAATTAAATGAGTATCTTTATCTATTCTTTGGTCATCAAGAAAACTATTTCTTTCCCTAGTGTTTAGGCCGACTCAAAATCCTAATATTGCATATACATGACCCATCCTCACTATTTGAGGTACATATAATATTGATAAATGATGGAATATAGGAGTTTATGTTCATTATACAAAATCAATATTTCACCCATAAGGTAGTTCCACCAAAACATCACAGATCAACCACCAAATCAAACTCGATATCATTCATAGGATATTTTCACTCATGCGACCTAAATTAAAGTGGCTCATACACCAACCCCAATCTTCATGCATTAACACTTCAACAAGATCAATACCAGATGGATAAAAAAAGTGGGTATACATCCTACCCATCTTGGGTAGGGTTAAAATCAACGTAGTATTCAAATTCATCTCCATATCCTAGAAGGCATTATCACATGTTAATTACCATTTAATCTTGAAACACTTCTTGGTCATGCACAAAAATGGTGATGCTATGTGAGACAAGTCATTGAAGAATGTTTGGTAATGGCTTGCTAGACCCAGAAAACAATTAATTTAAAAAATATTTTTGGTATTATTTCAAGATAGAACTATATTCACTTTTTTTGGACCACTAACACACCTTCCTTGGAGATTATGTGACATAATATATATAATGTGAAGATCTAGAAGCACAAATTGATAGCTTGGTGTATAGACAATTCTCTCCCCGTAAATTCAAGAAGATGTCCAGATTTTTTGTATGATCTTCATGAGTCTAGAAGTATACCAATATTTCATCAACAAAAACATCTAAAAAATGGTCTAGGTATGGGTGGAATATTTGGTTCATAAATTCAATAAACATTGCATGAGAATTTATCAACTAGAATGGAATAAAAACAAAATCATATAGATCATATCATTTCTAGATGGTAGTGCATGTTACATCAGATGTTCTAACCCACATATGATGATAACCTGACCTCAAATTGATTTTTTTAGAACACAGAATCATCCTATAAACTAGTCAAACCGAATATCGATCCATGGAAGTGAATACCATTTCTTGACTATAATCTAATTCATGTTCTTGTAATCAGTGCATAAGTGTGTAGACCCATCAACCTTCTTAGAAAATAAGGCTACTGAACACCTGTGTGAAATGCATGTGAGGATAAATCACGTAATCAATAATTACTCTAGATGAGTCTTGATCTCTTGATTCTTTACATATTCCATTTTATAAGGTTCAATTGAAACCAGATCAACAATAGGAATATACTCAATCCTGAACTCTACATCCTACTCAGGTAAAAACACCAATAAATCCATAGAAATAATGACCTAAATTCAATATGATAAGGAGAATATATTTCATGCTCTCCTTCCCCATTTCTGAGAACAATACATGCCACTTGTGATATGAGATCACCTAACAGATGACAAATTAAAACTACACAGCCATCCTGGATATCCCATTCCTCATTGTGAACTAATGTTTCACCCTCATTGGCTTTTAGCATTACCCTTTGGTAGTAAATTTTGTGTAAAAATCCATCAGGTAATCCTCTTGATGTTTTTGGGTGTGAGTGTGTCTATTGTAAAGGCCAGATGACCATGATAATGGTTCGTGGTACGAAGAAGGCATTGAGTTTATTGGTTGGATCACTGTTTATGGAAAATTAAATGTGATTTGGGGATCTATGAATGGATTCATTAGAGTAAGATATAGGCCACCATGTAGGAAAGACGATTCACAGGTGGAGAAGTACTTTTTGATGGTTGTATTGTATCAAAGATTTATTCAAAATAAATTATAAATCTATTTCCAATATAATTAAATGTAATCCCAACATTACTGAAAGTGATTTTTTATAGATAAAATACTTACTCTGAGTAGAAATTCAGTGAATTCTTGAAGTGGTTCTTGAGGGAGGATTCTGTAAAGGAGAATAATTCCATATATAAGAAGCATTTCATGGAAGAGAGGGAAGTACGTAGGGGTGGTACATGTAGACGGTTCCAAGAAGCAGTACACAGAGGCCTTACATGATAGCGAACGTTGAGTCAATTTTCAAAAAAGGTGATCGATATAGAATTTGAGCTCTACAGTGAAATTCAGTTTGTCGAGGAAATAGGTTGTTCGCGAAGGCCCTTAAATAGTCCACAAAATCAATTTCTATGAACTAATAGTATATGGTAAAGAATATTTCTACAATGGGAGAACAAGGGACTTCAATAAACTATCTATCTATAGTTGAGGATGTGTTCTTTCTTGAAAATAAAGGGACCTAGAAGTACATAAACTGTGAGTAGATACCTTCTAAGAGCAGTGAGTAAGGGAAGAGGAAGATGGAGATCCTTCCCACCAAATGTGGGATACGGAAATTTAAATATGGAGTGATCCTTGGAAATTTAGTGAGCATACCGTAAATATTGTAAAGTCACTGGGCTTAGTCATTGAAGTGATATAGCACAAACCTTCTAATTAACATCAATCATTAGTGTATTTGGTACATTGGAACATCATTTTTATGTGCCCGTTATACATAACCTGGTGAGGGTCAACCAAGTAAAACCCCTGTGACTTATGCAGGATTTTATTTATGTTCATATACTGTTACAAAAGAAAGATAGAAGTGTGTTTTGTTTAATGGCGAAACAATATACAAAGGGGTAGTCGTTTTAATATATTATACCCTAATTTATCCAACTCTAAGGGTCTCTGGAATAATATACCTAATTGTAAAAATATATATAGGCTTGGTTTAGCCCCAAAATAGAAATCCCCAAAATCAAATCAAACCCTGACATCTAGAGCACAAAAAACTCCCAAACAAAGCAGTAACCACTAACATTGAGATCACACTCCTTCCACTTCCATATATTTTATTCACATACCACCCAAAATGTGTTAATCATCATGAAACCACACACTTGTTACACAACTACACCCAAATAATTTTCAAGACTAAAAGATATATAGAGTGTGTGGCTCATATAATAAATAAATAAATATAAATCATTGAAGGAAAATGAATCGTACCTTGAGTAGTTAATGGGACAACCACTCCACATCCAGTTTCTTGATGAACGCCGTGATGATGACCTACCACTATAACTTTAGCTCAAGTCTAAATTACTAGGGTTGTACTACCCTAAATAGAGGAACACTCTTTTCCCAATGTAACGTGTCTTTCTTCTTGACTGGAACAATAGGTGGAAGTCCAAATAACTGACTGATACGATGTATGTGACCCTGTGTCGGCGCTCTGTACTATCCTTCATCCTATACGACTACCTTCCTAATATGGGATCCTTCAGAAACTCTATATATGATCCATACTTAAAATTTTTTGGAATCCCACTCATGGTCCTCAATAACGACCATGCATTTTTTCTAGACTATCACAATGATTCTAAGTGACCGAACTACTCCCCTAGGAGACTGTTACTCTTTTCTAGACTACTCTTCCACCACTACCCTAGTGTAAACTATCACTATGGTGATTCCTAATAGAAAAATACATACCACCAGATAAATCATCTAGAAATATTAGCACACCACCAGTAGTGTCATTCCGGTTTCCCATAAAAAAATGAGATCATGGTCCACAAGCTCAGAAAAACTTTTGGAGAGGAATATATTAACCTAGAAATTAATATCTAATACATGTCCATCCTGAAAGATCCTATACATAATAATCTCATCTCTTACCAACATCATAGAAAAAAATATTAGATCAGTGAGTCTATTAATATAATCCATAGTTTCCATGTTTCCCTGATTGAAGCACATAAACACCTCTACCTTCAGCTTCTAAAAGGTATTAGCGTTATAGTTTTCAAGGAAATTTTACGGGAGGTCCCTCCATGACAGGAACTCTATCTTCTCTTCAAAAGACCATATATTCCACAAACACTTTTTTGGTCCCCAAAATATATAAATCTCTGGATTAAGTATCATTTTTAGGTGGGTTCTCAAAGTGATCAAGGATTTCCTGGATGTACTCAATCCAATAATTTTCTGCCTCCTGTCTACCTTCTCTAGAAAATATCGGATGGTGCGATTGTTGAAACTCTCCCATTAAATAAAAAATTCTCAATGAATAATGTCCTGGGTCTCAAACGTTAAACTATATAAAATGGGAAAGGTTCTCAAAAAAATGATCCACCCATATATTTCGTGGAACTAATGAGGTTTCCATCTCTGTTATTGGATGATCATTCTCATCAATACACTATTGTCACCCATTTAGTTGACATCATCATAGTGGAATATATCTACTCTTACGAACACACATCTTAAAAAATATAACATAAGGTTTCCAAAATTTTAATAAAGTTGGATCACAACCACCCATAAACAACTAACACCACAAACATTATCCCAATGAAAAAAACCATAATCCCAACACCATTTCCACACAACCCCTAACATAAAAAATTTTAATCAAGGGGGTAAACCGACTCCCTATCTATTTCTTTACATTAAAAATATTTTTAACTATAAAATAGATTTCCTTAAATTACTTTTAAAATTACCAAATTTTTATTAGGAACATTTTTTAAAAATTACAATTTAATAAAGACGAATTTTTAATTCTCATTCTAGACCATACACATTTTCCTGTGTGTTCCAAGTAGAGAGCATGTCACATGTATCCCTAACTACCTAGAATGATGCATGAATATAAAAATTCATTCAATAACATTTCATTGATGAAATATAAGTAATTAATGAAATAACAATACCAGATCACCATTAAAGGTGAAAAAAAATCATCTATTACAATAAACATAAAAAAACATCAATTGCACCTTCAGTACATTCACTTTCCCCCGTACATGGGTTAGCTACTCCTATGAAAGTGATAATTTATAAGACATGAAACCTCATAATCTCCAATCCAACAAACCCAAAATAATATAAATAAAATATATAATTATTTTAATACCACTTCATAATGTCCCAACCCTAGTTCCACAAACGAATTCCCCAACCATGTTTGTTATATGACAATAAGCACACGTCTGCACCATCTAACAATGATGGTCTAAGTAAAAACATGGGTAGAATATACTCTCTTTATAAGAGACAGACACAATAGATAAGATAAGTAAAAATATATGAACATAATAGATAATCATGAATTCCAAAAAAATCCAAAATGGGAATTTACCCACAATAACACAATAAAGAAGTCATTTCATGTCACACAATACCATGTATGATAGAAAACTGAAAATAATGGAAAGATGAATAATCGTAGAAATGGGTATCGAAAATAATTCTACCTCCCTCATCCATGAAAACTCATTAACACCAAGATCAACCTTATATCATTTGGATATTTCCCATATCCTGACATGCAGCCATGAAGTCTGTGCGGGTCACTAATGACATCCTGAGTAGTGTGTTAGTACAACTCAACAGACCACCACTAATATTGCCTATAAAATATCCATTCTAATATATTGTATACAAAATTACAAGTATTAATACACCAAAAAAATAATATGATACATCATTATCATTTATTAAATCAATAACTTTCATTCCCCTGTTGCATGTTTCATCAATCTTCATTAAATCATCTTTGTCCTATGATGGTAAATTGAACCATGAGTGAAATTGTCATTGGTTGGAAAACATAGAGCCTTAGTCCATGAATCCATCCAGGATTCGGAACTCCATGTCTAACTATCCCAACCATGTATCAAAAGTGTGATAGGTTAGTAAGAATGAAGCCTAATTCCATGAATCCAACCAAGATTCAAAACATAGTTTTTGACGATCAAAGCCATGATATGAAACATCATATATAAACCCTTGGGTTTAGGATCATTTCTCCATTCCATGAATAACAACTGTGCATGAATTGACCTAGAGTATCTGCCTAACCAAAAAATGGTAATGAAGTATCAATTCAACATCCCACTACCATATATCAGAAACACATAGGTTCGTCATCATAAAATAATCTATTTCAGAATAACAACAATGGTGTAAATTCCATTTGATCGCATTTTTATGTTTCTTTACAACCATCATGCTCTTAATTCCCAAAATAACCCCATTTTATCATTTAGAACATAGTAAACATGTATTCCCATTTTTCATGCCATTTAACTATGATACCAAAGAACTAAGAACTAATTATCGTATCCATTCATTTACCCATCATCAAATACCTTCATATTAAAGTATTGATGAATATCTGATCAATCCATGTTACCAGGTTAATCAAATTCTCTATTTATTTAATATTATTAACCCCACAATTTATCATTCAAAATCCTAATATTTCATATTTATGGGAGTGGTCCACCCCATGGATGCCCATAGGCCTAGTAAAATCATCCTCATCAGATCCCATAGGTATCATGAGTGGTTTATTAATCATTCAATTATCCAAATTATAATTTCCAATCAGGGAAACGAAATGGACAAAAAGTATATACCAACAAAGAACCACATACACATTAAAAAATGGAATAAATTGTATGGGATATAAATTATAGGCCACCTACCTCAAGTTAGTTGAATAATGATCACATAACTTTGACATTTAATTCCAAATAAAACCCCCTCTCAAGACCAAACCTATAAAAATGTCGACAAAGTGTTATTTAGGGATTCAATAGGAAAAAAACAACTAAAAAGACCCTTAACTAAAAAATATATAGAAGAAGAGTGTTAGACTCGCTTGGATCTTTGATATGAACCCATAGGTTCTCAAAATGACTTATAATTGAGGGATATTAATCATTGGGTTATTGGAGAGGGTTTGGTTTTTCAGCAAGGTTTCTATTAGAAGGAAGCTAGATAAATTTTAGTGATGTTATGTAAATACCCTAACCCAAGTTTCCTAGAGATGATAACTTATTTTATTACATTGGGATATAAATAAGAAAGGAGTATTCTAAATGACTGAATAGAATAATATATTTGGAAAACTATATACATACATAAGTTCAACATAAGAACTTTATAAGATAAATAATATAAAAATTAAATTGTAAGCAACCATAAATACTATAATATCCTTGTAATTAATTCATAATATTCTTCTTCTCATCTTAGGGAAAAATTAAAAATAAGATAGTGGTGAGCTCAGAAGCTCAGTACGTTTAGGAAATATAGTGGAATCATAAATAATAAGGCATGGTGAATAACTAAAGGCACATATTCCATTAAACATAATCTTGATCATAATAAGGAAGGAATAAAATATGATTAAATTATTACATAATAAATCGTAAACATGGATATTATAATAGTTGAATAATCACAAGAACTATAAATTACTAGTTTTAAAATGAGGGAATGCATAATGTGGTACACCATAACTATTCTCTCAAGGCCTCATGCTAAGACCATATAGAAACAGGTAAAAAACAAAACTAGTTTGTCTCATGAGACCTACTGATACACCGAGGGTCTAAAGAAGTCCCCAACAAACACCTACTAAGTATAATTAATAAATAATATGAAAGGGGTGAAACATAATCAACAGATACATTCATATTGAAACAAAATTATGAAATATAAATAACTTTCCCAAATCTGTAAGTATAATTACTAACCATTCGACGTATTATGGTCACTGGTATCAAGATAGCACTTCTATATTCAATAGAATGATAAAACATTAAATAATATATATTATTATACATCATAAAATATAAATACCAATTAATCATCACAATCAACAAGGGTGTTGAAATAGTTTAAAATATTCTTATAAAATCTTCGAGGAATTCTTTTGAGAAATGCTATTTTATTTTGGAATGATGTGTTCTTTTGGAAAAGTCATTTTATAAACCCATATGTGAAAAAATATAGTTTTTTCATAACAAAATGAGTTATTATATAATAATAATTTCGTATTAAAAGGTATTATAGAGTTAAATTGAATATAGGTAATAATTTCAGTCCTTCCTTTAAACCGGGCTTCCATATTGAGATGAAATGAGAAGGGAACACTAAAAAACATTTATTATCCAATCCAAGAATGATGGCATGATCTTGATATATTATTTCAGAACATATATATATATATATAATATTGAATAATTATATAAAAATAATGAATAATTACATTGGAGTATTGGGGAAGAAAGCACAACAGAAATGAAAATGGAGTTTCGGGAAAAAACCCTTTACTTATGTCTGAATGTTTTCTTCACTTGATATTAATGTCTTAGAAAATATAATAAAATACATTAATTAATTAATTAATACCTTATTTACATATATTTTATTAATTAATCTTTTATTACGTTAATTTATGTCCTTATTGATTATTTATAAGTTTAAATTACATCGTTCCAGAGTGTTTGTTTCCTTGAAATCATGATCAGTTTGCTTGATTATAATTAATGGAGTTTGTGTAAAATGGGTATAATTATCCATAATTTTAATTTCATGTTATTATTGAAAAAAACGAAGTTTAATTTTTAAAATGTATTATTTTTCCCATATATGAGGATGAATAATTTAATAATATATTAATAATAATCGTTTTGCTTAATTTTAGCAGTTTTTCGATCACAATGAACTAGTTATGTTCTACTATTTAATATGATATATTTAAAATGGTGAAAAATACATAAATAATGTATAATAACTATTTTATAATATTTTTCAACCATAAAAAGGGTTTCATGACTACCCTTGAAGAATAAATTAGATAAAAAAAGTTTGTCATCTATGAAGGTTGTGAATCGGCACCTACTATACAATGATTTCATTTTTAAAATAAAATAAACTGTCTGGAGAATGATGATGGATATCCCTTTGACAAGATATCATTATAGTATATAGGTGACACTGGTTTTATCATGATAATTTAGAAAGATTACATGAGGTAAATTTAATAATAGAAAATAAATTGAAATGAAATTAAAAGAAAAGGGAACAGGGTTTACCTCTTGAATTAACCTCCTTGAGAACCTTTTTAAAGAGAGGTGTTTCTATCTTCACGAATGACCAAGAGCTCCTGGATGTGGGGAGAGACTTGGGAAGAGGATTTATGACGAACATTTATAGGCTTTGAGAATTAGAGGAGTGAGGAGAAGAGGGATTGAGGGGTCGTTTTTATATTGGAGGAGAAGGGTAAGTTATTAATATTTTAATCATTAGCTTATTATTTTGGATCTAGACTATGAATAGTATAATAATTATCAATAAATATATAAAAATATTGAAGGATATGTTAATATTATAGCGTTCTGTTAGCCATTTATCATTTTTGACTCAATAAATCATATATTTAGCATTTATCACAAATTAACTTAGTTTACAATTCACAATAATTCATGTATTTTGAAAAATTACCAAAAATTAACCATAACCATTTTTGATGTGTAGAATTATAAAATGGACTCCATTTTAAAAAAATAATTATATGAATATATAAATTTTATTTTTTAAAATAATATCACTTTTTCTTGAAAAATATAGATTTTAAATTTAAAACTGAATTTGTAACACATTCAAAATTTTACTGATGTCTCATAAAATTATACTAAAATCATAATACAACATAATTTTGAATTATGTGTAAAATTTATAAAAATTAATATTATTTTAAATAATTTTATTAATTATACAATTTTACATAAATATCTATCACTTGTAAAGATACCAACAATTGAATATTAATTTTTAAAATATTAAATTACATTAATTTTGATATAATTACATCAAACATTCACTTATGAGATGCCTAAATTTTATTTATACATTCATGGTTGAGGTTACTATTCATTAGGTAGAGTTACTATTCAAAAGGTTCGTATTACTATTCCTAATAGAAAGTTTCTATTTCGTCATTATAGTATCCTCGACATCTAAAAATACCTCTAATTTAATACATTCTTCATTTATAAGGATTTTAAGGTGTTATATATGTGGTATTATAAGATTCATACTATATTAAATAAACAACGGAATGAAAACCACTTTGATAGAATTGTGGGTTGTTACATTCTCCACACCTACAAAAATTTCATCCTTGAAATTTGCAAAATTCCACATTAAAAAAAGATTTGGGTAGTTCTTCATCATATGTTCCTTAGATTACCACATCACATCTTCAATTTTATGATTTTTCGAATGTACCTTTACTAACCGAGTCACTACATTTCTTAACACTGATTCTTTAGTGTCCAGAATCAGGATAGGCTCTTCATAGTAAGGTAAGTCATGTTCCAATTCTATTCCATTATAAGTGAGGAAAAGAATTTTTTATAGCATGTACTTCCTTAAAAAATTCATGTGGATCATAATGTTTACCTTAAAATGCCTATAATGCATTTCCAAACGATAATCCAGAAATTCAATTCTATCCAGAATTTGGAAAGGGACAATGTACATGGGGATCAGTTTCCCTTTCTTCCCAAATCATATCACAAACTTATATAGAGATACATTCAATAAAACATGATCTATCAATTAAAATTATAATTCCTTGCTTTGATTATCTGTATAAATATTTATCCTTCTTTGATCTACTTTGATATGGGGTTGAATTGTTTTTACCTACACTTTTGTCTCCTCCATGGGCTTTGAGCCTACAAACTTCCTTTCACCAACTTCATCCCAACATGCATGTGTATGAAATATCTCTCCATATTTCATCACTATATCTTGGTTTTTATGGTAATCTAGGGAAAAAATATAATGTGATGTAATCCCATTTCTATGTAGGAATAGGGGGTGGTTTCATGACTCCACTAGGATATCATCTTTCAACCATCACCTGTTGATAGACTAAACATCATGATACATAATCATAAATTTCATGCTTCATGTTTTCTAATGAAAAATATTCCTTAAAATCTAAATACAACTTAGTGCTACCAGGGTGTATAGAGAAATTAAAACTTTGGGAATCATTCAATAACACCCCTTTTATCTCTGGTATAGAGGGAACACATAACCTTTTCCAAAATTTCGTAATTCCATATTCACACAAAAAATATGTAAAGTTCACATCATTTACATATTCAATTTTTTTTGAATATTCTCATCTTGAGATTGAGAAATTTTAACTCTTTCTAACAAATATGATTAAGAAACTAGTTGAAAAAGTAATGATACTTCACCTTATTTGATAATTCCCATATCTATCCTTGCTATATCCTTGTAGATAGGAACCTTTTAAATCCTAATTTTTTATAACTCCATGATCCTCCTTGATCAATGAATCTTCCATCTTATTAGCCTTCCCTATATAGTAGTGTATGGAACAATCATGATCCTTGAGTAGCTCAAGTCATACACTTTGCCTCATGTTGAGTTCTTTTTATGAGAAGATATATTTAAAGCTCTTCTAATCTGTATATATACCACATAATTCACCACAATGATAATGTCTCTATATCATTTGGGAAAGGGTTATATCTTCTAAATCAAGATCATGAGTTGGATAGTTATGTTCATGAGTTTTTAAATGACAAGATGCATAGGAAAAAAAACAATCATTCTACAATAGGACATAACCATGTAGTTTCTTTGATGTATCACTATAAATCTCAAATCCACCATTTCCCCATGGTAGAGTCAATAATGGGGAATTCACTAACTACTTATTCAATTATTCAAAAAATTATTCCCATTTTGTTTCCATACAAACTTAACCCCTTTACATGTTGGCTTGGTTGATGGGTTTTCTAATTAGGTGAAGTTCAAAATGAAACACTGATAATAACCTAATAAACCAATGAAACTATATACCTCATATATGTTTGTTCGTGTAGTACATTCTTGAAAATCATTTTTCTTTACAATATCAATTAAAATTCCATATTTAGAGACAATATGGACAAGAAAAGAAACTATTGAAAGCAATAATTCAGAGTTTCTAAACATCCCATATAACTCTTTTACTCTAAGATCATTCAGAATGATGTGAATTTAATTCTCATGTTCATCGTAGATTTTCGAGTATAATAAGATATCGTCATTAAATACCACAATGATGTCATCAAGATATTCATTTAAAACTCTTTTCATTAGATCCATGAATTTATGGGGTGCATTAGTCTGTCCAAAATGTATTTTTGTTAAATCGTAATGCCCATACCTAGTTCAATATTCTCTCTTTGTTATATCTTCCTTCCTCACACGCAACTAATGATATCCCAGTCGAAGTTAAATATTTGAAAAATATTAGGCTCTGTGAAGTAGATCAAATAAATCTTCAATGAGATGTATATGATACTTCTTATTCACCAAAAGAGCATTGATATCCCAAAATTCAATGCACAACCTCATATATCCATCATTCTTATTAATGAAGTGAACATGATCTCCCCATGGAGAAACCCTATAGAGAATAAACCCCTTACTTCTCAAGTCCTTTAATTGTTTCTTTAGCTCCACTAATTCTACTATGGCTATTTTATAAGGAGACTATGATATAGACCTTTCGCCCGGAATTAAACAAATAGAAAACTCAATTTTCCTCTCCATAGGATGTCCTACTATATCCAATGGAAGCACAAAAATGTATTCTTGCAAAATAGGTACATCATGAATTTGAAGATATATTTTCTCACCCATAGATATTTTGTTCTCTTCCTCTCAAGGAATTGAATTCATTAGATTAACTAAGGGTGGATCTAGATAAGAATTAGATTACAAGGTTTCTATAATAAATATAAGGGAATCAATATCAATCTCAAAAATTATATCTTCGTTCTTATAATAATATATTATCACATAATAATTTGAAATAACATTCATACCAAGTATTATATCAAAATAAATAATGGGTATGATGATCAAATCAGAAACAAAAGAACGTTTTTGTGTCCTATATTGGACTAATCAACACCTCATTATTGCAATTAATCTACAATTAAGAGTATTGAATTATAACTCTTTTGGGAAATAAAATTGGAAATTTCTAATTTTTATGGAAAACATGGAAGGTATAAAAGAATGAAATGATCTAGAATCAAATAATGCATTTATTTTTTTTGAAAAAACAATTACATTACTTGCATCAAAATCATTTGAAAATCAATCACATCTCTTTTGATTGTATAATATTGTACTTTATTCCTTGGCCTTCTTTGGGGAATGTTTCCTTAACATCTAGGAAATTCATGTACATAATGTTCCATTTATTTACAATTATATAATTGAACATTGGTAGATTCTTTTTTTTCTTTACAATCATAGGATGGGTTGTATTTGCTCAGCCCTTATAATAGACTCACATTCCCTTCAAGAAAGTACTAGGGTATTTCTTCCCAAAATTATTGCACGGAAGAAAGTAAAACCCTCCATTCTTCCCCATTTCCTTATTTCCTTTTCAAGTGTTTTCCACATATCTCTTCTTATCTGTATTTAATTTAAATTAATAAGACATGGATAATTTCTTTTCTGTCATCACAAAACATGAGAATATTTCTTCGTATGATGAGATAGTCTGGAAGACCAATTCCTATAGGAGGAATGGATTTAAACCATCAAGAAATCATTTAATATTACTCATTGGGTTATTTATCTAGTCCACAATATTTATTTCTATCCTGATAATGTTATCTCTATACATTGTAACATTTGTATCCCCTTTATTCCTCAAACTCAGAAATTGCCTGTCTATATCTACTCGTTGTTCATGAGGAAAGTATTTTTCTATGAAAAGATATTTAAATTCTCTCCATTACAAGTTTTCTATTTCTTTATCCTTATTCATGTTTTTAATTAATGAAAACCATTGATCTTCATCTCCTAAAAGATGATAAATTTCTATAAAAATATCCACCCTTTCGTTACATCCCAAAAAAAGAAATATATTTTCTAAATAAATTATCCACTTCCCTACTAAAAATTGGTTCATATTCCCATTGAATGATGGAGGTTGATATCGCATAATGAAGAGTAAAAATTATCCTCCATGTTGTATACTAGGATGATCCATATAGGCCAGGTTATTTCTAATAACCTAAGTCATCTGTCTCAGTATAGTTATAAGTTTCTCAGCACCGGTTTCAACTTCAAAACCAAAATAATTATCTTGCATAAGAGGAAAATCCCTTTATGGGATACATGCGTTCATTTATCTTTCATTCCATCCACTACGTTCAATTTCAATATAATGGAATCACTAAATTATGTTATGAATCATAATGAATAATGTCTAACTAGAAAAACAATTAACATAAATTGAAATTTTATGTATATCTAGTATCATAATCATTAGATTGGTATCATTGGGGATATATGTAAAATTAAATCCATCATAATTATTTGTATAAAATGTTAATTATCGTATGTATATCTCCTAGGACAGTCAAACTAGGTGATTAGTAAGGCCCATTTTCATGTACCAGGATACCTCGACTCAGGCCAGGAACACCTTTTCAGAATTATTACTCAAAAGTACACATTTTCTAGAACCACATCCATATATAGTATCTACATATGGATTCATTTTCTAGTAATATATACATAATATATACCTTACAAAAATTCATGGATGTTCTTGTATGCTCATCTTCAAGGTATATCTTAGGGTTTGGATCACTAATCTACATTTTATAAGTCCTGTTTCCAAGGATTTTAATAAACTTCCTATATTACCACCAGTTAAGACCCCACCCACAGGTTCCTAGAGCCAGTGATTTATTTTATTACATTATCATATAAACATGGAAAAATCATCTTTATGTAATGAATATTTTAGAATATTTGGAAACCAGATTCATACAAAATCTCAACATTACAACTTGAAAAGAAATTCAGTATAGAAATTACATTAGAAACACTAAAAAACCCTAGATTACCCTTGAATGTCATTCATAATATTCATCTACACATACTGGGGAAGAATAAATCATAATAATGGGGTGATATTATATGCTCAGTAAGGGTAGGCAATATAGTGCAAGCTTCAATAATAAGGCATGGTGAATAAAGAAAAGTTCACATGATATTAAACATGATCCTGAGCATAATAATGCATGAATAATAGCTAATTAAATAATTAATTAAAAATAAAATAAACATGGATATTATACTAGTCAAATAATCACATAAAATATCAATTAATAGTTACATAATGAAGGAATTAATAATGTGGGGCGTCATAACCATTTTTTCAAGGCCTTGTGCTAAGACCATACATAAACAAGTAAAACCCCAAACTAGTTTGTATCACAAGACCTAATAATGCACTAAGGGGATATAGAGAGACCCACTCCACACTTACCATGTCTAATGAATTCCTCATATGAAATGAGTGAAACATAATCTATATATATATATTCATATTTAAACTACCATATGAAATTTAAAAATATTTCCCCAATCGATAAACATAATTACTAACCATTTAGAGTAATATGGTGAAATATATCATAAATGCAGATCCATAGTCAATGTAATCATAAACCATTTAATAAAATATGGTAGATAATATTCGAAAATATTAATCCCAATTAAACTTAATAATCAACAAGGGTGTTGAGATAGTTGAAACTACTCTTATAAAATCTTTGAGGAATTCTTTAGAGAAATAGTCTATTATTTTGCACAGAAGGGTTATTTAAGAAATTTCATTGAATAAAACTTGAAATAAAATCAGATATTATTTTTATAATCAAATGATATATTTTTTAAAATAAATGGTGTATTAAAATATTTTATATAGTGAACATGAAAATAGTTAATAATTCGATTTGTTCCCTTAAATCGAGCTTTCATATCAGGAAGAAATGAGAAAGGAACCTAATACAATATTCATTATCCCATCAAAGAATGATGAACTGATATGGATATATAATTTTAATACATATATATATAATTTAGAAGAATTATATAAAAAAATTAAGAATTACATTTGATTATAGTGGAATGATGTAACACCCCAGGTAAATAAAGAATATGACATTTTCACATTTATCCATATTTGTGAATAAAATATTAATATTACTTTAAAGGGGAAGCTATGCTCAATGGTGTACCCAATACACAACAACTAGTTTCTTGGGAATCTTACGTTGCACTCTAATAATAAAATATTATTATTTTAAATGGTAGTTAACGCCTAACTATTGTAATGGATGGAATGAACAGAACTAACTACAAAATGATTATATATGTTTGTCAAATATTTTTACTTTTTACAATAAATGTTAGAGGATTAAAAATGCGAATGAATCCAGTTTTAAGCGTAAACATTCTAATATGTTCATGTTTTACTTAAGATTCTGTATTTTTCTTTTGTGGCATACCGTTATGTTTTCCATTGTGGGTAAAACACGATAATTTCATTTTAGGAAGTGCGGACTACCGCCCCTCAAAGTGATTTGATTCGTTAATGCCATATGTAGGATGTATAAAAAAATAATTTAAAGTTATTATATATGATGTATGTTACATATAAATTATCAATATATTTCTGGAATTAAAATATGCACACCTCTCATTTGGTTTTAATTCCATTAATATGACATAGAAATGAAAGTAGCGTTCATGCGTACGTACGGCTTACGGTCTCCATGAACGGTGCATTTCATTTCTTACCTCTAAATGATTATATAATATTATAAATACTTGTATATTCTGGATATATATGATATATATGATATCCAAATCATGAATATCATTCTGGATATAATGAACCTTTGACCACACGAACAACATGTAATTATAAGAAGTCCACTTTCGACTTAAGAACCAAATATCGACAAAACAAACATTATTAACTTAAATGATTACATAATGCTTATAACATGTCAATAAGTTATATAAAAGGAATAATGAACTTGAAAAAGGTTCTTAAGAAAGTTTAAATTAACTCAAGTTTATTATTCAGGACGTTAAAGAATGATCGAGTCAAGTCGGACCTGAGGTAAGGGATCCAACCCCTCTCTTTCTTTTTATGTACTCTCTTTTATGTCATTTTTTAATCCCTTCTTTATTATGTTTGGGGTGTTCTTTTATATTCCTAATAATTTAATTTTTATGTTCATATTATAGGAGACCCTATTTGATCTCATAAATCCATTTTTGGAAGTTTTAAGTGGCGCCGTTAGGCTGCCGAGTTTTCGTAAGGGGTTTTTCATCTCACATTTCTTCCCGTGACATTTATGCTACGTTTTCCACTATTTCCTTTGAGTGGTGTATGTAATGAACATTATTATGCATAATCTGTAGTATAATTTCATTTATGGGTATTTTCGTCTTCATTGTATGGCCCTTCTTCCATGGGGTGTACTTTTCGAAAGTTACCCAACTCGGTAAGGAGACATTTCACCCTCCTTTTTTTTAAAAGACTTCCCTTGTTATGTCTTTTAATTCACATACTATTATGTTGGGATATGTTATTATATATCTTTATTTATGTAAATTTTATGTCAAGTGATGATATCCCCTTTATCTCTCTCATTAACCCTTTTTGTAAAATTTTATGTGACGTCGTTAGGCTTTCAAATTTTACCAAGGGAACTTCTTAACCCAATTTCGATTTCTTTGGGTTCAACATGTAGTTATTGAATATGTCATCCTTTGAATATGTGTTAATGACCTTTGATTGTTTTACTCTTAATATCCACTTATATTGGGTGTATTTATATTTTTCACACATAATTATGAGATTGATTTATCCTTAATTTAAGGATACCTTCTTTATAATGGATTTCATCTCATTTTACATTTCTTTTGAGACATCATTGTTTTTATGAACCAATTCACTCTTATATGGTGTCTATACTGTCCTTTGACATATTATATCATGAATCCCTATATTATCATGATATTATAAAGTTTGGATTAAATGTTATTTCGCAATTATTTGTATTCAAGAGTCTCTCATTTTGTTAAAAACTCTTTAACAAAAATATCATTTTAAATGTTTTAAAGATTTATTATTCTAAATATTTATATTTAATATCCATGTTTTCAAAATGGTTTTTAGTATTTATTTATATGGAAATTAATGTTTTAAAATTATAATTCCAATAAAATCGTCAATGTGGTATGGGACACTTTGATTCAAAAATATCATTTAAATGATTTTTTAAAATGGATTCATTAATTCAATATCCTGGAATTACTTATTTTGATTGAAAATGAAATGATGTAATTAAAATGATTATATTTTCAATATTTTATGTGTAATGATGGTACTTGGACATTTTACGGGTTGTTACGTGATAAACCATATGATGGGTGGTTCCGTGAATACCAGGACGGGTGGTCACGTTATAACCTCCATTGCATTGGGTATGGAAGTCGGTCGTATGGCTATTCCATTAAGTATGTGTGGAAGTCGACCGTATGGTTATTCCATTTAAGTATGTTTATGTACCAAGTTACCTTTATATGTTATGTGTTATTTATATGGGTTTTATGGTAATATTTTGGTTACAAAAGGGTAAGTAATGATCTTTTATTCATTGAAGAGTTTTTACTAATTCATAAAGGTGAAACGTATTACTTTGGTAAAGTACACATGGTTTACTTGTTTTTTTTGAAAAACTAATAGTTTTCCTTCTTTGTGTATCCTTTACTGGGCTTTTTATGCTCATCCCAAGTTTTTGAAATGTTTTCCAGAGGACTTAAAGATGAATAGGGTCAAGGATGGGATCAAGTAAAGCCATGTTATCTAAAAGATGGAACTAGACATGTTTCTTTTTACATTTTTTTATGTTATGGAAACTTAGTAGAAGTGTCTACATTGTAATCTTTTGATACGTAATAGTTCTATCCTAATTCTCTAAAACTCTAAACCTTAAATTATCCTCAATGTGAATTATTCATTTAATTCAATATTAAGTAAGGTTTAAGGATGGGGCCTTATATTTGGTATCAGAGGTCGGTTTAGATAACTTTAGAGGTTAGGGTATTCTCTAAGCATAAGTGACATTACCATAATGGTTAGGATTTCAGAAAGAGCCCTAGTTTTAGATAAAGTGAATGAGTAAGTATATCTTAGTGTTTATCTTCCACATTATTACATGATTGTTTTGTTTATACACTCACACTAACCTTTTTGGTTTTAGTAAATGGCTGGATCTAGCAGGCACCAAAGTAACAATGGATGTGAAGGAAACTGTGACAGTTTTTTGAGTGAGAAACTGAATGATATGGGAGCTTCAATGAGAAATCTTGTGTTAATCCTCAACCAACTATCTGGAGTCATGATTGACCACATAGCCTTGGTTATTTCTATAAGGCATCATATATGCGAGAAACAAATCCCTACGGAACTACAAGTAATAATCATAAAGGTAAGTGTGTTCAAAAACCTATGTGTCAAAGATGTGGAAAGAAACACCTAGGAAAATGTTTCAAAGGGACAGAAATATGCTATAGATGTGGAAATGAAGTACATAAAGCAAGAACCTGCCATGGAAAAAGAAATCATCCAGTTGACTCGAGGAAATGAAATAAGTTCTTTCTGAGGGATCAATTGAATGTTTTAAATGTGGTGTGAATGGTCATTATGCAAACACATATCCTATGAAGAAGTGTCAGGAATGGGATCACCAAGATTGTACAAATATTCATTTACAAATACCAAAGTCCATTCCGATTGAGGATGAAGAAACTGAAAATGACCAGTCAAAGTTTTGGATTATTTCATAACATTTGTTTTCCTAATTTAGAATCTTAGGATATGATTCATGATTTTGTTTGTAGGAAAGGAGTATTTCAGAATAAGTTGGAATGGAATGGTTAATGGATCATGAAGAATGTTGAATGAGTAAGAAGTCAATATATAAGGGCTTCAAGAGTTATGGTGAAAGTCTTAAGAGTATTAAGTCTCTTTTGATGATGTGGTTACATTAGAAGACTTTTTATAGTATGTGTAACCCTGATGTTTGATATATGAAAATTTTATTCAAGGAATAGTTATCTGTTCTTTTGTGGACATAGTTATAAAGAACCATTTGGGTTTATATGATCCTTACTTTTGAGGTAATTATGGGTTACTATATGTTATGATGGAAAGTGAAAGGCATGAGATAAAATTGAGTTTAAATTATGTTATGGTTATTTTTGATGATTTTGTCTCTTTTTGGGGAATGATTTGAGAATTATATAGTTTGGAAAAAGGACAACACGCAGACCGTATGACAACCCATCACATCGGACAAAGCTGCGGGAATCGAACCCACAACCAAAGTGCGACTGGTATTTATCGCCTACCACTGAACTACGTGAAGTCCCTGGTTAGTTTTACTACTTCTTTTTAGTTAGATGATTTTATTAATTAAGAGTAAGTTGATTTTGGGTTATCTATGGAAATTATTATCCTATCATGGAGGATATGTGATTAGGTTAATTACTTTTCAATACGAGACTTTCAGAGAAACTGATTTTTTTTGGAGATAAATGATACTATTTAACTTGGAAGACTATGTGATTAAATCCTTCAAATATTTGGGTTTCAATATTAGTTTGGTTTACTTATGGTCTTCGTTGAACTTTGGGTTTTGTTGGACAAATTTTGGAGATTAACAATAGATTTTCTTTTTATAAAGGGTTATCCTTTTTTGGATTATCTGATCTTGTACTAACCTTTTTTGTTTTGGTTTTGGTTAAAGTCTAAAGACATGGGAAGTATTTAGTTCTCTTTTTTGGATTAGGTGATTCTCAAGAAGTTGATTGTAGCTCTCTTAATGTAAACAAGTCTTCCTAAATACTCATCATTTGGGGAAAGTATGAGTTTGTGTAAGAAATCTAGTAAAATTTGAAAGTAAACATGACAAGTAAGTATGTTTCCTTAAGATCAAAAATAAATTCCTCAATGAAAAGTAGCATAAAACAAAAAATTTGTCTATTAAATTTTCCTACTGGGGAATCGAATGTCGTTTAACCCTCCACAAGTTTGGGATTTTCTTGTGGTTAACTTTCTCATAAACATGTTTACTATCACTCTCCATCAGGACATACCCCTTTGTTTTCTCCTCCATATCCATATTTCCATACTTGGAATCCTAGTATGGGTTAACTCGGGTGACCTTTGTACTTCTCTTTCTTTATTTTAAAGTGATTGTTTTACTGACTCTTGTTCTGATGTGGGATTTTCAATGAAGTATCCAAGCCCAAATTTAAAATTATGAGGAAAAATTTCCCAAAAGGGGGGAAGGATGTAACACCCAGTTAAATAAAGAATATGACATTTTCACATTTATCCATATTTGTGAATAAAATATTAATATTACTTTAAAGGGGACGCTCTTCTCGATGGCGTACCCAATACACAACAACGAGTTTCTTGGGAATCTTACGTTGCACTCTAATAATAAAATAATATTATTTTAAATGGTAGTTAACGCCTAATTGTTGTAATGGTGGGAATGAACAAAACTAACTACAAAATGATTATATATATTTGTCAAATATTTTTACTTTTTACAATAAATGTTAGAGGATTAAAAATGTGAATGAATCCAATTTTAAGCATAAACATTCTAATATTCTTTAAAAGATCGATTAACCACCTTTTGATGACAAACCTCTTTTAAATCCACTTTTTGACAATTTTATGTGTTATATTTGACAAAATAAAATTCTTTTTTAGAATCGGGACATCAAAATTTATTTGTGTAAATTTTTGTTGTTTTTCCGATAAAGTTCATTTTTTAATGAATATTGAAAAATGTTGTATTTTAATTCAAAACCTCTTTTTAATCTAATTTATTTATATTATTAGATTATCTTTTGAATTGTTTTTAGAGTGAAATTAGAATATATTTTTACCATTTAATCCAATAGTGGTCATTGTAATTAATTTCATTTTGAAATTGGACTTAAACTAGTGTCAATATTTTGATACTTATTGTTTCATAAAAACACTCTATTTGTTCTGACAACAGGAATTAATTATTAAATTAATTAATATACCTTATATGTTTTGAATTTTGTAAAATAGACATCATTTTTGAATTCGTAATATCAAATATAGCCTTGGGTGAATTTTTGGTAATTTTCTGAAAAACTTCAATTTTTGATGAATAGTGAAACCACTAAGTGGTAGTTAAAGAAACTGATTTTTCGTTTAAATGAAACTTTACCACTTCTGTGATTTGAATTTCCAAAATCCGACATACATGGTTTTCATTAATAAGTAAAATGTGGTTCAATGGGATTAAAATAATTTTTTGGTGAATAGTAACTTTTCTGTTTATTAATCGCGATTAGAGGTAATTAGTGTAATTTAAGGTAAAAATAATGTTTTAATAATATGAAATGACCTAGACACATGTCCTACCATCATTTGACGTGTCATGGATGACCAAGACAATCCATGGGTCAACTTGGAGACCCCATGGAGCCACTTTGGTAGGAAAATGACATTAATACCTTTTTATTTAATGTTAAAATTAAAATGTCACAAACATGTATTGTTTTACTTAAACAATTTTTATATGGGGTTATAAAAGTCATATTTATTACTATAAATATTCATTTAAAAGATAAAAATATTTCCTACATCATAGTATTTGTTTTATAAATTTTAGACATTAAATAAATTAAATTATTTATGACACCATGATGATGTAGCGATTACCTCATCATTTAACGATTTGAATAAAATGGAAAGATAATGTAAAATATAAGACCTACACATCTCCAAAACCTATTGGATGAGTGGATTTCAAACCCTTATCACCATATCCTCGAAAAAAAATCAATGTGGTACCTTTAAAATCCAAAACTCATTCTAAAATAAAGTAACATTTCCTTACTTTACAAGAGTGCCCCTCCTCTCCTCTTATAAAAGTCCCCCACCTCTACCTTCTTACCCACAACTCTCAAGCCTTTTTCTCGGACAAAACCTGCCCATGTTCTCTCTACACATCCCTCTCTTACTCCTAGAAGCCTCACTTTGGGCATTAGTCTTCCCAAGGAATCCTTTGAGCTCAAATCAAAAAGAGTTACATGATTTGAAGGTAGTGTCTTCTCTTGTGTTCTTTTGTTTTATTTTGCTTCTCCAACCACCTAAAATATTTTTATTCTTTTATTTTGTAACAAATACAGTATCTTGAATATACTTGGATGTTTTTATAAGAATAATTCGAACTACACTTACACACACCTACATCTAATGGTTAAAGAACATACTATTTCTGTGGATGGTTAATTTCTGCCTCACAAAACGATGATTGTTCAACACTCATATAACACCTTAAATGGTGGCCATTAAGATGTAAATATATGTATATATGATATATAATATGTTTATGTTTTACTTAAGCTTCTGTGTCTTTCTTTTGTGGAATACCATTATGGTTTTCATTGTGGATAAAACACGATAATTTCATTTTAGGAAGTGCAGACTACCGCCCCCTCAAAGTGATTTGATTCGTTAATGACATATGTGGGATGTATAAAGGATGGATTTAAAGTTATTATATATGATTTATGTTACTTATAAATGATGAATATAATTCTGGAATTAAAATATACATACCTCTCATTTGGTTTTAATTCCATTAATATGACATAGAAATGAAAGTAGCGTTCATGCGTACGTACGGCTTACCGTCTCCATGAATGGTGCATTTCATTTCATACCTCTAAATGATTATGTAATATAATAAATACTTGTATATTCTGGATATATATGATATATGTGATATCCAAATCATGAATATCATTCTGGATATAATGAACCTTTGACCACACGAACAACATGTAATTGTAAGAAGTCCACTTTTGACTTAAGAACCAAATATCGACAAAACAAACATTATTAACTTAAATGATTACATAATGCTTATAAAATGGCAATAAGTGATATAAAAGGAATAATGAACATGAAAAAGGTTATTAAGCAAGTGTAAATTAACTTAAGTTTATTATTCAGGATGTTAAAGAACGATCGAGTCAAGTCGGACCCGAGGTAAGGGATCCAACCTCTCTCTTTCTTTTTATGTACTCTATTTTATGTCATTTTTTAAGCCCATATTGCTTATGTTTGGCGATGTTATTTTATATTCATCATACTTTAATTTTTATTTTCATATTATGGGAGACCCTATTTGATCACATAAATCCATTTTTGGAAGTTTTAAGTGGCGCCGTTAGGCTGCTGAGTTTTCATAAGGGATTTTTCATCTCACTTTTATTCCCGTGACATTTATGCTACATTTGCCACCATTTCCTTTAAGTGGTGTATGTACTGCATATTATTATACACATTGTTTAGTATAATTTCATTTATGGGTATTTACATCTTCATTGTATGACCCTTCTTCCATGGGGTGTACTTTTCGAAAGTTACCCAACTCGGTAAGGGGACCTTTCACCCTCCTTTTTTAAAAGACTTCTTTTCTTAAGTCTTTTAATTCACATACTATTATGTTGTGATATGTTATTCAATATCCTTATTTATGTAAATTTGATGTCCAAGTGATGATATCCCCTTTATATCTCTCATCAACCCTTTTTTAAAAATTTTATGTGACGCTGTTAGGCTGTCGAATTTTACCAAGGGAACTTATTAACCCAATTTCGATTTCTTTGGGTTCAAAATGTAGTTATTGAATATGTCATCCTTTGAATACGTGTGAATGACCTTTTATTTTTTTACACATAATATCCACTTATATTTGTTGTATTTATATTTTTCACACATAATTATGAGATTTATTTATCCTTAATTTAAGGATACCTTCTTTATAATGGATTTCTTCTCATTTTACATTTCTTTTGAGACTTCATTGTTGTTATGCACCAATTCACTCTTATGTGGTGTCTATACTGTTCTTTGACATATTATATCATGAATCCCTTTATTCTCATGATATTATAAAGTTCGTATTAAATGTTATTTCACAATTATTTGTATTCAAGAGTGTCTCATTTTGTTAAATACTCTTTAACAAAAATATCGTTTTAAATGTTTTAAAGATTTATTATTCTAAATCTTTATCTTTAATGTCCATGTTTTCAAAATGGTTTTCAGTATTTATTTGTATGGACAATAATGTTTTAAAATTATAATTCCAATAAAAGCTTCAAAGTGGTATGGGACACTTTGATTCAAAAATCTCTTTTAAATGATTTTTCAAAATGGATTGATTAATTCAATATCTTGGAGTTACTTATTTTGATTGAAAATGAAATCTTGTTATTGAAATGTTTATATTTTCAATATTTTATATGCAATGATGGTACTTGGACATTTTACGGGTGGTTAAGTGATAAACCATATGACCGGTGGTGCCGTGAATACTAGGACAGGTGGTTACGTTATAACCTCCAATGCAATGGGTATGGAAGTTGGTTGTATGGCTATTCCATTAAGTATGTGTGGAAGTCGACCGTATGGTTATTCCATTTAAGTATGTTTATGTCCCAAGTTACCTTTTCATGTTATGTGTTCTTTATATGGGTTTTATGGTAATCTTTTTGTTACAACAGGGTAAGTAATGATATTTTATTCAGTGAAGAGTTTTTACTACTTCATAAAGGTGAAATGTATTACTTTGGTAAAGTACTCATGGTTTACTTGTTGTTTTTGAAAAACTAATAGTTTTCCTTCTTTGTGTATCCTTTACTGGGCTTTTTATGCTCATCCCAAGTTTTTGAAATGTTTTCCACAGGACTTAAAGATGAATAGGGTCAAGGATGGGATCAAGGAAAGCCATGCTATCTAAAACATGGAACTAGACATGTTTCTTTTTATGTTTTTTTATGTTACGGAAACTTAGTAGAAGTGTCTACTTTTTAATATTTTGAGATGTAAAAAATTTGTCCTAATTCTCTAAAACTCTAAACCTAAAATGATCCTCAATGTGAATTATTCATTTAATTCAATATTAATTAAGGTTTAAGGCTGGGGCCATATATTTGGTATCAGAGGTCGGTTTAGATAACTTTTGAGGTTAGGGTATTCTCTAAGCATAAGTGACATTACCATAATGGTTAGAATTTCATAAAGAGTCCTAGTTTTAGATAATGTGAATGAGTAAGTATATTTTAGTGTTTATCTTCCACAATAGTACATGATGGTTTTGTTGATATACTCACACTGAACTTTTTGGTTTTAGTAAATAGCTGGATCTAGCAGGCACCAAAGTAACAGTGGATGTGAAGGAAACTATGATAGTTTTCTGAGCGAGCAACTGAATGATATGGGAGCTGTAATGAGAACTCTTGTGTTTATCCTCAACCAACTATCTGGAGTCATGATTGACCACCTAAACCTTGGTGATTTCTATAAGGCATCATATACGCGAGAAACAAATCCCTACGGTTCTATAGGTAATAATCATAAAGGTAAGTGTGTTCAAAAACCTATGTTTCAAAGATGTGGAAAGAAACACCTAGGGAAATGATTCAAAGGGACAGAAATATGCTATAGATGTGGAAATGAAGGTAATAAAGCAAGAACCTGCCATGGAAAAAGGAAGCAACCAGTTGACATGAGGAAAGGGAAAGAAGTTCTTTCTGAGGGATCAATTGAATGTTTTAAATGTTGTGTGCATAGTCATTATGCAAACACATGTCCTATGAAGAAGTTTCGGGAATGGGATCACCAAGATCATACAAATATTTATTTACCAATACCTAATGACATTCCGATTGAGGATGAAGAAACTGAAAATGACCTGTCAAAGGTATGGATTATTTCATAACATTTGTTATCCTATTTTGGAATCTTAGGATATGATTCATGATTTTGTTTGTAGGAAAGGAGTATTTCAGAATAAGTTGGAAAGGAATGGTTAATGGATCATGAAGAATGTTTAATGAGTAAGAAGTCAACATATATTGGCTTCAAGAGTTATGGTGAAATTATTAAGAGTATTAAGTCTCTTTTGATGATGGGGTTACATTAGAAGACTTTTTATAGTATGTGTAACCCTGATGTTTGATATATGAAAATTTTATTCAAGGAATAGTTATCTGTTCTTTTGTGGACACAGTTATAAAGAACCATTTGGGTTTATATGATCCTTACTTTTGAGGTAATTATGGGTTACTATATGTTATGATGGAAAGTGAAAGGCATGAGATAAAATTGAGGTTAAATTATGTTATGGTTATTTTTGATGATTTTATCTCTTTTTGGGGAATGATTTGAGAATTATATAGTTTAGAAAAAGGACAACACGCAGACCATGTGACAACCCGTCGCGTCGGACAAAGCTGCGGGAATCGAACCCACAACCAAAGTGCGACTGGTATTTATCGCCTACTACTAGACTACGTGAAGTCCCTGGTTAGTTTGGCTACTTCTTTTTAGTTAGATGATTTTATGAATTAAGAGTAAGTTGATTTTCGGTTATCTATGGAAATTATTAACCTATCATGGAGGATATGTGATTAGGTTAATTACTTTTCAATACGAGACTTTAAGAGCAACTGATTTTGTTTAGAGATAAATGATACGATTTAACTTGGAAGACTATGTGATTAAATCCATCAAATATATGGGTTTCAATATTAGTTTGGTTTACTTATGGTCTTCGTTGAACTTTGGGTTTTGTTGGACAAATTTTGGAGATTAAGAATAGATTTTCTTTTTATAAAGGGTTATCCTTTTCTGGATTATTGATCTGATCTTGTACTAACCTTTTTAGTTTTGGTTTTGGTTAATGTATAACGACATGGGAAGTATATAGTTCTCTTTTGTGGATTAGGTGATTCTCATGAAGTTCATTAAAGCTCTCTTAATGTAAACAAGTCTTCCTAAATACTCATCATTTGGGGAATGTATGAGTTTGTGTAAGAAATCTAGTAAAAGTTGAAAGTCAACATGACAAGTAAGTATGTTTCCTTAAGATCAAAAATAAATTCCTCAATGGAAGGTAACTTAAAACAAAAATGTTGTCTATTAACTTTTCCTAATGGGGAATCTAATTCCGTTTAACCCACCACAAGTTTGTGATTTTCTTATTGTTAACTTTCTCCTAAACATGTTTACTATCACTCTCTATCAGGACATAACCCTTTGTTTTCTCCTCCATATCCATATTTTCATACCTGGAATCCTAGTATGGGTTAACTCGGGTGACCTTTGTACTTCTCTTTCTTTATTTTAAAGTGATTGTTTTGATGACTCTTGTTAGGATGTGGGATTTTCAATGAAGTTTCCAAGCCCAATTTCAAAATTGAGAGGATGCAATTCCCAAAAGGGGGGAAGGATGTAACACCCCAGGTAAATAAAGAATATGAAATTTTTACATTTATCCATATTTGTGACTAAAATATTAATATTACTTTAAAGGGGACGCTATGATCGATGGCGTACCCAATACGCAACAACGAGTTTCTTGGGAATCTTACGTTGCACTCTAATAATAAAATAATATTATTTTAAATGGTAGTTAACGCCTAAATGTTGTAATGGAGGGAATGAACAGAACTAAATAAAAATTATTATATATGTTTGTTAAATATTTTTACTTTTTACAATAAATGTTAGAGGTTTAAAAATGCGAATGAATCCAATTTTAAGCGTAAACATTCTAATATTATTTAAAAGATCGATTAACCGTCTTTTGATGACGAACCTCTTTTAAAACCACTTTTTGACAATTTTATGTGTTATATTTGACAAAATAAAATTCTTCTTTATAATCGGGACATCAAAATTTACTTTGTGTAAATTTTTGGTATTTTTCCGATAAAGTTCATTTTTTAATGAATAGTGAAAAATGTTTTATTTTAATTCAAAACCTGTTTTTAATATAATTTATTTATATGATTAGATTAACTTTTTAATTGTTTTTAGAGTGAAATTAGAATATATTTTTACCATTTAATCAAATAGTGGTCATTGTAATTAATTTCATATTGAAATTGGACTTAAACTAGTGTCAATCTTTTGATACTTATTGTTTCATAAAAACACGCTATTTGCTCTGACAGCGGGAATTAATTATTAAATTAATTAATGTAACTTATATGTTTTTAATTTTGTAAAATAGACATAATTTTTGAATTCGAAATATCAAATATATCCTAGGGTGAATTTTTGGTAATTTTCTAAAAAACTTCAATTTTTGATGAATAGTGAAACCACTAAGTGGTAGTTAAAGAAACTGATTTTTCGTTTAAATGAAACTTTACCACTTCTATGATTTGAATTTCATAAATTCGACATACATGGTTTTCATTAAGAAGTAAAATGTGGCTCTATGGGATTAAAATAATTTTTTGGTGAATAGTAACTTTTATGTTTATTAATCGCGATTAGAGGTAATTAGTGTAATTTAAGGTAAAAATAATGTTTTAATAATATGAAATGACCTATACACATGTCCTACCCTCATTGGATGTGTCATGGATGACCATGAAAATCCATGGGTAAAATAGGGGACCCCATAGAGCCACTTTGGTAGGAAATTACATTAATACCTTTTTATTTAATGTTAAAATTAAAATGTCACAAACATGTGTTTTTTTACTAAAACAATTTTTATATGGGGTTGTACAAGTCATATTTTTGGCTATAAATATTCAATGGAAATATAAAACGATTTCTTACATCATAGTATTTTTTTTATAATTTTTAGACATTAACTAAATTAAATTATGTATAACACCATGATGATGGAGCGAATACCTAATTATTTAACGATTTAAATAAAATGGAAAGATAATGTGAAATATAAGACCTAAACATGTCCAAAACCTATTGTATGAGTGTATTTAGAACCCTTATCACCTTATCCTAGAAAAACATCAATGTGGGATCTTTAAAATCCTAAACTCATTCTAAAATAAAGCAACATTTCTTTACTTTCCAAGAGTGCCCCTCCTCTCCTCTTATAAAAGGCCCCCACCTCTACCTCCTTACCCACCCCTCCCAAGCCTTTGGCTCGGCCAACCCCTTACCATTTTGTCTCTCTGCATCCCTATATTATTCCTAGAAGCCTCACTTTGGGCAGAAGTCTTCCCAAGGAAGCCTTTGATCTCAAATCAAAAAGAGTTACATGATTTAAAGGTAGTGTCTTCTCTTGTGTTCTTTTATTTTAATTTGCTTCTCCAAGCCCCTAAACTCTTTTTATTCTTTTATTTTGTAACAACGTCAGTATCTTCAATATACCATGATGTTTTTATAAGAATAATTCTAGCTACACTTACACACAACTACATCTAATGGTTAAAGAACATACTGTTTCTGTGGATGGCGAATTTCTGCCTCACAAAATGATGATTGTTCAACAATCATATAACACCTTCAAAGGTGGCCATTAAGATGTCACTATATTTATATATGATATATAATATGTTTATGTTTTACTTAAGATTCAGTATTTTTCTTTTATGGCATACCTTTATGGTTTCCATTGTGGGTAAAACACGATAATTTCATTTTAGGAAGTGCGGACTACCACCCCCTCAAAGTGATTTGATTCGTTAATGCCATATGTGGAATGTATAAAGGATGGATTTAAAGTTATTATATATGATGTATGTTACATATAAATGATTAATATAATTAGGTAATTCAAATATACATAACTCTCATTTGGTTTTAATTCCATTAATATGACATAGAAATGAAAGTAGCGTTCATGCGTACGTATGGCTTACCGTCTCCATGAACGGTGCATTTCATTTCTTACCTCTAAATGATTATGTAATATTATAAATAATTGTATATTCTGGATATATATGATATATATGATATCCAAATCATGAATATAATTATAGATATAATGAACCTTTGACCACACGAACAACATGTAATTGTAAGAAGTCCACTTTCGACTTAAGAACCAAATATCGACAAAACAAACATTATTAACTTAAATGATTACATAATGCTTATAACATGGAAATAACTGATATAAAAGGAATAATGAACTTGAAAAATGTTCTTAAGGAAGTGTAAAGTAACTCAAGTTTATTATTCAGTACGTTAATGAATGATCGAGTCAAGTCGGACCCGAGGTAAGGGATCTAACCTCTCTCATTCTTTTTATGTACTCTCTTTTATGTCATTTTTTAGCCCATATTTCTTATTTTTGGGGATGTTCTATTATAGTCCCCATACTTTACTTTTTATTTTCATATTATGGGAGACCCTATTTGATCTCATAAATCTATTTTCGTTTGTTTTAAGTGGCGTCGTTAGGCTGCTGAGTTTTCGTAAGGGATTATTCACCTCACTTTTATTCCCGTGACATTTATGCTACGTTTGCCACTGTTTCCATTGAGTGGTGTATATAATGAACATTATTATACACTTTGTGTAGTATAATTTCATTTATGGGTATTTACATCTTCATTTTATGACCCTTCTTCCATGGGGTGTACTTTTCGAAAGTCACCCAACTCGGTAAGGGGACCTTTCACCCTCCTTTTTTTAAAAGACTTCTTTCGTTATAGCTTTTAATTCACATACTATTATGTTGGGATATGTTCTTCTATATCCTTGTTAATTAAAATTTTATGTCCAAGTGATTAGATCTCCTTTATCTCTGTCATCAACCGTTTTTGTAAAATTTTATGTGATGTCGTTAGGCTGTCGAATTTTACCAGGGGATCTTCTTAACCCAATTTCGATTTCTTTGGGTTCAACATGTAATTATTGAATATGTCATACTTTGAATATGTTTGGATGACCTTTGATTGTTTTACACTTAATATCCACTTATATTGGGTGCATTTATATTTTTCACACATAATTATGAGGTTGATTTATCCTAAATTGAAGGATACATTCTTTATAATGGATTTCATCTCATTTTACATTTCTTTTGAGACTTCATTGTTGTTATGCACCAATTCACTCTTATATGGTGTCTATACTATCCTTTGAAATATTATATCAGTAATCCCTTTATTCTCATGATATTGAAGTTCAGATTAAATGTTATTTCGCAATTATTTGTATTCAAGAGTCTCTCATTTTGGTAAAAACTCTTTAACAAAAATATAATTTTAAATGTTTTAAAGATTTATTATTCTAAATCATTATATTTAATTTCCATTTATTCAAAATTGCTTTCAGTATTTATTTATATGGACATTAATGTTTTAAAATTATAATTCCAATAAAATATTCAAAGTGGTATGGGACACTTTGATTCAAAAATCTCTTTTAAATGATTTTTGAAAATGGATTGATTAATTTAATATCTTGGAATTACTTATTTTGATTGAAAATGAAATGTTGTTATTGAAATGTTTATATTTTCAATATTTTATGGGTAATGATGGTACTTGGACATTTTACGGGTGGTTAGGTGATAAACCATATGATGGGTGGTGCCGTGAATACCAGGACAGGTGGTTACGTTATAACCTCCAATGCATTGCGTATGGAAGTCATCCGTATGGCTATTCCATTAGGTATGTGTGGAAGTCGACCGTATGGTTATTCCATTTAAGTATGTTTATGTCCCAAGTTACCTTTATATGTTATGTGTTCTTTATATGGGTTTTATGGTAATATTTTGGTTACAAAAGGGTAGGTAATGATCTTTTATTCAGGGAAGAGTTCTTACTACTTCATAAAAGTGAAAAGTATTACTTTGGTAATGTACTCATGGTTTACTTGTTTTTTTTAAAAAACTAACAGTTTTCCTTCTTTGTGTATCCTTTACTGGGATTTTTATGCTCATCCCAAGTTTTTGAAATGTTTTACATAGGTCATAAATATGAATAGGGTCAAGGATGGGATCAAGCAAAGACATGCTTTCTAAAACATGGAACTAGACATGTTTTTTTAAGTTTTTTTATGTTATGGAAACTTGGTAGAAGTGTCTACTTTGTAATCTTTTGAGATGTAATAGTTCTGTCCTAATTCTCTAAAACTCTAAACTTGAAATGATCCTCAATGTGAATTATTCATTTAATTCAATATTAAGTAAGGTTTAATAATGCGGCCTTATAAAGAAAGCATATATAGAATGAAAACGGGTGTTTGGGAAGAAAACCCTTACCTTATGTCTGAATTTATTCAACACATTACCTTAATGTCATGGATTATAAAATTAAATCAATTAATTAATTTATTTATAACCTTATCTACATATATTTTTTTGATTATTGTTTTATTTTTTTCAATTATGTCTTTATTAATAATTTGTATGATTTAATTATGTCATCCTAGATTGATTTTTTCCTTGATTTCATGATCAGATCACTCGATTATAAGTAATGGAGTTCATATAAAATGTGTATAATTCTATATAATTTAAATTTAATGTTATTAATGAAAAAACATAAGTGTAATTGGTGTTACTTTTTTCTTTTCCAATATATTAGGATGAATCATTATATAACATATTAGTGAAAATCATTAAGCATAATTTAGCGGTATTTTATCCCAATGAACTAGTTTGGTTATATTATTTAATATAATTTATATAAAATGGTTAAAGAAACTAAAATAATATATAATACATATTTTATAATTTTTAAAAAACATAAAAATGATTCCATGACCAGCCTTAAATGATAAATAAGAGAATAAAATTTTCATTATCTGTGAAGGTTTTAAATATGCACCTACCAAACGATTATTTCATTTCTAAAATAAAATAGAGAGAGTAAGGATATTGATGAAGGAAATTCCATTAACAATATATAAATCAAATATATAAATGATAATTTTGTTGTCATGATCATTGGTGTTGATCTTTGATAAGCTTCAAGGCTTAGAGGCGTGATGATAAGTGGGGGCGATGCATGGTTTTTATATTGTTGGAGAGTGGTAGTTTTGGAATATTTTATTCATTCGTTTATTATTTTGTATCAAGAGTATGAGTAGTTTGATTTTTATTGTCAAATATATTAAAATAATGAATGATTTATTGATACTATGTGCTTACATAAGCCATAAATCATCTATGACTCAATAAATCATGTATTTAGAATTTATCCTAAATTATTGTATTTTACAATTCAGAAAAAATTCATGTATTTTATAAAAATCCAAAAAAGTAACCACAACAATTTCTGAACATGTAGAATTAAAAAATTGATATGATTTTATCAAAATAATTTTCTGAATTATTGAAATTTTATTTTTTAAAATAAAATCAGTATTTAATTGAAAACATTAATTTTAATTTTAAAATTTCTTTTATAAAACATTCAAAATTAACTAAGGTCCGATAAAATTATCCTAAAACAATACGACAACAAAATATTTATTTATGAATCCATGTTTTGAAAATATATTTTATTTTTAATAATTTCTTTATGTATAAAATTCTAATTAAATATTTTTGACTTATAAAAATACAAACATTTAAAAATTAATTTTTAAAATATTTACTTACCTATCTTATACTATAATTATTTCATACATTCACTTATTATATGAATAAATTTTGTTTCTATTTTCATGTTTGAGGTTACTATTCATTAGTCTGATTTACTATTCAAAAGGGTCATATAATTCTAGGTCGTTACATGTTCCATAAATCCTAAGGGGGGGAATTGGAAATTCCCTCATGATTCATGAGGCACGCAGTTTGTTCTCACACTTGGAAAAACCAGGCACCAATTGTGCACAACCATTATTCCATGAGGGTCATAGGTCATACGATCTCTTGGGGAGCATTAAAGATTGGAGAACCATATTTTGTCCTTTTATGATGGCTCTCTCCAAGCCCAAATGGTATGGTACCCCACATTGCATGGTTTTAACAATTGTGCACCACCCCTCTCTAGTTTGCATGGTTATGGAACATGGTTAGCACTAAACATTAACCAACCATGAAACCTACCCAAGATGGTCAATTTCCCACCTTATCATGCTTTGAATCCCTAATACACCCTAAGTTCCCCTCATACACCTGGGATACAATTTAATATACATTTTAAAGCATGTTAAATAGAACATAAACAAGCACATAGCACATTAGAATTTTGGGATCTTATAAATAGACTCAAACCAATTCCCATTTTTATAATCATCCAATAGACTTTATAACTTCAAAATTTCTATTGGATCTAAAGAAACCATCATATTCTTGAAAAATTAATATAACCAATTTTCTGGAAACTTTATAAACATTTCTCACAAAAATACTTCTCTATCTGATAACGTTGTCTTGAACATTATCCTCCCTCCCATTTTATTTGTATAAAATGATTTGAACTGTAAATTCTCGCAATATGTATATATTCATCATTTATACCTCTCTTACATTGTAAAATATCATAAAAACATAGAAATCCAATCATCTTAAAACTCGTTATCTCGTAATCAGTCCACATTACATTTATTATCTAAAGTGTCTAGACAATATACTATAATATTTTTACAAGACCATGTCTTATGAGTGATTTGAACTTAGTAGAGTACATCTAGTGATCTTTACTCATAATTTTTTTTAGTTAATATCTCTTTAAAAAAGTGTACTAATACATCTTGGATCATGTTAATCTTCATGTTTTGGGGAAACGTGGTTTCCTTAGTGTCATTTATGTTTTTAGGGAAACTTTATTACACCATTCAGAATGTTTCTTACACCTCATAAAGAAAGGTACCAATCATAGTTACGGAAAAATTCTTAAAATCATTTCTAAATTCATATGGAAACATTAATTTCTACCATTAGAGAAGTCTCTTAAATCTCTCTCGCAGCTCATTCTAAACATTTTTACATTAATGATTTCTCCTTTTGGATGAAATTATTCAATAAAATATCTTAATGGTATACATTCATCTCAAAATTTCAATGATTATTGTTATCATCACTATAAAATAATTATTCATCAAGAACCATTAACTATTGAACCATTAGATTTCAAATTCCACATTAACATGACAATAAATTATTGATAACATATATAATATATCAACATCATCATCTGATAGTATCTCCAATAAATCCCATTCGATATATTGTTAATTCCAAAAAAAAATTAATATAAATTGAATTTTTATCACCCTTATTGATAATTAATTCAAAGGCCCCTTATATTCATGGTGAGTTGAGGCGGGGAACACTCTCCTCTCCCACCCTTAATGATCTAAATTTGAATCCATATTTTGTGACATATTATGTTTAGGGAGTAATATTCATCAAAACCTTTCTTCTTCTCATATAAGTATAAACTCTAATTGACTTGAGATTATTAAAAAATAACATTATTTTAAGTATTTATGCTAAAATAAATCAACATTATATCTTTATCAAATATGATGACTGTGGAAGAAAAAGGCGATTAACTATGACCTTAATAATATCCATGATGTTTTGCCAAGTTATGTGATGTTTTCAAAAACCTTATTTAGGGAAATATTCAAGTGATGTTTCATTTGTCTAACTCTCAGGTATCCAACTAAAAAAACTTATCAAAAAAATTTTAGGAAAAATGAGTAGTTTTTTACTCCTTTTGAATGATAGTGTATACCTTTTCATCAACAATAATGTATTCACATTTATATATATACATCAGTTTTATCAGTCTAAATATAGGAGAAATGAAAACATATCGTGATGATGAAAGAATAATCAAATTTCATTATAGTCTAGTTTTTTTAGTATATAAGGTATGAAAAATTTTGTTGATTGGAATGACTTTATATTGTACATTATAATGATTCCATAAAAACTAGCTTCGTATTTATATATACAGACTCCCCCTGAACAATATCACCATTAATTTTCTTTTAAATGAAGTTTCTCCAAAAATCACAAGGAAATAATTTGGAACATTATTAGTTGTCTTAGAATGTGAATTAAGGATTTGAATGCTTTCCCATCCAATAAAATCTATTTTTTCATATTTCATCATGCCTTCAGGATTTTCTGTTCCAAATAGAATGATTCTTTAGTGGAATTGATTTCTTCACCGCACCCTTTTTTGGTAAAAATTTGGGAAAGCCTTTTTAAATTTAGATAGTAAGGATCAAGAACCTCTCTTATTTTTTGTTTCATCCTACATTATTTCTTCCTCTAACTATTATTGCTATACAAATATTATAACTATGAAAACCCTTGTCTTTATTACACATTAAATCATGATTTATTACATAGTAAATGACATAATACAACATGGAATGTTGATATGTATAGTATTTTTTGGTATTAGTTAAATTACATAACAACATAAATCACGAGTTACATCATATTTATTGAACAATTATTTAATTTTTTCATAGTTTTCCATTATTCTTATAAATAAATGGGATCACCTTGGAACATAGATAAGAAAGGGGTGAGCTATAAAGTCTAGTAAGATCGTAAAGAAGCTATAACAAGATGAAATTACTACATGTTAGGAAATAGGTATTTTAATTCAACCTAGAATTGGAGAGAATCATAAACATGAACAATGAGGCATGATATATCATGATAACTGAAGAGGAACATGGGAATGTGACAATAAATTTAAATAAGTAATCATATGAATAATTAAAGGTTAAAAACTAGTAAAACATAAAATAATGTTCTTTAGATAACCTTCCACACACCATACTTGGAACATCATGACACTAAAACATTTTCCAATGAATTATAATGTAATCTATGTGCTCCAATTATAATCCTATCATGTTCATGCATGAGTGTACTGTATAGATCATATACATAACAAATTTTTTATCAAATTTAATCCCATAAACATGGAGTGTGGATTAAATAACTATAATTAACAAAAAAAATGAATTATATGTGAATAATAGGGAAAACGTTTATAGTAAATGGGTGTAGGATTTAAATAAAAAAACAAGGCAAGGAAGATAAAAATGAAATTTTGTATCTATAATAGGGGAAAATAAAAGTTCATGGGAGGGATTAATGAGAGATAATATGGTCTAAATTTTTTTATAATTCATAAGGGAAGTTAGAGTGATGTATAAAAACACATCTCAACATTAGGAATTGGAAATAAAAGGCTCAAAATGAAGAATATACTTGAATAGAGAGGAGGAGTGGATCCATTACTAAATTTCATCCTATTAATGGATTAGGTAAAAGATATAATTAGTTGGGATAAATTAAATATATTTATTTAGACCTAAAGTGTAATGTAGGGGGATAATTATAATGTAACAAAAAAAATAACAAATTGATATTCAAAAGATTAAATAAATTGATGGTTTTTAAATTGAAAGTAAGAGAGAGTGGTCCCTTACCCAGATAGGGTGATTCCAAAACCATGGGTGGTGGTTCATGGCAGCATGGGAGAACCTTGAAAATCTATAAAATTAATTTTATAAAATTGAAATAATTTTCTAAAGAAGTATTTGGAAATTCAAATAGGGTTATTTTTTATTTTTTTGAAAATATTTATTTCCACGTGAATTTTGAAAAATGCAGTTTTGTTGAGAATTATATTTTTATTTAATGTCACGACCGGTCCTCGGGGCCCATGCCGTGACTACCCCAAGCCCGCCTTCCATAGGCCAGGGGATGGCGACTAGCACCAAGGCGTAAATCCCAAGAAAAGGGAAGGAATTGCCTTTGAAAAGTAAACAAGCACCATAGAGTGAGTAAGGAGAAAGGTAAACACTAAGTAAAAACTGTAACAAGTTGTGTTGAAAGTAAAAAGGGGCCGGAAATACAAGCCCAACTGTAAAGTACAACTGAAAGGGGAAAACAGCAACTGAAAAGAAAAGCCGCAGAGTCGAGCCATCCTCTGGAAGTCCCACCTGAAGGGTGGGTACAGATAGCCTCCACTGCTCCTCGGGTCCACCTGACCGCTCCGAGTACGTCCCGCCCAGTGGTCCACCTCTAGGTATCGTCCTGCTCCGCACGACTCCACCATGATCGGCGCTGTCTGTCGTCTGTATCCAACACAATGAAGTACGGGCATAGCCCGTGCAGGGGTGAGTATAAGCTACTCAGTAGGGACCCCCCCCCCCCCCGAAGGTCTCCCGAAATCCACAAAGTATAATCCACGAAGGAAAGATACAATCATGAAGTAACAACCGACACTGCTTAGGTATATGCCCATACATATACCTAAGTCATCAATTCCCATTCGGCTCCAATGTCCGAGCCCAAGAACAACCCAGTCCACACAGGAAAGCAAAAACGTATACCCACATAGGATAGCACAACACAATCCACAAAGGAGAGTAAACAGTAATCCACATAGGATAGCTCAACACAATCCACAAAGGAGAGTAAGCAGTAAATCCACACAGGATAGCTCAACACAATCCACAAAGGAGAGTAACACAGGATTCAGCTCACATAAGTATACTACTTCGGATGACGATAAAGATGATCACTGATCCATCTAAGTCGTCGGACCCACAAAGGATTGATAGGCACTAACCCTCGCAAAGCCCCACACAGGATCGGGCCCACATAGGACCTGTAGGCGCTGGCTCACACAGAACCGCTGAGCGCTGACCCACACAGGATCGGACCCACACAGGATCTGGCCCACACAAGACCTGTAGCACTGATCCACATAGGATTGCTGAGTGCAGTAGTTGTCGCAGTCCACTGAGGATCTGTGCACAGTCGTCGGCAAAATCCACTGAGGATCTCTGCACAGTCGTCGCTGCAGTCCACTGAGGATCTCTGCACAGTTGTCGCTGTCGAAGTAGCAGTCGTAGCCAATTCTAGGGTTCCCGTACACGGCAAGCTCATTCAGGAGGGTCCGCTCCACGAGCTGAGAGGCTGATACATCAACTGACACATAGTCCAGAGTTGATGTATCCAAAAGTTTCGTATCGTCAACAGGAACTCACTGTCGCAGACGGCGCGTCAATCGGACGCCCGGTCTGAGAGATATTGGCTTTTTCGTCCCAAGGGCCTGGTTGGTTTTTAAGGCAAAACCAACCCAAACGTACTCCACCTGCATCCAAACCTCGGGAGGAGTGATCCAAAAGATCCGTCTCACATAGAGGAAATCAACAAAGCTGACGGCACGTCAATCGGACGTCCGTAGCTCACGATATGAGCGTTTCCGCTCCGAAGGCCCGGTTGGTTTCGTGTACGAACCAACTCGGCTGAACTCAAAGTATTCCGAATCCTTGAGTTCAATATACCGAAATGACCATATCAATCCAAGGATCGTGTTTCCACTGACGGAGAGTCGTTTGGAGTCTCGTAGCTCAAGTTACGGGCATTTGATCGAAAAAGGTCTGAAGACGGGGGGTCCGGGCCCGGGATGACCCGGCCCGACCCCCCCCCCCCTCCCCCCGAGGTCGGCCGAACCGGTTCGACCCAAACCGGTTCGACCCGACCCGGTCCAACATGTCCGAACCCGGTCCTGTCCGGCCAGGGCGCAGCCCGACCGGTCGGACCGGCCTGGCTCGGCTCAGCCGGGCGGCCGAGTGCATCTCCCGCGGGGCGCCGCCCCCGCGGGTTGAGGAAGCCGCGGCCCCACGTGGGTCGCGCTGGAGAACCGCGGACGCGGCTTCTACCGCGTCCCGTGCGGGCGATCTGGACCCGCGCGGCCACGGGTCCGTTGGCCGCCACCTCCGGCTGCCAGCGCCGCCAAAATCTTCCGCGGGCCACCGGAGTTGCTCAGGTGGTCCGTTTTCCTTCCCGTCTGCGCCGGTGCTCCTCCCGGGTTCCGTTCTTCACTTCGGAATCAACAAACTGCCCTTGCGTCACGATTTTCCATCGCCCACCAAATCCGCACAACCACGAAGAACGACGGAGGGTTGTCGGGCCGTGTTCGTTTGGCCCGCACCCTCCGCGTTAGATAAAACAACGAGAGAAAAATAATTCAACACATGAAACAACAATTTTAATAAATTAAAATTGTTCATTTGAATCCGGTTCTTTAATTTAAAGAAACGTTCACGGGAGAAAGGGCATTTCCAAAACAAAATCCCTACCTCGTCAAGTTGTCGCTCGCGGGTTCTTCGCGAAATTGGGGATCGTCGCGTCATCGCGTTATCCGGCGTCGCGTCGACACGGAAGGGGTTCGCGTCGACGAACTCCGAGGTTCAAGAATAAAAGATTTAATTAATAATAATTAAATCTTTCTTGAGTTAAAAACCACCAAGGAAATCTGAAACCCTCACCTCAACGGATGATAGAAATTTTTGTTACGGATTAAAGAGCGTCGCCGAAGAACATTGTGGGAGAGGAAACGTCAGCATCGCGGCACACGGCGTCGCGTCGTCGATTTCTGCGGGTTCGGCATTCTTCATCGGAGGCCAGCAATCTTCGTGTTCTTTGCGTTCTTCGTGAAGAAGGTGAAGGCACAAGAACTTCTGCCAAAACCTCCCAAGGTGTAATCCTCCAAATGTCATGTTGATATTATTTTATTATTACGCCAACAAACGAAAAAGAGGTAAGTAACGACCCATCAATTCGCAGAATTAATTCAACGAAAGAAACTGTCCATTTAATTCACGAAATAAACCACCCAATTAAATGGTGCGTTAAGATTTTAAGAAAACGCATCAGTTGACTTTCATAATGACGGGTTTTCGCGGGTGTGTTACTTAGCGGAAAAGAAACGGCGGGGCTCGTGCGGGCCCCACCTCACAAATATCTTACCAAGAGGGTAGGATATTTTTGGATAGCATCCTATCCGGATCGACTCATCTTAATCCGCTTTTAAGTGGCTACAAGTGGCTTCCAAGTTGCTTGAGTGAAATAGAATAAAGTTTCTTGCACAATTATTTTATTTCTTAACTTTAAGCCCAAAAATTAAAAACCACACCCAAGAAAACGCAACTCCAGAAGAGGCATTTCTAAGAAAATATCGGTGCTGTGATTTCATCGGTGCCCTCAGAATTTGATTTCGGGCACCGGTTCAAAAGTTAGAAAAACCCGCTCGTCCGTTCATTGAACGTACCCGAGCCAAACTTCGGAAAATGATTCCGGGCACACTGGGCCTCGGAATGAGGTGCCGTCAAAAAATGCGCTCTTGTAAAATTCCAAAGAAAATTAAGAAAAAAAAATTTCCCTGAAATTTATGGGTCTTTACATTACTCCAACCTCAGGGCTTTACGTCCCCATAAAGATACATCAAAAACTAGGGAAACAAATGTGGGTAATGAGCACGCATCTGAGCCTCCCACTCCCATGTGCTCTCCTGGAGGTTCCGATGCTGCCATCTGATACGCACAAGAGGAATCGATCGCCCACGTAGGACCCACTCCTATCGATCCTCTATCTCCAATGGGACATCCGCAAAAGTCGCCCCATCATCCACGTCTAGCTCCCCATAGTCAATGTTGTGCGTCGGGTCATGCACGTATCTCCTCAGTTGAGATACGTGGAAGACATCGTGCACCCGGTGCAACTGAGGTGGTAGAGCCAGGCGATAAGCCACCTCGCCAATCCTATTGAGGACCTAAAAAGGTCCGATGAAGCATGGAGACAACTTTACACCTCGGCCAAATCTCTGCAAACCACGTCGAGGTGAGACACTCAAGAATACGTGGTCGCCATCCTCGAACTCTAGTGGCCTCCTCCTCCTGTCAGCATATGACTTTTGCCGGCTCTGAGCTGTCCTCATCCGCACCTGGATGACCTGGACCTTCTCTGTCATGGTCCGTACCATCTCTGGTCCCACAAGTACTGACTCCCCAGGGTCTGTCTAGCACAAAGTAGATCTGCAAGGCCTGCCGTACAACGCCTCGTAAGGTGCCATCCGGATGGTGGAGTGGTATCTGTTGTTGTACGCGAACTCCACCAAGGGTAGGTGGTTCTACCAGCTATGACCAAAGTCGAGGACACATGCACGGAGCATGTCATTGAGAGTCTAAATGGTCCTCTCCGTCTGACCATCCGTCTGAGGGTGAAAGGTGGTGCTCAGACGTAGCTACGTCCCGAATGCCTCTTGCAACCCCTTCCAAAGCCAGAAAGTAAAGCGAGCATCTCGATCAGAGACGATAGATGATGGAACACCGTGAATCCATACAATCTCCTGAACATAGAGACGCCCCAAGCTCTCCACTGAGCCCTGCTCTCTGATGGTTAAGAAGTGACCCGACTTGGTGAGTCGGTCGACAATCACCCAAATGGAGTCGTGACCACTAGAAGTGCGTGGAAGTCCAGTCACGAAGTCCATATATATCTCGTCCCACTTCCACTCCGGGACCTCCAAGGGAAGTACCAAGCCTACTGGTACCTGGTACTCTGCCTTCACCTGCTGGAAGGTGAGGCATCGAGAAACGAACTCTGCCATAACCTTCTTCATGCCTGGCCACCAGTGCTGTCGTCTGAGGTCCTAGTACATCTTCGCCACTCCAGGATGTACCACCAAAGGAGAAGTGTGAAATTCTCTCAGCACATCCTGTCGTAAAGCGACTGGTACCAAGGTAAGTCATCTAAAAAGGATTTCGTGCTCTACTCCAAAGGAGAAGCCATCAGGTGCCTGTCATGAGGATATATGTGCACGTCGCGTCTCACAGTCAGCGTCCCCACGCTGTGCCTCTCTGACCCGCTTCAGAAGTGGAGGAGAGACGGTGAGAGACTGAAGGAAGGCTTCTCCATCTCTATCCACAAAGGATATCTGCAAGGTGGATAGCTGCTCTGTTGCCTCCTCAAATAGCTGAATGCCCGTCCTCCTGCTGAAGGCATCGGCTACTACGTTTCCCTTCCCAGGAGTATAGACTTTCTCAAAGTCAGAGTCCTGGAGGAACTCGAGCCATCGCCGCTGTCTCAGGTTCTGGTCCTTCTGAGAGAAGATTTACCTGAGACTCTGGTGGTCAGAAAATACTGTAAAGTGCTCGCCCATCAGATAGTGAAGCCATGTCTTCAGAGCGAATACCACTGCTGCTAACTCCAGGTCATGGGTAGCGTAGTTATGATCATGCGGCCTCAACTGACATGATCCATAGGCAATCACGGGCCGCTCCTACATCAGGACACACCCGAGTCCAGTCCCTAATGCATTGCAGTAGACTACATAACCAACTCCCTCCTCAGGCAACCTCAAGATAGGTGCGCTGGTCAATCTCTGTCTCAGCTCCTGAAAGCTCTGCTGACAACTGTCTAACCACACAAAGGGTTTCCCCTTCTTCGTCAAAGATGAGAGTGGCGCCGCAACTCTAGATAAGTCTGGAATGGATCTCCGGTAGTATCCAGCTAGTCCCAAGAAACTCTGCACCTCTGTCACGCTCCTGGGGGGCTCCCAAGCTAGCACTGCCTCGATCTTCGCAGGATCCACTGCAACACCGACCTCAGAGATGACGTGCCCCAAGAAGTGGACCTCACATAACCAGAACTGGTACTTCGAGAGCTTTCCATAAAGCTGGTGCTCTCAGAGTGTGTCTAGTACAGCCCGCAAGTGGTAGGTGTGCTCCTCCTCCGTGGTCGAGTACACCAAAATGTCGTCGATGAAGACCACGAAAAATAGATCAAGGTATGGCTGGAAGATCCTATTCATGAGGCTCATTAACACTGCTGGAGTGTTGGTTATGCCGAAAGGCATAAACAAGAACTCATAGTGGCCATACCGACACCTGAAGGTCGTCTTCTGCACGTCCTCGTCTCGAAATCTGAGCTGATGATAGCCTGGCCTGAGGTCTATCTTCGAGAACCACCGTGCTCCCTTGAGCTGATCGAAGAGGTCATCAATCCTCGGTAGCGGATAATTGTTCCTCACTATCACCTGGTTCAGGTGTCGATAATCAACACACAGTCGCAAGCTCTCGTCCGCCTTCTTGGCGAACAAAATCGGGGAAGCCCAGGGTGAAACGTTGGGTCGGATGAACCCCTTTCCCTTCAAGTCCTCCAACTGTACCCGCAGCTCTCAAAGCTCAGCGGGGGCCATCCGATATGCTGGAGTGGATATCAGGGTTGTCCCGGGGTACAGGTCAATATAAAGGTCTACCTCTCTGCGAGGAGGTAGTCCTGGAACGTCGTCGGGGAAGACGTCCGCATACAGATCCACCACTACAGGAAAACTAGGACTCCACACGTCAACTGCTCCAAGGATGAGGCTAGCCAACTGATGAGTGATGGGCTGTCCCATCCTCTGCGAGAGTCCATCCTGTGCTGCAAAGGTTCCTTCTCATCGGTGAAGGTGAACCGGCTCCCGTCGGTGCGCACACATCGCACCTTGTGACTAATGCAGTCAATCTGTGCATGGACTGTAGATAACAAATCCATGCCCAAGATGAAGTCGTATGGACTCGACGCCGCTAGAAGAAGATCTAAGCCGAAGATCTCGCCTCCTAGTGTAAGCTCACACTTCCGGAACAAGTGCGTAATCGTCGAGTCTGCTCCCGTAGGGGTCTCTAGCCGTAAGGATCGAGCCAACGGCTCTGTCGGATTCTCTGAGCTCCGAACAAGGGTAGTGGCTATGAAAGAGTGACTCGCTCCTGTGTCTATAAGAACTGCAGCAAGGGTGGAATAGACACAGATCGTACCTTGAATCATCTCTAGCGCGTTGTGGTCGTAGGCCTCCACTGCCTGGAGCTGTGCCTGTCTCTGCCCGCCAGCTCCCTGTGGTCGAGGCGGACCTCCTGGTGGTGGTGGTGGCAGAGCCTCAAATTGTCGCCCACCACCTGCTGCTCATCCAGCTCCTCTGCCTCGTCCGCCTCCTCCCTATGGACCACCATGGTCGACCCTATGCCTCTGCCTGGGTGGCCCCTCCACCATCTTCTACTCCTTGGTACATCGGGTCGGGCAGTCACGAGCCATGTGGCCCTACCCGCCGCACGAGTAGCACTGCCTGCCTCTCAGAAGACTGGCTCCGCGCTGTGTGCCCCGAACTGCTGAGCCAGTGTCCCAAGGTCGTTTTCCTGAAGGTCTGCACTGCCTGGAACCCTGAGTCATCCGTCGGCTACCAGCTTCCGAAGACTCTACTACCTGCCACCCTGCGGTAGGTCTCGCTGTGGACTCATCCAGAAAGCTCTTGATCAGAAGGGCTCGCTCCCGTACTCCTGCATGGGTCGGGATGCTGAGGGAGATCAGCGATGCCCTGATCTCGTGTCTCAATCCCTTCTCAAAGGTCCGGGCCCGGTAGAACGGGTCTCGTACCATGTCTGTCGAGTAGCGAGAAAGATCGGTGAACCTCGCCGTGTACTGGGTGACCGTCAAGCTGCCCTGCCGCAGCTGAAAAAGCTCCTGGATGCGCATCGCACGGAGGGTGGCCGGGATGAACCTTGAGCAGAAGAGGCTCTCGAAGTCCATCCTGATGAGGGAGGCCTCATCGTGCACCTGGAGTATCAAGCTCCACCATCGTCCTGCTGCTGCGTGCAGTAGGCTCGCCGCGAGGATCACCATGAGGTCTGCTGGTGTCCTCACTAGCCTGAAAACTCGAACGACCGCCTCTAGCAAGTCCTCGGCTACCTGGGGGTCCATCTCCCCACGAAACCTGGGTGGTCGATGGCACTGGAACTCATGCAGAGCTTCGAGGTGACGTGCATCGTCAGCGGTCAGTGCTGGAAGCATCGGGGGCTCGGCGGGTAAAGGTACCGCCGGGGCCTCTGCTGTCAATGGGCCCTGTACCGAGGCCTCGTCGCTCGGAGGGCTGTCTTCGCGCTCTACTCTCGGAACCCTAGCTGGCTAGCGTCGTGGGGACATCCTGAAAAGGAAACAAGTGCGCCACGGTTAGAACAGTATACCTGGTGAGCTGACGCAAGTAATCACAAAGAAAACTTGAAACACACATGCAATCAATGTTTTTGTGCATTAAGTTGGAAATCAGAAGTCAGGGTCCTTGTGTACGGATACGTCGGCCGCCGCACCAACACTGGACTCCCTGGACTGATAACCACACCCAATATGCTAAACAATATTGCTTCACATAGAAGAAAGATCAGAGTCTGCGGTAGAACAGACCACCTATGATACCAATTTGTCACGACTCATCCTCGGGGCCCGTGCCATGACTACCCCAAGCCCACCTTCCATAGGCCAGGGGCTAGCGACCAGCACCAAGGTGTAAATCCCAAAAAAAGGGAAGGCATTGTCTTTGAAAAGTAAACAAGCACCACAGAGTAAGCAAGAGTAAGGGTAAACACTAAGTAAAATCTGTAACAAGCTGTGCTGAAAGTAAAAAGGGGCCGGAAATACAAGCCCAACTGTAAAGTACAACTAAAAGGGGAAAACAGCAGCTGAAAAGAAAAGCCGCATCATCGAGCCATCCTCTGGAAGTCCCACCTGAATGGTGGGTACAGATAGCCTCCACTGCTCCTCGGGTCCACCTGACCGCTCCGAGTACGTCCCGCCCAGTGGTCCACCTCCAGGTACCGTCCTGCTCCGCAAGCCTCCACCACGATCAGCGTTGTCCGTCGTCTGCATCCAACACAACAAAGTGCGGGCATAGCCCGTGCAGGGGTGAGTATAAGCTACTCAGTAGGGACCCCGAGACCCCCGAAGGTCTCCCGAAATCCACAAAGGATAATCCACAATGTAAATATACAATCACGAAGTATCAACCGACACTGCTTAGGTATATGCCCATACATATACCTAAGTCATCAATTCTCATTCGGCTCCAACGTCTGAGCCCAAGCACAACCCAGTCCACACAGGAAAGCAAAAACGTATACCCACAAAGGATAGCACAACACAATCCAAAAAGGTTAGTAAACAGTAATCCACATAGGATAGCTCAACACAATCCACAAAGGAGAGTAAACAGTAAATCCACACAAGATAGCTCAACACAATCCACAAAGGAGAGTAACACAGGATTCAGCTCACACAGGTATACTTCATCGGATGACGATAAAGATGATCACTGATCCATCTAAGTCAGCGGACCCACAAAGGATCGATAGGTACTAACCCCCGCAAAGACCCACACAGGATCGGGCCCACACAGGACCTATAGGTGCTGGCTCACACAGAACCGGTGAGTGCTGACCCACAAAGGATCGGACCCACACAGGATCGGGCCCACACAGGACCTGTAGCACTGATCCACGTAGGATCGCTGAGTGCAGTAGTTGTTGCAGTCCACTGAGGATCTCTGCACAGTGGTCGCTGTAGTCCACTGAGGATCTCTGCACAGTCTTCGCCGCAGTCCACTAAGGATCTCTGCACAGTCGTCGCTGTCGAAGTAGCAGTCGCATCCAGCTCTAGGGTTCCCGCACACAACATGCTCGTTCGGGAGGGTCCGCTCCATGAGCCGAGAGACTGATACATCAACTGACACATAGTCCAGATTTGATGTATCCAAAAGTTCAGTATCGTCAACAGGAACTCAACGTCGCAGACGACGCGTCAATCGGACGCCCGGTCTGAGAGATATTGGCTTTTTCGTCCCAGGGGCCCGGCCAACCTTACTCCACCTGCTTCCAACCTCGGTCGGAGTGATCCAAATGATCCGTCTCATATAGAGGAAATCAACAAAGCTGACGGCATGTCAATCGGACGTCCGTAGCTCAAGATATGAGTGTTTCCGCTCCGAAGGCCCGGTTGGTTTCGTGTACGAACCAACCCGGCCAAACTCAAAGTATTCCAAAACCTTGAGTGCGATATACCGAAACGACCTTCTCGATTCAAGGATCACGTTTCCGCTGACGGAGAGTCGTTTGGAGTCCCGTAGCTCAAGTTATGGGCATTTGATCGAAAAAGGTCCGAAAACGGGGGGTCTGGGCCCGGGCTGACCCGGCACAACCCCCCCCCCCCCCCCCCCCCCCCCCGGGGTCGGCCGAACCGGGTCGACCCGACCCGGTTCAACCCGGCCGCACACAGTCCGGTCCGTCCAGGGCGCGGCCCGGACGAGCGGCCGAGTGCGGCGCCCGCTGGGCGCCGCCCCCGCGTGTTGAGGAAGTCGCGGCCCCACGTGGGCCGCGCTGGAGAACCGCGGACGCGGCTTTTTCCGCATCCCGTGCGGGCAAACCGGACCCGCACAGCCGCGGGTCTATTGGCCACCGCCGCCCCGGCTGAAGCTGCGGTGATCTCGTCCGGCGGCGCACCGGGGCGCTGCCTCCTCCGTCTGCTAGCGCCGCCGCGCCGGCGACCCGCGCCGCCGGAATCTTCCACGGGCCACCGGAGTTGCTCCGGTGGTCCGTTTTCCTTCCCGTCTGCGCAGGTGCTCCTCCCTGGTTCCATTCATCACTGAGGAATCAACAAACTACCCTTGCGTCATGATTTTCCATCGCCCGCCAAATCCGCACAACCACGAAGAACGACGGAGGGTTGTCAGGCCGTGTTCGTTTGGCCAGCACCCTCCGCGTTAGATAAAACAACGGGAGAAAAATAATTCAACACATGAAACAACAATTTTAATAAATTAAAATTGTTCATTTGAATGCGGTTCTTTAATATAAAGAAACGTTCATGGGAAAAAGGGCATTTCCAAAACAAAATCCCTACCTCGTCAAGTCTTCGCTCGCGGGTTCTTCGCGGAATTGGGGATCGCCACATCATCATGGAATCTGGCGTCGCGTCGTCGCAGAAGGGGGTTGCATCGACGAACTCTGAGGTTCATGAACAAAAGATTTAATTAAAATAATTAAATCTTTATCGAGTTAAAAACCACAAAGTAAATCTGAAGCCCTCACCTCGATGGATGATCGAAGGTTTTTGTTGCGGATTGAAGAGTGTCGTCGAAGAACGTTGCGGGAGAGGAAACGTCGGCGTCGCAGCACACGGCGTCGCGTCGTCGATTTTCACAGGTTCGACGTTCTTCGTCGGAGGCCGGCGTTCTTCGCGTTCTTCGCGTTCTTCACGAAGAAGGTGAAGGCACAAGAACTTCTTCCAAAACCTCCCAAGGTGTAATCCTCCAAATGTCATGTTGGTATTATTTTATTATTACGCCAACAAACGAAAAATAAGTAAGTATCGACCCATCAATTCACAGAATTAATTCAACGAAAGAAACCACCAATTTAATTCACGAAATAAACCTCCCAATTAAATGGTGCGTTAAGATTTTAAGAAAATGTGTCAGTTGACGTTCATAATGACGGGTTTTCGCGGGTGCGTTACTTAGCGGAAAAGAAACGGTGGGGCTCGTGTGGGCCCCATCACAAAAATATCCTACCAAGAGGGTAGGATATTTTTGGATAGCATCCTATCCGGATCAACTCAGATTAAGCCGCTTTTAAGTGGCTTCAAGTGGCTTCCATGTGGCTTAAGTGAAATAAAATAAAGTTTGTCGCACAATTATTTTATTTCTTAACTTTAAGCCCAAAAATTAAAAAACCACACCCGAGGAAACGCAACTCCGGAAGAGGTGTTTCTAAGCAAATACCGGCGCTGTGATTTCATTGGTGCCCTCAGAATTCGATTCCGGGCACCGGTTCAAAAGATAGAAAAACCCGCTCGTCTGTTCACTGAACGTACTCGAGCCAAACTTTGGAAAATGATTCCGGGCACACCGGGCCTCGGAATCAGGTGTCGTCAGAAACTGCGCTCTTGTAAAATTCCAAAGAAAATTAAGAAAAAAATATCCTAGAAATTTACGGGTCTTTACATTTAAAACATTTAAAAGTTTAATTATATTTTAGTTTAGAAATAAAATTATATATATTTTATTATTAATAATCCAATTATGTTCATTTTAATCAATTTCATTGTTAAATTTTGAATAAACACTTTTTTTGAATTTAAAAAAAATTTTAAAACTGTTCTGCTTTTTATGATTAATTTAAATTAAAATATTTTACATATGTGTTTGGAATGTTTTAAAATGGATTCAATAATATGAATCTGTATTTTTAAAATTAGTAATTATGTATCTTTTATTTTTGGAATGTATGATTAGTAAACATTGTAATTTTTATTACTGCAGTTAAGGTTAAATTGGGTTATTAAGGGTAAAAATAATATGATAAGGATTAAACAATTACCATAACACAATTAATAATTTTATTTTATGAGTAGGATTCGACCAAAAACATCCATGGGTATAATTTATTAATCTTTTGATCCATTTGGTTGACATTAATCCCTCTATAGTATTTTATTCCATGAAAATCAATACTTGTCACATTGTTGTTTTTAATAGGTAAAACATTTTTATTATATAATAATAATAAAAATATGTTCGAAAAAAATATTATTTTTCTATATAATATATTTATATTTTTCATTATAATTTATTTTTAATTATTAGGAAATATGTAATTTCATTAAAGATATTCAAATTAATGACCCAATAATTGTTTTATTAATGGAAAAATCAATAAAATGATTTCAATTAAAATGATAAGAACCATAAAATAACAAAAAATGACTATATTTTAATGAATGAGTTATTTTTTCCATAATCATTCAATTTTAGTATTAATAACCATTTTTTATAATTATTATGTGGTTATGACACTTATAGTAGACAATTTATTTACAGATGAATATGACATATTATTCATGTATTAATTTTTTTTAAATAAAATATTATCTTGATATTCTAAATGTTAATGAAATGAATAGTATATAAATTTACAATAATGATATTTTATGGAATTAATATTTTTTAAATTTATTAAAAATGGAAAAAAATAATATAATAAAAAGTTGGATAAGATATGGTTGAAATTTGTATCCTTCATTCATTTATATGCCATTTTTATTATTTGGATCATGAATAACATTATTATATTCTTAATTTTGAGAAATTTCAAAAGTTTCTCTCACATCAATTATAAAAGGGAACTTCATCCATCACTTACTAAATTCCCATTGAACCATATTTATTGACAAAACCATACCTGATTATATTCCTAGAATTCTTATACATGTTTTGGAAATTATATTTGTCAAAAAATAACAAATTTAGTTTCCATTGGTGGAGATCCAAAGGAGGATTATTTATGGGAGTGTAATAATATTTACTACCTCTTTTGTCATGAACTGTCCCCTGAGGCCTGTCTCATAACGACCCCAAACCCACCTAAAAAAGGGAAAGGGTTGGCAACTATAGCCAAAATAATTATCCTGTAACTGGGAGGAATTTTACGAGTAGCTGTAAACACACACACTCACAACACAAGCCCACAATGCTAAAAAGGAAAACTTGCATGATACTAAGACAGACACTAAGAGTATATAGTACAAGGTAAAATTAAATGGGTCTATAGTACCTACCCAATAAGATACATGCTATAAAAAAGGGTAAAATGTCTCTAGAAACCCTTCTGTTGAAATAACTACTTGAACGGTATGTGAAGAGTAGTTGTCGTAAGCCGTAGAAGTATGCCTCGCTTATTTGATCTCACTGGGCACTACCTGGTCCTAAACCACCAAGTTCTTTGTCAAAGTGTCATTAATATATACGACACATGAAATGTGAGTGTGAATCCTATTCCGCGGTGTGTGACACAATACACAGTACAGACCCCAAACCATAGAGAAATGACCATAAAGAAAATTACACATGAAGTAATGTAAAACTCACATAGGTATAACCTAAAGTAAAAAAAGCATGATTATCAGTCGTAAATCTGAACATATTTTACTACTGAGGGAGTAACCTTTGATGAGTAATTGAGGTCTTTTGGGCCATTGAGGTCAACTTTTCCACTGAACCACTTGGGTTTGTTCGCCGTAGAGGTATGTTGGGCCACTGAGGTCTGGTCATCTACCGGGATACTAAGGTCCACTCCATTGTTGGACCATTGAGGATTTCTCATCATCTAGACCACTAAGGTCCTCTCATATACTAGGACACTAAGTATTTCTCATCTTCCAGGCCACTGTGATCTTCTCATATCCTTGGCCACTCAGATATGCTCATCTACCGAGTCACTGAGGTCCGCTCTTTAGTTCCTTCTTATTAGAGCTAGTCACAGGATTTCTGCTCATAGCACGCTTGATTCGGGGTGAATCTACACCTCAATACACTTGTCATATTTGAACCTCCCCAGAAACTCAATAGGATTATTACAAAAGGTTAGTATCATTGCAAGGGTCCTAAGGACGTAAAAAAATCATTAATCAGACACACAGTTTGGAATTTTTACCCATTTTCTATAAGAGGACCGGTTAGGTACAAGCCATGTCGCACCCATTTAGATGGACCCGACCCAACCCATTCAGGTGTAAGAAAACTCGGTATGGCTTGGCCCAAGGTCTATGCCCATTGGAATTGTTGTACCCTATCCTCCTATGGCCCGAACAGTGTTGAAGGGACAACTTGTTCAATTTCGGATATGATAGGCACCTCGTACGCCCTACATTGCATGGTCGGCATAGCCGAATTCCACCCCCACACACGGTCCCACGAACCAAGGGATATCACCAACCCACAACACAAACAAGAGTCTCCCGACCTCATTCGGTGCCCTGATGGCACCATAATTTTGCTCCATTGTGGCCTCCTCTGCCTGATGTGGTCCCACACAAGTGTCATGGTTCCACACCACCACATCAACCTCTGCTAGGGCATGTCGCCGCCCACACATATCCACTACCATATTCAAATGCAACTGTCCACCTTTCGGAATCCTTGTGCCACCTCCTGCTGTGGCTTCAATAGGTTGCACTACCACTGTTCTTCAAGTAGGCGGCCCTCTTGGTTGTGACCTTCTATCACTATCAATGCGGTATTACTTGGATAGAATATGTCATTATATCATGAAGAACATAAGAAAGGGGGTCGAGAAGAATAATTCACAATGATCACACGAATGATGGATCACGACCTTTGTTCGTGTTGAATGATTCTTCCTTGTAAAGAGTTTAATTAAGAACAAAAAAATGTTAATTCAACATTCTATAAATCCCCTCATGCAAAAATCCCAAATAATACAAAAAAAATTTTCTTGTGTATAAACCAATTAGTGGGTTGAACTGTGTTCTTTTTTTAGAAATAAATAATGGAGATCCAATTAATAAAGAAAAAACCCATACCTGAAGGTTGGATTGTTTATTGACCAAGATCGAAACAATTTTATTCTTTATTTCTCAATCCATTGTTGGCGGCCGTTCATTGATCATAAATCTTCAATGTAATTCCATAAAAAGTTTGGATTGTTCTTTGATTACTCCAACTATCCATACTCAGCATAAAAATTAAAAGGAAAGATAATATTTCATCATTTATGTTATGTTGCGTCGCAGCATTGTTATCTGGTTTCATTTATGAAAAAACATTTAGGTTATGCTTGGGTTTCAGCCTCTTTATATTGAACGGAAATTTGAAATTATGATAAGATAAAATAAAAAATTTATTATATTTTTACTTAAGAAAATTATTTTATTAAATTTTCATAAAAAAAATAACGTTTTCACTTGACCTGTGTCGCTCTGGGTTAGGTCCTTGTTTAGGTAAATTCTTCATTCTGGATGCAATTGTGCACTTAGATTTATAATCAAGGCACCCATTTGAAGTTTCCTAAACTGCTCATGTGATCTATTTTAAATAAACAAAAAAAAATTCAAACCATTATTACAGGCTCACTGGGCCACGGAATCAAGTTCCGTTTGAGCACCTGGTCTCGAAAGAATCTCATTTAATTTAAAAAAAGTATATGGAATTTCTGGGACATTACATATTTCATGTTTATTTCATGTTCTACATTATCTTCATATTTTGTTTCCTTGATTATGAAATAATTCAAGTATAATATTTATTCTAAGATGTAATTATGATAATGGGACACCAATATCCCATCTTTTACACATCCTATGAAAAATGATAGCATTACACGTGCGTGCGTATGTCTGACTCTCTCCATGTCATGGGGTAATTTTTATGACCACATTAAATAGATTGATATACTGATGGAAATAATAGATAGAAATTATATTTATGAAATATTTTAAAAAAATAGTATATAATAATCATTCTTGTTCTTTCTCCCATTAATATGTTTATATCGTTGCTCGTGTGTATGTATGACCTACCGTCTCCATAATGCGTTGTGATTTATTTTTCATATTAAAATTTAAGAATGGATATAAAATTGTATTAAATGATTAATTATGGTATTTAAAACATAAAATTCATTATTAATATGATATATCTACATCCAAGGAAAAATAATTACCACATCCATGGAAAACATCCACACAAAAATAAGAAAATTAGCACCTGGAACAATGAAACAAACAAAATTTTATTAATGAACATGTGGTAAAATGTAATAAAAAATCATATAAGGTATTAGAATTATTAATATGGATTTGAAATAAATTAATTCCATTCCTTAATCGATTCTACATGATGTTAATGTATGCACCACTAAAGGGAAGCATGACTTAAGAGATTTTCATCTCACTTTTATTTTTGTGGGAAATGATCTATATTCACTACTTATTTATTTTTTTATGTATGTACAACCCATTTTTTATATTATACACTAAATATATATTTTTTATGTTATTTAATGTTTTTATAAATTTTATACTTTAATGGGACATAAAATTTGACTGATCAAAAAGTGACAAGGGATTTCTTATCACAATTTTTCTTCATTTAATTAAACATAAATTTCATTGATTATGACATGATAAGTTTATGTGTGAGATTAATTTTGATTATATTATTTTTTATTTATAGTTTTTTTGTTGATTTATAGTATATTCACATAATTTATTCACTTTAATAATGATATGGTCATTGTAAGGGACTTTCTATCAATTTCACTTCACTAAGGAATATTTTAATATTATTCCCCTAATTTATTTTCTATAGTGATTATACTATCCAGATAATTTATTTATGATCATAATTATTTGGAAATTTAATATCTCTCAAATATCTATTAGATAAAATTAATATTTTATAATATGTATAAAATTTTTATATATGATTTTTACTTTGAAAGGGACTTGATTAACCGGGGAAATAATGTTAAATATGTATATTTTAATCAATATGGATATTTGTTGATATAGAATGTTGATTCATTAACTGAATCAATTATTAGATATATGAGGAATGATTTGAACCTGCAATAATGGGTGGGGACCATATACAGAAAATACCTTAAACGAATCAGTAGTCTCATGAGATGAATATGAACTACAAATTACCTATAAATATAATACTATCTCATGAATGGACTTGATGGAAAATTTGTCATGTTGAAGGGAAAAATTATGTCCAATATTTAAGCATTTAATTCATTAAGATTACATTTATTTTTATCCATGATATTATCACTATGATATTATCAATGGATTCATATTTTGAAGAAGTTATTCATTAAATGGAATATGTTTCCATTTATTTACATTGACATAATGAAAATCGACTATCCTCTTATGATATAAAATGTGTTTTTAAATAGAATGTGGGTTCATTTATTTTACCTTTACCTATTTATTATAAATTATTGATTCAAGATAGATCCTGATAAATGTTACTCTAACTTCGTATCTGGGATCACCCTTTTAATTATCTTCGTATCCATAAGATATGATGATAAAATTTTTGAATGAGTTCAATGATAAAATGTAATCTAATTTGTTATAATTTATTTTTAATTACTAAGGTAATAAATGTACCATGTATGTATCTAGTTCTCCAAGAGTACAAAACTGATAGATCCATGGTGATGTGATCACTTCTACCTAGTGGAAATGCAATAAAGTAACCAATGAATCTAGGTTACCAGAGTTGGGGTTGTTATATTTGGTATTAGAAAAACATTTATGTAAACATTAGGAAATATATTTTAAAATAACGATAACCAATGTGAGAACTATGATAATTTCATATAGTATTTATAAAAATTGAAAATTAGAGTAATGTATACTTTGTGGGTCAATACTCAATATGATTATGGGATTATTCAGTGTGTGAAATAATTTAGTGATTATTCCGAATAGAAGGAAGGAAATGGATACCTATGGACAATGTAGAGATTACTCCATAAATAAATCAAACGCAGTTGGTGTTGGAGCAGAGAAGATCATGACCATAATAGGAGATCATACTCATGTTACGATGAATGATGTTTCCCAAGTGGAGATACATGATGCTTCATGACATGATACACCTATTATGGATCCTTTCTTGTGGGAGAAGCCCCAATATTTAAGTGGGACTACTAATCCAGTGGTAGCTATCTAATGAATAATTTACCATAAAAAGTCATTTATAGCATTAGGATTTGACCAAAATGAAAAGGTGGTATTGGATGTATATATATCAAGGATGATGATGAACAACGGTATCCAATGACCAAGAATACTATGAGGAAGTATAAATTTAGAAAATTGAGTGTATATATTTTTTATAAAAATTATTTATAAAATATTTCACCCGTGATCAACAAATTGAAATTAAGATACAATTAATTATATTAAATGAAAAGGAAGAATAAATTGTTTCAGAATATGGGGACACCATTAAAATACTATCCATATAAACTACATATCACATCTGTAATTTGGAACCAAGATTAATAATTTCTTTTATTCTCTTAAGCCATGTTTCAGAAGTGAATTAGATTCTTCAATATTTTCATCATATGATGAAATAGTGTTTTGTTGATAAAAATTGATAAGGGATTCTCTAAATCCTACATATTTAAGTGAAATTAAGAGAAGAATAGATCAACATGAAATAATGATAAAGGTAAATAACCAAATAAAAATAAGGTGAATTTTTTTTCAATCCTTTGAAAATTTTGGAAAGAAAAATCTTGGGAAATATCAGAAGGGAACATGAGTATGTTATAATTATGGAGACAAGGGTCATATGTCTCTTGAATTTAAAGAGAACTCAAAAGAACCGATATTTGGTGCTTCAACTGCAAAGATTTGTGGAATTATTAAAATCAAAGAATTCATCATTATGGGAATCTTCAACATAATATTCCATGGGGAAATGTCCAAGATTAGGTGAAAAATACAACTAAGGTAGAAGTAACCAATGATGTTGTGGTAGGTACATGAATCCTCTATTCAAATTTATCCAATTTACTACTTTATTCTTTATCATCAAATTCAATTATATCTAAAAATGTTTCCAATAAAATTATACACTTCCCTTTTTATTTAATAAGGGAGCTATCATTAAAAACTCATAATGGAAGTTTCATTAGAAAATGATTTTTGGGAGGTCCTCATTATGAATCCAAAACATGAATTATATACAATCATTATCATCATGTCTATGGTAAAATTTGATATAAACCTCAGTATGGACTGGATTTCAAAATAGTATGTGAAAATTTATTGTAATAAGAATGAAATCATGATTTCTAACGAAGATATATAATTTCTTCTCTTTATTGAAGAAACATAATTATTTTATTCATATCTAGATCCACCTCCAATAGATCTTGTGGATAAATTTTTTTGAGGAAGAGAAAAAACATGCAGGTATAAAGATTTTATTATTCGTATTGAGGATGTGGACACTATTTAGTGGATGAACATACTATATAGGAATACATTGATGTATTTCCTAAGTAATTAGGTGGACACCGTAAATCATGAATTATGATTTTCCATGGATTTTTCCCTGATGTAAGACCATTATTAATTACCCCTTATATAATGTCCATAGTGGAAGTAGTGGAGTTATATAAATAACTACAATAGTTGTGTGATAAGGTATTTATATTCCCTATTGTATCAAAATGTAGATCCCCTATTCTATTTGTTATGAAAAATGATGGATACATGATGCTGTGCATTTATTATAGGGAAATCACTGATATTACAATATCGAAAATGTATCATCTACCTCGTATTGATGATTTATTTTTTCAGCTTCATGGAGATCAAAATTTTTTAAAGATTGACTATTGGTATGGATATCACCAATTTCGAGTAAATAATGATGACATTCTAGAAACAACTTTTCAGATGTTGTATGTACTTTATTAGTTTACAGTAATTCTATTTTGATTGACTAATGGATCATCAATTTTTATGGATCTAATGAAGATATAATTCAATAAATATCAAGAAAATTTGTTGTTTTATTCATTGATAATGTTACGATATATTAAAAAAACTATAAACAGTATGATTATCACTTGAAGATCATTCTTGAGACTCTCAAATTGAAAGAGTTATATTGTAAATTTATCAAGTGTGAATTTTGGATTTAGGAAAGTTACATTCTTCTCCATATTCTCTCTAAGGATGGAATCTTAGTTGATTCTATAAATAGATATTCAGTCCAAGAATGGATGGAACAAATGTACATAACTAGGTATATAGATTCATTGGTTTAGAATAATACAATTGATGTTTTATATATAATTTTTTCGAATTTGATAATTGATTATCAAAGATGACATGTGAAGGGCTAACATTTGTATATAAAAAATAATGTGATTAATGATTTGAATAATTGAAGATATTATTGGTAAATTCTATGATTCTCACTCTACCATAGGGAAATGTTGGTTTATTGTTATATCATGATGAATCGGAGAATGGAATGAGGTGTGTCCTTATAAAAATGAAAATGTTAATGCATATGTTTTGTAACACCCCAGGCTTCTACGGTACGTTTCCCTTTGAATAATGCGATAGCGTGTGTTGTACGCAACCTCGAGTTCTAACACACACCACAACTAATTAAACTAGCCGTTGTGAATAGTAATACCTAATTTTTGAAATCATATATATTCTATATTTCAAAATGGACTTCATTTTTGGATTCGGAATATCAAAATTAGCCTAGGGTGAAATTTTGGTACATTTCGGATAACTTTCATATTTTGATGAATAGTGAAAATTTCTAAATTTTAATTAAAAACAACTTTTTTAATCAAAATAATTAATAGTGATAAATTATGAATTTGAGTGGTTTTAAAGTATATTTAGAATATATTTTTACCATTCAATTTAATGTTTATCATTGGACATAATTTTACAATTAAACCGAACATAAACAAGTGTCAATCTTTTGATAGTTATTATCTCTTAAAAACACGCTTTTTGTTTTAACAGCGGGAATTAATTTTAAATTAATTTCTGCCACTTCTGTGTTTTGAATTTAGGAAAATGGATTCCATATTTGGAATCAGGATGTCCAAATTATGTAAATAGGTAACTTTTATTTTTAGACATTTTGAATAATTACTGCGGTAAATATTTTATTTACCATGGTTAAAGGGTAAATCCGGTAAATAAGGGTTAAAAAAAATAATATTATAATAATACAAAATTACCCTAAAACGTGTCTTAACCCTATTGGTTGATACATGGTCGACCATGGGCAACTTTGTGTCAATTTTGGGACCCCATGGATCCACTTGTAAGTGATAATGACACTTTATTTTAATTAAGTTAAAATGAATACAAAAATGACACAAGCATATATCTTTTAGAAGAACAATTTTTACATAGGGTTATACATGTTGGATCTTCGATTATAAATATTCATTAGAAAGATAAAAAGATTTTCTACATAATGATATTTTATTTATAATTTTTAGACAATAAATAAGTTATTTTATTTATGACACAATGATGATGCAGTAATTACTATAATAGTGAAAAATTAAAATAATTGATATTATAAATACCCAAATAAATATAATATGAAACTTTTAATGAATTAAACTAATTTTCTAGGCTAATATGATATATTAGGATTGATTTAATGGACTTTGTTCGAAGTAATCAATCTGTTATGAGTTTCACAAAAATCAACTATTGAATAGTGTCAAAATTGACATAAAAGAGTTCTTAAAACAAATATTATATTATTAATTGATATTAAATTCCTAAAAATCTAAGGTTCGGCCAAGAGACTTATATTATGATAGGTTAATCATTAATGGACCACTTGGGGGTCGCTTGGATGTATATAGTAAGTTTATTAACCATATTATATAAAAATACAAAGAGACATTGTAAAAGTGAAACTAATTAACTTAGAGTTAATACTTAAAGATAAGGTTAATATAAGTACCCAAACCTGTCTAAATTCTATTGGATGAGTTGTTTGCGACCTCTCCCCACCTCAGCCTTTGAATAGTCAACTTTGGAGCCTTTAGAAACCGAATATGAATTTATTATAAATTAATATTTCTAGCTTTTCCAAAGGTGCCCCTCACCCCTCTTATAAAAGGGCACTCCTCCTTCTCATTTCTTCACACCTCTAAAGCCTTTTGGTTCGGCCAAACTCTGCCCAAATACTCTCCCAACATCCCTCAATACAACCTAGAGGCCTTAGTTTGATCAGAAAGCCAACCTAAGGAGCCCTTTTGATCAAATCAAAAGGAAGAACCCGAAGAAGAGGTAATGATCTCACCACCCTTTTCTAAGTTCATTTCTTCTTCCACTTTTTCTTCCTTTGTTCTTACCATTCTGAAATAATAACTCCAGTATCTCACATATACTGTGATGTTATTATAAATATGGTACAATCATATTCAGTATTCTATCCACCCTTTGAATAACATGTCACCATACGTGCGTACGTACGGCTTACCGTCTCCACGTCGTGGTGTAATTGTTATTCAATATAATATTATTTGGATGGGTATAATAATGATGTGTAACTCATGTAAATAATAAATATAACATGTTAATGATTCTGTACATATGATATACCATCCATTTATATATTATTTTAATATCAAAAGAATGATATTGTCGCTCGTGCGTACGTACGGACTACCGTCTCCACGAACGCGATGAGATTCATTCTCCATCGTAACCATTAAAGCGTAATTATCATTTTATGATTTAAAAATGATGTTTAAGGACTTGATATCATTCTGGATATGAATAATATACAACCTATCCTTTACAAACATGTCTTACGTAACAAAACATATGAAAGAAAACAAGTAAGTTAACACCCGAAACAACGATAATACTAAGATATTATTATCAAATCAATATTAAAAGATCATATATGATATCATATTAATGTATATGATTCTTGTATAATTTAATAACAATTATTTCACCATTATACAGGAGGTTAACCTACCACAACCAAGGAAAAGTACAAGGTAAGGGTTATTTCCCAATCTCTTCATTATCCGAGGTTGTATTATACGTAATAATCTACTGGGATCTCTTTATCATCCACATCCATGTTTCTTCGAAATGTATTTCAAAACATTTTTACTATTTACAAGAATATGGGTTAAAGTCATTTATACCCTTGTTTTACTTTTTATAAGAGGTTTATAAAGGAATCTTTCCGTCGTTTTCAAAACAAGGTCCTTTTTAACCTTTTCGACAGAATTGAGGTAAGAATGTTTTTTTTAACTTATACGGCGGGTGCGGTTATTTTCCGCCGTTATAAAATCGTCGAAGCTTCCCATACAAGCTTATAAGAATATTTTCAAAGAAAATGTTTTATTTTATATGGATCTTTAATGATTTCAAAATAAAAGGAGATATTTCTTTTAAAAGAATTTTGATTTCATCTATGTCAACATCCTTTGATGGATTTTAAGATTATTTGAAGTTGATTTATTATGATACAAAACTTCTATATTGTATTGAAGGTTTTGTGATATGTTTGACTGTGGATGTGCTATTTTTATACCATTCATAGTTTATTGTGAAAGTATTGACATTTCGTATGCTAGTTTTAATACGAATGTTTATGTTATGTTTAAACCTTTTCATATGGGAATGCATTGGACTTAATAAGTGACGGGTGGAGCCCGCTATAGCTCCTCGATGCATCGGTAGGTCTCATGAGACAAACTAGTGTCTTGGCACAAGGCCTTGACAAAATCTTATTTGTAGTCTTGGCACGAGGCCTTGGCTATGTGGTTATGATAGTCTGGCATTATGCATTCCAACATTATGAAAGTGGTTATTGATTTTTTCATGTGATTATTCGATTAGTAGAATATCCATGTGAATAAGTAAATGGCATTATTTCATTTTACTTTTTCCATACCATGTTGAAGTTCAATTTTAAAAGGCTTTTGTTTTAGTAATGCATTGCCTTAAATGTTTATTCTTATTTATGAAAGTTTCCGCTATATTGTTATCCTTACTGGGCATTTGAGCTCACCCCTTTTCTATGTTTTATTTTTCCCCAGGATGTGAAGAAGTAAATTATGAATGACCTGCAGGGATATTATGAGGGGATAGTAGTGTGGATTATGGAGACATTATGTTGTTGTAGTAGTTTTTCATTTTATGATGTAATGTAAAACTTATGAATATATCTAGTGTTTCCAAGGCTACTAAACCAATCGGTCTTTCGAGATTTGGTCTTTCTTGTGATCATGCCAATGTTACGAAGTAATGCACCGACTCTGGGTAGCTGGGGTCGGGGCGTTACAGTTGGTATCAGAGGAAGTTTAGTACAAACCTTGGAAGCTAGATTTAGATAAACTCTGATTAGAGCACGTAGACCTAAGATGAACTTTGAGGATTAGTATAGAAGAACTTCCTAGAATTTTGGTATTGTAGAGATTTTGTGAGTTTTTCGAGCAATACATCCCTGTCTGGATACGAGCAGGTAGAGGCGGCTCTGGCACAGATGTACCTAGGGGTAAAACCCGAAAACACCGCTTTGAGCTAGACTCGAACGGGAACTGGTGCACGACAACGGGCCTTGCTGCACTCTTGGTTACGACACTCCCGGGGGATATGCTTAGGATAACTCTCACTATCTTTACAAATCATTATGAAGGGTTTATGAGTATATACTTCCTCAAAGAAAACATTTTTATGATTATGGATTATATCCATAAATAGTTCAATTTATGTTAAGTGTTTTATAAGTATGGGATTATGTATTTTGATGCATAAACTGATCTAGTTTATGCCATTTTTTTTAGAAATGGCGCCTAGTGGAAGAAATGGAAACCGTATCAATGCAAGCACTCCATGTAGGGATTGCCCTCCTGCTCAAGATAATTATAGTGGGGCTGGTGATGCAACTGGTGCGGATCAGCTAATCACCGTACTGGGACAACTTACTCAGGTTATGAATAATAACCTTACCCGTATGGAGCACCCTGATCTGCAGCGTGGAGGATCAATGTTAGATCGATTCATGAGACAACAACCACCAACGTTCAATGGGAGTACAAATCCCTTAGTAGCTGAGCAATGGATATTTTCCCTAGAGAAAATATTTCAGGCTTTGGGGAGTAGTGAAAGGGAAAAAGTTACCATGGCAGTTTACCGCCTCACTGGAGATGCTGATCAATGGTGGTCATTGATTCAAAACATGAAGGAAGATGATGAAGTATCAAACATGGAATGGAGGGAGTTCAAAGATCTGTTTTTAGAAAAATACTTTCCTCGCGACCGTCGAGCAGATATGGAAAGGCAATTTCTGAGTCTGAGACAAAAGGAGGATGAGAATGTCACAAAGTATGAGGCTAACTTTACAAGGTTAGCGAGGTACGCTGGTGATTATATTCGCAACCCAAGAAGTAAGATTGATCGTTTCTTTGATGGGTTAAAACCATTTCTCCGTCGAGCATTAGTCTCACAATCCTTTTCATCGTACGAAGACATTGTCTCATGTGCTATCAAGACCGAAAAGGAATTCTCTAAGTCTTATGACTTTAAAGCAAAGCAAGAGAAGAAGAGACCTGCTGATCAATCTGGGAATGGAAATAAGGGGAAGAAGGGAAAGGTTGAATATCCATCTTGTGGTAAGTGCGGGAAGAAACACCCCGGTGCTTGCCTGAAGGGAATGGGAGTCTGTTACAAGTGTGGTGAAAAAGGCCACCAAGCTCATGATTGCAAGGGGAAGAAGGAAGCTACCAACGTTCAGTGCTACAATTGCAGGGAGATGGGGCATTATGCAAATGCATGTCCTAAGCGTCAGGAGAACTTACCTCAGAAAAGGCCAAGGGATCAAGGCCAGGCTTATGCTATCACTACTGCTGAGGTAGAAGCTCCGAAAGACGTGGTGGCAGGTAATTTAATGGTTTCCTCAAGTTTAGCAAATGCATTATTCGATTCTGGATCATCGCATTGTTTCATATCTTCCCAGTTTGCTAAGAAAATTAGATATTTCCAATTTGATTTAATAAGGGAGTTGTCAGTTAAAACTCCTAAGGGAAGTATCGTTGCAACAAAGTTTTGTGAATCAGTCCCCATTAGAGCACATAAATTTTCTTTATCTGCTGATTTCATCGTCATACCTATGATTGAGTTTGATATAATCCTCGGTATGGACTGGCTTTCGGACTATGATGCGAAGATTTATTGTAAGAAGAAAGAGGTTACGATTCTTGATGATAATGATAAGGAGCACCTTATTTTTAGAGCATAATCGTCACCACCTAATTCTTATTTAGATCCACCCCCTGTAGCTCAACTTAATTCAATTATTGGGGAGGAAGAGAATGAAATAACTGTCGGTGAGGAAAGAAATGTTCAAATAGAGGATGTACCTATTGTGAAAGAGTTTGTAGATGTATTTCCGGAATATTTACCTGGACATCCTCCAGAACGAGAAGTAGAGTTTTCCATTGATTTAATTCCTGGATCAAGGCCTATATCGAAGACCCCTTATAGAATGGCCACTGTAGAGCTAGTCGAACTAAAGAAACAACTAGAGGAATTGAGTAATAAGGGATTTATTCGCCCTAGTGTTTCTCCATGGGGAGCCCCTGTTCTTTTTGTTAAAAAGAAAGATGGATCTATGAGGTTATGTATCGACTACAGGGAGATCAATGCTATAACGATAAAGAACAAGTATCCCCTACCTCGTATTGATGATTTATTTGACCAACTGCATGGAGATCAATACTTTTCAAAGATTGACCTTCGATCTGGATACCATCAGTTGTGTGTGAAGAAGGAAGACATTCCGAAGACAGCATTTCGAACCAGGTACGGGCATTACGAGTTTACTGTAATGCCGTTTGGATTGACTAATGCACCCTCTGTATTCATGGATCTGATGAATAGAGTTTTCAAGGAGTATCTCGATGAATTTGTGGTGGTATTTATTGATGATATCTTGGTATACTCCAAAACCTACAAAGATCATGAAAATCACTTGCGCATTATCTTGAAGACTCTGAGGAGGCATGAATTATATGGAAAGTTTAGCAAGTGTGAATTCTGGCTTCAGGAGATTTCTTTTCTTGGCAATATTGTCTCTAAAGATGGAATCTCTGTTGATCCTTCTAAGACCAAGGCAATCCAAGAATGGCCAGCACCTACGAATATAACTGAGGTACGTAGTTTTATTGGTTTGGCAGGTTATTATCGACGTTTCGTCCAGAATTTTGCCCGATTGGCTAACCCATTAACGAAGCTCACACGTAAAGGGGTTAAATTTGTTTGGACAAAAGAGTGTGAAGAATGTTTCGAAGAACTGAAGAGAAGATTAGTCAATGCTCCTATATTGACTCTACCATCGGGGAATGATGGGTTCGTTATTTATAGTGATGCATCGAAGAAAGGACTTGGCTGTGTCCTTATGCAGAATGATAGAGTTATTGCCTATGCATCACGACATTTGAAAATTCATGAACAAAACTATCCTACTCATGATCTTGAGTTAGCAGCTGTGATCTTTGCTTTGAAGATATGGAGGCACTACCTCTATGGTGAAAAATGTGAGATTTATACTGATCACAAGAGTTTGAAATATATTTTCTCACAAAAAGAACTCAACATGAGGCAAAGGAGATGGCTTGAATTACTCAAGGATTATGATTGTACGATACACTACCACCCGGGGAAGGCAAACAAGGTGGCAGATGCTTTGAGCAGAAAAGACCATGGAGTTCTGAACATGATGAGAATTGAAAGGGATCCAATTTTCATGGATCTAGTGAAGATGGACATGGGAATAACCAGGGAAGGTGAAACATCAATGCTTTTTCAAATGGTTGCCAAACCATCTTTACTAGAAAGGATTAAGAGTTCTCAGACCGATGATGAAGAATTTCAGAAGAAGATTAAAGCTGTGAATGATGGGAGATTGAGAGACTTTGCGTATGAAGGTGGAATTTTGAAATTCGGGAAGAGACTTTGTGTTCCCAATATACCTGATCTAAAAAGGGAATTGCTGGATGATGCTCATAGTTCCAATTTCTCTATACACCCTGGGAGCACCAAAATTTATAGAGATTTGAAGGAACATTTTTGGTGGGACAACATGAAGAGGGAGATTGCTGATTTTGTGTCAAGATGTATGGTTTGTCAACAAGTGAAAGCTGGAAGGCAACAGCCTGGAGGAGTCATGCAACCTCTTCCCATACCGGAGTGGAAATGGGACAATATTACGATGGACTTTGTCATGGGGCTACCAAAGACTCCTAGAAGGAACGATGCAATATGGGTTATTGTTGATCGTCTTACCAAGTCAGCACATTTTCTTGCTATAAGAGAAGATCTACCCCTGGAACGTCTAGCAAGACTATATATTAATGAAGTTGTGAGACTTCATGGAGTACCCCTATCGATTGTTTCTGATCGTGATCCCCGTTTTACTTCAAGATTTTGGAAAAGTCTTCAGAAATCCCTGGATACTGAACTTCATTTGAGCACTGCTTACCACCCTCAGACAGACGGACAATCAGAACGGACTATTCAGACCTTAGAAGACATGTTGAGATCTTGCTCACTTGATTTTCAGGGTATGTGGGATCAATATTTACCACTAGTAGAATTTTCCTATAACAATAGCTTCCATTCGAGTATACAGATGGCACCATATGAAGCGTTATACGGAAAGAGATGTCGTACACCAACCTGTTGGGATGACGTTGGTGAAAGAAAACTTGTAGGCCCAGAGCTGGTGGAGGAAACGGTGGAAAAGGTGAAAGTAATCCAAAATCACATTAAAGCAGCTCAAAGTAGGCAGAAGAGCTATGCCGATAATCGAAGGAAGGATTTGGAATTTCAAGTCGGTGATCATGTTTTCCTGAAGGTATCTCCATGGAAGGGAGTCATACGTTTTGGTAAGAAAGGTAAATTGAGTCCCAGGTACATCGGACCTTTCGAAATTCTAGAACGAATTGGGGCTGTAGCTTACCGATTGGCAATGCCGCCAAGTCTCTCCAAAGTTCACGATGTGTTCCACGTATCTCTGTTGAGGAAATACATGCCTGACCCAACGCATGTACTCACCTATGAGGAATTAGAACTGGAACCCGATCTTTCCTATTGTGAAGAGCCCGTCAGGATTCTTGATACAAGAGAACAAGTACTGAGAAACCGGACGACGCGTCTGGTAAAAGTTTTGTGGAGAAATCATAAGATGGAAGAGGCAACGTGGGAACCCGAGGAACTTATGATGAAGAACCAACCGAGTCTTTTTATGCAGTAATACCCTAGAAATTGCGAGGACGCAATTATTTGAAGGAGGGGAGAATGTAACACCCCAAGCTTCTACGGTACGTTTCCCTTTGAATAATGCGATAGCGTGTGTTGTACGCAACCTCGAGTTCTAACACACACCACAACTAATTAAACTAGCCGTTGTGAATAGTAATACCTAATTTTTGAAATCATATATATTCTATATTTCAAAATGGACTTCATTTTTGGATTCGGAATATCAAAATTAGCCTAGGGTGAAATTTTGGTACATTTCGGATAACTTTCATATTTTGATGAATAGTGAAAATTTCTAAATTTTAATTAAAAACATCTTTTTTAATCAAAATAATTAATAGTGATAAATTATGAATTTGAGTGGTTTTAAAGTATATTTAGAATATATTTTTACCATTCAATTTAATGTTTATCATTGGACATAAATTTACAATTAAACCGAACATAAACAAGTGTCAATCTTTTGATAGTTATTATCTCTTAAAAACACGCTTTTTGTTTTAACAGCGGGAATTAATTTTAAATTAATTTCTGTCACTTCTGTGTTTTGAATTTAGGAAAATGGATTCCATATTTGGAATCAGGATGTCCAAATTATGTAAATAGGTAACTTTTATTTTTAGACATTTTGAATAATTACTGCGGTAAATATTTTATTTACCATGGTTAAAGGGTAAATCCGGTAAATAAGGGTTAAAAAATAATATTGTAATAATACAAAATTACCCTAAAACGTGTCTTAACCCTATTGGTTGATACATGGTCGACCATGGGCAACTTTGTGTCAATTTTGGGACCCCATGGATCCACTTGTAAGTGATAATGACACTTTATTTTAATTAAGTTAAAATGAATACAAAAATGACACAAGCATATATCTTTTAGAAGAACAATTTTTACATAGGGTTATACATGTTGGATTTTCGATTATAAATATTCATTAGAAAGATAAAAAGATTTCCTACATAATTATATTTTATTTATAATTTTTAGACAATAAATAAGTTATTTTATTTATGACACAATGATGATGCAGTAATTACTATAATAGTGAAAAATTAAAATAATTGATATTATAAATACCCAAATAAATATAATATGAAACTTTTAATGAATTAAACTAATTTTCTAGGCTAATATGATATATTAGGATTGATTTAATGGACTTTGTTCGAAGTAATCAATCTGTTATGAGTTTCACAAAAATCAACTATTGAATAGTGTCAAAATTGACATAAAAGAGTTCTTAAAACAAATATTATATTATTAATTGATATTAAATTCCTAAAAATCTAAGGTTCGGCCAAGAGACTTATATTATGATAGGTTAATCATTAATGGACCACTTGGGGGTCTCTTGGATGTATATAGTAAGTTTATTAACCATATTATATAAAAATACAAAGAGACATTGTAAAAGTGAAACTAATTAACTTAGAGTTAATACTTAAAGATAAGGTTAATATAAGTACCCAAACCTGTCTAAATTCTATTGGATGAGTTGTGTTCGACCTATCCCCACCTCATCCTTTGAATAATCAACTTTGGAGCCTTTAGAAACCGAATATGAATTTATTATAAATTAATATTTCTAGCTTTTCCAAAGGTGCCCCTCACCCCTCTTATAAAAGGGCACTCCTCCTTCTCATTTCTTCACACCTCTAAAGCCTTTTGGTTCGGCCAAACTCTGCCCAAATACTCTCCCAACATCCCTCAATACAACCTAGAGGCCTTAGTTTGATCAGAAAGCCAACCTAAGGAGCCCTTTTGATCAAATCAAAAGGAAGAACCCGAAGAAGAGGTAATGATCTCACCACCCTTTTCTGAGTTCATTTCTTCTTCCACTTCTTCTTCCTTTGTTCTTACCATTCTGAAATAATAACTCCAGTATCTCACATATACTGTGATGTTATTATAAATATGGTACAATCATATTCAGTATTCTATCCACCCTTTGAATAACATTTCACCATACGTGCGTACGTACGGCTTACCGTCTCCACGTCGTGGTGTAATTGTTATTCAATATAATATTATTTGGATGGGTATAATAATGATGTGTAACTCATGTAAATAATAAATATAACATGTTAATGATTCTGTATATATGATATACCATCCATTTATATATTATTTTAATATCAAAAGAATGATATTGTCGCTCGTGCGTACGTACGGACTACCGTCTCCACGAACGCGATGAGATTCATTCTCCATCGTAACCATTAAAGCGTAATTATCATTTTATGATTTAAAAATGATGTTTAAGGACTTGATATCATTCTGGATATGAATAATATACAACCTATCCTTTACAAACATGTCTTACGTAACAAAACATATGAAAGAAAACAAGTAAGTTAACACCCGAAACAACGATAATACTAAGATATTATTATCAAATCAATATTAAAAGATCATATATGATATCATATTAATGTATATGATTCTTGTATAATTTAATAACAATTATTTCACCATTATACAGGAGGTTAACCTACCACAACCAAGGAAAAGTACAAGGTAAGGGTTATTTCCCAATCTCTTCATTATCCGAGGTTGTTTTATACGTAATAATCTACTGGGATCTCTTTATCATCCACATCCATGTTTCTTCGAAATGTATTTCAAAACATTTTTACTATTTACAAGAATATGGGTTAAAGTCATTTATACCCTTGTTTGACTTTTTATAAGAGGTTTATAAAGGAATCTTTCCGTCGTTTTCAAAACAAGGTCCTTTTTAACCTTTTCGACAGAATTGAGGTAAGAATGTTTTTTTTTAACTTATACGGCGGGTGCGGTTATTTTCCGCCGTTATAAAATCGTCGAAGCTTCCCATACAAGCTTATAAGAATATTTTCAAAGAAAATGTTTTATTTTATATGGATCTTAAATGATTTCAAAATAAAAGGAGATATTTCTTTTAAAAGAATTTTGATTTCATCTATGTCAACATCCTTTGATGGATTTTAAGATTATTTGAAGTTGATTTATTATGATACAAAACTTATATATTGTATTGAAGGTTTTTTGATATGTTTGACTGTGGATGTGCTATTTTTATACCATTCATAGTTTATTGTGAAAGTATTGACATTTCGTATGCTAGTTTTAATACGAATGTTTATGTTATGTTTAAACCTTTTCATATGGGAATGCATTGGACTTAATAAGTGACGGGTGGAGCCCGCTATAGCTCCTCGATGCATCGGTAGGTCTCATGAGACAAACTAGTGTCTTGGCACAAGGCCTTGACAAAATCTTATTTGTAGTCTTGGCACGAGGCCTTGGCTATGTGGTTATGATAGTCTGGCATTATGCATTCCAACATTATGAAAGTGGTTATTGATTTTTGCATGTGATTATTCGATTAGTAGAATATCCATGTGAATAAGTAAATGGCATTATTTCATTTTACTTTTGCCATACCATGTTGAAGTTCAATTTTAAAAGGCTTTTGTTTTAGTAATGCATTGCCTTAAATGTTTATTCTTATTTATGAAAGTTTCCGCTATATTGTTATCCTTACTGGGCATTTGAGCTCACCCCTTTTCTATGTTTTATTTTTCCCCAGGATGTGAAGAAGTAAATTATGAATGACCTGCAGGGATATTATGAGGGGATAGTAGTGTGGATTATGGAGACATTATGTTGTTGTAGTAGTTTTTCATTTTATGATGTAATGTAAAACTTATGAATATATCTAGTGTTTCCAAGGCTACTAAACCAATCGGTCTTTCGAGATTTGATCTTTCTTGTGATCATGCCAATGTTACGAAGTAATGCACCGACTCTGGGTAGCTGGGGTCGGGGCGTTACATGTTTTAAGATAGTTTAAGTCTCATGAAAAAAATTATCAACTCATGATTTTGAGTTAGCTCCCATAATATGTTATCTAAATATATAGATCCACTATCTCTTTGGAAAACAATATGGGACATATATGGAACATAAGAGTTGGAAATGCATATTTACCCTGTAATAACTCACCATGATGGAAAGATGATTTTCATATGTAGTAAATTATTATGATTGATAAATACAATACCACCTAGGAAAAGAAAATATGGTATAAAATGCATTAAGAAAGATAGATCATGGACTTCTTCCTAAAATGAGGATTGAGAGAGATCATGTGTTCATGTATTTAGTAATTATAGATATAGGAATTATTAATAATGGGGATAAACCACTATGTATTTCAAATTATTGTAAAACTATATTAATTAGAAATGATAAAGAGTTCTTAATAAGATGACGAGGATTCTCATAATATAATTAATGTTAGGAGTGATTGAATATTTGAAGTATTTTTTAGTGATTATGGTGTAATGAAATTTTGAAATAGGATATGTATTACATTACTACCCAGGTTGAAAAGGAAACTATTTGATGATGATGATAGATAAAATTTCACTATACACCATGCTAGTACCAAGATTTATTGGAATATGAATGAACATTTTTGTGGGAAAATGTTATTCAGGAAATTGTTCATTATGTGTAACGATGCCTTTCTTGTCAATAAGTGATTAGTGGGAGAAAAAATCATTGAGTAGTCATTAAATGTATTCATATACCTTTATGTCTTTTCAATGAAAATACTATAGACATTGTCACTGGATTACAATTACCCCCATGAAGAAATATGCGATATGGGTTATAGTTGATCACCTTGCCAAATTTGAACATTTTCATTCTATAGAACAAGATTTACCTATTATAAACCTATAAAGTTTATATATTAATGAATTTGTGAGATATCATAGTGAACCTATGTCGATTAGTTATGATTTGGATCTCCTTTTTACATTGAAATTATGAAAGAATCTTTTGAAATAAATAGATATTTTGATTCATTTGAGCACCACCTACCATCCTCAAAATGATAGAACTCTAAATGTACGATCCAAACAATACAATACTTGTTAATATCATTCTCACATGACTTTCAAGGTATGTGTGATCAATATCTACCTTTGGAATCTTTTTTCTTCAATAATATTTTCCCTCCAAGTATTCAAATGAAATTGTATGCAGAATAATACAGATAAAGATTCCATGCGCCAACATGTTGGGATAATGTTAGTGAACAGAAAATTATAGGCCTATAACATATTGAAGAATCAATGATAAAGGTAAATACTATTTATTCTGATATTAAAGAATCTCAAAGTAGGAAAAAAGGGTTATTCTGAAAATTGGGCAAATGATTTGGAATTTTATGTGGGAGATGATGCCTTTTTGAAAGTATTTATGTGAAGGGTTTCATAAGGTGTGGTAAAATGGGAAATTGAGAACCAGGTTCATTAGATCATTCCAATTTCAAGAAATAACCTGGTCCATATCTTATTGATTAGTAAATCCACAATGTCCTTCAAATGTTTATGATGTGTTCCATATATAATTATTTTACAAGTACATGTTAGAGACACATATGTACTCACCAATGAACAAATATTACTTGAACTTGATCTATCTCACTATGAAGAGCCTATCATGATTCTTGAAACTAGAGAGAGTTTTGAAAGTTCATATTAATCGACTCAAAAAGGATCCTTAGAGAAATCATAAAATGGTTGAAGAAATGTGGGAACTTGATGATGTTATGAAGAACAACCACCCTCAAATTTTTAGAAGGAAATATTCATGAAAATTTGGAGGATAATATATTTTGATTGAGGGAATAATATAACAGACAAATATTTTATGTCTTTTATCTTGTTAAATAAATTAAATTTCTTTGATACTTAAGCTTTCATGCAACACCGAGCTTAAATAAATTATGATATACTTTAAAATATTGTTGTTTACACAACTGTTATAAAGTAGCCTTAAAATTGGATAGTATGAATAGTATTAACTATATTATTAAATATATATGATGTTCATATATATTTATTCATATAAAATAGATACACAATTTGTAGGAAGGTAATTTTATTTTTCAAATAAAAGTTTTAATCAAAAATTGATTTTTATTTCTTTTTTTTTGTGAAAAAAATTTATCTATATTTTAAAAATTTTATAAAATATAATTTAAAAAATTAATTTCATTTTTTTTATTATTATATAAAAATTAAATTGTGGTTATTTTTGGGTTTTTATTCTGAAAATATTTATTTTCAAGTTAATAATGAAAAATAATGATTTTTTATTGACCCATTATTATTTCATCCACTGAAAAGATTCATTTTATTTTTGTTTTAGTGTAAAATTAGTAATATTATCTTATAAATAATCCAATTATGTTTATTGGAATAAATTTTAAGCTTGTATTGTTTATAAAAACATTTTTACATTTAAAAGATCATTTTGTTGGAAAATAATTGGGGTTTTATGGTTTAATTTTAACTTATATTCTTATACTTTTTTTTGAATTTTGAAAAATATATTCCATATTTTAAATCTAGAGGTTGAAATTTAGTTAATTGGTCCCCTTTATTTTTGAACAATATTAATAGTAAACATTGTAATTTTTTTGTCATGGTTAAGGGTATATCTAGTAATTAAGGTTAAAAATATTATGATAGGGGTTAAAAAATTACCTTAACAGTTTTCCGGATTTAATTTCATAAGTAGGTTTAAAAAATCAAATCCGGGTCAAATTTTTTACCCTTTAAAGCCACATAATTAAAATTGTGTAACTTATGATAATGTTATTATTATCAAATTCAAACATATCACACATTTTTAATAAGTATTACATTTTAAAGATATGGTCATCTTGAAGATATCATAAACCATTATTTTCTTTTGAAATATAATGTATTCATATTCATAAAATTAATATGGGATTAATATTTATGGAATTAATAATACCACAAAGTCTTTCACAAAAATGAGGGAATAATTATTTAATTAATGGAAAAATTAATAAACTCATTTTATTTAAAATTATATGAACCTCAAAATTAAAAAAAACATGAATATATTTTATTGTATGATAATATTTCTAAATTAAAATTAAAGGTTTTGAGTTATTTTTTTCTGTCATTATTTAGTGGTTATGACCCTTATAGTATTTTATTTATTTATAATCCTAATATTTCATACTCTTGTTTTTAGTAATTATGATAGTTATAATATGGATTTATCTAGAATATTTTTTTGACAATATATTTTATTTTAGAAAATAATTGTCTTGCCTACATTATATTGATTTATTTTTAATTTTTATTAATGAAATGATCATCTTAAATTCATACATAACACCTATACAATAATTATTCAATTAATTGAAAAATAAAAAAATGAAATATATGGCATTAAAAATATTAAAATAATTAGAATATTATATAATTAGAGTGATCCTAAAATTTTTTAGATTATAATTACATAATAGAGGTGTATTAATTTTTTTGAAGATATATTTTTATCTTTATATTATTAATGTCACAGTAAAAAATAGAATCAAATTTGAAAATAATTATATTTTAGGGAATTAATATTTTTTAAATTATTTTAAAATTAAAAAACTGTAAAATAATCAAAAATTTGACAATATAAGGTCAAAAAATGAAATCCCTTACTAATTTACTTTCAATTTTAAGGTCTTTACATCTTGGATAGCCTTAATATATTTTAATATTTTGAAAAAAAAATTAATGTTCTCCAAACATCAATTATAAATGGGAACCTCCTCCATCAATTATTCACAACACATTGAGCCACCTAGATTTACCAAAACCTACCCTTTTGTCTTAAAAGATTCCTTATACAAGTTTTCTTTGTGGTGTTTTCCTAAAAATACCAATGATAATGCCCCTAATAGGAGATCCAAAGGATGATTCGTTAAGAGAAGGTAATCAGTTTTATTGACTATTTGGGTTTATTTATACTTATACTTTCTCTTCATGTGTTTTTCCTTGATAAAGTAAAAAATAAAGTATCATATATATGTTGAGATGTTATTATGATTTTGGGACAATCATATTAAACCTTTTATCCATCCTATTAATAAGTAAATAACAACATGTGCGTACATATGACTTACTTTTTCTATGATTTGGTGTATTTTGTTTCATGAAAAAATTAATTGGATGGTAATAATGATGAAAATAATGCATGTATATGATAATTATGACGTACTATAAATTATTTAAATTTATTATATAATCTATTTTCATACCATTTGACCCAATAATTGAATGATATCATCATTTTTTTACATTTGGCCTACCATCTCGATAATGCGATGTGATTAATTTTAATAGTTCAAAATTAAATGATTTTTCTCAAAATATATTAAACGATTAAGTATGATATTTGAAACATTAAAATAAATCTGAATATGATGGATCTATATCCAATTAAAGGGAACTAATAAATTCATGAAAAAACATACTTGCTAAAACATTACAATTAACATCCCAAATAATAAAACTTTTGAAATATTATTAATGAACATGTCATAAAATGTTTCAGAAGGATCATATAAGGTATTATAAATTTTAATATTGTAATAGAATATATTAAATACCTTATTTGAACCATTATACACGAGGTTAATGTAACCACATCTAATGGGAAGTGTGGGGTAAGGAATTTTCTTCTCAATTTTATTTATGTGGGGCATATGTCGTATTCATCAATTATTTATTTAGTGAGAGGTATGAAAAATCACCTTTGTTATATTATATTATGAATCTATTTATTTTAATGGTATTTAAATTTTTTTAAAATTTCATTCTTTCATGGAGCATACTATTTGATTGATTATAAAGTGGTAAGGGATTTCATTACGCAATTATTATTCATTCGGTTAACCTTCTAATTCATTGATCATATCATGATAAGTATATATGTGAAATGAAATTTGATTGTCAAATATTGTACATACACTAATTTAATAAGGATTTATAGCTGATACACATTATAGATTCATTTGATTGATGATATGACCTTTTTAGGGGTCTTCATCTCAAATCCAGTTCTATTATGAATATATTAAAATTATAAACATAATATTTTTCTATGGTGTATATATTATCACTTAGATTTATTTATAACCATCATTCAGAGAAAATATAATTTCTCTTAAATATGAATCATATATATTATTATTTCATAATTCAAAAAAAATTATATATGATGTTTACTTTTAATATGATTTGATTAACTGGGGAAATAATGTTAAATATAAATATTTTACTCAATAAGTATTTTTGTTGATAATTCATATTGATTAATAAATTACATTTATTACTTGATATATGATAAATGTTTTGGACATTCAAGAACGAGTGGGGATAGTATATTGAAAACCGCCTCAATGCATTGATAGTATCATAAGATGAATAAGTTGGAAACATAAAATGGTGTTTCCCCCTAGAGATTTTACTTTATTATCAATGAACTTGATTTTATGGGTATCATGTGCCTGAGAAATGTGAAATCCAATAGTAAATCATTTATTTTAACAATAATCCATTTATTTTTATCCATGACATTATCAATATAGTATTATTCAAGGATTCATATTTTATATAAGTTATTGATTAAATGGAATTTAATTCCATTTATTTACATTTCTATAATGATTATACCATATACACTCATGATATAAATGTTATTTATTAAATGGAATGTGTGTTTAATTATTTTACTTTGCCATTTTGATTATGTGTTATTGATTCAAGATAGATTACACATTATTTTACTCCTACTAGGAATCTTAGATCACCCTTTTATTTATTTCTCCCCTAGGACATGATGAACACATCTTAGCCTTAGTTCAAGGTTGAAAATTAATTTCCTTTGATATGTTTTATTTTTAAATACGCTTGTATTAAGGGTACCATTTATATATCATGTTTTGAAAGACTAATAAATTTATTGATATTTGGTGATGTGATCCCTTATAACTGGTCAAAATGTAATAAAGTATCCACTGACTATAGGTTTCTAGAGATGGGTTTTATTGATTGGGTGGGTTTTTGTAGGAAAAGAGGGGGGAGTTCATTATTATTTCTCAAAATTGTGTTTTGTACACTATATAATAAATTAATCAAAACCATAAAATTTCCCATTGATTCTACCAAATGGGAGTGGATTCCTTTATTTTATATTTTTTTATCAATAATTATTAAAATATTACCCTTTGTGTTTTAGAAGGTAAACATTTTTATAACAAATGATTTTAAAACCATAAAATACAACATATGTTATGGATGATTCAAAAAGGATTTATAAAATTACTGAAATAATGTCAATATAATAATTTTTAAAATGGTAAACAAAAATTATTTATGGATAACTTTTATGTCATTTACTACATCACTTTTAGGTTGTTATGATGTCATAATTCACACCATATTCATATACCTTATTTAATTTTTTCTAAAAAAATAGACCATTATAGTAAATTATAAAAATTCACTATTAGATAATTTTAGTGTTTTTATTCCAAAAATAATATTTATTTTATCAAAATATTTTTCTAAATATGTAAATTTTTACTTTTAACATAAGAATCAACATTAAATGAGAAATTATGGGGGTTTTTTTTTAAATAATAGCTTTTGAACCCTTATAACAATTATAGTTGACATCATAAAAATACTCTAATAATTTACATTAAATAAAAATTATATAATAATAAAATTTTATTAAAATTTTATTTATTTAAAATATTAATTAATATATTATAATAAATGTGTTAATTAAAATTTCATATTACCCAAAAATTCACTTTTTGTTTTATCGCATCAAAGTAAATAACGTTTACAAAGTAACAATAATCCTAAAAAATTATATTCATTAATCAATGAAATATACATATTCTTTTTATATGGGTCTTGATACACATCCTATTTACACTACGAAATTTCACAACTGTAAGGTGTGTGATGATAATATTTTCAAGTTATGGTTCGATGTACGTGGTTTGGGTCTTGATCTCAATAAGCTTTAACTTTTCCCATAAATGATTTCGATCATTATTTTTTTGTTGGATATCAGCATAGGGTTAGTTAAGAAAAAATCCAAGATATGTTATATTCCTTGGAAGCTCGGATAAATTTGATTCATAGGGTACGATCATACTGGTCGAGGTCATCAGTTCTGTTGTTTGTATCTATTTTATTTATCAAAAAATAATATTTTTTATAATAATATAATCCCTATTGACTGAATATATTACCAAAAAAATCTAATTATTAATTGTATTTTATAAAAATATAGGATATAATAAAACAATAGATATGAATCTATATACTATATCCATAATAGTAAATTTATAACAATTATAAAGGGAATTTTATTTATAAATGTTTGGGTCATTAAAATCATCCCCCTTCTGAAATTCAACTGTGAAAATTTAATTTTCTGCACTGAAATAGATGAGGTTAATTCTATTTAATCACCTCCTCTATCTCCCACATATATTAATAAATCCCATGGTTTATCCAAATCACTTTGACTAGGAGGATTGTCTTATTTTGTAGAACTTTTCTCTATGATCTAAGATCTTTACTAATTGTTCCTCATATTCATGATCATTCACCGATGACAACACCTATAGATTTATCACATGAACAGATTATTTTATGTAATTAATCATTAGGGATATATATAACACATCTTGTACTTGAGATAGGTTTGGTGGGAGTTCTATTCCATATGAAACCACACTGATATGATCAACAATTTAAAAGGGAATCATGAATCTTAGACTATGAGTTCCATTCTTCCCTAATCTCAGGAATTTACTCCATGGATAAATATATATAAATACCTTATCTTCATTGAAAATCTCTATGTATCAGTGACAATTGTGTTCATAGAATTTCTTTAGACTCTGAAGAGCCCTGATGTGTTGTTGAATAGTCTTGACATTTTTCACAATTTCCACATCCATTTTAGAACCCATAAGTTTGTGTTCACCAACTTCATCTCTACAAATAGGTTTTAGCAACCTCTTAGCATAATTTTATTCAATGGGATCCATTTATATTCTTAAGTGGAACTATTATTCTATGAGAACTCGACCAGAGGATGATGCTGATCCTATCATCCTTTTAAGACCATCGTGCTACATCTCAACATGTCCTCAAGTGTTTGGATTTTCCACTGAGACTGGACATTAGTTTGAGGATAATAATTTGTGATGAGGTAAAAATTAGTATATAGAATGTATTGGAGACTATTTCAGAACATAGAGGTAAATTTTGGATTTTATTCAGATAAAATTTATAGTGGTGTTTTATGCATCCTTACCACCTCTCTAATTCATATCTTTGCAATTTGATCAAGTGGGTAGTCCTTTTGAATATCAGTCAAGTGAGCATAATTCATAAGATGATTGAAAAAAAACTATAATATAATTATTTCTTCTTTATATATTCAAAAGGCCAAAAAAACTCCATGGTTATTTTCCCCCATTTCCTTATAGTTATGGGTAAAATTTGCATCACCCCTTCTATTTTTTCCATTAATCCTTCACTTGCAAACATAAAAGAGACATTGATGAATATTCTGTAATGACCCATACATTTATTAATTAAAATTACTCTGGATCTAATTAAATGTATTATTATGTAAAATGTTTATATAAAATATACACATCTTTGGTTTTATGTTTTTGAATTTTAAAATACCATTATGAATAGTGATCATTTCTAATATATCCATTCAATAGTGATCACATGATTAGTATAAATATAAGGCTTTAACCAAATACAATTTACTCAGACAAAGGAAGTCATGACCTCATCCAGTAGACTTTCCTCGTATGAAGCCCATTTTTCAATGCTCAGAAAGAAGGAGGAAACATTAGGATTCTCTATTGACCAAGCCCAAGCTGAGATTCAATACGTTAGTCTCAAATGGAACTGCCTATGGGAGATGTGGAAGTTGATAGAGATTACCACCAAATCGATGTTATCCGAGCCACCCAAAGAGACTATCACCATTGCACTACTTACCCTTCGGTCGATTGTGGGTGTTATAATGGTTTATGTAACGAGACCCTAGTATTATGATTATGTACATTATTTTTGTATATATAATATAAGTTCATTTTATTATTGTTACTTTGTAAATAATTTTTAAAGAAAAATAGAATTTTTATTTATTTAAGTAATCAAGTTTGATGAATTAATGGATTTTTCAATTAAATAATATTTTAATTAAATATTGTCACTAAATTATTTTTTATTTAATATAAATTACTATATAATTATTATGAAAATAATTTTGATTTTTATTATGGTTTCAACGCTATTTTATTCAAAACCCATGAATTTTTGAAAAATGTCATTTTTTATTTTAAAAGTAAGAAATTCACATATTTAGAAAATTATTTAGATAAATTGAATATTATTTTTTGAATCATGATGTTATAATTAACCAATGGTGAATTTTTCATAATTTTATAAGACAGTCAAATTTTTGGTTAAAAATTAAATACCGTTTAAATATATAATGTGATTTATGACATCATAATGACCAAATAGTGATTTATTAAAATACTATAAACATTATTTATAGACAATATATTATTTACCATTAAAATAATGTGATTTTGTTTTAATGATGATATACGCCTTTCCTTCTCATTAATGCCTCCCATGTACACCCATTACCATGCCGAAATTCCATAAGGAATTTCTCTCTCCTCATTTACATTCAAGAAATTCTTTTGTATTGTGAATCTAAATTCCATTACATTTGTTGGGACATATATCTATATGACCCCCTTATAGTCCATTTCATGTACATATGATGAGACAAGCCTTTATCTTTCATCAACCATTTTTATGAATTTTTATGTCACGTCGTTATGCTGTCGAAATTGCATCGCAATTTTCTAAGCCAATGTCATTGTGTAGTGAATACCATGCCCATTTCTCTATCAATGGTATTCACCATTATTAAAATTTACTTATTGTTTATAAAGTTTCATTTATTTATTCCACATTCCTTTATCATTGAATACATTTTTATGTTGGATCACTTCATGTTGTATGATCCATGTGGCACACTTATGCATGAAATGAAATATTGAAGAAGAGTGTGACTTGATAGAGTTCCCATTATTTGGGTAAATACTACTATCATGATACATGATGTACAATGAGTATTTTATCATTATCCATTTTCAATGAGCCTTGGCTCATGCAAATACCATGGTATGTGTTGTGGCCACATTTCCATGTTACGGTAATAATGTTATATCAGGAATTTATGTTCAAGTTTCTCTTATTCTCCATTGATATTCCTATTGCCTAAAATATACTGTATTCTCCATGTTATGCCTTGTATACTCCCTTACTGGGCTTTACAGCTCATCTTTTTCTTATGCTTGTCCTCATGTTACCCCATTCAATGCTATGTAGAGAGAATGTAGTGGTCATTTAATGGAAATTTTCAATAAAGATGTCATGTTACATGTTTTTAGTCTTTATGTAATGTTACTAATATTAAAGTACATGAGACCTATCTATATTATTATTTGTATCAAGTGATGTTTTTATATAATCAATCATGTCTAAGTATGTAAAAAAAGGGTTTTCATAGTTGGTATGAGATGATTGGTTTAGTTATTTTTTGGATTAGGATTATAAAACCCTAGTGAATCCTTAGAAATAAGACTATTTATAACAAAGGAATCCATAAAATTTGGTGAGTATTGAATAAGTGGTTTATTAAGAAAATATATCCCTTTCTAAATATGGGCAGGTAGAGGCGGCTCTGGCACATAGGTACCTAAGAGTGAAAACTCTGACAAATAGTTTTGGGCTTGACCCGGGGTATCCAGGTACACGACAACAGGCCTTGCTGCACTCCCGGTTATGACACTCCTGGGGGATATGCTTTAGTAAATTCACAATCATAGTGTGAACCATTGTTAATGGAAATTACCCCTAAGAATAAATTTTTTGATGTAGATCATGAATAACATAGATTGAAGCATATAGATTCATAAGTTAAGCAAATATAAGTAATTTATAAGTCATACTTTTTTGTCTTTGGATTACTCTTTATGTGTTACCTCTAACATTACGTTTATTCCTACCAATGGCGGTTAATAAGAGGACTCGGGCTAACAAATAATGTGAAGATAAATGTGATGAATGTTCTAAGGAGATGCCTAGTCTGATGGGAGTGGGAATCATGAACAGTTTCACAATACTCTCTTAGTTAACTCTAGATTTGAATAGAAACATGGGTCACGAGGAACGTTCAACCCCCCGTAAAAAAGAACAAGTCACAATCGAGAGATTCATGAGACAACAACATATTACTTGTAATGGATTATCTAATCTCTCAATCATCGAGCCATGGATCAACTCCATTGAAAATATCTTCTCTATGTGTCAATGTTCGGAATGGGAGAAGGATCTTATGGCTGCTTATTGTATGGAGGGTTGAGCTGATCAATGGTGGACATTGATCAGAAATACAAAGCTTGGGGAGGATATTGAGGCATTGGAATATAAAGATTTCTGGAAGATATTTTTCAATAAATATTGTGTGCGCACCCTCTAACAAAAGATGGAAAGGGACCACCTTGAACACATAAAAAAGATGAAGAATCCACTAGAGAATATGAGGAAAACTTTACAAAGCATGCATGATATGACTCTAGCTTTGTCGTTACCCCATAATTCAAGGTTGAATGTTTCTTTGGTGGTCTCAAAAAATAGCCTACAAAAATCCCTGTAAATCATTGACTTTGATAACTATGAAGAAATTGTCTGATGTTCCCTCAAAGTCTAAATAGATTTCATAAAATCTCAGGGGTATCATGGGGATAAGAAGTGTAAAGTGGACTTCAATTCGGGGAATCCGATGGATAGATCCAATGACGCTATGAAAATCCATCACCCCACATCCCAAAGGTGCGGAAAGAATCAGCCCAAAAATTTCCTAAAGGGGACGAGTAAATGATTTAGGTGTGGAAGAGAACAAAACCTATCCGTTAACTTCCAAGAAGAGAAACCAGTGGCTACGACAAATGATGGGAACGCTCCATTATCCTCTAAATGCATTGCTAATTTCTTTAACAACAAATAACCAGGGAACCGTGGAAATCAATTCCCTAATCCAAGGGTTTTCAGAAGCAACCAACAACCTCCAAGGTAGAAAGGGAAATCTTTTTCCATCACTACAACCAAAGTGAACCCCGACAATGAAGTGGTGACAAGTACGCTGGTTATTCATTCAATAATATCGAATGTGCTTTTGGATTCTCATTCTAAACATTGTTTTATATCTTGAAATTTTAGTAGAATGATCCCAAAACCACTAAAAATCATGGATGTAAAGATGTCAGTGAGTACGACAATGGGGAAATCATTTCATCTCATGAATATAACTCCTACTCTATCATAATTTGTGTATTAAACTTCTTGTAGAACATCATCATGCCCCCTTTGGTGGAATTTTCTGTGATTCTCATTATGTATTTGATTTCCTTAGATATAGCCAACATAAATTTCTATGAGAGGGAAATCACTCTCCATATAGAGAATCGAACCCCTGATTCTATACAAGCTCAATAAGGAATATGAATCTTCTTTGGAACCATCATCTCAAGAAGGGATGTTACTAACCTATAAGAACATGTATCTGGATCAAATGATTTAGTCCAAGGAAGAAACCATACTGGAAGACATGCCTATTGTGAGGGAATTGGTTGAGGTGTTTCCCAAATAATTGCCCAGTCTTCCTCTTAGAAGAGATATTGAATTCCCAATTGACCATATACATGGGGTGTTGCTAATATCCAAGACTCCATACATAATTTCTATTGAAGATCATGAGGAGATAAAGAATAAACTCTATAAGAATCTGGATAAAGAGTTTATACGCCCAAGGGCTTCACCATGGGGTGCCCTAGTCCTCTTCGTCAAGAAAAATGATTAGTCAATGTGCCTTTACATTGATTATTGTGACCTCAAAAAAATCCTGATAAAGCACAAGTATCCTTCGCCATGAATTGATGAATTTATAGATCAGCTACGTGGAGCACAATACTTCTCCAATATATATTTTTGTCTGGGATATTACCAATTAAGGGTGAAGAAGAAGGATATCCCCAAGACTGGTTATTGTACAAGGTACAAGCACTATGAATTCATAGTATTCCCTTTCAGACTCACTGATACTCTAGAAATCATAATGGACATGATGAATAGAGTCTTTAGAGATTACCTAAACGACTTTTTAGAAGTATTTATATATGATATTATAATATATTCCAAAACCAAGGAGGATCATGAGGGGAATCAAACAATTGTATTATAGACCTTGCGAAAGGAGAAGCTCTATGATAAGTACAACAAGTGTGAGTTCTGGTTAAAGGAGGTCTCATTCTTGGGTTATATCATCACAAAAAAAGGGATATATGTGGATCCCTACAAGACAACTATAATCGATGTATGGCTAAGGCCATCATCAGTAGCAAATATTTGTCGCTTCCTGGAGATAACTGGATATTATCACCGATTTGATAGAAATTTATCACGATTGTCCAACCCTCTTTCCAAGAGAACTCGGAAGGGAGTCATATTTTCTTGGAATGATGAATTTGAAGAAAGATTCATGGAGTTGGAAAGGAGGATTATCACAATTCCTATGTTCACATTACCCATAAGTGGAGAACATTTTGTGGTATTTAGTAATGCTTAGAAGAGGGTCATGGGTTGTGTGTTGATTCAGAATGACAAAGTCATTTCATATACATCAAGGAAATTGAAATTTCATTAGTAGAACTATCTAACACATGATCTAGATTTGGATGCGTTGATCTTCGATTTAAAAATTATGCGGCATTATGTCTTTTGTGAGAAGTATGAAATATATATGCACCACCAAATACTCAACTATATATTCACACAGAAAGAGTTGAACATACACCAATGAAGATAGTTAGAGCTGATCAAAGACTCTAACTGCTCAATCCATTACCACCTTGGGAGAGAGAATAGGGTGGAAGATTCTCTATATAGAAATGACCGAGTGGTTCTATCATTTATGAGAATTGAAATGGATTAAATCTTCTTAGATTTGTTGAAGATGGACATTGAAATCATAAAGAAGGGAACACCCTAAATCCTTTCACAAATTATTGCTCAACTGCCTCTTTTGGAAAGGTTAATGGATGATCAAAAGGATGATGTGGGAATTCAAAAGAATGTGGAAACTATCGGAAAAGAAAAATCTATAGAGTTCAATGTTAATGAAGAAGGAATTGTGAGATTTGGGAAAATACTACGTGTTCCATAACGTCTGTAGCTGAAGAAGGAACATTTGGATGATGAACATAGGTCAAATTTCTCTATTCACCTAGGAAAAACAAAGAAGTATCAAGATATTTGAGAGCATTATTGGTGGGATAACAAGAAGAAGGAGATCTCCGAGTATACATTAAAGTGTCTGGTATGCGAGCAAGTGAAGGCTGAGAGGCAGGATTCTATAGGGATTATGCAACCATTACCCATACCGATATGGAAATGGGAGAACATCACCATGGACTTTGTCACCAGACGTCCAAATACATCGAATGGAAATAATAAAATCTGAGTTTTTCTGAATCATCTTATAAAGACTGCACACTTTATTGCAATTCAAGAGGATTTTATACTAGATTAACTAGCACATATATATATTAGAGACATGGTAAGGCTATATGGAGTACCAAAATCTATTGTATCTGATCGAGATCCATGATTTACCTCTGTGTTTTGGAAGAGTCTTCAACATACTTGGGATAATGAGATGAACTTCAGTACGGCTTATCATCCTCAAACGGATGTCCAATCAGATTATATTATCCAAACACTTGAGGACATGTTGAGATCATGCTAAATGTACTTTAAATGAGGATGGGACCAACATATTTCCCTAGTTGATTTCTCTTACAATATGAGTTTCCATTCAAGCATCCAAATAGATCCTTATGAAGCCTTATATGGGAAGAGGAGCAGAACAATGGCATGTTGGGATGATGTTGGGGAGAGAAAAATCCTAGGTCTTGAATGATCAATGAAATGGTAGAGAAGGTTAAAACCATCCAGTATCACATTAAAGCTCCTCAGAGTTGACAAACGTGTTATGTTGATAATCATAGACGATACCAAGAGTTTGATGTCGGAGACATGTTATTCCTCGGCATATCACCATGGAGGAGAGTTATGAGATTTGGGGAGAAGGGAAAGCTTCGTTCAAGGAAAATTGTCTCTTTTGAGATCATTGATCACATTGAGACAATGTCCTATCAATTAACACTCCCACTGAACCTATCTAAAGTACATGATGTGTTCTTTGTATCACTCTTGAAGAAGTACATACCTTACCCATCACATGAAATCAATCCATTGGTGGTACCATGGGAGAATGACCTCTCATATGAAGAGAATCTGGTGAAGATATTAGATCTTAGAGAAAAAGTTCTATGAAATAAGACAATTCCCCTCATTAAGGTGTTGTGGAGAAACAACATGTTTTAAGAGGTTACATGGGACTCATAGGAAGTGAAAAAGAAGAGTTAACCTCATCTATTTTGGTGTGGGAAAAAAAATTAGGGAAATTTTTTTAAGGGGTGAATATTATAACGACACATAATTTTATTAATGAAAATTCCTCTTGATCTAATTAAATGTCTTATTATGTAAAATGGTTATATAAAATATGAACGTATTTGGTTTTATTTTTTTGGATTATAAAATATCATTATGATTTGTGATTGATGAAAATATAAATGTTGAACAGTGATCACATGATTTGTATAAATTTAGTGATTTAACCAAATACAATTTACTGAGACAAAGGAATCGATGAATTCATCTAGTAGACATGACCCGTATAATGCTCATTTGTTGGAGCTCGTAAAGGAGAGGGTGACATTGGTCTTCGCACTTGACCAAGCCTAATATGAGCGTCAACACGTTAATCTTCAACAGAAAAACCTATGGGAGAAGTGGAAGTAGATAGAGATTACCACCGGAGATATATTATCTGAGGCATCCCAAGTGTCTCTCATAATCGCACACCTTACCCTTCGGTTTTATGTAGCTGTTATAAGGGGTTATTTAATGAGACACTAGTACTATGATTATGTACATTATTTTTGTATAGAGAATATATGCCCATTTTTTATTGATACATTGTAAATAGTTTTTAATGAAAAAACACCATTTTTAGTTAATTAAGAAATATATTTTGAGGAATTCATGGATTTTTGAATTAAATAATATTTTAATTAAATATTGTTACTAAATTACTTTTTATTAAATATAAATGACCATACAATTATTATGAATATAATTGTGATTTTTATTAAAGTATGAAAGCTATTTCTATCAAAACACATGAATTTATGATAAATGCGGGTTTTTATATCAAAATTAAAAATTAAAATATTTAAATAATTATTTAGATAAAATTAATATTGTTTTTGGAATCATGATGTCAAAATTATCCAATGCTTAATTTTTCATAATTTTCGGAGAGAGACAAATTTTGGGTAAAAATTAAACACCATTTAAATCTATAATGTGTTTTATGACATCCTAATGACTCAATAATGATGTAACAAAATAATATAAACATTATGTTCAGCCAAAATATTTTTTACCATTACAATAAAATGATTTTAGTTTTGTTTTATTTATTTCCAAAAGCATTAGTGCACACTCCAAGACTTATAAAACATTTTAACTTTTTAAATTGATTTCCTTGAGAGTGGGACTCATCTCCACATAATAAAGCCTAATATTTTAACATTTTAGGTCATTGGACTTATAAAATATTGTTTTTCACTCCCATTTGGAAAAACCCATGGGAAAAATCAATAGGATGGTTTGTGTTTTCGGTTAGTTTAATGTGTAGGGTCCAAAACCTAAAAAATAATGAATATCATCCCTTTTCCTATATAAACCTACCCATGATCACACTTCCTCTTCACTAAAATACTTTGGAGTTCATCCAACCTCTACCATACTCCATCTAGAATCCTCCAAATGTTCCCCAAGCTCCAATGAAGCCTCTCTCATGCCTCTTCTATGTCTTTGGGGTGACACTTTCAATTAAGGGATTCCTTCCTTTCTCATTTAATCAAAGTTTATTAATATTGTTATGTCCTTTATTTAAATTATAAATGTTGGGGTATGATTTACCATCTCTCTCATAATTCCCTATTTATGTTTGAATTATGATATATAGCTTTATCCCTCATTAATTCCTCCCATGTATACCCTTTTGAATGCCGAAATTACGTAAGGAATTTCTCTATCATCATTTACATTCAAGAAATTATTTTGTATTGTGAATATAAATTCTTTTACATTTGTGGTGAAATTTATCTATATGACCCCCATACATTCCATTTGTTGTATATATTATGAGACACATCTTTCTCTCTCGTCAACCATTTTTATGAATTTTTATGTCACATCGTTATGCTGCCGAAATTGCATCACGATTATCCATGCCAAAGTCATTGTGTAGTGAATACCATGCCCATTTCTCTATCAAGGGTATTCACCTTCATGCACATTTACATATTATTTATATATATTCATGTATGTATTCTACATTACTTTATCATATAATAAATGATGATGTTGAATGACTCCATGTTGTATGATCCATGTGGCACACTTATTCATGGAATGAAATGTTTAATAAGGGTGCTCCTGGATAGCGCTCCAATGAATTTGGTAAATATTAGTATCATGATACACCAAGTGAAATGAGGGTTTAAAATGATCCATGTGAAATGATCCTTATCTCATGTTAATACCAAGTTAATTGTTGTTTCCACATTTCTATGTTATGATAATTATGTTATACCAAACCTTTATGTTCACGATTCTCTTATGATCCATTGATATTCCTATTTCCTATCATTTACTGTATTCTTCATGTTATGACTTGTTTAATACTTTACTGGGATTTAAATCTCACAAATTTCTTTTTCATGTCCTCAGTTTACCCTATGAAATGCTAAGTACGAGGTAATGTAGTTCTCAAGTAAAGGAATTTTTCAATAAAGATGTCAGGTTTAATGCTTTAAGTCGTTATGTATTATTACTAATCCCAAAAGACACTAGACCTATCGATCATCTTGGTTGTATAAAGTGTAGGTTTTGTGCAATAAATAAAGTATATGTGTGTAATAAAAAATAGAGTTGTTATATATTCCATTATCTCCATCATTATATTATCATACCAATAGTGCTATCATAGATTTATATACATCTTTGTGATCCCTAGGTGGATGGAGATGGTCAATATATGTGTATCTTCCATTATATACTTATTTAAACCATGATTTTATGGAATGCATATTCAAACCCAAATTTTAAAAATCCTTATTAATTAATCTCAAACCCTGTGTAATTAAAATTTTTATAGAATCAAAATTATTCTTAATTTATATATAGTCTCTTTGATCATAATATATTTTCTCAAAAAGATTTTTTTCGATAAATATTTTGTAAAGGATTGCTGATGTTCCTTCCTTTGTGATTCTTACATCCATCCTTTTTAAATATAATATGATCGGATCCTCCTCAATTCTCATAAATGATAAAATTTATAGATCTTTTATTCTTTGAGAACCTTCCAAATTATTTTCATTCTGAGGATGGTATTGGATTTAGAATTAATATTCATAAATATTCACTAACCATATTTTATGGTGCATATTCATATCATTATATGTGAATATAAACATGTGTCTCTTATGATTAATATATATTTCATAGTCTCTCCAAAAAGATAATGATGCCATATTTTCCACATGAAGATCATTGTACCCTTCTTCAGATCATGAATTGGGTAGTTCATTTCATTAATTTTTTATTTCCATGAGGCTTAAGCTGTTACTTTTTAATTATTAACTAGTAAACATACCATCCACTTCTTCTAAGCATCATTTATTCCATGAAAAGATCCCCACTTGTGGGTAGCACAAGTATAGGTGTAGAGATAAGCATATTTTTCTACTCATTGAATCTCTCTTCACATTCATTATTATAAACAAACATTAATCCCTTATGTGTTATCTTGGTTATAGGGTTTTAAAATAATGAAATATTGCTCAAAAATCACAAATATTACCCATCTAATCTGAGAAAACTAATAATTTTAATCAGAATGGTTATTCTTGTCCATTATTCAATTTATTTTTCCTTTGAATGGTCCACTAATGTAATATTTCTTGTGATAATAGGACCTAATTATGAGTCTTCATTCAAAAAAAACTCACATTTACAATACTTTTCATAAATCTTTTCCTTTTATAAGGTCTTCTGGATAGTGTTCAAATGTCGTTTATGCTTCTCCTTTCTTATGGAATATATTATAAAATAGTTTCTATTTACTACCAAAACTTTTTCTAGGTAATCTCTAAATAATCTATTCATTAATTATATGAATATTTAAAGATCATTAGTGAGTCTGAATGGAATTATAATTAACACATAATTCCCATTCCATTTATGAAAATTAGACTTGGGAATATCCTCCTTCTTCACCCTTACATGATAATACCCTAATTCATGATCCACCTAGAGAATTATTGGGATCTGAAAATTAGATATATAAATTCCTTTATATGTGTCATATGGTACTTTTTCATTTTCATGATCTTTTTTAGCTCATGGTAATTATTGAAAATGTGCATCTAATAATCCTTCTTCTTGATGAAGAGGTCAGGTGCACCCCATGGTGAAGAACATATTCCTATTAACCCTTTATCCAAATTATTATGTGATTTTATGTTAAACCCCTCATGTTCAACAATATCCATTAGACATTGATTCCTAGAAAATGGAAATTCTCAAGCTATATGATCTATTGAAAATTAAACCTCTCATATAGAAGGAAGTCCAGGTAATTATTTAGGAAACACATCATCATATTACCTCATAATTGACAAGTATTCAAGGATGATATTTTCCTTAGACTCAGTTATTAGAGCTTGATATAAATTATAAAATTAAAATTATACCTATGCATGATATTTTTATGTTAATGAAGAGTCATCAACATAATTTCATTTGTATAGAATTGGAGGATGATTTTTGATTTCTTTCTCATGGGAATTTATATGGGATCTATATAAGGAAAGAGAATATATACCAATAATTACATCAAATTATACTAAAGGGATTATCATAGGGTTTGAGGGAAGTTCAACACATAAATTTTGATATATGGGGAGCAATAGACTTTGGATGAAATAATTTCACCATTTTCTATCTTCACCAATAGCTTTATGTCCATGGTTTATAATTGTGTCTGAATTATTCTACATAACTTCATTATTTGAAGGAAATCATAGAACCTAAATCAAATATTAAATGCATTATTATTCAATGAAATAATATCATACCAAACACCACTTCATTTCCAGGATCCACCAATATTGTTATTATTTCATAAGATCTCCCTTGCTGGCTTGGAGGTTGTTGTTGTTGGTTGTCTTCGACAACCTGTGGCTTTAAAAAGTGGTTAAAATTTTTTCCATGTTCCTTGTAGTTGTACAATTAGAAAATAGTTAAATGGTAGGATATAGTATTTCTCCCATCTATTTCATTGGAGGGTTTCTCCCATCTAGAATAAATATCTAGGTGCTCTTTATTTTATCCCATAATGAATTTTCCCATCCTTTTTAAGAAATTTACAAGGTGATTCATTCCACAATTTGGACACGTGTGATGTTTATTTTTCATACCACTATTATATTTCTCCATAACACTACCAGAATGAGACTCTTCTTTCCACTTCGCATCCCCAAAATATCATTTTAATTCTCCAATCTTGATCTTAACATTGAGGGAACACTGAAAAATCTCCTCATAGCTATCAATGTAAAAGATCACTAATTCTTTTTATATAATCAGTTTTATGCTACCAAATAAGTGGTGATGTTTTATTTCTAGGTAATGAAAATTTCATAGGATTATATTGAATTATTGTGAGGATTTCCTCATACACTGTGATGGATTCATCATCTTTTAGCATGTGTCCATGAAAATCCATTTCCAATTTAAGTCAGGGAGTGTGAGGAATATACATAGAGTCTTTTTTAGAATTCCTTCAAACCCATAAATTAAATACATTCCTCAAGATTTATATTCTTGATCAATATTAATCAATGATTACATTCTGTATCCCAATGATAAATATCAAGTATAACATTTAGTATCTTGGGACATTGATGGATGTAGAATATATTTGAAATAGATTTTATCAATTTCACAGTGATTAAAGTATTGAAAGATACGTTGAATGTTGGAGGATTTTTTCACCTAAAGGCCTCAATTGAATCTTGTTATATCTAAGGGGAATTTGGTAATTCCACCAGATTTTTATTACTATTCACAGCCAAACCCAACTATGAGAGTATCTTAAAAAAGATTGTGATTAATTCTCCCACTAGGTGGGGCATGTCATTTGGGCAGTCATCACATTACCCATATCGTTGCTTGTTTACATGGTTCCTCCAATTTCCATCTATTAGATATAATAAAGGGAAAACAAGGGAATCCTAACTTCAAAATATTAAACACATAAATTGGAATATAATAACAATAAAGGGATAACCTAAAAATGGAATATTTTCCTTATCTTATAAATTTCTTGGATTTAATATAAGTTATCTTCAATCTATTTACTAATATTGAATCTTATTTGAATTTTTGTTCCCTTTAAAATGGTTATTAATAATTTTTGAATTTACCAAATAAAATCCCACATCATTGTCAAACTTGGTGTACATAAAAAATTGTTGTTGTGCATTGGTTGTTTATTGAATCCATGTTAATGCAATGTTTTCAGGTATTACTCCTAGGTATATCAGTACCATAACAACATCAATTGTTTTAACAATAAATGGAAAATTTCATGGGAAAAAATTACTCTAAAGTTTTCGAATACATAGTGGAGTTTTCTAATGTTTAGTCTTATCCCTAATAATTTTACTTTTAGTTTTCTAATCCAAATCCCAAAAATAAATTAAAGATTCATTTCAATTATTTTAATATTAGATAATAATACATATAATACAAATAGAAAGATCAATAATTATTGTGTATTTCAGTAATTAGATACATTATATATGTCTATAAAAAGGGGGTACATCATTTTTGCTGAAAACATCCTTAACATTTTTACATTATTCAATCGTTCAAAAAATAACATTGGACAACCTAGAGATATACACAATTATGGGGTGAGAATAAGTCCCATTATGGGATTAAAGAATAAATATAATGAAGAAATTATTTCATGTTATACAATAGGTATTTACATGTGATATAAAAGGGGTGAGAATGATTAACAGGAATAGTCTGGCGTGATATGGAATGATAGAATAAATGAAATATGTGAATGTGGAAAACAAAATTAAAAAATGAGTTATAGGAGTAAGAAAATTTTTACCATAAATTCAACATTAAATAATCTACTTAGGATAACCTCCCATGTACCATATGAGGAATCTTATTATACTAAAATATTACCCAATGTGTTGGAGTGCTATCTAGGTGTACCCATCAAAATCATATCATTTACATGTATACATGTGCCACAATGATCATTTATATTAGAAAAGATTTATTCACATTTAATAAAATATAAATGAAGTGTATATTAAATACATATTATTCCTAAATAAATTAATTATATGTATTGATAGGTGAACACTCTTGATAATAAATTTATATTGGAATTCACTACATAATTTTTTGGCATGAAAAATCACAGTGAAATTTGGGTATCATAATGGGGGAATATAAATGTTCATTGCAGGGATTAATGACAGTGAAAGAAGTATCTCATTGTTTATAAATAATAATTGGATTTATATGGTTGGGAAAAAACCTATCTAATAATTTGGAATTGGACATAAATATTATAATAAAAAGAAGAAACTTGAATACAGAGAAGAATGCAAGGATCCCTTACAAAATTTTGGCATAATAATGGGTTAGGTAAATTTTATAATGAAAAGGGATAAATGATATCTCGTTATTAGTATTTACATTGTAAATTTCATCGGTATTAATAAATTCATGAAAACATAACCAATTGATATTAAAATAGTTAAATACAAAGAAGGTCATTCAATTGAAATGAAGAGAGAGAGGTCACTTTCTATGAGATGGTGAATCCAAAAGCTTATATAGAGCTTATTGAGAGCTTAGGGGAACCATGGGAGGACTCTAGAGAGGTAATAAAATATCGAGGAAGTGATCCATGGTTTATTTTTTTAGTGGAAGGGGATCATGGATGAGTTTATATTGGAAAAGAGTGGGAAGTTCATTATAATTTTTCGAACATAGGATTTGAAATATATATAACCATGTAATCAAAAACCATAAACCTCCACATTTTATTTTCACATGGATTCCTACAAATGGGAGTGGTTTCAATTATTTTATAAATTCGAGGGTCGAACTCATTAAAATATCACCCTTTTCTGATATGAAATTGAGTCATGTTCTTAAAAAAGAGATTTTAAAAATATAAATTAAATTATATGTTTTTAGGATACATAAAGGCATTATAAAATTAATAAAATAACTTCATTATTACATTATTTTTAAGTGGAAAAGTTTATTTGGTAATGGATTCCTTTTATTCTATTTATGAAATCACAAAGGATTCATTATGATGAAAGAATACACACTGTATATTTTTACCGTATTGATTTTACCAAAATATTCAACTCTTATAAAATTATGTACAATTCACATTTAGATAATTTTTACATGGTGATTTAAAAAATAATATATATTTTTAAAAAAATAATTTTCTAAGTTTGTCAATTTTTTCTTTTATATTAATCATCAATAATTATTGAAGAATGCTATATTTTTTTGACATTAATTATTTTTTAACCCCTATATAAATAATATTTGAAATCATAAAAATTATATTATCATTTAAATTTAATAATCATTATTGATTAATAATATTTTATTACAATATTATTTAATTCAAAAAACTATTAATTCAACACAATATATGTCTTTATTGAAATTTTATATTTTCTAAAAATAAATTTTTTTTATCGTAATGATATCAAAATCATTTATAAATTAGAAAAAAAATAAGAAAATATATTCATTATTTTATTCAATAGAAATATTCACATAATTATGTTTGTGTTACATAACCCTTTATTACACCAAAAAACACCTTATTGGTAAGGTGTGCGTTGGTGAAATTTTAATGGGGTGTTTTGGCGTATTTTCTTTTTTCATGATCATGATGTGATTAGACTTATACCATAAACATGTTCACTCAATATTTAGTTGTTGGATCCCAACATGTGATTGGTCAAGAGAAAATGAAAATGATTCTATCTTCCTAAGAAACTCTAATAAATGGGATTTATATAGTAGAGTCCAACTAGTCGAGGTCATCATTTTTGTTTTCTATGTTAACTAGATTTATCCAAAACTTATATTTATAATAATAATATGATAAATTTTTAGTTGATATATTATCGATGGTAATTATTCTCACATGTATTTTAAATCAGATAGGATATAATAAAACCTAAGAAGTGTATGTGTGTTCCATAACCATAATTGAGCATTTAGTTCTATTATAAAGTGATTTTTATTTATAAATGTTCTGGTCATTATAGAATCCATAGGAAAATATTTTACATTCTTCTTATGCTCCACTTTCTTTATAAAATATTCTTGAATTTCCATTGTTTTTACATTCGTATTTAAAAAATTCCCACCATACTATATATATTTTTAGGAAATATTCGAGAGTTTGGTTGAAATAATTTCATCTTCCGCATAGATTCTCATAATTTGGTAAGTTGATCTTTAGAGGAAATGCTTGGTGAACATAAACATTTTTATCATATATTTCATCTACCATTACAATCTTATAATATATTTATCAAATTGTTAGACATTGTTCCTTGAGTTATCTTCTGATTTATGGTACATTCATGCAATGTTTTAAATTACACATCAAGTGTCATTGTATTTAATAGAAGTAACATATATTCATAGGTTTTATTTCATCGTAAATGTTCTTTCTGGGTGCAAGGATCATTTGTTTTTCTTTTTTCTAGCACCACAAGATAGATTTTTAATCTATATTACTCATATGTTATTTCTATTTTGAGGAATATATATATATATTAAGTACCTATGTTTTTATTAGTATATGTAAAATGACAATTTTTTACCTTGTCCATTACTTCTCCAACCATCATTAAATATTTCATGATATCCAAATTTGTTATATGTATACTGATATTTATTATTTTATAAATTAAGGGTGTACTTGGAATGTTTTACATTTCATTTCCCATTAATCCCCTTAAATATTTTCAATATTTAATCCTTATATAATGAAATTTTGTTCCAAAAAATTTTATCCATGTGTTCAAACATTATGTTGTACATACAGTGACCAATGAACATAAGATTATTATGTTCTAAAGCATTTGGGAAAGTGGAAACTTTTTTATTTGGGATATATTATAGGGGAACTCATTCAAATTTATTTTACTAATCCACAAAATTAGAATAAGTGGGATTCATATGTTTCATCACCTAAATTATTAATGAAATATATATTTAAATTATGTTAAAATAGTTAGTGAAAATATTCATCGGAGTGTTGGGTTAACTTTTTCTTCATCTTATTTGTGGATTTTTGCTTTAAATGCTTTCAAATTTTTCATACCATTAGATTTATTCATTATTGATTTAATAATTTCCTTTGAATTTTTGGATGAGATTATTATGTCATGATTTTTAAATATGTATCAATATTATCTTCTATATTTTTCAATCTCACCACTTACTCTAAACCATTTATATTCAAAGCATACTTCTAATTTTCTAGGATACTACTATTATCTGCATGTATGACTTCTAAATTTTAAATATTTTATTCTTATACCATATTCATAACTTTTTGAGAAAGCTGAATATTTTTTACTCAATTTTTTTAATCACTAATTTTGAATTATTAACCACAACATTTTTTTTGTGAGTACCTTCAAGTTCAGGAACTTTTGATTAGTAACTTTTGTTATCACATCTTATTTGAACAAACTCCCAAGAAAATCCCATAAAATATGGAGGAAAAGTTTATTATATAAGACTATTAATTTTTATTTTATCTTTTTGGACTTTTTTATGTTGTTATACAAGTTATTCTTCAGAAATATTTTTTCTTTTGGCTTATTTTCAATTTGTAGTAATCTTTCAAGATCTTTTATTTTTATAGCATTAAAATACAACTGAGAATTATCATATTTGATAGAACAATCTAACAAATTTCATCATCCATATGAAAATTATTAATATTGAAATTATTTTTTATATTTGTATATAAAATTTATACCATAATGTTAAACTTTTCATGAGGGAATATCACTATTTTGTAACTTCCTATTGTAATATTACTGAAAGATGTACATTCCCTGATATTGTTTAGTAGTTATTGATCTAGGTCATAGAGTTATTATTTTATTGATTATATTTTTTCCTGTTTTACCCATATATTTTAAAGTTTATATGTAATAACTAAAAAATTGTTTTCATCTAAACTTTAATTAAAAAATAAAAATATTCTGTAGGGACTATTGAATCATACTCTTCACTTCCTAAAAATTATTATTTTCAAGGATTAATTTTTTATAGTTCAAAATAATTATTCCCACATACAAAACATTTGGTGGTTTAGATTCAACCAACCGTTGGTTTTATAAAGCTAAATTCCTTTGATTTTGAGATTATTTCTTCTTCTGATTATTCAAGGTTTTGGAAGAGACATACATGCTACAACAAAATAAGTTAAGAATTTTATTCTACATATCATGATAAACTTTTAAATATTAAATGAAATAAAATTAAAAAAATATAAAATCCCTCACTCATATATTACAATTAAACACAATTTTGAACAAAGCATTTAGATCCAAACTTATAGATCCTTTCCCTGATACTATTTGAGAGTCCCATGTGTACTATGTTGTCACCCTGAGATGTCGGTGAATCAGTTGTAAAAAAATTTTAATGATTATATTCAAAATAAAGTATTTATTACTTATTTTTTAATCCTATATTTTAGGAAAACATATGTGGATCATTTAGAAACACTTTCTCGATGATATAGAGTTATGTAATGCTGATGATATAAGGAAAAAAACAAATAATTATTTTTAAAAGGTTTGACCTAAGTGTGAGAACCTATATTGTTTATATAGAGACTCACTTTTGTCCATCAATTTTTCACTAATAATATTTTAATCAATTACAAGTGACTAGTATTGATACCACATCCCATAATTGTGTTATTTCAAAAAAAAATCCACCCTTCTCTCTATATGATTTTATACACGATACAACTCCCATTATGCTACTTCAATATCTTGTTAAGAATGACTATACAGACTCCCATAATATACAAACTTAACTTATCTTTAAATACAACAATATAAAAGCATTTATGAACCTCCATGAAACATCATTCAGATGTTGCCTTCCAATAACTATGTCTTATGAACTTAGTTTGGTGCACATATTTTTTCTTATGGAATGGCCAGGCTGATTCACCACACCTTCCATCTAGTAAGCCTTCATCTGATGCACTTGTAATTTTTTTTCACATCAATACTATGTGCCTATAAATCCATATGGTATTTATACATTTATTGTGTCTCTAATAAATTATTCTATGATTGTTAACTATATCAAATAAAATTCAATATCTGGAATAAGTAACTAGAAAATCTCTGGCAGATACCTATGGTCAAATCCTCTACCAAGTGAACCTCAGATCAGAACCTCTATCATGTGCATATCAATTAACCAATTATTTACTTTGTTGTAAACTCCCACAAGTTTAAAATATATATCACTTTTCTTTACTCAATCATATCAACTGTTTCTATTTCATAATATTTTTCCTGAACTATTTCACCCCTTTATATAGGTGTGTTTCCTGGGAAACACATAGGAAACTAAATATATTTTCCCATGAAAGTCAAATTATAATTTTTAAATTCTCAATAATCTCAACTACTCTTATGAACTATAATAAATTTTTAAAAATGATTCATGATAACTATTGAATCTAAAACATTCTTCAAACTACCTTCTCGTAATTAGATAAGATAACGTGAAGGAATAGATCAAGAATGTTAACTTAGAGGACTTAAACAAATTTAAATATTTTTTGAAATATATCAAATTATTTTTCTTAAAAGGATTTATTTTGAAGACTAATTGCTAGACCTCTTTTTTGGTCTGGTTTACTAAACTCTTCACATCATCATCTGTATAATGGCATTGTACTTCTCTATCAAATGTTTTTCCCTTAGATGAATCTTTATACATTTAGCATTTATATTTAAAGAATTCGTAGTACATTTTAGATTGTCCAACCCATGGAATAAAACTTCATATCTTGTTTCATTCAACATGTTCTTCTAGTACCATCATCTTATTTCTTGAGTTCATGGAATTATTAATATTTTTCTGATATCATCAAGGACCACTATCAGTCACTGCACCTATTTCATAAATTATCTTCATAATGATTTTATTACTTATATTTGAACCAATTAAATTCTTATTTAAAAAAAACGTAGTCATATGGTTATTTGTACTCAAACAGATTCCCTTTATTCATTAGGATCATCTAGAATTTTTAACTTTGATCTTCTTACTATTTTTGAAAAAATGTTTAATTTTTTTAGTACTTTATATAACCTTTGTTTATTAAAACATAATTATATATTCCCAAAAAAATTATTATCCATCTTATAATGTTGGTTCATATGTTGATCTCTCTCCCATTTTAATTTCATAATCACATTCAAACAGAAAATTATCACGTCGCGTACTTCTTAAACATTTGGAATTATATTATTTTATATGAATTTTTAAAAATTCAGAAATTTTGTATTCTTAAAACCCTTTTTACAGTAACATGATCCATGGTCCTTATAGTATATCTTCCACTAGATATTATAATGTAGTATCTTTATTGGATCACATATTTTCTGTGATCTATATGCAGCAGACTCTATCTGGGGATGTATATATGGTATCTCTAGATGTTTTTATTATACCTCTATAAATATTTATAATAATTCATCCCGAATCATGATCACCTTCACTATTTTAGGAACTTGAGATCAGTATTTCATCAACTTACATTGTTGTGAAACACTTTTACACTTTATAAGTAAATTTTCCTAAACATTATAAGGAACTTTTTCAATAGTGGTTACAAAACAATCTTAACCTCCTTTGGAAATTCATATGTAAACCTTCATTGTTTCCACAATGCTTATTTCCTAATTATCTATATTAAATGAATATATACTCTTGTATATCTGATGGTTTACACATTGATCCAACTTCCTTCAAAAGACATATCTACTGGAAATTTTTCAAATCCAAATATCAAGGATTGCTGTTTGCAACACAATCCTACAAACCATCCTTAGGGACAATTACCTCTGTAAAAATTACCTATAACTTACTCATTTAATTTTCAATAAACTATTAAAGAGATATAAAATATATACACATAATCATTTGGTAGTATCTTCAATCATTGTCTTAAACTTATTAATATGCTTTAAGGGATATTAGAAAACTATAAAAGATAGAAATGATAAAATAAAATTCACCATCTCAACTTTCAGTCCTATGAAAGTAGATATTCTAAGGTAGAGGGGGAGAATTAGGCTATTTATATTCTTTTAAATCCCCCAAATAATGAAATTTCTATAGATTTATCAATATAACTCCTCCATTTTACTACTAATACAAAATAATTATGCTGTAAACGTGGGATACAAGAATATTTTTAATATTTCACATAAATAAGGAAAATATAAGTATAATTCAATGAAAATATACATATCACCTTAAACACAATGTGTAAAACATATATGTTATAATATAAAGCTTCCAAACTATCCTTTTAGGTGTACTACCCACATATAAATAGATAAATTTAGTCTCTCAAACACTTAAATAGCTCTAATTCACCATGAGTATTATTTTCATGATCTCTATGAATAATAAAAGAGTTTAAGAAATGTTGGTGTATCAATTTTGTTCTAATTTCATCAAATTATAAATATCATGATCCTATAGTGATGAAACCAAAATTATATACTTCTTCACATTCAAAAAGTTTTCTATAATTCTATATCTATTTGGTTGTCTTCTCTGAATACCTATTTGTATTTAATTTAACAACCCAAAATACTTCTTTCTAATTTTAAAAGAGAATTGTATATGTGATATCCTTATAGATTAATTATAAATTCATTTAGATTTATTATTAATAAACCTTAATTTATTAAATATTTTGTTATAAATTAAATAGTTAATTATATGTCAGGATCCACACTTAAATCCCCAAATTTTCTTCTGAAAGTTATGTTTTCAATTCTGGAGGCATAAAAACATGACACCATCACGAGGCAGACATCACCATGGTGGAACATCATAATATAAAATACCACATACACTAAATATACCCCATATATAATATTTAATTCCACTAAATATAATATAAAAGATCATCCAATCCTCCATGATCTCAAAACAGTTTTAAGTTCAACCATCTACTTTATGGTGAAAACCTCACTAAGATTAAACAAACAAAATTTTCCAATTTACAGTAGTGGAGGGATACTTATTCACAATGTGTGGAAAAACATACTTATTAAGCACAAATTAATACTTGTTATACTCCCATGGTGAGATGATCACACTATAGTGTGACATTTAGATATAAATTTACACAAAAAAACCACTCAATCTCCTCTGTAGATAGGAGAAAATAATAAAAAATGATTAACTATACTCCCCGAAATGGAAAAGTAATGAATCTTACAAACCTATTAAGTAGTATTATGAAGTCATAAATGACACATGTGGAGTATACAATTATTCTTATACAATAAGAACATATCTATTTTACCAATCAAGAAAACCCATTATGCTTTTACAAGAATGTCTACATCACAACCACCAAATCAGCATGTGGCCTAATGTTCATGGGCCCTATTTCTTGTACAATACTCCCTATAAACCTATAATTTATATACTATATATACTATCATATATAGGTCATAGTGTGACACTATTATTCATGGATTTATTTTTGTTCTTTACCCACAAATAATGAACATGGACTTATGATTCCTAATGATTTTTATGGAATTAAAAAAGCATATTTTTTTTATAGGAATAATACATTATTAAGTGTAGTCTATGACTATGAAAATTGTATAGAGACACACTATCATTGTGGGACATAGTTCATCACATTTTGACTTCTATTTTAGTAATATAACTACATTATCAATTTCAAAACACCTGTAATCATTATATCGTCATATAATCTCATTTATAAATCACTTCACTCTCCATTTTCAACAAAAAACACTAAATATGATATAAGGGAATATTTGTACCATGAGTAAACTATGATTAAAGATTATTCATAATAAAATAAAATAATATTTACATAATGATTATCATGGGATGAAATCCTAATTCTATAGGTGTTAATCTAATACTATGATAAGTGGACTAATTTGTCAGAAAATTATGAAATCCATAAAAAATAAATGAAATTATATCTCTCCATCCTCCTTGGGTAGAATCATCAAATACATGGAATAAAGAAAAATAGATGATACTATATAGATCATAATTCTATGGTATTACATCTATTATCCATAACACACACATAACTTCCTGATGATACCATTATGTTTTTCAATTGAGGTTAGAAGACAAATTAAATGTCCAGAATATCGATTAAATGTCACACATCAATTAAACTTACATAAAACCTCTAAAAACCATTCTTTGAAAATAATAAAAAATAATAAACACTTTACATCATACTATTTCTTATCTTTGGAAACGACAACACAAAGAAAAATTCAACCAAGGGTGAAAACTACCCAATGAAAAACCTCCATACCATTAAAAATGGACCATATTCATAATGGGAAAAAACTAAGAAAGAATTTATCCATAATATAAAATGAATAATTTCAAATAAAAAAATAAAAAAATAATAAGATAATAATGGATTCATTCCATTATTACTAAAAAAATTCCATTAAATGATATAAATGTTACAAATCACTTATAATTCATTAAAAACATCACCAGAAACATAGTATTTGTTCCTTATAAATCATAAGAAATATATCGTTTCAAATTGAAACGATTGTTTCATATGAAAAAATGCCACACATTTAATTGATAACATAGAGTGAATTACTTTTCATTAGAAAATATTTTCATTTCAAATCCCATAGATCCAATTTATGTGAAGTGATATCCATAAAAAATAAATCATAGATAAAAAGCAACATCTATTTATTAAATATATCTATGTTAAAAAATAAAATAATACGTAAAATTAGAAACCCTTATTATTTCATTGTCAATGGGAGTTTAATATAAAAACTTTCCAATTATCAATGTAATTCATGTTAAATGATTTTTTACACTAATAGAAATATGGATAAGGCCTTTAAAGATTATTAGAATACATAGAGTTATATACCTCAAAATAAAAAACACTTTAAGGAAAAAACTAGGATACCAAAATGATGAGAGAGTAATATCATAGAAGAAAATATTTGATGAATAAGAATAAGTTTATTTACAGAAACTTAAGTAAAGAAACATCTAACATTGATAATGTTTTGTTATGTAGAATCATTGGAACACTGAAATACAATTGATATGTAACTCAATGTGTTGATTAATAAAATTCAAAATAAAAATTATCCTTAATTTATTAATATTATACTTCATAAAATAATAATATTTTTATAGTATTTCAAGGTTTGGGTGGATGATATTAATATCCATGAACCAAAAATAAATTTTTAATTGAATACTATATTTTCATACATAGTTTATCTTCTTGATTGAAGAAATTATACTCATTCTAATTATATAAATTAATTAAAGATATAAAATTATCACTTTTAATTGAATGAAAAATGATAAAATAAATGAATAAAAAATTATATACCAAATAGTGAAATCTTGGGTGTCAAAATATCCCTTCATGACATATTGTATCCTCAAAAAGTTCTTATGAGATCACTGATAAAGGAAAATATTGAACCTGAACATATTAATATCATATTCACTCTCATTTTTATAACATAGATCCCCATTTAATCTTATAATAAGAACTAGTAGAATTTAATTCCCCCCCCCACACACTAATAGATTTTGAATTAACGAGAGGTTGGGATGGTTATTCCACCTAGGTGATAGAACTTTATTATTTAAATAAACTATAATCAAGAATATAAAAGATATTGGGGGTGATCCTATTTCAACTTGTATATGGAAAACCCATATTAATGGATTTTATTTTGAATGGTACTATCCTAATGTTTGAATATTTTTATAAATCATTTATAATCATAAATATTTTATGAAAAGTTTGCATAAGATACATTGATTTCCTGGACATCTAAAATCTATTTTTGGAAAATATATCAAAAAAGAGAAAATAATCATGAATAAATAAATTTGCCTGAATGATATTTCATGACCTTATAATATAAATAAAACAAGTCATAAACTATTCATTATAACTCAATTGTATTTATTTTATAGGTATTTTTTATTGACTCAATTTTTAGGTATACTGAAATGACTTATTTCTTCTTAGTTTAGATTGGTAGGTGTAGAAATATTTTCACTTTATTTTTAGTCTCTCATTTCATTAAATAATAAGTGAAAATGTGATAAATGAGAAATTATGAAATTATTATTAAAATTAATGACACCTCCAATGAGAAAATCCAATTTAAAAGTTGAATCACCTTCATTTAGAATCCAAATAGTAATTTGATATATATGATCTGAATTCCTCTAACTGAAAATTGAATTGATAATAAAAATTATAAACTCATGAAAACGACATAGTAGTTAATTATAAGACTTATCCTTAAAATATTATGATAGCACATTCAGAAAATAATGAAAATTTTTATTTATTAGCATCATATACATACAAAATACATTTCAAGACAAGTGATAAAACATCATGTATTAAATACTCCATGGTATACTAAAGAAAAATTTATGTTTCAAACAATAAATATATAACAAATAAATATATCATCTCAAAAACAATTATAATAAATATCACAATTTCATAAATAAATGTTTGACCCCAAATGGGGAATTGAGTTGAATATTTCAAACTAACATTGTTTCATCTTCATACATTGTAGGTATATGATATGCTATAGTCACCTACTTAACCATTGTCTGATGTTAAGAATTACCATTGGACTAGCCAATTTCTAATATAATTTTATGTTTTCATTATCTATTAAAATGAAACATGTTATACATTGATTCATTTGAATTTCGGTGAAAAAAACTCTAAAATAAAAAACTAGATCCATGAAATACTCAAGACATACATCTATAAAATTGAAAAATTAGGCCAAAATATGCACACAGATAAAAAATATTGGGATTTTACAAATATATATAATTCACAAGAACTACCTCTAGAAATTGATGAAATACATGATATTTATTCTTTCTAGAGGCAAAATATTTATATTAGGGTGGTCTATTGCAGTCATTACGACATTCATGAATTTTTTTGACATAATTTCCCTTTCCAATGAGTTGATTATCTTTATTTAAAAAAGTTGTAGTTGAATTGACACATATCCCAAATGATCATTACATGATAAATGCAATGTCTCAGAAATTTCGTATCATTTTTTTAATTATATGGAATTATTTCGGGTCCACAAAATCTGATGATGTGTGATTTTGAGGCCCGAATTTCGTAGAATGATCCGTTGAACTTTTGTTAAGCTTTAATTAGCATGCATAAGTAGTTTTCCTAAAAAATTGGAATAACTATTAAATGGTTACTTAGATCAGAAATTCTAGGGTACCGTTGCGCTCAGGATGGTTGGTTTAACCTAGGTGAGACTTAAGATTAGTCGGTGTGGGCCTCTTGTGAGAAAACCCAAAAATGGCATAACCGTAAATAAAATAATTAAATAAAGTTATTTTATTTTTCACATGATTATTACTCACAAACGGTAACTTAGATTAAAAATCTGATACCACCATTGAACTCGTGAGGGTATGCTTTCTTTTGGTAGATACTAACATTGTCCGGCATGGGCCACCAGTGAAAGTTAGTTTTTGGACATAAATTAAATAATTAATTGACAATTATTTTATTGTAAAATTCATAACATTTATATGGTAACTCGTATTAGAAATACTAGAGAACTATTTGGTTCATTGGGGTGTGTTTCATTTAGGCATAGCCTAACCTCGACCAGTGCAGGTCGAGGGTGACTATTGATAATTTTATGAACTTTTTTTTGGGTACATTCAGTAAACACATTAGCGGCGTATTGTAACTTTTGAACTACTGATCGGAATTGAAATACAAAGAAACTGTTGAAATCAAAGCACCAATATTCTTTTAAGGAGACCTTCACCTTAACAGCAGTAGGTCGAGGGTCAAAATCAGTTTTCGGACTTTTCACGGGAGAAAATAAAATAAACATGCTTTATTTTATTTTTGAAATTGAAACCTCCCATTTGAAACATGAAGTTGGGGACCACATGAGGGTGGTCAGACATTTAATGCTAGGAATTAAATGCCTGGTTACACAAAATGTGTAACCACATTCCTCTGTAAATAATAGGATTCATTAATTTGGAATTAATGAATAAACATTAAATCTTGTCTTACTCCAAATTAAATGTGCTATCTTAAATTAATTAATGTAAAAACATTAATTAAATTATTGGTTATGCTTATTCATTTTGGAACCTCACCTCTCATGAGAAAAGGGATTGGCAATGGAGGGGAGATATTTGGGGATTTGGAATGATCTTTATCCAATAAAGGAGATCCTACAATGAAGAACGGCTTTCAAAATCTATGAACGAGGAACCGACCATGGAGCGTCTTACCGGAGTGACAAACGCAGACGTCAATCTACAACGACTTCGTCTTCTTCCACATGCCACCTCCAAAGGAAAATTGAGGTAGGGGGTTTATTCATTTATGCATTTTAAATTATTTTCCTCTTCCAAGTTCTTGAATAATGTGTAGAACGCAGACCAAGTGACTAACTGGTTGATCTGTGATTCATTCATTTTTGTCGGAGGTTGTTTTGGGGTATATTTGTAGGGTTTTTATTGTTGTTTAATTAAATTGATTATTAAACCCATAATCACCCCCTCATGTTTTCGAGTTAACGCGGAGTGCACGGGCCTAAAGACCCCGACCCAAAGTCTCCGCTATCTTGCTATCATCGCGCCTCCATGGAAAACCGCCAGCATGGCGACACTGACTGGCTACGTAGGTAATAGTACATAGATGCACATCGCAAGAGGAGGTTGGGACACAAATCCTTGGAGGTCATCGTAACGGCCGGCACCGACCGGTCACGGAGGAGGTGCGGCCAGTCGTCGCACACCTCTTGTGAGGAAGAGGTTGCGGCTTGTCAACCGCGGCGAAGGGAGGAGGTGACCGGCTAGTCGAACAGCCGCGAATGTGGAGCCAGCATGACTAGCATGCCGCCAGTAAATAAAAATCCACAACCAAAGCCTCAGAGTAGGCCAAACCCATGCCTTCGGTGGGTTCCGCGGTGACCGAGCGATGCCCACGTGGTGCTGCCATCTCGCAAACTGAACGGCCTCCAGGCCGTTTGAGAGTTCAGAAGACCAAGGGGTCACACCTCACGCGCCAGATAGGTCTGACCCCATTGTGGGTCGTGTTCCCCCTCAGGTCGAGCTGCGCTCTCCCTTAGACAGGGCCACCGCCCTATTGGGTCGCCACCCTTGTGGGTCTCCGCCCTCGCATGTTGTGGTCTTATGGGCCTTGCTCTTGCGAGATGCCCCTTATGGGTCAGTCCACCCTTGCGGGTAACCCCCTTGACGGTCGGGCCAGAACTCATCCCAGTGGGCAATGTCTGTCGTGACCTAGCCCATATCGGATCAGGCTAAGTCAGACCGGACTCGGGCCCCATCGGGCCCAGAATCGCATAAAGGGCTATATGTTGAGAACCATATGTCTATTTGAAAAACTATCTATGGCATTGGCATCCTTAGATCGAGACGAACCTTTTTGGTATACTCTTATTGAGTTTTGAAGACAGTTTTAGTACGGCCGGGTTGGATCAAACCTGAATCCAACCGGGCCCTCAGAGCTAAACCGCCTATAACTCTCAAACCGGGCATCCGATTGACACACCGTCTATCACGTTGGAAGCCTTACAACATGGCAGTCATTTGGGTTACTCCTTTTTGGAGATTAGTGGTGGTAGAGGTACAACCAGTATCTCGAGGACATATTCATCGGAACTCGAGCACACCAGGTGTGAGGAATCTAGTGGCAGGCAGTGAGGCAGATGTTGGAGAAAGATCATATAAAGTTCAGCGCTCAACGATCCTGTATGGGTCAGCACATACCGATCTTGTCTGGGTCAGATCCTGTTTGGGTCAGTTCTCTAATATCCTATGTGGGTCAGCGCATACCGATCCTGTGTGGGTCAGATCCTATGTGGGTCAGCCCTCAGTGATCCTGTGTGGGTCAATGCATACTGATCTTCTGTGGGTCAGATTCTGTGTGGGTCAGTGGGGGTTAGTTACCTATCGAATTTGGGTGGGTAGGATCCTGTGTGGATCATTGCGGTGGTTAGTACCTATCAATCCTTTGTGGTTCAAACTTTGTAAGGTCAAAAGCAGTGCCTCTTGACAGAATAGGATGATCTAGCTTTACGACTAATCATCTATAGATCTATACATCGCTGAAAACCTGGTTTGAGCTGAGACTCTGTTTGAACTAAGTCTTTTACTAGTGTGGTACTTTTACCTTTGTGGTACTATCTACCTAGTGATAGATATGTGGTAATTTTACCTTCTTGGTACTTTCTTTGTGGTGATACCTCTGTGGTAATTTTACCTTCGTGGTACTATCTTTGTGATGATACATGTGTGCTAATTTTACCTTCATGGTACTATCTTCGTGGTGATACATGTGGGGTACTTTTACCTTTATGGTGTAACATTCATGGTGTTACCTTTGTGGTATTGTTACCTTCATGGTGTTACCTTTTTGGTATTCTTCCCTCAGGTATGTGATGTGTATATCTTTATAACTTAGGTGTATGTATGGGTATATACCAAAGAAGAGTTCATGTATTGCTATGTGTTTTTCCTTTGGGAAAATTTAGGATACCTAAGGGGTCTCGGGGTTCCTAATGAGTATCGTTATACTCACCCCTTCATGGGCTTCACCCACACCTTGTTGTTCCTTGTGGAGATGACGTACAACATTAATCGAGGCTGATGAAGCAATGACCGGACGGTGCTAAGAGGTAGAAATTCGGCATGACGTGACGCGGAGGAGATGGGTGGAAATGGAGTACTATGGATGTGATATGTACCTATCCTTCATGTAGGATATGTGGTGGACAATCCAGGAGCTATTTTTTACCTTTTAGTTGTATTTTTACTTTTTATTTGTACTTGTACTTTTTCAGTTGGTCTTGTGTTCATGCCCCTTTACTTTCAGTACACTTTTTACTACAACAGTTTACTTTGTGGTTATATCTAGTGGCATTATAGTATGTGTAGTTTCTTCTTGTTGTTTTCTTGAACTGTGTGTCTATACGGTAAAAAGGAAAAGGCTTACCATTTTTAGGATATGCCTTTACGTTGCTAGTCTCCATCCCCTAGCCTAAGGAAGGTGGGAATAGGGTAGTCATGGAACGGGCCCCCGGGGGACTGATTGTGATAAATTGGTATCAGAAGAGTTCAGTTCTACTAGAGTACTAGTACTCTGATCTTTTCTGTGAAGCAATAGTGTTATGTTTTATGAGTGTGGTTTTCAGTTCGGGAAGTCCAGTGTTGGTGCGGCGACCAACGTATCTATACACCCGGACCATGAATTATTATTTCTAACTCAACACACGAAACACTGATTGTGTGTGTGTTTTAAAAGTTTTTTCTTTTGACTTCCTTGGAGTCATCTCACCAGGTATAATATAATGACCATGGAATACCAATCACTTATTATGATCCCACCTATTAGACATCCATTTAGGATTCCAATGAGAGTACATGATAATGGCCCACCGAGCGAGGAGTTCTTGGTGCAGGGCCCTATTACATCGTTAGCACCTTCAGGTGGTGTACGAGCAACCCCACTACCTATTGGAGGAGTCTTGACCCCAGCTCCACCAGTATAGGATTCACACCGATTGAGTGTGTTGCATGAGTTCCAATGACAGAGGCCTCTGAGGTTTTTAGGCGAGTCATATTCCAAGGGAAGTGAGGATTGGATGAAGGCTATGTCTAGAGTTTTCTTCCTATTAGAGACACCGGCAGAGCAGATGGTGATCTTAGCTTCTAGTCTTTTTTAATGAGTGACCATGAGGATGGTCTGCATAGTAATGAGGCTTCAGTATGTGGATCATTTCTCGAGATAGTACCTTCTGGTAGGGTGTCAGCTCTATCACGGCTCATTGGTCAGCAGTTGCAACTAGCTGTAATGGTAGAGAACACATTTAGGCTCAGTGCCTTTTGTAAGTTTTAGCATCAGATACCCCTCAGGTTCCAAGGTGATCAAGACTCACAAGTGGCTGATGAATGGCTTGAGGAAGAGGATGAGAGTTCTTTAGATCTTCTACAGCTTCGGTAGGAAGACATGTCGAAAGCGGAGTATTCATAGAGACATAACAACCATTCCTGGTACATGATGAATACGATACAATCAGTGCTTTAGAGCTCGAACATCTGATCGAGGTGTATTTAGGGACATCCGAGCTAACACAATTCTTCTATTCATTCTTACCTCTGTTAGGGTGCTAAAGATAACCTTTTTGGTTGAATTTCCTTTGGCTGAACGGATACAACCAGTGAATTTTAGTAGTAGGAAAGCAAGAAACTGGAACCAGTCTCAGAGACTTGGGTGTGTAAAAATGTTTTGGGAAGAAGAAGTGTTAGAGACAAGTAAATCTGCAGGGCTGCAGACGTGGAAGCAGAGCTAGGAGATTAGCAAGAGGTGGTGTACATTTTGACATGTTACAACCACCCCTCTTTTTTGTCCCCACTAGGCTCAGCGAGATGGAGGACAGGGGAAGGGAGTAGCTACATATATGTAAGGAGTGTGACCCAATTACTTTAGGAATGATTCGATGAATGCTCTGTGACTACTAATAGTTGTCATATTAATAGACATAGGTACCAATAATTATTTCCTTATACTAATCTTGTCCAAAACCTAGAGTTTCTGGTTAATCCATTGAATTGACCCTCACGTTTGGAGATACCTTTGGGAGGAGGCTCGATAATCACACTTATGTCGATGTTGTGATTTGACCCTTGAGGCGATAGTTTCGGTTGGAACCTCTTGGTGGCAGTATCGAGGACTTATGTCGTAAGTTTGGGTATGGACTGAAAATCCATAGTTCATACTCAGATTAATTGTATTACGAAAAAAGGTTGTGGTTTACCTGCAATGTTGGAATGGGATTTTCCTTGGTCGGTGAAAAAGGAAACCCAGGAAACACATGATAAACTCCTGCATAAGAGGGTAAGGCCTATCACTAGTGAGACTGTTTTGCCTTTCCCTTATGGCAGAAAGATTTTTGAGTTTTTAGTTCCCAATAAGTGTGGCTAGAGTTCCTCCTGGACTATGAATTTGAGATAGTCAATACTTCTAGGAAGAACATGGTAGAAGATGCAATCAGCCAGAGGTCTGGTCTACAATAGCTATGTGAAGCGTTAGAGTAGCTAGTCGTGCTACAGATATCCATAATGTATAGAGATGAAGCCGCTTACCACCAATATACGGCTGTCACTCGCCCACTCTTTCAGCATGTCAGGAAGGCGCAACTTGGTGGCATTGACTGCGAGTCCTGACATGCTAAGATATCCTCAGGGTAGGCACTTTATGGATTTTCTAAAGGCGGGGAGCATGTATTCCTCCTCAGAAGACGTGCCATGGTAACAGTAGCGCTAAAGTAGGAGGTGTTGATGGAGTTCCATCCGTCCTCTATGGAGGTACATCCTAGTGTGGTGAAGAGGTATCAGGACCATCAGCATCAGTACTGGTGGCCACGGATGAAAAAAGCAGTGGCATATTTTGTATCATGATGCATCACTTGTTAGCAAGTGAAAACTGCTCAATGCTGGTAGAAGTATTATGCTGATAGGAAGGGGGAAAACATGCCTTCCTACTGAGCTCACCTCAAACTAGTTTGTAGAGACTTGGCTGGGGTGGAAAGTTATCTCTGAGGTTCATCGGACCTCTCTAGATTCTCAGCAGAGTGTGCGAGGTGGAATACTATCTATCTCTTTCCCCACAGATGCACTGGGTGCATAATGTTTTCCTTGTGTCACAACTGAGGATATGTGTGCATGATCTATCACACATTATCAACCATGGACAGATGGACGTTGATAATGGGGTGATGTTTATGGAGGTTCCAGTAGAGATTGAGGATCAATAGGAGCGGGTACTTTGTGGTCAGTCGATACCTTTGGTGCGCATTAGCTAGCAGTACGGGAACCACCAAGAGAGCACATGTGAGTGGGAGGCTCAAATCTGTGCTCAGTACTCTCATTTGTTTCCTTAATCCATGTTGTGGATTTTGGGGACGTAAAACCCTAGTGTGGAGAGAATGAAATGTCCCAAATAATCCGTATATTTTTTTATTTATATGGAATTATTTTGAGAGTGGGAAATCTGACGGCGCATGATTCCGAGGCCTGGAGTGCCCGGAATGATCCGTCGATGTTCTGTTAAGCATTAATTAGCACGAGTAAGCAGTTTTTCGGATAAAGTGGAATAACTCTTAAAAGGATACTTAGATCATAAATCTAAGGGCACCGTTGCATTCAGGATGGTGGGTTTACTCTAGGTGCGACTTATGTTTAGGTGGTGCGGGCCTCCTGTGAGAAAACATGTAAATGGAATAACTGTAAATAAATTAATTAAATAATGTTATTTTATTTTTCAAATGCTTATAAATAAAAAACGGTAACATGGATTAAAAATTTCAGTCCACCAATGAACTCATTAGGGTATTCTTTCTTTAGGAAGATACTAACATTTTCTGGTGTGGTCCATTAGTGAATGTTAGTTTTTGGCCATAAATAAAATTATTAAGTGACAATTATTTTATTGTAAAATCTATAAATTATAAACAGTAACTTGGATTAGAAATCTGAGAGTATCGTTGGGTTCATTGGGGACTATTTCACTTAGGTGGATCCTAACCATAACCGGTGCGATTTGAGGGTATCTTTTAATAATTTTTCGCACTTTTTTTCGGGTACGTTCAGTAAACGCACGAGTGGCGTTTTGTAAATTTTGAACCGGTACTCAGAATTTAAATTTGAGGAAACTATTGAACTCGCAGCACCGATAATCACTTAAGGATACCTTCACCTTGAACATAGTAGTTTGAGGGTGGAAATTAGTTTTTAGACTTTTCGTGGGAGAAAATAAAATAAACATGCTTTATTTTATTTTTGAAATTGAACCCTCCCATTTGAAACATGAAGGTGGGGACACACAAAGGTGGTCGACCATTTAATGATGGGAATTAAATGCCCGGTTACACAAAATGTGTAACCACATTCCTCTTTAATTAATAGGATTCATTAATTCAGAATCAATGAATAAACACTAACTCATGGCTTTCTCCAAATTAAATGTTTCAACTTAAATTAATAAATGTACAAACTTTAATTAAATTTTTACTTAAGCTTATTTATTTTGGCACCTCACCTCTCACGGGATAAGGTATTGGAAAAGTAGAGGAGAGCTTTGGAGATTTGGAAAGAACATTCACTAACAAATATGTTCCCCCAACGAAGAATGACATCCAGAATCGAAGAATGAGGAATAAACCTTGGAGCGTCTTACAGGAGTGACGAACGCAGACATCAACTTTCAATGACTTTGTCTTCTTCCTCGCGCCACCTTCAATGGAAAATTGAGGTAGGGGGTTTATTAATTTATGAATTTTAAATTATTTTCCTCTTCCATTTTATTGAATCATACGAATAATGAGGATCAACCGACTAATTGGTTGATCCATGATTCATTCATTTTTTAGGGAGGTTGTTTTCGGGTATCATTGCAAGGTTTTGTTTGTTGTTTAATTCAATTGATTATTAAACTAATAATACCCCTTCATGTTTATGAGTTAACACAGAGGGTGTGGGCTTAACGAACCCTTCCCAAACTCTTCGTAATCTTTCTATCATTGCGCCTCCATGGAAGACCGCTAGTGCGATGACACCGACCAGCTACATAGGGAATAATGTGTCGACGCACGCTGCAAGAGGAGGTTATAACAAAAATTTGCAACAGTCATCGGAATTACCAGCACCATCCGACCACAGAGAAGGTGTGGCGTGCTGTCTCACAATCCTGGTGTGGAAGAGGTCACGACTTGTTATCTATGGTGAAGGGAGGTGGTGACTGGCCTATCGGCTGGCCATGGATGGGGAGACGGCTTGACTAGCACACTGCCCGCTAATAAGATGCCATAGACAAAGCCGTGAAGGAGGCCCAGCCCCCGCCTCTAGTGGGTTATGTGGTGACAGATCGTCACCCACATGGCTTCTCCACCTCGCAAACCGAACGGCCTCTGGGAAGTTCGGGAGTTTGAGAGACCGGGTTCTCACACCCCTGCGCCAGCTAGGTCGGATCCCATTGTGGGTTGTGCTCCCCCTCGGTTCGGGCTGCGCTCCCCCTCAGACCGGGACGATACCCTTGGGGGCCACCCCATTGAGGGTCAGGACAGACCTCAACCCAGTGGGCAAGGTCTGCTATGGCCCAACCAAGATCGGGTCGGGCCAAGTCAATCCGACTGGGTCGAACCAGAGCCGGGCCCCACTGTGCCCAAAATCACATAACGGGTCATATATTGAGAACCGAATGTTAGTTTGACAAACCGTCTATTGCATTGGGATCCTTCGATTGAGACAGTCCTTTTTGGTATAATCTTTTTGAGTTTCAGATATAGTTGTAGTATGGCCTAGTTGGATCAAACTCGAATCTAACCAGGTCCCCGGAGCTAAAACACCTATAACTCACAAATCGAGCATCTGATTGATGCACCTTCTATCACGTTGGAACCCTTACGATATTTCTATCCTTTGGGTTAATCCTTTTAAGGGATTATTGATGGTTGAGGTATGAAATATATCTCGAGGGAAGATTCGATGGAACTCGAGTGAACGAGGTGTGAGGAATCCAGTGGCTGGTAGTGAGGCGGAGGTTAGAGACAGATCATTCTGAGTTCAACACTCAACGATCCAGTGTGGGTCAGTGCATACCAATCATGTTTGGGACAAATCCTGTGTGGGTCAATGTTCAGTGTTCATGTGTGGGTCAGCACGTACTGATCCTGTGTGGGTTGACTCTTAGCGATCCTATGTGGGTCAACACATACTAATCTTGTGTGGGTCAGATTCTATGTGGGTCAGCAGAGGTTAGTTAACTATCGACTTCGGGCAGGTTGGATCCTGTGTAGATCATTTCAGGGGTTAGTACCTATCGATCATGTGTGGTTCAAACTCCATATGGTCAGAAATAGTGCATCTTTAGAGAATCAGATGATCTAGCTTCGCGACTAATCATCTATACATCTATACTTCATTGAAAACCTGGTTTGAGTTAAGACTCTGTTAGAACTAAGTCTTTTACTAGTGTGGCACTTTTACCTTCATGGTACTATCTTCTTGGTGATACATGATTGTTAATTTTACCTTCGTGGTGATACATGTGTGGTACTTTTACCTTCTTGGTACTATCTTCGTGATGATACCTGTGTGGTACTTTTACCTTCGTGGTACAATCTTCGTGGTGATACATGTGTAGTAATTTTACCTTTACGGTGTAACATTCATGGTGTTACCTTTGTGGTACTATTGCCTTCATGGTTTTACCTTTGTGGTGTTACCTTTGTGGTGTTACCTTTGTGGTATTCATCCCTCAATCATGAAATGTGTATATCTTTATAACTTAGGTGTATGTATAGTAATATACCTAAGTAGAGATGATGTCTTTCATTGAGGTTTTCCTTTGTGAAACTTTAGAAGACATACAAGGTCTTGGGGTCCCTAATGAGTATCATTATACTAACCCCTTCACGATATTCTCCCGCACATTGTTGGGTATTGTGTAGATGACGTACAACATTGATAAGGGCTGAGGGAGCTAGGACTGGACGTTGCTTGGAGGTGGACATTAGTTGTGATGTGATGCGGAGGAGACAGGAAGACGTCTAGTACTATAGAGGTGATATCTACCTACCCTTCTGGTAGGATCTACGGTGGACAATCCAAGAGTGATTTTGTACCTTTTAGTTGTATTTTTACATTTCAGTTGTACTTTTACTTTTTCAGTTGGGCTTGTATTCCGGCCCCTTTACTTTCAACACAATTTTTACTACAACAATTTACTTTTTGGTTATATCACGTTGTGTTCTAGTCTGTGTAGTTTCTTCTTATTTTGTTCTTGAACTGTGTGTATGTACGGTAAAAAGGAAATTTCTTCCCATTTTAGGGATATTTTTTCCAGTGCTAGTGGCCAGCCATTGTCCTAAGGAAGGCGGGCTTGGGGTAGTCACAGAATGGGCCTCTGGGGACAGGTCCTGGAAAATTTGTATCAGATGAGTTTGGTTCTACCAAAGAACTAGGACTCTCATATTTTCTGTGAACGAATAGTGTTAAGTGTTATGAGTGTGGTTTTCAGTTTGGGGAGTCCAGTGTTGGTGCAGCGGCCGACGTATCCATACACCAGGACCATGAATTATGATTTCTAACTCAATGCACAAAAATACTGATTACATGTGTTTTTTAAATGTTTTTCTTTTGATTTCCTTAGATTCAACTCACCAGGTATAACTTACTGACCATGGCATACCTATTCCTCATCAGGATACCTCTGCTTAGATAGCCTGCTAGGATTCCCATGAAAGTACACGATGACGGCCCACCAAGCAATGATGCCTCGGTGCAGGGCCCTCTTATGGCATTAGCACCTTCGGGTGGTGTACTAGTAGCACCAATACTCGTTGGATGAGTGTTTCCACCAGATCCACCAGTATATGATGCACGCTTATTGAGCACATTGCATGAGTTCCTACGATAGAGGCCTTTGAGGTTTCAAGGGGAGTCAGATTCTCAAGAAACTAATGAATACCTGAAGGCTATGGCTAGATTTTTCCACCTAGTAAAGACATCGGTAGAGAATATTTTGATCTTAGCTTTTAGTTGTTTCCAGTGAGTCCCCATGGGCATGATCCGTATAATGATGAGGCTTTGGTACGTATATTGTTTCCCGATATAGTACCTTCGGGTAGTGTTTTAGCTATATCACATCTTGTTGGTTAGCAGTTACAACTGGCGGTACTGATAGAGGACACATTTAGGCCCAGTTCCTTATGTGAGTTTAATCATTAGATACCCCTCAGGTTCAACGGTGAACCCAACTCATAGGTAGCTGAGGATTGGCTTGAGGAGGTGGCTGAGAGTTCTCTAGAGCTTCTACTAATTTTTCAGGATGACATGTCGGTATATGAGTATTCATCAAGGTATACCAACCATTCCTGGTACTCGATGAATACGATATAATTAGTGCTTCAGGGCACGAACTTCCAAGAGAGGTGTCTTTAGGGACATCTGAGCTATCACTATTCCCCTATGAATTCATACCTATATTAAGGTGCTAGAGATAAAATTTGTGGTTAAATGTCCTTTGGATGAGAATATACGAAATGTTGGTAGTGGGAAAGAAGGAAATTGGAGCCATTCTTAGAGAGGTGGGTGGGTGAAAATGTTTCGGGAAGAAGAAGTGTTAGGGACAGAAGAATCTATAGGTCTAGAGACGTGGAATCAGAGCTACGAGAGCAGCATGAGGTGGTGTACATTTCAACATGTTACAACCACCACCCTTTGTTTTCCCCACCAGGATCTATGAGCTGGAGGACAGGGGAAGGGAGTAACTGCATATGATCAAGGGGTGAGTCCCAAGGACTCTAGGAATGATTCGATGAATGGTATGTGTCATATAATAGTTTCCGTATTAATAGACCTAGGTACCCATAATTCCATTCTTCCATGAATCTTATCCAAAAGAAAGATTTTCCAGTTAAACCGTTGACTTGACCCTCACTTTTAGAGATACCTTTGGTAGGATACTCGATAATCACACTTACGTCGATGGTTTGATCTGACCCTTGAGGTGAGAGTTTCTGTTGGAACCTCTTGGTGGCAGTGTCGAGGACTTACGACGTTAGTTTTGGTATGGAATGGACATCCACAGTTCATACATATATTGACTATATTTGGAAAAAAGGTTGTGGTTTAACTACAATGTTGAAATAGTATTTTCCTTGGTCGGAAAAAAAATAAATAGAGGAAGTATAGGATAAACTCTTTCATAGGAGGGTGCGGCTGATCACTCATGAGTCGGCCAGCCTTACCCTTGTGGTAGCAGGAGTTTTCAGTTTTCTGTTCCAAATAAGAGTGGATAGAGTTCCTCCAGGAGTGTGATTTTGAGAAATTCTATACTTCTGGGATCTGGAATGTGGTAGCAGATGCACTTAGCAGGAGATATGGTCTACAATTGCTGAGTGAGGTGTTAGAGTAGCTAGTTGCGCTGCTGATATCCTTCATGGATAAAGATGAAGCTGCTTATCTCTAATCTATGATTGTCGCTTACCCAATACTTCATAAATTTAGGGTGGTGCAGCTTGGGGGAAATGAATTTGAGGCTCGACATGCTCATATATCCTCAGGGTAGGCACCTGATGGATTTTCTGAAGTTGGGGAGCATGTTGTCCTCTTTAGATGATGTACCATTGTACCCGTAGCACTAAAAGAGTAGTTGTTGAGGGAGTTCCATACATCCCCTATGGAGGTACATCCAGGTGTGGGGAAGATGTACCAGGACCTTCAGTGTCAGTACTGGTGGCCAGGGATGAAGAAAATAGTGGCAGATTTTGTATCATGATGCCTCACTTGTTAGCAAGGGAAAACTGCTTAGAGTCAGCAGAAGTCTTATGCCGACAGGAGAAGGGAGAACATGTATTCTTATGGGTCTCACCTTGAAAATGTTTGAAGAGATTTGGATGGGGTGGAAAGTTATCTCTGAGGTTTGTTGGACCTCTCTAGTTTCTCAGCAGAGTGGGAGAGGTGGCATACCATCTATCTCTTTCCCCACAGATGCACCGAGTGCATGATGTTTTCCATGTGTCACAGCTGAGGAGATGCGTGCATGATCCATCACACGTTATCAACCATGGAGAGATGTACTTAGACGATAGGGCAACATTTAAAGAGTTTCCAGTAATGATTGAGGATAGATAAGAGTGGACACTTCATGGTAGGTCAAAACCTCTGGTTCACATTCGCTAGCAGCACTGGAACCTTCGGGAGAGCACATGGGAAAGGTAGGCTCAGATCCGTGCTCAGTACCCCCAGTTGTTTCCTTACCCCATGTTGTGGATTTCTAGGATGTAAAGCCCTAAGGGGGGGGAGAATTCAATGTCCCTGAAATTATGTATATTTTTTCTTTCTGATTATATGAAATTATTCAAGACCGCGAAATCTGACGGCATGTGATTCCAAGGCCTGGAGTTCCTCAAAAGATTCGTCAAAGTTTTGTTAAGCATTAATTAGCACCTGTAAGTATTTTTACAAAAAATATAGAATAAATCTTAAATGGTTACTCAGATCAGAAATCTGAGTGCACCGTTGCACTCAGGATGGTGGGTTTACCCGAGGTGCAACTTATGTTTAGTTGGAGGGAGCCTCCTGTGAGAAAACTAGAAAATGGAATAACTGTAAATAAAATAATTAAATAATGTTATTTTATTTTTCAAATTCTTTTATGTCACAAATGGTAACTCAGATTTAAAAGCTGACACCGCCGCTAAAATTGTCAGGATATTCTTTCATTAGGAAGATACTAACATTGGCCGGTACGGGCCACCAGTGAATGTTAGTTTTTGGCAGTAAGTAAAATAATTAATTGAAAATTATTTTATTGTAAAATACATAATTTTAAACGATAACTTGGATTGGAAACTTGAGAGTGCCATTGGGTTAGTTGGGGCATGTTTCACTTAGTCAGAGCCTAGCCTCTACCGGCGTGGGTTGAGGGTGACTGTTAATAATTTTCTGAACATTTTTTTCAGGTATGTTCAGGAAACGTAAAAGAAGTGTTTTTTAACTTTTTAAATGGTTCTCGGAATTAAAATATGAGGACACCATCGAACTCGCAGCGCCGATATTCGTTTAAGGAGACCTTCACCTTGACCACAGTAGGTCAAGGGTGGAAATTATTTCTCAGACTTTTCGTGGGAGAAAATAAAATAAACATGCTTTATTTTTATTTTTTTTGAAATTGAAACCTCCCATTTGAAACATGAAGGTGGGGACCACACGAGTGTGGTCGGGAATTTAATGATTGGAATTAAATGCCCTGTTACACAAAATGTGTAAACGCGTTTCTCTTTAATCAATAGGATTCGTTATTTCAGAATTAACGAATCAACTTTAACTCTTGTATTTATCCAAATTTAATGTGCCAACATAAATTAATTAATGTAAAAACATTAATTAAATTATTGCTTAAGCTTATTTAATTTGTCACCTCACCTCTCGTGAGAAAAGGGATTGGAAAAGGAGGGGAGAGATTTGGAGAGTTGGAAAGATCGTTCTCTAACAAAGGAGATCCTCTAACGAAGAATGAATTCCCGAATCAAAGAACGGGGAACTGACCTTGGAGCGTCTTGTGTGAGTGACGAACATAGACATCAATATTCAATGACTTAATCTTCTTCCTCATGCCACCTCCAATGGAAAATTGAGGTATGGGGTTTATTCATTTATGATTTTTAAATTATTTTCCTCTTCCCCATTGTTGAATAATATGAAGATTGTGAACCAACCAACTAACAAGTTGATCCACAATTCAATTGTTTTTGTGAGAGGTTGTTACAGGGTCTCTTTGCATGGTTTTGTTGGTTGTTTAATTCAATTTATTATTAAACCCATAATCCCCTCTCAATTTTATGAGTTAATGCGGAGGGTGAAGCCCTAAAAAACCTGGCATGAACTCTCTGCTATCTTGCTGTCATTGCACCTACATAGATGAACACCAGCACGGAGACAATGACCAGCTCGTTGGACGGCCGCAGACGGGGAGGCGGCATGACTAGCACGCTGCCAGCAGATAAGAAGCCGCAACCGATGCCACGAAGGAGTCCAAACCCATGATTCTGGCGGGTATCACAGTGACCGAGTGGCTCCCACGCGATTCTACCACCTCGCAAACCGAAAGGCCTCCGAGCCATTCAGGAATTTGGGATACCGGGGGGTCACACCACCCGCACTAGCTAAGTTAGACCTGATTGTGGGCTGTGCTCCCCCTCAGACCGGGTCGCGCTCTCCCTCAGATCGGGTCGCCGCAATAATGGGCCGCCCCTTCCGGGTCGGGCCGCCCATGCGGTCCACCCCTTGAGGGTTGGGCCAGACCACAACTGAGTGGGAAAAGTCAACCACATCCTAGACCAGACCAGTTCGGGATGGGTCAGTCCGACCGGGTCGGACCGGACCTGGGTCCCACCGGGCCCAAAATCACATAAAGGGCCATATCTTGAGAACTAGACGTCTGTCTGACAAACCATCTATGGTGTTGGGATATTTGGATCGAGACGGTCCTTTTTGAAATACTCTTCTTGTGTTTTGGAGATAGTTGGAGTATGACTGGGTTGGATCAAACCCAAATCCTACCAGGCCCCCAGAGCTAAAACGCATATAACTCAAAAACTGGGGCGTCCGATTGACACACCATCTGTCGCGTTGGAACCCTTTAGACATGGTGGTCCTTTGGGTTACTAATTTTTATCTCTTAGTGATGGTCAAGGTACGACCAATATATCAAGGGCAGATTATATGGAACTTGAGCGCACCAGGTGTGAGGAATCCAATGGCTAGTTGTGAGCCGGAGGTTGGAGAAAGATCATACCGAGTTCAATTCTCAGTGATCCTATTTGATTCAGTTCATACAGATCTTGTGTGGGTCAGATCCTATGTGGGTCAGCCCTCAGTGATCCTATGTGGGTCAGCGCATACCAATCCTGTGTGGTTCAGATCCTGTGTGGGTCGGCGCTCAGCGATCCTGTGTGGTTCAGCGCATACCGATCCTGTGTTGTTCAGATCTTGTGTGGGTCAGCAGGGGTTAGTTACCTATCAAATTTGGGCAGGTTGGATCCTATGTGGATCATTGCGAGGGTTGGTACCTATCAATCATGTGTGGTTCAAACTCTATATGGTTAGAAGCAGTGCCTCTTGACAGTATAAGATGACCTAGTTTCACAACTAATCATTTGTACATCTATACTTCACTAAAAACTTGGTTTGAGCTGAGACTCTATTTGAGATAAGTCTTTTACTTGTGTCGTACTTTTACCTTCATCGTACTATCTTCTTGGTGATACCTGTGTGGTACTTTTACCTTTGTGGTACTATCTTCATGGTGATACCATTTTGGAACTTTTACCTTCATGGTACTATCTTCATGGTGATACCTGGGTGGTACTTTTACCTTCATGGTACTATCTTCATGATGATACATGTGTGGTACTTTTACCTTTATGGTGTAACATACGTTGTGTTACCATTGTGGTATTGTTTCCTTCGTGGTGTTACCTTTGTGGTGTTACCTTTGTGGTGTTACCTTTGTGGTGTTACCTTTGTGGTATTCTTCCCTCTGGTATGAGATGTGTAAATCGTGATAACTTAGGTGTATGTATGGGCATATACCTACGTAGTTTTGATTTCTTGCTTTGTGGTTTCCCTTTGTAAAACTTTAGGAGACATATGGGGTATCAGGGTCCCTTCTAAGTATCGTTATACTCACCCCAGTATAGGCTTCACCCGCACCTTGTTGTGTGTTGTGTAGATGACGTACAACATTGATCGAGGCTGAGGGAGCCAAGACTTGATGGTGCTCGGAGGTGAACATTCGGCGTGACGTGACGTGGAAAATATGGGTGTATGTGGAGTACTATGGAGGTGATCTATACCTACAATTCAGGTTGGATTTTTGGTGGACGATCTAGGAGCTGTTTTGTTCCTTTCAGTTTTATTTGTACTTTTTAGTTGTACTTGTACTCTTTTAGTTGGGCTTCTATTCTGGCACCATTACTTTCAGCACACTTTTTACTACAGCAGTTTACTTTGTGGTTATATCTAGTTTCATTCTAGTCTGTGTAGTTTCTTCTTTTTGTGTTCTTAAACTGTGTGTCTGTACAATAAAAAAGGTAATTCCTTCCCATTTTATGGATATGCCTTTCTGGTGCTAGTCGCGTTCCCCAGGCCTAAGGAAGGTGGGCTTGGGGTAGTCATGGCACGGGCCCAAGGGGATGGTCCATGACAATAAATTCATTAATAACAAACTACATCAAGTCATCTTTACAAGATATTAAATGACATAGGAACACCTTGAACTAGGTACCTTAATGAAAACCCCTCTTTAGACACTTTAACATAAAATGATAATCTGAGGTTATTTTAAGTAGACCCCAAAATATCTAGATGAAAATATTTTTATACTTCTTAAATGACCAATCACTCTATGTAAGATAAGGAAACTCTGTCTCCTACACCACATTTATGGTTTAAGGGTAATATTATTGAATAAAAACATCCTTAGAACCTTCAAAATATTGTTTCATATTTTTATTTGTTCAAATTATAGAATTACATTATTTCTAATATAAAATGCCATTATCAAATATATAGAACTTTATCTTTCATATATTGGGGATTTCAAAAAGATTGATATTCTAGTAATTTCCTCTAATCACTCCTCTACCCCATAGAAACCTTAATCCCCTTATAAAATAAAATGATTTTAGTTATGGAGTTCCTAAATCCATTCCCTGGAATTTATTCAAATATGATTGAAGCAACCCTCTATAACCAGGTCATTATAAATGAAAATTTAAAAAAACTATTGATCAATGAGATTATTATATTATGAAAAAAATTTACAACCACTTCCAGATGATTCACTAAGGCATGAATGAGATATAACAGTCTATAAATTTCAGAATAAGAAAAATTTTATCATAAACATTTATCTAATATTTATATTTAATATACATATAAGAACTAAAAAATAGTATATAATGTATTTAGAGATGAAAATTGAAAACAAAATCCATAGTCCATAGTTTAAATACATATATATCCAAATTGTGCACCAACCATGCATTCTGTATAGGGATATCCAAATTGGCTCTGGTTGTTTTTATAAACTATCTATATCCCATACACTGAAATTATTCTACCCTATAGTTTTCCTAAAATTTTATCCTTTCATGATAAAAATCCACAAAATAAACTATAATTATAACTACAAAACAAAAATACATATTCCGGAGATCCCATGTGAACTCATGTCTAGTTATGTTATGTGTTAGATAAAAACATACTCATAAACTACCAATTGTTTAATGAATATCATACCTAATATTTAATTTATTTCATGAATAAAATAAAATAATGTTGGACTTTGATACAGTTTTTTACAAACTGAATGGAGCTACCCTAGCTTAGTGCCCAACATCATCATCAACAAATCTCAAATGTATTCTTGATTTGTATGGGATAGAAACAACTTTCATGGAATAAAACTTAATCCTTTGAAATAATTTCACCATAATGAATACATGATAAAAGACTAATTTCACCTAAAATCCTATTATAACCCCTATTTTTTAGAGGAACCACCAATATGAAATAGAAGTTTTTTAAATAATACATATCGAAAAAGGTATAATATAACCTCTATTTACTCAAAAATAAAATAAAAAAAGTCATTAAAATAACTATAATCACTAATTTTGAATACATAGCCATCAAAAAACAACTATTTATCTTCATGGAACAAGAAATTATACTATAAATGTCACATCCTCTATACCCATAAATGCCACATAATCATCCAATAAGATAAAATAGTAAATGACACATACTTTTATAATATGTAACTATGATTTCATACACAAGTATTGTGTATGTAGGTTGTGAGAAAACATTCCCAATAGGATTTCACCAAATTGTCTATACAAATACTTTTAAATGATATTCCATGATATGATATATAGAAATACATCTGTACAAAGTTTTCATTTCATATTATGAAATCATATAACAATGGTGTACTAGTATTATACTTTATTATCAAATATAATTCCCTACAATAGGTTTTACCATGAAAAATTTATTATGAATTAAGTCAAAGATTTCTTTTAAGATTATTTTATTAAAAATAAATATAAAACCTTATTTTAAATAATTTTATTATTATAATCATGAATATAAATTATTTTTTTATTATTTTCAAATATGATCTGAATTTTTTCTAGAAACAACTTTAAAACTAATAAAATAGTAATAATATTTAGAATTATTTTTTATGATAAAAAGGCATCATATCATAAATATCACTGACAAAAAAATTATGTTTAAATAAACTTCAACAAATTCCTGAGAATCATTAGATATAATGACATAAAGCAATTATTAAAGTATAAGAAACATAAGATTAAATATTGATAAAGTCGTATTCAAAATAAAATAAAATTAACTTTAAATAATAATCATCAATATAAGACCCCATGTATCCTATAGAGATAATCCAATACCATTATATGAGGACCCAAAAACCTCTCTATGATGAATTCTACAACACTAACACACAATAATCTATAATTAGCCTCTTTGGGTTGAAATCTATAGTCCATGGAAAAAATTACACTAGGTAACATTAGTAATATAATAATTTTGATCTTGTATAATACTAGGACAAAAAAACCACATAGTTAACTAAGTCTCCCAGGAGGTTTTTTAAATTAAGTTGAGAAACAATTCAATGTATCCCACTATCAATCAAATATCATAATTTAAATTACCTCACATCAGACCTTTAAATTATTTTTAAATAAATTTTCCATTTTAAAATGAGGGTATATAATAACCTATTTGTATCATAACATTCTATCTCCATTGAAGATACTATAAAAATGGGAAAATAAATAATTTTTAAAAATTGCATAATAAAAATTATTTATTTTTTTTCTAAACACGACTTTCTTAATTAGAAACCTCTATAAAGATAAATAAAATCAATTTTTTATAATTTAAAATTTATCTTGTCAAATAAAGATTCACATTGGAGGAAATATATGAATAAAATAATATAGTCATCCATTTATAAATAAATCAATAAATTTCATAAAACAATACAAATTAGCCTAAGACCATTTTAAAGAGAATGGTGTGTTTCTTCCTAATTTGAAATGGTATATTTTATTAGGAAGAAAACTACATCAATAAAATTTATAGTATTTTATAAATATCCATTTGTAAATGGGGAATGAGCACAATATGTAAATAATCAACAAGAGAGATATCATCCCTGCATGTACCTTTACTCATACATACAATGAACTATATTTTGACTTATAGATATTTATGTGTAATGTTGTATCTCATATGAATGAGAAGTTCCAAGTATCAAATCCATTTGGTTGAGAATTTCCATTATATTTAAAAATGACCATATATATATTCTTGTATAAGGGTGGTATAATCCCTTTCAAAGTAGACTTCTTTCTATCCTATTTGTTATTCTATATGAACATTATTTATCTACCATAACATTTCATACTATAATGATGATGTAATTTCACAAGATCCATAAATAAAACCCATTTCAGCACCGTTGTGATCTCTATAAACATATCCAAATCCTTATGGTCTGGGGTTACCTCTTGATTCCCCTTCGATGTTAGATTTCATCCACCCAATAAATATTAAAGTCCATATGGGCTCAAGAGTTTTCTGAAGTAAAGAAATATGTTATATTATGCCCAATCATCTACGAATATAAAAATATTGGTCAAAATTTCTTCATCAATCATTCTAAAAGGGGTTATTATTCTTCATTACAACCCTAATTTATACTACAGTAGACTGAAGATTCAAGATGTACTTCACATGAATCCCTATTTTCTGGAACTTCTAGATGATTTACATGAATTAAGTATAGGCTAGTTGAAATATATTGAAGAGAATAACTGAGAGAGAAATATGTGTGTTGTCTGTAATGTGAGCATTAATAGATTTAGTCTGAGTGATAAACAATTTAAAAATTTGAAAGATATTGTTCCATTATGTTAAGATAATAGTGAAAATAAAGAATAAGTGATTTAGGTCCACCCTATAGTGATGGTATAAAATGAATTTGTAGAGCTGTAAAATACCTGCTGCTTGAATACAGTATTCTACCATTTGTATAGAGTGAGACATTATTTAAATAAATATAAATATGGATGAATAAATCCACACATTTATCATCTTTCAAATCAATCCATGAGTATAAACGAACATGTAATTTTTGTAAAAAATCATTGATGTGAATTTCCCATTGACTGCTAGTTCTTAGATCTGAAGGACATCCAGTTTATTGAAGATAGACTATTTAATGTCTTCATTAACTTTATATATAATGTCAAAAAATAAATCCACCAATTTCTCTTTAAACTTGTAATTTTTTTCCAACATCAGATCAGAAGAGTTAGTAAAATTCTATAAGGGAGTTATTATCCTATTATCAAAGAAAAATTCTATAGAATTGTTTATGTTAACTAAATAGTGGGATTGAGAGGTAATGATATTGAAGGCATCCTTAACGTATGCGCCAGTATAATATTCTATATAATTTAGATTTCAAGAATTAATCTTATTAAAAAATCAAGATCCAATGAAGAAAAGATCGTCTGATTTATCATTAATGAGTATCCACCTAAAATTTGATTTTAATTCTTGAGAAAAATCACTAATATTATTAATTCCAAATCCTATAAGAGAAATAGTTTTTGTATCATTTCTTATAAATAATAATAATAATTCCCCACTGAGGGATTCTCCCACACCAGAACATAGATGAAAAATGAATACAAAGAAAATGGTAGGTGATTTTGAGAATCATACATGAAAGAACCACTTTACAAAGATTTAGTTTCACCAAGTATAAGAAGATTAAATGATATTACCTAGTGAGCTACAACCTATAGGGGATTACTAAAAACATGAAACCAAAAATGAAATATTTTTTTTCAAAAAATGTTATTTTTATATGGGTAGGTATGGTTTGGGTTCATGGATATGCTAACTATGAACAAAACATGACTTTATTATTTGAAAACCCATTTTTTAAATATAGTTAATAAACAGTATCTAAAAAAGTCACACTAACTATTTATTCTATTAATTACCTTAAAATTTTATATTCACACTTTTGATCTCGATAAAAAAATAAAATAAAACAGATTATATACTGAAAAGTGAAATTTTTATTGTCACGTGTATAGTATATTAATAATATTTTATCAAACTAGAATGTGATATAGGATAAAAAATTATACTATGAACATAGAGTTTCTCTTGGATTAAAGGAATGATTGTGATCTTATATGTATCCCTATAATAGAAAAGTGTATTAACTTAATGGTGTATTTAAAAGTAAGGGTTCCTTCACTTTATAGTTTAAAGTTAGGATAAATATGGGTGTTGAGTATATAACGATGTTATCATTTGGAGAGTTTGAAGGTAATGATATATTAGATATTCATAGGCATAGATATATCTTGTTTTTTTGGTATTTATGTCACATATTATATATTATTATTGATCAAAGGATGTATAGGTTTGTAAGGTACTCGTTATTGTTTAGGGGATTGACACAAAAACTAGTGATTCATATATGATGATTTTTAAGGGGACCTAATGATAAAAAATTTCAAATTAATATGGTTCAGTCACTAATATTGACACATAGAAGCTGATTTTGGAGGTAAGGAAATTTTGTATCTAATTCAAGTTCCAGTGGATCATAGTATATCATAAAGAGTAAGTTATTTGTGAAGAAAATTTTATCATCAGTGAATTTTTTTCATATATATTGAGTTTTTATATTATTATATAGATCTAGTTATAAGATCAGTTTCTAAAAGATATATATTTTTGGAAATCATTATGATGAGTAAAAAAAGGAGTTTTTTACCATTGATTATGGAATTTCATGAATATAAATGTATAGAGTTCCATTTATGATGTATCTAAAATTTTCAAATGACTAATTTTCCTAAAATATATTTAAGATGTTATTATTTTGAGAAATAATTGTTATTAATATTAATTAAAAGGATTGTCCCTTTATATTATATATATGCATCTGACGAAGAAATCTATGGTCATTGAGAATAAAATATAATGAACCAATTAAATTTTATTTAAGAGTCAATATAGACCTTATTTTAGTGAATTTGGGGGTAGGATTTTTTACATTTCTTTATTTTCTTGTTTCCAACATGATCAAAGATGAAAAAATCCATCTTGGTCAAAATTTTTGATGTTATTATTTCTTTTCCATTAGTTAGAAACTCAAATGTGATTAGTTATATTTGTGGAAATAAATGGAATAGATAGTCACAAAGTAATTATTATATTAGAGTCAAATGTAGATCATAGGATTAAAATTTACTAGATTGTATAATGCATTATTCTACTAGACACATTTATGCTCTTAAATGTGTCTAGTATTGATAGTATATTTCAAAAAATTAACCTTTGATTTTTATTGATGATATATCTGTCTATTATGGGATACAGGATATACATATGAAATATTTGACGATAATTTTGGAACGTCGTCCTTAAAATAAATTTTAAACAAATATTTTAGAGAATCACTTTTCGATATAAGAAGTTCATTTTCATAGACATGTTTTTTATCATCATATTGTAGTTGTGGTTCCATAAAATGTTTAAGTGGTGGATGTATGGTTGGAAATGAAGAATGATTTAAACATATATATTTTTCAAAAAAAATATTAATAGTTTATCAAAATAATCATATTTGATTTATCATAATTTTTTTATACATTATCAGAATTAAGAAAAAATAGTCAAAAAATTATTTTGATGAAATATTTTCAGACATAATTTGAGTGTCCAAAAGATAAAATAAATACTAAGTTATTAATATTCTTTCCCATGGGAGGGGTTATGTTTAAGGTTTATTGTGATAAACTCAATATTATTTTGAGATTCATACATAATATATTCATCTTGTAACAACAATATTAACAATTAATTCATAGAGGAATTATTTTCTAGGTTAGTTTTTCATGACAGTTACAAGTTACAAGAGACAATATTATATACTTTTACTAATAAACATGAATATATTTCAAAATATATAGATGGAGTTTCTTTATTATTTTCATTTTAAGATCACATAGACCCATTGAGAGTGTGATTTGGTAGATTCATCCAAATGAGAGATAATTGATGATGATGGGTCTCTAGAAGTGAGAGAGGAGTGTAGGATAATAATGAAACTATAACCTATGAATTTCTACATGGGAGAGAATTATGGTTGAAGATTATCATTGTATAGGATATTGAGTTCCATTATAATGTAAGAGGTTGCATTTTCAGATTTTTTAGACTGTAAGGTAGGGGTGTGGACATATATGTCTACCAAGGGACATACTCTTTGTGGTTGGATAAAAAGTGATGAATATAAATCTTTTTTCAAAGGCTGACCCTTAATTTTTGATGTTTTTGATATGAGGTTTTTGAAGAGTAAATAACACACATTGGGTCTAGCTTTCAGGAATATAAATGCTTTAAATTTCATTAATTAATCTATTATAGTGGTTGGGTAAGAAGAAATCAGTGAAGAAATTTCTAGAAAGACTCCCTAGATATTAACAAGTAAAGGCTAAGAATCTTGTTCTGATAATTTTTTAATAGTAATTGAGTATTTATTTCTAGAAGAGGGAGAATATTTCCATAGATTTTGTAATAATATTTTCAAGGGTTTTGAAAAGATATAATCATATATAAGTTTTTATGAATATATTAATGAAATATATTCAATTCATACTAATATAATAGTTGATATTGGTAAATATATTATAAAAAAATATGTATAAATGAAGTGGCCAAAATTCATGGAGTTCAAAATATTATTATTTCAGATCCTCATACTTTATTTACATTAATTTAGTGCCAAATATTAGAAAATCTATATGATTTCATATGATCAATCGAATTAGGATGTTGATAAAAATTCTGACATTGATGAAAATTGTAATCACCATCGAAATCAGGATGATGTCAATTATTGATTGTGTTTTCTACCAAAGAGGAAAAGGAAATTACTTCACTTCATAAAATATGGGAACTAGACTCAAAAACTGTATTCATGAATTCATAATTACAATGCTTTAAAAGGACCATCATATTTAAAAGATGCTAGCTGGAAGTAAAGGGTTTCAAGATTCACTCTAGAGCAGGTTTATAAGAAATGATTGTAACGAGGAGAATCAAAGTCTGTATGACTAAGATTTAAATGGGATGTTTCTTTATTGATATTTTATTTCTCATAAATCAAAAATTTTGGAATACTGTTGATGTAAGATGGATGAAAGAGAGGGGGTGAAGGATATGATGCTAATATTATTCTAATTGATCCTATCTATATGGATAGTGAAAATATGATTAATAGTGTATTCAGACTAATCATAATTATAATTATCATAATAATGTTTATCACATTCAAGTTATTTCAATTCTGGAAAATTGTATTCAGACTGAGTTGGAAATAAATTTGGTCAATAGAGTTTTGGGATTTTGTAATGCATTACATTAAAAGTAAGAAAATTCTAAATATGGAGTTTAACATATTCCAAGTCATGAAAGAATTCATGATACAAGCTGATGTTTACGAAATAAGAAAGTGGGTAAAGGTGGTGTTTTTATATATTAAGATAATTATAATGAGTTCTCTGGATATATATCTGTTTAAAGGAAGAGAGGAATGGGTCTTAATGTAGAAATGAATGAAATTTCAGAATTTGAAGTTGTTGAATATCGATCCTTCTTATTTGTTATATCATTTTATTCAACAGAGAAAAAAATTTAATTGTAAAAAAGTCATTGGTATCATATTCAGAATAGAAGCATGGTGATGATAAAGAAGAATCTGCTAATATTAGTCTAACAAACTCGGTATGTTATCGTAATCATTATAGAAACAGTTTTCAGAATCGATGAATGCAGGAAAAAAATAGTGTGTGGTGGCCTATACAAAAAATAAATTCAAAGATTTATCAAAATTGTAGTCATCCTTTTGAAATAGGTTGAATTACATTATAATCATTTATTTGGATTAAAAGAAGAGAAAAATGAAATATACAGATTTTTTGTTGAGGGGGGAGCTTGAAATTAGAAGAAGTTGTTTTTATTATTCAATTGGTACAAATAATCAGAGAAAGTAATTAGAATTGAGTTTGAAAAAAAGATGGAAAATTATATTCCTTCATAAATTTACATTCAATTGGTATAGAGAATCATTCTAAATTAATAAAATTGGAATAATAATAATACGAAATAATAATTTTATTGGTGTTTGAAAAGAAAGTATGAGGGAAAATTGGAGTCAAGAAGAAGATTCAACAAGGATCAATAATTAATGAAAATAGTTAGGAAGTGTGGACGAAGTCAAAATGAACCCAGGATTCATGTAATCTTGAAAATTTAGTTAATTTTGTTATGAGGAAAACTATTACAAATTCCTGCCAAATACACTCTATGGAAACTATAAAATAAACGATGTGCATCGTACTTTTTGAGATTTTGAAAATGAAGTACTATGGACAAGAGTAGAGAGAGAAACTCCAAAGTTTTAGGGAGTTAAATAATTTTTTGTTTTGTTTTCTGTGGAATTTTCTTTTAACTTATTGACTTGAATGGAGAGCATACTAGATTATAATTTATTTAGGTATTCATCATATTCTGTGAGTTATCATATTCAGATGCCTACTATATTTTTCATCATATTCATCTAGTAATATTATCAAGCTGGATAATTGGATCAGGATTTCTATATTGGGATATCTAGAGTAAGGATGCAGGATTTCTTATTTCACTCAATCATATTCTGACACAGATATATTTCATAATTATTAATTAGATTGAAATAATTGGTCTGGGCAGATCAGACCGAGAGACTTGTACTTTTCAAATCATATTAGGAAATTAGACTGAATTCCAGTATGAAGTCCATGAATTTAGTACTAGCTTCTGGGTAACAAATTGAAGATTTTTTTTTTTGAAAATAATACATTTTTTAAAATTAAAAAAATATTCAATGGTAACATGTATTGTTACAAAAATATTTTATTAACTGAATTTTGATAGAGGGTGCACACGTACTACTGGATTTTTTACATAGTGCTACATGAGTGTAAGGGAATATCATACCCATTATATTCCACACAAAAGGATTTTTTTCATGTGTATTATGTGGTATTGTATAATTTCGATACCATACCTTGATTATATCTATTATCATTGAATAAATAATTATATAAATACTTCTTCCCCTATGGATGTATATTTTTTTGTTTTAATTAGTGAAGGGAATATTTTTTACAACATATAAAGGATGTTTCACTTTTAAGGAAACAGAAATGAAAAATGTATCAATTATTCACCCCTCCCCCTCTCAGTAACACAATTATCGAAATTGGTCACTTACAACTATTATTAGAGAGAAAATATCCCTTCACATATTATTTTCTAATGTTTTTTAAGAATTAGTTGTGATGGAATATTTTAATAGGGTGAGCATTTAAGGGATTCTGAACTTAAATGATAGGAATTATCATATCTATAAAGGCATAATTCTTCTATATATTATGTCTCTTAGGTATGATATTTCAAGAGGTATTAAATATGGTTTCCCTACTCTTATTAAAAATGATCCTCTCACTAATTCTGATAAGTAAACCCATGATAATGATGTAAGAGAAAATAATTCTTTACTCTCATCACTTTATAAAAGTGAGTTTATATGAGTAAAAGGAGTTTCTAATTCCATAGATCTCTCGGACAAGATGAGTAAAATTTATAAAGGCAATAAAAATGTGAAATAGGAAAAGATACAATTCTAGATATTGAACTATGAAGATTTAAATATTTGTTAGAATGAATTATTTGGTGACTTTTTTACCAGGATGAATGACAATGTTTGGACTATCATATATATTGGTGAAAAGTTAGAAGATTCCACTATTGTTGATAAGATCATGAGAATTCTTCAAAACATTTTTGATGCCAAAGCTTCTTCATACAAAGATATAGATCCTGATGCATTATCTCTTTAATATTTTCATAGTACTCCCATTAAAAATGTATGGATAAGGGAAAACTTTATGAAGGAAAAAAAGTGATGATTGAGAAAATTCCTTAAAAGATAACAAGATAGAAAATCCTAGGAACTTTCTTGAAGAATAAGAAGATCAATATTTGGATTTCAAAAATAATATATGTTAACTTTTGGATGAAATTTTATTTTATAAAATTTTGAAAATATTTATTTGAAGGAATTAAGGTAAAAATCCCTTAAAATTTATTACATGTGGATCGATAAGAAATTTCTTTTCCTATTTTTGTCAAAGATGTGATGAAGTAGGAAGTTATAAAAAAGAAAGTGAAGAATAAGAAATAATGACAAGAAGATATTGGATGAAAACAATGATAGAGAATAAGTCTATTCCAAAAAGGAAGATAAAAAGTTCTCCAAATCCAAAAGAAGAATATTTTTGTCTATAGATGATGATCGTGAGAAGGTTACTAATGGTGTTGAATATAACATGTTTATTAAAATAGTTAATGAGGAATTTTCTTCTTATAGTGAATTTAGTTATTAAAAAGAATAATAAAGTGAATCTAAATTATAAAATTATGTTGAGTATGTTTGTGTAAATGCATATATTACAATATTTAATGATGAGGAATTTAGAATATTCATTTCCAATGATGATGAAACTCAACTTGAAATTCATTTTAAACAATATTTTAATGAATTTTTGATAAGGATTACAAGGCATGAAAAGAAAAACGTGAATTTGTATGATGAATGTTCCTATAAAATTCAGGAAACCTTTTTAGAAGAGAATAATATGATGCTAGAAAATATTGGTTATTTGAGGAAAACTTTTTAAGAAAAAAATAATAATAATGAACATCTACTGGTGAAGCTGAAGGAAAAAATAAGGAGAGATAGATCTTATCCCAAAAAATAATTTCAAAAAAGAAAAATTAAATTCAAGTTTCAAAAACTATATTTCATAAGATGGTGTGAGTTCTCTAATGGAGAAACATAATAAGGATCAATAAAAGTTAACTTCAAAGGATGATAAGAAATATGGAATTTTTTTCTAAATAGAAGGAATTTGGGAATGTTATGTTTGTTTCCAATACCAACAAAAATGAGAATTTATAAGTTACAAAATAACCTTAGTCTGAAAATATTTTCATAAATTTTTAATATGAAAAGGATTTTAATACATTTATCTAGAATAAAGATGAAAATCAAAACAAGATTCAGATTAATGATAGAAAGTTTGGTAGATCATAAATAGATAAGAAGGTTGATGAAAAGCAAGATTAAAATTCTGGTCAGTATGGATATTTCAGAGGAAAACACTCATTCTATAGATACTGATTGTATTGTGGTGGATTCATATTTGTGGATACTATGTGTTTCTTTAACCGACAACATTACTATTATTCCATAGGATATATAAGGAAAAGGTTGTGGGGGAATTAATCTCCAAAAAAAAAAGAAGTCAGAAAGGGTTATTTTAAAGAAACCTCAAAAAAATGGAGTAAGAATTGGAAATAGGTTCAAACCATTGGAAACTATTTGTGAAATATGTGAACAACCTAGACACCTGGAAAATAGATGTCTTATTTTTTTACCGACTGAACAAAATATTCTGAACAATTCTCAGAATCCATATGTTTTTTTGGTGATAAAAACAGAGTTGTTGAGTCCAAAAATAATGAATGTTCAATTATCTGGATAGAACATGTTGAGTTATCTAGGAAGATTGAGGAAAACAAATCAGTAAAATAATAGGGGAAGAAAGATACTTCTAATGATGAAAAATGTTTTCATCCTTATCATAGGATTCTAGAAATGAGATAGATGAATAAAAGAAATAACGTACATTTAATGAAAAATCCATGAGAAAAAAACCATGACTGAGAGGGGACTATCAGTCTAATTATTATTTCTTAGAAATATTTGTGGTTTAACTTTATTCCAACAATATTTTTTATATTTTTACTAACATTTAGGGAATTGAAGTTGTAAAAATAAGGAATATATAATTGATGAGTCTCTAAATGTTCTTGAAAAATTAGATAATGAGGTTATAAAAAATATGAGGTTTTTAAATGTTTTCTATTTATACACCTGAACATTCTCATATTTATTTTTATATGGTTGCTTGTAACTTTTATCTTTGGAAAATTATTTTATAGATTTTCCAAATAAAGAGAATGTTAAAAGAAACATGGAAATGGTATTATATGAATGTTTTGTTATGAAAAACATTGATCACCTTGATTATACTCTCATTTTTTCTACAAAGGGCTCATCCACGTAGACTTAGAGTTTTTTAGTAAAAGATTCTTTGTTAATAAACTATATTGAAGGCTATGTTGAGGAATAGTTACAAGACTGAACCCCTTGAAATGATACTTTTTGTAATAAGGAAGAAAATTTTCATGATGGCCCCTTTGTTTATGATTTTAATTATGAGGGAGAGACAATAGAAAGGGGTAGAAATGAAATATGGGGAGAAACAAAAGAATGGATAGAATAAAATGTGACAAAAGATAATAGTACCACTTTTTTTAAGTGGTTGAAGTGGTTGAAGTGTGTAATGACAAATATAAAAAGGGCTAGATTATTAAGGCCAAGTTTTTTTATTTGTTTTCAATAGATCTATATTTTGATTATGTAGAAGAAAGAAATTATATTAAGGAAATGATGGATGGAAAGGAATGTTTCCAGTTGAATCCAGACCGTCTGGATGAGTTAATATTATCGATCACATTGGGATGTTGATAAAAACTCACAAGATGAGGAAAATCATATTCACCATCATAATCAGGAAGAAGCTTTTAGTGATTGTTTTGGCTACCAATGAGTAAAACGAAATCACTTCACTTCATAAGTTGTGGAGATTGGAATCAAAAATTATATTCAGAAATTCGGTCATACAATACCTGAAATGATATATCATATTTTGAAGAATTTTGTTTAATGTAATGGGTCATCATATTAACTATAGATCAAGTTTTAATGAAAATATCCTAATGAGAATAATCTGAGATTGTATAAATGCAATTTAAATGTGATGATGGTTTTATAATCCAAGGGTTCTCATAAATCACATGTTGTTGGAAGACTTGTGATGAAATCATAATGAAATAAAGGGGGAGTAAAAGAGATTATTCTAATCATATAACAATTTATCATATATGGATGGATAAGGAAATGATTTACATGATCTTATTCATCCAGATCATAATCATGTATATCATATTCATGCTAGTTGAATTCTGGAAAATCATATTCTGGTAGAGTTGGAAAGAAAGTTGTTTGCTGACGTTTTGGGAAGTTTCAATACTTTCCATTAAATGTCAGATGATGATAAAGCTAGTCTTCAATGTATTCAAATCTATGAAGAGATTCATGATACAATTTGACGTTTGTGAAAATGTATGTATGTGTTGTAGAGGGGGATCAAGAATTTAGAATAAGATGTTTTGATTCATCAATTGGTACAAAGCATCATAATGAAGAATCATAATAGAGGTTGAGAAACATATTAAAGTTCCCTATTTCTTAATACATTTACATTCAATTATAGAGAATCATATTTAATTAATCAGACTGAGATAATACTAATGGTAAATCATAAATTGAATAGTGTTTGAAAATAATGTCTGAAGGAGAATCAAAATCATAGAGAAGATTCGAGAAAGATCAATAAGAAACGAGAACATTTGAGAAGTGTGGAATAAGTGAAAATTCTCATGAAATTAAAGGAATAAAACAAATTTAGGGAATTCGGTGGAGTGGGAAGCCATTTCATATTCCCACCAAAGCCACACTTGTGTCACCGATAAAGGGGATATGTACATAATATATTTTTAGATTAAAATGATGAAGAATTTTTCATGAGAGTAGAGAGATAACCTCCAATTTTTTATGTAGTGGAAGACCTTTTAGTGTTGCGTTTTGTTGAAAAAAATTCAATGGTTTTAAGTTAAAGTATAAGTAACAAGATTAGAACATATTCATATGATCATCTTATTTATTGAATTATAATATTCAACTACTGATCATTTTTTTTTCATTATATTTAGATGGTCATCATATCAATCTGGATAATCAAATAGGGATTTAGTTATCTGGATGTTTTGATTGAGGAAGAAGTAATTTTGATTTGACTCTTATTTTATGATAGATCTATATTATCATGTTGGGCTATCAGATTGAAAGAATCAGTCTGTGAAAATCTAACTAGGAGAATCATGTTGGTCAAATTGGATTGGGAAATTAGACTAAGTCCCATTAATAAGTCCTTGAAGTTCATACAAGCTTTTGGGTAATACATTTAATAATTATTTTGAAAATAATACATTTTTGAAAATTGAAAAGTAAGAACTTGTTACATGTGTTCTTTCACAAACATTGAATTACCCCAATTATGTTAGAGGGTTCACACACACTGTTTGATTGTTTACATAGTTCTACATCAGTGTAAGGGCATATTCTACACATTATATTCCTGACAAGAGGATTGTTTTCTAGTGGACCAAGTGTTGTTGGATAATATACATACCATACTAAGGAAGTAGCTATTCTTAATGAATTGTTAACCTTGTAATTATTATTTTTTCTATGGATGTGCGTTTGATTTGTTTTAAAATGGGAAATAAATTTTTTATCATATTCAAATTTTGTTTCATTTGTAAGGAAACATTATAGAAAAAGGTATCACCAATTCACCCCTCCTCCTACTTGTGATACAATTATCCTAACTAGTGACCTACAGTGCCGAGGATCAGAACATGATTTTGATACACGTATGTTCCATTGTATAATATTTTTTTTCTACAAATAAACTATCAAAATGAGAGAATAGATCCCAAATTGGAGAATATATAATGAAATTTCCTCTTAAAATTCTATGAATTAATATAGGACTAATTAAATTTGGTGGAGTTTATATAAAAAATTATCACTCATATATATTTATATGTCCCTATAATGAATTTAGTAAAATATCATTTTAATATTCTTTATAATTTTTTGAGATTAGAAAAATAAAAAAAATTGTCATGAGATTGTAAATTATATTATACTCTGGGTAGAAGTGGTTTTAGTGCAGACCATACCATCTCAATATCAAAATAAATAGTATCCCTTCCAGATGATGTGACCATTGTTTTTTTATATTTATGATAATGTATTCTATTAGATATCAACCCATCATGGGAAGTGTATAACTATGAATTTGTAGTAATAATTATTCATTTTTTATTTCACCATTCATGATATTGGATATACCAGTGAAATGAAATATTCATTGGGATTTTTGATATATTTAGATGTAATTTATTATGTTTTTTAATTATAAAAACCCTTCAAGTATATTCATAATTATACACATCTGATTGATTATGGAGGAATATATATTGAATAATATATGACATATATTTAGAAATGGTTGAGATTAAAGATCATATAGAGAGGGTACCACTTGGGTTTTTTATTCCTTTGGTAATAATTATCTAAATGGTTGGTGAAATTAATGAAATAACTATTGGAATGTGCATTTGAGATTAGGGTTCATTACCCTAGGATAGTTTTATTATTTCTTATTGATTTTGTAACATCCTGAGCCATGATTTCTTGAGCGGTTCCCCAATGTCTATGTAGTTCGGGATGAGGGATGTAGTTAAACGTCATGCGGGATGAAGATGAACTGACATGAAGTGGTATGGCCGACTGATGATGGGCATGAACCTCACAGAGGCTTCCTACGTACCTTGCATTGGTAAAGATCAAATTACATGTAGTTCGTGTTGGATTGGGGCATACACGCTAAGGCAGCCCTAGAGGGTTTTCATGGTCAATGATTACTCTAATCCCACATGAGTCATTCTAGGTGTGAGAAACAAGAGGCAGTAATGTCCTAATGATCACATATTGAAAGTTAATTCCTTGAAAAGTGGATTCAGGCTTACATCTGGTTAGCAGCCCAAAGATAAAACATGGAATTATACGTGGAACGACCCAAGGAGATAGAGATTTGGACCTACTCTAGGATGGGGGCCCAGTGGAAACAATTCCCATAGAGATAGGTATGTAGTATGGAGGATCCGTGTGCCCCTCTCACCTCTTATTCTTTGGAACTGAAGAAGAAATGTGGAGTAGGGGTACTACGTCATGCTAGAAAGGCTAGGGGATTACACCAAGATGGTTTCCCTTCCCCGCAGATAGACGTCATTTTAGAAGAGATGATCTCATTCGATGTGAGAAATATCTCACTCCCATGGAGGCGAGGTGGCATAGAGAATGTCAGAGATGGGGCACCTAGTATAGAATGCACGGAGTGAGGTCACAGTTTAACGTCATGTGCTGAGGATGATGGTGCTTTCCAGTTAAACATCATGTAGCTCGGATAAGGCGGGTTTACTACACACCCCTAGTACTTACATAACTGGAACGATTTAACCCTTGGTGAAGGGAAGGCACTGGCAATTCCATGGAGAGGGGTTGTTGAGGAGTGATCCATTGAGGGGCCCACATTACCGTGGCCATGCGAAGAAGCAATAGCTATCAGCATGCCTATGCAAATAAGCATGAGGCTAAGCAACGCAACATTAAACACTACCCAAGGGACCTTGGTATCACATTATAAAAACCTTTAAGGTCATATGGGAGAGGGTTTTGTGATGCAAATGGGTTCACAGGAAGAGTTCTTGTGAATATTTGGTGCTCCATGCAGTGGAGGGGCTTCGTGAAGCTGCATGCTTTGCGAAGTGGGGTAGACTAGCATAGGCATAGGTAATAGTTGTATATTGAGTGTTCTTTGTGAAGTGGAAAGGAATTCATGGAGTAGGGATTCACGAAGCAAGGATACCTTACAAAGTGTAGCACTGTGAAGCAATGTGATTTGTGAAGAACAATGACCCTTCTTTAGAATATGGTTCACACATGTGTGGGTGTAAATCACAAATACATAGTGCTCTGTGAAGACCCAAGTCCCCTTTAGGATCTCATTTGCGATGGCCTGTGGGCTCTGCGAAGGGCATCCCTACTTGAAGAGGGGTTATATTTGAGCTATGGGAAGGGTACCTCATAATGATCAAGTACCTGGAAGAGCGCTTTTTTCTCATGGTTTCTCATAGTAGAAGGTGCATAGCGATTTGAGAGCAGAAAAGGTGAAAGGTTGATGTATCCATCATTTGGGCTCAAGGGGATCCCGGTATTTATAGGTGAGGGGTGGCGTAAAGCCGAGACAGCTCCATGCAATCCCAGGTGGGGATCCGTGGTCATTTGAGGACTGGGTAAAGTTCATCGTAATAGTGGATCCAACCATAATCCCTTCCATGGAATGAAGCTCTCTTCATGGCACTCTTGGAGGTGTTGGTCATGTTCCCCAGGTTCATGGAGGTTGATTTTCCTCCCTCTGTGGCATGAAGATCCATGTCCATTGTATCATAACCATGGATCCTCCCGCCTCTTTGCTTAGCGACGACCACAGTGTGGGGCTCTGGCTTCGCATCTGCCGCGGTGCAGGGCTCCACAGATGGTCTTTGTGGGGCATCCCCTTTGGAGTTGATTTTATCTTTGCGATGATTTTCCTCTACCCATATTTTGGTGCCAATAGATGCCCCCATCATACATGGATGCAAGGATAAAACTATGGTCTAAGTCTTAGGTTCAGTCTCCAAAATATATTGTCCAATAGCAAAGCAAGGTTGTGAAGCAGGATCACGATGCATAGAGGTGGTGCATGGGTTGAGATCACCGCAAATCTCTCCGCAGACAGACGTGCAATGAATAAAAAGGGGTTGTCGCCTATAAAAATATGAGGTTTGCCTCTCTTTTTCTCCATTATCATCATTTTATTCTTGGAAATTATACTCTTGATTTGGGAAGCTCCCTATTCTCTATGATTTTTCTTTGTGAATTGGTCCTTTCTGCTTCGCGGCGCACAGTGAGTCCTTCAACTCTATGAGGTTTCGCTCTTCGACTTGTGTATTCTATGTCCGTGGCAGGGATCCAAGAACTGTCTCTATGATTGTGCCTCAAAATTTGAGCTTCATGGTCGAGCTCTATGATCCATGAAAAAAATTAAAAAAATTGAAGATTGAATGGCTCATTAGGAAGTTGTCATAGGGTTCCTTACAGATGCTTCCCAAAGTGAGGAAATGGATTATAACATGGGCATAATGGAACACATACAAGGCCATTAAAACCATTAGTGACAAGTGGAGTTGATTTCAGAGGGTTTGAAGAACAATCCACTATGAAAAATGATGCCTCAGTATGGCTTTTGTCTGAGGGGTGAAATTTTAATTCCTGAAGTGAGTAGAGATGATCTATCATATTGCTTTAGGATTACGGCGCAACAACGCCAATGGTTCAGGGTAGCTGATGGCCATGCATGGGTGGATTTCACACCTGTCAATGATGATTGTCTATACAACCATTTGAATAACATTGACGAGAAGGCATTGCAGCTAGAGACATCCCCTTTACTATACCACAACTTCCTAAAGGAGGCCCTGGGGAACCCTAAGAAGGGGTGGACTGATGAGTGGGATTTGCACCCAGGTGAAAATATCATGGATGACTGGGCATGAGCCTACAAGTTAAGAGCCTTGTGTGAGAATTTTGAGGTGGAGTTGAGGTGAGTGGGCCTGTATGAGGCATCTTGGGCTTCCCATTTTCACATCTATCAGTTGAAGAAGCTGATGCCAGAGTTTCTGAGTAGGTGGTCATTGAGGACAAATGCTTTTTATATTCGCCATGGGGAGGTTTGTATCAGCCTATGTGACATGAACATGTTCTTGGGGGTTCCAATGCTAGGGTTAATATATGAAGAGTTCCTCCCTGCTAAGAATACATGGGAAGACTCAGAGCAGATGTCTCCACTAGCAAAGGAATTTATGGACTTGGTGCTAGTGGAGGACAATAATTCTGTGAGGGATGTCCACTTTAATGAGTGGTTCAAGCAATTATTGAATTTCCCCAATGATAGAATGTTTTCATCAAGGCCTCAGACATACCTGAAGGGGGTTCAGTGTGGCAAGTATCACTCATATTGGAAACTCCTATAGGACAACCAGTGGAAGACATGGGGATTCAGTGTTAGTACTGAACAGAAACCAAAGGTTCTGTTGGCTGCATTCATCTCAGTGCTTATCTGCAGCTGGATTCATCCGTTGAGGGATACAAACATGGTTGTTTGACCATGCACATTCATTATGGAGTATGCATTGATGTTTCCCTTGGAATTTGGGGATGACCTCCTTGATTGAATGTTCAAACATTCCAATAAGTTTCTAACGGGTTTTTTTGTAGAACCGAAAACATCCAATGATTCCACATCCATTTGGACCTACTTTCCAAAGGTAGGCGCTCTTTAGTTTGTGGATTGATGAGTCTTAGGAATTTTCATTGGTCACGAGGATTGGAGGTCAGACTCATCACACATTTTTTAGGGGAATTATATTCTACTCTGAGTCTCTCTTTATAGATTTAAGTTATGTTCGTGAATCCTTATTACATTACCAAGTATAAAATGATATTTTCTTTAGATCTGGCAATCAATGATTAAATATGAAGGAAATTTAGAGAATATTTTATATGTATTTGAGGTTCTTCATCGATAGAGAATCATCTGTTTAGAGATTCTTGGTCAGTGGTATCCTTCGACACATTTATATAAATGTCTCTTGGTCATTATGATGACCATGCTAGTTTTAAAGCCACTCAGTGGGGCACGTGAAGTTTATTGTCATTCAGAAGGACATGGATTATTTCAGAGTTGGGATCGAACCCGCAGATGGGCTACCTATATATCCTTTGTTTAGAAAAGGAATCAGAACCCACGTAGTTCGAGTAAGGGAGTATGAAGTTTATGATTGATGGCTCAAAGAAGGATATCATAATTACTTTTACACTCTAAGCTCACATGAGTCATGATCGGTGTGAGAAAAAAGTGGTATTGGTAAAAACCAGACAATTGTTCCATGAAAGATGCAATCATAATAAATAATGTGGGGCTTATGTCTATATAACTGCCTAGATAAATGAAGATTAGGATTTACTTTAGGGAATAAATCCAAGAACAAGGTCCATAAAAGTATATGTGCTTCATGGATATTTGAATACTCTAACTTGGGGATTACTCCTAAAAAGGAGGCCCAAATTAAGAGAGGACTTATTATTGGGTTTTACTCATGAGAAGGAATCTCAGATCAATGGTAAATTAGGACTGGTTAAGAGAAATTAACACTGGGCCTTAATCCTGAGAAGGCGGCCCAGGTTAAGGGACTTTGAGAAATTTATGGTATTTGGGGCTTACTCCTAAGGAGGATGCCCATATTTGAGACTTCTAAGATTTGGGGTTTACTCCTAATAAGGAGTCCCAAATTAATGAGAACTTTCGGCATACACCTAAGGAGGATTCCCATATTTGAGACTGGGGATTACTCCTGAAAAGGAAGCCCAGGTTAAGAGAATTATGGTTGGGGCTTACTCCTAAAGAGGATGTCCATATTTGGGAACTTTAAGACTGGGGATTACTCCTATAGAGGATTCCCAGATTAGGGGACTTGGGTCTTACTCCTGAAAAGGATGCCCAAGGTTAAGGGAAATTATGATTTGGGATTACTCCTGAAAACAATGCCCAAATTAGGGATTATCTCCTTTTAAAGGAGGAGGTTGAATGAATGAAATATCTAACTTTAGTGACAAAAATATCTGTAAATCACTATGTTTTGAGAGATATTCCATAGAATTCCTTTCAAATAAGGAAGTCGAATCAAGAAATCATTCCATAAATGGATTTGAAGAGTGTCTCGAAGACTAAATCTTGAATAGGAGAGGTGGAATGGCATAAGAGGGGTGAAATGGGAAATAAGGGCACCCAAAAATCCAAGGGCGCACAAGTCCTAGTAGGCGCGGGGGTACTGCGTGGGCGCGCAAGTCCTGGTCGCGCAGGTATAGCTGCATGACACATGTGTACTTGCACATTTGTAAACCAGCATGGTAATACATGGTCGATCCTTGAACAATGCCTTTAGAATTATCCTGAGGTACTTCCAGTAGAGAGGAGCGCAAGTTTTGGTGAGGAAGTAGGGCGGCGTGCAAGTATGTTCATTTCCTTTAAGAGTAAAACACCTTAGGTGCGCAGGTGTTAGTGAATTCTAACACTCAGACCTTACTTTTCTTGTTTAGACCTTAGATTCTAGGTAAATAATTAACTTAAAAATGTTCGGAAGACCTGAAGGAGAGACTTGGGCGTTTAAAGCTCTAAATCTGAATTCTAGAAAATTTCCTCCTGAAATGGGGGGCCAACTGGGTCTATTTATAGGCTGGAGAAGACCCCAAGCATTTATCATGTCGGTCGCGCAAGTCACTTGTGCGACCATTAGGCGGCGCGCAAGTCTACTTGCGCGACCATGAGGGAACATGCGCGACCTATGGGCAATGTTCTCCTTGTTCATCCCTTTGCTGATTTTTGATGTTTTCTTCAAAGGATGAATCAATTTGCGCTAAGTCATTTCCCTTTACATTACTTTGGACTCTGTGATGAAAATGAGCATCAACAAAAATCCCCCCTCAGAGTTGGATCCAAAAGAAATGAGGATGTGACTCTGAGGAAAAGAATAAAACCAAAGGAAATGTGGCACACAAGTGTTGATGGCACAGATCTGGAGCGCGCTCGATAGAGCACGCTGGATGTAGGCGCACAGGAATCGGCGCGCAGGGGTGCGGCCTGTCCTATAAATATGTGGCCCCATTTCCATACAAAGAATCTGGATTTAAAACTTTCGAGCTCTCGCCACGCAAGTTGTCTTCTCCGCGCAAGTTGCTCTGTTTTTCGATGTTTCTTTGCTATCGCGCTGTGGTATAGGTAATAGGACTTGCACGGTGATACTTGCGCACCGAAAACTTGTGCAGCGCATTAACACTTGAGTGACACATTCATACTTGAGTGCCTTAATGACTTTGCCATTTTTTCTCAAATTTATTCACAATGTTTATGAAAAAATCAATCCATTTAAGAGTTAATTCATTCAACTCTTATACAGATTTAATAGGTCACAGGAGAATCAGAAAGTCTGATGGACTGGCTAGAAAGCGGGTTGATGACATGATGAACATCGTTGGCGATGATTACTATGATATCTGCGACAACACTCTCCCAGATTTGGCTATGTACTTGAAGAAATATCATCTTAATTTCCCATAGAGCATCTACCTGCCTCTATATGGTCATGGTCATCTACAAGGAGTAAATGATCCTGATGCAAAGAGTTATATGCCTGAGATGCAGCTGAACTGCTACTCCTCTATTTCAGTTATGTTGTGCATTAAGAGAAACAACATTGGCATGAACTTTCAAATTTTTCCTGCATGTCATTTCCTTGTAGATATGAAAATGGCAAACCCATGGGCTGAAATGTTTTCCACTACCGGTTTGGTGGAGAGAAGAAAAAAAGGCATTAGATCAATATCTGAAAAGAGTACTCTTTCCAAATGGATCTTTACTTCCAATGCTTCATTCTCAAATCCATGTATCCATCTTCCAAGTCTCTTGGACAGAAACAAAGTCACTGTTTGATCAGCAGAAAATTTTCTCAAACCGCACTCAAGAACATTCTTTTACAATTGTTCCAAGAAGAGCTGGTATCACTGCATCTCTTATGGTATCCAATTGAATGACTGAATTCCAAGTGGCTGCTGATGAAGTTCAGGATGCTGTAAATCAAATGAAGAGTTATGTTGAAAGACGTTCGTAATTCATGAAAAAGAGAATAGTCGCCAATCTGTGGATATCCTTCTAATTCTTGTGCATCAATGAAAAACACTTTCACCTTCAATCATTTGTACCTGCGTTTTCTTTTGCTATCTGCTTTAAATTTTACCCAAGACAATGGTCCTAGTAAGAATAATTTGATTTTCACTAGGATTATTATAAATAATCCTACAAACTTTGAATCTTTTAATTGCTAAATATTACCTAAATCATACAAAATATATGTTTAGTGAGCTGGAACTTGATTTTTATTCTGATTTCCTTTGTCTTTTTTCGGCAGTTTAAAGTCATGCACGTCAGACATAAAGAGGCTAATGTTTAAGGTCGAAATAGCTTTGACCGAATGGATTATAATTGACCCAATTCCTAGACAATTTATCTGAAAACATATTACCATAATCAAGTATGAGGGAAAATATGTAAACTATAACTTAAGAAAATTTGGATTTGAGGAATGATATGAAAAAGAGCTAAAAATCATTAGAATAAGTAGTTCCCAAGAATGAAGTTACCATTATTTAACAAACCCGTTAGGGGGTTGAATTATGCAGGGCCACCTAAGGGCATTGGATGCATAGTCAAATAAATAGAATCTTTTGGCTGATAGGTCCATTATGTAGACTACTTATGCAAGGCCACCTAAGGGCACGTGCTGCATAGTCCAGAAATAGGACTCTCATAAATTTACTTTCCTAGTGTTAAAAGCCAGTGAAAGTTTATAGAGATTCAAATTTTCGAAAGTATAGAGCTTGTTGTATGGAATGAGGTACTTGTATATGGAGAAGATATTTGCAAACAAGATTATTGAAGAACTGGATGGATATAACTCCTACGAAGGTCTGACCCAAATGCAGGGAAGGAGAACATAATCCATATACTTGAATACTTTCAGATCATGAAAGAGGATATGGGATAAGTATGTTAAGAATGTCTATTTTTGAAAATCCCTACATATTGTTATTAAGAAAAATAAGGACAAAAGAGGCTTTCCTCCCAAGAATTAAGTTGCCACTATTTAACAAACCCGTTAGGGGTTTAAATTATGCAGGGTCACCTAAGGGAATTGGCTGCATAGTCAAATAATAGCATCTTTTGGCTGACAGGTCCGTTATGTAGACTGTTTATGCAAGGTTGCCTAAGGGCATGTGCTGCATAGTCATGCAAAAGAACTCTCAGAATTTTGACATTTTTGTGACTATAAGTCAAGAAAAGCGTTATGAAGATTTGAAAATATTTAAGGTTAGGATTATGACACATAAAGATGGTTTTTGTCCAATGTATGAAAAGATACACAAATCAATGCTAACCATAATCATGTTGTGGCTGGGTCCTGAGTTGGACTTCACTATGTATCCCATGAGGATGGGAATCAAGCAATACATAGTTCTTGAACTACATTTTAACGTCGTGCAGGACAAAAGTATTAGAGATCTTAGTTTAGGGCCATATATCTTGGACCATTATAATAAATACATAGTGTGTGCTTTCATGGGGACTTTTCAGTCATGGGACTAAAAGTGGAATTTGGGGTTAGGCCCAAAAGACTTGGGGCAGGATTCGAGGGACACTCGAATGTTCCTATGTATCCCATAAGGATGTTAATCAAGCCCACGTAGTTCTAGAAATACCCTCTGTACAAATTTGGTTCATACATGTGAAGGGTGAAAGGAGACTTTAGTGCAATAATGATTTGACCCAAAATAACAGATTCGGGCATTGCCATGTATGCAAGTAGTCTTTGAAATGAAACATGATTGAAAAATCAATGTAAATAATGATTCCCTCTCAGGTGAGGATATCAAAGAATATTGTAGTTTATTGTCATACTAGAAAAAAGTTTTGTATAGTTTAGCGTCATATAGGAAGGACGAAAGTGAGCCAATGTAAAGGTATTGATTCAAGAGGCAGTTTCACGAATCAACATCGTATGAGATGGAGGTGAACCGATGTGAACAGATTGGTCTTGGGATTGAACCTTGGAAGGTTGCCTATGTACCCATCCTAGAAGGCAAGGATCAAAGTCCGCATAGTTCAATTTAAATAATGAATTAATGATCAATTTGTTCTTGGGGACAACATCCTAAAAAAATGGTTTTGGGACTTACACATGGTTAGCAGCCCAGAGAGGGTGTTATGGTTGGATTTTTCTCTGAGATCACGCGAGTCATACTCGGTGTGAGAAACAAGAGGTTGCAACAACCCTAATGATGCACAGTTTAATGTCATATAGGACATTTGAAGGGAATATTCAGTTTAAAGTCTTGTAGTTAGAACTATTGGTGTTGCATAGTTCAATGTTATGTAGCAGGGGTAAAGCACTATTTAATGTCATGTAGGACATATTAAAGGACATTCTGTACAATTTAGCATTTTGTATTCAAGACAATGGGGACAATACAGTTTAATGTCATGTTAGACAAAAAGAAGATTGTACAGTTTAATGTCATGCAGTAAGGACAAAAGAGTACACCATTTAACATCATGTTGGACGTAAGTGCGAATAGTTTAAATTCATATGCATGGACTGTTGGTTATGCAGTTTAACGTCTTGCTGGAAGTAAGGGACTTTTATACAGCTTAGTGTCATGTAGATTGGACAGTACTGTTTAACGTCGTGTTGGAAAATATAGGGACAATACAGTTTAACTTCATGTTGGACAAAAAATGCAAACAGTTTAAGGTCATATGCATGGACCATGGATGATAGATTTTGTGTTTATACAAAATAATTCTTCAAAAATCTGGCATTGTTTGGAGTAGTGGTGAGTTCTCCATCCATTAATATTAAAGAATAAGCTCCATTCGAGTAGACCCTATGTATTGAGTAAGGTCCTTCCCATTTTGGCTATTGCTTGGGAGGTTTCTTTCCTGGTATCATTGGAGTTCTGATAACTAATACCAACTCTCCCTGGGAGAATGAATGAAGACGAACTTTTTTGTTAAAAGCTCGTGCTATTCGATTCTAATAGACTTCCAAGTGATGCAAAGTGCACAATCTTTTCTCATCTAACCATTCCAATTCATTCAATCACTTTTGAGATTGTTCATCTATAGATGATTGATCACAAATGGAAACTCTGAGCAAGGTTAGTTGACCATCAATTGGCAAGACTTCTTCCGTTCCATATACCAATGAATATGGAGTTGACCGCGTTGCAAAGCGGGTGGTAGTCCGATAAGCCCATAAAGTATGAAAAAGTTTATCAGGCCATGACCTCTTATCTTTATCCACCATCTTTTGCAGTATATTTGAAAGTGTCTTGTTGAAGGCTTCTATCTGGCCAATGGCCGCTGCATGATACCGAGATGAATGGTTGGATTTGATGTTGTATTCTTGATACAACTTCTTCACCTCGCATGAACAGAATTTGATGCCATTTTCCGTCAATATGGTATGAGGGATACCAAATCTGGTAATGATGTTAGACTTGATGAAGCTAACAATGCATTTAGAACTGACGTCCTTGAGAGGTATTGCCTCTGCCCATTTGGAAAAGAAGTCAGTAGTAGTAAGAATGTACATAAACTGCTTGGTCGTAGCCGAAGGGTAAGGTCCCACCACAACCATTCCCCATGTGGAAAATGGCCATGAGTATTTAGCTGTATGAAGAAAATCTGGAGGTTGATGAATGAAGTTTGCATGTGATTGGAATGAATGAAACTTCTTTGTGAAATCGACACAATCTTGTATCATTGAAGGCCAAAATTATCCAAGACTTCGAATCTGATCAGACAGTCTATGTCCAGACTGGTGGGCACCACAGACTCCTGCATGTACTTCTTTCATGACAGCCATTGTCTCTGCACCATTAATGCATCTGAAAAGAACTCCATCAAAACCACATTTGTAGAGAATTTTCTATAGGTGATATGGGCTATCATAAAGAGTAAAATTGACCACACGTCACTGGATTTGTTCTTTCTCGTCTCTATCAGGTGGAAGTGTTCCATTTTGAAGGTATTCCTTGATAGGTGACATCCATCCTGTAGTATGACCATACGGTTCGGGAATGGGACTAATTTCATTAATTTCCTCTGTTTTGATTCGAACATAAGGTGAAATTGCACGATGGTGGGCAATACTGATGGTTGTCTCATCCTGATTTTGATCGGCCAGAGCTGTGGCTATATCAGACAGTGCATCAGCTTGAGCATTTTGTGATATTGGGATATAAGAAAATGTCGGTTCTGAAGGGAATTCCACCATTAACTCCCTGACGTAATCATATAAAGGGATTAGTTCTTCTTTTCTTATGGCATAATCCCCATTGACTTTTTTGATTACCATGTCTGAATCACCTTTCACCTTTAAGTGATTCACTTGTGCTTGAAGTGATAATTCCAAGTCTGCGATGAGAGGTTGGTATTCTGCTTCATTATTGGTACCAGCTTCCCACAATAATAAGGAATAAGGAAACACTTCCTTTTCTGGAGAAATTAGCACAATTCCTAAGCCAACTTTTTGAATTTAGGATTTTCCATTTTCCTCCCTGTTGGACTTCTGGAAGCACCATCAAAATACATTTCCCATGCCTGAAGACATTCTTGAATAGAGAAGATTTACTCATGAAGGAGTTCAATATCTGAAGATGTGTCTTCCACTGAAGGGTGTTCAGCCAGGAAATCAGCCAGATCTTGGCCCTTTATCGCCTTTTGAGATACATACTGAATGTCGAATTGCTACAAAATAACTTCCCACCTTTCCAGACGTCCTGTAAGCATTGGACGACTAAGGATGAATTTGAGCGGGTTATTGAGAGATACCAATTAGACCTCGTGATGTTGCAGGTAGTGTCTCAACTTCTGAACTGCAAAGATTAATGCCAGGCAGCACTTCTCAATACTTGAATATCAGGTTTCTGCTTCAAGCATAGTTCGACTAAGGTCGTAGAGGATGTTTTCATTCCCATCATCATTCTTTTGAGCAATAAAGGCACCCAATGATCTCTCTAGAGCTGTCCCGTAGAGGAAAAGTGGTCTTACTTCAATAGGTGGAATGAGTACCGGTGGACTCAAGTGGTATTTCTTGAGAATATCGAATTCTTCTTGATATTCTTCAGTCCACTTGTAAGTGACTCCCTTCTTCATCAATTTGGTGAAGGGTAAACTTTTTCCTACCAAATTGGCGATGAAACGCCGAATATAGGCTAAGTTTCCTTGAAGTCCTCTTTATTATTTCAAATTTTGAGGAGGTGACATACCAAGGATTGAATTGGTCTTCTCAGGATCGACTTCAATACCACGATGGCGTACAACAAAGCCGAGAAATTTTCCTGAGGTTACCCCAAAAGCACATTTTAATGGGTTCATCTTCAAATTATGTTGTCAAAGCTTGCAGGATATGACTTCCAAATCAGCCAAGTGATTAGAATGTTGTTTGGATTTGACCACCAAATCTTCCACATTGAATTCAAAAAACTTCGCTAAGAGTGGTTTGAAGATACAATGCATGGCGCGCTGATATGTTGCTCCCGCATTCTTTAAGCCAAAGGGCATTACCCGGTAGCAAAACACACCCTGAGGGGCTATGAAGGCTGTGGATTCCTCGTCTTCAAGGGACATTCTGATCTTATTATATCCAGAATATCCATCCATGAAGGAAAGTGCTTCATAGCCAGCTTTTGCATCAATTAAAAGTTCTGTAATTGTAACTGGTAAATCATCCTTAGGACAATGCCGATTAAGATCTCTGAAATGGATGCAAACTCTAATTTGTCCATTCTTCTTCGTTACAGGGAAAATATTAGCCAACCACTTAGGATACTGAACTTCTCTAAAGATGTTATCTTTGATAATCTTATTCACTTCAGCTTTAATTTTGGAAGCATAAGTTGTGTGTGTTCTCCTCACGGCTTGCATGAATCCTCGATGTTCTTCTGGTAAACCCAAATTATGAGTAGCAACATCAGGATCAAGCCCAAAAATTTCTGTATAGTTCCAAGAAAATATATCTCTATTTTTCTTTAGAATGGAAATATTCATCTCTTTCTCTTGAAGAGTCATGGACGCACTGATTAAAGTGGGTCGTGGATCTTCTTTTGTACCCATATTTACTTCTCTCGGTTCATCCACAGTGGTAGAGATACCCTCTACAAATGCTGGAGGAGCATCACTGAGATCTTCCTCTTCCTCTTTATCATGTGTTATTTCTTCCATTTCTACTTTCATAGTATATGATAAAGCAAAATTTTCATGATCAGAAGAGATGTCAAGATTTGCACATCTTGAAGAAGAAGCTTCCATTTCCGACCCAATTGATGATGAAGGGTCTTCTTTGGTTAATAAAGAGGAGATGATGGATTGAGAATCGACATCATTGTTCACCTCCGATGTTGCTATAACTTCTTCTATCCTAATTGGTGAAGTATAGACTTGTTGGATTTCAGCAGATGAAATGAAGATGTCACCATTTGTACTTTCATCACTGCTTGGTGGGTTACCAATTTATCCCACATTGTCAGGCTCGATTGCCGTAATTGACATTACGGATCTTTCTATAAGAGTATTTTTATTTGGGTTTATCTTTTCAATTTTCTTGATAGGAAACATAATCTGTACTCACATGTGTAAATGGATTTACTGGAATCTTCTCCAAACCATATGGAGCATTAACTTTGGTAATCTCCTTTGTTGTAGATTTCCCCCTTCCCTTCATGTGATAGAATTCCGACTCAATGTATTGAGACTCACATGTCTTGAACGGGGCCATATCACCATAAAATGTCCCAACTTGACCATCAAAACAATATTTGAGACATTGATGGTATGATGAAGGGATAGCCGCATGTTGATCTAGCCAGGGTCTTCCATGAAATATGTTGAAAGATGAGTCTTGATCAACAACCATGAAATCCAAATTGGATACAAGATCTCCAAACTGAGTTCTGAGTGTATCTTCGACCAGTGGTTCTTGTTCATTTTTATCATAACCTTGTAAAATCATGGTAGAAGGAGATAAATCAGATTCTGTGTGGCCTAATAGAAGAAGTGCATGAATGGGCATGAGGTTGACTCCTGAACCATTGTCAATGAAAGCTCTTCGGACGTCTACGCCATTGACCTTTCTAGATAAGTACAAAGGTTTAACATTCCCATGCACAAAATAATCTTCATATTCATTAGTAAAAGATATTACTGGATGGAATTCTACTGGATTATTCTCTATGTGATAGACTTCAGCTGCAGCAATTTCAGTTTCAAACTCATGAGGACTTGACAAAGCCTCGATGAGTGCTTTCCGAAGATCTTTTGACAGATTCAAAGCATCCAGAATTGATAACTTGGTTGGTACATGGGACAAGTGTTCAAATACATCATACTTTTGATCCATAGGTCTACATTTCCCAACAGGGATATGTGGTTTAGCAGGTACCTTGGAAGCAGATGCTTTGGAAGTTGATGCATCTTGTATTGGGATAGGAGTTGGCAATATTCCTGGTTTTGGAAGATTAGACCGATAGATCCATTTACCTGCTGAGAGGAAGAAGATGGAACCTTCAACTGGTCTTCCAAAATAAATGTTCTAGGACTGAATTTTCTATTGGTATAAGAAATTGCTTGTTCTTGCTAAGATTGATGAAGGGCTCTACCATGAGTTTCTGTTGCGTACACAGTTCTAGTAGGGGTATAATTGGAATAGTGTATTCTGAAAGATCCATGTCTTCCCCTGTATCCTGAGCCTCTAGAACTTCCTCTGATTCCCCTATTTGATATAGGGAATTCAGGCTCATCGAAATAGATACTGTGACTGGCATATGGATCTGTTAATTGAATCATATTAACAGAACCTAAGATTAACTCTTCGTCTGATGAAAACTCTGCCTGATTATCCTGTTTAGGTTGTGCCATTTGGTGGGGCAATTCCCGTTAATTTGAAGTAGATGGCATGAAGTCTGCCAAAGTCAAAGACAACATAGACTTTAACACATACTCATCTTCTTCTGATTCTTTTTCTTTCTTTGAATCATGTCGTTTCGTTGAGGACTTTCCCTCTGATGAAGAAGGTTTTTCCACAACATTCATGGATGAAGACACAATCGGTTTCTTTAATTGTGTTCACAAAATAGAATGAGTTCAGTTTATTATCTTTATGAACATCCAATAATCATACATTTGAGAATTTTTTCTTTTGACTTCTTTCCATTCGCCTTCCTCCTCTGGAACTGTAGCAGTAACACATGCTACCTGAGCTGAAAAACCTTTCAGTTTGACTTGTCCGGATTCGACCATCTTTTATAGGAGGTCTTTGAAGACAAAACACTCCTGGATGGGATACCCCAAAATTTGATGAAAAGGGCAATAATTGGGACGATCTTCATCTCCTTCCTTGTTTGGACTCTTAGGCCTTGGCAATTGAACCAGATTATTTTCCAGAGCCAAAATGAAGTAACTGGGAACTTTTTCATTTCAGAAAGAGTATGTTTTTCTCTTCAAATCCTCAAATAGTTTTTGTCTTTGATCTCTTTGATCATCTGGACAAAAAGGACTTTGTTTTTGGTGCTCAAGAGGTGGAGCCCTTCGAGAAGATGGAGGTTTTGAAGTAGAAACAGGTACATGTGCTTGTTTAAGCATAACTGTAGCAGTTTCTGCTTTACCCATTCTCCTTCCTGGAGCTGATGGGATTACACGAGATTTAGCCTTAGCATGTATAAGGGAATCTTCAATCTACTGAGCGATTGAAGTAAGGCCTCGAAACCCTCCTGTGTATTTCACAGGGATCAACGGCATGTGTAATTCATCACGCAGATTTGTCACACATATTGGAAATAATTCCTCTTGAGGGAGTGCTATGCTTAGGGAATATGCTAATCCCTTCCAGTGAGCAATGAAATCAGAGACTCTTTCATTCTCCCTTTTATTACAGTTTGTAAGATCAAAAACTGTTGTCTTTGAAAAAGTTGAGCTAAATTGGAGAAGGAATTTTTGGCGAAGATCCTCCCATCCAGTAATTGACCAGGATTGCAAGATTGTATACCAGACAAAGGCTGGTCCTTGCAAGGTCCGCACGAAGTATCTGAGTTTCACTACTTCTTGCTGTTCCGGAGTTCCCATCATAGGATCGCATCAAGACACATAATGCGTCAAATTCTGTTCAGGATCGCTTGATCCATTGAAAATAGGGAATACATGGTTCCCAAAACTTGATGCGGGGGAGATAGAATCTACCCATTCATGGTAAGATTTCTTTTATGGTTCAACCTATGCACGCTTCCCTTCCATAGTTTCTAACCGAGTTGTTATTGAATCAATGGTAGTTATTAACTTTTGAGAAACATCTGGTTGAACTTGTACTTGGGTAGGTGAAATGAATGGAGCTTGGACAGATGTGGTAGGTGGTGCTGTAACTGATGGTAGCACTGCCAACTGTTGTTGCACTTGACCCATAGGATTAGACCTGTGAGGGTGTACTAATAGAGGAGGATATTCTTGATCCATCTCAGTAGCTGCAACAAATTCCCTTGGCTGACTGACTCTAGCATGCTTAAGAAGAATACTACCATGAAGTAGTTCTGTATTAAACCTCCTTAATTCCTTCATTTCTTCCTCTTGTTGTGCAAATCTTTGCTCTAGTGAGAGCAATTGGCCTTCTCCAGAGGAAGGATATGTAACCTGATTCTTTCCCCTCTCTTTGTTGGATCCTTTTTGGAGAGGGGGAAGTGTGTTACATTAAGGAATACCTAGGTTCTGAGTAATCCTTTGATTTCGTGTACGCACACCTTCTTAATTTGTGTCGGTGCGTACATCTTCTTGAGTAGGAATCTCTTCATCTGATCCCTCTAAATGAGCCTCATCTGGTGGATCAACAACAATGGCATTAATGACATTAATTGATGCATAACGCATTGCATCTCTTCTATTAGCATTTTTGTGATATTGTCTTCTTCCATGTCTTTGATGAGACATTTCCTTTTGTTGATTCGATCCCTCAAGAACTTCTTGACAGACCGTAATTTGGAGATAATATCCTGATAATTTGGCTCTTCGTTCCTCTTGTGGCTTCTTCCCCAATAGAGAAAATACCGATTTTATTTGAGGTAGGGATTGATGATTTGAAAAAGTCCCCAGTCCAGTTGACTGGGGCTATTCCTACTGTTCCTGCTCAACCCCTTGAATAATATTTGTTGATTCCGAGGGTTGGTTTAAAAGAGTCCCCAGTTTGGCAAGCTGGGGTGGCTCTTGACATGCTATGTCCGAGACTTTCTTTAAAGCTCTCCTGATCTTGTAGACCTTGGTCCAGAAATTAGCTGGATGCATCAACCTGCATCCAATTTTATCACCCGGTTCAAAAGACCATTGGATGATTTCTGACACTTATGTCACTTGGTGATGTGCTTGCTCCATACAAGAGGCCTGTTCAATATTATCATTCACTTGATGAAGGAGTAATTCAACAAATTGTTCTTTATATGCTTGATTTTGAGAGGAACTATTGGAAGCCTGTTCTTGGGTAAGCTTTTGATTACAAACAATGCCCATTGACTTTGGCCGGCCATGGGCAATAACATTGCATGAGACCATTTTCGGCGGACTTTGCTGACTAGAGAGTAAATTGAATTGTAGTGCTCCCGGAACACCCCATCCTATGATATGAATACCAGATGGGGCATTGGCAATTAACTAGCACAACCTTCTTAGTGCATCAAGGCATGAACGCTGAAGGGATCTCTGTTGCTTTTCAGTTGTCGGATATCGAGAGACTGATAGAGATGCCAAATCAATCTGGCGTTGTAACCCTTCTATTATCTTAACATGATTTTTATATTCATTATAAGATAATACTTTCTTCTTCAACTGACAAATAGTTTTCTATATGTTGAGACGAATATAATAAATTCCATCTTCCATCAACATCGTTGGAATGTCATACTGAGTGTTAGCCGAAGGCCAAAACATGACTGGTACTTCACCTTTTTCCAGTTTTTTTCTCATGTCCAACATTTCCTCTTTATCATTAAATGATAATTCTTCTACCTGATTTGACTAGAGCGGGTTATTACTTGTTACGTCATCAGATTCAACATGATTGGTAGAGAAATCACTGATTAAACTAGAAGATTCATGACTTAGGGCTGGTTCGGAGAATGACCTACACCCTGGGCTATCTTCTGATTGAGAAATTTTTTCACCTTCTAGTGATAAAGCATCAGACATGACTGGTTTCACATTTTCAAGTGCCTCAAGATAAGAGGGCATTCTCAGAACTACATTTCCCACTGGAGCATTTTCTGGGAAATGTGCATCACTACTGCAGAGAGGACTTTCACAGAGAAATTCATCATCATGGGGAGGACCACCATGGTGGGTTACAGTAAAAGATGAGATCTCTTGCTCCTTGTTATTCTGGCCACACAGAGGGTTCTTGTGGCTCTCATCTGAAGATGAAGCATCGAGGTCACACGAATTGTCATGAAGAAAGCCTTCATGATGAAGTATATGTTGAAGCCCTTCGGAATTAGTGTTCCCAATATTGGGAAATGAGGGAGTAGAATCTTTGATTCCATCAGATAATTGTCTGAGGGCTTCAAAAACACCAGCATCGAGCAATTCCTTGTTACATATTGGCTCTTGATCTTTTGATTGTGTTGGGCGGGTCGTCTTCTTAGACGCCTTTTTACTCGCCTTGGAAACCACTTGTTGGCGAAAGTGGATGCTCTGAGCAGGTTTTTGTGCATGATCAGGAGAGATGGCTAGGTTAGGCTGATGATCTCCACTCAAATCAGGTGTATGTGCCTGACTTGGTTGTCCGTTTGATATGGTGGAGTATTACCCACAACGCTCTTGGACTGGACCATATGTGTGTGTCTGTTCCGGAGTAAACTGTGGATGTGTTACTCCACTGGTAGGGATAGATTTATGTGTCTTTCCCTGAGATGCCACTGAAGTTGTTATAATATCCTGGCAGGCATCCAGAATATGAGCAGGGATTTGCTTCTTCTCTTTCACCATTTATAGAATATGCTTGGTGACTTCAACTGCCGGAACGAGGATATAAATCCATTCCGTGATTGGAGGAGGTGTATGTGCCTGCTCCTGTCCTCCTTTTCTTGTCAGTGAATACTGACAGTACTCAAGTGTGGGGGAAAAAAGTTGAGTCTGCCTCCTGTTTTCCATAGGAGATTTCCAACTAACATCTCTGAATGATACCAAATAAGACTGTTGGTAGGCTTGATTAATACTAGCAGGTGTATGTGCCTGCTGATTGCACTTCGCCGAACTTGGTTGATGAGCTCCATTATATGTAGTCAGACAAGCCTGCTGACTAGCTGATGATGTATAAACAGGTGTATGTTCCTACCTATAGTACTCTGCTAGAATTGCCTGGCGGGATTGGCGTGATGTAGCCAGACGAGTCTACTGGACAGCAGAATAAAAACGGGCAGTTTTGTGTGCCTGTTCATTGCTTTCCACCAAGATAGGTTGGTGGAATTCTCCGGAGATGGTAGATATGAGAACCTTCTCACTGTTGACCAGATTTCGCCTCTTGTGATTCGTCTTTCCTGCTCGGGTTCGAGGAACCTGAGCCGAATGCCTGGATTCAACACCATCATCATGTTTAGGGTGCACTGCTACACGAGTTTTCAGGCGATTATTGGTCGTAGCCCTCGGGAACGACTCATGTCTTCTTGAATTAAGGCCCTGAGGGACTTGCTCATTCAACTCCCCAAAATAAGGGAGCGAATGGTGATTGTGTTCCGAGGATAACGACCCGAAATGGTTGGAGACGGTGTTTAGCACTGCCTTCTTATTGATCACTGGTCATCGTTGTCCGGACGACCAGTGTGAGTTGTTCACTTGGAGGGCTTGTCGGGCAGCCTCCAGAGTTGGGATGGTACCATGTTAATGGTACTTCTTAACCAGCGCATTTGATACCCAGCATTGAAGACGCTGAGTAGGTGATGTCATCCTTAGAGCGGATGATGATCCAATAAGAGTAGCAGTAGTGGAATTTGGAGCAGCATTATTCATAGGTGTGAACTTGAGAGCAGCCATTTCTGGAAATGTGGAAGATCTTGGAAAAGAGTGCGTGTTTGATATAACAGACGTAGTCATGATAAATTCAGACACTACATCTTTTGGATGAGAACATATGTCAATGATTTTTTTTCGTCCCTCTCATTGAGTTTTAAATAGGGGCCTATCAAATAGGTAAAACATCATTTTAACTTGGTTAAGGATTCACGTCGGGTTCATCATTTTCTGTTTCCCTCAGAATTTGGGGATGACCTCCTTGATTGAAGGTTCAAACATTTCAATCGGTTTCTAACAGGTTTGTCTGTAGAACCGAAAACATCCAATGATTCCACATCCATTTGGACCTACTTTCCAAAGGTAGGTGCTCATTAGTTTGTGGACTAATGAGGATTAGGAATTTGCATTGGTCAAGAGGATGGGAGGTCGGACTCATCAAACCTTTTTAAGGGGAATTATTTTCTACTCTGGGACTCTCTTTATAGATTTAAGTTATGTTCTTGAATCCTTATTACATTACCAAGTCTAAAATGAGCTTTCCTTCATATCTAACAATCAATGATTAAATATGTAGGAAATTTAGAGAATCTTTTATATGTATTCGAGGTTCTTCATCGATAGAGAATCATTTGTTTTGAGATTCTTGGTCAATGGTATCCTTTGACACATTTTTATAAAAGTCTATTGGTCATTATGATGACCATGCTGGTTTTAAAGCCACTCAGTGGGGCACATGAAGTTTATTGTCATTCAGAAGGACATGGATTATTTCAGAGTTGGGATCGAACTTGTAGATGGTCTACCTACATATCCTTTATTTAGAAAATGAATCAAAACCCATGTAGTTCGAGTAAGGGAGTATGATGTTTATGATTGATGGCTCAAAGAAAGATGTCATAATTAATTTTACACTCTATGCTCATGTGAGTCATGCTCGGGGTAACGACCCAAAGTTTCATTAATGGAAAATCCCTCTTGATCCAGTTAAATATCTATTTATAAAAAAATGTTTTTATAAGATGTCAACTTCTTTGATTTTATGTTAAGAGTTTTGACCGTTACTTTTATAGCCGTTGAACAGTGATCACATGATTAGTATAAATATAAGGCTTTAACGAACCCAATTTCACTAAAACAAAGGAAGCGATGGCCTCATCCAGTAGAATTGCCCCTTACGAAGCCCATTTATCGGAGCTCGGAAAAGAGGTGGCATCCTTGGGCTTCGCCCTTGACCAATCCCAAGCTGAGCTTCATCATGTCAAGCTCGAATGTGACCATCTACTGGAAATGTGGAAGTTGATTGAAATTACCACTAGAGCGATGTTATCTGAGCCACCCCAAGAGTCTGTCACCATCACACACCTTACCCTTAGGTCTTATGCGGCTGTTTTAAGAGGTTATGTAACAAATAAGTAGTATTATGTTCATTTAAATTATTTTTTGTATATAATAATGAATATAATTTCTATTCAATTTTGATACATTGTAAATAGTTTTTAAAGTACAAATGGTGTTTTTATTTATAATTTAATTAAGAAATATATTTTATTAAATTAAGAGATTTTTGAATTAAATAATATTTTACTAAAATAAAAATATTATTATTAAATTTATTTTTATTAAATATAAATGATCTTATAATTTTATGAATGCAATTAAATTTTTTATTAAGGTTTGAAATCTATTTCTGTCAAAACCCGTGAATTTTCGATAAATGTTGGTTTTTATTTTAAAAGTGAAAATTAACATATTTAGAAATTTTTTTAGATAAAATAAATGTCATTTCTGGAATCAGGACGTCGAAATTATCCAATGGTGAATTTTTCATAATTTTCTAAGACAGCCAAATTTTTGGGAAAAAATTAAATACCGTTTAAATATATAATGTATTTTATGACATCATAATGACCCAATGGTGATGTAATAAAATACCATAATCCTTTTGTTAGGCCAATATATGTTTTATCATTAAAATAATGTGATTTTGGGATTTTTTGACTTACTTTTCAAAGCATTAATGGACCCCTCAAGACATATTCAACACTTTTCCTTTTTAAATTAATTTCCATGGGAGTGTGACTCACCTCCACATAAGCAACCTTATTATTTTAAGAAGTTCGTACTTGGGCCTTATAAAATATTGTTTTCAGCTTCCCTTTGCCAAAACAATGGGCAAAAAACCATGGGATGGTTTGTGGTTTGGATTAATTTAATGTAAGGGGACCCAAACCTAAATAATAAAGAATTCCCTCACCTTTCCTATATAAACCCACCCAAGATCCCACTTCCTCCTCACTAAAATCCCTTGGAGTTAGTCCAACCTCTTCCCTACTCTCTTTATAATCCTCCCTAGGTGCCTTAAGCTCCCAAGAATCCTATCACAAGACTCTCTCTAGCCTTTGGAAGCACATTTCCAAGTAAGGGTTTTTTCTTCCTTTCTCATTTTTGTCAATTTTCTTTAAGTTGTATTGTCCTATTAATTTCAATTATGAAAGCTGGGGTATGGTTTCGAACCACCCCCATACTTCCCTATTATTGTTTGAATGATGGGAGACCCCTTTCTCTTTCATTAAATGCCTCCCATGTACACCTGTTACTATGCCGAAATTCCGAAAGGCACTTCTCTCTCTTCTTTTACATTCAAGCAATACTTTTGTATCATGAATCTAAATTCCATTTCAATTGTTGGGACATGTATCTATATGACCTCTTTACTGTCCATTACATTTAAATATTATGTGTAACCCCTTTCTCTCTCATCAACCTTTTTTTATGAATTCTTATGTCACGCTGTTACGCTGCCGAAATCACACCGATTTTCTATGCCAATGTCATTGTGTAGTGAATACCATGCCCATTTCTCCATCAAGGGTATTCACCTTTATACACATTTAATTATTTATTGTAAAGTTTTATTTGTTAATTCCATATTCCTTTATCGCGGAATAAATGATTATGTTTTATGAATCCATTTTTTATGATCCATGTGGCACACTTATGCATGAAATGAAATGTTTAAGAAGGGTGCGCCCTTATAGCACTCCAATGCATTGGGTAAAGTATAGTATCATGATACATCAAGTGCAATGAGTGTGGAATCATGCTAATTCAAGCGAAACGAGGGTTTACTTGTGCTTCATGTGCAGTGAGGGTTTACTCATGCTCCATGTGCAATGATCCATGGCTCATGCTAATTCAATGTTATGTGTTGTTGCCACATTTCCATGTTATGATTATCATGTTTTATCATGCCTTTATTTTCATGTTTCTTTTATGATATATTTATATGCCTATTTTCTAACATGTATTGTACTCCTCTTTTAATTCCATGTGTACTCCCTTACTGGGCTTTATAGCTCACCCTTTTCTTATGCATGTCCTCAAGTTATCCCATGCAATGCTAAGTACGAAGGAATGTAGTGGTAATGTAATGGAAGTTTTCAATAAAGTTGTTGTATTTCATATTTTATGTTTTTAAGTAATGATCCTAAGCCCCAAAGACACTAAACCTCTCGATCTTCTTTGTTTTATCAAGTGAAGTTTTATGTAATAAATCATATTTAAGTTGTAATAAAAAGGAGGGTTCCCATAGTTGGTATCAGAGGATAGGTTTAGTTATTTTTGGGATTAGGAAAACCCTAGTAAATCCTTAGATACAAGAATAAGTATAATAATAACATCCCTATGTTTTGGTAAATACTAATTAAGTGGTTTATCAAACAAATACATCCCTGTTTGGATATGACCAGGTAGAGGCGGCTCTGGCACAGATGTATCCTAGGGGTAAAACCCAAAAACACCGCTTTGAGCTAGACTCGAACGGGAACTGGTGCACGACAACGGGCCTTGCTTCACTCTTGGTTACGACACTCCCGGGGGATATGTTTTGATAAATTCACAATCTTGGTATGAACCCTTATTAAGGTAAAAATGCCCCTAAGAATATATGTTATAAAGTAGGTCATGAAAAGCCTAGATTGAATCCTATAGACTCATGAGTTAAAGAAATTAAAGTTTATTTATAAGTCATCAACTATTGTCTTTGGATTACCCTTTATATGTTACCCATAACTTTCCTTTTATTCCATCCAATGGCTAGTAATAGGAGGACTCGGGCTAACAACTATTTTAAATATCAGTGTGATGATTGTACTAATGAGATGCCCAATCCAATGGGAGCGGGAATCGCAAACTTTGTCACGCTTCTCTCTTAGATTACTCAGGTTTTGAATAGAAACACGGGTCAAGAGGAACGTTCAACCCCCCCCCCCCCCCCCTCCCAGAAAGAACAAGTCGCTATCGAGAGCATCATGAGACAAAGGCCTCCTACTTTTAGTGGATCATCTGATCCCACGATCGCTGATCAATGGATCAACTCCAATGAAAAGATCTTCTCCATCCTTCAATGCTCTGAACAAGAGAAGGTTCTCCTGGCTTCTTATTGTATGGAAGGTGAAGCTGATAAATGGTGGACGCTGATCAAAAATACGAAGCCTGAGGAGGCGATCCAGGCTTCAGAATGGAAGGAATTCAAGAAGATGTTTTTCGATAAATATTTTCCATGCACCCTTCAGCTTAAGATGGAAAGGGACTTCCTTTCCCTCAAGAAAACAGATGAGGAATATGTTGGAGTGTACAAGGAAAACTTCACAAGGCTTGCACGATATGCTTCCGGATTTGTCGTTACCCCCGATTGCAAGGTTGACCGCATATTTGGTGGGATGAAACCTATCTTGCGGAAAGCATTTGCGATCCGTGACTTCGACAACTATGAGGAAATTGTCCGATGTGCCCTCAAGGTTGAAATAGAGATTAGGGAATCACAGGGATATCATGGGGACAAGAAGCGTAAGGTGTACTTCAATGCTGGTGGTCCAATGGATAAATCCAACGGCGCTAAGAAGTTCCAGCACCCCACTTTCCAAAAGTGTGGAAAGAAGAACCCTGAAAATTGCCTTAAGGGGATGAGAAAATGCTTCAGGTGTGGAAGAGAAGGGTACCTAGCTATTAACTGTCGGCAATAAGGAACCGTGGCTTCAACAGAGGAGAGGAACGCTCCTTTAGAACCTCAACGCGTTGTTCAATGCTACAAATGCTAAGAATCAGGTCATTTTGCAAATCAGTGCCCTAATCCAAGGGTTATCGAAGGCAACCAAAAACCTCCAAGACAGCAAGGAAGATCATTTTCCATCACTTCTGCTGAAGTGAACCCCGACAATGATGTGGTGACAGGTACGCTAGTTATTCATTCAATAATAGCTAACGTACCTTTTGATTCAGGTTCTACACATTCTTTTATATCTCGAAAGTTTAGTAGAACAATCCTAGCACCACCACAAATCATGGAAGTAAAGATGTCAGTGAGTACGGTAAATGGATCAATAATTGCATCCCATGAATATAAGTCCTCCCCTGTTATAATCTGTGGATTAAATTTCCTAGAGAACCTCGGTATACTCCCTTTGGTGGAATTTGATGTAATTCTTGGCATGGATTGACTTTCCTTATATAGAGCCAACATAAATTTTCGGGAGAGGGAAATCACACTCCATATGGAGAATTGATCCCCGATTCATTACAAGTGTCAGGAGGAAGATGAATCTCCTTTAGCTCCATCATCTCAAGCATGGATATTACTGCCCTATGAGCATGCGTATTTGGATCAGATGATTGAGTCCAAAGAAGAAACCATCCTTGAAGAAATGCCTATTGTGAGGGAATTTGTGGAAGTGTTTCCCAATGAACTGCATGGTATTCCTCCAAGAAGAGATGTTGAGTTATCAATTGAAATTATACCTGGGGAACTACCAATATCCAAGACTCCATATAGAATGGCTGTTGTTGAGCTTGAAGAGCTGAAGAAACAACTACAGGAGAATTTGGATAAAGGGTTTATACGCCCAAGTGCTTCACCATGGGGTGCACCAGTCCTCTTCGTCAAGAAAAGGGATCTGTCAATGCGGATTTGCATTGATTATCATGAACTTAAAAAAATCGCGATAAAGAACAAGTATCCACTCCCACGAATTGATGACTTCTTCGATCAGTTGCGTGGAGCACAATACTTCTCCAAGGTGGACTTGCGGTCGGGATATTATCAAGTAAGGGTGAAGAAGGAAGATATCCCCAAGACTGCTTTTCGTACAAGATATGGGAACTATGAATTCATTGTAATGTCTTTCGGACTCACCAATGATCCAGAAATATTTATGGACTTGATGAATAGAGTCTTTAGAGATTACCTTGACAAATTTGTGGTAGTCTTTATAGATGATATTCTAATACACTCCAAAACCAAGGAGTACCATGAGGAGCATTTAAGAACTGTACTAGAGACTTTGCGCAAGGAGAAGCTCTATGAAAAGTATATCAAGTGTGAGTTATGGTTGAAGGAAGTCACATTATTGGGCCATATCATCACAAGCAATGGGATATCTGTGGATCCCTCTAAAACAGATGCAATTGATGGATGGTTGAGGCCAACATCGGTAACAGATATCCGTAGCTTCTTGGGGTTAGCTAGATATTATCGACGATTTGTGAGAAATTTCTCACGATTGTCCAACCCTCTTACCAAGGTAACTCGAAAGGGAGTAAAGTTTGCTTGGAGTGATGAATGCGAAGAAAGATTCAAGGAGTTGAAAAGGAGGCTTCTCACTGCGCCCGTGCTCACTTTACCCACAAGTGGGGAACTTTTTGTGGTATTCAGTGATTCCTCAAATAAGGGCTTAGGCTGTGTGCTAATGCAGAATGGTAAAGTGATATCCTATGCCTCAAGGAAGTTGAAAATCCATGAGTGAAACTATCCAACGCATGATCTGGAGTTGGTGGCGGTGATCTTTGCCTTGAAAATCTGGCGGCATTATCTCTATGGAGAGAAATGTGAGATATATACTGACCACAAGAGTCTTAAATATATATATTCACACAGAAAGAGCTTAATATGCGCCAGAGAAGATGGATAGAGCTCATCAAGGATTATGATTGTTCAATACATTACCACCCTGGGAATGCAAACAAGGAGGCGGATGCCCTAAGTAGAAAGGATCTAGCGATTCTATCAATGATGAGAATTGAGAAGGATCCAATCTTCTTAGAATTGATGAATATGGACGTGGGAATCATAAAGAAGGCAACATCATCAATCCTTTCACAAATTATTGCTTAACCATATCTTCTGGAAAGGTTAAATGATGTTCAAAAGGATGATGGCGGAATCCAAGAAAAAGTGGAAGCTATCAAAAAGGGATAAATCCTCGGAGTTTAATCTTAATGAAGATGGAATTGTGCGGTGTGGGAAAATACTATGTTTTCTATCAAGTCCGGAGATGATGAAGGAAATTTTGGATGATGCACATAGTTCAAATTTACCTATTCACCCAGGGAGCACAAAGATGTATCGAGATCTCTGAGAAAACTTTTGGTGGGATAATATGAAGAAGGAGATCGCTGAATATACATCAAAGTGCCTGTTGTGTCAGCAAGTGAAGGCAGAGAGGTAGAAGTCTAAGGGGATGATGCAACCATTTCCCATACCAGAATGGAAATGGTAGAACATCACCATGGGCTTTGTCACCGGACTTCCGAGGAAATCCAAAGGCAACAATGCAATCTGGGTTGTTGTGGATCGTCTTACAAATACTCAACACTTCATTTCTATTCGGGAGGATTTCTCATTGGATCAACTGGAACAGATATATATTAGGGAAATGGTAAGGTTGCATGGAGTACCACTATCTATTGTGTCTGACCGTGATCCAAGATTCACCTCTAAGTTTTGGACGAGTCTTCAACATGCTCTGAATACTGAACTGAAATTCAGTACAACCTATCATCCTCAAACTGATGGCCAATCCGAACAGACTATCCAAACACTTGAGGATATGTTGAGAGCGTACTCAATGGACTTTAAAGGAGGATGGGATCAACATCTTCCTCTGGTTGAGTTCTCTTATAATAACAGTTTCCACTCGAGCATCCAAATGGCACCATATGAAGCCCTTTATGGGAAAAGGTGCCGAACACCGGCATGTTGGGATGAGGACAGTGAACGTAAGATGCTTGGACTAGAAATGGTTGTGGAAATGGTGGAGAAGGTGAAAACCATTCAGCAGTATACCAAGGCAGCCCAGAGTCGATAGAAGAGTTATGCAGATAATCATCGATGAGACCTTGAATTTAAAGTTGGAGACATGGTGTTTCTATGCATATCTACGTGGAAGAAGGTCATGAGGTTTGGAAAGAAAGGGAAGTGAAGTCAAAGGTACATCGGTCCCTTTAAGGTTCTTGATCGTGTTGGGGCTGTGGCCTATCGACTAGCACTTTCACCTACCATGGAAAAGGTGCATGATGTCTTTCATGTATCCCTCTTAAGGAAGTACATACCAGACCCTTCACATGTACTCTCTTCCGAGGTGGTACAATTGGGAGATGATCTTTCTTATGAGAAGCAACCAGTGAAGATCTTAGATCGTAGAGAAAAAGTTCTATGAAATAAGACAATGCCCCTCGTCAAGGTATTGTGGAGAAACCACAATTTTGAAGAAGCGGCATGGGAGTCAGAGGATACAATGAAGCTGAGTTACCCACATTTGTTTTAGTGTGGGAAAAGGAAAATTTTGAGGGCGAAATTTCTTAAGGGGGGAATATTGTAACGACCCAAAGTTTCATTAATTGAAAATACCTCTTGATCCAGTTAAATGTCTCTTTATAAAAAATGTTTTTATAAGATGTCAACTTCTCTGGTTTTATGTTAATATTTGTGACCGTTACTTTTATAGTCGTTGAACAGTGATCACATGATTAGTATAAATATAAGGCTTTAACGAACCCAATTTCACTCAGACAAAGGAAGCGATGGCCTCATCCAGTAGAATTTCCCCATACAAAGCCCATTTGTCAGAGCTCGGAAAAGAGGTGGCATCCTTGGGATTCAACCTTGACCAAGCCCAAGCTGAGCTTCATCATGTCAAGCTCTAACGTGACCGTCTATGGGAAAAGTGGAAGATGATTGAAATTACCACTCGAGCGATGTTATCCGAGCCACCCCAAGAGTCTGTCACCATTGCACACCTTACCCTTAGGTCTTATGCGACTGTTTTAAGGGGTTATGTTACAAATAAGTAGTACTATGTTCATGTACATTATTTTTTTTATATAATAATGAATATAATTTCTAGTCATTTTTCATACATTGTAAATAGTTTTTAAAGTACAAATGGTGTTTTTAGTTATTATTTAATTAAGAAATCTATTTTATTAAATTAAGAGATTTTTAAATTAAATAAAATTTTAATAAAATATTATTATTATTATTAAATTAATTTTTATTAAATATAAATGATCTTATAATTTTATGAATGCAATGAAATTTTTTATTAAGGTTTGAAATCCATTTCTGTCAAAACCCATGAATTTTTGATAAATGTTGGTTTTTATTTTAAAAGTGAAAATTAACATATTTAGAAAAAAATTTAGATAAAATAAATGTCATTTCTGTAATCAGGATTTCTAAATTATCCAACGGTGAATTTTTCATAATTTTCCGAGACAGTCAAATGTTTGGGTAAAAATTAAATACCGTTTAAATATATAATGTGTTTTATGACATCATAATGACCCAATGGTGATGTAATAAAATACCATAATCCTTATTTTCGGCCAATATATGTTTTTTCATTAACATAATGTGATTTTGGGTTTGTTTGACTTACTTTTCAAAGCATTAATGGACCCCTCAAGACATATTCAACACTTTTCATTTTTAAATTAATTTCCATGGGAGTGGGACTCACCTCCACATAAGCAACCTTATTATTTTAATAAGTTCGGACTTGGGCCTTATAAAATATTGTTTTCATCTTCCCTTTTCCAAAAACCATGGGAAAAAACCATGGTATGCTTTGTGGTTTGGATTAATTTAATGTAAGGGCACCCAAACCTAAATAATAAATAATTCCATCACCTTTCCTATATAAACCCACCCAAGCTCCCACTTCCTCCTCACTAAAATCCCTTGGAGTTCATCCAACCTCTTCCCTACTCTCTCTAGAATCCTCCCAAGGTGCCCCAAGCTCCCATGAAGCCTCTCACAAGCCTCTCTCTAGACATTGGAAGCACACTTCCAAGTAAGGGTTTTTTCTTCCTTTCTCATTTTTGTCAATTTTCATTATGTTGTATTGCCCTTTTATTTTCAATTATGAATGTTGGGGTATGGTTTTTAACATCCCACATACTCCCCTCTTATTGTTTGAATGATGGTATACCCCTTTCTCTCTCATTAAATTCCTCCCATGTACACCCGTTACTATACCAAAATTCCGAAAGGAACTTCTCTCTCTTCTTTTACATTCAAGAAATACTTTTGTATCATGAATCTAAATTCCATTTAAATTGTTGGGACTTGTATCTATATGACCTAATTACTTTCCCTTACATGTAAATATGATGAGTAACCCCTTTCTCTCTCATCAACCATTTTTTTATGAATTTTTATGTCACGTCGTTACGCTGCCGAAATCGCACTGATTTTCTAAGCCAATGTCAGTGTGTAGTAAATACCACGCCCATTTGTCCATCAAGGGTATTCACCTTTATGAAAATTTACATATTTATTGTAAAGTTTCATGTATGAATTCCACATTACTTTATCATGGAATAAATTATTATGTTTTATGAATCCATGTTTTATGATCAATGTGGCACACTTATGCATGAAATGAAATGTTTATGAAGTGTGCACCCTTATAGCGCTCCAATGCATTGGGTAAAGTATAGTATCATGATACGTCAAGTGAAATGAGTGTTGACTCATGATAATTCAAGTGCAACGAGGGTTTACTCATGCTTCATGTGCAATGAGAGTTTACTCACACTTCATGTGCAATGAGCCACGACTCATGCTAATTCAATGTTAAGTGTTGTTGCCACATTTCCATGTTATGATTATCATGCTTTATCATGCCTTTATGTTCATGTTTCTTTTATGATATATTGATATGCCTATTGTCTAACATGTGTTGTACTCCTCATGTTATTCCATTTGTACTCCCTTAGTGGGCTTTATAGCTCACCCTTTTCTTATGCATGTCCTCAGGTTATCCCATGCAATGCTAAGTATGAAGGAATGTAGTGGTCATGTAATGGAATTTTACAATAACGTTGTTGTATTTCATGTTTTAAGTTTTTATGTAATGATCCTAAGACCCAAAGACACTAAACCTCTCTATCTTCTTTGTTATATCAAGTGAAGTTTTATGTAATAAATCATGATTAAGCTGCAATAAAAAGCAGGGTTTCCATACTTGGTGTGAGAAACAAGAGGTATTGGTAAAAAACAAACAATTGTTCCATGAAATATGAAATCATAAGAAATAATGTGGGGCTTATGTATGTATGACTGCCCAGATAAATGAAGATTAGGATTTACTTTAGGGAAGAAATCCAGGAATAGGGTCCATAAAGGTATATGTGCTGCATGGAGATTTGAATACTCTAACTTGGGGCTTACTCCTGAAAAGGAGGCCCAAATTAGGAGAGACTTATGATTGGGATTTACTCTTGAGAAGGAATCCAAGATCAATAGTAAATTAGGACTAGTTAAGAGAAATTAAGACTGGGGCTTAATCCTGAGAAGGAGGCCCATGTTAAGGGACTTTGAGAAATTTAAGGGATTTGGGGCTTACTCATAAGGATGATACCCATATTTGAGACTTTTAAGATTTGGGGTTTACTCCTAAGAAAGAGGACCAAATTAATGAGAACATGGTGGATTTCTTCTAAGGAGGATGCCCATATTTGAGACTAGGGCTTACTCTTGAAAAGGAATCCCTGGTTAAGAGAATTATGGATGGGGCTCACTCCGGAGGAGGATTCCCATATTTGGGAACATTAAGACTAGGGATTACTCCTAAGGAGGATGGCCAGATTAGGGGACTTGGGGATTACTTCTGAAAAGGATGCCCAATGTTAAGGGAAATTATGATTGGGGCTTAATCCTGAAAAGGATGCCCCAATTAGGGATTCTCTCATTTTAAAGGTTGAGGTTGAATGAATGAAATCTCTAACTTTATTGACATAAAGATATGTAAATCAATATGTTTTGAGAGATATTCCACAGAATTCCATTCAAATAAGGAATTCAAATCAAGAAATCATGACATAAATGGGTTTGAAGAGTGTCTTGAAGACTAAATCATGAATAGGAGAAGTGGAATGGCATTAGAGGGGTGGAATGGCATTAGAGGGGTGAAATGGGAAATAAGGGAACCCAAAAATCCAATTTCACGCAATTCCTAGCAGGCGCGCAGGTGCTGCATGGGCGCGTAAGTGCTGGTCGCGCAGGTATACCTGCACGACATATGGGTACATGTGCCTTTTTAAACCAGCATGGTGATACTTGGGTGATCCTTGACCAATGCCTTTAGAATTATCATGAGGTAGTTCCAGAAGAGAGGCACGCAAGTTTTGGTGAGGAAGTAGGGCGGAGCGCAAGTATGTTCATTTCCCTTAAGGGTAAAGTATCTTAGGCACACAAGTTTTAGTGAATTTTAACACTCGGACCCTAATCCTCTTGTTTAGACCTTCTATTCTAGGTAAAGAATTGCCTTAGAAATGTTCGGAAGACCTGAAGAAGAGACTTGGGTGTTCAGAGCTCAAAATATGAATTCTGGAACAATTCCTCATGAAATGGGGGGCCCACATGGTCTATTTATAGGTTGTAGAAGACCCCAGGATGTTATCATGTCAGTCGCGCAAGTCACTTGCGCGACTATTAGGCGGCGCACAAGTCAACTTGCACGACCATGAGGGAACCTGTGGAACCTATGGGAAATGTTCTCCTTGTTCATCCCTTTGTTGATTTTTGATGTTTTCTTTAGAGGATGAATCAATTTGCACTATGTCATTTTCATTTACATTCCTTTAGACTCTGTGATGAAAAGGAGCGTCAACAATCGACAATCAGGGAGCGGTTCAACCAGGGAATCCTGATTCTCGCCAAGATGTATAAGGTTTTATGAAACATCAGTGAGGGGAATAATTCATAGAGGATAAGCGAGCTGTTCCATCTTCTGTATGGGTGGATAGAGACGCATATTAGTGGAGTTCATAAATATTGGAACCCCATTTCCCCTCTAGTATTGGGCTTCCGACCAGCCATTTTGAATGTGGTGGGGAGATTTCCAACTAATTTGACCCTACAGTTGGTGTTGAACACGGTCTTGAAGGCATAAAAGTTAAACATTCACCCATTCCCATTTCCAATAGGTGTATTCACAGATGACGAACAGGGGACATAAGAGCATAGATCCTACCTCCTAGCCTTTGGGGGTGGCGTTGTGGTGGCACGGGTCGACGGCGATCCTCTCTAGGAGTCGCACACCCCACACCGCTTCGCGTGGCAGTTCCAGTGCATGCGGAGGCTGACCCCGTGGGTCTAGATGGGGGTGCACCATGATGAACACCCATGTGTGATGAGGAAAATTTGACTCATGTTCACACATGAGGATTGGAAGATGAATAATTAGCTACCTACGCCCACAACTATCTATAGACTGGTGAACTATTATGCTAAGAGCTGGCAGGCAGCCTTCCTGGGGCAAATACTAAAGTAGTAGACCATCCGTGTCAGTGACAGAGTGCCTCCCTGACCTCAATTATTGGGTTGGAAGGCAAATGATATCCTGTGGTGGTGGTTCTGTTGTGGTGGAGAGAATTGTGCCAGTCGAGAGGCAGGCAACAATGATGGACCCGACAGTACTGATGGAGCAGATTCAGTCAGAGGGGAGGCCACCCAGGGGGTTTCGTAGGATACCAACCCAAGCTATAGGGAAGCGGTTGAACCACATAGAAATGCCTAATAACGATGAATTCATAGATTATTTGGACATCTGGGATGTCAACAAAAAATCCTCACCCCGTTCGGGATGTGGAATCATTTGAATCCCCTCAGCATAGATTTTCCGGTGATTGATCCTGTCAGGGCTGGCTTTATTGTATCCTATGCGGAGGGGAAGTAGTACCTTGAAGAAATGGATGACTTTGTTCACTTTTGGGGTATTACACGCTCGATAAAGGATTGAGTAGAGGTTCTTCTTGATCAAACAGCCCCTACGCAGTTTTCAACCACTGAGTTGAGATAACTCTTCCCTCTACCGTAAGAATCAGACGAGTCCTCCTGGGGGAGGCAGCCAGTGGGGGGAGCCCTCAGGAGGAAGGTGATGTGGGAAACTTTGACCTTGAATTAGAAGACATTGAAGAGGCCCTTGAGGTAATACTTAAAACACATCCCCATAGTCTCCATCCAGGTTGTTTAGGACTTCTCAACTAAAATCTAACTAGTGAAGGAGGGCCTCATACATAAAACCTACTCCCACTCGGTAGTGGATGCAGTTATGGGAACATCGGGATCCACACATGCGAATATGGCGATCATCATGATTTACATGGATGAGACACCCAGGGTGGTTCTCTCGGAGCTTTCAGACATCCCAAAAATATATGTACGGTCACTCTTCAGTGTTCTGACAACAACAACTAAGGAAAGAGACCAACTATTTGATCTTTGTATGTCTCTTTCAAAGAATTTTCAATTATCATCCATTGATCAGGTTAGCAAGTGACCGTGCACTTTTATATCAAAAATTATTCAAATGGAATGGGACACCTTGGAAAGTTTGGTCAATGCTCCTAGTGATTCCTTTCTTAGGGGGATGTTGGTGATCATAGAAGAGGATGTTCAAACTGACCAAGCTATAGCGCTTCCGATCACTGGTGGGACCTTTAGCAGGACAGAGCCTGAGATCATTGAGGGTGGACCCAATGATGAGGATCGACCAAACAACATGGGTCCTAACATATGAAATAATATACTAGATGCAGACCCTTCTGAATGGTTTCTAGAGGCATTCCCTGTATACGAACCTATCGACCCCGCTAACCGAGATGAGACGATCTCTGATGATGAAGAAAACAAAATCTTCCATAGTCGGTCATGGGAAATTATCAAGAAGCACCTCAGGGAGGCTCTTAATGTGAAATGGATAGACCCGATGTAGGGGTTCGTTCTTGGCAGCCCTAGCTATGCGTTGTAGGAGTATATTCCCATCGTCCTTTTAAGCTCATTAGATACTTTAGGGAAGAGAAGACTCTGAAGCATTATCTTAGTCTTGGTGTAGGCTAGCAATGGAGGAAATCAGTGAACATCAAGAGGCTCCAAGAGGCTGAAGGGTAGGTTCAGTAGTTGCGGACATCAGCAAATGAGTACTCTTCCTTCCTTGATGTAAAATCGGAACTTGTATCACAACTAATGGCCCAACTTGAAGAGGCTGAAGAATGAATAAGGAAAGCCTCTGAGGAGATGACCACTATCTGAGTTGATGATGAGTGGGCTCGAGTTGCGGCTAATGAACTACACCCCATCGCTGCCGAGGAGGAGTTTGATATAAACAGGAAACAACAAATCTTGGATGCCACATTCCGGAGGGTGGTGGAGATGGAACACTCTATCAAAAGGGTCAACGAATCCGTAAGAGGGGTTGATCCTTGGGTGATGTAAGGTATGCAAACTATTTAAACATACATTGAAGATTTGATTGTTTATGCTGGCTACAAGCATGAGTTCCATTATTTATTTTGGTTTACAGCATTCCCATCACATTTGCGAAATATATTGTGATAAATCCATATGATCACGTCGATCGTGCTTGATGTGAGAAACAAGGGATGACTGCTTCATTATTTCATTCAAAAATGAGAGTGTTGACCATGCTTCAGGCATCCAAGAGTTAAAAAACCAATCCAGATTTTCAGGGAGAGAGATGGAGGCCTGACTAGAGAATAAGGTTCTTAGAACAGTCGAATTTTTATCTCCCAAATGTGCTTTGGTGCACGAGTGGGGTAATGCCATGGGTGTCAGAATCAATCCGAATAGAGGGGAATGGAAGGTGTGAATCACGATACTTAAAATTTGGAACATTGTGGGGGTGGAATGAAAATTAAGGATAAATTTTGACCATGTTCGAAACATTGTATCCTTATCGCGTTAGCCTAATATGGGGAAAAGAAATGATGGAGAACCACTGATCATGTTTGAATCATGGATCCTTAATCTAAATTCCTTCCTTAGTCTTCCGGAACATTGGCCCAGGACAGTAGGTGAGCCATATACTGAGCATCTGTACTGTTAGGGGGGTCCATGAGATGTTAAAGGGGATGAAAATCCAAATAAAGGGCCTAAAAAGCATTTAGGGTGGAGCTATGGGTTGTTCAAATGGTGTCCAACACTCCAGAAATTACGTCGTGATGGTGGAAAACACCTTAGGTGAATGCATCGATCTGATCAGGGATTAATCTTTCTTCCGAATAGGACCTTCTTGGTAAGGACTAGGAGTGAAATTCAGTTTTACATAATACCAATAATGGTGATAGATGGGTTGTTTAAACATTGTATGGTGAGGACGATGCACATAGTTTTAAGGTCATACTGTCTGGACCATGATCAGGGATGAGGGGCCAAAAGGATTAATGACCCTAGGGCTGGGCCCAAGGTGAAAGGCCCATAAGTCGCAATGTATCTCATATGGATGATAATCAAGCCATATATAGTTCTTGAATTATGACATTGTCAAAGAACAATGCTGGAAGGGGGAATCTTTTCTAGCGAGGAAGTTGACATATTGCTTAGTCAATATGGGGCATCCTGAACATGTTCAGGGTAAAACTATAGTTTAATGTCATGCATCGAGGACATGTGGACTCGTGTAGTTTAATTTCATATTTTAGGATGGGGAATAAAAGGGGAGATCCCAAAATGGAGTATGTGATGTTGTATGTATAAACCCGACATGAATGAGGACACATGGAGTCTTCACCACACCATGTATCCCCTAACGAAGTTTTTCCGATCGAGGGTCCAAGAGTGAATGTTTGGATGGGCCTATAGAAAAGCACATGGGAAATCCTATGTATTCTATAAGGATGTGAATCACGACACACATTGTTCTGAGATGTCAATTTAACGTCATGTGGGATGCAACGCCTGTGTGGTATAGCTATATCAATACACATCCTGCCAAAACCACTAAGCCCACATGAGTTGTGCTTCACTTGGGAAACCAGGAGCAGTGGCAGGAAATTCCTGGTATAGGGAGTCACACATTAGGGGCAATGTGATGCTATGTGAATAATGTCCCACTATTACTAACCCTCCTACTTAATGCACAGAGATGTGTGGTGGTGTAAAACCAATTGTGTTGTAAGTCCACATTAACATAACACTACTATAAATAAGGCCATTAGCGACCGCCATTGGCGGTCGCTAAAGGTCTTTAGCGGCCGCGCAGCGACCGCCATTGGCGGTCGCTGTTGCCTCGTAGCTAGAGGCCTTTAGCGACCGCCAATGGCGGTCGCTATTCTAAAAAAAAAATTTAAATTTTTTTTTATTGAATTGAATATAAATATAAATATATATATATATATGTATGTAAAAATATTCATATATATACTATTAAATACAATATTTTAAATATATATATATATATATAATATATTTTAAATGTTTTAATATATATTTAATATATATATAATATCAAATCATTGTGCTATAATAATTTAAAAACTTCGATTCAAGAAATAATCTCATTTCAGGTCGTTCAGAGCACGTTTGCTCCGAATGGGACCGCCGCACGCCGTTTTGGTGTTTTATGGCACCGGAAATGTGTTTCCGGCCGCCGAGGTCACACGGAACCTCCGAATGAGGTGCCGTCTGGCCGACCATTCCACAATTCACGCCCCGGATGTTGTCGTACGGTTTCGTGGCATTCGGAGGTCGTTCGGGTGGTTTTGACCCCCCAACGCGCCATTTCAGCGCGCGCCGCGCTGCTGAAAACGACACAATCGGACGTGCCGCGCGAACCGCACGTCCGATGGATGTGCGGCCTCCTCCTGTATCTCAGGAATAATATTTATATTGTTCCCGTGCGGTTTCAGGTGGTTCGGAGCACGTTTGCTCCGAATTGGACCGCCGCACGCCGTTTTGGTGTTTTATGGCGCCGGAAATGCGTTTCCGGCCGCCGCGGTCACACGGAACCTCCGAATGAGGTTCCGTCTGGCCGACCATTTCACAATTCACGCCCCGGATGTTGTCGTACGGTTTCGTGGCATTCGGAGGTCGTTCGTGTGGTTTTGACCCCCCAACGCGCCATTTCAGCGCGCGCAGCGCTGCTGAAAAGGACACAATCGGACGTGCCGCGCGCACCGCACGTCCGATGGACATGCGGCCTCCTCCTGCATCTCAGGAATAATATTTATATCGTTCCTGTGCGGTTTCAGGTGGTTCGGAGCACGTTTGCTCCGAATTGGACCGCTGCACGCCGTTTTGGTGTTTAATGGCGCCGGAAACGCGTTTCCAGCCGCCGCGGTCACACGGCACCTCCGAATGAGGTTCCGTCTAGCCGACCATTTTACAATTCACGCCCCGGATGTTGTCGTATGTTTTCGTGGCATTCGGAGGTCGTTCGGGTGGTTTTGACCCCCCAACGCGCCATTTCAGCGCGCGCCGCGCTGTTAAAAAGGACACAATCGGACGTGCCGCGCGCACCGCACATCCGATGGACGTGCGGCCTCCTCCTGAATCTCAGGAATAATATTTCTATCATTCCCGTTCGGTTTCAGGTCGTTCAGAGCACGTTTGCTCCGAATTGGACCGTCGCACGCCGTTTTGATGTTTAAGGGCGCCGGAAACGCGTTTCCGGCCGCCGTGGTTACACGGCACCTCCGAATGAGGTACCGTCTATCCGACCATTTCACAATTCATGCCCCGGATGTTTTCGTACGGTTTCGTGGCATTTGGAGGTTGTTCGGGTGGTTTTGACCCCCCAACGCGCCATTTCAGCGCGCGCCGTGCTGCTGAAAAGGACACAATCGGACGTGCCGCGCGCACCGCACGTCCGATGGACGTGCGGCCTCCTCTTGCATCTCAGGAATAATATTTCTATCGTTCTCGTGCGGTTTCAGGTCGTTCGGAGCACGTTTGCTCCGAATGGGACCGCCGCACGCCGTTTTGGTGTTTTATGGCGTCGGAAACGCGTTTCCGGCCACCGCGGTCACACGGCACCTCCGAATGAGGTGCCGTCTGGCCGACCATTTCACAATTCACGCCCCGGATGTTTTCATACGGTTTCGTGGCATTCAGAGGTCGTTCGGGTGGTTTTGACCCCCCAACGCGCCATTTCAGCGCGCGTCGCGCTGCTGAAAACGACACAATCGGACGTGCCGCGCGCACCGCACGTCCGATGGACGTGCGGCCTCCTCCTGCATCTCAAGAATAATATTTCTATCGTTCCCGTGCGGTTTCAGGTGGTTCGGAGCACGTTTGCTCCGAATTGGACCGCCGCACGCCGTTTTGGTGTTTAATGGCGCCGAAAACGCGTTTCCGGCCGCCGCGGTCACACGGCACCTCCGAATGAGGTGTTGTCTGGCTGACCATTTCAAAATTCACGCCCCGGATGTTGTCGTACGGTTTCGTGGCATTAGGAGGTCGTTCGGATGGTTTTGACCCCCCAACGCGTCATTTCAGCGCGCGCCGCGCTGCTGAAAAAGACACAATCGGACGTGCCGCACGCACCGCACGTCCGATGGACGTGCGGCCTCCTCCTGCATCTCAGGAATAATATTTCTATCGTTCCCGTGCAGTTTCAGGTGGTTCGGAGCACGTTTGCTCTGAATTGGACCGCCGCACGCCGTTTTGGTGTTTAATGGCGCCAGAAACGCGTTTCCGGCCGCCGCGGTCACACGGCACCTCTGAATGAGGTGCCTTCTGGCCGACCATTTCACAATTCACGCCCCGGATGTTTTCGTACGGTTTCGTGGCATTCAGAGGTCGTTCGGGTGGTTTTGACCCCCCAACGCGCCATTTCAGCGCGCACCACGCTGCTGAAAACAACACAATCGGACGTGCCGCGCGCACCGCACGTTCGATGGACGTGCAGCCTCCTCCTGCATCTTAGGAATAATATTTCTATCGTTCTCGTGCGGTTTCAGGTCGTTCGGAGCACGTTTGCTCCGAATTGGACCGCCGCACGCCGTTTTGGTGTTTAATGGCACCGGAAATGCGTTTCCGGCCGCCGCGGTCACACGGCACCTTCGAATGAGGTGTCGTCTGGCCGACCATTTAACAATTCATGCCCCGGATGTTTTCGTACGGTTTCGTGGCATTCGGAGGTCGTTCGGGTGGTTTTGACCACCCAACGCGCCATTTCAGCGCGCGCCGCGCTGCTGAAAACGACACAATTGGACGTGCCGCGCGCACCGCACGTCCGATGGACGTGCGGCCTCCTCCTACATCTCAGGAATAATATTTCTATCGTTCCCGTGCGGTTTTAGGTCGTTCGGAGCACGTTTGCTCCGAATGGGACCGTCGCATGCCGTTTTGGTGTTTTGAGGCACCGGAAACGCGTTTCCGGCCGCCGCGGTCACACGGAACCTCCGAATGAGGTTCCGTCTGGCCGACCATTTCAAAATTCACGCCCCGGATGTTGTCGTACGGTTTCGTGGCATTCGGAGGTCGTTCGGGTGGTTTTGACCCCCCAACGCGCCATTTCAGCGCGCGCCGCGCTGCTGAAAACGACACAATCGGACATGCCGCGCGCACCGCACGTCCGATGGACGTGCGGCCTCCTCCTGCATCTCAGGAATAATATTTCTATCGTTCCCGTGCGGTTTCAGGTGGTTCGGAGCACGTTTGCTCCGAATTGGACCGCCGCACGCCGTTTTGGTGTTTAATGGCGCAGGAAACGTGTTTCCGGCCGCCGCGGTCACACGGCACCTCCAAATGAGGTGTCGTCTGGCCGACCATTTCACAATTCACGCCTCGGATGTTTTCGTACGGTTTCGTGGCATTCAGAGGTTGTTCGGGTGGTTTTGACCCCCTAACGCGTCATTTCAGCGCGCGCCGCGCTGCTGAAAAGGACACAATCGGACATGCCGCGCGCACCGCACGTCCGATGGACGTGAGGCCTCCTCCTGCATCTCAGGAATAATATTTCTATCGTTCCCGTGCGGTTTCAGGTGGTTCGGAGCACGTTTGCTCCGAATTGGACCGCCGCACGCCGTTTTGGTGTTTAATGGCGCCGGAAACGCGTTTCCGGCCGCCGCGGTCACACGGCACCTCCGAATGAGGTGCCGTCTGGCCGACCATTTCCCAATTCACGCCCCGGATGTTGTTGTACGGTTTCGTGGCATTCGGAGGTCGTTCGGGTGGTTTTGACCCCCCAACGCGCCATTTCAGCGCGCGCCGCACTGCTGAAAACGACACAATCGGACGTGCCGCGCGCACCGCACGTCCGATGGACGTGCGGCCTCCTCCTACATCTCAGGAATAATATTTCTATCGTTCCCGTGCGGTTTCAGGTCGTTCGGAGCACGTTTGCTCTGAATGGGACCACCGCACGCCGTTTTGGTGTTTTATGGCGCCGGAAACGCGTTTCCGGCTGCCGCGGTCACACGGCACCTCCGAATGAGGTGCTGTCTGGCCGACCATTTCACAATTCACGCCCCGGATGTTGTCGTACGGTTTTGTGGCATTCGGAGGTCGTTCGGGTGGTTTTGACCCCCCAACGCGTCATTTCAGCGCGCGTCGCGCTGCTGAAAACGACACAATCGGACGTGCCGCACGCACCGCACGTCCGATGGACGTGTGGCCTCCTCCTGCATCTCAGGAATAATATTTCTATCGTTCCCGTGCGGTTTCAGGTGGTTCGGAGCACGTTTGCTCCGAATTGGACCGCCGCACGCCGTTTTGGTGTTTAATGGCGCCAGAAACGCGTTTCCGGCCGCCGCGGTCACACGGCACCTCCGAATGAGGTTCCGTCTGGCCGACCATTTCACAATTCATGCCCCAGATGTTTTCGTACGGTTTCGTGGCATTCGGAGGTCGTTCAGGTGGTTTTGACCCCCCAACGCGCCATTTCAGCGTGCGCCGCGCTGCTTAAAAGGACACAATCGGACGTGCCGCGCGCACCGCACGTCCGATGGACATGCGGCCTCCTCCTGCATCTCAGGAATAATATTTCTATCGTTCCCGTGCAGTTTCAGGTGGTTCAGAGCATGTTTGCTCCGAATTGGACCGCCGCACGCCGTTTTGGTGTTTAATGGCGCCGGAAACGCGTTTCCGGCCGCCGCGGTCACACGACACCTCCGAATGAGGTACAGTCTGGCCGACCATTTCACAATTCACGCCCCGGATGTTGTCGTACGGTTTCGTGGCATTCGGAGGTCGTTCGTGTAGTTTTGACCCCCCAAAGCGCCATTTCAGCGCGCGCCGCGCTGCTGAAAACGACACAATCGGACGTGCCGCGCGCACCGCACGTCCGATGGATGTGCGGCCTCCTCCTGCATCTTGGGAATAATATTTCTATCGCTCCCGTGCAGTTTCCGGTGGTTCGGAGCACGTTTGCTCCGAATTGGACCGTCGCACGCCGTTTTGGTGTTTAATGGCACCGGAAACGCGTTTCCGGGCGCCGCGGTCACACGGCACCTCCGAATTAGGAGTCGTCTGGCCGACCATTTCACAATTCACGCCCCGGATGTTGTTGTACGGTTTCGTGGAATTCGGAGGTCGTTCGGGTGGTTTTGACCCCCCAACGCGCCATTTCAGCGTGCGCCGCGCTGCTGAAAACGACACAATCGGACGTGCCGCGCGCACCGCACGTCCGATGGACGTGCGGCCTCCTCCTGTATCTCAGGAATAATATTTCTATCATTCCCGTGCAGTTTCAGGTCGTTCGGAGCACGTTTACTCCGAATGGGACCGCCACACGCCGTTTTGCTGTTTTATGGCGCCGGAAACGCGTTTCCGGCCGCCGCGGTCACACGGAACCTCCGAATGAGGTGAAGTCTGGCCGACCATTTCACAATTCATGCCCCGGATGTTGTCGTACGGTTTCGTGGCATTCGGAGGTCGTTCGGTTGGTTTTGACCCCCCAACGCGCCATTTCAGCGCGCGCCGCGCTGCTGAAAACGACACAATCGGACGTGCCGCGCGCACCGCACGTCCGATGGACGTGCGGCCTCCTCCTGTATCTCAGGAATAATATTTCTATCGTTCCCGTGCGGTTTCAGGTGGTTCGGAGCACGTTTTCTCCGAATTGGACCGCTGCACGCCGTTTTGGTGTTTAATGGCGCCGGAAACGCGTTTCCGGCCGCCGCGGTCACACGGCACCTCCGAATGAGGTGCCGTCTGGCCGACCAATTCACAATTCATGCCCCGGATGTTTTCGTATGGTTTCGTGGCATTCGGAGGTCGTTCGGGTGGTTTTGACCCACAAACGCGCCATTTCAGCGCGCGCCGCGCTGCTAAAAAGGACACAATCGGACGTGCCGCGCGCACCGCATGTCCGATGGACGTGCGGCCTCCTCCTGCATCTCAGGAATAATATTTCTATCGTTCCCGTGCGGTTTCAGGTGGTTCGGAGCACGTTTTCTCCGAATTGGACCGCCGCACGCCGTTTTGGTGTTTAATGGCGCCGGAAACGCGTTTCCGGCCGCCGCGGTCACACGGCACCTCCGAATGAGGTGCCGTCTGGCCGACCATTTCACAATTCATGCCCCGGATGTTTTCGTACGGTTTGGTGGCATTCGGAGGTCGTTCGGGTGGTTTTGACCCCCCAACGCGCCATTTCAGCGCGCGCCGTGCTGCTGAAAACGACAAAATCAGACGTGCCGCGCGCACCGCACGTCCGATGGATGTGCGGCCTCCTCTTGCATCTCAGGAATAATATTTCTATCGTTCCCGTGCAGTTTCAGGTCGTTCGGAGCACGTTTGCTCCGAATTGGACCGCCGCACGCCGTTTTGGTGTTTTAGGGCGCCGGAAACGCATTTCCGGCCTCCGCGGTCACACGGCACCTCCGAATGAGGTGCCGTCTAGCCGACCATTTCACAATTCACGCCCCGGATGTTGTCATATGGTTTCGTGGCATTCGGAGGTCGTTCGGGTGGTTTTGACCCCCCAACACGCCATTTCAGCGCGCGCCGCGCTGCTGAAAACGACACAATCGGGGGGCTGTACGGGGGTGCGGGGGGCTGTACAGGGGTGGAGGGGGGCTGTACGGGGGTGGCGGGGGCCTGTACAGGGGTGGCCGGGGCTTTACGGGGGTGCGGGGGCTGTACGGGGGTGGCGGGGGGCTGTACGGGGGTGGCGGGGGGCTGTACGGGGGTGCGGGGGGTTGTACGGGGGTGCGGGGGGGCTGTATGGGGGTGCGGGGGGCTGTACGGGGGTGCGGGGGGGGGGGGGGGCTGTACGGGGGTGCGTGGGGATGTACGGGGGTGGCGGGGGCCTGTACGGGGGTGGCGGGGGGCAGTACGGGGGTGCGAGGGGGTGTACGGGGGTGCGGGGGGGCTGGTACGGGGGTGCGGGGGGCTGTACGGGGGTGCGGGGGGCTGTACGGGGGTGCGGGGGGCTGTACGGGGGTGGCAGGGGGCTGTACGGGGGTGGCGGGGGGGCAGTACGGGGGTGCGGGGGGCTGTACGGGGGTGCGGGGGGGGGGGGGGGGGGGCTGTACGGGGGTGCGGGGGGCTGTACGGGGGTGCGGGGGGGGGGGGGGGGGGGGCTGTACAGGGGTGGCGGGGGCTTGTACGGGGGTAGCGGGGGGGAAGTACGGGGGTGCGGGGGTGGCGGGGGGCAGTACGGGGGTGGCGGGGGCTGTACGGGGGTGCGGGGGGCAGTACGGGGGTGGCGGGGGGCTGTACGGGGGTGCGGGGGGATGTACGGGGGTGCGGGGGGGCTGTACGGGGGTGGCGGGGGCTGTACGGGGGTGGCGGGGGGCAGTACGGGGGTGCGGGGGGCTGTACGGGGGTGCGGGGGGGTAGTACGGGGGGTGCGGGGGGCTGTACGGGGGTGCGGGGGGGGGGGGGGGGGGGCTGTACGGGGGTGGCGGGGGGCCTGTACGGGGGTGGTGGGGGGGCAGTACGGGGGTGCGGGGGTTGTACGGGGGGTGCGGGGGGGCTGTACGGGGGTGGCAGGGGGCAGTACGGGGGTGCGGGGGGCTGTACGGGGGTGCGGGGGGCTATACGGGGGTGGCGGGGGCAGTATGGGGGTGCGGGGGGCTGTACGGGGGTGCGGGGGGGGGGGGGGGTGGGGGGGGGGGGTTGTACGGGGGTGGCGGGGGCCTGTACGGGGGTGGCGGGGGGCATTACGGGGGTGCGGGGGCTGTACGGGGGTGCGGGGGGCTGTACGGGGGTGCGGGGGGGCTGTACGGGGGTGCGGGGGTGCGGGGGGCTGTACGGGGGTGCGGGGGGCTGTACGGGGGTGGCGGGGGGCTGTATGGGGGTGTTGGGGGGCAGTACGGGGGTGCGGGGTGCTGTACGGGGGTGCGGGGGGGGGGGGGCTGTACGGGTTTGCGGCGGGGGGGGGGGGGGGGGGGCTGTACGGGGGGGTGGCGGGGGGCTGTACGGGGGTGGCGGGGGCCTGTACGGGGGTGGCGGGGAGCAGTACGGGGGTGCGGGGGGCTGTACGGGGGTGCGAGGGGGCTGTACGGGGTGCGGGGGGGCTGTACGGGGGTGCGGGGGGGGGGGGGGGGTGCTGTACGGGGGTGCGGGGGCTGTACGGGGGTGCGGGGGGCTGTACGGGGGTGCGGGGGGCTGTACGGGGGTGCGGGGGCCTCTCCGGGGGTGCGGGGGGCTCTCCGGGGGTGCAAAGGCCATCCCATTGATTACAAAAGTGAAAAATAAAAGTGATAACATCTAATTAATACATATTTCTTTTATCGATACCATACAGAAATTTATAAAAAATATATTGGATAATACATAATCTATAATATCAGATTTATTGATCTGTTGGAATTAGTTCGACTTTTTCAAATGTAGAATCATTCAAGATTATCTGATCAAAAACTCAATATGTGTATAAAATATTTAAAAGACCACCATGGATGGTAATAATGCATTACTTAAATGAATAAATACAGTACATCAATGTCAACCCTACCAGTAAAAACAAAAAACATATCTCGTGAATATATGGTGCGTCACGCGTTGCCATCACTGCTACCTCCTTCTGGTGGGCCAGGTGCCCTACAACAAATAAACATTATAAATTATTTTAATAACAAAAATAATTTAAATTAAATAAATAAATACAGTGTATACCTGCGTCGTATGATCCCTGTACCATCAGCTCGACGCACATATTCCCGCAGTGCTCTAACCTCAGCTGTCAATTGCGCATTTGTCTCCTCAGAAGCGCGCAGCCGTGCCTCAAATCTGACATCTGCTGTGTCATATGAGAAACAACAGGACCGACAACCACAGCGCGTGACACTACAGAACGAGGAATCCCTACTCCATAGGTCAAACTATAGCCATGCTCGTCCCGACCAATAATGCGATGAAAGATCTCATCCGTCGCATGGGAAGCTGTCGCTGGTCCTCTGGCAGATGTTCTAACTCAGCTTCAAATTGATCCTGTGAAATATTTAAATATATATAAAATATATATATGTTAATATATAGATTTATGTATTATTGGTAAGTACAGACACTTACTATCAATGCTGCAACCTCTGGATCATTGCGATCACGAGTCCTTATCCACACAGACATTTTATCAGTTGCTGCACCTTTCCCTCGCAACTGTATATTAAAAGAATATAAACACAAAACCATATTAATTAATAAATAAAAAATGAATAATATATACCTCATGTCGGATCTGAGACACGTGACGAGTCCCGAGCCTGTGAGCTGGTCCTGCAACGCTCGATTCTCCGAATGGCGTGTTGACACCTCCTACATTCAATTCATTCAAATTTCAAACAAATCACATATTCTTGAAAATATATATACAGTAAAATAATTAATATACAAACCGCAACACCCTCCGTAGACCAATATGCAACCAAGTCACGCCACTGAGCCGGGAGGACACCTCTCGGGACTTTTTCCAAAATGTCAAGGGCACCCACATTTGGTACCCAGTGGTCCCTCTTCACTTTGCCTTATAATCTTTCCACAACTTATGGCATTTTCTCATACACACGGGCCGAAACTCTTCATGGCATACTTTCAAATTTTTCTATAATGAAAATAATCAAACATATTAGTATTATTTATAAGTAGAAAATAAAGTAAAATTATTTTCTTACCTCAACCTCCCTCCATAGACGATCTAATGTGTCCTGAGGCATAGAAGCCCAATCACGCGTGGTCAATGGAAATCGATGTGGGTCACGTATGCATATGACCCAGCTGACGAATAAATTCCGGGGCATTCGGTCCCATGGGATGAAATACCTCATCAAATGAAACATCTATCGTCGTGTCGGAATTCATGATAATATGCCACGACCAGGGGCCTCTCCTGCGAGAAAAAAGAAGCAGCCGAGTCTGATCCTGTTGAAAACAATTTTATATATAAATTGACAAATGTTAGATATATATATATATATATGTCAATTACATAAAAAATATAGACAATGACATTCAAACATACCTCGACCCTGAGACGTAGATGCCTCAGATGGATGATGTGGATTTTCTGCCTCTTCCCCTGACATGTCTGCAGCCATACAAAATATCAGTAATGAGTCCAAAGTGTTTAAAAGATAAATTGGATTGTTCTTAATAAATCAAACTTGTACAACTGTTAATCAAACAAAAAATGGATTGAATAATTAGTTGTGAATGAATTTTAAAAAATTAGACAGTTAATCAACCTAAATATTTATGACTGAATTAACTTACAAAAGTGAGGATTAAAACTTATAAGGATTTATAAAATGATTAGATAATTTATGATATCCTAGGACATTCTACTGAATAGCGGGAAAACAATTATACCTTTCATTAAGCATGAAAATTGACCGTTTCTCCTTCAACAAGCCGCTCTGACCCAATAAATATCTTCTTCACGTTGAACTATGGTATGTTGATCAAGTTGTTGGTAAACAAACGGAACAGTCTCGGGTTCATCTTCTTCAAATAAAAACACTCCTCGCCGAGACATTTTGACAACAACTTTCCAACTTGGATCCGAAGGCAAAGTAATGAAGAATACTTGTTCCGCTTGTGATGTCAAAATGAAAGGTTCATTCTCAACTCGTTCATTATTTATGTATAACATATAGTTAAAATTCACCAATGAAAACTGATATTGATCGACTTTACATCCACGCACTGGATCAACCCAATTACACTTTAACAATATGTACTTCAAACCGTGTGTGTATACATCTTCAATGATGTCTATCAATTAACCATAGTAATAACCAGAATCGACAAAGGGACAACCGATGCCACTGTTTTGTGTTGCTCGTTTGTCGTCAACATCTTTAATGCGAAATCAAAAACCATTAGCATCAATAGCTTTATAACGATGACCCGTTATAGATGGACCCTCAGCCAGTTGGATAAATACTTCAGGTAGCGTGGGGTACCCTAACTCCCTCAGCTTACGAACCTACATAATTTATAAAAATCAATACTGATATATGCAGAAAGAATTAGTTTAATACTTCACTCATAATGAAAATCAATTTATACATACATAATCCTTGAACCAATCATGAAATGCCGCATAATGAGATTGTTGAATTTGCAACTCAGTCGCACGATGCATCTCTTCTTTATCTCATTAATGTGTTTCCTGCAAATGATAACGCGATGTTTAAAAGATCAACTTATGCAAAGAAAACATGTAAAAGTTATACAAGCACATTGATAAGATACTTACTGCATTAATGGTGAAACTGATGGAGTATTGAACAAGATATATCGATGTGCTTGTATCCACTCGATGTTGTCCATATCAAATGTGGTTCCTTCTCCAACTGGGACCGTCATGAATCCGAGAGGGCTTATCTAATTTTGTTTCAACATCCGTAAGATATTCTGCACAAAAGGTAGTACACTCATCCATCAAATAACCGTTGGCTATTGATGCCTCTGGACGAGCTCTGTTGCGTACAAATCTTTTCAATGTACTCAAATACCGTTCAATAGGATACATCCACCTGAATTGCACTGGACCAGCAGCCATTACTTCATCAGTTAGGTGCACTGTCAAGTGGACCATAACATTGAAAAATGAGGGGGGGAAAAGTTTCTCAAAGTGACAAAGCGTAAGTACAATTCGGTCCTGCAAACTTTTTAAATCACTCATTCGTTGATTTCTTAAACAAAGTTGTCTAAAAAAATTACTCATCTCAATCAAGGGCTGAACAACATTGGGGGATAAACAATCACAAATTGTGATTGGAATCAACTGCTGAAGTAATATGTGATTGTCATGACTTTTCAACCCTTGCAATGTCTTTCTCGTCAGATTCACACACTTTGAAATATTAGAAGAGTAACCATCAGGTACCATGACCATCTTCAAAATGGAAATAAATGTATCTTTCTCCTCTGTAGTCATCGAATACTGTGCAGCAGGCATATATGCCTTGTTTCCCTCAGCTAACTGTAAATGAAACTGTTTCCTTAAACCAATTTCTTCCAAATCACGGCGTTCATTAACATGGTCCTTTGACTTTCCACTGACACCTAAAATGGTCCACAATATGTTATCATAAACATTTTTTTCAATGTGCATGACATCCAAATTATGCCTCAACATGTTAGTTTTCCAATACGGAAGACTATAAAAAATACTTTTCTTTTTCCAATTGTGAATGCGCTGCCTACCCGCAGCACGAATATTACGTACTGGAGGAGCAACCAAATCCTGAATTTCATATACCGTGCAGATGTTTTCTTCCTCAATCTGCGATAACATTTCGACTCCTGTCATGATCTTTGGTGCTGGGCTGAACTCTCTAGAACCATCAAATGCCACTCTGTCCTTTCTGAACCTGTGCTGGGGAGGGAGAAAATGCCTGTGACCCATGTATGCCCATTTTTTGGAATGTTTAATCCATACAGATTTTTTACTTTTATTGCAACAAGGGCAAGCAAATTCCCCTTTCGTACTCCAGCCTGATAAATTTGCATAAGCTGGGAAGTCATTGATTGTCCACAATAAAGCAGCATGCAGTTTGAACATTTCATTCGTTTCGCAGTCATAAGTCATCACACCATCGCCCCAAAATTCATTCAACTAATCAATCAATGGCTGAAGGTAAACATCAATCTTATCCCCCGGACTTTTAGGTCCATCAATAAGAGTGGAAAGTAATATAAATTGTTTCTTCATACAAAGCCACAGAGGAGGATTATATGGAACCAACACCACGGGCCATGTGCTATGAGTTGCACCAACCATAGACTTGAATGGATTGAAACCATCTGCTGCCAATCCCAATCGGACATTACGAACATCTTTAGCAAAGTCAGGATGTCTCTTATCAAAATCCTTCCATGCATGAGAGTCTGCCGGGTGGGTTAACATGTCAATTTCATGAACTCTTTCTGCATGCCATCTCATTAAATTAGAAACTTTAGATGACATAAAAAATCTTTTCAACCTCGGTTTAAGGGGAAAGTAACGCATTTGCTTTACGGCAATCGGTTTCCATTGTATCGCAATCTAACTTTGATGAGTCTTATTTCCCATGTTCTCTTTCCACCTGGAAGCGCCACAAACCGTACAAATATCCAAATGAGCAGTTTCATTTCTAAACAACATACAGTTGTTTGCACATGCATCTATAGTCTCATATGTAAAACCTAAGTTCTCTGTCAACTTACGAGCAATAGTAATACGACTCAGGAATCTTAGCGTCGACAGTAAGAACTTTTTTCAATAAAACCAAAAGCATGTCGAATGATGTGTCTGACCAATTATTCAAAGTCTTCAATGCAACAACTCCCATGATAAACGACAGTTTATTCTAAGAAGTACATCCAGGATATAATTCTGTTTTCGCATCATCAAGTACTTCATAAAACCTCCTAGAATCACAATCTGCACCAGAGCGAAGATTTATCTCACCGGTCTCAAGATTCTGGATGTCAATGCCTTCAGGATCAAACCCACGTACCATTTCAGTAAGCATTTCATGCATTGGATCAGTCATCCTTGCATCAACATCCATCTGAGCTGCATCTGTATTTGAAAACGAACATATTCTTCTCCATGACGAGTCCAACTCTTATAATTTTTCAGAAATCCATTAAAGAAAAGGTTGCTCCCTCACAGTATCTTGTGTGAATTGATATCTGTTAGAACATTTTCTACATGGACAACTAATATAGTCACTTTCAAATCCTCTCGTGAAGTCAATAAATTGCATAATGCCATTGAAATATTCTCTAGACGTTCGATTTGGAAGATCAATCCAACTCTTATCCATAATAATATCTGTATAACAAACATTTACACAATACTTATTACATTTACATTTTTCAAATCAACTATATTCAAAATAAATATTAACCATTTGTTTATGAACCATTGATAAAATAATAATGTAACTGAAAGCTCATGTTACCTGATTGAGCTACAAACCTGAAAGGGAGGGGAGCCGAAGGCGGTGCTGTGAGGGGAGAGGAGGCAGCGAAGGGAAGCCGGAGCCAAAGGCGGTGTGGCAAGGGAGGGGACGGGCGGCGGCGGCGGCGGGGAGCTGGAGGAGAGGAGGCGGTGTGGGGACGGGGGACGGGCAGCGAGGGGGGGGGGGTGTTCGGGGTCGGGGGGGCGGGGGCTGTCCGAGGTGCGGGGAGGGGTGTCCGTGGTGTCGGGGGCCTGTCAGGGGTGCGGGCAGGGGTGTTTGGGGTGCGGGGGTGTCCGGGTGCAGGGGAGGGGGGGGCTGTCTGGGGTGCAGGGGGCTGTCGGGGGTGCGGGGTGGGGTGTCCGGGGTGCGGGGGGCCTGTCCGGGGTGCGGGGGGGGGGGGGGGGGGGCTGTCGGGGTGCGGGGGGGGGGGGGGGGGGGGGGGGGGGCTGTCCGGGTTCGGAGGGGGGTGTCCGAGTGCGGGGGGGGGGGGGGGGTGGCTGTCCGGGGTGCGGGGAGGCGTCCGGGGTGCGGGGGGCGGTCCGGAGTGCGCGGGGGGGGGGGGGGGGGGGGCTGTCCGGGTTGCGGGGAGGCGTTCCAGGGTGCGGGGGGCGGTCCGGAGTGCGCGGGGGGGTGCTGTCGGGGTGCGGGGAGGCGTCCGGGGTGCGAGGGGCGGTCCGGAGTGCGCGCCGGGGGCTGTCCGGGGTGCGGGGTGCCGTCCGGGGTGGGGGGGGGGAGGGCCGAGAGGCCGGAGGCCGGATGGCGGAGGGCGGCGGCCGGAGGGAGGATGGCAGGTGGCAGGGGAGGGCGGGCGGCGGGGGAGGGCGGGCGGCGGGGGGAGGGCGGGCGGCGGGGGAGGCCGGGCGGCGGGGGAGGCCGGGCGGCGGGGGAGGCCGGGGCGACGGGGGAGGGGAGGGCGGTGCGAGGGAGGGCGGTGAGGGAGGGAGGGGGTTAGGGCGGAGGGAGATCGAGGGCGCGGGGGGGGGGGGGGGGGGCGCAGAAACCCCCCGAATTTTTTTATGCAGGTTAGCGACCGCCATTGGCGGTCGCTAATGGTTAGCTATAGCGACCGCCAATGGCGGTCGCCGAGTCTGGGGGGCTCCAATGCCCCCTTTTCTAGTAGTGTAAGGGAGTGGAAAGATGTGAATCATGGTGCCTGATATTTGGATCACAATGATTGGGGTGTGACAATAGTGGATAACATTTGACCATGTTTAAAACACATCATCTGTTTCATGTCATCCTGGAATGGGGATAAACAAGCGAGGTTGACCGCTGACCATGTTCAAAACATGGGACATGTCGCAAAATGTCATATGAGGTCTTCTAGGGCATTGGCCCAAGATGGTAGGTAAGCCAATGTGGCATTATACCGAGCATTAAAGGGGGTTCCTTCAGTCATTTAAGAGGATGAGGATCCAAATAAAGGGATCATGAATCCTAGACATGATATGAGGGGATGTCTATGTGAGAATTCTACACCATGGGATTTTTATCATGACACATCTGAGTATGAAAACAAGAAATATTAGATAGAGGGGGGTTGATTCCTTTTCCAAAGACAAGGGTCCTGGGGTCACACGCTTCCAGCATAAGGTCGTAGATTAGACCATTAATATAAGTCAATATTTAATGAAGTGCTTGCTGGGTGGTAAGGTAGTTGAACCTAATGTGTAGCTCCAATAGGGAGAACTTATTTTGTGGTCATAGAACTTAGACCAAGATGGGGAGAACCAAGGAAGAAACATGGTGAGGTTTTCATGAATCCTGATGTGAATGGGAACCCATGAGGTGATCACCACACTATATCCTTTCAAATATGTTTGGGCCAATGGGACAAAGAAGGGGAAGGATTTAAGATTATTAGGGGTTGGGCTTGTATATGGAATGTCTGGGAATTCCTTCATATCCCATAAGGATGGTAATCAAGCCACACATATTTCTATAAAGTGTCACATATTTTAGTGATATGTGATAAGGATGGTTGGATTTTAGTTTAAAGGTCTTAAAGATCGAACCAAAAATAGAATGGAGGGAGGGATATGTAAGAGTTGGTGTCCTAAAACCTAGTTGTTTTACTTTAGTTACATGGATATTTATTGTATTATTACATATTGTTCATTTTATTTCATGACTATGATGTAATAATGTCCCAGAGAATTTGTTGCATTGATAAGGTAATGGAAGTTCCCCACAATGATGAGAACCTTGAGATGCTATAACAATATTCGTAAATATAGTTCTACGATTTGATGACATACTATGATAGGCCACATAGCATGCAGACCATCAGGTGTGAGTTAAAAAGGGAATATGTAATGGATGGAACTCCCATGCTAGTGGAGGTAGTTCAATCTAGAGTTGAGACAAAACTAGTCCCATGATATACAACGATGGATAGGTAGAAGATATAAATATAAACCTAAAAGGTTCAAGGTGTTTGACCCCTAGGACAAGGTTAGTTTAGCAACTACTAGAAAAAATAACCCTTAGAAAAGATCATGATCATTATATTTACTTTATTTTATATCTATCATTTTCATGGTTTATCATTATGGATGTTTAGTTTCGATCACATAATTTATTAATTAAACAAGAATGCAAGATGGAACTAAAATAAACAATACTTATGCGTAAATATTATCGAGACATGGTTAATCACTTAATTATGTTCCACTTAATATTAAAAAACATTTTATCATACTAAATTCACACATAAGAGAAAAAACCCTTTAATAAAATATTAAGTCATATCAACCTTCTGTTACTTGATTAAAGGAAAAAATCACTAAATCTATGTGTTTGACCAACCCTTGTTGGGACACATACTTTTATATAGGAAGCCCTTAAGAAAGGTTTCGGGTTGACTTAAACATATTAATTCAAGAGGAGTATCCCTTGCTAGATATGGTCTAATATTGGAGGCAAGAGTTAAGGAAATCCAAAGTCATGATTTCAGGATTGGGGAGTCCACTCAATATATAAAGGAGTAGGAAGCCCATAGTTGGAAAATAACTGCCTACCTAAATACCATCTAATAGATTGACCATCCCTTGTTGGATTTATGCAAAGGGGAATATGGATCCTTTCCAGTGGAATTTCATGGAAACTGGACATTTCATGTTCAATGGTGAGGGACATTGGGACTTGATAATATAATGGGAGACTTAATAAAATTTATTATTTCTCATAAAATGTAATCAAGAAAGTACTAATGATCTAATCTTTTAATTGTAGAATAAAAATGACAATATCTTCAACCACACTATCCATGCGATCAATTATAGATAAAGAAAACATTCTCACCGACAGTAACTTCTGAGAATGGTTTAGACTCATTCTGGTTATCCTACACCCTGAATGGAAGTCTTACGTGGTGGAGTCAGCATTACCTAATCTGCTTTCCAAAGATGTGAGTGATGAGGATTTAATGGTCTATGAGAAACATATGAATGACGCGGTCAACATTCATGGTTTGATGTTATCATCAATGACTAGTGAGCACACGAAGTCTCATGAAAACATGGATGCTTATTGCATACTCAAGAACCTCCATGGTCTTTACCAGGTGAGAGAAAGATAAGAAATGTTTTATACCTATAAGATACAATTTCAGAGTAATCTTGCAGAAGGTTCCCCAACTGGGTCTCTTGTAGTCAAGCTCATTAGCTACATCGAGCACCTGGAAGTTCTAGGCTTTAAACTCCCTGAAGAGCTGGGCACTGATCTCATTCTTTCATCACTCCCTCCGATATTCTCTATCTTTGTTGTCAATTTCAAATATTAACAACATTGAAAAGTACCTATCTAATATTCTTATCCTCATTCTCTAAGTGGAAAAAGATATGAAGTGCCAAAAGACTTCTGTCCTTATTGTGAATAATAGGAAAGAGAAAGCGAAGAGCTTTAACCCAATGCATTTTCATGGCCTTGCACGAAAAGGATGATCAAAGGGGAGGCAGGGGAACATGAGTTTGTTTGTTTCACATGTGGCAAGAAGGGCCACTAGAAGATGAACTGCACCCAACCTAATAAGCAAGGGGAAGCGTCATGTGCGTTTGTTATTGAATGCAATCTATCTATTTCTACAAATTGGGTATTAGATATAACTTATGGTGCTCACATATGTATCCAAATATAGAATCCAAGTATATTCATGAAGATTGATCAAGTGGAGGTAGATCTACAAGCAGCCAATGAATCCAGAGTCATTTTTGAAGTTGTTGGGGACTACCACCTCATGTTGCCAACTAGGATGATCTTGGTGTCAAATGGTTGTTTTTATGTTCCTTATGTAACCAAAAACATAATTTATGTATCCAGACTAGAAATATATGGAATTTTATTCATGTTTGGAAATTAATGCTGCTTATTTTTTAAAGATAGAATTTGTTTTGGTAGGGCACATTTATTCAACTGCCTTTTTGTGTCGGATTACACAAACCAAGTAATGGAAATCGATGACAAAGATACTTCACATGACTCATACCACACCCAACTTTGGAATCACCTGCTAGGTAATGTAAACGAGAAACACTTTACAATGTTAAATCAAGATGGATATTTAGATTCTTTTGAACTAAAACCACTTAGTGTATGTCATGCATGTTTACAAGGAAAAATGACCGAAGCCCCATTTGGAGGGAAATTTGAAAGGGCTAAATAGATTCTTGAATTGTTATATACCAATGTTTGTGGACCATTTCTAGTTGAATAAAAAGTAGTGTAGAAAATGTTTTTAACGTCACCATTTTTTAAGTCCGTTATATATAACCGACGTGATAATCTGTGAAACGTTGTTTTTTACATCGGTTATTTTAAAAACCAACGTTAAAAATCACGTGCATTCGTTTTTTACGTCGGTTATAAATTAACCGATGTAAAAAACCAAAGAACGGTGTTTTTTACACCAGTTATCAAATAACCGACGTAAAAAACGAGGTATCTATGAATTTTTTGCATTGGTTATAAAATAACTGACTTAAAAAAGCGGCTATTAAGGCCTTTTTGACGTCAGTTATTTTATAACTGACGTAACAAACCAACCCGCAGAATTTTTTACGCCGGTTATATTACAACCGACGTAATAAAATGTGATTTTTGATGTATTTTTTATGTCGGTTAGTCTATAACAGACGTAAAAAACCAACACGCAGATTTTTTTACATCAGTTATAAAATAACCATCTTAAAAAATCCGTATCTGATACATTTATAACGTCGGTTATTATAATAACTGATGTTATAAATGTAATTAAAATAGTTTATAACGTTGGTTATTAAATAACTGACGTTATAAAACATATAAAAAATTAACACGCCCTGTGGATTGTCATTTATGATTTTTCGTTCGACAGTCTGGTGACTCATCTCTCTCGTGCAGAAAAACCTAATCGACTCATTGATCTCATTGCGTTAAACTTTTTTTTCCATCATCTTTTATCATCTTTACTCTCCTCGGATCTATCATCCCAACTCACAACACTCAGGTAAGCCTCCCATGACATTATTTCGTTCATTTTTTTCTGGATAGTCTATATTTACGTTTTGTGATTTTTTTGTTTAAACTAGGTGAGATTCATCGATTTAAAACACTCTTACCACGTTTTTCCATCATCATATTATTTATTATCCCCAGATCTATTAGATCGACTCTCAATATTCACATAATCCCCACCTACTTCTATTTTGTTTGTTTTTGTTTTGCGAATGCCCGACGTTGATGGTAATTTTTGTTGTCATTGACAACTAATGATCTCATTCACCTATATTACTAAAATTTATATGTAAAACATTGTGATACACCCATTTCGTGTACCAGTGTGATTTATTTTATAAGTATATATATGGGTTTTCATGGTGGAATGTTTGTTTTGGATCCTTGGTTGTTTCTATTTTGGGTATCAATTTTTGTTGTTCCATAATCAATTTATGTAGATTATTTTCATGGACTATCATAAGTCTTCATATGCTATTAAAATCCGATTCATTGCACAATAGAGAATTTTATATTAGTAGAAGATACAATTCATGGTTCTCATTTTGAATAATGGCATGATACCAAAACTATTAGCTTGAGGTTAAAATCTCTAGATATGCCAAAACTAGTAGCTTGATGTTAAAATCCCATGGTTCTGGGGGGCTTTCAAGAGGGTTGGTGGCGGTCCAGGGGGTTGGGGCTGTCCAGGGTGTCCATGGAGGTGGGGGGGCAGACCCGGGGTGTGTGTCTAGGGGGGGGGGGGTCCAAGGGGGTGGGGGTGTCGAAGGGGGTGGGTGGGCTGTCCAAGGGGGTGGGGGTGCTGTCCAAGGGGGTGGGGACCTGTCTAGAGGGTTTGGGGGGTTTTCCGGGGGGTGGGGGATGTCCAGAGGGTTGGGGGTGTCCAGGGGGTGTCCAAAGGGGTAGGGAGTGGGGTTGGTGTCAATGTGGGGTGGGGTGTGCTGTCTAGAGGGGTGGGGGCTGTCCAGGGGGTGGGGGCTATCCAGAGGGTTAGAGGGTGTCCAGGGGGGTGTCCAAGGGGGTAAGGTTTGGGGGTGGTGTCCAGGAGGGGTGGGGGTGCTGTCTAGAGGGGTGGGGGCTGTCCAGAGAGTGGGGGCTGTCCAGAGGGTTCAGGGGTGTCTAGGGGGTGTCCAAGGGGTGTCCAAGGGGGTAGGTGGGGGGTTTCCAAGGGGGTGGGGCCTGTCCAGAGGGTTTGGGGGGTTGTTCGGGGGTGGGGGGCTGTCCAGAGGGTTCTGGGGTGTCTAGGGGGGTGCCCAAGGGGGTAGGTGGTGGGGGTGTCATCCAGGAGGGGTGGGGGTGTTGTCCAAAGGGGTGGGGGATGTCCAGGGGGTGAAGGGCTATCCAGAGGGTTGGGGGTGTCTAGGAGGGTGCCCAAGGGGGTAGTGGGTGGGGTTGGTGTCCAGGATGGGTGGGGGTGCTGTCTAGAGGGGTGGGGTTTTGTCCAGTGGGGTGTCCAAGGGGGTTAGGGGTTGGGGGTGAGGGTGGTGTCCATGAGGGGTTGGTGGTGCTACTTAGAGGGGTGGGGGGCTGTCCAGGGGGTGGGGGTGTCCAAGAGGGGTGGGGGTTGTCCAAGGGTGTGGTGGTGTCCATGGGGTGTCCAAGGGGGTGGGGTGGTTTCTAGGGGTGGGGGGCTATACAAGGGGGGTGGTGGTGTCCTGGGGGTGTCCAATGGGGTTGGGGATAAGTGTCATTTTGGATTGAAAACTGCATTGTGGTTTCTGAGATTATGACATGATGATTGTGTCGTGATGATAGGCTTTACATTGTTATTTTCTCCATCTAAATTTTTATTTTATATTATATTTGATTCTCAAGTTTACTCCATTTTCTCCAATTTTATATCAGCTATTGTAGTCCCCATGGTTTTCATTGATTCAGTGGAATTTAAAATGGTTATATCTTAATATATTTTGTTTTTAAAAATAATATTCAAGAATATTTTTTAAAATACGCATAGATTTGTTATATATTTCAAAATTTTTTTACATTCAAATTATGATTTCCTTCGTATAAACATATATTTGTCTTATCTTAAATATATATTTTTTTTTTGAAATTTCTTATATGAAATAATGAGTTGATGTTAGATTACGGCACATCGAACGAGCATTGAATATGAGGAAGGTGATGATGCCTTTTTGGAATTTTCTAAACGAAATGTTCCAAGTAGTGACATTTTTTTCTGTCCATGCCTGAAATGTTTGAATATAAAGAAGTTGAAAAGTAAAGAGATAAAATATCATCTGATTTGTCATGGTTTTAATCCGAGTTATAGCCCTTGGATTTGGAATGGTGAAACTGGAAGGAATGTCACTGATGATGATGATTCACAAGATGGTAACTCCGATGGAATTGAAGAAATGATTCGTGATATTGTAGTAGAAAAATTTGAGATAGAACCGATAGTTACACGTCTATATGGTGATGCTGAAAACCATTATATCATGGTTGTACAAATTTTATGGTTTTGTCGGCGGTGTTAATATTGATTAACCTGAAGGAAAAACATGGATTGAGTGACAGAATTTTTATAGATCTGCTACAATTGATGAAAGACATTCTTCCAAAAGATAACGATCTTCCAGATTCACATTGTAAGGCCAAGAAAATATTATTCCCGATGTGATTGGGATACAAGAAAATACATTCATGTATGAATAAATGCATTATATATAGGAAGGAATATGAATTTTTTTTGGAGTGTCCTAAATGTGGGACATCACGATATAAGGTGAAAGAAAAATCACAGGCTGATGTAGAGATTACAAATATCCCATCAAAGGTATTTTGTTATCTTCCTATAATTCATCGTTTCAAACATTTATTTGCTAATTCACATGATACAAAAAGGTTAAGATGGCATGCTGATGAGCGGGTATGTGATGGAAAAATATGTCATCCAGTTGATTTTCCACAATGGACGAAAATCAATGTGTAGTATTTTACATTTGGAAATGAAATTAGAAATCTCATACTAGGGTTGTGCACAGATGGAATGAATCCATACCGAACCCTCAGTAGAACACATAGTTCATGGCCTGTTTTATTGGAAATGTAAATCCTCTCTCCTAAAGTTTGTATGAAGCACAAATATGTCATATTGAGTATAATGATCTCTGGTCAAAAGCAACCTGGAAATGATATTGTTGTTTACTTGTCACCATTGATTGATGATTTGAAACTGTTATGGGATGATGGTATTAGGGTGTATGATTCTTATAAACTGGAATATTTTTTACTGCATGCAGTGCTTCTGTTCACTATAAATGACTTCCCAGTGTATGGAAATTTTTCTAGATAAAGTGTTAAAGGTCATAATGCATGTCCAATTTGTGAACAACATACGTCATATTGTCAATTGCATCATGGGAGGAAAACAGTGTACATGGGTCATCGAAAGTTTTTGCATATGGATCACCCTTATGGAAGACTAAAGAAGGCATTCAATAGCTCACAAGAATTTGATACTACTCCAAAACCTTTATCCCCTGATATGTATTTGGAGATGGTGAAAAACCTTGATGTGACATTGGGAATGACACAGAAATCTGGTAATGATAGACATATTTGGAAGAAAAGGTCAATATTTTTTGAGCTACCATATTGGAGGTTTCATGAAGTTAAACATAATATTGATGTCATCCGCGTGGAGAATAATATCTGTGATTGTTTGATTGGAACACTTTTAGATATTAAAGGAAAGGAAAAAATATGGGTTGAATACAATATTAGACTTACTATCAATGGGAATACATTTGGAGTTAGCTCCCACTCCTAATGGAAGACGAACATTTCTTCCACCGGCTTTTCATAAATTATCGAAGAGGGAGAAAATTATCTTTTGTCAGTGTATTCATGATATCAAAGTGCCTCAAGGTTATTCTTCAAATGTAAAAAAATTTGTCTCATTAAAGGACTTGAAGTTGATAGGTATGAAATCACATGATTGTCACGTCATGATGCAACAACTTCTACCAGTTGCATTGCGTGGAATATTTCCCATCCGCGTCAGAAAGACTATAATGAAGTTGTGTTAATTTTTCAATTCAATTTGTAACAAGGCGATTGATGTGAATGCTTTAAAAATTTTGTAAAAGGATGCAATTTTTATACTTCTTCAATTGGAAATATATTTTCCTCCAACTTTTTTTTGATATAATGGTGCATTTAATGATTCATCTGGTTTGAGAAATAAAGCTTCGTAGACCTGTATATCTTTGTTGGATGTATCCTTTTGAATGGTATATGAAAATATTAAAGGGGTATGTTAAAAATCCATATAGACCTAAAGCCTCCATTACTGAAAAGTGTAGTTCTCAGGAGGTAGCAGAGTTTTGTACGAGCTACTTGGCTGCGGCGCAACACATAGGTTTGCCTCTATCTCACCATGAACGAGTTAATAATGAGGGAAAGGGGATTTGTGGCTTGAAATTAAAATCATTTCCATATGAACAGATGAATAAATTAGAATCATATATCTTGAATAACATATAGGATGCTCAACTGTATATCACATTGCATATTAATGATTTGAAACAATGTCATACAAATAAGAATGAAATGTGGATTTTGAATGAGCACAACAAAACTTTTTTTCATGGTTTAAAAAGACCTTTCTTGGTAGATCAGATGTATTAGAGACATTAAAATGGATAGTTGGTGGTCCATGTTTAAATGTGATAACATGGTTCAGTTATGACATTAGTGGCTATACATTTCATACGAAAGCTCAGGACAACAGGAGTGCAGTTCAGAATAGTGGTGTATTGGTGTTTGAATAAGCAATGTATTTTTCGAGTGCTAAGGACAAAAACCCAATTTCTGCATCAAGTGAATATTATGGAGTGATTGAAGACATATGGGAGGTTTATTACTTTAAATTTAAAATTCTTGTTTTTAACTGTAAGTGGTTTATCGGTAACAATAGTGTCAGACAGGATGAATTTGGAATGACACTTGTTAATCTAAATAGATTGGAAGACACAACTGATTCTTTTATAATGGAAACACATGAAAAACAAATTTTCTATGTAGTAGATCAATCAGATATGCAGTGAGCTGTTGTTTTATAAGGGAAAAAACAATATGTTGGTGAGGATGAACTTGATGAAGATGCTGATTTATGTCAGATCCCTACTTCCATGGAAAGATTAACCGAACATAATGATGAGAATGTTTAAGACATGGTTTGTTCCATAAGGAACGATCATGATGAAGTAATTTGGGAAAACAATCCATTTGTACATTCCTAAAATTATAGGTAACATATTTTTATTTCTTGTTTACATTTATTTTGTTCATAAAATGTTATATATTGTAAGTTATTTCTTTATTAAAACATGTATTAAAACAAAATAAGTATATGTTTTTGTTTGTTTTATGTTTGTTTAGTTTACTTTATCATGTTTACTATTACATTAATTATATATCTATTATTTTTGTTCAGTGACAATTACTTTACCATGTTTACCAGGTTTACCATGTTTACCATGTTTACCATGTTTACCATCTTGACCACCTTGACCATATTTACCATTGTTTAACATGCTTACCATATTAACAATGTTTACTATTACATAACTTAGTACACTTTTCTATTTTCTGATTACAGTAGTATTAAAATATTTGAATTTGCATATTTGTGAAATAATTTTTGTTTTTTTTATTTGAAGGATAATGGCAGATCATTCAGTTGTTCAACCACATGATTCTGGAGATGATCATATTGGTCATACCTCTGGGGTGGAATATTCACGTGCTCCTCTTGATGTTCCCCAATCAACCTCATGTGCTCCTATTACGACAAAGAGTTAAAAGGTTGGTAAACATGGGTGCACACGTTTACCAAAATTAGCACTTTCTTATATGCAGGATCAGAGGATACTCGTTGAGTTTGATGAAGATGATATTACTAGAGGTCCAAATGCAAATGATTTTAAGAGTTTTGTATCAACTCAGGCTAACCACAAAGTAATCATTCTGCATGATGACTGGATAAGTGTGGATAAAGCGATAATATCTCAGTTTTGGGAGACGATTTTGGTAAGATCTTTTGCTATTGTTTGACTATTCTTTAAATGTTTCTAGCATGTATAATATGTTTAACCTCTTCTTTATTAGATGACATTTGATATTCCTGACACTGGAAGATTTAGGAAGAAATGCTTATCGTTGGCTACTAGGAAATGGAGGGATTTCAAATCAACCCTCTCATCTGATTTCATTTATGGTCATAGGAGTCATGACAATCCATGTCGTATATATCCTTTTATAGATGAAGACACATGGAGAAAATTGTTTTAAAGTAGAAGAAAAGAGGAATTTTTGGTAAGGTAAATGTAATCTTTTATAAGCTTTCTTATATAAATGATATTATTAATGTTTTGTTAATGATTTCTTATTCTTAATTTACATAAAACAAGGAAATATCATCAAGAGATCCAGTCTAAAAATGTATTCCCTCATAGTTTATCTCGGGGAGGGTATGCATTTTTGGAAGAACAAATGATGGCAGAAAAATTTCAATAACTAAGAGCTGAGACTTCAAGCTCTGGAGAGGTGGCCCATCCATCCCCTCCATCTAGACATGAAAATTGGAAGAGAGCTCGGATGGGAAAAAATGGGCAATATCTTTCAGAATAATCGAGAATCGTAGCTGAGAGGATTGTAAGATATCTATTTTATTTATTTAATTTAACTATTTTCTTAATATTATTTCAATCATTACAGAAATTTTCAATTATTTAATACATGACTCTCTTGAGGAGCAGTGTTGACAGAGAGCATTTATAGCTACTGGGAGGCAAGATATTTTATATGTAGCATTGGGAAAGCCCAGATATCCTGGTCTTGTAAGAGGATATCTGGTAGGTGTATCGGTAAGAAAAGTATTGCCATGTTCTTCGAATTCTAAAATTGAGGGGATTTATAAAAATAAATAGAATCCTTGGAGGCTAATGTTCATAATATTAATGCGACTATGGAGGAAAAGATTAGAGCATCGGTACAGTGTATGTTTGCAGACATGCAAATACAATTTCAGACTGCAGCTCCCACTCTTCCACCTCCCCCTACAGACCCCATTATTTATCCTCCACCTTCTCTAGTAGCTCCCACTCCCCCACCTCATCCTGTGGACCCCATTTTTTATCCTACTCCTCCACCGCAGCTTCCTACTTATTGTGAGTTGTATGTTGATGATCCTCAACATCATATAGTTGCATATGGGTTGGTATATTGTATAGGAGATACAGTTCATCATCAACAATTAGAGGTAGAGAATCAGAGGGTCACTGTACAAGATATTATAGATAGATCATCTCGTGTACCATTACCTACAGATGAGGTGATGACAGTTGGACATATTATCAGCCATTTTTTAATTTGGCCATCCATACTTCTTCGACTCATTACCATAGAGGTACGAATGTTATATCTTTTATTTTATTTTTTATTAATGTTGTTTTATCATTTGAAAACTAATATAAATTTCTATTTATTTTTATAGGAATACTACAAAGGTAAAGAAATACTATATAGACAACAACAAAGACAAATGGCTATGACATCAGATACAGATTCTAGTAGTCTTGACAGATTATCAAGATATTCAAATTTGATGGCTGGTCATTATGAGTTTCCAATGGAAGATCATGTTTGTGGACGTGCAATAAGTGTGGGGATTATGAAAACTGATATCATGGAGCTTGTTACTGGAGATAAGTTGGGCATCACCGTGGTGCAAATTTTTTCCATGTAAGTCTTAACACCTTTTCCCATGCATTATATTTATTCAAAATGTATAATTATGTCAGTTTTGTATTAGGTATTTTATAAAATTTGTAATAGGAATGAGCTGACAGATGTATATGGATTCATGGACCTACAATTAATTTCCCCTAAATCATGTGCATTGGATGAGGAACAATGAATGATTTATATTGATGAAAGACTTGAAAAGAATATATTTACACAATTTTGGATGATGCCTTTTTGCGATAGGTATGAAACACATCTCTCTCAAAGAGTTCATTACCTTTTAACATAAAAAACCACTAACATTAAATTTCCTTTTATCAGTGATCATTGGATGTTATGGGTTTTTTCCCAAGGGATAAAGCACTTTATTGGATATGATCTATCAATGATGATGTGCGGGAATGTTTTAAGAATATATTAGAAAAGTAAGTTTCAATTTCTCAATAGTTTTATATATTATAATGAATTTAAAAGTTACCCCATTCGTATTATTTTATAACAGGGCATGGGTCTACTTTCGAAAAAACACAACGAAAAGGAGTGCAAAGATCAAATATTTAAATGCGAAGGTAAATATCCATATAGAATTTGAACCTTTTAATTTATTACATAAAAATAATATATTGAATTTACACTCATTCAAATAGAATTTCCATGAACAACAAGGCATCATCGTATGCGGATATTATATGTTAAGATTTATGTATGAAATAATAACAACTAGGACAGTTGTGAATTTTGACCTGGTAAGATTTCCTCTACAACTTTTCCAAAATATTTCAATTTTATTTATTCATTATACACGTTAACTAATATCCTTTTCATTTGTATCTTTTTGATGACCCTCAACCCTATACTACTGAAGACATCAAACAATTACAAGTGGAGTGGTCAAATTATTTTATAGGTTTGATTGAATTTTTGTTTTTTGTAATGTAAATTGTAATTTTGAATATTGTCATTGTAGTTATGTATTTGGTAGTCATTTAGGTTGAATTTAGTTTTTTTTTTGAAGTTGATAGTGTAAGTTTGGAATGTTATATATGTGAATGTTTAATTTTTCTCTACCTCTTGTTTTGGTCTACTTATGATGGTTCATCTGGTATAGATTCTGGTCTGGGGGGAGGGGTTCCAAGGGTGTGGGCGGTATTCAGTGGGGTGGGAGGGTGTCCAGGGATCTGGGAGGGCTGTCCGATGGGGTGGGGGGTCCTGGGTGTCCTTGAGAGTGGGGGGGGGGGGGCAGTCTAGGGGGTGGGAGCGTGTCACAACCCGACCCAACCCAGGCTCGAGCCGCAACTACCCCAAGCCTGCCTCCATAGGTCAGGGGCTGGCGACTAGTGACGAAGGCACAACAACTTGGGGAGGCCTCTGCCGAAGTACCTGTACACACACACGCAGCAAACTCAATGCAACAGTGAAGAGTAAAAGTAAAGCAATGGGAAACTGCTATATATATACCACAAAGTGCATCGACCTCTACAAGTACAAAGAAAGCTGAAAGTACACTGAAAAGAAAAGGGGAAGAACACACGACCAACCAACAAGTGCCACAACCCGGGAATAGGTAAACAAAACAAACATTTGACAGGTCTCCCACCTGGAACCTGGCTACGACCACCACACGCGGTCCAAGCTCACGGACTCCAATGCTCCACCGAAGTCACGACCAACCTTTCCATCGTCTGAAAGGGAACACCAAGTGTGGGCAAAGCCCAAGCATGGGTGAGTATAAAAATACTCAGTAGGATACCCTGAAGGCTCGAGGAGCAACAAAGGAGGTACCGAAGGGTGAGCAGTAGAGCGAATAGGAAAAGTAAAGGAGAAAAACAGAGAGGGCAGTAAGGAGTACAGTAAAGAGTCCAGCTCAACCCAACAAGAGGAAAGAAGGTAGACTCATCCAAACACAAGGAGCTGGAAACGGTGAGAAGATGAACTTCCCATCGAGTCTTCGCTACCTATAGTAGGAGAGTAGACTCGTCCAACCATGAGAAGCTAGACACGGAAATCACGTGGCATACCCCGTGTGTCTTCGCCTCTCCTGGAAGGAGAGTAACCAAACCCAAGAAGTGGGTACTAGAATAGGGTATATAAATAGCCATATGCTATGTCAAGAAGCCCGAACAACGTCGTAAGGGGATCTCCATCCCGTAGCTCAGCCCAAGAAAGAGTAGCCAATATTCCCAATAGTAAACTTCATTGATGCCCAGCATCCCGCACGTCTGCCCCGAACCGCAAGCCAAGGGGCTCAATCACCACACCTCGATACTATACGCTTTGGACGGAACTGACTCGCCCGCCCGGTTTTAGGTCGCATCATAAGGACGCATCTCGGTGGGGGAAAGCGCTCCTCGTACTTGAAAGATCTGGGGGAACGTCAACCACAACTCGTCACTGCCCCGCAGTCGAGAGGTCTGCTCAATGTCGACAGGAGACCCCCTGCCCAGCCCCGCTGGAGGGTACCTGGAAGTCAAAGAGTTCCCACTACAGGGAGACCCAGAAAGTCGGCGGGTGCCACACTGCCCATTCCTGTAACAGGGTAATCCACTGGAGGGAGACCCGGCTAAATTCGGTGACTAGAACACTTCCAAGCCCAGTTGGAGGTAACCCGACATCGGGGACCACTGCCCAGCCCAGCTGGAGGTAAGCCCGGCATCGAAGACCACTGCCCAACCCATCTGGAGGTAAGCCCGGCATCAGGGACCACTACCCAGCCCCACTAGAGGTAAGCCTGGAACTGCTCTGGCTATCCCTGTTGGATGGTACTGCTCGGTGAACACCGCTGTACTGGCCATCCCTACTGGATGGTAACCCATTGACGAGCCCTGCTCGAAACAACCTCAGCCCTGCTGGAAACAACCTCAGCCATGCTGGAACAACCTCATCCCTGCTGGAAACAACCTCATCCCTGCTGGAACAACCTCAACCATGATGGAACAACCTCAGCCCTACTGGAAACAACCTTAGCCCTACTGAAACAACCTAAACCCTGCTGGAACAACCTCCTGGGTAGAGGATCGGTGCCCGCGTAAAGTGTTGGTCACACTGAAACCACAAGCTGTACCAGGGAACACAGAGCAACGAGAGAAACTCCCCAGGTCTCACAAGGCGATCACGCTCCAATCCGCTGAGTCACTATCGAAGCGGACTGAGATATCTCATCCCAGAAAGTGGGGAAAACACCCACGCTGCACGGACACCTGTAGTTGCAAACGGTGTCGCAGTCCGGTAAAAGGGCACGGTACTAAAACCCCTCACAGCCAAAGAAGCAGAGGAACCAAACCATCTCTGCCGGCCAAACCAGGGGGAGACCACTCAACCCTACTGGTCAAACAAAAGAGCACCAGGCCAGGGGAGACTCCACCCTGCTGGTCAAACAAATGAGTGCAGAGGGACCCACTACGTCGCAAGAGGTCAAGTACGCAAAACAGATCACAGCACGCACGTGGGGCCCACACGACGTGTGGCCCCAAGTCAACCCCAACTGAGTGCACATACATCCTCAGGTACAAACAACCACACGTACCTCCAAGCGCTCCTGTATACTCCCAAAGTATACCTCATTCCAGCCCAAAGGCTATCGTGCACACGACACCCAGCGTCAACATGAAGGTGTGACGTAACAACCCCACCTCAAAGTCCTAGGCACGACCAACGACATCTCATGAACCAATTATATCACTCTCCCAAGAGTGCGCGATCACATGCCAAGGGTCCGCTATAAACAAGGTAGGACGGACCGCCACCGGAGCACCTCTCATGCTTCCATTGTTAATAAGATCATGCAAGAGGCTCCACACAGCCAAATGGATCACACCGTTGTAATCCTCACAAAAAAACACATGAGATCGACTACTTACTCTCCTCAAATAGATATCCGACGGAAAAGTCACCAACACTGCCTCACGCCCGAACGACATCCCGTGATCCCGAGCCTCGGCCCCGAAAACTGTCGGGCGCATCGCACCATTGCGATCCCCTCAGGAAAAAACGTCAAAATCACTACTCAAATGAGTGCAACGGATATCCGGAGAAAAGGTGCATCCCGGGGCACCGCACCCGAGCGGTTCTACGTGGGAGCCGCATTCCGGTCCCAAAACTCAAAGAACGGATCACACCGTTGTGATCCTCTCGAAAAAAGTACATGAAACAGACTAATCAATTGTCCAAAACGGTCACCCGATGATAAAGCTGGAAATCACCGTCAACTCTCGAAACGGCCCTCGCGGGTCCCGCACCCTTGTGCAAAATTACAGCGGGCAGACTGCGCCAACGCGATGCCCTTGAGAAAACACCCAACATCGACTGCTCGCACGCCCCGAATGGACGTCCAAGGAAAAAGTCGCTAAAGGTTGCACGCAGCTCAAAAGACGGGTCGTGGGGACTGCGCCTCATATTCGGCCTCAATGCCTGAAACCACAGTGGAAACATCCTCCTCGATTCCAGGGTCCCAATGCCACTGACAGCGCTCAAAACTGACGTCGGATGCATCTGCACTGTCCAAAACAAGATCCCCGGAAAAATGACATTCCACTTAAAGACGCGCCGCGCCTCCGAGGCCCATACTTTCGGGAATTAAAAATTCCCAAAACCATCTCAAAAAAGTCCGACTCGTCGATACGGTTCCACCGCCGCAGACGGTACTCAAAACGGACACCCGTAGCGAAAAATACGAGTGTCCGAACACCGAGGGGGCAAGGCCCCTCGGGCTGGACAGGCCTAGACCGGCCCGCGGCTTAGCTGTGTGGCTGGCCGCGGACTTGAGGTCCGCGTGAAGACTGGCCAGGAGGGCCGGTCGCTGCCCCCGCGTGAAGACCCGCGCGTTGCGGGTATTGGTCGCCGCATGGGGGTCGCGCGACACGACCCTGCGGTCGCCCCTCCCTGGCGACCGCCGCCTCGCCGGGCGCTCCGCCAGACGCCCCCGCCGACGCCTGAGCACCCCGCTGCCGATGCTGAGCGCCTCCACTGGACACCCGCTACCGTGCCCAACGCCTCCACCAGACACCCGTGGACACCCGCGGGTCCGCCCTCGCCGCGCCGCCGCTCGAACCCGCCGGAAACTGAAAACCCGCCAAGTTCGGCGGACGATTGTGAATGCCTCCGAACTCTGATTTCTAATCCAAAACAAAGCGTCGGAAAGAGAAAATTGAATACTACGCATTCATGGGATTTGTTCAAAAATTTGACAGAGTTTCTATACAATTTTTTGAGTTCGAAGTAGGTGAGGTGAATGAAAAACCCAAACGACAAATCCTACCTCGTGGGGCTTCGCCCGAAGCTTCGCGACAATCCGTCGGCACCACCGCACCTCACCGGAGTCGCCTTGCCGGACTGTCTCGCTGGAGATGGAGGAGGAGAGGGAGAGTATGGGCTTCCACTCTAGGGAGAACAACCAAGAGGGGGGGAGTGATTAAAAACAAAGCACTTAAACCCCCGCCCATGGGCCCCGTACCCGAACTCCCGACGGGGTCAAGATTTAGCCTCCTCTACGCTAAGAACCATGATCTGAGCACAACGGCAGTCTCAGAATTTTATTTCGAGATTCCATTCAAAATTTATTAAACTTAGCGCTCGAGGCCACAAAATTACGAAAACGCCCCTGGAGCCATTTTTCACAAACGGCCCACGCCCGCGAAACTTATACCCCTCCTAGGGTAAACGGCACGCTCCGAACTCAACGGTGCCCTCAGTTTCCCAATCCGAACCACCATTTTATAGATACTTGTGTGTCGCCATTAAACGAATTAATTAATTAATTAATTAATCCGTTTAACAATCCAGAAATGGGCGAGGGGTCCAAACGTTCCGCGCCGACAAGTTTTATGCCGTCCCTAGGGTAAACACACCATTACGGACCGATCCGTACACTCGGATATCTGATCCGGATCACTATTTAGGAGTTATCCCATTTATTTAGCATTTCTAGTGTGAACACCCTGAAAATTTAATTCCGGGCACTCCGGGGCTCGGAATCGCACGCCTTCTGAAGGCACTACTCTGGAATATTATCAAGAATATTTCAAATTATTTCTCAGAAAAAACCGGGTTCTTAAATCATTCCTTCCTTCAATATTTTCGTCCCCGAAAAGCAAAACTAGGGAGCAACATAGGGTACTAAGCCCACACCTGGCTTTCCCATACCCAGAAGAACCCACGCATAGCTCTGCGTCACCGCACATAGAGCAAAGGATTGATCTGTTCACGCTAGGTCGGCCCTTGCCGATGTCATGCACCCACTCCAGACTTTGGGGATAAGGCAAGGCGGTAGGGTACCTCGCCCTCCCTTTTCACGGTCTCAAATGGCCCGAAGGCCCTCGGGGGTAGCTCACCTCCCCGGTCAAACCTATACGTCACACGCCGCGACTGGAATCACTGCTTGGGCATGAGACAAGGACCGATGATTCCCTCCTTCAGAATATCCATATGGTGAAGCACCCAAGGATATCTGCTCACACAGGATTCCACAGTCGATGCTCTCTTACATGCTCAAAAGGCGAAGGAGTCAACACCATCGACTAAAGGAAAAGGTCTCACGCCTTTTTTCCTTACCAACACAGGGTTACACCCGATGCCCTGCATTACCCTGGTAACACCTCAAACAAGGAGCAGGGAGAAAAACCTTTCACACGTAGAGCCTAACAATTCTACTGCAAGAAGTAGAAGAGTCGCAAGGGGTACCTCTCACCATCCCATGCTCTGCAGGATCGTAGACATCCAAAGATCACGACTGTCCGTAGTCCCAACCGTCAGCTCCCAGAGCCTGACGTGGACTGCCTAATGGTGATGGGAAGACCTCGTAACGTCGTCCCCCATCTCCAGCTCCTCCTGCTACTCTTCTATCACCACCTATTTGGGTACTAATCCGATCACGGCACTGCCTCTTCCGTGGTGGTGCACCTACTGCCTGCCCGAAGCTCTCAACAACTCGCGTCGGGCAGTCTCATGCCAAGTGACCTCGCCCGTCACAAGCATCGCACCGAATCTCTCTGGGATGCATTGGTGCCCTTCGGCTCCACTGTGGTGTACGACCACACCCCTGAGTCCGGTTGACAGTATGCCACTTGCGTCGAGGTTCTGCTTGCCGACGCTCACTACCTGCGGTAGACGTCTCGGATCCAACGTGCCTGCTGCCACCACCAACACTAGAACGTGATAGGAATCCCTTTATCACCAGTACCTTCTCTAGCACCCCAGAATATGGGGAAATTCCCAAGGGTAATATGACAGCATGAATCTCTCAGCAGAGACCCTGCTCAAACTTCCGCGCTCGGATGTTGTCGTCATGGACCAAGTCTGGGTAAAAGTGTGCATGATCTGCAAAACTAGCTGCGTACTCGTCTACCGTCATCCCTCCCTGCTGAAACTACAGGATCTCCTGAATCCGAACGGAGTGCAAGCAGGAGGGGAAAAACTCCTCACAAAACAACAACTGAAATTCACCCCAAGAAAGCGACGACTCATCAAGAAACTGAGTCACCAGACTCCACCAATGCCAAGCTGCTCCACGAAAAAGGGTGGCTGCCAAAGCCACTCTATGACCTATCAGCATCTGCACAAGCCTGAAGAGGCGAACCACTAACTTGAGCCAAACCTCTACTGCCTGAGGGTCTGGCTCAACACTGAACCTCAGCGGTCTCTGCTGCTGGAACTCGCGGAGCGCGCTCAAGCTCAGCCTGCTTTGCTGAAACTGCCTGCTGCTCAACAGGTGGGGGTGCTGCTACTAGCCCACCCGGAGAAAGGGGCTCACACGATGGGTCCTGGACTGTGGCTTTGTAGCTCAGAGGGTCGTCATCATGAACCAAAGCTGGTATCCTGGCTGGCTGTCCTCACGGAGACATCCTGAAAATTATCAAGGAGTACTGCGGTCATATGAGCATATGTGTATATACCAATAACAACATCAATGGGGAGCTGACTCAAGAAGGACTTTCAAAGACTCAATCCTATGCGATGCACAAAAAAATTTCCCTGCAACAAGTGTCTCAGCATGCCGAGTCGACAAGCTGGTTATCACGGTCCTGGTGAATGGATACGTCGGCTGCCGCACCATCACTGGACTCCCTAGCCTGAGAGCCACTCTCGAGACACATTAACACTTTTTCCCTAAATCCCAACCAGTTCCTTTTATTTTAGGGACGTCCGAACAGCATCCTAAGGAATGAACCACCTTTGATACCACTTTTTCACGACCCGACCCTACCCAGGCTCGAGCCGTAACTACCCCAGGCCCACCTCCACAGGCCAGGGGCTGGTGACTAGCACCAAAGGAATAACACCTCAGGGAGGCCTTTGCCTAAGTACATGTACACACACACACACACACAGAAAACTCAATGCAACAGTGTAGAGTAAAAGTAAATCAAAGGTAAACTGCTATATATATACCACAAAGTGCATTGACCTCTACAAGTACAAAGAAAGATGAAAGTACACTGAAAATAAAAGGGAAAAAACACGCGCCCAACCAACAAGTGCCACAACCCGGGAACAGGTAAACAAAACAAACAGCTGACGGGTCTCCCACATGGAACCCAGCTACGACCACTGCACGCAGTCCGAGATCCCGAACTCCTATGCTCCACCGAAGTCACAACAAACCTTTCAGTCGTCTGCAAGGGCACACCAAGTGCAGGCAAAGCCCAAGTAGGGGTGAGTATAAAAATACTCAGTAGGATACCCTGAAGGCTCGAGGGACAAAAAAGGAGGTACCGAAGGGTGAGAAGTTGAGAGAAGAAGAAAAGTAAAGGAGAACAACAAAGAGGGCGGTAAAGAGTATAGTAAAGAGTCCAGCTCAACCCAACAAGAGGAAAGAAGGTAGACTTGTCCAAACACAAGGAGCTGGAAATGGTGAGAAGATGAACTTCCCGTCGAGTCTTCGCTACCTATAGTAGGAGAGTAGACTTGTCCAACCATGAGAAGCTAGACACGGAAAGCACATGGCATACCCTGCATGTCTTCACCTCTCCTGGAAGGAGAGTAACCAAACCCAAGAAGTGGGTACCAGAACAGGGTATATACATAGCCATATGCTCTGTCAAGAAGCCCGAACAACGTCGTAAGGGGATATCCATCCCGTGGCTCAGCCCAAGAAAGAGTAGCCAACAGTCCCAGAAGTAAACTCCATCGATGCCCAGCATCCTGCACGTCTGCCCTGAACCGCAAGCCAAGGGGCTCAATCACAACACCTCGAAACTATCCTCTTTGGGTGGCACTGAATCGTCCACACGGTTTTAGGTCGCGTCACAAGGATGCGTCTCAGTGGGGGAAAGCGTTCCTCGTACTTGAAAGTTTTTGGAGAACGTCAACCACAACTCGTCACTGCCCCGCAGTTGAGAGGTCTTCTCAAAGTCGACAGGCGACCCCCTGCCCAACCCCGCTGGAGGGTCCCTAGAAGTCAAAGGGTTCCCACTACAGGGAGACCCAGAAAGTCGACAGGTGCCACACTGCCCAGTCCCGTAACAGGGTAATCCACTGGAGGGAGACTCAGCTAAAGTCGGTGACTGGACCACTGTCCATCCCAGCTGGAGGTAACCCAGCATCGGGGACCACTGCCCATCCCAGCTGGAGGTAAGCCCGGCATCGGAGACCACTGCCCATCCCAGCTGGAGGTAAGCCCGGCATCGGGGACCACTGCCCAACCCTGCTGGAGGTAAGCGTGGAATTGCTCTAGCCATCCCTATTGGATGGTACTGCTCGGTGAACACCGTTGTACTGGCCATCCCTGCTGGATGGTAACCCACTGACGAGCCCTGCTCGAAACAACCTTAGCCCTACTGGAAACAACCTCAGCCCTGCTGGAACAACCTCAGCCATGCTGGAACAACCTCAGCCCTGCTGGAAACAACCTTATCCCTGCTGGAACAACCTCAGCCCTGCTGGAACAACCTCCTGGGTAGAGGATCGGTGCCCGCGTAAAGTGTTGGTCACACCGAAACCACAAGCTCTACCATGGAACACAGAGCAACGAGAGAAGCTCCCCAGGCCTCACAAGGCGATCATGCTCCAATCCGCTGAGTCACTGTCGAAGCGGACCAAGACATCTCATCCCAGAACGTGGGGAAAACACCCACGCTGCACAGACACCCGTAGTTGCAAACGATGTCGCAGTCCGGTGAAAGGACACGGTACTGAAACCCCTCACAGCCAAAGAAGCAGTGGAACCAAACCATCTCTACCGGCCAAACCATAGAGCATAAGACCAGGGGGAGACCGCTCAACCCTACTAGTCAGAAAAAAGAGCACCAGGCTAGGGGAGACTCCACCCTGCTGGTCAAACAAACTAGCACAGAGGGACCCTCTACGTCGCGAGAGGTCATGTACGCAAAACAGATCACGGCACGCACGTGGGGCCCACACGACGTGTGGCCCCATGTCAACCCCAACTGATCCCACATACATCCTCAGGTACAAACAACTACACGTACCTCCAAGCGCTCCTATATACTCCAAGAGTATACCTCATTCCAGCCCAAAGGCTATCGTGCACACGACACCCAGCGTCAACACGAAGGCGTGACATAACAACCCCACCTCAGAGGCCCAAGAACAACCAGCCACATCTCGTGAACCAATTATATCACTCTTCCAAGAGTGCACGATCACACGCCAAGGGTCCTCTATAAACAAGGTAGGACGGACCACCACCGGAGCACCTCTCAAGCTTCCACTATTAATAATATCACACATGAGGCTCCACACAGCAAAACGGATCGCACTGTTGTAATCATCACGGAAAAACACATGAGATTGACTACTTACTCGCCTCAAACGGATATCTGACGGAAAAGTCCCCAACAACGCCTCATACCCGAACGGCGTCCCGTGATCTCGACCCTCGGCCCCGAAAACAATCGGGCACATCGCACCATTGTGATCGCCTGGGGAAAACACGTCAAAAACACTACTCACATGAGTGCAACGGATATCCGGAGAAAAAGGTGCATCCCGTCACACTGCACCTGAGCGGTGCCACATGGGACCCGCATCCCGGTCCCGAAACTCAACGAACGGATTGCACCGTTGCGATCCTCTTGAAAAAGTACACGAAATGGACTAATCACTTGTCCAAAACGGTCGCCCATTGATAAAGCTGGAAATCACCGTCAACTCCCGAAACGGCCCTCGTGGGGCCCGCACCCTTGTGCGGAATTACAGCAGGCAGACTGCGCCAATGCAATGCCCTTGGGAAAACACCCAACATCGACTGCTCGCACGCCTCGAACGGACGTCCGAGGAAAAAGCCGCTAAAAGTTGCACGCAGATCAAATGACGGGCTGTGGGGCCCATGCCTCATCTTTGGCCTCAATGCCTGAAACCCTCCTGGAAGCCTCCGCCTCGATGCCAGGGTCCCAACGCCACTAACGGCACTCAAAACAGACGTCGGACGCGTCCGCGCCATCCAAAACAAGATCCCCAGAAAAATGACATTCCACTTAAAGATGCGTCGTGCCTCCGAGGCCCATCGTTTCGGGAATTAAAAATTCCTGAAACCATCTAAAAAATTCCTCCTCGTCGATATGGTTCCATTGCCACAGACAATACTCAAAACGGACACCCGTAGCGGAAAATAAGGGTGTCCGAACACCAAGGGGGCAAGGCCCCTGGGGCTGGACCGACCTGGACTGGCCGGTCCGCCCAGCCAGGGCCGTCCCACGGCTTAGCCGCAGACTTGCGGTCTGTGCGCAGACCGACCACGATGGCCGGTCGCGGCTGCAGCGTGAAGACCCGTGCGGCGCGGGTCTTGGTCGCCGCACGGGGGTCGCGCGACGCGACCCCGCGGTCGTCGCTCCCTGGCAACCGCCGCCTCGTCGGGCGCTCCGCCAGACGCCCCTGCCGACGCCCGAGCACCCGCTGCTGATGCCCAGCTTCTCCACTAGACACCCGCTGTCGCACCCAGTGCCTCCACCGGACACCCTCGGACACCTCGCGGACACCCCGCTGCCGCGTCGTCCGCCCTCGCCGCGCCGCCGCTCGAACCCGCCGGAAACCGAAAACCCGTCAACTTCGGTGGACGATTGTGAACGCCTACGAATTCCGATTTCAAATCCGAAACAAGTGTCGGAAAGATAAAATTTTATACTATGCGTTCATGGGATTGGTTCAAAAATCCGACACAGTTTCAATACAATTATTTGATTTCGAAGTAGGTGCGGTGAATGAAAAACGCAAACGACAAATCCTACCGCGTGGGGCTTCGCCCGAAGCTTCGTGACGATCCGTCGGCACCACCGCACCTCGCCGAAGTCGCCTCACCGGACTGTCTCGCCAAAGATGGAGGAGGAGAGGGAGAGGAGGGGTTTCCACGCTAGGGAGAACAACCAAGAGAGGGGGGAAGTGTTTAAAAACAAAACACTTAAACCCCCGCCCGTGGGCCCCGTACCCGAACTCCCGACAGGGTCGGGATTTAGCCTCATCTAGGATAAGAACCACGCTCTGAGGACAACGGTAGTCTTGGAATTTTATTCTGAGACCCCGTTCAAAGGTTATTAAACTTAGCGCATGAGGCTTCCAAATTACGAAAACGCCCCTGGAGCAATTTTTCACAAACGGCCCGCGCCCGTGAAACCTATACACCTTCTAGGGTAAAAGGAATGCTCAGAACTCAACGGTGCCATCGGTTTCCCAATCTGAGCCACTGCTTTAGAGATACTTGCATGTCACCATTCAACGAAAAAATTAATTAATTAATTTATCCGTTTAACATTCCCGAAATGGGCGAGGGGTCCAAACATCCCGCGCCAACAATTTTTATGCCGTTCCTAGGGTAAACACCCAATTACAGACACATCTGTACACTTGGATCTCTGATCCAAATCACTGTTTAGGAGTTATTGCATTTATTTACCATTTCCAGTGTGAACACACTGAAAATTTAATTCTGGCCACTCCGGGGCTCGGAATCGCACGCCGTCTGAAGGCACTGCTCTAAAATATTATCAAAAATATTCCAAAGTCTTTCTCAGCAACAACTGGGTTCTTTAAGAGCGTTTCCAGGAGGGAGGAAAAGCTATCTAGGGGAGTGAGAGGCTGTCCAGGGGTTGTGTCCAGGAGTGTGGGGGTGTCATGTAGGGTGAGGGGGGTTTCCAGGGGTGGTGGGGGGGGGGCTGTCCAGTGGGGGGTCTAGGGTGTCCATGTGTATGGGGGGAAGTCCAGGGGTGTGGTGGGGGCTGTCTAGTGGGTTGAGGGTGTTCTGTTATGTTTTTGGCTACTTTTTGGTCTGTTTCAAGGGTGTGGGAGGGTTGTCCAGGGATGTGGGAGTGATGTCGAGAGGGTGGGGAGGTCTACAGGAGGGTGGGGTGATGTCCAGGGGGTGGTGGTGAATTCCAGGTGTTGGGGGGGGTGTCCAGGGGTTTGGTGGGGGTAGTCTAGTGGGGTGAGGTGGTTCTGGTTTGTTTTCGGTAACTTTTTGGTCTGTTTCAGGGGAGTGGGAGGGCTGTCCAGGGGTGTGTAAGTGCTTTCTAGGGGGTGGGGTATACATGAGGGGGGGGGGGGGGTTGTCCAGTTGTGTTTAGGGCTGTCCAAGGGTTGGGGGCAGTCTAGGGGTGTGGTGGGGGTTGTCCAGTGGGGTGGGGGAGGGCTGTCTAGGGTGTGGGGGTCTACATGTGGGTCGGGGGGTTGTCCCGGGGTGTTTGGGGCCATCCAGGGGGTTGGGGGTAGTCGAGGGGTGTGGTGGTGGCTGTCAAGTTGGGTGAGGGGGTGCTGTTCAGGGGGTGGTGGGAGGGATTCCAGTGGGGTAAGTTTTATATGTTATCAATGTAAATGCTTAATTTTTATGTAGTTCTTGTTTTGATCTACTTCTGTTTTTGTGGTATGAATTCCTGATTTGGTTTCTGGTTGTTTCTAGGGAAGAGAAGAGGACTGCATTTGATTTTTGAAAAAAAAAATTCTTCCACGTCGGTTATTTTAAAACCGACGTGAAAAAAAAATCGAGAAGGGTTTATCACATCGGGTTTTTGAATAACTGACATGATAAACGCCTGTGGAATGGTTTATCATGTCATTTATTTAATAACTGACGTGATAAAAGGCCTGGGAAATGGTTTATCATGTCGGTTATTAAATAACTGAAGTGATAAAAGTCCTGAGAAATGGTTTATCACGTCGTTTATTAGATAACCAACGTGATAAACCCTTTCCCAGGCCTTTTATCACGTCGGTTATTTAATAACCGACGTGATAACCCCCCAGAATGGTTTAGCACGTCGGTTATATAATAATCGATGTGATAAACAATTTCCCAGGGGTTTATCAGGTCGGTTATTAAATAACCGACGTGATAATCATCCCCCACACAGGTTTATCATGCCGGTTATATAGTAACCGACGTGATAACCCCCCCCGGGCTATCACAGAGGTTAGATAATAACTGACGTTATAAACCCCCCCTGGTTTTTTCACGTTGGTTATTAATTAACCGACATGGTAAACACCATGATGTTATGTTTTTTACATTGTTTTTTAAATAACCGACATAAAAATGTTATTTATAATGTCGTCTGTATTAACATCGGCTAAAAACCGACGTAGAAAATGAAAACTAACCGACGTAAATAACATTTTTTGCAGTAGTGAAAGGGGTGTGTACTCATACTTCATAACTTTTACTAATGATTTTTGTAGATAGGGATATGTCTACTTAGTAAGGTATGAGTCAAATTCCTTTGATAAATTCAAGGAATACATGAATGAGGATGAGAACCATCTGTTAAGACAATTAAGAAACTCTTCAAAGACTGATAATCAGGACTTCATTGATTACTTACGGGATTTTGGGATCCTATCCCAAATCAATCCTATTTACACACCTCAATGGAATGGTGTATGTGAAAGGAGGAACCCCACATTGTTATACATAGTGAGATCAATGATGAGTCATGCAAGTCTTTCATTATCCTTTTAGGGGTATGTGTTATAAACAATGACACATATACTAAACCATGTACCAACTAAATCGATAAATGGTATTTCATATGAGTTATGGAGTGGAAGAAAAGTCATGTTATCAAATTTACTTGTGTCGGGTAGGTAAGAGTTTGATAATTCCTCTGCAGGTAAAAACTCACACCTCGAGGAACAATGTGTACCTTTATAGGATAACCCAAGGAAACATGGGGATATTACCTATACAACCCCTCAGAAAAAAAGTTTATAGTAGAATGTTATTCCATATTCATTGAGAGGGAGCACATATCAAAAATAGATAGTGGGAGAAAGATAAACTTTGATGAAGTCAAGGCTCAAGGTACACAAGAGTTAGAACATGAACATATTGCACAAATCCTTATCGAAGAAGAATCTGTTCTAGAGACACAAGTATTGCATAGGAGTACAAGAGAGGTTATAGAATCATAATGGTACAGTTTTCTAGTTATCGAGGATGGTGACTCATTATTAGTTGATAATAATGATCCTCTAACCTACAAGGAAGTAGTTAGTGGCACATATGTGTCCAAGTGGCAAGAAGTCGTGAATTTTGAAATGCATTCGATGTACCAAAACCAAATATGGATTTTGGTAGATACTCAAGTTGATGTAATGCATGTTGGTTGCAAATGGGTATTCAGGAATAAATTGGAAATGGAAGGACAGCTCGATACCTATAAGGCACAATAGGTTAAAAAAGGGTTTAAAAAACATCATGGAATTTACTACGATGAAACCTTCTCACCAGATGCAATGCTGAAATCCATCAGAATTGTACTTTCCATTGTAGCTTACCATGACTATGAGATTTGAAAAATGTATGTAAAAATAGAATTCCTTAATGAGAACATTCCGTAAGATTTCTACATGACACAACCTGAAGGGTTTCTGACTCCAAAAGATTGCATGAAGGTATGCAAGTTGCAGAAATACATTCATGGATTAAAGCAAGAATCCAGTTCATGGAACATTCGTCTTGATGAATACATAAAATAAGTTGGTTTTATCAAGAATTAATCTGAGCCTTGTGTCTACAAACTCTTTAGTGGGAGTACAGTCGTTTTCCAAATAGCATATGTTGATGACATATTTCTTATTGGAAACGAGATACCAACCTTATAGTTTGTTAAGGCATGGTTGAATCAATGATTCTCCATGAATGCCTTGGACAAGGAAACATATATTATTGGGATCAATATCCATCTTGATAGATCCTAGAAATTGTTGTGCCTAATTCAAAGAACATACATTGATAAGATACTGTAGAGATTCAGTATAGAACAATCCAAAAGGGGATTGTTGCCTGTGTCACATGGAATTCATCATTCTATGAAAATGTTTCCTCAGACACATGAGGAATGAATGATAATGGAACAAAATCCATATGCATTAGCGATTGGGTCAGTCATGTATGCCATGCTATATACTAGGCTGGATGTCGCCTACACATTGAGTGCGGTAGGCATATATCAAGATGACCAGGTGACCGCTATTGGAAGGCAGTCAAGACTATCCTAAAGTATCTGACTGGTACTAAGGGTATGTTCCTAGTTTATGGAAGAGATGAAGAACTAGTCATCAGAGGATATTAGGATTCTAGTTTCCAGAGTGATCAAGATTATATAAAGTCACAAACAAGATATATCTTCACTTTGAACGGAGGTGCAGTGAGTTAGAAGAGCTCAAAGCATAGTGTGGTTGCATATTCTATAGTAGAGTATGAGTATATCATAGCTTCTAAGGAAAATAAAGAATTAGTTTGGATGCAATGATTCATCCAGGAGCTAGATGTGATACCTAGCAGTAAAGATCCCATCACATTGAATTTTGATAATACTACAATTGTGGATCATGCAAAAGAGACAAGGTCACATTAGCGGATGAAGAACTTATATTGGAAGTATCATATCTTGAGGTATTTTTCTCAGAGAGGTGACGTTTCAGTGAGTAGTATTTCTATAGAAGACAGCGTGGTAGACCCCTTGACTAAAGCCTTGACTCAGCAGAAACATGATCATCATATGAGGTCTAGCAGACTAAAAGTTATAGGCAGTTGGGTCTAGTCCAAGTGGGAGTTTGTAAGAGTTGGTGTCCTAGAACCAACTTGTTTTACAATGATTACATGTATATTTAATGTATTATTACATATTGTTCATTATTCTGTATGACTATGATGTAATAATGTCCTAGATTATTTGTTGCATTTATAAGTTAATGCTAGTTCCCTGCTATGAATAGAACCTTGAAATGATATAATGTTTTAAAAAAATATAGTTTTGTGGTTGGATGACATACTATGACGAGACACATTGCATTTAGAGCATTAGGTGTGAGTACTCATAAGAAGATTAGACATCCTCACTTGAATTCCACACTTGTTAATCTCTAAGATCCGAGATTATGAGAACATACTCGCTAGTAGGAATTCCGCATGTTTTAGTGTCATCAGATATTTATATCTATGAGTATGTGTATTGATCCTTATACTTTTAGATTATCATTAACATGTGTCAGAACTCGTATTCTTTTATTTACTAACAAAAACCATCACGTAGACATTTGGAAGGAAGTAGGATACATTGGGTGCATCACGAGGGACCTGTTATTAATGGATTTGTTGAGGAAGGATTTTTCCCTACCATTTATGAAAGTTTATATCTCGGCCCTTTGATTGAAAATGAACTGTCACGCGAAATTAAATGGCCATGGTGTAACGACGAGTTTATTTCAGGTTGTCAAAGAACGACGTATCAAGCATAAAAGTTGATGACACTATCACGAAACCCGCTTGATGAGATATTGCAACAAATGGATTATATTATATAGTGAGTGTTCATATGTGGATGTCATTGTTTCAAATTTATGTTCTTTCTCTTGGGTGGCTTAACCCGTTGCTAGACAGTACTCTTGGACTTTTGGCAAGCCCGCCTAATGTCAATGAGAAAGAATCCTAGAGGTTCACATCCAAATTGTTTTTGGTGGTCTATGATAAATTTTATTTTAATTTAGATAAAGAAATAAATATTATTTTCAATACTGTGGAATAATTTTATACATGTTAAAATCATCGCATAAATTAAATATAAAATATATATTTATTTTATAGAACATTTAATATATATTTATTTTCTAGTTTGTAAATATAATATTTATTTAAGAGAATAAATTATTTATTTACATATTTGGGAGTTCAATAAATGCAAGTGGAGTTTGAGCAGACCATGGTTAGTCTGGTAGTAAAATAATTATTTGCAAGATGATAAATAAATATTTAACTAGTTGGCATATATTAAAATAATAACGACACTTCTATTATTTTGTAACACAGAATTTTATTTTATAATTCTGTTTTGTGCATGTTGGTGCACCATGAATAATGACACAATATTATAAATATGAGAATGGGTTTTCTCTAAGTTTGTGAATGTATTTAATTTTTGTTGTGCAATTGAAAATTGTAACTGAAATTCCATGTATATAAATAGACAAGTAGGCCTATTGTGCCATACACCACACCACATGCCTGGTGAATTGAGAATTGTTGAGCCAACAATTTCTCTCTAGAATCATCATTTCTCCCCTCTCAAGAACAAGAGATGCACTTCAAGGATGATGAAAAAGTGATCAAGAATGACCGACTCAAGACACTCGCTTCTCTGTGCTAGCACTCGGAGAACGAGCGGTGTCGATCGGAGGCCATCGGAGTATGTGTGGATCACCGGTAGAGGGATTCTAGTTTGGATCCTTACAAGCACAATGAGATAATCTAGAAGGGTCATTCTAGATGATCAATATCATCAAATAAGTAAAATACCAAAGATCCCGATATTATTTTTCTTTATGAAATTAATTAAATTAATTATAAACATGAAGTGAATGATCCTCTCTAATGGTTCTAGGCCACTTTTTTCTTTATCAAAATCTTTTATTATATTCTATTGAGACTAGAATTTATCATTGTATTAATCCCCGAATAATCATTGATCATGGTAAAAAAAATATTGGGTGTTGTCCCAACCATGGTTCCACTACGCCCAGAACCTTCAGGAGACACGTGGTGCAATGATTGAAAAACCCGATGCTAACGAGGATGGTAGGAGTCCATACCACACCATGTGCTCCATGGGGAGGTTATTGGTTGAGGTAATGAAAGTGAATGTTGGTATGGGCTAGGGAAAATGCACCTGGGCATTCATATGTACCCCATGATGATGGGGATCAATGCATACATAGTTCTATAGGCAGCATGGTAGGGTACCAATGCCAAGGACAATACTATCGTGCCGGTCTAGCCCACACACCAAAAGAAGAGGCATTCAATAGGTCTTTTTTGATCTTTAGGATTAATGTGTGTGTTTTTATTTTAAAAATCAACAAACATAGGATGGAAAATCCAAGTGCCGCTATAGGAATCAAGTCATATATTTTATTTGACAAATGTTATGGTGGATGACTGATACCAAGTATGATGTCCCCTTGAGTAAGGATATCATATAGGGTGTCGTTTTTCGTCTTGTAGCCATAACGATAATGTCACAGTTTATGGTCATATGATAGGACCAACCCCAACGTTTTATCATCTTGTGGAAAAGACATAACAATTTAAAGTCATGTGGGACTAGGGAACATAGTTAACGTCATATGGCTTGGACACATACAGAAGAAACGAGGTTTTAGGGGGGGGGGAGCACATGACATGATAAAGCATACCTGACATGAATGAGGAAAAGGTCCACACCACACCACACACAATTTTTGAGGAAGGAACCTTGGGCCAAGGGGCTAGGAAAGGGTCAGAAAACATTAGGTAGGACCTACAGACCAAAGGTCTAGGTATTCCTATGTATCCCATGAGGATGGGAAACAGGCCATATGTAGTATTGAGGGAGGAGTTTAACATCATGCATGAAAAGAGGCAGGAGGGACTAGTTACTAGAGGGGCAGTACGTCGTGATGATCTTGAAAACTTGATGTGAATGGGGAAATAAGTCCACACACACAACACCATGTAATCTTATGAATGTCAGTGCCAAAATGCCGAATGGGAAATGAAACTAGTAGAACCTGAACTGGACCCGAGGACAAGATTTTTGGGAATTCCTACATATCCCATGAGGATGGAAATCAAGCCACACATAGTTATTGAATGTGTTGTTTAAAATCACGAAATAAGGATGTAAAGTGATCATATTTTACGTTCTTAAATCTTAGACCATAGGTAAGCGAGAATCATCCAAACGAGCGCAAAACTTGACCATATACCTAATCCCTAGTGAGGTACGCTTGATGTGGGAAACAAGGGTGTAGAAAGACTTTGCAACACATGGAATACACGCAGAGGGGAAATCAGTGAAGAATTCCCAGACAATGCCTCAATGTGACTTTGTCCTCCTAATGTACCAATGCGCACTGAGGGGTTGTTCCAATAGTGTCGAAATTCCACCTGGACCTGATAGAGTGGAGAAGGATGTGAATCACGCAACCAATATTTAAGGCCTGATGGGGGGTTGGTGTGACGATGTAGGATAACTATTGACGGTGTTAAAAACACAACATCCATATTGTGTGACCTGAAATGGGAATAATAAATGATTGTTGACCGTTGGCCATATTCACAATGTGGGAGATGCATCAAATTGTCATCCAGAATCCTCAGGGATGTTGTCCCGAGATGGTAGGAGAACCCTGGGGATTAGCATCCATGCCATTTGAGGGTCCTCTCTAAAGTGAAACACGATGACAACCCAGATGAAGGGGAATGTGAATCATGAAATTGTGTGAGAATATATATACATAGAATCAAAAAATCCCGACCCTAAACCAGAGTGGTCCTGGACACATTGTTGAACTATCAAAGAGGTATAAGGGACAAATTCAAGAGAAAACAACTCGAAAAGATGAGTGTAGAACAAGGGGACTAATGGCTATTAGGAGAATGAGGTATGTGTCATTGTTGATACCAACCCAACATGAATAGGACATACACCCATACAACACCGTATACCCCTCTTATGGAAGAACTCATCCCAGGTGGCCAAGAAGATAGATAGGTTTCTATGAAATGGGGATGGACCCGAAAGGTAAATGCATGGGTGGTCCTATGTATCCCATATTAATGGGCATAAATCCATACGTAGTTCTATAAGATGATGTGCTATTTTACATCATGAAGAATAGATGCAGATAGGGGCACAATATGTCAATGAAGGATGTGTAGAACATGAAGAGTAACCAGAAGTGAATGAGAACATAAGCCCATACCAATCCGTACAATCCCAAATGAGATCATGGGCCAAGAGGCCAAAAAGGTCAAGGGATCTAAGATGGGAAGTGACAGCCAGTTTGTAGTTTAACGTCTTGTGGTTATGACGATGATGAGGGGCGTCCCAAGGGAATTTATCTGGAATAGAAAAAATAGCCTGATGTGAATGATGAAAAAGAGTATGTACCACACCGTGCAATCCAAGATAATAGCATGCACCAAAGGACTGGAAAGGTTGAGGGAACTGAGATAGGATGACCCAGCTAGTTCACAATTTAAGGTCTTGTGGTGAGGACAGTGATGATATTAGTTTAAGGTCACATGAATCATAACATATATATGTGACCATTTATGCAGGTATTGCCTTACCAAATCTCGTAATCCCACATTAGAAATGATCGGTTTCGAAAATAAGGAATTGGGCTTGGATCTTCCCAACATATAAGGGTACGACAATAAGGGAAGTAAATTGGGTGGGGTCAGCAATGACTAGATGAACACTACTGGTCGAGGCTTACTGATGTTTTAAGGGTTAGCAGAAAAAAAATCACTACACCCAACATTTGGGACACATGGGGGTGGTTCTAACATTGGAGGATAACTATTGACCATATTCGAAACACAAAATCCAGATCTTGTGACCTCAAATGGGAATAAAAAACGAATGTTAACTGGTGAACATATTCACTACGTGGTACTCGTACCAATTTTTCATTCGAGATCCTCGAGGATGTTGGCCGGAAATGGTAGGAGTGCCCTGGGGCCTAGCATTCATGCTGTTTTGGGGTCCTTTTGGATGCGAATGTTAATGGATGCCCAAATGATGGGAATGCGTGAAGCGCAATAGTGCCAATGGATTTTATGGTCTTGCGATAATTACAATGATGAGTGAGGGCCTATAAGAAGGGTAATATATGTCATTTTCGTGATAAACCCGAATTGAGTGAGGACATAAGCCTGCACTACACCATGCATTCTGGGAGGTATCTGAGCCAAGGGGCCAGACCGAGGGGTGATCTTAAATTTGGGGTCTGGGACTATGGAGGAAATGTCTGGGCATTCATAAATATCCAATAAGGATGGGAATAAATCCATATGTAGTTCTGAAATAGCCATGCATTTTAACGTCATGTGGTGAGGACTATGGATAATTGAAGAACAAGAGGGGAAGATGGTGTGACCATTGTAAACCTAGCACCAATGGGGCCAAAGAATGATACCCAATACCACATGAAATACTCCAAGGGGCCTACACCCAGGGGTAGTTAAGTGAAGAATTTGGGGGATGGATTCCAAGATGAATTGCCTGAGTATTCCTACGTATCCCATGAGGATGAAAATCAATCTGTACGTAGTTCTCGAAACTGATGTGCATTTTAACATCATGCAGAAAGGATGTAGGTAATTTTAAGGTCATACCAGACTGTCTACAGTTTAACATCATGTGGGACGACATATATTTTGATGTCATGCATGACATAAAAATTTAAGGTCATGTAGGACCGTATAAATCGTAGTTTAGTGTCATAGGGCTCGGGCCTCTTTTCTTTTTATCATCACGTGGGATGAAAAAAAAGATTAATTTCATGCATGACATAATAGTTTAAGGTCATATAGGACAAGATATAGTTTAACGTCCTTCATAATGACCTACAGTTTAATGTCATGTGGGACATAATAGTTTAAGGTCTTGTAGGTTCCTATAGATCTTAGTGTAGGGTCATAGATCTCGGACCGCTTTGCAGTTTAACTTTATATGGGACGGAAAAACAATTTACTGTCATGGAGGACAAAAACTTTTATGTTCATGTTGAACTAGATACAGTTTAGCATCCTATGGGATGAAATACTATTTAATTTCATGCCGGACATAACAATTTAAGGTCATGTAGGACCCTATAGATCTTAGTTTAGAGTCATAGAGATCAGACTGCTTTGCAGTTTATTGTCATGTGGGAAGATAATGTAGTTTAATATCATGAAGTACATAACAGTTTAAGGTCATGTAGCACCTGATACAATTTATCTTTTTGTGGGATGATATACAGTTTAAAGTCATGTAGGACATAATATATTATGGTCATGTAGGACTCTATAGATCTCAGTTTAGGGTCATAGATCTTGGACAACATTGTAGTTTATCGTAATGGAGGATAAAAAAGAGTTTAATGTCATGAAACTCATAACGTTTTAAGGTCACATATGAGCAGATATTGTTTAACGTCTTGCATGATGATATACAGTTTAATTTCATACGTGACATAACAGTTTATGGTCATGTAAGACCCTATTTTATAATTAAAAGTATTTGTTGGGAAATTTGGAATTGGTGGGAGGATTTATAAACTCACCATCCATGGTAACCAAGGAGTATGCACCATTGACGTAAACCTTGTGAATTATATAAGGTTTTTACCATTTGGACACAAATTTGGGCGGTTTCCATTCAGGTATCATTGGTGTTCTCAGGGCCAATACCAGGTCACCTTGAAAGAAAGAGTATAGGCAAACTCTCTTGATAAAAGCTCTATATATATTTTTCTAATGCCTCTCTAAATTGTACAGGGCACAAAGCCTGTTATCGTCGAGCGCTTCCAATTCTTTTAGAAGAATTTCGGCCACCCGGTCCGGTTTCTGTTGATCGTAGACCACTGTGCACAATTAAGGCAACTGAATCTCAATCGGCAAGACTACCTCTATTCTATACAATATGGAGTATAAGGTCACCTCAGTGGAATTTCACGTCGTCGTCTGATAGCCCCAGAGTGTGTTGGGGAGATTGTCTGCCCAACTCTTCTTTTGCTAACAAACAATCATCTATAGGAGGTTATATAGGGTTTTGTTAAACACATCGATTTTCCCATAGGTCTGTGTGTGATAATGGGACTTATAGTTCGAATGAATTTTTTTCTTTATGTGAAACTTTTTCAGTTTGACCGCCTGAAATTTTTTTCCATTATCAATAAGGATGGCCTGAGGGACTCCAGAATGGTGGATGATATTGAAGCTCACAAAGTCAATTATATAATGTACCTTGACCTCCTTGAGAAGAAATTCCTTTTCCCACATAGAAAATAAATCTGTAGTGGTCATAATGAACCAACACTAGCAAGCATTCGCTGGTGGATATGGTCCCACGATGTTGAGTCCCCAAAACACAAATGGCCAAGAATACTTGTTAGATTGGGGAGGTTCTAGTGGCTAATGCAAAATATTAGAATGTAATTGGCATGTGTGGAATCTCTTTTTAAACTTGATTGTGTCATGGATCATGGAAGGTGAAAAATACCCCAGTCTTTCGATTTGGTGAGGTAGTTTCGGCCCGATATGATGAAACCTGTAGGAACTAGAATGAAACTCCTATATGACCGAAGGAATATCAACTCTTTGAATCCAATGGAGAAAACCCCATCAAACCCACACTTGTAGAGGATCTGCTCAATACTAGGACTGCTACGGAGGGTAAACTGGAATGAGCAGTGTTAGATTCCCTCTTGCTCAGATTGATCTGCTGGGAGATTACCATGCTGAAGGTACTCAATAAAGGGGGTCCTCTAGTCGATGTTTACTTCCAGCACCGCATTAGGGGGACCTGAGGGTCCTGACATGGAAGCGTTGGAGGAATAGTGGCTTACCTGTGGGCTATCATCTTCATTTGGAGTGAAAGAGGCGATGACTCTCCGGTGTTTCATGTCGATAATAAAATCATCCTGGTCTGGTTCTGCAAGATATGAATCCAAGCTAGCCAAGGAATCAGCTCAACCATTTTTTGAATGAGGGACATGACTAGCATCTAGCCAAGATGGGACTTGGGACATCAATTGGTGGGTACGTTCCAATAATGGTACGAGCTCTGGCATTCTGATGACATAGCCATATTTGATCTGCTTGATGACCAATTCGGAGTCCCCTTTCACATGAAAATGGGGAATGTCAATCTCAATGGAGAGTACAAGTCCAGTGATGAGAGCCTGATAGTCCGCATCATTGTTGGTACATCCTTCCAAAAAGAGGAATTAATATGGAAGAACGGATTGTGTTGGAGTGATGAAAACAATACCCAGACCCACTCTATTGAGTCTAGGGTCATTGCGCATTCTACCTATAAGGATTGAGGAAGCACCATCAAAGTGATTTTTCCAACATGGAATGGTTTGGTCTACCAAAAAGATTGCCTCATCAGAAAAATAAAGTTCTTGGTACTGGTCTCCAGGAGGTGGACAGGTGTCAAGGAATTCTGCCAATACCTACCCTTGATGGAATTCTAGGGAACAAATGTGATGTAAAAATGATGTATAATCACTGCCCACCATGCTATACGACCTGCCAACATTGGGATATTGAGAATTTACTTCAACAGATCCTGTCGGGACACTAGCCGTACATCATGATGATGCAAGTAGTGTTGCAATTCCTACACTGTGAATACTAGAGTGTGACAGCTCTTATTGATAGAAGAATATCTAGTGAATATTTTTAAAAGCATGCAGATAAGATAGTGTAGACTATTCTCTATCCCGTCATTGTTCTTATGGGTGAGAATGGTGCCAAGGGTTCATTCCAGGGTGGTCACATATAGGACCGGTAGCTTTCTAGAAACTGGTGGCATCAGAACTGGAGGACGTGACATGTACTGCTTGATTTTCTTAAAAACTATCTGACACTCCTCTTCCCATTGATAATCAACACCCTTCTTAATGAGCTGGGAAGATGGATTACTCTTGTCAAACAAATTCATAATGAATCGGAATATGTAGGATAAGTGGCCTTGAAATCCTCAATGAACTTTTATTTTTCTTGGGGGAGACATCTGAAAGATGGGAAATATCTTCTCTGGGTCGATCTTGATGCTGTTGTGTCTAAAAATGAAGCTGAGAAACTTTCCAGAGGTGAACTCAAAGGCCCAATTCAAGGTCTTCATCTTTATATGGTAGGTTCAGAGGAATCCAAACACTTTCTAAAGGTCTTTAAGATGGTCTTGGAATAAGAAATATTTGACCACCAGATCATCCATGTATAATTCCACCAATGTAAAGAGGATTGTCTTAAATATGCAGTGCATGGAATGCTGATAGGTGGAACCTGTATTATTTAGAACGAATGGAATTACCTGGTAAAATAAAGTACCTTGTATCACCCTAAAGGTTGTATAAATTTCATCCCCAGTGGCCATTTGGATTTTATTATACCCAAAATACACATCCATGTAGGAGAGGGCATGGATCCCAATGGTGGCATCAATTAACCTCTCCGTTGCAGGAAAGGGAAAATCTTTTTCGGACAGTGGCTGTTAAGATCCTGGAAGATGATGCAGACTCTGATATTCCCATTCCTCATCCCAAAAAGAACAATGTTGGATAACCATATATGTTTCTAGACCTCATTGATATAGATGGATTTGATGAGATTATCAACCTCGACCTCAACCCTGGATCCGTGAGTAGGGTTCATCTTTCTGGGAGGCTATTTGAACCCATAATGATTAACTGGAAGACCGAGGTGGTGGATGGTGACCTGAGGATCTAGTTCTGGAATCTCTTCATAACTCCAGGCGAATACATCGTGATGCTAACTAAGGAAGTCCACGTATTGTTGTTGCATAATGAATGAAATAGTGGCACTTATCAATGTGGGTTTTGGATCTGTCGTACTATCGAGGTTCACCTGTACAAATCCATTGATTGTGGTGGATAAATCCTATTCAAAAGAATGATAATTATCCTATAAATCCTCTTCATCAATTATAGTATAGAGATCCTCAGTGAGATAATTTTCCTTTGAGTCAACAGATCCCGATGAGATACTGCTTCCAGCCTGAGCGGAGGTAGACACTACATCGAGGGACACCTATGCTGTGAAAACCATAGAGATGAAAGCCGTCGACCTGATCCCATATGGTCTTCAACCCTAGGGGCCACACTTAATGATATCATAGCAATAGTGGTGCATCGGCTTGAACCTGTTTTTCCCAGCCCGGTGAAATAGGAAAATATGATGTATCGTTGTTGCCATGGGGCAGACATCATGTTACCATATGGGGGAAGGGGGCTCTAAGATCACCAGAGCCAGATTTGTGTAGGAATATGAGGTGATCTTCTGGGGTCTCTTAGAACTGGGAATTTTTTCCCCATCATTCTGGAAATAGAAATGAATTTCCCCATATCTGGGGTCGTTTCCTCCAATCATTGGATCAAAAAAATGTAGGCATCGTCCAAGTCTATCCACGGGTCGGTCGCAGCCATAGATTTTTCAACCTCTTTATCCTAAATCTACTTGTCCTGCCTATTGTAATAGTCAGAATCCATGTATTGGGATTCAAAAGGACAAAGGGAGATGTATCACTTTGGTTTACTTCCACTTGACCATTAAGGGAGTACTTATGGTATTGGTGATATGATGAAGGGACAACCACATGCATGTGAATCCATGACCTACCCATCAACACATTGTAGGCGGTGTCCTGGGAGACAACCATGAACTCCGTGGTGGATACCAGACCACTGAACTGGGACTTCCGATAGATTTTACTGACTGGTGCTTGTTATGTCCTATCATAACATTCGACTTTCAGGTTGGAGGGACTTAGGTCACACTTGGATAGCCCCATATTTAGGAGTTTCCGTGTCGGGATACGGTTGATCCCTGAGCCTATGTTGACAAGATAATGAAGAACCTCCACAAAATTGAAGTGAAAAGTGATATACAGTGGATGAATGTGCCCTTGTATGGGATATACTTTATCTTATCTATAGAAATAGATAATTTCATGGCATTCTTCATGCTCTGATCCCTTAGAATAGCAGGATCTAACTGCTTCCACCTCCATCTCAAACTGGAGGGGGATTCATAAAGCCTCGGCAGGGGCTTCATGCATATCTAATGATAGGAAAAGATCCTCAAGGATATAGAGCCTCTAAAGAATAATTGCAAGATGATTAAGTACGTCATACTTCTGTTCCAAGCATGAATTTCTGCTTCCAAGGGGCAGTTCTATGGTAAGAGCTATGACAGGTCCTTCCGGCAGAACCGACCACTGACTGGTGCTGGGAATGTACCACTTTTTGCTACTCCATGCTCGTAGAGAGAATACTAGATTTAGGATAGATTAATAAGGCTAGTCTGAAACAGAACATGGCTGATCGCGGTGAGGTCGGTGGAGCTTCTCCTGATCAAGTAGCACAGACGGCTGTGAAGGCAGACCTAATGGAACTGAATGAGAAGATTGTGCGCGCTATGCTTTGTGCTGAGCCTAATTTCTAGTTTCGGTGGAATTCATGGCCTAGTTAGAAGTACTAACTAAGAAACTTCGATGAACCATATAATCATGGCTCCGTCGACGCTGTTTATGGCTTGGTATGTGGTAAGGATCTGTCCAGAACTCCTCGTTTTTAGAAATCATGTATGGGTTTACCGGCTCCACGGTGTTAACTAAGGCGTACCATCAACAGTAACCTAGAGAATCCTCCACTACTGGATGGATTCTGGGGGTAATATCCATCTCTGGGGTCATGAATTCACCGAGATTACATGACGATGATGACACCAGTGGGGGAATATTTTTTCCCTTGCATCGATAATGCCTGCTATTATGAGAAGTGGAAGGCTGAGACGATGAAACATAAGTAGTAGCTGTTGATGACGCATCGCCTACTGAAGGCTCAAGTTGGTTTAGGTATTCATGGATGATACCTGAGGCATGAGATACCTCCTTAAAAGCTATCTAGTCATTATAATTCTGGGAACCATTGTTAGGAAGCTGATGCCACTCACACTACTACAAATACAACCTTTATCAGCGCTAAAAATGGACTTTATCAGCGCTAGAAAAAGAGCTGATAAAGCCGACATAGATAAGTGAGGGGGGGGGGGTCCCCTTTATCAGCGATCCGAAAAGTGCTGATAAAGACCACTTTTATCAGCGCTAAAAAAGCGCTGATAAAAGTTAAAAAAATTTAAAAAAAATTAAAAAATACTGCCAATCGAGGGGGGGGCTTTTATAGCGCTTGAACACCCCCCCCCCTTTTATAGTGCTTTTTAGCCCCTATGCAGCACCCCATGCACCCCCTCCACCCTTTAACAGTGCTTGCTCCAATATTCCCCATGCGCGCGCACCCCTGCCTCCACTAGGATTTGAACTCGAGACCTCCCCCCTGCACGCCTAAGCCCTTACCACTACTCTATTTTGATTTTCTTTCCAATTAATGATATCTATATACATATATATATATATTTATATATATATTTATATTTATTCGTATAGTAATATATATTTATATTAATATATATATATTGTTATATTATAATATATATATAGTTATATTATAATATATATAGTAATATTAATATATATATATAGTGGTATTAATATATATCTATATATATATATTTAGTTATATTTATTCATATAGTAATATATATTTATATTAATATATATATAGTTATATTAACATATGTGTAGTTATATTAACATATATATAGTTCTATGAATATATATTTATATGGTTATATTAATATATATATAGTGATATTAATATATATATAGTGATATTAATATATATATTTATGGTGATATTAATATATATATTTATAGTAATACTAATATATATATATATATGTAGTTATATTAATATATATATAGTTATTAGATTAATATATATATAGTTAAATTAATATATATATATATAGTTAGATTAATATATATATAATTAGATTTATATATAGATATATAAATATTCATTGTATTTTAAATAAAATGGATGTTAGTTATTATTTAGATAAAGCTAATATATTTTATATGTAAATATATTTTATTATTTTTATTTATAATTAAATTTTTATGTGTGAATATATAAAAAATATGAATATATTGTTATATATTTGATTATAAATAGCAGTTAATTATAAGAAATGATGAAATTTAAAGACATAATATCAATATGAATGTAATACCTTGGAATAAATTCATACCCCACCAAAAAAATCCAATAATACCCCCTTAAATGAGGTTGAAAATCCACAAAATGTTAAAAAATAGAAGTACCCCGACTAAAAAATCAGTTTTGGAGGCCTTCTGGGCCTCTTTTGAGCCCGAACATCCCTTGCCTAGGGCCCCCCCGGTCACAGCGACGTAGAACTCATCACAGGCTTCGATTTGATATGTGGTAGAGCTCAAACAGACACCCGGATCAAAAGTTATGGCCGTTTGAAGTTTGAGTTGCGTTTTCAACATATTTTGGATCTTTTTTTAATTTTTTTAATTTTTTAGTCTTCAAATTGTTATTAAATGACTATTACTCCATAATGATTAAAAAATTATAAATTAAAAATATTTTTTTAATTTTTTAAGAAGCCATTTTCACTAAATATCTTATATATTATGTATAATAAGTGTAAGTGTACATTTATAGTTATCTAAAATATATTTAAAAATTGTATATTATATTTATATATTAATATATTAATATATTTTTAATTTTTTTTAAGACGACCCTTTATCAGCGCTTTTAAAAAAAGCGCTGATAAAGGCCCCCCCTTTATCAGCGCTACTAAACAAGCACTGATAAAGGCCCCCCCTTTATCAGCGCTACTAAACAAGCACTGATAAAGGGGGTCCCTTTATCAGTGCTTAAAAAAGCACTGATAAAGGGGTGCCTTTAGCAGCGCCTTTTTTAGTACTGATAAAGGCACCCTTTATCAGCGCTTTTTTGAGTGCTAATAAAGGAACCCCCCTTTATCAGCGCTTTTTCGTTAGCACTGATAGGGAGGGGGCACTGCGAAAAACGGTTTTTGTGGTAGTGTCACCTTCGCTATCACTATCCCTATAAGGATTCAAGAATACACATGTCACTTGTGTCGGAGCTGGACCTAACCTGACGATGTTGTTTTCAACTAGGTCTTGAAGCTAGTCATTAACCATGTATCACTCTTTGAGGGTGTTCCCTAGGATTCAGTGATTGGGATAGTAATTAGGGTTATCAGTTTGATCCGCCTCTTCACCCCTCTTGCATTCAGGAAAATAGACAATTCTCTAATACAAGGTGCTTCAGAAATAACTAGGTACATGAGCCTAATTTAATTATTAGGTCTGGATTCTTCTATCCGGGATTTGGGTTCTTGGATCTTGGCCCTGACAAGGGGTTGGAGGAGCCTACTAAGGAGGTGAAACCTAGTTATCTCACCTAGGTGGTGGCATCACGTTATGCCAGAGTGTATTGAAATTATGAGGTGAACACTGTTGGGTAGGAGGATAGGCCTATGTTGGCGGGCCTCTGTGAGGATACCGAGGTGGGTTCACTGGAAATAACTCCAGTTTATTGGGGGCCTCTATTTGGGCCACCGTGGAGGGTTCATTGTATGAGGCAACATATGTGTCTGCTTGGCCTACTATAAGGATTCCTCTTGATAATGGGCCTTATCAGAGAAGTCTCAAAATCGCCAGGGGTAATTCAGTGTAATGAGGGAGGGTACCAGTTTGGTCTTGACATTCCAGACACACATCGTCTGTAGTGGTTCCTGATTAAGCATCATATCCATGTAATATGTGAGGCCTTTCCAATGGGTGAAAAAGTTCATGACACCCTTGTTAGGCATTTTATTACACTTTAAGAGGACTAGAATACTCTTCTTATGTGTGGTAGAGCTGAACTTGTAAAGAAACTGTCTACGGAGATCTTCCCAGCTGGTGACTGACCCGATGTGTAGCTAGGTGTATCAGACAAACACAAGACCTTCCAATGTCTGTAAAATACACATGAGTTTGGATGCCTCTTCTTGCACGGGAGTTCCCTACATGGGTACGCACCATGAGATAAAGGGGACCAGATTCCGAAGTGGGTCACCCATCCCATTAATGGGGTAGAAGGTGAGATTTTCAAAACGCGCGGTGGTCGAATATCATCGACCCACACTATATATGGCTTACCATCATGTAGGATTTCCACCTGTTGCGTTTTCAACTCCTTGAGGAGAGGAATGGGCACTGCCATCAAATCATCTGGGTGGGGGTTATTATCTTGAAGATAATCCCAAACTACCAGTGCATTGGTAGGTTTTTCAACATGATAGTCATGACCAATGTGTCATGGTGCCGCTGGTTGGATGACCTTCGGTACGAGGTTGGGGGTGGGGGACTTGAGCTAGGTCATGGGTACTATCACACCACTGAGTTGGATTTGGTGACACATATAGCACCCTCTTTCCATAAACCCTAGCTTCTACCCAGTCTATGCAGGCACGAGGATCTAGTTCATTCATTTTCATCTCACCAGGGGTAGGTTCTAACTTCTCCTACTGCCCTGGTCAAGGATCATCGTAGTCTGTCCTCCGGTCCACATCACATAAAACAAAGGGGTAATCAACTACATTTTTGTTCTATGAGATATATTTATGTAGCATAACTTTTTTGGGATCATCCACTGTCTTCTACACTAAGTCAGACGTGTCAGAGGGTTTCATGACTCCGAGGTGCTCTTTACCCTTATTGGGATTTTGACTGAGTACTAATGCCTTAGTGGGAATGAGAGGACCCAGTAGATATCTCTGCTAGAGATCAACCATCCCCAATGGATCCAAAAGTTTTGGCACTCCCCCAAGGGTAAGTCCCTGTCAAGGAGCTGTAGCTCATTCTCCCACTCTGATAGATCATCCATATTAACTGCCAATATTCTTTGGAAAATATCCTTGATATCGCTTAGAAGGTTAGGCTGGAACGAGATAAAAATGAAATGGAGGTCCATTTACTACCCCCATACATATATCTACATGTGGTTTGAAGCCTCATTGATAATCTTGCAAAGTAATTTAAATCTCTAAAAGCATCATTGTTGTAGGTTCTGATATTGACTAGGTGGCTTGGGGCATTGGGTCCCTGGGAGTGCGGCCATGTCAACCAAATAACACTGTTGACCAATGACATCAAAGTGTTCCTGACTCTTGGGGTAAGCCACTCACCGATGATGAAGATGAATGTGCCTCACCCAGAGGGTTTGGAAAACCCCCCCGACTTCATCTTGGGTGAGCATTCCAGTGCACTGAAATTTGGTGCTACCACTAGAAAAAACATCACTATGAAATGGTCGGCTGCATAAATTTCCCATAAGATCCTCGACTCAGACTCATGGTATGACCCTTTGTTTCCACACTCATCAACATTAGGTGGTAGGGGAACCAGAAGTGGTACTAAAGAAGACCGTTGAGATGGTAGGCTGGCTGGTAGAGAATACAGAGAGTGGGATGACAAGCCTCCACATATCGGGTGATCTTTCAATGAATGCATTGACATAACCCCCAAATCATGATAAAACGGGATGGCGACCACCGCTTTTGGTGCTGGGACTATAGATGATGGCGGTGGACCATATTGTTTCTCGTCCTCCCTCAGTCCCCGAAATAACTTTTCATGATCTCTGGTTGAGGTAGAGATTTCTCTTTGTTGATAATAGTGGAAATTTCATGGATAGACCCTAGGGAGATTACAAGTCATTATCCCCATAGGTGTATCTGTGGAGGGAGGTAGGGATCCAGTGGACCTCACATTCAGGAGGTATGAGGCTGTTATGCCTCATCCCTGCCACAACCCCTAACATATAGGACCGAGGTAAGTGGTCCATTTCCAAATCACATTCCTCCTCAGAATCTAAGAAGCCAAGATGTTTAATTGAGTTCTAAATCTACCTAGAATTATTTTTATGATAGCGGTGACCCGTCCTCCTTTCCCAATATGGCTCTTCAGGATTGGGTAGATTTTTGGCTCGAGGAGGACCATCAGCCGAACTGGTGGTGGGCAGAAAGGACTTATGCTTGGATGAGCTGGGGAGTAAGGAGCACATGGACAGATGTCAAAGGGAACACAAAGATTTCCTTTGTGTCCACTGGCTAATGTGTGGAGGGAATCTGTAATGACCTGAAATTTTGAATAAATTTTGTTTCTTAACTTTGTGTGTTATCTTATTTTATACTCAACAAAACTATTTCATTTAATAAAATGCGTATAATTAAACTAATACCATTGGGTTTTGACTATTATATGACCATTGGTGAATATGACCGTTGGAAACTAAATTTTGGGATTATTTTCTATAAATACAAGTGATCTTGATTAATTAATATAGATTGAATATTCGGTGAATAGTGAAAATACAGTTTTTGAGTTTCGGGTGTTTAATGATATCATTAAGGATTTAATAATTATTCAATAATTATGGTCGACCTATGAATAGTAATATAAGGTATGAGGTGTCCCAAGTGGCCAAAACCAAGGGAAAATACCAAGGGAAAGCCCTTGGTTTTTCCAATACCACCAATGAGGTGTCCCTTGGCCATTAATGCCTTATCCTCTCACTTCCCCTATAAATACCAAGCCATTCACTCATCCTTTCCATTCCAAAATCCTCCTCAACGAAGTTATGGTACCCATACCTCCCAAAGTGTCCTCCCAAGGTGCTCTCAAGCCTCCTAATGTCCCAAACATCAAGATTTCGAAGTTACTCTTCAAGGTAAGGGATCCTACCTCTCTCTTTCTTTTCATGTACTCTCATTTATGTCAATAATTTTAAGCCCCATGTTCTTATGTTGGGGGTGTTATTTTATATTCATATTAATATTATTTTAATGTTCATATTATTAGAGTCCCCATATTGCTCTAATCATTTCATTTTATGAATTTTTAATTGGCCATGTTAGGCTGCCGAATTTTTTGTCAGGGATTCTTTCACCCTTCTCATTTTCAACATTCTATTTTAATGTCAAGTCTTTCAAGTTCCTTTTTCTTATGTTGGGGTATGATCTATATATCCATAATATTTTACTATTTATGTTAATATGAGGATAGACCCTATTTCATCTCCTCAATTCATTTTTTGATGTTTTAAGTGACACCGTTAGGCTGCCGAATTTTAATAAGAGAAATCTTATTTTTGTCTTCCTTTCATGTTTTTCATTTCATATGGTATGTACTTTAAATTTCATTACCATGTTCTTATATCCTTTATATTCTATTCCTATACGGTTTTATAGATCATTTATGAGTTGTTAACCCATGTCCCCTCTCTTTTCAATATTTCCTAAAACCCTGCAACACAGCCGTTATGCTGCCGAATATTCTTCTCAAAATGTCTCTCTCTTTTTCTCAAATTATTTTATTTTATAAGTGAATACTCAAAAATATTTATTCTACATGGGTATTCACATATATACCAATATTTTATATTTTAAATTCTGGGAGTTACATACATTAAACCCTCTTTCCATTTCCGTGGGTTTAAAGTGACATAAAGATGATGTCTTTAAAGCAGTTTTTAAAATGTTATGATCATGAAATGAAACCCATTTAATTTGTGCTATATGGGTTATGTATGAAATGTTTGAGGATGATATATGTGGCTCACATGATAATAATGACAAATTAAGGGTGCGCCCTGATAGCGCTCCAATGCGTTGGTTAAGACTTAATCTCTAGAGATGACCATTTTAAAGATACCTTGGTGAATAGACTTGGTAAATTTTTTAATGACACCTTGGGGATGTAACTTGGTGATACAAAAATAATTTTCTATGTAAAATGTTGTATCTAGATATTCAAGTTATGAAACATGTTATTTTTATTATGATATGCCTCATGATATCTTTCTCATGCCTTAATGTTATTTATCATGACTTTATGGATGTATCTCAAGTTCACATGTAAAATGCTTCTCTTGTTTCCCTTACTAGGACTTCTGGTCACCCTTTAATTTTATGTATGCTCCCAGTTTATGAGATGATATAATTAACTTAGGATAAAAAATGAATAATCCTTTCAAGTGTTTAGAAGAATGATTTATTTTTTTCTCTTGTTTTATGTTCTTGATTTCCATGACACTAGAATTTAATGGTCCTATGTATGTAAAATGTAATGAAAAGATATGTAATAAAAATGATGGATGCTATTGTTGGTATCAAAGGATCGTTTAGTTATTTATGGAAATTAGGATATAAAAAATTTAGGAATAACCCTATAGAAAAGTTTAAATAAAGGAAATCTTCCTGGTATTTTGGTGAGTATTGAGTAAGTTGTTTATCAAAAAAATACATCCCTGTCTGGATACGAGCAGGTAGAGGTGTCTTTGGAACATATGTACATAGGGGTAAAACCCGAAAATACCACTTTGAGCTAGACTCAAACGGGAACTGGTACACGATAACGGGCCTTGCTTCACTCTTGGTTACGACACTCCCGGGGGATATGTTTGGTTAATTGCAAGATTTTTATGAATCATTATGAAGGAATTATAGAAAAATGTAATTGTATAAGCATGAAGTTTTAAGAAATAAAATCATTTTTAGTTAAAATATTTGTAAGTGAAATAAGTTTCTCACAAAGGATTTATTCTATTAGAAGATGTCCCCATCATCTAGGAATACTTTGATGTATTTCTTTAAGAGTTACACAGACCTCCCCCAGAAAGAGAGGTAAAGTTCTCCATTGAACTCGTACCTGGATCTCATCCAATGTCAGAGACCCCCTATAGGATGGAAAATGTGGAGATAGATTAATTAAAGAAACAACTCCAAGATCTATTGGAGAATGGGTTTATCCGACCAAATGTGTCTCCTTGCTGAGCACCAGTTCTCTTTGTGATGAAGAAGGATGGATCGATGCAGCTATTCATTGATTATAGAGAACTGAATGGAATCATAGTAAAAAACAAATACACTATTCCAATAATAGTGGACTTACTTTGTGGGACTCAATTATTCTCTAAGATTGATCTTCGTTTGGGTTATCATCAATTGAGGGTGAAGACTGATGAAATTCCAAAAACTGGCTTCCAATCAAGATATTGGCATTATGAGTTTGTTGTTATGCCCTTCGGACTGAATAATTCACCTTCTTTTTTATGGATCAAGAATAATTTGATTTTGTAAACTTATGTTTATCAAATGGATATCCTTTGTATAGGAAAATTTTTTGGTGATTAAAGGATAAAGGTTATTTTGGACGATGTTTTCTTTTTTCGAGTACTATATGACTATGGGAAATAAAATACTACAGGATTTAAATTGAGGTGTAATGGTTGTTTTTTTATCTATTTATTGTGGACATATGATGATTTGGGTTATTTCTATAAACTGATGAACCTAGCATAGAAAATATGTGAATAGGATAATTACACTTTAGTATGAGACTTTAATAGTAGTCGATGTTATTTGGAGATAAATGTTAAGATTTATTGTGGAAGAGTATGTGATTAAATACTTATGAGTTTTGGGTTCCAATAATAGTTTGGTTTTTTCTGAAGAATTATAAGGATGATTGTGTATTGAATAGTCTTTTTGGAATTTTGGGTACCTTTTGTTGAATTTTGGAGATTAATAGTCTTTTCTTATTTTTATAAAGGATTATCCTTTTTGGGGGTTATATGATCTCGTATTAATCATTTTAGTTTTAGTTGATGACTAAAGGCAAGGGGAATATATAGGTCTTCTTTGGTGGATTATATGATTCTCTAGAAGATGATTCTTTTTCTTTTGATGAGACCAGGTGTTTTTGAATGCTCATTATTTGGAAAAAAGATTAGTCTTGGTAGAAACTTATTAAAGGATGAAAATCTATAGGAAAGTAAGTATATTTCATTATGTTTTTATTATCTGTAGTAAATTAATTCCTAAAAATTATGAAAAGTAATGTAAAACAAAGACATTGTTATTTTACGTTTCCTACTGGGTAATCAAAGACCGTTTAACACATCTTATGTTTGTGATTTTCATGTGTTTATTTTTCTCCTAATATTGTTTTCTATCACTCTCCATCAGAACATAACCCTTTGTTTTCTCTTCCAAATCCATGTTTTCCAACATGGAATCCTAGTATGGGTTAACTCGGGTGACCTTTGTACTTCCCTTTATTTCTTTTAAAGTAATAGCTTTACTCACTCTTTTTCCGATGTGGGAATTTCAATGAAATTTCCAGGCCCAATTTTAAAATTGGAAGGATGAAATTTCTTAAGGGGGGAAGATTGTAACTACATGAAATTTTGAATAAATTTTGTTTCCTAACTTTGTGTGTTATTTTATTTTATACTCAACAAAAGTATTTCATTTAATAAAACGAGTATAATTAAAATAAGACCACTGGGTTTCAACTATTATATAACCATTGGTCAATATGACCATTGGAAACTAAATTTGGTGATTATTGTCTATAAATACAAGTGATCTTGATTAATTAATATAGAAATAAGATTGGATGGCCCCATCCAGTAGTCTCGGGCCGATCGAAGCCCATTTGATGGAGCTTATGAAGGGGGTAGCACCTTTGGGCATTTCTCTAAACCAAACCCAAGACGACCTTCATCGTGTGAAGCTGGAATGGAATCACCTTCACGAGAAGTTCAAACTGATAGAAATAACTACTCTGGAAATGTTGGTCGAGCCACCCCAAGATTATATCACCCTAGAACACCTTACTCTTAGGTCCTATGCAGGTGTTATAAGGGGCTATGTAACGAGACCATAACTGCCTTGTGTAATCCCTTGATTTAAATAAAAAATTGTGATATCTTCTTATGGTGAAGTTTGTGAGTTTTCAAATGTCTGGATAAATATAGTATGCATATTATTGGTGAATTTTAGAAAAAGTATATTTTAAAAATATTTATGTAAACCTTAAATAAATAATAATTTGTAAATATTTTCAAAAAATGGTCTTCTACAGTTATGTTCAGTAAGAAATTTAGAGTCGAATAAGATCAACATAATTTTTGATGAATAGTAAATTATGAATAGTTATTTTATGCTTATGATTAGTAATTCAATCAAATATATTATGTAACCTCACTTAAGAAATTATTAATATAATCTAGGCACCTTGATTAAGTAATGTGATTCAATAAAATAGATAAATAACTATTTCAGAAATTATTGGTTATGTATTAGTTTTTTTGGGTGAATAATGTCTTTTATTTAAAAATTAAATTAAAAATATTTAAAAAATTATTTACATAAAATGGTGTTAATTTTTGAAATTAGAGCATCGATATTTGGTTAAAAGTTGAATTTTTGGGATATTTATGAAATAGTTGAATTTTTAGTGAATAGTGTTTTTATTTAAAAATTAAATTAAAAATATTTAGAAAATAATTTTCATAAAATGGAGTTCATTTTTGAAATTAGAGCATCGATATTTGGTTAAGGTGAATTTTTGGGATTTTTTTGAGAAAGTTGAATTTTCGATGAATAGTGAAAATATGGTTTTTGAGTTTCGGGTGTTTAATGACATCATTAAGGATTTAATAATTATGAAATAATTCTGGTCGACCTATGAATAGTAATATAAGGTATGATTCATCCCAGGTGGCCAAAACCATGGGCAAATACCAAGGGAAAGCCCATGGTTTTGCCAATACCACCAATGAGGTGTCCCTTGGCCATTAATGCCTTGTCCCCTAACTTCCCCTATAAATACCAAGACATTATCTCATCCTTTCCATCCCAGAATCCTCCTCAACGAAGTTAAGTTGTCCTTACCTCCCAAGGAGTCCTCCCAAGGTTCCCTCAAGCCTCTCAATATCCCCAACTTCACGATTTTGAAGTTAATCTTCAAGGTAAGGGATCCTACCTCTCTCTTTCTTTTCAAGTATTCTCATTTATGTCATTTATTTTAAGCCTAATGTTCTTATGTTGGGGGTGTTATTTTATATTCATATAACTATCCTTTTAATGTTAATATTATGAGAGACCCACTCTTTCTCTCATCATTTCTTTTTATGAATGTTTAAGTGGCGTTGTTAGGCTGCCGAATTTTTGTAAGGGACTCATTCACCCTTCTCATTTTCAAAGTTCTATTTTAATGTCAAGTCTTTCGAGTTTATTTTTCATATATTTAGGTATTATCTCGATATCCATCATACTTTACTCTTTATGTTAATATTATTAGATACCATATTTGATCTCCTCAATTCATTTTTTGATGTTTTATGTGACACCGTTAGACTGCCGAATTTTCATAAGAGAAATCTTATTTTTGTCTTCCTTTCAAGTTTTTCATTTCATATGGTATGTCCTTTAAATTTCATTACCACGTTCTTATATCCTTTATATTCTGTACCTATACTATTTTATGGATCATTTATGAGTGGGTGACCCATGTCCCCTCTCTTTTCAATATTTTATAAAACCCTACAACACAGCCGTTATGCTGCCGAATTTTCTTCTCAAAATGTCTATCTCTTTTTCTCAAATTATTTTTTTTATAATTGAATACATAAAAATATTTATTCTACAGTTGTATTAACATATATACCAAAATTTTATTTTTTAAATTCTGGGAGTTACATACATTAAACCCACTTTCTATTTCCATGGTTTTAAAGTGACATAAAGATCATATCTTTAAAGCAGCTTTTAAAATGTTATGATCATGAAATTAAACCCATTTCTTTTATTCCATATGCGTTATTTATTAAATGTTTGATGATGATATATGTGGATCACATGGTAATATAGAAAAAATAACGGTGCGCCCTGATAGTGCTCCAATGCATTGGGTAAAGACTTAATCTCTAGAGATGACCATTTTAACGATACCTTGGTGAATAACCTTGGTAAAATTTTTAATGACACCTTGGGGATGGAACTTGGTGATACGGAAATGATTGTCTATGTTAAATGTTGTAGCCACATCTTCAAGTTATGAAACACATTATTTTTATTATGATATGCCCCATGATGTCTTTCTCAAGCCTTAATGTTATTAATCATGACTTTATTGATGTATCTCAAATTCACATGTAAAATGTTTCTCTTGATTCCCATATTGGGCCTTCTGCTCACCCTTTCCTTTGATGTATGCTCCCAGGTTATGAGATGTTGTAATGAACTTAGGTTGAACAATGAAGAATCCTATCAAGTGTTTAGAAGAATTATTTATCTTGTTCTCATGTTTTATGTTCCTAATTTACAAGACACTAGTCTTTAAAGATCTTCTGTATGTAAAATGTAATGAAATGTTATGTATTAAAAAGTATGGATGCTATAGAATCTCTATGGGAAGTGCTTGAGTGGGTATGAAAACTGCTGGAGCTGGTGGGAACATGGGCATCACCTCCCTTCATATTTCCTCTATAAGTGTCGCTATGATGAGGGTACTCATACTGATCGAGCTGAATATGGGTAGGAACTTCATGTTCGGTTCCCCTGAAGTGAGGTAGACCTCCGCTGCTATGGTTGTTGGGACGAGTAGGACCTTCTTTGGTTGTTGTATTGACACAGGGATGACCCCCACACAGAACATTGATTGAGTTTGTAACATCTTTACACCGGTGACCTATGATATGAGAAAAGAATCTATACCTGATGTCATGAGTGTTCAAGAGGATTCCATACTGAGTGTCACTACAGCGGGGAGGACCCTCATTTGGACTGAGGACGGTATGGTGCAGACCTACGCACCGATCTAGGGAGCAGGGAGGACCCACATTCTCATTTGTGGCTGTATGGGGAGGATCTCGGTATTGAATGGAAACATCGTGGGTCATCCCTCAATGAATGCCACCTGTTTCTGTATCCAATAGAGTCAACCCAGCCTGCTCGTGGGGTGGTTGGAGCCTCGATCCTAGATGGGCGTATGAGTACCCCTTCTTGGCATAAACATGGGATAAATGGCATGCGTCAACATATGCATGGGCCACACCAGACATTGATGTTGATGCCCATTGGTGGGCGTCCTCATTAACCAACTCCAGACGCTAGTGTTAGGTCAACTGGACTGGGGCCGTTGGTGCAGGCACATAGCTCACATGCACTTCAGCCCATGGGGTCGGGTGGTGGCACTGACACATCCAAGTGGGAGCCTTCCATGAGATCCCCTTGAGTGGGATCTAGCTGGGCTCACCCGTCCATCCCTTGCCTCATCGATGTAGGGGAGGGAGTTATCAAAGTGTTCTTGGGAGAGGCTAATAAAACCATTATATCCATCCAAATTTAAATTTTTATTATGCCATTTTAAGGAAAAATGGAAAACCAATGTACGCACAAAAGATACCACTACGTGCTGAAAGAACTCACAAAACCATTAAACTCTAGACTATGGTTACTTGAATCACCTACTCTATAAAGTTCCCTTTGCAGCGTACTAAACTGACTATCTGGATCCTCTCTGATACGATCTTCCAAGTGAGTGATCATCCTTTCCATTGTCTGAATGAATTCATCCAAGTTTATTTTTCTCTGGTTGAATCCTCGGGCCAAAATTAGATCTTGTTTATCTATCCACGCTTCTTGATCCTCGTTGGAATAAACTTGCAACCTTCTTTCATAAATTCTTTTAATCTCCTCTTCTGATACATTGGGCCGGACAACCTTGTCTAGCAATTCTTCCATGGAGTGCAGGATAAGTTTCAAGCACTAACCATGCTCTTCCTCCCTGTCTGTTGTTTTCCGGCTTGATGCTTCACTTTCCCCATTCTGGAGGCCTTTGCTTTCCATGTTTCTTTCCTTCTTGGCCGAACTCATATCCATCAGTTTCGGCAAGTGGGAGTAATCCTTACATCCCTTCTATTTTTTCCCTTGGACCACTATGCACTTCTCCAAGTCTCGAGTTCCTTTTTTCCCCTTCTTCCTTCTAGGACTATGAGATTCCCCTTGATGTCGGTCCATGCTATCCATTGAGAACTGACTATAGTTGTCATCTCACGAAGTATCCACCTCTTGAGTTAATGGTGGATCGTGAACATCCAAACATTCAAATTGGTTCCCCAACTTGATTGTCAATCCTTCTCCAGATTTATTCTCCAAACCATTTTTCTGCCCCCCATTCCCATCCTTCTGGTAAATTTCAGATTTAGGACCATGGGTGTTTCGGTCTGAGGGTCCCCAGACACCCCCAGACTCGACCTTCTCAGCATAGGACTGCCTTACCGGCAGGACCAACACTGACATCTATGTGCCACTTTACTACTCATATCCACGACCCATAAATTGAACTTGAGTATTTGAAATCTCCAGGACCAACCGTTGAGGATCCTTACAAGTGGGCAGATCAACGTAGGATTCTCCAAGAACCACATCTCTAATGATATGAGTTGATGGTACCAGATTCAAAACCATTCCATCCCCTGCACTTCCTATTAGTGTTCCGCAAATTGGCATTGAATTTAAGTGGTCCACACTTCTACACAGAGGCATATCATCCATTACCTCCACTGCATAAGACGGACTGTCCACTCCCAGATCACAATTCAGTCTTCTAAAGATGTCTGAGACTTTTGCTTCCAGCTGCCTGGACCTTGGTGAATTCTGAACAGACTATGCTCCCACACCAAGAGTACAGAACCAGCAGAGGTCTGCTCATGACCATACACCCTTCAGCTTCAAATAGTATCAAAACAGTCCTCATTCACCCTACCTCCACGATCAAGGGGGGCCCCAACGTACACCAGGTTGAGGGAGACACCATCACCCCCAAGAATCATCTCACTGGGACCCTTACTGTCTTTCTGATACCCGCTGCGGCATACAGAAGCTAGATTCCCATGCCAGACACATGATTTACAGTAATCAGGCCACGATTCGTAAACAACAACCTGCATCCACCCTCTATGTCTTGATGGAACATATCTCGTGTTGGGATAATCCCCTCATCCTCATATCATCGAACAATGTAGTTAATTACACTTGTCTAAATTAATTTAGATGGGGAGATGGGGCATGGGAACCCAGAAGCTATGGGTGTGGAGGGTTCCATGGAAGAAGTGAGGCCATACAGGATTACCGTATTGATGTTTCCCCTGCCCCTCCGTCAATAGGTGGGCAATGATCTATTTCCAGTTATGGAAGCTTGGGTCCTAAAGGTCAGGTAGATTAAACAATTATTGCTGAAAGAACGAAATAAATGTCCAGTAACCCAGTTCCATTCCTTCTTCCGTGTATGGTAAGAAGGATCCACCATAAAAAAATCACAGACTGAAATATATAATGTTCAAAAACCCTAATTTCTGGTGAGTTTCACTCCGGACCCACTATTTTTTTGGCGGGACTTGTCACCGGATAACTGGATCCAGTGACATGCTAATCCAATGATGTCTCGAAACCCACTAATCTCCACACTGAAGAAAATAAATTGAAATTGGGTTCACTATTTTAGTTTCTGACACTTTCTTTGGGGTGCACATCCATCTGTCGAGGACACTCTGATCTTGTGTCCTAGCATTCTAATTTTACAAAGGCAGGTGGAATCCATATTTTATTCAGGTAAATTTTCTCCTTGATCGAAATGAGATGATGGGATGTTGGTCACTCCATCAATGGATTCCTCATTGGAGTTTCTACCTAGTCTAGGATTCTCTCATATACCTAATATGTTTCTCCTGAAACTCTTCCCAGTGCCATGTCTTCATGGATACCAGTTAATTACGCTACTTCTATCAGGACATTCCAAGGGGTCCAGTTAGGGAAGCAACCTTCGGTCGAGGGTGTACTCACGTTGGACATCGCTGGCATGTATGGACACTGGAAGACTGGTGTACTAGTTGTTCTTGACCTTATAATAGGGCTTCACAAGGGCACGGAATCCTGATTCATCCCATGTCAAGTGAGAGGAATTATAGGCCATAGGCATGTCTCTTAGGTTTTCCTCAGCTTCTCATATTTAACATGGGTTATTCCTCAAGTTTAATATCTAGTGGAGAAAGATTGGACTAATCAGAACACTTATGGAAGTGGATCAGATGGAACCGTCATAAAGATGATGGTGAAATTAGGCTTTTCCCTCGAAGATATATCCTACGTATCCCCGTTGTAGGGAATCAAACTCTGTGTAATTTGGTGGGTGCATAAAATTGGGACGTATGTATAGGACAATGACATGATGACATACTGGGGATTATGCACAGTTAGAAGCCCGGTAGATGATCTAACTCCCCATGGATGGACCAGAGATGTGGGTCCCAACAGAGGGGACTACAACTGCATACCTTTGGATGGGGATCACAATGACTTATCGCTGTATGGATCACAATGGCTTACCACGGGATGTGGTACAACAGATTACCATTGGATGGGGTTACTATAGCTCACTGCTGATGTGGAATCACAATACCTTACTTCTAGATGGGGTTCACAATGACTTATCACTAGATATATCACAATGGCTTACCAATGGATTGGGGTACAAAAGCTTACCACTGGATCGGGTCAAGTAGGTGTTGGGCTTGAACCTCAGAGAGGAATCCTATGTACCTTACCTAGAATACAAGGATCATAGTCCATGTAGTTTCGCATGAGAGATGCATTTTAAATTAATGTGGGATGAAGGTGAACTGACAGGAAGGGGTTGGGACTGATTGATGATGGGACTGATCCTTAAGAAGGCTTCCTATATACATTGTGTTGGAAAAGATTAAAGTCCATGTAGTTTGGGCTAGTTTGGGGATTACCCGCTAAGGCAGTCTAGGAGGGGTGTCATGGTCAATTCTTTCTCTAAGCCCACGTGAGTCATGTTTGGTGTGAGAAAAAAGAGGCAAAAAATACATGACTATCACTTCATGAAAGATGCATCCACAAGAAGTAGAGGGGGGCTTACACGTGGTTGATGGCCCAAAGAGAGTTAACAGGGGATTATGCATGGAGTGAAACAAGGATATGAAGATAGATACATACTATATGATAGAGTCCGTGTGGCGAAAAATCTCAGATAGAGAGGTGCGAAGTATGGAGGATCCTTATTCCCCTCTAACCTCTTCGTCTTTGGGGACGAAGAAGAAAGGAGGAGTAGGGGTAATACCTCCTGCGAGAAAGGCTAGGGGATTACACTGAGATGTATTCCCTTCCCTGTAGAAAGATGACGATCCGTTAGATAAAATCTCAATCCATATGAGGAAGATCTCACTCCCATGGAGACAATCAAGTCTGGAGAATGTCTGAGATACAACACCCGACGTAGAATGCATGGGGTGAGGACACAATTTAACATCATGTGCTGAGGACGATGGTTCTTAGTAGTTTAACATCATTCAGCTCAAACAAGGTAAGTCAACTTTGCACCCCTAGGACTTATATAACCAACACACTTTAACCCTTGGTGAAGGGAAGGCATTGGAAATTCCATGGATAGGGGTTTTGTGGAGTGATCCATTGAGGGGCCCACGTTAGCGTGGCTATGTGAAGAAGCAATATCCATTAGCGGGCCTATGCGAAGAAGCATGATGATAAGAAATGAAACATGAAACATTACCCAAGGGACTTTGAAATCAATTCGTACCAACCTGGAAGGTCGTTTGGGAGAGGGGTTTGTGAAGAAAATGGGTTCACAGGAAGAGGCCATATAAAGCTATGGTGCTTTATGTAATGAAGGGGCTTTGTGAATGGGCATGCTTCACGAAGTGGGGTATCCCAGCCTAGTAATATGGAATAGGTGTATACGGAGGGTGCTTCATGAAGTGGGAAGGCTTTCACAGAGTTAGACATTGTGAAGCAAGGTTCCCCTACAAACCATTACACTACAAAGAAATGTGCTTCGCAAACCAGAATGACCCTACCATAGCATATGGTTCACACATGAATGGGGTGTACTTCGCAAAGAATGAGTGGTCTCCAAAGAACCTAGTCCCCTGGAGGATCTCCTTCCTTTGTGGTGTCCAATGGGCTCCGTAAAGGGCATCCTTGCATGAAGAGGGGTTGTATTTCAGATAAGGGAAGGGTACTTCACAATGCACAGGTACCTGGAAGAGCTCATTTTTCTCAAGGATTCACAGAACAGAAGCTAATTCGCGATTTGAGAGTATATATGGGGAAAGGTTGGAGTATCCATTCTATGGGATCGAGGAAAGATTGATATTTTTAGTCAAGGGTGGCATGAAGCAGATACGGCTCTACGCAATGCCCTGTGGAGCTCCACGATCGGTTGAGGACTGTGTCAAGTACGTCATAATTATAGAGATGATAGTGATCCACCCTTTGACGTGGATCTCTATGGGTGGTGCTCATGATGGCTTCGGTCATGTTCCCCAGGCTAAGAGTGGTCGATTTGGCTCCCTCTACGGTGAGAAACTCTCGGTAAATTCTGTCATAACCATGGATCCTCCCACCTCTTTGCTCTGTGGTGACTGAAGAGTGGGGTTCTAGTTTCATGCCTCTCATGGCGCAGGGCTCCGCAAATTTTTTTTGCGAGGTAGACCCTTTGGAGTTGGGTTTGTCTTTGTGATGCTTTTCCTCTTCCCGTATTTTGATGCCAATAGTAATGCAGTGTTATAATATCAACAGTCACTAGGGGAAGAATTAAACCATCTAGATAGAATATGACATCCAATATAGGAATATAAAAAAAATTCCAAAAAAATCTCATATACAATAGGATTTTTCATGCCATGTCTCTACAAATCAGGTTATATTGGAATATAAACATCTAGTACAATACATGAATCAAAATAACAAAACTAACCAAAAGTTATATCCAAGCTAACATAATGAGCCTAGATGAATCCTCTAGTATCCTACTTCTAATCATATAATATGTCATGAATTTCATAGTGGGCGCTTACCCCGATCCATACAGGAATCCATGATGTCTATCCAAGTACCCAAAGGTTTCATGAAATGGGTATGATATAACACTTTATAGACCACCACCAATGGGTTCTATAAAAATCTAGACTATGTGATATAAAAAAAGAAGTGTGAAATATATTGTAGGAATAAAAGTACTGAATGTAATGTGTGATCCTGTCGAGCCAAAGATGGATCCCAATAAACAATAGTAAATCAACCATAAATAAAGGTATCTCTTAATCAGAAATAAAAAAGTATAATTGTAACACCCCAAGATTTTATGAAAAATATTCTTTTTAATTTCATGTCTTGTGTTGTACGCTACACCAAAAGGAGCTTGCACAACCCGCATCCTTGACTTGCCTTGCATTACACGCAATTGCGACCTTCCTCGATAGCCTGTGTAGTACGCAATACCGAGTTTCACTAAACAACGATATGCTATTAAAATATTATTAAAACTATCCATTATGAATAGTAATAAACACTTTTTGGAATTTTGTAAATTTTATTTTTCAAAATGGACTTCATTTTTGGATTCAGAATATTAAAATTAGCTTAGGGTGAAATTTTGGTACTTTTCGGATAACTTTCATATTATGTTGAATAGTGAAATTTACTAAATTTTAATTAAAAACAACTTTTTTAATAGAAATAATTAATAGTGATAAATTATTAATTTGAGTGGTTTTAGAGTATATTTAGAATATATTTTTACAATTTAATACAATGTTGGTCATTGGATGTAATTTCACATTTAAACCAGACATAAACAAGTGTCAATCTTTTGATAGTTATTATCTCTCAAAAACACGCTATTTGTTTTGATGACGGGAATTAATTTTTAAATTAATTAATGTAACTGATATGTTTTAAATTTGGTAAAATAGACGTAATTTTTTAATTCATAATATCAAATATATCTTAGGCCTATTTTTTTGTATTTTTATGGAAACGTTCATTTTTTGATGAATAGTGAAACCACTAAGTGGTAGTTAAAAAAACTGAATTTTTCATAAAACTTAATTTTACCGCTTCTCTGAGTGGAATTTCGAAAATCTGAGATACACGGTTAATATCAAGGACTAAAATGTGGTTCAATGAGATGAAAATAATTTTTGGTGAATTGCAACTTTTGACTTTTTTTTACCACGGTTAAAAGTAAATAGGGTAATTAAGGGTAAAAATGATATTATTATTACCCTAACACATGTCCTAATTCTATCGGATAAGTGTAATTCGACCAAAAACAACCTTAGGAATAATATATGACCATTCAAGCCCACTTGACTTAGAGTAGGACATTTATTATTAATTTATTTAAAGAAGGGTTAAAATAGTTAAAATCAATGTTTAATAAGTAATTAATTTTTATTATAGGGTTATACATAAGTTAAATTCGACTATAAATATTCATTAGAAAGCTAAAAATATTTCTTACATAATTATATTTTATTTGTAATTTTTAGACATTAAATAATTTAATTTATTTATGACACAACGATGATACAGTAATTACCTTTTTAAGATAATATTAACATAATTGATGTTATAAATGGAAAAATAAATGTAATTTGAGACTTTTTATGACTTATATTAATTTTATAGGATAATATGACATGTTATTGTTTATATAAGTAACTTGGTTCGAACCTATCAATCTGTTATGAATTTCATAAAAATCATGTACCAAATAGTGTCAAAATTGACATAAATTAGTTTTTAAAACAAATATTATATTATTAATTGTTATTTAATTCCTAAAAATCTAAGGATCGGCCAAATGACTTTTATAAGGATATATATATTAATAATAAACAACTTGGGGTTCGTTTGTCTTGTTATGGTAAGTTTATTAACCATATAGTGTAAGAAAACAAAAATACACGGTAAAAGTTAAATTATTTAACTTAGAGTTAAATCTAATTGATAAGGTTAAAATAATAACCTAAACATGCCTAAATTTTATTGTATGATATTTTTTCGACCCATAACCACTTTATCTTAGAAATAAGACCCTTTGGAACCATTATAAACCGAATTTGACCTTAATATAAAATAATATTTTGAGATTTTACTAAGGTGCCCCTCTCCTCCCTTATAAAAGGGCACCTCCTCCCTCTCCTCCTCACACCAATTTGAGCATTCAAGCTCGGCCAAACCCTGAAAAAATCACTTCTCCACTTCCCTAGTATCACCCTAAAGGTCCTGGGCTTCTTCAAAAACCATCCTTAGTTCTTTAAGTGGAGGTTAAGAAAAGGCGCGTCAAAAAGAGGTATTATCCATTACCGATCTTTTTCAATTTCTTTCTTCTTAAAATTCTTCTTCTTTAGTTGTTTCATGATAAAGTAATAACATCAGTATTTCTTATATACTGATATGTTATTATAAATATGAAACAACTCTAATTAACCTTCTATCCATCCTACGGAAAAAGGAAATCATCGCGCGTGCGTACGTATGGAATACCGTCTCCACGCCGTGGTGTAATCTATTTTCCGCCACCACCTTAATTGGATGGGTATGATGGTGTAATGAGTAACTATATATGATTATTATAAAGTGATATTTATACTGAAATAATATACATACACTTCAACACAAGTTCATGATCATGAGAACGATATCATCACTCGTGCGTACATACGGACTACCGTCTCCACGACGCGATGAGATTCATTCTCCATGTTAACCATTTAAGAATTATTATAAAGTATATATAAGCAATAATAATGAAATATATGACATTATAAAGGTACTGGATGTATGTATATATGTATTTCATCTACGTACTTCCATTCAAGACAATAAGGAAAGGAAAACAGCGTTCATGCGTACGTACGGACTACCGTCTCCATGAACGGTGGGTTTCATTTAATTTATATATCTATTATATATATATATATATACTGAATATATATGATATATAAATAATGTTTTATATTCTGGAAGTAAGTAAATCATGATATAAGAAATAATAATGTCAAGAACAACAAGTCCAAACACCTACGATAAATGAAACGATTTTACCCAAAACGCTTCTTTAACATGGAATTTACAAAAGAACGGGTAATATAAAGTCATAAGTGAACCATATATGATATCATAACAATAAATATGATTCTGTAATAAGTTAATGACATTATTTAAATCATTATACAGGAGGTTAGGACACTTACAAAGCAAATCGGACTTAAGGTAAGGGAAATATCACAATCTCATTTTTATCTGAGATTGTTTATACTTTGGTATTTACTGGGGTGTATTTTATCTTCCACAACCATGTTTACTCAATATGTAATATTATTTCCATCCATCTACAATTGTTTAAATCCAATTTTACCCTTCGGTGAGTTTTTAGTAAAAGATATGAAAGGAATTTTTTGTCGTTTTTCGTACGAGGTACTTTTTAACTTTTCTGACAAAAGTACGAGAAGAATGTTTTTTTAACTTATATGGCATGAATTGATTTTTAAAACATTATTTCCAAGAAGATTCCTTTACAGGTTTTCAAGTTTATTTTTAATCAACTTCTTTTAGTTTATAATTGTATGACATGTTATGAAAGGATAAATGTTTTTCAAGTAGAAAGGATATTTTCTCAAGAATGGAGTTCAAGAGTTTTATCAAAATTATTTTCCATCTAAGACAATATAGGGTTATGTTTCTATCCCTATTATTACATGGATTTTATTTTGTTGTGATGGAAATATTTTTATGAATTCCTTTATCTTATATGAATTGTTTTATGATGTCACGATGTTTAAGATTCCCATTTTTATTACATGGGTTATGCAATGATGTATGGTTTATGATTTTGTGGCACACATAAGAATGGTATCATTAGGAGGTGGGTGAGACCTATATCTCCCTCCAATGCTTTGGGTAAATATTTTTTATCTCATGAGATAGACATGGATGGAACGGTAGGTTATACAGGTTCAGTGAAACAGGACTGAAATGAGGGTGACTCGGTTCAGAAATGGACTTTGTCTACTAAGATAGTTTTGGCAATGAGTCTTGACTATTAAGATATGATTCTCTATGATTATGTGTGTTTTCCACAAAGTTTCATGTTTTAAGTTATGAGTATTGGGATTACATTTCACTACTATGATTTATCCCATGTTATGAAATTATGATCTCTTTTGCAGGTTAAGATTTCCAAAAGATATGTTCTTATGAATATGACATGATTGATATTTCTTTTGTTTACCCTTACTGAGCATTTGAGCTCACCCTTTTATGTTTTCTTTTCCCTAGGACATAAAGAAAGGATTTAGGTTTAGATAAAAAAGAAGATCTTTATGGGAGATGTTTAAGATCTTTCACCACGATTAGAAGATTATATTCCGAGTTTCCAAAGACACTAAAATATTACGGTCCTTGTGTGTGTGTTTTTGTTATGTACTAAGTATTTTGCAAAAGTAAGGTAATGTCCTTGTACGTCAGGCTTCGTGTCTCTACAGTTGGTATCAGAGGAAAGCTTTAGTCAACCTTTGGAAACTAGGATGTGAAAATGTTAGTGAGATCCCTAGAGATATTTCTATGGTATGTCTAGGGATGTACCTAAGGATATATATACGTATAGTATATAGTCCTAGAAATATGGTAACAATATTAGATTAAACCAAAGATGTTATATATTTAAGTTACTCCCCCTTTATTATAATTTTTGCCTCTCACACTATTCTTTTTGGGTTTTAGAAAATGGCTGGAAACAAGATGATTCACGATAATGGAGGATATGATGGACAATGGAATGATATTATTCATTAGAAACAAAATGAAATGGGATTTGGAGGTCCAAACGTCATTATAATGACGAATCAGCAATCTCATAATATGATCAATAAAGAAAAATTTGTTAAGTTTCCTGACTCGGCTAATAAGAGAAAGATAGAGTTTCATGATGATCATAGAGGAAAGAAAGTTCAATTTCCCCTATGTAAATCATGTGGGAAGAGGCATCAAGGAGAATGTTTCAAATGAACTATAAGATGCTTTGGGTGTGGAAAAGAAGGACACAAATCTAGTAAGTGCAAAGGAAAAGGTTCAGTTAACACCAGGGGTGAGGATAATGGCATTGCTACGACATTAAAAATGGTTAAATGTTTTAAATGTGGAATGTACGGGAATTATGCAAACTAATGCCCTAAGGGAAAGTCTCATGAAGAGAATAAGTATGGTCGTATGGGTAGTATTTATGTTGATGATGATGATGAGACTACAAATGATATGTGAGATGAAAGAATTGTTGAAGCTCGGTCAATGGTTTAAGAATGTAGTGGAATGATTACATGTTTATCAAGTGTAATGTTGTATAAGTAATCTCATGGTACTATGGAATAAAGAGACATCTAAGGATTGTTACACTGTTGTCTTTCCTTAAGTTTTGAAAGTATGTGATGAATGGTACCAGTATTTTTGGAAAGTAGATGATATGCGCATAATGAAGGGATAAGGAGAAAATTAAATGTTTGATAGTATTCATGAGCTCATGACTGATATAAGGAGAAGGTTATATCATGGTTTGACTATATATAATTTTTGGATTTTGGTATGTGGAAAGAGTTAACTTTTGACAGCATTCATGTTTTCACTAAGGTTTAATGGGTATTCATTTTTCAAGAGATTACATGATTATGGTATTCACATGACTGGAATGTGACGAACAAGATATATGAGGGATAAATGATGGCATTCACGTGATCATTTTCTCTATACTATGAGCTTGGACCGAAGTATTTTAGATAAGCCTACAGATTGGAATGGATTATGTTGGACATATGTTAGTATTGTTTAAGGATAAAACTTTTTTGATATTGTTGATGGGATGTTATAGTAATATAAAAAGGACAACCTGCAGGATGGGCGACAACCCATCGTGTCGGACAAGGCTGTGAGAATTGAACCCACAACCGAAGTGCGAATGGCCTTTATCGCCTACCACTGGCTTACATGAAGTCCCTGTTTAGTAGAAACTAGGTTTATTATATTAAGTAGTATGATATATGAAGTATAAGTCCATTTTAGGAACCATATATGATTAATCTCACTATAGATGGACTTATGTATTTTTTGATAACTTTTCTAACCTTTTGTTTGAGACAGATGGAATGACCCATCATTCTATCACATGATCTGCTAACACATCACGAATGACAAATTCAACTTCATTTCTTTAAGATATGAAGTGGAAATTGTCCAAAGAACAACAAATGGTGAGACTATACCAAAATCATGAAAGTATTTCTTCTAATTCCAATTTCATCAACTTTAGGGAAATGATCTTGAAAAACAAAAATGTTGTCCTAGTGCTCTTATATCTGATTAATCAGATGGTACCTTAGATCGTCACAAATTTATGGCTTTTTGATTGCTGGCTTTTCCATAGCCATGTTTTCTACCACTCTCCATCAGAACATGATGGTTAGCTTTCTCTTCCATATCCATATTTTCACCTATGTGGAAACCCAATGATTAGTTTATTTGGGTAACCATTACGTTTCATACTTTTTTTTAAAGATTGGTTTTGGTATTCCTTTTTACAATGTGGGATTCTATTAAAGAAACTTTCGAATAGTAAACCATTTATAACCCCGACGAATTTCGAGGGAGAAATTCATTTTTAAGGGGGGTAGAATGTAACCCCCCAAGATTTTATGAAAAATATTCTTTTTAATTTCATGTCTTGTGTTGTATGCTACACCAAAAGGATCTTGCACAACACGCATCCTTGACTTGTCTTGCATTACACGCGATTGCGACCTTCCTCGATAGCATGTGTAGTACGCAATACCGAGTTTCACTAAACAACGATATGCTATTAAAATATTATTAAAACTAGCCATTATGAATAGTAATAAACACTTTTTGAAATTTTGTAAATTTTATTTTTCAAAATGGACTTCATTTTTGGATTCAGAATATTAAAATTAGCTTAGGGTGAAATTTGGGTACTTTTCAGATAACTTTCATATTATGATGAATAGTGAAAATTTCTAAATTTTAATTAAAAACAAATTTTTTATTAGAAATAATTAATAGTGATAAATTATTAATTTGAGTGGTTTTAGAGTATATTTAGAATATATTTTTACAATTTAACACAATTTTGGTCATTGGATGTAATTTCACATTTAAACCAGACATAAACAAGTGTCAATCTTTTGATAATTATTATCTCTCAAAAACACGCTATTTGTTTTGACGACGAGAATTAATTTTTAAATTTATTAATGTAACTGATATGTTTTGAATTTTTAAAATAGACCTCATTTTTGAATTCATAATATCAAATATATCTTAGGCCTAATTGTTTGTATTTTTCTGGAAACGTTCATTTTTTGATGAATAGTGAAACCACTAAGTGGTAGTTAAAAAAACTGAATTTTTCATAAAACGTAATTTTACCGCTTCTGTGAGTGGAATTTCGAAAATACGAGAGATACGGTAAATATCAAGGACTAAAATTTGGTTCAATGAGATAAAAATAATTTTTGGTGAATAGTAACTTTTGACTTTTTTTACCTCGGTTAAAAGTAAATAGGGTAATTAAGGGTAAAAATGATATTATTATTACCCTAACACATGTCCTAATTCTATTGGATAAGTTTAATTCGACCAAAAACAACCTTAGGAAGAAAATATGTCCATTTATTCCCACTTGGATAAGATTAGGACATTTATTATTAATTTATTTAAAGAAGGGTTAAAATAGTTAAAATCAATGTTTAATAAGTAAATCATTTTTAATATAGGGTTATACATAAGATAAATTCAACTATAAATATTAATTAAAAATCTAAATATATTTCCTACATAATGATATTTTATTTTTAATTTTTAGACATTAAATAATTTAATTTATTTATGACACAACGATGATGCAGTAATTAACGTTTTAAGAAAAAATTAACATAATTGATGTTATAAATGCCCAAATAAATGTAATTTGAGACTTTTTATGCCTTACATTAATTTTATAGGTTAATATGACATGTTATTGTTGATATAAGTAACTTGGTTCTAACTTATCATTCTGTTATGAATTTCATAAAAATCATTTACCAAATACTGTCAAAATTGACATAAATTAGTTTTTAAAACAAATATTATATTATTAATTGTTATTTAATTCCTAAAAAATCTATGGTTCGGCCAAATGACTTATATAAGGATATATATATTAATAATAAACAACTTGGGGTTCGTTTGGCTTGTTATAGTAAGTTTATTAACCATATAGTGTAAGAAAACAAAAAGACACGGTAAAAGTTAAATTATTTAACATAGAGTTAAATCTAATCGATAAGGTTAAAATAATAACCTAAACTTGTCTAAATCATATTTTATGAGAGGATTTCGACCCATAACTACATTATATTCGAAATAAGACCCTTTGGATCCATTATAAACCGAATTTGACCTTAATATAAAATAATATTTTGAGATTTTCCTAAGGTCCCCCTCTCCTCCCTTATAAAAGGGCACCTCCTCCCTCTCCTCCTCACACAAATTTGAGCATTCATGCTCGGGAAACCCCTTCCAAAATATCTTCTCCACTTCCCTAGTATCATCCTAGAGGTCCTGGTCTTCTTCAAAGACCATCCTTAGTTCTTTAAGTGGAGGTTAAGAAAAGGCGCGTCAAAAAGAGGTAATATCCATTACCGATCTTTTTCAATTACTTTCTTCTTCAACTTCTTCTTATTTAGTTGTTTCATGATAAATTAATAACATCAGTATTTATTATATACTGATATGTTATTATAAATATGAAACAACTCTAATTAACCTTCTATCCATCCTACGGAAAAAGGAAATCACCGCGCGTGCGTACGTACGGAATACCGTCTCCACTCCATGGTGTAATCTATTTTCCGCCACCACCTTAATTGGATGGGTATAATGGTGTAATGAGTAACTATATATGATTATTATAAAGTGATATTGATACTGAAATAGTATACATACACTTCAACACAAGTTCACTATCTTGAGAACGATATCATCGCTCGTGCGTACGTACGGACTACCGTCTCCACGATGCGATGAGATTCATTCTCCATGTTAACCATTTAAGAATGATTATAAAGTATATATAAGCAATAATAATGAGATATATGACATTATAAAGCTACTTTATTTATGTATATATTTATGTCATCTACTTACTTCCATTCAAGACAATAAGGAAAGGATAACAGCGTTCATGCGTACGTACGGACTACCGTCTCCATGAACGGTGTGTTTCATTTCATTTATCTATCTATTATATATATATATATACTGAATATATATGATATATAAATCATGTTTTATATTCTGGAAGTAAGTAAATCATGATATAAGTAATAATAATGTCAAGAACAACAAGTCCAAACACCTACGATAAATGAAACGATTTTACCCAAAACGCTTCTTTAACATGGAATTTACAAAAGAACAGGTAATATAAAGTCATAAGTGAACCATATATGATATCATAACAATTATTATGATTCTATAATAAGTTAATGACATTATTTAAATCATTATACAGGATGTTCGGACACTTACGAAGCAAATCGGACTTAAGGTAAGGGAAATATCACAATCTCATTTTTATTCGAGATTGTTTATACTATGGTATTTATTGGGATGTATTTTATCATCCAAAACCATGTTTCCTAAATATGTAATATTATTTCCATCCATCTACAATTGTTTAAATCCAATTTTACCCTTCGTTGAGTTTTTAGTAAAATATATGAAAGGAATCTTTTGTCGTTTTTCGTACGAGGTACTATTTAACTTTTCCGACAAAAGTACGAGAAGAATGTTTTTTTAACTTATATGGCATGAATGGATTTTTAAAACATTATTTCCAAGAGGCTTCCTTTAAAATTTTTCATGTTTATTTTTAATCAAGTTCTTTTAGTTTAAAATTGTATGACATGTTATGAAATGATAAATGTTTTTGAAGTAGAAAGGATATTTTCCTCAAGAATGGAGTTCAAGAGTTTTATCAAAATTATTTTCCATCTAAGACAATATAGGGTTCTGTTTCTATCCCTATTATTACATGGATTTGATTTTTTTGTGATGGAAATATTTTTATGAATTCCTTTATCTTATATGAATTGTTTTATGATGTCACGATGTTTAAGATTCCCATTTTTATTACATGGGTTATGCAATGATGTATGGTTTATGATTTTGTGGGACACATAAGAATGGTATCATTATGAGATGGGTGGGACCTATATCTCCATCCAATGCATTGGGTAAAGATTTTATATCTCATGAGATAGACATGGCTGGAATGGTAGGTTATACCGGTTCAGTGAAACAGGACTGAAATGAGGGTGAATCGGTTCAGAAATGGACTTTGTCCACTAAGATAGTATTGGAAATGAGTCTTGACTATTTAGATATGATTCTATATGATTATGTGTGTATGCCACAAAGTTTCTTGTTTTATGTCATGAGTATTGGGATTACATTTCACTACTATGATTTATCCCATGTTATGAAATTATGATCTCTTTTGCAGGTTATGATTTCCAAAAGATATGTTCTTATGAATATGACATGATTGATATTTCTTTTGTTTACCCTTACTGAGCATTTGAGCTCACCCTTTTATGTTTTCTTTTCCCCAGGACATAAAGAAAGGATTTAGGTTTAGAAAAAAAAGAAGATCTTTATGGGAGATGTTGAAGATCTTCCACCACGATTAGAAGATTATATTCCAAGTTTCCAAAGACACTAAACTGTTACGGTCCTTGTGAGTGTGTTTTTGTTATGTACTATGTATCATGCAAAAGTAATGTAATGTCCATGTACGTCAGGCTTCGGGTCTCTACAATAATACTATCCAATGTTGCTACTATAATCTGATTCCCATACCATGACTATCTGTAAAATATGATAATACATATCCACAAAGGAATTTCAATGTAATCATGTGACATTATCTACTATAGACACTCTCTATATTCAAGTATATCAAATTTACCATTACCATGACGTATAAACAAGACATCCAAAATTACCCTACCCTGAAATAAAATATGTTAAACAATGAAGGTTTGGTTCTAAGGTATAGAAGAAAAATATATCCTTGTTGAGTCCTAGGATCATCTTGATTGAATGTTAGTAAATACATGGGTGGGTTTTACCAGCATATTAATATACCATGTATACTAAGATCCCAAGAATGTGGGATCCAAGGGGTTGCAAGTCCAAAAGAATCCTAGGGAATCTGGACCCAATGAGTAAAAAAACAAGGAATCTAGTAACATAATCAATATCCAATGGAGAAACATCCATGAAATCCTATAGAATCTAGATCCATATTATACCAACCGAGGTATCCACTACCATAATCAAATCATTATCTCATTTCATTAATCATCTAATAATTAATAATTCTCCAAGAGTTCATTAAACTGATTTCCACAAAATTAGTATAATCTATTTAAGAAATTCAATCATCCAATATACAATAAAGGAAAGGGGAGTTAGACATAACCTTATCATAGCAAATTCAATATAATTAATACAATTTATTATGTATTTGTCTAACAAGTTCAATATTCAAACACCCAACATAGTGGTGTAAATTGTGGTATATAAAAAGGTGAACCAAATGGGAGGCCAAGATTGTGGATAAAAATCCTCCAACAATAAAATGGTACTCAAGGGGAAACCTAAAAGCATTTGAATCATTCATTTTAATCATTTAATATATATGAGTGGAACCATCAGAAACTATGAAGTATTGTATAATGAAAACAATTCTCGTAAAAAACAAAACACCAATGCAAATGTATAGACCTCATACCATTGGACTGTAGTAGGACACTAGTACAATATTCTCTTCTGATTTTTTCTATATTAGAAGTGAAATGATGTAAAGATAAAAATAATGGAAATTGGGAATATTAGATTGCACCTGAATAACTATGTCTCTATGAATGAAAACTAAGAACCAAATAAGAGTTGTGGAGGAATCACCGACATATATCCAATGAGACTAGTAGTGTAATAAAAGGAGTTTGTATAACGAAATGATACCAAATCCTAGGTTAGGATTACTTGGATTATTATATGTGTGGGAGAAGGGAGGGGGTGTGGTTCTATCAAAATAAAATGTCCTGCCTCATATTTTAAAAAAATGATCTTGTGGATTCGTGCAGAATTTAAATTATTTAAATATCATATAAAGATTGTGGTCTTCCCCCTTCTGTAAAAACACTAACCAAACATGAATGGTCCTATCCATACCATTAAACTATGTGTAATTGACACAATTCATGCATCCCTATATAATGGAGTGTATTTTGTAGGTATCCAACCAATAACCCTCCTACCTCTTCTTTTCCACAAACATACTAACTGGTCCATAAATTGGATTAGGGTTTAATCAAAAGGAGAACGAGCACAAGAGTTTAATTGGAAATAAAATATACATACCTCATAAAAAAACCTTGGATCCTACAACATTCCCCCATTAAATAAATTTATCCCAAAATTTTACATCCAAGGGTGGTCAAGAATCATATGAAAATAAAATTTTCCACTGAGCATGTATATTGACTTCTATCACCTATGTATCAACTTATAAATGGTCATGATTCCATTACACCCATACTAGAGGAACTTACTGGCCTCAATGAAACATCAGGATCATTTCAACAACATATATAGGTTTCTCCTAAAAGGAAACATCAACCTGTAGCATAAACTCATATGACTATATTGTTTGAAATAGGTTTGAGTGATAACAACATATATGAGATACATATATGATATAATACATGGCTCGATACCACTGAGATAACTGAAACCAATAATCTGCTGGCATGACTCTCTCCAAGCATATTGATTAGCATAAAAATAACTATGAATGCTTAACCTGCCTCTTAATCCTCCTATGATCCAGCCTCAATGAGATACAAAAAAATAAATGATCCATGACCTTGAAATACAAGTGTCATCGATGACAATAAATGTAATATTTCAGTCTCAACTATGTGACATCCATCTGTTTTAAAAACAACTGGACCTGCTCGGAAGTCTCTAACATAAGATGTGGTTTGAGAAACACTTTCTATGATTCCACTATCAAGAACTAGGGTGATTTGATTGGATTGTCAAAAAAATCCTTTTAAGGTACCAAGTGTATAGTCATCTAACAGATATTATTGTAGGATATGTTTTCTAACTGTATATGAATATCCCAAGAGCCCCCAAAATCAAGGAGTCGTCCTCAAAACATGTCTTATAGAACATGTATAGTTTTATATTATTTCCCAATAGTATAATAGTTGTATTTTGTCCTCATAATAATCTGTTTACCCAATGATCTTTGCAAACTCTTCTAGTAATAAGTAGTAAAATAAGAGTCATTATCCAATAAAATGGTAGGATTAACAACTTGATATTTTACTGTCTCATAGATATACAAACACCAAATATCATATATTTAGAAGGTATCCCTAATCACTAGGAAATGAGAAACCTTCATGAGCCTATAAAAAAGAACCATAATGACATCCCTACCTCATGGTGACCTCGAAAACCCTATCACAAAATCCATCACAATGTCTTTATATTTACACTCTATAATTGGTAAATACTATAAAATCCACGGTGGTAACTAATTTTATACGTTCACATGTGGATAGGTGGAACACTTCCTAAAAAACCATCTACCTATTGTTTCATCCCCATCCACCAATATGGGAAACAGAAATCATGATACATCTTGGTAATATCAGGTTGTACTGTCAAAAGCGAGGCATCAAACTAATGCATCAAATCAGCTAGTGTGTCTGCTAGAACCAAAATGTGACCAAGAACAAGTTGAATTGCATCATTTTCTATAGTGTAACCAGGATATGGGTTCTCACCTAACACACTCTCCCATAAAATCAGGACCTTATGATTTGATAACTTTCTTATCATCACTATATCAAGGAGGGTAGATTTCATGTCTAAGGAAGAAATATATGTATGGACTCAACCATGTAATTAACTGACCCAGGTTTCCCTCAAACCCAACAGCTGACCTGGTCCATCACAAACTCGAAGGGCATTCTCGATCCCCAGAGGATGGTGACAAGCACCTGGGAAATGAACAAAAAAACTGGGGGAATTATTTCCCCCAACCTAAAAAACCACATGGCATAAATTTATAGGGAAATAAATGGAGAGAGGAAGAATAAAAAAAATATATACCCTAAATGTAAGAAAAAAATAGAAACCAAACAACTATAATAGTATCTAAAAACACCAAATGACTTGTCCGACTGCATGGGACTGACAACCAACAACTACTCTAACGATGGTAGGGAAGAACTCCAACTATCTCACCATCAACTACCCATCACAGCTAACACAAACCTCACCGCCTCACTATCATTCCTTTCCTTTCCAAACACGAGAAGAAAAAAAAGTTCTACTCACCACCAAAGTAGTGCGTAGGGTATGAGCTAACAGGCTCACTAGGATCCCACCCAGGCGTTCTATAGAAAGTATCTCAATAAAAAATTCCAATATACTTATTTGAAATTTTAAAAATGGGATGATAAGTAATAAATGAGTATTATAGAAAACATGGAAATTTTTTCCTTTTTATATAGTTCTAAACAAAAGAAGGTATAATAGTTTCAAAGAACATTTGTAGTATCATTTTTTTCAAGCATAAACATGCATATCAAGGCAAAATTATAATTTCAAACCATAAAAAATAGAAGAACAATTATCACAACACCAAGGAATAATATAGGACAACACCATAGACTACTCATACCATAATAATATAGTGCAAAAAAAAAAACGGATCCTAGAACAATGGGCCTAGGATGAAGAGGAATACCCCATTAGTAAACACACTAAAATATCAATATCATTTCCCTAGAACAATATGCCTAGAAAACATAGAAAATACCCAAGACAAACCACCTTCATAATCACAAAATACTGTATGATGGACTCAATCTAAACCCTACACCTATATACCCAAGGTAACACATGTTCCCTTTTTTCACAATTCATTTTAGTTCTATAAAAACCATTCAAAAACATTCACAATCCATTTCAATTCTTTGCAAACCATTCAAAATAATTTAACAATCCATTTTCCGAAAACCATGGAAAACCCATGTTTCTTTCAAAACCAATTTTTAACACACAAAAAAAATCATGCCAATTACATAAATCAATTTACAAAGTAATAGAAATTTGGCTCATTATTATAGGCTAGAGAAGGAACCACTAACCTAAATGTTCAGGTCACACATGCCGACAACAGAATCGAAAAGAAACAAAACTGAACAACTAAATCAACGAAGGCACTCGAATAAAACACACATCTCAAACGATTTATTAAAAATTAAAGGCAAGGGATTAGAAGAAAGAAGAAAACACACTTATCTCATGAATGAACATCTGCTACACCAAAAATAGAAAAGTACTGGCCTTAGAGAAAATATCTCACCATGGATCTAGATGGGGACAACAAGAAACATCCAACTTGGTTTAAAAGATATGATAACAGAAGGACAGGGTCCTATCATGATCAATCACAAGGATGAATTCGAGATAACATTTACCAGAAGAGATGCACCATAGAAGTAATGATGAAATAGTAAAGATCAGATTAATCTAGAAGGATAGATGCCTCTGAAAAACACATTGCAGTAGTTTTTGGTTGAGAGACAAGAGCTTTGAGATGAAAAAGGAAAAGAAAAATAGAAAAACACATGAATTAGACCTGGGTGCGGGCCGGGTCATGACTTTTACCCATTGGTCAAGACGTGTAGTCCACACTGGATAAGTTATGCTGAAGACACATTCCCTCAGGTTAACAATCCTCTATTTAACCCCTATATGATGTGCATGTTAGGTACAAAATGTGTACCAGCTCACGATATGATATCCCCATTCAGGACCAAATCTCCCAGTCTATGACATGAAACCAGCACTAATTACAAGACATGTACTTCATGTACACGGCATGTACCTATTTTTCTTTCTATAGTAAACCATGAAAAATTATTGAAAAATTATTTTTTTAAAATAATTAGGCAACCTAGAAAAAAGGGAAAACATTCCCGATTAGCATAAAAAAGGTTTAAAACTCCCCACCGTAAAGAATTTTTGTCTTGGGATTCCATGTCGAAGATTTACTCCCTGAAAAAAGATGAGGCCACTGCTACCTCATCAATGACTCATGTTCCCAATTCTCATGAGAATATGATCCTTGTTTCTAGAGATCTCTAACCAATGGAATTGACTTTGCATGAAATAATTTCTCTTGATAGTCAATGATCACCATTGGTTCCTCCAAAACAGTAGAATCTGGTTCTAATTCAATTTATTCCTAACTTAGAACATGACTAGGATCAGGGTGATACTTCCTGAGATGATATATGTGGAAAAAATTATGAATATATGTCAACTGAGCTAACAATGCTAAACGATAAGCAACCTACCCAATCTGTTTAGTGATCTCAAATGGTGCAACATATCTCAGAGAAGACTTCCTTTTTTTTCCAATCCAATGGTGATCCAACCAAGAAGAAACATTCAAGAAAACCCAATAACCAATAGAAAACTCCAAAAGATGATGTTTTGATCTGGATACAATTTGTGTCAACTCTAGGCTATAACCAGATGTCTTCGCACCTCTTGAATCTTTTTCGGCGTCCCCAAAACCAGACTTGTTCCAACCAATGCTACTTCACCCACCTCTACACAACAAAGACGAGTTCTGCATGACCATACAATGCTTCAAAGGGGGCCATTCTAATTGAAAACTAATAATGCTTTTTGTAAAAATAACTCAACTAGTCCTACATGGATATCTCATGATCCTCTGGAATCCAACACATAGTCATGATGTATATCCTCTTGGATCTAAATTACACGCTCTGTCTGGCCATCTATTTGTGTATGGTAAACTATGATCCACTTGACCTGAGTCCCCATTTACTATTGAAGACTCTTATATAACCTTGAGGTCAACCTAGGATCCATATTTTAAACAAGGTAGTAAGGACTCCCATGTTACCTCATGATATATTGCACATACAGCTTACCCAGATTGGAAACTTTAGTATTGTCTTTAATTAGAATTAAGTGACTAGAATTTTTCAACCGATCAACAACCACCCAGATATCATTTTTCTCTTAGGGAGTCTGTGGAAATCCAATGAAAAAAATATATGGACACCTTGGCCCTCTTCCAAAACAAAATTTTAAGAGGCTGAAGTAATCTATAGGGATTCAAGGGATCTGCCTTTATCTGTTGGTGGGCTTACATCAGAACACATAAACTATAATGTCACACTTCATACCTAGACACTAGAACCATATTCTCATGTCATAATACATCATTGTAGAACATAGATGAATATCCCATGAATAACTATGACAATCAAATAGGACTGAACTTCTCACAAGTGTTGGGAAGACAACTCACTTCCCAAAGTGAAGTATACCATCTGAAGAAAGAGGCCAATCAAAAACTGTCTCCCATCAATAAAGTTCTTCCCGAATCTTTGGAAACTCATCATCTTGTGGATGAAATTAGAATATAGACTTTATTAGAGATGTTGAAAACTTAAAACTTGTTAGAACCATACTAGAGATATCCTCCTATGAATCCATGTAAAATTGAGTGAAAATACGAATAATATTCCACTCCGCCTTTGATTCCAGAACAACCAGTGATGGTACCTTTCTACTTAAAGTGTCTCCAACTACATTCTATTTTCTCAGAGTGTATGTGATGTCAATGTAAAAAGTCTGATGGTATTACACCCATTATCTTTATTTGATATTCAAGTATTTCATGGAAAAGATGTATATTAAACTGCTATTATCAAAGAAAACTGTGAACTTATCCCGAAAGAGATAGTGCCACAAACATCTATGTTCATGCATCACTGTAACAAGATCTATATATTGAGTGGGATAGTTCTTCTCATGTGGTCGGAGTTGAAGAGATCCATAAGCTAACCACTGATCATCATGCATTAGCACACATCCCAAAATAACACCAGATGCTTCAAAGAACACCATGTACCCCTTATCGGGCTCAGGTAAGATCAGAGCAGGTGCGGATATCAGAAGTCATTTCAGTTCATCAAATAAAGAATGAAATTTTTTATCCCATGATAGTTTTACCATGTTGTTGGTATGTGTAGTCAATGGTGACAGAATTATAGAGAAATACTTGATGAATCATCAGTATTATCTAGAAAGACAAAAAAATATTTTACGTTGATAGACATTTCGTGGTTACTTCCATGACAAAATAATTTCATTCCTTTTCTAGATCAACTAATAAGACATTCTTTGAAATTCTATGCCCAGGAACCACAGTTATCGAATCCAAAAGCTGAATTTAGAAATATTTCCATACAGACGGTGTTTTCTCAGAATATCCAGAACCAAACTCTGATGGTTCTTATACTCACACTCAGACTTTGTATAATTTAGAATATCATCCATGAACACTACCACAAAAGTGTCAAGATATTGGTGGAATATCTGATTCATCAAGGCTATAAAAACTATAGTAGTGTTAGTCATATTGAAAATAATCATAAGATATTAATAATGGCCATACCTTCTCTTGAAGGTAATTTTTTGGTATATCAGACTTCTAGTCTCTGAGATGATGATTACCTAACCAAAAATCGTTCTTCGAAAACCACTTTGATCCTGTAAAATGATCCAAAAAATCATCCACATGAGGAAAAAGATATTTTTTCTTAATCATTACCTAGTTCAGCTTTTTATAGTTTACACATAACCCAAGAGAACAATATACTTTCTTGGAAAAGAGAACAGGGGATGCCTGAGGTGAAACACTGGGGAAAATAAAAACCGTCTATAACAGGTTATCCAAATGAATCTTGTGTTCATTAAACTCCTTTTGTTCTCTATGGTAAGAAGGCATCAATATCAGTTGGGTACCTGGTGCAAGGCCAATCTTGAAATATACCACTCTCTCTATTGGAAGATCAAAGAAGTTTTCTGGGAAAACATCAAGAAAGTCTCAGATAGAAATAGAAAGACCTTCAATAGATGATAAATAGAAACTAGCTAACATATGAGATCTAGGTGTAATGTTCATGCATGAAATGACCACAAGTTCTACTCTACATTAGACACAAGAGAGCTCCCATCAACCTCACGAAATGAAACACACTAATGATAAAAATAAACCTCAGCTCAATGACTGACAGGCCAATCCATACCGATGATGAAATGAAATTTATCCATATCTAGAACGAGAAAATCCCCGACTAACTCTATCTCATATATAATGAATGAATAAGAATATCACCCGAACCCCAACTCTTTCCTCTTGAAAATAGGTGTTGGTAACTCCATTTTAAAGGGAATAATTTTCATTGTATGTTTAATCATATCAACAAAACATGCACATATAAACGAGTGAGAGGGACCAGTATCAAACAAAGCATTCTCTACTGAAGCTACAATAATAAGGGTACCTATCACTATTGTCTTACTTGCATCAACTTCCATTGGACACTCATCCACTACATGTAAATTCTTCATTCATAAGGTAGTGGTTATATCACTAATGCCTTTGAAGCTTATGAATGCACCATAGTAGCCTTTAAATAAGAAGGAACCTGACTATAACGTAGAATATTCATAGATTGATAGAAGAACTACAGATGACCAACACATCCATAGCTATTTCACATCTTCATCGGAATTTGACAATAATTTCTAGTGTGACCCCCCTTTTCAGACTGGTAGCAAGTTAGAGGCACACTGCTAGTTGCAATGGAAGCTGTAGAGAAGGCACACTACTCAGACCCACCTCCACCACTCCTTCGATGGTCATTCCACTTCCCCTTCTTCCTATGTACAACCTTGAATATCAACAGTTAGAAGAGGAGTGGTAGTAAATTTTACCTTTCCTTTCATGTCTATATCTTCTATCATATCTCTATTCACTGTCTCTGCATAGGTACAAAACTTCAACATGAACACCTGTGATCTAATATTCGATCGCACACTCTGTAGGTACTTCTACACCTTAATATGGTCATTCCTTACCATTTTCATAGGAAAAAGGACAAGCTCATAAAACTGATTGGTGTAGGATGACATAATACAATTTTCAAACTACAATGATAGGAACTCCATAGATGTTTTGAACATCACAGATTCTGGAAAAAATTTCTGAAAAAATAGGGTTTTAATACCCTTCCAATCCAAGCCCACATGTATGCCTTCATAGACCATGGAGGTCCACCAACTCTTTTCGGAACCCTTGAGTCTGAATGCTATGCACTTCACCCTAATATTATCAGGTGTCTCCAAGAAGTAAAAGATTTGATCAATCATATCCATCCAATTCTATGTGTATGGGGGTTTATTTGTCCCTTTAAAGGATGTTGGATTCTCATGGAAGAACTCCCACGATCGATCTCTTTATCCTACAGCTCTAGGTGGTACCCCAACCACTAAGTTCTAAACTCATGGTACATCCGGATCAACATCACAGACTTCCCATACAATCGTCTCGATGATATCTTAATCCATAGGTGTATTTAATTACTAGCATCAACTGCATCGTCCCAAGGAACTTATGGAAGACGTCTTAGAGGAATACTGTTACATACCAAAGCATAATAATGATCAGATACAGAAAAAATCTCAGCTCGAACTTGAAAAACCATAAGAAAAAAAACTGATATTTTAAATAGAATAAACCAACACTAAGACACATTTCCCAACATCCCATTATAACTTGATTCACGTTATGACAATATCGGTCCATGAACTCAACATAACATACATATGAATACTCTACAGTCCAATCCACAGTATAACAAAAGTCCCTAGATAATAATTCTTGAGGAAAAACCTCCCTTGATACCAAATTTTAATGAACCGACCCTGGTTTTCCTCAAACCTACCACCTGACCCGATCCGTAATATACCTGAAGGGCACTCTCGATCCCCACGGGCTGGAGACAAGAATTCAAGCATCGAACAAAAAAACTAATGGAATGATTTCACCCAACATGAACAACCACATGGAATGCATATATATAAGAAGAAATGGACATTAAAATAATGACTAAATATATAATCCCTTATTTTAAGAAAATAGAGTGGTGGAAAAAAACTTCAAAATACATGTCTTACTATAAGGGACTCAAAACCAGAAGCAACACAAATGACAGCATGGACGAACTCCAACCATCTCTTCATTAGGTACCCATCATAGCTTACACGAACCTTGGCACCACCCTATGACACATTTCCTTTCCTTGAACTGTTATAAAAACAATGGTCTATCCACCAACAAAGTAGTGATATGGTTGTTTGCTAACAGGCTTAGTAGGATCCCACCTAGGTGTTCCATAGAATTTCTATGTATAAAAATTCCCATATGCTTAATTAAAATTTTAAACATGGAATTATAATAATTAATGAAGTTTAAAGAAAATATGGTCATAATTTTCCTTTTTCCATAGATATATACAAAAGCATGTATAAAAGTTTCAAATCACATTTTCTATATCATTTTTTCACAATCATAAACATAAAAATCAAGGATAACTAAGAATTCCATAATGTACCAAATAGAAGAAAAACTACCACAACACAAAGGAATACTACAGGACTAGGCCAAAAACTACACAAACCATAATAATCATGTGCACAGAAACTAATCCTAGAATAATGGGCCTAGTAAGTAGTGGAATACACCATGAGTAAACCCCCCAAAATGTCAATATCGGTCCCCCAGAAAAATAGGCCTAGGAAAAAGAGGAAGGTCCTATGAAAAAACCCCTTGATAATAAAAAAATAATGGATGATGGCATCTTGCTAAAACATATACCTATTTACCCAAGGTAACCCATTTAATATTTTTCACAAATCATTTTAATTCTTTAAAACCTATTCAAACCCATTCCAAATCCATTTCAATTCTTTCAAAACTATTCAGAAGCATTTCAGAATCCATTTATCATATGCAAAGTATAACCATTTTATCTTTCAAAAACATTTTTATACACTCAAAAATAATCATTACAATTTCATAAATCAATTTAAAAATAAATGGAAATAAGGACCATTATTATAGGATAAAGGCGGATCTAGCCACCTCAATATTCAGGATGCACGATCCCACAAAGAAATATAGAGGTAACGAAACCCAACAACACTGTCAATGAAGGCCCTGCAATCAGACCAACATTTCAAAACATCGATTCAAAATTTAAGACAAGGGATTAACAGATAGAAGAAATCCCACGTACCTCAAGAAGGAACATTTTTTCCCCACAACTTGCTAAAGAACAACCTTCAAGACAAGATCACTCAACAGATCTAGATGAGGAAAATAAGAAAAATCCAACTTGGATAAGCTGATCTGAAAATGCAAGTCTAGGGCTCTATCATGATCAATAACAAGGAATAATCAGAGATAACACTTACCCCGAGAGATGCACCGTAGAAGAAATGATTAATCGGAGCTGATCGGATCGATCATGAAGGCGGTACGCCTCTCAAAATAACATAGGAGTAGTTTTGGGTCAAGATACAAGAGGTTCATGAGGGAAAAGGCCAAGAAAAATAGAAAAACCCATGACATAAATCTCAGCACGGGCTGGGTGATGACATGTACCCCTTGGTCATGACGTGTAGTCCATGTTGGATAAGGTACGCTGAAAAACCCATAACCTCGTGTTAAAAATATTCTATTTAACCCTTACATGTTGTGTACCTCTAGTAAATTATGTGTACAATATCATGACATGCTCTCCCCATTCATGATATGATCTCTCAGACGTTGACATGGTGTGTACCTATTCTGAAGTCTATAAAAAGCCCATAAAATTGAAAAAAAATGATTTTAAAAACCAAGAGGGTACTTAGAAATATGGAAAAATACTTGATCAAGGTAATGATATGTTACATACCATGTTTGAGAATAATTTCATAAGATGGCACTCACTACTAGCCTCCTTAACTATCTGTATTTGAGTCATCCTACTTAGTGCTTTGATCACTGCATTTCCCTTACTAAGAGTATAGGTAATATCTATGTCTAGAGACTATAGGTATTCAACACATCTACACTTCCTTATATTTAGATCATGATGAGTAAATATGCACCTAATGATTCTTTGGTCCATGTACACCACAAAAATATTTCCCAGTAAATAGTTTCTCCAACAACACAAGGTATGTATAACATGATCTAACTAGAGATCATTCATTGTGTAATTCCATCTCATCTGGCCTAAACATCCAAAAATTGTACGTTACAAATCACTCTCCTAGCATCCGAGTTGGTTCTAGACAAATATTTGATTAATCAAAATAAACAGTGAAAATCAATCCCGAATTTTGTAGAATTTGGAATGACACTAAAGTTAGTGTCCATTTCATCTCCTTAAATGTTTTCTTATATATATCTTCCAATAAATACTTCACATCCTTCTTTTTCAATCCCATCTGAAGTGATGAAAATCATTAGAATTCATGTATAAAATTCATGTAATATCCAGATATCCCTAAGAAACATCATATATTAATGATTTTCTTGGGATACTCATAGGAAATATTAAATCTCAACTTCAATGGTTCAACTTCTACTCCATTCACTGAGATAATATGACCTAGGAAGAGAGTATTATCTACCCAGATGTGTCACTTTATGATCATTGCAGGTAACTGATGCTCTATCATTGTATCTTAAAAGAACTCATGTGTTTCTGGAATGGTCATGTTGATTGTTAGAATATACTAGGATATCTTCCATGAATACAACACAAATGAATACATATAATGATGGAAAACATGGTTTCTCAACACCATGAAAAATATTGGCATATTCATAATACTGAATGAAATAAAAAAATACTCATAGAGAATAATCCTACTAAATAAATCTATTTTTTGTATCTGTAATGGTCGTACATGCACCTAGTGATAACTTGACCTTATGTCAATCACTGAAAAAACTGGATCTCCTAGGAGTTGGTCGAAGTGATTATCTATCTGTGGAAAGGGATAATAGTTCTTAACAATTAGACGGTTTATTTTTTCCATTATACACATTTAGCATGAGGGTACCATCCACGTGTTTCATTAAAGGACTGGAGAACCCCATAGAGAAGTACTAGTTCATATAAAACCCTTTTCTTTCATATCCTATAGTTTCCACTTGATCTCATGAAACCCCATGGAATCCATCCTGTAATTAAGAATAGATACTTGTGCAGCTTCAAGAGCTAGATCAATGGAGAACTCCACCTATATCATAGGAGGTAATCTATAAAATTAATCTTGCAGAATTTCCCTAGAATAATTTCCCATTGGATGAAAAATATTCTGACACATTAGTTGATCATCTATATATGAACTATAAATCTTCAATATCATCCCATCTAGTCCAGGATGCTATGATCCATCTCATATTTCCCTGAAATCCCATTCATCTTTTGAATAAAAAATTCACCATTTAGTGATCTGAAGGTCACCCTGTAGTGATAGAAATCGACATTGAATAGATAATAAAAAAATACATTCCATCCCAATTATGATGAAAAACCATTTCATATACAATTAAAAAGGATTACATACAATGTGAGACAAACCAATTTTTAGGGGGAACTTGATACATTAGTGTGCACCCTCTATTGTAATCCCTAACTAAGTATACAATGTCATAAGGACATCAGAAAACAGAACAAAAAAATCAAGGTTCTCCACTAAAGGTTCCTATATGAAATTATAGGACATACATGTATCATAAAGAGAAGATAGTAGAGTAGAGGCTACTATGATTTTACTTCTAACCATAGATATCTCAGAGCTCCAATCCTTTATGGTAAGTTGTATGTAATATATCTGACCTAAACTGTGACACTATGAAATGACCTCATTACTATGAGTAAGTCCACTTCACTATCAAGGTACCACTAGCACCTAACTACCATAACCATGACCACCACCTTGCCTTGAATTAAAGACACTACTCTATATCTATGCATGATGTATAGCTATAAATCCAAATATTGAACCTAGATTCAGATTTGATCCCCATCAATTGACTACTAGAGGGAATGGCCAGCAGAAGTACTGCACATGTCCTATTATACTACATGATCGATAGTCAAGTGTGTCTCGATCAAATTTATTCCTAATGTGTCGTTTTATTCCACAAATATTAAAGAAAACAAAAATTTTATAACGAATTGGTTTTCTAGTACTCCCATAGGTATAGGTCACAAAATGACACTTCCTACCACTAGAAGTTGAACCACTTGGTCGAGAGGCTAAACTACCCCACTATGCTCCCATAGATTCCATCAGGTTCTACCTCATAATAAGTGCCTGATACACTATCCCAATAATATTATTCATCTATAAAGATTATCGTATGACTGAATCAAATCTTTGATACCGTTGTCGAAGTGTCTCATCCTCGATATCTCATCAGCTCAAAAATATGTAGCTCTCTAGAGTGAACTTAATACTCAAAAATAGTATTCACTACCTACACTAAATTCCTAAACTCATTGTCTCACTATAATATCTATGTCTGTTAAAAAAACTAGTTATCAAACCTATAATTGAATTACCTCCAAACCATATCTTACATAATTTGAGCTTGGTTCAGAACATTCCACCACTTCATAGATTATCTCTAAAGAATGTATGTTGTGAGGTTCACTATCGTCTCAAGAAGTGTGTCTAGATGTTTTATGGTAAAAGAATTAGTCTCAAGCCACAAATCAATATCCCAAAGATTAATATCCTATGAAAATTTGGGTGGATTAAATAGTTGTAGTAGAAGAATAAGTTCATATCTATACAAGGTAGGTTGCGGTTCTCCTTGAAATGTCTATGAATAAAATTAAACTCTCTCAAAAATAATCTACAGCACCCATATCTAGTAAAATAAATGGTGCCTTACCTGGAACTATAAATGGATATATTGTTATCCCATGGTCCATCACCTCTAGAGCATGGTCATATCCACCCTCTTAATGGATAATAGTAGGTCTTCATGGTGTAATGTATCAAAAATTCGAAACTCACACATAAAAATGATTGATTACTAGAAGATTGAAATTAAAAAATGTAGGATAGGTTGAAGCCTTCATATAAGCTCATAATTACCCTATTCTTACTCCTAAATTTGGGACTAGGTAGTAATAAAGAGTCAAAAACATCTATAGAGGAACTACCAAGTGCCCACTCAAAATCCAAGTCAATGTCTAGTTCTCTATTTTCAAAAAATAAACTTCCATTTGAGTTTATATTTATATCAAAATTTCTTTTTAATGGTTGAACCAAATGGTTCACAACATATGATTAATAATGTTCATACAACTCATGAATCAAAATAATGGGTACAATCAATCATGTACATAACTCATTCTATTCCAATCGATGAATGGTTTATGACTTCATGTACAATAGATGGATGCATATGGTGCCTAGTATAGCCTATTCGGGAATAAACTGTTCTAATTATTGTAGGCACTCTATGTAACAACTATGATTCTCAACTCCCTATAATAACTTATTCATGAATAAAAAATATATCTCCCAAGGAACATATCACTCTGTCATGCAATCAAGAAATGCATCTTATATGGCATGACATGATGCATGGCATGTAAATCCTAATAGGATCAAAAAATGATCCATGAGAAGAATGCCATCATATCATCGGGACATGAAAAAATAAAATCCTCAATCAATTTAATTATAACATCATTATTCTAGGGCATCACCCAATGGTGGAATCCATTCAACTATAATGGTAAAAATTTATAAAACAATAAATTTATTCAAGGAATTTCGGCATGCCTCTATACATGTTTTAGCTACTCTCAAGAACATCGCATTTCAAAACTCTAAAACAATTCAAACCTCTTATATAATTTTTAAAAATAGTAAATGGGAAAATATAAATCCTCTAATATAACCTTTTATCATATCTACCTATTATTCACTTAATGGTGTTCTGATATAGTGGGTCACAAGGCCTCAAGAACACCTCCCCACATGCCAGAGGTTTTCGACTAGTAGTGGGGCCCTTGGGTGTCTCTGTGGAGAGACTATTACCACTTTTCAGAGTGTAACACAATGGTATGATATCAACAACCAATATCAGTTAAAGTAAATCAACCACATAGGATATAATATCAATGAAAATAATAGAAAAAAATTGAAAAATGTGAACTCATATACAATAGGATGTGTTTTTCCGGTCTCTACAACGAATGGAATGTCGTTTTATAAGCATATGGTACAATAAATTTATAAAAATACCAAAAAGACAAAAACAAGCTATCCCAACGAACATCATGATCCTAGATCAGTCCTATACTCTCTTTATCCTATGAATAGAACGATTAAATCATTATACATAGGGAGATATCCATGGCCCCTACCTATATCAATGAAGTATATCTAGTTTCCAACTGGTGTCCTAAATAGTATGTGATATAACACTCAGTAGGCAACCACCAATGGTGTCTATAAGAAATCAAGTATTTGTGACATAAACCAAGGGAATCTACAATATATCTGAGGTATAAAATTACTAAAACTCATGTTTGATCATTTATAAAAAACATGGTTCGCTATAAACAATAGCTGAGATCTCATAAACAAGGGTATTTATAAAGAAGAAATAAACATGTGTGATAATGTTTACTCCATCAACTGTAATCTAATACCCATACAATAGATATCCATAAAACATTTCAAAATATCCATAATTGATTTTCCTTGTAATTAGGTAAATAAAACATCCATGAAAATGCATATAATAAAGTATATGACATTTACTGTGGCCATACAGTATAATCAAGTCATCAAAAATGGATTAACCAAGTAATCAAATGGGTTAGAACCAGAAGGGGTAGATCAATGGAATAGAAGACCATGTCATCATCATCGAGTCCGAGGAGCATCTATATGGAAACATGGTAAATACTTGGGTTGGGTCCAAGGATCATGTCAATAGACCATGCCCATTATGATCCTAAGAAATCTAGATCCAATGTGTAGTAATGCCTGTGGTATTCTATAGAATGAGGTCCCAATGTGTAAACATGTCCAAGGAACCCTTCACTGTAAAAAAGTTCCATGAGATAAACATCCCAAGAATTCAACGAAACTAGGATCCACAGTTTACCAACTGAGGAATCCACTAACATAATAAAATATTAGTCTCATTTCAACCACCATATTATAATTATTCACATTACATGGGTTTATCCCACTACTATATAATTGATATAAAATACATTTAAATAATTCAATCATTAAACACCATATAAACACATGGAAAACAATCCACAACCTTCTTTTAAAAAATTTAAATCAATTAACTAAAATTTTAAGGGTCCCTCTAACAAGGTGATATCTCACACACCCAATGGGGTGGAATAGAGTGAGGAATATACAATGCTACACCCCATCTGTGACCTAGGTTGATGTAAAAAGACATACAACCATAAAATGGTACTCAAGGGGAAACCTATTGGGTTCCAAATCATTCAATTTAACCATTTAAATAACTCATGGTTCACCTCCAGAATATCTAATGTGTAGAACAATTAATACTATGTTTATTTACCACCAAAACCCCTAAGGAAAGTTATAGAACACCAACCGTTTCTCCATAGTAGAACAATAATATGGTGTCAACTTTTGATTTGGTTCAGATCAATAGAAAAATAAAGAGTAAATGAAATCCCTCGAAATAGGCCATATTATCTTGAACCTAAATATATACATAATTTTTATGATAAAAACATAAAGGAAAAAGAGGAAAATTGAGTGACCAGTTTTGATCTAATGTGACTAACAATGGAAGAAATAGAGTTTGGATCACAAAATAGAACTGAAGCCTTGGTTAGGTGCTCCAGTTTGAGATGGGGGTGTGTGGTTCTATAAAAATAATAAAGCATTACTATTATTTAAAAAAAGTAAACATAGAACTTTACATGATATATAAATAATTTACACATTGTGTAAATATCATGGTCTTCCTCATTAGAAAAAACATTTACATGATGTGAAAGGTTCGGGATAAACCACTACACATCACGTAATTGATACACATCATGTATCCCAATTAAACAAAGTTTAATTTCCATATAGACAACCTATAACACTCCTTATCATTCCATTAAAAAGAGAAACCAATCAAACCACATCCTGAAATAGTTTCTAAGCCAATAGAGAACATAGATAAGTGTTTAAATAGAAATAAAATATCCATACGTCAATGAAAAACTGAGGATCTTATAACTGTAATGAGATGTAATTTTTTACAATTTTTTATATGTAATATTTTTTTAATGAAATTATTTTCATGATATAGGGCAGGAATTTTTTTAGACTTAATTTTCAAATTTTGATGGTATTTTGAAGATATATAAATTTATTTTCAATATTTTGTGAAATTTTGTGGTTAAATGATCAATTTTATTGAGTTTTTGAATTATTATTTTTATTCTCATATTATATGGGAATATATTTTTGAGACATTGATTAAGTCTTCAATGGTTTTATTAACCTTGGAGGGATTTTATTAGAAATATTTTGATATCCATATTTAGTGTTTTTAGAGAATTACAATTATTATATTTCCCTTTATCATTTATACGTTGAAGGTTAAATGATACCAAAATATCAAGGTAATAATTTAAAAGTGATAAATAGTGGTTCATTGATGGTATTGATTTATATATCATGTTTTTTTCTAAAAATATAGAGTAATGAGATAGTATATGTAAAATATTTGAAAGATATATGATTTTTTTTATAGAGTAAATAAATACTTATTGAATTTGTTTTAATAAATTGAATTTAATTTATAATGATGGTATATAATGGTCAAAAATTGGATGATGGTGTAACAGTTGGAGTGAGTCAACAACTAAAGTATTAATTTTTTATAACATAATTGTATTCATTATTAATTTATTATTAAACTTATAGTTTATGGGTTTGTGTATAAATAGAGGGATTTATTGGAAAGAATATTCACATTGATATTTACATTGATAGAAATTATCTCAAGATATATGATCAAACCTGAAATAGTAAGATTTTGTCAAGATTAATGATTCATCATACTAGAGTTCCTATATATAGTTAGTGGAATACGTTTTGAATATTAGTGTTTTTATGTTTGGATAATATTTCATTGTCTTACTAAACATTTTTATTATTTCAAAGTAATTTTTATTTTTGGTATATTTTCATAAAAAAATGTTTGTAGAATTTTCATAGATGTTTTGAACATTATTATTTTGGGTTTTTACTAATGTTCTTGGTTATGAATAATTATTATTTTTTATATATTAAATTTATGTGATAAAAATGGTATGAAATTGTGGTTTGTTCATATTCTCATTATATTTGGGCAGTAATGGAAGAATAAACAAGAGGCAATATATTTTTATTTTTGATATTTGAAGACTATATTTTTTATTGAGTTGGTCAAATAGATGAATTATATACTCTGGATAATGGTTTAAATTTTTAATATTGAAGGTTTTAAGATGGATGATTTTATATTTAAGTGCGCTAATGTAGAGTGTTAAAAAGAATAAATTTAGTTCATGCTAAAAAATGTATAATGTAAAATAAAAAATGGAAGACGTGAAATTGAAGTTCCAAGAAATTGTGTAAGATTACCTTTCATTTTCAATGTGGAAATATGTTTACATAGTTATTATATTCACATAAAATGATTTACATATGTAAATATAGTCTAGTTGTAGAATACTGAACATTATTTGATGGGTTTAATTATTTTTTAATTAAGGATGTTATGACATTTACGATGTAGATGGGAATGTGTGGTCATTAAATTATATTTTTTTTATTTTAGAAAAATATGATCTTGTATTTTTTTAGTACATATAACCATCACCTATATTAGAATATTATGTTTTCCTAAAATCCATATTCTATTAGATATTCAACCTCATTTCCCTCTATCTCCCCCAAAAGGGGATTCAATTTTTCTAATAAGGACGTGAATTGGATAAATGTTTTATTCTATGATAATGATGTAGTATTGATGTGATTCGAAGATTGTGGATGATGTGGTAAAGGATTTCAGGTTTTATGACATTTTATCTTAATAATATTTGGGAAAAGTTTATTGGGAGATGTTTTGAGAGGTCCATTTTTGATTTTTTTTGATATTCTGATCTATAATATGTATATAATGTGATTCTTGTTGATAATTTTAATTTGAGTTATTGTTATATATGACATTACCTATGTGACAAATATATTATCTCTATTTTTCTTTTTTATATAGCGACACATCCGTATTCTCTACCCACATTAACAAATAATGATTCTACTGTAGTAACCAATTGAGTGTACTTATCTTCTCAGTTATAAAATATATGTTTTTTAAAAATTTATAAGACACAATAGTTTTTTATGTTATGATTTCTTAGCTCATGCATGAAGAATTTCTCATTATTAGAGTAAAATGTTTTTTATTCTTGTGGTATAAAAGGGTTTTATATTTTTTGGTCTTTTGTATCCTTTGACTTTATATTTTTAGTATGTTATGACATTTAATTCATTGATTAAATATTTTTTGTTCATATTTTTATATTTCTTATACCTTTTAGAGGATAGGGAGTTTAGTAAGCGTATTATATTCATTTTTTATTATACTCTTGATGTGTATCTTCAATCCACAACCTATTTAATGTGGTCTTAGTGTGTCTTAATATTTCATATAACTGGATCAAGTAAATTCTATCTAATTTCGTATTATAAAAAAACAAAAAAAATTTCCTCAGGATAACTGCTGTTTAGTTTTTATAATTCCATAATTCCAAAGAATTGATTTTTTTATTAACAATTATTTGGAATGTGAAGTGATGTTGAAATTTACTTTGAAATGTTTTAATAAAAATTAAACTTTTTCTTATGAAATAATTGTGTGTGTTCGTTTATATTTATGAGTTTTTAAAAAATTAGAAAAAAACTATCAATTAATTATTTCAAATTTAATTTTTCATAATACAAAATATATGTTATGTCAGATCAGTTTACTCTATAGTGGAATTTATAGGGAATATTTTAGGGAAATCATATCGTGTATATTTACTCCAACCAAAAATATAAACTAGGTGCATGAGTATAGGTTTATTTATGAGATTAAATTAATGTGAAAAACAAATCTTCATTATAAAAGGACCCTATTCTTCATGTATAATCTTAAAGATTGTATGTTTTTAATGCTTTTAGGTGGTATATTTTTTCATTTATAACTTATTGTCTTCCATGAGTGGTAATGGGTCTTCATTGAAGAGAGTTATCTTTTTTATAAGTGTGTTATTTTTTTATACCTTGTTAGTATTTTATTTTATTTTAAAAATACTTCTATAACTTCGCTAAATATTTTTTTGATCAATTATATATTTTTATTATAATTATTTTTAATATAGGATCCATGAAATTTAATTGAAAAATATGGATGGTCTAATTGATTTTTCTAGGATTAATATATATACTATTAATAATATATAGTCAATTATTTATTTATAATATGGATATACTTGAATTAGGAAAACATCATGGAAAATATAAACCAAAAATTGACATTAAAAAGAGAATTTTATGTGTTGCGAATATTCCCCCCAAAGAAACTTCAGTATCCCTTTATTTTTCTTAGAAACCACTTGTGATTTCACGTAATGCATTGGATGAGAGTTGGAACTATAGGTTTGTAAAATAATGCATAACATGGACTGATAATTTAAAAATAGTATTAGTGATTTTTATGTTATTTATTCTAGGATTAAAAGGTAGAGACTGATCTAAGAAACTGGGAACATTGTATTGTTATATAAAAATCCCAAGTTAGATTCGTTATAAAAAAATTGATTTACCAAATGTTCTGGTAAAACATGGTATCAATTTATTTTTATTTAAGTATTTTATTCTCTATCATCAATGAGGAGACATAATGATATATTCAATGAACCAAAGGTGGGGTAAAATAGACCATTTCTCTTCACTTGTTTTTATTTATAAATTCATTCATTGAACAATTTATTTTATCATAGATGAAAAATTACAAATGATATTTTTAACATTCATTCAATTATCTTCCAAAACATCAATCAAATCATGACCATCATATGATATTTTAAAGTATACCCATTTTATTTGAATGGTTACAAAATTACTATGACTTGTAATAGTCCATGATCAAATATTTATTTATTTTTAATTTGAAGAATAAAAATAATCTTGTAAAATTATGTCCTTGTAATTATTTTGAAGACTCATAATATCCATGGGAAATCATTGAAATATAAAAAAATAAATAATATTGAACTATAATTAAAATATCATTTAGATTATTTTTAATTTACAAAAATCAATAGATTAACCATCCATAAATATAAATCTTCAGGAATAGAAAATATAGATATTTATCTTCTAAAATTAAATATCTTATCAAATTTTTAATAAACAAATTCTAAAATATTATAAAACATACACTCAAGATGTTATACTATATATCCACTAACACCTAAAATATTATCTTATGCAAGTCGCTATTTCGTGGTCATTATCCTGATGTTATTTTTTGTATCATATTCATTGTATTCATATTAAATTATATGATATATCATTAACATTTTTCTAAAATGATTGTTATACTATTGGATTTCATGACATCAGGTGATGATATGTTAATGAGTGATTTAATGTTAAAGGATAATAAAAATTAAAAAAATTGGGACTCATTTTGAAATGTTATAATAGTGGAATCTATGAATTAGAATATTCATTATGTATATAACTTCTATAATATATGTGTCTCTATAATTTAATGAATGAGTGTGAATTAAAACTATCTCATAATACCTCTTATTTTTTTAATCCATTTATCATAGGGGTACTTCCCCAAGAAATTTTAAGGTAACAAGTTCCCATAAAATCTCTTAGTGATTCAATTTTCATTGGTGAATACATTTGGATGCTAAAACCATTTTATGTTTTTATATTTTAAAACATTGATTACAAAAAAATTAAATGAGGTTAATATTTATGAAAATATTGGTATAACTAAGGAACATACCATCTATGTATTTACATAGAATTGGTGTTTCTTTGATTAGTGGGGTATATCTCTTGGATGAAGGATTTGGAAGGTTTTAGTGGTGGAACAGATAAAAGGTAGCGAATTTTAAGGAAACACTATGAATTGCATTATTTTAGTGTTAAATGTACCTTGGAAACAATCTAATGATGTTTGGAATTATTTGGACAATTATTAAAATTATTTGAAGTTGTTAAGAGGTGATTTGAATAGTTTCTGAAGTCGTAGAGTTTATTTAAATATGTCATTGTGTGATTTTAATAATTCTAAAAATGTGGTGTTGATGTCGAAAATAAAAAAGTCCTTCAATTAATATATTCATAAGATTGGGGTTTTTTATTCTAAATGAATAGCTAATTATTAGTTCATAAAATTTTTATGAAACTTCCTTAGACTTTGAAATGAGTTTATTAGGCTATATAGAACATTGAATAAATTTTTGTGTGTGTTCATAATATCATTTATTTTAATTAATAATACATCTCATATTTATAATAAGAAGTGTCCATAATTCCATAAATTGAAAATGACATGCAATTTTATATAATTGTTCAAACTTTAGAAAAATTAATAAACCTGTAGATGTACCTCATAGGACTTCCCTTTAATATTGAAATAATTTTTAGTTTCCCTAATTATTCTATGGAATGTATTTCATAGGAATTTCATAAGGATTTTTAGGATAAAAAAATTATATCTAGCATAGAAACATTGAAAATGACAATTATATACTATAAACATCATAAGAGTTAAACATAAAACTAAATGAGTATAATAATTATTGAATATATTTGATTCCATAAGTATAGAAAAGAGGAGAATTACTAGAATTAAATTTTATAAATAAAACTATATTCCATGATGTTGGAGATATTGTATAATTTTCATAATATCACATTATCTTGAAATCGATTATTCCGGGTTTGGTCTGAGGAATATGATATCACAAGAGTGTGAGGTGATCATTGTACCATTAATTCATTTATTTTAAAATTATAATATTTGAAAATAAATATTATTGGTTGAATATGAATTAAATATATTCAGGATTCTGAAAATCATCATAAAATCAAATATCATTAAGGAATTCATATTCAAGATGAATGATTAATTAATCAGAAAATAACAAATGAGAAAAAATTGATTATGTTCATACTGAATTTTCCAAAATAAATGAATATAACATTAGGAAACTCTTGAAAAATAGATATGGATGAAAAGTGTGATCACATAGTAAATAAAATTTAGTAGATTAAATATGAAAAAATGGACTTGTGATTCAATATATACAAAGAGAAGGTTGCGTACTAAAGTTTGTTGATGAAATTAAGGTATGTTGGTTGTTATAAGAAAAATTTAGTGACTCTCCCACAACAAAGGAGCTACACAACAATATGTTTTAATCTATTTTTTATACTATAATGGTGATTATTTATTGAAAAAATTTATATAGATATTTTGGGAATAAGGATCTTGAGCCCTCTAGATGAAAATAAAGGAATATTTATATCACTGAAATAAAATTCTAACTAAAATGGAAATTTGAATTCCGATAACATTAGTAGAGAAATTTTATAAGGTAAAAGAATACCCACTAATTATGGGAATTGGAACACATAAAAAATATCATACAAATAAAAGGAGGATCATCCAGTACAAGTCATTACATGAATTTGTAATTTGTTTTCCTAGAATTAAAACTAAATAAATATTTCCATTTTGGGACTATAATGAAATAACCCCAATATATATAATGTGGTTCTTATATATTTTCTTGGAAAACACTTGATAGAAATATTGTTTTATTTTGAAGAGTATGAGAACTCTACAGAATAATAGGGGGAAAAATTATATTGTGATGAAGAATAAATACCATCTAGGTATCAATGAAAAAAAGACCTGGATTTTTTTATCAACCCCATTCAACTGAAGTAGAATATGATTAATAAGACCTTAAATATTAATTATTGTATAATTAATGAGAAATAAATAATAAGGATAAGCTATGAGTGAACGTTATACATGTTTTATGATTCTGTTGATGAATGTGTCAATAAAGATGAATAAAATTGAGGAGCTATTGGATTTAACATCATAGTTGGATAATGTGTTGAGTGAATCCAACAAGCATATTTTAAAAAGGATTTTGAAGTAATCTTGGAAAATAGATTATGTTTACAATTGTTTAAATAATGATACAAAGGGTGTCAAAGAATATAGTTGAGGAAGAAATTCTGAATGGTAGATGTAGTGAAATCTATAGATTATTGAAGATAAACATGAAAAGAAGGAAGGAAGTGGTAAGACCACTCCGGAGACTGAAGACTACAGGAATTTTTATAAATAAATTTTCCATTTCCTATTATAATTAAGACATCATGGTTTTTAGATGATCCATGATAAAACAACTTTTAATTAGAGATAATATTATTTTTGGGAAATTTGTTTCTCAGGTGATATCAATCATGTTAGGGATTAGATTTCCCATATCAGATAGGAACCTTATAAAAACATGAGGTGCGTCATTTTACTTTACTATTCATAACTCTATGTTTATGTTGTATATTAATTAATATAAAAAAGTTCCATTTTTCTTAACTAATAATAGTGGTTCAAAGACTATAGGTTGTAAAATATATAAATCACATTTGAAATTTAGTTAAAAGTTTTCCCCACATGATTTGCGCTGACTCTCAAGTGTCTGTACATGGATCCCATGGTCATTTGGGTAATTTATGGATCTCTATTATGTTCATTATTATGTAATATATTTCATTGATAGTTAGGTATGAATGTTAATGTTTTATTATTTTATTTTATAATTTCCACACCCAATTGATGTAGTTATTGTATTATTGGATTCCTTTCACTATATTTGGTAATTATGATGTCATAAAAATATATTTAGTGGTCTTAAAGTGAGTGTTGGTGGGGGAATCAGTAATACGAAGACTAAAAAATCGAACATTTTTAGGGGATTTTCAAGAACCTTGACCTTAGTTTTTATAAACACATCAAAATATTTAACAATTTTCATTAAATTTTTATTTTTGAAAAAATTACAGGTGTTATTAAGGAAAAATTTTCATCATAAAATCACAAGTTTAAATTAATTTTTTGACTAGTAATACATATAATTTATGGGAATTAAATTTCTATGTGAAAACCCAGGACATGGACATGAGTTACAAGTCATGGTTTAGTGTACAAACCTTTTGAAACTCGATTCCTAAAGAGAATAATTTAAATAAAATGTGTTCTAGTTTAAGGTTTGATATTTAAGAATTTTTTTTTCTAAAAGGGATTATACAGATAAACTACTTCATGAATCATGTATGCCTATTTTTTATAGATTAAAAAAATTATTCTCAACAGTCATCTTCAGTGTGGGATTTGAATAATTTTTGTATATAATATTATTAATATTTAAATTAATAAATAATTTAATTACATTATTATTTATTATTTAGATATGAAAATGTTTTACTGTTTCAATGTTTTTATGATTTTTTAAAAATTATTTAAACATCCTCCAATAATTTTCATATAGTGCATATAACAGTTTCTTGGGTGTTTTGACATAAGATTTATTTTTATTAACCAGGACCATGAGTTGTTATATAGTTATGAATTCAACAATAAGGGTTGATGCATATTTAAATATACTGTGATTTTTGATTAAATATGAATTAAGGTCTCTCTTGATTAATGATCCATTAATAGTATGACATTGGGCCAGACATATCCGATTCCTTGGGGTCAATTTTTTAAAAATAGGGGTTGGCTACCTATCACCCCATATTTGGTCTTGGGCATATTTTATATTTGTAACAGCCCGAGATTTTATGAAAAAAATATTCTTTTTAATTTTATTAATGTCTTGTGTTGTACGCTACTCCAAAAGGAGCTTGAACAACACACATCCTTGACTTGCCTTGCATTACACGCAATCGCGACCTTCCTCAATAGCGTGTGTAGTACGCAATACCGAGTTTCACTAAACAACGATATGCTATTAAAATATTATTATAACTAGCAGTTATGAATAGTAATAACCACCTTTTAAAATTTTAGAAATTTTAGCTCTCAAAATGGACTTTATTTTTGGATTCGGAGTATCAAATTTAGCCTAAGGTGAAATTTTGGTGATTTTCGGATAACTTTCATATTTTGATGAATAGTGAAAATTACTAAATTTTAGTTAAAAACAACTTTTTCAATCAAAATAATTAATATTGATAAATTATTAATTTGAGTGGTTTTAAAGTATATTTAGAATATATTTTTACAATTTAATACAATTTTGGTCATTGGATATAATTTCACATTTAAACTAGACATAAACAAGTGTCAATCTTTTGATAGATATTGTTTCTTAAAAACACGCTCTTTGTTTTAACAGCGGGATTTAATTATAAAATTAATTAATGCAACTTCTATGATATGAATTTGGTAAAATAGACTTCATTTTTGAATTCGGAATATGAAATATAGCTTAGGATGAAATTTTGGCATTTTTCTGAAAATCTTCATTTTTTGATGAATAGTGAAACTACTAAGTGGTAGTTAAAAAACTGAATTTTTCATAAAACTTAATTTTACCGCTTCTGTGAATGGAATTTCAAAAATCCGAGAGACACGGTTGATGTCAGTAAGTAAAATGTGGTTCAATGAGATGAAAATAATTTTTGGTGAATAGTAACTTTTTACTTTTATTTACCACGGTTAAAAGTAAATAGGGTAATTAAGGGTAAGAATGATATTAATATTACCCTAACACATGTCATAATTCTATTGGACAAGTGTATCTCGACCAAAAACAACCTTAAGTGTAAAATATTATCATTTAGGCCCACTTGGATTAGATTAGGACATTATTATTATTTAATTCAAAGAAGAGTTAAAAGAGTTAAAATCAAAGTTTATTTACTAAAACATTTTTAATATGGGGTTATACATAAGATAAATTCGACTATAAATATTCATTAGAAAGATAAAACGATTTCCTACATAATGATATTTTATTTATAATTTTTAGACTTTAAATAAATTTATTTATTTTTTGACACAACGATGATGCAGTAATTACCCTTTTAAGGAAATATTAACATAATTGATGTTATAAATACTCAAATGAATGTAATTTGAGACTTTTTATGAATTAAACTAATTTTATAGGTTACTATGATATATTAGTGTTGATTTAATCAACTTGGTTCGAACATATAATTCTGTTATGACTTTCACAAAAATCATATATCAAATAGTGTCAAAATTGACACAAAATAGTTTTTAAATCAAATATTATATTATTAATTGTTATTTTATTCCTAAAAATCTAAGGTTCGGCCAAATGACTTAGATAAGGATATATATATTAATAATAAACAATTTGGGGTTCGTTTTACATGTTATAGTAAGTGTATTAACCATATAGTGAAAGAAAACAAAAAGACACGGTAAAAGTTAAATTATTTAACTTAGAGTTAAATCTAATTGATAAGGTTAAAATAATAACCTAAACTTGTATAAATCCTATTGGTTGATAGGATTCAGACCCATCCCCACTTTAGCTTCGAAATAAGACCCTTTGTAACCATTATAAACCGATTTTTACTTTAATATAAAATAATATTTTGAGATATTCCTAAGGTGCCCCTCTCCTCCCTTATAAAAGGGCACCTCCTCCCCCTCCTCCTCACACCAATTTGAGCACTCAAGCTCGGCCAAACCCTACCAAAATATCTTCTCCACTTCCCTAGCAACATCCTAGAGGTTCTGGTCTTCCTCAAAGACCAATTTTAGTTCCCTAAGAGGAGGTCTCCAAAAGGCGCTTCAAAGAAGAGGTAATTACCGTTACCAATTCTTTCATCTTTATTTATTCTTCCACTTCTTCTTCTTAGGTTGTTTCATTATGAAGTAATAACATCAGTATCACTCATATACTGATATGTTATTATATGTATGAAACAACCCTATTTCACCATCTATCTATCCTACGGAAAAAGAAATCACCGCGCGTGCGTACGTACGGAATACTGTCTCCACGCCGTGGTGTAATCTGTTTTCCACCACCACCTTACATGGATGGGTATAATGGTGTAAAGAATAACTATACATAGTTATTAAAACATCATATTGATTCTGATATATTGTATAATCCACTCCAATTCAATTCAATATTTATGGAAATGATATCATCGCTCGTGCGTACGTACGGACTACCGTCTCCACGATGCGATGAGATTCATTCTCCATGTTAACCATTTAAGAATGATTATAAAGTATATATAAGAAATAATAATGAAATATATGACATTATAAAGCTACTGGATTTATGTATATATATATATGTATGTCATCTACTTACTTCCATTCAAGACAATAAGGAAAGGAAAACAGCGTTCATGCGTACGTACGGACTACCGTCTCCATGAACGGTGTTTTTCATTTCATTTATCTATCTATTATATATATATATATATACTGAATATATATGATATATAAATCATATTTTATATTCTGTAAGTAAGTAAATCATGATATAAGTAATAATAATGTCAAGAACAACAAGTCAAAACACTTACGATAAATGAAACGATTTTACCCAAAACGCTTCTTTAACATGGAATTTACAAAAGAACAGGTAATATAATGTCATAAGTGAACCATATATGATATCATAACAATGAATATGATTCTGTAAATAAGTCAATGACATTATTTAAACCATTATACAGGAGCTTCGGACACGTACAAAGCAAATCGGACCTAAGGTAAGGGAAAATATCACAATCTCATTTTTATCCGAGATTGTTTATTCGTAAGTATTTACTGAGGTGTATTTTATCATCCACATCCATGTTTCATCAATATGTAATATTATTTCCATCCACCTACAATTGTTTAAATCCATTTTTACCCTTCAGTGAGTTTTTAGTAATATGTATGAAAGGAATCTTTTGACGTACGAGGTACTTTTTGACTTTTCCGACAAAAGTACGAAGAATGTTTTTTTTAACTTATACGGCATGAATGGATTTCTAAAACATTATTTCCAAGAATATTCCTTTACAAGTTTTCAAGTTTATTTTTAATCAACTTCTTTTATTTTAAAGTCGTATGACATGTTATGAAAGGAAAAATGTTTTTTTGAAGAAGAAATGATATTTTCCTCAAGAATGGAGTTCAAGTATTTTATCAAAATTATTTTCCATCTAAGATAATAAAGGGTTCTGTTTTTATCCCTATTATTACATTGATTTGATCATGTTGTTATGGAATTATTTTTATGAATTCCTTTATGTTATATGAATTTATTTATGATGTCATGATGTTTCAATAATCCCAATTTTGTTACATGTGTTATGTGATGATGTATGTTTTATGATTATGTGGCACACATAAGAAAGGATTCATTATAAGATGGGTGGGACCTATATCTCCCTCCAATGCATTGGGTAAAGATTTTATATCTCATGAGATAGACAGGGCTGGAACGGTTGGTTATACCGGTTCAGTGAAACAGGACTGAAACGAGGGTTACTCGATTCAGAAAGGGACTTTGTCCACTAAGATAGTCTTGGAAATGAGTCTTGACTAACAAGAAATGATTCTCTATGATTATGTGTGAATGCCACAAAGTTTCATGTTTTAAGTTATGATTATTGTGATTACATTTCACTGCCATGATTTACCCCATGTTATGAAATTATGATCTCTTTTGCAGGTCAAGATTTCCAAAAGTTATGTGCTTATGTATATGATGTGATTGATATTTATTTTGTTTACCCTTACTGAGCATTTGAGCTCACCCTTTTATGTTTTCTTTTCCCCAGGATATAAAGAAAGGTTTTAGGTAAAAAAAAGGAAGATCTTTATGTGAGATGTTGAAGATCTTTCACCACGATTAGAAGATTTTATTCCAAGTTTCCAAAGACACTAAACTATTACGATCCTTGTGTGTGTGTTTTTGTTATGTACTGAGTATTCCGCAAAAATAATGTAATGTCAATGTACGTCAGGCTTCGGGTCTCTACAGTTGGTATCAGAGGAAAGGTTTAGTCAACCTTTGGAAACTAGGATGCGAAAACGTTAGTGAGATCCCTAGAGATATTTCTAAGGTATGTCTAGGGATGTCTCTAAGGTTAAGTATACGTATAGGTTATAGTCCTAGAATTGCTCTAACGATCTTAGAATTTAACCTAAGATGTTAGATATTGAGGGTACTACCCCTTTATTATGTTGTTTTCCCTAGCATGATTTTTGCCTCTCACACTATTCTTTTGGGGTTTTAGACGATGGCTGGAACCCGAAGGAACCGTGTTGATCAATGCAATGGACAATGCAATGATTGTCCCCCTGAGCAACCAAACGATATGGGAGCTGGAATGCAAAATCTTGTAGCCATGCTCACACAACTTTCTCAAGCTATGAATCATGCAGGACTTCCAAACGAGAAAAGGAAGGAGCAACATTCTATTGAATCCTTCATGAGGCAGCGTCCGCCTTCTTTCAGTGGGTCTACTGATCCATTAGTTGCTGAACAATGGATTAGTACTACTGAAAAGATATTTTCAGTTCTTCAATGTTCTGATCATGATAAAGTCATCTTAGAAGTATATCGTTTGGAAGGTGAAGCTGATCAATGGTGGAATCTTATCAAGAATACGAGGCAAAGAGATGAAATTGATTCCATGGAATGGGACGAGTTCAAGAACTTGTTTTTCAGTAAGTACTTCCCTCATATTCTTTGAACGAAGATGGAGAAGGAGTTTCTTGAACTAAATCAAAAGGATGATGAATCTGTTGGTATATACGAAGCGAATTTTACAAGACTTTCAAGGTATGCATCTGGCATTATCATCCAACCTGAAAGTAAAGTTGATCGATTTTTCAGTTGCTTAAAACCAAGTCTTCGAAGGGCATTAGCTATAAGAGACTTCAGTAGCTATGAAGAAATTGTGCGTTGTGCTATCAAGGTAGAAATGGAAGTTGGTGTTACATATCCATCTCATGGTTTTGACAAGAAACAAAAGATGGAGTTCAAGGAGAAATCTCAGAATAATGGTGAAAAGAAGATGAATGTTTCCTTATGCACAAAGTGTGGAAAGAAGCATGGTGGAGATTGTCTTAAAGGGACTAGAAAATGTTTTAAGTGTGGAAAAGAAGGTCATCGAGCAGCTGAGTGTCGAAGTAATGGAAAAAGGGATTCTAATGAAGTGAATAAAGCAAACACTGCAGAGAACGCACAACCAACACTTCAATGCTTCAAGTGCAAGGAGATGGGACATTATTCCAATAAATGCCCTAATCCAAGGGTTAGTGATGATCCACATGAGCAACCGCTTAAGGCAAAGGACAAAGGGAAGTCACATGCGATCACTATTGGCAATTTTGAATATGACAACGATGTGGTGGAATGATTAAGTTTTTATGTAATGGGATTCCAAAATAATGTTGTATCATGGAATATTGGAATATTTATGTATTGGTCTAATGTGGTATTCAAAGTGATTGAGATATTATGCGCATAATGAAGGGAAAACGAGAAAATGAAATGTTTAATAGTATTCATGAGCTCATGATTGATATAAGGACTAAGTTTGAGTATATAGAATTTTGAGGATTTTGGTATGTGAAAAGTGTTAACTTTTAACTGCATTCAAGTTTTCACTAAGGTATTCAAGAGAATACACGATTAAGGACTTTGAATGTTTGGAATGTGACCAACAAAACATATCTTATGATATATGGGGATCGACGATGGTGTTAAATCTCTGGTAATCATTTTCACTATATTATGAGAGTCGACTGCAGTATTATGGATAAGCATAAAGATTGGAATGAATTATGTTGGACATAAGTTAGTATTGTTTTTTTGATATTATTGATGGGATGTTATAGTAATATAGTTTTATAAAAAGGACAACCTGCAGGACGGGCGACAGCCCATCACTTCGGACAAGGCTGTAGGAATCGAACCCACAACCGAAGTGCGACTGGCCTTTATCGCCTACCACTGACCTACAGGAAGTCCCTGTTTAGTAGAAACTAGTGTTATTATATTAATCAATATGATATATGAAGTATAAGTCCATTTTAGGAACCATATATGATTAATCTCACTATAGATCGACTTATGCATATAATTTTTGCTAACCTTTTGTTTGAGACAGATGGAATGACCCGTCGTTCTATCACATAATCTGCTAACACTTCACGAATAACAAATTCAACTTCATTTATTTAAGAGATGAAGTGGAAATTGTTCAAGACACGAACAACAGTGAGATTGTACCAAAATAAATTAAGTATTTATTCTAATTCAAATTTTCAACTTTAGGGAAATGATCTTGAAAACCAAAAATGTTGTCCTAGTGATCTTATACCTGATGAATCAGATGGTACCTTATATCATCACAAATCTATGGATTTGTGATTACTGGCTTTTCCATAGCCATGTTCTCTACCACTCTCCATCAGAACATGATGGTTAGATTTCTCTTCCATATCCATATTTTTTCCTATGTGGAAACCCAACGATTAGTTTATTTGGGTAATCGTTACATTTCATACTTTAGTTTTTAAAGCCAAGTTTTGGTATTCCTTTTTACGATGTGGGATTCTATTAAAGAAACTTTATAATAGTAAACCATTTATAACCCCGACGAATTTCGAGGGCGAAATTCATTTTAAGGGGGGTAGAATGTAACAGCCCGAGATTTTATGAAAAAAATATTCTTTTTAATTTTATTAATGTCTTGTGTTGTACGCTACTCCAAAAGGAGCTTGAACAACACACATCCTTGACTTGCCTTGCATTACACGCAATCGCGACCTTCCTCGATAGCGTGTGTAGTACGCAATACCGAGATTCACTAAACAACGATATGCTATTAAAATATTATTATAACTAGCAGTTATGAATAGTAATAACCACCTTTTAAAATTTTAGAAATTTTAGCTCTCAAAATGGACTTTATTTTTGGATTCGGAGTATCAAATTTAGCCTAAGGTGAAATTTTGGTGATTTTCGGATAACTTTCATATTTTGATGAATAGTGAAAATTACTAAATTTTAGTTATAAACAACTTTTTCAATCGAAATAATTAATATTGATAAATTATTAATTTGAGTGGTTTTAAAGTATATTTAGAATATATTTTTACAATTTAATACAATGTTGGTCATTGGATATAATTTCACATTTAAACTAGACATAAACAAGTGTCAATCTTTTGATAGATATTGTTTCTTAAAAACACGCTCTTTGTTTTAACAGCGGGATTTAATTATAAAATTAATTAATGCAACTTCTATGATATGAATTTGGTAAAATAGACTTCATTTTTGAATTCGGAATATGAAATATAGCTTAGGATGAAATTTTGGCATTTTTCTGAAAACCTTCATTTTTTGATGAATAGTGAAACTACAAAGTGGTAGTTAAAAAACTGAATTTTTCATAAAACTTAATTTTACCGCTTCTGTGAATGGAATTTCAAAAATCCGAGAGACACGATTGATGTCAGTAAGTAAAATGTGGTTCAATGAGATGAAAATAATTTTTGGTGAATAGTAACTTTTTACTTTTATTTACCACGGTTAAAAGTAAATAGGGTAATTAAGGGTAAGAATGATATTAATATTACCCTAACACATGTCCTAATTCTATTGGACAAGTGTATCTCGACCAAAAACAACCTTAAGTGTAAAATATTATCATTTAGGCCCACTTGGATTAGATTAGGACATTTATTATTATTTAATTCAAAGAAGAGTTAAAAGAGTTAAAATCAAAGTTTATTTACTAAAACATTTTTAATATGGGGTTATACATAAGATAAATTCGACTATAAATATTTATTATAAAGCTAAAAAGATTTCCTACATAATGATATTTTATTTATAATTTTTAGACTTTAAATAAATTAATTTATTTTTTGACACAACGATGATGCAGTAATTACCCTTTTAAGGAAATATTAACATAATTGATGTTATAAATACTCAAATGAATGTAATTTGAGACTTTTTATGAATTACACTAATTTTATAGGTTACTATGATATATTAGTGTTGATTTAATCAACTTGGTTCGAACATATAATTCTGTTATGACTTTCACAAAAATCATATATCAAATAGTGTCAAAATTGACACAAAATAGTTTTTAAATCAAATATTATATTATTAATTGTTATTTTATTCCTAAAAATCTACGGTTCGGCCAAATGACTTAGATAAGGATATATATATTAATAATAAACAATTTGGGGTTCGTTTGGCATGTTATAGTAAGTGTATTAACCATATAGTGAAAGAAAACAAAAAGACACGGTAAAAGTTAAATTATTTAACTTAGAGTTAAATCTAATTGATAAGGTTAAAATAACAACCTAAACTTGTCTAAATCCTATTGGTTGATAGGATTTTGACCCATCCCCACTTTAGCTTCGAAATAAGACCCTTTGGAACCATTATAAACCGATTTTTTACTTTAATATAAAATAATATTTTGAGATATTCCTAAGGTGCCCCTCTCCTCCCTTATAAAAGGGCACCTCCTCCCCCTCCTCCTCACACCAATTTGAGCACTCAAGCTCGGCCAAACCCTGCCAAAATCTCTTCTCCACTTCCCTAGCAACATCCTAGAAGTTCTTGTCTTCCTCAAAGACCAATATTAGTTCCCTAAGAGGAGGTATCCAAAAGGCGTTTCAAAGAAGAGGTAATTACCGTTACCAATTCTTTCATCTTTATTTCTTCTTCCACTTCTTCTTCTTAGGTTGTTTCATTATGAAGTAATAACATCAGTATCACTCATATACTGATATGTTATTATAAGTATGAAACAACCCTATTTCACCATCTATCTATCCTACGGAAAAAGAAATCACCGCGCGTGCGTACGTACGGAATACCGTCTCCACGCCGTGGTGTAATCTATTTTCCACCACCACCTTAAATGGATGGGTATAATGGTGTAAAGAATAACTATACATAGTTATTAAAACATCATATTGATTCTGATATATTGTATAATCCACTCCAATTCAATTCAATATTTATGGAAATGATATCATCGCTCGTGCGTACGTACGGACTACCGTCTCCACGACGCGATGAGATTCATTCTCCATGTTAACCCTTTAAGAATGATTATAAAGTATATATAAGAAATAATAATGAAATATATGACATTATCAAGCTACTGTATTTATGTATATATATATATATATGTATGTCATCTACTTACTTCCATTCAAGACAATAAGGAAAGGAAAACAGCGTTCATGCGTACGTACGGACTACCGTCTCCATGAACGGTGTTTTTCATTTCATTTATCTATCTATTATATATATATATATATACTGAATATATATGATATATAAATCATATTTTATATTCTGGAAGTAAGTAAATCATTATATAAGTAATAATAATGTCAAGACCAACAAGTCAAAACACTTACGATAAATGAAACGATTTTACCCAAAACGCTTCTTTAACATGGAATTTACAAAAGAACGGGTAATATAATGTCATAAGTGAACCATATATGATATCATAACAATGAATATGATTCTGTAAATAAGTCAATGACATTATTTAAACCATTATACAGGAGATTCGGACACGTACAAAGCAAATCAGACCTAAGGTAAGGGAAAATATCACAATCTCATTTTAATCCGAGATTGTTTATTCGTAAGTATTTACTGAGGTGTATTTTATCATCCACATCCATGTTTCATCAATATGTAATATTATTTCCATCCACCTACAATTGCTAAATCCATTTTTACCCTTCAGTGAGTTTTTAGTAATATGTATGAAAGGAATCTTTTGACGTACGAGGTACTTTTTGACTTTTCCGACAAAAGTACGAAGAATGTTTTTTAACTTATACGGCATGAATGGATTTCTAAAACATTATTTCCAAGAATATTCCTTTACAAGTTTTCAAGTTTATTTTTAATCAACTTCTTTTATTTTAAAGTCGTATGACATGTTATGAAAGGAAACATGTTTTTTTGAAGAAGAAAGGATATTTTCCTCAAGAATGGAGTTCAAGTATTTTATCAAAATTATTTTCCATCTAAGATAATAAAGGGTTCTGTTTTTATCCCTATTATTACATTGATTTGATCATGTTGTGATGGAATTATTTCTATGAATTCCTTTATGTTATATGAATTTATTTATGATGTCATGATGTTTCAATAATCCCATTTTTGTTACATGTGTTATGTGATGATGTATGTTTTATGATTATGTGGCACACATAAGAAAGGATTCATTATAAGATGGGTGGGACCTATATCTCCCTCCAATGCATTGGGTAAAGAATTTATATCTCATGAGATAGACAGGGCTGGAATGGTAGGTTATACCGGTTCAGTGAAATAGGACTGAAACGAGGGTTACTCGATTCAGAAAGGGACTTTGTCCACTAAGATAGTCTTGGCAATGAGTCTTGACTATCAAAGAAATGATTCTCTATGATTATGTGTGAATGCCACAAAGTTTCATGTTTTAAGTTATGATTATTGTGATTACATTTCACTGCCATGATTTACCCCATGTTATGAAATTGTGATCTCTTTTGCAGGTCAAGATTTCCAAAAGTTATGTGCTTATGTATATGATGTGATTGATATTTATTTTGTTTACCCTTACTGAGCATTTGAGCTCACCCTTTTATGTTTTATTTTCCCCAGGATATAAAGAAAGGTTTTAGGTAAAAAAAAGGAAGATCTTTATGTGATATGTTGAAGATCTTTCACCACGATTAGAAGATTTTATTCCAAGTTTCCAAAGACACTAAACTATTACGATCCTTGTGTGTGTGTTTTTGTTATGTACTGAGTATTCCGCAAAAATAATGTAATGTCAATGTACGTCAGGCTTCGGGTCTCTACAATATTCATTCGATTTTAATCCTTTATATGAAAATATTTCATAACATTATTCCTAAGGTGTATTTTAATATGATTAAATATTGTTTTATTTAATTTTATTTAAGTAACAAAATTAATCAATTCTATAATGTGTTAAACATTATTAAATTTAAAATATATTAATTTTGTTGAAAGTATAGGGTATCAAACTGAATTCCCATACGAATTAATTTCAATAGGAATTTCATGTGATGCAAAGTTTTCTTGAGACACAATTATAAGTATATAATGAATATGGTTGTGGTGATAAAAAGAAAAAAACATTTATATAAATCGTTAGATTCCTTCTAATAAGACTCATGTTTGGACCTTAACCTTCTAAATAGAAAGGTTCATACTAAATCTGAGTTCCCATGTATTATTTTGTTTATGGAATAGAATATTTGACAAACACTAAGAGTTACATAACTACTCCCCTTATAATAATTTAGCTTCTCTTATTTAGGTAGCCCATTGAGGTAGGTATTATGGGGAATGGAGTTAGGAAATCTCATATCATGAACATGGGTAATGTATATTCCATGTATGTTCACATGATTAATATATGACATGATTGGAATGATTAATTTCATAATTATATATAACTAAAGAAGTGATATCATTGAATCAAATCCTATTAAAATATAGATCTTGGATCAAATATAGATACGATGTATGAGATCAACATTTTAGTGGAAAAAAATTCAATAAAATTCCTAATTCAATTGACATGAAGAATCATACTCCCCAAATAAATATTTCATATTATAGATAGTGTCAATGATTATAAACATCATTATTGATTTTTAGAACATTAATATAATTCTGAATATATTGGTATCTATGTTTGATAATTTTTCCCAAGGAGAATAGTTCTATGAATTTCGATGTGGAGGCTATCAAAATAAAATTTTCTAATTCTAACCCATGGCTGTTGTATAGTAGGTGTGCACAAAACAATTATGTTGATGTAAATATAATCATAAATATTAGACAATTAATTTAAGTAGAGTCATATATATATATGTAGGTAAAGTGATTTAGTTGATTCAATAAATCTTGGACTATATAATCAACATCATCATCGGGTATTAATTCTAGAATTGAAAACCTAATATTATGTTCATTTAATAAATCTTTATATAATTTATTTCTTGTACCAACCTAAATACCCAAGTACAAAAGAACACAATCCATTCTGAAATTGCTTATAGCGACTTCACTATCCCTATGGGTTGGAGATTAGCACCTAGTATCATATCAAGCATCTTAGGAAAACCATTTTTCCCTAGTAAAAAACCATCAAAACATAATAGACGAAGATAAAATGAAAAACAATAGATATTACAAACACTCAGCATTGTTATCAACAAGTCATCATAACTCTCTGTGTGTTCAAACATCACGAGGCTCAGGCCATTGGGATATAATATCGCAAAACCCAATTAGTGGTTGTCTTGCTGGAAAAGTTATAGTTAGTGTTATTATTGAAAATATATTTTAATGGAGTTTTAGTCCTATAGTACATTCCCTAATCACCCACTGAATACTCATGCTCAGATTTTATTTTAATCAAAAAATGGAAAATTTAATCATTTATAATAAATTCATCGTTCGAAGAAAAATTTCTGGTTTCAAATTTGATTTTGAATTTAAAACCAAAACATAGGTTTGTAGAAAATTATTGCCTTTAAAATTCAACAGTCATTTAAATCCATTTAATTAAATAATGAATATTTTTTTTAAATCCTTTGAATATATGTCATATTTGTAAAATCTCATTCATTTTAAATATATCATCAAATAATCACCATTAGAGGGTTAAAAATATTAAAATAAATTTTATATCTAGTATGAAAATCATGGTTTCAATTATTTGTAAAACTCATATTATACCACCTACATATTTTCACATACTAAAATGATCAACCAAACACCCATATATATAAATTGGAAATGATTTCTAGCTAATGTTGAGGACCATTATGGAAGACCTAGAATCATGATCCATAAAAATATGGATCCAATCCATCACTAATACGATGCATCATAACTCTAAATTGAGTTAAGGGATGAAAAGACGATTCCAAGAAAAAATGAGTTGTCACTTACTAGAGATATATCAAATGCATCAATATATTCATCAATTTGAGAAGAATTAAGGTTGAAGGATCCCAAATTTCGTCTTTAGATATCCCCAATATCAAATTTTTTGGGTTAGATTCAAATAAGTTGGAATATGGAATTTAAAATTAGGTTTAAAACATTAATTCTAGAATACACAAGTCCACTCTTCTTCCCTCTTGGTAATAATGTATAATGGTAAAAATAATCAGACCATCACACAACCACCCCATACCATGTTATATCTACTCTCAACCGACTAGATTCTTGAATCCGTGAAATAGTCTTCTATAATATCTTTACTTACGAGGGTAAATCATTAAAACATCCCACACACCATGCCATATCCACCCTCAAAATAGTAGAAGTACCCTAACTTGGTCGCTCGGGCCACCACACAACAACCATCTCTCTATACTATAAAGATTAGGGGTTGATGTTTCATCCCACCAATATGTCATCAGGGGTTTGAAATAAGAATAATTTACTAAATCTACCACTCTAACCCCTATGAACCAATAACACCCCCACATATCAGAGCATAGTGGATTCCACCATAACCGACTATAGGCTCCCTCCAAATTTCCTAGAAAATTTCAAACACTCATGAAAGACCTGATACAGTCTAAAAAAATAAGGGAATCCAAATGTGGAAAGTAAGTAGTGCCTGAAATAAGTAATATAATTTCACAACCTCCCCTCCATAAAATATTTCCCCTATAAAACCTTTTATGAAAACATCATATCGATATGATGAGGCCATTTCTCTCTCATTATTTCCACACACACCAAAGTCACACTTCAAATAAATCTATAAATTACAATGATAAAACATTGTCTCAGAATAAATAATTGAAACTAGATTCCCAATCATTTATATTTTATCTTCAACATCAAGGTCCTCCTAGAAAAGAAAATTACATGATTCAGACAGGTACCTTTTGATTTGTGATGCATGGAATGCATTTTGAATTGAAACCAACAAAGGTGGAAACAACAAGTGGTATTCCACATTTCAAATCTTCTCAAAAAACTAAAATGGTTATACATAGTTTAATTTAAGCTCTACCTATTTACTTTTCCATTATTTACCCAACCAAGGTGAAAATCTGAAAAACACATAGCCACTAACAAAGAAAATAAAAAGTGAATCTAAAAAATTTAGAATAACATCTAAACCAGCGCAGATCTATCCCCACTATCTAATGTATCAAGTAAATATTTTTATTCATCTCTTTGACCAAACTAGGTTTTACTAAGGATGCTTCACCAATCTTCTACCAAAACAATGACGATTTAAATAGGGGGCCATACACAACCTCCATAGGTACCCCATAGATTGATGAAGGGTAATTATTCCCATTGGTAAACTCATCCAGTCTCATATATAAATATCATGATAGACTAAAGTTATGAACATAAGAACAAATAATATCTTCAATGATATGCTTGTACATATATATGTGGATGATAATTCTTTCTTAATCTCACCCAGGATCCCATTTCCAACTGGAGGACTCTACAAAAACAATAAGTGTAATGAGAATCTATATTAGAAGCTATAAAATATGGGACTCCTTGTAATATGAGAATCTCATACACATACTTGTTTCTTAGGTCCATACTATTGGTTATATCATGAATGCTTATAAAAGTTAGAATATTTGGTCATTCAATCGATCCCTACCCATATTCCATTCTTAATTAGAGTGGTACATGGAATCCTAGAAATGAAAACCATTGAAGTCACATCCCTTATCCAAGTCAACTTAGGAAGTTGTTGAAGGAAACACAAAAGATTTGTGCGCATTAACATGAATTTCTAGAAAGTATAAAAATGGAACAAACTCACCAATTTTATGAAACCTACCTATCGAACATAATCATCACCACATATAATAGAACATATTTGTTGTTCTAGGTTGTAATTACCACTGGGAAAAATAGAAACCCTAATATCATTATGTATCATAGAAAAAGGTATGGAATACATATTTCAGACACTTAATATATGCTCTATGGAGAAAAACCAGTCACCTATGGTCTCCCCATCATAAAAATATTTCTTAATTCTGTGGTATTAATCATTAAGAAGCTACTCCTGAAGAATCATTTAATTAAAAGAGGACACCAATTGAATTATTTATATAACAATATTGGTCTCATCCTCATGAAATCTAAAATTAATATGAGTAAAGAGAGGCATCAAAATCCAATATTTAGATGATTCTTTCATATAATGGGTTAGAATTTTACAAGTCAATGAATATGTGATGAAATTCCACTTTATAGTTGTGAATGTAATGTTAGAATCAAAATACTACATGTACTATACCCAATTCAACAGTTAAAGATTCAAATATTTGTTTGATAATGCATAACTCAGATTTTATGAATAGAATATATGGAAACCATTTCTATGGAAAGGTATTTTTTCAAAATAATAAGAGTACACATCATAGCTGAGGGTTTGATGTCATAGTTAGGATATATATTCTCATGTGGGTTATGATATTGGGAGAAATAAATCACCACATGACCACCTGGAATAAGAACATAGACCCAATCCAAACTGGATGCATCAAAAAGACCAAAAAACCCTTCCTAGCATTTGGATGAGTCTACCATTTAGTTGAAGTCAACTTTAATTAGAAAGAACCAAAAATAGATTTAACATATAAAAACTCTTATGAACAATAATTATATTTTTGAGAAAGTAAATTCATTAGAGAAGGAAACATCGAAAAATCATTGATTAATAGAAGGTAATACCCAATTAAGTCAAAGAAGCTCAAAATCCCAAATTTCTTATAGGATTGTTCCCAATAAATAATAGACATAGACTTATAAGGTAAAAAACCATGTTTTTAGGCCACATGTCCCAATGAAATCACTTCCCAAATCTATAAATCACATTTTTAAAACATGGCATAGAGTCATAGATCTTGTAAAATTTATTGAATTATTCTTAAAATACATACATGGTCTTCCATAGTCTTAGAGTAAACTTTTATGTCATAAAAAAAATATAAATGAATCATTATAAATGTGTAATATTATTCATAAATTATATTAAAACATTAAGAGTGTTGGTTAGACTAAAAGGTATCATGAGGTACTTGTAATGGACAAACCTACTATGGATGACAATCTTCAAAATCTTTGTTTATTTAATTCTTAATTGGTGATAACCATACCAAAGATATATATTGTGGAATGAATATTACCCATTATATATTTTTAAATTTATCATCAATCCATTGAAATAAATTGATATTGTTTTCCATAAATCTAATGAGTTTTTAGAAATCAACAGAAAACAGATGTGTCCAATCCTTTTTCTTTAAAAAAAGAACATCTATCATCCTAGGTTACATACAATAGTGTATAATGTAATTTTCAAAAAAAAATCTATAATTGGGTATTCAAATATTTTCAATTGGATAGTTCCATATGTTATGAAGGAATACAAACAAGCTATGTAGTCACTACCAAATTAATGGAATAATCAACTTCCCTTACCGATGAAAAAAAATGTAAAATAGATAAATGGTGAGATACTTGATAGAAACTGTTTGAAGAAGACTAATCAAGGATTATCCCTATAGATCAAAAGAAAAAATAGATATTACCCTGCCAAATTCAAAAAATTATATCTATTTTTACTACATTATATAGTTGGATTATCCTTGGGGGACACAAAAAACCCATCAAGGGTAGTAAAGAAGACCCAAAAAAGATAATAATCAATCTGGGATGATGGTAAATCATCAAATTCATATCAAAAATGATATCTAAAGGAATAATATCATGGACCATAATATTCATTGTAAGATTGATATATGATAAAGTTGAAACATTATAATTGAATCAAATACCCTTCTCTCTTTTTGTTTAGAGGGGCGTAACAATATGCCTGACATATGACAATAACACAAAAAAGAAGGTTCAATAAATAAATAGAAGGAGTCAATATGGATGAATAATATGTACCTGTATAAAATAATGTATTTAATAATAATTATTCTATAGTTATGATAGCAACATTTATCACCAAACCCACCTTATCTTCCTCTGGAGAATCTTCCACTGCATGAAGAAGATTCATTTTGGATGCCTACAGCTAAAACCCCATAGTTGATGAAGCATCTGATTGGAACATATTATTTTTTATTGATGATGATACCATTCCATCATGTGGGGTGGAAAAGATATTATATAAATTCTATAGGAGGCCTGACTGACCGTGTGAACTATAGATCATTGGTACCTTAGTATAAACAAGCTTTGAATTAATTACCCCGCCACAATAAAATGAATTCATCATGCCACTTATAGACACCACAAATTTTCAAGATAATGACTGATGTTGTGATCCTCAATTAGACTAATTCCTATAACTCTTTACATTAATGTAATAAACAAAAATACAAATATTATTAGTAGAAACAACCATCATCCATGAACTATCAGCGAGATCTGGCTCAACCATACAATATCTACCTCGTATGACAGCATATGAAGTGAGCCTCAAAATGTAATATTGAGATAGAATATCATTTTTAAGACCCATTAATATTCCCCATTCATAAATATCTCATTTTTACCAACATAGGAGTGAAATGAAAATGTTCAGCAAAAGATTTCACACATGGAGTAATAGTCTGACCACCTATTTAGAAGGGAAGAAACTCTGTTAAATTTTCAGAATCTATCAAATCATGATACAACTATTCTATAAAGGGTGATCTGAAATATCTATACTACAAGAATTGATGTTTATTATTTATAACCATCAAATCCAACCTCAAAAAACTAGGCCCTTCAGGATTGAAGGTAACACACTTCACCTGTATAGATTCTACTGTTTCCATGAACAGAAAATGTATCTAAATATTTTAGAACCAATCATTTTTATATTGAATAATATTTAGGACTTGTAAATAAAATATTTTTTTGGTGAATAAAATCATTGTCATGATCCCCTGATTAATCCATTTAAGGTTACAAAAATTGTTCTTGAACGAGAACAAGTGTAGCTAACTAGACCAGAGTTTGGATAGTGTGAACAAAAATCGTTACAATGTTATGACCAACTAGAAAATTTTCCTTCCATAAATAATTTTTAGCTCCCTCCTGAGGCATCTTTAAACATCATCGTGGGGGGGGGGGAGGTATTACACAACATCAACAAAAAACACTGAAACATCAATAAGGATAATCATGTCCTAATGTTAATCAATATAGATAGGAATAAAAAATCCAATAAATAGAAATCAAGTTCTCCATATTTTAAAATAATCATATAAAATTGGGAAATGACTGGAATCTGGTCTATTTATTCCTCAAGTATGATTTTCTCACAATCCCAGGGTTACTTAAGAGATGATATGGTAATAAATATATATAAGATACATTGTTAAAATTCATTAAGTCCCAATAATTCTACATCATGTCTACCATGACATCCTATACTGAATACCTAGATAATTGAAAGAAGATCAACTTAAACCTCTGATACCACTTTATCATGAACCATCCTGAATATATTAGTACACCATATCCCAAACTTGTCCTAACATAGCCCAAATGAAAATACTTATCCCCATAGGTTGGAAACTATCACCTGACATCATTTCAAAGATGAAATAAATTATTTTTCAATTGGAATTAACCATCAATTTAAAATAGTAGATTATTAAATTAAAAAGAAATCAGTATTGCAAAAAACGCGTCAAGGGTAAATATACCACAAGTAGATTAATAAACATCCCAAAATTAGACATCATCCAAAATAAAATATGGTATCCATTATGAAATGTCTCATAGTCCCCATGTAAAAAGTGTAATATAACTCCACCAGTCACCATCATCACTCTAGAGTCCCATGAATCATGAAAACTAGCCACCTTTATGTAGTTATTTTAATTTTTCTAGACCTGCCATAACAAAATAATCAAAAACATGAATGAAAAGGTAGGGAGTTAGATATTAAGCCCAGTAAGATCTTACCAAGTGATCAATAAGTAGTTAAAAAACATACCATTTTATAAATCAATTTGAATAAATACCTAGAATTAAAAAAAATTTAAAATTTTCAATCAAAACAATATTTCAAATAATCTATGTGGAAGATCTATCAAAATATGTTTAAATGTAATTTTTCACAAAATGGAGAGGACACCAATTAAATGATTCTATAATAACTAGAAATAAATATCCAAATAATAACCATGAAACATGTTTATAATCCCTATAGTTTTTTAGTTCTTGGATATATGATACTCACACTTATTTATCAGTCATCATAGATTAGTGTGTGAACACATGTTCCCTGTCTCATACCATTACCGTAGAATATATTTTACATCCCTTTAGATAAAATATTCTTAGAAAATATTCAGTTAGATTAACCATCTTCAATATAGTGGTATAGAGTTATATTTCTCGAATTATTGTCCTAATCTACCACAAACTACCTAATCTCATATATTCTTCTAATAAATAAACTAGTAAATTGTAAATTAACTCTTATGTGGATATATTAAGCTACTTGGGTCTCCCAAACATAGTTTAATAAATCTTCATATATAATTCTTGACCAATTGAGTGACTGATTCCCATAATAAAAGTTTTCTCTTATTACATAGATTGGGGGGATCATATTGTTGTATGTTAAAAAATTCAATAGTTCTTCCATTTACAAGGTGAATTACAATGATTTTCTCCCCCAAAATTCAACATGGGGATTGTAGTGATAATTCCACCCTCAGTATAAACAATTATTAGGGAGGCTTAAAATTTATTGGGGAAAGATCTTTGTTTGAGAACTAACATAATCATAGACGTATGGATAAAAAATTATCCAATGTGAATGGAATGGTGATAAACATTCAATGCCACATGTGATTCCCTAAACTAAATAATAGTAGAACCCTATATACCTACACACCATATTTAGTACCATTTTAATATGAGGAATGTGGTTGGTAGGTCATTCCCTAAGAGGATCCCCAACTCCAATTTGTTTGGTTTCCTAGTCAAGTGTTTGAGAAGTTATATTTTGATAGCATGACTCCAACACTAAGGTGGGGTTGGGTTATATTTTAATGATAATAAAAGTAATAAAAATGAATATTTTTTTTATAAATACACATTCTAGACAAAAGTGGTCTTTCTATTCTACATATATATTATTTGAAATCACCCTTCTTTATCACTACACTATTCTAGGTATTTTTGGGATGTATAATTGCATACATCAAATTGAATAGATTCCTAAAAACATTAATTATTCCATGATGCTGAGTTTGGTATTATTTTAAATGTTTCTATATGGTTCATCAATTTTGGGTAAAGATATTTAAAATTTCAAAGTTCTGAGATAATTAGTAATATTTAATCTCTATACATATGCAGAGTTTCTAACTATGAAAATCGTAGAGAATATCTCTAGAGAATGTGATGAATAATCAAACATGATATTATTTGGGGGCCACATATTTTCAGTAATTATTGAAAGGGAAATTATATATTTCATTTCCTATGATGGTAAACACAATCTCCAAATACAGAAGAAAGGATGGTACCAAATATTATGGTGGCTTAATATGTTATGTTAATTATGATTATGTATGTTAACAAATTAAAAAATATAATCTTAGTAGTTATTGATGATTTATTGTTGGTAGAATATATTGAGGAAAATATCTAATCTAATCCTAGATCCATATTCGGAGAGCTAATAGATTGGATCATCGATTCGTTAGTTGAGAACAATGAGAAGTGGGTCACCCCAAGTGGACACAACAACTAATGATTCAACCTATCCATGGTAGCTACATCAATGACCCTCATAACACATTAAACATCAATAATTAATGTAAACTTATCATTAGATGTGGTGCCCCACCAAATGTAGTATATTATGCCCCAATTATGGGTTAATGTATAAGTATGAGTTTTAAGAGGAAGGTGTTAGATACTTCTCCCACACCAGAATATTAATACCCATATATAACTCTAAAATAATTACATCCTCATGATATCCAATAATAGAACAATAGAGTGGATATGAATGCAAATTGGGATGTGTGGGATCATGTATAATCCTAGTTCATCTCTCACATACCTGGAAATAACAGGCTCTAGATAGTATAAATTTTTATTTTAATAACACTGAATTACTCACTTATAATAGGGAATTAGATATCCTATTTCATGTAGTTAATTTATTGGGATCCCTCTTCCAAGATAATATAGTACATGATAGGTATAGGTGATGTTGGGGATAAATGAGATAATTAATATACCCATGAAGATTATTAGAATGTTTTATTAATGAGCATGTTTTATTAATTTAACTACAAAAATAATTCATGGTCTCACACCTTGTTCAATTAATGGATGTTGAAATGACAGTCATGGAATAACCTCAATAAACCATGAAATGTGTTATAAATAGATCAAAAGAAGAATTGGGGGACTATATAAAGGGGAAAAAATTGTTGAATATGATGTGTTAGAATATATTGTGTATGAACCACTTTTTTTAATCCTACCCTAGGTCTATATTGACCTAAAATAGACGTAGACACTCTTACACATTTATACCAAGATAGGTAATGCATGGATAGACTAGAAACACATATTCATATTGATTTAAATGGTTTTTACTAAGTTAAAATGTTAAATTTCATCTAGATATTGGCACCCTATATTCATTTGATTATAATGAAATTATTATCCTAGAGGGTTCTTCACACACCTGATATAAAAGACAAAGAGGTGGCGATTCATAACACATTAATTAAACCTAAAACTAGAGTAGGGGATCCAAATATTTAAACAAATTCCTTAGTTTCTATAATGGAATACACAAATACTAAAATTTGACCTTATACTACAACAAATAACAATTCAATATCCATGACATTTTTCTCAACTATGTAGAAAGAGGCCAGGATAGTCGAGAAGGAAATTACAAGTCCACATCAGAAATATCCAAGTGTAAGGGAGGAATTTGTAATGCTAACATAGAATATATTACAATAATAGTAATAATTTTAGTGATGGTTACCCAAGATATTGTAATTGGTCAAGAGGAAAATATTAAATGTGTGTTATTAAATGAATTAATGAATTTTTACTACGATCTTGATCATATTTTCATTACATGCCCCATTGAGTGTGTCAAGATAGAAGACATGATAAAGGAAATTCATTGAATGGGGAGAAAATATAGTTAGTTTTGACACTTAGAGTATACATAATGTTTTATGAGTTAATTTGAAACTCATAATTCATTTTGAGGAATTTTTCATTTTTCCCCTTATTCATACATGTTTCAATTGAAAACCAAAATGTAATAAGTTTAATATCCAAAAACTATACACAAGAATGTAAATGGGTAGATTATCATTACACCATTACTATTAAAAGTGTACTTCTCCATTAATTTATCTCATAAAATATTGGTGATTTTACAAATATCAGAAATGATGGGATTCAATGTTTCTGTAAGGGAGTTACGAATAGTGCAGAAAACGTTTTTTACATCGGTTATTTGTCATTTTTACATCAGTTTTTAGCCGAAGTTAATATGGAAGATGTTATAAATACTGTTTTTAACATTGGTTATTTTAAAAAAAGTAAAAAACATAACATAGCGGTGTTTATCATGACGGTTATTAATTAACCGATGTGCAAAAACCAGGGCGAAGGGTTTATCAAGTCGATTATTATATAACCGACGTGATAAAACATTTTCGGGGTGTTTATCACACCAGTTATATAATAACCGACTTGATAAACCATTTCCCAGGCCTTTATCACTTCGGTTATTGAATAACCAAAGTGATAAAATGGGGGGGGGGGGTAATCACGTCAGTTATTATATAACCGATGTGATAAAACAGCGTTGTGGATGTTTATCACATCGGTTATTTAATAGATGACGTGATAAACCCCTGGTAAATTGTTTATCAGGTCGGTTATAAAATAACTGACGTGATAAAGAAGTCCAGGGGGGGAGGTTTAACACGTCAGTTATTAAATAACCGATGTGATAAAAGGCCTAGGAAATGGTTTATCATGTTGGTTATATAATAACTGACATGGTAAACCAGTCCAGGGGGGTTTATCACGTCGATTATTTAATAACCGACGTGATAAAACATTCCAAAAGTGTTTATCACGTCGATTATTCAAATAACTGACGTGATAAACCCTTCCCCATTCTTTTATCATGTTACTTATAAAATAACCCATGTGAAAGAACAAATTTTTTTAAATGGAATACAGTCCCCTGCTCTCCCCAGAAACAACCAGAAACCAAATCATAAATTCGTACCACAAAAATTTAAGTAGGCCAAAACAAGAACCAAATAATAATTAAGCATTTACATTGACAACATTTAAAATTTACCCCACTCGACAACCCCCCCCCCCCCACCCCCTAAATAGCCCCCCCTCACCCCACTGGACAGCCCCCACCACACCTCTGGACTGCCCGCCGACCCCCTGGACAGCCCCAAACACCCCGGGATAACCCCCCACCCACATGTATACCTCCCACACCCTGGAAATCACTCCCACACCTTTGGAAAACTCTCCCCCCCCCCTCACCCCACTGGACAGCCCCCACCACACCATTGGACTACCCCCTGACCCCCTGGACTTCCCCAAACACCCTGGGAACCCCCCCACCCTCATGTATACACCCCCCACACCATGGATAACACTCCCACACCCCTGGACAACCCTCCCCCCTCACCCCACTGGACAACCCCCACCACACCCCTGGACTGCCCCCTGACCCCCTGGAAAACCCCAAACACCCCTGGACAACCCCCTCCCCCACACTCATGTATACCCCCACCCCCTAGACAACACTCCCATACCCATGGACAGCCCTCCAACACCCCTGAACAGCCCCAAACACCCCTGGAAAACCCCCCACACCCTCTTAGACACCCCCTCGGGCGGCACGCCACTGTAAGGTACTCATCACTCCCACGTGTGAAGCTTGAGCTCTGAAAATGTTTCACATGTGGGAGTGATAAATACCTTCTAGAGGCATTATACCCCCTGAGGGATGGCGGTGCCTCCTCTCCCACCACCTGGACTGCCCCCCCCCCACATCCCCATGGAAACCCTCTACCCCCCCCCACCCCACTGGACAACCCTCGCACACCCCTGGAAACCCCCCTCACCCCACATGACACCCACACACCCATGGACACCCCCTGGACAGCCTCCCACTCCCCTGTACAGCCCTTCCACCCTCCTATAAATGCTCCCAACCCCCTAGACTGCCCCCCCACTCCCATGGACACCCAGGAACCCCCCCCCCCCCCACCGGACAGCCCTCCCACACTCCTGGACACCCCCACCCCACTGAACACCCCCCACATCCTTGGAACCCCTCCCCCTAGACCAGAATCCATACCAGAAAAACCATAATAAGTAGACCAAAACAAGAAGTAGAGAAAAATTAAACATTCACATATATAATAGTCAAAACATACACTATCAACTTCAAAAAAAAAACTAAATTCAACCTAAAAGACTACTAAATATACAATTACAATGATAATATTTAAAATTACATTTTACACTACAAACAACTAAAGTTCAATCAAACCTGTAAAATAATTTGACCACTCCACTTGTAAGTGTTTGATGTCTTGATCAGTATAGGGTTGAAGGTCATCAAATAGCTACAAATGAAAAGGATTTTAGTTAACGTGTATAATGAATAAATTAAATTGAAATATTATAGAAAAGGTTATTAGGAAATCTTACCAGGTCAAAGTTCACAACTGTCCTAGTTGTTATTATTTCATACATAAATCTTAACATATAATATCTACATTCGATGACGCCTTGTTCTTCATGAACATTATGTTTGAACAATTGTAAATTCAATATATTATTTTTATGTAATAAATAAAAACGTACAAATTATAACTGGATATTTACATTCGCATTTACATATTTGATCTTTGCACTATTTTTCTTTGTGTTTTTATAAAAGTAGACCCATGCCCTGTTAGAAAATAATATGAATGGGGTAAATTTAAAATTCATTATAATATATAAAACTATTTATAAATTGAAACTTACTTTTCCAATATATTCCTAAAACTTTCCCACACATCATCATGGACAGAGCATATCCAATAAAGTGTTTTCTCCCTTGGGCAAAAAAACCCCTAAAATCCAATGATCACTGATAAAAGAAAATTTAAGGTTTGTGGTTTTTATGTTAAAAGATAATGAACTCTTTGAGGGATATGTGTTTCATACCTCTCACAAAAAGGAATCATCCAATATTGTGTGACTATAATCTGTTAAAGTCTTTCAACCATATAAATCATTCTTTGTTCCTCATCCAATGCACATGCTTCAGGGGAAATCAATTACAGGTCCATGAATCCATATAAATCTGTCAGCTCATTCCTCTCACAAATTTTATAAAGATACCCAATCCAAAACTGTCATAAGTATGCATTTTTAATAAATATAACACAGGGAAAATGGGTTAAGACTTAAATGGAAAAAATTTGCACCACGTTGATGCCCAACTTATCTCCAGTAACAAGGTCCATGATATCAGTTTACATAATCTCCACTGTTATTGTACGTCCACAAACATGAGCTTCCATTGTAAAATCATAATGACCCGCCAAAAAATTTGATTATCTTGACATTCTGTCAAGACTACTAGAATCAGTATCTGATGTCATAGCCATCTATCTTTGTTGTTGTCTATATAGTATTTCTTTATGTTTGATGTAATCCTATAAAAATAAATAGAAAAATATATTAGTTTTCAAATGATAAAAAAAATTAATAAAAAAATAACATAAAATATATAACATTCATACCTCTATGGTAATGAGTTGAAGAAGTCTTGATGACCAAATTAAAAAATGGCTGATACCATGTCCAACTATAGTCACCTCATCTGTAGGTAATGGTACTCAAGCAGATCTATCTATAATATCATGTACAGTGACCCTCTGATTCTCTACCTATAATTGTTGATGATGAACTGTATCTCCTATACAATATACCAACCCATATACAACTATAAGATGTTGAGGATCATCACCATAAAACTCGCAATAAGTAGGAAGCTGCGGCAGAGGAGTAGGATAAAAAATGGGGTCCGTAGGCTGAGGTGGGGGAGTGGGAGATACTGGCGGAGGTGGAGGATAAATAATGGGTTCTGCAGGGGGTGGAGGAGTGGGAGATGCAGTCTGAAATTGCCTTTTCATGTCTGCAAACATAAACTGCGCCGACGCTCTTATATTTTCCTCCATCTTCGCATTAATATTATGAACATCAGCCTCCAAGGATTTGATTTTTTATAAACACACTCAATGTTAGAAGTTTAATAATGTGGCCACACTTTTCTTACTGATACAACTTTGGGATATCCTCTTACATGACCAGGATGTTTGGGCTTTCCCAATGCTGTAGATAAAATATCTTGCCTCCCAGTAGCTGTAAATTCCCCCTGTGATCTTTGATCCTCAAGAGAGTCATGTATTAATTAATTGAACATTTCTGTAATGATTGAAAATATATGAAGAAAATAGTTAACTTAAATAAATAAAATAGATATCTTACAATCCTCTCAGCTACGATTCTAATTTTTTCTGAAAGATATTTCCCTTTTCTGCCCATCCGAGCTCTCTTACATTTTTCATGTCTAGATGGAGGGGATGGAGGGGCCACCACTCCAGAGCTTGAAGTCTCAACTATTAGTTTTTGAAAATTTTCCACCATCATTTGTTCTTCCAAAAATGCAAACCCTTCCTGAGATAAACTATCAGGGTATACATTCTTAGATTGGATCTACTGATGAGCTTCCCTTATTTGCTATAAATTAAAAATAAGAAATCATTAACAAAACATTAATAAGATCATTTATATAAGAAAGATTATTAAATTTTACATTGCCCTTACAAAAAATGACTCTTTTATTCAACTTTCAACAAATTGTCTCCATGTGTATTCATCTATAAAAGGATATATACAACATGGATTGTCATGACTCCTATGACCAAAAATGAAATCAGATGAGAGGGTTGATTTGAAATCCCTCCGTCTCCTGGCAGCCATCGATAAGAATTTCTTCCTGACTCCTCCAGTGTCAGGAATATCAAATGTCATCTGATGAAGAAGAGGTTAAACATATTATATATACTAGAAACATTTAAAGAATAGTCAAACAATAGAAAAAGATCTTACCAAAATCGTCTCCCAGAACTGATAGATTATCGCTTTATCCATACTTCTCCAGTCATCATAGAAAATTCTTATTTTTCTCTAAAAATGATTTGATACAAAACTATTTAAATCTTTTTCATTTGGACCTATAGGAATATCATCATCATCAAACTCAACAAGTATCCCCTGATCCTACGTACGGGCTAGTGCTAATTTTGGTAAATGTGTGCGCCCACGTTTACCAACTCTTGGACTCTTTGTCGTAATAGGAGAACATGAGGAAGATTGGGGAACATCAAGAGGATCATGTGAATGTTCCTTCCTAGAGGTATGACCAATATGCTCATCTCTAGAATCATGTGGTTGATCAACTGAAAGATCTGTCATTATCCTTCAAATAAAAAAAACCTTAGTTCACAAATATACAAATTCAAATATTTTAATACTACTATAATCAGAAAATAGAAAATTTTACTAAGTTACGTAATAGTAAACATTGTTAATATGGTAAGAATGTTAAACAGTGGTAAAGATGGTAAAGATAGTCAAGATGGTTAACTTGGTAAACATGGTAAACCTGGTAAACCTGGTAAACATGGTAAACCTAGTAAACATGGTAAAGTAATTATCACTGAACAAAAATAATAGATATATAATTCATGTAATGGTAAACATTATAAAGGAAAATAAATAGACTTAAAACAAAAAAAAAACTTATACTTATTTTGTTTTAATACTTGTTTTAATAAATAAAAAACACAATATCTAACATTTTATGAAAAAATAAATGTAAACAAGAAATAAACATATGTTACCTGTAATTTTAGGAATGTATAAATGAATTGTTTTTCCAAATTCCTTCATTATGATCATTCCATATGGCACAAACCATGTATTCAACATGCTCATCATTATGTTCTGTTATTATTTCCATGGAAGTAGGGATCTCACAAAAATTAGCATCTTCATCATGTTCATCCTCACAAACATGTTGTGTTTTCCCTTGTAAAACAACAACCCACTACATATCTGATTGATCTACTAAATAGAAAAACTGTTTATCATGTGTTTCCATTATAAATGAATCAGCAGTGTCTTCCAATCTATTCAGATTAACAAGTGTCATTCCAAATTCATCGTGTCTGACACTATTGTTACCTATAAACCATTTACATTTAAAAACATGAACTTTAATTTTAAAGTAATCAACCTCCCATATGTCTTTAATCACTCCATAGTACGCACTTGATGCAAAAATTTGTTTTTTTCCTTAGCACTCGAAAAATTCATTGCTTCTACAAACACCAATACACCACTATTTTGAACTGCACTTCTGTTGTCTTGAGCTTTCATATGAAATGTATAGCCATTAATGTCATAACCGGACTACGTTATCACATTTACACATGGACAACCCACTATCCATTTCAAAGTCTCTAATACATATAATCTACTAAGAAAGGTCTTTTTAAACCATGAAAAAAATGTTTTGTTGTGCTCATTCAAAATCCAAATTTCTTTTTTCTTGGGATGACATTGTTTCAACTCATTAATATGCAATGAGATATACGGTTGAGCATAAGCTATGTTATTCAAGATGTATGATTCTAACTTCTTCATGTGTTCAATTGACAATGATTTGACTTTCATGCCATGAATACCCTTTCCCTCATTATTAACTTGTTCATGGTGAGATTGAGGAAAACCTATGTGATGCGCCGTAGCCAAGTAGCTCGTACAAAACTCTGCAACCTCCTCAGAAATATACTTTTCAAAAATGGAGACTCCAGGTCCATATGGATTCTTAACATACCCCTTTAATATTTTCATATACCTTTCAAAAGGATACATCCAACAAAGATATACAGGTCCACAAAGCATTATTTCTTGAACTAGATGAATCATAAAATGCACCATTATATCAAAAAAAGTTGGTGGAAAATACATTGCAAATTGACAAAGTATAAAAATTGAATCATTTTCCAAAATGTTAAAAGCATTCACATCCATTTCCTTAATACAAATTGAATTGAAAAAATAACACAACTTCATAATAGTATTTCTGACATGGATGGGGAATATTCCATGCAATGCAACTGGTAGAATTTATTGCATCATGATGGGACAATCATGTGATTTCATACCTATCAACTTAAATCCTTCAAGGAAACAAAATTTTTTACATTTGAAGTATAACCTTGAGGCACTTTGATATCATGAATAAAATGAAAAAAGCTAATTTTATCCCTCTTCGATAAAGTATGATAAGCCGGGGTAAGAAATGTTCGTCTTCCTTTAGGATTGAAAGATAACTCCATACGTATTCCTATTGATAGTAAGTCTACTCATGCATTAAACCCATCTTTTGTCTTTCCATTAATATCTAACAATGTTCCAAATAAACAATCATAGATATTCTTCCCCATGTGCATGGCATCAATATTATTTTTAACTTCATGATATCTCTAATATGGTAGCTCAAAAAATATTGACCTTTTCTTCCAAATATTTCTATCATTACCATATTTCTATGTCTTTCTAAATTTCACATCAAGGTTTTTCACCCTCTCAAAATATAGATTAGGGGATAATGGTTTTGGAGAAATATCAAATTCTTGTGAGCAATTGAATTCCTTTTTTAATCTTCTATAAGGGTGATCCATAGGAAAAAACTTTCGATGACCCATGTACTCTATTTTCCTCCCATGATGAAATTGACAATAGGACGTCTGTTGTTCAGAAATTGGACATGCTTTATTCCCTTTAACACTGTATCCAGATAAATTTCCATATGCTGGGAAGTCATTTATAGTGAACAAAAGCACTGCATATAGTTGAAAATATTCCATTTTATAAGAATCATACACCGTAATACCATCAGCCCATAAAAGTGTCAAATCATCAATCAACGGTGACAAGTAAACATCAATATCATTGCCGAGTTGCTTCGGACCAGAGATCATTATACTCACCATGAAATATTTGTGCATCATACAATCTTCAGGAGAGAGGTTTTAAATTACAAATAAAACAATCCATGAACGATGTGTGCTACTGAGGGTTTGGTATCGATTCATTCCATCTGTGCACAACCCTAGTATGATATTTCTAATTTCATTTCCAAATGTAGAATACTGCTCATAAATTTTCTTTCATTGTGGAAAATCAGCTGGATGGTGTATTTTTCCATCACATAACCACTCATATGCGTGCCATCATAACATTTTTTAATCATGTGAATTAGAAAATAAACATTTGAAATGATGAATTATAGGAAGATACAAAAATATCATTTAAGGGATCTTTATAATATCTACATCAGCCTGTGATTTTTCTTTCACCTTATCCTGTGATGTCTGAAATTTAGGTCAGTCTAAAAGAAATTCATATTCATTCCTATATATAATATAGTCATTCAGATAGGCATGTATTTTATTATATCCCAATCCCATTGGGCATAATATTTTCTTGGCCTTATAATGTGAATATGGAAGATCGTTATCTTTTGGAAGAATATCTTTCATCAATTGTAGAAGCTCTGTAAAACTTATTTCGCTCCATACATGTTTTTCCTTCAGGTTAATCAATCTTAACACCACCGAAAAAACTGTAAAATCTGTACAACCAGGATATAATGGTTTTTTAGCATCACCATACAGACGCGCAACTATCTGTTCTATCTCAATTTGTTCTGCTGTAATATTGTGAATCATTTCTTCAATTCCATCAGAGTTACCATCTTGTGAATCATTATCATCAGTGACATTCCATCCAGTTTCACCATGCTAATTCCAAGGGTTGTAACTCAGATTTAAAGCATGAAAAATCAGATAATCTTTTATATCTCTACTATTCAACATCTTCATATTCAAACATTTCAGGCATGTACAGAGAAAAATGTTAATAATTGGAACATTTCGTTTAGAAAATTATAATAAGGCATCAACAACTTCCTCATATTCATTGATCATTTGATGTTCCATAAACAAATTTTGACTCATTATTACCTATAACAAATATCAAAATTATACTTCTTTTTCAGATAAGACAAATATATTTTTATATGAAAAAAATCATAATTTTAATGTAATAAAATTTTGAAATATAAAACAAATCTATTCATATTCAAGAAAATATGCTTGAATATGATTTTAAAAACAAAATATAGTTAGATATAACAGTTTTAAGTTCCATTGAAACAAAGAAAACCATGGGGCCTCCAATGGTTGATAGAAAATTGGAGAAAATGGAGTAAACCTAAGAATCAAATCAAATTTAAAATAAAAACCCAAATAGTGAAAATCACAATTTAAAGCCAATCATCACGGAACAGTGGGGTCATGATAACTATGCATATTTGAAAACCACGACATGGCCTCCCCCATAATGCATAATTTTCTCATAGTTGATGGCTGGTCAAAATATATTTAACCAAATAGAATCCTATTGCAACACTAATATCCATGAAACAATACAATCATCATGTTATAATCACCCAAACCACGATGAAGTAGTCAATACAAAATTACACTTATCCCCCACCCCCTTGGACACCCCCTGGACACCACCACCCCCTTGGACAACCCCCACCCCTCTGGACAGCCCCCACCCCCTGGACAGCCCCCACCCCTCTAGACAGCACCCCCACCCCTCCTGGACACCACCCTCCACCCCTACCCCATTGTAAACCCCCATATACACCCCAACCAATTAGACAACCCCCCACCCCTCGAAAACCCCCCCAAACCCTCTGGACAAGCCCCACCCCTTGGACAGCCACTCCCCACCCCCTTCGACACCCCCTGGACCCCCCCCCCCCCCACACCACTGGACTGCCCCCCCCCCCACTTCCTTGGACACCCTGGATAGCCCCAACCCTCGGGACAACCCCCAACCCCCTGGATAGCCACCAAACCTCTTGAGAACCCCCCCCAGAACCATGGGATATTAACCTCAAGCTTCTAGTTTTGGAATATCTAGGGATTTTAACATCACGCTACTAGTTTTGGTATCATTCCATTATTCAAAATTAGAACCATGAACTGTATCTCCTACTAGTCTAAAATGATCTATTGTGCAATGAATCGGTTTTTAATAGCATATGAAGATTTATAATAATCCACGAAAATAAGTGACATAAATAGATTATGGAACTACAAATAGTGATACCCCAAATAGAAACAACTAAGGATCCAAAATAAACATTACACCAAAAAAACCATATATAATTATAAAATAAAACACACTGGTACACAGAATGGTTGTATCACAATGATTTACATATATATTTCAGTAATATAGGTGAATGAGATCTTTAGTTTTCAATGACAACAAAATTTACCATTAATGTCGGGAATCCGCGAAACAAAAACAAATGAAATAGAATTTGGTGAGGCATACATGAATATTACGAGTCAATCTAATAGATATGGTTATAATAAATAAGATAATGATGAAAAAATGTGGTAAGATGGTTCGAAATTGAAGAATCATACCTAGTTTAAATAAAGAAATCGCAAAACCTAAAGATAGACTATCTGGGAAAAAATGAACGAAATAAAGTCATGGGAGGCTTACCTGAGTGTTGTGAGTGGAGATGATAGATTCGAGGAGAGTAAAGATGATAAAATATGATGGAAAATGAGTTTAAAGAAATGAGATCAAAGAATCAATTAGGGTTTTCCGCGCGAGCGAGACGAGTCACCGGTCTGTCGATCGAAAAATCAGCAATGACAATCCACGGGGTGTGTTAATTTTTTAAATGGTTTATAACGTCTGCTGTTTAATAACCGACATTATAAACTATTTTTATGACATTTATAACTTCAGTTATTATAATAACCGATGTTATAAATGTATCAGATAATGTAGTTTTTTCTTCGGTTATTTTATAACCGACGTAAAAAAGTCACGTGTTGGTTTTTTAAGTCGGTTATTCTATAACCGAAGTAAAAAACAAATCAAAAACCACAGTTTTTTAAATTGGTTATTTTATAACCAACGTAAAAACTATCGAGTGTTGGTTTCTGAGGTCAATTATAATATAAATGACCTGAAAAATTCAGCGGGTTGGGTTCTTACATCGGTTATTTAATAGCTGACGTCAAAAAGGCCTCAGATGCTGCCTTCTTTGTGTCAGTTATTTTATAACCGACACATAAAATTCATAGATACCTCGTTTTTTCTGTCGGTTATTAAATTAATGACATGAAAAATACCATGCTTTGGTTTTTTACATCGGTTATTTTATAACCGACGTAAAAAATGAACGCGCGGGATTTATGATGGCTGTTATTAAAATAACCGACGTAAAAAATGATGACGTTAAAATCATTTTCTACACTAGTGTACCATGGAAAAATATCTCTCTCATGTTAATTAATGAACCAATAAATATGGTGTAAGTTGGTGATTCAACAAGAAAACATGAGTTTTCATTGTACTCTTCATTGAAATTTACTTTCAATGACTGACATACACATTTTCTCATTGATTAAATTGGTACACCAATAAGAAATAGAGATAAAATTAAATTAATTAACTACTCAAATGACCCATTCAATGGATTCCACAGAAGAAATAACTCAAATATTTACATGCTAATAGAATATAATGATTTCAATTTCTATGAGAAACTTATCCCAATAAAATGTAGTAGTCTTGGTAATGGATTCTGATTATGACCCTTAAATTTTATTATTTCAGCAGATTCTATTGAAATAGTTGTGGAATAATATCTAAAGACTCATCACTAAGGCCCCTCCAAACGAGTTTGGATAACATGTGAAAAATATTCAAATCATTCAAAAGTGTGAAGATTATAATTTTTATGTTTGTTTAAACAGAAGTGATTTAATAAAATTATTACGAGGTGGAATCTACATATACTACCTTGAAGCTGAGGTATATTTAACTTCAAGAGATATAACATCATATAGTAGTGATGTGTTAATATATAATTCTATCTATTTATGAGATAACCATATAATTTTTCCTTTTCTTGAAATACCCAAAGAGAAATAAAATTTATAAAATCATCAATAGATATTTTAAGAGGCCTAAAAAATATAGAAAACATATACTGATAGAGACTATACTATATTGACCGAGAATACATGGATATTAAATCATTTTAGATGATTATTCATAACATTACAAAACTACATGCCCAAGGATCGTAATAGTTTAGTGTCTTTAAAAACATGGAACACATTCATCTAATTAAGTGTAAGGTCTTAAACATCCACAATAAATAACTTACCATTTAGTACCCCTACTAAAAACCTTTCTTCATTACCTGAGGAAAGGGAAAATAGAAATTGGTGAGATCAAATGCCCAGTATGTATAAATAAAGGAGAATTGTAAGAATGATATGAGAATAACTGTAAAAAAAATGAGTATAACATTTGAATATCATACCCTACATATCAAAGATCATATATAAGTGTCATGGAATAAATATTGTATGTTCATAAGACATGAATCATAAGGGTGATAGGTCTCATAAATCAATCAAAAACCATAATTTCATTTCATATAAGTGTGTATCCATCACTAATACTGTAAATCATTTCATGTGTCATAGTTAACTACCAAGACCATTGATATACACTAATGAAAATATTACATATACCAACAGTTTGAAACTATTGTGATATGGATTAAAACGGTTGGGATATGCTATCCAAATGGTTTCAAGAAATGTTGGAATGTTAGGTGTTGCAATATACCTATGCCAACGGTTTATTAGAAACTATTGGTATAGGCTGTCCAAATGTATAGATTACCAGAAGTTTAAGGGAAATTGTTGGTATATGTGTGTACCAATGGTTCAAGAACTATTGGTACACATATTGTCCAATATCTATCATGTTCCAACAGTTTCAAAAAACCGTTGTAATATATGTAAATCAATGGTTTTTGAACCGTTGGTATACATGAAACATCTTTTTATTCCCAACATATTAAATGAAACCATTGGGATATATAGTTCACCATACAGTATACCAACCATTTATAGAACCATTGTTATATCCTATACTGCCCCCATTGTAAACCTGTACCTCCCACAACCTAAGCTTGACAAATCCTGCACATCCCCACTGCAATTCCACTAGCCTACCCTCTGAAGTACTGTAATTCCAGAAAGCATACAGTGGCCTCCCCTCCTATGAAATTCCAACAGACTCCCCTGAAGCATACATCAGCCTCTTCTCCTCAATTCCAGATGCCTCCCCTCTACAATTCCTACCACCTTCCCTCTGCATTTCCAACAGCCTCCCCTCCTATGCAATTCCAACAAGTAGCATACAATGGGCTCCCATTTTTTGTATTTACTTATCCTTCAGGTGTGATTGAATCCTCTTATGGTAGATTTTGGTGAACTAATTAATAGAGGGGAGTGAAATTCATATTTATGAAGGTTACTACTAAGGTCATTCACTAATATGTAATGTGGCCAAGTTATTTAGAAAAGTGAATTATGAATACCTTTTCTGGTGGGAATTATAGGATATAAGGGATGAGGACTTATTGTTATTGGTTTTTATGTGTAAAATTGAGATATTTATTTAATGTTGATTCATGTATTTTACATTATTATTTATGATTTTAGTTCTTAGCCAGTTGGCATGGGGCCTGTCCACATGAATAATTCATGGAATGTAGAGTTCAATTGATATTTCTATGCTTTTAATGTTATTGATGTCACTGATGATGAACGCCAAACTGTTTAAATTTTAAAAAATCCCAATATGGTTCTTTCCTTTATTGAAGTATGCTACTCATTTGAACCACAATATTACTTCTAATTAATGGTATTATGGATCTTATGGTGAGATTTTACTTGATGATGACTAAATAGTCTATCCATGCCAGGGATGTAGTGGGTCAGTACAGTAATTGGTTATGTTGGTAATTAATCCCTTTTTGTTGGCTGTGACAGAGTCTAATAACTCATAATGTCACCAATAACCTATATGATGTTTTACTATATAACTTCTTGTTGGAATTATACTTAACCAAATCATTTATCTATTGTTTTACATGATATGAATCATCATATAATTATGTCATTATATGTTCCTGTATGTGACCTAATATTTTGGTGGGGTGAGTTTAGTATACTGATTCTCAATAAGGTAGGGTTCTTGAAAGTGGGTGATCTACCCATTGAATTAGACTAATTGTAAGTGTGGAAATTTAGATGATCTGCTGATGCCTTCTAGTAATTAAACATCACGATCAAGAGATGTGAGATCACGTTAGTGGGTGGGACTGAGTATTTCTAGGTTAATTCAAACTAGAGGATGACATAGCAATGTTTTTATATAAGGCTAGTTGTGGTAAGGTGGGAACTGTATTGCATTAATCGATGGACCATCGGGGATACATTATCGATAGGTGATTCCTATGATGCAGACCCCCATTTTTTGAATTGATCTATATGGTCCATGTATTATGGTTGGGAGCACCATATGATTGGGGATGAGTGGGTTATGATACAATGTTTTCTTGGGATAGATGGGCATGGTTTCATATAGTCTCGATATTAATTATTGTGATGAGTATATATTTTTATGTTTGGTGAATACTGGGCATTGGTGATTGTAGTTACCGAGCCAAATATCATTAGATATTACGAGATAAGAATCAATGAGTTATCTGTATGTTAATAATCTAAGTAGGTCCTTATTAATGGATATATTATCACTATATAATATAAGAAATACTTGAACATCTCTCTATGGTTTATACATGTTGTTTATATGAACCTAATATGTGGGCGGGCTATCCACAGGGGGTACAGGGTGTCTAGGGGGGGTGGGAAGGCTATCCACGGGGGGGGGGGGGGGGGGGGGGTCCCATTCAGGGGTACGGGTTGTCCACGAGGTAGGTGGGCTATCCACGGGGGTGGGGGGTTGTCTAGGGGGTGAGTGTCCAAGGGTGGGCGAGCTGTCCATAGGGGGTTGACCATGTGGGTAATGGTGTCCTAGAGGGGTGGGCGGGCTATCCCACGTGGATGGAGAGGCTGTCTAGGGGGTAGGTAGTGTCCAGGTGGGTGGAAGGCTATCTACATGGTTGGGGTGGGGTGCCTAGGGGGTAGGGGTTTCCAGGGGTGGGCGGTCTCTCCACTGGGGTGGTGATGCTATCCAGGTGGTATGGGGTGCCCAGGGGTTGGAGGGTTGTCCACGGGGGGTAGTGGGGCTATCCAAAGTGGCGGTGGTGGTGTCCAGGGGGTTGGGAGAGCTGTCCATGGGGGTGGGGGGTGTCTAGGGGGTTGAGGTGTCTAGGGGATGGGTGGGCTGTCCATGTGGGTGGCATGGTGTCCAGGCGTGGCGGGTGTCCGGGGGTGCGATGGTCTGTCCACAGGGGTGGAGAGTCTGTACACGAGGGTTAGAGGGGCTTTTCATAGGGGTGGCGAGGTTGCCCCAGGGGGTAGGGGTGTCTAGGGGGTGGGTAGGCTGTCGATGGGGGTGGCAGGGATTTTCAAGGGTTTGGGGGGTGTCCAGGGGGTGGGTGGACTGTCCACAAGGGGGGGGGGCTGTCTAGGGGTATGGGTGTCCAGGGGGTGGGGGTTCGGTGGGATGGGAGGGTGCCCTAGGGGGTGTCTAGGGGGTGGATGGGCTATCCACGAGGTGAAAGTGGGGGGTGGGTGTGGGCAGGCTGTTCATGGGGGTGGTGGGGCTATCCTGAGGGTACGGGGTGTCCAGGGGGTGGGTGGGCAGTACAAGGTGGTGGTGGGGTTGTCTAGGGGTGGAGGGGGTGTCCAGGGGGTGGGTAGGTTGTCCACGAGGGTGGGGGTGTTAAGGGGTTAGGGGTTGTCTAGGGGGTTGGCGGGATGTCCATGAGGGTGGCAGGGCTGTCTAGGGGGTACAGGGAGTGTCCATGGGGTGCGAATGATGTCTATGGGGGTGGCAGAGTTATCCAGGAGGGGTAACAGGGGTGTCCCAGGGGGTGGGAGGGATGTCCACGTGGGTGGTGGGGAAATCCAGGGTGTCGGGGGTGTACAAGGTGGTGGGTGGACTGTCCATGGGGGTGGCGAGGCTGTCAAGGGGGTTGGGCATGCTGTCCACATGTAATTTTCTATAAAATTATTTTAGGTGAGCTTGAATAGATATATAATTAATTTAATAAAGTGTAAAAGATGTAATAAAAAAAATTAATTTTATTACGATGGTTATTTACTATGTTTCATCAGTCTATTAAAATCATGGAACATTGATTCTGTGGATTTATTTCACTCAAAAACCAAGAGAGAGGGCATCTTGAATTATGACTGTAGAAAATTCATCATTTTATATTTGGGCAATCAAGAGTTAGAGGCCACTAACATTTCATAGAGCTCATGATAGTCAGAGTTACATTTTGAGAACATGACTATGGTTTTTAGTTATTTATTTATGGAAATTGGTGCATGAGGTGTATGTGTGATATGTGAATTAACAAAGTGTGGTTAATATATGGGCATAAAGAGTTATGTAGGACGTGTTTGAGCATTGATCTTGACGTGGTATTTTTATGGGCATCATGTATTGTGTGATTATTAAATGAGAATATGATGGGATGTTGGAAATGAGGGTGTATGATGCTAATAATATGGTGTGTTATGGGATCATGGTTTCTATGGAACCACTAGGATATTGATACCTTGGGTCAGGAAGTGATGAGGTAGGTAATTCCTATGGGGGGAGTTCCCACAGAAGGGATAAATATAATTATATTGAGTTGTTGGAGTATTCTAGGAATACATGAATGATACATCTACATTCAATGTCATATCAAATTTTGGGACAATGAAGATCAGGCACATGATATAGAGGAGCATTTTGGTCTATGTATAGCCAAAATAGCATAAGGATGAGCTATTATATTTTTGGGATATAGCATGGCACATGTATTTTTCATGGATTTCAAAGATTTGAGGGTTGGGAGTGTACAAGGAAGAGGTTTGGGAGATTCATGATTGTTTATATCCATTAATAGGGTGACAATATGGTGCCATGGAATGGAATAGATATAAATAGGTGGGGGTGCTAATGACCCATGGAATGAATAACAGCTCACACTATGAATAGTTCTATGAGTAATAAAAAGGTTGTTTATTTTGATATTAAAATGGGGTTTTTGGTTACCCATTCAGCTGAGCTAGCAACGTATCCTCTTTCCATGGGTATGTGTTTGAAAGGACCATGAGAAAATGGGTGATGTTAATCACTAAAAGTGGGGTGACACAATTTTTTAGGATAAGGTAGATAGTTTTGAGCATTTTTTTTTGGGAAAAATGGTTCACAGGTGGTGACAGAGGCTTTCCAAAGGTGTAGCCTAGGATTTTTTTGATGCTTCTCTCTATTGGTTTGCTAATATAGTCATCATGTTCATGTGCACATAGGATACTACCCATTGAGGTGTTTTTAACCACTCATTGTGGGTGGAGACCACCGTAGATTATGCGACATAAGAAATGGGGTTGATGATGGGTATGGAGAAGGTGTTTCGCATAGAAGGCCATGACAAGTGCTGGGTGAGCACCCTCCTAATGAACAACCCCCCTTGAGCCCCCTCTCTAGCTCCCACCTGCAGCCCCCACCCCACACACTACATAACCCCCCACACACCCTATAACCCCCGCCCATCAAAACCACCCCCTACAACCCCCAAACCCAAAACCACTCCCACTGTACATCCCCACAATCCCATTTCACACCCCACCTCCCAATGCACAACCCCCCTATAGCCAACCCCCTCCACACCACCCCCCTGTAAAACCCCAATACAACCCCCCACAACCCCTATAGCCCTGAAACCCCACCTGAACAGCCCCCTCTACAACCCCCACCCACTGCACCCCCCCACAGCTAACCCCATCCCACTCCATAGCCCCCCACTCCCAGTGCACACATTCCTACATCCCCCCATAGCCATCCCCCTCCAACTACACAGCCCCCCCCCCCCCAAAAAAAACCCCTGAAGTCCCACTCCCCCACCCCCCTGCAGCCCACACCCCCCCACATTGCACATACCCCCTCTCCACTGGTAGCCCTCACCTTGCACAACCACCCCCTACACCCCCACTACACAGAACATCTACAACCAACCCCCTCCTATGCATAGCCCCCCCTCACTCCCACTGCACACCCCCTACAACACCCCTAACACTACACAACCCCCCTATAGCCCCCTCCCATTGCACAGACCCACCTGTCGTCCAACCACCCCCTCCCACATACACAACTCCCCCCACCCTACATCCCCATATAGCCCCTCCCACCCTACAGCCCCTCCCCCCTCCCCCTGCCACCCCCACCGCCACATTACACCGCCCCTCTCACCCCATGTATACCCCAACCTACACCGCAACCCCATATACCCCCCCCTACATCCCCCACTTGCACATCCCCCTATAGCCAACCCCCTCCCACTGCACAGCCCCCCCCCCCCCCCCCCCCCCATTCCCACTGCCCCCAGCCCCCTTCCATTGTATCCCCCACCCCCCACATTGCACATCCCACCTCACCCCTTGCACTCCCCCCACACAACCACCCCCTAGAGCACCCACTACACAACCCATCTATAGCCAACCCCCTACCACGACACTGCCACCCCCAATCCCACTACACACCCCCTACAACCCCATCCCAATGCACAACCCCCCTAAAACCCCCTCCAACTGCACAACCCCCACCCGCCCATTGAACAAAACCACTCCCCCATATCTCCTAGAAAAATCACTTCCCACTGCACAACCACCTCCCAACACCCATCCCCATACAACCCCAGCCACCCTACAACCCCCTCCACCCACCCCCCCTGTCACCCTACCCCACACACTGTAGAATCCCCCTCACCCCTTACAGGCCCACCCTGAACAACCACCCCCTACATCCCCCCTACACCCCCACCACAAATCCCCCTACAGGCAACCCCCTCCCATTACAAATATCCCCCCCCATTCCCACTGCACCCCCCCCCCCCACAGCTCCCTCCCACTGCACAACCCCCCTTACAGCCAACCCTCCTCCCATTGTACAACCCCCTCATATCCAATGCCTCCCACTGCATAACCCCCACCCTTCCACTGCACAGCCCCCACCCTCCCACGACACAACCCCCTCCCATTGCCTCAATAAATAAATTATGGAACAGAGACCCATCGTAGGTCTCCCTACCATTTAGGAACTCACTACAATGTTGATCAATATTATAGGACATCACTAATATATCACTATAAGCCCTGAACCATGCATCCACTCAAAAGGTTCTCAATATAATACCTAAATGAACTATATGCAGTGGAATGATGCTCAATGTAACTCTAGGCAATGGTATAACATTCCATAGATACAAATTTCTGGAGGAATAATCATTTGAATAAATATTCTACTAGAGGAATCATGTTTTATGTTAGGGGAAATATGCTACGCCATGTTATCATATATTTGGGGTAGTAGAGAAAAAACTTACTTGAATCAAGGATAGATCGCAAGTTAGGAATAAGAGTTCGCAAAGAATAGGGAAATGAAATTCAAAGATAATCAAAACAAAAAACAAAAAACAACATTGTCTTTAAATAAATCCGATTGAAAAATGTAATAATTGGAGGTAGAACATAAAACTCAGTTATAACATAAGAATTTGATGTGGAAGAAAAAAAATAAATTTCTGGGAAGATTGATTAGCATGCTGGAACAATGGGACCTCTCGTTTAGGGTGCAATGTGGCAGATCCAGATCAGAATTGAGACCTTCATTTGTGGCATTTTATCCCAATGGTTTTTAAAACTGTTGGAAAATATTATCAAACCTATCTCAAGGGTTTCAATGAACCACTGGCATAGGGGGGGGGGTACACATTCCACTATCCAAATGGTTTCAAAGAAACTTTTAGAATACTATCACCTATACCATCAGTTATCAACAACCATTGGTAACAGTGTCTCTACCTAGGCCTATCCCCCAACGGTTAGGAAAACATCTAGGAAAATAAACTCTAAAAATTCCTATACAAGCGATTTTCAACAAAATGTTGGTATAGTAATCCTATACCAACGGTTTTTCTAAACCGTTGGGATAGAGGCGTTGGTATAGGAGGAATTTGCAGTAGTGATAGTGGATCAGGAAACACTTGATCCCCTTAGTGGATTAGGATGCACTGGTTTCCCATTGATAATTAAGATCCGCCTGTTTTTCATTGTGGACCAGGACACAACTCTTTCCCATTGTGGATCAGGATGTGCATGTTTACCATTATTGATTAGGAGACACATGTTTTTTATTGAAGATCATGACACACCTATTTACCATTGATGATCAATACCATCAACATTTTCCCCATCATTATCTCATGAGATATAAATCCTTATCCAATGAATTGAGGTAGATATAGGTCCCAACATCACACAATTCAATCATGCATATATGTTCAACAAGTTCATAAAAATTCATCATATCATAACCCATAAAATGAAATGGGTATTGTACATATTTCATTATATCATTACCTATGTAATATAGATATGATTCTTAATCATTTCATCATAGAATATCTTAAAAAATAAATTGGGTTTCATAATCATTCAATCATGGTATAATCCATGGAAGAGAATTGAGTTTCAAAAATATCATGACATATTAAACACAAACCATTCAGATAACAATTGAGATTGTTTTCCATAGATCGTATCCCTATTAAATCATATACTATATCAAAGTATTTCTTCTTAGATAGAATCTAATTTTGAAAGATAACATAGAGAATTTCTTAATGAAATAACCATTTATTAAAAATCATATTTTTAGAAATAAGATATCATCAATATTATATTCATTGAAAAAAATTCAAATACACATAAAATTATATTTAAAAATAATTTAAAAAATTATATGATGAAAATATACTTTCCTCTGAGAAAATCTTTTTAAATAAAAAACACTTAAAAAACCTTGTCCTTTGAAAGTAACCTTGATAATTATAAAGGTGGTTTTGAAAAACATTTTAAACAATTTTTTGAACATAAATAATTATTTATATCCCTTTACCTGAAAATGATGTTAATATATATCTAAGAATAATTTTTTATTTTTTCTAGAAAATATAGATTTTGAATAAAACAAATGTCTGACCAAAGAGATATTTAAGGTCAGATTTTGTTAGAAAACATTATTTATTCTCTTAAGTACCAAAAAGATAAAAAATTGATAAAATACAAGAAGATATCATAAAATAAAGAGTATAATAAACATCAGGAGAATTTTTGAGGTATGTATATGAATATTTCATCAATGGAAACAAAATAAAAAAATCCCAATAAATGGTGAGATTATAGAAATAAACTCTTACTAATTTTGAAACATTGAATCCTAATCCCCATGAAATAATAAAATTATGTGAAGCATTAAATATCATTAAATGAAGTATATTCTAGTAATTACATGTAAAATTAAAATAAATTAACCTTGTAAATGAATATAGTTACATAACTAAATATGTGTCTCAAAGAAGGCACATTGATACAAAATTACTTTAGTGATTTAGTAATTTTTAAAACATAAAACCCCATAAAATTCAGATCACAAAATGGATTTTAAAATAAATATAAATACCATTATAATCATCATTTAACATAGTATTGGGTATTGTATACACCACACAAATCAAATGAGTTTTGAATAAGGCATAAGTCTTGTAGAAATAAATATGAGACTATAAATCCCTTTATTACATGAGTTCCTTTTTAATCATGAGATTTAAAAAAGTAAAACCTAAATTTAAAATTTTAATACCATTAAATAAGTGATGTTCTTGATATAACATTTCTTATCTTAATATTTTAACCACTTATCTATAATTATTACTGATGATAGTATATATCTGATGGGAATAATAGTGTGGTGAGAAAACACTTACCTTAAGTCTTGACATTCTTCATACTTGTTCAAAAATTAATTATAATAAATATATATTTTTTATAAATATACCAAGGAACCATATTATTATATTTCATTCCAAATATGATTTTATTATGGATTTATATTACCCAATAATTATCAATTTAGTGTTAGTGTCATGTTTTGTGAAAAAATCATTTTTTTTCTCGTGTATGTTTTGACATGTTATTCCTAACCCCCTTTCTCATATCTAGATTTAATTAATTCAAGTACTTAAAACATGATATAAATATGATATATATTCAGTATATGAATAGTTATAATAATCATTAAAATATATAACTATGAAAGGGAATAATACATTCATGGATATAGTGTGATGTACATATGCTTGATCATTGTTCCCATTTTAATTTCATATTAAAAGAAAGTAAATTAAATAAATTTATATGTGTATATATTATCATTAAAGTATCATTAATATATCATATATATGATATACATTTTCTCAACCCAAACACAATATATTCCATGTAAAGTGTGAAGGAATCATATCGCTTTATGGAGGTGGTAGTCCACACGTCTAAAAATGAAGTTATCATAATCCCACAAATGGAAAGCCGGAAGGCATGTTTTATATGAGAACTATATAAAAATAAAGAAATCAAAAATATCATATATTTCATATTAAAATATTATTTCCATCATAATTACCAACACAATAGATTGTTAAATGAAAATTAATGATATCATTTAGCAAGGTGGTAGTCTATTGTACACACGGACAATATGTTTGCTAACTATTTCATGGGAAGTGTGTATAGGTTGTAACATCCAAATATTGTTCATATAAATTTAATATTGAATGCATGGAATGAAAAGTATCTAAAAAACACCCCTTTGTTATAACCTATACATAAAACACAATTTTCCTCCTCTATGTTTTTAATTTCTAAAAACTAACATCCATAATTGTGTTCAGTAGGATATTTAGAGTCTGATAAAACAAACTTAACTTTTGGTGAATAGTAACATAACCTTATGAAAAGTAATATGAATAGTAATATGACCCATATGAATAGTACATCATATTATTATTTTATTCTCTTAAGTTTATAATATAATGATATCTTGATTAATTTTTCAATGTGATATAAAACGAATTATAGTTTTAAAATTGTTATGTTTTGAAAAAATTATGATTTTATTGAAAAATTAAATTAATAATATTTAGAAAATTATTTTCATAAAATGGAGTTCATTATTGAATTCTAAATATCAAAAAACAGTTGGGGTGAATTTTTTGGATTTTTCTGAAATACTCAAATTTTTTGATGAATAGTAAAATACCATAATTCACCGTAGTTATACATTATCAGTTAAGTTCACAATTCTTAGAATCATGGATGATGTAAGAACACTTGTTTAGTAATCACATTCACATATTATTGTTATCAGTCACAGTAATAAATATTATTTTTCATCTTTGGCAAAATAATAAAATAAAGAGTAAAATAATGGGAAAACCCTCCACTCCTCCAATATAACCCCCCCCCCCCCCCGCCTCACTCCCTCTTATCTTAACTCCACTAAAGCCTTGTGAAATGTCTTAATTATAATAAAATATCCTCCCAATCTTCTCCTCCACGTCCATTTTCCCTTATTATCTTAAAAGGCACAAAACCACTCCCTTATAGAGGCTCTCAAGGAAGATTATTCCAAGAGGTAAATTCCTCTTTTCATTTATTTTATTTAAAGTTCATTTATTTTCTTTTTTATTTCATTAAATCATTTTATCCAAATGTGGTTATTACTACAATAACATAAAATTACTTAAATTATGTTATCATTAAGGAATAATTCTTCATCTCCTCTGCTAGGAAATTCTTTTATACTAGAAATGAAAACAGTATCTAATATGTGTTAATTTATCACATTCAAGATGATGGGTTATCAATTTCTATTACCATATTAAAATCTGGTCATGAAGCCTTTTGTATGGTTGAACAAAACTATAATATATGTATTATAAATTATTTATGGTTCTGTAATACTTTTTTATACTTTATAATAATCTATAAATCAAAATGAGTTCGTTGTAACAAAAAACCAGCAATTAACCCAAACAATTTTCATTAATGTTTTTTATAATGGTTCATCATAAATCAAATAACAAAATGGATTTTATGAACATGTAATATTCTATATGTTCACTAATAACATACAAATTCTATTCTATGCAACCATTTTCATTCTACATGTTTATCCATACATGAATATAAGTTGACCGATCATGGAAACCAAGGAACAAAACACTCCCAAACAAAGAAATTGAATATCTTAACCCATCAAATGGACATGAATGAAACAAATAATGTTATAATAAATAATATAAATGTATAAGAGGTTATGGTATCATTAATTTATGAACCAAAATTTGATTATTCAGGTCATTAAGATCAAGTGAGGAACACCATCAGACATAAGGCAAGGGTTTCCCACCCCGAACATCCATTTTCATTCAGGTTATTTTTATTATCTAATTACCTCAATTAAATTATTATTCATTAATATTTAATTATAGTAATTTTTTCTAATTCTCTATATATGTGTACCAACTATAATACTACCTTCATTTATGGATAATTATATGCTTTTAAAGGATCTTTTAAAAATTCTTCCAGAAATACAAGCCCATCCCAAGGCAATTTCTCAACTTCTTATCTATTTTCAAGGGAACTCAATAATCATTTTTTAGAAACCTTTTTTACTTATAAAATCACTCATTTTATTATTAAGATACTATATTACTTCATTTTAGGTTTTATTCAAACACTTTCCCAAAATAAATCTTCATTTCAATGTAAAAGAGTTTTTATCTCAAGAATTAATCGTTGATTTTATAAGAGTATCATCATCTATTCAACACTCATGTTGGTTATTATATATTATTTGTATTGATATTTATTATTTCACAAACAATATCTAATATAATGTTTTATTATTAGTTTTACTATAGATGTTTTATCTTAAAACCATTCACAAATTTACTCAAAATGGTAAGTGTCTAGGCTTATTTTTTGGGGAAAGTTATTACATTTCACATGTTAGTTTCAATATGAATGTATAATTTGTGTATGTTTACCCCCATTCATATGAATAATTAATTGGACTTATTATGCAATAGGTGTCTTCCACTATAGCCCCTCTATGCATCTATAGGTCTAATGAGACAAATAGATATGGACTTTGTCGAGACCATTCCCATTTTAGATATTGTTTTGGCCGAGGCCTTGATGGTATGTTTCAAATTGTATGGAATTTTAATTTCCCTCATTATGAAGTTATAAATTCAATTCTCAAGAATTTATTAGATGATTATAATACTCAAGATTATGTTTTTTTGTGGCAATATGTACTCAGTTCATATTCCTACCATATTATGTTCACATTTTTCCTCTAAACGCACGTGTTTTTAGTTATTCCCTACATCAATTGTTTATTTTATCTTACACTTTATTGAATAATCTTATTGAGAATTTGATATCACCTCTTTCTTATGTTTTATTTTCCTAGGACATGAAGAGGAATATTTTGAATTACACGCAAAAATAACCAAGGAGTTATCATTGTTGTCAGAGGAGTTTATATGTGGTATTACTTATCTAGTTGTAATTTTGAACTTAGGTATGTATCTTGTTTCCAAAGCTGATAAAATAATTGGTCCATTGGAAATAATATTCCTTGTTTATATTCTAATGTAATAATGTAAGGCACCATCTCTGGGAAACTGTGGTCGGATCTCTATAGTTGGTGTTAGAAGAAATTTAGAAGAAAACATGGAAACTAGACTTAGAAAATGTTGATTATGGAACAAAACACTAAGATAGTATTTAAGGATAAACATACAAGAACATCCTGTATTTTTATTTAGTTAATATATTATATGGATCTTTCTAGTAAATACATCTATGTCTAGATACTAAAATGTGTCATGGATCTGGCACATATGTACCTAGGAGTGAAAACTCTGACAAGGAGTTTCAGGCTAGACCTAGGGTATCCTGGTACACAACAATGGGACTTACTACACACATGGTTTGAAACTCCCAGTGGATATTCTTAGTGTAATTAAAAAATTTTTACAAGCCATTATGAAGGATTTAAATGTAAACTTTTCCACAAGGAAACAATGTTTATGATTATGATATCAACTATGTATAGAATTTCAATTCATGCTATGTATTTTTCTATGATTGTATTATACATTATGATTCATATCCTAATATAATATATTACATTATTTAGAAATGTATACTAGTGTAAGGAATGGGAAACACATTATCATGCATGTCCCATATAGGGATTTTCCATTGATGCAAGATAATTATGAAGGCACTGATGTCGTGACTAGTGTTGAGAAACATATAACTATACTGAAAGAGCTGACTCAGGTACCTTACCTGCATGGAGCATATGGATCCACTATATGTTGGAACAATGTTAGATCTCTTTATGTGACAATAGACTCCATCATTTAATGTGACTACAAACCCATTCATAGCAGAGCAATGGATACGTTCATTAGAGAAGATATTTCTCTCCTTGGGATGTAATGAAAGGAAGAAGGTTGTCTTGGTAGTTTATCATCTGTTAGGAGATTGTGATCAATGGTGGTCACTAATTCAATAGATAATAGAGGAGGAATATATAGAAACACAGAATGGTGGGAATTAACATAACTTTTCTTAGAAAAATACTTTCCTCATGAATAGTGAGATTTTATGGAAAGGCGCTTTCTAAATCTAAAGAAAAAAAAGTTGAGAATGTTGCAATGTATGAAGCAAACATCACAATGATAGAAAGTCATGTTATAGAATATATACATAATCAATGTAAAAAGATTGATAAATTATTTTGTGGTTTAATACCAATCCTTTGGTGGGAACTGGTCTTCCAATCCTTCTCATAATATGAAGATATAGTCTCTTGGGATATTCAGATAGAAAAGGAGTTCTCAAAGTCTTATGACTTTAAAGGAAATCAAGAGAAGAAGAGGGTTTCTGAGAGCTCTAAAAATTTAAATAATGATATGAGGTAGACGAGAATAGTTGACATTTTACACTATGGTAATTGTGGAGAGAAACACCCCAGTGGTTGTTAAAAGAAAAATGGGTGTGCCATAAGTGTGGTAAAAGGATATCATTCTGGTGTTTTCAAGGGGATGAAAGAGTATATTAATGTTCATAAATATAATTTAGGGAAGAGTGGAAACTATGCTAATGATTTTCCAAAGTGTCAATAAAAGGATCCTCAGAAATGGCCAAGGAAGCCGGGACAAGCTTATGCGATCACCACTATTGGTATTGAAATTCCTAATGGCATGGTGGAATATATTTTAATTGCTTCCTCAAAAATATCCAATTATTCAATTTATTTTTGATCATTGAATTATTTCATATCTTCCACGAATTATAAGAAAATTATATATTTCGTATTTGATTTAATAAGGGAGTTTTTTGTTAAAACTCTTAAGGGATGTATCATTGCAGTATAGTTTTGTCAGGGAGTCCCCATTATGGAATGAAAACGTGATTTTTCTGATGAATTTATTATTATACCAATGATTTAATTTGATATAATCCTTTATATGGATTGGATTTCAAAACATGATGTCAAAATTTATTGCAAGAAGAAAGAAGTTATAATTTTTTAGGATGATGTCGAATCCCCGAACATTAGGGTAGAAACAACACCCCATGATTCTCATCTAGATCTCCTCCAGTAGCTCTAATGAATTTAAATATTGGACAGGAATGGAATTCAATAACTATGGAGGAGGAAAGGAATGTTCAAATAGAGGAAGTACCTATTGTAAAAGAATATATTTATGTGTTTCCAGAAGATTTACCTTACATCTTCCAAAGAGGGAAATTGAGTTTTCAATTGACATGATTCTATATTCAATGTCCATATTTGAGACCACTTTTAGAATGTGTATAGTGGAATTAGTAAAACTAAAGAAACAACTAGAGGAATTGAGTGATACAATATTTTTTCACTTGTATTTCTCCATGGGGAGCCCCTATTCTTTTCATTAAGAAGAATGATGGATATATGAGGTTGTGCATTGACTACCTGAGGATTAGTACTATAATAATAAATAACAAGTATCCTACACCTCATATTGATGATTAATTTGATCAAATTGATGAAGCCCAATATTTTGAGAATATTAACCATTTATCTGGATATCAGCAGTTGCTAGTAAGGAATGATGACATTCCAAAGACAATGTTTCAAACTAGGTATTGGCATTACGAGTTTACAGTAATTTCTTTTGGACTGACTAATGTACAATCTATTTTAATGAATCTTATGAATAGAGTTTTTAAAGAATATCTAGATTACTTTGTTGTGGAATTTATTGATGAAATCTTGGTATCCTCGAAAAGATATGAAGACCAGAAAAAACACTTGCGCAATATTCTGAAGACCCTTAGAAGAAATGAATTATAAGTGTAGTTTAGAAAATAGGAATTTTGGCTTCAATATGTTCTCTTTTTGGGAAACATTGTCTCTAAGGATGGAATATCTATTGATCCTATGAACACATTGGTTTTGCAAGGATGGACTACTCCAATAAAAAAAACGGAGGTATATAGTTTTATTGGTTTAGCAGGTTATTATCGTCATTTCATTCCGTTGTTCGCTCATTTAGCCAACTTAATGACCAAGAATGCACGTAAAGGGGTTAAGTTTGTTTGAACAAAATAATGTGAGAAATGTTTTGAGCATTTAAGGAGAAGATTAGTGAATTCTCAGATATAGACTCTACTATTGGGGAATGGTGTATTTTAGATAGAGAGTGATGCATTAAGAAAAGGAATTGGCTAGATTCTTATTGAGAATGATAGAGTTATTTGATATGTATCTATCAAGTTAAATATTAATGAGAAAAACTACACCAATCTAGATTTTGATTTTGCAGCTATAATCTTTGTCCTGATGATATGGAGACATTATCTCTATGGTCCAAAATGTGATGTATAAATGGATTATAAGAGTCCAAAATTTATCTTCTCACCGAAATAACTCAACATGATGAAAAGGTGATGGCTCAAACTACTCAAGGATTATGACTTATCCATACACTACCACCTTGGAAAGGAATATAAGGCAGCTAATGCATTGAGCAGGAAGGAACATGGAGTTCTCAACAAAATGAGAATTGATAAAGATCCTTTGAACATAGATCTACTAAGGATGGATATGGGGATTATCAAATAAGGTGAAACATCACTAATTTTTCATGTGGTTTACCAACCATCCTTATTAGAAAAAATTAAAACTTCACAATCTGATTACGATATCCTACAAAAAAATTAATGTTGTGAAAGAGGGTAAGTTGGTTGAAATCGTAAGTGAAGATGGAATTATGATATTTGGGAAGGGTCTATGTGTTATCTATATACACAATCTAAGAATGGAGTTATTGGATGAATCCCATATCTCAAATTTCTCTATACACCCTAGTAGCACTAAAATGTATAGAGATTTAAAGGAAAATTTCTTGTGGGACAACATGAAGTAAGAAAATACTGATTTTGTATCAAGAAGTTTAGTCTTTCAAAAAATGATACACTAAAGACAACATCCAAGAGGAGTCATGAAACCAATACCTTTTCCAACATGGAAATGGTATGACATCACCATAAATTTTGTCACTATGTTACTGAAAATGTTATGAATGAATGATGTAATATTGGTAATTGTCCATCGAATTATGAAATCTTCACATTTCATTTCTATAAGAGAGGATTTTCCATTGGAGTGCCTAACATGAAAGTATATCAATGATGTTGTGAGATATCATGGAGAAACTCTCTCAATTTTTTCTAATCGTGATCCAAGATTTATATCGACATTCTAGAAAAGTTTTCAGAAAGAATTTTTTACTAGGCTTTGTTTGAGTATTTATTATCATCAGTAAAATGACAAAAAATCAGAAAGGAAAATCCCAACATTATAGGATATGTTGAGATCATATTCACTTGACTTTCATGGTATGTGGGATCAATATTTATATTTGGCAGAGTTTTCCTATAATAATAGTTTCCTTTAATGTTGTATTACCCATAGTTTGAGGTATGTGGACATTTTTTATGCATTTTTATGCATTTAAAGTGCATGGGATGAGTTGGGAAGTGGTTGGGAGAGTTTGGAATGGTTTTGAATGAGTTTAGAGGCTTTTATTAGGGAGCACAGTTTGAGCACGGTTAGGGGAAACTATGCGGGTTCTCCAGGAAACCGTGCAGGGGGAGGAAGTAGGATTTTCATGGCCTGTGCATGGTTTTACAAACTGTGTGAGGAAACCATGCAGACCCCTTCTCTCGAGATAGTGGCTTTTTCACGGTTAGTGCACATTTTTCCAAACTGTGCGGACTAACTGTGCGCCCACTTAAAGTTGGAGATTTTAAAACCAGGCTGCCTCAGGCTTGACCTAAAACACTCCAAATCTTCTCCCACCCAAGCCTCACTCAGTTTTTTTCATTCTCAAAAGATTAAGGTGCTCTCCCACTCGTTTTTAAAGCAATTAAAAGGGGTTTCTTGGTGTTTTGAAGGCAGTTTCTCCTGGGTAAGCCTCTCCTCTTGGTTTCTTTGTGGTTTCCTCTAGATATCCATCTCTCTATCTCTCAGTTTTCTAGATCTAAATCTGTTTCATGTAGATATAGAGTTGGGGTTTCCTTGGGTGTTTAATTTATATATTGTAGATGATAAGAAAGGAGATCTAGAGTGGTTTTTGTGAAGTGTTTGCCCAGTTTGGGGTGCGGTTTCTTATTGGTATTTTTCTCAGGAACCCTAAAGGTAGGTGTCTTCTCTCTCAACTCCACTTGGTTAGAGCTAATGGTTTTGGTTACAATTAATTTTTTGATCTTTGAATTAATTGTGGTTTGATGTGAGAAATTGATTAGATATCCCTTGGGTGATGTTTTGGGGGATTTTTGGGAAAAAGGGGTTTTGTGGGTGAAATGACATTTATGTTGATTTTAAAATAAATATATTAAAATTGTATGGTATGGTTGATTTGTGAAAATGATTTATGGAAATGTTTTCTAATAAAGGGTTTGTTTATTTTGAAATGTTTTTATCATGGAAAATGGTTTTCAATAAATGGGTGATTTATTGATGTGGATTGATATGCAATGGAATTGGTTGATTTCATGTTGTTGTGTCCTTGGTGGGTTTTATGATGGGGCATGGCTTGATGGAAATGTTGTTAGGAAGTGGTAAGAAGTACCACTATAAAAAGGGGATGGATAGTGTATGTAAGGGCCACCATCAAAGGATAGGTGGACAGGAAGTGCTGCTTGGTGTGATGGGTGAATAGGTTGGACAGAAGGTCCACTGTTATAGTTGTTTTGTTGTGCATTACTTTGCAAGTTTGACATTTTTGTGCTAGTGCGAATGATGTAATGGCTTGTGGAAGGTTTAGTTGGATTTCCATTGGTTGGATGGTTAGGGTGAGATGGTTTGGTAAGGGTGTGTTTGGCTTATGGTAATGGTTGAAGTTGTGATTATTTAATATAAACTATTTTATAAAAATGTGTTAATGGTTTAACCTAGTGGCGTGTGTAGGGAAGTCCTTTGGGGAAAACCTACTGAGTTTTCGTACTCACCCCCTAATTTGGCTCTTTGGTGTGTTTGTAGATGTTGTGTACCATGATGTGGGCAATGGTAAGTCATCATCCACCTCTAGGGGTGCATTGTGATGTCTTGGTGGATCTTAGAGCTTGGAGCTTGGTGTATAGCTGTGGTGGTATCATGGAATGTGGTGCTTTGTTGTTTGGTCTTCCACACAATACTCTGATTTTTTGTTGTTTGTTTTCGATTTGGGTTGTATGGTGGAACAAATTGGTTGTCCTCTGGGAATTCATGTAGGAATGTTTTATTAACATGTGTCATATAGTGGTGGTTAATGGATGGTTTGGTTGGTTTTTTCTTAAGGGGAAATCATTCCCCAATTTTATCTTGAAGCCCTCGGTATTTATTTCCAGCCTCTGGCATCTTGGAAACGTCTCTTAAGGCCAAGTAGCCCTCACCGCCTCCTAAATCAAATGAGTTAGGTTTGGGGTGTTACACGTGGTATCTGTTTGTTCAGTCCATAGCTTTCAAGTGGGAGTATTTGTTCAATCATTGGTGTTGATCATTGGTTTTGGGTTGACATTAATTGTGTAATATTCCTTTGAGTCGGGATGATAGTAAGGAATAGGAATGTTAGAACTTGGATTTTATAACATAAAAGGAAGTATCCAACCCTTTTATGCTGAACATCAAGTTACTAGGGAGTTCGGTACATTAGTGTTTTGGAGACACTTATTGGAATTGGATATCTCATTGTCGTGGGTGTAGCCAATGAGATGAGCATGACATGAATGGTAGAAATAACTTCCCACTAGGATGTATATTTCATTGGGCATAATGATTTGTGGGATAAATTGATAAATAGTGTATTTTCAAATGTGTTAAACTCTAATGTGAATAAATTGGGTATTTTTAAAATGGTATGATTTTCACAAATGGTGAATCTTGGAAAATGTGTAAAAGGTGGAAAGCCTTGTTGTGATAGTATTGTGTAATGCATATTGAAATGGGAATTCTTGATGTCTACGGAAGTGAGACTCAGGGTTTTCTATTTTTTGTATATTGAAATGGCACCTGGTAGGCGTCGTAGATACCAACCGAAAGTGGCTGATGAGAACATGGTTGCACCTGAGCCTCAGGTGAACCGGCAGTTAGTACAACATATAGTGCAATCTTTCCAACTTGTGGAAAGTGGGAATAAAGCGGATAAACCAAGTCATGTGGATCATGTGGTTTAGTTTCAAAAGAAAAATCCACCCATATTCAGGGGTGATTTAGATCCATAGAAGGAGGAATCATGGTTGAATATAATGAATAAGATCTTCGTGTTCATGGGAACAACGGTAGAGTTGAAAGTGAAGTTGGACACCTATATGATGGAAGATATTTCCCTTCAGTGGTGGGATTTTGCGATTCAAGATGGAACAGACTAGGGTATGACATGTTAAGTCTTTGAGGAACTGTTTAATAAAAAATTCCACCCACGTACGTTTAGAATTCAGTGCACGACTGATTTCATCAGTCCAAAGAAAAAGAATATGTCTATGATAGAGTATGCATCTAAGTTTATGAATTTAGTGATATTTTCACCCGAGGTGGCGAGTATCATGTTGTTGAAAGATCGTATCTTCGAAGATGGTTTGAGGCAGTACATTCGTTCCAAGATAGTGGTGTTGTGTATAGATGATTACACTGAAATGGTGAATAGAGCCTTGATGGCTAGGTGGGATTTTTTAGGATCTCTGGGTGGAGGAAGCATGGCGGTACCCATGGGGAATAGTGGGAACTCTAACACTGGGATCAGGCGGAGGATGGACACTTATTCTCAGGGTGGGGGCATAGCACATAATCTGATATTAGGATCAGTGAATCTTCCTCCGAAGCCCCAGAGTAAGACAAGATGTTTTCAGTGTGTTTCTACGAGCCACATCAAGCGATATTGTATGGAACAACCTCAAGAATGTCATAATTTAAAGAATATGGGGAATCTGTAGAGTTATTGTCAGAATTCTCCAAGGTCAGGTGCGCGTGACACTCTTCAGGGATCACAGATTTCGTATGCTTCAATGGGACGGGGATAGTAGCACACCCCTTGTCAGCAATGTAAAGTGGGTCATTGTGATTCTCAGAATACCACGACGCCTCAAGAAATTAATAAGAGAATTGTGTGGCAAAAAAATCATTGTTTGGAAATGAGCAGGTTGTGGTGGATGATCAGTTGGGACCATCCTGTGTGCGAGGTACTATTCTTTTAAATTCTACGTTGATTTAAGTTATGTTTGATACATGTTCTTAACACTCTTTTATTGTTGCACGTATGGTTGATTTGCTGGGTTTAAAGGAAGAAATGATGCCTTCGGTTTTGAAACTTCATTCTTCTATGGGTCGAAGAGAGTGTCGAGCCTTCCTATGTAGAGCATGTTATATTTTTGTGGGAGAGGTTGAGATAACCATGAATTTCTTAGTGCTTGAGATGGATGGGAATTATGTAATCCTGAGAATGTATTGGCTCGTGTAATTTAAGGCCCACATCGACTGTAACGTGCGAACAATGGATTTTACGACACATGATGATGTTAGGCATCTCTTTAGAGGAGGGAGGCATGAAAGGAAGGGTGCAACTAGTTTGTTGGCACCAGAAGTGGGAACGTTATCATATCAGTTGGAATTGTTGTCATTGGGATTGGTATACGGTGTTGAGAGGAGTCTTCTTCTGGCTGTGGTGGATCAGTTCATGGATGTGTTTCCTGAATAATTATCTGGGTTACCTCCTATAGGAGAAGTGGAGTTAACATTTGATCTCCTTCGGGGGGCCAGTCATATCTCACTTCCATCTTACCAGATGACACCTACTGCATTTTAGGAATTGAATTTCTAGTTGGAAGAGTTATAAAACAAAGTTTTTATCCCGCCCAGCATATCTCTGTGGGAAGCACCTGTGTTGTTTGTGAAAATGGTGGATGGAACATTAAGGCTCCCTGATGATTACTATATAATTAACCAAGTTATGATAAAGAACATATATCCACTTCCAAAAATTGATGATTTGTTCAACCAGTTGAGGGGAGCCCAGTGGTTCTCCAATATCGGCCTGAGATTAGGATATCATCAATTGCGGGTGAGGAAGGACGATATTCCTAAAACAACTTTTATAAGTAGATATGGCCATTATGAATACGTGGTTAATCCATTTGTTCTAACGAAGGTGCCAGAATTGTTCATGGAATTGATGATTCAGATATTTCAGAGATATCTAGATTCATTTGTGGTGGTGTTTGTAGATGATATTTTGGTGTATTCAAAGAAAAGGGGGGAGCATGAGCAGCACTTGGCGACAGTACTGGGGATCTTGGGGGATCATCGGTTGTATTCCAAATTGTCAAAGTGTGACTTTTGGATCTGGGAAGGTCATTTTTTTACCATGTGATTTCTAAAAGAGTTATTTTAGAGGATCTGGAAAAGATAGAGGTTGTTATCTCGTGGAAACCGCCAAATAATGTGTTTGAGGTACAGAGTTTCCTCTATCTAGTTGGGTATTATCGAAATTTTGTTCATGATTTTTCATGTTTGGCTTCATCGATGATAGCTTTGACAAGAAAGAATGTTCCATTTCAGTGGAATGAATAGTGTCAGCAGTGTTTCGAAGAGATAAAGGGTCACCTTACATCCGCAACAATCTTGGTTTTTCCAGAACCAGTAGAAGGGTACATTGTTTATTCTGATTCATCGGGATCAGGGTTGGGGTGTGTTCTCATGCAAGGGAATCATGGGGTTGCGTATGGATCACTGTAGTTGAGGGTGCATGAGATGAACTACCCAACTCATGATTTGGAATTAGAAGCAGTGGTCCATGCATTGAAAGTGTGGTGTCATTATCTATTTGGTGAGAAATTCACGGTATATATAGATCGTAAGAGATTGAAGCACATTTCCTCACAAAGGGATTAGAACATGAGGAAAAGGAGGTGCATAGAATATCTCCAGATGTTTGATTTTGACTTGATGCACACACCAGGTAAGTGAAATTCGGTGGCAAATTCATTAAGTAGAAAATCATATGCTCATGTGGTAAAACAGGAATCGGACCAGTGGTAGTTGATGTCGCTTATAGCTGACATGAAGTTGGAATGTGAAGACCAGGTCGATAGAGTGGTCTTATTTCTGGTTTTGTTGATTCCTGAATTGGTTGGACTAGTTAAAGAGGCATAGATACTTGATTCTGAGTGTGTGACCATGGGGTTGATACTCAATGGTGGGGAGACCATTGAGGGTTGGAAACTGAATGGAGATTCAGTTTTGTGTTTTCAGAATCAGATGGTTGTACCAGTTTCTTTTTAGGAGGATATTCTCAGGGCATATCATCCTTCCAGGTGTTCTGTTCATCCTAGAATTCAGAAAATGTATAAAGCATTGAAAGCACAGTTCTGGTGGGTTGCTGTGAACAGTAGTTTGGATGGGTTTGTTTCAAGATGCTTGACTTGTCAGTAGGTCAAATCAGAGCATCAGAGGCCAGCGAGAATGTTGCAGTCTTTAGCAATCCCTATTTGAAAGTGGGAGAAAATAGCGATGGATTTTGTCATAGGACTCCTAAGAATGGTTAGAAATCACGATGCCATTTGGGTGATAGTGGATCGGTTAATGAATTCGGCCCATTATATTCCAATTCCTGAATCTCATATAGTGGGGGATTTTTCCAAAATCTATATCCTGGAGGTGGTAAAGAGGCATGGGGTTCCAGTTTCGATTGTATCAGATAGAGATATGAGGTTTACATATCATTTTTGGAAATACATGCAACAATCCCTTGGGACACAGTTGACTATAAGCATAGTGTATCACCCTCAGACGGATGGCCAATCGTAGTGGATGATACAAACATTGGAGGATATGTTTCGGGCTTGTGTCAGGGATTCTGGTGGCTCGTGGGAGGAGCAATTTCTGTTGGTTGAGTTTTTGTACAATAACAGTTATCAAGAATCCATATAAATGGATCCGTTTGAAGCGTTGTATGGGTGGTCGTGTGGTTCTCCACTATGTTGGGTGAAAGCGTGTGAGTCATTGATGGTTGGACCGAGCCTTGTCCAGGAGACTGCGGAGAAGATCATGTTGATCAGGAAGCTAATAGAGATGGCTCAGAGTAGTCAGAAATCATATGTGAATCATCATCGAAGACGGTTGTCGTTCTAGGTGAGTGATCATGTTTTCTTGAGGATCTCTCCTAGGTTGGGACATCGTCGGGTTGGAAAGTAGGGAAAGTTATCTTTGTGGTATATTGGAACTTTTGAGATTCTTAAGTAGGTTGGTGAGGTGGCTCACCATTTGGATTTTCCTCCTAGGTTTATTACGGTGTACAATGTGTTTCATGTGTCACAGTTGAAAAAGTATCAACCGGATAGTGACCATGCGATTCGATGGAATCATGTTTGGCTAGAACCAGATACTTCATTGGGGTATGTGTGAGTGCGGGTTGTGGATAGAAAAAAGAAAGTCTTGTGAGGTAAAATCATCTTCTTAGTTTGTGTTTAGTGGTAATATGGTCAGATTCAAGTTGAGACTTGGGAGAGGGAGAAAGAAATGGTCGAGCAATGGCCCGAGCTCTTTCGGCAAAGGATGGGTTCACTACATTCCAAGGATGGAAATACTAATGGTGGGGAGAATGTAGTACCACTAGTCTGAGGTATGTGGCCTTTATTTATGCATGTTCATGTTTTTAAAGTGCATGGGATGAGTTGGGAAGAGGTTGGGAGAGTTTGGAATGGTTTTGAATGAGTTTGGAGGCTTTTCTTAGGGATCACGGTTTTAGCACGGTTAGGGGAAACCGTGCGAGTTCTCTATGAAACCGTGCGGGGGAAGGCAGTAGGCTTCGCATGGCCTGTGCATGGTTTTCCAAACTGTGAGAGGCAACCGTGTGGACCTTTTCTCTCATGACATTGGCCTGGGCATGGTTAGCACACGTTTTTCCAAACCGTGTGGACTAACTGTGCGCCCACTTAAAGTTGGAGATTTTAAACCTGGGCTCCCTCAGGCTTGACCTAAAACACTCCAAATCTTCACCCACTTGAGCATCACTCGGGATTTTTCATTCTGAGAGATTGAAGGTGCTCTCCTACTCGTTTTGGAAGGGATTCAAAGGGGTTTCTTGGGGTTCTGAAGGCGGTTTCTCCTGGGTAAGTCTCTCCTCTTGGTTTCTTTGAGGTTTCCTGTAGATATTCATCTACATCTCTCTAGGTTTTCTATATCTACATCTGTTTCATGTAGATCTAGAGTTGGGGTTTCCTTGGGTGTTGATTTTATGGCTTGTGGATGATAGGAAAGGAGACCCAGATCGGTTTTCATGAAGTGTTTGCCCGGTATGGGTTGCGGTTTCTTGTGGGTCGATTTCTCGGGAACCCTAATGGTTGGTGACTTCTCTCTCGACTCCACTTGGTTAGTGATAATGGTTTTGGTTACAATTATTATTTTTTTTCTTTGAATTAATTGTATTTTGATGTGAGAAATTGATTAAATATCCATTGGGTGAAGTTTTTGGGAATTTTTGGGAAAAAGGGGTTTTGTGGGTGAAATGGCATTGTTGTTGATTTTAAAATGATGATTTTAAAATGGTATGATATGGTTGATTTGTGAAAATGATTGATGGAAATTTTTTCTAATAAAAAGGTTGTTTTATTGAAATGTTGTTTGGCATGGAAAATGGTTTTCAATAAATGGGTTATTTATGGATGTGGATTGATATGTAATGGAATTGGTTGATTTCATGTTGTTGTGGCCTTGGTGGGTTATTTGATTGGGTATGGCATGATTGGAATGTTGTTTAGAAGTGAAAATAAGTACCACTATAAAAAGGGGATGGATAGAGGATGGAAGGTCCACCATAAAACGATAAGCGGACGAGAAGTGGTGATTGGTGTGATGGGTGAATAGGTTGGATGGAAGCTCCACTGTTATGGTTGTTTTGCTGTGCATTGCTTTGAAAGATGAAAATTTTTGTGCTGGTGTGAATGATGTAATGGATTGCGGCATGTTTGGTTGGATTTCCCTTCGTTGGTTGGTTAGGGTAAGGTGGTTTGGTAAGGGTGTGTTTGTCTTATGGTAATGGTTGAACTTGTGATTATTTTATATAAACTATTTTATATAAATTTTCTAATGGTTTTATCCTAGTGGAGTTTGTAGGGAAGTCATTTGGGGTAAACCTACTAAGTTTTAGTACTCACCCCCTACTTTGGCACTTTGGTGTGTTTTCAGATGTTGTGTACCATGACGTGGGCAATGGTAAGTCATCATCCACCTCTAGGGGTGCATTGTGATGTCTTGGTGGAGCTTAGAGCTTGGAGCTTGGTGTAGAGTTGTGGTGGTATCATTGAATGTGGCGCTTTGTTGTTTGGTCTTCCACACAATACTCTAATTTTTTTGTTTGTTTTGGGTTTGGGTTGTATGGTGGAACAAATTGGTTGTCTTCTGGGAATTCATATTGGAATGTTTTATTAACATGCGTCATGTAGTGGTGGTTAATGGATGGTGTGGTTGGTTTTTTCTTAAGGGAAAATCATTCCCCAATTTGATCATGAAGCTCTCGACATTTATTTCTAGCCTCTGGCATCCTGGGAATGTCGCTTAAGGGCATGAAGCCCTCACCACCTCCTCAAGCCAATGAGGTAGGGGTGGGGTGTTACATGTGGTATCAGTTTGTTTGGTCTTTATCTTTCAAGTGGGATCAGTTGTTCAATAATTGGTGTTGATCATTGGTTTTGGGTTGACATTGGTTGTGGTATATTCCTTTGAGTCGAGATGGTAGAAAGGCATAATAATGTCATAACATGGATTGTATATCATAAAAGGAAGTCACTAACCATTTTATGCTGAAGTTCAAATTACCCGGGAGTTCGGTACATAAGTGTTTTGGAGACACTTATTGGAATTGGATATATCATTGTCGTGGGTGTAGCCTTTGAGGTGAGCATGGCATGCATAATATAAATGACTTCCCACTAGGATGCATATTTTATTGGGCATAATGATTTGTGGGATGAATTGAGAAATGGTGGTTTTTCAAATGTGTTAAATTCTAATGTGAATAAATTGCGTATATTGAAAATGGTATGATTATAAAAAATGGTGAAGCATGGAAAATGTGGAAAAGGCGGAAAGCCTCACTGTGATAGTGTTGTGTAATACAAACTGAAATGGGAATTCTTGATGTCTACGGAAGTGAGACTTAGGGTTGTTTGTTTTCTGTTTATAGAAATGGCACAAGGTAGGCGTCGTAGAGACCAACCGGAAGTGGCCGATGAGAACATGGTTTCACCTGAGCCTCAGGTGAACAAAAAGTTAGTACAACATATAGTGCAAGCTTTCCAAGTTGTGGAAGGTAAAAACAAAGAAGATGAACCCATTCATGTGGATCATGCAGTTCAATTTCAAAAGGAAAATCCACCCATCTTCAGGGGTGATTTACAGCCAGATAGGGCGGAAGCATGGTTTAATAGAATGAAGAAGATCTTAGAGTTCTTGGGAAAATCGGTAGATTTGAAAGTGAATTTGGCCACCTATATGTTGGAAGATATTTCCCTTCAGTTGTGGGAGTTGGCAGTTCAAGCTGGAATAGTCTAGGGTATGAGGTGGTAAGTCTTTGAGGAATTGTTTAATAAACAATTCCACCCATGTACGTTTAGAATTCAGCACACGACTGATTTCATCAGTCTAAAGAAAGAGCATATGTTCGTGATAGAATATGAAGCTAATTTTGTGGACTTAGTGAGATTTTCACCCGAGGTGGAGGGTAACACACGTTGTTGAAAGATCGTATCTTCAAAGATGGTTTGAGTCAGGACATTCGTTCCAATATAGCGGTGTTGTGTATAGATGATTACACAGAAATGGTGGATAGATCCTTGATGGCTAAGAGGGATTTGTTGGGAGCTCTGGGCGGAGGAAGCATGGTGGTACCCATGGGGAATAGTGGGAACTCTAACGCTGGGATCAGGAGGAGGAGGGACACTTATTCTCAGGGCGGGGGCATGGCACATAATCTGACAGAAGGATCAGTGAATCTTCCTCTGAAGCGCTAGAGCAAGACGAGATGTTTTCAGTGTGGTTATACGAGCCACATCAAGCGGGATTGTATGGAACAACCTCTAGGATGTCATAATTGAAAGCAGATGGGGCATCTGCAGAGTTATTGTCGGAATGCTCCAAGGTCATGTGTGCGAGACACTCCTTAGGGATGACAGACGTCGTATGCTTCAATGGGATGGGGATAGTAGCAGACCGCTTGTCAGTAAAGTAAAGTGGGTCATGGTGATTCTCGGAATACCATGATGCCTCAGCAAAGCAATAAAGATCATTGTGTGAAAAAAAGCGTTGTTTAGAACTGAGCAGGTTGTGGTGGATGATCAGTCGGGACCATCCACTATGCGAGGTACTATTATTTTAAATTCTACCTTGATTCAAGCTATGTTTGATACAGGTGCTTCACACTCTTTTATTGCTTCATGTATGGTTGAGTTGCTGGGTTTAAGGGAATAAATGATGCCTTCGGTATTGAAACTTCATTATCCTATGGGTCGAAGAGAGTGTCCAGCCTTCTTTTGTAGAGCATGTTCTATTATTGTGGGTGAGGTTGAGAAAACCTAGAATTTCTTAGTACTTGAGATGGATGGGTATTATGTAATCCTGGGAATGGATTGGCTCATGGCGTTTAAATCTTATGTCGACTGTAATGTGCGGACAGTGGATTTTACGACACACGATGACGTTAGGCGTCTCTTTAGAGAAGGGAGACATGAAAAGCAGGGTGCAACGGGTTTGTTGGCACCAGCAGTGGGCACGTTATCGTATCCATTGGCGGTGTTCTCATTGGAATTGGTAGACAGTGTTGAGGAGATTGTTCTTCTAGCTAAAGTGGATCATTTCATGGATGTTTTTCCTGAATAATTATTTGGGTTACCTCCCGTAAGAGAAGCGGAGTTTACGATTGATCTTCTTCCAGGGACCAATCCTATCTCACTTCCATCTTTCCAGATGGCACCTACTGAATTTGCAGGAATTGAAATTCCAGTTGTAAGAGTTAGAAAACAAATGGTTTAACCATCCTAACACATCTCCAAGGGAAATGCATGTGTTGTTTTTCAAAAAGGAGGATGGAACATTGAGGCTCTGTGTTGATTATTGTAGAATTAGCCAAGTTATGATAAAGAACAGATACCCACTTCCATGAATTGATGATTTGTTCAACCAATTGAGGGGATCCCAGTGGTTCTCTAAGATCGACATGAGATTAGGATATCATCAATTGCGGGTGAGGAAGGACGATATTCCTAAAACAGCTTTCAGAATTAGATATAGCCATTATGAATATGTGGTTAAGCCCTTTGGTCTAACGAATGTGCTAGAAGTGTTCATGGAATTGATGAATCAAATATTTTAGAGATATATGGATTCATTTTTGGTGGTGTTTATAGATGATATTTTGGTGTATTCAAAGAAAGTGGTGGAGCATGAGTGGAACTTGGCGACAGTGCTGGGGATATTGAGGGATCAGCGGTTGTATTCCAAACTGTCAAAGTGCAAATCTTGGATACAGGAAGTTCATTTTCAAGGCGATGTGATTTCTGAAAGAGCTGTTTTAGTGGATCCAAAAAAGATAGAGGTTGTTATCTCGTGGCAACCGCCAATGAATGTGTTTGAGGTACAAAGTTTCCTATATCTAGCTGGGTATTATTGACATTTTCTTCATGATATTTCATGTTTGGCTTCACCGATGAGAGCTTTGACAAGAAAAAATGTTCCATTATATTGGAATGAATAGTTTCAGTAGTGTTTCGAAGAGCTAAAGGGTCTCCTTACATCAGCATCAATCTTGGTTTTTCCAGAACTAGTAGTAGGGTACATGGTGTATTGCGATGCATCGAAATCAGGTTTGGGGAGCGTTCTCATGCAAGGTAATCATGTGGTTGCATATGGATCACTGCAGTTGAGGGTGCATGAGATGAACTACCCAACTCATGATTTGGAATTGGAAGTATAGGTCCATGCCTTGAAAGTGTGGTGTCATTATCTCTTCGGTGAGAAATTCACGGTATATACAGATCATAAGAGATTGAAACACATTTTCTCACAAATGGATTTGAACATGAGGCAAAGTAAATGGATGTAATATCTCAAGATGTTTGATTTTGACTTGATGTACACACCTGGTAAGGGAAATTTGGTGGAGGAATCATTAAGTAGAAAACCATATGCTAATGAGGTAAAACGGGAATCAGATCAGTGGCAGTTGATGTTGGTTATAGATGACATGCATTTGGAATGTGAAGACCAGGTCGATAGAGTGGTCTTATTTTCTAGTTTTTTTGATTCCTGAATTAGTTGGCCTATTTGAAGAGCCCCGGATATCTGATTCTGAGTGTGTGACCATGGGGTTGAGACCCAATGGTGGGGAGACCATTGAGGGTTGGAAACTGAATGAAGATTCAGTTTTGTGTTTTCGGTATCATATTGTTGTACCAGTTGCTTTTCAGGAGGATCTTCTCAGGGCGTATCATCCTTCCAGGTGGGCTATTCATCCTGGGATTCAGAAAATGTATAAAACATTGAATGCATAGATCTGGTGGGTTTATATGAAAAGTAGTTTGGATGGGTTTGTTTCGAGATTCTTAACTTGTCAGCAGGTCAAATTAGAGCATCATAGGCCAATGGGAATGTTGCAGTCTTTACCAATCCCTATTTGGAATTGGGAGAAAATAGCGATGGATTTTATTATAGGTCTCCTAAGAACGGTCAGAAATCATGAAGCCATTTGGGTGATCGGCTAATGAAATCAGCCCATTTCATTCCAATTCGTGAATCTCATATAGTGGAGGATCTGTCCCAAATCTATATCCTGTGGGTGGTAAAGAGGCATGGTGTTCCAGTTTCGATTGTATTAGATAGAGATCCGAGGTTTATATATCATTTTCGGAAATACATGCTGAAAGACCTTGGGACACTGTTAACTATAAGTTATCAGGCATCCATACATATGGTTCCGTTTGAAGTGTTGTATTGGCGGCCATGTTGTTCTCCACTATGTCGGGTGGAAGCGGGTGGGTCGTCGATGGTTGGACCGAGCCTTGTCCAGGAGACTGCGGAGAAGATCAAGTTTATTAGGAAGAGAATGGATATGGCTTAGAGTCATCAGATATCGTATATGGATCATCATCGATGGTCGTTGTCATTCTAGGTGAGTGATCATGTTTTTCTTGAGGATCTCTCCTAGGCTGGGACATTATTGATTTGGCAAGAAGGGAAAGTTATCTTTGAGGTATATTAGACCTTTTGAGATTCTTGAGTGGGTGGGTGAGGTGGCTGACCATTTGGGTTTTCCACCTAGGTTCAGTGTGGTGAACAATGTGTTTCATGTGTTTCAGTTGAAAAAGTATCAACCGGATCATGACCATGCGATTTGATGGGATCATGTTTGGCAAGAATCAGATGCTTTGTTGGGTCATGCATGAGTGTGGGTTGTGGATAGGCAAGAGAAAGTCTTGTGTGGTAAAATCATCTACTTAGTTAGTGTTTTGTGGCAACATGGTCAGATTTAAGAGGAGACTTGGGAGAAGAAGAAAGAGATGGTCGGGCAATGGCCCGAGCTCTTTCGGCAAAGGATGGGTTCTCTACTTACCAAGGATGGAAAAACCAATGGTGGGGAGAATGTAGTACCCCTAGTTTGAGTTATGTGGCCTTTATATATGAATTTTAATGTGTTTAAAGTGTATGGGATGAGTTGGGAAGAAGATGGGATAGTTTGGAATGGTTTTGAATGAGTTTGGAGGCTTTTATTAGGGAGCAAGGTTTGATCACAGTTAGGTGAAACCGTGCGGGTTCTCCAAGAAACCGTGTGTGTGGGGGGGAGTAAGTAGGCTTCGCATGGACTATGCATGATTTTACAAACCGTGTGAGGCAAACGTGCATACCCTAGCTCTTGAGACAGTGGCTTGCACACGATTAGCGCACGGTTTTCCAAACTGTGCGGACTAACCGTGCAACCACTTAAAGTTGGATTTTTTTAAACCCAGGCTTCCTTAGGCTTGACCTAAAAAACTCAAAATCTTCTCCCACTCGAGCGTCACTTGGGATTTTGGGTTCTTAGAGGTTTAAGGTGCTCTCCCACTTATTTTTGACGTGATTTAATGGGGTTTCTTGGTGTTTTGAAGGTCGTTTCTCCCGGGTAAGTCTCTACTATTGGTTTTTTTGTGGTTTACTCTAGATCTTCATATCCCTCTATCTCAGTTTTCTAGATCTACATCCTTTTAATGTAGATATAGTGTTGGGGTGGCCATGGGTGTTAATTGTAAGGCTTTGGGATGATAGGTAAGGAGATCTAGAAAGGTTTTCGTGAAGCGTTTGCCCGGTTTGTGGTGCCGTTGCTTGTGGGTCAATTTCATTGGAACCCTAAAGGTAGGTGGCTTCTCTCTCAACAACACATGATTATAGCTAATGGTTTTGGTTACAATTAATTTTTTGTGATTCGAATTAATTGTGGTTTGATTTGTAGAATTGATTTGATATCCCTAGGGTGATATTTTGGGGGATTTTTGGGGAAAATGGGTTTTTTTGGGTGAAATGGTGTTGTTGTTGATTTTAAAATGGAGATTTTAAAATTGTATTCTATGGTTGACTTGTGAAAATGATTAATGGATGTGGTTCTCAATAAATAGGTTGTTGTATTGAAAGGTTGTTTTTCATGGAAAATGATTTTCAATAAATGGGTGATTTATTGAAGTGGATTGATTTGAAATGGAATTGGTTGATTTCATATTGTTGTGACCTTGGTGGGTATATGCTTGGGTATGGCTTGATTGGAATGTTGTGTGGAAGTGGCGAGAAGTACCACTATAAAAAGGGGATGGATAGTGGATGGAAGGGCCACCATAAAAGGACAAGGGAACGGGAAGTGCTGCTTGGTGTGATGGGTGAACAGGTTGGACAGAAGCTCCACTGTTATGGTTATTTTTTGTGTATTACTTTATAAGTTGTAAATTGTTGTGCTAGTGTGAGAATTATGTAATGGATTGTGTCATGTTTTATTTGCTTTCCCTTGGTTGTTTGGTTTGGGTGAGATGTCTTAGTAGGGGTGTGTTTGGATTATGGTAATGGTTACACTTGTGGTTATTTTTTGCAAACTGTTTTATATAAATGTGCTAACAGTTTTATCCTAATGGTGTTTGTAGGGATGTCATTTGGGGAAAATCAACTATGTTTTAGTACTCAACCCCTGTTTTGGAACTTTGGTGTCATTTAAGATGTTGTGTACTATGACGTGGGAAAAGGTAAGGCATCCTCCTCCTCTAGGGGTGCATTATGATGTCTTGGTGGAGCTTGGACCTTGGAGCTTGGTGTAGAGCTGTGGTGGTATCATGGCACATGGTGGTTTGTTGTTTGGTCTTCCGCATAGTACACTGATTTTGTGTTGTTTTTTTGGGTTTTGGTTGTATGGTGGAAACAGTTGGTGTCCTATTGGAATTAATGTTGGAATATTTTATTGAAATGCATCATATAGTGGTGGTTATTGGATGGTTCAGTTGGTTTTTTCTTAAAGGAAAATCATTCCCTAATTTGATCTTGAAGACCATGACATTTATTTCTAGCCTTTGGCATCTTGGGAACATCGATTAAGGCCATGTAGCCCTCCATGCCTCCTCAATCGAATGAGGTTGGGGTGGGGTGTTACAAATGTATTCAAATGGAACTATATGAAGTACTGTATGGATTGAGATTTCATATGCCAACTAGATGGGATGAAGTTTGAGAGATTAATCTTATGGGCCCATAGCTTGTGGAGGAAACAAAAGTGAAGGTAAATACTATTCAAGGACATCTCAATGAAACTCCAAGAAGACAAAAAATATTTTTTGACAATCTGAGGAAGGATTTAGAGTTTCAAGTGGGAAATCATGTTTCCTTAAAAGTATCTCCATGGAAGAATGTTTTAAGAGTTGGGAGGAAAGTGAAACTGAGCCCTTTTTACATTGTCCCTTTTGAATTTCTAGAGAGAATTGTAGCTATTTCATATCATTTGGCTATGCCACATAGCTTGTCTAAAGTAAAAAATGTGTTCCATGTCTCATTACTGAGAATGTACAAGCCAGACCCAATGTTTTCCCTCATATATGAAGGTATAGAATTGGAACCAGATCTATCTTAAAGTGAAGAGCCAATCCATATTCTGACCACTATTGAACATGTGCTGAGGAATCAGACTAATCGACTGGTGAAAATACTTTGGAAAATCATAAAATCAAAGAGTAAACACAGGATCTAGAGAATCTTGTGATGAAGAACTACCCAAATATTTTTGTGATGTAACATTTTGGTAATTTCGAGGATGAATTTTTTTAAAGAGGTGATAATGTAACAACATAAGATTATACACATAAATTTATTATTAAATTCATGAAACACCATGTCACTACAAAACACCACATTAATATATCATATCCCATAAAGATAATTTTACCACCTTGGTGTTTTTAATTTTGAAATAATGACATATATAGTTGCATTGAGTAAGATACTTAGTGTTTGATAATACAAACTTAAATTTTAGTGAATGGTAACAAACCATTATGAATATTAATAGGAATAGTAATATGACCATTATTAATAGTATATTTTATTATTATTTTATTGTCTTATGTTTATAAGATAATGATATGTTGATTAAAATTTTAAGGTGATATAAAACCAATTGTACTTATAAAATTTTTATTTTTTGAATAAATTTTATTTTTTTAAAAAAATTAAACAAATAATAAATATATAATTATTTTCAAAAATTTAGTTCATTTTTGAATTCTACACAATGAAAAATTATTGGGGTGAATTTTTTGGAATTTTCTTAAATACTCAATTTTTTTATGAATAGTAAAATACGGTAATTTTACATATATATTCATTATCTGTTAAATTAACTATTTATAGAGTCACAAATGATATAATAAAATATTATTCACACCCACATGCACATGTTACTATTCTAGCTAACAATATTAAATTTTATTGGCTGTATTTGGAAAAATAATAAAATAAAGCGTAAAATAATGGGAAAACCCTCCTATCATCCACTATAAAAACCCCTCCCTCCATCTTCTCTTAAATACTCTCAATCCTTGAAACATGTCAATATTACACTCTAATATCCTCCCAAGATCCTATAAAACATCAAACATCCCTTGGTCTTATAAAAATACCAAAATATTTCTTCTAAAGAGGTTCTCAAGGAAGATTACTTCAAGAGGTGAATTCCTCTTTTCATTTCTTTTATTTAAAGTTCATTTATTTTTTTGTTTACTAAAATACTTTAATCAAAATGTTGGGATAAATTTATTAACATAAATGTAATAAAATATTGTTATTATAAATTAGTAAATCTTCATCATCTCTTCTTTCCCATCCATTTATTCAGGAAATGAAAACATCATCCGAGATGTGTTAGTTTCTCACAATTAAGGACGATGAGTTCTCAATTTATATTACCATATTCAATTACGGTCATGAAACCACTTTTATATTTGAACCAGACTATTACATATCTATTATAACTTATTTAGGTTTCTGGAATCATTTTTTACACAGGATGTTAATTTATAATTCAAAATGAGTTTGTTGTGAACAAAAAACAGCCAATTAACCCCAATAATTGTCATTAATGTTAAATATAAGTATTAATATTCACTCCAAATAACCAAATGGATTATATGAGCATGTAATATTATGTTTTTTAATTAAATAAATACAACTTATATTCTGGAAAATGATTCTCATTATACATGTTTATCCGTACACGAATATGAGTAAACAGATCATGAAAACCAAGGAACAAAACACTCCCAAATAATAAAATTGAATCTATTAACCCATCAAAATCCCATGAATGAAAATAATAAGTTTTTAATAAATTAATTAATTATAGTGGATATTCAGTAATCATTAAATTATTAACCTAAATTTGATTATTCAGGTCATTAAGATCAAGTGAGGAACACCATCAGACTTAATGTAAGTGTTTTCCACCTGTACATCCACATTCAAGCAGGTTACATTTATTTTCTACTTACCTAAATTAGATTATTATTAATTATTATGCAATCCTCATAAATTATAGGTGAATGTTATTTATATTGGTACTAACTAAAATCATACATTCATTTATGGATAAATATATTTTTTAAAAGGATCTTTCTAAAATTCTTCTCGAAATACAAGCCTGTCTTAGGAGAATTTTTAAAATTAATAACCATTACCAAGGGCACTCTATAATATTTTTTTAGAAACAATAATATTTCTAAAACCATAAATTTTATTATAAAATAAATAATTTACTTCATTTTTTTATGCAGACACTTTTCCAAGAGACCACTTCTTTTCAAATTAAAAGTGAATTTATCTCAAAAATTACTCGATGATTTTATAAGAGTATCTTCATGAGTTTAAATAATCCAATTAATTATTATGTATTATTGGGATTAATTATTATGATATAATATACAATATTTAATTTAATTTTTTATTATTATTTTGAATGTGGATGTTTTATCTTAAAACCATTCAAAATTTTACTTTGAATAGTTAGTGTTTATGCATAATGTTTGTGGAATGTTATTATATTTCATATGTTATTTTCAAGATGAATGTATATTTTGTTTATTTTTACCCCCATTAATATGATGAATGCATTGGACTTATAATGTTATGCGTGGGTCCATATATAACCCCTCGATGCATCGATATGACTAATGAGGCAAATAGATATGGACTTGGACGATGCGTTGCCCATTTTTAGATATGGTTTTGGTCGAGGCCTTTATCATTTTTAGATTTCTTGGAAGAGGTATTTAAAGTATTTTTCATAATATCCAACATCTGCATTTAACTCATTATGAAGCTATAAATTCAATGTTAATATGGTTATTTGACTAGTAGAAAACACATGATTATGTTCTATTTTGAAAATATTTACTCAACTCATATTCCTATTATATTATGTTGATATTTTTTCGTTAAATTTATTTTTTTTCAATTATTCAACATGACTAATATTTATTTTATCTTCCACTATATTTCGTAATTTTATTGAGCGTTTGAGCTCACCCCTTTCTAATGTTTCATTTTCCTAGGATATAAAGAGGTATATTATGAATGACATGTAGAAAAAACCTAGGAGTTATAGATTTTGTCAAAAGTTTTTCTATATTGAATTTTTTTTCAATTTGTAAATTTTATCTTTTTTATGTTTCTTGTTTCAGAATATGCTAAACTACTCTGTCCTTCCAGATTTATATTCCTTGTTTATATACTGAGGTAATAAAATAAGGCAATATCTATGGGGAACTAGGGTCTGGTACTTACATAGTTGTAGGTGAAAAAATTATAATAACAACATCTAAATATATTTTGGATAGTTAATTTATTATATAATTATTTAATATGAATAATTTGGGGGTAGAGAATGAAAATAAAACAAAAGAGCTTGTTTAAGGATGTTACCTCTTCTTTGAGTGACCCCTTCTGGTTTTCACCAAATGGATTCATTATTTCGACTAATTCCCATAGTTAAGCCTCTATGATGGGGGGAGGGAGTGATTTTTTTAGTTTAATTGGGAATTTTTTGAATGATATATAATGGCTAGATATGTGTTATGAGAGAACGAGGAGAGGAGGCCTTTTATAAGTTTGTATAAGGATACATTGGGTAATCTTGAAAGGATTTGTGTGCTACTCAAGTTTGAATTGTCCACTAAGGGTTAATAATATATAATTATATATTCTTAGATGTTTAATTCTTCAAAAATTTCCATAAAATAATTTTTATACAATTTTGTGGTCATTTTTTCACCTATTATTCCAAGATTCATCATTATGTATATTTTTTTTACCTTAATCATTGTAATTAATTATACTTACAGTCACTAATAACATTGGTCAAAACTATATTTTTCTTAATATAAATTATATTTTCAATTTATTTCAAATATAGAATAATTTTTTATGAATTCTAATTGCATAAATTGAAGAAATCAATTTAAAAATAATCTGGCAGGCGGGATGAGAACAAGTGTTTTTTTAAGTAAAACAATGTTCAAAAGATTGCTATGTTTTTATATATAAATTCAATAATATAAAATAAAATGACATAAATTGGATTTATATATATATAATTTAATCAATTATACTTAAAAACCAATAAAAACATAACTTACCTCTATAAATAAATTAGTTTAATTTTTTTCATTTAAAAAATATCATTTTTCATTATTCATCAAAGCATGATTCTTCACAGAAAAATTCCAAAACATTAACCGAAAATAAATTTTGATATTATGTTTTAAAAAATGAAGTTACCTTTTCTAAATGAAAATTATAAATATTTTAAAAATTATATTTGAAGTGGGTTCTTGTGTAACAGGAGTTAAAATTACCCTTAGTAAAAAATAAAACTTTTTATTCATAAAATTAGATTTATTCTTATCTTATTTCTGTAAATTCTAGTGGATGAGTGAAAAAAAAATTATTAAATGTTAATAATATAAATTTTATGAAAAATAATCATAAAAAGTGTATTGTTTAATTTATTGATAAAAAAATTGTATTCTTTATATATAAAAATAGATTGCATAGAAAAGGGATTTCATTATTCTAAAATAATTACTATTTCATTTCTAAATAAATGATAACTAAATAATTAATTTTATATACATGTGTAAACCATAGTTTTATAATTTATTCAATGTCATCCATATATTATATTCTAAAATCTAGGTAATAATTATAGTAACATTTTAAAAACAATTTTAGTAGAATATTGCAGTTTCGTAAAACTCATCATTGTGTATAACATAAGTTCTCTATGGAACTTAAAATTGTGTATAACTCATGAAAAAAATAGTATTTCATGTACCAAAAGATAATATTAGTTATTTTTGTAGTAAAATATTAACATGGTTTTTCATGAAACTAAATCCAAACATAGTGGTTTCATATAATACAAGATATATTTGTTGTTATGTGAAATGAAAAAGTCAAAAATAATAAATTATTCAAAGTAAAATTCACAAAATATTGGTGTGTTAAATTTTACCCCTATCAAAATGATTTTTTCCAAACAATTTATTTTGTATAATAATTGGTTTAATACTTTAAATATCATTTCATATAATCCCATGTCGTAAAAATGAATACTAAAAATTCCTTTTAAAAGTAAATTAAAAAACCTAATAGTTATTCAATGTAAATATTTACTAGGTTTGCACATTTGAGAACACATGATTTACTTGAAATCATGGACATGAAAGAGAAATATGACTATCATTTTATTATGTATAGTAATAAATAATATGGTTAGTAGAAGGTTAATGATCACAAAACCATAACTCAAAGTGTTTTAAAAAATGTCATTGATATAATAAAAAATGGTGATGATGGGAATACAATTTATTTCAAGTCAATGTTCAAAAAGATAAATATGTTTAATTTGAAGATATAAATTCTTGATTTCAACACAATATCATCTTTTATTTTTTTCCTGACCAATTTTCTCATCATCTCTTAATCCAAAAATTTAGGTTAGTTTGTTACATTTTAAGCACTGACAAATTGTAAGTTACATATATAGAACAACAACTCATTCCATCTGTATTTAGTTATCATTATAGTAAAATGGTCAGTATAGGTTCTCTAATATACTTGAATCCTTATATATTGAGAAAATAATAAAATATTTAAAACTTCATTTGATATTTAACTTAAACTATTCCTTAAAAGGATAACATTATAACCCTTTATAATAATTAATGTACAAAAATTTAGAAATAATGTCTCTAAATTTCTTAAAAATTATTTATCATTAATCCCCCATATATAATAAATTATCTCTTGCTTGTCACATTCCAAATATGTGAATCCCTTCACAATGTTTTCTATCCAAATATTGAAATAAACTGAACTACCATTATTCATTATTAAAAACATGAATTCATTCCTATTTTAAAGATTATTGGATATATTCCTTAAATCCCAAAAAACATTTTAAAATAAATCCATGATGACATAGAACACTTTTTCAACAAATTAATAGTAATTTCCATGGAAATTTGTAATATCCATTTAACTTAAACCACAACCATCTAATTACCCAATCAAAGAAAAAATTTCTCAATGTTATGTGTTACTTTCCCTTAACCAATATATCAACTTTCCATAAATCACTTTTCTAGGTCAAAAACACCATTCAATATATTTTTGAAAATCCTTAGTAGAAAATATATACTTCATGACTCATATAACATAATTATTAAATTCAAAAAAATACACTTCAATAAACCAAATTTTTTTAGTAAACCATTACTATGACTTCATCATCATATTCCATAACACCCTTTACTAGAATATAAAATATAACCATTTTTTAAGGTTACTCATCGTTAATTAAATCATGTAAATAATAATGTTAGAACATCTAATATGTTTCACATATCATTAACTATCTCTTTATCTTTAGTAGTATAACCAATTCTCGTACCACCTTCTATATTATCTTCAAAAGATTTCCAATTAAGTAATTCATTTTCCTAATGCACAAAATTTCCACATATGAAACATTCTATGTTAAATAAGTTTATTCTATTTTCCACTATAGACTAAGACTAGAAAGAATTTTTTGATCCACACTTATCATTGAAGAACATATAATCATGAAAAATTACTTATTGGATTCCTAAATCTTATCACCTTATTTTAAATCTATGACACCTTATAATTTACCGTAGAAAAATAACTAGAAATATCATTATATATATCCCTAGAGATCTCACTAATGTTTTATCATCCTAACATCCAAAAATTGACTAAAAATGTCCTTTGATACTAACTATAATGACCTAGATTTAACATACTTGGATATTACACTATTTTTGTTGAATATTTAACACATTAAAAAATTTCAATCCCAAGGACAAAAATAGTTTAGTGTATTTTGAAACTTATAAAATATTATTATAATTTAGTGGAGCATATTAAACATCTCCTATAAAGATCACCCCCTTTATTACTCACATTTAAAATCTTTTCTTCATAACAAGGGAAAAAAACCTATGAAAGGGGTGATCTCAGAAGTTCAGTAAGGGAAATTAAAGGTGATTCATAAACATAACATGATAATAAGGGTAAGTGAACATGTGAATAAAAAATAAAGGTTATAACCAACATATCAAGGATCCTATACATTATTTATTGTATAAATATTTAAAATTCAAAATACAAGAATTATAAGGGTGCTAAATCATCATAAATCATTCGTGAACCATAATATCATGTCATATTTGTGTGGCATCAAGAAAAATATAAAAAACCATTTCATGTGTAAAGATTAAATACCAATACCATAAATATAGTGGGTTAGGAAATACCTTTCCCCTTGGTGTATCAGGATGAACCTATTTCCCATTACGAATCTGGAGACATATTTTTACCATTGTGGATTAGGTTATACATGTTTCTCTTTGTGGATCTTGAAACATTAGTTTCCCATTATGGATTAGGACACATGTGTTTCCTATTATGGATTCGGACACACATGTTTCTAATTGTGGATTAGTCTCTTTGAATTATTTCCAATCATTATCTAATCATATATAAACCATTACCCAATTAATTAGAGAGAGATATAGGCCCTACCCATCAAATAAAGAAAATAATACAATCATGTGCCAGATGATCATAAACGTTCATAATATCATACCCCATTAAAAGAAAAATGCATCATAAATATTTAATAATATCGTAACTTGTGGAAAATATACATCTTTCATAATCATTTAATCATAGAATAATCCATGGAAGGAATTTGGTTTCAAAATCATTTTATAATGGAATAAATTGTGGAAGGGAAATGAGTTTCATAAAAAACTTGAGATCTTATAAAAAATCATTCATAGAAAAAATGAGAATGGTTTAATTTTATTATATCCCTAGTAAGTTAAAATATATATAAAATAATGCCATCTTAGATATAGAATGATTTCCAAACATAATATTGAGCGTTTCTTAATGAAAATAACCATTATTTGAAAATAACATTTAATAACATAAAAAATCATTGAAATTCATTTCTTCAAAAACCACACTGAAAAATTATAAAATAATCATTAAAAATAATTTAAAACATTTAAATATAAAATACACTTTCCTCTTAAAAGAATTATTTTGAAATCATAATTTTTTTGAAAACCTTATTCTTTGAGAATAACCTTGCAAACTTATATATGGGTTTTTTAAAACCAATTTTAAATTTTTTTAATTTTTTTGATATAATTTTCCTTGAAAATGATCTTATAAGAACACTTTGATAAATTATTAAATAAAGTTTTCAGAAACATAGTTTTTGAATAAAATAAATATCTGACTAAAGAGAAAAATAATGTCATATTTTCTTAAAACAAATTATTAATTATATTAAGTACCATAGAGTTGAAAAATTGTTCCAAGTTATAGTATATAATGAATAAAAATATTATAAGATAAATCATAGGAATTCTTGATAGATGAATCATAAGTGTTCATAAATGGAAGTATAATTATTATCAATCTCGATAAATAATGAGATTATAACAATAAACTAATACTAACTTGGAAACATTGAATCATAATACCCCTGAAATAATAAAATTAAATGATGCATAAAATGTAAAAAAGTAATTACATTGATGATATTACAGTTCAAATGGTCATATATACACCACACTAATAGGTCCATAACAAAAAATACATCTCAAATATGGAAAATTGAGACAAAATTATCTTACTGATTTAGTAACTTTTGAAATGTAAAACCTCATGAAATAGAGAAAAATTTGATGTGTAAATATAAAAAAATTTAACTATAATAATCATATAATAAATTCATGGTATGTAAATACACCACAAAAAAATTGATGATTATGTCATAATTCCCATAGAAATAAACTAGAGACTAGAAAACCTACTTAATACTTGAGTAAGTTTTGAATCATTTTATCTGTGAAAGTGTTAAATAAATTTAAATATTAAATATATATATATAAAATATGATTATTATATAAAATTAAATAGGTCAATATATGCACCACACAATAGTAATAATTGGTGAATATGGAATATATCTCACAGAAATAAATGTGAGACGATAAAACCCTTACTTTATTTCTTAAATTTATTCATACATGTTAAAAACTCATGTATAATAAATTATAGTTTATTATAAATATAATTAGGAACCATATTATTATATATAATAAAAATATAATTTTTATGACTTTTTACAACCCATTTATTAAAAATATCATGTTAAAGATTTGTTTCTTATAGTAATAACTTTGTTTTTTCTATATATGTTTTTTACTTTATTCATTTTCTTCTTAATCATATCTTGATTTAAATATATAAATAATATAAACAATGATTTAAATATCATATATATTTATTATATATATACTTATAATAATATTTAAAATATATAAATATAAAATGGAATACACCGTTCATGGATATGATTGGTCTTACGTATGCATGAATGAAATTTCCGTTTTCTTGTCCCATTGAATGAAATAAATTTAAATTATGTATGTGCATATATGTTATTATTATAGTATAAATTTTTATTCACAAATATTATATAAATTTACTAACCACATACATTTTATATTTTATGTATAGTGTGAATCAATCACATCACTTTGAGGAGAAGATAGTCTACACATCCAAAAAAGAAGTTATCATATTCCTATTAAATGAAAATAATGAAGGAAAATTTTATATAATTACATAGAAAGAAAAAATAAATCATAAATATCATATATATATAACATTAAAATAATATTTCAATCATAATTCCCAAAAAAGATAGATGGTAAAAGAAAAATGAATGATATCATTTCGTGAAATAGTATTTCACCGTACACACGAACCGTAAGTTCGTTACCCATTTTGTGGATGTTTTGTGTTGGTGTTAGGTTAAACCATTATAAAACACTATATCAAAATATGTAGGATAAATAATTTATAATTTAATCATATAATAAGAATAATTTATGTGGTTGATAAAGAAAGTTAAATAGAAGACCTTGTTGAATGATGTAACATCATCTTTGGGTAACCAATTTTGTTTTAAAAAAGGGGTCTTGGGTTATATTTATACACAAACTGATTCCTCTAGGATGATAGGATGGTTTTTGATAGTTTTTAGGGTAATTTAAAGATGATCCAAAAGGTATTGAGTGCTATAATGAGAGGATTAAGGGGGGAATCCTTTTATAAGTGGGGAAAATAAAATATTTGGTATTATTGAAAATATTTGATTGCTCCACATGTTTTATTTATCCAAAAAGGGTTAAAGTTATACCATTATATAAAATTATTGGTTTAATGGTATAAATATGTCAATAAAATAATTTTTATAGAAGTTTAGGGTATTTTTTTAAACTTTATACAATAAGTATTATCATTAATTAATCTTGTTTTTACATTAATGACTATAGATGATTTTATTTAATTTCACTAATATTTTCAATAAGAAAGAATATTTAAATTACTTGATATTATATATTATGTTTACTAAAAATATGGAATCCATTTTTTAGGAATTATAGTCTTTTATGTGGCATAAATTGATTTAAAATTAAATGCATAAACGGGATGAGGCATCAGGTTTCGGAATTGGAAAAATGTTCAAAGATTTGCTAATTTTATATATATAAATTCCTCAAAAGTGGTTTGTTTAATTTGTTAATTTATGGTGGTGTTTTTATGTAGAACTGTACTTTTCTTTGAAAAGTAATATATATGTTCTGAAGTTGTTTTTTTTTCATTTCTAACTAATTGATAACCAAAGGATTCATGTTACACACATGTGTAATCGGTAGATTTATAATTTAGTAAATCTCATTAATATCTACCATTCTAACAGATAGGTGATAATTATAATAATATTTTAGTAAAAATAGTGACACCATATTGTATTTTGGTAAAAGTCATCCTTGCGTGTAACTCATTCTGTCAAAGGAACTTGGCATGATGTGTAACAGAAGCGAAACATAGTTTTTAATGTAAAATAAGACAATCTAGGTGTTTCATGTAGTGAATGTTAAAATTGGAGGATTGTGAAAAAATAAAAATTGATTTACATCAAACAACACAAGGTATATTCATTTTTTCCTGAAAAGAAAAATATATAAATAATTAAATTATTTCCATTTTTTAAAAAAAATCTTTAAGTTTTACATATACACCATATCCTGACATGGAGTTTGAAAATAGAAGGTTGAACGAATTCTAAAAAATAATATACTATTTTAAAATTTATTAAATCAACCTTATAATTGAATTTAATTTTCAATATAACAGTTTTTATTTCAACATTAAGGTTCCATTTTTTTTGTAATTGTTAGAGAGCTATTTAAATCTACAAATGTATCTCTCTCATTTTTTAAATTCATTAAATAATTATTTTTAGATGATCAATTCAGATTTATCTATATAGAATAGTTTCATTTGAGGTCGAAACTGGATTGATGTCTTTACTATTTGATTCATTCATAGTAATATCATATCACTATCACAATGAATTAATTTTAGATAACTCAAAAAGTACGTAAAGAGTCATACCAGAGTAATTATGCCCATATTAAAAATAAAAATGATGATAGATCTCATATATCATGATTAAAAATATATGAGTAAAATAAATGGATTAGTAATCAATTATCTATTAATTTATGTTATTTAAAATACGTATTTTTTCTATACATATGAAACACCAGTGGAATGACCATAATTCATGTTTACCCTGGTAGATAGAATATGAAAGAGGTTTTATTTCCACTTAGATTTTTTATCTTTGATGGGTATTAGAGAATATTAAATCTTCTTATTGCGTCTTCACTATAAAAAGAGTTGGATCTATTAGAATTTGAATATATGAGATAATTAAGATATAGAAAATAAAGAAAGGGGTTGGGGGTAAATGAATCCAGGTTTAAAAAGGGTTACATTACACATGAAACACACATATATATATAAATGGGATGTTTTTTTTCGAAATTATTACTACCATAGAAAACTAAACGAAAGTTGTCACTATAAACTCTTACATAGTTATTGCTCTTACATTTTGAGATTAAAAAAATTTCATGTAAAGTGAAAAAAATTAATTACTTATGATCATAAGGGATGTACCACTTCATGTAGTTATGTTTCTCATGGGATAGACCACATGTCATGTTGTATAAGGTCATATTCTATGAATCATAACCATATTGTTTTACGTTATGTGGTAAGGACAAAATTTTATGTAGTTTAGTGATTTGTAATACGGTCCTTGTGATGTGTTGTTTATTGTCATGTGACAAGGACTTCATGAATCCATTGTGAATTTATCTATTGTACTTCTTAGGAATCCTCACATTACAGTTAGGTAAAATTTTATTTATATCTGTTATGATAAGACATTAGGCTCCATTTTGAATATAACTTATGTTTTATCAATGTTTATTCACACTTGAAAGTGTTTCTTTAGATATATAATTGGTATCATCAACGGTAACATGAATTCCCTATGAAAAATTAGTGTGGATATCCATTTATTATAGATCTCCCAAGATGTGGGATAATGATGAAAATCAAGGTAATGTAATTATTAACACATATACTCATTAATATTCTATAATCAATCCATCCTTATATGTTGTCACTCACCTTTAAGAAGATGATTAAAAATATCTATTTAGAGTGAGGGAAAATAAACCACAATATTTTAAATAACATTATTTTAAAACAACAATGAATATGGGGTATTCTATTTTTACTTCTTGAGATGGTGTGTAATAGACCAACCTGAGTTAACTAGATCAGTGACACTAGTCATCCCATTATGGGGTGTGGTATAACAAAGATAACAAAACATGTCTAGATTATATGATAAACAATACATGAAAATATAGTGAAAATGGAAATGAAGATAGATACTACATAAACCCAAACTTAACACACATTGAAATTACATCATCTTATATGAATATTTAGTTCACTATAATAATATATGCCCAAGTACCGTAATATCTTAGTGTCTTTTGGAAACATGGAAAAAAATATTCTATCTTGGAGAAAAAACATCAATATCTCCCAAAAAAATCTCCACCATTAGTACTTCTAGCTAATACATTTCTTTATAACTTAGGGAAATAAAACATATGAAAGGGGTGAGCTTAGATGCTCAAAAGGCATAAATAAAGGAAATGCATAAGTATAATATGAAAAAAGGGTACAAAACCTAAGAATAACATTTGAAGATCATACCATACATATTAGATATCATAATAATTATCGGTGGTTCATAATAAATAGATTATAATAGAATTAAGATAATAATTCATGAAAGCATTACATAGGAATATGACAAGGAATTTGCGGCATAAACATTGTCTTATAATGTTTTCAACATTTATAAGTAGATAAAGGTTCACTCATTAAGTCAAGGACATGAAATTAACCTCCCATATCAACTTAGGGACATACAATAAGGTCTATGCATAACACTATGATGGTGTAATTAGGTTTAAGAATAACCTTATGGACATGAAACCTGGTCCATTCATAGCATTGTGAATTTGTAATCAGGTTCATGCATAAAATATCAAACATGTAATCGAGTTCACGCATAAACTTTTGGAAATGCATCGAGGTCCATGCATAACGTTGTGACCACTTAATAAGGTTCCCAAAAAACATTATGAACATGTATCCAGGTTCATGCGTAAACATATGGAAATGAAACCAGGTTCATGCATGTCATTGTGAACAGGTAATTAGGTTCTCTTATTAATTTTTGAACAATAAATCAGGTTTACACATAACATATATACTCATGAGTCATCCATCATTTCTCAATGCTTTGGACGGAGATATATATCCATCCTGAGACATAATAATATCATGAATAAGAGTGCCAGAATATTATAAACAATAATCATACCATAACCAATTAAATGAGATATACATCATGAACAATTAATCATATCATTACCTATGTAAAATTGGTAGGTCTCATAATCCCACCCATGAAAGTATGATGGTTTCAAAAGCATGTTCCCATGAAAGAGAAAAGAGTTTCACTAACATCATCACATCAGAACATTAAATTTTTGTAGTATTAATATGAATATAAAAAATGAATAATTAACCTAAAAAGGGATGAGTAACACCAAAAGATATTATATTATATGGGAAATAATTTTAAAAGATCATTTAAAAACAGTTCTTTTAAAAAATACACATTCTTCTTGAAAATTTATTTTTAAAAACAAAAAATCCATTCAAAACAATTTTCCATGAAATCATATGATACCTGATTGAAGACGTTTTGAAAACCATTTCCTTAGAAAAATATGAAATCATATAAAGAAGTCAAGAAATCGTTTCGAAAAAAATTTACATGAAAACTTTTCAAAGAATAGTGAAAAACTTTTGAAAAAAAATTATTTGAATGTAATTTGAAAACATATAAATAATGATTATTAACAATGAAAAAAATTTAAAAAATCTTTTTTTCTATGAAATTTACCTTCAGGGATCATTTTATTTTTTTAAACATGGTTTTTTAAAATAAAACAAGGTTCCAACCGAAAAAAGAAATAATATAATATTTGTTTAAAAATATTTTCTTAACTATCACATGAACCAAATAGTGGAAATTGTTTTTTTAATTAATTTATATATCTTAAATAAATATAATATAAATAACCTCATGATTTTTTTTGAGATATGGATAAAAAAATTTCATCAAAGAAGTCTAAAAAGTGACAATCACGAAAAAGATGAGATATTTTTCAGTAAACTCTTATCACATGGTAACATGGGATAATACTCTCTATTTAAGAAAAGGAAATCTAATAAAGATTAAAATATCATAAAAAGGTATATTTATCATATAAAATTTTAAATTATATTTTATACACAAAAAATAATAATTTATGTGTATAACCAAACCTGAGTATCATCGAAGGAAAATTGAGACAAAACTATTTTACCGATTTGGTAACATTGTAAAATTAAAACCCATGAAAGAAATATCATAAAATGAATATGTAAATAAAATTTAATTAATTATAATAGGCATATAAATAAATAATGTTATGTACATACACCAAAAAAATATGTTAGTGGTGAATAAGTAATTTATCTCACAGAAATAAATGTTAGATGAGATTCTCTTACTTTAACCTTAATATTGTTTTGTTGTTTTTATCCCACTATATAGTGGTTTAAAATATGTTAGTATCTTATAAAAACATATAATTTTTTATAATTTTATATATCATCTACTTATAATTTCTTATTACCTGTTTGTTAATAATCGTTCGTTATCTTTACTATTTTTGGAGTTTATTGCCTAGTTTTCTCAAGTATGTTTTGACTAGTTATTTAATTATAATGTTACTTAGATCATGGTTTCATCATCTTATGGATATAAAACATGATCTATGTTTCTTATATATTGAGTACATATCTATTTAGAAAAATTTATAATGTCTGGGGATACGAAATGAGATTCACCATTCACGCAGACGATAGTCTACACGTACGCATGAATGCTACATTCATTTCATTGATGTATTAAAAGAATTAAAAGAAAATTATATACTTATATTTTCATTATAGTTTCATATATATTTAATATATGTTACATTGGATTATTAATCCCATATTTTTTACATTCTATGTAAGGCATGAACGAGTCACATCTCTTTGAAGGGGCTGTAGTCCACACTTTCTCAAATGAAAGTATTGTATTTACACAAGATAGAAAGAATAAATTTTTTTTCTAAATAAAACTAAAATATGAATAAAGATATTATAAATATAATATATAATATAAAAAAAATATAGTTTTCATTATAATGGCCACCATTAAAGGTGGTAAAGAAAAAATGAACAATCATCATTTCATGAGGCAGTAGTTCACTATACACAAAAACCATATGTTAGTTACCCATTAGATAAAGGTGTTTATAAGTGTAGGTAAAGATAATAACATATCCAAATACTAGTATATTTTGGATACTTTTTTTTATTTAATAATGGAATAATAATAGTATAAGGAGTGGAGAAGTAAATTAAATAAATGAGATCGTTGGAAATAGTCACCTTAAAATTGGGAAACTATTATTGGTGTATACTAAAGGGATTCTTTAGAAGGAGTTATTGTAGAAAAGGAGGCTTAAAGGTAGTGGATATGGATTTTTTTAATTCTATTTGGGAATTTATTTTCTTACCCTATGTGTTATGAGGGGTTTCAGGAAGTGGGATATGTTTTGGCCTTTTATAGTGGAGGAGGAGTGTCACTGTTGTAATATTTTGAAAAAGGAATTCCATACACATTTTTCAAATTTAAAAATGATAAAATAATGTAAAAAACTATATAAAATTTATTATAGGGTATGAGTATTTCCATCCAATATTTATTGGATAATTTTACAAGTCATTTTTTGGTGTTAGAGTTATGGTTTATCCCTTATTATGATTAATTTAGACTTAATAATTATACGTAATTGTAATCGTATTGATTAATAATTTCGGAAAAAACAATGTTTATATTGTTATATATTATAAATTATTCTGATGTCAAATATGGACTAATTTTTCTAAATTCCAATCACATAAGTGTTATTTTTAAATTTAATATTCACCCCGCAAGCGGGATGATAATGTGGGTTTTAATGTAAAAATGATTGAATGTTTGCTATGTTTTAATAGTCAATATAAAATTTCAATTTATTATAATAGCATAAATTATATTAACTGAGAAAATATGATCTAATTAGAATTTAAAATCAACATAATTTATAATTTATCAGTATAAATATATTATATGAATAATCATTTTTAAATAAAATTCAGTATTTCTAAATATTCATTAAAAATTAATCTTCATAGGAAATGACAAAAAATTGCCCAAATAGATTTTTTATGATTAATTTAAAAATATAATGTTTATTTTGACATATTAAATCCATATAAGATTCAAATTATATTATTTAAAATGGGTTCTACATTAAAAGGCTATAAATTTGACTTTATAAAAATATTGGTTTTTATGTGTGAAATAGAGTTTGTTTACATTTTTCCTATCAAATCCAATGGATGAATATAAATTATATTTGATTTAAAATTTAATATATATATATATATATATATTAAAATCATTCACTTATTTTGATTAATTTAGTTTATCACAAAAAAACACCTTTGGAAGCATATAAAGGATAACAAAATTTCTTTTTATATTCATTTGGTTCATAATTTCATTTATAATTAATTAGTTTCTAATGAATTAGTTTTATATCTATATAACCCCTAAATTTTCAAAAGTTATTTAATATGATTCACAACTACTTATTTAATGACATGGTTATATCTTAATATGTTTAATAATAATGATTCAATGATAAATCATTGCCAAGTCATATTCATTCTTTCATTTAGTGTTAGATATCGAAGAAAGTCACTTCTGCGTGTAACATAATCTAAAATTGTATGTATATCATTATAATTCATAAAATAAATTTTATTAATTTAATAAATTAAATATATTGTACAGTATCAGGATATTATATTCCCATTTACACTTAGTGTTGTGTATAATAGATGCCAAGTCGATGTTGAGTATAATGCAAGACATGTTGGTGTCATGTAGCACATGTCATTTGGTTTCAAGTAAAACGAATTTTTGACATTGTTCAATAAAAAACCTCAATAAAAATTAATTTATTCAGAAAAAAATAGTTCATAAAAACTCATGGTGTTACACTCTACCACCCTCAAAATGAATTTTTCCTTCAAAATTCATTTGGGTTATCAAGAGTTTTATATTTTAAAGTTCCTTTCACATAATACCATATCATAAAAATGAATACTAATACTTAATTTTTAAAAGAAAAGTTGTAAAGTTAATGGTTTCCTAATGTAACAAATAAATAGGTCTCCACATAAGAGAACATATTTGGTAAGTGAAAACATCAATATGGAAGAGAAATCTAACTATGATGTTATGTTTGAGACTAGTACAGAACATGGCCAGGAAAAATTTACAATCAGAAATACACAAATCATTGATTATGTAAGGGATGATTTGATTCGTTATAAAAGAAAGTAATAAGATAATCATAATATATGATAACATAGAAAACTTTTTCAAATGATACTTTATTAGTTCTGAGGTAATCAGGTCTATCTAATTTAATTTATCCAAATTAGTCATCTATTTATCCATGTGAAACAAAAAAATTTCAACATCATGATAACATTAAGGGTTACCTTACCCTAAAATTTTATTACCTTTATAATTATTTGTCACCCTTAAATATATAATTTTAAATCTTTAAACAAAACTTATACTAAAAATTATTATATATTTCATTATTTATCCAAAATTATTCTTAAAAAATTATTTAGGATTCATCCACATATTCCTTAAAACCTATCTCATAGAATATATGAATCATGTATTAAGGTTCCTTACCCAAAATCTAATCATGCTTCTTATGATTAATGTAAACAATAATATAATATCATAACATACCTTTTACATGTTGTTTTGGGTCACATTATCTTTAAATGTATAACCAATACATTTACTACATTCCTTATTCTCTTTATGATATTTCTACATGGGAAATCAATTTTTGTAATTCCAATTATTTAGACATCAGAATAATTCAATATTAACCATGAACCTTTTAGTTCTCTTAATTGATATAAAGTAGAAAGTTGAAGGTGAGAAATATATATTATATAAGAAAACTACATAACCATGAAATATTACTTATAATATGTCTAAATTATGACACCTTCCATAATATATGATAACGAAGATTCATCCTAGGTTATTCACAGTAATATTCTATTCAAATCCTCTATAATGGTTGACATAGAGTTTGTGAATGTCCAAAGCATATCACCAAAGAGTGTTAGACTGGGTCTGCAGAAAGGCCCATTTTCAGGTAGCAGATTACACCGAGTCAGGCCCAGAACATCTTGTCGAAGTTTATTCTCCTAGGTACATCTTTTACAGATCCACATACACTTCTAGTATTCAAAGAAGGATGTATTTCAAGAAAATCACTTTATTTATACTTTACCAAAATTGTAGTACATTTTAATGTAATATTTTTTATACTTAGACTTATCCTTAGAGACATCCCTATACATATTACTAGAAATACCCATAGGGATCTCACTAAGGTTTTTTAATCCCAGTTTCCAAATGTTGACTAAAAATTTCCTTTGATAAAAACTATAGAGACCTAGGATTAACATACATGGATATTACCAAATATGAGACAAATATTTAATACACTAAAAACATACATGTGTGAGGACATAATAGTTTATTGTATTTGGAAATATTAAAATAAAATACTTTATCCTGGTGAAAGATCTTCAAAATATCCCAAAAAGATATCAACCATTAGTACTTCTACCTAAATCCCTTATTCGTAAACTGGGGAAAGGAAATACTAGAAATGGGGAATCTTAAATGTTCAGTAGGGGTAATGAATGGAAATGAATAAGTAAAACATGAACAAACGGTATGGAACTAGAGAATGAAATTTGAAGATCATACCATGTATATTAAAGATCATTATAAGGATCAAAAATTAATAAAAAATGCATTATAATATAATTAAAAATATAATTCAAGACATCATAAAATAGGAATAAGACATGGAATTTTGGAATGATCATCATCTTATAACATTGTTAACATGTATATATTGAAACAGGTTCACTCATAATGTTTATGACATGAGATCAGCCCCCACCTCAACTTATGGACATGTAACTGGGTCAACGAATAACATTTTCAACGTGTAATTAGATTTATGCATAACCTTATAGACATGAAAATAAGTCCATAATTTTTTTTAATATGTAATCAGGTTCACACATAACAATGTGAATAGTTAATATAGTTTATGCATAAACTTATAAACATGAAAACATGACTTCACATAACTTTATGAACATGTGATAATGTTCACTCATAACATCCTAAACTTTTAATTATGTTAACGCATATACTTATTCACATCAAACCAGGACCATGCATGACATTATGACCAAGAAATAAGTTTCATGTATAACATTGTGAACATGAAATAGTGATTACACATAACATATATACTCATGAGTCATCCATCGTTACCTAATGCATTGGAGAGAGATATCGATCCAAACTAGGAAATGAAAAAAATAATACATGAGATTGACAAAATATTATAGAAAATAATCAAATCATAATACATGAAATGGGGTAAGCATCATGTACCTTCGATCACATCATTTCCTTGGGAAAATAGGTTTGCCTCATAATGACCACCTTTGAAAAGAAGTGGGTATGAAAAGTATATTACCATTGAAATAGAAATGGTTTTCTCAAATATAATACCATAAAAAAGATAACCATTAATAGGAATTATATTAATGGAAAAGTTGATTTATTTACACATAACACCATGAGTAACACCAACAGAAGTTATCATAGATGAGAAATAATTTTGAATGATCTTTTCAAAACATTTCTTAAGAAAAATATTCTCTCTTACTAGGAAATGATTTTTAAGAATATAAATCCTTTAGAAATCAATTTTCATTGAAAACATATAAAACGATATTGAAAACCTTTTGAAAACTATCTCATTGAAGATACATTTAAACTATATAAAGAAATACTGAAAATGTTTTCCAAACATTTTACTGAGAAAATTATGAAAGAACTGTGAACAAAATTGAAAACCATTTTTTTAAAATAATATGAACACTCAGAAATAAAGCTTTATAACAATGAAAAACAATTTTAAATCCTTTTTCCATGAAAAATATATTCAAGGAACATTAGAAAATATTTTTGAAAATACCTTTTAGAATAAGGTTTTTGATGTAAAACAGATTTCCGATTGAAGAGAGAAATATAGTCTGATTTTCCTTAATTTTTTTATGAATTTTATTTAGTACCATAGACTGGATAATGGTTGTAATACAAGAATATATATTAAAAAAATACTATAATGATAATAATGAGTGATATTTAGATATGGGACATAATTCTTATTCAAATAATCATAATCATTTAAAATCTCATAATGTGTTGAGATTGTTTCAACAAACACTTATCACATGGTAACTTGGGATCATAATATAAGTGTAAGAAAAAGAAATATAATGAATCTTAAAATATGATGAAGATAATTATATTCATTATATAACATGTAAAATTGAGTTATTTACACTTTGAAAAATAATATAAGTGTAAAATCTAACATGAGTCACAAAGAAAGAAAATTGAGAATTTTTTTTTACCAATTTGGTAACAATTGAATCATAAAGACCATGAAATAATGATCAAAATATGGATATGTAAAGAACTATGAATGTAAGTATAAGATATATATAATTTACCGATGGTCAGTACATACACCACAAAAAATTAGTGAGTGGTGAATAAGGCATGTATCTCATGGAAATAAAAGTGAGACGAAACTCCCTTGCCATAACCTTAATTTTTTTGTGTTTTATTTATATTAATTATAGTGGTTTAAAATGTTGTATAATTTTTTGAGATAAGAAATGAAATTTACCATTTATGGGGATGGTAGGTCATTTGTATGCATAATGGTTACTTTAATTTCTTTATTGTTTTAAAATATTTAAAAGTAAATGATATTATTATATTATAAAGGCAGTATCATATCTATGTTTGAGGAAGTTTGGAATTTTAGGAATCCATCTAGGTAGATATTTTCTGAACCTAATTGTTTTGATAGGTTTCGTAAGTGGGAGGATTGGTGGCCTTTTGGGGTGGCGGAGGAGTGTAACTCTTGTAATATTTTGAAAAGGGAAGTCCATGAACGTTTTTCACATTTCACATAGTTCCAAAAATGTACCCAATTAAATTAAAGGGATGATTGTTTCAAAATCTGTCTAGTTAGTATCTCTTGGACGTGTGTGTTGGTTATCTTGGTCATTACGGTTGAGGTATAGTCTAATATTATTCTTAAATTAATCTTAATCGTTGAAATTAATTCTAATAGATTTCAATAATATTTTGGTAAAAAAATTGTTCTTGATAGAAAATATGAATTCATCTAATATAAAATAATGAATCAATTTTTTTAAATTCCTATAACGTAAGTGGAAGAAATTAATTTAAAATTCATCATGTAGTCGGGATGAAAATGTGGGTTTTAAATAAAAAATGATCGAAATATTTTTATGTTTTAATATTCAATTCAATATTGAAATTGATTCGGATGACCTAAATTTTATTTGTTGATAAAATATGTTCTATTTAAACTTTTAAATCAATTAATATAAATTAATTAGAAGAAAAAATAGTTTGGAATTAAATTTTAGTATTTCAAATAATTAATTAATTAATTAATATTCATATAAAAATTCAAAAAATTCACCCTAAAATAATTTTTATGTTTCTAATCCAAATATGAAATTTATTTAGTCATATTAAAAATATAAAATTGTCAAATGTTGTATTTAAAATGGGTTATACATTAGAAGGTTTTAAATTTTCTTTTATAAAAATATTGATTTTTTTTGTGTGAAATTGGACTTCTTCTTAACTTATCCCGAGAAAAACTAATGAATTTAATTAAAAAATATTTTATTTAATTTTTAACATATATATTTCATTAAAATCACTCATTTATTGTGATGAATTTTTTTATCAAGAAAAAAAATCATTTGGAAGTAGGAAAATAATAATAATATTCTTCTTCATATTCAATTGGTTCTTAGTTTCGTTTATAATTAATCAGTTACCAATGCATTTATTAAATATTTATATAAACAATAAATTTTCATAATTTAGTTAATAGTATTCATAACTACTTATTTAATGTCTAGGTTATATCTTATTATATTGAATAATAATGTTTTAATAATATATCGTTGTCTGGTAACATTCAGTCTTGTATGTTGTGTAAGCTATCAAAGAAAGTCATTCTTTCGTGTAACACATGCTAACATGGTGTGGTTTTCATAAAAATCCAAAGAATATATTATATTCATTTTAATAGTAAATATGTTTAAAAGTATCCAATTATTATATTTCCGATTATTCATGGTGTTGTATATAGCGAATTCCAAGTCAGTGTTGCATGTTAGGCAATCCAATTTGGTGTCATGTAGTGCATTCTAGGATGAATTCATTTGAAATGATTTTTTTAGTTAGTAAAATAATATACCTCAATGGAAATAAATTTATTCAAAAAAGAAAGTTCATAGAAGCTTTGTGTGTTATAAATACAACTATTCCAAACTATCTAAAGAGGGAGTATGTCGATTCCTGACAAACAAGTCTCCTTGTAACTAACTTTCACCTCCACAAGTCTTCTCAAATATAAATAATTTCCTAATAAGATGCCAATGTTTTATATCATTCCCTTCTATATATCTTTTTCCTGCAATACAAGGTCTATATCCACCCAAAATAAATTGTAGGGTGTGAGGGATAGATCCTAGAATGAACCCACTGAGTAATCTATACATGTTATAATATGAATGATACCCAAGTATTAGATTTAAATCAAAAATATATTTGTAAGAATTTTTATTAATGATATATTTTGAATAGATTTCTCACAGTTTCTGTGGGTTCTCCCCAAAATAATTATCATGATTTCCAATGATTGAAATATTCCATCCATGAAAATCTAGGTGGATTGATCAAAATATAAATATTCATGTCATGCATGTCCCGTGAATTAATGTACCATTGAATAAAAAACCATAAACATCAATTAAGCATCTAGTCAGGGTCTACACTATGATACAATACAAACTAGACACTCATGAGCCTAAAAGTAATAATGTTGTATCCACATAATATAGATTCCCCCATAGTCCATTGATATCTAAGTGGTTACCTCATATTGGTGTCACAGAAACTAAGGCCACCCGTATCTATTTCTCGACACACCCAAGGTACCCATATGCTATGTATTCCAATTTCAATTTGAAAAACTATACTAATATTTTTATAAAACCATTTCAAATCCAATCCAATACACCTCATGTTTTTAAAATCCATTTTCTTCAAATCAAGGAAATTCCAATCTCAAAGAAAAATCCTATTTAAAATATATACCCACTCCCTTTTCAATTTAAACACCGGAAATTTCAATAAAAATCTCATGGTAAAAATATGAACAATATTAAATTCATGAAATTGGAATTCTTAAATTGATTAACACACCTCATGGATGTGGAAAACCAAACAACCTTTTACGATAGGTATTGAAAAATACAAGAGCATCCTTTGATATAAAATGCACGAAAAAATTGAAAAGGATTGATATAAATCCTTAATTGATGAAAAACTATATCCAAACCATGATTTCCACAAAAAATAATAAATAACTAGAAGTAACACTTACCTAAAGGGGATAAATCAAATAAAAATGGTGATCAATCATAGAACAAATCAATCTTGATGGAAAGGAGTTAGCCAATATCTCCTAGGGACCACTCTATGTCAAGCATGGAAGGCTACACATAGAATGAATGAAATATATCATCCATATAGTGTCAAAAAAAACCTACACAATGTTATTTAAATAGAAGGTAAGACATTTACATGTCATGAAATCCTAGGGGACCGTGTACAATTAAAAAAACATCACATTCATATAAAAAACATCATTTTTATACATAGACGACATGTAAACCAATCATTCCATGTACCCAGTTCATGGTTTCTCCCTAGAATCCATTACAGGGTCTGTACATTACATACATGGTATGTATGTTCCTAGTAAATAGTTTAATATATAGGTTTTTACCTTGAAAATTACAAAAAAAATCATGAAATCACCATTATAGGTATCCTCTCAATTTCATTATCGATAATAATCTCCAAACAAAAGAATATAAACCCCAATATGAAATTATAAAATACCTAATAAAAAAAGTAAAGGGGTATTTCAATATCCCCACCATTAAATACTACTATTGTAATAATGTGTTTAAGATACTATATCCAAAAAAGTGAAGGACAATGCTACCTCATCAATGAAACTTTCTCCCATGTCTTTTTCTGATTTGGTCTACTCGGCCACAGTACATAGAATATGGGGATCATTTTACTGCATAGTAACTTATCCTAACGATCCATAATCTAAAATTTATACTCAACAAAAGTGGTATCATGTTCATGATCTACATCATGCTAGATAATCAAATTGGAAGGATCTGGTATATTTTTCCTCAGCATGGAAACATGAAAAACATCAATAAAATAAGTCAAACTAGATGGCATGTCCAAACAATTGACCTCCCTACCCATTTTTTCTACAATCTAAAAGGATCCTACTATCCTCGGTGCTAACTTACTCTACTTACCCAACTAAAAATTTCCCAAGATAGGTGAGTCATTGATAATATAAAAATCACCATCAACATACTCCAGTATCCAATGAAGATAGTTCACATTTTATTTTTAAGAACTCTATGCCACGATCAAATCCCTCTGGATCAACTGAACCTTCACTATCATCTCCAAAACCAGAATCAACCCAACCAAGTAATATTATCCCAATGTTTTTTAGAAAAAGGTAGATCGACATGGAATTCCATAAGAATCATCAAGGGGAATCATCATGATAAAATAGTGATAACTATTTTTTATAGAAAAACCTTATAAAATAAAAATTACTATCCAAAGATGAACCAATTTCAAGAACACAACCCAATTGAATATACTCAAGAACCTAGATATCCCCCATATCATTTCATTCACATATAGATGATAATTCATGTTCACTTTAAACTAGAATCTCATTTACTCATCAAAACCGTTCCAGAATCAAGATATAAACCTTGATACCCAATCAGAAACAATTTTAGAGAGAACCTCCTAAAGTCTCAAAATCTTTTTAATATATAAGTCCCCAAGCTATTCTACATTATTCATTTTTTAATTGTAATAAATGGAGTGATTATTCTTTTTGTTGATAATATCTGAAATTGAATCCTTCCCAAAAGGAGTCCATGGTAATATAATGATCAAGTCCATTGTAATTTCATTCCTCTTCTATACCATAATATGTAATGGTTGTGAAACCCCATGTTTCAAATTCTTTCACTAGGGCATGCCAACTTGTGCGTTATTGTTTTATATAGTGTAATTGTTACACTATATTACCAATTTCCAAATGGGTGAATCTTTCATCACTTTAATCAATTATGTTTGCTGCTTGATACAAATTGGATGATGGGATGTCAGTTCATCCTTCCATGGATACCTCCTTGGAACTCTTCTCCTTGTTTGTGTCTCCCTCCAAGAGTTAAGTCATGTTCCTTGAACTCATTCTAGGTTTCATTTCTTTATAGATTACATTTAAATACACTGTATATATCTGGATATTTCATTAGGTGTCGATAGAGTGGTAACCATTAGGTAGGAGAGTAGTCACATTGGGAATCACTGGAATATCTGGATTTTAGGAACATTGGCCACCTATATTTTTACTCATAAGAGTGAATATAATGGAGGAAACTTAGGTTCATAACCCAAGGAATCCCATTTCAATCATTATGTATCTAACACAAGATAAATGTATATTTTAAGGCTTTCAAAACTAGAATACCATATTTTAAATAAGGTAGTCTATGCCGTTGGAAAATATCATAAAATCCTTTAACCTTATGAAACCCATGTAGAGAATGAGGTAGTTGATTCTATTGAAACATTTCATCCAAGGTGTTCATCTTAGGCATCCAATTTTTAGAAAGAGGAATGTATTTAGAGTCACAAGTTTAACATCTTATGGAGATAGCTTGGAGCACGAGATTAACATATTGTGGATATAATGCATTGATCAGGAAACCTCATTGAGGCAGATTGAGGAAGTGCATCCCTATAATGGAATATGTCTCACATGTAAGTTTATTAACTCATGCATCAAAATTTCCCATTGAGACATATCATAGAGGTGTGACCTATAAATTTATGATTTCACACCATGATGGTTCATTAAAACACCCTTGTCGGTTGATCAAGGAAGTTCAACACTATGAAGGAGCATTCAATTTTACCATTGGTTGAGATTGAACCCTCTGGAGGAATCCTATGTACCTAATTTATAATATAGATATCAAAACACATATTTTTTGATGCCACTGTTTAATGTTTTTTTAAAGGACATTCCATGTAGTCTAATGTTCCGGTGTAAGGACACTCGCATTAAAGAAGGAGAGTCAATAAGGTATTTTTTAGGGATTACTATTAGAATATTTCCTTTTCAATAGGATTTCCCTTGGTTGGATTTGGTGTGGGGCTTACAAGATGTGGTTTCCCAAGGGCCCTAGAGTATAAAAGGTCTCACATGTTAGAGGCTTGATATTTCATGGTTTCTGGGGCATAAACTACTAGGATGGATTCATATGTCAGGTTTGGGACCTTAGGGAGTATTCCTATATATCTTAGTTAGTTTGGAATCAAATCACACAAAATTTGTAATGTTTTGGGCATAAAACTATGGATTTGACCCATTTGAGGGGACAAGTGGTTGGGTATTGTGCATGGAAGTTTCCAAAATGGATGTTGGTTGTGGATAATATCTAGGGAGAAATCCAATATGATGAGTTTGGTTGGTGATTACGCATATGAGAGGCCCATTATGGGGGTAGGGGGATGTCACATCTACTAATAGACAGTAAGCCCGTGTGATTCAGGATCAATGTGAGAAAAAATAGAAATTTGTGGACCTTACACTCATGTCACAAATGAAGTTCCAATGAGAGGTGGTGTGTGAATTACACATGGAAGATTCCCAAGGATGATGTTATTTTCTTAGGAGTGATCTCATTACATGTGAGTAGGATTAAATTATTTATGGGGATTGGTGGTGTGTACACTATCCCATTCCACTCACACACTTAGGAAATTACAATTATCTCCTAGGTTCAGGCCACAATTTAAAATAACGTGTTGAGGGAGTTGGTACTAAATAATTTTATGTCATGCAGCTCAGACGTGGGGGACCCACTCATTACTCCTTGGTCTTATATAACTACCACAAAAGCACCTTTGTAAGGGGATGTGTGTAGAAATTATAGGGCCTAATGGCATGGAGGGGAGTTCAATCATGAGGTGCATTTATAATTCTAATAGGGATATGAAAAATGGATTAGTGTTCCTATGCTCATAAGAAAAAGATATGGAATCACATGCACCTGATGCATATAAGACATCTCACGAGGGAACATGTAACCGATTCACACAAGTTTGGAAGGTTTCACGCAAGAGGTGTGCATAAATTTGGACTCGTGCAAGAAATTTTTTCTCAAACATCTTTCTTTTACACAAGGGAATTCCCTATAGATTCAAATAAGGGGGTGCACATTGGATTGGGGGATTGATCTCTTGGGAATGAGTGTACCCAAGGGGAGAATTTACATGCACCTAACTTGTTTTGGAAAAGGTTGGGTGAGGATTACACTACCATGGGACCAAGAAATGGTTAAACCATAGGGAACCTATCACTCATGATTTTCTACCATGAGGTCTCCAGGTTTTCTTAATGTCACAGATGATCCGTCTTACAAGAAGTAGACTGAAGCTTCGATTTTTATTGGATCACCCTGAAGAAGGGGTGGTCAACATCAATTTATATCCAAAATGTTTGGAAATGGGTGCATAAGATTTCAATCATTCATGATTCCTTCCGCACAAATTCATCCATTTCCAGATCATTCATCCAGGGAAGAAAAAAATTGACATCACCATCAGTGATCATGTAACTTTTTCATAGAATGGGCTCCTTGCAGGAAAACCCTATATCTTTTGGCCATCTACCCTAGACATCATAGTGGACCTCATGAAACGGATGAGAAATGATGCCACATTTTTCTCACAACACTATTGTGCACATATTGTAATCATACATGCATAAGATGAAACTTTCACATAGATTCTGATATTCCACAAATATGCTAAAACTTGCATGCAACATGTTTTGTTTTATCAAAATGATCATTCAAGTTAGATGATAGCTTATATTTTTCAAATGTTATCCATGTGTAGCATCAACTAGAATTTCATCACCAACAAATATGAAGGACTCTGGTGTACCACATAACCACTTTGACAAGTGAGACACCCTAATAAAAAATCCACAATAGACTGCTTCATCCTCGGAAGGTAAAACTGACATAAAATATCCATATACACATTTTTTTGATCAATGGTGTAGTTACCTACATGAAAAGTTTACACATTCTAAAAAACGTTTCCTTTGGGAAAATATAACAACCAACCTACTATAAATGCACCATGCTCCACTAGGAAACTGAGACCACTCACCTCTCATCTCCCAAATATCTAGGATTTATCTTATGAATGTTCTCTTAGTGTCTTTTATCATCTCAAGTAAAACTAACTCATAAAATGAGGATTAAACCGTTATTAAATCCAAGAAAATATATCCACAAACCTTCTTCACACCCAAATATATCTCAGATAACAAACTCATCAGAGACCACTGTTTAATTGATTCCTTCACTACTTAGATTAGTAATATTCTGCTTACCACATTGGTTACCACGTTTCCTTTCTCTGGTGTAAATATTCTCTCAAAATAAAATGTATGAAGATATTGAAGCCAACGTAAATTTCATTAGTTTAGATCCCTCTGAGAAAAAACATACTTTAGGATATTGTTATTAGAATATAATGTAAATCCTTCCCCAAAAAGTTATTAATGCCACTTATTGGGTGCATGTGTAACTGTTCCCAAATCATGATCATAGATAGGGTATTTATTCTCTCTAGGTAATTGCTATCATGAACCACAAGCCACCACATGATTCCCTTTCACCAGGACACATTCTAAACCTGTACATGAGAAATTGGAAAAAAACAAAGTAACTAAAACCCAGTTCTGGAACATTGGTACTGAATTCCACATAACGTTTAACTCCTCAAAATATATCTGACAATTTTTCCACACTCAAACATTACACCCTTATGAGTCAAATAATTCATTAGAGATTAAATCATAGAGAAGTCCCAAAAACATTATGTAATAATAAGACAACCTAAGAATCATTGGAGATGAAAATCATTTATGGGATTTTCCTAGGACACCACTGCATGTACCTTTTCCCGATTCAAGGAGATACCCCTATTAAATATCACATGACTTAGAAACATCATCTATTAGACCCAAGGCTCTCAATTGGATTGTTTTCTTTATAGACTATATTCGTTCATGATTAAAAAAATGACACCCAAAAGGATCACACTCTCCTTATACACTACGAGAAAAATCACTATTTGCAAAGGGTTATTTGCGATGGGATTTCTTCCTGTCGCAAATAACCCGTCCAGGAATCTATTTGCGATGGGGAAAGTTGCCCGTCGTAAATAACCAATTATTTTCGACGAGATTTCATATCCCATCGCAAATAGTTTGGCGCGCCTTGCGCGCGAAACCGCGCCGGGGTATTTGCGACGGGTCCCGTCATAAACACCCGGTGGCGGTCAATACGTTTTTGCGACGGGATGTCGTCCCTTCGCAAAAAGACTGTTGGCAGGTAATATTTGCGACGGGACCCGTCGCAAATAACCTTTTAACCGGCGACTATAATTAATGCGGGTGAGGGTAATTGCAAAGGGCCCCGTCGCAAGTTCCACCATTTGCGATGGGCGACCCATCTCTAATAACCCTGTTGCAACTAATCTAACCTATATATACCCCATCCGTTTTTCCGAAATCATTCAGATCTTGCTCTCTCTCTCTCTCTCTCTCTCTCTCTCTCTTCATTTTTCAGTTTCAAATAGAAATTTTCTTTTAGTTGAAGTTTTTTAGATGAGAGAAATTGGTGGGCGTCAATATCTTCAGAATATCAATGTTTAAGGTATTTATATTTTTTTATATTTATTTTATTTTTTATGTTAATTTTAATTGTTGTTTATTAGTTATAATTTAATTAGATTTCAATTGATTTTTATTTATATTTAGTTTTACTAAGAAATTGATATTGTTAGTTAAAATTATAAATATTTAGTTATAATTAATAGTAATTAGATATAATTAGGAATATATATATATATAATTAGCAATAAATAGTTATAATTAGCAATAAATAGATATAATTACCAATAAGTAAATATAATTACGAATAATTAGATATAATTAGGAATAAATAGATATAGTTAGGAATAAATAGATATAATTAGTAATAATTAGTAATAATAAGATATAATTAGCTATAATTAGAAATAATTAGTAATAATTTGGAATAATTAGTAATAATTAGGAATAATTAGTAATAATTTGGAATAATTAGTAATAATTAGGAATAATTAGAAATAATTAGAATTAATTAGCTATAATTAGCTATAATTAGTTATAATTAGCTATTATTAGATACAATTAGCTATAATTACATACCATTAGATATAATTAGCTATAATTAGCTAAAATTAGTAATAAATATCTACAATTTGTAATAAATAGCTACAATTAGTAATAAATAGCTACAATTTGTAATAAATATCTACAATTAGCAATAAATAGCTACAATTAGTAATAAATAGCTACAATTAGAAATTAATAGCTACAATTAGTAATTAATACCTAAAATTTGTAATTAATAGCTACAATTAGTAATTAATAGATACAATTAGTAATAAATAGCTACAATTAGCTATAAATATCCACAATTAGCTATAAATAGCTACAATTTGCTATAAATAGCTACAATTTGCTATAAATAGCTATAATAAGCTATAAATTTCTACAATTAGCTATAAATAGCTACAATTAGCTATAAATAGCTATGATTAGCTATAAATAGATACAATTAGGAATAAATAGATACAATTAGCTATAATTAGATACAATAAGCTATAATTATCTACAATTAGCTATAATTAGCAATAATTAGCTTTTATTAGAAATAATTAGCTATAATTAACTATAATTAGCTATAATTAGCTATAATTAGAAATAATTAGCTATAATTAGCTATAAATAGATATAATTAGATATAATTAGATATAATTAGCTATAATTCGCTATAATTAGCTATAATTAGATATAATTAGATATAATTAGATATAATTAGATATAATTAGCTATAATTAGCTATAATTAGCTATAATTATCTATAATTAGCAATAATTAGCTATAATTAGCTATAATTAGCTATAATTAGGAATAATTACGAATAATTATTAATAATTCGGAATAATTAGGAATAATTAAGAATAATTAGGAATAATTAGTAATAATTGGGAATTATTAGGAATAATTAGGAATAATTAGGAATAATTAGGAATAATTCGGAATAATTAGGAATAATTAGTAATAATTAGTAATAATTACTTATAGTTAGTAATAATTTGTTTTAATTAGGAATAATTAGGAATAATTACGAATAATTATGAATAATTAGGAATAATTAGTAATAATTAGGAAAAATTAGTAATAATTAAGAATAACTAGGAATAATTAGTCATAATTAGAAATAATTAGGAATAATTAGGAATAATTAAAAATAATTATCAATAATTATCAATAATTATCAATAATTAGTAATAATTATCAATAATTATCAATAATTAGCAATAATTGGCAATAATTATCAATAATTAGCAATAATTAGCAATAATTCGCAATAATTATCAATAATTAGCAATAATTTGCAACAATTAGCAATAATTAGATATAATTAGGAATAATTAGCTATAATTAGGAATAATTAGCTATAATCAGGAATAATTAGTTATAAATAGCTATAATTAGGAATAAATAGCTATAATTAGGAATAATTAGCTATAATTAGGAATAATTAAATATAATTAGGAATAATTAGATATAATTAGCTATAATTTTCTATAAATAGCTATAATTATCTATAAGTAGATATAATTAGCTATAAATAGCTATAATTTGCAATAATTATCTTTAAATAGCTATAAATAGCTTTAAATAGCTATAATTTGCTATAATTAGGAATAATTAGATATAATTAGCTATAATTACATATAATTAGAAATAATTAGGAATAATTAGTAATAATTAGGAATAATTAGAAATAATTCGGAATAATTAGAAATAATTAGCAATAATTTGCAATAATTAGAAATAAATAGGAATAATTAGCAATAATTAGGAATAATTGTCAATAAATAGAAACAATTAGCAATAATTAACAGTAATTATTAATAATCAGCTATAATTAGCTATATTTGGGAATAATTAACTCTAATTAGCTATAATTAGTAACAATTAGAAATAATTAATAACAATTAGCAATATTTAGAAACAATTAATAATAATTAGTAACAATTAGTAATAATTAGTAAGAATTAGTAATAATTGGTAATAATTAGTAATAATTAGTAATAATTAGTAACTATTAAATATAATTAGATATAATTAGATATAATTCGCAATAATTGGCAATAATTAGTAATAAAAAAATATATTATCAATATTTACGAAAAAACAATATTAATATTATTAAAATATTAATTTTTTTAAAATATTAAAATTATCAATATTCACAACCGACTTTGCTCTATTCTTAACATGGTCAAATCTCAAAGGGTCGCCAATTGTCAGGTCATGCGTAATAAAAAGTTTGTGTTAGCCATGTCTAATGTAAACTCTATAATTGTCCTTACATGGTTGATCACCTCTCAAGTAGTGTTGCAATCAGACAAAAAAATTCATGCACTTCTTATCTATATGAATTATCTCACATGAACCTTTACATAGACCATTATTCCTTGAAAATTATGGGGAAAATAATGATATCCCCTCAAATTTTTATGGAAGAATGATCTCTGTAAAGTGTCATGTGGGATGATTCTTAGAGATGAGAACGTCATTACTTTGGTAGTCATATTGCAATACTACTTGTGAGGTGTTCAAACAATCAAGTACAATTATAGAGTTTACATTGGACATGACTGACACAATCTTTTTATTGCGCATGACTTGACAATTGACGACCCTTTGAGATTTGAACATGTAAGGAATAGAACAAAGTCTGTTGTGAATATTGATAATTTTAATATTTTATAAGTTTTTTATTATTTTAATAATATTAATATTATATTTTCATAAATATTGATAATATAATTTTTTTATTACTAATAATTAGTAAACGAAATCTTCTTGGATAATGAATGGAAAATTTGTAATCATCTCCACAAGGATGATTACCAAACTACCTCTCATTATTCAAGAAGTTTTCCTTTTTTATGTATAGCTAAGTATTTCTAAATTATTAATAAACAGTAATAATTAATTATAATTAGTAATAAATTGTAATAATTTGTAATAATTTGTAAAAATTCGTAATAAATTGTAATAATTAGTAACAATCAATATTAATCTGTAATAATTTGTTATAATTATCAATAATTAAAAATAATTAGGAATAATTACCAATAATTAGCAATAATAAGTGTGAGAAAGATGAAATTAAATGAGCTGTCAGACAAAAGAGTAGCTGTCAATGCACTGGAAATTGTGTCGCCCTTAATTATTGATAATTATTAAGTAGTTGTAATTATTTATCTTCTTTTTCATATAGTGTTTTTATAATTTCAAACTATTCAAAAATTGCGATGATCTTTTATTTTATGTAGAAAAATATGGAGCAAAGAAGTTCACATCAGTCATTATTACATGATCGAGCTTGGATAAATCAACACAGAAATCCAAATGGTTCTGGTTTAAATCCTGTATATATTGAGGGTGTTGATCTTTTCTTAGAATTTTCATCATTAAAACCAAAATATGTTCCAGAAGGCACAATTACGTGTCCTTGTAAAAAATGTGCTCTGAGAACGTTTGACACATTTCACAAGGTTGGGGCACATCTCTTGCGGTTTGGTTTTCAATCAGATTATGTTTTTTGGTATCAACACGGTGAACGCAGTTCTAGACATAATCCTAATAACTTGATTCTGTATCCATCACGGTTTCAAAATGTGGTACATGATGTTGCAGGTCCATCTATGCAACAAACTGAAACTCAAGATGATATTGATTTAACACCTGAGTTGGAACCATCCAAATTTTATGAGTTGTTGAGGTCTATTGAGGATGCGTTATATCTTGGTTGCAAGATAATAAAATTAGATGCGGTTGAAAAATTTATGGCTATTAAATCAGATAATTCAATTTCAAAAAAACTGTTTTGATCAGCTATTTTCTTTGGTTAAAACACTGTAACCTGAAAAAAATGTGTTGACTGCAAATTACTATGAGAGAAGAAGGATGATTCATAATATAGGCCTTAGTTATCTGAAAATTCATGCATGTCTAAATGATTGCATATTATATTCTGGAGAAAATTAGTTATTGTATATTTGTCCCACATGTGGACAATCAAGGTATAAAGAAGCTCAACCAGGGAAGTCTAGATCGATTCCATTAAAATAGTTGAGATATTTCCCCCTTACACCTAGGTTGTAGTGTTTATTTATGTTCTCAGAACACAGCGTCAATGATGTCATGTCACAAAACCAAGATTTCAACTGATAAAATCTTGAATCATCCATATGATGGTGATTCATGGAAACATTTTGACCGTCTGCATCCATCTTTTTCTATAGAAGCCTGAAACGTGCGATTGGGTATTTCTGCTGACGGTTTTTGTCCATTTGGTTATTATGTTAATTAGTATTCATGTTGGAATGTCTTTATAACTCCGTACAATTTACCTCTATGGATGTTGATAAAGGAGCCTTATATCTTTTTGATTCCATTAATCCTAGGATATCCAAAAAAGAATATTTATTTTTATTTTAAACCATTTATTGATGGGTTAAATTCATTGTGGAGTGATGGTGTTAATACATATGATGTTGTTGTGACATAAAATTTCATATTAAAAGTTGCATTGATGTGGAAGATTAGTGACTTTCTAGCATATGGCATGTTATCTGGTTGGAGTACAAATGGTCCGAAATCGTGTCCTTACTGTTTGTAAGAAAACAAAGCCTTTGTGCGGGTCAATGGAAAAAAACCTTTCTATTTTGATTGTCACCATATATTTCTTCCAACCGATCATCCTTTTCAGAGGAACAAATCTCATTTCAGAAAAGGTACAATTGAAAGGGATGAAACTCCAAAGATGATCTCAGGTAAAGAGTTAAAATCAATTGTATTTTCATTACCCCCCATTACATTTAGACCAACAGTAAACCAATAAAAAATAATGGATTTGGGAAAGAACATAATTGGATAAAACGAAGCATTTTTTGGGATCTTCTGTATTGGTCTGATTTGTTGGTCTTCTACATGTTGGATGTTATTCATATTGAGAAGAACTTTTTTGATAATTTATTTTATACAGTTTTGGATACACCAGGTAAGACCAAATATATTATAAAGGCACGATTAGATCCTGACGAAATTTGCAGGTGACCAGAACTTAAATTATTTGAAAATGTCAGATCATAGAGGTTAATGAAGCCAAAAGTAGCTTATACAATGTCCAAAGAGAGTCTCTTATTATTTTTTTAGTGGATTGCAGATTTGAGACTTCCAGATGGTTATGCTTCCAATTTGGGCAGATGTGTAAAGAATGGTCATATTACTGGATTAAAAGGCCATGATTGTCATGTTATAATGGAAATAATTATTCTGATTGGATTTAGAGGTTTGTTGAATTCTATGATTTGGGATTTGATAACAGACATATCATATTTTTTTCGAGACATTTGTGCAACGACAATAGACTACGATGCGCTAAAAAAGATGGAAGAAGATGTTGCTATAATTATATGTAAACTGGAAAAAAATCATTCCATTGGATTTCATTGACTCAATAGAACATCTGATATTACATTTTCCACATGAAGCTAAATGTGGAGGTCCAGTACAATTTCGATGGATGTACCCATTCGAGAGATGCATGAAGAAATTGAAAATAAACTACATAACACAGCATCAGTTGAAGGCTCAATTGATGAAGCTTATTTTCAAGAGGAAATTTCTTTTTTCGGCTCTCATTATTTTGAATCTCAATATCCCTCAAAATAGAATCGCATGGGATGAAATGAGGGGAATGTTAAAGAAAAAATGGACAATCAATTAATAGTTTTTAATAAGCCAAATCTTGGTTTCGGTGGAGTTCATGAATGATGGCTTTCAGATGATGAACATCACAGAGCTCATACATCGGTTCTACTCAACTGTGAAGAAATTGCATCATTTGTCCTGTGAGTGCTTCTATCACTTATTCTATAATTTATGTTACAGTATTTAATCTTATTTTATTTGTAGGTTATATGATAATCATATCAAGAAACAACTTCCACAAATTACAGCAGATGCTCTTGAAGAACGTAGACAAAATAAATTTCTCAATGGTTTCAAAAACTGGTAACAAAAATTATTGATGGTTTAATATCAATTCCGTTTATAATTTATTATATTGATAATTGTTTTACAAATTTTCAAGTGTCTCAAAATTATGATAAAATTGATAAGAGACTGTGTATATTGAGTAACCCACCATCCAAAATGGTTAAATCTTATAATTCATATGTTGTGAATGGTTTTCGATTTCATACACATGCATACGGGGAATCAAAAAAAACAATGAACAGTGGAGTTTTTTTAAGAGGATCACATCATAGAGAAACTGAAGTTAACTTTTATGGAATTTTGGATGAAATTATTGAGCTGTGTTATCTAGGAAATAATTGCATAACAATGTTTAAATGTCGGTGGTTGGATACTGAGAGAGGTTAGCGTGTTCGTCCGACTCATTGAATCATTGATATTAAATATAAAAGTCTTATTTTAGTAAATGAACCCTTTTTTACTATCTCAATAGGCACATCTAATTTATTATGAAAAGTACCATGCTACTTCAAGAGACTTGAGCGATTCGTGGAGCATAATAAAAATAAAATCTTGGGAAAATCATTTTACTCAAATTGAATGTGGTTCCACTGAAGAGGAAGGAATTGAAATTTTTCATGAGACGACTCAAAATCCATCTGACTCACAATGCGACGTGAATATCAACGATGACACCCCACAATTAAGGATCGATGGTGATAAAGATGTTAATGATGTTACAAATGAATTTTTAATGACAAGAGATGCTGAAACTGAAACTCATATGTATATTGATGATGTTGAGGAGGAAGATGAAGACATTGACATTGACATCTATGGATAAGTGGATGTAGATGAACATTGACATAGTTAAATATTGTTTATAATCATAACTATTATATATCTATATATAATAGTTATTTTCAACAATCTGCTAACAACAATCATTTTGTGTTTCAGATGGACTCTGATCTATAGCATGAGTTAGAGGAGGCTGAGCTACCTTTGGATGATGAGGATGTGGGATCAGCTGACCCTTAGACTACTAGTGGTTCAGGAGGTACACGGAGGGGGAACGGTCTTGGGTGACTGATGATTCATGAACCTATCCCCGAGTGACGTCCACATCTTGGTTTCGATCCATTCACACGGAGTTATGGTAACCTATATATTTTAGTTATATTTCATTAATTTATTTATATATATACTTATTTTTTGATTATTTATTCATTTTTCACAGTTATCAGCATGTATCTATTGGACAGGGGAGCTCTATATTGCACAATTATTATTCTCAGTCATGTATCACATGGGAACAGATTCACACTGATGTGTGACGTGACATGTTCCATCATTGGTTGGTACGTAAATAAATAATTTTTATTTGGAATTTTTTTTAACTTGATATTATAAATTATTTGTATGGTTTATGGCATCCTATCGATGATATCATGTGCAACGCTGTCCACGCGGCGTGGCAAGTTTCTATGCGTGACCGTTTCCACCAGTTTTTGGAAAATTTGAGAGGGACAACCATTAAGAAATCAGGGGTGATAGAATTTAATGAGTCGTGTAAAGCCCACCTACCAGAGTACATTTCATCTCACGTTTGGGATGGATTATGTTTACACTGGTTGGGTGGTGGATTTCGGAGGATATCATCAGTGGGATGACAGAACCGAGGGAGACAGGAGGTGATGCATCGAGCTGGTATCCATACATTCAGTTCGCATAGAAGCATCTGGTAAGTATATTTTTTAAATATTTTATATAACTTTAAATATAAACAGTTTATTTTATATTTCTATAGGCATTCGAGCATCCTGATATTACGAAGTTAGATGTTTATCAGATGATGTACAGTGATCCAGCCACTGGAGAGATTAGAGATGATCTCCAACACCAGATTGTGGATTGTATTATTTTTTGAGTTTAACAATTAACTGCATATAATATTTTTACAATTTTAATTTTAAATCGGAATTGAAGGAGTCATATGAGGCTATGACCTCTCAGACACAGGCTGAGGTTTAGGACGAGATGGCAGAGTAGACCAGTGCTCAACATTTCGATGAGGCGGAATGGATGCAGGAGACTCAGTATGGCTTTGAGAATGGCAGAGTAGTTAGAATCAGCTCTCATTTGACTCTTGGTACTTATTATGGTACTATTGCGATGTCAGTGTCTAGCTCGAGAGGATCTCGTGGAGAGACATCATCTTATGAATCACAGTATCAGGAGTAGTTGTGAACTCAAGCTGATCATATAGAGATTTTGCAGAAGCAGCAAGAAGAGATGTGTCGGTGGCAGCAGCTGCAACAGCAGTAGCACGAGGAGGAGATGCTTCGATGGCAGCAGCAACATCATCAGTAGATGGAGTACATGCGCCATCTGACTCATAATTTAGGGATAAAGTTTCCTCCACTAGCTCATTCATCTCCTCCACCTCCTCCAGAAAACGACCCCATTGATTTTTTTATGTTACAAACATTTGAATTTAACATTGTAATATGAATTATTTACATTTCATATCTTTTATATCGATGAAAATATTACATAATTAAAATTTTAATATTTTATTATCTTTTTGTGAATATTGATAATTTTAATTTTTTTATTGTTTTAATAATAGTAATATTATTTTTTCATTAATCATAATTTTATTAAATTTTAATTTTTAAAAAATTAATTTATTATTTGCGAGGGGACCTTTTATGATGGGGTCCTATCACAAATAGTCTAACTAAAAAATTTTTAAATTTTTTTTGCAACATTACTACTTGCCCATCAGAAGTAATTTGTTGCGACGAGCCCATTGCAGAATGTTATATATATATATATATATATTTATTTATTTATTGCGACGAGACGAGAGCCCTTCGCAAATCATGTTTATGATGGCCCGTCGTGAAAACTTTTATGTATATATAATACATAGAATCAGAAGCTTATTTGCAATAGGGATGTTTCACATCACAAATAATTGTATTTACGACAACATTTTCTACAATGGGCTATTTGCGACGGTGCCCTGTCAGTAAAGCCTATTTTCGACGGGATCCCTTTTCAAATAGTCCATTGCAATTACCAAGAATTCCAGTAGTCATATGACCTAGATTACAACAAGATAACATTTTCAAACTTGGTAAAAATGAGTCCAAGAACTGATGAAATATTCCATTCATCTAAGAAATGAATAAAATATTGGGGTTAGAGAGTTTAATGCAATTTTCTGAAAGTTGAAATGTCTATATTGACTTTGAGAAACACTATTGGGTATGTCCTCCTCTATGAATCTCAACTAATGGCACCCTGACTGCAAGAAAACCTTATAAAACTAATGATCCATTATATGATAATAAAATATATCATAATTCTTAACAGTCACCTAATTTAATTTAATCTTGTTAAAAAATTCTAAGACTTACATCTTCCATGTTAGAAAAGTGTATAAGTAAAGCCCATAGTGACACACTATGATGAATAAATCTAGTGTACTCTAGATCCACAAACTATACATTACATTAAACCAATCAGTAGGTTCTATTTGATAGGATGGAATATAAATTTTCATTATTCCATGGGCACTTCCATAGAACAGTTAATCTCTCGTTGTGGTATTAAATTGGAAAACTCCTATAGAAATACCTAATGGTCCGCACACAAAACAACAGGTTGTTGACCACACAAGTAAGGGTCAACTACATCATGAAACATTACTAACAACTCATGTGAGATTATAACATCATTTGGAACAACATTCCCTGACCCTCCAGATCTAGAGTCCCACTCACCCTAGAAAACATGAGTGACTCCATCAGCGGAGAAGAAATATACACAAATATTAATAATAGTCTATTTGGTCCTTAATTATTATCATCCAATACATTTAGATGGAAAATTTAAAGATTTTAGGATCATGCACTAAGAAGTATAAAACATCCTCAAAGTCGGCTACCACTACTTGAAAAGTGGGAGACATCAAACCTTATTTAAACCTCTTCACAGTGTTGTGGAAAGTTCCAAAAGGAATGTAATAATCCACTTATGAGATCCAAACATGTAATAAATATTTGATGATATAAATGGTTGATTTGAACACATAAAAATATATAAAACCATAGATGAAAAATTCACAGCATACCTCTAATAGTATTTATCCCTACATCAAATTCCTCTAGAACACATTATTCTAGATAAATATATTCAGTCCTAGACACATAAATGTCCCCCTTTCCCAAAAAATAATATTTACCAACCCTAAGAGAATTAACAAGAACCCGTGTCTCCTTGGAGAATGTGGATCCTCCCTTACTACATTAGGTCCCCTAGACACAATAAAATAACATTTGGCCATATCACCCAGAAATATGAAAATTCCTAGGATCCTCTTTACAATGAGTCATGTCATGACAATGCCTCCCATACTAAAAGATGATAATATGTCACCATCTTGAAGAAGCCCCTAAAACTTCTCCTATATAAAACTAACCAATATTGTGCTTCATTTCTGATGAGAAGAAGTAATGAGGATGACCACTACACTGACAAAAGCTCTACCCAAGCTTATCCTTATGGTTAGGTCTGTATAGGAAATGTTTACATTATACACTACATCTATAAAGGTCAGAAGGAAAATAATAACTAAGTTAACCAAATAATGGCCTTCAGACCCATTTCAAACCTTCAAGCCTTTTGTTAATCATTTGAGACAAGCTCCAGTGAAAAATTCCCTAACTCGTGAAGAAGAGTCATGTATTCCCGAACGGTATGCTCCCCTAGATCTAGGGTCAAAAACTCTCGGGTCTTCTCCGCACATAATATCTTAGGATAAAACATATGATTAAAAAAATTTCTTGAAATACAACTAGGTAAGAAAATATTTCAAAATGTCTTTCAATATATATTCCAACTAGGTTATTCTTGGTCACTCAATAATATACATAGAAAACCCCACTTGAGAATATTTAGTAGTATTAAAAAAATCAATGACACTCTTAGTTTGTTCAAGACACTGCTATGATTTTGGGGTTCCAATATCAAAAAAGAAGACAAGTGGATATTTCTTGGTAAATTTAGAGCCATTAAAATCTACTCATCCTGGGTTCATAGTTCTCACTAATCTCAGATTATGAATTGTATAAATAACAACTTCAACCAATGATGGGTCCACTAGAAGATCCTCCTATAGAACATACCTTGTGACTTCCTCTATCATATTTGGAAGACTAACTCATGGAGTATATTTCTACTAAACACATGAAAAAACCAATCAGTCATGAAAAATCTCATAAATCATTCAAATAACATCTACAATTCAAAATAGGTCTTTGAAATGATAAGAATAAAAAGAAAAATTGAATTATACCATAGAAAAATGACACCTTTTTAATGGAATTGTCCATTAAATAAACCCCCCGCATAGTTTTTTTAAAATAACTTTCACCCTATATGTAAATTGTCATTGTATATAGATTAATTCAAATAGATTTACCATACACTTCATTCAAATTATCCTAAATACTAGGTCTTGAACATAGTAAATATTATCCAACCACCCATGGAAACTTGAATTCATTCGCAAGAGTGAGATAGCCTGGTCTCTTTTCCACACATAATATCTGAATTCCTATGATAATATTCTTTTATAATGAAGGCACATGACCAACACATGTAGTTCTAACATACATTAGTCAGATTATCAACTCTGATTCTAAATTACAACAGACCAAGCGGGGTCATCTTGACCAGTCACCCTAGTCACCCTGTTGTGGGTGGAGGTATAAGAATGATAACAAAAAATAAATGAATATTTGAAAAAAAAGACATATAACCTTAGTCAAAAAAAATAAAAAAAAGGGAGGTACAATGATCCCAAACATGATAAACCATGAAGTATGAGAAGTCAAGGCTAATAGGTCTCTTTGTGAAAAAATACAACCTCCACTAATAATCTCAAACATAAAAAAACCCAATGAGAAGAAATTGTTTTATTGAATTCCCTTCTCTTTACTCGTGTCATGAAAAACACGGTCTATAGTATCCCAAATGAAGATGTAGATTGTGAGAAACAAAGACCTATGGGAAACCCCCAAAGAATATACATATGTTATAGTACTAATAAATCAAAAGTTATAGAAACAAAACCAAATAGTTTTGTAAGCTTTTTAGAAATTAAAAAATTTGAGAACATTTCTCAAATGATCCTTATATTTTACAAAAATTTCATATCAGGTTTTTCAAATTTAAACACATTTCATTCATACAAAAAGTCAGTAAAAATACTGAAATATATATATATATATATATACATGTGAGACAAAATCCATGAAATAATCTATCATGATATATAAAATGGGAAACAATGATTGTAAAGACCCATAAAATTCAAGGGAAATTTTTTCTTAATTTTCATTGGAATTTTACAAGAGCGCAGTTTCTGACGGCACCTGATTCCGAGGCCCGGTGTGCCTGGAATCAATTTCCGAAGTTTGGCTCAGGTACGTTCAGTGAACGAACGAGCGGAAAATTCTAACTTTTGATCCGGTGCTCGGAATTGAAATCTGAGGACACCGATGAACTCGCAGTGCCGATATTCGCTTAAGGAGACCTTTTCCGAAGTTGCGTTTATTGCGGGACGAAAGTTAGTTTTTGGGAGAATTATAAAAAGTTAAATAAAAATGTGGAACACTTTTTATTTTTCTTAATTGTTGGTTAACTTCTCTCAAAGGAAGTTAAAGGTGGGACCCACATCCACTTAACCTCCCTTGGGAGGATTAAGTGTGGTGGGGCCCACACGAAACCCAACTTTCCATCTTCTCTCAAAACTCCCTTAACTCCCCTTTTAAATGAAATTGACAACTTAGCTTATTAATTTGGTTGAGTTGTTTAAACTTTTTCAAACCTTTGAAATTCAAAAAGGTTTGGTTGAGTAAATAAAATAAGCTCTTAGCTTATTTTATTTGGTTAGAATTCTCTAGCCTCTTGAGAGTTTTGAAGCCTTCTCCTTCTCCTTCTTCTTCTTCTTCTTCTTCAAGCTAGACGAAGAACGCGAAGAACCTTCGAGCTCCGACGAAGAACGCCGCTCCTCTCTTCTTCGTAGCCGATTGTATCCGAAGATCGACGACGCCTTCCGTGTCAACGAAAGGGAACGCCGCTTTCTCCTCGGACTTCCTTCGTCGGCTTATAAAGATTCTCCAACGACGTACCTCTTCGGACGTACCTCTTCGTCATCGGATTTGACGAACGATTACCGCGACGCCCGACCTTCGCGACGTTGTCTTCCACGGGTCGTTGAAGATCTTCGAACGTGAACCCAAGGTAGGGGTTTGTTGTGGTTTATTTCTTTACTCTCGTTCTTGGTTCTAGAATGATAATCTTGTGATTAAATATTTAAGAGTTATCATCTAACGAGAGGGGGGTCGGACCGCACAAACACGGCCGAATTACCCCTCCTTTGTCCTTGGTTATTTATATAATCTTGTGGATGAACGAGAAGGCGTGGTTCCGTCGCACCACGCAGGAATCGTCCGGCTTACTTACGCGACGCCGTCGCGTCGCGCCGTGAAGGATTATCATGAACGCGACGCCGTCGCGTCGCGTCGAAGGGAACCGAAGGCGCCGCGGCCGGAGCGGGGCCGCGGCGGAAGGGTGCGGTGCCGTCGCACCGCGCCGGACGACGAACACCGCGGCCGGATCCGGGCCGCGGCGGGACGAGAAGACCGGCGGCTCGCCGGGCCGCCGGTGTCGGAAGCCGGAAAGGGGACCGGTTTGCGGGTCCCGTTGGAGAGAAACCGGCCAGCCAGGTGGCCGGCCGGAAGGTCAAAGACCGGGGGAATTTAGTTCCCTCGGTCAACTCAATAGCCCCCCCTTTTATGAGGGGGGGGGGGGTTCATTAAGGGGGGCAGGCGGCCCCCCCCGGTTTTCCTCAAGCAGGCCCCCATGAAGGGGGCCAGTTCTCCAAAAAGGGGCGGCTTAAGCCGCGCCACCTGCTAGAAGCGGGGGCCATGCCCCCCGCGCGTGGCACAAGCGGCGCCAGGCCGCGCCGCCAGCCAGACCGGGTTGGGTCGACCCAGTTCGGGTCGACCTGGTTCGGGCCAACCCAGGGGGGGTCGGGCCGGGTCGGCCCAGACCCGGACCCCCCGTTTTCGAGACGACTTCGGTCTTTTGCTCATAACATGAGCTACAGACCTCCGATTGACGAAACGTCTGCGGTAACGCGAACCTTGGATCGAGATGGTCGTTTTGGTATATTACACTCAGGGTTTCGGAAAACTTTGAGTTCGGCCGGGTTGGTTCGTACACGAAACCAACCGGGCCTTCGGAGCAGAAACGCTCATATCTAGAGCTGCGGACGTCCGATTGACGTGCCGTCAGCTTTTTTATGTTCCTCTTAGAGAGACGGATCTTTTGGCATACTCCGCCTAAGGTTTGGACTGAGGTGGAGTATGGTCGGGTTGGTTTTTCCTTAGAAACCAACCGGGCCCCTGGGACGAAAAAGCCAATAACTCTCAGGCCGGGCGTCTGATCGACGCGCCGTCTGTTGCGTTGAGTTCCTGTTGACGATACCGAACTTTTGCATACATAAACTCTGGACTTTGTGACAGTTGATGTATCAGCCTCTCGGCTCGTGGAGCGGACCCTCCGAACGAGCTTCCTGTGTGCGGGAACCCTAGTGCTGGTTGTGACTGTTACTGTGACTGCTACTACTACTACTGCTACTGTGACTACGACGACGACAGTACAGAGATCCTATGTGGATTTGACGACGACTACAACACTCAGCGATCCTACGTGGATCAGTGCTACAGGTCCTGTGTGGGCCCGATCTTGTGTGGGTCTTTGCGCTCAGCGGTCCTATGTGAACCAGCGCCTACAGGTCCTGTTTGGGCCCGATCCTGTGTGGGTCTTTGCGGGGGTTAGTTACCTATCGATCCTTCATGGGTCCGACGACTTAGATGGATCAGAGATCATCTTTATCATCTTTTGAAGAAGTATACCTGTGTGAGTTGAATCCTGTTATTTTCCTGTGTGGATTGTGTTATGCTATCCTGTGTGGATTTCGTTTTGCTTTCCTGTGTGGAATACGTTTACTTTCCTGTGTGGACTGAGTTGTACTTGGGCTCGGAGGTTGGAGCGTATTGGAATTGATGACTTAGGTATATGTATGAGCATATACCTCAGCAGTGTCGGTTGTTACTTCGTGATTGTACCTTTCTTTGTTGTTTATCCTTTGTGGATTTCAGGAGACCTTCAGGGGTCTCGGGGTCCCTACTGAGTAGCTTATACTCACCCCTACACGGGCTATGCCTGCACTACGTTGTGTTGGTTGCAGACGACGGACAGCGTTGATCTTGGCTGAGGCTTGCAGAGCAGGACGACAGCTGGAGGTGGACCACTAGGCGGGACGTGTTCGGAGCGGACGACGGGACCCGTGGAGCAGTGGAGCTATCTGTACCCATCCTTCAGGTGGGATTTCCAGTGGATAGCTCGGTGTTGCTGATTTTACTTTACAGTTGCTGTTTTCCCTTTCGAGTTGTACTTTACTTTCAGTTTGGGTTTGTATACTGGCCCATTTACTTTTCCGCACTTTCATTTGTACTCTGTTTTTATTTAGTTTTTACTTTCCGCTTGCTTACTCTGTGGTGTTTGTTTACTTTACAAAGGAAATGCCTTCCCTTTTTACCGGGAATTATGCCTTGGTGCTAGTCGCCAGCCCCTAGCCTATGGAAGGCGGGCTTGCGGTAGTCACGGCACAGACCCCGAGGGCGGGTCGTGACAAATTGGTATCAGAGGAGTTCGGTTCTACCGCGAACTCTGATCTTTTCTATGTGAAGCAATAATGTTTAGCGTATTGAGTGTGGTTATCAGTCCAGGGAGTCCAGTGTTGGTGCAGCGGCCGACGTATCCGTACACCAGGACCCTGACTTCTGATTTCCGACTTAATGCACGAAAACATTGATTGCGTGTGTGTTTCAAAGTTTTCTTTGTGATTACTTCATATCAGCTCACCAGGTATACTGTTCTGACCGTGGCGCACCTGTTTCCTTTTCAGGATGGCCCCACGATGGCAGCCAGCTAGGGTTCCGAGAGTCGAGTTTGATGACAGCCCACCGAGCAACGAGGCCTCGGTGCATGGCCCTTTGTCAGTGGTGGCACCGGCGGTAGCTCTACCCGTCGAGCCACCGATACTTCCAGCACTAGCCGCTGACGATGCACGTCGCCTCAGCGCACTGCATGAGTTTTAGCGCCAGCGACCACCCAGGTTTCGCGGGGAGACAGATCCCCAGGCAGCAGAGGACTGGCTGGAGGCAGTGGTACGTGTGTTTAGGCTAGTGAGGACACCAGCATACCTCATGGTGATCCTCTCTACGAGCCTACTACACGCAGCAGCAGGACGATGGTGGAGCTTGATGATCCAGGTGCACGATGAGGCATCTCTACTTTGGATGGACTTTGAGAGCCTCTTCCGCTCAGAGTTCGTCCCAGCCACCCTTTGTGCGGTGCGTATCCAGGAGCTTCTCCAGCTGCGGCAGGGCAGCATGACGGTCGCTCAGTACTCGGTGAGATTTACCGATCTCTCGCGCTACTCGACTGACATGGTACGAGACCCATTCTTTTGGGCCCGGAACTTCGAGAAGGGTTTGAGACACGAGATCAGAGCATCGCTGATCTTCCTCAGCATACCGACTTAGACAGGAGTACTGGAGCAGACCCTTTTGATCGAGAGCTTCCTTGCTGAGTCTACACCAGCACTGAGACCCACTGCAGGGCGGCACGTGGCAGAGTCATCTGCAGTAGGAAGTCGATGGATGACTCAGGGGTCCAGGAAGACCAGACCCTCAGTCAGACGTCCTCAGGACACTGGCTCAGCAGTGCGGGGAACACAGCGAGGAGCCAGTCTTTCGAGAGGCAGACAGTGCTACTCGTGCAGCGGGCAGGGCCACATGGCTCGTGACTGCCCGACCCGCCGTGCCGAGGAGCAGCAGACAGTTGAGGGACCACCGAGGCAGAGGCAGAGGGTCGACTGTGGCGGTCCGCAGGGAGGAGGCGGACGAGGCGGAGGAGCTGGACGAGCAGTCGGTGGTGGGCGACGCTTTGAGGCTCTGCCACCACCACCACCAGGAGGTCCACCCCGACCACAGGGAGCTGGCGGGAAGAGACAGGCATAGCTCCAGGCAGTAGAGGCCTACGACCACGGCGCACCCGAGATGATTCGAGGTACTATCTGTGTCTATTCCACCCTTGCTGCAGTACTTATAGACACTGAAGCGAGTCACTCTTTCATAGACGCTACCCTTGTTCGGAGCTCGGAGATTCCGACAGAGCCGTTGGCTCGATCCTTACGGCTAGAGACTCCTACGGGAGCAGACTCGACGATTACGCACTGGTGCCGGCAGTGTGAGCTTACTCTAGGAGGCGAGAGCTTCGGCTGAGATCTTCTTGTAGCAGCGCCGAGGCCTTACGACGTCATCTTGGGCATGGATTGGCTATCTACGGTCCATGCACAGATTGACTGTTTTAGGCGCAAGGTGCGATGTGTATGCACCGACGGGAGCAGGTTCACCTTCACCGGCAAGAAGGGAGCCTTTGCAGCACAGGATGGACTTCCGCGGAGGAGAGGAAAGACCATCACTCATCATATGGCTAGCCTCATCCTTAGAGCAGTTGACGTGCGGAGTCCTGGTTTTCCTACAGTGGTGGATCAGTTTGCGGATGTTTTTCCCGACGACGTTCCACGGCTACCTCCTCGCAGAGAGGTAGACTTTTATATTGACTTGTACCCCGGGACAACCCCGATATCCACTCCAGCATATCGGATGGCCCCCGCTGAGCTTCGAGAGCTACGGGTACAGTTGGAGGACTTGCAGGACAAGGGGTTCATCCGACCCAGTGTTTCACCCTGGGCTTCCCCGATATTGTTCTCCAAGAAGGCGGACGGGAGCCCGCTACTTTGTGTTGACTATCGTCGCCTGAACCAGGTGACAGTGAGGAACAAGTATCCGCTATCGAGGATTGATGACCTCTTTGATCAGCTCAAGGGAGCACAGTGGTTCTCGAAGATAGACCTCAGGTCAGGCTATCATCAGCTCAGAGTCAGAGACGAGGACGTGCAAAAGACGACCTTCAGATGTCGGTATGGCCACTATGAGTTCTTGGTTATGTCTTTCGGTGTAACCAATGCTCCAACAGTGTTCATGGCCCTCATGAACATGATCTTTCACCCATACCTTGATCGGTTTGTCGTGGTCTTCATCGACGACATACTGATTTACTCTACGACGGAGGAGGAGCACGCCTATCACTTGCGAGTTGTACTAGACACACTCCGAGAGCACCAGCTTTATGGTAAGCTCTCGAAGTGCCAGTTCTGGATACGTGAGGTCCACTTCTTGGGACACGTTATCTCTGAGACGGGAGTTGCAGTGGATCCTGCGAAGATCGAGGCTGTGTTAGAGTGGGAGCCACCCAGGAGTGTGACTGAGGTTTGGAGTTTCTTGGGATTAGCTGGATACTATCGGAGATTCGTGCCAGACTTCTCTAGAGTTGTGGCACCACTCACAGCTTTGACGAAGAAGGGGAAACCCTTCGTATGGTCAGACAAATGTCAGCAGAGCTTCCAGGAGCTGAGATAGAGAATGACTAGCGCACCTATCTTGAGGTTGCCTGAGGAGGGAGTAGGGTACGTAGTCTACTGCGATGCATCAGGGACCGGACTCGGATGTGTTCTGATGCAGGAGCGGGCAGTGATCGCCTATGGATCACGTTAGTTGAGGCCGCATGAGCAGAACTACGCTACCCATGACCTGGAGTTAGGAGCAGTGGTCTTCACTCTGAAGACATGGAGACACTATCTGATGGGAGAGCGCTTTACAGTCTTTTCCGATCATCAGAGTCTCAGGTATATCTTCTCGCAGAAGGACCTGAACCTGAGACAGCGGCGATGGCTCGAGTTCCTCCAGGACTATGACTTTGAGATAGTCTATACTCATGGTAAGGTGAACGTAGTAGCCGATGCCCTCAGCAGGAGGATGGGCATTCAGCTACTTGAGGAGGCGACGAAGCAGCTAGCCTCTTTGCAGATATCCTTCGTGGATAGAGATGGAGCAGCCTTTCTCCAGTCTCTCACAGTCACCCCTCCACTACTGCAGTGGGTCAGAGAGGCACAACGTGAGGACGCTGACTATGAGAAACGGCGTGCATAGATATCCTCGGGACAGGCACCTGATGGTTTCTCCCTTGGAGCAGAGCACGACATCCTTTTCAGAGGACGTGCCATGGTACCAGTCGCTTTGCGAGAGGAGGTGCTGAGAGAGTTTCACACTTCTCCTTTGGCGGTACATCCTGGAGTGGCGAAGATGTACCAGGACCTCAGACGACAGCACTGGTGGCCGGGCATGAAGAAGGCAGTAGCAGAGCTCGTTTCTCGATGCCTCACCTGCCAGCAGGTGAAGGCAGAGCATCAGTTACCAGCAGGCTTGGTACAGCCCTTGGAGGTCCCGGAGTGGAAGTGGGACGGAATATCTATGGACTTCGTGACTGGACTTCCACGCACTTCCATAGGTCACGAATCCATCTGGGTGATTGTTGACCGACTCACCAAGTCGGCACACTTCTTCCCCATCAGAGAGCAGGGCTCAGTGGAGAGCTTGGGACGTCTCAACGTTCAGGAGATTGTGCAGCTCCACGGTGTTCCATCATCTATCGTCTCCGATCGAGATGCTCGCTTTACTTCCCGGCATTGGAAGGGGTTACAGGAGGCGTTCGGGACGCAGCTACGTCTGAGCACAGCCTTTCACCCTCAGACGGATGGTCAGACGGAGAGGACCATTCAAACTCTCGAGGACATGCTCCGCGCATGTGTCCTCGACTTTGGTCGCAGCTGGGAGGACCACCTACCCTTGGTGGAGTTTTCGTACAACAATAGCTACCACTCCACCATCGGGATGGCACCGTACGAGGCGTTGTACGGCCGACCTTGTAGATCTCCTTTGTGTTGGACAGACCCCGGGGAGTCAGCACTGGTGGGACCGGAGATGGTCCAGGCCACGATAGAGAAGGTCCAGGTCATCCAGGAGCGGATGAGGACAGCTCAGAGCCGGCATAAGTCATACGCTGACAGGAGGCGGAGGCCACTAGAGTTCGAGGATGGCGACCACGTCTTCCTGTGGGTCTCACATCGACGTGGTATTCGGAGATTTGGCCGAGGCGGCAAGTTATCTCCGCGCTTCATCGGACCCTTCCAGGTCCTCAGCAGGGTTGGCGAGGTGGCTTATCGCCTGGCTCTACCACCTCAGTTGCACCGGGTGCATGACGTCTTCCACGTATCTCAGCTGAGGAGATACGTGCATGACCCGACGCACATCATTGACCATGGGGAGCTTGACGTTGACGATGGGACTACTTTTTCAGAGGTCCCGGTGGAGATAGAGGATCGACAGGAGCGGGTCCTACGTGGGCGATCGATTACTCTTGTGCGCATCAGATGGAAGTACGGGAACCTCCAGGAGAGCACATGGGAGCGGGAGGCTCAGATGCGTGCTCAGTACCCTCATTTGTTTCCCTAGTTTTGATGTATCGTTACAGGGACGTAAAGCCCTGAGGTGGGAGTGATGTAAAGACCCGTAAAATTCAAGGGAAATTTTTTCTTAATTTTCTTTGGAATTTTAAAAGAGCGCGGTTTCTGACGGCACCTGATTCCGAGGCCCGGTGTGCACGGAATCAATTTCCGAAGTTTGCCTCAGGTACGTTCAGTGAACGAACGAGCGGAAAATTCTAACTTTTGATACGGTGCTCGGAATTGAAATCTGATGACACCGATGAACTCGCTGCGCCAATATTCTCTTAAGAAGACCTTTTCCGAAGTTGCGTTTATTGCGCGACGAAAGTTAGTTTTTGGGAGAATTATAAAAAGTTAAATAAAAATGTGGAACACTTTTTATTTTTCTTACTTGTTGGTTAACTTCTCTCAAAGGAAGTTAAAGGTGGGACCCACATCCACTTAACCTCCCTTGGGAGGATTAAGTGTGGTGGGGCCCACACGAAACCCAACTTTCCATATCCTCTCAAAACTCCCTTAACTCCCCTTTTAAATGAAATTGAAAACTTAGCTTATTAATTGGGATGAGTTGTTTAAACTTTTTCAAACCTTTGAAATTCAAAAATGTTTGGTTGAGTTAATAAAATTAGCTCTTAGCTTATTTTATTTGGTTATAATTCTCTAGCCTCTTGAGAGTTTTGAAGCCTTCTCCTTCTCCTTCTTCTTCTTCTTCTTCTTCAAGCTTGACGAAGAACGCGAAGAACCTTCGAGCTCCGACGAAGAACGCCGCTCCTCTCTTCTTCGTAGCCGATTGTATCCGAAGATCGATGACGCCTTCCGTGTCAATGAAGGGGAACATCGCTTTCTCCTCGGACTTCCTTCGTCAGCTTACGAAGATTCTCCAATGACGTACCTCTTCGGACGTACCTCTTCATCATCAGATTTGACAAGTGATTACCGTGACGCCCGACCTCCGCGACGTTGTCTTCCGTGGGTCGTTGACGATCTTCAAACTTGAACCCAAGGTAGGGGTTTGTTGTGGTTTATTTCTTTACGCTCATTCTTGGTTCTAGAATGATAATATCGTGATTAAATATTTAAGAGTTATCATCTAACGAGAGGGGGGTCGGACCGCACAAACACGGCCGAATTCCCACTCCTTTGTCCTTGGTTATTTATATAATTTTGTGGATGAACGAGAAGGAGTGGTGCCGTCACACCAAGCGGGAATCGTCCGGCTTACTTACGCGACGCCGTCGCGTCGCATCGTGAAGGATTATCATGAACGCGACGTCGTCGCGCCGCGTCGAAGGGAACCGAAGGCGCCGCAGCCGGAGCAGGGCCGCGGCGGAAGGGTGAGGTGCCGTCGTACCGCGCCGGACGACGAACACCATGGCCGGATCTGGGCCGTGGTGGGACGAGAAGACCGGCGGCTCACCGGGCCGCCGGCGTCGGAAGCCGGAAAGGGGACCGGTTTGCCGGTCCCGTTGGAGAAAAACCGGCCGGCCAGGTGGCCGGCCGGAAGGTCAAAGACCGGGGGAATATAATTCCCCCGGTCAACTCAAAAGCCCCCCCTTTTATGAGGGGGGGGGGTTTCATTAAGGGGGGAAGGCGGCCCCCCCGGTTTTCCTCAAGCAGGCCCCTATGAAGGGGGCCGGTTCTCCAAAAAGGGGCGGCTTAAGCCGCGCCACCTGCTGGAAGCGGGGGCCATGCCCCCCGCGCGTGGCACCAGCGGCGCTAGGCCGCGCCGCCGCGCTGCCGGCCGGACCGGGTCGGACCCGGGTCGACCCAGTTCGGGCCGAACCAGGGGGGTCGGGCCGGGTCGGCCCAGACCCGGACCCCCCGTTTTCGAGACGGCTTCGGTATTTTGCTCATAACGTGAGCTACGGATCTCTGATTGACGAACCGTCTGTGGTAACACGAACCTTGGATCGAGACGGTCGTTTCGGTATATTACACTCAGGGTTTCGGAATACTTTGATTTCGGCCGGGTTGGTTCGTACACGAAACCAACCGGGACTTCGGAGCGGAAACACTCATATCTTGACCTACGGACGCCCGATTGACGTGCCGTCAGCTTTGTTGTATTCCTCTGAGTGAGACGGATCTTTTGGCATACTCCGTCCGAGGTTTGGACGCATGTGGAGTATGGTCGGGTTGGTTTTGCCTTAGAAACCAACCGGGCCCCTGGGACGAAAAAGCCAATAACTCTCAGACCGGGCGTCCGATCGACGCGCCGTCTATTGCGTTGAGTTCCTGTTGACGATACGGAACTTTTGGATACATCAACTCTGGACTTTGTGACAGTTGATGTATCAGCCTCTCGGCTCGTGGAGTGGACCCTCCGAACGAGCATGCTGTGTGCGGGAACCCTAGTGCTGGCTGTGACTGTTACTGTGACTGCTACTACTGCTACTGCTACTGTGACTGCGATGACGACAGTACAGAGATCCTATGTGGATTTGACGACGACTACAGCACTCAGCGATCCTACGTGGATCAGTGCTACAGGTCCTGTGTGGGCCCGATCCTGTGTGGGTCTTTGCGCTCAGCGGTCCTGTGTGAACCAGCGCCTACAGGTCCTGTGTGGGCCCGATCCTGTGTGGGTCTTTGCAGGGGTTAGTTACCTATCGATCCTTCATGGGTCCGACGACTTAGATGGGTCAGAGATCATCTTTATCATCTTTTGAAGAAGTATACATGTGTGAGCTGAATCCTGTTACTTTCCTGTGTGGATTGTGTTGTGCTATCCTGTGTGGATTTCGTTTTGCTTTCCTGTGTGGAATACGTTTACTTTCCTGTGTGGACTGAGTTGTACTTGGGCTCGGAGGTTGGAGCGTATTGGAATTGATGACTTAGGTATATGTATGAGCATATACCTCAGCAGTGTCGGTTGTTACTTCGTGATTGTACCTTTCTTTGTTGTTTATCCTTTGTGGATTTCAGGAGACCTTCAGGGGTCTCGGGGTCCCTACTGAGTAGCTTATACTCACCCCTGCACGGGCTATGCCCGCACTACGTTGTGTTGGTTGCAGACGACGGACAACGTTGATCTTGGCTGAGGCTTGTAGAGTAGGACGACACCTGGAGGTGGACCACTAGGCGGGACGTGTTCGGAGCGGACGACAGGACCCGTGGAGCAGTGGAGCTATCTGTACCCATCCTTCAGGTGGGATTTCCAGTGGACAGCTCGGTGTTGCAGCTTTTACTTTACAGTTGCTGTTTTACCTTTCGAGTTGTACTTTACTTTCAGTTTGGGTTTGTATACTGGCCCATTTACTTTTCCGCACTTTCAGTTGTACTCTGTTTTTACTTAGTGTTTACTTTCCGCTTGCTTACTCTGTGGTGTTTGTTTACTTTACAAAGGCAATGCCTTCCCTTTTTACCGGGAATTACGCCTTGGTGCTAGTCGCCATCCCCTGGCCTATGGAAGGCGGGCTTGGGGTAGTCACGGCACGGACCCCGAGGGCGGGTCGTGACAATGATGAAATATATAGTCCCACTCTATCCTATGTTAAATATGTAATAAAAAATTTTAGGCCTAAAAGATATATCATTGGATCAAACTAATATCTATTCCTCCCACGATCCATCGATATCCAATAGGTTACCTCATAGTGGTGACACAAACACTATGGATATCTATATATCTTTCATGACACATCCATGGTTCCTACATTTTAATATTTTTTAATTTAAATTTTAAAAACCATAGAAACATTTTTATATAACCATTTCAAAGTCAAGACAACCTGCATCGGGTTTGGAAAATCATTTTTCACTAAATCAAGCGTATTCCAATTTTAGGAAAAAATACCTTTTGAAAGATGAACCACATACCCTTTCAATTTGAACACATCAAATTTTATTTCAAATCTCATGTAATCAATAATAAAAATATGAAAATAATTAAATTATCTTTATTGTTTATATCCACCTACCTCAACTTTGTAGAAAAACAAACCACCGTTGACTATGGGGATTAGAAACCATAATATCTCTCTTTGATATACACGGTACACCAAGAAACAAAAAAAGAATCATTAAAAACTTGATCGGATAAAAAAACTACCAAACCATAGTTTTAACAAAAAATAAAGAAGAACAAGATGGAATTTTTTCCTAGATAGGTATAATCCAACCAAAATAATGTCCAGTCACTATAAAAATTTCTCCAGATAGAATAGTGTCACCCAAAATCACCTATGGAGCTCTCTTGGTGAAGAGTGGAAGGATTCAAAGAGAATGAATGAAACATATAACTCATTTAGCAGCATAAAAAACAAAAAATTTAAAATTTACATGGTATGTTATACATTTTAACAATGTGTAATTTTTGAGGTCCATATATACAAAATCAACCATCACCATTTAATTAAAAACTGTATTTTTTCTACATGCATGACATGTACCTGTAACACGGTGTGTAAACCATTCATTACATTCACCCTATTAATGGATTTTCTCAATAACCATTATATTGTGTGAACTTTACATACACTGTGTGTAAGTACCCTAGATTCAGCAAAAAATAAATTTTTTTATTTTGAAAATTACAAGAATCATGAATATCACCATTATAGTATCTTCTAAATTTCATGGTCAGGAATAAATTCCCAATAAAAAAAGGAAACCAGAAGAGAAAATTATAACATACATGACATATAGGTAATAGGGCGTTACATGGTGTGATAATCCAATAATGTAGTGTGGAGTTTTCAAGACAACAATTCCTATCCATATTCACTATTATCTTTAGCGTACTCAATAATATATTTTTTAAGGCCTATATGTATCAATTAATAGTTATAAAATAGTATGATAAATAGTTTTATTAAATGTTATACTCTAAAGGTAACTTTTTTGAATCAAGTGAATAAATGTTTTTCTAGTATATATATAGACTATATGGGTAACTTGATATTAACCATATAAAAACATTAAACCCTCCATCCTTATATCCTTTAAAAAAAAGATATGTTTTTTTACAATATGTATATGAAAGTGATGATGAATTTTAATTGTATGATAGTCACTGATGGGTGTATATCCATAATATATACTCCCCATATTGAAAATGGATAAGAGTATTTGATATTGTGTTGAAACCCTTTGTGTCTAGGGAAAATATTAATAGACACCAAGAAAAAAATACACTTATTGGTGAATTTTACATAATAATTCATTATAGATTGCCAAAATTATCCAATTATGATAATTTAATTAGAGATCATGGTTCTACTTTATTGTCTGTCATATTTTTTTAGTTTGGATTTCATCTATATAAATTAATGTTTCTTCCCCTTCAATGATCATCAAAATTAAACAACAATAACCTCAATTAAATAAGGTCTTATATAAATTTTCGATATTATAGAGGAAAATATTCAAATTCTATGAACGATTCTGAATCCTTTTGTAAAAGTTTATTTTTTAGGTTTTCAATTATCGTTGACAACCAATTAATTTTATAAAATATATAAATGTGAAATTTATTTATCATAAAAAATATTATTGAAAATCACATCATCTTATAAAAATTATTTTTTAATGAATGGAATAATATGTCTTTGGTGTTTGATATTAATCACATCCCTAATATATTTTATTAGCTAATATCTTCTCAATGACCTTATATTATACCTCTCTATAGACTAATAGAAATTTTGGCCTCTTCTAACCCAAATCCCCCAATCCATCGATTTTCTTTGGAATGGAGTAACATGAAGGACGAGATAACCATGGTCCATTTTTCTTTGTATTTTCTTCCTTCAGATCCACTATTCTCATTCCCACTTCTAAATTAATCCATTTTTTAATAATTATATAAATATAATACTATTGATATAAATTTATGGAAAAATTGTATTTTTAAATTATATTTATACATAATATATGTCTCCCACTAAATTTGACAGAGTCTTGATGGCAGTTCGTTTAATAGACTATGAGGAAAAAGCCAATTTTTTATACATCACTACATTAATGAATATTTAATGTAACAATCGTGGATTTTAGTCTAAAATTTTATATTAAATTCATTATTTTTTGAGTTATTGGTATCATACATATAAAGGAACTATAATAAACCACAATATATTTTTCACAATTTTGGACGAACATTTATACATTATGAGAATACAATGTGAAACAACTTAATAAAAGTTACAAGAAGAATTAAACCCCATGTAAATAAGATGTTAATAATTAATAAAAATAATTCATTATTAAAGTAGTTATATTAATTTCATACGTTTTATTATTGTTTTTGAATAATTATTTTATAATGCAAATGAATTATTAAATAATGATATTTAATGGGATTTGATTAAATTAATTTAATTCTAAAAAGGAATATTTTCAAATAAGAGATGTGTTGTATATCAAAAAATTTGTGTAATCATTTTTAATGGTATATTTTAATAAAATTATCCTATTCAAAAAATTTGGGTAAAAATCAGTTTATATGTAGTTAATATGAAGTAATCTTAAGTATAATTACCTTTTAAAAGTCGATTTCCAATAAAAATAATTTGTTATTATATTTTATGTTTTTTAATGTGAATGTCCACAAAATTAATGTTAATTAGAAAAAATAAATATAAAATTTTTATTTAGAAATTATATATTATCTTAGAGTGAGTTTTTAATGTTTTTCCTAAATTTTTTTTAGAATAGTAAAAATAGATTTTTTTTTCAAATAATTAGTCTTTTAAAAAAATCATGATATAAACATTAATTGAATATTTTGGAAAAGAAAAACTAAAAAAATTGTATTTACCAATAGAAATAATATATATTACAATATTATGTTGAATTCATAAACATATTCCTGACATTTTGTAACCCATGACATATTATATTATAATAAAAAATGTGTTTTTTCATCTTCCATTAATTAAGTATTCATAAGAGGTAATTTGTTTTGGTTTGATTTTAAATTCAAATAAAACTTATTATTTCAATAATATACCAAAAAATGTCATGTATTTCATAATATTTTTCCTAAATAAGTAAAAGGTTTCATTATAATGCTTGAAAAAAACAATTTTTCCAAGAATTGTTTTTTATTTATTTTTACGCATTCTTGTATTAAATTTTATTTTTATAAACTATATAAATTTTATTTGATAAAATGGGGTTCATATTGTTAATTTTTCATGTTCCACATACATGATTAGTTGATTTTCTTTTCCATTATTAAATATAATATACCAAGCATAATGTTTTTTATCTGTATAAGGGATAAAATAATGTAAAATGGTTAAGCTTTGGGATAAGGTCTTGAAATATCATGGAAGTTTATATTTTAATGTTTACTTGAATTTTTGATAAATTAAATAATAGTATATTTATTAATTTTTAATTTTTTCTATATATTCCTTAATGATGACATTCTTTATTCTTAATAAATATTTATTTAAAAACATGCAACCCCACTCACATATAAAATAACTCTTCCACTACCACTTATAAGAAAAACCTAAAATTAAAAATGATCTAAATAATTTCCATATTTTCTTCTCTATAATCTCCTCACACATTCTTGATCCCATAGTCTTATGAAAATTATTTAATTATTTCAAATAAATATGGATTCAATGAGAAGGTATGATTCCCTCAACGTAACTAACAACATATTATAAATAAATATCATATTAACTATTCATTTACCTCTTCTAAATTATGATTCATCACATTGATTAAATCTAAATAACATCATTATAATTTTATAATTTTGATATTACAATAAAATCAATTCATAATCATAGTAATCTTTTTTATTTTAACATGTTCCTCTATAAGTCGGTTTTCCCCCCAAATTGAGCAATGCTATAAATTTGAATCATTAATATATATGATGACAAAATTACATTAATGATACGATAAAAACAAGTAAATCCTGAAATTTTTTATTCTATAATTATTATATTATTAATTAAATTATGATTAACATACCACATTAGATTGTTTTAAAAATACTGAACCAACCTGTTATGGAATTCATCTTGAGAAACCATACCACAAACTTCAATGGAAAAGGTTATAAATTAATAAATTGTTATGGAACTTTTTTTTAGTACCATTACTATGAAATATATTATGGACTCCTGAAATTGAAGTGGATGTCAAAACTATTATATGAAAACACACATGGAATAGTTGAAACTACTAACAACCCATGATTAATATCAGTTGGAAATAATTAATGACGATTTAATAAATGATTTTAAAAAATTTAAAAAGAATTTAATTAAAATGAATAAGGATATAAATTATATTAATAACGATACATAGTTTATTATAGAGGATGTTTGAATTTATTCGACCATACCATCATATAATTTAACTACTCTTTCTTTAACATTCCATTTGTTGAAAAATATTACAATTTATGATAAAATACATTTTTTATAAAAATGTTTTATTCAATATCCCATTAAATTATTTAATAAAAATAAAATTTAATTCATCATATTTATAAATTATATGTCATGATCTCTTTGCCTATTATTTTAACTCATATTTTCCTGATGTTTAAAATGGATTCATTATAGATTTTCCATTCATTGAGTTCTATATTTTTACCAATGAATAATTTACTCTAGTATTATGTGAATTCTAACCTATTAGTGTTTTAAATTGAGTTTGAACTTTTTATATAGATTTAAATTTCTTTTACATAATCTCTTATTTGTTATATTCTTGCTTCACATGTTACTTTCATGGTAATGGTTTCTTTTACATGTCACCACTCATTTTATGTATTTTTCTTCAATACTGTATCTTTATATGAATAAAATTTATGTTTTTTAATATTAAACTTATTTTTATAATTATTATTCCTATGAATTTATGAACTCTTTTCCTTCATTATGTATTTATAGTTCATATGTTAGTTTTGTGATAAGGGTTTTCATTCCAATCTCACTTTGAATTCACAATTATTTATGACAAGGTATCAATCTATGGAAAATTTGTGATATTTATATCTTATAAACAATATTTTTTTTCCATATCATATAGCCATTATTGGGATTTAAATGTATTCTTACCCTTTTAATACCCTTTAGTACATAATCAAACAAATTGGTTTCTTTTATGGAGATATATACGAATCCCTTATTTAAGGTTGATAATATTTTTACTTCATGTATTTACTAGGTACAAGGTTTCAAGAATATTCTTGTTTAAATGCAAAGGATTATATAGGGCCATTTTATATTATCTTTAAATTTCCTTGAATTTTTTTGAAGGAAATTTTTTAATTTTTTATATTAAAGTGTTTGTTCACTTCCTATGTGAAAATAATCTATTTTACAATTCTTTCCACCTGAATAAATTTTCTGAAATTTATAACTAATTTTCTTAATGATAAAGCCCTATAAATGTTATAGATTTCTAAAATAATTTATATTCCCATTTGAGGTGAATTATTCATTTTAAAATATATTAGTTAAATTTTTATAAGATTAAATGATAGGATTACATTCCACCAATTTATATTTTCATCATCCACTACACATTTCATATATTTAACTTTATTTTTTTTCAAGGTTTCAATATTTGGAATATATTTAATGATAATTATTTAATTTTACTCTTTTGACCAACTAAAAAAGGATATTCGAGGGGACTTATGAGTTTGTTTTAAAAAAAATATTACAAAAGATTTATGAAAATAATTTCTGTTCCATTTTCCTCTCAAATATTAAAAGATCCATATCATTTGGATTTTTACCATGTATAAACCTATAAATAATATATTTTTTTGAGACTGAACTTATGATATCAAAATATTAAACTATTGATTTCTTATTATTTTTGATGTTTATTCCCTAGAACCAACTTCTATGTATATTTATATAACCACTATTAATTATTTTTAATATTAATAAACTATTTTTCACATCATGATTGTTCTTTTCCATAACATAGTATTTCATAATGTCTTAAGAGTAGATGGAACACATAAAGGTCATATAATTTCCCCAATATGATGAGTGATCAGTAGTTCCACAGTGGTATTCTTAAATATATGTTCTAGATGTGACTTAGTTCATTTATAAGAAAAATTGATTTCAGATATCAGGGAAAGAGACTCCTAATACAGTAAGGCACCTTCATTTGGTATACTCCCATGTTAACATCTAGTATTAGATATTATGATTACAAGACCTACTAATAGGAATTCCACAATTATATATTCCCTTTTATGTACCTATTTTTGGATGTGTGTATTGATACTTGCACATTAATATTTTTATATATGAGTATTATAAGTCGCATTCATTGATGTATTAATGGAAACCATGGAAAGAAGGGTTTGTAGTGAGGTTAGATATTTTTGGTATTTCACATATAATATTGCATTAATGAAAAATACATGAAAGGAAATTTTCATTCTTTGTTTCAACAAAATTTGATATCTCATGCCCTTTGATGGAAATAATATATTGTAAATAAATTCATGGCCATAGTTTTCAATAGTAAATTTTTATAATATATAACACTATGATACAAATAATGGATAATTGTAGAAGAGAATACCAATGTTTGGTAAGATATATATTATCTGTTTTTTAGTAGAAATACATGAGTTTATGAATACTACATGATGACGTGGTTTAAGCACATCTGTACCAGGGGTAATAACTTCAATATAGGTCCGTCAGTATTTACTCGAGAATTACCTAGTAGATTATAATTGGCCTTACCACAAACCCAATTTGACACATAAATTGGATATTATTAGTATAATTCATATTTTATATAAAACTGTTATAATTTTTTTGAAATAATCTTAATAATTTTTAAACATTCACAAAAAAATCATGTTATTATTATTATATTAGATATACATTAATTTTTAAATTTATGTTAATTGTTTAACTAATTTTGAGATCATATATTATGTTACAAAATTCTATGATACATTCTACTATATTCCAATTTTTATAAATATAAATAGTATAATGGGAACCATCTCAATTTAAATAATCCAAAGAGTAATAATTATCTTTTCAATAATGGGATTAATGCATTCTTTTAAAGGTAACTATTCTCTCAAACATTCTCATAATATATAGATTTAGTGTAATTTGTTTTCAAAATAGATAAATAATAATTTTAGTATTATGGTTTCTAAGGTAATAAAGTGAATAAGATAATGGAAGAGTACAAAATGGATTACAGGAAGAAGTGAGAGAAGAGTATTTCAACATGTGATAATTTTTGGAATAAACACCCTGATAATTTATTGAATGGAAGTAGCGTTTTCATCATTTGTTGAGAGAAATGAGATTAAGAGTGAGAAATAAAGGTTAATAAATAATCTTTTTAGTTATAGGGTTTCAATTATATGTTTATGTGGCACTACGTAGATGAATGGCCAATGAATCAAGAGAATATAACTCAAAAGAATACATGGTATGAAGGTTAGGATTATTCTATTACTAAAAAAAGTTGAATGATTAATGTTATAGGGTATTTGGAATTAATAATTGTGTAATAAGATTGTTTTATTTATGAAGTAGTAGTTATAATAATGAAGAAATTTATAATGATTTTATTGAAATACATTTCAATAAAGATTTACCGATTATAAGGAAAAGTAATTCAGTGGAAATTTAATATTTTTATAAGCCAAATTATTTCAGGAAGATGACCCTTAATATGATCTCAATGCATGGATTATAATGATAAGGATATTTTAACGGAAGATTATTAGTGATTATAAAACATGTTAGTAATTTAATGGTCATTGTTGAATTTTATAGAGTTTATATAATGTTTGGATTAATAGGAAATATTCAAGAACATATAATTTATTTTGGAAGCATTCATTATTTAATTAATATTTTATAGTGATAAATGTGTTCGCATTTTATTAATATGACACTAAGTTCCAATTTTCATTTTCTATGTCATATAATGTTGATCAAGTGACCACCCTTCTAAATATTTGGAAATTGTATTTGGTTAGACATTTTATGGATGAGTCATAAAGTTAACCATTTATGAGATTGGTTAAGTTGAATGATTGTAGTTCTTAATGAGGAATTATATATTAATCTATAAATTGTACTAACAATCTTGGTTTTCAAAAATATCTATAGATTGGAGGAATGCATTGTCATTATTTTATTGATTTATTGATCTCATAAATCGTAATTTCAGTTCTTCAGGAAAAAAATTAATATTGGTTATTTATTCATGGAGTAAGAGATAAAGAATAAATTTATTAAAGTATACAAGATGATGTTATACATATGAAATTAAAATATTTAAATTATATTTTGATATGTTCACAATATAGAAAGTAAAGGGAATCGTCACCTCACAGAAAAGGATCTCGGAAAAAAATGTTATCCTAGTACCTTTATAACTAATGAATCTAGTGGTCCCTTAACACATCATAGATTTACTGTTTTTTATTTTTTTACAATTTCTTTATCTTTAACATTCTTGTGAACAATGAAATATATCTCCCTCTATCATTATAAAGGCATTAAACTTTTCATACATATCTATATATTCACTTCCCACTTATGTTATCCTTCATGGAATCCTATTTAGTTGATAATTCCAAATAAGGTTCACACATCTATTTTTATCTTATCAAGATGATGTTTTATCAACCCTTATCATTACATAGGATTTGGATAATGGAATTATTGAATGTTATCCCCTTTATTATTGAGATCCAGATTAAATTACGATGATGTAATTTATTTAGGGAGGTAGAATATAACACTATGTGATTTTAAAATATATTTTAAACTTTAGATATAACATATGCCATGAAAAAATATTCTTATAAGAGAATATAACACCCAAATATGTTATAAAATATTTCATTTAATCTCTTTGATAGCTTTCATTACACATAACACCATGTTTAAATTATACACGATAGGCTACTAAAATATATTTATTGAAACATGGCCATTATAACCCAGAATTTAAGTAGAATTGTATAAATGTTAATAACTAAATTTTTAAAATTATATTATTTAATCATGAAAAATAAAAATTCAATCATTATTTATTTATTATAAATAAAAAAATAACTATTTTAAAGGGAAATGTGTTTTCTAAAAAATAGTATTTTTTCTCAATGGATGATCGTTATGTTTTGCGTGAAAAATCTAAAAATAATTTTACCAAATATCAAATAATTACTTGAAAAAATAAAATCAATTTTTAAAATATACCTGTCAAAACTGTCTTTGGTTGGATATTTTTTAATTTTATTAAATGAATAATTTGTTTATGAATAGTGGAAAATATTACTTTTTATTGAAATCATACTTTTCATTTAAATTATTTACAAAGATAATTTTTTTTAAAATGTTTTTATATAGTTTTTTTTAAAATTACAGTAAAATTTAATTAATATATTTCATTTTAGTAAATATCATATTTAATTTTTATAAAAAAATATTCTATAAATATGGTAACTTTTTCTTTGGAAAACCGCTATTTTATTGTGTCAACGTTTTAATTTTAAATTTATTTAGCCATATAATGTGAATTGAATTTGAAAAATGGGTTAAATATTTTTAATAACAGCATATTAAATTATCTAAAAAGGATAAATTAAATTTTAACCATAGTGAATTGTTAAATCAGGGGAAAAATAATTATTACGGTTAAAGTAAAAAAATCGGTTTACCATGGGGGATCAAACTTAGATGATGAGGTTTAAAAATGACCTTCAAATCTTATAGAACACTTTTTTTATATAGATCATACCTATAATTACAAAGCCACGATAATGGATCATTTTGGAGGCTTGTGGAATGGTAAATTCCTAGTTATGAGTTAATATTTTAAAAAATTACATGTGTGTCCTCCCATCACCTAACATATAAAAGGCCACCTGCTCTCCTCCCATATTCACACTTCCAAAAAAATTTAATTTTGATAATAAATTAAAAAATTCCTTCATTAATTATCTATACAAATCATAGAGGCCTTATTTTGATTATTATGTCCTCTAAATAATGTTTTAAGTATAAAATTAAAGAGGCTCTCCAAAGAAGAGCTAATTTTTTTAAATGTTAATATTTTTTATTTTCATCTTACAACAACATTAAAACTATTTAAATATTGATAATATAATAAAATAGACATATACTATATACTGATATTTTATTATGTTAATTAAATACAACATATCCTCATCTACTTCTATCAATTGGGATACAAAATCACATATTATGAGTTCGATGGAATACCGCCTCACAAACCTATAAAAATCGTTTTCCATTACCTCTTTTAAATGGATGGAAATAATGATGGATTTAACAAATTTATATGATATTTATGAAATTATTATAATTTTATAACCATGAAACCACATATATCTTATTACTTTCCATTTTTTGGATATATAATATTATCGTTCATGTGTACGGTGGACTACCGCCTCATGAATTGATGTGATTCATTTTTAACGTACAATTTACTATAAAGGTAGTAAGGTTAACTTTTTTCTCTAAAAATAATCTGGGTAATATAACATCACATCAATCTTCTATCCTATCAATCCATTGGATAACAATAACATTGATTGTGCCTACATGTGTTTTACCACATCCACATGGTCATGAGAAATGATTTTCATATTAATTTTAAGTGGATTGAAATAAGATTGTATTTGATTAATATAGATTCTCCATTTAAAATAGTAATAATTCTTTAAAGTTGAATTATTATTATTTTATTCATTCCATCCATTGAGAATAATGGAAACAATGTTCTTTTGTACTTACGTTCTTCCGTCTCTATAAACCGAGTTATCCATTTTCGATAAATAACATTAATATATTAAAATAAACAAATGAATATATAAAAAATATTTTTGATATTCAGGGTTAAAATTATTTAGTTTATTTAAAAATTATCAAATTAAAATTATCAAAATTATATAACTAAAATATATATGAAAAATGAAGCAATTATTACTCAAAACTGTGATTCTAACAAGGAATTATTAGTAAACCACAAATATTATACTATAACTAAATAGTATATATTTTGGAATAAATTTTTATGGCACAATAATTTATTTATAATAATTATATATTTAATATAGTGGTGTTATGGACATATTCTAAGGACGTCAAACAAGAGGTAAGGGTTTTTCTTATTACCTCATCTTCTATGAGACAGAGGCCATATTCTCCAATTATTCATTTTTGAGTGGTATTTATAACCCATTTTTGAGATTTTATATCATGAAACTATTTATATTAATGTTAATTAATGTTTAATTTTAAATTATTGATATCATGGGTCTTATGATTCGAACATTAAAAAGTGGTAAGGGTTTATTTAACAATTTAATCATTATTTTGGATTTTTTTGTTTAAGTCTCTTTTGGGAGAATTATTTGATATTTATATATTAAACTCAAAATATTTTCATCTACTCTGGTTATTCATAATCCTTTTTGACTAATAGTTCTATTTTTCAACTCTTTAGTATATAAAATGACAGAGAAAATGTTTTTTTATAAAAATATGAATTTATTTACCCTTTTCATCAAAAATCCATTTCCTCCCAAATAATGCCTTATATTTTTAAAAAATTATTTTAAAAATTATTAAAATGATCTATTAAATAATTTTTTATGAATTTTATATTTTTTAATTTTTCAAAGGAATCTTCTTATCATTCTATGAAAAAATAAAATTCAGGTTTTATAAAAAATGTGAAAAGAATTTTTATTTTACTGTAACTGCAATGTATGTAATTTCTTTTAGTAAATTCCACTAAATGTTATAAATATTATTTTCTACGTTTCAATGAATATTTTAAAGTAATATTATATTCAAAATATTTTTTTAGCATTTAAATTTATTTTATTTTTTGAAAATTGAATTTTTAATTTCTTCAAAAAATTATATATATATATTTTAATTGTATTTATATTCAAAACATACATAAATATTTATTTTAATTATATAACAAGTGTATATTAATTATTTATATCATCCTTATTATTTATTTTGAGGATTTATGATCATTTTGGATAAGGATTTACTATTTTATAACCATTCACTTTTTTTACTTTGGGTAGTTTATGTTTTTGTTTATTTCATTAAAGTAAGTAATAATATTTCACATGTTATATTTTAAAGATAAATTTTTATGGTGATTATTATTAAACCCATTAATATTATGAATGCATTTGATATAATAATTTATGGGTAGGAAATGATTATAAACAGCCCCTTGATGCATCAACATGTCGCACAAGACAAATCAGTTGATTAAATTAGATGTGTTTCTACAAAAAAATTTAAACTATGTTTTGAAAAATCTCAAAAGAATGTTTAAAATGTATTGTATTATGAATTAAATCATTGTTCATTAGTTATTTATTTACATATTATTTTTCTTGTAGCTATAATATCCATGGAGATGATTCACTCTCATGTGATTATTATAATAGATTTATTTGATCATCATTTATTTATATCGTGTTAGGAATAATTTATTTATTAAATAGAATGTGATTCAATTATAAAACTTTCCATTTTGTTTAATATTATTTATTAATGACATTTTACATTGTATCCTTACACTTTCTAAGGACCGGATCTCATTTATATCTTCTGTTTAATTTTCCCTATGATAATAGGAAGTGTATTGTGTTGGATATGTATGGATATTTTCTAGATAATAGTGGCATTCTAAAAAAATCTTTGTGTATTTTATGTTTTCAATTATTATGTGAATTTAATGTATGTATATATTTTACCAATAAAAATAAACTATTAGGTTCAATGGGATGTGATTCACTACATCTTATTACAACGTAATAAAGTAACCACCGGCTCTAGACTACTGTGGTTGTGGGATTTACATGATATTAAAAAACATTATTTAGAGTACATGAAAATTATGATTTAACAGTTATTACATTAGGATTAAAAATACCCCCCAAATATTTTATAATAATTAATTAAAAAAATATTTATAGATAATCTCTATAATTTTTTGGGTCATTATTTATGAAATTCTCATTTGATTCATGATAAAGTAAGAAAATAAAAATCATCTATGAATTATAAGAAAGATGTTATGGAATGAGATGTTATACTCTATATTTATAATTTTTCTAATGTTTATGTATAAGATCACATGATTGTGGTATGTGATCATGTGTTTAGTGATTTTCATGGATCTATCAAAGAAAAAGTGGAGTGAAAAAATAACCCAACCAACATGTGTCACCCTGATCTCATTTTTTCATGGATTATTTTAGTAATAATTAGGATTTGTGGGAACTTCTCATGACATTATATACTGTTAACTATGATAAAAGAGAAGGGTTTAATGTATTTAATTATAAATTAATTCCAATATAGATTTTTGGAACTCAAAAAGCATTTTGTCATTTCACATGTAATCATACTACCCTTCAGTAGGGATGATTTGTGATATATAGTGATGATTTTGGGAAGTTCATTGGTTGTGTACCTAAAATATTGAAAACATTATATCTTAACCAACATGATAATCGAGTGTCCTTTAACATTACTACACATCACAAGATTTAATGTTAGTATTTGTGATCTTTTCAATGAATATTTGGAGTCTATACCTCTATAGAGAGAAGTGTGACAAATATAATAAACTAATGAAATTAAAATCTATATTAAAAAATGATCTCCTATATATACATAAATGAATATGAATTGTTTTAAATAATAACGATTAATTTTACATAAATTATGAAACTGTGAATGATAATGAGGTAGTATATTCTCCTAGAAAGAGGATACTTCTAGCCCTATCTATGATGAAAATTGAGAAAGCCCCAATAACCTTGGATATATAATGCATGGATTTGACAATAATAATGTATGAGAACAAAATTAAACCACTAAAAAATTAAATCTCAATAATATATTTTCAAAAAGGCTTAAACATATGATTTGGATCATAAAAGTGAGATAAATGTAACGATGATATGGTAGGTTCATGAAGTCAATATTGATAATATGGAGTATTTCAATTTAATGTTAACTTTCTATTCCGTCATCACCATTGGTAAACAATTATTTATTGTATGATGAAAAAATATCAGTTTTTCCATCAACCTAATAGGTTTAATGTTATATAGAGAACATTAATATAATTTATGGTGGGAAATCATAATGAAAGAGATTATTTAATACACCGTAATGTTCTTGGTATGATATAATGTTATGGTAGAGAATGAGAAATCCAAGGGGATGATATAAACATTACCCATACCAACATATAAATGGGTGAACATCACCATGGGTATTTTCAATTGAACACCAAATAAATATAAATCCTATACTACTATATGGGTTTTGGTTGATCAAAATACCATTATTGATCACTTAATCTTCATCGGTGAATCCTTCTCGCTTGCTAAATATTATATGATATAATATAAGTATATGGTGGGGATAAATGTGACACCACATTACATGATATATTATTGATTTTACTCGTTCACTTATATATGCTATAAGAGTTTGAAAATTCCATGAACATATATTTTAGAATTAGTATAGCCTATGACCACCAAATAGGTTGTCAATTGGAAATGAACACGTAGACAATTGAAGAATTTATTTGATCATTTTTAAAGTTATTCAAAGGAAAATATGATAAATTTTTTATAGTGGTTTACTTATCATAAATTTATCATTTCTACCCAAGTATTAAGATACCTTCATATAATTATTTATTTGAGAAAATATCCAGAACACCAACATAATGGGATGAAGTTACTAAAAAAATGACCATATTCCCCAAACTAATTCAATAAGCGATAGAGATGGTTCAAAACATATTATAACAAATTAAATAAATAAGAAATCAATAATATATATTTATAATTATTAAAGATACCTAAAGTTAGATATATATAATTTTTTCCTCAGAATATCACTAGGGAAGAGATTCATGAGGTTTGGAAAGAATTGAAATTTTAAACCTAGGTACATGAGACACATTGAGGAACATGATCACATTGGAGTTGTGTTCTTTGACTTAAGCATCCACCAAACCTATCTCAAGTTCATATTGTGATTTACATATCTCTTAAGAATATATGCATACACGATCCATCACATGTATAGAACTAATAGGTTGCACAACTAGATTATGAACTATCTTATGATGAGGAACAGATGATGATCATCGACAATTGTGGAAAAGTTATATGAAATAAAGAACCCCCCACATATTATGAAATTATGTTGGAGAACCCACAATTATAAAAATATAACATGATAACCTATGGATACAATGAAACATAACTTCCCAAATTAATTTTGAATAATTGATATGAGTTAAAATAAATTTAATAGAATTTATAAATGGGGGAACTATATAACTACCAGATATTTTATTTTCTTTAATGTTTTCATTATAATATATATTTGTGTCATATTTAGGTATACATTACAGGAAAACCCTATGCACAAAATAATAAAAAGAAACACTAATTTATTTATTCATTGAATAATATTACATATAATTGATTAATTCACACTGATAAACTAAAAAAAATTACAATAGGACACCAAAAATTAAATAAAACATCTATCATTTTAAAATATATAGTTTTGGGGTCACGTAAAATTACCACAAAAATAAAACATACAACTAATAGAAAAATATTGAAAATATATGTGTGATTTTGCGAAATATATAGAGAATATTTCACTATGACAAGGTGAATGATGAATGATGGAAATAATTAATTTTTTGGTATTATAAACTAATTTTGATATTTTGAAAACCATTATGATTAGGGGAATAGTAACCCAACCATTATAATAGTAACTAAATAGATAGATAATAACTTGACTGTAGGTATATTAAATGGAATTTCAATAGTATTTACAATGAATAAATTATGTAAATATAAATTTTAGAATATTTGAAAATAAATATTCAAAATGATTGTCAAAAAAATATAAGTTTATATTTTTAATATGTTATGTTCAAATTTATTTTATTAAAATATTAATGTAAATGTTAATAAATAAATATTATAATTCACAATATATAAGTCTTATTTTTTATAAATTAAATTTAGTTTGGAAATTTTAAAGTCAAAATTAACTAAGAGTGATTTTTTTATTTTCTAGAAAAATTATTTTTCATATGAATAATAAATATTCTTTTTTCAAAAACTATTAATTTTATGACATGGTATAGTTGTAAAACTAACAGTATAAATTCAAAAAAGAAAGTTATAAAAAATATTTAACAGATAAATAATGCATCTAGAGAAATAAATTGAATTTATATGTTAAGAAGGTAATCTTAATACTCTAAAAAGATAGGTATTCCATTAAAATTACATTTTTTATTTTATTCCTTTTATTTTTTTAATAAAAAACTAAAATTAGTAGTTGTACTATATTAGATTCATAAAAATATATATTTTTATTTGAATATTACCCATTGTCTTAAATAAAACCACTATTTCTAATGTCTGTCTTAAAATAACATTTTATTCATTATTTAAACCCAAAATATCCCATTCTAGTAGAAATCCTCCCACACACCCCTTTAAAAAATCACATCCCAAATACATCAAATTTACACATATCAACTAAATTTGAAATCACTAAGTTTCTATGGATACATAATGTTGTTCTAATATCACTGCACCAGAATCATCAAAGGCATTAAGGGTCTTAGAAAAAAAGTCAAAATCAAGGGTAAGTTAACATTTCTGACCCTTTTTATTTAATTTTCCCAATAATATTATTCAATTATCATTCCCACATCAAAAAAAATCCTTAAAAAAACTAGGTTGTATATTAACATGATATTAATGATATTGTGATTATATAAACATGTTATTTACAATACGTGATTACATAATATCCATCTCCCCATCATTCTTACAAAAAATTTGTAAATTGATGTTTGAAATGCCTTTAAGTAAGATGTCATTTTTTTATGTTTCCTGACCTTAAGGCCTATAATATTGACTTAGATATCATATATATATATATATATATTATCTATTATCTGTTTTTCTACTTATGGAAGTAATTTATCAATATGATAAATAATAATAAATCAAACCCATAAAAAGAAAACAAAAATGGGATAAACCAAACAAACAAATCCTTTAACCATTTTATCATAAATTAAATATCCATAGTGAGATTAAAATGATTACCATTCATAAAATTAATATAAATCAATTTATTATACACCTAGATTAATTTTTAATATGTAAATATATATTTTGTGTGTGTTGATTATAGAGGTGTTTTAAATGGGAAATAACAAAATAGCACCCTATGTAAGAGGACCCTCAAACTCAACTCTTTCTTATTGTTTTATCCTTCATTTATCGATATACAATCCCATAAAAACCCTTCTATTGTTAATATTCCATTTTTTAAATCCTTGTTTTTTTGTAGGCACTTTACTTTTTTCAGTAAATAATTTTTGAAACACAAACCATATTCCAATAATATTTTTCTTCATATTTCGATCCAAATTTGATCTGATATTCCAATTAATTTTATCATATGATTCATTCATTACATTAAATTTATTTTCTAAATTCAATGATTCTTATATATTCTTTTGTTCAATGTAATAAATCAAAGAAGTTCGAGTTATCATCCCCGTGGATCTTATTTTTTAAAATATTGTTTCATGTTCCACTATAATGTTTTGAGCCTCCAAATAATTTAATAAAATTAATAAAATAAATAATTTATTTTTTATCGCAATATTTGTATGAGTCAACATTATCAACTTATACATGCACTAAATCATTAATAATCATTGTATTTCCTATACCTTCTTCCAAAAAATTCATTAGATTTGATAAAAAAATTTAATACCAATATAAATTAATTTAGTATTAAATAAATTATACTTCATGAAAATTAAAAATATTATAATTTTCCTTGAGAAAATAGTAATAACCACTAACATTTATTGAATATTGAAAAAATATTCTATGAATAATCTATTTCCCTGAAAATCAATGTTTTATATAATTTAATTTGACATGGACACCCAAACTACTGGAAGTGACTCAATCATACAGTATTTTGGTTGAATATCCCACAGGGTAAAATATTTAGAAAAAAATAATGATAGAAATTCTAAGATTTCATAATAATTTAGTCTCTATAAAAATATTATAAATCTTTATTCTTAAATAACATTGTGTGACACCTCTCAACAAAACATTGGTTATTTATTTAAGCAATACCCTTTATTATTGGTTGTAGCTTATAATATTCTTATACTAAATACAATTTTCAAGTAAAATTATTTAATAATTCCACTAATATATCATGAACTATTTTCTATTTGAAATCCATTAAATATAAATATTCTATCCATTTTTCACTTCTATAAAAAAATTGAGCTTATTGAGAAATTAATATTTATGTGTCACAAATATTCCACAAGTAATTTTAGTAAGTTCAAAATATAATTTATAAATTAATTGTGATTAAACATTAATGTGTTTTTTGACAGATTCTTTTAAACAATATAACCATGTATTTGGGGAAACATATCATTTTCCTATTTTATTCTATGTAACATGATTTTTCATGTTCATTTATATAAAAAATATGACCTCGTTTTCATTATAAATTTTACTAACATGAACATGTGTCAAAAAAATTACTATGTACTCATTCCATTAAAAATTTATTTTCATATTTTTTAGTGAAAATTTGGGACACACTAAGCATATTATGAATCATTAAATTAACAAAAAAATATTTCTTTTATTTTAGCTAGTTTTGTTTAACATAATCATATCCAACTATACTAATATTAAGGAAAATATTAATATAAAAAGTTATTTTTATTAGATTTAAATTATATTAATAAATTTAAAAACATTATGTGTCTCATTTAATGTAATTAAATCCTTCAATAAACATTATTTGGGCGACATTCTAAAATTCATAGATGAATCATTCAAAACATAGTAATTTTTTTAATATTATTATCAAAAAATTAACCATTATTATTTATATTATGGTAAATATAAAATATTTTAAAATAATATTCATAAAAAATACTTCACTTTTTACATTATAACACCATTAATTATATAATTTTATCTCATTCTTCCTTACCAGCTATCATATTTTAGAATGCTGATGAACATGTATTATTTGAATGAGTTGTCACTCCCCTTATCTCTAATCTTCTTAAAGGTTTATAATCTTTATGTTGTTTTTATTCAATCCAAAATTTACTTCTCATATTTCGATTTTCTCTTTAACTATATTTATAGACCTAAATGAAAAATACTCTTATAAAAGCCATATTATATCCACTTTGTGTACTACACTAGTTTTCAAAACGGTATTATGATTATTTTCATGAATGAAAATTATATTTCTTTAATCATCTTTGTCCATATAATATTTTTTACATAATGTTTTTACTTTCTAGTTGTAGTATAAGTTAATTCAGAGTTGGTATTTAAGTAAGAGAATAATTTCTATATATTATCTTTTGAAGTAACTAATTCAATTCCTTTATTAAAGGTTTAGTTAAAACCATTTATCATGTATAGACAATTATATTTTAACCTATTCAGTGATATTTCAACTAATTTTAACACTCATAAAATATTTTATAATCTGTAAATATTTTTTTTCATCTTTAAAACATATCTAATTTCCCAAAAAATTAATAATTGAACAAGAACATTGTTATTTTAGAATTATCCTCTAATAAAATTTAATAAGAGACCTAAAGTTTTATTTAGTTTACTATAAACATATCTTCATTTACTTCACAAATTCACTTATTCATAACAACTATGTCATTTAAATTGTGAATATACCTCAAAAAATTCGAATCACTTTCAATGAATATAACACTATCACTATTTGTTAAATTCCATCAATTCGTGATTCAAATGAGATTTAATTCTATCTCATTGCATTTTTCATTTGTAATACCATCTTCATAAATTTTAAAATATGTTTCTTTTACCTTATAAATGAAAAATTTCCATTTTATTCTCTTCATGTGGAACCATTATTTCAACTTCCATCACATCTTTTCTTCATAAAAAATCTATATCTAATTTATTTTAATTAATTAAAAAAAGTTTTTTTTCTTTTGAATGGAATTTTTAGATTTTGAAATGGTTGGATATCCATTTGTAAGATAATCTTGATGAATTATCTTTATTATTAGTATTCTATTATTTAATATTAAAACAACTTATAAAAATGTGTTTAATCACACCAAAACTGAAATTCTTACAATGTTACATTCCAAAATAATAACCCAATTTTTCAAAGTTTTTTTTGAGATAATTGATAATAAATTATTAAATTTTACATCAAAATACTGAAATTCTTCTAAATAATATTTTTATAAAATTCAACTCCCTTTTATGAAATGATAATATTAATGTTATTAATAGTTATTTACTTATCTACCTTATCTTTATTCATGATCATGGTATATTTTATCATTACATATATAATCAAAATTATTTTAAAATCATAAAAATAAAGAATATAATTCAAAATAATCAAGATTAAATGATTTTTTGTTGAAAATATTTAACAAAATTTAAATAATAATGTGGAATATGTTTTATCATATATTTTATCTATATATTATTTAATATATCTTACAATATAAATCATAGTTATGAGAAATTAATTTTGAAATTTAACCTCAATAATATGGACATCACTAATCTTTTCATTAATAATAATTAAATTTACAAAATTTACTTTCTTGTCACTCTTATAAATGTTCATTGTTTTATACCAAATTCCCCTTTTAATCATGATCCCCATATACTTGATGAATTATTTTTATTATCATTGAAATTTAGTGAAATATTTCATTTCAAGATCAATAATATTTATATATATTCTTTTTATCCACAACTATCATTGAAACTATTTAAACCATTAGACCATAACTAATAATTACAATATAAATGACATTATGGTTTGGTTTAAAAATATAGGTCGAATCATTACTCCATTCCATATGTTATAAATATTATAATAAAATATATGTACACTAATTTAACTAACTGAGTTTATGTTCTTTATAAAAAACAAAATTTCCAATAGATTAAAACATTTTTTACAATAAACTCATCAAAAAAATAATTGAAATCGAAAGTCCATGAAGGTATCCTAGACCATTTAACCTTATACCGATTGAGGTGCCCCCCCCTCATGAGATTCCTATAAACTTAGATATGGTTTATAATTCAATATTTTTTCTTATATCCTCTTATAATCCACACTTCCCACTAACATTTACTACTTGAATAATTAATGAAAATGAATTTTTTAACTCAATGGGTCAGATAAAAAAATAAAATTGTTTTTTATATATGGTATTAATAATGATCACAATTTATTATTAATGAATAAATCCTTGGAATTTAATGGAATAATCTATAGGTACACGGTTCCGTCATTTAATTTAATTAATACAAATGGTAATAAAAAATGGTTCTATCATGATATAAGTAAAGTATCTATAATTAATTATGAGATATTGCGCAAGTATAATAATGAAATAATGTATAATAATTATTAATACATGTATAGAATATTAAACAACTCAAAATATTAGTAACACAATTTAACAAATATGAATATTCCTAAATAAATATGATATGTGTTACTCTATATAAATTTGTAATATCATAAACTCTTCATTCAATGGGTTCTATAATTTCAATGAATATTCACTCAATATAGTACCCTAATACATATATAATTCCAATTCATTGTAATGCTATACAAAATTTGAACTATGTATAATTTTTTGGAAAACCAAATCATAGTTTATTATCTGTTTAATAATTAATTTCATTATAATCTTTAATTAAAATATCAATTTTTTTTATTTCTCAATAATTACTCTTTAAATAATAATTATATTAATTTAGTAGATCTATTATAATTCCCATTTTTTATCAATAAGTCTATTTAAATATATATTCAAACCTTAATTCACATTCTACTTTTTCTCACTCTATTTCCCACAAAACCACTTCAATAATAATTTAAATTTAAAAAAATATAAACACTTATTGGCCACCATCCATGAAATTTAAATTCCAATAAACTATACTTAAAATAAATTAAAATACCATTAGATATATATATATATATATATATATAATATGTTTTGGAAATATTGATTTATCATAGTTTTTAATAACTCATCTACATTATCACATCTATGAAATATAGAAAATCCATTAAAAACATTATAGACATTCTGTGGGTTCCTTATAAATGATTATGAAGAAAAATTTCCTAAACCACCTTCCTCTCTCCCTCACATAAAATCTAGTGAATAGTTGGAAAAAATATTTGGCTACTTACATTATATTACATCTAATGTTTTTTCCATGATAAAAATAATTTTACTCTAATTGAACTCCCTTTCCTTAATAAAACATTATTTAAAATATTTAATTTTTTCATTTGTCTTCTATTATAATTTTTTTACAAATTAAATTTCTTTAATGAATAAACTTATTAAAAATTATAATAAACATATCTATATTTTCTTAATATATTTTAAAGAATTTATTACTGGAAGACTCTGTACACAAGTGAAACCAATATTTCTAATTTAAAACACTTCCACCACTAAAAAATTCACCTTCTATCTCCAAATATTTCCATATATAGCCACTTAAACATGGTATAAATTGATAAATCATATTATCTAACCTAATAAGTTGGGGAAATTAATTTTTTTTATTTGTGTTTTTAATTAATAGTATTATCTCATTCATATATGGGTTTTTCAATTTCTATGGAAATTAAAATCAATTTTTATGTGATAACATCAAAGTGTTCAAATAAATCTATTGGGAATGAAATTATTTCAATTGTATAAAATATGTATACATGATTGAACCATTAGGGGAAATGTGTAGATTATTATTATTAATAAAACTCAATATATTAATGTCTTATTTAATAATATGACACATATTTTCTAATTATATTTAACTATTTTTAATATTTAATTCACTAGGATATTTCAAAATTTTACTTCCTAAAAATTTTATGTATTAAATATTTATGATATATTGTTTATTTACTAGTTTAAATGAAATTATTAATCATTTTATTCACATACATGGATGGATCATCTGCATAATTTCGAGAAATCAATAGTGTATTAACCTATTAGGGATCTTTTGATATACTGAAATTTACATAATGAAATTATTATTTCTATCAAATTACATGGAAGTTGGTTAAACCATGAACCCCATCATGTAATGGTCTAATAACTATATGTCTAATTAAAATATTATTTACTTTCTATGTGATTTAGGTTTTAAGGAAGTAAAGTGGTAGATTCTAAAGAACAACCATATATTACAATTTATAGGAAAATGAAAAAGATGAATGTAAAAATTAAAAAAAATTATTATAGGTTATTTTAGAAAATTAGATTAATAACATGGTGTAAGAAAAAAAAATTGCATTTCTTGGAAATATTTGAAAACACGGCCAATTAGATTTTTTACTGTGAGTTTCTTCAGATGGTAAATGAAAGGAATTTATTATCTTAACAAATATAATAAAAAATAATGAAATTTGGAGTGTAGCTTTTTAATATATTTTATTTCAGATTATATATGTTTAATGATGATAACATGAAGGGAAAATTGTTGAGAGATGGTTTTATTGGGGCATCTATTGAATGTGATCCTATTCATTCTATATGCATATGTTGGGGTGGCATGTAAAGATATTTTGGATGCGGAAAATGTATACAAAAATATAAATAATTTTGGATATATTTCTCAAATATGTTTTATATGAGTACATAGAATATTATTATGTTGAAGCATGATGACATGTGATACGGAAGTTATAGATTTAGGAACCAATCTTCTAGATATTAACCTTCACCACTGGAAGGGATAATTATAAGTATTAATAATTTTTTGGTTTAAAAGGTACTGAGATATCGATTTCCAAAAAAATAGAATTATTCAAGTTGGGATATATGGTATATGTGAATATTTTTTTTCAAAAAAAAACATTTATAATAGATCATAGAAAAATAACGTAGACACATGGATCCAATTATTTATAGGGAGTTAATGGTATGGTATAATAAATAGGGAAATATTTAATGATATTTGGGGTGTATAACATATTATTGTAAAATAAGAGGCATGGTCTGAGATGAAAGGGAATCATGGCCATATTTTCTCCACTAATCTAGCCCACATATAATATACTATTTAATAATAATTAATTTAATGTGTGGATATTTTAATTCATCTAATATTGTGTGTACTTTATTTTACACAAGTGAATAAGAAAAATAACAATATTATAGAGTGGTTGACCATTTATTCTTACATGTTAAGCTAATATAATATTTTATAAACATTTATAATCCCTTTTAAAATTATAATGGATTAATATTTATTTATTTCAAATTATAATGGTAATAAAAATCATTTAATTATAATTATATTTAATTTAATTTTTAATACACATTTTTGACTTATAATTAAAAATAATTTATTAATTTGATAATAGGGTCTCATTGATTGTTACCCTTAATAGTTGATCTTTCCCAATACAAATAGTTCACTCATTTCCACAAAAAGGAAAGGTATTTGAATGTAAGAATAGATAGAAATTAATAAATTTATTTCTCTCATATATTTTGGAATCATTGATTTATAATAATGTTAAATTAGACAATCCACTCAATTTTATAGTATAGATTGATTTACCCATATGTATTTGGTATGGATGTTTATATGTTACAAAAAAAAGAAGGAATTTCAATTTTCCATTGATCATTAAGAAATAATGACTTTGATAATATTTCTATATTATCTAATAGAAAAAATTGATCATATAGAATAAATATTATAACTCAAAAGGATGGATTTCAGAAGATTTATTGTTTCTTTATGGGTTTATCTCATAAATTCCACAAAAACTGATGATAAAGGCATTAAATTATATATAGATTATAGAAATATAGAACAGGAGACTCAACATAAAAAATAAACCTCAGACTGCATCAATAATACATTTGATGAACCGAAGGTGGAAATTTAATCTAAAAATAATTACTTATGATTTTCATACCTCCAATTTTGGGTACTAAATCAAGATTTACCAAGAACACATTTTTAAATATTTTAGGGGTTTTAAAATATTTGGTTATGTTATTTGGTTTCATCAATGTATTATTTTGTTTTATTTCCTCAATGAAAAACATATTACATATATATTTTGGTCACTTCACTATACTGTGGGTGGTTGAAATTTCAGTTTAGTATATAATTATAAGGGATCATGAACAGAATTTAATGTATGTTTTGATTTTTTATAAGAATCATATCAGTGAAAAATTATTCATATTCACTTTTTTAATCCAATCGATAATGCTTTTGGTAAAAATTGGGTTAAATAAGGGTATTTTTATCGATATAAAGATGTTGAAAGCAATAATGTCCTTAAAATGTTCTATGAATATTTAAAAAATATGTAGTATCTTTGGGATATCCATCCATTACAGTTGATTTATTCCAGATTTCATAAATATTTATTCTCTTATGTGGGATTTAACCCAAGAGAGTGTTATGTTTGAATAGAGAAAGACTTGTGTGTGATCCTTTAATGTGTAGATATAAGAGCATAGAAAAACCATAGTATCAATAATTCGTGGGTTAGGTAATGACTATATTATACACAGTGATTCATCTAACTAGATATTGGTATTTATGGTAATGCAAGAGGTCAATGTAGTGGATTAATTTTTGATAAAAATAAGACCTCATGAAAGAAAATATTACCAAAATGATCTTGAGAACAAAATTTTATTACACACATTGAAATGTTGTAGATATATTAGTAGTGTGATAATTTAATTTTTTAAACATATAAATAATTATATAAAATGTTGCATAATTACTTTATGTCCATTGTTAAAAATCATTTGAATAATTTTAAAAATTTATGAATGTAACATACTACCAATTTTTATCAATCCATAGTCATAGTTATAATTATTATAGGTCAATAGAAATTGTTTTTATATAATCACAACTAATGAATATCTACATCGAAAATTTAATTAGCATGTTAGTTTGATAAACAATAGTCATATTTCATTAATAATATAAGAAAATTTATCTTCCTAGGAGATAACAAGGATTTGGTAATCATGGATATCTCCATACATTAATGAATTGGTTGTTAGACTATGGAATAATATGTTCACAATATAGCCATTTTTATATTTATCTATTAATGGAAAACATGTTTATTGGTAATGTTTTCATAGTTATAACCATTTTTAGCATATTTTGGCCATATCTAATGTATTTCCATTATTTTTAAAACCATGTCCATTTATTTTATATTTTAGAATACATTATTTCTATAAACTATAAAATCAAACAAAAAATAGATATCATGTAGTGATCTTATTTTTTTAGGGATTTTATTTACCTCACTTTTAATTTACGAAATATTAGCTTATCAACAAAATAAAAAAAGAAATATGCACCACAGTGAACGACTGTGAGAATTTTATGATTATTTTATTTATTTTAATATTTTGTTGTTTAACCTCGAGTTTTATTTTTTGTATTCCCCCAATATATTAATACATTTCTCAAATTTATTATAATAAATAAATAAATAAATATTAATTCCACAATGTCAAAGAATGTTATATCATAAATAGAAGCTCACATGGAAATTATAATATTGTGGTTGTGCTCAAAATGGTCCATTCTTAAAGATGATGTACAAGTTAAGAGACCAATAATCAATTCCTATATTGAGGATTTTTTTTAAAAACTAATCTATTTATTTTAGAAACCTTTATATATTTTCATATCTGTTTGAGTGATATCATAAAAATTTTCATAGAGTTATTAATTGGTGATAAAAAACCCTAATGAGATTTTTAGGTTTTTATCATGGTGGGTTCACAAATAGAATACATATTAAAGAACAACGTGAAATAATTAGAAAATCATCTTCAATAATAGAAAGAATAACAATAAGCATAATCATAATTCTAAGCTATAACATAATTAGTATGTGGTATGAAATTTTATTCATTGAATCAACCTTTTTTATCCCCTGTAAATAATGTTATTATGTTTTGTTTTTGATTAAAAAATAAATGAAGAAAAAATGACAATAAAATACATGATGCGTAAGTATTTTATTATGATGAAATTGTAACTTATATCAACATCTATTTTTTGTTTTCCATTCAAATGAGTTCTTGACTCTTTAAAGATTGATTCACATGGATATTTATTGGAAAATGAACTTTCAATTTGTGCCTATTTCTAAATGAATTATAAGTCAAGTATTAGTATCATTACTCACATTACTATGTTTTTTTGGAAGAATTATCTTTCCATGATGGCAGATAATGAAAAAATATAATCTATAATGAAAAAAATAATTCATTTTTAAATTAAAACTTTTTTCCCCATCTCCAAATGTTTTTTATGAAAATAAGTTTCAAATTTATTTTTTTGTTTCGAAACATTCATCCAATTTTTAACATATCTAATTGGATCACAAAGTTGGGATGAGGGTGGTCTAGTGATCAATTTTCCATTTACATTTAATTCTATATTAACCAAAGCTCTTAATCATGTAAAAGCTCTTGATCAACCCAATGATTTCTTAAAAACTCACCTTTGTGTACTATAATAATATGAAAGATAGTATGAAGTGGGTTTTTAACGTTCTAGACGAAATTTCTACCCAATTTCATGTTGGTTATACCCTCCTACATGGATTCTCTACCCTCTTTAACAATAATCTACAATAGAGTCGACTATGCTCTCCATCACTTCCAGTGTACATCAGAAAATAAAATAATTTATAAACAACTTATCTAATAAAGAAAGTCAATAATTTTTTTTATCTAAACCATTAGGTTCCCCCCCCTCTTTGAGTATATATATTTGCAGGTACACACATGTTATCCATCAATAACTTCTAAATTTTCATGGGTGTCGATATTTACTGTAGTTATTTAGTGAAGAGAATTTATTCAAATCGTCTTGAATAAATGGGTGCATATAAAATCTCCTTCTTCTTCAATGGATCGTATTATTATCTCATTCTCTCTCTTTGATAATCATATGTTAATATTTCCATAATTTTTTGATAGCGCATGTGGGTTATCAATTATTTTAACTCTTACATTAATTTTTCTCAACCTAAATATATTTACATACACATAATAATATAAAAATATTATTTTTGTCCTTATACTAAATATAGAAGATCCATGGTCTTTATAATGCGTGACCTTATCTCATTTAAATTAGTCAACAAATTAACTATTCATTCAACCAATAAACTCAATTAATTCTCTTATCAAAACTACCTTCTAAATATCATTAAGAATCATGCTTTAATATTTTAATTGATATTGAAATATTTATATATTTCAATAAAAAATAGACTTATTTTTTATTCCATTGGAATATTTAAAGGGATGTCTTCATTTATATTTATGATGTGACTCTTATTGATTATGTTGTGGAACTATCCTAAACATTATGGTATTATAATCATGATCATGAGGTATAATCCTTAATCATTAGAGGATAATTCTCATGTGTACAGGATAATACTTCACTAAATAATTCTTATGCACATTGGGAAATCATATGTAGAATAATTCACATGAACATTGGATATTCCACTATAAGATGATTCTCTATAGGATAAATCCCTTGTGCATGAGTAAATTTATATTACGGATCCTAAAATTCACTATGTGTAGCTATGTTTAGTTAGCACCTAACTGAACATGTGAAAGAGAACTGACCAAACCATTAGAATTCACTACATGTCCAGGTCAATCGATTATTTTGATCAACTAAATGAGAAAAATTTTGATTGACTACATGACCATCCTTTAGATTTACTATGATGAGATAACCGCAAGAAAATACTATTATGGCTAGTGGATATATTTAATAGATCAACGTACACATTATGTTAGTGTACCAGACACATTGGAAATATATGGTATAACACTATATCCTATTTATATAATTCACATACAAATCCCATTGAACAAATTTTCCAATATTTAAAACATTCACGAAATCCTTTACTTTGACTCAATACATTCATAAATCATCTCAAATAAAAATAAATAGACACAAAATCACTTCTAAAATGTTTTATAAAGTTTTTATTTTTTTATCAAAAAATTTCATTGATATCTTCCAATAAAAACACATCAATTTTCTTTTAAAGGGAAACATATATGTTATTAAAAAAAGTCTATTTATAATCAATAATTATAAGAAATCACTCATATTATGGACTTGGATGATTTACTAATTAAGAAATCCATTATTGAATCATAAATCCATAATATTCCTCCAACCATGATAACAAATTATTTATAAAAAAATATTCATTATTTTTTGATAACCAATACAACACAAGCCATCAAGAATAATAATCACACCATTTTTAATTATCTTTATCACCTCCAAAAATATAATTCAATATGTGGCCATATTTTTATACCCTCTCTTAAAAATAAATGAAAATAGAATGTGGGGACTACTCATGAATCACATTGTCCTACAATAAGGATAATTTGTTCTCCTCCATTAGATAACATCTTAAGACGTATAGAAGGGAAAGATGAAACCACATTATTTTCCCTAGCTAATATACTTTATTTATTCTACTATAATTCGACAATGGTAACCTAGGGTAGAAGATATGTAGTGTTTAACTAGTGATTTCAATATGGTTCATATCAAACTAACTATGTGATATATGTATAAAATTAAAATTTTAGAAGATTCTCATATATATTCATTTACAAAAAACATTATTTCCAACACATATCTCTGTAAACACATCATAAAGATAAAGTGTAATGATTACAACTCCCCCATTATGTTATTTTATCATGAATCAACACTCATTGTTTTGAAAAGATTCATATAATAATGAAAACATGATTAAAGTGTGATTAAAATTCTTCAAAAAAATGATTTAATGGGGCTATTTAGATTTTAATGAATTTTCTTAGTTCACATATTTTTTGATATATTTGAATTATTATCTTTATTTATTTATACCTTATGGGATGCACTCATATAACTATTTAATGGTTATTAAAACACCGCGAAACAAATATTTTTTATAAATGAAAACACAACATCTCAACCATAATTCATTGTAAGATGGAATCGATAAAATATAATAATACATAATTAGGGGGTCCTTACAAGTTCCTGAATGGAATACTCAAGTTGAGAGTTTCCTCTCATATGATGTCATTCATTTCTCAGACACCTAAAATTTTCTTTCTTATTGAATGTTTAAATTAGTTTCCTTCTCATATATTTATGTTTTGTTCTTTCATTGTATAAATTGGTTTATTCATCTCATGAGTCAATGAAAATTCATTTAATGGTGATGTCATCTACTTTCACAAAAACCCTACTTGAGAATGAGTGATTGTCATAAATTCTTTTGAACCATGACCTAGATTACCACACTTTTCACATGAATATTCTTGAACCATTAAATAAGTGTTGGTTGGGGGATTCTCGTGAGGTTTTATCTTGTCATTTAAAACCACTTTATTTCCTTTTACCATGGTGCTGAACTATTCTAAATCCACTATTCTATCATTACCCATTTTCTCATGCAAGACTATCAATCCCTACTTCATGAAATGCAGAGTTATATTATGATTCTCATTTCAATTATTTTTAGACATATTAGTGTGTGCAATTCCATTTATTACAAAGGAAAATTATTTCAGTAGATTATTCATGTATAACTCACCATATTTAGCTTCTTTTACTCATCTACCTCACTCGTCTTCTAAAAACAAATATCTATTTTGGTTGGATTTTTATATATTCTAATCATATTATGATTCATTGGTGTATTAGAACTCTTTTTTATAATATAAATTACAATTTATTATTGTTTTATTACATGAAATTTCATACTATTCAAATAATAATAGTCTTTAAGTCCATACATTCCACAATAACAATATAGACCTTTGAATTTTTATCATCTAATTTGATGAGGAATCCATCATCAATTCTAATATTATTGGACTACTATAATCTAATACCCCTTATTCCCAAAAAATAGTTTAATTCTTGGAAATATTTTATACTTTGTTGGGGAAATGTGTCACTTGTGATTATTTATTTTTAAATAGGTTTTATCATGTTGTTTTCACCTAAAATATTAGAGATAGTTTTTTATCATAGGATAAAGTCAGTTCAAATATCTTCTGACTATTGAATTTTAACTTCTAACTAACTTATAATGATTCAAATTTAACTGTATAATATATATTCATGTCATATCTAATTTTTTTATCTTATTTTTAACGAAAATGAATACCAATTAGGTCTATCTCAATTCATCCATTTTACAGAAATAATCTCTTCAAGGATCTGGGTAATATTTTTTTCTAGGTTCCCTATTCTTGTTCTTTAAAATCTTATAAAAATATACTAATTAATTTTGATTACATCTAATTTCTATTTATCCACATTTTTATTATTTATATGATTCCTTTTTTATTTCATGATTTTATTATCCTATCGATACAATGTTCAAATATTCCTTTTAGATCCCACTCATGGACTATATTCTCCTCTCTATCATCAATATTTTATAATGAATAAGATATTTTATAAGCATGATAAAATAACATGACAACATTCTATCAGTTGTCTGATGAGTCATTTATCTATTTCATTCTTGTAAAGATTATGATTTTACTCATAATTTTTTTCTTATTATTATTACCCTTTATAAATTTTTGTTTTTCTCATCCTCTTCATGTAATCTAGATTCTTTATACAATATCTTTGGAAGATAATTTTTAATATGAAAAATATCATCAAGATTATAAAAACTCAATAATTTATTAAATTTTATTCTCTATTCTCCTTTCATAAATATTTTTCATTAGAGAGAAACAATTTTCTTAGTGTCTCCATCATCCATACCATATAATCATTAGATTCACTAACATCTTCTTCTCAAAAATTTCCTTTTCTCAGGGATTCAAATTTTATCTCATATTTTAATTTTATGTTCAATGTTTAATCATTTTTATTTCATATTGACAAAGAATATTGTGAGGACAAACCGAGGATATATTTTTATGTTAATCCAGAGATGAATCTATGGAATCAAATACATTTGAAATGATTCTCATTAGTTTATTTACAAGGATTGAATCTTCTATCTTCTCACAAAAACCATAAATGTCTATGACTGTCTGATTCATCATAATGAAATTTTTATCAATATTCTCCTCAATAGTTATTCTAACATCCTGAAATGTATACACACATACATTCAACTTATCTTACTTTTCCATGATATTGCATTCCTAGATACTTATTAATTTTTATAATAGTTGGGGTCCCATAGTTGGATGAAAATTTGAATACAAGAATTTTTGAATTTTAATTTTAATGAATCATGGAATTTTTATCCTCCACAAATTTTAACATATTGATTTTTAATAATTATCAGTTATAAAAAAGATCAGAGTATGAAAATATTGTCTGTGGATGAAAAATAAATTGTATAAAACATATTAAAATACTTAAGACACAATGGAATTAGTATTTAAATAACATAAAATGAATGTGATTTGGTAGAAAAATTTTAATAAAATTTATGGTAGTGACTATTTATAATAAATATAAAAAATACATAAATTCCATTGTGGATATAATATAAGATTAAATGTAGAAATCAGATTATTGGTTTAAAAAGTAATTACTCTTTTAAAGAATATATTCAAAAAGAATTTCAACCAACTAGTATGGTAAATATATAGAAATTGTCCAAGGTATCCATGAATTTAGTCCAATCCTATGTTATATCATATTTTAAAAACTTATCATAAGGTATATATTTATATTATTGGAAGTTTCATACTCAATATTTAATTAGATTCTCTCTTAAGAATCTAGGAAGTTCATGAGATCTATCTCCCTTGCCATGGAATTTATAGATCTATACAATTCTAAATTTCTTTTTCTTATTATATCTAGAAACCATCTATCACATAGGATATATAAAGTAAACATTGAAATGTAAATACTATGATCATTATAATTATAATCAAACTCATTTTCATATCATGGTTTAAACACTAAAAATGAAAATTATTAAACTTATCTAATGTAATATTAGAAATAAGAATATTCAAATCTTCAAGATGACTGGTGACATTCAGAATTACTGATTCACATCAGTGTATGTGGGTACTTGATTGTTCTTATAGTGCTCTAGAAGATCCTCTCTTTATAGATGATATTATTACCAACTCCAATGGTAATATTCCACAAATATCAGAGTCAGTTGATAGAATATTATAACTAACTTATTCTATCTACTTTTGAAATCAAATTTTTTCTTCTATTGATGTGTCAATAAGAATTAATAAAGTTATCAAAAATCAAATGTATGTAATGTAGAATGGAATAAAATATGGATGAATTTTGATAAGCATTAGTAAGTTGACGAATATTTCTATTATCATATATTTATTCAATTAAAAAACACTATAAAAAAAGAAAAATATGGTTATATTAGATTCTTATAAGGTTAATTTTGATTTAAATACTATATCATAGAAGTCAGTCATTGACTAAATAATCTCCCATTTATTTAATGTTCAAAAATGTATTATATTTTGTAATACTCAACTGAATTTGAAAAGTAAACTAACTATGAATATTACTAGAAATATTGTTTCATCATTAAATTTATATTAATTTATAAAAAATAATTTTTTAAAAAAAATAGAATAAAAAACATAATTTCACCCTTTAATGAAATACATATGTTTCTCAATATTAAAAATTTTCTCAACCGTTATGATTTTCAATTTGTGAAAAATAAAAATATATATACATAGATAGTAAGGAATTATATAATACAATCAAGAATTAGAAATTTAGTTCATCGTATAATTTTTTAATAAAATGTTTTGGATGAAAATAATGAATTTTAAACTCTTTGGATATTAAAAAATTCCTTTAACATGGTTAATATAATAAACTTTTTCAACATTAATTATCTTTTAACCATGTGTTCTTATCATAAAATATCTTCTTAAGAAATATTATTATATTTAAAATCATATTTTCCCATTTAATATTTGATAGTATTAGGAATTTCCAAATTATTTAAGATATTTTCATGTATTATTCATCATTAAACATCACGTTCTTTACTATAGATCCATAATAATACTTCGAGTAGATCTGGTGGTTTGAATAATTTTGAAGAAATAACTTAGAGCTTATTCTGATAACCTATCCTAATGATGTTTTTTATGAAATTGTTTCATCAAAAAATTGAGAAGTATAAATATGGGATATGAAGTGTGACTGAAAGCCTTAATATCACGATTATTTTATAACATTTTTGGAATGATACTATCCAAAAAAAATTAATTAATTTTATGGGTGTTACTGAAGTATTCCAATGAAAAAATGCGTCCAAAACATATTTCAAAGAAGTTCTTTTATAAAATAAATGTATGATTTTATTTTAAAAATAATAAAATGAATATAATTTCTCTATATTTATTTGACAATATATTGATGGATAAAAATATATAAACAATATGATTTTTTTAAAACATAGTAGATGTTACATAAGATATCTTCCTATTATACATGATTTCCTTCCTTTTCTAAGCATACTTCTATGAAATTATTCACCTATAAAATTATTAATATTTCATAGGTAAATGATTCATATTGAAAAGAATATATTTATGTAAAACTGATAACACTATAATGGGAAACTGATAAATGTAAAACAGAAAATCGATAATAGTTTTTCCAACCCATTTAAAAATAGAATATCAATATATGAATATGGGCTGATTTTGAAATGAATTTATTATCATATTAGAATGATCATTCAAAAATCATATTTAATAAATTATAATGTATCAAAATATTACATTTTTGTAAAATTATCAGTAAGAAAATTTTATATTTTGACAAATTCAACAAAAATGTCTCGTTTTTTACTTTATACATCTATGCGATTTATTAAAAAGAGATTTCATACTTTATTAGGTTGTCATATAGTACTAATATTATCATAAATTATTAGATATTTATAGAAAATAAAAATAAAAATAAATAAATATTTTTTGTATGAAAATCACTAGAGTATTGTATCTTCATACACCTACCTATTAATGTTAAATAGAGGAAATTTTTCTATTTTTTTCTTACAAGACTAAAAAAATAATTCATTTCAAAAGAAATAAAATGTTCAAGATTTATATTTTTTATATAACCATTGACCACTAAATTCAGAATCAGATTAAATATTTTGAACAATATAATTTATAAATCAATTAAACTCTCTAATTTTTATATTGTGTTTATTGTAATATAAGATGTATAATTAGAATTATAAATTAGAGTGCTTCTGATTTATTTGAAACCTCACACATAATTGTACTGAAAATTTAATATATGGTCAGCTTTTTATATTATAATGTAATTTTTTGATTATACCTATATAATGTTCTTGATTTATCATTTTTCTAAATTAATCAGGATAAAGTTTGAGTAAATATTTTATTTAATTAATTTTACTATATTCATTTCCAAAACTAACAAATTTTAGATTTTCTTTTATACATATTTTTTGAGTTAAAATATCTCATACCTATTTTTGATTTTTTTTGTAAAATTGAATTTGATTTCAACCATGATGAAATTTAGAAACTCAAATTTCATTAACTATAGAAAATGTATGAATGGTGTTTTTGAGTTCAAACAAAAATAATAACCTCAATTTAAATATGAAAAATAAATGTGGATTTAAACAATTTTATTTTTAAAAATGGTTTAGATCAGTTCTTCACATTAATGAAATATTTTAAGGTACGTTACTGGTAAGTCTATCATACAATGTTTCTATAAATATTTCAAATCCATTGAGTTATTTATTAAGATTAAATGCATTTTTCTGAAATTTGGTGTCTTTAAAATTTTTTGGTTTTTCTATACAAACTTATTTTTTAACATATCCATTGAAATCAATTTTGACATATATTTGAATTAATGTAATAATTGTACATGTTTTAATGTATATTATGATTTTTATATGATCATAGGTTTTACAATGAGGTAAATATCTATTCAATTTTAGATTAATTTCATGATTTTGACCTAATGTGGATGACTAATGAGGTCACTGGTTTTTTAGGGGTGTTTGGGTAATAATAGAATCTCAAAGGCCTGGTTTTTGGAAAATGTAGTGGGGATAGATGGTTAAAAGAAACCATGTGATCCAAGACCCACAGTTAATAGTAACTATGTAGGGTATTTCAGGGTTTATCCATGGCCTCACGGTTTGAGGAAAACATGCTACGTGAGCCGCACAACTATGTGGGATCTCTGATGTTTATATCTTAGATGAAAAGAATATTTTAAACATGGTATCACAGACCATGTGAATTTATTTTAAATGGGGCTTGGATACATATAGTTTCGAACAGTTGACACACTAGTTGTCCAAACCATGAAACCTAGTTTTTTGGTAAATTGACCAGTTTTTCATTAATTAAAAAAATTAAAAAATCCTTCTCCTCTTATCATTTTCAGCAGTTTTGTTCACCTATTTCTCCTTCCATTGAGTTATTTATGACTAAATATATTCAATGGTCTTACACCACAATTTGGACCCTGATTCGTCCATCGTCTGTCTCATTGGATCCATATTGGTTTGTTATTCATTAATATTACATATTTTGTCATATTTAATCATTTAAATGGAGTTATTTTAGTAAAATATAATATTACATATTCCCAAGAAATTTGAGAATTCTTCCATTTTATTTTGATCTGAACCATGTTGGTCGTCGATATTGTATGAGTGTTATAGCACATCTATATAATAGGTGGTTAAAACATTGTCCCAAAAAGTCTAGTTATTTTATATCTATTCACCATTTCTCATTATTTTGTAACTTTCATTAATTGATCCTAAATTAATTGATATTACTTTAATATATTATTAGTTCCATGATAGGTTTTTCAATTAGTACCTTGATAAGGTTGGAGGTTTTCAGCCTCAACCCAAACCACATGTCATGTGTGCTAATGTTTTTGACCTATGAGTAACCATCTCATTGGGTGTGTGTTTGTAAGATCACAATTATTTTGGGAATCTTATGAAATTAAATGTGGTATTATGAGAGGGTTTATGAATCCATTTTCTATATGACTACATGATATTAAATTTATTAAATTAATTAAATGGAATATATGAAATGATTTGGATAAACTAATGGCTTATATATTATTAATGAAATGGTTAGGATAATATTGTTAGTAATGGACATGTATACTCCATGAATTCATAATTTTATTGAATTTATTGGACATTTCTACTCCATGGATTCATAACTACATTAAATTCCATGTACATTTCTACTCCATGAGTTCAGGATTATATTAGGTTCTATGGATATTTCTAAACCATTCATTCAGATAATATTGGATTACATTGAAGTTTCCTACTCCTTATATCTAGTTTTTGGGACTGTAACATGATTTCATATCATAAGATGTTGACTATTCCATGGAAATTTATACCTTAGATCAAGAACATGGGTTTCGAAACTAGATTACTAAGTATAGACCTTATTTAATGATTTATAATGATTTATAGTTGAACCCTGTTATGTGTATTTGACCACATTTGGTAGATTAGATAGTATCAAAAATGTTTTATTATTATTTATGATTAGACAATGGTTATGGTTTCTGGTTACAATGAGCCTTGTTGGATGAAAAATATTACACCTACTTATTTATTTATATTATTGTCATATATTCAACACAACTTCAGATTATATTCTCAAATTGGATTTGATATAGACTCCTTTGGTGGGGACCTAATTAGTGTTATCTCACATCCCATTTGGGTCGTCATTTAGTACCCAGATAGACTTCTTGGATGCATTTATGGACTATTGAATGATCCTGATTTACATTACTAGATTGATTATTCATAGGATCAAAGGAGCTCATGACAGTGCTATGATTGTGAGTCTATCTTGACATAGCTATTTTTTCCTTTTGGAATTATGTTAAATTTATATTACTATATGACTTTTTCCATGTATTTCCTACTATTTGGTGAATATACATGACATACATCATTTTTATATGAGATTAACCTTTGTATTTTCTTATTATTACTATTGTCATAGGGATTTTATCTACCATTGTTTAGTTATTTGATATGATTCCACAATTGATTGATATGATTAAACCATGGTGCTGCAATCTTATTATGAGGGTGTAGTATCCCCACTATATCACCTTAGATCCAATCTACTAGTTAGCATCCTCTAGATTTTGATGAGGTGGTCTTGAGGATGTGAGACCCTTTGGCTCATGGAAACGTTTATTGGATCTCTATTCTGGATATTACAAAGTAGTATCAAATAATTTGTTTTCTTTCTTTTCTTCTCCATAATTACTATTAGAGATTTTTTGAAGTATATATAATAATGTGTCGGAATTTTTTAATAATATTTATCTTTGAGTAGCTATCCCTTTTATAGAAAAATCCTAATTACATGGGATAGAAACTATTATTCTATACTTCTCCTATTATGGATAATTTTATTCCACCATTGGGTGATACATATGATATATCATGTAATTATTTCTATTATTGAGTATTTTGATTTTATCATTGGCCTAATAATGAAAGTAATTTTGGAACATGCATCATTTTACAAATCATAAAGGATTCTCATTCCTTACATATGTCATACAATATATGATGCATTGCTTGACTGTGTGAAATTTCTTATGAGTGCTCATGTTATATAATTTAAATCGATTAAACCTAATCGATGGATAATGGGAAACTTATTTTGTACTTAAAGTGCCTATCGTAACCTAAATAGTGTTTTCCTACATATGATACATCAGACACCCTAATAAGTCAATTAATTCATGTTGAGTCATAGACCATTGGTCTCGTAGACTAGAATGTGTTATAGTTGGGATTAAGTGGATGGAATTCTTTAGTTTATAAGTTTTATTAGCCCATATATATTTTAAGTTATGATCTATTTGGTTTAAACATTTAAATATAGTTGAAATATAATAATTCATTTAAGTGATTTTGGAATAAAAAAATTGAAATCTCACAATAAAATATAGTTTTTTATTACACATCATAATTTATATACTCCAACTCGAGTTGTGAAATAGAGAACATAACCCATATCTAAATTTAGAGTATTCATTTAGAAATTTCTCTTGTGTTCCTTAATATTATTCCATTTACCTATTGTTGGATTTAGGATTGGTCATAGGTGTGTGTCCTGTTTAGAGGAAGTGATGTAATTATCATATGCATAGATTTGTGATCAGGTTGTTATAGATATATTTGAGTATTCAATTTTTAATTTATAATCATATTCCCCCAAGAAGTCCTCCAATAATGTGTTAGGAGGTTTCCATTACCATACTCCAGAGGTGGTGGTCCATTAGCCTCTAGTTGAACCCCCAATAGTTCAACATATAGCACCACCCATTGTTCTCAACATGGGTGATGATGCTTAGTTCTGAGAGGGTTTCTTGAACCTTATGAAAACCATTCATGTAGATAGAAATACTTACCCATCTATGGAATAGCTTCTATATGAGTTCTACAAATAATATCCACACACTTTTTATTGGGATGGAAGTTCATAGGATTCTGAGTTGTGTCTTGAGGCTACTTTATCATTTTTTGAGATTCTTGAGAAACCACCTAAGTGAAGAGTGAATTTCAAAATATATATGTTTTGGGGAGCCGCTAAAAGTTTATGAGATGAACTAAACCATTCTAATATTATATTTGATATGTTCTGCAGGGATTTACATTATAGATTTTAGAGTAATTCATTCTCGAGGCATTGATATATGACCGATACATGGATTTTATGCGTGCATAGAAAAGAGTGATGAACATTATGTAGTATTCAGATCTCTTTACAATTCTTCATAACATTTCACCTTTATATTTTTTTAATTAGTCTTCCAGAATTTGACACTTCATGGAAGGTCTCAGGCTTCCCATATGGTCAAAGGTGAACATGTTTCTGCTGACTTTAGTATATTATGTAGTAAATCAATCAACATTTTATTAACATCATTTAAGGGATATAAGAACGCAATAGTATGGAAGTGCAGCTTCTGGACCTAGTGGTTTAGTGAAAGGTGTTAGGGAGCACTATTTTAAGGATCCTTGTGAGGGTAATACCATAAAAAATGTTGGTTCTAGTACTTTTCTCTTCTACAATTAGTTTGGAATGTGGAGATACATGAGGATCCTCTTTGATATGGACTTGGTCGAGTGCTGAGATTACAGAAGGATGGTCCACCTATATTATTTTTACAGGACATTCCCTCCATATTCCCATGAGAGGGTGTTAACACTGACTCTTAGTTTAAGAGTGGGATTTGATGCTCTACATCATTCTTGGAGATAGAGTACTAACAGTTAATCAGGCTGAGGATGTGGTCCTGGATGGGGGGGGGGTTCCAAACATTAGTTGCATCCCCACAGTAGTTTGGGCTTACTTAGGGTAGTACGAATGTTTCTATAGGCCATAGTTTTGGCTATATATATTCAATATACCCAATACCTAAGGTTCAGATCACTAAGCCATCTGCAGTGAGAGGTACAATCCAAATAGACTATACTATAGTAATAATCCTTATCGGTATAGGTTTTTCACATTCTTTTATATCTATACCTATTATAGTGATTCTTGGTCCTTTTGATAATTTTTTTAATAAAACTATGACACTTGAAACTCTATTAGGGATTTGAATGGATGGTGTATGCCATATAAGGGTGTGACCCTTGTGAAAGGTGGGTGTCACTTCATGTGGGACTTATTCATACTTGATATTCTACTATTCAACATCATACATAGGATAGAATAACTAGTTTCTTATCTTGTCCATTTTAATTTATATCACCATATGGATTCTTTGACATCACCACATGGTGGGTTTTTAATCACAAGGGTGAATTGGATATACATGCAAGTTTAGTGGGACCCATACATCTTAGGATGGGTTAGATGAAATCATAGATTCGTAGATTATATCTAGATTATCAGGGAAAATAAAAACTATGTTCCCTTCAGAATTAGATCATTTCATGGATGTTTCCCTAGAATAATATTCTTGTCTAAATCCTATGATCGATGTGGATTTCTCTATGAAGATACATCCATGAGAAAAACAAGTAACAACTCTTTATAGGATGGATTCTATTGATTCATAAGAGATCAATATATAGTTAAGGGTATTATTGGAAAGGGAGATTATATAACCCAAAACTTCTATTTGGGTTTCCCAAGTCCTTTTTGTGAAAAATGTTGATGGTTCCCTTAAGATAGGTGTGAATTTCGTGAGATTTTACCATTTGATGTTAGAGGACCGGTATCCTCTAACATAGATAGATGATCTATTTTTCCATCATAGATGATATCAGGTGTTCTCAAAGATTGATCTGATGTCAGGTTATCATCATGTGAATGTCTTACCTTCACACATAACATAAACATCATTTCATAGAACTTGTGGTTAGTATGAGTATCTAGTTATATTTTCTAGTCTCACCAATGTTCCTGTATTTTTCATGGAACTGATCAACTATGTTTTTTATCCTTCTCTATATTCTTCCATGGTGGTATTTATAGATGAAATATCAGTGTATTTAAAAGCTCAACATTACCATATTAAACATACTCAGATAATTTTGGATACATTAATAGATAATCAGTTATATGTTAATCTAACAAAGTTCCACTTTTGGATGTAAAAGATTCAATTTCTAGGCCATATTATGTCCGATAAAGAAGTGTCAGTTGGTATAGAGAATGTGAGAGTTGTAGTTTCCTGGGGGAACCTCATGAAGTCTTTGAAATTAATATATTCTTGGTGTTAGATGGTTATTACATGAGTTTCATACAGGACTTCTCAAAATTAGAAGAACCTATTATAGTCTTGACTAATAAGGGTGTGAGGTTTTCAAGGTTAGATTCCAGAGAGTCAGATTTCTGTGTGCCAAAAATGTGATTTAATTCAGCGCTGGTACTGATTCTTTGGGATATGTAAAGAAGCTATATAATATATTGTGACACATCATACAGAATTTTAGGGGAAGTATTGATATAGGAGGATCATGTCCATATATTCAAGTCTCACTGGTTGAGGCTACATGTGAGGAACTACATGATTCACGATCTCAAGTAAGCCACTATTGGTCATGCATTTCACTTTTGAAGGCATCATTTACAAGGTGAGGTATTTTCGGTGTACGATAACCAAAACTCCACATTTATATATTTACAAAACCTGACACAAATCTTAAGAAATGAATGTGTTTTGAATACCCCCTTGTTTTGTACATTTATCTTTCCTATACACTCAAAAATTTATATGTTGTTATTGATTCACCAGGAAAGTGGGCATGGATATTGGATGTTCATGATGCCAATTGTGAGTTATATCTTTTGACCATATTTATATAAATGAATTTGGAGGTGTAGGATGGTCAGAGGAATTCATTCCTCTCATTGTTGGTAGTGACTTCAACTTTTTTGGGTAGAGTGAGGATAAGACATTTTTTAGCTTCTAAAGGACTAGTCCAACATGATATCATGGAAGGTGAGGATCCACCTTATAGTTAGACTATTGGTGGGGATGAAATTTATCGTATACAGGGTCTCATTTGGGTTCAAAAAGATATATATGAGGGGATTAATTTTGAGTTTCATGCCTCATCCTCATTTCAATATTCATGATATCATTATTGCATGCCATTTACGAAGCATGAGATAGCTATTTTAGTAATGAGGTGTTCCGCGTGTCAGCTGGAGAAGAAGGAAAACCAATAAATGGATAGGAATTTATAGTAGTTATTAATTATTTAGTGGAAATAGGTGAATTCTGTAATTTATTTCCTTACAATGTTTTAGAGGCCTCCTTGTGGTAGTGATTGTTTATGTGTTATTGTGAAAAGGCTCGTGAATGTCTCCCATTTCCTACCAGTTAGGGATAACATCTATGAAGATGATCTTGAGAAAATTTTTGTTTGTTTGATTGTAAAACCTCATGGGGTTTCTCTTACCATTGTATTAAATAGAAATTCCTTGTTTATAACTCAATTTTTTAAGGAATTGTAGAGGAAATTTGATTCATAGGTGCTTCTAAGAATGAAATACCATCCTCAATATGATGGATAATAAGAGTCGACTATAAAAGTTTTAGGTGATATTTGTAGTGAATGTGTCCTAGATTACAATTAATCTTGGGAGATTCATATACCCCAAGTTTCATTCACTAATAAATACCAATCAATGAACAATACAAAGAACATCCCACGAGGATTTTTATGGTTGGCCATTCAGATCAACTCTCTACTAGTTAATGGAAGAAGATAAACACTACTCAAAATGCATCTCATTTAGGGGACTTCAATTCTAGTCCAATTGATCATAAATAGGATGGATACTGAACATTATAGACATAAAAACTATGTATATTTCCAATGATGAACTCTATAGTTCAGGTTTTGGGATTGGAAATTTTTTACATATCTCTCTGATGTCGGGGTATATAAATATTGAAAGAGAGGGTATGATTTCTTCACAATATCTCAACCCTTTCAAGATTATGGAGAGAGTCAATATGGTAGCCTATTGATCACTATTAACTCATATGTATCGATCTATGCACAATGTCTACCATGTATCTCAGGCATGTCATTACCACTGTATCATATCTCATAACATACATCTGGTTGAGGTCGAGTTATAATAGCATGAATCCTTCAAGGAGAAAACTATATGTGTTATTGATCAAAGCATGAAGTCTCTTAGAGGCTCGTCAGTTCCTCTAGTATTGATGCTTTGGAAGCACGAATGGTTATATGATGAGACTTGGGGGTTAGAGGATGATGTACATTCATAGTGGATATAGTTTTTCTTAGATGATTCATGAAAACCCAATGGGAGGATAATTTTATGTTTAATAAATTTAAAGGTGGAACATTGTATAACCATTGGTTTTACACTAAAGTATAAATCTTTTTAATTACTGTTTAATTGCCAGACATTGACCTAATTTAGATTCATAAGGAGGTCGTAAAAGTTTTATGACTATTCGAGGCTTGTTGGGATCCCAGAGGCTCAACTTTTGTAAAAGGAAGTTGGTCAACATGCTTAGTAAAAACCTTTAACCCTAGGCCTGGTGGTTAGTAGTAACCATGTGGGGTGGTACAGGGTTCTACCAAGGGATATACAGTTTGGGGAATTAATACTACCATGGTAGTATACCCATGTGGGGGGTTTGAAATTTTTAGTAGAGGTGAACAACATTGTTTGTGTATGGTTTCCCAAACCATGCTCATGAAAAAAGAAAGGGGGTATTTGGTGACAGGGAGGTTCACATGGTTGTCACACATTTTCAAAAACTGTGGGGACAAATCATATGATCCAGTGTTTTCTGTAAAATGACCATTTTCCCTTAATGACATAAAATGTTAAATCCTCCAACTCTTTTATTTTTTTCTAGTCGTGGCCACACATTTCTCCTCTAACTGATCGCTACAAGCCTAAAGCTTGGCTATGATGTAACTCCCCTATCCACACTTTGATTTTTCCATCATCAGTATTATTGGATTCTATCTGGTGAGTTCTTCATTAGTCTTACTCATTTCATCATTTGTATTTTTATCACTGGTGTTATTTTGGAAAAATATAATATTCCCTAATTTATAGGTATTCAGTCACTTTTCAATTTTCATCCATTTAAATTTTAGTTATTAGATGGTACTGGATGAGTTTTCTACCAAAGTTATATGGTTATTTTTTTATATCATTTACCACAATGCCTTGTTGTTATATAACTATTTTCAATTGTGTCATATGTCAGAACTTCTAGGTGTTGCAACTAAATTAATTAATATCCCTTGAATAATTTATTATAACATTTATAGGTTTTCCACTTAGTACAATGACAATATTGGAGGTTTTTAACTTCAAACCGAACCACATATGAGGGATGTTTATATTTCTAGCTGATGAGTTTCTACTATATTGGTTGTATGGGAGGGATATCCTTATTTAGGGATCCTTTGAGAATTAAATGTGACATTATGAGATGGTTTTTTCGTCCTTTTCAATGTGACTACATGATATTAAATTGATAAAAATTATTACATCAAATATGTTGAATGAGTTAGATGAACTCATGGATTGTGAATGATTAATGAAATGGTTATGATAATATTGAATTTCATGGAAATATCTACTACCTGAATTCAAAACTGTATTGAATTCCATGGGAATTTATAATCCATTGATTTTTAAGTACATTGATTTCAATAGACATTTCTACACGATGGGTTCAATATTATATTGGATTCCATTGAGATTTCTACTCTATGGATATGGATTATATTAGATTCTTTAGAAATTTTATACTACTTGGATCTAGCCATTATGTCTAAAAACATATTTCAAAGCATGGGAGGTTGATGATTCCTTGATCATGTATACCATGGATCCATCCCTTGGGGTCTGAAACTAGATTTGTCAGTAAGGACTTTAGTGGATATTTTATCATTCATTAAATTTGTCCCATATTATGGGTTTTTGATCATAGTTAGTAGACTAGATAGTAACAAATATGCTTTACTATACATTATTGTCATACCATGTTTATAGTTCTTCTTTATAATGGGCCTTGTTGGAGTAATAGTATTCCACGAACTTATTTATACATATAACACTAATATTTTGCGAAATGAATTAGCTTGTATGTGTAGACTATGTTTTTCATATAAACTTCTAGTGGTGGCCTACTAAGTGTTTTCTCACACTATATTTAATACTTTCTGGGGTACCCAGATAGAAGTCATCGACACAGGTAGGGAACACACAAAGTGTCTACTTTATGATTTTTTATTGATTAATCTTAGTTGAAGGGGACAACATGACAAAGATATGATCCTCATTGTATCTTGATATAATTTTTTTTCTTATTGTATATTGATACATGTATTTTACTAGATATATGTTTTCATTTTTTTTCTACCATTTTGTATAGATACTTGACATATATCATTTTTATATAATATTACCCTAGGAATAACATTATAATTCATTTTTTCACATGGAGGTTATCTACCATTGTCCAGTTAAATTATGTTATTATTATATATATTGATATGATTGAACAACTACGATACAATCTAATTATGATTCTATAGTTTCCCCACTATACCTCTTTAGACTATTGATGTTAGTCAGCAACATCTAACACATGGGGAGGAATGCATGAGGCCATATAACCCATCGTCTTTGGGATCCTTTTATTGACTCTTAGGTAAGGTTGTTACAATTTCAATAGAATGTAATATTTCTACTTGTGTGAAGGATTCATAATAATCAATCTCTTCCTCTTAACAGTAGCCCTTAGCAAAAGGTCTGGGCTTATTATGATAATAATTACATTTCAATAAAATTTCTATCTAAAAAACCAGTCGAATACAATTATCAATAGATCTTAAAGTTGTTAAACTATGTTCTAAATTGGAATCCATTCAAATTGGTTGAGTTTGTATTTGGTATCTCTTATATAGATTTTATCACTGAAGGCATCATCTCTTGTTTTAGATTCAAATTGTGGTATTAGTGAATGATTATCATGATAATTTTTCAGGGATGTTCAAGTTCTAAATAGTTGACTTGCATTACTAATTATATTGTTTATGTGATAACTTCTTGAGATTGATTGGTTTTTAGATATAGTGGTATGTTGGGTATAAAATATCATATTTATGACTTTAATTGATTTTATTTCTTGATATTTAAAATTTGATGATAAAACCATTATAAGATTTAATATTAGTATTTGGGGATCAAAATCTAGTAAATATCTAGGAGTATTTTCAAAAACATCATCTTGAAGATGTACTTCTGGAGGTTTTCTAAAAACAAAATTATTAGATTCAACAATGTTTACTTAAATCATTTCTTCAACAAAATTAGTTATTACTTTGAGAACTAAATATGAAATAATTTTTAATGAATAAAAAATAAATATTATTTTATTATCTTTATGAAGAAATATATATTGTATGTATTTATTATTTAGTTTTAATATTATAAATCCAATTTTAATTAAGAGACAAAATTTTTATTTGTTCAAGTATGCACCTATTAAGGTGTTTTATTACGAAAATATTTGGATAAGAATCAATTTATTTTATTAAAATCATAAATCTTTTCCTCAACCAAATAATATCTAGAAATATATTACTCCCTTGATTAATCTCTATGAATTTCATGAAGGGTTCTATTTTTTTAGTCAACTAAACCATTTATTTATTTTGTTTATAGTGCTAAAAGGTTTTAAATTCAGGATTTAAAAATATACCTACATGGTCACTCTAGATAGTAATAAAGGCTATGGAATTATTATTTTTTACAAAATAATTGAAATACAAGGAATGAGTAAGAGGATCATACTTTAAAGTGATAATATAATCCTCAGAAAATATAGTGTGATAATTAAAGAATTCATACACATAATATATTTCCTCAATAAATCTAGTTTGTGAATGATAAAATAAACCTATATACAGTAAATGTAATTCTTCAGAGGTTGAAACAACAATTTTTTTAAACAATAATAATTTTTCTTATCATATTAAAAAGGATCGTAAGCTTTATTTCAAGATAATTTAAGTTCTTTTAGATCCCTTACATGTTCTTTCCTTGAATTCATTGCTAATGCCTGCTGGTTAAACTCTCCAAGTCATTTATTCCATAATCGTGAATGGTATTTAGTTTCAACTAACAATGTAAAATTTCGAATACATACTTATCTAAGTCTATAATTTAATCCTTATCATGTGTGTTATCTGGTATAATAAAAAATCATTATAAACATTGAAGGTTAAATTTTTCATTGTTATAGGTTGCAAGCTTAACCTTATCTCGTAGTAGACTAATTCTTATTATGATGTTATTAAGACCCAAAAATTATAAAAAAATTTAAAATTAGGTTTTTCCAATAAAAGAATGATTATCAATACTCACAATTTCACCCTATGAGTTTTCTCCAAAAGTGACTCCTCAACCAATAATGTTGTTAAAATTTCAAAAAAATTACATTTGTAGGAATATTTTTTCATGAACAACCAAGATGAATTTACCATATATATTGGATTGAGATACTAAAACATTTACCCTATAAAATATAAAAATTTGGTTTCAGTACCAAAAAATTCTTCGGTACAATTATGTTAGAATCAATATATTTGGAACCCTCAACTGTCTAAATATTCAATATTTTATACCTACGAGTTCATCTAAAAAATGACTTATGAAAAAAATGCAGTGAAATTTATTTTATAAATAATATTTATTCCAGTGACCTCAACTTTGACATTTAGTAAAAAAGGTTCTCCTTTTGGGTCACAATTATTTGATTAGATGTAAGTGTTATCAGAAGTAAAATCAATTATATTATATGTTATATATGATCTAATTTTTTATAAAATTTATTAAATTTTTCTTACTAGAAGTAAATTTAGGGAAAATATGTTATTAAAACCAATAATTTCATATTTATGTTGAATAACCAAATTATTATCATCTAATTTTAGGTTATTGAGATTCCATTTGATATAATTCATATTTGAATTATTTTTTTAATCTAATTTAGTTGATATTTTTTATATTTTGATCGTAAATTTATAAATTACTTTAATATAATTAATAAATATTGCATCAAGAAAATAATATATAAACATTAACATATTTTTTTGATATTTTTACATAAGAGTTACAAATCCAACAACTTCATATATTAAAGGTAGAGTTTTCTCATCATTTGATGTATTAACATTTTTTTCATCCCATCAATTATCATTTTTACCATTCGATGAATTTTTATAATAATATATAGAATTAAAATAAAATTTATAATCAATAGTAATGTTGGTCAATGATTCCGAAGATACCATATCCATACAACACCTATCAATATTTATAATATTTTAACAAAATCTAACTTTATTTTATCTTTCTCTTCTACTTTTTTTATGAACATTAATAATATGTTTCACTGTCACTATCAATTAAGGTTTCAAGATCATTCAAGCTCTTTTACCCTTTTATTTTGGGATATCTTTTTGAAATTATATCTTTCATATTCAATTTATAGTAATTTGGTCTATTGTGAGGAGAATTTTTATATTAATTGAAAATCATAAATAAAAAATATTACTTATCTGGTATTTAATTTTTATCCTTCCAATGAGTTTTCTAGAAATTCTCATTAAAAAATATTGTTAATTATCCTTTAAATTTCAGAAATTCAATTATCAATATTGGATAAGCAACATTAAATTTAATGATTAAATTTTATCTTTTAAAAATTATATTAAGACATATTAGTGAATTAAAAAAATAAATAATGTTTTATTACCTAAAGTTGAAGAAAATGAAAATATAATAGTCCTCTTATATTTATTATAATCTATTTGAGTTTACTGTCATATTGAATTGAAGTGGTGAGTAAGTAAGAAAGATATAACTTATTAAAGTGTTTATTTTCATCGATAGATATTATATTCAATTACTTTTTAGTATTATATAAATAATATTTTGAAGAAGTTTATCTTCATATAAACATTTCTCACACAAAAATTCTAATCAATTTACAACTGTCATAAAATGTTGATCAATTTGAGGTATAGTTTCATCGAGTAAAACATCATGGGTATGATAATCCACTCTCATCACAGATCCATGAGTTTATATGCTTTTAAAATAACTTAAATGTGTAGTTTTCTTCTTCTTTAAGATCACATTTATAGAACCACATGATAATATCTGACTATATATGGTCCTAGTCATTAGAGATAATAGAGTATTATGACCTTTATGGTTTATTCGATATTCAATATTTTATTAATGGAAAAAATTAACATTTTATTACTCCGTAACATTGTCTTTTATTGTCATCAATATTATTTTTGAGATCCAGTATTAATAATCTATGAATTCAAGAAATCTATCCTATAAAATCATAATTCTCTCCATCATAGATGGTTGGTTTGTGAAGATTTAAATTTTAAATTGTTCATATTGCAAGGGCTTTCATCACAAAAAATAGAATTCCTCTACTATCATATCAGTTTAAGGAAAATAAGATGAAAATATGAAACATTAGATATTTAGAATAAATTTATTAATAATTAATGAAATTATATGACACTAAATGTTATCTCATAGTTGTATGGAAATGTGTTTGAGCCAACGGTATTTACAAATATAAATAGATTTTATTTTGTGTTTGTTTCCAATAAAAACTAGGTTGATCAATGAATTTTTAAGCCAAATCATCTTATAATGGAATTTAATATAGTTTTTTGAATTATCATGAATGAAAAAAGGGTGTAGAGTCACATGATTATGAGAAGATTAAAAAATTGAATATTTCCATGAATGTTAGTGAATAAACCTAGATTTTATAAAGATAGATTAATTTTGGTGAGTCTAGGTGACCTATTATTCAGGACTGATATAGTTTTATGAAAGCTAAAAAGTGTTGAAAAAGTTTAATAATAGAAGATAAATAGGTGGTTACTCAACATATAATCACCAAAAAATGATTTGGAGAGGGTCTGATCACATTTATTTTGTGAGGTTTTTACATGAACATAATTATTATGTGATCCAGGAACATTACCTCAGCACAAGATTCATGAAAATAAATTTTGTCAACACATTTCTTCTAATCAATTTCAGTGAAGGAGTTATATTAATGTCATTTATTCAAATTTTTGGTGTTTAGATATAGTGGGTTGTTCCATGAATGTTGATTGTGGTTTGAAATAAAAATGGGGGTTTCACAAAAAGGTGTTTTTGAGAAATATACTTATCTGAGCAAACATAAACATGAGAGATGTTTTTGGAATGTCTTGACACATCATAAGAGGACCTATATGATGAATAAAATCACCTTCTTGTTCTAAGATATGGAACCACCCTTCATGTCAACAAACTAATATAGACATCACCCAAAGCAGTGCGAAAGGGGACTTGATAGAAGATATCCTAGGGAGGCATTGTACATTACCAAAAAATTATTATAAATGTATGTTCCCTATAATGGATTGAATTTTTGTGATCAATTATAATTTAACAAATATAGTAAATATTAATGAATTCACGTGACCTCAAGACACTGTAGATGTGTGCTCTATGGACCATCCCTTAGTGGTGAACTAAGTAAAAATATTGTTTTGTGTTTATATGTCTATATTCAATTTTTTGTAATTGTTTTCCACAATCATAATTTTTTTAAAATTTAATATGATCTTGGGGGTAATATCTTTCTTGTTAAAATAAAATATTGATGAACTAATTCACCAATACCCTATTAGTGTGTTCTGGGTTATTACAAGTGGTATCATAATGTTTATGGTGTATGTGTTAAATCTAGCATCTTTTTGTATTTATTGAAAATTTAATTAATTTAATAGGAGGTCCCCTTTTTCATTGATGAAACATATAGATTGTGGATAAATAGAATGAGATCACATTTTTTATCTCTTAGAATGGATGTTATTTGTGACACAGTTCATGGGATTGAGGCCAGTGTTGTGATAAGTATTTCTATGACTGAAATAGATAGGAAAATGATTAATTTGGATGCCAATGCTCAAAATAATCATATTGAAACACTATCTAATAAAATCAATTTGAATTCTATGAGTTTCACTACATAAAATTCCATGTGGGGAAAACAATAAAATATATACGAAGGTGATAACAATGTTAAGGGGGGAAATCATTTTTTTGTGTAATCAGTTTGAAGATCTGAAAACAAATCTAGATAAAAATGTGGATAGATTCTTTAATTTTATTACAAATGTTTTTGGATATGTTTTTGGAAGTGATGAAGAAATTATGTATACTTAAATTGTGATAAAAAACCAGATAAGGCTCCCATTTCTTTATAGTATCATGGTGTCAATTATTAAGGAAAAGTGATATTGAAGTATTTCTCTTGATGATATTATAAGTAATATAATGGCTTATGAAATGAAACATAATCCTGAAGATGAAAAAAGTAATTTAATCAAGGAAATGGAATTGAAATCCATGGAAAAAAATATATACAAAGTAATGATGATTTATATGATGTTGATAATGAAATTCATTATATTGTGTCTATGAAATTGAAGATGGTATAAGGGGAATTTTATGAAATGAATCATTTAACATTTTTTTGGGGTAATGTAGGTCACATTATTGTTCGGTGCATAAGAAAATTTAATGACATGAAATGATAAGAATAAATAATGAATAGGCCTCAGATGAGGTTCCTGTAAAAGGGATACTTCAAATCCAGAAATAAATTATTGGGGAAGAACATCATTTACAATGAGGAACATGATGATTATGACATTTTGGATCTTGTAACACTAGAGTTGAAATATGATGTTGAATATTCCATGATGAATATAGTTGAAAATGGTATATTCTATGAAATTTTCTAAAAAACAATATGTGAATGGTGATGCTGATCTCATTGTTAAAAAGAAGGGAACTCTTTAGGAGATTAAAATTCAAGGAATGAAAATAAGAAAAGATGGAGGTTTTTTGAGAGAATTGTCAATGTATGTGGATGAGATTGAAGTGGATATTGATCAACTGAAAGGATAGGTTGAATTTTTTTTGATAATTCTTGATATCTCAAATGAGGCTATGGATTTTAATCTATTAAATAAAGTGAAATACATGTCTTTTCAATGAAAAAACATTGATATTAGGAGAGAATGTTAATAGATTTGAGTTCCTTGGGGAATATGTCTTTATCATATCGAGTGAACTCGAAATTGATTCAAAATAAAAATCAATGAAAATTGAAATTATAGTTTGAAATTTTTTCATATGAAAATCTTATAGAAAGAGTTAAATTTGGTTTTGAAGGAGTAAATAAAGAATTTAATGATCAAAGATCTAAATTTGTGGGAATAAGTTTAATTGGTTATGATATAGAATCATGAAATACTAGAAATAAGAATATAATGAAAAGGAATGTATAATGTTAAAAATATCATAATGCTTTCTAATGATCTAAGAGTGATATATTTGATCCCAAAAGAGAAGAGAGATAAAAATAATACTCATTTTTACAAATAATATCATTGACCAAGGACCATTAAAAATTGATACATGTGTATCAATGCAATCAAGAAAATATTCCCCTTAGAAAATGTTAGATTTATGGAATTTTTTTCCATAACAAGTCCTTATGTGAAGAGGTATAAAAGTATCTGATTTGAAAAGAACCTAATAGTAATATTGGATAATGAAAAAATTTACTTCATCATATATACAAAATAATTTCTATGGATATTTATTCATTGTACTGACTTTGTCAACAAATCTATTCATTAAAGGAATTGGAAAGGTGGAAAACAAAACTACAGAACTTCGAGACAAGTGAATATTGATCAACCAAGAAGAATCACCTTTGTAAATATATATTATCATTTAGAATATGAATATGAGTATGAATAAAACATGGTTTTTAAAAATATATTAAAGAGATAATATTATTAGTCCACTCAAAAAGATATCGCATGGAAGGAAAATAATATTATTGTGAAATCCCACCTGGTAGAGATCTCTCTCAACGATACAAGGAACTGTAGAACCTGGATTCTTCACTGCAGAATATCATCCCACAAGATAGTAAAATTAAATTTGATGATAAATATTATTAAAATGTTTGATATAATAATGATATTTTACAATAATGGATCCCTAATTACCAAAACTAATAAAACAAATTAACAAATTATGAGATAATTAAACAAAAGTGATGTATATGGATGCATTATTCTATAATATTTTCATAGTGAGTAAAATCTACGACTTGATATTTTTTGTGACATTTTATCATAAAGGGTGCACTATTAAATGAATCAAATGTAATTCTATCATGAAAAGAAAGTGGAAAATGGTAATTTATACCATGTAGACACTATATTTTTTTGTTTCATAAAAAATGAAGTGGAAAAAACTTTTGGAACTAGAGTTAGGGTCACATTATTTAACAAAACATTGAAATCTGATGAAATATAATGGATATTCTAGAAATTCCCAATCTGAATCGTGATTGAGAAAAGACTTGTCAATATTTCATATGAGGAAAGATGGTCCAAAATTCTTATCATCTGAGGAACAAAAATTATCATGTTTTATTGATCAATTCCACATGTATGTGTATGGTCCAATGAGTCTGGAAGGAAGATATAGAGATATCAAAGAAATAGTTTTCATTCAGTATTATAGTATAATAGAATCTGTGATGTTTATTCAGTGTAAAAGAGAAGTGACTGACTACATGAAGAGATGTATCCCAAGATTTGAGAAAGGAACTATCTTGACAATCAATATATTATTATCAGGAAATGAAACCGAATACATATCCACTTAATTTGAAAATTACCTTAGAAAACATGGTTTAATCCAATGAATTAAGAACATGATGAAATTGAAAAAACCCAGACATTGGGATCTTATTGAGAGGCCATAAAATCATAATGTGATGGAAAAAATGTCAATCTTCAAAACAATTTTTTTGAACAACTGAACTGTGATTAGAATCAAGGAATTCATAGTGAGTGAACTCATTGAAAAAATTCAATGCATTAATGTTGATGAAATTTGGTCTATAATAGTTGTACATGAGTTTGTTTGTCTCTTCCTAGAAATGACAATTCTAATATTAAATAAATGCTATCAGATGGATTTCAAAATATATTTTTCAAATGGTGCTCTAGACCAGGAAGTCTATATTTAAAAAGCAGTGTGATTTCTGATTGGAAATGATAAAACACGAATAGTTGATTAAAGAACGACCTTTATGGTATAAATACTTAATTACATAGACGGTACTCTAAATAGTATTCTTGTCCTATGAATATACAATTTCAATGGTGGGGTTTTTACCATAAACTATATGTGAAACATTAACCGGGATATCTACTCGTCATGATTCTGTATGAATATGATATTCTATTTGGTGTAACCAGGAATTTATTAGTGGAAGATTTTTATAACAACCTGAAATCCTAATTTGGAATGTACATGATTGTTGAAGTCACATACTTTTTGGGGATACTTGTGATTCAAAAAAGGATTACACCTTCATTCCACAAAAATAGTTTAAAAGATAGCTTCTAATGAAATTAAATATGCATGAATCCAATCTATTGTGTACTCTGATTATGATCGGAAAAAACTCATGATTCACAGGGATGGTAAATTTTTGGATCCCATCATGTATAGGATAATCATTGGAATCATGTCATATGTGACATAAACATAATAAAATATCATCATTGAAAAATGTTTAGTTGATTTCTTCTAAATTCATCAGAAGTAAGATAATTTGATATAGTTAAAATAATATTGACTTGTATTGATGGTACACTAAATTTCGGATTTTTTAGTAATAAGTGATAAGTACTGGTCAATATGTCTTATAATAAATAAGATTGTAGAGACTAGAAGCTTGACGTACATGGAAATTACATTACTTTTTCGGAATACTTAATGCATAACAAAAACAGACACACATGGACCATAATAGTTCCATGTCTTTGGAAACTCGGAACGTAATCTTCTAATCGTAGTGGAAGATCTTCAACATCTCCAATAAATATCTTCCCCTTTTTTCATACCTAAAACCTTTCTTTATATCCTGGGGAAAGAAAACATATAAAGGGTGAGCTCAAATTCTCAGTAAGGGTAAGCATGGATAAAATAAAATAAATCATATACATTTGAACTTAAAAACATGAACATAATGTTTAAACATCAAAATCTTGAGAAATAACATAAAACATGGCATTAATAAGGCATAGATCATAATGAAAAATTAATCATGATAAAATAGCATGGGAATAAAACATGTGATTGTGAAAACCATTAATCACATGATATGATTTCCATATTATCCAAGGCATTACTTCCAAGACCATCTTAGTGGACAACGTCCCTTTCTCCATCGAGTTTACTCCTCATTCCAGTCCTATAATACTGAACCAGATTAACTTACTATTCCAGCCATGTCTATATAATGAGATATAAATCTTTACCCAATGCATTGGAGGGAGATATAGGTATCACCCATCTCATAATGAAATCATTCTTTCGTTTGCCACAAAATCATGAATCATACATCATAACATAACCCATGTAATAGAATGGGATTGTTAAACAACATGCCATCATAACATAATCCACAAAAATGGATACAATTTTATCATAAGAATAATGAAACCATGTAAATAATTAAGACATTATACTTGAATCATAAACATATTAAATAATTTCATTTTAGATGGAAAATAGTTCTGATAAAAAACATGAAATGAATTCTTGAGGAATATAACCTTTCTTCTTCAAAATCATTTACTTTTCACAAAATGCCATGAAATTTAAAAAGAAAAGGGTTTTGTTGAAAATAATCATGAAATCTTGTAGAGGAAGCTTCATGAAAATGAGGCTTTATGAAACCATAAAAATCCGTTCACGCTGTATAAGTTAAAAATAACATTCTCCTCATACTTTTGTCGGAAAAGTCAAAAAGTTTCTCATGTGGTAAAAAAAGTAAGATACCTTTCATAACATGTGCTAAAATTAAAAAAATGGGTAAAAATGGAATTAAACATACATGAAATCATTTTTAGAAAATAGGGAATGGATGATAACAAAAACCCCAGTAAATACATACGAATAAACAATCTCGGATAAGAGCGAGATTGAAATAGTTATCCCTTACCTTAGGTACAATATGCTTTGTATGGATCCGAACTTCCTGTATAATGATTTAAATAATGTCATTATCTTATTACATAATCATATTCATTGTTATTATATCATATATGTTTCACTTATGACTTTATATTACATGTTCTTTTGTAAATTCCATGTTAAAGTAGCGTTTTGGGTAAAATCACTTCATTTATCGTATGTGTTTCGACTTGTCGTTCTTGATATTATTACTTATATCCAGATTTACATAATTCCAGAATGTAAAACATGATTTATATATAATATATATTCATCATATACACATATATATTATAGATCGATAAAATGAATGTAATACACCGTTCATGGAGACGGTAGGCCATACGTACGCATGAATGCTGTTTTCGTTTCCATATTGAATAGAATGAAACTAAATAGATGACATACACACATATATATATATACATAAATCTAGTATCATTATTATTTCATATATTTCATTATTATTCATTATATAAACTTTATGATCATTCATGTATGGTTAACATGGAGGATGAATCTCATCGCGTCGTGGAGACGGTAGTCCATACGTACGCACGGGCGATGATATCGTTCCCATAATTATTGAATAGAATGGTAGTGGATGGTATAATATATCATAATCAGTATGATGTTTTAATAACCTTATATAGTTATTCTTTACACCATTATACCCATATATGTAAGGTGTTGGTGGAAAAACGGATTACACCACGGCGTGGAGACGGTATTCCGTACGTACGCACACACGGTGATTTTGTTTTCTGTAGGATGGATAGAAAGTTAAATAGGGTTGTTTCATATTTATAATAACATATCATTATATGAGGGATACTTATGGTATTACATCATAATGAAACAACTAAATAAGAGGGATTAGAAGAAGAATGGAACTTGAAAAAAACGGTAGAAGGTATTACCTCTTTCTCGAAGTGCCTCCATTAAAATTTCTCTTAGGGCACTAGAGTTGGTCTTTTGAGAAGACCAATACCTCTATTAGTTTTCTATTGAAGTGGGGAATTAAAATGGGCAGGTTTCGGACGAGATTGAAGGATCAAATTGGTGTGTGGAGGAGAGGGAGGAGGTGCCCTTTTATAAGGGAGGAGAGGGGCACCTTTGGAAATATAAACAATATTAGTTTATATTAAATCCCAACCCCACATAAAAACTTCCCAAATGACTCATATCATAAGATTATATGATATAGGGTTTTAATCTCATCAAACAATAAAATTTAGACATTTTAGGATTTTATTTTAAACATTATCAACCTGATTTCTCCTTATTTAACAATTTAATTTTATTTGTGGTAATAATATTTTAAATTTTAAATTATTATAAATAATTACATATGTGTTGTGAATTTACCATAATTTGACACATTATGACATTTTAGAAAATATAAATATAAATTTATAATTTTTAAATATTTTTTTTTGATTTTTAAACAATTATATAATATGTTATTTTTATAAAATAACAACAGTGTCAAATTTGACACTATTCATTTATTTGAATTTAAATAAACAATATACAGAAGATATGTTCGAACTAAAAGATTTAATAGATTAATAACATGTCATATTTATCTATAAAATTAATGGAGATCATTAAATTGTTCATATAATATTTATTTTAATATTTTTTATACCATTTATTTGATATTTCTCTTAATAAAATAATTTCAACATCACTATTATGTCAAATTTAATGATAATTATATAATCCCTAAAAATTATAAATAAATTAATATGATGTAGATAATTTTATTATCTTTCTGGATAGTATTTATATACTAAGTTTCATTAAGTTTATCACTAAACTAAAATTATTATACTTATACGATTTAAGAAAGTGACATGTTGTCACATTCTTTGGTTTTAAAAATAATTAAATTATTTTTATGGAAAAAAGTCCATTAAATGAATTTAATCCGACCCTTAGATTATATTAGTCGACTTTTATCCATCCAATAGGATTTTGTCAGGTTTTAGGGTAATTTTATAATCTTATATTTACCCTTAATTACCCAATTTACCTTTAACTATGGTAAATAAAATTTACCGTGGTTACTATTCATAATGCGCAAAAATAAAAAGTATCTTATTAACATAATTTGGACCCAATGATTCCAAATATGGAGTCCATTTTTCCAAATTCAATACACAAAAGTTTCAGAAATTAAATTGAAATTAATCTCGTTGTCGAAAGAAAATGGGTTTTTGTTTAAAACATTGCAAAAGATTGAATTGATTTAACCTACGAATTCAAAGTAAAATCAATTATAATGAAATAAATTGTATTAAATGGTAAAAATATATTCAATTTATACTTTAAAACCATTAAATATTATAATTTAACCATATAAAGTATTACGATGAAAAAAGTTGTTTTTAATTAAAATATAGTGTGTTTTTACTATTCATTACAATATGAAAGTTATCAGAAAAATATCAAATTTTTATCCAATGTAAATGTTTATATCCTGATTCAAAAGAAGAAGTTTATTTTGTAAAATTTAACTTATAAACATTTCAAAAACTAGATTTAATGTGGGTGCGCCATCAAAAGGCGGCAAAACTGCATTTTTTGAAAAATACTTATTTTACCTGAAAATTTTATTTTGTTCTCATACCATGTTCTAGAAAATGTGTAAGATGAATAATAATGTTATAAAATTAAAAATTTAGTTAATAATATTCATAATGGCTAGTTCGTGATAATATTATAACCATATATCGTTGTTTAGTGAAACCTGGTATTGCGTACAACACACGCTATCGAGGAAGGTCGTGATTGCGCGAAATGCAAGCCAAGTTAGGGTTGCGTGTAGTGAAAGACTTACTTTTTGTTTTGTATAACATAATCCAACCATATTTCATTTATACATTAAATATATATATATATATATACAGTCAATGTTGCATAGAATGGCTATTATAAAACGAACTGGAAATTGTGTGTAACACAATCTAAGAATAGTGTTGTCTATACTTCCAGCTAATACACTGTAGCGTATAACACAAGATAATATTGTTGAAGCATAAAACACAAGACATAAAATAAATTAAAAATAATACCTATCATAAAATATCGGTTTGTTACATTCTACCCCCCTTAAAATGAATTTCTCCCTCGAAATTCGTCGGGGTTATAAATGGTTTTCTACATGAAAGTTTCTTTAATTGCAACACACATCGTAAAATGAAATACCGAAACATAACTGTAATGGTTACCCAAATTAACTAATCACTAGGTTTCCACATAGGAGAACATAAGTGAAAATATAGATATGGAAGAATAATCTAACCATCAAGTTCTGATGGAGAGTGGTAGAGGACATGTGTAACGCCCCGACCCCAGCTACCCAGAGTCGGTGCATTACTTCATAACATTGGTATGATCATAAAAGATCATGTCTCGAAAGGCCGATTAGTTTAGTAGCCTTGGAAACACTAGATATATTCCTAAACGTTACATTACATCATAAAGTGGAAAACTACAACCAAAAAATCTCCATAGTCCACACTAATATCCTCTTCTGACTATCCCTGCAGGTCATTCATAAAATACTTCTTCACATCCTAGAAAATATTAAAACATTGAAAGGGGTGAGCTCAGATGCTCAGTAAGGATAACAAAATAGCTAAATCTTTCATAAATAAACATTAACATTTAAGGCATTGTATAACTAAAACAAAAGCCTTTTAAACTTGAACTTTAGCATAATATGGAAAAAGTAAAATGAAATAATGTCATTCACTTACTCAAATTGATATTCTACTAGTCGAATAATCACATGAAATATCAATAACCACTTTCGTAATGATGGAATGCATAATGCCAGACTATCATAACCACGTAGCCAAGGCCTCGTGCCAAGACCACAAATAAGATTTTTTCAAGGCCTCGTGCTAAGACACTAGGTTGTCTCATGAGACCTACCGATGCATCTAGGAGCTATAGCGGGCTCCACCCGTCACTTATTAAGTCCAATGCATTCCACATATTAATAGGTTTAAACATATCATAAACCATGACATAATCGTATCACATAAAACATGCATAAAGGAAACATAACATTTACACATTTCAATCACAAGATATCAATACAACACATTGATATAATAAAAACACTTTCAAAACCATTTTCAATACCAAAATAAAATAATATTATAACTTTGTATTTATTTTTCATTACAAAAAAAATTATGGCTTGTAGAGGAAGCTGAAACTCAAATAATGGTTACGGTGGAGGAGAAGTCGTTTTCGGCGCATATGTACGACAAGAAAAACATTCCTTTTTGTCGTTTAGTAAAACGCTTCATATAAGAAGATTCCTTTTGAATAAATGTAAAAGTCAGAGGGGTTTATACACCGTATAAAAGAAATTTGTGTATAAAAGAAAATATGCCTCAATGAATGGAGATTGAGACAAACTACCTTACAAATATCATTTTTTAAATATAATAGATATATTATGTGTATTCACTATAATTAAACATAATGAAATTACAAATACAAGATAGGATATAAGAATATCATGACATAATTTGAAAGTAGGAGATTAACCCAAAGAATAGAAATTGGGTTAAGAAGTTCCCTTACCTCATGTCTGACTTGACTTGATCGTTCTTTAACCTCCTGAATAATAAACTAGAGTTAATTTCTATTTACTTTAGAACCTTTTTCATGTTCATTATTCCTTTTATATCACTTATTACTATGTCATGAACATTATGTAATTATTTAAGTTTATAATGGTCGTTTTGTCGATCTTAGGTACTTGAGTCAAAAATAAACTTTTTATAATTAAAAGTTGTTCATGTGGTGAAATATACATTATATCCAGAATTATATTCAAGATGTAGATATCAAATAAATCATATATATCCAGTATATACATTCATTAATAATATTATGTAACATTTAGAGGTAAGAAATGAAATGCACCGTTCATGGAGACGGTAAGCCGTACGTACGCATGAACGCTAATTTTATTTCTATTTCGTATTTAATGGAAATAAATCATAATTATATAAAGTTATAATATAGTTACAGTATAATATCATATATAATATCATTTAATCCGTCCTTTATACGTCCCACATATGGCATTAATGATTCACATCACTTTGAGGGGGCGGTAGTCCGCACTTCCTAAAATGAAATTATCACGTTTACCCATAATGGAAATCATAAAGTATTCTATAAATGAGAAATACAGAATCATAAGGAAAACATAAAAATATTATCTATCATATATAAATATAGTGACATCTTAATGGCCACCTTTGAAGGTGTTATATGAGTGTTGAACAATCATCGTTTCGTGAGGTAGAAATTCGCCATCCACAGAAACAGTATGTTCTTTAACCATTAGATGTAAGTGTGTGTAATTATAGCTCGAATCCTTCTTATAAGAACATCCTAGTATATTTATGATACTGGTTTTGTTACAAAAGAAATTAATAAAAAGTGTTTAGTTGTTTGGAGAAGAAAAATAAAACAAAACAACATTAGAGAAGACATTACCTTAAAATCGGGTAACTCTTTTGATTTGAGCCAAAGGCTTCCTTGGGAAGCATTCTGCCCAAAGTGAGGCTTCTAGGAGTAAGGTAGGGAAGTTGGTAGAGTATTTGGGAAGAGGTTGGCCGAGCCAAAAGGCTTTGAAAGTGTGAGTAAGGTGGTAGAGGTGGAGGCCTTTTATAAGTGGAGAGGAGGGACACTCTTGGAAAGTAAAGAAAAGTCACTTTATTTTAAAATGGTATTCGGATTTAAGAGGTCCCACATTGATATAATTCGAGTATAAGATGATAAGGGTTCTAAATCCACCCATCCAATAGGTTTTGGACATGTGTAGGTCTTAGATATTACATTATCTTTCCATTTTATTTAAATTGTTAAATAAAGAGGTCATCGCTGCATCATCATGATGTCATAAATAATTTAATTTATTTAATGTCTAAAAATTATTAAAAAACTACTATGATGTAGGAAATCCTTTTAGCTTTCCAATGACTATTTATTGTCAAAAATATGACTTGTATAACCCCATGTAAAAATTGGTTTAGTAAAACATCTCATGTTTGTTTTATTTTTACTTTAACATTAAATAAAAGGTATTTATGTCATTTTTCAACTAAAGTGGCTCCATGGGGTCCCCATGTTGACCCATGGATTGTCTTGGTCGGACATGGCACATCCAATGAGGGTAGAACATGTTTCAAGCTCATCTCATATTATTAAAACATTATTTTTACCTTAAACTACACTAATTACCTCTAATCGCGATTAAGAACTTACAAGTTACTATTCACCAAAAAATTATTTTAATCTCATTGAACCACATTTTACTTCTTAATGACAACCATGTATGTCGGATTTTTGAAATTCAAAACACAGAAGTGTTAAATTTTAACTTAAACGAAAAATCAGTTTTTATAAATACCACTTAGTGGTTTCACTATTCATCAAAAATTGATATTTTTCAGAAAAATCCCAAAAATTCACCCTAAGCTATATTTGATATTCCAATTTCAAAAATGATGTCTATTTTACAAAATTCCAAATATATAAGTTGCATTAATTAATTTTATAATTAATTCCCACTGTCACAACAAATAGCGTGTTTTTAAGAAACAATTTATATCAAAAGATTGACAATTGTTCATGCCCAATTTCAATGTTAAATTAATTCTAATGACCACCATTGGATAAAATGGTAAAAATATATTATAATTATACTTTAAAACCATTAAATATTATAATTTATCAAAATAAATTATTTTGATTAAAAAAGTTGTTTTAAGTATTTTTTCACTATTTATAAAAAAATTGGAAGTACTCAGAAAGTTAAAAAAATTCAACTTAGGATAATTTCGATATTATGAATACAAAAATGAAGTCCATTTTGAAATATAAAATTTCTATAAATTTAAAAAGTGGTTATTACTATTCATAACAGCTACTTTGATTAGTTGCGGTGTGTTTGAACTCAAAGTTGCGTACAATGCAAGCTATTGCATTATTGAATGAGAAGCATATCATGGAAGCTCGAGGTGTTACATTCTCCCATCCTTCAATAAATTGCGTCCTCGCAATTTGAAATTTTTCTTTGAAAACAAAAGGTTGAAAATAGAAAATACCTTTGTGGAAAACCCACATCGGAAATAAGGTTAATAAATATATAACATTAAAAGAAAGAAAGATAAGTACAAAGGTCACCCGAGATAGCCCATTCTAGGATTATATGAAAATATGGATATGGAGGAGAAAAAAACCATCCAGGTCTGATGGAGAGTTATAGAAAACAGGATTAGGAGAATGTTTAACTACAAGAAAATCACAAACTTGTGATTGGTTAAACGATCATTGATTCCCCAGTAGGAAAAGTTAACCGACAACATTTTTGTTTTGAGTTAACTTTTATAAAGTTGAGGAATTTATTTAGGAGATTTACTAAGAACATAAGGGAATATACATACTTTTCATGTAGACTTTCATTCTTTAATAAATTTTTACCACAAACCCTTCTTTCACTCTAAAAGGTAATACAACTCAAAAATATTCTATTTATCCTAATTGTATAAGGTTTCAAATATTAACACATACCATTTAGATTAGTAAAACTATTTTGTAATAACCAGGGACTTGCTGTAGGCAAGTGGTAGGTAATAAAGGCATGTCGCACTATGGATGTGGGTTCTATTCCTGCAGCTTTGTCCAACGTGACGGGTTATGCCCCACCCTACAGGTTGTCCTTTTCCTAAAACTATAATATTCCAAAAATAATCTTCATAAATGTTTTAACCTTAAACAATACTATCCAAAGTTATCCAAAATACCTCTGTCCAGACTTTTTCTAAAAGGTATTTAAATTCCAAAATCAATTATAACATCAGATTCCCCAAACAAAGTGATGTTTATCTTATTGTCACATACTAAAAATATGATTACCTTCATCATATTAAATCCTTAATGAAAACAACAAGTACTGCTATACAATCACATTATCCTTATAACCAGAATATAATCCTTGAGTCCAAAAGCACCAATACATTAATTATTCCGCTTCAACTATAGTAACAGCATAAGATTGTCCTTGATCCCTTGGCCTTTTCTGAGGTAAGTTTCTCTGACTCTTAAGACATTCATTTGCATAATGCCCCATTTCCCTACAATTGTAGCATTCAACATTGATAGACTCTTTCTTTCCCTTGCAATCACACGCCTGGTGACCTTTTTCCCCACATTTATAACAAACTCCCATTCCTTTTAGGAAAGTACCAGGGTGATTCTTCCCACAATAATCGCATAATGGAAAATCCTTCTTTCCCTTTTTCCCTTTATCTGTCTCTTGTTCCACCATTCTCTTCTTCTCTTTCTTTACTTTGTTGTCATAAGACTTAGAGAATTCCTTTTCTATCTTGATAGAACACGAGACAATATCTTCGTATGATGAGAAGGTTTGTGAGACTAATGCTCAACGAAGAAATGGTTTTAACCCATCAAAGAAACGATCAATATTACTTCTTGGGTTACGTATATAATCTACAGCATGCCTCGCTAACCTTGTAAAGTTGGCCTCATACTTTGCGACATTCTCATCCTTCTTTTGTCTCAGACTCAAAAATTGTATTTCCATATCTGCTTGATGGTCACGATGATAGTATTTTTCTAGGAAAAGCTCTTTGAACTCCCTCCATTCCATATTCAATATGTCATCATCTTCCTTTGTGTTTTGAATCAGCGACCACCACTGATCGGCATCTCCAGTGAGGCGGTAAACTTCCATGACAACCTTCTCCCATTCGCTACTCCCCAAGGCATGGAATATTTTCTCTAAGGAGTTTATCCATTGCTCAGCTACTAATGGATTTGTACCCCCATTAAATTTTGGCGGTTGTTACCTCATGAAGCGGTCTAACATTGATCCTCCGCGTTGTGGATCAGGGTGCTCCATATGAGTAAGGTTATTTTTCATAACCTGAGTGAGTTGTCCAAGTATGGTAATAAGTTGGTCAGCACCAGTTGTATCTCCAGATCCACAATAATTATCTTGAGCAGGAGGGTAATCTCTACACGGAGTGTGTGCATTGATACGGTTTCCATTCCTTCCACTAGGTGCCATTTCTAAACAATGGCATAAACTAGATTAGTTTATGAATCAAAATAAATAATTCCATACTTGTAAAACACTTAACACTAATTGAACTATTTATGGATATAATCTATAATCATAAAAAAAAGTTTTCTTTGAGGAAGTATATACTCATAACCCTTCATAGTGGTTTGTAATGAAAATGTGAATTATCCTAAGCATATCCCCCGGGAGTGTCGTAACCAAGAGTGCAACAAGGCCTGTTGTCGTGCACCAGTTCCCGTTCGAGTCTACCTCAAAGTGGTGTTTTCGGGTTTTACCCCTAGGTACATCTGTGCCAGAGCCGCCTCTACCTGCTCGTATCCAGACAGAGATGTATTGCTCGGAAAACTCACAAAATCTCTATAATACCAAAATTTTAGGAAGTTCTTCTATACTAATCCTCAAAGTCTATCTTTGGGATATGTGCTCTAATCAGAGTTTATCTAAATCTAGCTTCCAAGGTTAGTACTAAACTGCCTCTGATACCAACTGTAACGCCCCGACCCCAGCTACCCAGAGTCAGTGCATTACTTCGTAACATTGGCATGATCACAAAAGATCAAGTCTCGAAAGACCGATTAGTTATGTAGCCTTGGAAACACTAGATACATTCATAAACGTTACATTACATCATAAATTGGAAAACTACAATAAAAAAATCTCCATAGTCCACACTCATATCCTCTTGTTACTATCCCTGTAGGCCATTCATAAAATACTTCTTCACATCCTAGAAAATATTAAAACATTGAAAGGGGTGAGCTCAAATGCTCAGTAAGGATAACAAAATAGCAGAAGCTTTCATAAATAAAAATTAACATTTAAGGCAATGTATAACTAAAACAAAAGCCTCTTAAACATGAACTTTAGCATAATATGGAAAAATTAAAATGAAATAATGTCATTCACTTACTCACATGGATATTCTACTACCCGAATAATCACATGAAATATCAATAACCACTTTCATAATGATGGAATGCATAATGCCAGACTATCATAACCACGTAGCCAAGGCCTCGTGCTAAGACCACAAATAAGATTTTGTCAAGTCCTCGTGCCAAGACACTAAGTTGCTTCATGAGCCCTACCGATGCATCGAGGAGCTATAGCGGGCTCCACCCATCACTTATTATGTCCAATGCATTCCTCATATGAATATGTTTAAACATATCATAAACCATGACATAATCATATCACATAAAACATGCATAAAGGAAACATAAAATTTACACATTTCAACCACAAGATATCAATACAACACATTGATATAATAAAAACACTTTCAAAACCATTTTCAATACCAAAATAAAAGAATGTTAAAACTTTGTATTTATTTTTCATTACAAAAAAATTATAGCTTGTAGAGGAAGCCGAAACTCAAATAATGGTTACGGCGGCGGGGAAGTCATGGTCACCGCATAAGTACGATAATAAAAACATTCCTTTTTGTCGTTTATTAAAACTCTTCATATAAAAATATTCCTTTTGAATAAATGTAAAAGTCAAAGGGGTTTATACACCATATAAAAGAAATTTGTGTATAAAACAAAATATGCCTCAATGAATAGAGATTGAGACAAACTACCTTACAAAGATAATTTTTTAAATATAATAGATATATTATGTGTATTCACTATAAGTAAACATAATTAAATTACAAATACAAGATAGGATATTATAATATCATGACATAATTTGAAAGCAGGACATTAACCCAAAGAATAGAAATTGGGTTAAGAAGTTCCCTTACCTTGTGTCTGAATTGACTTGATCGTTCTTTAACCTCCTGAATAATAAACTAGAGTTAATTTCTATTTACATAAGAACCTTTTTCATGTTCATTATTCCTTTTATATCACTTATTACCATGTCATGAACATTATGTAATTATTTATGTTTATAACGGTCGTTTTGTCGATCTTAGGTACTTGAGTCAAAAATAAACTTTCTTAATTACAAGTTGTTCATGTGGTGAAATATAAATTATATCCAGAATTATATTCATGATTTAGATATCATATAAATGATATATATCCTGTATATACATTCATTCATAATATTACGTAACATCTAGAGGTAAGAAATGAAATGCACCGTTCATGGAGACGGTAAGCCGTACGTACGCATGAACGCTACTTTCATTTCTATTTCGTATTTAATGGAAAGAAATCATAATTATATAAAGGTATAATATAGTTCCAGTATAATATCATATATAATATCATTTACTCCATCCTTTATACATCCCATATATGGCATTAACGATTCACATCACTTTGAGGGGGCGGTAGTCCGCACTTTCTAAAATGAAATTATCGCATTTACCCATAATGGAAATCATAAAGTATGCCATAACTGAGAAACACAGAAGCATAAGGAAAACATAAACATATTATATATCATATATAAATATAGTGACATCTTAATGGCCACCTTTTAAGGTGTTATATGAGTGTGGAACAATCATCGTTTCGTGAGGCAGAAATTCGCCATCCACAGAAACAGTATGTTCTTTAACCATTAGATGTAGGTGTGTGTAAGTGTAGCTAGAATACTTCTTATAACAACATACTAGTATATTGAGGATACTGGTGTTGTTACAAAAGAAATGAATAAAAAGTGTTTAGGGGGTTGTAGAAGAAAAATAAAACAAAACAACATTAGAGAAGACATTACCTTAAAATCGGGTAACTCTTTTGATTTGAGCCAAAGGCTTCCTTGAGAAGAATTCTTCCCAAAGTGAGGCTTCTAGGAGTAAGGGAGGGAATTTGGGTGATTATTTGGGCAGAGGTTGTCCGAGCCAAATGTCTTTGAATGTGTGAGTAAGGTGGTAGAGGTGGTGGCCTTTTAAAAGTGGAGAGGAGGGGTACTCTTGGAAAGTAAAGAAAAGTCACTTTATTTTAAAATGGTATTCGGATTTAAGAGGTCCCACATTGATATAATTCTAGGATAAGGTGATAAGGGTTCTAAATCCACCCATCCAATAGGTTTTGGACATGTGTAGTCTTAGATATTACATTATCATTCCATTTTATTTAAATCGTTAAATAATGAGGTAATCGCTGCATCATCATGATATCATAAATAATTTAATTTATATAATGTCTAAAAATTATAAAAAAAATACTATGATGTAGGAAATATTTTTAGCCTTACAATTAATATTTATAGTCAAAAATATGACTTCTATAACCCCACGTAAAAATTGTTTTAGTAAAACATTTCATGTTTGTGTCATTTTTTACTTTAACATTAAATAAAAGGTATTTATGTCATTTTCCAACTAAAGTGGATCCATTGGGTCCCCAAGTTGACCCATGGATTGTCTTGGTCGGCCATGGGACATCCAATGAGGGTAGGGCATGTGTCAAGCTCATCTCATATTATTAAAACATTATTTTTACCTTAAACTACACTAATTACCTCTAATCGCGATTAAGAACTTAAAAGTTACTATTCACCAAAAAATTATTTTAATCTCATTGAACCACATTTTTCATATTAATGACAACCATGTATGTCGGATTTTTGAAATTCAAAATACAGAAGTGGTAAATTTTCATTTAAATGAAAAATCGGTTTTTATAAATACCACTTAGTGGTTTCACTATTCATAAAAAATTGAAGTTTTTCAGAAAAATCCCAAAAATTCACCCTAAGCTATATTTGATATTCCAATTTCAAAAATGATGTCTATTTTACGAAATTCCAAACATATAAGTTGCATTAATTAATTTTATAATTAATTCCCACCGTCACAACAAATAGCGTGTTTTTAAGAAACAATTTATATCAAAAGATTGACAATTGTTCATGCCCAATTTCAATGTTAAATTAATTCTAATGACCACCATTGGATAAAATGGTAAAAATATATTCTAATTATACTTTAAAACCACTAAATAGTATAATTTATCACAATAAATTATTTTGATTAAAAAAGTTGTCTTAAGTATTTTTTTTTACTATTCATAAAAAAATTGGAAGTTCTCAGAAAGTTACAAAAAATTCAACTTAGGATAATATCGATATTACGAATACAAAAATGATGTCCGTTTTGAAATATAAAATTTCTATAAATTTTAAAAGTGGTTATTACTCTTCATAACAGCTGCTTTGATTAGTTTCGGTGTGTTAGAACTCGAAGTTGCGTACAATGCAAGTTATTGCATTATTGAATGAGAAGCGTATAATGGATGCTCGGGGTGTTACAACATGGCTATGAAATATCCAAAAATCAAAATGCCATAAATTTGTGATGATCTAATGTACCATCTGATTCATCGGATATTATAGCACTAGGAAAACATTTTTGGTTTTCAATATCATTTCCCTAAAGTTGAAAAATTTGAATTAGAAGAAATACTTTCTTGATTTTGGTAAAATCTCACTGTTGTTCGTGTTTTGAACAATTTACACTTCATCTCTTAAATAAATGATGTTGAATTTCTAATTCGTGAAGTGTTAACAGGTCATGTGATAGAATGATGGGTCATTCCATCTGTTTCAAACAAAAGTTTAGCAAAAGTAATCAAATATACATAAGTCCATCTATGGTGAGGTTAATCATATATGATTCCAAAAATCGACTTATTGTTCATATATCATACCGCATAATAAAATAAAACTAGTTTATACTAACTAGGGACTTCCTGTAGGATAGCGGTAGGTGATAAAGGCCAATCACAATTCAGTTGTGGGTTCGATTCCAACAGACCTGTCCGACGCGACGGGTTGTCGTCAGTTCTGTAGGTTATCCTTTTTCTAAAACTATACTATGAAAACATTTCAGAAATAAAAAGTTATATCCTTAACCAATACTATATGATTTCCATTCCAACCATTAGGCTTATCAAAAATACTTCTATCTGATTATTAGAAATTTCATCTACCGAGCATGTGAATTCCTTCATTTGTCCCCCATATATTATAAGTTATATCTTTTTGGTCACATTCCAAACATGTGAATACCTTAATCATGTATTCTTTTGAAACATGAATTACCACAAAACCTTAGCGAAAACATGAATTCTGTCAAATGATAACTAATTCCACATACAAAAATCCCAAAAAAAATCTATATACTCAAATCATGATATCACTCTGTCCTTTTATCAACCATGATCTCATGAATACTATCAAACATATTATTTTCTCTTTATTCCTTCATTATATGCATATCATCTTCTTTCCAGAAATATCTGAATAACCTTTCATGGTTACCAGTACCATTCAACATATACTTTCAAATACTTTAGGAAAAACAAAAGTCTAACAATCCTTAGATGATTCTTTATTCCATAGTACCATGCATAATTCTTGATAAACATATAATCATTCCACTAAATTATTAAACCACTAGCTAAGCATCATCATTTCTTTCATCTCATATTTCATTTGTAGTCTCTTCATCATCATCTACATAAATACTACTCATATGACCATGCTAATTCTCTTCATGATATTTTCCTTTAGGTCATTGGTTTTCAAAATGCCCATACATTCCATATTTAAAATATCTAATCATTGCTGATGTTGTAGCAATACATTTATCCTTGTCCATGGTGTTAACTGAACCTTTTCCTTTGCACTTACTGGCTTTATGTCCTTCTTTTACACACCCAAAGCATCTTCCATCTCCTTTCAAACAATCTCCCGGATGCCTCTTCCCACATGATTTACATGAGGGAAATTGAACTTTCTTTCCTCTATGATCATCATGAAACTCCATCTTTCTCTTATTATCTGAGTCGGGAAACTTACCAAAGTTGAGATTATTGATCATATTATGATATTTCTGATTAGGAATAATAAAGATGTTTGGACTTCCAAATCCCATTTCATTTGGTTTCTCATGAAGAATATCATTCCATTGTCTGTCATATCCTCCATTATTGTGAATCTTCCTGTTTCCAGCCATTTTCTAAAACGCAAAAAGAATATTGTGAGAGGTAAAAATCATGATAGGGAAAACAACATAGTAAATGGGGAGTACCCTCAATATCTAACATCTTAGGTTAAATTCTAAGATCATTACCGTAGTTCTAGGACTACATCCTATACGTATACTTATCATTAGGGACATCCCTAGACATACCTTAGAAATATCTCTAAGGATCTCACTAACATTTTTGCATCCTAGTTTCCAAAGGTTGACTAAACCTTTCCTTTGATACCAACTGTAGAGACCCGAATCTTGACGTACATTGTCATTACATTACTTTTTTGGAATACTTAATGCATAACAAAAACAGACACACAAGGACCGTAATAGTTTAGTGTCTTTGGAAACTCGGAACGTAATCTTCTAATCGTGGTGGAAGATCTCCAACATCTCTTATAAAAATATTCCCTTTTTTTCTTACCTAAAAACTTTCTTTATATCCTGAGGAAAAGAAAACATATAAAGGGTGAGCTCAAATGCTCAGTAAGGGTAATCATGGATAAAATAAAACAAATCATATACATTTTAACTTAAAAACCTGAACATAATGTTTAAACATCAAAATCTTGAGCAATGACATAAAACATGGCAGTACATAAGGAATAGATCATAAAGAAACATTAATCGTGATAAAATAGAGTGGGAATAAAACATGTGATTGTGGCAACCATTAAGCACATGATATGATTTCCATATTAGCCAAGGCATTACTGCCAAGACCATCTTAGTGGACAAAGTCCCTTTCTGAATCGAGTTCACACCTCTTTCCAGTCCTATAATACTGAACCAGATTAACATAACGCTCCATCCATGTCTATATCATGAGATATAAATCTTTACCCAATGCATTGGAGGGAGATATAGGTCCCACCCATCTCATAATGAAATCATTCTTTCGTGTGACACAAAATCATGAATCATACATCATTACATAACCCATGTAATAGAATAGGATACTTAAACATCATTCCATCATATCATAATCCATAAAAAATAGATAAAATTTTATCATAATAAGAATCAAACCATGTAAATATTGGAGACATTATAATTGAAACATAAACATATTAAATAATTTCATTTTAGATGGAAAATAGTTTTGATAAAACACTTGAAATGAATTCTTGAGGAAAATATCCTTTCTTCTTCAAAATCATTTTCTTTTCTCAAAATGCCATGAAATTTTAAAAGAAAAGGGTTTTGTTGAAAATAATCATGAAATATTGTAGGGGAAGCTTCATGAAAATGAGGCATTATGAAACTATAAAAATCTGTTCACGCCGTATAAGTTAAAAACAAAATTCTCCTCGTACTTTTGTCAGAAAAGTCAAAAAGTTCCTTGTGTGGTAAATAAAAGTAAGATTCCTTTCATAACATGTGGTAAAATTAAAAAAAATGGGTAAAAGGGCATTAAACATAATGAAAACATTTTTAGAAAACAGGTACATGGGTGATAACAAAAACCCCAGTAAATACTTACGAATAAACAATCTCGGATAAGAGCGAGATTGGAATAGTTATCCCTTACCTTAGGTCTGTTATGAATTGTATAGATCCGAAATTCATGTATAATGATTTAAAAAATGAAATTTACTTATTGCATAATCAAATTCATTGTTATGATATCATATATGTTTCACTTATGACTTTATATTACCCGTTCTTTTGTAAATTCCATGTTAAAGCAGCGTTTTGGGTAAAATCATTTCATTTATCGTATGTGTTTCGACTTGTCGTTCTTTATATTATTACTTATATCCTGATTTAAAAAATTCCATAATGTAAAACATAATTTATATATAATATATATTCATCATCTACCCATATATATTATAGATCGATAAATGGAATGAAATACACCGTTCATGCAGATAGTAGGCCGTACGTACGCATGAACGCTGTTTTCGTTTCCTTATTGAATTGAATGAAACTAAATAGATGACATACATATATATATACATAAATCCAGTAGCATTATTATTTCATATATTTCATTATTATTCATTATATAATCTTTATGATCATTCATGTATGGTTAACATGGAGAATGAATCTCATCGCATCGTGGAGAGGGTAGTCCATACGAACGCACGAGCGATGATATCGTTCCCATAAATATTGAATATTAATGGAGTGGATGGTATAATATATCAGAATCAGTATTATGTTATAATAACCATATATAGTTATTCTTTACACCATTATACCCATCCATGTAAGGTTTTGGTGGGAAAAAAGATTACACCACGGCGTGGAGACGGTATTCCGTATGTACGCACGCGCGGTGATTTTGTTTTCCGTAGGATGGATAGAAGGTGAAATAGGGTTGTTTAATATTTATAATAACATATCAGTATATGAGGGATACTCATGTAATTACTTCATAATGAAACATCTAAATAAGAGGGAGTAGAAGATGAATGGAACTTGAAGAAAATGGTAGAAGGTATTACCTCTTTCTCGAAGTGCCTCCTTTAAAATTTTTCATAGGGCACTAGAGTTGGTCTTTTTGGAAGACCAGTACATCTAGTAGGTTTCTAAGGAAGTGGGGAAGTGAAATTGACAGGGGTTTTCCGATCTTGAAGGCTCAAATTTGTGTGTGGAGGAGAGGGGGGAGGTTCCCTTTTATAAGGAAGGAGAGGGACACCTTTGGAAATATACGAAATATTAGTTTATATTAAATCCCATCCCCACTTAAAAACTTCCAAAATAACTCATATAAGAATATTAGATGATATATGGTTGTAATATCATTAAATAATAAAATTTAGACATGTTAGGAATTTATTTTGAACATTATCAACTTGATTTATCCTTATTTATCAATTTAATTTTATTTGTGGTAATAATATTCTAAATTTTAAATTATTACAAATAATTACATATGTGTTGTGAATTTTCCATAATTTGACACTTAATGACATTTTAGACCATATAAATTTAAATTTATAATTTTTAAATATTTTTGTGATTTTTAATCAATTTTATAATATGTTATTTTTATAAAATAACAATAGTGTCAATTTTGACACTATTCATTTATTTGAATTTAAATAAACAATATACAGAAGATATGTTCGAAATAAAAAATCTAATAGATTCATTAAATGTCATATTTATTTATAAAATTAGTGGAGAACATTAAATTGTTCATATAATATTTATTTTAATGTTTGTAAAACCATTTATTTGATATTTCTCTTAATAAAATAATTTCAACATCACTATTATATCAACTTTAATGATACTTATTAAATCCTTAAAAATTATAAATAAATTAATATGATGTAGATAATTTTATTATATTTCTGGAGAATATTTATATCCGAAGTTTCATGAAGTTTATCACCAAACTAAAATTATTATACTTATAATATTTAAGAAAGTGACATGTTGTCACTTTCTTTGGTTTTAAAAATAATTAAATTATTATTATCGAAAAAAGTCCATTAAAATAATCTAATTTGACCCTTAGGTGATATAGGTCGACTTTTAGTCATCCAATATGATTTTTTCAGGTGTTAGGGTAATTTTATAATATTATATTTACCCTTAATTACCCGATTTACCATTAACTATGGTAAAAACAATTTACCGTAGTTACTCTTCATAATGTGAAAAAATAAAAAGTAGATTATTAACATTATTTGGAACCACTGATTCCAAATATGGAATCCATTTTACCAAATTCAATACAAAAAATTTGTAGAAATTAAATTAAAAATAATTCCGTTGTCGAAAGAAAATGGGTTTTTGTTTAAAACATTGCAAAAGATTGAATTGATTTGACCTACGAATTCAAAGTAAAATCAATGCTAATGACATAAGTTATATTAAATGGTAAAAATATATATTCTATTAATACTTTAAAACCATTCAATATTATAATTTAACCATATAAATTATTATGATGAAATTTTTTTTAATTAAAATATAGCGTGTTTTTACTATTCATTAAAATATGAAAGTTATCAGAAAAATATTAAAACTTTATCCAATGTCAATTTTTATATCCTGATTCAAAATAAGAAGTTTATTTTGTAAAATGGAACTTATAAACAAGTCAAAGACTAGATTTAATGTGGGTGCGCCATCAAAAGGCGGCAAAACTGCATTTTTTGAAAAATACTTATTTTACCTGAAAAATTTATTTTGTTCTCATACCATGTTCTAGAAAATGCGTAAGATGAATAATAATGCTATAAAATTCAAAATGTAGCTAATAATATTCATAACGTCTAGTTTGTGATAATATTATAACTATATATCGTTGTTTAGTGAAACCGGGTATTGCGTACAACACACGCTATCGAGGAAGGTCGTGATTGCGTGTAATGCAAGCCAAGTCAATGTTGCGTGTAGTGAATGTCTTATTTGTTGTTTTTCATAACATAATCCAACCATATTTCATTTATACATTGACTATATATATATATATATACACTCAATGTTGAGTAGAATGACTATTATAAAACGACCTTGAAATTGTGTTTAACACAATCTAAGAATAGTGTTGCGTATACTTAAAGCTAATACAGTGTGGCTTATAAAAAAAGATAATCGTGTTGTAGCATAAAACACATGACATAAAATAAATTAAAATGAATACTTACCATAAAATATCGGGTTGTTACAAGGATGGTGATTTGGGGGATCAAAATTGAACAAGTGGGGTGGAATTCTTTATTAAAAAATAATGTGTGGGACGGGTGAGAAAGAAAGGGGAAATAAATCCACTTAGTCTAGATGGAGAATAGTATGTCATTGTTAGTAATTTATACACTCAGATACTATGGGTGAAGAAACTACTTACTAATATTGTTGATGAGATGAAATAGATGGTTTTGATACTCTATGATAATAAGATTACAAACAAGCTTATGTGTAACGTCTTGGATTCAGAAGCCACTAAACAGATCCTCACACCCAGTTGCCCACATGGCCTCAAATTAATTTCCTTAAATGCCTATGGTTACTGACTAGCAGCGAGGTCCTATGGTGTGATAGTGGGGAAACAAAGTCGTCATTAGCTGAGTGTAACACGTCGAAGTAAATAATATCAAATAATGGAAGTAGTAAACAACACAAAACTGTTGTAAACAAAGGATTTATAAAAGGTAAAGATAACCAGAAGTCATATAATATTATAATGGTGTAACATGTTACATGTTCTATGAATGCAGTGAAAACATGATACAATTCTATCAACTGAAATAAAATACTAGGGTACAAAAATAGAAAATGAAACATAACAGAATCACAATCCTTGGCTTGGTCCCATTCTTTCCTGACCCTAAGCAGCTATCAAGTACCTATATAAAGAGCCTTTCCCCAATGGATACTTTGCAGAAATATAGTCTATTTCAACCCAAAAATATGACCCAAATAGGGTGTGATAAATAAAATTGAGTAGGCAACTACCAATGGTCTATGCCAACATATCAGTGAGTATATACAATGATAGTTCATAACAATGAAGGCATTAAACATGGAAGTACTCAAAAGTAAACAATCCTACAAGTCTTGTTCAATTTATACTATTCATGTTCATTAATATATTCAATTATATTGAATCATATGTTCTTGGGATCAGGCCCAGGCCATTCAATCCCCAATTTAAGAAAAAGCAACAACCACCTTAGAAAGCAATCTATCTTGTAGAATGACAATAGAAATAAAGATTGTGCTCTAGCATGGAAGACACGTCAGAAGTCATTACAACAGACAAACCATAGTTAAAAACAATGACCCCAGACAGTCTATAGTCATAAAAAATCATTTCCCACAAGAAATTTTCCACAGGCGTAACAAAACGTAGCTCACAAGCACACAAAACATTTACCACAAGCATAACAATTCTCTTCCCAGCTGGTAGAATAATTCAACAGGGCCAAGACCGACATATATGAAATTCATCACAAGGAAACACATGTAATATTTACACTATTACACAGTTAAATAGGAAAAAATTTACATTGGTAAGTATTTAATTAACCAATTCATTTAAAACAACTAGTAATAGGGAAAACAAGGGCATAACCACGGTTATCCTAAGCCAAAAGGCCCAAAAATAGCTATCCAAAGGAAACACACATATAGGGTATCCCATAATCTAAAAAATTAGTCTAAACTTGCTTCAATTGATATAATTAATCACCTAAACATCCGTAGGCATCAACATAGGTCATGTCTCGAAAAAGAGACACCCAAAACATGGATGCGTTGAACAACAACACATATAAACAACTTGAAATTTAAGAAATTAGGACGAGTCCACCTATCTCACCATAGAATGAGTTTCCTCATCCAGCTTCGACTTCAAATTCAAGCTATAATGTTATAGATATACAAAACTAGATATTATCTCAACCTTAAATAAATTATTTGAGGACAAAAATCACTGATAATGGATCTAGAGTAAACTAGAACTCATTGATTGGGTTCAAACAAGACAAAAGGTGATCGAAACGGAGTTTTGATGCTCAATTGGGAAATAAATACCCTTCCGATGCTACTTGCTTCTGAACCCAGTGCCGCCCTTGTCCAAAAAGACAGAAAATAAGGATACTACCCATTTTAAGCATAAAACATAAAGAACACGAAATTTAAGTCCATATACACATTGTGTATATCATTTTACTATTCATTGGGATGCGGACATCCACTGACATACCCACACTCCATGTATTCCCTACACCAATATGTACATGACTACTGGGCGTGTACCAATAAGTACATGGAATGTAGTTGGATTTTTCTCTTTTCCTTGCCAACCTAACCAGACTCCATGTATTCCCTTCTCCCATGGGCATACTATATGACATGTTCTTTGGATTACAAGGCGTGTAACCCATAATTTATTTACATTGACAAAATTTCCCTTATTTTCTCAAAAACAAATCAAACAAAAATGAATAAAAGAAACTCTTACCTCCCTATAAAAGTCAGGTTCTTATAAGATTCCCCCATAAAAAAATTCATCCTTAAATTTCCATTCCAAAGGTTGTGAAGGAATATCAGAGATTAACTCTGGCCACTAAGAACATACATAAGCCCCCTCTCCCAAGTCTCATCCTATAGTCAACCATGATGTCATATCACTCGTACGAGAGTAATTAATTGTCCTTAGAGAACCTATGTGCTATTGACGACTATAAAAATTAGATACACATAAAAGGATGCATCAACGTGAACCTCAACCTCCTCATGCTAAAAAAATGAGACGAGTGTAAGTGATATCAGCATAGATGAGATTCATGGAAGACATCATGCATGGCTCAGTACCTCTGAGGTAATTATAACTAATAGGCAGCTGAGTTGACTCACTCTAGAATCTCAAAAGGTCCAAAATAAATTGGTGAAAGCCTACCCTATCTTCTGACACTCTTGTGTCCCAGCCTAAGTGTGACATGAAGGAAAACATAATCCCCATCCTCAAACTCCAAAGATCATATCTGGTGATCGACATATTATTTTTGATGAGGTTTCACAGTATCAATCCATATCTAAATCATGTTGACCATCTCAGATCTCTCCTGCATGAGACATGATCCCAATAAGGCTACCTCACCTACCTCTAACCAGTACATCGGAGAATGACATGACTTACCCTCTAATGTCTCGTATGGGCCCATCTGTATAGTCTCTTGAAAACTATTATTGTAGGAGAACACAATTAGGGGAATATTCTTCTCCCAAGATCCCTTAAATTCTATTACAAAAGCACAAAAATTTCCTCTAGCACCTTTATTGTATGCTCTGATTGGACAACAGTTTGAGGGTGGTATGTTGTGCTCAAAAGCAACTATGTACCCATGTCCCTCTAAAAACTCTTCCAGAAACAAGACTTAAAGTATTTTTACCTATCTAGAATGATAGAATGAGAGACCCCATGTGTTCTTACAATCTCATGGATGTACAAACTCCCATGTTCTTCAACACTGAAGGTCTCCCTGATCATTATGAAGTTAGCACCCTTCGTAAGCCTGTCAACTATGACCCACACAACATCGTTGCCTATAGAAGACCTTGGTAACCCCATCATGAAATATTACACAACATCATTTCATATTCACACTGATATAGGTAACTATTGAAAATTCCCAGTTGGCCACTGATACTCTGCCTACACAAAATAACAGGTGGAACATCTCTTAACAAAACCATCTACTTACCGCTTCATTCCCGGCAAATAGTACTGACAATTGTACAACTTAGTGACTCTGGGATGCACTACCCTAGATTAATAATGAAACTCCTACCTCATATCCTCATATATATCCACTAGATCTCACACACATCCATGGATATGCAGAAAATAATCTTTGTCTATCCTCCATCCCAGAGGAGGGTCCTCACCTAGAAACTCTCCCGTTGGACTAGTCCTTCAGAATCCGATAGTTTCCACATCCTCACTCTGTCTAGTAGGGAAGAGGTAACAACCAAAGATGAAAGATAATTTTATCCTTGGCTGTCATGAAACTCTAAATGCTTCATAGATAACAAATCCATAAACATCCACTCACCACTGTCCTTATACACTGCATGTATCTGAGTCCTCCTACTCAGTGCATCAGCCACTACATTGTCTTTTCCATGCGTATAGGAAAACTCATAATAAAACAAATAAAGGTTTTCCACACACCTTCTCTATAATATATTCAGATCACATTGAGTAAGGATGTATTTGAGACTTTTTTTGTCTCTTTACAACCCAAAATGCTCTCCCAAAAAATAATGTATACAATATCACCAATCATGAACAACTGTAGATAACTTGAGATCATGTGTCGTGTAATTCCACTCATGTGGACTCAACTATCGAGAATAGTATTCCACAACTTGAACCCCTGCAAAAGCACTTCTCCCAGCCCAATACATAATGCGTCATATTACACAATGTAACTATTTCCCAGCTCTGGAAATATCCGAATCAATGTTGAATTCAAACAACCTTTTAGCTTCTGAAAGGTTGTTTCACAATAATCTAACCACTCAAACATCACACCATTATTAGTGAAGCCCATTATCAGTGCTATTAATTTTGATAATTCCAATATAAAATTAATGTAGTAATAAGAGATCCCCAAGAAACTTCATGCCTCAAAAACATTCTTGCACTACTCCTAGGTCACTACTTCTCTAACCTTCCCTAGGACAACTAATACTTGAGTCTCTGAGATTACGTGACCCAAGAAATGAATCTAATCCATCTAGATGGTGTATTTTGCAAGCTTAGCATATATTTGATGTTCTATTAGTGAATTCATAATGATCTCAAGATTCATGGCATGATCATTTAATTTGTGAGAATACACAAAGATACCATCCACAAAAAACCACCAAAAAAGAATCTATATAAGTATGGAACACTTGGTTCATCAGTTCCATGAAAGATATTGGTGCATTCCTTATACCAAACTACATAACTAGATACTCATATAGACCATACCTAATATGAATCACGGTAAAAGGTATGTATGTAGGTCGAACACATAATTGGTGATATCCTGGCCTTAGGTTAATCTTTGAAAACACTATGGATACTATAGGTTGATTGAACATTTCATCTATCTTTGGAAAGGGATATTGGTTTTTAACCATCAATAGGTTTAGTTTCTTATAATATGCACATAAACTTAGGGTTTTATCCACCTTTTTTGATAAATGGATCGATGAACCCCAAGGATAAGCACCGTGTCAGATAAAAACCTTAGCTTCTAGATCATCTGACATCTTATTGAGCTCTTGAAACTCCTTCATAGCCATCCTATAAGGAGGAATGGATACTGGGGAAACTTCTGAAATAAACTCAATAGTGAACTCCACCTCTCTTTCTGAAGGTAATCATGATATGTTTTCCTAGAAAATGTCCCTAAAATGATCAACCACTAGAGGGAATTATACTAGACATGTTCCCTAGTCATCCGGATATAAAGCCATAATCTAGGCTATCATCCTGCCCATCCCATGATGCTTAGTTCTAGCTCTTCTCTCCTAGACATCCCATTCACCCATATGTAGAAACTCTCTACCTCTGATGGATGTGAAACTCACCCTGTGGCAATAGCAATCAACAAGGCATGAAAGGGAACCAACCAGTCCATCCCAATAATAGAATCAAATCTTGTAATCACTAAGAAATAGTGGTTCTAAAGAAAGTGACATGCAACAATATCAAGGGGAAATCCTTATATAGATTTACACCTTCTATTTTAATCCTTAATTGAGTGTTTACATCCTAACATCATAATAAGTATTATCATATATCCCAAGGATTTCTACAGTAGCATCATATAAAAAACTATGCATAACACTAATATCAAAAAGTGAAAAAGATAAAATAGAGGCAACTAGGATAGTACCTTTTTCAGTAGAAGGTTCGAGATCCTACTCTTGCTGGGTCTGTTGCACAGCATATGTCTGACTTGCACTGTGGCCCTAAGACACTTCATAGATACCATAAGCTAACCCGCCCTACTATCGCTGTGATCCTGGAATCTAACTACCACAACCACGACCACCACCTTGGCCTAAACACGCTCGACTTATTACAGTTTTTAAACTGGTGAGAAGCTAATGACCCAACTCCTTCACATGGAATCTATACAAAACCTCTCTCACTAGCCAATGGTGGAAATTACCTATATTAGGGATGTTGATGGACCATACTTCCTCAATCATATCACTCAACATGGTCCCTTGGGAAATGAGGTCTCTTGTTCCAAATCTCTCCGCACTGGTAGCACATCACCTGGCTACCAGAGGAATCATTCTGGCTACTACTGTCACCATGAGAGATCTCCACATGATGCTTCCTCTTGGCGGTTGAGACAGTACCAGAAACTGGTGCCAAACTAACCTAGCTCACACCATGAGCTTCCTGCATATTATGCTAGGCGATCAGCACCTGATTTGTAATATTAGAGACATAAGGAAACCTAAATACCTTCACTAGTGATCAGATATAGAACATGATACCATCTTCAAATCTTTTATATTTCGATAAGTCATCAACCATTATAATAGGGGTGAATCATTGAATCTCGGTAAACCGGGAAAAATAGTCTATAACAGAATGTGTGCCCCACTCCAGGTGCACGAACTCCCGGGCTCTGTCAGCCCACAACGACTCAGGGAAAAAATAACAATAGAAGGCCACTAGAATGTATTCCCATGTCATATACTGATGATTCCCTACCTGAGTGATAACATCCCACCATATATTGGAAAATTCACACAACATTTATGTCACAATCTTGACTCTCCTCTCTAGAGGCGACTCCAGTTGCTCAAATACAGTCATAACTAATTCTAGTCATGATTATGCAGCATGTAGTCCGCTATATCTAGAAAAATTAGGAAAATTCTAATGATGGAAGATACTTGTTTGCTCTTCCATAGGTGTGGTAGCATATGGTGCTCACAAAAAGGACTTCATGAACCTCACAAAACATTCACAAGACTATTCATCTTTACCTACATCAGGTATAATAGTAAGTTCCATATCTGGAACTACTATAGGATCCATTGATAGCTGCTAGCCTTCCATCTCTGGAGTATGATCATATCCTCTCTCCTAGTGTACAGATCATGCTCATCGTGACGACAAGACTCTACGAGGACAAAAATATTCCTTATTTCAAGATCATCATCAAGGATTTACATTCTGAAGTGACAAAACAAAATAGGAAAAGACCCTAAAAGTTTGGAAAAAGGGACTTCATGGCATGAAGACAGAATACATGGCGTTTATCCTTACGTTGTCACATGGTCATGTTCCACTAATGGCCTAGGCGTGTATCAACCACAGGTACACTGCGTGTTCCACGAGCACATGGCGTGTACACAGGTCTATCCTTCTGGACATGTACACCCACAAAGCTATGTCCACATGGGTTCTACTTGGGCAGTCTACCCAACATGTACTAAAAGTACACAGAGTGTTCTGATCAAAACTCCAAATCTATTATTTTCTCTCTCATGACCTATTACACGGTCATATACTACACATAATGTACACATTATATATGGCATGATCTTCTTAAAACATGGAACATCATCTCCCCCGAACAGGAAGAACACACGTCATGTTATGTTAAACTACATGCTATGTATAATGGGTTTCTTCATGAGAGAAACATTAGATTGCCTAGAAAACCCATGTTTTGTATAAAAACGAGCCACTGTTATGAAAAATCCCAATCTTTGAGGGCCCATAGTCCCCTCCAATCAATGTTTGGAACCCAAGCATAAAATATCACAATACAATTCTATACAAAAGGCTAAATCACGATCCACCAAATTCCAATCCAAGATGGCCTATACACCTTAGAGGTCAAAGTTTGGTGTGCTTCCAATTCGAACCATATCACATACCAATAAAACTATCACAACATTAGGCATATCTTTCAAGGTATCATCACAATAAATTTCATCTTTAGCATTACATTTATCAGAAAAACATTCAATATCTAATGCAACCTTGATGGCATGAAAAATGCATGGAATGTGATTGTTACAAATTTCTATATGATGCATGAGATAGAATACCCATATCTCATAAGGTTTCTAAAAAATAGAACCAAAATATTATCAATTATAATATCACAAAACATTTGTGTCACCCAATGGTGAAATCGAATCAACTGTAATAGCTCAAAATACAAAAGCACAATTTAATTCGAGAAATTTGGATTTTATTTGAACATGGGGTATCTACTCTTGAGTATAGCTAATTAAAAAATTTGATAACATTTAAATAATTTTTAAATAGTAAATAAAACTAGAAATAACCTCCTTTGATACCACTTTTTAATGCCCTAGATTCGAAAGCCACTAAAAGGTGCCCTGTACCCAGTTGGCCACATGGCCTCTAGTGCATTTCCCCAAATTCTAGAGGCTTTCAAATACTAGGGAGGCCCTAGGGTTTGATAGTGGGGAAACAATTCCCTCATTAGAAGAGTGTAACATAATGAAATAAATAATAATAATAGCAGAAGTAGTAAACAACATGAAACTGTAGTAGGAAAAGGAAGACTAAAAGGTAAAGATAACCAAAAGGCATATAATATCAGAATGATGTATCATGTTACATGTTCTAATATTGGAGTGAAAATAGGATAAAATTATATCAAGTAAAATATAATTCTATGGTACAACAATAACAAATTAAACACAACAACTTCACAAGCCTTGGATTGGTCCCATGCTCTCCTCATCCGGTATAGAAATCAAGTACCTGTATATGGAGACTTGTCTCTATTGATACCTATTGAAATATATTCTGTTTGGGACTAAAAAAATGACCCAAACATAGTGTGAGAAATAAATCCTAGTATGAAACCACCAAATTTATCTACTAACCCGTTAGTGAGTAAATGCAGAAGTGCTATATAATAAAGTTGGATTAAACTAGGATGTACTCAAAAGTAAATATTCCTATGAGTAATGTTAAATTTATACCATTCAGGTTCATTAAGAAATTAAATTATATTGAATCACAAGTTCTTGGGATCATTCCATTTCCATTAAATCCAATATTCAAGAAAACACAATAGATACCTCAGTAGGAAATCTGTCATGTAAAACGACTATCGAAACCAAACTTGTGCATTATCTTGGAAGACGCATCAGAAGTCATTACAATAGTCAATACTCTGTACAAACCCATTCCCTCGGGAAGTACACATACATTACAAATCCGTGACCATAGAAAATTTCCCATATGCATAAGAAAATTTAGACCATAGGTAGACAAAACCTTTCCCATAGGCAAAATAAAATACATCCCACAAGAAGAATAATTCAACAGGTCCAAGCACAACATTTAAGAAATTCATCATAAGGAAACACATGCAATCTCTATAGTATTACATGGTTAACTTGGAAAATATACATATTGTTAAGAATTTAATTAACCAATTCATTTCAAACAACCCATAACAGGTAAAATAGAGGCATACCCATGTTTATCCTTATCCAAAATCGACAACAACAGATATCCAAGTGAAATGCACCCATAGGGTGGCCCTTAATAAAAAAAATCATTCATAACATGGTTCAATTTTTATAATTAATCACATTAACATCCTTAGGCATTAACACGGGTCAAGTCTCAACAAAGATACATCCATAACATGGTAACATGACAAAATGAAACACATAAACAACTTGACATTTAAGTAGTTAACATGAGACCACCTACCTCGTCGTAGTTTGACTCTAGTCGTCCAGACTCAACATCCAATTCTAGCTAGAATTGTATATATCAATAAAATAATGATATTAAATCAAACTTAAATATAATATTCATGAACAAAAATCCCCATGAGAGGCTCAAGAGTAAATGATCACTCACTGATTGGGTTCAAATAAGACTAATGGTGAACGAAACAGAGTTTTGATGCTGAACTGGGAACCAAATCCCCTTCTGGAATTGATGCCTTTCGAAATCGGTGCCACATCAATACAAAATGTTAGAAACAGAGGATAAATTCCATTTTAAGATAAAAACATAAATTACATGGCATTTAAGTCCATATATGTGGCATTTATATCATTTTACTGCTCATTTGGATTTTGACTTCAGTTGACTTACTTTCCAGTACCTATCATCATGACTACATGGTGTGTACCATGATGTACACGACATGTAGTTGGATTTTAATCTTTTCCTTTATGACATTCCCACATGCCTTGTATTCCTTTTACACATGGCCATATTATGCAGTGTGTGCTTTGGATTACTTGGTGTTTTACCCCAGATTCATTTACATTGCCCTAATTTCCGTTGTATTCTAAAAAAATCTCAACGGAAAAAGGAATAAAAGAAAATCATACCTATATGTAAGAACAAGGTTCTTACACCATGAAAAATATAGTCCAAAAATATTTTAATAGAGACATTAAGATCATATTTCAATTGATAAAAGAAAAATGTGAACACAGTGTGATTAAAATGGATCTTGTTGGAGGAAATGATCATGTGGATGACATCCTGACTAAAACATTGGGGGAACAAATATTTTTAAAACATTGATTCAACCTCAAAGTTGTATAAAAACTCATTTTATTTCATGAAAACTTTGTAAAATTTATAATATTATTTATAGATCCAAGAGATGACATGACAAGATATTCTATGGCCTATTGATCATAAAATTGAAAATTTATGGATACTAATTGTTGTAATATCACACACATGGAGTTTTATTTAAAAAGTCTAATAACTCCTAAACATTTTCATAGGTAAAAAATTTGATACAACTATTGATATAATAACACGGGTTTTACCCTAGTGTGGACATAATATTTTTCATATTGGGAGTTTGGTTAAAAGTTGTCACAGGAGGAAATAATAAATTAAATTAATATATATACTATGTTGTTTCAATGATCTATTTTCCTCTATAAATATACAGTTATTATGAAATTTTAGAGTATTTCATATAATCCTAGAGATATTAGTGACCATTGAATTAAATAATTCTTCACAGATGACATTGGATCTAGAACATATTGAGAATTGTTGTGCCATCAGAGTTCTACAGTCTCACGATCAAAGATACTGAATGAGATTTATTTTTCATTGATTGATTCAAACTTCAAAAATGGAATTTGTTTTTATGTGTATTTATCCTTGTTTACTTATCCCATTAAGAAAAAAATCAATTTAATAATGGATTGATTCAATGATCTATCGATTTTTGTGTATGGGTTTTTTTATCATGGATTTTGGGGATAATTTTTTGTTGTAATTGATTATTGTTGGTTTTGATTTAATTATTTTAATATAAATGGATCGTGGATAGTCTGTATAATGTTTGATTATCATTCCACCACTATTTTATCATTGTTTTCTCCCATGATTCAAAGTGTGTTCATCTTCAGTGTTTCTTTTGGCTAACATTTTGACTAGTACCAAGAAATATATCATTTTGTGTTTGATATGTAGTGCAATGGACCATTTCATTTTTCCAAGATTCAAGATATGATAATGAATTTGTTGTGTGTGGTGATAATGATGATAGATATGGTGTGGATTGGAGTTCCTCAAGTGTGGGATTTCAAATTTGGATGAGGATATGTGATATTATGCACAAAATTAATGGTTTGATAGTCAGAATTTGGACAACAATGACATCCAGGATTGTAAAAATCTAGATCCTTGATCATTAGTGAGAATCCCGACATGATTTTAATAGATTTGGATCATGTAGAGGCTCAAGTAAGGACACATGAACCGTGTTGATTTTTTTGAAATTCCAAAACCTACTTTGTGAATATTGATGAATATATGACATGTAGTCATCCTTGTTCAGTGATAGGGTTTCAACATAGAGATAAGTATAATGTACTATGTGATACATGTCTCGTGCCATGTGAGCCCAAACAAACTATCTCAGTTTATACAAGGAGTAAAAATATTGGGGGCATTGTGAACCCACATAATCTTTACATTGGATGTACGTGGTAATGGGGAATGGAACTTGTAGTTCAAGACAAGACCCCTACATGTTGTTTTATGAGATGTATATGGAAACGTGTCCAAATACATGGGAACAAAAAATTAGCATGTCAAGTGCTGGATCATCGCCTTCATGTTGTGTACCCTTAGGTACACACTATGTGTTTTTGGAGAAGTATATTTCATGTTACGTTCATTCACATGCAATGCTTGGATTAAGGATACATGTTGTGTACCCTTAGAGAAAAAACCATTTACTACTCTTAGAAAATGTTGGGGGTCCACTTCTACTATATTTAGCTTAATTGAGTGATTCTAGGATGTTTCATTGACCATTATCAGATTATTGAGTTTCCTTATTCTATTTATATGAGATTTTAATGTAGAATCACATCCCATCAAAGGATTATGACCCCTCTACAACTTCATGTTGTTCAATTCAGTGTTATTGAGTAACATTTTTTGGTAGTGAGTTATATTAGTCTAGTCCCACAATGGTTTAGAATGAAATTTTGTCCTATGAATCGTACATCATACCCCTTAGTGTAATAGAGAATGTATTACTCTATGGGTCCTAGAATGATTCATAGTTTCCTTCATTCTCCCAATGTTGGGCTGCCAAAATTATTTTCAACAACACACTCACTGGTGTCGATCCCCTGTATTTTAGGATAAATCTATTAGGATCTTGTATCCCCACATTTCTTCCTATGAATATACCCATATCTATGCATTAAGATATGATCCTTCCCATGTAGTATTACTCTAATGGAGTGTGTATCTTGGATTAAACACATATATTTCCATTTTTATCCTTCTTGGTTAGACATAATGACCTTTCATTTTAGATAAGTGTCATTAGTGATAGTATATCATAGGGAGCAGTTCATCTTGAAATAGTGTTACCATAAAACCTTGAGTGGAATTATGGTAGGCGGCGGTTGAGACCCATATAACTTGGAGCCTTTTATGAGTATAACAAAATTCTTCTTGTTTATTATTATGTCTCATATGTTGTTTGAAATACCAGTTCTTGATGAGATAATGATTCTAGATTTTCCATCATGGATCACTTCATGTTTTCCTACTTTGTATTGTTATTCTCATCCCTGCATGGGCTATTCACACATATTTCATGTCTTATATAGATGAAAAAACATTTTATGGACTCCTTGGAGGAATGAGATCGTATAGAGTATATTTTGATCTTGGAATACTCAGGTGTATATGAATGTTTGTTTTTTATGTAGTCCACTCATTTTAGGTAAGTCATAATTTATTTTAAAGTTTTGTTTGGGATTCTATTTAGACCCTTTTTAATTATTTCTTGATTATTTTCATAATATGATGTGGGATAGACACTAAAAATTCATTATAGGCATCGATTGTTCTTTGAAATTCATCATTGTATGAGAAGATAGATTTTTGAATTCATATATGTATTTTAGGATAATTCCTCACATATGGGTGACATTCCTAATAAACACAAGTAACCATCTCCTAACCAATTAGATGCAGACATAGGGTAGTGGATTCTCAATACTCAATCAAATAGGTGGGACCAAGTTAGTTGAGTCTTCACAAAGTTTTATCAGAGGTGTTTCATCACAAGGTCCATGTTTGGAGTAAGATTCATGATGTGGATAGGTTGAGACATATGGAAATGGATTAGAAAGTTCCATTAGTGTTCCATTCAGACTAGGAAAACCAATTATGGTGTAGTGGTCACCATATCTATTCCTCATGACTCTGATGACCTAGTTTCTGACTCAGTACATGTTGGGAAAATTTTTAGTGAAAAAAATTGGTACACGCATCATATAGGAATGTGTTCTGGTTTCCATTTCCTTTTTGAGTTAGCTCGCTAGATATAATCATTTATCATGGAATATATATCTCCCTTTAGGAGTTTTTCACAATTATAGATATAAATGTTTCCAAAGATATATTGAGATTATGATCCAATGAGTGATTAGACTTCTATAATAGGTCGTATTCATGAGGTGGTCTTTCATAAGGATGTTCTTCATGTGGATATATGTCCTCTTTATATGTTCATAGACAAGAATATTGTGGTTTATGTGGAAGCATCATGTTAGAAAAAGTCATGGATGACCCTTTTGGTGATGGATGATGATGCACCGAGTTTAATCACATATCATCATCTTATAAGGCATGTATTTCCTAAGATATATAGTTTTTTCGAACCTATTGATAAAATAAAGGTGATGTAATCCACAGCGTAAGAGGTTTCATTTGATACATTTAGTACATAATAGTTATATGAGGGTGATACGTTTCTATTATTACGATGGCATGAAAAATAAGGTGTCTGAATTTCCTACATAACATGATCTAGAAAATGAGGCTATCAATAAAGAACCTAGGGAGAGAAACCAACTAGAGAAAACAAGTTTATGGAAAGATGGAAGTTTCAAAAGAGAAAAGGGTTTAATAGTATGTGGCTGGCATTTTTGGTTGATGGTATCACCACCACACCAAGGTGGAAAACCCTTTGATCAGAATGTTGGTGGTGAAGAACTTGAACTACTATAGCCACAAGGGGATCTTGACCTTGATTATCTAGGAGAGAAAAAAGGTATATTCCATATCCCTTATACTATTTTTTACTAGTTTAAGACACTGGTATGAGACACTATTTGTTACATTTTTTTGTATATTTTCTATAGAGAATAAAGGAATAAATAGATCCTTTTATTGGCTATATTAGATGAGACTTCAGACACATAAGGAAGAGGGATGCTTCCCCACAATGATTGGTTCATGATACATGATTCAAAACCATTTTGGCGAGTCAGTGTTTCTAAAAGTAGTTAGTGTCAAGGTGTGTTGGTTGAGTTCATATGAATTGTGTGTTTTTGATCATTTGGATGTGTTAATGTGTATAAGAGAAACCTGTTTTTTTAATTTTAATAGTGTCAATTTTTTATCAGATGAATACTCTCATGTGCAAGAGAATATAATGTACATCTTATTAGTTGGACAGTATGTCCCTTGGAGCGATTGATCTGATGAGATATTTGTTTTCCTATGTGGTGTTAGAGAAGGAGGACCCATTTCCAAGGGACATGTTGGGTTTATCATCATACTGATAGTTTGGATTCTATATGTACATTAACTAGGGATCACCCTCGAAATTTATAATATCACATAAGATGGTGTCCTATATTCTTTTTAGAAAAATGGACACTCAATATTTTTCATAGATAAGAGTTTTGTAACACCCATTGGTCACATAGAAATACCAATTTTATTCTCCTAATCAGAGAATGGGTTATTGATGTTTTTTGTGGATGGGTTTCACTTTAACCAAGTGATGTGAGTAAAGGTATCCACTATCTAGAATCATTTAATTATTCAAATAATGGTTAGGGTAAAAGTGGTTATTATAGTTTTCCCTCAAAAAAGGATATCGCTAGAACATATGTTGGACTAGGATATACTAGATGTTTCTTCCCAAATCCACTATTGTGTTTCTGATTTCAGGGGGATACCCATTGGAGAGTTGAACTCAATAACAGAATCATGAGGATTATAGTAAAATTCTTAACTCTTCATGGTAAGTTCATTATACACTTTTAGATGACATCCACATGTGCTTAGAATATGAGGAGGAGTACACGAGACACTAGAAGATTGTGCGGTTTACCTCCAGTCAATGTTTTTACCCTCCTCTTTTTATGAAATCCAAGGTGGTATAAATCTAGGATATCGATTATGATTTCCTTTAGGAATGGACATAGAATAGATATATTCTGAATGGATTTTCCAAATACATGGAGAATTTCAACCTTGTTTGAGGAAATAAAATGGAACCAGTCATGTTGTAAATGTTGTTACTATATTGGGTGTTTTCCCTGCATGGTACCTCAAGTGGAGGTCAGGAAGTACCATGATCTCTTAGAAATAGTTGGAAAACCAAGGGACTCACATAATTTTTCCTAGATAAACTATTATTATGTTTTCTATATGTTGGTGATGATCAATAGAGATTTTTAGAGATTTTGGACATCTATGCATGGAAGATGAAATCCTTCTTTTGTTAATTTACATAATAATAATTTTGAATAGTAATGGTTACATCAGAGCATGATTAAGGATATAATGTGGGAAGCCTTTGGAGACTCTATTTTTGGGGATAATAGTTTTTCCCCAAGTTAGTTCTCCCATTAATGTTGACCATTTTGGTTCTGGTGAACATGATTTCAGTTCACTTTCCAGTTTTCATCATTATATTGGAGAATCATCTACAATGATAGAGATTATGGATCATTGGGATTAACACTCCAAAAATAGTGCATCACATTATTTATTCCATGTATTAGGGATCTTATGTGTCACAATTATACTAGTCAAAAGTTCGGGATGAAAACACATCGGTCCCTGTTTTAATGCAAGGGAAGGTTGTAAAGGGTGTAGTTTATCAAGGGGTGGATGAGGACTGGTCAGAAAAACCATGATTCTTTTACATACATAAAAAGAATCCCTATGTTGTCAAAATTTTTAGATTTTTATCCATGGTGGAAGGATATCTTTAGGGTTATTAGTGACTTCCTTTTCCTATTAGTGTGTTTAATTGGTGACGTGGTGTACCTCTTAACCTCATGAACACAATAGAATTAGGTTTCCTTATGATATGTACATGTTTCAGCTGAGGAGATTTTTTCAATAGTTATTGCTAGATATATACCTAGAAATGTTAGGCCATGAGAATGGAGTTTTCTTTTTTATGAGCCGAAAGCACTGAGAACTATTAGGTAATGACCATTCATGGGAAAGTGTTATCCCATGGTGCATGTTTTGGGTAGTAGATGAAGCCTTCCGCATAGCTCATGGGGTTGAAGAACCACTTGAGACCTCTATAGCCTCTTTTTTTAGTATTTTCTCCCATTTAGTGACATAAAATCATTAAAGGTGGGGAGAAAGAGAAAACTAAATTTCCATTTGTAATCCTTTAAAATATTTTATGGAATATTTCTATTGTCGGGTGCTGAGACAATAAGAAATTATGAGTCCGGGGGAATGTTCAATTAAAATTATAAAGATATTAATTTTATTAATATCACATTAATGTAGTTTCGTACAACAATATATGGGATAAATACCAAATGGAGTCTCAGATAATGAATCAAATACCACTTTTGGTTTTATAATGTAGGGTTTACCACAGACATGGCATAATATTTTCTGGTATTGGGTGTTGGTTAAAATTCACCACATGCACAAACAATAAAATAAAATAATCAAAAAATTTATATTTATTACATCAATGTAGGAAAAAATTTCATCTATAAATATATGATTATGATAATATATTGGGTTTATATAGATAACCCTAGGGATCTAGATGTATATTGAAGGATAATACTTTTGGATGATGACATCAGATCAGGAATGGATCCAGAATCATTGTGCAATTAGAGTTCTTGGATATCTTTAATTATAACAATGTAAGACCATTATTTTTCATCGATTGATCCAAAATCTATGGAGGAAAATATTATTTATATGGATTTATTCCCCTTTTTTATCACATGATCAAAGTGAATTGATCGACTAATGGATTGACCATTTTATTGATCCTTTTACAGGTATGGGTTTTAAATATGGTATTTAGGGGTAATTTTTTGTTTCTGTTTTTTAGTAGGAATTTATTCTTAATTATAATGGAAATTGATTGAGACTAGTTAGAAAAATGGACACGGTTTGTTCATCATAATTTTTTTTATGGTTCTATCCATTATTATATGTGACGAGCAATGAGATATAATATGTTAAATATGACAGGTGCAACAACATTATAGGGGAACTTAAAACTGACAGTTGTGAGATAAGAGTATTAATCCGTTTTCACCAATGAATCACTACATTCCAAAACCTGTCAACTTATTTCATCAAACACTGCATCTTTCGTGATGTATATTGTTTTATTGATCACTTGTAGAAACATAATATTTGAAACCCCCCAAGCTTGATGCTCCATATATCATTATTAACTTCTGATATATTGATACTCCACATGTAAGAGTTAACTTCCCCATTCTTGCCGCTCCACAAAATTTCTTTTCCATCTATGTTCATTCACAAATTTTATCCCTTTTGATAGAAAAAATTTATTCCTCTTTGTAATGGAATCTGAATGTAACATTATTGTGTCCTACAACAAGGTAAAGAACACAGATTATCATATTCAAGAAAAACACACCATACCTCAGGGAGAGGGGACCCGACATCTACACTTTTTCATGTGTAGAGAGTTGAATTAACTCTCAGAGCTAGTTGATGCATTTGAAAATCTTCTTTGGATAAAACGTTTTTCATAATGTTTGTAACCTATTTTTTAATAGGAACATACTCCAACTTCACCAGAGCTTGATCAACATTCTCCTTGATAAGTTGATACATTATTTTAATGTTCTCTTTCCTTGGGTGATGAAATGTATTTTTTTTTTGATTTATAGAATATTAATTATCATACTGGAATCTAATCAGAGGCATCACTTAAACTCCAATATCATAAACATACTGTTTTTTCCACAATAAAAACATACATGCTTGGGTAGCAAGAATATACTTAGCTGTAGTGATTCTCAATGAAATGAAATCCTATTTCTTGATTATCCAAGAAATAAAAAATCCACAAAGATTTAAAGAACCTACTGACATTGATTTATTATCATCTACTGATCCACCTCAGTCTACATATATATTTCCCAATAACTCTTGATGAGATTTTTCATTGTACATCAAAACAAAGTCCATTATATCCTTGATAAACCAATGTATTATTTTCTTATAATGTATATTTATTTCATTTAGATTACTTTGATACTATGTTTCTTATCATGTTGCAAAAATAATATCAAGCCTTGTCAATGTCATGTATAATTGACTACCAATTACTTTTCTATATTCTGTATGATTTACGGTATTGCCTTCATCATCTCTTGACAGTTTCATCCAGTTAGCCAATGGAGTCATCAACTCCTTGAAATTATCCACTACAAATCTTCTCAAAACCATATTGGAAAATTTATATTGGGAAATTGATGTTTCATTAATTCCTTCTATTACCTATAGTATAAGAAAAAACAATATTTCACCTATCATTGATATTTGGAACACTCTTTTCCAGAATGTGAAATATTTTCTTCCCTACACTTAATCTGATTATCAAAAAATTATGTCACTGACATTTGACATCACCATCATCCATTTATTATTATCATGGTTGACATATAAAATGTAATCAACTATAATAAACTGAACACATATTTTCTTTATAAACTGATCTAGTCTTCAATACCATCCTCTTGTTGAATGATTCAAACCATATAGATCCTTTCTCGGCTGAAAAACTCTATTATATTATTCATGAATGATAGAAACATCTATATGGTCAACGTAAACTTCTTATTCTATAATCCCATTCATAAATGTAGAATTTACACCAATATGAAAAACCATGAACTTTCTTTGCACTATTATGGACCACAATAATCTGATTATCTACAGTATTTAAATAAGTGAAAATGATTCATCAAAATTGGTACTCTCTTTCTTGGAGTACCCATTTTACACTATTTATTCATTTCTTTTGAAATTACACACCAACATTATTCATTTTATTGTGAAAGATCCTTTTATTTGTGATTCCATTCTCATCTATTAGCCTCAAAACAATATCCCATGTCTAATTCTTCTAAATTTTTTTGTGATATTTATTCATAGACTAAACTCAATTCTCATATCTAGATTATTAATCAATATATTTAGTCACTAATTGTGATAAGTATGATACATTTTGTAGTGTCTTTAGCCTCCTTGTCTATAATGGCACTGTTTGGTCTCCAATTTTTTTCCACATCAATATCATATCTTCCCATTAGACTCTATTTAGAAAATAATTTATTCTCATCCTTCTCATCATGTATGTCTTCATCTAAATCATCCTTTAGAATTGGAACTTCCCATGATCTTCTTATCTCATCATCAAAATCCTCTTGAGTCTGATCAAGTATTTTTTCATGTTTATTCTCATTGTCCACTCTAGTTACATCATAGGATTCAACTACCTTTCCCAGAAGCTTATTGAAACATGTATTTTATTTTCATTTCTTTTAGTTGACATGAAATGTACATTCACATTTGTGGTAATCAAACTTCATGTGTTTCCCCTTATTGTGAATAAAACACTTAATTCTGAAGATATGAAAGAACTTCAGTGTTGTCTTATTTCCATGTCATTTATCATATGCAGTCCTTTTATACTTTGGAAATAACATAGCCCTCTTATATAGATAGACTAATTTCAAGACAAATTTCTTCCATAATTTATCCGGAAGTTACTTTTTGATATTCATTCTTCTTTCTATGTTTTGGATTGTATTATTTCTTTTCTCAGCCAAAACATTTTGATGAGGAGTTATTACTTCATAAACATGATTCATTATACTATGTTTCTCATGATAATATCCCACATACATGTTTATGAATTTTGTACTAGTATCCATTAAAACATTAAAATATTTATTCTAAGAAACTTTTCATAAGAACATTGATACTGTTTTTTGCAATTGAACACGTCAAAATTATGGGAAATCAAAAATACACATGATATAATAGTGAAATCCAAAATTAAATGATCAAAATTTTTCCTCCCAATAATATATCATGGTGAAATAGTTCCACCCACATCAATAAAAACTATCTCATTCACTCTTGTTGACATTTTCTATTTTTTTTATATATGTGTTTAGAATGACCTTCCCTTGTTGACAAGTGTCACACATAAAATTAAAATCAAACAGTAACTTTGAGAGGTCTCTAGAAACATCATATATCACTAGATCTTATAAAGATGTTTGGATCAATTGACCACGATTTTTATGCCATAATTTCATTGGAATGATTTTTTAATTTTTTAAGTCACATAGTAGACTGAAACTGATAAAATTTTCTATAAGACTGTTAACAACTAAGACATCAACATATCTCATGTATCCTCCCCCAAACATGTCTTTTTCTGATCCAACATTCATCAGGTATTCATAATTACAAATTATTATGATACCATCCTTAACATACCTCACTTCTATAACCAGATCCTTATTTACTATCATATGAGATGGTAATCCACTATCAGTGATCCATATTTTAGTGTGATCTTATGCTTTGAATGCAATCTCTGCAATCACAACGTGTTCGTTTCCCTTATTTTTTGTCAATGTTTTTTAATATCATACAAATTATAGATATATATTAATTATCTTCCATCATGTATGATGGAACAACATTAGATACTAGAGATGCACATCTATTTTTCGTTTTAATCTCATTTAATGATACATTTCGATGCTACTCTTGACTAGTCTCAGTCTACTTCGACACATTCCTCTACAATGTTGATCAATAGTATCTTGTCATGTGTCTAAATCCCCCACACATAAAACAGTGTCCATAAAATTATGTCCTAGAATATTTAGCCATGTATTTCTTCCTCTATTGGTGTTGTTCCATTTGATTCCTTTTTTTCTATGGAACAAAACCTTTTGAGTGTGCCTCCTTTCCCCAAAAATATCATCTAATGTTGGGTACATTTATGTGAAGAAATAATACACTACTAGCTCACCCTTGGGATCTCTGAGTCTTATTATAGTGATTCATACCCAAATCAATATTCAACCTTGGAGTTGTAGATTGTGGTCTAACTTCAACTATTTCTGATTTCTTTTTCTAATGAAGTCCCATACAATATGTAGCATTTTGATCAATTATTTTCATTTCCTGAGGCTCCTTTTTTTACTTCCATGGGACTCTGAATTCTAAATTTTCTTTTTTATTTCTTATGTATTTTGATTTACTAGTAACAATATTCTCTCCAAATATTTCACTTTTTTTCTCACACTGACAAATTACTCTTCAATCTCCTCAACAAATTGTAATTTCTCTTTTCATATATATGTCAAACTATTGATTTACCATTTCTATTTTTCAATTTTGATTTTGTACTCAACCACATTTTCTGATATTTCTGGCATTGAAGATTTTATTTTATTTATTTTATCATTCACCTCAGACATATCTTCTTCATACTACTTCATATAAAGGTTACCATCACAAAACACTTTATTGTCCTTCTTTGTTTTCTCTCTCAAAACATAAATCTTTATTTGATCATATTCTAATTAAACTTGAAGGTCAAATATTCCTTCAACTTCTCCCCCATCACTATATCTATCTTTATTTGTTTAGGAATTTCACACAACTACCACCATAGCATCTAAATCATGATCTTTGTAGTCATCCAGGTCTTCTTACTCAAATTATTCTGAACTTTCATCTTTATTTTAAAGGGGGATTATTATTTTGAATATATTGTTCTTAGTACATCTCCAACCATTCCCATTGGACAACCACATCTTTTGGAGAATTTCAACATTTTCTTCATCAATATTTTCAAGCTTCTTAGGACACTTTTCTAAAAAATATCCAATATTTCCACATCGAAAGAACACAAGGAGAAGTTTACCTTTGAATGTTCCACATCAACCTTGTATATTTAAAGACATAAATGAAATAACACCATCCAAATTGACTTCCACCAACATATCTTCAATAGAGAGTTTATTAGTGGCCGTGAATGCCACTTCACTGTACTTTCCCATTTCTACATCATCATTATCATCATTTATCATTTCATATTAAACAAGAGTATTGTGTAATGTATGCATTATCAACTCCTTTCGATCAATATCTTTCAATACAGAATCCTAAAGATTAAACTAAGGTGGATGTTTTCTCACAACTCTCATGACAATGTTAATATCTTCATTAATCTCTATGAGACCATGCATGACTTATATGAAAACATTCTCCTGATAAAAGAATGTATCAATAGACTCATTAGGGTGAATTATGATATCTTAATATTTGTTCCACAAAACCTACATATTTGTTTATCTAAATATTGATTGAACATCCAAGATATTCACAATGGTTTCCCACATAGCATGTGATGATTTTCATGACATCATCTTTGTATATATTTCATTTGATAGGGCTCCCCATAAAACACTGATCCATTTAGAATCTGCACCCAATTCCCTTATACCATCTTCTGATAAAGAACCACTTTCGATATTGTGTGAACATTGATGATAATATTCTTTAAAAAATCAAATTCTTAATGAATAGAAGTAGTGCTACATCTGATTCTTCCATAATTTAAAATTGTTTCCATAAAAGATAGTAATCCCATTATGTTTACAAAACTCCATTTTTTGTTCACATGGAACCACTAACTTTTAACCTTTCACTCTAATACCAATTGTTATCCCAAATAGGTTAAATACATTGAGGGTAGCGGGGGGATCAATGATCAAGGTTTGACATTTTCAAACTACTACCCCTGTGGATATTGTTTTGTTGTTAAACAAACCAATATTCTCTCTATTTTCCATAGCAATGTATTAGCAGAAATTAAATCATGAATGAGACACAACAATTTTTACATGGTTCACCCTCCAGGGGATATATCTAAGGAGAATGAAATTTCACTACGCCTATTGTAGCAATTCTAGTAAGGCTCACTGCCAAGAATGGTTGTTCAGGCTAGATGTTGCATATACCCATGATCACTACCTTTAAAAGGTTCAGGGACATCTCACTACATTCAAAAGGGTACTTATATACATCTATTTCTCTAGCTCACAACCAGTGGAAAGGATCGTTGCCTCCCTCTTCCTTTTCACAATGCTCTTGGATGTGAGTCATGAATTGTTTATGGAATATGAGGTCCATTCATTATATAAAATAAATACATACATAGTCATAGTTATATCCTCAATTTATGCCCCAATTTCATCCACTCATGAATACCACTTCACCACAGATTTAATGGGAAATTCCATATGAACTACATTCACAATGCCCACATAATTGGAAATTTCTTCTTTCGCGAAGCTCAAATGGCCTTCACGAAGATCTTTCCTTTATCAAATTTTAGATAAAATTTGATAATCACACATATTTCACAAATCAAAACATTACTTTTTGATGCACCATTATTTTATGAATCGTACTTAGCCTTCCCAAATTCCATTACTTTCATGTTACTCACATCATTCAGTTCAATTATTTAGCCTTTGTATTCTTTATCAAATAAATGGCATCATGAACCATGTTCGTGATTCCAGAGACTTAACATCTTCATTATGTCGCACTGCTTTTCTTAGGGGTTAGAGGTCTATTTATAGATATTTTTACCGATTCTAGAACGTTATAGCCACAACATCACCATTTCAAGATGCTCCCTTTTTTCTACTTATATGATCCCATTTTTATAATGATTTATGTAAATTGTTTCTTCAAAATGATTTTTTAATCATGGAGATCACCGTCGAACTCTTCGAGTCGCCACGATTCTCCAATCTTGATGCTCATCAAATTCTCCATTCATGATGCTCAACGTACTCGTAGTGATCACCATCAGAATCTTCAAGCCATCCCAAAAAACATTTTGGGATGCCCATTTATCGACAAATTCATTCCTTTTCCATATTTTAATAAGTAATTAAAAGAAATCCACTTTTCAGAATTCTATCTAAACTCTAAATTTTAGACCTCAAAATTTTGGAAAACACTAGGAAACAGAGTCACTTTGTGTACATAGTTTTATGTACTGCTTCCATGGAATCTATCCATTTCTCTTAGATATCTTTAAACAATCATAGTCTAAAATAATTTATGGATCTCCATATAAAACCTTAGAAACTCATTTTTTCAACAAACATAATCAACCCAAAATACTAAGTTATTTCCTTGAGGGATTTTTTCCAAACATCAATTCTTTTGGATGGAGGTTTGATGACTACCTGGAAACAGATCTTTTTTAATAAAAGATTTTTTAAATGGATCATTTACTTAGGGTATATATTTGAGATTAGGTGGAGAAATCATTATTTTGGGTTTGAACTAATTTGAGGTTTGAACCAAATTTTATTTTTTTGCAGTCACCTCCTTCAAAACCAGTCATACCATGTTTTCCAGTTTTGGTTGGTCCTTTATTTTTATCGTTTTTATTTTCCTATAATTTTTTAATAATATGAAATAGGATAGTTGTTATTCCCACCATTTTGACAATAGTTTATCATTATATTTAATGATTGTATGGGATTAGAGTTGTGTTAATGTGTACGTGTAGTTATGGATAATTCATTGAATATGTGTGATATTCTTACTTGGTGGTAGTCTCCAGTACATGGCGTATTAGAGGAGGGATTAGGAAAAAGGAAGCATAGAATTCATCCTTCCAAGTGGGCCATGGTGTGTGGGGTGATTTCATGTTCATATACATACTATTTAATGAAAATTATCCAATCAATCCCATCTCCCCATTTCTCATTCTATTTAAATATGATAATGGATGTGATGTAGGTCTTTTGGGGAGATATGATCCCTGGGTTTTTCCTTTCAGCAATGGGGGCCAAATACTATTTTATTTGGTTTATTTCCAAGTTGGGGGTGGGGGATTTCATGGGAATATAGGTTAATATGAAAATATTATAGGATATGCTATTTTTATCTAGAGTTAATAAATTAACTTTCAATAATATTAAAATTTATTGGAATGTAGGTTTGTATCATAGGTCTACCTGATAGGTCTATGGTCTCTCAAGGAATAAAATTCTATCTTGACACTCCTATTTTCTAGATAGATATTTTCTCAAATAGATTTAGAGTGATAGATGAGTTATTTTTTTACTATAAAGTTCTTTTGAGGATGGTGATCATTTTAATTTCTCTATATATTTCCAAAAAAAACCCTAAGGGGGATAATGATGGAAAAAATGATATTAATAGCTGGAAATGAATTTTATTTTCTATTAGTTTCAAATCCACACAAGTTTGATCATAAATTCTTCAATATAGGGGATCATATGGTGTTGGTGGATTCATTGTTGAAGGTGGTGTTGTTCCACATTGTTTCTAATATTTATGGGGTCCAGAATGTGGAGTAAAGGACATGTTTCATGAAATATTAATTTCTAGGCTTGGCTCATGAAAAATAAGAAAATATCAGGAATACATGAATGATTTTGTTTGAATGTTTTGCTATTTCTTAAGAGAATGTTTCATTAAATACTGTCGATTCATTAATTTAAAATGTGTTATATTATGCTATTATGATAAGTATAATTAATGATTTTTTTGAATGTTATGTCATTATAAGACGTTTTAAAAATGGAAAATTTGTCTAGTATTTCCTGATGTCAAGGAATTTCGTGAAATATAGGTTGAAATTAGTGAATTGGGGGGGGGGGGGGTCATTTTTTATAGATTTAAAAAAGTTTCACAAAAATAATGGATGATTAATTATTGATTCCAAGGAATTTAAATGAATATATTTTATCAATCATATAGTGTTAATAAATTGTAGAGCATAATGAAAGTGGGTAGTTTCACAAAATATTATAGTTCTTAGAAAAAAGTGGTTTTCATAAAAGAGGTGTTTCTATAGAGATACTTATGTGAGAATAATTAAACTTGGGAAAAGGTTTTGGAATTTCTTGTTGGACCATAATTGGACCTATAAGATGAAAAATATTCCATTCATTTTCTATTATATGGAACTAAACTTCAGGTCAATAATCTTAGAAATTATTCACCTAGATTTGTAAGAAATGAGGATTCGATGGAAGTGATCTGCGGGAGGTATATTTTATCCCTAAAATTAATGTAAAAGAAGTGTTACTGAAGATAAGTGAACATGTTTTTATCATTTTTAATCAATAATAGCAAGTGAATTTTATTGGATTAGGGTATGACTAATACATTTCTGAAATTCACACAATGGAATATCCCTTAGTGGTGAACTAAGTAAAATTGATGTGTTTTGTTTATAATTTTTCATTTGGGTGCATATTAATTACCTATTTCCATCAAATAAGTTTAGAAAATATCAAACAACAAAGGGATAATACCTATTTTATTAAAAGTGATTTATTACTCTCTAATTCACCCCTTCCTTCTTAGGGTGTTCTACGGTATTACCAAATGTAAATACACAAGTTATGGTGAAGTGACGTTTTGATTTAAGCATAAAACATTCACACACCATATGTATTAATTTGATCAGTTTTTTTTAATTGTTGATGAGATAATGTATCATTGAAAAATAATTCTCCAGAGGAAAAATAGACTCCATGAAACATAATAAAACACATAAAAAGAAAGGAAATAATTATTTCAAAAACAACAGATGAAAATGTTTATACATAAAAAATTAAATCAATGTGTTGTTCGTGAACCATAATGATCAATGTTAGAAAAATGATGTTTTGTTTTTTTCAACATTATTCCTAATATGATCATGATGATGATTATCTCATAATGAATAATTATTTGTGGAATATGTAATATCACCAATACTTTTCAAACCTATGTGACCAAACATAGTTGGTCATAAACCCTCAGATGAACCTCCACATATTCTTGAGGCTGCTCACTAGAAGCAAGGGGTCTACGATGGTACAATGGGTAGACTATACCATCATGATTAGAGTAAATCATTGTAGAAAAATAATAATGTAAAAAATATAAATATAATAGTAATGGAAACAACTTCTTAAAACCAACCTGATAAATAATAAGAGAAAAATAAATATCCAGTAGTATACCAAACGTGGTGATATAATGATGCTCAATAAGAATGAGAGACAGAATGGATTCATTTTTGTAGGAATATAAAAAATTAAATACAAAAATTAACTAAAAAATACAACATTTATCCACAAGAATCACATGCCTAAGCATGGTCCTCTACTCCTTTGATCCAAACTATCAGAAACATCATATTTATAATGTTAGAAGCTTCCACTTGTCCCTACCTACATCATTAAATTCACCCGGGGTATCGATCAGTAGAATAAAAAGGGTATGAAATATAATTAGTATGTGACCATGAATGGTGTTTGGAACTATCCAGTATGAGGATATACAATGATTACTGTGTAGGTAATCGTCAATGTAAGGTATTAAATGAATGAATAAACCACATCAGTTTGAGTACTTATGGGCCACCAATCCAATATAATGTTCTTCAACCTAAGGAAAAATGTTTAAGAGGACTAAACATTTCATGATAATGTTTAAAATAGAGCACCATGATGTACGCAACCCATGAATTAATTAATAGTGGTAATTATTGAAATTTCCATAAATTCATGGATTTTCATATTCATTAAATGGATATTCTTATAGTGGTATTCCCTTGTAAGTTCACCACAAGGGGAAAGAGAAACCTAGTCCCGAGGAGTATTCCCTAGGTATCCTCTATGTTAAAATTTTATAGAAACCATGGAAGTCTCTAATAACAAGCCTAATCCAAAGAAAATCATCCATGGAATTAAATATATTTAACTTCTTGAAATATATGTGAGACCTTTTCTTCTAACAATGGGAATTCAGATCCATAAAAGAAAAAAATGAATCCTAGTGTTTTTTTTCACTTGGTAGATGCATCAATGAATTAGGGGAATCCCTTTATCCGGCACATGGAGACACAAAATGGGAGTCTATATATCGCTAAGGTCATGCCACACCATTAAAATTCAATGTCCACAACCATTATAAAAAATGATATAATAAAACTATCAAGTACCCATAGTAATAACGATATATATAATTTCACTATATAATAAAATAAGTTCTAGGTAACATGTCCATTCTATTAACACATCACATATATTAATTTTACACATTATTTATAAATTTTAAAAAACTCACCTCAAAAGGTGGATTAATTACTTATCCTAGGCTTATGAGGCCAATTAGGGTATCACATAAAATTTTTAATTCTCTTAAACCATTTCATTAACTAAGGACAAAAAAATAACCCAAAAATTGATTCATTTATTTCATTAAATTTAATACATGGGCTTTGAAAATTGGAGCACCCTATGGGCTGGATCTTATTGACATGTACAACATACAATGATGAATTTAGGTTACAAGGTAAGAGCCAAGTATGTTCTAAAAATTATTATTATTTGTTTAAAAATTAAATAGAATAAATGAAATATCCCAACACATGGAATGATAGAGGATAATATAAATGATAACAATTTTAGGGAAAACTATCTAGACCTCCTTTTATAAATATGTAACATACTTCTCTTTCAGTATTACCATACATTCTAATATATAATGGGAGAAAATAGGGTAATGGAAAATGAATTCAAAATAGTTTATATTAGATCACATAGATTTGGAAATCAATATAAAAAAAACTAAGAACAGTAGTAATAGGAAAGAGATTCATACAATTAGCTATCAAAAATGATGAACCAAGATGGAATTGGAGGTTGTATATAGGAGATACATTAAAACCTGGGCTGAGGAGATAATTAATCTCCCATAGACCAATGTTGGTGTGTGTAAGAAGTGGGAAAGGAGATGGAGGGAAAATTGAGTTAAAGGTAGTGGTTCATAAGAGTAACTTACACATTATTTTCAAGGTATGTGACTTATTTCCACAATAAATAGGGTATTAATGCTATACTTAATATCTTTATTATTTCTCTCGGATCCATTAATGGTGTAAATAGGGTTTACATGATAAATGAATAATTTATTATGTAAATTACTAATTTATACCAGTATATTTTTTATATCAAAACCATCACTTACAAAATCTAGGTAACTCTTTATTCCTCCCAGAAAAACCTAAAAAACAACCAATGAATGATCCTTTAACAAGTTCCAATCGAATTCAAACAAACCCAAAAAGGGTTTAAAATGATACAAAGGAACAAAATCCCTGGAAAATGATGGGATCTTACAAGGTCCTCTACTAAAAACACCCACCCCTCAATTTCTTTTATGAAGGTGGTTGAAAAAAATAAAACAATATCATTGGCCACTGATCACACATATCATCCTCTCATTAAAATGTCTCATCATATACATGGTTTTTATAAAAAAATTCCCCCAATGTAACATAGAATTATTTTTGGGATTGTTGTGTTTGTTCATAAAGTGGGTTTCCATCATAAGTTGTGGAGTTCCAGAGATTATATTTACAAGATATGATAACAAAGATCCAATACAATAGAATGGATGATTAGGTTTTAATACCGAAATATAAATATGTATGGTGGTTCATAATGTTGAATTAAAATGGTGTTTCTAGATCATTGCATCAGAACATAGCTAAGTAAAAAGGTGCACATAAGATTCAAGATTTTAGGAAAGAATTATTTTTCACGACACAATAGTTACACACAATAAGTTGGAATGCTAGAATATTATGTTCCAAATGTAACATGAAATCATAAATTTCAACACTTGAAGGATGTTTCATGTATGGTAGGTGTTCTATGAAATGATGGGTTTCTTATGTGTGTAGAGCATGGAACATAAAGAAAATGCATTCAAGGTTAACCAACACTATAAATTGGAATCTAAACCTCTCATTTCAGTATCTCAAACCTTTTAAAATATTAGGTCTTTAAAAAATTTAAGAGATGCGTGCAATGAAAAAAAGTTTCATGAAATATTTTTTTCATGAAAAATGTGTAAAAATTTTAGTGCACACAGAAAAGATATTGTTTCTTCTAAACCAATGGAGGTGAACACAATGTGTGAATGTTGTGTGCTAGTTGGAAGTCCATGAAAATCCAAAAGTTCTGTGAAAGAAAATAGTTTCATAACAAAATATAATTGTTTTACACAATGTGGTTATGTTTATCACAAGGCATCCAATGGTTTCATGAAATACAAAGGTGTGTGAACCAAAAGATTTATCCTAGTAAATCTGCGGAATGTTCTATTAATAAAGTGGATAAAATTATAACATTTATAGTTAATCTACTTATGAATGAGGATGCATTAATTAATGACAATGATGGGACCTATCTGTATATATATACAAGTGCATCTATTATAGAGTAGTGAGAAAATTAAGAGGAATAAGGCGATCCTTTCCACCGAAAGTGATTCATCAAAATAGAGTTAGGGGTGACCCTCATGAAGGTAATGAAATATATCTTATCCTTCTAAATGATGTGTGTCTAGGAATAAATGTGATCTAGTCTACTCATTATTTGGTAGTGAGACTTAGTGGATTTTCTACATCAGTACATTGTTGTTTTATTCCCCCTTGACATAGCCCGATGAGGGTGAAGGAAGTAAAACTATTATGTCTTGTGCATGATTTCATTTATGTTAAATCATTTATATAGAAAAAGGATAGAAGTGTGTTTTTTCAGACAACAAATAAAAGATCTAAAAGAGAATTTATTTTAATATCTAATACCCTGATTGACACGACACTTAGGGTATTTGACTAATTTGGAATAACAATGGTCATGATACCATAACTTCTTAGAAAAAGGAAATATCCTACCACACATACCATTCAAAATTTGATTGATAATTGGAATCGAGTATTCTATAAAGTAAGAATTAACACACAAATCATCCTCATTATGCTAATGTTTGTGAGGTGGGTATGAATGAAAATATGCAACTGCAAAATATGAAAAATGCCACCCCTATCCAAGTATATTTGATGGAGTGCAATTTGTTAAGACCCCGGTTAAACCCTATACTAAATTATGAAATTTTGGATGAGTTGAGGGGATATCATACCCTACCACCTAAACCACTAATTCCCTGGTCTGGTAAAAACATGAAAAAACCCAATCACATAACTCAATGTCCAATGGTTGGCAGCAAAGAATGACATAATATTTATACCTAGACATTTCTATTGGCATAAAATTCCTAATATGTTATACCAACTCATATTTATCTATAAATAGAAGAGGTACCATAAGCGATGTCCGTTATGACTCTATTTTTTTGGGGTTTAATGAGATATCCTATAGTAGTGGGCTTCATTTTTATCCATGTATATGATATATTAGAAACTATTTTTATAAGAAAAAATATCATGTGGTATAATTTCATCCTAAGAACCTATAAAATAAAGAACACATTCCCTTATAAAGTCCCAAAAAACATTAATAGTACACTCATAATTCTCATATATATATAGGTGATAAGATATACTCATAAGTACTGATGATCCCGGATCCCTCTACAACTCCTCCCAGAACAACAATTTAATATGAGGATATCTGTAAAATATGAGGGTATGTGGAACTACATGAAGGAACATGATATCCCTAAAATGTATCCTAGATATCTCATCCACATAAAGTTATTTCTGAAATAAATGGCGTGGGTGAACTTTATCAACATATCTGGGGTTACACCTACTACCTTATAGCATCGAGGTGTCCTGGGTAAACCTATAATAAAATTCAAAGTGACCTCCTCCCATTTTCTCTTAGGAATAAGAAATGGTTGTATAATTCCCATAGGACACTGGTGTTCTACTTCCATCTACGGGGTAATGTATCACCTAATAATGAATCCCACAATCTCTCTTTTTATATCATGCCACCAATACTAGAAGAATAAGTAATGATAAATCTTTTTGTGACCCAAACCTATTTCCCAAATATAGGAATGATACTCTCACATCAACTCCTCATATACTTCTACGGTTACCCAAAAAACCCTGTGTGTATAAAAAATATCATTCTCAATAATGACCCAACTAGGTTGTGGATCTCCAATTGAAATTAACTCTCATTGGTTCAAGGCATTAGGATAAGAATGTTGTATCATCTTCAATATATAAATAAGAAAAAAACTCCCTGATAATGATGTGATTATAGGATTCCCAAGATGGTCTTGTACCTGTATATGGATCACCAAAAAGAGATCCATCAACAACATATTGCTACTAGCCACCATAAAATAATACTTTGAATATTCCTTCTAAGAGTATATTCCACTTATTTTAATTTTAAATACATATAAGAAATATCACAATCGAATTAATATTGGTATTAAACCCATCTCATCAATCTGATATTTTGTCACACTTGGTAAATATTTATTTGTGTATATTTTTGTTGTGTACACCACAATGCACTCTCCTAGTATTTGGTGAATCCAGTTACCTAAGTCATGAACCACATCTTCTATATTGAGATCATGAAAATGGTAACTCCACTTGTGAGGTCTCGACTTGTAACTTCCTAACATAGGATCCACATATTGGTTCCCTAAGCCAGTTGGTCAGATGACCTCCGGAACACCTCCCCGTAGGCTATATGCTGCTGACTAGAATTGAGGGTCTAATATATAAATCAATGGGATAATATAACTTCTTTATCAAAGAAAAAAAAATAATGGAAATAAATAAACCTCAGAATAATGAGAATAATTATAACTAGATAACATAACATGAAAATAAATACCATCATCACATGATGAACCAAAACATGAAATGATATCCAAATCAAAGATATATCCAAGACATTATATATAAGTGTCATGTGTCAATTTAAAACCTCAAAAAAAAATTACAAACCCCAATGTATTCCTGACACCATGTCAGGATCCCTCATACATTCTCTATCGAAAATTATCCATCTAATAGAGGTTTCTTACCCTTATGATGTACTTAAAATATGATGTTTATTTGGGTACCTATCAGACAGCCCGAATAGGGTGTGAGTACAACTCGGTTGGCCATAACCAATGGAATCTAAAGAAATATATTTTCTATAATAGTGAATGTTGTTTTATAAATAATAATGTATAATTTAAAAGAAAAAAATTATTACATTTCAATATTTATTAATTATCCACATAAATTCCATGAGTTTGTGATGACACCTTAACCATCAATAGATTCTTTTTCCTGTTCCACGGTTTGAACCATATCACATAGGGAATCATAATTTCGTTATATCATGGACGTTTGTCACTCATTTAAATACTTATTCAATTCATGGGTAATTGGAATGTCAATCCACTGCCAACATTTTGGGACTAAAATTTCATGTCTATCCCCTGACTACTATTTGGAGCATCAGTACATATCGCAGACCCAATGGCTATTTGGGTCATAAATCCCTATCCCATACAATAATATCTCATGTATTCATTGGTTAATAAAACACCACAGCAAGCACCATGTGTATATTTTGAGCATAAGTCCCTATTCCAAAACCCATTTATCAATAAATCACATATTTCACATATACCAAATTTCTCAAGGTTAATCATCATTAACTCTCTTCTCAATTATTCAACTAATGGTGACAACTTGGGTTTATGAATAAAACACTGTTCATCACTTTGAATAAATGGCATAATAATGACATTTTTTCTTTACTCTATTTAAAAACATTTAAACACAATATCCATTTACCATTTAATGTTAAGACAAATATCCCTTTAATTATATTTATTTTTAAACACTATAACCCTGTTATATAAACAATGTCATAATACTGATTTCCACCAATTTCATAATCACATTGTTCCACGAATTCCATAAACCAATTAAGTAATGAACCAATTAAATAATTCAATTCAATATTAAATTTTCCAAATGGGGAAATTGAAATTCCAAAATAACATACATGACATTATAATTCAAGGCTAAGGGAATTTATATTTAGACCATCTATCTCAAGATTATTGATGAGAATTCACCAAATAGGGAATCCCAAAAATTGAAGCAAAATGATCAAGATCACAATGATTTGGAAGATATTGTCCCAAATCCTTGAAAAAGGTAAAACAAGATAAAATACATGAAAACAAAGATTCAAATCATCACCAACATTGGATAATTAAATACACTTCATTTAGAGATAGATATTGGAGAGATAAAAATCTAAATGTGGAAGGAAACACATACTAGGTGAGAGACCAAAATTCAATTAGACCATAAATTTATTTAGAATGGGGTTCAAGGTGTATCAGACCCCTACCAATAGCATAAACAATTGGGGGAATAATATTCAGGTTGATCCAAGTATATATGGGGATAATATTAAGGGTTCATGAATTTTTAATAATTTTTTTGGTTGTATATGACTAATGTGCATAGTTTACCAGGTTAGGAAACATTGATATCCAAACTGTACCCCCTAACCGTGTGTAATGGAATTGTTATGGCTATCATACCACTCAATTCGTGTATCATTAATTCATTCTATGGGTCTATAATCCCACTAAAAATGTTCCTGCTTCCACCAACAATGAAAAAGTATATGAGTTTTCAACATCACCATAGGGGGATACTTTTCCTACACCTTGGTTCACCAATACTCACCTCTAATCACTAAAACAAAGGATACTGTATATTTACAGTCATTCAAATGAAAGGTCACTGCAAATAACTATTGCCTATGCCGAGTAATCATGTGTCAGACCCCAAGGGATGAATCCAAGATATAAACACCAAGACATCATCATCATCTAATGTCATGTAATCACATGTAGAACATCCATCATGTCCACGTCATACATTCAATAGTTAGGCCATGATGGTATGGATCTAATACAAAAATGACAACGGAATCCTCATGGAGTCCCAAGAAAATCATGATGGAAACTTGATAAAGTCTTAGGTGGGGTCCAAGGAGCATGTCAACAGACAATGTACAAATTAAGCCCAAGCAAGACAGGTCTAAGGGGGAGAAAGGTCCAAGTAATACAATATAATAAAGTCCCAAGGAGAAAACACATCCAAGGAATCCACTAAAATAATCAATATCTAATGGAAAATGTCCCCGGTATCTAGTGGAATTAGGATCCAGTGATCCCATTCAAGGAATCCACTAGCATAATCCACTAGACCCTGATTCCATCTAAGGAATTTTAATAATAGTGAATCAATCTATCACTCATGTAAAACAAGTCATCTAGCATATGTGTCCCACCAAGTCTTTACTAAAATGAGAATCCATGTATCACCAAAGTCATAAATTCATAAGGTCTATTGGTCGATCCAACTCATTCTAAAATCAGAATCCAAGAATTACAGAAGGCATTCAGGTTATTAGGATCCATGGATCTAGAAATGTACAAGGCATCCAAAATACATAAGGTAAGGTTCAATAACCCGATTCATGGAAACAACTTAGTAAATCTAAAAAATAGGCTCATAAGGAAGTTCCCAGGAAGAACTTATGGGTATCCCAAAGGGAAAGAAATACTCCTTGAGTCAAGATCAACCACCACCAACTAAGGAGCACCAGAGGAAACATCATCCCATCATCAACAAAAATGTGGAAGAATAAACAAAAGAGTTAGAGTGTACAAACTCCTAAACCATACAATACAACCACACCCCCATGGAATTACATGTTCATCATGGGTTCTAAGGAGACAACTATAACCATATATACCAAATCCCAGCATAACTGCTTAGGGTCGGTCAAACAGTGGGTACCTACTGTTTCCCTCAATCCAATCACTAAGAGGCATACTACTTAGGCACTTTTAGGTGCACATAGAAGAAAAGGAATCCAACATGGGTTCCTTATCCAAATAGGTAAAGGAGGAATCATACAAGGGATCCTCTAATGGTATGAAATAATGTGGAATCCGATAGGGGATTCTCTAAACAACATATAGAAAAAGGTGTTCTACATGGGACACTCAAGACATTGTAAGAAGTAGAGGCATCCAACATGGGATCCTCAAAATGTTCCCAAAGGTAAAGGGATCATACAAGGGACTACCAATGTTGACATATAATAAAAGGTATCCCTTAGCCGAATCCTACATGGTATCCTCTATGTTGAAATATAAATTGAGGAATCCTACAGTGGATCATCAAAAACAACTTGCCTCACATCCTCATAGGCAAGAAGGGCACATATCGCAGGGGATATGTATTAAAAAAACACTTGGATATGTCAAGATAGATATCTCATAGATCATCTCAGAACAGTTAGAATAATCTGGAGACACTAAATTTAACAACTGGACGAAGAAACTCTCCAACCATGAATGGCTTGGAAATCCACTCATGAGTTCTAAAAACCCCTCACATTTTATACCATTGCGATGTATGTGAAATGATACTCATAATGAACTACTCATGGGTACAATTCAAAATAATAGCTAAAAATATATGAAAAAATCTCAAAGGGTTAGAAGAAGGATGTTCACAGCGTATCCCCATGGGTACTCGATGTGTACTCACATGGCCCCACATAGGCATGTACTCATATCGGATTGTGCATGTAAACACCCCTGGTACATGGAATATTAAATGGGTAAAAGGTGTTTATTTTATATGGGGTACTAGCCAATGTCCCTCAACCAACCGAGCTATTTACCTGGTCTGGTCATGCACTTCTTCACGGAGTGCAACCCACATTGGGTCTGACCGTGTACTCAACACAGCTGTGTGCCCCTTCATGGGAAGCCTTGGTCGGCTACTTGGATACATGGTTGAGACCCAGTAAATTCTGTGTAAACGCTAGAACATTATGTGTACTTTGAAAACCAAATATTCCCTTAATAGGAAGCGCACATGACGTGGAACCCTAAACCAGACATTGTGTAGCCAAGTTTTCATGAATGAAAAACCACTGGATCACCATTAACCACCGTTTTCATCCCCAAATAAATAGATCAGGACCCTAGGGGGTATAATTAATCATAATAGGGAGTTAAATTTAAAAAATAAAAAACTATAGGGATCTACAGTTAAAACATAGAGAGGCCTACCATTGGGCATAAACAACAGAAGCTTCACTAAAATCTGTGGTCCATGGTTTCCACACATTGATTCATCACATCGAGAGCTCCACCATGGTACCCAAATCTCTCCCTCACTATTTATCTTCACCATATACATATCATATTTTGGTCACAAGGGGAAGGAAACCATCTAGGGGTATACTCAATAAGAATAAGTAAGACAGATATAAAAGAAAAAGAAAACAGTGTGAAAAAAGAAAAAGAAAGAAAAAAAATTTGGGCCTGGCCTAGCCTGGATTCCTTACATGATTTTATGTGCCTTATGGGAAAAACTCCCAATTTTGGACTCAATGGTAGAGAATAAATCTCAATTGGATGCTCCTTATAAAATATAATTCCAAAATAACCTATGAAAATATATTAATATTTATTTAATTACATATTAATTAATAATTATTCTACTAAAATTTGAAAGGATTGGAATTATACCAAATTCCAATCCAATGGTAAAAACCCAATTTAAGGACCAATGGATTACCTTGCACCACTACTCGAGCGCAACCTCCATAAGTTTACTCTTCCTAAAAAAGAAAATAATTTAATATAAAGGGTGATGGAAATAGGAATTATTCTCTCTCAATACACTCAATCTGAATTCAAGATAGAGCATGGTCATCTCAAATAGTAATACACTATGATTTTGGAAAAGTACATGTATAACTCCCTCTGTTCCGCACTCATCAGCCTTTCAAAACATGACCAGTATTCATCCTTGTGTCAAATATCTCACTGTACTCGATCATCAGTGATGTCACCTCTACCATGTAGGGATTTTTTTCACTCAACCATAACTCCCATAAAAACCTACTATGACAATTATTGAACCATCGGCCCATTTCTCACACATGTCCACTCACTATTTTTCAAATGAATGGTACCACATTCAACTAGTGTCTACCTTAACACCTGACCTATACTATTGTGAGTCTACCATTACAAGTATAATATGATCATTCTATATGGAATATTAGTATCATTAAAATAAAAACTCTTTTAGAACTTTTCCTCCAAATTGGGCACCTCAGTTTCTCCATGACATATTTGACGATCACCCATCACACGACATCATTCCAACCATGAGCGTCTACTTGTACATTGACTACATTAGCAATAGTAGAAAAATTGGTTGACTAGTCTAGGAACCCAAATGAGAGGACTAGTTTAGGATAAAACTAACACTGAGAGGGGGGTGAATCGGTGTTACAGAATTTTTAAACCAATTCTTACTTTTTATCTATGTACATCTTGACTATTAGGATCTTGATTCTCTTATTCTCTTTTACCTGTCACATGAAATAATAGAAATCAGTAAAAATATGCAGATGATATTTTTACAAGGTTCACCACTCAATAAGAGTAGCAAAGTCCTTTCTATGAATGGGAATGAACAATGCATGGATTCTCCACTATAATCTAATATTCTGTTACAATGATGTGTCTTGGAAAACAATCCTCTAGCCAGTGTAAGTCCCACACATTGGAGGGGGGTGGGAAGCAAACCTCTTCCCTGGACTGGTGATAGCCCAGTCCAACTTGTAGCCTCTAGATGGTTTTTTATACGGCACAAAGAGAAAGTCTTCTTCCTTCCTGATAAGGTAGGTTCTCCTCTTGGTCTTCATTGGTTCTCTTTAATTGATAACTTGTAACACAGTAGGCAAGCAATACTTAATTCTTTCTTTCTCTTCTACTCTAGTGCAACGCCAAGTGCACTAGAATTCTTCTTTCTTATTATTAGTGCAATAACAAACTGCACTAAATATTCTTCTATATTATGGTCCAGAATCACATATACCAATGTGATTATTCATAAAATGAGGATGAGATCACTTAGCATCGTCTGAATTAAACCGCCCTAAATAATTGTATGCTTCAATTGGGCATACTCTTTTCTTTTTCTTCTTATCTTCTTTATATGTAGAAAACTTATAATATATACAGACTTCTTCCTTTGCTTCTTTAAGGAAAAAATAGATGCACTGAAACCTGCTCTTCTTAAAAAGTTATCTTTCAGTGAAAAATCATCTACAACAAACTCTTCTTCTTCTTCTTTCTATAATCACAAGATATATTTCTGATTGTTAAAACAATGATGTTTAGCTCAATATAGAATCATCACAGTTGATCAGAAGATGGTAAGAATTTCTAGAACAACTCATAGATTGAGCATTAATCCTTACTTTCATGCCACCATTCTTGTGTGCCTCTCTACTTGCACGCCACCAAATACTTGTGTGCCACAATTGTGCACAACTCACAACTTGTGTGCCACTTTGGGGTTAGACACAACACTCTTTTTGAACACAATTCCTTGCTTGTGAGCCTCTTAAAACTTGCTCTCCACTTCTTCTTGCACGCCACGCTTCTTATAGGACACTCTTCTTGTGCGCCACCTGCTTGCGTGCCACTCAGCTTGCACGCCTAACTCCTTTCAAAACACTAACTACTTTTACGACAATATTGTGGAAAACTCATAAATTGCATGCCAATTTTGGCTTATACAAAACACACTTCTTGAAAACACCTCCGTACTTGCACGCCTCTGACAACTTGTGCGCCACTTCTGCTTGTGCTCCACTCTACCTACGAACCACCCTACTTTTGTGCCTTATAAATAACCCTCCACTTTCACACCACTTTAGCCTGCATGCCACATTTTACTACTTGCACGATCAGATCTCAGATTTTCTCTTAAAAGTTTAGCATTGAGAAATGTGGAGGCTAGTTGTCTATTTATAGGCATTTTGGTGACTTGTGCGGCACATACACCTATGCACTATTCATACTTTAGAGCTGCTCCATCACTTGCGTGTCACTCCATCACATGAATGACGCTCTATCACTAGCACACCACATTCATTCCTTTGTCATATTTTGATTATATTATGTTGAAATATGACTTGCGTGCAACATACACTTGTGTGCCTCTTATACTTGCGTGCCCCACTTGTGCACCCCTTATACTTACATGCCACTTTTTGAATTGTGTGCCAATCTTTAACTTGCATGACACTTTATTTCTATTGTCATATTTTGATAGGATGATCTTGAAATACGATGTGCATTCAAGATACACTTGCACGCCACATATACTTGGGTGCCACACCTTACTTGCATGCCACACTTGCACGCTAGTTTTTGACTTGCTCCCCACCTTCTTTCCTTTTCCAAAAACACTTCTTCACTCCCCATATCCTTCATAAGGATTACATCAAAAGTTATTCAAACATATGATATTTTTGAAATAAAAATCATCAAAGCATCATATGATTTCTGGGAATTCTCATAGTGCCAAGCCCATGCACTACTTCATGTCTTCTCTTCAACTTCAATAGTCATCCTTATTTATTATTATACTCTTTGGAATATGAATTACAAAATAATTCTTCATCATTACTTCAAATACTCAATTAATTTTTCGAGTGTTAATTCCAATGAACTCCAATCATATCACTTTATCCAAAAGTGTAAGCTTGAGTCTTCTTCAAACACGATCAATTTTATAGAAAATGTATCACCGTTGATACATGTATTTTGAACATTATGAAAAGTGAAAAAGTCATCTGATTTCAAGAAAATGTGTAATTAATGACCATTATAGAATGCCAATCACTTCCACACTCTCTATTCTTCTTCATCCATCATTCTCTACTTCATGAAAATCATATTATTATTTTCTTCCAGTATGATTTTTCATGGTTCTAAAGAAATCGTGAAGCATTGCATGGTCCTCTTTAAATTATAATTATTCATCCATCATCCTTAGATAGATGATACTTCACCATTATTCATTATTGTAAACAATGTGTCACCATTGACACAAGTTCTTTGAGCTTAGGATCAGTTCAAAAATCATCTGGTTTTATCTTCTTAGATAATTACTCAAGTATGACATCCAATGCTATAATTCCATAACAATTCTCATGAAAACCTCACATTAGACAATATACACTAAATTTTTAGTCATTCTTCATCTCCTTCTCAATTTTGACCAGTATTAACAACTGTTGACAAAAAATACAATCTTCATACACAATGTGGTCCCAACAATCTCCCCTTTGTATTTTGTTGTCAATACCACAAAGTCTCTTGAAATTAAGGTTTCAATGTCAAAATGAGAATCTTATCTCTCCCCTTTACTTATTTCTCTCCCCCTGTCATTTCAAACGTTCATTTAACTTTCACTCCCCCTTATTGATAAGAAATACAATGTTCATGGTAGAGAGGGTATCATTCCTTACATAAGCAGTGTTCCATAAATGATTTCACTCTATGTCTACTTGAGTAAAGCACAATGTAGAGAAAAAAGAGGATTTGATTTAGACAACAAAGTTGTCCATTATCCACTGATCGTGATACCTCATGAAATGGGATCTCTTAAAATTGTCTTCAGGGGTTTTCCACTTTCATTACAGGACAATGATATTGAATATGAATGGAAATAATCAATCCTAAAATTTCATCACTCACATAAACAAAAGGATCAAAAACATTCAAGTGAAATAATTAGGATATGTGTCCAAGGGGCCCTTTCATTATTCTTATGTCCCAGATTGACCTAGTTACTCCCCCTTAGTAATTTTTTTTTATTTTGAGTAACCAAGGACAAGAGATTAAAGAACGACATACCTTTTCCAATGACATGATCTTCAGACAGTAATCATAGTAATTGAATTTTATACCAACTAATGTTGATACGGATTGAGATAATGACTCTGGAAGCTTCTTCATGTGTCTCCCCCACAAAGGAACAGTTCTCCTCACTGAATCCCAGGTTTTCCCCCTAAGATTTTATTTCACATTAAATTCCCTATATGATAATAAAAAATAAAATACACAAAGATTTAATGGAATAAGGTTGAATCTCTTTTCTCAATCAATGTGATCAAAAACGTTGAGATGATTTTCTCAACCCAGATGCTCAATTCATCAAACTTTCACAACTGATCTTCAATGATGACTGTGATTGTGTGGAATTCACTATTTCTTCCATCCCTTTGTGAGTGAATCTTATCTCTTCAAGGGATTTTAAATCACTAGAATCTCCTGGTGAAATATTCATCTTCTTGAGGAATTCTTATTGGGATGGAGTAAATTCAAATCATCTTCTAACAGCATGACCAACCTTGTTGCACCTGACACACTTAATTTCTTTGTAATGCCCCGAACCTAGTTACCCAGAGTCATTGTATTATTACATAATATTGGTATGATCACAAAATATCAAGTCTTGTAAGACCAATTAGTTTAGTAGCCTGGAAAAAACAAGATATATTCATAAGTTTTACATTACATTATAAAATGAAATAATAAAACAACATAGTCTCCATAGGCCACACTCATATACCTTATAATATCCCTGCAGGTCAGTCATAATATACTTCTTCACATCCTGGTAAAAATAAAACATATAAAAGGGTGAGCTCAGATGCTCAGTAAGGATAAAAATATAGTTGAAACTTTCTTAAATAAGCATAATCATTTAAGGTAATGTAAAACTAAAAAAATCCTTTTCAACATGAACTTATGAATAATATGGAAAAGGTAAAATCAAATAATTGAATTTACTTATACACATGGATATTCTACTAGTCTAATAATCACATCCAATATCAATAGCCACTTTCACAATGACGGAAAGCATAATGTCAGACATCATAACCACATAGTCAAGGCCTTGGGCCAAGACTACAAATAATATTTTGCTGAAGATGTTTACATAGATGAAATAATAACATTTTATCATAATAAACCAAATTCAAATAATCTTAAAATCCATTAAAGGATGTTTAAATGGATGAAATCAAAAAAAAATTAGAGAAATATCTCTTTCTATTTTGAAATCATTTAAAAGTCATATAATTATAAAAGAAAAAATTTATTTTTAAAATATTATTATATGCTTGTAAGGGAAGCTTCAAAGATGTTATAATGGTGTAAAATATATTCACCCTCCATATCAGTTAAAAAAATTCATACCTAACTTTTGTCGAAAAGGTCATAAAGTACCATTTTTGGAAAATGATGGAAAGATTCATTTAAAAATGTATAAGGTCAAATAAGGGTATAAATGACATTAAACCATTTTCAAGTAAATGCTGAAAATGTTTTGAAAAACATTTTTATGAAAACATGGATGTGGATGATAAAGTGGTCCCGGTAGATACTTCCGTAAAAACAACCTCGGATAATAAAGAGATTGTGAAATTAACCCTTACCTTGTACTTTTCCTTGGTCGAGGGTATGTTAACATCCTGTATAATAGTTAAATAATTGTTATTAAATTATACAAAAACTATATACATAAATATTACATCATATATGATCTTATCATATTGCTTTGTTAATGATATTTCAGTAGTATTATCATTTTGGGTGTTAACTAATTGATTTTCCTTTATATCCTTTGTTACGTCAGTAATGTTTGTTATGGATAGGATGTATATTATTCATATTCAGAATGATATTATGTTTTTATGCATTATTTTTAATCATCAAATGAAAATTATTCTTGAATGGATACAATGGGGAATGAATCTCATCGTGTTCGTGGAAACGGTAATCCGTACGTATGCATGAGCGACAATATCATTCATTTGATATTAAAATATTATATAATTGGATAGTCTATCATATATAAGAATAATTATCATGTTATATTTATTATTTACATCATTTATTCTCATTATTATACCCATTCAAAAGAAGAATTATTTGAATAATAAACTACACCACGACGTGGAGACGGTAATCCATACGTAAACACATATGGTGACTTTGTAATTTATAAGATGAGGAAAATAATGAATATGGTTGTACAATTTTTATAATAACATCGCAGTATATTGAAGATACTAGACTTATTATTTTATAATGGAAACAATAAATAAAGAGGAAGTGGAAGAAGAAAAGATCATGAAAGAGGTGATAAAATATTTACCTTTTCTTCGGGTCCTTCCTTTTGATTTGATCAAAAGGGATATTTAAGATGACATTATTAATAAATTAAAACTTCTAAGATAATGGGAGGATAGTTGAGAGGATATTTTTTCAAGTGTTTACCGATCCAAATGGCTTTGTAGGTGTGAATTTGAGAGAAGGGGAGGTTCCATTTTATAAGAGAGGTAAGAGTCACTTTAGGAAAAGATTGAAATATTAATTTATAATAAAATAATTATCGGTTTCTAATGGCTAAAAATGAATTATTTAAAGGCTAAGGTGGTTATGGGTCTAAAAATGCTCAAACAATCGGTTTTAGATAGGTTTTGGTCATCATATTAACCATATATTTTAGATTTATCTCTTAGTTAAATAGTTTGACATTTACCATGTGTCTTTGTATTTTTAAATTATATGGTTAATAAACATACTATAAACATCTAAGAGAACCCCAAGTGGTTCATTAAGGACATATATCATATTATTTAGTATCTTTGGACAAACCTTATATTTTAAAAAAAATATCAATTAATAATATAATATTTTTTAAAAAATCTATTTTATCTCAATTTTGACACTATTTGGTTTTTTTTAAGTTCATAAAAGCCTTATTACTTAAAAAAATTCATTTAATCAACCCAAACATGTCATATTAACCTATAAAATTAGTGTAATTAACTAAAAGTCTCAAATTAGATTTATTTGTATTTTTATAATATCAATTATTTTAATCTTTCATTAATAAGATAATTATTGTATCATTGTGTCATACATAAATTTAATTATATAATCTCTAAAAATTATAAATAAAATACCATTATGTAGGAAATATTTTTATCATTCCAATTAATATTAATAGTTGAATTTATCATATATATTACCCTATATTAAAAATAGATTAGTTATTAACCTTTGATTATAACTCTTTTAACTCTTATTTAAATAAAATAATAAAAAATGTACTAATTTAATCCAAAAGGACCTAAAGGATAATATTTTTCTCCTAAAGTTTCTTTGGTAGAATTAAATTTATCCTATAGAATTTAGAGATGTGTTAGGGTAATTATGATATCATTTTTACCCTTAATTACCATATTTACTTTTAACCGTGGTAAATAAAAGTAAAAAGTTACTTTTCACCAAATATTATTTTCATCTTATTGAACCAGATTTTACTTACTGATATTTACCATTTCTCATGGATTTTTGAAATTAAACCCACAGAAGTGGTAAAATTGTGTTTTATACAAATTTTCAAATGCTCCTAGGAGGTGGGTAAAAGACGATAAAAAGTTCGATTACATTATATATATATATACTTATTATAAAATGACTTCAATGAATTAAATCGATCATATATAGGTATTATGTATATATTTTTTCCTGAAATAAATTTAAAAAAAATTATTATATATTTAATTAAAAAGTGTGTTTTTTACAATAACGTAGTGTTTTTCACTATTCATCAAAAATTTATAGTTTACAAAAAAATACCAAAAAATATCCCTATGATAATTTCGATATTTTGAATCCAAAAATGAAGTAAATTTTAGAAGATAAAATTTATAAAATATTAAAAATTTGGTATTAAAAATCATAACGGCTAGTTTGATTGGTTGTGGTGTGTTTGAACTCGAAGTTTCTTACAACACAAGCTATTGTATTATTCAAAGGGAAATGTACCTTGGAAGCATGGGGTGTTACATTATACCCTCCTTAAAAAAATTTCATCCTCGAAATGTCAAGAATATTACTACATAAAATGATTTGGGTGGTTTTTCATCATAAGTTCCTTAGGTTATCAAGTTGCCTCTTCCATCTTTTGATTCCTCCATAGAAAGTTTACCAGACGAGTCTTCTGGTTTCTCATCACATGTTCTCTGGTATCAAGAATTTTGACAGTCTCTTCACAATTAGATATATCAGGATCCAGTTCAATTTCCCCATAGGTGAGTACATGCATTGGGTCAGGAATGTATTTTCATTACAATGATAGATGGAACACATCGTGAACTTTGGAGAGACTTGGCGGCATTTCCAACTGGTAAGATAGAGCCTCAATTCATTATACAATATCGAAACCTATGATGTACCGTGGACTTAGTTTAACCTTCTTACCGAATCGTATAACTTCTTTCCATGGAGATACCTTCAAGAAAATTTGATCTCCTACCGAAAATTCTAAATCCTTCCATTGTTTATCGACATAGCTCTTTTGCCTACTTTATGCTGCTTTGATGTGGGTTTGTATAACCTTCACCTTTTCCATCATTTATACAACATGTTTTGGGACTATGAGTTTTCTTTGACCAACATCATCCCAACAAATTGGTGTGCAACATCTCTTTCCATATACCGCTTAATATAGTGCCATCTGAATACTTGAATGGAAGCTATTATTATAGGAAAATTATACCAGAGGTAAATATTGATCCCACATACCTTGAAAGTTATGTGAAATAGATATTAATATGCATTCTATGGTTTTAAATGTCCTTTCTAATTGTCCATCAGTTTGAGGGTGGTATGTAGTGCTCAAACGACATTCAGTATCCAGGGATTTCTGATGAAATCTCCAGAATCGTGATGTAAGATAGGGATCTCGATCAGAAAAAATTGATAAGGGTATTCCATGAAGTCTTAAAACTTCATTAATATATATTTTTTCTAGATTTTCAAGTGGTAAATCTTATCTTATAGAAAGAAAATGTGCTGAATTTGTAAGATGATCAACAATGACCCATATTCCATCATTCCTTCTAGGAGTCTTTGGTAGCCCCATGACAAATTCCATCGTAATATTATCCCATTTCCACTCAGGTATGGGAATAGGTTGCATGACTCCTCCAGGATATTTCCTTACAGCTTTCACCTGTTGACAAACCATAAATCTTGACACAAAATCAGCAATCTCCCTCTTCATGTTGTCCCACAAAAAATGTTCCTTCTAATCTATATACATCTTGATGCTACCGGGGTGTATAGAGGAATTGGATCCATGAGAATAATCTAACAATTCCCCTTTTAGATCCGGTATATTGGGAACACATAATCTTTTCCCAAATTTCAAAATCTGATATTCATATATTAAGTCACTCAATATCCCTTCAATCACAGCTTTAATCTTCTTTTGAAAATCCCCATCATCAGCCGAAGAACTTTTTATCCTTTCTAGTAATGATGGTTTGGCAACCATTTGAAAAAGTATTGATGTTTCACCTTCCATGATTATTCCCATATCCATTTTCACTAGATACATGAAAATAGGATCCCTTTAAACTATCATGTTATTCAAAACTCCATGATCCATTCTGCTCAAAGCATCTACCACCCTATTTTCCTTCCCCAAGTGGTAGTGTATTGTGAAATCATAATCCTTGAGTAGTTCAAGCCATTACCTTTTCCTCATGTTGAGTTCTTTTTGTGATAAAATATACTTCAAACTCTTTTTATTATTATAAATCTCACATATGTCACCATAGAGATAGTGTGTCCATATTTTCGGAGTAAAGATTACAACTGCTAACTCTAGATCATGAGTAGGATAGTTTTGCTCATGAATTTTTAGTTGTCGTGATGCATAAGAAATAACTCTATCATTATGCTTAGGGAAAAAACCAAGTCCTTTCTTTTAAGAATTACTATAACTAACCAACCCATATATCCCCGATGGTATAGTCAAGATAGGATAATTGACTAATTTTCTATTCAGTTCTTCAAAACATTCTTCACACTCTTTTTTCCAAACAAATTTAACCCCTTTACTTGTGAGCTTTGTGATTGGGTTAGACAATTGGGAAAAATTCTAGACGAAATGTCAATAATAACCTACTAAACCTATAAAACTATGTAACTTAGTTATACTCATCAGTTCTGGTCATTCTTGGATTACCATGGTCTTTGAAGGATCAATAGAGATTCTATCCATAGAGAAAATATGGCCAAGAAAAGAAATCTCCTGAATCCAGAATTCACACTTGCAAAATTTTTGGTATAATTCATTTCTTTAAATATCCTTTAGAATGATGGGCAAGTGATTTTCATGATCTTCATATCTTTTGGAGTATACCAAGATATCATCAATAAATACCACTACAAAGTCAGCAAGATATTACCTAGAAACTCATTTCATTAGATCCATGAAGACAGAGGGTTCATTAGTCAACAAAAAAGGCAGTATTGTAAACTTGTAATGCTCATACCTGGTATGAAATGCTATTTTTTAGAATGTCTTCCTTCTTCACACAAAACTGATGATATTCAGATCGAAGGTCAGCCTTTGAAAAATATTATGCTCCATGAAGTTGGTCGAATAAATCATCAATGAGAGGTAGGGGATACTTGTTCTTTATTGTTATTTCATTCATCTCCCAATAGTCAATGCAAAACCTCATAGATCCATCATTATTTTTAACAAAAATAATTGGGGATCCCAATGGAGAAACGGTAGGGAAATATGTCCATTATTACTCAATTCCTCTAGTTGTTTCTTTAGTTCCAATAATTCCAAAGTGGATATTCTATAAGGGGTCTTCGATATGGGCCTTGAACCAAGAATTAAATCAATGGAAAACTCAATTTATCGTTCTGGATGATGTCCAGGTAAATCTTCTGGAAACACATCAACATATTCTTACACAATAGTTTCATCCTCTATTTCAACATTCCTTTCCTCACCCACAGTTATTTCATTCTCTTACTCCCCAATAATTGAAATTAGTTGAGCTACTGGGGGTGGATCTAGATACGAATCAAGGGGGTATGTTTCTCCTCTAAAGATAAAGAACTCATTATCATCATCGAGAATCGTAACCTCATTCTTCTTACAATAAATTTTCACATCATGGTTCAGAATCCAATCTATATCAAGGATTATATCAAATTAAATCTTGGGTATGAAAATGAGATCAGCAGATAAAGAACATTTATATTCCCTAATGGGAACTGATTCACAAAATTTTATTGCAATGATACTTCTCTTAGGTGTTTTGACTGACAAATCCCTTTTTAAGTCAAATTTAAAATATCTAATTTTATTTGAAAACTCGAAAGATTTGAAACAATATGATGATCCAGAATCGAATAAAGAATTTTCTAACATGAGGAAACCATTAGATTACATGCCACAATATCTTTTAGAGCTTCAACCTTAGTAGTAGTGATAGAATAATCTTGGCCTTGATCCCTTGGCCTTTCTTGAGGAAAGATTCCTTGTCTCTTAGGAAATTCATTTTCATAATTCCCCATTTCTCTACAATTGTAGAATTCAACATTGATTGCCTTTTTATTCCCCTTGCAATCACGATCATGGTGGTCTTTTTCACCACACTTATACATACTCACATTCCCTTTAAGCAAGTACAAGGGTGTTTCTTTCCACATTTTCTGTAGGTTGGATATTCAACATTTCCCTTCTTCCCCTTATTTCTATTTTCTGAATGTTCATCAGATCTCTTGTTCTATTTCTTTACTTTAAAGTTGTAAGACTTAGAAAATTCCTTTTATTTCTTGATTGCACATAAGACAATATCTTCATATGAAACGAAGGATTGCGAGACTAATGCCCGAAAGAGAAATGGTTTTAACCAATCAATGAAACAATCAATCTTACATCTTTGGTTATGTATATAATATCTATCGTGATTTTCTAACCTTGTAATGTTATCCTCGTATTTTGTGACATTGTCATCCTCCTTTTTTCTCAGACTCAAAAATTTCTTTTCCATATCGGCTCGATGGTCATTAGGAAAATATTTTTCTAAAAAAATATCTTTGAACACCCTCCATTCCAAATTTTATACTTTATCATCTTCCTCTGTGTTTTGAATCAATGAACACCATTTATCTTCATCTCTCGTGTGGTGATAAAGTGCCATGACAAATTTTTCCCTTTTACTACTACCCAAATCGTGAAATATAATCTTTAATGAATTTATCCATTTCTCAGCTACTAATAGATTTGTACTCCCATGGAATGTTGGTGGTTGTTTCTTCATGGAGCGGTCTAACATTGATCCTCCACGTTGTGGATCAGGGTGCTCCATACGTGTAAGGTTATTATTCATAACCTGAGTGAGTTGTCCCAGTATGGTGATAAGATGATCAACACCAACTGCATCACCAGCTCCACTATAATTATATTGAGTAGAAGGGAAATACCTACATGGATTACCAGTGTTGATACAGTTTTCTTTCCTTCAACTAGGAACCATTTCTAAACAATGGCATACACTAGATTAGTGTATGAATCAAAATACACAACTCCAAACCTGTAAAATAGTTAACATTAATTGAATAGATTATGGGTATAATCCATAATCATAAAAATGTTTTCTTCGAGGAGGTATATACTCATCAACCCTTCATAATGGTTTGTAAAGAAAATGAGAATTATCATAAGAATATCCCCCAGGAGTTTTGTAACCAAGAGTGCAGCAAGTCCTGTTGTCGTGCACTAGTTCCCGTTCGATTCTAGCTCAAAGTGGTGTTTTCGGGTTTTACACCTAGGTACATCTGTGTCAGAGCCTCCTCTACCAGCTCGTACCGAGACACATATTTATTGATTAGAATACTCACAAAATCACTATAGTACCAAAATTCTAGGAAGTTCTTCTATACTAATCCTCAAATTCTATCTTAGGTTAATGTTCTCTAATCAGAGTTTTTCTAAATCAATCTTCCAAGGATTATACTAAAATTCTTCTGATACCAACTATAATGCCCCGACCCTAGTTACCCAGAGTTGGTGAATTATTACCTAAAATTGGCATGATCACAAAAGATCTTGTCTCGAAAGACCGATTAGTTTAGTAGCCTTCAAAATACTAGATACATTCATAAGTTTTACATTACATTATAAAATGAAAAAAATACAAAAACATAGTCTCCCAAGGCCATAGTCATATCCTATAGACTATCCCTGCAGTTCAGTCATAATATACTTCTTCTCATCCTTGGAAAAATAAAACAAAGAAAGGGGTGAGCTCATATGCTCAGTAAGGATAACAATAAGGTAGAAACTTTCATAAATAAGCATAAACATTTAAGGCAACGTAAGACTAAAACCAAAGCCTTTTAAACATGAACATACCCATAATATGGAAAAGATAAAATCAAATAATTTTATTTACATATTCACATGGATATTCTACTAGTCAAATAATCACATGCAATATCAATAGCCACTTTAACAATGATGGAATGCCTAATGCCAGACTTCATAGCCACATAGTCAAGGACTTATGCCAAGACTAAAAATATGATTTTTTCAAGGCCTTGTTCAAAAGACACTTTATTGTCTCATGACACCTACTGATGCATCAAGGAACTATAGTGGGCTCCACCCATCACTTACTAAGTCCAATGCATCCATAGATGAAAAGGATTAAACATATCATAAACATTCGTATTAAAAATAGCATAAGAAATTTCAAGACATTATCCATAAACCATGAATGGTATAAAAATAACACATCCATGGTCAAACTTTTCACAAAACCTTAATAAAAATATAGTAGTTTTTCATCATAATAAATCAACTTCAAATATGCTTAAAATCCATCAAAGGATGTTGACATAGATGAAATCAAAACTTTTTTTTAAAGAAATATCTCTTTCTATTTTGAAATCATTTAAAATTCATATAATTATAAAAGGAAACATTTATTTTTATAATATTATTATAATCTTGTAAGGTATTCTTCGATGATGTTATAAAGTCAAAAAATAGCCGCACCCACCGTATATGTTAAAAAACATTCTTACCTTCATTTTTTTGAAAAGGTCATAAAGTATTTTTTTTAAAATGACGGAAAGATTCCTTTCCACACATATAAGGTAAAATAAGGGTATAAATGATTTTAAAACATTGTCTAGTAAACAGTAAAAATGTTTTGAAATACTTTTTTAAGAAAACAAGGATGTGGATGATAAAGAGGTCTTAATAGATACTTACGTAAAAACAACCTCGGATAATAAATAGATTGTGGAATTAACCCTTACCATGTACTTTTCCTTGGTTGAGGGTACGTTAAACTCTTGTATAATAGTTAAATAAATTATATTATATTATAAATGAACTATATACATAAATATGATATCATATATGATCTTCTAATATTTCTCTGTTAATGATACTTCAGTAGTATCATCGTTTCAAGTGTTAACTGATTCGTTTTCATTTATATGCATTGTTACGTAAGTAATGTTCATTACGACTAAGATGTATCTTATTCAGATTCATAATTATATTAAGTATTTAAACATTATTTTTAATCATCAAATGAAAATTATTCCTGAATTGATATGATGGGGAATGGATCTCATCACGTTTGTGGACACGGTAATCCGTACGTACGCACGTGCGACAACATCATTCTTTTGATATTAAAAAAATATATAATTGGATGGTATATCATATATAAATAATAATTATCATGTTATATTTATTATTTACATCATTTATACTCATTATTATACCCATACAAATGATGATGTATTTGAATAACAAACTGCACCACGACGTGGAGATAATAATCCGTACGTACACACATATTGTGACTTTGTCATTTATAGGTTGGATAGAGTAATGAATATGGTTGTACTATTTATATAATAACATCACAGTATATAAAAGATATTGGAGTTATTATTTTAAAATGGAAATAATAAATAACGATGAAGTGGAAGATGAAAAGAACTCGAAAGAGGTGATGAAATATTTACCTCTTCTTCAGGTTCTTCATTTTGATTTGATCAAATGGGCATCTTTGGTTGGCCTTATGACTAAAGTACTGACTCTATGATAAAAGGAGGAAATTTTAGAGGAAATTTGGGCAGTTTTGTTCCAAGAAAAATGTATTTGAAGGTATGAATTTGAGATAATGGGAAGTTCCCTTTTATAAGAGAGGTGACAGTCACTTTAGGAAAAGCTTGAAATATTATTTTATAATAAAATTATTTTTGGTTAATAATGGATCGAAAGTTAATTATTTAAAATATAACATGGGGTTTGTTCGAAAACCTCTCAACAGATAGGTTTTAGACAGGTTTAGGACATCATATTAACCACATCTTTTAGATTTAACTCTTAGTTAAATAGTTTGACATTTACCATGTCTCTTTGTATTTTTATATTATATGGTTAATAGACTTACTATTAACATCTAAGAGAACCACAAGTGGTTCACTAATGAAATATATAATATTATTTATTCCCTTTGTCTGATAATTAGATTTTTAGAAATATAATAAAAGGTAATAATATAATATTTGTTTTAAAAACTCTTTATGTCAATTTTTACACTGTTTGGTATTTTGTTTTTGTTAAATTTATAACAACATTATAACATTAAAAAAATCATTTAATCAACCTTAAAATAGAATATTAACATATAAAATTAGTTTAATTCATTAATATTATCAAATTAGATTTATTTGGATATTTATAATATAAACTATTTTAATATTTCATTAATAAGCTTATTACTGCATCATTATTGTGTCAGAAATAAATTTAATTATTTAATGTCTAAAAACTATAAATAAAATTACATTATGTAGGAAATATTTTTATATTTCTAATGAATATTTATAGTCGAATTTATCTTATGTATAACCCTATATTAAATATGGTTTACTTATTAGATACATATTTCAACTCTTTTAAATCTTCTTTAAAAAAATAAAAATAAATGTCTTAATCTAATCCAAGTGGACCAAAAGGATAATATTTTATTCGTAAGGTTGTTTATGATCAAATTAAACTTATCCAATATAATTAGGACATTTTTTAGTGTAATTATGATATCATTTTTACCCTTAATTACTCGATTTACATTTAACCGTGGTAAATAAAAGTAAAAAGTTACTATTTACCAAAAATTATTTTTATCTTATTAAACCAAATTTTACTTAATGATCCTAACAGTGTCTCTCACATTTTCAAAATTCAACTCACATAAGTGGTATGATTATGTTTTATACAAATTTGAAAATGCTCATTAGTGGTGGGTAAAATATGATAAAAAGATCGATAGAATTTTATATATCTAAACTTATTATAAAATAACTCCATTGAATTATGTTGAACATATATAATTATTATGTAACTATTTTGACCTAAAATAAATTGAAATAAAATAATTAAATATTTAATTAAAAAGTTAGCTTTAAACAACAACGCTGTGTTTTTCACTATTCATCAAAAATTGAATGTTTTCAGAAAAATTCCAAAAAATTCACCCTTAGCTAATTTAGATAATCCAAATCCAAAAATTAAGTCCATTTTGAAAGATAAAATTTATTAAATTTAAAAAAGTGGGTATTAATATTTATAAATTCTAGTTTGATGGGTTGTGGTGTGTTTGAACTCAAAGTTGCGTACAACACATGCTAGTGTGTTATTCAAAGAGAAACATATCATGGAAGCTTGGGGTGTTACATTCGTTGCCTTCATGTAGAATCTTCTTTTTGTTTTTAGCACTAGCCTTAGCCTGTTCATCTTATATTTTCCTCATTCTTTCCAAATATTTGGGCCAAACCACCAATATGTCATTAGGAACTGAGGCATCATGATTGGACCTTCTACATGGCTTCTTCTGAGTGGCATCCTTCTTAGTGGTTTTTTTGGATGCCCCACCCTTCACCTACATTGACATGGAATCCAAGGGCTTTTCACCTTTTCTTCTTGGGATCTTCTTGGGAGAATTTTTTTACAACATTGTTCTGATTTCTTCCAATGATTAATCTTCATTCTTAGCCTGCCGATGTTACTATCTTTTCTTATCAGCTTTGTGTACCTGTTGAGGTGAACATGCACCATTCATGTGACCACACCTATTGCATACATCATAGATGTTATCTAATATTCCAAATTTGTTAGCAGTATACAGATGCTTTTGGATCTATGGATGTTGCTTCTTCTTATCTAGATTTCCCACCCTTGATATAGGATTTCTATATACTTTTACATTTATGGGATTGTACCAAAAATCCAGTGCATAACACCCAAATCTTTTTCAACACCAGCATTGACCCAAAAATATTACCTTCTTGATATCTTCTGTATTAGATTGTTGAGCCTTATTCTTGATGTTTTTTGCTTTTTATGGTGAACCATCTTCCATATTCACTTTCTTATCCATCTTATCCATGGTGATAGGCATCTCATCACCTTTCTTCATGCATACATGTTTGGAGTATTTCGTCCAAACTGAACTTTTTATAGAAAAAGTTTTTGAAACATTGGTATGAGTTGGCAAGGATGGTACCTTCAATTTCTTAGCTTCTTTTGATAGATCAATGTGTAAATCCATGATTTGTTGAGGTAAGAAGGTTGTCCATCTTCTTGGTCGGAACATGAGCCACCTTTTCATTACATTCAAAGTCTTGTGTGTCTTCAATGTCATCTAGATATGGAGATCTAGATTTTTCCACTTCTTTATAGAAGAGGGACTTCTTCTTTAGCTTTCTATTCTCCTTCTTTTTCTTGTCCATCATGGTTTTGGTAGATATATAATTCTGCTCAGAGATCACTGACTCTTCATCCAAACTGCACTTCATTGTTAACTCAGGAAAGATTCTCAATTCTTAAAAAGATAATATATTCAATGTAAATAATCCAACAGAGGATAATGTTTCCATCTGATTCTAATTGAGAGGACCTGTTTGGAATATACCTAACTCTTAGAGGGTGGGGGTGAATCAGTGTTGAGGACTTTTTATCCATGTACCTCTTGACCTGTTAGGATCATGATTCTCTTATTCTCTTTTACCTATCACATGAAATAATAAAATGCATTAAAAATATGCACATGATGTTTTTTCATGGTTCACTACTCAATATGAGTAGCTACGTCCTTTCCATGCATGGCAATGACTAGTGCATGGATTCTCTAGTATAATGTAATATGTTGTTACAGAGGAGTGTCTAGGAAAACAATCCTCTAGCCAATGTAAGTCCCTACACATTGGTGGGGGTGGGAAACAATCCTCTCCCCTGGACTGGTGATAGAAAAGTCTAACATGTAGCCTCTAGTTGGTTCTTTATACTGCTTATAGAGACAGTCTTATTCCTTCCTGATAAGGTAGGTTATTCTCTTGGACTTCTTTAGTGCTCTTCAATTGATTACTTGTAGTGCAGTAGGAAAACAATTCTTCATTATTTCTTTCTCTTCTACTCTAGTAAAAAACCAACTTCACTAGACTTCTTCTTTGAGAAATAACCAACAACACTAAATATTCTTCTCTCTTCTTAGCCAGAATCACATATACCAATGTGATTACTCAAAAACTGAGGATCATCTCACAAAGAATCATCTAAATTAAACTGCCCTAAATAATTATAGGCACCAATTGGGAATAATTAGTTCTTCTTATTCTTCCCTTTTTTCTATGCAGCAAACCTGTAAGCTGCGCACTATTCTTCTTCTACTTCTTCAATGTAAAACCAACGGCACAAAAAACTGCTCTTCTTAACATGTTCTCTTTCAGTGCAAAAACATCTCTACTAGGATCTTATTATTATTCTTCTTTCTAGAATCACAAGTTATCTTTGTTATTGTTAAAAAAATGAAGTCTAGCTCAACATTACATCATCACAGTTGATTAGAAACTGGTAGGAACATGTAAAACAACTCCCAGCTTGTGCGACAATCCTTACTTGTGTTCTACCTTGCTCGTGCACCCCCAAATAGTTGTGTGAAACAATTGTGCACAACTAAAAACATGAAAGTCACTTTGGGGTTAGACACAATGCACTTTTTGCACACAACTCCCTGCTTGTGTGCCTCTTACAACTTGCGCGCCACTTCTGCTTGCGCGCCATGCTTCTTATGCACCGCTCTGCTTGCACGCCACATTCATGCACACCACTCAACTTGTGCGCCTACCTACTTGCGCACCACTTTCTTGCACACCACTCATCTTGTGTGCCTACCTACTTACTCACCACTAACTACTTGCATGCCACTACTATGCACAACTCACAACTTGCGTGCCACATTTGGCTTATACACAACACACTTCTTGAACACACTTCCGAACATACATGCCTCTGAAAACTTGCACGCCACTTCTACTTGCAAACAACTCTACTTCTGTGCCACCCAAATTGTGCGCCTTATAAATAACCCTCAAACTGTATGCCACTTCATCTTGCCGCAACTTTCTACTACTTGTGCGAAGATAGCTCAAATTTTCTCTTAAGTTTTGAGCCTTGAAAATTAGGAGGCTAGTCATCTTTTTATAGGCATTTTGGTGACTTGCGCGCCACATACACTTGCGCTCCATTCTTACTTGTGCGCCACTCCATCACTTGTGCGCCGCTCCATCACTTATGTGCTGCTCCATCACTTTCATGCCACTCCATAACTAGCGTGCCTCATTCGTTCCGTTGTCATATATTGATAAGATGATATTGAAATATGACTTGCACGCAACACACACTTGTGTGCCTCTTATACTTGCGCGCCCCACTTGCACTCCCCTTATACTTGTTTACCACTTTTTGACTAGTGCGCCGATCTTTAACTTGCATGCCACTTTATTTCCTTTGTTATATTTTTATGGGATGATATTGAAATATGATTTGCACTGAAGATGCACTTTCATGACACATATACATGTGCCCCACACATGAATTCTATGCCACTCTTGCGTGCCCTTTTTTGACTTGCGCTCCACCTTCGTTCCTTTTCTAAAAACACTTCTCCAATCCACCTATCCTTTATAAGTATTGCATCACATGTTCTCCAAACATATGTTATTTTTGAAATACAAATTTGCAATGCATCGTCTTATTTTTGTCCATTCTCATAGTACCAAGCCCATGCACTACTTCATGTCTTTGTTTTTATCTTCAAAAATCATCTTATTTTCTTCTTATACTCTTTGGAATATTAATTCCAAAGTACTTCTACGTCATTACGTCAAATAATCAATTCCTTTTTGGAGTGTTAATTCCATATAACACCAATCATCTCACTTCATCCAGAAGTGGAGGCATAAGTCTTCTTCAAACACCTTCAACGTTGTAGACAATGTATCACCTTTGATACATGTATTTTTAACTTTAAGAATAGTGCAACACATTTTTGATTTCAAGAAAATGTGTAATTGATGACCATCATAGAATGATAATACCTTCTACACTCTCTCTCTTCTTCAACCATAATTCTCTACATCATACAAATCATATTATTCTTTTCTTCCTGTAATATTTTCTATGGTTCTCTAGGAATCATGAAGCATTGGAGATTTTTCTTCAAATACACATTCTTTTTCAATCATCCTTAGATAGATGATACATCACCATTATTCATTATTGTAAACAATGTGTCACCTTTTACACAAGTTCTTTGAACTTAGGATCAGTTCAACAATCGTTTGGTTTGATCTTCTTAGAAATTTTTTCAAGTATAACACCCAATGCTATGATTCCATAAAAATTATCTAGGAAACCTTACTTCATCCAATATCCATTATCCTTTTAGTCCATCTTCACCCCCTTCTTCATTTCGACTATTATTGAAAATTTTTGAAAAAAAATACAATCTTCATACACAAATTCGTCCCAACACTAAAAACTCCTCCTTGTTTAATCCAGTGTTAACATCATAGAAAAAATGGTTCTTGTCAAAAGTAGAAGGAATCAACATGAACATAACTCAAATATCGAGAACCTATTGTTTCTCGATCTCAAAATGAGCTTAAAACCGAGTTCACTACCTACAAGTTCATATAGAACCATATGAAAACCTATCTCAAGAAGTTTTACCTTGAATGAAATGAACGTCAACCTACAAGGGTCCAAGTAAAACAAAGAGCCTCCAGGTCACCCACCTAGCCCTATATCAAAACCCTCACAACTTGGCACAACTTCGAACCACCAAGCCCAAAAGATAAAACCAATCAAAATAAGGTAATGATCACAATGACCTATGAGGGTCAAAATTGAAAGCACATCCTATAAGGGAATGATCCTAACCGAGTGTCCTAATGTGGAACTACTCCATTTAGGTCGCGATAAAATTCTATAAAAGTTACTGAACTGATACTCATCACGAATCTATATATAGTAATACCCCTTAGAGGTTTAGTTCACAAGAATTGTGTGGGTAACCATTTGTGTTGTACTCAGTGATCAGACTAGGTTACCCCAACCTGAGAAACAAAACCTATCAAGGGGTGAAACATAACGGCATCACATTATATATTGACCTAATTTGGTTACTATACCTGATGTGCGTGATGAATGAGTCATAATCCTCACAAATAATGACACAACATAGATCCACAGAACCTTCCACCAAATGAAACTATATATGTGAGTAGGTCTAATTAAATATCCATTAGTAATCTATAAAAACACAAACCATAAGGCATATATGAGGTGAATAAAACATTCTTAGTTTGGTGCATGACACACCTCTTTCTTTTCTTGTCCAAGAGTCAAAATCCATCACTAGCCTATATCTAACGAACATGAGACAAAGATTCATAGACTATCAGAACATCAACAATAAATGTACCTTAATCATGGTGAACATCAAATAAAAAGGTAAAATTGCAGATCAATACCGCAATTCTATGCCAAGGAAACCAATAACTCTTACTGAAACAAGTGTTCTTGATGGACCAATTCTGATATCCATTAGTGGTTGTGACACATTCTATATCCTCTTATCTACCATATCCAAAATTTTATAGACCATGAAATGAAAACCTCTAATACAACTTTGCAACATCCAGAGCCATATTACACTATAATGATGCCCTGAGTCGGCTAGTCAGAAGGCCTCAAGCACACCTTCCCATAATGCAGAGGTGACCAACTAGTAGCGAGGGAAAAGGGTGTGACAGTGTAGAGAATATAACATCATATTAAAGAAAAAATAGCCAAAATGGCTATGAATCATACACATTAGTAAATAAAAATAGTGTGAAATTATTAAATAAACTCAAATAGGACATTCTATAATAATAAATGAAAATTCAACAAAATATTTAATAGCTATATCATTAATACAACATTAGTCACCCATTTGGACGACGATACAGATATAGGATTAAAAAATAGAATAAAATAAATGTTTTGGAATTTACTACAAAGTATATGCCAAACCACATACCAAGTTTGTTAAATCTGTCGAGCTAGACCCGCCCAAATTGATTAACCCATTAAAGAAGCTCTATTGGGTTATAAAATTTTGGGCTTCACCCCTATCCATCATGAAACTATTCCAAACTAGAAATATATAAAGAAAAAAACACGTACACTGAGGTGCGCATGCAGGGGTAATATTTATTCTTAGTAGGTTGGCACGATGAGGATCCTATAAAATATTATACTAAAAGTGTATGAAAAATCCAATTTATAATCCATGATGAGAAAAAAATGAAAATAGAAGTAAAAACAATTAAATTAAACCATAGTCAAACATTGAGTCTTTAATACCAGACAACTAAGAAAGTTCCATAATGGTTGTCCACATCTATATATGTATACATTCATAGTACCATATCTATACATATATACATAAATATGATTAGTCATGAGTAAGTGAAATAAATCACAAAAATCCAATGGCAAGTCGATCCTTGGGTCCATAATACTGATGGCTTGGACATCCTGTAATATGGGAATTGAGTTGGACTTACTACCACTAAATTCATGTATCATTATGTCAATCTCAGGGCCCATAATCCCAATCTACATATACATGCTTCAACAAATATTATAAATGTATTTGAGAAAGCTATGTCACCACAAGGGGATAGTCTTCCTACACCTCAGTTCACCTGTACTCACCTCCAATAACTAAAAAAAGAATATCCTATACCAATGATCAGTCCTATACAATGTCACTAGTGCCATGTAATCATGTGTTTGACCCCAAGGGTTGGATCCAAGGATATAAGACGAATAAATTCTCGTCGGTTTATGTTTTGTGTCCACATGTTTAACATCCATCACATCTAATCCATATAATCAACTCTTATCCCACTAAGGTATGGATCCAAGGTATTAAATACAATGGATTCATCATTTATATCCTATAGAATCTCTATGAAATCTTGGTATAGACTTGGGTGGGGTCCATAGAGTGTGTCAACATATCATTTCTAAAATGATCCTAAGAAATCCAAATCCAATGGGTAGTAAGGCCCAACACATACAATGGGATCAATTCCCAAGGATTAAAATCATCCAAGGATTCCAATACTATAATAAATATATAGGGGAAAATGTTCATGACATATAATGGAAACTGGATCCAAGGATATGATCCACAACATCTACTACCACAACCAACTAACATATGAGTCCATTAAAGGCATTCCAACAATAGGGAAGCTATGTATCACTCAATGAATACAATTCATCTTGCCTATGAGTAAATCCATGGAATTCATACAAATAGAATATAATTATCACTCAAGGCATACAAGTCATTAGGAATGTGAGTCCATCCAAGGAATTCCTACAATGGGAATCCAATTATCACCCAAGTCATAAAATTCGTCAGTATAGAAGGATTTAAAAATTTCCAAGGCTTCCTATATACATCATGTAAGGCTCAATATATGCATTCCATAGAACACCACTGTAAATCACAAAAAAATTGTGCTCAGAATTCAGAAACAATGATGCACTTATGCGCATCCCATAGAGAAATAATGATACCTCGAGTTAGGATCAATAGACATAAACCAAGAAGCATTAAGGGTAAAATAATTGCATCAATAATAAACATGTGAGATCCAAAAAAAGTGTGAGGGTGGTCGAACACCTTCACCCCACACTATAACCATAGCCCTAGGAAATTAAATGTTCATCACAAGTTCTAAGGTGACACATTCTACCATATCTACACAAATTTGATGTACCAACTTAGGGTCGGTCAAACAACATGCACCCCTTAGGTCCCTAAATACACACATACAGCAATATCCTTCATGGGATTTGTGAGTTCAAAACATAATAAATGGAATCCAACATGGGATGAATAGTTAAAAAGGTGAAGGATCAATATTATAGGGTATCCTATAATGGTAAGAAAGACTCAACCATCCTGCATGGGATCCTCTGAAGAAAAAATAGGAAAAGGTTTTATACATGAGACCATCAAGATATCTTAAAAAGCAGAGGCATCCTACATGGTATTCATAGAACGGTCCCTAGGTAAATCAATATTACAAGGAACTCACTATGTCATCATATAAAAAATTCCACCCCTTAGGAAATCCTTGGTATATATAGATGATAGACACATCCTGGATGGGATCCTCTTGGTTGAAAAATAAATTGAGGAATCTTTTAGCAGTTCCTCAAAAACAACTGGTCACACAGATCAAGAGGACATAAGGGAAAATATCACATAGGATACACTCTTGAAGGAAAATCTACACAGGAATTGGTCAAGAGAGATAGCTCATGGATCATCTCAAAACGTTTCTCACTCTCAAGAGATATTTAATACATCAACTTGAGGAATAACCTCTATATACATGAAAGGCCTGAATCGGTAATCTAGAGTTGTAAAAACATGTCATAGTTTTTAACATTATGATATACATGAAATATAATACTAATAGACAACTCATGGGTCCAATTACAACTCTTGGGTGAAAATATATGGAAAACAATCAAAGGGTTATAAGAGACCAGTGCATGGCGCTTCCCCATGTGTACATGGTGTGAACTCCCAATGCCCCACATGGGAGTGTACTTTTACCCACTTGGGAATGTAAATGACCCAGGCACATGGCGTGTTAAATGGGTACATAAAGTGTACCCAACTTGGGGTACCTACCCCTATCCATCAACTGGCCTAGCAGCTTACATGATCTGGTTGTGTACTTCCACACGACATGCAACCCACAAGGTGTCTGACAATGTACTCCACTTGTTCATTTTCCTATACACAGGTATCCTTCGACGTGTACTTAGCTACATAGTCGAGACCTAGTATCTGGTATGTACACCCTAGTACATTCTGTGTACTTAGAAAACATCAACTTCTCCAAACATGAAGAATAGACAATCTATCACCATGAACCACAGTCCATGTAACATAGTTTTCTCGAACAAAAATCATCTGGTTCACATGAAACCCCAATTGACATCCACAAATCTATATATACGGCCCCTATGGAAAATAATAAATACTAATAAAAGTTTAAATTTAGAAAACAACATAACATTGAGGATCTATAGTTAACATCAGAGAGAAATACCTTTAGGCACAAACCACTGAAGGTTTTCTCAAATCCATAGTCCACTATTGCTACACATTGATCCAGTGTATTGAGAGGTCCACAATGGTATCTGCATATCTCCATCTCCCTCTCATATCTCAGTCATGTAGTGAAGGAACCCTTGGATGGGTGTACGCAAGACTGGGAGGGGTGAAAGAATGGAAAAATAATAAGGGGTTCAGACCAACCTCGACTCCCAACTCGACTTTATTCCACCACCTAGGAAAAACATATTGTCCCAAGATCAAAGAAAGAAATGTTATCTCAATATGATGATCTTTTTAAAAGATAATTCCAAACAAAAATGAATGAATAAATTATTTTTTATTTCATTAAAAATTAATTATCAATTATTCCTCCCTAATTAAAATGTCTCATAATGATTCTAAATAATTTTCGTAGGGTGAAAAAAACCAGAGAAATGGTCAGAAAAAATATTTGAGATCATCTTCTAGGGGAATACGACATTTTCCCCATATATGTATCTAAAATCAAATATTTAAATTTTTGAAATGAAATTCAATCATGAAAAACATGGGTCCTTACATGTATTAATATGAATTTGTAAAAGATCCAATCAGTATGCCACTAGATTGATCCTACCTATATTCTCTTAACATCTCACAAAATTGGGTGCCAAATTGTCTTGTATTTAATTACTATGGTAACCAAATCTTGGAGACACACAAATGAATACATGATCACCCATTGTAAACTCAAGGGGTCCTTGATGGATATTAGTATATGACTTCTACCTACTATGAAATGAAACAAGATACATCTAAATCAATTGAACAAACTATGATATCTCCTACATGAGAATTGGACCCAAAAACTCTAACTCACAAGCCTTCAACCAACACAACAGTGATTTTCATGGCCTATCATAAATATATTTATATGGGTTCATCTAAGTAGTTTCCAAATAAACGTTGTTATAGGAAAACACAACAAGTGGTAGTTATTTATCCCAAGACACACTAATTTTTAGAACACATAGCCATATTATATCATCCAAATCCTAAATATTACACTCTTAAAACCCATCTGTCTGTAGGTGAAAAGACATACTATGAAATACCTACATAAAAAGTGCCTTATGCAATCCCTTCCTGATACACAATGTGAAACATGATTCATAGTCTAAGACTATACTTTTTTGCACCCCGTGCATATGGAATATCTCCTGCATGTAAAAGTTACACAATTGATCCACTGAGAATGTCTCCCTAAGAGGAAAGAAATGTGTTACTTTTGTTAATTGGTCCACGATCACCCAAATAACATCATTCCTCTGAGGAATCCTCAAGAGATACACAATGAAATCCATGGTAATGTCATCTCACTTCCATTCTTGAATGGGAAACAATAGTAATAATCCCCTAGGACATTGAATCTTAGTATTCACATGCTGAAAGGTTTTTCATCATGTCACGAACCCAACAATTTGATTCTTCATTCCGAACCACAACAGTTTTTAAATAGGTCATGGTACATTTATTTCATACCTGAATTCACCAACCACTTTAATGCATGAAATTCAACCATCATATCCTCTCATATACTCATAGGAACGACTTCATTATATTATTTATAAATGTTCTTATCCTCATCTATAAAACAATCATAAGGTGGCACCCAACCATCAAGGAATTCCCTTAAGATTAAAAACAATGGATTCTCATGCTCTATATGACTAATTTGACTCATATGTGTGGACTAAACTAAAACTTCTATGAGTGAAATGTGATCCCAGCCTTCTTGAGCCACAAAAACCATATCTTATAGAAAATTAATCATGTTCAACTCATAACTAGACTCCTAAACTTCTTGAGTTGGAGTCCTTGAATGTAAGGTGTCATAAAAAATATTTAATTTCCTTGGTGTATATTCCATATAAAAACAAATGTCTATAAATAATCAATCCTCATACACTACCGAAGATTTAAATCTCAATGAAAAAAATATATACTAAAAGGTTTTGTGGTCTGGATAAGTATTAAACTTTTCCCCAAAATGGTAATTCCACCACAACTTCTAGTCATGAACCACTAAAGCTTACTGAACATCATGCATAGGGAATTTTTTTTCATGGGTCATCAAATGTCGAGAACCATATGCCATAACTCGACCTCCATTCCTCAGGAAAACTATAAGTCTTATCCCATATGCATTAAAAAAATTGTATACTCTATTCCTGGCTTAGGTAGGATCAATATTTGTGTCATAGGAAAATGATTCATCAACTATTGGAAAACATTTTACCATGAATGAGGAAATTCAAACATAACTCCCTTGTCTTTCAATATTGAAATAGGTTCTTCCAAAGAGGAGGAGTCCTAGATGTACCTATGATAACTACTCAGTAACTACAGAAAGATACAGATATCAAAAACATGTTTGGGATGCTCCTAAGAAACAACTGCCTCCACCATCTCCAGGTTTGCTGCCACACCATAGTACGAGATTATGGGTCCTATGAAATGTACCCGATCGATCTTTATTTGATACTTAAATATCTTGGCATATAACCTATTATCTCTCAGTTTACTTAGGATGATGTCAATATCTCGGGGAATGGTCATCATGATTCTTGGAGTACACCAATATTTCATCCAAAAAACCTGTAAATGATCTACATATAGGTGGTATATTTGGTTCATAAATTCCATAAATAGTATAAGAGCACTCTCCCACCTGAATGACATCACTATGAACTCATAATTTCAATACCTAATTCTGAATGAAATCCATGGTACATCATAAGGTTGAATTATCAAATGATTATACCCTAATCTAAACTCAATCGTAGAGAAAACCTAGGCTTTTATAAACTAGTTAGTGAGATAATCGATATGCATAGGTGGATACCAGTTCATTAAGGTCATCTCATTAAACATATTATAATTGACACATAAGTTCAAGGTTTTTTCATCCTTCTTAGAAGATAGGTCCTGGGAACCCCCAGATGATAGACTATTATTGGTAAATCCCATATCCATCAACTCCTTCTCCTTTGTATAAGGATATTGAATATCTGATTGATCTATTCTGTAAGGTAGAATGGTAACCAGTCAACTCCCGGTACGAGATCAATCATAAATTCAATATCCCTCTTAGGTGTAATCCCTAATAAGTCTTCAAGAAACACATTTCTAGTACCTGTCCACTATATGTGGAAATATATCCTAATTCCCCCCATCATTGAGAAAAATACTTTATCAATGGATGGTGAGATACCCATATTTTTGATTAATTGGCACTTCATGGGTGAAATAGATATCCCACTATCCCTAGTGAACATAATTTTCATTTTCAAAATATGTAAAGGAGATTTAGTTGTAATAAAAATATATATGGCCTCGGTACCCTAAAAACCAATAAATCAAAAAATTCATGTCAAATATTAACATAGAAATGATGTAATGATCCCACGAATAATTATAATCCCCAACCATGAAAGAATACCCCTTCCATAAATAGGTATCTCTTGACATACTCCCAAAGATGTTTTCATTTTCATAACTGCATTCACAAACACCACCTCCTGACACAAACTGTCCACTACTTGTGTAGATATAAAAGAATGAGAGGATCCTATTTCAAATAGGCAATACAAATAATATAATATACAAGAATAATAACTCTATCTATCAATGGTCAAACCTATCTATCAAAAATTTATGATGAATTGCATGCAACTATCATCCCCCTATTACAAGTGTTATTGTTTGAGTCCCCAAAACTACCAAAATATTATTATATGAGTTCTCTTTCCTCGAAGTACCATATCCACTACCTCAACCACCATTGTAGTATAACTCCCAATTCTAGGCTGATTTGGGGTGAAATACCCAATTATATCATTATGATTCTTCCTATATCCTCCATCACCACCCACCTTACATTGGTTCCTATAAAACAATTTTACATGTCCAATACTACCAAAATCTCAACACACTACCGATGGTTTGGGACACTATCTACATATGTTACCAGGCCTACCACATTGGTGACATAACACTGTATTCATGTCCTCAGTAACTGATCATTTTCCTTAGACACTTAACTTTCCACTACGAAGGTCAAAATTATTTTAGTAGCGCTTCATAATCTCTTGATACAAACCTTTGGGTAATCTAGTAGGATCCACTTATCCTTTTATAGAATAGTGATTCTGATTCCCCTCAGAAACGAGAGGCTAATTCAATACTTCTGAAACCTTCTTCAGTATAAAGATGTTAGCATAAGAATTAATCTCACATATAATCTATTTTTGAATACACTTAACCTAAGTAGCCCAGTAACCTACCAACACTATAAAAAAGCAATGTAAATTTGAAAGGAAACTAGAATAGTCCATCAAGACATACTTCATGGGATTAAACTCATAAATTATATTTTAAACTCCGACCTTAGTTTCATAGGGTAAAATTTCACCAAGAACTTATCTTGAAATTCCTTACACTAGATATTCTCCAGCTATCCATCTCGAGTCTGGAAGTCCAACCAATGCTTCTCTTCACCACATAACATATAAACCACCATTCTGAATCTTTTCTTAGTAGAATTATATAAGTGTTAAAGTATCATTTGGATAAACACAATATAGAAATCAACTACCATAGTTACACACTGTCTGATGAATTTCTGATCATTTTTCAATTGTAACTCCCACGTCAAGTGGAACATACACATAAAAACACATACTAGGAATCTTTCCATTAATTACACAAATAGAAAAATGTTCTCGTGGATCTTCACTCCATATTTCACACCTAGATGTATCACAGCCTTTAGTTCCACTACTAGAGGATAATTTATATCCATGTAATTTAATCATACTATCAACAATAAACTTCAAAGAGTGATATCCTTACAATTAAAAACACATGTATTAGGACACTTAAGAAGTCATTATCACTTTTATATATGAGGGTTTATAAAAATCCATAATAATTAATGTTTTTTACCCCACCAACCTATCAAAATTGAGGAAATATCCCAACCATCAACCATCCATCGTCAAGGAGAAAGTAAAATAAGGGTAACACATTCACATGTACCATGTATTCATATTATACATCAATTTATCATTTTTAATTGAATTTTTTTTTCATCATTAATAATTATAAATTCCATAAGAGGCACCTCATTCATTTAAATTAAAGTAAACAAAATGATTTTCATTTAAACAACTCCCCCACACATACTCTTCTATGCATGCCTGCAATGATGCATCCCACCCTTATTCCTTGGTTTCATGATTGATGAATATTTACACAAATCCAATTACATAATGGGAAATTAATAAAATTATATAAAACATTAATAACATCACAAAATAAGTACATCACTTGAGGTTAAATAACATCCTACTGTAACAAAAAAAATTTAATAACAAAAATCCCACCCATAGTACTTGGGTTTCCCCTATACATGGGTTAGCTACTCCTATGAATGACTTCAGGACCAAGGCCTAACTCATCCTTGTTTTTTTCAGCCATTACCAAATAGTAATACAAAAGTAATGATATAAAACCACTTTGATACCACATTGTGACATCCTGACCCATGTGCCACATACCGATGCCTCGCTCTGGTTGGTCAAATGTACTTGGGTAATCTTATCCATATTTCAGATTCTATTGTATAGTTGTGAGGATCTAATATACAGGTCCTGGGAATAATATATTCTATTTTTCAAGGAATCACAAAAATTTAAAAAATCATTTCCAAATAAGCATAATTGATAACCATATATCATATCATTACAACAAACGCCAATATTCCATGATGACCCAAAAAAGGGAATGATACCCAAACCAACAGTCGAAACATGTCATTCCTTATAAATTTTATGTGTAAAATGGAAAACCCAAAATATAGATATTGAAAACTCCTAAGTGGGTCCCAACATAATGTATGGAACCCTCATCCATGATCCATCCAAACTCTTCCATTTAACATAGGGATCTTTCCCTTATCTTATCCTTAAAATGTGATGTCTATTCGGGGGATGATTAGGAAGCCTGGGATGGGTGTGAGTACATGATAATTGGCCGAAAGCAATGGTGTCTAAAAAATATCGAGTCTATAAAAATTTATGTACTTTTGTAAAGAATTCTATATAAGAAATAAATTAAACAGTTATCACATATAATTATATATTAATTAGCCCTAAAAGTTTACTATGTTCACAGTGTCACATGAACCATAAATACATATTTTAGCACTTCCAGGGGTCTGAACCATATCACATAGGGAATCACAATATTCTATATCAATGGATTTACTCATTATTTTAAATAGAATTTCCTTTGATGGATACATTGATTTCCTATATAATGCCAATATCCTAGACCTAAAAATTGATATCTATAACCCCATGGATATTTAGAGCATTAGTCCCTATCCCATACCCCATGTGTATATGAAGCATCAACCCCAATACCATCCAATAATATTTCATGCATGTATTGCTGAATAGCACATCATGTCTATAACCCCATGGGTATTTGGACAATCAGTCCCTGTCCGACGCCCCATTTATCAATCAATCACATATATAAAATATATCACGGTTTCCTATGTTAATAATCATTCACCCTCTTATCAATTGTTCACATAATAGTGAATGACATTAATTTTTGAAAAAATCATGTGTATTCACTTAAATAACATTGTATAAAATTAATAGTTCACCGTTAATTCATTTAAAACATTTAATAACAATATCTATCGACCATTCATGAGTAATATAACTATCCCTTCAATTAAAAATATTGTTCTACCCTATAATTCCATTAGTTAGTCATTTTAGTAATCCCAATTTCTAACAATTTCATAATCACATTATTCATCTAATTCCATAACCCCATTAATTAATTAACCAATTATTTAATTCATTTAATGATACGATTTGAAATTGTTGTAATTGAAATTCTAAAATTACACAAACATCATTATAATTCAAGACAATGGAAATTTACATTTACTTAGCCTACCTCCAAAAAATTTGCGAGAATTTTATAATCTAGATTTCATAAAATTGAAGTAAAATAATCAAGATCATAGTAGTATAGAATAGCTAGGTCTAATTCCTTGAAAAATATCTTGTAGAGTAAGATCCATGAAAGCCTAGATCCAAGAAATAATGAACTAAGGAGAAATAATTAATCCGGATCTTAAGAGAGAGATAAGAGAGAGAGGAATCCGAATGGGTAAGAAACCACATACTAGATGAGAGATGATCCTTCCATTAGGTATTTTATTGAATAAAATTTATGTTTGAGGATACGAGAAACTCACTAGGGAGATTAAAATTTTATTGGAGTAGGTTTAGGGACAATTCCTGTCGATTTGAGGATTATAAAGGGGGTTTGGTAATTTCCAATTAAATTTTAGGAGGAATAAAACCTAAGTTCATGGTATCCAGGGTTGGGGAACATGGTTTACCAAACAATGAACCTTATCCATGCACCTCATCTTAAGATTTCAAGGGTTTTACTGAGAGGTAAAAACGTTTGAAAAATTATGTGAAACCATGTAATTACATTATATATTAGTTTTAAAGATTTTCTAGTGGGTTGGCACATGGTTTCTAAAAACCATGCGACCATCGTGAACTACACCATTTTCTTCAAACTTTCAAAAATTTCACTCGAAACAACATGATATTAAACCACATCCATTATAATCCCAAAAAATGGTAAATGAATAATTGAAAATGATCACAATTCATCTTGAGAAAAGGTTGAGATGTTACACAACTAGTGAGACCTGTATGCCAGGACATTATCTCTTTGCCTCTAAACTACTCCCTACACGGTTCCTAAAACAAATCAAAAAAACAATAGACCCCCTACTATGAATAGGTAAAATAAATATTGGTATGGGGGTAAGTCATCCTTTCAAATTCTAAAATAATTTTTCACATGTTTCATACAATATGAATTCCATCCCATTCTTTGTCAATTCCATGATATGTTGTGTAAGGTGGGAGATGTCCTACATAATTTTCCAATAAAATCTAGATATCCAAAATAATCTTAATATTTCAAATACATTCATAGGATGATCCTAATAAACCATTGATGTCTCCATATATAGGTCTATGGATACTCTCGATTCAAATATAATTACCATGGAATTTCACTTTGTCGATCCGAAAGTGGAACTTTGTGATCTTGGAATAGAACCTCTATTATCATAGTGTATTCAATACAACAAACAGATTTCTAAAATGATATCTTCACGTGTGATAATAAACCATGTTATAATCCACAAATCCATAATGAAATAATCTAGGTATGGTTTCTAAACCCAATTAATTTGATCCATAAATATTATTGTCATATTCATAAGACTAAAAGGAATTATCAAATATTTATACAAAACATATATACTAAATAATAATATATGGGTTATATCATAGGGGATAAACATTACTTTATTATATCTATACTTCAAATACATCATTATGAAAACACAATATCCTTTAAAATGATCAGCCTTGTCATCTATTGGAGGTAATATATACCAGTTACTAACTGTAAGATGATTTAGTTTCTATTAAACCTCTTATATTCCAAGTAATCTAGGTATCTCTTAAGATCCTAGAGCTCAGCTGGAATGATCCAATAACATGTAGTACATACTAGAGGTTCTTCATGATTGAGCTCAATTGAAAACTCAACCACTCATATAGGAGGTAACACCAAAAATATATCAGGGTATATTTCCCAAAAATGATCCACCAAACTAGGGGAAATTTATCTAATATATTCATTGAAAATTAGTAAATTGTGTAGTAATCTTGGTTGACACATTATCCAACCCATGATGCTCAAGTCCATCATGACTAGCATAGACATCCCATTCCCCCTGATGAACATGCCTCTCACCCTCAAGTGATAAAAAATTCATTATCCAATGATAAAAATCAATATGGCCCTAATAAAGAACTAACAATTCAATACCCAAAATTAAATCAAATATATCCATATTAAGCAATAAGAGGTTCCTTAAGAAATTTTATTTTTTAAACTTAATGCGTCACTCCCTGATTTTTCATACATTCTCTGATCATACTCTTAATGGAGTATAAAGAGTCATCACTCCCCAAAAGTCTAAAATCTCAATGAAAATAATTTCCATAAAATCCATATATAAGAAATAATGTGAACATATTAAATCGAATAAGAAATATACTAAATTGTTTTCTATTAAAATTATACCTTTTAGTATGTTGAATTGCATAAATATGGACAGATCCATGAGCCTGACCTATATCCTAACTAACTTTATTATATTTTTATTACTATTATTGCACATCAGAAGTCTTACCTCCTAGGAATCATACACCTCCTTATCATGTAGGTTATATAGTACCGAAACTCATAAACAAACATGGGTATGCTATTTCTTCACTGTAACCTAGTGTTTGTGAACGACCCCTCTCACTAGCTATTGATGAAAGGTTGATGACCTATATTTCAAAAATCTCAACCCTCAATTGGATCGTATGATAATGGGGATTTCTGTTTCCCAAAATACTTCATTGGTAAATGATCACCTAGAAACCTGATCACACACTATGAATACTACTACCCCCTAGGAAGTCACAAAATTGTTCTTTCTTCCAGTAGTTGAGGTACTACCTGATGTAGACACATAACCACTTTTCCCAACAACTTCATTATCAGATAGAAGTTTTTAGAAATGGGGGATTTGTTCACTATCTCAGATATTTTGGTCAACTAATTAAATTTTCACCTATAAATGGAGTTCATACAATTTACCATCCTCTAACAACATAACCATGAAAATATCACCACTAGGTAGATTAGGAATGAAATGATGAGGCTTTGTGAAATGATAAGAGTAGTCCTTAATAGATAATGATCCATTATCCATCAGTATAAAATATATATCTCTTCCACTCTCAATGTCTAAGGAATTAAATAATTATAAAAATATATCCAAAAATCCCTCCAGGACATAACCTGATGCTGGTTAGGAAGGGTCAAAACATACCACCATTACTTGACTGATAGACTAACCATATAAGGTGAAGTTTTGAGTCATCTTTCTAGAAATCCCCTTATGTTCTTAAATATAAATAACATGGCCTCCATCCATGAATAAATATCCTTGGGCCTTCCCATAAAAAGGTATGAGGGTTATATGATTTTACTCCCTATTCTACTCTACTATAGTAGAGAAAGGTCCTGGAGCTCCATGTATAAACTACACTATATATAATAAACACTCATTAAATAGTGCATCAGTTCCCATATAGAGAACAAATGGAGGGGTTGTTGGTATCAGTACACAAGGTAACATATGTGGCTTATGGGCAACCACCTATAGAGAAATTTCACCACCAATATCTTGTTTTATTACTCTAAACTGTCATGGTGAAATATATTGTCAATTTCAAATAAATTCCTCAAATGAAAATAAAATAACATAAATGGCCAAAGATAAAATAATATGATTAGTTAAAGCCTTCCTATGAAATATTCACACCTCATTACCTACCCCAAATAGAAGTTATAGGTTAAATAAAATATTAGGATAATTGAGAATAGAAGCTCCCAACAACCAACTAAAAAGGTGAAGTCAGGGACTAGGTGTCATATCTCATAGTATATGTTCCAACATATGATGTGTCAAATGAAATTTGTAGAGAAAAAAATTCCTTATATTTCAATTAGCATACCCATTTACTATCAACCGTTTCATTTAAAGATTACAATTCATCATTTTATATAGATAAATGTATCATGGTCTTGTTAGATGTAATTTTCATTATCATGTTATAATGTCATATGCTTTATATGTTCCAATTCAAAAAACATGTTACTATATCATGAAGTTTACATTTTATCCCATGATATAACAAGGTAATATTTTATACATTGATTAGATGTATCGCCATTACAAATATATATAGGCCCAAAAATTATAAATTATAATTACTATAAATTTATTCATAACTAACTAGTTATTATTCTATGAAACCACAGTTTCACAACTCAAACATGTAATTATTGGTTTAATTAATGTTCCACCATCACGATATGAAGGAAAAAACCATCTTGGTTAATTGAAACACACTTGTCTACAAGATATTTAATATTTCATTTAAGAAATGTTTTCCCATTTACAATATAGAAGTCAACAAATTACAAAATTCTATAGGAATTTCACAAAACAATGAAAATATGGCCTAGAATATGTTTGACATATAAATCATTATATTCCTATAACGATTCATGAGAAAATCTATTCTTACCATTCTATGTCAAGGTTAAATGGGAATCTATAGTAGTAATAATAATAACCACATATCATGTGTGTCCCCAAGTGGTGAAATATTGATAATTGTAATAGTATCAAAACCATAACATCAATTCACATTCAAGAAAACTGGTATTTTTTTCTTGTATGTGGCTTAGCTACTCCTAGGGATATTCTCATTACCAAATTTCAATATATTCAGAGCCTCATATCTACCTACATGATTATACAATACACAAAGGAATAGAAAGCTTTTATACCACATTTAACATCCTAGAACTAGTCCACTCATAAGTAACCACACTTGGTTTGAAATATAGCCTCCAGAATTCCAACTTCTATAACAAAGTTTGCTGATAAGCAGTGATGGACTATGATGGTATGGTGGGGTGGCTATACCCTCAGAATCGGAGTATAACATAATGATATAATGATTATTTAATCAATGAAAATATTATTATAATGTAAATAATGTAATCAAATTATCTACATAAAAATAAATATAAAATCAATATCTATTATTTTATATAGAATAGTGATGTCATGATTCTATTCCAAAATGAGGGATACAAGTTATACAGAGTAGAAAAAATGTACAAAATACAATAAAAAATAAGAAAAAGTCTAAAATATATATCCACTAGAGTCTCGATCATACGGTCATTCTTCTAACCTCATACTACATCATATCATAAATATAATGTCACTATAGATAGGTGATTCACCTTATCCCTAAAAATATTTATGATTTCTATTTTGGTACCAACTGGTGGCCTGTATATATTGAGAGATATACTTATTTGTCCACAACCAATAGATTCTAGAACAATATAATATATGAATATACAATATGGAATGTGATGGAAATAATCAATGTAATGTAGTAAATAAATTAATAAGACACAATATTCTAAGTCCTCATGTCCTACCTATCTGATTGAACCTGCTTTGGATTAAGCCAGATAATATATGAGAACATAAAATTTTAGGTTTTTCAAAAATGGTGAGACCTGAGGAATGAAAACCTTATGTCTATGAGTTGTGATAATAATGTAAAGTCCCATAAATTTCATGTATTTTAAGTTTCATAAATTAGTGAAGTCTGCAAGTGTGTACACTCAATATGTCAGTATCAGGGGAATTTTCATCCTGAGCCCTAGGAGCATGACCAGGGTAGCCTTGGTGAGAGAATTTAAAGGATCTCATAGTAGTAACAAAGGAAGTAAACATATTTAGTTTATTTTAGGAATAATAATTTGAGGAATTCAATTTATTCAATTTTTGGAAATATATGTAAACCCTCCATTCAAAACTTTGTCATTCACACCCATAAGACAAATATAAAATCCATGTCTTATCATTCACTTCATAGATTCGTCTATAAATTAGTGTTGTCTCAGGAACCATTCTAAGGTGAATTAAAACATGAGTCTAATTTTTTATTAAATAATTATTCACCATTAAAATTCAAGGTCAATAATTAGAACCAAGTATGATAAAATAAAATTATCAATTATTCTTAATCATAATGATAATTATAAATGCACATAATAATTAAAGAGGGGATAAGTTACATGACCAATCCATTCTAATTTCACTTATATTAATTATAAATATCATTTATAGAAGAAATTTAAATCACCTTAGATGGTGGTTCAATTACATATCCTGTATTTGGTGTCCTAGTAGGGTATCATTTTAATTATTATAACTTACTCAAACCATTTCATTTATTAGGTCCATTGAAACCAACCTTAAAAGGTGGTTTTATTCATTTCAATGCATAAAATTTTTGGGGCCTTAGAAACAACATACCATAAGGGATATCTTATTTCATGGTAGAAACCATATAACAATGATGTTCGGTTTCAAGGACCCACACAATCAAGTAAAAACAGTAATAATTTAATTTAACAATTAAAGGGTGTCACATGGAATGTATGGAATGTAATATAAGGATGAATAATATAAGAATCAATATATTTAGGGGAAGCAATCTAGGATTACTCCCTTTTTAGTAATATATTCTTTATCAAAACTCATCCTCTAATCTATTATTTTAGATATTAGAAAATAGAAAAATTCCTTAAAAATTGTGCATATTAGCTTATAGAGATTCAATATTCTATACGGTGAAGAAAATTAAGAAAGTATGTAAGTGTAAAGAGAGACATATTATTTTTAATCAGTCATGATGAAAAAAACATGAAGTAGGGACCTTATAATCGAGGTTCTACAAAACATTGTTGAGGAGATGAGGATTCTCACATAGTTAAATAATACTATACATGAGAAATGATACATGAGAAGGATAAAAAAAGTTAAAGTATAAGGGGAATAAGGGTAATTTCCACATTATTTATAGTGTACAAAACATATTTATGTTTTTAATATGAGATTTACACTATAATTTTCATATTTATAGGTTATACACAAACAATTCATGATGTACAAATTGATTGAACCATATATAAATAAATTATAGATTACACCATTGAATTGCTCTTTTTATTTGTCTACAACCATAATTCTTACAAATATTATATTTAGATTCAAATTCCAATCAAAATAATGAAAAACTATTAAATATCATTTAATAAGTAATAAAATAATTCTATTGAACCCAAAAAAGTTTAATAGGGAAATGAGGAAGAACGTACCTATAAAAATAATGGTTCTTATTGAAAATTGTTGGACAAGATAACAAATTGTTCAAACCATTATAGGATATATGATCATGTAATATCTTATGTGATACCGGAAAATATATTAAATGTTTATTTACAAAACCACATATGCATGGAGATGATAAAATATCATAAAAATAACGTAGATTACTTGTGATTATAAAAAGAAAATTAATTGGTTTTGAAGAAGAAAACATGTGATTAACACAATTTTTGTAATCACATAAGTCTACGGTGTCACACATCATATTTATGAAAATGAAATGTAAATAGTTTCAATTATTTTAATGGAAAATGGTCGTGATGGGAGATGAAGGTTGATAACATAAACCACACAGGTTTTTTGGAAGCACCTATTCGAAGGGATTAGGTCAAAAAATGTATAGAAGGAGTCTTAAGACATGGTATGGTGGATCCCACAACATTGAAGGGGTTATGCTATTCATTTTTATGGAGATATGTGAACTTGTTATGTTTTTTACGTAATACTTTGAGGTGGTGCTTTGGATGGCTCTATACACTTTGTGGATGTTAAGTTGATCAGTAAATCCTATAAACACCCATTATTCACATCATAACAATGATATGATAAGATAAATTATTTAATAAATGTTCTTAATTCTTCTATAAATTAGTGACATGATAACATAAAATATGTTTTGATATGTGTTTTAATTCTCATTCTACACCAGACTCATATTTTCTCTCCTGATGTAAATAAAATCACAGGGTCTTAGTCTTGGGCACTAACATCTAGTATTCATGTACAAGCTATTCTTGTGAAGGAGATACGTTATTGGGATTTTGTTCCTATGATTTTTAGTCATGGTTTGTGTTCTAGATGATATTGAAAAAAGGATAAACTGATTGAGGTTCTTTACATGGGGCCCTCATGATTAGGTATTCATGTTTAGAGATCATGTGGTGGAGAATTTTTCACATGGTCCTGCATATTAGGTCTTCCATTAGATGTTACATTCGAATGATTTCATGATCAGGTTATAGACTAGGAGTTATTTTATAAATAGTGTTTTCAGGCCAAACATACTTAAATTTTTAAGTAAATGAGTTATGAAGATATTCTAATGAATATAGAATACATTGGATAATATTATTATATTGTTAATTATATGAAAAATACATTGTAATATTAATGAGGAGAAAATGACCATTGTGTTGTTAAAATGAGAATGAATTTATATAAATTATTATGTAGTGATAAGTCCATAAAGGTTATCTAAGGGTTGAAATGTTTTATTCCTAAATACATTGTAATGGTTGTGATCCGTGTATATAGTGTTTGTTCCTAAACAATTATAATCCACTAATACCCGTGATTCATAGTTGATTTAGGTATTATTGACACAGATTTGGTGTATTCTCATTATACATAGCCCTTATTGGTGAACCACATAAAATTCATTCCAGGCTACTTACATTTCTAAACATATATTATTGGTTTATGTGACATATAATCTAAAAGGTTAAAAAATATCCTAAAAACATGTGTAAAACATCTTTAAATAAATATTAAATTCTAACAACTTGATTTACCCCTCCCCTCCCATGTTATCCTTGTGTCAAAAATGTGGTATTCAAGGGAGGTTATTTGGATAAAACCTTCTCTTTGAAGTATGGAATCATTGAAAACATTATAAATGTTAATAGAATCCACCTATTTTATGGTAGAAACTAGTTTATATGGGAAAATAGAATGATGTCACATCTCTATTGTCATTGGATATAAGATATCATTTTTTTCACTAAAACAATAGAAATATAAACATATGTTTCCAATGTTAAAAAAATTAAAGGATTAAAAATACCTATTAATTCCTATGAATTGACCAGAAGAAAATGGGTTTTACAATTCCAAGATCCAGATAGAGGAATGGTAAATAGAATATGCCCACTCTTACAAAATATTAGCTTTCTAGTTACCTTGGTCATACCATGTCCTATTGCGATGAAGTAAGAATTTATTTTAATAAAGAATATAATAGAATAATACATCGAAGAATAGAACCATATCGTCCATATTAGATAAGTAATAACTTTTGTTGATATTTATTTCATTGTTCAAACATTAATAATAAATCATATGATGTTTGTGATAAGTTAATATATGATTCATATTTTATAATTCAATGAAAAAAGAATAAAATTTATCTTAATAAAAATTAATAGAATAATATATTCTAAGAATTAGTGGATGGATGTTAGTATAACTAAATATTCAATACTAATCAAGGGGAGGAAAAGTAATTTTGTTCTGTAACTCAACTATAATTCTCATGGAAGGGATAGTTAAATATTGTGAAGTATAATATTGAAAACAATTATATCAAACCAAAAAATAAAAATACTACCTAGATTCTTGATAAATAGTGCTCAATTAAAATGAATGTTAATTAGAAACATCTAAAGAATGTGAGGGTTAGAGTTTAGGGCACAGTGCATTTCATGAATGACGAGGTCTTAGAGAATAAAGGTAGTTGAGATACATTAATTGCAAGAGATGAACTAATATAAATAAAATTTATCTATGGGGATGTATTGAGAGATAATATCTAGAGTTTTATTCAACTATGTGACTTTGTACTTGATGTATCATTCAATCAAAAAGAAGTGATTATCTAAGGAATAGTTGGGAATTTTCTCATGAAATTCTATAGGACCAATGTTAATCTATACTAGGTGGAAAACAATGAGTAAAAATATCTTATGTAAGTTGAACAATAAAACAACTAGTAACAATAGAGACTTTATCACATTAACCAATATGTCATGGATAGATTTTCCATGTTAAAATATATAGGGGGTATTCAAAATATAAAAATTGATTGTGATAGAATGTGTGATGCATGAATGCTTATAAAACGAGTTTTAAACCCATATCAACTAAAGAACAAAAATTCATCGAATATTATAGATCTGATTCACAAATAATAAATTCAAGTGTGGATATTAATAAATATAATATTATTAGTGTTAATATTATCCAAAATATACAAGGAATATTTGTTGTAATGAAAGGGATACTCCATGGTCTGCAATGGAGTTCACATTATTCGAAGAAACTATAAAATCGAGCCATGGATTATGTCCTTGAATTACAAACTGAATCGGATTGAAATATTAAATGTTTTGGAGAATGTGAACAATCTTTAATGTCATAATGTGATTATGAAAAAATATATCTTTCAAAATTATTATGAGGTGAATGAAAATTTCATTTTAACTAAGGGACATATTTCATAGAAATTATATACATAAATCGATGGTTTTTATATTGATGAAATATTTGATCATGTGGCTCTACTGATGTATATATCACTCATCATATAAAAGGATATTTATATAGTCTTATATATATATCAAATAGGTGAAAAAAATCATTAATGGTATACTTAAATATGTGGTTTATAAATAACACCCTATAACTTTCATCATTAGAAATGATGAATCCAGATTCTATATATTAATTATGTCCTTGTACTATATATTGCATGAACCATGGGCCTGGTATGCGTGGCTTGATTAATATTTATGATATATAGAAAACATTTGTTGATTATATTAGAATACTTATGTAAAATATCCTAGAAACAATATTTCATGGTGTTTGTCTATGTGGATTTTTGGTAACTCTATTCACCCCCTCTTGAGTTACTCACTCTTAAGAAAATTTGGTATCATAGGTTTTGAATTATTTTTTCAATTGTGAATTTATTTATATTCTAAAGATCTCATATTTATATCAATTTTAAATTTTATATACTTATGGATATTAGGAAAGAAGGATCTACTACCAATGGACCACCTTATTTTAATTGTGCAAATTATGCACAATAGAAAATAAAAATGTAAACTCATTTAGAATGTATGAGATTTAAAATTGGGACCCTAAAAAAGATCATTATTAAATACCACAAAACCCTAGAGTTACTTGGAGTGATGCTAGAAAATTTTCATAAAACAATAATTCTAATGTTATGAATTCCTTGTTTTTTTCCAGGGGTGATGATTCATTTAATAGTATATGTACTTAAAAATATGCTTCTTAAAGATGATATACCTAATCTATTTTACAAGAATAGACATAAAATGATAAAAATGTGGATAAATTCACATACAATCAAGTATTATACTTTTAAAATGAAATATGATTAACCTATTTCTAATATATATGTCATGTTCAATTAAATGATAAATTACATGCACTCACTTAAAAAACAAGAGATAAATAAAGATCAAGTTATTATATTGATCAAATTCTTATCAAACTGATGGAGAGGAACATTTATGCCAATTAGATAATATTGTTTTGTAACTAAACTATGTTTTAAATAATTTCTTGGAAAGATGATGATGCATGAAGAAGAGATTTATGTTAACAATGAAACCGATGAATATTTTCCAAAAAGAAAATCAATATCATTAAAGAGTGAAACATCCAAATAAATTGAAAAGGTAAAATCTGAAAAATTGTGTGAATGAGAATATCATGATGATAGTGATGAAGATATGGCTCACATTTCTAATTTTTTTTATAAATTATATATGAATGAGAATTTCATAAAAAAAATAAAATTTTAGAGGAATATAAGACAACATGGAAATGTGGATAAAATATTGTAAAAAGGATGATATTGAAAATGATATCACCTACTATGAATGCTATAGAAAAAACACATTAATGATGTCTATCCAAAATTTCAATATAAAAATGGTTATGAGGATAAGGATAGAAGATTCAAGAAATCCATTAAAGCAACTTCTATTTTCTTTGAATATAGCTATAGTGATTCAAACACTAATCAAGAAGATATTTCTAGTAGGGGAAATGTGTTCCTTGTATCAAGTACATCAGTGGTAAAAATATTCTTATAGATAACCTAAATAATATTAAAAATTATTTATAAAATAATGATATTGAAGAAATAATAACCAATTAATATTTATATTAATATTTTAACATTCTAGAAGATACCATTCATAAACAAACAGATAAATATAAGTCACTTAAAATATATCATGCATTGAAATTAAATATTAAAACTAACATTACTATTGAAAAAGTGAAAAATTATTTATTTTTTAAAGAGAAAATGAAATAAAACTATCTAATTAACAATTAAAAAGACATTAAAAAAGGTCTAAAATTTAAAAATAAAACTCTAAAATTATTGGAAATAAAATAGATCTCATGTATAATACTGGCATAAGTTCTGAACTTGGGTAGATAGAAATTGTAAAAACCAAATTTATATCTAGTAAAAGTTATGAAAATTCATATTCTTCCAGAACAAACTCAAATATACCTAATAAAATATTTAATTATAGAATCCTATAGTCTTTTTATATAAAACCCATTAAAAAATTATCAGCGTCAAAATGTTTTATTACAATCATAACTATACCCAAAAATATTTGGGTACCAAAATATTTTTTTTATATACTTAGTTTTATAAGAAACCTATTTCCAAACATAAAATCTAACCCTATGGTATCTAGAAATTAGGTGTTGTAGACAAATGACGGGTGTATATTTAAATTTAAATAATTTTATCAATGTTGATGGTGCCATGTCACTTTTGGTGACTATGATAAAGGGCATATCATCAAACTTTTCCAAATTGGTAATTCTAATTTAGTGATAATTTCAAATGTTTTATGTGTAGATGGATTAAAATATAATCTTCATTAGTATATCTTGGTTATGTGATAATGGTTTACATTTAAAATTTGTAAGCAATGTGTGTCATTTTTAATGACATTTTTTAAATGTTTAATGCTTTGAGATGTGAAAACATTTATTCAATTGATTAGTTATCTTCTAAAAATATTCCTTTATTGAGTTAAATTCACAAGGAATATTGGATTTAATATAAGAGACTATTGCATTACAATATTCACTCACATAGAAATCTAACTATAAAAGAATTAGTTAAAGATATAGCAATGGTTGAATTATGAAATGATAATATTAGCAATCACTATCAAAAAGGGATGTTACATAAGTGTAACATTAATTCTAAGAATGATGTTTCAACCAATTATCATCTAGAGTTAGTTCATATGTGCCACTTTGGTCCATCTAGAGTTTCTATTTTAAATGGAAAACATTATGTTTATGTTCTTATATACGATTTATCTATGTACAGTTGGGTATTCTTATAAACCCATAAAGTAAATATTGTTCTAATTTATTAAATACTCCAAATTTGTTGAAAATATAAGTCTAATAAGGATTAATACCTTAATAAGGGAACATGGTTTAGAATTTTAAATTCAAGATATTTAATCATTTTTATCTGAAAATTGTTATAATCACAACATTTCTTCCCCTAGGACACCACAAAAAAATGTTATTTGAGAAATAAAAAATAGGACCCTTCAATATATAGCCTAAATAATACTAAATAAAATATAATTTACTATCTAATTTTGGGAATAGGCTATTAACATGACCTTTTAAATAATTATTGGGGTTTTAATTTGACTCTCATAAAAATAACTCATTATTTTCTATGTAGTAATATAAATCCAAATTTTAGTTAATTTATTGTTTTAGGTTTTGATTAATTTATTATATATAAATAAGACAATTTTGAAAAAAAAATTCATCCAAGAGTGATGAACGGATTTTTCTTCGCTATTCATCTTCCAGTAAAACATATAGAGTGTTTAATAAAAGAACATAAACAATGAAAAAATATTTTCACATTACATTTTTTGAAACTGATCCAAATGAACTAAATGATATCTTATAAAAACATGAGGTTGATCTGTAAACTATGAACATTAATTTTAAACTATCTGAATGTTCTATTAAATAAGTATAATGTTTATCCCATGAACTACTAGAATATGAAAATGTTGAAGATTTAAAATAACCAACACCTCTTTTCAATGTGCTATAAGGAATCACAGAAAGCACCACGTAAATGTTATAAAATGAAACCCAAATAGAGGTACACAAAGTAGGGCTTCCTTAGGAATCAAATTAAACTCCAACATTTCATGTCACAACATGATCCTAAAAACATTAATGATTCCATAAATGATTAATTTTGGGTAATATTTATGCAATAGTAACTTAATCAATTTGAAAGAAACAAGGTTTGGAAACATGTTGATTGACATATATATATCATAACTATTTTCACAAAGTTGGTGTATAGAAATAATGTTTATTATTTGGGAACTATCTTAAGAAACAAAGATAGATTTGTGGCATAATGGTATAATCAAGAATAATGTATTGATTATGAATATATATTTTTACCTGTAACTAGACTTGAAGCCAAAAGGATACTGCTTTCCTAAGCTTCAAATTTAGAATTAATATTATATCAAGAATATTTTAAATGGTGATTCTTAAATGGGGTTATAAAAGATAATATATTTGTTTAATATCCCCCTCGATTTCAAAATACACAATTTAAAAATAATGTTTTAAAATTAACAATATATTTATTTGGTTCATAAAAAGCTCCTAGAGATTCATATAATAGACTTACTATTTATCTTATTTCAAAAAAAATCAAAAGGTTTTTCTAATCATACTCTTTTTATAAAATTAATTTCAATTTATGTTTTAATATAAAAATATTTGTGGATGACAATATTTTTTGATATACAAAAGACTCTTTATGTACTGATTATCCAAAAATAACGAAAAATTATTTTGAAATGAATTTGATGGGTGAACTTTAATACTTTAATGGTTATATAATCATTCAAAATAAATAATGGATTGTTTTACGTGAATGTAAACATACAAAAAAAATATTTTAAAACATTTTTTCCTAGACCACACTAAAATTAGTGATACTCCCATGAGTACAAACTCTAAAATCTATCTTGACGAATCTTAGAGATTAGTCGATCAAACAAGTTACAAAGGTATAATTGTAAGTACATTGAAATTGATTGATAGTTGTCTTTATATTATGTTTAATGTGTGTATGTGTGCTCTCTTTTAAGAAAATCCTAAATATTCGCACAAATTATTTCTTAAAATTATTTTTTAGTCCCACAAATATATAATGAATTTAGGATTTCTCATTCCAAGAGGATAAAAATTTGATTTAATAAGTTATTTAGATGCTTATTTTTATGGTTGAATATTATATATAACCAGAACATAAGAAACATGTAATATTTTTGGAAAATATCAAGTATCAGGGCATGGAAAGAAATAAACTATGTTACACTGTCTATTTCTGAAGCGAAATACATAGTTGCAGACAGTGGTTGTGCACAAATTCTATCGATGAAACCTACTTTAATAGAATTTGGATACGAATATAGACATGTGCCTATAATTTTTGGTAATAAAATTTTAATGAACATTTCTAAAAAACTAGTATATCACTCTAGAACAAAACTTAGTAACATAAGACATCATTTTTAGAGAGACCATTATGAAAAACGTTATATAACTTTAGAGTTTGTTGGAATTGAATATCATTTTGTTGATATCTTCACAAAGCCTTTGAATTATGTAAGATTAAACTATATCATAGATGAATTAGGAGTGATATGTTTTGGATGGAAATTAACCATTGAAAATATAATGTTAGTAAGTCATAATTGATAGGTAACTGTTGGAATGTCATTGTGGGTTAGTCACTATTGGAAAATCAACTTTGTAAACACATCATTTTAAATCCACCATTGACGAGTCACTGTTTATGAGTCACTATTGGTGATTCAGCATTTATGAGTCACTATTGATGGGTTATCGTTATAAAAAATTCACCGTTACAATGTTACCATTCCTCTGTTACCATTTATTTGTTGTCATTAATTTTTTTGAATAAATTTTTATTGTTTTACATTTTTTATTATTTTAAATCCTTTAATGATATGATTCAGGGAAATAAGACAAATTGACTCACTTAGACCCTCAAGTCAAGGAACTCTCAAGTCCCCCTCTTCCACTCAAACCAATCATTTTTCCTTCTTCAATCATTCCACATAAACCTTAAACCGATCAGTATGGCCCATGTGAAGTGATTAGTAGAAAAAACACTGGAAGATGTGATAAAATTCAAGAAACTCAAATGATCTTCTAGAAGTTCTATAATTGTTTCCCTAAACCCTTCTCTTGAAAAATTGGTGGTTGAAGTAGAAAATGAAATATATGTACAATGGATTAAATATATTTATATGGTCATATGGAAATTTATAAAAAATTATAGGTGGATGAACTTGTTTTCAACAAATAATTAAGTTTATTATCCAATGTTTGATTATGATTTCTATAAAAATATTCATTTTCTTTTATAATATAAATAATATGTTATAAGAAGTTTCATTAATAGAAAATATATTTCTTTGTCTTATGACGAATGGGTTTAGTGCCTCAAGGTACCTTATACAGGGGTATATGGGGATTTTGAAGGTATAATTCCTAGTGGTGGTGGGATGTTTAATAATGAAAAAGATCTCCTACACTTAACATGATATGGTACTCCATGAATACCATCATATTCTGACCATGAGTGTGAGTATAAATATTTATTCAATATTGTATAGTATATGTTGTTTCTTAGAAAGTTAGATTTCAGTAATATGCCATATTAGGATGTATATTTCTAGTTTCTGATGAAACAAGTTCAAGGGATCCATCTTTATAGATTTTTTATGATCTATCTATATTATAAATTATAGAAAAATTGATGTTTTAATTCATTGAGATACCCTAAGATTATATATAACATGCCAGATGGTATGGTCTCAGTAGAAGATGGTGAAGAAGATGAAGATATGTATGGTAATTTAAATTTGTCAAAAACAATTTTCTAATGTGTGAAAGTAAGTTGGAATCCATGGATGAAGTGATCTCTAATAGATAAGGAAAACATTTATGATTGATTCAATCCAACTGACTATCCAATCACACCATAGGACATGGAGGATCCTGGTTTTGAGATTGGTGAGATAGTAGAATATTTGGATGATGATGATGACGATGATAATGTTAATAAATATGTGGAAGAAGAAGAAGAATTCTCAATTGAAGTGGGGAGTGATCTGGAAATACTAAACTCTCCAAAGGTAGTTTCCTATGGACCGGTTATTCCAACTAGTTCTCTACTATCCAAGGAATCAGACCTAGATGAAGGAGATAATGTTGAAATAAAAGTATCTAGATCAGAAAAATTTAATACATCATCCTACATATCATCATGTGAGCAGATTGATATTTCTGGAAACGGATGTGGCAATGATGATAATACATATAATATAGAAGATATTGATGGGGAACAAGATGAAGAAATATATAATATTGATCATGTAGATGACCATTACTGTAATGATGGTGAGGGAAATGATCATGATGATCATGATCATGAAATGGTTCATTCACACCATGCATCACCATTTTTGTCATGTTCTAACTGGCCTGGGGGAAGATATAAATATAATGAGATGGATGTTATACCTCTTACTTCATTAGATGTTAATAAAGGAAGTAGTGAGGGGGAGAATTATCCCATTCATACTGATCACATAGAGCCAGAAAATATCTCACAGAAAATTCATATTGAAAAATGCTCCACTATACTTGAACTTGTTGAATATTCTCACGTTCCTAGAGTATCTCATATTTATACTTATATAAGACAAGAAGTAATAAATTCTGATGAGTTAGAGATGTGTCCTAGGTTTGTTTGGCTTGGTCTAGATTATTTTTACTCTAATGATGAATAAAGTGAAAATCCTTTTAGAAGAGAAGGATCCTTAGTGGGTTAGATTGATCAAGCTGGCGAGTTGCATCCTTTTAACAAAACAGAGATAGATACACAGTTAAGGCCATTGTGACACCTAATAATAGAGCACATCTTCATGAGAACATTGTTTTTCCACCTGATATTATATCAAGAGTATATTTAAAAACTTTTCCTAGAAGTGTGATGTATGATTTTGAATCTTCTAGAATAAATTTGATTTCTTATTTTAACAGTTTTTTGAGCTCTCACCCATATCTAGTTTCCATACATACTGAAGTAATCACTCGATATTTGGTTGATATTTTTATATGTAATTTAAATCCAAAGGTTTTATTTCATATTTAGTAACTAGTAGCAGTGAATAGAATATATTCAAAATAAGTGGAAATTATGAAAGACTTTTACAGAGAAAATGAAAACCTCTTTCATAGTGAGTTTCAATTCCATCCATCTTAAATTGGATGGCACATCTGCTAATGGCTCTTCACCTACTACACCTACTCTTTCCTTAATACATATTGATAGAGAAAATATCATTCAATTTATAAATGAATAATTACATACTTCTTTTGGTGATGTGTAAACACATGAAGAGAAATTGAGGAAAATAAACCATCATGGAGAGTATATATATGAGAGGACAATAAAGTATTACATTGATCTTAAGGTAGATAAAGACACCATAAAGAAAGATCTAAATAATTAAATGTCAAAAATTTATACAAATTAGTTGAAAACATACTTCAAATTCTAGGAAGATAACTTGAGAATTCCACCAGTTGCAAGGTATTTAAAAGAACAGGTGAGTGAAGTAAAGGTTCTAACACTAGTTTTTTAATGATTTAGGGAAAATAAAAGGTATTTATTTATTATTATGGGTAGGGGTGGTAAAATTGTAATGGAATTTATCATCCTAGTCAATAACTTCTACATGTTCATAGTATGACTATAATTTAATGAGAGGCTATCCTAGTGAAATCTATTATTTCCTCCACACACACAAACCCAGTTAGATATAGAAATATCGTGATAACTCTGTAAGATATAATTCAACCTCTACCATTTCACCCTATGAGTTTGTCACCAGTTGAAGGAACTAACCTCTTACAACATGTTTTTTTTATAAACCAGTTCCTTAATCAAAAAAATCCCTTTCATTGAAACTAATGCTCATACTATCACTGTTATTTCTTCAATACCTCAAGTAATAGACATGGATAAAGGGAATGAAAATCTACACTTACACCTACCTCCAAAAAACAATCTAATTAGATGATTACATTTGTAGGGACATTATTCTCGTCCTTTTTCTCCATTAAGAATTTACCGAACCACTTTTTGAACTTAAATGTGATGAAATTTATCCATTTTTAAATCCTTTATAGATGTCATTTTTATCCCTTTTTTCATTTGAATGGGGGAGAAGAGATCAGAATTACCTATGATATTGCATTGACATTGCATTGACATTGCATTGAAATTTATTTTTTATTATAATTGTTTATATCACTCTTATATCTTCTGAAATTATAAGAATTTTTTTTAAGTTAAATAAATATCTAATTATCTCTCCATACTTTTTAGTACATGGCTTATAAAGTACCATGTTTTTTATAGTTAAAAATGAGGAAAATGATGGAATCTCTTTATGAGGAAAGTGGTTATAACATCCATATTTTAATGATCATAAACCTTGTTTATTTTATTACTAATGATTTACATGTTTTATGATAGTATTTTATATATTAATACATTTTTATGTTAATTTGGATAAGTATTGAGGAAAGGAAATGTTAGGCAAGAACTGCTGTTGAGATGAGTTACTGCCAGGAAAGTGTCACTGTGAAGGATGAGCTACCAAAAACCTTTTCACTGCTAGTAGAGTTACCACCAATATTGTTACAACCATAGGAGTTACCTCGATGTATTTCACCATCAAGGAGATATTATTATGGTCAGATACCATTAGAGTCTGAGTCACCATTAGACTTTGAGTCACCACCGACATGAGGTACCGCTAGTCTGAGATACATCTAAATGCAAAGTCACTACCATATTCATGTTACCATTACTATCCATGACATTGATGTTAAAATACCAATGGATATTTATATTAAAGGATAAATTTTTATCCTTTAATCATTCTATGAAGTCATAATGACACAATCAAAGCTAATATCAGGATTTTGGATCTCTTTCAATTGTTGCTACTATATCAATGTGAAGGACCATCTCCCTATCTATGTATAATGATACATTCTGACAAGTCTAGATAATCTTATTCAATTTAATATATAAATCTATATAATCTCACTAATTAAACTAATTTTATAATCAATGACATAAAATCAAAATATTCTTTGAAGAGAGTCATTCAGATATTAATAAAGATCAACTGGAAAATTCTTGTAAATTCATAAGATCCACTATTTTTATTAAAAACTCAAGAATGAAGCTAAAACATCTCACCCAAGCTGGCATGATGATTCTGATCATTCTGACCATACTAGAATGATCATCACTATTATCTTTATATTCATTTGATTTATCTTTTGTTTTTTTGTGTTGTGTGATGAGTTCATTTTTTTCATACACATACTATCTCTTCCACCTAAAATGGATAATAGTTATTATTGTCTCTTTCATTATAAATCTATTTACCCATGGTCCTTGAGTGAAATGTGCTATTTTTCTTCCCATATATAACTATGGAAGATGGTTTTTAGCATGGAAAACTTATAACTATTTTTTACCTAATCTATGTTTTGGTTCTATTTGATTATTAATATAATATTCTAGGAAGCATGTCATTTCCACATGGAGTGGATTAAATCTCATCTTGAGACATAAAATACTGTTTATTACTGTGTGTTATTTTTTATATTTTATTACCAAAATATTAATTTTTTACATATAAACATAACTAGTTTTTATATATGTTTTTATAAGTTAGTTTATTTTTAAAATCAAAGATAATTTGAACATTATTTTAACTGATACATAATAACTCATTGAGAAATCTTTTAAAAGGAAATATCAATAAATGATCTATTCTTTAATAATATTTCTCAATGGGTGATTATATTTTAGTTAAAATAATGAAAAAAGTATCTTAGAACTTGAAATACATTTTTATAGATAAGAATCTATATAAAAACTAGATAATATTAACTAATAATGTAATAGTTTTGTTTATAAATTGAAATAAAATATAGGTTTTGGAAATAAAACAAAACAAAATAACACAACAGAATAAATAAGTGGTTCCATCTCAAGATGAGACATAATCCCTTAATCAGGGAAATCTCCTACATCCAAGAAGATTATAATAGTCATAAAATTGATCGACAACTTAGATAATGTAAAGAAACTATAGTAACAATATATTCGAGTTAAAAATAATCATACATGATTATAAATAGGATGTAAAATATCACAGGTCACTCAAGGACCTATTCCAAAAACACCATGGAAAAAATATAAAATTCAAGAGAGAATAACATGTATTATTTTGTTTAGGTTTTGGAGATAGTAATTGTCTAAAAAACATAGTAATCAACACATCACTCTAATAAAGGAAATGAGTAATCAAATGAATAAGAAGTTAATAGTGACAATCAGTCCAGTATGCTCAGAATGTTTAAAATTTGTAGGTTAGCTTTATTAAACCGTTCAATCTTCCTTCTTCAATGTTTTAGAAAAATAGTGGATCATATGAATTTGTAGTAATTTTCTAGTTGATCTATATTGAAATCTTAATAAATCTCTATAATAGATATTAAACTTCTAGTGTTGTTGATATTTACAGTAGATTAATCAGTGATATTCTATAGATTCATTGATTTAATCACACAATTTTCTTTGGAAAGTCATATGGTGTCATCAACCATTGAGAGAGAGATAGTCCTTCGCATAGATATATCATCAATAGTTGCAAGAGATCCACAATCCTCAGACTTGTTTTGACCATATCATTTAGAGTGGTTAAATGATTAATGGATAATCATTTATCCTTGAATATAAATAGTTATTGGACCATTAACATCAAAGTACACAGATTGTAATGGTATCATGGAGCTAGTAGTTACTCAGCCTATTATGGTATCTCATACTGAAAGTACCTCAGGCTGGAATTGACTTATAGTCCAATGGTGACTCGGATTCAAATAGAGACAAACCCTGGAGGTAACTCCTCTAGTAGTAACATTCTTGGTAGTAACTCCACTAGTGGTGAAAAGGCTGGTGGTATCTCATCCTAATCGGTGACTCCTACCAGGAGGTAACTCATCTTAGTTATAGTTACTAGTTGGTAGTGACTCACCTCAATATATTTCCAAATTTTAATAAAAACAATATTACAATATAAATTGATATCATACAACTTTTAAATAATTAGTACTATAATAATAATGGTTTGAGATAATTAAAATAATGAATTTTGAAAAACTCTTCTCATAAAAAGGTTCCAACATTGATGATATAATATTTTATGGAAGTAAACAAAATTTATTGGAAGAATTTGGAAGATGTAAGAGTATATAATTTTAAATGTATCTTATTTGTGAGTTAACATATTCTATTAGTCTACATGTGATTTAGCAGGGGATATGTATTTTTTTATATTGGGAATATAATGAAAGAGATCTATAGAAAAATAAAAAAAAATAAATGACTCTAAACGAATTTCATCACCAATTGTGGTTTTGAACAAACTCAAGAAGCATAAGGATAAAAAATATATGGATCCCAACTTATATGATAAGGCATTTGAAATATAACTATAATTTAATTACATGTGATTAGATATGATCTTTGTAACATGATTAGAATATCATATCTAGAAAAATTAAAAAACAAGAATCACACCGTACTTAATCACATAATAAAATACAATCAAGGTACTATTAATTTTGGATTACACATTGATTTTGGGAAGGACCATGGCTTATTTTCTTTTCAAAATTTAGAATGGGATAAATTGTGGTAGATCATAAATCTAAAAGTGCATATTCATTATTCATTAGAAATAACAATTTTTTATGGTTATGTAAGAATCAAGAGTACACATCACTATGTAATTTATAAGTTGAATATATCTATATAACCAATGATTATACTCAACCTATATGGATTAAACAACAGTTATATTATATAAGTGAAGTATTCATACAACCAAATTTAATCTTATGTGAAAACAAGAGTGTCATTGATCTCAAGAGGAATCCATAACAACACTCTTATACCAAAAATATTGAAATGTGGTATCATTTTTTTAAATAATGTCTTAAAATTGAATAATCATTATAGATACTATTGGAAAAAATTTGTAGGTGTCTTCTTTTATAACAAATCCCATGGCCACTCAGGTGTTTGAGAAACACCAGATTAATCCTTATGTATAACCACATCCCTTAGCATGGGAAGGATCACAAGTTTCCCCTTCCCAATATTATACATATATTTCATTAATGATTTGTTAATTATTTATTGGTCCTTTAACATTTCACTATTTGTAATACAGGGAAATATTCTATCAAATTAAATGTTTTTATGTTATGTTCTTACTATAGGTGTTTTCTGATCATTAATGTAATTAATTATCCAGGAGGGTTAAATGGTGTTGATGTGAGAGTAGATATTATCCTAGAGGTTATAATGTCTGTACAAGGTATGGAAGTTATTTAATGTGTGGATATATGGGGAATGGATGCTATTAAATGAAAGGATATAGGGAGAGTTATTGGAATCTCTTAATGCATGGATATCTCCCTCAAACACTTACATTCAACACCAAGCCCAAATAATTTAGACTTCTGTTATTAAAGATATATCATATATCCATTTTAAGGTTATCTGAAAGTGTATTTCAATTTTTATTCTAAAAAAACCCAATTTGGGAGAATGTTGGACAAAAGGATTTCCATGTTGTAAAAATGGTGTTGTGTTTGTTTCTAATCTAAATTAATTGTGTTCATGATGACTGTGTTAAATAAATTCATGGGATTTTATATAATATTATTGATGAAGCTGGACAATCACATAATCCATTATAGGTTATGGAACCATGTAATAACATGTAATATATGAGACCATATGAATAAATTTGGTTCAAGTGGCTGCATATGCATTGAGTAGAAAAGAGATTTCATAAAGAACTAATAGATAATTTGATGAATAGAACAAAATATGGTGGTTTGATGGATGAAAATCATGTTTTTGGAATGTTTTCTGTGAGTAAAATTCAAAAGGGTTCACATTTCATGGTCATGAAATAAAATGAATATGGTTTTATTGGATTTGATTGACAAATATTGTGATGCATGATGAAGGTTGAGAACATAAAATAATATGGGTTATGCGAATACACCTATTTAAAGTGGTTGTATGATTTCATAAGCTAGAAGGAGTATTATAAGGATTTTTTGGGGAACATATCCCTGAAAGGGTTATTAGATTTACGTGATGGGAGCCACAATACCACACAATATTATTTTGGAATTTCCTTGAGTTGGTATTTTTGGAAGTCTATCCACATTTTGTGGATGTTAAGTCTATGGGTTAGTTATATAATTCAACATTGCCCAAATATTAACTTCGAAAAAGGGAAGATTATGGATTTTTTTCAAGTTAAGGAGTTCTTTTTAAAATATATCACATGAACGCATAAATAGTGAAGAGATTTTCAATCAAATTCATTAATTAAATCTATCATACATAAGGTCTCATAATGGAGAAACTCAATTGGGGTGTTTCCCTTGTGCACTTTTGTTTAGGATATAGGTGATAGTTGGTCCTATAAAAGAGATGTTTACTCAAGGTCTTGTTCTTTGACCATTTCAATTAGGGTTTAGGCTCCATGTAAAAATGCATTGGAGATACATATTGGGGGACTTAAGCTCATGAACTCTAGACTAGGTTTACACACCAGCCAATCTTATAGCACACTATTTCACACTAGGTATTGGGAATAAGTTTATATTTCTAAGGCTACACAGAATGGATACTGTGATCAGGTTAATGAATAGGGGTTTACGTGATGTAAAATTTTTTTCTATCAAAATTTATTTAAACTTTTAAAGGTCTGTGTTTTTAATATGTAGCAAAAGGAACATAATGAAACATCTTATTACGGTGTAATTGATGAAAAACATTGAAAATACATTTATTGAGTGAAAGGGAACCATTAAGTCATTCAATAGGGAATTACTTCATCCCAAATAGTTTATAGGGATATGTAAAGAGAGGAGACCATATGGATATAGTACTCTATTCTGAAAATCATTGTAAAGTTGGTACACCTATAATGGATTATCAGTGGGAAAACAATTGAAATACACTAATACTAGTAAATATTTGCTTATTTAGGTAAGGGAAAAACATCATCAACATGAACTTTTTGCAAATATACATTTTTGGTAAACCAAGTTAATTTCATTCTATTTTTTATTACTTATTTTACTTCTATGATCGGGGTATGAGTGATATAATTTGGAAGGATTAATAAATTTCTACCTATATAGAGAGAATATCGATAAATAAAATGAAAAATTAAATATCATAATTAAACCCTATTTTATAAAGGTATTTTAGGTTCTTTTAAGTATTATTATAACTACTGATACTAGTAACAACAGAATATAAATTTATATATATAAAAAGATAATATTTAAAAAATTGAGTATTTATATAGAAAAAAACTCATTCAAATGATATATTGAAACCAAAGTTTTAGACTAATTAGTATGGTGTATCTATAGACCTGAAATAATGTATATACTACATTATAATATTGATAAGGTATCCCTGATTTGTTAAACCTATTGAAATGTATTCCTTCCACTCCCTGTAATCCTTCAATATATCCTATCAATAGAATCTATCTTCCAAAAATCTGCTTTTATTGAGATATGTATTCCTGGATTATGAATCCTTCGATATATATGATTATAAATTCTTATGTACTCTACTTATCAAGATCCCTTGATCATGTAAGATATAAAATATAACAATTAAAATAAATAAAAAAATTCTTACAAAGAAAACCATTACGAATGGTATATCCTAGAAAAAATCATAATGAAAAATGTCATGAACTGACCCTACCCAGGCTCAAGCCGCAACTACCCCAAGCACACCTCCATAGGCCAGGGGCTGGCAACCAGCTTTGAAGGCACAACAACACAGGGAGGCCTTTTCCTAAGTAACTATACACACAAATGCATCACACTCAATGCAAAAGTTCCGAGTAAAAAAGAAAAGCAACGTACCAATTGCTATAAATAAACCACAATTTGCATCGACCTTTAGAAGTACAAAGAAAGTGCTGAAAGTAAACTGAAACGAAAATGGGAAAAACACGCGCCCAACCAGAAAAGTGCCACAACTTGGCAACAAGTAAACAAAGTAAACAGCTGGGAGAGTCCCACACCTAGAATCCGACTACGACCACCACACGCGGTCCAAGCTCCCAAACTCCTAAGCTCCACTGAAGTCACGACCAACCTGTCCGTCGTCTGTAAGGGCACACCAAGTGTGGGAAAAGCCCAAGCATAGGTGAGTATAAAAATACTCAGTAGGATACCCCGAATTCTCGAGGGAGCAACAAAGGAGGTACCGAAGGATGAGGATTAGATCGAATAGGAAAAGGAAAGGAGTATAACCGAGAGTGCAGTAAAGAGTACAACTCAACCCAAAAAGAGGAAGGAAGTGGGCTCGTCCAAACACAAGGATCAAGAAGCGGTGAGAAGATAAACTTCTTATCGAGTCTCCGCTACCTATTATAGGAGAGTAGACTCGTCCAACCATGAGAAGCTGGACACGGAAAGCACGTGGCATACCCCACATTTCTTCGCCTCTCCTAGAAGGAGAGTAACCCAAACCCAAGCAGTGGGTACTGAAACAAGGTATATAAATATCAATAAGATCAAACTAGAAACCCGAACAAGATCGTAAGGGGATCTCTATCTAGTAGCTCAGCCCAAGAAAAGTGAGCCGCCAACAGTCCTATAAGTAAACACCATTTATGCTCGACATCCCGCACGTCTACCCCGAACTGCAAGTCAAGGGGCTCAAATCACATCACCTTGACACTATCCGCTTTGGGTGGCACTGACTCGCCCGCACAGTTTTAAGTCACGTAATAAGGATGCGTCTCGGTGGGGAAATATCCCCTCGTACTTGAGAGTTCTAGGGGAATGTCGAATCACACCTCCTCATGGCCCCGCATTCGAGAGGTCTCCTCAGAGTCGACAGGAGACCCCTTCCCAGCCCTGCTGGAGGGTAATCCCTAGAAGTTGATGGGTTCCCACTAGAGGGTGACCCGACAAGAGTTGACGAGTGCCACACCGCCCAGTCCCATAAAAGGGTAATCCACTGGAGGGTGACCCGACTAAATTCGTCGACGAGTCCCAATGCCCAGTCCCGTTAAAGGTTACTCCACTGGAGGGAGGCTCAGAACCGTCATCGGGGACCACTTCTCAGCCCAACTAGAGGTAAAACCGGCATCGGGGACCACATCCTAGCACCGCTGGAGGTAAGCCCAGCATCAGGGACCACATCCCAGCCCCGCTGGAGGTAAACCCGGAACTGCTCTGGCTATCCCTAATGGATGGTACTGCTCACTGAACACCGTTTTACTGGCCATCCCTGCTGGATGGTACCTCACTGGCCATCCCTGCTGGATGGTACAACTGGCCATCCCTACTGGATGGTACCTCACTGGCCAGCCCTACTGGAAACATCCTCCTGGGTAGAGAATCAATTCCAGTGTAATGCGTTGGTCACACTGAATCCACAAGAACTCTACCAGGGAACACGACGGGTCAGGAGAAACTCCTCGGGCCTCTCAGGGCGATCACGCTTCAATCTGCTGAGTCACTATCGAAGCGGAACGAGACAACTCATCCCAGAAAGTGGGGAAACACCCACGCTATACGAGCACACACAATCGTAAATGGGTTTTCAGTACGGTGAAGGGGGAACAATACTAAAACCCCTCACAGCTGAAGAAACAGAGGAACCAAACCATCTTTGTCGGCCAAACGAGAATAGGACCTGGGGAAAACTCAACCCTGCTGGTCAACAAACAAGAACGGGACCAAGGGAAAACTCAACCCTGCTGGTCAAAAAACGAGAACAGAGGGACCCTCTACGTCGCGAGAGGTCAAATGTATGCAAAGAAGAGCACATCACCACATGGGTCCCACACGATGGGTGGCCCCAAGTGAACTCCAACCAAGTGCACAAACTTTCTCAGGTACAAACAATCACATGTACCTCCAAGCGTTCCCATATACTCCCATAGTATACCATGCTTCCAGTCCCAAGGCTATCGTGCACATGGCACCCAACGTCAACGCGAAGGTGTAAATGTAACAACTCCAACTTTCCACGACATCAGCCCAGCAACAGCCAACAACATCTCTTCAAACATTTACTTCACTCATGCAGGAGTGCACATGATCACAGGCCAAGGGTTCTCTACCAACACCGTAGGAAGAATCACCACTAGTTCACCTTACATGTTTACACATTTAAGGAGATCTCTAAAGAGACTCCACACATCCAAATGGATCTTACCATTGTAATCCTCACGAAAAAACATTCAAGTTAGGTTATTTACTCGCCTCAAAAGGATAGACGATGTAAAAGTCCTCTGACACCGCTTTATGCCCGAACGACATCCCATTATCCCGAGACTCAGCCCTGAAAACAATCGGGCGCATCACACCATTGAGATTCCCTCGAAAAAACACATCAAAAGGACTGCTCACTTGAGTGCTGATATCCGGAGAAAATATGCATTCCGACATACCGAACATGAGCGGTTCTACATGGGACCCGCATCCCAATCCTGAAGCTCAACGAACGGATCACACTGTAGTGATCCTCTCGAAAAAGTACACAAGATGGACTATTCAATTGTCCAAAACGGACACCCAGTGATTAAGCTGGAAATCACCGCCAACTCCCAAAACGGCCCTCGTGGGGATCACAACTGCGTGCTGAATTTAAGCCGGCGGATTGCGCCATTGTAATGCCCTCGTAAAAACACCAAAGATAGACTGCTCGCACGACCCAAACATACGTCCTATGAAATAGTTGTAAAGCACTACACACAGCTCGAAAGATTGGTCGTGGGGCCCATGCCTCAACTCCGGCTTCAACGGACGAAACCATACTTGAAACCATCGCCTTGGGACCAGGGTTTCAATGCCATTTACAGAACTCATAACAGATGTCAGATGCGTCCATGCCGCTCAAAACACGAAAACCCATGAAAAATGTCAATCTTCTTAACGCACATGACGTGCCACCGAACCCTCCGTTTAGGGAGTTAAAACCCCCGAAACCATCTAAAATGCTTTGTCTTGACACCTGGAGTACACTGCCGCAGACTGAACGCAAAACAGACACCCTTAGAGAATGTTACGGGTGCCCAAAACTAGGGGTGAACCCCTTGGGCTGGACAGGCATAGGCCAGCTGGCCGGCACGGCCTGGTCCGGCCCGGCTCATCGCGCCAGCCCATGGTCCAGACTCGTGGGCCGACCATGGACACGCGGTCCACGCACGGACCGGTCCACTGTGCCGCGCTGCGCTCGCCCACCGCCTGAGGACCCCGCCGACGTCGCCCGCTTTCGGCCTACCCTACTGCCGAGCCGCCATGGACTGCCCGGATTCCTGGGAATGATGTGCCGCACGCTCGTAGAAGTCGCCGCCGCCGGAGCCCGCCGGACCACCGTGCGACCCGCCGGAAAATCTTTAAAAAGGCCAGAAAACATCCGGGGGCTACCCCAGATGCCCCGGGACTCAGATTTTCGATCTGAAAAGGGCGATGGAAACCTCGAATCATGATCTAAACGAAAATGGCCTTCGCCTAATGATTTGGAAGAAATTAGACAATTTAAAATGAGTTCAAAGGTAAATACAGGAACAATAACGCAAAACGTAACCTCCTACCTCGTTGGGCGTAGCCCGGAGCATTGTCGTCGATCTGTCGGAGCCGCCCCCGCCTACTGGAGGGATGGAGGAGAGTAGAGGGGTTCGTCCATCGTTGGGATATCCTTCCACCAGGGAAGAAAAACCAAAACAAGGGGGTTGGGAGTGTTTAAATAGAAACACTTAAACTCTCGCACGTCGGTCCCGTACCCGAACCCTTAGCCGGGACATGGTTAAGCCTCCCCTTGGGTAAAAACCACCCTCCGAGCACAATGGTGGTCTCTGAATTTCAATCAGTGGCCCCATTCCAAAGTTATTAAACTCAACGCATGAGGCCACCAATTTACGGAAATGCGCATGGGGCTATTTTCACCAAGGATCCACGCCTGTGAAACTGACACCCCACATATGGTAAACTATAGGCTTCAGACTCAACGATTCCCTCAGTTTTCCAATCCTAGCTACCATTTAAGAGATACTTGAGTTAATCCATTAAACTAATAAATTAATTATTTAATTTATCCCTTTAATGTTCCGGAAGCGAGTGAGGGGTCCAAACGCCCCGCGCTGACATGTTTTATATCGTTCTGGGGGTAAACACCCCATTTTTGACGCATTCGTACACTCATATTTCTGATCCAGATCACCGTTTAGGATTTATTTCATTTATTTGGCGAGCCCAGTGTGAACGCACTGAATATTTAATTCCATCCACACCGGGGCTCGGAATCGCACGCCGTCGAAAGGCGCTGCTCTGGAATAACATCAAGAATATTCCAAAATCTTTTATAGAAAAAAAATGTGTTCTTACAATAAATATCACCATCATTAGAAATGATCTATGAAGAAATAAACTCCAATTCCTTATGATGATTAGAAATATTTAAAATGCATCATTTTCATTATTGATTGTACGTACTAGAGTTTTTGTCTAATGCTCGATGTGAGTCTCCTTTTAAAGAAAATGTTGTAAAAAAACTCCATTGGATAGATTTGGTAAATCTCTATCATATTTATAATAGTATAAACATCAACTTGTTTCAACTACTTATGAAATTAGTATATTTATTCCCTCACACAAGTTAATTTGTACTTATATAGTGATCATTAATCCAATAGATGTGGTTTGGAATAGAATTTTAACCTAATAAATTTTTGTAATCATTAATTGGTTATACATTATTTTGATTACTAGAAATTCATTTTACAAGAAAAAAAAACTCATAAACTGAAAAAAAATGTCAAATTTGATTATTATAATGTTTATTATTATTTCAAAAATAAATAAATAAAATGGTTCATTTAATTGAAAATATATTCATTTCTATTGAAAGTAACATTACTTTTGTGCGGACCATTTTTGAAAAGGATGTCAGGGTATACTTTTTTTATTTCCATCTATATCCATATTTCTCTTATCATTATTCTGACATAAAAACTCAAAAAAGGGGCGGAAAACCCATTGTATCAAGATATATGGCTTCATAGCAATGTGATAGAGCATAGAGTGGAATATTTTCTTAGGAGTAGTTGTTTTATTCTTCAAATCTACATATTCCATGACTATTCATGAAATTTATATTATCCATCTCTCAGATACAATAATATATTTAGAGTGATCCCCACTTCGATACCACTTATTATTCACAAATATAATTAAATAACTAAGATATGGGTTGAATCATTTATGACATTTTTTTGAGTTATTAATTTTTAACTCGTCCTATTGAACTTAATAAGATTTTCAATCCACTATTTTATTTCTCGTATCAACAACTTCATGTGAACCAATAATAATAAGTAGATAACTAATTCTATTAATAAGATTCATATGAATGGGATACACATTTCCATTTCAGTAATACCCCAAACATGGATTATCCCATATTCCCAACAATAATCTAAAACATATAGTTTATTTCTCTCTCCACCACCACCATATTCTACCATAGAATAAAATCATTTATCAATAATTGATAAAATAAATAAATACCTTTCAATATCTCATGGTGTTTTCTACACCACATAATATTGATCCTCCTCCACGAAAGGATGTATTAGTATGTTTGAGAATGTACACCTACTGTAACTTTAGTTTTAAAAAAAATCTTGAGAACTCATCCAAATCATGAGTGATTTGTACCTTCCTAAACTCTTCATTAATTATCAGGTGAACTGTAGACCTCGATGTTCTTGAATCTCTCTACGATTTTACTCCTTATCCCACCTTGATAATGATGTATCTAGAACTCATTAATTATATAGAAATGTATATGACTTCCCAGTACTTCTTAATAGTATATATATCATTAAAAAACTAAACAGATTTATATACATAGAATAATATCACATGGATTTTGTTTTTAATATTCAAAATATAGAAATACCATGACGTTAGATATGTAAAAAATTTAATAATTCAAATTAGTCAATATATTCTAGATTCATTCCTCATTAATAATATTATAAATCCCGAGTGAAAACTTTCAAATAAAACTCTAAAATTATTATGATTTATTCTTTTATACAATATTATAATATTATGATCTCATCATTAAATAATCGTCTTATTTTTATTCCATCATAAACTCTAGTTCCATGTATTTTAGCATCATTGTAACATGGATCATATAGATTATATCACAGAACCCACATAAATAATTATTTGGTTGAATCATGATCATAACATATTACCCTTCACCTCTATAAAATAATTATAATGACTGTATGTTTCAAATGGTCTTCAAATGTGGGTTTTCACTGAACATAAAACATCCAATGACATATCAATAATAATAAATTTCATTATGTGCCTATATTCCTTAGGCAAAATTTAATTCGGTTTTATGTGAAAAATGATTTAGAATTCACATTCATCAATAGGATGGGAGGTTTGTCATATTTCACCTTATTGGGGGGGGGGACTTATTACATACATTGGTACTATATTTTATATTGAATATGTTTTTGTGAATCCTTTCCAAATCTTAATGTGGGATCTGAGCCATCGATCAGAAAAAAGATATGAAGACATGTGAACATATATTTGTATTAGAATCCCACCATCATTCAGTTTTTAATTATTTATGGATTGGTTTCAATATTTATTTTTGGGAACTCTAGAATTTATCAACTTCTAGGGAGGTAGTAATTCTATTGGATTCGCAATTAGGACCATGAAAATGGAATCCTCTATATATTAATGAAAGGTATCAAAAGCAATATATTTTTTACCACATAAAAGGAAAAATAACACCTTTTAATATAATGTCACAATGATTATTCATTGTAGTTAAATTTCAAGTAGTAGGAAAATATAGGTAATTTTTTTCCAAATAATCATTTGTGTGGGACTTTTGAATCAGAATCCCTTTATGATTTTTCCTATATTTTGTTAACTAAAATTAATAAGGTATGGATCGTCTTCGAAGGAGTCTCAAGGTCTTCATCAGAGAAGGATGATTCTCCTCACACTGATCAATATAATTTGTTCATATTCCCATCAGATATGAGGAATCTATCTTATTTTGGAGATTACACCAAATTGGGGGCACATAAATGGGATCCAACAACTGTATGTCTCATATATGTATATATGAGAAACAAGAAGAGAATCTTGACTCATATTTGATTTGTATACAAGGATGATTATATCATCATATGATGTAAACGAAAAAGAAGAGTAGAATTTTCATTCAAGGAATAATGGGTTATATTATGATCGACACACAATAGAATATGAAATATTTATAATATATTGTTGGAACCTTAAAGTGGAATCATGCATATCCCAGTTAACAATAATCATTTTTGACATGGTTTGAATGACATGGTTTAATGTCATATGTGGTGAATGGTATTTCCAATATAACATCATACATTAATAGTGTGCACTATATTGTTTAGAAACATACATCTAGGGATTTAAATTTATTCCTACAACACATCTCAATTATAAGAAAAATTTATAATCTAAACATATTTTACATTATGATTCATGATGGTTGTCTGAAATAAGAGATAAATGATCAGTCATATTACAATTATGAAATAGTTCTGTCATGGTGTGACTAATCAATCATGAATGGTGAGATAATATAACAAGAAATGTAGATTACACATTGGTGCTTCACTTTGAGGTAGTGTTGGGTATTACACATAGTAGGAATCCCATATATGATTCATATATTATAAAATGTGGAAAAACATGATATATATTAAGGGTTGAACATGAAGCACCATTTGAGGTAATTTTATCGATTTCATCTAGTATTATCCTATATTGAATTCTTTTCTATATAATTGGAGAATTATAAGGGATAGTGAGGCTTATTCATGAGCCACCATTAGATTCTCGACTTGGTAAGTGACTCATGTAAATGAAATATGGATTGGATCTTAAACCTAGTATGAGGCCACTATATAGTTATGTACCCCACCCCTCTCTTATCTACTGGTGAAAGATTAATTAATGGAGATTATTAATTTTGGGGCATCAACCTATTATTATGACCATATATATTTTTATAGGAAATGGAGAAAGTTGAATGTTATATTTTGTGTTCCAATACGTGTATCTACCATTTATGAATTTTAGGGATCCAATAAGAGTATCTCAAATCCCATATTATATAGAAACTAAGATAAGTTCCTTAACTCTTGGTTTATATAGTGTATATGGGTTCTTAATTGTGAGACCTAGTTTATTTTTCACCCTTATCTGATACCTATGTGAATTAGTGATTAACCTTACTTAGGTCTACAAAATTTTATTATCCCAATGGAGGGATAATAAAGATCACAAGCTTCAGTAAGGGATAGTGCTGGTTCTTAGCCCATGTGTAGTGATTACTAGGTATAATTATCCCTAGTATAGGGTCCTTGGGGATGTCTCACCATTGTAAACTGGATTGGGTGAACTACTACCTATGTGAATGGACATTGGTGAATGGACACCCATGTGAAGAGCACTGGGTGAATAGTAAATAAGTAAAATCCCTCCCTAGTGACATGACACCCAATTTGAGGATTTCTTATTTAGAGGGACTCCTGATTAAATTGTCACCTCGGTATAGTTTTTCCCTAGTGTTAGGTCTCCCAAGTATAGGGTCTCCCTTTCCAAGGATCATACTAAAAAAGTGATGATATAGTGGATGATATCCCTATTCGAGGGTCACACTAATGGAGGTTATCCCTTGTGGAGGTTTTTTCTAGTGTATGATCATCATAGTGAAGGGTTTCCCTAGTGAATGGAGACCATAGTGGAGGGTCACCCAAGTAGATCAATTCCCTAATAGAGGGTAACCTATCTGGATTGTCTACCAATTAGATTATCAACCTAGAGAAGGGTTTCCCTAGTGTATTCTCACCCTTGTAGTCAATTTACATTGTATTTGATCATCCTAAAAGAGTGCATACCTGTTTTAGGGTCACCCTAATCAAGGGAATCCCTATTATAGGATCACCCAAGTTGATGGTCCCCCTATCGAGTGTCTAATTCATCTTTATGGAAATACCAAGTTGGTTAAGATCCTAATTCGAACACCCTCGTGTGTCAGCATAGTGGACCTATATACCGGATCACCCTAGTAGCTAGCTCAAGTGAGGGGCTCTAAAATTGGTTAGTTAAACAATGATCCAAATTATTTTGGTATTCCATCTGCGAGACTTTGTGTGTGTGTGTTTTGTTTTTCAAAAAATTGTGGTGATGGTTCTATTTATAGAATATACAGAGTACCTTGGAGATATGTGTTTTGTGATTGAGAAAGTCATGATAAAGATCTTTGTAGGTAACTTCATAAAACAGGCTAGGAAAATGGACTTGTATTAATGGGACTTAATCACTGCCAAAATTCAAATATTCATATCTTTTGATCTGTAAGCCTATTTTGGTTCTGTGATTATTCAAATTGAAACTTTTGAGGATAACTAAACCCCATTAGATGGTGTATATTCAATAGATGTATTTATATGAGTACAATAAGTTCATATAGGACCCTAAAAAAAATTTGTCTTCAGAACCCCTTTTCTACAATTTATGAAACCCATGACCCACTCCTAGAAGGAGTTTCATACAATTAGGTTCTAAAATTTGAAAACACCCTTAAGGTATCCCATTGACACTATGTGTCAAAATACCATGTGGATCATTAATAATACATTTATGTCTTACATGGGTAGGGAGATAAGAACATTAATCAATCTCATCTTCGGTAGTCTAAATGTGGATACTAACATAGGATTTGAAGTCATATGCATGCCATAAATTTTATAATAATAATATCATAGGATAATATTTCATAAAATATATCTCAAGTGAAAAGGAAAATCCACCGTAAAATAATTCTCATTCACATTGTATAATAAATTAGAAGATAATTCTATAAAGGATAATTCTTGTGCATGTTAGTAAATTTTACTTTTGATCTCTCATGTTCATCGCATGTAGGTTAATTAGAATAGTAAATACTTCATCATGATCTAGAAAACCATCTAAGACATATATATTGATTTCATGTATGGATCTACCATATACCTAGACTGATCTTATGAACAACGTTCAAAAAAAACACATTTTAAATCATCTTATCAACATTGATATACTAACAAAATCATACAACTATTAAGTTTAGTGGATTAGAAAATAAATAAACCTTTCTATATTTCATGTAAACCCGCCACATAAGAAGGTGACCATATGATGAAATGAATAGTGGATCAAGCACACATAAGAGTCCAACTGATCATGTCTATCTATGATAATAAATTATAAAATTGATAATCTTCAAATCAATACGTCATTAATTCATCTATATACTTTCATAATGAATATTGTGTCGCTTCCAACTTAATCTTGAAAGTTTATATACAATTTGAAACACTTTTATTTGATTTCATTGATGAACATCAAGTCAAAAATTAGTTTCAGGGTTTATTATATACCTAAAGAAACATTGCATTTTCAATAAATAATGAAATCAAATCACCCAACTTAAGGGCTTGGATTTTTAATCGAGCGTGAATTCCTATTTCAAATAATGAATCTATAAAAATATTCCATGAATCATTTTAACATAATTTGATAAATATATGTTGTATTGATTAAAATAATTTTTACACACCCCACTATGAATAACACTACCAATCATCATTCCATTATTCTAAATTTTTTCCCTTTATATTTTATGCCTGAAAAGTAATCATAAAAAAAAACTGTTTCTAATTTTCTAATAGAAGTGGAACATCATTTTGATGTGAATCAGATAGAGGAGATGGTGGGTGTGATCAAAATTGAGTTTGTTTGGTTATGTTCATGTGAGTGTATATTGATGGTTATTGGAGAATCCGTTTTGGTGAGTAGTTATAATTTAGAAGGAAAATGATTCCATAGATGATTCATTAGATAATGGTATAGTGCAAATTTGGGCAAGAAAGAAAAAACAAAGAGGAACTGAGATATTAGAAACTACAAAACTACATGGTGTGTTGTCATGGTGGAATAGAAGTGTCTATTAGATATCAATGACTGAAAGTGTTGCACTTTTTTATAAGAATCACACATCATGTGACCCATGTAACATACTCTGTAGTTTGAATTATAGAAGTTAATAGTGAATATATTATAGAAGCTGTCTATTCAGCGGGTTACGTACACCATGGGGGGCCATTAAATTCTATATATAATAGACAATCAATATAAATGTTTACAGAAAGTACATTTAGATTAAGACATGTGGAGAAAAATTCCACACAACACATAGTAGACACTGTATTCTCATTAAAATGACTCGATTAGTTTAATCACTACATTTCCAGGTGGGTGAATAGTCTCACAGATGATATACCTCCTCAGACATGTAATTTAGGTGAATCATATTTATCATTCTTGGAGATTTATACACACATTATATACATATCTGTATATTCCATGTATTAAGGTGTGTGGCATAGTTTTCAATTGATATACAAGCCCAGATTGAATAATGACTCCCTCATGTTATTTATGCTATTATACATTCCATTTAGGTCAAATCTATTTGGAATATCACATTGATATATCCCTTAGGTCTCAAATTTCATGTAACCATTATACAAATTCCCTGTATTAGTCCAAATTTAGTGTTTTCCATAACATCTAACTCAGGTTTTCAAGAAAAACACATGATTAATCCCCTTCTAAGATTTTTTACTTCTAGATTCAAATGAATCATGTCCTATTACATCATTAATTATTTTTATAACATCAGGGATAATAATATATATTATATATTAGTATTTATTCAATTGTGAGTGATTCATTCAATATTTGAACATTCTCAGTAACCCTAGGGATGTTTTTTTGGATAGGTAATGTGACCCCATATATATAATGGATTTGATAAACCCCCCATTAAATTTAGGGCACAGGAAATCGATTTATTGGTTTCGGATCCCCCAATCAAGCATGAGGTTAGTTGTAACACCCCGAAATTTTATGAAAAATATTCTTTTAAATTTCATTAATGTCTTGTGTTGTACGCTACACCAAAAGGAGCTTGCACAACACGCATCCTTGTCTTGCCTTGCATTACACTCAATCACGACCTTCCTCGATAGCGTGTGTAATACGCAATACCGAGTTTCACTAAACAACGATATGCTATTAAAATATTATTAAAACTAGCCGTTATGAATAGTAATAACCACTTTTTAAAATTCTGTAAATCTTATTTTACAAAATCAACTTCATTCTTGGATTCGGAGTATCGAATTTAGCCTAAGGTGAAATTTTGGTACTTTTCGGATAACTTTCATATTCTGATGAATAGTGAAAAATTACTAAATTATAATTAAAAACAACTTTTTTAATCGAAATGATTAATAGTGATAAATTATTAATTTGAGTGGTTTTAAAGTATATTTAGAATATATTTTTATAATTTAATACAATGTTGGTCATTGGATGTAATTTCACATTTAAACTAGACATAAACAAGTGTCAATCTTTTGATAGATATTGTTTCTTAAAAACACGCTATTTGTTTTAACAGCGGGATTTAATTATAAAATTAATTAATGCAACTTCTATGTTATGAATTTGGTAAAATAGATTTCATTTTTTGAATTCGGAATATGAAATATAGCTTAGGATGAAATTTTGGCGTTGTTCTGAAAAACATCAATTTTTGATGAATAGTGAAACTACTAAGTGGGAGTTAAAAAAAACTGAATTTTTCATAAAACTTAATTTTTCCGCTTCTGTGAATGGAATTTCGAAAATCCGAGAGACACGGTTAATATCAAGGACTAAAATGTGGTTCAATGAGATGAAAATAATTTTTTGGTGAATAGTAACTTTTTACTATTTTTACCGCGGTTAATAGTAAATAGGGTAACTAAGGGTAAATATGATATTACTATTACCCTAACACATGTCCTAATTCTATTGGACAAGTGTAATTCGACCAAAAACAAACTTAGGAATAAAATATGACCATTTAGGCCCACTTGGATTAGATTAGGACATTTATTATTAATTTATTTAAAGAAGGGTTAAAATAGTTAAAATCAAAGTTTAATAAGTAAATCATTTTTAATATAGGGTTATACATAAGATAAATTCGATTGTAAATATTCATTATAAAGCTAAAAAGATTTCCTACATGATGGTATTTTATTTGTAATTTTTAGACATCAAATAATTTAATTTATTTATGACACAAAGATGATGCAGTAATTATCTTATTAATGAAATATTGACAAAATTGATAATATAAATACCAAAATAAATGTAATTTGAGACTTTTTATGAATTCCAATAATTTTCTAGGTTACTATGATATAGTAATGTTGATTTAATCAACTTGTTTCGAACATTTAATTCTGTTATGACTTTCACAAAAAATCATATATCAAATAGTGTCAAAATTGACACAAAATAGTTTTTAAATCAAATATTATATTATTAATTGTTATTGTATTCCTAAAAATCTAAGGTTCGGCCAAATGACTTAGATAAGGATATATATATTAATAATAAACAATTTGGGGTTCTTTTGTCATGTTATAGTAAGTTTATTAACCATATAGTGAAAGAAAACAAAAAGACACGGTAAAAGTTAAATTATTTAACTTAGAGTTAAATCTAATTGATAAGGTTAAAATAATATCCTAAACTTGTCTAAATTCTATTGGTTGATAGTATTTCGACCCATCCCCACTTTAGCTTCGAAATAAGACCCTTTGGAACCATTATAAACCGATTTTGACTTTAATATAAAATAATATTTTGAGATATTCCTAAGGTGCCCCTCTCCTCCCCTATAAAAGGACACCTCCTCCCCCTCCTCCTCACACCAATTTGAGCACTCAAGCTCGGCCAACCCCTGCCAATTTCTACTCTCCACTTCCCTAGAAACATCCTAGAGGTTCTGGTCTTCCTCAAAGACCAATTTTAGTGCCCTAAGAGGAGGTCTCAAAGAGGCACTTCAAAGAAGAGGTAATTACCGTTACCAATTCTTTCATCTTTATTTCTTCATCCACTTCTTCTTCTTAGGTTGTTTCATATTTAAGTAATAACATCAGTATCACTCATATACTGATATGTTATTATAAGTATGAAACAACCCTATTTCACCATCTATCCATCCTACGGAAAAAGAAATCACCGCGCGTGCGTACGTACGGAATACCGTCTCCACGCCGTGGTGTAATCTATTTTCCACCACCACCTTACATGGATGGGTATAATGGTGTAAAGAATAACTATACATAGTTATTACAACATCATATTGATTCTGATATATTGTATAATCCACTCCAATTCAATTCAATATTTATGGAAATGATATCATCGCTCGTGCGTACGTACGGAATACCGTCTCCACGACGCGATGAGATTCATTCTCAATGATTAACCATTCATGAATGATTATAAAGTATATTTAATAAGTACTAATGAAATATATGACATAATAACGATACTGGATTTATGTATATTTATATGTATTTCATCTACTTAATTCCATTCAATTCAATAAGGAAACGAAAACAGCGTTCATGCGTACGTACGGACTACCGTCTCCATGAACGGTGTATTTCATTCCATTATCAATATATTATATATATATGTATATTCTGAATATATATATTATATATAAATCATGTTTTACATTCTGGATATAAGGTATCTATAACCTTAAAAAGAAGAATAAGAATGTATTCGGCAAAACACGCATAAGAACAAAAGGCAATAAAGACCCTAGTAACAAGTAACAATGAAATATTACTAACAAGAAGCTAAGAATATGACCATATATGATATCATATCAATATGTATGATTCTGGAATTAGTCAATAACATGATTTAAATTATTATACAGGAGGTTCGGACACTTACAATGCAAGTCGGACCTATGGTAAGGGAAATATCACAATCTCATTTTTATCCGAGATTGTTTATTCGTAAGTATTTACTGGGGTATATTTTCTCATCCACATCCATGTTCCCTCAATATGTAATATTGTTTCCATCCACTTTCAATAGTTTAAATCCAATTTTACCCTTAGGTGAGTTTTTAGTAAAGAATATGAAAGGAATCTTTTGTCGTTTTTCCGTACGAGGTACTTTTTGACTTTTCCGACAAAAGTACGAAGAATGTTTTTTTTAACTTATACGGCACGAACGGATTTATACTGTTTTATAAAGCCTTATTTTCATGAAGCTTCCTCTAAAAGATTTCATGACTATTTTCAATAAAATATATTTCTTTTAAAATTGCATGATGTTTTGTGAAAAGAAATTGATTTTAAAGAAGAAAGGATATTTTCCTCAAGAATTCATTTCAAGTGTTTTATCAAAAGTATTTTCCATCTAAGATAATAAAGGGTTCTGTTTCTATCCATATTTTTACATTGATTTGACTATGTTGTGATGGAATTATGTTTATGAATTCCTTTATCTTATATGAATGGTTTTATGATGTCATGTTGTTTAAGAATCCCATTTTATTACATGGGTTATGAAATGATGTATGATTTATGATTTTGTGGCACACATAAGAATGGTATCATTAAGAGATGGGTGGGACCTATATCTCCCTCCAATGCATTGGGTAAAGATTTTATATCTCATGAGATAGACATGGCTGGAATGGTAGGTTATACCGGTTCAGTGAAACAGGACTGAAACGAGGATTACTCGATTCAGAAAGGGACTTTGTCCACTAAGATAGTCTTGGCAATGAGTCTTGACTAACAAGAAATGATTCTCTATGATTATGTGTGTATGCCACAATGAGTAATGTTTTAAGTTATGATTTCATTTTCACTTATATGATTTATCCCACGTTATGATATTATGCTCTCTTTTGCAGGTTAAGATTTCCAAAAGCTATGTTCTTATGTATATGATGTGATTGATATTTCTTTTGTTTACCCTTACTGAGCATTTGAGCTCACTCTTTTATGTTTTCTTTTCCCCAGGATATAAAGAAAGGTTTTAGTTAAAAAAAAAGAAGATCTTTATGGGAGATGTTGAAGATATTTCACCACGATTAGAAGATTATAGTCCGAGTTTCCAAAGACACTAAACTATTACGGTCCTTGTGTGTGTGTTTTTGTAATGTACTAAGTATTCCGCAAAAATAATGTAATGTACATGTACGTCAAGCTTCGGGTCTCTACAGTTGGTATCAGAGGAAAGGTTTAGTCAACCTTTGGAAACTAGGATGCGAAAACGTTAGTGAGATCCCTAGAGATATTTCTAAGGTATGTCTAGGGATGCCCCTATGGATAAGTATACGTATAGGATATAGTTCTAGAACTATGGTAACGATATTAGATTAAACCAAAGGTGATAGATATTTAAGTTACTCCCCCTTTATTACGATTTTTTCATCTAACACTATTCTGTTTGGGTTTTAGAAAATGGCTGGAAACAAGATGATTCACAATAATGGAGGATATGATGGACAATGAAATGATATTCTTCATGAGCAACCAAATGAAATGGGATTTGGATGTCCAAACATCATTATTATGCCGAATCAGCAATCTCATAATATGATCAATAAAGTAAAATTTGGTAAGTTTCCTGACTCGGCTAATAAGAGAAAGATGGAGTTTCATGAAGATCATAGAGGAAAGAAAGTTCAATTTCCCCTATGTAATTCATGTGGGAAGAGGCATCAAGGAGAATGTTTCAAAGGAACTAGAAGATGCTTTGGGTGTGGAAAAGAAGGACACAAAGCAAGTAAGTGCAAAGGAAAAGGTTCAATTAACACCATGGATGAGGATAATGGTATTGCTACGACATCAACAATGGTAAAATGCTTTAAATGTGGAATGTACGGGCATTATGCAAACCAATGCCCTAAAGGAAAGACTCATGAAGAGAATCAGTATGGTCATATGGGTAGTATTTATGTGGATGATGATGAAGAGACTACAAATGATATGTGAGATGAAAGAATTTTTGAAGCTCGGTCAATGGTTTGAGAATGTAGTGGAATGATTACATGTTTATCATGTGTAAATTTTGGAATAAAGAGACATCTATGGATTGTTACACTGTTGTCTTTCCTTAAGCTTTGAAAGTGTATGATTAATGGTACAAGTATCCATGAAAGGTTATTCAGATATTTTTGGAATGTAGATGATATGCGCATAATGAAGGGATAAGGAGAAAATTAAATGTTTGATAGTATTCATGAGCTCATGATTGATATAAGGACTAAGTGATATCATGGTTTGACTATATAGAATTTTGAGGATTTTGGTATATGGAAAGTATTAACTTTTAACTGCACTCATGTTTTCACTAAGGTATTCAAGAGAATACACGATTAAGGACTTTGAATGTTTGGAATGTGACCAACAAGACATATCTTATGATATGTGGGGATCAACGACAGTATTAAATCTCTGGTAATCGATGTCACTATATTATGAGAGTAGACTGCAGTAGTATGTATAAGCCTAAATATTAGACTGGATTATGTTGGACATAAGTTAGTATTGTTTAAGGATAGAAGATTTTCGATATTATTGATGGGATGTTATAGTAACGTAGTTTTAGAAAAAGGACAACCTGCAGGACGGGCGACAGCCCATCGCTTCAGACAAGGCTGTAGGAATCGAACCCACAACCAAAGTGCGACTGGCCTTTATCACCTACCACTGACCTACAGGAAGTCCATGTTTAGTAGAATCTAGTTTGATTATATTAAGCAGTATGATATATGAAGTATAAGTCCATTTTAGGAACCATATATGATTAACCTCACTATAGAATGACTTATAACTTTTGCTAACCTTTTGTTTGAGACAGATGGAATGAACAGTCATTCTATCACATGATCTGCTAACACTTCACGAATAACAAATTCAACTTCATTTATTTAAGAGATGAAGTGGAAATTGTTCAAGGCACGAACAACAGTGAGATTGTACCAAAATAAAGTAAGTATTTACTCTAAGCAAATTTTCAACTTTAGGGAAATGATCTTGAAAACCAAAAATGTTGTCCTAGTGATCTTATACCTGATGAATCAGATGGTACCTTATATCATCACAAATCTATGGATTTGTGATTACTGGCTTTTCCATAGCCATGTTCTCTACCACTCTCCATCAGAACATGATGGTTAGATTTCTCTTCCATATCCATATTTTCACCTATGTGGAAACCCAATGATTAGTTTATTTGGGTAACCGTTACGTTTCATACTTTTGTTTTTAAAGATTGGTTTTGGTATTTCTTTTTACAATGTGGGTTTCTATTAAAGAAACTTTCGAATAGTGAACCATTTATAACCCCGACGAATTTCGAGGGCAAAATTCATTTTAAGGGGGGTAGAATGTAACACCCCGAAATTTTATGAAAAATATTCTTTTTAATTTCATTAATGTCTTGTGTTGTACGCTACACCAAAAGGAGCTTGCACAACACGCATCCTTGTCTTGCCTTGCATTACACGCAATCGCGACCTTCCTCGATAGCGTGTGTAATACGCAATACCGAGTTTCACTAAACAACGATATGCTATTAAAATATTATTAAAACTAGCCGTTATGAATAGTAATAACCACTTTTTAAAATTCTGTAAATCTTATTTTACAAAATCAACTTCATTCTTGGATTCGGAGTATCGAATTTAGCCTAAGGTGAAATTTTGTTACTTTTCGGATAACTTTCATATTCTGATGAATAGTGAAAAATTACTAAATTATAATTAAAAACAACTTTTTTAATCGAAATGATTAATAGTGATAAATTATTAATTTGAGTGGTTTTAAAGTATATTTAGAATATATTTTTACAATTTAATACAATGTTGGTCATTGGATGTAATTTCACATTTAAACTAGACATAAACAAGTGTCAATCTTTTGATAGATATTGTTTCTTAAAAACACGCTATTTGTTTTAACAGCGGGATTTAATTATAAAATTAATTAATGCAACTTCTATGTTATGAATTTGGTAAAATAGATTTCATTTTTTAATTCGGAATATGAAATATAGCTTAGGATGAAATTTTGGCATTGTTCTGAAAAACATCAATTTTTGATGAATAGTGAAACTACTAAGTGGGAGTTAAAAAAATTGAATTTTTCATAAAACTTAATTTTGCCGCTTCTGTGAATGGAATTTCGAAAATCCGAGAGACACGGTTAATATCAAGGACTAAAATGTGGTTCAATGAGATGAAAATAATTTTTTGGTGAATAGTAACTTTTTACTATTTTTACCGCGGTTAATAGTAAATAGGGTAACTAAGGGTAAATATGATATTACTATTACCCTAACACATGTCCTAATTCTATTGGACAAGTGTAATTCGACCAAAAACAAACTTAGGAATAAAATATGACCATTTAGGCCCACTTGGATTAGATTAGGACATTTATTATTAATTTATTTAAAGAAGGGTTAAAATAGTTAAAATCAAAGTTTAATAAGTAAATCATTTTTAATATAGGGTTATACATAATATAAATTCGATTGTAAATATTCATTAGAAAGCTAAAACTATTTCCTACATTATGGTATTTTATTTGTAATTTTTAGACATCAAATAATTTAATTTATTTATGACACAAAGATGATGCAGTAATTATCTTATTAATGAAATATTGACAAAATTGATAATATAAATACCAAAATAAATGTAATTTGAGACTTTTTATGAATTCCAATAATTTTATAGGTTACTATGATATATTAATGTTGATTTAATCAACTTGGTTCGAACATTTAATTCTGTTATGACTTTCACAAAAAATCATATATCAAATAGTGTCAAAATTGACACAAAATAGTTTTTAAATCAAATATTATATTATTAATTGTTATTGTATTCCTAAAAATCTAAGGTTCAGCCAAATGACTTAAATAAGGATATATATATTAATAATAAACAATTTGGGGTTCTTTTGTCATGTTATAGTAAGTTTATTAACCATATAGTGAAAGAAAACAAAAAGACACGGTAAAAGTTAAATTATTTAACTTAGAGTTAAATCTAATTGATAAGGTTAAAATAATATCCTAAACTTTTCTAAATTCTATTGGTTGATAGTATTTCGACCCATCCCCACTTTAGCTTCGAAATAAGACCCTTTGGAACCATTATAAACCGATTTTGACTTTAATATAAAATAATATTTTGAGATATTCCTAAGGTGCCCCTCTCCTCCCCTATAAAAGGACACCTCCTCCCCCTCCTCCTCACACCAATTTGAGCACTCAAGCTCGGCCAACCCCTGCCAATTTCTCCTCTCCACTTCCCTAGAAACATCCTAGAGGTTCTGGTCTTCCTCAAAGACCAATTTTAGTGCCCTAAGAGGAGGTCTCAAAGAGGCACTTCAAAGAAGAGGTAATTACCAGTTCCAATTCTTTCATCTTTATTTCTTCTTCCACTTCTTCTTCTTAGGTTGTTTCATATTTAAGTAATAACATCAGTATCACTCATATACTGATATGTTATTATAAGTATGAAACAACCCTATTTCACCATCTATCCATCCTACGGAAAAAGAAATCACCGCGCGTGCGTACGTACGGAATACCGTCTCCACGCCGTGGTGTAATCTATTTTCCACCACCACCTTACATGGATGGGTATAATGGTGTAAAGAATAACTATACATAGTTATTACAACATCATATTGATTCTGATATATTGTATAATCCACTCCAATTCAATTCAATATTTATGGAAATGATATCATCGCTCGTGCGTACGTACGGAATACCGTCTCCACGACGCGATGAGATTCATTCTCAATGATTAACCATTCATGAATGATTATAAAGTATATTTAATAAGTACTAATGAAATATATGACATAATAACGATACTGGATTTATGTATATTTATATGTATGTCATCTACTTAATTCCATTCAATTCAATAAGGAAACGAAAACAGCGTTCATGCGTACGTACGGACTACCGTCTCCATGAACGGTGTATTTCATTCCATTATCAATATATTATATATATATGTATATTCTGAATATATATATTATATATAAATCATGTTTTACATTCTGGATATAAGGTATCTATAACCTTAAAAAGAAGAATAAGAATGTATTTGGCAAAACACGCATAAGAACAAAAGGCAATAAAGACCCTAGTAACAAGTAACAATGAAATATTACTAACAAGAAGCTAAGAATATGACCATATATGATATCATATCAATATGTATGATTCTGGAATTAGTCAATAACATGATTTAAATCATTATACAGGAGGTTCGGACACTTACAAAGCAAGTCGGACCTAAGGTAAGGGAAATATCACAATCTCATTTTTATCCGAGATTGTTTATTCGTAAGTATTTACTGGGGTGTATTTTATCATCCACATCCATGTTCCCTCAATATGTAATATTGTTTCCATCCACTTTCAATAGTTTAAATCCAATTTTACCCTTAGGTGATTTTTTAGTAAAGAATATGAAAGGAATCTTTTGTCGTTTTTCCGTACGAGGTACTTTCTGACTTTTCCGACAAAAGTACGAAGAATGTTTTTTTTAACTTATACGGCACGAACGGATTTATACTGTTTTATAAAGCCTTATTTTCATGAAGCTTCCTCTAAAAGATTTCATGACTATTTTCAATAAAATATCTTTCTTTTAAAATTGCATGATGTTTTGTGAAAAGAAATTGATTTTAAAGAAGAAAGGATATTTTCCTCAAGAATTCATTTCAAGTGTTTTATCAAAAGTATATTCCATCTAAGATAATAAAGGGTTCTGTTTCTATCCATATTTTTACATTGATTTGACTATGTTGTGATGGAATTATGTTTATGAATTCCTTTATCTTATATGAATGGTTTTATGATGTCATGTTGTTTAAGAATCCCATTTTATTACATGGGTTATGAAATGATGTATGATTTATGATTTTGTGGCACACATAAGAATGGTATCATTAAGAGATGGGTGGGACCTATATCTCCCTCCAATGAATTGGGTAAAGATTTTATATCTCATGAGATAGACATGGCTGGAATGGTAGGTTATACCGGTTCAGTGAAACAGGACTGAAACGAGGATTACTCGATTCAGAAAGGGACTTTGTCCACTAAGATAGTCTTGGCAATGAGTCTTGACTAACAAGAAATGATTCTCTATGATTATGTGTGTATGCCACAATGAGTAATGTTTTAAGTTATGATTTCATTTTCACTTCTATGATTTATCCCACGTTATGATATTATGCTCTCTTTTGCAGGTTAAGATTTCCAAAAGCTATGTTCTTATGTATATGATGTGATTGATATTTCTTTTGTTTACCCTTACTGAGCATTTGAGCTCACCCTTTTATGTTTTCTTTTCCCCAGGATATAAAGAAAGGTTTTAGGTAAAAAAAAAGAAGATCTTTATGGGAGATGTTGAAGATATTTCACCACGATTAGAAGATTATAGTCCGAGTTTCCAAAGACACTAAACTATTACGGTCCTTGTGTGTGTGTTTTTGTAATGTACTAAGTATTCCGCAAAAATAATGTAATGTACATGTACGTCAAGCTTCAGGTCTCTACATTAGTACACTCTAGATCTATGTGATATGTGGTCCCCTATACCATATTTGGGGTTAGAAAGCCTCTCATGTGATGGAGTGTGATTCCTCCACCTATAGAGGTTAGTGTTGGCCTAGTGAGATATGCTGCATCTTTGTATTTATTTATACTATGAAACTTTACTTGGTAAATATGCTTCTCAACCAAAATGTAATGGGTCTGACAAAGAGGGAAGTTATCCCTTTTATGAAATTCACTATATAGTGGGGTGCTAGTCCCCCTTATATAATTATAGAGTGGTGGCATTGTAATTATGTGATCTAAGTGGATAGGAAAACATGTGAGTTTAGATATTTCAAAAAATATGACTTGATAGTGATTTTTTGTTTCCAATGAGATCTATCTTATAGTAGGGCAATATATTTTTGTTTTGGGAATCTTCTTTCTTTGAGTAACATTAGTAGAGTGATAGGTATTATCAATTGTGAATTAGAGATACAAGGTTTAGATTTTCCACACTATTTTTAATTTCTTGATAAAAGGAAACAACCTAGTACCATCTGTTCCCATAATTTTTCCACTGGTCTTAATATTAGGTTGATTCATTTTTTCTTATTCACTATTTTTATATGGGGAATACTTCTTAGCATCTTTATAATAACTTTTTAATATGATATTATCCAACACTTATTATTTCTAAATATTCATCAAAAAAAATTTATGTATCATTGGAGAATGTAAAGATTGTGAATTTTGATAAAATATGATGATCAATGGAATATAATGGTTCCTAGTATTGATAGATGGTGATGGTGTTTGTTCTAAGATTTTACAATATGGAGAAATTTTACCTTATCTTAATTCTATTGTATCAGGTTTTATTGTGTTATTTAATTTTTATATCCTCACAAAATTGACTTTTATGGAATTTTTTTACCATTATTGTTATTATCCACACGTTTGTTATATAGTTTAATTAATTTTCCCTTACTGGTTTTTGGTGATTCATTGATATATGTAGTATATTATGTTTTACTTTACTCAAGGTTTGATATAGCATAAATAGTCCAATATATATATTTTTTAGGTGCTAATATATATCTTATAAGAGGGGGGACTAAGGTGAAAAACACTACCAACTATCATCCCATATTAGTTTCTAGTAGGTAAAGTCATGTGTGGATGGTATTAATGTTGTATGAGTCATATAGATATATTTTTATGTAAAATTCCTTTTGAGGATTTTTTTGGTGATTCAATGAATCGATGTTGATGAATATTTAGTTTGGTTAATAGAATAGGGGAACTTGTGTTGGTATAGTATCCATTGTATTGATACACAAGGGATATTAAAAGATATTAATGAACAAGTAAATATAAGTCAATTGTTGTATGTTATAATCATGATTGTATATTCATCGTGTAATGGTAAATATTGGTTTTCAAGTGCTTCCTATATCATGTCACAACAATTTATTTTGGTATCTATTATCCATTCCTATAAAATAATATGTATCTCACTATCATCCAGGTAACATTTATAAATAAGGATTTGGTATATATTGTTAGTGCATGTTCCTATCACCATCAATATGTAAAGTGATGAGATGTTGATTTAAGGATAATATTTTGTGATATTTGTACCATATGTAAAAAAGTTTTATTATGAACAATCATTATTTTAGAAGTCCTTATAGAGCGTATGTAAGTTTGTACTGATGAGAAAACTCATAGGTTGATTATACAGTATGAATATAGTTTTTAAAATCATCCTATGTTCTTAGGTGAGCCTAATATTTGGTAAATATCATATTGGTCGGAGTAATTGAATCATTTTATAAATCTAGGATGGACACCCATTGACTTGGTAGTGGTTTTTACATAGAGCTCCCAACAAGACAGAATGAACTATTATATGATATTCTCTAAAATCATAGAAAAATTATACAATTATGGCAAATTTTAAAGTTTCTTATTTTACAGTTTTATTATGTGATTCATGGGATGGTTGAAGTCTATATGATATAGTAATAACTTTAATAAAACATGATCATGAGTAGGATCACGATGATTTTAGTTTATGTGGTACTAATTTTACATGGTTATATATAGATCTATTTAATCGTGTGAGTTTTATTGAGGCCTTTAAAAGGAAATTATGGTTGTAGATGTGACTTTTTTCATTACTCACTTATGATAGATCCCTTCAAGGAGTTTTAGAAATTGAGGGTTTCAAGGTACTACAACACCCTAGTTCAATAATCTCATAGAGATTTCTTGAGGATGGCTATAATGATTCCATTATGATACCTTAATGATTAATGGGGTGATTAATCATGAAAATTCTTATAGTAGGATTACTAGAATTCTCGAATATGGGTTTTGAAATTAGATTTGTTGTTGTCGAGGAATGTAGAGGTTCATGATTATTCTATCATCTTCCACCATATCCATCTATAAGTGGTCCATTCATGACATAGAGGATAAGAGTAAAGATCATAGATACTTGTGTAAAATATAAGGATATGATCAGGAAGTCACCAATTGTTTATTAGGCCCGAGTAGTGTCTTAAGCACCAATACTCATTCACATTGATGTTATTCTATAAATTTCCTTCCCCGCTAAATCATTTTTCAAGGATTGTATTTTTTTTGTAAGTCTCAAAGTCAAACCTATTTTTTATATACTCCTACTGGTGGTGGACATTTCATCACTCTCTTTTGATAAAAGTGTGATATTTACACCTTATGATATATTTGGTTAATGATATAATTTTATAGGGTCAAAATCAACTGTCATCACCCTTAATGTGGAATAAAGGATCCATGAGTGTTTAAATGCTTGTGTATAAAAATAATTGGATTAAGGTATTCCTATGATGATGAGTGATATATGTGTATCCCTTAATTCAGTAACCTAGAGAAAATGATTACTTTATTACATTAGTAAAAGATACAATCTATCATGACATAAAGGACTGATTAGTTTAGTAGTATTTGTTGACTAAACACATACATGATTTCCATATTACATTAAAAAAGTAAAAAAAATCATAAAAAACATTCACTCATCCCTAAATGTCATTCAAGGAAACAATTTTTATATCCTCTTATATGGAAATCAAAATTAATGGGAAACTAAATTCCCATTAATGAATTCATCCAACATATGTTATAGTAGGTAAATAAGGCATAATCAATTTGGAAATGGTATAAAATAAAAACACATTCCAATTATTAAAAAATATAATAATGAGATAAAACCACTGATAATAAAAACAAAATAGTCAAAATCATAATACTAAATGAATTATCAATCAAGGAAATTTATATTTCATAAAATTATGCACTTTTTCACCAAGTCCTCAACCAATGCATAACGAATATTATTGCCAAGTTATTGGCCGACTCTTTCATTTAATGGGTTGTAATACACTAATTACCCAACTAATGTGTCCAAGTATTTTATATCGTGAGACATTTTGATGCTTAAAGGGGTATCTATAACCTAGCTCCACTCATCACTTGAACATGCAATTCCTTCCTCTTATACTGAATTATAATTTTAATACATTCTATAAATTATTTTTAAATAAATGATTATTTTTATTGAATCAATAACACAAAATACTTCCCATGTCTATGAAATAACACTTTTTTTTATAATTCACAAAAATGAAACCATATGTAAAAATTTAATAAATTTAAGAAAATATCAATTGGGAGAAACAATTCCATATAAATACAGGATACTATAAATATGGATATGTGTGAAAATATAATATACATTAAAATGAAATAGTGATATGGAATGTGATTGTGATAACGATAATAACCACAAATCCAAAAATCAGTAAAAGGTGAAATAAGATAGTCAATTTATAAAACATGAACATTTTGGTAATAAATTAAATAATTCACAAAATATAATTATAAATAGAAAAAAACAATTAAAATAACTTCATTTTAACTTTTTATAATAACAATGTTATAAATCCCTTTCTAAATTCAATTAAATACATTTAGCACATTACAATATTTTTTTAAAGTATTTAAAATAAATTACTATGACATTTAAAAAACATTTCTATAAAAATATCTATAGAAATTATTAAAATTAATATTCAAATTAAATAGTGGTTATAATGGATATAAATTTTTTCGTACATTAAATGTTAAAAATATATTTCACACATTTAGAAAAAAGTACAAAATTACCATTTTAAGAAGATGATAAGAATATTATTTTTAAAATATTGTAATTAAATTAAAACATGAGTGAAAATAAATTAATATAATCACTTATTTATAATGAATAATATTCTTGAAACAAATAAATAAACCATGAATTGGAATAAAAATATAATGGAAAAAATTAAATACAATTTTTTTAAAAGAAACTCTCTTACATTATACTTTTTTTATTACTGATCCATAAAAATAATAAAATATAAATGAATATTCAGTAAACTAATATAAAAATAATAAAACAAAATAGATGGAATTTAAGAGATTATGATCACATAATGTTTCCAAGGGAACTCTGAATATAAACAATCCAAAAATAAATTGATATTTTAATAGAAATCACTTGACTTGGGTGTCTATATAGACATACATACATGATCCTACTAAATAATGAATTTGAGTTTTTTAAAATCAAACATAATGAAATATTTCAACTATGTTACAATATTAATAACAATTTTAAATCATTTTTTACATTAGTTTAATTATATTTTCGATGAGTTATGAAGTGGTTTTGTAAACTTAATAATGTTTATAATATTAGTAATATAATTTTTATCCATTACATATAATTTTAGTTACATCCATGAAATGTGGTAATAGGAAATTGAATCACTTTGGTTCATGGAGGTGGTTGTCCACACGTTCACAAGAGTGATGTTATCAGTTTCCAATGGATGGAAGGGTAAAAATATATATATAATATTATATTTCAGAAATATTTATCATATAATAAATACCATATTTATTCATTAATTATATCGTTATAAATATCTATATAAAGTGATGATAATGAAAAATAACACCGCTATGTGGACACAATATGTCATACGTAAATAGAAGCGATGTTTTCATTTTTTATGATATGAAAAGGAGAAAAAATTTGATTTCAAATTACAATGAAAACATATTAATATAGATTATATAATTATTTAATTATGATAATATGGTTATTTATTATTTTTAATTGGTTTAATAAAAAAGGAACATGATAAATATCAATAATGACACATACATATTCTTTCGGAAAACACCTTTTGATGACACCTTAAGTCTTCTTGAAGAGTTATATTGGTGATATTAAGATATCTCGAACATGGGGGGGGGGGTTGTGAATGATTTTGGGTATGAATGTTTTTATATAAGAGGATAAGTTAGGTTTAGGAATGATTTTTTGTTTTTATCATCAATCGTTATCCAATCATTTTAACTACTTCCACTCATTTTAATCATAACTGAGGTCGAACATATTATCATAGTTACTATTGAATATGACCAAAAATAGGTGGGAATTATTAAATAAAATTAATTTTTATTATTCAAAAATCTGAATCAATTTTATAGGACTTAATTTATATAAGTGAAAGAAAAAATTTTATATGTTAATAAAATATAACAAAAACAAATTTTAGAAACATTATTATTTTAATCATAAAAATTAATCAATAGAAAATGAAATTATAATATTAATTTTCTTGGAAGGAATTGGTTTATTTTAAATAAAAATGGATTTTTTTACTTTCCTTTATAAATATTACAAAAATTAACCCTGAAAATACTTGATAAAGTTAGAAAATCTAAAAAAAGTTTATATTTGACCAAATGCCTTACATGGATTTCAAAAATGATAATAATATATTTATATTTTCATAATTATATTTTAGTATTAATTATATTAGTTATAAAAAATATTTTTGGTATATAAAAAACATTTAATAATAATTTATGTTGTTAATATATCTTTATAATATCATAAAAGTGGCTGGTTTTTTTAAAATTTTAATTTTTTACTGTTCACTCAAAAATAAACTATTTATAAAAAATCTTGAAAAATTAATATAAGATATTTTTAAAATCAATATTTAAAAAATTATGTTTCTTTCATCAAATAAAATTTATAAGATGAACATAATTTTATTCTAATTAACAATATATTAAACAGATAAAAAACATTTTTAAGAGGAAATATATTTTTAATGACAAAATGAATTTATTTTTATTCTATTCCTAGTGGAAGAAATTATTTGTATGTCAAAATTATTTATTCAATTCAAAATTACTATTAATTAAAATTTATCTTCAGGTTTTTTTATAATTTATTTATTCTTATTAATATCCATCAACCTAATGTCTATGTTATAACATCTATATTTAAATAACATTTTCCATTATTCATATAAGTTTTGTATTGCATGTGGTGTAAGCTATCTACACAGTGTTCATTAAAGAAAATATAAATTAAAATATTCAAGTGATACATTCTCCACTACATAAAACTATTTCACCCTTACAATATAAACTCATATTTAAAAAATTCAATATTACATAGTAACAATATTGGATAATTATTTTTTTCATGAACAGGAATTTATAGGTTTTGAAGAAGAAAAATATTTTGGATGTTTATATATATATATGTGAATCGTACATTGAATTTTTTATTTTACAAACATTCCTTTCTTGTTTACTATTACATTAAAAAAAGTTTATATGGATATATCCTTAGGATTCTTGATATTTATAAATTCATTTACTATTTTGATAGAAAATATGATAAAATTTACATTCTTCATTTCTTCCAATTTAGTAAGAATTATTTCATCATTTAATGTGAGTCATCATAATAATTATGAATTTATCATTATAAAGGAACTAAAATCCAATTAAAATCGACAATAATGTTCATGAAATTATGAAAAGTCATTCCTATTGTTTAAAAATGAAATTATTTACACAACAAGAAAATCATTATGTATGCACGAATAAATTTGAACCCAATAATTAGATTGTTTTTATCAAATATTCGGTATCTTATTCACTAAAAATATTAATCACTTACGTAGTCACATTCCTATATATGTATATTCCCTAATTAGATATTCGAAAATATAATTTCAACCAAATAACATGAATTACGATAATATACTGTTCAACTTAATGAAAAAAACATCATTAATGATCCTAGTTTAATATTACATAGTAACCTTAAAAGAATGATATACTATTCTAACCAAATTTTCAAAAAATAAATTTCTAGAGAGATTTATACCAATCAAAATATTTTTCTAAAAAATTAATTTTCATAACATTTCATAAAACAAAATATTATTAGAATAATAATAGAATTTTTTATCTTAATCCTCAAAAAAGATACCGGTGATAAATATAACTACATTAGAATCATATATTATCCAAAGTAACCATAATTAACCTGAATTAAAATCCTTCATGGATTCATTATTCTATGGGAAATATTCTTTTATTAGAAGTTTTCTCAAAAAGGTGAAATGATATTCCATCCATAGGGACAATATTTCAATGTAAATAAATTTATTTTAATTAATATTCACACTTCAAAAGTTTATCATAGAAAATAGTTTCCCCTAAATGTTTATAGAATGATTCTCATGTTATTCTTTTTCTCTTCATTATCCTTAGACATTGATATCATCTATAAATACCTTGAAAAAATATTTAGGGTCATCCTTGATGCTTTTGATATTAAATTTCATAATTTCCCATTTCCTAATAGTTAAAGCATTGTAAATTAGTACATTCGTTCTTGCCTGTTAAAGCATTGTACATTAGTACATTCGTTCTTGCCTTTGTAATTATGAGAATGATGATATTTTACTTAATAGTTGTAATAATCTTTTATTAACTTTCAGTATTTACCCCATGTTATTCCCAAAACATTATTGGCTTGTATAATGTTGAATCATTTTTTATACAAGGTTTTTATTACTTAAACCTCCATGAAACACTAAAATTATATGATTGTTAGTAAATTCAGTCTCAGTTATATTGTATTCGAGAACATAAGATAGGTAGTTTAGAATAGTTATGAGATCTATCACTACATCTTCTTACATGTTTATATTCTCCATATAGGTTTGGATATCAATCATAACCACAGAAAATTTCCAAATATATATTTGATCTAATAAACTCCAATACCCACTCTGTTGAAAATTTTATCAATGAAACCGCTATATTAACCATGTATGTAGATTCCCTTCAATCATAGAGGCATTATCTCTAAATAATGTAACACAATTAATTATCTCCAAATCAACATGAAAATTGAGCAATGGAATAAAAAAAACTATAACACTTATGCTATTAATAAATATATAAATATAATTTTGTACTCTTCAAAAAACACATTGTCTACATGACTCTACAACTTCACCATTTTGATTTCACAAATGATCAGTTATGAATATTTCTCTTTTGACTCTCTTAATTTAATCAGTCTACATCTTGATTTATCATTTTTTTTAACATTTCAAAAAGAAAAATGATCTTAATTATAAATCTTATTAAAATTTTCAAATTATAATTTTATAGTTGTATACTATACCATGTCAATGATCCCTTTATACCAATTGAGTTATCCTTTAAGGGTGAGCCTTATGCCCTTTATAATTCTAATTTTTTTATAAGTGATAATATTTATTTATAAATTACATTTGAATTTTTTTTAATATTTTTAACATTTAAAAATAACTTTTAAAGTAGTTTTTATAATAATTTTATTTATTTAAAACTAAATTTATTTTTAAAACTCATGAAACCTTTTTTTGTACTATTTTTTTAAAAATTTTTTATTTATATTAACGGGTGATAATATATGATTGAGTAATTTTTATACTATTTACACTATAAACATATTTTCGATACATCTTTGATGAAATCCAAATAGAAGGGTGCTTCTTATTTATAATTTCACATCCAAAGAAAGTTTTCATTAAGGTATTTTCAAAGTTAAAATATTTCATAGTAGTAATACCACTCTATTAGAGGGATTTAACATCTTGTCAAATGTATGTTCCAATTTTATTTTATTTTATTCTTTTCTACAAATTATTTAATTTCCTTTCTATTTATTTTTTTATCTTTTATCTCTAATTTAAATATTTTAGGTCATCACTATATATATATATATATATGAAATACACTTATTAATGGGGAGTTTGGGTAGAACATTTTTTTCAAATCCTTTTGTTTCATATTTTTATCTCTTCCTCTCTAGAAATTTTTTCTCTTTATCTCTTAATTTTGAGTTATTGAAAATATATTGAAAAACAATTCTTGAGTTTTTATAAAATAATTTTTTATTCTCTCTATGCAATAATATATTAAATTAATGATTATCATAAAGAGGTTGAATATCTGGAAAATTTATTCTTTACCTTAATTTTAAAATTTTATTTTTGTAAAGGGAGAACATTGAAAAATGGTCAGAAATTTAAATTTCATAGATGATGTTTTATTTTATCCTGTAGGGGGAGTTTCTCAAAATTGGTAATTTATAGAAAGATTATGTTATATGTGATATTGGTTAATAATTTTACAAATGGCAAGTTATTATATTTGTGTTGATTATTTTACTATTTCTCTCACATGAATATGGAATACTTGATTTATTTTACCCATTTTCTCTTTGATTATATTGTAGTTTATCTAATAAAGAATTTTGAAAAACTTAGTATCTTATATTTAAATCCTTAACTACATTTCTTATTCATAATATATTTATTAGACATGATTTATCATTTTATATTATGTTTTTATCAAAAAAAGAAGGAAATTATTGCACCACATACACTTTCATGGTGTTTTTTAAAACAATTTCTCTTATATTTTTAGGAATTTTATTTGAGTGACTTCTATAGTTTCTTTTGAATACCAAGTAATGGAATTTTTATTTAGTAGAAGCCCCATTGAAAATTTAGTGGAGTCCCACTAGCCAGCTTGTTGTTAAGTAAGAAGCTCCCTAACTCTAAGATTTCTAGTGGGTATATAGTATAGGTGAAACAACTATCTTGTTGGAGTTGAAGTAGTATAGATATCACCATATAGTCTATTGAATACATGGTGAAGTATATCATCTATCTGTTGGCATTGAATATAATATTCCAAAAGTGCATTGAATGTTGTAAAAAATGAATTGATAATGGTTTTATTCACCTTATTTACCCATGAAAAATTGAAAACGTGTACCGGTCATCTTAGAGTTTATAAAGGGAGTTCCTCCACCTCAGGGAATATCCATTTGAATCCAATAAATGATCATCATTATAATTGATGTGGAATCATTGTCAATCCCAAAATCCCCTCAAAGATCCATTCTAAATTCTAAATCTATCAAAGGCTCACACTATTAATATCAAAAATCTAATCCCAGATTATAATATTCCTTGAAAGAGATTTGTGAGTATATTTGTAATGGATTTCCAAATGAAAAAACATCTCTTATCTATACCCCCATCAATAGGATCTCCGTCTAAAAAATTGACGTAAAATTTCCTTCGATACTGTTGAAGCTCATCTTGGTTCCCACAAACGAAAATCACGGGGGATGAGTTTATTGATTTCATCTATGATTAAGGTATTAATTACAATGACCTACCCAATTAAGGGGTGTATATGTAGGGGTTCACAATGATATATTTATAAACTCTTTATGAAATTTTGTTTTATCTTTCATTAATTTCATGCCTTCCATTATTCATCATTGATACACATAATTACAAAATATCTAAACGGTAATTTATGTGGTGCTTAATATATTAACCTGCATTGATATTACCATTATAATATATATTGTATTTATCAATTATCAATTCATTAATATTATCAATTTAACCCTTTTTCCTTTCTATTTCATTTAGATTTGAATTTACCTTATATGTTTTTTACAATTTTAATTGAAATCCCACCTCTTTATATCTACTTCAACCAATTCCACAAATTTTTATTATCAATGATAGAAATAGACATCACATACCCCTAATTATATATAGTTCACCATGGTTTATGACTCAATTTTTACTATAGATACATGTTTTGATCAAGTAAGGAGTCACACACATCCTGTAGGCTGACTCCATTTAGTGAAACACATATGATCATCTCTCGAAGCTCAGATCTTACGTTATAATATTACACACAACATGATCTAGTCACGCTCAATTTTTATTCATATATTCATACCTAGGTGTCCAAATAGGACATTATGTAACCCCATTCGGAGTGATTTCCATGATGAACATGATAATTAATGATACACAATTATCAATTTTTTTAAAGCATCAATGATGAAATAACATTTCTTATATTTTGAGAAATAATGTTTGAGTATGGGAAACTCATTTTGGGTTGGAAAATGGCCTATAATTCTCATGATATATTCTTAATAAAAGGTGTTGTTTCCCTATACGTATCATAGATTATGTAACCTACATATAACATTTAAGATATTGGAAATCCATTCAATTGGTTTTGGTGAACTATTTATATATTTGGTCAGTACTCCCTATAAACCAACAAGGTGTAGTCCCTTATTATGTATATATTACATTAACCCTCACATGTGACGGTTTGAGGATCTCCCACCAATAGATTTTATGGTTTTTTTCATGAGATATATTTTATATTATTTGTCTTATATATAATCTAACTTCCCCAACTGCCAGTCGATGTATATCTAATATAGTAGGGAGTGGGTCCTCAATTGAGTTAAGCTCCCCTACGGTTGACATTCAGTCTTAGGTGAGGTTAAAGTCTCGTCATCTACAATTATAGTTTAGTACCATGTTAATAATGAGATAATTATATTTTTTATGATAAGTGAACTTAGACGTTGTGCATCTCCTAACTCAGTGGGAAATTTTGATTTCCCATGAAGTAGGTATTGAAACTAGGAAATCAACATTGGGTTTTTGAATCTTCTAAAACATTGATTGTTATAGTTTTTTCCCTAAAACCAAATAATTTTTTAGTTTTGATTACATTTATATTATCATAGAAAACTATGATTCCACTTTTATAAAACATTGATATAATTAATTACTTTGAGATTTATTACCTCAAATAGTTATAGTATTTCCACACTACAATGAGAATGCATATATTTCATGCCAATATTATTATACATATGTCATATAGTCTAACTTAAATCTATTTTTAGGGATACATAGTATTTTTGAATATTAGGCATTGGTAGATCATAAGACACTAATTCATCTTTTTCACACCTAAGTATTTAAACTCACCATTAATTTCAATTCCGGTTTGGTTCCCACTTTTTTTATTGATAACTGAGTGTGAAAATATTATATTTTTAGGTATTTTCATTGATTATTCTTTGTCAAGTTATTTTCTATGAGTTTCCTGTATAATTTTGAATAAAAATATAATATTTTAGGAGGATAGTCTGTGGATCATGGTTGGCGCATGGTTAGTGGAAACTATGAACCATACCAGGTAACCGTGCAGTAGGTGGCTGGTTGGGGAACTATCAATCGCATGACCAACACATGGTATGTTACACCAGGTGCCTCAGCCTAGGTAACCATGAAGTAGGTTAGGTGTTTTAAAAAGAAGCTATAACACAACTGCCACTTGGTATGTCAGGTCATGTGGATAAACTATAGGCTAGGTACCTTCTTTTGTAGAGAGGTGTGCACTGTCACTGTATGGTTTGAAAAAAATTGTGGACTAACCGTTCCACCTATCTGTGTAATTAAAATTTGTTTTACCCTTTCTCTCTCTCTCTATCAATTTTGGCCCAAACCCAAATTTTCATTCTACCCACAACCACTCCATCCATAGTCACACCTACTTATTTTTACTCCTCTCCATTGGGATCATTTTGGTGGGGGTTTTGTCTTGGATCCCTCATTATCTCTCAATTACGTCTCCACATATCTTTTTTTTCTCCCATATTCTGGGGTTTCCCTCACTTTTATTTGGGTATCCACTTCTCCAGTGGGTAGGTTTTCATTTATAAGGTTAGATTATATTAATTTTTGTTTTATCTTGAGTTTTTAGTTTTAATCTTTCTTCACTAGGGAGAATTTGATGGACGATGGATGTTTAGAAATAGATTCGAGAAGTTTCTTCAACCAAGGTATGTTGTACCAAGATTAAAAGTTGTTTGGTTAATTTAATATCATTGTTTTGTTTCTTATTCATGTTCTATGTTTTATATATGAGATGATACAAGGGATTATTAAATGATTCATGGTCTTTATTTTTTAGAAATTATTTTTTAATGAAAATGGGATATGTTCCATGTGTGTTTCCGTTGTGCCCTCTTGATTTATTCCATGAATGTGTTAGATAAAAATTTTAAAATGATGATAAACCCATTTTGAAATAGATTTTTTGTGTGTATGACCAAAAATATTTTTTTTCTAAAGATAATTCAGTGTTTTTCATGTTTGAAACATTGTTTTGAATGTTGTATGTGGTTTATAAATCATGTAGTATGTTCACTAAATTTTTCATGTGGTATAAACCATGTTTTGAGATAGTTTGGGTGTGTTAATGTTTTCAAAAGAGGGGTTTCGACATGAAAGTGGTGGAATATATTTTTTGTTTCATTTTTTGAGTTATGTATGTGTATGTGGTGGTTTATGTGACATGTGAAATAGTATTGAGCACATGGGACTCCTGTGTATCTAGGTTGGCCAACTAGTTCTAGTACGCTAGTGATTCAGAAGTGGAAAAGTCACAATTTCACTTAGCTGAATTAACTATTACAACACTAAATATACTATGATGATGATCAAACACTACTAGGGACATGGGGTTCCCCTCCTAGTGGTTTTTTAATGATAAATCATTAATAATGGTTATTATACCACCTTTAACCAAGGTACGAAGTTATAATGTCCTGCTCCAGCTACATTGACCTTAGGGGTTTACCCATGATTCTCTACTATGACATTATTCTGATATAGTGTGTTACTAACTATCGGTATATGGTGGAACACGGTATTATCTTTACGAAATTCCTTTTTAATCATGTTGTTGTGAAATTATGTTTCCTTGGAAGTGTTATAATTGAAAATGGGTTTCCATAAAAAAATTTTGACAAATATTTTAAAAAAATTATATAAATGTGTATACTAAATATCATTATAATGTTTTAGAATGGAATCCATTTATTTTGGTGGAATAATACTAGACATTGGATCATAACCTATATACACCATTAGGTGTATTTATACATTTCTGGTTAAGAGGTAATGGCGAAGCACCTTGTTTTGGTGGTTCACATTATAAGAGTTCCAATTATGGAGGTGGATTCAGGGTGAGGCTCTTATTGTCTTATAAGGATTCCAAGTTCATTTGGTTTTTTCCTTTCCTTTAGTATAGTTTTGTGTTCAGAATAAATTATAATTACTTGATTTGGAAAAAAAATTATGTCATGTTTGGTTGTATATTTTTAGTTTGAGTTTATTTATAATTGTTGGTTATCTACGATTATGTGATCGGGTAAAATAATTTCTAAGGTGAATTATTGAATCCTGTGAACTTGTTTCCAGCCCATGGGGTTTGGATATGCCCTTCGAGTCATTCGACATACCGGGTCGGGCACCAGGTCGGATGGTGTCCCAGTTTGGTTCCTGAAAATATTGTATCGGAGGTAGGTAACACTCTTTAAATCATGTTACTTGTGGATGATTCTATATAGATCAGAGCTTAAATTGTTAGAACAGGATTTTCTAGTAATTAGTATGGTTCCGGAAAAAAATACCTCATGATATGACTTGATTTTCAATGGGATGTTGAGTTTTGTTTAGATCATGTGGTTCTTATAGTTTTTTGAAGTTTTGGAAATTGAAGGAGTGTTGCGTCAATGGTATCGGTGATCTCACTAGGCCTAGAAAGCCATGTGGATCTGGCGACATTGTCCATGCACACTCATTATAACGGTGGTGTGATTGGAGTATAGTCTCCAACCACAAGTCTAGGTAATCCATCAACACTAGTTCCTCTTGCATTATTTTGTGTCTTCATAGGTTCTGAATGTTTAATTAAGAACCCCCATTTTAGATTTGTTAAAACCATATTTTAATGTGGAAATGTTTTGTTTTTGGGATGGTGGAAAATAAATTTATTTAATTTATCTAATGTTTTATTTAGAAAGTTTAATTTTTTTAAAATATATTCTAGTAAATAGGGAATGATTTTATTAAAAATTACTTCTTTATAAATAGATAGCTAGAGTTTGTAAAGTCATTTTTTAGAATGAATAAGCTTGTATTAAATAATGTTTGTAATTTTTTTTAACAAAAAAATTGAATAGAAGGGAATGATTTTATCAAGTTTGGATCTCTATAATCTAAATCCTCGATTTATGGAAATTAAATGTTTGAAAAAACATGAACTATTACAATATGGGTTTTTAGAAATATATTTTAAATTGAATTTCCTAAAATATTCAATGGTGTATTGAATGGGATAAATTGGAATTTGGAAAATGGGTTTTGAATGAGATGACATGTCTTATTATAAAAGTGATAGTTTGAAAATGATTTTTTGGGGTGGTTAGTGAATCTTGGAATAGTTTTATGAATTTCTGAAATGAGAATTAAATTGAGAATATAAGAGTGGGGGTTGAATTTTTATTTAGGAAAGTGTAAACGTTTTTTGTTGATCTTTGGTATTATCATGGGTGACCACATGTATAGGAAATGTATGGGAAGGGGATGAGTGCCCAGTTTGAAATGATAATAATCACGTGAAAGAATCTTGGAGATATCATTGGTAAATGTGCAACCCACCATTCTTGTTTTATTTTCAAATAGCCTTTTAAAGAGAAAATGTGATGTTTTGGCAACTAGTTGTGCGATTATTTATGATTTTAGAATGTATCATATAATGTGTTTCAAGATTATGAACACTTTTTTAGTGGAATTTCATGGTCATGTCCTTTTTGTTGAGTTATATCTGAGATAATAGTTAGTTATTTCTTTTGGAAAATGTTTCTCGAAGCCTTTGGGTTGGTTCCCCTTATGTGTTCAGTTATTTTTTGTGAATTTTAGGTATAATGGAATCATTTGATTGGGTACCCAGTTTTTTATAGGCTATTGTATTCCCCCATAAGGAATAAATTAATTTTTGATGTGTGGATATGAGTGATTCAGTATTGGTAGGCCCTCTAATTGATCAATATATGGAATCTCTCCAGGAATTTCAGAGGAATAATCTACCTCTCGATTTTCTGTTAATTTATTCCTCTCACAGCAGAAGAGTCGATGTGGTAGGAATTGACAGAGATCTTAGTTTCTTGAGCATCATGATTCACCAAAGGTAAAGTCTGGCACCATTGTTCTAGAAGGTCCTACGTGGAAGCGATGAAGGTAATTCAAGTGAGGAGATTAGAAGATTTTATATGTTTTTGGTATTACTATTATCTTAAATGTTTTATGGATAATTAATCAGTTTCTTCAAATCAAGGGATCATAATAGGCTACTAGTGTGGATAATTTAATCATAAGAAGCTCTTATGGCCACTGGTAGAAATAATTTTATTTTTGAGACTAGTTTTAAAGTCCATTGAATTGTAATTTGCCTTCAGTTATAATGGTTATATTAAATGTAATTTTAAATTGTTGTATTCTCTTTAAAATGGAAAGGTGGATGTTGTGGAACATTTTGAGTTATCTATCATTTGAAGTGGAAAGGTGTGATGCATGTGCATCCTCTAAGTCCTTTTCATGGTGAAGTACCATGATGAGGCGATGTGGGTCTCGTGGGGCATTGTGTTTTTTAGTCCTATAGGGGTTGTTGTATGGCTTCTTCTGGAATCACAAATAGGAATTTAGATCAGGGGTATTCAATGCCTGACTACAAGGTAGGAGATTCTTAAAACATTAAGGTTTTATCCACATGCCTCAGAGTGAAGCCTTCGTGTAGTCTGGTACTACTAGGGGTGTGAAGGGCCATGGTCTAACAACCTTATTTAGTATGGAAGATAGGACAGTTTGAGTTTTTTGTGGAGTTGTTTTCATTTTAATGGCCCTGTTTGGTGGAAGGAGGCATGGGGAACTCATTTCCACATTATGACCCACATGAGTTGAAGTGTCCCCCCTTGGTTATAAGGAAACATGGTAATCTAATCTTCACAAAATATTAGTGGTTGTGCATTATCATATTTCTGAATCCATTTTATGGGCCTCTCCAAGGATTATAATGTCCCATAAGATTAGTGAACCATATTGTGATCTACATTTGGATTTTAGCTTATTTCATCAGATACCCTATGGTCGGTGGTTTGGTATCTATGAGGATCATATGTTATATTATTCTGGATGGTTATAATGGTGGGGAGAAACACTATGGGACTCATTAAAGTTCATTTGGAGTGAAACGATGTTAGCCTAATTCTTATGGTGGGCATTCCTTTTGGGCCTCCGCATGTTGGTAATCTGGTTTACTATCTGGTTTTTGTTTTGTAGTGGATGGTCTCCTATGGTGCAACTCAAATCAAAATTCTACACTTGATAATGTTTTGTTGTGGAACTGTTCCAATTAGTTTTACAGAGGAATGGTTGTGGTAGTCTTTTTTGGATTCATTATTCATTTCGGGTAAGTTCTGTGAGTTTTTTTGGGATGTCTATCATGTTTTTGGCTCTATATTATGTTTGTGCATTGTGAGTGTTCCTTTTCTTTGATCGATCAATTGGAGGTGCTTCAAATTTTAGGGCAGTATATCCTAGAAGGGATTATTTTCTATGATCATGCCTCCAAAGTTCATTTTTAAACTTCATTTAAAGCCCCTAGAGTTCTCATATAATTCTCATTAGTCACTCATTGGGAATATCCTTGAGCTCTGAAAGAGTATCTGTTTTTTTCAGACCTAGGCTAGTTGTGGCTTTCCAAGGATGCATGGTGTTATGGTGGGGAGAATTTCTAAACATTGGTTTTGGATATCAACCTTCCTTTTGATTTGGGTTTAGTTTTTTGGTAATTTTCTCCGGAACTGGGTGTGATGGGTTAGATGTTTTGAGGTTTTTCCATTTATTATTCTTAGTATCATTCAGTTCTGTGAGATTTACCTTTAATATTCATGAAACATTTATGTTTTTTGGTGGATAGTTTGTGGCACATGGTTGGTGCACAATTAAAAGAATCCATGCACACTTCTTAAGTAACCATTGGGTAGGTGGTTGGTTGAGGCATTAGCATCCTCATGATAAATCCATGATAAACAAGACTATATGCCTCATCCCAGGTAATCTTGTTGTAGGTTGGGGGTTTTATCCAGAAGCTACCACACAACTTCTACAAGGTAATTCAGGTTGTGTGGATTAATCTTGTAGTAGGTAACTTTTTAGAGAGGGAGGTGTGCATGGTCGTCACCTATTTTGAGGAACCGTTTGGCCTATCTAATTCATTAAAATTCAATTTCCCCCTTTTCCCTATACCAAATGTTTTCCCTAAACCCCATTTTATTTCATCCCTAATGCTCCCCTTCCCAAGGATAACCACCCTCCTTCTCCTCATATCCATTTGGATCGTTTTAGTGGTTGTTTTGGATCATATTCTTCCAGATCTCACAAGTAAGTCTCCTCTTCTCTTATTTCCCTCATGTATTCTTGGATTTTCCTCACTTTTCATAGTAGAATCACTTATATAGTGTATAAGATATCATTTTTTGTGTTATATGTTAATACATTTGGTTAGATGTTGATGTTTTATGGGTGATCTTGCTTCCCTATGGTGTAGTTGAGGTGTGATTGATGTTTCACACATTATTCCATATCTTTCTACACCCAAGGTAGGTGGTTCCATACTTAAACATTATTTGGTGAATTTAATGGGTTTTTTTATTTTTTACTCATCGTATATAGGTTATATATGAGGTAAAAAAGTTCTTTTGAAAAGATTCATGGTATTTTTTTAGAAATGGAATTTTAATGAAAAATGGTTATGTTCCTTGTGATTTTGAAATGTTTCCTCTTGATTTATTCCATGAATTTTTTAGATAAAAAAATTTAGATGATATAAAATCCATTTTTAAATTTATTTGATGTGTGTATTGACAAAAAGGGGTTTTATAAATTCAATTGGGTGTTTTTAAAGTTTTAAACCCTATTTTGAATGTTGGATGTGTTTTGTAAGTTATGTTGTATGTTAAAAAGATTGTGAAAGTGGTTTGAAACATGTTTTAAAATATTTTTGCCTATTTATGGGTTCAGAAGTGGGTTTTTCCAAAAAAGTGGTGGTATTTCTTGTGTGTTTCATTGTTTCACTTGTGTATGTGTATGTGGGAGGTTTATGTGACATGTGAAATGGGATTTAGCATAAGGGAATCATGGTTATCTAGTTGGGATGAATAGTTCTAGTACACTAGTGATTAAGAAGTGGAAATTTCTTAGTTTCACTTAGCTAGATCGAAAATTACAATACTAACGAAACTATGATGATGATCTAATACCAATAGAAAAATGAGGTTTTTCTTCCCAGTGGATTGTGCATGTAAAATATGTTATTGTAGTTGTTAAACCACACTTTACTAAGGTATGAGGTTCTAGTGTACCGGTAGAGATAGATTAACATTAGGGGTTTACCCATGGTTCTCTACTATAACATGATGTTTAGATGGGGTGGTATCAACTATTGGAATATAGTGGACCTTTTGAGTATATTTATGAAATTCCTCTTAATTGAATTTTTGTGAAATGGTTTCTCCTTTGAAGCATTCCCTTTGATAATGGTTCTATATAAAAAGATTTTCGAGAAAAGATTTAAAAGCCTTTACATATATGTTCTTGTTAAACTGCCTTCTAATGTGTTAGAATGGAATTTTTGGGTTGTATTATAATGGGCTTTGCCTCATGGCCTATATACACACATGGGGGAATGTGGACTATGTTGGTTGGTAAGTAAAGGAAATGAAAATTTTGTAGGTGGTTTACATTTCTAGAGTTCGTATCATGTTTGTGACATGAGGGTAAGGCTCCTCATGTCATATAGAGATTCATAGATCATTTGGGTTTTTTCATTCCTTTTAAGTATTTTGATCTTTGGATGAAATTGTAAAGCTTGAATTTCAAAATTGGTTATGTAAGGAATGGTTGTATATTTTCAGATTGGGTTTATTTCTAATTATTGGTAGTCTATGTTTGTGTGATTAGATAAAATCATTCATAAGGTTCATTATTGATACGCGAGCACTAGATTCTAGCTTGTGGGGATTAGGAATGCCCTTCCACCCATTTCAATGTCTGGGACTGGTGGCGGCTCGTATGATGCCATAGTTTGGTTTGGGACACTTCTTATCATGACATTATCTCTTAATGATAACCATGATGGAAGGCCATGAGGATATACTCTCCAATATAAATTCCACATGTTTATGAGCCATTGGATATTCCTATATATGAAAATGTGCATTGTTTCAATTATACAAATTATTATTAATGTACATCATGAATATCATTCATTTATATATGGATGAAATCAATAATGGCTATTACTCTCAATGAGGTAGAATAAATTGGGTGTTCCAAAAGTTGTGTACCATTATTTTAATATGTAGAGAAATTATTTATCTATTCCTTATTACTATAATAAGATATATTTATCCATTTGATTGAAATGGAACTATAATTTTATGTCCCTGGATATGGTTGTTCATTGATTATTTAATTTTGGAATTCAATAAAATGATAAATGTATCATATGGGGTGATTACATAATTCTGAATCATTCTTAAAGATATATCAAGACAAATGTATTAAATTACATTGTATTGTTCATAGTATGTTTTTTTAGTTTTGGGACATTTATGTATTTCTTCAGGGGTTCCATGACATTTATTTATTTTTGAATCTAATAAATTAGATAAGTTCACATAATACAACTGAGAAATTGACCTAGCTAGTATCATACTAAGAGTATCCAAGATCACATTAAATTCTATTGATTTTAATACTAGTAATAAATATAATTCTTATCTTATAGAATAATAATCATTCATGAATATGTGATCACATAAATTGAACCATAAGATATATATTTTTAGATTATTTGATTTAAATTTTATCAATTGATTATTATCACAAGGTAATAAAAATATTTTCTTATCAAATACGTTATTGAATATATTTTTATAAATATTTACTTAGTTACATGAATTTTTAGGTAATTATTTATACACGAGTTTAGGGAATATAAAAGTAATTGAATGAATTATATTTATTTTATTGAATTTTTTATTATTCATATATTTAATAAACTCTTGGAAGGATTGACGGGTCGAGTTGATGGCCCGATTGAAATGTTATATTTTATTAAATATCATTTTAAATAAATTAAAATTTATTTATTTAAAAAATTAGATTTATAAATATTAATGTTATGTGATTTTTAATTGTTAATATTATTATATTATTTTTGTAATTACATTGAATAAATATTTGATAAAGCTACATTATTTTGTAAATGGGTATTAACCATAAATATAAATTCCATCATATAGCATTTTTCAAGATGGAGTTGATAACAATCGTTGGAAAAACACTACAAAAATTTCTCAAGACCTGGAAATTTTTTTCTTCCACCATCTCTCTCAAGAGGATAAAGAGCACCAAAGAACCCATTTTTGTGATCATTAATAAATGGACCAAAACACTAGTCTCTACTACACAAGAAATCAATGATTCAATATGATCATATAAAAATTCATGGAGCACAATTAGATAATCCTTGAAGAATACATTCATAGATTTTCACTCATAACGATAAATGAAAAGAATGTAAAGGTAAAAAGATTAAGGGAATTATAAATTTTTAGGTAATTAATTTTTTAAATTAAGTGTACATTATGTGTAAAATACCCTTTATCATTGATTTTATTATTATGTTAATAAAATTAATAAATTTTTCCATTAATATTGATGTAAAATTAAAATTGTAAACCCACCCAATGATTCCACTATGCTTAGAAAACATTATTGAGTACCTTTAGTAGAATTGTAGGTATGACCCTTTATGAAGTTGAGTTGTGTGTCTTGGAGTTTCCTCCTCGTTTTTCGTTTTCCAAATCAATGAACACATCCAATACTACTAGGTTATGGAATTATTTCCCCTGGTCATGGGTATGATTTAAGTCATTCTTTCTTATATAGTATTTATTTCTTTGGAATATAATTTTGTATGTTTATACACACCCATATACGAGCTTCACATCCATAAATGTTGTCCCTATGGAAAAATTATAAAGATAGTAAGTATCCTCATCGAATACAGAGTTGTTACAGCTTGTTCAAAGTTGATGTTTGGTGGCACATTGTGGATCTTGATTGTGGACGTAGATTATTAAATTCATTATAATAGTTTCAACTATAAGGAAATTTCATCCATTATATATATATATTATCATAATATAAGATATTTTATCATTTAAATTATATACCCTTTTATTATTTACATTTTTTGAATTGTATCATATGGTTTTTATTAACATTCATGCTTTTATTTCAAATTTTAGTTTCATTTGTATTTCATGTTGTTACTGGTAGATGAAAGGTTCTAAGGCCCACAATGGTATACTGTGGTCCAGGGATTTTAAAAATTTTAATCAAAAAATCGACGGTACTTGTCGACACCGACGATCAAAGCCCTGGTAAGGTCCAAGGATCTCGAGTAAATTATAATGTTCACAAAATTAAACTGAAAAAAATATCATTACATATCCAATAGTGCCCTCGACTACAACTCATCAGTGGTGATCGCTAATTTAAGAATCAATAGTAGGATCCTTCTAGATCATCCACACGTGCTTCAAAAAATCCATTAGGATGTCAATAGTTGAATTCTAGGTGCTAGTGCGGCAATCTGATGATGTCTTCCTCATCTCGACAATCACCACATCGAGACCCCTTTGATTCATTGGGGAGATCGTGATCCATGCTCTTGGATCAACTTGTTCTCTCCTTAGAAAGAAATAGGATAGGGAGGCGCTCGATATTCATTCCATGAAATTGAATGAATAGTGAATAGCCACACCAGAGAGATAGAATCCTCCATTATTTATGGAGGAGTTGATAAATACCTAGTTGGGTTCCCCGACCCTTGTTTATTTAAATGTCCACTAAAAAATTAATTTTGACAAACCAAAATGCATCAATATTATTTATTATTTTATCACATGTTTGTAATATATATAATATATTACATGAAAAAAACAAAGCCATTTAACTCAAATTTTTGTCCCACTTAATATTAAACAAACCCTGAAAATTAAAATAATATTCGTTCGATTAATATTATCTTCTGTATTCTAAAATTGTTAAACATTAAATAAATTAAATTACAAATATTCATAACTTTAATATTAATTAATTTATTAAATTATTTTGCGTATCCGAACATTGGAAAATACTCGGACATTGTGGTGGGGCCCATTATGTCTATATACCTATTCAACTGAATATGAATGATTATTGAACATGCTATTTTTTGTGACCCTCTAGTCCCTTTTCTCGATAGAAGTGAATAAAATCTACAAACCAAGAGTGGAGTCCAGAAACCCATCATGGCACCTAAAGTGATATGGACTTTAATTCAATGAAAACCAACCTACGAACACTGACTATGTACTATAATCTATTTGTCATTAAATATCTCATAATGCAGAACACAGACTAGTGTCATCACCATTTTATTTATTTATTATTTTTTAATCTATCTGAATGGATTTTACTTTATATTGGCCACACAATTATGAAGGAAGCACCGTCCTGATCAACAAGTCCTGAGATATACAACTTCCTAAAATTAGAAGTGAAAAATCCTTTGTTGACCATTCAACTAATGTCATTCCCCCTACGACGCACCCACCACAAGATACCTTGCCAATATTTCAATACTGTGGTGGTTTCCTTGCATCAAAGTACACAATATATTAATACACATTGGTACTGGCCTCATGCCAGGAGACCAATACACATGTCCGTAGACAGTAACAACCAATGACACCCAAAACATTTGGTGTCCCTAATGGCGAGACCCTCCTCACGATCTCACTACTATACATCACCGTGTTTGAACTTAAAAGGAAGAATTTTCAATGCTTATGAGCCCCCATTATTTAATACTCAAGAATCTATTATGTCCAGTAAGTAATATGTATCTAGAATATATAACCTATATTTATTATTAATGTCATAGTATCTTGAGATTCTAAATATATCCTAGGATCTATTATAACCTCTCAATATGACAATTAATCTTTGGACATTACAATTTCAATAGGGGACGTAGAAAAGTATATAATCTAATAGTAATATGACATAATATATAACTAACTGTATAAATGATATGGTAATAAAAAGTATGATATTGTTTTGTCTAAGAAACCCACTATTTTACCACTCTAACATTCACTATATCCAACTTGCTAACCAAACTTTTTATCTACCCACATGATAAAGATCATTATTCTACTGAGTAATGGCATTATCTTTTGGGACTACCACATTTTTTGTGTGTGTCATATTTGTTGTATGAGACCTCATTTACTTTAGTAAAACTTCTCATAATATGGTATCCCCAATTATATCACATTTTCCCATTGTCATAACCTGACTACTTTGATATTAAGAATATCATAATTTACATTATGATAATACACTTCTCACTAGGTGAGATTCCCAGAACTGGAACAAATCATTGCATTTAACTACTTCTTAGATACCTTAGAAGCTGTAACATACTCAGTATTTGTATGTATGACAACAACTAGATTTTATGAGCATGACACACTCACCTCTTTTTCCTAACTACAACACTAAATCAAAAAATCTAAGGATTAGTAGTTTGTGTCCCATAAACACTAGTATCCTTCTTCTCCATATACAAGGTACATATCATTTGTACTTACCGAAGAACAAGATGATTGTTCTGACTTCATCACTTGAAGTTCTCCTAGAAAGAATTGATATTATCATACTATAAAGTATATCCTGGCAGTATCAATTCTTGTACATGTCATGGAAAACATGATTGATCCATTATTGAATTGTATTGAACTAAATTTACAACTTTAATATCTTCCCATGTTCCAAAAATGTAAAATTGAAGAGATTAATCCATGTGACATTGACAATAATTTTGAGCATGAATTATTCCATTTTTACTTTTTTTCAATACAATTTCACTTTATGTACGATTGACTAGGACTATGAAACCATTAGATCTACTTCAATAGATCCAGTTCCCCAGAACATAGTCGGCTACTTTGAGTCAATCACTAGAGAATTAATTTTATCATGGGTCTTAACTAACCGTAAAACCAATATCTATATTCCATATGTTTTAAAACATATTTTTACATGCAAAAACTATGGCGCTCCCACATCCCATTGGTAGACACCAAGAAAGATTCATTTGAAATGAATTCTCTAATATCTTATTTCTTACTTGAATCATGAACAGGATTTTAGTAACTTGCAACACTTATTGGCATATAATTGTGTCATCATCCCATTATTGTTCCATCGAATAGACACATTCTAGGAAACATGATCTTGACATCCAAGAACACATATAATGATATTAGAAGTTTAGCTATGACAAGTAAAATTCTAATGGATTGAGGCATACTGAGTTGGTATAACCAATTGAACCATATTGGAACTAGGCTTATACCATCAATGTATCATCTCATTTTAATACCCACCACAATATTGAATTTAAAAGCCCCTTTTCAATTTGATACATAGAATCCATTATTGAATTTTAATTGATCTTGTCAATCTTAGATAATTTCAATATACCTATTGTAGTATTTTTTATTCTCAATGATTAATTTATCACCTATAATTTTCAATATAAAACCATCACCATGTTTTCATTATTTCTATGTAATATGTGTCTCTAGAACATTTATATTCCATTTGAACTCGTGGAACTTGTTCCTATATCCACTATTTGATAATCTCATGCATTGACTACGTCGAATTGAATTAAACTCTAATTATATCTAATAGAGAGGTTCTCCCTATTATATAAATGTAGTAAAATACTTGACTAAATCATTTCTTTCTTAGGGAGTTATGTAATATCCTATGAAACCTTTAGGATAATTACCTTAGATGCAAGACACGTTTAACATGATGCATATTTGTTTATGTCTAAAAAAACTCCTCATATCTTAACACATGTTCTATGACATAAGGGATTTCAATCATACTATTACTCGTATGAAATTAATTTTTCATTTTAGTTGGTATATTGGTTATGAGTTTACATATTTATTTGTAAATAACATCTTGAAAAATAATGGAATTTACTGCAGGTTGTATCATTGATACTCCATATATCATAACATTGGTGTATAAAATGTACATTTAGGAAATACTACATGCAACATTATGTTGATCACTATTAACATATAATACATAACATTGATCCACCTTATGAACATTAATGTTGTGATGTAGTTAAGATAATGTGACTTTTGGAATTACTCCACGCTACATTATCAGGATCATTGAATTCTTGGTCAAGATATTCTTCGGCATGCTGATCTGAAGGAAATCACATCTTCTGACCATGCATATACTTTACTACTACATTCCTTATTAACATAATGGAATATTATAAAGTTTCTTTACCACTTTATCTCCTATAGATAGTTCACTCTCTTGTTAAATTAACCCTAGAAGATTTGTGGCATACCTTTGTTTGTAAAGGGTTTCATTACCTAAACTGAAGATATTAATAATATCAAATGTGTTTAGTTGTGCTGAGCCTAAATAAAATAATAGTTATTTTCTTGAAGTCAACATTTAGTTTTACTTTACCAGGAATTATATTACCAAAACTAGGTAATCCTTACATATAGATTTATTTATCATGTATTTCCTTTGATTCAAGTATGACTGAACTATATGTTGAGTATGTTAGACTACAAATAAAATTTATTCCTGAAAATGGAATAATGTTTTGTTTCAACCAAAAGGGCTTTTGATATAATTTTTTTGGTTATACTCAACAATAGTTCAATTCAAATCAATCACTTGGCAATTAGAAGTTATGTGTTTCTCTTGTTGACTTAGAAATCACCCTTTCGCAGCTGCTTGGAGAAGAAACTTTTAATTCTTATAATGTTTATTTACTTACATGGATACTATATTTGAGTACACATATGTTATTGGAATATAGTACTCAATACCCAAGAAGATTGTTAGAATCATTAATTTATATTGATGAATATACCTGAATGGGAAGCCGGTAGTTTCTTATTGAATTTTAGTTCATTACATTTTTAATCTTCCATAAATTTATTTCAATATGTGATGCAAGTAACCTACAATTAAATAACTAACCTCTTTTTATTGAAGGAAATTATGCTAGTGCATTTTACATAAATTTCCATAGGCCTTTTCACATTGTCATTCAAATTATTCTCTATAAGAGAAAAACATGAATCTTTCTATAATATTATTATTACTTGGAAAATGTTACCTTATAGGTAATTAAGTGCTCACATTATACGATCCATTTGTATCCTTAATTGAAAACGGAGAAAATGGGTGTAAAAGGCATAAGAATGGTAAGTCATGAAAGATTATGAATAGTCTTTCACTTTACAAGAAACATGTTCAATAATCACATTCAAATTTTAATTAACTTTCTCCTTGGAAAATTCTTGGAGATGAGACTACATGTAACATCATCCATGTCATTATGTAGATACCACAACTAAAATCATAAGTTGATGATGGAATTATGACAAAACCATCATATTCTTAATTCATGAGTCTCTTGTATGCATTTACACCCTCACTTCCTCATGTGGTGTAATAGGTTGGGACACTAGAACCTTGAATTTCCTTTATAGTAGTAATTTGTTCAAACACCTATTCTAAAATTGGAATTTAATTATAGTTTAGATATATACTATACCCATTGTTTATCTTTGTATTATTTGTGGTATTGCTTTCAATTCTCTAAAAAATAAAATTTATCTAATTAATACCTTTTTTTGTTTATTACCAAATGTGACATTACTGATTAATTTAATCATTAATTGTCCGCCACTATTTTTCAAATTCTAGTAACCCTCCATAATTGAATCGTAATAATATACCATTTGATTATTCTAGTGGAAAGGATCCCTGATCATCACTCATAGTTTACAATATATGTCTACACCATTACTCAGAGGGTTCAAGGTAGGATTTTGGCTAGCCAACTGCATTAACTTGCAGTTCCTTGATCTGTTGATTGAAATCAAAGCTTCAAAATGAATAAATTAATTTACTCAATGCTTGAGTCTAAAATTACAACAAGTTAGATATGGAAATTTCATTGCTGCAATTTTAGTTATGTCAACCCACCACGCTAATAAGAACTCACCGGTAGTAAGATTTATCCTCATATATGGCATGACTGACACCCTAAACACCCAGTTTAGTTCAAACACGAATGATGGAAAGCTATTGTGACTTAATATTTCTTTGATGGGTTTTTTGGGTTTTTTAAATGAATGTAATCCATTTATATTATAAATTCTCATATATATTGTCACAGTTACAACTGAAATTTAATAGAAAAACATTCACCACTTATTTCTACATTTTATTATCAATTATTTTATATATTTTCCTGGTATTTTAAATGAAAAAAATAATAAATAAATGCATGAAGGGGAACTACTACCCAAATGGTATTGAGAATCTAAACAACATAAGGGAATCATACCTCAGTCGAAGCTTAATTCATGATGCAGCATTCCCACTATCTTGTATGTTTGCATCTCTTCTACAGTATAACATTGTCTTGGTGGAGTCCACACCATGTATTGGAGTACCACATCGTCTTGGAAGGATCCATGTTTCATCTAGCATCATCGATGACAATGTACACCTCTTTATCTTGGCGGGTTCCATGTCGTTCACCATCTTTATCCTAAGTACAAAGATACTCAAGTGTAGGAGAGGGTAAATATTGATAAATGTACAAAGATTAAAATTGGGCACATGGACCATTATACATTTTAATCAAAATGAATGATGATGTGCATACCATATATTTAATTAATTGCAAACATCGCACACAGTTAAATAATTAATTAAATAAGAAGAAACATACATGGGTTGGTGCTCAAGACCATAATGCAGGTAAATGCACGATAAAATTAAATTAAATTTAATAAGTATGGGGTTTATTTAATTAAATTAAATGAAATAAATAATTCACATAATTTAATTGATTATTGATATGAAAATTATTTTAATTTTAATGATAATATTAAATTAATTAATAAATTTCACTTCATTAAAAAATTAAATTAATTTATATCTTCAAGTGTTAAGAAAATGAACAGAAATTAATTTTAATCAATTAAATTTAGATACTAAAATTAATTTAATTAAAATAATTTATTTTAATTAATGTAAATGGATGGTCCTCGAAATGTCACTTCATTGCATGTATAGGTCAGGCCAATCCTACGTAGGGCCATACCAGACCGTCAAGGGCCAAACTGAGCTTTGCCAATTCTCCCAAACTCGTTCCGGGTTGAAAATATCCTTCCAAACTACTTCACGACCAATGTTTCCCTATGAAAAATCTTTCAAGCAAAAAAATGGGTACCTATATGGTCACGTGGCTGGGTGGTCGACAGATGGCTGCACGATGAAGCCCGACAGCTCTATTGCGACACACTGAAGGTGGCTGAAGTGGCCAGCGGTGGCTGCAAGATGGCTTGAGTGGAGGCCAGGTGGAGCGGTTGTATGCGAATTTGTCTAGAATGAAGCCACTCTGGTGGAGGGAAGTGGTGGTCGGGACCAGAGGTGTACTGGTTTGGGTTTGAGTTTTTTTTACATTTTTTCAAAATAAATATTTTTTAAAATACCACCAGGGTAAAAAATTTATTTTTTACCACCCAAAGGCAGCACCTAGTGTTCCGCCTTTGGGGGTGTTTCCGACCAGGTCAAGGCGGCACATGGTGTGATAACTTTACCCAAAAATTAACCGCAAAGGCGGCACACCAGGTGTCACCTTTGCAAAAATATTTTTTTTAAAATTTTAATTTTTAATTTTAATTTTTATTTTGGTTTTGTTTTGTTATATATATATATAAACTTTTCAGCAGAATTTTTCTTCTATTTAATATCCAGCGGTTCTGCTATTACAGCAGTCTAGATTCTGACTGATACCCTCATGCAGGACTCCCTTTTATAAGGGGGTTTTCCCTGAAAACCATACTGCATTTCTGATATGGGATTCTGGTTCTCCTTTTCCTGTATAGTACATTCTGCGTTTCCGATGTGTGATTCTGTTTCAAGTACGTGACTTTGAAAGACTATAAAACATAAACAATAAGACCAACATAAATGAAACTTTAAACACTAATTAAACTTATAAGAAATAGTTGAAAACAAAAATAATTTCATCAAAAATGTTGATACAAATTAATTTATAAGCATTCAAAACCACCTACTTGAAACATAAACATATTTCAAGTACGTGACTTTGAAATCCTATAAAATATAAACTATAAGATCAATATAAATGAAACATTAAAAACTGATTAAACATATAATAAATAGTAAAAAACGAAAATAATTTCATAAAAAATGTTAATAAAAAATAATTTACAAGCTTTCAAAACCACCTACATGAAACTTAAACATATTTCATGTATATGAATTTGAAAGGCAATAAAATATAAACTATAAGACCAATATAATTGAAACATTAAAAATTGATTAATCATATAAGAAATAGTTGAAAACAAAAAAAATTGTAAAAAATATCCATGAAAAATAATTTATAAGCTTTCCAAACCACCTACTTGAAACTGAAAAATGTTTCAAGTACATGCCTTTGAACAACTATAAAATATAAATTATAAGACCGATATAAATGAAACATTAAACAATGATTAAACATATAATAAATAGTTGAAAATAAAAATAACTTCCTAAAAAATGTCGATGAAAAATAATTTATAAGCTTTCAAAACCATCTACTTGAAACTTAAACTGTTTCAAGTACGCGAATTTGAAAGAATTTAAAACATAAAATATATGAGTAATATAATTTAAACCTAAAACATTGATTAAACATATAATAAATAGTTAATATTTAATTAGATAATTAGTAATATAATTATTCATTATATAATACTTCATTAGTAATATAATTATTATAAAATATTTTTCATGAATTTTTTTAGGAAATTCCTTTTGTTTTCAATTATTTCTTATATATTTAATCAATGTTTAATGTTTAATTTATATTGGTGTTATATTTTATATTTTATAGTCTTTAGAATTCACGTACATGAAACAGAATCCCGCATCGGAAATGCAGAATGTACTGTGTAGGAAAGGGAGAACATGAATCCTACATCGGAAATGCAGAATGATTTATAGGGGAAGCCATCTTAATTAGTAATATAATTATTAATTATATAATAGTTAGTTAGTTCATTAGTAATATAATTATTAATTATAATTATTAATTATAATTATTAATTAGTAATTATTAATAATTAATTATATAAAAATTAGTTAGTTAATTTGTAATATTATTATTAATTAAATAATAATAAATTATTAAAATAGTAATATATTTTTCAATTAAATTTATTCATTATAATTATTAATTATTAATAAGTTAATTAGTAATATAAATATTAATTATAATTATTCACTATAATTATTAATTAGTAATTATTAATAATTAAATATATATTAGTTATTTTGTTAATTAGCTATATAATTATTAATTATATAAAAATTAATTAGTAAATTAGTAATATAATTTTTAATTACATATATTCATTATAATTATTAATTATTAATTAGTAATTATTAATTATTAATTAGTAAATTAGTAATATATATATTAATTATAATTATTAATTATTACTTATTAATTATTAATTTTACTTATTAATTATTACTTATACAATAATTATTTAGTTAATTATTAATATAACTATTAATTATATAATAATTAATTAGTTAATAAGTAATATAATTATTAATTATTAATTGTTAATTATTAATTATTACTTAATAATTATTACTTATATAATAATTATTTAGTTAATTATTAATATAACTATTAATTATATACTAATTAATTAGTTAATTAATAATATAATTATAGTCTTTCAGAGTCACGCACTGGAAACATTTTTATGTTTCTAGAAGACGGTTTTGAAAGCTTATAAATTATTTTTCTTCATCATTTTCTATGAAATTCTTTTGTTTTCAAATATTTATTATTTGTTCTACTAATGTTTAATGTTTCAATTATATTTTTTTATAATTTATATTTTATAGTCTTTCAAATTCGCATACTTGAAACTTTTTTAAGTTTCAATCTAGTGCTTTTGAAAGCATATAAATTATTTATAATCAACAATTTTGATGAAATTAGTTTTTTTCAACTATTTCTTATATGTTTAATCAATGTTTAAAGTTTCATTTATTTTGGTCTTATAGTTTATGTGTTATACTATTTCAAAGGCGCGTACTTGAAACATTTTTATGTTTCAAGTAGGCGGTTTTGAAAGCTTACGGTATAATTTTCATCAATATTTTTTTGAAAATTCTTTTAGTTTTCAACAATTCCTTATATATTTAATCAATATTTAATGTTTCATTTATGTTGGTCTTATATTTTATGTTTTATAATCTTTCAAATTCACGTACTTGAAACATTTTTATGTTTCAAGTAGACGGTTTTGAAAGATTAAAAATTAATTTTTATGGACATTTTTTTTGGAAGTTTTTTTTTGTTTTCAACTATTTCATATATGTTTAGTCAATTATTAACAATTCATTTGTATTGGTCTTATAGTTTATGTTTTATTGTCTTTCAAATTAGGGAACATGAAACATTTTTATGTTTCAAGTTGATGGTTTTGAAAGCTTATAAATTATTTTTGGTCAATATTTTTTATGACTTTTTTGTTTTTTTCAACTATTTATTTTATGTTTAATAAAAGTTTAAAGTTTCATTTATATTCGTATTATAGTTTATCTTTTATAAGCTTTCAAAGTCACGTACGTGAAATATGTTTAAGTTTCAAGTAGGTGGTTTTGAAAGCTTATAAATTAAATTGTATCAACATTTTTTATGAAATTATTTTTGTTTTCAACTATTCCTTATATTTTTAATTAATTTTTAAAGTTTCATTTATGTTGGTATTATATTTTATGTTTTATAGTCTTTCAAAGTCGCGTACTTGAAACAGAATCCCACATCAGAAACACAGAATATACTGCGCAGAAAAAAAAATAACCAGGATCCCATATCGGAAATTCAGTATGATTTCTAGGGCAAGCCCCCTTATAAAAGAGAATCCAGGGTGAGGGTTTCTGTCAGCATCCAAACTGCTGTAATGATAGTGCTGCTGGATATTAAATAGCAGAAAAATTTTTCTGAAAAGTTTTGTTATATATATATATAACAAAACAAAACAAAAAAATCAAAATAAAAAATTTTAAAAAAAATTATGAAAAGGCGGCATCTGGTGTGCCGCCTTTGCGGTTTATTTTTGGGAAAAGGCGGTGCCGCCTTGCCCTGGGCAAAAAAACCCCCAAAGGCGGTACACCAGGTGCCGCCTTTGAGGGGTAAAAAAATATTTTTTTTCCCTAGATGTATTTTAAAAAATATTTTGTTGAAAAAAGGTAAAGAAAAAAAACTCTTTGGGTTTCCAGAATAAGAGGCTGACAGATGGGGGGTAGGCACGTTTGGTGGTGGAGGAGGGAGTACGGGTGAGGCGGCGGTGAGAGCGTTGACCAACTACGATCTTTGGTAGGAACAAGAGTGCGATTGGGCAGACCTGGTGGCGTGAACTGGGTGATGACTTGGAAGAGGCCAGGGCTGCCTTCTGTGGGAGCCTGGTCGAGTGGTGGTGTCATGTCCAGAGGGCAACCGTAAGTTATGGCCGCAGTGCACTGTGGGTGAGACAAGAGGTGGATGAAGGGATGACTAGGTCAACAAAGGGCTCTTGTTGGGACGCGAGTTGTCTGTTGTGGCGTGTTTCCAACTTGAGTTGTAGTGCGACGGAGCACCAAGGAGGGAGACCATTGTTCCAGCAGCATGCAGGATGAGGCACAAATCAACATTGGGTGATCTGGGCAGGGCAAGTGCCAGGCGACTGCGGCATGGGGATGAAGCGGTGACCCCGACACTTGTTGCGTTGCTCAAGGAAGATTGCTGAGGGAAATGAACCACGAGGTCTGCGTAGACCCCCTTTATCTTATTTTTCTTTTCATGCCTCGCCCCCTTTCATTGTTATTCTTTTATTTTTTTTCATTCTTTTTCCTTTTACATCCCTCGCCACCTCTTTTTTCACATTTTTATGACTTATTTTAAAGTATCCCCAAAAATTTAATTTTTTCATGTCAATGTCTCTCAACCCATTTTAAAAAAGGTTAACATCCATAATTTCTAAAGGGTACCCAATATTATTTTAATTTAATATTATAAAAAATTATAATAAAATTATAATTTATTATTATATTATCATTATAATAACAAAATAATTATTATTATAACACTAAAATTTTAATTATTAAAATTTTACAATTTAAATATTATAATTTTATCTTATATTTTTTTTTGAAAAGTTTCTAAAATGAATAAAAATTTAATAACTCTAACTCAAACCGCAAACATAGATCCATTCTGAAAAATTGAAAATGACCATTACTCAGTCATTCGATATCACATTACCATAAGGTTTGAACAGTTAGGACCATATTTAAACCCTATACTTAATTTTATTAAAATTTATTTAATTTGGATCAGAAAGGATTTCCTTATCCCTCTGATAGTAATGAATGGTTCCACGGTCCGTAGCGGAAGTCAATGGGCCAGGGATTTTAAATTTTTTTCTTAGAAAATCGATGGAACTTGTTGAAACTGAAGATTTGATCCCCTGTATGTTCTAAGGATCTTTAATAGATTTTAAAGAGAAAATAATTAACTAAAAAATATACCTTTCTAGATTTTAATGTGTGATCGACTGCAACTTGTCGCTAGCGAGCTCTGGATGAAGAATCCACAGTGGGATCCCTCTAGGTCGTCCACATGATCTTCCAAAATGCATTTTAACATCAATAGTCGAATTCGAGGTGCTGGCACGGAGATTTGACGTTGTCTTCAACAACCCAATGATCACTACATCGAGGTCTATTTGATTTGTAACACCCCAAGCTTCCACGGTACGTTTCCCTTCGAATAATGCAATAGCGTGTGTTGTACGCAACCTCGAGGTCTAACGCACACCACAACTAATTAAACTAGCCGTTGTGAATAGTAATACCTAATTTTTTAAATTTTATAAATTTTATTTATCAAAATGGACTTCATTTTTGGATTCGGAATATCGAAATTAGCCTATGTTAAATGTTTGGTATTTTTATGAGAACTTCTAATTTTTTATGAATAGTGAGAAATACTTAAAAACAACTTTTTAAATCAAAATAATTTATAGTGAAAAATTATACTATTTAGTGGTTTTAAAGTATAATTAGAATATATTTTTACAATTTTATCCAATGGTGGTCATTAGAATTAATTTAACATTGAAATCAGACATAAACAATTGCCAATCTTTTGATATAAATTGTTTCTTAGAAACACGCCATTTTTTGTAACAGCGGGAATTAATTATAAAATTAATTAATGAAACTTATATGTTTGTAATTTTATAAAATAGACATCATTTTTGAATTAGGAATATCAATTATATCTTAGGGTGAAATTTTGGCTTTGTTCTGAAAAACTTCAATTTTTGATGAATAGTGAAACCACTAAGTGGTAGTTAAATAACCGATTTTTCGTTTAAATGAAATATTACCACTTATGTGATTTGATTTTCAAAAATCCGACATACATGGTTGTCATTAAGAAGTAAAATGTGGTTCAATGAGATTAAAATAAATTTTTGGTGAATAGTAACTTTTAAGTTTTTAATCACGATTAGAGGTAATTAGTGTAGTTTAAGGTACAAATAATGTTTTAATAATATGAGATGAGCATGACACTTGTCCTACTCCTATTGGATGAGTCATGGCCGACCAAGAAAATCCATGGGTCAACTTGGGGACCCCATGGAGCCACTTTAGTTGGAAAATGACATTAATATATATTTATTTAATGTTAAAATTAAATTGACACAAACATGAGTTGTTTTACTAAAATAGTTTTTAAGTGGGGTTACACGAGTTGAAATTTTTAGTATAAATATTCATTAAAAAGCTAAAAAGATTTCTTACATCATAGTATTTGTTTTATAATTTTTAGACATTATGTAAATTAAATTATTTATCACATCATTATGATGCAGCGATGACCTCATTATTTAACGATTTAAATAAAATGAAAAGAAAATGTAAAATACAAGGCCTATACTTGTCCAAAGACTATTGGATGGGTAGATTTAGAACCCTAATCACCTTATCCACGGATTATATAAGTGGGGGACCTTTAGAATCAGAAAAGCATTGTGTAATGATGTAACATTTCAATCTTTCCAAAAGAGCCCCTCCTCTCCACTTATAAAAGGCCCCCACCTCTCCAACCTTATTCACACCTTCAAGCCATTTGGCTCGGTCAAACGCTGCCCAAATACTCTCCCAACATCCCCCTCTTACTCCTAGAATCCTCACTTTGTGCATAACTCTTCCCAAGGAAGCCTTTGGCTCAAATCAAAAAGAGTTACCCGATTTTGAGGTAATGCTTTCTCTAATGTTGTTTTGTTATATTTTTCTTCTCCAACCCCCTAAACTCTTTTTATTCATTTCTTTTGTAACAAAACCAGTATACTCAATATACTAGGATGTTGTTATAAGAAGGATTCGAGCTACACTTACACACACCTACATCTAATGGTTAAAGAACATACGGTTTCTGTGGATGGCGAATTTCGGCCCCACGAAACGATGATTGTTCAACACTCATATAACACCTTAAAAGGTGGCCATTAAGATGTCACTATATTTATATATTATATATAATATTTTTATGTTTTACTTATTCTTCTGTATTTCTCATTTATGGCATACTTTATGATTTCCATTATGGGTAAAACACGATAATTTCATTTTAGGAAGTGCGGACTACCGCCCCCTCAAAGTGATTTGAATCGTTAATGACATATGTGGGGTGTATAAAGGATGGAGTAAATGGTATTATACACTATATTATACAGGAATTATATTATACATTTATATCATTATGATTTCATTCCATTAAATATTAAATAGAAATGAAAGTAGCGTTCATGCGTACGTACGACTTACCGTCTCCATGAACGGTGCATTTCATTTCTTACCTCTAAATGTTACGTAATATTATAAATGAATGTATATACTGTATATATATGATATATATGATATATACATCATTAATATAATTCTGGATATAATGGATATTTCACCACATGAACAACTTGAAATTATAAGAAGTTTATTTTTGACTCAAGTACCAAAGATCGACAAAATGACCGTTATAAACTTAAATAATTAAATAATGTTCATAACATGGTAATAAGGGATATAAAAGGAATAATGAACATGAAAAAGGTTCTTAAGTAAATAGGAATTAACTCTAGTTTATTATTCAGGAGGTTGAAGAACGGTCGAGTCAGGACAGGACGCAAGGTAAGGGAATTTCATAACCCAAATTCCATTCTTTGGGTTAATCTCCTACTTTCAAATTATTTCATGATATTATTATCTCCTATCTTGTATTGTTACATTATTTATGTGTAATTATTGTGAATACCCATAATAGACCTACTTTATAAAAAAATGATCTTTTTAAGGACTTCGTCTCAATCCCCTTTCATTGAAGCATATTTGGTTTTGTACACAACTTTCTTTTATACGGTGTATAAACCCCTTTGACTTTTACGTTTATTCAGAAGGAATCTTTTTTTATATGAAGCGTTTTACTAAATGACAAAAAGGGAATGTTTTTCTTTCCGTACATATGCGGCGACAACGACTTCTCCGCCGCCGTGACCATTATTCGAGTTTCGGCTTCCTCTTCAAGCCATACTTTTTTAAAAAGAAAAATAAATACAATGTTTTACTTTTCTTTTATTTTGTATTGAAAATGGTTTTGAAAGCGTTTTTATTATATCAATGTGTTATATTGATATCATGTGATTGGAATGTGGAAATGTTATGTTTCCTTTATGCATGTTTTATGTGATACGATTATGTTATGGTTTATGATATGTTTAAACCTATTCATATGAGGAATGTATTGGACTTAATAAGTGACGGGTGGAGCCCGCTATAGCTCCTCGATGCATCGGTAGGTCTCATGAGACAACTAGACGTGGAATTGGCCGAGGCCCTTTCCCAATTTGATTTATGGTTTTGGCCGAGGCCTTAATCATTTTAGACGTCTTGACCGAGGCCTTGACAAAATGTTTCAGAATGTCTGGCATTATACATTCCCTCATTATGAAAGTGGTTATTGAATTTGGATGTGATTATTCGACCAGTAGAATATCCATGTGAATAAGTAAATGGCATTATCTCATTTTACTTTTTCCATATTATGTTGAAGTTTATGTTTAAAAGGCTTTTGTTTTATTTATACATTGCCTTAATTGTTAATGTTTATTTATGAAAGCTTCCGCAATATTATTATCCTTAGTGAGCATCTGAGCTCACCCCTTTCAATGTTTTAATATTTTCCAGGATGTGAAGAAGTATTTTATGAATGACCTGCAGGGATAGTCCGAAGAGGATAGAAGTGTGGACTATGGAGACTATGTTATTATAGTTTTTCACTTTGTGATGTAATGTAAAATTTATGTATGTATCTAATGTTTCCAAGGCTACTAAACTAATCGGTCTTTCGAGACTTGATATTTTGTGATCATGCCAATGTTACGAAGTAATGCACCGGCTCTGGGTAGCTGGGGTCGGGGCGTTACAGTTGGTATCAGAGGCAGTTTAGTACTAACCTTGGAAGCTAGATTTAGATAAACTCTGATTAGAGCACATAGCCCAAAGATAGACTTTGAGGATTAGTATAGAAGAACTTCCTAGAATTTTGTTATTATAGAGATTTTTTGAGTTTTCCGAGCAATACATCCCTGTCTGGATACGAGAAAGTAGAGGTGGCTCTGGCACAGATGTACCTAGGGGTAAAACCCGAAAACACCGCTTTGAGCTAGACTCGAACGGGAACTGGTGCATGACAACGGGCCTTGCTGCACTCCTAGTTACGACACTCCCGGGGGATATGCTTTGGATAATTATCATTTTCATTATAAACCACTATGAATGGTTATGAGTACATACTTCCTCAAATAAAACCTTTTTATGATTATGGATTATATCCAAAAATAGTTCAATTTATGTTAAGTATTTTACATGTATGGAATTATGTATTTTGATTCATAAACTAATCTAGTTTATGCCATTGTTTAGAAATGGCGCCTAGTGGAAGGAATGGAAACCATATCAATACACGCACTCCGTGTAGGGATTGCCCTCCTGCTCAAGATAATTATTGTGGATCTGGAGATACAACTAGTGCTGATCAACTTATTACCATACTGGGAAAACTCACTCAAGTTATGAATAATAACCTTACTCGTATGGATCACCCTGATCCACAACGTGGAGGATCAATGTTAGACCGCTTCATGAGGAAACAACCACCAACCTTCAATAGGAGTACAAATCCTATAGTAGCTGAGCAATAAATAAATTCCTTAGAGGAAATATTCCATGCCTTGGGGAGTAGTGAAAGGGTGAAGGTTGTCATGACAGTTTACCGCCTCCCTGGAGATGCCGATCAGTGGTGGTCGCTGATTCAAAACACAAAGGAAGATGATGACGTATCGAATATGGAATGGAGGGAGTTCAAAGAGATTTTCTTAGAAAAATACTTTCCTCGTGACCATCGAGCAGATATGGAAAGGCAATTTATGAGTCTGAGGCAGAAGGAGGATGAAAATGTCACAAAGTATGAGGCTAACTTTACAAGGTTAGCGAGGCATGCTGCCGATTATATACGAAACCCAAGGAGTAAGATTGATCGTTTCTTTGATGGGTTAAAACCATTTCTCCGTCGAGCTTTAGTATCACAATCCTTCTCATCATACGAGGATATTGTCTCGTGTGCTATCAAGACAGAAAAGGAATTCTCTAAGTCTTATGAAAACAAAGTAAAACAAGAGAAGAAGAGAACGGTGGAACAATAGGCAGATAAAGGGAAAAAGGGAAAGAAGGATTTTCCATTATGTGATAATTGTGGGAAGAATCACCCTGGTACTTGCCTAAAAGGAATGGGAGTTTGTTATAAATGTGGAGAAAAGAGACACCAGACTCGTGATTGCAAGGGAAAGAAAGAGGCTACAAAAGTTGAATGCTACAATTGTAGAGAAATGGGTCATTATGCAAATGAATGTCCTAAGCGTCAGGGAAACTTACCTCAGAAAAGGCCAAGGGATCAAGGACAAGCTTATGGTGTTACTACAGATGAAGTTGAATAATTATTGTATTTGTGTTTTTGGACTCAAGAACTATATTATAGTTATAAGAATAATGTGATATATATAAGGATTGTACTGCAGTACATGTTGTTTTCATTAATGTTTTAATATGATTAAGGTAATCATCTTTTTAGTATGTGACAATAAGAGAAACTTTTCTTTGTTTGGGGAATCTGATGTTACAATTGTTTTTGGAATTTAGAGACCTTTTAGGGAAAGTCTGGATGGAGGTATTTTGGATAACTATTAAGGTTGGAATGGATTAAGTTGAACCATGGATAGTATTGTTTAATGTTAAAGCATTTCTGAAGATTATTTTTGGAATATTATAATACTGTAGTTTTAGGAAAAGGACAACCTGCAGGGTGGGGCATAACCCATCGTGTCGGACAAAGCTGCATGAATCGAACCCACAACCATAGTGCGACAGGCCTTTATTTCCTACCACTAGCCTACAAGAAGTCCCTGGTTATTACAAAATAATTTTACTAATCTAAATGGTATGTGTTAACATTTGGAACCTTATACAATTAGGATAAGTATAATATTTTTGAGTTCTATTATCTTTTTGAGTGAAATATGAGTTTAAGGTTGAAACTCTAATTGTCAAGCATAAATATATATATACCTATCTCTTATTCAATGAATAAATTAATTCTTAAACATTAGTAAAGGGATATTAAAACAAAAAAAATGTGTTATCCTAATACATTATGTCTTGTTGAACTGATGATCAACATAAATTGAAGACTTTGAGGCCCTCAATTTGACAGTTGATTGTGACTAATGACCTAAATCACTCCCTATGAATATTTACGTTTTTAATCCAATTATATGTCTCTAATTTCCACCAATGTTCTCCTAATCGAGATCATAATTGGGTGGTGACATTTTCATTTCCCTTTCCCTCTTATTAAGGCTAAATTTTTTTAACCTTATTTCCGATGTGGGTTTTCCTCAAAGGTATTTTCTATTTTCAACCTTTTATTTTCAAAGAAAAATTTCAAATTGCGAGGACGCAATTTATTGAAGGAGGGGAGAATGTAACACCCCAAGCTTCCACGGTACGTTTCCCTTCGAATAATGCAATAGCGTGTGTTGTACGCAACCTCGAGCTCTAACGCACAACACAACTAATTAAACTAGCCGTTGTGAATAGTAATACCTACTTTTTGAAATTTTATAAATTTTATTTATCAAAATGGACTTCATTTTTGAATTCGGAATATCGAAATTAGCCTATGTTAAATTTTTGGTATTTTTATGAGAACTTCTAATTTTTTATGAATAGTGAAAAATACATAAAAACAACTTTTTAAATAAAAATAATTTATACTGAAAAATTATACTATTTTGCGGTTTTAAAGTATAATTAGAATATATTTTTACCATTTTATCCAATGGTGGTCATTATAATTAATTTAACATTGAAATCGGACATAAACAATTGCCAATCTTTTGATATAAATTGTTTCTTAGAAACACGCCATTTTTTGTAACAGCGGGAATTAATTATAAAATTAATTAATGAAACTTATATGTTTGGAATTTTGTAAAATAGACATCATTTTTGAATTCAGAATATCAATTATAGCTTAGGGAGAAATTTTGGCTTTGTTCTGAAAAACTTCAATTTTTGATGAATAGTGAAACCACTAAGTGGTAGTTAAATAACTGATTTTTCGTTTAAATGAAATATTACCACTTATATGATTTTATTTTCAAAAATCCGACATACATGGTTGTCATTAATAAATAAAATGTGGTTCAATGAGATTAAAATAAATTTTCGGCGAATAGTAACTTTTAAGTTCTTAATCGCGATTAGAGGTAATTAGTGTAGTTTAAGGTACAAATAATGTTTTAATAATATGAGATGAGCATGACACTAGTACTACTCCTATTGAATGAGTCATGGCCGACCATTAAAACCCATGGGTCAACTTGGGGACCCCATGGAGCCACTTTAGTTGGAAAATGACATTAATATATATTTATTTAATGTTAAAATTAAATTGACATAAACATGAGTTGTTTTACTAAAACCGTTTTTAAGTGGGGTTACACAAGTCCGAATTTTGAGTATAAATATTAATTAGAAATCTAAAAAGATTTCCTACATCATAGTATTTTTTTTATAATTTTTAGACATTAAATAAATTAAATTATTTATGACATAATTATGATGCAGCGATGACCTCATTATTTAACGATTTAAATAAAATGAAAAGATAATGTAAAATCCAAGACTTACACTTGTCCAAAGACTATTGGATGGGTAGATTTAGAACCCTTATCACCTTATCCACTAATTATATAAGTGTGGGACCTTTAGAATCCGAAAAGCATTGTGTAATAATGTAACATTTCAATCTTTCCAAAAGAGCCCCTCCTCTCCACTTATAAAAGGCCCCCACCTCTCCCACCTTATTCACACCTTCAAGCAATTTTTCTCAGCCAAAATCTGCACAAATACTCTCCCAACTTCCCCCTATTACTCCTAGAAGACTCACTTTGGGAAGAACACTTCCCAAGGAAGCCTTTGGCTCAAATCAAATAGAGTTACCCGATTTTGAGGTAATTTCTTCTCTAATGTTGTTTTGTATTATTTTTCTTCTCCAACCCCCTAAAATATTTTTATTCATTTCTTTTGTAACAACACCAGTATCCTCAATATACTAGGATGTTTTTATAAGATGTATTTGAGCTACACTTACACACACCTACATCTAATGGTTAAAGAACATACGGTTTCTGTGGATGGAGAATTTCTGCCTCACGAAACGATGATTGTTCAACACTCATATAACACCTTCAAAGGTGGCCATTAAGATGTCACTATATTTATATATGATATATAATATGTTTATGTTTTAATTATGCTTCTGTATTTCTCATTTATGGTATACTTTATGATTTCCATTATGGGTAAAACGCGATAATTTCATTTTAGGAAGGGCGGACTACCGCCCCCTCAAAATGATTTGAATCGTTAATGCCATTTGTGGGGTGTATAAAGGATGGAGTAAATGGTATTATACACTATATTATACTGGAATTATATTATACATTTATATCATTATGATTTCATTCCATTAAATATTAAATAGAAATGAAAGTAGCGTTCATGCGTACGTACGGCTTACCGTCTCCATGTACGGTGCATTTCATTTCTTACCTCTAAATGTTACGTAATATTATAAATGAATGTATATACTGTATATATATGATATATATGATATCTACATCATTAATATAATTCTGGATATAATGGATATTTCACCACATGAACAACTTGAAATTATAAGAAGTTTATTTTTGACTCAAGTACCAAAGATCGACAAAATGACCGTTATAAAATTAAATAATTACATAATGTTCATAACATGGTAATAAGGGATATAAAAGGAATAATGAACATGAAAAAGGTTCTTAATTAAATATTAATTAACTCTAGTTTATTATTCAGGAGGTTAAAGAACGGTCGAGTCAGGACAGGACGCAAGGTAAGGGAATTTCATAACCCAACTTCCATTCTTTGGGTTAATCTCCTACTTTCAAATTATTACATGATATTATTATGTCCTATCTTGTATTTTTACATTATTTATGTGTAATTATAGTGAATACCCATAATAGACCTACTTTATAAAAAAATGATCTTTTTAAGGACTTCGTCTCAATCCCCTTTCATTGAGGCATATTTGGTTTTATACACAACTTTCTTTTATACGGTGTATAAACCCCTTTGACTTTTACGTTTATTCAGAAGGAATCTTTTTTTATATGAAGCGTTTTACTAAATGACAAAAAGGGAATGTTTTTCTTTCTGTACATATGTGGCGACAACGACTTCTCTGCCGCCGTGACCATTATTTGACTTTCGGCTTCCTCTACAAGCCATACTTTTTTAAAAAGAAAAATAAATACCATGTTTTACTTTTCTTTTATTTTGGTATTGAAAATGGTTTTGAAAGCGTTTTTATTATATCAATGTGTTATATTGATATCTTGTGATTGGAATGTGGAAATGTTATGTTTCCTTTATGCATGTTTTATGTGATACGATTATGTTATGGTTTATGATATGTTTAAACCTATTCATATGAGGAATGTATTGGACTTAATAAGTGACGGGTGGAGCCCGCTATAGCTCCTCGATGCATCGGTAGGTCTCATGAGACAACTAGACGTGGAATTGGCCGAGGCCCTTTCCCAATTTGATTTATGGTTTTGGCCGAGGCCTTAATCATTTTAGAAGTATTGGCCGAGGCCTTGACAAAATGTTTCAGAATGTCTGGAATTATACATTCCCTCATTATAAAAGTGGTTATTGATATTGCATGTGATTATTAGACCAGTAGAATATCCATGTGAATAAGTAAATGGCATTATCTCATTTTACTTTTTCCATATTATGGTGAAGTTTATGTTTAAAAGGCTTTTGTTTTATTTATACATTGCCTTAATTGTTAATGTTTATTTATGAAACCTTCCACAATATTGTTATCCTTACTGAGCATCTGAGCTCACCCCTTTCAATGTTTTAATATTTTCCAGGATGTGAAGAAGTATTTTATGAATGACCTGCAGGGATAGTCCGAAGAGGATAGAAGTGTGGACTATGGAGACTATGTTATTATAGTTTTTCACTTTGTGATGTAATGTAACATTTATGAATGTATCTAGTGTTTCCAAGGCTACTAAACTAATCAGTCTTTCGAGACTTGATCTTTTGTGATCATGCCAATGTTATGAAGTAATGCACCGGCTCTGGGTATCTGGGGTCGGGGCATTACATGATTCTTGAGGGAAGTCGTGATCCATGCTCTTGGATCAACTGCTTCTCTTTTTTAAAAGTGGGAGGAGAGAGAGACTCTCAATTTTCTTTCCATAAATGCCATTGAATAGTGAATAACCAAAACAGAGAGATACCCTCCTCCATTAATAATAGTAGAGTTGATAAATACCCGGTCGGGTTCCCTGACCCCCGTTTTTTTCAACATTCACTAAATAAATAATTTGGAGAAACTAAATTATGTCAATATTATTTATTATTTTATCATATACTTGTAGTATATATATAAAATATTACGTAATAAAAACTACGCCATTTAACTAGACTCGTTGTCCTGCATAATATTTGGAGTACCATGAATATTAATATAATATTTGTTTGATTAATGTTATCATGTATTTGCAAAAATATTAAATACATTAAATAAATTAAATCCCAAATTTTAATAACAAGAATATTAATGAATTTATTTAATTATTTTGGTGATTGAAACATTCGAAAACTCTTAGACCCCATGGTGGGGCCCACTATGTCCATAGACCTATTCAACTGAATATGGTGGATTATTGAATATGATATTTTGTGTGACCCTCTATGACCATATATCGATAGAAATGACTAAAACCCACAAACCAAGAGAAGAGGCTAGTGACCCATCATGTACCATAAAGAGATAAAGATTATCATAGAAATGACAACCAACCTACCAACATTGAATCTGTACTATAATATCTTTGTCATTAAATATATCATAAAGCATTATTCACACTGGTGTCATATCCATTTTCTTTCATTATTATTTGTTGATCTATCTGGATGGATTTTCTTTTCAACTACTTTGGCCAAAGGCTTATGAAGGCATCACCATACTGATCAACTATGCCTGATATATACAACTTTCTAAACATAGAAGTGACATATAATTTCTTTACCATTCAACCAATGTCATTCCATCAATGATGCACCTGACACAAGCAACCTCTCCACAATTTGAATACCATGGACTTTTCATTGCATCAAAGTACACAACCAAATGATACAAATTGGGAATAACCTCATGTTAGGATACCAATACACATGTCCATTGATAGGAATGACAAATAAGACCCAAAACATGTGTTGTTCCTATTAGAAGGTATGTCCTCGTGATCTCATAACATGTGATCCCCAAGTGGAAACATCACGAGGAGACATCTCCATGCTTATGATCCCCAATTACCTGATAGTCAAACATCAACTGTGTCCAGTCAGTATGATGTATCTTGACCATAGAAAATATATTTATGATTAATTTCATACTATCTATAGGTTCTTATTATAGTATAGGATCTGCTATAACCTCTCGATATGATAATTAATCTTTTGTCATTACCATTTTAATAGTGGATGTAAAAAAGTATACAATAAATGGTAAGATGACCTTATGTATAACTATCTGTATACATGAAATGGTAATAAAAAGTATGGAATAGTTTGGTCTAGGGTACCCACTATTTCAACAGTTGATAGATATTCCATTTTTAGTGGGTTATATTTCAATGCATGTTGATATAGGATATGTAATCCCATTAATTTTTATAACTTCCTGGTGCTAATAACTAGCACTGGAATATTTGAGACGGGTTTGCAGTGGGAAACATATCATGCTACCAGACCAGGTGGGGCCCTAATAGTTTTGATCATATCATATCATCCAAATATATACATCATAAATATAAGTAAAAAATTAGAGTAATACTTCATTAGTTTCAAAATTCAAACTTGTTAAAATTAGAAAAATTGATCAACAACCACTTTATATAATCTTAATTGAAAATTTAATGCAAAGAAGAATATCACATATAAAATTAAAAGTCATTAGTAAACCTTTATCATTTATTCAATAATTTAAATCATTAATTTATAGTCATCGTAATATGTTTTAATGAAAAACTATTGTTTTTATTATTTTGAAAATTTCATGGAAAATTGTTAGTTATAACTTATTTTGATGTATAAAAAGACCCTTTGTGTTAGTATGAGAACATAAAATATAAAACCCCATGTGATTCATTCTTAAATTTCAATAATAATTTAGGATATATATTAGTAAATTTAAAATAAAAACTATGCCCATTAACTAGTTATTAAGCATTTAAATTAGTTTTGTAAATGAGTTTTAATTTAAAAAAAATTATTTTTGATCGTCTATACCAAACCAATCTTGAATTGTCAAATAGTTTAATGAAAAATTGATAATATAAATCTAATATAAATTTTATATAGTTTCATACCAATTAGAGCTCATTTATTTGGATTTTATCCTTTCATACTTATTTTGAAATATAGAAGAAATTTCAAATTATGAAAATTTTCTTCTTATCATTTAAACCCAACCAAAAATAGGATTGATTTTTGGTTCATTTATAAATACTTAAAATTAATCAATGATCATATTTATTGTGTTTAAAAATAATACAAGAAATTTTTCTTTTATTTATTCTTCTTATATATGTTTTTTATCTTTAAAAATAGTTTAAAATTATTAATACACAATTTTCATCATTATGATCAAACCACATATTAGATCTATATGTGTTTTATATAGAAATGAAAAATATATATCAATAATAATTTTCATATATTTTAATGAAAAAACAAGATAATTCTCAATATTTTATCATCTAATGTTTATTTTTACCATCAGAGTGAGTATTAATTTTTTTTTAAAAACATTTCCTTTCAAAAAAACAACTGGATGAATGGATGAACATATTTTCCCTAGAAGAAAAAATATCTAAAAAATTTTCTATGAGAATATCATGAAAAAATATTATTTTAATGTGTTTATGTATGTGAGAAATTTTTTTAACATTAAAAAAATTATAGATTGAAAGGCCACATATTTGATAATTCCATCAAAACTACACATTGGACAGATGTTGTAATAAATAAACATAGATATGTGAGTAGTACATAAGAAAGATCTTTACAAGACCTTAATAATGAACCTCGATCACCATATTATAACATAAAATTCATGGTTTAAGAAAAATAATAGAATTTAATTGTACATTATATATAAATAATCAAACAATGACAATCATACTAAAAATTCATTATACTGTATCATAAAGAGGATACAAGGAACCACTAAAACCTATTCACCAATCAAATACCCAGGTTCCTAAGGTACCAATTTTACATGAGTAATAATATATTCAACTACTATTTGAATGCAATTTCAGGTACATATTATAAAACAAATATATACATAAAATAGTCCAAAATATAAACCAACCTAAATACCTACATCAAAAATAGAGAAATACCCCACAATATATTAATGTATGATATTTTATGGCTTATTATCCCAAAAATATGGAATAATAAACCAAATAATGTCTCTAAAAAATATATTCCACATTTGGTCAAAAAGCCTCGGACTACATGCTCCTTTAATCATCAGGGCCTTTTCATAGGTTCTTTTAATTTTTTGAGATCATGCAAAACAGTATCTATATACATTCCAGTTGAACAAAAGTAGGGAGTTAATACAATATACCTATTGGGGGCCACCACCGAAGACCAACATATCAATCATAAAAATAAGTACACAATACTATAAGAAAAATGAGTTGAGAAAATATATAAATGATGTAGTGAAATTGGTGTCATGGAAACTGGTGTGTGCCTTAAATGATTCCATTTTACACCAATATTTCTAGGATTTCCCTAATATTTTTCTAATTTTCAGGGTATTTTACAAATTTTTTAGATTTGGCGGTCTTATATTATAGTTGGTATTAATCTAATTGATTATATTTCAATCAATTTGGACATATTTTGGAAATCATATTGTATAGATGGATGCTTGATCAGCCTTTATTATGGACTTTCTCCCTTAACACCTCAACTTTTTCCCTTCTGATTATGTACCTAGTTTCATTTTTATGGTCCATAAATGATTTTGAAGATGATTTTTTTATCCATATTTGAGGTTTCATAAAAAAAAAGGAATAGTTTATATTTTTTAAGGTATGATACCTGAATGTGACGTGAATAGTTAATTTATGCGTGGAGAACACAACATTTCAACATTGTCACTTTGGGTATTATATAGATTCAAATATAGATACATTAAGAAACCATGGGTATATGTTAGTGGTATTACTTGGGATATATTCCTGGACCAAATATATAGTTCTGTAATTCTATATTCTTCGATAAGGTAAAGGTGTGAATATATCGATTTTTTGGAGATGGAGTGGGAAAAAACACAAAAATATCTTGTTTTGAATGATTTCCTACTATATCTGTTAAGGATTTAGAATGTTTCATTATATTATGGTTGAGAAACATAATAATTTATTTATATAGTAAAATAAGGGAGGTTTTTTATTTTATTTATTTATTAGTGTTTGTTTAATCTATTTTCATTATTTATGTGTTTTCAGGTTTTCATCTACCTTTTATTGTTGTCCATCAGGTCATGAATGGATCCATTTGGTTATTCCACTAACACATAGTATTTTTTCAATGGTGTAATTTATTTTGGGTCATAATCACATTTCAATATGTACAAAATTGTGGGTTATTTATAATTATATTTTTAGTATTTTGGTTACTCATTGGTCAAAAAATTTGATGGATTTTTGATTTGTTGATTGATTGTGGGGTGATGTTGTTAGCAATCATGTTTATTTATTCACTTTTTGTATGACTTTTCATATGATGGTGGTGTTTACAGTGGTTATTAGTGATGTTTTTTTTGATAAGAGGACTAAAATGCATCTTCTATGGAATTATTCGATGGGTTTTGGGTGATAGTTACACTCTGTGAGCATGTAGTGTTCATATAAGTTGGTGTTTCATTTGTGATTTCCTCATTTTGATGGTGGAAGGTTGTGCTGGGTTTCTCAAGCATTATGAGAGGACCATTATTCTCTCATAATCATTATTGGTCATAATTTTTCTCTAGTTTGGATTTAATTGTTGGTTATATCATTTTTATAACATTGGTCTTATACTAGCTTGGACTTCATGGTGGTGTGGGCCTTGGGAATTCAAATAAAAAGTAATTAATGTTATAGGTAAACTATATAATGATTTTTTTCTATCAAATTTTATGTGTATACATCAAACATGATTTTTTTCATTATCATATCATTGTTTTTGTTTTTGTTCTCAGACCTATATTTTCGTTATTTATGTGTCTTTAGTGTTTTTTCCAGTGTTTGTGTACATTCACTTTTTTTGGGTTTTCCATGATCTAGTCCTGGGGTGTAGTTTTCTAAAACTATGGGTTTATTTTCATTAATTAAATTGTGCTTTATATCTTGGGCATCAATGTCGATTTTATAATTTTCTCATGGGTCTAGTATATGAGTTATTATATTTAATATTTTTATAACATTTTTAAAAAAGAACATTTATTTACATAGATATAATATGAAACATGTTATAAAAAAAATTTCTAGAAAATCATGTTCTTAACACTATACAATTGTGATTTTAAATTACAAAGTAATATCAAAAAAGCATGATTTATTCCATTATTATCTACCATAAGGGACCTGTCTATCATGGACATCCTTTTAATCCCATTCTCTAAATAATTTCATGTAAATATATATATATATATATATATATATATATCTGTGTCTGTGTGTGCGTGCGTATTTATCACTATATCTATATACATATTGATGTTTTTATGTATGTCTATATATATGTATTAATGTATGTATGTATGTATATATATATGTATGTAGGTATCTATTATGTATATTTGTGTATGTGGGTCTGTGTGTGTGTGTGTTAGTATGTGTGTGTGTTCAGGTCTATTTTCATGTATGTATTTATGTGTGTGTGTGTGTCTCTGTCTATAAGTACGTACATACTTACCAAGGATGGTATGTATTTATTTATCAATGTTTTTATAGATTTATGCATTTATTCATGCATGCATGTATGTATGTATGTATTTATGTATTTATGCATGTATTTATGTGTGTGTGGTGGTGGTGGAGGAGTACCTATCAACCACTAGGTTTGAACAAGAGTTCTACATGACGTCATGCATGCCTCCCGATACCCAAGAGGTTCCCAACTATCAGTGAGGGTTTATATCCAATAGTGTTGTGACTATTTACTTTGAATCATGTCATTTCATAATAATAAAAAAATATAATATGTATAATAAGTAGAGTTCCGTGGTGAAAAAATGGAATATCATTCATGCATGAAATAAATGGGATTTAAAAGTGGTAATCCAAAACAGAGTAATAAATGAATTAAAAATAAATAAATAAAATATTAGGGACCTCTAGAGTACATCATGGTTTATTACCAGCTCTATGCTCCTCTACTCATCCATTGAACATTGGCCACTTCCCTATACATGGATCCCCATACAAGAAGTCTATACATGATATGGGATTCCCATAAAGGCATTAGTAATAAAACCCAATAGGAAACAATCAATATTTCCTTAATTAGTTTTCTCATGTATAACAAATATATTTTAGGTTAATAATAATTTCCTAGAAAATATATTATTAATGCAACATTTAATAAGAAGTCATGCGCTAACCCAGCCACCACTGACCTCCAATTGTTCCATCTTTGGCACAATGCTGGAAGGATAATGAGGGGATACCATCTGTTAACAAAAACGTTACATGGGTATAATAACTCATTTTATTGATAACCTCATTATATTTTTCAAACATATGACTTAGAATTTACTACTCCTATAGTATATCATTCTACCTATCACAATTCCAAGCATCGATCATACTTTATGATATTTCACCAGGTATCAAAGACGTCTTTATAGATGAGTTCACAGTTCATTGTCCAGGTAGAGGAGTTTACTTTGAAATAGAGAAAATGATGTGTTTGTAGCCCATTTAGATACCCAATTATCATATAGTCCAATACATGATAAACGAGTTCATATTAATGCTTAAGGGCTTAGAGTAGAAGGGATTTATCAAGTCGTGTACTTCATCGAGGATTGTTCCTATTTTGTTCTCCAAGAAGGTAGAGAATAGTCTCTATCATTATGTTGAATACTAAAAGTTGAAAATGGTGGTGATGAAGAAAAAATTTCATTTACCTAGTATTATTTATCTTTTTTATTAGTTATGTGGAACCCAATGTTTCTTGATGATTGTTCTTTGATAGTGAAACTACCTGTTGTAGGTTTTAGAGGTGGACGTCTTGAAGACTACATTAGAGTGATTGTATAAACTATATGTGTACATGGTGATTCTATTTGGTTTAATGATTGCATCAAAAATGCTAATTGGACTCTTTGACAATACCTTCCACCCAATTACAAACTCATTTAATTTTTTATTGACACCATCGTTATCTACTTCTCAAAACTAGAGCAACATACTATAAATTATGCGATAGTCTTGAATACACTTTGAGTACATCAAAATTACTCCATGGTATTGAATAAAAGATTTTTGATTCATTAGGTGAAGTTATTTGGTAATGTGGTGTTAGAGACATGTAGATACATGTACCTAAATAAATCAGAGAAAAATATTTCCTTGACACATCCCTATAACATGTTTTAAATCAACAGATTGATGGGTTTAGTTGGATTCTACTTATGTTTTATCAATGAATTTTCCATTATATATACAAAAATTAATATAATAATTTAAGTGGGGGTAAAGATACACTGTTTAGTTGAGGATAAATATTCATTACATTATATACATAATAGGTTCACTACATCTCAATTTCAAATACTCTCCAAGAGAGGAATCAGATATTATTTGGTTCATGTTCTAATGTAATTATGAAACTATTTATTCACTGACATGTTTGTTGTCTACACTAACCATAATATCCTCTTTACATATACACAAAGTGATACTGAAATCTATGGTATATTCATTGGTTTGAGTACATATATATTTACACATTTGATATGGAATATACACCTGGTAGAAGTAACATCATTGCATGAACTCTTAAAATTAAGATACAGGAGGAGTAAGAGAATGGTGAGTATCCATCCAAGGAGATGCTGCTCCTACTGAAATTGTTTGACAACAAGAGTATAGATACATTCAAGTATGAGTATTAAATGACTTTTTACCATTTATTTATCTTATATTAACTTTTATACCATGTGAATTCTAGATAGGGAATTGACCCAGATTGTGTTGTGATGTGTGAACAACGAGTTAGAGGTTACCCTGTACTAGAGTGATCAATGGGATAAAATGATACACTCTTTTTTTATAGTAGGGTAGCAGTACTTTATACAAAAATAGATGAGATATTGAGGAACTTACATACCTCTATATGGGTGAAACATATTGGTGTGAAAAATATTCACCCTGAATTTAGATAATAATTCAAATGTTGTGATACGAAGATAGACTTAACTAGATATATTTCTCAATTCCATAGTAGCCATATGGTAAATTCTAAGCACTGTTGTCCTAGTATTTTTCTCTAACCACATCCAATTCTCAAATGGAAGCCGTAGGATGTCAAGATTGATTTTTTATGGGGTAAACCAAGACTCAAAGGAGTCACAATTCTATCAGGGTGACTATTCATCATATGAATAAGGTTTATGAATACATATTGATCAAAGAGACTCCCTTATTAGATGATCCATGAATGTTACATATCCATGAAATAGTACACTTATATGAAGTAACTGCGAACATTTTTTCTAATAAGTATTCCTGTTTCACACAAATCTTTTAAGGGATTTCAAAAACCTAGGGTGATATAGATGAGGTTGAGAATAAGATACCATCCTCATACAGTTAAACAAATATATAAAATGATTCACATACTCTAGGATATTGTTTGATCACATGTTACAGAAATTCATGTACCTTGTGATGAGCCCCAAGACTTTTTTGGGTAAAATTAACAGAATATTTACTAGGATTCTATCCACATGACATAATATTATTCTCTCTATGAATAGTCATGTTACTCACCATTGTGTTATCTCATATCAAGTGAGGTAGCAGTTATTGGGCCTAATATAGTTAATGATACCATAGCTTTGATCTGAAAAATCTTAGTGATCGCTTAGAGCAAGCCATGATTGTATGAAAAATTGAGAACATGAACATTGGTCTACTCAATTGGTGGCCATATTTTTTTATGAGCGTCACCTCATTGGGGGGAATCTTTATATAAAAAATTACTAGAAAATGGAACCATTGTTTTTTAAAACATTCATAATCTCTAAAAATGTTTTTAAAATGATGTACCATCTAAACCATCCCAAACGTTATCTTGGAATTCATAATATTTTCTATGTTTCTAACCTTTATAGGCACAAACCCAGTCCAATTCATGTTGTACACTGTGAGTATGTTGAGTTTGATCCTGATTCATTTTATAATGGGATTTTTTTTGATAATTAATAAGAGTGAGAAATTCGATAAATTAAATAAATTGACACTTTTATTGTTCTAATGGTTGCATATATGGATATAAGATGTTATGTGAATGTTTTAGTCTGATGTTTGAGGCCAGTGGCTAGAGTTGTCTAAGAAAAACCTCTAGAGACACTTCTCAACGTTGAGAAGTCATTAAAGGGGGATAATTATATCATTCTCAATATTAAAATTTACATATATCCAAATTTTGTTTATATTTTATGTGTCTCTTGTGTGAAAAATTAAAAAATCAATATAACTATTACGCTTATGTAGGATTTTTTTTACATAAGGTAAATGAGGGTTTTAAAGTACATTTGTGAGGTTATGTGAGTTGTTCATGTGGTTTGTAATTGTAATGATACACCTGTGCAAAGGAATCCCTTAATCAATAAATTTTGTTTATGGGAAAACATCTTCTATGAAATGGTGACACAAATTTCATATTTGTTGTAGTTAGATTGGGAGTTAAATAATAGTCGATAATAGTTTTTAAAAGATTCATAAGGGTAGTTTCCTCAATATGTAAGGGTAATCTAAAGATCCTGCTACTCATGAAAATGAAAAGTGGATTGTTCAGTACAATTTGTTAGGGTAAACGCTCACTATGTAACGGTAAGTATTGTTTTTCTTTGATTTGTAAGTGTGTGAATGAGCTGTGTAAGTGTATATTGAATTCTTAAAAGGCTAGGTAAGGGTAACCAATAGCCTCACACAATAGTGATGACTTGAATATAGGTGAAACCATGTTACACATTCACATAAATATATTAGTAACAAATTTAATAAATATTTTTTGTCTTCTTCACCAACTCAATACAGTAAAGAAAATTCATGATTTTAAATGTATAAAATCATGGGGAGTTAATTTATTTGACTCATCTAATTATTTCAATTATTTTTTTTATATTTAAATTCCATATAATTAAGAACCAATGAATATTTAAATTTATAGATTATTTTAATTTGGGGTTCCCAAATGGTATCAACCATAACGTTTGGTTATTCTCTTAAAAAACATAATCCTTCTATACCATAATTTTTTTAGATCATTTAGAGTTTAAAAACCCCAAAAATTATATATGTTATAACAGGGAATCCACCTTTGATCAATCTAAACCCTTAATTCGGTTTCCAAGAATGGAAACACTAACTTCCCTTTTCCACTTCCAAAAGTGTTGTGATTTTATAAGTGACAATATTTATGTATTCTTATTCTTGTTCAATTTATAAGTTGATCTTTTCTATGATTTTGTAAAATTGAAAAAAAAAACTATTATGGTTTATCCAAAATTATATGGAAATTATATAGATTAATAATAATAATTAATTATATTATTCAACGATGATAGAATATTATTTAATGTGAAATTATAATTATTCATTAATAAAGACATTTATATGAAAATTTTATGGATGAAAGTTATAATTTAGATATAATCCAAGATATAGAAAGAGGTATCATACGCAGTACTGATAATTATTTTGGAAATAAAAAAAAATAGTTGATTCAAGGAATACTTTAAAATATAATTGAATTGATTGATATATGGGAATGATTTAGGTGTTTATTCATTGGCAAAAAATGACATTGAAATAATCATATTTGTGGTTGGAAGTTCTTTATCAGTTGGGAATCTTGTATGCAGTTTTTTCCTTGGTATAATTTCTATGATAAATTATCTTGATATCTATTCTTGATTTTGATCCCATTTATTTTATTGTTTATAACTCATGTGACAAATTGTGATGTTTTATTATAGGAGTTTTTATTTGTTTCTTGTTTTTTATTTTTTTGATAATGTGTATGTAAATTTCTACTTATTCTCATTATGATATATTATCCTTATATGATATAACATGTTATATATGTTACCTTAGTTTCATTTGTATCTTTTTCTTTTCTAGGAATTGGTGTACTGTTGGGACATTATTATTCCTTAAAGGGGGAGTGGGAATGAATTCTGATGAAGATGATGATGGTCCATAACACATGGTAAAGATTTTATGATTCTATATAAATGTCCTCTTAAGGATACACTCGAGGCATGAATTCTAGATAACATGTTTCTCAATGAAACGTGAAATATTGTGTATCATGATCGATGCCTAGTGTTATTTCATATAGAGTAACATACTTGAAATGTATTGATTTTTCGGTCACATGTATGAAGATTCCATGAGGTTGTCAAGGGAAAAAATTATTATCCTCATTTCTAGTTTTTTTATTTCTACCATATCCTCGTTATCATTGTTGTATAGAGTAAATGTAGGTATGGTCGAGGGTCTATAAAGGCTTGGTTAGTGCACAACCACTGGATAATTCTGGTAAGATTGTAATGGTTTTTATGCATTTTTTATTATCATGGAATAAACCTATTAAACATGTTGACACTTTTAAAGACTCCTTTTGTGGTGAATTATTGGATTTTTTAAATCAAACCATCCAGAAGAATCCCTATGTGCATTAAAATTATTTTTAAGGTGATCATAGTAAGGGAAAGGTACCTATGGATGATGGCTGAGAATAAGAGAAAAAAATTGGTTGAAAACAATGAATAAATTTGGATGACCCTAAGGTTTGATTTGTTTAATTTCCTACTACATTTGTTACTATAGTTTTTTCATTCCAAATGGGAGTGTGTTTATTAGCCAAATGAATGATAATATATATTTTATTTTTTGTATGATACTATTTTATACTATTTATTATATTATATTATTATTAATCTATGAAAAGGTAAAAATGTTTTTCCTCCCATCTGATGAACCTATAACCTCTCTTCTATTTAACAAACACATTCATATAGATATGTGTGTATGAGTTCATGTGTCACTCTAGTACATTACTGGTGGCTCAAGATGGGAAGTAACATTAAAAATCTTCCATAAAAATTCACACTTTACTTCCACAAAGTATTGTTTCAGTATATAAGTTTCAGATTAATTAGGGAAGAAATAAAGGATTTAAATCAAATGCTTAGTAAGTGAAAAGCATAACAATGAGTCCAGGAGAACATAAAATTATATAATTAGGATGCAAGAAAACATAGACATGGGTGAAATTTATGATTAATGGAATATTATTATGGAATCATATATTCTGATGACAACATTTTCAATGATCGTATCATAGTTCCATGAAACAATAACTGTCACACTCTGAGTTTTTTTGGACCTTTTTTCGAATAAATAAAATCTTCACTTATTTTTTACAATTCACTAAGGAAAAAAATCATTTCACATGGAACCAAGTTTTCATTGGTTATGAAGAACCAACTCGGAATAGGATGCATGAAGCGTCAACTCAGCATATGTTACAGGCAATACATACTTGGCATACATTACATGAAACACCAATGTTTTTACAAAACATCATTTTATTTTTATAATTATTTAAATTCGATAATTATAATGTAACTGTCAAAAACAGTAATATGAATAGTAATCCAACTTTTTATATTATTTTTATAATATTATTATATAAGAAAAAAATTATAATGGAAATTTTAATTTTTAGTAAAGTATTTATATGTTTAAACTATCATTTTCTCGAATAAACCGCTTTTAGTGTCATTCTCTAAAAAATAATTATATTAATATTAAAAACAATTATAAATTAAATTGGATAAAATAAACAAAATTTTTTAATTTAGAATGTATAAATTATATTTTGGTGAGTTTTTTGGATTCTTCTGAAAAACACCACTTTTAGATAAATAGTAAAAAATACAAGATTTTAATTCAAAACTATTTTCCACATAATTTATTCATAAATATTAACTGTATTATAAATTGGTTTTAAATTTATTTAGATAATATTTTTATCAATTTTTCCTATTTTGGTAATTGAATGAAATTTTATAATGAAATTGGATATAAACACTTTTAAAACATTTGATCATTTTTAATTAAAAACCCCACATTATCGACCCGAATATAGAAATAATTTTAAATTACATTATTCCAATTATGTGTTTGGAATTTGTAAATATGGATTCCATATTTCGGATCAAAATAATTTTTAATTTTTAATAGGATAAAATTATTTTTTTACCTATAATATTAGAAAAAGTTATTAAAATTAATTACATTGATTAATGTCAAATTAAGAAATATGAAGGACTAGATCCCAACCATATGTCCTAAAACGCCTTGTAAAATTTTATAAAATATATTTCATGGCCATATAACAACCATATACGCATTTTTATCAGATTTGGTTCATTATTTTATCCCCATGAAACATGAAAAATGAGGGAGGAATTCTCTCTTCCGAAATTTACAAAAGTGCCACTCGTCTACTTAATAAGGGGTTATATCTTTCAAATTAATCATATCTCAAAAACCCCTTATATTTACCAAAATATTATCAAATAATCTAACAACATTATTCCTTTGGTAATAATTTCTTTCAAGGACGCTTTTTGGCACAACCAAAAAGGTGTTACCCTATTAAAAGGTTACGTCTTCTCTCAAATCCATTCTTATATTTTTCATTTTGCACCCCATTCACTCTATTTATTACATTATTGTTAAGAAAATATTATATTCAATAAAATAGGATGTATTTATTATATGGTTTCAATCTACCCTTACAAAAACCTCAATCTAATGGGTAATGAACACACTGTTTATCAGTATGGTGAACTATGACTCACTAAATGATAATTGCTCAATTTTTGTTAATCCCAATAATGGTGGAAATTATGATGTAAACTATGTTAATATATATATATTATATATTTAGTATTTATGTATGATTATTTGTATCTTTTACAACACATATCATTTTACTACCCATTTGGTGTTAATACAATAATTTTTTAGAGGAAGTGTGGACTAGCAACCCCTCAATGTGATGTGATTCATTCACACACCAAATGGAATGTATTAATGACTTATTTGGTAAAACTCTATGATATATATGATATAATAATGATAATATATTAATTATATATATTTCTATATGAAAATTTAATTTTCCTACTTTCTTTTAGTTCGACAATTAAAATGGAAGCAACGTTCAAGCATACGTATGACATACCATCTACATTAATGTTGTATTCCACTTCATACATTTATATTCTATAGATTATTAAAATTAATATATAATTGATTATATCATTTTATAAATTCTATAATCCTGATATAAGAATATGGACAAATAATATAATAAATTAAGACACATACAACGAACAATGTGAATATTACCCAAAGTGAAATCTTAACATTGGATGGTTAACATGTGGGAAACATAAAGTCATAATAAAACCATATATGGTATTATATATATAATAATATGTTTTGGTTAAATATTTATAATATATTTATATTTAATTTTAGGTGGTTTTAATGAGTACACTGAGATTCAAGACATAAGGTAATGAGATTTCGTCTCACTTTGTATTTATGTGAGATACGTACTATGTTAGCCACTATTTCATTCAATGTCGTGTATGTAATACCCCAAAATTTATTTAATTTATCATATACATAAATTTATTGATATTAAAATATAAACTTTATGATATTTCTTCTTGGGTTTTATGTTTAAAAAGCTACGAAATCAGTAAACTAGTTTTGTCACAATTTATCTTCTTTGAGACTAATGTTTTATTATGAACCTGAATTCACTTTCACTATGTATATAAATACATTTTATGTGTTATATCATGAATATTCTTTATTTCATGATGTTTTAAGTTTCATGTAATTTAATTTTCTTAAATGAATAGTATGGTCCCATGTCACTATGTTGTAAGAGTATATTCAAACATTCTCAACAATTTTCTTTATTGTTTATATTTTTCCATCCATTAATGAAATATTATGAACCATATCTCATAAAAAATCATGAGTTTCCTTAATTTTTGTTTATTCATGACTTATCTATGTATTAATATGATTTTTCCACTCTTTGGTAAATAAGATGGAATTTATAAGTAAAATCTGATCTTCTCCCTCTCTGGTTGGAAAACTATTGTATTCAAAAACGTTGATTTGAACAATTTATTCATAATTTTTTTCAAAATATATATGATTCCAATTTTCATGGAAAAAGGACTACAAAATGGTTTATGGTTTTCAATTATTCCGTTATATTTTTTTAAAATATAATTTAAAACAAAATGTTTTTAAAGAATGTTTAATGTTTCAAAATGTTTTTTCAATGAAAAAATATATATTTTCTTTAAGAAAACTTTTCAAAATTTATTTCAAAATTATTTCCCATATTTGATAATATCCTTTGGTGTTATATATGTATTAAAGGGGAAATCATTCAATGTCTCCATTCATATTTTATCTCTAAATGGACTATGTTTTGATGGCATAATGTTGAAGAATCCCATTTCTCTTTCAGGGGTTATATGATATTGAAACCCACCTATTTTCACTTATTAGGTTTATGATGAAATGATTATGATACCTATGTTTTTAAATAGAGTATGTAATTATTATATGTTTATAATGCCTAATTCGTTTCATGGATTATGATATAGTTATTTATTATCTTGTTGCACCTGTATGTATGGTTTCACAATGAGACTGGTGGGACATATATCTCCCTCCAATGCATTGGGTAAATATTTATATCTCATGAGATATACTAATATGTTATTGGGATTGAACCATGACTACCAATATAGACATGGGAGTGAACCATGACTACCGAGATTTAATTAGGACTGAACTCATGCTACTAAGACGTCTATGGGAGTGAACCATGACTACTAAGATGGTACGAGGAGTGAACTCATGATACTAAGAAAATCATGGGAGTGAACTGATACTATAATGATGGTATGGGGGGTGAACCCATACTACCAAGATGGTCTTGGAAGCAATTCCATGGTTACTATGAAATTCATATTATATTCTAAAACGTTTTCCACAATTCCATGTATTATTCTTAAGATATGCTTTTTTGGATTAAGTTATTTATTTCCTTATGATTAATGTCTTATGAAAAACCATTAATTATTCCATGATTAATTTATATGAACTATGATATGTAGGGTATGATTTCCTATTTTCATGGTCATGTTCTTATACCCAATTTTTCAAGATTAATCTTAAAATATTCCCTTGTTTACCCTTATTAAAAATTTTAGATCACCCATTTTTATGTTTCTGTCCCCATGTTATGAATTTTTGTGTTATTTTTAGGGTTTCTAAGAAGGGTTCTAGTCAATAAGAACTGAATGGACGACTATGTAGCTTAATTGTGTATCAGTATTTATATTTCTATGTTTCAAAAGGCACTTGACTAGTATAGTCTTTAGACATCTATTTTTATAATGATTTAAGTAAGTAAAAATGTTATATAATTTGAGTGTATGAAATGGTCTAGTCACTATATAATCTATTAGTGGAAAGGTTCAGTTGACCCTTGAAATCTATTATGAGAGAACCTTAGTGAGGACCGTAAGGAAAAATCAATCGATGAGTCTAAGTATAAAAAAAGTATATGAAAATTTCATGAAATTTTAATAAATGATAGGGTGAGTTGTTTGCTAAAAATACATCCATGATTGGATACTACAATTTTATTTGTATAAGGAATAGATAAATCTAGGGATAACAACTCCAAAAAGTTGTTCTAGGATAGACTCGGGATAATCGGGTACATGATAATGGGTCTTACTACACATATGTTTGGACACTCGCAGGGGATATGATTTAAAAATTAACAAAATATTCACGAACCATCACGAAGAATTTAAAAAATTTCTATGAATAACCTTGGATAAGCATAAGTTCTAATAGATTAAGTAAGGTGTCATAAAATTGATATCCCTTAGATGAATTTTAATGATTATATGGTTCTTCATTTTGATAAGTATTTATTACTCTCTGCTTTTGGTTTTAGTCAATGGGTGGAACCTATAGAAACCATGTTAATGGTGATTGCGATGGACAGTGCAACAATTTTCCTCCTATGAAACTAAATTCTATTATATCTGGAATAAAAAACCTCATTGCTATGATCACACAACTTTCTCAAGCTATATGTCATGGTGGACTTCCAAATGAGCAAAGGAAATGAACAACATTCTATTGAGTCTCTAATTAGGCAACATCCACCTTTATTCAAAGGGTCTTATAATCCAGTTGTTTCTAAACTATGGATCAATAATATTTGAATATTAATTTTCTATTCTCTGGTGTTCATAGCATGATAAATTCATTGTGGTTAATTATCAGTTATAAGGAGATTCAAAAAAGTGGTAGACTCTAATCAATAATATGAGGTAGTAATATAGGATTGAATCCATAGATGGGGACATGTTTAAGAACATATTTTTCAATAATTACTTCTTACAAATTCATTATAAAAAGATAGAGAAATATTTCCTTGATTTGAAAAAAATGGATGATGAATATTTTGGTACCTACGAGGCTAATTTCATGAGATTTGTGAGGCATGCTTCTGGAATTATCATCCAACGTGATATTAATGTTTATATGTTATTCATTTTCTTAAATATAAGTATCATAAGGGATTTGGATATAAGTTAATTTAGTAGCAATGAACAGATTATTCACTGTGCAATCAATGTTTAAATAGAGATTGGCGTTATATAACAATGTCATGGTTCTGACAAGAAGCGAAAGATGACGTTTAAATGAAAATCCAAAAACCCTGAAGAGAAGAATATGGCATTACTCTTATTCCCTATGTGTGGGAGAAAGCATGGAGGAATTTTATATAAGGGATCTATAAAATATTTTATGGTTGAGAGGTAAGACCATGGGGCATTTATTACCCAAGTGATGGGAAGAAGTTAGCTAATGTTGTGAATGGGAAAAAAGTGGGGCCAAATTCACCTCACATGAGTAAGTGTTAAAATTGTATGGAAAATGGTCATTATACTAACTAATTCCCAAAACCAAGGGTTGTTGATGATGATCGAAGTTATAAGCCTCTTAAGCATTAGGACAAGGGGAAATCTCATGCAATAATTATTTCTGATGAGAGGTCCAATAATGACATGATCAAAGGTAAACTTACCAACCAATCAAGAACTGATAATTTCATATTTGAATTTGCATCTACCCACTCATTCATATCTAAATAATATTATAAGGGTGTTAATATTGCACAAATAAATAGATATGTAATTAGCAATGTAAACCCCTTATGTTACGATGATTGCATTTCAGGTCTATGATTCCACTTTGGTTGAAGTTTGTTGGAATGTTCTTCTTTTTAATCTTTACATTCTACATTTTTTTTAATTTGATGTCATCATAGGCACATATTGGCTTTCTCTACAAAAATACCAAATCAATTTTTGAGGAAGGGATGTTATTGTTGTTATTTTGAACCCTCATATGATCATTCATCCATGAGATGATAAGTGTGAACTTTCTATGGAGATTATATCCAGTGTATGGGTCTTAATTCCCATTTAAAAGGGTTGTTTATCTCAAATTGTTGGTGGAAGAATCATCATTGATGATATTCCTATGTTCAAAGAATTTGTTGAGGTCTTTCTAAAAGAGTTCCCTAGTATTCCACCAAAACATGAAGTTGAGTTCTCAATAGAACTTATATCTTGTTCTATACAAATTTCAAAGACTCCTTATAGAATTTACCTGATTTATTTTTAGGAATTTAAGAAGAAACTCCAAGAAATATTTGATAAGGGATTCCTTCTACAATGTGGGTCACATTGGGGTGCACCAGTTCCTTTTGTGAAAAAGGAATATTGATCAATGCTAATATGCATGGATTATTAGTAGTGGAACAAGATAGTAGTCAAGAACAAGTATCCTCTTCCACATTTTGGTGATTTTTTTGATCAATTTCATGGGTATCAATACACTTTCAGGATTGAAACATGTTTTGGATATCATCAATTGAGGGAAATGAATGTTTATATACCCCTGATGGAATTCCGTACAAGGTATGGAAACTATAAATATATAGTAATTCCTTTTTTTCTTACTAATTCCTCTCCAATATACATGGATTTAATGAATATAGCCTTCATAGATTACCGCAATCAGTTTATTTGTAGTCTTTATAGATGATATTCTTATCTATTAAAAGATCAAGGAATAAAATGAAAATCAAAAATTAGTTGCACTAAATACCATAAGGAAGGATAAGCTAAATTAAAAATTTACAAAGTGTGAATTTTTTTTTGAAAAAGGATTAATTTTTGGGTCCCATAATAGCAAGAGATGGTATAGATGTAGATTCATCAAAGACCGCAGCTATTGAATGATGTAGTAAACCAACTATAGTGACTGAAGTCCACATATTTCTTAGTTTGTCCCAAAAGAAATTATAAATGGTTTTTGGAGAATTTATCATGATTATCAAATCCTCTAGATAGGTTTACTCGGAAGGGTATCAAGTTCAACTAAACAGATGAATTTGAAGAAAACTTCAAGGAACTAAAGAGAAGGGTGGTCAGGGAACATATGACTAAATTAACCTATAGTGTATAACGGTTTTAAATAATTTGTTATGCATCCAAGAAGGTATTGAGGTGTGTTATTATGAATAATAACATGTTTATCACTAATACATCACATAAGTTGAATATTTGTGAGAAAAATTACACAACTCCAGTTTTAGAGTTAGCAATAGTAACTATTTCTTTAAATATATAAAGGAATTATCATTTTGTAGAAAGGATTGATATATGAACCTATCATAAAAGTAAGAAATATATATTCCTACAAAAGGTTATGAAAATGATTCAAAGAATATATTTGGTACTGATAAAGGATTATGACTAATCAATACACTACCACCCTTGTAAAGTGAGGAAGGTGGCTGATGCTTTGAGTCAAAAATAAAATTCTAGTTTATCCATGATATGGATCACAAAATATCCAATATTTCTATATTTGAAAGGGATGTATCTAGAAATATAAAAGGATGGGAAAAATTCATTAAAAATGAATGTTTTTCCCTCTGTCCAAGTGATTATTATGTTGTTAGAAAATAATGATGAAAAGCAACAAAATATGTCCATGAATGTTTCTGAGTTTATCATTGATCAGGATGGAATGATAAGGATCAAAAAATTTGTAGGTGTTCCTTCCATACCAGATTTGAAGATGGAGTTCATAGAGGAATATCATAGTTCATCACTATCTATTCATTCTATAAGTTTAAAGATATAAAGTGATAAGAAATAATACTTCTGGTGGAATGGAATGAGTAGAGATATCAGATCGTTTGTATCTTGGTGCTTGGTATGCCGAAAAGATAATGGTGAAAGAGAAATGTCTAAAGGGATGTTGCAACCATTACCCAAACCAATATTGAAATGTGAGAACATCACTAAGGATTTTGTCATTGGAATTCCCAAAACCTTTTAAAGGGTTTAATTATATATGGGTGGAATTTGATCTCCTTACCAAGTCACCAAACTTCATCACTGTCAGAGAAGGCTTCTCTATAGATCATCTTTCAAGGACATACAGTAAGGATGTAGTAAGGTTGCATCGAGCGACACATTACATTATATCATATTAGGATATAAGGATAACATTAAAACCAAGAGAAGTCTTCAGTAATCACTTGATATATAATTGAGTTTCAACACTACTCATAATCCTCATACATATGTTCATCCTAAAAGAAAAATTCATACCTAATAGGATAAGTTGATATCTTATTCCCTGGATTTCAAAGGTGGTTGGGATCACCACCTTCCTCATGTTGATTTTTCGTACAACAATATATTTCACTTATGAATTCTGATAACACCGAATAAAGACCTTTATGGGATGAAATGTAGATCACTAAAGTGCATTTAAGAATTTGGTGAAATAGAGATCTTGGGACAAGATATTACTGATGAAATAGTCGTCAAGGGTTGAACCTTCATCATAATATAAATATAGATCAATGTTAGAAGCAAAGTAATGTTGATACCTATTTAAGTGATCTAGAAATTGAAGTTAGTGAAATGGTATTTCTGGGAATCTCGCCTTGGAAGAAGGTTAAGAGATTTAGGAATAAAGAGAAACTATCGCCTATATATATTGGTCCCTTTGAGATTATTAATCATATCATGACAGTAGCCTATCACCTGGAACATCCTCTAAATATCTCTCAAGTCTATGATGTGTTCCATGTATAAATCCTCAAGATATACATACCTAAAACGTCACATGAACTAAACTTATAGGTTATATTATTGGAGCAGGATCACTATTATGAAGAACAACTAGTTGAAATTCTGGACTGATTAAAAAAATTTCTTTCGAAACAAGACCACTAACATGGTCAAGGTTTTGTGGTCAAATCATCAATTAGAGGAAGATATGTGGGAGAAAGAGGATGTGATTTGGTACATGTATCCTCATTTTTTACCTCAGTGAGGAATTTTTATGGGGAAATTCATTTTATGAGGGGGTAGAGTGGAAAACCCTATGTTTTCTTTGAACATTTTCTGAATAAAATATTTTTTATTTATGTCATGCAATGAAATAAGTCAAACATTAATTTAAAAATGAAATGAATTGGAATAAATTATGTGGAACCTAATTGGAATATGATTAAAAAAACCTCAAATCGGCATATGTTACACGCAACACCAGCTTGGCGTATGTTACACACTACACCGATGTTTCCACGAAACATCATTTTATTGTTATAATTATTTAAATGTTATAATTATATCCTAACCATTAAAAAAATAAATATTAATAGTAATAAATATTTTTAAAATATTTTTTATAGATTTTATATATAGATAATATATAGTTATAGTAAATGATATAATTTTTTGTAAAGTCCTTACATGTTTAAAAATACCATTTTCTAGAATAAACTAATATTAATGTATTCTTTAAAAAATAATAAAATTAAAATTTAGAAAAAAACTTATATTTAATTTGATAAAATAAAATTAATTTTTGAATTTACTATGTCAAAATTATCATATGACTAATTTTGATGATATTTTAGAGAAACTTCACTTTTGGAAGAAAAGTGAAAAATACCGGATTTTATTTCAAAACTACATTCAATATAATTTATATATAAAGTTAAATTATAATTTAAATTGTAATTAACGTTTAATTATATGATATATTTATAAAATAATCCAATGTGGGTAATTGTAACCAATTTCACGTTGAAATTGGATGTAAAAACATTGCAATATTATCTCATTCTTACATAAAAAACCCGCATTACAAATCGACTACGAGATAAATTTTGAATTTATTTCTAATAGTGTTGTGTTTTAAATTAAATAAAGTGGATTAAATAATTTTAATAAAAGAAATTTTAAATTTAAAATAAAATCCACTTTTTTTTACTAAAAATATTAGTGAAATTGATTACAACTTATTATAACAATTAGTGTTAAATTAAGATTTATATGGGACTAAACAACAACCTTAAGCCCCAAAAACGATTTGTAAACCTGTAAAAAAGAAATTTTCTCACCATATATCAACCCTATACTCTATTTTATAATTTTTTATCAATATTGGATCCACATGAAACATGAAATTTGTTTGTGGAATTCTCTATTCAAAAATTTACAAAAGGGTCACTCCTCCTCCACTCTAAAAAGGGATTCTTTACTACAAACTACTCACACCTCTCAAGCCCCTTTACTCTCCAAAACACTACTCAAATAAGCTCCCAACATCCCAAAATTAGTATTTTTTCCTCCATTTGGTATGACATTCTTCCATCGAATAATTTTGGCAGAAACCAAAAGCAGTTACCCGATTAAGAGGTAATGTCTTCTCTCAGTTCATTTCTTTTATTTTCCTTCTCCACCCCTCCACTCTCTTTATTAAATTATTTTATAAAAAAACATTATAATAAACATAATAGTATTTTATTATTATATGGTTTCAACCTAAAAATTCACACACCTTCATCTAATGGGTAATGAACATACTGTTTACATGTATAGAAAACTACCACCTCTATAAATGACGATTGTTCAATTTTCCTTACCACCTCTCACGGTGGAAATATTGAGGGTCACTATGTTTATATATATTATATATATTATGTATTTTGTCTTATTTATTCCTTTTATGACACATATATTTTCAGTTTCTATTTGGTGATAATACGATAATTTTGTTTCAGGAAGTGTTGAGTCATTCCCCCTCAAAGTGATGTGATTCATTCACACACTACATGTAATGTATTAAGGATAGGTTTATGGAAATTATATGATATATATGATATAATAATTCTATTTTAATAATGATATATATATGTGTATATATATATATATCAATTACATTCATTCTTTCAATATGAGAATAAAAATGGAAACAACGTTCATAGGTACGTATGACATACCGTCTCTATAAACTGTGTATTCCATTTCATACTTCTATATTAAAAATACTATTATAATACACATTTAATATATATATATATTATTTATAACATGTATTAAATTTTTTAATCGTGACATAATTATGAGGACCAACAATATAACAACTTAACACACATATGAAGAACCACTTGAATATTACCCAATGTGAAACCTTAACATAGGATGGTTAACAAGCGGGAATCATATAGTCATAATAAAACTATATAGGGTATTAATTTTATGAATATAGTTATTTAAAATATTCATAATAAATTTATATTTATTATATAGGTGGTTTGAATGAGTATGACGAGCGTTAAGACACAATGTAAATGGATCTTATCTCACTTTTTATTTCCATTAGATACATGCTATTATCACCACTATTTCCTATTTTTTAGTGTTTGTAATTCCCATGAATAAATTATTTTTATATTATAAATAAATTCATGGGTATTCACATAAACATTTTTTATCTTTCTTTCACGACATTTAATTTTCAAAATGTACCGAATCTGTAAAATAGTTTTGTTTCAATTTTCCATCTTTGACACTCATATTTGTTATGAACCTAATCTCTCTTTCGAAGAGTATATACATCCATTATATATTTTATATCATGAAAATTCTCCATTTTATGATATTTTAAGATTTATTTAATTTATATATCTTACATGGAGAGTATGATCCCATGTTACCATGTTATAAGAGTTTAAAGAAACAATCTCATTTCTTTTCAAGGTAATTTATGTTTATGATCCATTTAATGAAATATTGTGATCCATATCTCAATAAAACTAATCTTTTTCCACCAAATTTGTTTATTTAAGATCAATATATGTATTAGAATCATTTTCACTCTTTGGTATTTAATATATCATTTTTATGTAAAATCTGACCATCTCTCTCTTCGATCAAATATCTATTGAATTCTATAACCATGTTTTCAAATATGTTTTCAAAATATATTTAAATACTTTTTTCAAGGGGAAAGGATTTTAAAAAAAGTTTTATTGTTATCCATGCTTCCTTTATATTTTTTTCAAATAGTTTTTAGAGAAAATGGTTTTCAAAAGGTTTTATGTTTTAAAAATAATTTTCAATGCAGAAAGGATATTTTCCTCAAGAAATGTTTTTAAAAGTTATTGCAAAATTATTTACCATCTATGATAAAATACATTGGTATTATTCATAAACTTATGGAGAAATGATTCGATGTTTCCACTCATATTATTTCTCTTAATAGATTATGTTTTGATGGCATGATGTTGATGGAAATCATTTCTCTTCCATGAGTTATATGCTTTTGAAATCCACTTATTTTCATGGGTAATGATTATGATGAAATGATTATGAAACCTATATTTTTTCCATAGGTTATAATATGATTATAGGTTTATAATATTTATTTCTTTTCATGGTTTATTACATGGTTATTTATGATCTTGGGTCACATGTATGTATGATTTCACAATGAGATGGGTTGGAACTATATCTCCCTCCAATACATTGGGGAAATATTTATATCTCATGAGATAGAATAAGAAGGACTTGGGAATTAACCTTGACTACTAAGATTTCCATGGGATTGAACTCATGCTACTAAAATGTCCATGACAGCTAACCATGAATACTAATATGGATTGATGATTTAACAATTGCTTTTAAGATGGTCATGTGAGGGAACCATGACTACCAAGACGGTGTAGGGAATGAAGCAAAACTATCAATATGGTCTTGAAAGTGACATATTGGTGACTATGGAAGTGATATTATACGCTTATGTTTATTCCACAATTCCATATTCCATTATTATGTTATTCTTTCATTGATTATGCTCTTTATTAAAATATGATACCTGTATTATGAAAATACAAGATTTGTACCAAGATTAATTTATTTAAACATTGATTTGTAGGTATGATCTTCTACTTTCAAGATCATATTCTCATACCATTATAGACATTATTATGCTTACATATCTCCCTCTTTTACCCTTATTGATCATTTAAGCTCACCTCTTTATATTCTTCCTTCCCTGGGATATGATGATATGTTTTATTTTTGTTGTGTCTATGAAGGGTGATAGTCAATATCAACCTAGTAAGAGATAACGTATCTCACTCGTGTATCAGTGTTTTTGTTTTCATGTTTCCAAAGGAACTAGGCAAGTACGGTCCTCAGACATCTGTTTATGTAGTGTTTTAACTATTCTTCAAAATTTATGTAATTATAATGAATTTTAAGACAAGTTATTAATAATAAAACCATCATTATGAAATCATAACATTTACCCTATCATTATAATCTGTAATTATAAATATAATCATGGGTTATATTGATATAACATATGAATGTGGATCAAACATAAACATTGAAAGACATAATGCATGTCATGGTTAACATACAATACATTCATATCATATATTAGTAGCACAACCACCAGTACCATATAAAAGTTTATTTAGGATAAAAACATGTGGCCAATAATATAGTGGACTTTACCTAAACACATGTGTCCCATATTAATCTCATGTGATAGAAAGATTTACCCAATGAGTTGGAAGGTGGTATAATTTGGGGCCACTTAACACATAATGATAAACCATATTTATATATATGTGTGTGTGTGTGTGTGTTTGTGTGTTTTTGTTCCAAATGAAATTAATCGGATTCCATTTCTTGATTAACCCATGAAAAATAAATTTGTTCAAAAATATTTTCATAAGGTATCATATAAAAACAAATTGTGAAATGGACCAGATGATACCAAAAATACTATCTCCCAAAAAACATATAATAATATAAAATAATGGGTGATACATTATTTTTTATTTTATATATGATGTATCATTTAGATATATATTTTAAAATTGAAGATAAATCATGAGAAGAGTTTTTATTTAATTTTTGAATTATTTTTTAAACAATGCGTAAATGACACATTGAAAATCATTTTTAAAAGTATAAAAAAAGAACATTATTATAAAATTAAATAACCCAATAATGGAAAAACATTAATGAAATAAATTTTAAATTAGAAAAAATATGTAGTGGAATGTTTATAATGTATAGAAGTAGAATGAAATAATTTTAATAATTATTTTTAACATTTTTGAATAAATTAACATCGATAAAAACTATTTTTATGTTTTTATTGAAAATAGATAATGTGAAATATGAAAGATAGCAAAGGGAAAAGATTTTGTATGAAACCCTTAATTGTGATCAACCCATAATTACAAGTTTTATTAAAATTTAGTCACATTATTACATTATCATGCTATTTTAATATTCGTTTTTTATTTAATTATTATAACCATTAGAGAAGAGTGTGAAAATTTTCACATCATGTATATTTTTATTCAAAAATATATTTTTATGTTTCCACTGAAGTCTCATTCGTGAATATTTGTTTTATTCAGTATGGGTCACCATTGAACATTATATAATTCCTACACATCCATAATTTCATATGAAAAAATTAAATCTCATTAGATATTTATAATGAAACAAAACTCATTAGTCCATTTAAAAAGCATGAAAAATCCATAAAGTGGTTTTTGATTTTTTTTAAATTGTCACAGTGCTTCAAAAATAATTTTTTTATAATGATATTAACATTAAATATCAATTTTTTCATAGAATATTTAGTATCAAGGAAGTTTGATAATTCATAACCCAATTTGTATCTTAGGAAAATATTGCAACTCATGGAAACCATGTCCTAGAAAACAAACCCTTCATCATCAAAAAGTAAAATCCATTCATAAGATAAATTATATAACTTGTGAAATAAAAAAATATTCCATTAAAACAATTATTGACCATTTATAATTCATTTAGAAATCTTTTGGACAATAAATTTATAATCAAAATTATAAGAACCTTTACACGAACCATTATAAATGATTAATGTTAAAAATTAATTCCGCATCGATCCTCTCTAGTACATATCATTTACCATTGAATTGGATGAAAATATTGGGCCCAAAATTAATCCCATAAAATAGAAAAGTATCATATCATGTATATAAATTATAAAATTTTTCATTTAGATTAAAAAAAATTGTTACTAGATATCATAATAAAAATGATTTCAGATATCTCATAAAATGAGAATAAATATACATTTCAATTAAAAACATTTTGAAACAAAAAATACTAGAATATAGGAACATGAATTTATTTTCAAACCCATATAAACTTTGAAATTAATCTTTATAATAAATTAACGTTATAACACTGGGAAAATGATGTCATGTGTTAAATGTTAAAAAACATAATTTTTGAACTTTTGTAAATAAATTAAAAAATAACTCGTATAGTAAACATTGAAATAATTTTTTACCTTCCTAAATTATGTAAAATATCATTGATAATTAATTTAATAGTCATTGGGATAATGATAAAAAATTATTGACACATTTAAATGTACATGGATATGGAAGAAAGGGGTTTTAATGAAAAACATCAACACATTTAAAGCGTGGTTTTAAAAAACATCCCTTATATAATACGAAAAATCATCACATAAATCATTTAAATTATGTAATTTTAAAATTATATTAATTATATAAATTATTATTAACATTTTTATTTCTTATTAATCTAATATTATCTTGTTTATTTCATTTATTACTTTTTTGTATTTATTTACTAAGTTGTATAAATTCACATTGGATGTTTTGGGGTCATTCAGTCCAAAACAGTGTTGGTGTGTTGATTGTGGCCAAAGTTATCATCTTTAAGTAATCTAAAAAATCATAGAAAATAAATAATAATAATTTTTTCAAATTATTTATACTTTGATTACCATCCATGTAAGATGAACATAACACAATTAAATGCATCCTCTCACTAAGGAGGTAGTCCACACATACTCATGAGCGACATTTACATTTTTCAAATGGATAAAAAGAAACTAAGTCATATTAATTTTTTATCATTGATGAATAATAATATTATTATAAATAACGTATTTATTCCATAAGTCCATCTTTATAACTAACCATGGTATTTTAAATTGAAAATTAACTTACGTTTCTGTATGGAGTTTATAGTCCACACTATTGTGTGAGAGACATTATCATTTTAAAATATATGGGAGGGTATGAAAATGGTAAATATATCAAATTTACAAAAAAAAATTAATTAATAACATATATATTAATTAAATTCGTATTTATAGTTATCCATTTATAGTGGTGAGGAAAAGTGAAATACATCACTTTGTGGAGGTGGAATTCTTTATGTTAGTACCCACACCATTTTCATTTACCATTATATGGAAATGAGGTATAAAATAGTTTTTAAATATAAATAATAAATTTTTTTATAAAACAAATACATATTTTATTAAAATATTTTTGTAAGAATATGTATGATTGAGCTATAAGAATAAAGAATCTTCAAAGAATTATGTTACGGATTTACCTCTTTTTTGTATCCCCCTTTGAATTAAACATAAGGCCATTGTAACAGTGGTTTAATGTCACAATAGGACCATTAATACATGGAATAGGAACTATAGAAATGAATTATGACATAATTTAGAGATTTTACAGAACTCATATGTTCTTTTTGAAAGGATAGATTATGTCTTATTTTATAAGAAAAAATTAATTGATTTTCCAAACAAATAGTTTTTAAGGGACCTTAAGGACAATTTAAAAAATGATAAGTTGATTAAAATTGGACCATTGATGATTTTTTAGACCATTAAAAATCTAATTTTTCCTCTTATAAGGATTTTATAATATTTAAATAAATAAATAATCTATTTTTTGACTTTAAATATCCTTATAGACATTTTGTGGACTATTCAGATAATTTAACTTTTAAAACATCATGATAACAAAAGGATTTAGAATATAATGGATTAAATAATTAGTTATAATAAATGAAAATATTTAATTTTTATATCACACTATAAATCATCCATACCTCATCACTTCTAATTCATCTATAATAATTTACTTAACTTTTCAGCTGCTTGTACAAGTATTGTATCGATACATCATAAGTGTTATATATAATTGAACTCTCATTTAAATTAAACAAATAATATTATAAATATAATTTTTTCCTCATAAATATTATGATCTTAAATAATTAAAAAAACTATCAAAATAAATATAATGGAAAACTATTATATGAGCGGTTGTGACATTGTATTCAATTTTTTTAGGGTATAAAATCAATTACATAATCAAATAATATAGCACATAATTTCCCAATGTTTTTATTTAGTATGATAATGAATCAATTTTAATTCATTAATACAAATTTATTCACTTTATAGAGAAAGGTTTTTCATTATCTATTAATTTAATCCCCTCGTTAATCCTTTTAAAATAAACATGGTAACTAAATTTCATCTTTTGTAACATAATTTTAGGAATTAAAATGAAATGGAAATTTTTACAGATTTTTAAAATAATTTTTAAAAATATGTAATGTATTTTCCAAATTAATTTTCCATAATCGGAAATATATAAAATTAATATATGTTTCTGTAATTTAGTTAAAAATATTTTTGAAAAAACCCTTTTGTGTAGAAAAAATATATTTCAAGAAAAACATGTTTAGAATTGAACCCAAGACTTTTTTTGTTTTATTATGGGAAATATATATTTCTTTGACTCTAAAACCTTTTATAAATTTTTTGGAACCATTTAAAATCATTTTAATTGTAATATTAATTGAATTTTAGAATACAATATTTTTCATTATTCATCGAGTTATCAAACATTTAAACAGAAATCCAAAAAAAAAACCATAAGATCAATGTAAAATTTTTAATTAAAAATGAATGTTCATTTCATCAAAATAAATTTCCAAAATTCATACACTTAAATTAGAAAGTTGTACTGAAAATACACTTTTTATTAAAATTATTCCTTTTAAACATTAAGTGTTCTTAATATTATTTCATTTCAATTGAAAATGGGTGTTAATTTATTTTTTATAACATTGAATTAGAAAAATGAATTGATATTTAACATTTATTTTAATACTATATTATTGACATTAGTTTTTTGTTGGGTATAACTTATGCTATCAAAAAAATGTATTATTATTCAAATTGTGTCCTCATAGTTTTTTTGACATAACAAGAATAATCAATCATGATAGAGTAATAATATCATATATAACTTTTTTCATGATATATAATTTCAATGTGATCGCTTGTAAAATTATTCTTAATTAATTAATTATTTCTTTAATCATGTATATAGAATTATATTATTCATACATATGAATAAGTATCCAAAGAAATACCATATAAAATTTTATACTTTCTTTATAATAAAAAATAAATGTATCTTCCACTTTCATGATTTAAGGTATTCTATTACACCTAATATAAATAGTATCAGAAAATATACTTAAAATATTTAATTCGATTCAATAAGTATAATTCTATCAATCTTTTTTTTTCAAGAAATTTTTTACCTCTTTTTCATCTTCTGTTCGAAATGAAAAATAACCCTAATTAATTTTTCATTCTTTATTCAATAAAATTAACATTTATTGGATCATAATATCCAAAAAAGGAAGAAAATTTTTCCTTATATTTAAATATGTTAACTAAAACCAAAAACATATTCAAATTTTATGTTAATATATAATTTCAATTAAAATTCACCATAATAAATAATACATTAATCTAAAAATCCTCAAAAACACCCAATGTTCAAATTGAATCATTATGTAAAAATGGCTGCAAAAATATTAAAAATATGCTTGCTAAAATATAAAATACAATTATTATAATTATTTTATCTCATATTCATCCAAAATTAACATCACAATTATCTCCAAAAAAACATCAATCTCTCTTAATTTTTCATATAAAAAAAGTATATTCCCTACTCATATAATCTACAAAAAAGTTATTTTTTTCTATAAATACACCAAATAACAATAAAGAAATAATAAAATAATATATTATTCTAAAAGATAACTCATCAATTATTACTCAATTATTGTCTACCAATTTGTTGTTCAATCCCATATTATCAAAAAATATCTCATTGATTGTTATTCTAACTTTGTTTCCAAAAATATTATGAAATAATTCCAAAATAAATTTAACTACATAGTCACCAAAAAACATTTTCAATCCTTCAGTTATCTATATGATAAATTATATGTTCCAAAAAAATTATAACCCTTCATCTTAATTAACAGAAATTTACTTTAACACCAAATATCATATTTTAACTAATAGTTATCTTTAGTTACAAAATTTATCCACAATAAAATATCATTCTTCCAAAATAACAATCATATTAAATCACATGATATTCTTTAGAGTTACTAATAACTCAATCATTTATTAAATACCAAATAATTTTATTTTAAAATATCATCAATCATGTTTGAATATAATAGCATAATAAACCAAATGGTATATTTACTTTTGAATACATGATAATTACTAAAGATTATCAATATATAAATAAAATATGACTACATAATATATCTTTAAATTTTATATGTATAAACATAAATCTTTAAACTTCCATAATAATACTTTTATATAAATTTTATATATTATTCCTTAATACTTATATCCAAAAAAATCACAACCTAATATTCTTAAATCTAATTTTAATGATATTATATACAATAAAGATAAGAAAAAATATCAAAAAAATTCAAACCTAATTTATGTTATACATATTTTCTTTAAATTAATCATATAACCAATATAAGCCTATATTAATTTGATCTTTTGGATCCCCTATATGTGTTTTCTACCAAGGGAATTGATTTTTCCTAAATCCAAAACTCCACAAATTTAAAATATTCAATATCTATATTAGGAATAACTTTATTACCCTCTATTATGTTCACGTATATCTTCATTTTTCCTTGATATTTTATTTCTCTATTCCACCCTTTACCCCATATGAAACATCTTATTTTTTCATTTGAGATATTTAATAATTTTCTCTTCCCACTTTCATGACATGTTATAATTTGAATCCATTTACCATCACAATATTTATCACATAAAAATTTTAAAAACAATATTTATCACTTTCTAACTATGTTTGGAAATTCACATAGGTTTAACTTATTAAAACTAAATCCATATATATTGTTATAAATAACTACAATAATTTTCACCCCAAATATTATACTATTTTTCTTCTCATTTGGACTACTACCAAACTGCCCTAAACATTCATTATTAAAAAAATTTATACTAGTTATACTCATTTTTGAAAGAAAAAAATGGTTAGTGTGAGAATATAAACTACAATTATAATATACTATCTTATGAGGTGGATAAATACAATGATATCCTTAACCATTACATCTTTTATGAAACTCTTTCAATTTATAAAAAAATAAACACAATTTTCTATAACATATTAACTTTAATGCTTATATAATATTCCTAAATTATGATCCAAAACTAGAATATTGACCCCGAAATCATTCATAATCTTTTCAAATAATGACTATATAATAACATCATTAAACTATAAAGTTATCTAAAACCATTATCTCACACCAAATATGGAACCTAAAAACATTATCAACCCAAAATTACATTATTTATGTAAAGGGTTTCACAATTATAAACTCCATTGATCATTTAGTTTTATATTTTTATATAAATATATTAACTATTAAATAAAAATGTGGAAATTTATAAGAAGTGTTCATTATTTTACAAAAAAAAATAGATTTTTATGTTTACACACTTGTTTCATTCCTGACACTTTTCCCCATTCAAATCATGTCACCATTTAAATTTCTATAATTCTTATACATCTTTAAGTACTATGATAAACATTTGAAAATACCTTTTGAGAAAAAATGAATAGTAACTTGTTTATAGAGATAGGAAACCAGTTATTCCATTTAAAAAACAAGTAAATCTATTAAAATATTTTCCTTTTTACAAAATAAACACTGAACTTAATCCAAAATATTTAACTAATCCTGAAATTATCATCAGAGTATAAAGTTTTCATAAAATTTTTTTTATCAAGGACATTGAAAAAATCATAATAATGACTATTTCTTGATAAAACCGAAGAATATAAGAAAAATATTCATTTAAATACAATACTTTTACCCATAGAGTGTCAAATAATTTCATAAACCCATTTAATTAACTCATGAAATCAAAAATTATTATAATAAAATCATAGATTGAATTTAAAAACTATGGTTTAATAATGTGGAATTATACCTACAATCCCCTTTTCAAGATTCCTTACATGAACCCTTATATTTATAATAATATCATGGTTAATTACACATATCTCTTCTCAAGTAAATATCATTATCCACGAAATTAAATGGATTTATCAGACCCAAAAATCATCAAATAAATGTTTTAGGTACTATTACATTAATTAAACATATAAAATCATTCATTTTCATCATAAAATTCATAAAATTTGGCATTATAGCCCATACGTACAAGCGCATTTCTACATACCATTATATAAGAATAAATATAATTTTCTTTTGAAAAAAAGTTAAAATAAAAAATCCTAGAACAACAGAAAATGATCTTTATTTGATAACAAATAAAACTTGTGGAGGATTCTAGATAATTAGTAACTATTTTTATAAGACCATGGTGTTTAATGATTTATGTTAAAATTTGAAATATGTTTTAATAACATTAAAACTTGTTAATTGAATAACTATTGGGAGTAGGAAGGGTCTTATTTGTATCCTACGGATTTTTTACATGAAAATTGGCAAAATAGGGAAACCATTTCATGGATGATAATTAGCACAGGGTTAGTACTAACCGTTCGGAAGAACCACGCACCCTGAAAAAGGGTGGTGTAATATTCGTAAATCATTCAAGTCAATGGTGGATATTGTGTTTCCTTGGATAAATCCTTCCACATATCCTGGACATAGTTTAACAAATTGTGTAGCCTCCAAAGAAAACAATGTAACTAGTTTCTCCATTTTGATAGATGAGACTGCACAATTTGTGCATAGTTTTTTAAATTGTGTTTACAATCTGTGTCACCTTATAAAAATGGAAATATAATGAATTTCCCAACCCAAACATTATAATTTCAAACCTAGAATATTTATCCATTTATCCATTAGTAGTAAGGGGTGAGAACCAAGATCTATCCTATCTCCCATGAATCATACCCCTTTAATTCTTAGGTATTTTGTGTACTGTTTAGTGTAAGTCAAATCCCCAGGTTTTTCTATGATTCCACTTACATCTATCTAATGAAAGAAAACATTTTTTATGTTTCCTGTTATTATCTAGCTCAAAACCCAAACATTTCTTTATAAAATTTATTTTCCATTTAAAAAATTATTTAATTTCTAATCAAGGGACATTGATGGGAATCATTTTGTCTATACTCTTACGGAAGGGGGTCTATAAAATTTCTCCCATAGTCTTATTGTAATTCATCTTTATGTGGTTTTTATATTTTACTACCTTACTTCATATTTTTTTCTTTGACATTGAAAATTTATTTGGGCTCTTAAATGGAATTCTGGACCACTCGCATACCTCATTAGGCTAATTGATAATTTTGAGACCAATCGTAAGTCCACCGATATGATTTTTTGGTCTCTTAAAAATGGTATATGAGTTTTAAAATTTTGAGATATGAGTTTTAGATGAATTATACTCTCATAATTTTTCCTTTAAAAAGAATTCATGGAAAAAATGGATTTCATATGATTAATTTCAAATAAAAGATGATGTGATATTAATGTAGAGTAAATGGGTAAATTTTTAAAGGGGTTTTAATATGTTGTCAAATGATTTGAAGGACCCTTTAGGATTTCTCTATTAGAAATAATGGTTAAATGGTTCTTAATTGGGTTAACTATGTTTAATTATTTAATCCTTGTAAATAAATGTTAAATTAAAAAAGGTTCACCCAAGATACTGTAATGGGTTGAAAATGAAAAGTGTGTTGGAAAATATGGATTGTGTATTGAAATAATTTTTAGTGATGAGGGATATAATAGATACCACTAATGGGTAATGATATTGGACATGATTCTCCTTATCCATGATTTAGGATAGATAGATATGATGTTCGGAATCCTTGACTTGATATGATGGGCATGGCGGTCCCTACTCTTGGTTCGGGTACTGACGTGTTGATCTCATCAACAATGCATGTGTATATGATATGGGTGAATGAATTGATGCACCTTGGTATATGAAATGGAAATTATTAATGTATTCCCCTTGAATTTCTATAAATATATTTTGAACACTATTTGTTATTGGAGTAGTTTTTTGTAATCGTAGGAGAATGATTGTGGTTTCGGGTGGTTATAATATCAATAATGGGCAATATAACTAATCGACAAATGTCTTACTGGGAACTTATTTACATTTTCCCTTATTCTTTTCCCACATGATTTTTTTCACATTTTTTTATTAGAATTGATATTTATTTATATATCTTTAATGGTAGCTTACTTATTTATACTCACAACCTGACCTAACCACAATGGATACAAAAGTATATTTTATAGTTATAGTTTAGGATAATGAAAAAGGCCCTATAATTGATGGTTGAGTTTAGATTTTAGGATGTAGCATATTTAAGTGAACTTGAATAATGTCGAGGCACATTTGGGAATAACATTGTGTATTCATTAAGGGTTTCTTATGGGACATGACACTTGTATGAAATGAATAATTTATTATACCTGGTTTGTCGGTGTTTACTATGTATTGGGAGGTGATTATATAATGCATAGTTATTGGTGGTTGTTGATCATATTTACATGGTTATTATTTTTTCTTTATTTCTAATACTTTATATATCTAAAAAATCTGGTATAGTCTCCCTACATACCTCCATAGTCCTTTACTAACACTTTAAATCCACTTAAATACATGTAATCACAACTAAAGTCATGTAGGGTGTGGCCTCGGGGAAATGGCTCGGGTAACCGGTATTAGTGGAACAATGGTCGTGATGTTTCAATGTGGTGTCAAATCTATTTCTCTTTTCTATTTGTTTTATATTAAGGGTAAATTATACCTGAGATCATGATATATAGAGACCCACAAATGAGATTGAGAATGGGATTCTCATAAAACATGTGTTGGGGAAAACCCATGTTCGTAGAGTTTGATTATAGTTCTTGATATTCATTGTCGTTGTTGGTTATTATTTCACCATAGATGACACAGATGTGGTGAGATGTGAAAAATTCATGATATTTTAATAATGGCCTAGAAAAAAATGAGGTCTGTGTATAAATTTATCATTTTAAAAATTATTGTATTATGTTACATGCATCATGTTAGGGTCACAAGGGAATGCATAACTTGGTTGGGTTGTGGAAAATTGAAATTTGTCCTCTATCACTTTCTAGATTTAGAAAATTAAATTAATAAAAAGTTTCAATTTTTAAATTGAAAATGTTAACAAAATGGTTTTAATTCATGTTATAACTATAAAAATATTTAAATATATTAAAATAGTTTTACATTTCTTGCTAGTAATGAATGGAGTTTTGTTTATCCAAAGTTATACATGGCTATAGAATGGGGATGGTTAGGGGTAGTGATAGTATTGTACTTATGGTCTACTGGGTAGTGTATAAAGAATGATTTTTGTAGATAATTGTATGAATTTTGCTGTGTAACTATGATAAAAAATGTTTTATTCTATGATATGTTCATCTGGTATTGTTTAAAGGTCCAACCACAATGATGATTTCTAGTTGAACAACAAGATGAAATTGTAGAGATTTCAACTCATGTGGTAGGACATAAACCCCTAATGTTTCTACGTTAAAGGTTGGGTGGGAAATTTCATGATTAATTCCCCCAATTTATGCAACAAATGGAGATATATCCATGGTGATCTATATAGAAAATGTTGGATTCGATAAGAGAATTTCATTAGCATCACCCTATAATGTTTTCTAAATATTTTGGACCTGAGGCAACAAAGTTTTGGATCATTTCTATCAAATTAATTTCAGATGACATAGAATATCCTCTAGATATTGGGTTCAACTTAGCATCTTAGATGTTATGGGGACCCACCAAACTCTGGTGAGTTATTTAGGTTCATGCTATTTTTTAGATAATATATCTTAGATAGATTGTATTTCCTCGACCCTAGTTACCTAGATTCGGTACATTATTACACATCATTGGAATGATCACAAGAGATCACATCCCGAATGAAAATTTAGTTTAGTATCCTTGGATGTACAAGATGGATACATAAGTTTTACATTACATCATGAAATAAAGAAAAACAAAATTTTGTCCGCTTTGAACATGTTCATATCCCTTAGAATATTCCTATAGGTTAATCATGATATACTTATTCTCATCCTGGAAAAAATAAAACAAAGAGAGTGGTGAGCTCAGATGCTCGTAAAGGATAACAATAAGGTAGAAACATACATAAATAAGCCTAAACAGTTAAGGCAATGAGAAAGACAAAAAAACAAGCCTTTTAGACTTAAATTTAAGCATAATATGGAAAATATAATTCAAATAATGTCATTTACTTATTCACATACATATTATACTAGTCAAATAATTTCATGTAATATCAATAACATATTTCAAAATGGTGGAATGCAGAATATCAGACATCATAACCTCATATAAAAGGCCTCATGCCAAGACTACAAATAAGATTTTTTCAAGGCCTTGTGCCAAGACACTAGTTTGTCTCATGATACCTACTGAAGCTTCTAGGAGCTATAACATTCTCCACCTGTCACTTACTATGTCCAATGCATTCCTCATATGAAAATGTTGAAAGATAAAATAAACATTCATATTAAAACTAGTATATGAAAAGTTAATACTTTAACCCTAAACTATGAATGGTATAAAAATAGTACGTCCATAGTAAAACATAAATTATTCAATACAATATGGACGATTTTATTATAATAAATCAACCTCAATCAAGAATAAAAGAAAATTAATGATATTTAAAATGATTAAAATAATCAGTAAAACTATTTGAAAGAAATATCCCCTTTTCTTGAATTTTTTTAAAGTCTCATTGTTTATCAAACATCTCATTAAAAAGTGATTTTTTAATCAAAGTGTCCCATAACACATTGAAACTTTGGAAAAGAATTTTAATTTCAAAACATTCATTTGAATATAAATAAATCCTTAAAATCATTTTTTAAACATGGATATTAATGATAAAGATTTAGAGGAATAAATCATTAAAACATTTAAAATGATATTTTAGTTAGAGTTCCTAACCAAATGAGAGATGTTTGAATACCAATAATTGAGGTAATAAAAAAATTAAAATATCATTATTAAAGGGATTCATTATATAATATGTCAATGTACAGTTCATACACCATATAAAAGTGAATTGGTGTATAACAACAATGAAGTCTCAATAAAATGAAAATTGAGATAAAATCTTATATTAAGATTGTATCCTTAGATTAATTATAAATAAATTTTATAATTATATTTAAAAAATATAAATATCCTCAATATGATTGGAAATTTAGTGTAAATAAATTATTGGGCATTCACACATATTCTTCTAACAACAACACCAATGAAATGGATGTTCAACTCAATGAATGGAAATTGAGTTAAGATTACTCTTATCATGTTAATATCGATGACATGAGAATTTATTAGTGGAGTGATTATGTGTATCAAAAGAATATCCTAACAAATGAGAATGGTAATTACCACATAAATAAATAAATAGTGATTTCATACATAATCTTTGAGTAAAATAATCAATGATGTTTTCCTCAAACCCAGTGAGTGGAAATCCAACTTTGAAATCCCCTTACCAATTTGGTAACTTACAAATCATACACCCATTGAAAGAAGGATAATACAATGATGATTTAAATACCTATAAATTAATGTATATTACACAAGCAAGACAATCATGGGCAGTAAATACACCACACCAAAGGAAATAGTGACATTATAGCATGAATCACACGGGAATAAGAAGTGAGATGAAAACCCCTTACCGTTTACTTTTCCTTAGTCAAGGGTACATTAACGTCATGTATAATATTTAAATCATTGTTATTAAATTATAAAATAATCGCATACATAAATATTATATCATATATAATATTCTAATATTGCTTTGTTAATAATATTTTAGTAGTATCATTGGTTCGAGTGTTAACTGATTCATTTTCCATTATATGTTTTGTTAAGTAAGTCATATTTTTTCTGTATAGGATTTATTTTATTCATACCTAGAATTATATTAAGTTATTAAAAAAAATTTAATCATAAAATGAAAATTATACTCGAATGGTTTCGATGGGGAATGAATCTCATCGAGTTAGTGGAGATGGTAATCCGTATGTACGCATGACAATATCAAACAATAGAAGGTGAAATAATATATAATTGGATCTTATATCATATATAATGAAAAATAACATGTTATATTTTTTATTTTCATCAATTTTTGATCATTATTATACCCATCTATATATTTAAGTGTTGAATAACAACTACACCACGACGTGGAGATTGTAAGTCCTACGTATACATATATGGTGACTTATTTATTCATATGACGGATGGAATAATGAATATGGTTGTAAAATATTTATAATAACATCACAGTATATAGAAGGTACTTGAGATTTTATTTTGGTATGGAAAAAAAATAAAGAGGGAGTGGAAGAAGATGATAACTTTGAAAGAGGTGATGAAATTATTACCTCTTTTTCAGGTGATTCCTTTTGATTTGATCAAAAGGGATCCATATGATGGAATTATAATATATGGAAGGAATCTAGGATCTAGTGAAAGTATTTGGAAGGATATTTGGGTAGGTTTTGGTCTATCCAAATTGCTTTGGAGGTGCGAAATTATGAGAAGCAGAAGCACCCTTCTATAAGAAAGGAGATGGTCACTTTAGGAAAAGCTTGAAATATAATTTTATTATAAATTAATTTTTTGTTTCTAATGACTCAACTGTATTTATTATGAGGATAAGGTGGGGATAGTTCAAAAACCCTTCAACCAAAAGGTGTTAGATAGATTTGAGTCACCATATTAACCTTAACTTTTAAATTTAACTCTTAGTTAAATAGTTTGACATTTACCATGTCTCGTTGTATATTTATATTATATGGTGAATAAACGTACTATAAATAGCCAAGACAACCCCAAGTGGTTCATTAATAACATATCTATCATTATATAAATGTTTTGGCCGAACTTTATATTTTTTGGACTATTATATAATTTACTAAAATATTATTTAAAAAAACACTATTATGTCAATTTTGACACTATTTTGTATTTTGTTTTTTTAAGTCATATCAACATGAAAACGTGAAAATTAAATCATTAAATCAAGCCTAAATGTCATATTATCCTAGAAAATTCGTGAAATTAATCAAAACTATAAATTTACATTTATTTCTATATTTATAATATCAATTATTTTAATATTTCATTAAGAAGGTAATTACTCTATCATCATTGTGTCATATTTAAATTTACTTATTTAATGTCTAAAAATTATAAATAAAATACCCTGATGTAGGAAATCATTTTATCTTTCTAATGAATATTTATAATGGAATTTACTTTATGTATAACCATATATTAAAAATGTTTTAGTTATGAATACTTAAATTTAAAACTTTTAACTCTTCTTTAAATAAAATAATAATAAATGCCATAATCTAATCAAATTGAACAAAAGAGAATCATATTTTATTCATAAGGATGATTCTGGTCTAAAACAACTTATCCAATTTAATTATTATATGTGTTGCGGTAATTATAATATCATTTTAACCATTAATTACCCTATTTACTTTTAAATGTGGTAAATAAAAGTCAAAATTTACTATTCACAAAAAAAATTATTTTCATCTTATTAAACCACATTATACTTACTGGTGTCAACTGTGTCTCTTAGATTTATGAAATTCAATCCACAGAAGTGGTAAAATTAGTTTTTCTACAAATTTGCAAATGTCCCAAGAATGTGGGTAATTGACGGTAAAAAGATCAATAAAATTTTATACATCTAAACTAATTATAAAATGATTCCAATTAATTACATTGAATTTATACAGGTACTATGTATCCATTTTTATTTAATATAAATTTATATAAAATAAATAATTATTTAAATTAAAAGTCAGTTTTAAACAATAACGCATTGTTTTTCACTATTCATCAAAAAGTCAAATGTTTTTAGAAAAATACCAAAAATGGACTCTAAGATACTTTTTATATTTCAAATTTAAAAACTTTTCCTATTTCACCGAATTAAATACATAGAAGTTATATTAATTAATTTAAAAAATAGTTCAATTTTCAAAACCAGAAAGCAGGTTTTTGAAAAGTAAAAATGATAAAAAACATTGATATGTGTTTATGACCAATATAAATGTAAAATTACATCCAATGACCAACATTGGATTAAATGATAAAAATATAGTGTAATTATTCCTAAAAACTATTCAAATATAAAATTTAACACTATAAATTGTTTTGATTAAAAAATTATTTTTTAATTAAAATTTTGTATTTTTCATTAATTATCAAAATATAAAAGTTATCAGAAAAGCAAAAAACATTTATCCAAACTAAAATTTTATTTTCTTCTTCCAAAGAAGAATATTATTTATTCATGTTGAATATATAAAATTTTCAAATTTTGTATTTAAAAATGGTTTACCATTAAAAGGTTGTAAAATTGCATTGTTTGAAAAATACTTCTTTTATCTAAAAAACTTGAATTTATTCGAATATTATGTATAGGAAACACATAATATGGTTGTTAAAATTATTTGGAGTATATAAAATTTAAAATTCAGTTAATACTATTTGTAACCACTTTTTGAATGGCTAGTTTGGCAAGTCGTCGTGTGCTCGAACTCGGTGTTTTGTGTCGCACAAGCTATTGAATTACATTAAAGAAAAGAACTTTCTATGAAATATTTGGGTGCTAAATTCTTCCACCCTTTTGGAAATAGCATCCTCCCAATATTAAAATTTATCTTGGGAACATCATTGAAAGTCCCACAACAGAAAAAAAAAATTCAATAAAACTATCACTTTAAAAAAACAAAGAGAAGTACAATGGTCACCTGAGAAAACCCATACTAGGATTCCATGTAAGAAAAATGGATATTGAGGGTAAACTAATTGTCACATTAAACTGGGGAGTGATAGAAAACATGATCATGAGAATGTTAACAACAAGAAATCTACAAACTTGTTATGGGTTAAACGTTCATTAGTTTCTTAGTAGGAAAATTAAATCAAAAACGTTTTTGGTTTTAAGTTCCATTTCATAAAGCTAAGGAATTTATTTATGAGATAGAGTAAAAAAATAAAGAGGTATACTTAATTTTTAAGTATAGTTTCATCCTTTAATAAATTTATTCCACTAACTCATCTTTTCTCCAAACTATGAGTATTTAAGATGACTTGGTCATGCCTGATGACCTAGAATCAACTTCTATAGAATCACATAATCCAAAAATGATGAACTATATATATCCCTTGTATTTAAAGATTAACAAAAATGGTTAGTACTAGATCATATGATCCCCAAAATGGATTATCCTTTATAGAAATAAATACTAATCTTAATTTCGAAAAATTGAACAAACAATAACCAAAGTTAAATAATGATCATTAGATAAACAATGGTCCTTAAAATCCTCAATATAATTCAAACTAAGATTAAAACCCAAAACTCAAGCGATTTTAATCACATAGACCTTCATAGTAAATCTTAACATTTATCTCCAAATTACATATATTACTCTTAATTTCTCATACAAAACTGTAATTAACCAAATAACTTATTTTCTATGATTGGATAATCATTTCCCTTAATAACCTGAATCTCTATAAAATAAAATAGATTCTTCCAAAATTAAATAAAATTCCTCATTACTCCTCAAATAAAATTCCATAGTATTCTATTTTCTTTTGGCATATAGTGCTCCAAACATAGAGTACGTCTTCCAAAATATCATTTATCACTTAATCACAAAATCATTTTCCAATACTAAGGACATCTATTTGATAAAACATACGATCTCAAATCAACATATTATTGATCAATAAAATCATTTAACTAAAAAGAAATAGGCACACTAACCAGGGACTTCATATAGTCCGGTGGTAGGCGGTAAATCGATATCGCACTCTGGTGGTGGGTTCTATTCCCACATCTTTACCCGATGTGAAGGGTTTCCACATGGTCTACGTATTGTCCTTTTTAAAGAAAAATATTTTAAAACATTTCCAAAATGAGATAAATTCCTCAAAATAACCATAACATAATTTACCCAAAAATGTTATCTCATACCTCGCACTTTCATCCCAAAAATTAAAAACATATAATTGCCTCAAATTCAAGGATCATATAAACACAAATGGATCTTTATAACTACATCCAAAATGAAAAGACAATTCTTCCTCAAATAGCATTTTCACATATCAAACTACATGGTTACACATACTAGAGAACAATATTCCAAATTAATCACATAAACAATGATCATTAATACTTTTAAACATTTTTTCCATAAATTTATTTCCACATAGGTTCTTCTTTATTCAAGAGGTTATCTTATAGAATAGGGCATTCACTCGGGTAATTCCCAGGTCCGCAAAATTTTCTACAAATGACTGTAAATGGATTCTTGGGATTATTTTTATTTTCTTCCATAGTACTCTTAATTTTTCTTCATAAATTATATACTTTATTCCCTTCTTTCTCACACTTAAAGAATTTATCTATTCCATTGAGACACTTTCATGGGTGTCTTCTTCCACATTTCCTACAAGATGTAAATTAACCTTTCTTTTCTCCATGGTCTTCACTACAGGAACTCTGATCATTCACATCCTTTATCTTCATTTTTGAGTCTGGGAGTTGGTTAATATATATGTTGTTGATCATAATTTTGGAAAACTGATTCGGAATGAACATGATATCTTCTACACCTATCAAAATTCCATTCCGTAGCTCATTTCCACCAATGGTCCCACCTTGTACAGCATGTTCAATTTTACTATGTCTTCCTTAGAATCCAGCCATTGAATAAAACTAGATAGAATTGTGTGAGTACCAATAGTCATAAAATCATTTAGAGAATATCATGGCACATTATTTTCTATCTAAAACACCTTAGGATTAACCAAGGTTATTTTTTCTAATCTTATATTAAAATAATTCAAATCTGTTTGTAAAGAAAATGTGAATTAATATAAGCATATCAATCAGGAGTTTCGTAACCAAGAGTGCTGCAAGGCCTGTTGTCGTGCACCAGTTCATGTTCGAGTCTAGCTAAAATCAGTGTTTTCAGGTTTTACCGCTAGGTACATCTGTGCCAGAGCCGCCTCTACCTACTCATATCTAGAAAAGGATGTTTTTCTAAGAAAACCAATATAATATTTACTTTTCAAAAAAAATAAATGTTCTTCTATACCAATCTCCAAATAATATCATAGGGTAATGTTTTAAAATTCGAGTTTTTCCAAATCTAGATTCCATGGTTTTCCTAAACTTCCACTGATACCAACTGTACTGCCCTAACCCTTGTTACCCAGAATCAATGCATTATTACATATCATTAGAATTATCACAAGAGATCAATGGTCCAAAAGACCGATTAATTTAGTTTCCTTAGAAGTTCTAGATACAAACATATGTTTTACATTACATCATGGACTAAAGAAAAACAACATTGTGTCCCCTTCGAACACACTCATATCCCTTATCCTATTCCTGTAGGTTAATCATGATATAATTTTTCCCATCATAGGAAAAATAAAACATAGAAAGCGGTGAGCTTGAATGCTTAGTAAGGATAGCAATATAGAGGAAACATTCATAAATAAGCACAAACATTTAAGGCAATTTATAAGACTAAAACACAATCCTTTTATACATAAATTTAATCATAATATGGAAAATATAAATCAAATAATTCCATTTACTTATTCACAAGGATGTTTTACTAGTCGAATAATCACACATAATATCAATATCAAATTTCATAACGATGGAATTCATAATTCCAGACATCATAACCACAAAGTCAAGGCCTCATGTTAAGACTACAAATAAGATTTTTCCAAACCCTAGTGCCAAGACACTAATTACTCTCGTGAGACGTACTAATGCATCGGGGAGCTATATCGTGCTCTACCCATCACTTACTATTTCCAATGCATTCCTCATATGAAAAGGTTGAATCATAACATAAACACTCATATTAAAACTAGCATACAAAATGTTAATACTTTAACCATAAACCATGAATGGTATAAAAATAGCACATCCACATTCAAACATAACTTAATCAACACAATATGGATGATTGAATTATAGTAAATCAACCTCAATCGTGAATAAAATACAATGAAAGATATTGAAATTGATGAAAATAATTATTAAAAATATTTGAATGAAATATCTCTTTTTTCTTGAAAATATTTAAATGTCGCACTATTTATTAAAGAATTCATTTAAAATAGATTTTTAAATCAATGTGTCCCATAAAAAATTGAGACATTTGAAAAGAATTTTAAATTCAAAACATTCATGTCCATATAAATAAATCCATAAAATTAATTATAAAACATGGACATTGATTAGAATGATTTAGAATAATAAATCATTAAAACATTTAAAATGACTATTTAGTTAGTGTTCCTAACCAAATGAGAGATGCATGAATACAAATAATTGTGGTAATAAAAACATTATAATATCATGAATAATGTGATTCAGGATATAATATGTCAAAGTATAGTATATACAATATAAAGTAGTGAATTGGTGCATAACAACAAGAAGTCTCAATATATTGTAAATTGAGATGAAATCCCTTATAAAGACTGTATCATTAGTTTATGTATAAATAAGTGAAATAATTATTCTTGAAAAATGTAAATACACTCAATATGATTGGATATTCAGTGTAAATAAACAAAGGACATTCACACATATTCATGTAACAACAACACCAATGACTTGGATGTTTATCTCAGTGAATGAAAATTGAATTAAGATTACTCTTATCAAGTTCATTTAGATGGCTTAACAATTTATCAATGGACTGATTGTGTGTATAAAATGTATATCCAAACAAAGGGGAGTATAAATTACTAAACAAATAAATAAATATTGATTTCACACATAATCTTGGAGTAAAATAATTAGTGATGGTTGCGTGAAACCCAATGAGTGGAAATCAAAATTATAAATTCCCTTACCGATTTTGTAACTTAGGAAAAAAACACCCAATAAAAAAAGGATCATACAATGAAGTTATAAATAACAATAATTTAAATTATATTACGCAAGAAATACAATAATTGGAATTACATACATGACACAAAAGGAAATAGTGGCAATATAGAAGGAATCTCACGGGAATAAGAAATGAGATGAAAACCACTTACCCTTTATTTTCCCTTTTTAAATCATTAGATGATTTGAATAATGAAAATGGTTGTACCAAATTTATAATATCATAAAATTATGAATAAGGCATTGGATTTATTATTTTTCTATGGAAACAACAATAAAAGAGGATGTGGAAGGACAATATAACAATGAAAGAGGTGATGAAATTATTACCTCTTCCTCGGGTGCTTCCTTTTGATTTGATCCAAAGGGCTATATATGATGGCTTTATGATCCCAGTAAGGCCTCTATGATGTAATTATAGTAGTTGGGAATATATTTGGGTAGGTTTTGGCTGATACAAATGGCTTTGGAGGAGTGAAATTATAAGAAGGGGAAGTTCCCTTTTATAAGAGAGGTGAGGGTCACTTTAGGAAAAGCTCGAAATATTATTTTATTATAAATTAATATTTGGTTTATAATGGATCCTAAAGGGATTTATTTATAGGATATGGTGGATATGTGTCCAAAACAACTCTCAAAAACAAGTTTTAGATAGGTTTAGGTCACCATATTAAACATAACTTTTTGATTTAACTCTTAGTTAAATAGTTTGACATTTACCATGTCTCCTTGTATTTTTATATTATATGGTTAATAAACACAGTATAAACATCCAATAGAACCCCATGTGGTTCATTAATAACATATATATAATTATATAAGTCATTTTTATTATCCTTAGATATTTAAAATTATTATATAAAATAATAAAATATTATTTGTTTTCAAAACTCAATTATGTTAATTTTGACACTATTTAGTATTTGGTATTTTCTAAAGTCATATAAACTTGATTACTTCGAAAGAGATTCATTAAATCAACCATAAAATTTCATGTTAACCTATAAAAATCGTTGAATTCATCAAAAGTTTCAATTTTCATTTATTCTGATATTTATAATATCAATTACTTTAATCTTTCAATAAGAAGGCAATTTCTGCATCATTATTGTGTCATAAATAAATTTAATTGTTTAATGTATAATATTTTTAAATAAAATACCATGATGTAGGAGATATTTTTAAATTTCTAATTACTAATTATAGTTGAATTTATCTTATGTATAAGCCTATATTAAAAAAAATTAGTTATGAAAATTTGAATTTAGCCCTTTTAACTCTTTTTTAAATAAAATAATAATAAATGCCTAATATAATCAAAGTGGACCAAAAGGGGTCATTTTTTATTCATAGGGTTAATTTTGGTCTAGAAACACTTATCCAATATAATTAGGACATGTGTTAGGGTAATTATAATATCATTTCTACCTTTAATTACCTAATTTACTTTTAATCGTGGTAAATAAAAGTGAAAAGTGGCTATTGACCAAAAAATATTTTCATCTTATTGAACAAAAATTAACTTACTTATGTCAACAGTGTCACTCCTATTTTTTAAATTCAATCAAAAAAAGTGGTAAAATGACATTTAATGCAAATTTGCAACTTTTCTTAGAAGGTGGGTAAAAGATGGTAAAAAGTTCAATAAAAGTTTATTTTCTAATATTATTATAAAATGACACCAATAAAGCACATTGAATTTATATAGGTATTATTTCTCTATTTTGACTAAAAATTAATCTAAATAAAAATAATATTTATTTTAATTAAAAATTTGGTTTTAAACATTAACTCCATGTTTTCACTATTCATCCAAAATCGAATGTTTTTAGAAAAATACCAAAAATTCACTCAATTATAATTTTCATATTTCAAATTAATAAACGATTTCTATTTCAAAAAATTATAAATGCATAAGTTTTCTTAAATAATTTAAAAAATATCTCCATTGTCAAAACCAGAATGTGGGTTTTTGAGAAATAAAAACTATAAAAAGATTGATATGTGTTTATGTCCAATTTAAATGTAAAATTACATCCAATGACCAAAATTGGATTAAATAATAAAAATATAGTCTAATTATACCTCAAAACCATTAAAATATTTAATATTTAATTATATATTATTTTGATTGATTTTTTTTAATTAAAATTTATTATTTTTTACTATTCATCAACATATGAAAGTTATCAGAAAAGAAAAAAAATTATCCTAATTAAATTTATATTTTGTTATTCTAAAAAAAAGTTTATTTCATAAAATTGAATATAAAAAAGTGTCAAATATTGGATTAAAAAAAATTCGTCTTTAAAAGGCGGTAAAATTTCATTATTTTGCAGAATACTTATTTTATCTAAAAAATTGTATTTTTTCTTATATTATGTCTAAGAAACACATATTATGGATGTTAAAATTATATAGAGTATATAAAATTCAAATTACAGCTAATACTATTCATAAAATCTTTTTGAATAGCTGGTTTGGTATGTCGTGGTGCGCTCGAACTCGGTGTCTCTTGTAATGCAATATATTGAATTACATTATAGAAAATAACATACTATGAAATCTTGGGGTGTTACATAGGCTTCCAAAAAATTAGGGAAACTTTTTACCAACATCCTATAGTACAGTAACAATCTATAGATATTATTCAGTTAACCTATGTTAATATGTCAATGATGGATTATACTACCTAATTGATGGACTTATAACATTTTGATATAGTATTTTTAGGGGATTTGACAACTGTGGTGAAATGATTTCAGGATGGAGTTTGTTCCGAGATCAAGTACCATGTGAATATCTTTCATTTTATGATGTTTTCTAAGGTCCTAAATTATGTTATCAATTTTTATCATAATCTAAATAAGGCATCTATTTGTGCATAGGAAGGATCTACTAAGAGATCTAGCGGTGCATCCTCAGATAGTAGGAAGTGAAATTATGTCAGATCCCACTATGGTGGTGATGTAAAGAGTGTCTATTAGAGAGAACTGGACACATAATATTAGGTGATTTGAAATAAATGTACAAATCCATATAAAATTAATGTCTGATGACATAAAATACCAGTGGAGTGAAGATCTTTGGGTATGATAGAGAATCTGACATAGTTTTTCAAGAACCCTCGGCCAATGGTGGGTGATAGAGGACCTAGAACGAAGTAAATATCTAGAAGAGGATATAATTCCCCATATTATTTTTGTAGTTGAAGTTATATTGGAAATATTTGTTGAGGTGGAGAATGAGGAGACCCTAAAAAAAATGATTTTGTAATAATATGGTAGTGCAACACATATGAATTAGACATGATAACAAGTTATTCGTATAGGACATTTTCATGTAGTTATCCTAGATCTTGATGGAGGAATATATGTAAAACACAATACCAAATGTATAATTCTAATAGTTTCCATGATTTCTAGTTATTTATTTGATTTATTAGCCTCTCATTATATTATATCTTTGAGTTTGGTAAATGTTTTGATTTTGGTGGAAAGGTCAATGGGTAGAATCAGGTAGACTGACATGTTTTTGAGGGTATGATCTGAAGACATTAGTCATTGTAATGGGTGTTTCCTCAATGTTTGTGAATATAATTTCATTTAGATTTCATATGTGGTCAATATTTATAATTTTTACCTCGAAATAAGATTGAATTGGTTGGAATGAAAATGAGATCATATTGATTGTTACAGTAGTAGAGTAACCATTGATAATCCCGAGGGTATAAATTATATTTTATTTGGAGAATGATATAACTATGAAGGCCATAGAGGTCCATTTTTTATATGACTGGGAGATATCATATCATACGAACTGATTATATTACTAGATGGAAATGGATTAATCATGATAACTTCACTCCAGCAGTGGATCAGTTTCAGGATGTGTTTCTTATCTACATCCCATATCTTCCACCTAAGAGAGAAGTTGAGATTGTGATTTAGTTAATGGATAAAAATTCACCTGTTTATATTCCAACTTATATAATATCCCCAACATAGATTTTGGATATTAAGGATTAGTAAAAAATTTTGGGGGATAAGTGGTTTTTCAATACTAGTATGTCAGCTTGGGGTTCACTAATTTTTTCTTTTAAGAATAATGAATGAATTTTAAGGTTGTGCTATAACATTCATAAGTTGAGCTGGATGGAAATTAAGAACCTATATCCTTTTCTGTAAATGTTTTATCTCTTTGGCCATATATGGGGTGACCATATGTACTTTAATATTAATTTTTGACCAGGATGTCATTATTAGAGGGTGATACCTTCTTGTAAACCACATACTACTTTTAAAATAAATTATAGTTTATATGATTTCATCATTATTCCATTCCAATTGAATAATTCTCAAACTATGTTTATAGATTTGTTAAACCCAATATTTAACTCATATTTGGATCATCGTGGTTTTATATTTGTTGAGGAAATATTTTTGTACTCACAAACTGATGATGAATGTGCCCAATATCTTGAAAATGTCTTGAGTATGATGATATATCATACACAATATTCCAAGATATCAATGTTCTATTTCTCGATTGATTGATACAATATTTTGTGTCCCAAAATCTCAATGAAAGGGCTGTCAGTAGTCCCAAATATTGTTCAACCAGTTGATTCATTGGTGAATCCCAAGAGTGATTTTATATATGAATATTTTTTGGGGTTAGCATGTTACTACATATGTTTTATCAAAGGCTTTTCATGCTTTGGAGCAACAGTGCCGGTTCTAACGAATAATGGGATCAAGATTGAGTTGTCTGAATCATGTGAGGGTTATTTTCATAAATTGAAGGGTATTTTGAAGAAAACACCAATTCCGATCATTACCTAATTGGGTAAGTATTATTCACTGTTTTTGTGCATCTTGAATCAGAATTGAGGTATTATTGATGATGTGAGATTTATTCTTGGTGTATGTATTTTTATAGTTGAGGAAACATGATTGAAATTATCCAACACACGGTATCGAGTTGCATGTAACAGTTTATGCATTAATGTGTGTGTGGAATTTACTTATAGTAAAAATTTTATGGTTTATAATGATCATAATATCCTAAAATGTATCTTTTTCTAGCATTATTTGAATCTACGATAGTGGAGGTGGTTTGATAATATGAAGTCTAGTTACCTTGACTGTGATTACTACCATTAATGGGAAGCAATGTTGTGGATTATTTGACTCAAAAGACATAGAATCCGGTAGTTTTGGATTCTAATTCTACATAAACGATTATTGGTTTGTTTTCTGAGATGTATATAGGTGTTCATAGAGAGTGAGAGTGGATGAACCTCATGTATTTTTTAGATTTACCCACACATTTTATCTTGATTGAGGAGAGGTGGTATGAGGACCAGAGTATGTGGAATTAAATAAAATATTTTATTGTGAGGATTTCCCTTCCAATTGTACTATTGATTAATATTATTTTATTAATGTTCATGTTCAATTTATTGTTCTTAATTGTATGTAGAAGGATATAATGCAAGATATTCATGCTTCATAGTGGGATGTGCACTAAAAATTGACCAATATGTACCATGATCATCATAGATTGTATTCTTTTCCATGAATGAAAAGGAAGTTAATGGTTTTATGACATAATGCTACAACTGTCAGTTGTAAACTCCGATTGTCAATTACCTACTAAACTTTTATATATGTTTACCATTATATAAGATATGTGGCACAAAATTACTATGGAAATTGTAATGGGTCTTTTATGGGCTCCTCAGAAGAATGATGTGATATCCGAAATCATGGATCGGTAAATTAACCTAGTAAATTTTTCATGGATCATGTAGACATTTACTTTTATTAAATTATGTAAATTTTATGTTTGAAATATTGTATGTTTTAATGTGGTTCCTTGGAGTGTTTTTTAATATAATGACCCTTGTTCAAAATCGTAATTATAGAAAGGGTTACATAATCCACTTAATACTCAGGTTTTTTAGTAATAATTTTCATCTGCAGATGGATGGGTGGTCAAAATATACTGTCAAAGTGTTATAGTACATATTGAGGGTATGTGTCCTAGATTTCTGTTAGACTTGATAGAAACACATAGAGAATGATAATTTTTCGAATAATAACTATTATTATAAATCTATTCTAATAGAACCATATGAGAAAATAAATGGTAGAAAATGTAGATCATGTTTTTGTTTCATTAAAACTGGTGAATTATAGTTTTTGGGACTGAATATAATGCATGAGCCATCAGAGTAAGTCTAGTTGATATGGAAGCCCATGGATATGGAATGGAGTAGAAAAAATTTATACTTAGACTAACCTCATCTACCCATTTATTGTACAATGGATGAATGTATAATCCTGTAGGTACTATAATGATTGATCCCTAAAAAACATAAAAAACGAGGCAAGTTGGAGTTTAGGTATTTGAAGGTGTTTGAGATTGTTGAGATATATTGACAAATAATTTATCATTTGGAACCTATATATCTGTATGGTGGTATGCATGACAGTATTCATGTTCAACCTTTTCAACAACATTCCCAGGATTATTTTAATGTTATTAATGTCGTGGATTTTGAGTTATAGGTTTACATGTCCTTTGAGAAGCATATTATTTGTATTGTGAATCAAAGTGAGAATGTTTTGTGTGGTAACATCATGATTTTGTTTTTAGTGTGATCATAGAATGGCTGTGTTTTGGAGGAAACATGGGATATTAAAGATGATATGTGTGCCTAGTATCCAAAAATATTTACCTACGATTCTTAGTGTTGTTTTCGTGAAAACATATAGGACATGCTATTATAAGGTGGGGATGTTAAAAGATCCTAATGCTTAATGAGGTATATTTTCATTTTCATATTTTCTTAACACCCTTAAAACATGTTAATGTAATGACTTCAAGCTATTATAAGGTCTTAGGAGTGTCATGGGAGTTCATAACATGAAATGGGGGGTGACCAGATTATAGAACATAGTTGGATCATGGTAATTACTAATCACGATGCTAAACCATTCACCCTATAAAATATAGATTCATGGTTTTCAAAATGTATAAGGGGAGCGAGGTGACCATGTGGCCTTGTAAAAGAAACCCACGTTGACTTTACATGGATTTCATAACTGTACAAGCTCCATAGAAAACCATATGACCCGTGACTTCCATTGGATAAAGGGGACCACACTATTAGCCCACGTTTTTCCAAAGTGTGAACCCAAACTATGCTGAAATTTTAAAAGGTTATATTAATTATTTTTTTCTCTAGATCATTAAAATTCATAACAAAAAAATCTTCCCCTTTTTCCACCAACAACAAGGGATGTCAACCTGAAGATATCCTCTCTAAAAAGGATCAAACCACATCAATTGAATGACATTTGCAGCGTTGTTTAGTAAAATTAAAACTTCAGGTAATGCCAAAATTCAACTTCCTTCTATTTTTAATAGAAATATTTATATGATCATTCATCTTCAACCAAATATCCCAAAACCCTAATTTCTTCTTGAAATCCTTAGATTTGGTGTATATTTATTTTTATTTTTATGAGAGTATTTTTCTATAATCATGAGGAACTAGGACTAGAATATTTCCCTTGTAGTCTTGGTTTTTATTATTTTTATGTAGTTACGGTATTTATCTATCATCCCATATATTTTTTGTTGGATAAGAAGAGTTATTTTGTATCTAAAATGGTATGTTCGACTAATCACAGTCCCCCATCAGATCCCTTGATGATTATGAGGCCATGATTATAGCCACCAATGGTTTTTTTGTCTCATAAAAATTGTTAATGAGTTATAATATAGTTATATAGAGGGATTATATGATTTTAATGTTCTAACAGGGTGGTTAAATAAGTTAACATTTTGTAATGGATTATTTTCCTTAATTTGAAATAAAAGAGGTTATGATTTAGATGTAGGTATAAAGGATTAATGGCTAAATTGGTTTCAATTTTTTATGAAATCATTTAAGTAAAACTTTTTTATTTTGATATTTGAGATAATGGTTACCTTTTTTTGAATTGGGTTAATGATGCTGAATCTGTTAGATAGTGAGAATAATGTTGAAATGAATGAGATGCACCCTATATAATTTAATCATTTTTAAAGGAAAATCTTGTTGGACATATGGGATGTTTATTTATTGAATGTTTTTATATTTGGGACATGATGGATCCAAAAACGGGAAATGATGTTTTAAATTAGAATCCTTATTCATGATTTAGGATGGATAGACATTAGGTTTGAAATCCTTAAAAAGAGATGATAGACAGGACAATTCCTACTTTTTGATAAGGTGTCGACATGGTGATTTGAGAACTAATGGATATTTATATGATATGTGTAAATGGATTGGTTTAACATAATATTTTAATTATAAATGATTGATGAATTACCTAGGTTTTTTGAAAAAATTATTTAAAAACTATTTATTATTGGATTGAATTTTTGGCAGGGTCAGAGTAAGATTAGTGGGTTTAGGACGTCATAGTATGACTAAATTGACAAATAACTTTCTGAGAAATGCTTAATTGTGAACCTATTTACATTATTGATTTTTTTATTTATTAAATTAAATTCTACAGACACTATCTTTTAGTGGATATTTCCTTAGACAGAAGTGGGGTTGGACTACTGAGTTATACTTACACCATGCTTGAGCAGCCACCGGTACCCGAGAAGAATTAATAGTTTTTGTCAAGGATAATGTAAAATGACACGTGATATATGTATGTGTAAGGGTTTTTGGAGGGAGAATGTATAAAGAAATTTTTACGACAAAATATCCTTATTTAGGATTGTTATTATATCTTTATTTTTCATTTTTTGTGGCATGTGACAATAGTATGGCATGAAATATTTATTATACTTATTATGTGGTCATTTACCCTATATTGGGAAGTGATTATATAATGCATGGTTAGTTCTATTTTTTGATCATTATTACTTAGTTATTGTTACATTTATTTATACTGTTGACATACTATAGTAAAGTGGGAATAGTCACCTTAAGTACCTCTATAGACACTTGTTTCATGTTAGCATCCTCTGTCATATGAAGATACACTCCTGAGATCACATAGAACACCATATAGGATAACCAGTATTATTGGCACTCGAGATAAGATGCTATATTTTTTATGGATAAAAAATGTTTTCATGAGGTAAATATTAGTAAAATTCCACATATATAATGAAAGATAAAATAGTCATTTAAAAAAGCATTAATATTTTTATATTTTTTAAACATCGTAAATCGATTCAAGAATATTTTAAAATGAAGTTAATAACCCATTTCGTATAAATAAATTCATTTTTGAAATATTTAGAAGTGTTTATAAATTGATGAAAATGTGTTTAATGTAAAACTTCAATACATTTAAAATATGGATTTAAATAAAAAATCTCTTACCTCATGTAATAACCCATCATGTATATCTTTAACTTTCTTGAATAAAAATAAAAATAAAAATGTTAAATTTTAATTACATTTTTCATGTTAATTACATAAAAATTATTTTATTTAATTTAACTAATAACATTTTTTATTTGATCACATAGTCATTTAAGTTAAAATTATATTTTTTGGGGTCATTTAGTCCAAAATAACATTGATATATAGATATTTGTAATACAAATAAGGGTTATATATTCATCAAAAACATAAAAATGTTAAAATTATTATTATTATACACTCAATATACTTGTAAATGCATCAATTAAAAAAGTTTATGAATAATTTTATCCATCATTTCATAGATGTGGAAATATGTGCATACACATGAGCGATGATCCCATTTTTATAATTGAATAAAAATAACTTTATCTTTAATCAAATAAAATTCCAAAATAAGTTAACTTTAACTTTTAAAAGAAAATAATATATATATATATATATATAAAATTCATTTTAAAAAAATATATTTTTAGAATCTAAATGGTTTAATTATAATTTCATGAAAAATAATTTAATGAATATAAATTTATTATATTATATTTATAATAAATTTAATTAAAATATTTTTTAATGGTGGTCTATTAAATTTATTAAGATACAAAAGACACATCACTTAGAATTTTTAGAAAACAAATCAATTTTAATATTACACGATTTTAATGAAATTTATTTAAAATGAATATTAATAAAATATAAATTTCTTTTAATTTTAACCATCCATTATTTTTAAGATAATTAATATTAAAACATGACATTAAATATATTTATTTTTACAAAAATTCATATAAAAAAATATTTTTGAAAATATAATTTTTAAAAATGATTTTTATTAAATTAATAATTTCATAATGATACCATCCTTACATAAACATAAAAAATACATTAATATTCCCTCATAATCCCTAATATTCATATATGAAATAGTGGTAGTCGTGTGTAGTGATTCAACTAGTATAGATTTTGTAGGTCTTTTTATGAGTTTTTACTTCACCCTTAAATGTTTTTACACAAGTATTACATATCAAATTTCATCTTGGGATTAGTCATGGTATAACCCTAGTAATGTTAACTATTTTATATACTTTTATAATTAATACAAATAGGGAATAATTATAATAAATTGTCCTATTTAGTATACCTTTCTATGTAAATTTCATAACGTTGATACTTCTATAAATACTCACTAAATCAATAACAGTATTATAGTGGTCACATTTGAATTGAGTATCAAATAATAATTACACTAAATATAAAATTTATCTATCTAATAAATCTTATATTTAGTGATTGTATATATATAATTTAAATAAAATCCAAATGGACATAAAATCCCAATGGTCATATATTCCCAACATCTAAATAAAAAACATATTTCCTTTATATATTATAAATATATTTCTATAAATACATCCGTAAAATCACCCTTCATAATATCTCATTACCTTCTCAATAATCTTATTATATTTCAAAAAATATACCTTTATTATAAATTTATTAACGATGGTATGATTTGTACTAATTTTCATAATGATTATTATTTAAATGTGGTTTTATTTTTATTTACATATAGATTTATTCACATTGATTATTTGGAAATTTTATTTTATTTAGATATCATGTAATATTTATACTATTATATTATTATACATTGATTAATTATAGAATTTTTTTATATCATTGTGTGTGTAAAATAATATATCATTCCAATATATTTTATTGAAAATGTAAATACCAATAAAATTTTATGTTGGTACATCTATCCTCTCATTGGAATCTACTATCTCCAAATATATAGGTGAATAAGAAAATATATCTTTGATCAAATACATATATATAACCATCCTCATATATGAGGCCACTCCCCTTCTAAAAAAGAACATATTAGATGTGAGTGTGCGTGTCTGTATATATTTATATTACTGTGGGTATTTAATATACCTGTATCAACTCTTAAAAACTAATAACATGGTCATGAACAACAATATATGAAATAAAAATCCATTTTTATATGTATGAAAAACATCATATTATAACTATAATGAAAAATAATCATTTTAAAACATAAATATTAAATCCTGATCATATTGGTTTGAAATATAAAATATATACAAGACATATTAAATAAGCAGTCCATGTATTCCATATATCCAATGATATACTTGTAATCACCATGAAGAATATAAATGTTCCTCTAAATGATCTAATTTCGAAAACATTTCATAAACATCCTTGAACATGTTTAGAAAAATTAAATTATCGTTACATTATCACTTCTATAGTAAATCCTAGAATAAGACAATAGAGACCAAAAACTATAGATAACAAAGTGAAATTATTCCCTAAATAATATATATGTAATGGTATCCCATATAATGAAATAATAAGTAAACATTTATAATGGAAACATGTAATATTTCCAAAATTTTACGAACACATAGGCAAGAACTTATTCATGAATTAACTAATTTTAAATATGCATCAAAATTGCTCACAAAAATTTCAAAAAAAAGTGAAATTCCTATAATTTTGGAGACATGTTTAGATGGAATTTACGTAATGGTATAATTTTAACAAAATAAAATGTGGAACAAAAATAATCGTCTCCCTATAATATGATGTAATCAATATTAAACATATAAGTAAACCAATATCATAATTTTTTATATAAAAACATTAATAGACAAAATAATCAATGAAAAAAAGCATAATGATACACAATTAATAATTGGAAAACATATTATCATGTCTTGTAATAGGAAAAAATTATGTAAAACACTTATATACTTATCCATCAATCTACCAAAATTCACAGCAATTATTTATCTTCGATAATTTTAGAGGAATATAGTTGTTACCCACCATAATATATGAAGAACTAAAACCAATATCTAAAAGACTAATGATATGAAAAGACATAAAAATTTAATAAACCTAACATATAAGAAATGATTTTATAACTACCTTATCAAGAAAAAAATTTACAAAAAGGAAAGAAGTTTACATACCAATATACCACCAATGATGACCTCTTGTTACCACGCTAAGGAATAAAAATCAATTTACGATCATGATTTGGTTACATAGATGAAGGATAAGTTTAGGGAATTGGAGAACTACTATTATAACAATAGAAAACAATGTTTAGATTATCAACATGCCTTAGATTCACCAATTGTGATCATGTAATGAAACTATATTATACTTAGGTATAAACATTGGAAAAGATAAACTTTCAGAGGATATAAAACAAAAGGTGAAGTTTAATAGAGTTAAATGGTACATGAATAAAGAAAATACCAATGTATGACATAAACTGAAAAAGGTATCATGTATTAAATTCTAAAAGGAATAAATTTAAAACATTAAAAAACACCAATAAACCCTCCAAAATCCCATTGTGATCTTACTAGACCATTAGTGGAATCAAAAGGCCCACTAAGAACATTATGGTAATCCAATTAGACTCCAGTGCCTCTATTTCACATTTCCCCCTTCTCAATTTATTCAAACACCTCCTATAATTATTTCACCCTTCAGTATCATATTCCCCTAATCTTAATAGAATTTAATTTAATGATCCTAATTAAGATAATTTTTTATTTAAAAAATATCCCATATAATGTGTGTTATTACCAACTCGACACAATTTCACTTCTCATCCCATAAAAGATTCAATTTTCTTCTAGTGATAAAAACATTGTCTACTTGAAATAATCCCCAGGTTCATATTCAAAATCAATATCATAATGTTTTTCATACCTCCACTATATCAAAACTATAATAAATACCTTTCCCTGAATTACTTTTTAATTTTGAATGAATATACTGTAAATTTTATCCATGAAATATCTAATTAGATCTCATTTACTATTATCATACTGAATCATATGGGTTGTATCCAGCAGATAATTCCTTATCAAGGAAAAATGGAAATAAATTTTAATAGAACTAATCTATGGTGTATGGGATAATCGATAAACCACTTTTAAGTATTATCTAATTTTTTGAGAGGTAGGAATAATAAAGAAGTTAGTTAACCATTAAATCCTATTAATCAATGGTTAAAACATGGTGAAACTCAAATAAATTCATGGTCACCAACCCAAAATTATAAATATCATCACCTATGGTTATTATAAGATTTTTACTGACTATTATCAATCAATAATAACTTCCCAATAAATTTCTTTATTCATTTAACTCTTATACAATTAAAGGACCAATTATCAATTACTAGTAAATTTGAGTTTGACATAATTGATAATGATAATGTGTTCTATATAATACCATAGTTGAGGCCATCTACATAGACATATGATGACAATTATTGTAATCATAATCTATGAGAAACAAATTATCCTCCAAATAGGCAAAAATTTGATATATGCAAGCTCTTATAATATATTATGTTATGTGAATGGTCCTCCCTAACTAAAAATCTATCTATGTCTAATATGGATTACTCATATTTATTTTAGTAATGAGTATATATTTTAATTATTTTCTAAATTTTGAAAAAATTTATATGTTCATGATGTGAAAGAATACTATTTGGTACCCTATAACTCTTCATGAACTATCTAAAATAGATATTTCTAAAATCATCCATAGATTATGACTTTTGAATATGTAAAAAATATGTAGTCTTAGAAAGGTGATTAGTAATTTCCCAAATTATATCTTTTCATCGAGGTAAGGTCATCATGAAGTTCATAATTATACTGACACATATATTTTATACATTAATATTTCATCTTTAGAAATGAATACTCAATACATAATACTACGATCCGCTCAAAAATCATATATTCCTGGTGTATTTTGAAACTTAGAAACATAAAAAAAAAGTTCATAAGGAATATAAACCATCACCCATTCAGTTCTTTATAAATAGTACCATTCTTAGTAATATCATACTAAAAATATTTCAAAAAATCCTGAGAAAGGGAAATAATATAAATGGTGATCGTTGATTCACAATAAGGGTAAACAAGGGATAATTCTATAACTATGTGATCATAACATGGGAATAATTTTATTAGAACATGATTTTGACATTTGATAACTAAACCCATATTACCATAGATTACAATCATGATTCCTGACACAAATATTTGATTTTCAGAATAGATGAATCATAAAATAATATATGAACATGATCCATGAGAGAATAATATTTTTCTTATTTACAACTAAATGAAATTCAAATAACTATCTAATACAAAGTGGTCTAGGAAGATTATGGAGGTCAAAAATATTTTATACCAAGAGGGTATGTTTGTAAAAGCTCAACACACTCAGCCGGATGCTACCCTAGGATGGATAAATCATGTAGTGATTTTCCCAGTTGACCATTAATTAATGAAAAAATTCCACTTTATTACCTTACTTCTATGTGGGGGAAAAGCTAATTCAATTTTAAATAGGTCTTTTTTATCTTCATTTGGTGTATGAATTTGTCCAGGGGAGGACAAATTTCCTTGGATGAAATTTTGATTCAATGAAGAGTCAATTTTAATGGATAAATGGGTGATATGATGAGCATAAAAAATCTACATTCCATTAATAAATGTTATGGATTAAACTATGGTTGAATCACCACAAACATGGAAGCTTCTTAAATCCCTTATAACCGAACTATTTTTTGTCATGAATAACGCCTCCTCCTCTCATAATGTTATGGATGCAAGAGACATTGACATTGATCTTGAGGCCACCATTCTGATGAAACCAACTAACCCATACACCCTAGTTAAGAATGTATGGGGATGAAAGAAAATACCTTCTTATAATGCCCTGATCCCACTATTCTAGACTCAGTTCTTGGAAATACTATGTAATTTATTTCTTATAAAAGAAACTGTACAATTACACAACACTTTTAACAAGCGAGGACCTTTTACTGGTCTAGGTTCTGGAGGAGTATAAAACACCTTACATTTATTAGAGTTGAACAAAGGTAAATCAAGTGTCTACTACGCATCTACGTCCTCACTCCAAAAGTGATGACATATGCATTAAAACTTCCAAGATACCTTAGAAAATCATTTTTAAAACAAAGGGTGAGAATTATTTTCCCAGTAAAGGGCTTGGAAAACATTGAAATACATTTTCAATAATTTTTCATTGAAAATATTTTTCGGAAATACGTTTTTAAATTATAATCAAAATTACTTAGGCATTAAAATAATATTCTACTTTTGAAATTACATACGTGAAAAAATTGTTTTAAAGTTTAATACAATGATTTTTAGAAAATATTACATTCTTTTAAAAAAACACTTGGGCATGTGGCAACATATAATTTTAAAGGCTATCTTGGGCCTACCCACTTGTTAAGGTATTTGGTTCATCACTAATTCCCTACCATATTTACAATGTCGAAGTGCATGGTTTAATGAATTTTTTTTTAGGATTTCTTTATTAATATACACTTTCACTGTAGCTTTTAATTTTGAAAACTTGTCACCACATTAAATATACACATTCAAATTTATATTTATATATACTAGTATTTCTATACATAATTATATGATCTGCCATTTTATTTTACTTTCGAGTTTTGTTTTAACCAAAACTCTTTCTACATTTGCATTGTATAAACAACCACGTACCCAAACATTTATGAAATACATGTTTAGATATTGTTATAACTTAAAAAATTATAAAAAACTAAATCTCAAATAAAAATTCCAACGACATACATTTTTCATTGATTTCTACATGAAATAATTAATAAAATGACATCAATATCAAACATATAAAATTTTTCTTCTAAAAAAACAATCATAGGTAGTTTATAATTATGTGTTGTACATAATTATACATTTTTCTCTTTCATGGATTTATATATATATATATAAACTTAAATTTTTTAGAAGTTAACTTGAAGTACATATATAAATATATACAAATAATTAAAATTCATTATTGACATTGAATAAATCATTTTTTATATGTTTGTATAATATGTAGTCATATATCATACACCCTTATAAGATACATGATTTAATCTACGTGTGTAAAAAAACACTTCAATATATGAATATATACAAAAATATATATATATATATATATGTCATGCCTAAACATAAAAATTAAAAATTAAAATATTCAATAATATACATTCAAACTTTTTCAATTCTGGAAATATAGACTTGGAATTCATAAACAAGGAATCATAATACTTATATAATTAAAAAATATTGAAACATAAATTCTTGTTGTTTGTAATTAATACACATATATATAAATTTATATATGTTTTGATATATATAAGGAAGGGAAAATTAGAAAATAATTGATTCTATATAATCCCCTTATGACATAATAAATTATAGTTTTCATAAATATATAATTCTTTATCCAAAAATAAATTTAATCTTAACCTAATAAATTAAACTACATATTTAAAATCTGTCCTCTAGAGGTAAATTATAAATATCCTTTAAATAAATAAACTATTAGTTTAATAAATATTTGAAAACATAAAAAATTTTATTTATTAATTGAAGAATCAAAAATTGTAATAGTTTATAATATATCTAGTATGTCGAACCATAAAATAGAGATTATAATCTTAAAACAAATAAAAATAAATCCCTTATGCAAAACCAGAAAATTAAAATAATAATTTTGAAATAAAATAGCTATCACTTACTAATAATTTTTAAGTAGATAAATTTGAAATTCAATTAGAACTATGCCTTATGAAAAACCAGATAAATTATAATGAAATTAAAATCAACTATGAATATAAAAATTATCTATTAAATAAGTTATACCTTACTGAAAATTTCTTCTTCTTGATTGAATTCATTCACTCTTGAATCTATCACACAAGGTATGGTGTGTAACACCCATGAAAGGCGTGACTAGGTTGTGCAGTGCCCGAAAAATAGTCATGCATCACCTCCAATAAGTGTAAAATACTTCAAAAATAGGTTTTGATTTTCAGGTAGTGGGTTTTCCTCTCTCTCTCTCTATCAGTACCTAATTCTTCCCTAGATATAAAGCACATCACTTCCTTTCTAGAGTTTCATTCCTCTACCTCTGATAAAATATATATATATATATTGTAAAAAATTGCCCAGTGTAGATATATTTTTTTATGGTGGTGCATTGTTGCGTGTGATTGAAGAGTGGATTTAATGAACGCAACTCATTTCAAACATGAAACAATTTTCTAGACAAGAAAATGGGCATTAAAAAGTATGCTCGCATTTGATTATATTTTTCAAGCTTCTCTATGAAGAATTCAACCAAAACCACATGAAAAAAATCGAAAGCAAGATGAAATCTTTGACAAAATAGAATTATAAAAAATGTTAAATACAATCAAAAAACATGTATTTAATATACTGAAAATGATGGAAAATAGGTATGTAATAAACCTAAAACATTCAATAGTGATGTAAATCAACATCAGAAAGTGATCGAATGAATAATATTGCAATAAAGGAAAAAAATACACTACATCTGATCAAATAAATATAATTTTTGGGGAAGATTTGGATAAAAAAGAATTTAATATACATTAATCTGTTCAAAAAATAATTTTTTATAAGGATTCAGATGCTTAAATATAGAAACCCAACTTATAGAATGACATCTAGATTCTCTATCCATTATTGATCTCATCCGACTAGAAAAGAACTTTAGACTCAGATCCAAATCATTGTGAGTAGGCATCAAACCCAGGCCTCATAGCCATGCTTGGATATGTGACCTTGGACTATGATATGTTCAACCTCCATCTTCATCACAATTTAAGTAGTCCTCAGCTCGATCGACTTTCCTCTGTGTCAAATTCTCTCCACGATGAATGCTTCATCTTATTGAACTGAAACCCTCACTTGAAAGCACGATTCAAATAAATCGGTTTTTCTCTTTTTTTAAAATAATTATAATGTTTACATAATTATATTTTATTGTTATATAAACATTTAATATTTATATATATACATAATTTGTTTTGTTTTTATATCCAAATTCATAATTATAATTTTATAAAATTACTTTTAATAATTTCTTTTTGTAATAATAATAATTTTCAAGAAATTTGAATAATATAAAAAATTCATAATAATTATTATATTAATTTGATCATTAATTTTATATTTTATTTATTAAATTTTAATAATTCATATAATTTGTTTAATATTTTTTTTTTAATATTGAAAAAAATTATTTTCATATCAAATCATAATGATATTAACATATATAAATTTTGTAAGTCAAAATAATACTCTTATTCAATGAATTAAATCCTTTTAAGAACCGTAATAATTATTATCACTATTTAATATCATAATGAATGTAAATTTAATATCTATTTTAAAATTATTTTTCTTCTACAATATTAATATATATACTCCTGATTAATAACATTATATCTCACATAATAAAATATTGTTTTTAATTACCTTTATGTATTTTTATTTATTAAAACAATACATTATAAAATGTTATTTCATGAAAACTATATTTCATAAAAGTATAATTATTTTAAATTATTTCCTTATGTCATCATGTATTTTAATAGTATCATGTTTAAAAATAATTAAAGTAAACATGAAAATTAATTCAAATTAACGTAAAAACATATCATTTTGATTAAATGAAGTTAAATATTATTATAAAAATATTTCATAATATTATTTATTTAAAATATAAATCATTTATTTAAATAACTAAAATATCTATATGTCACGTTATTCACCACTTAAAAAAAATTTGTCCTCGCAATTCGTCATTTTTTAGACAAAAAACAATTATGAATTTCTAACATCAGAATTAAAAAGCACTACGACCGATAATCTCCAAGATTTGACAAAATCGAATATACAATGTTGTGTAGAATGTTCCTTTGATACCAATTATAATTCCTTGAGCCCTCTCTTCTAGAATCACTTCTTGAAAATGATGTGTAATATTTTTCTAATAAAAGAAACCTAACAATTACACAAAACATTAAACAAATAAGGACATTCAACCAATCCAGGTACTAGAGGTTTAGACAACACGTTAAATTCAAAATATTTGAACAAAAATAAATCAAGTTCCTACTACACTTCTGCGGGATACCTTCAAAAGAAATGGCATCTGCATTTGATCTTCTAAGATACCAGTGAAAAATCATTTTTAAAACAAAGGATGAGCATTCTTTTCTTAGTAAGGGGTTTTGAAAACGTTGAAATTCATCTTTGATAATTTTTTATTGAAATTAACATTTTGAAATACCTTTTGAAAATGTAATTGAAAATAATTACTCTTCAAAATAATCTACGAATATTGAAATTACTTACGTACAAAAATTGTTTTAGATATAATCCATTGATTTTTACAAAATATTATTTATGCTTTTGAAAACAAATCACTACAGATTGCCGAAACTTGAAAAATTTAAGGCTATCTTAGGCCTACCCACTTGATGCGGGATTGGGTTCCCTCCCAAACTCCCCACCATATTTACAATGTTCATGTTCCGAGTTTAATGAAAAAAGTATTATGGTTGCATTACTAATATATACATTCACATGAACTTTTAAATTTGAAAACATGTCACCACATTAAGAATAAACATTCACATTTATATTTATATATATAAGAATGTATATATATAAATATGTGATCTTCCATTTTATATTACATTAAAGTATGGTTTCAAACATAACTATTTCCATATGGTTGTTGCGTAAGCATCCATGTACCCAAACACTTATGAAATATGTGTTTACATATCATTATAACTTGAACATTTAAAAAAACACAACATTTAATAAAAATTCTGTTGAAATACTTATTTCATTGATTTTTTCATGGAATAATGAATAAAATAATTCCAACCAAAAACATATAAATTTTTATCTTCTAAAAAAATAATTTCAAGAAATTGTTACTTATTTATCATACATAATTATAGATTTATCTCTTTCATAGATTTATATATAAAAATAAGTTTTTTAGATCTTATATTTAAGTAAAAATATAAATATATACACATAATTAGAAGTCAACATTGACGTTGAATAAATAATTTTATGTGTATATCTTCGAAAAATATGTACAGATATATCATACACCCATAAATGATACCTGATTTAATTGATGTGTGTGAAAATGTTAAACTTAAATATATGAATATATACATACTTATATATAACTATATATATCAAGCATAAACATTAGAATTAAAAAATAAGATAATTCACAATTTATATTCACAATTATTTAATTCACAAAATATAGACTAGGAATTCATAAACATATAATCATGATATTTATATAATTAGAATGTATTGAAATATAAAATCTTGATGTTTGGAATTAATACCAATATATATAAATTGAGATATAAAGAGATTTAGAAATTAGAAATTAAATGATTCAAAATAATCCCCTTATGAAAATATGAATCATAGTTATCATATACATATAATTCCTTATCTTAACATAAACTTAATATTGAATTGATAAATAAACTACCTATTTAAAATTTGACCACTAGAAATAAATGATAAATTTTTATTACATAAATAAATATTCAGTTAAATAATTATTTTTAAAACTAAAAAATATTCCATTACTAATTGAAGAATCAAAATTTTGATAGTTATAAATATATCCCATATGTCAAACCAAAAAAAATATAATTGAAAAATAAATAACAAAAAAACCTATATGCATAACCATAAAATTTAGAATAATAATTTTGAAATAATATAAAGATATCTTCATAGTTATTTTTAAATACATAATGGTTAAAATTAACTAAAACATTCCCTTATACAAATGTAGATTAATTATAAAGAAATTAATATCAATTGTGATCATACAAATAATATTTGAAATAATTAATCTTGTACAGAAAATTTCTTCTTCATGATGGCATTCATTCACTCTGGATTCCATCACGCAAGTTGGGGTGTGTATCACCCAAGCACGAAGAAACCAGGCTGTGCGGTGCCCTGAACTAGTCATGCAACACCTCCAACATGTGTGCAATATTTGAAAAAAGGAGATGATTTATATGAATTGGGTTTATGTCTCTTTCTCATTATCCCTCATTCTTCCAAGGGTAGAAAACACATCACTACCTTCCCAGAATTTAATGCTTCTTCCACTCTACACAAACTTATATATACTAAAAAAATTACATTTGTAGGAATTTTTTTATTTGGTTGTGCAGTGTCGTGTGTGATTGAACAATGGATTTAAAGAAAGTAACGCCTTGAAAACTTGAAATTGTTTTCCAAAAAATAAAATGGGAACTAAAAATGTTTTCTCATGTTTTAATATATTAACCATGCTTCCCCATGAATAATTCGACCACAACCACATACAAAAAAAATCCAAAAAAGGCCAAATTCATTGAAAAAATATAGTTATATAAACTTTTAAACAAGGACAATGAACATGTATCTAATATAATAAAAATGATGGAAAACATGCATTTGATAACATTGAAACAACCAATAATGATCTAAATCATCATCATATGGGGATAGATTAAAGAATACAACAACAAGGGAAATCAATACACTGCATCTGATCAAATAGATATGATTTTTTGGGATGATTCAAATAAAAAAGAATTTAATATACAGAAATTGGTTCAATAGATAATATTTCATAAGAATTAATATGATTAAATATAGAAACCTACCTTTAAGAAAGAAATCTAGATTCTCCAACAAATATTTATCTCATCCAACACAAAATGAACTTTAGAATCAGATCTAGATCATTGGGGGTAGACGTCAAACCCATACCTCAAGGCTATGCTTGGATCCGAGACCTCAACATACGATGTGTTTGACTTTTATCTCCAATAAGGTCAAAGTAGTACTTAGCTTGATTGAATTTCCTCTACACTAATATCTTCTGAAGATGAATTCTTTATCTGCTCAAACTGAATCCCTCACTCGAAATCACGATTCCTTTAAATAATTTTACATTTTTTTATTTAAATCATTATAATATTTACTTAATTTTGTTTCATCATTATATCATCATTAAATATATATATACTTATACATAATTATCTTTATTTTTATATCATAATTCATAATTCTAAATTAATAAAATCATTTTTAATAATTCCCATTTGTCTTAATAATATTAATTTGATTAGAAATGTGAATAATATAAAAAATTAATAAAAAATATTATATTAATTTGACCATTCATTTAACATTTTATTTACTAAATTTTAATAATTATTATCATTTATTTAATTTATTTCTTTTAATATTCATTGAAAATTATTTTCATATCAAATCATACTGAAATAAACATATTTAGATTTTGTAATTCAAAATAATAATCATATTCAAATAATTAAATTCTTTTAATAATCTCAAAAATTATTATTTTTATTTAATATCATAATTAACGTAAATATAATATTTCTTTTAAAATGTTTTCTCTTCTCAAATATTTATAAATTACTGGTTTATTAAAAACATCATTTCTCCCATAATAAAATATTTTTTTTAATATTACCTTTATGTAATTTAATTTATTAAAAAAATACATTATAAAATGTTATTTCTTGAAAACAATATTTCATAAAAGTGTAATAAATTTATATTTTCTTCATATATAGTCATGTATTTATATAGTGACTTGTTAAAAAATAAATAATGTAAACATAAAAATTAAAATAATTTAAAGAAAAAAAATTGAATTTTGATAAAATGAAATTACATTGTTTTATAAAAATATTTCATAACATTATTTATTTAAAATTTAAGGCATTTATTTTATTACTTTAAATATCTGGGATGTCACACTTTTACCTTCCATCTCCATTTCCAGAATGTCAGCGTTCTCCGACTACTTCACCAGTAATCCCATCTCCACTACTAGACTTCTATATCAGACCTCCATGTCCATATAAGAGAGGGTTTTTCCTTTTAGTCAATCTTTTTTGGCATTACAAATACACAAATATCCTATGTCCAAACGAATGGCCCTAACCTTATTCTTCTGGTTAATCGTGCCATTTTCATGGACCTGATTATAGATGAAATCAACACTAGTATTACCAGCATATCATGGATAGTGAGAATGTGAAATCTACTCAAAATTGTTGTTTCCAATTCTACATTGAATAACAAATTGTTTTTTCATTATTATTTCGAGCTTTAGAAACACATATATTTTGATACAAGTAAAATCAACTTATTTCTGACCACCTATTATTTTATGATAACATTGTTAATAATACTATATAAAATGATGTTATAATTAATGAAAATGATCTTAAAAAAACTAAACATCCCACTCAATGTTATCAATATTAGTCATAAGGATGTACACATACACTTTGGCTGAAAATACTCCTATCAATGAAAATATTATGAAAAAGATGTCATTGTCCAAAAATAGCTTATGTTGATCAAGTATTTCCCATTTTTCTAGTTAATAGTATTTTGAATAATATTTGGTTAATATCTACCCAAGAGAAACATAATTATGTTATTTGGGAACCCCTAAAATTCCTAAGGATTTCCCATCGAATTATGGAACAAAAAATTATATCACCATAACCAACGATCTACCGTGAATGATGTTTGAGAATTTTAATGGGACCATGCATAGAATACCAAAGAAAATAGACTTTACCAACATAATATCAAGTCCAGGCCCATAATTCCCCATAATACACATGCTATATGATCTGCATTGGGGTTATTGGACACTTAATCACAATATTTTCAGCTTGGGGTCACTCCCTCATTATTTTCTTCTTCATTTGTCCTCGCTTCCCACTGGGGTGGATCAGTACCCACCCCCTCTAAAAATTCCTTGTGGTGGGGAGAGTATTGATGGGGATTATATACAATTACCAACTCCACCCCAAGCCCCGATGTGGTACAAGGGACAAGGTGTTATGGAGTGACACTGATATGTTACTTTTTGACACACTACAACCAACATTTCTCGACCCGTAGTGCTATAATAAAATAATTTTGTACTCCAACACAAATAACAAAGTTATAAACCTTAGTTTACCTCCCAAACCATCTTCCCTTGAATTTAGTTCATAGAACCCACCGGACATTAAAGTTTGAGCCCCCACACTAAGCACAAGTTCTTTCATTTCTTCCTTGAAGCCTTATGAGTCCTCCCATCCATGTGATATTCCAAAATTATGGATTTTAATACCATTTGAATATTCCTAAAAATTATGTTAGGAACCTATAAAAAGAATATCATGTGAAAATGGATGAAGGCTTTAACACTATTAATGAGAGTAATCCTATCCTAAAAGGAAAGGAACCAGTTCTCCTAATTATTAATTAGATGAGTGATCTTACTGACCCCATCAAAGTGATGAATGAAAATCCGACTTAGAGTAAAGGAGACCCCAAGTCTTCCATGTGTAATTATCTTCTATGAATTCACAAGAGATCCTCCATTCCTTTAATATAACTATCCAATCAATATCCATGGACATGAATTCTAGTTGGGTCATTTTTAATATGTTTTGTTCTCAATATAATATATTATTCCATGAAATTTTTGATCCCCTAATTGATTATATCCCACATTAATGAGAAATTACTTATTTCCTGGGAAAATTAATTAATATATTCCATTAAAATGAATCTTACACTTGATTTGTTGAATGATGCCACTATGGATTCTGTTAGAAACAATAATACTTAAAGAATCAGGGATCATGATGAACAAGCTAGAGGATACTGGGGTACTCATTATAAGGGTGTGAGAAGACCTTAAAAACCCATTTATCTTTTCCATCATAGAAAATGTGATCCAATTATAGCTAATGCATATAGAAAAAAAGTCTCCCCCTAACTTTATGAAACCCACGTAAGCCATAAACCTGATAATGTTGAACCATTACATTTTATTATATTCCTTTTCGATGCTAATTTTTATAACAAGGTGGTAACCATGGGTCTATTTTTTAATTCATCATTTATTTCTCAATCTAGGACTATGGCCCCTTGGGATGAACACACTTTTATGAATACATTGTTCTACATAGACACCCATTTATGAAGATAATATGGAATCCTATTATTGAGGACACTGGCTAAAACCTTGTACTAGAAATTACACATTCTGATTGTAATAAAAAAATTTAAATAGGACGAATGCTTTACTAAAGGTATGATTATGAAACTAGATTCACATGACGCCAGAGGTATGTCCTATACCCCATGAAAGTAATATTGGATTGAATCGACAAGATCAAAATTTATAATATTCCATGATGGAATATAAAACTATCGTTGGAATATATATTGTCTTTGGGAACTATTTTGGGTTTGGAGAGACAATTCTTCCTAGATCTCACAATTATATGCGATGTTTTTGAAATAATCATTGATTGGGAAAGACACCACATCAGGAACAAACATGAAAATATATTCATTTCCACTATATAACCCTCCTATATATGTTGATTGACGTCATTAATAAAAGATTTTATATAAGCCTCAAAAAACCCTATGACTAACTAAGCTTTATTGGAGAAAGATCTTTCATCCATGAGAGTATATAGAATAATTTTCCACCTAATGTCTCTCTGAAAGGCCTAAAAACAAAATGTTATTATACCCCTCTTTTATGCGTGTAATTTTTAATATCTCTTGATTTATTCTCTCTTATTAAAGAAGACTTTCAATGAGATAGGTATATTTTGATGAGGTTACAGAAGAGGAATTGAACCCAAATATCTTTAATGTTAGATTAGATGCACTAAATCTTGTTTGGGATGGAGTTATGGTAATTAATATCATTTGGTTTCAAGGAATACCGAGTCTATAAATCCACATTCATATTCATAAGTTTATTGTGGAGTCCCATCTAAAAATGAAAATGAATTTGTTTTTCCAGGACTCATATAACCCCTAGTGATAATCAAGATTATAATTCCACAGATTGGATAATAATAATTAATTCATGTCGGCACATCTAGATACCAAGATGATCAGGATGCCTGAGTGATCTGATATATCTTGAACAATTTTAGAAACTCCATTAGTAATGGATTTAATAATTTCCTGAAATTGGTAAAATAATTGATCCAAATTATACCATGATTGATGATTACCCTTCTGATAGTAGCACCACATAAACATTTCATTTAAGAAACCAAGGTCATGAGACGTTTCTGATATGAAAGGTAGAAAAAATCATGCATATACATCCACAGATAAACCCCAACTCCCTAATTTTATAAAATTTTTATAATTTTACTGATGTATCCTTTCATAAGACATTACTGGTCTATCTTTTTAATGGACTTAAAATTATACCATAATTATTTTCTTTCCCATCTATTTAACATATTACTAACAATGGAAACCAAGAAGTATACACCACCAGAACAAACAATAGTTGAAATTTTTTGTTTAGTGACATAAATATTATCCACTATAACTGAATTACACTAAAAACTAAATATAATATTATTTATTGTATCCCCATGCATGTAGTTCTAAAAGAGAGTCCATAGGAAAAATAAAATGATTTTAGTGGTGATTGGTTTATTCTCAAGTGCTTCCACGAAAGAAACATTGTTGTGGATGACTTCATTAGAGAGGTAGTTGGTTTTTTCCAAGACTCCGAAGCCATGGGAATTATAAAAAATAATAGAGATAATCTGATAATTTACACCTAGTTTGGGCCCTCAATGTTGACGAGAACCATATAGAAGTAGATAAACAAGTCGATTCAGGTTTGAAACAAATACTCAGTACAGACACACATGAGAATATTGGTATGTGAATTAACATGGCATTTTGGGTCTAGATGGACATGAAATAATATATTGTTGCAGTTTGAGGGGGATATGAGTGAAAAACCTAAGGGGCCAATGTTTTAGGAACAATGAGTGGGTGAAGATGTCATTAGTGAAAAGACATCATTGCCAAGACAATGATAAAACCTTTCTTCGCAATAGAGTAACCATTCCTGAAGTATAGTGGAATAAGAGCTTCCCTGATATGAATGGAACTAGGTAAAATCACAAGCAAAACTGTTCCCTAGGTGTGGTTTTATGGGAAACATACCACGTTGAAATGTGTGTGGGGACATGAGGAGGAAGAGATATAGGGAAGAGAACTATGATGGCACAAAGAATAGGTAGTTGGGATGGGGGTGGTGAGTGGGGGTGGATAGAAACCTATTTCATTTGATTAATATTGGGTGCCAATACATCCAAGTGATGCACGACATATTTGGATGATGTTTTTCTTCTATGGGATAATGTAATAAGGATTTGGAAATTATAAGGTGCATAGAAACAAAAAGGTGATGAATAGAAAATGTTTTTCAACAAGGAGATCACATATCCTTATTGAAGATTCACCCATGGTGGATGATTATTAGAAGGATCCATCTCGATAAAAATAAAAGAAATAGTTTCATCCATAATATTGAGTGCACATACATCGATGAAAAATAAATAACTGATGGAGTTACCAATACATTGAAGAAAATATAGAAATTAGAATGGGAGGAGAAGGCCGGTGTGGTTGATTTGAACTATTTCCATGGTAGATACCTTCCCTAGGTAAACCACCATTGAATTCAATAATAGTGATAAATTCAATCTTCCAAATGATCTATATTATTTGAACAAGCTACATATTATGTCTCCTTTGCAATCTTGGATCACACTGAAGGAACAATGATTCAACAGCAAAATGATTAAAATTATTCATCTAGTCTCTTGATTAATTAAAGAGAGTATAATGAAATGGAAATTTGCAATCTCTCGAAATAACTAGAGGATAATTAACTTATCATATTCTTGGGTGATAGATCAGAATATCTCATAATTGGAAACTTATTCAAAATCAATCCCTATATACAATGATATTGTAGTATAAATCCCGTAAATAAAGTTCGAAATTATTTTAATGTTATGTAACCACATATATAAAAAATATAAAATTATTATATTACCATAAAAAATCATTTAAATACTTATAATATCATATATTATCTAATTATAATTTTTAAAATACTAATTATTAATAATTCCATATTAATATTGTCATTTCTAAGTATTAACTATTTCATGTTTCATGGATGTTTTTATTATATGGATATGACACATATACATTGATCATGGTTCCTTCATATAAAAAAATTCAACCAAGATATAGATATAATATATATTAATTATATATATATTTAGAGTCATTCATAAAAGTTGATGATAGAAAAAACAATTTCCATTTTTGGAGATGGTAGACAGTACATATACATGAATGTTGCTTCTAGTTATTCAATGAATAAAATAATGGATAGGTAAATAATTATTCACCTTTAGAAAATAAAAATAATGTCATATATTTTTATTAAATCCATCCTTATAACCATCTCAGAAAAGTATTATTGAAAAATGAATTACACAGCTATGTAGAGGTTGTTAGCCATGTATACACACAAGAGAATTTCTCACATTATGTTTGATTAAAAGAAGTATAAAATTGGATATATAATCATAATAACTATTAATCATATATAATCAACTTAATTCATTATTTTATAATTGATACCATTTAATTAGTTGAGTTAGGAAATGAAATGAATTTGATGATTCATAGTTAAGAGTTATACCACTTCATTGAGAATCCTCTTTCGGATTACACCTATAAACATGACGGGATGTGCTTATATAAATACAATAATCTCATAAATGTGTTTAAATTATCTATAATGGTATTATCTTAGGTATTTTCCATGAAATAAGGCTCAAAGTGTGTGATGAAGATAGGATAAGATAATCCCTTTACAAGTGTGGGGAGGGGCACTCTTGAATTTACATAATGTATAAAATTAATATAAATTTATTTCTTATTATAAAGTGACTAAAAATTGTATATTTTTAATCTAGGAAGAGTATATGTCTAAATAATCTCATTAAATGATATTTTGACAAGTCTAATTTATTTTTATCCACTATCACTTAGTTTAAACCCTCAATAGACCATATAAAAATTATCACAATATCAACGTTTATAACTCTATAAGGGTCAATAATGTTACAATAACAAAACTAGTGACCCATAAATTTAACATGATATCTATTTTTACCAATTAAACATTAATTTAAATGAATATATAAATTTTTTCAATTTTAAATCATTTAATAAGATATTTTTGTTTTAAAATATATTTATTTCCTTTTTTAAAACTTTTTATTTACATTAACTTTAAATTAATTAGTGTACTAATGTAATTAAAATATAATCCACTAAAAAATCCTAGATATGTTATATTTATCTTCAAAATTAACTAAACATTATATTTCACCAAAATTTATTACATTCAATAATTATAAAATCATTTATTTTATTTCTCTATTACTGGAATAAATACTGTTTTGGTGTTCCATAATCATTTAATGTAATTATTAAATCACTAAAATTAAAAATAAATTACCATGATAAAAATAATTAATATTTAAAATAAAAATTTACAACCAAACAAAACATCTTTTTATCCTAATGAAAAAATAGAGATATTAATGTCAAGAGAGTGAAATTTTGTATTAAATCAGTTTTAAAATAATTTAAAGGGCATTTTCAATAAAAACCGAACCATATGGCCATATATTGATATTTGATGATATTGGTCAGAATTAGATCACAAAATAGGAAAAATTCACGTGTTAGACAAGTCACACATGAATTTTCATTTTCATACTTTGTTTTGAACTATCTTTTGGTGCATGGTTTCTCACTCATGTTCTAAGTGTTCTAAAATTTGATATGGTGTTTCAGGTGTTCTTGATTTAGATTTCAGGTTATGGATGGTTTGTGTTGTACTTGGACTTATTCATGGAATGTGTGAATGTTTTGGGGATAAATTGCAGGGTGTGATGTTTTTGGTACCCCTATTGTCCCTTCTATGTAGGATGTGTTTGATGGATGGTTTATCCCCTTGCATTATGAGATTTTTGGAGTAAAAATGGTGATTTTTGTGGGATTTTCTCTAGTTCGCATAGTTAATAATCATAGTGAGTTTAACCATGGATATTATGATTATAGGAGTCACTCTGTTAGTTCATAGAGTTAAATTAACCAAGAAACCTAAGGATGATTCCCGAGTGACACTAGATAGTGGTTAACTACACAATTTATGAACTATTTCTTAAACCATGTGAGCTAACTGTGAAACCCTCTTAGGAAAGGATATTTTGGAATTATAACCTTTTTTATGTGGGTTTTCTTCTCATGGACTCTCCATTTCAAACCCAAAGGCCAAGACACATCCCATGGGGGGTTATGTCTCCTCAAAGACTGTCCAAATGTGAGTTAACCCTAGTTTCCAGGTTTGTCTGATTTGGGAAACTAAAGTGATGCTAAATTGGGTTTTTCCCTTTATAAGGTTTTTAATGGATGTTCTTTCTTCTTCAGACCTTTGTGGTGTCATTTTGAGAATGTTTTTAGAAATAAATTTGATTTGAGGTAGGTTTCACTTTCCCTTTTCCATTAAATTTATGATTAGTTGGTTTCATGAATTTCAAAAATACCATGGATTTTATTTACTGATGTATAATTTTTAGAATCATTGTTTGATGTAAAAATAGGTGTGTTTATTTATTGTTTTGAAAATAGGGTAGAAATTTATTGAGTTGTTCACATCAACTGTTTGATAAATTTCTAGGATGGGTTCTCTAAGAGGTTTGTGATTTTTAAAATAATGGTTTCTTATTATAGATGTATTTTTTACATCAAAAATGGTGGTTGGTACCTCTCAAATGGGTTTTTAACTGGATTTGGACTCTAAAGTGTTGTGTGTTTGGTTTTTCAAAAATGGTTTGGCATGTGATGGAAATGTATTGGTTTCTTTTTGAAAATTTATGATTTATTAAAGCATGTATGAGGCTCGATTAAAACTTTTGTGAAAATGGTTTTGGTGAAAACTCCCTTGGGATGATTATCTCACATTTATTATTATTTAATGATTTGGGAGGCCCCTAGTGAGAGGCTGAATTATTTGTGAAAGGATGAAATGTAAGAGGTTGTTCCTTGGGGTGACTCTGGGGTGAAATGTAGTGTGAGATGGTTATGTGTGATATATATATATATATATATATATATATATATATATATTTGTGTGTGTGTGTACTTGTGATTCGATCCTCGGTTGGAATTTTTTTCTCACCCCTTCTTTTCGTGACATGGGAACCTGACATAGTGAGTTAATTATCAGTGAACAATTGATGCAATAGTTTAGATTATGTAATAGCAAGAGGCCCATAATATCGACTATTTTATTTTGGAATGTATCCCTCAGTCTGGCTAGGTATGGTGCGATTAGGCCTTTGGGCCTTATGATGTCATCGGGTAAGGCATGTCTTCAGGATAAGCCACATGTATAGAAGGTTCTAGATTATTATTGAGCTCCTAAGTTCTCCCATTGTATTTGGAACTTAGTTTTCTATGGTAGATGATACATATTCCTATTGGTTTATTACTCTTATGTTCTAAATTCCATTTCTCATATTATGTGATCATTTTTGTTTCTCTCCTGTGTGGTGTAATCCTTTGGGGAACTGAGGAGTTGGTTATAAAAAGTTTGTGGAATTTTCTTTTCGAAAATGTTATTTCATTCTATTTTTCTCCTTTTTAAGCGAAAAAAAATATTCTCCTCATCTAAATTTATATTGGTTATTCCTTGGAATATTTAGGGTTTAAAATGAAATTGGAAAATGTGCTGTGTTTGGATTCATAGTGAAAAAAGTTCTGTGAAGAACATTCTTTCATATATTATAGTTAAAACCTAAAGATGATGCTTATTTTATTTAAAGGAAGTGAATTGGGAATATGTTTTTTGGGAACTAATAATTATTTTTAATAATCATAATGTTCTTTCATTTTTTAGATTATTTTATAGATTCCATCTTGGGTTCGATCACTATGGGCGATGGTCAGTTATCGATTGGAGAGTGACTGTCTGGGTCACATGGAAAGTTGTTGTGTTCAATTTCAGTTTGGGTTTTTATGTACAATTTTTTTAGTTATATTTTTTTCATATATAAAAATTGATGTTTAGTGTGGAAGTTGTATTTATATTGGACTAATTTGTTTACTTCCTTTATTTCAGTTTATTTTAATGGGTGAAATTGTTCCCTTGGTTACACTGATGATACTCTATAACTAGTTTCCAGATTATGGGGATCATGTATTCCCCTAATGCATTATCTTGTGGAAAGTCAGCCTTTGGGTTGGATGGAATCCATCCTTGGATCATGATAAGATAAATTTGAACATTTCATCCCAACGTCTTAACTATGATTTACCTTATTTACCATTATAGAGGTGAGAAATATTTACCAAGGATATTATTCACAGTGAACAAAAAGTGACCTATTTAGAAAATTTAATCCTTGTAATTAAATAAATCAATTTTCATCATTTTATTCTAATAATTCTTATAATTTGTTTTAAATTGAAACTTTTAAGATGCGAAAAAATTTATCTTTCTAGAGAAAACGGTTTTTGGAAGTATAAAATTTTTATTGCAAAATAAAACATAATTTTTTTTAAAATGACCATAATTTTGTTATTAAAAATATAAATGACTACATTTTACTCTTAAAAATTGAAAATGGAATGGATCTTTGTTTATTATTTAATGGAAAAGGTACTTTTCTGTAAAAATCATTTTTTACTAGTCATTGGAAAAAATAATCTTCTTCAAAAAATTATAAAATCTTCACTCATTGATAATTAAGACATGATGATCTAAAAAATGAAGTTATTTTTTAAATATATTTCTATTATTTTAACAAATTATTTATATTATTGTCTCACATAATGAAATAAAACCCATTTTGGAGGGAAAATGTATTTTAAGGCATATAATAAATTTAATAAAAATTGACGACAAATTAATTAATATATTTACTTTAACATAACCTACTGAACATAATTATTTAAATTTTTTATTCCTATTCACTATTCCAATGTAATTATTAGTTTATAATAGTATATTATATTATGGTTCTTATAGACCAGATCATTCCTATATTTCACGATATCAATGAAATTAAATCAAATGGAAGAGAAACATATCATAAAATCAAAGGGTGTTATAATATTGGGCTCATAATACTTCTACATGGATATAGGGAGTGGAGGTGACTTTCTATAAGGTTATTGATGCTCTGAAAAAACCCATTGATTTGAAAAAATAACAAATAAAACCAATGATATATTCTATCGTATCGGGATACCAAGGAAACCTATGAAAATTATGATAAATCAAAATGATTCATGGGTATAGTACCTATTAATATATTTGATATTTTCTCAAAAATAATTTCTATATATTTTATGGAACTATAAATATTCCCCATATATATAGAAAGGTATCATAATCTATATCCAGGATCTCCCCAATATCGAATCTCTCTTGTATTATTCTAAAATACAAATCATGGTTTTTGAAATATCTTACCACTATAACTGATTAATTAAGGAAAATTATAGAAAAAATTGCATCATTATTAATTTCAATAATACCCAGATTAATGGAAGTTACAAAAAATTTGGATTCCACTCATTCTTAGTCTCTTTCAAATTTTTATAAAGATATTTCCTAATAAGGGTATGGGATAAAACATTTACAATTATATTTGAGTATTTAATATCAAATTTAAATTAGCATAGGTATTAAACAAAATAACATTTCCTCAAATTCATATATAACTATGAAAATATATTATTGGCAACTTATTGTCAATGTACACAAAAAATCATTTTTCAAACAAGAAATGTATCAAACATTTAAACGAATAAACTATAATGGATAACACCAAATAAAAATTTGGAAAGACTGATTTCTGAGGAAATAATTTTATTGAACTATAGGATACTACTAAATGGTCACATATCTGAAAACATAGGATGCATCCTAACACACTCCAAACACTTTTATTGACACAAAAAATACAAATTTCATCAGTAGTAATCCTAATATTTACACCCTCAAAATTCAACTATAAATACACTAAAATATAGAATTTTAAAATTCCGTTATAAATATGATAATATGAATGTATATATAGTAATATATTTGGAATAGTATATTATAACATCTAATAAACCTAAAGAAAATTTGAATACTGAATACTTCCTTAGGTACCTACGAATACATTTTTCCCCTATATTATAAGGATATATATAAATTCCTCCATTTAAAAAAAATTAAAAGGAATTTAAATTCATGAATCATAAATAAAAAAATTAAAATATTTTTGTAACCTTTTTATGGAAGGACTCAAAACAAGGAGGGAGTATATCTGTGTTAGAAACTTTTATTTCAAATTATACTTCTTAATCACTAAAATTTTGTAATCTATAACTTTTTAAGATGAATTAAACATCACATTATATCTAATTCATTTTGTTCATTCATATAATACATATGACAAAAAACAATGAAGAAAAATATATTTTTACAACATTATAATCTTTATGTTAGAATACTTGTTTGCTGCATGATTCAGAACTCCCAAAGTCCACACTACCCACATGAAATCACCTAAGAGAACAAATGATTTTTTGAACCTTGAAGTTCATGTTCTCGTGTATCTAGATAGTTGTTTAGAAAATATAATATTTTGGATCCACATAATCCTGACAATGTCATGAAATGATGTTTCATAATTGAAGATACATAATGGATTTTTAAACTATTTCAAATTTTTGATGCATTTCTTGGTATTATTTTCATTATTCTATTATATTCATAGTAGCATGAAAGTATTAACTCCAGTATATATTGTATACACATGAGTTTACAGAACTCTCATATTATTCTTTATAGATTCAATTCCAACTGATGCCTTTCCTTTTTAATATTAAGGCCCCATTTTGTTTGTGCATTACTAAATTGTACAACCACGACACCTTCACTCTTCTTCTTTTTATCACCACTTCTGTTAGTATTATTAAATAAATTACAACATGAATAAAATTTTAAATATTAAATATTTTTTATATTTTAAAAAATCATATTATTCAAGATAGATTCCATATCGGGTCAATCCTATTGTTCTAAAAAATATATTCGGGTCTATAATGTTCTATATATATCACACACACTTCCTCAAAAACCAAATAAATATATATGTAATTGAATAGTAGGGTCATATTCTTCACATAATCATATATTTAATTTTCTATATTAATAACTTGATCTAAATTAGAAATATTTTCAAAAATTCAAACTCATGGACCATTTTTGTCATTGTCTTTAGATAGATCCAGAAAACTCGGCCTCATATCCTCTCTATAAAACTTCCATAAAAACTACATCTATAACTGTTTCCATGTTTGTGTAAAATAATCCACATGACTTTCACGTTATTCATCCACCATTCTCTCCACGTTCCTCTTAAATTCATGATAATTTTAATGCATTTAATACATTCTCCAATATGAATATAAAATATTTATTTGTAGTAGTAGTCATATATTCTCTGTACATCATATAGAAAATCCCATGGTTCTATATTTAAATTATTTTTATTATATGCTATAATAATATTTTTCAGAAACATGGTATTCAGAAACATAATATCCCAACTTAAATTGAATTTATATATTTTATAGAATTACTTGGTATTTTATTTTTTTATTTTTATATAGTTAGTAATCTTCCCATCTTATAACCACACATCCAATTTCACTACTTATCTTCCTGCATATTATTTATTATAAGGAATTTTATATATTTAATTAAACTATGAATATGTTGATTTTCTTATGAAATCCAAATATCTTATGCATAAAATTATATTACAAGATCTGTATAAAATAACATACACTAAATTATGTTATTCAAAACTATCTAACAAAGAAGATAATTTAGTTATTTGCTAGTATCTGTCTCAATATAGCATCACAACATGAACTTCATTCCCTCCCAACAGACCACTATATCGATTTTCTTCTAATGAAAATACAAAAATAGATTCATTTGAATCCACAAAGTATCCTTCTAATGAATTCACTAAAATTCTTATTTCGGAGAACTTACAATAAGTTTTTTTCAACTTCACTATAATCCAACTTTTTTCAATAATCATAGGATATTATTATTTTGATATTTTAATTTCCAATGTAATTAATGTTTCCAAAATCTTTTTATTCTCATATTTTAGACATATAGAAACCCCACATTGTTACTTATGATGAATATTTTAGAAAGCCTAATCTTTAAGTACATGGACATTATATTACTTTCGAGTAATAATTAGTACATAACAAAAACACACACACAAGGACCGTAATAGTTTAGTGTCTTTGGAAACTCGGAATATAATCTTCTAATTGTGGGGAATGATCTTCAACATCTTCCTTAATGATCGTTCCCTTTTTTTCTTACCTAAAACCTTTCTTTATATCATGGGGAAAAGAAAACATAAAAGTGGTGAGCTCAAATGCCCAGTAAGGGTAAACATAGAGAACATAAAACAATCCATAAACATTTGAATGAAAAAACTTGAACATAAAATCTAAACATCAAAATCTTCAGCAAAGACGTGAATCATTGAAGTACGTAAGGCATATATCATAAGGTAACATATCTCATGATAAAATATAATGGGAATAAAACATGTAATTGTGGCAACCATGCAACACTTGTTATGATTTCCATAGTAGCCAAGGCATTGCTGCCAAGACCATCTTAGTGGACAAAGTCCCTTTCTGAATCGAGTTCACTCTCGTTTCAGTCCTATAACACTGAACCGAATTAACTAACCATTACAGACATGTCTATCTCATGAGATATAAATCTTTACCCAATGCATTGGAGGGAGATATAGGTCCCACCCATCTCATAATTAAATCATTCTTACTTGTGCCACAGTATGAACATAAATCATTCATCATAACCCAAAGAATAAAAATGGGTTTCATTGACATCATCCCATCATAACATAATCCATATAAAAAAAATGGATATCATTTCATCATAAGGAAATTGAAACCATGTAAATCATAGAGACTTTATACTTGAAACATACACATATGAAATAATTTCATTTTTGATGGAAAATGGTTTTGATGAAACACTTGAAATGAATTCGTGAGGAAAATATCCTTTCTTCTTCAAAATAAATTTCTTTTCACAAAACATCCTGAAATTTTAAAATAAAAAGATTTTTTTGAAAATATTCATGAAATATTTTGGGGGGTGCTTCCTGAAAATAAGGCTTTATAAAACCGTAAAAATATGTTCATGTGGTATAAGTTAAAAAAACATTCTTCTCGTACTTTTGCCGAAAATGTCAAAAAGTACCTCGTAAAAGAAATATTACATACATACCATGTATTAAAAGTCAAAAATGGGTAAAAAGGACATTATGCATACATGAAGACATTTTTAGGAAACATGGACATGGATCAGAACAATAACCCCAGTAAATACTTACGAATAAGCAATCTCGGATAAAAATGAGATTTGGAAAATTATCCCTTACCTTATTTCTGATATGCTTCATATGTGTCCGAACACCCTATATAATGATTTAAATAATGTCATTCACTTAGTAAATAATCATATTCATTGTTATGATATCATATATGGTTCATTAATGACTTTATATTACCTGTTCTTTTGTATATTCATGTTAATGTAGCATTTTGGGAAAAATCGATTCATTTATGGTCCGTGATTTGACTCGTAATTATTCATATGATTACTTAGATCATTATTAATTAATTCCAGATTATAAAACATGATTTATATATAATATACATTCCGAATATACATATCTATAATAGATCAATAAATGGAAAGAAATACATCTTTCATGGAGACGGTAGGCCGTACTTACGCAAGAAGGCTATTTTCGTTTCCTTATTGAGTATAATGGAAATAAGTAGATGACATAAATATATATATACATAAATAAAGTAGATTTATAATGTCATATATTTCATTATTATTGGTTATATATACTTTATAATCATTCATTAATGGTTAACATGGAGAATGAATCTCATCGCGTCGTGGAGACGGTAGTCCGTACATACGCACGAGCGATGATATAGTTTCCATTATTATTGAATTGAATTGGAGTGGATGATAAAATATTTAAGAATCAGTATGATGTTATAATAACTATGTATAGTTATTCTTTACACCATTATACCCATCCATGTAAGATGGTATTGGAAAAACGGATTACACCACAGCGTGGAAACAGTATTCCGTACGTACGTACGCACGCGCGGTGATTTTGTTTTCCATAGGATGGATAGATGGTTAAATAGGGTTGTTTCATACTTATAAAAACATATCAGTATATGAGTGATACTGATGTTATTACTTCATAATGAAACAACTAAATATGAAGATGTGGAAGAAGAAATAAAGATGAAAGAATTGGTAACGGACACTACCTCTTCTTTGAAGCGCCTCTTTGAGACCTCCTCTTAGGGAACCAAAATTGGTATTTGAAGAATACCAGGACCTCTAGGATGTTTCTATAGAAGTGTAGAAGAGAATTTGGAAGGGGTTGTCCGAGCTTGAAGGCTCAATGTGGTGTGAGGATTATAGGGAAGAGGTGCCCTTTTATAAGGGAGGAGAGGGGCACCTTTGGAAAAACAAAAAATATTATTTAATTATAAAGTCATATTCGGTTTTAAATAGCTCCAAATTGATTTATTTAAAAGCTAAGGTGGGTATGGGTCGAAATCCTCTCAAAAAATATAATTTGGATAAGTTTATGTTACTATTTTAACCTTATCATTTATATTTAACTTTAAGTTAGAAAATTTTAATTTTACCGTGTCTTTTTGTGTTCTTACACTATAAGGTTAATAAACTTACTATAACAAGCAAAAAGAACCCCAATTTGTTTATTATTAATCTATATAAACTTATCTAAGTCATTTTTCCGAACCATAGATTTTGAGGAATTAAATAACAATTAATAATATAATATTTGTTGTAAAATCTATTTTATGTCAATTTTGACACTATTTGGTAATTGATTTTTGTGAAAATCATAACAGAACTATTAGTTCGAAAAAAGTTACTTAAATCAATAATAACAAGTCTTATTAACCTAGAATATTATTCTAATTCATAAAAAGTCTCATATTACATTTATTTGGGTATTTATAACATTAATTATGTCAATATTTCATTAATAAGATAATTACCGCATCATCTTTATGTCATAAATAAATTAAATTATTTAATGTATAAAAATTATAAATAAAATACCCTTATTTAGGAAATAATTTTAGCTTTCCAATGAATATTTATAGTCGAATTTATCTTATGTATAATCCTTTATTAAAAATGATTTACTTATTAAACTTTGATTTTAGCTATTTTAACCCTTCTTTAAATAAATTAATAATAAATGTCCTAATCTAATCCAAGTGGGCCTAAATGGTCATATTTTATTCCTAAGGTTCTTTTTGGTCTAATTAAACTTATCCAATAGAATTATAACATGTGTTAGGGTAATAATAATATCATTTTTACCCTTAATTACCCTATTTACTTTTAACCGTGGTAAATAAAAGTAAAAAGTTACTATTCACAAAAATTATTTTCATCTCACTGAACCACATTTTACTTACTGACATCAACCGTGACTCTTGGTTTTTTTAAATTCCACTCACAGAAGCGGTAAAATTATGTTTTATGTAAATTTGCAAATTCTCCTGGGAGGTGGGTAAAAGACGGTCAAAAGTTCAATAAAATTTTTATATATCTAAAATTATTATAAAATGACTCTAATGAATTACATTGAACTTATATAGGTATTATGTGTCAATTTTGACATAAAGTAAATTTAAATAGAATAAATAAATAATTAAATAAAAAGTCGATTTTTAAATAGTAACCCAGTGTTTTCACTATTCATCAAAAATTGAAAGTTTCCAGAAAAATACCAAAATTTCACCCTAGGCTCATTTAGATATTCTGAATCCAAAAGCGAAGTACATTTTAAAAAATAAAATTTACAAAATTTTAAAAAGTTGTTATTACTATTCATAACGGCTAGTTTTAATAACATTTCAATAGCATATCGTTGTTTAGTGAAACTTGGTATTGCGTACGACCCAAGCTATCAAGGAAGGTCGTGATTGCGTGTAAAACAAGCCAAGCTAGTTTTGTGTGTAGCGAAAGATTCCTTTGATGATTTATATGAAATAAAAACATAATATTTCATATAAAAGTCTTGTGTGTTACATTCTACCCCCCTTAAAATGAATTTCGCCCGTGAAATTCATCGGGGTTATACATGGTTTTCTACTTGATAGTTTCTTTAAATGAAACCCACATCGTAAAATGAAATACCAAAACTTGGCTTTAAAAACTAAAATATGAAACGTAACGGTTACCCAAATTTACTAATCACTAGGTTTCCACATAAGAGAACATAGGTGAAAATATGGATATGGAAGAGAAATCTAACCATCAGGTTCTGATGGAGAGTGGTAGAGAACATGGCTATGAAAAATCCAACAATCACAAACCATAAATTTGTGATGATCTAGGGCACCATCTGATTCATCGGATATAAGGGCACTAGGACAACATTTTCGGTTTTCAAGATCATTTCCCTAAAGATGAAGAATTAAAAGAAATACTTACATGATTTTGGTAAAATTTCACTATTGATCATGAATTGAACAATTTCCACTTCATCCTTTAAAGAAATGAAGTTGAATTTGTTATTCATGATGTGTTAGCAGATCATGTGAGTGAATGATGGGTCATTCCATCTGTTTCAAACAAAAGGTTATTGAAAGTTATAAGTCCATCTTATGGTTAGATTAATCGTATATGGTTCCAAAAATGAACTTATACTTCATATATCATACCGCCTAATAAAATAAAACTTGCTTCTACTTACCAGGGACTTTCTGTAGGCCATTGGTAGGAGATAAAGGCCAGTCGGACTTCGGTTTTGGGTTCGATTCCCACAGCCTTGTCCGACGTGATGGGTTGTCGCCCGTCCTGCAGGTTGTCCTTCTTCTAAAACTATATTACTATAACATCCCATCAAAAATATCAAAAATAGTTCTATCCTTAAACAATACTAACTTATGTCCAACATAATCCATTCCAATCTTTAGGCTTTTCTAAAATACTTCAGTCCAAGCTCGTAGTATAAAGAAAATGATTACTTGAAATTTCACATACCAATCACGTGAATGCCATCATTTATCCACCATATATCATAAAATATATCTTGTTGGTAAAATTAAAAAAATGTGAATACCTTAATCATGTGTTCTCTTGAAGAATTTATACCCATTGAACCTTAGTGAAAACATGAATTCAGTTAAAAGTTAACACTTTCCACATACCAAAATCCTCAAAATTCTATATACTCAAACCATGATATCACTTAGTCCTTATATCAATCATGAGCTCATGAATACAATCAAACATCTCATTATCTTCTTATCCCTTCATTATGCGCATATCATCTGCTTTCCAAAATATTTGAATCACTTTTAATGGTTACCAGTACCATTCAGTATATACTTGCAAATACTTTAGGAAAAACAATAGTGTAACAATCCTTAGATGATTCTTTATTCCATAATACCATACATTATTCTTTATAAACATGCAATCATTACACTAACTTCTTAAACCACTGACTAAGCTTCATCATTTCGTTCATCTCGTATTTCATTTGTAGTCTCTTCATCATCATCCACATAAATACTACTCATATGACCATTCTGATTCTCTTCATTAGATTTTCCCTTAGGGAATTGGTTTTCATAATGCCCATAAATTCCACATTTAAAACATCTAATCATTGTTGATGTCGTAGAAATACCATTATCCTTTTCCAAGGTGTTAACTGAACCTTTTCCTTTGCACTTATTGGCTTTTTTTCCTTCTTTTCCACACCCAAAGAATCTTCTAGATCCTTTGAAACAATATCCCTGATGCCTCTTCCCATATGATTTACATGAGGGAAATTTAACTTTCTTTCCTCTATGATCATAATGAAACTTCATTTTTCTCTTATTATCTGAGTTGGGATACTTACCAAAGTTGATATTATTGATCATATTATGAGATTGCTGATTACGCATAATAATGTTGTTTGGACTTCCAGATCTCGTTTCATTTGGTTACTAATGAATAATATCATTCCATTGTCCGCCATATCCTCCATAATCTTGAATCTTCCAGTTTCCATCCATTTTCTAAAACCCAAAAAAAATAGTGTGAGGGGAAAAAATCATGCTAGGGAAAACAACATAATAAAGGGGGAGTGCCATCAATATCTGACATCTTCGGTTAAATTCTATGATTTTTATCGTAGTTCTATGACTATATCCTATATCCTATACGTATACTTATCCTTAGGGACATCCCTAGACATACCTTAGAAATATCTCTAGGGATCTCACTAACGTTTTCCCATCCTAGTTTCCAAAGGTTGACTAAACCTTTCCTCTGATACCAACTGTAGAGACCCGAAGCTTGACATACATGGACATTACATTAATTTTGCGTAATACTTAGTACATAACAAAAACACACACACAAGGACCGTAATAGTTTAGTGTCTTTGGAAACTCAGAATATAATCTTCTAATCGTGGTGAAAGATCTTTAACATCTCCCATAAAGATCTTACCCTTTTTTTCTTACCTACAACCTTTCTTTATATCCTGGGGAAACAAAAACATAAAAGGGGTGAGCTCAAATGCCCATTAAGGGAAAAAAATAGAGAACATAAAACAATCCATAAACATTTGAATGCAAAAACATGAACATAAAATCTAAACATCAAAATCCTTAGCAAAGACATGAATCTTGGAAGTACGTAAGGCATATATCATAAGGGAACATCAATCATGATAAAATAGCATGGGAATAAAAAATGTAATTGTGGAAACCATTAAAAACTTGTTATGATTTCCATAGTAGCCAAGGCATTGCTGCCAAGACCATCTTAGTGGACAAAGTCACTTTCTAAATCGAGCTCACTCTCGTTTCAGTCATGTAACACTGAACCGGATTAACTTACCATTCCAGCCATGTCTATTTCATGAGATATAAATCTTTTCCCAATGGATTGGAGGGAGATATAGGTCCCACCCATTTCATAATGAAATCATTATTACTTATGCCACAATATAAGCATAAATAATTCATCATAAGCAAAATAATAAAAATGTGTTTCATAGACACCATCCCATCATAACATAATCTATATAAAACAAATGGATATCATTTCATCATAAGAAAAGTGAAACCATGTAAATCATAGAGACTTTATACTTGAAACATACACATATGAAATAATTTCATTTTAGATGGAAAATGGTTTTGATAAAACACTAGAAATGAATTCTTGAGGAAAATATCCTTTCTTCTTCAAAATCAATTTCATTTCACAAAATGTCATGAAATTTTAAAAGAAAAAGATTTTTTTGAAAATAGTCATGAAATCTTTTTGAGTAAGCTTCATGAATGTAAGGCTTTATAAAACCGTAAAAATCTGTTCGTGCCGTATAAGTTAAAAAAAATTCTTCTCGTACTTTCGCCAAAAAAGTCAAAAAGTACCTCATAAAAGAAATATTCCATACATACCATGTTGTAAAAGTCAAAAATGGGTAAAAAGGACATTAAACATACATTAATTTTTTTTTAGGAAACATGGACATGGATGAGAACAATAACCCCAGTAAATACTTACGAATGAGCAATCTCGGATAAAAATGAGATTTGAAAAATTATACCTTACCTTATGTTCGATATGATTCGTATGTATCCGAAAATCCTGTATAATGATTTTAAATAATGTAATTGACTTATTAAATAATCATATTCATTGTTATGGTATCATATATTTTTCATTTATGACTTTATATTACCCGTTCTTTTGTAAATTCATGTTAATGTAGCGTTTTGGGAAAAATCGATTCATTTATGGTCCGTGATTTGACTTGTAATTATTCATATGATTACTTAGATCATGATTAATTAATTCCAGAAAATAGAACATGATTTATATATAATATATATTCAGAATATACATATATATAATAGATCAATAAATGGAAAGAAATACACCATTCATGGAGACGGTAGGCCGTACGTACGCATGAATGCTGTTTTCGTTTCCTTATTGATTATAATGGAATTAAGTAGATGACATACATATATATATATACATAAATCCAGTATCTTTATAATGTCATAAATTTCATTATTATTTCTTATATATACTTTATAATCATTCTTTAATGGTTAACATGGAGAATGAATCTCATCGCGTCATGGAGACGGTAGTCCGTACATACGCACGAGCGATGATATGGTTTCCATAAATATTGAATTGAATTGGATTGGGTGATACAATATATCAGAATCATTATGATTTTATAATAACTATGTATAGTTTTTCTTTACACCATTATACCCATCCAAGTAAGGTGGTATTGGAAAAACTGATTACACCACGGCGTGGAGACGGTATTCCGTACGTACGCATGCGCGTTGATTTTGTTTTCTGTAGGATGGATACATGGTGAAATAGGGTTGTATCATACATATAATAAAATATCAGTATATTATTGATACTGATGTTATTACTTCATAATGAAACAACTAAAGAATAATAAGTGGAAGAAGAAATAAAGATGAAAGAATCGTTAACAGACATTACCTCTTCTTTAAAGCGCCTCTTTAAGACCTCCTCTTAGGGCACCAAAATTGGTCTATGAAGAATACCAGGACCTCTAGGATGTTTCTAGGGAAGTGTAAAAGATAATTTGGCAGGGGTTGTCCGATCATGAAGGCTCAATGTGGTGTGAGGAAGAGAGGGAGGAGGTTCCCTTTTATAAGGGAGGAGAGGGGCACCTTTGGAAAAACAAAAAGTATTATTTAATTATAAAGTCATATTCGGTTTTAAATAGCTAAAATATGATTTATTTCAATGATAAGGTGGGGATGGGTCGAAATCCTCTCATCTAATAGAATTTGGACAAGTTTAGGTTACTATTTAAACCTTATCATTTAGATTTAACTTTAAGTTAGATAATTTTACTTTTACCGGGTCTTTTTGTGTTCTTACACTATAAGGTTAATAAACTTACAATAACAAGCAAAAAGAACACCAATATGTTTATTATTAATCTATATAACCTTATCTAACTCATTTGGCCGAACCTTATATTTTTAGGAATAAAATAACAATTAATAATACAATATTGTTTTTAAAACTATTTTATGTCAAGTTTTACACTATTTAGAAATTTATTTTTGTGAAAATCATAACAAAGATATTAGTTCAAACAAAGTTACTTAAATCAATAATAACATGTCATATTAACCTATAAAATTGTTTGAATTCATAAAAAGTGTAAAATTACATTTATTTTGGTATTTATAACATCAATTATGTCAATATTTCATTAATAAGATAATTACTGCATCATATTTGTGTCATCAATAAATTATATTATTTAATGTCTAAAAATTATAAATAAAATACCATTATGTAGGAAATTTTTTTATCTTTATAATTAATATTTATAGTATAATTTATCATATGTATAACCCAATATTAAAAATGATTTACTTATTAAACTTTGATTTTAGCTATTTTAACCCTTCTTTAAATAAATTAATAATAAATGTCCTAATCTAATCCATGTGGGCCTAAATGGAAATATTTTATTCCTAAGGTTTTTTTTCGTCGAATTACACTTATCCAATAGAATTAGGACATTTTTTAGGGTAATAATAAAATCATTTTTACCCTTAATTACCCTATTTACTTTTAACCGTGGTAAATAAAAGTAAAAAGTTACTATTCACCAAAAATAATTTTCATCTAATTGAACCACATTTTAATTACTGACATAAACCGTGCATCTTAGATTTTTTTAAATTCCACTCACAGAAGCGGTAAAATTAAGTTTTATGTAAATTTGCAAATTCTCCTAGGAGGTGGGTAAAAGACGGTCAAAAGTTCAATAAAATTATTATATATCTAAAATTATTATAAAATGACTCTAATGAATTACATTGAACTTATATAGGTATTATGTGTCAATTTTACCTAAAATAAATTTAAATAGAATAAATAATTATTTAAATAAAAAGTCGATTTTTAAATAGTAACCCAGTGTTTTCACTATTCATCAAAAATTGAAAGTTTCCAGAAAAATACCAAAATTTTACCCAAGGTTAATTTTGATATTCTGAATCCAAAAACAAAGTCCATTTTGAAAAATAAAATTGTCAAAATTTCAAAAAGTGGTTATTACTATTCATAACGGCTAGTTTTAATAACATTTCAATAGCATATCGTTGTTTAGTGAAACTCGGTATTGTGTACGACACAAGCTATCAAGGAAGGTCGCGATTGCGTGTAAAGAAATCCAAGATATTGTTGTGTGTATTGAAATATTCCATTGATTATTTTTATAAAATAAAAACAAAATAATTCTTATAAAAGTCTCGGGTGTTACAAATATTTAATATAGATTCTCTTCTGAGTCAATCAAAGGCATACGACATAGCATAACAAAGCACTGCTTGATGTTGAAGATGGATGGTGAAACAATAGTGTCATTTTGAGTGTATCCATATATTTTAAGATGATTAAATAGTATATTGTCCAACTTAGTCCCACATCGACTTGTCCCAAAAAATATTTCTTCTTAACAAACCTAGATGTGCTATCAAGGTATAAATTAAATGAATAAGTGATGGTTCACTGTAGTAGGTCATTGTGTAGACCCTCATGATGTTCTTGAGACCAAACCGAACATACACTAACATATGTTTACCCATGGTTTTGATAACCTATGTAGCCACAATGAATCCACCATGCCACTCTGGGACAGATTCTATTTATTGTTGGATAATAATATTTCTAAGATTTCAGGGATGATTGGTTCTGGGATGGGCTTATACTAGAAATATTATTCTCCAAAGTCACATTTCCCATTTATAAAATCATCCAATAATATGAAGAACTCAGGACTAAAATACCACCCTATTATTTCATTCTTATTACTCTCAAACATCATCTATATTTTATATATCACTTATAAAAATATATGGATATTTATCAAGATATTATTTATCATGGAGACATAAAATTATCAGCAAAAATTCCCCATGTGGCTTTAAATATTCAAACACTTATTTGCATAAAATATAAATGTTCCTTATAGTATCAAAAGAAATGAAACTTGTTTTCATATAAAATATGAAACTATTCTTCAAGAAAAAGCTTTCAGGATTTTAATTTCAATTTCCAACCACTTTTTAAGAATTACTCAATTCATAGGATCTTCATCAACAACCCAATAGGGTATTACATAACCAACCTATGAGATATTGTTTATTCATTATAACTAAAATTGAACATATTTTCATTAAAAATTATGAACACACCATAATAAATATAGAATCAAATACAACATACACAAAGATGAATCAATAAAATTTGAGTAATTTCTAACCAGTCAAACATTTTCCTAACTTATTTGAAGATATCATCCATGTTCTTCATAACTCCTTTAAAACAAAATTATATAATTTAGGAATTCTACAAAAAATATTAAATAAAAACATAAAATATTATATTCACAAAATCCATTAAAATCCAATATAAATTAGTCAATGAGAATAATATTGAAAAATTCTCAAAAATCGAAATAAGGTATTTAAAGAGTTTTATTTTTAATATTAAATAATGTCACACATAGATGATTATGCACTAATCTCAAATAAATCATAAAAAACCTTTTTCACATTTTCATTTAACACAAAACAAATTAAACTATTCAAATAAATGGTGGTCGATTTTTTAATGTTAATTTATTGAAAATAAAATAATCTAAAAATAGTCACAATATTAATTCACCATTTTAACAGAATAATAATTTCAAATTAAGGATATAAATTAGGCTAGATAAAACCTTTTGACTCATATTCTCCAGATGAATTTTTAAATTTATAAACTCTATTAAATCCATGTGATATGGTGGAATTGAAATCACTTATGTTCTAGGTAGTATCTCAAAAGAAAATTCAACATCATATTTTAGAGTTAATAATAATAAATCTTTTGAAATAAATCAACAAATATGGACACCATAATAGGTTACTCTTTAATTATACCTACTACTACCACTCTTAGTACTAATATCAATATATGAGATATGTTTGTTCCTATCTACTTATAATATAATCCATCAATAATTTCATTGATTTTTAATTCCACTGTGAGAGCATACTGAGGTCTATTAATTATTAAAAAAACTCACCTCTCATATAAAATGGTAAGAGCTTTGAATTGGTTCAACTAATCTATACACAAGATCAAAAAATATGATTTCATGTCAAGGGTGTAAAAATACCAAACATGTCCAAACAAGACTTTCATAATATTCCATATAAATACTTTTTTACTATTTGGTATAGGTATATACAAAATAGTACCTATACTCATATTTTTTTAAATAATTTATCATTTAACACGAGGAATGATTTAAACTAGTTTAAAATAATCGAATTCAAGTCCCATGTATAAAATAGGTAACATCAATGGTTTAATATGGTATAATAGTATATATCACCATATAAGTACAATCCATATAATATTCCATTGAATTATTTCTAAAAATACTTCCAATTATTTTATGATGTCCCTGTGGCTGAACTCTCTATCCAAAATGGGGTTCCTCTGACCACTATGTCATAACATGACTTTATTTTTCTTTATTCTTATTTTAATTTATTAGTAACTGAAATTTAATTTTATTTACATGTCTAATCCCATAATTTTCTTGTATTTTCATAGTAGGGAACAATATTTTCATATAGTTATTAAAAGCCTTGTGGTGACCATTAATACACATTTACAATTTTATCAAAGGTGTTTTTCAGGGTTAGTACATAGCTTTACTAATTGTGTGGAAAATCCATTTATAGTGTCATGTTTATCTTGTAAGGTACGCATGGTTGGTCCATATTTTTTAAAGATTTTTAATGTTCCTAGATACATTCAAAGATGTAATTTACCCTTTTCACTACTTTGTTTGTTTCACAAAATTGAAATCTGCCTTAATCATTCAGCTTGTATAAATCCTGGAGGTGTTCCCAATTAATTTAAATCATTTACTTCACATTGGAAAGTTATTTCATTATTTTTTGGTTTTATTTTCTTGTTCATAATCCTCTATTCTCTATATTTATTACTATTTTATTTAGTATTCACATAGTAATGAGGTCATACATATCTAGGGTTCTAGGTGGATCAAATTTTATTTATATATTTGGTTGTTTTAGGGTTACTCTTCTATATACTATTCACTTTATAATTTTTTTTGGATTAACACTTTAACATGAAAATGAGACTTTTTAATGTAGTTTTTCACTATTGTATATTTATTTGAATTATTGAACTATTATTTATTATCTATTAAATAAAATTATATATCAGTAATAAAAATATTACAGTTGTATATGATTATTTGAAAAAGGGGGAAAAGTTTCCCGTGGTTTCCATTGAAAAAAATGTTGTTTCTATTCATAATGTTTTAATAAATTTTTCTAAAAACTATCATGCATAATTTTTTTTAATTAATTTATTAAATTAATTATAGTAATGGATTTCTAAATTATTAAATAATTTTTTTCTATTTAAATGCATTTTCAAAGTAAAATCTTGAATTATTAGGTTAATTTTATCATATAAATAATGGTTGTTGGTTAAAAATTAATGTGGTGATTTGATGATTATTGGGTATTTTAATTTTCCAAGGTTGTTTTATAAATTGGTTTCCCAAAGTTTCCTTTGAGAAATTCCTATGGTGTCTTCTTGAAATTTATATTCTATAGTGTTTTTGATTATAGGTAGGGGTTTTTTGTAATGATTTTATTATTAATAAAATGTAATGGGGAGTTTCTATGAAGGGTGTATGGAGGTGTGGATGAATTTATTTTTAATTGATTTTTTATTTTTATATTTGAAGATTGATGTGATCATTTTAATTTTATGTAATTAGAATACATGGGTAGTATTATGAGAAATCATGGTGTTAATGTTGAATTAGATTTGGATGATTCATTAACTAGTTTAACTAAGATATATTATGTTATTATAATGGGATTGTTCCCCTATTTTAGGATACTTAATGAAATTTCAGGTGTTTGGCTAGGTTATATGGAATTCCACATCGTTCCATTATTATAAAAGTTGTGTTAGATGTGTTATTGTTTCTCTACTACGCTCCTAATATCCTTGGATATTTTTTATTGTTATTTTTCTTATTGAAATTTATTTTGTTTAATCATTTTTTATTATATTATATTATAATTTTATTTAAATATATTTAAAATCATATTTTCATATAGTAGATTAAATTTAATAAACATGATCTTTGATAATGTTTTTGAAAATTATACATTAATTTAAAATGTATATGTATATTTTTTATGCTATGGTTTAAATGTGATGTTTTATTTACATGTTCTATCTTAATGGAAAATAATTTCTTAATATACTTAAATTTAGCACGAAATGGTTTTCCTTTTTTGTATCATGAATAAGATAGTGTTTCTTTTATCATGCATATAGGGATTTCATCCCACCCAAATGATATTATAGATTTATTATGTCTAGACTGGTATAGTTAATGATTTTAGTTTCTTGGATTAGGTTTTGAGGATGTGGAAATTGGAATTTTCCCTCTTATTCTTTGTGATATATTGTAGTGGTTTCTATTTATTCTTTTCTACTGGGTTATTCTGATGCATCGTCCATTTTTGCCTCCTTTCTCAATATTGTTTTATATTTGGCCTTCTATTTAATTGGTTGCTTTTTTCATCTAGGATTATTAATGATTCATGATTATTCACTTGTTCCATTACTATTTTCCATTTTATTTTATACAAGATTATCTCATTGTGCATGATTATTGAAACACGGAGAGGTCGTGTCGGGCTTCTGGGTGCAAAAATTTGATACTTATTATTTTTCATGAAATATGGATCCTTATTATCTCTATAAAATTCCATTGAAACTATTTTATAAAAAAGGTAAATTAGGTATTCACCATAGTTATGTCTCATACTAGATTAAGATCTCAATCCAAGGGTGTCTCAATTTTTTCAAGAAAAAATGGTATAGGAAATCGGTTTTTAAGAGGTTAAAAATTCAATAATTACCCTTATAATTTAGGGAGTTCTGATATATAAGAGCTATGAAGTTTTTTTATTGACGTTTATCTTATAAAGAGTCTCTTTATAAAAAATTTATTATTCGTTTTTTGAGTTTATATGGTATTTAGGACGAATAAATATAAATATTAACATTGGTTCTCATTTTTTCATGATATGATGTGTCTCTTTTTTAGTTTTAATTACTTTCATTTTGAATTTATAAGTATCTTTTGATATATTTATGGTTTTATGTGAATTTAGGGATAAATATATGGTTTCAAGATTACCATGAATGGTTTGGAAAACCATGTTTTAATCATCTATGATCATCTCTATTTCATTAAATGGGGACATTCCTAGTTACCACATGGGTTTTAGGAATGTACGACCAAACCATGCGATGTTTAATGCTTTTTAAGGTTTCAAAAAATTGTTTCCATGAGGTTTTTTCGTGAATTTAATCTTTTCTGTGGTTGATTTAGAGTAGATTAATATGTTTTATATGAGTTTCTAAAATTTTTATGGATGGGTCTACTTAAGCAAGGTGATTAATCCTCTAATGGGTTCATTTAAAAAATGTAATTTTTTTGAGATTAAGGGATCATATCCTGAAAAAAATGAAACAACATGGGATTTGGTTTAGAATATTAATGGTTTTAGACACTTAATTCATTATTTTGATCATATTATATTTTTTTGAATTTTATTAATTGGGTTTTAAAGATGTTTTTAAAATATCTTAATATGTCTTTATGAATGGTTCTAAAATGATAATGATTTCAACAAATTTATATGAATGTTTTATATATTTATAAGTTATCATATTTTCAAATTTCATTTTGTTTTAAAAGTTTTTATTTTTCATTGTTACATTTTTTTTAAATATTTTTTATCTTTTTTAGATGTGATTTAAAATATTGTCTTAGGGAAAGTAGAAGGTCAATTTCTAGTGGAACACAAATATATCAATTTTTTTAGGTTTATAAATCAGTTGAAAATATTTTTAAGGCCTTCAAAACAATTAAAATGTTGAAGCAAATTCATGCTGAATTTAATTTTGTAAAATATTTTTAACTCTAGATATGAATTTGTCTATTTAGAAAAAATAGAGACTTTGTAATTTTTTTAAATTTTGTGGGTTGTATTTATGAGTGTGCATTTTTATTTTTAATTGTTATAAATTTCTATGAATGGTAAAAGGATTATTATTTTTTATCAAATTTTATTTTTGTCAAATTCTGTAAAGACCTGTAAAATTCAAGGGAAATTTTTTTCATAATTTTCTTTGAGATTTTACAAGAACGCAGTTTCTGACAGCACCTGATTCCAAGGCCCGGTGTGCACGGAATCGTTTTCCAAAGTTTAGCTCGGGTACGTTCAGTGAACGAACGAGTGAGTTTTTTTAACTTTTGAACCGGTGCTCGGAATCGAATTCCGAGGGCACCGATGGATTCGCAGCGCCAGTAATTTGTTAGGAACACCTTTTCCGAAGTTGCGTTTCCTCGTGTGTGGTTTTTAAATTTTTTTCGGGTTTTGTAAATGAATAAAATAAAATGGTGCAACCAATTTATTTTATTTTAAGTCTCTTAACCTATATTAAGTGGATGATGTGGGACCCACAATATCCTACCCACTTGGTATAATATTTGTGAGGTGGGGCCCACATGAGCCCCACCGTTTCTTTTCTTCTTAAGTAACGCACCCGAACCCCCCCTTTTAATGAAGTCAACTCTTGCGTTTAATTGGGATATTAAACGTCTCATTAATTGGGCGGTTTTAAACTCCTCAATTAATTGATCATCTCTTTTATTTTTGAGTTTTCAAAGAGTAGGTTTGAGTGTTAATAAATTAAGACAACACTTATTTTATTTGGGTTTGAACCTGTTGCGTGGAGAGGATTTGGAGAAAACCCATCTTCTTCGAAGAAGAACACGAAGAACGCACTGATCTATGACAAAGAATGCCAAATCCTCGTAGATCGACTACGTGAAGCCGTGTATCGCGATGCCAACGACACTTCTTCCGTGACGCTACTTCCGCGACGCTTCTTCTGTGAGGTTCCTTCTCCGCGACGCGACGATTCCCCTTCCGCGATGCCTTCTTCCGCAATGTGCTTTTCTGTGATGAACCCTCGCTCAACGAATTCGATGAGGTAGGGGTTTTGATTCAATTAAATCATTTTAATTTATACTCTCGTCATATGATTAAAATTTGTTGGAAGCATTTTTAAACAGCAAATGCGGTGTGCGCGGACCAACGAACAAGTCTGAACTGACCGTCTCTTCGTTCTTGGTGTGCGGATCGGTGGGCAGCGATGAAGCAGGACGCACGGGCATTGTGAGGTCTTCGCAATGAAGAACTGGTCCCGGGAGGGCCGTTGGTGAAGACAGCAGGCGAATCTGACCATCGGAGCCCGTCCGGTTGTCCACAAAATGTTCCATCGGCGCGCCCCGCCGGCACGGCGGTGCCCGGCGCACTTCCGGGACGGGCGGGCGCGGCGGCAGGCCGCTGGTCCCGCGACCGCGCAGGACCGAGGGAGGTGGGATGCGGCACTCGGCCATGTATGTTGACAAGGAGCTGCCCCCCATGGGGCCGCAATTGCATGCTGGCGGGGGGCAGCGTGCCGCCCTGCACCGCTCGGCCGAAACGGCCGAGCCGCCCGACAGGACCACCGGGCCAGGCCGCGCCCAGGCCAGGCTGGGCCACGCCCAAGCGGGCCAGACCAGGACCTGGGTCGGGTCGACCCGGTTCGGGCCTCCCCAGGGGGTATCGGGCCGGGTCAGACCGGGCCCGAACCCCCTAATACCGGACTTTTTCGGTCTTTTTCCCATAACACGGGCTACGGAACTTTGATCGACGCACCGTTAGTTGAATAGTGATCCTTGGATCGAGTCATTGTTTTGGTATATTACACTCAATGTTTTGGAGTACTTTGGGTTCGGCCGGGTTGGTTCGTACACGAAACCAACCGGGCTCTCGGAGCGGAAAAACTTATAACTTGAGCTCCGGACGTCCGATTGAGGTGCCGTCGACTTTGTTGGATTCCTCTTAGTGAGACGGACCGTTTGGCTTACTCCACTCAAGGTTTGGACACTGTTGGAGTACGGTCGGGTTGGTTTTGACATAAAAACCAACCGGGCCCCTTGAACAAAAAAGTCAATAACTCTTCGACCGGGCGTCCGATTGACGCGCCGTCTGTGACGTTGAGTTCCTATTGACGATACAAAACTTTTGGATACATCATATCCGGAAAATGTGTCGGTTGATGTATCAGCCTCTCGGCTCGTGGAGAGGACCCTCCTGAACGAGCGTGTTGTGTGCGGGAACCCAAGAGCTGGTTGCGACGATGATGACGACTATGCAGAAATCCTCCGTGGATTCGACGGCGACGAGTACAGCACTCAGTGATCCTACGTGGGTCAGTGCTACTGATCCTGTCTGGATCAGGGCTCAGTGGTCCTGTGTGGGCCAGTGCCTATAGATCCTGTGTGGGTCTGATCCTGTGTGGGTCATTACGCGGGTTTGTTACCTATCGATCCTGTGTGGGTCAGATCCTTTGTGGGTCATTGCGGGGGTTTGTACCTATTGATCCTTTTTGGGTCTGATGGATTAGATTAATCAGTGGCTATATCGGATCATGTCTATCATCGTACGAAGATGTATACCTGTGTGAGTTGTATCTTGAATTTCAATCCTTATCTTCAATATGATTGACTTGATATACTGTGTGGATTACGTTATGCTTTCCTGTGTGGATTGGGTTGTGGTTTCCTGTGTGGACTGGGATGTACTTGAGCTCGGATGTTGGAGCTGACCGAGAATTGAAGACTGAGGTATATGTATGGGCTTATACCTAAGTATTGTCGGATGATACTTTGTTATTGTATCTTTCCTTTGTGGATTATCCTGTGTGGGTTCTGGGAGACCTTCGGGGGTCTCGGGGTCCGTACTGAGTAGCTTATACTCACCCCTGCACGGGCTATACCCGCACTACGTTCTGTTGGTTGCAGACGACGGACAACGCTGATCGTGGTTGAGGCTTGCGAAGCAGGTCGGTACCTGGAGGTGGGCCATTGGGCGGGATGTACACGCAGCGGACGGCTGGAACCGGGGAGCTGTGGAGGATATTTGTACTCACCCTTCATGTGGGACTTCCAGTGGACGGCTCGAGGCTGAGACTTTACTTTTAGTTGTTGTTTTCCATTTCTAGTTGTACTTTACTTTCAGTTTGGGTTTGTATTCTAGCCTACATAGTTTTTCTGCACTTACTCTTGTACCCGTTTTTTACTTAGTGTTTACTTATTCTTTCTTGCTCTGTGGTGTTTGTTTACTTTACAAAGGCAATACCTTCCCTTTTTATTAGGAATTACGGCTTGGTGCTCGTCGCCAGCCCCTGGCCTATGGAAGGCGGGCTTAGGGTAGTCACGGCACGGGACCCGAGGACGGGTTGTGACAAATTGGTATCAGAGGAGTTCGGTTCTACCGCAGAACTCAGGACTCTGATATTTCTTCTATGTGAAGCAATTGTGTTAAGGGTATTGAGTGTGGTTTTCAGTCCAGGGAGTCCAGGGTTGGTGCAGAGGCCGACGTATCCGTACACCAGGACCCTGACTTCTGATTTCCAACTTAATGGACGAAGACATTGATTGCTTGTGTGTTTCATGTTTTCTTTGTGATTACTTTGTGTCAACTCGCCAGGTATGCTGTTTGACCGTACACACCTGTTTCTTTTCAAGATTGCCCCACGGCGGCAGCCAGCTAGGGTTCCGAGAGTTATGCGTGACGACAGCCCACCGAGTGACGAGGCCTCGGTACAGGGCCCTTTAACAGCAGAGGCACCAGCGGTACCTCTACACGCCGAGCCACCGATGTTACCAGCCCTAGCCACTGACGATGCACATTGCCTTAGTGCACTGCACAAGTTTCAGTGCCAGCGACCGCCTAGGTTCCGCAGGGAGACGGACCCTCAGGCATCTGAGGATTGGCTGGAGGCAGTTGTACGGGTTTTCAGGTTAGTGAGGACACCAGCAGACCTCATGGTGATCCTCGCAGCGAGCCTCCTGCACGCGGCAGCAGGCAGATGACGGAGCTTGATGCTCTAAGTGCATGATGAGGCATCTCTCCTCTGGATGGACTTTGAGAGAATCTTCCGCTCGGAGTTCGTCCCAACCACCCTCCATGCGGTGCGCATCTAGGAGCTTCTACAGCTGCGACAAGGCAGCTTGACGGTCGCCCAGTACTCGGCGAGATTTACCGATCTCTCATGCTACTCGACATACATGGTACAAGACCCATTCATCTGGGCCCGGACCTTTGAGAAGGGATTGAGGCATGACATAAGGGCATCACTGATCTCCGTCATCATTCCGACATAGGTAGGAGTACTGAAGCGAGCCCCTCTCATCGAGAGCTTCCTTGCTGAGCCTACTTCAGTAGCGAGACCTACCGCAGGGTGGCAGGTAGTAGAGTCTTCTGAAGTAGGCAGTCAACGGATGACTCATGGGTCCAGGTAGACCAGAACCTCGGGAAGACGACCTCATGACACCGGCTCAGTAGTGCTGGGCACACAACGAGGATCCAGTCTTTCGAGAGGCAGACAGTGCTACGCATGCGTTGGGCAGGGCCACATGGCTCGTGACGGCCCGACCCTCCGTGCCGAGGAGCAGCATACAGTTGAGGGGCCACCCAGGCAGAGGCAGAGGGTCGACCATGGTGGTCCGCAGGGAGCAGGCAGACGAGGTAGAGGAGCTAGCCGAGCAGTAGTTGGTGGGCGACACTTTGAGGCTCTACCACCACCAGCAGCAGGAGGTCCACCCCGACCACATGGAGCTGGCGGGCAGAGATAGGCACAGCTTCAGGCAGCAGAGGCCTACGAACACGGCACGCCCAAGATGATTCGAGGTACTATTTGTGTCTATTCCACCCTTTCTGTAGTTATTATAGACATAGGATCAAGTCATTCTTTCATAGCCACTGCCCTTGTTCGGAGCTCGGAGATTTCGACGGAGCCGTTGGCTCGATCCTTACTGCTAGAGACTCCTACTGGAGTAGACTCGATGATTACACACTGGTGCTGGTAGTGTGAGCTTACTCTAGGAGGCGAGAGCTTCGGTTGGTAACTTTTTGTAGCAGTGTCAAGGCCTTACGACGTCATCTTGGGCATGGATCGGTTATCTACAGTCCATGCATAGATTGACTGTATAAGGCGCAAGGTACGATGTGTATGCACCGACGGGAGCAGTTTCACCTTCACCGGTGAGAAGGGAGCCTTCAGAGCACAGGATGGACTCTCGCAGAGGAGAGGATAGCCCATCACTCATCAGTTGGCTAGCCTCATCCTAGTAGCAGTTGACGTGCGGAGTCCTTTTTCTTATGCAGTGGTGGATCAGTATGTGGTCGTTTTCCCCGACGACGTTCCAGGACTACCTCCTCGCAGAGAGGTAGACTTTTATATTGATCTATACCCTGGGATAGCCCTGATATCCACCCCAGCATATCGGATGGCTCCCGCCGAGCTTCGAGAGCTACGTGTACAGTTGGAGGACTTTCAGGGAAAGGGATTCATCCGACCCAGTGTTTCACCCTGGGCATCCCCGATAATGTTCGCCAAGAAGGCGGACGAGAGCTTGCAACTTTGTGTCGATTATCATCACCTAAACCAGGTGACAGTGATGAAAAAGTATCCACTACCGAGGATTGATGACCTCTTCGATCAGCTCAAGGGATCACGATGGTTCTCTAAGATAGACCTCAAGTCAGGCTATCATCAGCTCAGAGTTCGGGACAAGGATGTGTAGAAGACGACCTTCAGATGTCGGTATGGCCACTATGAGTTCATAGTTATGCCATTTGGCATAACCAATGCTCCCGAAGTGTTTATGGGCCTCATGAACAGGATATTTCAGCCATACCTTGATCGATTTGTCGTGGTATTCATCGACGACATTTTGATATACTCGACGACTGAGGAGGAGCACGCCTACCACTTGCAGGTTGTACTGGACACACTCCGAGAGAACCAGATTTATGGTAAGATCTCAAAGTGTCAGTTCTGGATACGCGAAGACCACTTCTTGGGACACGTCATCTCTGAGGCAGGAGTTGTAGTGGATCTTGAGAAGATTGAGGCAGTGCTAGCTTGGGAGCCACCCAGGTGCGTGACGGAGGTGCGGAGTTTCTTAGGAGTAGCTGGATACTACTGGAGATTTGTGTCAGACTTATCCAGAGTTGCGGACCCACTCCCAGCTTTGACGAAGAAGTGGAAACCCTTTGTGTGGTCAGACAAATGTCATCAGAGCTTCCAGGAGCTGAGACAGAGATTGAACAGCGTGCCTATCTTGAGGCTACCGGAGGAGGGAGTTGGGTACGTATTTTACTACGATGCATTAGGTACCAGACTCGGATGTGTACTGATGGATGAGCGGGTCTTGATCGCCTATGGATCACATCAGTTGAGGCAGCATGATCAGAACTACGCTACCCATGACCTGGAGTTAGCAGCAGTGGTCTTCGCTCTGAAGACATGGCCACACAATCTGATTGGAGAGAGCTTTACGGTTTATTCTTCCCATCAGAGTCTCAGGTACATCTTCTCACAGATTGACCTGAACCTGAGACAGCGGCAACGGCTAGAGTTCCTCCAGGGCTATGACTTTGAGATAGTCTATACTCTTAGAAAGGGGAACATAGTAGTCGATGCACTCAGCAGGAGGACGGGAATTCAGATACTTGGGGTGGTGACAGAGCAGCTAGCCGCTTTGCAGATATCCTTCATGGATAGAGATGGATCAGCCTTTCTTCAGTCACTCACAGTCACTCCTCCACTGCTGTAGCGGTTCAGAGAGGCAAAATGTGGGGACGCCGGCTGTAAGGCGCGGCATGTGCAGATATCCTCAGGACAGGAACCTGATGGTTTCTCTTTAGGATGAGAGCACGATGTCCTTTTTAAAGGACATACATTGGTACCAGTTTCTTTACGGGATGAGGTGCTGAGAGAGTTTCAGACTTCCCCTTTGTCGGTACATCCTGGAGTGGCGAAGATGTACCAGGATCTCAGACGACAGAACTGGTGGCCGGACATGAAAAAGGTTGTGGCAGAGTTCATTTCTCGATGCCTCACCTGCCAGTAGGTTAAGGTAGAACACCAGGTACCAGCAGGCTTGGTACAACCCTTGGAGGTCCTAGAGTGGAAGTGGGATGGGATATCTATGGACTTCTTGACTGGAATTCCACACACTTCTTGAGGTCATGTCTCTATTTGGGTGATTCTCGACCAACTCACCACGTCGGCTCACGTCTTACACATCAGAGATCAGGGCTCAGTGGAGATCTTGGGACATCTCTACGTTCAGGAGATTGTATGGCTTCATGGTGTGCCATCATCTATCATCTCCGATTGAGATGCTCGCTTTACTTCCCGGCTTTGGAAGGGGTTGCAGGAGGCATTCGGGACGCAGTTACGTCTGAGCACCACCTTTCACCCTTAGATGGATGGTCAGATTGAGAGGACCATTTAGACTCTCAAGGACATGCTCCGTGCATGTGTCCTCGACTTTGGTCACAAGTGGGAGGACCACCTACCCTTGGTGGAGTTCGCGTACAACAATAGCTACCACTCCACCATCGGGATGGCACCATATGAGGTGTTGTATGGCCGACATTGCAGATCTCCTCTATGTTGGACAGACCCAGGCGAGTAAGCACTTGTGGGACTGGAGATGGTCCAGGCCACGACAGAAAAGGTCCAGGTCATCCAAGAGCGGATGAGGATAGCTCAGAGTCGACATAAGTCTTATGCTGACTAGAGGCGGAGGCCACTGGAGTTCGAGGATGGAGACCATGTCTTCTAGTGGGTCTCACCTCGATGTGGATTACGGAGATTTGGACGAGATGGAAAGTTGTCTTCATGCTTCATCAAAACTTTCCAGGTCCACAGCAGAATAGGTGTGGTGGATTATCACCTGGCTCTACCACCTCAGTTGCACCGGGTGTATGACGTCTTCCACGTATCCCATCTGAGGAGATACGTGCACGACCCGATGCATATCATTGAACATGGGGAGCTGGACGTTGATTATCGGGTGACTTTTGTGGTGGTCTTGGTGGAGATTGAGGATCGACAGGAGCGGGTCCTACATGGATGGTTGATTCCTCTTGTGCGCATCAGATGGCAGCACAGGAACTTCCAGGAGAGCACATGGGAGCGGGAGGCTCAGATGCGTGCTCAGTACCCACATTTGTTCCCCTATTTTTTGTTGTATCTTTACAGGGACATAAATCCCCGAGGTGGGAGTATTGTAAAGACCCGTAAAATTCATGGGATTTTTTTTTATTAATTTTCTTTGTGATTTCAAAAGAACGTAGTTTCTGATGGCACCTGATTCCGAGGCCCGGTGTTCCCAGAATCTTTTTCCGAAGTTTAGCTCTGGTACATTTAGTGAACGAATGAGCGGGTTTTTATAACTTTTGAATCGGTGCTCGAAATCGAATTCTGAGGGCACCGATGGATTTGCAGCGCCGGTAATTTCATAGGAACACTTTTTCCGAAGTTGCGTTTGCTCGGGTGTGGTTTTTAAATTTTTTTCGGGTTAAGTAAATGAATAAAATAAAATGGTGCGACCAATTTATTTTATTTTAAGTCGCTTAACCTATGTTATGTGGATGATGTGGGACCCACAATATCCTACCCACTTGGTAGGATATTTGTGAGGTGGGGCCCACATGAGCCTTACCATTTCTTTTATTCTTAAGTAACGCACCCGCACACCCCCCCTTTTAATGAAGTCAACTCTTGCGTTTAATCTGGATATTAAACGTCTCATTAATTGGGTGGTTTTAAACTCCTCAATTAGTTCATCATTTCTTTTCTTTTTGACTTTTCAAAGAGTTTGTTTGAGTGTTAATAAAATAAGACAACACTTATTTTATTTGGGTTGGAACTTGTTGCGTGGAGAGGATTTGGAGAAAATCCTTCTTCTTCAACGAAGAACGTGAAGAACGTGAAGAACACGAAGAACGCACCAATCTCCGATGAAGAACGCCAAATCCTCAGAGATCGACTACGCGACGTTGTGTACCACGGTGCCAACAACGCTTCTTCCATGACGCTTCTTCCGCGACATTCCTTCTCCTCGACGCGACAATTCCCCTTCCTTGATGCCTTCTTTCGCGACATGCTTTTCCGCGACGAACCCTCGCTCAATGAATTCGATGTGGTAGGGGTCTTGATTCAATTAAATCTTTGTGATTTATACCCTCGGCATATGTTTAAAATTTGTCGGAAGCCTTTTTAAACCGCTAACGTGGTTAGTGCGGACCAACGAACAAGTCTGAACCCACCGTCTCTTCGTTCTTGGTGTGTGGATCGGTGGGTGACGATGAAGCAGGCCGTACGGGCATTGTGAGGTCTTCAAAGTGAAGAACTGGTCCCAGGAGGGCCGTTGGCGAAGACAGCAGGCGAATCCGACCACCGGATCTCGTCCGATGGTCCGTGGAACGTTCCGCCGACGGCCGGAGGCGGCGGCGCCCGGTGTGCCGCCGGGATGGGTCGTCGCGACTAAAGACGTGGAGGCTGGCCGCTGGTCCTACAACCACACAGGACAGAGGGACGTGGGACTAGGAGCTTGTCCGCGTCCGTTGACAAGGAGCGGCCCCCCATAGGGCCGCAGTTGCATGCTGGCGGGGGCAGCGTGCCACCCCGCACCGCTCGGCCGAAACAGCTGAGCCGCCAGACCGGACCGTCGGGCTGAGCCATGCCCAGGACGGCCTAGGCCGCGCCATCCGGGCCGGGCGGTGCCCAAGCGGGCCGACCCAGGGGGTACCGGGCCGGGTCGGACTTGGCCCGAACCCCCTAATACCGGACTTTTTCGGTATGTTGCCCATAACTTGGGCTACAGACCTCCGATCGATGCACTGTCAGTTGCGTAGCGATCCTTGGATAAATACGGTCGTTTTCGTATATTACAATCAAGGTTCCAGTGTACTTTGGGTTCAGTCGGGTTGGTTTGTACACGAAACCAACCGGGCCCTCGGAGCGGAAACACTTATAACTTGAGTTCCAGACGTCCGATTGACGTGACATCGACTTTGTTGGATTCCTCTTAGTAAGATGGACCTTTTGGTTTACTCCGCTGGATGTTTGGACACATTTGGAGTACGGTAGGGTTGTTTTTGACTTAAAAATCAACCAGGCCCCTGGAACAAAAAAGCCAATAACTCTCAGACCGGGCGTCCGATTGACGTGTCGTCTATGACATTGAGTTTCTGTTGACAATACAGATATTTTGGATACATCAACTCTAGACTATGTGTCATTTGATGTATCAGCCCCTCGGCTCATGGAGCAGATCCTTCCGAACGAGCTTGCTATCAGCGGGAACCGTAGAGCTGGCTGCGACTGCGACGATGATGATGACTGTGCAGAAATCCTCCGTGGATTCGACGGTGATGACTACAGCACTCAGCGATCCTACATCAGTCAGTGCTACCTATCCTATGTGGGTCAGATCCTATGTGGGTCAGCGCTCAGCGGTCCTATGTGGACCAGCGCCTACAGATCTTATATGGGTCTGATCTTGTGTGGGTCATTGTGGGGGTTAGTTACCTATTGATCTTGTGTCGGTTAGATCCTTTGTGGGTCACTGCAGGGGTTAGTACCTATCGATCCTTTGTGGGTCCGTTGGCATAGATGAATCAGTGGATATATCTGATCATCTCTATCATCATACGAAGAAGAATACATGTGTGAGCAATATCATGACTTTCAATCCTTATCTTTAATATGATTGACTTGATATCCTGTGTGGATTACATTATGCTTTCCTATGTAGATTGGGTTGTGGTTTCCTGTGTGGACTAGGTTGTACTTGAGCTCGGATGTTGGAGCTGAACGAGAATTGACGACTTAGGTATATGTATGGGCATATTCCTTAGTAGTGCTGGATGTTACTTCGTGATTGTATCTTTCCTTAGTGGATTATCCTTTGTGGGTTCTGGGAGACCTTCGAGGGTCTCAGGATCCCTGCTGAGTAGCTGATACTCAGCCCTACACGGCCTATGCCCGCACTACATTTTGTTGGTTTCAGACGATGGACATCGCTGATTGTGGTTGAGGATTGTGGAGCAGGTTGGTACCTGGAGGTGGACCATTGGGCGGGACGTACATGGAGCAGACGGCTAGACCCGAGGACCTGTGGAGGCTATCTGTACTCACCCTTCAGGTGGGGACTTTCAGTGGACGACTCGAGGCTATGGCTTTACTTTCAGTTGCTGTTTTCCCTTTCTAGTTGTACTTTACTTTCAATTTGGGTTTGTATTCTTGCCCACTTACTTTTTCCGCACTTACTGTTGTACCTAGTTTTTACTTAGTGTTTACTTATGCTTTCTTGCTTTGTGGTGTTTGTTTACTTTAGAAAGGCAATGCCCTCCCTTTTTATCGGGAATTACGCCTTGGTGCTAGTAACCAGCCCCTGGCCTATGGAAGGCGGCTTGGGGTAGTCACGGCACGGGCCCCGAGGACGGTTCGTGACAGATTCACTCCATTTCTTCATTTTCACATTTGAAGACTTTGACCCATTAATAGTGATATTCAACGGGTATTTCTAAAACTAACCTTCTATTCATTTATTAGTTGGTAACATATACACCACCTTTAGAATCACATACCCTTAAAATGTATCCACGAAACATTGTCAGTTTTATCCACATATAAACCTATTCCACTTTTAAAATATTATATTCTTTATTATTTAGTCTAATGACATCAAATCCAAAAAGACTTCCAAGGAGAATTCAAGTTCCCAATATTATTATTAACAACTATTTAGTATTTTTTTGAATTATCTTTTTAAAAATTTATTCTATTCACAATAATATAATAATAATAGTATAATTTATAAAATATTATTTTAAAATATTATCATTGTGTATATTTATTATTCATAAATCCCATCTATTATGAAAAAACCCGACATTCATGTGTTCTGTGGTCTACTGGAACCATGACACAATGTGTTATTTTTTTCTTTCAGCACCTTAAATTGATGGATATAATGATGGTATCAAAGTTTAAATATAATAACTATGATATAATTCATTTTATTTTATGAAACATAATATGAACTATGAATAATAAGTTCAACAAATGAGAAGAATTAATATAATCATCTAAAATAAGAAGACTAATAGGATAATGATCTCTTCTTTCTAAGAAATGTATATATATATATATATATTATTTTTAATTTATTACATTTCCCAAATAAAAATATAGTAAAAAAATAAGATATTTATTCAAATGATATAATTATATTATTACAAAACTCCATCATAATCATTCATTACATGATGGTATGATCATGTTGGGGTCAGTTTGACCACCTACTGTAACAATAATATGAATCTTTATCATAAATGACTATAAGAACAAAATTATTAGTTTAATATATTATAATTGATAAATATTTTTTTTTATTTTAGATATTTTATATCAATAAGTGATTAATTTTTTAATAAAACACAATTTTATTTTTAGGAATCATGAAAACATATTTCATATCAATTTAATATTCACGGAAAAAGACTGTATATCTCATTAAGGTATATTAGAACATATTAAATGACTATAAAATAATCCAATGTGTATCCTTAATTAAATATTAATGATAAATTTTATAATTATAATTAATATAGACACTTCTATTATGAAACTTGTACCAATAATCAAGACCATTAACACCAAATGGAAAAAATTAGAAGAATTCAATTAGGGAATGAAAATTTAATAAATGAATGAATGAAGATAGATACTAGAAATTTTTTCCAATAATAAATTAATTTAGATATGTTTTTAATATAATATGTTAAAGTACATCTATGGTACTCATGAACAAGAGGTAAGGGTTATTGTATCAAATTCCACTATATGAGACAGGTTGATTAATATACACCTAATTTCTTTTGAGTGTTTTATATACTAAATTTATGAGATATTATATCATTAATTTTATTTAATAATGGAATTTTATTTTCAATTAAAAGGATTATATTTCAATGGGGGTTGATTAATGTGTTACTCAAGCTATAATGATTTTCATGGTCTTAATAATATTTTTTGAGAAAAACTGCATGTTATACACTATGTTTCTTTGTTTCATGAATTTAGTACCCGTGGATATAATTTTTTCATATTCAATGTATTTAGTGGAACTTAAAAGACCAATTATGTACCCATTTTCATGTTTTTATTGATATAGTTGTTTACTTAGTGGTAAGTATTTTATATAAATCAAATCACTTTTTTTATTTGTATTGTTTTATCTTGAAAATTTTTTATCCAGGATTACGTTTTACCATAGTAATTTTTTTTATTTGTAATATTTATTGTCTTATTTTTTAAAAAATAATATTTAATAAAATTGTATTTTATCACTCTATTTACAATGTCGGTTTTCAACAATGGTAATTTTGATTATTAAAATGCCCCTTTCTTAAAAAATGATTGGGATCCGTATTGCCTATCAAAAAAATTACATTTTATATCTCTGTTATTGGAGATTTTTTAGAAATTGAAAATATCCTAATGTGTTTTCAATTCACTTTATGAAAAAATTATTTTCAATGTGACCAATACCTTCCTTGATCACATCAACGATAAAACAAATTTATAAAACATCTTTTAAGATTTCACAAGTTTTTTCCTTCTAATTTCCATAATTTTTAAAATAATACGGTTTATGTTTCACTATTTATTCTCGAATACATATATATATATATATATTGGATAAATAAAAACCCAATAACAAATAATCAAATTCACAGTCCCTTCATTGGTGGTATGTTTCACACATTATTTTCAAGGGTATTTTTCATCTAAGTATACATTATTCCGGGATTCCATTATTACATTATGAATATTTTGTGTTAAAACAAATAAAATACCTCTTAATGGATATATTATGATAAATTTATTCAATTATCATCATATGTTAATAATGATATTTCTATATTTAATGGTCATCACATTTTACATAATTCATATTAGATAGTGTCACATAGAAAGAATGGTATTATATTGACATGTGGAATTTTTTTTGGAATTATTAATTTCTATTTTCTTCCAATATTGGTTTATCATGTATTGTTATGTCATATTTATCATTGTACATATATCCCTGATTTATTAAGTAATAGGTTTCAGAGGGAATGGTAAAATAGGTCATGATGACTCTGATGGTGAATTCATTAGTCTTAATCAGGTGATGAGTGGGGCCCCATATTATATCACCCCTCGATGAATTGATGGGTATCATTAGAAAAAATAGTTTTGGGTATTTAAGGTATATCTTCCCCATTCTTCAATATGTTTTGATTTTAGTCTTGATGAAAAGTAAATTATCCTATTGATATCCATGTTTTTTGATTTTTATTCATATAGTACGCTCACTGTTTCATGTTGATTATACCTTAATGTTATTTACATATTTCTTAAATAATATTTTGTTCATGATAAATTTACTTATATGTTAACCTTATTAAGAAATTTTCTCACACCTTCTTTTGTTTTCATTCCCCAGGTAATAATTAGAAGTATTACACGTGACATGTTTATATGGATAAAACATGTTGAATAATTTTTTGGTGATATTGAAGAATTTTAGTAAATTAGTTTTCATATATATATAATGGAAAAATATACACTAGTTGATAAATAAAAGGGTTTTTCAATTTATGATATGTTATAATTATCTAAATATGTAAACCTAAAAATATTCATCTTATGTAAAAGATTCAATAATCATTATTTTTTTAATTAGGGATAAATATATATAGGATTACTTATTTGGTACAAAAGTGAGTATGTAAAGTCTGTTTCTATGAAAAATAAACTTGAGAGTGCTGGTCAAGGGCATCACAGTCTATATCAAATCAATGGCTTAGATAACCACAGAGATAAAAATATTTGTTGATGATTATTTAAGGGTTGATAAGTTACATTGGGCTAGGGTCATCTCCTGTGGCATTAGATTGGGGAGGCCTCTATGCCATCTTCAGCTTTGTGTCCCCCACTCTTCCCTCCTCCATTCCATATTCTCTTACCCCAAGTCACTACTTTCTCTCAGTTCTCTCCACACTCCTGCCTCCCCCTTTTCTTCTCCTTCATCCTTCAGATTTTTGGATTCTTTTTTATAGTGAAAGTGCTTCTCACCTCAGTTCCCCATTATTCATTATTCTCTTTTCCCTATCCCCCTTCCCTTTATTCGTTATTATTTATGTTGGTTGGACTTCATTCTCCTCTTACCCCCTTCCATCTTCCTTTACCCCTCCATCAAACCTCTATTTTGGGTCTCTTTATAAGTTATTTAGGTGGTTTGTATAGAGACCCGACCTTTTCTTACATTACTATTACATCATTACAAAGATAAACAACATAATAGTATTACACATGGAGGATCCAAAGGTTTAGTGTCTTGGGAAAACTAGGACCACACATAACAAATACAACATCAACCATAAGCATTTATTTAATTTCTTCTTCACTAACTTATTAGTGGAACTTGTCCTCTCCTTAGTACATGTAGCCACCTGAGGATATACATAAAAAGGGGTGAGCTAAAATCCCAGTAAGAGGATAGATAAGAACAATATAGCATGGGGTTAGCATAATCATGACATAGGAAGAAGATCATGAACATGATAGGAGCATAAATAATAAACTTGAAATGTGGCAATGCATAAAAATGAAACATCATGTCTTAGTGGTTAACTACCACACATACTTTTGAACAAAGATAGAATATTGTTCACACATCATTTAAAATTTAGTCATGAGATTCATTACTTTACCCAATGCATTGGAGCGCTATATAATTCCGGGCGCACCTGTCACATTTAAACATTCATATTGCGCTATATAATTCCGGGCGCACCCGTCACATCATAACATTTTCATTATCATGCTTTACAAATAGGAAACATATCAAACATGTACATAAATAACCCCTGTAAAGGAATGGGTTTTATCTCATAATAACACATTCAGAAGATTTGGGTTCCCAAAAGAAAGAGGGAACAACATACTTGATACAAGAACCATCAACCTTGAATGAGAGGTAAAAGGTGAGATCTTGAAAGAAGAGTTCTTTTGGAAAATATTTTGATGTAAATAAAAACCAGTGACAAACATGTATATCCCAGAAAAGTAAAGATAATGATGAACAAATGATCTTTCAGGAGTAACCATATATAAAATGGAGCGAAAGAGGGAGAACCCGAAGGAATAAAATTGTGTTTGAGATTTCACCTTACCTTGTACTCGAATGCCTCCCTCTCACTAATTTCCTGTATAATGACATTATATTCATTAATTAGAAATTCCATAACCTTTTATACATTAATAGGGTTCATTATGGTTTCATTATTTCATATTATGTTCCTTTGGATGACTTATAGAGTTTAAAAACATTGATCAGGGATGTTCGTTTTCATGGTTTTCTTGAGCGGTCCACTTGTATTCTTAAATTGATGTTTGGGTAGATGATGGGTAAACATCCGGAACGGATATTACATGTTATTAATTATATTACTGAAGCATTAATGATTTTATAATGAGTTATGTTACATCCATGTGGACGAATCATTAGATAAGAATTAAATGAAGATTATTTGGGTTAATTTGAGCGGTTTTTGGATCACAACGAACTCGTTTTAACTTTTAACTTAGTAATTTGGACATAAGTTATTTCCAGAACTTAAAATGGAACATAATACATATAAAATATTCTGTTTCAACCATAAAAATGGTTTCATGACCAGATCTGAAGGTAGAAATGGAAAAAGAGAGCATGTCGTTTTTGAAGGTGATAAATTAACACCTCATGAACAACATTCTCTTAAATAAAATAAAAGGAAGAGGGAAAGGGTGTGGGGTGATATAATATACCATCATAATTACAGTATATGTATAATAATGTAGTTAAAAAACAATTTGTATGAATATAGGTGGGGAGAGATCAAGAAAGGAACTTGAAGTTGAAAGGAAATTAAAGGAGAAGAGGGAGAGAAATTACCTCTAGAATCTTCCTCTTGAGATCCTCCTTAAAGAAGATAGGCTTGGTCTTTTGATGAGACCAGAAGCTTTTGGACGTGGGGGAGGTTCTAGGGAAGGTGTTTGGGCAGAGTTTAGAGAAGTCTTGGAGCTTGAGAGGTGTGAGGAAAAGAGGGAGTGAAGGGTGGCTTTTATAGTGGAGGGGAGAGGGGTTTCCTTAATATAAAAATGATTAGTTTATTAATTTCACCTAAGACAAGGAATAGTGAGTCTTGGATGACCAATAATAGTAAATAAGGCATGTGAGTTTGGGATTTGGGTGCTTAGATCACTTGTGATGTCAGGAATAGTGGGTTTTAATTAAAATGTATTTATATGGTAAATTAATGTATTCTACTATTCACCAAAAATTCAAGTATCTCAGAAAAATCCCAAAATTTTACCCCAACCATTTTTTTGACGTTTAGAATCCAAAAATGAAGTCAATTTTTGAAAAATAATTTTCTAAATATTATTAATTTAATATTTATATAAAATCATAATTTACTTAAAAAACAGTTTTTGATATTAAAACTGATTTTATTGTTCTTTCAAAAATTACGTGGGGTCCTATAAAATTATCTAAAAACTATTAGACATTGATTCAATAATTTATGAATACATTTTTGGGAAATAAATATTCTTTTAAATTAATTAATTAATTATCATTAATTTTTTATGACTTATAAAATAACAAAAACGTTTACTAAGGTCAAATTGTCACTTTCTAAGATGTCTAAATTTTATTTTGTTATTCATAGGTAATGATACTCTTAATTACTATTCATAAGGTCATATTACTATTCATAAGTGTAGGTTACTGTTCATAAGGGTAGGTTACTATTCCCAAAAAATTATTTTTGTTTCATTAGACTCCAAAAACCATCTTGAACACAACCGTGTATGTCGGATTTTTAAAATTCCAACCATAGGGGTGACAAAATTATGTTTAGAGGTCACTTATCACTTAGTAGTTCACTCTTTTGTGTTTTTATGACATAAATATAAGAAGGGAATTTTCCATTGAAAAACTCTGGGTCATTACATTATTCCCCCCTTAAGAAATTTTGCCCCCGAAATTTCACATTACACAAACAGGTGAGGGTACTTCTCCTTCATTGCCTCTTCTAGTTCCCATGTTGCTTCCTCAAACATATGGTTCCTCCACAACACTTTGACAAGGCAGGTTGTCTTGTTGCGTAGAACCTTATCACTTCAGTCCAGAATTTTTACCGACTGCTCCTCATAGGAGAGATCATCTTCCAGCTATACCACCTCTGAGTTTAGTACATGTGAGGGGTTTGGTATGAACTTCCTCAGTAGTGATACATGAAAAACATCATGAACTTGAACCATATTCAGTGGAAGTTCCAGACGATAGGCCACAGCTCCTATGCGGTCAAGGATCTCAAAGGAGCCAATGTACCTTGGTCTTAGCTTCCCTTTCTTCCCGAATCGCATGACTCTCTTCCCTGGAGATATTCGAAGGAAGACTTTATCTCCAATTTCGAACTCCAAGTCCCTTCAACGATTATCAGCATAGCTCTTTTTATGACTTTGAGTAGCTTTGATGTGTTTCGAGATGACTTGAACCTTCTCGGTCATCTCCTGCACAAGATCGGGTCCAAGTATCTTTCCTTCTCCAACTTCATCCCAACAGGTTGGAATTCTACATCGCTTCCCATAAAGAGCTTCATACGGAGCCATCTGAATACTCGAATGGAAGCTATTGTTGTATGAGAACTCAACCAATGGGAGGTTCTGATACCATCCACCTTTGAATTCTAGAGAGCATGCTTTTAGAATATCTTCAAGCATCTGAATAGTCTTTTTAGACTGGCCATCGGTTTGGGGGTGATAGGTCGTGAAGAAATTTAATTCAGTACTCAAAGCATGTTGAAGACTCCTCCAGAACTTAGATGTGAACCTTGGATCACGGTCAGAGACAATCCAGAGTGGAACACCATGCAATCTCACTACTTCATTCACATATATCCTTGCAAGTTATTCAAGTGATAGTTCTTCCCGTATGGAGATAAAATGGGCAGTTTTGGTGAGTAGATCAACCACAACCCATCTCACATTATTTCCTCTTGACATCTTCGAGAGACACATGACAAAGTCTATAGTAACATTTTCCCATTTCCACATGGGTATAGGCAATGGCGGCATCATACCTTTGGACTTTTGTCACTCATCTTTAACTTGCTGACATACCAAGCACCTTGATATATATTCCGCAATCTCCTTCTTCATGTTATCCCACCAGAAGTGTTCTTAGAGATCACGATACATCTTGGTACTTCCAGGAAGGATAGAGAAAGTTAAGCTATGTGCATTATACAATAGCTCCTTCTTTATCCCGGGTGATGAAGGCACACAAAGTAGCATTCCTAACCAAATCACACCATTATCGTCGATATGGAACTCTTGCAGCTTCCCTTCCATTACTGTATTCACCCTCTTTTGTATCTCCACATCATCCTTTTGTTCTTCCTTAATAATCTCTTAGATGGATGGTTGCGCAATCATTTGGGCAAGGTAGGATGTATCCCATGCCCTTACGATTCCAAAATCCATCCTTTGCATATCCAAGAAGATATGGTCTTTCTCAATCCTCAACATGGATAGAGTAGCAGGTTCTTTTCTGCATAGATCTTCAGCTACCTTGTTCGCCTTTCCAGGAAGACAGTGAATAGAGCAATCGTAATCCTTGATTAGATCTAACCATCTCCTTTGACGCATGTTGAGCTCCTTTTGTGTGAATATATACTTTACGATGTTTTGGTTGGTGTATATGTCACACTTCTCACCATAAAGGTAGTGCCGCCAGATTTTCAAGGAAAAAATCATGGCTGCCAGCTCTAGATCAAGCGTCGGGTAGTTCTGCTCATGGATCTTCAACTTTCGTGAGGCGTCGGCTATCACATTATCATTTTTCATGAGTACACAACCTAATCCTTTCTTTGATGCATCGCTGTATATCACAAAACTTTCTCCAATTTTCGGTAATGTGAGTACAGGTGCAGTGACCAGACTTCTCTTTAGCTCCTTGAAGCTTCCCTCACATTCATCCGTCCAGACATACTTTACCCCTTTCCTTGTTAACTTAGTTAGCGGGCTTGACAATCGTGAGAATTTTCTCACAAAACGTCGATAGTACCTAGCTAATCCAAGAAAACTACGGATTTCTGTGACACTAGAAGGCCTGGGCCATTCCTCAATCGCCTTTGTCTTTGAAGGATCCACAGAAATTCCCTCTCTTGTGATCACATGTCCCAAGAACAAGACTTGATTCATCCAAAAGTTACACTTGCTATACTTGGCGTACAACTTCTCCTTTCTCAATGTCACCAACACAAGTCTTAGATGTTTTCCTTGTTCCTCCTTGCTCTTGGAGTAGATGAGAATATCATCGATAAACACTACCACAAATTTGTCGAGGTAATGCCTAAAGACTCTATTCATCAAATCCATAAAGATTGCCGGGGAATTAGTAAGTCCAAAGGGCATCACCAAAAACTCATAGTGACCATACATTGTACGGAAGGCAGTCTTCTGAATATCTTCCTTCTTCACCGTTACCTGATGATATCCAGAACGAAGATCCACCTTTGAGAATTATTGAGCTCCTCTTAACTGGTCGAACAGGTCATCAATCCTTTGGAGAGGATACTTTTTCTTTATGGTGATCTTGTTGAGTTCCCGATAATCGATACACATCCACATGGTTCCATCCTTCTTCTTCACAAAGAGCACTGCTGCACCCCAAGGTGATGCACTAGGGCGTATGAACCCTTTGTCCAAATGCCCTTGCAGCTGCTTCTTTAAATCCTCCAGTTTGATAGGAGCCATCCTATAGGGGCACTTTGAGATAGGAGTAGCTCCAGGTATGAGTTCAATTGAGAAATCTACCTCACGATCCGGGGGAATTCCGGGTAACTCATCGGGAAATACATAACTGTATTCCCTCACAATGGGAATTTCCTCCAGGTTTGCACTTTCCTTTGACTCAATCATTTGGGTGAGGTATGATTCTTCATAGAGAATCAACACCCACACCATTGAAGGATTTTTAAAAGGATATTCATGATCATCCTTGCATTTGTAGAGGAGAATGGGATGGTTTGGAATATAAAAATATATTTCCTTTTCCCGACAGTTGATATGTGCTCTATATAACGAGAACCAATCCATTCCAATTATAGCATTGAATTCCACCAAGGAATGTATTATGAGATTTGCCGAAAGAATCTTCCCACATACGTCAACAGGAGAAGAGTCAAAAACTTGGGTTTCAATGATTTCACCACTAGGTGTTTTTACAGATATCTCTACTTCATGGTTTTGGGGCTTCGATTCTATAGTTCTAGCAAACATGCAAGATATAAAGGAACGCGTAGAACCAGAATCAAATAAGACTTTTACCATTCTTGAGTGAATAGGAAGTGTACCTTGTGCGACTTCATTATCATGTTCCACCTCCGCAGTAGTTATGGCATAAGCCTTACCTTTTTCCTTTGGATTTGGTGGTTGTTGGAACTTATTACCCTTGAGAGCTCGAGGTTTAGTGTAATGGTTTGAATAGTGCCCTAGCTCCCTACAGTTGTAGCATTGAACCACGAGTGGTTCTCTCCTTTCATCGGCTACATTATCATTCCTTTTCATGTCTTTTCGACACTCGTGAGCAAGGTTCCCTTCTTTCCCACACTTGAAGCATTTCCCCATCCCTTTGAGGCAGTTCCCATGGTGCAACTTCCCACATTTTTGGCATGTGGGTCGTTGTGTTTTCTTCCCACCTTTATCACTAGATCCACCAGCTTGAATCTCCATCTTTCTTTTCATATCACCATAGCCATGGGACCATTCTCTAAACTCCATCTCCACTTTGAGAGCAAACCGAACAACTTCTTCATAACTCCCAAAGTCTGGAATTACAAGAACCTTTCGAATATGTGGTTTTAATAAACTAAAGAATCTATCAATTTTTCTATCATTGTTGATAACAAAACCTGAAGCATAACTTTCGAGCCTTGTGAAATTTTCTTCATAGTTTGTGATAGATCCTCCTTATTTTTTCTTGATCTCTATGAATTCTCTCTCCATCTTCGTGCGAAGAGTTCTGGGGATGTACTTATTAAGAAACATTATCTTAAAGTCTTCCCATTATATCTCTTCAATTTCCTCCCTTGGGTTGGTGTTATTAATCAAAGCCCACCATTGATCAGCTTCTCCATCTAGATGATAAATGGCTAGAGTCACCTTCTCTGTCTCAGAACAGTGAAGAACAGAAAATATCTTCTCCATGGATTTAACCCACTATTCCGCAACTAGTGGATCAGAAGATCCACAAAATGTCGGTGGTCGTTGCCGCATAAAACATTCAATAGCTAGTTGCTCCATCTTTGGTGAAGGAGGATGTTACCCATTATTATGGTTATTATTTATAACCTGTGATAATTGGGTAAGCATCGCCATGAGGTTTTGAACTCCACCTCCCAAATCATTGGGGATGTTGTTCAGGCAATCGTTGCATTGGCCCTCGCAAGAGTTGTTGGCCTGATTTCCCCTAGTTCCCACCATTTTCTAAAATAGAAAAGGTTAGAACAAAACATAAGTAAACAATTCATGAATAACATATTCATTTAAACAATTATACAAAAAACATAACATATGGGATCCCTAGGTAAATATCCTTGTCTGCATATTTGTACTTACTCTCATGTTGTAGGTTTTCTCTAGGTTTCACTAATCCTAATCCCAAATTACTAAACCTTTCCACTGATACCAACTATAGCGACCCTTCCTTTTCATACATTACTATTACATCATTACAAAGATAAAAAAACATAATAGTATTGCACATGGAGGATCCAAATGATTAGTGTCTTGGGAAAACTAGTACCACACATAACAAATACAACATCAACCACAAGCATTTATCTAATTTCTTCTTCACTAGCTTCTTAGTGGTACTTGTCCTCACCTTAGTACATGTAGCCACCTGAGGATATACATCAAAATGGGTGATCTAGAAGCCCAGTAAGAGGATAGATAAGAACAATATAGCATGGGGTGAGCATAATCATGTTATAGGAAGCAGATCATGAATATGAGAGGAGCATAAATAATAAACTTGAAATGTGGCAATGCATAAAAATGAAACATCATGTCATAGTGGTTAACTACCACACATACTTGTGAACAAAGCTAGAATCTTGTTCAAAAATAATTTCACATTTACTCATGAGATTCAACACTTTACCCAATGCATTGTATCTCTATATAATTCCGGGCACACCCGTCACATTTAAACATTCATATTGCGCTATATAATTCTGGGCGCCACCGTCACATCATAACATTATCATTATCATGCTTTCCACATAGAAAACATATCAAACATGTACATAAATAAAACATGGAATGGAATGGGTTTCATATCCTAATAACACATTCATAAGCTTTGGGTTCCCTAAAGAAAGAGGGAAAAAATACTTGATACAAGAACCATCAACCTTGAATTAGAGGTAAAAGGTGAGATCTTGAAAGAAGAGTTCTTTTGGAAAACATTTTTATGGACATAAAAACCATTGACAAACATGTATATCCCAGAAAAGTAAATTGAATTATGAAAAAATGATATTTGAGGAGTAACCATATCAAAAATGGAGTGAAAGAGGGAGAACCCGAATGAAGAAAATTGGGTTTGAGATTTCCCCTTACCTTGTACTCGAATGCCTCATTCTCTTTAATGTCATATATAATGACATTATATTCATTAATTAGAAATTAAAGAACCTTTTATACATTAATAGGGTTCATTATGGTTTCATTATTTCATATTATGTTCCTTTGGATGACTTATAGAGTTTAAAAACATTGATCGGGGATGTTCGTTTTCATGTTTTTCTTGAGCGGTCCACTTGTATTCTTAAATTGATGTTTGGGTAGATCAAGGGTAAAAATCCAGAACTGATATTACATGTTATTAATGATATTACAGAATCTTGAATGATTTTATAATGAGTTATGTTATATCCATGTGTACGAATCATTAGATAAGAATTAAATGAAGATTATTTGGGTTAATTTGAATAGTTTTTGGATCACAACGAACTCGTTTTAACTTTTAACATAGTAATTTGGACATAGGTTATTTCCAGAACATAAAATGGAACATAATACATATAAAATATTCTGTTTCAATCATAAAAATGGTTTCATGAACTGATCTGAAGGTAGAAATGGAAAAAGAGAGCATGTCATTTTTGAAGGTGATAAATTAACAACTCATGAAAAACGTTCTCTTAAATAAAATAAAAGGAATGAGGAAATGGTGTGGGGTGATATAATATGCCATAATAATTACATTATATGTATAATACTGGTGTTACAAAAAAATTTGGATGAATATAGGTGGGGAGAGATCAAGAAAGGAACTTGAACTTGAGAAAAAAATTAAAGGAGAAGAGGGAGAGAAATTACCTCTAGAATCTTCCTCTTGAGATCCTCCTTAGGGAAGATAGGCTTGGTCTTTTGATGAGACCAGTAGCTTTTGGACTTGGGTTAGGGGATAGGGAAGGTTTTTGGGAAGAGATTATAGAAGGCTTGGAGCTTGAGTTGTGTGAGGAAAAGAGGGAGTGAAGGGTGGCTTTTATAGTGGAGGGGAGAGGGGTTTCTTTAATATAAAATTGATTAGTTTATTAATTTCACCTAAGAAAATGAATAGTGAGTCTTGGATGACCAATAATAGTAAATAAGGCATGTGAGTTTGGGATTTGGGTGCTTACATAACTTGTGATGTTAGGAATAGTGGGTTTTAATTAAAATGTATTTATATGGTAAATTAATGTATTCTACTATTCACCAAAAATTCAAGTATCTCAGAAAAATCCCAAAATTTCACCCCAACCATTTCTCGATGTTTATAATCTAAAAATGGATTCCATTTTTGAAAAATAATTTTCTAAATATTATTCATTTAATATTTAAATAAAATCACAATTTACTTAAAAAAACAGTTTTTGAGGTTAAAACTGATTTTATTGTTCTTTCAAATATTACGTGGGGTCTTATAAAATTATCTAAAACCTATTTGACATTGATTAAATAATTTATGAATAAATTTTAGTGAAATAAATATTCTTTTAAATTAATGAATTAATTATCATTAATTATTTATGACTTATAAAATAACAAAAACGTTTACTAAGGTCAAATTGTCACTTTCTAAGATATCTAAATTTAATTTTATTATTCATAGGTAATGGTACTCTTTTTTAATATTCATTAGGGTCATATTACTATTCATAAGGGTAGGTTACTATTCATAAGGGTAGGTTACTATTCACTAAAAATTATTTTTGCTTCATTAGACTCCAAAAACCATCAAGAACACAATCGTGTATGTCGGATTTTTAAAATTCCAACCATAAGGGTGACAATATTGTGTTTAAAGGTCACTTATCACTTAGTAGTTCATTATTTTGTGGTTTTATGACATAAATATAAGAAGGGAATTTTCCATTGAAAAACGTTGGGGCGTTACAGTTTGGGTTGGCACCAGTGGGGACGTTAGATGATATTCTTCTCCTATGTTCTTTTTATTCAACCCATCATGCTTTAACCCACGTCAGTTGGGCCCGATTCTGCTTTTGGAACAACTTAGGATGGTGTTGGAGGGGGTTTGGTAGTGGTCTCAGTGCATTTTCATCTCCAGAGTTGGTTTCCTTCTCTACATCTTGGTTTCCTTCTTCTTTATTTATAGTAGTGTTTCTTCTAATATTGTCTTCCTTCATGCATTTGGTTTATTTTAAATTTTTTTTAGATTTATTTTTTTGGTGGTTCATTTATCAGTTTTACTATGGTATGGTGTTCGAGTTTAGTTCTCTATGACGATGACATCGACATTTCATTTTTCATGGTACAGATATATTTGATGTGAATGGATATAGTCTCCATCGTCGATGAATATTTTTTTCATATTTGTTCAAGGCGTAGTGACAATTATAAAATGGTATGAGCTCTATGTAGTGTTTTGATGCTACAGAAGGATGTTCATCGATGGATACTCAACAAAAGTGGAGCTTCCAATGATGTGGTCAAATTTCCGGGGGACCGACTTGAGCCAATTCAACTCAAATTTTAATTTCTCAAGATGATGTGATGGTGTTAGGTTCAGTGTGAGATTTTTCTAATTTAATTTTTGTTTGTTGCGGTTTGGGTCATGGTGGGAATCCCAAGGCAGTTCAGGCAGATTGATGGTTGCTATTTAAAGTTTGAAATTTGAATATTGTATTTTTTGTTCTCAATTGTTGATGACGTTGGATGTAAAAGATGATAGTGATATGAATATGGTGGGATTACCTAACCTTACGATCTCTGATGAGGTGTTTTCTGAAGTCTCGTCTATTTTAAACCTTACTCTCATCGCTTGTTTTTTCCAGCGTCAGACTTCAGTGGATAGTTTCGATATGCATGTGTTCAACTCTTGGGGATTACATGATCGCGTAACAGTGGGTTCATTGGTTAGCAAGCACATCATGGTTTGTTTTGCAATGAATTTTAACCTTATCTGGGCATGGTCCAGTGCTACACGCTCCTGCAATGGTTTTTGGTTCTCTCTTTTCAGGTGGTCCTCTGATTTCCATATGAAGTGTGACTCCCTGTTAGTGGATATTTGGGTAAGTCTACCTGAACATCCAATGTTGTTTTAAAATCCCTCAATTTTTCAAAGGGTGGGGAATATGGTAGGAAGATACCTGTGATATGACAGTAGAACCCGTTCTGTTTGTCGTCATGTATCCCCTCAAATTTGCGTAGAGATAGATTTATCTAGAAGGGTGGTTGATCATGTTTAGCTTACTATTGGGAAGGAACTTCGTTGGTAGCAACCTGTCATCTTTGAGTCTTGGATTGACTTATGTTCCTCATGAAAAAAATTCGGTCACAATCTTTCAGCCTGTAGGCATATGAGGCAGAAGGATGTAGGTCTTAGAGGCAGTGGCAATAACCAGGATGCTGGTTCTGATGATAGGTTGATAGAGTATCCACCCCTAGGTACATTCACGGAGCATTCTAAGGAAGATAGGGTTCCGTGGAAAAGTATAGAGGGTATCTCAAAAGTGGAATATGTTTTTAAGCGACTGAGGAAAGACATGGAAGATCCCTAGTCTAATGAAAATGCTCTGATTGAAGTAGGTGTTTCCAATGATAAGGATGTTGTTTTCAAATATGTGATGGTAGGGTGAGGAGGAAGCTATAACAAACCTGAAAGTGTGCTATAGAGAGATAGAGAGGGAAGTCCTACGGATGGTCAAATGTGGGAGGAGGCAAGGCAAGGAGGTAACAGTCATAGGGAGCAGAGGGTGTTGTCATGTCTCGACCTTAACAACCATTTTGATAGACTAAGTAATGATGAAGGGGTAAACAATGATAGTTTCCATTTAGAATCATAATGTGATAGAGATCCTGGTTTTTATGGTAAAGGGTTGCACAACCCAAGGAGGAAGAAGGGGAACAAAGAAAATAGGGACCCAAGAAATTACTTTATATCCCAGAAGCGGATTTTGAAGGGATGAAAGGACTATTGATATCTTCCAAGGCCAATGGAGAGTCGGTCATCCAAAAAGGGTGGAAAATTCAAGGAACAGAAGCTTCAGACAGTGGAAGATGGTAAGGAGGTGCATCCTCTAGGAGATATCGGGTCCCCAGTGATTATCAAGCCAGTAGATGCTGAGGATACTTCGTTTGATTTGGAAAGGTCTCAAGTGAATGCTGAAGAGATGTCTGAGGATCGGCATGGGGAGAGGTTCCTTCAATTAGACAGTGTGCAGTTGGAGGAGGCTAGACATCCTCTTACTCTTCGGTGTGAGTAAGGCTCTCCCTTAGGCCCACAACAACAAGATTATTTGGTTATGGGAAACACTGAACTGATCAAGCATTTGGGTGAAGAAATAGTGGAGGAAACGCTGAAAAATAAGTCAATGAAGGAAGAGGTTGAAAAAATCAAGGGAAGATTGTTGCGGGTAGACACCACTAAGGAACAAGTCGACTGGATTGAAAAGCAAGATTGCATTTTGGTTAGAGGTTTCAACAAGGGAAAAATTAGCATGGAAAAATACATGCAATCATGGGACTACCCGGAAAATCACTATGAAGACTTCTTAAAGGATGATCCTGACTCTCAGGTAAATTCTCTCCCTTGAAATTTGTTTAAAGATATTAATTAAAATCATCTCATACATTTCTATAACAAGTCAGTTGTCTATTTTGGTGTTTGAACTAGTTATCTGTTTGGGTTCTCACTTTTTCCTTAAAAGTGTTTGAAAATTAAAAATTTACATTGGATGGATTTCGGTATTTCTTATATAACTTTAGTGAAAACCATGTGAATAAGTATAAGTATAGGATAACATCCTACTGTTTTGTTAAAGTAGAGATTATTTGGTTTTTCCTAACAAGAAATCAATATCTAGATAAAAGAAGTTGATATTTGATCTTTAGAGATGTACATATATGGTAATAACCCCCAAAAGGAAAAGATTGTGTATTAACTCGATCGTCACTTGGTTCCCGAAAAAGAGAACAAAACTTATACAATTTTTGCCACTCATGTAGGATATTATTTTTTTATTAACATTCTCTTTATGAAGCATTGTGGATAATTAAATAATGAGGTTAACTAATTTGGATATAGAATCTAATATAATAAATGAAAATATATAACCTAGGATTAAACAAGGGATTTATAAATTGTTCTAAAAGTATTATATGTTAAAATAATGGTTTCATAAGGGGATACTTATTTAGATTCATGTTTCATATTCATATTTTATTTATTATCTTAGCCACATTGAATTTCGTACTATTTTGGAAACATTATCAAAAAAATGATTAAAGGAATGGATTTTTATGGATAATATATTATAAGGTTGTATATATACATGGTTATATGACTATAAATCTAAAACATTTTGTTTTATGAATGATAAAGATGGATTTGGAGACCATATATTTCAACATTTATTAGGTTTTGAAAAATTTATTTTCTACTATAATTTGGGATATCTATTGTAAGGGTTATGTTAAAAAGTATGGGAGAACAGAACTCAGTGTAAATTATGTTAAACCAAGAATTATAAATGTTAAATTGAATTGATATAGGTTGATTTGAGTCTAATGGATGTTTATTTATAAGAATTATAGGCTAACATGATTGGTATATAATATGACACATCATGAAGTAAAATTTTCATATCCTTATTTATGATAATTCATAGGTACTGATCATTATTCATGTTAAATGCTTTGGTTTTAGTAATATATGTAAATTGAATAAATTATAGGTGTAAGGGATAATATAGAGATTACCTCAATGAAGAACCCATCAGAATTGGATCTAGAGTGAGAAACGTTATTATTATAAAGAACCAGCTATCGTGGAAGATGATTAACAATTTGAACATAGTTTGAGTCCCAAAAACACCAAGGATGGTAAATATAGATTCTCATAAAATTTATAGTGATTTAGATTATTAACGAAATATTATTGAATTTCTTATATATCATAAATGTAGGATGAATCATGGGGGAAATTTCATTAAAATGATAGTAAATTTGTATAAGTGAGAAGATAATTGTTATCTAACTCGGAATTTTAGGGGAAAAAGATATTATATATAATTTTTTTTATAAATTCCAAGATGGTGGGGAATTATGTGAATTAATTTCCCAATTCAGTGTACAATGATGGAGTTAGTCAGTAATAATCATACAAGTAAAGAAAATCCTATGAAACTATTACTAATGAACAAGATATTTATTTTTCACTCTGTATTTTAAAATGTCCTATATCATGCAATGTTTCAACAATTTATATATATTATTCTATAAGTAAAAATATCCTAATGGTATGATTGTTATATTAATAGTTTTTTGGGCTTGTCTGAAGTTTCTCCTTATGGATTTATATCTTCTTTCCTTAAAATAATTGTTTGTTAAATTAGTAATAAGTTATCCCTAATTTTAAAGTGCTAAAAATATTTTTTCATATAAATAAATATCATTATACATCCAATAAGAACCCATGAACATCTAGCTATGTATGGTTTAATTAATATTTCTACATAGAAATTACAATGATTCAAATTTAAGGGATATAATTTATTTGTGTAGGGAGAATGTAACACCCAAGAATTATAATATACTGAAACCTTTAAATAATTAAATGTGTTGTATATATTCATTTACTTATAAAATGAAAAAAAATGAAACCATGATAAATTTTGATAAAATATTATATTTAAATATAACTATTAAAAAACTATTCCTTAAATTATAAGGTATTAATAAGGGTAAACACTTTATGAATTATATGTATATGGACTACATTTGATATTAGTGAAATTAAATTATTCAACCAAAAATTAGTAATAAGATAATTTATTTTATTTTATGTGATACACATTTACAATTAAATAAAATTATTATTAATGATAAATTATATTTTTTGTAAATAATTTTTACTCTAATTTAGTTCATAGGTGATAGAGAATGGAAATAAAAATACTTTATATTTAAAAAACCCAATTTCCAATAAATGATTTTTTCAATTATATTTTTTTTCATTAAATAATGGAATTTATAATTCTTTTAATTTGAAATTAATAGAAATGACATTCAATTTTGAGTTCCTTATATCAAAATTTACTTATTATAAAATTTTGATCTTTTTATAAAATAGATGGTTGTTAGTCAAAAGATATAGTTTTGAGAATACTTATTATTCATTTGCTATTAGGATAATATAACAATAAAATATATATTTATAAATCCTTTTAAAAAATCAAATAAGAATATAGAAAACACCACCAATCATTTTAAAATATTATTTTATCTTATAAAACATTTGAAAAAAATATTACAAACTAAAATGTAACATTTATATAAATTTTATTTTTGTACATTCATTGAATTATCTATTTTTCAATTGAAAGTTGGTTTTTTATTTTCTTATAAGATCATATAATTTATATAATACATATTAATTCAATTTATTTCAGTATAATCATAATAAAATATAATTTTACCTTATATAAAAAATAGAATTTTAAAAGTGTTATTTCTCTAAAAATGATTTTAAATATTGAAGTGTTTATATTTTAAAATTAAATTTTCAAAAATATAAAAATTTTAATTATATTTTTTTAGAAAAACATGATACTAGAAGTTTCAAATTATATAATTAGGTTGATTTTAATTTTAGTTTGTAAAATTAATTACTAATGTTAAAAATTAATTTCCACGTTATAATGCAAAAAATGCTAAATTTACTTCTTCTAAGGGAAAAATAACACTATCATGTAAAAAATATTTTAAAATGTATGGTTGAGGTTTCACTCAATAATAAATCACCCATGTTCATACTTTTTCTCTTTTTTAATACCTAGTAAAATTAATAGTGAATCTTAATTATTGAAAATAAATTGTATTTCGAAAACTACCCTTGTCTTCCTTATAAATGGGTAACATCTTCACCACTTCAAAATTTTATTATTCTTAGAATTTATCCATGTAACTATGGAAATTTTAAATTATATTAAAACTATTATAATTTAAAAATGTTTTTTATGCCCTTAGATAGCATTAGGTATTTATTTGCAAGGAGCCTTCCAAAAAAAATTCACGTCCTAGATGTCTTTATTATTAACTACTTAGTTTTCATCTAAATTATATTCATACAAACATATTGTAGAAACAATAATATAAATATATTTCTATCATCTATATATTATAATTTTACCATATTAATGTTATTATCATAGGTTATTCATATATCCCTTCCATTAATGAAAAACGGGCATTTGTGCACTGTGCCGACCACTTTCAACAAAGCATAACTTGTTTCATTTTCCTTCATCGACATACAATGATGGATATAGTATGGTATTAAATGATACATTTTATCATTATGAAATATGTAATATTATATAGGAAAAAATTATAAATCATGTTAATGATATGGTCAACAAATGATAATTTTAATTTAATCATTTCAAATAACCATACTAAGAAAATAATGATCTCGTATTTCGAAGCAATATATATACATACTTTCTGTAATATAATTTCCAATTATGAAAAATCACACCAATAATCACCAAATATGATCATTATGTATCTAATTATATTATACGAATCACCACATAATTATTTTTTAAAACATGCCATGTTCATATTTAGGTCGGTTTAACAACCTACTTGATAATTACTTTGATATTTTCTCACGAAAGACTATGGGAAAATAATTAACAGAATATAAAGATATAAATGATAAAATAATGTTTTTTTTAAATTTTAGTATATGTTATATCATTTATTAATTCATTAATTAATAAAACTCACATTGATTGTTATGAATCTCTTAAACATGCTTCTTATTATTTTCATCTTCAATGAAAAATATTAAAAAACTCATAATGGATTTTTGGACATATGAAATGACAATAAAATACCCTTATATTAATCTTTATTAACTATTTATGATTAATTTTGGAATAAGATTTTAGACCGACACCACTATTTTGAAACTAGTACAAATGATTAAGACCATAAACACCCAATTTGGAAAATCAGATGAACATTTATAGGGAATTTCTATTCATGAAATGATTGAATGAAAATTTTTATGATTAAGTTTATGAATTGATTTATTGTTATAGATATGTTTTTTAATTTTGGTTTGAAACCCCCTTTATGAAATTTAGGAACAAGTAGGAGATATTTTTTATGATAATTCGGATGTTTTTTGTTTTCAAAATGTTCTGTTTTTTATTTGAAAGGTATCTTTTTATAAAAGTATGTTTTGGTAAATATGGTGAATAAATTATTTATGAAATTTTATAACATGTTTTATTGAGATGTTTCTATGAATTATGATAAAGGGAGTTTTTTCAAATCTAGATATTCGATGCACCAGATCAGACGCAGATCATTAGATGCGATAAAGTATGAATTTTTATATAGATAATATGCATCATACAACGAAAATGTTGAGTTAGAACTTGTTAAAATGAATAAATTCTAATTTTTTTGAAATAAATATATTTGAAAACTATTTATTTGAAGACAAATATCTTCGAAAACTATCATATGATGATTTTAATTATTTTAAGTTCATTAATATAATGATGATTTAATGATTTAATCTATAGTTTGTAGAAAAAGATAGAAATTAAAATTTTTGAAGGCTCCAAAATTAAGGTCAGTAAAATTAATGTCATTAGAGGTGGATGTTGTTGAGATTTTTTATTTTTTTGAAGCATTAATTGTCTTTTCCATATATGTTAGTTGGATGAAGGTCTTTTTAAATGTATTTATATTTTCTCTCAGGATTATATAATATTATGTGAGGTAATTATTGAGTTTCAATAAATAATGTCTTTTATCCATGTCATTATATGAATATATCTATACAAAAAAATAGTTTTAAACACCTACCTAACAAAATATTTATTTACACTCACCCCAATGATGATTTATTGACACAAATCCTACACAATATTTTTTCTCACTAAAGAGTTCCTTACACTGATCAAATAGAATATTTTTTAGCATAGAAGAGTTGTTAACACTGATTCAATAGATGAGTTATTGACACTGAAATGTTTTTGACACTAATCTAATAAAATATTTATTTGACTCTTATACATTGTAATTTAGAAATGAAAAAAGAGAGATCAACTTCCTTTATACTCTATTATCTTTATATAAAATATCATAATCTGAGTTATCAGATGATGATGGCAATACAAATCATCAGAATAATGAAGTTTTCCTAAATGATGAAGTTCTACTAAAGTGTTTTCAGGAAACTTAGTTTCTTTTGAAGTCACAATATTTTAGTAAACCATTTTCATTTTTCCTTGGGCATTGGATAAGTCAATTATTATTTTTTCAGTAATTCAATATTTTTTGCTACAAATAGTCAAAGAGTTAAATATGTGAGTTCTTTTAATTAGGTCAAGAGAATAATAATGACGAATACATTCTAGACCAAGGTGTTTAGGATCATAGATTTTTAGACATTGAGTTTTCAAGGTTATCATTCATCTAATGGTGAGAATTGTCATGTTTTAGAGAAATAAAGATGTTATGAGAAGATACCAGAAGAAATGATAACTTTAGAAGATCTCAAAGATGAAGTTCAAATTTCAGTGAAATTCGATGTTTTTTGCATGTAGTGATAGGAAAATATATTTCAGTTTCCTGACATTACAGATTCTAGAGTACCTATAAATAGGGAAGAAAGTACATTGGTACTAAACACTATACAGTCGTGAAAAAAAATTATACTCTATAGAATTGTTTCAGAAGTGAGTTTCCCAACCAAAGTAGTTTAGAGTTAATGAAGAGTTTCTAGAACTATAGAAAACCAAGCATGGTATATATGAATTTTAAATCATAATTGCATAATCAATAAACAGATAGCCAAATACCATATTAGTTTAATGTATTTCTAAACCTAGGAACATAAACAACTGGTTTATAACACCTTTATTTCTTCACCTAGCTATTTATTCATAACAAGACTCCTTTTTAAAATACCAGACTTATTGGAATTATTCATATCCAGGGGAAAGGAAACATTAGAAATGGTGATCTAAGATACTCAGTAAGGGTTATCATGGAAGATATATAAGAATAACAAAAACATAAGTGTATGAAAAAATGTGAAAAACATTTGAAGATCATTCCCTGTATATCAAAATATCATATTCATGAGTCATGGAATAAAGATAGGTAGTTTGTAAACACCTATCATAAGGAAATAAAGAACATATTCCATGAAATTAGGGAATACAGGAAAACTTGTAACTTTTCTAACATGTATAAATAGTAGTAGGTTCACTCATTAAATTAAGGATATGAAATTTGGACCTTATATAAACATAAGTACATGAATACTAGTTCCATGCATAAAATTATAGGCATAAAAACTTGGTACACACATAGAAATTTTAACATGGAATCGGGTTCACACATAACATATATACCTCATGAGTTATACTTCTTTACCCAATGCATTGGAGGGAGATATAGGTCCCACCCACTCATAATGAAATCATACATGAATATTCCACAAGATCATAAATAATTATATCATAACCAGTTAAATGGAATTGGTTTCATAATCATGTAATCATATCATAACCTTTAAAAAAGATACAGGTTTAATAATCATTTCATCAAAAACATAACGTGTTAAAATTATCGGGTTTCTTATACAATATTCAATCAAAACATAAACCGTCCAAAAAATGAATAATAATGGTACTCTTGAATTATATCAAAGTATGTCATCTATGATGGGGAAGTATTTTCAATGATCACTTGGAAAAAGAATTTTCCTCAAAAATAAAACTTTTAAACCTAAAAAATTTTCAAATACCATTTTTTAAACTACTTTGAAAAAATATTAAGGAATCATGAAAACTCATTTAAAAAATTTCTTGATGAAAATATCATTTCTTCATTGAAATTGTTTTTTTTAAATATCATGCAATATTTGAAGAAAAAAATTAAATAGAAATAACTGTGAATGATTATAAAGTAATAATCAAGGTATTATAAAATCATGAAAGAATAAAAATATGTTCATGTTTTATAACTTATAAATACATTTATCTCATACTTTTTTCGGATAAGTCAAAAAGTTCCTCAATGGGAAAATAGAAAAAAATTACATTAAAAATACATAGTAATAACATAAAAATGGGTTAAATGAACTTAAATACCTGTATAATTAGGTTAATAATATTTTATAATGCATTTTAATGTAACATGGATATGGATTATAGATATACCCTAGTAAATAATTATTTATAAACAATCTGAAATAATAATAAGATTAAGATATTTTCCCTTACCTTATGTATATGTTCCTTTGTATGTATCATAAACTCATGTATAATGGATTAAATTATGTTAATAACTTATTAAGTAGACATATTTATTTTAGGATGTAATATATGATCATATTAACACCCATTTAAGTATATTTCCTTATTACAGTTCCTTCAGGTGTTGGCAGCTTCATTTTTTACGCACGTTTTGTCATATATGTTTGGGTTCTCCCTATTAGGTTATAGTTATATCACTTAAAAATGTTATTAATACACTATATATCATATTTAATCATTATATACATTTATATAATAATTCTTTCATTTATATCATATATAAGGAACCACATCACATCACGGAAACGGTAGGTCGTACGTACGCACAAGCGACGATATCATTCACATAATTGTGGAATGGTACCAAAGTGGATGGTATATATATTGTTATAGAATAAATATAATTTTATAAAAGTAATATATAGTTATTATTTCCAAAACTATACCCATAAATGTATATTGGGGGTGAAAAATAGATTACACCATGGTGTGGAGACAACAAGTCATACATACGCAAGCATGGTGATTTAATTTTTTGTATGATGGATAGAAGGTGAAATATTGTTGTTCCATTAAAAAAATAAAAAAATTATAATATAATTAATACTATATTTATTACATTATAATGTAAATAAATCATTAATAGTAAATAGAAGAAAAAAAATTTAATCAATCGGTAGCGGAGATTACAACTTCTTTGATGATCTCCCTCTTGATCTCATTTTAAAAGAACTAGAGTTAAACTTTTTAGAGTACTAAAACCTCTATAATGTGACTATGTATGTTTATAATTTTAATGGGATGGGTATGGAAAATATTGAAGGCTCAAATTGAAGTGAAGAAGTGAGGGAATATGTTCTATTTTATAATTGAGGTGAGGGGCACTTTTGGTAGTCCCCAAAATATTAAAATATAATAAGATTAATCTTGATCTAAAAAAAAAATGAAACATAAATGAATATTAGAATAAATTTTCAACTATGTCCTATCCTCTTTTTATTATTTAGCATTTTTTTATTTTTCAATAAATTAATATTAAATTAATTCAATAATATATTATAATCGTCAAATTTAATACTATTCATTTAATTTCAATTCAAATAGAGCAGTAAAAGGTGTGAATTTGAATATAATGATTTATAACAACTATAATATATCTTATAGATCTATGAAATTCTTTATAAAAATAAACTAATCCAAAATGTAACAAAATTAATATTATTAAACAAAATAATTATATTTTTAGTTAATTTAATAAAATTTTATTTTATAAAATATTTTTTGTGTCAATTTTGACACTATTAACAGCGTTGTATTTATATAAAATCTGAACAGAAAGATAATTTCGAGGAAAATTGATTTGCAACAGTCCTAAAATTTCATAGTGAACTATAAAATTCATGTATAACCTTAATTAATATGATTTAAATTTATTTTAATATATTAGATATTATTTATTTGATACATTAATTAATTAAACAATTACTCCATCATCGTTGTGTTATATTTTATGTTAATTATTTTGCCACTAAAAATTATAAATAAATTAGCATGATGTATATGAACATTTAATATTGCTAATTTCTTTTTATAGTATAATTTATCTATTGTAAAAACCTATAATAGTTATTTACTTTTTAAAATTATTAGTATACCATTTTTAACTTATCTGTAAATAAAATATAAAAAATGTCATATTCATACCCTAGTGGCCTAAAAAGTTTATAATTTGAATCTAAGTTTGATTTTATCCAGAACCCACTTATCTAATGAAATTAAGAAAACTTTTAGGGGAATTTTATAATATTATAATATTATTTTTAACTTTAATTATCCAATTACCCTTAAAAGAGGTAAATAAAAATATAATTAAGTTACTATTCAACAAAAATTAAGTTGATATTATTAGACAAAAAAATTCATAATTATTACAAACATTTATGTCCAATTTCTAAAATTCAATCCACATAAATAACTAAATTATGTTTTACATAAATCTCCTAGATGCGGCAAGAAGGCAGGTAAAAGAGACGTTCAAAAGTGTAATAAGTTTTTATATAAAATTTCATTATAAAAAATGATTCAAATGAAATAAATTGCGTAAATATTTGTTTTAATGGTCTATTATGACTATATAAATAAATATATACAATAATAAATATTTATATAAAAAAGATATATGTTATCTACAATACAATATTTTTCATTATTCAACAAAAATGAAATATCTAAGAAAAATACTAAAAATTAACCCTATGTAAATTTTAACATGAAAAATTAAAAAATGATTTTTATTTTATCAAATTAAATTAATTATAATTTCAAAATTTAATTTTGTTATCCTTCAGGAAGTACATGAAAAGTAGTTCACTTAAAAAAAGAGAAGTTTTAAACATTAAAAAACATTAACAAAATTTATATTTTTCATTATCAAAAACATTAGAAATAATATTTTAATATTGGTTATTAATATTCATATTACTATTTTAACAGATATTTTATATCAATATAATTTAAATAATTACAATAGCAAAGTCTTGTTTCGCGGAAACTCATTGTTGTGTGTAACACATGCCAAGTCAATGTTGTTTGTAGTGAAAGATTACCATTGTGTTATGTATAACATAATCAAAACATGCTGATTTTATATGCTATAAAAAAATCTATATTCGGTGTTACATGAAATGAAAATATCAAAAAAATTAAATTAATTCCTAAAATAAAATAACAAAATCATGGGGTGTTAAATTCTACCCCCCTTAAAATGAATTTCACCCTCGAAATTCATCTAGGCTATAAAATGTTTAATACATGAATGTTTCATCAATAAAACCCCACATTGTAAAAACAAATACTAACACTTCCTTTTAAAAAAATGTTAGAAACATAGTTGTTTCCCAAAGTTAATCATAACTTGGTTTTCACATAGAAGACCCTAGGTGATGATTTTGGCATGCTGGAAAAGGTTATATAATCATAAAGATTGATAAATATCACTAATAATAAGAAATTGGGACATCTAAAGACTATTATCAATCACAATAACAAAAACTAAATAAATGTTAAAGAGGTCATTGATATCATCAAAAATGAAGAAAACATGACAACCTTTTACATTATGATTACTTTCATAATATTAATGACTTTCCAATAAAATTTATACTTAATTGATTTCAGAATAACTTGACCTATTTGTGTACCTGTATCAATTTTCACTCAATCTCATATTCTATTAAATGTAGGTGAAATTTTCAATCTTGAACTATTAGAAAAACAAGAGAATAATGATAGTTCATTCTATCTATCTTCAACAAAAAGGTTAGAATAAGTAATAAAATATTTATAAGTCCACCAATGATGAGATAATAATTTAATTTCAAAAAATTATCCCATGTTTATCACAAAATTTCTATAAATGGATAATCAAAAAATCGTTTCGAATGATGAAAATCCGACACATCATAAATAGGTTCACTAAATCACCTTAACATTTTTCTCCCATATATAATAAGGCAGTTCTTGGTTCTCACCTTGTAATCATGTGAATACCTTAATCATGTATTCAAACGAAACATTGACATTACATGAATTACCATAAATCTGTACAAAAAATATTCATTTTTCCTTATTGAAATGTTTATTAGATATCTTACATAAGTCCAAAATGTTATAAACTTCACCCAAGATAGCATAAAAACTTTCTAACAAATCCATTATCAATTTAAATAAAATCATCACCATCTAATTTACTTGTTCATATCCATTATATATTTATCAAAATATGATTTTCTCATCGTCAAGAACATATTAAGGGTCATCCTTCCCTTTATCACATATTTAAAAAAAAATATCACCATATTACCTCAATCTCTTTTCACGGTTACCAGAGCTATTCATCATATGCTCTTAAATAAAACTGGAAAAACTAAAGTGCACTGATCATTATATGCTCTCTTATTTCATAATACCATTAGTGAAATATTACAAAATTATTCTTCTATACCATTACATAAAAACATTAATCATATAACATTATTCTTAAACCATTACATAGGCATCATCCTCTCAATATTTCTATGAATATGAAATAAAAATCATGTCTTATGGTTCCTCAACCTCAATCTTATCATGATACATTAATTTAATATAAATAATAAAGTAAGAAAATGACATAACTTTCACACGTAAATTGTGGAATATTTGTACTCAGTAGTGTAACCAATACTCATACAACCTTCTGGATTCTCATCATGAGATTTTCATTTAGGAAATTGATTTTCAAAATTTCAATACTTTCTTCATATGAATCATTTAATGTTAACCTTGTTCATTCTAGTTACCACTGTAATGTCCTTGATTTTCCATGTAAAATTTTTAAAAAATTATATTGGATTATTTAGAGACTGAGCACTATGATAGAACATGATTCTGAGGCATGGGGTTCCTGGAATACATGTTTGAACTATTTTTATGTTTATTAAAAATAGTGCATCTGTTTGGTTTTAATAACTTATAAATAGGTGCTTGCATTGAAAATATGAGGTAAACTTCCATCTTAGAAAAGTGATCTTACCTTTGGTGGTTCCTGACATCAGTTGGCGTGGGTCAGTTGCAAAAGTTAATTTATGAACTTTTTAAGAGTCTATTAAATAAACCTAAAAATTTATTTTATTTTATTTCTTAAACCCTATGTAGTGACTCTGCAACATTGTTATGTGGTGACTCAACAATGATGTAGTAAAACATCGTAGCAATGCTAAAACACTTTAACATATTTCCACCAATAATCATAAGTAGGGAACGACGTTAGAATTCATGACACTAACTAATTTCTCTGGATCTCAATATTTTCCCCGAGGAAGGAAAAGGAAGCTCTCTCACTGGAGATGATGAAGGAAAAACACTGATGAATGATGAACGCTGACGAGAAATGGATCAATAAAATTCATGGAAATATCCCCTTTAATGAAACTTTTTTCCTCCAAATGATCCTCTTTCTAGGTAGGGGTTTTATTTTCATTGTGATTCTTTTCCATGTTCTTGTTTCTAATAACGAACGTGGACCAACCAACAAATAGGTTGTCCCATGGTTCGATCATTCTTGTAGGATGGTTAAAAATTAAAGATTAAAGGGGATAAAAGTTGTGAAATATTTTTTTCTCTTTGTTATTTTCAGCTTAAAATAATGGACCAAAGCCGACACTAGCAAGGAAAAGGTTTGTTCTAAGGGTGTTCTTGTGATATTTCTCTCCCATGTTCTTGCATTCTTCATTGACAGACCCTCATAGCCGCATTAGGATTTTCCTGGAGGTTCCGAACATGAAAATACCATTATAGTGATGGAAAGATGATCTTGAGCCAACATAAGTGAATTAAGTGACCCAAGAATTATGATGTTATTCCTAGTTTGAAAAATGGGCCTCCATAGCGATGGTGGGGACCCGCAAAAGAGGAGTTGTTAGTGTCAGCGCCAGCAGTGGCTTACAGCTGTCCGCTCTATGGGCAGCGGTGGAGGACCACATGACATAGTGTCCATAGATGGAAGTAATGTCCAATGTCTAGATAGAATGGGTCTTTTTCATCCAGCTAAAGTTCGCACTCAAGTAGGACCACCGAAGGACCCCATGGAAATAGCAATAGGGAGGTTCACGTGGTGACCAACTGTGTTGAATGCAGTGGTCATCCACATTGACTATGATGGGACATGGCGCCCGCCACATCCTGGGAAGATGAACCGGCATGCTCTGGATGGTCATGATGGCACCAATGGGATGATCCGACAGTGGTACGGGTCTATATATTGGGGAGGGTCATATCTGAGGGATTTGATTAGGAAGGACCAGGGTCAGGTCAAACCAGACCCAAACCCTACTAGCCCCTTTTTACATAAATTCCTATACTCTAAAACTGTGTGTACATTTATTAAGATTTTTTTTGGAATTGGGACCCTCACAACAAGGTGGTAATTTGGGATACTCTATGTGACCTTTCATCGATGTTGGCATATGATCAATTGGCTCGGGGAGTATGGACTTTAGGAAATATGCTAAGGATGGAATCTTGTGACTGGTTGTGACTAATATGGAGTGCGGATCCTCCACCACCACAGAGTTTTTCTTTTATGAAGTGTTTCTCCTGCACCCATACGAAGTGTGTCTCCTATGGAGTGTGTCTTCTATGCCAACACGGAGTGTCTCTCCTATAGAGCGTGTCTTCTATGCCTACACGGAGTGTGTCTCCTACACCTACATGGAGTGAGTCTCTTACAATGTATTTATCCTCAGACTTGGATATTCCTGGAATTCCTTATTATATATATATATATATCATAGTGTGAGATTACTCTAGTGAGTCTTTTGATTGTTCTTTATGGAGGCTAAAATTCGTGTCCCTCTTTAATAGTCTTCCTTTTGTTTTATCTTTGTGGATTTGGGTCCCTACTAATAATTGTCTTATTCACCCGTATACAAGATTCACCCACATGTGTCATGTCTTCTATAGAGGATCGACATCTTCGATGAAGTCCATGGTGGGTCAGAGAAAGGTGGTGCTTCATGGTGACCCAATGGATCTGGGATGCATTAGTGACATTTAGACACCTTAATGTTCCTATACTTTAGGTAGTGTTTTTTTGGATGAGATCCAAAAGAATGTACTTTTCTACTACATTTGGGATTTTATTCTACAACATTTACCTTTTGGTATGTACTATTACACATAATGGTTTTCTTTGTGGGATGCATATCTGTTTACTCAATGGTTTTGGTTTCAGTACATTATCATGGGGATAGGTACATGTGTCCATGTTCTTTGGAAAATCCCCCCCCACTTGTGGGAAATTCCTACTAGGTGCTAGTCACTAACCCCAAGACTTTGGAAGGCAGGCATGGGGTAGTCACAAAATTAGACCCTTGGGGAAGGTTACGAAAGAGGGGTATCATAGGGTGGTTTAGTTTTACCTTTGTTTTGGGGAAATAGTGATAACTGTTTCAAATTCGTCTTTCATGATTGGGAACCCAGTGTTGGTGCAGTTTCTGACGTATCCATTCACTGGGTCCTTGAATTCTTCTTCCCCACATGGTACATGAAAACACTACTTTCATGGGAAATTAATGGTTCATGCATCATATAGGAATTTATAATGTTCTCATGTCGTTCTTGAGTTAGAATAAATTCACCAGGGATACTCAATTGAATCTGGTACATCTTGTTCATTTTAGTATGCTTCCACACTTGTAGCTATCCATGATTTCAGGGGATGGCCGTGAGGATTCTCTGTCGAGTGATGAGACATCGATACAAATACCATTTCTAGAGATAGAACCTTGTGGTGGTGTACCAGTAACACCACAACACATAGTGCAGCACTTCCTACCGGCATTACTGGTAGAGGATGCACACATGCTCAGTGTGTTGCATGAGTTTCAGATATAGAAACATCATAGGTTCAAAGGTGAGATAGAACCTCAGTTAGGTGAGGACTGTTTATAGGCAATTACATGTGTTTTCTGTCCCATTATGACACCACATGACTAGATGATGATCCTATCAATGAGTCTTCTACCGGGAATGGTGGGGAGATGATTGAGAATGACGATCCATACACATGAGAATGTGAACCTCTCCTAGATATACATTGAGCATCCATTCAAGGAGGAGTTCTGTCTAGTGACATTATGCTATGTGCATATATAGGAGCTCCTATATCAAGAGGAGGACAACTAGACAGCGGTAGAGTAATCAAAACAATCACATTTCTTTATCGTTACTCTATATTCATTGTGAGGACCACATTAATTAGGGATCGCACGTTCAATGAAGGAAAACTATGGGAGGTCATGGTTTCCATGATATACCTTAGTATCCCTAGGCATACTAGTGTTCTAGAGAGAGATCTACTAGTAGAGAGGTTTCTTATAGAGCAGGAACCGGTGGTGGGAGCTACCACCGGGCGTCAGGTAGTTGGGTGTTCGATGGAAGGTATCTAACAGCTAGCGCATGGGCCTAAGAGGACAAACGCATATAGGGGATGACCCCAAGACTTGGGAGTAGTAGATAAAAACTCCCAGGGTAGAGCATGTAGGCTGAAGAAAGGATTGTGCTGCATGTGCGATGGTCAAGGATGTATGCTTAGGGATTTTCCGACCAGTCGTACGATAGGACATGATATGGTCTACTAAACTCCAAGGTAGCGGTAGAGGTTGAAATAGGGTAGTTTGCCAGGTGGTGGATGTGGAAGAGGGGCGGGACGGCAACAAGAGGTGGAAGGAGGTTCATGGAACTACCAGCACCACCCACATGTGGTCCACCTCGAGCTCAGGGAGCTAGTGGATAGGGGAGAGGATAACTCCAGGCAATGGTGGCTTACTATCCCCTGACCCCTAGGATGATTAGAGGTATGATTTGTGTATTTTCCACCCTTACAGTGGTTTTGATAGACATGGGTGTCTGTCACTCTTTTCTCCTCATGACCCTTTTTTTGAGATAATGAGGTTACAATGGAAATATTGACATGATACCTATGCTTAGAGACTCCTACATGAAGAGATTCAATGATCACACACTAGGGCCGATAGTGTTCCCTTAGTCTTGGGGGTGAGAGTTTCAGTTGGGATCTCTTAATGTCATTGTCAAGGCCCTATGAAATCATTCTAGGTATGGACAAGTTATCCATAGTTCATTCTCAAATCTATTATTTTTTGCACATAGTGCGGTGTGTCTATGAAGATGAGACCATGCATTCCTTTATTAGTAATGAGGGAACCAGAGTACTGTAGGATGTACTCAAACTTATGAGGGTACATTATATCACACAATAGTTATCTAGAATGACCCTTGGTGTAGTGGATGAGATGAGTCCTCAAATTCAAGCAGTGGTGGATAATTACGAGGATGTCTTTTTAGACGATGTTCCAAGGCTACCTCCTCCTAGTGAGGTATACATTAGCTTTGACCTATTTCCCGAGAAGACACTGATATGTACAACAACATATCAGATGGATCCTATAGAGATTTTGGAATTTTAGGTACATTTAGAGGACTTACAGTGGAATGTCTTTGTGAGGCGTAGTGTTTCACAATGGAAATATTTTGTTATGTTTTCCAATAAGGCAGATGCGAGTTGTAGGTTACGTGTGGAGTTATGGTGCCTAAATCAGGTGAAAATGAAGAAATATATTAGGACCTTATCTTGTTGATGAGATGGCCAAAAAGGTCTGAACTATTCAACAACACATAAGAGAAACTCATAGTTGAAAAAAAAGTTATGCTGATAACCGGAGAGAAGAACTAGTGTTTGAAGTGGGTGATAAAGTATTCTTACGAATATATCCTTGGAAGAGAGTAATGAGATTTGGAAAGAAGGGAAATATGAGCCCTAGGTATATTGGTCCTTTCGAAATAATGGATCGTGTTGGGAAGGTTGCTTACCGATTGGAACTTCCACCAAATCTCTCTCAAGTTCATGATGTGTTCCATGTATCTCTCCTGAGAAAGTTCATACATTATCCTTCACATGTACTAATCTCAGAAGTTGTACCACTGGAGAAAGATCTTTCTTATGAAGAACAGTGACATATATTATGGATTGTACATAAAAATTTCTACGAAACAAGACCACTCACTTGGTTAAAGTTTTATGGATGAACCACCAATTAGAAGAAGCAACATGGGAACTTGAGGATATGATAAGGGAGAGGTATCCTCATCTGTTTCTCACGAAATGAAGAAATTTGAGGGAGAAATTCATTTTAAGGGGTGTATAATGTAACACCCAGAGATTTTATGAGCATTATTTTTTTTATGTCTTATGTTATACGCAACACTAATAGTATCTTTCACTACACACAAAACTGGCTCCACTTGCGTTACACGCAACAGCAACCTTCCTCGATAGCTTGTGTTGCACGTAATGCCATGTTTCACTAAACAATGATATATTATTATACTATGAACTAGAAGTTATGAAAAATATTAATGGAATTTTAAATTTTATAACATTATAATTCATCTTACACCTTTTCTAGAATGAGATATGAAAACAAAATCTATTTTTCGGAAAAAAGAAGTATTTTTCAAAAAATGCAGTTTTACCGCCTTTTGATGGCGCATCAACATTAAACATAATTTTTGAAAAGTTTATAAGTTAAATTTTACAAAATTAACTTCTTATTTTGAATCAGGATATAAAAATTTACATTGGATAAATTTTTGATACTTTTCAAATAACTTTCATATTTTGATGAATAATAAAAATACGCTAAATTTATCTTAAAAACAACTTTTTTCATCAAGATAATTTATAAGGTTAAATGATAAAATTTAATGGTTTTAAATTATAAATAGAATATATCTTAACCATTTAATATAATGTATGTCGTTACCAATTATTTTTCATTTAATTCATAGATAAAAACATTTCAATCTTTGACAATGTTTTAACTTTTAAAACGTGTTTTCTTAACAACGGGATTAATTTCTACAAATTATGTGTTTTGAATAATAAAAAATGGATTCCATATTTTTATTAAGTGGGTCCAAATTATGTTAATAGGTTACTTTTATTTTTTTTTATATTATGAATAGTAACAATGTCAATTTTTATTTACTACAGTTAAAGGTAAATCGGGTAATTAAGGGTAAAAATAAGATTATAAAATTACCCTAACACCTTCCAAAATTCTATTGGATGAATATAAGTAGACCCATATCACCTAATGGTTAGAATATATTCTTTTTATGGACTATTTACCTTGAAATTGATATAATTATATTTAAAACCAAAGAAAGTGACAACATGTTACTCTCTAATATCTTATAAGTGTAATAATTTTAATTTACGGATAAAATTCATAACACTTGGAACATAAATTGTCTCCAGAATGATAATAAAATTATATGCAACATGTGATTTTATTTATAATTTTTATGGATTAAATAATTATCATTAATAAAGACACAATTGTTATGTTGAAATTATTTTATTGATTGAAATATTAAATAAATGGTTTTAAAAATATTAAAATAAATATTATATAAACTATTTAATGTGATACCTGAACATTCTAGAATAATATTAAATATTAGGAATCAATTAAATATTTGGGTTCGAATATATCCTCTGTGTGGATTTTTTTTAAATTTAATAAATGAATAGTGTTAAATTTGACACTATTGTTATTTTATAAAAATAACATATTATAAAATTGTTTAAAAATCAAAAAAATATTTAACAATTATATATTTAAATTTATATGGTCTAAAATGTCATACCTTATCCAATTATGGACAATTTAGAACACATAAGTAATTATTTATAACAATTTAAAATTTAGAATTTTATTACCACAAATAAAATTAAATAGATTAAATAAGGATAAATCAATATGATAAGGTTTAAAATAAATTCAAAACATGTCTAAATTTTATTTTTTGATGATATTATAACCGTATATAATCTGATCTTCGAATTGAGTCATTTTTGGAGGTTTTTATGTGGGGTTGTAAATTATTATAAATTATTATTTCTTATGTTTCCAAAGGTGCCCCTCTCCTCCCTTATAAAAGGGAACCTCCTCCCTCTCCTCCTTACACCATTTTGAGCCTCATGCTCGGCCACCCATGGCCAATTTCTCTTCCCCACATTCCTTGAAACATACTAGAGGTTTAGGTATTCTTCAAATACCAACTTTAGTGCCCTAAGAGGAGGTTTAAAAGAAGCGCGTCGAAGAAGAGGTAATATCCTTTACCGATCCATTCAAATTTATTTCTTCTTCTAATTACTATTATTTATTCATTTAATTATAAAGTAATAAAATCAGTATCACACATATACTGATATGTTATTATAAATATGAAACAAACCTATTTCACCTTCTATCCATCCTATGGAAAATGAAATCACCACGCGTGCGTACGTACGAAATATCGTCCCCACGCCGTGGTGTAATCTGTTTTCCACCACCACCTTACATGGATGGGTATAATGGTGTAAATAATAACTATATATTATTATTATAAAATGAAACTTATTCTGAGATATTATATTATCCACTCCAATACAATTAAATAATTATGGGAATGATATCGTCGCTCGTGCGTACGTACGGCTTACCGTCTCCTTGATGCGATGTGATTCATTCTACATGGTCTTCATTAAACCATGATTATATAAACTAATTGAATGTATAAAAATTATATATATTATACTAATAGCATTCTGTAAATGATGTAGCTATAACCTAAAAAAGTAATAAGAATTTATTTGACAAAATACGCATAAGAACATAAAGAAATGAACACTCTAATAACAAGTCGCAATGCAATATTACTAATAAGAAGTTAATAATATGACCATATATGATATCATAAAAATGATTATAATTTTGGAATAATTAAATGACATTATTTAAATCATTATATAGGAGGTTCAGATACGTATAAAGCATATCAGACCTAAGGTAAGAGAAAATCTGGAAAACTCATTTTTATCCAAGATTTTTTATACTTCAGAATTTACTGGGGCATATTTATCATCCACATCCAAGTTTCCATAATATGTAATATTATTTCTATACTCCTAAAATTTATTAAATCCAATTCTACCTATTGGTTAATTTTAAGTAATAGTTATGAAAGGAATATTTTGTCGTTTTCAGTATGAGATACTTTTTGTCTTTTTCAGCCAAAGTATGAGAAGAATGTTTTTTTAACTTATACCACCTGAATAGATTTTTATGATTTCATAGTAGAATATTTACATGAAGCTTAATTTACATGTTTTCAACATTATATTCAATTATATTCTTTTAGTTTAAAATTTTATGACATGTTAATAAAGGAAAAATGTTTTTGAAGTAGAAATGATGTTTTCCTCAAGAATGGAGTTCAAGTTTTTTGTCAAAATTATTATCCATATAAGATAATAAATGGTTCTATTTTTATCCCTATTTTTACATTTATTTTATTATGTTATGATAGAAATTTTTTATGAAGCCCTTTTATCTTATTTTAATTATGTTATGATGGCATGATGTTTGAGAATCCCATTTTTATTACATGGGTTCCGCTATGATGTATGATTTATGATTTTGTGGCACACATAAGAATGGTTTCATTATGAGATGGGTGGGACCTATATATCCCTTCAATGAATTAGGTAAATATTTATATCTCATGAGATAGACATGGTTGGAACAGCAAGTTAATCGGGTTCTGTGATACAGGACTGCAACGAGGAGTGATCGCGGTTCAGAAATGGACTTTGTCCGCTATGATAGTCTTGTAAATGAGTCTTGACTAATTTGAAATGATTTTCTATGATTATGTGTGTATGCCACAATGTTCCATGTTTTATGTTATGATTATTGGGATTACATTTCACTACTATGATTTATCCCATGTCATGATATTATGATCTCTTTTGTAGGATAAGATTTTCAAAATGTTATGTTCTTATAAATATGATATGATTGATATTTACATTTTTTACCCTTACTGAGAATTTGAGCTCACCCTTTTGTATGTTTTCTTTTCCCAAGTCAGGAAGAAGGGTATTAAGATGGATATGCCAAAAGAGACTCTAGATATGTTGAAATAAGAGGGAGACAATGTAGATGATTTATGAAACACTTGTTTATGTTTCCCAATTTCTAAAGACACTATACTTATAGGTTCCTATAATGTTTTTGCTATATGTTGTAATAAGTATGCTTCAATTCTGAAGTAATAACAATGTATGTAAAGTATTGGTCGTTATAGTTCCCATAGAGGTGCTACCTCTCCTGTTAAATGACTTAACTAAGATATTCCCATGAGAAAGTTAGGATAAATTAGTTTCCCAACATATATATATATAATGTTTATAAACTCCATTAGAGCGATCAAAAAGGGTTGATGTGGTTGAAAATCGAACATATACGTATAACTCATATTTGATATCTCTTTTAATAATAGAAATTTTGAATTTAGGTTAGCACAGTACTAGCTATATTATAACCCCATTGTCACTCTCATATAATTACCCTTTTTCAATAATTTTGTTCATTATGACACATTTATAAATTATATTCATTGAAAATTATATTTAAATGTTTGTATATAAAAACTAGAAATCAAAAATATTAAATGGAGTTTTAATTTCAATATAATCAATGCAATAATTTAACTTAACTAATTTTTTACTCATAAATAAGTAAGAAAATACTATTTTCTAACTGTAGAGGATTTGGTTACGGATAATATTCCATTAAACCTAATAATAATGTAACAAATCACTAGAAATCACATGATATACTATTCAATCCAGCATGTTCATACCTATCAATCCCTATCTATTATACACGATACTTGAAAAAGTACAACAAACCTAGGATGATGGTCAAATAAAACTCAAACTACCCATTGTATTTGAAGCATCCGTTAAAATTATGATGGTTATGAAGATTTATGATTCTCTTCCTAGGTTTTGAATATTGTATCTCTTGACTGATCTCAATATTGTTGGCCATGAAAGTGATCTAATTAAACTTCACAATGACACAACCCTGATTCCAAAACAGTAACCATGTAACATTTGAACAAGAAATAGGCTGTGATCCCTAATCTCTAGATTCTGACCTAAACACTATTGGATTATCTAAAATACTGGTAAATAATTTAAACTCTCACATAAATAAATAAATTATAAGAATACATTCAATAAAAAAGTTTGGAGTATATATATATAGAACAAAAAAAATACTAATACCCATTCTATCACGGAAAAGATGTATGTTGGGGGTACAATTTTTATTAAATAAAAATATATATCTATCATGACATGTATATAACATCATACAGTTATCATAGACAATATATAAGAAAATGGAAAAATGTATGACCCATAAAAAATACATAACAGAAATAGAGGGAAACAAAAAACATGATATAAAGTTATAATACCCCATATCATAGCCTCCTAAATGAGAAGGAATCTCTCTAACACAATATTTGAGTAAGGAAATATTTATCCAGCCTAAAACACCACGAATCATAGATACTATCATCAGTATCTCATGTTTAAAGGTCATTTTCCCTTTCATGGATCACATAAAAAGAGGCCTATATGCATTCCATGGGAACAAGGGTTGGGTGTATATACATATTACCTTGTATAGGTCACCACTAAAACCCTAATATTATATCATAAAACCATGTGTATAATGTAAAATTATAATTTAGGTAAGTAGAAAAGAAATTATAAATTAGTTTATAAAATTAATTCCATTGAATCTAATATAATCATGATCTATTATCATAAAAATAAATTCAGAGACAAAACTAGCCAACCCATCTTTGAAGGATTCTCAGAATCCCTATCATGGAACCATTCCACCACATGTTTCTTAAATATTGAGGATGTCCACCAAATACCATAGTCTAAATGATGTGGTGAACATAAATAGATGTGAATGCCTATGTGTGTCGGTGTGTCTTTCTAAGAGTGTGTTAAAATATATAAATATATACATCTCTATGTGTGTATTTATAATCATCCTATCCTAGGATTTAAAACTCTCCTTTTTAGGAGGAGAAGAATAAATATATCTACTTGCATGCATACGTACATTAGATGTCACTCTCTCCTCATAGAGAGGAATGTATATATATATATATGAATGTCTTTGTGTGACCCTCACAATATATTAGGCATCTCTATTCATAGGGAGGAACATATTATGTGTTTGTGTATATATATATACATACCTATAGCTGGTATACACGTATCAATTCTAATTCCAACATAACAGGGTCAAAAACACATATATTTGTAATACATAGTAAATCATGAGCTACAGATATAAAATACAACTATAGTTGGACACTAATAATAAAAAAATTAAATATCAAAATAAAAAACCTTGAGCACGTAGATTCTAAATCAAAAATCTTTACAAGATGCACCAATGAGGTGTGTTAAATACTTAACATATGAAATTTTATTCTTGGAATCATAAAATGGCATAGAATAATTTCTATATGTGATAGTAGACCAAAAATATGATACCAATATATTTGAATATGTTTAGTAACTTTAACCAATCCTACCATTAATAGCCTTATGTATAATTCATAAACTTGCAAATATATAATAAAAATTTCATAAAAAAAGTACAATTGTATCAAAAATATTATTAATTTACATTGAATCCCATATCATGGAATAATATATAACATTTTTCATGAAATCAAAGTAAAAAAAATTCAAAATTATTCACCTATAGGGAAGAGTAAGTAATGTTAACATGTATGAAAACCTATCACATGAATTTCATAACACATTATGATATGTAATTAATTCAAGATGTATGTTTAATTGAAATTTGACTCATGGAATTATGAAAAAAAGTAAATACAAAATGAGAGTAATTTAATCTATGAAACATGATAATGTCAATATTAATCAGGTAACCTACATCATATCACAATTCAAGTTAGTTGAAGTCATAAATATAATAAATGAAACACAATAGAAGAATAACTCTTCCATATTCATAAGTTAATAAGTAATTATAAATTATTAGTTTTAATAATAACATTTTATTATAATTGTTTTTTATTAAAACACTTATTATGTTATCCCTGACTCTTCCTCAGGCATCTGAATTTATGAAACTATAAGGTTATTAGATAAAATTAATGGTCACCCACCATAACATGTGTATAACTAAAACATAATGATATAAGAATAAATATAATCAAATACCTACATGTTCACAGTTCTTAATTATAGAAACCATATGATTTCATTTTTTTCCCATGAAAAAACTAAATTCAGAGAAACAAGGAGTGGAAAACACACTAAATCATCAATTACTACTTTCTATAACCACAATGAGGAATAAAAATCAATGGCAGATTTATATTTAGAAAGTGAGGTGACAAATAGGTTTATGGACTTTTGGAACCAAAATATTAGATGCAGAAAAAATGGTTGGATCATAAGTGATGGAAATAATGAATAAAGGGTTTGAGAATTCGATATACAAAACATAAAGAAAATAGTCAATGTTTTATTATTTAATGAAATTATATTGAGTGTTGTGTTCATTTTTAAAAAGAAATAAAAAATAAATAAATAAATATTTTATAGTTGTTCAGATAACCATGATCCTGGTCCACTCATAAACCATCTCTGCATTAAGAGAGGATTGGTACACACTATGAAACTCATTTTTTAAGGAATGAGAACTTGTTACAGGTTCTAATTTTTAAAAATAACTGAAGGTATAACAAAGGAATTTTCATAAGTATTTAACATAGTCTATAACCTACCTTTTTTGTGTCATAACCCATAACCTCCTATTTGTTTGCTGAATGACCAAATATACAATAACAACATTTTTTATAAAAGAACAAACTAGAAACTAAAATATTACATGTTATTAAAGAAAACATAATATAAATAAAAAATACAAACAAAAAATAGAAAAATGAAAAATGATATGGATGATGATGTTTAATGATATTTATCACTATAATAACGTAGGATGGTATAGTAGAAGTCTCTTCCTGATTATAGTAAAGAGTGGGAATTCGCATTGCATCATGATTTAATGTGCATCAAGAAAGTTTCACAAGAATGTTGTTAAAAGTTATATTGAAAAATATATATACTGTTGTTTTCAACCCTTGAACTCATCTCTACAGAATTAAACTATACACATTAATTCAAAAGAACTTCTCATATTGTCATGTGATCCACTCAATGGATTCTATGAGATATCACATAAAAATATATTGTTATTTTTATCTGTATAATGAAAAAAATTGAATATAAAATAATTTTGTGTTATTTAAATATTTTATGAAATAATAAAATAAAACTTCTATTATAAATATTATAAAAAACATAAATAGTACACATTTTTTAAAATATAAAAATAAAAAAAATGTATTTTCAAAATATATTAAAATTCATTAAATATAAGAATTATATAAAATGTATATATGTGTATAAAATTTGCTCAATTTTTTTGAAAACATTAAACTATATTGTTTTCAAAATATAATAAAACTATTTTTAAAAATATGTTTCAATTGTAGAAACTAAATTAATAGAAAATATATTTTTACAAAAAATCGTTGAACTAATGGTACATAAAAAATAAATATTTTGAAGTATCATAGTGTTTGTACTACTGACACACCACTGTTACAATGATCTACCACTACAAAAGAGGAACAATAAAACATTGTGCTCTTCTATAAAGAAAATATCCCACATTGGAGTAGGTTATACCATATCTGTAGAGATACCAACACTGTAATAAAAGGTATGTGGTAATACCATTGGTGAATTGGAAAAGTAATCCAACTAATGTTAATATTTTTTTGGTTCTACCACAAATTTCAAATATCTTCCTTAGAGAACAAATGTTTCTAGGTAGAGCTACTATTGGTGATGAATAGTGAAGTTTTCTACCATTGATGGTGACCTAGGATTACTTAACAAGGTCAGAACGTTGATTGTTGGTTAAACAATTGAATAGATATTTTGTCGATGGTAATTGTTGGTGCTCCCATAGATGAGGAATTACTGTCAAGTTGAAAGATGAAATAATATACCATGAGTGGATAGTACTTATGTGAAAGTGTTTAGATTATCAAACATTACTGATACCATCATGGTTAGTGAATGGTACTTCTGTTGTAGGGAGATTCCATTGAAAGTGTATGGGTGATAACATCAGTTCATTTTCAATAGATAACATATCAAGATTTCATTTATCTTCAAATGATCTCTATGCCAAAATGATGAAGTTTCATTCATGTATTTTGTTCAATAATCCATTTTAGACCACGTGGGAGTATGAGTTTAGATGTTCTAATAACCCTCTATATATCAACTCAAGCTCATTCCCATGAAATTGAATTTGAAAAGGTTGAAGATGATTCCTGTTGAAAATGTGATGTGATGGATCCATCAGATGGAATATATGGTCAACATGGAATGGCTTATAAAATTCCCATTACATTTTAATGTGGGTAAAAATTTAATGTTGCTTATTAATCCCCACATTCATTTAATTCTATTATTAGTGTCCAAAATATCGTTCTAAACATATCTCACATAGTTACGAGCGAGATTTGGTGGATCAACTCTCTTTACACCAACACACATATGTTGGATGGTATTTCTTAGGCCCATTATTTTCCACTAGCCCGTATATTTGAGTGTGTTATGGAACTACTCTTCCTGGGAATATACATATCCCTACCTCCATGGTTGGTTCATTATGGCCATCTCTCTTAGGGGGTTGAACATCAGTCCCCTATGTGGTTGAGTGAAGGACCTTTGATCTAGCCATAGGGTGCCCAAATTATTGTTAAAACCACAAATTAGAAAAACATTATAATAAAAAAAATCAAAAAATTGTGCATAAAGAAATTATTAACATAGAAAATTCCAATTTAAAATTATAAATAATCATTAAACATTAATACATTCAAATAAAAAAAATTTACATTTTGAAAATTTTGAATTTAAAAATGTAAGGAAATAGTAATTTATGAAAAAATATAGAATTAATAAATTAATTTAAACACAAAAAATTTCCCATTTTATAATTATAACATGTAACATTTATTAAGGTTTTAAAAAAAATTCTCCCCATTTTGAAATTTATCTAAAAGTACATTAAATTTAAATATTTAAAATAATGATTCATTTAATAAACATCAACTACTTAGAATTAAGAGAGTATAATTATTTTATAAAAAATATCATTGTGTTATAGTATATATAAAAATAGAATGGAGAGTTGGTTTATCAAAAAAAATTATTTTAATCAGAAATATTAGGCTTCTTGTATTCCCATTTCAAATGTTTTTTCTTCCAATGCAAGAAAATATAATGTTTTAGTGAATATATAAGGAAATTTTTTCTCATTATTAACATGTTCTAGAAAAATATCGCCTTTATTTTCTTGGTCCCATGTAAAATGAGATCTGGCATCAATGATTGTTTTATTATAGGGTGTTAGAGAGGGTTTTTTGAATATGAAGTTTCACTAGAATTACCACAAAAGATTTGAATTTTAACAAAATAAATTAAAATCACATAATATTTTTTAATCTATATATTTTTTTAAAAAATATCAATAGTCACAAATATAAATATCTTCATCTATAGATAGTTCTATTTATTGTTGTTTCTTATAACTCCATGAAATTAAAATTTTCCCCGATATTGAAAAATACTCATTGTGTTATTCCAGTCAACCTATATCCTCTAAATTTATAATCATAATAACAAATAAATAAACACAATTATGATTTAAATAAAATAAAACAGTGAAAATATTACCCTTAATATATTTAATTTCCCTCTTAACATCTTTAAGAAGGTTTAATATAATGATTTAATGAAAGCTACAAAATAAAAAATTTATAATATTAAGTCTTATCTAGATGTAGCAAAATAAAATAAACATGATATCATTCTGTTGTACCAATAAATATAGATATTCTTACCAAATTCATCCATTTGAAATTTGGAAATTTTTACTCATTTTTGTTTTTATATTTTTACTAGAATCAATCCAAATCCATTTAACTAGTCTGCTATCATACTTTTCCTGATTCAAGAAAATGTAAAATTTTTTTAAAACAAATAAACAAATTAAAAAATTTAGTTCTTGAAATAATATCCTGTCAAATTCCCCAGAAATTTGTTTATAAAAATCATTCCATAGTTATTCATTTTCTGAACAAAAAATAATATCATCAACAAAAATCTATATAATCAGTACATCATTTAAAACTTTCTTTATCAGCAAGGTTGCATCAAACAACCTTTAAATAAATAATTGTTTTTTAAAAAATAGATTTTATATTTCATTCCATTATCATAAATATTTCTTAGTACTGTATGAATCATTATTACATTTTAAAAAATAATTTTATGTTGGTTATATTCAAATCTAGAGGGTTTTTAACATAAATATAATCAAAATTGCTCGATTTAAAAATGAGTTTTTTATATACATTTGAAATAATTTATATTTTGAAAATAATAAAATTCTAAGATAATAAAAATTACTTCCTTAATATTAATAAGAGAAATAAAATCTTCATTAAAAATTCCATTTTTCTTATAATAACCCTAAGCAACTAGTCTAGCTTTTGTAACTATATTTCTAGGTTCACCAGGATTACTATAAAAACCCATAATGAACCAAATAGTGGTATATCTTTTTTAAATTCAACTAAATTCCTAAATTCATTAATTCAAAATTTATTTAATTACTATTTAATAGTATTTATCATATTTTAATCAATTACACTATTTTCAATGTTAATAGGAAACAAATCAATAACCAAAGATGAATTTTCTTAGTAAAGTAAAACATATATTCTACTTTCAATACTAGATTACACATTTCCAATTAATTTTTCAATGGTATTCTCCTTGCGATTTTTCTCAGATTTATTATCATTTTGGAGATGAGATATGGCCCCCACCCTAAACTGATGCATTCTCATTTTAATGGGAATTGACATAAAAGAATTTAATTCCGAATATTATTCTCACCTTTGATTAATTCATAATATTTCTTATTATTGTTTTTTTATCTAACATAACATATATCGACCCTTCAGAAAATCATTTTCACTTGTTAACATCTTTATATGATTTCTTAATTTTGGAACACCTTAAACATATTACCTCATCACTTTTAGATATGAAATTTTCTAAATTGAAACTTGTATTTAAGATAAATACTTCAAAACCAAATACCCTAAAATATTATACCATAATTTTAATAAAATTTAAAAGTTCATAAGGGTTATTTTTAAAAATGGCATGATGGATACTCTACTAAATTCATTAAAGGTTATATTTATAGCTGCTTCTGAAAAATATCTAGTCACATTAAATTCCAAAACAATTTATCATTCCATTTTTTAAATAGGTTTATTATTTATTTCAACCACACCACTCTAGTATGGGATCCTATAGTTTGGAAAATAATGCTTAAATAAATATTATTCAAAAAAATGAAAATTAAAAATTCAAATATTCAAAACAACTTTCACTTTTGACAGAGATGATTGAAATATTTTTGATGTTTTAAATAATAATTCATAATTCTTATAATTTAGTTATAGTTTTAATTATTTTTTATCCGAAAAATATCTATATGAATCTAATATGGTCATATAAAATTTTAAAAAAATAAAAATGTTTACCAACAGAAAATATAGGATTTATAGGTCCAAGTAAATCAATATGTAATTGTTCGGAGCCTCTAGAATTACTAATATCATTTTTAGATTTAAACTGTTCATTGTATCGATTACCCATCAAATAGGAGTCAGATAAAATTTACAAACTTGTATTTAATTTTGTATGTTTTTAAAAGTATTCATGATTTGATAGTTTGTGAAATACTCTAAATATTTCATGATAAATCCTATTATTCTATATAATTTCATTTTCATCCACTTCATATAAAAACATAACAATTTTTTGGTCAGATCAAAAAAATAAATTTTGTAAACATTCAGTTTTCTATTTTTAGAAAAAAAATTATATTTATTTATTTGAATTGAACATCTATCATTTTAAAAATAACTTTCAATCCACCATCCAAGAGTTTTCATATTCATAAAATATTTTTTAAACCATATTAATAATTTTGAAATAATAAAATCATTATAAATATTAACATCCCCAATAATTTTGATCTTCAATTTATTGTTGTGTCTTAATGTGACTTGGACACCATCACATGAATTGAAAGATATAAATTTTGAAATATAACATTTCATCTACCTGGAGCAACCTTTTTCTAAATATAACGAGCCTATGATAATTATATGGTAGATTTATAGAAATTAAATAATCAAATAGATTGTTTTAGTACAAATTCTAACTTTGGACCAACTGGATTAGTGGTAGAATAAGTAGGAACCCAAATAGATTTAGATCATTTAGTACAATATAGTTTAGAAAATAAATCTATAGAAATGAAATTTTTATTTTTCCTAAATGATTTTGAAAATCTCAGTAAACATTCTTTGACATAATTTTCATTCATTATAAATTAAAAATTGATTACACTTGAAATAAATTATTTTTTACTTTTAATAAAGATAATATTATATATCCTTAGATATAAACTATTGTCACCTGAACCATTCTTTTTAGTGTTTGGTTTCTTCAATGAAATCTTTTATCATCTTTTACTTTACCTTAAAAATATATATAATTTCCCTTTATTATTTAAAATATCATTTTAAATGTTGATGTTATATTTTTAATAGATTATAAATTATTATAAACTTTTATATTAGATCCATAATATAATAACTTATGATTTTATGAGATATATTATTTATTATTTATTTGATGTCCTGGGTTCCACTCTACACCATTATTATCTTGAACTATATGCAACACCATATTATCTTGTAGTATTTGAAAAAGTTTTCTGGGATTGTGTTAAACAAAATTTCATGTTATTTTGATAGATTTAATTTCACAAAAGACCGAGTATAAGTTATTACAAAATATTATAACCTGTCCATTGTACTGACGAGTATGAATAATATTAACTTCCTTCTAAAAAACTATTTAAATGAAAATAAGTTAGACACATGTCGATCTTTTGATGGTTTTTACTTCTTAAAAACCAGATTTCTGGTTTTCTCAATTGGAATTACTTTTAAATAAATTAATGAAACTTATATGTTTTGAATTTGGAAAAATGGATTCAAAATATTGAATCAAAAGTTCCAAATTATGTAAATATATACCTTTTATTGTTTGGCATATTTAATAGTAACTTCAGTAATTATTTTTCTATTTACCACGGTTAAAGGGTAAATTAGGTAAATATGGGTAAAACTAATATTATAAAAATATAAAAATACAATAAAACATGTCATAATATTATTTTATGAGTCATGGGAGACCAAAACATACTTAGGATAATATTTTGGCATTTGGGAGCCACTTGGGTGTGAAAATGACATGTCAAAATAATTAATGCAATGTGAAGGGAAATATAACATAAACATGTATCTTTTTATAAAATAAATCTAAAGGTGGGGTTATATAATTGAACTCTTTGACTATAAATATTAATTATAAATCTAAAAATATTTCCTATAACATGTTATTTTTTTATAATTTATAGAAATTAAATAAATACATTTATTTATGACACAATGATGATGCATTGATTACCATATTAATGAATGATTCAAATAAATGATATTATAAATATTAAAATGAATGAAATTTAAAACATTTTATGCCATAAAAAATTATATGGATTATTATAAAATGTTATATTTGAGTATATTTGGTTTTTTCTATTCATTCAAGTTGTTATATCTTTAGAAAAATTAATTACTAAATAGTGTCAAAATTAACAAAAATGTGTTTTTAAAAGAAATAAAAATTTATTAAATGATATAATAGTAATAAAAATATAATATTCATAAAATAAATTATATAATTTTAAATTTATTATTAATTATCCAATTTATATTATCTTGGAATTTTATTGAAATTTTTTTGACCATATAGTATAAAAATACAAGAAGGCATGGTAAGAGTTAATTTATTTAACTAAGGCCTAATGCCAAACAATAACATTATATTTGTGACCTAAAATTTTATAAAACCTATTGGATGAGATTAAATAGAACCATAATCATATTAACCTCTAAATATATAATTTTGAGCTATTATAATTTGAAAATCAATTTATAATATAAAAATATTTCAAGACTTTCCTAAAGAACTCATCCTCCCTCCAAAAAAAACCACGAAATCTACCCACTAACTAACACCTATCAATCCCCTTAGATCATGAAACATCTATGAAAATAGTCTCCCAATATTCCTACCTTCCTTTTTCAGGCCGTACATCAGTCATAAATCCGTCCTATGAAGACCTTTTGTAAAAATCAAAAAGAGATACTCGAAATAAATGTAATTGTTTTACCACCTCTTTCAAAATTATTTTCTTCTTCTACATACTATTCCTAAGTTGTTACCAAACTAAAGTGATAAATACATTATATTATTCATTATATTATGTTATTATAATTATTTTAGAGCCTTATACCATCACTTATTCATCCAATTAGTAATAATATCATAATGTCTGCGTACGTACCACTTACTGTCTCCATGACGTGGTGTAATTTGTTATTCAACAATACATAATTTGGATGGATATATTTATGGGTATAATATATTTAAATAATGAATATAACATGATAATTATTCATCATAATTAATATATAATTCAATTACATACTATTTAACCATTGAGTAAATAATATCCTCGCCCGTGCGTTTGGACGGTCTACCATCTCCACAATGCAATGTGATTCATTCCTCATGATCTTCATTAACCCATGATAATATACATGAATGTAATGAATTAATATGATATATATTATGATAATTTAATTATTTAAATTATTTAACTATAACCTATGTAGTGGAACTTGAACTTATTCGACAAAATGTTCATAAGAACGGAATGTAGTTTTCATCCCAATAAAGAGTGACAATGAAATGTTACTTACAAACAGATAATAATATAATCATATATGATATCATAAAAATGATTATGATTATGGAATAAGTCAATAACATTATTTAAATCATTATTAAGCAGTTTTTGATATATATAATGGATCTCAGAACAAATGTAGGTGATAATTTTCAAAAGTCATTATTATCTGAGATTTTTTATACATAAGTATTTACTAGGATGTATTGGTTATCCACATACATTTTTTCTAAGTAGTTAATATTATTTTTATTCTTCTACAATGGTTTAATATAAATTTTACCCTATTTTTAATTTTTATTAATCGGTATTAAAGGAATATTTTTTCATTATTCGATACGAGGAACTTTTTGACTTTCCCAACAAAATTACGAGCAATATGTTTTTACATTATAAGGCCAGATTGGATTTTTATGTCTTCATAATTCCATATTTCCATGAAGATTAATTTTAATTATTCCATTTTTATATTCAAATAAATTATTTTCTTATAAAATTTGATGGTATTTGGATAAAATATAATGTTTTTGATGAAGAACATATATTTTCTTCAAAATTTAATCTCAAGTGTTTTGTCAAAATTATTTTCCATGTAAGATGTTTCTATTTAAATAGAATAATTTTTCATCCCCATTAATATTATGATATTTTTGTTTATAGTTTAATTAATTTTTGTAAAGTCATTTATTTTATATGAATTTTGATGGAATAATGTTTAAAAAACCCAATTTTGTTCCTTGGGTTATGCTGTGATGAATGATTTATTATTTTGTTGAAAATGTATGAATGGTTTCATTATGAGAAATTTGGTACCTATATATCTCAATAATGAATTGGGTAATGATTTATGTCTCAAATGATATACATTAATTTAATGGAACGAAAATCTGGTTTAATAATACAGTGCTGTAATGGCATGTAAATCCTGTTCAATAATGGACTTTGTCTACTATGATGGTATCCTATATGATCCTTTTCTAATATAGAAATTATTTTATATAAGTATGTGTTTGAAAAAAGTTCAATTTTTATTCCAATTCAATGTTATCATGATTAATTATCCTTTATGATTTATTCTTTACGCACTGCTAATATTTATTTCATAACTCAAGATTTTTTTATTCAAAAGTTATGTTTATGTTTTGTCATTCGTATGATTATGTTTGGTATGATGTTTTCCATGACTACCCATACTGATCATTTGAGCTCACCATTTCCAAACTGTTTCTTTTCTCATGGATATAAATAAAGGTTTTAAGTAGGAAAAATAATGGGGAAGATCTTTAAAGGATATGTATATGATCTTTCACCAAGCTAGTAGAATGTGTTCCGAGATTCCAAAGACACTAAACTAATATAGTCATTGGGGATATATTTGTGTAATATATTAAGTATGACACAAAATAAATTTAATTCTCATGAATTTCAACCTTGGGTTGTTAGAGTTGGTATCAGAGTGAAGGTTTTGTAATCTTTTGGAAACTAGGATGTGAAAACATTAGTGAGAACCCAAGAGATATTTATAAGGATATATCTAGGGATGTATGATGGATAAGTCCAGTATATGTTTCAATCCTAGGGTTTTTGTAATAATCATGACTAACCAATTTTTAAGCTGAAGATATCATAGATTGAAATATTATATGTAATTTACATTACTTATGTGTTTCAAATCTATGATATGTATTTCTCAAACTTTACTCTCTTTTATTTCTTATATTATCCAATATCTAGAACTAAATAAAACATTTTTCACCATTGGATGTTTTAGAAATAAAAATTATGGGTATTAATAAGATAACTTTCTGATTTAGAAGCATCATGAAGAAAATCCAGATAATAGTTTGGGTATTGGTCATACTGTTGAGTATAAAGGGATAGTGGATGATATGTGAAAGATATGTGATGTTATTACATTATTATTTACATTAAACATAAGTATATTGAGGTCGAGAAACCTTAAAACATGATTCATATTTTAGTAAAGAATAAGACAATGGATCATAAGAAATGGTTTAAGAATAAATCTGGATGACTGAGGTGTATTTGTTTTATGATTCAAATATTATTTTATATGAATCATGGAATATATAAGTGTTTTCATTATATGTTTTTCATTAAAAATTGTAATGGAACTTTTTGAATAGATCTATAGTTCCAAATAGTGATTTAAGGGTAAGGTTATGTACTTGGAGTACGCATAATTTAGGGAAATATTACCCTTAATATGCCTCTTATTTTATGATAATAATTTTGAGATAATGATATGTTAGATTTGAATAAGTAAATTGGATAATGCTTGCTTCTTGGGAACTAATTATGGAGTTTTTTTAATATAGGGTTATGAAATCATGGATGAAGTATATAATGTTTTGAAACATAAGTAATAATCCATTTTGATTTGTAAAAAGGAAACATGCATGTTTTTAATAATGATATTTGATAATTCAGGTTGTTACCATGAGTCAAGAGAATACATGATAATGGTGTTCGCATTTTTTGAATGTGACCAATTAGAGATACCTTATTATATACTGGGGATAAATGTTAATTAGAGTTTGTAAACCTACATCTATAGTTTTGGGTTTTAATCTTTCATAATTAGTGCAAGGTTATCAAATTTTTTTAAAGGGTAAATTATGAATCTGTTGAACTTTGTTAGAATAAAGTATTATGTCACCATATATCAACTAATGAATGTTTGATAACATGTGATAAACATTATGTTCAGTCAGATGGAATGGCCTATCATCTTATTTATGGATCACATGATCTGCTAACACATTAAAAATGAATAATTAAACATCATTTTAATGAATTATAGTTGAAGTTGAAATTGTTCAAGGAAGGAAAAACAATAATATTTTACTGAAATAAAGTAATTATTTCTTCGTATGTTCATCAACATTACGGAAAGGATCTTCAACAACAAAAATTTTATCTTAGTACATTCTTATTTGATGAATTATATGGTTCTTTAACTCTTCATATATTTACAATATTTAGTTACTAAATTTATCCAAACCGTGTTCTCTAACACGTTCCATCCGAACTTGATGGTTAGATTTTTCATCCATGTCCATTTTTTCACTTCCCACCTATGATCTCCTATGTGGAATCTCAGTGATGAGTTAATTTGGGAAACTGTTATGCTTCATACATTTCTTTTTAAAATAATGTTTTAGTATTTCTTTTTACGATGTGGAATTTTATGAAATAAACTTTTATGTAGTATACATTTTATAAACCTGACAAATTTTGAGGGAGAAATTAATTTTAAGGGGGTAGAATATAACACCTTGATATTTTATGAGATAGATTATTTTTAATTCCTTTGATGTCTGGTGTTGTATGTTACACCAATATTAGTTTTCACTATACGAAAAAATTTATTAGCTTTCAATATATGCATCATTATTTATGGATTGTGTTATACACAGTTTCCAATTCATTTTATAGAATTAATTTCACACAAGACCGAGTATAAGTGATTTTTAAATATTAATACCTAGTCATTATATTGGAGGGTATTAATAGAATTAACTTCTTTCTAAAAAACTATTTAAATTAAAATTAGTAAGTCTAAAAAATAATAAAATCACTCTTTATGGGTTTTATTAGTGTAATATATATGTAATATATAAAATTTAATGTTTTAAATTCGTCTTATATGAATTTTATAAATTATATTAGACCATATTCAATTTTTTGGATAAAATAAGTATGTATCAAAAAAATAGTTTCACCACCCTTTAATGGAATACCCATTTTAAATCTAGTATTGAAAACTATATAAGTTCTATTTGACATAATAAAATTCTTATTTGAAATAAGGACATAAAAATATACCTTATATGAAATTTTGGTTTTATTCTGATGAAATTCATATTTTGATGAATGGTAAAAATTACTGCATTTTAATTAAAATACATCTTTTCATATAATTTATTTATAAAGTTAGATTATGATTATAATTGGTTTTAAATTGTAATGGGATTATTTTTTATCTTTTAATATAATTTTTGTGGTTGTATTTAATTTCACATTGAAATTAGAGAAAAACACATGTCGATCTGTTGATAGTTTTTACTTCTTAAAACCCCTCTTTATAGTTCTGTCAAGGAGAATTAATTTTATATTAATTAATGAAACATTTTTTTTGAATTTGGAAAAATGGATTCTATATTTTGAATCATATGTTCCACATTTTTTAAATAGTTACCTTTTAATTTTGGACATTATGAATCGTAACTTTAGAAATTATTTTTTTATTTACCACTGTTAATGGGTAAATTAAGTAAATATGGGTAATATAATAATTTAATAATATAAACCTACTATAACATGTGTCTAAATCTTATTATATGAGTCATGGGTGACCAAAAAACATAGGCCGAACTTTCGACATTTGGGAGCCACTTGGGTGTGAAAATGATATGTTCTAAAAATTAATTTAATATAAAGGGAAATATAACATAAACATGTATATTTTTAATAAAACAATTTTAAGTTGGGGTTATATAATTGATCTCTTTGACTATAAACATTAATTAGAAATATAATAGTACTTCCTATATCATGGTGTTTTATTTATAATTTTTAGACATTAAATAAATTTATTTATTTATAACATAATGTTGATGCAGTGATTACATTATTAATGTACGATTCAAATAAATTATTTTATAACTAGTAAAATAAATGTCATTTGAATATTTTGATGCAATCCAAAAAATTTATGGATTTTTATGAAATTATTTATTTTATTTATTTTAGTTTTTTTGAATCATTAGTGTTTTTGTAACTTAAAAAATCAATTACTAAATAGTGTCAAAATTGACATAAATGAGTATTTAAAAAAATTCTATTTTATTAAATAACATAACAGTCATAAAAATATGAGATTCAGACAACTAACTAGATAATGTTAACAATGCAATTAATGACCACTATAGGTTATCTTGTAATTTTACATTAAATATGTTGAATATATAGTATAAAAATACAAGAAAACGTGGTAAGAGTTAATTAATTTAACTAAGGGTTAAATACAAAAGATAACGTAAAATTTGTGACCTAAATTTTTATTAAACATATCAGTTGAGAGAATTTAGACCCATAATCATCTTATATTCTAAAAATATCCCATTAGTTATATTATAATTTTAAAATAAATTGGTAATAAAAAATATTTCATGATATTCCTAAAGTGCCCCTGCTCCCTCTTATAAAAGGCCATGACATCTAACCACATACTCACACCACTAAATATCATTGGATCATCCAAATTTTGTTCATATTATCTCCCAATTTCTCTCCCTTCCTTTTATAGGCCACACCTTGGTCATATATCTGTTCTAAGAATACCTTTGGTGCAAATCAAAATGAGATACTAAAAAATGTAATTGTTTTGTCACCACTTTCAAAATTATTTTCTACTTATACATCCTCTTAATATGTAGTTTCCATACTAAAGTAATAAATTCAGTATCATCTATATTATTATATTTTATTATAACTTGTGGAAAACTATATATCTCTTATTATCATTCATACGAATAACAATATCACCATGCGTGCATACAGACGCCTTACAATCTCTGCGTCATGGTGTAATATTCTATTCAACAATACATAATTTGGATGGGTAGAATGATGAATATAATAGATGTAAATAATTAATATAATGTTATTACTATTAATTATAATCAATATACCTTCAAATTCTATACCATTTAACCATTAAGTGAATGATATCATTGCACGTGTGTACTTACGACCTACTGTCTCCATGATGTGATGTGATTCATTCTACATTATCTTCATTAAACCATAGTTATATACATGAATGAGAAGAATAAATATGATATATAATATAATTATATAATTATGTAAATTTTATAACGATAACCTATGAATTATACAATGAACGTATCAGAAAAAATGTGCATAATAACATAAAGTAGTTAATATCTGAATAAAAAGTGAAAATGAAATGTTACTAACAAATGGATGAAAATATAATGTTATATGATATCATAAAAATGATTATCAATATGGAATAAGTCAATAACATAATTTAAATTATTATATAGGAGGTTTTTATACATAGGAAGGATATCAGACCTACGGTAAGGCATAATTTTGAAATTTATTTATTATCTGAGATTTATTATACGTAAGTATTTAAAAAATTATATTTATCATCGACATCAATGTTTTCTAAGTATTTAATATAATTTATGTTCTTATAAAATAAATTTAAAATTAGTTTTACCCAATGGAGAATGATTATTAAATGGTAATAAAGGAATATTTTGTCGTTATTAGATACAAGGTACTTTTTGACTTTTCCTAAAAAAGTACAAGGAGAATGTATTTTTAACCTTGTATGGAATGATCTGATTTTTTTCATCCTCATAATGCCTTTTTTCCCTGAATTTTTATTTACAGGATTTAAATTTTATATTACAATAAATTATTTTCTTTTAAAATTCAATAGAATTTGGAACAAAAATGTTTTTGAAGAAGAATGTGTATTTTCCTCAAGAATTAATTTCAAGTATTTAATCAAAATTGTTTTCCATATAACATGACACTCTTTAAATGGAGTGATGTATCAGTCCCCATTATTACTATGATTTGGTAGTTTTCATACTTGAATTATATTTCAAAAACCCATTTATTTTATATGGATTATGATTTAATGATTTTTAAGAAACCCATTTTGGTTTCTAGAGTTATGCTCTGATGAATGATATATATTTTGTGGCACACGTAAGAATGAATTTTTTATAAGATGGGTGGGAACTATATCTCGATCCAATTAATTGGTTAAAAATTAATATCTTATTAAATTGATATGAATGTAATGTCAAGTAAATATGTTTCAGTAATATAGGGCTGGAACATCAAGTAAACCAGGTTCAGTAATGTAGTTTATCTACTATGATGGTCTTTGATATGAGCCTTGGCTAATATGGAAATGATTTTTTATACTTATATATTTACCAAAAGTTAATGTTTTCTAATAATGCTATTTTATCATGATTAATGTTCCTTAATTATTTATGTCTTATGTATTGGAAATATTTATTTGATAACTCAACATTTTGACATTCAAAAGTTATGTTCATGTTTTTACATTCTTATGTTTGCATTTTTTCTGATATTTTCCATGTTTACCCTTACGGAGAAGTTAATCTCACCCATATCATATGTTTTCTTTTCCACTGGATATAACGAAATTATTTAGGTAGGAAGACTAATGGGGAAGATATTTATTAGAGATATTGATGATCTTTCACCAAGCTATAGTAATGTGTTCTGAGTTTACAAAGACACTAAACTTATACAGTATTACGACATCTATTTGGGTAATGAATTAAGTATTCTACAAATTAATTGTAATTCCTATGTATATAAATCTTTTTCTATTTGAGTTGGTATCAGTGTGAAGGTTTATTAAACCTTTGGAAACTAGGATGCTAAAACATTAGTGAAATCCTTAGAGATATTTCTAAATGTATGTTTGTGGATGTCCTAAGGATATGTCAAGTATAGGTTAAAATCCTACGGGTTTTGTGATAATCATGAAAAACCTCTGATTAATCTGAATATATCATAGATTGAAATATGTTAAGTAGTATACTTTACTTTTGTTATTCTAATCTATGATATGTATTTCTCACAATTTTATTTATTTACAATCAATTCTGGGTCAATATACATAACTACATAGATCATAGTTAACCATTGAATGTTTCAGATGTAAAAAGTATGGGAATTATAATGATCTATTTCTTAAGTGGAACCATCATGAAGAGAATCATGACAATGGAACGAATATAGGTCATAATGTTTTGGATAAAGAGATTGTAAATTAGATGAGAAAGGTATGATATGTTCTTCCAGTATTGTTTACATTAAACCTATGAAGTTTGAGGTTGAGAAACCATAATAAATTATTCATATTCTTGGAATGTTGATGTTGTTCGATCTTGAGTAATGTTTTAAGAATAAAGTTTGATGATTGAGGTGTATATTTTTTCAAATTCAAAGATTATTATTATTTGAATAGTGAAATATATAATATTTTTCAATATAAAATTTTCATTATGGATAGGAAAGGATATGTTGAATATATTTATGGTGACAAAAACTGATTTAAGGGTAAGGTTATATAGTTTGAGAACACTTGATTAAGGAAAATATAACCCCCAATATATCCCCTATGTTAAGATAATGATGTTTGGATAATAATATGTTATAATTTTATAAGTAAATTGAATGATGGTTGTTTCTTGGGAACTTATCATAGAGTTATTCAAAATAGGTTTACGCTATCATGGATGAAGTATACAACTTTTTGGAACTTAAGCAATAACACACTACGTTTTGTATCAAGGAAACATGCATGTTTTCATTATAAATATCTGAAAATTCAGGTTGTTACTAGGAATAAAGAGATTACATGATGAATGTGTTCTTGTTTTTGGAATATGACTAACCAGAGATACCAAATGATATATGGGGGATAAATGTTACAAATGTTTTTGACCCATTTTCTATAGTCTTGTATTTGTTTCTTTTAGAAGGATTGTGAGGTTATCAAATTTTTGTAAATTTTAAGTTAAGGAAATGATGAAGTTTGTTATAATAATGTATTATCTCACCATATAAGAATTTATGCATGTTTTATAAAATGTTCTCATCTTTTTGTTGAGAAATATGGAATGACCTATCATTCTATTTATGGATCAATAGATCTGTTGACACATCAACAATGAGAAATTCAACATCATTTCGTTGAATTGTTGATGAAGTGGAAATTTTTCAAGGAACACCCAGTGGTGAGATTTTATTTTAATAAATTAAGTAATTATTGTTATGTTCTTCAAATTTAGGGAAATGATATTTAAAACCAAAAATTTTATCTCAGTACCTTCTAATATAATTAATCAGATTGTCCCCTAAATCATCACAGATTTAATGGTTTACGGTTGGTAACATTCTTCAAACCTTATTAACTATCACTATCCATAAGACATAAATAAGTACCTTTTATTTATGAATAGTATCTTTAGAAATTATCCATAAAATGTGTTGATCTTTTTGTAGTTTTTACAACTTAAAATTCTTTTTTCTGGTTTTGAAAACAAAAATTATTTTCAAATTAATTACTCAAACATTTTTTGTTTGAATATGGAAAAATGGATTCCATATTTTGAATCATAATTTCTAAATTATGTATATAAGTACCTTTTATTTTTTATACATTATGAATAGTATCTTTAGAAATTCTTTTTTTATTTATCATAGTTAAAGTGTAAATTATGTAAGTAAGGGTAAAAATAATAATATAATAATATAAAACACCCCTAACACATGTCCTAATATTAATGGATGTGTCATGGGTGACTAAATCAATTCATAGGACAATAATTTGGAATTTGGGATCCACTTGGGGGTGAAAATGACATGTTATAATAATTAATTTAAGGTGAAGGGAAATATTACATAAACATGTATCTTTTTGCTAAAACATTTCTAAGGTGGGTAATATAATTGATATATTTAATTATAAATTTTCATTAGAAATATAAAAATCTTTCATACATCATTGTATTTTTTTCTAATTTTTATAAATTATATAAATAAACTTATTTATGATATAATGATGGTGCACTAATTACCTTATTGGTGAAAGATTCAAAAAATCATATTATAAATATTAAAATAAATGTAATTTTAAAATTTTTACACAATCCACGAATTTTTTGGATGATTATGACATATTATCTTTGATTTAGTGTAGTTTTTTATAAACAATCAAGTGGTTATATCTTTAAATAAAATCAACTACTAAATAGTGTCAAAATTGACATAAATGGGTTTTTTAATAAAATACTATTTTATTAAATGATATAAAAGTCATAAAATTATAAGATTCTGAAAACTAACGTATATAATGTTAAAAATGTGATTAATTATCCACTTGAGTTTCTATTAGCATTTTATTATAACAATATTGACCATATAGTGTAAAAATAGGAAAATACGTGCTTAGACTATTTTTTTGAAGATGGTGGTGCCTTGGTCCAAGACTATAACACAAATTATTAATAAAGAAAAAAGGTGTCACATTAGTCTGAAGTAAGGAATCTTATTAAAATATTTATCATAAAGAGGACGTAAATCGACAATAATGCCATCCAACCATGTTATTTGATGGTTGCATCCCTTATTAACTAGGTTGATTGCATCTATGTCTGCTTCACTAAATGAATGAGTGAAAATATAGCTGGTATCCAGTAGAGAAGCAAGACAGCTCATCCAATTGGTAGTAATTGGCTAGGAAAGATGAACTATACCATTCCAAATGTCCTAGCCAATAGTGGTTGAGTCGTATTCAATACAAATATTGTTCCAACCCTTTGTATTAGAAAAAGAAATAGTGTGTATCACACACATAATTTCCACTTTCATGTACGAGGTGATACCATAGTTTCTAGAGAAATAACTGAGAAACTACCCAATGTAGTGTATGAAAATAGAAACCCAACCCACATGACATATATTTCCTTTAAAATCCCCATCAACATTCACTTTCATATAAGCTGGTAGTGAAGTTTTCTATAAAACCTTAGAAGTGGGTTTAGGTTGATGATAGAGTCCATCAATTTGAAGTTGATGAATGATCTCCAAGTATCTAACAGTGTTGTCACAATAGGCCTTCTGAATTTATGTAGCATCTCAAATGGCAATGAGGATCTATGTCTGACCCGTATAAAGATTGTATGGGAAATTATTATGATGAATAATATTTCTATTATACTAGATCACATGGAGGAGCTCAAAAATATCAGATAAGAAAAGAGTTTAGATTTAGTGAGAGGTTACAAAATCCACACAATGCTTTACCTGGGATCTGATTGAATCCAGAAGTAACCATCTACAATCAAAGATATAGTTCCTAAGATTTCATGTCATACCACAAGATAGAAAAGTAATGTTACTATATTATTTAGGTTTGTTAAATATATAACATTTTTAGAAAAGTTGATCCCAAAATTCTAAAGAAAAACCATAGTAGAGACTCTGTTAAGAGAAATACATAAAACAAAGGTAAGCCTTGATAACTTAATCCTAGTTTTGATGAAAAATATTACCCAATAGAAGTTTTTATCTGAATTTATAAAATTGTGGGTATAATAATATTTGGATTCTAGAACGCCATTATGCACAAGTTCCTAGATAAAAAAGTCATCATATTTGGAGTAGGGATTATTGTCGGTAAGATGAATAATATTATCATCAAGGTATAAGTTATGAGAGTTAATAACATCTTTGATAGATCCATAGGTGTTCTTTGTAAATTTATTGGGAGGAATCATGAAGATTAAAGGGACACGATTCTAGTGGTCTAGCCAGATGCTTGTGGAGGATTTGGCACTAACCATCCATCTAGAATTATTCAAAATGCTAGAAAATGATTGTTTAATAGATGACCTGTTGGATGATGTAGTATAATTTAAGATATATTTCTTTAACTTATTGAAGAAAATATTTTTGAGGAATGAAATGGAATCAGGGTTGTTTTGAATCATCCTTCAAGTGAGTCTGTCTCGAAGAGAGTCATTAAAGAGTTTAAGATTCGTTATTCCATGACCACCCTTATCTAATGGTTTACAACATGTAGCCCTAGGAATGGTCACAAGAATCCATTCAATAGTACATTCGGTATAATTTTTTAATGTAAACATTTATTTTCTGAAGAAGACCAGCAGTCCATTTGTAAACTATTCGCAAGTGGACCATTTTAGTGACAATTGTAGATTTAACAAGACATATTCTACCATCCATAGAGAGGGATTTGTTCTTATGAGAGGAAATTTGATTATATATTTGGTCAACGATGGTGGAAAAATAATTAGATTTGTTCCTCCATCAAAAAAATTTGTACCCCTAGATAAGTAAATGGGAAAGATCCTTTCTTGATGCCTAGATTATTGATGTTATTACCTTGTCTATTAGAAGGGAAATTTTTTCAAATCAAGATAAATTATTTATTACAACTAATTGTTTGAATAAATATTTATTCATAATTAGATAGTTTTTGAGATTTTTAATATTCCTTTTATCACCATGTAAGAACAAGATTATGTCACCTGTATATAAAAGGTGTTTCAGAATATTTATGTTCCTGGAATCTTGAATAGGTTTAGTCTTGTTCTGATCAACAAGGAGAGTAAGAAATCAGATTAAGTAATATTCTGTAAATGAGAAATTAATTGCAGATAAGTGGTCACTTTTACTAACACCCTTGGTTCATTTAATGTAACCACTAGAGTAACTGTTGACAAGGATGGAGATGGAGGCCAATTTGAATAAGGTGTATATCCTACTGATGAATGTATCATTAAAACCAAATCTCTAAAGGAAAAAATAAAACCTGAATCAATGGTATCAGTGGCCTTACTAATATCAGGTTTAATTGAAATATTACATTCTCTTGTGGATTTGTTTAAGGTGTTGGTGCATTCTGAAGCAATACAAATGCCATATTGTATAGACCTAACCTTGATAAAACCAAATTTTTTCCAAGAGATAATTTTATTGGTTATAGAAGTAAGTATACTTGCAAGAAGTTTCATAAACATTTTGTAAATAGTGTTAATAAGCACAATAGGTGTATAGAGATGAATCGTAGATGAATTATACACTTTAGGAATTAAGGTATGAAAATGAATATTTAGACCATAGGGAATCATGACATTGGAAAAAAAGGATTTGAATAGTTTGCATACATCCATTTGAATATCCTCTCCAAATTGTTAGAAGAAACCATTATTGAAGCCATCAAGCCTTGGGTAACTATCCGTATTATGGCTAAAAATAGTTTTTGATTCCATGATCAAGAGGGATGCCAAAAAGATAACTGTTGTCTTCTGTATTGATCCTAGTCATAATTTAATTTTGAAAGATGAATATGTTGACATCCATACCATTGAAAATGTTTTCAAAGTAAGAAATGATATGATTAGAAATGGACTCCTCATTATCAATGAGTGTGTCTTAGTCTCTAAGTATGTTAAGAGGTCTAAAAATTTTGTTGATTCTTTTGGGAGAGTTGTAGAACATAATGTTTCTATCACCATCAGGGAGCCATTTAGTTTTGAATATTTTCTTACACATGTTATCTTTAAGGATGAACATAGTGTTGAGCTTCATAGAAGTGTTGACTTAATGTTGGGGAATAAAATAAAAATCAGATCTGGTAGTGTTGTTTTAAATTTGGATATGCTCATTTTCAATAAAGAAGATTTCCTTGTCAAATTGTTTAGGTTGGAGCTAAACCAAACTTTAAGAAACTATTTAAGGTTCTTTAGATTGGTGATACAAGAAACAACATCGTGGTACTAATTCATAGATTCCCAAATAAATTTTATGATGTTAGAACACTCAAGTTCAGGGGAACAGGATTTATTAAATCTGAATGATAGATTGGGTTTAATAATTTTATAGACAAATATTGGAAAGGATGGTTTGATGATCCGATTTTATCTTAGGAATGGTAATACTAGAGATGGTATCCCATTTATCCTGAGATGAGATATTCATGAAAGCTCTATCAAGTTTTCTAGAAACAATCTTCTTGTAGTGTTTTCTATAAAATGTATACTTGTCACTAGTGTGGTTAATTTCCACAATATTAATGTCTTTAATGTATGTTTTAAATTATCATGATGATATTGATGAATGAGAGTAGCATATTTTTTCACTGGGAGATAGAATCGAAATAAAATCACTAATGACAAACCATGGATCATGGATATAATTAGATTAAAAATAATGATCTTTCCAAAGAGGTCTTCTATCTTGGAATCTTTTTTTATCATAAATCATTGTAAAAAATGTGTAATCCATCAAATGAAAAATCACAAGTGGACATCTTCTTAGAAACATTGAAAGAATTCACATTTTGTAAAGAGGAGTGATAAGAAAACCAAACAGATTCAACAGTGTGACCATATTTTAATGCAAATAAAAAGTTATAACCACACAGGAAATGGTGTATATTTTTTTAAGAAAAGTTTATTTTAGGTTCAGAAATATAAAAAAATTTAGGTCTATGAGTAATAAAAATTATTTTAAGAACAATAAATGTTTCATGGTGGAAATACCCTGGAAATTCCAAAAAAAGAAATTCATTGGAACCTGAGTTTGGATTTGGAACCCCCTTTTTTGAACTACCTGATCCCTTCCTCCTATTATATATTCTGACCCATTGAGTAGATTTCAGACTAGTTTTGTTCCACTATTTACTCATAGAGGAAATGGAGGATTTGTTATGAGTACCTATATTAACAAAAACCTGAGTTGGATTGGGTATTTTAGCTTTCAATGGGATGTCCATTGGGTTGTCCCTTGTAGCTAGTGAGTTTTTTCTAATATTCATATCAATTAAACAAGAAGAATACAGAATCAATGTAGTGTGGTGTGTGCCAAGTATCCCTGAGATATCTTTAGATATAGTAGCATTTGAATTTGAGGTAGCACCTATAGTAGTGTTTGGGGGAACCAAACCAGTGTATTCAGTAGTACCAATGTTATTATTGTCTTCCAAGACCATGAGGTTGTTCCCCCCTTGAGGTTGTGTATCATTAATTGAACTACATTGACCTTTTTAGTAGCAATTCCATTAGAATTTGTGGGATCTGCAACCCGCTATGTACATGTGTCTTTATCCTTCAAGGATTTTATGATTTTACTCGCACCGGATGAGTCCGCATGATCTGGGCCAAGAGGCCATGAAATAATAGAGGTGTCCCTATGAGGTTCATATAGAATAATATCTACTTGTAACTACTCAAATGAATCCAAGACCAATCTTTCAATCTCTATTAAAATTACTTATTCAATAGTGGAATCTTCTTCCTCATCAACATGATCAACCCAAGTAGTGTTGGTCGGAGAGTGATGGCAAGAGGGGGGGTGAATTGCCTTTTAAAAAATAATTAACAATTTAAAATCAAAGTTAAAAGTGCAGCGGAAATAAAAGAGGCAAGACACAAAATTGATAATGGAGTTCGGCTTAAACCAAAGCCTACGTCTCCGCTCCCAACTCAACCGTTGAGAGATTTACTACCGCTTGCTTTTTAATGGTTTTAGCAAGAAACCCACTAGACTTTAAGGTAGTATAGAACCTATTACAGCTTGCTTTCAATGGTTGAGCAAGAACCCACTTGATTTTAATGGTTGAGCAAGAACCCACTAGCCTTCTTACAGGTGAAGGCTAGCTCACCTATGACTCAAGCCTTTTAAAGGGAAGGCTGGACTAACCTCTTCACACCTTGAAGGTGGTGTGAAAACCCAAATGAAAGGGAGATGAGAGAAAGAGGGGTTTGTAGGCACAAACCCAAATTGATGCTCAAAATAATAAAACAATGAAAAACCGTAATGTAGAGAAGTCTTGGGCGCCGATGAATTGATTGGTGATGATGAAGGGCGCTCCCAAGCTTCTATGGTGGTGCTCCTTGGTTGTGGAATTGAGTTGGAGCAATTGAGGTTCCTTGAAGCAATCCGCCGGAGGTTCGCCAAATGATGGAAAAATGTTCCTGTGGGATTCCTTGTGTTTCCGGGGCTTCCTAGTCCTTTATTTATAGAGGGGGAACCCTCAAATGGCCTTTGGGGGTCTTCGGAGCCGTTGGAGAGGCCTTCGGAGCCGTTGGGAGTCAAGTGGACAAGTCTGGTCAAAGCCCAACGGCTAGTTTGACTGGCTCCACCGGCTGACCGGTGCTTGGACACCGGTTGGCCGGTGCTTTGAAAAATGGAGAGGCCACGGGCTCAGGCACCACCGGCTGGCCGGTGAGGAGGCTATCGGTTGGCCGGTGCTGAGACAGTAGGTGTGACTATTTTTCTGGGTTCCACCGGCTGGCCGGTGATGGGACACCAATTGGCCGGTGGTCTGGACAGAAAGGATGCCTTCTGCCCAGGCTCCATTGGCTGGCCGGTGGGCATCCACCGGTTGGCCGGTGGACTGAAAATCAGTCCACTTTTAGTCCTTCTTGGCCCAAATCCTTGGCAACCTTTTGCCTATCAACAAAAACACTTAAAACAAGATTAGATAAATAAGAGAGTGATTGTGATCATGAAAATTAAACTACGAGGGGTACGAGAGGTACAACAATCTCCCCCTATTTTGATGATCACAATCACCAAAACAAGCAATGTAAAAGATTGAAATGAGAGGCATTCTTTAAAAGATAAATTGAAAAGAAAAGCAAAACATGAGAGAAAGATTTCTCCCCCAATCAACCAAGAATTTCTCCCCCTTTGTGATTATCAAAATAGCACGGGGCATAAAACTTGATTGAGGGAAAGGATTGAAAAACACGATAGAGATTTTAAACCAATAGAAATTTTTGAAATTTGAATTGAAAGTTTTGAATTGAAAGTTTTGAATTGAAAATTTTGAATTGAATGTTTTGAATTGAAAATTTTGAATTGAATGTTTTGAATATAAAGCAAAAAGGCTTAAACGATCCTAACTCCCCCTAAATAAAAACAACAAATCACCGGGGAGAGGATTTTAAAACCGAGACAAATTTTGGTCCGGTGAGACTCGCTAAAAGGGATTTTTCAATCCATACTTGTCTAGTGGCGGGTCTTCTCCTAAAAAATTCATCATTAAAAGAAATAGTTTTGGGCCTTCCATACCAGGAATTTTTGCAATTGCACTCATAAATTAAGTGCCCGGGTTTTTTCCAATAGTTCCAAAATTTATATTGGGAGCTCTCACTTACAAAAATAATTGGTGCATGGGAAGAGGAAGCTTGGTTGGAATACCAAGCCCTTGGGTGGTTCTAGACGAACGTTGAGAACCTAGCAATTTGGTCAAATTTTGTTCACCTTGGGTGAACTTGGCAAAAGATTCCCTTAAATCTTTGATTGTTAATTCCATAGAATCAACATCGGTAAGGTTTTGTATCTTGAGGGACAACTCCTCCTTTTCTTTGAGAAGTTGTTCCTTTTCGGAAGAAAGTTTTTTGAAATTCTTTTTTAAAGCAACAAATTTGGAAGAAAGTTCGTGAAAACCTTCCTCCAATTGATCTCTAGCATGTTGGAGATCCTCATAAGATAAATGATTGAAAGAATTTGAAGAACTAGAGGATGAGGAGTCGGAAGAGGTTACCTCATGAAATGCCATTAGGAATTTTTTACCGTTGTCACTTGAGGAGGAGGAGGAGGAGGATGTGGAGCTATCACTCCATGTGGCCTTGAATGCCTTCTTCTTTTCCTTTTTCTTAGCCTTTTTCTTGTTGAGTGGACAATCGGGCTTGTAATGGCCTTTCTTGCCACACCCGTAACATGTTACCTCGGGCTCGGATTTTTCGTTGAGTTCTTCCTTTCGAGTCTTGCGAGATTTCTTCTTTTTGTTCTTCTTCATGAATTTGTGCATCTTGCGGGCAAGATTCTCTATTTCTGAATCGCCGCTTGAAGAGGAAGACGATGAGGAGGAGGAGCTTTCTTCTTTTTGAACTTTGATGGCGATATTCTTTGGAACTTTGATCGGTTTGCCTTCCTTTTCAGCTTTCCTCCTCATGGTGATCTTGTAGGTCATGAGGGATCCGATGAGCTCTTCGACCAGAATGTTCTTGATGTCTTTTGCTTCTTTAATTGTCATGACTTTTGGTGGCCATGTTCTTGGTAAGATCCAAATGATCTTCCTGACCATCGTTTCTGCAGACACATCATCACCAAGGGACTTCCTCCCATTGCAAACATTAGTAAAATGAGTAAACATTTTAGAAATTGATTCATGTGGGTGCATGGTGAAAGACTCAAAATCTTGATGGTACATATCCAATCTACTATCCTTGACTTTGTTGGTCCCCTCATGGGTAACCTCCAATAGTTTCTAGATTTCATGAAATGAAGTGCATGTGGAAACTCGATTGAATTCATTACGATCAAGGCCGCAATGAAGAGCGTTCATGGCTTTGCCATCAAGCTCGAAATTTTTAATATCGGCTTGAGTCCATTTGGATTCATCGGGAGAAGAAAGAGAATAACCATGCATGACAATTTTATAAATAGGATAACCTATACTTCTAAGAAAAGTAGTCATGCGGGTTTTCCAATCAGTGTAGTCGGTTCCATCAAAGAATGGAGCATGACCCAAAGAATAGCCTTCGGGGGCGAAAGAAGTTGAAGCCATCACAAAGGATCTTGAATTTGAAACCGGTTAGGGTATTACTCAAATTTTGACTCTGATACCAATTGTTGGTCGGAGAGTGATGGCAAGAGGGGGGGTGAATTTCCTTTTAAAAAATAATTAACAATTTAAAATCAAAGTTAAATGTGCAGCGGAAATAAAAGAGGCAAGACACAAAATTGATAACGGAGTTCGGCTTAAACCAAAGCCTACGTCTCCGCTCCCAACTCAACCGTTGAAAGATTTACTACCGCTTGCTTTTTAATGGTTTTAGCAAGAAACCCACTAGACTTTAAGGTAGTCTAGAACCTATTACAGCTTGCTTTCAATGGTTGAGCAAGAACCCACTTGCTTTTAATGGTTGAGCAAAAACCCACTAGCCTTCTTACAGGTGAAGGATAGCTCTCCTATGACTCAAGCCTTTTAAAGGAAAGTCTTGACTAACCTCTTCACACCTTGAAGGTGGTGTGAAAACCCAAATGAAAGGGAGATGAGAGAAAGAGGGGTTTGTAGGCACAAACCCAAATTGATGCTGAAAATAATAAAACAATGAAAAAACGTAATGTAGAGAAGTCTTGGGCGCCAATGGATTTATTGGGGATGATGAAGGGTGCTCCAAAGCTTCTATGGTGGTTCTCCTTGGTTGTGGAATTGAGTTGGAGCAATTGAGGTTCCTTGAAGCAATCCGCCGGAGGTTCGCCAAATGATGGAAAAATGTTCCCGTGGGATTCCTTGTGTTTCCGAGGCTTCCTAGTCCTTTATTTATAGAGGGGGAACCCTCAAATGGCCTTTGGGGGACTTCGGAGCCGTTGGAGAGGCCTTCGGAGCCGTTGGGAGTCAAGTGGACAAGTCTGGTCAAAGCCCAACGGCTAGTTTGACTGGCTCCACCGGCTGACCGGTGCTTGGCCACCGGTTGGCCGGTGCTTTGAAAAATGGAGAGGCCACGGGCTCAGGCACCACCGGCTGGACGGTGAGGAGGCCACCAGTTGGCCGGTGCTGAGACAGTAGGTGTGACTATTTTTCTAGGTTCCACCGGCTGGCCGGTGATGGGACACCGATTGGCCGGTGGTCTGGACAGAAAGGATGCCTTCTGCCCAGGCTCCATCGACTGGCTGGTGGGCATCCACCAGTTGGTCGGTGGACTGAAAATCAGTCTACTTTCAGTCCTTCTTGGCCCAAATCCTTGGAAACCTTTTTCCTATCAACAAAAACACTTAAAACAAGATTAGATAAATATGAGATTGATTGTGATCATGAAAATTAAACCACGAGGGGTACGAGAGGTACAACAAGTAGTACCCTAAATCTCTCCCTAAAGGTGTATATTTATTCACGCATATTTCATTTTTCTTCTTGTATGGATAGAGTTTCTCAATAATAGTGATTTTTTCATTCTTATTCCATCTAACGTTTTTCCATTAGTCATCCCTATATTGGGAAACTAGACCATTTATAACCCTACAGTTTGTAAAGGAGTGCCCAACAATTTTACAAAGCTCAAGGAATAGATGTTTACGCTAAAACTCAATCATAAACTCCATTTTTTATTCTTTCACATTAGAACTAAAAACATCTGGGAGATTAAATTCTAGATTGAACTTCACAATAACTCTTACATCTAATCCTAGCTCAGTATTTAATGTTCGTTGATCAATTTTCAGTGGAGTGACTATGCATGATACTATGTCATTCAAAATAATGGGGTGCCAGAAAAACCAATTGAGGCCATGTAATATAACCCAAAATGGGTCCTTGGTATTCCTATATGTATGGGGATTAAATTAATAATCCCATTCAGATTTTTTAGAACACAATGGTTCATATGTATGTTTCCAAATTTCCCAACACAATCAATCTCATCTTGTGATCTTAACAAGATGTGCAACTACCCTGTACATATTGGGACCTATTACAATTAGTGAAGCCCCAAACATGTAATTTTAGAGGCTTATGAGCATCAGGAGACCCGGATTTATCACCATTATGGATTTAAATGGAACCCAAAATTGAAAATGTACATATTTGAGTACGTTGTTAAAGGGCCTCAGGACTAGCCTCGACTGCAAAGCACCCACCATCCAATTTCTTGTAAATAGATTGCTTCGTTGAGGTATTTTTATACATATAAGTACCTATGAGATAATAAAGGAAGTAAAATCCTTTGGATCCTTCAATTGGTAGGGTTCCTTTATTTTGTGGTCTGACACCACGACCCTCGAAGGGTCTTTCCCATTTAGGGTCGAAAGCCACCATGATGTACCAGATATACAACAATGTGAAGTATACATCACGTCATCACAAGAAAACCCAAGGAGATATGAGGGAGATGGGGAAGATAGATCTTGATCCATCAGAATCCAATATGATTTCCCATAATACATTAATCGTATGAGTTAATTTATTTAACTTAGGGTTAAAGAAAAAAGATACGGATATGTTTGTGACCTATACTTGTCTAAACCCAGTTAGTTGAGAGGATTAAGACCCATACTTATCTTAACCTTGAAATATATCACTTTGTATCTATTATAATTTTAAAATCAATTTATAATAATATAATATTTCAAGACATTCCTAAAGTGTCCCCCCTCCCTCTTATAAAATACTTCCATATCTACCCACTTTCTCACACCTTTCAAGCCACTTGGATCATCCAAACTCCACTCAAATTATATCAAAACACCCCTATATACCTCTTAGAGGCCACACATTGTTCATAAATCTATCATAACGAGGCATTTTTTTCAAATAAAAAGGAGATACTCGAAAAAAAATGTAATTGTTTGGTCACCTCTTTCAAAATTCTTTTCTACTTATACTTACTCTTATTATGATTTATACATAATAAATTAATTAATCTAGTATCCACTATATTCTGATATGTTATTGTAATTTTGGGAAAAAATTTTACCACATTTTATCCATCCTACAAAAAACAATTTCCCCATGCGTATGTTTGTAAGACTTACTGTCTCCACACTGTGGTGTAATTTGTTATTCAGAAATACGTAATTTGAATGGGTATAATAATGAATATAATAGATATGAATAATATAAATAACATTATAATTATAATTTATAATTATTATACCCTTCAATTACACAACATTTAACCTTTAATTGAATGATATTGTTGCATGTGAGTACGTAAGGCCTACAATCTCCACGATGTGATGCGATTCATTATACATTGTCTTCATTAAACCATGATTATATACATTAATAGAATAAATAAATTTGATATATATAATAAGAATATAATTTTGTAAATGTTATAATTACATCCTAATAAGTGGAACATTAATTTGTCTGAAAAAATGTGCATAATAACATAAAGTAGATAATATCTGAATAATGAGTGACAATGAAATGTTACTAACAAACAATTGATAATATAGTCATATATGATATGATAAAATTTATTATGATTCTAGAATAAGTTAATAAAATTATTTAAATTATTATATAGGAGGTTCAGATACATACAAATGATATCAGACCTAAAGTAAGGGATAATTTTGTAGTCTCATTATTATTTGAGATTGTTTATACATAAGTATTTACATGGTTATATTTATCATCTACATCCAGGTTTTCCAAATATATAACATTATTTATATTCTTATAAAAAGTTTTAATTTAGATTTTACCCTATGGGGAATTTTTATTAAACAGTTTGAAAGGAATCTTTTTTCTTTATTGGATATGAGGTACCTTTTGAATTTTCAAACAAATGTATGAGAAGAATGTATTTTTTTAAATTATACTATATAAATGGAATTTTACATCCTCATAAGTCCCTATTTTTATGAAGATTACATTACATGAATTCAAGTTTATATTCAAATAAATTATTTTTAATTAAAATTGTTTGGCATTTGGAGAAAAGAAGACATTTTTGATGAAGAAATGATATTTCCTCAAGAATTAATTTCAAGCGTATTCTAAAAAAATCTATCTAAGATGAAGCTCTTCAAATAGGGTTATGTTTCTATTCCAGTTATTACTATGATTTGGTTTTGTTTGTAATGGATTTATTTTTATGAAATAAATTTATTTTATATGGATTGTGATGGAATGATGTTTATGAAACCAATTTTTGTACCTTCAGTTATTCTATGATGAATGATTTATGTTTTTTTGTCACATTTAAAAACGGTTTCATTATTAGATGTGTGGGACCTATATCTCCCCCAATACATTTGGTATATATTTGTATCTCATTAGATATACAGAAATGTAATGTCAAAAAAATCATGTTCAGTGTTACAGGGTTGAAACGATATGTAAACCGAGTTTAGAAATGGACTTTGTCCCCATTGATGGTCTTGGCTATGAGCCTTGGAAAAAATGGAAATGATTTTCTATGCTTACGTGTTTACAAAAAGTTCATGCTTAATGCCAATGCTATTTTATCATGATTGATGTTACTTCATGATACATGTCTTACGTACTACTAATATTTATTTCGTAACACATGATTTTTATATTCAAAAGTAATATTCATTTTTATACATTCTTATTTTGAGGTTTTACATAATGTTTTAAATGATTACCCTTACTGAGAAATTGGTCTCAACCTTTTCTTGTGTTTTCTCTTCCCTAAGATATAATGAAATAAATTAGGTATCAAAATTATTGGGGAAGATCTTTATGGAATATGTTGATGATCTTTCACTAAGCTAGAAAAATTTGTGCTGAGTTTCCAAAGACACTAAACTAATAAGGTCATTGGGAATCTATTTTTGTAATGTATAATGTATTTCCATATATTTTATGATTGTTTTGTTAGATAGAATTTTTGTTTCTGAATTTCATATTTTCATACTTAATTTTCTTATAATCATTCTCAACACTATTTAAATATCCCATAATAGAATTAAATCTTCATTTATGATCATTATCATTCAATACTAGAAAAACATTTACTCTTTAATTTCCATATTATATATTTAAAAACTTATAAACACAATTGTCTTTATATTTTTTATTTTAGTAATAAAAACTATTCAAATTATCCCATTCCATTTTCAGTTTCTCATTTTCTTTAACTATTTTTTTATTTTTAGTTTTAATATTTTTATACTTTTAAAATATAAAAATTCATCATTTCTTAATTACTCATTTTTATAAGCAGTAGGTTAAAATTAATATTTATCGAATCAAAATTTGAAAATTAATTAGAATCAATTTTATTTTCATTTTCAGATTATCATTATGATCTAAAGTATCATAAGTAATTAATTTAGTGATAAGATATTCAGTTACGTCACATTGTACACCTATCCAAGTAAATATTGGTGTCTCCTATTGACTTACATGATCACTGCTTTAGTCAGAACTATTTGAGCAGTCTCAACCTCCAAAAAAGCATTATTTTCATTTCTGCTTTTGTCTTTGGCTTTCATTAGATGCTTGTGATTTGGGAACTCTATACTGACATTTCCTTTCTTTATTTACATATATAATTTTAATTTAGAAATGTTATTATTATTATTACGTTTCTTGTAATCCTTTTTGGTCCTTCCTTTGAACTCTCTCTTACAATGTTTTTTTCATGAACTTGAAAGACATCTTACTGATGTGATCCATCTATTTATCACAATCCAAGAACTCAAATTCAAAAGTATTATAGATTTAATTAACCTTATACTTAAAATATATACCATCTTTATTTTTAGTCTCCACATCTGTACTGTTTTCCATCTCTAGCTCATACAATTGAAAATATCATGTCAGGTCCTTACCAGAATACTCCTTCAAACTATTACCCAAATCAATTAAAACTATCTTTGCATGCCATTTTTTCATATAGATCCCATCAATCATTCAACTTGATATGTTTTCTATAGTACTTCATCAAGAGAACTCATATCATTTTTGATACTTTTAAACCATTTGAACATATAGTTAATTAAATATTTATTTTCAATATTGAAGTCATGTTATGCTACTTAGATAATTCCAAGATTCATTCTCTGGAGATATTCTATCCTATAGTGATTCATTTGAAGTATTATCCATATATCATGGGAATTCTTACATGCTAAAACATGACCATAGACACTTCAACGTATAGAATAGTATAATATATTTTTTAAAGAGTAATTAAAAACATACTAAACCATATAATAACCTACAACTATCTCTGGATCAACATTGGGTACCTCATGTGTCTTATTAATAATGGTTGAATGATCCAAACATAACTATTTTGAGTAGGCCTTCATTCAGTCATTCCAATACCCATAGTCAATTCCATTGAAGAATTAATTTTTTGGTAATCCATCCATAATTGGCATTTATAAATTCCATTATATAAAACCAAACTTTTATGCATTACACTGCTAGGTAAAGGATTATCTAGTTATCACATAGTTGAAAACAATCAAAATAAATATATCCAAAAAGATAAAAACAATCCCATATGATAACAATAATTCAATGAAAACCTCTAATGATACTAGTTTTCAGCTCATAAGTAATGATAATAATGACTAAATGGGTTGAATAGTCATTATGAAAATTTAATGTAAAAAAATAATAGTTTTATAGATTAAATATATTATACTGAGTGTTGTGTTCAATGTGATGTAGAAAAAAATGAAAAAGTAAAACATAGATTCTATATTGGTTTGAATCACCAAGTTCCCCGTCCACTCAAAAACCTTATCAATAATGTGATATTATTTTCACCCACTAAGAAACTCATTTTCAAAGGTGTGAGAACCTATTATGGACTCTTCTATTTACAAATATCTATAGTAAAACCCCATATATTTAACAAGAAACTTAAACCAACATTGTGGAAAGAATTTTATTTCTAGAGTCCTAACCCAAAACATCCTTTTAGGTGATGGAATAAACAAATAGAAAAGACATGATTTTTATTGGCAAAATCATAAATGAGACTTGAATATATTATAAGGAGATAAATAAATAATAACATAAATAAAAAAAATGATGAAAACTCAGTAGAAATATATGATTTTGATAATAAATAAGTTCAATGATCCGGATCACTATAGTAGTAGAAACAAATTTATTATAAGTAAATTCATAATGACTGTAAGGAATCATTATTCATAGATATTCTTGAACGAATGATCAGTAATAAAGATTCACTAAAATGTTTCCAAAAGTTATCTAAAATATTCTTTATATAGTTCTTTATCCCATGATCACATCTTTAATGGATTAATCCTAGGTTATTAACTCAAAATATCTTATTAGAGAATTAATTGATACAATCAATGTATTACATTTGCTAGAAGTTAATAAAAATTATTGTTACCATTATCTATATAAGAGAAAATCTTTTTTAATATACATTATGTATCTCAAACTTTTATTTCTAAATAAAATGAAAAAAATAAAAGTTTTATATTTTTAATTGGAACCAAAAATAAATAATACAAATTTATAAAATAATTAAAATAAAAGAAAAAAATATGATTTTAATAAAATATTAAATCTCATAAAAAATATAACCCTATAAAATATTTATTTCATTTGTATATGTTTGATATATGATCAAAAAATGTATTACACAACATGAAAATATATTTTAGAAAAATAAAAAAAAATTAAAAAAATTAATTCAAGTATAGAAATTAAAATAATGATAATTATTTATTAGAAAAGAATATTTTAAGTAATGGTAAAAAAAGGAATACAAGGTATTAACATAGTGTTTCTACACTAAATATCTACTATTGTATAAGAATAATAGTCACCCATGGTGACCTACAAAGAAATAGATATCAACTATTGTAGCATGATATACCATTGATGGTGAGTTACTAACACTATAATAAATGGAATGTGATACTACCATCAGTGAAGATGAAAAGAATAATAACAAGTGAAACGATTTTTTATTGGTTATACCTCCACTAGTGATGATCTTCTGTGATGAATGGACATTTTCTAGAAGTGTCATTATTGTTGAGGGCTAAATAAGCAGTTATCCATTAATGAAAACCTACAATTACAGAAGGAGGATGAATGATGAATCATTGGTGCAACCCTTCAATATAGAATATTTTAGTACAGGCTAGTGCTACTTACATTGAGATGATCTACTATCACATTGAATTTTGATGTAATCTACAGTCGGTGGATGGAAATTCAACAAAGGAGGTAAAATTTTTGATTGTTTCATTTGCCATCATGGTCAGTTAGTTGTACCTATGTTGTGTTGAGATTCCATTGACTAATTATGGGAGATACCATCAATTCATTTTCGATCGATGATATCTCAAGACATCTTAGATATTCAAATTTTCTATATTCATGCATGATGATGTTTTGTGAATGGATTTGATCCGATGAACCATATTCCAACCCATCCGGAAGATGATATTTATGGTCGGATAACCTACCAAATATCGACTTGAGATCAAACATAGAAATGGATGGATGAATGGTTGAATATTCCTAGTTTTTTAAAGGTGATTTGTGGGACCCATAAAATAATAGAGATCATATAGAGTGAACAACATAGAAAATTTCCACAACATTTAAAGAGGACGAATAGTTTCCATGGCCACCTGAGTCACAAATTGGTTAAGCACCTTAAATAGACTCATGTATATCATTTACCTTAGGAGTCATATGGTTCCACAAGGAAATAGGGGACCAACACCTATTAATCCCATAAACAAATGTTGGGAAACACAGTCTTAAACCAACCATCACTTTTCCAAATGATGTCTTTTCCTTTCTTGTTGGATCTCACATGGGGTTGAACAGTGTTCCCCTACATGGTTAAGGGTTGGATGTTCTAGCTAGACATAGTTGGACCAAATTTTTTCCAGAACCACAAATTAAAAAACTCAATTCAGATAAAATATGATTAAATAAATTAATTAATATAGAAAAAGTGAAATTTAAGTTATAAATAATAATTGAACACAGAAACATGTAAAAAATGATTACATATTGAAAATATTTAATTTTATAACGGTGAGGAAATATTAATTTATCAAAATAAAATATTATAAATAATTAATACAAAAAATAAATCTCAAAAACTATGTTTATTTGATCACCCAACCATAGAATAACCAATTGTTATCTTATTAATCATCTTGATGATTCCTAGGATAAAACATGTGAAATGGAATTCCATAGGAGGTAAGATAAATGATAAATTGATTTTAATATAGGTATATGATCCTATAAGAGAGAAAACATACATATGTTTATATATTAACATAATATTAGGTTTTAATATACAAAAGGCTAAATGTCCATATTTTAAGAAAAATAACTTGAAAACCTTATATTAATATAATGGGATTATATTGTATATCTATGGTATTTAAAATTTCCAATACTGTGATGCATCATACCCAAGTATCCTTGATGAGGTGGTTACTTTGTAACATTTTAATTAGATAAAATTAATCACATCAAAAAATACTGAATATTTTAGTGGTCCTAGTATACTAGATATGTACATTAAATCCACATTAAATTTTAAAACATAAAATAAAAAATTTATTTTATTGTAGAATACCTTTATTCATTTAAGTTTATTTCTACATCTCATTCACAAAATATTTCCTGTTATCTTGGGGAAAATAAAACATTAAAAGGGGATATCTCTATAGCTTAGTAAAGGTAGACATACAGTAGAACCTACAAATAAATAATTCCTAACCAATATTGAAAATTGAATAAATAAAAAGCCCATTTAACCAATAACATGATCATAATATGTCGGGAATAAATGATGATAAAATAATTACATATTAATAATCACATGATCTTTAGAAAAAAACCTTGAATATTTTAATTATTCAAATAATCACATAGAATATCAACAACAGAATTCATAATGATTTAATGCATAGTTTTGTTCATATAAAACATATCGTCGAGGCCTTGTTCCAAGACATCTAAATAAATGGGTAAGGCCTCATACAAAACCAAATCTAGTTCGTCTCATGAGACCTATCAATCCATTAAGGTTCTATAGTGGGCCCTTCCCAACAGCTAACATGTCTAAAAAATAATAATTGAAAATAAAATTCCTTGAAAATAACATTTTATGTCATTTTTGAATAGAAATAAAATTAAAACCCACTAATATTTTTTATAAATAAACCCTTACATTTTGATAATCTTTTTATTAGAAAATATTATAAAAAATAATTAAAAATAAAAAATCCGTGAAAATAAAATTTTAAAACAATAAATATAATCATTAAAACTATGTTTGGTAATGATGGTGTAATATTATTTTCATGTTGTACACGTTGAAAAATAATACTTTCCTATTTTTTGTAAAATCCATATAGTATTTGTTTTAAAAATGACATGAGGATTCCATACAATTTTTTTCTATAAAAAGTAAAAAATAGGTTATAATTTCATTAGTTAATTATTTTGAATTTTTTTTTAAAAAAAGTGGGAATCGGTTTTGGAAACATGTGTTTTGATGAAATATGATTTTTGTTCGAAGAGAACGATGATGTCAGATTTTATTAAAATCAATTTCCCAATCATTTTAATTAAGAAAGTTTATAAAAATTGTAATATTACATAATATAGTTAATTTATAATCATATGTGAATAATATAAATTTAATTTAATATATAAATCTAAAATATTTCTCCTATAGGAGTCATAATCATAAATAATATTTGATATTGATGAGATTGTAAAATAAACCCTTACCGATTTGGTATCATTAGAATCGTAATCCCCACAAAATAAATGACATAAAATTAAACATTAAATACCATGGAGATAAATATATTCATAATTATATCATATCAAATGGGAGTTATATACAATTCACTAAGGAAATAAATATTGAATAGAGCTTATGTCTCATGGAAGTAAAAGTGAGATGACATACCTTTACCTCAAGTCTGATTTCATTCATATATATCTATACCTCTTGTATAATGGTTCTAAACATTTTTTTAACTTATACCTGAACCAAATTTTTTTATAATTTCATATATGAACCTCTTATAACATTTTATCACCCATTTGTTAATAATATTTCAGTATATTCATTGTTTCCAGGGTTAAATTTTTTTTTTATGTTTTTTTTCATGAAAATGTTTAAGTTCTTGTGAATATGATATATATATATATCATATCCTGAATGATAATAATTCTATAAATATCAAATTTACTTAGTATATTCATTTTTATAACCATTTATGAAAGTGGAACTGTGAAGATGAATCGCATCGCTTCGTGGAAACGGTAGGTCGTACGAACGCGTGAGAGATGATATCATTCCCTTCACGAGTGGAAGAGTATAGATTTTGGTTATATATTAAATTTAAAAAATCTGTATCATATAATATATATCTCATATATTCATTAATTTTATCTTTATTACATTCCATGTAAATCGTAAGTGAAAAACGAATCACATAACTTTGTGTGGTGATAACCCGTCAGACACATGAGCGATGTCATTGTATTTGAAAATGAATGGAACATAAATTTTTTTATGTGATATTAAAATTCGATAAGTAAAATAATATCATATATATCATATACAATTTTTAAATAAATAATTATATCCTTCATTATATGGTGGTTTTTTTATATTAACAACATTGGTTCATGTGGTGTTAGTCCTCCGTACACATGATCGATGATTTTGTTCCACATTTAACGGAAGTTGAGAAAAATAAATATTAGTCTATAAACGTAATAACATATTAGTATATGGTATATAATATTATTATGATATTTTATGTGTTAATACATTGTTTATGTGGTGAAAGGATGAAATAAAATGAAAGATCTTTTTATGATAATTACCTTTTATAAGAGAATCCTCGTTTAGATCTCCTCTAAAGGAATTTGGGTTGGTCTTTTGGGAAGACCGGTAGTTCTATATTAGATATAAGGATTTTGGGGGATATTTTTCTATGATTTGGAATAGTGAAATTACATGGTAGTTTTTAATAAGTGATTTTGGGCTTTTGTTTATTATAAGTTGGGAATGGAAACCCTATAGGAAATTACATGGAAATTTTCTAATATAACTCAAAATGATAAATTCATTCAAATGAAACATGCTTAAAATTAAATCATACTTGATTTGTAATAGGATAAGGTGATTAATATATTCCTTAAAAAATATTTCGATATGTTGGTATTTCAGTTTAGCCATTATCTTCTTAGTTTAACCCCACCGTAAACCTTTTGTTAACTTTACCACAGCAATAAATTTTTAATGTCTTCACGGTTAATTTTGGTAGAAAACTAAGTTGAAAATATTAGATAACATAAATTATCATTATTAAAAATATGTAACCCATTTTTTCAAATTTAATTTTTCATAATTTTTAGAAGTAGATTTAAAATTATATCCACATACATGGTGAAAAATAATTTTTTGAAAGAGAAAATTCAAATAACTATAAAAGGTTCTTATATATAAATTCAATATTAAATTGATTAAAATGAATAAAATTAGTTAAATTATAATATTATTGATCTAATTTTACTTTAAAAACAATTTATAATAAAATTTACCTTCTTAATTAATATAAATTAAAAAGAACTTGTAATAAAAAATAGAATTTCAACTATACATTGTAAAACTAAACATTTTAAAAAAATCTAAAAAATTCACCACAAGAAGACATTGATATTCTGATTTTAAAATTTTAGTTTATTTTTATCAATTAATTTTGGAAGAAGTGGTAAAATTTACTTACAAATTATGTTCCCAAATCATGACTAAACCACCTTTTAGAAAAATATAGTTTTTCAAAAGATATATATTTTACTTCCACATTTTACATATTTTATTTATAAGCCATATATAACCACATAATTAATTTTATACTTGTAACACCACAAGATTTTATGGGATAGATTATTTTTATTTTATTCTAGGTCTTTTTTGTGTGTTTAATTAATACTAGCTAGCACTATACACAACACCATATTAGCTTACATGATACAAAACACTAATCTTGGCTTGTGTTACATACAATTTTAAGTTCTTTTGATAGAATTCATCTCACCCAACACATAATATAGATTGTGTTCAATGTATAATATAAATACAATTGTATTATGTTATATGCAACAGAAAAGGAAGCTTTCAATAAACGTAACACTGACATGGCTTGCATTACACGCAAGAGCATCCTTCCTCAATAGTTTTCCTTGTACGCAATACCGTGTTTCAGTAAATAAAGATATATTATTAAAATAATATTATTTAATGGGATATAAACTATATTTTATGAATATTATTAACCATATTTTGAATTTTATAACATTTATATTCATATTATGTATTGTCTAGACCATCAAATAAGAAAAAATTCATTTTTTTCGGATAAAATATGTATTTTTTAAATTTTTTTGTTTTTCTACCTTTTGTCGGATCACCAAATTTAAATCTAGTTTTTGACAATTTTTTAAGTTAAATTTGAAAAAATAAACTTATCCTTTGTAAGAGAGAAATAAAATTTCACTTTGGATTATTTTTTGATGTTTTTTGGATAACTTTCATATTTTGATGAATAGTGAAAAATTCTGCATTTTAATTCAAAACTTCTTTTTAGTCTAATTTATTTTTATAGTTAAATTACATTTTTAAATGGTTTTAATGTTTAATTGGATTATGTTTTAATAATTTAATCTAATTCTTTTCATTGTATGTAATTTGAAAATTAAATGGGACATAAATAATGACAATCGTTTGATATGTTTTTTACTTCTTAAAAACCTGCCTTTTGTTTTTGAGAATGGGAATTAATTTTTAAACTTATTACAACAAATTATATCTTCAAATTATGATAAATTTATTCTATATGTGTAATTATGAGTTTTAATTTGTGAAAATAGTTAACTTTACTTTGAGACAGTATAAATAACAACTTCAGTAATTATTTTATTTACCTTGGTTAAAAGGTAAATCTTGTAAAAAATTTTAAAAAATAATATTATATCAATATTTAACTTCTCTAAAACCAGTAATAATCCTATTGGATGATATATTTCCTTCTATGGGAATTATTGGGTCAATTTTGGGACCCCATGGAGCCACTTGGATGTGAAAATGACATTTTTAAGAATTAATTTAATATATAGAGAAATATAACATAAACATGTATCTTTTACTAAAAAACATTATATGGGGTTATATAATTTATTTCATCAATTATAAATATTAATTATAAATAAAAAAAATACTTCCTATATAATGATATTTTATTTATAATTTTTAGTCATTAATTAATAAATTTAATTTTGACACAAGGATGATGGAGTGATTGGTTCATTAATTGTGGATTCAAATAAATGGTATTATAAATATTAAAATAAATGTAATTTAATTGTTTTATTCCATCCAATAATTTTATGTATTATATTGAAATATTATATTTGAATCAATTCCTTTTTTTAAGTAATCATGTTGTTATAAATTTTTAATAAATTCATGGAATAATTGTTTCAAAAATTGACATAATTCAAATCATAAAACATAACATAGTTTATTAAATGATATTAAATTCATAAAAATCTAATATTTTGAAAAATTGTTAATAAGGGTCAAAATATTTCATAACTGAATTTTTCTGCATCGTGTGACATGATATCATAATTACATTAACCCACAAAGTGTAAATAACATGAAATCACTATAAGATTAAAAAGGGTAATGTAAGGGTTAAACCAAAAAGATAAGGATAAAAAAATATTCAATACTTTTCTAAAAATTATTGAATAATAATAATTCTATCCAAAATCATCCTATATTTTAAATAAATGTTTTTTGGAACATTTTTACTCTAAATTTACTTTATAATAAATCAATATTTTGAGAGTTTCCTAAAGTGCCCCTCTCATCTCTTATAAAAGGGAACCTCTTCCCTCTCCTCTTCGCTCCATTTTTAGCCCTCAAGAATATCCATACCCTGACTATTTCCCTTATAAACGTCCCTAGTTCCATTAGAGATGTTTTTTTCTTCTCAAAAGACTATCTCTAGTGCTCTAAGAGGAAATTTAATGGAGGCACATCGAGGAAGAGGTAATCTCTTCTACCAATTGTTTCTAATTTATTTCTTTTTATACTTCCTCTTCATTAATTTATTCATTATAAAGTAATAACATCAGTATAAAACATATAATGATATGTTATTATTAATTTTAAACAAACCTATTTTCCATATGTCCATCCAATGAAAAATGAAAATCATTTCTTGTGCGTACGTACGGCTTACCGTCTCCACAACATGGTCTAATTTGTTTTTCACCACCACCTTACTTGGATGGGTATAATGGTGGAAATAATAACAATATATTATTATTATAACATAATACTAATTATTATATATTATACACTATCCACTTCAATACGATTCAATAATCATGGGAATGATATCGTCGCTCGTGCGTACGTACGACTTACGGTAACCACAACTCAATGTGATTCATTCTCCATGTTAACCATTCAAGAATGATTATAAATTATATATAATAAATAATCATGAAATATATTACATAATAATGATTATTTATATATATATATATATGTTATTTACTTACTTCAATTCAATTCAATAAGGAAATGAAAACATTTTTCATGCGTATGTACGGTCTACCGTCTCCATGAATGGTGTATTCCATTTAGTTTATCTATCAATTATCTATATTAATATACTGAATATGTAGGATATATAAATCAATTTTTACATAATGGAAGTAAATAAATCATTATCTATGTAATAATATCAAGAATAACAAGTCCAAAAACGTACGATAAATAAAACAATTATTACTAAAAAATTTCTTTAACATGGAATTGATAAATGAAAGGGTAATATAATGTCATATATAAATCATATATGATATCATAAATATTATAATGGTTCCTTTACAAGTTAATAATTGGTTTAAACCCACTATATATGAGTTTCAAAATCATTCAGAAGAAATAGTACCTAAGGTAATGGATAACATTCCCAATATCGTTTTTATCCGAGATTATTTATTTGTAAGTATTTATCAGGGATATACTTATCATCCATGTCAATTTTTTCTAAAAAAAATTCATAAAATTTTTAATATTATTCTATGGATTTTAAAGTCATTTTTATATGTTTTTGAATTTTACTATGTGGTATGGAAGGAATCTCTCCTTTCATTACCATATGCGGTACCTTTTGACTTTTCTGGAAAAAGTATGAGAAGATTGATTTTTTAAACTTTTACCTTATATTCATGATGATTCCAGTACAAATTTTCAAGTTAATTTTCTGAAGAAAAAAAATATTTTTTTTAATTTCATGGAATTTTTAGAAAAGAAAACATTTCCAGTGAAGATAGTATATATTCCTCATGAATTAATTGCAAGTGTTGTATCAAAATTATATTGTATCTATTATGACGCTCTTAAATAGGGTTATGTTGCTATCCATATTGATGATATGATTTGATTGTGTTAATGCTGTAATGGTATTTTATATAGATTATTTTATGATAGAATGATGTTTAGAAACCCATTTTATTTCCAAGGTGATGCTATGATAAATGATTTATGTTTCTATAGAACATGTAAGATTGATTTCACTATGAGATTTTTGGGACCTATATTTCCCCCTATTCATTGGGTAAATTTTTATATATCATGAGATGGACATGACTGGAATGAAAACTAAATATGGTTCAGTAATACATGGTTTGAACGACATGTAAACCCGGTTCAGTAATAGAAATTTTCCACTCTAGGGGTCTTGGAAACAATTCATTCGGTAATATGAATATAATAATATTTTCTTATTTCATTTCCACAATTCAATGTTTTATACCAATGAAATTTTATCATGGTTTCTATTCCTTTATGATCTATTCCTTAGAAACATTTAGGATTTATTACATAAATCAAGATTTCAATGTTTAAACATTATGCTTGTGTTTTTACATTAAAATGTTTATGGTTTGTTTTATGTTCTCCATGTTTAACCTTACTGAGAATTTTATCTAACCCTTTTTTCCCCTGATATAAAGAATGGTTTTAGGTTGAAAAACAAAATGGGAATATCTTTATGGTATATGTTGAAGATCTCTCACCTAGTAAGAAAATTATGTTCCCAGTCTCCAAAGACAATAAACCAATAATGTCATTAGACCCATATTTTTTGTAATGTATTATGTATTCGGAAAAATTAATGTAATGTCCATGTATGTCATGCTTGGGTCGTTAGAGTTTCTATCAGAGTGATGTTTATATCAGACTTTGGAAACTATGATGCAAAAACCTTAGTGAGATCCCTAGAGATATTTTTAAGGTATGTATAAGGATGTCCTTAAGGAAGAGTAAAACTATATCTTATAGTCCTATAATTATGGTAATGATTATGAATACCCTAGGATTAAACCTAGGATGTTAGGGATTGAATGAACTCTCCATTGATTATGTTGTTTATCTTGTATGCCTTTTTCCTTTCACACTATTCTTTTTTGGTTTTATATAATGTATGGAACCCGAAAGAACCATGATAATGATCAATGCACTAGAAAATGAAATTATTTTCCTCCTAAACAACAAAATGTTATGGGAGATGGAATTAGAAATGTTATTTCTATACACACACAAGCTATGAATCTCTATGGACATTGAAAGGAGCAGAGAGGGGAACAATATTCTATTGAGTCCTTCATGAGGTAACATCCACCATCTTTCAGTGGGTCTTCTGATCAACTTGTTGATGATAAACAGATCAGTACCATTGAAAATATATTTCCATCCTTCATTGTTCACAACATGAAAAAGTCGTTTTGGTTATCTATCTATTAGAAGGTGAAGCAAGAAAGTAGTGAACTCTAACACGAATAAAAGGAAGAAAGATGAAATTTAATCCATGGAATGGGATGAGTTCAGGATATTATTTTTCAAAAAGTACATCCCTTGTGTTCTTTTAACAATGATAGAGAAGGAGTTCCTTGAGATTATGAAAAATACTAATGAAATGGTTGGTACAGACGAGTCTAGTTTTATAATACTTTCAAGTGAAGCTTCTGGCCTTGTTATCCAACCTAAAAGTAAAGTTGATCAATTATATAGTGTATTAAAAACAATTATTCAAAGAGAATTATCCATAATAGTCTTCTGTATATTTTATAAGAATATACGTTGTGCTGTCAAGGTAGAACTAGAATTTGGTGTTACATATCTATCTCATTGTTTGAACGAGAAAAAAACATGGAGTTCAAGGGAAAATCATAAAACAATCGCGAAAATAAGATGCTTGTTTCCTTATGCTCAATGTGTGGATAAAATCATGGAGGGAATTTCCATAAAGGGACATTCAAATGTTTCATGTCTGGAAAAATGGTCATTTAGTAGTTGAGTGCTGATGTAATGGGAAAAAACATTCTAATGACGTGAATAGAGAAAAGACTACAAATATTGCACCACCAACACTTCAATGATAAAAGTGAAAAGAAATTACCCACTATGCTAACCAATGACCAAATCCAAGGTTTAATGATGATGATTAACATACACAACCACATAAATTCGAAGATAATGGAAAATCACATGTGTTCACTATTGGTGATATTAAGTATGACATCAAATTTGTAAAATGATTATGTGTTTATGTAATGGGATTCCAAAATATTGTTGTGGAATCTCAATTATAGTATTATGGATTATTAGAATATCTATGTATTGGTTTATTGTGGGTTTCAATAATTATATGGTACAGTTAATGATCAAAATTGATTGAATTATTTTTGGAAATCACATGATATACGCATAATGAATGGATAAAGAGATAAAAAGATGTTTGATAGTATTGATGAGCTCATGAATGATATAAAGACAAAGTTATATAGTGGTTTGAGTATATAGAATTTTTGGTATTTTTGGTGTGTGTAAAGTCCTTATTTTTATATAATGCAGGTTTTCAATAAGTTTCTATAGTAATTCATGTCATTACCACTTTTCAAGAGAATACATGAATATGGTATTAACATATTCAGAATATTACAACCAAGAACTACCTTATAAGTTAGGGGATATAAATGTTAAGTCGATTTAGTTTACCAATTTCTAAAGTTTTATATTTTTTATTTTTTGAAGGATTGTAATATTATTAATTTATAGATAGTATTAGTTATATTCATGTTGAATATTGCTTCATTATTGTATTATATCACTACAGATAAACTTATTCATATTTGATAACATGTTATACCATTTTTTGAGATAAATGGAATGACCTATCATTTTATCAAATGACATGATAACACTTAAATAGTGAAAAATTCTCCTTTATTTCATTAAATATGATATGAAGTGGAAATTGTTTATGGAACAACCAAAAATGAGATTGTACTAAAATCAAGTAACTATTTCTCCTCATGAAAAAATTAATCAACTTTAGGTTAAGGATCTTGAAACCAAAAATGTTATCCTAATACATTCTTATCTAATTAATCTAGTGGTCCCTTAAATCATCACATATTTATATATTTTAGGTAGTTAACTTTTTCCAAACCTTAATCTCTATCACAATCCATAAAAACTGAATGGTTATGATTCTCTTCCATATCATTGGTTTCACTCCCTAACTATGTTCTCCTAAGTAGAACCCACATGATAAGTTAATTTAGGTAAAATTTGTATTTCTAGCTTTCCATTTTAAAATTAAGTATTAGTATTCCTTTTTACAATGTGTTTTTCCTTGAAAGAAACTTTCTAGTAGTAGACCATTTATAACGCTGAAAACATTAGAGGGAGAAAAGCATTTTAAGGGTGTATAATGTAATACTCTTAGATTATATAGGATATATATTCTTTATTTTCTTTTATGTATTCTGTTTTACACTACACAAATATTATTTTACACTATATGCAACATCGTATTAGCATTCATTATATGCAAAAAAATATTAGCTTGTATTACACACAATTTCAGGTCTTTTTGATTGAATTCATTTCAAGCAACACTGTGTATTGATTTTTTTCAATATATAAAATATCTATGTTTGGATTATATTATAAAAAACACCAAAATAATCTGTCACTAAACTTAACACTCACTTGTCATTAATTATACTCAAGAGCGACCTCCCTCGATAGCTTTCATTGTATGCAATACCAAGTTTTACTAAACAATGATATTTTATTAAAATAATATTATTTAATGGGATATAGACTAGACTTTATAAATTTTATTAACCATTATTTTTCTTTTTTTTCATTAAGATTCATCTTATGTATATTCTCGAACATTATATAAGAAAAAATTAACTTTTTCAGATAATAGAATTATTTTTCAAAAAATGCAGTTTGAAGATTTTTTATGGCACACCACTTTCAATTATTGGTTTTGATACTTTTATAAGTTCAATTTTAAAAAATAAACATCTTATTTTTAATTGGGAAATAAAATTTTTATTTGGATAGATTTTTTATATTTTTCTGATAATTTTAATTTGTTGATGAATAGAGAAAAATACAACATTTTAATTCAAAATATCCTTTTCATCTAATTTATTTATTAGTTATATTATATTCTTAATAGGGTTTTATGTGTAATTGGATTATTTTTATATCATTTAATACAATTTTTGTTATTTTATGTAATTTTAAATTTAAATTTTACATAAACAAATGACAATCTTTTGATAAGATTTTTACTTCTTAAAAATCACTATTTTGTTTTTAAAAATGGAAATTAGTATTCAATTAATTACTGAAAGTTATTCACATTTAATTTATAAAAATTTATTCCATAAGTGGAATAATGAGTTCCAAATTGTGTAAATAGGTACCGTTTATTTTTATACATTAGGAATAGTAACTCCGATAATTATATTATTTACCTTCGTTAGAAGATAAATCTGGTAAATAAGGGTAAACAAAACAATATTATAATAATATTAATATACCCTAACAAATGTAATAATCCTATGTTATGAGATATTTCTAACCATGGCCATCCTTGGGTCAATTTTGGGACCCCATGGATTCACATGGATGTGAAAATGACATTTTATAGAAATTGATTTAAATTAAAGAGAAATAAAACATAAACATGTATCTTTTATTAAAATAAAATTTATATAGAGTAATACAATTGATATATTAGAATATAAATACTTATAAGAAATATATAATGATTTATTATATCATGATATTTTATTTGTAATTTTTACCCAATAAATAAATTAATTTAATTTTGACACATATATGATGTAGAAATTGCTTCATTAGTAAAGGATTAAAATAAATGATATTATACATATTAAAATAAATGTTATTTTAATTTTTTATTCCATAAAATAATTATATCGATTATATTGACATATTATTCTTATTTTAATGTCTTCGTTTTGAAGTAATCCAGTTTTGATAAATTTTTTAAAAAATCAAGTATGAATAATGTCCAAAATTGACTTAATTATTAACTTAAAACTAAAAATAGTTTATTAAATGATATTAATTTTTATTAATCTAATATTCTTCCAAATTCTTAATAAAAGTCTAAAAATGACATAAATGAATTTTTGTGGGTTTTTTGACATGATATTGTAATTAAATTAACCCACAATGTCTGAATAACATGAAATCAATATAAGATTAAAAAGGGTAAAATAAAGGTCAAACAAAAAGGTGAGGATAAAAAAATATTCAAAACTGGTATAAAAATTATTTAATGATGGGTATTAGAAAAAAAAATCTTATATTTGAATTAAATGAGTTTTGGATCATTTGTAATCTACATTTAATTTAGAATAAATTAATATTTTGAGGGTTTCCTAAAGTTACCCCCTCCTATCTTATAAAAGGGAACCTCCTCCCTCTCCTCTTCACTCCATTTTGAGCCTTCAAGATCGGATATCCCCTATCCATTTATCTTATAAAAATTACTAGTTATATTCTAGAGGTTATGTTATTCTCAAAATACTAACTCTAGTGCCCTAAGAAGAAATTTAAAGGAGGAATGTCGAGGAAAAGGTAATCTCTTAAACCGATTCATTAAAATTACATTCTTCTTATACATCTTATTCATTATTTTTTTTCATTATAGAGTAATAACATAAGTACCAATATTATAATTACATGTTATTATAAGTTTGAAACAAACCTATTTTACCTTCATTCCATCCTATGAAAAATGAAATCACAGCTTGTCTGTAAGTATGACTTACCATCTCTACGCCATGGAGTAATCTGTTTTTCACCACCACCTAACATGGATGTGTATAAAGGTTGGAATAATAACTATATATGATCATTATAAATGAAACTAATTATGATATACTACACACCATCCACATCAGTACCATTCAACAATTATGGGAATGATATCGTCGCTCGTGTGTACCTATGACTTACCGTCTCCACGATGCAATGTGATTCACTATACACATTAACTATTCAATAATGATTATAAAGTATATATAATAAATAATAATTAAATATATGACAAAATAATAATACTAGATTTCTTTATATAAATTTATGTCACTTACTTACTTCCATTCAATTCAATAAGGAAACAAAAATAACGTTCAAGCATACGTATGACCCACTATCTCCATGAACGGTGTATTCCATTCCATTTATCTATATATTATCTATATATTTATATAATTAATATATATTATATATATATCATGTTTTTCATTCTTTAATTTAAGTAAATCATTACCTATGTAGTAATATCATGAATAAAAAGTTAAAAAAACGTACGATAAATAAAATGACCATTATCGAAATTGTTTCTCGAACACAGAATTGACAAATGAATGGGTAATATAATGTCATAAGTAAATCATATATGATATCATAAATATTAAAATTATTCTATAAAAATTTAGAAATATGTTTAAACCAACTATACAAGAGTTATGGACACATATAAAAGAAATTCGACCTGAGGTAAGGGAAAACTATGTAAATCTCATTTTTATCCAAGATTTATTATTCATAAGTATTTACTGGGGATGTATTTATCCTCCATGTTCATGTTTTCTAAAAATATTTTCTAAAAATGTTTAATATTCTTCTATGTATTTTTAAACTCATTTTTACCCCTTTTTTACTTTTACTACATGATATGGAAATAATCTATCTTTTGTTTACCATACTAGGTACTTCTTGGCTTTTCCAGAAAAAGTACCAGAACAATGTTTTTTCACTTAAATAGAATTAATCGGTTTTCTTACATGTTTCCAACATCGTACTTTTATAAAGATTCCAATACACTTTTTAAGTTTGTTTTCAACTAAATTCATATTTTTTAAATTTCATGACATTTTGAGGAAAGAAAAACCATTTTAAAGAAGAAAGGATATTTTACATAGAAACTAATTTCATGTGTTTTTTCAAAAAAAAATTTCCATATAAGATGATGCTCTTAAATAGGGTTATGTTTCTATACCTATTAATTATGTGATTTATTTATGTTAATAAAGGAATAGTATTTTATATAGATTTTGTTATGCTAGAATGATGTTTAAGAACCCCATTTTATTTCATGGGTTATGCTATGATGAATGATTTATGTTTTTGTGGAAAACGTAAGAATGATTTCACTATGAGTTGGGTGGGACCTATATATCACTCTAATGAATTTGGTAAAGAATTATATCTCACGAGATAGACATGATAGGAATAGAAAGTAAATTTGGATCAGTAATATATGGCTGGAATGACAAGTAAACATTGCTCTATAATGGAATTTGTCCATTATGATAGTATTGGAAACAACACCTTTGCTACTATGGAAATAATATTACATGGTTATTGTTTTCCAACAATTCCTTGTTTTATACCAATTAAATTTTTTCATGGAAAATGTTACAATATGTTCTTTTCCTTATGTACTCCCAAGAATTCTTTCCGGACTCAATATTTTGATGTTTAAACTTTATGTTCATGTTTTTAAGTTCAAATATTTATGGATTATTTTACATTCTCCATGTTTACCTTTACTAATAATTTGATCTCACCCTTTTTATGTTTTCTTTTCCCCAATATATAATGAAAATTTTTATTTAGAAAAAAAATGTGGAAGATCTTTATAGTAGGTTATGAAAATTGTTCACCATGTTAGAAGATTATGTTCTGAGTTCCAAAGACACTTAATGAATATGGTCTTTGGGAATATATTTTGTTTAATGTATTAATTATTCTAAAAAATAAATATATTTTTTATGTACATCCTATTTGGGTCGTTAGATTTGGATTCATAGTGAAGGTTTAGTTAACATTTTGAAAATAGGATGTGAAAAAATAAGCAAGATCCCTAGAGTTATTTCTAAGGCATGTCTATGTATGTCCCTAAGCATAAGTATAACTACAGCTTACAGTCCTAGAATAATGGAAACGATTATGAATAACCTTAGCTTAAACCAAATATATTAGATAATTAAAGTACTCCCCCTTGATTGTGTTTTTTTCTTAGTTTAATTTTTTCCTCTTAGACAATTCCTTTTGGGTTTTAGACAATGGATGGAACCCGAACGAACCTTGTTAATGATCAATGCATTGGGAAATGCCAGGATAGTCCTCCTTGACTTGAAAATTATTTTTTATTAAAGAAAACACTTTTGTGGGAAAAGTGAGAAACCGTAGGGTCCAGTAAAATACCCAATCAACCCCGAACAAAAAACATAAAAAACAGGATCAACCTTATTCAAGAAACAACAACAACCACCATCCCTATGCGGGACACTTGTCGATCCCATGTAAGCATGGTCCCTCCCGATGTATCCATCCCTCCAAATCAGCCATATCCAAAATGTCCTGCAAATGTGATGGAAGAGTGCTCTAGCCCTACAAAGATGGCCAGACTGCACTTCCCAAATCAGTCTGGTAGTGAGGCCTCACAAGAAAAGGAAATGTTACCAAAACATAGCCTTAGCCTATTATTAATTTCCTCCCTGTAAACATTTAAATTCATTATCCATACCTTATAATCAGGATCTTCCCCAATAACATCTTCCAAACGATCCGTCATTTTGTCCCATGAGCGGATATATTCTTCTTTGCTGATTTTCCGATCGTTGAAGCCTCTCATTAAGATCAAATCTTGTTTGTCAATCCACTTAGCCTGCTCGTTGTGTACCTCCACTCTTACAGCTCTTCCCATCATATCAGCCTCTTCCTGTGGAATTTCAATATATAGAAATTCTTCTACCATGTCCTCCTCAGAGAGAAATCATATTGTTACACTTACACATGATATGAATCATTCTGGACTCCCAATTGAGGAGATAAGGGAAAACATTCTATTGAGTTCTTCATGAGGCAACATCCACTTTATTTCTTTGGGTCTTCAGATCCACTTGATGCTGAATAATGGATCAGTACCACTGAAAGGATATTTTCCATATTTCTCTATTATGAACATGAAAAATTCCTTTTGGTTGTCTATCGGTTAGAAGGTGAAGTAGACCAGTGGTGGACTCTAATTAATAATACAAGCCTGTAAGATGAAACTGAATCCATAGAATTGGATGAGTTACACAACAGATTTTTCAATTAGTACTTCCCTTATATATTTCAAACAAATATATAAAAGTATTTCCTTGAGAATAATAAAAAGGTTTATTATTATTTTGGTATATATGAGGATAATTGTACAATACTTTTCAATATGCTTCTGGATTTATCATCCAACCTAAAAGTAATGTTAATAAATGTTTCCTTATGCTCAAGTGAAAATCTCAAAACAATAGTGAAAAGAAGATGAATGTTTCATTATTCTCAATTTGTAGAAATAATCATGGTGGAGATTCTCATAAAGGGAATTAAAAATGTTTCAAGTGTGGAAAATAAGGTCATTGAGTATTTGAGTGCCAATGTAATGGGAGAATGGTTAAAGTTTGTGTGCATAGAGAAAATACTATAAAGAATGCACCAAAAACACTTCAATTCTACAAGTGCAGGAAATTGGGAAATTATGCTAAAAAATTCAAAAATACAAGGGTTAATGATTATGATCGACGTCAAGAACATCTTAAATCCAAAGATAATCGAAAATAACATGCGATCACTATTTGTGATGTTGATTGTGACAATGAAGTGGAAGAATAATAAAGTGATTTTGTAATGGGATTCCAAAATAGTGTTGTGGAATCACATTATATTATTATGTAATATTGGAAAATCTATGTATTGGTTTATTGTGGTTTACAATAATTATATGGTACCTGTAACCATGAAAAGTGATTAAAATATTTTTGGAAAGCACATGATATGTTCATAATGAAGGAATAAGGAGATAATGAGATGTTTAATAGTTTTAATGAAATCATGACTAATATAAGGAAAAAGTGATATCATGGTTTGAGTATATAGAATGTTTAGTGTTTTTGGTGTGTGGAAAGAGTTTATTTTGAAATAATCCACTGTTTTTCACTATGGTTTTATGGTAATTCATGTCATTACTATGTTTCAAGAGAATTTATGATTAAGGTATTCACATGTTTGGAATATGTCAACCAATAACTACAATATGAGATATGGAGGATAAATGATATATTGATTTAGTTCACCTCTTTCTAATGTTTCATATTTTTAGTTTTTGGAAGGATTGTATTATTATCCATTTATGGATAGTATAACTTAAATTACAGTTGATGTTTTTAAGATTAATGTATAATTTCACTATAGTTGGACTTCTGCATATTTGACAACCTATTACAATGTTTTTCTTGAGATATATTGAATAAAATATCATTCTGTAAAATGATATTATAAAACTTAAATAATGAAAAATTCACCTTCATTTCATTAAATAAGATATAAGGAGGAAATTGTTCTGGGAATGACCAATGGTGAGATTGTACTAAAATTATGTAATTATTTCTCCTCATTAAAAAATTCATCAACATTTGGGTAAGGATCCTGATACCAAATATTTTATTTTAGTACCTTCTAATTTGGTGAATCAGATGGTCACTTATATCATAATAGATTTATGGCCTTATGGTAGTACCTTTCTCTAAACCTTATTCTCTATCACTATCCATCAGAACATGATGGTTATATTTCTCGTACAAACCCATGTTTTCACTCCCCACATATGTTCTCCTACATGGAATCCCAGTGATGTGTTACATTGGGAAACTGTTATTCTTATATCATTCATTTTTTTAAATTATTTTTTAGTATTCATTTTTATGAGGTGGGTTTTTTTGAAAGAAACACTCATGTAGTAAACCATTTATAACCTTGATGAATTTTGAGGGACAAATTCATTTTACGGGGGTAGAATGTAACAACCACATATTTTATGGGATAGATTCTTTATATATTATATGATGTCTTTTGTTGTACACAACACCAATATTATCTAATACTATATGCAACAATTTATTATGTTGCAGCATATGTACCACTATTCTTGGCTTTTGTTACACACAATTTCATGTTCTTTTAATAGAATTCATTTCACACAACACTTATTATAGATTTATTTCAATGTATAAAAAAATTATGTTTGGATTATGTTATATGAAGCATCAAATGAAGCTTGCACTCAACGTAAAACTGACTTGGCTTGCATTACAGGCAAGAGTGTCCTACGTCGACGCTTGTGTTGTACGTAATACCGAGTTTCACTAAACAATGATATATTTTTTAAAAATATTATTCAATGGGATATAAACTAGAAATTATTATTATTTTCAACCAAATTTGTAATTTTATAACATGAAGAATACTGTAATATATTTTCTAGAACATGATATAAGAAAAAATTCAATTTTTCCGATAAAAGAATTATTTTTAAAAAAATGCGGTTTTGTAGCCTTTTGATGGAACACTAATTTTAAATCTAATTTTGAGAAACATATAAGTTTTGTTTGAGAAAAATAAACTTCTTATTTGTAAATGTGAAATAAAATTTTTGTTTGGATAAATGTTTGATATTTTTCTGGTAAATTTCATATTTTGGTGAACAGTAAAAAATACTGCATTTTAATTCAAAACTGCCTTTTCGTCTAATTTATTTATATAGTTAGATTATATTTTTAATTGGTTTTAAATTGTAATTGGATTATTTTTTTATCATTTAATCCAATTATATTCATTTTATGTAATTTTTCATTTAAATTTTACATAGATAAATGACAATATTTTGATATGTTTTTACATATTAAAAACTCACTTTTTTGTTTTTGAAAACATGAATTAATATTATATTAATTAATAAAACAACTTTTTGTTGAAATTGGAAGACTATTTTCCATATTTTTAATTAGTAAGTTCAAATATTGTAAATAGGTAACATTTTTTTATACATTATGAATAGTAACTTCTATAATTATTTTATTTACCTTGGCTAAAAGGTAAATATGGTAAATATGGGTAAAACAAAATAATATAATAATAATATTAAATAACCATAACACATATCCTAATCTGATTTTATTATATATGTATAACCATGGGAATCCTTTGTTATATTTTGGGGACCCCATGGAGCCGCATAGATGTGAAAATTACATTTTATAATAATTAATTTAATGTAAAGAGAAATAAAAAGTAATCTTGTATCATTTACTAAAATAATTTTTATATGTGGTTATATAATTTATCTCTTATACTATAAATGATAATTATAAATATAAAAAATTCAATATATCACATTATTTTATTTATAATTTTTAGGCATTAAATATATATATTTAATTATGACTCAATGATGATGTAGTGATTTCTTCATTAATAATGTATTAAAATAAATAATATTATAAATATTAAATTACAAATCATATGATTCTTCTATTCCATCCAAAAAATTTATATACTATATTGACATATTACCTTTGATTCAGTTCTTTTTTGTTTAATGGTATAATTTTTTTATAAATTCGTAAAAATGTCAAGTATGAATAGTGTCCAAAATTAACATAATTCATAACTTAAAACATAAAATAGTTTATTAAATAATATTAAATTTATAAAAAATATGATTTCTAAAAATGGTTAATAAAAGTACAAATATGTCATAAATGACTTTTTTTGGGTCGTTTGGCATGATGTGGTAATTAGATTAACCCACAATGTGTAAGTAACATGAAAACACTTTAAGATTAAAAAATGTAAAAAGGGTTAAACCAACAAGATAATGATACAACATTATTCAAACCACATCTAAATATTAATGGTTGATGTTTATTTGAACCAACATCATCCTATATTTTAATTAAATTAGTTTTGGTCTATTTTTAATCGAAATTGAATTTATAATAAATTAATATTTTGTGAGATGCTTAAAGTGCCCTTCTCCTCTATTATAAATAGGCACCTACTCCCTCCCCTTTTCACTACAATTTGAGACATCGTTATTAGAAAAAACAGACCCATTTCTCTTCTCAACATCCCATGTTACATTCTAGAGGTTCTGTTCTTCTCAAAAACTAACTCTAGTTCCCTATGAGGAAATTTAAAGGAAGCAAGTTGAGGAAGAGGTAATCTCTTTTACGGATGCATTCAAATTTCTTTCTTCTTTTACTTCCTCTTCAGGATTTCGTTCATTGTAATGTAATAAAATCATCATCAATAATACATTAATATATTTATATAAAAATGAAACAACCCTATTTCAGCTTATATTTATCCTGTATAAAATTAAATCACCATGCATGTGTACTTACAAATTACCGTCTACACAATGTGGTGTAATCTGTTTTTCACCACCACCTTACATGGATGGCTATAATTATGGAAACCATAACTATATATTATTATTAAAACATGATACCAATAATGAGACATTACACACCATCCAATTCAATATCATTCAAAAAAATTGGGGATGATATTATCACTTGTGCGTATGCAGGGCTTACCTTTTTCATGACGCGATGCAATTCGTTCTCCATGTTAACCATTCATAAATGATTATAATGTATATATAATAAATAATCATGAAATATATGACATAATAATTCTATTGGATATATATATATATATATATATCTCTGTGTGTGTGTTTGTGTGTGTCTGTGTGTGTCTGTGTCTTTTACTTACATCTATTTAATTCAATAAGGAAACGAAAACAATGTTCTTGCGTACATACGGCCTCCCGTCTCCATGAACGGTGTATTCCATTTCATTTATCTATCTATTATATATATGTTTATATACATATTATATTTGATATATAAATCATGTTTTACATTCTAGAAATAATTAAATCATGATCTAAGTAATAATATTAAGAATAACAAGTCTAAACACGTAGGATAAATTAAATGATTATTACCCAAAACCATTCTTTAACAAGGAATTGACAAATTCAAAGATAATATAAAGTTATAAGTAAATAATATGTGATATCATAAATATTGTTATGGTTCTTTAAAATGTTATTATTTTGTCTAAACCCACTATAAAGGAGTTTCAGACACATATATAATAAATCAAACCTAATGTATTAGATAACTTTTCCAATCTCGTTTTTATCTGATATTGTTTATCCATAAGTATTTACTGGGGATATATTTGTCATCCATGTCCATGTTTTCATAAAAATAGTTCATAAAATGTTTAATATTATCTATGTATTTTAAAGTTATTTTTACCTCTTTTGGACATTTACATCATGGTATGGAAGGAATATCTATTTTGTTTACCATACGATGTAATTTTTAACTTTTCTGGAAAAAGTACAAGAAGAATGTTTTTTATCTTTTACGACATGAAGAGATTGTTTTACATATTCATAATGAATTATTTTCATGAATATTCCATTATATATTTTCATTTTTATATTCAACTAAATTCTTTTTTTTTATTTTCACGACATTTTGAGAAAACAAAATGTTTTTAATGAAGAAAAGGTATTTTCCTCATGAATTAATTTCAAGTGTTTTATCGAAATTATTTTCCATCTGAGATAATTCTCTTAAATAGGGTTATGTTTATATCACTATTAATTATATTATTTGATTGTATTAATGATAAATTTTTATTTTATATTGATATTGTTATGATATAATGATGTTTAAGAATCCCATTTTATTTCATGGGTTATGATATGATGAATGATTTGTGTTTTTGTGTCACGTGTAAGAATGATTTCACATTGAGATGAGTGGGACCTATATCTCCCTTCAATGCATTGGATAAAAATTTATATACCACGAGATATACATGAATTTAATGGAAAGTAAATATTATTCTGTAATACATGGATGGAACGACAATTAAACCCAGCTCAGTAATGAACATTGTCCACTGCGATGGTCTTTGAAAAAATTCCTTGGCTACTATGGAAGTCATTTTAATTACTTATTTTAATTCCACAATTCCATTTTTTATAGCAGTGATATTTTATTTTGGTTAATGCTCCTTTATGATTTTTTCCTTACAAACTGCCAAGATTTATTTCATGACTCAAGATTTTGATTTTTAAACATTATGTTCATGTTTTTATGTTGAAATGATTTAGGATTGTTTTATGTTCTCCATGTTTATCATTACTGAGAATTTGAGTTCATGCTATTTATTATTTCTTTTCCATAAGATATAAATAAAGTTTTTTCGTAGGAAAACAAAAGAGGGGGATCTTTGTAGGAGTTGTTTATGATCTGTCACCATGTTAGAAGATTATGCTCTGAGTTTCTATAGACACTAAACTAATAATATCTTTTGGCATATATTTTGTGTAATGTATTAAGTATTCCTCAAAAGAAATGTAATTTCAATGTACGTCAAGTTTGGGTCATTAAAATAATTCTATAAACTATAAAATGTTCATAATTTATTATTTAATATTCATACCTACCAACTTAAGGGATAATTTATAATTATCATTTTTAAATAATAATATTTTAATAAAGTATCATGTTTTGTTTAAACTTGGTGTTGCATGCATCCCAAGCTATCAGAGTGATTTAATTTATTTAAAATTAAAGGTTTCATAATGTCATGGGATCTTATATTCTCTTATTATCTTGGTGTTGTGTGGTAAAAACTCTATTGAACTCAATGATTCTATTTTAAAAATATTAACATGTTACATTCACCCATTAATTAAAATACATACTCACTATTTATTATTTATATTGATAGTCAATTGTTTGAAATTTTAAAATTCCATCATTGGAAACCCACATAAAAAATGATTAATAAAACATTTTCTTAATAAGAGATAAGGGAAGACAAAAAGGTCATATTGAGTAACAAAAAACTAGGATTCCAATTATGATAAAATTGGTGGAAATTTTATACATGGACATGGGTTAAAATCTTAAATAATTATAGAGAGTAATATAGGTCATCAATCATAAGAAACTAAATTATCAACGAAAATTAAATTACCTCAAATCATAAATTATTGATTATCTAAAATATCATCGGTTTATCATAATTTATGCTATTATGATAACATTTTATTTCAATAATCTTTTTTAGAGTTGATAAATTCCATAACAATTTAGACTGATAATGCATGATAATTTAATTACTTGTTATAAATATTTTCAATTAGTATATTTTCATTTTTTAGTTGTGATTTAATAATTTTCAACTTCATTTATTACTACAGTAAATAAATATTCAAGAATAACTTATTTTTCTTGAAGCACTGAAATTAACTTTTAACAGATCATAAGATCCCTAAAAGAGTGAAAATTTGTTTCATCTTTTTATAAATATTTTCCAAAAATAGAATGGCTATCCAAAGCTATCCAATATAAATGTTAAATCACTAAAACTAAACAATACCACTACTAGTTAAATATTAATATTATCATCCAAATGATTTTACTAGAAAAATTGCATGTTAACCATGACATCAATTAGGCCAGTTGTAGGTGTTAAAACCTTTTTATCCATTTATTATTGGTGCAATACCCTTGGCCTTGTCTGATGTGTTGGGTTGTCACCCATATAATGGGTTTTCCTTTTTCTAAAACCATATTATCACAATATATTAAATGATACAAAATTAAAATAACACATAATTACTTCAACATCAATGATTAGATAACATTTAAAGGTTAACAATACATTCATAAAATCCTTGTTATCATTATTATCTCAACATAGGGAACATATTTACTGTTATCCCCCCTAAAACATTTGATTTCTTGGAATTTCAACATGCCACTGAGTCACTTTACATAGTACCATTCAACAAATTACTTCTAATACTTAAATAAATACTATTATATTACAATATTTATTCATTTAATAAGTCTTATTACCAGAATACAATTTATTAAAATACTGCTATAATATAATTATAGAATCCAAAAAGATGATCATTAATAATTCCCCATTTCATGCAGTAATTTCATAAGCTTAAGCATGAACCCTAATCTTCATTTGTGTATATTTTATTGACACTTGGTGCATTAATTTTTCAAGTACTTTATATCCTTAGAGTGGAATCAGTACACATTTCTAGATTCATTTCCATTGAAATCATGAGCATGGTGTCCTTTTTATCCTTAATTGAAAGAAATTAATTTTCTTCATAATCATGTACCAATGTTTTTCCTTCCACAAGTATCACATGTTGGAAAATAATTCTTCACCTTCATTCCGTTATCTATATTTTTTGACATCCTCTTCCTTCATTACATCCCTTTCGAAGTCATAAGACATTGATAATTCTATCTCTATATTGATATCATTTGATATTATTACCTTGTATGATATAAATTTTTTAGAGACTAGTTCACTTCAGAGGATAGAATTTATCCCATCAAATAAATTATTAATATTAATCATTAGATTACATATTTTTTCCACATAATTTCTTTATAAATATGTAAAGAGGGATTCATAACTAGAAACATTTTCCACTTCTTATTTTCCTAGACTCAATTAATTTCTTTCCATTTATTCATATTTATCCCAATTAAAATAATATTACAAGAAGAGTAACTTCAAATCCTACCACTCAATGCTTTTTATTTCCCCATCATTCTTATTTTTTTGAATTAATTACCACCATTGTTCCACATCACTTAAGATATGATAAACTACCATTAAAAATTTCTCCCTTTCACTATGTCATATAGAATTAAATATCTTTTCTAAGGAACTTATCTATTTATCATAAAAAATGGATTTTTAATCACATTGAATGAGGTAGTATTATGATGAATGAATTGTTTTAAAATCATTACACCATGTGGTGTATTAGTGTGATTCACTCTACGGGAATGGTTATGACTCTTAACCTGAGTCACCTACCCTAATATGGTTATAATTTTATTAGTTCAAGATGCATCTCTAACTCCAACTTCAATATATTTCCCATGATGAGAATCCCTACATGGGGTATGTATATTCATATATTGCCTATTCCTTCAACTTGGATCCATTTTCTATATAATATCACTAATATAGTAGACAATAAAATTATGAAACATAATTTATAATACAAAAAATTGGGAAACACTAACAATAAATTGAAATATTTATGCATAGATAACCATAAAATCAAAAACATGGTTTCTTTGGGGATATCATTATTTTCCACTCCTTCATAATGGTTTTTAAATAAAATATGATTAATCAAACATATATCCCCTCAGAGTATCAAAATATATTCCCTGTAAGGCTTGTTTTTGTGAGCCCGGTGAAGCTCAGGTCAAGACTAATTCACTCTATTGGAGTAATTACCCATAAGAATATCTTTTCCAAAACCATATACAATTATATTATCTAGACAATTAATTTTTTTTTTGAAAACCCAAATATTTTTTCCCTTAAAAAATCAGTAACTTGTTTATATATATATATATCCTCAAATTCTATCATTTGTTTATGTTCCTAAATATTTTTTTCCTAAATATAGTTAGCATGGATTCTACTAAACAATCTTTGATACCAACTGAACCGACCTCAACCCCAGTATCCCCAACCCCATGATTACATTATTACAATGGAATTTGAAAAAAGAAATTTTATCCCAAAGATATTAAATTTTTAATAGTATTATTATACTAGATACATAATTGAAATCAAATTACATTTTTAATACATAAAATACAATGTATTTTCCTTAATAACGTCATTATTACCATTAGTGTGTCCCTATATATCAATAAAGGAACCCTTCCTAGTATCATAGGTAAAATAAAATTTAACAAATGGGTGATATCAAAGGATTACTAAGGGTTTGTATATTTAAGAATCTATGAATAAATACTTTATAAACAATAAGGAAATTTAAATAACTAAAACACATTATATTAATCCAATAACAAGAGCCTAATAAGGCATGAATATTTGATGAAAAAATTATACCATCGAAAAAATCATATGAACATGAAAAAAAACTATGGATATTATATAAAATTGAATAGTCACATGTAATATCAATAAATGAATTCATAATGATGAAATGGTAAATTCTACACACCTAAAACATACCATCTAGGCCTTCTGCTAATATATCTAAATAAATTGGTGACACTTAGGCCAAAACCAAATCTAACAAGTCTCATGAGACATATTTATTCATCAAGAGTGTATAGATGGCCCCACCCAACACTTACTAAGACAAATTATTTCCTTATATGAATGTTGGGAATCATAATACATATAAACATACATATTTATTCTATAATGTTAAATGTCAATACATTCACCAATCAATAAACATAATCATAAAAAATCTAGAGTAAAATGAATGGTATGAACATAGTATATCCCTAATAATACTGATCATAAATCATTTAGATAAATAATTAATATGGCATCAATACATAATATACTAAATGTACAGTAGATCAAATAGATGTTGGGTGTTGTTGATTAAAATAAATACCATTAAAATATCATTAAAAATCTTTTTGTAAAAAATAAACTTTGTATTTTGAAAACCACATTTTAAAATAGATCATTACTAAAAAATTATATTACATTTCTTTAAAAATGAACTCATAAATATTTTAAAATATTAATTAAAACTTGGATTGATTATTATGGGGCAAAATTCAATTTATTTCGTACACATTAAATCTAATATATAATTCACATTATCAGAGAAATCCAAAAGATGATTTTTTTAAAATGACAAAAATATTAGTTCGAAAACATTGTGTAAAACTTAAATGTATGAAAAAATTATTTAATAAATAATTTTTAAATAGTGGAAAACATTATTGAAAAAAATATTTACAGAACGTGGTTTTTGATGTAAAATTATGTTTGAATAAACAAAGAAATAATGTTGGATTTTCATTCAAAATATTATTTATCATTTTACACACCAAAGAGTGGGAAAATGTTTTATTATTTGAAATATTTATTGAATAAACATATGTGGATAAAAACTATTTATTTGAAGATATAAATTTCAAATAAATTCCCCAAGCGAGTTGTAAACACAAACAATCCCAAATAATGGTGAGATTGTGAAATAAACCCTTACCACTTTGGTAAGATCTGAATCATTATCACCATAAAGGAAATGAAATAAAATGAAACATTAAATTAAATGAATAAAAATATATTAATGAAATAACATATAAAAATATATATATATATATACACCACACAAATGAAATTAGTGGTGAATGTGGCACATGTCACATAAAAGTAAAAGTTAGATGAGAAACCCTTACAACAGGTCTGATTTCCATCGCACATGTTATTAACAATCATATAATGTATTTAATAATGCTATTAATTTATAATAGAATCATAATAATATTTATAATATCATATATTAACCAATTATGACATTTTACAATCTATTTGATAATAATATTTCACTAATTTCCATTATTCTGGTTTTAATTACCTTGTTTTCTCAAGCATGTTTTTTCATGAATGTTATGATTCATGTGAATTAGATATAAATATAATATTTACACAATTAAAATAATTTTAAAATTATAATATTTACTTATTATATATATATTTAGTATCATTTATTAATTTATTTACATGAAAACTGATTCACATCACTTTTTGGAGGTAGTAGGTCGTACGTAAGCATAAACGAAGATATCATTCCAATAATGAGTTAAAGGAAAATGAACTGGGTGATATATTAATTTTAAAAAAAATATATAATCCCATATATATCAAATATATTCAATAATTTTATCATTATTACATTCCATGTAAAGAATACGTGAAAAATGAACCACATTGCTTCGCAAGGCGGTCGTTCACTGTACACCCATGCGACGTTATCATGTTAAAAAAATTATAATGTAAAAAAATTTATATGTGACATTTAAATTACTAAATTATAATAATATAATAAATATAAATAAAATTAAATAAATAATTATATATATCCTTGAATGTTTTATATTTCAACTGAACTATATTTATTCGAGAGGTGGTATTCTACCATAAACATGATCAACGATTTAGTTTCAAATTTTATGGAAGTGTAGATGGATAAAAATTATTACATAAACATAATAACATATAATTATATGTTATATAAATGTTTTATTATATTTTAAGTGTTAATAAATAATTTAATGTGGAAAAATAAAAAATAAAATGAAAGATCTTCGTTAAGTTAATTAAAATGTCTCTGAAAAGACACTTTTAGATCTCCTCTTACGAACCCTAGGGTTGGTCTCTCGGGGATACCAATAACTATAGAATATGAATATGGATGTTTGGGGATAATATTTTAATGGTTTTTATATTCAAATGGGTTTTTATGTGTAATGATTTGAAAGTAGCGGGAGGCCTTTTATAACTGGGGAAAGGGAACCCTCTTGTAAATTACATAAAAATTTCCAAAAATAATACAAAATGAAATTCATTCACATTAAAAAAGGTTAAAAATAAAAATAGGTTAGAATTTACTGTAAATATAGTGATAATATGGATAGAAAATAATATTTTGAAAAATGTTTAGGTCACTAAAATCATTATCATCTTATATTGACACCTGAGAAACACTATTTTTACCTTAACCCCAGTAATTAAATTTTTACTATTCTCACAATTAATTTTGGTTAAAAATTATATTAATATAATTAAATAATATAAATTAATCAAATTCAAAATAATGAATCCATTTATTCAAATTTAATTAATTAAAGAGTAATAATTTAATTTAAAATTATACACACAAAAGTGATGAAAACGTGTGTTTTCATAGAAATTTTTTTATAAGTATATAAGGTTTTAATATCGGAATTCAATATAAAATTGAATTAAATAACCAAAATTAGATATATTTTAATATAATTGGACTAATTTTACTATAATCCCTATTTAAAATGTGAATTATTTTTTAAAATAATTAAATCAAAAACATAGTTTTTAAGAAAAATATATATTTTTAACTATTCATTTAAAAATTAAAGGATCATGAAAAATACCAAAAATTCAACATAAGATTTTCTTGATTTGATTATTAAAAAAACAATTTTTAATTATTCAAATAAATTTTATGAAATTCGTCATATTCTATTATAAATTATCTTCATAAATCACAACTAAACATATTTTTTGGAAAATAATGTCTTTTAAAAAACATTTCTTTTATGTTCAAATAATTCTTTTTATCTTTATAATCAATAAATAACCATTGAATTTATTTTATACATGTTTTAAAAATAAAATTTTCATAATTTATTTTTTACTATTCATACCCACAAAATTAATGGCTAGGTTACAATGGTTAGAGTTAAATAATATTATTATAATAGTGTATCTTCTTTCATTAAACCTGGTGTTGTGTGCGTTACAATCTATAAAATAGATGGATTTTTTTAAAATATAATTTATAATATATTATATGGTTGTAATATTCTATTTTAATCTATGTTTTTTTTGTCATAAATTCTATCTAACATGATGGTCTTATTTTAAAATCATGGGGTTTTTAATTCTCCCTCATAAATAAATTGCCTTATCAAAATATAATCATGATATCAATAATAAAGGGTTTCACATTTGAATGTACATTCATTGAAAATCCACATCAAAAAAATAATTAATAAAATATTATATTAATAAGAAATAAATGTAATTAAAAAATTCATATTGAATAACATATAACTATATTTCTAAGCAGAAGAACATTGGTGGAAAGTGAAGATATGAACATTGAAGAAAAGATTAAATAATTATAGTGAGTGGTGGAAGTCATTGATCACAAGAAACGGAATGATCCATGGAGATTTAATGACCAAAAAATAATAAATACTAGGATTTAAAATTCCATTGTTTTAACATAAATTAATGTATTAGGATATTCTGTTTCTTCAATATCCTTTTTGAGTGGTTCGGTAATTTATTTTCCATCTCATAAAAGAATATATGAAAATATAATTACTTGATATCTTTCAATTTCATAGGAAAAATTTCTGCTTCTGGTTATGATTCTATCATTTTAAAATTTATCTATTACAATAATAAATGAATATCTCATATGAATTCTTTATACCTGACGCACAAAAATTAACTTTTAACAGGTCATAAGATCTATTAAATTAGGACAAGACTTTCCTTCTGATTATAAATATATTCCGAAACTAGTATGGATATCACAAGTTTTCCAATATAATACATTAATATCTAAACCATAATATTAACCCCAAAGTTTTATCATTAATATTTGTCATTCAATTTTTTAACTAAAAACAATAACATATTAACCAAGACATCACATAAGTCAATGGTTGTAGCTAATCCATGGTCATCCTCGGTTGTGAGTTCAATATTTGAAGCCTTCTGGATACCACGGGTTGTCACCCAGTTTGTGGGTTTCCCTTTTTCTAGAACCAAAATTACATTATTCTTATAGTGGTTACAAATTTATGTATCACATAATTACCTCAATATAAATGATCAGATAAACCTTAAAGGTTATCAATGAATTCATAAAAATAACATTATCATTATTATCTCACCATAAAAAACATATTAATTGTTATCCTACCCGAAAAATTTGTTTTATAAGAATTTAAAATTCCTATTGAATACATTTTCTTGGTACCACAAAACACATGATTTTAAATCCTTAATGAAATACTAATGTTGTAAAGTCCCTATACATTTCACTATTTATATAACCATAATATCATTGATTAAAATGATCCTATAAAATAATTTTAAATCCAAACACAAGCATATTAATCAATACAAATAATTTTTAATAATATAATAATTTTAACTTAACCTGTTATATATTTTTGCGGTAACTTCCCTTAATGCATGGGTTATTCATTTCAGTAATTCCCCGTCACCTTAAAATAGAATCATTTCATATTGGGAGATTCTTTATTTACCTTAAAATCACAAGAATTGCCGAATTTTTCTCCAAAATAGATGAAAAATCATTTTCCTTTTAATCATTAAGGTGTTTCCTTCTATAAGTATCATATTTTGGAAAATACTTCATTCTCTTATTCCATTTATCCATCTTTTTATCTTCCAACCTATTCTTCTCTTTCTTATCTGAAAATTAATAATACTTAGACAATCATTTCTCTATCTTTATCAGATATGATATTATATCCTTAAATGATGATAAAGGTTGGGACACTAGTTACTTTATGAGGATTGGGATAAGCATGTCAGTTAAATAGTCAATCTTGATCTTTTTATTTTGTATATAGACAAAAAATTTATTCCTAACCTTGTGATATTGGATTCAAACTTAGTAGGATTTTCCCTTTTATTCATTATTAGATTCATGAAATGTATTTCTATATCCCCTCATTTCTATTGAGAATTATAATATTCCATGAATATTACCATGAAAACCATAAAATCTATGATTTCTATTTCCTCCTCATACTTAGTGTTTGGAATTATTGTACACCATTGACATAAATCTCCTAAGAGAAGACACACCACGCTAAAAACTATCTATATTTCCTTACTTCAGAAAGAAAGTAATATCTTATGTAAGTATCTTATCAATTACTCAACTCAAAATGGAATTCTAGTCCCACTGAATGACCAAGGTTTCTGATGTATGTAGCGATCTAAAATCATCACACCACATGGTGGATCATCATGCTTCTCCATTATGGAATGGTTATCAGTCATAACCATATTTAGTTACCCTTATATGGTTATAATTTGATATGTTCTAGTTATATCTACGCCTCCAAATAAATTATATTTCCCACAAGGAGAATCCCTACAAGGGTTACATGCATTGATATTATTATCATTCCTTCTATTAGCCTTCATTTGAAATAATGTAATACATTTGATAAGATCATAACATTATAAAACATAACATATAATCCCAAAAATAATTAAATACATAACATGTATTGTAATTTCTTTCATAGACAATATCATAATCATAATAATAATTAATTTGGGTATATCATAGTATTTAGAATCATCATAATGGTTTATAATGAATATTTTATTTGTCCCAAGTATAACCCCCTAGATTATAAAATCTGTAGAACGGTAAGGATCATTGTCAAACCCCATGTGAAAATTGGGTCAATCCCAAATGCACCCTTTTCGAATTTAGTACCCCAACATATGTATATTCTAGAACTATTTCTAATTATAGATTCTCTATAGGGATTTATTTTATGGAAAAAAAATTTAATATCTTCTATACCAAAACATTTAGATGTTCTTCAATACCAATCCTCAAAGTATATTATATTTTTAGGGTCTATAATTGTTGTTTTCTTTAATATAGTTCTCATGTTTTCTAATAAACATCTTTTGATAACTACTTTACTGACCCCAAACACAGTAGCATAGAGATAGTGATAACATTATCATATTGGCATAAGATACAAAACAATTACATCATAATGAACTAAATAGGTGAATAGTATTTTTAAACTAGATACATTCATGAAATTTACATTATATTTTAAAAGATAAAATACATAATGTATTATTTTTTAGAATTCCATTATTCCCCTTAGTGTGTCCCTACATATCAATCACAAAACACTTCTTGGTAAATTGTAAAAAATAGAACATAAGGAAAGTGTGAACTCTAATGAAAAATAATGATAATCATGAAACAAAAGATATTATTAAATATGGAATAACCAACTAGGAATGGAAAATAACAAAAAAAAATTCGTTAAACCAATAACATGAGAATAATATGGCATGAATAAATGATGATCAAATAATTTCATATAAATAATCACATGATATTGAAATAGTAACAACATAAGTTATAACTAATTTAATACTCATATGGAATATCAATAAACGAATTTTTAATTATGGAATTCATAATTTTGGACATCTAAAATGTACCTTTGAGGCCTTATTCCAATAAAGATAAATAAATGGGTACAACCTCAACCAAAACCCAATCTGGATTGTCTACTGATACTTACCGATGCATCGAGGAGATATACTTAGCCTCTCCCATACCCTAATAAGTTTAATAAATTCCTCATATGTAAGGGTTGAAACATAATCCATATAAACATTCATAAATATACTAGCATATGAAAAGTAAATATGTTCTCGGTTCAAAAAAATGTAATCATAAACCGTTGAGAGTAAAATGAATGGTATCCACATAGTAAATACCTAGTCAAACATATTGTAAACCATCAAGATAAATAGTAATAATTGTTTCAATAAAATATATCTTCAGTGGATCATAATAAAAATTGAGTTTTTTCTTCATTACAAAATATGAATACTTTTATATATCCATAAAAACACATTATAGGAATGTAAAATTTGTATTAAAAAATAGAATTTATAAAAAAAATCATATACATTTTTTAACTTATTTTAATTTAAAATAAACATTAAAAACATATAAAAAAATAATTAAAACATTTATTGGTCATTATGGTGTATAATTTTCTTCATTCTATATATGTTAAAACTGATATGTCTTATACTTTTTTTTCACATCCAAATGGGTATTTTTTTTTGAAAATGAAAAGATGATTCTTTCACAAACATTTTGTAAAAAGTAATAATGGGTAAAAATGACATTAATAAGTAATTTTTAAAAGGATAATAATTTTTTTAAAACATATTTATGAAACATGTGATTTGATGAAAACGGATTTCCAACCAAAGTAAAGAATAATGTAATATTTTCATAAAAACATTTTTTCAATCGTTTTAAGTAAAAAATAGTGTAAAATTGTTACTATTACATTGAAAAAAATTCATGAATAACCATAGTTGAATAAAATAGATTTATACTGAGATATAAATATAAAATAATTCCATCAAGGGATACAAAAACATAAAATATCCCTAATATTGATGATATTTTGAAATAAACACGTATCATTTTGGTAAATTTTAAAGCGTAAGCCACATAAAATAGATGAAATAAAATGAAACAATTATTAAAATTAATATATATATATATTCATGAAATATAATATAAAAGTGGAATTATATGAACTATATATATTAGATAAGTGGTAAAATATGGCATATGTCTCACATAAGTAAAAGTTATATGAGAAACTCTTTCCGTGGGTCAGATTTTATTCACACATATCTATACATATTGTATAGTGGTTTTAATCATGTTATTAATTTATACCATAACAATGATAATATTTATAATATCATATATGATCATATTATGATATTTCAGTTCTCATTGATCAACAATATTTCATTATTTCTATTGTTTCGGGTGTCAATTTCCCGGTTTTCCCATGCACATTTTGTCAGTAATGTTACCATTACTATGAATATGATATGAATATATATTATATCTTGAATGATAATGATTTTATAAGTAAAATATGTATTCATTATTTATATTTTTATAACCGTTTATGAAAATTGGATATGGAAAATGAATCGCCTCGCTTTGTGGAGATTGAATGTCGTACGTACACACATGTGATGATATCATTCCCTTAATGATTAGAAGATTAAGAAAATTGATGATATATTAATTTTACTCAATAAATATAATATCATATATGTGAAATATTTTAATTATTTTTATCCAAATTACATTCCATAGAAAATGTAATTAGAAAAATGAATTACATCGCTTCACGAGGCGGTAGTCCATCGTACACACAAGTGACACAATCATCATTGAAACAAAATAGAATGAAAAAGGAATATAAGATATTAAAAATAATTAATTATATTAATTTAATTAATATCATATATATTTGTTAAATCCATCATTATATTTATAATTTTAAGGATGTGAAAGAAAAAACTATATCTGTTCATGAGGAGGTAGTCTGTTGTACACATGATCGATATTTTACTTTACCAATTAATGTAAGTGGGGAGGGATAAATATTATTTCATAAACATAATAACATATAAATATACTATATTTACTGTTTTTATTATATTTTATGGTTTAATAAATTATTGATGGTGAAAACAGAATAAATTATATGATATAGCTTTGTTATGATAATTACCTTCTCTATGAGAAACCACCTTTGGATCTGCTCTTAAGGACATTAGGGTTAATATTTATAGAAGACCAATATGTCTAAAATATGTCTAAATATATGGGATAGATATTTTTTAGTGTTTATTAAATCCAAATGTCTTGGGATCTATGAAGAAGTAAACGGAGGTACATCCCTTTTATAAGATGGGAAAGGGATCCCTCTATGAAAATATAATTAAAATTTCAAATATAATCCAAAATGATAAATTTAATCACACGTTAAATGCTTAAAAATAAAATTATCATATAATTTGGGATAGTTTAAAGTGTAAATATGGCCATAAAAGAAGATTTTGAAATTATGGTTGTTCATCTTAACCTTTATCTTCATAGTTTAATCCCACAGTAAACCCATTTTATCTCAACTGTGGTAATTAATTATTACTGTTTCACTATTCATATTAGTAAAAAATTAAGATGAACTTATAACATAATAGAAATTATATGGATTAAAAACCTTGAATCTGTTTTTTAAAATTTGATTCAAATAATTAACAGAATTCAAGTTGATATTATACCTGCATACGTAATGAAAAGGTAGGTTTTCAAATAGAAAATTATCATCTATATAGATGGTTTTAAATAAAAATTCAACATTAAACATATATAAAAAACATAAATTTGAAAAAAAAAATTAGAATATTTGGAGAAATTTTAATATTAAAGCAATTCTTAAATATAATTAAACATTTTCAATAGTTTAAATGAAAAGGGGTTTTTCTATAAAAATGAATATTCTTCAATATTCATCAAATAATGAAAAATTTCAACAAAATACTTATAATTCACAATAATATAATTTTCATATATGAATTTAAAAAATAATTTTTATTTTTTTTCATATACATTTTATTAAAGTGATAAAATATTATTATAATCTCTGTACGCAATGCTTGACTATGATGGATTATAAAAATACAATTTTCAGAAAAATTATCTTTTACATTTAAAAGACTATTACTATATTTCTAATAATTACGTAAAAATGAATTTATTTTGTACAGTTTTAACCAATATAATTTTCATAATTTATTTATTACTCTTCATACCCTTCATCTTAATGTCTATGTTGTAATTTTAATATTTACATAATAATATTTGAATACAGTATCCTATTACATTTAATCATGGTGTTGTTGGAATTGAAATCTATCTGAGATGTGTAATTTATTTAAACATTAATGTATCATAATGTATTAGGGTGTAATATTGTATTCTAAGATTAGTGATTTGTTTCATACATACTATTGAACATGATCTTCATTTTTTAAAAATATGGGGGTGTTACAACCAGACTCCCATGCTTTTTCCATCATGACATATATTCTTCTACATCGCCTAAGTCCCTTATCCATTCTTATAAAAATATCATATAATATCTTATTCATTCAATAAAAGCCTTTTCCAAAGTAGAAAATAACATTATTTAATAATCTTAATAAATTAGAATTCAAAAAAATACTCACTCAAATGATGATCGTGATTATATATTTTATCATTTTAATAGTTCAAAAATATATCTATTTTAATTTAAGATTTTTTTAAATTTAATCAATATAATTTTTTCAATATTGATTTTGGTTGAATATTTTAAACAATAAAAATAATTAAATAAAAAGCATACATTTTGGAAAATTTGACCGAATATGGTATTAAATTGACAGGTGGTGTGTTCTTACTGATTAAATATTAATGAAATATTGTTTTATTATCATTTAAATAAAAATTAATCTTGTTTTATTTATTTTATAGTGATTAATTTTTTTAATGTTATGGATAGTTTTCAATTTAAAAACCCTCTCTTATTTATTATAATCAGTCCACATGTTGGAATGATGTGTGGTTTTTTCTATAAAAAATAGACTACATACAGTATTAACCCAATTTATTGATACTAAGAGATACTTTTATAGATTTTGATCATATAGTGAATTTTTTTTAGCGTTAATAATGTATTTATGTTGAAATATATGTACTCTTTTGTCATTCTAACCAAACCACATATTTGATTAAGGTGTGTGTTTTTATAACTAGTGAAAACATAATATGTTATATATTCATACATTTTCAAAGTAATATAATATTTTTTTATCTATTTTTTTATTTTACACATATATTAACTTTAAAAATATTTTTTAACTAACAAAAAAACACCTTTTGTCATTCTAGAAAAATCATATATTGAAAATATTTTTTCTTTCTTTCAGTAGTTAAAAATTTAAACAGTGATATTTTTATAAGATTTTCATCACGATATAATCTTTTTTTATTAGTTTGAGTCTTTGATTCATGATTTTATCATTCAAAATAATTTTAATTGAAAAGATGCTATTTTGGAAATTTTTACCAAACCACATGAATTATTGTGTGCTTTTCTATTACAAATCAAAAAATATTGAATGATTTTTTGGTATAGTTTTTTAAAAACCCCAGAACATTTTCTAGGTTTTATACATCCGGTTCATGGATTTAACTTTAAAATTTGATTTAAAATTAAAATAATCACTTTTCAAAGGGAGATACCACACACTTGATTGATTTGTAGTATTTTCCTATAAAGAAACAATCAACCATTGATACATTTTCTATAATTTTATGAAAATAACTGATCAATTTAAAGCTTTTTATGATGTGGCACATGTTTTTTACAATAAAAAATGTTCTAAACTATAATACATTTCAATAATTCTGAAAAAATCTCAGATCATAATGATTTTTCATTTATACATATTGGTTAATATTTGAACCATTATTATTTTTAAATGTTTCACAATAATCAAATCATATAATGTCATTTTTTGAATACGGGGATGGTTTTTATGTTTAAAAACATTCTGAAATTCAAAATCTATGCACTTTTGGCTACTTATACCACAATTCATGTCATATTAATGCTTTGTTAATTCCTATTGTCCATAAATAAACCAAAAAATCTTCCCAGAGCTTCAAAATAATAAATTTTAATTCACTCATTTTTTACCATGTGACATATATTTTCAACATTCAAAACAAATTTTAATTAAAAATATAAATATTTATATTCCAAACAAAACACATGTTATATTGAAAAACAAATGATTAGTTGAGATAAAATATTAATTAATGATTATTTTAATATAGTTTCATGACATTATGAGATCTTTTTGATTTCTTGAGAATTTTATGTATTTTTTTAATAAAAAAATTATTTTAAATTGAAATAACATAGTTTGATCATTATTTCCAAACTAGTAGTTGGTTTGACATATGGTTTGATCATAATGGTAAATAATTAATCAATAAATATTTTCCTAGAGTTTAATGACAATCTTATCTAATTTACTTGTTTTAAAGTCTGGCATGCATGCTTTTGAAACAAAAATTTAAATTGAAACATTAAATAATTTCATCCAAACTAAATGTCATATTAATTTGACAATTTTTCCAAAAATTCAAAAATTAATATCCAAACCATGTAAAAAATAATGTATTTTTTATTTTATTTTTTAAAATCATATTTATATAAGCACCTACAATGTAAAATTAAGAAGGTATGAAATAATTAAGCCCAATGGTGTCAACCCTAAAAATAATGGTACCCTCATGGGTAAAAGAACCGATACTCTAAAACAAAAGGAACTTCTCTCCCTAATAATCTCTTGAGGAAAGAAAATCCACCACAACATTTCCTTTGTGCCATTTATGGAGAATGGACCTGGATTTACTTCGAATCCGCTTTCATCATATAATGGGATATTCGATGGACCAGGAAGTGGATCCCTTGATTTGGATTTCATTGTAGATAGTCAGTGAGATATTCTATATCTCCATGATGGGAATACTCATCTATTCAGAAAAGAGTATACCTGAGAGGAAAACATGTACATTTACTTGGAGGGAGTCTCTATTCCTAATGAAATCAGAGAAAGCGACCACCCTTGAGCCTTTTGAATTTCTGACTACTTTTCGTCCCCTCATGGACCCCATATAATGTGATCTATCTGTGTTTAACTTGTGACCTGATAGGGGTAGATTCCTCTTGACCCATTTTTCCCCAATAGAATGGACTGAGTGTGCCACAGGAGGGGAAGGATGTAGAGCCCTAGTAGAATGACCCTATGTCGAGTTTTTACATAGCCTACAGAAATCCAAAATCAGGTTCCTGATATTAATATTAATTTCTATAATATTTATAAGAGAAGAAAAATGTGTCCCATCATTCTTGATCAAACAGATCACCCAAAATCAGGTTGTAAAGATAATAGTTATAGCTTTCCTCTCTGATCTAGGCATGGACGCGCTACTAAACCAGTGCTAAAGAAAACAATTAGAGGAAGCATCATGTACCATACCTACTATAAACTAGAAAAATGATCCTAATACTACCTTTCCCTCTCTCTATTGAATAATGGGTAAGAGGTAGTCTTCGAATTAGTATCTCAGAAGCAAGAACATTTGGATTACATCCTAATACCTTAGCGCTAGACACTTTTATCCATATTTAAAGCATTATTTTGAAATATCCACACCAGGAAATAGTATTTCAGCGGTATTTTATTACACCACATGATATACCCCTAATGGTTAGGATTATTAGATACTCCCTAGATGCTATCCAAATCTCGACATTTGAAAATTCTAGAAGCAGATCCCAAAAAAACGCACTTATCCATGTCATTAGACAAAATAATTTTATCATAGATACTTTTTTGGTCCACATCCAAGGTACTCTAAATAAAATCAGGTAAGGTGATCACCTCCCAGAATCTGATATCAAGGGAGGGGATGTATGGAAAGAAAAGGGTGGTCCCTAACCAGTTTTGAAACCAATAAGTGATCCCCCCTCCCAACTATAAATCTCACATGGGGAACCAAACAAGGGATAACAGACTAGATACAATTGTTAACCTTAGATGATTTAAATCTAGACATAAACCCCTCATTATCATAAGTTCATTACATATATTTTCCCGACGATGATTTCCCCACGATGATGTCCCAAGTGAGTCTGGATGGAATGCCTTCCATAGTTCTAGAAATGATCATGATATTAATCCCTTCTTTTTTGAAAACCTAGGCTAGTTTAGACATAGAATCCCAATGGAATTTCCCTTCTATATAACCATCCTATAGAATAGTAGACATAGTTTTCTCAATATTTATAAAAAACTTCTTATAATACTTCAAGGTTCACAAAATATGCATGGGAATGGAGGAGAGGGTGGAGTTAACCAAAGATATTATCCCACCAAAAGATAAAAACCAATTATTCTAGTTGAGAGTCCTCCCCAGGATTTTCTTCAACGTCGAGTCAAATTTTTTTATCAGAAGAGTATTTGGTGACACATGGGAAACTATATATTTCATAAGTAATAATCTTTTTACATTCCCAGGATAGACTCTAAGACCCTGATTCTCCTCTCAAAACATTTATTAGGAATAAAAAAGATACTTTTATCTATATTGAAAACCTTGTCACCCAAATAAAAATAAGCCTAAATCACATCATTTACTACTTGGATAGCACTTCTAGTTCCATTCAAAAAATGCATGGTGTCATCCACAAAAATTAGTTGAGCTGGATTTCCCCTTAGGTTTTTAAATTGAAAGGGGGAAATCATACCCTGATCAATTCATTGATTCAAGTAACGGCTGAGAACATCTTGAGTGATGATAAACAAAAAGGAGGAGAGGGGGTCTCCCTACCTCAATACTCTAGTAGCCATGAAGAAACTAAACAATTAAAACATGAAAGATGTGGAAAAACATAGAGAAGTAATGTAGAAAAAAAATAATGTTGGTGGCCAAAGGAGAAATACCCTTTCTTTCCAAGTACCAATTAATGATGCTCAATTCTACTCTATTATAAGACTTACTGATATAATGATTAATGGAAATATTGATACAATAAAATTTCAGGTTCATGTTTTATGTCACCTCATGAGCTAAAGTAATGGACCCTTTAATTTTCTTACCATATACAAACCAATATTTCTCCTAATCTTCAAAACTTAGAATGAACAATGCCAAAATTTTAATAAAGACACAAGCTAGAACATTATATGGGACATTACAAAGACAAATGGGATTATAATGACTATGATATTTGGGGGATTTAACTTTTTCATGAGAACAATTTTGGATGCATAAGCCACATACAGAAGATAAGACCCTTTGAAGAAATAATGAACACTACTGATTAAACTCTCCATCAAAGTTTCTTAGGAAAACCTGTATAAGAAAGCAGGAAAAACATCTGGCCCTGGCGCACTGACCATATTTAAGGACCAAAATACCTCTCAAATTTCATCTTCATCTATAACTACCTTCATTACAAGATTCATATCATTGGAGACCTAGAAGGGGATAAAACCAAATAGGTTTGAAGAACCACTTTGATATCCACCTTTCATCCTTGAGTTTGGGGAGGACAAGAGTGACTTGAATTAGGAATCATACAAACTAATAACCATATATCTTTCATTAGAATATGAACCATATTCTATGAAAAATTAGGGGACCACAAACCTACTTTTTTTCATTAACGTTGTCCAAAAAATAGCTAGTATTTCTAACTCCTTCCGACGGCCATTTAATCCTGAATTTTTCTTAGGGAGTATGCTCCTACCATAGCAAAAAACATTGGTAAATGGTAAAGAATTCATATTTGTTCAGCAAAAATACCATCATACCGTGCTGTTATATTTCCCTATTAAGATTATATAGATCCATCCAAGTAGAAGGAAGGTTCTTGGCACACGTTCGAATCCCATATTTAATATGCCTTAAGCTATTATGGAGGAAATTCCGTGTGTTTCCTCTAGTAGAATAAACCCATGAATTACTTACAAAGTCTAGGAAGTTTGAATTTTTATCTTATATTTAAGATATATGAATGAAATCTTATTTGACACTATAGGACTACATGGTGATGTGGAGGTAAGAATGATAAAAAAAGATAATAATTATATGACATAATTTGTCGATTGGAAAGGTAGAAAGGGTGACACCGTTCATGAGGCATAGGTCTAACCATCTATTAGACTTATGAATCTCTCATTGGTTATTAAACCATGTGAACATATCTCTAGATAATCCAAAATCCATGATCCCATTATTAGACATGAATGAAACAATCTTCTGGTTGGCTTACCTAGGGAAGGGTCCCCAACCTTTTTTCTCCTTTATAATAGCAACTATATTAAATTATTTTCTGACCATCCAATGGGATTCCCCTAGATTAAGAGAACACAAATATTCACATAGGAATTTTCTAGTATGGGAATCACATTTTTCATAAACCACTGAAATAATAAGAGTATAGGGACCTGCCAAAATTATAAAACTGATTCATTGATCTGATATAGATATCATGTCAACACAAATACCCACTTCCCAAAAGGTCCAAATGTAAGTTTTAGAAGGAAAAAAAGTGAGAAACCTATGAACACTCAATAGTTGAGAAACTACCTTTTCATTCATGTGATTTTTTTGGTCAATGTAAATATCAAGATATGGATAATTAATAAATACTAAAAAATAGAATATGTTGATGAATTTTTATGTTTAAAGATAAAAATGAACTCACATCAATCAATAAATAATTATAAAACTCCACTTATGTGGTTATAATGTTATCCCTGAGATAAAAACCTAATAAATAAAATAATATTTACATTAAGCTATAAAATATTTTCTAATTAATAAGAGATAACAAAATATATTTTTATTTTATATCTAGAAAATAATATTTTGTATAACACAAAGGCTCAAGGATTTAAAAGAATTTTATGTACCTATAATTGGAAATAAATAAATTATATTTAATATAAGATAAGTTATCTTTATACTAAAGAAATTTTTTTATTTAAAATTGGTGAAACTGTTGGATATTTAGAAAATAAATTTGAATAATTTTTTTTAATAATATTATACTTATAACTACCAATATATTATAAATATATTATTTAAGGAACTATTTCAATTACATTTTTAGTAAAAAATGTGTTGATTATGTAAATGTGTAAATTTATTATGATAATAATATACTAATGAACTTTCAATTTTAGATCACATGAAAATAAAACCACATTCATAAAAATATCTGAATTATTTGGTCTAATTAATTAGAAATGAGATAGTATATGGAGTTTTAGAAAAAGTAAAACACTTTTACAAGGTTTTAGTGCATATTCAATTATATTATAAAATGAAATATTCATATAAAATATAAGGGAATTAACAGTTTCCATTAAAATAAACTCTAATATTATAGGTATAATTATATTTAGTGGCATTCATGGATTCGTTGAGTATAAATTATTTGTACAACAACAATATATATAATTTTAAATAATGAGTTGTCTCAAATGTATCAAAATATTTTATATCCATGTACTTTATACTCAACTACACTTCTTTCATATTTCATGCCACCAATGAGGGTATAATCACTCTTATCGTGTCAAATATGATAAATCATTGCAGTGACCCTGGGTATCATCCCAATTTATCATAAATGTTAATTATTAAAAGAAATAATCCTTCTAAATTTTCAAAAATATTACATTATTTTTGAATATATATTCAATAATTATATCAAATAATAATAAATATGATTAATTACTACAATCATATTCAAATTACTAATAATATAAATTAAAAAAACTAAATATTGTATGATAAATAATTTTATATTTTACTAAAAATGGGTTCTGTGTATTATCAAAATATTGTAACTTAATGTAAAGAAATATAAGATAATTTTAATAAAAGGAAAAAATTGTCATAAAAGATATTTATTTTCTAGTAACACTCCCAATTCATAATCTTCCCAAAATATTGAATTATTTTGATCATCGTATCTAGAAATAGGAAGAAAACTAAAAAAACCATTTTTAATGAAATACCATCTAAAACAACATCTAAAATATTTCAGAGAATTATTCTAACAAATATAAAAAATGTTTTTTATTAATTAATTTATTCAATACACATGTTTGTAATTAAAAAACAATATAAATGTTTATTTAACTTTATGATAAAAATATGTTTCTACAGCCATAAATCAATATTTATCAATTTGTATTTATATTTCATTCAATGTATCAAACCAATTAAATTTCATCATAAAAACCTATCCTTAGGATTAGTGATCCAATATAATTATTTTCTACATCATTTTATAATTTAATACATTATGAAAATGTTTTTAATTTAATAAATTATATCCTAAAATATTTCTTCTACACTTTACATGAAACATTTATTTCAGTTTTCTGTTTAATTAAACATGTTTTCATAATGAATGTTTACCCATTGAGAATAATTGATCTTTACTCATGTAAAATAGTGCTAGTACAAAATTCTAGTGCTCTATTATCTAGATTATCCATATTTTTATGTGAAATTCTAACCTACCATATATAAAATTTATATTCTTATAAAATAAAATAATAATAATAAATAATGTTACTAATTTCATACACTTATATGATATTTTAACTAACCCATAAAATTACAAATATTCATATTTTATCTTATATAGATGTTGAGGAATGAATGTTTTTCATTATTACCTCAAAGTGATGACTTTTATATTTATAGATACTATATTAATAAATGACTTTAAAATGCATTTTAGTATATAATAAGAGATACATTTAACTATATACATTATAGATATATCAGTGGTATAAAAATTAAATATTAATGTACGGTGTGTCAGATTTATCTCTTAAAGGAACAAATTAATAATTGTATTTTTGTTACGAACTCCCACAGGTTATGAAATTTTTGGAAATGTTGGCTCAATTAGAGAATATATCTCATATTCTGTAAAAATTGGTTGATTTTACCTCATATTTAAAATATAAAATAATGTATAGTAAAACATTTCAGAGTTATTTATATATATATGTACCAAAACAAGAACAATAATGCTTGAAAATTCAATATATATTTTTGTTTTATATCATTTTTGTGAAATCGTGTCATGGTGTTTAATATAAGTGATATGATATATAATTATAAAAAATTATTATATTTTTTTTGTTTTTCTTTTGTTTTTTGAACATAATGTAATAACATGTGGATGATTTTCTAATTACTAAAGGAGATAAATAAGGATATTAAATAAAAATTAAGAATTAGTTTCATTATTTCAGTGGGAGATAAATAGTTGGAAATTATGAAATTTATCAACTAGATATACATCTATAAGATACTAATTCAAGAAGGTGTTAAATATAATGGTGTTACAAGAAATCATTTTTTAAAATTTTAATTCACTATCTTACGTCAAATATCTTTTGTTATCCTATATTTATTTACCTTCAAATTGTAGGTGATAACATACCATTGAAGAATAAGAGCTATTACTAAAGCTTTCAATGATTCTATTTTACTAAGTTGATACCTTTTTGTGTATATAAACCTTTTATGGCTATACAGGGATTTCAATAAAACACACTATTGGGGAATATTTACCCAAGAAAGTGAGGTAGATTTTTTTCTATAGTTTTAATTTTATTTTTGATTTATGAACCTATAATAGCATATTGATGGTTTTTTTACATCTATTATAAATCATTTGGGAATATGTTTTTCACATGACACCCTTATTTGTTATCATAAAAGGTATCGGGGAGGAATATATAGGAGAAATACTAAAAAATTAAAAATAGATTGGTGTTTTTATTGAACCACAACAATAGTTTAAATAACTATGTATTTTATAATTTAATTCTTTCAAGAAAATGATTTGGATAAAACTATATTTTTTCTTTTTTCAGTAATAGATAATAATAAAATTCCTATTTTCACATCATGGTTTTATCCCAAATGACAATTGTTATTTGATATTATATTTATAGGTGAAAAAAAATATAAAAATAACAAAAACTACGGTCCTCGATATGAAAATTGAAAAAAAAATATTATAAATGAAAACCATGGAATAGTTCATGGTAGTACCATCCAGAACTTCTATAACAAAAATAGATTGTTTAGGGAATCCATTTCTTTGTTCTTGGTGCTGGTTTTGTTTAATATTTAAAAAACCCCAAATTTCTTAACTCACACTCGATTTAAGTTTTCATTAATAATTTTTAATACTTAAGGCCATATAAAAAGTACTTTTGATTATAAAAATTAATTAAAATTATTATAACTCATGTTGAAATTTGTAATGGTTCATTTAATTTTGAAATACCTACTTAATTTTCAAGTATATATACTATTTGAATTATAAATATTTTATTATTTAGTTTAAATATTTTAAACTACTTATAATTATCATTCCAACATTTTTAGTGTTACTTGATAGGTATTTCATAGTATTTAGTCACATTAATGTGAGATAATTAATTTTTTTTGTTATAAATTCAATAGTAAAGGTTGATTAATATTTTTAATTATGCTAAAGGAATGTTATTCCAAAAAATATCCAAAAAAAGTATATATATATATATAGGAATTGCATGAGATATAACGATTTTGGGATATAGAATAGTAACATATGATATTAATATGATTGATAGTACAATGGAGGGACTAATAAAACCTTGTAAACACTAAATGTTTAGTTTATCTTAAATAAAAACTATGTCAATAATTTTATCATTTAAAATGGGAAATTAAAATTTAGTTACCTATATATTTTCTTGTCTATGGTATAGAATATTGGGTAATAATAAAATTTTGGCAATTATGTCCCATTTTTAGATTTAGGTTATACTTAGTTGGGTAATGGAATGTGTTTTATTTCTTGACGAATATAATTGAGTTTTTCCATATGTGGGATCTTGGGAAAAAATTTTCTGTTGTACTATCCAAGAATCATATTTGATAGGATTATAATGATGGCCTATCCAAATTGATATGTGGTAAGAGAAAATTCAAATATAAACTAAATCATAGTGAAATATTTATATTGGAAAACTAACAGATATGATTCATGAGGTCATCATTATTAGTGGGTGTGTGTTCAAAAAAAAGTACTTATAATGTTGATAAAAAACATGATACTAACATAAAAATAACTATTTTGTGGATAATGTAATGCATCATGAATATCATTTTTATATTTTTTTAGGATAAAGATATATATTAGTAGATTAATATCTATGTTTGAGAAGTGTTCAAAAAATTAATCATTTGGATCATATAATTTTGAAAGTAATAAAATTCAATTTCTTTAATTATGACTCATGGTATTTGGATACCGTGTGTGATATACATTATTATATTGATATAAATATATATATATAAATAAGATAGAGTTTATGAAAGTAAAAATATTCTTATATATTTCCAATAGGAAAAGAGGTTCCATAATATAATTAAGGACTTATAATCTAACCCTATGGATTAGTTCTACAATTAGAAAATGGTTTCTTCACCATAGATATATTTTTTAATTTAATTTGTTAATATTATCTAGAAATAAATTGATTTACATTCACATTTAGGAAGAATATATTTTCAATAATCACTAATTAAATAATATATGATATTTTAAAGGTGATGTACAGTTTATAACATCTAAATATTGACAGTACAATTTATAATATTCTAGATAAGTGGATAAAGGAAATTTATTATAAGAACACTTTTTCCATGGTATTTTTACCTTGGTTTTATAAATTATAGATACATAAAATGACTCCATAGAGACATATTTTTTGACACATTCAATTTTGTATCATATTAAAAATATAAATAATTTTATGAAAAATAGAGAAAGTTCTTTTTATGGGAAAATGTGATTATCCAAGTGTAATATTGAATCATTTACCCAATAATGTATGAAAACCAATGAGTAATCAAGAATGTGGTACATATATATAATATTAATATATATAGAATATTCTAATCAATATAGTTTTGTAATTATTTTGATATAGGTTTCAGCTATTTAGAATGTTTGAAGTGTTAAAAAGTGGATTATAGAGTAACTTAGGAAATGGTAATAAGATTTCTATATCATATAATGGTAGTGAATGTCACTAACCAACATGTGTCAACCCCAAACTAGACACCTATCTAATCCACAAAAAAGCTCGAGATGCATTCCTAATCATCGTGGGATGGTAACTACTGTTGGGCATCATGTATAACTCAATTGTGAATGAAATATCCCAAAAATGATAGTTATCTAACAAGATCAAAATAAAAATAATTGAAGGGAAAAAAATTAAGAACAACTACATGTACCTTCAGGTGGCCCCATGGGTCACGTAAAACCATGGGACCATGCTCGGTCCATATAAAATCTAGAATTGTGACAACCTGAAATTGAAAATGATAGTTTAGTCATGAGCACCAGAATTCTCAATAGAGAAGAATGAGGATAAACAATCCCTAATGAATTTACATTAGAGATAAATCCATTTAATTATATTTTTAAAATATAAAAATATAATAATAAGGTTTTGTGATCATTTGAAAAACATGTTACAAACTTCTATTTTTTTGAGAAACTACATTCCAAAAAAAACTTTTTTAAATAAGAAATGTATTTCAATAAATTCGTAACAAAATTTAACTAGTGTTAAAACAAGAGTCTCTATATAAACAAAATAGGGGATATTGGGGTGCCAATAAAATTTGTGTCATGGGAATTCAGTACTTGGCCAAGAAGGTATGGGAATAATCTATAAATACACACATCATGATTCTCTACTGGCTATATCAAACACTCTCAAAAACATAGAAACACCCTACCTAGTTCGAATGAGGGGCACATAACTTAGGCAATCATGTTATTTTCTCCGGGCCATTAGTCATTTTTTAATTTCAAATAGCATAACATGTGTACCTAGGATTCCACCTAACTACACAATGATTTTTATGAAGAATAAGTGGATGCATCTTTTATCAAAATAATATATAAAAACATATTATATTCTTAATAAAATTATATCCTCGTTCTCATAATCTATCTCCCACCTTAAGTCTATCCCCTTCTTAAGTCACTCAAATATTGGCCAACACTATTTCATTAAAAACATGTCACACTACACACATTCAACACATAAATGAATAATTTCAAATTTAAGGGTAATGCCTTCTATGATATTTTGACATTTTATTGACTGTTTCACAAAGAACTGTCCAGTCCTCATCAATTTTAAGAGAAGCATCACTCATTACAAAACCACATTTCACCATTAATTTTCTAGATTCATAATAACAATTAATACTTAAACAGATGTATTCTTACATATATTGGTTCCCCTTATAATAATATATATGATAAAATAACTATATGAGAATATGAATAAAGTGGGAACCTATATATGTATATTTGGATAAGTCAAATTTAATGCACAAAATAATTATAAATCACTTAAAGGACCTTTAGGAATCTAAATTACGCCTTTAGAAATTTCCATTTTACCTGATATAAATCACAATTAAAATAATTGAAGCATTTATTATGCTTTTCATTTCAAAATGACCCATAAAAAATGATTTTATAAGAAAAATCAATGTTGGAAATTATTGAAGAAATATAGAAAATCAGTGAGAAACCACTTACAAAAAAACCATTATTCAAATAATAATAATTTTAAATAACAATGAAAACATAATTTCAAAATAATTTACTAACATGGTATTTCAATTAATGTTTTGGACATAGATTAACTAACATGGAATTCACTTTTATTACAAAAAGAGGAAATATTCCACCCAAATGTGTTCCAAGACACCCAATATATCAAATTAAAAAATAAAAAACATAAAATCCCTAATAAAAAATATAACTAAAAAGGTAATCAGATGAGACCTTACCCAAATTTTATAGAGGCCTATCTTCTATAAATGGTCATGGAATGAAATAAAATTATTTTAACCCCAAGAACCCAAATAAGAAACAAAACATCAAAAAATAATCCCAAAATTTGGTTTGGGTTAATACAGGTTGTATGAGTAGAATAGAGGAAGATAAAATGAAATAATAAGAAGTAAAAGTAGGATAATAGAGGAAGATAAACCATTACTATTGAGGATTGAAGTATAAATTTAAGGAAAACACTAATAAGTGGATCCGAGAAGTAGGTTTTCATACATACAAGATTCCACTGGATGGGTGTGTTAAGATAATGAGAGAGTTGAGGGATCTTTAGAATATTTTAGGTGAAAATTGGATAGAGGAAATGATAAATAATTTTTTTAAGTTATACAATAAGCATGGTTTGGCCTTATGGTTGGCCAAGAGGTGTGTCAACCATGTGCCTTTACTAGGGAACTTTGACACCCTACAATGACAGAATGTATGGTTATATAAACCATGTGATTACTATGTGATTAGATTCATAAAATAATTTGATACACCAGCTGTATTTATACATAGATTTCACTTACTCTATGTCTATTCTGAGCCTTTACAAAATATTAAAAAATTTAAATTTTCAAAATAAGTTTGTCCCAAATATCAAAAAATTTGTTAAATATAATTAGTTAATAAAACTAAATTTTTAATTCATGTCTAGGGTGTGTTAAATCTTCCCAAATTAATGGTTTTCTACCACCCGAAGTTCCAAATATATTCTGATAATAATGAACAAAGAATGTTTTGACAAATACTCAAAATGAGACCTTAAAATCTAAGGCTAAAGAACCACACTAACATCCCTTCAAAACTGGAAACATTGAAACCCAAAAAAAATATATGATATTATCCTAAAAAATAAACCACATATCTAAAGAAATATATATCAATATCAAGGAACATAAAAAATAAATTATATAATTAAACAAAAATTAGAATATCATAATAACAAACAAAACATCGAAATAGGGAACACTACAAACCCTAAAATTGAAATCGACAAAGAAAATTCTCAGGGTTTATTGTAGATTTATATGAGAATCTAAACCAACAACCACTATCAATGCTATATAGAGTTATATGATTGGGGTTAGACAGTTCTAGTACAAAATATTTCTTTACTAAGAGCACTTGGAAACTGTGTTTCGTTATGCGTTTCTTCTATAATGGCCACCCAACTAATTTAGACTCTATTCAAATGATAATTTTCCCAAGGAAAAATGACTCATGAATAATAATTAAATCCGAAAACCAGGAGTAAGGATACACACAACAATTAACACCCCCATTCCATAACTAGAAGATTCATAATTTTATAAAAAGTCACTTAATGTTCTCAAAATATAAGATATAACAACAATGATCTTTATTATACACTTAAACATGATTAATTAAATAAAATTCCACTCAAGAAAAATCTGAGGACTGATAGGTCTAGTTTCTTGGTAAATTAGGGAGATTACATGACAACTTAGGACATAAAAATACGACCTCATTTTTGAAAACATCTTTTACATGACCACAACATACCCTTGTACTTAGGATTGTATGAGATAACTAGAAAAAATACATGTAAAAATGCTGAGATATAAATCCCAATAATGGGGGTAATCAATAAATTACAAGAAGAATATAGTACATTTTTGGAAAGAGTCATATCAATGGAGAATAAGAGAAACATGAGCATAACGTCAGGATATTTCATGATTATCATAACATGGAAATGTTGCAACAACATTTAACCTGATTTTAACATGATCCAAGGCTCATTTCACATAGAGAATGAGTAAAACCTCATTGCCCCTGAATTAACATGATTAAACCATCCTTGAATTTTCTGTATCATGGTAATAATATTTATCCAATGAATTAGAGGACTATCAGGGCGCACCCTTCTTAAACAATTAATATCATGAATAACTGTGCCACATGGATCATATAACATGGATTCATTAAACATCATCATTTATTCCAAAATAAAGGAATTTTGATTTCATAATTTAAACTCAATAATCAACGATTAAATGTCCATAAAGCTTAATAACCTAGATAGAGAAATGGGCATGGTATTCACTACATAATGACTTTAGTTTCAAAAATCATGGCGCAATTTTGGCTGCATAACGACGTGTGTAATAATTCATAAAAATGGTTGATGAGAAATAAAGAGGCATATCATAAAACATACATGAAATGGACAGTACGTGGGTAATATATATACATGTACCAACATATTTAATGGAATTTAGATTCACAATATAAAATAATTCCTTGAATGTAAATGAGATGAGAGAGAAACCACTTACAAAATTTCAACATGGTAACAGGTGTACATGGGAGGCATTAATGAGAGAAAAATGGGTCTCTGATAATTCAAAAACAAGTAGGGATATATGGGGGAGGTGTTAAATCATACCCCAACATTTTTAATTTAAATTAAAATGGTATAACAACATAATATAATTTTGATAGAAAAGAGAATAGAACAAAATCATTACTTGGATGTGTGATCCCAAAGGCTTGAGAGGGGCAGGATAAAGGATTTTGGGGAGATTAATACACATTGGTAGGACTATTGAGAAAGGGGGGCAGTATTTGGTCTATTTTCAAAGGTTTTTAATGGAGAAAAGTGGGAGAATGAGAGTGTTTATATAGAAAAAGAGAGGTAATTCTTTATTATTTAGGTTTTGGACACAATAAATTAAACTAATCAAAACCACAAACCAACCCATGGTTTTTTAAAATGGTTTTGGCCAAAGTTTATGGCAAAACATTTTTTTATAAGTTCAGTGGCTTACCATATTAAAATATTAGTCTTTCTTATGTGGAGGGGAGTCACACACTCAAGAAAATCATTTTAAAAGTTTAATAGTTTTATATGTCTAGAGGGTCCACTAAGGAACCATAAAATTAATCAAACTAATATAAAATGACATTATTTTAAAGGTAAACCATATATTGACCTAATATAATGTTTATATTAGTTTATTACATCTCAATTTGGGCATTATGATGTCATAAAACACATTATATATTTCATGGGTGTTTAATTTTTAACCAAAAATTTGACTGTCTCAGAAATTATGAAAAATTCACCATTGGATAATTTCAATGTCATGATTACAAAAATAATATTCATTTTCTATAAATAATTTTCCAAAGATGTGAATTTTTACTTCTAAATTAAAAACTAGAATTTATCAAAAATTCACGAGTTTTGATAAAAACAGCTTTCAAAATTTAATAAAAATTAAAATTGTATTCATAAAAAATATATGATGATTTATATTGCAAAAAAATTATTTAGTAATAATATTTAAATAAAATATTATTTAATTTAAAAATACATTAATTCATCAAAATGTATATCTTAATTAAATATTATATAAAAATACTCTTTTTGATTTAAGAATTATTTATAAATTAACAATAATAAAATAAATGTACATTCTCTATACAAAAATAATGTACACAATCATAGTGCATGAGTATTGTTACATAACTCCTTATAACACCCATATAAGACTGAAGAATAAAGTGTGTGATGGTGACTGAATCTTGTAGAAGTTCTGATAACTTCGCTTGGGTGGTAGTCTCTATTAACATCCAATTCTCCTGTAGGTGGTTCTACTCAAGATTAACGTATTGAAGCTGATCTTGGGCATGGTAAACAGTGATTTCTAGTGACGCCACCTTTTTTTTAATGTCCTAGACCACTCTGGTACATTCCTTTGTGAAACTCTGGTGTTTGAGTGATCTAGTAGGTCATGGTGACCGTCTATGAATAGTTCCAACGGTAGCCCATTGTGAACAGTGCAACGGTAACCTTAAGTGAACTGTGCAACAGTAACCTTAAGTGAATAGTGTCGACATTAACCTTCTGTGAACAGTGCAACGGAAACCTTAGGTGAACAGTGCAACGATAACCATTAGTGAACAGTGTCAACATTGACCTTCTATGAATAGTGCAACCGTAACCATAGATGAACAGTGTCAACATTAACCTTCTGCGAACAGTTCAACAGTAACCTTAGGAGAACAGTGTCATCATTAAACATCTGTGAATAGTGCAACGGTAACCTTAGGAGAACAGTGTCAACATTAACCCTCTGTGAACTGTGCAACGGTAACCTTAGGTGAAAAGTGTCAACATTAACCTTTTGTAAATAGTGCAATGGTAACCTTAGGTGAACAGTGTCAACATTAACCTTCTTTGAATAGTGCAATGGTAGCCTTAGGTGAACAGTGAAATGGTAACCTTTGGTGAACAGTGTCAACATTTACCTTCTGTAAACAGTGCAATGGTAACCTTAAGTGAACAGTATCGACATTAACCTTCTATGAACAGTGAAACAGTAACCTTAGGTGAATATTGTCAACATTATCCTTCTGTGAATTGTGAAATGGAAACCTTAGTTGAAATGTTTCAGCATTAACCTTTTGTGAACAGTGCAACTATAACCATAGATGAACAGTACAACGGTAACCTTAGGTGTACAGTGTCAACATTAACCTTCTGTGAATACTGAAATGGTAACCTTATATGAACCGTGTTTCCAGAATGGTGAGGTTCCAAAGGTGAGGTTAATGATCCGTGTTTTTAGAACCATGAGGTTCCAACAGTGAGTTTCATGAACAGTGTTTCCAGAATAGTGAGGTTCATGGATAGTGTTTCTAGCTTCTAATAGTTTCACCCCTTTAACTCTTCCTTTGACATAAAATGCATTTAAGTTCTTATTTTAACGACTTTAAGACCGATTTAAAGGCCATAACACCTATATTAATTATTATTATGGCTCAGGATGTTTTTACTTGGTCAAACTGTGTGGTTTAATGCAATCTGCTTTTAATGGGAAATCAAGAATATCTTAAACCATCACTCCATTAAATCTTCAAAAGGGACAATATATCTTCCTCCCTTGTTCTTCCTCCATGTTCTCTGGATGCTCGAACCTTTCCTTGCTTCCCATAGGAATGGGGAGATCAAACATTTCCCCCTGGATTAGTTTCTATTTGTTTTTCTTCCTACTCCATCTGCACCCCCTGCAATGGTGCAAGAGGAAAGGGTCGATCCTTCATCGACTTAAGGTATGTTTTATCATCATTCTTTTGGGGATTATCTTCTCTTGTTTATCTTTTCCATATTATAGCATGTGATATCCATGATATTAATGGTGTTTTCTTGGATTTTGATTGGTGTGATCATACCGCGGCATCCTCGGGTGGATGTAGTTGTCACGAGATGAGGTGATCGTGAACCGTTGTGGTATAAATAACGTCAAGAACCATTTGAGGTAGGGGATTCATTTCTTATCTCATATTTTATGTGCAACTGTATTGTTATCATGTTTTATCCCACTGGATGACAATGGAATTGGCATAATAAATATTTGAATTTGATAAATAAATTTATATCGATCATATGTTATTACCTCTTATTTTTCTGGATAGTGTGATATCCCTGCTTTCATTGTTTATCTATTCTTTATTGATGGAAATTGGTAATAAACATTAAAATAAATTAATTGATAATCGTTTGGTTAAAAGATAAAGAGGCATATAAATGAATCTTGTTCTCATTGTTGTAATTTTATGTAAATCAAATTGGTGCCGTAAGCATGTTTAATTATTTTTGATAGCTTGATGATTAGGTTTCCCAAATTTGGAACCTATGAATAATAAATCTGCTAATTCAAGATGTATTAAAGAACTGATTGTTTGATAATTCCTTGAAGGGTTCTGAGTTACCCTCTTAAATGTTAAAGGGCCAAGAGCCCAATTGTTAAGATTTTTCTTTTCCTGGTGCTTATGTTGTGATGTGAGCCTGGATGGCTGTTGTGGTATGTGGCGGTATGTAGACATTTGGTTTTTGTAGCAGATGACACCTAGAGTGGCGAGATGCATCGGTTTAAGCATGTGGGTGTCCGGGATGACACTAGGGATGATGAAACAGGATGGATGTGATTGTTGGATTCTTTCTCATTCTTATGTTTTGATTTTACTTTACTTTTTCCCACTGCTCAAGGCAGATGGTCTTGGTTACCCTTCTTCCGAAAGAGGCCAAGATGCGGGGGGGGGTATGCCACTTGTTTTCTGTGTTTATCTTCTCAAGGGAGGATGTGTCTACACTCTTGCCGTAGGCGGAAAAGACTCGATGTGTAGTACATCTTCTCACTATGTTGATCCCCCTTGTGTTTAGTATCATAGAATGTTTTTCTAGAATTTCTAGGAATATGGGAAAGTAAATCTGTAATGAATAATTTAATAAATGATGTTAACCCTTGGAGTTGGAGTTTCTGGAACATAATGATGACGTTATGATTTTAAAAGGATAGTGGCCTTTGGGTGTGATGCTAAAAAATTTTAATGTGGAATTGTATATGGTTAATTAAAGTTTAATGAATTAATTAACGTAAATTAGAACTGATAAAATGAGAATTAAGTAATCTATTATTTCTCTTTAAATGCTAGTGTGCTTATAAGATACATAGTCTTAGAAGTAGCAGCCCAATGTCTGAGAGACGTTAGCTGCAGTTGAGTCTAAGACTAGGTTATTCCCATAGTGTGGTTGTGAGACATAGTATATCCTATACTTTTTTTGTTTCTATGCACTACTCCACCCTGTCAGTAAGGTTAACTGACAGCCTGAGGATTCTGAGCCCTCGGGGGGGGGGGTGTTTTCCCCAGTATTTTGGTGGGAGGATGAATGGTTGTCTACCCCCTTCGGCCCACACACTTCTCGTGGTAGTTACTTATGATGGTAGGAACAACAGTTAGTTTTCCCCATATATTTTTGTAGAGGGTTGTAATGGATTGTGGTTATTAACACACATATATTATGGATATAGTTTCCCATGGACTACTATAGGTGTAAAGTGTATAGGTTGTGATGGATTGAGGATCCGTACTCGGTGAATGGGTTGTAATGGATTGAGGTATAATACTCGACGTATGATACACATTAAGAAGGCTTTGGTGGATCCTAGAAACTACCTGGTTATTTTGATTATATGGACGTGGTGGTTTTTTTGCACGAGGTGCATGTTGTGGTGCTTCGTCAGGTGTCTGCGGGCAAGCCTTTTTGGAGAGAGATGCTTAGGACGTACAACGTAGGGGAAAAGTGGAAAACCAGTGGGGAAGTAGTAGCGGGGTACCCTTGATATTCTTTATTATATTATATACTCTTGTATGCATTACTTGGTGAGAGTATCCACAATGAGGCTGGGAATATAGTATACCTGTTTAGCTAACGAGTTAGTTTCACTTGTTTTTCACTGTGATTTAGAATGATTTCTTCACATTTGCACAAGAGGCTTCAGGAAGGATCCTACTGAGTATATTGTTATACTCACCTATGTATATATAAACTACTTTTTAGGTCACCTGGAGTAGGTTGGATAATAGGCTGGTGTTTACTAGCTTGGGGTTTCAGGAGCTTTTTGGGCTTTTGGTTGCTATTGGTTTTCCTTCTTTTTGGTACGTGTAGTTTTTCCCCTTTCAGTTGCAGTAGTTTTCCATGAAATTTTATATATGTACTTCTTTATTCATTTATATTTCTATCTATTTTGTAGTTGGTTGGTGTCTATATTATCTTTCTCTTCCTCATGTATTATCTTAGAGGGTAATGCCTCCCATTCGGGTTTTTTCTATAACCTCGGTTCTAGTCACCAACCCGGGGCCTACTGGAGGTGACACTCGGGGGGGGTCATTATCTCTTTCCTCACATTGTCAACCCAGGAGGGGTACACATTGAAGGGAGGGGGTTATGATAGAGTTGTATCAGAGGTCTGGTTCATAGATAGGATGTAGATTGGAGTTAGGCTGAAGTGAGGTTGCATGTATTAGTATGGAAATGGTGTCATTCATGTTTAGCAAGTGATGTAAATAGTAGATACCAGCAGAGACATATGCATTTAGGTCCCCCTAAGATCTTATGTACGAACCATTAAGTTTACAATGGATACTAAATGAGGTGATACTAGTTGTAGGGTAGAGAACTAGAAAAGGATCATGCATCATTCTTCTTTGTGCTTGTGTATGAATGGGTAGACTTTGGGATAGGATAACCTAAAATGAATTAAATAAAACAACTAATTAATGTTTAGTCTTCCATATTATAGGTTTAGTAGCCCTAAATGATTTTGGTTTTATAGGTATGTCTTCAGCTCAACTTCCTCTTCAGGATCACATAGAATATGTCCAGCAGGTTGTTCCAGCAGATCGACGCAGGGTAGAGGTTGACGACGATGACACTTAAAGGAAGGCACTCTGAGAGTTTTAGCACCAGAGTTTATAGAAGTATGAGGGATCTATTTTAAATGAAGTCATGGAAGACTGGTTAGAGGAGGTATAGATATGCTTTAGTTTGATCCGTGCTCAGAAAAATCACTGGGTGTCCTTGGTTGTGGAGATTCTGCGTGGAGCAGTGAGGCAGTGGTGGTTCCTATTCTTCAAGGATCATGAAGAGTCATCGATCTCATGGGAGGAGTTCTGAGACAAGATTAGAGTCATGTTTCTTTCTTCGACTGTAAAGGCGTCCAGTCACCATGAACTTATAATCCTTCGACAGGGGATCTCTAGTGTGTGAGAGTTTGGAATCCATTTCTGGAACCTTTTACGATATGATTTGGACCCATTTCCAGATGAGGAGGCCAGGTCGAGGCATTTCGAGGAGGTTTTTCACTTAGAGATCATGCGCCAGGTCACCCCATTTATGCTGAGGACATATCTTGAGCTGTTGGCGAGGGCAGAGTTTGTCCAGAGGACTTTAGCCAAAACTAGATCATCACAAGAGGGGAATCATCATGATTCCTCATGAAGTAGAGGTTTGGTCTGGGGTTTTTGGTTTTCTAGGCAGAATATTTTCCTTTTAGCTGGGGGTAGGTCCCAGCCCATCACATCCCTTTTCCCCTAAGGCATAAACTCTCAGGCCTATGCCAAGGGATCAGGTTCATGTTTTTCTTGTGGTGGTTGAGGTTATCAACATCGGGATTTCCTGACCTTCCAGAGCATACATCGTGCACCAGGTGCTCCACTCTAGGTTCCTCTGTTAAGAAAGTTCTAGGCAAGGCAGCAGCAACAGGTTGCAACATCTTTAGATCAGCAGAGGGTAGATGTGGTAGGTAGAGGCCAACCATGTGACGCTCCCTTTGTTCAGTGAGCAGAGTGCAGCCGTGGTGGTGGTTGGCATCCGGGTCAGAGAGGTCATGGAGGAGTTCGTGGTCAGCTTCATGATCTACCGTTTCCAGCTCCCATAATTCCAAATTTCATTCGACGTACCCTTTTCTTGTTTTCAACCTTGGTGCATGCCTTGTTTGATTCAAGAGTGGCACTCTCCTTAAAATCACCGACCCTTGTCCATGCTTTGGGACATGAGGTAGAGAGGCTTGCAATACCCTTAGTGTTGACTATTCCAGTTAGAGGTCGAGCTAACTTGTTTGAAGTATGAAGAAACATTGAGATACTGTTGGGGAAGCATCGCTCTTGTGGAGATTTCCTATGTTTACGAATACAACCATATGATGTCATCCTCATCATTGATTGGTTGTATTTGGTTCAGGCTATCATGGATTGCTTTAGGAGGTAGGTTGTGTTCTCCGATGCAGATGGAGAGCTGGTGGTGTTCTTTGGTGAGCAAGACCCTCGGATGGGTCATAGGCATGTTCCATCCTTATCATCCATTATGGATGAGATGATGATGAGTTATTTAGAGGTTAAGTAGTTGGCGTTTCATAGGATCGTAGAAGAGTACTGCGATGTCTTTCCCAAGGAGGTTGTAGTATTACCCCCTCGATGAGAGATCGAGTTTGGGATCGAGCTAAAACCATGAGTTTCTCCTATATCTATGTTCCCTTCTGAGTTACGAGAGATACGTATACATATTGATGGTCTGTTATAGTGCAGTTTTGTTCAGGAAAGTGTGTCATCGTGGGATGCACCAGTTTTGTTCGTGAAGAAGGCTGACGGTAGTTTGCAGTTATGTGTCAATTATCATCGCTTAAACAAAGTGAAAGTGATGAATTACTATCCTCTTCTATGTAATGATTATTTATTCGATCAACTAAAGGGTTCTAGTTGGTTCTCAAAGATTGACTTTCTAATAGGATATCATCAAATGCGTGTGAAGGATGAGGATATCCCGAAGACTGCTTTCGGTTGTCGTCATGGGAATTTTGAGTTCTTTGTAATGCCATTCGGTGTGACGAATGCTCCAGCTGCATTCATGGGATTGATGAAGGATGTGTTCCGTGAGTTCCTAGACATGTTCGTGGTGGTTTTCATTGACAGAATCCTTTTGTACTCCATATTTGAGGAGGAGCATGCAGAGCATCTACACGCTGGTGGGAGATTCCTTCCTCAACATCAGATGTTTTGGAAGTTGTCGAAGTGTCAGTTTTGGGCTTGAGAAGTCCATTTTTTAGGGCATCTTATGTCCCAACAAGGAGTAGCTATGGATCCATCAAGGATAGAAGAAGGTGTGTCTTGCGACTCCTCTGACAGCTTTGACCAGGAAGGATCAAGCATTCACATGGAATATTTAGTGTCAAACATCTTTCATGTATCTAAAGGATAAGTTAGCATGTGCTCTAGTTCATTGACTTCCACCTAAGGGAGTTCAGTTTGATGTTTTCTGTGACACTTCGCATATGGGGTTAAGTTGTGTTCTCATGCAGAAGAGGTCAGTTGTTTCTTATGGGTCTCAGAAATTACATCCCCATGAACGTAACTATTCCACCCATGATCTTGAGTTGTCAGCCATTGTGTTTTCTCTGAGGTTGTGGAGACACTACCTCATTAGCGAGCTCTTGTGGTTTTCACCGATAATAAGAGTTTGAGGTATGTTTTCTCCTAGCGTGACTTGAACTTACGACAGCATCGGTGGATGGATTCCTTCTAGGAATACAGCTTAGAATTATCATATACACCTAGAATGGGGAATTTTATAGCTGATACGCTGAGTTGAAAGTCACGTAGTGATGCTGTGAGTGAATTTTGTGATTCTTGGATAGTAATGAAAGAGTTTTCCACATTACATATTGATATGGGGGAAGTTGAGGGCATAGGATGTCTTTTTCAGATGACGGTACTATCATCCATAGTGCAGTAATTTGAAGAGTCCTAGTTGGGAGATCTAGAGGTGGATGTCTGGAGAGACCGAGTTGTTTGTGGTGAGGCCCCTGAGGGTTGGTCGGAGGTTGAACAACAACTAGTTTTGTATCACGGAAGGATTTTTGTTCCTTTGACGATGTGTTAGATGGTTCTCAGAGTGTTTCATAGTTCACCTTTAGTGGTGCATCCTGGCGTGACAATGATGTTCTGAGCCTTAAGGAGCTAGTTTTGGTGGTTGGGGCTGAAGCGTGTGGTTTCAGAGTTTGTGTCTCGATGTTTGGTCTGCCAGAAGGTGAAGGCCAAACATCATGTTCCTGGAAGTCTTCCCCAGCCATTATATATTCCTCAGTGGATGTGGGAGTACATCTCAATCGACTTTGTTACTGGTTTACCTTGAGATCAGGGAGGACATGGTGCTATTTGGGTGGAAGTGGATCGTTTAACAAAATATTCCCACTTCATAGCGATCAAGGAGTCGAGCATAGTGGAATTTTGGTCTAGGAAGTATCTAGATGAGGAGGTGAGACTTCATGGAGTCCCAAGGATGATCATTTCTGATAAATATCCCCATTTTACCTCCAAGGTATGGAGAGGTCTTCAATAAGCTTCTGGATCTCAACTATGCCTTATCACTGCTTTTCATCCTCAAACGGATGGTCAAACAGAGCAAACCATCCAAACTCTTGAATACATGTTATAAACATGTCTTTTGGATTTTATAGGTTCATGGATGAGGCAATTACACTAGGTGGAGTTCTCTTGCAATAATAGTTTTCACTCCCCCATTGTTATGGCACCATTTGATGCCTCGTATGGCTGACCTTGTCGTTCTCTATTGTGCTGGACTAGGGTTAGAGAGTTAGCAATTCTTGAACCAGAACTAGTGAAGAATACAACAGAGATGGTTCAGGTGATTTGTGAGAGGATGAAGACAGTGCAAGATCATCAGAAATAATATGTTGATCAAAGGAGGAGTCCCTTAGAGTTTAATGTTAGTGATCACATGTTTATGAAGGTGACTCCACGTCTTGGCAGCAAAGGTTTTTTCCTGGGAGTAAGCTTTCTCCCTGGTTTGTTGGGACTTTCGAGGTGTTAGATCATTTAGTAGATGTGGCGTATCGAGTAGCACTTACCTCTTAGATGAGTCAGATACTTGATGTTTTCCATGTATCACAGGTCTATAGTTATCTTCATGATGACTCTCACATCATAGATTTGGGAGAGATCGATGTTGATGATGATGCAACATTTGATGAGTGACCTGTGGAGATCCAAGACTTCAAGGAGAAGTTGTTTTGCGAGCGTTTTATTCCCTTGGTTCATGTCTTGTGGTGACACGAAGACATGGAGGAGAGCACCGGGGAACATGAGTCACAAATACATGATCAGTACCCATAGTTGTTTGATGTTTAACTCATTTCATGTAACTATGTCCCCTTTTTTGTTAGACCTTTCATGTTAATAATAGGAATTCCTTTTTTTCTTGTTGTGGCTTGCTCTCTTTTGAGAGGTATCTCGATGGGTGGTTGTTCAGACCCCGTTTCGTTTTCCCTTTAGGTGGGTATTGAATTATCGAGGATGAGAATGTTTTCAGATGTATCTGAGGTAATGTCCCAGACCTCTCTCGTTCTTTCCATTTTGGAAATCTGGTGTTTGAGTATTCTGGGAGGTCATGGTGACCTTCTGTGAATAGTTCCAATGGTAGACTATTGGGAAAAGTGAAACGGTAAACTTAGCTGAATAGTGTCAACATTAACCTCATGTGAATAGTGTGACGGTAACCTTAGGTGAACAGTGAAATGGAAACCATAGGTGAACAATGTCAACATTAACCTTCTGTGAACAGTGTAACAGTAACCATAGGTGAACAGTGTCACCAATATCCTTCTGTGAAGAGTGCAACGATAACCTTAGGTGAACAGTGTCAACATTAACCTTTTGTGAATAGTGAAATGATAACCATAGGTAAATAGTGTCAACATTAACCTTCTGTGAAGACTGCAACGGTAAACATAGGTGAACAGTGTCAACATTAACCGTCTGTAAATAGTGCAATGGTAACCATCGGTGAACAATGTCAACATTAACATTCTGTGAACAGTGTAATAGTAACCTTGGGAGAACAGGGTCAACATTAACATTCTGTGAATAATGCAACGGTAACCTTAGGTGAACAGTGTCAACATTAACCTTCAGTGAATAGTGTAATGGAAACCTCATGTGAACAGTGCAATGGTAACCTTAGGAGAACAGTGTCAACGTTAACCTTCTATGAATAGTGCAATGGTAACCTTAGGTGAACAGTTTCAACATTAACCTTCTGTGAATAGTGCAATGGTAACCTTAGGTGAACAGTGTCAACATTAACTCTCTATGAACAGTGCAATTGTAACCTTAGGTGAACATTGTCAACATTAACCTTCTATGAATAGTGCAATGGTAACCTTAGGTGAACAGTGTCAACATTAACCGTCTGTAAAGAGAGAAATGGTATGCTTAGGTGAATAGTTCAATGGTAACCTTAGGTGAACTGTGTCAATATTAACCTTCTTTGAATAGTGAAATGGTAACCTTAGGTGAATAGTGTCAACATTAACCTTTGGTGAACAGTGCAACGGTAACCTTAGATGAGTAGTGTTTCCAGAATGGTGAGGTTCCAAAGATGAGGTTCATGAACAGTGCTTCCAGAATAGTGAGGTTCCAACGGTGAGGTTCATTAACAATGTTTCCAGAACAGTGAGGTTCTAATGGTGAGGTTCATGAATTGTGTTTCAAGAACGGTGAGGTTCCAACGGTGAGGTTCATGAACAGTGTTTCCAGCTTCCAACAGTTTCACCCATTTAACATTTCCTTTGACATATAATACATTTAAAGCCTTTTTTAATGACTCTAAGGATGATTCAAATTCTATAACTCCTATATTAATTGTTCATGTGTCTCGGGATGTTTTTACTTGGTCAGACCGCTTGGTTTGATGCGATTCTCTTTTAATGGGAAACCAAGTGTATATTAAACCATCGCTCCATTAAATTTTCAAAAGGGACAAGATATCTTCCTCCCTTATTCTTCCTCCATGTTCTCTAGTGTGAGATGCTCTAACCTTTCCTTCCTTCCAGTATGAATCATGAGATCATACTTTTCCTCGTGGATTGGTTTCCCCTTGAAGTTCTTCCTACTGCATATGCAACCCTACTTTGGTGCAAGAAGAAAGGTTTGATCCATCATTGAATTGAGGTATGTTTTATCTTCATTCTTCTAGGGTTCATCTTCTCATGTTTTTCATTTCCAAATTATAGCATGTGATCTCCAGGCTTCTAATGGAGTTTTCTTGGATTTCAGTTGGTGAGGTCATACTGTGGCATCCTTGGGTGGATGTAGTTGTCACGAGAGGAGGCGATTGTGAACCATTGTGGTATAAATAACATCAAGAACCATTTGATGAAGATGATTCATTGCTTCTATCGTCTTTTACATGAAACAATATCATTAGCATGTTTTATCCTACTTAATGACAATGGAATTAAAATAATAAATATTTAAACCAGATAAATAAATTGATATCGATCGTATGTTATTGCCACTTATTTTTCTAGATAGTGTGATATCCATGATTTCTTGGATTAGCTGTTCGTTATTGATGGAAATTGGTAATGAACATAAAAAAATTAATTGATAATTGTCTGGTTAAAAGATAAATAGGCATGTAAATGAATATGTTTCTCCTTGTTGTAATTTGATGTTAATCAAATAGGCACAGTAAGCAGGTATAATTATTTTTGATAGCTTATTGATTAGGTTTCATGAATTTGGAACCTATGAATAATAAATCAGTTAATTCAAGATGGATTAAAGAACTGATTGTTTGATAATTCTATGAAGGGTTCTGAGTTAACCTCTTGATGGGTAATGGGCCAAGAGCCCAATTGTTAAGATGTTTGTTTTCCAACTGCTTGTGTTTTGATGTGATCCTGGATGGTTGTTGTGGTTTGTGGGGGCATGGAGACCATTGGTTTTGGTATAATAAGGCACCTAGAGTGGCGAGATGCATCGGTTTATGCATGTGGGTGTTGGAGAGGACACCAGGGATGATGGAATAGGTTATATGTAATTTTTTAATTCATTCTCATTCTTATTGGTTTATTCTGTTTTACTTTTCCCCACTGCTCAAGGCAGTTGCTCTTGCTTTCTCTTCTTCCGAAAGAGGCGAAGACGTGTGGGATATGCCACGTTCTTTCCATGTTTAGCTTCTCAAGGGAGGATGTGACTACGCTCTTTATATAGGCGACAAAGACTCGACGGGTAGTACATCTACCCACAGTGTGGATCCCCCTTGTGTTTAGTAGCATAAAATATTTTTCCTGAATGCCTGGGAATATGGAAAATTAATTTTGTAATGAATGATTAAATAAATGATGTTAACCCTTTGGGTTGGAGTTATTGGACCATAATGATGAGGTTGCCATTTTAAAGGGACAGTGGACTCTGGGTGTGATGATAACGAAGTTTAATCTGAAATTGTAAATGTTTAATTAAAGTTTAAGTAATTAATTAACATCAATTCAAAATAATAGAAAGGGAATTGACTAATCTATTAAAGCTATTTAAAAGGTTTTGTACTTATAGGATACCTAGTCATAGAAGTTGTAGCCTAGAGTCAGAGAGACATTAGCTGTAGTTGAGACTAAGACTAGGTTATTCCTATAGTGTGACTGTGAGATATATTATATCCTGTACTTTTTGTTTTTCTATACACTACTAATCTCTGTCAGTAAGGGCCGCTGACACCCCGGAGATTTTGATCCTTGGGGGGTGTGTTTTCCCCAACATTTCGGTGAGAGGATGAATGGATGACTACCCCCTTTGGCCTCACACTCCTCTCTTCGTAGTTACTTGTGCTGGTAGGCACATCGGTTAGTTTTCCCCATATATGTGTGTAGAGGGCTGTAATGGGTTGTGTTTATTCAGACACATATATTCTGGATATAGTTTCCCATGGACTACTATAGGTCTAACGTGTATAAGATGTGATGGATTGAGGATCCTTACTCGGTGTATGGGCTATAATGGCTTGAGGTATAATACCCAACATATGATATGCATTATGCGGGCAGTGGTGGCTCCCAAAAACTACCTAGTTACTTTTCTTACATGGACTTGGTAATTTTGTTGCATGAGGTGTATGTTGTGGTGCTACATTCAGGTGTCTGTGGGCAAGCCTTTTGGAGAGAGATGCTTAAGACATGCGACATTGGGGAAAAGCAGAAAACCAGTGGGGAATTAGTAGTGGGGTACCCTTTATATTCTTTATTATATAATATAATCTTGTATGTGTTACTTGGTGAGAGTAGCCATGGTGAGGTTGGGAACATAGTATACCTACTTATGTGATGAGTAAGTTTCACTTGTTTTTTACTGTGCTTTAGCATGATTTATTTACATTTTCACGAGAGGTTTCGGGGAGTACACTACTGAGTGTACTGTTATACTCACCCTTTGTATATATAAAATTATTTTCAGGTCAGTTGGAGCAGGTTGAAGATCAAGCTGGTGTTTACTATCTTGGGGTTACAGGAGCTGTTTGGGATTGTGGTTGCTGCCGTTTTACTTTCTTTTGGGTACTTGCAGTTTTTCCCCTTTCAGTTGTAGTATTCCTTCATGACATTTCATATGTGTAATTTTGTTTTCATTTATTATATTTCTTTCTGAGTTGGAGTTGGTTGGTGTCTATCTTATCTCTCTCTTCCACGTGTGTTCTCTTAGAGGGTAATGACTCCTATTTTTGTGTTTGTTATACCCTCGGTGCTAGTCTCCAACCCGGGGCCTACTGGATGCGGGACTCTGGGGGTCATTATCTCTCTTCTTGCATTTCTGGTTTAGGAGTGGTACACTGTGGTGAGTGGGTCATGACATCATTTCTAATATCTGACATATGGGCTTTGTAAGAAGATATTATACTATATGTGGTCATTGATTCATTTTTCTTAGTAAATTTGATTTGTTATAGCCCAGTACATATAATCATTAGGCGATCAATGTTCAACGTCTATATTATCAATAGTAAAAATTATTGAAGGTATTTTAAAATACAAATAAATAAAACAAAAGAAATTCATATGTTAAATAACCCTTTTACATGATAAGACATTGAATTATATCAAGATGAATTTTCATTAATAAAAGTTCTGGTGGTTAAAATCTTCCCCCCTTAATAAATTTCACCTACGAAATTTTTTTCCCACACTAAAATAGATGAAGGTAACTATGATTCATCAGTTCCTCCAATTCCCACACTGCCTCTTCAAACATGGGGTTTCTCCAAAACACATTGATAAGGGGAATTTTCTTATTTCCATGAACTTTTTCCCTATGATCTATGATCTTTACCGGCTTCTCTTCATAGGAGAGGTCATTCTCCAATGGTACTACCTCCATATTGAGTACATGCGATGGGTCAGGTATGTATTTATTCAATAGTAATGCATGGAATACATCATGTACTAGAGATAGGTTTGGTTGGTGTTATAGTTGATAGGCCACTACTGTAATGCGATAAAGTATCTCAAAACGGCTGATGTAATCTGGACTAAGCATTCACTTAATACCAAATCTCATAACTCACTTCCATAGTGATATATGGAGCAATACCATGTATTTGGAATCAAACAGTAGGTCTTGTTGATGATTACCAGCATAGCTCTTTTGTCTTCTTTGAGAAGATTTATTTTGTTGTTGGATGGTATTAACCTTAACCACAATTTCTTCGACAATTTCTAGACCTAAGAGTTTTCAATCCCCAACTTCATCACAACATGCCAGTGTTCGGAACCTCTTCTCATACAGGGCTTCACAAATAACCATCGGGATTCATGAGTGGAAACTGTTATTTTAAGAGAACTCAGCCGATAAAAGTTGTTTATCCCATCTTCCTTTAATGTCCATTGTTAATTCTCTCAACATGTCCTCATGTTTTTCGATAGTCTGTTCAGATTAGCCATCAGTTTGAGGATGATAATACATACTTAAGTTTAGATCATTATTTAGAGCATATTGGAGACTCTTCAAGAGCACATAGGGGAATCCATGATCTCTATTGGGTACAATATATAGTTGTACTCTAGGCAGATTTAACAGTTCTTTGATATATACTTGTGCTAGTTGATCTAATGAAAAAATCATCTCAAATTTCCATGATGTGTGATGTCTTTGTAAGATGATCCACAAAAACCCATATATCATTGTTTCCTTTAGATTTCTTCAGAAGTCTGGTGAAAAAAGTCTATGGTAATGTTCACCCATTTCCATGATGGTATGGGTAATGGTTTCATCATCCCCTTAAAATTATGCCTCTCGACCTTTAATTTTTGACATAGTAGGCACTTAGTAGTATACTCAGTGGTCTCCTTATTCATTTTATCCCACCTATAATACTCTTAGAGATCCCGATATATCTTTGTGTTTCCTCGATGAATGGAGAAATTCAAACTATGTGCATTATCCAAAACTTCATTCTGTAACTCCAGATTTTATGGAACACATAGTCTTGTCCCAAATCTCAAAATTCCTTCTTCATTAACATTGAACTTTGAGAAATTCTGTTTTATGATTGTTCATACTATTTTATAATTTCCACATTATCCATTTGAGCATCCTTTAACCATTCCAAAAGTGATGGTTGAGCTATCATTTGTGAAAGGATTGATGATGTTCCATTCTATATGATTCCCATATCCATCTTCATCAAATCTTAGAAGATTTGATCCTTTTAAGTTATCATCTATGATAGAATCCTTGGGTCCTTTTTACTTAAAGCGTCTTCCACCTTTTTCATTTTCCTTGGGTGGTAATCGATTGAGTAGTCATAGTCTTTGATTAGCTATAACCATATTTGTTGGCACAAATTCAACTCTTTCTAAGTGAATAAATACTTGAGGCTTTCTCGGTCCGTGTATATTTCACACATCTCCCCAAAGAGGTAATTCTGCCAAATTGTTTAGGAGAAGATCACTACAGCCAACTCCATATCATTTGTTGGATATTTTTTCTCAAGAACGTTTAATTTTTTTGAAGCATATTCAATGACTGTCATTTTTCTTCAACTCACATCCTAGGCCCTTCTTAGATGCATCATTGAATACCACAAAAAGTTATCCAATTGTGGGTAGTGTGAGAACGGGTGCAGTGATAAGCCTCTTTTTCAACTCCTTGAATCTATCTTGACATTCATCGCTCCATGAAAACTTCACTCCATTCCAATTTAACTTATTTAAAGGGTTTTACAATCATGAAAAATTTCTCACAAATCTGCGATAATATTCATCTAACCCCAGGAACCATAGGATATCCATTACTGATGTTGTCCTCATCCATCCCTCAATTGTATATTTCTTGGAGGGAGCCATATATATCCAATTTCTTGTGATGATATTAACAAAGAATGATACTTTATTCAACCAAAACTCACACTTGATTTACTTTTCATAGAGCTTCTCCTTTATCAAGGTCTCTAGTATAGTGCATTGATTTTCTTAATGCTCCATTTTGGATTTAGTGTATATTATAACATCATCTATAAATCCTACCAGAAATTTGTCGAGGTAATATCTAAAGACTCAATTCATGAGTTATATGAAGATTTATAAAGCATTAGTGAGTCCGAAAGTCATTACTATGAATTTGTAGGGCCCTTACCTGGTATGACAAGAAGTCTTGGATATCTCTTCCCTCTTCACCCTTACTTGATAATATATTGATCGCAGATCCACCTTGGTGACTTATTATGCTCCACGTAGCTGATCGAACAACTCATAAATTCAGAGAAGAGAATACTTATTCTTTATTTTGATTTTGTTGAGCTCACGATAATCAATAAAAATATTCATTGACCCATCGTTCTTCGTGACAAAGAGGACTGGTGCACCCCATGGTGACACACATGGGTGTAAAAACCATTTATGCTGATTCTCCTGTAGTGTTTTCTTCAGCTCCTCAAGATTCACAACAGCCATTATATAAGGAGTCTTGGATACGGGCAATTCCCTAGGTATAAGATCAATTGAGAATTCTATATCTCTTCTAGGAGGAAGATCATGTAATTCCTCGGGAAACAGATTAGTGAATTTCATCACTATAGGCTTGTCTTCAATGATGGTTTCTTCCTTAAAATCAATTCTCTGAACGTGATATGCTTTCTCATAGGGTAGTAATATCCATGATTCAGATGATGGTGCTAAATAAGATTCATCCTCCTTGAACGTATATTGAATCGGGGGTTGATTTTCTATATGGGGATTGATTTAACTCTCATGGAAATTTATGTTGGGTCTATATAAGGGAAGAAAATCCATTCCAAGAATTGCACAAAATTCCACCAGACGAAGTATTATGAGGTTCGCCAGGAAGTTCAATCAACAAATTCTGAAAGGGGAGGAGTAATATTCATGGGATACAATGATTGCACCATTTTTTTCACATCGACATCTTTACTTCCATGATTTGTGGTGGTGTTGGGATTGTACTACTAAACATTCTGGTTATAAAAGAATGCAAAGAACTAGAATAAAAAAGAAACTTTTCTATTCTGGAATTAATAAGTAGTGTACATATCACCACTTTGTTTTTGCGGTTCACTTTAGTGGTAGTGATGGAGAAATCTCTCCTTTGTTGCCTTGGAGGTTGTTGGATGCCTCCAAAAACCCTTGTCATAGGGCACTGGTTTCAAAAGTGTCGTGGTTCATTGTATTTTAAGTAATAAACAATGCGTTAACAGTTAAACAGAGTGTTCCTCTCCTCTATCGCAGCTGTGGGTTTTTATTGTAGGTAGTTAATTGAAATGTGCCCTTCTCTTCAAAACCTAAATCATTTTCTCATCCTCTTCATCCGGTTTTTAGGGTGCTTCTTTCTGCACCTTTTGCAAGTTAGGTGATAGATTTTCATAGCTCCATCTGATTTATCCATAGGACTACCAGACATAAATTCCACCTAATAATTCTTATCCCCATGATACCACTGAGATTTTTCGATCACCATTTCGACTTTGAGGGAAAATCATACAATTTCCTCATAGCTCTCAAAGTCATATATCACCAGGGCTTTCTGTAGGCTAGGTTTTAGACCACCACCTAAGTGGCCAACCTTACAATAGGGGGTAATGTCAAAGATGGAGTCATATCATGGAATCCTTATGAATTATTCATCCTAAGCTCCAATGGATTATTTTTATTTTTCATGAGAGAATGAAATACCCTTTCTATCTTAAGTTGGAGGTTGTGAGGAAAATATATATCAAAAAACATTTTTCATACATCCTTCCATTACAATTCCTTGGTCTCCTCAAGCTTAATATTTTTTTCAATGTCCGGCATTGATCATTTTCACCCTCCATATGATAATCATTGAGAAGTACCTTCTGTTGGTCTGAACATTGAAGGATGGAGAAGATCATCTCAATAGAGATGATCCATTTTTTGGTGATTGAGGGATTAGATAATCCATTAAAAGTTGGGTCATTTGTCTCATGAAGCTCTCGATTGTGACTTTTTCTTTCTTGGTGGGGTTGAAATTTCCTTTAGACCCATGTTTATATTCCAAACATGAGTTAAATGAGAGAGTATCATGAAAAATTTCATGATTCTCACTCCCATCGAATTGGGCATCTCATTAGAATAGTAATCACATTGATCTTCACATCAGTTTTATCCTAAGTCATCTAATTACAAGCCATTGGATGAAATAAAAGGAATGATAGGGGTAAAAATAAAGGGTATTACAAAGACAAAAACATATGACTTTTAAATTATTTCCATTTCCTGAACTTATGAATTTATAGGCTTCAATCTATGTTATCCCTGATCTATTTCTCCAACATATATTCTTAGGGTTTTTTTATTCCCATAACAATTTTTCATACTATGATTATGAATTTACCAATGAATATCCCCCAGTAGTGTCATAACCTTGAGTGCAGAAAGGACCATTGTCGTGCACCAGTTCCCGTTCGAGTCTAGCCCAAAGCTGTGTTTTTTGGTATAACCCCTAGAAACATTTGGGCCAGAGAAGACTATACCTGCTCATATCCGGAAAGGGATCTATTTTCTTGATTAAACACTTATTAATTACTCACCTAAATTTAGGTATCTTTTTATTATAATTAGTCTTAAACAAAAGGCTTTCACTAGGGGTTTCTAATCATAATCCCAAAAATAACTAAACGTGTCCTCAGATACCAACTATAACAACCCTGCTCTTTATTAAAAACATAAACCTGATTTAATACATAAAAATGGACTAATGACAACTCTGAGGATCAAAAGGTCTAGTGTATTGGGAAATTAGAGAAATTACATGACAACTTAAGACATAAAAATACAACATCCTTATTTAGAACCTCCTTTACATGACCACAACATTCCCTCATACATAGCATTGTATGGGATAACCTGGGGAAATATATGTGAAAATGGTGAGCCATAAAGCATTGTAACGGAGTAATCATGGAATGGTAAGAAGAATATAATACATGTTATGCAATAGTCATATCAATGTAGTATAAGAGAAACCTGAACTTCAAGGCCATATATATCAAGATTATCATATCATGGAAATATGACAACAACATTTAACATGATATTAGAAGGATCCAAGAATCATTGCACTTGCATCATTCATAAAACATAATTACACTAGAATTATTATTAGTAAACCTTCATTGCACTTGATGTTTCATGATATGAATCTTTACCTAATGCATTGGAGTGCTATCAAGAAACACCCTTCTTGAACATTTCAATTCATGCAAAAGTGTACCACATAGATCATATAACATGGATTCATTAAACATAATCACTTATTCCACATTAATGGAAGGTGGAATTCATACATGAAACACTATAATAAATATGTAAATTCTCATAAAGGTGAATACCCTTGATAGATAAATGGGCATGGTATTCACTATATAAGGACTTTGTCTTGGAAAATTGCAGTGCAATTTCGACATCATAATGGCATGACAAAAGAATTCATAAAACAAGTTGATGAGAGATAAAGGGATATCTCATCATATGTAAATGAAAATGGATAGTAAGGGGTCATATAGATACATTTACCAACATATGTAATGGAATTTATATTCATAATATAAAATAATTTCTTGAATGTAAATGAGGAGAGAGAAATCCCTTAAGAAATTTCAGCATGGTAATGGGTGTACATGGGAGGCATTAAGGAGAGAGAAATATGTATGTCATCATTAAAACATAAGGATGGATGTATGGGGAGGTTTTTAATCATAACCCAATATGTTTAATTTAATTTAAAATGGTATAACGATATAATGAAATTTGGACAAAAAATAGAAAGAAAGAAATCCTTTAATTGGAAGTGTGATCTCAAAGGCTTGGGAGGATTAGAGAGGCTTCCTGTGAGTGTGGGGTACCTTGTGAGGATTATATATAGTTGATGGATGGTTTTCTCAAGCTCCAAATATTTTTATTGAATAGAAGTGAGATCTTGGTTTGGTTTATATAGGAGAAAAGATTGAATTCATTATTATTTAGGTTTTGGACCCCACACATTAAAAAGATCTATACCACAAACCAAACCATGTTTTTTGACCATGGTGTTTGCAGAAGAAGAGAAGAAAAAATTATTTTATGAGGAAAACCGACGATCTTATTAAAATATTTGTCTTACTTATGTGGAGGCGAGTCTCACTATCAAGGAAATGCATTTTAAAAGTTAAAATGTTTTATAAGTCTTGGAGGGTCCACTAAGGCAACATAAAATTATTTAAAAAAACCAAAATCGCATTATTATAAAGTTAAAACATATATAGGCAGGAAATAATGTCTATAGTAGTTTATTACATCACTATTAGGTCATTATGATGTCGTAAAACACTTTATATATTTAAACAGTATTTAAATTTTTCCCTAAAAATTGACTGTCTCATTAAATTATGAAAAAATAACCAGTGGATAATTTCAACATCCAGATTCCAAAAATATTATTATGTTTTTCCAAATAATTTTATAAATATTTAAATTTTTAATTTAAAAATAAAAACAGGTATTTATCGAAAATTCATGGGTTTTCACAAAAACAATTTTCAAACATTAATAAAAAATTATGATTGTATTCATAAAAATAATATGACCATTTATATTTAATAAAAAGTGATTTATTAATAATATTTTATTGAAAGATTATTTAATTCAAATATTCATTAATTAATCAAAATATATTTCTTAAATGAATATTAACTAAATATTCTATTTATTCCTTAAAAACTATTTATAAAGTAACATTAATAAAATGAATGTACATTATCTATACAAAAATAATGTACATAATCATAGTGCTAGGGTCCTATTACATGACCCCTTATAACACCTACATAAGACTAAAAGGTGTAATTGTGATAGACTCTTGGGGAGGTTCGTATAACATCACTCGGTTGGTAATCTCTATTTGCTTCCACTTCTCCTGTAGGCAGTTTTAATCAAGCTTAACATGTTGACTCTCGGCTTGGGCTTAGTCCAAAGAGAATCCCAGGGACGCCACCACCTTTCGAAGCTCTAACAAATGGGATTTGTACAGAGAAATTATAATGGATGGAGCCATCACTTTCTTTGTCTAAGTAAGTTGAATTTCTCAAACCATTATATTTATACTAATCATGTGATCAATATTCAATGGATATATTAGCAATGATAACAATTCTTAAAAGTATTTTAAAATTTAAAAACATAAAACCAAGGAATTTCATATATTATATAATAATTTAACATAATAATACATTTAATTATATTAAGATGAATTTTCTTCAATAAAATTTTGGGTCGTTACATATGAAACATCATCTTCTTCCAAAGAAAAGGAAAAAATCAAATTCAACACCAAAAAATAAAAAATTGGCAACAAAAGGAACATTAACTATGTAAAAATAAGCACTGTTATTCTTCAAATACAGTGGTTTCCTTTGATGTCATGGGTTTTACTTCATGTTTCTTCTTTGAAAAACCATAGAAAATCAATTCTAGATGACGCAAGAACTTATAGTTATAATTGGTGTCTAGTTCTCTGTATAATAGAGACTTATATTTCCTAGGATTCCCAAATTTATAGAACATATAGAGCTTGCTTATTCAATATTTTTGTGAGGATGGACATGAAGTCCATTTTATACCACTTCCCAAAATTCCTGACAAATATCTCTTACATTTCCCATTATTTTACCCTCATCCACTACACATAAGAAAGGAAAAAAATCTACTACATTTTTCTCTCTAGTTAAACTGTTCTTGGATTGAATATCCTTCCTTACCAGTTCTTAAAAACATTTGGGGAAAAATACACCTCTAGAAAGAGTCCAGGTCGAAGACCCTTCTCAATTAATTGTTCCTGGATGGATTCTTCATCTATAGGATCTAGGATCTACAGAACCTGCTCAAAAAAGTTCTTAGTGCACTTAAAAACCATTGAATCTATTCTAATAAGACTGTATAATTCCATTTACATTGGTACCATTATTATTTTTTGGGAAGAAAACTTTGATAAATATATCATTAAATCTTTGTCATTAATTCCCTTTTCATCGCTTGGATTGGAAAACAAACTTCCACCACTTACTACCAAGTAATTATAATGAAAACGTCAAAAAATGAGTTTAAGAGACTTTTAGATCTTAACCTTTACATATTTCTGGTTGATTATTCATACCCACACCACAATATTCCATAGTTCTTATATTCTGAATAAATTATAAGGGATTGAATTTAGGAGCCTCTTGGTGAATTGGTGATATAGAGGACCACTAGATTGCATATCTAAAGCAAAAAAACAATAAGTCTAAGATGATGCTCGATCAATAAAATACCTTCATTGGAAGATCAACATACAAATCCTCATCAAGACTCCTCTAAGCATATTGGGGGAATAATCTATAAAAAGGAAGGGAAAAAATTTATTCTAAATGCATTACGAACCAATATTCCTTAGCTCAATCATAGATAAAAAACACAAACTCAAAAATTATTTCAACATTGCTCCCAGAGTAACCAGACTAAAAAATCCAACATGGAAATTCAAATAACTCCCAAGAATACCAACTCATAAAAACATCTAGATTCCAATTTTTTAAGGAAAAATAAGTCCTTACCAAGAAATTCATGATACTTTTATTATAAAAAAATTACACAAGTATGAAAGAAGATGATTTTCAAAAATCCTTCCTAAAAAAGAAAAGTAGATCATCTAGTACATGATCAACTCAATGAAAATCATTACCATTAACACCTTTAATAAAAATCCCATCCCCCTATGCATTTGCCTCTCTATACACATGAGTAACAAAGTGGTATCCTGAATAGAGAGATTCTATACATCTATTCCAGAGATTAGTGAGCTTCCATGAAAGATGAAAACCTTGAGTTCTAATAGCAGAAACTGCAGTAGGGGAGCCAAATTAAATCCAAAATTGTTCCAACCCCACCTTCCCACATGCTCCACCGCAAAAATATCCCCAAAAATTTTTTCCTCAAGAGAATAAGCAATACAACATGATCCATAGGTACACCCTAAAACACATACTTGATAGTCCCTAAAGACAGCACCGAATCCAGAAGGACCCGAATTGCCCCTTCATGCACCATCAACGTTTATTTTAATCCACCAATGAAAAGGGTCCTTCCAAATGACATCGATTATACAACATGGAGAAAAAAAGTTTTATTTACCTTAATCCAATTAAGAACTGATAAATCATTAAAATAGTTTAATCAAAAAACACCTCTCAGTGCTTCCACCTCTCGGTCCACCGCAAGAATCCCTACAAGAATAGAAACAAAATGAAGGTGATGTGACACATGTATGAATTTGTTTCTTTATTTCTAGATAAGATGGGCCACCTCCTCTACAGTAGAATGAAATAGATTCCAGATCTGCGGTGACAATATCCAGGAGCTCCAACTCTTTATAAAATCTCTAAAGGAATTGGAATGAGGCATTGTAACTTCAAACATGTCACAAACTACCCTCAATATCACTAAAGTCATAGAAAAAACAGAGGAAAAGGTGATCCACATCCTCCCTATGTTGAATGCACAAAGAGAAAATGGAAAAAGTAGAAATACCACTTACCTAAAGAAATTCAAAAGTTGGTATTTTTTATGATCAAACCTCCATGAATAAATAGACTGGGATTTCTAGAGAAACATCCTTTTCCAGTTCCCCATACATTTCTTTTAATTTGAAAAAAAACTGGAGTGATTAAAATATTCTTTTGAGGTGATAATTCCACTGACAATAGGTTCCTATTCCCAAAAATCACCCCTTGGAGACCGAAAATATTCATCCCCAATTGAAGTAATATAATCTGGAAGATTAACCATACTACCAAGATGATCCATGATTGATAAATCAAAGTCCATATTTGAATCCCCCTCCAGGACCAAGTCAATCAGGTGGTTCTCGGTCCAATTAGATTTCTAAAAATTAAGAGAGTAGTCCTTGGAAACTAGCCACTTAGAGTCATCATCAATTTTTTAGAAATCTAGATTTTCTTTTTGAAAACATGTTTTGAAATAAAAAAAATTGTGATGCTTTCAACTTACAAAAAATATTTCATGAAGCATCACATGTATACATTCAAAATCTGCTTATGCACAGAACCACCCATATTACTAACCATCCACTTTAGAAAAACATACATCCATATATATATATTTATTAGAATCCATAAGAATACCAATGGTTAAATAAAAAAATATCAATATCCATTGTATTCTTGAAATACCTAAAACAAATTTTAAAGGAACTTATTATCAAAAAAACAAAACATTATTACATTCCCAACATATATTTCATTTCCCTATTTCACATACACCTTAAATATCCAAAACAATTCCAATTTAATTTTAAAATAATTCATGGTTTTTAGTTTTGAAAATCTATCTTTGTTAAACCAATCAACGTTATAAAATAAAAACAAACATAATAAAATTAACTTATACAAATAATAATAATGATGGGTATTAACCCAACATTAAAATAATAAAATTGTTAATATTTGAAATGAAAAACTATAGTGAAGAGTTTAGTCACACATATTTTAAGACTATGCGCTATCTATGGGAGCACACTGAAGGATATGAGAAGATGTTGTATAGTCTATGCATAGTGTTATATATTGTTCATAGTAACCACACACCCTCTAAATTGTTCAAAAAATATAATAAAAGCATTATATATTATCAAAATAGCCTAAAAATCCTCAATTATAATATGAAATACTCAAAAAAAAGAACAAAAATATCGAAAATGTTGAAGAAAAAAGATCATATTTGAGACATAAACATCTAGTACCACAATATAAACACAACTACCTTTGGAATTGGTGGTTTTCAAGAAACTACCCATGACAGGACACAAGAATTATAAAAACCTTATCTCAAAACTACCTGAAAACCCTCAAATAACAAGGGTTAACATACACTTAAAATGTTTTTTATAAACCATCTTATGTTGTCCCCTAACTAAGAACACAAGCGGGTGAGTGACAGGTCCTGAGAGGTATTCATGATCCTCTCGGGATGCATAATACTATATATTATCAAGAATAACTCAATTGGGAATTATTTATCCCATAAATGAAATTAAAATAAGTAAATAAATAAAATAATAAACTTTTAGTGGAAAATAAATAAAAACAACTATACATACTTCCAAGTGACCTCATTGGTCACCGCTAACCATAGGACCTCAATTTCTCCATGAGCAGTCCATAAATTGGAAAACCTAAAATAGAACTTGATAGTGTAATCATGAGCATAAAGTTACTCAAAAGGGGTTATTGGGGATAAAAATTCTCAATACCTTAAATTTAATGAGAAATAAATTTCATGTCAGTTTGAAAATATAAACATCAAGAAATAGAGTTTTAAATTTTTAATGAAAACTATTAATAAAAAATACTGATAAAAAAACTAAAATACACCACAAATTAAATTTTTTTTAAAACAATAACTAATATTTAGTAAATTATATATAAAAATAATAGGTTCTGAATCATGTGTCTCGTTTTAAATAAAAATATAGGAAACTAGTGAATGTGTAAAAGAGGTGTCCTGGTATCTCTAGTGTTGGTTGATACGGCCTAGGACTAAGATAAAAATACTTACACCACCAATATCTACTAGTGTTGGTTATCACTAAACACTAACCAAAAATTCAGTAACACCCTCCTCGGTTCAACTAACGGGTGTGTCCTACTGGTATTCAGGTTATCTACTCCAATCCACAAGTTAGTTCAAAATCTAAACTATTACAACATATGTACTTAAGATCTAACAAAACTACCCAAATCGTCCCATGACTAATAAATCAAGTTCATTTTCATTAAACTAAAAAATAAATACATATGAAATTCTTTCTCAAAATTACATATTCCTAACTAATAATCTCCCAACATATACATTTCTATTTTTAACTCAAATAAACATGGAACAACCCCCTTTCACTATGAACATGTCCCATTTTAAACGTTTCAAACATTCTTCACACATTTCCTAAATATGGGGTATTTTTTAAGAGGGGTTTTACATTTTAATGTAATAGACTCAAAGTTCCAACCAGACCCCATAAATTTTTAAATAAAAATTGGGCATTTTAAAATAACATTTTCTCTAAATTTTTCTAGTTTCAAATATATACTTCATGCATAATCACACATATATATTAATATATATAAAGATAAACCTTGTCCTATTGTACATATTTTCATCACCATGTGAGAACATGTACAATTTGGGAACCTATATATGTATATATTTTTGTATGTGGGAATAGGTCACATTTAATACATCAAAGGATTATAAATCACATAGAGGAATTTTAGGAAAAAAATAATATTTTGGCAATTTCTATTTTATGAGGTAGAAATCATTTAGAAAATAGATAAAAAATTTAAAATTATTTTCATTTCAATTATATCTTGATAAAATATTTTATAATTGAAACCTTGGTTTTTGGATTAGTAACACATGTGGAAATTGAGTGATAAATAATTTCGATGAAACAAAACCATTTTTCATTGGAAATTCATTTTATAAAAAAATGAAAAGAAACTTTAAAAATATCCTAAAAATAATAGTTTTCTAATTAATGTTTTAAGAAATATTTTTACCTGCCTATAATTCACTAACATTTGGAGTAAAGGAACTTTACCACCTCAAATAAGTTTAAGACATCCTAAATAACAAATAGGGAACTAAAAGTCAAAAAATTAATTATTAACAAGTGAACTGAATAGGACATTGAATGAAACCCTTATTGAATCCAATGGATAAATCATTGTCTTAAGTGGATAAGTTATGGCCTGGAATTAATTGAACATCATGAGACCTAAGAAACAACTTCAAACCCAAAAGACTCCCCAAATTGGGTTAGGGCTCATCCATGGTGTGCGAGCAGTGGAGGAGAATAAACAATTAAAGTAAAAAACACAAATAAATGAATGTAAAGGAGGAGAAACCATTACTCGTGATGGTCATTACTATAAATGGGATAAAAACACTAAGGAGGGTAGTTGGAAAGAGGGATATTTCACATGAAGGATAGCCCTCGACATGCATTTCAATGAATTTGGATACGACATGGGTCATGTGATGATTTTAGGGGGTCCCCCTGGGACAAACCACATAGATAGGTCACATAGCTAGAGAAACCTTATACCATCCCTAATTTTATATCTATATTATTCATATATTCACCCAAATAGTATGTTCGTGGTTTTTACTAGTTGTGCACCATCCGTGAAACACAATAAAAATTACAATCTATAAAATTTAAAAACTAGTTCAGCCAGTAATAAAAAATGAACAAAATTATAATTAATTAATGAAAAATAATTAAAATTATATGTTATATTTTGACATTTAATACTTGGTCTAGTAATTTATATGCCATATGTGATATGTAGAATTTTTTCAAAAATCACTCCTCTATAATTTCCATAGTGTAATGGTGTGTCTATGAGGACTAGTTGTACCCTCTATTTCATGTTTTGATTGACTATGAGTTAGTATAACCTTTAAATATCATTCTAGAGATATGGTCTCTAAGAAATATCATTCATAATAAACTAAATTCATTCTAAGGTGGTCAAAAACGAAATATGTAAAACACAGACTAGGAGGTACCCAAATATTTCATTTATAAGGATTTAAGGTTGTGTATTTATGTAAAATTTGTGGATTGTTCTTAACCATAACCTAAATATAATAAATTCATTTTTTATTTTTATCCTATAGAAATTTTGATCTATTATTTCAATTATATTACTAAATTCAATGTATTTATACCTAAAGTTGATATATTCCCTGAACAAAAACATATAAATCATGGTTTAAATAGGAGTAAAATTTAATTTACATAATTTAAAATAAAATATAAATGAATGGATCCAATGATGGAAAGTGACTTTGTTCTATAAGCGGTTATATAAATAAAACCACCAATGGTTACATTGTAACCCTAAAAATCTGGTAATACTCTTCTAGAGAAAGAGATATATATATTTCTTAAGGATAATTATTATGACCTCTCATTCATAGAATATGTAAAAACATACAAACAATATTCCATTAAGATATATAATTATATGAAATGTATAAAGGATATTATATCTAATAAATACTCTTTGTACACTGACCAATATTATAACATGCTAGATTCACCTAAAGGGGTGAGACTCAAAAGGGGAATGTGGATTTTATTTAACAAAATTAGAGTATATGGTAGAGTGTCTACATATAAATCTCAACCAGTTTTAAACTATCATAAAAAACTAATTGTATTACCTATATGGACATAGGATGGGGTCATGGATCCTTTTAATTAATGAAATAAACCCTCCATTTTAACTGGGTTGAGTGGTGGCCCATTATATATTCTGTAAGTCCTAGTGGAAAAATCCATATAGTTTGGTATGTGTATCCCAAAAACCCTGAAAAAATATTATTCAATGTTTTTACCCCTGAAATATATCTTTCAATGCTTCGTCTATTTTCTGTGCTTACTATCAATAGAATATGATCACCAGATTCCCTATGTCTCCTACAAACAGTTCTATCGTGGACCTATGGGCATCCCTCCGACACCTCGTGGAAAATATTAAACCTCTATCATTGATCACCCCATTCCCACCAAGTCCATACACCTCCTAATTCCCCCATAATTTTGTTTGGTAATTTTTATCGCCCAGAAAACCTTGGGCCAATACGTCCCACACACTATTCTGTCTGTGGGAAAAAGGAATAATACCCAAGATAATTTGCTGAGAATTGTGTAGTTGGGGGATCGAACCCCTAAAGAGGATACAAATTGTAAACACCCATTCTACATTAAGAGTTTTTTGTGCACTATAAGGATTCATTTTTATTTATAGTGATAATAAATTCTATTCAGATAATTATTTTCATGGTTTGACATGTTAATTATGTTATATATTAAATGAAATAAGAAACAGATTCCCATAAAATAATTTTTTTTGATTAATTGTATATGATCCAACCCAAATGTTTTGAAGTTAGAAATTAAAATTCTAATTTATTCAAGTTATCATGCTCCACTTACGGATTAAATAAAGCTTATTGAATCTAGAACTTCTTGTTTATGATAAAATAAAAAAACTTGTTACATCAAGAATAGTGATGATTCTTATGCATATAATATGGTTAGTATTATTGTAGGTATATTTCTGGTGTCCTACGTATATGAATCAATTCTCATGGGAAATTATTTCCCAGTTTAAATAATGTAAAGGCATTGTTGGGAAAATTCTTCTCGGTAAATGAAATTTGTGAAATATCTTACCAAATGGGTATGAGGATATATAGATATAGATATAAAAGAAATATAATATTGGGTTAAAAAACTTATGTTTTAAAGGTGATTGATAGTTTTATCATAGAAAAATATTAATAGAGTTATTTATAAATAATTTACGATATTAGCTTTAAGATGAATCAATTTCCTTCAAAATAGGGTTAAATGGAAAAAATGGACAGGATTCCTTAGACATCATTCATGGGAATTGTCATATATTTAATGTTCAATAACGAGGTAAAATTTTAATATTTTTTTTTAATAACTGTATATAATAATCCAATCCTGGTGAGATCCACTTGATTATTAAAAATAATATCCTCAAGTACTTGAGAAAAACTAACAATTCTTTATTGTTCTTTGTAGATGATGAATAGCTCATTATATTGGGTTAAATTGATGCTAGATTCAAAAATAATAAGCGTAATATGAGATCTCAATATATTTTTATGTTTTACATAAATTTTGAACATATTATTCAGAAGATCTATAAAAAATACACAATATAGGATATTAAAATAATGGTAGGGTACATCTCTATTTTTGATTAGTTTGAGGAAGTTATTTGAATCAGGACTTTTCACCAAAAATAGGATAATTCCTACCATATTTGGAGTGATTTATGTCACTCAAGTAATAATTATGTTTTTTCTCTATAAAGATACCATCTCCTTTTAGAAACAACCTATATCTGCGATATATAATTATATCGTATGTCTAGAAAGGAGAATATAGTGGATGAATCGATAAGGTAACCAAAAATGTATAAATATAAGATCCATGTTATATATCTAGGTATTAGATACAAGAGATAAAAAAATATTGGTAATTTTAAATGAAAATATATCTTGGTTTTATAATAAATTCGATATTTATTTTTTATTAATTTATATTTTATATGTATCTAATTTGTAGAGTGGAAGGAGAAAACCCCCTCAAAGTATGAAATTATGTTATCCAAAATTGGGGATTATCATAGAGTATTTTTATGTTCGGATGATATTCTATTGTTAGCATTAGTATATTCTCATATATGATATAGAGTTCAATAATGATATAATAAATTTAGACTTATTATCCATACTAGCCACCAAAGTATATCACATGAATGTCATATGGGCACTAATATAATATAGATTGTATATATTATATGAATATCTATTACGTGAGGTTTACATGATATTTACCATTCGTACCTTCTTATTTTGATACCATTATCACACCAATATATGGTTTTATCTAATTTGGGAGTGGTTAGGTATGCATTCAATTATCTCATTAATTGAATTTAACCAATATAGGATTTCCCCTCTTGCAATGGATGTTTGGAATTTTGGCCCTTTATTAAAATATATTGAGGATTTGTGTGCCCATGATTAGTTGAGTGACATATAATGTGATCAAATATTCCTATGAATGACCTATGTTGTAGTAATTTGATATTGTAATCAAATTTTAGGTAATTTAGTATGGGTGAGTTGGCTTATACTATACGGACATGTTTCAGGTCATGTGGTCTCTTGATATACTAGACAAAGGTATGTTTCCCCTCCAATAATTTTTCTTTATTTTTAGAGTAACCACATTTATAAGTTAATTGGTAACTGTCATAAATTACTCCACCATGAAAATACCACAACAGAAAATGAAACCCCCAAATAAATCAACAAGAAAAAAAACCAACAACTTGTGATGATCTTGTAAGTAAAATACACATATGTGTCAAATCCTTGATCCTAGTGTAGAAATTATTTCAATACATAACTAAGACCATTTCCTTAGGCCCATCAATTTACACCTATTTTTCAGTTTTTCTTCCAAAAGGCCTTCACTTCCAATAATTACTTCATTGTGAAAAAACCAATGTTGAATCATCAAATTATCAAACATCACTAAAATCGATCATTTCCAAAACAAAACTAAAGAAAATTCAATATGAACAACACTATATACACCATCATATCACATTTAGAATATTTACCATATAATCATATACAAATTAACAAATCAAAAAATCAAAACCACTACATCAACTATAATTCTAAAAAAATGTGAAAATAATAATAATATGTCTACCACCAGATACTGGTAATATTTTATTCCACTGAATACCAAATTTTATTTGATGAAACTCATAAAGAGACTAATAAAACAACAATCATTGGATCATCACCAAATACATGGCTGAATACATAGGACCCATGACACATAAATAACCAGAAAATTGATAAAAGTGTTCCACTAGTACACTTGGGTCATCTTTGGGAATTACTACCTATACAATCCCAAACCAAAAAAAATTCCATCACACCCATCCATGATATTGTTAGGAATAATGGACGAATATGAAAGAGAATTGGATATCAGTGGAGAAATTTCCTCGATCATCAACACCCTAAACCACCCACCATCACCCAGTGGTGACAGACAACATTATAGAAGGGAAATAACAAACCTAACAATAATATGTAGTCAATATTATCAAAGATAATCAGATATAAATTAGTTTCCATTCATAATTCCATACTAATAGATTTCCATCACATCTAAACATTATGAGTTATAACAACACAGTTTGGTAAAATTGAGCATTAAAGGTGGGTGAATGAAATTAGACTAGATTATAAAGAAATTAAACCAAAAAAACTCAAAATATAAATAATTAAAGGATGAAAAATAAAAGAGAAGTAATAACAGGAAACATCTATATAGTGGCATCATTTGGGGATGGTGAAATCCATTATCAACAAAGATAAAGTATTATATATGTATACATATTGTGTATGGGGATATTTATTATGATTGACCTTGTAACACCCGAGACTTTTATGTTATATAAATCGTCAAAGGAATCTTTTTCTACACAACACTTTCTTGGCTTGCCTTACACGCAATCGCAACCTTCCTCGGTAGCTTGCGTCGTACGCAATACCGAGTTTCACTAAACAACGATATGCTATTAAAATATTATTAAAACTAGCCGTTATGAATAGTAATAATCACTTTTTGAAATTTTATAAATTTTATTTTTTAAAATGGACTTCATTTTTGGATTCGGAATACCAAAAATAGCCTAGGGTGAAATTTTGGTATTTTTCTGAAAACTTTCAAATTTTGATGAATAGTGAAACCACTAAGTGGTAGGTTAAAAAACTGAATTTTGCATAAAACTTAATTTTACCGCTTCTGTGAGTGGAATTTCGAAAATCCGAGAGACACGGTTAATATCAAGGACTAAAATGTGGTTCAATGAGATGAAAATAATTTTTTGGTGAATAGTAACTTTTTACTTTTTGTACCGCGGTTAATAGTAAATAGGGTAACTAAGGGTAAATATGATATTACTATTACCCTAACACATGTCCTAATTCTATTGGATAAGTGTAATTCGACCAAAAACAACCTTAGGAATAAAATATGACCATTTAGGCCCACTTGGGTTAGATTAGGACATTTATTATTAATTTATTTAAAGAAGGGTTAAAATAGTTAAAATCAAAGTTTAATAAGTAAATCATTTTTAATATGGGGTTATACATAAGATAAATTAGACTATAAATATTCATTAGAAAGCTAAAAAGATTTCCTACATAATGGTAGTTTATTTATAATTTTTAGACATTAAATAATTTAATTTATTTATGACACAATGATGATGCAGTAATTATCTTATTAATGAAATATTGACATAATTGATGTTATAAACACCAAAATAAATGTAATTCGAGACTTTTTATGAATTAAACAAATTTTCTAGGTTACTATGATATATTAGTGTTGATTTAAGCAACTTGGTTCGAACATATAATTCTGTTATGACTTTCACAAAAATCATATATCAAATAGTGTCAAAATTGACACAAAATAGTTTTTAAATAAAATATTATATTATTAATTGTTATTTTATTCCTAAAAATCTAAGGGTCGGCCAAATGACTTAGATAAGGATATATATATTAATAATAAACAATTTTGGGTTCGTTTGGCATGTTATAGTAAGTGTATTAACCATATAGTGAAAGAAAACAAAAAGACACGGTAAAAGTTAAATTATTTAACTTAGAGTTAAATCTAATTGATAAGGTTAAAATAATACCCTAAACTTGTCTAAATCCTATTGGTTGATAGGATTTCTACCCTTACCCACTTTAGCTTCGAAATAAGACCCTTTGGAACCATTATAAACCGATTTTGACTTTAATAGAAAATAATATTTTGAGATATTCCTAAGGTGCCCCTCTCCTCCCTTATAAAAGGGCACCTCCTCCCCCTTCTCCTCACACCAATTTGAGCACTCAAGCTCGGAAAACCCCTGACATTTTCTCCTCTCCACTTCCCTAGAATAATCCTAGAGGTCCTGGTCTTCTTCAAAGACCAATCTTAGTTACCTAAGTGGAGGATTCAAAGAAGCGTTCCAAAGAAGAGGTAATATCCATTACCGATCTTTTCAATTTCTATCTTCTTCAACTTATTCTTCTTTAGTTGTTTCATGATAAAGTAATAACATCAGTATTACTTACATACTGATATGTTATTATAAATATGAAACAACCCTAATTCACCTTCTATCCATCCTACGGAAAAATGAAATCACCGCGCGTGCGTACGTACGGAATACCGTCTCCACGCCGTGGTGTAATCTATTTTTCCACCATCACTTTACAAGGATGGGTATAATGGTGTAATGAGTAACTATTTATGATTATTATAAAGTAATATTGATACTGAAATAATATATATATACTCCAATATAGTTCCACGATCATAGGAATGATATCATCACTCGTGCGTACGTACGGAATACCGTCTCCACGATGTGATGCGACTCGTTCTACATGATCATCATTACATAGTAATTATATAAATGAATTGAATGAATAAATATGATATATTTTACACTAATACCATTCTAGATATAAGGTATCTATAACCTTAAAAGAAGAATAGGAATTTATTCGGCAAAACACGCATAAGAACAAAAGGCAATAAAGACCCGAGTAACAAGTAACAATGAAATATTACTAACAAGAAGCTAAGAATATGACTATATATGATATCATATCAATATTTATGATTCTGGAATAAGTCAATAACATTATTTAGACCATTATACAGGAGCTTCGGACACGTACAAAGCAAATCGGACCTAAGGTAAGGGAAATATCACAATCTCATTTTTATCCGAGATTGTTTATTCGTAAGTATTTACTGGGGTGTATTTTATCATCCACATCCATGTTTCATCAATATGTAATATTATTTCCATCCACTTGCAATAGTTTAAATCCAATTTTACCCTTAGGTGAGTTTATGAAAGGAACCTTTTGTCGTTTTTCCGTACGAGGTACTTTTTGACTTTTCCGACAAAAGTACGAAGAATGTTTTTTTAACTTATACGGCATGAATGGATTTTTAAAACATTATTTCCAAGAAGCTTCCTTTACAAGTTTTCAAGTTTATTTTTAATCAACTTCTTTTATTTTAAAGTTGTATGACATGTTATGAAAGGAAAAATGTTTTTGACGAAGAAAGGATATTTTCAACAGGAATGTAGTTCAAGTGTTTTATCAAAATTATTTTCCATCTAAGATAATAAAGGGTTCTGTTTTTATCCCTATTATTACATTGATTTGATCATGTTGAATTCCTTTTTCTTATATGAATTGATTTATGATGTCATGATGTTTCAAGAATCCCATTTTTGTTACATGTGTTATGCGATGATGTATATTTTATGATTATGTGGAACACATAAGAAAAGATTCATTATAAGATGGGTGAGACCTATATCTCCCTCCAATGCATTGGGTAATGATTTTATATCTCATGAGATAGACATGGCTGGAACGGAAGGTTATTTCGGTTCAGTGATACAGGACTGAAACGAGGAGTGAACTCGGTTCAGAAAGGGACTTTGTCCACTAAGATAGTCTTGGCAATGAGTCATGACTAACAAGAAATGATTTTCCATGATTATGTGTGCATGCCACGAAGTTTCAAGTTTTATGTTATGATTATGGGGATATCATTTTCACTTCTATGATTTATTCCATGTTAAGATATTATGATCTCTTTTGCAGGTTTTGATTTTCAAAAAGATATGATATGATTTTTATTTCCTTTATTTTCCCTTACTGAGCATTTGAGCTCACCCTTTTATGTTTTCTTTTCCCCAGGTCAGGAAGATGGATATTAAGTAGAATATACTAAAAGGGACCCTAGATATGATGAAATAAATGGGAGACATTATAGAAGATTTATGAACCAGTTGTTTATGTTTCCCAGTTTCTAAAGACAGTATACCTATACGGTCCTTTGTGGTTTTGTCATATGTTGTAATAAGTGTGCTTCAATTTTGAAGTATTAATAATGTATGTAAAGTATGGGTCGTTATAGTTGGTATCAGAGGAAAGGTATAGTCAACCTTTGGAAACTAGGATGTGAAAGCCTTAGTAAGAACCCTAAGGATAAGTCTAAGCATAGAACACAATCTTAGTGTTTTAGAAATGGCCATGAATAACCTAGGATAAGACCTTAAGCATGAAAATTTTATTCTTGAATTATGTGGTTTTCCTATTATAATTAGTGTTGCTCACACTATTCTTCTTGGTTTTAGTCAATGGCTGGAACCCGAAGGAACCGTGTTAATGCGGAATGCGATGGGCAATGCAATGATTGTCCCCCTGAGCAACCAAACGATATGGGAGCTGGAATGAAAAATCTTGTAGCCATGATCACACAACTTTCTCAAGCTATGAATCATGCAGGACTCCCAAATGAGCAAAGGAAGGAGCAACATATTATTGAATCCTTCATGAGGCAGTGTCCGCCTTCTTTCAGCGGGTCTACTGATCCATTAGTTGCTGAACAATGGATTAGTACTACTGAAAATATATTTTCAGTTCTTCAATGTTCTGAACATGATAAAGTCATCCTAGCAGTGTATCGTTTGGAAGGAGATGCTGATCAATGGTGGAATCTTATTAAGAATATGAGGTAAAGGGATGAAATTGAGTATATGGAATGGGATGAGTTCAAGAACTTATTTTTCAATAAGTACTTCCCTCGTATTCTCCGAACAAAGATGGAGAAAGAGTTTCTTGAACTGAAGCAAAGGGATGATGAATCTGTTGGTACCTATGAAGCAAATTTTACAAGACTTGCAAGGTACGCTTCTGGTATTATTATCCAACCTGAGAGTAAGATCGATCGATTCTTTAGTGGCTTAAAACCAAGTCTTTGAAGGGCGTTAGCCATAAGGGACTTCAATAGCTACGAGGAAATCGTTCGATGTGCTCTCAAAGTCGAGATGGAGATTGGAGTAACCCATCAGTCACATGGGTTTGATAAGAAGAGGAAGATGGAATTCAAAGGAAAATCTAAAGTGCAAACTTAAAAGAAGATGAACATTCCCTTATGCTCAAAGTGTGGAAAGATACATGGAGGGAGTTGTCTTAAAGGGACAAGTAAATGTTTTAAATGTGGAAAGGAAGGTCATCGGGCATTTGAATGCCGCGATAATGGGAAGAAGATGTCTAATGATGCAAACAAAGGAAGGGATACACAGAATGAGCCTACTACACTTCAATGTTTCAAGTGCAAGGAGATGGGGCATTATGCCAATCAATGCCCAAATCCAAGGGTTGATGATGATGGTCGACGTCAACAAAATCTTAAGGCTAAAGACAAAGGAAAGTCGCATGCAATTTCTATCAGCGATGTGGAGTACGATAACGAAGTGGTGAAAGGTACACTTACCATCCACTCTAAAGTAGAAAATGTTTTATTTGATTCTGGATCCACCCACTCTTTTATTTCTGAAAAATTTTCTAAGGGTATCACCGTATTACCTCAACAATTAGATGTTGAGTTAGCTGTGACAACACCTAATGGCACAACAGTCGCATCAAAAGTTTATAATTCTTCTCCGATCGAAGTTTGTGGGAAAGTACTTCCTACAAATCTTGTGATCCTTCCTTTAGTGGAATTTGATGTGATTCTTGGCATGGATTGGCTTTCTCTACATGGAGCTCATATCAATTGGCAAAGAAGGGAAGTCACATTTCATATTCCAGATCAATCTACGATCGTATATCAATGCAAGGATGAACATAACCTTCCAGTGGAAATTTCTTCCATCTTATGGGTATTGATTCCACTACATGAAGGTTATTTATCTAAAATGGTTGGTGAGAAACTCATGATTAAGAATATGCCCATTGTACGTGAGTTTGATGATGTCTTTCCGGAGGAATTACCGGGTCTCCCACCAAATCGTGAAGTTGAGTTTTCAAAAGAACTCGTACCAGGTGCTTTGCCTATTTCAAAGACACCATATAGAATGGCCCCAACTGAGTGGCAGGAATTGAAGAAGCAACTCCAAGAGAATCTTGATAAGGGATTCATACGCCCTAGTGCGTCACCTTGGGGATCACCTGTTCTATTTGCTAAGAAGAAAGATGGATCAATGAGACTCTGCATTGATTATCGAGAACTTAACAGGATCACTATCAAGAACAAATATCCTCTCCCACGCATTGATGACTTATTTGACCAACTACGCGGAGCTCAATACATTTCCAAGATTGATCTTCGTTCAGGATATCATCAATTAAGGGTCAAAAGGGAGGATATACCAAAGACGGCTTTCCATACAAGGTATGGACACTATGAATTTATAGTGATGCCATTTGGTCTTACTAATGCCCCTACTATCTTCATGGATCTAATGAATAGAGTCTTTAGAGACTATCTTGATCAATTTGTGGTAGTCTTTATAGACGATATTCTTGTCTATTCAAAGAGCAAGGAAGAGCATGAAGATCACTTAAGAATTATATTGAAGACCCTGAGAAAGGAGAAGCTTTATGCCAAATTTACCAAGTGTGAATTTTGGATTCAAAAAGTTGCATTTTTGGGTCACATAATCTCAAAAGAGGGGATATCCGTGGATCCAGCAAAAACATAGGTTATTGAAAGATGGTCAAGACCAACAACAGTAACTGAGATCCGAAGTTTTCCTGGTTTGGCTGGATATTATTGGCGTTTTGTAAAGGATTTTTCACGATTATCTAATACACTCACCAAGTTGACCCGGAAAGGAGTTAAGATTGTCTGGACGGAAGAATGTGAATAGAATTTCAAGGAGTTGAAAAGAAGGTTATCCAGTGCACCTGTGCTCACACTGCCTTGTAGTGGAGAAAGGTTTGTGATCTACAGTGATGCATCCAAGAAGGGATTAGGGTGTGTTCTTATGCAAAATGATATGGTGATAGCGTATGCCTCACGACAGTTGAAAATCCATGAGAAAAATTACCCAACACATGATTTGGAGTTGGCTGCGGTAATCTTTGCATTAAATATTTGGAGGCATTACCTTTATGGTGAAAGGTGTGATATTTATACTGATCATAAAAGTTTAAAGTATATTTTCACACAAAAGGAGTTGAATATGCATCAAAGAAGATGGTTGGAGCTGATTAAGGATTATGAATGCTCAATCCATTACCACCCTGGGAAAGCAAACAAGGTGGCAGATGCATTAAGTCGACAAGACCATGCCAGTTTATCCATGATGAGGATCACAAAAGATCCAATATTTATGGATTTACAAAGGATGGATCTTGGAATTATAATGGAAGGGAAAAAATATTATCTTTCTCAAATGAATGTTCAACCATCTATACATGTGAAGATTAAAGAGGCACAGAAAGAAGATGTCGAGTTACAAAAGAAGGTGAGAAATGTTCCTGAATTCAACCTTGATTGTGATGGGATAATAAAGTTCAGGAATCAGGTTTGTGTTCCTTCCATCCCCGAATTAAAGAAGGAGATGCTGGATGAGGCTCACAGTTCTTCATTCTCTATTCATCCTGGAAGCACGAAGATGTATAGGGACCTGAAAGAGTACTTCTGGTGGGATGGCATGAAAAGAGATGTTGCTGAATATGTCTCTCGATGCTTGGTTTGTCAACAAGTTAAAGCTGAGAGACAGAAGTCTAAGGGGATGTTACAACCATTACCCATACCCGAATGGAAATGGGAAAACATCACTATGGACTTTGTCACAAGACTTCCTAAAACATCCAAAGGCAATAATGCTATCTTTGTCATAGTTGATCGTCTTACAAAGTCTGCACACTTCATTGCTATTAGAGAGGATTTCTCTCTAGATCAGCTTGCCAGGATATATGTAAAGGAAGTGGTAAGATTGCATGGAGTACCACTTTCTATTATATCTGATCGGGATCCGAGATTTACCTCGAAGTTCTGGCGAAGTCTTTAGCATACTCTGGATACAGAGTTGAGTTTCAGCACTGCTTATCATCCCCAGACAGACGGTCAGTCTGAGAGAACAATTCAAACCCTAGAAGATATGTTGAGAGCTTGCTCTATGGATTTCAAAGGAGGTTGGGATCAACACCTACCTTTGGTGTAATTTTCTTATAATAATAGATTTCACTCCAGTATTCAGATGGCTCCTTATAAAGCTCTCTATGGAAAGAAATGCCGGACTCCAACTTTCTGGGATGAAGTTGGGGAAAGAAAGATATTAGGACCTGATCTCGTTGATGAAATGGCAGAAAAGGTCAGATCTATTCAACAACACATAAGAGCAGCTCAGAGTCGACAGAAAAGTTATGCCAACAACCGAAGAAAAGACCTAGAGTTTGAAGTGGGTGATAAAGTGTTCTTACGAATATCTCCCTGGAAGAGGGTTATGAGATTTGGAAAGAAGGAGAAGTTGATCCCTAGATATATCGGTCCTTTCAAAATACTGGATCGTGTTGGGAAGGTAGCTTACCGATTGGTGCTTCCACCAAATCTCTCTCAAGTTCACGATGTGTTCCATGTATCTCTCCTGAGAAAGTACATACCAGATCCTTCACATGTACTCAGCTCAGAAGTTGTACCGCTGGAGCAAGATCTTTCTTATGAAGAACAACCGATAGAGATTCTGGATCGTAGCGAAAAAGTCCTAAGAAACAAGACCACTCGATTGGTGAAAGTTTTATGGAGGAACCACCAACTTGAAGAAGCTACATGGGAGCTTGAGGATATGATGAGGGAGAAGTATCCTAATCTGTTTGTTACAAAGTGACGAATTTCGAGGGCGAAATTATTTTTAAGGGGGGTAGAATGTAACACCCGAGACTTTTATGTTATATAAATCATCAAAGGAACATTTTTCTACACAAAACTTGCTTGGCTTGCCTTACATGCAATCGCGACCTTCCTGGATAGCTTGCGTCGTACGCAATACCGAGTTTCACTAAACAACGATATGCTATTAAAATATTATTAAAACTAGCCGTTATGAATAGTAATAGCCACTTTTGAAATTTTATAAATTTTATTTTTTAAAATGGACTTCATTTTTGGATTCGGAATACCGAAATTAGCCTAGGGTGAAATTTTGGTATTTTTTTGAAAACTTTGAATTTTTGATGAATAGTGAAACCATTAAGTGGTAGGTTAAAAAACTGAATTTTGCATAAAACTTAATTTTACCGCTTCTGTGAATGGAATTTCAAAAATCCGAGAGACACGGTTAATATCAAGGACTAAAATGTGGTTCAATGAGATGAAAATAATCTTTTGGTGAATAGTAACTTTTTACTTTTTGTACCGCGGTTAATAGTAAATATGGTAACTAAGGGTAAATATGATATTACTATTACCCAAACACATGTCCTAATTCTACTGGATAAGTGTAATTCGACCAAAAACAACCTTAGGAATAACATATGACCATTTAGGCCCACTTGGGTTAGATTAGGACATTTATTATTAATTTATTTAAAGAAGGGTTAAAATAGTTAAAATCAAAGTTTAATAAGTAAATCATATTTAATATGGGGTTATACATAAGATAAATTAGACTATAAACATTAATTAGAAAGATAAAAAGATTTCCTACATAATGGTAATTTATTTATAATTTTTAGACATTAAATAATTTAATTTATTTATACATAAGATAAATTAGACTATAAACATTACTATGATATATTAGTGTCGATTTAATCAACTTGGTTTGAACATATAATTTCATTATGACTTTCACGAAAATCATATATCAAATAGTGTCAAAATTGACACAAAATAGTTTTTAAATCAAATATTATATTATTAATTGTTATTTTATTCCTAAAAATCTAAGGTTCGGCCAAATGACTTAGATAAGGATATATATATTAATAATAAACAATTTGGGGTTCGTTTGGCATGTTATAGTAAGTGTATTAACCATATAGTGAAAGAAAAAAAAAGACACGGTAAAAGTTAAATTATTTAACTTAGAGTTAAATCTAATTGATAAGGTTAAAATAATACCCTAAACTTGTCTAAATCCTATTGGTTGATAGGATTTCGACCCTTCCCCACTTTAGATTCAAAATAAGACCCTTTGGAACCATTATAAACCGATTTTGACTTTAATATAAAATAATATTTTGAGATATTCCAAAGGTGCCCCTCTCCTCCCTTATAAAAGGGCACCTCCTCCCCCTCCTCCTCACACCAATTTGAGCCCTTAAGCTTGGCCAACCCCTGCCATTTTCTCCTCTCCACTTCCCTAGAATAATCCTAGAGGTCCTGGTCTTCTTCAAAGACCAATCTTAGTTCCCTAAGTGGAGGATTCAAAGAAGCGTTCCAAAGAAGAGGTAATATCCATTACCGATCTTTTCAATTTCTTTCTTCTTCAACTTCTTCTCCTTTAGTTGTTTCATGATAAAGTAATAACATCAGTATTACTTACATACATATATGTTATTATAAATATGAAACAACCCTAATTCACCTTCTATCCATCCTACGGAAAAATGAAATCACCGCGCGTGCGTACGTACGGAATAACGTCTCCACGCCGTGGTGTAATCTATTTTTCCACCATCACTTTACAAGGATGGGTATAATGGTGTAATGAGTAACTATTTATGATTATTATAAATTAATATTGATACTGAAATAATATATATATACTCCAATACAGTTCCACGATCATAGGAACGATATCATCACTCGTGCGTACGTACGGAATACCGTCTCCACGATGTGATGCGACTCGTTCTACATGATCATCATTACATAGTAATTATATAAATGAATTGAATGAATAAATATGATATATGTTACACTAATACCATTATGGATATAAGGTATCTATAACCTTAAAATAAGAATAAGAATTTATTTGGCAAAACACGCATAAGAACAAAACGAAATAAAGACCCGAGTAACAAGTAACAATGAAATATTACTAACAAGAAGCTAAGAATATGACTATATATGATATCATATCAATATGTATGATTCTGGAATAAGTCAATAACATTATTTAAACCATTATACAGGAGCTTCGGACACGTACAAAGCAAATTGGACCTAAGGTAAGGGAAATATCACAATCTCATTTTTATTCGAGATTGTTTATTCGTAAGTATTTACTGGGGTGTATTTTATCATCCACATCCATGTTTCATCAATATGTAATATTATTTACATCCACTTGCAATAGTTTAAATCCAATTTTACCCTTAGGTGAGTTTTTAGTAAAGAATATGAAAGGAATCTTTTGTCGTTTTTCCGTACGAGGTACTTTTTGACTTTTCCGACAAAAGTACGAAGAATGTTTTTTTTAACTTATACGGCATGAATGGATTTTTAAAACATTATTTCCAAGAATATTCCTTTTCAAGTTTTCAAGTTTATTTTTAATCAACTTCTTTTATTTTAATGTTGTATGACATGTTATGAAAGGAAAAATGTTTTTGACGAAGAAAGGATATTTTCTTCAAGAATGGAGTTCAAGTGTTTTATCAAAATTATTTTCCATCTAAGATAATAAAGGGTTCTGTTTTTATCCCTATTATTACATTGATTTGATCATGTTGAATTCCTTTATCTTATATGAATTGATTTATGATGTCATGATGTTTCAAGAATCCCATTTTTGTTACATGTGTTATGCGATGATGTATGTTTTATGATTATGTGGCACACATAAGAAAGGATTCATTATAAGATGGGTGGGACCTATATCTCCCTCCAATGCATTGGGTAAAGATTTTATATCTCATGAGATATACATGGCTGGAACGGAAGGTTATTTCGGTTCAGTGATACAGGACTGAAACGAGGAGTGAACTCGGTTCAGAAAGGGACTTTGTCCACTAAGATAGTCTTGGCAATGAGTCATGACTAACAAGAAATGATTTTCCATGATTATGTGTGCATGCCACGAAGTTTCAAGTTTTATGTTATGATTATGGGGATCTAATTTTCACTTCTATGATTTATTCCATGTTAAGATATTATGATCTCTTTTGCAGGTTTTGATTTTCAAAAAGATATGATATGATTTTTATTTCCTTTATTTTCCCTTGCTGAGCATTTGAGCTCACCCTTTTATGTTTTCTTTTCCCCAGGTCAGGAAGATGGATATTAAGTAGAATATGCTAAAAGGGACCCTAGATATGATGAAATAAATGGGAGACATTGTAGAAGATTTATGAACCATTTGTTTATGTTTCCCAGTTTCTAAAGACACTATACCTATACGGTCCTTTGTGGTTTTGTCATATGTTGTAATAACTGTGCTTCAATTTTGAAGTATTAACAATGTATGTAAAGTATGGGTCGTTATAGACCTGTTCATATAGAGATAAGAGTTTCTTTGATAAATATTATATGATGACCTTTTACATCTTCAGTAGTAATGATGAATTTCAACAGTCATAAATTTGCATAAAATTATATATCGTTGAATTAATAATTATTATAGATACTACTAGTGGTCATGGGGTCATATTTTCATCCATGTAATAATGATTATTCTTCAAATATAATTTATATAAAATTTAAGAAAGATTATATGATAATTTTTTCAGAATAAATTTAAATTTATTCAAAACGAGTTTGAATTATTTAGATTATTTCATAGAGATTATTGAATATACACACTGAATAATAAACCGTATCATGGAAAAATTCACCAAGTAATTTATTTTAATTTAATAGTTAGTGATACTATATCCTGGTGTTCAAGATGAATGATATAGAATATCAATTATCCATCATTCTTAATTTAATTATCATTATTCATTTAACTTATTTTAAATTATATGATAATGTGTGGACTATTTTCTAGTTAATGAATTACTTTAAAAATCATATTTTATGAATGTATTGGAATTATAATTATTATAATGGGAGAAAACTAGTTTGTTTTTTCATAATTTATGAAATGGAAAGACTAGAAAAATATTCTTCATTCAAAGAAGGACTTATATATATTGAGATAATATGCCTGGTATTTAATTAAACAAATCACCAAAAAAATCATAAAATATCAAAAACACGTTTCTCTCACATGCGTATCTAAATCCATATAAGGTTCACTATGAAGTAACTATGTCATAAATTTAAATTTTGTTATATTTTCATAAATTTGTTTTCTGATTTTATAGAATCATCCATTACCTTTTTAAATCTTATATGTTCATCCTTGTACCAATTTTTTACAAATTTTAGCATTTAATTTCCATTAATTACTTCAATTTATTATCTTGGGACACTACTTGTTAGTTAAATGTATGTAAATCGGCAAAATATCACATATTCCAAAACTCCCATGCAAAGTCACTCTATATTTTTTTTATTAAGTTATTTCATTTTTTGGATTTCATACAACATAGGTTGTTTCACCACCAAATCAAACGATATAATAAATCTCTTTTTCACGAGTTAACAATGGTCTTCCAATGTAAATATAATAGCTTTATATTATATGTTATATCTCTAAAGAAATATTGAAGCAAAAATATAAAAATGTTTCATGTTGATTTCAAATATCATTCAAACCCAATTCAAAAGAAGGATTCCAAATTATACTCATTTTTAAATAAAAAAATAAAATATTAAATTACTATTAAAATAATATTTTATAAGGATAATTATGTATATAAATTACTTAAATAATGTTAAAATTTAGTAAAATTTTAATATTCTCTTATTTCAACTAATTAATTACATTTTAATAATTTTAATTGAACTAGAAAATTTTCTTGAAAATATTTGTTTCTATTGTTAAACTATATTTTACATAAAATAGTTGTTATAAAATATATATTATTATATTATTATATTTATTACTCTTTGATACTCAATTTAATATTAATATTATATGTGAGATTCATTCTTAATTGATTTATTTTACTGGGTCAAAAATTTTATTGATAATTTTGGGAGAATATATTATTAGTATGTTTCAACAAGTTATTATGATTGTTATTTTTAAAAAGATAGGGGAAAATTTTAATTAATAAATAATTATTATATTTTTTTTAAAAAAATGTTCAAAATAAAATATACTAGAATAAATTTGGTATGACATAGATATAAAAAACATGGTTTTAAAAAAATCAAAAATAACATACATTAAAAAAATGAATCAAATTCAATCAATAATTCATATATAAATCAAAAAATTAATTGATAAAAAATGAACCCACACACCCAAGGAATGACTGTATGGTGTCTTATGAATAATAAATTCAATGATTTGGGAGTTGTTTCATGGATTAGTGGGTTGGTTTCTAATATAGGTGAGATGATGGGGCTATGGGATGGGTTATCATGGATGATGGTAGGGTGTGGGTGTAATATGGAGCTATAGTATTTATCTTGATTCAAGTACATTTATGAAAGATAATGTTAGTGCGGTCAATAGAGGGGTGGCTTTAGGAAACATAAAATGCAATAGGATAGAATCTATGTGATGGGGGTATAATGAACTAGCCCGATTTAACTTGTTATATCACTATGATTATCCTGCCACAGGGCCTAAATCCCATTATTGTTCCCCATGCACAGGAGACTAGAACTGATGGAATCAAGTCTTACCAAATTTTATGCATTTCACTATATTAATTCATAAACTTATATAATAGATTACACCCATGAATATGGCATATATTATTCAAACATTAGGTAAAACAATATATAAGAAAATAGTTTCAAAATATATACCCACCAAATATTTCATAATGAGGAAGAAACAAATAAATATCCAAATATAGCTTTATAAATACCCATAAATTGGGATACATCAAATGTACAATACTACGGTGAACCAAAAAAGGGTAAATTTCTAGATACACGATCATCCAAATTCAACCAAGAGTTTGAAAGATACCACATGAACCATCTCCTCATGACCAAAGCTCACCACCCAATCGTCTAGTCCAATTACACTTGAATAAGGCTTTTAAGGCACTATACCAAATAGGGATTCCACATTATATTTACCTTTATTAGATAAAATATTGTGTAGATAAACAAAAATGTTTTTTTTCATGTGGTTATTGAAAATTTATATACAACTATGAATCTACATAAATGCTTTTGTAAAAAAACCAATTGAACTATTTTGAAATAAAATTAAATATTACCTATTTTAGGTGAGTAAGAAAACAAATCATGTTTGAAATTAAATTTTAAAACTAATGAATTTGAAAAAAAATGTGTAAGAGTTAATTTAATTAAGTCTATAGGGGAAACATATATGTAGAACATCATAATAAAATTTAGTGTAGTGAGTAAAATATTCCTCAAAAAAAACGAAACTTTGTATTCCTCGCTTAATTATAATAGGGTAACTTAGGATCTCATGTAAAGATCATTATCAACCTAATGTAATCCTAACTAAGTTGAGCCCCGATGCACCCTCTTGGCCTCATCAGGGAGAAACCCACTATTCATGTCGTTAACTACACAATTGGATAATACACAGAATTTAATATAAGGAATTGGATCACTCATCATGATTACTCATACAACTACATAAAAATACCATGTAAATCTAATAAAAATCCAAAACACCTAACATGAATCACCATTAATAAAATCTCAACATGTATGAAAATTCTACTTAGTGAGGTACATGATTTTTTTTTCAAAAAACCCATATCAAATAATCACAATGAAAGAAAACACTTATATAGTCTAAAAAAATAAAAAATAAATATAAATAATTGAATTTTTCCTAATTTCATTTATAAAATTATATGAATCAAATAATGTCTAAGTGACTATTCATGAAATTCATTTTATACATGAGAACTACTTTTATATTACTGTAACATAAAAACCATGAAATATTAATTTTATCAAAAATAATCCAATAAATACTCAATTAATAATTATATTTTCATCAAATGAAATTGATATGGGGACTAAATTATTATAATTGATACTTTGAAAATGAAAGATCTAAGAGAATCATAAAATAAGGAAGGTTAGGTAGAGACACCTACCTTATTCATATAAAACCAAGTATACTTATTCAATTAGTAAGAGGATAGGAAAAAGTGTCCCTTTAAAACACTGGTATTAAATAATATATTTATTATCCTAACCCTAGTTAGGATAATGACCCCAATAAACAACTAAATAATATTATAAAAATAGCATCGAGGTTGAAGAAAATGAAAAATGAGAGGAAATAAAAATTAAGGATAATGGGGTATTTACCATAGGAAATTACATGTATTTCCTAGAACAGAACCAATGGTGGATAAAAGAGGGGGGGAAATCGATCAGTCCGGTGGTTCTATAAAATTAGTGCGAAATAATTATAGAAAGAAGTATAAATTCCTAATTACAGAAAATATATAATTTCCCAACATTTAATTCCGTATAGTTCACATGGTTATGGTACATGGTTTTCTAAACAATACAGTAACAGTAAGATCAATTTAAAAATAACCTTTGAATGATCCATGGGTTCGGAACATGGTTAAATTTTTTTTTAGCAATCAACCATATTATTTCGGAAGGAATCTTATCACTATGCATTATTATAATGCACAGATAGTTCTAATCATGTGATAAATGTGATTCTTGCACTTTCTTATCATTTTTTAATTTTTGAAATTAAAAATATCAAAACAATGATATATAAGAAAATAATTATTGACCCATGATATCATGAGTGTCACAATTCTACTTACTATTCCACATCCTATCCCCAAAAATTATTTTGAATTCTGGATCGAAATTTATATAGACATTTCTCCCTGATAATATATTAATACTCCCAATTCTAATGACTATCTTTCCATTTACATAATAACATGCAGATAACATTAATAGATTTACCCAAAATGACTTATTCCAGTAGTCTACGATATTCACTTTTTGTTTAACTATAGTGGTGTTGGGTCCCAAAACCAAATAATCTCATTCCATAATATTAGATTAAATGGGAAAATACATCTTCAAATATGACACATAGAACATATAATGATTTAGAGGTAAAAAGGATGGTATAGTTAAGTAATACACAAATTTCGTAAGAATCTTCATTATATTAAATGGCCTAAAATATAATTGCTTCAAATTTCTATACTTTTCCAGTCGATAATGTCATAGATAAGGATACACTATGAGAAACGCCTAATCACCATTAAAAATATAAAGTATGGTGATGGTGAATGATATATACATTTAGAAAACACTAATATACCTCCAATATCTGAAGGATTAATTGATTTTTTTTATTTTTGATAAAAATATATGTCCCATTTGGAGAATTATCAACCATATCACCCTATAAAATAGTGGATGGACCTTGCCATCCATACAGAGCCTCAAATGGAACCATAATTTTTAATGATTGAAATTATAAATTCTAGAGATGTTAAAAAATGATATATTTTTCTCCAAAAAATTATAATATTGAGAATTAAAGCATATAACATATATTTAAGGATCTATATTTCCCACTCAATTTGACTATTAATTTTTACAAGATAAGTTTGCCTCAACCTCAACTATTAAACTATCCCTTCCTCAAGATCCTTACAAAACTAAAAAGAATTGAGGGACTTTGTTAGAAAAAATTGTTGATGGAAATCCACAAATCTTTATAATCTCTTAAACACATTGATATTTTCTTCTTCCACTTTAGTACTCTCCATTATAAGAATTAATTTTTCTAATTTTTTCCACTAATAAATAATCCCCCAAACAAAATTCATTAACTAAGTGACCATGGTAGTCCAATAAAAAATCAATTGAGATATCATTCTATTTCCATACATTAATGTGAAGTGAAAAAATATCATAGAATTTAGGTGAACTCCCATTAACATTTTCATTGTCAAAATATTAATTCATTAAAACATGTTACATATTATTCCCCATGATTCATTATATGTTTTATTCACTAACCATGTATATATATTTATAATAATACATTTATTTTGTGGGATTTACTAGTTATTTTTTCATCCATTATTCAAGTTGTTATTAATAAATTTTCACCAATACTAAGGATTATTGGTACTCAAATCCTTCTTGGTATTATTTTTTAATATAGGGATATATTCCTTTGAAAATATCCTTTATTTTCCCGTGGATGGATTATGATTTTTTTACTAAAGTATGGATTTTTTCATTTACTCATTGCTCTATTCAATGTGAACAACACATTTTACAAAATTTAGATTATATAATTTTCACCTAAAATGAATTATACCAAATTAACATGGGGAAAATTATTCTCCTTTTTGATGGTTGTTGAAAAGAAACATATGTTGATCATGTGTTGATATTAATTATTTCTCATTATATGAATAACTTTGTTTTATTATTTAATATCTTCCATATAAAATGGGTTGAAATTTCATGAAGAATATTATAGTGAAGACATTAGTCTTAATATAGTGATGGGTGGGGCCTGGAATTATATATCCCCTTGATGTATCCACACGTCACATTAGATAAAAATATGTTTGGGTATTTAGTGCATTTTTCCAATTTGGCCTATTTTTACTGTAGGATCAATGATAAGTAATGTGTCTGGAAACAAGGCCATGACATTGGGGTTTTTATGTCTGACATTATGAATTAAGTCATTACAAGATCGGTTTTATTAATATTTATGTTTTTGTTTATTTTCATGGATATATAAATATTTCTATTTCATGCTTATTATTTCATCATTGTTTTCACCTATTCTGACCATAATATTTGTCCCTTCTTTATGCCAAGATTTCATCAGTTATATATTTCTATTAATGGGTATTTGAGGACATGCCTTCATATGTTTCAATTCCATAGAGTATAATCAAAAGTAGTAGACATTACATTTTTTGGAAGGATAACACATCATGATGACTTTATGGGATATGCTGAGTAATTTTCCTAAATTTACTATTTTCATATACAGAATGAAAACATTCCACTAGTTTAAAATGATAGGGTCTTTATTGGTTTATATTTTATCCGAGTTATCTAATTATCCAACCCTAAATTAACACTTAAAATGTAATACATTCAATATATATGATTAATTTTTTAATTATGGATAGTTAAATCTCAGACATTATAGCATGTGTGAAAGTGATTATATAAATTATGTGTCTATGGGATCAGGCTCAGGAGTGTTGGTGTGAGGTATCAAACATAAAATTAATAAAATTTGATTTCTTATCGTTTAGATAAATTTTTTAGATACCTAATAAAATTAATACTTGTTTTTTTGAATATTATTAAAAAATAAACCATGTTTTAATTGGTTTCTATTGAAAACAATGTGGTTTTCTATTAAAGATGGACATTTTTTTTGAAAAACATTAACACTCACAAGTGATTTATTAAATTCTAAGATGTATTTTAATAAGGATTTTATAAAATTTAAAATCTATTTTGGAGTTTAAACTATTTTTCAAAGTAATCCCATGAATTATAAGAGAGTTATTATCTATTAAATAATGGGTGTTGGGTTCCATTTTATGTGGTGATTTTAGGATGATTAATTCTTTTGGTTTTCAAAGGATCTTCAATAATTTGGTTTCTCAATGGGGAATTAAAAGGCCTGATTATTACTTTTATAAGTTTTTTCAAATAAAATCTTTCTAACATTCACTTTATTTTATTTTGGAAATTTAAATGTTATGGTGTGTGTAATTATTCATAGGTGGTTTTTATATTATTTTTTGTTCTCAATGGTAGAGAATGGGTCATTTATATGATGGGAGTACGAAGGTAGTTGTAATATTAATAGTATATTGTATTATTATTCTCGTATATGATGATTTACATTTTCATATAATTTTATGTAATTATATTCCATGGGTTGTTCAGTTGAAAATCATGGTATAACTGATACTCTATTTTAGTATCATGCTTGGAATAGTAGACTGAAGATAAAAAATGTTTTTCTTAAGGTATTTTCCCCTCAATTTATCCAGGTATAAAAATTATAAGTTTTATGCAAGCTTTTTAATACCCCCACATTCACCTTCTTATATTATTTGTAACACCTTTAAAATTTTGAATACTACACTTGATAGCTTTCTTAACAAAAAAAATCCTTAAAAAACAAAGATATATCATTAAACTATTATTATTTAATGTTGAAATTATCACCTAGATGTTTTATTTAATGGGATGAATATGTTTACAACATTATGAAAAATAATTATAAAGGTTTTATATAAATTATTTATTAATAATTAATAATTATTCAAGTATTAGTAATGCCAATTTTGGTTTCAAAATTACATTCTCTACCAAAATTGATTTTATTTCACTTTGTGTGTCAAAATTATAACTAATTTCTACCACACACACACACACACTCATATACATATATACATATATATTATATAATTAATTTTACTTTTAAAATCATTATACCAAAATAAACTTTGGGTTGTGTTTTTTTTTTTGTTTTTTTAAAAGTAATGATTTTTTAGTGAATTGCTAAATATTCCAATTTTTCTAATACGAACATTTTTTTATTAAATAATGTGATTTAAAATTATAAATGTATATTTTTTCTTGATAAGGATAATTATAATCCATTTGATTTATTATAATCTATGTAATTTTATTTTAATCATCTATATTTATGATATTGATATATGGTAATTTTTTGCTTAAAAATAATTTTAAAAAAAACTATTATTCATTGTGTTTTATGTATTTATAATGCAATTTATTTATTCCACTTATTCAGCTTGAATCCTAAAAAATGAATACCATATTTATGATTATAAAGATCAAACCTTTTAAATAGGTCCTTGATATTTTTTTCATTAGAATCAATATTATTGGAAAATATTTCTCACCCCAGAAATGGTAAAATGTGCATAAAATTTTAAAAATTTTGGGTAAGCCTTTATAAATTTTATAAAACAATATTGTTTCGAACGCTTTCGCTTGGGCGCGCGCATCCATCCGTCCGCGGAGGAGGATGCACTGCACTTGTTGCCCCGCGTTCCCGCTTTCCAAAGGCGGGCGGCATTCGCTCCTTATTCAGGGACGTCTGCTCCTTGATCAAAACGGGATGATGGGATGTCAGTTCTTCCTTCTGTGGATTCCTCCTCAGAACTCGTCACCTAGTCCAGGCCTCCCTCATAGATTTAATACGTTGTTCGTGAAACTCTTCCTAGTGCCATGTTTCCATGGGCACCGGTTAATTACACTGCTTCTGTCGGAACATTCCAAAGGGTCTGGTCAAGGCAGCAACCTTCAGTCGAGGGAGTAGTCACGTTGAGGCATCAGTAGTGTGTCTGGATGCTGGGTGTAACAGCCCGAGATTTTATGAAAAATATTCTTTTTAATTTTATTAATGTCTTGTGTTATACTCTACACCAAAAGGATCTTTCACAATACACTTCTCTGACCTGGCTTGAATTACACGCAATCACAACCTTCCTCGATAGCGTGTGTTGTACGCAACACCGAGTTTCGCTAAACAACGATATGCTATTAAGATATTATTAAAACTAGCCGTTATGAATAGTAATAACCACTTTTTGAAATTTAGTAAATTTTATTTTTCAAAATGGAATTCATTTTTGGATTCGTAATATCGAAATTAGCTTAGGGTGAAATTTTGGTACTTTTCGGATAACTTTCATATTCTGATGAATAGTGAAAATTACTAAATTTTAATTAAAAACAACTTTTTTAATCGAAATAATTAATAGTGATAAATTATTAATTTGAGTGGTTTTAAAGTATATTTAGAATATATTTTTACAATTCAATACAATTTTGGTCATTGTATGTAATTTTACATTTAAACCAGACATAAACAAGTGTCAATCTTTTGATAGATATTGTTTCTTAAAAACACGCTATTTGTTTTAACAGCGGGATTTAATTATAAAATTAATTAATGCAACATCAATGTTATGAATATGGTAAAATAGACTTCATTTTTGAATTCGGAATATGAAATATAGCTTAGGATGAAATTTTAGCATTGTTCTGAAAAACATCAATTTTTGATGAATAGTGAAACTACTAAGTGGTAGGTTAAAAACTGAATTTTGCATAAAACTTAATTTTACCACTTATGTGAATGGAATTTCGAAAATCCGACAGACACGGTTAATATCAAGGACTAAAATGTGGTTCAATGAGATGAAAATAATTTTTGGTGAATAGTAACTTTTTACTTTTTTTTACCACGGTTAATAGTAAATAGGGTAACTAAGGGTAAATATGATATTACTATTACCCTAACACATGTCCTAATTCTATTGGATAAGTGTAATTCGGCCAAAAACAACCTTATGAATATAATATGACCATTTAGGCCAACTTGGATTAGATTAGGACATTTATTATGATTTAATTCAAAGAAGAGTTAAAAGAGTTAAAATAAAAGTTTATTTACTAAAATATTTTTAATATGGGGTTATACATAAGATAAATTCGACTATAAATATTCATTAGAAAGCTAAAAAGATTTCCTACATAATGATATTTTATTTGTAATTTTTAGACTTTAAATAATTCAATTTATTTATGACACAATGATGATGCAGTAATTATCTTATTAATGAAATATTGACATAATTGATGTTATAAACACCAAAATAAATGAAATTTGAGACTTTTTATGAATTAAACTAATTTTCTAGGTTACTATGATATATTAGTGTTGATTTAATCAACTTTTTTCGAACATATAATTCTGTTATGACTTTCACAAAAATCATATATCAAATAGTGTCAAAATTGACACAAAATAGTTTTAAAATCAAATATTATATTATTATTTGTTATTGTATTCCTAAAAATCTAAGGTTCGGCCAAATGACTTAGATAAGGATATATATTTTAATAATAAACAATTTGGGGTTCGTTTGTCATGTTATAGTAAGTGTATTAACCATATAGTGAAAGAAAACAAAAAGACACGGTAAAAGTAAAATTATTTAACTTAGAGTTAAATCTAATTGATAAGGTTAACATAATACCCTAAACTTGTCTAACTCTTATTGGTTGATAGGATTTCGACCCATCCCCACTTTATCTTCGAAATAAGACCATTTGGAACCATTATAAACCGATTTTGACTTTAATATAAAATAATATTTTGAGATATTCCTAAGGTGCCCCTCTCCTCCCCTATAAAAGGACACCTCCTCCCCCTCCTCCTCACACCAATTTGAGCACTCAAGCTCGGCCAACCCCTGCCAAAATCCATTCTCAACTTCCCTAGCAACATCCTAGAGGTTCTGGTATTCCTCAAAGACCAATTCTAGTTCCCTAAGAGGAGGTCTCAAAGAGGCACTTCAAAGAAGAGGTAATTACCGTTACCAATTCTTTCATCTTTATTTCTTCTTCCACTTCTTCTTCTTAGGTTGTTTCATTATGAAGTAATAACATCAGTATCACTCATATACTGATATGTTATTATAAGTATGAAACAACCCTATTTCACCATCTATCCATCCTACGGAAAAAGAAATCACTGCGCGTGCGTACGTACGGAATACCGTCTCCACGCCGTGCTGTAATCTATTTTCCACCACCACCTTACATGGATAGGTATAATGGTGTAAAGAATAACTATACATAGTTATTACAACATCATATTGATTCTGATATATTGTATAATCCACTCCAATTCAATTCAATATTTATAGAAATGATATCATCGCTCGTGCGTACGTACGGACTACCGTCTCCACGACGCGATGAGATTCATTCTCCATGTTAACCATTTAAGAATGATTATAAAGTATATATAAGAAATAATAATGAAATATATGACATTATAAAGCTACTGGATTTATGTATATATATACATATGTATGTCATCTACTTACTTCCATTTCAAGAAAATAAGGAAAGGAAAACAACGTTCATGCGTACGTACGGACTACCGTCTCCATGAACGGTGTTTTTCATTTTATTTATCTACCTATTATATATATATATATACTGAATATATATGATATATAAATCATATTTTATATTCTGGAAGTAAGTAAATCATGATATAAGTAATAATGATGTCATGAACAACAAGTCAAAACACCTACGATAAATGAAACGATTTTACCAAAAACGCTTCTTTAACATGGAAATTACAAAAGAACGGGTAAAATAATGTCATAAGTGAACCATATATGATATCTTAACAATGAATATGATTCTTTAATAAGTCAATAACATGATTTAAATCATTATACAGGAGGTTCCGACACTTACAAAGCAAGTCGGACCTAAGGTAAGGGAAATATCACAATCTCATTTTTTCCGAGATTGTTTATTCGTAAGTATTTACTGGGGTGTATTTTATCATCCACATCCATGTTACATCAATATGTAATATTATTTTCCATCCACCTACAATTTTTTAAATCCATTTTTACTCTTCGGTGAGTTTTTAGTAATATGTATGAAAGAAATCTTTTGTCGTTTTTCGTACGAGGTACTTTTTGACTTTTCCGACAAAAGTACGAAGAATGTTTTTTTTAACTTATATGGCATGAATGGATTTTTAAAACATTATTTCCAAGAAGCTTCCTTTACAAGTTTTCAAGTTTATTTTTAATCAACTTCTTTTATTTTGAAGTTGTATGACATGTTATGAAAGGAAAAATGTTTTTGAAGAAGAAAGGATATTTTCCTCAAGAATGGAGTTCAAGTGTTTTATCAAAATTATATTCCATCTAAGATAATAAAGGGTTCTGTTTTTATCCCTATTATTACATTGGTTTGATTATGTTGTGATGGAAATATTTTTATGAATTCCTTTATCTTATATGAATTGTTTAATGATGTCATGATGTTTAAGAATCCCATTTTTATTACATGGGTTACGCTATGATGTATGGTTTATGATTATGTGGCACACATAAGAAAGGATTCATTATAAGATGGGTGGGACCTATATCTCCCTCCAATGCATTGGGTAAAGATTTTATATCTCATGAGATAGAAATGGCTGGAATGGTAGGTTATACCGGTTCAGTGAAACAGTACTGAAACGAGGGTTACTCGATTCAGAAAGGGACTTTGTCCACTAAGATAGTCTTGGCAATGAGTCATGACTAACAAGAAATGATTTTCCATGATTATGTGTGAATGCCACAAAGTTTCAAGTTTCATGTTATGATTATGGTGATCTTATTTTCACTTCTATGATTTGTTCCATGTTAAGATATTATGATCTCTTTTGCAGGTTATGATTTTCAAAAAGATATGATATCATTTTTATTTCTTTTGTATACCCTTACTGAGCATTTGAGCTCACCCTTTTATGTTTTCTTTTCCCCAGGATATAATGAAAGGTTTTAGGTAAAAAAAAAGGGATGACCTTTATGGGAGATATTGAAGAACTTTCACCATGATTAGAAGATTACGTTCCGAGTTTCCAAAGACACTAAACTATTACGATCCTTGTGTGTGTGTGTGTTTTTGTTATGTACTAAGTATTCTGCAAATGTAATGTAATGTCCATGTACCTCAGGCTACGGGTCTCTACAGTTGGTATCAGAGGAAAGGTTTAGTCAACCTTTGGAAACTAGGATGCGAAAATGTTAGTGAGATCCCTAGAGATATTTCTAAGGTATGTCTAGGGATGTCTCTAAGGTTAAGTATACGTATAGGTTATAGTCCTAGAATTGCTCTAACGATCTTAGAATTTAACCAAAGATGTTAGATATTGAGGGTACTACCCCTTTATTATGTTGTTTTCCCTAGAAAGATTTTTGCCTCTCACACTATTCTTTTGGGGTTTTAGACGATGGCTGGAACCCGAAGGAACCGTGTTGATCAATGCAATGGACAATGCAATGATTGTCCCCCTGAGCAACCAAACGATATGGGAGCTGGAATGAAAAATCTTGTAGCCATGCTCACAAAACTTTCTCAAGCTATGAATCATGCAGGACTTCCAAACGAGCAAAGGAAGGAGCAACATTCTGTTGAATCCTTCATGAGGCAGCGTCCGCCTTCTTTCAGTGGGTCTACTGATCCATTAGTTGCTGAACAATGGATTAGTACTACTGAAAAGATATTTTCAGTTCTTCAATGTTCTGAACATGATAAAGTCATCTTAGCAGTATATCGTTTGGAAGGTGAAGCTGATCAATGGTGGAATCTTATCAAGAATACGAGGCAAAGAGATGAAATTGATTCTATGGAATGGGACGAGTTCAAGAACTTGTTTTTCAGTAAGTACTTCCCTCGTATTCTTCGAACGAAGATGGAGAAGGAGTTTCTTGAACTAAAGCAAAAGGATGATGAATCTGTTGGTATATACGAAGCGAATTTTACAAGACTTGCAAGGTATGCATCTGGCATTATCATCCAACCTGAAAGTAAAGTTGATCGATTTTTCAGTGGCTTAAAACCAAGTCTTCGAAGGGAATTAGCTATAAGAGACTTCAGTAGCTATGAAGAAATTGTGCGTTGTGCTATCAAGGTAGAAATGGAAGTTGGTGTTACATATCCATCTCATGGTTTTGAAAAGAAACGAAAGATGGAGTTCAAGGAGAAATCTCAGAATAATGGTGAAAAGAAGATGAATGTTTCCTTATGCACAAAGTGTGGAAAGAAGCATGGTGGAGATTGTCTTAAAGGGACTAGAAAATGTTTTAAGTGTGGAAAAGAAGGTCATTGAGCAGTTGAGTGTCGAAGTAATGGAAAAAGGGATTCTAATGAAGTGAATAAAGCAAACACTGCAGAGAACGCACAACCAACACTTCAATGCTTCAAGTGCAAGGAGATGGGACATTATGCCAATAAATGCCCTAATCCAAGGGTTAGTGATGATCGACATGAGCAACCGCTTAAGGCAAAGGACAAAGGGAAGTCACATGCGATCACTATTGGCAATGTTGAATATGACAACGATGTGGTGGAATGATTAAGTTTTTATGTAATGGGATTCCAAAATAATGTTGTATCATGGAATATTGGAATATTTATGTATTGGTCTAATGTGGTATTCAAAGTGATTGAGATATTATGCGCATAATGAAGGGAAAACGAGAAAATGAAATGTTTAACAGTATTCATGAGCTCATGAGTGATATAAGGACCAAGTGATATCATGTTTTGAGTATATAGAATTTTGAGGATTTTGGTATGTGGAAAGTGTTAAATTTTAACTGCATTCAAGTTTTCACTAAGGTTCAATGGGTATTCAAGAGAGTACAATATTAAGGCCTTTGAATGTTTGGAATGTGTCCAACAAGATATATCTTATGATATATGGGGATCAACGATGGTATTAAATCTCTGGTAATCGTTTTCACTATGATATGAGAATGGACTGCAGTATTATGGATAGGACTAAAGATTGGAATGGATTATGTTGGACATAAGTTAGTATTTTTTAAGGATAGAAGTTTTTCGATATTATGGGATGTTATAGTAATATAGTTTTAGAAAAAGGACAACCTGCAGGACGGGCGACAGCCCATCGCTTCGGACAAGGCTGTGGGAATCGAACCCACAACCGAAGTGCGACTGGCCTTTATCGCCTACCACTGACCTACAGGAAGTCCCTGTTTAGTAGAAACTAGTTTTATTTTATTAAGCGGTATGATATATGAAGTATAAGTTCATTTTTTGAACCATATACAATTAATCTAGCCATAAGATGAACTTAAAACTTTTCAAACCTTTTGTTTGAGACAGATGGAATGACCCGTCATTCTATCACATGATCTGCTAACACTTCACGAATAAAAAATTCAAATTCATTTATTTAAGAGATGAAGTGGAAATTGTTCAAGGCACGAACAATAGTGCGACTGTACCAAAATAAAGTAAGTATTTATTCTAATTCAAATTTTCAACTTTAGGGAAATGATCTTAAAAACCAAAAATGTTGTCCTAGTGATCTTATACCTGATGAATCAGATGGTACCATAGATCGTCACAAATTTATGGATTTGTGATTACTGGATTTTTCATAGCCATGTTCTCTACCACTCTTCATCAGAACATGATGGTTAGATATCTCTTCCATATCCATATTTTCACCTATGTGGAAACCCAGTGATTAGTTTATTTGGGTAATCATTACATTTCATACTTTAGTTTTTGAAGACAAGTTTTTGGTATTCCTTTTTACGATGTGGGTTTCTATTAAAGAAACTTTCGAATAGTAAACCATTTATAACCCCGACGAATTTCGAGGGCGAAATTCATTTTAAGGGGGGTAGAATGTAACAGCCCGAGATTTTATGAAAAATATTCTTTTTAATTTTATTAATGTTATGTGTTATACTCTACACCAAAAGGATCTTTCACAATACACTTCTCTGACCTGGCTCGAATTACACGCAATCACAACCTTCCTCGATAGCGTGTGTTGTACGCAACACCGAGTTTCGCTAAACAACGATATGCTATTAAGATATTATTAAAACTAGCCGTTATGAATAGTAATAACCACTTTTTAAAATTTAGTAAATTTTATTTTTCAAAATGGAATTCATTTTTGGATTCGTAATATCGAAATTAGCTTAGGGTGAAATTTTGGTACTTTTCGGATAACTTTCATATTCTGATGAATAATGAAAATTACTAAATTTTAATTAAAAACAACTTTTTTAATCGAAATAATTAATAGTGATAAATTATTAATTTGAGTGGTTTTAAAGTATATTTAGAATATATTTTTACAATTCAATACAATGTTGGTCATTGTATGTAATTTTACATTTAAACCAGACATAAACAAGTGTCAATCTTTTGATAGATATTGTTTCTTAAAAACACGCTATTTGTTTTAACAGCGGGATTTAATTATAAAATTAATTAATGCAACATCTATGTTATGAATATGGTAAAATAGACTTCATTTTTGAATTCGGAATATGAAATATAGCTTAGGATGAAATTTTAGCATTGTTCTGAAAAACATCAATTTTTGATGAATAGTGAAACTACTAAGTGGTAGGTTAAAAACTGAATTTTGCATAAAACTTAATTTTACCACTTCTGTGAATGGAATTTCGAAAATCCGACAGACACGGTTAATATCAAGGACTAAAATGTGGTTCAATGAGATGAAAATAATTTTTGGTGAATAGTAACTTTTTACTTTTTTTTACCACGGTTAATAGTAAATAGGGTAACTAAGGGTAAATATGATATTACTATTACCCTAACACATGTCCTAATTCTATTGGATAAGTGTAATTCGTCCAAAAACAACCTTATGAATATAATATGACCATTTAGGCCCACTTGGATTATATTAGGACATTTATTATGATTTAATTCAAAGAAGAGTTAAAAGAGTTAAAATCAAAGTTTATTTACTAAAACATTTTTAATATGGGGTTATACATAAGATAAATTCGACTATAAATATTCATTAGAAAGCTAAAAATATTTCCTACATAATTATATTTTATTTGTAATTTTTAGACTTTAAATAATTCAATTTATTTATGACACAATGATGATGCAGTAATTATCTTATTAATGAAATATTGACATAATTGATGTTATAAACACCAAAATAAATGTAATTTGAGACTTTTTATGCATTCCACTAATTTTCTAGGTTACTATGATATATTAGGGTTGATTTAAGCAACTTGGTTCGAACATATAATTCTGTTATGACTTTCACAAAAATCATATATCAAATAGTGTCAAAATTGACACAAAATAGTTTTTAAATCAAATATTATATTATTAATTGTTATTGTATTCCTAAAAATCTAAGATTCGGCCAAATTACTTAGATAAGGATATATATTTTAATAATAAACAATTTGGGGTTCGTTTGGCATGTTATAGTAAGTGTATTAACCATATAGTGAAAGAAAACAAAAAGACACGGTAAAAGTAAAATTATTTAACTTAGAGTTAAATCTAATTGATAAGGTTAAAATAATACGCTAAACTTGCCTAAATCTTATTGGTTGATAGGATTTCGACCCATCCCCACTTTAGCTTCGAAATAAGACCATTTGGAACCATTATAAACCGATTTTGACTTTAATATAAAATAATATTTTGAGATATTTCTAAGGTGCCCCTCTCCTCCCCTATAAAAGGACACCTCCTCCCCCTCCTCCTCACACCAATTTGAGCACTCAAGCTCGGCCAACCCCTGCCAAAATCCCTTTTCCACTTCCCTAGAAACATCCTAGAGGTTCTGGTCTTCCTCAGAGACCAATTCTAGTGCCCTAAGAGGAGGTCTCAAAGAGGCACTTCAAAGAAGAGGTAATTACCGTTACCAATTCTTTCATCTTTATTTCTTCTTCCACTTCTTCTTCTTAGGTTGTTTCATTATGAAGTAATAACATCAGTATCACTCATATACTGATATGTTATTATAAGTATGAAACAACCCTATTTCACCATCTATCCATCCTACAGAAAAAGAAATCACCGCGCGTGCGTACGTACGGAATACCGTCTCCACGCCGTGGTGTAATCTATTTTCCACCACCACCTTACATGGATGGGTATAATGGTGTAAAGAATAACTGTACATAGTTATTACAACATCATATTGATTCTGATATATTGTATAATCCACTCCAATTCAATTCAATATTTATAGAAATGATATCATCGCTCGTGCGTACGTACGGACTACCGTCTCCACGACGCGATGAGATTCATTCTCCATGTTAACCATTTAAGAATGATTATAAAGTATATATAAGAAATAATAATTAAATATATGACATTATAAAGATACTGGATTTATGTATATATATACATATGTATGTCATCTACTTACTTCCATTTCAAAACAATAAGGAAAGGAAAACAGCGTCCATGCGTACGTACGGACTACCGTCTCCATGAACGGTGTTTTTCATTTTATTTATCTACCTATTATATATATATATATATACTGAATATATATGATATATAAATCATATTTTATATTCTGGAAGTAAGTAAATCATGATATAAGTAATAATGATGTCATGAACAACAAGTCAAAACACCTACGATAAATGAAACGATTTTACCTAAAACGCTTCTTTAACATGGAATTTACAAAAGAACGGGTAATATAATGTCATAAGTGAACCATATATGATATCATAACAATGAATATGATTCTGTAATAAGTCAATAACATGATTTAAATCATTATACAGGAGGTTCGGACACTTACAAAGCAAGTCGGACCTAAGGTAAGGGAAATATCACAATCTCATTTTTTCCGAGATTGTTTATTCGTAAGTATTTACTGGGGTGTATTTTATCATCCACATACCTGTTACATCAATATGTAATATTATTTTCCATCCACCTACAATTGTTTAAATCCAGTTTTACTCTTCGTTGAGTTTTTAGTAATATGTATGAAAGGAATCTTTTGTCGTTTTTCGTACGAGGTACTTTTTGACTTTTCCGACAAAAGTACGAAGAATGTTTTTTTAACTTATATGGCATGAATGGATTTTTAAAACATTATTTCCAAGAAGATTCCTTTACAAGTTTTCAAGTTTATTTTTAATCAACTTCTTTTATTTTGAAGTTGTATGACATGTTATGAAAGGAAAAATGTTTTTGAAGAAGAAAGGATATTTTCCTCAAGAATGGAGTTCAAGTGTTTTATCAAAATTATTTTCCATCTAAGATAATAAAGGGTTCTATTTTTATCCCTATTATTACATTGGTTTGATTATGTTGTGATGGAAATATTTTTATGAATTCCTTTATCTTATATGAATTGTTTAATGATGTCATGATGTTTAAGAATCCCATTTTTATTACATGGGTTACGCTATGATGTATGGTTTATGATTATGTGGCACACATAAGAAAGGATTCATTATAAGATGGGTGGGACCTATATCTCCCTCCAATGCATTGGGTAAAGATTTTATATCTCATGAGATAGAAATGGCTGGAATGGTAGGTTATACCAGTTCAGTGAAACAGGACTGAAACGAGGGTTACTCGATTCATAATGGGACTTTGTCCACTAAGATAGTCTTGGAAATGAGTCATGGCTAACAAGAAATGATTTTCCATGATTATGTGTGCATGCCACAAAGTTTCAAGTTTCATGTTATGATTATGGTGATCTTATTTTCACTTCTATGATTTGTTCCATGTTAAGATATTATGATCTCTTTTGCAGGTTATGATTTTCAAAAAGATATGATATGATTTTTATTTCTTTTGTATACCCTTACTGAGCATTTGAGCTCACCCTTTTATGTTTTCTTTTCCCCAGGATATAATGAAAGGTTTTAGGTAAAAAAAGGGATGACCTTTATGGGAGATATTGAAGAACTTTCACCACGATTAGAAGATTACGTTCCGAGTTTCCAAAGACACTAAACTATTACGATCCTTGTGTGTGTGTGTTTTTGTTATGTACTAAGTATTCCGCAAATGTAATGTAATGTCCATGTATGTCAGGCTACGGGTCTCTACACTGGGGAACCTGGCATGTCTGTCTATTATCCCTGGTCACATGGCTTCTCGAGGGCGTGGAAGCCCGAGGCATCCCACATCGAGCGCGGGGAATTATATGCCATAGACACATATCTGAGGTTTTCCTCAGCTTCCCGTGTTTTAACACAAGGTATGCCGCGAGTTTAACGTCTAGCGGAGACGGATCAGCCCGATCGGAGCATTAGCTAGAATAGATCGGATTGAGGGATTTCCCTTGAAGGGATTTCGATACTGGGGCCAGCCCATGGCCAGCTGTGAAGAGGAGCGTACCGACATGGTCTCACTGGGATATGACGATCCGGGCAAGAATCAGGATGGGTGATAGATGGATGAATGGGGTGGAGGGGGAATGAAATGGGACCATCGCAAGGGCGACAGTGAAGTTGGGCTTGAGCCTTGAAGAGGCTTCCTACATATCCCCGTGGCAGGGAATCAAAGTCTGCGTAGTTCGGGATGGTGCCGGTGAACTGACGTGAAGGTGGACCTTGGCCCGATGGATGTCGTCAGCGAACCGACTTAAAGGTGGAACTTGGTCCGATGCGTCGTCGAACCGACATGGAGGTGGACCTTGGTCCGATGGGAATTGTTAGTGAACCGACGTGAAGGTGGACCTTGGTCTAATGGGTGGTGGGGTTGAACCTCGGGGAGGCTTCCTACGTACCATGCCTTGACATGGATCAAAGACCTCGTAGTTCAAAGGGTTTCATCGATGAACCGACGTGAAGGTAGAAATGTGGGTCCACTAGTGGTGGGCTTGAACCTCGTAGAGGCTTCCTACGTACCACGCCTTGACATGGATCAAAGTCCTCGTAGTTCAAAGGATTGATGGAATACAGTTTAACGTCATGCGGGACGGTAGTGAACCTTGACGTGAATAAACAATGGGCGGTGGGTGTCGACGAACCGACGTCAATGAGGGACCTTGGTCCAATGGGAGATGGGGGCTTGGCACACCGATAAGGAGACAGTCTGGGCCAATGATTATTGGGAATGAACCTCGGGGAGGCTTCCTACGTACCATGCATTGACACGGATCAAAGTCCTCGTAGTTCGGGTTGGTCACAACGGCTTGCCGTTGGACTAGAATGCAGTTTAAAGTCATGCCGGACGAGGGGCATACAGTTTAACGTCATGCTAGATGAGGGTATGCAGTTTAACGTCATGCTGGACGAGGACGAAACTCGATGTGAATTGAACGACCGAGTAATGTGGATCGAACCTCATGGAGGCTTCCTACGTACCATGCATTTACATGGATCAAAGTCCTCGTAGTTCGCTGAGGGTGGGGGTCAGGGTCAGTGCTAACTCTAAGCCCACATGAGTCATGCTCGGTGTGAGAAACAAGAGGTTGCAAGGACATGAAGATCATGTCGCGAAGGATGTGTCCGTGAGAAGCGAAGAGGGGCTTACGCATTAGGCGGCCCATGGTGTTGGGACTTACTCCAGGATGGAGGCCCGAAGTGAGACAAAGCGCAGCGAAAGAGGGATTTGGGACCAATGATGGGAGGTGCCTCGTTCCCTATCACGCCCTCCACTGACCTTGGTAGTGGGGAAGTACGGAGATGCAGGGGTGAAGCCATCTATTGGGGAACTAGGGTCTCCCTTCTCCTGAGAACATACGCCACTCCAATAAGGAGGATATCTTCCCTTGTGGATGGGTGATTCCACTACTTTGGAGACAAGTAGCGTAAAAAATGTTTGAGTTGGGGGGACCCTTCGTGAGAGGCATGAGGTTGGGTCATAGTTTAACATCATGTGTTGAGGACGTGGTGATTGGTAGTTTAACGTCCTGTAGCTCGGACGAGGTGGGTTCACTCCGCACCCCTAGGACTTACATAACCAGTACCCTATGGTACTTGGGGGAGGGAAGGTACTGGCAAGGCCATGGTCAAGGGGGGTTTTGGAGCGAACCATCGAGGGTTCCACGTTAGCGTGGCTATGATAAGAAGCAATAGCCGTTAGCGTGCCTATGCGAAGAAGCATTAGGCGAAGCAACGCTATGAGTGGTATTGTCCATGGGACTTTGAAATCTCATCGTGCAAACCTGGAGGGTCGCACAGGAAGAGGAATTTCCAAGAAAAGGAGTGTGCTTCGCGAAGTGGAGTGACTTGGCCATAGCATGGGGCATAGGTATGAGTGGAGGGTGCTTCGTGAAGTGGAACAGTGTTCACAGAGCACTGCCTCGTGAAGAAGAGGTGCTTCGCGAAGCGGGGTCCTGCGAAGCAGTGTGCTTCGTGATGTGTAGTGATCCTGCCTTAGCATAGGGATCACTAGTACAGGTTGGGTGTTTCGCGAAGCATAAACGCTCCGCGGCTGTCCGGGTTCCCTTGGGAATCCCCTTCCTTCGCGAATGCCCTTCAACTTCACGAAGGGCATCCCTCTCAGAAGAGGGGCTCAAAACGATTCAAAGCGAAGGCGTCACGCGAAGTAGAAGTACCTTTCGGAGCTCATGATTCCCGAGGGAAAAGGGTACTTCACGATTCGAGAGAGGAGAAGCCGAAAGGTCGGATTGTCTGTCTTCGGTACTCAGGGGGATTCCAGTATTTGTAGGGAAGGGGCGCCGCGAAGCAGAACTCACGCGCCGCCTCAGGTGCTTCGCGGCGTGCTCGCGAACATCAATGTCGTCTGCGAAGCGTTACCGCCTCTGGAACTTTGCGGCGGTCTTGTGAATGTCAAATGTGTTCGCGAAGAGTTACCGCCTCTGGGGCTTCGCGGTGGGCTCGCGAACGTCAAATGCGTTTGTAGAGAGTTACTGCCTTTGGAGCTTCGCGGCGGGCTCGCGAACGTCAAATGCGTTCGTGGAGAGTTACCGCCTCTGGAGCTTCGCGGTGGGATCGTGAATGTCAAATGCGTTCGCGTAGAGTTACCGCCTCTGGAGCTTCTCGAGACCACGATACTCGAGGTGCTTTGCGGCGGTGCTTCGCGTCGGTGCTTCGCGAGGCAGCGTGCTAGTGTTCTTTTTCGTCCCTTCCTTTCGTGCCATATTTTGGCGCCAACAAATGTCCCCCTCAGACTTGGAGCCACAGAGGGTGAAGGGTCAAATTTTGAGGGAAAATCTCCAAAATTGTCGGTGGTTTGCGATGCAGCTACGTGAAGGGGGCCCACAGTGCTGACCGGGGCGACGGATCCGGACGCGCCGCGATGCTCCGCGCTGGTGAGGCACGGCGCGATGCTCCGGGGTCGCCACCTATAAATAGGGGGGTCGACCTCTTTTGTCTTCATGTGACTTCCTTGTCTTTTTTGTGCTCTTGACTTCGAGAAGCTCCACGTACTTCGCGATAGCCCTCCGTGAATCGAGCTTCGCGGTAAACCGCGGGTCTCCGACTTCGTGTCCGCGCCAAGCGAACTTCTGCTTGTCCGCCTCGGCCAGACTTCACGGCTTGGTCTCGCGACCGACCTTCGAGATCTGAATTCATGATCCAGCTTCGTGATCCAGCTTCGTGATCCATTCTGAATAAATTCATTTCTAAGGGCCGGAATAGAAATGTCCCATCAAGAGGCTGTATTGGGGGTGCTTGCAGATGCCGCTCGTCGGGATGAGATGGCCAACTGTCCAGGACTTGGGGAGATGGTCTGAAGCCATTCGGACCATGCTTCTTTGACTGATCTTCTATCGGAGGGTCAGAAGGATTATCAGTAGTGCAAGAAACTACCATTGTACGGCTTCGGGTTGAGGGATGACGTCTTCATCCTAGAGGCGAGTAGGGACGAACCAGCTTGCTGGTTCAGGAGCACACCATGCCAACACTAATGGTTCAAGGCGGTCGATGGTCATGCGCAGGAGGACTTCACACCTGTCACCACTGACTGTCTCTACAACCATTTGAACGATATTGATGGGAAGCCACTGCAACCAGAGACATCCCCTCCTCTCTACCGCACCATGCTGAAGGCGGCTTTGCAGGATTCGAATAAGGGATGGTCCGATGAGTGGGACCTGTGCCAGGGTGGCAACTTTACTGATGACTGGGCCTGGGCCTACTGGGTAGGCACCTCATGCGAGGAGTTTGGGGCCGAGCTGAGCAGAGTGGGGTTGTATGAGGCGGCATGGGCCTCCCAATTCCATATTTACCAACCAAAGCAACTGATGCCGGAATTGCTGAGCAGATGGTCGTCTAGGACCAATACCTTTCACCTGCACCACAGGGAGGTGGTCATCATCCTGGGGGATGTCCACCATATTTCTGGGGTTCCAATCTTGGGGCCCATATATGATGACTTCCTCCCTATCATGAGCGTGTTGGAGGATACAGAACAAATGTCGCGACTGGCATCAGTGTTGATGGCGCTCATCCCAGGAGACGGCAAGGAGGCAGTAAGGGATGTCCACTTTAGGAGATGGTTCAAGTGCTTCCTAAATTTCCCAGAGAATCGAGAGTTCCCTCTGAGGCCTCGAACTTGTCCGAGGGCAGCCCAATGGGGCATGGGGCACTCATATTGGCGGGTCTTGGAGGACAGCCAATGGAAGACTTGGGGTTTCAGTGTCAGCACTAAACAACAGCCGATAGTCTGGCTGGAGGCGTTCATCGCGGCTCTCATCTGCGGTTGGATCCTACCGATGAGGGATACAAGCACAGGGGTGCAACCCAGCTCATTTATTATGGATTCCATGTTGGCTATGGGGCAACGGATCAATCTGGGGATTCCGATGCTCGCCAAACTGTACAGAATGCTGTGGCACATTAGCGAGGGAAAGAAGACACCGAGGATATGTAGGGCCTTCCACCTCCTGTATGGGTGGATCGCCACACACATCAGGGGGATTTATGAGTATACAAACCCCATTTCGCCACTGGGATCGAACTTCCGCCCCTGTAACAGCCCAAGATTTTATAAAAAAATATTCTTTTTAATTTTAGTAATGTCTTGTGTTATACGCTACACCAAAAGGAGCTTGCACAACACACATCCTTGACTTGCCTTGCATTACACGCAATCGCGACCTTCCTCGATAGCGTGTGTAGTACGCAATAACGAGTTTCACTAAACAGCGATATGCTATTAAAATGTTATTAAAACTAGCCGTTATGAATAGTAATAACCACTTTTTAAAATTCTGTAAATCTTATTTTTCAAAATGAACTTCATTTTTGGATTCGGAGTATCGAATTTAGCCTAAGGTGAAATTTTGGTACTTTTCGGATAACTTTCATATTCTGATGAATAGTGAAAATTACTAAATTATAATTAAAAACAACTTTTTTAATCGAAATAATTAATAGTGATAAATCATTAATTTGAGTGGTTTTAAAGTATATTTAGAATATATTTTTACAATTTAATACAATGTTGGTCATTGGATGTAATTTCACATTTAAACCAGTTATAAACAAGTGTCAATCTTTTGATAGTTATTATCTCTTAAAAACACGCTATTTGTTGTAACAGCGGAAATTAATTATAAAATTAATTAATGCAACTTATATGTTTGGAATTTTGTAAAATAGAAATCATTTTTGAATTCCGAATATCAATTATATCCTAGGGTGAAATTTTGGTACTTTTCTGAAAACTTTCAATTTTTGATGAATAGTGAAACCACTAAGTGGTAGGTTAAAAACTGAATTTTACATAAAACTTAATTTTACCGCTTCTGTGAATGGAATTTCGAAAATCCGAGAGACACGGTTAATATCAAGGACTAAAATGTGGTTCAATGAGATGAAAATAATTTTTGGTGAATAGTAACTTTTTACTTTTTTTTACCGCGGTTAATAGTAAATAGGGTAACTAAGGGTAAATATGATATTAATATTACCCTAACACATGTCCTAATTCTATTGGACAAATGTAATTCGACCAAAAACAAACTTAGGAATAAAATATGACCATTTAGGCCCACTTGGATTAGATTAGGACATTTATTATTAATTTATTTAAAGAAAGGTTAAAATAGTTAAAATCAATGTTTAATAAGTAAATCATTTTTAATATGGGGTTATACATAAGATAAATTCGATTGTAAATATTCATTAGAAATCTAAAAAGATTTCCTACATGATGATATTTTATTTGTAATTTTTAGACATCAAATAATGTAATTTATTTATGACACAAAGATGATGCAGTAATTATCTTATTAATGAAATATTGACATAATTGATGTTATAAACACCAAAATAAATGTAATTTGAGACTTTTTATGAATTCAACTAATTTTATAGGTTACTATGATATATTAATGTTGATTTAATCAACTTTGTTCGAACATATAATTCTTTTATGACTTTCACAAAAATCATATATCAAATAGTGTCAAAATTGACACAAAATAGTTTTTAAATCAAATATTATATTATTAATTGTAATTTTATTCCTAAAAATCTAAGGTTCGGCCAAATGACTTAGATAAGGATATATATTTTAATAATAAACAATTTTGGGTTCGTTTGGCATGTTATAGTAAGTGTATTAACCATATAGTGAAAGAAATCAAAAAGACATGGTAAAAGTTAAATTATTTAACTTAGAGTTAAATCTAATTGATAAGGTTAAAATAATACCCTAAACTTGTCTAAATCCTATTGGTTGATAGGATTTCGACCCTTCCCCACTTTATCTTCGAAATAAGACCCTTTGGAACCATTATAAACCGATTTTGACTTTAATATAAAATAATATTTTGAGATATTCCTAAGGTGCCCCTCTCCTCCCCTATAAAAGGACATCTCCTCCCCCTCCTCCTCACACCAATTTGAGCACTCAAGCTCGGCCAACCCCTGAAAAAATCCCTTCTCCACTTCCCTAGCAACATCCTAGAGGTTCTGGTCTTCCTCAAAGACCAATTCTAGTGCCCTAAGAGGAGGTCTCAAAGAGGCACTTCGAAGAAGAGGTAATTACCATTACCAATTCTTTCATCTTTATTTCTTCTTCCACTTCTTCTTCTTAGGTTGTTTCATTATGAAGTAATAACATCAGTATCACTCATATACTGATATGTTATTATAAGTATGAAACAACCCTATTTCACCATCTATCCATCCTACGGAAAAAGAAATCACCGCGCGTGCGTACGTACGGAATACCGTCTCCACGCCGTGGTGTAATCTATTTTCCACCGCCACCTTACATGGATGGGTATAATGGTGTAAAGAATAACTATACATAGTTATTACAACATCATATTGATTCTGATATATTGTATAATCCACTCCAATTCAATTCAATATTTATAGAAATGATATCATCGCTCGTGCGTACGTACGGACTACCGTCTCCACGACGCGATGAGATTCATTCTCCATGTTGACCATTTAAGAATGATTATAATGTATATATAAGAAATAATAATGAAATATATGACATTATAAAGCTACTGGATTTATGTATATATATACATATTTATTTCATCTACTTACTTCCATTTCAAGACAATAAGGAAAGGAAAACAACGTTCATGCGTACGTACGGACTACCGTCTCCATGAACGGTGTTTTTCATTTTATTTATATACCTATTATATATATATATATATACATACTGAATATATATGATATATAAATCATATTTTATATTCTGGAAGTAAGTAAATCATGATATAATTAATAATGATGTCAAGAACAACAAGTCAAAACACCTACGATAAATGAAACGATTTTACCCAAAACGCTTCTTTAACATGGAATTTACAAAAGAACGGGTAATATAATGTCATAAGTGAACCATATATGATATCATAACAATGAATATGATTCTGTAATAAGTCAATAACATGATTTAAATCATTATACAGGAGGTTCGGACACTTACAAAGCAAGTCGGACCTAAGGTAAGGGAAATATCACAATCTCATTTTTATCCGAGATTGTTTATTCGTAAGTATTTACTGGGGTGTATTTTATCATCCACATCCATGTTTACTCAATATGTAATATTATTTCCATCCACCTAAAATTGTTTAAATCCATTTTTACCCTTCGGTGAGTTTTTAGTAATACGTATGAAAGGAATCTTTTGTCGTTTTTCGTACGAGGTACTTTTTGACTTTTCCGACAAAAGTACGAAGAATGTTTTTTTTTAACTTATACGGCACGAACGGATTTCTACTGTTTTATAAAGCCTTATTTTAATGAAGCTTCCTCTAAAAGATTTCATGACTATTTTCAATAAAATCTCTTTCTTTTAAAATTGAATGATGTTTTGTGAAAAGAAATTGATTTTGAAGAAGAAAGGATATTTTCCTCAAGAATTCAATTCAAGTGTTTTATCAAAATTATTTTCCATCTAAGATAATAAAGGGTTCTGTTTATATCCATATTTTTACATTGATTTGACTATGTTGTGATGGAATTATGTTTATTAATTCCTTTATCTTATATGAATTGATTTATGATGTCATGATGTTTCAAGAATGCCATTTTTGTTACATGTGTTATGCGATGATGTATGTGTTATGATTATGTGGCACACATAAGAAAGGATTCATTATAAGATGGGTGGGACCTATATATCCCTCCAATGCATTGGGTAATGATTTCATATCTCATGAGATAGACATGGCTGGAATGGTAGGTTATACCGGTTCAGTGAAACAGGACTGAAACGAGGATTACTCGATTCAGAAAGGGACTTTGTCCACTAAGATAGTCTTGGCAATGAGTCTTGACTAACAAGAAATGATTCTCTATGATTATGTGTGTATGCCACAATGAGTAATGTTTTAAGTTATGGTTTCATTTTCACTACTATGATTTATCCCATGTTATGAAATTATGCTCTCTTTTGCAGGTTAAGATTTCCAAAAATGTTATGTTCTTATGAAAATTATGTGATTGATATTTCTTTTGTTTACCCTTACTGAGCATTTGAGCTCACCCTTTTATGTTTTCTTTTCCCCAGGATATAAAGAAAGGTTTTAGGTAAAAAAAAGGAAGATCTTTATGGGAGATTTTGAAGATCTTTCACCAGGATTAGCAGATTACGTTCCGAGTTTCCAAAGACACTAAACTATTACGATCCTTGTGTGTGTATTTTTGTTATGTATTAAGTATTCCGCAAAAGTAATGTAATGTCAATGTACGTTAGGCTTCGGGTCTCTACAGCCCCTCCATCCTGAACGTGGTCGAGAGCTTCCTGTTCAAACTAGCCATGCTGATGGTGCTGAATCGGGTGTGGAGGGCGGATTAGTTTAATTTCCACCCCTTCCCATTGTTGATAGTGATACTTACTGATGACAGGATGGGAATGGAAGAACATCGGGCTTACCTCCTGGCCTTTCGAGGTGGAGTTTTGGTGGCACGAGTTGATGGTGAGCCACTCTGCGAACCGTACACCCCGCGTCGGTTTGCGAGGTAGTTCCGGTGCCTCCAGCGGCTGACCCCGCAGGTCTACTGGGGGGTGCGTCACAAGGATCACCTATGTGTGATAAGGCATTTGTGGCTCATGTTCACATGGGAATATGGGAAGATGCGAATTGCATTTCCTCCATCCACTGCTGCTTTCGGATTGGTGAGGGAGTATGCCATTAGTTGGGAGGCTTCTTACCTAGGGGAGATGCTGAAGCAACCAACTATTCAGGTCGGTGACAGTGGGCCTCCTTTATCTTGAGGTAGGGGTCAGAGGGCAGTTAGGGCTGCTCACAGTAGCAGGGCTGCCATGGCGTCGAGACCAGCACCGGCTGAGGTTGTGGAAACAGCGGCGGATCCGGTGATTCCGGAAGAGTAGGGCCATCCGGAGGGGCAGCCACTAAGGGGATTTCGTAGGATATACACTCAGGCTCTGGGGAAGCGCATGTGTCATATCGACATGGTAGAGGTTGCCGTCTTCCCAGAAGCCTCAGAAATTTGGGATTTCAACCGGCAGTTCCTCAGCCCACCCGAGATATGGGCCCACCTGAATCGCCTCAGGATGGAATTACCAGGCATATGCATAGTCCGGGCTAGATTCATGGCGTCTCCAGTGGAGGAAGAGCAAAACCTGGACGAGCTGGAGGATTACGTCCCCTCCAGTGGTGTCCCTCACCCAATGACAGACCGGGTGAGGGTACTATTGAATCAAACGGTTCCCCCACAGTTATCAGTTGTCGATCTGAGGGAGTGTTTCCCCCTGATGGAAGAATCAGAGGACTCCTCTCGGGAGAATGAGTTTGGAGGAGGGAGTCCGTTGGAGGAGGGCGAGGTTAGAGATCAAGGGTCAGATTCCGACGATTTCGCACAGGCTCTCGAGGTAGCATTCTGAACTTATTTCCTTAAGATCCGTTCTTGGGTCACTATGGACTTCTCACCAATGTTTGAGCCATGCAGGAGGAACTTGTTCGCAGGCCTCGTTCTCGCCCCTCGGCGGGTGATGATGTGGGACCTTCAGAACCTGAGCCTATGGATTCGTCCAGTTCCGCGTCTGGTGGGACCAAAGCACCCGAGGTGGCTCCTCCGGAATCTTTAGACCTTACAACAGTATACGGAGGGCCTCGCCTCGGGGTCCCGTCAGTACCAGCTCAAGAGCAGTTCCAGGAGGTCGATCTCCGTATTTTTCCTCTACTGGTTTCCTCGTCGTCACATGTAGACTATGCCAACTAACATTTATGTACCTCTCTGTCGTAAAGCTCTCCGACTGGCGTGGGTTGTTGCGGCAAGACTGGCCGGGATGTCTGGTGGCGTCCCTCCTAGGGGCATGCTGGTGATGGTGGCGATAGTCCCCCCATCTCCTCAAGCTGCGACACACATCATCAATGGCGGGACCACCAGAAGGGTCGTGCCTGAGATCATCGAGGTAGAATCCGATGAAGATGATCAACCGGTCAGTCCCAGTCCTCTCACACCTGCTTCGGTGCGAGATTTCGTACTAGATTCAACACCAGATGTAGATCCTGCCGAGGATTTCTTGCGGGCGTATCCCGCGTACGAGCCTGCCAATCGCACAGACTGGGACGAAACGGCCTCTGACGAGGAAGACAGCAGCATAGTCTGTCGCCGGTCGTGGAAGCTAATCACGCGCTTTATCAAGGACACCCCCCAAGTGCAATGGTCGGCCGAAATGGATAGACTCTGCTCGCGGTTGCGCAAATTGTGCGCTGGGGGAGTGGATGCCCAACGTCCTCACACACTCATCCGAGATCTTATGGTTGAGAAGATTTGTGAGCATGATCATGGGCTCAGCGTAGGCTAGTAGTGGAGGAAGGAGACCAGCATCAAGAAGCTCCAAGAGGCTGAAGGCGAGGTCCAATAGATGCAGACCCGGGCAGATGAGATTTCGGCCTCTCTTAATGCAGAATCAGAGCTGGTCTCACGGTTGAAGGCCCAGCTGGCAGAGGCAAAAGAGCATATGAGGCAGGCCTTTGGAAAGATGGATGTCGTTCAATCTGGAATAGAGAGGGCCAAAGCCAAGGCTGACGAACTGCGCCCCGCCGCTGCTGAGGAGGAGCGGGAGCTAAGTTAGCGGCAGAAAGCCTTGGACGCCACAAGCCAACGGTTGGCGGATCTGCAACGCTCTTTTGACGGGGTCAACCCGTCCATGGGGGGAGTCGACCCCCGGGTATTGTAACAAACCAAAAACCTTTTATTGGTACTTTTGTGCTTCAATTTTTTTCTTTATTTTGAATGCTGTAGCGCGCATGATTTCCACTGTTTGAATCGCCTTGTTACATCCCTACAATGTTTGCGAGACGTTCAGCGACAATTCCCCAAGCCCACGTGGGTCGAGCCCGTTGTGAGAAATAGGAGATAGTTGCCTTCTCGTCCCACCTACCATAGGAGTGGAGAACATGCTCCGGGCATCCAGGATTCGGATTGCCAGTCCAGATTTACGAAAGATGGGAGAGGCTTGACCGGATAAGTAAGTTTCCAGGATAGCTGAATTACCATTTCTTCAGCGTGCTCTTATGCATGAACGGTGCAACGCCAGGGGTGCTGAAATCGGTCCAAACAGATGAAAATGGGAAGTGTGAATCATGATACCCAAGATTCAGGGCACTATGGGGATGGCATGACAATAAAGGACAACTGTTAACCATGGTGGAGAAGCGGTATCCTTACTACGTTAGCCTGTAATTGGGACAAAAATGAGGGTCAACCATTGACCATGTTCAAACCATGGGACCATATCACAAATATTGTCGGTCAATCTTTCGGGACATCAACCTAGGACAGTTGGCGGACCATAGGTCAGACATCCGTACTGTTAGGGGGTCCATCCAAACAAGACCAGTCTTCCGGAACGTTTTCCTAGGATGGTAGGTGAGCCGATGCGGCATGAGACCAGACCGTTAGGGGGTCCCGTGAGACATGAAAGGGGAAGAGGGTCCGAATAAGGGGCACGCAAAGCGTGGAATAAGGAGTGATGGTTTGTCCAAACGGAATCCAACACTCGGGTAGTTAGACCACCGTGGTGGGAGTACACCTTATGGGAGCATTGGTTTGATCATGGATCATTCCTTCTTTAAGACATGGCCTCTCTGGCGAGGGGGTTTGTCACTTCCCAATGGGATCTTTGGGCATCCTGAACTTGTTCAGGGAAAAAATACAGCTACATAGTTCCCCCCGAGGGGATAGGCTAGAGGGCCAGAAATTGGGAGGAATGGGATTTTGTGATTCCTAAGGCGGGACCCTAGGTGAAATGCCTGCATGTCTCTATGTATCCCATGAGGATGGGACTAAAGTCATACATAGTTCTAGAGGCACAGTGTAGTCATAGACCAACAATGGAAAGTGAAATACTCTTTGTTAGAGGCTCCGGTGCATCCCATGATTAACATGGGGAATCCTGAGCTTGTTCAAGGTAGAACCGCAGTTTAGTGTCATGCATTGAGGACACATGGACTCCTATAGTTTAACATCATACGATAGGACGTGGAATAAAAGGTAAGATCCTAGGGAGCATGTGGTGTGGTAGATATGAAACCAATGTAAATGAGGACTCGGAGTCCAAATCACACCACATATCCCCGGAGGAAACTCTTTAGGTCGAGGGACCAAGAGTGGGGATTAGGCGGGGCCCGAAGCAAAGTGGTCGGGCGTTCCTACGTACCCAATGAGGATGGGAATCAAGCCATACGTAGTTCTGAAAACACAGTTTAACGTCATGCGGGATGATGAGAAGCCTGGCCGTGTTGGTACACATCCTGCCAAAACTACTAAGCCCACGTGAGTCGTGCTCGGTGTGGGAAACAAGAAGTAGTGGTGGGAATTTCCTGACAAAAAGGGGTAAGTTAGGGCAAAGGGATTCTTGGTGAATACCAGCCCAATGACACTAACACGATCATTTAGCGCACCTAGATGCGCGAAGAGAAATAGCCGAGTATGATGGAATTCTACATGAACATGAGGAAGTGGAAATGTGTGAATCATGGAGCTCGAGATTCATATCACGATGATGACGGCGTGATGATGGAGGATAATTGTAGACCGTGGAAGAAAACCAGCATCCATATCATGTTAGCCTAGAATGGGGACAAACAAATGAGGGTTGACCGTTGACCATGTTCGAAACACGGGACCATGTCACAAATGTTGTCAGATATCCGTAGGGATGTTGGCCCAAAACGATTGGAGGGCCCTTAGGTCCAGCATTCATGGAGAGCCCTTAAGCCTAGTATCCTTGTCGTCTGAGGGTCCTTTTGGATGTGGGAGAGGATGAGGATCCAAATAGCGAGCTCACGAAGCTTGGTCATGGGATGAGGGGAATGTCTGTAGGAAAATCCCACACTTCGGGATCTTTGTCAAAACACATCTGAATACGACAACGAGACGTATTAGATAGAGGGCATAGATTCCTTTCCCATAGGGAGATCTTAGTTTAGGGTTGTATAATTCAGACCATAGATGGGAGGAGACATAAGAGGCACATGGTGGAGTAACTCAAACACCTGGCGTGAATGGGAATAGGGGGTGTGTACGGTGCCGTGAACAACCTGACGTGAATGAGGACGTAATCCCATATCACACTGCACGACCCCCTTGGGAGAGGTTTTAGGTCAAGGGACCAAAAGCGAAAGTTAGGCTGGGCCCGCGGGGAAGTGCCCGGGCGCTCCTACATATCTCATAAGGATGAGAATCAAGCCTCAGGTAGTTCTTGATGGACCTTAGACCATAAATGGGTAAAGGGAGTAGGGGACACATGGCAACAGAACCCGACGTGGAGGAGGACCTGAGCCCTACTTACCATGTGTTCTCTGGGGAAAATGCTCGAGTCGAGGGACCGAACACAAATGTTAGGCTGGGCCCGCGGGGAAGTGCCTGGGCGCTCCTACATATCTCATGAGGATGAGAATCAATCCATACGTATTTCTTAAAGGTGACATGGTAAAATACCAGTGCTAGGGGAAAAGGGGAGTGCGGTCATGGCCCTTGCACTAAAAGAAGCAGAATTTGATAAATCTTGTTTGTCCTTTAAGGTGAGTGGTTTTTTTCTTGTGAAGCGACCGGCCTAGAGTAGTAGGTCGTGGTGTCGCCACAAGGATCAAGCTGTGATGGGCGTTGAAAAATGGCATGGCACGTGACCAATACCCAACATGATGTCCTCTACAACGAGGTCACCACAATGCAGTGCCATTTTTCGTCATGCGGCCAGGACGATAATGTCACAGTTTAGGGTCATGTGATAGGACCAAGCATGCATTTTATCATCATGAAGCACAGACGTAGCAGAGACGATGCTAGGTGGGGAATGTTCACAGTTTTATAAAACACAATTGATGGAGACATGATCCCACATCACATTGTATGCCAATCAGAGAGGGAGACCTTAGGCCGAGGGGCCCATATAGAGGTAAAAGGTGAAACAGGGGGGAGAGACTGGCTCCCCAAATGGTTTGTACCTGAAGACAGGGCGTCCGAGCAGTCCTATGTATCCCATGAGGATGGTAATCAAGCTGAACGTAGTTCCGTATAGATCTTAGTTTATGGTCTTAGAGCTTGGACCATGAATGGTAACAACCTCCCAAGTTAGCGCAGATGTCAACCTGATCCCTAAGCCCATGTGAGTTAAACTCGGTGTGGGAAACAAGGGGGGGAGATCCTTATCGCAATACTTGGGGCGTCCATCATAGGGAAGTTTGCCGAGAGCCCCGAAGGACACCTTTGACGCGGCTTGTTTCCCCAACGCGCAGACGTGCACAGAGGAAAAGTACCAAGAGTTACGAGACTCTACTTGGACACGGTGAAGTGATGAAGGGTGTGAATTGTGCACCCGAAATTTTGGGCCTAATGGGTTGGCGTGGCGATAGAGGAAAATTGTTAACCATGGTGGAGACGCAGCGTCCATATCGCTTTAACCTGAGGTGGGAACAACAAACGAGCATCGACCGCTGACCATATTCACAACGTGGGATTTTATCGATTTGTTGTGCAAAACCCTCGGGGGTGTTGGCCTATAACGGTAGGAGAGCCCTTGGGAATAGTATCCAGGCCATTCTTGGGGGTCCCTCCGGGTGTGAAAGATGATGGAAGCCCTAATGCAGGAATACACAACGCCTAGAAAGTGGGTGCGGACGTTTCCGAGTAAAGCATGGCATTTCTGGTAATAAACCAGAGTACTCTTAGGCGCATCAGTGAACTGCTGAAAAGGGATCGACGAAACAGCTCAGGAGGGAGAGGTACATGGTGTGGTCATTACGAGATCGACGTGAATGAGAAAATAACCTCACGCCACACCATACACTCCTATAAGAGAGGACCTGGGCCGTGGCCCGGAAAGGCCAATGTGCAAGATGGTTAGGCAATTGTGAGGAAGGCCTGACCTGCTTGCAGTTTAACGTCTTGCAATGAGGATGAGGGTCGGGGACCCGAGGAGGCCAAGGGCCTGAGGCTGGGCCTCGTAAGTGTAGAGACCCGTATCTTGACGTACATTGACATTACATTACATTTGCGGAATACTTATTACATACACACAAGGATCGTAATAGTTTAGTGTCTTTGGAAACTCGGAACGTAATCTTCTAATCGTGGTGAAAGATCTTCAACATATCCTATAAAGATCTTCCATTTTTTTTACCTAAAACCTTTCTTTATATCCTGGGGAAAAGAAAACATAAAAGGGTGAGCTCAAATGCTCGGTAAGGGTAAACAAAAGAAATATCAATCACACCATATACATAAGCACATAATTTTGGAAATCTTAACCTGCAAAAGAGATCATAATTTCATAACATGGGGTAAATCATGGCAGTGAAATGTAATCACAATAATCATAACTTAAAACATGAAACTTTGTGGCATTCAGACATAATCATAGATAATCATTTCCTGTTAGTCAAGACTCATTGCCAAGACTATCTTAGTGGACAAAGTCCCTTTCTGAATCAAGTAACCCTCGTTTCAGTCCTGTTTCACTGAACCGGTATAACCTACCGTTCCAGCCCTGTCTATCTCATGAAATATGAAATCTTTACCCAATGCATTGGAGGGAGACATAGGTCCCACCCATCTTATAATGAATCATTTCTTATGTGTGCCACATAATCATAAAACATACATCATCGCATAACACATGTAACAAAAATGGGAATTTTAAACATCATGACATCATAAAACAATTCATATATGATAAAGGAATTCATAAAAATATTTTTCATCACAACATAATCAAATCCATGTAATATTAGGGGTAGAAACATAACCCTTTATTATCTTAGATGGAAAATAATTTTGAAAAAAAAACACTTGAACTCCATTCTTGAGGAAAATATCCTTTCTTCTTCAAAAACATTTTTCCTTTCTTAAAATGTCATACAACTTTAAACTAAAAGAATTTGATTAAAAATAAACTTGAAAACTTGTAAAGGATGCTTCTTGGAAATAATGTTTTAAAAATCCATTCATGTCGTATAAGTTAAAAAAAACATTCTTCGTACTTTTGTCGGAAAAGTCAAAAAGTACCTCGTATGACAAAATATTCCTTTCATACATATTAATAAAAACTCACCGAAGGGTAAAAATGGATTTAAACAATTGTAGGTGGATGGAAATAATATTACATATTGATGAAACATGGATGTGGATGATAAAATACACCCCAGTAAATACTTACGAATAAACAATCTCGGATAAAAATGAGATTGTGATATTTCCCTTACCTTAGGTCCGATTAGCTTTGTACATGTCCGAAGCTCCTGTATAATGGTTTAAATAATGTTATTGACTTATTCCAGAATCATACATATTGATATGATATCATATATGGTCATATTCTTAGCTTCTTGCTAGTAATATTTCATTGTTACTTGTTACTCGGGTCTTTATTGCCTTTTGTTCTTATGCGTGTTTTGCCGAATACATTCTTATTATTCTTTTAAGGTTATAGATAACTTATATCCATAATGGTATTAGTGTAACATATATCATATTTATTCATTCAATTCATTTATATAATTACTATGTAATGATGATCATGTAGAACGAGTCGCATCACATGGTGGAGAAGGTATTCCGTACGTACGCACGAGTGATGATATCGTTCCTATGATCGTGGAACTGTATTGGAGTATATATATATTATTTCAGTATCAATATTACTTTATAATAATCATAAATAGTTACTCATTACACCATTATACCCATCCTTGTAAAGTGATGGTGGAAAAATAGATTACACCACGGCGTGGAGACGGTATTCCGTACGTACGCACGCGCGGTGATTTCATTTTTCCGTGGGATGGATAGAAGGTGAATTAGGGTTGTTTCATATTTATAATAACATATCAGTATGTAAGTAATACTGATGTTATTACTTTATCATGAAACAACTAAAGAAGAAGAAGTTGAAGAAGAAAGAAATTGAAAAGATCGGTAAGGGATATTACCTCTTCTTTGGAACGCCTCTTTGAATCCTCCACTTAGGGAACTAAGATTGGTCTTTGAAGAAGACCAGGACCTCTAGGATTATTATAGGGAAGTGGAGAAGAGATTTTGGCAGGGGTTGGCCGAGCTTGAGTGCTCAAATTGGTGTGAGGAGGAGGGGGAGGAGGTGTCCTTTTATAAGGGAGGAGAGGGGCACTTTAGGAATATCTCAAAATATTATTTTATATTAAAGTCAACATCGGTTTATAATGGTTCCAAAGGGTCTTATTTAGAAGCTAAAGTGGGGATGGGTCTAAATCCTATCAACCAATAAGATTTAGACAAGTTTAAGGTATTATTTTAACCTTATCAATTAGATTTAACTCTAAGTTAAATAATTTAACTTTTACCGTGTCTTTTTGTTTTCTTTCACTATATGGTTAATACACTTACTATAACATGCCAAACGAACCCCAAATTGTTTATTATTAATACATATATCCTTATCTAAGTCATATGGCCGAACCTTAGATTTTTAGGAATAAAATAACAATTAATAAAATAATATTTGATTTAAAAACTATTTTGTGTCAAATTTGACACTATTTGATATATCATTTTTGTGAAAGTCATAACAGGATTATATGTTCGAACGAAGTTGATTAAATCAACACTAATATATCATAGTAACCTAGAAAATTAGTGGAATTCATAAAAAGTCTCAAATTATATTCATTTGAGCATTTATAACATCAATTATGTTAATATTTCCTTAAAAGGGTAATTACTGCATCATCGTTGTGTCATAAATAAATAAATTTATTTGAAGTCTAAAAATTATAAATAAAATATCCTTATGTAAGAAATATTTTTATCTTTCTAATGAATATTTATAATCTAATTTATATTATGTATAAACCCATATTAAAAATGTTTTAGTAAATAAACTTTGATTTTAACTCTTTTAACTCTTCTTTGAATTAAATAATAATAAATGTCTTAATCTAATCCAAGTGGGCCTAAATGATAATATTTTACACTTAAGGTTGTTTTTGGTCGAGATACACTTGTCCAATAGAATTAGGACATGTGTTAGGGTAATATTAATATCATTCTTACCCTTAATTACCCTATTTACTTTTAACCGTGGTAAATAAAAGTAAAAAGTTACTATTCACCAAAAATTATTTTCATCTCATTGAAGCTCAATTTACTTACTGACATCAACCATGTCTCTCGGATTTTTGAAATTCCATTCACAGAAGCGGTAAAATTATGTTTTATGAAAAATCCAGTTTTTTAACTACCACTTAGTAGTTTCACTATTCATCAAAAATTTATGTTTTTCAGAACAATGCCAAAATTTCATCCTAAGCTATATTTCATATTCCAAATTCAAAAATGAAGTCTATTTTAAAAATTCATAACATAAAAGTTGCATTAATTAATTTTATAATTAAATCCCGATGTTAAAACAAATAGTGTGTTTTTAAGAAACAATATCTATCAAAAGATTGACACTTGATTATGTCTGGTTTAAATGTGAAATTACATTCAATGACCAACATTGTATTAAATTGTAAAAATATATTCTAAATATACTTTTAAACCACTCAAATTAATAATTTATCACTATTAATTATTTCGATTAAAAAAGTTGTTTTTAATTATAATTTAGTAATTTTCACTATTCATCAGAATATGAAAGTTATCCGAAAAGTACCAAAATTTCACCTTAGGATAAATTCGATACACCGAATCAAAAAATGAAGTCCATTTTGAGAGCTAAAATTTAAAAAGTGGTTATTACTATTCATAACAGCTAGTTTTAATAATATTTTGATAGCATATCATTGTTTCGTGAAACTCAGTATTGCGTACTACACACGCTATCGAGGAAGGTTGCGATTGCGTGTAATGCAAGGCAAGTCAAAGATGCGTGTTGTGAAAGCTCCTTTTGGTGTAGCGTATAACACAAGACATTAATAAAATTAAAAAGAATATTTTTCATAAAATCTTGGGCTGTTACATTCTACCCCCCTTAAAATGAATTTCGCCCTCGAAATTCGTCGGGGTTATAAATGGTTTACTATTCGAAAGTTTCTTTAATAGAAACCCACATCGTAAAAAGGAATACCAAAACTTGGCTTTAAAAACTAATGTATGAAATGTAACGATTACCCAAATAAACTAATCAATGGGTTTCCACATAGGTGAAAATATGGATATGAAAGAGAAATCTAACCATCATGTTCTGATGGAGAGTGGTAGAGAACATGGCTATGGAAAATCCAGTAATCACAAATCCATAAATTTGTGACGATCTAAGGTACCATCTGATTCATCAGGTATAAGATCACTAGGACAACATTTTTGGTTTTCAAGATCATTTCCCTAAAGTTGAAAATTTGAATTAGAATAAATACATTCTTTATTTTGGTACAATCTCACTGTTGTTCATGCCTTGAACAATTTCCACTTCATCTCTTAAATAAATGAAGTTGAATTTGTTATTCGTGAAGTGTTAGAAGATCATGTGATAGAATGACGGGTCATTCCATCTGTCTCAAACAAAAGGTTAGCAAAAATTATATATATAAGTCGATCTGTAGTGAGATTAATCACATATGGTTCCTAAAATGGACTTATACTTCATATATCATACTGCTTAATATAATAAAACTAGTTTCTACTAAACAGGAACTTCCTGTAGGCCAGTGGTAGGCGATAAAGGCCAGTCGCACTTCGGTTGTGGGTTCGATTCCCACAGCCTTGTCCGACGCGATGGGCTGTCGCTCGTCCTGCAGGTTGTCCTTTTTCTAAAACTATATTACTATAACATCCCATCAATAATATCGAGAAAACTTTTATCCTTAAACAATACTCACTTATTTCCAACATAATCCATTTCAATCTTTAGGCTTATCCATAATACTGCAGTCCACTCTCATAACATAGTGAAAACGATTACCAGAGATTTAATACCATCGTTGATCCCCATATATCATAAGATATGTTTTGTTGGTCACATTCCAAACATTCAAAGTCCTTAATCATGTATTCTCTTGAATACCTTAGTGAAAACATGAATGCAGTTAAAATTTAACACTTTCCACATACCAAAATCCTCAAAATTCTATATACTCAAACAATGATATCACTTAGTCCTTATATCAATCATGAGATCATGAATACTATTAAACATTTCATTTTCTCGTTTTCCCTTCATTATGCGCATATCATCTTATTTACAAAAAAATATCTCAATCACTTTGAATACCACATCAATAAATATTGCAGTACTCAATGATACAACATTATTTTGGAATCCCATTACATAAACACTTAATCATTCCACCACATCGTTGTCATATTCAACATTGCCAATAGTGATCGCATGTGACTTCCCTTTGTCCTTTGCCTTCAGTGGTTGCTCATGTTGATCATCACTAACCCTTGGATTAGGGCATTTATTAGCATAATGCCCCATTTCCTTGCACTTGAAGCATTGAAGTGTTGGTGGTGCGTTCTCTGCAGTGTTTGCTTTATTCATATCATTAGAAACCCTTTTTCCATTACTTCGACACTCAGCTGCTCGATGACCTTCTTTTCTACACTTAAAACATTTTCTAGTCCCTTTAAGACAATCTCCACCATGCTTCTTTCCACACTTTGTGCATAAGGAAACATTCATCTTCTTTTCACCATTATTCTGAGATTTCTCCTTGAACTCCATCTTTCATTTCTTATCAAAACCATTAGATGGATATGTAACACCAACTTCCATTTCTACCTTGATAGCACAACACACAATTTCTTCATAGCTACTGAAGTCTCTTATTGCTAATGCCCTTCAAAGACTTGGTTTTAAGCCACTGAAAAATTGATCAACTTTACTTTCAGGTTGGATGATAATGCCAGATGCATACCTTGCAAGTCTTGTAAAATTCACTTCGTATATACCAACAGATTCATCATCCTTTTGCTTTAGTTCAAGAAACTCCTTCTCCATCTTTGTTCGAAGAATACGGGGGAAGTAATTATTGAAAAATAAGTTCTTGAACTCGTCCCATTCCATGGACTGAATTTCATCTCTTTGCCTTGTATTCTTGATAAGATTCCACCATTGATCAGCTTCACCTTCCAAACGATATACTGCTAAGATGACTTTATCATGTTCAGAACATTGAAGAACTGAAAATGTCTTTTCAGTGGTACTGATCTATTGTTCAGCAACAAGTGGATCAGAAGACCAACTGAAAGAAGGTGGACGTTGCCTCATGAAGGACTCAATAGAATATTGTTCCCTTCTCTGCTCATTTGGATGTCCAGAATGATTCATAGCTTGTGTAAGTATAGCAATAAGATTTTGCACTCCATCTCCCATAACATTTGTTTGTTCAGGAGGACAATCATTTCATTGTCCATTGCATTGATCAACACGGTTCCTCCGGGTTCCAGCCATCGTCTAAAACCCAAAAAGAATAGTGTGAGAGGCAAAAATCATGCTAGGGAAAACAACATAATAAAGGGGTAGTACCTTCAATATCTAACATCTTAGGTTTAATTCTATGATCGTTAGTGTAGTTCTAGTACTATAACCTATACGTATACTTAACCTTAGGGACATCCCTAGACATACTGTAGAAATATCTCTAGGGATCTCACTAACGTTTTCGCATCCTAGTTTCCAAAGGTTGACTAAACCTTTCCTCTGATACCAACTGTAGAGACCCGTATCTTGACGTACATTGACATTACATTACATTTGCGGAAGACTTATTACATACACACAAGGATCGTAATAGTTTAGTGTCTTTGGAAACTCGGAACGTAATCTTCTAATCGTGGTGAAAGATCTTCAACATCTCCTATAAAGATCTTCCATTTTTTTTTACCTAAAACCTTTATTTATATCCTGGGGAAAAGAAAACATAAAAGGGTGAGCTCAAATGCTCAGTAAGGGTAAACAAAAGAAATATCAATCACATCATATACATAAGCACATAATTTTGGAAATCTTAACCTGCAAAAGAGATCATAATTTCATAACATGGGGTAAATCATGGCAGTGAAATGTAATCACAATAATCATAACTTAAAACATGAAACTTTGTGGCATTCACACATAATCATAGATAATCATTTCCTATTAGTCAAGATCATTTCCAAGACTATCTTAGTGGACAAAGTCCCTTTCTGAATCGAGTAACCCTCTTTTCAGTCCTGTTTCACTGAACCGGTATAACCTACCATTCCAGCCCTGGCTATCTCATGAGATATGAAATCTTTACCCAATGCATTGGAGGGAGATATAGGTCCCACCCATCTTATAATGAATCCTTTCTTATGTGTGCCACATAATCATAAAACATACATCATCGCATAACACATGTAACAAAAATGGGAATCTTAAACATCATGACATCATAAAACAATTCATATATGATAAAGGAATTCATAAAAACATTTCCATCACAACATAATCAATCCATGTAATATTAGGGATAGAAATAGAACCCTTTATTATCTTAGATGGAAAATAATTTTGAAAAAAAACACTTGAACTCCATTCTTGAGGAAAATATCCTTTCTTCTTCAAAAACATTTTTCCTTTCTTAAAATGTCATACAACTTTAAACTAAAAGATTTTGATTAAAAATAAACTTGAAAACTTGTAAAGGATGCTTCTTGGAAATAATGTTTTAAAAATCCATTCATGTCGTATAAGTTAAAAAAAACATTCTTCGTACTTTTGTCGAAAAAGACAAAAAGTACCTCGTACGACAAAATATTCCTTTCATACATATTACTAAAAACTCACCGAAGGGTAAAAATGGATTTAAATAATTGTAGGTGGATGGAAATAATATTACATATTGATGAAACATGGATGTGGATGATAAAATACACCCCAGTAAATACTTACGAATAAACAATCTCAGATAAAAATGAGATTGTGATATTTCCCTTACCTTAGGTCCGATTAGCTTTGTACGTGTCCGAAGCTACTGTATAATGGTTTAAATAATGTTATTGACTTATTCCAGAATCATACATATTGATATGATATCATATATGGTCATATTCTTAGCTTCTTGTTAGTAATATTTCATTGTTACTTGTTACTCGGGTCTTTATTGCCTTTTGTTCTTATGCGTGTTTTGCCGAATACATTCTTATTCTTATTTAAAGGTTATAGATACCTTATATACAGAATGGTATTAGTGTAACATATATCATATTTATTCATTCAATTCATTTATATAATTACTATGTAATGATGATCATGTAGAACGAGTCGCATCACATCGTGGAGACGGTATTCCGTACGTACGCACGAGTGATGATATCGTTCCTATGATCGTGGAACTGTATTGGAGTATATATATATTATTTTAGTATCAATATTACTTTATAATAATCATAAATAGTTACTCATTACACCATTATACCCATCCTTGTAAAGTGATGGTGGAAAAATAGATTACACCACGGCGTGGAGACGGTATTCCGTACGTACGCACACGCGGTGATTTCATTTTTCCGTGGGATGGATAGAAGGTGAATTAGGGTTGTTTCATATTTATAATAACATATCAGTATGTAAGTAATACTGATGTTATTACTTTATCATGAAACAACTAAAGAAGAAGAATTTGAAGAAGAAAGAAATTGAAAAGATCGGTAAGGGATATTACCTCTTCTTTGGAACACCTCTTTGAATCCTCCACTTAGGGAACTAAGATTGGTCTTTGAAGAAGATCAGGACCTCTAGGATTATTCTAGGGAAGTTGAGAAGAGATTTTGGCAGGGGTTGGCCGAGCTTGAGTGCTCAAATTGGTGTGAGGAGGAGGGGGAGGAGGTGTCCTTTTATAAGGGAGGAGAGGGGCACTTTAGGAATATCTCAAAATATTATTTTATATTAAAGTCAAAATCGGTTTATAATGGTTCCAAAGGGTCTTATTTCGAAGATAAAGTGGGGATGGGTCGAACTCCTATCAACCAATAAGATTTAGACAAGTTTAAGGTATTATTTTAACCTTATCAATTAGATTTAACTCTAAGTTAAATAATTTAACTTTTACCGTGTCTTTTTGTTTTCTTTCACTATATGGTTAATACACTTACTATAACATGCCAAACGAACCCCAAATTGTTTATTATTAATTAATATATCCTTATCTAAGTCATTTTGCCGAACCTTAGATTTTTAGGAATAAAATAACAATTAATAAAATAATATTTGATTTAAAAACTATTTTGTGTCAATTTTGACACTATTTGATATATGATTTTTGTAAAAGTCATAACAGGATTATATGTTAGAACCAAGTTGATTAAATCAACACTAATATATCATAGTAACCTATAAAATTAGTTTAATTCATAAAAAGTCTCAAATTACATTCATTTGAGCATTTATAACATCAATTATGTTAATATTTCCTTAAAAGGGTAATTACTGCATCATCGTTGTGTCATAAATAAATTAATTTATTTGAAGTCTAAAAATTATAAATAAAATATCATTATGTAGGAAATATTTTGAGCTTTCTAATGAATACTTATAATCGAATTTATAATATGTATAAACCCATATTAAAAATGTTTTAGTAAATAAACTTTGATTTTAATTCTTTTAACTCTTCTTTGAATTAAATAATAATAAATGTCCTAATCTTATCCAAGTGGGCCTAAATGATAATATTTTACACTTAAGGTTGTTTTTGGTCGAGATACACTTGTCCAATAGAATTAGGACATGTGTTAGGGTAATATTAATATCATTCTTACCCTTAATTACCCTATTTACTTTTAACCGTGGTAAATAAAAGTAAAAAGTTACTATTCACCAAAAATTATTTTCATCTCATTGAAGCACAATTTACTTACTGACATCAACCGTGTCTCTCGGATTTTTGAAATTCCATTCACAGAAGCGGTAAAATTAAGCTTTATGAAAAATCCAGTTTTTTAACTACCACTTAGTAGTTTCACTATTCATCAAAAATTGATGTTTTTCAGAACAATGCCAAAATTTCATCCTAAGCTATATTTCATATTCCGAATTCAAAAATGAAGTCTATTTTACCAAATTCATAACATAGAAGTTGCATTAATTAATTTTATAATTAAATCCCGTTGTTTAAACAAATAGCGTGTTTTTAAGAAACAATATCTATCAAAAGATTGACACTTGATTATGTCTTGTTTAAATGTGAAATTACATTCAATGACCAACATTGTATTAAATTGTAAAAATATATTCTAAATATACTTTTAAACCACTCAAATTAATAATTTATCACTATTAATTATTTCTATTAAAAAAGTTGTTTTTAATTATAATTTAGTAATTTTCACTATTCATCAGAATATGAAAGTTATCCGAAAAGTACCAAAATTTCACCTTAGGCTAAATTCGATACTCCGAATCAAAAAATGAATTCCATTTTGAGAGCTAAAATTTAAAAAGTGGTTATTACTATTCATAACGGCTAGTTTTAATAATATTTTGATAGCATATCATTGTTTCGTGAAACTCAGTATTGCGTACTACACACGCTATCGAGGAAAGTTGCGATTGCGTGTAATGCAAGGCAAGTCAAAGATGTGTGTTGTGCAAGCTCCTTTTGGTGTAGCGTACAACACAAGACATTAATAAAATTAAAAAGAATATTTTTCATAAAATCTTGGGCTGTTACAGTAAGGGAAGGCGTACGGCATGGTACATGATCCCGACGTGAATGAGGGTGTATTCCTATACCACACCGTACACCCCGGGTAATAGGTTGGGCGGAGGGGACCGAGAAGGCCAAGGGGCCTAAGGTCAGGCATCAGTCAGGAAGGCAAGACAGTTCTGCAGTTTAACGTCTTACATGAGGACGGGGGTCAGGGACCCGAGAAGGCCAAGGGGCCTGAGGCTGGGCCTCGTAAGGGAAGGCGTACGGCATGGTACATGATCCCGACGTGAATGAGGATGTAGTACCACACCACACCATACACCCCTATGGGGAATCGGGGTCGTGGGCCCGATCGCTAGCACCACTCAGGGGGAAGTTTGTCACTTCGGGATGGGGTACAACGAATCACTGCACTCGATGTTTGGGACATCTTGGGGTGGACCCGAAGATCTAGGACACTGTTGGCCATGTTCGAAACACAGCGTTCCTATGGTGACCCGATATGGGAGCAACAAATGAACGTCGACCGCTGACCAAATTTGTAACGCGGGACTTGTATCGGCTTGTTGCTTGAAAACCCTCAGGGGGCGTTTGCCCGTATCGGTTGGAGAGCCCTTAGTCATGGTATCCAGGATGTTCTTGGGGGTCCCTCTGGGTGTGAGAAAAAATGATGGAATCCCAGTCAAGGAGTGGGTGAAGCATAGATGTATCCATCCACGAAAGAGGCAAACATCTCCAGGGGGATGTGCAGCCGGGTCGAGGCTTGCTCGATTTGAGTTGGGGAAAAAGTGTGCACCCTGCCATATGTCTTGACTCGAGGGGAAGATTTTGGCTTTTGGGCTGGGCCACCAGACAAAATTTCTGGGCGTTCTTACGTATCTCATGAGGATAAGAATCAAGCCATACATAGTTCTTGAAGGCCATGCAGTTTAGCATCATGCGATGAAAACGTGGGAGGATAGAAGAACGGGAGTGGGCACATGGTGCGACCCTTACAATCCTTGTGTGACTGGGGTTGTATGAGCAGGGCTAAAAAAAGACTACCCCATTCTACACAAAGATCCTCTGAGGGAACTATTCCCAGGGGGGATAGTGGAAGAGAAAAGCTTGGGGCTGGGCTCAAGACGAGGCGTCCGAGCATTCCTACGTATCCCATGAAGATGGTAATCAAGCCATACATAGTTTTTAAGATGCAGTTTAACATCATGCGGGACGAGGATGCATCTCATTTGGAGTTATGTAAGGTACGACAAGTAATCCAACGTGAATGAGGTCGTAATCCCACACCATACCGTACAATCCCGCAAGAGGGTAAGTCGGGGAAAACCAAGGGGCCTGAGGCCGGACCGCGGTCATGGAGACCTGACCAGCTTGCTGTCTAACGTCTCGCAGTGAAGATGGGGTTGTGGGATCGAGGAGGCCAAGGGGCATGAGGATGAGCATCGGTCAGGAAGGCCTGACTGGCTTGCAGTTTAACGTCTTGCAGTAAGGACGGGGGGCCGGGGGCCAGAGGAGGCCAAGGGGCCTGAGGCTGAGCCTCGGTCAGGAAGGCCTGACTAGCTTGCAGTTTAACATCTTGTAGTAAGGACGGGGGGGTCGGGGCCCGAGGAGGCCAAGGGGCTTGAGGCCGGACTGCGGTCAGGGATACCTGACCAGCTTGCGGTCTAACATCTTGCAGTAAGGATGGGGGGCCGGGGCCCGAGGAGGCCAAGGGGCCTGAGGCCGGACCGCGGTCAGGGAGACCTGACCAGCTTGCCATTTAATGTCTTACAGTAAGGACGGGGGGCCGAGGGCTCGAGGAGTCCAAAGGTCTTGAGGCTGAGCCTCAGTTAGGAAGGCTTGACTGGCTTGTAGTTTAACGTCTTGCAGTAAGGACGAGATGAGATCTTAGTTTAAGGTCATAGAGCTCGGACCATTTTGCAGTTTTTCATCTTGTAGGATGAAGATGCAGATTAAGGTCGTGTAGGAATTTACCGTTTAAGGTCGTGTTGGACCATAATGTGCAGTTTAAGGTCATGCGGGACCATTTCACAGTTTATCGTCTTGCAGGATGTAGATGCAGTTTAAGGTCGTGCAGGACCCTTTTTCCCTAGGCAAAGTATCGCTTGAGGAACTTGGCATTGGTGGGAGGGGTTATGCGCTCTCCATCCGTGGTCACCAAGGAGTATGCTCCATTGGGGTAATCCTTATGGATGATATAAGGCCCTTCCCATTTGGGTTCTAATTTGGGTGGTTTCCTACTGGGAATCAATGGTGCTCGAATGGCTATTACTAGGTTGCCTTGTAGGAAAGAACGGAGATGAACCTTCTTGTTGAAGGCCCTCACTATCTTATCCTGATGCCTTTCCAGATTGTGCAGGACACGAAGTCGGTTCTCATCCAGTGCTTCTAATTCAGCTAGACGGATTTCGGCTACCTCATCTGATGACTGGTGATCATATACTGTGGTGCGTAATGACGGCAACTGGATCTCAATGGATAGGATGGCCTCAGCTCCATACACCAGGGAATATGGGGTCACCTGGGTAGAGTTGAGAGTCGTCGTCAGGTAATCCCAGAGGGCGTTGGGGAGCTTGTCCGACCAACTTTTCTTGTTCTGGCCAACCATCTACTAAATAATGTTAGAGAGGGTTTTGTTGAATGCCTCGATCTGTCCATTTGCATGTGCGTGGTAGCGGGAGGAATGGTTCGACCGGATGTCGTACTTGGCGTACAATTTCTTTAGTTCAGTCACTCAGAAGTTGGTGCTGTTATCTGTGAGGACGGCGTGAGGGACCCCAAACCGGTGGATAATATTGGAGCTCACAAAGTCAACGATGGAACGGGCCTTGACCTCTTTGAGTGGAACTGCCTCTTCCCACTTGGAGAAGAAATCTATAGCAGTCAGGATGAAGCTACACTGGCGAGCTGTTGCCGGTGGATACGGTCCCACTAAATCATGTCCCCATACTGCAAATGGCCAAGAGTATTTGGTGGGGTGGAGGGGCTCTGGAGGCCGATGCAGGAAGTTGGCGTGAACTTGGCACGCATGGAATCTCTTGGAATATCCAATACAATCGTGGATCATAGAGGGCCAAAAGTACCCCAACCTCTGGATTTGATGGGACAGCTTCGGCCCAGCTTGATGGGCGCTACAGGAACCGGCATGAACCTCTTGCATAATGTGAGGTATCTCTACTCCTTGGATGCAACGGAGGAGGACACCATCGAAACTCTGATTATAAAGGATCTGTTCAAGACTGGGGCTGCTCTGGAGGGTAAATTGCAGCGCGCGGTGTCGGATTCGCTCGCGCTCGGCCCGGTCTTCCGGGAGGCCACCATTTTGGAGGTACTCGAAAAAAGGTACCATCCAGTCTGGAGTGGCTTCAACCACTTTGTCTGAAGAACTCGGGACCCCTGACGTGGAGGGTCCAGCGGTGAGATGACCTACCCGTAGGCCATCATTGTCCTCTTGGGTGATGGGGGTAATGACTCTTCGGTGTGCCACATGTATGATCAAATCATCTTGCTCGGGTTCTGCGAGTGATGCGGCCAAGCCAGCCAAGGCATCTTCTTGACCGTTCTATGACCATGGGACATGGGTAACCTCTGGTCGAGAAGAGAACTGGGCCATTAGGTGGAGGGTGCACTCCTGCAACAGAGCAAGCTCCAGCTTCCTGACAACGTAGTCTCCATTAACCTGTTTGATTACCAGCTCTGAATCTCCCTTCACTTGAAGATGGGGAACATGGATCTCAAGGGTCAACTCGAGGCCGGTGATGAGAGCCTGGTACTATGCCTCGTTGTTCTTACATCCTTCTGACAACAGGAACGAGTATGGCAGGACGGCTTGCGCCGGGGTAATGAAAACAATACCCAGGCCCACTCTGTTGAGCTTGGGATCATTGGGCCGCCTACCGGTGGGGCTCCGGGAGGCGCCGTTGAAATGAATTTTCCAACATGGGATGACATGATCAATTGAGAGGATCATCTCATCAGGAAAATCCAGGTCTAGGGGTTGATCCACGGAGGTTGGATGGGCAGCTAAAAAGTCTGCCAACGCATTTCCCTTAATGGCCTTCTGAGGTACGAACCTGATATCAAACAGCTGGAGAATCCCTACCCACCGTTCTAGTCAGCTAGTAAACATGGGGTGGTTCAGGATGTACTTCAGTGGGTCTACCCAGGAGACCAATTGCACCTCATGGTTCTGCAGGTAATGCTGCAACTTCTACACGGCGAAGACGAGCGCAAGGCAGCTCTTTTCGATAGGGGAGTATCTGACCTCCATATCGAGAAGCATGCGGCTGAGATAGTAGAGACTATTCTCAGTACCCTCGTTATTCTTCTGGGAGAGCAGCGCACCGAGGGATCTTTCCAGGGCAGTCACGTAATGGACCAGCGGCTTTCTGGAGATGGGTGGAATCAAGACTGGAGGTTGGAGCAGATACTGCTTGATTTCCACGAAGTCAGTCTGACACTCCACATCCCATTCGTAGGCGGCGCCCTTCTTCATGAGCCAGGAAAAGGGCTTACACTTGCCAGCCAGATTCACGATGAATCAGAATATATAGGCTAAGTGGCCTTGAAGGCCTCGATGTTCTTGAATGTTGCTTGGGGGAGGCATTTGGATGATGGCCTTGATCTTCTCTGGGTCGATCTCGATACCTCGGTATCTAACAACAAAGCCCAGAAACTTCCCATAGGTTACCCTGAAGGCACACTTCAACGGGTTCATCTTTAGGTGACGGGAACAGAGGAAACCGACCACCTTCTTAAAGTCTTTAATATGGTCCTGGCGCTGACATGATTTGACTATGAGATCATCTACGTAGCATTCCACCAATGTCCCAAGAATCATCTTGAATATGCGATGAATGGCCCTCTGATAAGTGGCACCTGCATTTTTCAAACCGAATGGCATAAACCGGTAGCAAAAGGTACCTTGGGGAGCCCTGAAGGTAGTGGACTCCTCATCTTTGGGGGCCATCCGGATCTGGTTGTACCCGGAATACCCGTCCATGAAAGAGAGAGCTTGGAACCTGGCCATGGCATCAATCAATAAATCTGTCACCGGGAGTGGGAAGTCATTATTTGGTTAGTGGCGATTAAGATCGCGGAAGTCGATGCAAACTCTGATCTACCCATTTTTCTTCATGACTGGCACAATGTTGGCGAGCCACTTGGGGTACTGGACATCCTTCACGATGTTGGCTTTGATAAGCTTGTCAACATCGGCCTCAACCATAGCACCATGAGAAGGGTGCATTTTCCTGGGAGGCTGCTTAAACCCATGATGTTTTGTCGGGAGGCCCAGACGGTGAATGGCTACCTGGGGATCTAGTCCTGGCATCTTGTTGTAGCTCCAGGAAAACACGTCACGGTGTTGTTTGAGGAAATATATATACTGCTGTCGCTCCCCAGGGGACATGGCTGCACTGATCAATGTGGGTTTTGGATCTGCCTCGCTACCAAGGTTCACCTGTACCAGTTCATCAACTGTGGTGGAGACGCCTTCCTTAAAGGCGGGGGGAGCATCCTCCAGGTCTTCCTCCCCACCTGTGGGGGGATTTCCCGTGACGGGAGATACTTCTGGGCTATCAAAACCCGACGGGCAGCTGGTTCCGGCACGGGCAACAGTGGTCATCATAACAGGAGACTCACTTGCCATTGATACCATAGCAATGAAGGCAGTCGACCCTATCCCATATGGCCTTCGACCTAAGGGGCCATGTTTGATGATATCAAAGTAGTGGTGACATTTCGGCCTGAGTCGGTGGATTCCAGCCCGGCGGAAGAGACACGTATGGCGTACCGCCATTTTCATAATCTTGTCATTCCGGTACTATACAGGGGTAGGAGGTTCCGGGATCACCTGAGCCTGGTTGATGTAGGAGTATGAGGTGATTTTCCACCGTCGCTTGGACACGGGAACATGCCTTCCTTGTGTACCTGAAACAACAAAACATTGCCCCATGTCAGGGGTCGTGGCCTCCAATAGGTCGATCGGGAGGATGTAGGCATAATCCATGATTGCCCAGGGATCACTTGTGACTAGGGCCGGTTCATCCTCACTTACTAGGATTTGCTTATCCTTACTTTTGTAATAACCCACATCCAGATAGCGGGCCTCACAAGAAGCCAAGGGAGACGCATCTCCTTGGATCACGCCTACTCGACCGCTGAGTGAGTATTTAGGTCACTGTTGATACGATGAAGGGATCGCTGCATGCAGATGGAGCCATGGCTTACCCATCAATGCGTTGTAGGTGTTATCCTGAGAGACGACCATGAACTCGGTGCTGGCAATTAAGCCACCGAACTGAGTCTTCAGGAGGATCTTTCCAACTGGGGTTTGCTCGGTCCTGTCGTACCACTGGATTCTGAGGTCAAAGGGAGTTAAATCACATTCATACAGACCCAACTTTCTCAATGTCCGAGTCGGAATTAGGTTGATTCAGGAACCCGTGTCAACAAGGAAGCGGCGGACTTCCACACCATTGAAGTGGCCAGTGATGTACAGCGGGCGAATGTGCCCCTGTATAGGAGGGTCCTCATCTTCACCGGAGAACGAGATAACCACCTGGCATTCAGCGTTTTCAATCATCTCGGTATGGAAGGCTTCTGCAGCTGCTACCTCCATCTCAAACTGGAGGGGGCTCCTTAAGGCCTCGGCAAGTGCCTCGCGCATTTCAGATGATAGGCGAAGGGCCTCAAGGATAGAAAGCCTTTCCGGAATGTCGTCCAGGTGCTTCTGGATGTCATAATTTCATGCCAAACGCGAACCTCTTCCTACAGGAGGTCGTTCGGCATTTGGAGGCATAGCGGGTCCTGCCAGTTGAACCAGCGATCGACTAGAACTGGGTACATCCTGCTGCCTACTGGTTGAAGCCTGGAGAGTAGTCGCCGGACTAGGATTGGACAGCAGAGGTTGGCCTGTAGCCAGGCAAGACTGACTGTGATACGAACGAGGCAGCTCTCCCTGATCTAGTAGCACAAACGGCAGTGGAGGTAGAGCTGAGGGTGTTAGATGGGGTTGCGTGTGCTGAGCTCTGTGCTGAGCCTACTGTCTGGTCTCAGTAGCATGCACGGCTTGGCTGAAAGTGCCCGCTGATGTACCTCAATGACCGGCGTGGTTGCGATTCCGCTGACGTTGACGTCAGCTGGAAAAGTTGGGGAGGTCCGCCTGGCATTCCCCCTCGTCTGGAGTCATATAGGGCTTTACCAGCTCTGTGGTGTTAACTAAAGCGTACCCCTGGATATTGCTCGAGGATTCATCCACCACTGGGAGGATTCTGGGAGGAATTTCCATTTCATGGGGCATAAAGTCACCGAGAGTGCGGGATGACGATGGCAACGACGGTGCGCGTTGCTTCTTCTTGCGTCGTCGTTACTTGCCCTTTTGGGAAGAGGTCGACTGTGAAGATGATGCGGAGGTACCAGCTACCTCTTCTGAAGGTTCCGGCTGCTTCAGGAACATCCATATGATACCATGGGCACAGATGATGGTTTTTCTAGCCATCCCGTCATCGTATTTCCGTGATCCGCGGCTGGGAACCTGCTGCCACTTGCCTTCGCTGTCGCTACCGATCTCTGATCCGACAAAGACACCCGCCACTTGTACTGGTGTCGGGCCCAACATGACTATGTTGTTGTTGACCTGGTCTTGAATCCAGTCTTTAAACACATAGCATTGCTTGAGGGTGTGCCCTAGAATCTGATGACAAGGGCAGTAGTTGGGGTGATTGTAACGCCCCGACCCCAGCTACCCAGAGCCGGTGCATTACTTCGTAACATTGGCATGATCAAAAAAGATCAAGTCTCGAAAGACCGATTAGTTTAGTAGCCTTGTAAACACTATATACATTCATAAATGGTACATTACATCATAAGGTAAAAAACTACAATAACAAAGTCTTCATAGTCCACACACATATCCTCTTCTGACTATCCCTGCAGGTCATTCATAAAATACTTCTTCACATCCTGGAAAATATTAAAACATTGAAAGGGGTGAGCTCAGATGCTCAGTAAGGATAACAATATTGCGGAATCTTTCATAAATAAACATTAACATTTAAGGCAATGTATAACTAAAACAAAATCCTTTTAAACTTGAACTTCAACATAATATGGAAAAAGTAAAATGAGATAATTCCATTCACTTCTTCACATGGATATTCTACTGGTCGAATAATCACATGCAATATCAATAACCACTTTCATAGTGAGGGAATGTATAATGCCAGACATTCTGAAACTTTTTGTCAAGGCCTCGGCCAAGACGTCTAAAATTATTAAGGCCTCGGCCAAAACCATAAATCAAATTGGGAAAGGGCCTCGGCCAATTCCACGTCTAGTTGTCTCATGAGACCTACCGATGTAATTTTTTAGAAGATACTTACGTTTAAAATTGCTCAAATATAATCCAGTGTTTTTCTGAAAACATTATGCAAGCTTCTGAAAACAAAATAACTAATTCTGAGACTTCTCGACTAATTACAGGCCATGATGGGTCCATGCCCAATCCCTTCCAGTCTACCACACTTGAGAGTCGGGTTTTCTGAAAGCATTTTTAAGCTTGCGTTAAATACGTATACATTTACACTGGATTTTCATATATTGGAGAGAAATATCTCTTTTTTGAAATCATTTAAAAATCACATAATTATAAAATAAAACCTTTTGAATAAACTTAAAAGTCAAAGGGGTTTATACACCGTATAAAAGAAATTTGTGTATAAAACAAAAAATGTCTCAATGGGTGGTGATTGAGACGAAGTCCTTAAAAAGATCATTTTTTATAAAGTGGGTATATTATGGATATTCACTATAATTACACATAAATAATGTAAAAATACAAGATAGGACATAATAATATCATGAAATAATTTGAAAGTAGGAGATTAACCCAAAGAATGGAAGTTGGGTTATGAAATTCCCTTACAAAGATCTTTTTATAAATAAAATAGTTCTATTATGTGTATTCACTATAAGTACACATAAAGAAAGTTAAAAAATACAAGATAGGGCATAACAATATCATAACATAATTTTAAAGTAGGAGATTAACCCAAAGAATGAAAATTGGGTTAAGAAGTTCCCTTACCTTGTGTATGACTTGACTCAACCGTTCTTTAACCTCCTGAATAATAAACTAGAGTTAATATATACCTTATTAAGAACCATTTTAAATTTCATTATCCTATTTATATCACTTATTACAATGATATGAACATTATGTAATTATTTAAGTTAATAACGGTCGTTTTGTCGATCTTTGGTACTTGAGTCAACAATAAACTTCTTATAATTACAAGTTGTTTATGTGGTAGAATATCCATTATCTCCAGAATTATATTCATGATTTCGATGTCATATATATCATATATATCCAGTATATACATTCATTTATAACATTGCGTAACATTTAGAGGTAAGAAATGAAATGCACCGTTCATGGATACGGTAAGCCGTACGTACGCATGAACGCTACTTTCATTTCTATTTAATATTTAATGGAATGAAATCATAATGATATAAATGTATAATATAATTCCAGTATAATATAGTGTATAATACCATTTACTACATCCTTTATACATCCCACATATGGCATTAACGATTCAAATCACTTTGAGGGGGCGGTAGTCCGCACTTCCTAAAATGAAATTATCGCGTTTACCCATAATGTAAATCATAAAGTATTCCATAAATGAAAAATACAGAAACATAAGTAAAAAATAAACATATTATATATCATATATAAAAATAGTGACATCTTAATGGCCACCTTTGAAGGTGTTATATGAGTGTTGAACAATCATCGTTTCGTGAGGTAGAAATTCGCCATCCACAGAAACCGTATGTTCTTTAACCATTAGATGTAGGTGTGTGTAAGTGTAGCTCTAATCCTTCTTATAAAAACATCCTAGTATATTGAGGATACTGGTGTTGTTACAAAATAAATGAATAAAAAGAGTTTAGGGGGTTGGAGAAGAAAAATAAAACAAAACAACATTAGAGAAGACATTACCTCAAAATTGGGTAACTCTTTTTGATTTGAGCCAAAGGCTTCCTTGGGAAGAGTTCTGCCCAAAGTGAGGCTTCTAGGAGTAAGAGGGGGAAGTTGGGAGAGTATTTGGTCAGAGGTTGGCCGAGCCAAATGGCTTGAATGTGTAAATGAGGTTGGAGAGGTGGGGGCCTTTTATAAGTGGAGAGGAGGGGCACTCTTGGAAAGTAAAGAAAAGTCACTTTATTATAAAATGAGTTTCGGATTTTAGAGGTCCCACACTTATATAATTCGAGGATAAGATGATAAGGGTTCTAAATCTACTCATACAATATGTTTTTGACAAGTGTACGCATTGGATTTTACATTATCTTTCCATTTTATTTAAATCGTTAAATAATGAGGTCATCGCCGCATCATCATGATGTCATAAATAATTTAATTTATTTAATGTCTAAAAATTATAAAAAAAAATACTATGATGTGAGAAATATTTGTATCTTTCTAATGAATATTTATAGTCAAAATTTGGACTTGTGTAACCCCACTTAAAAACTGTTTTAGTAAAACAACTCATGTTTGTGTCAATTTAATTTTAACATTAAATAAATATATATTAATGTCATTTTCCAACCAAAGTGGCTCCATGGGGTCCCCAAGTTGACCCATGGGTTTTATTGGTCGGCCATGACTCATCCAATAGGAGTAGGACAAGTTTCAAGCTCATATCATATTATTAAAACATTGTTTTTACCTTAAACTACACTAATTACCTCTAATCACGATTAAGAACTTAAAAGTTACTATTCACCAAAAAAATTATTTTAATCTCATTGAACCACATTTTACTTCTTAATGACAACCATGTATGTCGGATTTTTGAAAATAAAATCACAGAAGTGGTAATATTTCATTTAAACGAAAAATCAGTTATTTAACTACCACTTAGTGGTTTCACTATTCATCAAAAATTGAAGTTTTTCAGAACAATGCCAAAATTTCACCCTAAGCTATAATTGATATTCCAAATTAAAAAATGATGTCTATTTTAAAAAATTCCAAACATATATGTTTCATTAGTTAATTTTATAATTAATTCCCGCTGTCACAACAAATAACGTGTTTTTAAGAAACAATTTATATCAAAAGATTGGCAATTGTTTATGTCCAATTTCAATGTTAAATTAATTCTAATGACCACCATTGGATAAAATGGTAAAAATATATTCCAATTATACTTTAAAACCACTAAATAGTATAATTTATCACAATAAATTATTTTGATTAAAAAAGTTGTTTTAAGTATTTTTCACTATTTATAAAAAATTAGAAGTTCTCAGAAAAATACCAAAAATTCAACATAGGCTAATTTCGATATTACGAATCCAAAAATGAAGTCCATTTTGAAATATAAAATTTCTATAATTTTAAAAAGTGGTTATTACTATTCATAACGGCTACTTTAATTGGTTGTGGTGTGTGTTAGAGCTCGAGGTTGCGTACAACACACGCTATTGCATTATTCGAAGGGAAACGTACCGTGGAATCTTGGGGTGTTACATTCTCCCCTCCAATAAATTGCGTCCTCACAATTTGAAATTTTTTCTTTGAAAATAAAAGGTTGAAAAGAGAAAATACCTTTGTGTAAAACCCACATCGGAAATAAGATTAATAAAATTTAGCCTTAATAAGAGGGAAATGGAAATAAGAAAGTCACCACCAAATTATGATCTCGATAAGGAGAACATTGGTGGCAATTAGAGACATATAATTGGAAAAAAACGTAAATATTCGTAGGGAGTGATTGAGGTCATCAATCACAATCAACTGTCAAATTGAGGGCCTCAAAGTCTTCAATTTATGTTGATCATCAGTTCAACAAGACATAATGTATTAGGATAACACTTTTTTTTTTGTTTTAATATCCCTTTACTAATGTTTAAGAATTAATTTATTCATTGAATAAGAGATAGGTATATATATATTTATGCTTGACAATTAGAGTTTCAACCTTCAACTCATCTTTCACTCAAAAAGATAATAGAACTCAAAAATATTATACTTATCCTAATTGTATAAGGTTCCAAATTTTAACACATACCATTTAGATTAGTAGAATTATTTTGTAATAACCAGGGACTTCCTGTAGGCTAGTGGTAGGAAATAAAGGCCTGTCACACTATGGCTGTGGGTTCGATTCTTGCAGCTTTGTCCGACACGATGGGTTATGCCCCACCCTGCAGGTTGTCCTTTTCCTAAAACTACAGTATTATAATATTCCAAAAATAATCTTCAGAAATTCTTTAACCTTAAACAATAGTATCCATGGTTCAACTTAATCCAGTCCAACCTTAATAGTTATCCAAAATACCTCCGTCCAGACTTTCCCTAAAAGGTCTCTAAATTCCAAAATCAATTGTAACATCAGATTCCCCAAACAAAGAAAAGTTTCTCTTATTGTCACATACTAAAAATATTATTACCTTAATCATATTAAAACCTTAATGAAAACAACATGTACTGTAGTACAATCCTTATATATATCACATTATTCTTATAACCATAATCTAGTTCTTGAGTCCAAAAACACTAATACAATAATTATTCAACTTCATCTGTAGTAACACCATAAGCTTGGCCTTGATCCCTTGGCCTTTTCTGAGGTAAGTTTCCCTGACGCTTAGGACATTCATTTGCATAATGACCCATTTCTCTACAATTGTAGCATTCAACTTTTATAGCCTCTTTCTTTCCCTTGCAATCACGAGCCTGGTGACTCTTTTCTTTACATTTATAACAAACACCCATTCCTTTTAGGCAAGTACCAAGGTGATTCTTCCCACAATTATCACATAATGGAAAATCCTTCTTTCCCTTTTTCCCTTTATCTTTCTCTTGTTCCACCGTTCTCTTCTTCTCTTGCTTTACTTTGTTTTCATAAGACTTAGAGAATTCCTTTTCTGTCTTGGTAGCGCATGAGACAATATCCTCGTATGATGAGAAGGATTGTGATACTAAAGCTCGACCGAGAAATGGTTTTAACCCATCAAAGAAATGATCAATCTTACTCCTTGGGTTACGTATATAATCGGCAGCATGCCTCGCTAACCTTGTAAAGTTAGCCTCATACTTTGCGACATTCTCATCCTCCTTATGCCTCAGACTCAGAAATTGCCTTTCCATATCTGCTCGATGGTCACGAGGAAAGTATTTTTCTAAGAAAATCTCTTTGAACTCCCTCTATTCCATATTCGATACGTCATCATCTTCCTTTGTGTTTTGAATCAGCGACCACCACTGATCGGCATCTCCAGTGAGGCGGTAAACTGTCATGACAACCTTCTCTCTTTCACTACTCCCCAAGGCATGGAATATTTTCTCTAAGGAATTTATCCATTGCTCAGCTACTATAGGATTTGTACTCCCATTTAAGGTTGGTGGTTGTTGCCTCATGAAGCGTTCTAACATTGATCCTCCACGTTGTGGATCAGGGTGATCCATACGAGTAAGGTTATTATTCATAACTTGAGTGAGTTGTCCCAGTATGGTAATAAGTTGATCAGCACCATTTGTATCTCCAGATCCACAATAATTATCTTGAGCAGGAGGGTAATCCCTACACGGAGTTCGTACATTGATACGGTTTCCATTCCTTCCACTAGGCGCCATTTCTAAACAATGGCATAAACTAGATTAGTTTATGAACCAAAATACATAATTCCATACTTGTAAAACACTTTATATAAATTGAACTATTTATGGATATAATCCATAATCATAAAAAGAAATGTTTTCTTTGAGGAAGTATATAATCATAACCCTTCATATTGGTTTGTAAATAAAATGAGAATTATCCTAAGCATATCCCTCGGGAGTGTCGTAACCAAGAGTGCAGCAAGGCCCGTTGTCGTTCACCAGTTCCCGTTCGAGTCTAGCTCAAAGCGGTGTTTTCGGGTTTTACCCATAGGTACATCTGTGGCAGAGCCGCCTCTACCTGCTCGTATCCAGATAGGGATGTATTGCTCGGAAAACTCATAACATCTCTATAATACCAAAATTCTAGGAAGTTCTTCTATACTAATCCTCAGAGTCTATCTTTGGGCTATGTGCTCTAATCAGAGTTTATCTAAATCTAGCTTCCAAGGTTAGTGCTAAACTGCCTCTGATACCAACTGTAACGCCCCGACCCCAGCTACCCAGAGCCGGTTCATTACTTCGTAACATTGGCATGATCACAAAAGATCAAGTCTCGAAAGACCGATTAGTTTAGTAGCCTTGGAAACACTAGATACATTCATAAATGGTACATTACATCATAAGGTAAAAAACTACAATAACAAAGTCTTCATAGTCCACACTCATATCCTCTTCTGACTATCCCTGCAGGTCATTCATAAAATACTTCTTCACATCCTGGAAAATATTAAAACATTGAAAGGGGTGAGCTCAGATGCTCAGTAAGGACAAAAATATTTCCGAAGCTTTCATAAATAAACATTAACATTTTAGCCAATGTATAACTAAAACAAAAGCCTTTTAAACTTGAACTTCAACATAATATGGCAAAAGTAAAATGAGATAATTCCATTCACTTCTTCACATGGATATTCTACTGGTCGAATAATCACATGCAATATCAATAACCACTTTCATAATGAGGGAATGTATAATTCCAGACTTTCTGAAACATTTTGTCAAGGCCTCGGCCAAGACGTCTAAAATGATTAAGGCCTCGTCCAAAACCATAAATCAAATTGGGAAAGGGCCTCGGCCAATTCCACGTCTAGTTGTCTCATGAGACCTACCGATGTAATTTTTTAGAAGATACTTACGTTTAAAATTGCTCAAATATAATCCAGTGTTTTTCTGAAAACATTATGCAAGCTTTTGAAAACAAAATAACTAATTCTGAGACTTCTCGACTAATTACAGGCCATGATGGGTCCATGCCCAATCCCTTCCTGTCTACCACACTCGAGAGTCGGGTTTTCTGAAAACATTTTTAAGCTTGCGTTAAATACGTATACATTTGCACTGGATTTTCATATATTGGAGAGAAATATCTCTTTTTTGAAATCATTTAAAAATCACATAATTATAAAAGAAAACCTTTTGAATAAACGTAAAACTCAAAGGGGTTTATACACCATATAAAAGAAATTTGTGTATAAAACAAAAAATGTCTCAATGGGTGGTGATTGAGACGAAGTCCTTAAAAATATAATTTTTTTATAAAGTAGGTCTATTATGGGTATTCACTATAATTACACATAAATAATGTAAAAATACAATATAGGACATAATAATATCATGAAATAATTTGAAAGTAGGAGATTAACCCAAAGAATGGAAGTTGGGTTATGAAATTCCCGTACAAAGATCTTTTTATAAATAAAATAGTTCTATTATGTGTATTCACTATAAGTACACATAAAGAAAGTAAAAAAATAAAATATAGGGCATAACAATATCATAACATAATTTGAAAGTAGGAGATTAACCCAAAGAATGAAAATTGGGTTAAGAAGTTCCCTTACCTCATGTTTGACTTGACTCAATCGTTCTTTAACCTCCTGAATAATAAACTAGAGTTAATATATACCTTATTAAGAACCATTTTCAATTCCATTATCCTTTTTATATCACTTATTACAATGATATGAACATTATGTAATTATTTAAGTTAATAACGGTCGTTTTGTCGATCTTTGGTACTTGAGTCAACAATAAACTTCTTATAATTACAAGTTGTTTATGTGGTAGAATATCCATTATATCCAGAATTATATTCATGATTTATATGTCATATATATCATATATATCCAGTATATACATTCATTTATAACATTACGTAACATTTAGAGGTATGAAATGAAATGCACCGTTCATGGAGACGGTAATCCGTACGTACGCATGAACGCTAATTTCATTTATATTTAATATTTAATGGAATGAAATCATAATTATATAAATGTATAATATAATTCCAGTATAATATAGTGTATAATACCATTTACTCCATCCTTTATACATCCCACATATGGAATTAACGATTCAAATCACTTTGAGGGGGCGGTAGTCCGCACTTCCTAAAATGAAATTATCGCGTTTACCCATAATGTAAATCATAAAGTATGCCATAAATGAGAAATACAGAAGCATAAGTAAAACATAAACATATTATATATCATATATAAAAATAGTGACATCTTAATGGCCACCTTTGAAGGTGTTATATGAGTGTTGAACAATCATCATTTCGTGAGGCAGAAATTCGTCATCCACAGAAACCGTATGTTCTTTAACCATTAGATGTAGGTGTGTGTAAGTGTAGCTCGAATACATCTTATAAAAACATCCTAGTATATTTATGATACTGGTGTTGTTACAAAATAAATGAATAAAAAGAGTTTAGGGGGTTGGAGAAGAAAAATAAAACAAAACAACATTAGAGAAGACATTACCTCAAAATCGGGTAACTCTTTTTGATTTGAGCCAAAGGCTTCCTTGGGAAGAGTTCTGCCCAATGTGAGGCTTCTAGGAGTAATAGGGGGAAGTTGGGAGAGTATTTGGGCAGAGTTTGGCCGAGCCAAATGGCTTGAATGTGTAAATGAGGTGGGAGAGGTGGGGGACTTTTATTAGTGGAGAGGAGGGGCACTCTTGGAAAGTAAAGAAAAGTCACTTTATTATAAAATGAGTTTCGGATTTTAGAGGTCCCACACTTATATAATTAGAGGATAAGATGATAAGGGTTCGAAATCTACTCATCCAATAGGTTTTTGACAAGTGTACGCATTGGATTTTACATTATCTTTCCATTTTATTTAAATCGTTAAATAATTAAGTCATCGCCGCATCATCATGATGTCATAAATAATTTAATTTATTTAATTTCTAAAAATTATAAAAAAAATACTATGATGTAGGAAATCTTTGTATCTTTCTAATGAATATTTATAGTCAAAATTTGGACATGTGTAACCCCACTTAAAAACTGTTTTAGTAAAACAACTCATGTTTGTGTCAATTTAATTTTAACATTAAATAAATATATATTAATGTCATTTTCCAACCAAAGTGGCTCAATGGGGTCCCAAAGTTGACCCATGGGTTGTCTTGGTCGGACATGACTCATCCAATAGGAGTAGGACAAGTGTCAAGATCATATCATATTATTAAAACATTGTTTTTACCTTAAACTACACTAATTACCTCTAATCGCGATTAAGAACTTAAAAGTTACTATTCACCAAAAAATTATATAAATCTCATTGAACCACATTTTACTTCTTAATGAAAAACATGTATGTCGGATTTTTGAAAATAAAATCACAGAAGTGGTAATATTTCATTTAAACGAAAAATTAGTTATTTAACTACCACTTAGTGGTTTCACTATTCATCAAAAATTGAAGTTTTTCAGAACAATGCCAAAATTTAACCCTAAGCTATAATAGATATTCCAAATTCAAAAATGATGTCTATTTTACAAAATTCCCAGCATATAAGTTTCATTAGTTAATTTTATAATTAATTCCCATTGTCACAACAAATAGCGTGTTTTTAAGAAACAATTTATATCAAAAGATTGGGAATTGTTTAAGTCTAATTTCAATGTTAAATTAATTATAATGACCACCATTGGATAAAATGGTAAAAATATATTCTAATTATACTTTAAAACCACTAAATAGTATAACTTATCACAATAAATTATTTTGATTAAAAAAGCTTTTTTAAGTATTTTTCACTATTTATAAAAAATTAGATGTTCTCAGAAAAATACCAAAAATTCAACATAGGCTAATTTCGATATTACGAATCCAAAAATGAAGTCCATTTTGAAATATAAAATTTCTATAATTTTAAAAAGTGGTTATTACTATTCATAACGACTACTTTAATTGCTTGTGGTGTGTGTTAGAGCTCGAGGTTGCGTACAACACACGCTATTGCATTATTCGAAGGGAAACGTATCGTGGAAGGTTGGGGTGTTAGATTCTCCCCTCCTTCAATAAATTGCGTCCTCGCAATTTGAAATTTTTTCTTTGAAAATAAAAGGTTGAAAAGAGAAAATACCATTGTGTAAAACCCACATCGGAAATAAGATTAATAAAATTTAGCCTTAATAAGAGGGAAATGGAAATAAGAATGTCACCACCAAATTATGATCTCGATAAGGAGAACACTGGTGGCAATTAGAGACATATAATTGGAGGAAAAACGTAAATATTCATAGGGAGTGATTGAGGTCATCAATCACAATCAACTGTTAAATTGAGGGCCTCAAAGTCTTCAATTTATGTTGATCATCAGTTCAACAAGACATAATGTATTAGGATAACACATTTTTTTTGTTTTAATATCCCTTTACTAATGTTTAAGAATTAATTTATTCATTGAATAAGAGATAGGTATATATATATTTATGCTTGACAATTAGAGTTTCAACCTTCAACTCATCTTTCACTCAAAAAGATAATAGAACTCAAAAATATTCTACTTATCCTAATTGTATAATGTTCCAAATGTTAACACATACCATTTAGATTAGTAGAATTATTTTGTAATAACCAGGGACTTCCTGTAGGCTAGTGGTAGGAAATAAAGGCATGTCGCACTATGGTTGTGGGTTCGATTCTTGCAGCTTTGTCTGACACGATGGGTTATGCCCCACCCTGCAGGTTGTCCTTTTCCTAAAACTACAGTATTATAATATTCCAAAAATAATCTTCAGAAATGCTTTAACCGTAAACAATACTATCCATGGTTCAACTTAATCCATTCCAACCTTAATAGTTATCCAAAATACCTCCATCCAGACTTTCCCTAAAAGGTCTCTAAATTCCAAAATCAATTGTAACATCAGATTCCCCAAACAAAGAAAAGTTTCTCTTATTGTCACATACTAAAAATATGATTACCTTAATCATATTAAACACTTAATGAAAAAAACATGTACTGCAGTACAATCCTTATATATATCACTTTATTCTTATAACCATAATCTAGTTCTTGAGTCCAAAAACACAAATACAATAATTATTCAACTTCATCTGTAGTAACACCATAAGCTTGGCCTTGATCCCTTGGCCTTTTCTGAGGTAAGTTTCCCTGACGCTTAGGACATTCATTTGCATAATGACCCATTTCTCTACAATTGTAGCATTCAACTTTTATAGCCTCTTTCTTTCCCTTGCAATCACGAGCCTGGTGACTCTTTTCTCCACATTTATAACAAACTCCCATTCCTTTTAGGCAAGTACCAGGGTGATTCTTCCCACAATTATCACATAATGGAAAATCCTTCTTTCCCTTTTTCCCTTTATCTGTCTCTTGTTCCACCGTTCTCTTCTTCTCTTGCTTTACTTTGTTTTCATAAGACTTAGAGAATTCCTTTTCTGTCTTGATAGCACACGAGACAATATCCTCGTATGATGAGAAGGATTGTGATACTAAAGCTCGACGGAGAAATGATTTTAACCCATCAAAGAAATGATCAATCTTACTCCTTGGGTTACGTATATAATCGGCAGCATGCCTCGCTAACCTTGTAAAGTTAGCCTCATACTTTGCGACATTCTCATCCTCCTTCTTCCTCAGACTCAGAAATTGCCTTCCCAAATCTGCTAGATGGTCACGAGGAAAGTATTTTTCTAAGAAAAGCTCTTTGAACTCCCTCCATTCCATATTCGATATGTCATCATCTTCCTTTGTGTTTTGAATCAGCGACCACCACTGATCGGCATCTCCTGTGAGGCGGTAAACTGTCATGACAACCTTCTCGTTTTCACTACTCCCCAAGGCATGGAATATTTTCTCTAAGGAATTTATCCATTGCTCAGATACTATAGGATTTGTACTCCCATTGAAGGTTAGTGGTTGTTGCCTCATGAAGCGGTCTAACATTGATCCTCAACGTTGTGGATCAGGGTGATCCATACGAGTAAGGTTATTATTCATAACTTGAGTGAGTTGTCCCAGTATGGTAATAAGTTGATCAGCACCAGTTATATCTCCAGATCCACAATAATTATCTTGAGCAAGAGGGCAATCCCTACACGGAGTTCGTGCATTGATACGGTTTCCATTCCTTCCACTAGGCGCCATTTCTAAACAATGGCATAAACTAGATTAGTTTATGAATCAAAATACATAATTCCATACTTGTAAAAAACATTACATAAATTGAACTATTTATGGATATAATCCATAATCATAAAAAGAAATGTTTTCTTTGAGGAAGTATATACTCATAACCCTTCATAGTGGTTTGTAAATAAAATGAGAATTATCCTAAGCATATCCCCCGGGAGTGTTGTAACCAAGATTGCAGCAAGGCCCATTGTCGTGCACCAGTTCTCGTTCGAGTCTAGCTCAAAGCGGTGTTTTCGGGTTTTACCCATAGGTACATCTGTGCCAGAGCCGCCTCTACCTGCTCGTATCCAGATAGGGATTTATTGCTCGGAAAACTCATAACATCTCTATAATACCAAAATTCTAGGAAGTTCTTCTATACTAATCCTCAGAGTCTATATTCGGGCTATGTGATCTAATCAGAGTTTATCTAAATCTAGCTTCCAAGGTTAGTACTAAACTGCCTTTGATACCAACTGTAACGCCCCGACCACAGCTACCTAGAGCCGGTGCATTACTTCGTAACATTGGCATGATCACAAAAGATCAAGTCTCGAAAGACCGATTAGTTTAGTAGCCTTGGAAACACTAGATACATTCATAAATGGTACATTACATCATAAGGTAAAAAACTACAATAACAAAGTCTTCATAGTCCACACTCATTTCCTCTTCTGACTATCCCTGCAGGTCATTCATAAAATACTTCTTCACATCCTGGAAAATATTAAAACATTGAAAGGGGTGAGCTCAGATGCTCAGTAAGGATAACAATATTGCGGAAGCTTTCATAAATAAAAATTAACATTTAAGGCAATGTATAACTAAAACAAAAGCCTTTTAAACTTGAACTTCAACATAATATGGCAAAAGTAAAATGAGATAATGCCATTCACTTCTTCACATGGATATTCTACTCGTCGAATAATCACATGCAATATCAATAACCACTTTCATAATGAGGGAATGTATAATGCCAGACTTTCTGAAACATTTTGTCAAGGCCTCGGCCAAGACGTCTAAAATGATTAAGGCCTCGGCCGAAACCATAAATCAAATTGGGAAAGGGCCTCGGACAATTCCACGTCTAGTTGTCTCATGAGACCTACCGATATAATTTTTTAGAAGATACTTACGTTTAAAATTGCTCAAATATAATCCAGTGTTTTTCTGAAAACATTATGCATGCTTTTGAAAACAAAATAACTAATTCTGAGACTTCTCGACTAATTACAGGCCATGATGGGTCCATGCCCAATCCCTTCCTGTCTACCACACTCGAGAGTCAGGTTTTCTAAAAACATTTTTAAGCTTGCGTTAAATACGTATACATTTGCACTGGATTTTCATATATTGGAGAGAAATATCTCTTTTTTGAAATTATTTAAAAATCACATAATTATAAAAGAAAACCTTTTGAATAAACGTAAAAGTCAAAGGGGTTTATACACCGTATAAAAGAAATTTGTGTATAAAACAAAAAATGTCTCAATGGGTGGTGATTGAGACGAAGTCCTTAAAAAGATCATTTTTTATAATGTAGGTCTATTATGGGTATTTACTATAATTACACATAAATAATGTAAAAATATAAGATAGGACATAATAATATCATGAAATAATTTGAAAGTGGGAGATTAACCCAAAGAATGGAAGTTCGGTTATGAAATTCCTTTACAAAGATCTTTTTATAAATAAAATAGTTCTATTATGTCTATTCACTATAAGTACACATAAAGAAAGTAAAAAAAATACAAGATAGGGCATAACAATATCATAACATAATTTGAAAGTAGGAGATTACCCAAAGAATGAAAATTGGGTTAAGAAGTTCCCTTACCTCGTGTCTGACTTGACTCAACCGTTCTTTAACCTCCTGAATAATAAACTAGAGTTAATATATACCTTATTAATAACCATTTTCAATTTCATTATCCTTTTTATATCACTTATTACAATGATATGAACATTATGTAATTATTTAAGTTAATAACGGTCCTTTTGTCGATCTTTTGTACTTGAGTCAACAATAAACTTATTATAATTACAAGTTGTTTATGTGGTAGAATATCCATTATCTCCAGAATTAAATTCATGATTTAGATGTCATATATATCATATATATCCAGTATATACATTCATTTATTACATTACGTAACATTTAGACGTAATAAATGCAATGCACCGTTCATGGAGACGGTAAGCCGTACGTACGCATGAACACTACTTTCATTTATATTTAATATTTAATGGAATGAAATCATAATGATATAAATGTATAATATAATTCCAGTATAATATAGTTTATAATACCATTTACTCCATCCTTTATACATCCCACATATGGCATTAACGATTCAAATCACTTTGAGGGGGCGGTAGTCCGCACTTCCTAAAATGAAATTATCGCGTTTACCCATAATGTAAATCATAAAGTATGCCATAAATGAGAAATACAGAAGCATAAGTAAAACATAAACATATTATATATCATATATAAAAATAGTGACATCTTAATGGCCACCTTTTAAGGTGTTATATGAGTGTTGAACAATCATCGTTTCGTGAGGCAGAAATTCGCCATCCACAGAAACCGTATGTTCTTTAACCATTAGATGTAGGTGTGTGTAAGTGTAGCTCGAATCCTTCTTATAAAAACATCCTAGTATATTGAGGATACTGGTTTTGTTACAAAATGAATGAATAAAAAGAGTTTAGGGGGTTGGAGAAGAAAAATAAAACAAAACAACATTAGAGAAGACATTACCTCAAAATCGGGTAACTCTTTTTGATTTGAGCCAAAGGCTTCCTTGGGAAGAGTTATGCCCAAAGTGAGGCTTCTAGGAGTAATTGGGGGAAGTTTCGAGAGTATTTGGGCAGAGGTTGGCCGAGCCAAATGGCTTGAATTTGTAAATGAGGTGGGAGAGGTGGGGGCCTTTTATAAGTGGAGAGGAGGGGCACTCTTGGAAAGTAAAGAAAAGTCACTTTATTATAAAAAGAGTTTCGGATTTTAGAGGTCCCACACTTATATAATTAGAGGATAAGATGATAAGGGTTCGAAATCTACTCATCCAATAGGTTTTTGACAAGTGTACGCATTGGATTTTACATTATCTTTCCATTTTATTTAAATCATTAAATAATTAGGTCATCGCCGCATCATCATGATGTCATAAATAATTTAATTTATTTAATGTCTAAAAATTATAAAAAAAATAATATGATGTAGGAAATATTTTTATCTTTCTAATTAATATTTATAGTCAAAATTTGGACTTGTGTAACCCCACTTAAAAACTGTTTTAGTAAAACAACTCATGTTTGTGTCAATTTAATTTTCACATTAAATAAATATATATTAATGTCATTTTCCAACCAAAGTGGCTCCATGGGGTCCCCAAGTTGACCCATGGGTTGTCTTGGTCGGCCATGACTCATCAAATAGGAGTAGGACAAGTGTCAATCTCATATCATATTATTAAAACATTGTTTTTACCTTAAACTACACTAATTACCTCTAATCGCGATTAAGAACTTAAAAGTTACTATTCACCAAAAAATTATTTTAATCTCATTGAACCACATTTTACTTCTTAATGACAACCATGTATGTCGGATATTTGAAATTAAAATCACAGAAGTGGTAATATTTCATTTAAACGAAAAATCAGTTATTTAACTACCACTTAGTGGTTTCACTATTCATCAAAAATTGAAGTTTTTCAGAACAATGCCAAAATTTCACCCTAATATATAATTGATATTTCAAATTCAAAAATGATGTCTGTTTTAGAAAATTCCAAAAATATAAGTTTCATTAGTTAATTTTATAATTAATTCCCGCTGTCACAACAAATAGCGTGTTTTTAAGAAACAATTTATATCAAAAGATTGGCAATTGTTTATGTCCAATTTCAATGTTAAATTAATTCTAATGACCACCATTGGATAAAATGGTAAAAATATATTCTAATTATACTTTAAAACCACTAAATAGTATAATTTATCACAATAAATTATTTTGATTAAAAAAGATGTTTTAAGTATTTTTCACTATTCATAAAAAATTAGAAGTTCTCAGAAAAATACCAAAAATTCAACATAGGCTAATTTCGATATTACGAATCCAAAAATGAATTCCATTTTGAAATATAAAATTTCTATAATTTTAAAAAGTGGTTATTACTATTCATAACGGCTACTTTAATTGGTTGTGGTGTGTGATAGAGCTCGAGGTTGCGTACAACACACGCTATTGCATTATTCGAAGGGAAACGTACCGTGGAAGTTTGGGGTGTTACATTCTCCCCTCCTTCAATAAATTGCGTCCTCACAATTTGAAATTTTTTCTTTGAAAATAAAAGGTTGAAAATAGAAAATACCTTTGTGTAAAACCCATATCAGAAATAAGATTAATAAAATTTAGCCTTAATAAGAGGGAAATGGAAATAAGAAAGTCACCACCAAATTATGATCTCAATAAGGAGAACATTGGTGGAAATTAGAGACATATAATTGGAGGAAAAACGTAAATATTCATAGGGAGTGATTGAGGTCATCAATCACAATCAACTGTCAAATTGAGGGCCTCAAAGTCTTCAATTTATGTTGATCATCAGTTCAACAAGACATAATGTATTAGGATAACACATTTTTTTGTTTTAATATCCCTTTACTAATGTTTAAGAATTAATTTATTCATTGAATAAGAGATAGGTATATATATATTTATGCTTGACAATTAGAGTTTCAACCTTCAACTCATCTTTCACTCAAAAAGATAATAGAACTCAAAAATATTATACTTATCCTAATTGTATAAGGTTCCAAATGTTAACACATACCATTTAGATTAGTAGAATTATTTTGTAATAACCAGGGACTTCCTGTAGGCTAGTGGTAGGAAATAATGGCCTGTCGCACTATGGTTGTGGGTTCGATTCTTGCAGCTTTGTACGACACGATGGGTTATGCCCCACCCTGCAGGTTGTCCTTTTCCTAAAACTACAGTATTATAATATTCCAAAAATAATCTTCAGAAATGCTTTAACCTTAAACAATACTATCCATGGTTCAACTTAATCCATTCCAACCTTAATAGTTATCCAAAATACCTCCGTCCAGACTTTCCCTAAAAGGTCTCTAAATTCCAAAATCAATTGTAACATCAGATTCCCCAAACAAAGAAAAGTTTCTCTTATTTTCACATACTAAAAATATGATTACCTTAATTATATTAAAACCTTAATGAAAACAACATGTACTGCAGTACAATCCTTATATATATCACATTATTCTTATAACCATAATCTAGTTCTTGAGTCCAAAAACACAAATACAATAATTATTCAACTTCATCTGTAGTAACACCATAAGCATGGCCTTGATCCCTTGGCCTTTTTTGAGGTATGTTTCCCTGACGCTTAGGACATTCATTTGCATAATGACCCATTTCTCTACAATTGTAGCATTCAACTTTTATAGCCTCTTTCTTTCCCTTGCAATCACGAGCCTGGTGACTCTTTTCTCCACATTTATAACAAACTCCCATTCCTTTTAGGCAAGTACCAGGGTGATTCTTCCCACAATTATCACATAATGGAAAATCCTTCTTTCCTTTTTTCCCTTTATCTGTCTCTTGTTCCACCGTTCTCTTCTTCTCTTGCTTTACTTTGTTTTCATAAGACTTAGAGAATTCCTTTTCTGTCTTGATAGCACACGAGACAATATCCTCGTATGATGAGAAGGATTGTGATACTAAAGCTCGATGGAGAAATGGTTTTAACCCATCAAAGAAATGATCAATCTTACTCCTTGGGTTACGTATATAATCGGCAGCATGCCTCGCTAACCTTGTAAAGTTAGCCTCATAATTTGCGACATTCTCATCCTCCTTCTGCCTCAGACTCAGAAATTGCCTTTCCATATCTGCTCGATGGTCACGAGGAAAGTATTTTTCTAAGAAAAGCTCTTTGAACTCCCTCTATTCCATATTCGATACGTCATCATCTTCCTTTGTGTTTTGAATCAGCGACCACCACTGATCGACATCTCCAGTGAGGCGGTAAACTGTCATGACAACCTTCTCCCTTTCACTACTCCCCAAGGCATGGAATATTTTCTCTAAGGAATTTATCCATTGCTCAGCTACTATAGGATTTGTAATCTCATTGAAGGTTGGTGGTTGTTGCCTCATGAAGCGGTCTAACATTGATCCTCCATGTTGTAGATCAGGGTGATCCATACGAGTAAGGTTATTATTCATAACTTGAGTGAGTTGTCCCAGTATGGTTATAAGTTGATCAGCACCAGTTGTATCTCCAGATCCACAATAATTATCTTGAGCAGGAGGGAAATCCCTACACGGAGTTCGTGCATTGATACGGTTTCCATTCCTTCCACTAGGCGCCATTTATAAACAATGGCATAAACTAGATTAGTTTATGAATCAAAATACATAATTCCATACTTGTAAAATACTTTAAATAAATTGAACTATTTATGGATATAATCCATAATCATAAAAAGAAATGTTTTCTTTGAGGAAGTATATACTCATAACCCTTCATAGTGGTTTGTAAATAAAATGAGAATTATCCTAAGCGTATCCCCCGGGAGCGTCGTAACCAAGAGTGCAGAAAGGCCCGTTGTCGTGCACCAATTCCCATTCGAGTCTATCTCAAAGCGGTGTTTTCGGGTTTTACCCATAGGTACATCTGTTCCAGATCCGCCTCTACCTGCTCGTATCCAGATAGGGATGTATTGCTCGGAAAACTCATAACATCTCTATAATACCAAAATTCTAGGAAGTTCTTCTATACTAATCCTCAGAGTCTATCTTTGGGCTATGTGCTCTAATCGGAGTTTATCTAAATCTAGCTTCCAAGGTTAGTACTAAACTGCCTCTTATACCAACTGTAACGCCCCGACCCCAGATACCCAGAGCTGGTGCATTACTTTGTAACATTGGCATGATCACAAAAGATCAAGTCTCGAAAGACCGATTAGTTTAGTAGCCTTGAAAACACAAGATACATTCATAAATGGTACATTACATCATAAGGTAAAAAACTACAATAACAATGTCTTCATAGTCCAAACTCATATCCTCTTCTAACTATCCCTACAGGTCATTCATAAAATACTTCTTCACATCCTGGAAAATATTAAAACATTGAAAGGGGTGAGCTCAGATGCTCAGTAAGGATAACAATATTATGGAAGCTTTCATAAATAAACATTAACATTTAAGGCAATGTATAACTAAAACAAAAGCCTTTTAAAATTGAACTTCAACATAATATGGCAAAAGTAAAATGAGATAATGCCATTCACTTCTTCACATGGATATTCTACTGGTCGAATAATCACATGCAATATCAATAACCTCTTTCATAATGAGGGAATGTATAATGCCAAACTTTCTGAAACATTTTTTCAAAGCCTCGGCCAAGACGTCTAAAATGATTAAGGCCTCGGCCAAAACCATAAATCAAATTGGGAAAGGGCCTCGGCCAATTCCACGTCTAGTTGTCTCATGAGACCTACCGATGTAATTTTTTAGAAGATACTTATGTTTAAAATTGCTCAAATATAATCCAGTGTTTTTCTGAAAACATTATGCAAGCTTCTGAAAACAAAATAACTAATTCTGAGACTTCTCGACTAATTACAGGCCATGATGGGTCCATGCCCAATCCCTTCCTGTCTACCACACTCGAGAGTCGGGTTTTCTGAAAACATTTTTAAGCTTGCGTTAAATACGTATACATTTGCACTGGATTTTCATATATTGGAGAGAAATATCTCTTTTTTGAAATCATTTAAAAATCACATAATTATAAAAGAAAACCTTTTGAATAAATGTAAAAGTCAAAGGGGTTTATACACCGTATAAAAGAAATTTGTGTATAAAACAAAAAATGTCTCAATGGGTGGTGATTGAGACGAAGTCCTTAAAAAGATCATTTTTTATAAAGTAGGTCTATTATGGGTATTCACTATAATTACACATAAATAATGTAAAAATATAAGATAGGACATAATAATATCATGAAATAATTTGAAAGTAGGAGATTAACCCAAAGAATGGAAGTTGGGTTATGAAATTCCCTTAAAAAGATCTTTTTATAAATAGAATAGTTCTATTATGTGTATTCACTATAAGCACACATAAAGAAAGTAAAAAAATACAAGATAGGGCATAACAATATCATAACATAATTTGAATGTAGGAGATTACCCAAAGAATGAAAATTGGGTTAAGAAGTTCCCTTACCTCGTGTCTGACTTGACTCAACCGTTCTTTAACCTCCTGAATAATAAACTAGAGTTAATATATACCTTATTAAGAACCATTTTCAATTTCATTATCCTTTTTATATCACTTATTACAATGATATGAACATTATGTAATTATTTAAGTTAATAACGGTCGTTTTGTCGATCTTTGGTACTTGAGTCAACAATAAACTTCTTATAATTACAAGTTGTTTATGTGGTAGAATATCCATTATCTCCAGAATTATATTCATGATTTAGATGTCATATATATCATATATATCCAGTATATTCATTCATTTATAACATTACGTAACATTTAGACGTAAGAAATGAAATGCACCGTTCATGGAGACGGTAAGCCGTACGTACGCATGAACGCTACTTTCATTTCTATTTAATATTTAATGGAATGAAATCATAATGATATAAATGTATAATATAATTCCAGTATAATATAGTGTATAATACCATTTACTCCATCCTTTATACATCCCACATATGGCATTAACGATTCAAATCACTTTGAGGGGGCGGTAGTCCGAGCTTCCTAAAATGAAATTATCGCGTTTACCCATAATGTAAATCATAAAGTATGCCATAAATGAGAAATACAGAAGCATAAGTAAAACATAAACATATTATATATCATATATAAAAATAGTGACATCTTAATGGCCACCTTTGAAGGTGTTATATGAGTGTTGAACAATCATCGTTTCGTGAGGCAGAAATTCTCCATCCACAGAAACCGTATGTTCTTTAACCATTAGATGTAGGTGTGTGTAAGTGTAGCTAGAATACTTCTTATAAAAACATCCTAGTATATTGAGGATACTGGTGTTGTTACAAAATAAATGAATAAAAAGAGTTTAGGGGGTTGGAGAAGAAAAATAAAACAAAACAACATTAGAGAAGACATTACCTCAAAATCGGGTAACTCTTTTTGATTTGAGCCAAAGGCTTCTTTGGGAAGAGTTCTGACCAAAGTGAGGCTTCTAGGAGTAAGAGGGGGAAGTTGGGAGAGTATTTGGGCAGAGTTTGGCTGAGCCAAATGGCTTGAATGTGTAAATGAGGTGGGAGAGGTGGGGGCCTTTTATAAGTGGAGAGGAGGGGCACTCTTGGAAAGTAAAGAAAAGTCACTTTATTATAAAATGAGTTTCGGATTTTAGAGGTCCCACACTTATATAATTCGAGGATAAGATGATAAGGGTTCGAAATCTACTCATCCAATATGTTTTTGACAAGTGTACACATTGGATTTTACATTATCTTTCCATTTTATTTAAATCGTTAAATAATGAGGTCATCGCCGCATCATCATGATGTCATAAATAATTTAATTTATTTAATGTCTAAAAATTATAAAACAAATACTATGATGTAGGAAATATTTTTATCTTTCTAATTAATATTTATAGTCAAATTTGGACTTGTGTAACCTCACTTAAAAATTGTTTTAGTAAAACAACTCATGTTTGTGTCAATTTAATTTTAACATTAAATAAATATATATTAATGTCATTTTCCAACCAAAGTGGCTCCATGGGGTCCCCAAGTTGACCCATGGGTTGTCTTGGTCGGCCATGACTCATCCAATAGGAGTAGGACAAGTGTCAAGCTCATATCATATTATTAAAACATTGTTTTTACCTTAAACTACACTAATTACCTCTAATCGCGATTAAGAACTTAAAAGTTACTATTCACCAAAAAATTATTTTAATCTCATTGAACCACATTTTACTTCTTAATGACAACCATGTATGTCGGATTTTTGAAAATAAAATTACAGAAGTGGTAATATTTCATTTAAACAAAAAATCAGTTATTTAACTACCACTTAGTGGTTTCAATATTCATCAAAAATTGAAGTTTTTCAGAACAATGCCAAAATTTCACCCTAAGCTATAATTGATATTCCAAATTAAAGAATGATCTATATTTTACAAAATTACAAACATATAAGTTTCATTAGTTAATTTTATAATTAATTCCCGCTGTCACAACAAATAGCGTGTTTTTAAGAAACAATTTATATCAAAAGATTGGCAATTGTTTATGTCCAATTTCAATGTTAAATTAATTCTAATGACCACCATTGGATAAAATGGTAAAAATATATTCTAATTATACTTTAAAACCACTAAATATTATAATTTATCACAATAAATTATTTTGATTAAAAAAGTTGTTTTAAGTATTTTTCACTATTCAAAAAAATTAGAAGTTCTCAGAAAAATACCAAAAATTCAACATAGGCTAATTTCGATATTACGAATCCAAAAATTAAGTCCATTTTGAAATATAAAATTTCTATAATTTTAAAAAGTGTTTATTAATATTCATAACGGCTACTTTAATTGGTTGTGGTGTGTGTTAGAGCTCGAGGTTGCGTACAACACACGCTATTGCATTATTCGAAGGGAAACGTACCGTGGAAGCTTGGGGTGTTACAGTGATCAGTGAGATTCGCCTCTGCCGGCCTTCTGTACTCGGGAAGGCGCACAATCCCTTGCTCTAGAGCACTTCAGAAGTAGCCAGGGACCTGATTTCCGTTGAACGATTAAGTCTGGTGCCTTCTTTCCAGATAGGGGACCCTAGGGGCCTGTCCCTAACGAGGGGCCGGAGGGGCCTGCCGAGGAGGCGGCACCTAATTGTCTCGCCTGGGTGGCGGTGGCGCATTGCGCGGGGGAACCTGTCAGTTCTGAGGCGGTCACTGCTGGGCAGGAGCCTGTTCTTGAGGTGGAGGACCTCTACGGGGTTGCGGGGATGGTGCCGCTAGCAGTAAATCCTGCCGCCTAGGGGCTTCTATTTGGGCCACTGTGGCGTGTTCAGCCCTGGTGGTCCTCCTGGCTAGGATCATAGGGGGAAACGAATGTGCCTGACTAGCCTGTTGCAGAGCTTCCTCAAGCCGCTGAGCCTTGTCTGAGAAATCTACGAACCCTCTAGGGTAGTTCTGGGTAATCAGGGAGGGTACTAGCTCCATTTTGACGTTCCCCACACACATCGTCAGTAATTTCTCCTGAGTCAGTGGCATATCGATGGAATACATAAGTCCCTTCCACCGGGCGATGAAATCTGCAACCTTCTCATCAGGCATTTCCTTGCACTTGAAGAGGTCTGCAATGCTGGTCTTCCGCGTGGTGGAGCTGAACTGGTATAAGAACTTCTGACAGAGATCCTCCCAACCGATCACCGATCCGATGGGGAGCTAGCTGTACCGGGCGAATTCTGGACCTTCCAATGTATGTACGAAACACCGGAGTTTTGCGGCTTCTTGCTGAGCCGGGGTCCCCAGCATGGGGCCACACATGGAGGAAAAATGAGCCAAGTGCTTCGGCGGGTCCCCTGTCCCGTTGAAGGGTGAGAAAGTGGGGTTCCCAAAACCCGGGGGCACAGGCATATCATCCACCCACGCGGGATACGGCTTGCCATCCGATGGGACCGCCACCTGCCACGTTTCTAACGCTTTGAGGCGGGCTGTGAGTGATGCTATAAGATCATGCGGGTGGGGGTCCCTGTCTTGACGGGGATCCCTAACCACAAGTGTGTTGCCAGGTTCTTCAACATGGTAGATGGATTTGGCAGCTCGTGGATCAATTGACGGAACGACTTGCAGGGCGAATGGGGGAACCCGGACTGGATTCTTCAGATTGCCCCGTCGTTCGGGGGGGGGGGGGGGGTTTGGCATGACCTATCACGCCCTCTTGCCATAAGTTCCGGCTTCTTCCCTGTCTGCGGCAGTAGCATGATCAGGGTTGCCCGGAGGCATCTCACCGGGGGGAAATTGTTCCTGCCCCTACTGCCCCGGCCTGGGATTACCATAGTCGGGTCGCCGCTCTGCGGCGCGCTCAGCAAAGAGTTCGTCAACCAGCCTCTTATGCTTAGCAAGTTGCTGGCGTAACGTGGCCTTCTCGGGGTCTTCTTCTGTTTTCTGCACAGATGCAGACGGGTCGGAGTGCTTGACAGTTCTGACGTGCTCCTTACCCTTGCCGGTATTTCGACCGAGTACCAGTGACTCGGTGGGTACGGGGAGGCCTAGCAGGTTCCTCTGCTGACGCGTAACCCTCCCTCATGGGTCCCACAGTGGCGGTACGCCCTCGGGGGGTAAGTCTCCATCATGTAATTCAAGCTCATCTTCCTTGTCCACTACGTTATCCATGTGGACTGTGACCCCTCTCGAGGGCATGTCCTCTATGTCGCATAGAGAATCGGGCTGCTGTCGGATAGGGTCAAAGGGGAGAGCAGCATAGTGTCCCCAACCACGGACATGCACATGGGGGGTAGCTTCCCTGACGATTCTGCGGAGTACTTTGAAACTCTGAACACATTTCCGTTGAAGGGAGCTCTAACAGCCTGGTGACTCGCGGTGCTGGGCCACAAGGAGTGCGGCCAAATCGATTAGGCGGCATTGCTCACCGATTTCTTCGAAGTGCTCTCGACTTCTAGGGTACACCACCCGTTCGTAACGAAGGCAGAAGTGTCTCGCCCATAGGGTTCGACAAAAGCACCCCACTTCTTCGGGGGTAAGGGATTCTGGTGCGCGAAAGTTCAGCGCTGTCGTCGGCCAGAACTTCTCCGGGAAGTAATCTGCTGCGAGGATACTCCAGAAGCTCCTGGGTTCAGACTTAGGGTCTGGCCCTGTATTGCCCCAATCATCAACCGGGGGAGGCTGAGGGACCGGTAGCGGTACCGAGGCGGAACTCTGGGATAGAAAACTCGGCGGCGGAGAATACGGAGAACAAGCTGACTGGCCGCCGAATTCCGGGCCATCCTCTGAAGAGTAAGGTGACCTGGCCACGATGTCACGATACGATGGGCTGATAGCCTCAGCTTCCGGCATAGGAGTCGCAGCTACCGGTGACAGGTCATGTCGTCTCTCTACCTCTATTGGCCCCCAAAATAGCTCTTTGTGGTCTCTGGTAGAGGTAGAGGGTGCTTCTGGTGACAGTGGCGGTGATTGTGTGGTCGAGACCTGCGGAATTCCCAAGATTTCATTCTCCTGGATGTACCTACGGAGAGAGATGAGAATCTGGTGGACCTCATATTCTGGGAGAATGAGGCTAACACGTCTGGTTCCTGCCCCAGTCCTTGGTACGGAGGATTGGAGAGAAGGTTCCATCGCTGAGTCTTATTCTGCTTCAGATTCGGAGAAGTGGGCAGGTTTGATCTCCAACCGGGCCTTCTCAGGATTCTTCTTGTGGCGGCGACGACCCACTCACCAACCCCGGGGTGGCTCTTCGGGACAGGGTTGATCCCTATCATGTAGTCTCGGGGCGGCGCTGGCGCCATGGCGGAGAGTGCCCCCACTTGAGATCGCTGAGGTGCGAGGGACACCAGGGAAAATGTCTAAAGGTACATGGGGAGGACCTCCATGGACAGCACCCATGTGGGTGGAGCCTCTGTTGGAATCGGCAGGAGCATGGGGAGGACCTCCATGGTCGATGCGGGCGGAGCGAGGCTGACCTTCACTCCTCGAGTTTATGGGGCGAGGAGGACCTTCACCGGTTGTAGAGAGGACATAGGGAGGGCCCCCAAGTTGGATAAGGACTGGGTGGGAAGTGCCTTCAGATCGATGGTCAGGGGCAGGAGGATGGACTCCATACCCTATATAGTGGGCGCGAGAATGGTTTCCGCGCCGAGCGTCACTGCCGCTGGGCAGGTCTTCCTTCGGGATGGGGGTAGCACGAGGCATACCTCTATGACAAGCTTCGAAGCGGGGAAGGACCATGCTCTGTGGAGTAGTGGTACGGGGAGGTCCTCTGTATGGGGTGACATCACCACGGGTTAGTTCGCGGCGATCACCACTCGGGCCTGCAACCCAGAGAGTCAACCCAGCCTGCCTGTGGGGCAGTTGGGGTCTCGATCCTGGTTGGGTGTAGGAGTTCCCCTGCTCGGTGTATGAAGAGACTTCATGATGCACGTAGGTGGTGGCGCGGGCCACTGTAGCTGTTGACATTGACGCATCAGGGCGAGCGTCCTCAACCCGGGCCAGGCGTTGACGTCGGGTCAGGTGAGCTGGTGCAGGTGGTGCAGGGGCATGGCCTACCTTCTCTTTCTGCGGAGATGGACGGCGGCACTAACGCGGCCAGGAGGGGGCTCATTTCTGTAGCCCTTGGGTCGGGACCCTGAGCGGGCTGAGCCGGACGACGCCCGCCTCTTCAGCGTAAGGCGAGGAGTCGTCAAGGCGTTCTGGGGACAGGCTCCCGAAAAGGTTGAACGTTGGGGTGGGAAGCAGGGGATCCCTACACGGCCTGTTAGGGCGGCGTTGATGGCGGGGCCTGGATGCCTCCAGGTCCAGGTGGGACATATCCCGAGTTGGGATGACCCCTTCCTCCTCGTACCTGCATTTGAGGTTGTTGATCACCCATCGCTGGATGATCTCTGATGGGGAAAGGGGACGTGGGCACCCCATGGTCCGCGATGTGGCGGCCGTCGTGGTGGTAGCGGCGCCATGCGGGGTGGCTGTGGCGATGTTTCCCCTGCCCCTGCGTAGGCTAGTGGGAGGTGATCGTGTCTCCGTAACAGCAACCTGGTTCCTGAGAAACGAAGGGATCAACTCATCAGCATTGAGAGGAAAAGGATTGAAAACCAGTGACCCAGCTTCCTTTAATTCTCCACTTCAATAAGAAGGATCCATGCCAACACGTTTCAGAACGGAGTGCCCCACGTTCTATTGCCCCGACTTCCGGTGAGTTTCACAACATGCCCGCTATTTGCTTGGCAGGACCAGGCGCCGGATATTTGGATCTGGTGACACGTCAATCTACTGGTGTCCCGAATGCTACTAATCTCCATATTGAGGAGAAGAATTTCACGTCGATTTCACCATTTCTGTTTCTGACACTTTAGCCGGGGCGCGCGCATCCGTCCGTCCGTGGAGGAGGACGCGCTGCGCTTGGTGCCCCGCGTTCCCTCTTTCCAAAGGCGGGCAACATTCGCTCCTTATTCAGGGACATCTGCTCCATGATCGAAACGGGATGATGGGTTGTCGGTTCTTCCTTCTTTGGATTCCTCCTCAGAAATCGTCACCTAGTCCGGGTCTCCCTCATAGATTTAATACGTTGTTCGTGAAACTCTTCCCAGTGCCATGTTTCCATGGGCGACGGTTAATTACACTGATTCTGTCGGGACATTCCAAAGGGTTCGGTCAGGGCAGCAACCATCAGTCAGGGGAGTAGTCACGTTGAGACATCAGCAGCATGTCTGGATGCTGGGGAACCTGGCATGTTTGTCTATTATCCCTGGTCATAGGGATTCTCGAGGGCGTGGAAGCCCGAGGCATCCCACATCGAGTGCGGGGAATTATATACCATAGACACATATTTGAGGTTTTCCTCAGCTTCCTGTGTTTTAACACAAGGAACGCCGCGAGTTTAATGTCCAGTAGAGACGAATTAGCCCGATCGGAGCATTAGCTAGAATAGATCGGATTGAGGGATTTCCCTTGAAGGGATGCCGATACTGGGGCCAGCCCATGGGCGGCTGTGAAGAGGAGCGTACCGACATGGTCTCACCGGGATATGATGATCCGGGCGAGAATCAGGATGGGTGATAGATGGATGAATGGAGTGGAGGGGGAATGAAATGGGACCATCACAAGGGCGACAGTGAAGTTGGGCTTGAGACTTGAAGAGGCTTCCTACGTATCCCCGTGGTAGGGAATCAAAGTCCGCGTAGTTCGGGATGGTTCTGGTGAACTGATGTGAAGGTGGAACTTGGCCCGATGGATGTCGTCAGCGAACCGACGTAAAGGTGGACCTTGGTCTTATGCGTCGTCGAACCGACATGGAGGTGGACCTTGGTCTGATGGGCATTGTCAGTGAACCGACGTGAAGGTGGACCTTGGTCTAATGGGTGGTGGGCTTGAACCTCGGGGAGGCTTCCTACGTACCATGCCTTTCCATGGATCAAAGACCTCGTAGTTCAAAGGGTTTCATCAGGGAACCGACGTGAAGGTAGACCCGTGGGTCCACTAGTGGTGGGCTTGAACCTCGTAGAGGATTCCTACGTACCACGTCTTGACATGGATAAAAGTCCTTGTAGTTCAAAGGATTGATGGAATACAGTTTAACGTCATGCGGGACAGTAGTGAACCTTGACATGAATAAACGATGGGTGGTTGGTGTCGACGAACCGACGTCAATGAGGGAACTTGGTCCAATGGGAGATGGGGGCTTGGCACACCGATAAGGAGACGGTCTAGTCCAATGATTGTTGGGCCTGAACCTCGGGGAGGCTTCCTATGTACCATGCCTTGACATGGATCAAAGTCCTCGTAGTACGGGTTGGTCACAATGGCCTGCTGTCAGACTGGAATGTAGTTTAAAGTCATGCCGGACAAGGGGCATATAGTTTAACATCATGCTGGATGAGGGTATGCAGTTTAACGTCATGCTGGATGAGGGAAAAACTCGACGTGAATTGAACGACCGAGTAATGTGGCTCGAATCTCATGGAGGCTTCCTACGTACCATGCCTTGACATGGATCAAAGTCCTCATAGTTCGCTGAGGGTGGGGGTCAGGGTCAGTGCTCACTCTAAGCCCACGTGAGTCATGCTCGGTGTGAGAAATAAGAGGTTGCAAGGACCTGACGATCACGTCGTGAAGGATGTGTCCGTGAGAAGCGAAGAGGGGCTTACGCATTAGGCGGCCCATGGTGCTAGGACTTACTCCAGGATGGAGGCCCGGAGTGCGACAAAGCGCAGCGAAAGACGGATTTGGGACCAATGATGGGAGGTGCCTCATTCCCTATCATGCCCTCCACTGACCATGGTAGTGTGGAAGTACGAAGATGCAGGGGTGCAGCCATCAGTTGGGGAACTAGGGTCGCCCTTCTTCTGAGAATATATGCCACTCCAATAAGGAGGATATCATCCCTTGTGGATGGGTAATTCCACTCCTGTGGAGAGGAGTGGCATAAACAATTTTGAGCTAGGGGGACCCTTCATGAGAGGCTCGAGGTCGGGTCACAGTTTAACATCATATGTTGAGGAGGTGGTGCTTGGCAGTTTAACGTCCTGCAGCTCGGATGAGGTGGGTTCACTCCGCACCCCTAGGACTTACAAAACCGGTACCCTCTGGTCCTTGGGGGAGGGAAGGTACTGGAAAGGCCATGGTCAAGGGGGGTTGTGGAGTGAACCATTGAGGGGTCCACATTAGCGTGGCTATGCGAAGAAGCAATAGCTGTTAGCATGCCTATAAGAAGAAGCATTAGGCAAAGCAATGCTATGAGTGGTATTGTCTGTGGGACTTTGAAATCACATCGTGCAAACCTGAAGGGTCACACGGGAAGAGGAATTGCCAAGAAAATGAGTGTGCTTCGCGAAGTGGAGTGCCTTTGCCTTATCATGGGGCATATGTATGAGTGGAGGGTGCTTCGCAAAGTGGAACAGTGTTCGCGGAGCACTGCCTCGCGAAGAAGAGGTGCCTCGCGAAGCGGGGTCCTGCAAAGCAGTGTGCCTCATGATGTGTAGTGATCCTGCTTTAGCATAGGGATCACTGGTACGGGTTGGGTGTTTCGCGAAGCATAAACGCTCCATAGCTGCCCGGGTTCCCTTGGGAATCCCCTTCCTTCGTGAATTCCCTGGAGCTTCGCGAAGGGCATCCCTCTCGGAAGAGGGGCTCAAAACGATTCAAAGCGAAGGCGTCACGCGAAGTAGAAGTACCTCACGGAACTCATGATTCCCGAGGGAAAAGGGTGCTTCGCGATTCGGGAGAGGAGAAGCCGAAAGGTCAGATTTTCCGTCTTTGGGACTCAGGGGGAGTCCAGTATTTATAGGGAAGGGGCACCACGAAGAAGAACTCGCGCGCCGCCTCAGGTACTTCGCGGTGCGCTCGCGAACGTCAACGTCGTCCGTGAAGCGTTACCACCTCTGGAGCTTCGCGGCGGGCTTGCAAACGTTAAATGTGTTCGCGTAGAGTTACAGCCTCTAGAGCTTCACGGTGGGCTCGTGAACGTCAAATGTGTTCGCGGAGAGTTACAGCCTCTGGAGCTTCGTGAGACCGCGATGCTCGGGGTGCTTCGCGGCGGTGCTTCGCGTTGGTGCTTCACGAGGCAGCGTGTCAGCCTTCTTTTTTGTTCCTTCAATTCGTGCCATATTTTGGCGCCAACAAATATATTATCATATATTATTTGTATATTCTGACTATTATCACAAAATTCCCAAAAGTAGGGTCAATTAGTTCCATTTGCTGTTGATATTGATATCAATGTTATTTTAAGAAATGAATTAATACAAAATGTCACTATATTGACTTTAATAGGTCTAATATTTTTAAATATCATTAAAAAGAGGATGTTTTTATTTTTAGTTATTTATTTTAAATAAAAATTATTATATTTCATTTCATTTTTTTTAATTTTTATTAATTGAATATTTTTCATAAATTCTTACGCAACGCTGTCATAGTGTCTGTCTAAGATGTACAAAAATAACACAATAATTTTAAAAGTGTTAAAAAAAATTTCTAGTGATTTATATATTACCAAATATTTTCTATATAAATATATCATTTTAGGATTTTTAGATCATTTTTTATTAAACTTATTTTCATGTTTTTTTCAAACTAAAATTAAATGGATAGTTCCAAAATTAACCTTAAAGACATTTTATAATAATAATAAAATTTCATATGATATGAAATTTGTTAAGATATTATATTTTTAAAATTTAATGGAATATTGTTTTAGGAATGAAATTTGGTTCTTTTATGGGCATTTTTTCATTTATGGTAACAATCTTGAGCTTTAAGTGGTATAAGAAATTAAAATTTTGATAATTGTCAAAGGGGTTAATAGGGCGTTAAATCCAAAAGATACGGGTAAAAAACAACCAAAAGATCTCCAAATTGTATTGTAGGACAATTTATTTTTTATTATACTCATATTTGCCTATAATTATTTCAATATGGATGATTTTTTATATGAAAAAATTATTTATTTTAAATTAATACATTAAGAAATTCCAGGAATTCCCCTCCCCTCATAAGAGGAAACACATTCTCTCTAATTTGTACACCATATTAATAATCCTAACAAGACCAAAACCTAATAAATTAAATTATAAACATCTATATCCATGATTTATAGGTCCCTTTGTTATTAAAATAAAATGATATGTGTTTTTAATTGGGGTTCTAAAAAAATCTAGCGAAAAAGAGGTAGTCTTCTTTACCAGCTCTATTAATTATTTTTCTTCTTCTAATTCCTATAAATATATTATAACCATTCTAAAATAATAAATATGGTATCATAAATATAAATACATGTTATTAGTATTATGATACCACCATATACCATATCTTCTCTATCCTAATAAGGGTGACAATTTTCCTTGTGTGCACATGTGGATAACCACCTCCAAAGAGCAATGTGATCCGTTTTTTATTTCCTCTTTACATAGATTGTAATAAGAACAGATTTTACAAGAATATTTTTTATATCTATATGATATAAAAAATATCTTTTATTGTGGCATTTTTATTTAATTTTATTTCATTCCATCCATTGAAAATTGAAAAACAGCGTTCATACGTATATGCAACCTACCATCTATATAAATAGTGTAAATCATTTTTCTATCACTATCTTTTGTGGATGATTAAATATTTATATATATATATATATTATTTATATCACAAATTAAATTTTGAACATGATGGAACCCTGATAAATATTCAATAGCTGAAACTGTTGGATCAAAATAAACAAGAAAAATGAAGTAGTAAACAAATAATAATAATAATAATAATAAATGAATATTATCAAAATGGGAATAAAATGATATAAATGAATAATATATGATATTATAGATGTATATATGGTTACTTTTTGTAATTATAAATAATAAATATTTCATATATGGGTGGTTAAAAGCACTTATGATGTACGTAGAACAAGAAGGGTTTTTTAACTCAATTTAATTCATCAGGATATAAATATAATCCATTGAATATGTTATACAATGATTATTTCTGGAATTTCCTCTGGTTATATTATATTGTTTTCCAATTTTTTGTTATTTTTAACATTTTTTCTTGTAATTAATTCATTTATTACTTATGACATCAATTATAAAATCATTGTGATGGATTTCATCACAATTTCAACCATTTTGAGGCATATTTGGTATTGTGGGAATATTTATTTATATGCTCCATATATACTACTCTTATAAAATATTTAACATGAATACCTATTTATTTATGATTATTATTGTTTTAATTCATGTTTTATCTTTCAAGGGGATCCATTATAAAATGTTACCAATGATGTAAGAATTTATTTTATAGTCTCATTTTTTGAGATTGTACTTATTTTTATTGATGGAACCATACACTATATACTTAATAAACTCATTTAATTCCATTATAATCTATAAATTTAGGGATATTAATTTTTTTATTAAAAATTTTATACTCTTTACAACTTTCATAATGCAAAAAATTGTTTAGAATATAAAAAAATATTATTTCTATTTTTATAAAGAATGTTTTTCTCCAATGTGCCTATTTTTCAGAATTGTTTAACAAAAGTACATTTTATTTAATAAAATTATTTATAAACTACAATTTATTTTATTATTTACATTATAAAATTTTTCTATGGAACCATCATAATATTTACATGACTATTCAATTTAAACTTTCTTTAAAAAAATCAAATGAAATACTTTCATTTAACATATATAGAGATAACAAACTTTCCCACCACCAAAACCATTTTAACAATTTTAGATTATTCTATATGATTCCTATTATTTTATAGATTGAAATATTTATAAATAATTATTACAAATTTGTGTCTTCCATTTTCTTATATTCTTTATAAAACGTGATTTTCGTACAAAATGCATTTTTATGATAGTTATATATCATCTATTGATTAGTTTAATGGTTGTTAGCTTTATCAAGAAACATTCACTTTATTATGATCATTTTTCATTAGAATTTAAATTTCTCATAAATTTACATATTATATATATCACAGAACTTATTATTTCTTAAACTGTATACCATATATATATATGGAGTCTTATTATGGAAGTTATTTGATTGTCTTGGGAAATATTGATATTGTTTATTTTTTACACAATAAAGATTGTGTGTAGATAAGGCATATATATGATGAATTAAATTTATTATTCAATAAATGTGGAATTAATTTTAAATTCAGTGATACATGGGGCCTGTAATTATATTCCCCTTAATGCATAGAAATTTCTCATTAAAAAACTAGTTTTCCAGCCTTGTGAAATGGGTTTTTTGTGAATGCCTACACATAGATTAACCAATCATTGAACATGTCCTTAATAATATAGATATCATGATGATTGAGATCATGACAAAAACCATTAATATTTTAATTCATTGATAATTCATTTATTATTATGCATGATATTATTTCATTTGAAATTAATCATATTTTCATTTAGTGCTCAAGTAATCGATTATATGGTGTATGTTTAAAATTATTTACTTCTACATATTGGTTATGCCTTATTTAATCATGATATTTTTAAATTTATTTAATCCTTTTTTAGTGTTTGATATCACCCTTTATGTGTTTTCCATTACACAAGATATGAAGAATACATCAGTGAGTGAGTTTCAATGATACTTAACATTTTCTTAGGTTATGTTTTGTATTGTTCTTACAATATAAAGTGAGAATTATTAATATATTTGGTTCTTCATTAATAATGTATTGATCGGTATTTTTGTATGAAATCCCTATATCTTATTATAGTTTAATGATGTAGACACTAGATATGTGTTTCTAGTGTTGGGTTTATTATAATAGTTGTATTAAAAATGACCTTTTTTATCACCTAAGCACCTTGGATCCAGTTATTATTGTGATTATTCTATTTCTAACTAGAAAGTGTTTTATTTGAATATTTCATTACTAAATATTATACATTTCTTGAAAATTATTTTTAAGTTATGTTTTCAAATTTTTACTTAATTAAATATCCTTGGATCAATATAAAGTTTTTTATTATTTCATTTAAAAGGAAGAAGTTGATGTTTTATGATATGTTTTCAAAATGATATTTTATTTCTAGATTGTCACCTAATTAAAACAAATTTATAAATTTATTTGAAACTAGAATAAAATTGATTTATTTTTCAAATATTATTAATAGGATGTATTTTTTTTATTTACTTACTTTTACTTCTGATTAGTTTATCCAAATTATGGAATTTTAAGGTCCACTCAAGTGTAGCTATTGATATCAGTTTATTGATTAGTGTTTGTTTGATAAAAAATTGGATTTATCTCCCTATTTCTTAATGATGGTTAGTAATGGGATCAATTTATTATTATATTTTGTGTATTATAGACATATCACCCATCTTGACATCATTTTTCTTATTTTTTAGGGTTTCCCTTATGTTTGATTTTTTCTATTTAAATTTTGTTTTGTTACTGTGTTATATTTACTCTATAATCATATGATTATTTTCTATTTTATTTTGTATATAGTTTTCCAATTTGACCTTATCTTTGATACCTGAAATGGTTAGGTTTTGAATCCTAGTAGAATCATTATTTTTTTTGTTAATCATGTGAATTCATTCCAAATGAGCTCAATCTGATGTCCTTGTTTCTGTTTCCTAGCATTATAATTTTGGAAATATGCCTCAGGCATATGATGAGTTGAATCATTTATCCAGTCCAAGGGAGGTAAATTATTGATCATGATATACAGATACTATAATCAATTATCATAAACATTTTTAGATTTACTAAAATGAGTCTTATTATATAGTTATTCAATCATCCCATTTAAACATGTGATGTATAACACTATTGGGTTCATTTCACAGAACTTTCATAAAGAGTGTAACTATGAAAATCATAGTTATGACAAGACCTAGTATATTGATAGAAATAATTTGGATGAAAAGGATAATTATGTTTAGGTTGCTTGGAATGACCACACCATAGACATCAAGTCTTGGATCCCTAAAATCATGAATTATGATCAATCCCATAATGACTATCCTTCTAGGATCCACTCAGACCCACTTATTCCTAAAATATCCTTCATCCCCTAAAATAATCATATACTCAAACCATACCCTTCGACATTGTCTTATCCAACCCATCTTTTCTTACCATCTCAAATAATGTAAAAAATTTTGAACATCCATTTCTGTTTGTTTCTATTCAATCAACCCCATCTAAAACTACATGGATTTATACTCTTTATCCCCACTAAAAAATAGTAAGATGATGATTAGTAAAATTAGTAGTTTATTCCATAATTGACACCATACCCTATTTAATATCCATAAACACCTTATATTTATCATTAAAGAGAGTATCTATATAGAACTATTTATGAAAAATGATTGAGTAACTTATATTTCAATATTTGATCATTCATGGCCTCAACTATCATAAAAAGAAACTGAAGATTAACTCCATCAAGATTTAGTGAGGATAAGAAAACACATTTCCACACTTATGTATATATACTCTCAAATTTATTAAGTATACAATCAACCCAGTATTTTTCCCTTAGCATATAATTAAAACATGATGGTAGGGATAATGGAATTGAAAACCCCAATCACATCTATAGTTGCGGATTCCCATAAATTCACTACCTCTCCTAATAAATGAATTACCTAATATAGTCCATTGAGATCTTCCTAATAAATTATTGGTGTATAAAGTAGATCATGTTTACCAAATCCTTTTAAAGGATCAAAAAAGTTCTATGTGGTAGACAATTTTACATTTATGCAGAAATCATATATGTTTCCTCATTTAATAATAAAAATTTAGAATTTAGGTCAACATAGTACTATCCAAATTATAACCCCATCCCCACTCTCATATAATTTCTCTATTTAAATAATTTTGTTATTTATGACATGATTTTAAAAGAAATTAGTTGAAAGTAATCTATAAATTTAAGTATATAATCTACATATTAATATTTTTTTAATGGAGTTATAATTTCTATAGAATCAATTAAATTTGTTACATTATTTAACTCATCACTCATAAAATACTATGAAAACACTATTTTATAACAATATGGGTTTTGGTTTGGGCTAATATTCCATTGAATCTAATATTAATCGAAGAAATCTCAAGAAATCACAAGATATACCATTCCATCCAACAGGTTCTTACATATCAATTCCTATCAAGGATAAATTATACTTTAAAAAGTACAACAGAATTAATAAGATGGTCAAATAAAACTAAGAATACACATATTACTTAAAAATTCCATCAAAATTATGTTGGTTGTGAATATATATGGTTTACTACCTAAGTACCAAAAATATTATCTCTTAGCTCCTCTTGATCCCACTAGCCTGGAAACTGCTCTAATATAACATCAAAAATAACCGAACCATGATACCAAATAGTAACCAACATAGATTTCAACAATACATAAGGTGAGATCTTTAATATCTAGAGATTGAAATATGCACTTTGGTATTATCAAAATTTCTTGGAAATTATTTACACTCATAGATCAATTAATATAGAATCTAAATACATTTTGTAAATAATTTTGTAGTATATAGATGGAGGAAAATATGGATAATCTAATACTCATTCACTAAGGGAAAATATGTATGTCATGTGTAACTATTTTAATTAAATAAAAATATAAATCAATCACAATATGTATATATCATCATACATATATAATTGAAAATATATAATAAAATGATGAAAAATATAATCCATCCAAAATATATAATATAAAAAAGAGGGAAACAGAACACTTCATTAAAGGTGTGATATCCCAAAATGTGTAATACTAAATGAAATTGGAATTTCCCTAAAACAATATTTGAAAAAGGAAATAATTATCTGACCTAAAATACCATGAATACTAGATACTAAAATCAGTATCCCTTTTATATAGGTGATTATCGCTTTCTCGGATCACATGAAAAGAAACATATATAAATTACATGAAAAAAAGTGTTGTGTGTGAGTTCATCTTACCCAATAGAGGTCACCACTCGTCCCCGACTTTTCTATCATAAAACTGTCTGTACAATGTAGGAATATAATATAGGTAAGTCGAAAATGGATCATGAGTTAATTAATAAATTTTAATTTATAAAAGGTAATATAATCATGATCCCCTATCATACTAATAAATTCAGAGAAAAAACTATACAAACCATCCTTGAAGCATACTTTGAATCTCTATAATAGAACCAATCCACTAGAAGATTCATACCGTTAAGGATGTCCATAAATTCCACCACTCTATTTGAGATTTTGAATATACATATATGTGTGTGATTGTGTGTGTGAATTTGTGTGTCTTTGTGCCTTTCTTTGTGTGTTAATGTGTTTGTGTGTGTGTTTTAGGGTATTTATAATCATCATCTTTTACGAGGTCAATCTCCCCTCCTTTGGAGGAACTGAATCAATATATCTACATGCATGAATCTGTACATTATATGCCACACTATCCTCATAGAGTGGAATATATATTTGTGTGTGTGTGTGTATCTATGAGTGTGTGTTTTACCCTCATCATATATAAGGCCTCTATATTCAAAGGTGGATCATAAGATATATATATATATATATATCTGTAGCTGGTATAGATGTATCAATTCAAAGTCCCGCATAATAAGTTCAAATAAACATATATATGTAATAAATAGAAAATCATTATCTATACATATAAAATAAAAATAAAGGTAGCCTATACTAATAATAAACAACTAAATATGAATATATGAAATCATCAGAATATAGGTTCCAAATCAAAAATATATAAAAGACTCACCGAAGCTTCCTTTTTAATACTTAACACATCAAATTTTATTCTTGGAATTATAAACTATAATTTTAATATTTAATTAAATGATAGTATACCAAAAACATGTTAAAAATACCCTAGAATATTTTTAGTGACTTTAACATGGCCCTCCATTAACATGCTTACATTGAATCCCTAAACAGGGAATAAAAGAATAAAAATTTAAAAGAACAAAGTTCAATTATATCATAAATATTACAAATATACATGAAATATGTAACAACCAAGAATACTATCAATGATATTTTCATTTGTATGTTTCTTGAATATAGTATAAATCACATTAAATAACTTATATAACACTTTAAAAAAAATTTAAATAAATAATTAATGAAATAAGAGGTATATCTAGAAGTTAAGGAACCAAAACTGATGAAATAGTAACCTGACTGTAAGAATAGTAACATGAACCTTATGAATAGTAATTTTTCCAAAATAATAGTAACCTCACCCATGAAATAATAAATAAAATTTAGTAATCTAATAAATGAATGCATGTTATAATTATATCATAGTATATGTAAATTATTATTTAAAAAATTATTAATTCACTAATAATATTTTTGTGGGACATAAATATTTAAATACAATTTTATAATTAATAGAATTTTTTTAAAGAAAATTAATTTTTATAAAATGTATTCATAAATAATTTTTTTCTTTTCTTTTCATTTTTTTTATTATTTAATGAGACCTTAGTTAATTTTTCAAAGTGTAATAAAAGTAGTTTTCATTTTAAAAACTGTATTTTTCTAATAAATAATGATTTTGATTAAAAAATAAATATATCAAATTTAAAAATTACATTCATTAGTCATATCTATTTTTTAATTCTACAAGTCAAAAAAAGGGTAGGGTATGTTTTGGAGATTTTTCAAAAATACGTGAATTTTTTGTGAACAGTAAAATATGAAAATTTACGATAAATGCTAAATACATGAATTATTAAGTCATAGGTGATATATGTATGATGGAATCCAATAATATCAAACCATTGTTCATTATTTTAATATATTTTATCAAAAGTATTAATCTATTCATAGTTTTGGGCCAAAATAATAAACAAATGAATAAAATATTCAAAAAACACCCCTCTCTTCCACTATAAATACCACCGTCACCACCTCTTCTCCCCACACATTAAAAGATTTTATTGTCACAAACCAGGCCGGGTTGCCATCCGACCCGGCACCCGACCCAGTCCGCGACATGGCCCGAAGGGTGTTCCTGATCCCCACGGGCTGGCACAAATGCCCGGGTACCGTAAGTAACAAGTGGGAACGATTTTTACCCGAATTAAAAGACAGAAAAACAACTATCCAGGTAAATAAACTGAAACTGGAAAAGGACAACCAAACATGTCTTTAAACTATGAACATTATTTTTAATTCTACAACTCAAATGAAGAACTAAAAAGAAAAGACTAAAGCGGAAACTAAAACTCATACTCAAACATCCCGGATAAAGAGAGGCCACATTAGCACCACTCTGCATGAAAAGACCAACTGCAACCTGGACCACCATTGCTGAGCACGATGTCACAACCTGGAAAGCAGAAGAAACAAAATCTACATACACTGAAGGGTGTATGTAGGGTGTGAGCTAAAATCCCAGAAGGATACCACTGAGAAAAGGTTCCATTCATAATTATTAAAAGACAAAAACATTTGCAATTTAACAGCATAAAGACAAATAAGTGTTTGAAGACTTTTAATGAAAACGGATTTTTTTAGGGGAAACATCTCTAAAAGTAAAACAACTTAAATTAACTTATACACACACATGCACACACACAAACACACACACACACGTACACATGCACACACACTTTTCTTGGTAACCCCAACATCACATCGTGTGCCGACGGTGAGCAGAAAGCAGAGGAAGGGCACAATACGTGGGAGACCCTAAAGATACTAGCGAGAAGTGGGACCCTAGAACCTCATGTCTCAGTGAACCATATCAAAAATTCCCGTTCATGAGCCACTGGTATGGAAACACCTCCTGCCATAGTGGTCTCCAGTCATCACCCAAAGTTTAGTTAGTGTTGTATGTGTCAATCCCGCTAAGTGAAACTGGCTGATGCCACTCCCGTATCACAAGCACGCTAGTCTAGTCCACCCACCTAGTAGCCAGGCTTCCCGTTTGTGCTCAAGTAATTCAAAGTTCATGCCACATGTCATAGTCATACACTCAAACCCAATAAGATACTACACACACCAAAACAACCATTTTCACACACAAAAACCATTTGAAATAATACACTCTCTAAAAAAGTTTTCAAAACACGCTTCACACTATTGACATAATCTAATAAACCACTTAATAGTTTATAAAACAATAGAAAAAGAGTGTCACATGGTTTTACACAGAAAAAGGTAACCACATAGAAATCCAAAACACATTCCAACACCACACGCACTCAAATACAATAAAAACTGTGACCTGCACCACCAAAAGGTTTGATGGAAAACCCTTACACCATATCAAAAACACGATTGTCTAAAACACATAGTTTAACAAGCCAAAAAAATTCTTATAAGACAATTTAGAATAAATCGCTTGACGTTAACCACTAAGCTCATGCAAAAACACCTTTTATGACAAAACACACCTGATTCCATATAAAAAAACATTTTGCACCACTTACACAACTTAATAAGATAACCGCACAATTCCAAATTCACTAATAGTGTTCTCAACAGAAAACACCCAATAATATGAACAATATACTATACAATTTCAATGAAAATAAAACTTCAAATAAAACATAATTCGCACAACAATAATTATTTAAAAATATGCAAAAAAAATAAACATTTCAAATTAATTCATCAGATAATAATTAGACGGGGAACCACCTACCTCATGTAGAAACTCCGAAAAATTGGTGCGCAAAGGCCACTGTAAGTCCAGCGTAGCTCAAACAACATCAGTATGTCCTAAAAACAAAATACCAAACCCTTTTCATAAAAATTAAACCAACTATTACCTAAAAATATAACCCGACAATCCCCAAAACATTGACGGTGAACCGAAACCCATCGACGCCATACTAAAACAAAATATGCAACCCTTGAATGATATAATAAATCAAGTGCACAAGTTACAAAATACAACCATGTAATATAAAAGGATTTATATCCAAAATGCACCCCGTTTCACACAAGAATACCATATAAAAATTAAACCCAAGTTAAGAAATTGTCAAAACATATTTCGCCCCCAAAATAAGTTGATGTAAACTCAAAATCATAAAACCCATAAATCAATACATCAAACCAACTACACCCAAATTGAACCAAAAAAATTTAAGGCCAAACCCTAATACATGAATTGGACCAAAAATAACATCAAATCCAGACCAAAAACCACATAAACCCTAACCCCAAAATTTATCAAAAGGAAGAAACAACAAAATTAGGTGAAACGCACCTATGGAGTGGGTGCGAAAGGCCGGTCGGGGGTCGCTGGAGGGTGCTGAGGGTTGTGCAATGCCGGAAAAACGAGAAGGGATGCCGCTGGAAACTCGGTCGAGAAAGGGAGGGTATAGAGGTCTTAGCCGAAGGTCGACGGAGGCTGCTGGAGAGCTGGAGGATGCTGTGGTTAGGGATTCGGCAACAAAGAAGTTGGTCAGGAAAAGAGGGGGAGTGTTTTCCAGAGAGGGAGGTCGGCGAGGGTGGCACCGGCTGGTAAGGAGGTCGGCGGTGGGGAGCAACGCCAAGCGGAGTAGGAGCAGCGGTTTAGAGGGAATGTTGCCGAAGGTGGAGGGGCGCTGGTCGGGGAGAAACACGGTAGGGGATGGCGCCGGCCAAAGGGGAGGGTGCACCAGCGGGTCGTAGCGCCATAAGAGGGAGGCAATGATGAGAGGTCGGGATAGGGGGAGGCTTGGCACGACGACGTGATGGGGGAAGCAGGGGTGCGGTCCAAGGGAAAAGGCGGGGCAGTGACGTAGTAGGAAGAGAGTGGGGGAGGGCTAGGTCGCGATGGCTAAAGGCGAGTTCGGTGGTACGGAAAAGCTAGACAACAGAGAGGCAGCGGCGCAAGGGGTAGCAAAAGGGCGCCGGATGGTGAGGGTCACATTGGATTGGGGAAGGTCGGGGTTCCAGGGGGCGCGCATCGAGTTTGCCAAGAGGGAGGGTGAGTATGGAGGCGGCGCGAGCTGGGGAAGGCAGTGCGCAAGGTGAAAATGGGGTGCAATGGGAAAGAGAAGGGGAGAGGGGGAGATCTGCAACCCTAAAGGGATGAAAAAAAATAACTAAAGAAGCAAAAACAAAATAAAATAAAGGAAAAGATAATAAATTAAATGGTAATAATATAAATAATAAACTCAAACAAAAATAATAATAATAAGGTAATAAAAAACTTTAATGAATTTAATAATAAACTTTACAATGATATACTTAATAAAATGAAAATAATTAAAATAATACTCTCAATTAAATTATTATCCAAGATAATAATAATAATAATAATACTAATAGTAAAAATAACCCAAAGTTATATCATTGTTATTATTGTTATTAAAACAATTGTTAATTCATTTATCTAGTTAATTAAACATCTTCAAGGCGTGCGGTGAATCAAGCGGGGTCGCGCGGCGACCCAGGCGAAGCCGTGCAGCTCCGACCACATTGCGCTAGACCCAAACAAGACCAAAACACAAAGAACTCAAAATATTAAGTCAGGTTCTGACCTGAACTACCTGAAGCATAGAAAATTAATAAAATAAACAAATTAGAAATGACAGATGTGACAATTCTCCCCACCATAAAGCTTTCCATCCTCAAAAAGCCACAAACTAAAACCAAACCCCAAAGTAGAAAACCACCCTCACATAAGGTTCAAAGGGGATCCCCACAAACATCAAGTGAAGAGAGGAAAAAGCATCATTTTCAAAGAAAGTGACTAAAATACAACATCAAGAAATGCTTAAAAAGACCTTCCGATATGTTTCGCTCTCCCCAAAGAGCTAGGATGCCTCTAGTTGACTGATCAAGGAAAGCGACTCTCGCACCCACGAAAACCAACTGGACATGTTGAGACATCTCAAGCACTATTAAACCAAAACCACACCATTTAGCTAGAATGAACAAACAAGGTCATACCACATCCACAGAACACTCTTATCACTTATCACCGAGCCATATTTAAAAAATGAAGAAAAAGATCAACATGGGGAGGCCCGAGGGGATCCCCACCATTACGAACTCACTGACGCTTGAAACGAGACCGGAAAACCGACACGGGGAGGTTCGAGCGGACTCCCCGCCATTAAACAAAATTCCAGCACTGATTCATTCTATAGACATTCGTTCGAGAGCCAATTTGGGTCTCCCCACCATTAAGAACCTACCAACACCCAAGGAGAGACTATAAAACCAACATGGGGAGGTCCGAGTAGACTCCCCACCATTAAGGAAAGGCCAACAATGATTTATTCAAGAGACCTTTGTGTGAGACTCATCATGGGTATCACCAACATTAGAACTAATAAAATGATACAGAACCTTAGATATTTTCCGATGGGGACCAAGCACCCCACCACCAGGGGCAGGGAGGGTCGGGCCTAACTACCGGGCATCAAAACCACGGCCGGAGACAGACCAACATCTCAAAATCCCTGGATGAGCATCATTCAAATATGAAACTGATTTTCCCCACAAATCCCATAAGGCCACTAAAGCAATTTCATCCAGTGGAACGCAACCCCCAAGACTCTAAGTCAATGAGATGACCACGTCTCCACATGGTCACGAAAACCTTATGCAACCAGATGGCTCATTTAGAGCGGAACAACCCCAGAAACAATTTAAACTGCTTCTACTTTCAACATCGATGACAGAAATGAAATCAGGTCCCATACACTCTCGGGGTTCTTGACCATGTTCCATCTTCACTCTGAGGCCTACGGCTGGAGCCCTGATGTTTTAAGCATCTTCTGCCTCACAGTCAGGAATGGAAGACTCCCGAACGGAGCTTCTCCTTTTGGTGTCACACGCAACCACGCTGCAACTGAGACAACACCAGAAAACACAACACATTATGACATCCACTGATCATACATGGAATATTCACCAACACAAGAGCTGAAATGGTGCATGCGCATCACCCTTTGACGCACTAAATGAGAACACGACATCACAAAACATCACTGAGCACGATCATTGTTGTCTAGAGAAACATTACACTGAGAAAGACTTTAAACTGTGTCTTGAACAACACGTGATTTCTGCAAACGACCATAGTATCCCCCATGTGACTGGGTATTCCACAATAGTGGCCTAACGTAGACCCTTTCATAAATGAAACCAATGAAGGACCAAAGGTCATTTCGAATAGTGGCCTGCACCGACCACTCTAGGCAGCTTCCAACTTTCCCCACTAGAATATCCTTCACCATTTCTAGGCGAACCTTCAAAAACGACAGTGTCAAATTTCATACCCGATGAGTCAAGACACTCAAAATACCAAAAATCCCTTCAACTCCAATCGCATCTATCATCCCGCTGCGAGGGAATCCGCTTAGTTGTAAAGAGGTGAGGTGGGTGCAATTCTAGAATTCAAGAAGAGATTCCTCTGATCAACTGGAGGGTTGGCCAACGGCGAGTTGCATGTGGCCACACTTCAATCACATGTCAAAGCTTTATGGGGTGCATTCACTAGTTATGATAGAAAACCATGGAACCAACCAAACTGGTCCAATGATCAAGACATACCACAAGAAAACACCAAACGTGCAGGGGAGACCGCTGCAAGGGCTCCCCGATGTACTCTTCAAAAGAATTTATTAACCACACGCTTTCATGCCAACTAACAAATAAGAATTTAAACTCAATGCAAAAATCAGTCAAAAGGATTCTTGTCTCAAAACACCTCACATCCAACCTTTCAAAAATACAGGGACACACCACACAATCAACGGTTATTTAAAAACACCAAACTTTCCTTTAACAAAACATTTTGAAAATAAGCAAAGCCAGTGGGTTGCAGAAACCCCAATGGTGTCCCATGGGCCTCACACATGCATCTTCCCATGCCACATCGGCACCCACCTCATGTCCATCCTGGCACTCATCTACTCATGCCATTAACCATTTCTCTTTTCGTATACACTCATGCATGTGGTTTCCCATGAGAGCGCCAATGATCAAAACCAAACCTTTCCATTTTTCAAAACCAAAACATCCAACCCACACTTTTCAGACCTCACACACAATTTCATTTTTTTAAAGTGATTCATTTGAAAACATTATCCTAGACCAAAACATTTTTACTTAAAAACCAAATTTCCATGAATCCAAAATAAAGAGACGAGAAATAATGCAAGAGAAAACTTTTGTCAGCGGGTGACAGGAACGTATGGTTAGAATCCATACACCAATCATGCCACAACCACAGAGGGTGTTCTAAGACAGCGTCCCCACCTCCACATGGCTTTCCAGACCCTGCGATCTCACTTAGACCACTGACCTCACCACATTTTCATTTCCCTTAAACTAGATTATCTGCAATGACTAAAAACTCATACAAACCAAAACATACTTTGGTATCTTGAGTCCCGCAATGAGGTGTGCTGGCCAGGAACCTTACTCGTAGCCAAGACGTCGAGTCCCGACAAATTTAACTCAAGTCTAAAATGACTCTATCCCAAAAGAAAATGACACAAGAGAGCAAACCTTTCCCTCTGATACCATTTTGTCACAAACCAGGCCGGGTCGCCATCTGACCCAGCGCCCGACCTGTTCCGCGACATGGCCCGAAGGGCGTTCCTGATCCCCACGGGCTGACACAAGTGCCCGGGTACCATAAGTAACAAGTGGGAATGATTCTTACCCGAAATAAAAGACAGAAAACCAACTATCTAGGTAAATAAACTGAAACTGGAAAAAGACAACCAAACACGTCTTTAAACTATGAACATTTTTTTAAGTCTACAACTCAAACCAATAACTAAAAAGAAAAGATGAAAAAGGAAACTAAAACTCATACTCAAACCTCCCAGCAAAAGAGAGGCCACATCATCACCACTCTACATCAAAATACCTACTACAACCCAAACCACCATCGCTGAGCACGATGTCACAACTTGGAAAGTAGAAGAAACAAAATCTACATACACCCAAGGGTGTATGTAGTGTGTGAGCTAAAAGCCCTGTAGGATGCCACCAAGAAAAGTTTCCATGCATAATTATTAAAAGACAAAAACATTTTCAATTTAACAGAATTAAGATAAATAAGTGTTTAAAGACTTTTAATGAAAATGGGGTTTTAAGGGGAAACTTCTCTAAAAGGAAAACAACTTAAATTAACTTACACACACGCACAAACACACACAAAAGCATGCACACATGTACACACACACACACACTTTTCTTGGTAACCCCAACATCACACCATGTGCCGACGGTGAGCAGAAAGCAGAGGAAGAGCCCAATACGTGAGAGACCCTAAAGATACTAGCGAGAAGTGGGACCCTAGAACCTCACGTCTCGGTGAACCATATCACACATTACCGTGCACGAACCACTGGTAGGGAAACACCTCCTACCATAGTGGTCTCCAGTCATCATCCAATGTTTAGTTAGTGTTGTAAGTCTCAATCCCGCTATGTGAAACTAGGCCGATACCACTCCTGTATCACTAGCACACTAGTCTAGTCTGCCCACCTAGCACCCAGGATTCCCGTTTGTGGTCAAGTAATTCAAAGTTCTTGCCACATGTCATAGTCATACACTCAAACCCAATAAGATACCACACACGCCAAAACAACCATTTGCACACACAAAAACCATTTGAAATAATACACTCTCTAAAAACATTTTCAAAACACACTTCATACTATTGAAATAATCTAATAAACCACTTAAATATTTATAAAAAAACAGAAAAAAGTGTCACATGGTTTTACACACTCAAAGGTAACCACTTAGAAATCCAAAACACATTCTAACACTGCACGCACTCAAATACAATAAAAAGTGTGACCTGCACCACCAAAAGGCTTGATGGAAAACCCTTACACCATATCAAAAACACCATTGTCTAAACCACATAGTTTAACATGCAAAAAAAATGCTTATAAAACAATTTAGAAAAAAATCGCTTAACGTTAACCACTAATCTCACGCAAAAACACCTTTTACGACCAAACGCACCCGACACCATGTAAAAAAATCCGTTCGCACCACTTACATGACTTAATAAGATAATCGCACTATTCCAAAGTCACTAATAGAGTTCTCAACAGAAAACACCAAATAGTATGAACAATATACTAAAGAAATTCAATGCAAATAAAACTTCAAATAAAACTTAATTCGCAAAATAATAATTAATTAAAAATATGAAAAACAAAATAAACATTGCAAATTAATTCATCGGATAATAATTAGATGGGGAACCATCTACCTCGTGTAGCAACTCCGAAAAATTGGTGCGCAAAGGCCACTGCAAGTCAAGTGCAGCTCAAACAGCATGGGTATGTCCTAAAAACAAAATACCAAACCCTTCTCATCAAAATTAAACCAACAACAGCCTAAAAATATAACCCAAAATCCCAAAAGCATTGATGGTGAACCGAAACCCATAAACACCATACTAAAACAAAATCTGCAACCCTTGCATGATATAATAAATCAAGGGCACAAGTTATAAAATACAACCATGGAATATAAATGGACTTATATCCAAAGCACACCTCGTTTCACACAAGAATACCATATAAAAATTAAACACAAGTTAAGAAATTGTCAAAACATCTTTCGCACCCAAAATAAGTTGATGTCAACTCAAAATCATAAAACCACTAAATTAATACATCAAACCTTCTAAACCCAAATTGAACCAAAAAAATTTAAGGCCAAACCCTAAAACATGAATTGGACCAAAAATAAAATCAAATCCAGACCAAAAACCACATAAACCCTAACCCAAAAATTTATCAAAAGGAAGAAATCACAAAATGAGGTGAAACACACCTATGGCGTGGGTGCGAAAGGCCGTTCGAGGGTCTCCGGAGGGTGTTGAGGGTTGCGCAACACCGAAAAAAACGAGAAGGGATGCCGCTGGAAACTCGGTCGAGAAAGGGAGGGTAAAGAGGTTTCAGCTGAAGGTCGACGGAGGCTGCTGGAGAGCTGAGGAGGCTGCGGTTAGAGCTTCGGCAACAAAGAAGTTGGTCGGGACAAGAGGGGGGGTGTTCACTAGAGTGGGAGGCCGGCGAGGGTGGCTCCGGCTGGTAAGGAGGCTGGCGGTGGGGAGCAACGCCAAGTGGAGTAGGGGGAGTGGTTTAGAGGGAAGGTTTCCGAAGGCGGAGGGGCGCTGGTTGGGGAAAAACACAGTAGGGTAAGGCGTCGGGCAAAGGGGAGGGTGTACCGGTGGGTCGCAGCGCTGGATGAGGGAGGCGGTAATGAGAGGCTAGGACAAGGTGGAGTCTTGGCGCGACAGCGCAATGTGGGAAGTAGGGGTGCGGTCCAAGGGACAAGACCGGGCAGTGACGCAGCAGGAAGAGAGTGGGGGAAGGCTAGGTCGCGACGGCTGGAGGCGAGTTCGGCGGTCCAGCAAAGCTAGACGGGAGAGAGGCAGCGGCGCAAGGGGCAGCGGAAGGGCGCAGGAGGGTGAGGGTAACACTGGATTGGGGAATTTCGGGGTTCCATGGGGCGTGCTTCGAGTTTACCGAGAGGGAGGGTGAGGATAGAGGCTGTGTGTGCTGGGGAAGGCAGTGCGCAAGGGGAAAATGGGATGCGGCGGGAAAGAGAAGGGGGGAGGGGGAGATTTGCAACCCTAAAGGGATGAAAAAAAATAACTAAAGAAGAAAAAACAAAATAAAATAAAGCAAAAGATAATAAATAAAATGGTAATAATATAAATAATAAACTCAAAACAAAAATAATAATAATAAGGTAATAAAAAAACTTTGATGAATTAAACAATAAACTTTGCAATGATAAACATAATAAAATGAAAACAATAAAAATAATACTCTCAATTAAATTATTATCCATGATAATAATAATACTAATACTAATAATAATAATAACCCTAAGTGATATCATTATTATTATTGTCATTAAAACAATTGTTAATTCATTTATCTAGTTAATTAAACATCGGAAAGGCGTGTGGTGAACCGAACGGGGTCGGGCGGTGACACAGGCGAGGCCGTGCAGCTCCGACCATATTGCGCTGGACGCAGACAAGACCAAAACACAAAGAACTCGAAATCCTAAGTCAGGTTCCGACCTGAACTACCTGACACAAAGAAAATTAATAAAATAAATAAATTAGAAACGACGGGCGTGACATATATCCTTGTCCAATTCTTTACCAATAGTCTTCCCAAGTCTGTCACACACATATAGGATTTTTTTATCTCAAAAAAAGACCAAAACCATTTCCTTGTGATGGTTCTCAAGGAGAAGAATTAAAGAGGTAAAATCTTCATCTTTTTTTCATTCTAATTTTTTTTTCAAGTTCTTTTCTTTTATTATTTTATCCTCACCTCCGCTCTTAAAAATAGAATGAAAAATATATTACCTTACATGTACTGTATTTTTATAATGATAATGTAATAATTCATCTTCAAGCCTCTTCTCCTATCCCTATTATTGTAAAAATGCAAACATCATATGTGAGGTGTTGGTTCATGGCCTTCATGCATGACATGTTTTCATTTTCCATCACCATATTCAAGGTTGTTAATGAAACCATTTTAATGGTTGAAAAATATTTCGAAATTTTTACTGTATCCCTTTTTATGTTTTGTATGTAACTTATTTACATAATACTAAATGATAAAACAAAATGAGTTTGTTCTAATCAATTATCACCATAATAATCTAAACAAATGTCAATAAATGTCTTATAAAATGATTCATAATCAAACCATAAAGCCAAATGATATATAAAACCATTTAAAGGTATTTATGTTCATTAATAACATTTAATTACAATTTTGGAGAATTATTCCCATTTTACATGAACTTCATTACTTATAAACAAGTAAACTGATCATGAAAATGGAGGAAACGAACACTCCTAAATGATGAAATTAAACATTAAAAGTCATCAATAAGCCCATAAATAAAATTAATAAAAAACTAATGAATCAAAAAATTTTAGATAATATTGAGAATTAATTAATTAATAGATTAAATTTTATTATCCATGACATTAAGGTCAAGTGTAGAACACATTCAGATATATGTTAAGGTTTTTCTTTCTGAACCTCCTTTTTCATAGGGGTTATGCTTTATTCTTCCGTACACCAATGTAATTACTAATTATTTTTATATATTTATTCTAAATGATATATATATTTATATATATGTTACAAAATCATATATTCAAATCAGTTCATTATTCATGGGTAAGAGAATAAATTTTTTACAGTGTTCCCTTCTCATTTCATTATGATACGCAAACCAGACTAAAGGGAACATCTCAAATTATTACCCATTTTAATGTATCATCTATAATCTGTTTTAAGACACTATTACTTTTCAAAAATCACTATTTTTTCTGGAAAAATTATATTTGTTCATTCTTTATAACTATAATGAAAAATAAAGATTATTTTTTCTAGAAGAACTCCTCTTTCCATAGTAAAAAAATTGGTATTTCTATCAAGAATTACTTGCTGATTGTGTCATATTGCTTTCATCTATTTCAATACTTGTGTTAGATTTTATTCATTATTTAGTATTTTATATTATGTGTATCAATCCCAAAATTTTATTAATTTTTTTGTGATTTGTTTGATAGTGGATGTACCATCTTGATCTTGTTCACAAAACCACTCAAAATGGTTAGTGATTATGTTTATAGATTAGGGAAAGTTATTAAAATTTCAAATTTATATGTTGTTTATGTTTATACCCATTTATGTAAGGAATGGATTGTACTTAGTAGGTGATGGGTGGGGACCTCTATAGCCCCTTGATGCCTCTTTTGGTCTAATGAGACACACTAAACAGGGTTTTTACCCATTATATATGGTATCTTGTCTGTGGACTTTACGATATATATATGATGTTAGAAATTATGAATTCCATCTCTATGAAACTAGAAATTGATAGTCCATGTGCTTATTCTACTAGTTTAATATGCATGGTTATGTTTTATTATGGAATTATTTAGTCATCTTTTATTCTTGCCATTTATTTCTCAAGATTAAACTACATTCTTAGTTATCCACCATGACTTATTTTATATTATTATGATAAATTATATTTTGTTTTTTTCCCATAATAACCATATATGATGAACCCGTTATTATGTTTAAAGTTTTCCCAAGACTTGAATAAGTGTATTATGAATGACTAACTAGAATAATTTAAGAGTTAATGGTTGTTTCCAATGAAATGTCTATGTAATATTTATCTTTCAATGTTTTAATGTAAAGTTTATATATGAAATCACATTTAAAAAATATCTAAGCTTGTGGATCCCATGTGATTTTTGTCTTGTATCATTTCTAATGTAACAATTTAATACACCGGCTCCATGATACTAGGGTTAGGGTCATTAAAGTTGGTATCGTAGAAAGTTTAGTAGAAACCATATAAACATTATTAATAAAACATAGATTAGAAAAGATAACCATAAGATAGAATTCGATGATAAAAATAGAAGAACATTCTATAATTTTTTTGTGGTAGAGATTATGTGGATATTCATAGAAAAACATCCATGTTTGGATACAAGTAGATGTGGTTCTATAACAGATATACCTAGGGGTAACAACTCAAAAAAGGTGTCCCGATCCTAACTCATGATAACATGGAGCATAAGAATGGGTCTCACTACGCACCTGGTTTGACACTCCTGGGGGAAATTCTTATGAAAAGTCACATGTTCATTATAATCAATTATGATAGATTTAAAATTAATTATGTCCTCAAAGAAACCATGTTTTTAATTATGAGATTAGTCATGCATAATATTTCAATTTTTGTTAAGAGTTTTTCAAGTTATGGATTATGAATTATTATTCATAATCTAATTTAGTGTATTCCATTATCTATAAATAGTTCCCAATGGAAGTAATGGAAATTGTATCAACACACGTATCCCATGATTATATTTCCCTCCTATGCAGAATAATGACGACAGTACTAGAGCTGCGAATAGTGCTGATAAACATATTACTATACTGGGACAACTGACTCTGGTTATGAACAATAACATTACCAATATAGAGGATCTTGATCCACAATGTGGAGAAGAAACATTAGACCGATTTTTGAAACAATGTCCTCCATCATTCAATGGGACAAAAAACCCATTTGTATTGGAGTAGTGGATAAGTTCCATAGGGAATTTATTTCTTGAAATGGGTAGTAAGTAAATGTAGAAGGTTATCATGAACATTTATCATCTCTCAATAGATGTAGATTAGTGGCGGTCTTTAATTAAAGAAACAAAGCTGTAGGAATAAATACCAAATATGGAATAGATTTTTTTTATGGAATTTTTTTTGGAAAAATATTTTCTTCGCGAATAATGAGAATATATGGAGAGTCAATTATGGAGTCAAATATAGATAGAGGATGAAAAAATTTCAAAGTAAGAATACGACTTTACAATGTTAGAAAATCATACTGAAGACTACATTTGTAATCCAATTTTAAATATTGTTCAATTATTTGATGATTTAAAACCATTCATTTGAAGGGAAATGGTCTCCCAAAATTTTTCATCATTTGATGATATAGACTCATGTGTTTTCAAGACAAGAAAAAAATTATATATGTCTTATGACTTTAATGGATCAGGAGAAGAATGGAGGTGTTGAGCACTCTTGAAAATAAAATTAGGAAAAGGGGAATAAGGGAAGATTTGAATTTCAATCCTATAAAAATTATGCAAACAAGAAGATCAATATATTCCATAAGGGTATGATTTTTGTTACAAGTGTGGAGGAAAAGGCAACCAATAACATGATTACAATGGAAAGAATGAAGACACCAATTTTCAATGCTATAATTCAAATATTTGGGAAATTCGTAAAATTATTTTTCTTAGTGTCAAGGAAACTTTCCACAAAGAAAGCTAAGGGAGAAGGGCCAAGATTATGTGGTCCCAACTACTAAGGTTTAAGTTACTAATGATGTGGTTGAAGGTACATTAATCATTTCCTCAGACTTATAAAATTCTTTATTTGATTATGGATCATTGTATACTTTTATATATTCCCAATTTTACAAACAAATTAGACATTTTTTTTTCATTTAATAAAGGAGTTTTCATTCAAAACTATTAATGGAATTATCATTGCAATAAAGATGTGATAGCCAGTCCCCTTTATGACATATAAACATACTTTTGTTGTTAAACTTTTCATCATACCTATGATTTATTTTTTTATAATCCTATTTATGAATTTTATTTCACAACATGATGTGAAAATCTATTTCAATATGAAGGAAGTCACAATTTGTGAGTAAAAAGTAGAATACCATATCCTTAAAGAAGAAACAACATCATCTAGTTTTTATCCAGATCCACCATTAGTAGTTTCTCTGAATGAAATTCCTAGGTAGGAAGAGAAATTATAATCTATGAATATTCAAATGGAATATGCACCAATTTTTCAAGAAAATATTGATGTAATTCTAGAAGAATAAACTAGAAATCCTCTAGAATAAGAAGTTGAGTTCTCTACTGATTTAATTCGATGTGAAAGAGGTATATTAAAGTATAGTTATAGAATAACCACTATGGAATTAGTATAACTAATGAAACAACTAGATAAATTTAATGATAATTTATTTATTCTCCCTAGTGTATTTCATGGGGATCCCTTGTTCCCTTTTTCAAGAAGAAATATAGATCAATGATGATGTGAATTGATTATAGAGAAATCAATGCTATTATAAAAAAGAAAAATTATCCCTTACCTCACATTGATGATTTATTTAATAAACTTTATATATCTCTATACTTTTCAAAGATTTAACATCGATATGGATATCATCATTTACGTGTGATGAAAGAAGATATTGTAAAGATAGAATTTCAAAATAGGTATGGACATTATATGTTTACACTAATTCAATTGAGACTAACTAATGCACCCTATTTCTTTGTAGATCTAATGAATAGAGTGTACAAGGAATATCATAATGGCTTTTTTGGGGTATTTATTGAAGATATATTAGGATACATTATAATTTATGAATACCATGATAATGACATGTGTATTGTTATAAATAATCTTATAATGAAAATCTTATATGTTAATTTTAGAAAGTCATAATTCTATCTTCATTTAGTTTCTTTTAATGGCTATATTTTCTCTAAGGATAGAATCTCAATGGATCATGTATTGACAAAGGTGGTTTAGGATTGTCTTAAACCAATGAACGCAACCTAGTTATGTAGGTTTGTTGGTTTAGAAGGTTATTATTAGTGTTTCATTTAAAACATTTCACGATTAGCTATCCCCTTAACCCAGCTCACTCCTAAAGGGGTAATGTTCATATGGAAAAAATAATGTGAATAATTTTTTGATTAACTGTAAATTAGATTAGTTAATTCTATGATCTTGAATCTAACATTGTAAAATAGTGGATTTTTTATTTATGTTGATGAATATAAGAAAGGATGTGGGAGTTTTCTTATTCCTAATGATAGAGTTATTATTGATGTATCATGTTAGTTAAAAAAATTCATGAATTGAACTATCCAACTCATGATCTTCAGTTAGAAGTTGTAATCATTTCTCTGAATATATGGAGACACTATATCTATGGAAAAATATATGAGATATGTACATATCAAAAGAGCTTGAAATATATATTCTCATGGAAATTACTAAATATGAGGAAAAGGTGATGGATAAAACTACTCTAGGATTATGATTATTCAATACACTACCCCCTAGATATGGCAAATAAGGTAGAAGATGCATTAAGAAGAAAGGATGATGGAGTTATGAATAAAATGTGGATTGAAAAGGATCATATGTATATAAATTTAGAAATGATTGACATTGAGATTATTATAATTGGTGAAAAAACATTAATTTTTCAATTTTTTGGCCAACAATATTTATTTCGAATAATTAAAACTTCCCAGTCTGATGATGAGAATTTTCAAATGAAAATTAAATATTTGAATGATGGGATATTGGAACAAATCATCTGTGATGATGGGATTATAAAATTCGGGAGGGTTCTATTTGTTCCCTCTATACCTGAGCTAAATTTAGAGTAATTGATGATAACCATAATCCTAATTTCTCTATAAACCCTAGTATCAGTATGATTTTTAGATATTTGAAGTATGATTTTTGGTCGGATAATATGAAGTGTTAAACTGCTAGTTATGTATCAAGACTTTTAGTTTATCAACAGTTTAAGAAAGAAAGAAAACATCCTAGAGGAGGCGTGCAACCTATACTTATTCAAACATGGAAATGGGATGAACTCACCATGGATTTTTTCACTAGATTTCCAAAAACATCTATTAAATAATTATTTAATATGGGTGATTGTTGATGTAATTACAAAAAATATTAAAATTTCCTCGCTATAGGGGAGGATTTTCCACTAGAGTGCCTTGAACGACACTATATTAATCATGTTATAAGACTTAATGGAGTACCACTCTAATTTTTTTATCATGATCCATGATTTACATAGAAATTATGGAAAAGTTTCAAGATTTATTTGGATATTGAGATTCATTTGAGTACTTATTATTACCCTCAAACTAATGGGTAGTCAAAAAGTTTGAACCAAACATTAGAAGACATGTTGAAATCATGCTCAATTTCTCTTCAAGGTATGTGGTTTATGTATTTATCTTTTAAAGAGTTTTACTAAAATAACATTTTCCATTCATGTATTCAAACAGAACCTTATAAAGCATTTTATGGATAGTGATGTCATACAAAAACTTGTTGGGATGAAGTTGGTGAAAGGAATCTTGTAGTCCCAGAGCTAGTGGATGAAACAAAAGAAAAGGTAAATTCAATTCAAAACCATATCGAAGTATCCCAATGTACGAAAAATATCTATACCAAAAATAAAAGGATGTATTTTGAATTTCAATTGGGAGATCACAATTTCATGAAAGTATCACCATGGTATGGTGATATAAGATTTGAGAAGAAGGGAAAATTAATCCCCAGGTACATTGGACCTTTTGAAATACAGGAGAGGATTGGAGTTGTGGATTATCATTTGGCAGTGCTAACTAGCCTTTATAAGGTACACAATGTATTCCAAATATCTTTGTTGAGGAAGTACATATAGTCCCAATGCATTTCCTCACTTCTTAAGGAATAGATTTGGATCCTGACTTATCTTACTGTGAGGCGCCAATCTGAATTCTAGACAATAAACAATACGTGTTAAGGAATTAGATGACTCTGCTGGTAAATGTACTTTGGAAAAATCATAAATTCAAGAGGTGTTTTGGGATCCTAAGTATCTTATGATGAAGAACTACCCAACTATTTTTAATTGATGATATTCTAGAAATTTTGAGGATGAATGTTTTTGTATGAGTGGAGAATGTTACAACCCAAAATTCTATCAGTGTGATTTACCTTCTTATGATTATTTAATAAACTATAAATCACCTAAATTCACTTAGAGAACATAGTAAAACCATTATAAATGAAGAATTAGTTAAATAAGAGGTATTTCTATATGTTAAGGAACCTACACTGACAAATAGTAACTTCCCCTTAGGAAAGGAAATATGAACTTTATGAATAGTAGATCATTGAAATGAATAGTATCCTCACCAAATAAAGTATAAATAAAATTTAGGCATCTCATAAATTAAAGTATAATATAATTGTATCATAGTATAAGTAAATGACTATTTTAATAAATATTAATTAATTGTTGGTATTTTTGTGAGTAGTAAATATTTAATAACAATTTAATAAATAAAAAAATTAAAATAAAATCTATTTCCATAAATAATATTTATATAGCAATATTTTTTGGCTTATAATATTGGGAAAATTTAATGAGACCTTAGTTAATTTTACAGAGTGTTATAAAATTAGTTTTAATTTTAAAAGGAATATTTTTCAAGTGAATGATAATTTAAAATAAAAAAATTAATATATTTAGAAAAAATGTTTCTTAAAATAATGTCCACTTAGGAATTATACATATTGAAAAATTATACCATTTAATTTTTAGGATTTCTTTAAAATACATGAATTTTATGTGAATAGTAAAATACAGTAATTTATGATAAATGATAAATACATGAGTTATTGAGTCAAAGGTGACACATGGAAGTTTTAAGAACATAATCTCAAATACTCCCTCATTATTTTAATATATTTTATGATAATTCTCAAACTATTCATTATCATGTGTGTTGGTCGGATTACAGTACTCAAGAGGTGGTGAATTGAGTGTCTATTAAAATTTATGTTAAAAAGTTTTCTTAAAAATATTCCACAAAAAATTGAATACTGCCTAGTTAATAAAGGTAATATGGAAATAAATTTTTTACTATTCAAATAACCTATTAGAATATTGATTAATTCTCAGTAATATCAATATGAGTATTTTGATACCTCTTTTGAAACTATTCAAATAAGAAAAAACAATTATAACTTCTATCCAAGACTAACTATAAAAGTGAAATAAATTGTTTTTTGAATATATATGTTAAAGGAGAGGAAAAATAAATTAACTAACACAGTGGATAAAACAAGTGGATCAGTCACAAGATGAGACCTAATCCACTCCACTTGGTGATCACTTACCACTAAAAAGTTTATATTAATAAATTTGATCACCATCCTAGATTGGGGTAAAAAACAGTGCACATGACTATCAAGGTCACATGAATTCTTCCACTGTTATTCATGGGTAATGATTAATAGGTCACACAAGGACCTCTTTTACACTTATTCGTGGGAGTAAATATATTAGGAAAGATATGAGAGGAAGGATATCTAGTATCCTTCAGTTTAGTACCAGAAAAAATGTATTTTTAATACAGACATAAACACACTACTTAAAAACTAATAATAGTACACAATAGAGAAAAGATGATGAGAAAAGGTTAGAAGTGATCTGAGTGTAATTCTATGCATCTCTAGATTTTTAGGATAAGCATATGAAAGTATCAAGTCCTCTTGTGAAAAAAAGAGTATTTCATGTCTAGTGATCTAGTTTCCATCTAGATGTTGTAATCTATCTAGCTTGTGTTATTCTTGATGGTGGTACTGGGAAAATGTATATTTCCATGATCTATGGTAGTATAACCTTTGTAATCATGTGTGATTCGTGTGTTTTTCAGTTTTTTCTTGTTTCATGTATGTATTGACTTTTCAAAAACTCGTGTGTCTACTTCTCTCTTGTCCCAATTCCATTCTTTACATTTTATTTCGAGGTACATGTGTTGGAGCTGATAGGATACATGTATTCTACACCTCTTTCCTCATACTTTCAGGTGAAATTTCTACAAAGAATTATTAATTATGTCAGTGAATTTAAATGACTCAAATATGACCATTAAAAGTTAAATTGAAAACAAAAACAGATTAAATAACTGTGTCATAGTCTGTCTAGAAATAATATTACTTAGAAATGGTGTCCCCACAAAATGGTGTATTCTTCATTTCCATTGAGTGGTGAGACGGTCATGATGATACAATAACATTTAGATCAGTAATTGGTAGTACAGAAAAGGTGTTAGGATCATGGTGTTTGGTGCTTTTCCAAACATCTAACGGTGTATTTGTGATGGTTACAAGGAACCGGTGTCAGAGACTTCATACGATATGAAACTAGTTATGTTATCTAGGTCATGGTGTCTAGGTTACAATGTCTAGGATATAGTGTCTAGGTCACAGAGTCTAGCTCATGGTGTCTGGGTCATTTTCCAGAAAACAAGAACTGGTGGCAGACTTATGGTTTCTTAGACTTATCCAAATATATGTAAACGATCTTAAGTAGTAATATTCATATAATTAATTAGACATAATCATTATTATAAGAAATCATTATAAAAAAAAGTTAAATATAGTTTACAATAATCAAACATGATTTATAGGATTAAAAGGATTTGAGATAGATAATTAAAACATGAGGAGTGCAATAATCTCACCCTTTTGTTGATAAAAAATCATTTGAATTATATATCTATTCATATTGTGCTTTCTCTCCCTTAGTGTTCTTTAATCCTTAAGGTTATAGGGTGATTTTCTCCCTACGGTCGTAGCGTGCTTTTCTCCTTAGGGTTATAGTGTTATTTTCTCCTTATGGTCATAGTGTTCTTTACTCCCTATTTTAGGATTATTAAAAAAAGTAAAGAAAAAAAGTTAAAAAGATTGAAAGGAAATAAGAGAATAGAAAACAAATGTTCACATTTAATTAAATGGATAAAAGATGTTTCATTAAAAGAAGTAGGAAAAATTACAAAACATCTTCATCAAGATACAATTTTTACTTTTCTTTAGAAATAGATATATTCTATTTTACATTAGAAACATCATCTGAAGGTGCCACAAGAGCAAAAGTTGAAGTTGAAGAAGGGAGGGAGATGACTGTCAGAGAAGGAGGAGGGAGACATTCCAAAATAGAGAGTGAAAAATTGGGTTTACTTGAATACTGAGGCTGGTTATTTTCAAGGATAAAATCTATTATCTGTATTAGAGACTGAGATACAGACATTTAGGTAGATACCAAGGCATTGGATGAGGAAGGAGTTATACCAGGATGCAAAGGTGTTTCTGTAGGAGCCACAATAGTAGTGCTCAACACATGAGGATATGACTCAACAACCGAATAAAGTTAGTAATGATCTCACCACCATAAATCATTTCTTTCTCAAAATTTTCTTAATAATCCATGAACATGTCCAATATAGGAGTGAAGTCTTTCAACTTTTGAAATTGAGAATTGAAGGCTTGAGTGAGAAGAGTAATTTTTTAATTATCTACAAGAAATTTGAAATGATTTTTCATATCATGATTATAGAAAATCCTATTATAGTATGAATCCACATTCTTAGTAATTTATTCATGAACATCATTTGAAATATTTGAATGAATCCTCACAAAATCAAGGACTTTGTCACTATACTTGAAAACCATATATAGACTCTCCTTGTCAAATCCACTTAACACTGAATAATGTTCCTCCTTAACAAATGTTCTGAGCAGATCACTTTCAAATGGTTGAGATGACTGTCCAGAGAAACAAGAGGCAGTAACAGATAAAGGGATGGACTTGAGCTAATTGAGAATATTCTGTAAACATCCCTTATAGTCATCAGTTAGTTTTTTGAGACCAACAACAAGATCATGCATCTCTTTGACTATTTGAATGTTTATCTCAACCACTTTTTCAGCTAATTAAGTCTTGTTTGATTGAATAAGAGTGGAAACATGATGTGTAATCTGGACACAAACATCCTCAATAGGATAAGAAATAGTATCTTGTTCTGATTGCAAGACTTTTTCACATCTTCAAAAATATCCCTGAGAGACTGCTCCACATCACTCAATTTCTTGTTTTCAATTCAAACCTCTAGTATTTTAGGAAGCATTTTTTGTTTAATATTGCATATGATCATCTCTAACATAAATTAAACAACTCTTTGACTAGGATTATTTATTGGAGTATGTTGTAGGTTCATGAACTATTCAACTCTATCCAAAAAAGAAACTGCAAAAGAATTCAAATTACATTGACCCACAAAAGTAGGAGGTTCTTGTGAATGTTCTAGGACAGCAGCTGAGACTAGCTAAGGCTCATTAGCATTGATTACCTCTTGAGTAGAAACTAGTTTCAATTGAAACATAGTAAAAAGGTCCATGCCTTTAACTAAGCCTTCCTGGGCATTATCCACATCAAAGTAGCTAGGGAACTTATTCCAGGTACCCATAGTTATTTGATCAATATGATTTGGAACATCAACACAATCTATACTAGGGTGCTACTCCCCCTAAATTGGTGCATCTCTCATAGGACTAATAGATTCGGTTCCTTGATCCGGTCATAAAAATTCATCACCAATAACCTCACCCATTTCGTTTCTAGCCAGCTAGAAGGCTTGTTCCATTATTTCCTCAGCAGAAAGGATAACATCATGAATATATTGTTTCTTTAAATGTTCTTCAACCACAGCTTCATTCTCCAGAGAAAGTTATTCTTCTATATGATAATCAAGAACATCCTTTTATCTTGAATTAACAACATATCTTTTCAAGAAGCAGTTTCTCCTTCCAAATCAAGTCTTCTTTTAGTAACAGGTTCTTCCTTCTCAACTATGTTTTGTGGAATAGGTCCACTATCTTCCTTACCCAAGACATCTTCTTCTAGATGTGCAAAAATTGACTCTTCTTCCACATCAATAGGATAACAAAAAATTTTCTATGGTTCTGAACCATGATCAGATATGTTCTTAGGTATTAGAGGATTCTCAACCAAATTAATCTTTTCATATATCCTTTCATTATCATCCACCCAAGACTTTTTTGACAGATTCCAACTAATTTTCATCCTTTTGACTATAACCGTGGAGATAAAAAATTCATAGTCATTGATTACATATTCTTTCATTCCAACCATTCCTTTAGCATTAAGTATAGTAGATATTTCCCTTGAGTAGAATAAAGTGGTAGACTTTGATGTTGGCTTAATCAAATCACATATGTGAAGTATGATATACTTACAATGATTGATCTTGTGAATTTTTTTTAAATATGTATCATGAATACATGTTGATACATAGGGTATAAAATTACCCTTTACATAGGCAAATCATATTTTTAATAAACATAATTAGTAACCTGGTTTTACCATCCAACTCAGTAGAAATCTCTCTTCCTTTCTTTTTATTTCCAATCAAACTTCACAAGGCCTCTTCGAAGACAAAAACATCACTAAGAGGGGGAGGACCTCTCTAGTTGCCCTCTAAAATAAATTCATGGTGTATTCCTATCTTGGAATCCCATAACCTCAAAGAAAAATGTGCATCTTTTTCCATTAATACATCTTCTCACAACAAAACCACATTCATCCTTGAAAGAGAACTCAAAAAACTGATAAAACTGAGCAACAAGCTTTGCATAAATTGTTCTATTCTTATTTTTGAACCAATACAGCCATCCATGTTCTTTCAGTACTTTCAAAACTAAAGACTTACTTGAAAGAAACCACTTAGGGATGATTTTATTTTCGGGTTCCACTATTATATCAAAAAGATTCGAGTTTAACGGTCCTTCTGGTTCTATCTTTGGTGCTCTATTCACTTTCTTCTTAGATTAGTGCCTGTGAAGAGTTGATGAAGATGGGGACTTCATTCTGGGAATTGAATGAGGGGTTAGAGAGAGAGGGAGAGATGAAGGAATTGAAAAGGACTTTTGTTTTGAGAGAAGAGATCTCGAGTGAAGAAAAAAGTGCAACATATTTTGTTTTCATCAGTTAGGGATTTCGAGTGTCACAAATTCAAAAGTGTGGGATAAATAGAAATAAAATAATCAATCACAGTGACATGGGTAATAAAGTGAAAATAAAATGAAATAAATATTCTTCCAGTGTGATCGAAATAGGTTGTCGTGGTGAGACTCGAACAGGTAGTCACAGTGAGACTGGAACAGATTTTCAAGGTGTCATCTGTACTGTGTGACTCCAAATGGTGCGAACATATTTTTTTAAGAAGATATTACAAAATATTAACTGACTGACAGTAACTGTGAGACTGTAAACATGAAATATTTACTTCTAGAATGTAACCTAAAGAACTGTGATAGTGAGACAATAATCTTAAGACAATGACTCATGAAACCGTAAATTGTTGAACAATAATCTATGAGACAGTAAATTTTTTAAAATATTATATTTTCTACATGAGATTTATCATTCTTAATTCATGTATGATTTAATATATCTTTTAATAATTAATGATTTGGTGAATATATCAGCAATCTGTTATTCAGTTCTAATGAATTCCAATGTGATATCTCCCTTTTGATAATGTTCTCTCAAAAAGTGATGTCTTACATCAACATGTTTTGTCCTAGAGCGTGAAACATGTTTTTTTAGATGTTTCTAGCACTTGAATTATCACAATTTATATATACATGCCTGAATTGATATCCATAATCAATTAATGTGTGTTTCATCCACAAAATATGTGTACAACAACAACCAGTAGCTATATATTTAGCTATGACAATAAATAATGAAACAGAGTTTGGTTTCTTACTATACCATGATGAAAGATACTTGCCCAAAAGGTGACATGTTCTAGTGGTGCTTTTTTTGGTAACTTACATCCATCGAAATTAGAATCATAATAGCAAACTAACTCAAATTGGTATCCTATTGGATAGAACAGTCATAGATTGGGAGTATGTTTGAGGAATTTGAAAATTCATTTAACAACATTTAAATGAGATTCTGTAGGGTTTCCTTGAAAACAAGAACACATATATACACTAAACATAATGTCATGTGGGCTTGCTGTTTAGTAGATTAAGCTTCCAATCATTCCTCTATAAGTGTTTTGATCAACATATTTTAAATCTTCATTGAGATCAATTTTACAAGAATTACTCATTGGTGTATCACTACTTTTCGTTCTATCAAAGCCATAACGTCTCAAAAGATCATTATTATATTTTATTTTATTTAAAATAATAAAATCATTATTTTGAATGATTTTAAATCCAAGAAAGAATTGTGGTTCTCCCATTAAACTCATTTCAAATTTATTTTTCATCATTTTAGAAAAATCAATACATAACGAATTTTTTGAAGATCTAAAAATAATATAATCTACATAAATTTTAGATACTAAAATATCATTGGAAATTCATTTTATAAAAAGGGTAGGATCATCTATACCTTTTATAAAACCTTTGTAAATAAGAAAAGTACTCAATCTATCATACCAAGATCTAGGAGCTTGTTTTAAACCATACAATGCTTTTGATAATTTGAAAAAATTATTTGTAAAGTTATGATTTATAAAACCATGGGTTTGTCCAATAAAAACAACCTTAGCTATATACCCATTTAGGAATGAACACTTGAAATACATTTGATATAATTTTAAATTCAGATGTGCAGCATAAGAAATCAGGATTCTGATGGCTTCAATTCTAGATATTGGTGCAAAGGAATCCTCATAGTCAATTGCTTCCTCTTGACTATAGCCTTGTGCAACCAATATAGCCTTGTTTCAAACTATATTCCCACATTTATCTACATTATTTATAAACACCCACTTAGTTCCTATGATAAATATGTCTTTGGTTCTATCAACTAATTTACAAACTTTGTTCCTTTCAAACTGATTAAGTTCTTCTTTCATAGCCATCACCCAAAATTCATCATTTAAAGCATAATTAATGTTTTTAGGATCATGTTTTGGAAAGAAAACTTAATGTTCAACCTGATTTCTAAGATAAGCTCTATTTTGAGTTCCTTTATATAAATCTCCTACAATAGAATATAAAGGATGGTTATTAAGGGTTCTAACATCTCTATAAAAATAGGGGCTACTGATTTCTGGTTCTTCAACAGGTTCAGGTTCATTATGACTTGAATCTGGATAATTTCCAAAACTAGAAGTTTTCACAGATTCCTTTACCTGATAGTTATAGGGCTTAGAATTTATGTCCAGATTTGACATATCATCTTCTAGGATCTCTAGAAAGGTCTTTGGCTCATGTTTATATGTCCCATCAAACTTGACCTGGAGAGATACTTCAACACATTTAGTTTTTTTGTTAAAAACTCTATAGGATTTACTAGAAATTGAATATCCTAGAAAAAATCTTTCATCACACTTGGATGTAAACTTGTCAAGATTTTTCTTAGTATTAAGGATATATACATTGAAACCAAAGACATTAAAGTAGATTACTTTTGGTTTTTTATTTTTCCATAACTCTTATTGAGTTCTTTTAAAAATGGGTCTAATAAACGCTCTAGTAATAATGTATCATGTCTTATTTACAGCTTATGCCCAAAAATAAATAGTTAAGTCATATTTGATAAGCTTGATTCTAGAAATTTCTTAAAAGGTCCAATTTTTTCTTTCTACAACTCCATTTTGTTGTGGTGTTCAGGGGGCATAAAAATTAGGACTATAGTCATTTTGTGAGAAAGAGTATTCAAACTCTTGATTTTAAAACTCATGTCCATGATCACATCATTAGTATTTAATTCTATGTCCACTATTATTTTTTATAGTTTTAGAATATTTTTTGAAATGAGAGAAGGCTTAACTTTTGTGTTCAAAAAAGAAGGTACAATTTTATCTATAAAAGTGCTCGACAAAAACATAAACAAAGCGCTTTGAATTTAAACTAAAAAATCTATATTTTCTAAAAAAATCCATGTGAACCAACTCGAGAGGTTGAGAAGTTGACATTTCTTTCTTTGGTTTGGAGGAAATTTTTTGTTTCGTTCCCTTTTGATAAGGATTACTCATTTTATAATTTGCAAACACAAGTTTGAGTATGTCTTTGAATAAATATTTTCTAGTTAACTTTCTAAGGCAGTGAAAATTTTGGGGTCCTAGTATTCTATGCCAAATCCAATTCTCTTTGAGAAATACACTAAAAAATGATGCATTTTGAGAATCTACAGAATCTAAGTTAACAGAATATACATTTTCATTTTGTAATGTAGAAAATGCTAATTCATTTTTAGAGTTAAAAAATTTTCAAGCAACATTTTCAAATTCAACATGAAATCCATCATCACATAGTTGTGAAATACAATGAAGATTATATTTTAGTCCATAAAAAAAGTACATTGGAAATTAAGACTGAGTAAGAGTTACCGATTTGGCCAAAGCCAATGATTTTTCCTTTCGCATTGTCACCAAAGGTGACATGTCCACAATCATTTTTTATTATGTTAATGGAGCATGAATAGTATCCTATCATGTTCCTTAAACACCCATTGTCCAAATACTACAAGCTTTAGAGGATCTCTTTAAATAATTTTCCTACAAAATAGTCAAATAAAAATATACTTTGGTACTTATATTTGTTTGTGTATATTAATATTTGTAACTAGTGATTTAGGAACTTGTATCTTCCTCATAGGTTTCATATAATATTTATGTAATGTACATGAAAAATAAACTATATTTTGTCCAGAAAATCTAGAATCAGTATAGAGTTTATCAAAATTCTAACTTGCAGAATGTTTTCTTGAACTAGAAGTAAATCTGTATGTTCTAGATTTAAAAAAATAGGTTTTTCCAAAATTTCTTTTTCCAGGTTGATAGCCAATACCAGTAGTATATTTAGGGGTAATTTGTTTATATAGAATTTGTACCAAGGTATCTTTACCCTTAGTAAACCTTTCAAGTCCCTTTTTAAATTTCTCATTAGATAGATTTAGTTCATTTTTTTCTTTGAGTAATTGAACATTTTTTTCTATTTCTACAGTATGTTTAGACCTAATATTTGAGGTTAGATCATAATATTTTTTTAAAAGACTTGTATTTGTCTTTTAGTTCATTACATGTCCCTTCATGTATATTGTAGTAATCAAAAATTTATTTTTTAGATATATTTTTAGAATCAATTTAATCTCCTGAATAATAAGAATTTTTTATAGGAGATTCTAGTGTTACCTCAGAAGTGTTTGTAATGAAACACATATTGGCTTTGTTAGATCGTTCATCTTGTGAAGACTCTGAGTCACATGAACTCTCCTCAAAATCACTCCAAGTTTCTTTAATTTACTTTTTATGTTTTCTATATTTATCTTCATATTTCTTTTTATACTTGAGCTTGGGATAGTCAGCCTTTATATGTTCCTTTATATAACATTCATAACATACTATCTCATCAGGCTTGTTATTTTTTTTTGCAATATTTCATCCAGCTTCCCTTTTGATCATATCTTCCTTTGATGTTAGGTTGTATGAAAAATTTATTCCTTTTTGAATATTTCTTAAACCTTCTGGCTAATTAGGCCCACTCTTCATCACTATCATGTGATGTTTGTTATCTTTTTTAATTTTCTACAGAGAATTGCAGTTACTCCATTTCATTGGGTTTATAGGTGGTGGTCTTGAATGCCACAAGTTTTCTTTTGGGTTCATCCTCCTCTTCGTTGTTCACTATAAACTCCTCTTCATACATCATTAGTTTCCAAATGAGTTCTTTTAAAAGTAATTTTCTAATGTCTCAAAACACTCTGATATAGAAATATGTTCCTCTCCATTTATCAGGTAGGCATCATAGAATCCTCAAAAAAATTTCTTTCGTAATAACTTTTCTTCCAAGAGAAATAATTCTGTTGAATTTTTTTTTGAACCTGAGATACATGTAAAGAATAGAATAATCAAGATTCATTTTAAAGTTATCATATTTAATATAATATGTTTTTAGTCTCATTTATTTCACACTAGAAGTTCCTTCATGTGAAACAGAGAAGTTATCCCAAATTTAATCGACGGTTTTTTCATGTAGATATTCTGTTAAATTTTTCATATCATATAGAGAAATCTAAAGCATTAATGGATTTAAAATTTTTATTTTAAGAAGTATTGGTTAGGTCATCCCAAGTCATTCTATTAGTACAATGAATATTATAGTCATCTATAATTGAAGACCAAATCTCAAATCCCATACTTTCGAAATGCATTTTTTTTATATTTTCCATTTTGAATAATAAGTTCCATAGAAGAATGGTGGTGTAATTTTTGCATCAACTTTGAGACTATTATCCATAATAAAGAAATAATTTTAATGATCTAGGAATTTATAACTAACAGAAACATACAGATCTTTAATGAATAACTAAAATCACATTTGAATAGATTTAAAAACAGAGTCTTCACATGAATAAAATCCACTGAAACCAAATGTTGGTTGGAGTAGAGTACTCAAGAGGGGGGTGAATTTGGTATCTATAAAAATTTGTGTTAAAAAGTTTTTTTAAAAATCATCCCCAATAAAAATTAATAGAACCCAATTAATCAAGGTAATACAGTTATAAAATTTTGACTATTCGAATAACCTCTTGGAAGACTGATTAATTCTATGTAATATCAATATGAGTTATTGATACTACTTTTGAAGCTATTCTAAAAAGGGAAAAAATTATTACTTATATCCATGACTAAGTATCAATGTGAAATCTAGTGTTTTATGAAATATATAGTAAAGAAGAGAAAAAATAAATTAACTATCACAGTGGATAAAATTTGTGGTTCAGTATGAAGTCAATACCTAATCCACTCAACATGGTAATCAACTACCACCAATAATTTTATATTAATAAACATGATCCACACCCTAGATCGAGGTAAACAATAGTTAATAGGACTGTCCATGTCATAGTACCTCTTCCACTAATCATCATGGGTAAATATTACCAGGTAACACAAGGACCTCTTCCACAATTATCTATGAGAGTAAATAGATGTCAAAAGATATGAGGGGAAGGGTATCTTGAATCTTTCAGTTTTGTATAGGATTCAATGTGTGTTTTAATATAGACAAACACACACTGATCAAAAGAAAAAAATATTACACAACAGTGCAAAGAGGATGAGAAAATTTCAGAAGAGATCTTAATGTTATTTTATACACCTAGGGACTTGTAGGATAATGAAGATGAAAGTACCAGGTCCTATGGTGAAAAACAGGGTATCACAAGTCTGGTGCTATGGTTTCTATCTCAATGGTGCAAGGTGTGTAGCTCATATCCTTCCTGAAGGTGGTACCAGGAATATGTACTTTTATCTGATATTACGGTATTCTAGCCTTTGTAATCAAGAGTGCTTCTTGTGTTCTTCATCTATTTCTTATTGCATGTATCAGTTCACTTTTCAAATACCTACGTGTCTTTTGCTCTCTTATTCCAAAGCCATGATTTTCATTTTATTTCGGAGTTCATGTGTTGGAGCTAACATGATTCATGTATTCTACACCTCATACCTCGTACTATTTGGTGACATTTCTACAAAGATACATTAATTATGTTAGTTCCTTTAAATGAATCAAATATGACCATTAGAAATTAAATCGAAAATGACAAAGAAGATTTATTAATAGTGTCACAACCAGTCTAGAAACAATATCACTTGGAAATGGTGTCACTAAGAAATGGTGTCTTATTCTCTACCTTTGAGCGTTCATATAGTCATGATACTATAGTTGTATCGAGATTAAAAACTGGTAGCACATATACGGTGTCAGGGTCACAGTTTCTGCTGCTTTTCCAAACATCAAACCATTTCTTTATGATGGTAAAAAACAACCAACGTCATAGACTTCCTAAGATCTGAGACTATTTATGGGGTTTTAGGTCACGGTGTCTGGGTCACGGTGTCTTGGTCATTTTCTAGAAAACAAGAACTAGTGGTAGACTCATGTTTTCTCATATTTACCCAAATATCTGTAAACAGCCTTAAGTAGTTAAAATTCATAGAATTAATTAGACTTAATCTTTCATATAAGGAATCATTATAGAAAAATGTTAAATATAGTTTACAATAATAAAATATTATTTATAGGATTAATAGGATTTGAGATAGAATAAATAGAATTAACAGTATTTTTGATCTTTAAAACATGATTAAAACATTAGGAGTCCAACAATGTGCCAAAATAATAATAGAATGAATAAAATATCCCAAAAACAAACCTCTCCTTCATTATAAATACCACGTCTCACCACCCCTTCTCCTTACACCATCCAATCATTAAGTCTTGTAATATTTCTACCTAATACTATTCCAAAGTCCCTCACCCACATTCTGGATCACTTGCTCTCATCCAAAGACCAAAACCATTTCTCTAAGGAGGTTCTCAATGAGGAGAATTGAAGAGGTAAAATCCACATTTTTCCTTTTAATTTATTTTCATGTTATTTTATTTTATTAATTTATCCCCACCTCCCCTCATCCATATATAATTTCAACTCTAATATCTTAAATATACTAAAATTTTATTATCCTAATGGAATAATTCATCATCAATCTCTTTTTCCTCTCCCTTTTATTATAAAAATGTAAATGTCTTATATGAGATGGTGTTTCATCGCCTACAAGGATAACAAGATTTCATTTTACTTCACTATATTCAATGTTCTTCATGAAACCATTTTGATGGTTGAATAATATTTTAAAATTTATATTATAACCCTTTTTACCTTCTGGATGTAAAATATTTACATAATACAAAATTAAAAAAACAAAATTAGCTTTTATGATCAATAACAGCCATAATAATCTAAACGAATATCACTAAAATTATAATATAATTATTCATCATCATAAAATATAACCAAATGATATATATAACCATTTAAAAATATAAATGTAAATTATTAAAATGTAATTCCAATTCTAGAGAATTATACCTATTTTATATGAACTTCATTACTTATAAACAAGAAAACCAATTTTGAAAACCGAGAAAACGAATGCTCTCTAATGATGAAGTTAAACACTATAAGTCATTAGTAAATCCATAAATGAAATTAATAAAATAAATAATTAATCCAATTAACATATAAATAGTTTTTAATTAATCAACTAATGGATTTAATTTGATTTTTCAGGACATTAGGGTCATGTGTTGAACATATTTGAACAAGATATAAAGATTTTTTTCTCAAACCTCCATTTGAATTGGGTTTTGCTTTCTTCCTCTATACACCAATGTAATTAATAGATTACTTTTATATAACTATTCTAAATTATATATATATATATTACAATATCATATATCTAGATCATTTCATTATTTCTTGATGGGATACAAGGATCCCTTCTCATTTCTTACCAATAAGAGATCCCAACTGAAGGAAACGCCTCGATTTATTAACCATTTTAACGTACCATACATAATAATTTTTAAAACCCTATTATTTTTATAAATTAATTAATTTTTTCATTAAAAAATAAAATTTTTCATTTCTGGTTTTATAGAAAAAATCATGAGAAATACAAATTATTTTTCCCCAAATAACTCTTCAATGCAAAGTAAAAAAGGGGTTTTTCTCTCAAAAATTCTTCAATGATTTTCTTATATTATTTTCATATAAGTTGAAAGATATTTGGAGTTTTATTCTTTATTGAGGATTATATCCTCTCTTTATCATCCACTATATTTTATTAAATGGTTTATGATAATTTGGACTATGGATGTTCTATCTTTATATCATTCACCATACTACACAGAATGGTTAGTGATTATATTTTCATATTGGGGTATGTTATATAATTTTCTTTTGTATATGTCATTTATGTTTATCACCATTCATATGTGGAATTCATTGGACTTAGTAAGTGATGTGTGAGGCCCATTATATCCCATAGTTTCATGGGTAGGTCTCTTGAGACAAACTATACTATGTTTTTACACATTGTTTATGGTGTCTTGGATGAGGCATTGATGGTATGTTTATGATATCTAGAATTATCAATTCCATCAATGTGAAAGTATTAATTTATTTTCCATGTGATTATTCAACATGTATAATATCCATGGTTATGTTTTATTATGACATTATATAGTCATCTTTTATTCCTACCATTTTATGATCTAGATTATGTTTCAATGACATGTGTTTTTAGTTATTCACCATGACTTATTGTTTATTATTATGATAGAATTCAATGTATTTCTTACCCTTACTAAGATTATATGATTACCACTATCTTATTTTTTACTTTTCCCTTGGATGAAAATATATATATATTATGAATGACTTGCAGGAATAATAGTGAAGCTTATGGATGCTTCCAATGAAATTGATATGATGTTTTTCCTTTCAAAGTTATAATTTAAATTTAATGTATATAATATGGTTTCGAAACCTGCTTAGTAGATTGATCCCTTAATATGTTTTTCATGTATATATTCCAATGTAATAAAGTAAGGTGCTGGCTCTAGGCTACTAGGGATGGGGTCATTACAAAATCCCATAAAATTAAAAAACATATACACTTTTTCAATGAAAACATGTAAATAATACTGAAAATTAATCACCTGTAAGGATTATTAAGTGATGTTAAACATGTATGATGACATTTAACATGAATTTCATAACACATTGTGATATTCCAAAAATTTAATAGATATTTCTAGATGAAATATTTCTCATTTAGAAATGTAAAAATAAATAAATATTGAATGAAATTAATTTAACCCCACCAACATTATAAAGTTAATATTAATCAATAATCCACACCATATCACAATTCAAGTGATTAGAAGCCATATATCAATTTAATATAACACAAAGGAATCATAATTATTCAAAATTCATAAACTTACAACTAATTGCAAAATTATAGTTTAAGAAAACCATTTTATTAGAAGTGTTTTTAGTAAAAACCATATTCCGTTATCCCTCAATCTTATCCATGAGTATAAATTTATGAAACTATAAGGATATAAGATAAAATGAAGGGTAACCCACTATAACATGTATAGAATAATAACAAAATGATGTAAGAAGAAATATATAGAATTACATTCTTATTATGAAATTTTTATTAAAGAATTTATATGATTACATTATTTCCCCATGAAAAAATAAATCAAAAGAAATAAAAAGTTTCCAATCACCTCAATAATTAATTACTACATCCTATAGACACATAAATAAAGAAAAATCAATAGAGTATCTACATTTAGAAAGCTAATTGATGAATTGGTTTCTGGATTTATGGAAGTATTTTAATTGATGCATAAAAAAATGTTTTATCCTAAGAAATGGAAATAATGACTACACAGGTGATACTTATTTATAAAAACATATTTACAATAATCAGAGTTAAAATCATTAAGTGAATTAAATTTAGTGTTTTGTTAATAGTGAAGAATAAATAATAAAGAATGAACTAATAGATTTTATAATTGTTCGGATAACCAATATATCAATCCACTATTCAACCTTCTCTACACTATCAAAAGATTGGTACTCACTATGAAACTTAATATTTCAGGTTTGAGACCATGTTATAGACACTTCCTTTTAAAAAAACAATGAGGCATAATTAAATCTCTTTTCACGGGTCTTTAACGTAGTCTGTTAAATGAATTATATATGGTGGTCACAACCAATAAAAGCATTTTAGGTTGTAGAATAACCAAAGAGACATGATCATATTTTTTCTATAAATAATTAAAAAGACATAAAATGATAAATAAAAGATAATGAAGCGATAATACAAAAAAAATATATATAACAAACAAAGAAAAAATATCTAATGTTGTCGATGATGATGTTTGATGGTCATTACCACTATAGTGGTAAAAGATGATATAATATATGTATCTTCTTAACTGCAGAATCGAATCAAAATTCATTGATATTCTTGATTGAATGAGAATAAATAATGTAACACATGAATGTTTTTAAAAGTTTTATTGAAAAATCAATATGCAGTTGTTTTTTATCTCTTTATACTATTTGAAAGGGATTAATCTGGTTTTATTAATTCAAAATATATTCAAGTGTGTCAACTGATCTAATCAATGGATTCCATGAGATATCAAATAACAAAATATATTGTTACCATTAGCTATATAATGAAAAATCATGATAATTATTACATAATTATCACGCTCTTCAAATTCTAAAATAAATAACAAAAAAACATCTAGTCTGACCATTAGAAAAAATATAAATAATAAACATTTATAAAAACCTAAAATAAAAGGAATAAACTTATAGTCTAATAAAATATTAATATTCATAAAAATAGATTATTATATATAATATATATTTGTGTATAAAATATGCTTAAAAATGATTTTCACAATATGAAATCATATTATCATCAAAATATAAAAAAACTATTATTAAAAATATGTTAAAATTATTGAAATTAAAAAGATATAACATAATTTTTTAGAAAAAAAATATTTGAACTAATTGTTCATAAAAAGAAATATCTAGAAGTGCCACAATATTACCACTTATGAAAACCTATCGTTACATAGATCTACCACTGAAAGAGAGGAACGGTCGACCATTGTTATCTACTATGGGTGAAATATCTCCCATTATATAATTTTATGACATTGTTAATGAGATACTGACACTATAATGAATGGAATGTAATCCAACCATTGGTAAGGTAGAAAATCACTCCAACCAATGTTACAGTTTGTTTTTGGTTCAACCACAACATTTGAAGATAATTCATAGTGATTAAATTTTTTCATCGAGAGCCACTATTGGTAAGGAACAGAGGAGTGGTTGAAAGTTGATGGTGACATAATAATTATAAGGAAGGTCAAATAGTTGGTTGTTAGTGGTACCGATGAATGGACCTTATATCATAGGTGTCTAGTTGTGTTCCCATGGAGGAGGAGTAACCGTCATGTTGAAATTTGAAGCAAGTAACCATCAGTAGATGGTGCTTCCATGAATGATGCTGAACTATCGACCATTGATAACACCATCAGGGTTAGTTAATGGTACATATATTGGGGTATTATTACATTGAAATAGTATAGGAGATAACATCATTTAATTATCTATAGAAAACATCTCAAAATTTCAATGATTTTCAAATGATCTATATGCATGCATAATAAAGTTTCATTCAGGGATTTTGTTTGATCAACCATGTTTCGACCATTTGCAAAGATGAGTGAATATGGTCAGTTAACTTGCGGAATGTCAACTAAATATCTTGAAAAAAAATGGATGTTTGAAATGTTTAAGATGATAATTTTGAAAACGTGACACAAAAGATCCATCGGATAGAAGATATTCTCTTGATCAAAAGGATCAGGAATTTGCATAACATTTAATAATGATGAAAAGTATATGTTTCTGCCAGAGTCTTATATTGATTTTGTGATTTAAATGGCCTCTAGTATATCATTCAAATCAAATGGAATATGGTTTTATCTAGATATACTGTACTAGAACTAGTTTCACCTATGCACACATGTTGGTCCACATGGGCTTTCTTGGACCAATTCTTGTCCACTAGCCCATTAATGAGAATGTGCTATGAAACTATTCTTCTTGGGCATATACACGACCCTACTTCTTTGGATGGTCTGTTTTGGATATCTCTAAAATGGGGTTGAACAGTAGTCTGATATGTGGTCAAGGGATGGTCATTCAGGCTATCCATAGTTAGCCAAAAAATTTCATAAAACCACCAATTAGAAAAACATACGAATAAAAAAACCAAATAAAATATTTTGAAAGAAATGATTAATATTGAAAAAGTAAAATAATATTAATAAATAATCTTGAAACCATCATACATTTATATAAAAAATTATTACATATTGAAAATTTTGAATTTAATAAACATGAGGAAATAGTAATATATCAAAAAAAATTAGATATTTTGTTCATTTATTCAAACTCTAACAATCTCAATATTTTTATATTATAAAATTGAACATTTATTAATATATCAAAAACATTCTCCCCTATTTTAAAATATTTAAAAAATAACATTAAAATTAAATCTTTTAAACAATCATCCTTTTACCATAATTTCCTACTTAGAATTAATTGAGTTGAATTATTTCATAAAAATTAACCTTGAGTATCAATGGACATTAAAATAGAACAGTTATTTTTTTTACAAAAAAAAATAATGTTCTAGTAAAATATTAGTCTTATACCATTACCATTTCAATAATTATTTTTTCAAATGTTATAAAACATAATTTTTTACTTAATATGTAAAGAAATATTTTTCATTATGAAAAAATACTACATAAATATCACCTTTATTTTTATGATCCATTATAAAATGAGATTCTACCTATATATATTTTATTATAGACTTTTCTAGAGGTCATTTTAGAAATTTAAATTAATCTAGAATTACAACAAAAGGTTTAAATTTTATCAAAAAAATTATTAAAATCACATAATATTTTTTTAATCTACACAACTTCTAAAAAAATCCAAAAGTAAAAAATATACACAAACTCAGCTACAGTTAGTTCTACTAATCCTTATTTCTTAGAACATAATGAAATTAAATTATTAGACAAAAATAGGTCCATACTTAATCTATTATTCGAGTCAATCCTATATCCTTTGAATTTATAATTAGAATAAGAAAATAAATCAAAAAAATATAATTTCAAAAAAATAAACTAGTGGATAAAATAACCTTAATAAATATAATTACTCTCTTGACATCTTTTAGATGACTTTACATAAGGATGGACTGAAATCAACAAAGTAGCAAAATGATAATATTAAATCTTCTCTGGATGTAATGAGATACAATAAACTTCATATAATTCATTTTTAATGTTTCATATCAATAGTCTTATCTAATCCATACAATTCATAATTGAATTTTTTTACACATTGGTGTTTTCATTGTCTTAATAAAATCAAATCCAAGCCTTAGTACATGTTCTTTAGAAAACGTAACTTGATTTATGAAAAGACTATCATTTATTTGTTTATGTTGTAATACAAATAAAAAATTTATTTCTCCAATTAATCTCATGTCAAATTCACTTGTTATTTGTTTAGAAAACTCATTACACACTGATTAATTGATTGAAACAAGAATTATATCATTAGAATAAATATCTACAATCATTGTATCATTTAACACTCTCTTTATAAAAAGTGATTAATAAAACATTCATTTAAAATCATTTTTTATTAAAAATATAGTTTGTATTTCATTCAGTGCCCCTAGGACTTTCTCAATACCATTTAACAAATTATTAACTTTTAAAAAAATTATTTTGAAATTAGATATTTTCAAATCTAGGGGTTGTTTAACATAAACTACCTCAAAAAAAATTTCATCTAAAAATTTAATTTTTATATGCATTTGATATAATTTTATATTTTTAAAATAACAAAAGGCTATAAAAATTATAATTTCTTCCATATAAGCAATATAATTGAATTAATATCCAATTTTTATTCCCTTTTCCTTGTAATAACCTTGAGTAATTAGTCATTCTTTATTTTTAATTGTGTTTCTAGGTTCGTCCAAATTATAATAAAAAATACATTATTTTTCTATTATAGGGATATATTTTAGAAATTCATCAAAATTCCAAACTTTATTAAATCTAAATTTAATTAATTCATCATGCATTGTATTTAATGAATTTTAATCAAATAATGTATTATCAATGTTAGTAGGGAAAAAATATACAACAAAACAATAATTTACATTTTAAACTAAAACATGATTTCTAGTTTGAATACAAAATTATAAATTTACAATTAATTTTTCAATTAGATTATATTTGAGAGTTTTCCACTCTTTAGGATCAGTCTAAGAAGAAATAATATCTCTATAAGGTAATTAATTTTTATTATCATAGTTATTATCATAAAAAAAGGATTTCCCAAAACTCATCCCCAACTCAATTTAAATCAGAATATTTATTGTTATTTCTATCTTCTTCACTCTTAACACGTACTCACTCTTCAACTACTAATGTTCTCTAAATAAAAACACTATATTTTTTCCTATTTTTAAAATACATTAAAAATATTCCTTCATTACTTTTGAAATGAATTTTTCTAAATTTTATTTCGTATTTATGATAATGAATTTACATTCAAATTTCCTAAAATATTAAACTTTATGTTTAAACCCTTTAAACAATTTATAATGGGTATTATTTAAAAATGTATTGATAGATACTCTACTTAAAACATTACATGTTTTTTTATAGATTATTCAAAAAAATATCTTATCACACCAAAATACAAAAGAATTTATCTTCCCATTTATTTTATATATATTATTTATTTTTACCACTTCATTCTATTGTCGTGTACTAGAGGTTGGAAAACAATGTTATATATATAATATTTATAATATTTATAAATTTCTAAATAAAAAAATCCACCACCTCTATCACTTCTATTAGGTAATATTAATAGTTTTTGATGTTTTAAATAAGATTATAGAAATATTATAGTTAATTAAAGTTTTGTTTCTATGTGATATGAAATAAATCTATAGAAATATAATACAATAATCTATAAATTCAAAAAATATTCTTACTGCAAAAACATATTGTATTATAAGTCCAAATAGATCAATATTTAAAAGTTATAATCATATATAACTACTAATATCGCATACATATTTAAACCATTCATTGTATTGTTTACCATTTAAACTAAAATTAAACATAATGTACATACTTTTCTGTAATTTTGAATGTTTTTAAACATGTTCATGATTTTAATTTTTGAGGAATAGTCTAAATATTTAATTACCAAACCACATATTCCATAAAAGTTTAGTTTATTCTTCATCACATTAACACTTAACCTCTTGTTTCATTAGAATAAAATAATAATATTTGTAAACATTCTCTTTTTTACATGCCTAAAATAAAGAAAATTTATTTTTCTGAACTGTACAGTTATCATTTTAAAAAATAACATTTAATCCATAATCCCAAAGCTATCATATTATTGAAATATTAATTTTTAAACCCTAGAAATATAATAATTGTGAAATAGAAACAACTTTATCAATTCAAACTTTACCAAAAACTATAATATGAAATTGATTGTTGTCTCCAAATGTGACTAGGCCACCATCAAATTAATTGAAAGATTGAAATTTTGAAATTTAACTTTTCATGATCCTATAGAAACCAATGTCTAAATATAAGTATTCTTGGTGACTTATAAGGTAGATTTAACGAAATTAAATAATCAAATAGATTGTTTTTGTACCCATGCTAACTTCTGTCCAACTAGATTAGTAACAGAATATTTTTGAATCCAAATGTATTACATAATATTTTAGAGGACTCTTTAGAAAATAAATCCCTAGTAATAAAATTTATTGTATTCAAAAATTAATTTTCAAATCTTAATGAATATTATTTTGAATAATTAACTTTTATTCTAAATTTAAAATAGGATACACTAGCAATACTTCATTATCTAATTTTAATAAAGTTAGTCTTATAAAGCCTTGGAGGTAAACTATTATGAACAAAAACATTATTATTAGTGTTTGGTTTCATCAGTGAAATAATTTTATTATATTTTACTTTACCTTGACTAAATGTAGAAAAATTATATTTATTATTTACAACTTAATTTTTCAAATTCGTGTTTTCTTTTTGAATAGATCCTAAATCAATACAAGCATTTACATTAGATACAGTATATGTGTTTCATAATTTCATATTTTCATACATAATTTTCTTATATCCATTCCCAAAAAAAATGAAATCTTGCATAATAGAATTAAATCCTTATTTCATATCATTATCATTCACAACTATAAATCCTTTAACTCATTAATTATCTTATTATTGTTTCAACAACTTATTATCATAATTATCATAAGAATTTTCATTTTTGTGAAACACTTATTCAGATTATCACATTCATTTCTTATTTTATCATTTTATATAGCCAATGTATTTTTTTTAGTTTTTATATCAGTTCAATTTTCAAATATACTGACTCCATAATTTATTAATTATTAATTTAATATAATCATTTTATTAACTTTAGAATTTATAGAATAAAAATTGAAAAATTATGTAGAATCAATTTCCTTTTAGTTTTCAGAAAAATAATTATGATCTGTAGAAGTATGGGTAATTAATTATGTTAAAAGTGAAAATTTTACCTCACACAGTATACCCATCAGAGTTAGGCTTTATGTCTTCTATTCACTTATAGAATCACTGCATCATTAATACCTGTCTGACCAGTCACAACCTCCATGAAAGCATTATTTTTATTTATCCTTTTTGTATTTGACTTAGATGATTGAGTTTCTAGAACTCTATCCTGATGTGTCCTTTCATCCTATAATAATAGAATTTTAATTCTGAAAAAATATAATTATTTCTATAATTTACGTTCTTTTAATCATTTCTTATCTTTCTTATAAACTGTCTCTTACCACCTTTGTGTTTCATGACCTTGTAAAACTTCTTTCTGAAGTGGTCCATCTATTTTTCATTATCCTAGAACTCATATTCAAAACTATTAAAAATTTCATTAACAAAATAATTAAAATTTATAACTTGTCTATTTTTACTCTCCTCGTCAATATTTGTTTTATTTATAACTAATACTATAATAAATATCATGTTATTTCACGAAAGGTATACTACATAAAACTATTACTCAAATCAATTGACAAAATATTTTCTCAACATTTTTTCAAAGACATCTAAAAAATAATTCAACATGTGATGTGTTTTCTAGTAATTCACCGAGAGAACTCATACTATTTTTGATTCTTGTAAACCATTTAAATATATAGTTCACTAACACTTCATCTTCTATCTTAAAGTCCTAGTATTCTATTCAGAAAATTCTAATCAAGGCTCATTTAGGGTTTTTAGTCCCATTATGAGCAATTTGAAGTATTCTCCATATATGTTATTATTTCTTACAAGATGAAACATGACTAAAAACTCTTCTACTCATAGAATTGCATAATATGTTTTAAAATTAATAATTTAAAACATAAATAACCATATAATTACCTAAAACTGTCTCCAAATAAACATTGGGTAGCTCACATGGCTTATACATGATGGTATAATGATCCACACATAAATATTTCATGCAGGATTACATTATGTATTTCCAATATCCATAGTCACTTCCAATGAAGAATGGGGGATTTTTGTAATCCATCTTTCATTATAATTTATAACATCCATTTTACAAAACTGAACATTTGTTCATTAGAATTTCTAGTCTCTGATTATTAGTAATCATAGAATTAAAAATAAATAGTAAAAATATATTCAAAACAATAAAAATAATCATAGATGATAACTATCCTTTAAGGAAAAACCTCCTATAATTCCAATTATTAGATAATCAGTGATGATAACAGTGACTTGATTGGTGAATGCTCATTATAAAAGTTTAAATTCAATGAAAAATCATTATTTGATAAATTAATTAAAATATAGTGAGTGTTTTGCTCAATGTGAAGTAGAAATAAAAATTAAAGAACATAGAGATTTTATATTGGTTTGAATAAACATATTCCAAGTCCACTCATAAACCTTATCTACTATGTGATATTTTTATTACACACTAAGAAACTCTCTTTTAATGGTTGGAGAACCTTTTATAGACTCTTATATTTATAAATACCTAAAGGAAAAAACCTACACTTTTATAGGAAATTTTAACCTAGTATGTGACTTGAATTTGGTTTTGGAGTCACAACCAAAAACATCCGTTTAGGTTTTGGAATAACCAAATATAAGAGATATGATTTTTATTAGGAAAATCATAAATGAGATAAGAACATACTAAAATGATATAAATTAAAGATCATATAAATATAAAATACAATGAAAACATAGTAGAAACATATAATGATGAAAATAATGAAATGAAATAATCATGATCACTATAAAATTATAGGATGGTATTTTATAAGTTATATCATGATAAAATTAGAGAATCTAGATTTATATATCTTCTTGGTCGAATGTGAAACAAGAATGTTCCAATTGACTGTTTTTGAATTTTATATATAATAATCTGTATATTGTTTCTTTTCCCCTTGATCACATCTTTTGTGGATTGATCTGGCTTTATTGACTCAAAATATATTTACGGGGTGTCAATTGATCCAATTAATGGAATCCATGAGTTAGTACATAAGAAAACTCAGAGTTACCATTATTTATATATGGAATAATATTTCTAAATATAAAATATGTTTCTCAAAATTTTATTTGTATATGAAATAAAAAAATAAATATTTAATCCTTTTCGTTAGAACGAATATAAATAAGTCATATTTATAATATAATTAAAATAAAATGAATAAAATCATAGTTTAATAAAATATTAAATTTCCTAAAAATGACACCCTATATAATATTTATTTCATTTATATAGGTGAATAAAATTTGATCAATTTTTTTACATAACATGAAATTAATATTTTTTAAATATAAAAAATTATTAGTAAATGTATTTCAGATATATAAATTTATATAAAGATAATTATTATCTTAGAAAAAATATTTGAACTAATGGTAGATAAAAAGGAATACATGGAAGTAACATTGTGCTTCTACCACTGAAAAGATACCATTAAATTGTTCTAAAATTATACAAGAGGAACAGTCGACTGTTGTGATCGACTGCGAAAGAAATATGTACTATTATAGCCTTATCTTCAATTAATGATGAGTTAATGACACTATAATCAATGGCACTTTATACTACCCTTGGTGAAGAAGAAAATCATTGAAACTAGTGTTACAATTTTTTATTGGTGCTACCCCCACCTGTGAAGAGATTCCATGAACAATGAACATTTTCTAGAAGAGATTCTATTGGATTGGAAAAAAAATAGTCATCCACAGATCGAGGCAAACCATTACTCGAGGACATCGAATGATAAACTCTTGGTGCTTCCATTGAATAAAAAATCCATTGGTTTAGGCTACTATCCCATCTATGGGTAAGGATCTAAAATCAAATTTATGGTTTAATGGAGCTACTATGAGTGAATTTTGATTCCACAAAGGAGGTGAAATTGTCGATTGCTTCTCCTAACCACATTGTTGGTGAATGGTAATTATTTTGCGATGAGATATTATTTAATGAGTAGGGGATCTACTGTAAATTCATTTTTGAGTGAAAATATCTCAAGATTTCATTAATATTCAAATTTTCTATATGCATGCATGATGATTGTAACAACCCAAACATAAAGTACATTGACATTAAATTTCGTTTTCAGAATACTCAATGCATTACACAAATATATACCCAAAGAACATATTAGTTTAGTCTCTTTGGAATCTTGGAACATAACGTTCTGACTTGGTGAAATATCTTCAAAACCCTCCATAAAGATCCTACCCTTTTGTTTTCCTACCTATTACTATTATTTTTATCCTGTGGAAAAGGAAACATAAAAAGAGTGAGCTCAATGCTCAGTAAGGGTAAAAATAGAGAACATAGAAAAAACCATAAACATAAGAATGTAAAAATATGTACATAATGTTTTAATATCAAAATCTTGGGTCATGAAATAAATCTTGGTATTATGTGAGGAATTGATCAAAATGAAACATTAAACATGATAAAATATCATTGGTAAAAAACATGGAATTATGGAAAATAAATAATCAGGTAATATGATTTCCATAGCAGCCAAGGCATTGCAGCAAAGACCATCATAGTAGATAAAGGCATTATTGAAAAATGACAACTTGTCATTCAAGTCATGTATTACTAAACCATGTATACTTTTTGATCTTTTCATGTACTGCTGAACAATATTTACATGTCATTCCAGCCTTATATTACTAAACCATATATACTAGTTGTTCCCTGTATTACTGAACCGAATTTACTTCTCTTTACAGCCATGTATTACTGAACTATATTTACTTGTTGTTCTAATCATGTCTATCTCAGGAGATATAAATCTTTACCCAATGCATTGGAGGTAGATATAGGTCCCACCCATCTGATAATAAAATTATTCTTACATGTTCCACAAAAACATAAATGATTCATCAAAGCATAAGCCAATAAATAAAATTGGTTTCACATAAATCATTTCATCATCACATAATCGATATTTAAGGTCATTCCATCATTAACACAATCAAATAATACTAATAATATGGAGAGAAACATAACCTTATTTAAGAGAATCATCTTATATTGAAAATAATTTTGATTAAAAACATGGACATAATTATTGAGGAAAATATCCTTTCTTCTTCAAAAACATTTTTTTCTCTAAATGCTATATAATTTTAAATGAAAATAATTTCATTGAATATAAACATGAAATAATGTATAGAAATATTCATGTAAATAAGGTACTATAAAACTGTCCAAATATATTCATTCCATATAAGTTAAAAAAATCATTCTCCTCATACATTTTTCAGAGAAGTCAAAAAGTATCTCATATGGTAAAAAAAATATTGATTCATAACATACCATGTAGTAAAAGTCAAAAATGGGTAAAAAAGTATTTTAAACACACATATAATAATAGAAAAAAATATGAAAACATTTTCAGAAAATTTTTACATGGATGATAAATATATTTCCAGTAAATACTTTTGTATAAACAATCTCACATAAAAATGAGATTGAAAAATTATCCCTTACCTTAGGTATTATTTCTTATATATGTGTCTAAAACTCCTTTATAGTGCATTTAAACAAATTACTAACTTCTAATGGAACCATAATAATATTTATGATATCATATATTATTCAATTTTGATTTTTTTTACCGTTTACTTATTAATTCAATGTTAAAGCCATGTTTTGGGTAATAATCATTTAATTTATCATATGTGTTTTGACTTGTTATTATTATTATTATAAAAAAGATCATTATTTACATACTCCCATAATTTAAAACATGATTTATATATCATAAATATTCAGTATATAAATTTATATAATAGATAGATAAATGAAATAGAATACACCATTCATGGAGATGGTATGTCGTACGTACGCATGAACGATTTTTTTGTTTCCTTATTGAATTAAATGGAAGAAATTAAATGAAATATATATATACCTAAATCCAGTTTCATTATTATTTCATATATATCAATATTATTTGTTATATATAATTTATAATCATTCTTGAATGTCTAACGCGGAGAATGAATCACATTGGGTTGTGGAGATAGTAAGATGTTCGTACACCCGAATGACGATATCACTCCCTTGAGGGTTAAATGGTATTCAATTGTATGGTATATGAATTTTAAAGAAATAATATCTTGTTATATTTTTTATTTACATATATTATATTCATAAATATACCCATCAGAATTATGTATTGTTGAATAAAAAATTACACCACAATGCAGAGACGGTAAGTTGTACGTACGCATGCATGTTAATATTGTTATTTGTTTGATGTATAGAAGGATGTATAAGGTTTTTCCATAATTAAAATATCATATCACCATGTATAATATATTATATTTATTACTATATTATGGGAACAACATAATATGTTGAAGTAGAAGAAGAAAATTATTTTGAAATAGGTGATAAAACAATTACCACTTTTTTGGTATCACTTTTTGGAATGCACAAATGGACACCTTAAGATATATTTTTGCACAAATTGGGAATCTAGAATGAATTGAGTGAATTTTGAAGGATATTTTGTAATGTTTTGTCCAATACAAATGGATATGTAGGTGTTATCAGAAGAAAAGGAGATGTGCCCTTTTATAAGAGATGGGAGGGACACCTTTGGAAAGTCATGAAATATTAATTTATTATAAAATAATTTTCAGTTTGAATGCTTCCAATCTAATTTATTTATATTCTAAAATGATTATCGGTCGAAATATTCTAAAAAAATATAATTTAGATATGTTTTGATTTTATTTTAATCCCTATCATATTTATTTATCCTTATTTAATCTATTTAATTTTATTTGTTGTAGTCATATTCTAAATATTAAATGGTTATAAATATTTAGTAATGTGACATAAATTGTCCAAAATTGGATTATTTATGAAATTTTCAACCAGATAATTTTCACTGTGTAATTTTTTAAATATTTTTGTGATTTTTAAATAATTTAATAATATTTATTTTTATAAAATATCAATAGTGTCAATTATGACACTATTCATTTATTTGACTTTAAATAAGTAACATATAAGATAAATGTGAAAAATAAATCCACTTATAACATGTCATATTCACCGAACAATTCCATGGACATCTTTAATTATTTCATATGATATTTATTTTAATATTTTAAAACCATGTATTTGATATATCTATCAATAAAATAATTTCTACATCACTATTGTGTCATCATTAATGGTAATTATTTAATATCTAGAAATTAAAAAAAAATTAAAATTATGAAAATAATTTCATTAAATTTCTAGAGACTATTTATGTTTGATGTTTTATCATGTCTATCACTTTAATAAAATTATTGTACTTATAAGATATATGAGAGTGACATGTTGTCGCCTTCTTTTGTTTTAATTATAATTACACAACTTTCCTTGACAAAAGTCCATTAAATGACTAAATTCCAAACCATAGGTAATATAAGAAGGAATTTAATCATAAAATAGGATTTTGTTAGTTGTTAGGTTAATTTTAGAATCTTTACCATATTGTTAGTTGCCCTAATTTACCCAATTTACCTTTAACTGTAGTAAATAAAAATTACCATAATCACTATATATAACATCCAAAAAACAACCATATTAACATAATTTGGACCCCTTTATTCAAAATAAGGAATCCATTTTTCTTAATTCAAAACATATTATTGGATGAAATTAATTTTAAATTAATTCACTAGTTTAAATCAAAAAATACGTTTTTAGGATGTAAAAACTTATCAAAAGATTGTTATATGTTTATGTCCAATAAAAATGTGAAATTATTTCAATTTAACAACATTGGATTAAATTATTAAAATATACTATTATTACACAGTAAAACCAATTAAAAAATTAATCTAACTTTATAAATAAATTAGACGAAAAGACATTTTTCGATTAAAATGTAGAATTTTTCACTATTCATCAAAATATTAAACTCATCAGAAAAATAAAAAAATTCAGCAAAGTTAATTTATTGTGTCCCACATCCAATGAATATTTTTATTTTTTGAAATAGAATATATGAAAGTGTTAAAAACTAAATTTAAAATCGGTGCGCCTTCAAAAGGAGGAAGAACACTATTTTTAAAAAAATACTTCTTTTATCCGAAAAAATGAATTTGTTCTTATATAATGTTCTATAAAATAAATAAGATGGATTTTAATGTTATATTAAATTCCTAATTCATTTAATACTATTCATAACATCTATTTTATATAATATTTTAATAATATATCATTGTCTAGTGACACTCGGTATTGTGTACAACGCAAGCTATTAAGGAAGGTCACTCTAGCGTGTAATGCAAGACATGTCAGTATTGAATTTAGTGCAAGATTACTTTGATGTTTTGTATAAAATAATACTTAGGGAAAGTCACTCTATACTTTTTGTTTTGTGAAAGTAATTCTATCAAAAAAAACTTGAAATTATGTGTAACACAAGACAAGTATTATTATTATTTAATTGAAAAGAAGGAATGAAATAATAGGGAAAATAAGAGAAACTAGACATAAGGGGGTTAATAGTAGTGAAGGCCAAGGAAATCCCCTTTAATGATGTCCACCCCTTCAGTTTCAAGAAATTCATGTCTAAAAAACAGGATACAATGGAACCTTGACCCGTAATAGATGACAGAAAATCAACCACCATGTTGCCTTCACGCCACGTATATCTCAGACGAACATTGTTGGAGATCAATCCATGAAACTTCCGGATGACATAAGAGATCAACTAGGGAGGATTGGTAGTTTTATGTTGTGAGTTCTGAAGGACCAGAGAGTCAGTTTTAGCTTCCATTATGGAGATGTCTCCCTCATTACAAAGAAAGATGCTTGTGAGAAACAAATGAGCCTCCACTTGAAATAGTGATCCAAGGCCGAAGAATACAGTGAACGCAAAAACTTCCAGGTCACTAGAGTTGCAGACCAGGTCACCACCTCTTATAACCCCTGAGGTACAGGATCCATCGGTATTGTGTTTCATGCCCCGAACCAAAGGGATCCAATGAACCCAATTTCCTCTCCAAATTTCCCTCTAAACAGGAGTCTAAGAATGCAAATACAAGATGTGGAACAAAGGAGCTTCCCTTTAGGTTTCAATGCTTCTGTCCAAATCTAGGAGGAGGCTATGAGTCCTTGTGATAATAGCTTCCTAGAAAATTGATCCCCCTCGTTCCTTTCGTTATTTCTGGCATGGCAGAGACACCAACATCCTGCAGGGTGGATGAGGATTCTAGCCTGTCTCTCAAGTCCTTTGTCTCCCATGTTTTGAAACCAAAGGTCTAGGAAGCAGTCATCAGGGGAGGACAGGGAGGAAATAGTAGTGAAGGTAATAATGAAATAGTATACCTCCTGTTCCCATTCTCCCTTGAATAAAATATGGTTTTCTCTCTCTTCCTGGTGGCGTTTATAGCACAAAAAACGTGAGACCAGAGAGATATCTCATATCCTAACATTTTCACCGGATGGGAAGACATTATGATGGAGCCTCTAGGATAAAAAATTAATCTTAGTCAGGATTTCTTTGATCCATAGGACCTCATTCCAGCAGTCCCCTTGTACTTGGGGAACCATCGCCCGGTGAAAGACGCTACTTGAAAAGGCAGTCGAGCTGGTAAGATTGAAAACACACCTATCTAGATCCATGCATGATTCAATGATGTGAAAGGATCACTGATGATCTTCATCGAGGATCACCATAATGAACTCGGGGTACCTTCTGGATTCCATGAACATAATTGCGGAGGCAGGACAACTAGGGAACCCAAGACACAACCCCAACCAATTTTCGTTCCAAAAGGACAACGAACCCTCTCTAATGATCCAGCAGGCTATAGGTTGAAGATCCAAGAAGATGGGAAGAAGTGATGGGATGAAGGTGGATAAGTGGAACATCACCGTCATTTAATTTCACTCCAGAGCCCCAATGATAATCTTACCCCAAATATTTTTACTTTCAAGAATATCCCAGGTCATACTTGCATGCCTGCAAAACAAAGTGTCTGCCATGCTTTGAACATTGATCCCTCTTTCTACTATGGGCTTGGGAAACTTCTCCCCAGCCACCCATTGACATTTACCTTCCATGTGATCATCCCAAACAATGTGGTCCAGGATCATGTCAATATTTATAATGATGCATTTCGGAACCTAGATTGCATACATGGAATGCACAGGAGTGGCCAGAAGGATGTTGTTAATGATAGCAATGTGGCCCCCAAAGGACAGAAACTTATTATTCCAATTGAGAACCCTATCCACTAACATGGATAAAACTAGGGTCAATATCTCTAATATGAATTCAGCTCTAAGAGATTAGGAAACCCAGATAAGACATGGAAAGGCTGATGCATTTCATGGCTAGGGGGTTGCAGATCTAGGCCACTCGACTGGGAGGGCAACCTTTGGAAAGGTATAGTTTACTTTTAGACTTATTTATGGCTTGGATACTCCAATTTCTATAAATATGAACCATTTGAATAAGGCCATGAATCGACTTCCGACTGGCATTGAGAAAAATCAGAGTATCGTCTGCATACATGAGGTTGGAAACAGATAGAAGGTTTTCCTTCCTACTGTAAGGCTGAACCTCCCCCCTATAGAGGCTTTTATATATTAGGCAGATAAGGTAGTCCAAAGAGAGAATTAATAGACTAGGGGAGATAGGATCACCTAGCCTCAAGCCATGAGTCTCTTTGAAGAAACCATGGGTCATACCCCTGAAATTATCTACCAGCCAGGAGGAACTGAAACAGCGGAAGATGAGATCAGTGGAAGTAGGGGACAAGACCACACCTGTCATCATATTTATGATATAACTCCATTGGACATGATCATAGGATTTACAAATATCCAGTTTATTTTCCAGATTGGAGCCATGGGTCTAGATATTGAGATCCTACAGTACCTCCTAGGCCAGTGCAATGGCACCCTGAATGGACCAGCCCTTCACGGTGTTATGATTCTCTTCGGTGGCCCATTGGGGGAAGCTAACCACCACCCTAGAATTGATAATACAAGAAAGAATTTTATAGTTGATTTTTTAAAAACTAACCAGGGGAAAATTGAGGATGGAGGAGGTTTTCTTATTCTTGGGATGGACGAAAAGAATATTGGCCATTATGACCCTCAGAATGTGACCACCCTAAAAGAAATCTGGGATAGCCTTGGAAAGATCACCCTTAACCACCTCCCAGGAGTCCCTATAAAATGAACCACGGACACCGTCAGGACTAGGTGCGCTGTCAGGTTTGAGTTTCAAGATAGCCTTGTGAATTTCTTCCTCATCGGTCATGGCTGTCAACCTATTATTATCCTACGAGAACACGAGCTTTGGAATATCGACTAAGGAATCCACCACACCACCATGGTATCCATTGGTAATGCTAGGATTCATACCTTCCATAATATCCAAAAATGATTTTTGACCTAGAAATTTTTCAAGGTTATAAATGGTTTACTACTTGAATGTTTCTTTCATAGAAACCCACATAGTAAAAAGGATTACTAAAACTTCCTTTTAAAAATGAAATTTAGAAACATAACGGTTACCCAAAGTAACTCATCACTAGGTTTCCACATAAGAGAACATAGGTGGTATGTGAAAACATGGATATGAAAAAATAATATAACCATCAAGTTCTGATGTAGAGTGATAGAGAACAAGGTTTGGATAATGTTAACAACCATGAATCCATAAATCTATGATGATTTAAGGGACCATATGATTCATTGGATAAGAAGGCACTATGATTACAATTTTCATTTTCAATATCATTTAGCTAAAGTTGAATAATTTTTAATGATAATAACTACTTACTTTATTTTAGTACAATCTCACCAGTGTTCGTGCCTTGAACAATTTCCACATAATCTCTTATTAAGAGAAATGAAGTTGAATTTGTGATTCTTGAAGTGTTAGCAGATCATGCAATAGAATGATAGGTCATTCCATTAGTCTCATCAAAAGGTTTAGTACAAGAAATCAATTATTCATAAGTCCACCTATAGTGTGATAATACATTAATCTAAAAAGCATAAAACATAATATAACTTATATTATCCATAAATGGAAAATGTGACATTCCTCACAAAAAATAAAAATATAAAACATTAGATAGAGGTGAACTAAATCGGCATAACATTCATCTCCCTTATCTCATAACGTAGTTCTTGGTTATCACATTCCAAAAAAGAGAATACCTTAATCTTGTATTCTCATGAAACATGGTAAAAACATTATTTACCATAAAACCTTATTAAAATCATTGATTCTATAAAAATTAACTCTTTCCATAGACTAAAGACACAAACATTTCTATATAATCAAACCAGGATATCACTTTGTCCTTATATTACCCATGAGCTCATTAATACTATCAAACATCTCATTATCCCTTAATTTTTTGCATATCATGTTCTTTCCAAAAATATTTCAATCACTTTTCATGGTTACCAGTACCATATAGATATGGAGAACCACAATGGTCCAATATATAGATATTCCAATATTCCTTAATATAGTAAAAAAGATTCAACAACACTATTTTTGAATCCCATTACCTAAACACTTAATCATTCCACCACTTTGTTGTCATACTCAATATCACCAATAGTGATATAATGTGATTTTACATTGTCTTTGGCCTTAATAGGTTGTTGACATTGATCATCATCATTAACCCTTGGATTTGGTAATTGGTTAGCATAATTCCACATTTCCTTACAATTGTAGCATTGAAGTGTGGGTGGTTCATTATCTATAGCCTTTCCTCTATTCACATCATTAGAAAACTTGTTTCCATTACTTTGGAACTCAACTACTCAATTAACTTCTTATACACACTTAAAACATTTTTTAGCCCCTTTAATAAAACATCCTCCATGAAACTTTAAACACTTTGAGAATAAAGAAATATTCATCTTTATTTCAGCATTGTTTTGAGATTTTTTCTTGAACTACATTTTAAATTTCTTCTAAAAACTGTTAGATTGATATGTAACACTAAATTCCATTTCAACATTGATACAAAAATGCACAATAAATTCATATATACTAAAGTATATTATTTATAATTCTCTTTGTTTACTTGGTTTTAATCCACTAATGAACAGATCGACTTTACATTCAAGTTAGATGATAAAACCAAAATCATACCTTGAAAGTCTTGTAAAATTGTCCTTTTATATACCAATAGATTAATTATAATTTTTCTTAAGCTCAAAGAACTACTTTTCCATATATCATTGAAGAATATTAGGTAATTACTTATTGAATATTAAGTTCTTGAACTCATCCCATTCCATTGATTTAATTTCATCATGCTTCCTTGTATTCTTGATTAGAGTCCACAACTAGTCTAATTCACCTTCTAAACGATAAACATCTAAAATTAATTTTTCATGTTATAAACAATTATGGATGGGAAATATCTTATCAATGGTACTGATCCATTATTTAACAATAAGTGAATTATAATACCCACTGAAAGATGGTGGATGTTACCTCATTAAGGATTCAACAGAATGTTGTTCCCATATCTACTCATTTAGAAGTATAGAATGATTCAAAGATTGTGTAAGTATAGAAATGATATTATTCATTAAATATCCCATAACATTTTGTTGATAAAGAGAACATTCATTGCATTTCCTAGTGCATTGATCATTAACATAGATCCTTCGGGTTCCATCCATTGTCTAAACCCCAAAAAGAATAGTGTGAGGGGAAAAATCATTCTAGGAAAACAACATTATCAGGGGGTAAATTCAATTTCTAACATCTCAGGTTTAATCCTAGGTAATTCATGATCGGTACCATATCATTAGGACCATAAAATATTGTTATACTTACCCTTAGAGACATCTCTATACATACCTTAGAAATACATCTTGGGATATCCCTAAAGTTTTCACATCCTTGTTTCCAAAGGTTAAGTAAACCTTCACTCTGATACCAACTATAATGACCCAATCTTAACGTATATGGAAATTACATTTAATTAGAATAATATTTAATACATCACACAAATATAAACCAATAGAATGTATTAGTATAGTTTCTTGGGAATCATGGAACATAATCTTCTAACATGGTGAAAGATCATCAATATCTCCCATAAAGAACACCCCCATTTATTTTCCAACATAAATTATTTATATACTAGGGAAAATAAAACAAAAAAAGTGTAAGATCAATGCTCAGTAAGTGTAAACATTGAGAACATAGAACAAACCATTAACAGAAGAATGTAAAAACATGTACATAATGTTTAAATATCAAAATAATGGGTCATGAAATATATCATAAAACCACGTAAGGAATAGATCACAAAAGAACATTAACCATGATGAAATAACATTGGTATAAAACATGGAATTGTGTAAGATAAGTAATTACATAAGTGGATTTCCATAGTAGCCAAGGCATTGCTTCCAAGACCATTATTGTGCACAGAGTCCGTTACTCAACTGGATTTACATTCTATTCTAGTCATGTATTACTAAACCAGATTTACTTGTCATTTCAGCCAGGTATTACTGAACCATATTTACTTATTGTCACAACCCTATATTACTGAACTAGATTTACATGTGGTTAAATATCTGTATTGTTGAACCAGATTTACTTGTCGTTTCAGCCATGTATTGCTAAACCAGATTTACTTTCCTTTCTATCCATATATTACTGAACCATATTTACTTGTTGTTACAGTCATGTCAATATCATGAGATATAACTTTTTACCCAATTAATTGGAGGAATATATAGGTCCCATCCATCTCATAATTCAATTGTTCTTAAATGTTCCACAAAAACATAAATCATTCATCACAGCATGACCTATGAAATAAAATTGTTTTCTTAGACATCATTCCATCCTAACATAATCCACATAAAGGGTCATTACATTATTAACACAATAAAAGCATAATAATAATAGGTATACAAACCTAACTCTATTTTAGATATTCATTTTAGATGGAAAATAATTTTTAAAAAACACTTGAACTTAATTATTGAGGAAAATATCCTTTGTTCTTCGAAAAAAAATTCTTTTATGCAAATAATGCGCAATTTTAAAAGAAAATAATTTAGTTGAAAATAACCATGAAATATTTTAGAGTATGTTTCAAGGAAATAAGGAATCATAAAATTGTAAAAATCCTTTCATGTTGTATAAGTTAAAAAAAACATTCTCCATGTGATTTTTCTTAAAAAGCAAATAAGTACCTCGAATGGCATACAAAATAATGATTCCTTGCATACTATGTAGTAAAAGTAAAAAATGGGTAAAAATGATATTAAAAATTAATATAATAAAAGTAAACATTTTTTAAAATAATATTTAGAAAACATGGACATGGATGATAAATATATCCCCATTAAATACTTTCATATAAATAATCTCGGATAAAAATGAGATATCAAAATTATCCCTCACCTTAGACGCGATTTATTCTGTATGTGTTCAAACATCTTGTATATTGGGTTTAAACATATTATTAACTTATAACACAACAATTATAATATTTATGATATCATATATGTTTCACTTATTACTTTATATTACCCATTTATTTATCAATTCTATGTTAAAGCAATGTTTTAGGAAATAATCATTTTATTTATCATACATGTTTTGACTTGTTATTCTTCATATCATTACATAGATATTGATTTATTTAATTTTATAATTGAAAAAATTATTTATATATCATAAATATTTTGTATAGAAATATATATAATAGATAGATAAATGAAATGAAATACACTGTTCAATGAGATGGTAGGTCATACGTATAGAGGAACGTTATTTCCATTTCTTGATTGAATTAAACGGAAGAAAGTAAATAACATATATGTATACATAAATCTAGTAGCATTATTATGTCATATATTTCATGACTATTTATTATATATACTTTATATTCATTCTTTAATGGTTAATGTGAAGATTGAACATCATCACATCATGGAGACGGTAAGTCGTACGTACGCACGAGTGACGATATCATTCCTGTGATGGTTAAATGGTTTAAAAATTTGATTGTATATGGATTTTAAAGAAATAATATATTTTTATATTCATTATTTAGATCAATTATACTCATCAATATACCCATACAAATAATATACTGTTGAATAACAAATTACACCATGGGGTGGAGACAGTAAGATGTTCCAACGCACGAATGGTGTTATTGTTATTCATATGATGGATAAAATGATGTAAAAGTTTATACCATAATTATAATAAAATATAATCATTTTTAATAAGAAGGATTTATTATTGTATTTTAGGGAAATCAAAATAATCGGAAATAGAAGAAGAAAATAATTTTGAAAGAGGTGATAAAACAATTACCTCTTTTCTGGGTATCTCCTTTTAGTGTGCCCAAAAGGACTCCTTAAGATGTATTTCTACCCAAAGGGTGGCCTCTAAAATAAATTTTGGTATGTTGGGAGGATATTTGGGTAGTTTTCTCTAACCAAAGTTCTTTAGAGGTGTGATTAAAATAGAAGGAGTGGTACCATTTTATAAGAGATGTGAGGGACACCTTAGGAATGTCTTGAAATATTAATTTATTATAAATTCAATTTCGATTTATAATTCTCAAAAAACCATTTATTTATAATATAAGATGAGTATAGTTCTAAATCCTCTAAACCAATAAAATTTAGACATTTTTTTAACCTTTTCATTTTGATTTATCCTTATTTAATATATTAATGTTTATTTGTGGTAGTAATATTGTAAATATTAAATGGGTATAAATATTAACATGTGTGTTTTGAATTGTCCATAAAAGGATAATTTATGAAATTTTAGACCATATAATTTGACATTGTATATTTTTAAATATTTTTTTTATTTTTAAATAATTTAATAATATGTTATTTTTATAAAATATTAGTAGTGTCAATTTTGACACTATTCATTTATATGACTTTAAATAAAATCCAAAAAGAAGATAAATTCAACCCAAAATTTTTAATACACTCTTAAATTATTATAGTCACCGATAAAATTATTTTAGATCATTAATTAGTTCATATTATATTTATTTTATTATTTTTAATACCATTTATTTGATATTTCTATCAATAAAAAAATTTCTACATCCCTATTCTGTCATCATTAATGGTAATTATTAAATATATATAAATTATAAATAGATTCACATGATGTATATAATTTCATTATATTTTTGGATATTATTTATGTTAAATTTTTTAACAAGTTTATCACTACATTAAAATTATTATAATTATAAGATATATGAGAGTGACATGTTATCACCTTCGTTTGTTTTAATTATAATTACATCAATTTCACAGAAAAAATTCTATTAAATGAATAAATTTAGACCTATAAGTGATATAGGTCGACGTTAATTCATCCAATATGACAATGTTAGGTTATTGGGTAATTTATTTATCTTTATCATATTGTTAGTTACCCTAATTTAACTGATTTACATCTAATTATAGTAAATAAATTATCGTAGTTACAATTCATAATAACCAAAAACAATAAAAGTAACCTATTAACATAATTTGGACACAGTGATTCCAAATATGGATTCTATTTTTCATAATTCAAAACATAGTATTTGGAAAATATTAATTTAAAATTAATTCTGGTTATCAAAACTAAAAAGCGGATTTTAAAGAATCTAAAACATATCAAAAGATTGTCATTTTTTATGTCCAATTTAAATATAAAAATATGTCCAATTACCAAAATTGGATTTAATGATTAATACATAATCTAATTATAATTTAAAACAAATTAAAAACATAATCTAACTATATAAACAAACTAGATGAAAATACAGTTTTGAATTAAAATGTCGTTTTTTAACTATTCATCAAAATATGAATTTCATCAGAAAAATACAAAAAAAATCAAACAAGTAAAATTTTGATGTAGTTATTCAAAAAAAGATATTTATTTTTCCATATATAATATATAAAAGTTTAAATCATAAATTTAATATTGGTGTGTCATCAAAATGTGGAAAAACTGCATATTTTGAAAAATACTTCTTTTATCTGAAAATTTGAATTTTTTTCTTATATCAGGTTCTGGAAAATACATAATATGAATGTTAATGTTATATAAATTTAAAAATGTGGTTAATATTATTCCAAATGTATAGATTATATAAAATTTTAATAATATATTGTTTTTTAGTGAAACTCGATATTGTGTACAACGCAAGCTGTTAAGGACGGTCACTCTTGCGTGTAACAGAAGACAAGTCCATGTTGTGTTTATTATAAGCTTACTTTTGTTTTTTGTATAACATAATCCAAACATAGTTATTTTATACACTGAAAAAAATATAGGATTAGTGTTTCACGAAATTAATTCCATAAAACGAACTTGAAATTGTGTGTAACACTAGCCAAGTATAGTGTTGTGTATACTATAAGCTAATATGGTGTTGTGTATAGCGCAAGCTAATATTGGTGTAGCATATAACACAAGAAGTCAATTAAATAAAATAGATTTTTTCTCATAAAATCTTAGGGTGTTTCATTGATGATTCATGAATATATTTGGCTCATTCAACTATATTCCAACCCATCAGGGAGATGAGTTACGATGGTAAGATAACCTATTGAATATCAACTCGATCTCGTATATAGAAATGGAAGGTTGAATGGTTGAATATGTCCCCTTATGAAAATGTGATAAGTGGGACCCATTAGATGGCAGAGATTGTCTAGATCGAATGGATTAGGAAATATAAATAATATTTAAATATGATGACTAGTTTTCATTCCTACCATAAGCACAAATTGGTTAATCGCCTCAAATCACCTCAACTATATAATTTAACTTGTGTAGAATAAGATTTGAGCTTTCAATATGGGATCAACACCCGTTCTACCTATACTGACTTGTTGGGACACATTGGATTAAACCAACCCTCACTTTTCTATTTGACGATACCTACAAGAATGCTATGAATAAACTCAACACGTACTTATACAACGCATTGTCACTATGGCTAGTCCATTATAGCTGGATCTCCTATGGGGTTGGATAATGGTCACCTACGAAGCTAAAAGTTGTCTGTTTTAGCTAGACATTGTTGGCCCAAAACACTTCTAAAACCCTGAATTTAAAAATAAGAATAAAAACAATATAAAATATGATTAAATAAATTAATTAATGTAGAAAAATTAATATCTAAATTATAAATAATCATTTAAAACAAACAAAAGAAAATAAAAAAATGATTACATATTGAAACTATTGAGTTTTATAAATGTGAGGAAATGGTAATTTATCAAAATAATATGTGTTAAGGAATTAATACACAAATTAAAAATCTACCAAAAACTATTTTTATATGGTCACACAACCTTGGATACATAAATTGGGTGAATTCAAATAAATATAACTCTCACATTTTTTGGAAAATATAAAGAGGAATTGTTTTAAAAAAGACCTGAATAAACTATTCCAAAAATATTATATAAAGTAAAAATGTGTCATAATAAAATTGAGAAAAAAAAATTTAAACTTTTGAAAAAAAAATTGAACTTTTTTTAGAAAACATGGGTTTAGATTAAATTGGATTTCAGATCGAAGAGAGAAATGAATTCATATTTTCATAAAATAATTTTCTGAATAATTTGAATTAAAAAACAATATAAAATTTTTATTATTACATAATAATTTTCATTGATTAACAATGTTGAATAAAATATATTGAAATAAATATAGAAATATGAAAATTTTCCCCTAAGGGATACATAAACATAAATAATCCTGAATAATGATGATATTAGGAAATAAGCCATTACCGCTTTCATAAATTCTAAACCCTAAGACCCAAAAATTAAATGAAATAAAATTAAACATTAAATAACTTGAAGATAAATATTTTGATGATAAATAAATATAAAAAAATATTATATACAATAAATAATGAAAAAATAGTGAATATGTCATATGCCTTATAGATGTAAAAGTGAGACGAGAATCCCTTTACTAAAGTCTAATTTCATTCATACGTATCTATACGTTCTATATAATGGTTTTTAGAATGTTTTTAATTTATACCTAAACCAAATTGATTTTTATTATATCATATATTATCCTATGGTAACATCTTATCACCAGTTTGTTAATAATATTTCATCATTTTCATTGTTTTGAGTGTTAATTTCCCTATTTTCTCATGCTCATTTAGTCATGAATGTTCCAATTCATGTAAATATGATATATATATATATATACATACATATATATCATATAAAATGAAAATAATTCTAAAAATACTATATTTACCTGGTATATTCATTTTTAGAACAATTTTTAAAAGTTGAACATTGAAAATCAATCACAACACATTGTGAAAATAGAAGGTCGTATATACACACGAGCAATGATATCATTCCCTTAATGAGTAAAAGAGTAAGGCATTATGTGATATAATAATTTTATTAAATAATTATTGTCTAATATATAACTCATATATTCACTAATTGTAACTTTATTACCTTCCATGTAAATTGTATGTAAAAAATGAATCACATGAATTCTTGTGCCAGAAGTCCATTGTACACATGAGCGATGTTATTATATTTGAACCATAATGGAATATAATAGGATATATGTGATATTAAAATTAAATAAGTATAATGATATCATAGATATCATATATCTTTGGTAAATATATCACTATATATAGCATTAAATGGTGTTTTTTTGAAATGAACAACATCAGTTCATGAGGCGGTAGTCCACCGTACACATGACTGATGATTTCGTATCCCATTTGATCGAAGTGGAAATGGATATATCTTATTCCATATACCTAATAACATGTTATTATATGGTAAATACTTGTGTTATAATATTTAAATTTTTAATAAATAATTGATGGTGGAAAAGGAAGAAATAAAATGAAATATCATCTTAAGATAACTACCTTGTCTAAGAGAAACCTCCTTTGGATCTCCTCTTAAAGACCATAGGGTTGTTCATTTTATCATATTAGAATATATGGATAATATATATGGATATTTGGGAGATATATTTTCAGGTTATTCTTAATCCAAATGACCTGGATTGTTTGAATTAGTTAAGGGTAGGATTTCCCTTTTATAAGTGGTGAAAGGTAACCCTCTTAGGAATTACTTAGATATTTCCCATTTTAATCCAAGATGATAAATTCATTCACATGAAAAAAGATTAAAAAACAACTTACACTATATTTTTTAATATTTTATTGTGTAAATATGTCCATACAATAACATTTTTATAATTTGGTAGGTCATTTGAAACATTATCTTCTTGGTTTCACCCCACAAAAAAACCAATTTTTATCTTAACTGTAGTAATTAATATTTACTATTTTCACTACTCATATTGGTAAAAATACTAAGTTGATATTATTATATAAAATAAACTATTTTTATTCCAAATATGTAATCCATTTTTCAAATTAAATATAAATAATTTTTAGCATTCAATTTTAAATTATACCAGCAAATAATGTGAAAATGTTGGTTTTGAAAGAGAAAATTATGAGAAGTATAAATTATTTTAATATCAAGACATAGTATTAAATTTATTAAAAACAAATAAAATCCATTAAATTGTAATATAATTTTTAAAAAAATAATTTCAAAAGATTTTATAATATAATTTATATTTAAAATAATTTAAATTAAAATGCAATTTTTAGTAAAAATCATTATATTCACTATTCATTGTAAAATGAAAAATTTCTAAAAAATTAAATAAATTTACACTAATAAAATTTTAATATTATGATTTTAAAATTTTATTTTATTTTTTTCAAATAAATTTTCATGATGTGGTAATAATTACTTATATTTTATTTTCTCCAAAAGCCACTAAACCACCATTTAGAAAAATGCATTTTTAGAAAAAAAAACTTTTCCATTAAAATTTTACATATTTTATTTATAACCCATATATAAATGTTGAATTAATGTTATAATTTGTTAAACTATAAATATTTCATAATTTAGATAGTACTATTCATTCCTTCCAACTTAATAAATAATTTATAATGGTCATGTTTAATTAATAACATTTAAAAAAAAGTATCATGTTTTGATTGAACCTAACAATATGTGAATCAAAAGCTATCAAAGAGGTTGAATTTAATTAAAATTAAAGGTATCATATAGTCTCATGATGTTATATTCTCTTATAATCATGGTGTTTTTTAAAACACGCTATTGAACAAGTTGTTCCTATGTTAAAAATATAGGTGTATTACATTCTACCCCTTAAATTAACTAGAACCTCACTATTTTTTGTTGATCTTGATTGTTAAAAATTTAGAAATACCATTATTTAAAACCCACATCATAAAAATAGTTAATAATAAATATTCATAATAATATAGAAAGAGAATTAAGATGTTTATATGTAATAACACATAAATAGGTCTTTAGGTATTATAACATATATTGAATGTGAAGACATGGATTTGGAAGAAAATATTAAATAATTATAGAGAGTAATAGAGTTCATTGACTATAGGAAACTAAATTTTTAATGATATGTTAACTACCTCATATGATAATTTTATGTTGATTTAAAATACCATCGGTTGAACATAAATGAATGTATTAGGATAAACTTTTATGTTAATATACATCTTGAAGAGTTGTGGAATTATTTAACTGTATGTAATGATAACATATGCTAATATTCTTACATGATATATTTATATTTAATAATCACAATTTCATATTTTTATTGTATTTTGATCATTTTCTACTTCATTTGTTACAATAAGAAATGAATATTCTAGATTAATTTTTTATGCCCGAAGCACTAAAATTAACTTTTAAAAAATCATAAGATCCATAATAGAATGACATGTCTTTATATGTATTTATAAATATTTCCAAAAAACATATATTGATATCAAACATTATCTAACATAATACATTATTCACTAAAGATCAATAGTGGAGTCACTGGTTAAACTTTAATATTTATCTACTAAATCATTTATCTAAGAAAATGACATATAAAAATTTACATCAAGTAGGTTAGTGGTTGTTTTTAACCCTTATCATGATTATATTGTGGGTTCAATCCTTTTTACCCTGTTGGATACGACGGGTAGTCACGTGGAATATGGATTGTCCTTTTCTTAAACCATATTGATATTATTTCTATAATGATACCAAATTGTAAAAGCCTATAGTTATGTCAATATCAAAGTTTAGAAAAACCTTAAAGGTTACCAATAACTTCATAGAAACCTATTTATGATTATAATCTCAGCATTGGTCACATATTAAGTGTTATCCTCCCTTAAACATTTGTTTTCATTGAATATCAACTTGCAACTGAATAACTTTTCAACGTAACATTCATCACATCATTACAATTACTAGAAGAAATATTATTATATTACAATCCATATAAATTTCATAAATCTTATAACCTGAATATCATTGATTAAAATACTCATATAAAATAATTCTATAATCCCAACAGATGCATATTAATCATTCCCCTTTTTCTATAGTGATATCATAAGATTGACCATGACCCCTTATCTCGTTTTTGGGTATATTTCATTGATGTGTCTTCAATTAATTTATTTATTAAACAATATCATTAGAGTGGAATCCTTGAACAATGGCATATTAATTACCCTTGAAATCATGATCCTGAAAGAATTTTCCTCCACCCATGAAAAAAATATATTTTTCCAATTAAGCATATACCAATGTTTTTCCTTCCATAAGTATCACATATTGGAAACTAATTCCTTCCCTTCTTCCATTTATCCATTTTTTTCATTGGCATTATCTTCTTACATTTCTTCACTTTTATGTCATAAGACATGGATAATTATTTCTCTATCTTGATACCATATAATAATATAACCTTGTATATTGTGTATGTTTTGGAGACTACTCCCCTTAGAGGGAGTGAATTTATCCCCTCAAATAAATGATTAATATTAGTCATTGGATTATACATATTTCACATAATTCCTTTCTAAACATGAAAATTTGGATTCATAATTAGTAACATTTTTTTCTTCTTTCTTTCCTTAAAATCAATAAATTTCATTAAATTTTCACTTGTTCTCATAAAAAAATAATTTTCCCGAATAATACCTTGAAATGCTTCCACTCCATGTTTTTTATTTCCTCCTAATCCTTAGTGTTTTTAATTGATGACTCCAATTGATCCATATCACCTCAAAGATGACAAAAGACAATGATAACTCTCACCTTTTCTCTACTTCCTTGAGTGAGAAATATCTTCTCTAATGAACTTATCCACTCCTCAAAAAAATGTATTTTTAGTTATACTGAATGATATAGGTTTCTAATGAATGAGGTGTTTTAAAATAATTAAAACACATGGTGGATTAGTTGGATTATCTATATGGGGATTCTTATGACTCATAACGTGAGTTATCTACCCCAATATGGTGATAATTATGTTAGTTCCAACTATTACTCTAACTCCAGAATCATTATATTTTCTAGGATAAGAATCCGTACATGGATTATGTGAAATGATATAGTTCATATTACATTATTTATTGTACATTTCTAAACTATATCATATAATATATTAGATCATCACATCATGAAACATAATCTATAATACCAAAAATACTTAAAAAATAAAAATAAATTTACAAATTTATGCATAAGTAATCAGATAAATATAAACATGGTTTCTTTGGGGATTTCATTATTTTACACACCTCTATAAAAATTCATAAATGAAATATTATTAATCCTAATTATATCCCAATGGAGTTTCAAAATAAGTTCCTAGTAATTCTTGTTACTGTGCCACGAGTGACAATCTGGTCATAACTAATCTACCCTTTTTGGAGTAATTACCCATAGGCACAACTTTTCCAAAACCACATCTACTTATATTATCTAGACCGTGGTATATTTTCTATGAAAAATCATATAATATCTTCCTATCCAAAGTAGTTAGATGTTATTCTATACATATCCTCAAATTCTATCATTAGTTCGTATTCTCATGTTTGTTTTCCAAAAATATTGTTACCAAGGATTCTACTAAACTTTCAACGATACCAACTATAGTAACCTCAAACCTATTTTCCCAAAACTAGTGGATACATTATTTCATTACCATACGATATATGAAATCATATCGCAAAGAAATTAATAGTTTATTACCAATGATATAATATATACAAACTTGAAAATCATGTCACATGTTTCATAATGTATTTTCCTTGATAACTCCATCATACCCCTTAGAATATCCTTGTATATCAACCACAAAAAACATCCTCGTATCCTAAAGAAAATAAAACAAAAGAAAGGGGTGAGCTCGAATAATCATTAAGGGTTTGGATACAGTAGAAGCTATGAATAATTAGGGAATAATCAATATGTTAAGGTAGTTTACTGTAACAAATTCCATTTAACCAATAACATGAGAATATTAAGAAAGGATTAAAGGATGATAAAATAATACAATATAAATAATCATATAATCCTCAAAGAATAATTGTGGACATTTTAAAAAGTTTACTAATCATATGAAATATAAATAAATGAATTAATAATGATGAAATGAAAAATTATTAACATCTAAAACATACAATCAAGGCCTTGTGCAAACACATATAAATAAAGGGGTAACACCTTGGTCAAACCAAATCTAGTTAGTCTCATGAGATATACTGATTCATCTAGGGTTTATAGATGGCCCCACCCATCACATACTAAGTCTAATTATTTCCTTGTATCAATAGGGTGAAATATAATTTATATAAACAGTCATATTTAAACAATAATATAAAATTTAAATGCTTTCCCCAATCAGTAAACATAATCATTAATAATCAAGATTAAAATGAATGGTATCAACGTAGTATATCCCATCTCTTACTAATCATAATCCATCTAGATAAATAATAAATATGGTATCAACACAATATATACTCAATGGCTAATAAGTAAAATAGAGGGTGGATGTTTCTAAGATAGAAATGCTAAATATTTTCCCCTTGTGGAGATAGATAAATATTATTCCATAAACATGTTAACATATAATTATATGTTCTATAATAGTTTTTTTTTATTTTAAGTGTCAAAAAATAATTCAATGTTGCATAATATGAAAGAAAATGAAAGTGATTTTTTAAGGTCATTACCATCTATATGAAAACACTCTTTTAGATCTCCCCTTAAGGGCCATAGGGTTGGTCTTTTGGGAGGACTAATAGCTCAAGAATATGAAAATGGATATTGGGGAATTAATTTTTTATGGGTTTTTAATCCAAATGGATTGGTTGGTGTAAATATTTTATATTAGGAAGTTCTCTTTTATTTGAGGGGAAATAGAACCCTCTTGGAAATTATGTAGAAATTAAGAATAATAATACAAAATGGTAATCATTGAAATTCAAAAAAGTTAAAAATAATCATAGCTTATAATTTGGAATTGGATGCAATGGAAATATGGTTATAAAATAATATTTTTTGAAGCCTATAGGTCCTTGAAACCCTTATCATCTTGGATTAGCACCAAAAAAATCCCATTTATTCCTTAACTACTATAACTAAATTTTAATATTTTCACAATTAATTTTGGTCATAAAATAATTTTATATTATTTGAAAATATATATTATTTTAATTATAAATAATGAAATCATTTAACAAAATATAATTAATTGGAGTGGTAGAATTCAAATTTAAATTATACTCATTAAGGTGATGAAAAATAATGTTTTCAAAGTGAAATTTCTAAAAAGGTATATAAGGTTTTAATATCAGAATTAGATATAAAATTGATTTAAATGACATAAATTAGATAAATTGATTTAAAATTATACTAATTATACTTTAAAATCAACTTAAAATATTATTTATCTTTGTAAATAATTTATTCAAAAATTGAGTTCTTAGTAAACATTAGTATTCTCACTATTCATTGAAAAATTATACATTTCTAAAAAATACCAAATAATCACCATAATATTATTTTGATGTGACGATCAGAAAAATGAGTTTTATTTATTTTAAAAAAATTCCAAAATTGTTTATAATCAGTTATAAAATATCTTCCCAAGTTCTATTAAACCACCTTTTAGAAAAATAATGTTTTTCAAAAAAAATTAGTTTACAACACAACAATTATTATTTTGTCTCTAATCAATAGATAACCATTGAATTTATTTTATATAAGCTTAAAAAATAAACATTTTGTAATTTATTTAGTATTATTCATACTGTCATGAGCCCCCTTCACCAGAAAGAGGGAAGGGTCAGTAGATTGCCAAGCCCATCCTTCTTTAAGTTGAAGGAGAGATAATGACCCCTTAAACCCTCCTTCTATAGGTCCCAGAGTGGCGACTGGCACCAAAGGTATGGAAATCACACACAAATGGAAGGCATTACCCTTTTTTTATAGGATCAGAAAAAAAAGATGATGAAACCCAACAATGCCAAAACTGAAAGAAAAGTAAATCCAAAAGTAATCCATTCCCACATGTATGTTCAAAAGTAAAAGATACATGATACAACAACTCCAAAGATAAATTACCAAAAGAAAGAAAAATGACAACAACAACTGCCCCATGGTCTGAGCTAGTACAAACCCGCACGATCCCTGAAGTCCTCCTAGAAACCTGAAAACAGTTTTATATACGTATGGTGAGCATACAAGTATACTCAGTAGGGAAAAACCTAAAGCTCTCGTGAACAAGTGGGAGATGTACTAAAGTCTCATGAGAAACAGACAACCAAACACTATCAAGGAGTTCATTCATCCCACTCACCGACCACACTCACCAAATAGCGCAAGAAAAGTAATGTATAATAAAAGCACATAGATGTTTGGTACCCCGCTCCACTTTCCCACTAGTTATTGAAGACATCCTACGCATAGAACCAATCCCACCATTCTCACTGCAGTCCCACTGCCACACCCCGCCCGCACACACCAGGGCCATAACCTCACGCAGTCCCACTGCCAAACCCCACCTGCCAACACCTGGGCCACAACTGTCACATGTTACCACGCTTGCAAACACATAGTCCAGAACAACCACCGCCATGCCCGAAGACACTTGGGCTAGAAGATCTACTACCATGCCTGAAGACATCAAGGCCTCATTCGAAAGACGCTTGAGAAACCAACTACCCGCACACAACTGGGCCAACCACCACACTACCCTGCCCGAAGATTCTTGGGCTAATAATGAACTTCATGCCATCACAGACTTCCCGTAGTGTCTTGGGATATTCAGGACAGGGAGCATAAAAGGATCTAATAACCAGCCATTTATAGAAGTGTTGGAAAAAACACACCCCCCAATGAAATGGGGGTGTTCGGCACTAAGTGCACAACTTGGGTGGGACCCAAACAAGAAACAAAAAAATACAAGTATATGTATAGTTAACACTAGTGTAGAAAACATTATTTACATCACCATTTTTTACGTCAGTTATATATAACCGACGTGATAATCTATGAAACATTGTTTTTTACGTCGGTTATTTTAATAACTGATGTTACAAATTGCGTGTGTTCATTTTTTGCATCAGTTATAAATTAATCAACGTAAAAAACCAAAGTGCGGCATTTTTTACGTCCGTTATCAAATAACCGACGTAAAAAAAGCGGCTTTTGAGGCCTTTTTTACGTCTTTTATTTGATAACCGATGTAAAAAAACAACTCGCAGAATTTTTTACATCGGTTATTTTATAACCGATGTAAAAAACTGTGATTTCTGATGTATTTTATATATCGGTTATTCTATAAGTGACGTAAAAATCCCACACGCGGATTTTTTTTACGTCAGTTATAAAATAACTGATGTACAAAATTCGATATCTAATACATTTAAAATGTCAGTTATTATAATAACAGACTTTATAAATGTAAAAAAATAATAGTTTATAAGGTTGGTTATTAAATAACTGACGTTATAAAACATTTAAAAAATTAACAAGCCCCATTGATTTTCATTTAATATTTTTCGATCGACAGTCCGGCGGCTCGGCTCTCTCGCGCGGTAAACCCTAATCAACTCATCAATCTCGTTGCGTTAAACTCGTTTTTACATTATCGTTTATCATCTTTACTCTCCTCGGATCTATCATCTCAGCTCACAACATTCAATTAATCTTCCCACGACTTTATTTCGTTTGTTTATTTTCCCGGATAGTCTATATTTATGTTTGGGGATTTTTTTGTTTAAACTATGTAAGATTCTTCAATTTCGAACCCTCTTACCTATTTTTTCCATCATCATCTTATTTATCATCCCAAGATTTATTAGATCAACTCTTAATATTCACGTAAGCCTAAAATACTTCTATTTAGTTTGTTTTTGTTTCGGTAATGCCTAAAATTGATGGTAATTTTTGTTGTCATTAACAACAAATGATCTCATTTGCCTATATTACTGCATAGAATGGTTATTGATTAAATGTACGAATTCAGAAACGATATTTCATGTGTTGTTGTTGCTTATTTTTATCCTCTTTTATATGAGAATCTATTAGACATATAATGTAATGGTTGTTGACCTCTATGGCCCTTCGATGCATCGCTATGTCTCATGATTCCAAATAAAATTAGGTTCTCTTGAGGGCTTACCCAATTATTTTTTGAGGCCATAGCCAAGGCCTTTACAATATGTTTAAGATTTCTAGAATTATCCATTACCTCATTATTATATTTTTTATCGAGAAAACTTGTGATCATTTGACTAGTTGAATAGCAATGGTTATATTTAATTATCATACGATCATTTAAGTAGCTATATTTAATAATATTTAATTCCATATATTTCATGATGAAGTATATATTAAATGCATGTGTTTTTAGTTGTTCACCATGCCTAGTTTTTATATGTAAACCATTGTTTGGGGGGTTGTCCGGGGCGTGGGGGATGTCCAGAGGGTCGGGGGGTGTCCAGGGGATGTCCAAGGGGGTGGGTGGCTGTGGGGGGCTGTCCACATGGGTGGAGGCATGTCCAGAGGGTTTGGGGGGTCTTCCGGGGGGTGGGGGATGTCCAGAGGGTTGAGGGGTGTCCAGGGGGCTGTCCAAGGGGGTCGGGGTGGTGTCCAAAAGGGGTGGGGGTGCTGTCTGCAGGGGCGGGGTGCTGTCCAGGGGGTGGGGGTTGTCCAAAGGGTTGGGGTGTCCAGGGGGTGTCCATGGGGGTAGGGGGTGGTGGTGGTGTCCAGGAGAGGTGGGAAGTGCTGTCTAGAGGGGTGTGGGGCTGTCCGAGGGTGGGGGGTGTCCAGAGGGTTCTGGGGTGTCCAGGGGGTGTCCAATGGGGTGGGTGGGTGTGGGGGGCTATCCAAGGGGGTGGGGTCCTATCCAGAGGGTTTTGGGGGTTGTCCGGGGGTGGGGGGATGTTCAGAGGGTTGGGGGTGTCCAAGGGGGTTGGGGGTGAGGGTGTTGTCTAGATGGGTGGGGGCTGTCCAGGGGGTGGGGGTTGTCTAGAGGGTTGGGGGTGTCTGGGGGGTGTCTAAGGGGGTGGGTCGGTGTGGGTGGCTATCCACAGGGGTGGGGGCATGTCCAAAGGGTTTTGGGTGTTGTTCGGGGGATGGGGGGCTATCCAGAGGGTTGGGGGGTGCCCAGGGGGATTGACTACTGCATCGTGGTTTCTAAGATTATGACATGATGATTGTTCTGTTATGATTGGATTTACATTGTGGTTTTCTCCATCTGAATTTTTATTTTAAATATGATTTGATTCTCAGGTTTACTTCATTTTCTCTAATTTTCTATCAACCACTGTAGGCCCCATGGTTTTCTTTGATTCAATGGAATTTAAAACTATTATATCTAACTATATTTTGTTTTAAAAATAATATTCAAGCATATTTTTTTAAATATGCATGGATTTGTTTTATATTTCAAAATTGTTTTACATTCAAATTATGATTTTTTTTCATATAAACATATATTTGTCTTATCTTAAAAATATATATATATTTGATATGTGTTATACATAATAATTATTCAATGTTTGATTATGGTACATCGAATGAGCAATGAATTTGAGGAAGGTGTTGATGCCTTTTTGGAATTTTCTAAACGAAATGTTCCAAGTAGTGACATTTTTTATGTCCATGCCTGAAATGTTTGAATATGAAGAAGTTGAAAAGTATAGAGATAAAAGATCATCTGATTTGTCATGGTTTTATTCTGAGTTACAAACCTTTGATTTGGAATGGTGAAACTGGACGGAATGTCACTGATGATGATGATTCGTAAGATGGTAACTCCGATGGAATTGAAGAAATAATTTGTGATATTGTAGCAAAACAAATTGAGATAGAACCGACAGTTTCACGTCTATATAGAGATGCTGAAAACCCATTATATCCTGGTTGTATAGATTTTACGGTTTATTCGGTGGTGTTGAGATTGATTAACCTGAAGGAGAAACCTGGAAGGAGTGACAGAAGTTTTACAGAGCTGCTACTATTGATGAAAGACATTCTTCCAAAAGATAACGATATTCCAGTTTCACATTACAAGGCCAAGAAAATATTAAACCCGATAGGATTGGGATACAAGAAAATACATGCATGTCCGAATGACTGCATTATATATAGAAAGGAATATGAATTTCTATCAGAGTGTCCTAAATTTGGGACATCACGGTATAAGGTGAAAGAAACATCACAGGCCGATTTAGAGATTACAAATATCCCTTCAAAGGTATTTTAGTATCTTCCTATAATTCATTGTTTCAAACGTTTATTTGCTAATTCAAATGATGCAAAAATGTTAAGATGCCATGCTGATGAGCGGGTATGTGATGGAAAAATACATCATCCAGCTGATTGAAAACAATGGAAGAAAATTGATGTGCAGTATTCTACATTTGAAAATTAAATTAGAAATCTCAAACTAGGGTTGTGCACAGATGGAATGAATCCATACTGAACCCTTAGTAGCACACATAATTCATGGCCTGTTTTATTGGTAATTTATAACCTCTCTCTTGATGTTTGTATAAAGTGAAAATATGTCATGTTGAGTATAATGATATCTGGTCCAAAGAAACCCGACATTGATATTGATGTTTACTTGTCACCATTGATTGATGATTTGAAACTGTTATGGGCTGATGGTATTAGGGTGTATGATTCTTATAAAATGGAATATCTTCAACTGCATGCAGTGCTTCTATTCACAATAAATGACTTCCCAGCATATGGAAATTTGTCTGGATATAGTGTTAAAGAGCATAAATCATGTCCAATTTGTGAACAACAGACGTCATATTGTCAATTGCATCATGGGAGGAAAATATTGTACATGGGTCATCGAAAGTTATTGCCTATGGACCACCCTTATAAAAGACTAAAAAAGGCATTAAATGGCTCATAAGAATTTGATACTGCTCCAAAACCATTATCCCCTAATCTGTATTTTTAGAGGGTGAAAAACCATGATGTGATATTTGGAAAGACACAGAAATCTAGTAATGATAGACATATTTGGAAGAAAAGGTCAATATTTTTTGAGCTACCATATTGGAGGTACCATGAAGTTAAACATAATATTGATATCATGCACGTGGAGAATAATATTTGTGATTGTTTGATTGGAACATTGTTAGTTATTAAAGGAAATACAAAATATGGGTTGAATGCCAGATTAGACTTACTATCAATGGGAATACGTTTGGAGTTATCTCCCACTCCTAAAGGAAGATGAACATTTCTTCCCCCAGCTTGTCATACATTATCAAAGAGGGAGAAAATTATCTTTTGTCAGTGTCTTCATGATATCAAAGTTCCTCAAGGTTATTCTTCAAATGTAAAAAATTTTGTCTCATTGAAGGACTTGAAGTTGATAGGTATGAAATCACATGATTGTCACATCATGATGAATCAAATTCTACCAGTTTCATTGAGTGGAATATTTCCCATTCGTGTCAGAAAGACTATAATAATGTTGTGTTATTTTTTCAATTCAATTTGTAACAAGGCGATTGATGTGAATTCTTTGAACATTTTGGAAAAGGATGAAATTTTTATACTTTGTCAATTGGAAATGTATTTTCCTCCAACTTTTTTTCATATAATGGTGCATTTAATGATTCATCTGGTTCGTGAAATAAACATTTGTGGACCTATATATCTTCGTTGGATGTATCCTTTTGAAATGTATATGAAAATACTAAAGGGGTATGTTTAAAATCCATATCGACCTGAAGCCTCCATTATTGAAAAGTATATTTCTGAGGAGGTAGAAGAGTTTTGTATGAGCTACATGGCTACGGTGCAACACATAGGTTTTCCTCCATCTCGCCATGAACGAGTTAATAATGAGGGAAAGGGGATTTGTGTATTGAACGTAAAATCATTGTCAGTTGAACAGATGAAGAAGTTAGAATCATACATCTTGAGTAACATAGATGATGCTCAACTGTATGTCACATTGTATATTAATGAGTTGAAACAATTTCATCCAAAGAAGAAAGAAATGTAGATTTTGAATGACCACAACAAAACATTTTTGTCATGGATTAAAAAGACCTTGCTTGGTAGATCAGATGTATAAGAGACATTAAAATGGATAGTAGGTGGTCCATGTTTAAATGTGATAACATAGTACGATTATGACATTAATGGATATACATTTCATACAAAAGCTCAAGACAATTGAAGTGCAGTTCAGAATAATGGTGTATTTGTGTTTGCAGAAGTAATGCATTTTTCGAGTGCCAAGGAAAAATACCCAACTTCTGCATCAAGTGCATATTATGGAGTGATTGAAGACAAATGGGAGGTTGATTACTTTAAAATTAAAGTTCCTATTTTTAACTGTAAATGGTTTATCGGTAACTACATTGTCAGACATGATGAATTTGGAATGACACTTTTTAATCTAAATAGATAGGAAGACACAGTAGATTCTTTTATAATGGCAACACATGCAAAACAAATTTTATATGTAGTAGATCAATCAGATATGCAGTGGGTTGTTGTTTTACAAGGGAAAAACCAATATTTTGGTGAGGATGAACTTGATAAAGATGCTGATTTATGTGAGATCCCTACTTCCATGGAAAGATTAATAGAACATAATGATGAGCATGTTGAAGATATGGTTTGTGCCATAAGGAATGATCACGACGAATGAATTTGGGAAAACAATCCATTTGTACATTCCTAAAATTACAGGTAACATATGTTTATTTCTTGTTTACATTTATTTTTTTCATAAAATGTTAGATATTGTAAGTTATTTATTTATTCAAACATTTATTAAAACAAAACAAGTATAATTTGTTGTTTTTTTAAGTTTGTTTAGTTTACTTTATCATGTTTACCATTACATGAATTATATATCTATTATTTTTGTTCAGTGACAATTAGTTTACCATGTTTACCAGGTTTACCATGTTTACCATTTTTACCATGTTTACCATCTTGACCATCGTTACCATTGTATAACATGCTTACCATATTACCAATGTTTACTATTATGTATCTTAGTACACTTTTCTATTTTCTGATTACAGTAGTATTAAAATATTTGAATTTGTATATCTGTGAATTAATGTTTGTTTTTTTTTTTGATTTGAAGGATAATGACCGATAATTCAGTTGATCAACCACATGATTCTGGAGATGCGAATATTGGTCATACCTCTGGGGAGGAACATTCACATGCACCTATTACGAAAAAGAGTTCAAAGGTTGGTAAACATGGGTGCACACGTTCACCAAAATTATCACTTGCCCGTACGCAGGATCAGAGGATACTCGTTGAGTTTGATGATGATGATATTCCTAGAGGTCCAAATGTAAAATATTTTAAGAGTTTTGTAGAAACTTAGACTAAGAGAAAAGTAAGAATTCTGTATAATGATTGGAGAGGTGTGGATAAAGCGATAATCTCTCAGTTATGGGATACGATTTGGTTAAGATATTTTTCTATTGTTTGACTATTATTTAAATGATTCTAGTATATATAATATGTTTAACCTCTTCTTTATCAGATAATATTTGATATTCTGGACACTAGAGGATTCAGGAAGAAATGCTTATCGTTGGCTGCCAGGAGATGGAGGGATTTCAAATCAGCTCTCTCATATGATTTCATTTATGGTCATAGGATTCATGACAATCCATGTAGTATATATCCTTTTATAGATGAAGACACATGGAGATAGTTTTTTGAAAGTCGAAGAAACGAATCATTTTTTGTAAGGGCAATGTAAACCTTTATAAGCTTTCTTATATAAATGATCTTATTAATTTTTTTAATGATTTCTTATTCTTAATTTACAGAAAAAAATGAAAGCTCATCAGGAGATCCAATCTAAAAATGTATAACCTCATAGTTTATCTTGGGGAGGGTATGCATTTTTTGGAAGAACAAATGATGGCGGAAAAATATCAACAACAAAGAGCTGATTCTTCATGCTCTAGAGAGGTGGCCCCTCCAACCCCTCCATCTCGACATGAAAAATGAAAGAGAGATCAAAAGGGAAAAAAAGGGAAATATCTTTCGAATGTTTCGAGAATCTTAGTTGTGAGGATTGTAAGATATCTATTTTATTTATTTAAGTTAACTATTTTATTCATATAATTTCAATCATTAAAAAAATGTTAAATTAATTAATACAGGACTCTCTTGAGGAGAAGAGTTCACAGGGGACATTTACCGCTATTGGGAGGGAAGATATTTTATCTATATCATTGGGAAAGCCCGAAAATCCTAGTCGTGTAAGAGGACATCCGGCAGGTGTATCGGTAAGAAAAGTGTTTCCACGTTCTTCAACTTCTAATTTTGAGGGGGTTTATAAAAAAATAGAATCCTTGGAGGCTGAAGTTCATAATATTAATGTGACAATGTAGGACAATATTAGAGGGTTGGTGCAGTCTATATTTACAGACATGCAACGAAAATTTCAGACTAAAACTCTCACTCCTCCACCTCCCCTTACAGACCCCATTATTTGTCCTCCACCTCCGCTAGTAGCTCCCACTCCCCCACCTCAGCCTGCAGACCCCATTTTTTATCCTACTCTTCCGCCACAGCTTCCTACTTATTTCAAGTTGTATTTTGATGATCCTAAACATCATATAGTATCATATGGGTTGGTATATTGTATAGAAGATACAGTTCATCATCAAAAATTAGAGATAGAGAATCAGAGGGTCACAGTACATGATATTATAGATAGATCAGCTCGAGTACCATTACCTACAGATGAGGTGGTGACAGTTGGACATAGTATCTGCCATTTTTTAATTTGTCCATCCAGACTTCTTTGACTCATTACCATAGAGGTATTAATGTTATATCTTTTATTTTATTTTGTTTTATTAAAGTTGTTTTATCATTTGAAAACTAATATATTTTCAATTTATTTCTACAGGAATACTTCAAAGGTAAAGAAATACTGTATAGACAACAACAAATACAAATGGTTATAACATTAGATACAGATTGTCAAGATATTCAAATTTTTTGGCGGGTCATTATGAGTTTCAAATGGAAGCTCCTGTTTTTGGACATGAAATAAGTGTGGGGATTATAAAAAATAATATCATGAAGCTTGTTACTGGAGATAATTTGGGCATCAACGTGGTGAAAATTTTTTCCATGTAAGTCTTAACACCTTTTCCCTTCGTTATATTTATGAAAAATGTATACTTATGTATATTTTTTATTAGGTATATTTATAAAATTTGTGAGAGGAATGAGCTGATAGATGTACATGGATTCATGGACCCGCAATTGATTTCTCCTGAAGCATGTGCATTGGATGAGGAACAAAAAATGATTTATATTGCTGAAAGACTTGAAAAGAATATAGTCACACAATGATGGATGATGCATTTTTGTGAGAGGTATGAAACACATCTCTCACAAAGAGTTAATTATCTTTTAACATAAAAAACCACTAACGTTAAATTTTCTTTTTATCAGTGATCATTGAATGTTAGGTGTTTTTTTCCCAAGGGAGAAAGCACTTTATTGGATATTCACTGTCCATGATGATGTGTGGGAAAGTATTAAGAATATATTGGAAAAGTAAGTTTCAATTTCTCAATAGTTTTATATATTATAATGAATTTTTAATTTACCCCATTCGTATTATTTTCTCACAGGGCATGGGCCTACTTTCGAAAAAAAATACAATGAAAAGGAGTGAAAAGACCAAATATGTAAATGCGAAGGTAAATATCAATTTCTAATTTGTAATTTTTGATTTATTACATAAAAATAATATATTGAATTTACACTCATTCAAACCGAATTGTTATGAACAACAATGCGTCATCGAATGCAGATATTATATGTTAAGATTTATGTATGAAATAATAACAACGGGGAAAGTTGTGAATTTTGACCTGGTAAGATTTCCTCTTAAACAATGCCATAATATTTCAATTTTATTTATTCATTATACATGGTAACTACTATCCTTTTCATTTGTAGCTTTTTGATGACCCTCAACCCTATACTGCTGAAGACATCAAACACATACAAGTTGAGTGGTCAAATTATTTTACAGGTTTGATTGAATTTTAGTTGTTTGTAATGTAAAATGTAATTTTGAATATTGTCATTGTAATTGTGTATTTGGTAGTTGTTTAGTTTGGATTTAGTTTTTTTTTAAGTTGATAGTGTATGTTTTGAATGTTATATATGTGAATGTATAATTTTTCTCTACTTCTTATTTTGGTCAACCTATGATGGCTTTTCTAGTATGGATTCTGGTATGGGGGAGGGGTTCCAAGGGTATGGGGGTGTTCAGTAGGGTTTAGGGGTGTCCAGGGGTCTAGGAGGGCTGTCTGGTGGGGTGGGGGATGTCCAGGGGGTGGGCGGGTTGTCCGGGGGTGTGGGAGGGTTGTCTAAAGGTGTGGGAGGGTTGTCCACAGGTGTGGAAGTGCTGTCCAGGGGGTGAGAGGGTACACATGAGGGTGGGGGTTGTCCAGGGGTGTTTGGGGTTGTCCAGGGGGGTCGGAGCAATCTAGGGGTGTGGTGGGGGCTCCAATGGGGTGGGGGAGGGCTGTCCAGAGTGTGGGTGGGTATACATGAGGGTGGGGGGGTTGTCCCGGGGTGTTTGGAGTTGTCCAGGGGGTCAGGGGGAAGTCCAGGGGTGTGGTGGGGACTTTCAAGTGGGGTGAGGGGTGATGGGGTGCTATTCATAAAGGTGGGGGTTCTCCCAGGGATGTTTGGGCCTGTCCTGGGGGTCAGGGGGCAGTCCAGGGGTGTGGTGGGGGCTCCAATGGGGTGGGGGAGGGCTGTCCAGAGTGTGGGGGGTATACATGAGGGTGGGGGGTTGTCCCGGGGTGTTTGGAGCTGTCCAGGGGGTCGGGGTAGTCTAGGGTGTGGTGGGGGCTGTCATGTGGGGTGAGGGGTGAGGGGGTGCTCTTCATGATGGTGGGGGTTGTCTCGGGGTGTTTGGGGATGTCCAGGGGTCAGGGGGCAGTCCAGGGGTGTGGTGGGGGCTCCAATGGGGTGGGGGGTGCTGTTCAGGAGGGTGGGGGGTTTTCCAGGGGTGTTTGAGGCTATCCAGGGGGTCGGGGCAGTCTAGGGGTGTGGTGGGGGCTGTCAAGTGGGGTTAGGGGGTGTTGTTCAGGAAGGTGGGGGTTGTCCATGAGTGTTTGGGGATATCCAGGGGTTAGGGGGCTGTCCAGGGGTGTGGTGGGGGAGGGCTGTCTAGGGGTATACATGAGGGTGGGGGCTCCAATGTGGTACGAATTCTTGATTTGGTTTCTGGTTGTTTGTGGGGGAGAGTAGAGGATTGCATTCGATTTTTTTTAAAGAAAAATTGTCTTCCACGCCGGTTATTTGATAACCGACGTGATAAAGTAATCACGAAGGGTTTATCACGTCTATTTTTTTAATAACCGACATGATAAATACCTGTGTCAAGGTTTATGATGTCGGTTATTAAATAACCGATCTAATAAAAGACCTGGGAAATGGTTTATCACGTCAGTTATTTTATAAAAGACGTGATAACCCCCCCCCCCCCCCCCCCGGACTGGTTTTGCACGTCAGTTATTATATAACTAACATGATAAACCATTTCCCAGGGGTTTATCACGTCGGTTGTTTAATAACCGACCTTATAAACTCCCCTGCACGTGTTTATCACGTCGGTTATATAATAACTGACGTGATAACCCCCCCCCCCCAGGTTTATCATGGCAGCTATATAATAACTGATGTTATAACCCCCCCCCCCGGGTTTTTCACATTAGTTATTATTTAAATGGCATGATAAACACAGCGATGTTATGTTTTTTACATCGGTTTTTAAATAAATGATGTAAAAAACATTATTTATAATGTCGTCCGTATTAACGTCGGCTAAAAACCGACATAAAAATGTAAAAATAACCGACGTAAATAATGTTTTCTTCACTAGTGTAACAAGCACTCACCCAAATCCTGGTTTTTCTTCAGGCAGCCTAAAGAATACACTCATCACCCATGTCAAAGTCACAACTCACACTAAACCAAAACCCATTTGTTCCATCCTTGATTTTGTGTTCAGTAATAATGTTTAAATAAGTTTCTGCATCTACTTGGACAACTAGCAAGCATAAGCACAAGCCACGGAAAGAGTACAGTCAAACATCAACTTAAATATTCACACCCGATTCTCTTGTAAAGTCATAACCACAAAAAGGGATAAGTGAGATCCCTCAAAGTACTGGAAATAAGGAAAAACCCCAAGATACTACCCCATGTTCCCAAAACCCAGGAGCCAACGGTTCCTCAATAACAGAGGATTCCACCCCAATTCATGATATAATCAAGGTAACCACACGACCTCAAATTCACAACCAACAAAACCATACCAACAGGGGATCCCATCCCCACCCACATCACCCAGCAATCGGCCCATGAATGAAAAAAAAACCAAACCACTACCACCAACAAAAAGCAGGCCCATGCCGGTATTTTCATATTTAAAAGATTTAACACACTCCATGATTCCAATTCCGATGTACCTTAACCGGGGATATCATAGAAAAGGATTGATCCTGGTGCTTTCAATTTATTAGATGAATATACATAATTAACCAATTTGATTTATAGGAACAACAAAAGAAGTAAGGGTTTATTAGTGCACAGAGAAATACCACCAACGGCCATGATTTTCAGTTGGCGTAAGCCTGAAAAAAAACAGAAATCATTAATCATAAAGATAAAAAAAGAGTAGCGGTCACACCCTTCCCCATCATTCTTAGAATCCATTTATTATATTCATTAAGGTTTGGCTCATCCAATTCTATAGAATCAATAGCATATCCACCCTGCAAGATACACAGAATGGAGAGACGAATGTGAAACCCTACTTGATTGATCAAGGATCAATGTTAAGTCCTCAGTGGAAACTTGAAATTAGGAGTAGCAGCACCACGGGACGCGACCAAGGAAAAAATCTGAGGTACTCGTTGGGAGGAAGGGTACTCCGAGCGATCGGTGATCAAAAAGGCTGTTAAGGGCTGAGATACAGCATCCCCCAGGATGGTTAATATATCGAGAAATTCTCGAAACCGCGGAAGACGTGGGGTCGTGGGTTGACCACGCGGCTGGGACACCCGACACGTCATTAAAGGGTCCCCGCCTTTCGGGGCGGTTAAAACTGACGCACATGCCTACTGGAGTTTCTAAAAACGTGGATAGGGCATGACCAGAACCCATGTTTTCATTTAAGGGTTCTTCATTTGAGGGGTACCCACCATAAATTTAATTAATTTTCATTAATGGTCTTTAAAACATGTTTAGAGGGGCCAAAAAACAGTTTAAAACCGATTTTGCGAAACATAAAGGGGCGCCATTGGAAAAAACCCCCCGTGGAGGTATGAGTGAGCTACCGGTAGCCGAGAGCTACTGGTACGTGCGAGCTACAGGTAGCTGAGCTATAGGTAGGCTACGGCTACCAGTAGACTGAGCTATCGGTAGGCTGCGACTACCGGTAGACCGAGTTACAGGTAGGCTGCGGCTACCGGTAGACCGAGCTACCAGTAGGCCGAGCTACCGGTAGGTAGTGGCTACCGTTAGACCATGCTACTGGTAGGCTACAGCTAGCAGTAGACCGAGCTACCAGTAGGCCAAGCCATCGGTAGGCCTGCTTCCGGTAGGCTAAGGCTACCGTGAGGGGGTCAAGCTTCACCGAGGAGCTGTGATGGCCTTCAAAACCACCCAGAACACTCCAACCACAGATATTTTACCATTTAATGGACCGCAAGCACCGATCCATTACATTAGATACTTATCAAACTATTATCATCCCCGAGAATACAAGAACTAACTATAAAGGAGGAAAGAGGGGTCCAAACAACCACCCTCTAAAGATACTTTTCAAGAGAAAACCCCTGAGTTGTTCGAAATCCGGGACAGAACCCCCTATATCCAAGAATACTACCCCAAGAGTTATCAATATCAACATCTACAACAAGCACAAGGATCACATTGTCCAACACAAGAGATAGGGAGTCCCTTCTTACATGTTAGGATATTATCCGCTTTGGGTGGCACTGAATTTCCCACACGTGTTTAATCACATCCACATTAGTGCGTCCTGATTAGCAGTAAGGTTTTCCCATCATCACACATTCGGACACACACAGAGGTACATGGAAGATATAATTTCATTTCTAAGAAAAACAAGAACTTCACATTCACTAAAGCACAAGGTAAAACATTTCAAAAGGGTCAGATCAAAACAACAAGGAAGTCATAACAGCTCCGGGTACTGAACGCGTAAATGGGGCTCCCACTCCCAAGTGGTCTCTTCCAGGCCACCATGCCTCCACAACACACGAACCAAGGGGATGGTTCATCCACAAAGGACTTTCTCTTTATGATCCTCGATCTTGATCAGTCTCTCTAGGAAGGTCGCCTCATCTTTGACATCCAACTCTCCCCAATTGATGACGTGGGAGTCGTCGTTTAGGTATCATCAAAGCTAGGAGACGTGAAAGACGTTGTGAAATTTCTCCAACTGAGGTGGAAATGCCAGCTGATATTACACCTTACCAACTCATCCCAACACCTCGAAGGGTCCGATGAACCTTGGGGAGAGCTTACTCCCCTTCCCAAATCTTCACTATCCACACTGAGGGGAGACCTTAAAGAACACGTGGTCTCCTACCTCAAACTCCAAGGGCCTTCTCCTACTATCGGCATATGACTTCTATCAGTCCTGGTCTGCCTTTATCCTTTCTCGTATAAGTTGGACCTTCTCTGTCATGCTCTACACCACCTCTGAGCCAAGAATGCATACCTCCCCGACTTTGGTCCAACACACAAGTGAGCGGAATGGCCTCCCGTACAAGGCATCGAACGGAGCCATACCAAAGGTAGAGTGATATATATTATTGTAGGAAAACTCAATGAGAGGAAAGTGTCTCACCCACGATCCTCCTGAGTCTAGAACACATGCCCACAGCATATCCTCCAAGGTCTGGATGGTGCCCTCTGTCTGTCCATCTGTCTGGGGATGGAAAGCAGTGCTAAGATATAGCTGAGTTCCAAAAGCATGCTGCAATCCCCTCCAGACTCGTGAGGTAAACCGTGCATCCTTATTCGAGACTATGGACCTCAGAACTCCATGCAACCGCACCACCTCATCCATGTACCTTCGTTCCAAATCATCCACTGCACTCGACTCCTTAATCGCCAAAAAGTGAGCTGATTTCATCAACTGGTCCACTACTACCCAGACGGCATCGTACCCCACTTGAACCTTGGGTAGTCCTGTGACGAAATCCATCGAGATGTCCTCCCACTTCCACTCGGGGACATCCAGAGACTGCAGTAGGCCGCCTAGAACTCGGTGTTCAACCTTCACCTGCTGACACACTAGGCACATGGCCACAAACTCTGCCACTGCTCGCTTCACTTCTGGCCACCAGAACTGTCTCTTCAGGACCTGGTACATTTTGGAAACTCCTAGGTGTACCACTAGGGGCGAGTTGTGGGAATCATGAAGAATCTTCCTGTGCATCGCCTCTGGAACAAACAGCTTTCCCCAGAAAAGCATCCGGTTCTGACCATCCTCTGTCCATCCTTCTGAAGCATTTCTCTGGTCAACTTGGTCACGCATCAGTTCACACTCTGGGTCTCCCCACTGAGACTCCTCCACTTTCTGAAACAGAGAAGACTATACTTTCATCAGATATAGGAAACCTCTATCGTTATCCATCCTCGCATCCAGGTGCAAGGCACCCAACTCTTCTATTTCCTTCCAGGTATCTACCGATTCCCAAACTACTTCCTTCTACAATTTCCTGATCAGGTCATCAGCCACAGCATTTACCTTGCCCTCAGTATAAGAGATCTAGAATTCATAATCTTGGAGGAACTCAACCCATATCTTTGCCGCAAGTTCATATCTCACTGGGAAAAGACATAATGCAAGCTCTTGTAATCTGAGAAGACCACAAAGCATTCTCCGATGAGGTAATTTCTCCACAACTTCAATGCGAACACTAAGGCTGCAGGCTCCAGATCGTGGGTGGCATAGTTACGTTCATGAGGACATAAATTCCTAGACCCATAAGAGATCACTCCTCACTACTACATCAGCACACATCCCAAACCAAGGCTGGAAGCATCACAGAACACTTCAAACAACACCCCTTCCTCTGGAGATCTGAGCAATGGAGCACTAACCAGCTTCTCCTTTAGGTAGCCAAAAGTTGTCTAGCACTGGTCGCCCCACACGAAGGCATGTTTCTTCTTGGTCAAGGATTTCAAAGGGGAAGTAAATCGAGGGAAGTTGGGTATGAACCTCTGATATTGACCTACCAGCCCGAGGAAACTGTGAACCTCTGCCACATTATTGGGTGCTTCCCAAGAAACAACCGCCTCAACCTTTGATGGGTCCATTGCCACCCCTTGTTCAGACACTATGTGACCATGGAAGTGCACTTCTCGCATCCAAAACTTGCATTTCAACAACTTCCCATAGATTTGGTGCTGTCGGAGGACCTCAAAAACCATCCTTAGGTGCTTCGTGTGGTCCTACTCTGATCATGAATAGATTAAGATGTCGTCGATGAATAAAACTATGAACCAATCCAGGTACTCCTGAATGATGGAGTTTATAAGCCCCATGAAAACAGTCAGGGAATTCGTGACACTGAAAGGCATGACCACAACCTTGAAGTGTCCATATCTGCACCTGAAGGCTATCTTCGGGATCTCTCCCTGTTTCACCCTCAACTAGTGATACCCAGACCATAGGTCAATCTTCGAGAACCATCATGTGCCGATCAGCTAGTCGAAAATATCGTCTATCCTCGGAAGAGGGTATCAATTCTTTATCGCCACCTGATTCAGCCTCCTGTAGTCTATGCACAACCTAAGACCACCATCTGCCTTCTTTGCAAACAAGACTAGAGCACCCCACGATGATGTACTTGGTCGAACATAACCCCTCTTCATTAGATCGTCAATATGAATCTGTAGCTCTCATAGCTCCGAAGGTTCCATCCAGTAAGGAGCCATCGAAATCGGACGAGCACCAGGTTTCATGTCTATCCCAAATTCGATATCACGTTGAGGGGGTAGAGTCGTCACCTCCTAAGGGAAGACATCCATAAACTCAGTGACAATCCCTGGTATCTCCATCATCTCAGCGTCTACTGACTCTACTGACCGCTCGGAGAACAAGGAGAGGAGGGGTTCCTCTCACCTACTTCCCTTCTGACTGCTCCGCTCTCTGGTGAAAGTAACACACCGGCCTCCCAAGTCTGAAAACATGACCCTTCCTCGAAATCATTCTATGACAGCACACATAGATAACAGCCAATCGATGCCTAGGATGACATCGTATGGTTGTATCTGCAATAGTAGGAGATCCCTAACCGACTGATGCATCCCTACCAACAGACTTCATCCTCAAAAAACATATAACAAGTCAGTCTGACCTCCGACTGGTGCGCTCAACACCAGGGGCACTGGAATTATATCGGCATATATACCCAAAGCATGGGCTAGACTGGGTGCAACGAAGGAGTGAGAAGCTCCGGTATCGAACAAGGCGTAAGAAAGGGTTCTAAACAAACTGATCGTACCTCGAACGACCTCTAGCCCTGCTGAAATGGCTGCCTCCATGGTGTGAAACTCTCCACGCCCAGCTCCTCTACCTCTCGGATGTCGGCTACCTCCCCGACCACGCCCTAGTCGAGGTCCCTAAGGAGAGCCCTAAGGTTGTCCTCCTCCTGAAACGTTTTCCCTCGGAGGAGTGGGAGCTCGCTGCCCCTGCTGCTGCTACTGCTGGAAGGGCCTAGCTGGAAGCTGCTGTTGGGGCTGGTGCTGGGCATGTCCGCCACCGCCATGGTGTACTTGGTCCTGGAACTGATTCCAGAGATGTCCATGGCTCCCACAGATAAAGAACCTCGGTCCTGGGATCTAAAGGAAAGGGAGAGGACCGGGGGACCGAAACTGGAACTGTTGTGGCCTACTCCCTACTGGTCGAAACCGAGAGGGACCTGATGTTTGTGGTCTGGTGCTGACAGCTTTCCACTTTGACAGGCCTAGATAAATCCCCTATCGCGACACACTTCCCAGCATGTGCATCCTCTCCACCACCTATTCCTTCTTCTGGACCTCCAAGTATGTCGGAAAGGTGAAGGGGTAACAACGTACTGGAGGGAGGGTCGGAGCGCCTCCTCTAAACATCTCGCTCAAGACTACTCATCTGGAAAGTGGTCTGGAGAAAAGTGGAGGAGGTCCTTGAACATGATTCACAGCTCCCTTACTAACATACTCCCCTACTGGAGGGAGATTAGCTCATGCCTCTTCTCCACCTTCATCGTAGAAGAGAGGGATTCTGCCCGGAATTCCTTCTCAAAATCAGCCCATGCACCTCATCCTCTCTCCTCTCCCCCAGGTAGAGCATCCACCACTGACGCGCTGCTCCCCACATCTGGCTGACGGCCAGAGGAACCCAGTACTCTGTCAGAGCCCAGATGAAGCCAAAGGCTATCGCCAGTTCCTCTAGCTTTCCCTTCATCTTCATGTCAGAGGTGATTCCCTCGTACTTCTCAAGGGTCTGCTACTGGAAGGCTCGAAGAATCTTCTGCCACTCTTCATCTTATTCCTCTCGATCATCCCTCTGCTGATTGGCCAAGTCAACCTCATGGGCCTTGATCACCCGTACAACTCGTGGTCCTCTCCTAGGTGCCATAGCTGTAAGGTAAACAAAGAATACATATGCCCAAGTAGTGCAGAATGTTGTTCTTAAAACTTCTTAAACTTTTTATTTATTTCAAATTCTCCAAAACATCCCAGAAACACGAGAACACAAGTCATTTATGATGCATGTACCTTTCTTAGGGTCTCTACCCTACAATCAGCATAGCCTCCCTTGGCCGTTCGGTAGGACCAGAGTCCTTACATCGGATCACAGGGGGCCCTAAAATCCTGTGTCCTAGATGGTCTTCCCTGGCCTAATTCATGAACCAAGGTCTCCCAACACTGTTTCCCTCCCATCCCATGCAATCCTTACTATGCCTAACTCCAGAATCCATCCTATCTCTCAACCTCTTCCTCTGATACCATTCTGTCACGACTTGCCTTCACCAGAAAGAGGGAAGGGTCAGCAGATTGCCAAGCTCTTCCTTCTTTAAGTTGAAGGAGAGATAATGACCCCCAAAACCCTCCTTCTATAGTTCCCAGAGTGGCGAATAGCACTAAGGGTATGGAAATAACACACAAATGGAAGGCATTACCCTTTTTTTTATAGGATCGGGAAAAAAACGATGATGAAACCCAACAACACCAAAACTGAAAGAAAAGTAAATCCAAAAGTAAACCATTCCCACATGCATGTTCAAAAGTAAAAGATACATGATACAAGAAATCCAAAGATAATGTACCAAAAGATAGAAAAACGACAACAATAACTACCCCAAGGTCCGAGCTAGTACGGCCCGCACGATCCCTGGAGTCCTCCTGAAAACCTGAAAACAATTTTATATACGTAGGGTGAGCATACAAGTATACTCAGTAGGGAAAACCCTAAAGCTCTCATGCACAAGTGGGGAGACATACTAAAGTCGCATGAGAAACATACAACCAAACACTATCAAGGAGTTCATCCATCCCACTCACCGGCCACACTCACCAAATAGCACAAGAAAAGTAATGTATAATAAAATCACATCGATGTTTGGGTACCCCGCACCACTTTCAAACTGGTTATTTAAGACATCCTACGCATCGAACCAATCCTTTCATTCTCACCGCAGTCCCACTGCCACACCCCGCCCGTACACACCTGGGCCATATCCTCACACAGTCGCACTACCAAACCCCACCCAAAAAACCTAGCCCATAACTGTCACATGTTACCATGCCTACAAACACCTAGGCCAGAACAACCACTTCCATGCATGAAGACACATGGGCTAAAAGATATACAGCCACGCCCGAAGACACCTGGGCCACATCTGAAAGACAATTGGGAAACCACCTTCCCGCACACACCTGGACCAACCACCACGCTACCCTGCCTGAAGATTCTTGGGCTAATAATGGACTTCAGACCATCACATGCTGCCCGTAGAGTCTTGGGCTATTTGGGAAAGGGAACCGAAAAGGAGCTAATAACCAGCCACTTATAGAAGTGTTGGGAAAAACACCATCCCCCATGAAATGGGGGTTTTCGGCACTAAGTGATCAACTTGGGTTGGGCGCGAACAAGAAACACAAAACTACAAGTATATGTATAGGTAACAAGCACTCACCCAAATCTAGGTTTTTCTTCAGCCAGCCTAAAGAACACACTCAACACCTGTGTCCAAGTCACAACTCACACCAAACCAAAACCCATTTGTTCCATCCTTGTTTTTGTGTTCAGTAATAATTTTTAAATAAGTTTCTGCACCTGCTTGGGAAACAAGCAAGAATATTCATAAGCTAAGGAAAGAGTACAATCAAACATCAACATAAAGATTCACACCCAGTTATCTTGTAAAGTCACAACCACAAAAAGGGATAATTGAGATCCCTCAAAGTACTGGAACCAAGGAAAAACCCCAAGATACTACCCCATGTTCCCAAAATCCAGGAGCCAATGATTCCTCAACAACAGAGGATTCCACCCCAATTCGTGATATAAGAAAGGTAACCACACAACCTCAAATTCACAACCAGAAAAACTATAACAACATGGGATCTCATCCCCATCCACATCACCCAGTAATCGTCCCATGAACGAAAAACAACCAAACCACTACCACCAACACAAAGCAGGCCCATGCCGGTATTTTCAGATTTAAAAGTTTTATCACATTCAATGATTCCAATTCTGTTGTACCATAACTGGGGTTATCATAGAAAAAGATTCATCCTGGTGCTTTCAATTTATTAGCTGAATATACGTAATTAACCAATTTCCTTTACATGACCAACAAAAGAATTAAGGGTTTATTCGCACACAGAGAAAGACCACCAACGACCATGATTCTTAGTAGGCATAAGCCCGCACAAAACAAAAATCATTAATCATGAAGATAAAAACAGGGCAGAGGTCACCCCCTTCCCCTTCATTCTTAGAATCCATTTATTATCTTCATTAAGGTTTGGTTCATCCAATTCTATAGAAGAAATAGCATACCCACCAGAAAGATACATAGAAAGGAGAGACGAAGGTGAAACCCTACTTGATTGATCAAGGATCGACGTTAAGTCCTCGATGGAAACTCGAAATCAGGAGCACTAGAACCACGAGACGTGATCAAGGAAAATCTCTGGGGTACTCTTCAGGAGGAAGGGTTCTCCAAACGCTGGGTGATAGAAAAGGCTGATAAGGGCTGAGATACAGCGTCCCCTGAGATGGTTAAAATATCTAGAAATTCTCTAAACCGTGGAAGACGCGGGGTCCTGAGTTGACCCCGCGGTTAGGACACCCCACACGTCATTAAAGGGTCCCCACCTTTCAGGGCGGTTAAAACTGACGCACATGCCTACTGGTGTATTTGAAAACGTGGTTTGGGTGTGACTAGAACCCATGTTTTCAATTAAGGGTTCTTCATTTAAGGGGTACCCAGCAAAAATTTAATTAATTGTCATTAATGGTCTTTAAAACAGGCTTAGAGGGGCCAAGACACGGTTCAAAAACCATTTTTCGAAACATAAAGGGGTGCCACTAGAAAAAAACCTGTGGAGGTAGGCGCGAGCTACAGGTATCCAAGAGCTACAGGTATGTGTGAGCTACCGGTAGCCGAGATACCAATAGGTGGTGGCTACCAGTAGACCGAGCTACCGGTAGACCGAGCTACCTGTAGGCGGCAGCTACCGATAGACCGAGCTACCGGTAGGCTGCGGCTACCTGTAGACCGAGCTATCAGTAGGCTGAGTGACCGGTAGGCTGTGGCTATCGGTAGACCAGACTATCGGTAGGCTGTGGAAACCATTAGACCAAGCTACCGGTAGGCCGAGCCACCGGTAGGCCTGCTACCGGTAGGCTAAGGCTACCATTAGGGGTTCAAGCATCACCGAGGAGCTGGGATGGCCATCCAAACCACCCAGAACACTCCATCGTCATATTTTTCACCAAGTAATGGACAACAAACCCCGGGCCATTACACGTATGCAGCGACTTAAGGTAAATTTCATAATTGTTAGGTTTAAACGGTAATATTTTAATACAGTAACATGTTTTTTTAAACCTGCTGTCTCATGCATTACAAGATTTCAAAAATATTGAATTTATTTAAAATGAAGTTAACCAAAAAGTGTTTGTATGTTTTGTTCTATTTTAATCATTTTGTTGTGTGTCATAAATGTTATCTAATGTGGTGTTTCTATATTAAAAATCATGGGGTGTTATATTATCCCCCTAAAATAAATTGCCTCATAAAAATTTAATCTTGATCTTGATAATCAACAGTTTTACATTTTAAAATATCTTCATTGAAACACCATATTATAAAAAATAGTAATAAAATTTCTTCTCAATAAGATATAAATGGAATTACAAAACTCATATATAATAACACATAATTAGGTTTCTATGTAATAGAATATTGGTGGCCAGTGAAGATATAAACATCGAAGAACTGTGTGAACAATTTTGTAGAGTGATTGAGGTCATTGATCAAAAGAAATTGAATGATCAATGGAATGTTAAGGACCACAAAAATATAAATTTTTTATGATTACCAATTAAATTGTTTTAATATAAATTAGGGTATTATGAAAACATTTATCATGAATTTCCCTTTCGAAGAGTTGAGTAATTCAATTACCATACTGACTGAGAGTATATGAAAATATACATACATGATATCCTTCTATTTCATATGAAAACATTTCTTATTTTCTATCATTTGATAATTTACTATTCATTTATTACTATAATAAATAAATATCTGATATGAATTTGTTATTCCTAAGAAACTAAACTTAACTTTTAAAGAGTTATAATATCCACAAAATAGTGACAAGTTTTTATGTCTATCTATAAATATTTTCCAAAATCAATATGGATATCAAAAGTTGTCCAATATAATACATTAATAACTAAAACATAAAAGTAACACTACTAGTGTAACATTAATATTTATCCTTAATACTGTTTAACTAAAAACAATGACATATTAACCAAGATGTCACATAGATCAGTGGTAGTCGCTAAACCCTTGTCATCCTCAGTAGTGAGTTCATGCCCCAAAGCCTTTTCAGATGTTTCATGTTTTTTACCCGGCATGAGGTTTGTCATTTTTTGAAAAACATATTCATATAATTTCTATAATGGTAAGAAATTGAAGTACCCCATAATTACTTCAATATCAAAGATTGTATAAACCTTAAATGTTACCAATACATTCATAAAAACTATATTATCATTATTATCTCAACATCAAGAACAGGTTCAGTGTTATCCTACAGAAAACATGTGTTTTATATGATGATAAAAATTCCATTGAATCATTTTCATTGGTACCATTTAACACATTTTTTGAAATTATTAAATAAATACTACTCTAGTAAAATACTTATAAATTTCATAATTATTATAACCAGAATATCATTGACTAAAATAATCCTAAAACAAAATTCCTGAATCCAAACACAAGCACATTAATCATTCCACGTCATTTCTAATAATAGCATAAGTTTTAAATGTACCCCTTATCACTTGTTGAGTTATAATTCCATAATGTTTGGGGAATTCATTTGAGTATTTCCCCATCTCCTAAAAATGAAAGCATTTTACATTGGAAAATTTATTCTTTCCCTTCATATCACGATCATGGTATCATTTTTATCTACAATTTATGCGAACTCTTTTTTATTCTAATCACACACTGAGTTTTTCTCTTATACAAGTATCATATATTGTAAAATATTTCTTCCCCTTCTCCCCTTTATCTATATTTTTATATTCCAACCTATTATTCTCTTACTTCCCTTAAAAATCATAATACGTGGATAATTATTTATAAACCTTTTTATAATATGATATAATAACATTGAATGATGATAATGTTTGGGAGAATAGTTTTTTTATAAGGATTGGATTGAGCGCATAAACAAAATAGTAAATATTCACCATTGTATTATGTATGTACTCTAATGCATGCATTAATAACCTTGTAATATTGAATTCATACACAGAAGAATTTCTTATTTATTTATTTCTTAGACTCGAGAATTTTCATTCCAAATCAACTCATTTCTCTCAAGAAAAAATAGTATTCCAATAACATTTCCTTGAATACCTTCCACTCCATGACTTCTATTTTCTTATCATACATAGTGTTTTGAATTATTGAACTCCATTGATCTTCATCTACTGAGAGAGGATAAACTATTATGACAACGTTTCCCTTTCACTAGATATATGAGAAGTAATTTATTCTCTAATGAAGATCTCAATTGCTCAGGTCAAAATGGAATTTCAGTCCCATTTAATTGTGGATGTTTCTCATGTATGATGAGTTCTAACATCATCACACCAAAAAATGGATCTTCATGAATATCCATATGAGAAATCTTATTATTCATAACTTGAGTTAGTTTCCCCAATATGGTTATAATTTGATCAATTCTGGTTTTATCTCCATATCCAACTCCACTATCTATCCCATGATGGGAATCCCAACATGGGGTAAATGCATTGTTATGATTCCTACTCCTTCAATTAAGATCCATTTATAAATTAGGGTATATAGTATATTATATCATTACATTACAAAACATAATGTACAATCCCAATGATATTTAAACACTTATCATTAATTGAAAATTTTGTGCCTATATAATATAATGATTATAAACATAATTTATTTGGGAAAATTATAATATTTAACACCATTATATTTCTTTATAAAGATAATGTGATTTATCATGGGCATATTCCCATGGACTGTAAAATTAGGATTGCAGTAAGGATCGTTGTCATGCCCTAGGTGAAAATCAAGTAAAGCCCAATGCTCCCTTTCTAGAGTTATTATGCTTATGTATATCTACTCCAGAACAACATCTACTTATAGAATCTATACATTGAGTTATTTTATATGAAAAACAACATAATATATTTCTTACCAAAACATTAGGTTGTTCTTATACACAGATCCAAAAATTCTACATCATGCTTATGTTTCACAATCTTTTTTTCTTAAATATAGTTCCCATGTTTTCTAATAATCATCCCTTAATACCTATTGTAGTGACCCCAACCTCTGTAGCTTGAAACAGGTGATAACATTAATATATTGGAATAAGAGACTATAAATTACATTCTAATTAATTTAATAGGTTATTAGTCTTAATAAACTATATACATACATAAAATAAATATTACATTTTAGAACATAAAATACAAAATGTATTATCTTTGATAATTCCATTATTCCCCCTATTGTATCTTAGAATACCAGTTACAAAACACATAAAGGTATCCGGTGAAATATAAAAAAAAGAAATGGGTGATCTTAAATGCTCAGTAAGGGTAATCACTCAATAAAAGCTATTAATAAATATGGAATAATCTATTTTCAGGGTAAATAACTAAAACACATGTCATTTATCCAATAACACAAGCATAATTTGGAAAGATTAAATGATGGTCAAATATTTCCATATAAATAATCCCATGATCCCCAAAACATGACCATGTATGTTTTAATAAATCAAATATTTATAATGAATTCATAATTATAGAATACATAATTTTGGGCTTCTGAAATGTACATTTGAGGACTTGTTCCAAGAAATATAAATAAATGGAAAAATCCTCAATGAAAACCCAATATGTTTTGTCTCATGAGACCTAATAATGCATATTGGGGATATATCAGGCCCCTTCATTAACTTATTATGCCCAATTTATTTCTCATTTGAAATGGTTAAAACATAATCTACATAGACATTCATATTTGGACTACTATATGAATATAAATACCTTCCCTAATAAATAAACATAATCATAAAAAATCCAAAGTAAAATGAATGGAATTAATATAGTAAATCCCTTGTAAAAAAGTAATAAAACATAAATTGATATAGTAATAATTATATCAATTCAACAATTATTCAGTGTATCACAAGTAAAATATATGTTTTATGTCATTAATGAACATAAATAACTTGAAATTATCTGTAAAAACATCTTAGAGAAAAATAAACATTGTATTATAAAAAATTAAAAGAAAAATTAAAAAAATTGGAATTAATTTTAATTGAAATTAACATTTTAAAACATGTAAAACAAGGATAAAAACATTTACTAGTAATGATGGTGCATAATTCTGTTCATACCATACATGTTAAAACAAATATACCATTCATAGAATCAGTAAAATAAAAATAAGAATTATTTTAAAAATGACATGAAGATTCATTTAAAATATTTTTTGAAAAGTAAAAATGGATGAAAATTTCATTAATAATTAGTTTTTAATTGGCTAATAACATTTTTGAAATCATTTTTACCAAATTTGGGTTTTGATTAAAATGTATTTCCAACTGAAAGAAGAAATACAGTCATCTTTTCATAAAAATATTCTCTCAACAATTTTAAGTATCAAAGAGTGTAGAAATTGTATTATTACATGAAAATGTTAATGAATAACCAGATTTGAATAAAATATATTCATATTAATATATAAATATAAAATAATTCCACCAAGGGAAACAGAAACACAAACAATTAAGAATAATGATGAGATTGTGAAATAAACCCATACCACTTTCGTAACTTCTAAAGCGTAAGCCCCATTAGTTAAATGAAATCAATTTAAAAATTAAATGAAAATTAAATATATAGACTCAAGATTTAAAATATAAAATGTTAAGTATATTTACTAAATATAATGTTAAATATTCCATATATCTCTTATAAGTAAAAATAATACGAGAAGCCCTTATCACATGTCTGATTTCCTTCATACATGTTTTACCTGCTTTATAATGGTTTTAATCATGTTATTAATTTATTCCTTAACCATAATAATATTTATAATTTCACATATTATCCTATTATTACATTTAACTTCTCATTTTTTAAATAATATTTCAATATTTTCATTGTTTCGGGTGTCAACTGGATTGTTCTGTCATGTGAATTATGGAAAGAACGCTTGTGATACCATGAATATGATATATATATATATATCAAATATATAACGATAATTTCTTCTTAAATATATGATTTAATCATTATATTTATTCTTATAAGCATTTATGAATGTTGGATATGGAAAATGAATCACATCGCTTTGTAGAGATGGTAGGTCATATGTACACACACACGATGATATCATTCCCTTAATGATTGAAAGAGTTAGTAAGTGAGTGATATATTAATTTTAAATAATAAATATCATATCATATCTGTCACATATAATCATTATTTTTATACTTTTTACATTCCATAAAAATTTTAATTGAAAAATTCATCACATCACTTGATGAGGTGGTGATCCATCAAACACACGCCCAAACATTATCGTGATTGAAACAGAATAGAGAATAAAAATGTATATGTGAAATTAAAATTATTAAAGCATAATAACATCCTAAATATCATATAAATGTTGTAAATACACCATTATATTCATCATTTTAATGTGGTGATGGAAAAACTATATCGGTTCTTGAGGCGGTAGTCTAAAATACACATGATCGATTATTTCATTTCCCATTTGATGGAAGTGGATATGGATAAATACTATTCCAAAAACATAATAAAAAGTAAATATTCTTTTTATAATGGTTATACTATATTTTAAATTTTAATAAATTATAAATGGTTTAAGAAGAATAAATAATATGAAAGAGCTTTCTTATGAAAAATACCTTTTCTATGAGAAGACTCCTTTGGATCACCTATTAAAGACCCTAGGGTTGGTATTTTTGGAGGAATAATAGCTATATAATATGTATAAATATATAGGTAAGATATTTTTTTAGGGATTATTAGAGCCAATGGTATTGTTATCTTTGAATAAGTAAATAGTGGGAGTGAACTTTTATATGTGCAGAAAGGGAACCCTCTTGAAAAATACTTCTGAATTTCCCAAAAGAATCCAGAATGATATGTAAAAAAGCTTGAAAAAACACAATTATCTAATTTTGGATAGGTTATGGTGGAAATATGTACATAAAAATAATATTTTGAAGTGTATGTATGTCATTTTAACTGTTATCTTCTTAGTTTAACACTACTGTAAACTCATTTTCACCTCAACTGATGTAATTAGTTTTTACTATTTTCACTTTTAATATTGGTAAAAAATTTAGTTGACATAATTAGATAATATAAATTATGTGTATTATAAAAATTTAATCCATTTTTAAAAATTTATTTCACAAAAGTGATATAAGTCAATTTAAAATTAAACATACATATGCAATTAACAAGCAGATTTTCAGAGAAAAAATTCTCATAAGTCTATAAGGTATTAATATCGAAATTAGATATGAAATTGATTAAAATCACATAAATTATTTAAATTTAAATAAAATTTAACTAATTTTACTTTAAAACCAGTTTTTGAATATAATTTAACTTTTTAAATAATTTAAATGAAAGCATGTTTTCAGGGAAAATCAGTATTTTTCACTATTCATCAAAAAAATTAAACATTTATAAAAAATCACAATATATGAACATAAGATAGTTTTTATATGCTGATTTAAAAAAATTAGGTGTATTATCTAAAAAAAATATCATAATGTGGTAAAAATATATTAAAAATTATGTGCGCAATGATTGAGTACAATAAATTATAATAATATAGTTTTTTAGAAATCATTTCATTTACATTAAAATTATTATTATTTTATTTATAATAAATAGATAAAAATGAATTTATTATTTACATTTTTAAAACATAAAATTTTCATAATTTAGTTAGTAATATTCATACCCATAATCATAATGTCTTGTTTGTGATTTTCATGATTAAATTAAAATATTTTAATAGTGTCATGTTACATTTAAACCTAGTGTTGCGTGCGTTGCATGATTTCCTAGAGAATTAATTTATTTTAAAATAATTTTACCATAAAGTCTCATTAGGTTATATTATATTCTATGATCTTTTTTTTGGTTCATGTATACTATTGAACATGATTTTAGTTTTTTAAAAATCTAAGGGTGTTACAACACGACTTTTGGTGTTTGTCCAATAGGACAAATATGCCTCTACTGCACCAAAGTAAATTCTCTCTTCTTATAAGTCATCCATATAATTTATTCTTCCTTCAACAAAAAATTCCAATAAATATCATAACAAATTATTGAATAATCATAATAAATAAAAAATGATATAAAATACTCACTCAAATAGTGGGGTGATTATATATATTTTTTTATTTTAATAGTTAAAAAATTATTAAATAATAATTTAAAATTGCTATAAAAAATTAAATCTTTTTTATCAATTTTTATTAAGGATTTATATTTTAAACAATAAAAATAATTTTAAATAAAAAATAGATGTCTGAAAAATTTGACCGAATAAGGTATCAAATTGGAACGTGTTATGTTCATAAAGATTAAAAATTAATAAAATATTGCTTTATTATCATTTAAAGAAAATTTAATCATTTTTTATTCATTTTAGAATGATTCATATGTTTTTAACTTTAGAGATGGTTTTAAATTTAAAAACTATCTCTTAGTCATTCAAAACAGTCCACATGTTGGAAAGATGCGCGGTTTTTTCTACAAGAAAAAAACTGACTATATATAGTTTTCCTACAATTTATTGATAATAATAGAAAATTTTATTGATTTTGTCCATATAATAAATTTTTCAACATTAGAAATATATTTAAGTTGAAATAAATGTATTTTTTGGTCATTATAACCAAACAACATGTCATGTTGATGTGTGGATTTTTAAAACTGGTGAAAATTTAAGAAATTGTAATATTAATTTTGCCCCATAGTAATATAATATTTTTTATTTTTTATTTTATTTTTTAATCATTTTTAATCTTTCAAAATAGTTTTGAATTAATAAAGGAACACTTTTGGTTATTATGACCAAACCGTATACAGAAAAATTGTGTTCTTTCTTTCAATAGCTTAAAAGTTACTCGATGATATTTTTACAATAGTTTGGTCTAAATCTAATCTTTTTACTTTGTTTGATTATGTGATTAAAATTTTCATCTTTCAGAATAATTTAAATTTAAAGGATATAATTTTGGTCATTTGGACCAAACCACATTAATTAATGTGTGGTCTTCTATTACTAAACAAAAACCAATGAGTTGTTTTTTCTTGAGTTTTATGAAAATCCTAGATAATTTTCTCTGTTTTAAGAATGTGGTTCTATTTTAACATTATAATTATTTTAAAATTACAAAAATGAATATATAATTATGTATAAATCAGACCCTTGATTGATGTGTAGTATTTTTTATATAGGTAAATAACTAAACGAAGTTATATTCTCTATAATTTCATCAAAATAAATGATCAATTTCATGATTTTTAGCATATGTCACAGGTTTGTAACTTTAAAAATAAGTTCTGAACAATAATTAAATTCAATAATTTTGAAAAAATATCGCATCAGATTGATGTGTTGTTTATAAATATTGGTAAATATTTAATCATTTACAATTTTTAAATTTTTCACAACAATCAAAGACTATATTATTAGTTTTAGATTTTGGGGAATTTTTTTATTTAAAACCCTTATCAAAATAAAAAATTATACACTATTATATATTTGTAACATAATTCAAATCATATTGATGCTTTTTAAATTCAAATAGTCCATAAATTAATCAAAAATATATTTTATGAGTTTCACAATAATGATATCTCTTTTTTCATTATTTTTCCATGGGTCATAGATTTTAAAAATTATAATCTATTTTGAATTAAAAAAATTAAATTTTCTCATTCTAAAAAAACTGCATGCCATATTTATATAAAATTTATTCCTAATATAAAAAATTAATAAATGATAATTTTAAAATAGTATCATGAAATTAAGAGATATTTTTCTTATCTTTAAGATGTTATGTATATTACTAATAGCAAAAATTATTTTAAAATGCAAAAACATGGATTTTTTCAATCATGACAAACTATATGATGGATTGACACAATTTTTGTTCAATATTGTAAAACATTTATCAATAAATATTTTTCCTTTAGTTTAATCTAAATCCAATCTCATTTACTTATTTTTTTAGTCATTCGTGCATGGTTTTAACATTAAAAATATTTTTTAATTGAAAAATAAATCATCCAAACATAACCTCATATTGATGTGGTTTTTTTTCAAAATAATACAAATGGATATCCAAACCACCATGAACCGAATAATAATGCTGATCATTATACCTATAGTTATATATGGTCAATGTAATTATCAAGATATGGATAATTATTACTTATGAAAAAAATGAATCCGTAGATGAAATTATATGTTTTGATATAAAAATATACTATGAATAAATTGATAAATAAGTATACAACTCCGCATATGTGGTTATAAAGCCAACCCTGAGATAAAAACAAAAAAAACAATAAGAAAATGTTTTAATTAAGTTATAAAATGTTCTCTAATTAATAAGAGATAAAAAAATATATATTTCCATATATCCATAAAATAATTGTTTTTAGAACATGCAGGCTCAATGATTTCATAGAATATTCTATACCTATAATTAAAAAGAACCAAATTCTATTTTCAAAAATAAAATTGATTTTTATAATAAAGAAAATATATTTATTTAGAATTTATGAAACTATTGGATATTTAGAAGGTAAATTAGAATATATTTTTTGAATAATATTATACTTATAACTACCAATATATTATCAAACGTTTAATCAAGGAACTATTTAAATTACATATCTAGTAAAAACTATGATGATTATGTAAAAGTGTAAATTTCATATGATAATAATATCTTAATAACCATTTTATTTTTTTCCCATGATGTTAAAACCAAGTTCATATAAATATTGGGATAATTTGGTCTAACTAATTAGAAATGAGACAGTATATGGGGATTTAGCCAAAAATAGTCTACTTTCACCAACTTTTAGTGAAACTTCATTTATATTGACAAATTAAATATTCAAGATAAAATCTATAAGACTTAAAATATTCCTTTAAATAAACTCTAATATCTTAGGAACAATTATATTTATATTTACTCATGGAACCATTGAGTATAAATTCCTTTAACATAGAAAATAATTATATAATTTATATGAATGAGTGGAGTCAAATGTATCACAATTTTTTATATCACTATAGTTTATTTTTAACTACACTAATGGTGTATTTAATTCCACCAATGAGTGTATAAACACTCATATAAATTCAGAGATGATTAATTATTACATTGAGCATGGGAATCATTCCAAATTCTCATATTCAATACTTATTATGAGGAATAATCGTTATAAAATCATAATAATAATACATTATTTGTGAATTTATATTCAATAAATATATCAAATAAAAATAAACATGATTAATTAAAAAATTCAAATTTTAAAAAACATAAATTGAAACAAACTAAATATTTGATAACAATTATTTTTATATTTTACAAAAAATTTGTTCCATGTAATATCAATGTAATATAAATATAAGTGAATAAATATAAATTAATTTGAATAAAAATAAAAAATTTCATTAATGATATTGATTTTCCAGTAACACTCCCAATTCACAATCAACACTAATAATTTAATTATTCCAATCATCATATCTTTGAATAGGATGACTACTAACCTAATAATTTTTAATTATAAACCATATTAAACAACATCAAAAATATATCAATGAATTATTCATTCAAATATAAGAAAAAAATTATTTAACAATTCATTTATATAAAGCACTTGTATATAATTAAAAAAATAGAAAAGGTTCTTCAGTTTCAAGTAATAATATGGTTCAACAACCATAAATCCATATTTATTAATTTGTATTTATTATTGATTAAATGTATTAAACCACATAAATTTCATCCTAATATCATGGACCTAAGAGTAGTTCTCCAATATAAATATTTTCTCCATCACTTTATAATTTGATACATTATAAAAATTGTGTTTCATGTTTTATATCATAGCATACAAGAAGGCTTCTATACCTTATAAGATACTTTGATTTTAATTTTCCATGTTTATTAACAAATTTATAATAAAATTTTACCCATTGAGAATAATTGATCTTCTCTCATGTAACATAATACTAATAATGAATTATAGTTCTCTATTCGGTAGATTTTCCATGTTGTTAAGTAAATTCAAATCCTACAAAATATATACTTTATATTCTTCTTAAATACAAAAATAATAATATATTAATAATTGTATCAATTTCATGTACTTAAATTATATTTTATCCAACCATGAAACATAGAACTATTAAAATTTTCACTCATCTATGAGTTAAATAATGAAAGTTTTACATTTTATATCTTAGTGATGATTGTGATATTTATAGATAGTATATTAAGAAATTATTTCTATATAAGTATTAGTATATAATAAAGTATACCTGATATTAATTACATTATAGATCTATCTATGACATCAAAATTAAATATTAAGGTATAGCATGTCACATTCATCTCCCAAAGGCACCAATTAAACAATGTACATGATCCAAAAAAGCCCTCAGTTTTTTGAATTTATAGAAATATTGGCTAAATTGTACCATATCTCTCATATTTATTACTCATTGGTTTGTTATACCTCATATTAAAAATATATAATTATATATATAAAAACATTATACACTCAGTTCTTGATATATACACTCAAAAATAAATGATAATGTGGTGAAGGTAAAAATGTTTTGTTTGTTTTATATCATATTTAGTGATACTTTATCGTGGTGTTTAAGTTGAGTGATATACTATATCCCCATACCAACATTTTTATATTGATTATAATGGTTTTTTACATGTAATTTATTAACATTTGGAGGGTTTTTTATTGCTAAAGGGCATTAAGAATCAAATTACATAAATGAAGAAGCATTTTAGTTATTATAATTGGAGAAAAAGTGTTGGATACTATGAAATTTATAAATTTTATGGACATTAATAAGACACTCATTGAAAGATGGATTTAAAATAAATTGGATTCAAAGAACACATGTTTTAACATTTTAGATCTATATCATAAGTCAAATATCTTATCTTCTATTATCTTTATTTACCTTAGAATTGAAGGTGATATGACACTATTGAAGGATAAGAGCTCTTACCAATTATTTCAGTGGTTCCATTTTATTCATTTGATACCTTTGTTGGAAAGATACCTTTGATGTCTACATAGGGATCTCAATCAAATTCACTGTTGGGGAATATTTACTGAATTCGGTGAGGTTCATTTTGTTCTATAGTTTTAATTTAATATTATCATTTACTAACCTATAAGATCATATTGATGGTTTTTTTACAGTTATTATACATCATATTGGATTAGTTTCTTCCAATAAAACCCTTGCGTGGTATCATTAAAAGTTTTTGTGAGGAATCTATAATAGAAATATTGAAAAATGAAAACTAGTTTGTAGTTTTTATATAAAAACAACCATGTTTTATATAACCATGAATTTTATCATCATAATATTTATAAAAAAGATTTGGAAAATAATGTAATGCCCCGACCCCAACTACCCAAAGTCAGTGCATTATTACATAACATTGGCATGATTCAAGGAATCATTTCCCAAAAGACTGATCAGTTTAGTAGCCTTAGAAGTACTAGATACATACATAAGTTTTACATTACATCATGATATGAAAAATAAAAACAACATTATCTCATTTGAACACATTCATATCCCTTAAACTATCCCTATTGGTCAGTCATAATATACTTCTTCACATACAAGGAAAAATAAAACATAGAATGGTGTGAGATTAGATGCTCAGTAAGGATAACAATATAGCCAAAACATTCATAAATGATAATAAACATTTAAGGAAATGTATAAGACTAAAACATAATGCTTTTAAACATAAACATCAGCATAATATGGAATTTTAAATCAAATAACACCATTTACTTATTCACATGGATATTCTACTAGTCGAACAATCACATGAAAAATCAATAGACAATTTCATATTGATGGAATGCATAATTTCGTACATCATAACCACATGGTCAAGACCTCATGCCAAGACTACAATTAAGATTTTATCAAGGCCTTATGCCAAGACACTAGTTTCTCTCATGAGACCTACTGATGCATCAAGGAGCTACAGTGGGATCCACCCCTCACTTACTAAGTCCAAGGCATTCCCCATATGTAAAGGTTTAAACATAACATAAACATTTATATTAAAACTATCATACAAAATGTTAATATATTAACCATAAACCATGAATGGTTTAAAAATAACATATCCATTGTAAAACATATCCCAAAACCATCAATACAATATGAATGATTTTATCATAATAAATCATCTTCAAACAAGTGTAAAATCCATCAAAGGATGTTGACAAAGAAAAAATCAAAACTACTTGAGAGAAATATCTCTTTTTATTTTAAAATCATCTGAATCTCACATAACTATAAAAGAATTCATTTATTTTGAAAATATTATTATAATCTTGAATGGGAAGCTTCAAAGATGTTATAATAGTGGAAAATATCTGCACTCTCCATATAATTTAAAAAAACATTCATTCCTTAATTACATTAAAAAGGTCATAAAGGACCTTGTTTGGAAAATCATGGAAGGATTCATTTATAAAAATGTTACAAAATCTCAAAAAAGGGTATAAATTACTTTAACCCATGGTGTAGGAAATAGAAAAAATGTTTCGAAATTTATTTTTATGAAACACAGATGTGGATGATGAATAGGTCTCAGTAGATACTCGCGTATAATAAACCTCGAATAATGATGATATTGTAGAATTAACCCTTACCTTGTATATTTTCATGATTGAGGGTACATTAACCTCCTGTATAATTATGACAACCCTGCTTTTATTACAAACTTAAACATGATTTATTACATAAACTATTCACTTGTTACAACATGGATGATCGAGAGGTCTACTGTCTTTGGGGATTGGGATCATTACATAACAACTAAACACCTGAAATACAACATCTTTATTGAAAACTTCCTTTACATGACCACTACATTCCCTCATACTTAGCATTGCATGGGATAACCTGAGAACATGGAAAATAAAAGGGGTGAGCTATAAAGCCCAGTAAGGGAATAAATAGGGAATACATGAGGAGTAAAATACATGTTAGAAAATAGGCATATCAATAGATCACAAGAGAAACATGAACATAAAGGCGTGATAAAGCATGATAATCATAACATGGAAATGTGGCAACAACACTTAGCATTGAATTAGCATGAGCCAAGGCTCATTGCTCATGGAGCATGAGTAAATCCTCATTGCACATGAAGCACGAGTAAACCCTCGTTGCACTTGAATTAGCAGGATTCAACACTCATTTCCCATGATGTATCATGATACTATACATTACCCAATGCATTGGAGCTCTATAAGGGTGAACCCTTCTTAAACATTTCATTTCATGCATAAATGTGCCACATGGATCATAAAACATGGATTCATAAAATATAATCATTTATTCCACAAAAAAGGAATTTGGAATGAAACATTATAATCAATAAGTAATTGTGCATGAAGGTGAATACCCTTGATGGACGAATGGGAATGGTATTCACTACACAATGGCATTGGCTTAGAAAATCGGTGCAATCTCGGCAGCGTAACGACGTGATATAAGAATTTATAAAAATGGTTTATGAGAGGTAAATGGGTGTCTCATCATATCTACATGAAATTTATAGTAACATGGGTCATATAGATACATTTCCAAACAATTGTAATGGAAATTAGATTCAGGATACAAAAGTACTGCTTGAATGTAAATGAGGGGAGAGAAGTTCCTTTCGGAATTTCGACATAGTAATGGGTGTACATGGGAGGAATTTAATGAGAGTGAAAGGGGTATCCCATAATTAATACAATACTATGGAAGTATGGGGAGGTGTGAAACCATAAACCAGCATTTATAATTGAATATAATAGGGCAAAACAATATTAAGAAAATTTTAAAAAATAGTGAAAGGAAGAAAAACCCTTACTTGGAAGTGTGCTTCCAAATGCTTGAGATATACTTGAGAGAGGCTTATTGGGAGCTTGGGGAACCTAGGGAGGATTCTAGAGAAAGTAGGGAAGATGTTGGACGAACTCAAAAGGCTTTGAGTGAGGTGGAAGTGGGGGCTTGGGTGGGTTTATATAGGAAAGGTGAGTGAATTCTTTATTATTTAGGATTGGGACCCCTTACATTAAACTAATCCAAACTACAAATCATCTCATGGTTTTTGCCCATGGTTTTTGGAAAAGGGGAGACGAAAAATTATTTAATAATTTCAAAGTCTTAACTTCTTAAAATAATGGGGTTTCTTATGTGAAGGTGAGTCACACTCCCATGGAAAATAATTTAAAAAGACAAGATGTTTATTAAGTCTTGAGGGGTCCATTAATGATTTCTAAAATAATTCAAACAAAGAAATCACATTATTTTAATGGTAAAATATATATTGGCTGAACATAAATCTTATATTATTTTATTAAATCACTATTGGGTCATTATTATGTCATAAAACACGTTATATATTTAAACGGTATTTAATTTTTACCCAAATATTTGACTGTCTCAGAAAATTATGAAAAATTCACTGTGGGATAATTTTGACGTCCTGATTCCATAAATAACATTATTTTATCTAAATAATTTTCTAAATATGTTAATTTTCACTTTTAAAATAAAAACCGACATTTATCGAAAATTCCTAGGTTTTGACAAAAATGGCATTCAAAGCTTAATAAAAATTGCAATTGCATTCATAAAATTATAAGATCATTTATATTTAATAAAAAATAATTTAATAATAATAATAATAATATTTTATTAAAATATTATTTAATTCAAAAATCCCTTAATTTAATAAAATATAATTCTTAATTTAATAATAACTAAAAACACTATTTGTACTTTAAAAACTATTTACAATGTATCAATAATGACAAGAAATTATATTCATTATTATATACAAAAATAATATACATTAACATAGTACTAGTGATTTGTTACATAACCCCTTAAAACAGCTGCATAAGACCTAAGGGTAAGGTGTGCGATGGTGATAGACTCCTGGGGTGGCTCAGATAACATCACTTGAGTGGTAATCTCTATCAACTTCCACTTTTCCCGTAGACAGTCCCATTCGATCTTGACATGATGAAGCTTAGCATGGGTTTGGTCAAGAGCAAAGCCCAAATACACCACCTCTTTTCCGAGCTCCGACAAATGGGCTTCGTATAGAGCAATTCTACTGGATGAGTCCATATCTTCCTTCATCTGAGTAAATTGGGTTTGTTAAAGCCTTATATTTATACTAATCATGTGATCACTGTTCAACGGCTATAAAAGTAACAGTCATTGTTTTTAACATAAAACCAAAAAAATTTACATTTTATATAAACATTTTACAAAAAGAGACATTTAATTAGATCAAGAGGGATTTCCATTAATGAAACTTTGGGTCGTTACAATATTCCATCATTAAGAAATTTCACCCTCAAAATTTCATTTTCCCACACTAAAACAAATGTGGGTAACTCAGCTTCATCATTTCCTCTGATTCCCAAGTCGCTTCTTCAAACTTTTGGTTTCGCCACAACACCTTGACGGGGGGGCATTGTCTTATTTCGTAGAACTTTTTCTCTACGGTCTAAGATCTTCACTGGTTGCTCCTCATAAGAAAGATCATCCTCCAACTATACTGCCTCAGAAGAGAGTACATGTGAAGGGTCTTGTATGTACTTCCTTAAGAGGGATACCTGAAAGACATCATGTACTTTCGCCATGGTAGGTGGATGTGCTAGTCGATAGGCCACAGCCTCGACACGATCAAGAATCTCAAAGTGGATGATGTACCTTGGAAATAACTTCCCTTTCTTTCTAAACCTCATGACCTTATTCCACAGAGATATGCGTAGAAAAACCATATCTCCAACTTCAAACTCAAGGTCTCATCGACGATTATCTGCATAACTCTTCTGTCGACTCTGGGCTGCCTTGATATGCTGCTGAATGGTTTTCACCTTCTCCACCATTTCCTCAACCATTTCTGATCCAAGATGCTTCTATTCACCTACCTCATCCCAACATGATGGGTTTATGCACCTTTTCCCATACCGGGATTCATATGGTTCCATTTGGATGCTCGAGTGGAAATTGTTATTATAAGAGAACACAAACAGAGGAATATGTTGATCCCATCCTCCTTTAAATTCCATTGAGCACGCTCTCAACATGTCCTCAAGTGTTTGGATAGTCCACTCGGATTGGACATCAGTTTGAGGATGATAGGCCGTACTGAAGTTCAGTTCAGTATTCAGAGCATGTTAAAGACTCTTCCAAAAAATAATGATGAATCATGGATCTCGGTCAGACACAATAGATAGTGGTACTCCATGCAGCCTTACCACATCCCGGATATATATCTTTGCCCATTGATCCAATGAGAAATCCTCCCGAAGAGCAATGAAGTGTGCAGTCTTTGTAAGATGATCCACAAAAACCCATATTGCATTATTTCCTTTGGATGTCCTCGGAAGTCCGGTGACAAAGTCCATAGTGATTTTCTCCCATTTCCATTCTGGTATGGGAAATGGTTGCATCATCCCCTTAGACTTATACCTCTCTTCCTTCACTTGCTGGAACACCATGAACATTGATGTATATTCAGCGATCTCCTTCTTCATATTATCCCACCAAAAGGTTTCTTGGAGATCTCAATACATCTTTGTGCTCCTTAGGTGAATAGAGAAATTTGAACTATGTACATCATCCAAAAGTTCCTTCTTCAGCTCTAGACTTGATGGAACACATAGTCTTTTCCCAAATCGCAAAATTCCTTCTTCATTAACATTATACTCTGAGGATTTCCCTTTTTTGATAGCTTCCACTTTTTCATGAATTCTCACATCATCCTTTTGAGCATCATTTAACCTTTCCAAAAGAGATGGTTGAGCAATAATTTTTGAAAGTATTGATGATGTCCCTTATTTATGATTCCCGTTTCTATCTTCATCAAGTCTAAGAAGATTGGATCCTTCTCAATTCTCATCATTGATAGAATCACTTGGTCCTTTCTACTTAGGGCATCTGCCACCTTGTTTTCTTTCCCAGGGTGGTAATGTATTGAACAGTCATAATTCATGATGAGATCTATCCATCTTCTCTAGCGCATATTAATCTCTTTCTGTGTGAATATATATTTAAGACTCTTGTGGTAAGTATATATCTCACATTTCTATGCATAGAGATAATGTCGCTAGATTATCTAGGAAAAGATCATAGCCCCAACTCCATATCATGAATTTGATAGTTTTTCTCATCGATTTTCAACTTCCTTGAGGCATATGATATCACTTTATCATTCTGCATCAGCACACAGCCAAATCTCTTCTTTGAAGCATCACTGAATACCACAAAAAGTTCCCCACTTGTGGGTAAAGTGAGCACGGGCACAGTGATAAGCCTCCTTTTCAACTCCTTGAAGCTTTCTTCGCATTCATCACTCCAAAAAATTTCACTACCTTTCGAGTTATCTTGGTAAGAGGGTTGGACAATCATGAGAAATTTCTCACAAATCGTCGATAATATCCAGCTAACCCCAAGAATCTATGGATATCTGTTACTGATTTTGGCCTCAGCCATCCCTCAATTGCATCTATTTTGGAGGGACCCAAAGATATCCCATTGCTTGTGATGGTATGGCCCAATAATGAGACTTCCTTCAACCAGCACTCACACTTGATGTACTTTTCATAGAGCTTCTCCTTGCGCAAAGTCTCCAGTACAGTTGTTAAATGCTCCTCATGATCATCCTTGGTTTTGGAGTATATTAGAATATCATCTATAAAGACTACCACATATTTGTCTAGGTAATATCTAAAGACTCTATTCATCATGTCCATGAATATTTCTTGAGAATTGGTGAGTCTAAAAGGCATTACTATGAATTCATAGTTCCCTTATCTTATACAAAATGCTGTCTTGGGGACATCTTACTTCTTCACCCTTACTTGATAATATCCCGACCGAAAATCTACCTTGGAGAAGTATTATGCCCCACACAGATGATCGAACAAGTCATCGATCCATGGAAGAGGATACTTTTTCTTTATCATGATTTTGTTAAGTTCGCGATAATCGTTTCAAAACCGCATTGACCCATCCTTCTTCTTGACGAAGAGGACTAGTGCACCCCATGGTGAAGCACCAGGGCCTATAAACCCTTTATTCAGATTCTCCTGTAGTTTTTTATTTATATCTTCAAGATCAACGACAACCATTTTATATGGAGTCTAGGATATTGTTAGTGCCCCAAGTATAAGTTCAATTGAGAATTCAATGTCTCTTCTAGGAGGAAGACCAGGCATTTCCTTGGGAAACACTTTAGCGAATTCCTTCACAATAGGAATTTCTTCAAGGATGGTTTCTTCCTAGGACTCAATCATCTGAGCCAGATATGTGTGCTCATAGGGTAGTAATATCCAAGCTTGAGATGATGGAGATAAAGGAGATTCATCTTCCTCCTTACACTTGTAATGAATCGGGGGTCGATTCTCCATATGAAGTGTGATTTCTCTCTCCCAACAATTTATGTTGGCTCTATATAAGGAAACCCAATCCATACCAAGAATTGAATAAAATTACACTAGAGGGAGTATGACGAGGTTATCCAAGAAATTCAATCCACAGATTATGATAGGGGAGGAGTTATATTCATGGGATACAATGATTTCCCCATTTATCGTACTCACAGACATCTTCACTTCCATGATTTGTGGTGATGCTGGGATTTTTCTACTAAACTTTCGAGATATAAAAGAATGCGTCTAACCTGAATCAAAAAGTAAGTTCACTATTCTTGAATGAATAAATAGTGTACCTATCACCACTTCATTGTCGGGGATCACTTCTGCATAAGTGATGGAAAAAGTTCTTCCTTGCTGCCTTGTAGGTTGTTGGTTGCCTCCGAAAACCATTAGATTTGGGCACTAATTTGCAAGATTCCCCTGTTCTTTACAGTTATAGAAATGAACAATGCACGGAGCGTTCCTCTCCTCTTTCACAGCCGCGAGTATTTCTTTCCGATAGTTAACAAATAGGTGCCTTTCTCTTCCACACCTAAAGAATTTCCTCGTCCCCTTGAGGCAATTTCCAGGGTGCTTCTTTCAGCACTTTTGGAAAGTGGGGTGTTGTATATTCTTAGCACTATTGGATTTATCCATCAGACTGCCAGCATTGAAGTCCACCTTAAGCTTCTTGTCCCCATGATACCCCTGTGATTTCCTAATCTCCATTTCGAAATTGAGGGCACATAAAACAATTTTCTCATAGCTGTCAAAGTCACGGATCGCTAATACTTTCCACAGGCTAGGATTCATCCCACCAGAGAAGCGGTCAACCTTGCATTTGGGGGTAACGACAAAGACGGAAGCGTATCGTGCAAGCCTTGTGAAGTTTTCCTCGTACGCTCCAAAAGATTCTTCTTTTCTTTCTTGAGGGAAAGGAAGTCACTTCCATCTTAAGCCGGAGGGTGCGCAGAAAATATTTATCCAAAAACATCTTCCGGAAATCCTTCCATTCCAACACCTCCATCTCCTCCTCAGGCTTCGTATTTTTGATCAACGTCCACCATTGATCATACTCACCCTCCATAAAATAAGCCGCTAGGAGAAAATTCTCTTGTTCAAAACATTGAAGAATATAGAAGATCTTTTCAATAGAGTTGATCCATTGTTCAGGTATTGTGGGATCAGATGATCCACTAAAAGTAGGAGGACTTTGTATCATTAAGCTCCCAATAGCGACTGGTTCCTTCATAGGGGGATTTGAACGTTCCTCTTGACCCATGTTTCTATTCAAAGATTGAGTTAGCTGAGAGAGAAGCGTCATAAAGTTCGTGATTCCGGCTCCCATTAGATTGGGCATCTCATTAGTACAATCATCACACTGATCTTCACATCGGTTGTTAGCCCGAGTCCTCCGATTACCAGCCATTAGCTGGAATAAAAGGAATGTTAGAGGGTAACACATAAAGGGTAATACAAATACAAAAGTTGATGACTTATAAATAAACTTTTATTTCCTTAACTCATGAGTCTATAGGCTTAAATCTAGGCTTTTCATGATCTAATTTCTAACATATAACCTGAGGGGCATTTTTTTATTCCCTTAATAAGGGTTCATACTAAGCTTGTGAATTTATCAAAACATATCCCCTATGAGTGTCGTAACCAAGAGTTCATCAAGGTCCATTGTCATGCCCCATTTCGCATTCGAGTCTAGCTAAAAACGTTGTTTTCGGGTTTTACCCCTAGGAAACATCTGTGCCAGAGCCGCCTCTACCTGCTCGTATCCAGACAAGAATGTATTTTATTGATAAAACACGTACTCAGTACTTACCAAAACATAGGAATGTTTTTATTATACTTAATCTTTTATCTAAGGCATTACAAGGTTTTTCTAATCCTAATCCCAAAAATAACTAAACCTATCCTATGATACAAACTATGACAACCCTTCTTTTATTATAAACATAAACCTGATTTATTAAATAAACTATTCACTTGTTACAACATGGATGATCAAGAGGTTTAGTGTCTTTGGGGCTTAGGATCATTACATAACAACTTAAAACATGAAATACAACATCTTTATTGAAAACTTCCTTTTCATGACCACTACATTCCCTCGTACTTAGCATTGCATGGGATAACCTGAGGACATGCATAAGAAAAGGGGTGAGCTATAAAGCCCAGTAAGGGAATAAACATGGAATACATGAGGAGTACAATAAATGTTAGACAATATTCATATCAATAGAGCACAATAGAAACATGAAGATAAAGGCATGATAAATCATGATAATCATAACATGGAAATGTAGCAACAACACTTAACATGGAATTAGCATGAACCAAGGCTCATTGCACATGGAGCATGAGTAAATCCTCATTGCACATGAAGAACAATTAAACCCTCATTGAAATTTAATTATCATGAGTCAACAATCATTTCACATGACGTATCATTATACTATACTTTATCCATTGCATTGGAGTGCTATAAGGGCGCACCCTTCTTAAACATTTCATTTCATGCATAAGTGTGCCACATGGATCGTAAAACATGGATTCATAAAACATAATCATTTATTCCACGAAAAAGGAATGTGGAATGAAACTTTATAATAAATAAGTAAATGTGAATTAAGGTGAATACCCTTTATGGAGAAATGGGTATGGTATTCACCACACAATGGCATTGGCTTAGAAAATCGGTGCAATTTCGGCAGCGTAACGGCGTGATATAAGAATTCAAAAAAAAATGGTTGATCAGATAGAAAGGGGTGTATAAACATATCTACATGAAATTTACAGTAAGGGGGTCATATAGATACATGTACTAACAATTTTAATGGAATTTAGATTCATGATACAAAAGTATTGCTTGAATGTAAATGAGGAGAGAGAAGTTCCTTTCGGAATTTCAGCATAGTAACGGGTGTACATGGGAGGCATTTAATGAGAGAGAAAGGGGTCTCCCATCATTCATACAATAATAGGGCAGTATGGGGGTGGTGTGAAAACATACCCCAGAAATTATAATTGAAATTAAATGGGCATAACAATATTATGAAAATTGGAGAAAATTGTGAAAGGATGAAAACCCCATAATTGGAAGTGTGCTTCCAAAGGATTGGGAGAGGCTTGAGAGAGGCTTCTTGGGAGCTTAGGGAACCTTTGTAGGATTATAGAGAGAGTAGGTAAAAGGTTGGACGAACTCCAAGGGATTTTAGTGAAGAGTAAATGGGAGCTTCGGTGGGTTTATATAAGAAAGGTGAGTGAATTCTTTATTATTTAGGTTTGGGACCCCATACATTAAACTAATCTAAACAACAAATAAGCTAATGGTTTTTGCCCATGGTTTTTTGAAAAGGGGAGAGGAAAAAAATATTTTATAAGGATGAAGTCCTAACTTCTTTTAATAATGGGGTTGCTTATGTGGCGGTGAGTCACACTCCCATAGAAAATAAGTTAAAAAGACAAGATGTTTAATAAGTCTTGAGGGGTCCATTAATGCTTTGTAAAATAAGTGAAACAGACCCAATATGACATTATTTTAATGTTAAAACTTATATTGGCCGAAAATAAAGCTTATAGTATTTTATTACATCACTATTAGGTCATTATGATGTCATAAAACACATTATATATTTAAACGGTATTTAATTTTTACCAAAAAATTTAACTGTCTCAGAAAATTATGAAAAATTCATTGTTGGATAATTTCGATATCCTGATTATATAAATAACATTTATTTTATCTAAATAATTTTATAAATATGTTAATTTTCACTTTTAAAATAATAACCGACATTTATCGAAAATTCACCGGTTTTGACAGAAATGGCTTTCAAACCTTAATAAAAATTACAATTGCATTCATAAAATTATAAGATCATTTATATTTAATAAAAATTAATTTAATAATAATAATAATATTTTATTAAAATATTATTTAATTCCAAAATACCTTAATTTAATAAAATAGAATTCTTAATTAAATAATAACTAAAAACACTATTTGTACTTTAAAAACTATTTACAATGTATCAATAATGACAAGAAAGTATATTCATTATTATATACAAAAATAATGTACATGAAAATAGTACTAGAGATTTGTTACAAAACCCCTTAAAATAGTCGCATAAGACTTAAGGGTAAGGTGTGCGATGGTGACAGACTCTTGGGGTTGCTCAGATAACATTGCTCGAGTGGTAATCTCTATCAACTTCAACTTTTCCCATAGACGGTCTCATCCGAGCTTGATATGATGAAGCTCAGATTGGTCTTGGTCAAGAGCGAAGACCAAAGTCCCCACCACTTTTCTGAGCTCTAACAAATGGGCTTCGTATAATGTAATTCTACCAGATGTGTTCATCACTTCCTTTGTCTGTGTAAATTGGATTTGTTAAAGCCTTATATTTATACTAATAATTTTATCACTATTCAATGGCTATAAAAGTAATTTTCACAATTCTTAATATAAAACCAAAGAAGTTGACATTTTATATAAAAATTTTACGTAAAGAGACATTTAATTAGATCAAGAGGGATTTCCTTTAATGAAACTTTGGGTTGTTACAATAATAGTTAAATAATTTTTATTAAATTATACAAGAACCACATACTTAAATATGATATCATATATGATCTTCTAATATTACTTTGTTAATAATATTCCGTTAGTATCATTGTTTCAGGTGTTAACTGATTCATTTTCCTTTATATTCTTGATTATGTAAGCCATTTTTGTTATGGATAGGATGTATTTTATTCATATCTATAATGGTATTGTGTTCTTAAAAAAATTAATCGAAAATGAAAATTATTGTTGATTGGTTATGATGGGGAATGAATTTCATCGCATTCGTGGAGATAATAATCTTTACGTACGCACAAGTTCCAATACCATTCTATTGATAGTTAAATCATATATAATTGGATGGTATATCATATATATAGAATAATTAACATGTTATATTTATTTTATTACATCAGTTATACTTATTATTTTATCCATCCGAATAATGAAGTGTTTGAATAACAAACTACCCAACAACGTGGAGACCGTAAGTCGTACGTACTCACGTATGGTGATTTTTAAATCATAGGATGGATAAAATAACCAATATGGTTTTAAAATATCTATAATAACATCTCATTATGTATAAGGTACTGGAATTATTATTTTGGACTGGAAACAACAAAGAAAGAGGAAGTGGTAGTAGAAAAGAACATTGAAAGAGGTGGTGAAATTATTACCTCTTCTTCGGGTGTTCCCTTCTAATTTGATCAAAAGGGCTCCATAGATTGGATTTTTGATCAAAGTAATGCCTCTAGGTCAAAGGGAGGGTAGTTGGGGGGATATTTTGGCAGGATTTGTCCAAGACAAATGGATTTGGAGGTTTGTTTTTAAGAGAAGGGGAAGTACCTTTTTATAAGAGAGGTGAGGGTCACTTTAGGAAAAGCATGAAATATTATTTTATTATATGATCATATTCGTTTTATAATGGATCCAAAATGATTTATTTCAAGTATAAGGTGGGTATGGGTCAAAAACCTCTCAAAAAATAGGATTTATATAGGTTTAGGTCATCATATAAACCTTATCATTTATATTTAACTCTTAGTTAAGTAGTTTAATTTTACCATTAATTCGTGTATAATTATATTATATGGTTAATAATCTTACTATAAAATTTCAAGAGTATAATAAGTGGTTCATTAATGATATATCATTTATTATATAAGACCTTTTCTCGGTCTTTGTATTTTTATGACTGTTATATCATTTAATAATATATTTTTAAAAAAAACTCATTTATGACAATTTTGACACTATTTAGTAATTGATTTTTGTAGAAGTAATAAAAGAATCATAACTTCGAAAAAAATTCGTTTAATCAACCATAACATGTTATATTAACTTATAAAATGTTTGTAATGCATCAAAAGTCTCAGTTTACATTTATTTGGATATTTATAACATCTATTATTTTAACCATTCATTAATAAGGTAATTATTGTGTCATCATTGTGTCAAAAATAAATTTAATTATTTAAGGTCTAAAAATTATAAATAAAATAAAATAATGTAGGAAATATTTTAATATTTATAATTAATATTTATAGTCGAATTTATCTTATATATGATCCTATAATAAAAACATTAGTTATGAAAATTTGAATTTAACCCTTTTAACTCTTCTTTAAATAAAATAATAATATATGTTGTAATCTAATCCATGTAGACCAAAATGATCATATTTTATTCCTGAGGTTTATTTTGTTTTAAATAAACTTATCCAATAGAATTATGGCATGTGTTAGGGTGATTATAATATCACTTTTATCTTTAATTACCCTATTTACTTTTAACCGTGATGAATAAAAGTCAAATGTTACTATTAACCAAAAATTAATTTCATCTTATTGATCCACATTTTAATTTCTGATTTCAACAGTGTCTCTCAATATTTTTAAATTCAATTCACAGAATAGGTAAAATTACGTTTTTTGAAAATTTTCAAACGCGCTTAGAAGGTGGGTAAAAGACGGTGAACAGTTCAATAAAATTTAATATATCTAATATTTTTAGAAAATGACTTTAATGAATTACATTGAAAATATATAGGTATTATGTTTCTATTTTCACCTTATATACATTTAAATGAAATAACTAATTATTTAAATAAAAATTCAGTTTTATACAATAATGAATTGTTTTTCACTGTTCATCAAAATTGATAGTTTTCATAAAAAATAAAAAAGTCACCCTAAACTAATTTCAATATTCTGAATTTAAAAATGAACTCTATTTTGAAAAATAAAGTTTATAAAATTTGAAAAAGTGGGAATTTTGATTCATAACGGCTAGTTTGATTGGTTATGGTTTGTTAAAACTCTATATTGGGTACAACGCAAGCTATTGTATTATTGAAAGGGAAATTTATCATAGAAGCTTAGGGTGTTACATTCTTCCCTCTATTAAATAATTTAATCCTCAAAATTTATAAAATATTACTGTAAAAACATTCGGGTGGTTCTTCCTCATAAGTTCCTTGGGTTCCCACGTTGCCTCTTCCATCTTATGGTTTCTCCAGAGAACATTTACCAGACGAGTCGTCAAGTTTATCGGCACTTGTTCACTAAAATCAAGAATCTTGAAAGGATCTTCTAAATAAAACAAATTAGGTTCTAGTTCAATTTACTCATAGTTTAGTACATGTGTTTGGTCTAACATTTATTTTCCCAAAAGTGATACATGGAATATATCATGAACTTTAGAGAGACTTGGTAGAATTTCCAAACGATAAGCTACAACTCCAATTCACTCTAGAATTTATAATGGTCTTATGTACCTGGGAATTAATTTACCCATCTTACCGAAACATATAACACCTTTCCATGGAGATACATTCATGAAATCATGATCTCCTACTTGAAATTCCAAATATTTCCTTCGGTTATCAGGACAACTCTTTTTTCTACATTGAGCTGTTTTGATGTGGGTCTGAATAGCCTTCACCTTTTCCATTGTTTCCTCAACTAGTTCTGGGCCTAAAAGTTTTCTTTCACCAACATCTTCTTAACAAGTTGGTGTGTGATATCTCTTTCCATATAATTCTTCATATGGTGTCATATGAATACTTGAATGGAAGCTATTGTTATAGGAAAATTCTACCAAAGGTAAATATTGATCCCACATACCTTTAAATTCATGTGAGAAAGAATATAACATGTATTCTAAGGATTGAATAGTCCATTTTGATTGTCCATTAGTTTGAGGGTGGTAGGCAGTGCTTAAACGGTGTTCAGTATTCAAGGCCTTCTGAATACTTTTTCAGAATCTTGATGTAAAACAGGGATCACGATCAGAAACAATCGATATGGGTACTCCATGAAGTCTTACAACATCATTAATATATAGTCTTGCTACACCTTAATGTGGTAAATCATCACTTAGAAAAATAAAATGTGCTGAATTGGTAAGACAATCAACAATGACCCATATTGCATCATTCCTTCTAGGAGTCTTTGGAAGCCACATGACAAAGTCAATTGTAATATCATCCCATTTCCACTCAGGTATGGGAAGAGGTTGCATGACTCTTCTTGGATGTTGTCTTCCATATTTCACCTATTCACAAACCATACATCTTGACACATAATCAGCAATCTCCCTCTTCATGTTGTCCCACCAACACTACTGGAAAGGGGAACCTCCCTCACGCATCTATCCCCATGGTTTAGAAAACCCATGGGGATATCTCTTTTTTTATTATCTATTCCCATGGTTTTAATAAAACCATGGGAAAACTATACCCAATTCCCTAGATTCCATCGGGATCCTCCTCCCCCTTACCCTCACTTCCATCACCCTCTTCTTCTTTTTCTCTTTCCCGACTCCTGAACCTCTTCTTCTTCTTCGCTTCCCCGACTCCTGGCCCTCTCCTCCCCTCCCTGACCACCACCTCTCATCCATCTAACCTCGGCCGCTTAACCCTCTCCTCCAACAAAACGACCTCCACCTCTCGGCCATCCAACCACCAAGTCTCGGCCATCTCCTCCACTCCCCGGCTTCCGCCTCCACTCTCATCCTCCCTCTCGTCCTTCACCTCGGCCTCAACGTCCTGGCTTCCGCCTCCCTGCCCCCAGCTCCAGCAACATCCCCCTCTCATCTCCCTCTCCTCCCGGTGTTGGCCTCCACGTCCACTTGCCCCAAATCTGACAACGTCCTGTCCCAGCCTCTTCCTCCCTTCCCCCAGCTCCGGCATCTAGGTATGAAATATCTTCTACTGGTTTTTCTAGTAGTTGAGTTCTCTTCCGTTGAGTTGGTTTTTTGAGATATCATCTCTAAAACTTATCATGAATTCAATATAAAGCTTATGACAGACTTCCATATATGTGTTTGATCAACAAATTAAACTAGAGTTAGGTTTGGAGGAAAAAGGTGATTCTAGGGAACATTAGGCCCCACTCTATTTCTATTAGATGAGTGGCTGAAGATGAATTTTTAGTTGTTTGGTCTCATATCTTTCATACTTTTCAGCCTCTATATTATTTTCTGATGTGTTGGAATCTGGTGATTCATTCATTGAAATATATTCCTTTTGATTTTTCTTTATTTAGATCCCTATAATTTAGCTATATTCCAAGAATTTCATAGTTCTTAAGCATTTTGGGGATGCATTCAAGTTATTCTTATAGGCTAATTAGATGGAAATGTCAAGGAAGAAACCAATTCAAGGTAGATTATGTATTTAATCTATATCAAACTCTCCTAGATTTCATTTATTTTAGTTTTGATTATGGTACTAGTCATATCCCTAAGATTGTTTATGAAGGTAATACTATGTATTTTCATCACTTTGACCTTTTGGAGAATCACATGGATTGATGTATCAAAATTCATATAGTGGTTTGTAATATAATTCCTCATTTTTTGATGAATTTTGATGGTCCTATAGAGTTTACTACAAATTTGATGCTTGAATTAGAATTATTCGTTGTTGTTCTGGAGCTAAGGATGGAGGCTCTTCCACAACTTCGCGAGCTGGGTGGTGGCTTTAGCAGGCGAGAAAGGGGTGGAAATGAGCCTCCATGAATCTGTTTACTAGTGTTATAGTGAATTCACTAACTAATTATGGTGTAGTGAGTCTAAGATTCTCATTTGGGATGGGGCTCTATTAATCCTCCTTCAAATATATTATAAGAGTTAATATAGTAAGGAAATTCAATATTTTTTGTGAATCCCATGATAGCATGGAGTATTGGAGGATCTTTTAAGAAATCCAAGGTTAAGTTTTTCCTCACTTACGGGAAGGATATTTTGGTAGTAGTTTTCCCTCATGGGTGGGGTGAGGGGAGAGAGAATCTTACTAGTCTCCTCTGTAATGAGTTTTTCCTAGTATTATTGATACCAACAAATTTAGTGGGAGGGGGTCTACATGTAATTCACAAAATAGGGTAGGAATTTGTTCATGGGTTTCTAGAATTACTGTTACAGAGTGACCCATGTCTTTATAGGAATCCATTCTTATAGACTTTAATATAGGGGTAGTTATGCAAGTAGTGGAAACCAGTAGGCATGGAGTATGTAAATTCACAATTTTTTTAAGGTTTCTTTGGTTCCATATTGTGATGTTTACCCAAAGTCTATTTTTCCATATAAAATAGAGTGTCAAGGATCTTCAGAAATAATATAAAAATATACTATATTATTTTTACTCCATGAATTGTATGTTTTTTAAGTTTCTTATATATCTTAAACAGATTCTCATATTGAGAAACCAAGATAGAGATTGAATCTGAAATGTAAATTTTACCATATTCATGGCTTAAGATTCATTTTAATTGGGACTCTTTGGTATTTTCATTCATGAGATGATTAATTAAAAATATTTATTATTTAATTAATTGGTTATTATATCGAGAAAACCTTGAATTTCTTCATTTAATCCATATTATGAAATCTTCTTAGAGCAAGTTGTTCTATGTCCACATTAACCTTAAAGGGAGAGGAAGAAGAAGATGGTGTGAGGTCTTGTTGGTGATGAAAAATTAGGGAAGAAATATTAGTTTTTTTGGTGATGTCGATAAAAAGTACCTTGGTTGTGAAGTAGAATGAAATCAACATCATTTCACTATCATTTTAGGGAATTTATATATATATATTTATCCCCATTATTTTCTTTATTTGAACATGGAATAATTTTCTCTAAATTGAATCAATATTCAGGTTGCAAATGGCGTTTTTAACTTATGATATTTGGTTGAAATTTTGATGTTAGGATAACTGATATTGAGACTAGAAATTACTTATTTGTTTATTTATTATATGTGAATGTAGATGATTCTTGATCATACAGGATCGTCATTTCTATTCTTGTGGTTTCTTCTATTTCTCCCACAATTCATTACATGTTCATCACTAACTTTATATTTTAGCTGATGATTCAACTAATATCGCAGATTGATTTTAGTACACAATTAAAATAGGTTCCATATATTTACATTGTGGGTTATCCATGTAGGATTATAGTGTGAGGATTCATTATATAATAAAATAAAATGGGATATGGGAGTCTGTATTTGGCGTTTCTTTAGGAATAACAATATACACATAGACTAGATTGTGATATGAATCATCAATCCAGGTACCAAAGGATAGAAACCACTTTAAATATGTGGGATTATCATTTTTAACATGTCCAAATGCAATTCAAGTGATATATGAAGAAAAATAAGAGGAAGTAGAAATGAATTGAGGACTAGAGTAATGTTTAGATCATAGAACCCAACTACATGGTGTATAGTTCGAAAGAACATGCATCATGTACTTAGGTAGGTAAAATAGCTATGGATTCTAGGATATGTTAAATACCACAAATTGTGTGGTTAAATCATACAATATGTTACCCTTATCTAGACATTTTTTTATAGGGAACATACACCCAGGAAGCCTGAGTAGACTCACAAACCATGAGGTTTAATACCACATTCCATTTTTCCTTGATAGAACATGACCTATGAAGATAGAGAACCTTCCAACTATACTTGTGGATCCTACACACCATGTTCACCATTCCACACATATTATTGTCAGATTTATACTTCCCCTTTTCGGGTTTTGTACATGGGATATCAATTTCCTAAGGGATATATGATGTTTACCTTGGGAACACATCTTATTCCAATACCAAGACTATATGGTGACCTATAATCATCATTCAGGATTATTTTTTTTTTACATATAACCTATACCTTAAAAGTGACCTTACACATTGGACATGATGGTGGAGCTACTTCTGAAGATAGATATGTGGCATGTGCTAAATCTAGCATGATCGATCTTATCAGCATTATAATAAACTGGATTATCTATTAATAATTCATTGTAAATAGATTCCCTCTTTGATGATAAATTTACACCAGGGAATAATTTCATCTCACCATTCCTATGAAGGGTTAGAAATTTACCCCATGGGTTTGGAGCATAAGATCCTCTACCTATAGATCAGATAGGGATGGTATTCCCGCCACCATTATGGGGTGTGATGTCCTTAATATATGTATTTTGTATCACCCTTGTATGAAGAAGAAATGTAATTTGAATAATAATACGATCAAATGATATAACATTTATAAATAAGGGAATAATTTATAGAGTTGTAAGGATTATTATTATTTCCAAAACCTATAGTAATAATATCAATGGGAACATTTACTAGTAGTAAGAAGATGGAGAAAGAATGCCTTGATCCTAGACACCCTATTCTAAGTGAAGTTCCTAAGGAAGATTGAGTGGCCTTAGAAGATCAAATCCAAACTGGGAATGATGGGAGAATATGTTGGTAGGATAATATATAAGTTTACCTAACTAAAATTGATGAAGACAGTAACATACAAAGAACATAACCCTAAAATATTCTCTAAGGGAATGAATTCTACAACAGTAAAAATATTTAAGGGTTTTTATTTGGACAATAGATGAAAAGATGGAACTGGTCCAAAAAATTTTGGATCTTATTATATACTCTTAAGGAATAGATAGGGACATTGGCATTTAGAATAATGGTAGTATTATAACCCATAGATTACGATAGAGGTACTCCAACCAAATAGATCAAGTCTAATCAAGTTAACTCATCATTCAAAATTAAATGAGGGTATTCAATATGAATACAAAATAGTAATTGATGAAATTTGATACAGAAGACATTACCTAAATCCCAAGGGAGATTCCACTGGTCTTTTCACTTCAATTTCCCTCATTTTCATTTCATATGAGAACCCTGATCACGGTGTGTGTAAAACTTAGTGTTCGATATAAATTTAAACAGTCTACCTTAGAGGCCCTCTATGGTAAGGTAGATGACAACTTCAGGCCACATAATCATTTATGTTTGGTATTATGTGAGGAGCACCTAGGTAAAGTACGATGTCGACCCGGGAAAAACATCACCCCATCTAAGTATTGGTCGTCATCGGGCTCCTCTCAAGCCTCCCAGACCTGTGAGCTTGAAATTACTCATACTGAAGCCGCTAGGGAAAAGGTAATAGTTTAAGAGGAGTGTGAAGGAAGTAAGATGATGACCGAACATTCCATAAGATCTATGGAAGTTTTGAGTCAGTCGCTTCCATTAGAGGTTGTTGCATATTTGAATTATATATGGAGTCAATGCGCTCTTTATATGATGTATCAGGTGATTTCAATGAGGGTCGTAGTGGCACCGAAGGCGGTGGTGATAGAGCTGTTGGTGGTGAGGATGTTGCTGATGTTGTTGGTGGTGATGAGGCTACAAACGATGTTGCTGCTGATGATGATGAAGTTGATAATGATTGTCAAGGACATGGGGATGGAGATGTTGGTGATGGGGGGATATTAATCCCCTCCATTCTTGACTTAGTAGGGAGAATTATGTATGTACTTTAAGAATTTGAATTGATTTTTTTTATGGATGAGAATGGTTAATTTTTTTTCTTCTGAAAATTTATGCATAAATTTTCGCATGCATTTACATAATGCTAACATTATAATCCAAAGTCATGCATATGGGTAAGCAATTCCCTTACTACCATAGAATACATAGCTCCAAATTATATCCTATATAGTGACATTATATTCCATTTATTATCTATTTATTTTTCATAAATTATTGAATTGAAAAGTCTAAATTAATGTAGGTAAAAAAGGAATATATTCCTCAGTTGTTATTTCTAAAATTTTCATTTTGTAAAATCTGAAGTTGTTCTATTTATTGAACTGTTTGGGTTTATTCAGATCCATTGTCCCTGAATGATATGGTAAAATATAGAGGTTTTTTTGGTTTTATATGTAGATTTTTAAGAAGGGTGCAGGGGGGAGGGGGTTGGGGCTGGGGCTAGGGCTGGGTGAAGGGGTGGGGATGGGTGCTTGGGGATGCTGGGGGTGGGGCTGGGTGCAAGGGGATGGTGGGGAGGGGGCTGGGTGCAGGTGGTGGGGCTGGGTGCCTGGTGGTGTTGGTGGGTGGATCTGAGTGTAGGGAGGGGTGGGGCTAGGTGTAGGGGGTGGGGCTGGGTGCAGGGGGGTGGGTGCTTGGGGGTGGGGCTGGGTGTAGAGAGCGGGGCTGGGTTCAGGGGGGGCTTGGCACAGGGGTGTGGGTTGGGGGTGGGTGCAGGAGGGTGAGGCTAGGTGCAGGGGTAGGGGGGAGCTGGGTTTAGGGCACACTTGTTTTTTGTCTACGCAACTCAATGTTCATTGAAATGATATAACCTCATGTAATACTATATCTTTGAATGTGTTTTGTTTCATGACATTATTTGCAGCTTGGTTATAGGTATGGGATTCCATGGATCTTGTCTTGCCTGAAGGTATGTTTCACTTAGTTGTGTTTTTACAAGTTCCTTCAAATAATTATCATGGTTTTTTTATATTTATTATTGTATTTATTAATATATGTCTGTATATTGTTTAAAATACAATGATTATTACATTCAAACTGCTCATAGCACAATAAAAGAAACACCTTTCAATTTGTATTCAAATGAACGTGTATGAATAATGAACTCTACAACCAGCTTAAACTATGGAAATTAATTATGCATGTAGTTTAAACACCTTTAAATTTGTATTAAAATCATATTAATTATATTCTGTACATGTACAGGGCAACAAGAATACCAGGGTGTGCAGATATCAACATATATAACTATGTCATGCAATATTTTCTTAGAAAAAAAATAATACCATGAAATTAATTTCCATAGAATGATGACTGAATGTGGATTTACCACAGGTAGTATTACCAGTAATAATATTATAAAATGTCTCAAAAAACTGTATCAAATTGTAGTGGTGTCAGATACCTTCTGTTGCTTCTATCTATGGGTCCAAAAACTAAATTTTCATTCATTTACTCTGTTGATTGGTAATTACTACAATGAAGGAAGGCTAGATGAGGATCTCATGTATTAATTGTCCTTGAATACATTTCTATATGATACTATTTTCAAGCCTGCAATTTCAACTAAGCCATCCCACACTGGTGTAGAAAACATCACTATTTCTTCAGATAATAAAGTGAAGCCCAAGAGCAGCTCTGATTCGTCAATCTCTTTTGAAAGTGATTCTGAAGGAGTGATCATTTATCAACAATGAATATGAGTGGTTTATGGTTCTCATTTCTTGTTATACTTCTAACAAACCAATAAAAATCTAATTTTTTCATTTTTTTAATGATTATTAAACTATGTGCTATTTTAGGAGCCTTTTTCTAAAGCTTCTCCTACTTTGAATGGGCAGTCTACTCTCTAAAAAAGTCATTTTTTCCGTTGCCATGTTTTCTGAGAGTGATTCCTCTAGTTCGTCTAAAGTGATTATGATTAATATGTGAGGGTTCTTATTAATGCTCGTGCATTATATAAATAGTTACAATTGTTTTTACTTTGATATATTTTATATAATCTTTGCAATTCGGGTGACTAATTGTGCATTTGATGTTTTTGTGTAGGAAAACTTACCTAAGAAATCACCTGGAACAATGTTAAAAATTAAACCACCAAGTCTTCTTGAAACAAAATAAGAGTCCAATGATGAAGTGGATAAAGATATCTTTGATGATGATGTTTATAAGACAGTGAGTATGGATAATTTTATCTTTATCTCTCCTAATTTTTCATTTAAAGAAATCATTCTCATAATTATTGTGCTTGTATGACATGGATGTTTAAGGTGAGATTTTTACGAGAGCATAAATATTAGGCAGCTATTACCCCTATATTATTTAATATTTGAATTTCTATACCATTAAACATCTACTAATTTTCCCAATCCTATTATGCAGGTTTTGTTATTTTTAGTAGCAACATTAAATGTATGGAAATTAATGATCAATACCAATATTAAAATATTTGACACCATCAAAAATTGGTTCAAATACATATTTACATTATCTTCACTAGAATAAGACTAGCAGTGGTTAAGTAGAATTTCTTACATTAGCATGGCTTCTACTGTAAACTTTATATTAGGAGTGTTTACACTAGAAGCACATACTAACAACATTGTTTACACTAGAAAAGTTTACATATTTACACATTTGGATTCATTAGTAGCAACATTACACTATTATTTCTTACATGAGTATTATTCACACTAGAAATGTTTATACAAACAACATTACAGCACCTGTGCTTACATTATTAGTTCTTATACTAGAAATTCTTACACTGGACATGTTCGTAGAAACATTACCTATACAAAGACCTTTTCATAATGCATATGTCTGGGAAATACAAGGGTGAAACATCTGGGAAACATGGGAAGAATCCTACTGAAGCTCTGTCTGAAGTGACACTATCAGCCCACTAATTAGTTCTAAAGAAGAGAAGACATGTATGTTGTAGTTGAGTTTTTATATTATTTTATTTATCGCATCAGCCACTTAGGCCTTTTACAACTTTCTATGGAAGGAGGGTACTTATATTCGGCGAAGGGGGCTATAAGGGCATTGGAGGTGATTATGCAGTTTTCTTTGCAGGGGAGGGAGATCATGGTAGTTGAGGGATTGATAATGTGCTTCATTTTTGTCCTCTTTTACTGTGTTTCTTCTATTTATTTTCTTTTCCTTTTGCATGGATGTCTGACATACGGATGGGTCATGCCGAAATTTTATTTATTTTATGTATTTGTTTTAATTAATTGTTTGTAGAGGTGATTAATCCCTTTTTTAGGACACCAAACACATATCAATATATCCAAATAATGAATTTCATTTCATTATGAAATTATTCCATGCATAACTTCACCCTCGGTCCTCTTCCAAGTCTTTTTCTTTATGTTAACACATCGAATGCACTCTTCATATATAAATTTTCAATACATCTTAATGCAATAGATCTTCAGGACATTATTCTTGACAAATCCCATGCCTCTTTAATCAAACATAACTGCTTTTATAATAAAACCCCTCCAACGGAGGGGTGCTGTCTTCTAAACCAAAGAATATTTTCGATCAGCATTGTGATAGTATTCCATGAGTCTTGTGATCAATGTTGAGACTGACTAATCACAATTTCTGTTAGTGGGGAAATGGATGGAATGTTACACCACCTCCTCCCGCTCCCATTTCCCCTGGACGGATGATGCAGCCCCGAAGATGTCACTGGACTGGGCCAAAATTCCGCGGTTAGGTTGCGGTCACGCCACGGTCACACCGCGGTCACGCTGTGGTCACGCCACGGTCCCGCCGCAGTAATGTCGTGATTTGGATCTGCTCTAGGATGACACCCCATGGTGGATTGCAGTCCTGTCAGAATTTTGTGTATGATACCAAGATATATTTTTAGATACGTTATCCACCCATAGTTAATGGGGGCGGAGGCCCTCATGTTGAAAATCTCATGATTGATTCTCTCATGAAAATATTTAGTCACATGTAGACAACATTAGAGATGTGGGTGAATCTTGCTACGTGTATTCTACAAGGACCATCTAAGTGCTCGAGGGGCATCATAGTAAATGTTGGACAATAAGAAGACATGAAAATTAATTTATAATTATATTTGTATTTGGAAAAGTGTCCTTCAGAGTTTGATATTTTTATGATCATGATGATCGGATGAGTGTTTTGACCCTTCTAGAGAAAATGCTTCTACATTATCTTTTTTCTGTTTGAGAACAGTAAACAACACACACCTCAAATAGTGTAGTTGGAGCTTTCTACAACAATGGGGAATCTGATGTATGATCAGCTCTGTGATAGTATTCCATTAGTCTTTTAATCAATGTTGAGATTGACTAAAAACAATTTCTGCCGGCGAGGTGATGACTGGAATTTGGACCCACCTCCTCTCACTCCATTCACTCCTGGCTGGAAGATGCTGCCCCATAGATGTCGCTACACAGGTCCAACAAACCGTGGTCATGCCGTGGTCACTCTATGCTCACATAATGGTAACGCTTTGCTCACGTCGTGGTCATGTCGTGGTCACGCCGCGATCACACCGCGGTAATGCCGTGATTTGGCCCTGCTCCAGATGACACCCTGTGGCGATTTGCAGTCCTATTGGAATTTGATGTATGATACCTAGATAGTGTTTTAGATACATTACCCACCCATAGTTAATGGGGAGGGTGGCACTCAGGTATCAAATCTCTTGACTGAATCTCTCATTAAAATATTTAGTCACCTGTAGACAAAATTGGAGATGAGGGTGAAGCTTGCTACTTTTATTCTACAATGACCATCTATGTGCTTGAGGTGAATCATAGGAAATGTTGGAAAATAAGAGGACTTTATAATACTTTTATAATGATATTTGTATTTGGAAATGTGTCCTTCAGTGTTTGATATTTTTATGATCCTGATGATCAAATGAGTGTTTTGACCCTTGTAGAGAAAATACTTCGACATTATCTTTTTTTTTCTATGTGAGAACAGTAAAAAACACACACCTTAGATAGTAAAATTGGAGCTTTCTACAAAAATAAGGAATCTGTTTGATGATCAGCTCTGTGGTATTATTCCATGAGTCTTGTGATCAATGTTGAGACTGACAAATCAAAATTTGTTCCGGCGGGGCGACGACCAGAATGTTGACCCACCTCCTCCTTCTCCCTTCGCTTCGGGCCGAAAGATGTTGCCCTGTAGATGTCTCTGGACCAGGAAAACATGCCGTAGTCATGCTGCAGTCAAACCAAAGTCACACCGTTCTCACACCTCTCTCACGCCGTGGTCACGCCACGGTCACGCCGCGGTCATGCCATGGTCATACCATGATTTGGCCCTGCTCCAGGACGACACCACACGGCGGTTCGCAGTCCTGTCAGAATTCGATGTATGATATCTAGATAGATTTTAAGATGCATTACCGCTCCATAGTTAATAGGGAGGTATACCCTCATGTATCAAATCCCTTTATTGAGTCTCTCATGAAAATATTTAGTCACATGTAGACAACATTGGAGATGAGGGTGAAGCTTTCTACTTGTATTTTACAAGGAACATCTAAGTGCTCGAGGGGTATCATAGTAAATGTTAGACAATAAGAAGACTTGAGAATACTTTTATAATGATATTTGTATTTGGAAAACTGTGCATCAGAGTTTGATATTTTTATGATCCTGATGATCAGATGATTGTTTTGACCCTTATAGAGAAAATGCTTCTACATTATCTATTTTTATGTATGAGAACAGTAAACACCTCACAACTCATATAGTTTAGTTGGAGCTTTCGACAACAATGAGGAATCTGATGGATGATCATCTCTATAATAGTATTCCATGAATCTTCTGATCAATGTTGAGACTGACAAATCACAATTTCTGATGGAAGGGTGATGGTCGGAATGTTTCCCCGCCCCCTCCCGCTCCCTTCACTCCTGTCCGGAAGACGCTACCCCGTGGATGTCACTGGACCGGTCCAACTGACCGTGGTCACACCATGGCCACCCCGCGGTCACACCGCGCTCACTCCGTGGTCATGTCGTTGTCACGCCGCGGCCACGTCGCAGTCACGCCGCGGTCATGCCGCTCTCACACCATGGTCACACCACCGTGACGCTACGGTGATGTCGTGGTCCTGCTTCGGTCAGACTGTGGTCACGCCATGGTCACGTCGTGGTCACACCATGACCACCTACAATCCAACCCACAACAGCCACCACACTAGCCCCCACCCCCAGCCTCCTACAAAACACTCATTCCATCCCTCTGCCACCTGCAAAATAGCCCCAACCATCAGTTCCAACCCTCACCATCCCCCTCCCATCCCCCTGCCGCCTGCCTTCCCACCAACACCAGCCACTCCATCCCACACCAGCCACCGCACCGGCCCCCATAACCACTTTTTCTCCTTCTGTGGAATAATTACGCTGGTGAATTTCATCCTTAGATCCATTACTATTCATGTGTTATCGGTTCTAATGGCTTTGAAAGTGGTGTTGGGTAATATTAAAAGGATAATAACTTCATTCATATTATATTCTCAGGGGGAGGGAAGATTTTCCTAGGGTTGTGTGGATGAGGATGGCCATACTAGTGGTAGATGGTGGAATCATCTTATGCAATGTCGAGGGATCAATTCACATTCTACAAGCTAAATTTTCATGCGAGGTTCTTGAAGGTCGTTCTATATGGGGAAATTTCTTATTTTTCATAGTATTGATCTAGCCTTGGGGATCGAGGGGGAAAGTCTCATTGATGTGGAAGGAGTTTCATGGGAACATTCTGGTTCTCAAGAATAAATCTCAGTGGATTTTGGAATGAGGAAACATAAACATCTGGTGGTGTCTGATGGGGGGTGCAAGGTTCTGTCCAGGGGGGGCATGGGGGTGTTCAAGGGGGCATTCCAGGGGGGCATGGTGGTGGAGGGGGGTTTCCATACCTTCTGAGTATTTCAAAAATAAAACTCCACTTTATTGTATAAAATTCCTTTGAGATATCATGTTTAAAGAAAATTTCCCTTGTTTAACCTTTAGTTTCATGATGTTAACACATTCATAGGTAGTTTTGAATATTCCTACCATGGATAAATCCAAACTAATTTGAAGATATAAACACAAATTTAATGGTACCTAACCTCATAGAAATAATTCTGCTCATGATTTTTGGAAATGTATTCCCAATAGAAATAGGTCTGAAATCCTTCACATCCACAACATTTTTCTTCTTTGGGATCAAGTCAATAAAATTGGAGTTGATTTCATAGGGCATTGAGGTGTGGTTAAAGAAATCCTTCATAGAATTAAGTAGCACATCATGAACTATTTACCTATTGAACATAAAGAATATTACAACATTGTATTCTTCATTTAAGACTCTGAATACTATGAAATCTATATTAACAAAAATCTTCATTCAAAACATCGCTGGCATGAGACCCGAAAACTTGATTCATACAACCATCTGAACCATTCAAGATTTTCATTCACATGATGCATGTTTTTTTCAAGCACACATCCTATTATCCTACTTTTCCATACCTACATTAGTAGTTCTGATTCTATAACATCTTCATGGAAGCTTCTAACTCCCTCTGCAACAATATTTATGTAGGTCATTTAAATGTTGTGTAACCTCCGCCTACTAAACCAGTTAAAAATTCCTCCATCATTCAAGTATTTTAAATCAATTCCATATGTCAGATATTAAGATCTATTCCATCTTTAATATATCATCCACCTCATTATTTTGACCAGTGAACATGATCCACATCCAATCGCCAACCTGTATCAATATCTATCCACGCTCCAAACACATATCAATATATCCAAATCATGAATGTCATTTCATTATGAAATTATTCCATGCATACCATCACCCTTGTTCCTCTACCAAGTCTTCTTATTTATGTTAAAAAATAAAATGCACTCTTTATATATATATTTTCAACACATCTTCAATAAATCTTTGTGCAATAGATCTTCATGCCATTATTCTTGACAAGGTGGGAGGGGGTTTGTCTAGGGGGGGAAGGGAGGGGCTGCTGGGGGAGTGGATATGGGTGTCTACAGGGTGTCCAAGGGGTTTGTCTAGTGGGGAAGGGAGGGGCTGTGGGGGGAGTGGGTATTGGTGTCCAGGGGTTGTCTAGGGGTTGTCCATGGGGTGTCCAAGGGGTTTCCAATGTAACTAGACATTTCTTTCAGGCAGATCTAAACCTTGAATGACTGATCACCTACCTCACTATAAGCTTTCACCTTAAAAAAATACCTGAGAATAAATTTCTATTCATAGTCCCATCTCAAACTTTTGAGATTTCATCTACTAATTTGAAACGATCCATGGTGTGCACTGTAACAGCCCAAGATTTTATAAAAAAATATTCTTTTTAATTTTATTAAAGTCTTGTGTTGTACGCTACACCAAAAGGAGCTTGCACAACACGCATCCTTGACTTTCCTTGCATTACACGCAATCACGACCTTCCTCGATAGCGTGTGTAATACGCAATACCGAGTTTCACTAAACAACGATATGCTCTTAAAATATTATTAAAACTAGCCGTTATGAATAGTAATAACCACTTTTTAAAACTCTGTAAATCTTATTTTTAAAAATGAACTTCATTTTTGGATTCGGAGTATCGAATTTAGCCTAAGGTGAAATTTTGGTACTTTTCGGATAACTTTCATATTCTGATGAATAGTGAAAATTACTAAATTATAATTAAAAACAACTTTTTTAATCGAAATAATTAATAGTGATAAATTATTAATTTGAGTGGTTTTAAAGTATATTTAGAATATATTTTTACAATTTAATACAATGTTGGTCATTTGATGTAATTTCACATTTAAACCAGACATAATCAAGTGTCAATCTTTTGATAGATATTGTTTCTTAAAAACACGCTATTTGTTTTAACAGCGTGATTTAATTATAAAATTAATTAATGCAACTTTTATGTTATGAATTTGGTAAAATATACTTCATTTTTGAATTCAGAATATGAAATATAGCTTGGGATGAAATTTTGGCATTGTTCTGAAAAACATCAATTTTTGATGAATAGTGAAACCACTAAGTGGTAGGTTAAAAACTGAATTTTGCATAAAACTTAATTTTACCGCTTCTGTGAATGGAATTTCGAAAATCCGAGAGACACGGTTAATATCAAGGACTAAAATGTGGTTCAATGAGATGAAAATAATTTTTGGTGAATAGTAACTTTTTACTTTTTTTTACCGCGGTTAATAGTAAATAGGGTAACTAAGGGTAAATATGATATTACTATTACCCTAACACATGTCCTAATTCTATTGGACAAGTGTAATTCGACCAAAAACAGACTTAGGAATAAAATATGACCATTTAGGCCCACTTGGATTAGATGAGGACATTTATTATTATTTAATTCAAAAAAGAGTTAAAAGAGTTAAAATCATAGTTTATTTACTAAAACATTTTTAATATAGGGTTATACATAAGATAAATTCGATTGTAAATATTCATTAGAAAGATAAAAAGATTTCCTACATAATGGTATTTTATTTATAATTTTTAGACATTAAATAATTTAATTTATTTATGACACAATGATGATGCAGTAATTATCTTATTAATGAAATATTGACATAATTGATGTTATAAATACCAAAATAAATGTAATTTAAGACTTTTTATGAATTCCACTAATTTTCTAGGTTACTATGATATATTAGTGGTGATTTAATCAACTTTTTTCGAACATATAATTCTTTTATGACTTTCACAAAAATCATATATCAAATAGTGTCAAAATTGACACAAAATAGTTTTTAAATCAAATATTATATTATAAATTGTTATTTTATTCCTAAAAATCTAAGGTTCGGCCAAATGACTTAGAGAAGGATATATATATTAATAATAAACAATTTGGGGTTCGTTTGGCATGTTATAGTAAGTGTATTAACCATATAGTGAAAGAAAACAAAAAGACATGGTAAAAGTTAAATTATTTAACTTAGAGTTAAATCTAATTGATAAGGTTAAAATAAGAACCTAAACTTGCCTAAATCCTATTGGTTGATAGGATTTCGACCCATCCCCACTTTAGCTTCGAAATAAGACCCTTTGGAACCATTATAAACCGATTTTGACTTTAATATAAAATAATATTTTGAGATATTCCTAAGGTGCCCCTCTCCTCCCTTATAAAAGGACACCTCCTCCCCCTCCTCCTCACACCAATTTGAGCACTCAAGCTCGGCCAACCCCTGCCAAAATCTCTTCTCCACTTCCCTAGCAACATCCTAGAGGTTCTGGTCTTCCTCAAAGACGAATTTTAGTTCCCTAAGAGGAGGTCTCCAAAAGGCGCTTCAAAGAAGAGGTAATTACCGTTACCAATTCTTTCATCTTTATTTCTTCTTCCACTTCTTCTTCTTAGGTTGTTTCATTATGAAGTAATAACATCAGTATCACTCATATACTGATATGTTATTATAATTATTAAACAACCCTATTTCACCATCTATCTATCCTATGGAAAAAGAAATCACCGCGCGTGCGTACGTACGGAATACCGTCTCCACGCCGTGGTGTAATCTATTTTCCACCACCACCTTACATGGATGGGTATAATGGTGTAAAGAATAACTATACATAGTTATTAAAACATCATATTGATTCTGATATATTGTATAATCCACTCCAATTCAATTCAATATTTATGGAAATGATATCATCGCTCGTGCGTACGTACGGAATACCGTCTCCACGACGCGATGAGATTCATTCTCCATGTTAACCATTTAAGAATGATTATAAAGTATATATAAGAAATAATAATGAAATATATGACATTATAAAGCTACTGTATTTATGTATATATATATATATGTATGTGATCTACTTACTTCCATTCAAGACAATAGGGAAAGGAAAACAGCGTTCATGCGTACGTACGGACTACCGTCTCCATGAACGGTGTTTTTCATTTCATTTATCTATCTATTATATATATATATATATACTGAATATATATGATATATAAATCATATTTTATATTCTGGAAGTAAGTAAATCATGATATAAGTAATAATAATGTCAAGAACAACAAGTCAAAACACCTACGATAAAAGAAACGATTTTACCCAAAACGCTTCTTTAACATGGAATTTACAAAAGAACGGGTAATATAATATCATAAGTGAACCATATATGATATAATAACAATGAATATGATTCTGTAATAAGTCAATGACATTATTTAAACCATTATACAGGATCTTCGGACACGTACAAAGCAAATCGGACCTAAGGTAAGGGAAATATCACAATCTCATTTTTATCCGAGATTGTTTATTAGTAAGTACTTACTGGGGTGTATTTTATCATCCACATCTATGTTTCATCAATATGTAATATTATTTCCATCCACCTAAAATTGTTTAAATCCATTTTTACCCTTCGGTGAGTTTTTAGTAATATGTATGAAAGGAATCTTTTGTCGTTTTTCGTACGAGGTACTTTTTGACTTTTCCGACAAAAGTTTGAAGAATGTTTTTTTTAACTTATACGACATGAATGGATTTTTAAAACATTATTCCCAAGAAGCTTCCTTTACAAGTTTTCAAGTTTATTTTTAATCAACTTCTTTTAGTTTATAATTGTATGACATGTTAAGAAAAGAAAAGTGTTTTTGAAGTAGAAAGGATATTTTCCTCAAGAATGAAGTTCAAGTATTTTATCAAAATTATTTTCCATATAAGATAATAAAAGGGTTCTGTTTTTATCCCTATTATTACATGGATTTGATTATGTTGTGATGGAAATATTTTTATGAATTCCTTTATCTTATATGAATAGTTTTATGATGTCATGTTGTTTAAGAATCCCATTTTTATTACGTGGGTTATGAAATGATGTATGATTTATGATTATGTGGCACACATAAGAAATGATTCATTATAAGATGGGTGGGACCTATATCTCCCTCCAATGCATTTGGTAAAGATTTTATATCTCATGAGATAGACAGGGCTGGAACGGTAGGTTATACCGGTTCAGTGAAACAGGACTGAAACGAGGGTTACTCGATTCAGAAAGGGACTTTGTCCACTAAGATAGTCTTGGCAATTAGTCTTGACTAACAAGAAATGATTCTCTATGATTATGTGTGTATGCCACAAAGTTTCATGTTTTATGTTATGATTATTGGGATTACTTTTTCACGGCCATGATTTATCCCATGATTATGAAATTATGCTCTCTTTTGCAGGTTATGATTTCCAAAATGTTATGTTCTTATGAATATGATGTGATTGATATTTATTTTGTTTACCCTTACTGAGCATTTGAGCTCACCCTTTTATGTTTTCTTTTCCCCAGGATATAAAGAAAGGTTTTAGGTAAAAAAAAAGGAAGATCTTTATGGGAGATTTTGAAGATCTTTCACCACGATTAGAAGATTATAGTCCGAGTTTCCAAAGACACTAAACTATTACGGTCCTTGTGTGTGTGTTTTTGTAATGTACTAAGTATTCCGTAAAAGTAATGTAATGTCAATGTACGTCAAGCTTCGGGTCTCTACATGCACTGCACTAGTTCAACAAAATGAATGGTATACTCCATCACTGATCAGTCACCATTGGAAAGATAAATATACTCTTGAGATCTGGAATTCTATAGGGCCTCCGGACACTTATTCTCTTTTAAAATGATCTTGAAATATTTCAACATATTTCCACGGTCATCCTAGCTTTAACCACTGAGTCGCAACGTCTTCGATTAGGACCCTCTAATAAGAATGAAACACATTTTACTCTGACAGCCTTAGGATTGTCATAAAATTAAAACATTATCACTATCTTCTCAAGACACTCCTCTTCTTAATAAGGTTCAAAATTACCTCAAAAAGTGTGAGTTATTTTCTAGAGAAACTCCAAAGCATTGTCCTTTATAGGAACTGGTTCCGATTCCCCAACCCTATCTGGACTGAAACCTTCTCCCTGTCCAAAATCTTGAATAAAACAGAACATACACTAATCTATGATCAATTATTTAGGTATAACACTCTATGTCATCTTCCCATAGTTTCACAAGAAGTCTCATGGGTTTGAGGGTGAGGGGTTTGTCCAAGAGGGGGGGCTGTTCAGAAGGGGGTCCAGTGGGGGTGTCTAGGGTCCACGGTGGGCCAATGGGGGGTGTTCGAGGGGGGAGGGGGGGGGGAGGTACAGTGGGGGTGTCCATGGTCCAACGGGGTCCTATGGGGGTGTTTGGGGGGTATAGGGGGAAGGGGATGTCCAGGAGTGGGGGGGGGTGAAGGGGGCTGTCCAGGAGGGGGTGTCTAGGGGGTCCAATGGGGAGGGGGTCCTGTGGGGGTGTCCAGGGTCCAGGGGCTTTGGGGGGGGGTTCCAATTGGGGGTTCCAACGGTGGTACTAGGTCCTGGGGGTCCATTATGGGGGGGAGGGGTCCAAGTGGGAGGCCAAGGGAGGGGGATGCAGGTCCGGGGGGGTCTGTCCAGGGGGAAGAGAGGGGTTGGGGCTGCAGGTCATGTGTGTGTGTGGGGGGGGGGGGGTTCTGTCCAGGGGGGTTGTTAGTCCAGTGGGGTGCTATAGCGGGGGGTCTATCCAGGGGGTGCTGCCGGTCCGAGGGGGGGGGGGCAGGGGGGTTGTAGGTCCAGGGGGAGGGGGTGCGGGTCTAGGGGGAGGGGGGGCTGCAGGTCCAGGGGGGTAGCAGGGGGAGGGGCTACATGTCTAGGGGGGTCTGTTCAGGGGGGAGGGAGGGATTCATATATAGTGGGGGGCTGTAGGGAATTGGTTCTATCTAGGGGGCTACAGGTCTAGTGGGGGGCTACATGGGGGTCTGTCCAGGAGGGGCTGCGGGTCTAGAGGGTTCTATATAGGGGGTAAGGAGGGGCTGCATGGGGGTGTGTCTAGGGGGAGGAAGGGATTGTGGGGGGGGGGGTCTATCCAGGGGGGAGGGGCTGCTGGTCCATTGGTGGTGTCCAGTGGGGGGTTGCAGGGGGTATCTATCTATACCCACGGTTTGTTGAACCATGGGTATATTTGCAAAAAAACTATGTATGACCACGTTTTACTTAACCGTGGGTATATAATTTGGGATGTAAAAATGTATACCTATGGTTATGTAAACTATGGGTATATATGTATACCTACAGTTCACTAGAACTGTAGGTAATATGATATTTTTATGGGATATACCCACGGTTTCTACAGAATCGTGGGTATAGGGCTATCCCGATGCCTCGGGATCCCATGGTTCAGGAAACTGTTGGTATAGACTATACCCACGGTTTCGTGAGCTATACCCACGGTTTCAAAACGTGGGTATAGGGAAATTTTATATTAGTGCAAAAATGTTCCTCTAAATATATATACATGTTAGTGCTACCCGGATGTATAGATAAATTGGATCTTTGATCATCATCCAACAATTCAATTTTTTGATAAGGAATATCCGGGACACAATGTATCTTCCCAAATTTCAAAATTCCATCTTCATTTACAAAGTCAATCAATATCCCATCATTCAGTGCTTTAATTTTCTTTTGAAACTCCTCATCATCAGTCTGAGAACTTTTTATTCTTTCTAGTAAAGATGGTTTGGAAACTATTTGAAAAAGAATTGATGTTTCACCTTCCACAATTATTCCCAAATCCATTCGTACTAAATCCATAAACATAATCTCCCTTTTAACTCATATCTTGTTCAAAACTCCATGATCTTTTCTACTCAAACCATCAACCACCTTATTTACCTTCCCTGAGTGGTAGTGTATAGTGAAATCATAATCATTGAGTAGTTCGAGCCATCTCCTTTTCCTCATGATGAGTTATTTTTCTGAGAACATATACTTTATGCTCTTTTGATCAGTATATATCTCACATTTTAACCGTAGAGATAGTTTCTCCATATCTTCAAAGCAATGATTGTAGCTGCTAACTCAAGATCATGAGTCAGATAGTTTTTTTCATGAATTTTTTGTTATCGTGATGCATAGGAAATAACACTATCATTCTACATAAGGACACAACCAAGTCATTCCTTTGAAGTATCACTATAAACAAATAACCCATCATTCCCCGATGGTAGAGTCAATATAAAAGAATTTACTAATATTCTCTTCAGTTATTAAAAACATTCTTCACAATCTTTTTTCCAAACAAATTTAATCCCTTTACTTGTGAGCTTGGTTAATGAGGGAGCCAATCGCAAAAAATTATGGGCGAAGTGCCGATAATAACCTGCTAAACCAATAAATGTGTATAACTCTGTTATACTTGTCAGTGGAGGCCATTCTGGAATTTCTTTAGTCTTTGAAGGATCAACAGAGATTCCATCCTTAGAGACAATATAGCCAAGAAAATAAATCTCCTGAAGCAAGAATTCACACCTGCTAAGAATCCCATTAATTCATTTCTTCAAAGGTTTTCAGAATAGTGTGCAAGTGATTTTCATGATCTTTTTAGCATTTTGATTAATCCAAGATATCATTAATAAATACCCCTACAAATTCATCAAGATATTCCTTGAATACTCTATTCATTAGATCTATGAAAATAAAGGGTGCATTAGTCAGCCCAAAAGGCATTACTGTAAACTCATAAGGCCTGTACCGGGTTCGAAATGTTGTTTTTGAAATGTATTCATTCTTCACACACAACTGATGATATCCAAATTAAAGTTCAATCTATGAAAAAAAATTTATCTCCATGAAGTTGGAAGAATAAATCATCAATACAAGGTAGGGGTGCTTGTTATTTATTGTTATAGAATTGATCTTCCTGCAGTCAATGCACAACCTTATTGATCCGTCTTTTTTATTAACAAAAGAACAGGGGATCCCCATGGGGAAATATTAGGTCAAATAAATCATTTATGACCAAATTCAACTAGTTGTTTCTTTAGTTCCACTAAGTCTGCACTGTCTATTCTATAAGGGGTTTTTGATATGGGCCTTGAACTCAAAATTAAATCAATGGAAAACTCAATTTCTCATTCTGGAGGATTTCTTTGTAAATCCTCTGGAAACACATAAACATATTATTTCACAATAGGTACATCCACTTTTTGAACATTTCTTTCCTCATTCATAGTTATTTCATTCTCTTCCAACCCATTAATTTAATTTAGTAGAGCTACTAAGGATGGATCTAGATAAGAATCAGGTCGTGATGTTTCTTCTCTAAAGATAAGGTACTTCTTATCATCATAAAAAATTGTAACTTCCTTATTCTTACAAAAATATTTCGCATCATGATCAGAAATCCAATCCATTTTTATGATTATATCAAATAAAATCAAGGGTATGATGATAAGATCAGTAGATAATGAACATTTGTATGCCCTAATAGGGACTGATTAATAAATCATTGTTGTAATGATACTTCGCTTAAGATTTTTTACTGACAACTCCCTTGTTAAATCAAATTTTAAATATATTATTTTTATAGAAAACTAAGAAGATATGAATTAATGCGATGATCTAGAATCAAATAACAAATTGTATAAATTTGAGGAAACTATTAAAAAACATGCCACCATGTCATTTAGAGCTTCAACATCAGCAGTTGTGATCACATAAGCTTGTCCTTGCTCCCTTGGTATTTTATGAGGTATGTTTTTTGGGGGTTAGGACATTCATTTTCATGATGCCCCTTTTCTCTACTATTGTATCATTCAACATTGACAGCCTATTTCTTTCCCTTGCAATCACGAGCTTGGTGGACTTTTTCACCACACTTGTAACAGACTACCATTCCCTTCTGGAAGGTTCCAGGGTGTTTCTTCCCACATTTTTTGTAGGATATATATTCAACTTTTCTCTTCTTCACCTAATTTCTATTTCTAGAGTGTTCAGCAGATCTCTTTTTCTCATGCATTACTTTAATGTCGTGAGACTTTGGGAATTTCTTTTCTTTCCTGATAGCCCATGAGACACTATCTTCGCACGATGAGAAGGATTTTGAGACTAATTATCGATGAAGAAATGGTTTTAACCCATTAAAAAATCGATCAATCTTACTCCTTGGGTTACGTATATAATCTACTACATGCCTTGCTAACCTTGTAAAGTTTTCCTTATACTTTGCGATTTTCTCATCCTCATTTTTCCTCAGACTCAAAAATTGTCTTTCGATATCCGCTCGATGGTCATGAGGAAAGTATTTTTCTATGATAATCTCTATAAACTCCCACCATTCCATATTTGATACTTCTTAATCCTCCTTTCTCTTTTGAATTAATTACTACCATTGATCTGTATCTCCTGTGAGGCGATAAACATCCATGACAACATTTTCTCTTTTGCTACTCCCCAAAGCATGAAATATTTTCTCTAAGGAACTTATACATTTCTCATATACTAATGTATTTGTACTCTCATTGATTTTTGGTGGTAGTTTCTTCATGAAGAGATCTGACATTGACCCTTCCCATTATGGATCAGGGTGCTCCATACGGGTAAGGTTATTATTCATAACCTGAGTAAGTTGTCCTAGTATGGTGATAACCTAATCATCACCTATTGCATCACCACCTCCACTATAATTATCTTGAGTAGGATGTAAATCCATACATGGATTAAGTGCATTGATATGGTTTCCATTCCATTCACTAGGCACCATTTCTAAATAATGGAATACACAAGATTAGTTTATGAATCACAATACATAATTCCAAACTTGTAAAACACTTAACATAAATTGGATAGTTTATGGATATAATCCATAATCATAAAAATGTTATCTTTGAGGAGGCATATACTCATAAATCCTTCAAAATTTTTTGTAAAAAATTGTGAATTATCTTAAGAATATCCCCTAGAAGTATTGTAACTAAGAGTGTAGCAAGGCTCATTGTCATGTACCAGGATATCCCAGGTCAAGCCTGAAACTCTTTGTTGGAGTTTTAACTCCTAGGTACATCTATTCTAGAGCCTCCTCTACCTACTCGTATCAAGACAAGGATTTATTCCTTGTAAAACTCTCAAAATATTTATATTTCCAAAATTCTAGGATGTTTTTCTATACTAATCCTCAAATTCTATATAACATTGGCATGATACAATGAAGCATGTCTCGAAAGACTGATCAGTTTAGTATATTTGGAAGTACTAGATACATAAATAAGTTTTAAATTACGTCATCAAATGAAAAATAACAACAATATTGTCTCCTTTGAACACATTCATATCCCTTAGAATATCCATGTAGGTTAGTCATAATATACTTCTTCACATCCTAGGAAAAATAAAACATAAAAAGGGGTGAGCTCAGATATTCAGTAAGGATATGAATATAGCAGAAACTTTCATAAATAAGAATAACCATTTAAGGTAATGTCTAAGAATAACACATAAGACTTTTAAACGTAAACATCAGAATAATATGGAAAATATAAATCAAATAACACCATTTACTTATTCACATGGATCTTCTACTAGTCGAATAATAAAATTCAATATCAATTACCAATTTCATATTGATGGAATGAATAATGTCGTACGTCATAACCACATAGTCAAGGCTTTGTGAAAAGACTGAAAATAATATTTTTTTAAGTCCTTGTGCCAAGGCACTAGTTTGTCTCATGAGACCTACCGATGCATTAATAAGCTATATCGGGCTCCACCTGTCACTTACTAAGTCTAATGCATTACTCATATAAAAAGGTTTAAACATAACATAAATATACATATTAAAACTAGAATATAAAATGTTAATAATTTATCTATAAACCATGATTTCTATAAAAATAACACATCCATATTCAAACATATCTCAAAACATTGAATACAATACTGATGATTTTATCATAATAAATCAACTTCAAACAAGTGTAAAATCTATCAATGGATTTTGACATAGATGAAATCAAAACTATTTGAGAAAAATATCTATTTCTATTTTGAAATCATTTAAAAGTAACATAACTATAAAATAAATCAGTTATTTTGAAAATATTCTTATAAGATTGTATGGGATGGTTCTATTGTGTTATAATGGTGGAAAATAGCCATACTCTCCATATAAGTTAAAAAAACAGTCTTTCCTTAATTTTTTCATTAATGTAGTAAAGGAACTTGTTGAGAAAGGGACATAATGATTACATTATAAACATTTTATAAAAATTAAAACAAGGGTATATAAGACTTTAACCAATATTCTAAGAAATGGTAAAAATGTTTTGAAATACATTTTTATGAAACACAGATGTGGATGAAAAAGAGGTCCCAGTAGATACTCACTTATAAATAACCTCGGATAATGTTGATATTGTAGAATTAACCCTTAAATTGTACTTTTCCTTGATCGGGGGTATTTTAACCTCATATATAATAGTTAAATCATTGTAATTAAATTATACTAGAACCACATACATAAATATGATATCATTTATGATCTTCTAATATTCTTTTTAATAATATTTCAGTAGTATAATTGTTTTGGGTGCTAACTAATTCATTTTTCATTTTATGCTTGGTTACGTAAGCCATTTTTGTTAGGGATAGGATGTATTTTATTCATATCCATAATTATATTAAGTTCATAAACATTATTTTTAATCAAAAATGAAAATTATTCTGGAATGGTTATGATGGGGAATGAATTTCATCGCGTTTGTGGAGACGGTAATTCGTACGTAAGCACGAGCGACAATACCATTCTATTGGTGGTGAAATAATATGTAATTGGATGGTATATCATATATACAGAATCTTTAAAATGTTATATTTATTATTTAAATTATTTATAATCATTATTATACCCATCTAAATAATTAAATGTTTGAATAACAAATAACACCACGGTGTGGAGACGGTAAGCCGTACGTACACACATATGGTGATTTGTCATTCATAGGAAAGATAGAATAATGAATATGGTTTTAAAATATTTATAATAACATCAAATTATGTATAAGTTACTGGATTCTTTATTTTGGTATGGAAACAACAAAGAATGAGGAAGTGGAAGAAGAAAACAACTTTGAAAGAGGTGGTGAAATTATTACCTCTTCTTCAAGTGTTTCCTTTTGATTTCATCAAAAGGAATCCTTATGTTGGATTTATGATCAAATTAATGACTCTAGGTATAAGTTAGGGTAGTTGTGAGGATATTTGGGTAGGGTTTGGCCAAGCCAAATGGCTTTGGAGATGTGATTAATAGAGAACGGGAACTACTTTTTTATAAGATCGGTGAGTGTCCCTTTTGGAAAAGCATGAAATATTATTTTATTATACAATAATATTAGCTTTTTAATGGCTCAAAAATAATTTATTTAAAGGATAAGGTGGGTTTGGGTCAAAAAATTATTAACCAATAGGTTTTATACAGGTTTTGGTCACCATATTTAACTTATCTTTTAGATTTAACACTTACTTAAATAGTTTAACTACTACCATATATTCTTGTATTAATATATTATATGGTTAATAATCATACTATAAAATGAAAAGATAATCCCAAGTCATTAATTAATGATATATATATTATTATATAATTCCTTTTTCTAAACCTTATATTTTTAGGACTATTATATCATTTAATAATCGTGTATTCCTTTTAAAAACTCATTTATGTCAATTTTGACACTATTTAGTAATTGAATTTTTTTGAAGTCATAAAAGCATGATTACATCAACAAAAATTCATTGAATCCACCCTAACATGTAATATTATTCAATAAAATTATTTTAAGGCATAAAAAGTCTCAATTTAGATCTATTTGGATATTTATAATATCAATTATTTAAATCATTCATTAAGAAGGTAATTACAGCATCGTTATTGTGTCATAAATAAATTTATATATTTAACGTATAAAAATTGTAAATAAAATTTAATTATTTACTAAATGTTTTTATATTTCTAATTAATATTTATAGTCTAATTTATCTTGTGTATAATCCTATATTAAAAATGTTTTAGTTATGGAAATTTGAATTTTACACTTTTAACTCTTCTTTAAATATAATAATAGAAAATTTCCTAATCATATCCAAGTGGATCAAAATGATAATATTTCATTAATAAGGTTGATTTTGGCTGAAATAAATTTATCCAATAGAATTAGGAAATGTTTTAGGGTAATTATAATATCATTTTTACCTCTAATTGCCCTATTTTCTTTTATCTATGGTAAATAAAAGTCTAAAGTTACTATTCGGAAAAAATTATTTACATCTTATTAAACCACATTTTACATGATGATGTTAATATTGTCTCTATAATTTTAGAAATTCATTTCAAGGAAGTTTAAAAATTATGTTTTATTCAAATTTGCAAACGCGCCTAGAAGGTGGGTAAAAGATGGTAAACATTTCAATAAAATTTTATTTATCTAATATTATTATAATATGGATACAAAAAATTAAATTGAACATATATAGGTATTATGTATATATTTTTACATAATATAAATTAAATAAAATAACTAATAATTTAAATAAAAAGTCGGTTTTAAACAAAAACGCAGTGTTTTTCACTATTCATCAAAAATTGAATGTTTTCAGAAAAATACCAAAAATTCACAATAAGCTAATTTTGATATTAAAAATTAAAAAATGAAGTCCATTTTGAAAATTGAAATTTATAAAATTTCAAAATTTGGGTACTACTATTCATAACGGTGGGTTTTATTGGTCGTGGTGTGTTAAAACTCCATGTTGCGTACAACGCAAGCTATTGTATTATTCAAAGGGAAACATATTGTAGAAGATTTTGGTGTCACAAACACTAATTTTATTATTTTTGGATAATATATAATCATTAAATCCACATTTACACACAAAAACATTTACCCAAATAACCATTTTTCATTGATATTATAAAATCTCAATGTATAAAAGTTTAAAAAGTAAGGATCTGTGCATAAAAATTGAAAAACAAAATAGATTATTAATGAAAACTATGGTGTCATTCATGGTTATACCATCTAGAAATTATTTACAAAAAATGGATTGTGTAGTGAAACCATGTCTTGGTTCTTGGTAGAGGTTTGGTTTAATATTAAAATAAAATCACGAATTTGTTCACTCGTATTGGAATAATGTGTCCATAAATGATTTTGATGACTTAAGGATATACCAAAAGTTATTTTTATTATTAAAATTAATTAAATATATTATATCTCATGTTAAAATATGAAACTGTTAATTTTATTCTAAAATACCAATTTAATATTAATTTATATCGATTTTTTCTATTATAAATATTGTATTCATTAGTTTAAATCATTTAAACTCTTTATAATTATCAAATTATTATTTTAAGTTATAATTGATAGGTAAGGTATACCATTTCATCTCATTCAATTGGGACTGTTGAGTTTTTCATTATATATTTAATAATAAAGGTTGGTTATTATTTTTAATTAGGTTGAAGGAATGTTATTAAAAATGAAGTCATAAAATTATGTATATATCGGGATTACATGGGTTATAATGATTGTATGATATAGAATAGTTAAATATGTCATTAATGTGATTCATAGTAAAATGGAGAGACTAATATAACCCTATGAACACTAAGTGTGTGGTTTATTCAAAAGAAAAATCATGTCAAGAGTTGGATTATTCAAAATGGGAAATATTAAATGATAATTACCAATGGATTTTTTATGGAATAGAGGATGTGGGTAAAAATAAAATTTAGGTTACTATACCCCATATTTATTTTTGGGTTACAATTAGCTGGGAAACCTAATCGGATATATTTCATGAGGAATATATTTTATTTTATCCATATATTGGATCAAGACAAAAGGTTGTCTATTGTGATGTCCAATAATTTTTTTTATGTGATTAGAACGATGGTCAATCTAAATAGCTATGTGTTTGGAAGAAAATTAAAATATAATATCAATCATAGTGATATATTTATATTGAAACACTAATAGATATTATTTATGGGGTCATCATTATTAGTAGTTGTGTGTTCAAAATAATTACTTATAAAGTCGATATAAAACACGATACTCACAAAAAAATATCTTTTGTTGTTGATAATAGAATGCATCATTAATATAATTTTTTAATTTTTTTAAAGGATGAATATATAGATTAACATATCTATATCAAAATCTATGAATTGTTATAAAAATGAATTATTTTAAGCTTATAATTATGAATGTTAAAAATTTTGATTTCTATAATTATTACTCAAGGAATCTAGGTACCGAGTGAGAAAATAAATTTTTGTGTTGATATACACATATATAGAAATATGAAAGACTTGATTAAAGGATGAATAGAGGTATAAGTATTTAATCAGGAAAGATTCTTCATAATAGAAGTAGAATCTTATAATCTAATCAACCAAGTGGATTAGTTTTAGAATTAGAAAATGGTTACCAATTTATGGACATTTATTGAAATTTAATTTACTTATATTACCTATAAATAAAGTGGGTTTAATTCCTATTTAAAAACAATATTTGTTCCATAACCATTAATGAAATGATATATGATATTCAAAATATGAATAATATTTTAAAAATTCTAAATATTTATAATCCAAATTTTATTATTCATGATAAATATTTCAATGTAATTTATTGAAAGTAAAAATTTCCAAGGTATTTTCATCTTTCTTTTATAGATGAGAATCACATCAAATGAATCCATAAAAAATATTTTTAGATGCTTTCAGTTTTGTATCATTTGAAAAAAATTGAACTTTTTTAATAAAAATGTATAAAGTTACTTCTACGGGAAATTTTGATTTACCTTGTGAAATATTGAATCATTTACTTAATTATGTATACAAACTTCTGAGTACTCAAGAATGTTGTACTTATATGTAATTTTAAAAATTTACTAAATATATAAATCAATATACTTATGTAATTATTTAGATACAGGTTTGAAATATTTGTAAAGGTTAAACAATTAAAAATTATAGTACATTTTAAATTAGGAAAGGTTAATAAAATTTTAATATCATATATTTGAAGTGAATGTGATGAACAAACCTTGGTCAACCCCAAATCGGGCACCCAAGATGATCCATCAATTGGCTCGAGAGACATTTCCAATCCTCCTGAGATGTAAAATAGTGTTGGGAATCAAGTATAACTCAATTGGGAATGAAATATCCCATAAATGATAGCTATGTAAACAAGAAAAAAAATCGGTGGTGTAAAAGAAATAAAAACAACAACAAGTACCTCCATATGGCCTCACGATTCACCTACAATCATGGGACCTTTCCCACTCCATGAGAAATCTATAACTATGAAAACATAAAATTTAAAGTGATAGTGTACGCATTTTCCCCAATATTCTTAGTAGGGATTCATGATGATAAATAATTCCCTATGTACTTCCTTTCAAGAATAATCCATTTGATTATATTTTGAAAAGATAATCATATAAAAATATGGTCTTACAATGATTTCATAAACATAAAACAAACTATAGTTTTTAGAGAAAATAGTTCCCAAAAATTTAATTTTTTTAAACTTGAAATATATTTAAATAAATTCCTTATAAAATTTAACTAGTGTTGAAACTGATGTCTCAATATGAAAAAAGGGGAAAGTAGCATACCTATAAAACTTGTGTCATGGGATCTTAGGTGATAGTCAAGATGGTCTATGAATAATATATAAATACTCACATAATCAATATCTATTGGTTTAATGTATCCTAAAACACTACCCAAAACTTAGAACCCCCCCCCCCCCAGTTCGTCTGAGTGGAACATCCCATGGGTAGTCACATTATCAACTTAGGGCCAATAGTCATTATGTAATATCAACTAGCACAATATTTTTACCTAGGACACTGCATAACTACCTGATTATTTATATGAAGAATAAATGGTGGTGGTTTTTATCTAACTAACATATACATACATATCACATTATTTAAAAAAAGTATATAAACCTTCTCACCTCTGATCTCCCACATTAAGCATATCCCCTTCTCAAGTCACATAAATATGGTACGACCACTTTCATTGGGAAAATGTCACATTTCACACCTTTAGAAAATAAATAAAGAATTTAAAATTTAATGGGAATACTTTATGGGGGGTTTTAAATTTTTTTCAAATAGTCTCAATGTGATAACTAAAACTCTTCAATTTTAATAGAAACATCACTCATATGAAAACTACATTTCACACAAATTTTTTTAGTTTCAAAACACAATGTAATTATTAAATATTGTTACACCATGAAATTTTATGATATAGATTCTTTTTAATTTCATTTATATCTTTTATTGTGCACTACACCAACATTATCATGTGTTGTATGCAACATCGTATTAGCTTGCAGGATATACAACACTATACTTGGCTTGTTTTACTCATAAATTGAAGTTTGTTTGATATAAGTCTATTCACGCAAAACTGATTATATATTATTTTCCAATTTATAAAAGAACTATTTTTGGATTATTTTATATGAAACACTAGAGTAATCTTTCACTAAATGCAACATTGACTTAGCTTGCATTACACGCAAGAGACCTTCCTTGATAGCTTGTGTTGTACGCAATACAAGGTTTCACTAAACAATGATATATTATTAAAATATTATATAAAATAGCTATTATTAAAATTGTTAATAATATTTTTAATTTTATATAACATTATAATTATTATTCAGTATTTTCTATAACAAGATATATGAAAAAATTCAATTTTTGGGATAAAATATGTGTTTTTAAAAAAATCAGTTTTTCCACCTTTTAATGGCGCACAAATTTAAAATCTAGTTTTTAACACCTTTAGATATTATATTTACCAACATAAATATCTTATTATGTGGGAAATCAAATTTTAACTTGGTTTATATTTTTTTACTTTTCTGATTAAATTAATATTTTGATGAATAGTGAAAAATATAACATTTTAATTCAGAACTGTCTCTTCATCTAATTTATTCATATAGATTGACTATCTTTTAAAAAAAATGTAAAGTGTAATTAGATTATTTTTTATCATTTAATCTAATTTTGTTCATTTTATTTAATTTCTCATTTAAATATTGCATAAACACATGATATGCTTTTGATATGTTTTTACTTCTTAAAAACTCATTTTTTGGCTATAACAATAGAAATTAATTTTAAGTTAATTTCCACCAATTCTAAGTTATGAATTATGAAACATGAATTCCATATTTGGAATAAGTGGATCCAAATAATATTAATAGGTTACTTATATTTTATTATTTAATATTATGAACAGTAACTATAATAAGTTTTATATAGCATAGTTAAAGGTAAATCAAATAAATTAGGGTAACTAACAATATGATATAGATAATAAAATAACACTAAAACCAGAAAAATCCTTTTTGATAAAGTAAAGTCGATTAATATCACCAATGGGTCTGAATTTATTCATTTAATGGACTTTTTTCATGAGAGTGATATAATAATAATTAAAACGAAAGATGGTGACAACATGTCGCTCTCACATATCTTATAAGTATAATAATTATAATATAGTGATAAACATGATAAAACTTCGAAGATTTATAGTATCCAGAAGTATAATGAAATTATCTACATCATTGAAATTTATTTATAATATTTAGAGATTAAATAATTACCATTAATGACGACACAATAGTGATGTAGAAATTATTTTATTGATAGAAATAACCCATAAGTGGTTTTAGAAATATTAAATTAAATATCTTATGAACTAATTAATGTGATCCATGAATATTATCGGAAAATATTACATGTTAGGACTTTATTATATATTTTTTTCGAATTTATATTCTGTTTCTATTTTATTTAATGCCGAATAAATGAATAGTGTCAAAATTTACACTATTTATATTTTATAAAAATTACATATTATTCAATTAATTAAAAATAAAAAAGAACATTAAAATTTTACAAAGATAAAATTATACGGTATAATATGTCCTAAATTATATAATTATGGACAAGTGGCAACACATAAGTAAATATTTATAACTATTTAACCTTTAGAATATTATTAACACAAATTAAATTAAATATATTAAATAAAGATAAATCAAAATGATAAGGTTTAAAATAAAATCCAAACATGTAAAAAAAATTGAGAAGATTTCTACTAATACCCATCTTATATTTGAAATAAATGAGTTTGGGAGCATTATAAATAAAAAACTAAATTATAAAAAATTAATATTTCAAGACATTCCAAAGGTGTCCCTCCCCTCTATTATAAAAGGGCACCTCTCCTTCTCTTTTAATCAAACTTCCAAATCCCTCTATCATGGAAAAAACAATCCCAAATGTAACACCCCAAGATTTCATAGTGTGTTATTTCTTCAAAATAATTCAATAACTTGTACTACATGCAACACCGAGTTAAAGAGCACCATGACTTACCATACAAGCCATTCAAAAGAGGTTATGAATAGTATTAACTAAATTTTAAACTTTATATAATCTTTATAATTTTATAATCCATATTATGAGTTTCTAAGACATAATGTAAGAACAAATTATTATTTTTTCAGATAAAAGAAGTATTTTTCAAAAATGCACTTTTACCAACTTTAATAGTGATTCCTTTTTAAATCCAATATTTTAAACTTTTATATATTAAATTTGACTAAATAAATTTATTCTTTAGAATGGGGACATAAAAAAAATTACAATGTAACAGCCCAAGCTTCTACGGTATGCTTCTCTTTGAATAATGCGATCGCGTGTGTTGTACGCAACATTGAGTTCTAACACACCACAACCAATCAAACTAGCCATTATGAATAGTAATACCTACTTTTTAAAATTTTATAAATTCTATCTCTCAAAATGTAATTCATTTTTGGATTCGAAATATCGAAATTATCCTAGGGTGAAATTTTGGTACTTTTCGGATAACTTTCATATTTTGATGAATATTGAAAATTACTAAATTTTAATTAAAAACTACTTTTTAATCGAAATAATTAATATTGATAAATTATGAATTTTAGTGTTTTAAAAGATTATTTTGAATATAGTTTTACCATTTAATTCCCTTTTTTTCATTGGACATAATTTCACAATTAAACCAGACATAAACAAGTGCCAATCTTTTGATAGTTATTATCTCTTAAAAACACGCTTTTTGTTTTAACAACGGGAATTAATTTTAAATTAATTTCTGCCACTTCTGTGTTTTGAATTTGGAAAAATGGATTCCATATTTTGAATCAGGTTGTTCAAATTCTATAAATAGGTAACTTTTATTTTTAGACATGTTGAATAATTATTTCGGTAAATATTTTATTTACCATGGTTAAAGGGTAAATCAGGTAAATAAGGGTTAAAACAATAATATTATAATAATAAAAAATTAACCTAAAACGTGTCCTAACCTTATTTGTTGACACATGTCCGACCATGGGCATCTTAGGGTCGATTTTGGGACCCCACGGAGCCACTTGTAAGTGATAATGACACTTTATATTAATTAAGTTAAAATGAATACAAAAATGACACAAGCATATAGCTTTTAGAAAAACAATTTTTACAAAGGGTAATATATGTTGGATTTTTTACTATAATATTCATTATAAAGATAAAAATATTTAATATATATAGATATTTTATTTATAATTTTTATAAATTAAATAATTTAATTTATTTACAACACAATGATGTTGTAGTAATCACCATAATAGTGAAAAATTAAACTAATTGATATTATAAATACCCAAATAAATATAATTTGAGACTTTTATTGAATTACACTAATTTTATTTTTTAACATGACATATTAGGATTGATTTAATTCGCTTTTTTCTAAGTAATAAATCTGTTATGAGTTTCACAAAAATCAATTATTGAATAGTGTCAAAATTGACATAAAGGAGTTTTTAAAAGAAATATTATATTATTAATTGATTTTAAATTCCTAAAAATATAAAGTTCGGCCAAGATACTTATATCATCATAGGTGTATCATTAATGGACGACTTGGGGGTCTATTGAATGTATATAGTAAGTTTATTAACCATATAATATAAAACTATAAAGAGACATTGTAAAAGTGAAACTAATTAACTAAGAGTTAATAATTAAAGATAAGGTTAATATAGTAACCCAAACCTGTCTAAATTCTATTGGTTGAGTGGTTTTCGACCCATCCCCACCTTAACCTTTAAATAATTTAATTTTGAGCAATTAGAAACCGAATATGAATTTATTATCAAATAATATTTCTAGCTTTTCCAAAGGTGCCCCTCACCCCTCTTATAAAAGGGAACTCCTCCTTCTCATCAATTCACACCTTCAAAGACTTTTGGTTCGGCCAAACTCTGCCCAAATACTCTATAAACTTCCCTCATAACATCTTAAAGGCCTTCCTTTAGTCATAAATACAACTTAAGGAGCCCTTTTGATCAAATCAAAAGAAAGAACCCGAAGAAGAGGTAATGATTTCACCACCCTTTTTCTAGTTCCTTTCTTCTTCCACTTCTTCTTTCATTGTTATTACCATTATAAAATAATAACTCCAGTATATTATATATACTTTTATGTTATTATAAACATTTTAAAACCATATTTTAGTATTCTATCCATTCTTTGGATAACATGTCACCATACGTGCGTACGTACGGCTTACCGTCTCGACGTCGTGGTGTAATTGTTATTCAATAAATTATTATTTGGATGGGTATAATAATGAAGGTATAATTCATGTAAATAATAAATATAACATGATAATGATTCATTATATATCATATACCATCCAATTATATATTATTTTAATATCAAAATAATGATATTATCGCTCGTGTGTACGTACGGACTACCGTCTCCACGAACGAGATGAGATTCATTCTCTATCGTATCCATTCAAGTATAATTACCATTTGATGATTTAAAAATAATGTTTAAGGACTTTATTTAATTCTTTATATGAATAAGATAAAACCTATCCATGACAACCACGACTTACGTAACAAAACATATAAAAGAAAATGAGTAAGTTAACACCCGATACAACGATAATTCTAAGATATTATTAACAAAGCAATGTTAGAAGATCATATATGATATCATATGAATGTATATGATTTTTGTATAATTTAATAACAATTATTTTACCATTATAAAGGAGGTGAACCTACCCCCAACCAAGGAAAATTACAAGGTAAGGGTTTATTTCGCAATCTCTTCATTATCCGAGGTTCTTTATACGTAATAATCTACTGGGATTTCTTTATCATCCACATCCATGTTTCTTCAAAATGTTTTTCAAAACATTTTTACTATTTAAAAAGAATATGTGTTAAAGTAATTTATACCTTTTTTTGACTTTTTATAAGAGGTTTATAAAGGAATCTTTCCGTTGTTTTCCAAACAAGGTGTTTTTAACCTTTTCGACAAAATTAAGGTAAGAATGTTTTTTTAACTTATACGGCGGGTGCGGCTATTCTCCACCGTTATAAAATCATTGAAGCTTCACTTAAAAGCTTATAATAATATTTTCAAAGTAACTGTTTTATTTAAAATTATTTGACTTTTAAATGATTTCAAAATTAATATTTTAAGAATTTCTGAAAGGTACTCTTTATCAAAAAAAAAGAATTTAAAATGTTTTAAATATTTATCTTTCTAAATATTTTTAATTAATGTCCATGTTTTCAAAATGATTTTAAGGATTTATTTATATGGACATGAATGTTTTGAAATGATATTTCTTTTAAAAAGTTTCGAAGTGTTGTGGGACACTTTGATTCCAAAAATCTCTTTTAAATTACTTCCTTAATAAATGTGTGACTTTTAAATGATTTCAAAAAAAGAGATATTTCTCTCAAATAGTTTTGATTTCATCTATGTCAACATCCTTTGATGGATTTTAAGTTTATTTGAAGTTTATTTATTATGATACAAAACTTACATGTTGTTTTGATGTTTTTGTGATGTGTTTGACTATGGATGTATTATTCTTATACCATTCGTGGTTTATAAATGAATTATTTACATTTCGTATGCTAGTTTTAATACGAATGTTTATGTTATGTTTAATCCTTTTCATATGGGAATGCATTGGACTTAATATGTGACTGGTGGAGCCTGATATATCTCCTCGATGCATCGGTAGGTCTCATGAAACAAACTAGTGTCTTGGCACAAGGCCTTGACAAAATCGTATTTGTAGTCTTGGCACGAGGCCTTGGCTTTGTGGTTATGATAGTCTTCAATTATACATTCCATCATTATGAAAGTGGTTATTGATATTTCATGTGATTATTTGATTATTATAATATCCATGTGAATAAGTAAATGGAATTATTTCATTTTATTTTTTCCATACTATATTGATGTTTAAGTTTAAAAGGCTTTTGTTTTAGTTGTATATTTCCTTAAATGTTTATGCTTATTTATGAAAGTTTCTGCTGTATTTCTTACCCTTACGGAGTGTTTGAGCTCACCCCTTTCTGTGTTTTATTTTTTCCCAGGATTCCAAGAAGTATATTGTGATTGATAAGAAGGGTTAATACAAGGGAATAATGGAATTCATAAAGGATTATTTATGTTGTTTTGTATGTTATTAAGTGTAATGTAACATTCATGTATGTAATCTATTTTCCAAGACTACTAAACTGATCGGTCCTTCAGGACTTGATTCCTTGTAATAATGCCAATGTATTAAAATAATGCACTGACTCTGGGTAACTGGGGTCAGGGCGTTACAGTTGGTATCAGAGGAAGTTTAGCAATAACCTTGGAAACGAGATTTAGATAAACTCTGATTAGAGCACAAAGCCCTAAGATAGACTTTGAGGATTAGTATAGAATAACTTCTTAGAATTTTTGTATTATAGATATTTTTTTAGTTTTCTGAGAAATAAATCCCTGTCTAGATACGAGCAGGTAGAGGCGGCTCTGGCACAGATGTACCTAGGGATAAAACCTGAAAACACCACTTTGAGCTAGACTCGAACGGGAACTGGTGCACGACAACGGGCCTTGATGCACTCTTGGTTACGACACTCCCAGGGGATATGCTTAGGATAATTCTCATTTTATTTACAAACCATTATAAAGGCCTCATGTTTATATACTTACTCAAAGAAAAAAATTTGATTATGGACTATATACATAAACTGTTCAATTTGCATTAGGAATTATTTATTTCAATTCATAAACTAACCTAGTTTATGCTATTGTATAGAAATGGCACCCAGTAGAAGGAATGTGAAATCCAGTAATACGTATGATCCAAAGAGTAAGAAGTATCATATCATTCATGGTATTAAGACAATATTTAGAAGGGAAATAGTCTCCCACGTATTATCATCATATGAATAAATAGTATCAGGTTTGGATAAGATAACTAAAGAGTTTACTGAGTCCTATGGATTTGAAGGGAAGCAAGAGAAGAAAAGGATGGAAAATAGAAATATGGATAAAGGGAAGAGGGAAAAGAAGAATTTCTCCATATGTGATAAATGTGGGAAGAAACACCCTGGAACTTGCCTGAAAGGAATGGGAGTTTGTTATAAGTGTGGAGAAAAAGGGAACAAAGTACGTGACTGTAAGGGTAATAAAATGGTTTCAAATGTACAATGCTTCATTTTCAAGGAGTTTGGACACTACGTGAACCTATGTACCAGTCATCCGACTCTGTCTCAAATGATGCTATTGGATAATAATAAAGTTATGATACTACCACAGATGAAGAGGAATGATTAGAGTTCTTATTTTGATTATTTCATTTGAGTGTTGTATCAACAATGTACTTGTTATAATAATTATAGAGTATATAAGGATTGTACTGCAGTACTATTTCATTAAGGACTTGAGATTGTGTGGAAAAAAGAAAAGTGACTCAATAGAAGGATAAATTTTTGGAAAATATATGGTTGAGAGAATGATAAACCATAATATAGTTCTGATACCAAAGTAGTGATTTTGGAATAATACATGATTGATTTGGATAAATTATATTGGATAATCTTGACTATCTTGAAACTGATTAATGATTGGTATATTCCATCATTGTTGGGGTTTACAACATTTTTGGATTGAAGGAGTATATACATTATTATTTAAGAAATAAGGGATCATGAATGTAATCAATAAGGTTTTATGGTATTTCAGGATGTTGTAGTGTTATAAAATAATACATGATGAAGGTGTTCACATGTTATTATGCAGCAAAAAGGATCTTCATTTTTGGACTAAACCATTTTGGATAGTTCTAGTTTGGATTATTTTTGGATTTCCATAAAAGGACAACCCGGAGGTTGGGCGGCAACCCATCGTGTCCGGCAAGGCCGCGAGACTTGAACCCACAACTGAAGGGCGACAAGGGTGTATCACTTACCACTGGCCCACGTAATGTCTTGGATTAAATAATGTAGTATTTTTTAAAAGATCTGGTAGATGAATTATAATTTCTTTTTATTTGGAACCCTATACGAATAGGATAAATAGAATATATTTTTTCATTCTATTATCTTTTAGAGTGAAAGATGAGTTTGTGGTAAAAATTAGTTAAAGGATGGAACTCTATTTGTCAAGAATATATTTTTCTTCTTCTATTATTCTATGAACAAATTAATTCTTATACATTATTTAAGGAATCCTAAAACCAAAAATGTGTTATCCTAATACCCTATGTTTTTTTGAACCGATAGTATTTCAAATCATCATAGATTGATGAATTTAAGGACCTCAATTTTACAATTGTTTGTGATTGATGACCTCAATCACTACCTATAAATATTTATGTTTTTACTCCAATTATATGTCACTAATTTCCACCAATGTTCTCCTAATAGATATCATAATTTGGTGGTGACCCTTTCATTTCTCTTTTCCCCATATTAAGACTAAATTTTAGTAACCCAGTTTCTGATGTGGGATTTCCCACAAAGATATTTTCTATTTTCAACCTTTTATTTTCGAAGAACAATTTCAAATTGCGAGGACAAAATTTATTGAAGGAGGGTAGAATGTAACACCCCCAATATTTCATAGTGTGTTATTTCTTCAAAATAATTCAATAACTTTCCCTACACACAACATCGAGTTAAAGCGCACCATGACTTACCAAACAAGCCGTTAAAAATAGGTTATGAATAGTATTAACTAAATTTTAAACTTTATATAATACTTATAATTTTAGAATCCATATTATGAGTTTCTTAGACATAATGTAAGAACAAATTCTTATTTTTCAGATAAAAGAAGTATTTTTCAAAAATGCACTTTTAATAACTTTAATAGTGATTCCTTTTTAAATCCAATATTTTAAAGTTTTATATATTAAATTTGACTAAATAAATTTATTCTTTGGAATAGGGACATAAAAAAATTACAATGTAACAGCCCATGTTTCTACGGTACGCTTCTCTTTGAATAATGCGATAGCGTGTGTTGTACGCAACATCGAGTTCTAACACACCACAACAAATCAAACTAGCCATTATGAATAGTAATACCTAATTTTTGAAATTTTATAAATTCTATCTCTCAAAATGGACTTCATTTTTGGATTCTGAAGATCGAAATTAGCCTAGGGTGAAATTTTGGTACTTTTCGGATAACTTTCCTATTTTGATGAATAGTGAAAATTACTAAATTTTAATTAAAAACTACTTTTTAATTGAAATAATTAATATTGATAAATTATGAGTTTGAGTGTTTTTAAAGTATATTTAGAATATATTTTTACCATTTAATTCAATGTCTATCATTGGACATAATTTCACAATTAAACCAGACATAAACAAGTACCAATCTTTTGATTGTTATTATCTCTTAAAAAACGCTTTTTGTTTTAACAACGGGAATTAATTTTAAATTAATTTCTTCCACTTCTGTATTTTGAATTTGGAAAAATGGATTCCATATTTGGAATCAGGTTGTTAAAATTGTGTAAATAGGTAACTTTTATTTTTAGACATTTTGAATAATTACTTCGGTAAATATTTTATTTACCATGGTTAAAGGGTAAATCCTGTAAAGAAGGGTTAAAAAATAATATTATAATAATAACAAATTACCCTAAAACGTGTCCTAACCTTATTGGTTGATACATGTACGACCATGGGAATCTTATGGTCGATTTATGGACCCCATGGAGCCACTTGTAAGTGATAATGACACTTTATATTAATTAAGATAAAATGAATACAAAAAAGATACAAGCATATATCTTTTAGAAAAACAATTTTTAAAAAGGGTTATATATGTCGTATTTTCGACTATAACTATTAATTAGAAAGATCAAAAGATTTAATATATAATTATATTTTATTTATAATTTTTAGACATTAAATAATTTAATTTATTTATGACACAATGATGATGTAGTAATTACTATAATAGTGAAAAATTAAAATAATTGATATTATAAATACCCAAATAAAAATAATTGGAGACTTTTATTGAATTAGAATAATTTTATATGTTAATATGACATATTATAATTGATTTAATTGTCTTTTTTCGAAGTAATAATTCATTTATGAGTTTCACAAAAATCAATTATTGAATAGAGTCAAAATTGACATAAAAGAGTTTTTAAAAAACATAGTATATTATTAATTGATATTAAATTCCTAAAAATCTAATGTTCAGCCAAGAGAATTATATCATGATATGTGTATCATTAATGGGTCACTTTGTGGTATATTGTATGTATATAGTAAGTTTATTGACCATATAATATAAAAATACAAAGATACATTTTAGAAGTGAAACTAATTAACTAAGAGTTAATACTTAATGATAAGGTTAATATAGTGACCCAAACCTGTCTAAATTATATTGGTTGAGTTTTTTTAGACCAACCCACCATAACATATAAATAATCCACTTTGGAGCCATTAGAAATCGAATATGAATTTATTATAAAATAATATTTCTAGCTTTTCCAAAGGTGCCCCTCACCCCTCTTATAAAAGGGCACTCCTCCTTCTCATTAATTCACACCTTCAAAGCCTTTTATTTCGTCCAAACTCTTCTGAAATACTCTCTTAACTTCCCTCACTACATCCTAGAGTCCTTCCATTAGTCATAAAGCCATCTTATGGATCCCTTTTGATCAAATAAAAAGGAAGAACCTGAAGAAGAGGTAATGATTTCACCACCCTTTTTCAAGTTCCTTTCTTCTTATACTTCTTATTTCTTTGTTATTACCATTATAAAATAATAAATCCAGTATATTATATATACTTTGATGTTATTATAAACATTTTAAAACCATATTTCATTATTCTATCCATCCTTTGAATAACATGTCACCATATGTGCGTACGTACGGCTTACCGTCTCCACGTCGTGGTGTAGTTGTTATTCAATAAATTATTATTTGGATGGGTATAATAATGATGTGTAATTCATGTAAATAATACATATAACATGATAATGATTTTTTATATATGATATACAATCCAATTATATATTATTTTAATATCAAAAGAATGATATTGTCACTCCTGCGTACGTACGGACTACCGTTTCCACGAACGTGATGAGATTCATTCTCTATCGTATCCATTCAAGTATAATTATCATTTGATGATTTAAAAATAATGTTTAAGGACTTGATATCATTCTGTATATGAATAAGATAAAACCTATCCATGAAAACCACGGCTTACGTAACAAAACATATAAAATAAAATGAGTAAGTTAACACCCCAAACAACGATAATTCTAAGATATTATTAACAAAGCAATGTTAAAAGATCATATATGATATCATATGAATGTATATGATTCTTGTATAATTTAATAACAATTATTTCACCATTATAAAGGAGTTTAACCTACCCCCAACAAAGTAAAAGTACAAGGTAAGGGTTTATTTCGCAATCTCTTCATTATCTGAGGTTGTTTATACGTAATAATCTACTAGGATTTCTTTATCATCCACATCCTTGTTTCTTCGAAATGTATTTCAAAACATTTTTACTATTTAAAAAGAACATGGGTTAAAGTCATTTATACCCTTGTTTGATTTTTTATAAGATGTTTATAAAGGAATCTTTCCTTCGTTTTCCAAACAAGGTGCTTTTATCCTTTTCGACAAAATTAAGGTAAGAATGTTTTTTTAACTTATACGGTGGGTGCGGCTATTCTCTGTCGTTATAAACTCGTTGAAGCTTCCCCTAAAAGATTATAAGAATATTTTCAATGTAAATGTTTTATTATATAATTATTTTACTTTTGAATGATTTCAAAATGAATATTTTAAGAATTTCTGAAATGTACTCTTTATCAAAAAAAAGAATTTTAAATGTTTTAAATATTTATCTTTCTAAATATTTTTAAATAATGTCCATGTTTTCAAAATGATTTTATGGATTTATTTATATGGACATGAATGTTTTGAAATGATATTTCTTTTCAAAAGTTTCGAAGTGGTATGGGACACTTTGATTCCAAAAATCTCTTTTAAATCACTTCCTTATTAAATGTGTGTCTTTTAAATGATTTCAAAAAAAGAGATATTTCTCTCAAATAGTTTTGATTTCATCTATGTCAACATCCTTTGATGGATTTTAAGTTTATTTGAAGTTGATTTATTATGATACAAAACTTCCATATTATTTTGTTGTTTTTGTGATGTGTTTGACTGTGGATGTATTATTCTTATACCATTCGTGGTTTATGGATGATGTATTTACATTTCGCATGCTAGTTTTAATACGAATATTTATGTTATGTTTAAACCTTTTCATACGGGAATGCATTGGATTTAATATGTGACGGGTGGAGCTTGCTACAGCTCCTCGATGCATCGGTAGGTCTCATGAGACAAACTAGTGTCTTGGCACAAGGCCTTGACAAAATCTTATTTGTAGTCTTGGAACGAGGCCTTGGCTATGTGGTTATGATAGTCTGGCATTATGCATTCCATCATTATGAAAGTGGTTATTGATATTGCATGTGATTATTCAATTTGTAGAATATCCATGTGAATAAGTAAATTGCATTATTTCGTTTTATTTTTTCCATACTATGTTGATGTTTAAGTTTAAAAGGCTTTTGTTTTAGTTATAAAATTTTTTAAATGTTTATTCTTATTTATGAAAGTTTCTATTGTATTTCTTACCCTTACGGAGCGTTTGAGCTCACCCCTTTCTATGTTTTATTTTTTCCCATAATTCCAAGAAGTATATTGTGATTGATAAGAATGGTTAAGACAAGGGGATAATGGCATTCATAAAGGATTATTTATGTTGTTTTTTATGTTATAAAGTGTAATGTAACATTCATGTATGTAATCTATTTTCCAAGACTGCTAAACCGATCGGTCCTTCAGGACTTGATTCCTTGTAATAATGCCAATGTATTAAAATAATGCACCGACTCTGGGTAACTGGGGTCAGGGCATTACACCAAATCTCTTCCCAACATTAATCAATTCATCCTATAGGACATCGTTATGGAATAAATCCTTTTTATGCAGTTATTTTGGCAATACTGAAAAGAGATTCCCAAAAAAAGATGTAATTGTTTTGACACGTCTCCCAAAATTATTTTCCTTTCCTACTTCCTCTTATAAATTTGTTACCATAATAAAATAATAAATCCATTATCCTCTACATGTTGAGATGATATTATTATTTTGGTACAACCTTATACCTCCTTTTATCCATCCTATGAATAACAGTATCACCATGTGTGCATACATACAACATATTGTCTCCACGCCGTGGTGTAATTTGTTATTCGTCAATACATAATTTGGATGTGTATATAGATGAGTATAATGGATAAAAATAATGAATTTAACATGATATTATCTATTTAAAATTCATATACTATCTAATTCTATACCATTTAACCATCAATGGAATGATATTTCCGCTCGTACGTATGTAATGCTTACCGTCTCCACGACGTGATGAGATTCATTCTCCACCTTAACCATTAAAAAATGATTATAATGTATATATAATAAATAATAATGAAATATATGGAATAATAATTCTAATATAATTAGGAATATATATATACATATACATGTCATTTACTTGGTTCCATTCAATTCAACAAGAAAACAGAAACAAGATTCTTGCGTATTTAAAGCTTGCCGTCTACATGAATGGTGTATTTTATTAAATATATATATCTATTCTATATATTTATATACAAAATATTTATGACATATAAATCATGTTTTATATTCTATAAGTAATTAAATCATTATCTAAGTAATAAGTTTAACAATAACAAGTTAAAATGTGTATGATTAATAAAATGATTGTAACCCAAAACGTTTCTTTAAAAGGGAATTAATAAATAAACAGGTAATATAAACTTATAAATGAATCATATATGATATCATAAATATTATTATGATAATATTAAAAGTTGATAATATGTTTAAACCCACTATACAAGAGTTTTGGACACATATAGAAGAAATCAGACTTATGGTGAGGGATAATTTTGCAATCTCAGTTTAATCCAAGAATGTTTATACGTAAGTATTTGATGGGGATATATTTATCATCCATGTTCATGTTTTATAAAAATGTTTCCATAAACTGTTTACTATTCTTCTATATGGGTTTAAATACATTTTTACCCATTTTTTACTTTTACTACATCGTATGTAAGTAATTATTCTTTTGTTTACCATATGAGGTACTTTTTTACATTTCTTACAAAAGTATGAGGTGAATGTTTTTTAACTTATACTGTACGAATGGATTTTTATGGTTTCATAAAGAATTATTTCCATGAAGCTTCCTATACACTATTTCATGTTTATTTTCAACTAAATAATTTTCTTTTAGAAGTTTCTTCAATTTTGGGAAAATAAAATGTTTTTGAAGAAGAAAGGTTATTTTATTCAAGAATTAAGTTCAAGTGTTTTATCAAAAACATTTTCCATAAATTATAAAACTCTTAAATAGGTTTATGTTCCTATCCATAATATAAATATGATTTGATTTTGATAATGATGAAAAAAATTTATGTGGATTATTTTAATGATTGAATGATGTTTAAGAATAAAATTTTATTTCCTGGGTTATACTATGATGAATGATTTATGTTTTTGGGTCACATGCAAGAATAATTTCATTACAATATGGGTGTAACCTATATCTCAGTCCAATGCATTAGGGAATGATTTATATCTCATGATATAGACATTTCTATAATAGAATGTAAATATGGGTTAGTAATACATGGCTAGAACGGAAATTAAATCTTGTTTAGTAATACAGGGATGAGATGACATATAAATCTAGTTTTGTAATATAGGGCTAGAAAAATTAGTAAATATAGTTTAGTAATACTTGACTAGAACTTCAAGTAATACTGTTTCAATAATGTTCTTTTTCCAATATGATGGTCATGGAAAAAATGGCTTGTCTACTATGGAAATCATATTATATGCTTTATTTGTTTTCCACAATTCCATGTTTTATGCCAATTCTATTTTATCATGGTTAATGTTTCATTATAATCTATGCCTTACATACTGCCAATATTTATTTCATGACCCATTATTTTTAAATTTAAACATTATGTACATGTTTTTACTTTCTTATGATTATTGTTTGTTCTATGTTATCAATGTTTACCCTTAATGTACATTGAGCTCACCCTTTTTTTGTTTCATTTTCCCCAGTATATAAAATAAGGTTTTAGGTAGGAAAACAAAAGGGGAATATCTTCATGGGCGATGTTGAAGATCTTTCACCAAGTTAGAAGATAATGTTCTAAGTTTCCAAATACAATAAACAAATGTAGTCTTTGGGAATATTTTTGTGTAATTTAATAATTATTCATAAAAAATAAATGTATTGTCCATGTATTTCAAGTGTGGTTTGTTGCAGTTGGTGTCAGAGCAAAGGTTTAGTTACCCTTTATAAACTAGGATGCAAAAAATGGTGATATCCCTATAGATATTTCAAAGGTATCTCTATGGATGTCCCTTTGGGTAAGTCACACTATAGGTTATAGTCCTATAATTATGGTAAAGATAATGAATAACCTTTGATTATGACTAATATGTTATGGATTGAAAGTAATCCCCCTTGGTTACATTGTTTCCATGGTATGATTTTTCCCTCTCACACTAATTTTTTGGGTGTTGGAGAATGGATGGGACCTGAAGGAACCGTGTTAAAAATCAATGCATTGGTAAATGAAATGATTGTCCACCTGATCAATCAAATGTTATAGAGATGGAATTCAGAATATTATTTATATACTTAAAAAATCTATGAATTATTCTAGACTTCCAAATGAATAGAGGAGGGAACAACATTATACTGAATCCTTCATGAGGAAACATCCAACTTCTTTCAGTGGGACTTCTGATCCACTTGTTTTTTAACAGAGGATCAGTAACATTGAAAACAAATTTTCCATCCTTTTCTATTCGGAACTTGAAATGTCATTTTAGATATTTATTGTTTATAAGGTAAAGCATAATATTGGTGGACTCTAATCATTAATACAAGGAAGTAAGATGAAATTGAATCCATTTAAATGGATGTGTTAAAGAACGTAATTTTTAATAAGTACTTCCTTAGTATTCTTCGAAAAAAGCTTGAAAAGTAGTTACTTGAGCTTAATAGAAAGGATGACGAATCTGTCACTACGTGTGAGGAAAATTTTAAAATACTTGCAAGGTATGATTCTAGTTTTATCAACCAGCATGAAAGTAATGTTGATCAATTATTCAGTGGTATAAAACCATATCTTTGAATGGAATTGGCTATAAGATACTTCAGTAGATATGAAGAGATTGTGTATTGTACAATCAAGGTAAAAATGGAATTTTTTGTTACATATAAGTCCCATGGTTGTGACAAGAAATGAAAGATGGAGTTCTAGGGGAAATCTAAAAATAATGGTTAAAAGAAGATTCATGTTTACTTGTGCTCAAAGTGTGGAAGGAAGCATGGTGGAGATTCTCTTAAAGTGACTAGAAATTTTTTTTAAGTGTAGAAAGGAAGGTCAATGAGCAGTTAAGACCCAAATTAATGGGAAAAAGGTTTCTAATGATAGGAATATATTAAATACAACAAAAAATGCACCACACACACTTCAATGCTACAAGTTCAAGGAATTGTTGAATTATTCTAACCAATGCGCAAATCCAAAGTTTAGTGATGATGATATACGTTAGCAAACTTGTAAGGCCAAAGATAGTGAAAAATAACATGAAATCACTACTGGTGATGTTGATAATGACAAAAAATAGTTTGAATGATTAATTGTTTATGTAATGGGACTCCAAAATAAAGTTTTTGAATATCTTTTATATTATTATGTAATATTGGAATTTCTATGTATTAGTCCATTGTGGTTTTACATAATTATATTGTACCGATAACCATGGAAAGTGATTGAAATATATTTTGGAAATCACATGATATGCATATAACTAAGGGATAAGGAGATAATGAGATGTTTGATTGTATTAATAAGATCATGGATGATACAAGGAAAAATTGATATCATGGTAAGAGTAAATATAATTTTTTGTATTCTTGGTGTGTGGAAAGAGTTAATTTTAAAAAATGGATATTTTCACTAATGTTCTATGTAAATTTATGTTATTACCATGTTTCATGGGAATAACGGATTAAGGTTTTCAAATTTTTGGAATGTGAAAACTAAGAACTATATTATGTGATATGGGAGATAAATGTTATTTAGATTTAGTTCAACTCTTTCTAAAGTTTAAAATTTTCAATTTTTGGAAGGATTTTAATGTTATCCATTTACGGATAGTATAAGTTATATTCTATTTAATGTTTTTTATATTAATGTATTATCTCACAATAGGTGTACTTATGAATATTTGATGACATATGCTAACCCTTTTTATGAGACATATGTAATAACCTATAATTCGATCACATGATCTACTAATACTTAAACAATGAAAAATTCAAATTAATCTATTTAAATAAGAGATAAAGTAGAAATTGTTCAAGGCATGAATAACGGTGATACTATACTAAAATTAAGTAAGTATTTATTATCATGAAAAATTCTTCTACTATGGATAAGGGTTATTGAAAACAAAAAAAAAATTTCTTAGTTACTTCTTATATAATGAATTATATGGTCCCTCAATTCATTGAAGTATTTTTTGGGTTTTTAACTTTCTCCAAACTCAGTTCTTTATCACTCTCTATCAAAAATTGATGGTCAGATCTCTTCTTCCATATCCATTTTTTACTTCCCACCTATGTTCTCATATATTAAAACCCAGTGATGAGTTATTTTGGGTAGCCATTATGATTCTAACATTCATTTTTTAAAAGTAATTTTTAGTATTCCTTTTTATATTTGTGGGTTTCTATTAAAGAAACTTTCAAGTAGTAAACCTATTTATAACACTGATAAATTTCAAGAGATAAATTCATTTTAAGGGGTTATAATGTGACACCCTGATATTTTATGAGATAGAATTTTTTTTATTTTATTTTATGTCTTGTGTTGTACACTACACCATGATTAGATTATTGTATATTAAACACTGTATCAGCTTCCAGTATACGTGACACTATAATTCGGTTGTGTCATACACAATTCCAAATTCGTTTGATAGAATTCATTGCACAAAACACTGAGTACATATTTTTTCAATTTATAAAATAACTATGTTTGGATTTTGTTATACTCAACACCAAAGAAATCTTTCACTAAATGCAAAAATGACTTGTCCTGCATTACACACTAAAGTGACCTCTCTCGATAGCTTGTGTTGTACGCAATAATGAGTATTATTAAACAATAATATATAGTTAAAATATTATATAAACTAGACATTATGAGTAGTAATTACCACATTTTTTAATATATATAACATTAAAATTTATCTTACGTATTTTCAAGAAAATTGTATAAGAACAAATTCAATTTTTCAAATAAAAAAATTATTTTTAAAAAAATGCAATTTTCCCACCTCTTGATGGTGAACAAATATTAAATAAATTTTTAAAACTTAAATATATTATATATGATAAAATTCTGGTATTATTTGGAATCATGCTATCAAAATTTAACATTTTTTAAATTTTGGTATTTTTCTAATTAAATTTATATTTTGAGGGATAATGAAAAATACTGCATTTTAATTCCCAATAGCCTTTTCATCTAATTAATTTATATATTTATATTATCTTTTTAATTGGTTTTAAAGTATAATTGGGTTATTTTTTTATAATGCAATCCAATTTTGTTCATTCGAATTAATTTCACATTTAAATTGGACATAAACATGTGACCATCTTTTGATAAGTGTTAACTTCTTAAAAACCATAATTTTGGTTTTGAAAATAGGAATTAATTTTAAATTAATTTCATCAAATTATTTGTTTTGAATTGTGATAAATTCATTCAATATTTGTAATCAGTGGGTCTAATTTATGTTAATAAGTTACTTTTATTTTTTGGGATATTATGAATAGTAACTACAGTAATTTGTTTTACAATAGTTAAAGGTAAATAGGATAAATTAGGGTAACTAACATCATGATAAAGATAATAGAATTACCTGAATACCATCCAAAATCATTATGGATGAATTAAAATCAATAAATATCACATATGGTTGATAATTGATTCATTTATTGTGATGTTAACCACAAAAGAGAAGTAATTATAATTAAAATAAAACAAGGTGAAAACATGTCACTCTCATGTATCTTATAAGTATAATAATTGTAATATAGTGATAAACATGAAAAAAAAATCAAACATAAATATTCTACAAACATATAATGAAATTATCTACATCATGTTAATTTATTTAAAAAAGTTATAGATTAATTAATTTCTATTAATGATGAAACAATAGTGATGTATAAATTATTTTATCTATATAAATGTAAAATAAATGGTTTTAAGAATATTAAAAATATATATCATATGTACAGATAAATTTTCTCTACTAATTACTTATGTGAATATGACATTTTATGAGTTTATTAAATATTTTTTTCAAATTTATCTTCTGTGTGGATTTTATATAATGTCAAATAAATGAATAGTGTCTAAATAGACACTATTGATATTTTATAAAAATAACATGTCATTAAATTATTTAAAAAACACAAAAATATTTAAAAAATTAAAAAGTTAAAATTATATGGTCTAAAATATCATAATGTATCCAATTATGGACAATTTATAATAGATAATAAATATTTAGAATCTTTTAATATTTATAATTTTACTACCACAAGTAACCTTAAATAGATTATATAAGGATAAATCAAAATTATAAGGATTAAAATAAGATCAAAACATGTATAAATTTTTATGGTTGAGATTATTTCAACCCATACTCATCTTATCTTAGAAATAAATGAGTTTGGGAGCATTATAAACCAAAAATGGTTTTATAATAAATTAATTTTTCAAGACTTTCCACATGTGTACCTCCTCTCCCTTATAAAAGGGAACCTCCCCTTCCCTTTTAATCACCCATCTAAATCCCCTTGTCTCGAACAAACCCTACCCAAAAATCATCCAAACTTACCTCACTTCATCCTAGATACCACCCTTTGGGTAAAAATTCATCTTAAGGAGTCCTTTTGTGCATACCAAAAATAGATACCCGAAAAAGAGGTAATTGTTGTATCACCTCGTTCAAAATTATTTACTTCTTCTACTTCTAATTATTATGTTGTTATCATACTAGAGTAATAAATAATTTATCCTATATAGTTTCATATTTTATTATAATTACATCTCAACTTTATAACTCTTTTTATCCATCCGACGAATAACAATATCACGATGTGTGCATACGCACAACTTACCGTCTTCATATCGTGGTGTAATTTGTTATTCAACAATACAGAATTTTGATGGGTATATTGATGAGTATAAATGATTTAAATAAGGAATATAACATGATATTATATCTTTAAAATTCATAAACTATCCAATTCCATACCATTTAATCGTCAAGGAAATTATATCATCACTCATGCGTGTGTACGGCTTACTGTCTCCATGATGAGATGAGATTCATTATCCACGTTGGCCAATGATGAATTATTATTAATTATATGTAATAAATTTGAATTAACTAAATTTCATAATAATTCTATTATATTAAGGTACATATATTTTATTTACTTTCTTTTACTGAATTCAATAAGGAAATGGATACAATGTTTATGCGCACGTATGACCTTCTCTATCCATGAACAGTGTATCCATTTCATTTATCTATATATTATATATACTTCTAGACTGAATATTTTTGATATATAATTCATGTTTTATGATTTTAAAAAAATTAAATCTTGATATACATATTAAGATTACGAATAATAAGTCAAAACATGTATGATAAATAAAATGATCATTACCCAAAATGAGGCTTTAACATGGAATTTATAAATAAACGTCTAATTAAAATTCATAAGTGAATAATAAATGATATAATAAATATTAATATTGTTTTTCTACATGTAAATAATATTTTCAAACCCACTAAACAGGATTTTTGAACACATATGGAAGAAAACACGTCTAAGGGAAGAGATAATTTTGCAATATCATTTTTATCTAAGATTGTTTATACATAAGTATTTACTGGAGATATATTTATCATCCATGTACATTTTTTCTCAAAATGTTTTCATATATATTTCACTATTATTATATGTATGTTTAAAGTCATTTTCACCCATTTTTTTCTTTTACTACATGGTATGTAAGGAATCTTCATTTTTTTCCATACAAGGTACTTTTTAAATTTTCTAGAAAACCACAAGGAGAATGTTTTTTAACTTATATGGAATGAATAGATTTTTGTGGTTTCATGCTACATTATTTCCAGGAATATTCATCTTAACTATTTCTTGTTTATGTTCAAATAAATTCTTTTCTTTTAAAACATCATGTCATTTGAAGAAAAGAATGTGTTTTTGAAGAAGAAAGGATATTTTCCTCAAGAATTTAGGTCAAGTGTTCTATCAAAATTATTTTCTTTCAAAGATGACACTCTTTAATAAGGTTGTCTTTCTATCCCTATTGTTACTATGATTTGATTGTGTTAATGATGGAATGAACTTTTTTGTGGATTTTGTTATGATAGAATTATGTTTAAGAAAACAATTTTATTTCATTGGTTATGTTATGATGAAAGATTTATTTTTTGTTGCTCATGTAAGAATAATTTCATTATGAGATAGGTGGTACATATATCTCCCTCCATTGCATTGTGTAATGATTTATATCTCACGATAGAAAAATGACTGGAATGGAAATTAAATCGGGTTCTTTAATACATGGCATGAATGTGAAGTAAATCAGGTTTAGTAATACAAGGTTGGAACAACAATTAAACCCGAGTCACTAATAAATGGATGGAATGGAATGTAAATCTGGTTTAGTAATACATGACTATAATAAAAAGTTAACTCAATTCAGTAATGGCCTTGTTCACTATTATAGTTTATTCAGCAATTTTATGGATACAATGGAAACCATATTATATTCTTATTTAATTCCCAAAATACCATGTTTTATGCCAATGATATTTCATCATAGTTATTGTTCCTTTATGATCTATTCCTTTTATACAACAATGATTTATTTCATGACCCATAGTTTTTATATTTAAACTTTATGTACATGTTTTTACATTCTTATGTTAATGGTTTGTTCTATGTTCTCAATGCTTACCCTTACTGAGCATTGAGCTCACCCTTTTTATGTTTTCTTTTCCCTAGGATATAAAGAAACATTTTAGGTAGGAAAAAAAGGGGAAAATTTTTATAGGATATGTTGAGGATCATTCACCGTGTTAGACGATTAAGATCCAAGTTTCCAAATACACTCATCCAATATGGTCTTTTGGTATATATTTTTGCAATTTATAAATTATTACATAAGAGAAATTTAAATTCCATGTACATTAATCTAGGGTCGTTAAAAATTAATATATGAATTGATATATATATATATATATATATATATATATACGGACTATATATACTAATGTATATGATACCACATCCTTATGTAATAATTTAAAAAGTGGGAACCTATATATGCATATTTGGAAAATTAACATTTAATGCACCAGAGAATTATAAATCACTTAGAGGACCTTTAGGAAACAAAACTAAGCCTTGGAAGATTCCATTTTACTAGGTACAAATCATCAGGAAAATCAATAAAAAACATATAATTATTTTAATTTAACATAAAATCCATAAAACATGATTTTATAAGAAAGAAAAATGTTGTAAACTAATTGAAATTATAGAAAATGGGTGAGATCCATTTACGAAGAAAAAAACCATTTTAAAAAATATGAATTTTATATAATAATTAAAACACAATTTATAAATCTTCATTCACTAATTGTTTTCCAATTAAATGATTTAAAATGTAGTAACTTACTTAGAATTCACTTCCTTTTCTAAAGGAGGAATTATTCCACCTCCAAGTGGTTCAGGACTCCCAAAATAACAAATTGGATACAAAAAAAATCCCTTATTAAAAATCAAATGGAAACGTAAATCATATGAAACCATACCTGAATTTGATTTAGAAATCACTAACATCAATAGTAATAGAATAAAATAGAATTAATTGAACCCCACCAACCCTAAGAACCAAAAAACCACAAAATATTAATCCCCAAATCATGTTAGGGTTCATTCATATAGTGTGAGTATCATAGGAGAGGGGAAAATAAAATAACCAAAATGAAATATTGGAGAGAAGAGGAGAAACCCTTACCAGTTAATATTACAAGAAGAAATTGAAGAAAAACCCCATGAAATGGAGTTCATGAGATGGGTATCATATTTTTGAGATCCCCCTAGATGGGTCTGTCAATAAAATGAGAGTCTGGTTGTAGGTTTGGCTAATTTTAGGGGAAAATAGATGTGGGTTAATGGTAAATCTCCTATTTTTATGCTTGGAACTATTTATGGTTTTTCTACATAGTTGGCCAAGTTGTGCACTAACCATGTGTAACTACTAGAGACATTGTAAACCATTCTTAAGTAGAATTCATGTTTAAAGAAACCATGTGATTACAATTTGATTGGATTGTTAAAAGTAATAGATTCACCATCATAGTTTTTTCATAGTTTCTACTAACTTTTTGCTAGTTGTGCGCCATTAAAAAATATTACAAATTCAAAATTTTAAAAATATGTTTTCTATAAAATATAAAATTATGAAAAATATAATTAATTAATTAAAAAAAATTTATATATCATGGAAAGAAGGTGAAAATTATTCCCCACATGATTCTCTATACCCCTGGAAGGTCAAAATAGATTCGGTAGAGCAAGAATAAAGAAAGGATTAACTACTACTCAAAATGAGACCATAAAACTATAAGGTTGAATAACCACATAAAATATGTTCAAAAATAGGAACTCCAAAACCCAAAAAAGATAAGATATAATCCTAAAAAGAAATCCAATAATATAATTAAATGTCGATCAATATCAAGAAACGTAAAACATCAAATGAGATAGTTATAAGAGAATGAGAATCTCACAACTACAAACAAAACCTCAAAACAACGAACACTCTGACCCCTAACATGAAATCACTAAATAGAATTATAATGGTCTATCTAGGATCTCTATGACAATATTTCATAAAAACCTCTATCAAAATCTACCAGAGTACTATTATTGTGGTCAGATAGAACTAAAAAATAATAATTCCCCGTTAAGAGTAATCGGAAACCATGTTCCCCATGATATTTTTCTATAATGGCCTCCCCATTAATTAAAACTCTAGTCAAACCATTATTTTCAAAATATAAACTAACTCATGAGTCTTAATTAAATATAAAAAATAGGGTTAGAGACACAGAAAACAATACACACCATCATTCCCTAACTACAACATTCATAATTTTTTAAAAAATCACTACCATTCAAAATTGGGTTCTCAAAACATACACAATATCATTTCTATCCCAATAAAAGAAATCAAATGCAATTCAAAAAAAAGGTATGGGACATTTTAAAGAAAAAAATTTAAACTAAGTCTAATTCAGCATCATGCTTATTTAAATAGGATGATGGTCCTTTGAAGGGGTAGATTTTCCTCCATTCCACTTCCAAGAAACAAATTAGAAAAACCATTATATATAGCCCATGTATCCACATATACAATGGGTATTTGGTGCTTTATAGAATAAAGATGTATTTTTTCCTAACATTTAACATTGATGTAACATATAGAGATTACTTTTTCCTGATTCTTGTGGGAATAGACATAAAGACCAATTTTTAAAACTTCCAAACATTATTGAAAAATCTACCTTCTATTTCCCTACACAGGAACCACATAAAATATCCCTTTGATAGAAATAACAGCAACAATATTTTTATCTCATGCTAAACTATCCATGGTTTGAATATCCATCCTAACTGCTTCTTCATATGTTTTGGGGAATGAAGACACTACCTGAAATTGTCCAAAAATACCCATTTTCAACGAATCGTGCATTTAAGGATTTATCCTTTTTAGGCTCTATGAGGTATGGAACTAGCATCAAAAATATCTTAGTGAATTTACAAACCATTGAATATCCTCAAATAAGTTGTTATAATTTTATTTCCTTTGGCACCTTCAATATTTTGTGGAATACATTTTGGATAGAAATATCCTTAAAGCTTTAGCATGAGTGGACTTGTCGTGGCTTGGACTAGAAAATAGACATCCACCACTTATTGATAAATAATTATAGCATAAAGGTCATAATAATGAGATTAAAAGTCTTGGGATATCAAATTTAACAATGTTCTACTCAATAACTCGCAACCACTACATAGCTTTCCCTAGTTACTAATATCTAAATAAATGATATGGTTTCATCTTTCAAAACCTCTAAATTAATTGGTGATACTAAGTACCACTAGATTCTATATTTTGAACATAAAATCATGAAGACTAAGATGAGACTCAATCAATAAAACACATGGAATAGAATATCCACCAATAGATCCTCTTTAAGATTCTTTAGCTCTTATTGGGGGAATAATCTATATAAAAATAGTCAAAATTCATCATAGAAAAAAATTACATAGATAAAAACCCCGAACTCAAAAGATTATTTAAAGAACACTTCCAGTATAACCACAATAAAAAATCTGAAAAGAAAATTCCCAAAACATCCAAGAATACTCACTCTACAAAGTATCTATATTTTCTTTTTTCAAACACTTTATGAATTTAAATAAAATGTTAAGAGGTTGGGCACATTACAAGGTAATTCCTTGAAGCCTGGCGTCTATACATTCCATACCTTCTTATGTCCACATCCACCCATATGAATAAACATCCTCTTTCAAAACACATACATCCATATATATTTGAGAACTCATAGGAATATCAAGGGTCAAATAAATAAAAAAATTCACTTTCCAATCCATTCTTGAAATACTCAAATCAACATTTAAAGTCACCTATTATCAGAAATTCAAAATTAATATACATTACCAATTTAACTTTACTTACCTATTTCACAAAAATATTAAAAATCCAAAATAATTTCCATTTCATTTGAAAATAAATCATGTTTTTTATTTTATATATATATATATCTTTGTTAAACAAGTAATCATTATAAAATAAATATAAACAAACCAAAATTAAGTTAAACTTCTAACAAGGATTAAGGGTATTAACCAAACAGTCAAATCCTTAAATTCCAAACGTTTTAAAACAAAAATTATAGATCACGGTTTAGGAACATGGATAAAAAGACTATGTGCTAACTATTTCAGCACACATATGGTCAATAGAAGAAGTTGTAGAGTCTATGCACGGTCCTCTAGATTGTTTTTAGAAAATACACACCCTCTAAATCACTCCAAAACCCACTCGAAGTGCAATTTCTGCTCAAAATAACCTACCAATTATTATTGATAATTATTTAGACTGGAATCCTCAAAAAATATCCAAGTTACAAGCTCATATTTGAGACACAAACATCCCTAATGTTTTTATGAATAGGTGTTTATCAAGAACCTACACATGACAACCAAGTTTAATTATGAAAATCAAATATCTAAACTACTAGAATACTCCAAATAATTAGGGCGAAAATACTCTAATAAAATTTTATCATGAACCATCTTGGGTCAACCATAAACTAGGAACCCAAGAGGATCAGTGACAAGGTCCAAGAGGCATTCCTGGCCCTCACCAGATGGAAAACACTATTGAGTATCACATATATCTTATTTGGGAATTACTTATCCTATAAATTAAAGTTAAATAATTCAAAAATAAAATAAAAGAAAAAAATGGAAGTGAAAAGGAAATAAAAACAACTACAGATACCTGCAAGTGACCTCAAGGGTATCCTCTGGCCCTAGGACCATGATTTCTTAATGATCGATCCAAAAGTGGGATAACTCATTGTCTTCAATGGATATGGAAATAACTAGGCTTAATCGAACAACATAAAAGCTAATAAAAAATAATGATAAAAATAATCCCTAAATCGGGTTAGGGTACATCTGTGGTGTGTGAATAATAGAGGATAAGAGAAAATGAAAGGGTAAAACATGAATAAATTAGATATTAGTAGGATAAACCCTTACTAGTTAAGTTCTCTGTTATAAATGGGAGGTAAAACTCAATAGAGGAGAGTTGGGAAGAGGGATGTCACACATGAAGAATCCCCCTAGACAAGCATGTCAATAATGTTGGATAGGGGATGGGTGTTGTGATAAATTTAGGGGGTCCCCCTTGGACACCCCACATGGGCAAGGCACATAGCTAGAGAAACCATTTACCATCTATGCATTCGTCTTTTTAATAGTCACAGATGCACCCACACAATTTGGGCATGGTTTCTACCAGTCATGCACCAATACCCAAAATTCCAATTTTTATAATTAATAAACTTATTTGGGCTAAAAATAAAAACTTAATCTTAATATAATTAATTTACTAAAAATAATTAATAATTCAATGTAAGAGTGTGGAAGTGAATACTTGGTCAAGTGATTTTTATGTGATCTGGGATATTTTGTAATTTTTCTACAACTCAATCCTATAGAAATACCATAGTGGAATTGTCAGAGAAGGATTTATACCTTTTATTTCATAGTTTGATTGATGATAAGTTGGTATAACATTCCTATATCATTCTCATGATATGGTATAGAAGAAATATGTTTCATAAAAAACTAAATTCCATCTAAGGTGTTCAAAAACACAATATGTAAAATAGAGACTATGAGGCATCCAAATATGTCATTTATAAGGATTTTGAGGTTCTGTATTATATGTAAAATTCATGGATTATGGTGAACCATATATTAATTAATAAATTCATTTTTTGGATATTTATCCTATGAAAATTGTGAGATATTATTTCTACTACATTACTAAGGAAAAGATATTTTTATTTCAATTCAGTACATTATATGAAAGAAAACATATAAATCATTTTTTAAATGAGACTAAAAGTTTATTAGGAGAAGTTAAAATAAAATATAAAGGAAAGATCCCAAATTTTGTAAGTGAATTTTTTCCATAAGAGTTGATAGAAATAGAACCTTCAGTGGTCACACTATAACCTTGAAGTACTGGTGTTATTCTTTTTGATCATGAGATATATGGACTTCTTATAAATAATTATAATGATAAATAATTCTAAGAATATTAACCAACATCCCACATATTGTACATTGAGAGATATAATTCTGTGAAAATATTAATGGATATTATATCTATGATAGACTCTATGTACACTAACCAAGATTATAACATGCTAGATTCACATAAAGGGGAAGACCCAAAAGGTGCAAGTGGGTTTCATGTAATAAAATTTTAATGGATGGTACAATATCTACACATAAATCATAACTAGTTTTAAATGGTTATAAAACACAAATGGTATTAACTACAAGAATATAGGATGGGGTTAATGCCACTTTTTATTAATGAAAGAAACCCACCGTTTTAACTGGTTTGAGAGGTAACCCAATATACTTTCTTTAAGGCCTAGTGGAAAAAATCCTAATATATTGGTATGTGTGACCCAAAGCCCCTAAAAATCATTTCTTTGAAGTTTGTAACCATGATTTTTTTTCAATACTTTACCTATTGTTCATTCCTACTACTGAAATCATATGATTTCCAGCAACCCTATGCCACCCATGGAAACTACCATCATGGCCTTGTGTACATCCCTCCAACACCTTGTAGTCAATAATATACATCTATCATCAATCACCACACATCAAACATGTCCATCACCCACAAAATTCCCCCACCATCTTTCCCTATAATATATCTCCCTAGAAAGCTGACAGACAATACTAGATGTACACAAATATTTTGTGTAAAAAAGGCCCAAACCCCCATATAAATCTTTTTAATTTTTTAGTTTGGAGGATTGAACCCCTAATGAGGATACAAAGTAGCAAAGCCCATTCCACTTTAATAGTTGTTATCCCATTAGAAGGATACCTTGTCACTAATATTAATGATAAATTCCCCTCAGATGTTTCTTTTATTGGTTTCACATATTAATTTTACGATATATTAAATGAAATTAAAAAGTACATCACATAAAATATATTTTGTCGGTGAAGTCTATATGATCCAACCATATTGTTTTGATGTGACTAATTATTATACTTATGTATACAAGTTATTACGGTCCACTTATGGGTTGATGTAAGATCCCGGATCTTGGAAAGGTATGTTATCATTTATGTTTTGGTTTTAATCCCTTGTTTTGTTTAATTAAGTGATTCCCGAGGTCCTTAATGAGGCTAGTGGGTGTTCTTGAAGTTCCCAGTCATGATCTAAGTATCACTGAGAGGGGGAGGGGTGAATTAGTGATATATTTTTCATTCTATGTTTCCCTCTTTTTGAAACAACCTTCGCCTCCTGTAAAAGAGTTTATTACCTGCTAAACTTGCATAACCACAAGAACACAATATTTACAAGGTTCACTACTCAACAAGAGTAGCTACGTACTTGGTATAATACGGAAACAATCTAGTTCCACACAATCCACTAGAAAACAGTCTTTTGATGTAGAATACAATGAGTAGGATATACCCTTACACTCATGTAACACTTGGAAAACAATACTCAAGTGTGTGTGCACCCTCTTAGCACAAATAGGGAATTACAGTATCTCAGTGCTTCTTTACAATTAAACAGTTGTATTCTCTGAAGTACAAATCTTCACATTTTTACCTAGAAGCAAGTAAGAACTCCCATACGCACAACTGAGTATGTGCAAAGACCCCAAATTTTTTGCGCATCCTTTAAGATACCTTGCGAGCAATTCAAATTGGTTACACTTAAAAATTCCTTTTTGGTGTGAAAATATTTTTCGCGCAACTTCCCTTTTCTATAAACCTTTTCTATTTTCATACAACTTCTTAATTTTTGCGCAACACCCTTTTTTCACAAAAATTTGTCTCTTTTTCATGCAGTTGTCCTATTTTTGCGGAAAATCCTTTCATTTCGCGCTACTCACTTAGGGTAAAATTTTAGGTGCACCAGAGCTCGGGATTTCTTCTAGGTGTCGAGCATTGAAAAATGAGAGGGGTTCACCTCATATTTATATGCCTTTTTAACCCTACGTGAAAAACACTAATCTGCGTGTAAAACCCTCTTCATGCGCATAAAAACTCTTTCACGAAACATTATATTTCATGTTATTCTCCAATTTTTCACACACTTCATGCCTTTGCCAATTTTCGAGCTTCTGATCTCAAAACACCTCTTGGGAGAAAAACTTCATTCCTCTATTTCGCACACCGCATTATTTTTCATGCATCTGGATAATATTTCACGGATCCCGCACATATTGCGTATAACCTTTTTGTTTTTCATGCATCCCACTGATTTTTCGCGCATCACGCTACTATATCGTGTAGCCGTCATTTTTTTGCGCACTCTGCCCAATTTTTCACGTACTTCATGCCTTTTCCATTTTTCAATGTTCTGACCTTGAATCATGCCTTGCACGGATAAATCAAAACCATATTCAATCTTGTTCACATCATCTATTGACAAAAACACATTTCTTCATCTCCCGACTTTCAAGGCCTAAAATTTGGAAAACACTGGGAAACAGAGCCACCTTAAACTGTTATTTTCTATCACCTCCATATTGTCTGTTCCTTTGTCATTTATCTCTTCACTGCTTCCCATAACCATTCTTTAGCTTTCATCACGAACCCCACTATCGTGATATATATCCTTTGACAGATCAGATTTAGCACCGTCAGAGTTATAATAGGAAGTATTGAAACTATTGTATCTTCCAGTAGCATCATTCCTTCTAATCAAAACTCTATATAACTGGAATCATCATTTCTCCCCTTTCCTTCATAAGGATTTCATCACAAGTTATCCTAAATTATGATATTTGTTAAATACAAATTACCAAAGAATCATTTGTTTTCAATTCATTTACAAAGTGAGTTGATTTGTCTTCTTTGACAATAAAAGACAACACTCTGTAAAAGCTAACTCTTCAAACTTCCTTCTCCATCCAAATTGGTCCCAATAGTTCTAAGGGTTCATGACACAAAAATGGACAGAAGGGGGTTTTCTGTGTAGGTCTCATAGTCTGTACATGGTTAGTTCTAACCATGTATATAACCCATGAAACTATGCAGGATGTGGAATTTTGGACAGTGTCCTCCACACGATTTTCTCACAGTTTGTCAAACCGTGTGGGTCAACCGTGTTTCCCATATTCTTTTAAAAAATAAAAAAATTTCCAACTTCAGGATTTTTACCCCTACCTTGGATTTCACCTCATTCACCTCTCTTCACCATAGGAATGAAAAAAAATTCACAAGGGCATAAAGAGATCAATCCCCTTCATTTTTAAGGTTTTTTTGGTGCCATTGGTTCTGGATCAATGTTTTGAGGAAGGATAATACCATCCTTGATTATCATGTGATTTTAGGGTTCGTATCTTCTTGTCCTATAATTATGAAGCGCTAAAACCATAATCCTTGGGTGAGATTTAGGTTGAAGCTTTAAAGTTTGGTTGAAGTGGATCTAACGGATCAATTAAGAGTGTGTTCACCCTAGGAATCGAGGTAGGTTCTGTACAAGTTATATCCCATGGTATATTTGTGGATTTGTGCATGTGTGGTTTTGTTCTTGGGTGTATCTTGGTATGTTTTGATCACCCTTGGAATTTTTAGGTTAAATAGTTATTAAAAAGGTAAATTTAGACCCTTAAAATCCTCATAGGATGAGTCGAGGTTGATGAGATTATTCTAAGGCCACCCATGGGTTGTTCCAACTTTCCCAGACCAAGGGATTTGTGGGGAACATGTGAGATTGTTGTGTGTTATGTAGATCCTTTGAAAAACATGTTGATGTTATTGATGGTGTTGGAGTAGAATGTAGGTTGTTTAGCTAGGCTCAATAATAAAAACCAAATGGGTATTATGTTAACATCTAAGGGGTTCATATGGTTTGGCACATGATAATGAAGAATGGATAAATGGTTTGATATGTGAAAATGATTAAAGACCATAAGGGAATGAATTATGAGTCTTGTAATAAAGCCTAGTGAGTTATGCACAATGAATGAATTCTTAGTGAGATAAGCATAATAAAAAGGGGAAACAGGCTAAGTGGTTTAATGATGTGAAATGTGGTAAATGTATTAATGGTTTAAGGCATGGTATTAACTCTTTTGTTTTTGTTATGATTTATGGTACCATGGGAAAAGGTTGTGATGTTTTGTAAATGATTAATATATATACATATATATATCATGTACACATGGCTTGGTAGAGTGGGGTATTGACTTGAGGTTCTATGTCCACCACTCAAGTCGGATTGAGGCTCTAAAATTCACCATTAATGCTTGGGTTAGGGAAAGGGAATGAGGCTCTAAACTTCACCACTAATTCTTGGGTTAGGGAAAGGGAATGAGGCTCTATTCCCTTAATACATTCATCCACCCAGAATGAGGCTTTAAAGGGAGGATATGGATTTCATGAGGAAGTTAGTCCTAGTGAGATAGGATAATAGTGTGTTTTTTCATTAGGTATGTGATTGTGTACTTTAAGCCCGTGTAACTTTTTATGCTTAATGAAAACATGTTAAAAGTGTTGGAAATTTCAAGTAATGGGAAATGCGATTAAATGTTAAGATATATAAATGGTAATAAATGTTTCTAATAGGCCTAAACCATATAAGGATCTTAAATCCTTTCCTTTTAATTTATTATTCATATCCCTTTTTCATGCACAATTGTTTAGAGTAGATATATTGTAGACACCATTGGTGGTGGCCTACAGAGTTGTACTCCAACATGCTTGGACCGTCGTTGGGTACCCGTGAAGATATCTTGTTTTCAGGTCAGGAGAAGGGAAAAGACCCTTTCTAGGTTGTTGGGATGGCATGGGTGTATGTGGGGGAGGACCCGAACATGGTGTTGGGACTATTGTGTGGATTTTGTAGTTTGTCTTCATTTTGGGTTTTGTTCACTTTTTCACTTGTATCATGGCATGATATATTTACTATTGGACATGGTTGTACCCATTTCGGTAATGGTTTTTTATTCATACTCTGGTATTACTAGTTTTTATTTCACTATTTTGTTTCTATTTTGTTGTGGCTCACTCTGATAAAAAGGGGGTATAGTATACCTAATTAACTATTTGGACCCCTGGTACTAGTCCATAACCTTTGGCGTACAGGGAGGATCCCATAATATTATGTAACCACCAGGCTCAAAGAACTAGTTTAGTGGCTTCTGGGTCAGGGATGTTACAATGTTATATCCTAGGAGGTCTTTCTTCTCTTTCTTTATATCCTTGTTATTTGGGGATGGTAGACAGGAGGTTAGGAAAGTGTCTGTCCTTGGTAATGAGATCGTTCTTGGGAGTAGTTGTCCCATGTATTGGGTAAACCCAAGACACCCAGGGTGGGAATTGTTGTTATTGATTATGCGATGTTACATTTGATGATATTTCACCATTTCGTGATGCACATGTTGTGTAATGTAATGGTTTAATTATATCAGGCTCTTGGAATCAATGGAATGTGGATGTGTATTCACGAATATTGTAGTCACCTAGATAGATAGGTGACATGAATCATGGTAGGCGCACATAAATTGGGTGTGTGAGGCATGAAAGATAGAATGCACCTTTGATCTTGGTAATTAAAAAGGATAAAGTTTTGTAAACAAAACAATGAAAGTGGGTGAAGATAAAAGATTAAGAATTGATAATTAATAAAATATGTGTAATTATGGGATTTTAATGAATTGAAAATGTTTTTTGTAACATGTTGTGTGAGCCCTGTAGTGGTGTATGGTTTTTTCCCCGTATGGGCCATGGCCCTCGATAGGTATGGTCAGGGTGACGTATTCAGAATGTTAATGTTTGTTGTGATGATGTATGTATTGATGTTTTTTGTCACTGGTGAAGAGCCTTCTTGTTATGGTGTTCAGAATTTTTTATGGTATGTGTTCTAAACCTCATGTTTGACAATGTTGAGAAATACCACCACGACATCAAGAGCTAGTTTGGCAACAAGAGGATGTTGCAGAGAACACTCCTCCTATAGAGAATCAAGAGATTGTGGTGATCCAGGAAGGTATAGATGAGTATTTCAAAGATAACATGTCTCATATTATTAAGATGAAGGATCAGGACCCATTTCGGGTAGCTGCGAGTATGTTTGAGTGGACCAGAGAGTTTCAGTTATAACACTCTATGACCATTATCAGAGAGGGTGGGCCAAAGGCAGCAGAGTTCTGGATAGAGTATGTCAAAATGATACTTGATCATCTAGAGACTCCTAATGGGAAGCGAGTCAAGTTGGAAGCTTATATATTGTGGGGAAAGGCAAAGCATTGGTGGGACATCCTCGCTCAGACTAAGTAGGCTGAGGGGATGTTGTGGAAAGATTTCCAGTAAAATTTTCTAGAGAATTTTTACCCAAAGACTTTGAGGAAAAAGTAGGCTTCAAAGTTCATGAGCCTGAATCAGGGATCAATCTTAATAATAGAGTATGTTGGCGGCTTTACTGACCTGCAAATATTTGTTCTAGCATTGGTGGGGTATGAGGCAGTAGTTACGAGGTGTTTCCAAGATGTTTTGATACACGATATCATGTCTTAGGTGAATATATTCCTCCTGAAAACGTTTATAGAGGTAGTGGATCAAGCGCTAATCTCATAATGAAAACTGAAGGATGATTCAAGTAGAAGGTTTGTCGTGCAAGATGGGAAGACCAGTGGTATAGTTTCTGATGGACGAAAGCATCATTTTGGATGTTCTCTGTAGGGTGGAAGTGTGCAAGGTGGTCAGAAGAGAGGGTCAGCCTCTCAGGGTGGTGATCAGGTGTTCTTATTTCAGTCTGGTTGGTCGGGGGACATGCGTGTCCAGTGTCCTCGACCTCTAGTTGAGTGTCAGTTGTGCGGTATATTGGTACATGTGTAGAGGTTCTGTAGGAACCCTCAGTAGGTGAGCATGAATGTTGGTTACAGGAAGATGCCAAAGGGATTAAAGGGACCAGTTTCTCCATATCAGGCAGGAAGTTGGTGCTCCCTTGGTGTACTGGAAGGGGTGGTGGACGTGGAACTCTAGGGTAGGATCACCCGCATCAGTAGGGAAGTGAAGTGCAGGGCACACAAGTGGGAGACCAGGGTGGTGGGGTAGGTCAGCTTCATGTAGTTCAGTCGGCACTTGGTGATAGTGAGGTTGGGACATTGACTATTTGAGGTACAATCCTTGTAGACTCTATTCTTTATAGTGTGTTGTTTGACAATAATAGCACACACTCTTTTATTTCAGCTCAGTTGGTGGTAGCATTAGGTTTTCCTATGGAAATTGTGTGTGGGGTTATATCAATTGACACTCTATTGGGTGTGTGATATTATGATATTAGGAAGTATAAGGTATGTGCTCTGGAATTTAATGGGTACATTTTCCTCTGGGACTTGTTCATTCTTGAGATGTTGGGATTTTACCTGATCTTGGGTATGGATTGGTTTGTGTTTTATCAGGCGCACATAGATTTTTACCGTCTCAAGGTATCATTCAGGTCACATGAGGACGGCACTTATGTCCATCATAGAGAATGGGATGTTTGAGAGGGTTGTGCAGGTCTATTTTGTCAGTAGTTTGGTAGGATTATTACTCATGTATCATGTCTTGTTCTTGACAGAGGGGAACAGTCTGTCTTCCCTCCAGTAGTGGTTTAGTTTTAGGATTTGTTTCGTACGGGTTTTATGGGGTTGCCACCTGAGAGGGATGTTGAGTTCAGGATTGAGCAGGTACCAGGAGCGGAGCCAGTTCCTATTCCTCCATACCGAATTCCACCAGTAGAACACAAGAATTTAAAGGTTCAGCGTGAGGATCTGTAGTGTAAGGGGTTCATATGCCCAAGAATGTCTCCTTGGGGATCTTCTGTGGTTTTTGCAAATAAGGATGACAGTTTGTAATGGTTGTGTGTTGAATATCAAAAATTAACTGAGATAACGGTAGAAAATCAGTACCTCTTCCATGAATTGATGACATGTTGGACCAATTGAGGGGTTTATCGATGTTTTAAAAGATTGATCTGAGATCTAGTTATCACCAGTTGAGGGTGAGGCCTTCTGATGTACCACTGACAGTTTTCAAGAGTCGGTGCGGCTTGTTTGATTTTGTGGTCATTCCTTTCAATTTGACCAACACACCAGCACGGTTCATGGATTTGATGAACTGAATATTTCAACCTTATCTAGATTATTTTTTGGATGTATTTTTTGAATACATATTCTTGTACTCTAAATCTCATGATGATCATTCCCAATATCTTAACATCGTTCGGAGTACACTATGAGAGCATCGACTATACGACAAGCTGTCAAAGTGTCAGCTCTAGATTGGAGAAGTTAATTTTCTAGGTTCCATAATCTCTTAGTCAAGTGTGTCATTAGATCTAGAGATAGTGCAGGCTTTCATAAATTGGGAGCTTCCCAAGAGTGTTTTAGATTTTCGTAGTTTTCTGGGTTTGGTCGGGTATTATCGGAGGTTCATCCAAGATTTATCTCTCTTGGCAACACCACTATTAGGCTTGACCAAGAAGGTAATCAAGTTGGAGTAGTTTGAGGCTTGTGATAATTCCTTTAAATATTTGAAAAAGTGATTGAAGACCACACCAATCTTGTTCTTACATGATCCAGGTATGAAGTTTGTCCTATTTTGTGATGCATCTGGTATCGAGCTTGGGGCTGTGTTGATGCAAGATGAGCGGGATGTTGCTTATGGGTCAAGTTAATTGAGACCCAATGAGTGGAACTATCCCACTCATGATCTTGATTTGTCTATAATATTTTATGCATTAATGTTATGGAGGAACTATATGTAGGGGAAACTGTTCACACTGTATACAGATCACAATATTCTAAAGTATAACTTTTAGCAGTGGGATTTGAATCTTCAGCAGTGAATGTGGGTTGATTATCTCTAGTATTTTGACATTTAGATGGTATATAAACCAGGGAAAGGGAAAAATTTTGTTGATTGTTTGAGATGGAAGGATCAGAACCTGATGGTTCAGGAACCCAGCACCGAGTGGAAGGTGATGGCTTTGTTCGCGATGATGCAGCTGGAGGTGCTGGAAGAAAGCAATTAGGAAAATATTGCTTCTATGGCAGTTCAATCAACACATTTGGGATGATTTAGGAAATTTCATCTTGATGAACATGAATGTTTGGACATGACGGAAATTCATAAAGGTGGGGAGCCACCTTTTCGATGGACCTTCGGTGTAGATGGGGTTTCTTGTATTCATGGTCATGTGGTTGTGTTGGTTGGCATGTGGGAAGAGTTGAAGTGTGAGTTCCATGAATCAAAATGGGCAGTGCATCCTAGTCTTTCCAAGTTGTATCATGATATTTGTAGGTAGTTTTGGTGGCCAGGTATGAAAAAGAACATTGCGGGATTTGTGACACGGTGCCTTACGTGTCAGCAGGATAAGGTCAAACATCAATGCCTAGGTGTTTTGTTACATCAATTTCCCATTACAGAATGAAAGTGGGATGATTTGATTAAGTATTTTTTTGGTTACTTTGAGGACACCTCAAAATAATGATGATTTTTGGGTGTTTTTCGATCGGCTAACAAAAGTGGCTCAGTTCTTACCGATTTAGGAGACTTACATAGTTGACTAGTTGGGTGAGTTGTATGTTCGGTAAATATTACCATTTCAGGGTGTACGGTGAACTAGAGGTCTAGATCATGATCCTCGTTTCACAATAAGATTTTGTAAAGGTTTGAAGAAGGATCTTGGAATGTAGGTGCTTTTGAGTACGTATTTTCACCATCAGACAGATGGGTAGTCGGAGCGTACAACCCAGTGTTAAAAACCATGTTGAGGGAATGTGTCATCGATTTTGGTGGTTCCTGGGAGAAGCACTTGTCGCCTTTTGAATTTTCCGACAACAACAGTTTTCATGCTATAGTCCATATATCACCGTTTGAGGATCTCTATGGGAGGCCTTGTAGGTCTCCACTATGTTGGATGGAAGTTGGTGAATCAGAACTACTAGGACTGAGTCTCGCGCAGGAGTCTTTGAAGAAATTTGAGTGGATTAGGAAGTGGATGGAATCGGCTCAGAGTAGGTAGAAGTCATATGAGGATTAGAGGTGTATACCTCTTGAGTTCAAGGTGGGTGATATTGTGTTCCTTAGGGTGTCTCCAAGGTTGGGTCACCAACGGATTCAGAAGTAAGGAAAGTTGGTGCCTAGGTATGTGGGGTCGTTTGAGATTGTGGAGAGGATTGGGCTGGTGGCGTACCTATTGGATCGTCCACTATGGTATAGATGGATGCATGATTTCTTTCATGTGTCATATCTTCGGCAACATCACCCTGACCCATATCAATTTTTAGATGTTGCTAATGTTGTGATTGATGTTGATGCGTCCTTTGAGGAACATTTGGTTTGTGTCGTGGACCACAGTGAGAAAGACTTGCAGGGCAAGGTTGGCCTCTTAGACCAAGTAAAATGGTAACAAGGGAAGGTTCAGAAATAATCTTGGGAGTGGTAATCAGATATGTGGTCTCAGTGTCCCAATCTATTTTCCTTGGAAGTTCAATAAAGCTTGGGATCTGGGCTTGAGGATGAGTAGTTTTAAGGTGGAGAGGTTTCAAGATCCTAAATATTGGAAAGGTATGTTCTCATTTCATTTTTTGTTTCAATCCCTTATTTGGTTAATTAAGTGATTCCCAATGTCCTTAAGGAGGATCGAGGGTGTCATGATGGTTCGAGACACGAAAAATGGAGAAAATGGGTTTTTTGGGTACGTTGCACGGTTCGCGCACCATTAGTGAAAATCATGCGGATAGCCCCAAAAACCGTGCAGGAGGTGGGATTTTGATAGTGGCCTTCAAGCAGTTTGCGCATGGTTTTGAAAATCATTCGGGTTAACCGTGCAACCTAGAATCTTTTAAAATTTTAAAAAATTTACACTCTGGGGTTTTTAACCCCAACTCAGGATTTCATCCTCATTCACCCCTATTCACCCTATGAATGAACCAAATCTACCTAGGGATCCAAGAGATCAATATCCTTGATTTCTAAGGCTTTTCTGGTGTCTGGTTGTAGATCGATGTTCCAAGTAAGGCTAATCCCATTCTTGCTTCACTTTTGAGTTTAGGGTTTGTATCTTATTCTCCTCTCTTTATGAAGCTCTAAAACCCTACTCTTTGGGTGAGATTTTGGTTGATGCTTGAAATGATAGTTGAATCATAATCTAAGGTCTTCATTAAGAGTGTGTTCACCCATAAAATTGAGGTAGTGGTTTACAATTTATATCCCATGGTTTATTTCTGGATTTGTGCATGTGTGGTTTTGTTCTTAGGTGTCCCTTTGTATGTTTTGAACACCCTTGGCATGTTTAGATAAAATGGTTATTAAAACGTTATGTGTAGACCCCCACGATCCACATGGGATGCATTGAGGTTGATAAAAATAAACTACGGAACCAATGGGATGTGCCTTCTTTCCCAGACCTAAAGAATTGTGGGGAACAGGTGAGATTGTTGGGTGTTATGTAGATCCTTTGATAAACATGTTGATGGGATTGATGGTGTTAGAGAATAAGCAAAGTGGTGCACCTAGGATTATTAATAATAACCTAACGGATATTGGGTTAACATGGAAGAGGTTCATATGGGTTGACACATGAGAATTATGAATAGATAAATGGGTTAATATGGGGAAATTATTAAAGACCATAAGAGAATGGATTATGAGTATATTATTGAAGCCTAGTGAGTTAGGCATAGTGAACAAATTCTTAGTGACATAAGCATAATAAAAAGGGTAATAAGGCTAAGTGGATAGATGATGTGAAATGTGGTATGTGTGCTAATGGGTTAAGGCATGGTATTGAATCTTATGTTATTGTTATGATTTATGTTTTATTTGTCAAAGGTTGTGATGTTGTGTGAATGGATAAATAATATATATATATATATATATATATCATGTGCGCATGGCTTGGTATAGAGGGGCATTGACTTGAGGTTCTACACCCATGGATCAAGTTGGACTGGGGCACTAAACTACCCCCTAATGCACTCATTGGGGAAGGGGACTAAGGCTCAATTCCCCTAACAATTTCATCCACCCGAACTAAGGCTTTGAGGTGAGGATATGGTTTTCATGAGGAAGTTAGACCTAGTGATATAGGATAATGTGGTGTTTTTTCTCATGTATGTGATTGTGTAATTTAAGACCATGTAACTTGTGGTGCTTGATGAACCCATCTTTAAAGTGTTCGAAATGGTAAGTATTGGGAAATGGGATGAAATGGTAAGATATGGAAATGGTAATAAATGTTATTAATGGACATAAACCAGCTAAGGCAATTAATAATTTCCTTATAATTTATTATTCATATCCATTTTTCATGCACAAATGTTTCTACCAGATATTTTGTAGACACAGTTGGTAGTGGACTAGTGATTTGTACTCACACCCTTCTTGGGCTGTCGTTGGGTCCCCAAGCAGACTTCATGTTTGCAGTTCAGGAGACAGTAAAATCCCCTTTTTTGGATGTTGGGATGGAATGAGTGTACGTGGAGGATGACCCAGACTTGGTGTCGAGTCTATTTGGTGGATTTTCTATTTTGTCTTCATTTTGGGTTTTGTTCACTTTTTCACTTGTAGAATGACATGAAATATTTACTATTGTACATGGTTGTACCCATTTCAAGGAATGATTGTTTATGCATACACTGGTATTATTGGTTGTTATTTCACAATTTTTGTTATCATCTACTGTTGATCACTCGGATAAAAGGGGCATAGTCTCTCCAATTTACTATTTGGACCCCCACAGCTAGTCGGAAACCATTGGCGTATGGGGAGGCGTGCTTCAGGTTATGTAACCACCCATCTCAGAGCATCAGTTTAGTGGCTTCTGGGTCAAGGACATTACAGTTGAACAACCCCTTTTTAATCTAGAACATCTAGTTTTATGATAATATCTAAAAATGTGGATAGATCAATAATGAGGATGATTCTTATGAATAAAATAAGGGTAGTAAGACTGTAGTCATATTTATGGTGTCTAAAGATGATGACACGCTTCTAATTATATATTATTTTCAGGCATTAAATTCTATATATGAATCGTTAGGAAATTTCTTCTTGAAAACAATTGGCAAAGTTTATTAGATAATGGGTATGAGTATCTATTGATATAAATATAAAATGATTCTTTGATTGAGTTATAGATCTTATATTTGGAAGGTAATAAAGAGGATTGTCATAGAGAAATATAAAAATATTTATTTACTAATATTTTAAGATATTAGTTTTAAGAGAACTCAATTTCCATAGATAGAGTTGTAAATGAAAAATATTCATAGGATTCCTTGTAAAACATCCATGCGAACTATCATATATTCCATGTTCTGTATCTAGAAATATTTTTTTTATATATTTTTATAATAACTAAAATATACTAATCCAATTATTTTCAGATCCACTATATTATTAAAAATAATATCCTTAAGTAAGAGATAAAAACTAATTATTTTTATTGACCTTTGGTGGTAAAAAAAGGGTCTCGTTATATAGGGTTAAATTGGTGATAGTTTCAAAAATGTTAAGGATAATATGATATCTCAATATATTTTTACTTTTTTCCACAACAGTGGATATACTATTTAGATGAACTCTAAAAAATTAACCATATAGGATATTAAAATAGGGGTAGGGTACATAGTTATATCATATTATTTAAATGAAGTTATTGGGATCATTAATTTTATCATAAGATATTTGGTTATTACTACCATTTTTACAGTGATTGAGCTTAGTCTGATAATAATTAAGTTTTTTCCCAAGAAATATAACATAACATTTGAGAATCAATTGACATGTATGATATAGAAATATATTTCATGAATATAAAATGGAATATAGTTAATGTATTAATAAAGCCACCAAAATTGTATAAATATAGGAGTTATGTAATATATCCATGTATTAGATACATGATATTTTAAATTTAATGGTGTTTTTCAATGAAAATTTATAATAATTATATAATAAATTCAATACATATTTATCATTAACTTATATTTTATATTTATTTAACATAAATATAGTATTGATAAACCCCCCTCAAAATATGAAATTCAGTTGCCCCCAATTGGAGATCATCAAATAGTATTTTGGGTTTTGAGGGAATTCCAATCTTAGAATTAGTATATTATCAAATATAATATAGAGTGAACTAATTATATAATATGTTGAGACTTTTTATCCATACTAACCCACAAAACTATATCACATGGAATTTCATTTGGACATAAATATACTATTTATTGTATACCTTATATGAATCTCTTTTACCAGAGGTTGACATGATATTTATATTTTTTACCTTCTTAGTTTAATACCTTAATTAAACCAATCTATGGTTTGATCTAATCAAAGAGTGGTCAGGTATGTTTTTGATAATCTCATCAATTGAATTTGACCAATATAGTATTTCCCCTCTTGCATGAGATGTTTGTAATTTATGAACTTTATTGAAATAGATTGAGGAAGTATAAGACCATGATTATTTGAGTGAAATATAATTTGATCAAATAATCATAGGAATAACATATGTTTTAGTCATTTTATAATTTTATCAAATTTTAGGGAATGTATAATGTATGAGTTATCCTATACTAGATTAACATGTTCCATGTCTAGTGATCTCTCAATGTATTAGACAAATATATTTTTTCCCTTCCAATAATTTTTCTATATTTTTAGAGTAACCACTTATATATGATAAGTGGTGTCTGAAATAAATTACACAGCCATGAAAATACCACAATACAAAATTAAACACAATAAAAAAATATAAAAAATATGCAACAAGTGTTGACCTTGTATGTAAAATACAAATATGGGTCAAATCCTTGATCCCAGTGTAGACATTATTTCCATACACGACTAACATCATTTTCTCATGCCCATAACATTAAACCATTTTCTTCTTATCGGCTTCCAAATGTCCGTCAGCACCAATAATTCCTTTTGGAAAGACAAGGGTTAAATCTTAAAATTATATAACCCCACTGGAATCTGCCATTTCCAAAGCAAAACTAAACCACATTAGATATGACCAGAACCAAAAACCACCATCACAACACTTTTAGAATATTCACCCCAAAACCATAGACAAATAGAAAAATAAAAACATCAAACTCGCTACTTCAATTATCATTCTAAAATCAAAAAATGCAAAACAAATAAAAATATGTCTACCACCAGATACTAATAATACTTGATTCCAATGAAAATGGAATTTTCTTTGAAGAAAGTCATTAAAATACCAATAAAACAACCACTACTCTTTCACCACCAAATAAGAGGATGGATACTGGGGAACCATTCCATAAAAACCCACAAAAAAAGATAAATGTGTTCCACAAGAATAATTAAGTCATCTCTAGTAATTACTACCTATAGAATCCCAAACCACTAAAAATTCCTTCACTTCTATCCAAGATATATTCAGTCATAATAGTCTAATATGTAACTGATTAGGAGGAGATTAGAGAAATTTCCTCACACATTAACACCCTTAACCACCCCACATCACCAAGAGGAGACACACAACATTATTTATTAGAAATAGAAAACCTAAGAAATAGAATTATCCAAGACTATCAAAGAGGATATGATACCGAATTATTTCCCTATCATAATCTCAATCCCCTATATTTTCATCATGTCTAAAAAATATAGGTTATCACATCATCGTTTGGGAAAATTGGGCATTAGAGGCAGGTGAATGAAATTACACAGAAACATGAAGAAATAAAACCCTAATAAAACAAAACAATAAAAATTTAGGGAGGAAAACTAAAAGAGGATAAACCAGGGAAAATTCCATATTATGGAATCATTTTGGGAGGGTGAAATCCATAAATCATCAAGAATAAATAATTATATATGCATACATGTGGTGTATGGTGATATATATTGTGTTGGTCATGTTCATATAGATATATGATTATGTTTTACTTATATTGTTTGATGACATTTAACATCTTGAGTAGTAATGAATATTTTATACATTCCTAAATTTTCTTAAGTTTATATATTATAGAATTAAAAATTCATATAGATGTTATGATGGTTTGTGGAGTCTTATGTTAGGCCCTGGAATATAAACTATTTTTTATAAAATTGTTTCATATAAAATGTAGGAGAGATTATATGATATTTATTTAAAAATAAATTTGAATGTATTTCAAATGATTTGTGATAGTTTACATGAATTTGGGGAGATTATTGAATATAAACACTAAATAATATAAAATATAATGGAAGAAGTCACCATTTAATAGTTTATTTTATCTAATAGTATGTGATACTATATTGTGGTGTTTAAGATGAATGATATTGGATATCATTTTGACAATATTCCTAATTTGGTAATCATCGTATACTAAAATTATTTTAAATTATATGGTAATGGTCACACAATTTACTAGTTGAAGAAAGGATTTTAAAATCTCATTTTCTGAATGTCTATCCATTGTAATTTTTATAATGAGAGAACATTGGTTGTTTGTTTCATAATTTAATAAATGGTTAAACTATAACAATATTCCTCATACAAATAATGATTTATATATATTGAGATCATGAATCTCATTTGTTATTGAAGAGATCATTAAATAAATGATAATATCTCAAACACACTTATCTCTCACACTGTTTTCTAAATCTATACAAAGATCTCTATTAAATAACTATGTTATAATATCAAATTTCCGTAAATTATCGTAATTTTTTAATGTATTAGAATCCTCCATGAACCTTTTAAATATTATAGATTCATCCTTGTTCTTATTAGTCAATATTCTAGCTTTGAGTTTCTATTAATCACTTCTAGTTCTTAACTTCTTACACTGTTATGTGGAAAAAAGATGTAAATTTTCCAAATATAATATCTTTAAAACCTCCCATAGAAAGTCCCTCTATATTTTTTTTCAAATTATTTCATTTTGATAATTTCACACCACATAGTTAGTCTGAAAACCAAATAAAATGATATAATAAATTAGTTATTCATGATTTAACAATGGTCTTACAATGAAAATATAATAGGGTCATATAATAAGTTCTATCCCTAAATCATTATTGAAAGAAAAATCTAAATAGGTTACAACTTGATTTAGAATCTCATTTAACACTAGTTCAAAAGCATTATTCCGATTTATACTCATTTTGAAATAAAAATATAATAAAATATTGGATTTTCTAGTTAAATAATGTTTTTTCAATATAACTGTTAATATAAATTACTTAAATAATTTTAAATGTGAATAAAATTTTAATAGACTCTTATTTCAACTAAAGAATCATATTTCAATAATATTGATTGAACTAGGCCATTTTTGTGAAAAATAGTTATTAATATTTCTAAACAATATATTATATGAAATAGATTTTGAAAAATATAAATAATATTATTATTTTATTTATTATTCCTCAAAACTCAATTAAATTTAAATATTATATGTTTAATTCAAACATAATTGAGTCATTTCCAAGGGTTAAATAGTATAATGATTATTTGGGGAAAATATATTATTTACATGGTTCAACAAGGGATTATGAGTGTAAATTTTAATGAGATAAAGGAATAAAATATATAATTAATAAACCATTCATCTATATTTTTTAAAAAAAATTATAAAAAATAAATTATACTAGAATAAATTTGGTGGAACATGCAAATAAAAATCATCAAATTAAAAATTCCAAAACCACATAGATTGAAAATATATGAATGAAATTTACACAATAATTCATATATACATCAAAAAAATCCCTGATATAAAGTGAAACTACACATCCAAAGAATACCTATATGGGGTCTTCTAAAAAAGGGAATTAAATTATTTAGGAGTTTGTTTATGGAGAATGGGTTTATTTTCTAGGATACCCAGGATGATGGGGCAATGGGTTGGGTTATCAAGGATGATGGTGGGGTGTGGGCCTAAGAGGGAGCTATATTATGAGGATATATGTTGTAATGTATTTTGATTCTGGTACATTGGTTAAGGATATAGTTATTGATAGCACTAGAGGGGTGGGTTTAGGCTATATAAAATTCAAGAGGATAAAATCAATGGGATAAGATTGTAATGAACTATCTCGAGTAAACCTATCATATCACCAAGGTTAGACTAACATTGGGATCAAAGAAAATTCGTAGTCACCATGCACATGAGACTAACACTAATGGAATGAGGTCATACCAAATTTTAATGATTTCACCATATCAAATCAATAAACTGATATCATAGATTCCACCCATGAATATGTCATACAATATTCAACCATTTGATAAATTGATATATAAATAAATAGTTTCAAAATATATCCCTACAAAATATGTCAAAAGAAGGAAGATATTACTAAACATCCATGAAGAAATTTATAAACAACCATAAATTAGGATACATTAAATACAGAATACAAAAAAAACTAAAAAAGTGTAAGGTTTCTAATATATTATCATCCCAATGAAACCAAATGTCTGGAAGATACCACATGAACCATCGCATCATGAGTCATGGTCACCACCCAATCATCTAATTAGAAAATACTTGAATACTTTTCTTACAGGACTCAAAAAAATGAGTATCCACCTTTAACATTATCTTTATTTGACAAAATATGGTCTAGAAAAACTCCAAGGTTGCTTTTAAAATGTGTTAATAGACCATTAGTATACGACTATGAATCTATATAACTCCTTTTTTAAAATAAACCCATGGAACTAATTCAAAATAAAATAAAAAATTTATCTTTTTATACGAGTAAGGAAACAAATTGTGATTCAAATTAATTTTTAAAACCAATGAATTTGATAAAAAAATGTCTAAGATTTAATGTAATTAATTCTATATGGGAAACATGTAAGTGAAACATCACAAATGAATGTTAAGTTAGTGAGCTAAAAATTCCTTCAATAAAATAAAAATGTGGATTCCACACTTGATTCTAATATGGTAACTTAGGACCTCATATAAAGATCATTATTGGCCAAAAGTAATAGTGATAGATTTGATCCCCAAAATACCATATTGTCCTAGTCGGGTGGAAAACCCTATACATGGTGTGAACTGAACCATGGGATACTACCTGGTGCTTAATCTAAGATAGTGGGTCACTCATCCTAATTATGCATACAACTACCTTATTTTACCATGTAAATATATTATAAATAGAAAACTCATAACATGAATCATCAATTAAAAAAATTCAACACGTATAATTATTCCACTAAGTCATGTACATGAAAATAATATCAAAAAACCATATCAAATAATCACAATGAAATAAACACGTATATGTTGTAAAAAATAAAAATAATAATAATGAAAAATAATTTAGATAACTAATTTCTCTTAAATAATTTCATTTAGAAATCTATATGAATCAAATCATGTCTTAGAGTCCATTTATCAAATGCCTTTTGTTCATAAAGACGAGGATTAGATGAATGGAACTTGAAAAACATGAAATATTCAATTTATCAAAGATAATCCAAAGCTAAATCAAATTATAATTACATTTTGTTCAAATGGAATTGATAAAGGGACTAAATTAGAATATATAATACTTTGAAAATGAAAGATCTAAGTGCATACCAAATAAAGAAATGTTATGTAGATAAACCTACCTTATTCTGATAAAACCAAGTATCCTTATTCAATTAGTAAGATGTTATGGAAAAGGGACCCTTCACAACCTTGTTATTCAATAATATCATGATTATTTGAGAACTTTTTAAGACCATCTTCACTAGATCCAACTTGGGAAATGTAAAAAAATAACACTGAGGGAGAATGGGAGGATAAATGTGAATAAATAAAAATGAAGTATGAGGGGGTATTTACCATAGGAAATTAAATTGATTTTATAAGGGATAACCAATGGAGGAAAACAGAAGAGGATGAAATTAATCTATTAGGTGGACCTATAAAATTTGAGTGAAGTGAAGATAGAAAAATGTAGAAACACCCCAAAAGAGAAAATTTATAATTTTCAAAAATTTAAGCCTGTATATTTCACATGTTCATGATGCATTTTATTTTTGAAACAATACAGTAATACTGAGATTGATTTAAAAATACCCTATGAAGTATCTATGGTTTGGGAACATGGTTAGATATTTTGGTAACTAATCACACATATTGTTTTAGAATGAAATATCTTCTTATGTATAAATATGAAGCATGATAAGTTCTAATCATGTGAAAAAATTACTTCTTTCACTTTCCTATCATTTTTCATAGTTTAAAACTAAAAAAAAATTGATATATAAAATAATAATTATTGACCACTGACATCCTGAGTGTCATAATTCCCCCAGTATGCCACATTCTACACCCAAAAAGTCATTATAATTCTTGATTATAAAAATGGGGCCATTTCCCCTATCATTAATTCATACACCCATGTCTAATGACTATATTTACCTGACCACCACATCACACAAAAAAAATACTAGATTTTCCCTCAAATGACTTATTCTAGTATTTAGGGATATGCTCTATTTGTTTAACTATAGTGGTTTTGGGTCTAAAAACCCAATCATCTCATTAAATCATATTATATGGGATGGGAAAATATTTCTTCAACTATAGAACATAGATTACATAATGATAGGGTGATTAGAAGGTTTGTACCATTAAATGATATAATACTTTCCAAAGAAGATTTATTATATTAAGTGGCCTGAAATTTTGTTATATACCAGGTATTTATAGAATTATATGTCTTCATATTTATTAATATTTATGAATTAGATAGTAATTTTTTCATTAAAGGCACACTATGATCGATATTGTACGTAACACACAATAATGGGATTCTCCTAAATCTTACATTTTACACAAGACAGAGTTATACCAAAAAATAATACATTATTATAATAATTTTTAATGGTTGTTAACACCAAGTCATTGTATTAGAGGGAATGAAAATAACAAAATATATTACATTCACATGTGTTTATTAAATGTTTTTAATTTATTATATGAAATTTTATAGGCTTAAAATGGGAATAAATCTAATTTTAAGCATAAATACTTTAATATTTTTAAATGGTAGGTTTGTCGTCATTTGATGGAGAACCAATTTTAAATATTGTTTTCTTAACTTTTATATATTCCATTTCAAAAAAAATAATATTTTTAATTTGAAGTGGGACATGAAAAATTATTTTTGATGAATTTCTATTATTTTTTAAAAAATAATCAATTTTAAATGAATAGTGGAATATACTGCATTTTAATTCAAAAATGAATTTTCATCTAATTTATTTATATTGTTAGATTATTCTTTAACATGTTTTTAGGGTACAATTATATGATGTTTTAATAATTTAATTCAATTGTGTCTATTGGACGTAATTTCACATTTAAATTGGATATAAACACATGTCAATCTTTTGATGGTTTTTACTTTTTAAAAAGTCATTTCATCAATCCATAAACGGGACTAATATTAAATTAATTTTATTCACTTTTGTGATATAAATTTTCAAAATTGGGCATAAATACTTGTAATAATGATGCAAATTATGGTCTAACAGGATCCAAATATTTATTGGTGAATAGTTACATTATTATTTACCATAGTTAAAAGGTAAATCATGTAAATAAGCGATAAAATAAAATTATAATAATATCAAACTACCATATTACTTGTCCTAACATTATTGTATGATTTATTCCCAACTAAGATAGTCATTTTCAAAAAGGTTTGGCCTTTCAATGCCACTTGGTTGTGATTAAGACATTTAGAACATTTAATTTTAAGTAATGGAAAAGATATCATAAAAATGTCTCTTATTACTAAAAGAATTTTAATATAGGGTTATATAAGTGATATATTCAACTATAAATATTAATTGTAAAGATAAAAAATTACATACATCATGGTATTTTATTTATAATTTTTAGACATTAAATATTTAAATTTAAATATTACACATTGATGATGTAATAATAGATTTATTAAAGGAAAAACCAAATAAATGATAATATTACTAATAGTATAAACATAATTTGAACTAATGGATTCCCTAAAATAATTTTATATGTGAATATAACATATTATATGTTGATTAAAATTTTTTTATGATTTTATCTCTCTTTTTTTATTTTATTTAAATTAAATGAAACGTATAGTTTCAAAATTGACTATATTCATATTTTTTAAAAAAAATATTTTATTAAATTATTTAAAAATAATAAAAATATTTACAAATTAAATGTTACTATTATAGGTATAAATATTCATGAAATATCCATTTATGAGAAATTTACCACTTATAAGTAAAATTAATACCCAAAGAATATTTAAAATGTTGTTACCACAATTACAATTAAAAGAGTATAATTAAGGGTATACCGAAAAGATATGGTTTAAATTAAACTCAATACATGCCTAAAAATTATTTAATTAGTGTATTTAAAACTATCCTCAAATTATATTATAAATAAATGAGTTTTGAATAATTCTAAATTGAAATTGAATTTATATTAATTTAATAATTTTAATAATTGCGAGTGTTCCCCTCCTCTCTCCTATAAAAAGGCACTCATTCCTACCTATTACGCACACTAACAATGTTTTTTACCATGATCTAACCAAACCCCTTCCTATAATCCATCCACACACTATTAAATCCTTATTTTAGGCAGAACACCATCTTTAGAGGTGTTAAAAAATTCTTCAATGGTGATCATCCGAAAAAGAGGTATCATTTTCTTTATGTATTTTAATTTTATTTCTTATTTCAATTCCTTCAAATATCATTCAACCATGATGAGATAATAAATATTGTTTCCTCAATATATTAATATGTTATTTTCTTAATATCATCACTAAAATTCATCTCATCTTCTATTAAATTATAATGGAATTAATCATTTTGTCGTATGTGTGAACTATCACCTCCACGAACCTATCAAAAACAATTTCCATAACTCTCTATCATGATAGGTTATAATAATGGATTTAATGTTCATATGGGATATTCATGACAGTTTAATCATTATAATATAATAATATATCAATTACGTTATTACTTCCATGGGAATAAAAATGATATTTTTGTTCTTGGGTACGTGTGATCTATGACCTTCACAAAGAAATTTGACTCATTTTTATTCATTATATCACTTGTATGTTATATATATATATATATTCATTTAAATAATAAATATTATATTAATTATGATATGTTAATTATGTAAATATAAAATACTAATCACCTTACTTCCATAAAGATAAAAAAAATAAAAACGTTACTCATACATACATACGGCTTACTATCTATATGAATATAATGTTGTTCATTTTTCATAACCAAACATCATTGTATGATTTAATGGTATAATTTATTTATAAATATGATAATAATTTCTGGAATATTATTCTATAGATGATGTAATTATGACCACATGGACTTGTGACAATAAACCATGTTCATTTTTTACTCAAGTACAAAATATCGAAAAAACGCACAATATGAACATAAATAATTATGTAATTTATATAACATGGTAATAAATTATATAAAAGAAATCATAAACATGAAAAAGATTCTCAATAAAGTATAAATTAACCTGAGTTTATTATTTAGTAAGAAAAAGGAACATATGTGATGAATCGAACATAAGGTAAGGGACTTCGTCTCAATCTCCTTTCACTGAGGCAGTTTTTGATAATATACACCACCTTATTTTATATGGTGTCTAATTATCTCCTATGACATTTAATTTAATTAAAATGTTTCCAAAAGAAATATTTTTCTATGAAGTGTTTTACTAAATGAAAAATGGCATGTCTTTTGATGTATCAAGTGACGACGACTTCTCTGCCACTGTAATAATTATTTGATAATTGGATTCCTATATAAGCTTTAATGTTTTTAAAAGGAAAAGAAAACAATTATTCCATTTTTGGGTGTTTTGGTATTTAAAATTGTTTGGAAAGTCGATTTACTATTTTAATATCATGAAATGGTTTCATCTCTTTTCAAATTAAATTTTATGAGTGAAATACTATTAATTGTAATATTTTATGTGTTAAGATTATATAATGGTACATGGACAAAGACAGTTGGTTACGTGATAAACCAATTATGGGTGGTTTCATGATAATCCAAGGAAGGTTGGTTATGTTATAATATTTAATGCATTGGGTATGGATGTCATCTGTATGATTATAGCATTTGTAAGAGTGATATGTGTGGAAGTCAATCGTATGGAGATTCCATTTAAGTATGATTTTGTCCCATGTTACCTTTATATGTTATATGTTCATTATAAGATTTTTATGGTAAAAATGAGATTGTATTCAGTGAATAGTATTTACTACTTCATAAAGGTGAAAAGTATTATGTTATGGTAAACTATTCATGGTTTACATGTTTTCAAAAGTCTTACAGTTTTCTTTCTTTGTGTATATCTTACTGATCTTTTTATGCTCATCCCAATTTTGAAATATTTTTTATAGGATCTAAAGAATAATTGAGTCAGGTATTATATTAAGGAAAAGTTATGATGTTGAAACATGAAATGAAAACTTGGTTTTTAAAAAAAAATGTTTTATGAAAAGAATGGATATTTAGTAGAAGTGTATACTTTGTAATATTTAAGTTTTCATGTATGAGTTATGAAATAATTCTCTAAATCTATAAACTTGAAAATATCCTCAATGATAATTAAATTAAAATTATTGACTTGTCTCAAGATTATATAATGTATAAGGCTGGGGACTTATAGTTGGTATCATAGGTCAGTTTAGATAACCTTATGGGTTAGGATATTATTAAGGGAATATCCATAAATTATTTCTTTACATAATGGTCTAATTTAAATGTTATATCATATGAAGAATATCATATTTATTCATCTAAGATATGTCTCTTCATAATGTTTTTTCCTAATAGGAGACATGACAGCTATACTAGAATGACATACAGAGGAAAACATCCTTCCAATTTGAATCCTATGATGGTCGAAATCAAAACTGATTAGTTTGTTGCAGTGATAGATCAGTTGACTTAGGAGATAAATGGTGGTGGTGTCCATACATGAGATCAACCAGATAAACCTCAAACGAACATATTATAAGTGGGGTATTTCATACGACAATATCCCCCATAATTATGAGGATTATATGACCATTTTCATGATGAAGAGTAGATTAAAGGACAATAAAAGATTTTTCATGTAATGGGTTGTTCAGACAATCAAAAGGTTAGTATTATTGTTTATCTTTTTTAAGGTGAATTTGATTAGTGGTGGTCACTAATTAAAAATATTAGATAAAGTTAAGTGATTGATTCTATTGAATGGGATGAATTTAAGAATATATTCTTTGAGATATATTTTCCTAAGGTTGTTCGACTTAGGATAGAAATACAAATCTTGGAATTGAGAAAAAAAACAAGAAATATTATGTGTCTTTATATAAAACAATTCATTCATTTTTCATGGTACGTCCTAAATTTTATATAGGATATTTATAGAAGTAAAAAACCAATTTTACTCAGGATTCAATCCAGAATATAGAAGGTAATTAGCTTCACAAGAGTTCAAAAGCTATGGAAAACTTTTCTGATTTTCTGAACATGTATAAATTGAGTTTATAATTATCATGTGTTCCATGATAGCAAGAAAACTATGTTATCCAATTTGAATAAAATAGGATATCATTCATCAAATACATTTTTAGGTAAGAAATCAAAATATCAATATATTGATAATTGTGGTAAAATGAATCCTAGATAATGTCTCTTGAAATCTGGTAAGTGCTTCCCATGTTGTAAGACTGGTTATATTGCTTGTGATTTCAAGGGAAATTATCCTGAAAGCAATGAAAAGTCAGTGGTAAGATATTTTATTTGAAATTATTTAGTGAATTATGCCAATGTGTGTATAATGATGATTACCCATGGTAGAATTGAGCATGATTGAAATCTGAAGGGCATAGAAAAATAATATTCTACTACTACGGTTGATGTGGGACCATCAAATAAAGTTTTGATAGGTATGCTATATGTTTTTTTCAAAATATTCCAATACTCAATTTTACTCTGGATCTTCACATTCATTCATTTCTGAGATATTTTCAACTCAAATATAAATAACACTTCACTAATGTGATATATAAGTATTATTAAGACTCTGGGTGGAGGTATTAATGAATCCATTATTTATAGTAATCTCCTTATTATAATTATTTGGATGGACTTTACTACAAATCTTGTTGAACTTCCAATGGTGGAATTTTAAATCATTTGGTGTATGGATTGGATTTTAGTTTATCGTGCTAAAATAGATTTCAAATCCAGTAAATTTTTATTCAATGATTTCATACCGTTAATAACTTACTGTGAAGATAAGAGATTGATTAAAATGGAAGAGAATGTTATCTAGCTAATCTTGTTGAAAAGAGAGAAACTATTTTGATTAGTGACACTCCAGTTGTGAATGAATTCATAGATGTTTTTCCTAATGAATTTTCTTGTATTATTCCTAATCAGGAGGCCAAATTTACTATTTATTTAGTTCCTTGTACTAAGGATATTTCTAAACCCCCTTGTCGAATGGATCAATTAGAATTGGTGTATTTGAAAAAATAGTTGAAATAATTAGTTGGAAAAGGTTTCATTCATCCCAGAACATCGCCATGGGGTGATCCTATCATATTTATAAAAAAGTGAGATGATTCTATGAGACATTGTATTGATTATAGATCCTTGAATAACTTCATTATTAAGAACAAGTATCCTTTTCCAAATATTGATTACTTCTTTGATTAGCTCTAGGGAGCTCAGTGTTTTTCAAAGATAGAATTGAGGTTTGGGTACCATTATCTAAAGGTAAAAGAAGATGACATTCCCAAGACAGTGTTCCAAATGAGATATGGGAATTATGAGTTTTTAGTTATTCCCTTTGAGCTATTTAATTACCATGATATATTTATGAATCTCATGAATGGGTTATTTCATCTATTTTTTGGATCAGTTTGTGGTTGTGTTTATAGATGATATTTTGGAATATTTTAAAATTCATAAGGAACATTAATGTCACTTAAGGATTGTTTTGAAAACCTTAAAATAAAATAAACATTAGAAAATTTTTAGTAAGACTGAATTTTAGTTGCAAAAAATGTATTTCCTCTGCCATATTGTTTCTAAATTTTGAATAATTGTGGAACCTTCTAAAAACAAGTTGTTGTAGAGTTTCCAAGAGTAACCAATACCACAGATATTAATAGTTTTCTTGGATTAGCTGCGTATTAGGGAAGGTTTGTTGAAATTATTTCCTAGTTTTCTATCCCACTAACTATGTTTACACATACTGTAATTAAGTTCATCTTGAAAAAATAATGCGATGACAGTTTTCAAGAACTGAAAAGAAGATTGGAAAATGCTCTAGTTTTAGACCTTCCTTCCAGGAATGGTGAATTTTTTATCTAATGAGATTCCTCATTTAAAGGAATGTTTGAGTCCTAATGCTAAATGATTAGGTAATTTTTTATTCTTCATGTTAATTAAAACCTCTTGATTTAAATTAGCATACACATGATTTGAAATTATATGTGGTTATTTTTTCATTAAAAATTTGGAGGCATCATTTTTATGTTGTAATGTTTGAAATATATACTGATCACAAAAGTTTGAAGTTTATATTCACCCAGAAATAAATAAACATGATACATACGAGATGGATGTAATTATTAAATGATTATTTTTTTATAATTAATTACCATCTAGGAAAATAAAACAAATTGGTTGATGCTTTGAGTCAAAAAAGTAATGTTAAATTAACCATACTCTTTAGAATGAGATTATTTGGTTATTGATTTGATGAAGATTGGATTAAAAGTTTTTGGTGTAGAAAATTGATTTTTTCATTATGATGTCAGTGAAATCATCTATATTATATAGAATTAATCAAGCTAAAAGGAACACAGTGAGTTAAATAAAAAGGTATAATTTTATCATAAGTGTAAGTTATCTTAAATTAACATTCATAAATATTATGTTTTGAGGTTTGGAAATAGAATATGTGTTCCTTGTGATTCACATTTGAAGAAATATTTGCAATTTTAAGCTCATGGTTAATTGTTTTTAGTTCATCCTTGAAGTACTAAGTTATACATATACCTTCAGGAGTATTACTGGTGGGATATAATGAAAAGTTATATTGCAGACATTACGCTAAGATGTCTTATTTTTCAACAAGTTAAATAAGATTGGAAGTTACCAAAAGGTAGGCTCCATAATTTTTCCATGATAGATTGGAAATGGAAAAATATATCCCTATATTTACTCGTGGGATTACCAAATACTTCTCATGGTAACAATGTAATTGGTTTTTTTGATCGACTGACTAAATCATCCAATTTTCTTAATATTTGAGATATTATGTCACTAGATAAAATTTCTCGGTTGTATATTAAAGAGATGGTTAGGTTACATGGGATTCCCCTCTCTATTTTATCTGATCATGATCATAGGTTCACATATAACTTTTGGAAGGGTCATCATAAGTCTTTGGGTACTAAAATAAATTTCATTAATACTTCTTCGTCCTCAATCAGGTGGGAAATCAGAAAGAACAATTTAGATGTTGGAGGATATGGTGCATGCATGTTTAATTGATTAGTAGGGATTTTGGGGTCAACATATTTCTTTGGTTGAGTTTTCTTATAATAATATTTTTCTTTCCAGTATACCAATGGCACAATTTGAGTCATTATATGGAAATCGGTGTCAAACTCTATCTTTCTAGGATGAAGTGGGTGAAAGAAAGTTCATGGGACCATAATAGGTAGAAGAGATAGTATAAAAATTTTAGATGATTAAAAAACACATTAGGATATATTATAGAAGGTATAATACCTATGTAGATAATCATAGGAAGGATATTTCTTTTGAGGTAGGTGATCATGTCTTTCTCAAAGTTTTTGTATGGAAAAGTGTGATGTATTTCTGTAAAATGGGGAAGTTGAGTCCAATGTTAATTGGATCCTATAAAATCAAAGAGAAAGTAGGATAAATTTCCTATAGATTAGATATAATTTCATGTATATCTCAGGTACACAATTTTTTTTCATGTTTCAATGTTAAGATATTAAATGTCAGATCTATCTCATGTTTTCAGTCCAGAAGTAGTTAACTTGGAAGAGAAAATTTATTATGAGGAATAGTCTGTTCATCTTCATGACCATAGAGATCAAGTGTTTCAGAATAGGTTGATTCATAATGTTAAGGTTATGTGGGAAAATCATATGGTTAAAGTGGAAATATAGGAATCTAAAAATGCTATTAGGGAGAAATACCCCCCTCTTATTTGATAAGTAAACAAATTATGAAAAAATTTATAAAATGAGGGAGAGATGAAACATTTTTGGTATTTAGAGAATAAAACTTTTTTATATTTATTAAAATTTAGGAATTAGACATTAATTGTTCCTTAAAGGGGCACTATGTCTGATAGTATACCCGACACACAATAATGAGTTTATCCAAAATCTTATATTGTATACATGGCTGAGTTATAAAGAAAAATAAGACATTATTAAGATTATTATTATAAATGGTAGTTAATGTCTAGTTATTTTATTGATATGAATGAATATAACTAATTATATTATGTTTACACATGTTTATTAAATATTTTTACTTTCTTTTAATAATTTTTAGAGGCTTAAAATGAGAATAAATACAATTTTAAGAAAAAATACACTAATATTTATAAATAGTAGTTTTACCACATTTTGATGGAGAAACCATTTTAAATCTAGTTTTTGTTTCTTTTTTATGTTCTATTTTACAAAATAAACTTATTATTTGGAATCGGGACATAACAATTTACTTTGGATAAATTTTTGTATTTTTCTAATAATATTCATTTTTAATGAATATCGAAAAATAATGTGTTTTAATTCAAAAATGACTTTTTCAACTAATTTATTTATACAGTATGATTTTACATTAACATGGTTTCAATATATAATTAGATAAAATTTTTACCATTTAATCCAATTTTGGACATTGGAAGTGATTTTAAATTTAAATTTGATATAAACACGTGTTACTCTCTTGATGGTTTTAACATTTAAAAAAATGTTTCATCAATACCTCAATGGGATAAACGTTGAATTAATTTCAGTCACTTAATTTATTTATATTTTCAAAAATGGACAGACATAGTTATAATCAATATGAAAATTTTGATATAATATGATCAGTTTTTTTACTAAATAGTTACTTTATTATTTTATTTACCACTATTAAAGGGTAAATCATGTAAATAAGTGTAAAAATAATTTTATAATAACCTAAAAATACCCTAACACTTAAACTAACATTATTGTATGAGTTATGGATGACCAATTAAACCCTTAGGGAAAACATTTGGCATTTGGAAGCCACTTGGCTGTGATTAAGACATTTATAACATTTAATTTTAAGTAAAGGAAAAAATATCATAAACATGTCTCTTATTACAAAAAGAATTTTAATATTGGGTCGTATAAGTGATATATATGACTATAAATAGTCATTAAAAAGATTAAATATATCTTGGTATTTTATATATACTTTTTAGACATTAAATAATTAAATTTAATTATGACACGATGATGATGAAATAATAGATTTATTAAAGGAAGAATCAAATAAATGATACTAAAAATGTTAAATAAAATATAATTTGGACTAATTGATTCCATAAAATAATTTACTAGGTGACTATGACATATTATAAGTTTTATAAATTTATTTTTTCAAATTTGTCTCTTTGATTTTATTTTATTTAAATTTAATGAATAGAATAGTTTCAAATTAACATTATTGATATTTTATAAAAAAATATATTTATTAAAAATATATAAAAATTATAAAAAAGTTAAAAATTTAATATTAAAAGGTCTAGAAGTTCACAAATTATCCATTTATTATCAATTTACCCCATATAACTTATATTTATATCCCCTTAGTTTTTTCTATTTTATTACCACACTTGAAATTAAAAGAAAATAATTTAGGGTAAACAAAAAAGATAAGGTTTAAAATAAAATTAATACAAGTCTAAAAATTATTGGATGAGATTATTTGGAACTATCCTTATCTTTAATTTTAAATAAATTATTTTATGAACCATTTGGAATCTAAATTTATTTTTTATTAATTTAATAATTTTAATGATTCCAAAGATGCCCCTCCCCTCTCATATAAAAAGGCACCCATTCCTCCATATTAATAACACTTAAAAAGTATTTTGGTTCATCAAATATATACCCAAACCCTTCCTATAATCCCTCCCTATATTCTTGGATCCTTAGTTGAGTTATAACACCCACTTTAGAGGTGTTAAGGTGTTTTTCACAGGTGAACTACAAAAGAATATGTATCATTTTCTTTAAGTATTTCAATTTTATTTATTCTTCCACACACATAAAATATCCTCCAACCATGAAAATATAATAAAATACCTTATCCCAAATATAATTATATTTTATTAAGTCAATATCATCACCTAAATCCATATCCACTTCTATTAAATTGGAAATTCATTAATCGTTCATGTGTATGTATGAACTGTTACCTCCACGAACAAATCTAATTGGTTTTTCCTAACTATCTCTGATGAATTATTATAGTAAGGGAATTAATATTCACATTTTATATTTGTGAAATATTAATCATTATAATGTAATAATGTATTTATTACATTCTTACTTCTATGCGCATAAAAATGATAATGTCTTTTGTGTGTACGTGTGAACTATCACCTCCACGAAGCGATGTGAAACATTTTTATTCATTATACCACTTTTTATATATATAAAAGTATATCTTTAATGATTAATATGATATTAATTATTGTATTTTAATTATATAAATATTAAATACTAATTAACTTACTTTCATATTGATCAATTAAAAATGAAGATGGTACTCATGCGTACATACGACTTACCTTCTCCATAAATATATGGTTGTACATTTTTCATAACCACACTTTATGGTTTTTTAAGGTATAATTTAATTAGAAAAATGATAATAATTTATTGAATATTATTTTGGATATGATGTAACTATGACCACATGGACTAGTGACATCACACCATGTTCATTTTCGACTCAAGTACCAAATATCGACAAAACGTACGATATGAACATAAATAATTATGTAATTTTTTTTAACATGGTAATAAGTGATATAAAAGAATTAATTAACTTCAAAAAGGTTCTCGAGAAAGTATAAATTAAACTAAGTTTATTATTTAGGTATAATAAGGAACATACGTGATGAATCTAACCTAAGTTAAGGGACTTCGTCTCAATATCCTTTCATTGAGTTGTATTTTAATAATATACACCACCTTATGTAGATGATAGACTTATGACCACATAGAATGTTATTTATGTATGCGGTGAAAATGAATTCTCTACCACAATAATCGTTATTTTATATTTGGATTCCTCTATAAGACTTATTCATTTTTAATGGAAAATAAATCCCTTATTCCCTTTTTAGGTGTTTTCGTATTGAAAATGGTTTTGAAAGTGGATTTATTATTTCAATATCTTGAAATGATTTCTTGTGATTTAAAATAAAATTTTATTCATGAAACTTTGATAATTTCAATCTATTATGTGTTATGATTATATAATGGTACATGGACAAAGAGGGGTGGTAAAATGATAAACCAAATATGGGTGGTTATGTGATATACCAAGGATGGGTGGTTAAGTTATAACATCCAATACATTGGGTATGGTAGTTGGTCATATGGTTATTTCTTTTGTAAGAGTGATAAGTGTGGAATTAAATCATATGGTTATTCAATTGTAGTTTTATTATGTCCCATGTTATATTTTTATGTTATATATTCTTTATATGATTTTTATGGTAAGAAACATGATTATATTCAGTGAGGAGTATTTACAATTTCATAAAGGTGAAAAGTATTACTTTATGATAATGTATTCATGCTTTACATGTTTTTGTAAGACTAAAACTTTTTCTTCTTTGTGTAAACCTTACTTATCTTTTTATGCTAATCCCAAGATTGAAATATGTTTCATAGGATTTAAAGAAGAATAGAGACAAGTATGGGATCAAGGAATAGTTATGATGTTTAAACATGAAATGAAACCACACATATTTTCAAAAGATTTTATTTTATGAAAAAAATGGATAATGACTAGAAGTGTCTACTTTGTAATATTTATGTTCTTATGTATGAGTAATGAACGAATTCTTTGAAGCTATAAACTAGAAAAGATCCTAAATGTGAATTAAATTCTAATTATTGACTTATCTCATGATTATGTAATGTATAAGCCAGGGACCTTATAAATATCATGGATTTATAATTCCATACATTTCTAGTATTCAATTTCATATACAAGGAGACACTTTGATAAATACCTAATCAGCAACTGAAAAGTTTAAAGGATGATGAGTGTGATTGATATATAAATTTAAAAAACATTAATTCATCTCCAATATCATAGGGTTTAAATGAAAAAATCATTTTTTTGAGAAATCTTAGTCCCATTAGTAAATTCTGAACCATCTATTCCCAACAAAGAGTGTATTGACATGAACATCCAAAACGATCCTCAAACAGAGACATATTTTTTAATGATCAGAAATTATTAATTCTATAATAGTTAATTAATGTTTTTTTTCTCAAAAAACGTAATAATATTGAGAATTCAAACATATATCATATATTTAAGGATCTATATTTCAGACTGAATTTTAAAACTCATTTTTAGATGACACGTTGGGCTCAACTTCAACTACTAAAATATAACTTCCTCAAGACCCTTACAAAACTAACACGTATTGTGAGAGAATTGGTTAGCAAAATGAGCATAAGAATATCTATGATTATTTATAATCTCTTGAACATATAGGTAACTTTTTTTCCACTTTATTACTATTTTTCATGGGAGTATAGGGTATGATTTTATTAAGTTATAGGTAATCACTCAAGTAGAATTATTCCTCCAAGAGACAAAGGTAGTCCAATAAAAAATCAATAGAGATCCTATAACATTTACATACATGAATGATAACTGAAAAAATAATATCATAGTAAATGGGAGATGTATTATTAAAATTATAATGGTGATGTAAGGAGATATAAATTCATAAATGTATTTCCTTATCCTTAATTACAAGAATTGATGCTTCATATCGTGTAAAATTTTGTTAGCATCAGCATGAGTAGTCCAATTGGAATGGTGACCATATTTCTTTGATTCATTCCTTAAGGATATAGGAACTAATATCCCCATTATAAATAAAACTGTACCATAATGATTCAATTACATATCACTCAATAAATTCCAACAATATATAATTATATTTATATATTGAAATTCTGACTCAAATACATTCTCTTGACAAATCAAATCATATGAGGAGGGTGTGTCTTGTACATAATCCAATAATAAATATTCATAATATTCCAATATATATATATATATTCATTTAAATGAATAGGATCATAATATTCAATTCTTCCTTGGAAAAAATCACTACCTGAGTCATAACCATCCTATATAGAGCATCAAAAACCACGTTTTCATTTCTTTAGGTGCATAACAAATAAAAATGAAAATCCATGAGATACTCCACCCAAATTGTTTTTCTATGGTTATTATCATTCTGTAATAAAATATATTTTAGTGTTTTATGAGGAGTACGTACTAAATTGTTTCCCTAAAGAGATTGTGTCACAATAGATTTTAGTGTGTGAATTTTTTTTCATTATAATAATTAGTGACTCATACCACTGAATAGGGTCGTAATGAATCCTGAAAATATAGTGATAAGTGAATTACTACAAGTTAATACACTAGTGGATTTTAAATTTTTTGAGTTATATGTTCATATATTTTATATTTTATCATGTTTTTTTGTGCTTATATAGTTCATAAAATGGACTGGACTCAAGAAATCTAAGTTCATTGTTCACTTGTCTTCTGAAAAGAGTAGATTTCGATTGAAGACAAGAAATAGTGAGTTATAATTTAATGATATATTCAATTATAACTATTATATATATAAATTATTAATTTTCCTATATACCTGGAATTATTAAATAGGATTATAGTTGTATAGAAATGAGAAATTTTTTTAGATAGGTAGAGGTGGTATAAAATGGAAAAATCAAATTACTTCTTCAGTATATTCCTTGAGTAAATATTAGATATGTAAAAATACATAATGATAATATGATATGAAAACATATCATGGTTTTCTTCAACTATGTCATACTAAATTATTTCTAAAATTATTTTTAATGCAACATGAAGTCATAACAATTTCATGTATCTATTTTAATTACTTATCCATGGTTTTTACATTATTTGAATTCAATGACTTTAATTTCTAAAATATAAACTATAACGTTGTGTCTATTTTGGAATATATTATTCTATATTTGAGTGATGGTTATACATGGAAACTGTTGATTCATTATGATATTATTAAATATTTTTTAGTTCTTGTAGTGGACAGTATCTGTGAAGGATGTGTTTCTGATTGAATTATTGTTCTTCCATAAAACTGTGACAATTTTTAACATCTATTCATATCTCAAATTCTTATATATTGTTTGAGTACTTTTAATCTTTTAATAAAAAACATTTAATACCAAATGGTGGAAATACCACTAGTGAATAGCCTCATCTTCTCGGGAAATGTTTTTTTATTTCGGGTGAAGATTCCACTTTGTGTATGGATTGTATTTCTTTTCATCTGATTTTAATTAGTATACAATGATGATAAATAAAACAGGAATCTTACATTGATTTCAATATAATGAATAAGTTTGGAATTTAATCGAGGTTGGACAAATTTCTGAAGTCTTGATATTCCAAGAAATAAGTGAATGGTTTAAAGAAATTGAGTTTAATGGTGATAGCAGGAAGAATTTGGGTTTCATGGTGCTTCTTCGAGAATTATTATAGTTTTATTTAGTTACATTAGATGAGAAGGTTGAATATTTATCCTACTAAAATATAAAGACAATTTGATAATTTTTATTTCACTAATATCAGAATTTATTTAGAGAACTTGTGATAAAATCCTTATAATGGAAAGGGAGATAATAGGTGTTTAAAATCATAATCATGTATGATTGGAAAGAATGGTGCTATTGGAAGATAGGAAAGTTACAATACATTCCTTGAAAAATCTAAAGATGCTAATGGTGATCGATCAAAGTCTAAATTTCATGATATATAAGGTTTTTGATAAATCAATTGAGTTGTTTTGGAATGATGTAAATTTCGGTAGAAGATGGTTGAAACTTTAAATATTTACTATGTTTTGTTTAAAAAATCATGATAAATGTGAAGGATAAGTGACTACAAAAAATAGGTGATCTATAAAATAACCAATCATCTTTAAATCAAGGGAGTTCCACTGATGATTCATGCATCTTCAATGAAGGCGTAGTCAATAAAATAAAAATGCATCCTCAAAGCACTTATTCCACATGATGCAATGATGTAAGTGGAGGATTCGAGGTATTCCATGAAAATAAGTTCAATGGAACCATTTGTTAAGTGGTTTGTTGTGCTTTATTGACCAAAAATAAAAAAAAAGGCAACAAAGAGTCAGTTTTTTGTAGAGGAATTAGCCATCCACAAAGTAGAGGCAGTCCATAGAAGGAAAGGTTGTCCTTATAAGTTATGTTTATCCTCAAATAACTATATTATACTTTGAATGAAAATTTTTAGAGGATATAGTATGGTTCAAAAAGGTAAAATATCACATACATGTTATAGGTGTTTATACCCTCATTCTGCTTCATGAGTATGATGGTATATGGATACTCAATAGGTGTTAATATCTCACTCTTGTAGTGATTATCGAAGAATGGTACTCTAAACAAGATCATGGGTACAATACCTTCATTGTGTTATGAAAATTAAAACCATGTGTGTACCCAGTTGATACAAAAAATACAAAGAATAGAAAACACGCATAGCTTGTTCATGTGAAGAATAAGCAGACATGCGCAAATCTTTAAATTTGAAAAAAGGAAGAAGAAAAGTAAGCTAATACACTCATCTAGTGGTATTGAGTATCGAAGTAAGAGAATAAAACACATTCTTTGAAGTTTCACATTATTATGTATCCAGGAAGAATATACTGTACTCACTTAAATATTGATTATTATTCCGGGATGATTAATTGTGATGATGTCATATTGACCTAATCATTATTGTTTTAATCATCCAGAAAATGTTTTATGATTTCAGAATTATTGGAAAAAGTTGATTTTCTTTAGTTGGTTTTCACTAAATAATAAAGAGAGATAAATACATTGTAATAAAATAATATATATATATATATATATATATATATTTGTGTCATAGTTCTAATGCAGAAGAAAAAGTTTCTAGCGAAATTGATATTAATTGATCATCATTTGGGTCAGGGGGAATTCAGTTCATCAGTCTACCACATTAGTAATATTGTGAAATATAGAAGATGAATAAGATAGTACATCTATCAATTTTTCATAGGGAAGAGATAAGAATATTATCTTTCATGTTGTTTTGAAAATAACAAATTAAAGAGGAAGGTTGTATAAGAAAAAAGATGAAATGTTACATCAAATAGGACTCAACAGGTGGAGTAATTTAATGGTATAACAAACCCTTATCTACAAAGAGAAGACTATCTGGAGAAGAATCATAAATATCCAACCAAGTGTTATAGAAAACACTTTATTAGATTATTTTTTTTATTGTTATTCGAGTGTAAGGGGATATCCTACACATTTAACCAAAGTCAAATAATGTTTTATAGTGGTTGTGTCATCATGATTATTTCCAGACCATTCTAAGAATTACCTAATCTTATTAACAAGTAAACAGTGTAAAAATATCTTGTGTTATCTTTACTACATTCATATACATGCATGTGATAGGGAAAAGATAATAATAGAATCAATATCCTAACAGGTCTAAGAGGTACAAGGATAAAAAGTTTGAATTAAATTAAAAATTCCCCAATACTCGTTCACCCCATTCTTAGTGTTACGAATATCCCAAACTCATTCTTTCACCAGATTCTTCCTTATTAATTTATTTTGGATGAAATTAGTAAATATAGAGTTAGTGGGAATTATTTTTCTAAACCCACCCTCCCCAAGAGAAAGTGGAATAGTGGAAAAAATTGTGACAACACCAAATTTAAAATATGAAATATATTTTGATAATTATTTCATTGATTATTTTTTTCAGTTTTAAATTTGATGTCTTTGGAAGATGGTACTTTGGTGAATAGTTGAAATATGGTTACATAAATCAATTTAGTAAATAATTAAAGTTGAAAATAAATTCTCAATAGTTTGAAAATAGTTGGTTGATAGTTAGATGAATAAATCAACATATCTGTGTAGGTTAATCTTGGTCTCCATTTTCATGGGAATCATATGTGCATGCTTGAAATAAAAATGAATTTAAACCATTTAGGTTAATAATTTGTCTCCAATGGCATGTGCATTGTTGGTGCAAGGATAGACTATCCATAATCCCAAACCATGTGATCTAAAAAAATTAATTTCTTTTAATTTTTAAAAAACTATATAAATGCGGGAATCCCACTTATCCATCACACTTCATGTATCCATACTCGAGTATCAAGATATACCTCTCATTCCTTTCTAGTGGGTTCATCATGGGTGTTATTTATCCTTTGAGATAAATAAAACAAGGAAATTCCGTCCAGATCTCTTCTCCTGATCATCTTCTCCCTTTTTATTTATTATTTCCTTAAGATTGATAATCTTAAAAAGGTCTTGGTGTTGCTTTATTTTCACATGGGGTTTTTTATCTTATATATTTTATTAGCCTTCTAGAATTATATATTTTTCTCTACTATTGTAAATAAAACTATCCAATAATAGTTTGGATGATTTAAAATATGTGACTCTCTACATTTCAATTTTTATGAAACCATGGGGGATTAAATATTTCTAAAAAAATTCATCAATATAAAATCTATATTGAGTCACAAAAACATCATGTGTGAATTCCCACAAATTTTTACTAAAATATCAAATAGGATTAAGGATGTTCTATATATTCAAAATGTAAAATTATTCTCAAGTACTATTATTTCCTTATATATGTTTTGTGAAATCACTATATTGGTTTTTCATAAGAAATAACTAAATTACTTTCATGGATAAATTTTTTATGAATTATAAAAGTAATTTAATTTTTAATAAAGGTAATTTACAATAAATAATTGTGTTTTTTGAAATGGTACTGCTATTTTTTAAAAAAATTTAAGGAGTTTCAAAGAGAATCTTGTAATTTTTTTTTCAAATTCCAAATATGATTTTATGTTGTTGTTATGATTTAAACTGATTTGTTCAATTGATATTTATTTATAGGATTTTTAAATTCATGGACTATTTGGAAAATAAATTACCTATTTCATCTTGTGATTTATTCCCTTTAAGGAATTCCATTTTTTTATTGGTTAAGTTGTGACACAACAAGGTATATCATTTGGATTGAATAATTATAAGACTTTTTATTTTATATTCAATTGTTTCTTTTTTTAAGGGTGTACATATGTGAGGTTTGAGTTTTGTTTTGGTTTATTATGACATCATGTTTATATGATGAATTTATTTCTCACCACTATTTTATATCATGGGAAAACTTGGAAATATAATAGGGAGTTAGAGTTATGGCTATTACACTAGTTAATATTGTACACTTTCTAGTTTCCCCATTAGTTTATAAATATTACTCTAGATAAGTGATTCATTATATAGTGGTTTTATAATTGAGGGAAAAGTGAGTGTAAGAATAGTTAGGGTCATCAGATACCTATATTATGATTTTCATTTTCCTATTCCCAATAACATCACCTTAGTGACCTAATTGTTTTCCTATGATGACTATTTATGATATTTTTGTGTTTCCACAATGGCTAAATTTGATATTAATAGTTTAAATTATTCTTACTCTATTTTGATTTTATTTCCATGATACTGTAAATGTGTTACCAAATTACAAGTATATTCCTTTTTTTATTTGTTGGCAATTTTTTTATCGGTGGTTAAATAATATTTATGGTTACTAATGCTTCCATTTATTTTATAAATTTAATATTTTATTTTTTAATTATTTGTGATATATAAATCATGATGTTATAGTGTTTTTTAAGAAAAAGTTTTGATCTCATTAATGGTTTATGAAAAAAAGTAAAATTTAGTTTCAAAATACAAACTGGGCAATTTATTATAAAATATAAGTAAGTATAATATTTTTTTGAATAAAGTTCATTCTAGTTAGATTCAACATATAAATCACATGAATTATCTAATATATCTTATGATGTAAATAAATAACATGGTCCTGAAATGTGGAAATGTCTTATTTGCCTCTCCTTGTTGTTGGTTTCTCTAAAGAAAAAAGTATATTTCATATATTTTATTTTAAACTACTATCTCAAGGACTTTTTTTCAAGAGGAAATATAAATTGTATCTGTTATAATCCAACTAGGAATATGAATATTACACACTACATATTATCTTTATCATTATGTATTCTCATTGTCATCTTATACAGATGTTAGTAGTTTCCTTTAACCTCATCAAGGATTGTATCCAATGAATGGGTATGGTAGAGGTGGAATGTTAGGTTCTCTTATTGTCACATACAGATGAGAAGATGTTTTTGTTTTGGTTTTCATTTTTTTTATATTTGTGACATTGTTATGTATCAATCCATTTTTCCTTTAATATTTTGATTCATTCTTTGATATCATTTTTTATTCCTTTCCAAATAGTTTTCCATTTGGATTCTTATATTTGGTTTTATTAATTCATTTTTCGGTTGATGAGTTTTATTTTATTTAATTTTACTAAATTTTCTTGTCCTATATTCTTGAAACTACTTAAATATCATTCTTGACATCCTAATATCTAGAATGTTCATATCAAAAATTTTAGTGGAGTTTGTTTTTAAATTATTATTTATCAATTGAATCCATTGCCAAATGAGGAAATGATGATTCTATTACACTTATTTTCATCACATAGTGATCGTAAAAACTCTTCAAGACATGTAGTTGTATGGTTTAGATACCATGTCTGGGGTTCTAAATCTTGTTCATTATAGGGTAGAACACATTATGGATTATAATGGGGAGACCAAAGAGTTGGGGTGATTGTTTGTCGATATTGGATGGGTGTTAAGGAATGAAATTGAGTTTATTTCATAAAAAAATTATATTGTTTCCAAAACAAGGATAAAGTTTTTTAAAAAATTACATGGAATACTAATGTAGCTTATATGACCAGGGAATTAAAAAAATATATTTACATGGTTCATTATAAGAAATCAAATTAGTTATAATAAAAAATAATAATATATCAATAATATTTTAAAATAATAATTATTATCTAATATAATTCAACAGTTATAAAGAATCATGATTATATTCACTATATAAGTATATGGTTTTATAAATCATGGATATCTTATCTAGTTGTTGTGGTTTATAAAAACATGATAATTTAACCATGTCTAAATTCCAAAATTATATTTTTAGAGGTATATTTTTTTTAAACGTAGTCATCATTTGAGACAGAAAATAAAGTTTAAATGTATTTAAATATTTTAATTTGAGTTTTCTTACACCCTTGTAAATGGTAAGGAAGTGGTGGATGTATTAGAATATAAATTATAGGTTTAATTTGTTAAATAAGTATAGAATCAATAGTGAATAATTATTCTTATGTTATAATTACTTTTGGTGATGAATGAAGGAAGGGGAAATGTGGTGTTATATTGATTGAATGTTTCATCTCCCCTAGTGGAAAAATAAATGAATCTTACTAAATTGATACTAAATAAAGAGTAATATATGAATCTTGAAAGAAAATAAAAAATTATCTATGGATTTATGGAGGCACTTAATGTATATTTTAATGAACATGATCATTTAATATTTCATCTTACATAGAGAGAATAAGTGGTATAGTTTTATCATCATTCTTATTGGGTTGTTTAATCTTCTAAAAAATGTTTGGTTATATCATATGTTAGTTTGGTGATCTGTAATTGTAACACCCATGTATTTTTTTATATATTTTTCTTTTAATAAATTTAATTTTTGATATATCTTTCATTATAAAAAGCATCGAGCATTAACAAACCATGTTATAATATTGAATTTATATTATTTAATTTGACTATTATCTCTGAACCATTGGTTTGGTTAATATAAATATAAGTAACTAAATATTGAAAACCCGTTTTTATGAAGGTAAAAATTTAATTTACTTCCACTAAATTTGTTAAAAAATAAAATAAAATTATTTGAAATTAAAAAAAATCATAATTTTTTTTTCAATTAATGAAATGTGTTGTTATATTAATTTAATTAATATTAATGAATGATTTTAATTAAATGTATATGTTATATATTTAATAAAGTATTTTTACATTAATCTAATTGTTTTTACATGATAAGGACTGACAATAAATGAATTTTATGCTTAAAATGAATTTTTCAAAAATTCATTTTGAGTCATTGTATAAAAAATTTTAAAATCATTTTATTCTACTTATAGAAATATATTATTTCAAAATTAATTATATATTTGGAATCATAAATTTTAATATTATGCAATAACTTCATCTTAATTTTTTTCATAGTGAATGGTAAAAATACTAAAATTGATTACCACATTTAAGATTAAAATTGGTTCATTCAAAGGTTAAACTAAGAAATTAGGTTTAAAATATTAAAAAAATTGTTTTAATTTAATTTTTGGATTTAATTTTTAATATATCCTTCTTATATTAGAATATTTTTCATTTCTTAGACACTTTAATTGGGTAAAACGTTAATATATTTCAATCATTTGAGAAATTCCAAGGGAATCCTCTCACTCTCATTTAAATGGACACCACATCACCTATTTTACCCCCACAAAAGGATCCTTATATATTTTGAAATACCAACACTAATACCATAATACCATCCCAAACCACATTATAGATGTCCAACTTTTGTCATAATACAATCCATTCAATGCTTAAGGTTTAAGAAAATGGATATTTCTCGTTTAAGATGTATAACTGTTAATAGAGTAATTTCCATTTAATTTAATCTTCTAGCTTCTATAAAAAAGTTTTATCCATAAAAAATGATGAATATAGTATAATTAATATAACTAAATTTTATTAAATTGATTTAATAATTAATTTGTGTCTCCCTTTCCCTCAAATGGGAAATGAGAGCATCATTCCTACAAACGTGTTGATTACTGTCTCGCGAAGTGATGTATTTTATTTTTCCCCACAATAATTATTTATTGATTATTATAATAAATTTAATATTTATATATAATTTTTATGAAATAATTTTTATTCTATAATTATAAAAAAAAATATACCTTTTTACCTTTTCATATGTTCGAATCAATATTGTCACTTGTTCGTACGTGTGGACTATGACCTCCATGAAACAATATGAATTGTTTCTCAATTTAAAATCACATGGGTGTTAATAAAGATATATTTATTTAATATATAAGATATTTATTATATATTAATTATTTTATAATGGTGAATTATTTCTTACATTTATTTATTTACATCCATTAAAATGTGAAAACATCGCTTCTTTGTATATATTCATTAACATCTCCATGGTGGGATGTAATTAATTTTTATCCCTACATTACCTGAATGATTATAAAAGTATAAATTATGAATAAATGTGATGATTATTTCATGATTAATATTCTATAAAATATGAAACCATTACGATTGTGTATTTTTTAGAACCGTCAAACTAAAGTATGAATGGAAAACAAACTAGTTATCACCCAAATGTTCATTTTAATGATGAAATTGATAATTAAAGGATTATTGGAAATTATAAAGGAATGAAACATAGAAATTTATGTATTAATATGTTTCTAAAATTTATTTATCATAAATCTATATTTATATAAGTGATATTTGAACACGAATGATAAAATATGGGACCTGAGGTGTCGAGTTAATGTTATAATCTCATTTCTTTTTGGGACTGCCTATACTAAATTTATATAAGGAGAAATTATAGGTGTGTTACCCTAAAAAAATATATTTTTCTATATTTTGTTTATTATTTTTATATTTATGTATTAATTAAATTTTCATATATTTAAAACTTATAATGATCAAGAAAATTTTTTAATGTAAAAGCTGACCTTATTTATTCTTTTACTGAGGAATTTTTATTTCATGTCGATACTCTTCAAGATTGTTCTGTAAAAGATCATACCAATAGTTTAAATGTGTATAAATACCATTTTAACTTTATATAACTTTATTTAATAAATATTTAAAAGGATTCTTTCCAAAAGAATTGAATAATTAATTATTGACCTTTTAACAATTTTTTTAAAAAAAATCTTTTAACATATATGGAATGAATAGATTTTCCCACCCTTATGACCATTTTTTGTATCACTATTTACTTTTTTCTTTATTTATTTTAAAATAATTTTATTTTATTAATATTTTATTAATTTCTAGTTTAAATTTTTATCAATACTGAAGGATGTTTTCTAATATTTTCATCGAAATGGTTTAAGGTTATTTTAAAGATATTATTCATCTTTGTTATCATAAATTAAATATTTTTATTCTTTACATATGATATGATCTAATGCTACCACCCAATTTATTTCCATGAATTGATATAATAATGAATATTTAAGAAAGATTCTATGAAACTGAGTTCTTTCCAACATTATAAATGAGTTAAGAGGAAACCTTTATGAAACCTATTTTATTAATATAGGGTATGATATAATTATATTATGATATGATGAATGTTTTATGATCTTTTGTAACACATATATATAGTTTAAAATATGTGATAGGTGGTCCAAGATTTATATAATCCTCTAATAATTTAGGTAAATATGGATAGTTCATGTGAAAACTATGTTATGAGTGAATCAAATTTCATGTTCAAAATTTTATTCATAGACCTGGTTTCGTGATTATAGGTTGATATGTGGACCTCGTTTTATGTCCATAAGTTAATTCGTGGACTTGGTTTCATGTTTATAATGGTATTCAAGAACTCATTTCATATCCTTGACTTAATTAGTGAACCTCTTACTATTTATACATGTTCACAATGGTACAAGATTATTTTTCACACATTCCTGTGATTATGATATGATCTCATGGATAATGTTTAATTATTTGTGGTTCTTCATTATTATTAAATTTTTATTTTGTTATGGAAAATCAATATTTTATCAATCTTTATTAAATATGTTTAATTAATTTTGTTTTAATTTCTTATGTTATGATCATGTCATAATACCCTTGTGATCATGTATGAACATTAACAATTATCTGATTTGTTTACCCTTACTAAGCATTTATGCAAACAATTTATTATGTTTTTCTTCCCATGGTTTTTCTAGAATGGTTTAAATTGGATATTTATATAAGGTTATTGATATGATGAAATTTGTGTGAAATGCTGATGTTCATTTATGAAATAAGATAATTTTGAATATATTATCAAAATAAACTAAACATTTCAATTTTGGGGGGTATATAATTTTATTCTATATTTTATATTCATCTCAAAATATGAAATATTTATGTATAATATTCATAGGTCTTCTCAATTGGTATTATAGTAGGGTTTTTTATATTCTTGGATAATTATTATTAAACATTATTGAAAAACATTGGGATAAGTATAAGTATAGAATAACTTCCTGATCCTTCGGTACAGTAAAGATTTTGTGGTTTTATTAGAAAATGTATCCCTACACATATAATTGAAAGTGGATGCGGTTGTTTCAAAGATTCTCTAATGGGGATGAAACTCTAAAATGGCCATATTGTGTATTGACATGATCATCCCCAATGTGTGATAATTAGGCCTAAGACTACATAGGTGTCTGGGATATTCCAATGTATATATGTATGGGTTAATTCACATTTTATTTATAAACCATTATATATTATTTGATTATATTATAACCACTAATGGCCTAGGTTATGCCTATAGCATCATTGATTGATAAGAAGATGACATATTTTAAGCATATCAAGAATCATTTTTATGTATATATAGTTGTTTAGTCTAATTTTAGATTACTTATTCCCACATATTATTTTTTGTTTTAGTCAATGCGTAGAACCAATGGTAATCATGTGAATAAAAAATATTACATCGAATGAAATGACCATCCTCAATAGCAACCAAATGGTTTTAGGTGTTGGGATGCAATATCTTGTGTTTACGGTCACTAAACTATTCCATATTGTAATCATTAACACATATCATGTTAATCTTATGAATGCACCAAATAGGTAGAAAAATTCAAATGAATCATTTATATGATAATTTACACCCACATTCGTCCTGTCTTCTCATCCACAATTTTCTATTCAATCGATCAATGCGATGGAAAATATATTTTCTATTATTTATTGGTAACACCATAGGGAATTTTTCATATTAGTCAATCACATGGAAAGAAAATCTTATCAATCATGGGCACTTTTCATGAATATGAGGAAATAATAATAAATAACGTTCATGGAATATGAGGATATAAAGATGATATTCTTCATAAGTAAATTCCTTGAACCCTTTGAACTAAAATGGAGAGGTGATTTCTAGAGAATAAGTAGAACATTGATGAATGCATTTGTACCTATGAAGAAAACATTACAAGACTTTTGAAGAATGCTTGAAATTTTTTCATTGATTCGGAATGTAGGTTTGATAGATTATTCAATGGTATGAAACCTTGTGTTAAAATAAAATTAACCATAAGTGACTTTGTAAAATACTGATAAATAATTCTATGTACACTCAATGTGGAAATGGAAGAGGGAAACCATCATTGATATATTGATAAGAAAATAAAGATGGGTTTTTATGTAATCCATTTTGGTTTGTCACATGGAAGGACGAAGAATATTGAATCTCCTACATTCAGAAAATGTGTGAATCCGAAATCATGTAATTTTCTAAATAGAATGAGAAAATTTTTCATGTAAAGGTTTCTTAGACATTGATCAAAAGAATATATATGTGATTTAAGGAGGATAGTCTATTAAATTTATGGTGATAATGATCAACCAAATACAATACCCACACATTAGTTATTTATATGCAAGGAATTTGGAAATTATGTGAATAAAATCCCGAATCAAAAGGAAAATAAGGATAATAATCTGTAGAAATCTCTGAAGTTAAAGGAAAAATAAAAAACAAATGTGATCATCACGGCTAGTTTGGGTTACAAGAATGACATGGTGAAAGGTAAACATATGATTCAATATATAATAGCTAATGTTTGACATGTTTCTGGCTCTACTCACTCTTTTATATCTAAAAAATTCAAAAATTACCTATTTGATGATAAGATGTAGATTTATCATGGAAAACTCTTAATGATATGATGTTTTTTTCTCAAGCCTATATCCCATCTTTGATAGAAGTAAGTGGGAATGTACTTCCTGAAAATCTTTTGATTCTCCCTCATGTTGAATTTGATTTAAGTTTGTGATTGGATTAGCACTCTAAAAGTAGAGAACATTTCAATTTACCAATAAATTCACTCACATTTTATATTTTTTATCAACCTTTGATCATAATTTTGGGCATGGATAAATATAAACTCCCAATGGAAGGTACTTCCATTATATGGGTTTTATTTCATATTTATAATGGATATTTATCAATATTTATTGGAGATAAACACAACATTGAATATGTCCCTATTGTTCTACATTTTTGGATGTATTTCTCAAATACATTCCTATTCTTCCCACAAATCGCGATGTTATGATTTCAATAAAACTCATACATAGTGATACACCTATTTTGAACACTCCATATAGAATGTCGTTGATTTACATTAATGAATTAAAGGATAACTATAGGATAATATTTTTAAAGGATTTATATTACCTATCATGTCACCATCAGGTTCACCAATTATATTTCTTAAGAAGAAATATGTGTTATTGCTTCTTTTCATTGATTATCAAGAAGTTAACTAGATAACAATTAAGAATGAGTATCTTTACCTCATATTGATGATCTATTTAGTCAGTTATGAGGATTTCAATATTTTCCCACAATTTATCTTTGATTAATATATCATTAACTAATGTTCAATAAGGATGATATATCCAACCATTTATAACCGGTATAGTCAATATGAAGTTATAGCATTTCTATTTGGACTTACCAATGCTCATGTTGTCTTCAGGGATTTAATGAATATATTCTTCAAAGATTATCTTGATTAGTTTGTGGAAGTATTTATTGATTACATTATATTATATTTTAAGAGTAAAGAATAATAAGAAAAACATTTTAGTTTTGTTCTTAAGACATTGAGGAAGAGGAATTTCTACTATAAATTGACCAAGAGACCATTTTGTCTACATAAAGTTTCACTCTTCGATAATATAATCTCATGTGATGGTATATCGATAGATACATGAAATGTGAAAGTTACTGAAAAATGGAACAAACCAGCCATGGTAACTAATATAAGTAATTTTCTTGGATTAGTATAATACTACTAAACCATTGTGGGATATTTCTCTTGGATACATAATCTCATAACATAATTTACTTTAAAGGGATCCAAGATACATTGGATAAATGAATTTCATGGAAATTTCATGGATCTTAAAAGATTCTTTTTTATCTTACATATACTTAAACTACCCTACAGAGGAATGGTGTCATTGATCTTTATTGATGCATCAAAGAATGGACTGAGATGTTTCCTCTTGTAGAATAATATGGTGATAGATTATTCTATGTGCTAATTTAAAAATCAAGTGAGAAATTACCTAAATCATGATTTGGAGTTGATAGTGGTATTTTTTGAACTGAAAATATGGTGTCATTGTATTTATGGTGAATGGTTGGATATATATATTAATCATAAAATATTGAAATATATTCACACAAAAGTAGTTTAATATATACTAAAGGATATGGTTGTAGTTCATTAAATATTATCACTACTTGACAAAGATATACTGTATGAAGTTTAATAAGGTGATTTATTATTTATTTCTAAAATACCATGATATTTTTTCCATGATGAGGATTGAAATAGATCTAATATTAATGTATTTATATAAGATGGAACTTGAAATAGAACGGAACTGTGACAGATCATATATTTCTCAAAAGAATGTTCATCCTTCTATCCTTATGAGGATTAAAGAGTTGAAGAAGGAGGATATAAAACCACATAAGATGGTTATAAATTTTCATAAATTCAACCATTATTGTGAGGGAATGGTAAGGTTTATGAACTGATTTGGTGTCACATTAATACCAGACATATAGAAGGAGTTATTGGATAATGCTCAAAGTTCATCATTCTCTATTCATCCAAGATATATGAACATGTGTAGAGATATGAAGGAGTATTTATTTTGGGATAAAACGAAAAGGGATATAATAGACTATATATCTTGATGTTTGGTATTTAAGTATGTGAAGGTTCATAGATAGAAGTCTAAAGAGATTTTACTACCATTACTTATACCAGAATGGAAATTGGAAAACCTAACCACGTATTTCATCATTTGAATCCCAAAAATTCCTAAATAGGCTAATTATATTTTTGTTTTAGTTGATATCCATACAAAATTATTCCATTTCATTTTCATCAAAGAATATATTTCTTTTGATCTATTTGTGAGGATATACATTAATGATGTGCTATGTTTGAATGGAGTACCACGTATTGTTGTATCTAATTTGGATATGAGGATTTCCTTGATTTTCAAGTGAGGTGTTAAAAAAACATTGAACTCTGAACAAAAGTTTAACAACACATATCATCCTTAGATAGATAGTAAGTCTAAGAGGACCATTAAAACCATAAAGGATATAATTATATCTTGTTCTATGGATATTAATGGTGTTTGTGATCAACTCATTCCTTTGGTGTAATTTTCTTACAATAATAGCACTTAAGTAAGAATTCATATTTATCTTTATGAAGACCTCTATATAAGAAAGTGAATAACTATAATTTTTTTGAATTATGTAAGGGAATGGAAGCAGTTGGGACTTGATCAAGCTAAGGACATGGTAGAGAAGATTAAAAAAATTCAACCGCACATCAAGGCCACTCATAGTCTACAAAAAAGTTATGATGATAATAATTGGTGAGCTCTAGAGTTTGAATTTGGTGACATTGTATTTCTACGAATATCCCCATGGAATAAAGTTATGACATAAAAAATTTTGTCAAATCTGAGACCTATATATACCGGTCCCTTCAAAATTATTGATTTCATTAATAAGGTTTCTTGTTATTTGAATCTTCAACTAAATATTTCATAACATCATGATACATCCTCTATTTCTTCCCTAATAAAATACATACCTAATCCTTTATATGTAATAAACTAGGAGGTTATACTACTTAAGAATGATCTCTCTTATAAAGAAAACTAGTAGAGATTTTGGGTCGAAGAGAAAAAGTTCATTAAAACAATAGCACTCTGATGGTCAATGTTTTATGATGAAACCATAAAATTGAGGAATATATGTTGGGACATGAATATATGATGAGGTAGAATAATCCTAATTTTTTTATATTCATGTGATAGAATTTTGGGGGTGGAATTCATATAATAGGGTAGAATGTAACACCCAAATATTTTGTGATATACGTAATGACCCTACCAAATGGGGCCCATCTAGAATTTGGAAGGATAAGCCACCACTACCTTCATACCACCTCCAAAATATCAAGGGTTGTTGACCAGTGCTAAGTAGGAATATGACACACATGGGTGGCCATATACTATGTTATCTATAGGCATGAACACAGAACCATCTTTATGAAAAATTGGAGATATAATAATAAAACTGATACCTAAAATGCCTTCATACATATATCCCATAAGTAGAGTACAACATAAGTATAGAAATAATTAATGGGAGAAATATAAGGAAACCAAAAACTAAAAAATCATACAACCTATTCAGAATGAAGGGACTACTATCAAATGCATCTAATTCACACCTCAGTATGTCTAGATCTCTTTTGGCCACCTGATCTGGGTCTTCTACAACTCTGTCAAAAGGCCTATAATATGAAAATTACAAGGATTGTGTGGGAATATCCCATGTAGGGGTGACTATAAAAATTCGTATTCAGTGCCCAAAAACTGGAATAAATAGGGAGAAACTAAAAGGGGACTTTCCAATAGACCAACAACTAGAGGAGAAATCCCAGGCGAGAGAGAATAAGAAACTCTATCTGAGCTACTCCCCATCAATAAATGACAAGTCAATACATCTCAATGTCATGTTTCAATCATAAATTATCATAATAAATTACATAATAACCTAGATATACTCATCCTAGACTTCAGGATTCATGAACTCGACCATACAGCCAATCATAGGATTCCATCCAAGGTTCAAGGTATCGCTTGTCTAGGAAAACTCACACCATGAGCCATGTCATCCCAGATGGCTCTCATATAAGATATCGCACTCATCATGTATATCTATGTGATCCCATATTTCACTCATCGGATATATCTCACTCATTGGTAATCACTACATTGATGGATCATCCCTTCCATCCCCAGAAATGAACATCCATTAGAATGTGCTTGTCGGGTCTCGCAATGAAGAAAGTCATGCTAGAAAATATCAAATCTCAACAAATATATAGTCTATCTCGGCCATACCTAATGGGGAACTCTATAAAAATTACTATAAAAACTAATAATCTCATAGCATACACAGTGAATCACACCCATGACCACTAGAGGACACCACGAACCAAATAGAATCCCTCAAGGATAACATTACTTAGATAAGAGATTATATCCCATTTTGTGTAGGTTGTGATTATTCGAAGATCCCCATATTGAACTACCATCTAAGAAGGGAAGCGTCAAGTCAAAAATATCAATACCCAAACTAAAACATCCTGATAAGTTAGGGATCGTATACCCAATGATTCCAAAAAACCTACTGAGATAACCTACTATATTATAGATCACAAAATATGTAGTATTCGTCCCGAGACTAAAAACCCCACCTAGGGAAGTTGATCAGATATTAGATCCTGCCCTGACCTCTTAGGGGGACACAAAAACTCTATCCAAGATCATCCTGTCAAAGAAATCAAAATCATGTGTTGATATTGTGATGCCACAATGTACCTTCAATAGGATGCACAAAGGGAACTCACTCAATCGATAATACTCTTTAATTTCTAATAAGAGACCCACCTACCTCACCCCACGTCCTATCTCTTATGCCAAAACCATGGAGACCATTCCATCTCATGTAGAAAATTATTTAGTATAGGATACTCATGGGCCTCTATCTGAGTCATAGAGATGAAGATTTATGAGTGTGAAGTCATTGAGGGGAGTAGGTGGAGTATATCCAGAGTACAAGGTTTTTCTATCATATATAGCCTCTTTCTAAGTCCCCTCATGGTTTTTGGTACGTATTTCGAAATATACATAGTATATACCTCTTATCACATGGGGTGTGACCTCATCCAATCTTCCGAGAATTTCCTCACCAATATATGGTCAGTTGGTTATGTCCCCCATCTTGAAGTGTACCCTAAGTACACGACATGTCTTGGGTGTTGGGATACTTGAATATGTACTTATATTTTTCCCATATTTGGAACCACCTATCTATGCACATGGCTATGTACTCCATCTCAAGTACACCTTGAGGCTATAACCATTTACTAGCATATAAAATGACCCCTTATTTAAAATTTTGACCCATGTCTTAATCCACAAGGCCTAGCCTCATTACATGGTATGTACCACCAGTACACAACATGTAGTTCCCAATGATTATCTTCCATGAACTATAAAAACACATGATATGTTTTCCTATACTACATGTTGTGTGATCATGAAAAGAGAATGTGAATCCACTATAGGATACCTGAGACTCCCCAATTTCCACAAAAACTCAATGATTTACCCCTAGGGTATCTGTAGCAATTGTAATAAGGCTATGAAACCATAAAATAATGAATATATAGGTATTAATACATAAATATAATAAAAATTCATAAATCATGGTAAAACCCTGAAGCATCAGGTCTAAAATGACACTCGGAGCCTTTTAAACCCCAAATTGTTGACAATTGGAATTTAAAATAGGGTCTGGGGGCACTTATTCCCCTCATTTTCTCCTTGGTTAATTCATTATGAAATGGATTCTTGATTATCATATCCCATTTGGGAGAACCAAATTGGGAGTGGTTGGTTTCCTTATTTAATTTTATTAAATTAATAAACTTCTATTTGACACTATGTCAATGGTCTCCTCTAACCGGGTGTTCAACACTGACAAACATTATATTGTGTCTAGGGTAAACACCACATTCTGAACTCAACCGTGATCTCAGATTATTGATCCAAAACACTACTGAAAGGTAATTCCCAATTTCTAGAAAAAGTACAAACTGATGCAATAAAATATTTAATATTTTTAATAACACCATATCAAAGCTCTCCAGGACCTAGACTCCTAGGATTAATTAGCACCTTGATTAAGAAATATTCCCATATATATTCAAATTATTACAAAAAAAACCATGCTCTCTACACTCTCCCCCGTAATTATTTTCATATAGAATATTGAAGTTCTAAGGAAAAGTGATAATAATGGGATCTCAACTGGACCTCCCACACTAGAGGGTTCTCTTAAGGTTCATCATTCTATAAAAAACTGCACACTTAAGGGAACCACATCCTCAAGAAGGGTCCTCTCTAGTTATAATCCAAGCATTGTCGAGTACCTTGAAAGGACACTCCACACCCACATTATAGCTCAATCCAGGTCGACCTCATATGAGGAATCATGTAAATTCCACCTCAATTGCGACATGTGGAAAACATCAGGCACTTGGTCCATCTATGGTCTCAAGGTCTAGCGGTACACCACCTCTCTATCCTGATGATGATACTAATGTAACTTGTAATCCCTTATCCACTCTTGGATGAACATCACCCTCAACATTTGTCACTTGAATGAACTCTTGGCTCAAAAATTATATTTCCCACTAGCTCTAACTCGTAAAATAGTGATCTATAGGGCCTATTGTACATGACCTCAAGTGCAGATATGTTGACGGTGGATTGACAACTACACCAATCCCACATGAAAAACTAGTTCATTTTCTCAGAAACTAATAGAGATCACTCTATATGGCACAACCAACCCTCTCTATGTTGTGTTGTTGAGGGAAAAAAACTTATCAATACCTTATCTTGCATCATTATTGGTTTCATCATAAATCCTTGAAAGGTTTACATACTCCCCATAATTAGAAAATCCATTAAGAACATGTCTAGTGGATATCTTATCATAAAAGACCTTGGAAATATCTATTCATACCTACCACACTAAAAATCATAGTGGTGTCCAGAAAAAACCAGATACATGTCCTTCTTCCCTCAGGTGTTTTGAAAGAATATCTTACACTAAGAATGTGAGGGTACCAAGATTTTCATGAACCTATCCAATAAATGGTAGAAGGACCCACTTCTCAAGACTCAAATCTGCCTCCTATGAAAACAAAACAGTGGCTGCCCAAGTGTTTAGACTATGTCTTACTAGTCCCTCCATCATAAAACCTCCAACTACACCACATCTAACGGAGCTCAATATGAATCAACTGATATACTAATGAGTGTATCAGGGTTTTCTATGGGTTCCCATATACACATATTTATAATCTAATTAGGAAAGTAAAAATAGCTTGTCCTTGAATATAAATCTTCAGCTCCACCACTTCAGCAAGAAAATGAAAGCTTATAGCACTAGTGATTTTTAAGAAATACTAGTTATCTGATAAAAGTTTGTTATATCAAGGCACAAGTGAGATCATCCTATTTATCTTGTGATTACTCCACTAAAAAGAATGAAATATATTTCTTATTGTCCAGAAAAAATGCCTCACCCACTTGAGGAAACCATCTCATCATGGTTAGTATAAAATAGGTAAAAACATGGGAAAGAATAGTATATCCTCTCTCTACCTCTATGAGGTCATTCTATGCAATTTTTTCCCTCTTCTAGAATCTAGTTGCACAACATATAGGAATTATTAACCTCTAATCCTCTAAATATATTCCTATATCCATAAGGATCATGAAAAGAAGGCACTGATGGTATCGCTAGGACTCAAACAGGGGATAAAATCTTTGAAAAGTTGCTCATGACCCTGTATTAAAAGAAATTGGCGAAGCATAGCCACTTTTCATACCTCAATCCACACTTGATCTTCCATTCCATAATCACCATATGACTAATGTTCATCCATTCCAATTCCCACATTTATACCATAATGTGGGCCTACTCTCACACCAATAAACCAATTTCCACAAACATACATGTTAAAGGAGCTCATCCCCCACACCTCAAAACTGTCCTTTTTGGGCAGTAATGAATTTCCCTCATGGTTTTGTATCATGTCACAGGAATGTGTCTCATAGGTGAAATAATACCTCTATCTCATGAGCCTAAATCCATGTCAAACATCACTTTCACATGGGTCTATTGATTCCCCATATCAACCCCTATAATCCTTGATCAAGAAGTGTAAACAAAAGGGAATATCATAATTGCATCCATTAATACTACTAACAAAGAATATAGGATATATATCATACCTCTAATAATCCATGGAGTGTCTGGGGTTTCACCTTTGCAGCCTACAGCTTTCGTCTTCCCATCCTCTAGGTTCCTGAACCTAGGATGGACCACATGGGGTTGATGGTGAAAACATATCAAACCATCTACCACATCCTTCTAAACTCTTTATTCCTCTATTATGTCTTCCATCATAAGTGAATACATCCTCCTATCATCATATCTACCAGGGTGGTTCATCAACTGTCCCCCAATTAGTAGCATAGAAGGTCAGAAAATATCACATGATACATCCCCATATGTAACAATAGAAACATTGCATCTCTCATGGATGACTATAACTAGAATGATATACCTAATCCTCAGAACCCCCATCCCGATATCGTCTTCATAAGAATCTCCCATGCCTAGATCCCTGACCCTGGCACCGACTACCAGAAATTATGGTCTCAACTCCTATGTTCCAAACTTCAGTATTTTTCATCTTCTCATCCAAAAATTTCTATAACACCAAGGCCTTATTGACCACTCTAAAATGAGAGGTAATGCCTAGTGATATCATAGAAGCATAGATATCCCAACATAATCCCTTCTCAATGGTTCATTCTAGGAGAAAAATATCATTCCATATCTAGATATTATCATGATAATTTATTGAACCTCATTGAATACTCTTCCATGATCATTCTACCCCATTGAAGATGAACAAGATTCTGAATATGTAATGGTATTACAATTTTTGGATACAAATATTCCTTAAAGAGATACCCTAACTTTATCTAAGTGATTTTCTTTTCATAATGGTTATATAAAACTGAACTCCAACATTGCTCAGACAATCATTATTGAATACTCTCTTCTGGGACCACCAACTGATTTGGAGGTTTCCTCATAGGGTAGAAAACATGTATAACTTCCTCAAGCCAGTCATCGGCTTCCTGGAGGTCTAGCTTACCCTAATAAATAGAATTTATCTACCTCTAAAACTCATGTAGTATACTCATTGTATGCTCATCCATGGACTGACCTTCTAGCGCAACTTGTTGCTTAATGGTAGATCGAGTGATTGACAAACCATCTGTAGGTACCATCTCATGAATAGTGCTATGTACCCAAGCTTCATCACTAGGTAGATTATTATCACAATACCTCCATAGAACCATTTCTGGATGTTATCATGATGAAATAATGAAATAAAATCATGAAATGAAATCAAGATGAACCATGATCAAGTATTATATCGGGGGAGCCAACTCAAGAAGGGAATTGAAAACATAATCCAGAACTATATGGTACATATACCATTATTTACCTTAAACCAGTGTATGAATGTACCAGGTTAACTTTTAGGTTATCGGAGTTCTAGTGAATGGATACGTCGGCCACTACACCAACACTAGAGTCTATGACCTATGTTCCAAAATCAAAACAGTTCAATGATGTGGTCATCAATCCCAAACCATGCTCACAATTATAAAACTAAACCTAGTTTTAAGGAAGGGTGTCCCCAGATACAACTCTGTAGGGACCTAATACACCAGGGCATGTATAGATACAATAATCTAGGGCCACCTCTACCCCAATCCCACCTCCAAAAGGACAAGGGGTAGTGACTACTTCTGAGTAAAAATATCAAAGACATTAGAGGTCTTATCCTATGGTAACTATAAACATGAAAAAATAACAATATCCATGAAATAGTTCATGTATAATAATAATACTAACACAAAAAATATATACAAACTTATATCCTACAAATAGAGTAATGTTTAAGTACTAAATGATTCAAGGGGAATAATAGAAGCCTTTAAAAAATAGTAAATGTGTACAACCTACTCAGAAGGAGGGGATTACATTCAAATGAAACCACTAGTGAACATGTCGTTGAGTCTATCTCTCTATGAATCACCTATTAATTGTCCTCCTAAGACTCCATCAAAATTCATATCATCTTCTTAAGACCTTCCATGCTTAGGTAGATGAAATACAGGGTTTCATATAAAAATACCCAATAGGCACCTAAAACAACCCAACATAAATAGGGAGAAACTGAAAATTTATAGTCCACTCAACCCACCACCAGAAGATAAAACCCAAGAAATTCATAAAAAGACACTCCATCTTGACAGCTCTTTAGCTATACATGAGTAGTAATCTCATCTCCATGTGGTGTTTAAATTGCATATCATTCCCATAAATCCCATATTAAACTGGGCATATGCATCTTAGACTTCGATTCTCGTGGTCTTAACCATACATCCTATCAAAAGAATCCACTAAAGGCTTAATGTATCTATTGTCCATGATAACTCACTCCATGAGATGTACCATACCATACAGCTCTCATCTAGGAGATCTCACTCACCAATTATAGCTCTTCCATCCTAGATAATCATCTTCTAAGTAATCTAACTCATTGCGTACTACTAATATAATGGATCATATTCACCATACATGATAACATATATCTTAGAAAACATGATCATCAGTTCTCACCATAAATAAAGTGACACTAGGACCCTATGGATCTCAATAAAAAGACAGGGGATCTCACCCATCCCAAATCAGGAACTCCCTAAACCTTACTAGAAACAATTTAGATCTCATATCATAGATAGGGGTCACACTTAGGAAACCTATGGGACACCACAAACCCAATCTGATTCCGAGATTTCATATCAATCGTATAGGGGATCTTCACTTATGTAGTGTTGGTCATGATGATTCCATTAACAGTATTTAGAATAACCCTTTAAGTAGGGGATCACATAGATGATGATACCACGAACCCTACTAAAACTTCCCTCTATGTATGGGATTGTATACATGATGATTCCACAAACCCTATTGGAATAACATTATAGATAGGGGATCACTACCCCTATAGTTTTTTTCATTATGATTCCACAGACCCCCCAGGGAATTCTATAGGATCAAGGATCCAATACAAACCTCCTGAAGGGATAAAATAACACATTATAAGCTCAACCTACTGATGGAATAAGAATCTAACACTGAGGAAATCTTTCCACATTGTACCCTCCTAAGGATGGACCAGGGGAAATCATGCAACTGATGTTGGTATTTATATCTCTAATAGAAGATCGACTAACCTCACCTTGTGTCACATATCACATGAGGAAACCATGTCCATCATCACATCTCACATAGAAAACTACCAAATATAGGATGCTCACGGGCCTCCCTCCAAATCATGAATATGGAGACACATAAGTGAGAATTCTCTTGGGAGATTATATAGTGTGCACCCATAGTACATTGTGTGTCTCTACAAGATAGCCTCTAACTATTTCATGTTGTGTTAAATAGTGTTGATTTCAGAATATACTTGGAATTTACCTAATTTCTCACAACAGGTGACCCCATCTGACATCTTAGGTGTGTCCATGCTGATATAAGGTCATTTGGACTTGCCCCCCCACACAATATGTTCATATGTTACATGATGTGTACTAAATATCTTATTATGTTTAGAGGTCCTCAACACATCCCTATGTTTGTCACCCTGTTCCCATGAACCTAGATTTATACTTTGGCCATTGTACATTCCATTTATAAGGACCTAGTTTAGTGTAGTAGAATTATTTTTGTGTTTCTAAATATTGTAGTGCTCGGAGTAGGTCTGGAATGAGTCTAGAGGCATTTGGCTATTAACGTCTAGAAGCAAGGATAATACACGGTGTGTAATGTTCAGCGTCATGTATTCATAGTTCACATCTTGGTTAAGGCCGTTCCAGAGCATAAAATCATTTCATATATTGTATTTATAGTTTATTGGGTCTTCCAAATGTTTTGATTTTGAGAATTGAACCCTTACAGGGCACATGTTTTTTGAAAAGATCTAAATTCTGACATTTACATGATATGAAAAAAGGTTCCACTCCCTACAAACCTTCTTATGAAACATGATTATAAATGTTTTAGTGGATTAGGTTTCTCAAAAACCTATGGCTTCCCTCAAACTCCAAGTATCCTATGACTTTATTTCTATGAATTTTGATATCCCTTTGATAGGGATCGGTCCTTGGATTCAATCCTCAATCTATAGGGATCCATGGTGCTTTCTTTCTCAATTTTCTACCAAGTATTCACTAACTGGTCTTGTTTCTTCAAAATTATTATTGAATGTGAGTTTGTTTCATATCCATGATTCTAATTTATTAATTCTTAGTTGTTTATTGGTGTTTTGGTTTCACGAAATTTGTAATGGGATGAAACTTCATGCAGGGGAGGTGATTGAGATCTGAGATACAGGTCCATTCTCGTGAGACTAATGTTGATGGAATTGCGGTATAGGTTCATTGGTTCTAACGTTATTTACAAGGAATTGTTAATTGATCATGTTTTAACGATTTGGATTTAATGTAAATAACCTAATAAATATTAAACCCAATGAATAAATAATTGGTTTTAGTGATGACATAATGATGTGATTTCTACTATGATAGTGGTTTGCCTCTTGATTCTATAGCTAGTTTGATATCTATGATATTATTTTTTATCATGTTCTAATGCTTGTAGTAGCATGTGTAAATTGGTAAATAATGTAAATATAAAACTAATTTATAATTATTTAGCTTAGGAATAGTTAAAGAAGTAGCATGTTTGAATCTAATGTTTCTTTAAATTTGATAACGATCAAATTCATGCAATTCCATGTATAATTAAATGATGTTAAAAATGATTACTCCAATTTATGATGAATGTGAAGCATGTGAATTTTTATTTAAAAATGTTAATGATAAATAAAAGTCATGTTAAATGTAAATGGTACTTATCATTGTTTGATGGAACTTTATTTAAAGTTGAAATCCTGTTTACCTTATGATAACTTGTTATAGATTCATTCCCAAGGTTTCCCATAGGTGGAACCTATGATTAATGAATTAATTAATTCAAGATGGAATAAAAAATGTTTTCTTGGAAAATATAATTTTTATATCCTATGTTTCATTTATTCTTGAGAAGGAAGCGTGCCTTGAGTTTGGAGTTGTGAGATCTCTTTTATGTGTAAAGGTTGTATGCTTGGTTTTTCAGTTATATAATCTCATTTTAGATATGATTTATTGTTCCCTACTGATTTTATAATGTTCCACAGATATGAGATTCTCTATGTTATGTTATATGGGTACATAATCCCCAAATGTGATATGATCCTGGGATAGATGAGATTGGGATGGTTGATGTGTTGTTAGTAGGGAGGCTTGGATGATGTGGCAATAGTTTACACCTATGATGGTGAGATGAATTGGAATATACATTTGTATGTCAATGAAGGAACAAGATATGAAGCAGTAGGATGAAGCTGGGATAACACATTGATGTGAATATGAGATCTTGGACGCTCTCTTATAAATCCATTTAGTGGTCGATGGCCCAGATTCTTATTCTATGTACATTCATTTCCATACTTCCTAAGGCATAGGGGTGTTGTTGGTTTCATTTTTCCTCTTATTGGTAGATTAGGATGGTTTTCCTAGTGTACCTGGATATGTAATGATTCTAACAATTAATAAATTATTATTGGCAAATAGTGTTGGTGTTTGTGTAATGAAAATTTTAAAAAGATGTTAATAATGAGAAAACATGGACTCGGTTTGGAATATGGAATGAAAGAATAGACTTTACTCTAATGATTAATTAAATGTAATGTTAAATAATTGAATGGTTAATTAATTATTAATTAATTAATTAATGGATGGGAATAATATATAGAAAAGAACGAATCTAATGGATATATTTTAAATACTTCTATAGTTGATATCTTGTCTTATAAGTGGTAACCGAGAGTCCAAGCCATGTTTATTATAGTTCAGTATAGGAATATGTTTTTTCCTACATGTTATGAGATATGTTAAATCATTTATATTATTTAATTCCACATGCTTACCCAGCCATGTTGGATAGGGTGACTGACACCCTATGGACTCGAGGAGGGTTTTTTTCGAACATCTAGATGGAACGATGGATGGATGACACCCACCTATAGCAACACTCTCTTCTCATGGTAATTACATTTACACGTATTCATGGTGGTTAGCTTCTCCATATATGTGTATAGAGGGATCTAATGGATTATGGTTATCCACACACAAGTATACCCTAATATACTCTCTAATATAATATTATAGGTATGACGTGTATAGGTCATGATGGGTTGAGGTACTTACTCAATGTATGGTTTGTAATGTCTTGAGGTAAAATACTTGATGTATGGTACACATCATATCGGTTGTGGTGGCTCAAAAAAACTACTTGGTTATTATATATGGTGATGTGATATGGGATGATGTGATGATGTGATGGATGAGGTTCATGCTTTTGTTCCTTTCACAAGTGTCTTCGGGCTGGCCAAATTTGGTGAGAGATAAATCATGACATGTGATTTTGGGGAAGAAAGAAAACCCAGTGGGTAACTATGATTGACTTAACATTGCTGTTTTGTTAATATGTAATATGTTCACAGTTATTGATCATGATTTCATTATCTTTTTCAAGAGGGTATATGAGGAAGATCATAGTGAGTATTCTATTATTCTCAACCTATATAATTATAAAAAAATTTCAAGTCATCTATAATAGGTTGGATATATTTCTAGATATTACTAGCTAATGGTTTCATAAAAACTATTACAAATTTGTGTTCAGAGAAATTTTTACCTTTTAGTACTTGTAGTTTCCCTTTACATTTTAATCTATTATATGGAACATCATGCTTGAGCTTGTGATATATATATATATATATATATATATTCTATGTAAGTTTTGATTGGTGTGTCTATCTTAATTCTCTCTTCTTCATGTTCTCTTAGTGGTTAATACCTCTCACATTCTGGTTTATCATACCATCGGTGAAAGTCTCCATCTCGGGGCCTATTTCAAGTGAGACATAGGTATTCTTCATCTCCCTTCTATTATTTCCAGCATAGTATGGTTAAAACTTTGGGGTAGGTGTCCTGATATATTTTTATCTGATGTACATATTGAGGGGTAGGTTGGAGATTAGATATAGACACATGTGACAATGCATGGTTTGGTAGGGAAATAGTGTTATCTATATCTAGTGAAAAGTGTAAACATGGGATTCCATATCAAGCATGGGTATTTAGAACCCCCCCCCCCCCATGATTCGATTCACATTCCATTATGTTTACTTTGCCAACTAAATGAAGTGATACAAGTTTTGGGTAGAAACTAAGAAAAGGATCATGCATCATTCTTATTTTTGCCTATATTTGAAATGGGTAAACCTTGGGATAGGTTAAAACCATAACAATATAATAAAATAATTAATTAATTAAATTTAAATATTCCATATTCCAACTTTATGAGCTCTAATATTTTGTTCTTTTTTCATGCATGGCTCTATGTTGACGTACTCATTAGGTTTTCACTAAAGATTTCTAATAGGATATTCTACAAGATCACCATAGAGTGGAGTTTGGTGACGATGAAACTGGAAGGAGGGAAATATGAGTGTTTTATCACCATATTCTACCAAATTATTTGGACTCTATTTCAGATTCATTCATAGAAAACTAGTTGTACGAGTTTGACATTTCAATCAATTAAATCTATTCTCAGAAGGATAACTAGGTTTTGTTGGTTGGAATGATTCCATGTGGAGCAGTGTGACAGTAATGGTTTGAATTCTTTAGGTATCATGATTTGTCGTAAGTCTCATGGGAGATGTTCTAAGACCAATTCTGAGAAGAACACCATTCTTCAATGATAATGGTGGAGATTTTTTAGGAGATGATTACCATTAATAAGGGGAGTTCAAGCATGTGGGAGTTCATGATCTATTTATGTAATATTCTTTGATATAATTCAGACCTATTTCTAGATTATGAAGCCAGAGTGGAGAATTCTGAGGAGTATTTGTGTCTAGAGATCCAGTGACAGGTCACCCCATTTATGTTGAAGATGTATCTCAAGGTACTAGAGAGAGTAGAGTTCATTAAGAGAATGCTAGATAGAACTGGATAATAATGAGTAGGGATTATTCATGATTCTTCATGAAGAAAATAAGTGTCAAGGTGTTCATAGTTAGTAAGACAAAAGAGTTTTTGGTTAGAATGGGGTAGGTCATAGCCCTTATCATATTATTTCTCTACGGGTGGTGATTCTCAAACCAATACCAAGGGATCAGAAGCATGTTTTTCTTATAGGGGACAAGTTCATCAGTGGTAATTGTGTCTAACCTTTTTGGGTAGTCATCATATTCAAGGATTTTTGCTTCAGGTTCCTCTATTGAAGAAGTTTCATATCAGGTAGTAGCAGTTGGGTACACCAGTTTAGGATCAACAGAGAAGGGATGGTGTAGGTACGGTACATTCCTGAGATAATCCTCATACTTAAATAAAATAATGCAGTCATAGAGGTTATTGTTAGCAATTTTAGAGAGGTTGTAGAGAAGGTGATGATTATATTAATTCTTGTCTTTTTCCTAGTGTTAGGTGAGACAGAGTTGTTTTGAGGTCCCTTTTCTTCTTTTCTACATGGGGTCATTCATTTTTTATTTTAGGAGCTAAAATCTATTATATATCACCTAATATGATCCATTATTTGGGGCTTGTGGTGGAGAGGTATCCAATTCCCTTAGAGTTTACTACACCAGTTGGAGGTCAGGATTACTTGTATAAGGTATGTGGATGTTATATTCCATTCTTGGGGTACCACTTCTCTTGGAGATATTTTATATGTTTATATCTAAATCTATAAGGAAAATCCTTACAAGGATTGGTTGTATTTAGTGTAGTATGTCAAGGATTTATTCAAGATGCGGGTAGTGTTTTATTATTATAATGTAGATCAATCAGTGTTTTTGGGGTGTGAGAACCTCAGATGGGCTTGAGGCATGTTTTAAATTATTTTATTCGATGGTCAAGATGATATTGATCTCTTTAGAGGTTTAAAAGTTGGTGTTTTATAGGGTTTTATAAGAGTACCCTAATGTCTTTCTAGAGGAGTTCATGGTGTTACCCCTTCGATAAGGGATCGATTTTTGGATCAAGATATAGCTAGTTGTGTCTCCTATCTTGATGACTTTATATAGGATAGTTCCTTTAGAATTACAAGAGCTATTAGTACAGCTTGATGATTTGTTGTAGTGATTTTTTTTTCATGTGAGTGTGTCACCTGAGGGTGAACCAGTTTTTTTCATAAAGAATGATTATTACACTATGAATATTGGTATCATTTATCATTTCCTGAACCAGGTGATGGTAAATAACCACTATCCTCTTACATAGACTATTTATTTATTCAATTAGATGAATGTATTGATTTGGTTCTCAAATACTGATGTTGGGTCCGGATATCATCTTATTTGGGTGAAGTATGCGGATATTAAAAAGGCTGATTTCCAATGTTTTCATTGGCATTAAAAATTCATTATGATGTTTTTCATTTTGAGGAATGCTCTATCCATATTCGTGGGGTTGATGAATGAAATTTTTAGAGAGTTCCTAGAAAATTTTATGGTGGTTTTCACCAAGGACATCCTTTTTGTACTCTATATCTAAGGAGGAACATGAAAATAATATTCATTCCATTTTGGGATTTCTTCAGCATGAGTAGTTGTTCAATATGTTTTTGAAGTTTTATTTTAGGGATCATGATATCACTTTCTTAGGGAATATCAGTTCCCAGTATGTGGTATCTATATATTCTTCAATGATAGGGGTAGTTGTGTGTTGTGTATCCCACAAGACTATGGTAGAAGTGTGTACATTTCCTTGGTCTTGCAGGCTATAATAAGAGGTTCCTTGTAAATTTATCTTTGTTTAAGAATCCAATGATATACTTGACCCGAAAGGATCAAGTATTCTTGTGAACTAACAAGTTTTAGGTATATTTTATGTATGTGAAGTAGAATCTAGTCATCACATCAGTCCTTTATTTTCCAGTAGAAAAGGTTTATATTAATTTTTTCTGTGAAACTTTATAACTTGGATTGGGATATTTTTTAATGAAGTATATATTGGTTTTTTCTTATGGGTATCAATAGTTACATCACCTTAAGAATAACTATACCACCCATGATATTGAGCTGGCGGTAGTTGTGTTTTTTTTATGTTTTGGGGAAATTTCCTCATCAGTGAGCATTTTTTTCACTGACCATAAGAGCCTAAAGTATGTATTCTTTTATCATGAATTGAATATAGTTCATTGTTAGAATATTTTATTCTTTAATGTTTATGACTTATATATTTCATTAAGTTCGTGAATGGGAAATGTTATAGTTTATGCTATATAAAATAAGTCACATAGTGACTCTATGCATGAATATATAGATTCTTTGAATGTGATGGAGAAACTCTCAATGACGCATATAGATATATGAGTGGTTGAAGGAAAAGTTTGTCATTTATAGATGATGGTGTATTAATATTTATTCTCATTTGTGGAAGAGTATTATTTGAGGGATTCTGAGGTGTAGGTCTAGATAGAATGAGTTTTTTATGGTTATTCCCTAGATGCTTAATTGGTGGATGGATATCACTAAGTATTGTTCTGAAAAAAAAGTTATGTTCCTTTAGAAATGTATGATTAAGTTCTCTTTGTTTTTCATATCATAACTTTTGAGGTACATACTAATGTGACAAAGATGTATCTATATTTGAGAGGTCATTTTTGGTTCCCTAGGTTGAAGCGAGAAATTCCTGAGTTTGTTTCTTGATGTTTAGTCTTCTATAAAGTTAATGTCAAGAACCATGTCACTCATGGTTTTCACCATCTATTAGATGTTACCAAGTCATAGTTGGAGGAAATCTTAATAGACCTAATTAATATTTTACCTAGATCTCAAGTAGGCTATGATGTTTTATGGGTGATAGTGGATCATTTGAGAAATTTAGAAAAAATTATAGAGAAATAGAAGTCAATATTAGGGAACATTTTTTGAGGAATTATATTTAGGAAGTGGTAAAACTCCATATAGTCTAATGGATGATAATCTTTTATCATGATCCTATTTTCAACTATAGGGTGTGGATATGAATTCAGCATAATTGTGGATCTGAAATATGCCTCAAGGCCACTTGCCTTCAATAGATGGGTGGTCTGATAGATCAAACCATCCAGATTCTTGAATATATGTTGCACAATTCTATTATAGATATCGGAGGTTCATGGATGAGGAACCTACCACAGATTTATTTTTCATACAATAATAGTCTTTAATCTACTAATGGTGTGGATTAATTTAATGATTTATATGCGAATTTTTTTTTCTCCATTTTTTTGGATTGTTGTCAAAGAGGTAGAAATTATTAGGTTGGATCTGGTCTAGAATAGGATAGTGATGCTTAAGGTAATTCATGAGAGGGAGAAAGAAGTGTAGGATAGTCATAAATTCTATTAAAATAATAGGTGGATAACCTTAGAGTTTAATTTTGTAGATAATGTGTTTCTAAAGATGACTTCTCATCATGTGTAGCAAAGTATGGTTCATGAGAGTATGTTTTCTCCATGGTTGTTTTGGGAATTTTGAGGTATTGTCTCATGTTTGAGATGTGGTGTATAAGATATAACTTCCCTTGTATATGATCCTGATGCATGATGCTTTTCATTTTTCACATCACTATCTATAACATCATGATGACTCTCATGTCATCAATTGTGGGTGAGATCAATGTTGGGAATGATACAACCTCCAAGTAGGGGATAATTGTGATCCCAGACTGCTAGGATATAGTGTTTCAGGGGATCATTATTCCCATGGTCGGTATCCTATAATGGCAAGAGGGTGAGGTGGAGCAAACCTGGGAACATGATTCCTAGATGTGCACTCAGTACCCTGATCTATATGAATTTTACCTCTTCTATTGTAATGTTTTTTATTTTGTAGATTCTAACCTTTAATGATTATGAGATGGTTTCACCTTATTTTTTTAAGTGGATTTACTATTGTTAGATGGGTATATTATCTATGAGAGTTTATAGGATTTTTTTTGTTCTATGGTTTCATGATTATCCTTTAATGAGGTGGTTGAGCTCCTATAATGACAAAATCTATTAACAGTATCTCGATGGGTGGTTGTTTGGATGACCCCTTTTGATTTTATCCCGGAGTTATTATTGGATTCTAAAGGATGGTATTTTTTTAATAGGAATCTAATGTAATGGTATAGATCTAGGTAGTTAGAACATTTATATTTTTCTGAATATCATGGTTCATAGAAGAGTTCTGGAGTGATTCTAGAGGGGTTCATCTACTAAAAGAAGGCAATAGAGATAATACACCATGTGTATGTCTTTCATGTCATGTATTAATAGTTCAAATCTTGTGTAAGTATAGTTCATGACATGAAAACACAACATGAACTAAAGGTACAAGAAATTTATTACAAAGAAAAAGGAAGCAACATGCAGTATCAATAAAAATATATCAATCATTTATATTAAAATTGATAATTTTAGAGGTGGATTCTAAGCCTTTCCATAAGGTATCAGTACATTAAATCCATTCAATAATAACCAATTCCATGAGAATATCCAAGGTGATCCTTTTGAAAGTAAATGTATCGCTCATGTTACAGTATCTATTAGTCTATCCTTGGTATTTCATGTAAGGGATGGAGTATAAGCCAAGGCCTGTTATAGACATCTTACTAACAGGTTCATCCTCATAAAACCCTTAGGCAATATGTATCACCCAATTATATAGAAAAAATCCTTTGGAAAACCCTTTCCTAGATATCCTAAAACATCACTTTCTATAAATTTTGTGTTGTATCCTATCGAGTACAGATAATACAAATTTGGTTCCTAAAATCAAACCCATGTTCTATCCCTGGACTTATTTCATTTAAGACAACCATAAAGGAATATATATCATAGAGAAAACATTCATGATTGTATACCAATAACTAAAAATGTAATTCCACTTACTTACTAATTATTTAAGCCCAATACTCACATCTAATAATAATAAATCAATATTAATGAAAACTAAATACATGGTCTATGATTCATCCTAAATAAATTATTCAATTTAAAACATCAACCCAAATTATCACACATTCAAACATAAATAGTAATTTAATGATTAAAGGCTTAAGGTAGTTAGGCCTATTATGTCATCACGTAGAAGGGGTGTCTAGTAGAAAAAACAAATATCAAGGAAAACAATTTTAATTAAATTAATACGAATTATTTTGGATTCACCGGTTGGAACCAATGAGTGGAACAACATTACAAATTTAATGAAGAAAATAAAAAATTCTAAATAATATAGAAACCCTACCTCTTAGTGGTAGTATACCTTATTTCTCATGATAATATTTGGTTTGACTTAAAATAGAAGAAATTTGAAGATTTAAAAAAAACCCCAATTTCAGGGAAAACCCTTCTGTGGAAGATTGTCTGATGGAGAGAGGATGATGTCAAATATTAATTGGTGTGGATGATAAGCCTTATAAATTGATTTAGAGGGATTCATATGGCATCGAAATTGGAGAAGAATCAGAGGGGCAGCGGGCTTCTGAACTAGAGTAGAGGGAGGAGCAACTCCTTGACAGGGTGGCGCAATGCACAACAAGAGAGGTAGAGAAGAGATAAGTGAAGAATGGAAGAATGTAAAGAAATAGATGAGAGAAAAATGAAAAACAAATAAGAATAAAATAAAATAAAATAAAATAAAATGGAAGAAGAAAAATATATAATAAAAATATGGGGTTAAGCCCATTTTTAATTATTATAACTTTTCTTTTAACCAGTTTTTATTTTATTGTTTATTTTAATTAATTTTTAATTCCCTTTTATTTCATTTAAAAACATATTTATTTTAATCCTTTTGATTTCATTTAATTCGAACATTGTGGTGGGGCATGATGGATTATTTTTCATAATCTCGTGATTCTATGAAAACAAGATTATTTTTTGATCGAGGTCTAAAAAAGACTATGTGGGCATGTTACATTGGTCTCTTTGAGGAGTGGGACTAAAAATTAAATGGTTAATAACATTGTTAAAGCTATGATGTCACACCGTACGTAGTAAATAATGAAAGGATAGGATCAGATACTCAAATAAAGGCTATTCTGTTTGATTGACATGCATGAGGGACATGAATACACATGGATAACCCATTAGGGGGGACTGATATGTGAGGTTTTTACATAGAAAAAAATAAAATAGGATTCTAGGCAGAGAGTTAAATTTACTAATCTTTGACGGGAGGTTATTTTACATTCCATGCCCACATTTATGTATAGACTACCTTCGGGATTGATAGAGGAGTGGGATATATGTGGTACGTGAGTAGGATAATACACGTTTCAATATTCTTCATATAGATAGCACATGAAATGGTTGTGATCAAGGGGCGTGTTTGGATAGGAAACATCTTAAAACTAATCTTGTGAATTTACCCTCATAGAAGAATCATGGGAGAGGGAATAGACTTACATGATTATCATAATCAATAATTACCTTGTGAAAAACTATGCGGTGTAATCATCTATTTATCCTTTTTTTCGCATGTGTCCTCCCATAATGGAGACCCCAATTATTCATAAGGAAGGTCTGGGTAACTAATATTAGAATTTTTTTGTCCACAGTAGGGATTGAGTAACTGCAATTTTCCTTTTCCATGTGTTTTCATGCATGGGCCTCCCACATCTAATGTAATTAATAATAAAGGACACTACCTCACAACCGCATGGTATGTGGCATGTTGTGAGAAGGTGTTTTTTAGGGTGATCATGTCTTCAGAGTGGTTTCTTATTTCAACCATAGAGAAGGTGTGTGATCATGTGTTCAAGGGTAAGTGCCCCCATTGTGTAATAACTCATTTTGTAGTTTTTTGTTTGATCATTTTAATCATCACTTAATTCAACATAAAATGTGTGTGGGAATAAAATTCCCCCCCCCCACCTTGGAATGGAGTCATATGAGCATTGTTATGGGTTCATTCAGAGTACGTAAGTTGAATCTTGTGTGGATAATTGCAGAATACACTTGGGAGAAGCATGCAGTCATCATCAACAATGGTAGGGGTATCCAAAGGGTTGTTATTATTTTTATATATAGGTTGAAACAAAAACATTTCATTTTTAATTTATTCCTTTTATAACTAAAAAAACCTCATTAAAAATTTATTCCGCATTCATGGTTTGTCCTACACTTATCAGGAATTAATGGTCTCTGTGATCTTGGTAAGATGATTTTTTTCCTTTACATGGTTACATGGGAAAATTTTCTATTTCACATTGCCACTATATGAAGTTTAAAATTCAATATGGTCATGGTTTTGAGTACTCCATTCCATGTCGTAATGATATTGTGTCTATGTGATTAACACATAGGAAATCATAGTTTTATATTTATTTTATTTTATGATCTCACAATATTCTTTCAATTTTATGGAAAATATACCAAGAACAACATAAATATGTCCAATATGTGTCCATGATATTAACTGAGCTGATCAAAAGTAAAAAATATTTTCATCACCATAAAATTCACTGCAAACATCATTTCCTGTCAATGTTTATGTAAGAAGGCATTCATGTCTATCTTCTATTGGTTAAGCTACCCTTATACGGGTTAAAATTTCTTCACAACATAACAATTTGTATGGTTTAAAGGGAAAACTGACTACTCCCTTGGATAAATAAACACCCTTAGGTATAAATAGTAAATATATCATCAATTGAGAACTTTATCAAGGATATTGGTCACAATAAAAGATATTTCCTACCGTATTACCCTTTACCCCTATAAAATAATCCACATACCCATGAGCCAAATATGAACATATATAGACTAATTAGGATATATTATAGAATATTTTAGAATGTATGATGGTCATTATACCAAGATGTCTGATCCTGGGTAATTTTGTAATGATTGGGGTTGGTCATTCTATGTGAAATGGTTATAAAATAAATTTATAGATAATCCAGAGTCATTGGGATTTTATGAATCTATATGGGATTCAGAAACATTCTATCACTAAATCAGGTACTTGATCCATTATATCATTAAAAGGTTGATACTGAGAATAAAAACAATTAATATGGTGCATGGTTTGGTGTGAATTAGGCTCCATTACATGAATATGGTTAGTGGGGACCTAATTCTTGGAGACATGTGTGATGAGTATCCTTCTCTAACATATGTATGAGATAATTCTGAAATGACCACACCATTTTCCATGGAGCTACTAAATTTTGTAAAAGGTGTGGTGGGTTAAAATATTTGTTCCATGGAGTATGTTTCTAAAAAATCCTAGACATATCTATTCATCAAGATAACCAAGAAAGAACAATAACCCAATAGGCTTCGTATGTTTCTAAGTTGTCAAAAGTATGGAATTCCTGATGCTTATTGGATAACTCTAGAATAGGTCTAGTCTAAATGTATGTTTTGAGGATACCTCCATGGCCTATAGAATAATCCCCTTAGTAGATTTCATAGTGACCAAAATTAGTTTTTAAAAACTTTTAGTTGATGAGTTAAATGCCAATGTTAGGGCTGGGACCCTCATAGTGGGGGCCAAACTAGCAAGCGGGAACTGGATAAATTTAGTAGTTATAGAGCTAGATAAACAATACCAACTGATTGGAAATATCTATAAGGGGGAGGATCTGTTATTTATCCTCTAACCTTTCCAATTATTCTAGATGTCAATAGAAGATCATGTGACTAAATATGAGTTTATCAACACTCTAAAAATATCCAGTGCTCAACTACAGCCTCACATCTAAAGTATATATAGGTTCTTACCAAGCTTTTTAGGTATTCAATAGGTGAAGAAATAGATGAATTAGCATAAATAGTTTATCTATATACCATATACATCCCCCACTGGCATCATGACTAACAATGAAACTATAGATCTAATAGCATGGTCATATCTTATATCACTATGAGAGAGTGTCTTGTCCATCCTGATTGATAGAAAAGATATTTGTGAGTGGTACATTCCTTGAAGGTTTGGGATGAAATTTCTGTCCTTCTAAAAGAAACAACCATCTCCTCCTTGCATTTTATGAAATGAGAAAAATTAAACGGAATTTTCTAAATTAAGGAGAATTATTATATGTGATGATAAAAGAACACAAGTGACCTTTTCCCCCATGTGATGTTGTCATACGTATTATAATCAATTATTCTAAAATATGGATTTTTTCATAACATAAAGAGAATTTGGGATAGATAGTACCTTGGTTCAATGTTATTTTTGTGGATGAAAGTAAATAGAAACAATATCTACTATCAAGGGTAAAAATACCTGGGAAGAGGCTCACTCAGCAACCAACAGTAGCAGAAAGGCCTACGAAGAAGGTCACATTAAAAGGGGTTTCATCATCCAAAATTTGAAATAAAATATTAAAAATTTTGGTGTTTCATATTTGGGGAGTGGGGTGGAGGAAATTTCCTTAGTTACTTCTAATAATAAATATCCATAATTTAAGAGAGAGTGGGATTCATTGATAAAACATTCATCCAAAAAAGGAAGTATGAGATATTATTCAACAAATTGAAATTCTTATGATTGGATTAAAAAATTTCATAGTCCCATATTTTGTCTCATATTAAGATGAAATTGGAGAAATTTAATCCTATATAATTATTAAAAGTGAAAAATATACTTTTTAAAATATATTCCTATTCACTCGGATCGTCTACCTTAATTGATAGGTATGGAATCAGGCATGGTATGACAATAGCAATCGATATTGTTCTTCAGAAGAGGTATGTGAGATACTCCCATTTGATCTTATCACGTTGATATGGAGTTTATCATGTAATAAACTACTACTCTTATATTTATAGGAGTCATAAAAGATTATCAAAATTTAAATTAAATTGATACCTATTTTATACCCAATGTGTACCACTAGTGATGCGATGAATACCTCATGTTTTTTTCAATTCCTCGACTGATGGGGGGAATTTCAATCCATGTTTATATGTTTATATGAATGTAGTAATCTAAAACATCCCATAAGGTATTTATGATACTTACAATGTTCACTCATTTTGTGATATTGACGGATGAGGAAAACCATAAATTGAAGGAGGCAAAGTCTAACGACCCATACTTTACATACATTGTTAATACTTCAAAATTGAAGCACACTTATTAAAACATATGACAAAACCACAAAGGACCGTATCGGTATAGTGTCTTTAGAAATTGGGAAACATAAACAACTGGTTCATAAATCTTCTACAGTGTCTCCCATTTATTTCATCATATCTAGGGTCCCTTTTAGCATATTCTACTTAATATCCATCTTCCTGACCTGGGGAAAATAAAACATAAAAGGGCGAGCTCAAATTCTCAGCAAGGGCAAATAAAGGAAATAAAAATCATATCATATCTTTTTGAAAATCATAACCTGCAAAAGAGATCATAAAATCTTAACATGGAATAAATCATAGAAGTGAAAATGAGATCACCATAATCATAACATGAAACTTGAAACTTTGTGGCATGCACACATAATCATGGAAAATCATTTCTTGTTAGTCATGACTTATTGCCAAGACTATCTTAGTGGACAAAGTCCTTTTCTGAATCGAGTAACCCTCGTTTCAGTCCTGTTTCACTGAACCGGTATAACCTACCGTTCCAGCCCTGTCTATCTCATGAGATATAAAATCTTTACCCACTGCATTGGAGGGAGATATAGGTCCCACCCATCTCATAATGAATCCTTTCTTTTGTGTGCCACATAATCATAAAACATACATCATCGCATAACACATGTAACAAAAATGAGATTCTTGAAACATCATGACATCATAAATCAATTCATATAAGATAAAGGAATTCATAAAAATAATTCCATCACAACATGATCAAATAAATGTAATAATAGGGATAAAAACAGAACCCTTTATTATCTTAGATGGAAAATAATTTTGATAAAACACTTGAACTCCATTCTTGAGGAAAATATCCTTTCTTCTTCAAAAACATTTTTCCTTTCATAACATGTCATACAACTTTAAAATAAAAGAAGTTGATTAAAAATAAACTTGAAAACTTATAAATGAAGCTTCTTGAAAATGAGGCGTTATGAAACCATAAAAATCCGTTCATGCTGTATAATTTAAAAATAACATTCTCCTCGTACTTTTATCAGAAAAGTCAAAAAGTACCTCGTACAAAAAAAACAAAAAAAGATTCCTTTCATATTCTTTACTAAAAACTCACCTAAGGGTAAAATTGGATTTAAACTATTGTAAGTGGATGGAAACAATATTAAATATTGAAGGAACATGGATTTTGATGATAAAATACACCCCAGTAAATACTTACGAATAAACAATCTCGGATAAAAATGAGATTGTGATATTTCCCTTACCTTAGGTCCGATTTGCTTTTTACGTGTCCGAAGCTCCTGTATAATGGTTTAAATAATGTTATTGACTTATTCCAGAATCATACATATTGATATGATATCATATATGGTCATATTCTTAGCTTCTTGTTAGTAATATTTCATTGTTACTTGTTACTCGGGTCTTTATTGCCTTTTGTTCTTATGCGTGTTTTGCCGAATAAATTATTATTCTTCTTTTAAGGTTATAGATACCTTATATCCAGAATGGTATTAGTGTAACATATATCATATTTATTCATTCAATTCATTTATATAATTACTATGTAATGATGATCATGTAGAACTAGTCGCATCACATCGTGGAGACGGTATTCCGTACGTACGCACGAGTGATGATATTGTTCCTATGATCGTGGAATTGTATTGGAGTATATATATATATATTATTTCCGTATCAATATTACTTTATAATAATCATAAATAGTTACTCATTACACTATTATACCCATCCTTGTAAAGTGATGGTGGAAAAATAGATTACACCACGGCGTGGAGACGGTATTCCGTACGTACGCACGCGCGGTGATTTCATTTTTCCGTAGGATGGATAGAAGGTGAATTAGGGTTGTTTCATATTTATAATAACATATCAGTATGTAAGTAATACTGATGTTATTACTTTATCATTAAACAACTAAAGGAGAAGAAGTTGAAGAAGAAAGAAATTGAAAAGATCGGTAATGGATATTACCTCTTCTTTGGAACGCTTCTTTGAAGCCTCCACTTAGGGAACTAAGATTGGTCTTTGAAGAATACCAGGACCTCTAGGATTATTATAGGGAAGTGGAGAGGAGAAAATGGCTGGGGTTGGACGAGCTTGAGTGCTCAATTTGGTGTGAGGAGGAGGGGGAGGAGGTGCCCTTTTATAAGGGAGGAGAGGGGCACCTTAGGAATATCTCAAAATATTATTTTATATTAAAGTCAAAATCGGTTTATAATGGTTCCAAAGGGTCTTATTTCGAAGCTAAAGTGGGGAAGGGTCGAAATCCTATCAACCAATAGGATTTAGACAAGTTTAGGGTATTATTTTAACCTTATCAATTAGATTTAACTCTAAGTTAAATAATTTAACTTTTACCGTGTCTTTTTGTTTTCTTTCACTATATGGTTAATACACTTACTATAATATGCCAAACGAACCCCAAATTGTTTATTATTAATATATATAGTCTTATATAAGTAATTTGGCCGAACCTTAGATTTTTAGGAATAAAATAACAATTAATAATATAATATTTGATTTAAAAACTATTTTGTGTCAATTTTGACACTATTTGATATATGATTTTTGTGAAAGTCATAACAGAATTATATGTTCAAACCAAGTTGATTAAATCAACACTAATATATCATAGTAACCTAGAAAATTTGTTTAATTCATAAAAAGTCTCAAATTACATTTATTTTGTTGTTTATAACATCAATTATGTCAGTATTTCATTAATAAGATAATTACTGCATCATCATTGTGTCATAAATAAATTAAATTATTTAATGTCTAAAAATTATAAATAAAATACCATTATGTAGGAAATATTTTTAGCTTTCTAATTAATATTTATAGTCTAATTTATCTTATGTATAACCCCATATTAAAAATTATTTACTTATTAAACTTTGATTTTAACTATTTTAACCCTTCTTTAAATAAATTAATAATAAATGTCCTAATCTAACCCAAGTGGGCCTAAATGGTCATATTTTATTCCTAAGGTTGTTTTTGGTCGAAATACACTTATCCTATAGAATTAGGACATGTGTTAGGGTAATAGTAATATCATATTTACCCTTAGTTACCCTATTTACTATTAACCGCGGTAAAAAAATAAAAAGTTACTATTCATCAAAAAATTATTTTCATCTCATTGAACCACATTTTAGTCCTTGATATAAACCGTGTGTCTCGGATTTTCGAAATTCCATTCACAGAAGCGGTAAAATTAAGTTTTATGCAAAATTCAGTTTTTTAACCTACCACTTAGTGGTTTCACTATTCATCAAAAATTGAAAGTTTTCAGAAACATACCAAAATTTCACCCTAGGCTAATTTCGGTATTCCGAATCCAAAAATGAAGTCCATTTTGAAAAATAAAATTTATAAAATTTCAAAAAGTTGTTATTACTATTCATAACGGCTAGTTTTAATAATATTTTAATAGCATATCGTTGTTTAGTGAAACTCGGAATTGCGTACGACGCAAGCTATCGAGGAAGGTCGCGATTGCGTGTAAGGTAAGCCAAGCTAGTATGTAGTGAAAGATTCCTTTGATGATATAAAAACAAAATATTACGCATAAAAATCTTGGGTGTTACATTCTACCCCCCTTAAAAAGAATTTCGCCCTCAAAATTCGTCACTTTGTAACAAATAGATCAGGATACTTATCCCTCATCATATCCTCAAGATCCCATGTAGCTTCTTCAAGTTGGTGGTTCCTCCATAAAACTTTCACCAATCGAGTGGTCTTGTTTCGTAGGACTTTTTCGCTACGATCCAGAATCTCTATCGGCTGTTCTTCATAAGAAAGATCTTGCTCCAGCGGTACAACTTCTGAGCTGAGTACATGTGAAGGATCAGGTATGTACTTTCTTAGGAGAGATACATGGAACACATCGTGAACGTGAGAGAGATTCGGGGGAAGCGCCAATCGGTAAGCTACATTCCCAACACGATCCAGTATTTCGAAAGGACCGATATATCTAGGGCTCAACTTCCCCTTCTTTCCAAATCTCATAACCCTCTTCCAGGGATATATTCGTAAGAACACTTTATCGCCCACTTCAAACTCTAGGTCTTTTCTTCGGTTGTCGGCATAACTTTTCTGTCGACTCTGAGCTGCTCTTATGTGTTGTTGAATAGATCTGACCTTTTTGCCATTTCATCAACGAGATCAGGTCCTAATAGCTTTCTTTCCCCCAACTTCATCCCAGCAAGTTGGAGTCCAGAATTTCTTTCCATAGAGAGCTTCATAAGGAGCCATCTGAATACTGGAGTGAAAGCTATTATTATAAGAAAATTCCACCAAAGGTAGGTGTTGATCCCAACCTCCTTTGAAATCCATAGAGCAAGCTCTCAACATATCTTCTAGGGTTTGAATTGTTCTCTCAGACTGACCGTCTGTCTGGGGATGATAAGCAGTGCTGAAACTCAACTCTGTATCCAGAGTATGCTGAAGACTTCGCCAGAACTTCGAGGTAAATCTCGGATCCCGATCAGATATAATAGAAAGTGGTACTCCATGCAATCTTACCACTTCCTTTACATATATCCTGGCAAGCTGATCTAGAGAGAAATCCTCTCTAATAGCAATGAAGTGTGCAGACTTTGTAAGACGATAAACTATGACCCAAATAGCATTATTACCTTTGGATGTTTTAGCAAGTCCTGTGACAAAGTCCATAGTGATGTTTTCCCATTTCCATCCGGGTATGGGTAATGGTTGTAACATCCCCTTAGACTTTTGTCTCTCAGCTTTAACTTGTTGACAAACCAAGCATCGAGAGACATATTCAGCAACATCTCTTTTCATGCCATCCCACCAGAAGTACTCTTTCAGGTCCCTATACATCTTCGTGCTTGAAGGATGAATAGAGAATGATGAACTATGAGACTCATCCAGCAGCTCCTTCTTTAATTCGGGGATGGGAGGAACACAAACCCGATTCCTGAACATTATTATCCCATCACAATCAAGGTTAAATTCAGGAACATTTCTCACCTTCTTTTGTAACTTGACATCTTCTTTCTGTGCCTCTGTAATCTTCACATGTATAGATGGTTGAACATTCATTTGAGAAAGATAAGATTTTTTCCCTTCCATTATAATTCCAAGATCCATCCTTTGTAAATCCATAAATATTGGATCCTTTGTGATCCTCATCATGGATAAACTAGCATGGTCTTGTCGACTTAATGCATCTTCCACCTTGTTTGCTTTCCCAGGGTGGTAATGGATTGAGCAGTCGTAATCCTTAATCAGCTCCAACCATCTTCTTTGACGCATATTCAACTCCTTTTGTGTGAAAATATACTTTAAACTTTTATGATCAGTATAAATATCACACCTTTCACCATAAAGGTAATGCCTCCAAATCTTTAATGCAAAGATTACCGCAGCCAACTCCAAATCATGTGTTTGGTAATTTTGCTCATGGATTTTCAACTGTCGTGAGGCATACGCTATCACCATATCATTTTGCATAAGAACACACCCCAATCCCTTCTTGGATGCATCACTGTAGATCACAAACCTTTCTCCACTACAAGGCAGTGTGAGCACAGGTGCACTGGAAAACCTTCTTTTCAACTCCTTGAAATTCTCTTCACATTCTTCTGTCCAGACAAACTTAACTCCTTTCCGGGTCAAATTGGTGAGTGGATTAGATAACCGTGAAAAATCTTTTACAAAACGTCGATAATATCCAGCCAAACCAAGAAAACTTCGGATCTCAGTTACTGTTGTTGGTCTTGACTATCTTTCGATAACCTTTTTTTTTCTGGATCCACAGATATCCCCTCTTTTGATATTATGTGACCCAAAAATGCAACTTTTTGAAGCCAAAATTCACACTTGGTAAATTTGGCATAAAGCTTCTCCTTTCTCAGGGTCTTCAATATAATTCTCAAGTGATCTTCATGCTCTTCCTTGCTCTTTGAATATACAAGAATATCGTCTATAAAGACTACCACAAATTGATCAAGATAGTCTCTAAAGACTCTATTCATTAGATCCATGAAGATAGCAGGGTCATTAGTAAGACCAAATGGCATCACTATAAATTCATAGTGTCCATACCTTGTACGGAAAGCCGTCTTTGGTATATCCTCCCTTTTGACCCTTAATTGATGATATCCTGAACGAAGATCAATCTTGGAAAAGTATTGAGCTCCGCGTAGTTGGTCAAATAAGTCATCAATGCGTGGGAGAGGATATTTGTTCTTGATAGTGATCTTGTTAAGTTCTCGATAATCAATGCAGAGTCTCATTGATCCATCTTTCTTCATAACAAATAGAACAGGTGCTCCCCAAGGTGATGCACTAGGGCGTATGAATCCCTTATCAAGATTCTCTTGGAGTTGCTTCTTCAATTCCTACAACTCAGTTGGGGCCATTCTATATGGTGTCTTTGAAATAGGCAAAGCACCTGGTACGAGTTCTATTGAAAACTCAACTTCACGATTTGGTGGGAGACCCAGTAATTCCTCCGGAAAGACATCATCAAACTCCCGTACAATGGGCATATTCTTAATCATGATTTTCTCACCAACCATTTGAGATAAATAACCGTCATGTAGTGGAATCAATACCCATAAGATGGAAGAAATTTCCACAGGAAGGTTATGTTCATCCTTGCATTGATATACGATCGTAGATTGATCTGGAATATGAAATGTGACTTCCCTTCTTTGGCAATTGATATGAGCTCCATGTAGAGAAAGCCAATCCATGCCAATAATCACATCAAATTCCACTAAAGGAAGGATCACAAGATTTGCAGGAAGCACTTTCCCACAAACTTCGATCGGAGAAGAATTATAAACTTTTGATGCGACTGTTGTGCCATTAGGTGTTGTCACAGCTAACTCAACATCTAATTGTTGAGGTAATACGGTGATACCCTTAGAAAATTCTTTAGAAATAAAAGAGTGGGTGGATCCAGAATCAAATAAAACATTTGCTACTTTAGAGTGGATGGTAAGTGTACCTTTCACCACTTCGTTATCGTACTCCACATCGCTGATAGAAATTGCATGTGACTTTCCTTTGTCTTTAGCCTTAAGATTTTGTTGACGTCGACCATCATCATCAACCCTTGGATTTGGTCATTGATTGGCATAATGCCCCATCTCCTTGCACATGAAACATTGAAGTGTAGTAGGTTCATTCTGTGTATCCCTTCCTTTGTTTGCATCATTAGACATCTTCTTCCCATTATCGCGGCATTCAAATGCCCGATGACCTTCCTTTCCACATTTGAAACATTTACTTGTCCCTTTAAGACAACTCCCTCCATGTTTCTTTCCACACTTTGAGCATAAGGGAAAGTTCATCTTCTTTTCAGTGTGCTCTTTAGAGTTTCCTTTAAATTCCATCTTCCTCTTCTTATCAAACCCATGTGACTGATGGGTTACTCCAATCTCCATCTCGACTTTGATAGCACATCGAACAATTTCCTCATAGCTATTGAAGTCCCTTATGGCTAACGCCCTTAGAAGACTTGGTTTTAAGCCACTAAAGAATCGATCGATCTTACTCTCAGGTTGGATAATAATACCAGAAGCGTACCTTGCAAGTCTTGTAAAATTTGCTTCATAGGTACCAACAGATTCATCATCCCTTTGCTTTAGTTCAAGAAACTCTTTCTCCATCTTTGTTCGGAGAATACGAGGGAAGTACTTATTGAAAAATAAGTTCTTGAACTCATCCAATTCCATAGACTCAATTTCATCCCTTTGCCTCGTATTCTTAATAAGATTCCACCATTGATCAGAATCTCCTTCTAAACGATACACTGCTAGGATGACTTTATCATGTCCAGAACATTGAAGAACTGAAAATATCTTTTCAGTAGTACTAATCCATTGTTCAGCAACTAATGGATCAGTAGACCCGCTGAAAGAAGGTGGACGCTGCCTCATGAAGGATTCAACAGAATGTTGCTCCTTCATTTGCTCGTTTGGAAGTCTTGCATGATTCATAGCTTTAGAAAGTTGTGTGAGCATGGCTACAAGATTTTGCATTCCAGCTCCCATATCGTTTGGTTGCTCAGGGGGACAATCATTGCATTGCCCATCGCATTCCGCATTAACACGGTTCTTTCGGGTTCCAGCCATTGACTAAAACCAAGAAGAATAGTGTGAGCAACACTAATTATAATAGGAAAACCACATAATCAAGGATAAAATTTCACACTTAAGGTCTTATCCTAGGGTATTCATGGCCATTTCTAAAACACTAAGATTGTGTTCTATGCTTAGACTTATCCTTAGGGTTCCTACTAAGGCTTTCACATCCTAGTTTCCAAAGGTTGACTATACCTTTCCTATGATACCAACTATAACGACTCATACTTTACATACATTATTAATACTTCAAAATTGAAGCACACTTATTACAACAAATGACAAAACCACAAAGGACAGTATAGGTATAGTGTCTTTAGAAACTGGGAAACATAAACAACTGGTTCATAAATCTTCTACAGTGTCTCCCATTTATTTCATCGTATCTAGGGTCCCTTTTAGCATATTCTACTTAATATCCATCTTCCTGACCTGGGGAAAAGAAAACATAAAAGGGTGAGCTCAAATGCTCAGCAAGGGCAAATAAAGGAAATAAAAATCATATCATATCTTTTTGAAAATCATAACCTGCAAAAGAGATCATAAAATCTTAACATGGAATAAATCATAGAAGTGAAAATGAGATCACCATAATCATAACATGAAACTTGAAACTTTGTGGCATGCACACATAATCATGGAAAATCATTTCTTGTTAGTCATGACTTATTTCCAAGACTATGATAGTGGACAAAGTCCCTTTCTGAATCGAGTAACCCTCGTTTCAGTCCTGTTTCACTGAACCGGTATAACCTACCGTTCCAGCCATGTCAATCTCATGAGATATAAAATCTTTACCCAATGCATTGGAGGGAGATATAGGTCCCACCCATCTCATAATGAATTTTTTCTTCTGTGTGCCACATAATCATAAAACATACATCATCGCATAACACATGTAACAAAAATGGGATTCTTGAAACATCATGACGTCATAAATCAATTCATATAAGATAAAGGAATTCATAAAAATAATTCCATCACAACATGATCAAATAAATGTAATAATAGGGATAAAAACAGAACCCTTTATTATCTTATATGGAAAATAATGTTTATATAACACTTGAACTCCATTCTTGAGGAAAATATCCTTTCTTCTTCAAAAACATTTTTCCTTTCATAACATGTCATACAACTTTAAAATAAAAGAAGTTGATTAAAAATAAACTTGAAAACTTGTAAAGGAATCTTCTTGAAAATGAGGCGTTATGAAACCATAAAAATCCGTTCACGCCGTATAAGTTAAAAATAACATTCTCCTCGTACTTTTGTCGGAAAAGTCAAAAAGTACCTCGTACAAAAAAAACAACAAAATATTCCTTTCATATTCTTTACTAAAAACTCACCGAAGGGTAAAATTGGATTTAAACTATTGTAAGTGGATGGAAACAATATTAAATATTGAAGGAACATGGATGTGGATGATAAAATACACCCCAGTAAATACTTACGAATAAACAATCTCGGATAAAAATGAGATTGTGATATTTCTCTTACCTTAAGTCCGATTTGCTTTGTACGTGTCCGAAGCTCCTGTATAATGGTTTAAATAATGTTATTGACTTATTCCAGAATCATACATATTGATATGATATCATATATGGTCATATTCTTAGCTTCTTGTTAGTAATATTTCATTGTTACTTGTTACTCGGGTCTTTATTGCCTTTTGTTCTTATGTGTGTTTTGCCGAATAAATTCTTATTCTTATTTTAAGGTTATAGATACCTTATATCCAGAATGGTATTAGTGTAACATATATCATATTTATTCATTCAATTCATTTATATAATTACTATGTAATGATGATCATGTAGAACGAGTCGCATCACATCGTGGAGATGGTATTCCGTACGTACGCACGAGTGATGATATTGTTCCTATGATCGTGGAATTGTATTGGAGTATATATATATATTATTTAAGTATCAATATTACTTTATAATAATCATAAATAGTTACTCATTACACCATTATACCCATCCTTGTAAAGTGATGGTGGAAAAATAGATTACACCACGGCGTGGAGACGGTATTCCGTACGTACGCACGCGCGGTGATTTCATTTTTCCGTAGGATGGATAGAAGGTGAAAGAGGGTTGTTTCATATTTATAATAACATATCAGTATGTAATTAATACTGATGTTATTACTTTATCATGAAACAACTAAAGGTGAAGAAGTTGAAGAAGAAAGAAATTGAAAAGACCGGTAATGGATATTACCTCTTCTTTGGAACGCTTCTTTGAATCCTCCACTTAGGGAACTAAGATTGGTCTTTGAAGAAGACCAGGACCTCTAGGATAATTCTAGGGAAGTGGATAGGAGAAAATGTCAGGGGTTGGCCGAGCTTGAGTGCTCAATTTGGTGTGAGGAGGAGGGGGATGAGGTGCCCTTTTATAAGGGAGGAGAGGGGCACCTTAGGAATATCTCAAAATATTATTTTATATTAAAGTCAAAATCGGTTTATAATGGTTCCAAAGGGTCTTATTTAGAAGATAAAGTGGGTAAGGGTCGAAATCCTATCAACCAATAGGATTTAGACAAGTTTAGGGTATTATTTTAACCTTATCAACTAGATTTAACTCTAAGTTAAATAATTTAACTTTTACCGTGTCTTTTTGTTTTCTTTCACTATATGGTTAATACACTTACTATAAATGCCAAACGAACCCCAAATTGTTTATTATTAATATATATATCCTTATCTAAGTCATTTGGCCGAACCTTATATTTTTAGGAATAAAATAACAATTAATAATATAATATTTGATTTAAAAACTATTTTTTGTCAATTTTGACACTATTTGATATATGATTTTTTGAAAGTCATAACAGAATTATATGTTCGAACCAAGTTGATTAAATCAACACTAATATATCATAGTAACCTAGAAAATTTGTGTAATTCATAAAAAGTCTCAAATTACATTTATTTTGGTGTTTATAACATCAATTATGTCAATATTTCATTAATAAGATAATTACTGCATCATCATTGTGTCATACATAAATTAAATTATTTAATGTCTAAAAATTATAAATAAACTACCATTATGTAGGAAATATTTTTATATTTCTAATTAATATTTATAGTCGAATTTATCTTATGTATAACCCCATATTAAAAATGATTTACTTATTAAACTTTGATTTTAACTATTTTAACCCTTCTTTAAATAAATTAATAATAAATTTCCTAATCTAACCCAAGTGGGCCTAAATGGTCGTATTTTATTCCTAAAGTTGTTTTTGGTCGAATTACACTTATCCAATAGAATTAGGACATGTGTTAGGGTAATAGTAATATCATATTTACCCTTAGTTACCCTATTTACTATTAACCGCGGTAAAAAAAATAAAAAGTTACTATTCACCAAAAAATTATTTTCATCTCATTGAACCACATTTTAGTCCTTGATATTAACCGTGTCTCTCGGATTTTCGAAATTCCATTCACAGAAGCGGTAAAATTAAGTTTTATGCAAAATTCAGTTTTTTAACCTACCACTTAGTGGTTTCACTATTCATCAAAAATTGAAAGTTTTCATAAACATACCAAAATTTCACCCCAGGCTAATTTCGGTATTCCGAATCCAAAAATGAAGTCCATTTTGAAAAATAAAATTTATAAAATTTCAAAAAGTGGTTATTACTATTCATAACGGCTAGTTTTAATAATATTTTAATAGCATATCGTTGTTTAGTGAAACTCGGTATTGCGTACGACGCAAGCTATCGAGGAAGGTCACGATTGAGTGTAAGGTAAGCCAAGCTAGTATGTAGTGAAAGATTCCTTTGATGATATAAAAACAAAATATTACTCATAAAAATCTCGGGTGTTACACAAAGTCATTAGAAATTTGATTTTTTCTAAGAGAAATAAATAAATGTTAAATTTATACATGACAGTTTTCCTTTAAGATTCATACTTATTGAAAATAATTTATAAAAAAATATACTATGTTCTGTGAATCTAAATACACCACCTCCCCAGGGTTCAAAGGTATGTGAACCTTCCAAAGGGATGTCTACTGAATAAAAGAAGTGTATATACCTAAGGGTTAGATATAAATCTTGATTTGAGTCTCTTATTCTACTATTATACTGGTGGATAAGGGAAATTTTTCAGGTATGATGACTAAACTCAATTTTTATGTTCTTGTAAAATCTACTAAAATTTATTCCTATAACAGGGTTTATTCCATTATTTGGGAACTTATAAATGATTGATGAAATATTATCAAGTGTCGATTCCCATGACTCCCTGGAATAATTGAAGAGATTCAATAAATAGTTATAAGGGAGTAAGTCTTCTTTATTCATGTTCTACATGGACACCTTTATGTATGGTATGATGATTTTTCATTTTGTCTCATGGAGGTTTATCTGGATATAATATTTCTAAAAAACCATCATATGTCAGAGACTAGGATCCTCTTTGGTCATTAATAAATGTCCTTGGATTTTGAAAGGGTGGATCCCACTATACTATCTGAGGTAGATTCTAGAGGTCATCAATATTTCTTACATAAATAATATGTTTCCACTCTATAGATTTATGAGTCTATTAATTTAGATGATAGATAAAATTTTACAAGTAAAGAATCCATTAAAACATCTAGTGATGCACCTGAAAATAAAATAATAAATGATGGGGTTTACATTACCATGAATTATAGAACTTGTGGTGAAGTATATTGTAGTATTATATCCATGTTGATGGTGTCATCTACCAAAAATACCCAATATCATGGAACTGTTGATAATTTTTATCCTATATGAACCATATTTTCTATATTTTATTGTAAATTTATACATTTTTCATTATCCTTAATGTAACCATCTTGTGGAATAGGGATCATAAAAGGGGCCTCTATTCTAACAACATAAATATTGGATCACATGAATTTTGGGATTATTTTTCGACTTGTAACCTCTATGTATGTAATGAATGTTGAATATTTTGGTGAATACTTCCATATGTATATTTAATCCTCCAAGAGAGACTCAAAATCCGATTAAGAAGTTTTTTATAGATTTTGTATCACCTAGAGAAACATATGGGAAGATATATGGAAGGTAATCTCTAAGACCCCATTCAGATACATTCCAAGATAACTCCACAGGTATCATCATGTGTTTTTGATTCTTCGGTAGGGTTGGTTTGACTATCACATACTATAAAGTAAAATGAATATAATCCTTTAGATACATTAGTAATAAAAGGAATCATAATATATTCTTCTCAAGTAAATATTAAAATTAAAATTTATCTGCCTATTGTATGAAGGTTCCTAATAAAATTCCCTCCATTTAGAGGTGGAAATAGAGAAGTGTCACTTTGATGACATTTTAAATTCTCATATAGAACATCTTTAGTGGAATTTGGATATTACTATATAGAAACTTATTGACCATCACAGTCTGGTTGAAAAGGAAGAGTGCAGGGAAAATAATATAGTTGTCATGGAATATGATCACCATATAACTAAATAATTAAAGGTCCCAAAGCTAGAAAGTCTTCAACATAAGAATGATGCGACAAAAAAATCAATCATTGTTCTGTACACTTACTTTGATGATATTTCAGAATGTGTTTTTATCATAAATAAAAACTCATGTTTTTCGATGGTCCTCTTTCACTATTCATAATGAATGGAGAAAACATTATTCTCAATCATTTTATATTCATTAGATTTGATTTTTCTTTGATTATCGCATTACAAAAATAAAAAAAACATTTAAATACAGCATTTGTAGATCCTATATCAAAATTGTACATTTAATTTATAATGGTACTTCTCAATCTTGATTCCTAAACACTCATGTAAAAATATTTTCTATAAGAATGGCCCATGTATAAATATTGGCATAAATAACATCACTATAAAACATGATTTAATCCATTTGGATAATTTATTTACTCTTATGTGTGGATAAATGATCGGAATAAGCATAGATATCATCACCTTAACTCTAAATATATTCTATTTGGAAGAATTATTTTATATATGGAGGGACACACAGAATGGTATAGGAATAAATAACATCAATATAACACTTGAGTTAGTCCATTTGGAATAATGATTTCTACCTTGACATAGTTCATGGGTGGTCATAGGTATAAATACTATCACCATGACACCACATTAGGCCTATTTAGATATGGAATATAATTCAAATCAATGTGATGAGAATTATAAAAGTGGGGGATTTAGGATGAGAATGTTCTTTTTTAAATAGTATTTTAGTTCCCTAAAATCATGATTTTTTGAAATTTGTAAAAACATTCAAACCAATATTCCAAGAATGGACATTTTCCAAGGTAAAGAGACTTGGAAGAAAATGTAGACTTCTGATGTGATGATATGATGGATCCCATTATCTATGTTTCTATTTTTTTTAAACCTAAAATAATTTTTTTCCATATATTGGGTAGACATAGTAGTAGGGACTTGTCTGTTTCTTAGAAAACCATTTTTTGATATTAAGCTAAATAATTTTTGTTACATTTTCATTTGAATTATCAATATTTATTGGATTATATAAGATTAATTCCTTGTTAGTAGATACTATACTATTTCATATGACTACCATTATGGGTTATTAGCTAGGTGAGTTCCACATATCTTTCCTTATGAAGTTTAATGTCATGAAAAGTTAGACCGACATGTCCAGTGTTTGAAATTATTTGAGCAGAGAAAATTTAAGGAGTATATATAAAAACTTTGGAATTTTAAACCCAATGATATTTGAGATCCCAATAATAAAAAATATAGACATCATTGAAGAAAAATTGACATAGATTAGTTCAATTGTCTTTAAAATGGGTGTTATAGATATTTTAGTTTGAACATATTTTAAATGAATATTTTTTTTAAGTTCATATATATTTATCCTAAGATAAGTATGGTGTCCCATCAAGTAAAAAATGTGAGAAATACCTAATTCTAACGGGTAAATCTCAAAACTATTGATATAGACAACTTCATGAATAGGTGCATACATATTATGCCCAGGATGCATGAACCAAGAGTCACTACAATTTAAGGTTACAAGGATCTGACCATATACTCAGATGGCTTTCACTATAATTCTGGGTGAACATCCCAAAATATAGAGACCATAATTTTTAGTGATAGTGGAATTTCTATTTTTGAGAGTGTTCAAGAGCTTTGTTGTGCAATCCTGGGAGGATGATATGATCTAGAGATTATTAATATTGAAGGATAAATATAGGATGTCCCTTTTTTAGTAGTTTGGACAAAGGTTACAAATATATTTATAGTGACCAAATATTCTTATACATGGATATCACATCTTTTTAGTTGAATATTTATCACATTACACAAACACATTCATGATGAATATAATAGTTTAGTGAGTTTGGAATCTTATAACACAATCTTCTTAATTCGAGAAATATATTCAATGTATCCCATAAAAATATTCCCCTTTATTACTCCTACTTAAATAATTTTTTCATAACCTGGGGATAGGAAACAAAATAAATGGTAGTCTTATATGATTAATAAATGTAAAAAAGGGTGACACATAATCATATCATGAGCATAAATGTTTGATAAAATGAGAATAACATTTGAAAACCATACCTTTCAAATCAAATATCATAATCTTGAGTCATTAAATAAATATTGTTATTTGATATGACCTGAATAATAAGTAAATCAATGATCCAAAACCATGGAGACCAAATTGTAATAAGACATGGAATTGTGGTAGACACATAGGCATGGAAAATATTATGTCCATGATATTTACCAAGAAATTCATATCTTGTTAATATTTATATAATCACCCATGTTCCTACTTTGGGATTAAATAACCTCCTACTAAGCCACTTATTTTAGGCTTGGGACAACCTCCCATGTACCATCTTCTTTTCATCTTGGTATAACCTCCTTTTAACCCTCCGGTTTCAGGATTAGTATAACATCCATGGTACCCTTTTGTTTCAAAATTGGGATAACCTCTCATGTACCCTCGTATTTCAAACTTGGAATAACCTCCCATGTAACTTTTGATATCATATTATATTAACCATCACCCACTGATATGGAGGAATATATAGGTCCCATATCTCTCATAATTAAAATCATACACATGTATACCACAAGATCATAAAAAATTAATCATATCATTACTCATTAAATGATATGTATTTCATAAACATTCCATCATTTCAAAACTTTTAAAAAATTTATAGGTTTCATAATCATTTTAGCATTTCATCATAGTATAACCCATGGAAAAATAAGTCTTTTTAATCATAATTATATCATGGAATAACCTATAGAAGAGAAATAGGTTTCATCAACATCTTTTCATTAAAAACCATTAATAGAAATAAATATAATGGTATCCTTGTATCATAACCCCAATAAAGAATAAGCTACCTTAAATGATGTCTTCTTATATTGGGAGTGATTTTTAAATATCACTTGGAACATTTCTTAGTAAAAATAAAATTTCATATAAAGTTATTTATTAAAACATAAAATATTTTTTAAATACATTTATTTCAAAATAATCTTTAAAACATTTAAAGGAAGCATTAAAAACCATTTTAAACCTTTCTTATAGAAAATGTCAAATCAAATTTGATATATACTTTTTAAAACATAAAATATTTTGAAAATAATTTTCATTAAAATTAAACATTAAATTTTTTTATATAATAATCAAATTAAAGAATGGGCATGATAGTAGGAAATTTCATTCATATTGTACATGTTAAAACAAATATTCCTTTTACAATTTTGATAAAATCCAAATGGGAATTGTTTTGAAAATGACATGAATATTCCTTTAAAATAAACTTATAAAAAGTTAAAAAATGGTAAAAATATATTTTATAAATCATTTGAATAATGTAAAAAAACTTTTTTGAGTTTTTTTAGAAAACATTGTTTTAGAAGGGTTTTCGACTGATGAAACAAATAAAGATGATTTTTCCTAAAAACATTCTTTTCAAATATTGATTTCATAAGGAGAGGAAAATGAAGGGAAAAATCTAGTCTCATTCTATAACCATAAATAAATAAAATTAATAAGTTTATTAAGAAATAGACCATAATATTTTATTATTTGAAACAGAATCAAGAACAATCTTCATAAATGATTAGATTGTAACATAAAATCATTATATATTTGGTAACTTTGAATTTAATCCCTATGAAGGAATAAAATTAAATGAATCATATAATATTATTAGAATAAATAAATCCATGATATTATTTGAAGAAGGGTATGTATAAACACCTTATAAAAGAAGATAGGTACATAACATAACATATGTCTCGAAGAAGGAAAATTTCGGTAAAAATACCATACTTCTTTTGGAAATTTTTAATGTTAAATCCAATGAATGTGTGATACTAAAATGGATATTTAATTCCTAATAATTTTAAATATGGGAATAATAATATAAAATCATGGGACGTATATATGACCCAAAAAATAAATAGGTGGGGAATATGTCATATATCTCACTGAAGGAAAAAGTGAGATAGAAATACCATAACACAATAGTAATATTTTTATTTATAATAATGAATAAATAAAAAAATAAAATGAAACATAAATATCTTTAAAATAATTATATTCTTGATATAATATTTCAAATGGGTATTATTGAAAGAACCGTGTTCTTTCTTGAGGTAGAGATTCATTACGTTTCCTCAAATTTTTGTTTAAATGTTTATAGACGGCCTAATGTGAGTACTTTTTGAGGTTATGGAGGTGTTGGGGGTGTCTGGGGATGGTTCTAAGACCGTAACCTTGATATTATGTTGACAAATTCCTAGCTCACAGTTAGAATAAACCATGTGAGGCTAGACACAAGGTTCAAAAAAACTGTGTGAGGTTGGACAATAGAAGGATACATGTCATACAGTTATGAAAACTATGTGAAATGGGGTGCATCAACATGTGGCTATGTCTGCAATATTTACAGTGGTATATTACATGGTTTCCATACAGTTTGGAAATGCATGCAAGGAAACCATGTGATGTGCCCTTCCCTGAAGATAAGCATGCTTGGTAGGTGCATGGTTTAGCCAACTGTGCAACCATATATCTTGGATATAATTAAATTGTACCCCCACTTAATTCTTATATAAAACCTTATTCTTATTTATCCCCACATAAGATAGTTTAGTTGAGCTTTTGAGATCCCTCTTTGATCCTATTCTAGTATCTTTCACTAATCATCTTGCTATGCTCAGAATCAATAACCATCTATCTCATTGGATCCCTACTAATAATATCATGATTCCTTTTTAGCCACTCATCATTTGATTTGATATTGGTTGTGTTATTTAAGTGGAAGCTCATTTTCTCTTTTTTTGGGTCTTTTTACATTATTTTATTTTCCACTGATCTAAGATAAATCAGGAGTCGATACTAGATGACCAATATACTAAAGACATATGATAGGTGGTCTCATTATTTTCATTAAAAGTCAAAGTTTTTATATGTATGTCATTTCTTTGTGCGCATAATTCATGTGCAGTTCTTGAATTAATTTTTTAGGCATGGCCTATGGTATTAAAGTGTCTCGTCAATAAATTTTTATTTTTTAAGGGCCTTAAAACTAGAACCACCCATTTGGGTGTGTTTTTTATTTAAATGGTCCATTATGATGGCATATGAATTTAGATACTTCTAATTTGTGCATATTTACCCCTTTCCTTGGGATTTGAATTGAGGATTTAATTGTAAATCAAATAGATCATTTGAATTTTTAATTTATATGAGATTATAATTATAATATCAAATGTAATTTGATTGATTAAATAGAAGTGGTGGAATTCCCATGACCCTTTTCCCTTGCAATGAAATTTCTTATAAAAATTGAATTTCTTTTTTAAATAAAATACCAACGTGAGTTAAATTAATGACTAGGTATTTTAAGATTATCCATGAATTTATTCACTTTATTTTGTTAGTTTTAATTGAAAATTTCTCAGTGATTACCTTGAAAATTTTAAATTAAATAGTTTAGAAGCTATTACATTCAATGATTGAGAATATATCTTGGTTGACACGTGGATACGATAATGAATTCCATGGATGGAATCATTACGCTTTTAACATGATTATTCCCAGGTGACACTTGGACTCCTAATATGGACTGCCTAGGATGGACTCATAGGGTGTGACTATTATATATCAATGGATACTTAGATCACATAAGGATTTCCATGTATGGACTGAAATGGAATCTAATCATATATGCAATGGGTGAATCTTTATCTCCCTTAGTGGACTTCCAAGGATGGACATCAAAAATAGGGATGTTATACCATACAAAGAGAAAAACCTGGATTCTTGAGAGGTTCTTCATGGATGGGTTTGTAGGGTTTTGTTTTATATTATAATGGGAGAAATACCAAGATTTCAAATTAGGAATTACATAGATGATCTCAGGTTCATAAATTAATAATTATTGAAATGAGTTATATGATGTGACTACCTAGAAAAAGCACACGCTTGGATTTAGAATTTTTTCACACTTTATGAATAGCCTATTTAGGTATCCTTTGGTCACCCATTTTCACAAGGGACTTTGTGATATGTGTCAGGTCTCGGGTCTTATAAATTAAATGGTATTGAATAGATAAATTGTTCTATTATAAAAAGAGAACCTTGACTTTATAGGATGTTACTTTTAGTACTTACTTATTTCTTATATTATGAAATTAACTTTTTTGTTATATATATATATTCACTGATTGGATGGAACATGAAGTTGGTGGGCTTCCAACTGGGATTATGTCTCACACCCTATTTGGACCACCAATGGGTACCCAAACAGACTATATGATTGTAGGTATGGATATTTGAAAGAACCCTAGTGAAGACTCATGATTACTACTTAGGAGTAGGGGACTGAGTAGAGGCTTGTGATGATAGTGTATTTTTTTGGCCTTTTGTAATTTTATTCCTTATATTGTACACCATCCTTGTATATTTTTTTCTCTTCTTCACTAGACACTTCACATGTATTATTATCATTTTATATGAGTTCCTTTTGTTATTGATATTTATTCTAATTCCGTATTTATTGTCTTATTGTTATTACAACCTCTAAAATTATATTTCATTGTATTTTACACTGTGCAACACTCTGGTAGTGAGGGAATAGCATCCCTACTGACACACCTAGGACCTCGATGCTAGTATGAAGACTATCGAATTTAGGGATATGTGCTTGAGGCCATGTGACCTATTGGGCTCGAGGCACTGTTGAGTGGAATCTAGGTCCAAGATGATACAAAGAGGAATCAGAGTGTTTATTTTATACTTTCACTTTTTATTTCCAGACAAAAGAAAGGGATATGAAAAAAATATGAATTTATTAATGAGATTTTTCTAGGTGTAGCCAACCAGTGTGTAATACAAATGAAATTTCCTCAAATGAAATTGATATTTTCTAGATTCTATCTATTACAGTGGATTTGATTCCACAATTAGGTGGCACACATGAATTGAGAAGTTATTTTTTATATGATTATGGGTTATATTGTGTTGAAACACACTTATTTGAGAATATTCCATCTCATTCATCATGTTAGTAACATTAATGGAATCTCATACCATTCATTATTCCATACCACTTAGGATTGCTTAATTGTTTCATGTTTCTGTGATAGCTACCATTATAGATATACCTGATGTTGTGATAGGTATTTTAGAATGTGTTTGGTTTGAATTGGGTGGATTCTATACTTTGGTTTCTGAGGAGTGTAGGCCCTCATTGATTAGAATTTGGTGAGCCATTGGTTCAACGTTTTTAATGAACTATGATAAATGTGAAATGAATAAGTTAATTGAAATCAAAATGAATTGGAAACTAAAATTCCTTATAGCAGATAAAATGACCTCATCATGACCATATTAGTGGAAAGTAGGTAGTTTCTCTAGCTTTTATATATGATATGTTTGTTACCTAGATCGGACTCAAGGAGTAGATAGAGGGGTGTGTTCTTATATTATAAATCTTGTAATCAACCAATCTCATTTTATGTGCTTTTGATATGTGAAATTTGATAATAATATCAATATGTGGTGTGTGCTTGGAATTTATAGAGGTATGTCATTGTAACATGCTCCATTCATACACTATAAAGGTGGAAAAACCATAATCTGGAGGGGGTGGGTCATGGGATACCAGTGGATCCTCTAGTAGTTCCAATTGTGTCACCATTCGAATTTTTGGACACAGGTGATGAGGCAGAGTTCCACAAAGAATTATTCTGATTCATGAGGACCATTTAGGGAGCACCACGACCTAAAGAGACTATGATAGAGTTTACGTGTGAGTTTTAAAAATAGAACCCACCCACGTTTGTTGGGGATATGGGACTGTAGACTATGGATTCATGGAAAGAGGCCATGCTATCTATCTTCAATCATGTAGAGATGCATAATGAGATGAGGCTAAATCTCACTAAGTAAATGTTGTGTGATCGCACCAAGAGATGGTGTGATGTTATTAATTATATGGATCATCATCAATAGATATCATGGATGTACTTTCCTAGGTCCTTCTATGAAAAATTTTAACCTGAGACATTTAGGGTCGATAGAGCCTGAGATTTTGTCCACCTGGAGTTGGGTGCGTTACTGTTTGTGGAATATTCAACTCCTTTTACTAAGTTCCAATTCTTAATTCCTATTTTTATGGGTGATCATCTATATAAATCTAAGAAATTTTATGATGGTCTCTGGTATGAAATCCAATCAATGGTTAATTTCATTTAGGTAAATACTATTTTTGGAATAGGGAATTAGGCGCTTATCACAGAGCATAACCTGAGAGAGGCTAGAGGTGCGATCCAGGGTGGTTTAACATCTAGATCTATTTACAGCAATGATTAAATGTTTGAAGCATTGTCTATAGATTCCATGTAGTGATATTATCAGTCATAGAATATACTGAAATAGTCAGGTGAGGTTCTACTAGTGCTTTAGGCTGAAACATACGAGGTCATATTGTACAAGGGACCTATCGAGTGACGATCATGCGGCACAATAGTCCATAAATAGCTCTTATTCATAAATTTTCCTAAAGAATCCAACGATTGTGGGTATCCACCAACTACACATTCAAGAGTTGTGTTTAAAGTTTCTCATCAGTTAGGGAGCATGAGTATAGCCAACTGGTCAGTACGAGATAGTGGTCGTGGTTGTGGTAATCAGACCCTAGTTTTAGAATGATTGTATAGTTGATCTGATCAAGGTAGCCATGTAGTATAATAGGGTTACGGTTTAGTCCAGATATATATAGTGAAACAGACCATTGAGAAGTAGGATCCTAGACCTTCTACCGTTATATTTACTATTATAGTATCCTCTTCATTAGCTTATATAATTTTTTATATTTTGGATTCACACAGCTTTATATATATTCTCATTGAGAAGAGCCTTGGGATCATTATTTATAATTATAATGACATCATAATGATTGCCACTCCATTAGGTATTATAATGGAGGGTTTATGTTAGTGCATGGAGTTATCAGTTGATATTAGTGGGTGTCACTTCGAATGGGTCATCTTTTTAATCAAGAAGACATGTTTTACGTCATTATTATGATGGATTTGTTCATTCCCATTCATTATTTTTTTGAATACTATCACCTCCATATGACCTTCATATCACTATATGGAGGATATTTTATTCACAGGTGAATTTGATTTCATGGTGAGTTGAGCTAGACCCAAGAATCATGGAATGGATCAGATGATATCCAAGATTGGGAGTTTATATCTGGATGATCATGGAACATTTCATGAAGAATTGATTCTTGTGGTCGATCATTTTAGGGACATTTTCCAAAATGAATTTTCAGGATTATCACTATTGAGAGAGGTTGATTTCTTTATCGATATAGTATTAGGATCTGAACCAGTAACTATTTCTCCTTATAGGTTGTCTACTACTAAGATTCCAGAACTCAAGAGGATGCTACAGGACTTAGAGGAATGGGGTTTTATATAAATCAGTACTTCTATGAGTGGTTTACCTTTCCTTTTTTAGTAAAAGGAAGATGGAACCCTCAATCTATGTGTTGATTATAGAAAATTTAACCTGTTAATGGTTAAGAACTGGTATGCACTAATACAGATAAATGACGTCTTTGATAATATATGATGAGTTCATGTATTCTCAAAAACTGATTTAAGATCTAGATATTATTATGTGTGTGTTAGACCATCCAACATACTTCATACATCCTTTCATTGTAGGTACAGTCTATATGAGTATTTGGTTCTGTTGTTAGGTCTCATTAACCTTACAGAGGTCTTCATGGCACTGATGAACCTAGTTTTCTATCCATATTTGGATTTTTTTTTGTAGTGGTTTTTTAGGTAAAATATTGTTGAGTTATCACAATCAACATACCCATATAAAAAATCGTGAGATTATATTGGATACAATTAGACATAATTCTTTATATTCTAATCACACAAACATCCACTTCTAGTGGCATTATATTCACTTATTGGGTTACATTATCTTAAAGGAAGGACTATCAATTTACCTAGAGAAGGTGAGAGATGTTGTTTCTTGGGAGGATCCCAATAATTTATTTGAGTTGTGGAGTTTCTTGGCCCAATATGCTTACTATATGTGTTTAATGTAGGAATTATCATGCTTAATAGAACTGATTATAGGATTTAAAAATAATGGTTCGAAGTTTTTATGGTCAAATTCATATGATACATCCATTCAATATCTGAAATGGAGATTAACTTTAGCACTAATACTGATTTTTTCAAAGATAGGAATAAGTTACACTATATAATTAAATTCATAAAATTTCAAGATTGGATAAGTTCATATGAAAGGGGATAAAGTAATGGAATTTGTGTCTTGGAATTTGAGGCCACACAAGAGAAATGATCTGATGAATGATCTCAAGTTAGTTTTGGTTTTTCATGAATTTCTTTGTTGGACACATTACTTACATAGAAAAAGTTTTTTGGCTTACATGGATGACAAAAGCCTCAAGTACATCTTTACACAGTGTGATATGAACATGATATATTAAAGGTTGGTTGAGTGACTATAATATTTTTATTTCGATCTTTCCTACATTAATATTAAATCCAATTTAGTGGATGATGCACTAAGTAAAAGGTCTTGGATACAGGAAGTTCAACAGGCCAATAGTGAGTGGCAACATGTGGATTTGTTCCCTGAGATGCACATAGAGTTACATGACAATTAGGGGAAGTCCTTTTTATCATCTTTAACTATTACATTTACCCTATTACATAGAGGAATAATGAGGCTAATTTCATATTTGGAGATCCTAGTCATATGGGAGAGTGTGGTAGGTGAGGACCCACCTCCTAGTTGGATCGTAGGCAACGATGAAATTCTCCGTGTAAATGGTCATGTATGGGTTTCAGTATAAATTCATGAAGAGATAATGTGATACCTTCATGAGTCATCTTTGGTAGTGCATTATGGAGTCACCAAGATGTATCAAAATTTTCATATCCAATATTAGTGGTCAGGTATGAAAAGAGATGTAGCTAGTTTTTTCATGAGATGTTCTTCCTATTAGAGGGTGAAGGAGGAACGCCAGTGACCATCTAGACTTTTACAAATGTCACCCATACCTGAGTGGTAGTGGGTCTACATCGTTACACATTTCATTAAATTTTTACTATGGTATCCTAAAGGTAATGATATTTTATGGGTTTTTGTTGATAGTATCATGGAGGTTTCATATTTCCTTCTGATCAAGGAGACCTTATGTGTTGATGGGCCTGGAAGGTTTTACATTTTTAAGATAGGACAAATTCATGGGGTCCCAGAGACTATCATTTCATAGAGGGATTATCGGTTTACTTCATGTTTCCAGAAAAGGTTATAGAGAGAATTGGGTACATGGGTGCTTATGAGAACATCATATCACCCCCAGATATATGGCATGTTAGAGTGCATGATTCTGGTTCTTGATGAAATGTTACAAGTATTCATCTTAGAATTTAGGGGATATTGGGGGATTCAAATACCCTTGGTTGATATTTCCTATAAAAAAAGCATTCATGATACTATTTAGATGGTTTTATATGAGTATTTGTATGGTGGGATATGATGATCACCACATTTTTGGTTAGAGGAAATAAAGGAAGCTATGATTTGATCTTGCCTTGTTCAGGAGACCACAGAGTATGTCTGGTTGATTAAGAAGTGCACGGCTACTATGTAGTTTTATCAAAAATCATATGTTGGTCACTGTGGATGAACATTAGCATTTGAGGTTGTGGATGGGGTTTTCTTACATGTTTCACCGAGGTTATGAAATATGAGGATCAAAAGATAGGGTAATCATTCACAAAATTATGTTAGGCCATTTGAGATTCTTGATAAATTCAGGACGATATCATATTGATAGTAGTTAGATCAGTTGTATCAGACCATGCATGGTGTCTTCCACGTATCTCAGTTATGCCATTATTATTCCAGCCTATCTCACACCTTTAAGCCTAATGAGCTTGAGTTACATGTAGATGGGTCATTTAAAGAGAATCGTATACATATTGTGGATTGTAGAGCATACATTCTCTACAGATTTTTAGTTCCTCTATTACAGATGTTATGGAAGCATAGTCGAGGATAGGATGAGACATGGGAGTGGGACACTGATATATAATCAAAGTGGATAGAATTATTCTTAGACATTATTAAAAACCCCTGAGAAGTAAAATCAATTATAAATTTATTTAATGGGGGATGTAGGTAAGAATATGATTTTTTCAGGAAGTATGAATCATTTACTTTACATCAAATTTTAGTTCAAATGTTTGTATATTTCATAACGTGAATTCCTATTTAGTTAATGGAGGTTTTAGGGGTTTCCAGGGCTGGTTTATAGCCTGGAACCTAGCTTTTGGGATGAAATAGTCGTGGCACATGGTTAAAATAAACCGTGTGACCCAGGCCACAGAGTTAGATAAAATTGAGCAAGGTTGGAGAGAAAAAGACTATAGGCTGATCGGTTTTTAGAAACCCTTAAAAATGGGTTTGACAAAAATATAGACATGTCTAAAATTTTGAATGTAGTTTTTTCATGGTTTTGCATCCTTAGCCAAACTGTGTGAGAAAATTGTGTGATGTCTTCTTCCCTATATTTAAACTCACATGGTTGGTGCATGATTTGGTCAACCGTGTGGCCAAACCATGAAACCCTATATTTTGGTTGAATTTAAAACATTCCCTCACTTAATTCTTATATTAAACAAAATTATTATTTCCCCTTGTGTTGGACTGTATCTTTGAGCTTCTCAGATCCCTCCTTTAGCCTATTATATGATTTTTCGTCGATCATTAGTTTGAACTTGAAATCAACAACCTTATATCTCGTTGGATCTATATTGGTATGATCTTTCTTAATTCCTCATTTTATTTGGTATTGACTATTATATTTATGTTCAAGATCATTTTCCCTATTTTCAAGATCATTTTCTATTCTTTGATTCTCTCCCAATCTATGCAAAATTAGAAGTTGATAATACATGAGCAAGACACTGTGGACCTACTGTATGTGGTCTCATTATTTTTCTTAAAATTCGAGGTGTTTTTATATATTTCTTTTGTGTTTCCAATTATCAGGTGGTTACATGAAATTAATTTGAATCAATAAATTAAATTTTTAAGCAGGGATTACATGATTAAAGAGACTCATCAATAAATGTTAATAAGTTAAGGACATTAAAATCAGTACCACCCCTTTGGGTGAATTTTTTATATAAATGGTACATTATTATGAAATATGAATTTGGATACCTTTTATGTGTTCTTATTTACCCATTTTTAGGGGATTTGATTTTTGAATTGATTTGTAAATCAAATTGATAATTTGAAACACGAATTTATATTTAACTTGAATTGTAATATCAAATGTAAAATGGATGATTAAAGAGAAGGGGTGGTATGACTATGAACCTTTTCACCTTCTATGAAATTTCTTATAAATATTCATTTTATTATTTAAATAAAATTCCAACATGATTTAAATAAAATACTAATACTTATAAAATTTGACATGACTTGAGTCACCTTCTATGGTGTTTCTAAATTGAAATGCTTTTGGTGTTGACCATGAAATATTTAAATGAAATTGTTTTAAAGTTATAAAATTGAATGATTAATAATATTTTTTGAGTGACACGTGGAATCGATGAAGAATTATATAGATGGACTAATATTTATTTTAATATGTTTATGCCTAAGTGAAATTTTAAATCCTTAAATGAACTACTAAAGACATACTCATAGTGGGTGACTATTAGATACCAAGTGATACTTGGTTCGCATATTGATTTCTAAGGATGGAATCAAAGTAAATTGTTTCATATATGCCATGGGTGATACTTGGGCGCCCTTAATGGATCGCTATTGATAGATTCGAATGGAAGGGATGATATACCACACCTAGAGAGATACATTCATTATTGAGAAGTTATCGATGGATAGGCTTGTACGATTTTGGTTTATATTATACTCTGAGTGATACCTAGATTTAAAATTAAGAATTACATGGATGGGATCAGGTCCATAAATGAATAATGCATGAAATGAGTTATACTATGCAACATCCAATCCAAAGAACATGTTTGGATTCATTTTGTTTCACACTTTACGTATGGCCTCTTTAGGCATCCTTTGGTAACCAATTGTTTTGTAGGGTATGTTAGGCTATGTGTATGGTCTCGAGACATATAAATTAAATTTAATTGAATCATCAAATGGATTTTATTATAAAAAACATAACCTTAACTTTTTATAATGTTACTTTCAGTGCTTCTATGCTTTTTTATATTACTTCCTTCACATTGTTGTTATATATATTCACTAACTGAATGGAACTTGACCTTGGGGTTTCCAACTGGGGTTATGTCTCATATCATTTTTGGGACACATTTGGGTACCCAAATAGACTATATGATTGTATGTATGGATAGGGTCATGCAACCTAGTATATGTTCTTTATTTCTGCTTAAGATAAGGGGATTATGGGACTGAGCTGAGACTCGTGAAGCTAGTGAAACCTTTTTAGCATTTTTGTACTTCAATTCCTTGAATTGTACACCTGCCTTGTATATATGTTTTGGATTCATTTCTAGACACATGAAATGTATATTTATTATTTTATATGACTTCCATTTAGTAATGATATCTATTCCTACTATGTATCTAGTATATGATTTTTATTTCTTCTTTCACTATTTTATTTCATTGTATTTTCCATTTTGATGCACTTTAGTAATGAGAACATAGTCTACCCATAGATACACCTTGGCCCTCGCTACTAGTTAGTAGCTTCTAGAGTTTTGAAATATTTTATTGATGCCATGTGACCAAACAGATTTTGGGCACCATTTAGTGCTATCTTGTTCTAAGAAATTATAATTATATACACCATAAAAAATAAACAAGTGGGGAACTTTCATATGTATCCTAGAAATAAAAGATAGAATAGAAATTCTTTACCTTAACTCTCATGTTCATTTGTACTCTTTAGAACATACTTTATAACAAATATAAATTTATCATATATCTATTATAGAACCGAACCTACATATATCATACCATATATGATTTAATTATGTTGTTTGGGTACCTTTTTATTAACTATTCCATGCAAAATACACTTTTTGAGAAATAACCACTTTGTCTTTCATATTTATTTTGATTTGTTATTTTCAGCCCTATTTCTTTAATCGTAGTTAAAACATATATATAATAATAATAAATAATTAATTATCATATTTAGATATAAATTATACATTAAATACCAATAATGAAAGATATTTTTGATAAATTAAGTATGTTATGATCATGGAGATAGAAGGTTATACGTATGCATGAGTAACGATTCCATTTTTCAATGACAATTATAGAAAGAAGATATATAATATATCACCTTTCCATAATCCTCATAATATTATAAATACCTTCTTATTTATTTAAATATACATTTATATACCATCCATGTTGTGTGGTCATGAAAACATAGTCACATCTCTTCCTGAAGACAGTAGTCCACGCGTACACGAATGGCCTTATCATATTTCATTGGGTGAAAAGGTCAGAGAATAAATTATATATTATATTTTTATAGTGATAAATATGACATTAATATATAAATTATTTAATTTATATCAGATATATTAATTAACATTATCCTAATTATCTTCCATGTAAAGTGTTAGTGAAAACGAATCACATCGCTTCGTGAGATTGTAGTCCTCTGAATACACGGACAACATTATAGTATCAACGAAGGAGTGAAAAGTAAAAATGTTATATATTATATAACAACTAAATAGGTAAAATTAAATTATAATTATAATATAAATAATATATATATATATATTGGAATTTGATCCGTCATTATACCCAACTATGAAAGGTGGTAATGTAAAAATATGACATCGGTTTATGAGGCAGTAGTCAGTCATACACACTAACGAAGATTTAATAGAACATTTGATGAAATTATAGATAGTTTTAGGAAATGATATTAACATAACAAAATATAAGTATATGGAATATAATTAGTTTATTATATATTCGTCGATTAATAATAATTGAATGAGGCGTATGAAGAAATAAAATAAAAAACATTCATTGAAGAATGTTACCTCTTCTTCGAGTAACCTCCTTAGTTTTTATAAAAACACTTCCTTGGTTTTATTTATAAAAAAACTAAGTCATGAATTATGAGATGAGGGAATTTGGGAAGTTATTTTATAGTTATTTTGAAAAAAGTTTTTATGGTGTCAAGATGTGTAGAGAGGGGAAGCCTTTTATTAGTGAGGTGAGTGGCATAGTTGTAATGTTTGAAAATAAAAAGGTATACCAACATCTTTCAAAATAAATGAGGCTCAAAAATGGTTTAACATACATAATGATACATCATATAGTCTAAAGCTTCCAATAAATATGTTTTTATATATTTTTCAAGTCATTTTTACCCTTATCATTTTAGTTTACCCACCCCCCCCCCCTCGGGAAACTCATTATTACCTTAACTGTGATAAATAATTTATATAATTTTCAATATTAGTTTTTGTAAAAAAATATATTAAACTTATTAGATAATATAAATTACTATTATTCCAAAAATGGAACACACTTTTTCAGATTCAATTCATAGAACTGACAAATTTCAATTTAGAATTAATCCCATAACCGCGACAGGAAAGTGGATTTTTAAAGAGAAAATGATCAAAACCTTAAAAAGTTTTTATATCAAATCTAAATAAGAAATTTATTTAAATGGACTATATAGGATTAATATATATATAATTGAACTAAGTTTACTTTAAACCCAATTTAAAATAAATTTTATCTTTATAAAAAATTTAAACCAAAATACAGGTTTTAATTAAAATTCAATATTTTAACTATTCATAAAATAATTAATCTTTTAATAAATTATAAAAAAATCTACCTAATATAAATTTTAAATAATTATTTAAAAAATTAAGTTTTTTTAAATTAACTTTCTAAAGGTTTTAAAAATTACCAAATTATTTTTTTGAAAAATGTTGTTTTCAAGAATAAAATTGGATTTAATACTATCTAATGTATAGAAAACAAATAATATGAATTTCAATCAATTTATTTAATATAAAATATTTAAATTTAATTAAAATTATTTTTCAAAAAAAATTCTTAGATTTATTGAGGTAAAAAATAATTATTTGTGTAAAAATAATTTTTTAGAAAAATATTGCCTTTGTTTTCAAATAGTTTTGACATTAATTTTTAATTAATTGGACACCAAGAAATTCATTATATATAAATTTTTAGACCATATTTTTCTAAAATTTATATAATCCTTTTCATACCCTCTATCCCAACTAATATGTGATAACTATCATATTAAATAATAATATCTTAATAATAATTCACACTTCATTTAAACTCATTCTTCCGTGTAATGAAAACTAAAATAAGTGTTTCATGTCACATAAAATAAAATCAGTGTTTCATGTATTAAAAAATATATAAAATATTAAATTTATTTGAAAATAATTTCACAAATTTTCGGTGTGTTACAATTTATGATCGTACAGCGTTAACCATGTGAATGGGGTAGTATTTATAGAAAGTGAAAGTAAAACTTGTTGTTATTGGAGATCTTGATACAAGCATATATTATCTCATTATGAAGAGAACATTGTTTATGGTCATAGTAAAATAAATGGAGGTGTGAAAATGATAACACAAATGGGGCCTAAAGGCTAAAATTGTATCCAGAACATTATAATAGGTAATGGGGATATCCTAAATTGAAACTCTGGGTTCTTAGATCAGAATAAATGATGTGGAAATAAAAATTAAATACAATGCAATAATAGTTTCTACTACTATGATTTATGGGTGTACATAGATTATAAGACATTCCCCTTAGGATTAAAATTCTACTAATTGATAAGATATATCGTGGGAATATATATTGGTGCATATTGGGGGTGTGTGAATATAGTCAAATAGAAATTTCCTTTAGGTTTGAATATAATGAGTACTAATAACTATGAATGGTTTTTAGAAATCTGTGGAACTCAAATGATGAAGGAGGGTATTGGAAAAATTATGTTCAATAAGGGTGATAGATAAATTTTATACATAATCTTTGCATGACATGGCCACATCCTCTGAATGGAGTGGAGATGAATTATGAATCATGGTTGGGCCCTAAATATGTGATTCATATGTCACTATATATTCTAAGATAATAGAAATTAGAAAAAACATAGTTTTTATAAGGATATTTTCTATATGGATCTAGATCATATGTAAGAAAAGCTATATTCACTCTTCTATTAATATGTTAGGTTTTAATGGGTTCCTTTCCCACTCTTAGGAAAACATTTTTGTAAGAAACTATATGATTTTTATTAAGTAAAATATAGGTTGAAATCCAAAACACTATTATATAACTTCAAAACAGGAGAATTTTAGCCATCAATTTTTTTTAAAATAACCCTATGTCATACACACTTGTGCCAATCTATATCTTATATAAGTAAATTGGGTGTACTAGTATATTGAATGTCATACTATAAATTAGGGTACCTCAAAGTTTGGACAAGAAACTAGATTTATATGACATTATCATATTTTTATATCCCTCTAAATATTTGTATCATTCATATGGGATCCAGATATCTCATAATAGATCACTCAATGCAGTCTATCATAATGAAAGGCAGACCATATATCATGTTTTTTGATGAAAAATGACAAGGAATCATATGTTCTATAGTTTAAGATTTTATGATGACAAACTTTTATGTATGGTAATTTTTGTATATTCTGCTCATGTGAAGAATGAAATGACTTCATAATAGTTCTATATTTTATAAAAAAATTGTTTTCAATAAGAAAAGGTTTTAAGAAGTATGTGGGAGTGGGGGTTTGATTATAAATCATGGTTTAGTCTAGAATAGGAAATCCATGTATTACTATGTATCCTGAGATGATAGGGATTCAAAAACACAATGTTATTTTAATCCAACTCTACAATAATCTAGATCAAATATAAGGGTAATATTTCAGTCATATATTTCATGGAAGAATCTATGGGCAAGATGCTATATAGTTCTGGTTCATACATAGGGTTTGGGAATTAACATCATTCCACATGTAGTTTTATTTAGGCTTCTTCTTCATAGATTATGTTCATGGACAGGGAAAAATTATTCTTTACCTTACAATCAATCCCTCAAGGAAACTCATTATTGAGGTAAAATATGGGATATCAGGTTGAAATATGGTAATTTATTTTTTAGAATTCATAACTAGGCATGGGTTATGAGATCTGGGAATCACTACCTATCCTATGATAACATGAAACAATACACACATAATTTTATGGAAGTAATTCCTATATAGATTCGGATCTTGTATAAGAGTATAGAGTTATACTTCAACTTACTTGTAGGAACATTAGGGTAAATTCACTGTGAGTAGGGAGACCTAAACACTAAGGTTAATGGAGTGTGTTTTTATTGGTATAATCCATAGAGAGTCCATAGATAATTGATAATGGTTTCACTACATATCCTATAGGAATATGAATCGAGCCAAAAATACTTCTATTAAGGGTGATTCCATATTTTGATCAAACACTTACAAAGGAGTGAGGTAATTTATATTCCTATACATGGAGGGTATGTGCACTAGGAATCCCTAAAAAATGGTGGTTATAGAGGAGAATAAGGTCATGTAGATTAGGTCACTCTATGTAGGTTAGGGCCATCTAGGATGGACCATATCATATCCTATCTTTATATATGGTGCATCTCAGTCGTACTAATTGAAGAAATCAACCAGGACCTCTAATATTACATGATTCATGTGCAATGTCAGAAACAATAAGGGACTTAGAGAATAATTGGTGTGTCCTAGAGAACCATTCAGGGATATTTTTGATACACACCACCTAATTTATCATTTCTATGTTGGGTGAATTTTCCGATAGTTTAACTCAATGTGATCATGATGTAAGTTCTTTACCATTTTAAATCTTGCTTCCAAGGCATTCATTGTGTTGTTTTATGTAATTCATTTAGGTTTATAACCATGTAGTTTAGTTCCATATGATAAGTTTCTTCAAACCAATTTGAATGTTATACAAATTACGTTTTTAGAGACCTTGAATTTTGGGCATGTGTTATGTGTTCACCATCCACTTTGACCATGGAATATACTCTGTTGGGGTATACATTATATATTACATAAGGTTTCTCCCAATTTGGTTTGATCTTTGTATACTTCTCCCCTGTTATCAATGGAGTTTGAAAAACCAATATCAATAATAAATATATGAAATAAAATAGGATAAAATTATTATAGAAGTATTAAGAAACTCATATTTGGTGGATTTTAGAGTTTTACAAGGTGTGCAATCCATTCTCATCAAGATGGTCTAACTCATACTGTCACTTATAATAATTGTCATCGTCAAACATATAGTTTCAAAAAGTTATAAATAGTGTGGGTAGATGGATCTTAATGGATAGGACTACCATTATCCCATATACAAAAAATATGAGGTATCTTACATAGTAGTATGTATTGTTTTGATATCATCCCATAATGTATATAAATGTCTTTTAGGATAATACTTTTTATATATTTCAATCGTATTCTTGATTATGTTAGATATAGTCTAGTTTAAACTCTTAATCAGTCCATTTTCCACTCCTTGGTAGTGGGATGGGTCATTGGACTAAGTTCCATATTGATGATACATTATTTTCAACTAAAAAGAGTAGAAAATGGTTTCATTTCCCATAAATATTGTGTGAGGGATACTAAATCTGATAAACATTTTTGACATCATAATGGTGATGATAGCATTCATCCCAACATCATTGAGGGGTATAGCCTCAACCCACATAGAGAAAACGTATGTCATAATAAATATGTATTTGAACTACCTAGATATTGTTGGGGGAAATGGCCTCATGAAACAAATTCCTCATATTGAAAATGGAAAATAAAATTTAGTTGTGTGTAGAAACTCTAGGGGTTGATGAATGAAATTGTCAGGTATCTGATAGGAATTAAATTTTCTAGTGAACTGAAAAATAATATTTTATTATTAATTGACAAAGTTATCCAAGCCACCTAATATGGTGTAATAGATTCGATCCTGATTTATGAGCATAATAAGTGCCTATGTAAACTTCCTTCATTATAGTGTGGGTCTCTCTTTCTTCAATGCATCTAAGGAGGTCTCCATTAAGGCCTTTTTTGTAGTAAAATTTCATGGAATTTGGTCTATCATAAATAACAATATTTACTACCCTCAATTAGATCTAATATTTCATTCCTTAGTCTGACAAAAGAATTATTCATTAGAGGTAGTCCAGTATGGGGTACATCCATACATCCATTCATATAGAGGAAATTTTACCTCCATAATCATGGGGATGTTGATCTTATTGATCAAATCCATGTTACTACCAATAAATGTAGATTCCACCATGAGTTGTGTGATGTTTATGATTTTCTTGTCCTATTCAAGACCATGGTTTTAGCTACACTAGAAAGTTCATCTAAAAAATATTATATGAATGTTGGATGTGAGAAAGAGTTGGCTATGAGGTAAATTAATCCACCAACCATTATACAAAGTCAAGTAGTGGAACAAATTCATCTTTCATAAGGGGATGCTCATTGTTAATATACATGATCAATAACTATTAATCACTATTTATATTCAAGTGGTCCATATGTTTCTATAGAACTATTTTTGAGACTATAAAATCACCTTTTAATTTTTCTTCATTGTTGGTGCAACCTTCTGACAATAAGAATGAATAGTGTAAAACTATCTTTTCTAGAGGGATTAAGACAATTACAATATAGACTATATTTAGTTTTTAGTTTCTTTTTCTTATCCCTATTGGGCTTTGGTAAGAACCATAAAAATACATATCCCTTGTATGGGGAGTAAATTAATGATGTATACCTCATTAAATATTCATGTTTTTACCGACATGCTTTTTTAGGTTGGATTTACTGCATTAAAATCTAATGATTATTTATATTTGACTAAATTTTTTCCATGAAATGGATGTAAAACTATTTTAGATGATCACCCTTAATTTTAAACATCAATTCAACATCATATTTATATGGATTTAATTGATAAGGTCAATTATAGATACCAAGAGGACTCATGATGTATTAAGTAGTTTGTTAGGTTCAAAACTATAATGATTAATGCAAGGTAGTTTGTCTCGATGTCAGACTATCTTTTCTTAGTATCTATCATAGTTATTATAAGACATAAGATACATATCTCATTATATTCATCATTCATTTATGTGGTAAAGGTACCATGTGACCACATCAAGGATTCCATATACATTATGACTATATTTCCTTTGATTTGCAGTATCAACACTACTAGAATCTAGATTTATTGCTTGATATTTTAGAAATATTAATAAAAATATTTATACTATTGATAGGTGATTCCATTCATCATATTATTGGTGAAGGTAAGTCATTTTCCTATGGTTTTTTCTATAAAGTGTCTAATATAGAAAAATCATCATTAAATGCCTCTAAAATATTAATGATTTCGAGGAGTAGGAATGTTAAGAATCCCCTTGGTCTTCTCAGGGGTAATGTCATTGCCTTCATGGCATACCATAAACTCAATAAATTTCCCCAATATTACCAAAAATTTTCATTTCAAGGGGATAATATTTAGGTAGGGTTTCTGTAGTTTATTGAAAAATATCTTAAGCATTTAAAATGATCATAGTTTTTTATAAGAGGTGGTGCCTCAGTCAATGAACAAAACACTATTTATTTCTCAAAAAATAAGAGGAGTAAAAAAATTCTGAAATATAGAATCTTATTACAATCCTTATAGAAAAAGGGGAGCAAAACATCAGGAAAATCATCCATCCAGGTAATATCCTGGTTGACCCCGTTGTTGGCAAGACTATCAGCAACAATGTTCGCTTCACGGAACACATGAGTGGCAATGTAGTTGAGATCCATGAGCGAAGAAAGTCATTTTATCCATTGAGAGGTAAGAGGCCATGTAAGGTACACCACCCCTTCCAGATAGATTTAACAACAGTGGATGAATCACATTCAATCCACAGCTTGCTCCAACCCTTTTATTTGGAAAAGTCCACCGCATGAATCACTCTTAACATCTCCACTTCCAATGCCAAGGTTGTACCACATCCACCGAAGAAGCATCCAAGGCATCTGCCAAGAAAGTCTCTAAAAATGGCACCACAATCTGTTGAACCTGGGTTTCCTCTAGAGGCGCCGTCAAAATTCACTTTGATCCATCCTGGAAGCGGAGCTTTCCAGAAGACCTCAAAGGTGTGTCAGGATTTAAAGATGATCATAGGGTTTCTAATATTTTTCCACAAAATCATTCATGTTGCATTTTTTTGTAATCAGTATATTGGGATTGAATATATAATGCATTTCACATTGATATGTGGTTCTAGTTTTCTCTAAACTGGAATTAAATCGTCAGTAAAAATAAACCCATTAAATTTCCCTAAAATTTTTTGTATTCTCATATTCATTATCCATATGAATTCATTTATATATTTTATATTAGTTCCTAATGTAGAGGGCCTAGAAACTTGTAGATTCATCAATAAAAATCTCTATTATTGGGAAAAGGAAATAAAAATTTGAGAAATATTGATTGGGATCAATGAAGTTGAGGAACACCCAAATATTCATGTTCTTCTCCTTGATAGGGGTGATTTTAGAAATCAGTATCAGGTATAGAATTTCATAAATAATGTTGGATTTGATGATCTTGTCAATTTAAGCTAGAAAAATGGAAAATTGATTTGGGTGCATTCACATTGTTTCCTTATTATAGACATAGTGATCTTTAACCATTCCCAAAAGATGGGTGGCCAAATTATTATTTTGTCTATAATTTGTTGTATACCTCCAAGGGAATATATATTAATATTACTTCATGAAGGAGACCTATGTAACTTGTTCGTTGGGTTACATTATTGCACTAGTAACCTTGGTTATGGGTATTATTTTCTACCCAAATTCACTTTTCTGATTTCATCAATGGTGGTAGATACCCCTACTTATATTTTTGAGGGTAATATCTCATATTTTCTTCCTTTTGTTCATCTATTTCAATTTCAGAGGAAGTAGGTGATAAAAGAACATTTTCCAGACCAGAATAGAAATCAAGGAAATTTTTTAACCTATATGAATTAAAAGAAGAGATCTCTTGACATTGAGGGTGATAATTCATGGGATGAATTATCAAGGGAATTATATATATTCTATTCTTCTTATAAATTGTCATCAGGATAGAAAAAGGTGTCAATATCCTAAGACTCGAAAGATGAAATAGAGAAATTTTCATGTTATTCTTGTGATGGAGAGTTATTTTCTAATATGGATGATGACACAAGGATATACTTAGATATATAAGGTAAATAAGGATCATTTTAATATGTGTAATCATTAAGGTTTTTGTAATTATATCCTTAATGTACAGCTAGATTTAGCTAATGAGGCCGATATCATGAAGATAGGGACTGATGTGATCGATCCAAGAGTTATTGACTCAATTTTATTAAGGTTTAATATGTATCCTCTCCAAGTTCATGGAATGGGTTCACCGAGATTATTTCCATGTCATTGGGGTGGTGATACAAATTTAATTATCATCCATTGATTATTTGTGTTCCCTTTAATTGAATCTTAGGTCTGTATACTGAGACTCACATGACTCTAAAGGGTCTTCATGCCATACAATACTCTATATTATATATTAAGACAGTACATTAGACATTTATGGTATTATTAAAGAAATAATATTTAGGAATTATACTATGGTCTTCCTAATATGGAATGTAAAGTTGTGCCTTTATAAACAACAACAAAATCATAGTTAGAGGAATGGTCTCAAAATTGGGATCTATGACTGTTCCATCAAAAATGATTTTCCTCCATTTTCCATATACTTTTATATTCAAGGTGGAGGGACACAAATTGGCTCTGATATTTAATAATAATAATATGGTTTGAATTGGAATATTATTTATTTTATAAACTTTTCAAATAGATGCTTGATGAAGGTCAAAAATGTCCATCCTTCCAAATATGTAAAATAGAATGTTGTGTATTTTTATGGAATTATCCTAATCCTGATATGTGAAGGATATAACCACATTTCATTGTGTATGCTTAGTCTCCCCATCATACACTTCAATATATATAACCTCAACTTCAAATTTTGGGATGAAAAGTGCCTTAATAAGAGTATGTTGATGCTTTTATGAAAGGTAGATGGAATCATGAATTGAAATATTGGATGGAATAATGGCTATATATTTTAATATGTCATAATTTTTAGCTAGAGTCATATGCTTCTCTATATAAGGTTTATCCTTTGTCTGATATTAGAAGTTATAATTTTTTGGACTGGTGGTTGATTCCTATTACCATAATTTTAGAGAAGATTTATCATTTGTTAGTGGAGTTGAGATGATATTCCACTATTTTGGCATTTATCGTTCATATATTGATTCACCAGTCATTACTCTTGTATTACTAGGACTGATGTATCCCTATATAATTCAAGAGTATATTAGTGATCTAATTGAGCCTACTATAGTTCCTAACTATTGGTTTCAATAGCATATATGGTTTTAGTAGTGATATATACTATGTGTACATATTCATGTTGACCTAGTCTTCAATTTACCCATTATACTTAAAAACCACTTCCCCCTCTTCCATGATTTATATAGGGGAACTTATGTTCATATATATATATATATTCAAAGAGGGGATCTACTAAATTAATCATCTTGACATAGTTGAATAAGTATTCTTCATCTAATAAAAAAATTAATGGGATAGTGCTCATTGGATAATTTTTTGGGGATGTTATCATCCATATAATGAAAATTATAAGCAATATTTAAGAGTCTAAATATGATTAAAAATTCATATGAGATCATATTCTTATGTCAAACAATTGTTACCCTAGTTTCACTAATTATTATAAGACCAGTTCTTATAGGGTTGTGGATCCAAAGGGGTTGGATTAGTTATTATAGATGGATTTGGGGACACTGATTGTTGATTTATCTTTTCATAGAGGATATAATTAAATTATTTGATCATATTTTGGGTCATCCCATAATTTAACTTTTGTGTCCAATTTTTTGGAACATTCTATGATTCTATTCCTTCTTCTAGTGGATAGAAGAAATGCAAGACACTTTTACTAATTTTTTTGAGCTATATAGATTCCACAGAATCATCCATTCTCTAGAGAATATCATTATATAAAAATATCTCTTATATAGTGTTCCCTAATATTCAAATGATGGGAAAATATTTATGGCTGTCATTGAAGCCAAATTTTTTGGGATTACTGGGATTTTGCTACTTTAATATATTGTTCTCCATAACGATGATGAAGTAACTAGGAACCAAATATTTTTAAATAGAATAATCTTTATTCATTTAACCTTTATACGATTAGTGTCTCTACTCTTTTTTTCTTTCTATGTAGCGGTTTTTATGTTTTCTTTCCCATTCAAGAGTGGGTAAAAAATGATGATTCATGGGTTTAAGTTACTTGGCTAGTGTTAAATCCATCTTAAGCATCATAGTTGTTGTTATTTCATTGTTAGTTCTCTTCCCTTAGGTAATTTATTTTGTCTATGAATTTTCCTTTGTCCATTGAATGGGGTCTTCTAAAATTTGGGCCACTTCAGTGAAGTTATATAATATAAAAGCAGTTTTCAGTGGGTTCAATGATGTAGGTGCCTAAACACTCAAATTTTATATGCTTATTTTTAGTAGATTATCCTATGGAAGTTTCATGTTTAAAAATTGGTTCAGACCTTTCCATTTGATAATGAACTATAAGACCCTCTCATTCTCATGAAATTTCAATTTTAAAATTTTAGGGTTGTTTTATTACACATCATTGAGATAAATTGATAGTGAATTTTTTTTATGGAGATATTACCATCCTATAACTAATACATCAGACAATTACTATACTATAAAAATGTGGGACCTTATAGACTCTACATGAAACATATATGATTCCTCAACTCTTTTTAATCCTAGTTTATGGTCATAGGTCCAAATAATGATAAAAAATGAGTATGTTGTTGATCGAGGTCTTTTGGGTCATTAAATATTATAAGTATTGTATTTATAAATTTTGGATCCACTTAGTTCATGGATTCATTATTGGATACACTAGTCAGCATCACCCTTCCATGGCCTCCATTCCTGCAACCATAGATTCAATGGAGAAAATAAGTTCTAGAGGAATGGTTTGGTGGGTGATCATGTGAGTAGAGGAAATGAGTTTAGCCTCATGTGTTCAGATTCTCATATTTCTAATTAAAAATCAAAGTGAGTGGACCAATGGTAGCTCACCTACCATATTTTTAGATCCCACCCCAATGGAGGGAACTTTTATTATACCCCATTGACTAGGTTCAAATTGACTAGTATTTTAAAACCTAGGTTATTTGGATGGTCATATTATTAGCTAACCATTTGAGTAAATTATCTATGTCAATAGATATTTTTATAAGGATAAATGTGAGTGTCCTATTAGAGGTTATACACAAAAAAAATATATCCCTTGAGTAGTTAAATTTTGATTGAATTTAACTCATTTTACACTACTTTATATTGGAGATATCATTATTATTTAGTAATAGGATAAAATTTATTAGGTGGTGGATGGGTTATGGACACACTCTTATTCTTTTCTTTATCTCCGGATTATCAAGGTAGTTGTAACTAATCATTCAGGTCGAACACCAAGATAATGAACTTGTCTTTAGTATTGTGTACACACACCTTCCTCAATCATTTTTTGGGGTCTATTTTTTTTGAAACAAAACATCCATGTCTCCCTCTTATATACTAGAATTGTGTTTTTAAGTCATTTACATAGTTAATTAAAATGAAATTTTCTTATGTATAGTGTTCTTTCATAAACATGTTTTTATCAGAAGGATTGGGGGAACATATTCCTTATAAATACTTGTCAAGAGAAAAGTCATCATACTCTTTAGTCTTTCCATTTTTGGCGGATCATTTCGGCTTATGGAAACTTTAAAGATTAAAATAATATCCTTTATGTTATTATAGAAATTATCTATGTATAGAAATTATAATGAAATACCAAAAAACCATTACTTATTTCATTCTTAATTAAAATGGATAATTACATAGTGGAAGGAATAGTGAGGTCTATTCTGGTGGCCTCTGTAATACCCTGAGTTTTTATGGAACTTTTTTACAAATGAATTGATTTTGATTGATGTTTTCAATTACACCGAGTCAACAATTACTTTCACTTGGCACCGACTCACAGTACATTACATGAAACACCAACTCGGTGTACATTACATGCAACACTGACTTGGCGTACATTACATTCAACACTTGGTTTCAACAAAACATATTTTTTTTAATTACTTAAATGATAAACTTATAACCCATCCATTAAGATCAAAAATATGAATTGTAATAAATAAATTTAATATATTTTTGTATATAGATTTTATATAAATACAACATATTGATAATGAAAAAATATAATATTTGGTCAAGACTTTATATGTTTAAAAATACAATCCTCTAAAAGGAACTGCTTTTCATATCCTTCTATGAAAAAAAATTAAAAAAATTTGAAAGTTATTGAAATTTAATTTGAAAAAATAAAATTCATTTTCGAATTTAGAATTTAGGAATTATAATGGGGTTAATTTTTCATATTTTTTTTGAGAAACAGCATTTTGTGATGAGTAGAGAAAATACTAAATTTTAATTCCAAACTACATTTTTCATATGATTTATTTGTGAGGATAAATTATATTTTAATTTGGTTTCAAAGTTTTATTATATAATATTTTTATAAATTAATCCACTTTTGGTCATTATAATTAATTTCACTTTGAAATTGGGTATAAAAACATAGAAAACTTTTGGATGTTACTACATTAAAACCCTAAATTGTCAACCTGTCTGCAGGATAAAATTTAAATTAACTCTTTGTCAATTATATGATTGAAATTTGGAAAAATGGAATCAAATTTTTTATTTTTTGTAATTTATAATTTCTAATAAGGTCGAATATGTTTTTTACCAAAAATATTATTGAATATAATTAAAATTAATTATAACGATTAAGATAAAATTATTCTTAAAGAGGGACTAAACCAAAAATATAAAGGAAAAATAACCTATAAACTTAACAAACACCCATTTTATGAAAATTATGCTTCAGTGAAACTTTTATTATTTATTTTTTTCAGTTTTTTATGAATTTATTTAGGTAAAAATTTGGGAACACATAACCTGATTTAAAAAATACCAAGTGAGTCATTTTCCTCCCCTATAACTGGCCACCAACTATCCTCCTTCCTCACACATCTCAAAACACATCTGTTTGGAAAATATAGTCCTAATAAAATTTCCAACATCCCTAATTTACTCCTAGTATCCTCTATTTGGGTAGAAACCAATATAAGGAATCCCTTCGGTGAAAACTAAAAGGAGTTACACAAAGAAGAGGTAACATCCTTCCTCAAGATCCTTACTTTTGTTTTATTTATCCACCACACAAATCACCTAATTCCATAATTATATAATAACATAATTATACTAAATATACTGATATTTTTTTATATTATGTTCTTGACTGACACATACACACACTTCCATCTAATGGGTAACAAACTTACCGTTTATGTGTACGGTGAACGACCGCCTCACAAACTCATGATTGTGTGTTCTTCCTTTATCACCTCTCATGGTGGAAATTATGATATAAAATATGTTTATATATAATATATATGATATTTATTATTTATTAATACATTTTAAATTATTTTTAACACATACCTTTATACTTTACATCTTGTGTAAATACAATAGTTTAATTTGAGTAAGTGTTGACTAACACCCCTCAAAGTGATGTGATTTCTTAACACAGTACATGGAATGTATTAAGGATGTGGTTATTGAAATTATATGATATATATGACATAATAATTCTATTTTAGTTAAATTATATAAATATATATATATTTCATTTTCTTATATTCTTTCAAAACAAAAATAAAACAGAAACAATGTTCATGCATATGTACAAACTAATATCTCCATGAACAGTGTATTCCACTTCATACATATATATTATATAGATTATTATAATAAAAATATAATTAATTTACGTGATATTTATATCATTATTTAAATTATATACATCATGATATAAGTATAAGAAATAAAGATATAACAAATTAAGACATATGTGAAGAACAAAGTGAATATTACTCAAATTGAAACTTTAATATAAAATTGTTAACATAATGGTAATATAAAGTAATAATAAACTCATATATGGTATTATATATATTAATATATATCTTTTATAGATTTATAATAAAATTAAATTTATTATATAGTAATTTTGTATGAGTATGAATAGAGTCAAACCACAAGGTAATAGAATTTCATCTACCTTTTTATTTTTGTGAGATACATGTATTATTCGCCACTAAATTATTTTTTGTGGTGTATATAATTACTATGAATGTATTCTAAGATTAATATTCTTAAATTTATGGGTATTTAAATATCCATTTTATGATATTTATTTCTTGTGGTTTACATTTCAAAAATTACCAAATCGATATGATAGTTTTTTCTCAATTTGTCTTCTTTGAAACTCATATTTCCTTATGAACCTAAATTGATTTTTGAGGTGTTTATAATTCCATTTAACATTTTATTTAATTAATATCCTTATTTTAAAGATATTTTATGATTAATTTCATTTCATTTTCTTACATAGAGTGTTTGAACACATGTTACCATGTCATAAGATTTCGGTAAAACAATCTCATCCTTTATCATGACTATTTATGATTATAATTCAATTGATGAAATATTTTGATGCATATATCAAAAACAAACATTAGTTTGCTTATAATATGTTTTTCAATTTATCTCCATATATTTGTACAATTTGTTTCTCTTTGGTACATAAAATAATTAATAGAATGTTTTCAATAAAAATTTGACTGTATTTCTCTCTTCAGTTTGAAATCTATTTTATTTTTAAAACAATGTTTTCCAAAATATTTTATAATTATCATTGAAAATAAATTTCCAATAAAAATTATTTTTAAAATATTTCATGGTATTCAAATATTCTATTATCATTTTTCAAATAATCTTTTCAAGAAAAATATGCTCATAAATGTTTTATGGTTTAAAAATAATTTTCCAAAAAAAGGATATTTTCATCATGATTTTTTTGTAATATGATTCAATTTTTTCCCATCTAAGATGACATCCTTCAGTGTTAATCATTCCTTTTGGAGAAAATTATTCAATATTTCCTTTCAAATTATTTCACTTAATGTTTTATGTCTTGATGGCATGATTTTTGTAAAACACATTTTTCTTTCATGAGTTATATGATTTTGAAACCTAATTCTTTTCAAGGGTTATGCTTTCTATGAAATTATTATGAAACCTACATCTTTTTCTATAGGTTTTCATATGATTATATTTTTATGATATCCATTTAATTTCATGGGTTATGATATGATTGTTTATGATTTTGTGGAACATGTATGTATAACTTCATTATGAGATGGGTGGGTATAATATTTCCCTAAAATGTATTGGTTAAATATGTATATCTCATATTTTATTCTTATATGGTCTTCAGAGTGAACCATGACAACTAAGACGGTTGTGGGAGTGATCCATGACTACCAAGATTGTATGAGGAGTGAACTCATGCTACCAAAAAGGGCATAGAAGTGAACCAGGACTACCAAGATGGTATGGGGAGTGAAACCATAATAAAAATATGGCAATGGAAGTGATTCCTTGACAACTATAGAAATCGTAGTATATGATTATGTTTTTTCCACAATTCCATGTTTTATTCCTATATTATTCATTCATGGATGATGTTATTTATTAAATTATTATTCCTGTCTTATGAACTCCCAATCCTTTTTCCATGATTCAAGTTTATGATCTTTTATGTGTAGGGTATTACCTTCTATTTTTATGATCATATTCTCACACTCTTATGTTCATGATTATGATTACATATCTCTTTTTTAACCCTTACTAAGCATCTGAGATCAGACCTTTTATGTTTCCTTACACATGTTATAAAGATACGTATTATAAAGATTTGTATAATATGGGTGATAGTCAAGAATAATTTATTTAGATATAATGTATCTCATTTATGTATCTGTGTTTATGTATCCATGTTTCCAAAGTCACTAGACTAGTATGGCCTTTGGGCGTCTGTTTGTATAATTTTTTAAGTATAATAAAAAAGTTATGTAATGTCTATATATGAAAATATAGGTTTTATATAGTTAGTAATAGAGAAAATGTTTTCTTAACCTTTGGAATTTATATTGAGAAACCCATATTAAGAACCTTAACAAAATGTATAATTATAAGTATAAGAATAAGGAAAAATGTCCAAAAATGTCTCAAAATTTTGGTAAAGGATTGTGTGAGTCGTTTTCTAGAAATACATCCACGTATGGATACAAAAAGTGGATGTTTCACTAGAAATGTTAATCCTAAGAGTAACAACTCTAACAAGGTGTGTTAGACCTGACTCGATGTAACCTGTTACACAATAATGGGCCTTTCTGCACCCTAGGTTTGACACTTTTAGGGGATATGCTTTGAGAATTTAAAAACTCTTCATAAACAATCAGGAAGTATATAAATATAATTGTTATATTAATAACCTTGTATAATCCTATGGTCTCATATATTAATGAATGTTTCATGATTTAGAAATTTATAAGTGACTTTTCATGATTATGTGGTTCCTCATTATGATAATTGTTTCTTGCTCCAAGATTTTGGTTTTAGTCAATAGTTAGAACCCAAAGAAATTTTTTTAATTGTGATTGTGATAGACAATTAAATGATTTCCCCCCAGAACACCTCATGTTTTGGTATTGGGAGTAAAAAATATTTTTCTTAGGCTCACATAGATCATTGAAGCTATGAATCATGGTAGACTTATAAATTAGAAATGGAGGGAACAACATTTTGTTGAGTCTTTCATGTGAAATTCCTACCTTATTTAAAAGGTCATTTGAATCCCATTATTTCTATATAATTAATCATTACTATTGAAAATATATTTTTCGTTCTCTAGTTTTTAGAGCATGAGAAAGTTATTCTTCTTGTTTGTCAGTTAGATGGTGAAGTAAACCAATGGTGGACTCTAATCAAGAATATGAGGAAAAATTGTGAAATTGAATACATGGATTGGGATGGGTTCAAGAAAATATTTTTTAATCAATACATTACTTATATTCTTAAAACCAATATGTATAAATAGTTCCTTAAGTTAGATATGATGGATGATGAATAGGTGGGTACCTAAGAGGCTAATTTCACTAGGTTTGGGAGTTATACTTCAGGAATTATCATCCAACCTAAAATTAATGTTGATAGGTTCTTCAGTTAATTCAATACAAGTCTCATAAGGTCATTGACCATAATTAAATCTAGTAGATAGGAAGATATTGTGTGTTGTGTAATCAAGGTTGAAACGGATGTTTAAGTCATTTATCAATCTCACTGTTTTAGAAAGAAAAGGAAGATAGAGTTTAAAAAAATATAACAACCATGAATAAAAGAAGATTATATTTTCTTTACACTCTAATTGTGTAATAATGCATGGAGTAAATTTTCATAATGGTTGTAATAAATTTTTTTAATTTTTGAAGGGAAGATACTCTTTCTTTTCAATGCTAAAGTGAATGGAAAACGTTAGTGGATTATGATAATGGAGAAAACGTGGCATAGAGTACACCTCACATGAAATCATGATATACGTGTAAGGAGAATGGTCATTATGATAATCAGAAACCAAACCCATGGGCCGGTTGTGATGATATAATTCAGCAACATGTTAAGCTAATGATCAAGGGTAAATCTCATGCAATTTCTATTTCCAATTAGGGGTGTGATGTCGATGTGGTGAAAGGTACACATACCATCCACTCTAGAACTACTAATATCTTATTTTATTTTGGAACTACCCACTCTTTAATATGTAAAGAATTTTCTAAGGTTGTTAATATTCCACCTAAATGATTAGATGTGTAATGAGAAGTGTAAACCTCTAATTGTATGATGATTGAATCTCAAGTCTATGATTCCTCTCTGGTTGATGTTTATGGGAATGTGCTTCCTATAAATCTTACAATTCTCCATTTTTTGAATTTAATATCATCTTAATAATGGATTGGATTTCTCTATATAAATACCACATCAATTTTCAAGGAAGTGAAGTCGCATTTTGTATTTCATAGTATCATGTGATCTTCTATCAATCTGATGATAAGTATGAACTTCCTTTTGGAGATTTCATCCTGTGTATGGGTATCAATTCCCATTAAAAAGGGATTTTATCTCAAATTATTAGGGAGAAAATTTACATCGATGACATTCTTATTGTTCAAGAATTTTTCAATTTCTTTCTAAAATAGATGCCTATACATGCACCAAAATTTGAAGTTGAGTTCTTAATGGAACTCATAGTTAGTTACACACTAATTTGAAAGAATACCTACAGAATGGACCCGATTGAGTTATTGGAATTGAAGAAGAAAGTACACTAAAACACTGATAAGGTATTCATTTATACAAGGGTGTCACCTTAGGGTGGACCTATTCTTTTTGTGAAAAAAAAATTGATGGATTAATGTGAATCTGAATTTATTATTGGGAGTTGAACAAAATCACATTAAATAATAAGTATCATATTCCCCATGTTGATGACTTATTTGATCAACTATGCGGAGTTCAATAAATTTCCAAATTGACCTTCATTTTGGATATCATTAATTTAGGGTTAATAAGGTGGATATACCCCAGATAAATTCCATAAAATGTATTTAAACTATGGATATATAGTGATACCTTTCGGTATTACCAATTCCCCTACTAACTTCATAGATGTGATGAATAGAGTCCTTAGATATTACCTCGACCATTTTGTTGTAGTATTTATGGATGATATTTTTATCCATTAAAATAGAAAGTAAGAGGTGAATACCACTTGATAATTTTACTAAATACCCTATGGAAGGATAAACTATATGAAAATTTTGAAAAGATTGAATTTTGAAGTAGAAGGTTTCATTTTTGGGTCGCATAATCTCAAAATGTGGAATAGTAGTAGATCCTTAAAAAAGGAGGCTAATGAATGTTGGCCTACACCAACTATGGAAATGGAGATCTGTAAATTTTGTGGTTTAGTTGGATATTATCAGTGACTTGTGAATAATTTCTCAATATTATCTAATCCTCTAACCAAGTCAACATAGAATGGTGTCAAGTTCCTATAGACATGTGAATGTAAGGATATTTTCAAATAACTTAAGAGAGTGTTATTTAGTAAACCTATTCTTACATTACCCTATATTGGATAACGGTTTACAATCTATAGTGATGCATACAAGAAGTGATTAGTATTTTTTCTTATGAAAAATAGCATGGTTATCGCTTATGCCTAGCATTATTTGATGATTCATGATAAAAACTCATGATTTGGTGTTACCAGTAGTAATTGTTTCACTAAATATATGGATGAGTTATATTTATAGAGAAAAGAGTGATATATATAATGATCATAAAATTATGAAATATAAATTCACATATAAGGAGTTGAAAAAGTGCTAGAGAAGATGGTTATAGTTGATAAGGACTATGAAAACTCAATACATTATCATCGAGGGAAAGTGAAAAGGTGGATAATGATTTGAGTTAAAAGGATCATCCTATCTTATCCAAGATGACGTTCACAAAAGATCAAATATTTCTTGATTTTAAACTATGGATCTAGAAATCCTAAGGTAAGGGGAAAATCATATATTTCTCAAATGAATTTTCAACCCTTTATCCAAGTTATGATTAAAGAGATATATAAGGAAGATATAGAGGATAAAAGGAAGTTCAAAAATGTTCTTGAGTTTATCCTTGATCGAGATGGAATGAAAAGTTTTAGGAACCACGAATTTATTCCTTCCATACCATATTTGAAGAAGGATCTATTAGAGGAATCTCATAGTTCATCATTATTTATTCATCCTAGAAGATAGAAGATGAAAATGGAATTGAAAAAATACTTCTGGTGGGATTCCATGAAGAAGGATATCATAGAGTTTGTATCTTAGTGATTGGTTTTACAAAAATTTAAAGCTAAAATACAAAATTATAAGTGGTTGTTGCATCCATTACCCATAACATAATGTAAGTGGGAGAACATCACTATGGATTTTTTTGTTGGACTACCCAAAACCTCTAAAGGGTTTACTTCCATATGGGAGGCAGTTTATCACCTTACTAAGACATCACACTTCATCTCTATCAGAGAACACACCTCTCTATATCACCATTCTAGGATATATATTAAATAAGGTGTAAGGTTGCATGAAGTACCAAATTACATTGTATCATATCCGGGTTTGAGGTTTACCTCTATATTCTGGTAAAGTCTTAAACAAGCATATGATACAGAATTGAGTTTCTACACTACTAATCATCCTCATACAGATGGCCATTCTGAAATAACAATTAAAACCCGAGAGGATATTTTGAGATCTTGTTATTTGGATTTCAAGGGTTTTTGGGATCAATACCTTCATCTAGTTGGGTTTTCTAAAAACAACATATTTCACTAAAGAATTCATATGGAACCTTATGTTTCCCCATATGGGAAGAAATGAAAAGCTGCAATATGCTGGGATGAAGTGAGAGAAATAAATCTATTGGGATATGAGATCACTACAAAAATGGAAAAGAAGGTTAGATACAATCATCTGTATATCAATGAATCTCAAATTGGGAAGAACACTTAGTCCAATAACTGAATATGTGATATAGAATATTACATTGGTGAGAAGGCATTTCTATGAATCTCTCCATTGAAGAAAGTTATAATATTAGTAAAGAAAGGAAAACTAATCCCCTTGTATATCGGTCCCATGTAAATTATTTATCATATCATGATGATGTCCTATATCTTGGAACTTCCTCCAAATCTCTCTTAGGTCCACGATGTGTTCCATGTATCTCTCTTGAGGAAGTACAAACCTAACCCTTCACATGTACAAAACTGAAAGGTTAAACTGTTGAAGTATGATGTTTCTTACGAGGAACAACCAGTTTAAAATATAGATCATACAAGGAATGTTCTGCAAAACATGACCACTCGCCTAGTCAACGTTTTGTAGAAACATCACCAGCTATAGGATGCTTTGTGGGAACTTTAGGGTATGATGAAGTAATATTGCCCTCATTTTTTTACCTGAATGATTAATTTTGAGAGAGAAATTCATTTTAACAGGTATAGAATATAACACCCTAAGTTTTAATGGACCTTTTATTTAGATGAATTAACATTGATGTCTTGAATTTAATAGATTCAAACCTTCCATTCACAAAGAACTAACTCATCATATGTTACATGTAACACTGAATTGGCATATGTTACACAAAACATTGATCTAGCGTATGTTACACGCAACACTAAGTTTCTATGAAATATATTATTTTGTTAAATTTGTTTATAGTGAATGTTATAACCTAGAAATTGTGACTAGTAATGTGAATTGAAATAAATATTTTTTGAATATTTTTTATAATTTTTATATATAATTATAACATTTTTCAAATGGAAAATATAATATTTGATAAAGAATTTATATTTTTAAAAATTAAATTTTCTAAAAAGAACAGCTTTTCTTGTCCTAATATGAAAAATAATAAAATTATTCTTAAACAATTTTACAAATTTAATTAGATACAAAAATTTTATTTTTTAATTTTTAATGTTGAAATTATATTAGGTTAATTTTTTGTATTTTTATGAGAAATATCATTTTTTGAAGAATTGTGGAAAATACTGAATTTTAATTCATAACTTCTTTTTAATATAATTTATTTATAAGGATAAATTATATTTTAAATTGGATTAAGAGTTTAATTATATAATATTTTTATCAATTAATCTAATATAGTTCATTGGTGTCAAATTCACTATGAAATTGGGTATAAATACATAGTGAACTTTTGGATGTTTTTACATTAAAACTTGCATTATCATCCAGTTTAAGCGATTGAATTTAAACTAATTTTGACAAATTATATTAATGAAATTTAGAAAAATTGCTTCCATATTTGGAATCATAATAATTTATAATTTATAATAAGTTCAAATTAGTTTTTATCCAAAAATATTAGTGACTGTAGATAAAATTAATTTTAAAAATTAACGTAAAAATTAAACTTAATAAGGGAATAAATCTTAAAATTAAGAGAAAAAATGACATATTCACTTCTAAAAAAACCCATTGGTTGTCCATTATTAATCCATTAACCTTTCATTGTTGTGTTTTTTTTGTTTTGGATGACTATTTTTAGGTAAAAACTTTGGAGCACCTGACTTGTTTCAAAAATACCATGTGAGTCTTTTTCCTCCCATATAAAGGCCAAAAACTGTACCCATTACTCACAACTCTAAAACCACTTATTGTAGGCCCATATAATCCAAAAAAATCTCAAATTAGTTCCCTTCCTTCATTAATCCTTCCTTTTAATAGAAATAAATCCACATAATTCCTTTGGTGAAAGTGAAAAGGAGTTACCCAAAAAAGAGGTAACATCCTTCCTCAAGCTCCTTTATTTTATTTTCTTCCTTCAAAACCTAAATTCACCTTATTCAGTGATTATATTATAAGAAATTTCCATTAAATATTTTTATATTTTTTATATTATGATTTCAAACTACACTTATACACACTTCCATCTAATGGTTAATGGACTTACAATTTATGTGTACAGTGAACTACCACCTCACGGAACGATGATTGTTTGTTCTTCCTTTACCACCTGTCATGGTTAGAATTATTATGGAAACTATGTTTATATATAATATATAGTATATTTATTATTTATTTATACTTTGGTAATTATTTTTTAACACATACCTATATAGTTTTCATCTTGTGTAAATATGATAATTTTATTTGAGGAAGTGTGGACTACCTCCCCCTCAAAGCGATGTGCTTCATTCACACACCACATAGAATGTATTAATTTTATGTCTAGTGAAACTATATTTTATATATGACATAAAATTATAATAAAAATATATTATAAACATATATACATATATTTAATTTACTTTATTTCATTCAATATGATTATAAATTGGAAACAGTGTTCATGTGTACGTATGGATTACCGTCTCAATGAACAGTGTGTTTCATATCATAATTCTTTATTATATGGATTATTATAATACACATATACAGAACATAAATTATATTTATACCATTTTTTAAATTATTTAAATTATGTTATATGTATAAGGACCACATATATAACAAATTATGACACGTGCAAATAACAAAGCAGATATTACCCGTAGTGAAACGTTAACATAGAATTATAAACAAGTGGGTAATATAAAGTACTAATACAAAAATATATGCTATTATATATAATAATATGGTTCTATAATATATGTCTAATAATCTTTTATTTGTCATACATAAATTTTTTACGAGTATGCCAAGAGTCAAGACACATGGTAAGGGGATTTCATCTCACTTTTTATTTCAATGAGATACATGCCTTATTAACCACTCAATTATTTAATGTGGTTCATATAATAATAATGAATTTATTCAATGATTATTATTTTTAATTTTATGGGTTTATAAATATCCTTCAAATTATATTTATTTCATGGTATTTATGTTTCAAAAATTACCAAATTTGTAAGCTAGTTTTTCTCTTAGCATGCCTTCTTTGAGACACATGTTTCTTTATGCACCAAAATTATTATTTGAGGATTATATACTAAAATTTTATTTTTATATCTAGAATATAATTATTTTTACTATTTTTTAATCTTAATTTAATTTCATTTACATACATATAGAATATGATCACATGTTACTATGTGGAATGATTTTTGGTGAAACAATCTCATCATTTATCATGATAGTTTTTAATTATGCTTCAACTTATAAAATCATATGATCCATATCTTAAGAACACTCATGAGTTTCCTTATCCTCTATTTAATAAATTAATATCCTTGTATTAGTAAAATTTTCACATTATTTGGAATATAAAATAATTAGTAAAATGTTTTAATAAAAATTTAACCATATTTCTCTCATCGGCATTAAGTCTGTTTTATTTTAAAAACCATGTTTTAAAAAATGACTTAAAAATGTCTTCAAAAATGTCTTAAAAATATATTTGAAGATAATTTTCAATAAATATATTATTTTAAAGATATTTTATGTTTTTAAAAGCTTCAATTATATGTTTTCAAAACAGTTTTCAAAGAAGAAATATCTTCAAAAGTGTTTTTATATTTTAAAAAGAATTTTTAAAAGAAGAAAGGATATTTTCCTCAAGATATGTTTTTAAAAGATATTTCAAAGTCATTTCTCCTATAAGATGACATATTTTGGTTTTAACCATGCCTTTTGTGGGAAATGATTCAATTTTTTCATTCAAATTCTTTCTCTTAATAGATTATGCTTTTATGGAATGGTGTTTACAGAACTCGTTTCTCTTTCACGAGTTAAAGGCTTTTGAATCCCGCTTCATTTAATTGTTCATGTTCATAATGAAATCATTATGAAACATTTATCATTAAAAAGTTTATTATATGAATACATGTTTATAAAACCCATTTCATTTCATGAGTTTTGATATGATGTTTTATGATTTTGCAGCACATGTATGTATAATTTCATTATGAGATGGGTGGGACCTATATCTCTCACCAATGAATTGGTTTAATATTTATATATTAGGAGATAGACTAAGATATAATTGTAATTGACCCATAACTAATAATATGGTTATGGGAGTGGAAATTGGATATCAAGATGGTATGAGGAGTGAACTCATGCTACTAAGATGGCCATGGGAGTGAACTGTAAATAACAAGATGGTATGGGGAGTGAACCCACACTATTTTAAATGGAATATATTGATTGGGTATTGGGATGAAGTGTAGTGATAAATTTTTACCACATCCTTTTAATTTCACAACCACTGAAGAATTAGTGTTCATTTCCCTTAGAGACTTCATAAAATTAAAGAATTATTTTCGAAGGTTCAGGTTTTATCCTTATAACTTGGGGTATCACTCTACTGAGTGGTTAGAGAACTCATTATGGTGGTTGAGATCAACTATTATCTTCACATGGCTAAAATATTTCCATTAATCTTGATGATTCATCTTCAAATTATTGTGGTTCATCCATAGATTCAGACCGTGATAATGTATACAGTTGTCATTCAATGTTTTTAGAATGTCAAACTAGGAAGTTTTTATGAGATAAAATATAATAGGAATTTTGTCTTTGGGATGTTATTTACTTATTATCATGGTGTTATTTTCATCTTACATGATATATTCATATAATTGTTCATACTAGTGAATTATTTTCCCAAAAACCCTATCGATGGGAGTGGGATTGGTATGAATCTACTTTAATGAGAAAATATTATTTTAAGGTGGTATAGATAATGATTTCTAAAATAGATCATCATTTTTTTGGAAGGGGATACTCTGATAAATGACGATGTGCTTGGAGTAGTTGGTCTTAGTTTCTTGAGTGAATCTTGATATGAGTGCCTTATTAATGTAGCTTTGATAAAGTTATGACCTCCTTATTGAAATGTTATATTTTTTCAGGGAGGTCCTTCATGAATTAAACCATGGGGAGGACCACCATAGTGATCTAAAAATTTTATATTATGGGTAGGACATTAATTATATATTAATGCATACTAATTGGGAGGATTTATATATCAAATACCTTGGAGAGGACTGTCATGTTTGAAAGCGCATGATGTGACAAGGTGAGGAACTTATTACTGAGATGATTTTTAAAGGTATCACCATGAAAATTATTCCTATAATTGATCTTTATATTCCAATGGGGTATAACTATGTGGAGGAAAATCTACTGAGGTAATCTAATGATGGTGGTGGTGATAACATAGGAATAACCTCCAGAAATTTAGTTTAATCCTCTTTCTGATGAAGAGTTAGAAGATTCTTAGGTCACTATCAGAATGTATCTAAGGTCCTCAATAACACCGATGTTGATCCGGGATGAAAAATGATTCATCTCTTATGTTTGTTTACTTGGTGACACTTCTTATTGGGTGGTATCCATTGATAATATGGGGTCATGTATTGTGTATAACATCATTCACATGTCGGAATATACCTAGGTGACTCTTGTTTTACCATAAAAATATGTTTATGGGTCCCATAAGAATTATAAGAAATGTGGAACTGCCACTTGGTCAACATCAAGATTTGTTGGAGACCTTCCACATTAATAATGCGAGAATCACTATTTTTCTACTTTTAAGTGAATGTAAAAATACACTAGTAATATCTTATATAGTTTTAAAGAATATGATCACGATTTCAAGTGGAATTTGAGATGAGTTAATTATCAACATCCAAAATGGGGATATGCTCTAAATCATATTCTCATCTGTCATAGAGACTTGATAACAATCTTCCTAAATGAGAGCAAGAATATGTATCTACTCATGTGTATATTTAATTGTATATTGATGTGATAATCCTGTGGTAGGGTGGGTATATGTGCATGTCTCACATTGATCTCTCAAATAGGTCAACAGTAGCCTTATTCTTGTATTGTGATAATATCTTAATAGCCTAAAAAAATGAGTAGGGATGTGATTGTTCCATTTAATCCCCTCAAATATATACAAAAGAAAGAATATGTTTCATCCACCTAATCTCTACTAGGACATATGCTCCTCTTCATATACTATATTTCACTAATTTTCTTTATGAGCATGGATAGGAATTTATGTCTTCTTATCAACAACTTCCTGAGTGCACTAGTGGAATTTTTTAATGGAGGTAAGGATATAATCCCACCACCTATTATTAGTGGTCCACCGCCTTAGGTGAGATATCCTAAGTGTATAGTTTTGGCTGAATAGAGTAGAGACTACTTGGGAAGCATGCCCATTATGTTGATAAGGGATGGATGTTTCATAATACTGGTGGTAGTATGTTCGATAGGACTCCACCTAGGAAAATCATAAGTATTAGTGAGGTCACAATCACCCTCCTAATTTATCTCCCTATAAAAAGGTAGGTACTTCTTGTGGCACTACGGGGAAAGTCCCAAGTAATGGTTAGAGATGGAGATAGGTGTAACTTAATTCTTATCCACTCGTTATTCTGGATATGGTTTGTAAGGATTCAAGTATCAAGGATTCACATGTGACCTTCAAATTTGTGATAGTACCATTTAAATGGTACTCCTAACCAGGTATGTTTTTCACCTATCATTGTAGATGTTGTGAGGGGGTAACATTCCCATGCATGATAGGTCCTTTACCTTTTCACATGTTGAGGCATGAGTCTGATGTTGAGATGAGGCCATTGGTTTGAATTTAAAGAGGATGTTATTCTAATAGTCTGACCTCTGTAATAATAACATACATGGAAAATAAAACCTATAAATTCATAATAACAAGTATAATCATGCTTGACCAATAAATTTCATAGTTAAAGGATTCACGTTGATTTCACCCTTTTTGTTTCCGATGGAAACTTTGACACGTGATCACATTGCACTCATTTTTATTCAATGAAAAAAATATTTTAACTAAAAATATTTTAAATTTTCCAACATATTCATATGTTTTTATAAAGGTATATTTTTTAGGTAAAGAATTTTACTAATAGATGTTTTGTTGTAAAAAACTTGTTGGTAAAAAAATCATTGACTATGTGTTATTACAATAGATAAAATAGTTGTCTGTAAATTATAATAATGACAATATATAATATATATGTTGATAAAATATTTAACAACATATTTATATGAAATATTTTCCTATTGATAATATTATTATCAACATTTATTGGCAATACCAAAAAACAAAATCTATTTTTAAATTTTCTTATAAAAATATATTATATGGATGTATTCCATAATTTATCACAAAATTTTAAAATTTCATTTGTTAATATAATTATAAAAAATAAATTTATTATATTAATTTTATTATAAATAAAAAATTACTCATTTTAAATTCCAAAAAATAGTGTATTTATTTGAAAACAAATTCACACCAAATTTTAAAACATGTCTAAACTCCATGAAAATAATTAATGTTCCATGAAACATATTAAAATCATATTTTAATAAGTTAAAAATCTAATGGGATTTACTATAAACTCTATCAAATTTTATCCAAAATCTATTCATATGAATCATCATTTTTCACTATCATGGATCACACTTTTGGAATGGTCCACAGGTACAACTCACCTGCTCATTCATCACATGTCCATAATAGTGTTCATCATCTATAATTGGCTAACATTAGTATCATGAAGTATTTCTTCCCCAGTTGGAAGTAGTTGTTCATCCCTATTCATGAATTAAATACCACTTTCATTCAATAATGGATGGAATAATTTCATCCCAAGTCTCATAAAGGTAGCAAGTGAAGATGTGTATATAATAAAATTATAGTAGAGTGGTAGCCTGTAAAATAAAATAACTAATCAAATGATAGATTTGAATACTTATATCAAACATGTTCAAGAATATCATTTATTTATTACGTATTCTATAAAATAATCAACCTAAAAATAGATATATTATTATTTTTTATACTAGATATGAAATTAAAATTTTTTAAACTGGTTTCAAATAATGATAAGTTTGAAAATATATTAACATGAAACCAACAATTTTTTTCCTTAAAAAATAATGTCCAACTAGTTTTTTCATCTTAATTTGATGAAAACAATTTTATTTCAAAATATATTTTAATTATAAGTTTTATAACTAACTAAAATAGATAAAGAAAAAAATAACCAACCAGCGAATGATGAGAACAAAAGTGTCAAATTTCAAAAAGATAAAACCCAAAAAATATAAAACTACATTAATAGGTAGATTCTAAGGTATGCTATTAAATGAGTTAATATTTGATTCCTAAACCACATAAGACACACCTAAATAAATTTAAACTCTATTACATATTTATAAAAGAAAAAACATTACTAAATAAATCATGTTTTCCAACTACACACTTCAACACCTTAGTGGTCCTTTTCTCTTATCGTGCTATCAGAAAATGGAGTTTCGACACCTGCCTTTGCCTCATTTTATCTTTATTATATAATATCATACATTCCTAGAATGTATACATAGAAATTTATTAGTTTTTATAGCCTATAAACTTCACAAAATCATATCTTACTTCCATCAACCAAGAAGAAAGAATTTGGATAGGTAGATATGATGTTTTCTTAATATTTCTATATTATAATCACATCTTCCAACATATCTATAAGTATTTTATGTATATGTAGCAATAAAATAGTCATAAAATTCAAAATTGAAATATAATATTTTCTAATACTAGTTGTAAAACATTACCAATCTCAAAATTCAATATTTTATTAAATCCAAAATGGAAAAATATATTATGAAACAATAAGCTCAGAGTTATTTTAAAAATCGTAATAAGTAAAAAAAAATTATAATGATGTGTTTCATAAAAACAAAAGAATTTATATAATAATCATAAATGAAAAAAACTATATTTTTCAACTAATTAATTATATAATTCACAGTGTTATACATAAAATGTGGGGTAAAATATATATTCAACCTCTTGAGTATCTTCGTTTTAGGGTTGTGGTTTTATTTTTTCTTTTGAGGTGTAAACAAAATTGAAATTGCTAGAAATTTTATAAAATGGATTAATATGTTCAAAGACAACAGATTCACAAAATACCAAAAATAGTTCATTTTCTAGTGTTTATTCATCATCAATACACAAATCAATAAAAAATGAATAAAAAATACTAGCTGTATGATCAATGTAAAAGAAACCCATTCAAAAATAAAAGGTAAAGAAAAAAACATATAATGACTGATGTGTAATTATAGAAAAGGTAAAAAAAGAGTATAATATTCCATAATTCTCCTAAAAAACCCTCTTCTCTCTACACAACATAATTTTGTATTTTTAATTAAAAACTCTATCAATCATAATGAAAAATAAATAAATAATCATGAATAAAACCTTTTTTTCAACACAAGGGTCTTAAGGGATAACATTAGGTTTTATAGGATTATCAAACCTATAAAAGAAGACAAAATGTTGACCTAGAGGTTCCATAGACTAAACTACTATAAAAGAAATTATAGCTGAATATATTATTAATAAAATGATTTCTTGGTCCCATTTAAGAGATGAAGGACAATGCATTCACATTAATTACATGATATAGGAAAAAATTATCAAGTGTTGTAATGAATTATGTATAAAATAAAATAAAATTAAGGTTCATATTAGAATATATATCAAATAGACACTCGTAGAAGAAAATATACTTATGGAAAAAGGGAATGGAAATAGAAACAAAAAAAATATTAAGAAGCAAAAAAAATAGTGACTACAAAATATTTAAATAAAAACACTAACCTATCTGGACTTTAGTATTTGATTCCCTAAGGAACCTGAAATAAATTTGTCACATTCTTCTCTAGTTTTTATATAGTAACATCATAACTCAAGTTCATATATACACTTTCTTTCTATAAATTGTTTTTCCACTCAATAAAACTATAAACTACATTTATAAAACGTCATGTATTTGATAATCAATTTGTACAAATACATTTAATAAATTAACAAGAAATCTTAAATATATTTGTAAGTACATTCCATAAATTGATAATAACTAAAACAAATTAACCTAATTGGTGTTCTATTATATATATTTTACTATCATTTTTAATATTAAAGATTTTAAATTAAATTAAAATCCCCTCACCTGTATTAAAATATCATGTTTCATGTAATTCCATCATAATACCTTCAGTGTATATATAAATTGTTAATAAATATGAGTTTTAACATCCTAATAATTTTTTATATAAGTCTCTATAATTTAATTTTATTTCTTTGATATCTTTATTTACACGTAATCCAAAGTTTAAACAAAATATGATATACTATTAAAATATTATTATTTAATGTGATAGTTATCAGCAAGACATTGGATTGGAAGTTATCAATAGGACTATATAATAAATTAAAATATTATTTATAATACTAATTCATTATTTTTAAATTAATAATAATTGACAATAAAAATTATTTGAGATAAATGAGATGTTTTTCTTAAAGACTGATTTTATGTGTGAAATGTGTTTTTATCTTAATATGTTAACTTAATAAAAACTAATGGATTATTTTAATAAAATTTATATATTTTATATTTATTAAAATGTTTTAACATCCACCTAATGTTTTTTATATGCATGGAATATGAATAAATATTTATTAATGATTAAAAATATATTTTTACAAAAAAAATTGTTCGCGTCTTGTTTTATGTACATATTATAAAATGAACTTCCACCACTTATAAAGATTTAATTTATAAAAATGGATTCCCTATTTTGAATCAGGAAGTGAAAATTTATTAAATATTACCCCTTTCTTTTTAGGAATTATTAGTAGTAACCATTGTAAAATTTATCACCTCGATAAAGGGTAAATCAGGTTTACCAAGGTTAAAACTAAATGTTATGGTTACCATTTTTCATATTAATTATTATTATATGAATTTTATTCAGCACTTGTCAACTTATTCTTGTAATATAATTTTTAAGGAACATTTTTCCATGAAAATTACCAACATTGTATTAAAAGAGAGGTAAAATAAAAAATGCAAATGTCTTATATTAAAGTCTCTCTTATGTGTTCATGTTGGGGTAAAAGATATTTTTTAATGAATATTAATGATTATTTTGATCATAATAAAAAATAATTATAGAAATTTCTTTTTAACTTTTATTAATTACATAATTACCTTAAATTTGTATGCAACCCAAACATATTATTTCTTCAATTAAAAGGAAATTATAATTAATGATTTAAAAAATATTATATGTAACGCCCCAACCCTAGAAGCCCAGAGTCGGTGCATTATTATAATACATTAACATGATCACAAGGGATCAAATCCTAAAAGACCAATCAGTTTAGTTGCATTGGAATTACTAGATACATACATAAGTTTCACATTACATTTTAAAATGAAAAACAACAACGACATTGTCTCAATTGACCATATTCATATACCTTAGATTATCCCTACAAGTCAGTCATAATATACCTCTTCACATCCTGGGAAAAATAAAACATAGAAAGGGGTGAGCTTAGATGCTTAGTAAGGATAAAAATATAACATAAACTTTCTTAAATAAGCATAATCATTTAGGGAAATGTACAAGAATAAAATATAATACTTTTAAACATAAACTTATACATAATATGGAAAATATAAATCAAATAATGTCATTTACTTATTCACATGGATATTCTACTAGTCAAATAATCACATGCAATATCAATAGCCAAATTCATAATGATGGAATTCATAAAGCCAGACTTCATAACCACATAGTAAATGACTCATGCCAAGACTACAATTAAGATTTTTTCATGGCCTTGTGCCAAGACATTAGTTTGTCTCACGAGACCTACCAATGAATCTAGGATTTGTAGTAGGCTCCACCCGTCACATACTAAGTAAAAATTCATTCCTCATATGAAACGGTTTAAACATAACATAATCATTCGTATTAAAACTAGCATACTAAATGTCAATACTTTATCCATAATACATGAATGGTATAAAAAACACATCCATATTAAAACATATCACAAAACCATCAATACAATATGGAATATTTGTATCATAATAAATCAACCTCGATCAAGAATAACATCACGTAAAGTGTGTTGATATAATTGAAAATGATAAGTAAAAATCTTTGAGAGAAATATCCATTTTTCATGAAATCACATAAAAGTCACATAATTTTTAAAGTAAGTCATTTAAAAGATATTTTTGAATATAATTGTCCCATACCTCTTTGAAAATTTTGAATGGAATTAACATTTTATAACATTCATGTCCATGTAAATAAATCCTTAAAACCATTATTAAAACATGGACATTAATGAGAATGGTTTAGAAGAATAAATCTTTAAAACATTTAAAATTATGTTTTAGTAATAGAGTACTTTAAAAATAATACCTTTGAAAAATCTTTTATGAAAAATGGACATTCATAATAAATATGTCCCAGTAGATACTCACGTAAAAACAACCTCGGATAATGAAAAGATTGTGAAATTAACCCTTACCTTGCACTTTCCTTTGGTCGAGGGTACATTTAACCTCTTGTATAATGACCATAGTATGTTATTAAATTATACCATAACCATATTAATATATATTATATCATACATGATCCATTCATGAATTTATTGTACCAATTTAAAATTTATTTCCATGTCAAATTAACATTTTGGGAAATATTCGTTTTCTTTATCGTACATGTTTTAACTTGTTGTTCTTCATCGTATCATTTAGATCATGATTTACATACTTCCAGAATATAACACGTGATTTATATATCATATATATTTAGAATATAAATATCTATAGTATATAGATATATAAAAAGTAAAAAACTGTTTATGGAGATGGTAGGCCGTACGTATGCACAAACGGTGTTTCCGTTTTCATATCGTATTGAATGGGAGTAAATGAATAAGACATATGTAAGTACATATATATATATATATATTCACTATAATTATTATGTCATATATAACATACTTATTAATAATATTTATTTTTATAATCATCGTTGAATGGTGAATGTTGCAATGAATCTCATCGTGTCGTGGATACGGTAAGTCGTATGTACACACGAGCGACGATGTCATTTCTTTAATGATTAAAAGGTGTGGAATTGAATGGTATATTAATTTTAAAGAGACATAATCATGTTATTTTTACTATTTATATACATATTTCTTATCATTATATCCATCCAAATAAAAAAGTGTTGAATAACAAATTACACCACGGCGTGGAGACGGTAAGTCGTACGTACGCCCGCATGGTGACATTATCATTCATAGGATGGAAAGAATAATGAATATGGTTGTAACATATTTATAATAACATCGTATTATGTAGAATTTAATGGATTTAATATTTTGGTTTGGAAACGAAAAGGAAAGATGAAGTCTAAGAAGAAAAATAACTTGAAAGATGGTGGTGAAATTATTACATCTTCTTTGGGTGTTTCCTTTTCAGTTGATCAAAAGGGCTCCATAGGTTGGATTTCTGAACAAATTATAGACTCTAGGTTTATTTGAGGGATGTGTTTATGATATTTGGGCATGGTTTTGCCGATCCAAATGGATTTGGAGGTGTGATTTTGATAGAAGGGGAAGTTCTCTTTTATAAGAGGGTTGAGGGTCACTTTAGGAAAAAATGAAAATACTAATTTATTATACAATCATGTTCGGTTTATAATGGCTCCAAATGAATTTAGTTTTTGACTTAGGTGGTTATGGTTCTAATTACTCCTATCCAATAGGTTTTAGACAGGTCTAGGTTACCATTTTAACCTTATCATTTAGATATAACTATTACTTAAATAGTTTAATTTTTAGTGGGTCTTCTTGAATTCTTACACTGTATGGTTAATAAGCTTACTATAAACTTCCAATAGAATCAAAAGTGGTTCATTAATTAAATATATAATATTATATAATCCCTTTTTCCAAAGTATAGAATTTTTAAAATATTTTATAATTTAGTAATATAATATTTATTTTAAAAACTCATTTATGGCAATTTTGGAACTATTTAGTATTTGGTTTCTGTGAATGCCATCACAACATGATTACTTCAAAAAAGATACATTGAATCAACCCTAAAATGTCATATTCTCCTATAAAATTCATGTATGTTATAAAAACTATGAAATTATATTTATTTTAATATTTATAACATAATTTATTTTATTCCTTCATTAATAAGGCAATTACTGCATCATCATTGTGTTATAAATAAATTTAATTATTTATGTATCAAAATTATAAATAAAATTCCATGATGTAAGAAATCGTTTTACATTTATAATTAATATTTATAGTCTAATTTATCTTATGTCTAACCCTATATTAAAAATGGTTTAGTTATTAAACATTGAATTTAACACTTTTAACTCTTCTTTCAATAAAATAATAATAAATATCCTATTCTAATCCATGTGGATCTAAAGGATCACATTTTATTTATAAGGTTGTTTTGGTTCTAATTACACTTATCCTATAGAATTAGGACTTCTTTTAGGGTGATTATAATATTATTTTTACCTTTAATTACCCTATTTGCTTTTAACCGTGGTAAATAAAAGTCAAAATTTACTATTCAAAAAAAATTCATCTTATTAAACCACATTTTAATTACAGATATTATCCATGTTTCTTGGAATTTTTAAATTCAACTCACAGAAGCATTAAAATTAAGTTTTATTCAAATTTTCAAATTCTCCTAGAAGGTGGGTAAAAACGTTAAAAAGTTCTATAACATTTTATACATCTAATTTAATTATAAAATTACTCCAATTAATTAAATTGAACTTATATAGTTATTATATTTTTTTACTTAAAATAAATTTAAATAAAAAAATAATTATTTAAATAAAAAGTTGGTTTTAAATAATAACGTTGTGTTTTTCACTATTCATCAAAAATTGAAAGTTTCCAAAAAATACCAAAAATTAACCCTAATCAAAATTTTATATTCTAAATTCAAAAAAAATCTATTTTACCAAATTCAAAACATAGAAGTTTCATTTATTAATTTTAAATTATTTCTCGTTGTCAAAACCGAAAAGAGATTTTTTAAAAAAGTAAAACCTATCAAAAGATTGATAGGTGTTTATCTCAAATTTAAATGTTAAATTACTTAAAATTACCTACATTTTATTAAATTATAAAAATATAATATAATTAACCTTACAAACCATTCAAATGCAAAATTTGACATTATAAATTATTTTGATTAAAAAATTTGTTTTCAATTGAAACATAGTATTTTTCACTATTCATCAAAATATGAAAGTTATCAAAAAAGTACCAAAACTTTATCCAAACTAAAAATTTATGTCCTGCTTCTAAATAAGAATTTAATTTCATTAAATTGAATATATAATATTTTAAAATATTGTTTTTAAAAAGGGTTCTTCATTAAACGTTGGTAAAATTTCATTTTTTTGAAAAATACTTTTTTATATGAAAAAATAAATTTGTTCTTATATTATGTCTAAGAAACACAGAATATGGATTCTGAAATTATATGGAGTATATCAAATTCGAAATTTAGTTAATACTATTCATAAACCCTTTTTGAACGGCTAGTTTGGTAAGTCGTGGTGCGCTCGAACTTGGTGTTGTGTGTAGCGCAAATCTTGGGGTGTTACATTCTCCCCTCCTTCAATAAATTGCATCCTCGCAATTTGAAATTGTTCTTTCAAAATAAGTAGTTAAAAATAGAAAAATACCTTTTTTGAAATCCCACATCGTAAATTGGGTTTAAAAAAATTAGTCTTAATAAGAGGGAAAGGGAAATGAAAAAGTCACCACAAAATGATGATCTCGATTAGGAGAACATTAGTGGCAATTAGAGACAAATAATTGGAGGGAAATGTAAATATTTATAGGGAGTGATTGAGGTCATCAATCACAAACAAGTGTAAAATTGAGGGCTTCAATGCCATCAATCTAAGACGATGTAAAATATCATCGATTCAACAAAACATAAGGTATTAGGATAACACATTTTTGGTTTTGATATCCCTTCCCTAAAGTTTAAGAATTAATTTCTTTACAGAATGAAAGGAATATATATATATACATGACAAGTAGAGTTTCATCCTTCAACTAATTCTTTCCACAAACTCATCTTTCACTCCAAAACATAATAGAATTCAAAAAATATTTTGTTTATCCTAATCGTATCAGGATCCAAAAAATGAATTTATAATTTATCTGTCAGTCCATTTAAAAAACTATATTATACAAACCATGACATCATGTATTCTAGTGGTAGGTGATGAACTCGTGTTACTCTTTGGTTGTGGGTTCAAGTCTTGTGGCCTTGCCAGACGCAACGGGTTATCGCCCGACCTCCAGGTTGTCCTTTATTATGAAAATCCAAAAATAATCTCAAGAAAATATTTAACCTTAACAATAGTATCCAATGTCAAACTTAATCGATTGCAACCTTTTGAATTATCCAAAATACTTCTATCCAAACTCACAGTCCCAAATTTATAAGGAAAGTAAACATAGTGAAGATCCTTTTTTCCACGTAATAACATGTGAATACCTTCATCATGTATTCTTTTAAAACACTGTAGCCCCCTGAATTACCATAAAACCGTATTGATTACATTCATGCTCCATTATTCCTTATAGAATACGGGATATTCTACTTCTATTCAAAAAATTTGTAAACTCTAACAATAATGGAATATACAAATCATTAATCAGTTTCATGGTAGTCAATAATATCCAATATAATTTATCCAAATCAATCATATATTATATCAAAATCACTACCTCTGTATCTGAACTATATTATGGTTTATCTTTCACTCATCCATATATTTTCTAAAAAAATTAACATGTTATTGAGTCACTTTTCTTGGTTCCACACAATCTCAAGTCCTTAATGAAATAGTTATATAGTACAATCCTTATATAATCTATAATTCTTATAACATTTACATCATTAATACAATACTAAAATGACACAATAATTTAATAACAACATAAGAACTCTAATCATTCCTCTTAATCTTTGATAGTATCATAACTTGATTATTATCCAATAGCATCATTTGGGGTATACTGTGATGATCTGAACATTGATTCATATAGTGTCCCAACTCCTTACAGATGAAGCACTGTACATTTGAAACCTTTTTCATACCCTTGAAATCACATACTTGGTGTCCTTTTTCTCCACACTTAAAAAAAACTCTCATTCCCTTCAAGAATTTATCAAGGCGATTCTTTCCAAAGTTATCACATATGGGAAAATCCTTCTTTCCCCTCTTCCCCTTATCTATCATTCTCTCTTCTATCCTTTTTTCTCTTTCTTCCCATTAAAGCCATAGGGCTCAGAGAAATCTTTACTTATCTTATTAACACATGATACTATTTATTCATATGATTAGAATACATTAAAGAATATTTCCCTTTAAAATGATGGCTTAATACTATGATAGATATGATCCTTTTTAATCTTCTGATCATGCGTATTGCTGGAATTCTCATTCCTTATACTAGGCACCATTTCTAAACAATGGCATACACCAGGTTAGTTTATGAATCACAATGCATAATTCCAAACTTGTAAAATACCTAATTTAAATAGAAATGATTATAAATATAATCTATAATCATAAAATGTTTTCTTTGAGGAATTATTTACTCCTAAATCCATCATAATGGCTTGTAATGAAAATGTGAATTATCTTAAGCATATCCCCCAGGAGTTTCGTAACCAAGAGTGCTGTAAGGTCCATTGTCATGTACCTGGATACCCCGAGTCAATCTCGAAACTCCTTGTCAAAGTTTTTACTACTAGGTACATATGGTCTAGATCCTCTTATACCTACTTGTATCTAGACAGGGATATATTTCTAGGAAAATATACAAGATCTCTACATTAATTAAATTCTAGTAAGTTCTTCTATACTAATCCTCAATGTCTATATTGTGGTTATGTTCTCTAATCAGAGTTTTTCTAAATCTAGTTTCCAAGTTATGTACTAAACTTCCTCTGATACCAATTGTAATGCCTCGGGCCAAGAATCCCAGAGTCGGTGCATTATTTTAAAACATTGACATTATCACAAGGGATCAAATCCTGAAATAACGGTCAGTTTAGTAGCCTTGGAAGTACTAGATACATATATATGTTTTAAATTACATTATAAAATGAAAAAAAACAACAGAAAAATTGTCTCTATTGACCACATTCATATCCCTTCGACTATCCCTGCAGGTCAGTCATAATATACTTCTTCACATCCTGGGAAAAATAAAACATAGAAAGGGGTGATCTCAGATGCTCAGTAAGGATAAAAATAAAGCAGAAACATTCATAAAAAAGCATAAACATTTAAAGAAATGTATAATACTAAAACATAATCCTTTTAAACATAAAATTCAGCATAATATGGAAAATATAAATCAAATAATTTCTTTTTCGTATTCACATGGATATTCTACTAGTCGAATAATAACATGCAATATCAATATCCAATTTCGTAATGGTGGAGTGTATAATGCCAGACTTCATAACGACATAGTCAAGTCCTCGTGCCAAGAATACAAATAATATTATGTAAAATCCTTGTATCAAGACACTAGTTTGTCTCATGATACCTACCAATGCATCGAGGAGCTATAGTGGGCTCCACCCATCACTTACTAAGTCAAACGCATTCCTCATATGAAAAGGATTGAACATAACATAAACATTCGTATTAAAAAAGTCATATTAAATGTCAATGCTTTATCCATAAACCATGAATGGTATAAAAATAACACATCCACATTCAAACATATCACAAAACCTTCAATACAATTTTGAAGATTTGTATCATAGTAAATCAACCTTGATCAAGAATAATATCCAGTAAAGAATGCTGACATAGTTGAAAATGATCAGTAAAAATCTTTGAGAGAAATATCCCTTTTTCATGAGATCATTTAAAAGAAACATAATTTATAAATGAAGTAATTTAAAAGATAGTTTTAAATCAAAGTGTCCCATACCACTTTGAAACTTTTTAAAGGAATTAATATTTTAAAACATTCATGTCCATATAAAAAAATCCTTAAAACCATTTTCAAAACATGGACATTAATGAGAAAGGTTTAGAAGAATAAATCATTAAAACATTTAAAATGATGTTTTAGTAAAATATCCCCTTAAAAATAATACCTTTGAAAACTCTTTTATGAAATATGGACATGAATAATAAATATGTCCTCGTAGAAACTCACTTAAAAATAACCTCGGATTATAAGGATATTGTGAAATTAACCCTTACCTTGCACTTTCCTTTGGTCGAGGGTGCATTTAACCTCATTTATAATGACAATAGTATGTTATTAAATTATACAAGAACCATATTTATATTTATTATATCATACATGATTCATTTATGTCTTTATAATTCCCATTTAATAATGATTTCCATGTCAAATTAACATTTTGGGTAATAATCGCTTTCTTTATCGTATGTGTTTTAACTTGTTATTATTGATTGTATCATCAAGATAATGATTTAAAAACTTCAATAATATAAAAAATTATTTATATATCATTTATATTTTCAATATAAATATGTATATTAGATAGATATATGAAATGTAAAACACTGTTTGTGGAGATGGTAGACCGTACGTACGCATAAACGTTGTTTCTGTTTTCATATCATATTGAATGAAAGTAAGTGAATAAGATATATATAAGTACATATTTATATATATATTTATTTAGTAGAATTATTATGTCATGTATTACATACTTATTAATAATATATATTTTTTATAATCATCGTTGAATGGTGAATGTGGAAATGAATCTCACCGTGTCATGGAGACGATAAGACGTACGTACACACAAGAGACAATGTCATTTCCTTAATGATTAAAAGATGTGTAATTGGATGGTATATTCATTTAATAGATAAATTATCATGTTATTTTCAATATTTATATAAATATTACTCATCATTATATCCATCTAAATAACATAGTGTTGAATAACAAATTACAACACGACGTGGAGACGGTAAGCTGTGTGTACGCACGCATGGTGACATTATCATTCATTGGATGGATAGAATAATGAATATGTTTGTAACATATTTATAACAACATCACAGTATGTATAATTTACCGGATTTGTTATTTTTGTGTGGAAACAGAAAATAAAGAGGAAGTGGAATAAAAAAACGTGAAAGAGGGTGGTGAAATTATTACCTCTTCTTCGGGTGTTTCCTTTTGAGTTGATAAAAATGGCTCCTTAGGTTGGATTTATGATAAAAGTAAGGACTCTAGGTTGATTTTAGGGAGTTTGGGAGGATATCTTGGTAGGTTTTATCCAATATAAATGGATTGTGATGTGTGATTTTGAGAGAAGGGGAAGTTCCCTTTTATAAGAGGGGTGAGGGTTACTTTAGGAAAAGATTAAAATATTAATTTATTATACAATTATATTCAGTTTATAATGGCTACAAATGAATTTATTTAGAGACATAGGTGGTTATGGGTTGAAATCCTCTCAACCAATAGATTTTAGACAAGTCTAGGTTACCATTTTAACCTTATCCTTTAGATTTAACTATTAGTTAAATAGTTTAACTTTTACTGCGTCTTCTTGTATTCCCACACTATATGGTTAATAAACATAATCTAAACTTATAAGAGAACCTAAAGTGGTTCATTAATGACATATATTATATTATTTAATTCCATTGGACGAACCTTATATTTTTAGGAATATTTTATAATTTAATAATATAATATTTTTTTTAAAAATTCATTTATGTCAATTTTGATACTATTTAGTATTTGGTTTTTTTGAAAGTCATCGCTACTTGATTACTTCGAAAAATATACATTGAATAAATACTTACATGTCATATTAACCTATAAAATTATTTTCTGTCATAAAAACTTTGAAATTATATTTATTTTAATATTTATAATACTATTTATTTGATTCTTTCATTAATAAGGTAATTACTACATCATCATTATGTCATAAATAAATTTAATTATTTATGTATAAAAATTATAAATAAAATACCACGATGTAGGAAATATTTTTTACTTTATACTAAATATTTATAGTCGAATTTATCTTATGTATAACCCTTTATTAAAAATTGTCATGTTATTAACCTTTGAATTTAACACTTTTGACTCTTCTTTAAATAAAATAATAATAAATATGCTAATCTAATCCAAGTGAACATAATGGATCATATTTTATTCCTAAGGTTGTTTTTGGTCGAATTACACTTATCCAATAGAATTAAGACATGTTTTAGGGTAATTATAAGGTCATTTTTACCTCTAATTACCCTATTTACTTTTAATCGTGGTAAATAAAAGTCAAGTGTTACTATTCATGAAAAATTATTTTCATCTTATTGAACCACATTTTACTTATTGATATTAACTATGTCTCTCGGATTTTTGAAATTCAACTCACAGAAGCAGTAAAATTAAGTTTTATGCAAATTTGCAAATGCTCCTAGATGGTGGGGAAAAACATTAAAAAATTCAATAAAATTTTATACGTCTAATTTTACTATAAAATGACTATAGTGAATTAAATTGAACTTATACAGGTATTTTATATCTATTTTGACTTAAAATAAATTTGAATATAATAAATAATTATTTAAATAAAAAGTTGGTTTCAAATAATAACGCTGTGTTTTTCACTATTCATTATGACTTGATTGTTTTCAGAAAAATACCCAAAATTCACCCTAAGATAATTTTTATATTATGAATTCAAAAATGAAGTCTATTTTACCAAATTCAAAAAATAGAAGTTTAATTTTGTTCATTTAAAATTTATTCTCGTTGTTAAAACCAAAAAGTGGGTTTTAAAAAAGTAAAAACTATCAAAATATTGACATGTGTTTATGTCAGATTTAAATGTGAGATTACTTATAATGACATAAATTGTATTAAATGATAAAAATAAAATCTAATTATACTTCCAAACCATTCAAATTCAAAATTTATCACTATAAATTATTTGGATTAAAAAAATTGTTTTCAATTAAAACATAGTATTTTTCACTATTTGTCAAAATATGAAAGTTATCAGAAAAGTACCAAATATTTTTCAAAACTAAATTTTTATGTCCCTATTCTAAATGAGAATTTAATTTCATAAAATTTAATATATAAAAGTGTCAAATATTGGTTTTAATAAGGGTTCTCCATTAAAAGGCAGTAAAATTGCATTTTTTTAAATTACTTCTCTTATCTGAAAAAAATGAATTTGTTCTTATATTATGTCTAGGAAACACATAATATTGATTATAAAATTATATGGAGTATATAAAATTTAAAATTAAGGTAATAATATTTATAATATCTTTTTCAATGGCTCGTTTGGTAAGTCGTGGTGTGCTCGAACTCGGTATTGCGTGTAGCGCAAGTTATCGAATTACTTTAATGATATAACGTACTATGAAATCTTGGGGTGTAACATTACATGTAATAAATTTGATTTATTAATAGTGTTAAAAAGATTTTATAGATGAATATATAACATATTATTGTTTTTGTAAAGGATTATTTTCAAATTCTATCTTTTTTTGGGTGTCCTTAGTGTGAAATTAAATTAATTGTGTCAAAAATGACATTAATGATATTTTATGAAAATAATATTTTATATAATTATTTAAAAATTATAAAATTATTAAATATGTAAATTTAGGGAAAATATGGTCAATAATATTATACCTTGGGCATTTATTAGTCAATTTTCAACTAATATATAAAATTATAACTGTTTAATAGTGAAAAAGTTGTTACCACAATTAAGGGTAAAATAGGTTTACTAAGGGGTTAATCCAAAAGATAAGTATGAAAAACACATAATCTTGTATAAATTTTATGGGATAAAGTTATTCCAACAAAATTATAAATTTTCTTCAAATATCTATCCATTTGGAAGTAATTTTCTAGGGAGTTTATTTTTAATAATTTTATCATTTAAGAAATTCCCAGAGTGCCCATCCCCTCAATTATTAAATGAAAACCCTAATTTATAATATTTACACGAATTTGAGCATTCTAAATCAACAAATACCAAAAAATTATAATATAAAAATACTTACACAAATTCTAGAGATTATTTTTTCCCAGGAGACCAACCTTAAGATTCTTAATTGGAGAATTACAGGATTTCTTTCAAAGAAGAAGTAATCACCTTAACTAATAACTTTTTTACTTCTTATTTTACCTATAATAAATATATGATATTTATGAAAAAATAAATTAATTAAATATCCCAAATATACTAAAATATTATTATGATTATTATATACCCTCTTTCCAATCAAATGGGTTGTAAAAGTTTCACACTTGTGTTCATATGACTTACGATCTCCACATTGCGATACAAATAATTTTACGTCACCATATTTTATGGATGGTTATTATGATGTGTTAATGTTTATATATTATTTTTATGACGTAATTACAATTCTTTACTAATAATATCAAATCTAACTTCTGACCATCCAACCCATTTGAAAATGATAACCTCAGTTGCATATAAGTGTGGACTACACCCTCTACAAAGCGCCATGATTTGATTTTCATTTCTTCATTACATGGATTTTAATAAGGATGAATTTTATGAATATATATTATTTATATGATAAAATAATTATTCAATAAATATGAATTACTATTTAACTTTATTATATTATATCCTTCGAAAAGTTAAAACAACGTTCATGCATGCATAAAACATACCATCTCCACAAATGATGTAATTCATTTTTCTATCTATAAATTTTATGAATGACTCTCTATATGTATATATATATCTATATAATGAACATATATATTATATTTATATCACTATTAACATGTTGGATATTATTTAACCATGATCAAGGTAAAATGAATGGAACTACCAAACAAGAATTCTTATGAAATAACAAAACAGTTAACACTTGGAAATAAATGTTTTAATAAGGATTTATTGATAAATTGGTGTTGAAATGTCATATATGTATCATTTATGATATTATATGTATTTATATAATTCTTTTATTAAATTATAATATATTTTAATTAATTATACATTAATTTATATCACTTTTAAATAAAGTGGAACCCGAGGTAAGGGTTTTTTTATAACGATCTCATTATTTACCAAGATTTTTTATGATAAAGTTTACGAGGATAAAATTTCATGATATTACTCTCAATAATATCATGAATTTTCTTCTATTATATTTTTTTGTAGAATTCCTATTTTCATAAAAGTTTATTCTCTTTAATAACTCAAGGGATCTAAATAATTTTTTAAGGAAAATATACTTTATTTCCCTCTTTGGTAAAAACCCAATTTTCTTCCAGGACCATGCTTTCAAAAAAATTATATGAATTTATTTTACATTATTATATGATTTTTAAGGTCATTATTACACATGTTTGAGTGTTTTATGAAATTATTTATGTAATTTTATTTCAATTTTCGGAAATAGGTATTTTTTTACTTTCTTTACAAAAGTCAGAAAGGAATGATTTATTTTAACTTATATGGAATATATAGAACTTCCCCCCATCATAACCACCCAATGATTTAAATAATAATTTATAAGTTTCCAATGACTATTCAAAGAAAATATTTTCTAAATTATTTTTGTAAATTCTTATATTTTAAATAATTTATTTAAATTTGAAAAGGGTATTTTCCTTAAAAAGTATTCAAAGTGATCTGTAAATGAAATTTTCTTTTATAAAAACATTATTTGAGGTTACTTATGATTTGATGGTGAGATGATACAAAGATACCATCCATAATATTTTAATGTATTTTTTGTGATTATTATGATAATATGTTTATTAAATGAGTTCTTTTTCCATGGGTTATGGTATGATGAATTTATTATGTAACCTATTTATTTTCAATGGGTAATTCCATGATGAAATGTGTTTGAAACCCATTTATTTTTCACATGTTATGATATGATGAATGTTTTATGATCTCTTGGTACACATTTTAATGATTTGAATTAGGTAATATATGGGCCTAGAATTATATATTTCTCCGATGAATTAGATAAAGATTGATATATCATGAGATATATAGGACTGTAATGTGGATTGAACTAAGTTAGTAAGGAACACTATGAATTATTATAGTATTTGGAGTAACCCTTGTATAATATGATGGAATGGATAGTGAACCCAATACACTATGAAAGTATAAGGACTTGGACTTAAACATTACATATTCTTGAATTAAATGGGTAATTCACATTGAGGATATTTTCAGGTTTAGAGTTTAAAAAATTAGGTCATAACATTTACATAACAACACGAATATTACATGTAGATTATTATAATAAGTATCCATTTTTTCATAAAATAAAAACTCTTGAAAAAAAGAGTCATGTCTAGTTCCTTGTTTTAGATAGCAAGACTTTTCCTTGATCTCGTCCTTGACCCTATTCATCTTCAAGTCCTATGAAAAAACATTTCAAAACATATGATGAGTAAAAAAAGCTCTGTAAGGGTTATAAAATAAGAAAAAAATCATTAGTCCATCAATAAATACAAGACATAAAATATTTTACTTACCTCTTGAAAACATAATATTTATAAATAACAAATATTAATCAAAAATCATAAAGGTGCTTATGTCATTCATATCATAGGTACATTGTAGCTATCACATAGCTACATAGGGAGTTACGTTGGAATACCCATTACAGTATATTCCTCAAATCTCTTAGGAGAAACATTCACGTTTACCTCCATCATGTTACCCAATTCATTGGAGAGCTATCTCGGGCTCACCTTCCCTAGGTTTATCACGTAACCATCCATATATGTAAATAATGCACAAGAACCATAACATATTCCTAACAAGTAAAACAAACATAAAAGAAAGATGAAATTTCCACATTTCAATCACAATATATAATTCGAATATATTAACACAAAAAAATCCATCATCAAAACCATTTTCATTACCAAAATACATAAAAATTATATGTTATTTATTTTTCTTTCAAAAAAACACTACGGCTTGTTAAGGAAGCCAAAGATCAATTAATACTCGTGTTGTCATAAAAAGGTCGTTGTCACCGATTAAGTTAAAAAAAATTCCTTTTTGTAATTTATTAAAACACATCATATAAAAATATTCCCTTTGAATGAAATGAAACGTCAAAGGGGTTTATACATCGTATAAAAGAAAGTCGTGTATAAACAAAATATGTCTCAATGAAAGGGTATTGAGATGAAGTCCCTTACCTTAGGTCCGACTTGACCCGTTCGTCCTTTAATCTCATCAATAATAAAATAAAGATAATTTCTACTTTATTAAGAACCTTTTTCAATTTTATTATTCCTTTTATATCACTTATTACCATGTTATAAACATTATGTAATCATTTATGTCAATAATGGTTGTTTTGTCGATATTTGGTACTTGTGTAAAAAATGAACACCTTATAAATACAAGTTGTCCATGTGGTCAATGGTCCATCATCACTATAATGATATTCATGATTTAGATATCATATACATCATATATATCCAGTATATATATGTATTTATAATAGTAAATAACATTTTGGGGATAAGAAATGAAATGCACCGTTCATGGAGACAGTAAGTCGTACGTACGCCTGAACGCTAATTTCATTTCTATTTCATACATTAATGGAATTAAAACATAATTATAAATAGTTATATTATAATTACAGAATAATATAATAATAATATCATTAACACTATCCTTTATATGTCCCATGTATGGCATTAACAAGTCATATCACTTTGAGGGGGCGGTAGTCTGCACTTCCTCAAATTAAATTATCGCGTTTACCCATTATGGAAACCATAAAGATATGATATAAATGTAAAATAAATAAGCATAAAGAAAACATGAACATAATATATATCATATATAAATACATTTCCATATTAATTACCACTATGTGAGGTAGTAGGAGATAATCGAACAATCATCTTTTTATGAGGCTTTAGTTTTCCATCCACAGAAACAGTATGTTCTTCACCCACTAGATGGAGGTGTGTGTAAGTATAGTTTGACTTATTCTCATAAAAACATCCTAGTATATTTAGGATACTTGTTTAATTATAAAATAATGAAATAAAAATATTTTTGTTATTGGAGAAGTAAAATAAAAGAAAATAATTTAAGAGAAATTATTACCTTTAATTTGGGTAATTTTATTTGGTTTTAACCAAAAGGACTTCTTGAAGTTCGTTATGCCAAAGTTAAGGCTTCTAGGATGAGTATAGGAATATTGATAGATTATTTGGTCAGGTTTTGGATGATCCAAGTGGCTTGAGAGGTGTGTGAAATGAATTAGAAGTGAGGGATTTTTATAAGGGGGAGGAGGGTCTCTTTAGGAAAGTGTGAAAATATTATTTTATTATGTAATTATATTCGGTTTATAAAGGTCCAAAACGAATTAAAGTAAAATATAATATGACTAATTTTAGAAATAAAATCATCCAATAAAAATTAGATAGCTTTTGGATATTGTTTTAATATTTATAATCTTATTTATTTAAATCATTTATTAAAGAAGTAAATATTGCATCATTATTGTCTCATAAATAATTTAATTGATTTGATGTCTAAAAATTATAAAAAAATACCATGATGTAGGAAAGAGTTTTAGATTTCCAATGAATATTTATAGTCGAAAAGATAATTTATATAACCCCATGTAAAAATTTATTTACTAAACGATATTTGTTTATGTAATTTTTTGTCATTACTTTAAGTTAATTAATCTAAAGTGTCATTATCACTTCCAAGTGGCTCCATGGGATCCCAAAATTAACCCAAGGATGCCTATGGTCTTCCATGACTCATCAAATAAGGTTATGAAAAGTTTTAAGGTAAGCCTGTTTTATTATGATATTCTTTTTACCTTGAATTACCCTATTTACCTTTAACTACGGTAAATAAAAGTCAAAAGTTACTATTCAAAAAAATATTATTTTCATCTTATTGAACCACATTTTACTTAATAATAACAATCATATATGTCGGATTTTCAAAATTTAATTCACGGATGTGGTAGGATTCCATTTAAAAGAAAAGTCAGTTTTTTAACTACTACTAAGTGGTTTCACTATTCATAAAAATTAAAGTTTCTCAGAAAAATACCAAAAATTCAGACTAAACTATATTTGATATTCTGAATTCAAAAATTATGTCTATTTTACCAAATTCAAAACATATAAGTTTCATTAATTAATTTAAAATTAATTCTCGTTGTCAAAACAAATAGCGTGTTTTTAAGAAACAATAACTATCAAAAGATTGATACTTGTTTACGTACAATTTCAATGTGAAATTAATTACAATTACCAACATTGGAATAACTAATTACTCTATAAAACCAATTAAAACGATAATATAACCATATAAATAAATTATATTAAAAAGTTACTTTTTATTAAAACCAGTACTTACCCGTGCATTTTCATGGCAATACGTTCAATGCTTATTTTCAAGATGGAAAAAGTATATTTAAAAGTTAATAAAGAACATGAATATTGAATTTATTGAAAAAAAATAGTGATACTTAATATTGAACTATAATCGGACAAAATATAGAGAATTGAAAACATTGGAAAATATGAAAAAGAAAATAACATAGGAGAATATGTAGAACATTGAAAACATTTTGGAGAATATGTGAGAATATATAAAGAAAACATAAGTATACCATCATTGTACAGAATAAACCATAAAAATGCATGATGGAGAATATAAGGGAATCATATAGAAGAATATAGATGGAAAATTAAATTATTTGAAAACATAGAAAACATATAGAAGAATATATAAGTAAAAGAAAACATACATTCAAATTGAAAATTGAATATAGTAGATAAACATTCAATTGAAAAGAAAAAGAAAATTTTAAAAAAATTGAAATTAATGTGAATGAAAACATAAAAGAATTAGAAAAATAAAATAGGTCATGATGTAGAAAAAAACATAAGTATCCAACTTCAAATACATGAATGAAAATAAAAAAATGGATAGTAATTGGAAAAGTACATTTTAAAATGAAAATGAATGAAATAACATAAATATTAATGTCAATGAGATATTATGAAAAGAACATGAAAGAATCATTATACAACATTATTATAAATAGCATAATATTCCAATGGACATGAATGAAAAGAAAATTCAATTGGAAATTTGAATTTCGAAACATACAACATAAGTATTAATGTCATTAAGTATTAATGTCACTGAGAAATTATGTCAAACTGTAAAAATATCCAACTTCAAATGAAAACATCACTTCTCGGCCTCAGTCCCTTGATAATTATATATGAGCTGATCACTGCATCTCATATGAGTATTCACTAACCTAAATTCTAGAATAATATGATTCATGGAACAAAATTAATAAAATTGAAGCATTTGATGATTAAAATATTTTACAATATGTAAAACTATAAATCAATTTATCCAGGCATCATGTAATGGGATTATTATTATTATTTTATGAATAAACACATTAATATGAAAATAACTGGTTTCCTAAATATTTTTAAGAAGCTCAATAATGTTCATACATAAATGGAACATATTAACAGGCATTATAAATTGATAATATCATATAATTTGATCTAAAGGAAAAAATTTAAATCATAGAACTCATGAATGAAGGTTTGTTCCCTTATCCCCTCAAAATCTCAACCATTCGAGCTTGAAACGATATTGATATTTAAGACATACAAAATATTTAGAGTACAGAGACCCTCAATGGGTTGAGGAAGAACTTAATCATTGTTATTGATTAAATGTCATAGATGCAATATTTTAGATGACCTAACCTCTGTAGATGTGTTTTTTAAAATTATATAATAATACATGCCCAATGATTTCCCCGCATGAGTGTTCTCAGTAGCTAGGCTCCATTGTACAAGCAATCTGGTTTTGGTAACCCTTCAGCTGTGAGTATCGGGGTCCACTCCTAACTTCCCATGACATTGAACCATGTTGTAACTTCCATCAACATCATTATAACTCATATAGTGGATCCACCATCTCCCATTCACTTCTTTTGGGTGTTATGAATGCCCTCATACACTCATCTTCTGCTTAAAGCTGGAATAGTATACCTTCCTCCCACATCAAAAGTTGATCTCTGTATTTTTCATGCCCTAAAGTTGAAGTTGGAATGGTAGACCTTCCTCCATTAACACCATTATGAATTCCCGAATCATTTTTTTCATGCCCTAAAGTTGATCTCTATATTTTTCCTACAGCAAAACATTATTCAAAATAAACTAAAGGTTTACAACGCTTCCAAAAAATAAGTATAGTCATTATTTTTATTAGGATTAGAAATTTTAAAAATCTGAACAGTTGCAATGGAGTATCCTTCATGTAGAAACAATATACAAATCAAAAGAGGTAAAACATACCAATTGAACATGAAGGCATGGAGGAACCTGTGTCACTGATTATTTTTAAATCTCATTTGAAAATAGGCTATACCACATAAGGCCCCCTCTTCCCAGCCCCCTCCCCCAACCACTCCACCCACTACCGAACCTATTTCCCCAGTAGCCCCCTCCTCCCTCCCCTCCCCCCGAACCTGCCCACCCCCTTCCCTAATCCTCCCCTCCCCTCTAAGTTGCCCAGCCCCCCTGCCCTCATTATCCCCAGGCCTCCCCTCATCCTCCCCTCCCCTCCCCTACCCTTGGGCAACATCTTACCCAAGCAGTCCCCTCCCCTCCCCTCCCTCCTGGAAAACCTGTTCCCCAAGCAGCCCCCCCTCCCCTCCAAACTGCCCAGCGCCCTCCCCCCTGTCCTCATTATCCCCAGCCCTCCCCTCATCCTCCCCAGCTCTCCCCTCCCCTCCCCTCCCCCCTAGGCAAATTCTTCCCCTAGAAGAATTTTAACCTCCCATCCCCCTAGAAAACCTGTTCCCCAAGAAGTCCCACCCTCCCCTCCCCTCCAGACTGCCCAGTGTCCTCCCCCTATCCTCATTATCCCCAACCCTCCCCTCAACCTCCCCTCCCCTCCCCTCCCCTCCCCTCCCCCTGGCCAAAATATTCCCCAAGCAGCATTTTAACAGAACATTATGAGCATAATAAAATGCTGGATTTAAATAGAGAATCTTATATTGAACTGAAACATAACAAATAATGCACCCAACTTGGGAACTGTACTGAAACAGAATAAAACACAGACTCAGCACATGAATTAAACTGAAACAGAGCAGAAAACGGACCCAAATCAAATCCCTAAGTCCTCGCTAAGTGGTAGCAGTCCTACATGGTCATAAATACATGTGTATTAATTAAATGTAGCATAGAGTACATAACAGTTTATAAGTTGTTACCATTTAATAACAATAACACACTGCAATACATTTTTTCAAATTTGAGATATGCGTAAGAGAATATAACAAATAACCTCACATGATTGGTTTTTTAAGTCCAGTAATCAAGTCTAAGATAGCCAAGAATCATGTGTTGTGTAATTTCATTCATATAAACCATAAAATGAGCCAATAAAAAAGTAATGCAGTACATTACTTAAGAACATACCTTGAATAGACCATTAACGGTTCTAAAACTAATCGTGGAACATATTTCAGCCAAATATGGAAACCCCTGCACTTTGTAAAGAAATAAAAAACTATAAATGTTTTTGAATGAAAACTCATTAATATATTGTACATACTATAAACCCTCGAAATTACCCCTAATGTTGTTTGACACAGACAGAAGGCCTAATTATGAGATGAATGTCTAGACCTAATTGCTTCTCCAGCTTGATGAATCTTCCCAAATAATATCCCCCTTCTTAATAGTATTTCTTTCAAAGAAAACAGTAAATAGAGTGATGCTAAAAAAACTAACTGAAAATAAATATACCAATTTACGACTACAGACTACAGTAAAAAATCACCCATTTGCTTTTAATGGAAACAAAGGATCAATTATTCATTGCTTAAACTTGGCTGGAAGTAAATTGGAAGCCATACTAACTTAGGAGAGACCATGGTTGAGTAGTACACCGTAGCATGCAGATTCCTGGAGGTTAATACATGCATCCCATCTAGTACTGATTGTTAAAGCCTTATGTACTTGACATTTCTTGGTCTTTCTGGTATTATGTGGCTAGGAAAATTTTCCATTTCAGAAAAATGATAAATAAGAACCCAAGCATATGGAATAAATAGGAATACTTCAGCGTTTGATGAATAATGTACCTTGTCTCAGTTCATATCATTTGAATAAAATGGTCTATCTGGTGCGATATATTAGAGACGGATTCAATTGATATATGTATGATAATATATAGGGTAAAATCTAATTAACCTTGCCTGAGATTACAATGGAAGTATAACCAAATGTAGTAACATAAATCCAACTCTGTTGAGTGGGGAAGAAATGTCAGTGGAGAATAATAATATTATAGAAGTAAAGTGTGTTTTGCGCTACAGATATCCAATGACCACATATAAAAAATTTCACCATGATCTGAAAAAAGTCACTGGTCAAATTAAAAACTAAGTAAATTGCTAAAACATTCTAGCAGCACTTAGACACTTCCCCCATGGGATCCATGGGTGTGTTGAATCCCATAGAGTCAATGGAATCATGCTTAGGAATACTTTAATACTTTTGTAACAATAAAATAGATATGTGAAAAAAAATTGAATCGATAAAAAAATCAAACTCACCATTCCAACAGTACTTACATACCTCCACCATGGGATACACTGGGTGTTTTGAAGCCCATAGAGGAAACAAAGGCACGGTTAGAAATACTTTTATACTTTTGTAACAATAAAATAGATAAGAATATAAATATAACAGATTGTATAAATAAAATCAATGTTTTCATGTAATATTAAATTTTATATGGCAAAGGGAATTGAAAATTTTAATCTCATGTCGTTTAATAGAAATCTTAGGTGTGTTCTTATTTGTAAGGGGTGATATGGTTACAAATGAAAATAGACTTAATTGTAAAATGCCTTACTTTTTTCCCAAAATCCTACATTATTTTCATCAATTGAATATAACTATCCAAAACCCTTCACAAATTCCATAATTTAAAAAATAATATCATAATGTTAGTACTCAAAATCATAGAACAACTCATCTGCAATAACTAAATATCAACATCATCCATTGAACAGTTGTTATTGGAATTCATTTACAAAAACTGTAACAGAAATGGTATACATTATTTTCAAACCATCATTCTCCTCAACATTATAATAAATCATCTTCATCGTCATAAAAATTAATATTCTGCAAGAAAATAATCAGAAACCAAATCAAAGGTTTTTCCCCATAGTAATGCTTGGTGAAATCATGATTGGTATTATGTGAGAACCTGGTTGTAATCATCGTCCTCACTGTGCTCTTCATTCTCATCCTGGATCTCATCATCTCCATCCTCATTTTCACCTTGCTTATTTTCCTTCAGTCCTTCACCACTGTTCCCCTACCCAATTTGAATTAGTTACTTGAACCAAGAAAAATAAGATAATAGTTAAAACATCTCAATGAACTCCTGGTAATTATATGAGAAAACATATTCATATTGCACAATTTTACATTATAAAAAACATTGACATCATCAATTCCTGGATAATTTATGGTACGATAATATCTGTTTTTATATCAACTAAAAAAACTACAACAAACACATGTACTCATATCTATAAAGAACTTCATTAATATAGAAAAATGGAACAATTGATAAAAAATTCATTGATATTTTCAATTGAAAAGACAAACTAAAAATAGAAATCTTGATATGTTTTAATTAATCCAACTTCAACAATCAAAAATCACACCCAATCAAAAAAAACTAACAATGTATGGATAAACAGTGAAAAGAAACCTCTGTGGTCGAATAAAAAATGATTAGCATCATCCAATGAACACAACTCAGGTGGGTGCGATCAATCATAGAACAACTCATCTGCAATAACTAAAGATCAACATCATCTAGTGAACAGTTATTGTAATTCATTTACAAAAACTATAACAGTAATGGTTTACATTATTTTCATACCATCATTATCTTTGACAGTATAATCAATCATCTTCATCTTCATCAAAATCAATATTCTTCAAGAAAACAATCAGAAACCAAATCAAAGGTTTTGCCCTAAAGAAATGCTTGGTGAAATCATGGTCATGCATGCTCATCCTCAGATAAAATTTTCTTGCATTTCTTCATTTCGAAACAATGTTCCAGGAATAACATATCCATATTTCAGTTATCTAGAAGCTCTGTTTGTCAAAAACGGAGGTCGTTCATCATCTACAATGGTAGAAATGAAATTCACATTTTCCCAACCTTTAATCAAGCCCTAACATGGTTAATTGTCTCAACTTAAAAAATATAACCAATCCAAATGTCGGCTTCACATACCAGCAGCGATCTTAGAGGTGTTTCTTCCCTGCAAAGGTGGTCTAGGATCTTAGCAGGGGGCAATATCCACCGACATCTCAGTTAGGAATCTGGCTCATTATCATCCTCGCATCAATGAAGAAATCGGTTCACGCTTTTTATGTTGCAGCCCTCAACAGCAGTGGTTCACCTGGTTTGTCTCCAACCTTCACGAACTCTTGGATAAGTGAGTGGTGGTACTGCGTCAGAGATCTGGTTATGTCTCTTGTTGAGAATTCAATAGCAGCAATGGCATTTTCTTCAATTAATGGTGGCGGCATAGTAGATTGGGTTTCGACAGCAGGACTCAAAAATGGAGGAGCGAGTGAGAGGATTGGAAGTCATGGGAAAATAATTCAGAGACGGTCATACCTTGACATAAAGGCAACACCTGCAAGGAGAAGTGGAGAAGGAAGAGAAAGTAGAGATGTTGGGCATGTCGAAGGATCCAGATGCGGAGCAGGGAGAAGGAGCCAAACGCGGAACCCTAGAGAAGAGAGGTATCCAAATCGAAACCCTATAGCAGGGAGAAGCAGAGAAGGCGGAGGTGTCGAAGGAGCCAGATGCGGAGCAGGGAGAAGGGAGAAGTGGGGAAGGTGGAGCAGGGAGAAGCGGTGGAGATGGCGAAGCAGGGAGAATCCGAGAAGCGGAGAAAGCAGATAAGGCGGAGATGGCGGATCAGGGAGAAGTGGAGAAGGAATAGGTGCCGACGTGAGGCGAGTTTCTGGAGGTGGAGGTGGAGGCGTGAGGAGAATTTCTATGTGGAGCTGTGAGAAATTTTGGGTGGACGTGAGGTACAATTCTGTGTGGAGCTGAAACCCTGGGTGCGGGGAGGTAAAGCCCGAGCAGGAGGAGGAACTAGTTGGAGGGAAACCCCGAGCGGGAGGCCGAGGGCGATAGGGAAAAGAATTTGTAGGAAGAAAAGGCGGCGATGTGGAAGAAGGTAAAAGTGACACGTTAGCAGAAAAATGCGTACTTTAGAAGATATATAGATATAGTATTTTTCATTATTCATTAAAAAATGAAATTTATCAGAGGAATACCAAAAAATTACACAAAGTAAATTTTTATGTCACGAATCTAAAGAAGAATTTTATTTTTTCAAATAGAACATATAAAAATTACCAAAACTAGATTTGATGAGGGTTCACCACTAAAAGGCGGTAAATCGAACTTTTAGTGAATATTAGACTACTTATGCTAAAAATTAGATTCATTCATATTTTAATCCCATAACATTTATTAGATAAATGTAAAAACATTTAACAAACATGTATAATCATATTATAGTTAGTTCTATTCATTCTCGCAAATACAATAGCTAGGCATTAACTACCATTTAAAATAATAATATTATATTATTAGTGGTCAACGTAAGATTTCAAAGAAACATGTTGTTGTGTATCAGGTAAGCCATAGAACATAGCGTCCCATTTAAAGTAAAATTAATATCTAATTCAAAAATATTAATAAATATGAAAATCTATTATTCTTTATTTACTTGGGATGTTTCATCCTTCCTCCCTTTTAGGAATTGTGTCCCCGAAATTTCTTTCACTTATCAACACTTTCTCTCTATGGTCAAGAATCTGGACTAGTTGTTCCTCAGAAGAGAGATTCTCTTTGAACTGAACTACCTCTGGGATCAAAACATGGGATGGATCGGGCATATAATTTCTCAACATTGAAACATGAAAAACATTGTGTACCTGGGATAAACTTGGAGGTGAAGCCACTTTGTAGGCAACTGATCCCACTTTCTCCAGGATTTCATAATGTCTAATGAACCTTGAACTCAATTTTCTCTTCTTAATAAAATGCATCACACTTTTCTATAGAGAAACTTTGAGAGAGAAATGATCAACTACCACAAAAGAGAGATCCTTCCTCCAATTATCCGCATAACTTTTCTGCCTGCTCTGAGCTGTTCTCATTTCCTCTAAATCAACTGAACCTTTTCTGCAATCTCTTATACCAATTCTGGTCCCATCAGCTTCCTTTCACCTACCTCTTCCCAAAATGCTGGAGTTCAACAACACATTCTATATAATGCCTCAAATGGAGCAATCTGTATACTGAAATGAAAACTGTTATTATAAGAAAATTCAACCAAAGAATGATGTTGGTCCCAACTTCCCTGGTAATCTAGTGAACAAGCACGTAGCATATCCTCCAAGGAATGATTTTTTTTTCTAACTACCCATCTGATTGTGGATAAAAAGCCGTACTAAAATCTAATTCAGTGCCCAATGACTTATGAAGGCCTTTCTAGAAGTTAGAAGTAAACCTGGGACCACGATCATATATAATGGAGAGGGTAACTACATGCAACCTGACTATCTATTTAACATACAACCGATAATGTTGATCTAGAGACAAAGTATCTAGAAAAGGAATGAAATGATAAGATTTAATCAATCGATCAACAATAACCCAGATTGCATTATTACCTCGAGATGTCTTTGGTAGTCCCACAATGAAGTCCATGGATATATTTTCCCATTTCCACTCTGGCACTGGTAAAGACTGAAGCATCCCTTTTGGTTACTATCGCTCTGCTTTAACCTGCTGACAAGTCAAACACATCACAGTAAAATCTGCAATATCTCTTTTCATTCCATCCCACCAGTAATACTCCCGAAGATCTCTGTATATCTTAGTACTGCTAAGATGAACTGAAAACGGTGAACTATGACCTCCACATAACAACTCATTCTTCAACTGTGAATCACAAGGCACACATATCTTTTTCCAAACCTCAAAACACAATCATTAAAAATGTTAAAATCATGTAACATACCCTTCTAAACCAACTCTACCTTTTTTTTCAACTCACTATCTTCTTTCTCAACTTTCATTATTCTGTCTGATAGAGATGATTTCACTGACACCTAAAACAAAACAGAATAATTTCTTGCAACAACAACTTCTATGCCATAATTCATCAAATAAAAAACCAAAGGATCTTGTTCCCAACATATCATGGTTAATGAATCATTTATTTTTCGACTCAAATCATCATCCACTTTATTTTCCTTTCATGGATGGTAATGAATCATGCAATCATAATCCTTGATTAATTCTAACCATCTCATCTGTCTCATGTTCAATTATTTATGAGTGAATATATACTTCAAGAATTCATGGTTAGTATTTAATTCACATTTTACTATATACAAATGATGCCTCCAAATTTTTAAAGAAAAAACAACAACAGCTAATTCCAGATATTGTGTATGGTAATTTAACTCATGAGTTTCAACTTACATGAAGCATAAGCAATTACCTGATCATTCTTCATAAGGACACAACCAAGTTCTTTCAACAAAGCATCACTATAGATACCTAACTCACCATTTCTAGAAGGCAGTTCCAAAACTAGAGCATTCACCAATCTTCTTTTCAATTCATGAAAACAATCATCACATTCTTTTGTCCAAATGAGCATAAAACCTTTTCGAGTTAAGTTAGTCATTAGACTAGATAACCGGGAAATATTACTAACAAACCTCTCGTAATAACTGGCCAAACCAAGAAAACTACGAATCTCAGTTATATTTGTGGGCCTTGGTCAATCTTCAACAAATTTTATTTTAGAAGGATCAACCATTATGCCATTTTTTGAAACAATGTGACAAAGGAAAGAAATTTTTTGAAACTGAAACTCACACTTTCTAAATTTCCCAAATAGTTTATTTTCTTTTAAGGTTTGCAAGACAACCCTTAAATGACTTTCATGTTTCTCTTTTCTTTAGGAAAAAAACCAAAATATCATCAATGAACACAACCACAAACTTATCCAAGAACTCATAGAAATTCTATTCATAAGATCTATGAATATAATAGGTGCATTCGTTAAACCAAAAGGCATAACTTCAAATTCATAATGGACATATCTAATACGAAATGTGGTCTTCAGAATGTCCACTTACTTTACTTTCAGCTGATGGTATCCCGAACTCAAATCAATCTTCAAAAAATATGGAGCTCCCTAGAGTTGATCAAACAAATCATTGATATGAGGAAAAGGATACTTGTTCTTAAACATGATGTTATTCAATGATCTATAATCAATGAAAAGTCTCATTGAACCATCTTTATTCTTAACAAACAAGATTGAAGAACCTAATGGTGATGTACTTGGTCAATTGAAACCTTTATCTAATATGTCTTTTAATTTCATCTTTAACTCAAAAAGTTCAATTTTAGCCATTCGATAAGGGGGTTTTGAAATTGGATTAGCATCAGGAACTAAGTCAATAGTAAATTCAACATCCCGATCAGGAATAATACCAGGCAACTCATCAATAAAAACGTCAAGGTACTCATTTACAACTAGAACATTCTTAATCTCAAAACTTCCTTTATTTTCAACAATATGTGCAAGGTAACATTCATTTCCATCTTTTAAAAGTTTCTCAGCTTCCTGATATGTTATCAAAATCAAGGGTTCATTCTTTCACAAAAACTGAAAATCATTCTGAAAAGAAACCACTCTAGCTCTACATTCAATCTTATAATGATAAACAGAATGCCAATCCATACCCAAAGAAACATCAAACTCTACTAGAGGCAAAACAATAAGGTTTGCTGGTAGATTCTTCCTAAACACAAGAACATAAAGGTTCTTATAATTTCTTTTTGTCTCAACATTTACCCTCAGTGTTTTTACCATAAGTTCAGGATTAATATACTGAGAAGGAATTAAAAATTTACAATAAAACTTATCAAAAATGAATGAAATTGTAGACCCTGAATCAAACAGTACATTGGCATAATCTGAACAAACAAATAGTGTACCTGATACTACTTCATTTGATGGCCCAACATATTCTGAAGTAGTTTCAAAGGATTTAACCACACCTTTCTGATTGTAGTCTGGCTTCTTTCCTTTAGTTGAGTTCTTTTTTGGATACTCATTTGCATAATAACCCATTTCATTGCACTTAATACATTTTACTGTCTGTAAATAGGATTTTTTCTTACCATTAACCAGATCTTTTTCAGTGCAATTTTGAGACTTATGACCCATTTTACCACATCGGTAGCATTTACCAGAATTCAAAAGACATTCCCCAGCATGCTTTTAACAACAATTTTCACAAACTATAAACTTAAATTTCTCACCATCAGACTTTTTTGAAGAGTTCTTACCTTTCTCACGCCACCTTGGCCTCTTATTCTGTTGTTTTTTAAAGAACACCAGATCATCGGCAAACTCTATTTCCACCTTCTCCGCACAACGAACAAGTTTTTCATAACTTTTTAACTTACGAGATGCTAAATCCCATAAATAATTTGGATTTAATCCGGTTTAAAATCAGTTGATTTTACTATCAAGATCATGTATGAAATTTGGTGCCTACCATGCAAGTCGAGTGAATTTTGCTTCATAAGCAGCCACTGAGTCATCCTCCTGCCTCAATTCTAGGAATTGTTTTTCCATTCTAAGATGAACCAACTTAGGAAAATATTTTTCAAGAAAAATACCTTTTAATTCATGCCAATCAACAGAATCAATCTCCTCACTATCCCTAATATTTTTCACTATCGACAACTATTGATCAACTTCACCTTCAAAACGGTATACAGCAAGACTAACATTTTGATGTTCTGAACACCCCAAGACATCAGAAATATTTTCTAGTGCTTTAATCCACTGTTCTACTAGCACAGGGTCAGATGATCCTCTGATTGATGGGTGATGTTGCCTCATGAAATGCTCCAATACTGACATGTTCCTCTGCAGTTGATCTGGATGATCTCGTGTGTAGATACCACCACAATTTATAGCCTGATTCAAATGTGTCATCACTGCAACAAACTGTTCAGTTCCGATTCCGACCATGTCAGGTTGCTGATTTGGAAGGTTGTATTCCTTCTGATGTTATCCCAACATAGCAACCTTGTTTCCTATACGAAAAACCATTCTGAAGACATAAATAACTTAGCCAAAGATACATGGTAATCTATAAATGCTACATCATTTCAATCATAACTTAAGCTAAAAAATAATTTATGGATATTAATTTAACTATTCTCTAACTCCTAAAGTTTTCTAAACCGATCTATGATACCAACTATAAAGACATGTCCTTAAACATTGCATATTATTGAATTAAATGGATAATTCACATTGAGGATCTTTTCAAGTTTTGAGTTTTAGGGAATTAAGTCATAACAGTTACATAAAAACAAGAATATTACATGAAAAGAATTCTACTCAGTATCCAATTTTTCGTAAAATAAAAACTCTTGAAAAAAAGATTCATGTCTATTTCCATGATTTAGAAAGTAAGACTTTTCCTTGATCCCATCCTTGACCTTATTCATCTTTAATTCCTGTGAAAAACATTTCAAAACTTTTTATGAGCATAAAAAGCTCAGTAAGGGTTATAAAATAAGAAAGAAATCATTAGTACATCAATACATACAAAACATAAACTCTTTTACTTGCTTCATGAAAACATAAGATTTATGAATAACACATATTACTCAAAAATCATAAAGTTACTTATGGCATTCATATCATACTTATAGTGTAGCTATCACATAGCTACATAGGGAGTTACGTTGGAATACCCATCACAGTATATTCCTTAAATCTCTTATGAGAAACATTCACGTATACCTCTGTCATGTTACCCAATGAATTGGAGATCTATCTCGAGTTCACCCCCCCTAGTTTTATCATAGAACCACCCGTATACATAAATAATTCCCAAGAACCATAACGTATTCATAACACATAAAACAAACATAAAGGAAAGATGAAATTTCAACATTTCATTCACAATATGTCATTTAAATATATTGAAATAACAAATACATTATGAAAACCATTTTAAATACCAAAATACATATATAGTATATGGTATTTATTTTCCTTAAAAAATATCATGGCTTGTTAAGGAATCCAAAGATCAAATAATACTCGCAGTGGTAGAAAAAGATCATTGTCACCGATTACGTTAAAAAACATTACTTTTTGTCATTTAGTAAAAAGATTCACATAAAAAGATTCCCATTGAATGAAATGAAAATTCAAAGGGGTTTATACACTGTATAAAAGAAGGTTGTATATGAAACAAAATATTCCTCAATGAAAGGAGATTGAGACGAAGTCCCTTACCTCATGTCTGACTTGACCCATTCGTTATTTAATCACCTGAATAATAAACTAAAGTTAATTTATAATTTCTTAAGAAACTTTTTCAAGTTTATTATTCCTTTTATATCACCTATTACCATGTTATGAACATTATGTAATCATTTATGTTAATAATGTTTCTTTTGTCGATATTTGGTACTTAAGTCAAATATGAAAACCTTATAATTACAAGTTATCCATGTGGTCAATTTTCCATTATCTCCAGAATGATATTCGTGATTTATATATCATATACCTAATATATATCTAGTATATATACATATTTATAACATTATATAAATTTTTGGAGATAATAAATGAAATTCACCGTTCATGGAGACGGTAAGCCATACGTACGCATGAACGCTACTCTAAATTATATTTCTCACATTAATAGAATTGAAACATAATGATACATAAGTATATTATAATTCCAGTATAATATGATATATAATATCATTTACTATATCCTTTCTAAGTCCCATGTATGGAATTAACGAGTCATATCACTTTGAGGGGGCGGTAGTCTGCACTTCCTCAAATGAAATTATCACGTTTACCGATTATGGAAACCATAAAGGTAGGATATAAATGTAAAATACAGAATCATAAAGATATCATAAAAAAATATCATATATAAATAAATTTCCATCTTAATGGCCACCATGAGAGGCGGTAGGAGATAATCGAACAATCGTGATTTCGTGAGGCTTTAGTTTTCCATCCACAGAAACAGTATGTTCTTCACCCATTAGATGGAGGTGTTTGTAAGTGTATTTATAATCCTTCTCATAAAAACAACCTAGTATATTTAGGATAGTATTGTTATAAAATAAAGTAATAAAATTATTTTAGGGGTTGGGGAAGTAAAATAAAAGAAAAGAATTTATGATAAATTGTTACCTTTAATTTGGGCAATTCCCTTTTGTTTGAACCAAAAGGACTTCATGAAGTGACTTATACCTGAGGTAAGGCTTCTATGAGGAGGATATGGATATTTATAGATTATTTGGGTAGGGGTTGGATGATCTAAGTGGCATGAGAGGTGTGTGGAAAGAATTATAAGTGAGGGATTTTTATACAGGGGGGCTCTTTAAGAAAGTGTGAAAATATTAGTTTATTATATAATGATATTCGGTTTTTAAAGGTCCAAAACTAATTAAACTTTAATATAAGCTGAATAATGGTTGAAATAAAATCATACAATAAGAATTGGATAGGTTTTGGATATTTTTTCAATATTTATAATATTATTTATTTAAATCATTTATTAATGAGGTAAATAATGCATCATTATTGCCTCATAAATAATTTAATTTATTTGATGTCTAAAAATTAAAACAAAAATACCATGATGTATGAAATTGTTTTATATTTCTAATTAATATTTATAGTCGAAAAGATAACTTATACAACCCCATGTAAAAATTGATTTACTAAAAGATATTTTTTTATGTCATTTTTGTCATTACTTTAAGTTAGTTAATCTAAAGTATCATTATCACTCCCTAGTGGCTCCATGGGGTCCCAAAATCAACCCAATGATTTAAATGGTGAGACATGACTCATCTAATAAGGTTAGGACATGTGTTAAGGAAATTTTGTTTTATCATAATATTCTTTTTACCTTGAATTGCCCTATTTACCTTTAACCGTGGTAAATAAAAGTCAAAAGTTACAATTCACCAAAAATTATTTTCATCTTATTTAACAATGTTTTACTTAATAATAATAACCATGTATGTTGTAGTTTAAAAATTAAATTCACAGAAGTGGTAAAATTTCATTTAAATGAAAAGTCGTTCTTTTAACTACTGTAAAAGTGGTTTCACTATTCATAAAAAATTGAAGTTTTTCATAAAAATACCAAAAATTAAGCCTAAGAAATATTTGATATTATGAATTCAAAATTATTTCTATTTTACCAAATTCAAAATAGAGAAGTTTCATTAATTAATTTAAAATTAATTCCCGTTGTCAAAACAAATAGTATGTTTTCAAGAAACAGTCACTATCAAAAGACTAATAGTTGTTTATATACAATTTCAAAGTGAAATTATTTAGAATGACCAAAATTGGATTAAATAGTAAAAATATATTCTAATTAAACTTTAAAACCAATTAAAAAGATAATATAACCATAAATATAAATAAGATGAAAAGGCACTTTTGAATTAGAGTACAATATTTTTTACTATTCATTAAAAAATGAACTTTATCAGAAAAATACCAAAAATTTACCAAAAGTAAATTTTGATGTCCCGAATATAAATAATAATTTTATTTTGTCAAATAGAACATATAAAAATGAACAAAAATAGATTTAAAGAGGGTTCGTCATCAAAAGGCGGTAAATCGACCTTTTAGTGAATATTAGAGTATTTAGGCTTAAAATTAGATTCATTCATATTTTAAGCCCCTAAATTTAATTGGATAAATGTAAAAACATTTAAAAGACATGTATAAAAAATTAGTTAGTTCTGTTCATTCCCACTAATACAATGGCTAGGATTTATCTACCATTTAAAATAATAATATTATATTATTAGTGTGCAATATAAGATTTCAAAAAAACACGTTGTTACGTATCAGGTAAGCCATCAAAAATAGTATAACCTTTAAAGTAAAATTAATATGTAATTAAAAAATATTAATAAATATAAAAATTTATTATTCTTTATTTACTTGGGATGTTACAGAAATTCTTGGTTCTGATCCTGGACTATTAGGAAAATTATTTTCTATGTTTTTTTGTACACAAAAAAAAATCAATGCCTTATGCCAATGATATGCACTCATATATCATGTTATTTGATTAATTTATGGTTCAAATCATATTAAATATGGATATTTATTCCATAAATTTGTATTTTTATCTATGAAATTTAGGTTTTTTTTCAAATGATAATCCTATGTTCTCATTCCCTGATGCTCGTGTTATTCTTATATGATCATAGATATTGTAGAGACCTGAAGCCTAACCTATACGGACATTACATTACTTTTGTGGAATACTTATTACATAACAAAAACACACACACAAGAACCGTAATAGTTTAGTGTCTTTGGAAACTCGGAATATAATCCTCTAATCGTGGTGAAAGATCTTCAACATCTCCCATAAAGATCTACTTTTTTTAAACATAATTCCTTTATTTATGTCCTGGAAAAAAAACATAAAAGGGTGAGCTCAAATGCTCAGTAAGGGTAAAAAAAGAAATATCAATCACGTCATATTCATAAGAACATTTCTTTTGGAAATCTTAACCTGCAAAAGAGATCATAATTTCATAACATGGGATAAATATTAGTAGTGAAATGTAATCCCAATAATCATAACTTAAAACATGAAACTTTGTGTCATACACACATAATCATAGAGAATCATTTCTTGTTAGTCAAGACTCATTTCCAAGACTATCTTAGTGGACAAAGTCCCTTTCTGAACCGATTTCATTCCTCGTTTCAGTCCTGTTTCACTGAACCGGTATAACCTACCATTCCAGCCATGTCTATCTCATGAGATATAAAATCTTTAACCAATGCATTGGAGGGATATATAGGTCCCACCTATATCATAATGATACCATTCTTATGTGTTCCACAAAATAATAAACCATATATCATAGCATAACCCATGAAATAAAAATGGGAATCCTAAACATCATGACATCATAAAACAATTCATATAAGATCAAGGAATTCATAAAAATAATTCCATCACAACATAATCAAATCAATGTAATAATAGGGATAAAAACAGAACCCTTTTATTATCTTTGATGGAAAATAATTTTGATAAAACACTTGAACTCCATTCTTGAGGAAAATATCATTTCTACTTCAAAAACATTTTTCCTTTCTTAACATATCATAAAATTATAAACTAAAATAAGTTGATTAAAAATAAACTTGAAAACTTGTAAAGGAATCTTCTTGGAAATAATGTTTTAAAAATCCATTCATGTTGTATAAGTTAAAAGAAAACATTCTTCTTGTACTTTTGTCGGAAAAGCCAAGAAGTACCTCATACGAAAAATGACAAAAGATTCCTTTCATATCTTTTACTAAAAACTCACCAAAGGGTAAAATTGGATTTAAATAATTGGTGTTGTATGGAAATAATATTACATATTGAGGAAACATGGATGTGGATGATAAAATACACCCCAGTAAATACTAAAGTATAAACAATCTCGGATAAAAATGAGATTGTGATATTTCCCTTACCTTATGTCAGATATTCTTTGTACGTATCCCAACCTCCTGTATAATGATTTAAATAATGTCATTAACTTATTACAGAATCATATTCATTGTTATGATATCATATATGTTTCACTTATGACTTTATATTACCCATTCTTTTGTAAATTCCATGTTAAAGAAGCGTTTTGGGTAAAATCGTTTCATTTATCGTAGGTGTTTGGACTTGTTGTTCTTGACATTATTATTACTTATATCATGATTTAATTACTTCCAGAATATAAGACATGATTTATATATCATATATATTCAGTATATATATATATAATAGATAGATAAATGAAATGAAACACACCGTTCATGGAGATGGTAGTCTGTACGTACGCATGAACGCAGTTTTCCTTTCCTTATTATCTTGAATGGAAGTAAGTAAATGACATACATATATATATATATACATAAATCCAGTAGATTTAACATGTCATATATTTCATTATTATTCATTATATATACTTTATAATCATTCATTAATGGTTAATGTGGAGAATGAATCTCATCGCGTCGTGGAGACAGTAGTCCGTACGTACGCACGAGCGATGATATCGTTCTCATGATCGTGAACTTGTGTTGAAGTGTATGTATACTATTTCAGTATCAATATCACTTTATAATAATGATATATAGTTACTCATTACGCCATTATACCCATCCAATTAAGGTGGTGGCGGAAAATAGATCGCACCACGGCGTGGAGACGGTATTCCGTACGTACGCACGCGCGGTGATTTCCTTTTTCCGTAGGATGGATAGAAGGTTAATTAGAGTTGTTTCATATTTATAATAACATATCAGTATATAAGAAATACTGACATTATTACTTTATCATGAAACAACTAAAGAAGAAGAAGTTGAAGAAGAAAGAAATTGAAAAAGATCGGTAATGGATATTAACTCTTTTTGATGCGCCTTTTCTTAACCTCCACTTAAAGAACTAAGGATGGTATTTGAAGAAGACCAGGACCTCTAGGATGATACTAGGGGAGTGGAGAAGAGATTTTGGCAGGGTTGTTCTGAGTTTGAATGCTCATATTGGTGTGAGGAAGAGGGGGAGGAGGTGCCCTTTTATAAGGGAGGAGAGGGGCACCTTAGGAAAATCTCAAAATATTATTTTATATTAAGGTCAAATTCGGTTTATAATGGTTCCAAAGGGTACTATTTAGAAGATAAAGTGGGTATTGGTAGAAATAATCTCATCCAATAGGATTTAGATAAGTTTAGGTTATTATTTTAACCTTATCAATTAGATTTAACTCTAAGTTAAATAATTTAACTTTTACCGTGTCTTTTTGTTTTCTTACAGTATATGGTTAATAAACTTACCATAACAAGCCAAACGAACACCAAGTTGTTTATTATTAATATATATATATCCTTATCTAAGTCATTTGGCCGATCCTTAGATTTTTAGGAATTAAATAACAATTAATAATATAATATTTGTTTTAAAAACTAATTTATGTCAATTTTGACACTATTTGGTACATGATTTTTATGAAATTCATAACAGAATGATAAGTTCAAACCAAGTTACTCATATCAACAATAACATGTCATATCAACCTATAAAATTAATTTAAGTCATAAAAAGTTTCAAATTACATTTATTTGGGCATTTTTAACATCAATTATGTCAATATTTCATTAATAAGGCAATTACTGCATCATCTTTGTGTCATAATAAATGATAATTTTTTAATCCCTAAAAATTAAAAATAAATTCCTATGATGTAGATAACTGTATTAGATTTCTGGATACTATTCATGTTCTAAGTGTCATGAAGTTTATCACTAAATTAAAATTATTATACTTATAAGATTTAAGAAAGTGACATGTTGTCACATTCTTTGGTTTTAATAATAATTAAATTATTTTCATGGACAAAAGTCCATAAAATGAATCTAATTCGACCCTTAGGTTATATGGGTCTACATTTAGCCATCCAACAGGATTTTTTTCCATCTCTTAGGGTAATTTTATAATCTTATATTTACCCTTAATTACCCGATTTACCTTTAACTATAGTAAATAAAATTTACCGTAGTTACTATTCACAATGCCCAAAAATAAAAAGTAGATTATTAACATAATTTGGACCCAATGATTCCAAATATAGAATCCATTTTTCCAAATTCAATACACAAAAGATGCAGAAATTAAATTAAAATTAATCTCATTGTCGAAAGAAAACGGGTTTTTCTTTAAAACATTGCAAAAGATTGAATTGATTTAACCTACGAATTCAAGGTAAAATCAATACTAATGACATACATTATATTAAATGGTAAATATATATTCTATTTATACTTTAAAACCATTAAATATTGTAATTTAACCACATAAGATATTACGATGAAAAAAGTTGTTTTTAATTAAAATATAGCGTGTTTTTACTATTCATTAAAATATGAACGTTATCGGAAAGATATCAAAACATTATCTAATGTAAATTTTTATATCCTGATTCAAAAGAAGAATTTTATTTTGTCAAATTGAACATATAAAAATGTCAAAAACTATATTTAAAGTGGGTGCGCCATCAAAAGGCGGCAAAACTGAATTTTTTTAAAAATACTTATTTTACCCAAAAAAATTATTTTGTTCTTATACCATGTTCTAGAAAATGTGTAAGATGAATAATAATGTTATAAAATTCAAAATTTAGTTAATACTATTCATAACGGCTAGTTCATGACAATATTATAATAATATATTGTTGTTTATTAAAACCTGGTATTGCGTACAACACAAGCTATCAAGGAAGGTCGCGATTGCGTGTAATGCAAGCCAAGTCAGGGTTGCGTGTTGTGAAAGAATCCTTCATTGTTTCATATAATAGAATCCAACCATATTTCATTTATACATTGAATATATATATATATATATATATATACTCAATGTTGCATAGAATAACTATTATCAAAATTGTGTGTAACACGATCCAAGAATAGTGTTGCATATACTGCAAGCTAATACGGTTTTGCGTATAGCGCAAGGTAATCTTGGTGTAGAATACAACACAAGTCATTAATTAAATTAAAAGAATATTTTTCATAAAATCTCGGGGTGTTACATTCTATCCCGCTTAAAATGAATTTCGCCCTCGAAATTCGTCGGGGTTATAAATGGTTTACTACTCGAAAGTTTGTTTAATAGAAACCCACATCGTAAAAAGGAATACCAAAATATGGCTTTAAAAACTAAAGTATGAAATGTAACGGTTACCCAAATTAACTCATCACTGGGATTCCATGTAGGAGAACATAGGTGAAAATATGGATATGGAAGAAAAATCTAACCATCAAGTTCTGATGGAGAGTGGTAGAGAACATGGCTATGAAAAAGCCAACAATCGCAAAGCCATAAATTTGTGATGATCTAGGGTACCATCTGATTCATCAGATATAAGATCACTAGGACAACATTTTTGGTTTTCAAAATCATTTCCCTAAAGTTGAAGAATTTGAATTAGAATAAATACTTACTTTATTTTGGTACAATCTCACTGTTGTTCGTACTTTGAACAATTTCCACTTCATCTCTTAAAGAAATAAAGTTGAATTTGTTATTCATGAAGTATTAATTGATCATGTAATAGAATGATGGGTCATTCCATCTGTTTCAAACAAAAGGTTAGCAAAATTTATCAAATATACATAAGTCCATCTATGGTGAGGTTAATCGTATACGATTCCAAGAATGAACCTATACTTTATATATCATACCTCATAATAAAATAAAACTAGTTTCTACTAAACAGGGACTTCTTGTAGGCCAGTGGTAGGCGATAAAGGCCAGTCTCACTTCGGTTGTGGGTTTGATTCCCACAGCCTTGTCCGACGCGATGGGCTGTCGCCCATCCTGCAGGTTGTCCTTTTTCTAAAGCTATATTACTATAACATCCCATCAATAATATCGAAAAAAGTTCTATCCTAACTTATGTCCAACATAATCCATTCCAATATTTAGGCTTATCTAAAATACTTCGGTCCAAGCTCATAGTATAAAGAAAATGATTACTTGAAATGTCATCAACCAACCATCATTTATCTCCCATTATCTTGTTGGTCACATTCCAATCATGTGAATACTGTAATCATGTATTCTCTTGAAAAATGAATACCCATTAAACCTTAGTGAAAACATGAATGCTTTCAAAAGTTAACTCTTTCCACATACCAAAATCCAAAAATTCTATATAGTCAAACCATGATATAACCTTCTCCTTATATCAGTCATGAGCTCATGAATACTATCAAACATTTAATTTTCTCCTTATCCCTTCATTATGCGCATATCATCTACTTTCCAAAAATATGGGTACCATTCATCACATACTTTCAAAACATAAGGAAAGACAACAGTGTAACAATCCTTAGATGTCTCTTTATTCCATAGTACCATGAGATTACTTATATAACATTACACTTGATAAACAAGTAATCATTCCGCTACATTCTTAAACCTTTGACCAAGCTTCAACAATTCTTTCATCTCACATATCATTTGTAGTCTCATCATCATCATCAACATAAATACTACCCATACGACCATACTTATTATCCTCATGAGACTTTCCCTTAGGGCATTGGTCTGCATAATGCCCGTACATTCCACATTTAAAACATTTAACCATTGTTGATGTCGTATCAATACCATTATCCTCATCCCTAGTGTTAACTGAACCTTTTCCTTTGCACTTACTGGCTTTGTGTCCTTATTTTCCACACCCAAAGCATCTTCCAGTTTCTTTGAAACATTCTCCTTGATGCCTCTTCCCACATGATTTACATAGGGGAAATTGAACTTTCTTTCCTCAATGATCATCATGAAACTCCATCTTTCTCTTATTAGCTGAGTCAGGAATCTTACCAAATTTTACTTTATTGATCATATTATGAGATTTATGATTTGGCATAATAATGATGTTTGGACCTCGAAATCCCATTTCATTTGGTTTATCATAAAGAATATCATTCTATTGTCCGTCATATCCTCCATTATCGTGAATCATCTTTTTTCCAGCCATTTTCTAAAACCCAAAAAGAATAGTGTGATAGGAAAAAATCATAATAAAGGGGGATTAACTTCAATATCTAACATCTTTGGTTTAATCTAATATCGTTACCATAGTTCAAGGAAGATATACAATACGTATACTTATCCTTAGGGACATCCCTAGACATACCTTAGAAATATCTCTAGGGATCTCACTAACGTTTTCACATCCTAGTTTCTAAAGGTTGACTAAACCTCCCTCTGATACCAACTATAGAGACCCAAAGCCTGACATATATGGACATTACAATACTTTTTCGGAATACTTAGTACATAACAAAAACACACACACAAGGACCGTAATAATTTAGTGTCTTTGGAAACTCGGAATATAATCTTCTAATCGTGGTGAAAGATCTTCAACATCTCCAATAAATATCTCCTTTTTTTAAACCTAATTCCTTTCTTTATGTCCTGAAAAAAAACATAAAAGGGTGATCTCAAATGCTCAGTAAGGGTAAACAAAAGAAATATCAATCACGTCATATTCATAAGAACATATCTTTGGGATATTTTAACCTGAAAAATAGATCATAATTTCATAACATGGGATAAATATTAGTAGTGAAATGTAATCCCAATAATCATAACATAAAACATGAAACTTTGTGGCATACACACATAATCATAGAGAATCATTTCTTGTTAGTCAAGACTCATTGCCAAGACTATCTTAGGGGACAAAGTCCCTTTCTGAATCGAGTTCATTCCTCGTTTCAGTCCTGTTTCACTGAACCGGTATAACCTACCGTTCCAGCCATGTCTATCTCATGAGATATAAAATATTTACCCAATGCATTGGAGGGAGATATAGGTCCCACCCATATCATAATGATACCATTCTTATATGTGCCACAAAATCATAAACCATACATCATAGCATAACCCATGAAATAAAAATGGGAATCTTAAACATCATGACATCATAAAACAATTCATATAAGATCAAGGAATTCATAAAAATAATTCCATCACAATATAATCAAATCAATGTAATAATAGGGATAAAAACAGAACCCTTTTATTATCTTAGATGGAAAATAATTTTGATAAAACACTTGAACTCCATTCTTGAGGAAAATATCATTTCTACTTCAAAAATATTTTTCCTTTCATAACATGTCATACAATTATAAACTAAAAGAAGTTGATTAAAAATAAACTTGAAAACTTGTAAAGTAAGCTTCTTGGAAATAATGTTTTAAAAATCCATTCATGTCGTATAAGTTAAAAGAAAACATTCTTCTCATACTTTTGTCGGAAAAGTCAAGAAGTACCTCGTACGAAAAACGACAAAAGATTCCTTTCATATCTTTTACTAAAAACTCACCAAAGGGTAAAATTGGATTTAAATAATTGTAGGTGGTTGTAAATAATATTACATATTGAGTAAAAATGGATTTGGATGATAAAATACACCCTAGTAAATACTAAAGTATAAACAATCCCGGATAAAAATGAGATTGTGATATTTCCCTTACCTTATGTCTGATATGCTTTGTGCGTATCTGAACCTCCTATATAATGATTTAAATAATGTCATTAACTCATTACAGAATCATATTCATTGTTATGATATCATATATGGTTCACTTATGACTTTATATTACCCGTTCTTTTGTAAATTCCATGTTAAAGAAGCGTTTTGGGTAAAATCGTTTCATTTATCGTAGGAGTTTGGACTTGTTGTTCTTGACATTATTATTACTTATATCATGATTTAATTACTTCCAGAATATAATACATGATTTATATATTATATATATTCAGTATATATATATATAATAGATAGATAGATTAAATGAAACACACCGTTCATTGAGACGGTAGTCCGTACGTACGCATGAACGTTGTTTTCCTTTCCTTATTGTCTTGAATGGAAGTAAGTAGATGACATAAATATATATATATATACATAAATCCAGTAGATTTAACATGTCATATATTTCATTATTATTCATTATATATACTTTATAATCATTCATGAATAGTTAATGTGGAGAATGAATCTCATCGCGTCGTGGAGACGGTAGTCCGTACGTACGCACGAGCGATGATATCGTTCTCATGATCGTGAACTTGTGTTGAAGTGTATGTATACTATTTCAGTATCAGTATCACTTTATAATAATCATATATAGTTACTCATTACACCATTATACCCTTCCAATTAAGGTGGTGGCGGAAAATAGATTACACCACGGCGTGGAGACGGTATTCCGTACGTACGCACGCACGGTGATTTCCTTTTTCCGTAGGATGGATAGAAGGTTAATTAGAGTTGTTTAATATTTATAATAACATATCAGTATATACGAAATACTGATGTTATTACTTTATCATGAAACAACTAAAGAAGAAGAAGTTGAAGAAGAATGAAATTGAAAAAGATCGGTAATGGATATTACCTCTTTTTGATGCGCCTTTTCTTAACCTCCACTTAAAGAACTAAGGATGGTCTATGAAGAAGACCAGAACCTCTAGGATGATACTAGGGGAGTGGAGAAGATATTTTTTCAGGGTTTTTCCGAGCTTGAATTCTCAAATTGGTGTGAGGAAGAGGGGGAGGAGGTGCCCTTTTATAAGGGAGAAGAGGGGCACCTTAGGAAAATCTCAAAATATTATTTTATTTTAAGGTCAAATTCGGTTTATAATGGTTCCAAAGGGTATTATTTCGAAGATAAAGTGGGTATGGGTAGAAATCCTCTCATCCAATATGATTTATACAAATTTATTTTATTATTTTAACCTTATCATTTAGATTTAACTCTAAGTTAAATAATTTAACTTTTACCGTGTCTTTTTGTTTTCTTACACTATATGGTTAATAAACATACCATAAAAAGACAAAAGAACCCAAAGTTGTTTATTATTGATTTATATATCCTTATATAAGTCATTTGGCCAATACTTAGATTTTTATGAATTAAATAACAATTAATAATATAATATTTGTTTTAAAAACTAATTTATGTCAATTTCGAAACTATTTGGTACATGATTTTTATGAAATTCATAACAGAATCATAAGTTCGAAAAAAGTTACTTATATCAACAATAACATGTCATGTCAACCTAGAAAATTAATTTAAGTCATAAAAAGTTTCAAATTACATTTATTTGGTCATTTATAACATCAATTATGTCAATATTTCATTAATAAGACAATTACTGCATCATCTTTCTGTCATAAGAAATGATAATTATTTAATCCCTAAAAATTCTAAATAAATTCCTATGATGTATATAATTGTATTAGATTTGTGGAGAAAATTCATGTTCTAATTTTCATTAAGTTTATCACTAAATTAAAATAATTATACTTATAAGATTTAAGAAAGTGACATGTTGTCACATTCTTTGGTTTTAATAATAATTAAATTATTTTCATGGACAAAAGTCCATAAAATGAATTTAATCCGACCCTTAGGTTATATGGGTCTACTTTTATCCATCCAATAGGACTTTTTTCCAAGTGTTATTGTAATTTTATAATCTTATATTTACCCTTAATTACCCGATTTACCTTTAACTATAGTAAATAAAATTTACCGTAGTTACTATTCACAATGCCCAAAAATAAAAAGTAGCTTATTAACATAATTTTGACCCACTTATTCAAAATATGGAATCCATTTTTCCAAATTCAATACACAAAAGATGCAGAAATTAAATTAAAATTAATCCCATTGTCAAAATAAAACGGGTTTTTCTTTAAAACATTGCAAAAGATTGAATTGATTTCACCTACGAATTCAAGGTAAAATCAATGCTAATGACATAAATTATATTAAATGGTAAAAATATATTCTATTTATACTTTAAAACCATTCAATATTATAATTTAACCACATAAGATATTACGATGAAAAAAGTTGTTTTTAATTAAAATATAGCGTGTTTTTACTATTCATTAAAATATGAAAGTTATCGGAAAAATATCAAAACTTTATCTAATGTAAATTTTTAAATCTTGATTCAAAAGAATAATTTTATTCTGTAAAATTGAACATATAAACATGTCAAAAACTAGATTTTAAGTGGGTGCGCCATCAAAAGGCGGCAAAACTGCATTTTTTTTAAAATACTTATTTTACCCGAAAAATTTATTTTGTTCTTATACCATGTTCTAGAAAATGTGTAAGATGAATAATAGTGTTATAAAATTAAAAATTTAGTTAATACTATTCATAACGGCTAGTTCATGACAATATTATAATAATATATCGTTGTTTATTAAAACCCGGTATTGCATACAACACACGCTATCGAGGAAGGTCGCGATTGCATGTAATGCAAGCCAAGTTAGGGTTGCGTGTTGTGAAAGAATCCTTCGTTGTTTCGTATAACAGAATCCAACCATATTTCATTTATACATTGAATATATATATATATACTCAATGTTGCGTAGAATAACTATTATCAAAATTGTGTGTAACACGATCCAAGAATAGTGTTGCGTATACTGCAAGCTAATACGGTGTTGCGTATAGCGCAAGGTAATCTTGGTGTAGAATACAACACAAGACATTAATGAAATTAAAAGAATATTTTTCATAAAATCTCAGGGTGTTACAGATATCTCCCTTGACAACCCTTACTGAGAATCTGAGATCACCCTATATTATGATTAGTTATCCCATGATATGAAGGTAATATTTTTGTATGATATGTATAAGAAAGGTTCTAGTGTTGAAGAAAAAAATTATAGACTGTTTAGATATTTTATGAAAATTTTTTATGTGTCTAAGTATCAAAAGATACTATACCTATCTGATTATAGAATGGATATTAATTTTATTTAATGAATATAAATCTAGAATATGTTATATTAATTTATGAAAATTATTGGTTTCTATAATTGGTATCAAATAATTTTTTATTTACTTTTGTAAACTAGGATGATAAAACATTAGTGAGAACCATTATTAAATCCTATTTATAGGAGAACTTTTTATGTTTTGGTAAATAAATAAGTGTGGTTTTATTTGTAAAACAGATCTATCTAGATACAATAAGTGTATGTGGTTCTGATATAGATGAATCTAGGGATAATAACTCTAAAAATAGTTTTTGAGTATTTTTCATTCAGAATTATGGTTCATGGTGAGTGTGCCCTTACTATGCACCTGATTTGATACTCAGGGGATATTCATGGGTTAATTAAAATTTTATTTTCAAACCATCATAAAGGATTTGAATATTTGATGATAATGGATAAGATAGGTTGAACATATGGTAATATCGATTCAAAGTTTTCACTAATTTAGATATCCAATGAAATATATTTTATGACTAATCACTCTGATTAATGATATTTGATGTTCATGCTAACCATTTTTATCTTAGTATGGGATTCAATATTAAATGATGAAGATGTGGTGGTAATAATAATGCTCTAATATTGAAGTATCATATTTGATCTTTCTTATATGAATTCATATATATCAAAAAAATCAAGGAATGATAATTTATATCCTCAATGATTAGATGTTTAATTATTATTGAAAAACAAGAATCGTATGATGATCACATCACAAGAATGTTACTCTTCTCTAATTGAATATTTTCAGAATGTGCTTCCTAAAAATATTTAAATTCTACTCGTAGATGAATTCGTTGGTATTTTCAGCATGGATTGACTTTCTCTATGTAAATCTCACAACAATTGTCGAGAAAGGGAAGTCATATTTGATATTCTAAACTGACAAATGAGTTTATATGGATTCTATAATAAATATACATTCTTAATAAGTTACATCCATTATATTTTCTTTATTCTTGTAAAAATAGTTGTTTATATCATATGGTTAGGAGGAAACTCAAAATCGATTATATGAATATTTTGTAGGAGTTTTTTATGCTTTTCCAAAATAGTTTCAATGTATTCTATTAAATAGTGACATTGAGTTCTCAATAGAGCCCATACCTGGTGGTAAACAGTTTTTGAAGACTCTATATATAATTGTCCTGATAGAACTATAAGAATTAAATAAGAAAATCCAGGGGAATTTAGAAAATGAATTTATTCAATCAAGTGCATCACCTTGGGGTGTACCACTTATTTTTGTTAATAAGAAATATGGATCAATGCAACTGAACATTGATTATCTAGAACATAAAAATATCAAAATCAATGATAAGTATCATTTAAATTCTATTTTTGAAATTTTTTATCAACTCCATAGATATCAATACTTTTCTATGATTGATATTCATTTTGGATATCATCAATTAAGGGTTAAGAAGCAAGATATATCCAATAATACATTTTCTACAAGGTATGGAAAATATAAATATATATTGATGTCATATCTTCTTTCTAATTTCCCTTTCACCTTCATGTATTTAAGAAATAGAATATTTAGATATTTCATTGGTCAGATTGTGTTGGTCTTTATAGATGATATTCTTATATATTAAAAGAGAAAATAAGATAATGAATATCACTTGAGGATTTTATAGAACAACCTAGGAAAGGATAATTTTTATGGAAAATCAATAAAGTGTGGATTTTGGCAAAAAAAGGTTTAATTTTTACATCACAAAATTTCAAGAGAGGTTATATTGATCGATCCATCAAAGTTTGAAGTTATTGAACATTATCCCATACCAACCACTATGACTGAGATCCATAGTTTTCATGTTTTGAAATGTTATTATCAATTATTTTTTGATACTTTTTCAAGAAATTATAATATTTAAAAAAATTTCTACTTAAAAATGGTCTAATTTATTTTAGACAGTTGAATGTGGGGAAAATTTCAAGGAACTGATGCAAATATTAGTCAGCCAACTATGCTTACATTACCATGTAGTGGATGATTTTTTTTTAATTTATAGTAACAGATAGTTGATGGGATTAATATTTGTTATCATAAATAATTAAATGTTTATATCTTACCCCTCATGAAAATTTAAGATTCCTGAGAAAAATACCCAACTCATGATTTGGAGTTAACTGTGGTAATTTGTTCATTAATGATGTAGAAGCATTATCTCTATAGAGAAATATGTGATATATATATATATAATGATCATAAAATCTTAAGGTATATGTTCACTCAAAATAACTTGAATATGTTCAGTTAAGATAGCAGGATTTAGTTAAATATTATGATTGCACAACACATTACCACCCTGTTAAAGAAAACAATGCAGCAGTTCCTCTAAGTCAAAATGATCATTCTATCTTATCTCTAATGAGGATTAAAAAAGATCCAATATTCTGATATTTAAAATGGTTGGATATAGAAATCATGAAAGGTAGAAATATAACCTTTCTCAAATGACTTTTCAACCATATATACATGTGATGATTAAAGAGGTGCATAAGGAAAATGTGGAATTATATAATAAAGTTAAATATTTTCCTAAATTTAACCATTAATTTGATAGAAATATAAGGTTTTTGAACCATATATGTGTTCCATAAGTAATAGATTTTAAGATTTATCTATTCTATGAGGCTAATAGTTCATCTTTTGCTATAAATCATAGAAGTAAGAAGGTGTAAATAAATCTGAAAGTGGATTTCTAGTGGTACAACATGAATATTGATATTGTAGAGTAAGTATCTTGGTGTTTATTATGTCAATAAGTTAATACTACTAGATAAAAATTTTAGGTGATGTTACAACCATTACCTTTACCACAATGAAAATGGTGAAACAAAGCCATTAATTTTGTTTTCAAACTCCCAAAACCATCTAAAGGTCATACAGCTATTTCGGTTCAAGTTGATTTCCTTAAAATATCATCACACTTCATTTAAATCAGATAATATTTATCCCTTGATCATATTTCTATAATTTAAAATAAGGAAGTGGTTAGGTTTCATGGAGTGCCACATTCTATTATATATGTTCAAGATATGAATTTTAACTTGAAGTTCTGGAGAAGCCTCGAGCAGTATATGGATACATAGTTGAGTTTTTGGTCATTTTATAATTCTTATATAGATGTTGATGCATAGAGAATAACTAAATCCCTATAGGATATGTTGAGATCTTTTTCTATGGATTTAAAAGTTCGTAGGGACCGACACAGTTCTCTATTCAAGTTTTCATAAAATAATATTTTTCAATCAAGAAATCATAAGGATTTTTATAAAGCCCTCTATAGAAAGAAGTGTGGAACAATAGCATTATGGGATGAATCTAGAAAAATAATTCAACTATAACCTAAACTAGCTAAGGAAATGGGAGATAAATTTATAGAAATTTAGAAACACATCGAGGTTTCTCATAGTCGATAAAAATGTTTTTCTGACAATCATCAGTAAAATATTGAATTCAAATTTTCTAAAAATGAATTTCTATGAATTTATCCTTGGAAGAAGATATAGGAACAAATGAAATTTTATCCCTCGGTATGTCAGAAACATTATATTCATGATCTGGTAGGTATAGTGTCTTATCACATGGATCTTACATTGATCCTCTCTCAAGTTCACGATCTATTCCATGAACCTCTCCTAAGGAATTATATACATAATCCTTCACATATACTATACCCAGAGGTATTACCACAAAATAATTGTATTTTCTATGATAAAAAGACTGGTAAAAAACATTGATCTTAGACAAAAAATTTGATGGAACAAGACTACTCACCTTCTTAATGTTCTCTAGAGGAATGAGAAATTGAAAGAAGTTTTTTGGGAACCCATGGATGTAATAGAATAGATATATTTTTATTTGATTGTATTTAAGTGATGGAATTTAAGTGGTGATATTCATTTTTTGTGGGGTATAATGTAACACACCAATATTTTATTATGTTTTTCTCAATAAATAAATTTGATTTAATTGATAGATTTCATTATATGCAAAACTAAGAATAAATGAACCATGGTATTCTATTAAAATATTATTATTTAATGTGATAGTAATCACCTAGCTATTGGAAAATGATTTTATTCAAATGTTTATATTATATATCTGGTCAAAAAATTTGAAATTCATTTATATTTTTCAAGGAAATGGATATGAATAATTTTGGTTTTTTTATTAAAAGAGTATTTTTATAAAAAATTGTATTTTTCACATCTTGTGCACTTATTTAAAAAAATTCCAAAAATTATAGAAAATGAATTGTGAAAAATGGATTCCATATTTTTAATTATGAGGGTAAAATTAGGAAAATATGACCCTTATAACTTTTTTCTATTATGAATATAACTGTTGTAAAATTTACCACCTTGGTAAAGGGTAAATTGGGTTAACTTAGGCTTAAAATAAATGTTAATGTCACCATCTTTTTGCTTAATTTTTATTGGATTAAGGTAATTCACACTTTATCCCCATATTCTCCAAATTTTATTTTTTTTAGGGACACTTGTCTATGATAATGAACAATATACTATTTAAAGTAAAGAAAAATAAATAATGGAACTCTATTACCCTAAAATATCTATTATGTGTTTAAATACAGAGAAAAGAAATTTGTGAATGAATATTAGTTGCTATTTTGAGAATAATAAAATTTTTATTATGACATTAATTTAATTATAATTTTTTATATTTATAATATTACCTTAAATTCTTACACCCTCTCACACAATAACTATTTAATTAATAGAAAAATAAAATATATTATTTTAAAAATATAAAAAATAATAATATTTAAGTGATTTATATTGTTTCATGAATTTTATTGATTAATGTAACATATTTTTGTTCTGTAATAGATTTATATTCAATTTTCATATTTTTATTCATGTCTTGAGTGTCAAAATTAAATGAATAATGTCAAAATGAAGTTCATAATGTTTTATGTAAATATTGTTTTATTAAATTATTTAAAAATTATATATTATTGAAATAGAAAATTTTGGATAATTTATAATTCTAAAATATCACCCCTTATCAATTTATGAGCCAATTTACACCTTAAACGTAATATTATAAACTTTTAAGACTAAAAAAATGTTACTATGGTTACAGTTAAAATAGGTTTACTAAGGTGTTAAACCAAAATATAATATTTATAACACCAATTAAACCTATGAAAATATTATTATTTTTTGGTAATCAAACAAAATTCAAAATCATCTTCAAATATTTATCAATTTAGAACCATTTTTCAATATAATTTATTTTAAATATTATAATCTTATATGAAATTCATATCGTGCCCCTCCCCCCACTTTAAAAAGGGAACAATTCCTTTATCTTATTTACACCTATTTCAGCCTAATAGATCAAAAAACCCTACCATACTGGCTTATAAATATATATACACATTATATGTGTGTTTTTATTACCAAAAATCCAACCCTAGGATCCTTAAGAGGAGTTCTAAAAAAGTTCTTTCAAAGAAGAAGTAATTTCCTTAACTAATCACATTCTTTTTACTTGTTCTTTTATCTAATATAAATCCATGGTATTAATAATAAAATAAAAAATGAATTACCCTAAATATATTTAAATTTTATTATGATTAGGAAAGTTCCATTATCCACTCTCTTTTACATAAAATGAGAAGTGAAAGTATCATTTCACTACTACAAAATATGCATTTTACAGTGTTAAAAATGGCCTTTATCAGCCCAAGAGAACCGTTAACTATTGGAGTTAGATTAAAATCCTCAGTCTTTTATCATCAATTTCTCAAGCACTCATAAAGTTCCATTTATTAGTTCTTCTATAAGTGCAGATAAAAGACCCCTTTTCAGTGCTTCTAAAAGTGATGATAAAGGACTCCTTTATCAACTCTTATACAAACAATGATATAGGAGAATACTAGAGTGTTTGGTAAAAACATACCACAACCCCAAAAATACTTTCAATTCAAACAAATAATGTATGAATATAGAATTTAAATGAATAGAAAACAATCTGGGCTCGTTTTCTCGATTTTGACAATGTGATTTTCATTTTAATCTGAATTGATACTTATATATTGAAAAAATGTAATTGGATTAATATCGGTCACACAATGTGTCTAATTTAGGTGTATCTAATTCTTACATGTCTCAAATAACTTATGGATCATTTTCCTAAAGTATCAAAATAATTTGAATGTGTTTACTCAGTGTTGAGTAAGTTGTTTTTCTTTTTTACTAAAATGTCTTTTTAAACTAGATATATGAACATATAATTATATCGGCCATATAATGTGTCTGTTTGACATTATACCAATTCCTACACATCTAAAATTAATTATGAATCGTATTCCTAAATTATAAAGAAAATATGAGCGTGTTTTCTTATTTTTCACTGAGTGACACATTTTGAAATAAATTGTTGTTTTAAACAGATAACAGACACATTGAGTCATACTGAACACATCATATATCGGATTGTTGTGTAGATAATTCCTTCACATCCCAAATTCCTTATGTATCATTTTCTAAAAGTATCAAAACAATCTGAATTTGTTTTCTCGATTTTGATTTGGTGAGTTTCCCTTCTTACTAAAAGTGATGTCAATTTTAATTAAAAATCTGCACGTTGAGTCATATGGATAACACTGTGCATCCGATTGATGTGAGTCTAATTTTGAAAAGTCTCAAATTTTATATTTATTTTTTCCATAAAGTATAAAAATAATATGAATTTGATTGATTGGGTTTGAGTATATCATTTTTCTTTTTTACTAAAATAACATTTTAAACTGGAAACACGCACTCTGACTCATGCTGATCACATCATGTTTTATTTTGATCTAAGAATTATTCTTAATCATCAAAAATTACTTATAAATTAATTTTAAAAATTATCATGAATATAAAAGTGTGTTTTCTAGGTTTCGAGTGAGTTATTTTTTTTAACTAAACTGTCAATTTTTAACTGATAACAGACACATTGAGACATACAGAACACACCGTGTGTTTGATTGGGATGAGGCAAATTCCTACACATCAAAAATTACTTATGGATCATTTAACTAAGGTATAAAAACAATATTAATGTGTTTTCTTAGTTTTTAGAAGGTCAGTTATCCTTTTATTTAAATTGATGTCATTTTTAAATAAAGATGCACTTAGAGATATATCGGTCACACCATGCATAATATTGGGGTACGGTTGATTATTACACATCTCAAATTACTTAAGGATATTTTCCATAAAGTATCAAAATAATATGAATGCATTTGATTAGTTTTGAGTGTGTGGCTTATTTTTTTACTAAAATGTCATTTTAAACTAGAAACAAGCACATTGACATATGGTGATCAGGTCATGTATCAGTTTGATGTAAGACTAATTTCTACAAAGAAAAAAGGACTTATGAATTGATATATTAAATTATAAATAAAATATAATTTCATTTTCATTGTTTTTATTGAGTGAATTATTTTGAAATAATGTATTGATTAAGAACTGATAACGAACACATTGAGTTATAGTGGTCACACCGTATGTCGAATTAACGTGCAGTTAACTACTAAACATATCAAATGAATTATCGATCATTTTCATAATTTATAAAAATAATAAATATATTTTTTATTGATTATGAGTATTTTATTTGTAACATTAACTAAAATTAATGTCAATTTTAAATAAAAACAAGCACTAAGAGTCTACCAGTCACACCATGTGTTGGATTGATTTGTGGTTAATTCCTACATGTCCCAAAGTATCAAAATAATATTAACTACAAATGTTACCATTATTTCATTATTTTTTTATGTCAAACTACCATCACAAAATATTAATTTCACTGTTCTTATCAAAAAAAACTTTTTGTTGTTGAAATTCATAAGATTAGAGGATTTCAAAAATGAGAAAGGTTTTTTTACTAAAAACATCAACTCAATATGATGTATTTTCAGTTTAACAAAAAACTCCCTAAAAATATAAATAATGGAAACATTAGTATAAAGAATCATATTTATCTCTTTTGTGGATTATTTCTGATAGTTGAAATAAAAATATGTCTTTCCAAAAAATTTGTAAAAAAATTAAATAAGTCTTAGATAACAATAGAATAAATTTAACTTAAAAATATTATATAAAATGATATCAAAAATAATTATATAATTAGTAGTAATTCACCTTTTCATGATGGTAGTATTCATTCCTGACGCATTTCCTTAATACCATTATCTCAATTGTGGGATCAAAAAAAGAATCCACTTAAACAAGAAAAAAATATTTATGAGTAATACTAAAAAGAAATAAATTAAATATAAATATGAAAAAATACTTTAATTTTATTCATAATGACTTTATTGATCAAACATTATTGAACATGGGGATATGAATATGGTAAATCAATATTGATGATAAAAAAATACAAATAGGTGTCGCCAAACAATCATTCAATGAGTGAGGAGGATGAGGAGAATTTCTTCACTATGTTCAGTGAAATCCTCTAAATTCATAAAAAGTTGAATGTTATAGACAACTATCATCCTCATCAACTCATATACCAAACATTAATCATTGCAATAAGTTTATTGACACAGATCCTCTATCTCTTTTGGGCATACACCCATGTTTCTTGAAATATTCTAAACAGTAGTCATCCATGGGATGAATAATTTTCATAGTAGTACATGCAACATAAAAGATATGGTGGATGAGTCTTAATAACAAATAATGAAATAATAACTATTCAAAAGATGAAGCTAATTAGGATTACAATTGTACTTTATTGTGTTCTATAAAATGGTAAATTCCTTCTATTTGTAAGAATTAAACAATTTCCACTAGTTATTAACTTGACACCTCCATTTCCACAAACTCCTTCTAGATCAAATCTCCGAACAACCAGAGACAAAAGAGTGAAGTTCAGGAAAGAAATTGAGATAGTTGATATGGAAGAATTAAAATACGCAATTGTAGTGTTGCACATCATGAAGGTCTTGGGTTTTTATAGTGTAATTTTAGGTGATTAGTGTTTGTTACTGAAATTAATTTATTTTATTTGATATGGAGGTAGAGTTGTTGATAAATTAATTTCATTTTTATCCTTGAATTTATCCACAATTATCTGAATAAAAATTCAATAAAATAATTTTTTGAGGATTTTTTTATAATATTCTTTTCAATTAAACTTGTTTTTTAATAGGACTTATTTTAATAAAAAATATCAGGTTTTATATTATTATAAAAAGAGGATGGTGGAGGTGTGTACTTCATTCACACATACCTTGATTAGAAATAAACCTAAATGGGTTTCATTCCTTCCACTATCTAAAACTATAAAATAGAGGTCACTCCTCATTCGATACATTGAAAAAAAGGTGAATCTACCAAAATATTTTACATATATGTTATATATAATATATTAGTAAATTTATTTGAATATAATTGATAGAGAGTGGAGGCCAGACAACCATCCAGGGCACTGGCCACCTCTACTATACACTTATCACAGATGGGGGGAAAGGGAGGCCTTAGCCTTATAATTGTTTCTGTTAGGTTGGGGGTAACTACTTTAGGGTAGTTCAGTAAATATAGAGGTCATTACATACTATTGGGCTGGGACAACTGCTTGAGGGTTGATATGTAATTGTTGAGTTGGTTATAGTTTGGGTGAGGGTATAAGTACAAATAAATAGTACTAGTTTAACGTTAGAAAATTTTTATTCTTTAAGGTGGGGGTCGAGGCTCTAGGAGAGAGATGTTCCCTTAGAGAGAGAAGGAGTATGTCGAATGTAAATCAAGGGAATCAAGGTAATAAAATTCCAGTTCTACTTTTTCTCTATTAATAATTATATAAATATATTTATATATATATATATATCTGTGTGTGTGTGTTATTGTTCATATTTAAATTTATTTAAATATATAATATATTATTTGATATATATATATATATATATATATATATATATTACTGTGTTTTATAATGAAAATAAAAAAACTAATAATAATAATTTTTAAATTATATTAATTATAAATAGTTATTATTATATGTAATTGTGTATAAAATATAATTATTTAAATTTTTGAAAGTTTAATTATTTCAAAAAAATGTATATATAGTTAGTTAATTTTATTATATTGAAAGTGACATAAGTTTACAATATTTTATTGGTTATTTGAGTATAAATTTTATTATTGTTAACTAAGTGCATATATTAACCGAAAATATATACATATACCAAAAATGATGAGTACCTAAAAATAATTTCTATTATATAGAATTTGATATCTTTCATTCAGTTTTTTTGGAAAAAATGATGTCACAACCTAAGGATTCTAGAAAAGACATATAATATGCAATGACCCATCCTTGAGATTTTAAGTAGGACCATAATGAAGTTGGCATAAAGAAATAAAACAACACAATTATGATAAAAATATGTAACCATTACATCATAATATCACAACATAGTTAAATAAATACAACCCCATACTATATCTAAAAATATAGAGCCATTGAAAATAAATAAATATTGTATCACCCATACTATGATTTCTATTAAAATAAAACAACAAAATTATTAGAAAATAATTTTTTATAGAAAATCCATTATACCGAAGTATTAAAAATTAATTTAAATATATAAATCTCCCTTATATTAATTACATAAAATTATCTTATATTTCTACTTAGCACTATCATCATACAGAGAATGGGTTTTATAAATCAATATTCTTGTTCATTTAAGGTTTTTATATCCAAATCCTCCATTTTTTATACAATGGCATAAATATTTATTTAACTGGATTATCTACAGACTAGAGGGGATTCACTAATATTTTAAAAGAATGAAAAAAATAATATTATAGAGAAAGATGCGGTATAGATGTAGATAGCGATGAAAATTGATTCAAATTTTTTTTAAAAAGACAAAAATATGATATATAAATCATTATTAATCTATTAAATGGAACATAAACAAAATAAAAATAGTATATAGTAACCAGATCATAAATACAGAAAGAAAATTGGAACTTTAATAGGAAATCAAAGGCCTACCTCACTAGGTTGAAGAAAATCCAATACCCTTGAATCAAGATCATGATAATTTCTTTAGAAACCCTAACTGAAATAGAACACCAGATGTGTGATTCTAGCTTCGATTCACTGAGGAGCACCATCAATGGGTGGCTTCCATGGAATGATTCTGAGATCTCTATGGGTTCACAATAGGTTTGTTTTTTAATTATGTCAGGAAACTTTTATTAGAAATTTTAAAAAATAACTGATAAAGATTCCTTTTATTAGCCCATATTATTTAAGCGCTGATAAACGGAATATTTATATATTATTTCTAAGCGCTGATAAAGGGTACCCTTTATCAGTTCTAAAAAAAACCAATAATTAAGGTCTAAATTTATCATCACATTCTTTAACACTGATAAATAATCCATTTATCATATCATTTTTTAACACTGATAAATAACAACACTATTAAACATTGATTTTCTAGTAACAATTGTCCGAACGTATGGATTACCAATTCCATGTAGCGATACAATTTATTTTTCATCACCATGTTTTATGGATGGGTATTATGAAGGGTTTGATGTTTATATATAATATTTATGAAATAATTATTCTTTTTAAATGTTAATATCTTATCAACCTTCTAACATTCCAATCCATTGGAAAAAGATATCATCGCTCGAGCGTATGTGTGGACTACCACCTCAATGAAGCAATGCGATTTTTTCATTATACTTTGCATGGGTGATAATAAGGATGGATTTGATGAATTTGTGTGTATATATATACATTCTATTATATAATAATTATTTTAGAATGTTTAATTATTTTTAACCTTTTTTTGGTTCCATCCATCAAAAAGTGAAAACAATGTCAATGCGAAAATTTGACATACCATATCCTTAAAAGATGTAATTAAATTTTATATCTCTAACTTCAATGGATGAATATAAATATATACATATATATTGAATATATAAGATATTAAAATCATTATTAACTTCCTAGAGATAACAGAACAATGAACAACGTATCAGGACAAAAACTATATAACCAAAATTCATATGAAAAAGACAAAACCTTTAACACCCAAAATGATGATTTTAATATGGAATTATTGATAAAATGATGTTTAAATTTTATAATGTGATCATATAAAATATTATAAGTATAAAAAAATTCTTTTATATAAGTATAATAAATTTAAAATTATTTTACAAGAGTATATATCAAATTCAATTCATGTGGATCTTGAGGTAAGGATTTTACGTCACTAAGTGATGAACCTACCCCAGATAACTATAATAGTCACCAAATAAGGTATTCCACAAGGTATGCATCAAAAAACAACAAAACAATTCTCATGTTTAATTATAACAAGGGAAAAAATAGATTATATAGTGTATGAAAATTTCATATCCATAAAACATATATAGTCAAGACTAAAGTACCCAACCTAAAAATGAAACAAAACAGCCCAAGAGAAAAGATTCGTGTGACTATATATCACCACCAAACTGACCCACATCAAATTTATCAACAACCAAGATAATCTAGTGAACTACATGATGACATTCTCTTTTTCAGAGTACTTCAAAACCACATATAAAAATACCCCCAAGGAAAAATTAGGGTGTGAGAAGAAATCCGAGTAGGATGTAACCAATGAATATTTACAAAGTCTAATATATAAAAAATTAGTTATGGTTTTAATAGAAAACATTTTTATAAATAATTTATAGTATATAAAAATTTTAAAAAATAAAATATACTCTGGGTTTTAAAAAAACATTCATATTCTTACAAAAAGTAATGTGATAATTTTTTATAAGAAGGTATGTGAGCATAAGGAAAACCATTCATGTATACACCATATGATAAACAGGTTACCAATCAAATCATAAAATAAACCATAATGTGTAAATCCAATAATAAATTAATAATAAAATTATTAGATTCTAACCTATGGGAATATTAAATAGAAGTGAAAAAGAATCCTAAACTAGGAATAATGTGGATCCAACTGATACTGAGTCCCAAAATGGTTTGTCAATATTTCAAAACCTCTTGTGGCATTACATAGAATAAATTTACATGTCCATTTCTCAATGAACTCAAGGTCCTGAATGTTCCATTATTGCTAAAAACCCATTGAAATCCTTTCTAAAAATTATAATTGTTTTTTAAAATAAGATAATCTTTTTTCAGATCCTAAAATCCAATTTTTAATCAAAAACCAAATTTAAGGATTTCTATCCACATATAATGTGTCAAAAAAAATTAAAATAAAATAAATTTTAAAAGATAGAGATCATAAACAAAATAAACCTTGAAATTAAATATAAACTTTTCATAGGAAATGAATAATTGAATAACAATATCAGGTTATTAAAGAGTTAAAAATCCTGTATTGAGACACCAACCAAAAGAGTAGAGAGGAATCAATAGGAATTGATCTCCCAAATCCTGTTGTTGATCCTAATCAAAGAGGGTAATCATTGTATTAAATATTCTATCTTAGGTTCCTAAGGCTTGAATGAGAAAAGTGGAAAATGAAATGGTCTAGAGGGAGTCCTGGAATTAATACCCAAATTGTAAAATAGAAGACCATGGTCAAGCCCCTCAGACATTGTCATATCCTTACACACTATGGAGTAGGTTTTTTCCATCACACCGGGGGAGGGATAGAATTTCATGGGACCATGGTGCTAGGATCTGGTCAATGATGCAGCCCTTCTGGTCAAAACCTCATATAAGTTCCATGGTCACATATCTTACTTTATATGAGATATATTAATCCATTGATGAATACGCCACACTATAGAGATTCAAATTTTGGAAGAACCAACCAAAAATCCCCATAGGACTCCACACTGTATAATATTCCACCATTCCATAGGGATTATCTACACATACGACCTATGTCGCGGCCAGCTGAACATGGAACAGCTTTGAAAAATATAGAAGTAGCTCCCAAAAATAGATATCCAAGACTCTATAATGAATCCCTTTAAACCACAATATATTGGGAATTTATTATTACATATAAATCCTCCCCATGGTATTGTCCCCTATGAAGATAATTATAATTTTACAAAAACCCTAGAAATTTTCATTAAATCAATAAAATGGAGGATGGACAGAACTTTGGATCTGGAATGCCTATGAGTTGGTAATGTAATATAACAATCTCTCCATTATAAAATATTTTAGTCCAATGAATGTACTTATGGTGTTTCCATCAGAAAAAGAGAATGCCACTACTTCCTCACTATTAATTTCTACTCCCACATCTCATGGATTCTCATCTTCACTAACAAATTACATGGACCATGGGAATTATTTTACCATGTTTTACAATATCCCGGTGATAGATAATCTGACATTTTTTCTCATCCACAGTGGTTTCAGGATAAATGTCAACATCCTTTAATTAAATCACATGAGAAGGATCTGGTTGATACATCCTTAGTTGGGAAGCATAAATCATGTTAAGAATTAATGTCAAAAGAGGAAGTAAGTAAAACTGATATTCTACCTTTCCACTCTGGTCCATGATCTAAAAGGGTCCTAAAACCACAATTAAAACTTAAATTGATGTACCAATAGACAAATACTCATTATAGAAGAAACATAAAGAAAGACTTGATGACCATCCAAAAACCCTAGCGATCGACGATGACTTTCTGCATAGGATTTCTGATGACTATGTTCAATAACCAATCTCATTTAGATCAACCATACCTTTTTGATAATATTTTTAATAAAGATCATTCCTACAAATGAAAACTCTCTCAAATATACTCAGAAAAATGGAGATATACATAGACACCCAAACAATGATTCAAATGGATCCATCATAATTGAATCCGGAAATCTATTGTTATAAGAAAATTTGAACAAAGGAAAATTATTTTCCCAAGAACCACCAAAATCAAGCATGTGTTCCCGAATCATATACTCAAAGACATGAACAGTTCTCCCTGCCTTTCCATCTGTCTATGGATGATATGTCATGCTCAACATTATATAGGAACTCATCGCCTCTTGAAAAACTCTTGGAAAACTGGATGTGAACCTCAGGTCCATGCCAAAAATAATCACATTGGGGACCCCATGAGGTCTCATGACCTCTTGAACATGTATGTTCTTGAGTTATTTGACCTTCTTTGTCTCTATGAAAGTTATAAAATGAGATAATTTTTTAATTTTATTAGTGATCGCAAAAATTTCATCATTACCACTATGTTTCCATGGTAAAATAATGATGAAATCCATGGAATTATTATCCCACTACCAAAAATGGGCATGGTATGAAACAAACCATCAGCTCTCTGGTGCTCTACCTTGATTATATGAGAAGTAAGGCAGCAAGACATCAAATCTGCACTTGACCATATCATCTGTAACCACAAATATTAAAATCTCAAATCATTATACATAATGGAAGTCCCATGGTGTACAGACCTGAAATACTTCATTCTTTCATATGTTAACACCTCCCTTGGATAAAAAAGAACCAACAACCTACCTTGGAAGCAAATGTAATTAATGGGAGACTTATACCACTCATTTGAGGTCTCCCCAAAATTTTGGATATTATTAATGCACTAAAAATTGGGGTTTGAAACTTTCTTGAGTTGAACATAATCATAAAATGATTATTGATACTTCACTAAAGATAATAACACCTTCCTACTAGCATATTACACTCCCAAGATCATCACAGAAAAAAAACTCATTAAAGAAGGCTCCACCATCAATTAAATCAAGATTTGAGTTGTTAATCTCCTACTCAATATATTGGCGATCGCATTCCATTTCCCAATATTATAAGAAATATCAAAATAAAAAATCTAGAGATACTCAACCAAAAAAAAATCCTATTCATATCCCTTTAAGTGAAAATATTATTCAAAGTTTTATGCTCCAAATATACTATAAATCGCTCCCCAAAGAGAGAGTGACATCATTTTTGGAGTTCATGTATTACCATTTCCTGTTCAAGATATTGGGTAGATTAGTTCTTCTTATAATTTTATAACTAGTGATATCCATAGGATACCACTTGATTTCCTTACATCAAGACACACCCCAAACCTCTGCTAGAATCATCATATAAAACACCATAACATGAACCTGGTTCAGAAAAAATATAACTAGATCCAAAATTAAACTCACCTACTTTTCCTAAAAATTTATCTAAAACTTTTTATTCCACTAAACATTTACACACTTATGGGTTAAAACTATTAGTGGATATGAAATTTTGTAAAAGTACTAAACAAACCACTTGTAATAAATAGACAATCCAAAAAATCTCTAAATCTCAAACACATTTATAGGGTAATTCCAAGAAATTACTTCCTAAATAGTTTCATGATATACTGATACACCCCTCTCAGATATAACATTCCCCATATATTTTACCTCTTACATAAAAAATCAGGCATTGAAAGCTTACCATATAGAAAATTATCTCTCCATGTTCTAATGATGATATCAAAATGGTCCTGGTGCTTCTATTCTAGTGTATATTACACCAAAATATCGTCCAAAAATATGACCAGAAAAGAGTCCATGAACAGATGAAATACCTAATAAATCAATTCCATTAATATTTTAGGATCATTCATGAGACCAAATGGCATACAAATGTTAAAATGCGCATATTGGATCATAACCATTTTATTAGGTATATCCTTCACTCATACTCTCAACTAGTGGCACCTTAACCAATGGTTAATGTTGGAAAACCAATTATCCCCCACTGAGTTGATCAAATAGATTATGAATCCATGGTAATGTATACTTACTCTTAATGATAAATTTATTTTACTTTTGATAATCCATAGAAATTAAAAGGATCATTTTTTCCTGCTTGGAAAGGAGGATAGGCAAAGACGAAGGTGATACAATAGGATGAATAAATCAATTTTCCTCAAGATCTTTTATCTAGACTTTAAGATCTATTAAATCATAATATTCCATGTGAAAAGATATAATAGATATATGTATATTAACATGGATCATTTTAATAGTTAATTCGACCTATCTCTTTGGTGGTAACCATTAAAATCATTATGAAAGACCATGTAATCTTCACTCACCATTTTCAAAAGTGGAATGATCAAACAAGGGTTAGAAAAATCAACCAAAACCTATATCAACTGGCATGAGATCCCTCCATCATAAGGTACAATTGACCCTGATCTCCAATACACTAAATCCCACTCACACTAAAAATATGAGAGACTCTAATGGGAGATATAAACTATACTCAATGAAGATAAAATTTTATTTGGTTCTTAATGCTAATCATCTGATCCATTTCATGAATTTGGTCACATATATCAAAATCAAGAACTAAGGAATCTAGAACGACATCAAAGTCATTTATCTTCACCGGATATATGGGATAATTGAAATATCATTCAGACCTATTTCCTAAATCCATGGAAATATACAACAATAATTACATAAGATCAAAACTTAATCCCAAAACACCAACCAATATTAATGATATAAGTGAATGAGTAACAATTATATCAAATAAATCCAATACTGTGGAGGATGAAATAAATATATTACATATAATAGTAGCAAACCTTGACTCATATTCATCTAGTACATACTCTACTATCTAAATATGTATGTTCAAAACACCACCATGATATTTCATAGCAATATGAACATTCCCATCAGCATGAGGATGAGACCCACCACCCATGGAAGCATCACAACAAGCCTATAAACCCTTAAAAAGATCGGATCAATCCATGCTACCTTGTGATATCCTCCCCTAAAAATTCCTATGGAGAGAAATTTGACCACAAATAAGAAAATTCATTGGATACTTCATAAATTTAGTCTTAGTATGTCTAAGATCTTCACATTGATAGCATATAACCTGATTTTATCATGATTAAGCACCTGAAACTTGTCTAGAATAAAACAAGGTAGCCATGCATTTCCTTTTCTTGCTAGAAGACAAACCTTGGTTAAAAATATTAGTAATCAAATCTCCATATAAAACTATTTTCCCTACTATCTCTACCTTATCCATATTCAATTTATCTACCATATCCTCTAAGTTAAGAAGGCATAAGATAATCCTCATCAACCAAACATCATCCCTTAAATCCATCTTGAAACTCTAATCCTTTAGGTAATAACTTGTAACTAGATCATGTGTTAGTTTTATTGACTCAGTGAAATGGGTGGGATTCACAAAAACTGTATGCTCCCCTTGATATATGGTCAAAAATTATTGGGTCTTCTCTACATGAAAAATTTTAGGATAAAATATATGGTTGACTATAGTTCCTAAGGAATCCTATATAAGATCCTAAAGTAATTTATCTTACATGATAGAGTCCCAAAATATCCCTCTTAGTCTCTCAAAAACGTCTTTGGAAAACCCCACATTATATTCCTCAATATTTGTTACGATGTGGAGTATCAACTCAATCCACTCAATAAATTCTTCTTATTCTTGTTGTTATTTTTCTCCTTCAAAGATATGAGTATTATTCTTGGTAAATCCTATTCTACGATCCACCACTCATCCTTGGTTTCAGATACTCTCTTGATCCATTTTTTGAATGGTGTATATTATATCTCCTCCAATGTAGGGTCCACTATAGTATTTTCTTGCAAAAAGTATCTTGAAACATCCTCTATCAGATTAAAATTATCTATTTGTTTAGGTATTGTACAATAAACACAATATAATAACCAATTTATTTATGGGAAACTCCAAAATCACAAGACCACATCATGTATCCATATAAATGCCTTTAAACATCAAGAATTTAAATATAATCAATGATTCCATAAATGAAACTCCAAAATATTTGAAGGAATATGTCTATTTAAAGAAACCACAAATATTTGATATTCAAATATAATCAAATAGAAAGTATCAAGAATAGTAAAAATCCTAGACCAACCATGGAAACTCAATGTTAGGCATGAATGTGAGCTGCTTAAGAACCCTTCCACACTGAACATCTAAATTTTGATGGTCCTTATATCATTTTTATAAGAGACCCTGAATCAAAACATTGTAGTTCTGTAATAATTTAGGATGGCTATATTTTCTAATACCATTTTATAATGAACCATACCATGATAACTAGATTGGTCACCCAAGAAGGATCGCTACAAGGTAAGCATCAAAAAAACAACCAAACATGTCTCATGTATAACCAAAACAAGGAAAACCAATAGAGTATGTAGTAGATGAAATATTACATATCCATGAGATATAAAAATTCAATCCCAAACGGAAGAAACTAAAAGAAAAATAATACAAACAATGACCAAAGATACATGTGATTATCCATCACCACAAAATAGGCTTGTGTTGAAGTTATTGATAGCTAACAGAAGATGGTGAACTATATGATTCCCTTACAATTACATTAGAACAACAAAAACACATCTACAGACACATAAATTCAAAATTAGGGTCAGTGCACAAATCCCAAAATGATTTCACCAAATAATCTATATAATGTCTAATAAAAAATAGTTTTATCATTATAAAATCTAGTTTAAAAATCATTTAAATAAGATAAATCATTTTATAAAAACAAAAAATCCTTTGTTTTTGCCTAAAATAAATTAATATTATCCCAAAAATAAAAACAAAAAAAATTTATATGAAATCATGTGAGCATAATAAAAACCATCCATGGATTGGTCATAATATAAATAACTTGGAAATCCAACCATGAAATAAACCATCTTGTGTGAAACCAAGCATAAATGAAAAATCACAAGATTTTTCTCTAACCTATGGGAATATGTACTTGACCTAAAAAGATTTATAAACAATGTAAATTGGATCCAAATGATATTGAGTACCAAAATGGTCTTTCAATATCACAAACCCCCTAGTGGAATTATACACACTAAAGAGACATGTCCATTTTAGGATGCAACCAAGGTTCTGAATGTGTTATTCTTTCCAAAATCTCTATAAAAACCTTTATCACGATTTATAAATAATTTTTCAAAGTGAATAATCTCTTATTCAAATCTTGAAACCCCATTTGTAATTCAAAACCCAGATTTATGTCTTTTCATCCATATATAGTGTCTCGAAAACCATTTCCTAATAAAATATCATTAACACATAGATCTCATAAAGAAAATACCCCATGATATTAAATCCAACCTTTTCATAACATAAACTATGAAATTGAAAAATAATATTATGTTATTAAAGAATTAAAACCTTTCTATAGAAATACATACCTCATGAATGGATAGGAATCACTAAGAATCAATATAGAAAATCCTATGGTTGATCAGAATAAAATAGGGGATTCGAAGCCTTAAAAATTATCTTTTGAGATCCTAAGGCTTAAGGGATAAATTTGGAGAAGAACTAGTCTAGAGGGAGTCCTAGAATTTATATACATTCCATAAAATATAATAACAGAGTGTAGCTTATCATACTACGATGTATCCATAAACACTTTGACAGAATTTTCCCCCATCATGGTGCAATAGGGGCTAAAATAGGAGGGACCGAAACAAAAGGCTTGGAACTAGGAAACAACTCTTTTATACAAAATTGTGTCTGAGTTCTACAGTCATAGATCCTATTTTCAAGGAAATAATTTATACCATAACCAGATACACAACATCGTAGGTGTTATAATTTTATAAAACCCAAAAAAAACACTTTATAGTACAGCACATTGTAGCCTCTACCACCATGTCATAGGGCACAATCACCTAGAATTCCAATAATATAATTGGGTCACCATAGTGAATCAATGCCAAATATGGTTGTATCTCAAAAAAGTCATCTCTTGGACTCTTATTCATATCCATTAAGACCACTCTATAGTGAGTATGTCCCATGCCACATCAATCATATACATGTTGGATTACCCTTTTAAGAAAAACTAAATTCTCCAAAAAATCCAAAAAATACCCCAAAATCACCAAAAAATGGTGAAAAAAACCAATGATTTGGAATATATGTGATATGGTGATGGGATGTCATATACAATCTCATTATTTACTGTGATGTTTTATGATTAAGTTTTATATTATAAAATTTTAGGCCCTAAATTTCAATAAGCTCATAAGTTGAAATATAATCTAGTTATTCCTATAGAATACATATTTTACATTCATTTTCATCTTTATAAAAACTCAAGAGGTAAAAATAATAGTTTTAATTAAAATATATGTTATTTCTATCTTCGGTTGAATACCCTTTTTCTTTAATGAATATGTTTTCTGAAAATATTTTGGAGAATGTATTATATTTTATCATATGATTTTTTAAATTAAATTTTCTTACGTTTTACTCTTTTAAAAATATTTTAAGAGGAATATTACTTTAATTTTCCAATAGAGGTATTTTTTTGATTTTTTTACAAAAGTATAAAATGTATTTTTTTCTTTTAACATATATTTCATAGATAAAATTTTTACTTTCATAACCACTCAATGATTTAATTCTTCCATTATATGTTTCCAAGGTTATTTTCAAAGATAAATTTTCCAAAATATTTTGATCATTTTAGAATATTAAATATGTGATTTAAAATTTAAAAGGGTAATTTTTCACGAAATATTATAGTTGTTATTTTAAATGAATTATATTTTATGATATTGTCCTCTGAAATTACATATTCTTTACCAGGGATAAAATCGAAGCATATCATCCTTATTATTTTTTTATATGGTTTATAATTATGATTAATACATTTTTATGAAACCCATTCCCCTTCCATGAGTTATGCTATAATGAATTGAGTATGAAACTAATTTCTTTTCCATGGGTTATGTCATTATGAAATATTTACAAAACCCAATTATTTTTAGTGGGTTATGATATGATGATTTTTTATGATCTGTTTCCATGAATCTATAATATTTTCATTATTTTATGGGTGGGGCCAAAATTATATATCCCTCCAACTCATTGGGTAGTGATTGATATCTCATTAGATAAATAGGACTAAAATGGAGAGTGAACCAAGTTTAGTAAGTGTCTTTCCCACTATGATAGTATTGAACATGATCTTTAACAAATATGATGGAATGGTGAGTGAGCATAATCCATTGTGATAGTCTTATTAATTATCCTTGACTACTAAGAAAATTATTTTATATGTTTATGCATATGCCATAAATCAATATCTAATTCAAATTTTATTCTTTTATAAAACATGTTCTTTGATTATTTTTTGAGTCATGTCTTATAGACTACCAATATTAATATGTCTAATCAATATTGTGATCTATGATATGTATTTTATGGTTTTAAAATGTTAATCTCCTGTTCTCTTTCCCTTATGACCATTTTATACTTATGTGATCGTTTATATATCCCTTTTTTACCCTTACTAGGCATTTAAGCTCACCCTTTCTTATGTTTCCCTACCCCATTATATAAAGTGCATTATTATGTATGGTATTTCTATGAAGGTTATTATTTAGGTACAATTATGTGGGATAGGATGCGGATACCTTGTGAAATAATTTCATATGTGTCCATGTTTCCAAATATACTAGACCTGTACGATTCCTTTATGAGATATAATGTTATGTATTGAACATTGATCTAATAATATGTAATAATTATGCATGAAAACTTTGGTTCACTGTATAAATCATGGATATTATTATTAACCCTCTATGTTTCAATGTTCTGATAACATTTCATTACTTAAAAATGAAAAATTAATACAACTTTGATGACACAAAAATGAACTTGAGTTTACAAATTCATGAAAAGAAGTGTATTATCATCATAAAAATCCAATATGTCATGAATCACTGCACTATTTAATTTAATTGAAAATTAATAGTATGGATTACTTGTGAAATTTTATTTACATTAAATACTTTTAATATAAATTCATATCAATAATTAATTAATTTAAAGAATTATTTCAGTTGAGCAATAAATTGGACTTATAAAATGGTTCAAAAGTGTTTATTTGGATAGGATGTCTTCTTGGATCATTTTATAGTAGAAATAAACACAATATTCATTCCAATAATGAATCTAGATGCACACACAATTCTCCAAAACTATTTTAAGGTCCAATCATGTAGGTGATGTCAAAGCCTTACCTTACTGAAAGTATCACTTCATGCATAGGAAACTAGTCAGAGTTGTTCTATAATATTTCTCACACCTGACATGAAGAATCTCTTAGTGGTTCAATTTTTCATTCTAAATTTCAATTATTATTTATTTTTTTCAAAAAACTATCATAAAAGGGAAAATTATAAAAACATGTGTTCATTTAAATTCAATCTTTAAACAAATATATATAATACTATAATTCATGCAAACATTTAAAATTATATATAACACCAACATCAATGTTTTATACAAGAAAATAATTTGAATAATATTAAAAAATTAAATAAATTAAAAATATATATAATAAAACCTTATAGTTGAGGATATACAATATGAAACATTATAACTCATAACCCGCCTATATTTCCTTGAATAATTGTAATCAATTCATCTATTTTTATTCCTCACAACTTAAAAACCTAAAAAATTCTATGCAGGTCCTCTAACCACCTTAATTATTATGAATGATATAAAATTTTCCCATTAAATATAAAACCAAATTTCAAGGATCAATCTCTAGTAAAACTGTGGAACTAGAACATTTCCATTACACTGATAGGATCTAGAATGGACCCAAAAATATAATTCCAATTCCAAGACAAGATAATTATAATTATTATCTTTTTTATAATACATTTTGAAAATTACTTAAAAAATATTATTTCACAATATTTTCACTTATATAACTTTATTTATTTTGATATTAATGTGTTTGAATAGGCTTAACCCATTTGAATGCGAGTAACCATATATATGAGTTAATAACATGTAAATGGTTTAAATACAGCATAATGAGAAGCCTGAAATTTATTCCAAATTTAAATAATATCTTCCATAATGTAATCAATTAATATAAGAGTGAAAATTTAGTGATATATTATTGTTCAATAATTAATCAAAATTTATGACTATATATTAACAAAAAAAATAAATTTAAAATTACATATAATATAGTTACTTTTAAATAATGAAATAGACTATGACATAAACAAGAAACACTACAAGTTTGTAATCACATAAATAAATCATTGTGATGTTTGATATATAAATGAAACTCAAGATAGATATAAAATGAAATATATATTATAAATAATTAAATCTATAAAAACAGGACATTCATTGTAAAAACACTTATAATGATTAGATTAAAGATTCCACCAAATTATAAATGTAATAAAATGAATATAATGAATTTATGCATCAATGTGATTTAGAATAACACATTAATAATGGATTGGTAATCACATATCAATCAAGAAAAGACACAATATTGATCCATTATACACACTAAATCAAAAAATAAATTGTGGCCAAATAAAAAATAGATATGAATTATTTATATAAGTTTTAACGAATCTCCATCTAATAATTTTAATGTGGGTGTATTCATATGTAAGAAATTTAATATCCACTAGTTAACGGTTTAATATTTCTATGTGGATGGTTTTTTTAGTACAATATATAGAGTAAAAACATTTTTGTTCAATTAAAATTACATTCATACATATAATAAGACTATCAAAAAAGTCTATTCAATCTAGATTTCAATAAAGGGACAATGAATCATCATGGGGAACTTACACCTATTATTTCAATATCAATTACATATTTCATTTACATTATAAAGTTCTCTCTTTAAAAGATACTACATAAAAAGGGTTCATCACTTTTATGATGACTTCTATGATGTTATTATCCATGAGTAGTGAAATTTAAAGTAAATTCATCCACTTAAAATTCATGAATCATAATTGAGAAATTGTAATAAAAATTTCACATTTTCAACTTATAACATGTTCTTAACTGTAAATACCCATAAATTTCAAGGAAATTTTGTTTATCTTAAATTATTTGGAATTTTATGAGTACGCAGTTTCTGATGGCACCTGATTCGGAGGCCTGGTGTGCCCGGAATAATTTTCTCAAGTTTTGTTAAGCTTAAATTAACGTGCGTAAGCAGTTTTCCTGAAAAAGTGGAATAACTCTTAAATGGTTACTCGAATCAAAAATATGAGGACACCGTTGTGCTCAGGATAGAGATTTTACCCTAGGTGTGACTTAAGTTTAGTCGGCGCAGGACTCCTGTGAGAAAACCCGAAAATGGAATAACAGTAAATAAAATAATTAAATAAAGTTATTTTATTTTTCAAATTCTTATAACTCACAAATGGTTACTCGGATTAGAAAACTGAGACCACCGCTGAACTCGTGAGGGTATTCTTCCTTTAAGAAGATACTAACTTTGGTTGACGCGAGCCACCTGAGAAAGTTAGTTTTTGGCTGTAAATAAAATAATTAAGTGACAATTATTTTATTGTAAAACTCATAACTTATAAACGGTAACTCGAATTGAAAATCAAGGAGTACCGTTGAGTTTGTTGGGGAATGTTTCTCCTAGGTAGATCCTAACCATGACCGCAGTTGGTTGAGGGTTTCTGATAATAATTTTCCAAACTTTTTTTCAGGTACGTTCAGTAAACGTACGAGCAGTGTTTTATAACTTTTGAATCGGTGCTCGAAATCAAATTCTGAGGGCACTGTTGAACTCACAGTGCCGATATTCACTTAAGAAAACTTTCACCTCAATGGCGGATGATCGGGTATGAAAGTTAGTTTTTGGGGTTTTACGTGGGTTAATAAAATAAAATAAGTGAATAATTTATTTTATTTTGTTAAACACATGTAGTGTGGATAAAGTTCTTAGAAGCTCCACTTGGGAGTTGGTGGTGGAACCGCCACACCTTAACCTCCCATTTAATGGGGAGGGAGAAGAAACCTCTCAAACCCCCCCATCGATTAATTTTATATGTCGGCGTAAAATTAATTTCACTCAATTAATTTTATGGGTCAAAGTAAAATTAATTTTTGTCAGTTAATTTTATGTGTCGATGTAAAATTAATTACTCTCAATTAATTTTATGAGTTGACGTAAAATTAATTTTTGTCAGTTAATTTTATTAGTCGACGTAAAAATTAATTGATGTGATTTAATTTTATGTGTCGGCGTAAAATTAATTGATGTCAATTAATTTTATGTGTCAACATAAAATTGATTCATGTCATATGTTTTGACGCAGGCTATGTGGGGGAAACTTCTTGGCGTCCTCCACTATTTAAGTAGTGTCAACGCACCTCTTAAATTGTGCCAACACAATTTAATTCGCCCTACCCCCTTTTTAAATTAAGTAACTGCATCGTTGGAATTTAGGAAGGTTAAAAATAAATGAACCGTCATAAATTCAATGATGGTTACAAACCTCTCCCCCTCTTCTATATATCGGGAGCTTGGGAGAAGGTTTTGGGATGGCTTCACCAAGAGACGAAGCGCTGGTAAAGAATTGAGACACCCAACACTTGGGGAAATCATATCCTCTCCAATGAAGAATGCGAAGAATGTCGACGCCACCCTCGGCTTCATCCTTCCCGATGTTGACGGAACGACGCCCGTCTACCGCGAAGTCGTCTACCGCGACACCGACGAACGCCGTCTTTGAGGTAGGGGTTTGATTCTATGTTCGTGAATATTTGGGCTTTCCTGGTTAATCTTTTAGCTACTTGCTATCGATTAACGGGAGGGGGTCGGACCGCCCAAACACATCCGACCCTCCTCCCTTTTTACTATTTTCCTTCGTTGTAGATTGGAACGGAGACGGCGTGGTGTCGTCGCACTGTGCGGAAACGAGGGAACCACGGCGAAGGAGCGCGGCGCAGTCGCGCCGCGCCGTTAAGGCCGAAAGAGGCTGCGGCCCGAGAAGGGGTCGCGGCGGAGGGGCGTGGCACCGTCGTGCCGCACCGGATCATCTTGAAGGGTTTTGGACGAGGCGGTCCACGGCGGAGGGGCGCGGTGCCGACGCACCGCGCCAATCGAAGAAGTGTCTTGGCTTAAGGCCGCGGTGGAAGACTTGGAGGCGGCAGGATAAAACCAGCTACCGGCGCTTGGAGGGTGGCACTGCGGGGTCCCTCAGCGGTGACATCGGCCGGCCAACCAGGCCAGTCATTTATAATTCTGGGGGTCGTAATCCCCGGTGGTGGACAGGCGGTCCCCCCACGTGGTGTCGTCGTTACAAGGTGAGGGGGCAGCACCCCCCCCCCCCCTTCACACTGCTCGGTCATAGAACGAGCGCCCAGCCGAGCCGGGCCACTCGCACTAGGCCAGGGCGCCCATCTGCTTGGTCGGGCCACCCACCGGGCCGGACTCGGACCTTGGCCGGGTTGACCCGGTTCGGGCTGACCCAGGGGGTTTTGGGCCGGGTCGGTCCGGGCCCAAACCCCCCTAAAAGCGGGTAGATTTTTTCAAACGCCCGTAACTTGGGCTATGGACCTCTGATTGGTGCACCGTCAATTGTGACGCCATCCTTGGATTGAGTCGGTCATTTCAGTATATTACACCCAAGGTTTCAGAGAATTTGGGTACGGTCGGGTTGCATCGAACACGAAACCAACCGGTTCCTCAGAGCGGAAACACCTATAACTTGAGCTCTAGACGTCCGATTGACGTGTCGTCAACTTTGTTGGATTCCTCTTAGTGAGACGGACCTTTGGGCTTACTCTGCTCGAGGTTTGGATGCAGTTGGAGTATGTTCTGGTTGGATTGTACCCGAAATCCAACTGGGCCCCTGGAACAAAAAGGCCGATAACTTTCAGACCAGACGTCTGTTTGACGAACTATCAGTGGAGTTGGTGATAACGTCGAGAAATGGTCCCTATGAGTATACCCTATGTGATTTTTGGGTAAATTTGAGATATCGTCTGGTTGTTTTGTACATGAAACCAACTGGGCCCTTGGGACGAAAAGGCTAATAACTCACAGACCAGGTGTCCGATTGATGCGTCATCTGTTGCGTTAAGACTCCTATGACGAGGCGGCCCTTTGAGATACTTCTTCGTGGGACTTTGTGATACTTGGAGTATCGACCTGTAGCTCGTGGAGCGGACCCTCCCGGAGATGAGCGTACGGAGTACGAAGACCGTGTAGCTGGTTGAGACCTGATGATTGTTTGTCCGATTCGATTCGGAGTGACTGGCATAGCCTAGTGGGGAGCACTAATTTGTGAGTTGGCAGACCCATGGCGGAGGAGCACTACTTTGTGAGGTGGCAGACCCACGGTACTCGACAGGAGGAGTACCTCTGTAGGCTATGAGGGGGAGTACTACTGTGTGAGGAGGAAGACCCATGGCGGAGGAGCACTACATTGTGAGGTGGCAGACCTGCGGTAAACAACAGGAGGAGTACCTCAATAGTATTAGGTTAGTGAGCAGTACCTCGGAGTTGTGACAGGATCATTGTACTTGTCAGAGATGGAGCTCTTCAGCAGTTACGGTTTCGATAATGAAAATCCAAGTTTGATCTGATTCATTGACCTTTTTGTTTTCATCATGATTGAGATGGGTTACTAGATAACTTAGGTATATGTATGGGAATATACCTAAGTAGTGGTTATCCATCGACTTCATATCTGTGTGACACCTCGTGGTTGAGATCAGTTACTTGGTAACTTAGGTATAATTATGGGCTTATACCTAAGTAAGGGTTATCGGTTGAGAACTTTCTTTGTGATTATCCTTGTAGGATTTAGTGAGACCTTGAGGGTCTCGGGGTCCCTGCTGAGTATCGTATACTCACCCCTGTACGGACTTTTCCAGCACCTCATTGTGTTGGTTGCAGACGACAGACATCATTGGTCATGGTTGAAGCTTGTAGAGCTGGACGGTACCCTGAGGTGGATCTCACGACGAGTCGGTACTCGGAGGTGGATCTCACGATGAGTCGGTACCCGGAGGTGGATCTCACAACGAGTCGATACCCGGAGGAGACGAATAGACGTAGAGTGCTAAGGAGGACATCTGTACCTACCCTTCAGGTAGGAACCCGGAGGACGATCGAGGAGCTTCTTTTCACCTTTCAGCTGTTGTCCTTTGAGTTGTACTTTACTTTCAGTTGTAGCTGTATCTTTATTTTGGGCTTGTATTTCCGACCCCTCGTACTTTCATCACGTTTGTTATAATACTTTACTTAGTGTAGCTTCTGCTTGTACTCTGTTTGTGTGTGCTTTCGTTTCTTAAAGGCAATGCCTTCCGTTTTGATTGGGATTTACGCCTTTGGTTCTAGTCACCTGCCCATGGCCTATGGAAGGCGGGCCTGGGGTAGTCACGGCACAGGCCCCGACGACGGGTCGTGACAAATTGGTATCATTGGAGTTAGTTCTACTGCAGAACTCGGGACTCTGTCCTTTCCTTTCTATGAAGCAATAGTGTTAAGGGTACCGAGTGTGGTCTTCAGTTCAGGGAGTCCAGTGTTGGTGTGGCGGACAACGTATCCATACACCAAGACCCTGAATACTGATTTCCGACTTTGTGCAAGAAAAAACTAATTGCGTGTATATTTCCAAGAGTTTTAAATTCAACTCAAACCAGGTCAGCTCACTAGGTATAAATCATTTGACCTTGTCATGTATGTTTCTTTTAGGATGTCATTCCATGGACGACCAGCTAGAGATAAGAGGGATGTATGTACTGACAGCTTGTCGAGCGACGAGGCCTCTATACAGGGCCCTCTTACAGTTGAGGCACCAGCGATGCTACTAGACGTTGGGCCACCGATGCCACCATCCCCAACAGCAGGCGATGCACGCCACTTAAGCACGCTGCACAAGTTCCAGCTCCAGAGGCCACCTAGGTTTCGCGGAGAGATGGACCCACATGTGGCTAAGGATTGGCTGGAGGCTATGGTGAGAGTTTTCAGGATAGTGGGTACACCAGCAGACTTCATGGTGATCTTTGCTGCCAGCCTCCTTCAGGAAGCAGCAGATAGATGGTGGAGCTGGATGCTCCATTTTTGTGTTGATATGACCTTCACATGTGGAGACTTCGAGACCTTCTTCAGGGTGGAGTTCATACCAGTGACTCTACACTTCGAGCATGATCAGAAGCTGATGCCTTTGTCGTAGTATTTTCCATCAGTAGCTGAGTCATCTGTAGGTAGTAGACAGATGATGCAGGGGTCTAAGAGGACCAGACCAACAGGTGGGAGACCTCGAGATATAGGTTTGGTTGTGTGAGGCACGCGAAACAGATCCAGCCACACGAGGAGCAGGAAGTGTTATGAATGCAGCAGGAAGGGTCACATGGCCTGTGACTGTCCGAATCCCCGTATAGTTGATCCGTAGGCATTGGAGGAGCCACCAAGACAAAAGTAGCGGCGGGTGCTTCAGCAACAGCCGAGCCGTGGACAAGGCAGTAGAGCTCTTGAAGCAGGTGGACAGGAGTGGAACTAGTGGATTCCTTTTGTTCCTTGTACTTCTAGTTCCATGTTGCTATTGTATTTGTGTCTTTGTACTTAGAGTTGTCGTAATAAAAGACACTTATCTTTGTGATGTTTGCTTTCCTACCCATTTTTTTGGTTAATACTGAGAGGTCCCGGTTAAAACTGTTGACTTGACCCTCAATTTTGAGATACCTACTGGAGGAGACCCAGTGACCACACACTGATGCAGACAGTGTGACTCAACCCTTGGAGGCGAGAGTAACGGTTGGATCTTTTGGTAGTAGTGCAGAGGCCTTATGATGTCATCCTTGGTATGGCTTAGTATCATCCATGTCGAGATTGACTGTATTAGGCAAAGAACGTGGTTTATCCTGGGGATGAGACCAGATTTCTCTTATCGACAAAGAAGAAATCTTAGCAGCTCTTGTAGGACCCGAGAAGGTTCAGGCCATCCAGGAGGTGGAGACCACTAGAGTTCGAGGATGGAGACCACGTTTTCTTACAGGTCTCACCTCGACGTGGATTACGAAGTTTTGGCAGGGGTGTCAAGTTATCTCTGTGCTACATCATACACTTCTAGGTCCTCAACAGGGTAGGGAGGTGGTTTACCACTTGACCCATCCACCTTAGTTTCACCAGGTGCACGAAGTTTTTTTCCACGTATCTCAGCTAAGCAGATATGTGCACGACCCGACGCATATCATCAACCATGGGGAGCTGAACATCGATGACGGAGCAACTTTTGTAGAGGTCCCGGTAGAGATCGAGGATTGACAGGAGTGGGTCCTACATAGACGGTCGATTCCTCTAGTGCGCATCAGATGGAAGCACGGGAACCTCCAAGAGAGCACATGGGAGCGGGAGGCTCAGATGCATGCACAGTACCCCCTATTGTTTCCCTAGTTTTTTATGTAGCTTTACGGGGACATAAAGCCCTAAGGTGGGAGTAATGTAAAGACCCGTAAATTTCAAGGAAATTTTTTTTTCTCTTAAATTATTTGGAATTTTACGAGTACGCAGTTTCTGACAGGACTTGATTCTGAGGCCTGGTGTGCCCGGAATGATTTTCTGTATTTTTGTTAAGCTTAAATTAACGCGCTTAAGCAGTTTTCTTGAAAAGTAGAATAACTCTTAAACGGTTAGTCGAATCAGAAATCTGAGGAGACCGTTGTGCTCAGGATGGCGGGTTTACCCTAGGCGTGACTTAAGTTTAGTCGGCGCAGGCCTCCTGTGAGAAAACACGAAAATGGAATACCCATAAATAAAATTATTAAATAAAGTTATTTTATTTTTCAAATGCTTATAACTCACAAACGGTAACTCGGATTAGAAATCCGAGACCACCGCTGAACTCATGAGGGTATGCTTCCTTTAAGTAGATACTAACTTTGGTCGACGTGAGCCACCTAAGAAAGTTAGTTTTTGGTCGTAAATAAAATAATTAAGTAACAATTATTTTATTGTAAAATTTATAACTTCTAAACGGTAACTCGAATTGAAAATCTGAGAGTACCGTTCAGTTTTTTGGGGCGTGTTTCTCCAAGGCAGAGCCTAACCTTGACCGCAGTTGGTTGAGGGTGTTTGACAATAATTTTCCTAACTTTTTTTCAAGTACGTTCAGTAATCGTACGAGCGGCATTTTATAACTTTTGAACTGGTGCTCGTAATGGAATTCTGAGGGCACCGTTGAACTCGCAGTGCCGATATTGGATTAAGAAGACATTCACCTCAATGGTGCATGATCGGGTGTTAAAGGTAGTTTTTGGGGTTTTACGTGGGTTAATAAAATAAAATAAGAGAATAATTTATTTTATTTTGTTAAACACATGCAGTGCGGATAAAGTTGTTAGAAGCTCCACTTGGGAGTTGTGGTGGAACTTCCACACCCTAACCTCCCATTTAATGGGGAGGGAGAGGAAACCTCTCAAAAACCCATCAATTAATTTTATATGTCGATGTAAAATTAATTGCACTCAATTAATTTTATGGGTCGACGTAAAATTAATTGTTGTCAGTTAATTTTATGTGTCGATGTAAAATTAATTGCTCTCAATTAATTTTATGAGTTGACGTAAAATTAATTGTTGTTAATTAATTTTATAGGTCGACGTAAAAATTAATTGCTGTGATTTAATTTTATCTATCGACATGAAATTAATTGATGTCAATTAATTTTATGTGTCAACATAAAATTGATTCGTGTCATATGTTTTGACGCAGGCTATGTGGGGGAAACTTCTTGGAATCCTCCACTCTTAAGTAGTGTCAACGCACATCTTAAATTGCACCAATGCAATTTAATTCGCCCGACCCCCTTTTTAAATTAAGTAACTGCATCATTGGAATTTAGGAAGGTTCCAAATAAATGAACCATCATAAATTCCACAATGGTTACATACCTCTCCCCCTCTCCTATATATAGAAAGATTGGGAGAAGGTTTTGGGATGGCTTCATCAAGCGACGAAGCACTGGTAAAGTATTGTGACGCCCAACACTTGGGGAAATCATATCCTCTCCAACAAAGAACGCAAAGAACACCGACGCCACCCTCGGCTTCATCCTTCCCGACGTTGATGGAACGATGCCCGTCTACCGCGATGCCGTCTACCGTGACATCGACGAACTCCTTCTTAGAGGTAGGGGTTTGATTCTATATTCGTGAATATTTGGGCGTTCCTCGTTAATCTTTTAGTCGCTTACTATCGATTAACATGAGGGGGCCGGACCGAACAAACACGGTCGAAACTCCTCCCTTTTTACTATTGTCCTTCATTGGGGATTGGAAGAGAGATGGTGTGGTGCCGTCGCACCGCCCGGAAATGAGGGAACTGCGACGTAGGAGCGTGGGGCCGTCACACTGTGCCGTTATTGCTGAAAGAGGCCGCAGCCGGAGCAGGGGCCGCGGCGGAGGGGCGCGGCACCATCACTCCATGCCGGAGCATCTTGAAGGGTCACGGCCGGGGCGGGCCGCGGCGGAGGGGCGCAGTGCCGACGCACCGTGCCGATCGAAGAAGGGTCGCGGCCTAAGGCCGCGGTGGAAGACCTGGAGGCGTCCAGATGAAACCAGTCACCGGCGCTTGGAGGGCGGGACCGCGGGGTCCCGCAGTGGTGGCACCGGTCGGCCAACCGGGCCATTCGTTCAGAATTCTGGGGCTCGTAACCCCCGGTGGTCGACAGGCGGTCCCCCCACGTGGGGCCGCTATTACCAGGCGAGGGGTCAGCACCCCCGCTTCGAGCCACTCGGTCACAGACCAAGCGCCCAACCGAGCCGGCTTTCTCGCGCTGGGCCAGGGTGCCCAGCCTCTGGGCCGGGCCGCGCCCAAGTGGGCCGGACCCGAACCCGAGTCGGGTCGACCCGGTTCAGGCCGACTCAGGGGGTCTTGGGCCGGGTCGGTCCGGGCCCAAACCCCCCTAAAAGCGGGCAGATTTGTTCAAACGCTCGTAACATAGGCTGTGGACCTCCGATTGGTGCACTGTCAGTTGCGACGCCATCCTTGGATTGAGTCGGTCGTTTTGGTATATTACACTCAAGGTTTCAGAGAACTTTGGGTATGTCCAAGTTGTTTCGAACACGAAACCAACAGGGTCCTTGGAGCAGAAACGCTTATAACATGAGCTCCAGACGTCCAATTGACCTGCCGTCAACTTTGTTGGATTCCTCTTAGTGAGATGGACATTTTTGCTTACTCCACTCGAGGTTTGGACGTAGTTTGAGTATGGCCGGGTTGGATTGTACATGAAATTCAAACGGGCCCCTAGAACGAAAACGCCGATAACTTTCAGACCAGACGTTTGTTTGACGAACCGTCAGCGGCGTTGGTGATCACATCGAGAAAAGGTCCCTATGATTATACCCTATGTGAGTTCGGGGTATAGTTGAGATACAGTCAGGTTGGTTCGTACACAAAACCAACCGGGCCCCTGGGACGAAAAGACTAATAACTCTCAGACCGGGCGTCTGATTGACGCGTCTTCGGTTGCGTTGAGACCCCTATGACGGGGCGGTCCTTTGAGATACTTCTTCGTGGGACATTGTAATACTTGGAGTATCGACCTGTAGCTCGTGGAGCGTACCCTCCCGGAGACGAGCGTACGGTGTACGGAGACCGTATAGCTGGCTGAGACCTGATGACTGCTTGTCCGATTCGATTCAGAGTGACTTGCATAGCCCAGTAGGGAACACTACATTGGGAGGTGGAAGACCCATGGCGGAGGAGCACCACTTTGTGGGGTGGAAGACCCAAGGTACACAAAAGGAGGAGTACCTCTATAGGATGTGAGGGGGAGAACTACTGTCTGAGGTGGCAGACCCATGGCGGAGGAGCACTACAATGTGAGGTGGCAGACCCACGGTACTCGATAGGAGGAGTACCTCAGCAGTCTTAGGTTAGTGAGAAGTACCTCAGAGTCGTGAGAGGATCATTGTACTTGTCAGAGATGGAGATCTTCAGAAGTTACGGTTTCGATAATGAAAATCTTGGTTTGAGCTGAGTCGTTGACCTTTTTGTTTTCCTCATGATTGAGATGGGTTACTAGATAACTTACGTATATGTATGGGCATATACCTATGTAGTGGTTATCCGTCGACTTCATATCTGTGTGACACCTCTTGGCTGAGATGGGTTACTTGGTAACTTAGGTATAATTATATGCTTATACCTAAGTAAGGGTTATCTGTTGAGAACTTTCTTGGTGATTATCCTTGTTGGATTTAGTGAGACCTTGAGGGTCTCGGGGTCCCTGCTGTAACGCCCCGACCCCAGCTACCCAGAGCCGGTGCATTACTTCATAACATTGGCATGATCACAAAAGATCAAGTCTCGAAAGACCGATTAGTTTAGTAGCCTTGGAAACACTAGAGACATTCATAAATGGTACATTACATCATAAGGTAAAAAACTACAATAACAAAGTCTTCATAGTCCACACTCATATCCTCTTCTGACTATCCCTGCAGGTCATTCATAAAATACTTCTTCACATCCTGGAAAATATTAAAACATTGAAAGGGGTGAGCTCAGATGCTCAGTAAGGATAACAATATTGCGGAATCTTTCATAAATAAACATTAACATTTAAGGCAATGTATAACTAAAACAAAAGCCTTTTAAACTTGAACTTCAACATAATATGGCAAAACTAAAATGAGATAATGCCATTCACTTCTTCACATGGATATTCTACTGGTCGAATAATCACATGCAATATCAATAACCACTTTCATAATGAGGGAATGTATAATGCCAGACATTCTGAAACATTTTGTCAAGGCCTCGGCCAAGACGTCTAAAATGATTAAGGCCTCGGCCAAAACCATAAATAAAATTGGGAAAGGATCTCGGCCAATTCCACGTCTAGTTGTCTCATGAGACCTACCGATGCATCGAGGAGCTATAGCGGGCTCCACCCGTCACTTATTAAGTCCAATACATTCCTCATATGAATAGGTTTAAACATATCATAAACCATAACATAATCGTATCACATAAAACATGCATAAAGGAAACATAACATTTCCACATTTCAATCACAAGATATTAATACATCACATTGATATAATAAAAACGCTTTCAAAACCATTTTCAATACCAAAATAAAATAAAGTTAAAACTTTGTATTTATTTTTCATTAAAAAAAGTGATGGCTTGTAGAGGAAGCTGAAACTCAAATAATGGTCATGGTGGCGGAGAAGTCATTTTCGCCGCATATGTACGGAAAGAAAAACATTCCCTTTTTTTCGTTTAGTAAAATGCTTCGTATAAAAAAGATTCCTTTTGAATAAACGTAAAAGTCAAAGGGGTTTATACACCGTATAAAAGAAAATTGTGTATAAAACCAAATATGCCTCAATGAAAGGAGATTGAGACGAAGTCCTTAAGAGATCATTTTTAAAATAAAATATATCTATTATGTGTATTCACTATAGGTACACATAAATAACGTAAAAATACAAAATAGGACATAATAATATCATGACATAATTTGAAAGTAGGAGATTAACCCAAAGAATAGAAGTTGGGTTAAGAAATTCCCTTACCTTGTGTCTGACTTGACTCAACCGTTCTTTAACCTCCTGAATAATAAACTAGAGTTAATATATACCTTATTAAGAACCATTTTCAATTTCATTATCCTTTTTATATCACTTATTACAATGATATGAACATTATGTAATTATTTAAGTTAATAACGGTCGTTTTGTCGATCTTTGGTACTTGAGTCAACAATAAACTTCTTATAATTACAAGTTGTTTATGTGGTAGAATATCCATTATCTCCAGAATTATATTCATTATTTAGATGTCATATATATCATATATATCCAGTATATACATTCATTTAAACATTACGTAACATTTAGAGGTAAGAAATGAAATGCACCGTTCATGGAGACGGTAAGCCGTACGTACGCATGAACGCTACTTTCATTTCTATTTAATATTTAATGGAATGAAATAATAATGATATAAATGTACAATATAATTCCAGTATAATATAGTGTATAATACCATTTACTCCATCCTTTATACATCCCACGTATGGCATTAACGATTCAAATCACTTTGAGGGGGCGGTAGTCCGCACTTTCTAAAATGAAATTATCGTGTTTACCCATAATGTAAATCATAAATTATGACATAAATGAGAAATACAGAAGCATAAGTAAAACATAAACATATTATATATCATATATAAAAATAGTTACATCTTAATGGCCACCTTTGAAGGTGTTATATGAGTGTTGAACAATCATCGTTTCGTGAGGCAAAAATTCGCCATCCACAGAAACCGTATGTTCTTTAACCATTAGATGTAGGTGTGTGTAAGTGTAGCTCGAATAATTCTTATAAAAACATCCTATTATATTGAGGATACTGGTTTTGTTACAAAATAAATGAATAAAAAGAGTTTAGGGGGTTGGAGAAGAAAAATAAAACAAAACAACATTAGAGAAGACATTACCTCAAAATCGGGTAACTCTTTTTGATTTGAGCCAAAGGATTCCTTGGGAAGAGTTATGCCCAAAGTGAGGCTTCTAGGAGTAAGAGGGGGAATTTGGGAGAGTATTTGGGCAGAGTTTGGCCGAGCCAAACGGCTTGAATGTGTAAATGAGGTGGGAGAGGTGGGGGCCTTTTATAAGTGGAGAGGAGGGGCACTCTTGGAAAGTAAAGAAAAGTCACTTTATTATAAAATTATTTTCGGATTTTAGAGGTCCCAAACTTATATAATTAGAGGCTAAGATGATAAGGGTTCTAAATCTACTCATACAATAGGTTTTTGACAAGTGTACGCATTGGATTTTACATTATCTTTCCATTTTATTTAAATCGTTAAATAATGAGGTCATCGCTGCATCATCATGATGTCATAAATAATTTAATTTATTTAATGTCTAAAAATTATAAAAAAATACTATGATGTAGGAAATCTTTTTATCTTTCTAATGAATATTTATAGTCAAAATTTTTACTTTTGTAACCCCACTTAAAAACTGTTTTAGTAAAACAACTCATGTTTGTGTCAATTTCATTTTAACATTAAATAAATATATATTAATGTCATTTTCCAACCAAAGTGGCTCCATGGGGTCCCCAAGTTGACCCATGGGTTGTCTTGGTCGGCCATGACTCATCCAATACGAGTAGGACAAGTTTCAAGCTCATATCATATTATTAAAACATTGTTTTTACCTTAAACTACACTAATTACCTCTAATCGCGATTAAGAACTTAAAAGTTACTATTCACCAAAAAATTATTTTAATCTCATTGAACCACATTTTACTTCTTAATGACAACCATGTATGTCGGATTTTTGAAAATAAAATCACAGAAGTGGTAATATTTCATTTAAACGAAAAATCAGTTATTTAACTACCACTTAGTGGTTTCACTATTCATCAAAAATTGAAGTTTTTCAGAACAATGCAAAAAATTCACCCTAAGCTATAATTGATATTCCAAATTCAAAAATGATGTCTATTTTACAAAATTCCAAACATATAAGTTTCATTAGTTAATTTTATAATTAATTCCCGTTGTCACAACAAATAGAGTGTTTTTAAGAAACAATTTATATCAAAAGATTGGAAATTGTTTATGTCCAATTTCAATGTTAAATTAATTATAATGACCACCATTGTATAAAATGGTAAAAATATATTCTAATTATACTTTAAAACCACTAAATAGTATAATTTATCACAATAAATTATTTTGATTAAAAAAGTTGTTTTAAGTATTTTTCACTATTCATAAAAAATTAGAAGTTCTCAGAAAAATACCAAAAATTCAACATAGGCTAATTTCGATATTACAAATCCAAAAATGAAGTCCATTTTGAAATATAAAATTTCTATAATTTTAAAAAGTGGTTATTACTATTCATAACGGCTACTTTAATTGGTTGTGTTGTGTGTTAGAGCTCGAGGTTGCGTACAACACACGCTATTGCATTATTCGAAGGGAAACGTACCGTGGAAGCTTGGGGTGTTAAATTCTCCCCTCATTCAATAAATTGCATCCTCGCAATTTGAAATTTTTTCTTTGAAAATAAAAGGTTGAAAAGAGAAAATACCTTTGTGTAAAACCCACATCGGAAATAAGATTAATAAAATTTAGCCTTAATAAGAGGGAAATGGAAATAAGAAAGTCACCACCAAATTATGATCTCGATAAGGAGAACATTGGTGGAAATTAGAGACATATAATTGGAGGAAAAACGTAAATATTTGTAGGGAGTGATTGAGGTCATAAATCACAATCAACTGTCAAATTGAGGGCCTCAAAGCCTTCAATCTATGTTGATTTAAAATATCATCAGTTCAACAAGACATAAGGTATTAGGATAACACATTTATTTGTTTTAATATCCCTTTACTAAAGTTTAAGAATTAATTTATTCATTGAATAAGAGATAGGTATATGTATATTTATTCTTGACAATTAGAGTTTCAACCTTCAACTCATCTTTCACTCAAAAAGATAATAGAACTCAAAAATATTATACTTATCCTAATTGTATAAGGTTCCAAATTTTAACACATACCATTTAGATTAGTAAAATTATTTTGTAATAACCAGGGACTTCCTGTAGGCTAGTGGTAGGAAATAAAGGCTTGTCGCACTATGGTTGTGGGTTCGATTCCTGCAGCTTTGTCCGACGTGACGGGTTATGCCCCACCCTGCAGGTTGTCCTTTTCCTAAAACTATAGTATTATAATATTCCAAAAATAATCTTCATAAATTTTTTAACCTTAAACAATACTATCCAAAGATCAACTTAATCCACTCCAACCTTTATAGTTATCCAAAATACCTCTGTCCAGACTTTCTATAAAAGGTCTCTTAATTCCAAAATCAATTTATCAGATTCCCCAAACAAAGTAAAGTTTCTCTTATTGTCACATACTAAAAATATAATTACCTTCATCATATTAAAACCTTACTGAGATCAACAAGTACTGTAGTACAATCCTTATATATATATCACATTATTCTAATAACCAGAATATAATCCATGATTCCAAAAGCACCAATACATTAGTTATTCCGCTTGAACTGTAGTAACAGCATAAGATTGTCCTTGATCCCTTGGCCTTTTCTGAGGTAAGTTTCCCTGACGCTTAGGACATTCATTTGCATAATGACCCATTTCTCTACAATTGTAGCATTCAACTTTGATAGCCTCTTTCTTTCCCTTGCAATCACGAGCCTGGTGACCCTTTTCTCCACATTTATAACAAACTCCCATCCCTTTTAGGCAAGTACCAGGGTGATTCTTCCCACAATTATCACATAATGGAAAATCTTTCTTTCCCTTTTTCCCTTTATCTGTCTCTTGTTCCACCGTTCTCTTCTTCTCTTGCTTTACTTTGTTGTCATAAGACTTAGAGAATTCCTTTTCTGTCTTGATAGCACACGAGACAATATCTTCGTATGATGAGAAGGATTGTGATACTAAAGCTCGACGGAGAAATGGTTTTAACCCATCAAAGAAATGATCAATCTTACTCCTTGGGTTACGTATATAATCGGCAGCATGCCTTGCTAACCTTGTAAAGCTAGCCTCATACTTTGCGACATTCTCATCCTCCTTCTGCCTCAGACTCAGAAATTGTCTTTCCATATCTGCTCGATGGTCACGAGGAAAGTATTTTTCTAGGAAAAGCTCTTTGAACTCCCTCGATTCCATATTCGATACGTCATCATCTTCCTTTGTGTTTTGAATCAGCGACCACCACTGATCGGCATCTCCAGTGAGGCGGTAAACTGCCATGACAACCTTCTCCCTTTCGCTACTCCCCAAGGCATGGAATATTTTCTCTAAGGAGTTTATCCATTGCTCAGCTACTAACGGATTTGTACCCCCGTTAAATGTTGGTGGTTGTTGCCTCATAAAGCGGTCTAACATTGATCTTCCACGTTGTGGATCAGGGTGATCCATACGAGTAAGGTTATTATTCATAACTTGAGTGAGTTGTCCCAGTATGGTATAAGTTGATCAGCACCAGTTGTATCTCCAGATCCACAATAATTATCTTGAGCAGGAGGGCAATCCCTACATGGAGTGCGTGCATTGATACGGTTTCCATTCCTTCCACTAGGCGCCATTTCTAAACAATGGAATAAACTATATTATTTTATGAATCAAAATACATAATTCCATACTTGTAAGATACTTAACAAAAATTGAACTATTTATGGATATAATCCATAAAAATGTTTTCTTTGAGGAATTATATACTCATAACCCTTCATAGTGGTTTATAAAGAAAATTATAATTATCCAAATAATATCCCCCGGGAGTGTCGTAACCAAGAGTGCAGCAAGGCCCGTTGTCGTGCACCAGTTCCCGTTCGAGTCTAGCTCAAAGCGGTGTTTTTGGGTTTTACCCCTAGGTACATCTGTGCCAGATCCGCCTCTACCTGCTCGTATCCAGACAGGGATTTATTTCTCAGAAAACTCACAAAATCTCTACAATAACAAAATTCTAGGAAGTTATTCTATACTAAACCTCAAAGTCTATCTTTGGGATATGTGCTCTAATCAGAGTTTATCTAAATCTAGCTTCCAAGGTTAGTACTAAACTGCCTATGATACCAACTGTAACGCCCCGACCCCAGCTACCCAGAGCCGGTGCATTACTTCGTAACATTGGCATGATCACAAAAGATCAAGTCTCGAAAGACCGATTAGTTTAGTAGCCTTGGAAACACTAGATACATTCATAAATGGTACATTACATCATAAGGTAAAAAACTACAATAACAAAGTCTTCATAGTCCACACTCATATCCTCTTCTGACTATCCCTGCAGGTCATTCATAAAATACTTCTTCACATCCTGGAAAATATTAAAACATTGAAAGGGGTGAGCTCAGATGCTCAGTAAGGATAACAATATTGCGGAAGCTTTCATAAATAAACATTAACATTTAAGGCAATGTATAACTAAAACAAAAGCCTTTTAAACTTGAACTTAAACATAATATGGCAAAATTAAAATTAGATAATGCCATTCACTTCTTCACATGGATATTCTACTGGTCGAATAATCACATGCAATATCAATAACCACTTTCATAATGAGGGAATGTATAATGCCAGACATTCTGAAACATTTTGTCAAGGCCTCGGCCAAGACGTCTAAAATGATTAAGGCCTCGGCCAAAACCATAAATCAAATTGGGAAAGGGCCTCAGCCAATTCCACATCTAGTTATCTCATGAGACCTACCGACGCATCGAGGAGCTATAGCGGGCTCCACCCATCACTTATTAAGTCCAATACATTCCTCATATGAATAGGTTTAAACATATCATAAACCATAACATAATCGTATCACATAAAACATGCATAAAGGAAACATAACATTTCCACATTTCAATCACAAGATATTAATACAACACATTGATATAATAAAAACTCTTTCAAAACCATTTTCAATACCAAAATAAAGAAAGTTAAAACTTTGTATTTATTTTTCATTAAAAAAAAGTGATGGCTGGTAGAGGAAGCTGAAACTCAAATAATGGTCATGGCGGCGGAGAAGTCATTTTTGCCGCATATGTATGGAAAGAAAAACATTCCCTTTTTGTCGTTTAGTAAAACGCTTCGTATAAAAAAGATTCCTTTTGAATAAACGTAAAAGTCAAAGGGGTTTATACACCGTATAAAAGAAAATTGTGCATAAAACCAAATATTCCTCAATGAAAGGAGATTGAGACGAAGTCCTTAAGAGATCATTTTTAAAATAAAATATATATATTATGTGTATTAACTATAGGTACACATAAAGAATGTAAAAATACAAAATAGGACATAATAATATCATGACATAATTTGAAAGTAGGAGATTAACCCAAAGAATAGAAGTTGGGTTAAGAAATTCCCTTACCTCGTGTCTGACTTGACTCAACCGTTATTTAACATCCTGAATAATAAACTAGAGTTAATATATACCTTATTAAGAACCATTTTCAATTTCATTATCCTTTTTATATCACTTATTACAATGATATGAACATTATGTAATTATTTAAGTTAATAACGGTCGTTTTGTCGATCTTTGGTACTTGAGTCAACAATAAACTTCTTATAATTACAAGTTGTTTATGTGGTAGAATATCCATTATCTCCAGAATTATATTCATGATTTAGATGTCATATATATCATATATATCCAGTATTTACATTCATTTATAACATTACGTAACATTTAGAGGTAAGAAATGAAATGCACCGTTCATGGAGACGGTAAGCCGTACGTACGCATGAACGCTACTTTCATTTCTATTTAATATTTAATGGAATGAAATCATAATGATATAAATGTATAATATAATTCCAGTATAATATAGTGTATAATACCATTTCCTCCATCCTTTATACATCCCACATATGGCATTAACGATTCAAATCACTTTGAGGGGGCGGTAGTCCGCACTTCCTAAAATGAAATTATCGCGTTTACCCATAATGTAAATCATAAAGTATGCCATAAATGAGAAATACATAAGTATAAGTAAAACATAAACATATTATATATCATATATAAAAATAGTTACATCTTAATGGCCACCTTTGAAGGTGTTATATGAGTGTTGAACAATCATCGTTTCGTGTGGCAGAAATTCGTCATCCACAGAAACCGTATGTTCTTTAACCATTAGATGTAGGTGTGTGTAAGTGTAGCTCGAATCCTTCTTATAAAAACATACTAGTATATTTAGGATACTGTTTTTGTTACAAAATAAATGAATAAAAAGAGTTTAGGGGGTTGGAGAAGAAAAATAAAACAAAACAACATTAGAAAAGACATTACCTCAAAATCGGGTAACTCCATTTGATTTGAGACAAAGGCTTCCTTGGGAAGCGTTCTGCCCAAAGTGAGGCTTATAGGAGTAAGAGGGGGATGTTGGGAGAGTATTTGGGCAGAGTTTGGCCGATCCAAATGGATTTAATGTGTAAATGAGGTGGGAGAGGTGGGGGCCTTTTATAAGTGGAGAGGAGGGGAACTCTTGGAAAGTAAAGAAAAGTCACTTTATTATAAAATGAGTTTCGGATTTTAGAGGTCCCACACTTATATAATTCAAGGATAAGATGATAAGGGTTCTAAATCTACTCATACAATAGGTTTTTGACAAGTGTACGTATTGTATTTTACATTATCATTCCATTTTATTTAAATCGTTAAATAATGAGGTCATCGCTGCATCATCATGATGTCATAAATAATTTAATTTATTTAATGTCTAAAAATTATAAAAAAATACTATGATGTAGGAAATCGTTTTATCTTTCTAATGAATTTTTATAGTCAAAATTTGGACTTGTGTAACCCCACTTAAAAACTGTTTTAGTAAAACAACTCATGTTTGTGTCAATTTAATTTTAACACTAAATAAATATATATTAATGTCATTTTCAAACCAAAGTGGCTCCATGGGGTCCCCAAGATGACCCATGCGTTGTCTTGGTCGGCCATGACTCATCCAATAGGAGTAGGACAAGTGTCAAGCTCATATCATATTATTAAAACATTGTTTTTACCTTAAACTACACTAATTATCTCTAATCGCGATTAAGAACTTAAAAGTTACTATTCACCAAAAAATTATTTTAATCTCATTGAACCACATTTTACTTATTAATGACAACCATGTATGTCGGATTTTTGAAAATAAAATCACAGAAGTGGTAATATTTCATTTAAACGAAAAATCAGTTATTTAACTACCACTTAGTGGTTTCACTATTCATCAAAAATTGAAGTTTTTCAGAACAATGCCAAAATTTCACCCTAAGCTATAATTGATATTCCAAATTCAAAAATGATGTCTATTTTACAAAATTCCAAACATATAAGTTTCATTAGTTAATTTTATAATTAATTCCCGCTGTCACAACAAATAGCGTGTTTTTAAGAAACAATTTATATCAAAAGATTGGCAATTGTTTATGTCCAATTTCAATGTTAAATTAATTCTAATGACCACCATTGGATAAAATGGTAAAAATATATTATAATTATACTTTAAAACCACTAAATAGTATAATTTATCACAATAAAATATTTTTATTAAAAAAGTTTTTTTAATAATTTTTCACTATTCATAAAAAATTAGAAGTTCTCAGAAAAATACCAAAAATTCAACATAGGCTAATTTCGATATTACAAATCCAAAAATGAAGTCCATTTTGAAATATAAAATTTCTATAATTTTAAAAAGTGGTAATTACTATTCATAACGACTACTTTAATTGGTTGTGGTGTGTGTTAGAGCTCAAGGTTGCGTACAACACATGCTATTGCATTATTCGAAGGGAAACATACCGTGGAAGCTTGGGGTGTTACACCTGCTGAGTATCATATACTCAACCCTGCATTGGCTTTGCCCGCACCTCGTTGTGTTGGTTGCAGACGACAGACATCACTGATCGTGGTTGAGGTTTTTAGAGCTGGACGGTACCCAGAGGTGGATCTCACGACGAGTCGGTACCCGGAGGTGGATCTCATGACGAGTCAGTACCCGGAGGAGACGGACAGACGTGGAGTGCTGAGGAGGACATATGTACCTACCCTTCAGGTAGGAACCCATAGGACCATCCAGGAGCTGCTTTTCACCTTTCAGTTGTTATCCTTTGAGTTGTACTTTACTTTCAGTTGTAGTTGTATCTTTCATTTGGGCTTGTTTTTCCGGCCCCTCGTACTTTCAGCACTTTTGTTATACTGCTTTACTTAGTGTAGATTCTACTTGTACTCTGTTTGTGTGTGATTTAGTTTCGTAAAGGCAATGCCTTCCCTATTTATTGGGATTTACACCTTTGGTGCTAGTCTCCAGCCCCTGGACTATGGAAGGCGGTCTTGGGGTAGTCACAGAACGGGCCCCGAGGACGGGTCGTGACAAATTGGTATCAGAGGAGTCGGTTCTACCACAGAACTTAGGACTCTGATCTTTCCTTTGTGTGAAACAATAATGTTAAGGGTACCAAGTGTGGTCTTCAGTTCAGGGAGTCCAGTGTTGGTGTGGCGGCTGACGTATCCATACACCAGGACCCTGACTACTGAATTCCGACTTTGTGCAAGAAAACACTAATTGCTTGTTTGTTTCCAAGAGTTTTAAAGTCAACTCAAACCAGGTCAGCTCACCAGGTATAAATTTTTTGACCATGTCACGTATGTTTCTTTCAGGATGTCTTTCCATGGATGACCAGCTAGAGCCCAGAGGGATGTACGTACTGACAGTATACCGAGCGACGAGGCCTCGGTACAGGGCCCTATTACAGTTGAGGCACCAGCGGAGGCACCAGTGATACTACCATACGTTGGTCCATCGATGCCACCAGCCCCAGCAGCATGCAATGCATGCTGCTTGAGCACACTGCACGAGTTCCAGCGCTAGAGGCCACCCAGGTTTTGGGGAGAGACGGACCCACAGGTGGCTGAGGATTGGTTGGAGGCTATGGTGAGAGTTTTTAGGATAGTGGGTACACCAGCGGACTTCTTGGTGATATTTGCGGCCAGCCTCCATCAGGCAGCAACAGGAAGATGGTGGAGCCAGATGCTCCAGTTTTATGTTGAGACGAACTTCACATGGGGTGACTTTGAGACCTTCTTCAGGGTGGAGTTCATACCAGTGACTCTACACTCTGAGGATTCTCAGGAGCTACTGCCTTTGCCGCAGGATTTTCCATCAGTAGCCGAGTCATCTGTAGGAAGTAGACAGATGATGTAGGGGTCCAAGAGGACCAGACCAGTAGGTGGGAGACCTCGGGAAACATGGTTGGTTGTGCGAGTCATGCGAAACAGAGCCAGCCATATGAGGAGCAGGAAGTGTTATGAATGTGGCAGGAAGGCTCACATGGCACGCGACTGTCTGACTCCCTGCACAGTTGATCCGTAGGCATTGGAGGAGCCACCAAGATAGATGCAGCGGCAGGTGCTTGAGAAATAGTCGATCAGTGGACAAGGTAGTAGAGCTTGGGAAGCAGGTGGATAGTAGCAGAACTAGTGGATTCCTTTTGTTCCTTGTACTTCTAGTTCCATGTTGTTGTTGTATTTTTGTCTTTGTACTTCGAGCTGCAGTAATAAAAGACACTTATATTTGTGATGTTTTCTTTCCTGTCCATTTGTTTGGTTGATACTGAGAGGTCCTGGTTAAAACTATTGACTTGACCCTCACTTTTGAGATACCTACTGGAGGAGACCCAGTGACCACACACTGATGCCAACAGTGTGACTCAACCCTTGGAGGCGAGAGTAACGGTTGGATATCTTGGTAGTAGCGTCTAGGCCTTATGACGTCATCCTTGGTATGGATTAGTATCATCCATGTCGAGATTGACTGTATTAGTCAAACAACGTGGTTCATCCAGGGGATGAGACCAGATTTCTCTTATCGGCAAAGAAGAAATCTTAGCAGCTCTTGTAGGACTAGAGAAGGTTCAGGACATCCAGGAGGCGGAGACCACTAGAGATCAAGGATGGGGACCACGTTTTCTTACGGGTCTCACCTTGACGTGGATTACAAAGTTTTTTCTGGGGCGGCAAGTTATCTTCGCGCTTCATCGGACCCTTCTAGGCCCTCAACAGGGTAGGCAATATAGTTTACCGCTTGACTCATCCACCTCAGTTGCACCAGGTGCACGACGTTTTTTCATGTATCTCAGCTGAGGAGATACGTGCACGACCCGATGCATATCATCAACGATGAGGAGATGAACATCAATGATGGGGCGACTTTTGCGGAGGTCCTGGTGCAGATCGAGGATCTACATGAGTGGGTCCTATGTGGATGGTCGATTCCTCTAGTGCGCATTAGATGACAGCACGGGAACCTCTAAGAGAGTACATGGGATCGGGAGGCTCAGATGTGTGCACATTACCCCCTTTTGTTTCACTAGTTTTTGATGTAGCATTATGGGGATGTAAATCCCTGAGGTGGGAGTAATGTAAATACACGTAAATTTTAAGGTAATTTTTTTTTCTCTTAAATCCTTTGGAATTTTTCGAGTACGTAGTTTCTGACATCACCTGATTCTGAGGCCTGGTGTACCCTAAATAATTTTCTGAAGTTTTGTTAAGCTTAAATTAACATGCGTAAGCATTTTTCCTGAAAAAGTGGAATAACTCTTAAACAGTTATTCAAATCAAACATCTGAGGACACCGTTGTGCTCAGGATGGCGGGTTTACCCTAGGCGTGACTTAAGTTTAGTCGACGCAGGCCTCCTGTGAGAAAACCTGAAAATGGCATAAGCGTAAATAAAATAATTAAATAAAGTTATTTTATTTTTCAAATGCTTATAACTCACAAACTCTAACTTGTATTAGAAATTAGAGACCACTGCTGAAATCATGAGGGTATGCTTCCTTTAAGCAGATACTAACTTTGGCCGACGCGAGCCACCTGATAAAGTTAGTTTTTGGCCGTAAATAAAATAATTAAGTGACAATTATTTTAAATTAAAATTCATAACTTCTAAATGGTAACTCGAATTAAAAATCCGAGAGTACCGTTAAGTTTGTTTGGGTGTTTTTCTTCTAGGAGGAGCCTAACCATGACCACAGTTGGTTGAGGCTATCTGATAATATTTTTCTGAACTTTTTTTCGGGTACGTTCAGTAAACGTATGAGCGGCGTTTTATAACTTTTGAACCGGTGCTCGGAATCGAATTCCGAGGGAACTGTTGATCATGTAGTGCCAATATTGGCTTAAGAAGACATTCACCTCAATGACGGATGATCGGGTATGGAAGTTAGTTTTTGGGGTTTTACGTGGGTTAATAAAATAAAATAAGTGAATAATTTATTGTATTTTGTTAAACACATGTAGTGAGGATAAAGTGGTTAGAAGCTCCACTTGGGAGTTGGTGGTGGAACAGCCACACCCTAACCTCCCATTTAATGGGGAGGTAGAGGAAACCTCTCAAACCCCCCATCAATTAATTTTATATGTCGACGTAAAATTAATTGCACTCAATTAATTTTATGGGTCGATGTAAAATTAATTGTTGTCAGTTTATTTTATGTGTCGACGTAAAATTAATTGCCCTCAATTAATTTTATGAGTTTACGTAAAATTAATTGTTGTCAGTTAATTTTATGGGTCGATATAAAAATTAATTGATGTTATTTAATTTTATTTGTTGATGTGAAATTAATTGCTGTCAATTAATTTTATGTGTCAACATAAAATTGATTCGTGTCATATGTTTTGACTCAGTCTATGTGGGGGAAACTTCTTGGCATCCTCCACTCTTAAGTAGTGCCAATGCACCTCTTAAATTGCACCAACACAATTTAATTCGCCCGACCCCCTTTTTAAATTAAGTAACTGCATCATTGGAATTTTGGAAGGTTTCAAATAAATGAACCGTCATAAATTCCACGATGGATACATACCTCTCCCCTTTCCTATATATAGGGAGCTTGGGAGAAGGTTTTGGGATGGCTTCACCAAGAGACGAAGCACTGGTAAAGTATTACGACTCCCAACACTTGGGGAAATCATATCCTCTCCAACGAAGAACGCGAAGCACGCTGATGCCACCCTCGGCTTCATCCTTCCTGACATTGATGGAACGAAGCCTGTCTACCGCGACGCCGTTTACCGCGACACCGACGAACTCCTTCTTCAAGGTAGGGGTTTGATTCTATGTTCATGAATATTTGGGCGCTCATCGTTAATATTTTAGCCGCTTACTATCGATTAACGGGAGGGGTTCGGACCGCACGAACATGGCCGACCCTCCTCCCTTTTTACTGTTGTCCTTCGTTATTGATTGGAATAGAGACGGCGCAGTGCCGTCGCACCGCGCAGAAACGAGGGAACCTCGGCGAAGGAGCGTGGCGTCGTCGTGCCACGCCGTTAAGGACAAAAGAGGCCATGGCTGGAGCAGGGGCCTCGGTGGAGGGGCGCGGACTCCCTATCCGCTAGAGAATCAAGATCCGCAGCCCTTTGGCTGCGGTGGAATACTTGGAGGCCGTCGGATAAAACCAGCTGCTGGAGCTTGGAGGGCGAGACCGCGGGACCGCGGGGTCTTGCAGCGGCGGCACCGGTCGGCCAACCGGGCTGGTCATTCAGAATTCAGGGGGTCGTAACCCCTGGTGTTGGACAGGTGGTCCCCCCACGTGGGGCCTCCATTACAATGCGAGGGGGCAACACCCCCACTTCGCGCTGCTCGTTCACAGACCGAGCGCCCTGTCAAGCCGGGCCGCTCGCGTCGGGCCGGGCCGCCCGCGTCAGGCAGGGCCGCCCGCGCCGGGCTGGACTGCCCGCTGGGTCGGGCCGCCCGCTGCGCCGGGCCACGCCTAAGTGGACCGGACCCGGACCCGTTTTGGGTCGACCCGGTTCGGGCCAACCCAGGGGGTCTTGGGTCGGGTCGGTCCGAGCCCAAACCCCCTAAAAGCGGGTAGAATTGTTCAAACGCCCGTAACTTGGGCTATGGACCTTCGATTTGTGCACCGTCATTTGCGACGCTATCCATGGATTGAGACAGTCGTTTTGGTATATTACACTCAAGGTTTCAGAGAACGTTTTGCATGACTGGGTTGGTTCGAACACAAAACCAACTAGGTCCTCGGAGCGGAAACGCCTATAACTTGAGATCAAGACGTCTGATTGGCGTGCCATCAACTTTGCTGGATTCCTCTTAGTGAAACAGACCTTTGTGATTACTCTGCTCGAGTTTTGGACGTAGTTGGAGTATGGATGGGTTGGATTGTACCCGAAATCCAACCGGGCCCCTAGAACGAAAAAGCCGATAACTTTCAGACCAGACGTCCGTTTGACGAACCGTCAGTGGCGTTGGTGATCACGTCGTGAAAAAGTCCCTATGAGTATACCCTATGTGATTTCCCAGTACAGTTGAGATACGGTCGTGTTGGTTCATACACGAATCCAACCGGGCCCCTCAGACGAAAAGGAAAATAACTCACAGACCGAGCGTCCGATTGACGCGCCGTCTGTTGCGTTGAGACCCATATGACGAGGCGGTCCTTTGAGATACTTCTTCATGGGACTTTATGATACTTGTAGTATCAACCTGTAGCTCATGGAGCGGGCCCTCCCAGAGACGAGCGTACGGAGTACGGAGACCGTGTAGCTGGCTGAGACCCGATTACTGCTTGTACGATTCGATTCGGAGTGACTTGCATAGCCTAGTGGGGAGCACTCCTTTGTGAGGTGGCAGACCCATGGAGGAGGAGAACTACTTTGTGATTTGGCAGACTCGCGGTACTCAACAGGAGGAGTACCTTTGTAGGCTATGAGGGGGAGCACTACTGTGTGATGTGGCAGACCCATGGTGGAGGAGCACTACATTGTGAGGTGGAAAACCCATGGTACTCGACAGGAGGAGTACCTCAACAGTCTTAGGTTAGTGAGAAGTACCTCGGAGTTGTGACAGGATCATTGTACTCTTCAGAGATGGATCTCTTCAGCAGTTACGATTTAGATAATGAAAATCATGGTTTGAGCTGAGTCATTGACCTTTGTGTTTTTTTCATGGTTGAGATGGGTTACTGGATAACCTACGTATATGTATGGGAATATACCTAAGTAGTGGTTATCCATCGACTTCATATCTGTTTGACACATTGTGGCTAATATGGGTTACTTGGTAACTTAGGTATAAGTATGGGCTTATACCTAAGTAAGGGTTATATGTTGATAACTTTATTTGTGATTATCCTTTTTAGATTTAGTGAGACCTTGAGGGTCTCGGGGTCCCTGCTGGGTATCCTATACTCACCCCTGCATGGGCTTTGCCCGCACCTTGTTGTGTTGGTTGCAGATGACGGGCATCACTGATCATGGTTGAGGCTTGTAGAGTTGGACGGTACCCAGAGGTGGAACTCACGATGAGTCGGTACCCGGAGGTGGATCTCACGATGAGTCGGTACCCGGAGGAGACGAACAGACATGGAGTGTTGAGGAGGACATCTGTACCTACCCTTCAGGTAGGAACCCGGAGGACGATCCAGGAGCTTCTTGTCACCTTTCAGTTGTTTTCCTTTGAGTTGTACTTTACTTTCAGTTGTAGCTGTATCTTTCTTTTGGGCTTGTATTTTTGGCCCCTCGTACTTTCATCCTGTTTATTATACTGCTTTACTTAGTGTAGCTTCTTCTTGTACTCTTTTTGTGTGTTCTTTCATTTCATAAAGTCAATGCCTTCCATTTTGATTGGGATTTACGCCTTTGGTGCTAGTCTCCAGCCTCTGGCCTATGGAAGGTGGGATTGGGGTAGTCACGGCATGGGCCCCGAGGACGGGTCGTGACATTAACAGCCAGATTTTTTTATATATCACCCATATTTAAAATTTTCACTTGATTAAAAAATATTTTGATCATAGTGGAAGAAACTGAACACCAAAATTAATATTACCACCCCCTTATGATGACCTTTTAGGATAATATAAAAGAGAAGGTGAGTGAAGTGGTAGGGGAAAACAATGATAAAAATGGAAGAGAGTGTGAAATACTGCTTTAATAAATGGGCAGTTAATGAAAGGAAGAATAGATAGTGAGGAACAATTTAGAAATGAATCAATGGGGATTAAATCCTTACTAGATTTGGAGATGAAATTAATAGATTTAAAATAAAGGTAATCATATTTTCTGATGAACCAAATTGGGGTAAGATGGTATGGAAAATGATTAAAACTCAATTTCACCTGTTATTTTAGGGTTTTATAGGTACAAGATTCATGAGGTGGTTTCATTGTTGTCTCTCCAATTGGGTAAATAGGTTTTTTATGGTGGTAATAAAAAAAATATAATTAAAAATTATTATAACAAAAAATAAATTTTTTTAAAAATTTTAATTAAAAATTGTTAAAAAATTCCATTTTTTACTTTCTAGTACTCTAATTTATCTTATTATAGTAAACTTAAATTTAGATCATTTTTCTATAATTTTAAATTATATATACTAATTTCATACAACATTATAAAATTATCAATATTTAAATTCAATATTAATGTTTATATTTTAGTAAAATATATGTTGATATTTAATTATTTATTATGATGTATATTTATAATGTTAAATGATTTTATGGTAATAATAATTAATAAATATAGATTTATCTATTTGTAAAAAATGGTATTATTATGACATGAAAACAAATTCAATTGTTGTTAAAGGATTTTATTGGTATCAAATAATTAATATAAACATATGTATATATTGGTAAAAAATAATTATTGTTACTTGTAAATAATACCAAAAAAATAAAATATCTGTTGGGATTACCCATTTTTATAAATATATATTTTATCTAATGGAAAATATTTTTTTCATAATTAACATTTTGTATTTTTTCATAGGGTAGGTGGAAACAGGAAATTTACCAGTGATTCCTTGGAATGTGTGTTGATTGAGAGGGTGGGAGTTTAGGCTCATCACACCTTCTTGAGGGGAATCTTATGTATTCTTATACTCTCTTATGGATTAATGTCATATTCATGAATCCTTCCAAAATACCATCATGGAATCGGTTACCCTTGGAAAATTGATTAGTCAATGACATACATTATGTGAATATTTGTTACATATTACAGGCCTTTAATAACCATTAAAATATTTTTATATCATAGGTTATCAATATTTTTCTTATTACTTTGTAATACATAGTCTTAGTATACTATGTTTTATAGCCATATATCTAGAAACTATGGAGTTTATCACCATCTAGGAAGTAAGTAAGTAATTTTTGGTGTTAATATTAGAGCCATAAGAAAGGATTCATACATATCCTTGATAATGAAAACAAAACCCACATATATTAGTTCCTAAAAATGAGACATGTTGTATATTTGAAATTCATGTGACAAGGACCATTTCCAAGATGTTTAACCTCATGCAGAATGGACGATTCAGTGAAAGGTGTTTGGAAATGGATGGTGTGGGGTTTACATTTGAGTGGACCTCCATGGTTAATCTCATAGAGAATATGGCCCTAAGTTTATGGATTTCAATGGTAATATAGCTTGTTGAAGGATATCGTAAGACTCTTAGAATGAATAAGGTTCTCCAAGTAGGGCGTATAATTTCATAATAAATATATTCCAATTAGAGAATGGTCCATAGGGGATATATAACTAATTGATGAAAGTGAGGTATACAAAGTAAATATGGCCAATGAGAGATGTCATTTGGAGTCTTAATAGATATAACCTTGAGAGGGAGTCCATCAATGGATTTATGAAGAATAAAAACCCATGATGAAAGACAATAGATATCAATAATGTTGGGATTTCACCTCTGTGGGGAATTCAATATATCATGTTTAATAGGAATCAAATCCCACATAATTTGAAATAAATAATTTAATGTCATGTATTAGGACCATACCATGAAGTTGTATTCCATTTAGTAAGTATTTTTTCATTAAATTGTAATTCATGTGACCAGGATATTGAACCTTCATTTTACACTATGTTGTGTGACATATGTGTTGTGAATGGTGAAAAAATATAGGAATGAATGGGGAATAGACACTTGGGACTGTCCTTTCTAGTTGATAATAGAAAGGGTACTTGTGGGTATTAAAAATTAACCATCCAAAATTCAATTCTCCCTCCTCGAGTAAATGATGATTTATGGATGATAAATTCTCTAATGGAAATAGTATTGAGACTTACACCTAGTGAGGAAGCTCAGGCTCTCACAGCTTATTGAGTGGGGTCATGATTCCATAATAATGTGTTGATATGGGAGATTTATCACTGTTTTCATTACAATTATGGCTCTCATTATCTATGGGACTAATTATTTAAAATATTTTAGGGGACCCATAAATTAGTGAGGAGAAAAAAAGGTTCCTTTTATCAATGGAATGCATTATCATAGGATGTGGACTTTGTTATTTCCAAATTTGTTATCATGTATTTTGGGTGAATTTATAAGTGGTATTGTCTTGGCCTTTCATTTTTTCCTTAGAAAAACGATGCTATAGACTAATCTAATACCCCGTACATAGGTTTTGATAAGATGAGATACATAGATACCCTAATAGAATCTGGTTAATTTGGTAGAGACACGCGTGAGGCATTGGTCCACATAATTGAATCACATGAGAGGCACTAATTGTACAATCCCATAATTATTAATGGTATGTCATTGTTTAAATTTAAGTTTAAATCCCTTATTAGTGGTTAATAAAAATTTTAATGGATGTATGAGGTGGTTTGGGGGTATTTTAAAGATTTGGGACATGAAAGAAAGAGAAATTTGGTCGTCCAATGAATGTTGCGTGGTTAGTTCTTGGTTAGAGATAATTGTGCTCCCAAACTGTGAAATCCAAGAGGAGGGGTGAATGGTTAATCAAACTATACAAGCATAGAAAGAGGCATTTTTCATGGTTAGAGCATATTTTTATGAACCAGGCAGAGACCCCTAGGAAACCATAAAAACCTCATCCACTCTTGAACCATTGATGGTGCACAGTTTTAACATAGATTTGAAAATCATGCAGCCAAACCAGGCATCTCGATAAAAAGTGTGAATATACCAGACTACCCCATAAGGATTTTAATAATATCACCCAAATTTCCTCCTCCTTATTCCACTCTCCTTAGTTTCAAACCTAATCCCTCAAATCATCCCAAGGGTGGTTCTCCTTCGATTCTAGGTTGTTTTCATCACCATTGGTTGTGGATCAAAGCTCCAGGTGAGTATAATATTACACTTGCTTATCTTTTCTAGAGTTCAGCTTTTAGAAATATTCATATTCATTAAAATCCCTAAAAAACACTTTTTCTAGTGAATTTTATATTTGGGAATTAAAGGGTTATTATATCCTGATATAAGGAGTACGTTAAGAGTGCATTCATCATAGAATTTGAGGTAGATGGTTTACAAGTTATATCCCATAGTATTGATATTGATTTTCAATTTCATGGTTGTGTGTTCTTCTCAATATTATTGTGTTTTATATTATTTTAGTAATATTTGGAAAAATGGTTGGTTAACTGATGTAATAAACCCCTCGTGATCCATGTGGGATGCATTGATATTGACTTGAACAATTTAAGTCCACCTATACGGAGCACCAATATTCCAAAACATATAACATAGTAATGTTAAGAATGATATTTACTTATATTGAGAAATATACCATGATAAATGTGTTGGCTTGTTAGTTTATATTTTAAATGGAAACAATAGTGGTTTTGTATAGTTATTGTTAATGGAATATGGGATTGTTTTACATAATGTGTGTAGGGAGATAAATGTATTAGTGTGAATGAGTCAAATGGATTATTAAAATTTAAGGGACATTCTTAGGCATATGAAATGGTTATCGTGTAAATGGTTTAATGCATGGGTAGTGATGAATAAGTTAAATGGGAAAATGTGTAAGAATTTTTCAATCATCCAAATGGGTTAATGTTTGGAAATTGTAGAATATGTGAAATGGGTTAACATATGGAAAATATAAAATACGCTAAATGGGTTGAGGCATGGAAAGGGAAATGTGTTTAATGGGTTATCACTACAGAAAAACTAAATATTTGTGACGGGCGATTTGCGACGGGATCCCATCGCAAAAGGTCTTTTGTGATGGGGCTCCGTCGCAAATCACCCGTTTTCGAAAAAGGCATCGCAAATATCCCGTCGGAAAAAGAGTTTTTGCGACGGTATTTTTCCCCCGTCGCAAATGGGTTTTCGTTTATATATAAAAAATGTATGTGCGACGGGTTGTCATAAATATATTAGTTGCGACGAGTTTCTGACCCGTCACAAATGGGAAATTTAAAAAATATTTGCGACAAAGGTATTTCCGAAGGACCATCGCATAAATGTTTTTACGACGGGTATTCTTCTCATCGCAAATGTTACAGTAAAAAAAATTTACGACGGGAAATCCCGTCGCAAATATTCCAGTCGCAAATACTAAAAAATAAAAATAAAATAAAATAATTAATACAAATCGTATAATATTATATAAAAATAATAATATTATTAATAATATAAAAAAATCTATTATTATAATATAAATAAAAAAAATATATAAAATATAATTATGAAATATTAATATAATATAATAATAATATGAATATAAATAATATATTATAATGTAATAATACTAATATTAATAATATAAAAAATTAATATAACATTATTATCATTAAATTATGTATATAATAATAATAATAATAATATAAAAAAATTATATTATTATAATATTAATAATAAAAAATATATATAATATAATTATGAAATATTAATATAAAAAAATAATAATAATATGAATATAAATAATATAATATTATATATTATGAAATATTAATATCAAAAAGTAATAATAATAGTACTAATATTAATAAAATAAAAAATTAATATAATAATATTATTATTAAAATAAACATACATATTTATGATAAAATAATATGAATATTATTAATATTAATAAAATTATAAAATTATAAACTTCTCAATATTAAAAATAAATATAAAATATTACAAGTAATATTACTAAAATAAGCTGACATTAAAAATAATACTAATAAGTAATAAAATATTTAAAAAAAAAATTAAATCATGCAATATTCATACCAATATGAAAGAGGAATTGTAAATAGTTAATATGAAAATAAACTACGAACTCAAATGTTTATTACATCTAAAAAAATCACTGGGGGTGGATAATCTGGAGGACCTGGATGAGGTGGTGGGGGAAACTCCATCCCTAAAATATGAGTCAGACGACACATATACTCCATCTGCTCCTGATGTTGCTCCTTATATAGACGTCTCTCTTCATCCTGCTACTGAAGCATCTACTCCTGCCATCGACGCATCTCCTCATCGTGTTGCTGACGCATCTGATCCTGCCCCTGATGCAAATCCTCTATAAGCTGACTCTGAGCACGCAGCTGCTCCTGCTACTGTGAGGCAGAAAATGTTGTCTCTCTATGATCTCCTCTCGAGCTGGACGCCGACATCGCAGCAGTACCATAATAAGCTGCCAGATTCAAATGAGATTTGATACCAACTACTCGGCCCTTTTTGAAGCCATACTGGGTTTCCAGCATCCATGTCGTCTCATCAAAATAGTGGGCACTAGTCTGATCACCTGTCTCGTCTTGACTCTCAGCCTGTGTCTGAGAGGTCTCAGCCTCATACGACTCCTTAAGTTTCAATTATAAATTAAAATAATGAAAATATTATATGAATTTAATTTGAAAACTGAAAAAAAAATACTGAACACAATCTGACGCTGGCAGTCACCTCTAATCTCTCCAGTAGCCAGATCAGTGTACATCCTCCGATAAATGTCGTACGTTGTAATACCGAGCTTCTCGGCTTCCTATATGAATATAAAATAAACTGTTTATATTTAAAGTTGTATAAAATATTAAAAAAAAGTACATACCAGACGCTCTCTATGCGCACTGAATGAATGAATACCGGCTCGATGCGTCACCTCTTGTCTCCCCTGATTCTATCGACCCAATGCAGATCTCCTCTGAAACCCACAACCCTACCAGTGTGTACATAATCCATCCCATACATGAGATTAAATGTACTCTGGTCGGTGGGCTCTACAGGACTCATCAAATTTCGTCACTCTAACTTTCTTCACAGTCATCTTTCTCAAATTATTCAAAAACTGACGAAAATGGTCACGCATAGACACCACCCATGCAGCGTGGATAGCGGCACGCATGCTCTCATCGATGGGATACCATAAACCCTAATATAAAGTTATTAATGAATTAAATTTCAAAATAAATAATATTTAATTACGTACCAGCCAATGATCGAACATGGCAGCATGCACATCAGCGGGAATCTGATCCCATGTGAGCCAGGGCTGAGAAAAATAATTGCGCAAGATATCGCTCCCCTGTCCAATAGCTATATGCATAAAACTGTGGAAAAAGAACAAATAATCAAACAATTAGAATATAAATAAATTATAATGAAAGATAACTAAAATACATAGGTTACCATACCACCTCGTGTGTGCACTGAATCCAAGAGGTGGACGTTGCTAAGGGATAGGATCTGGAATCATCAGTCTGGCAAGACCACGCCCCCTTTAAGTGCTCCCTATATGCCAATATCATGAGGGTCAGATGACTTAAGAACCTTATCTTCCATAGGTAGATCAGCCTCTAGCCACTGACGAAACATTTCTGAGTCCATCTGAAACATGAAATGATTGTTATTAGCAAACAGTTGAAAATAAATATTATATATATATATATATATATTTGTTATGATTCTAACCAGCATTTTACTGTGTCAATATTTATATTCATCATCATCTTCATATTTGTCAATGTAAATGTCTTCATCTTCCTCATCAACATCATCAATTTCCCTATTAGTTTCACTTTCATCATCTCTTGTCATTTCAAATCTAGTTGTAACATCATTGACAACATCGTCACCATCGACCCATAACTGTGGGGTGTCATTCTCGATATTCAAGTCTCTTTGTGAAAAAGATGTGTTTTGAGGAGTGTCCTAAAAAATTTCATTTCCTTGCACTTCAGTGGAAACACATTCAGTTTGAGTAAACTGATTTTCTCGATATTTAACTTTTGTTATACTCCACCAATCATTCAACTCTTTTGCAGTAGCACAGTATTTTTCATAATGAATTTTATGTATCTGATGAGCCAATAAAAATGGTTCATTTACTGCAAGAATACTTTTATGTTTAATATCAACAATTCCATGAGTCGGATGAATACTCAAGCCTCTCTCAGTATCCAACCATCGACATTTAAACATTGTTACATAATTCTGTCCCAAATATCGCAGTTCAATAATTTCTTCAAGCATGCCGTAAACGTCAATTTCAATATCTCTATGATGTGATCCCTTCAAACAAGAACCTCTATTCATTGTTTTCTTTGATTCCCCATATGCACGTGTATGAAAGCGATAACTATTCACCACATATGGATTATAAGATTTTACCATTTTGGATGGTGGGCTACTCAATATACGCAATCGACTATCAATCTTATCAGCATGTATAGATACCTGAAAATTTGTAAAACATTTATCACTATTACAAGTAATAAAAAAAATTATATGTAAAACCAAAAAAAATGTATGTTACTAGTTTTTGAAACCAGTATGCAAATTTTTTTTGCCGACATTCTTCTAAGCCAGCTGTTGTAATTTGTGGAAATTGTTTCTTGATATGATCAGCATATAACCTACAAATACAATATGATTAATTTACTGTAACAGAATCTATAGAATAAGGGATAGGAGCACTCATTTTACAATTGGTGACATTTCTTCACTGTTTAGTAGAACATATGTATGAGCTCTATGATGTTCATCATCTGAAATCAATCTATCATGAACTCCACCAAAGCCAAGTTCGGGCTGATTTACAACTGATAATTTATTGTTCATATCATCATCAACATTCCCCTTGTTCCGACCCATGCGGTTAAATTTTGAGGGATATTCAGATTCAAAATAATGAGAGCAGAATAAAGCAATTTCCTCTTGCAAATAAGCTTCAGGAATTGAGCCTTCCACTGATGCTTTGTTACAGACTTTTTTCTTCAATTTATGCATTCATCTCTCAAATGGGTACATCCATAAAAACTGAACCGGACCTCCACATTTTGCTTCATGTGGAAAATGTAATATCAAATTTTCCATTGAGTCAAAGAAAGCCGGCGGAAAGATTTTTTCCAGTTTGCATATAATTACAACGACAGCTTCTTCCAGTTTGATTAGTGTATCGTAGTCTGTTGTCGCCGCACACATGTCTTAGAAAAAATATGATATATCTGTTATCAAATCCCAAATAATATAATTCAACAAAACTCTTAATCCAATAGGCATAAGTCTTTCCATTAGAACATTACAGTTATGACTTTTTAATCCGGTAATATGACCATTTTTAACACCTCTTCCCAAGTTGGAAGCATAGCCATCTGGAAGTCTCAAATCTGCAATCCACTGACAAAATAATAAGTGACTCTCTTTGGTCAGTGTATAAGCTACTTTTGGATTCATTAATCTCCGTGATCTGACATTTTCAAACAATTCAAGTTCTGGTCACCTGTAAATATGGGCAAGATCTAATCACGCCTTTACATTATCTTTGGTTTTACCCAGTGTATCCAAAACTATATGAAATAAATTTTCAAAACAGTTCTAATCAATATTCATGACTGAAATAGCGCTGTCTTGGGTGACCTCAAATGATTAATGTGATTTTGGGGTACTTAGGTGCAGCAGAGTGGCTGACCAAGGTCGTCTCTCAAAGGAGGAAGTGAATTTAACAAATTATTAAAGGTATTCTAAAAATAAAATAAAAGAGAATAAAATAAAAACACTACTTTAAAGGATTGGGTTTTTTTATAGTTTATGAATCTAGAAGAAGTTTGCTGGAAGAATATTGTATATTTTTTTGTTGTTTTTAGTTTTGAATTGAATTTCAATTAAAATGACACAACAAGAAGATGCTTTTTTAGAAATCTATTTTAAAAGGCGTAATCGATCTAACTCTACCTCTTCATTAAATTATTAATCATTATAATTTAAATCAATATCCACTTAATTATGATCCCCTAATTTGTTATCCCTCGAACCCTACGAGAGTTAACTTAACCACAAAAATGAAATTACTTAAACCCTAGGCTAGCTTCGGAAAACGCAATCATAGCACCCTGCTTTGATTATTGTTATAAGGATAGATTATGGTCAGTGGTCAATTAGAGCACATATCCATTCTGTAAATGAGGATTAATTGTGTTTAGGGATTATATTTGAACTCTACAAAATTATCTCGTGTGGTCTTGTATTACCGATTAAGATTACGCTCTCACAATTTACACAAAATCCCGACCTCACGTGTTTTTGTGTTAATTGTTCAATTGCTTTCTTAGTTTATTGTAATTTAAAAACACAATTCATGGATCATATTATGTGAATTACATTTGCTCATTGATTAAAAATAATTAAATTAATAGGGTGGAAGATATATTTATTACTAAAAGACTACTCTTCCATGGGTGGCGTAATCATCGTAGAAGTGTTTTGCAAGTGCAAAGGTTTATAATGGGTATAACACAATAACGCTTCTACTAAAGAATTCCAGCCCAAATAGGAAGATTAATAGAATAAGAAATTTTAACAAAACAGAAGAAAATATAAGAAATAAAATAATAACAAAGAAGTTTATTACACAAACAAAATCATTACAACATGAAGGAGAAGAAGAAGGCTTCGTCGAAGGGATCCTTGCTTCAACAGCTACCCTTATTGAAATGGTTGGAGAATTGGAGTGGATCCACTTATCCTCTGCCCTCAACTTCCCAATGCACGTCCCAACCCCTCAAAATGAGAAAAACTCTAATTTATATAGGGTAGGGGAGGGGAGGTTACAAGTGGTTTCAAGTGTGAATGTAGAAAGTCGGCCAAATATTTTAATGAAAATTTCACCGCACATTTGACCACCAAAACGCGTGAATTGGCCGGCCTTCCAGCATCATAATATGTGAGGATATGGGTCATCTATCTCCTCTAAACATTTGGGCTTAATCTAGGCCTAGACAAAGGAGTTATGGCCGAAATACAGAAGCTTCGCCATTCTGGCGAGTCCAACCCAACTTTGACTTCATGGCCCATTTTCAGCAAACAAATGCACTCTTTTGATTTAGTGTCCTGAATAAAAGTTTTATATAATTATTTCAGAAACATTGTTACAAAATTTCAATTTCAAATAATAAATATAAACATATGTATCTTCGAAATACTAGAGTGACCTATAAAGGGTAAAACTGCAATTTTCATCAAATATTCAAATGAATGATCTAATCACAAATACTTTCTAATTAAACATATTTAACACAATCTGAGGAAATTATATCATTTATTATCAATAAAATATTCAATAAAATAGTGCTTTATTGGGATGAATTATTTCACTCATTGATATGGATTTTAAAAATGGTGATGAGAATCATTTCAGCTCAAAAGTATCAAAAAAACACAGAAAATTGTAAAATAAACACACAAAATTTAAAAAACACACAATTGTTTTTGGTTTTTTTTAACAGGTTAAAAATTGAGATTACTAAACAAAAAGGTTCCCTCCCCCACACATAAAATATTGCATTGTCCTCAATGTGAACCCATGAGATGATATATGCACACGAAATGAAAAATTTTAAAATGGGACAAATAATATAAAAGTGAAAGGGTTTGGAACAACCTGATGTGATCATGTGATGATGGGGTCATGTAGTGTGATAAATTCCACTACATCAGTAGGAAGTCCCTCAATGTATCTCTTCAAACGTTTCCCATTGACTGTAAATCTCCTTCCAGTGTCCTCTTGTGTGATCTCCACTGTACCATAAGGAAAAACATTAGATACAATATAAGGACCTAACCATTTGGAATGCAACTTACCAGGCATCATCTTCAGTCGTGAACTGTAGAGAAGGACTTTCTCTCCAACATGAAACTCCCTTTATTAGATCATTTTGTCATGAGATAATTTTGATCTTTCCTTGTAGAGCCTTGAGTTCTCATATGATGATAGTCGAATCTCTTCAAGCTCTTGAATTTGTAACTTCCTTTGAATTCCAGCTTGGGCCAAATCCATGTTGCATTTCTTTATAGCCCAATATGCCTGATGCTCGACTTCCACTAGGAGATGACATTATTTCAAAAAAACAATCCTAAATGGGGACATACCAATGGGTGTCTTGTATGCTATCCTATAAGCCCACAATGCATAATCCAAGTGCTTGCTCCAATCCTTCCTATTTGGCTGCACAGTTTTCTCTAATATTTGTTTCAGCTCACGATTTGAAACCTCAACCTGGACATTTGTTTGGGGGTGGTATGGTGTTGATGTTTTGTGTGTCACCCCAAACTTCCGAAGGAGGGAAGCAAAATTCCTATTGTAAAAGTGTTTCCCTTGGTCACTGATGATGGCCTTTGGTACTCCAAACCTGCAAAAAATCTGTGCTTTGACAAAGTCCACAACAACTTGAGAATCTTCACTCCTGGTGGCCTTGGCCTCCACCCATTTACTCACATAATCAACAGCAACCAAAATATACAAAAATCCCAATGAACTAGGAAAAGGACCCATAAAATCAATGCCCCATTAATCAAAAATCTCATAGAATAGTATGGGTTGTTGGGGCATCTCATGTCTCCATGAAATATTCCCAGTGTGTTGGCAACGAGAGCATGACTTACAAAACACATGGGCATCATGGAACAAGCTAGGACAATATAATCCAGAGTCCAAAACCTTCCTAGCTGTCCGTTGGGGTCCAAAGTGTCCACCACATGCAAGTGTATGACAGAATTGCAAAACAGACTCAAACTCATGATCAAGAACACACCTCCTAATAACGTGGTCACTACACATGCGCCATAAGTATGGATCCTCCCAAACATAAAATATTGTCTCACTCTTTAATTTTTGGAATTGAAGTTTCATTAAGTTTTCAAAGATTTCAGAGGCAACAAGGTAGTTACCTAAATCTGTATACCAAGGATGCGTACTTGAAATGGAATAAAGATTCTCATCAGGGAAAGTGTCCCGAAGTGGTACCTGGTCCAAGGTGTCATCCTCTAATGTGTGAGTAAGCCTACTCATGTGGTCTGCCACCAAATTCTCTGAACCCTTCTTGTCCTTTATCTCAATATCAAATTCCTGAAGAAGGAGCATCCATCGAATCAGCATGGGCTTTGCATCTGGCTTCTTTAGGAGGTACCTCAAAGCTGCATGGTCAGAAAAAACAACTACATTAGAGACCAATAAATATGAACGGAATTTATCTAAATAAAATATGACTGCAAGAAACTCCTTTTCCATGGTAGTGTAGTTTTATTGGGCTGAATTCAGTGTCCTCGATGCATAGGCGATCACATGTGAACGTCCCTCCACCCTCTGAGATAAGACAGCTCCAACCGCGAAGTTGGAGGCCTCACACATAAGCTCAAAAGGAAGGTCCCACCGTGGGGGATGTATGATCGGTGGAGTGGTCATACACTTATTTTGCTCATAAAATGATTCCCTACATGAATAATCAAAATTGAAGTCAATATATTTTTGATGCAATCGAGATAAGGGTAGAGCGATCTTACTAAAATCTCTGATGAAGCGTCTATAAAATCCAGAATGTCCAAGGAATGATCAAACCTCACGCACACATATAGGATATGGGAGGGATGAAATAATTTCTACCTTATATTTATCAACTTCAATTCCACGTTGTGAGACTATATGACCTAAGACAATTCATTTTTCGACCATGAAATAAAATTTTTCAAAATTTAAGACCAGATTCTTCTCAATACAATGATGCAACACATCACCCAAACTAGAGATACATTCATCAAATGAGGATCCATAAACTGTAAAATCATCCATAAATACCTCCATGTAGGTCTCAATGAAATCTGAGAAAATACTCACCATGCATCTCTGGAAGGTACCTGGGGCATTGCAAAGTCCAAATGGAATACTTCTGTAAGCAAAGGTACTGAATGGGCAGGTGAATGTCATCTTCTCCTGGTCCTCTGCTGCAATGGGAACCTGAAAATAGCCAGATAAACCATCCAAGAAGCAATAATGCGTCATACCTGCAAGTCTCTCAAGCATCTGGTCAATGAATGGAAGTGGGAAATGGTCCTTATGGGTGTATTGATTTAGTTTCCTATAATCAATACACACTCGCCAACTGTTTTGAACTCTCATAGGAACAAACTCATCAGTTTCATTTTTTTAAACATTGAAACTAGTTTTCTTAGGCACAACCTGAATTGGACTTACCCACTGGGTATCTAAAATAGGATTGATTATACCTGCCTCGAGAAATTTTGAAACTTCTTTTTTAACAACCTCTAAAAGTGTTGGATTGAGTCTCCTTTGTGGTTGCCTCACAGGTTTAGCCCCATCCTCCAAGATAATTCTATGCATGAAAATGGAGGGGCTAATACCTGATATGTCTGCCAATGTCCAACCAATTGCCCTTATGTTATCTCTTAATAGATTCAAAAGTTTTTCTTCATGTTCAAAAGAGATATTGTTAGAAATGATAACAGGTAATCTATCACCACTCAGCAAGTATGCATATTTAAGATTTGGGGGCAATGTCTTGACTTCCAATATAGGGGGGTGATGTATGGATGGAGAAATTGATGAAACAGACATATCTGCACAATGAACATCAGTATCATAATAAAAATCATCACAATCAGAGAATAAAGCACCAAATCCATCAGCACACTCAATAGCCATGTCATAATCAGAGTTCACATGATCAAAATCAGAATATGATCCCATTTCAAAATCAAATCTTAGAGAGTCTTGTTCCTTAAAAACGGGTGTAGAAGTACTCTAAGACATCAAAATAGAACCAATACTCATAATATCCCAAAGCATAGGACAATCCAATTCCATGGTGTTTTTAATTGGTGGTTCAAAATGGGAGATAACAAAAGCAGAATGGTCCTCTGAGGGGTACTTCATGGAATCCATAACATTAAATATCACAACTTCATCTCCAAATTCCATGGAAAGTGTACCGTCATTGACATTTATGATAGTTTTTGCAGTTTTGATGAAGGTCCTACCTAAGATAATTGGGGCATGAGAACTTACCTGATCATCCTCCATGTTAAGCACATAGAAGTCTTCTGGAAAGATCATGTCACTTACCTGGACAAGTACATCATCAAGGACTCCCACTGGATATGTCGTAGCTCTATTCGCCAATTGCACCACTACTCTTGTTGTCTTCAACTCACCAACCTGCAAGGAAGAGAATACAGAGTGAGGCATCACATTTATGGAAGCACCTAAATCACAAAGTGAATTAGAAAATTGCAACTCCCCTATGGTGCATGGGATGGTGAATGTCCCTAGATCCTTTCACTTTGTTGGCATTGCTAGAGTTGGTGAAATGAGTGCTGAGACATTCCTTCCAAGGTTGGTCCTCTCATTTCCCTTGATCCCTCTTAGATTGTTGTAGAGTTCTTTTAAGAATTTGGAATACCTTGGGATTTTCTTAATTGCTTCAAGTAGAAGAATGTTGATCTCCACACGCTTGAATGTGTCCAAAACCTCCTTTTGCATTGCTTCTTCAGCCATATTCTTGGTTTGAACAACTTTTTTTGGAAAAGTAAGGGGTTTAGGAGGAACATCATTAATCTTTTTCTTACCTTTATCTTTCTCCTTGGATTGCTCATCAGTTAGTATGGAATGCGGCTTCTCTGGAGTAGAGGTGAATCCCGTTGGAATGGTACGTCTAGATGTATCGTTCATTTTCTTCCCACTTCTCAATGTGATGGCACTAACATTCCCCTTTGGATTTGGAGTGGGTTGGGAAGGTAGATTTCTAGAATTCTTACTCACAAGTTCATGGAGGGCGGTGTCAATCTGGCTCATTTGATTCTTTAACTCCTTCAGCTCCGAACCTTGACTCTTTAGATCATTTTATTGATTAAGAAAATTTGTTTCAAAATATCATCAGTGTTAGAGTCTACCTTGTGTTGGAGATTTCCTTGTTGCTGACTCGTTGATGTTTGAACTTAGAATCTCCTTTGGGGTTGTTGGAAACCCTGTTGGTAAGGTGGAGGCTGCTGGAAGTTTGATTGAAAAGGGGGCCTTTGTTGTTGTCCAGAGCCATACCTCATGTCCGAATGATCTTTCCACCCTTGTTTGTATGCTGGATAAAACTTCTTTTGTGGATATGGTTGTTGTTGTTGCTATTGATATGGTCTCCCAGGGAACACTGCTGCACAATCTTCTGTTTCTTGGAGTTGTGGGCAACAGTTTGTTGGGTGGCTTGTCTCAGTGAAAATGCCACAAGGCCTTGAAGGAGGGGGTAGAGATGTCTTTTGTGCCAAAGAAATTTTCCTTACCATAGTGGTCAATTTTTCCAAATTTGTATCAATAAAATGACTTTTAAGAGAAGGACTTACCTGGTGTACTCCCCTGACATGTGGTGTACCTCTATCGTCAAATTGTTGGGAGTTTTGGGCCATCTTGTCGATCAATGCACGTGCGGCTACTGGTGTCTTGTCCACCGATTCTCCTCAAGCCACATCATCTACCATGCTTCTCTCCATAGGTGTGAGTCCTTCATAGAAGTATTGGATGAGGAGTTGCTCACTGATTTGGTGATGTGGGCGCTTGCACACAACTTCTTGAATCGCTCCCAGTACTCGTACATTGATTCCCCTTGTGCTTGCTTGATCCCCAATATATCCTTTCGAATGGATGTTTTCCTTGATGCTGGAAAAAAATCTTTGCAAGAAAAGACGTTTCAAATCATTACAACATGTTACATCTTCAGGTTGCATATAATACATCCAATCTTTTGCAGCTCCATCAAGTGAGAATGGTAATTCTCTTAATTTAATTTGATCTTCAGAAACATTTCTTGGTTTTAAAGTTGAGAAAACCACATTAAATTCCTTAAGGTTTTTGTTGGGATCCTCACCAGATAAGACATGAAACTTTGGAAGAAGGTGAATTAATCCAGATTTCAATTCAAAGTCCGATTCGAGATTTGGGTATGAAATACAATTTGGTTGATAGTTAATATCCGGTGCAGCCAATTCTCGAATGGTTCTATTAAGTTCATTTCCATTATTTCCATCCATTGGTTCATCTTTTATGTTTGAATTTTAATTGCTTCCAATTTCAATGTTTCCAAAAGAGAGGAATTCACCAACTGGTTGAATATTGAAACTTCCCGTAGATTGAGAATGTCTGGATTCGTGCCCTAAGGCTGCGTTCAATCTCAGGGACAAGATCTAAGAGATCTTCGGGATTAGTTCGTGTCATAAATCAAAAAAAAATGAAAAGAAAGAAAGAGGACCATAGTAAAATAAAAATGTGAAGTTGAGTTGATGGTCCAAAAAGAAAAGAAGAGGATGAAAAAAGAGGAAAACTTGAGAAAGGGGAAAGATGAAAGAGAGAGGTGAAGAAAATAATAAAATGAAAAATAAAAGAAATACCTCTAAATGGTTGAATAAATTACTTTCCTCCCAAGAAACGGTGCCAATTTTAAGGAGCACTGTCGTGAGTACCCTCAAATGATTAATTTGATTTTGGGGTACCTAGGTGCAGAAAAGTGGCTGAACAAGGTCGTCTCTGAAAGGAGGAAGTGAATTTAACAACTTATTAATGGTATTCTAAAAATAAAATAAAAGAGAATAAAATAAAAACACTACTTTAAAGGATTGGGGATTCTTTACAGTTTATGAATATAGAATAATTTTGCTGGAAGAAGATTGTATATTTTTTTGTTTTTAGTTTTGAAATGAATTTCGATTAAAATGACACAACAAGAAGATGTTTTTTCAGAAATCTATTTTAAAAGGCGTAATCGATCTAACTCTACATATTCATTCACTTATTAATCATTATCATTTAAATCAATATCCACTTAATTATGATCCCCTAATTTTTTATCCCGCGAACCCTACGAGAGTTAACTTAACCACAAAGATGAAATTACATAAACCCTAGGCTAGCTTCGGAACACGCAATCGCAGCACTCTGCTTTGATTGTTGTTCTAAGGATAGCTTATGGTCAGTGGTTAATTAGAGCACATATCCATTCTGGAAATGAGGATGAATTGTGATTAGGTATTATATTTGAACTATACAAATTTATCCTGTCTGGTCTTGTATTATCGATTAAGATTACGCTCTCACAATTTACACAAAATCCCAACCTCACGTGTTTTTGTATTAATTGTTAAATTTCTTTCTTAGTTTCTTGTAATTTAAAAAAACAATTCATGGATCATATTATTTGAATTACATTATCTCATTTATTCAAAATAATTAAATGAAGAGGGTAGAAGATAGATCGATTACTAAAAGATTACTCTTCCATGGGTGGCGTAATCATCGTAGAAGCGTTTTGCATGTGCAAAGGTTTATAATGGGTATAACCCAATAACGATTCTACTCAAAAATTACAGCTCAAAGAGGAAGATTAAGAGAAGAAGAAATTTAAACAAAACAGAATAAAAGAGAAGAAATAAAAGAATAACAAAGAATTTTCTTACACAAACAAAATCATTACAACATGAAGGAGAAGAATAAGGCTTCGTTGAAGGGATCCTTGCTTAAATAGCTACCCTTATTGAAATGGTTGGAGAATTGGAGTGGATCCACTTATCCTCTGCCCTAAACTTTCCAATGCACGTCCCAACCACTACAAGTGAGAAAAACTCTAATTTATAGAGGGGAGGTGAGGAGAGGTCACAAGTGGTTTCAAGTGTGAATGTGGAAATTCGGGAAAATATTTTAATGCAACTTGAACCGCCCATTTGACCACTAAAACGCATGAATTGGCCAGCCTTAAAGAAGTATAATATGTGCGGATATGGTTCCTCTATCTCCTCTAAATATTTGGGCTTAATCCAGGCCCAGATGAAGGAGTTATCATATAAATACAGAAGCTTTTCCATTCTGGCGAGTCCATCCCAACTTTGACTTCATGGCCCATTTTCAACAACCAAATGCACTCTTTAGCTTTAGTGTCCTGAATAAAAGTTTTATATAATTATGTCAAAAACACTGTTACAAAATTTCAAATTCAAATAATAAATATAAAATATTTAGCTTCAGAATACTACAGTGAACTATAAAGGGTAAAACTGGAATTTTCATCAAATACTCAAATGAATGATCTAATCCCAAATACTTTCTAATTAAACATATTTAAAACAATGTGAGGAAATTATATCATTTATTATCAATAAAATATTCAATAAAATAGTGTTTTATCAACTCCCCCACACTTACCCTTTTTCACTCCTGAGCAAAACCTCATATCAAGTAAACATCAATATCAAATCAAAACCAATTTTAAAACACATATCCTTGAGATCAAACAATTACACACCAAGAAACAAAATATTTCATGACTCATAAAAAACCATTATTTCAAGTTATTCATTTATATCATTCAATATATTTCCACTTCATTTATCCTCCCATGCACAAAACACTTACCTCGCCTGAATTTTCTCTCATCACTCAAATATCAATTTTTTTACAATATCTTTCTCGTCAAAACTCATAAAAGTGTCACCATAGGCTTGATAGACTTCCACATCGCTACCCGATGAGAGTCAAGAACATATGTTTATCATGAGGACTTTTCAGGGTTGTTCTGTGGATTTTGGTTGGTAGAATTCAAATGTGAAAAATTCTGAGGCTGAATAAGGAGGGCTTGACTCTTTTTGAAGCAAAATTGCATTAATCTAATTTTCACTTAAATATGGCCTCCTCATTAATCCCCATAGTATCAATTCAGCTCCATCATCATGAAAAGTCATGAAAATTTTACACCATTCATTATTTCAGCATCAAAAATGCCAATCTTCTCAAACATGATTTTCTTGAAAGCTCCAGATAGGCACAACTTTCAACCTCAATTAGAAGCTCCAGAAAAGGCACTGCTTCACTTATCTTGAAAGCTCTAGAAAAGGCACAGATTTCAATATAATGAATTTCTTCAGCAACAAACACATCCCATCAGAATTTAATTTTCCACCCAAAGTTTCACTGAACGTGGTAGCACAACACAACATATCTTCCCCCACACTTAAGCTCAACTAGATTATGCAATTTCACTTCAATAGTTGGTTGGATAGGGAAAATTGGCTTATAATGTGGCTAACCTAACAGGCTATGCATGGATTCTAAGGGCCACAAGGATTAAATATTCAAGGTAGGCCATTATAAAAAAGGATTCTTTGAAATAGGGGCTTTAATACCAAAAAAATGCCTCAATCATTTAAACATAAGTACCACAAACCCTCAAGTTTTGACAGGAATAAATCAAATTCTGGTTAAATCAAGCATGGTTTGGTTCTCTAAAGAAGTGAGGTGAATGTAAAGAATATGAAAATAATGGTTTAGAAGCCTCACAAGAAAGTGATTTCAAATATAAAGACAGTGAGATGTGGCATGGGATTCAAAATTCTGCGTACTTTTCATGAAATTACTAAATGTTTGAACTTGAAACAAAGTCATTTCAGTATTCATTTAAGCTCAGTTTATTGGGATAAATCATTTCACTCATTTATATGGATTTAAAAATGGTGATGAGAATCATTTCAGCTCAAAAGTTTCAAGAAAAACACATAAAATTTTAAAATAAACACACAAAATTTGGAAAACACACAATTTTTTTTGGTTTTTTTTAACAGGAAAACAATTGAAATTACTAAACAAAAAGGTTCCCTCCACCATAATTAAAATATTGGATTGTCCTCAATGTGAACCCATGAGATGATATATGCACACTAAATGCAAAATTTTTAAATATGACAAATAATATAAAAGTGAAAGGGTTAGGAACAGCCTGATGTGATCAAGTGATGATGGGGTCATGCAGTGTGATAAAATCCACTACATCAGTAGGAAGTCCCTCAATGTATCTCTTCAAAAGTTTCCCATTGACTGTAAAGCTCCTTCCAATGTCCTCTTGAGTGATATCCACTGCACCATAAGGAAAAACATTAGATACAATATAAGGACCTAACCATCTGGAACGCAACTTACCAGGCATCAGCTTCAGTCGTGAACTATAGAGAAGGACATTCTATCCAACATGAAACTCCCTTTGTTGGATCATTTTGTCATGAGATGCTTTTGTCTTTACATATGGAGCCTTGAGTTTATATATGATGACAGTCGAATCTCCTCAAGCTCTTGAATTTTCAACTTCCTTTGAATTCCAGCTTGGGCCAAATCCATGTTGCATTTCTTTATAGCCCAATATGCCTGATGCTCGACTTCCACTATGAGATGACATGCTTTCCAAAAAACAATCCTAAATGGGGACATACCAATGGGTGTCTTGTATGCTGTCATATAATCCCACAATGCATCATCCAAGCGCTTGCTCCAATCCTTCCTATTTGGCTACACGGTTTTCTCTAATATTTGTTTCAGCTCACGATTTGAAACCTCAGCATGGCCATTTGTTTAGGGGTGGTATGGTGTTGATGTTTTGTGTGTCACCCCATACTTCCAAAGGAGGGAAGCAAAATTACAATTGCAAAAGTTTGTCCCTTGGTCACTGATGATAGCCTTTGGTACTCCAAACCTGCACAAAATCTTTTCTTTGACAAAGTCCACAACAACATGAGAATCGTCAGTCCTGGTGGCCTTGGCCTCCACCCATTTACTCACATAATAAACAGCAACCAAAATATACAAAAATCCAAATGAACTAGGAAAAGGACCCATAAAATCAATGCCCCATACATCAAAAATCTCACAGAATAGTATGGGTTGTTGGGGCATCTCATGTTTCCTAGAAATATTCCCAGCGTGTTGGCAACGAGAGCATGACTTACAAAACACATGGGCATCATGGAACAAGCTAGGACAATATAATCCAGAGTCCAAAACCTTCCTAGCTGTCTGTTGGGGTCTAAAGTGTCCACCACATGCATGTTTATGATAGAATTGCAAAACAGACTCAAACTGATGATCAGGAACACACCTCCTAATAACCTGGTCACTACACATGCGCCATAAGTATGGATCATCCCAGACATTAAATCTTGACTCACTCTTTAATTTTTGGACTTGATGTTTATTTAATTTTGCAAGGATTTAAGAGGAAACAAGGTAGTTAACTAAATCTACATACCAAGGATATGTACCTGAGATGGAATAAAGATTCTCATCGGGTAAAGTGTCCCGAAGTGGTATTGTTCCAAGGTGTCATCCTCTAGTGTGTGAGTAAGCCTACTCGTGTGGTCTGCCACCAAATTCTCCAAACAATTCTTGTCCTTTATCTCAATATCAAATTTTTGAAGAAGGAGCATCCATCGAATCAGCCTGGGCTTTTAATCTGGCTTCTTTATGAGGTACCTCAATACTGCATGGTCAGAAAAAACAACTACTTTAGAGGCCAATAAATATGAACGGAATTTATCTAAAGCAAATATGACTACAAGAAACTCATTTTCCATGGTATTTTAGTTTTATTGGGCTTAATACAATGTCCTTGATGCATAGGTGATCACATGTGAATGTCCCTCCACCCTATAAGATAAGACAGCTCCAACCACGAAGTTGGAGGCGTCACACATAAGCTCAAAAGGAAGGTCCCACCGTGGGGGCTGTATGATCGGTGGAGTGGTCAGAAACTTCTTTAGCTCATCAAATGATACCCTGCATGAATCATGAAAATTGAAGTCAATATATTTTTCAAGCAATCGAGATAAGGGTAGAGAGATCTTACTAAAATCTCTGATGAAGCGCCGATAAAATCCAGCATGTCCAAGGAATGATCTAACCTCACACACACATGTAGGATATGGGAGGGATGAAATAATGTCTACCTTAGATTTATCAACTTCAATGCCACGTTGTGAGACTATATGACCTAAGACCATTCCCTTTTCGACCATGAAATGACATTTTTCAAAATTTAAGACCAGATTATTCTCAATACAATGATGCAACACATCACCCAAACTAGAGATACATTCATAAAATGAGGATCCATAAACTGTAAAATCATCCATAAATACCTCCATGAAGGTCGCAATTAAATCTGAGAAAATACTCACCATGCATCTTTGGAAGGTACCTGGGGCATTGCAAAGTCCAAATGGCATCCTTCTGTAAGCAAAGGTACCGAATGGGCAGGTGAATGTCGTCTTCTCCTGGTCCCTTGTTGCAATGGGAACCTGAAAATAGCCAGAGAAACCATCCAAGAAGCAATAATGCGTCCTACCTACAAGTCTCTAAAGCATATGGTCAATGAATGGAAGTGGGAAATGGTCCTTACGAGTGTATTGATTTAGTTTCCTATAATCAATACACACTCGCCAACTGTTTTGAACTCTCATAGGAACTAACTCATCATTTTCATTTTTTAAAATACTGAAACCAGTTTTCTTAGGCACAACCTGAATTGGACTTACCCGCTGAGAATCTGAAATAGGATAGATTATACCTGCCTCGAGCAATTTTGCAACTTCTTTTTTAACAACCTCCAAAAGTGTTGGATTGAGTCTCCTTTGTGGTTGCCTCCCCGGTTTAGCCCCATCCTCCAAGAGAATTATATGCATGCAAATGGAGGGGCTAATACCTGATATGTCTTCCAATGTCCAACCAATTGCCCTAATGTTATCTCTCAATAGATTCAAAAGTTTTTCTTCATGTTCAAAGGAGAGATTGTTAGAAATGATAATAGGTAATCTATCACCACTCAGCAAGTATTCATATTTAAGATTTGGGGGCAATGGCTTGAGTTCCAATGTAGGGGGGTGATGTATGGATGGAGAAATTAATGCAACAGACATATCTGCACAATGAACATCAATATCAGAATAAAAATCATCAAAATCAGAGAATAAAGCACCAAATCCATTAGCATACTCAATAGCCATGTCATAATCAGAGTTCACATGATCAAAATCAAAATATGATTCCATTTCAAAATCAAATCTTAGAGAGTCTTGTTCCTTAAAAACGGGTGTAGAAGTACTCTTAGACATCAAACTAGAACCAATACTCATAATCTCCCTAAGCATAGGACAATCCAAAGACCTGGTGTTTTTACTTGGTGGTTCAAAATAGGAGATAACAAAAGCAGAATGGTCCTCTGCGGGGTACTTCATAGAATCTATAACATTAAATATCACAAATTCATCTCCAAATTCCATGGAAAGTGTACCCTCATTTACATTTATGATAGTTTTTGTAGTTTTGAGGAAGGGCCTACATAAGATAATGGGGGCATGAGAACTTACCTGATCATTATCCATGTTAAGCACATAGAAGTCTGCTGGAAAGATCATGTCTCTTACCTATACAAGTACATCCTCAAGGACTCCCGTTGGATATGTCGTAGCTCTATTCGCCAATTTCACCACTACTCTTGTCGGCTTCAACTCAACAACCTGCAAGGAAGAGAATACAGAGTGAGGCATCACATTTATGGAAGCACCTAAATCACAAAGTGCATTATAAAAGTGAAACTCCCCTATGGTGCATGGGATGGTGAATGTCCGTGGATCCTTGCACTTTGTTTTCATTGCTAGAGTTGGTGAAATGAGTTCTTAGACATTCCTTCCAAGGTTGATCCTATCATTTCCCTTGATCCCTCTTCGATTGGTGCAGATTTCTTTTAAGAATTTGGCATACCTTGGGATTTGCTTAATGGCTTCAAGTAGAGGAATGTTGATCTCCACAGGCTTGAATGTGTCCAAAACCTCTTTTTGCATTGCTTCTTCTGCCATATTCTTGGTTTGAACAACCCTTTTTGGAAAATGAAGGGGTTTAGGAGGAACATCATAAATCTTTTTCTTACCTTTATGTTTCTCCTTGGATTGATCATCAGTTGGTATGGAATGCGGCTTCTCTGGAGTAGAGGTGAATCCCGGTGGAATGGTAGGTCTAGATGTATCGTTCATTTGCTTTCCACTTCTCAATGTAATGGCACTAACATTCCCCTTTGGATTTGGAGTGGGTTGGGAAGGTAGATTTCCAGAATTCTTACTCACAAGTTCATGGAGGGAGGTGGCAATCTAGCTCATTTGAGTCTTTAACTCCCTCAGCTCCGAACCTTGACTCTTTTTCTCATTCTGTTGATTAAGAACAATTTGTTTCAAAAGATCATTAGTTTTAGAGTCTACCTTGTGTTAGATATTCCCTTGTTGCTGACTCGTTGATATTTGAGATTCGAATCTCCTTTGGGGTTGTTGGAAACCCTATTGGTAAGGTGGAGGCTGCTGGAAGTTTGGTTGATAAGGGGGCCTTTGTTGTTGTCCCGATCCATATCTCATGTCCGAATGATCTTTCTACCCTTGGTTGTATGCTGGATCAAACTTCTTTTTGGGATATGGTTGTTGTTGTTGATGCTGCTGATATGTTCTCCCAGGGAACACTGCTGCACAATCTTCTGTTTCTTGGAGTTGTGGGCAACAGTCAGTTGGGTGGCTTGTCTCAGTGCAAATTCCACAAGGCCTTGAAGGAGGGGGTAGAGATGTCTTTTGTGCCAAAGCAATTTGCCTCACCATAGTGGTCAATTCCTCCAACTTTGTATCAATCAAATGACTTTCAAGAGAAGGACTTACCTGGTGTACTCCCCTGACATGTGGTGTACCTCTATCGCAAAATTGTTGGGAGTTTTGGGCCATCTTGTCGATCAATGCACGTGCGGCTACTAGTGTCTTGTCCACCAATGCTCCTCGAGCTGCAACATATACCATGCTTCTCTCCATAGGTGTGATTCCTTCATAGAAGTATTGGATGAGGAGTTGCTCACTGATTTGGTGATGTGGGAAGCTTGCACACAACTTCTTGAATCGCTCCCATTACTCATACATTGACTCCCCTTGTTCTTGCTTGATCCCTGATATCTCCTTTCGATTGGATTTTTTCCTTGATGCAGTAAAAAATCATTGTAAGAAAAGACGTTTTAAATCATTCCAACATGTTACATCTTCAGGTTGCAAATAATACATCCAATCTTTTGCAGCTCCATCAAGTGAGAATGGGAATTCTATTAATTTAATTTTATCTTCAGAAAAATTTATTGGTTTTAAAGTTGAGATAACCATATTAAATTCATTAAGGTGTTTGTTAGGATCCTCACCAGATAAGCCATGAAAATTTGGAAGAAGGTGAATTAATTGAGATTTCAATTCAATGTCTGATTCGAGATTTGGGTATGCAATACAATTTGGTTGATAGTTAATATCTGGTGCAGCCAATTATCGAATGGTTCTATTAAGTTCATTTCCATTATTTCTATCCATTGGTTCCTATTTTATGTTTGAATTTGAATTACTTCCATTTTCAATGTTTCCAGAAGAGAGGAATTCACCAACTGGTTGAATATTGAAACTTCCTGTAGATTGAGAATGTCTGATTCGTGCCCTAAGGCTGCGTTCAATCTCAGGGTCAAGATCTAAGAGATCTTTAGGATTATTTCATGTAATAAATCAAATAAAAATGAAAAGAAAGAAAGTGGACTATAGTAAAATAAAAATGTAAAGTTGAGTTGATGGTCCAAAAAGAAAAGAAGAGGATGAAAAAAAGGAAAACTTGAGAAAGGGGAAAGATGAAAGAGAGGTGAAGAAAATAATAAAATGAAAAATAAAATAAATACCTCTAAATGGTTGAATAAATTAATTGCCTCCCCGGAAACAGTTACAATTTGAAAGAGCGCTATCGTGGGCACCCTCAAATGATTAATGTGATTTTGGGGTACTTAGGTGCAGTAGAGTGGCTGACCAAGGTCGTCTCTCAATGGAGGAAGTGAATTTAACAACTTATTAAAGGTATTCCAAAAATAAAATAAAAGAGAATAAATTAAAAACACTACTTTAAAGGATTGGGGTTTTTTTTATAGTTTATGAATCTAGACGATTTTTGCTGGAAGAAGATTGTGTATATTTTTTTTAGTTTTGAAATGAATTTCGATTAAAATGACACAACAAGAAGATGTTTTTTTAGAAATATATTTTAAAAGGTGTAATTGATCTAACTCTAACTCTTCATTCACTTAGTAATAATTATCATTTAAATCAATATACACTTAATTATGATCCCATAATTTTTTATCCCTCGAATCCTACAAGAGTTAACTTAACCACAAAGATGAAATTACTTAAACCCTAGGCTAGCTTCGGAACACGCAATCACAGCACCCTGCTTTGATTGTTGTTCTAAGGATAGCTTATGGTCAGTGGTTAATTAGAACACATATCCATTCTGGAAAAGAGGATGAATTTTGTTTAGGGATTATATTTGAAATCTAAAAATTTATCCCGTGTGGTCTTGTATTACCGATTAAGATTACGCTCTCACAATTTACAAAAAATCCCGACCTCGCGTGTTTTTGTGTTAATTGTTTAATTGCTTGCATAGTTTCTTGTAATTTAAAAACACAAGTCATGGATCATATTATGTTAATTACAGTATCTCATTGATTCAAAATAATTAAATGAAGAGGGTAGAAGATAGAACGATTACTAAGAGACTACTCTTCCATGGGTGGCGTAATCATCGTAGAAGCATTTTGCATGTGCAAAGGTTTATAATGGGTATAACCCAATAACGCTTCTACTAAATAATTACATCCCAAAGGGGAAGATTAAGAGAAGAATAAATTTAATCAAAACATAAGAAAAGGGAAGAAATAAAAGAATAACAAAGAAGTTTATTATAGAAACAAAATCATTACAACATGAAGGAGAAGAAGAAGGCTTCGTCGAAGGGATCCTTGCTTCAAGAGCTACCCTTATTGAAATGGATGTAGAATTGGAGTGGATCCACTTATCCTCTTCCATAAACTTCCCATTTCACGTCCCAACCCCTAAAAATGAGAAAAACTCTAATTTATAGAGGTGAGGGGAGGAGAGCTTACAAGCGGTTTCAAGTGTGAATGTGGAAATTCGGCCAAATATTTTAATGCAAATTGTACCCCCCCATTTAACCACCAAAACGCATGAATTGGCAGGCCTTCAAGCATGATAATATGTTTGGATATAATTACTCTATCTCCTCTAAAACTTTGGGCTTAATCCAGGCCCTGATGAAGGAGTTATGGCCGAAATACAGAAGCTTCTCCATTCTGGTGAGTCCAGCCCAACTTTGACTTCATGGCCCATTTTCAACAACCAATGCACTCTTTAGCTTTAGTGTCCTGAATAAAATTTGTAGATAATTATGTCATAAACACTGTTACATAATTTAAAATTCAAATAATAAATATAAAAATATTTATCTTCAAAATACTACAGTGAATTATAAAGGGTAAAACTGGAATTTTCATCAAATATTCAAATGAATGATCTAATCCCAAATAATTTCTAATTAAACATATTTAACACAATGTGAGGAAATTATATCATTTATTATCAATAAAATAGTCAATAAAATAGTGCTTTATCAATTACATCCAACATGTGTCGGACCAACAAATCAGACCAATATGGCAGATTCCAAAAAATGCTCTGTTTTGTCCAATTGTGTTCTTTCCTAACGCCATGAATTTTCTGTTGGTTTATTGTCAATCCAAAAGTGATGGAAGGTAATGATAATACAACTGATTTTAACTCTGTACTTGAGATCATTATTGGAGGTTCATCTCTTTCAATTCTGCCTTTTCTGAAATGAGATTTATTCCTCCGAAAAGGATGATCGATTGAAAGAAATCTGTGATGACAGTCAAAATAGCAAGGTTTTTTTCCATTTACAAGCATAAATGATTTGTTTTCTCCAATACAATAAGGACGTGATTTTGGACCATGTGCACTCTATCCAGATAACATGCCACATGCCGGGAAGTCACTAATTGTCCACATCAAAGCATCTTTCATTACAAAATTCTGTTTCGCAGCAGCATCATATGTACCAACACTATGACTCCACAATAAATTTAACTCATCAATCAATGGTTTCAAATAAGCATCAATATTATTTTTCAGATGTCCTGGGATTAATAATGTCAAAAAGATATAAGGCTCTTTCATCAACATCCACGGATCCAAATTGTACAGAGTTATAAAGACAGAACAACAAGAATACTGACTACTAAAAAATCCAAATGGACAAAAACCTTCAGTAGAAAGACCTAATCGCATGTTCCAAGATTCTAAAGAAAAAGATGGATTCACTTGATCAAAATGTTTCCAGGAATCACCATCAGATGGATGAATCAAGCATTTACCATTTGAAATACTGGTTTTGTTCCATGACATCATTGTCGCTGTGTTCTGAGACATTAATAAATGCTGCAACCTGGGTGTAAGTGGGAAATATCTCAACTATTTTATAGGAATCAATCCAGACTTCCCTGATTGAGCTTCTTTATACCTCGATTGTCCACATTTGGGACAACTATCCAGCGACTCATTTTCACCAGAATATAAGATGTAATCGTTTGAATATGCATAGATCTTCTGATAACTGAGGCCCATATTACGAACCAGTCTCTTTCTCTCATAATAATTAGCAGGCAGTACATTTCATTTAGGTAACAATGCTTTAACTAAAGAAAATATCTGATCAAAACAGTTATTTTACATTCCAATATCTTATTTAATATCCATAAATTTTGCAATTGCTTCTAATTTTCTTATCCTGCAACCAGGATATAATGCATCCTCAGCAAATCTGAACAACTCAGTAAATTCAGATGGTTTCAACTTGGGAGGTAAATCAACATCATCCTCAATTTTAGTTTGTTGAACGGATAACCCTAAAACATCATGTACTAAATTCTGAAACTGTGATGGATCCGAAATCAAATTATTAGTATCTTCTCTGGAACTGCATTCACCGTGTTGATACCAAAAAATATAATCTAATTGAAAACCATAATGCAATAGATGTTACCCAACGATGTTAAATGTCTCAAACGTTCTCAGAGAACATTTTTAACAAGGACACTTAATTGTCCCTTCGGAAACAAATTCCGGGTTTGATGATGCAAATGATAAGAAAGCTTCATCGCCATCAATCTATATTGGATTTAAACTAGAACCATTTGGATTTATGCACTGATTTATCCAAGCATGATCATATAATAATGATTGATGTCGATTTCCTTGTTCCATATTCATATATCTGTTTCTACAAAATTTAAAACCATTACTGTTGTTAAATAATTTGATATAAGAAAAACAATATCCTAAAAAGAGAAGATACATAATTACAGTTATTTATTAGTAATTACCAATAATTATAGGTGACACAGTTAGTTTATAATCATCCCCAGTAATTATTATTAATTTAGCAATACTTAGCAATACTTGGAAAAATGAAATATGCTTGAATAATGAAATAAAATTTTGTAATAATCATTGTGGAGATTATATTACTAATTATTCTTATTTGTTTCTAGTGTATTGGCGACAACTCTTTTTCCTGACGACTCATCTCCTTGCAAGGAGATGAGTCGTGAGGGAAAAGAGCCTCTTTTGTCTGATGGATCATCTCTTTTTAACTTTTTCCCGACTGAAATCAGTATGAAAAACATTCTCTGACATACGTTAGAGCACATTTTTCATACTGATTTCAATGGGAGAATGTAGCAAAGATATGAGACGTTGAACAAAATGTAGTAGCCAATCCACTGGAAATTGTGCAAATTTATAACCATGTACTTGAATTTATTTTATTTTTGATTAGTTATTACTAATTATTACTAATTATTACAAATCTCAATATTTGCAACAGATTTTTCTCTATTCATAACATGTTCAAATCTTAAAGAGTTGTCAATATTCAGGTCATGTCCAATAAACAGTTTGCATCAACCATGTCCAATTTAAACTCTATAATTGTCCTTACATGGTTGATCACCTTGCAAGTAGTGTTGCAATAGGACGACACAAGTAATGTTGTTCTCGTCCTTAAGAATCATTTCACATGACCCTTTACATAGATCATTCTTCCTTGAAAAATTAAGAGAACTTCAATATCTTTCCCTTAATTTTTCAAGAAAGAATGTTATATGTAAAAATTTATGTGATATGATTCTTATAGATGAGAAAGACATGACTTGGGTTGTCCTATTACAACGCTACTTGCGAGGTGATCAACCAAGAAAGAACAATTATAGAGTTTAAATTAGACACGGTTGACGCAAACTTTTTATTGGGCGTGACCTGAAAATTGGCGACCCTTTAAAATTTGAACATGTTAAGAATAAAGCAAAACTTGTTGAAAATATTGATAATTGTAATATTTTAAAAAAATTATAATTTTAATAATATTAATATTTTTTTTATAAATATTACACATATAATAATAAAATAATTATATTATTAGTATTATTTAATTATTAATATCAGAGTAATATAATATTTTATATTGTGTTACTATTTATGTTACTAATTATATTACTAATTATGTTACTAATTAGTAACAAATGTGATTGACCGTTCATCTACCTCAATTTTATTCTCATTTGTGTGTTGAGGTTGACAGGAAACTTCTACATCCACATGTAGTATTTACTTTTACTGTCAAAATTATAAACCTCCTCACCTCTATGCTGGTGAGGAGGTCGACAATTTTGACAGTAAAAGCAAATATTACATGTGGAGTCAGAAGTTTCCTGTCAAGCCTCAACACACAAATGAAAAGAAAATTCAAGTAGATGAGCGGTCAATCATGCTTTCTAATTGTTTCCTAATTATTTTTATTTGTTTCCTAATTATTTTTATTTATTTCGTAATTATTTTTTATTTTTTCCTAATTATTTTTAATTGTTTCCTAATTATTTTTAATTGTTTCCTAATTATTTTTATTTGTTTCCTAATTATTTTTATTTGTTTCATAATTATTTTTATTTGTTTCCAAATTATTTTTATTTGTTTCCTAATTATTTTTATTTGTTTCCTAATTATTTTTATTTGTTTCCTAATTATTTTTATTTGTTTCCAAATTTTTTTTTATGTTTCCAAATTATTTTTCTTTTTTTCCTAATTATTTTTATTTGTTTCCTAATTATTTTTATTTTTTTCATAATTTTTTTTATTTGTTTCATATTTATTTTTATTTGTTTCATAATTATTTTTATTTATTTCCTAATTATTTTTATTTGTTTCGTAATTATTTTTATTTGTTTATTAATTATTTTTAATTTTTTCCTAATTGTTTTTAATTGTTTCCTAATTATTTTTATTTGTTTCCTAATTATTTTTAATTTTTTCCTAATTATTTTTAATTGTTTCCAAATTATTTTTATTTTTTTCCTAATTCTTTTTAATTGTTTCCTATTTATTTTAATTGTTTCCTATTTATTTTAATTTTTTCCTACTTATTTTAATTATTTCCTAATTATTTTAATTGTTTCCTAATTATTTTAATTGTTTCTTAATTATTTTATTTTTAATTGTTTCCTAATTATTTTATTTCTTATTGTTTTCTAATTATTTTATTTCTAATTGTTTCCTAATTATTTTATTTCTAATTGTTTCCTAATTATTTCTAATCAATTAAATCTAATTATTTCCTAATTATTTGATGATTATTTTAATTAAATCTAATTATTTCTTAATTATATAATAATTATATAGTTATTCCTAATTAAATATAACTATTTCTAATTATTTCTAATTAAATATATTTATTTATAATTATTACCAAAACATCCTTCGGGAGTGTCGAACCAAGAGTGCAGTAAGGCCCGTTGTCGTGTACCAGGTTACCCCGAGTCAAGCTCAAAACACCTTGTCAGAGTTTTCACTCCTAGGTACATCTGTGCCAGAGCCGCCTCTACTTGTTCGTATCTAGAGAAGGACTATTTGGTACAACCACTTAATCAAATTATATTATATAGCTACATAAACATTCTATTAAAAATATTAAAATTAACAATTAAAAATAATTTAACAATTAAAAAAACTATAAATACCTTTGATATTTTGAAGCAGTTTGTGACTCCTAACTCTTTCTCTGCTCTTCCCGTAAGAAAAAATTAAAATAAAAAAATTCTACTTAGAACAGAAATTTAAAAAGAGAAAAGAAAAAAAATAAGAGATATCTGAATGATTTGAAAAAAATGGATGGGGGTATATATATGTTAGAATATTTGCAACGGTCTTATTTGTGACCAAAGCCCGTCACAAATACCTTCGCCCGCATTAATTACGGGCAACGGTAAAAAGGGTTTTTGCGACGGGCCCGTTGTAAATAGCTGCCTGCCGACACACCATTAGCGACGGGCAGATATCCCATTCGTAAATTTCTATTTACCACCGCCGGTATTGGCCACGGGCCCCATCGCAAATACCTTCACCTACATTTAATACGGGCGGCGGTTAAAAGATTTTTTGTGATGGGCCCGTCACAAATACCTGTAGGCCGACATACCATTAGCGACGGGCAGATATCCCCGTCGCAAAAGCTTATTTACCACCACCGGTATTGGCGACGGGACCCGTCTCCAATAACACCTGCTGAATAGTGTTTTGCGACAGGTAATTGTCCCCTCGGAAATAGTATTTACCACCTCCGGGTACTTGCGACGGGATGAAGGCCACCGTCGCAAATAGGCTTCCCGCGTTTTGGCGTCCAAACTGCGCCATACCTGTTGTGAAGGGTCCTGTATTCCCGTCTCATCTAACTTACCATTTGCGATGGGCATATATTCCCATCACAAATACTCTTTTCGTCGGATTTATTACAATGAGATTTATTCCCATCGCAAATAACCTGTCGCAATAATCAATTTTTCCCGTAGTGTATGCTAGGTAAATGGTAATTTTGGAAATGGGTTAAGTAATAATTGTGACTTATATGTTAAATTAAATGTGAGATTTTATGGTTATGTGATCTAATTTTTTATGGGTTATGACATGGTACATGTGGTAAATAGATAAATAAGCATGTGAACATCGCTTGGTAGTTATGGGGTGTTGGAGATGAAGATCTACGCCCATGGTTCAGTTTAGACTGTGGTTCTAAACCCCAACCCATAATTCATAGGTTAGGAAAGGGGACTGAGGCTCTATACCTCTAATGGATGCATTTGATGTGACTTATTAGACCGGGTCTCCATGGAAAGTGTGATTTGAATGTTTATGAAATGCTCATCCCTATAGAGATTGGGAACATGATTTATACAGTTATGCTTAGTAATTGTTTTTCTTAATATTTTGTGTAAATAATTTAAATGCCTAACCCATGGAATATGTAATCTAAATGAATTATGTGATGAATATGGATTAAATGATAAACATTGAACTAATGTTGTAAATTGGTAAAGTAAACATTGTTACCTATTTCCACCTGAGTTGTCTTGTTTACTTTGTTATTTATTTAGTTATTTCATGCACTACCTTTTTAGACTATATATTTTGTATACACTGTTGGTGGTGGCCAATTGAGTTGTACTCACACCCTACTCGAGTCCTCATTGGGTACCTGAGAAGATTTCATGGCTTCATATTTGGATAAAAGAAAGGTACATATGCCCGATAGTTGAGTTGTGCTTGGGGAGTGCATAATGAGGGTCTAGACTTGGAGTTAAGAACCATTTTCAGGATTCATCTATCGGTCTTTATTTTGGGGTTCATTTACTTTTGGAACTACTAGCATGACATGCCATATTTATAATTTCTCTATGCTTTGTACCCTATTTGGAAATGAGTTGAAAATAAATGGTTTGTTTTTTGGATTATTATTTCCTTTGTTTAATATGTTATCTACTCCATATTACTTTGGTAAATAGGGTATAGTCACCTCATGTGACTTATCAGACACTCTCTTCTAGTCAGCAACATAGGAAGTATGTGCAGGCACGCATGAGGTCATGTGGCAACCTGTCTGGGAGCACTAGTTTAGTGTATTCTGGGTCTGGGACATTACAAAGTGGTAATAGAGGAGTTATTTTCTCAATCTTAAAATTTTTGAATGGTATATAAGAGATTAAAAATTGGTGGGATTTGGAAAGGATCTCATTCATGGCAGTAGCTAACCCATGTATGAGGGAAACTCCATGTTCCCATGTGCAAATTTTTTTTCTGGATGTGTGTTTCTATAGTTGAATGATACTTCACCATTGGGTAATTCAATTATTGTGTGGTGTGATTATTTTGTGATATTTTTCTTATGGATCTAATGGTATGAGGTTTTTCATTCATGAATCATTATAGTAACCTAAGGATATAAGTTTCATGCATCATGATAGGCACAGACATGATGGTTTTGTGAGATATGAAGGGAAGAATGAATTTCACATTCTTACAATTTTTTGATCAAATGGTGTCTAATAAATATGGTGGAAATGGTTAAATGAAAAAAAATGTCAATGAATTGTTAAAGGATTGCATGTAATGAAAATTTTAAGATGAGCTAAAAGGTTGGTCGTAACAATTTGTGAAATGAGAAATGTTCCTAAAAGATAAATGTTGGTGTTGCAACGGTGGAATGGTTTAAAAAGGTTTCTAATGAAAGACATGTAACAACGTAAATCGATTCATCCCAGGTTAGACATGAGCTACTGTATAGATGTTTGAGGGTATTTTTCTATATGCGGTGATGTTTGTGGGGATAGTATGTGTAGGATGAGTCATTATGTCTAGTAAAGAGCCATATTTTATGTAAATTTTGGAAGATTTATGGTATATGTTTTAAGACTCATGAATGGAATTGTAGGAAGATTCCTCCACATTGATGTGTGTTGGTTGGGTGACAAGAGGGTAACATTAAGTAGGCTCCTCCAAAAGTGGGACAAGAAGTTTCTATAGTTTAGGGTAACCAAGGAGATGATAATTTCTATGAGAACATTGCTCATTTTATTCAAATGATGGAATGGGACCTAGGGTTGGAAGTGTGGAGTATGTTTGATCAAACTATAGAGTTTTAGTTGCAAGACCCTCCAAAATTTTCTAGAGAGTGTGGACCTAATCCTTCAGAGTTTGGGATAGAGTCCATCGGGAATATTTTAGATCACATGGAGAATCCAGGAAATAAGAGAGTCAAGTCGACCGTATATATGTTGCGGGGATAGGTGAAGCGATGGTAGTATATCATGTTTCAGACCCAGCAATCATATTGTCTTCTATGGGTGGACATCCAATAAAATTTTATGAAACACTTCTATCTGGAGACATTGATATAGGATCAGGCTGCAGAGTTCTTGAGGTTGAACCATGGAATGAGATCAGTAATGGATTATGTAGGTCATTTCACGGACATTCAATTCTTCATTTTGATGTTGGTGGGAGATTATTCTGCAATGGAATGGTGCTTCTAGTATGGTATTATACATGATATTACGTTTCAGGTAAACATCTTCCATTTAAAGAGGTTTTCATAAAAGGTGGATCAAAACTATATTTTAGAAGGGAACATAAAAGAGTCTACAGGTATTGGGAGTTGGGTTCAAGTTATTTGAACCATTGGGGAGGCTTATGAGGGAAGGAAGCATCATTTGAGAAATCCTCATCAGGGTGAAAGTGTGTAAATTGGTCTGAATAGAGGACCGACCTCTCAAAGTGGTGATCAGGTGTTTTACTACCAATGTGGAAGCTAGGACACATTGGTGGCCAGTGCCCCATCCACCTGTTGAGTCTCAATCATGCAGAAGGATTGGGAATGTGCATAGGTTCTGTGGGAACCCTCAATAGTTGGGAACAGTTGGATGATTTATTCTGGTTCCAACTGCAGGTAGGGGATCAATTACCTAGTATTAGGCAGACAATTGGAGTTTGATCGGATGTATCAGTAGAGCTGGTTAACATGGTACTCTAGGGTGATACCATACATACTAGTAGGGCAGTGAAGTTCCAAAAACATAGAATGGGGCCTAGGGTAGAGGGTCCAGTCAGCTTCATGTAGTTCAGTCTATACTTGGAGGTGGAAAGTCTTGGTCACCGAAAGTTTGAGGTACTATTCTTATAGATTCCATGCTATTTGGTTCTTTATTTGGCATAGGTACCTCGCCTTATTTAATTTTTAATCAATCTTTTGTTGTGTTTGGTCTAGATGTGGAATGTGATTTTTTGGTTATATAGATTAATACACTATTAGGGGTGCAAGAATAAAATATCAGGCAGTGTAAGGGGTGTCTAATCAAGGTTGTTGGGTACCATTTTTTATGGAACTTTTTTATACATGAGATGTTAGTTTTTGATCTGATTTCGTGTATGGAATATCAAGTGTTATACTAAGACCATATCAACTATTACTACTATAAATTAATTTTCACGTCTCTTGAGGGAGACATGTATATCCATCATGGTGAATGGGATGTTCAAGGTGTCCATATAAGGCCATTTTTTAGTAGTTGAATGAACTCACAACCCAAGTGGCTTGTCTTATGTGTGATGATGGGGAAGTATGGAAGATTTTATTTGCTTTTTTGGTGGATTAGTTCCAATAAGTGCTTCCATAAGATTTTACACAGATTCTACCTAGTGGGATATTGAGTTAATAATAAAAAATTTGCAGGGAGTAGAACCAGTTTTCATCCCTCCATACAAAATATAACCAGTTGAACTCTAGGATCTTAAATCTCAATTAGAGGAACTAGAGAATAAGGTGTTTATTTTCACTATAAAATCACCTTCGGGATCTCTAATGATATTTTCTAAGAAATATAATTGGTCATTGTAGTTGTGTGTTGAATATACGAAGATAAATAGGATTAAGATTATGAGATAATACCGTATTCCTCAAATCGATTATATATTTTTCAGCATAGAGGTGCTTCAATGTTTTCAAAAATTGATCTAAGATCAGGGTATCATCAGCTAAGGGTGAGACTTTCTGATATACTATATACTATATTCAGGATAATGTATTTGTTTTATGAGTTGGTGGTGATATTGTTTGGGTTTACTAATGCATTGGCAGTGTTCCTGGATTTAATGATTCAAATATTTTACCATTATCTTGACCAGTTCATAGTTTTCTTTGTTGGTGACATCTTGGTGTACTCTAAAACTCATGAAGATCAATCCAAACATCTTGAAATCATCTTGGGTACACTAGGAGATCATAGTCTATACACCAAGCTATCCAAGTTTCATTTATGGATTGATAAGGTTTTTTTTCATTGGGAACATCATCTTGGAAGAAGTTCTCTCTATGGATCTATAGAAGGTGAAGTAATTTGTGTCTTGTGAGCCTCCCAAGAATAATTTTTGATGACCCTAGTTTTTTGGGTTTGGCTAGCTATTACCGAATGTTCATTAAATACTTTTCTCATTTGGAATCACCACTTTCAAGTTTTACGAAGAAGTGTATCATGTTTGAGTTGTTCGGGTCTTGTGATAATTCCTTTTTAGGAATTTAGGATTCATATGACAATCGCACTGATTCTAATCTTACCTGATCCAGGTAAGAAATATAATTTTCTTGTGATACATCTAGTGTTGGGATATTAGTATTTTAGATGAAGGATAATCGAGTTGTGGCATAGGGGTCATAGAATTTTAGGCCTCGTGAAAGGAATTTCCCTACACATGATCTTGATTTGGCTACAGTGGTTCATGCCTCAAAATGTAGGTGGAATTACTTGTTGGTATAATTGTTTACAGTGTACAACAATCATAAAATCCTGAATTACGTCTTCTCTCACCATGATCTAAATCATCATTTGTGAATATGGGTTGAATATATTCAATCCATCGACCCTGAGATGGTTTACACACTGGGAAAGGGAAAGAGTGTTTCATATTTGTTGAGTAAGAAGACTCAGAATCAGGTGGTTCAAGAATCTAGTTTAGAGTGGAAGATGATAGTGTTGATTGCTGAGATGAATCTATAGGTGCAAGCTGGACAAGGACAGACAAACCTTGCTCTTTAGCAGTTGAGTATGTGATTCTGAACTAGATAAAAAAGAAACAATGTGAGGATTTAGAGTATTTGGATTTGAATGAAAAACATAAAGGTGGGGATTCACCTTATGCTTGGACTATTGTAGATGATGGGATTGTTCATTTTTGTGGCCTTGTGGTTGTGCCAATGTGTTTGTGAGAAGAATTTCTATGCAATTTTCACGCATTAAATTCTTTTTTATATAATATTTTTACCAAAACGTATCAGGACCTTCATAGGAATTATAGGTGGCCATGGATGATGAAATACGTTGCAGGTTTCATGGCATGATGCCTTCCCTGTTAGCAAGTGAAGGTTGATCATCAGCAAATGGGTGGTTTGTTGAATCCACATCCCATTCCAAAATGGAAATCAGATGACATGATGATGAATTATATGGTATTCCTTCTAAGGATCCTTTGTAAGAATGATTTAATCCAGGTGTTGGTGGATAAATTGACTAAGGTGGATCATTTCTTGCTGATTCAAGATACATTCAATGTGGACTAGTTGCATGAGTTGTTTGTTAGAGAGATATTATGGTTGTATGGGGTGCAGTTGATGGTAGTTTCATATCAAGATCTACAATTTATGTCACACATCTGGTAGGGATTATAGAAATCACATGAAGCTTAGGTGTTCTTGAGTATGTCCTTCCTCCTGCAGACGGAGAGCATACAATTAATATACAAGAGTATATGTTGAGATCTTGTGTCCTATATTTTTGTGGGTAATGGGAAAAGAACATCTCTCTTTTTGAGTTTTCTTACAATAATATCCTCTATGCTATGATTCATATGGAACCATACGAGACACTCTATGGAAGACTGTGTAGATATATATTGTGATTGATGGAATCTAGAGAATTAGAATTGTTTGGACCAAGTCTCATATATAAGACATTGGAATAACTTCAGTTGATTTTAAAATATATGGAAAAAATATAGAGTAGGTATAAATCATATGTGAATTAGCATCATAGAGCTCTTGAGTGTGTGGAGGGTGATCATGTGTTTCTTCAAGTGTTTCCAAGATTGGTTCACCATAAAATTCATAAACAACCCATGTTGGTTCCAAGGTACATGGGGCCATTTTAGATCATGGAGATCATCATACTGGTGGCATACCAATTGGATCTTCTACAGTGGTATAGTGGTATGAAATATGTTTTTCATGTGTATCAAATTCAGTAGTATCAATCTGACCCATATCATATCATTAATATTGAGGATGTTTATCTTGATGCAGAGGCGTAATTTGGGTATCATTTGGTTCACGTTATAGAACTTAGTGAGAAATTATTACTGGGCAAGAACATACCATTGGTTCAATTTTTATTGTTGCATGGTAATGTTCAGGAAGAAACTTGGGAGAGGAAGTCTAATATGTGGGATCATTGGAATAATCTATTTACTTTGAAGAATTAGTGATACTTGAGAAGACTGTCTTGAGGACAATCCATTATAAGGTGAGGAAGTTGTAAGATCCAAGACTTCTTGAAGGTATTTCCTTGTTTAAATTTTGGTTTATATATATTTTTTGTGGACAATAAAATGTTTATGAACTATATAAGGAGGTTTATGGGTGTTACAGGGGTTCATAATGTGAAAGAAAGATAACTTCTTTCATACTGTTCATGTTGAACGGTTGGAAAAAGATTAGATATAACTGTGCGGCCAAATCTTGGTAGCCAAGATGAGGGGTGAATGGTTAATCAAATCTTGAAAGGGGAGAGACAAACTGTGTGGGAATGGACAGAGGAATTCTTCATTATTGGTGCATGGTTTTCTAAACTGTGCCAAGCTCCACAAGAAACCATGTGACCTCAACCCCTCATGGATAGTGTATGGCACATAGTTTGCACAAAGTTTGAAAAATCATGTGTCCAAACTGTGCGCCCCATTAAAAAGTGTGAATTTACCAAACTACCCCTAAGTATTTTAATTATCTCACTTAAATATCATACTTCATCTTCTTCCTCTACCCCTATTGACAAAATTAATCCCCAAAATCTTTTGAACGGTGGTTATCCTTCGATTTTAGTCGGTTTGTAGCATCGTTGGTTGTGGATCATAGCTCCGGGTGAGCCTAATCTTCCTTTTTTCTTCTCCTTTCCAAATTAGGGATTGTATATTTATTCATATTATTCAAAATCCATAAAACCATTATTTTCTATTGAATATTAGATTGGGGATTCAAAGGTTGCATAAATCCAGAGCTAAGGCAAAGGTTAAGGGTGTGTTCATCATCAGATTTGAGGTAGGTGGTCTTCAATTTATATCCCATAGTATTTGTGTTTATTTTTTCTTTCCCGGTTATGTGTTTTCTTCATTAATATTTTTTTTTTGATGTATTCAGTAATATTTAGAAAAATGGGTGGTTAAATAATGGATTAAAACCCTCACAACCCCTGTGGGATCAATTGAGATTAACTTGACTGATTTAGTGCCAGCCATGGGGTACGCCAACATTCCCGAACAAATAACCTGGTAAGGTTAAGCATGAAATAAACTTAGATTGATATAGATACCATGATAAATGTGTTGAAATGTCTTTTTTAAATTTTAAATGGCACCAATATTTGTTATGTATTTTTATTGGAAATGTAATAATGGATCGTTTAACATAATATGAAAATGAAGTTTAATTTAATAGTGTGAATTACTCAAATGGATTATGAAATTAGAAGGGAAATGTTTAAGTGAATTAAGACATAAGAAATGATTAATGTGTAAATGGTTAAATGAATGGGTTGGGATGAATCAGTTAAAAAGGATAATTTATGGGAACTATAAAATATGTGAAATGGGTTAATGTATAGAAAGTATGGAATATGTCAAATTGGTTAACATATGGAAAGTGTCGAATACGCTAAATGGGTTAAGGTATGGAAAGGAAAATGGTTTAAATTGGTAGTGATAATTAAATGGTAAATGTGTTAATTGGTTAAGGAATTAAGGTGATTTATGTGTTAAATGAAATGTGAGATGTGATTGTTTTGTGTTTTGATTATATAGGGGTTTTGATATGGTATATGTGGTAAATAGTTAAATAATCAATATCACATGGCTTGGTAGTTGTGGGGTATTGGACATGAGGATATATACCCATGGGTCTGGTTAGACTATGGTTCTAACCCCCCCCCCCCCTCCACCCCACCCCCATAATGCATGAGTTAAGAAAGGTAAATGAGGATCTATAACTATAACAGATTCATTTTATGAGACTACACTAAACTAAGACTCCAAGGTAAGTGTGGTGTAAAGGTTTATGAAATGGTTATCCCTAGAGAGATAAGGAACATGATTTAAACCCTTATGCTTAGTAATTATTTTACTTATTAAATTGTGTAAATAATGTAAATCCTTAACCCATGGGCCATGTAATGGAAATGAATTATGTGATGAATATGGAAAAAATGATAAACATAAAACTATAGTTTTAAATGGGTAAAGTAAACACTATTACCTAATCGCACCTGTGTTGTATTATTTAATTTTTTATTTATTTAGTTCTGGAATACACTAACTATTAAGACTGGATATTTTGTAGAAACCTTTAGTGGTGGCATACTAAGTTGTATACACACCTTGCTCAGATTAGTGTTGGTTACCTGAGCATATTTCATGGTTAAAGGTTAGGAAATTGGAAATAAACCTATGTTAGGGAGTTGAGTTGGGCTTGGGGAGTGCATAGATAAGGATCTAGACTTGGAGTTGTGACCCATTTTGGGGAGTCATCTATAAGTATTTATTTTTGGGTTTCCTTCACTTTTGGCACTGTTAGTATGACATGACATGTTTACTATTTGGTTTTGGTTTTTACCCTACATGGAAACTAATTTAAAATGAATGTTTTGGTTTTTTGGATTATTATTTCCTTTGTTTTGTATATTATCTACTCTGGATTACTCTTTTAAATAGATTATAGTCTCCCCATGTGACATATCAGACCCTCACCACTAGACAGTAACCATTGGCGTACAAGGATGTGTTCTTGATGTCATGTGGAAACATGGCTCGGAGAACTAGTTTAGTGGATTCTAGGTCGAGGATGGTACACTAATTTATAGGGTTGAATCATATATATGGTATTGATCTTCATGGTTGGTTCATGGAGAGACTATGATAGAGGTAGGTGAGTGGAGGGATGACCCACCTAAGCTTGTGATGTGAGATAGTTCACCTAGCATTCCCATGAGGCAGGATAATCTACCAAGGTAAATCATATAGGATTCGACCATGCATGGGAGTCGAGAAAGAGAATGGTTGTGTATTTCATATCCACATAGAGATCTCATGCAATGGCTATGTCTGTTTGTTGTTTGTGTAAGGGAAATTCCTGCACCTTATTCTTGAAAAACAACCTAATGGAATAATCTTTTCATTGAAAGAACTTCATTAGATTCAATGATTTTAGAATCCCTATGTGAAGAATAATTTTCTATTTTACTACATTTCTACTTTATATTCTTGTTTTTCTCCTAGAATGGATACCATGTATATTTATAGTAAAATAAAACATAAAATTCTTTCAAAAAATGGTGATTTTGTGATAGGGAGTGAATGTCCATGTGATACCTTCACTAATTTTCCATTATCATGTTCTTTCCACTTTCAATGTGATTTTTCATATAGGATAATATCTTGTAACTGCTTTTTATGAAAAATTTAGTGAGAGGGAATTAGTTTAGTAGATACCACCATCAAACTACACAGTATTAAGAAAACCACATGCCCAAAATTTCTTCTGACCATGGAAAATGTATTCCACCATGTCACCCATGAATGTTTCCAACTTTTATTAAAGTGGGAAATCACATAGTGGTTCTATTTTCCAACCATGAAGAAGGTATATAGTTGTGCATTCAGGGGTCAATAAACCCAATCCATGATTGTGTATTCATCATGTGATTTCTAAATGGTAAAGACCCTGGCCCCAATATCTTAGAGTCAGTGTCATACATTATTACATTGGTATAATAAACCGGGAAGTCATATCCCTATGGACCGAATAGTTTAGTATATTTGGAAAACTAGATACAAAAAAAGTATTACATTATAACATCAAGTGAAATATAACATAGAAACTCCATTGGAAAGACCCATAAACACCTAGATTATAACTATAAGTCATTCATAATATACAACTTCGCATCATAGAGAAAATAAAACATAATAAAGGGTTAAGCTCATATTCTTAATAAGGGTAAGAAATTTGGAATAATATATCATAAATAAACTTAAACAATAAGGCATGGTAAATAACTAGAAACATATTTCATTAAAGCATAATCTTGAGTGTGATATGGCAAGAATAAAAGAAGATTAAATAATTCTATAAATAATCACAAGATAATGAAACATAACCATGCATATTATACTAGTTGAATATCCAGAAGGATCATTAATTGCTAGTATTGTAATGAGGGAATGCATAATTTTGGACATCATAAACACACATTCAAGGAGTCGGACAAGACACCATACATAAATGGGTAAAACCCCAGTCTAGTTTGACTCAAAAGAACTATTGATGCATCGAGGGGATATAGTGGGCCCCACCAATCATTTACTAAGTTCAACGAATTCTTCATGTGATAGGGGGAAACATAATAAACATATATGAAATGTAAATAACTTTCCCCAATCAGTAAACATAATCAACAACCTTTGTGAGTAATATGGTGAATGGTATCAAAATAGCATATCCACAGTCAAACTAATCATTAAGCACAATCAAAAATATTATATATTATATAATAAGATTTAAACATCTATAAATCAAAAAAATGTTACAATGTGTTTTTAATTATATTAAAATACTCTCATAGAACCATTAATAAATTCTTAAGAGAATTACCCTTTTTTAATTTGGAAAGAACAATTATTTTTGAAAATAATTTGTAAAAAATCATATTTTAATATTTTTTATCCCATAAAATAAAATTTAAGTTAAAATAAATTATATTTAAGGCACAAATAATGTTCAAATAAAGTGAAAAAATTTACAAATAGTCTTTAGAAATAGTCCAATTTAGTGCGGTTTAAGAAAAAATATAGAAGAGTCCTTTAAGTGGACAAGGATTAATTTTATCCACCAAACCAAAAAATATTTAAAATAGTTTTTTCATGATAAAAATTCTTGATTTTAGAAAAATAATGGTTCCTTGTAACATATTGTGGAGTTTACTTGGAAATTGGAAAGAAATTGGTATGTACCCTTTAATCAGGCTGGCTTATCAAGAGGAATTTAATAGGGAAACTTATAAAACATGTATTTCCCCATAAAAATAGATAAAATGATCTGTATACATTAGTTTGGAATATATACATAGATTATAGAAGAATTATATAAAATAAATAGAATTAAATTTCTATAAATAGAGATAAAGCACAACCCGAATGAATAATGGAGGTTCAGGGAGGATCCATTAACTTATATTTGAAAGTGTTGTGCACTTGTACTTAATGTCCTAGATAATTAAATTAAATTAATTAATAATTTAATTAAAAATATGTTAATATTTTATTTGAATTTTTATAATTTTTTTAGTTCCTCTATGGAATTTTTTATGAGTTATAATTTTCAATTTTGTCATTCAGAAGTGTTCGTTTCCTTTGTTTTTACAGTTGGTTTACTTGTATACATTTATGAATGATCATGTGAAATAAGAATAGTTATCTAGAATTAAAATTATTTGTTATTAATGAAATTATATAATATTTAATTTTATTATATATCATTTTTTCATATATGATTATGATTCATTAGATAAAACGTTAATAATAATCATTTGGATTATTTTAGAGTTTTTTCAATCATCACATACTAGTTTTGTATTATTAATTAATATTATATATATATATTAGTTAAAAAACAAGAAATAAATTCTAATATACATACTATAGTCTTTATTAACCATAAAATGGTTTTCTGAATATAATTTAACGTGTTATTAGAAAAATGAAAGAATCATCATCCATGAAGGTGGTGAATCGACACCTCACGGACGACATTTTCATTTTTAAAACAAAATGAGGGAGAGAAAATAATTGATGCTGGATATTCCATAATCATAATAAAATTTTAGTATACATAATATTCTATATTTATCTTGAATTTTAGGATATAGTAGGTAAGGAATGGATAAGAAAAAAAGTAAAGTGAAAGAAAATTAAAAGAACAAAATGGGATTTAACTCTTGAATTCTTCACCTTGAGAACAACCTTAATGAACATTGAAATGGTATTTTGGTGACACCAGAAAGACCAAAACATGTGGTAGATGTTTTGGAGATGAAATAGGAATACTATAAGAAATCTTAAAGCCTTTGTATGTGTGAGGAGAAGGGGTTGGGAGGGGTGGTATTTATAGTGGAATAGAGGGGTGTTTTTTGAATATTTTATTCATTTGTTTATTATTTTGTCTGAAGACTATGTATAGTTTTAGAATTATCACTAAATATTTTAAAATAATGAAGTATATTTTGATATTATGGGCTTAAATAATCCATAAATCATCTATAACTCAATTATTTATTTATTTATTAAATATAATAAATTACCGTATTTCACAATTCACAAAAAAATGTATTTTATAAAAACACCAAAAGTTCACCCTAAAATTTTTTCAATGTGTAGAATTTAAAAATGAACACCATTTATGAAAATAATATTATAGATATGATATATTTAATTTTTAATTAAAACCATCATTTAATTGAAAAATACAAATTTTAAAATTATAACTGATTTTATAACACTTTGAAAAATTAATTGAGGTCTCATAAAATTATCTTATAATCATAAAACAATAAAGTATTAATTTATTTATCTATTTTATGATATTAAAATATCCTTTTAATCATTATATTAATTATAAAATTTTAAATAAACATTTATGTTTAACAAAAATACCAACACTTAATTTATAATTTTTTTTAAAACAATTGTTTACTTATTCCATGATATAAATATACCATATTTCCATTTATAAGGTACATAAATTTTATTTATACTTTTATAGGTGAAGTTTCTATTCTATTGGTCATGTTACAATTCCTAATGGTCAAATTATTATTTCAATGATCATATTTAATAGTATATTATGTTTTTAAACTTGGTGTTGTGTAAAGAATAAATAATAAAAGATGTTAAATTTTAAAAGAGACATACCATAAAATCTTGGTGTGTTACATTCTCCCCTCCTACAAGACATTTATTCCTTGAAATTTTTAGAATGTCACCTTATAAAAACATTATGTTAGTTCTTAATCATAAATTACTCTAGTTCCCACTTTTCCACTTCAATTTTATGGTTTTTCTGATGTAACTTTACCAGTTGAGCATTATGATTCCTCAGTCCATGCACTCTAGTATCCATAATCTGGATAGGCTCTTCATAGTAGAAAAATCATTCTTCAATTCTATTCATTAGAAAGGGAGGACATGCATTGGGTCTTGAATGTATATCCTTAACAAATTTATGTGGAACACATTGTGTACTTCAGAAAGTTGTGGTGGAATCTCCAAACAATAACCCACCAATCCAAATCTCTCTAGGATTTAAAAAGCACCAATGTACTTTGGACTTAGTTTCCCTTTCTTTTCAAATATTATTACACCCTTCTATATAGATACTTTCGAGAAAACATGATATACCATTTGAAATTCCAAATGCTTCCTTTGATTATGAGTATACTTATTTTTCCAACATTGAACTGCGCTGATATGGGGTTGAATAGTTTTTATCTTTTACATTATATCAACCACATGTTATGGTTTTAAAAGCTTCCTTTCACAAACTCCATCCCAATAAGTTGGTGTACAACATATCTTTACACACAAGGATTTATATGGTTGCATTTGAATACTTGAATGGAAACTATTATTGTAGGAAAACTATACCAAAGGTAAATATTGATCCCACATACCTTGATAGTAAAGTAAACATGATCTAAACATGCCTTATAATGTCTGAATGGTCAATTCAACGTTCTCATTAGTCTGAGGGTGAAAATAAATTCTCAAATGAAGCTTAATATTCAAATATTTATGAAGAACTTTGGAGAATATTGATGTAAATCATGGATGATGATCAGACACAATTAAATGTGGTGCATAATAAGGTATTACAACTTCATTAATATAAAGTCATTCATGGTTATCTAAATACAAGTCCTCCCTTATAGAAAGTAAATGTGCATATCGGTAGGTTGATCAACAATTACACATATTAAATCAATTTTTCTTGTTGTGTTTCATAATTGAGTGAAAACATACATAGTGATATCATCCCATTACCATGTAGTAATAGTAATAGGTTGCATGGAACTTCAAGAATGTTTTCATTACACCATCACCCATTGACATACAAAACATCTTAAAACATAATCATAAATTCCCTACTTCATACTATCCCACCAAAACTTTTCCTTCAAATCTCTATAAATCTTAGTACTATCGGGGTGTATAGATTAATCTGAGCTATGGTAATTATCCAATATCTCCCTTTTTTATCTTGAGTATATAATGAAAATAAATCCTATTCCCAAATTTGAGAATTTTATCCTCATACACAGATTCTTAAAAATTCCCACCATTTATAACTTTAATTTTCCTTTAAAAATTCTCCTCATCAGACTAAGGACTTTTAATCCTTTCCAATGAAGATTGTAGGGAAACCAATTGAAAAGGTAATGATGTTTCACCTTCCTTCATAATTCCAAAATCCATCTTTTCTAGATCCATTTAAAGAGGATCCTTATCAGTATTCATTTTTTTAGAACTCCACAATCCTTCCTATTCAATACATCAGCTAATTTATTTACCTTCCCCAAGTGGTAGTATATTGACCAATCATAATCCTTGAGTAACTCGAGCCATCACATTCTCCTTATGTTATGTTATTTATATGACAAGATATATTTCAAAAATCAATGATATGTATATATCTCACATATATCACAACATAGATAGTGTCTCAACATTTTTCAATCAAGGATTATAGGTTCTAACTCAGGATCATGAGTTGAATAGTTCTGTTCATGAGTTTTTAACTGCCCTAATGCATAATAAATTACTCTTTCATTCTGCATAAGGACAAAACCAAGTCCTTTCTTTGATTAATCACTATAAATCACAAATTCACCATTTCATGATGGTAGAGTCAATATCGGAGCATTCATAAATCTTTTCTTAAATTATTCAAAACATTCTTCATATTCTTTTTTCTATATAAACTTAACCCCTTTACAAGTAATCATAGTTAACAGGTTAGCTAATCAAGAAAAATAACAGAATAAACACCTATAGTATCCTACTAAACTAATGAAACTACATACCTTGGTTAATTTTGTTGGTGTATTACATTCTTGTACTATATTTTTCTTCACAGAATCAAATGAGAATCAAGCCTTAGAGACAATATGGACAAGAAAAGTTACTATTTGAATCTATAATCTCCACTTTCTAAACATTCCATATAAATCTTTCCTTTTAAGAGTCTCTAGAACAACCCACATGTGGTTCTCATGGTCCTCATATATACTATAATATATCAATATATCATTAATAAATACCATAGCAAAATCATCTAGATATTCTTGGAACAAACTATTCATTAGATCCATACAAACATAGGGTGCATTAGATAGTCAAAATGGCATTATTATAAACTAGTAATGTCTATAATTGGTTTGAAATATTTTATTTAGAATATCTTCCTTCCTCATACACAATTTATGATATCCAGATCAAAGGATAATCTTTGAAAAGCATTAAGATTCATGAATTTGATAAAATAAATCATCAATATGAGTTAGAGGATACTTGTTCTTTATTATAATAGCATTGATTTATCTAAAGTCAATGAACAGCTTCGTGTATCTATATTTCTTCCTTGATAAATAGAAAATGGGTTCCCCGTAGAGAAAAACCAGGGAATATAAATCCATTATCACTCATTTCATCTAGTTTTTTCTTAAACTCTACTAATTCCACAGTAGCCATTCTATAAAGAGTCTTTGATATTAGTCTTGAACTAGGAATTAAATCAATAGAGAACTTAACTTCCCACTCTGGAAGATGTCCCAGTAAATTATCTACAAATACATAAATTTATTCTTTTATAATAGGTACATCTTCAATTTGAATATTTCCTTTCTCATCCATATATGATTTTTTCTCATCCACTCTAAGAATTTCATTTAGAAGAGATACTAGATGTTGATCTAGATATGACTTAGATGATGAGGTATTCCCTCTAAAGATGAGAAATTACCTAACTTCATCACAAATCATAATTTTCTTCTCTTTACAATAAATTTTTATATTGTGTTTTGAAATCCATTCCACACCAAGGATTATATCAAAATAAATCATAGGTATGATGATAAAATCTGAAATTAGAGAATATTTATGTGTCTGTTTCTGACACCTTCATTGGGGCGTGCCGCCTCATGTTATCATCCACGGTGATAATCTCATCTATTCCCCCACTTTCTTGTATTCTGAATGTGGGTGGAATTCATCATATATTCATAGATTTCTTATCCTTGATCAAAATTGGATAATGAGATATCGGTCTATCCATTCATGGATTCTCCTCATAATTCATCACCTAGTTTGGGTCTCCCTTGAATATTAAGACATGGTTTTTGAAACCCATCCTAGTTCTACCTCTTTGTAGAAACTGTTTAATTACACTACGTATATCAATACATTCCATAGGTTCTAGTCATGGATGTATCATTTTATTAGGAAAGTAGTCATTTTGGGCATTGTTGGCATGTCTAGACCCTAGAAACATGGTACAAAAAATTTATCGCTTATGAGATGGCTTCATGATGTTGTGGAAGCATGAGGAATACCTCATTGGATATAGGGAATCTTATTCCTGAGGCATGTATCTAAGGTTTTCATTGACTTTCCATTTTCGAAATAGGGTATTCCGTTAGTTTAACATCTAACAGAGATGGATCAAACTAATCAAAACACTGATAAGCATGGATCATATAGATATAACCCTAGGAGGAAGTAACTGGAAGTTTTATCAGGTGGATGCATTAAAACATCCATGAGGATGAACCCTGAATGGAGTGTCCCAAAAAGGGAAGGTTTCACACCGTGAAAATTGATTTGAACACCACAAAGGGAAGATCAGAGAAGGTGGGTCATGGAAAATGGGACGCCAAGTTTTATCATTTCCTAAGATTGAATCTCAAAGAGATTTTCTACATACCCTTTTTAGAAGATAAGGATCAATATACACATAGTTTGAAGGTAATCTTGGGCCTTACACATGGTTAGAAGCCTAGGTGCTGCTAGAAGCATCAATTAAATGGATAGGTATTATGAATGGTCAGTTGCCTCAGTGGATGATATGAATGGGATGGAAATGATGTAAATATAATTATTTTTTTGGGATGTAACCTCGAGGAGGTTTCCTATATACCATGGGTTTGATGGTAGGCATCAAAGTCCACATAGTTTGATGGGGCGATGAGACACCTGAGGAGGCGGATCATGAGAATGGTATGCACAGATGGTAATTCGAAGGAAATGATGCCTCCGGGTTAGGTAATAATCTTTCCAAGGTGAAAAGGCTTGAATGGAATTCCATGGTGGGAAATATGTGATGGGATTGAGACTCTAGGAGGCTTCTTACATATCCTAGTGGCTGGGAATCAAATTCCACATAGTTTAAGAATGGAGGCATGAAATCAGGGTGTACACAAAGGATGGGGACCTGGATACATTCCATGGACATAAATATGGTTAGAAATTGTTTCCTCTGGAATTGGGGATGATCTCGTTAATTTAAGATTCAAACATTCCAAGCGGTTTCTAATGGGTTTGTTCGTAGAACCGGAAACATCCAATGATTCCATATCCATTGGGATGTACTTTCCAAAGGTAGGTGCTCATTAGTTGTGAACTAATGAGACGTAGGAATTTGCATTGGTCGAGAGGATGGGAGGTCAGACTCATCACACCTTTTTGAGGGGAATTATTGTCTACTCCGGGACTCTCTTTATAGATTTAAGTTATGTTCATGAATCCTTATTACATTAACAAGTATAAACTGAGCTTTTATATAGATCTTAAAATCAATGATTAAATATGTAGGATATTTAGAGAATCTTTTATATGTGTTCGAGGTTATTAATTGATAGATAATCATCTGTATTTGTTAGAGATTATTAGTAAATGGTATCCTTCAATACATAAAAGTCACTTGGTCATTATGATGACCATACTAGTTTTAAAGCCAATCAGTGGGGCACTTGAAGTTTATTTTCATTCATAAGGACATGGATTATTTCAGAGTTGGGATCGTACCTGCAGATGGGCTACCTACGTATCCTTTGTTTAGAAAAAGAATCAGAACCCACGTAGTTCAAGTAAGGTAGTATGATGTTTTTGTATGATTGATGGCTCAAAGAAAGATTTCATAATTAATTTTACACTCTAAGCTCATGTGAGTCATGCTCGGTGTGAGACACAAGTGGTATTGGTAGAACCAGACAATTGTGCCATGAAAGATGCAATCATAAGAAATGATGTGGGGCTTATGTATGTATGACTACCCAAATAGATGAAGATGAAGATTTAATTTAGGGAATAAATCCAGGAACAAGGTCCATAAAGGTATATGTACTTTATGGAGATTTATATACTCTAATTTTGGGGCTTAATCCTAAGGAAGATTCCCAAGTTATGAGGGGACTTATGATTGGGTTTTACTCATGATAAGGAAGCCCAGATCAAAAGTAAATTAGGACTAGTTAAGATAAATTAAGACTGGGGCTTACTCCTAAGGAGGAGGCCTAGGTTAAAGGGATTTGAAGATTGGTGCTTACTCTTAAATAGGAGGCCTAGTTTAAGGGATTTTTTGGAATTAAGGGACTCAGGGATTACTCCTAAGGAGGATGCCCAAATTAATGAGGACTTGGGTCTTACTCCTAAGGGGGATGCCCATATTTGGGAACCTTGAGACTACAGATTACTCCTGAAGAGGATTCTCAGATTAAGGAATTATAGTTGGGGCTTACTCCTGAAAAGGAAGCCCATATTTGGGAAATTATAATTGGGGCTTACTTCTAAAAAGGATGCCCAGGTTAGGGGACTTGGGGCTTACTCTTAAAGAGGATTCCCAAATTAATGAGAATTTGAAATGGGACTTACTCCTAAAAAGAATGCCCATGTTAAGTATTCTCACATCTTAAAGGATGAGGTTTAATGAATGAAATCTCTAACCTTAGTGACATAAAGATGTGTAAATCACTAGTTTTTGAGAGATTTTCCATAGAATTCCTTTCAGATAAGGAAGAAAACAAGGAAATCATGCCATGAATGGATTTAAAGAGAGTTATGAAGGCTTAATATTGAAGAGGAGAGGTGGATAGGTATAGGAGGGGTGAAATGGGCAGGAAGGGAACCCAAAAGGTGAGGGGTGTGCATGTCCTGCGTGGGTGCGCAAGTCTTGTGTAGGATCTCAAGTCTTGGTCGTGCAGGTTTACCTGCGCGACACATGTGTACTTTTGCACTGCTCAACCCTTAAGGTAGAACTTGGGTGAGTCTTGGCTCAAACCTTTAGTACAATCCCTAAAAGCTTCCAGTAGAGTGGTGCGCAAGTTCTGCTGAAGGGGTAAGGCGGCGCGCAAGTGTGACCATTTACCTTAAGGGCTGGCCACTCAGGCGCGAAAGTGTTGATGAGTTTCAACACTTTGGCCTTCCCCCATCTCTTTAGATCATGCATTCTAGGTAATAAATTACCTTAGAAGTGTTCGGAAGCTTGAAGAAGAGACTAGGGCGCTGGGAGCTCAAATCTGAATTTTTGGAAATTTTTCCTCCCTGAAATGGGGGGCCCATAAGGGTATTTGTAGGCTGGAGAGACCCTTGGAAAAATTTCAAGGAGGGCGCGCAAGTCAACCGCGCAACCACTAGGCGGCACGCAAGTATACTTGCGCGACCTTGGTAGAACTTGCGCGACCCAAGTTTATTTGAATCTTTTTTCATTCCTTTGTCAATTTTTGATGTTTCTTCAAAGGATGAATCACTATGGGTTCAAGGTATCTCTCCTTTCATTCCTTTAGACTCTATGATAGAAAGGAGCATCAAAAAAATTCCCCCCTCAGAGTTGGATCCGAAAGAAATGAGGATGTGACTCTGAGGAAAAGAAGAAAACCAAAGGAAAGGTGGCGCGCAAGTGTTGAGCGCGCAGGCATTGGCACGCAAAGGTGTGGCCTGGCCTATAAATAAGCAGTCATTCTCACACAAATCCACTGGATCTTGAATTTCTTTCTCTTGTAACGCAAGTTGTTCTCGTCACGGAAGTTATTTTTTTCTCTATTTCACTTGTGTCACACTGCTGTAGAGGTAATAGGACTTGTGCGGTGATACTTGCGCACCAAAAACATGTGCGACACATACACACTTGTGCGCCAAATTTATACTTGCGCACCTTAATGCCTTAGCCATTTTTTCAAATTTTTCACAAATTTTATGAGAAATAGACCCATTTAAGAGTTATTTTATTCAACTTTTGTGCAGATTCAATGGCTCCCAATAGAATTTGAACGACTGATGAACTGGAAAGAAAACGACTTGATGATATGATGAGCATCATTGTCCATGATTACTACACCATCTGCAAAAACACTCTCCCGGATTTGGGAAAGTATTTGAAGAAGTATCATCATGATTTCCCCTAGAGAATTTATATGCCTTTGTATGTCTATGGTCATCTGTGAGAAGTTACCATTCTAGAGGCAAAGAACTATCTTCCACATTCTTAGTTTCAGAATTACACCAACTTTGCTTCAGCAAATATTTCATGTGGAGGAGAATTTTTAAATGCTGGAATAGTGGAGAAGGCCCATATGATGCATCATATCCCTTTCACACCAGATCTGAAACCTCATAAGCCTGAGCTGGAACCACATTATTATCCCTCAATTTTCCGAAACACTCAGATGCATCAATCCAAAGGCTAGAAGAAGAGCTGGGACTTCTATCCTAGAGGAGGTGTGAAGCCAACTTGGATGTGGGCATAATGGGTGAGACAAACCTGTGTAGAGTTTGTCGAGGATTTGAAAGGAGTTGTGATATATGAAGCCGTATGAGCTGGTCAAACATATTTTTATAGGCACGATAACTTCGTACAGGAGATACTCATCCATTGGAGCCCAGAAACCAATTCCTTCCATCTGACTCATGGAGAAGTAGGCATCAATCTATGGGATGTCCACAAGATCTCGGGGGGCTCCAATGTTGGGTGATATGTATGATGAATTCATCCCTCCCAACATGACTTGGAATGATTCGGAGAAGACTCTAGCTTTACCGAGGGAATTATTTAAAATCTTCCACAAGCTCAAGAGTTCAAAGACCTCCTTAACCCATTCTAGAAAGGATATTCATCTAGAGGAGTGGATGAATATGTTTCTTATCGAGAAGCAAGAGAAGGAGCCAAAGGAGAAGGGATCGAAGGAGAAGGGATCCAAGAACAAGAGGCCCACTCGTCCCACTAACTGCCCCAAAATAGAGAAGAGGGGTGCTCCTGGAACATTCTGCCCGACTCTGGAAGTAGGAGAATTAGAGAAGTCGAGATATGAGGTGAATCAGAGAATCCCAAAGAAGACTCGTCTTGCGGGCTTTTTAGCCTTGTGTCTCAGTGTTTATCTTTTTCCAGTCAGGGTCTCGAAGGGAGGAGTTAGGTCGGGGACCTTCGTTATCATAGATAAATTGGATGAGGGGAAAATGGCTGGGTTGGATGCCCCCATTTTAGAAAAGATTCACAGGAGCTTACTTCATGTCTTCATGGGTATGTCTCCATTGAGAATAGTGGTACCATTCCATGTTTTGTGGGGATGGATCACCACTAAATTCAGGGCGTATAATGTACAGAATGGAGTATCGATTCCTAGAAGTTATTTCAGGCCATCAGTGCAGGAATTATCTGGAATTTTCCCACTAGCTCTCAACTATTATGACATAAAGGTGAGTCTGAGCATGTATAGGGAATTTAACTTCTTTCCTTATGGAAATCCACCAACCGGGCGGTTTGTTGATGATGGAACAACCAGTCTAGATTTAAGGGCATACAAGATCTCCTGCAGAGATGTTGTACTGGTTTCCAGGATTGACGGTGAGATTATATGCGAGGAATATGCTCCATATAGATTTGCACATCAATTAAAGTGTTTACAACGAACTGCTGTATCTCCCCCCGTGTATGTCAGTTCAGAGAAACATCTGATGGTTACCCGACAACTATGGTTGCTGAAATCTAGGGAGAAGACCAAGACAGTGTTTGAGCTACCAGTTGATAAAGCAACAAATAACTTGACTACATGGTATGCCGAGCACTGGATAGCATCATACCCTAGAGGGTTGCTGAATCATCCGATTTATCAGGTGGGGAAAAGGAAGAGGACTGTAGAGAAAGAAACCCTTCCTCATGAAGGTGATGTTTCCCCTCCTGAAGATGATTCACCAGATTCCTCATCTAGGACTAGCTCACTAGATTCTCAAGAGGGGTATGATGAGGCACAACAAGTGGCAAAGATGCCTCATGCCCGATATAATCCTCCAATCAGAATCAAAAGACTGACTCCATCAACTCCTAGTGAGTTACTTCATTGTGGAAATTTTAATCACCATTAACTTATAGATCAATAAGTCTTATTTTCTTATTCTCTATCAGTAGTTGTAGGAGATGGGAAGAAACTGAAGTCCAAGATTGTTGGACCTTCATCGCAACCTTCTGGTACACGTTCTAAATATCTATGACCAGAGGCTGTCCAGACATGGCAGAGTTTATACTGTGGTGTTGAAACTGCATTGCTGGATATATGCGAGGGCTACACCTCCCTAGAATAAGGAATATTATGGATTCTACAGATATCCATTTCAAGGATAATCCCAATGAAGCGCAGGCATACATTAGAGAGCTGGAAATGCTCATATATGCCACTGATGATTCTATTCATGTCACCAATTGGGTGAAGGAAATGATCGATCGTGGTGTCGCGGAGGGGACTAATGCTTCCAGAGATGAGGAGTGGAATGATTATGTGGCTCCTAAAGATGTATGTTTTTTTTTCTTTATTTTATTTGCAACTTGATTTCAGTTGAAGCTCTGTTAATCAAGGAAATTATTTTCTTCATCCAATAGCTTGCAAAGAAAGGAACTACTGAGGTTCCTTCACCACAGTATAACCTTGGTGGTACTGCCATCGGGGCTGCTACTGAATATCCTCTTGAGTCGGGCGAGATATCTCCAGGCCAGCAGGCCGTGGATGAGGAGCTGGCAATGGATTTCCATTCTCCAATTCAGGTACCCGTAATGGAGACTGCCGACACTCCCAAAAAGCCAAGTAAGCAAAATAAACGAAGGAGGAAGTCCACAACTAAAGGATTCATTAGTATGGGTAAGTCCGTTGGGTTATCATGAGTCTTAACCCGTGAAAAAGATTACACATACTTTTTGGGATTGCATGGGCTTCTTCAATTTCCCATTTACGGGAAAGTACTGACCCTCCTTTGAGGACCACGGAGGGTACTGGTGAACAATCACAAGTTCAGGATGACTTGGCTGCTATAGGAGAAGAGCCAGCGTCTATTCCCAGTATCCCTCCTACTACTGTTTCAAGAAGAGAAGAACCTACTTCTGGTAAGTTAGCAATGATTCATAAAATGTTTAATGAAACATCGACTGACTTCCATTCTGTGATACTTTAGGTTCAACCCCTGCATTAGAGATTTTGGCGGCTATTGCAACTGATGTCGTGATTTTATCTGAAGATGCTATCAAGGGTTAGGGACCAGAGTATGAAGGTCGCCAAGAAGACACATCAAATGATCCCACAGGTGAGATTAACTAGGATTCTGAGATGACATTAGATGAAATGATGGAACTTGGCACATCTTCTGAAGATTTTATAAATCATGTTAAATTACCATATAATTTAGAAGATTATGGACGTGAGTGTTATCCTTCATACTATTAAAAATAACTTCTTATTACATGTCTAATCATGATTGGTTCAAATGTGCAGTTTTGTCTGAGAAAGTTGCTGAACTACCCATGCCTGAAGGGGGTACAGAAAACCTCGCTATTGCAGAGACATTAACACAAGTGGAGCTGAACCCCGTAGAGCATCCTCAAACACATCCTAAAAATTATGTCGAAGCTAAGAAAGATGGGGAGGATCCTTCTTAGGTTTCTGATCTACTGTTGGGTAAGGGATAAAAATATTTTCAACTGTACTTAATTTGGAAGATAGTCAATTAACTTTTATTATCCTTTGAAACTAACCAAAGCTTTAAATTGATTATGCAGGGCCATCAATTTCAGTGGCTAGATCTGGAGGTGAGGCCTCAGCCTCCGCCCCAACGATAATTGAAAGCGAATAAGCATAGGCTAGGGGGGAAGAAGAAGAATAGGGCACTTCTCTAAGTTTATTAATCTCGGATTATATTCCCCCCCTGCGATAGTGATGCTGAGTTAAATCCAAAAGTATAAAAGGCGCTCCAATTTACACAACGCAAGTCATGGAAAAATATATGGAAAATCATATTTGAAGTGCCTCTTGAAGATATTTCATCAAAGATCTAATGACTGTCATCCCTGTTTGTCATGATGGGACATGGAGGTTTCAGATATCAAAAGATCCATGCTGTGGTGAAAGAAGTCATCTTAAGGAGGGAGCAAGAGCAAAAGTTCCGTGAAGTTCTGACTAGGGTGAAGCTGTAAGCCAATATTAGTGAATTTGAGGCTGCGGTATCCTGAGCTGAGGCTGACTATGCTTTCAAGATGAAGGAGATGAAGCACAAGATTAAAGATAAAGTCTTCCAGCAAATGCACCTTCAACAACAGTTAGATACTGTTTCTGGGGAACTTGACCAACTCAATAATTCATTGGAGGGAGCTCATGAAAATGGGATAAAAGCCATCGCGGATGCCAAGAAAGGACTCTGTCAAGCTGAAAAGAGTGAAGTTGGTCGAGTGCATGAGCTTCAAGTAGCTGCTGATGAAGCTCAGGATGATGTACATCAAGTGAAGACTTATGTTGACAGTCTTTTGTAATTTCTTGGAAAAAAGAAGAGACTCCAATCTATGGATATCCTTCTAATTCTTGTGAATCAAATGAAAACACTCTCAACTTCAATCATTTGTGCACGCATTTTCATTTTCTATCTGCTTTATATTTTTACCTAAGACAATGGGTATAGTAAGAATAGTTTGATTTTTACTTGGATTATTATAAATAACTCTACAAACTTTAAACTTTTAATTTCTCAATATTACCTAAATCATACAAAATGTATGTTTAGTGAGCTGGAACTTGACTTTTATTTAGAGTTCCCTTGTCTTTTGTGGTAAGTTTAAAGTCATGCACATCGGACATAAAAAGGATAATGTTTAAGGTCGAAATAGCTTTGACCGAATGGATTAAAATTGACTCAATTCCTTGGTAATTTATCTGAAAACATACTTCCACACTCAAGTATGAGGGAAAAAATTTAAACCATGACTTAAGAAATTTTGAATCTGAGGAATGATATGAAAAATGGCTAAAAGGCATTATAAAAAGTAGTTCTATAGAATGAAGTTACCACTATTTAACAAACCCGTTTGGGGGTTGAATTATGTAGAGCCACCTAAGGGCATTGGCTTCATAGTCAAATAATATCATCTTTTGGATGACATGTCCATTATGTAGACTACTTATGCAAAGCCTCCTAAGGGAACGTGATGTATAGTCAGGCAAAAGAACTCTCAGAAATTTACTTTCCTATTTCTAAAAATCTAGTGAATGTTTATGGGGATTCAAATTTTCCAAAGCATAGAGTTTGCTATATGGAGAGAGGTACTTGAATATGGAGAAGATATTTCCAAACAATATTGTCTAAGAACTGGATGAATATTACTCCTACAAAGGTGTTACCCAAGCATAGGAAAGGAAAATATAAACCATAGACTAGAATAATTTCAGATCCTGAAAAAGAACAGGGGACAAATATGTTAAGGATGGGTATTTTTGCGGATCCCTAAATATTGTCATTAAGAACAATATGGACAAAAGAGGTTTTCTTTCTAATAATGAAGTTACCACTATTTAAAAACCTGTTTTGGGGTTGAATTATGCAGGGCCACCTAAGGGAATTGGCTTCATAGTCAAATAATAATATATTTTGGCTGACAAGTCTGTTATGTAGACTGTTTATGCAAGGCCGCCTAAGGGCACATGTTGTATAGTCATGCAAAAGAATTCTCAGAAATAGAAATTGGACATTTTATGACCAGAAGTCGAGAAAAAAGGGTAATGAAGATATGAAAATATTTAAGGTTAGGATTATGACACATAAAGATGGGTATTGTCCAATGTATGCAGAGATACACAGATCAATTCTAACCATAATCATGTTGTGGCTGGGTCATATATTGGACTTCACAATGCATCCCATAAGGATGGGAATCAAGCCATACGTAGTTCTTGAAATATAGTTTAACGTTGTGTGGGATGAAAGTGTAAGAGATCTTAGTTTAGGGTCATAGAACTCGGACCATTATAAGAAATACACAGTGTGTTTTCACAAAGACTTTTCAGCCAGGGGACAGAAAGTGGAATTTGGGGTTAGGCCCAAAAGACTTGGGGCTGGATTCAAGGGACACTCGAACATTCCTACGTATCCCATAAGGATGGTAATCAAGCCCACGTAGTTCTAGAAATGCCCAATGTACAAATTTGGTTCGAACATGTGAAGGGTGAAAGGGGAATTTAGTGCAATGATGGTTTAACCCAAGATAAAAGGTTCAGGTATTGCCATGTATGAACATAGTATTTGGAATATAACATAATTGAAAATCAATGTAAATAATGATTCTCTCTCAGGTGAGAGTATCAAAGAATATTGTATTTTATTTTTATACAGGACAAAAAATGTTGTACAGTTTAACATCGTACAACAAGGAAGAAGGTGAACCAATGTAAAGATATTGATTCTGGGGGCAGTTTCACGAATCAACATTTTATGAGATGGAGGTGAACTGATGTGAAGAGATTGGTTTTGGGCTTGAACCTTGGGAGGTTGCCTACGTACCCAGCCTAGAAGGAAAGGATCAAAGTATGCATAGTTCAATTAAAGAATGAATTAGTGATCAAGTTGTTCTTGGGGACAATGACCTAAAAAATGGTGTTGGGACTTACACGTGGTTAGCAGCCCAGAGAGGGTGTTTTGGTTGAAGTTTTCTCTAAGATCACATGAGTCATACTCGGTGTGAGAAACAAGAGGTAACAAAAACCTTAACAATGCACAATTTAATGTCATGTAGGACATATGAAGGGACTATGCAGTTTAAATTCTTACAGTTAGGATTGTTGGTGCTGCACAGTTTAGTGTCATGTAGTTGGGAAAAAATATAGTTTAACGTCATGTAGTTAGGAAGATGGGGACAATATAGTATAACATCATGTTGAATGAAAAGGGGGGCTATGCAGTTTAATGTCATGTAGTAAAGACAAAAGAGGACATAGTTTAATGTCATGTTGGATGTATTAGGGACTTTTTCACAGTTTAACGTTATGTTGGATGAAAAAGGGACGATACAGTTTAGCGTCATATTGGACAAAAGTGCAAATAGTTTAAGGTCATATGCATGGATCGTTACTATATAGTTTAATGTCGTATAGGAAGATGAAAGGGACATAGTTTAACGTCATGTTGGACGAAAGTACCAATAGTTTAAGGTCGTATTCATGGACCGTTGGTTATGTCGTTTAATGTCTTGCTAGATGTAAGGGACTTCTGTACAGTTTAGCGTCATGTAGTTAGGATGTCACAGTTTAACGTCATGTTGGACGTCACAGTTTAACATCATGTTGGATGTAAGTGACAATAGTTTAAATTCATATTCATGGACCCTAGATGTATTTTGTGTTCATACAAAATATTTCTTCAGAAATCTGGAATTTTTTGGAGCAGTGATGAGTTCTCCACCCATTGAGATTAAAGAATAATCTCCATTGGAATAGACCTTATGTATTGAGTAAGGTCCTTCCCATTTTGGTTCAAGCATGGGAGGTTTCTTCCCTAGTATCAATGGTGTTCTGAGAAATAATACCAATTCTCCCTGAACGAATGAATGAAGACGAACTTTTTTGTTGAAAGATCGTGCTATTCGATTCTAATAGATTTCTAAGTGGTGCACGGTGCACAATCGTTTCTCATCTAACCATTCCAATTCATTAAATATCTTTTGATATTTTTCATCTATAGATGACTGATCACAAATGGCTACTCTGAATGAAGTTAATTGAACTTTAATAGGAAATACTTCTTCTGTTCCATATACTAGTGAATATGGAGTTGACCGCGTTGCAGTGCGGGTGGTGGTCCGATAAGCCCATAAAGCATGAAAGAGTTTATCAGGCCATGACCTCTTGTATTTATCCACCATATTTTGAAGTATGTTTGAAAGAGTCTTGTTGAATGCTTCTATCTAGCCATTGGCCACCGCATGGTACCAAGATGAATGGTTGGATTTGATGTTGTATTCTTGATACAATTTCTTCATCTCGGATGAACAGAAGTTCGTGCCATTGTCCGTCAATATGGTATGAGGGACACCAAATCTGGTAATTATGTTAGACTTGATAAAGCTAACAAGTCTTTTAGTACTAACTTCTTTGAGAGGTATTTCCTCTGCCCATTTGGAAAAGAAGTCATTAGTAGTAAGAATATACTTAAACTGCTTGGTTGTAGCTGAAGGATAAGGTCCTGCCACATCCATTACCCATGTGGCAAATGGCCACAAGTATTTATCTATATGAATCAACTCTGGGGGTTGATGAATGAAGTTGGCATGTACATGGAATGAATGACACTTCTTTGTGAAATCAACACAATATTGTATCATTGAAGGCCAAAAGTATCCAAGCCTTCAAATTTGATCAGATAGTCTGTGTCCAGACTGGTGGGCACCACAGACTCCTGCATGTACTTGTTTCATGATAGCCATTGTCTCTTCACCATCAATTAATCTAAATATAACTCCATGAAAACCACGCTTGTAGAGAATTTTCGCTGGGTGATCTGGGCTATCATAAAGAGTAAAATTGACCACACATCTCCGGACTTGTTCTTTCCCGGCTCTATCAGGTGGAAGTATTCCATTTTGAAGGTATTCCCTGATAGGTGTCATACATCATGTAGTATAACCATATGGTTCATGAATGGGACTAATTTCATTGATTTCCTCTGTTATGATTTCAACATAAGGTGAAATTGTATGACGGTGGGCAATACTGATGGTTGTCTCGTCCTTATTTGGATCTGCCAGAGCTGTGGCTATATTAGCTAGTGCATCAGCTTGAGCATTTTGTGATCGCGGGACATAAGAAAATGTCAGTTCCATGGGAAATTCCACCATTAACTCTCTGACATAATCATACAAATGGATCAATTCTTCTTTTTTGATTGCATAATCCCCATTGACTTGCTTGATTACCAGGTCTGAATCACCTTTCACATTTAAGTGATTCACGTGTGCTTGAAGCGCCAACTCCAAGCCTGTGATGGGAGATTATTATTCCACTCCATTATTTTTACCGCCTCCCAAAAATGAGAAGGAATAGGGAAACACTGCCTTTTCTAGAGAAATGAGCACATCTCCTAACCCAACTTTTTTGAATTTAGGATTTCCCATTTTTATTCCTGTTGGACTTCTAGAAGCACCGTCAAAGTACATTTCCCATGTCTGAAGAGTATCTTGAATAGTGAAGACTTCCTCATCAGGGATTTTAATATCTGAAGATGTATCTTCTACTGAAGGATGTTCAGCAAGGAAATCAGCCAGAGCTTGGCCCTTTATTTTCTTTTGAGACACATACTGAATGTCGAACTGCTGCAAAATAACTGTCCACTTTGCCAGACGTCCTATAAGCATTGGACGACTAAGGCTGAATTTGAGCGGTTTATTACGAGATACCAATTGGACCTTGTGATGTTGTAGGTAGTGTCTTAACTTCTTAACTGCAATGATTAATGCTAGGCAGCACTTCTCAATACATGAATATCAGTTTTCTACTTCAAGCATAGTCTGACTGAGATAGTAGAGGCTGTTTTCATTCCCAGCGTCATTCTTCTGAGCAAGAAAGACACCTAATGATCTCTTTAAGGCTGTCACATAAATAATAAGTGGCATTTCTTCAATAAGTGGCATTAATACTGGTGGAATCAAGAGATACTTCATGAGAATATCGAATGCTTCTTGACATTATTCAGTCCACTGGTAAGTGACTCCTTTCTTCATCAATTTGGTGAAGGGTAAACTTTTTCCTGCCAAATTGGCGATGAAACGCTGAATATAGGCTAAGTGTCCTTGAAGTCCTCTCAATTCATTCAAATTTTGAGGAGGTGACATACCAAGGATTGACTTTTTCTTCTCAGGATCAACTTCAATACCACGATGGCATACAACAAAGCTGATAAATTTTCCTGAGGTTACCCCAAAATCACATTTTAAGGGGTTCATCTTCAAATTATGTTGCTGAAGTTTGTGGAATATAACTTCCAAATCAGACAAGTGATTAGAAAGTTACCTGGATTTAACCACCAAATCTTCCACATAACATTCAACAAAATTCCCTAAAAAGGGTTTGAATATACGATGCATGACACGCTGATATGTTGCGCCTGCATTCTTCAGGCCAAAGTACATTACCCGATAGCTAAACACACCATGAGGGGCTCTGAAGGCTGTAGATTCCTCATATTCTAGAGCCATACGGATTTGATTATACCTGGAATATCCATCCATGAAGTAAAGTGCTTCATATCCATCTATTGCAACAATTAATAGTTATGTAATCGGAACTGGAAAATCATCCTTAGGACAATGCCGATTAAGATCTCTGAAATCAATGCAAACTCTAATTTTTCTATTGTTCTTTTTCACAGGGACAATATTAGCTAACCACTTGGGATATTGAACTTATCTGATGAAGTTATATTTGATAATATTATCCACTTCAGCTTCAATTTTGGAAGCATAGGTTGGGTGTGTTCTTCTAGTGGCTTGTTTGTATCCTCGATGTTCTTATTGAAAAACCAAACGATGAGTAGAAACATCAGGATCAACGCCTGGCATCTCTTTATAGTTCCAAGAAAATATATCTTAATTTTTCTTTAAAAAGGAAATATACATCTCTTTCTCTTCAAGAGTTATAGCCACACTGATTAAAGTGGGGCATGGATCTTCTTTTGTACCTAGCTTTATTTCTTTGAGTTCATCCACGGTGGTAGAGATACCCTCTTCAAATGCCAGAGGAGCATCCCTGATATCTTCCACTTCTTCTTCAACATGTGTTATTTCTTCTGTTTCTACTTGCATAGTAGATGATGAAGCATGATTATTATGATCAGAAGGGATGCTAAAATTTTCACATATTGAAGAATAAGATTCCATTTCTGACCCGATTGATGATGAAGGGTCTTATTTGGGTAATAAAGAGGAGAAAATGGATTGAGAATAGACATCATCATTCACCTCTAACATTGATATAACTTATTCTGGCCTGGTTGGCGAAGTATAGACTTTCTGGATTTCAGCAGATGAAATGAAGACATCTCCATTTAAGCTTTCATCATTTCTTGGTGGATCACCATTTTCTCCCATGCTGTCTGGATTGATTTTCGTAATTGACATTATGGAGGTTTCCATAATAGTATTTTGATTTGGGTCTATCCTTTCAATTTGACAGATAGGAAATACATAATATGTACTCACATGTGCTAATGGGTTTACTGGAATCTTTTCCGAACCATATGGATCATTAACTTTGTTAATCTCCTTTGTTGTGGATTCCTCCTTTCCCCTCATGTGATAAAATTCCCCCTCAATGTATTGATATTCACATGTTTTGAACAGGGCCTTATCACCATACAATGTCCTAACTTGACCATCGGAACAGTATTTGAGACATTGATGGTATGACAAAGGGATAGCCACATGTTGATGTAGCCAGGGTCTTCCAAGAAAGATGTTGAAGTTTGAGTCTTGATCAACAACCATGAAATATGAATTGGATACAAGATCTCCAAACTGAGTTCTGAGTGTGATCTCTCCCAGTGGTTCTTATTCATTTTTATCATATCCTTGTAACATCATAGTAGAAGGAGATAAATCAGATTCTGTGAGGCCCAATCGATGAAGTGTACGAATGGGCATGAGGTTGACTCTTGAACCATAATCAATGAAATCTCTTCAGATGTCTACACCATTGTCCTTGACAGATAAATACAAAGGTCTAATATTTCCATGCACGACATCATCTTCATCTTCATCTGTGAAAGATATCACTGTATGAAATTCTGCAAGATTATTCTCTACATAGTAGGCTTCAGCTGCAACAATTTTAGTTTCAAACTATTGAGGAATTGAAAAATCCTCAATGAGTGCCTCCTGAAGATCCTTTGATAAATTCAAGGCATCCAAAATTGATAACTTGGCCGATACTTGGGCCAGGTGTTTCAATACATCATAATTTTGATCCAAAGGTGTGCGTTTCCCAATAGGAAAATGTGGTTTATCAGGTGCCTTGGAATTTGGTGCTTTGTAATTTGATGCATCTTGTACCGGGGTAGAAGTTTTTAATACTCATGGATTTGTAATATTAGACCGATTAGGTCTATTTACTTGCTGAGAAGAAGAAGGTGGAACCTCCAACTGATCTTCCAGAATAACTATGTCGGGACTAAATCTACCTTGTGTGGAAGAAATTGCTTGTTCTTGTTGAGCTCGTTGAAGGGCTCTACCACGAGTTTCTGCCTCATACACAGTTCTAAAAGGGGTAGAATTGGAATAGTGGCCTCTAAAAGATCTGTGTCTTCCCCTATACCCTGAGCCTCTGGAACTTCCTCTGATTCCTCTGTTTGATACGGGGAACCCAGGTTCATCGAATTCAAAGTTGTGATTGGCATAAGGATCTGTTAAGTGAATCATGTTAATATAACCGAATATTAACTCTTCATCCGATGAAGATTATGCTTGAATAGACAATTTAGGTTGTTCCGTTTGATGGGGTGGTTCCCATGGCTTCGAAGTAGATGGCATAAAATCTGCCAGAGTCAAAGAAAACTTGGGCTTTGACACATACTCGTCTTCTTATGATTCTTCTTATTTCTTTGAATCATGTCTTTTCTTTGAGGATTTTCCCTCTGATGAAGAGGGTTTTTCTGCGGCATTCATGGAAGAAGACACAATTGGTTTCTTCAATTATGTTCGCAAAATAGCATGAGTTTGTTTGATAGTTTTTCTGACCATCCAATCATTATATTTTTGTGAATTTTTGTTCTTTACTTATTGCCACTAATCTTCCACCTCTGGATATGTAGCAGTAACACATGCTACCTGAGATGAAGAACCATTTAGTTTGACTTGTCCCGAGTCGACCATGTTTTGTAGGAGGTCCTTGAAGACAAAACACTCCTAAATGGGATGCCCCAACATTTGATGAAATGGGCAATATTTGGGATGGTCTTCATCTTATTCCTTGTTTGGCCTCTTGGGCCTTGGCAATTGAACCAAATTATTTTCCATAGACTAAATGAAATAACCAGGAACATGTTCATTTCAGAAAGAGTAAACTTTTCTCTAAAAATCCTCAAATTGTTTTTGTCTTTGATCTCTTTGATCATCTTGACAAAACGACCTATATTGTTGGAACTCAGGAGGTGGAGACCTTCGAGAAGATGAAGGTTTTGAAGTAGAAGAAGGTAAAGGAGATTGTTTAAGCATAATTGTAGCAGTCTATACTTTACCAATTATCCTTCCTGGAGCTGATGGAATTACACGAACTTTATCCTTAGTCTTTATAAGAGAATATTCAATCTACTGAGCGATTGAATTAAGGTCTTGAAACCCTCCTATGTATTTCACAGGTATCAGTGGTGTGTGCAACTCATCACATAAATTTGCCACATATATTGGAAACAATTCCTCTTGAGGTAGTGCTAACCTTAGGTAATATGTTAATCTCTTCTAGCGAGCAATGAAACTTGAGAACCTTTCATCCTCCCTTTGCTTACAGTTTGTAATATAAAAACTGTTGTCTTTGGCAACGTTGAGCTGAACTGAAGAAGGAATTTTTGGAAAATATCCTCCCATCTGGTAATTGATCGGGATTGCCAGCTTTTATACCAAACAAAGGTAGGCCCTTGTAATGACTGTACAAAACACCTAAGCTTAACTGCTTCTTGTTACTGAAGGGTTCCCATAATAGGGTCGCAACGAGAAACAAAATGTGTTAAGTGTTGCTCTGGGTCTCCCAAACCATTAAATATTCGGAATGTGGTACTTGCAAAATTTGATGGGGGAGGAATTGCGTCAAACTATTCAGGGTAAGATCTCTTTTCTGGTTGAATTTGAGATCTCTTTCCTTCAATAGCTTCTAACCGAGCTGCTAATGACTCAATAGTGGTTATTAACTTTTGAGAAACATATGGTTGAGCTTGGACTTGAACAGGTGCACTGACTAGAGCTGGTACAGATGTGGCAGCTGGTACTGCAACTAATGGAAGCACTTGACTCGTAGGATTAGACCTGTGAGGGTGTACTGATAGAGGAGGATACTCTTGATCCATCTAAGTAGCCACAAAAAATTCCTTTGACTTACTAACTCCATCACGCTTAGGAGGAAGACTACCCTGAAGTAGTTCTCCATTCATCCTCCTCAATTCCTTCATTTCTTCCTCTTCTGTGAAAATATTTTCTCTAGTGAGAGTGATTAACCTTCTCTAGAAGAAGGGTATGTAACCTGATTCTTTCCTTTCCCCTTGTTGGATCCCTTTCGGATAGGGGGAAGTGGGTTACTTGAAGGAACACCCAGATTCTGGGTAAGCCTTTGATTTCGTGTATGCACACCTTCTTCATTTTTGTCTGTGCATACAACTTCTTGAGCAGGAACCTCTTCATCTGATCCCTCTGAGTGAGCCTCATCTGGTGGATCAGAAACAACGGAATTGATGAAATTAATTGATGTATAACACAGCGCATCTCTTCTATCAGCATTTCTGCGATATTTTCTTCTTCCATGTCTTTGATGATACATTGCCTTTTTTTGATTCGATCCCTTAGGAACTTATTGAAGAACTGTAATTTGGAGGGAATCTCCTGATAGTTTGTCTCTTAGTTCCTCTTGAGCATTCTTCCCTAATTGAGAGAAGACTGACTTTCTATGAGGAAGAGGTTGATGATTTAATAAAATGTCCCCAGTCTGGTGGACTGGGGCTGTTCCTACTCAACTCCTCGAATCATATTTGTTGATTCTGAGGGTTGAGTTAAAAGAGTCCCTAGTCTGGAAGCTGGGGTGGCTCTTGAGTTGCTATATCTAATACTTTCTTGAAATCTATCCTGATCTTATGGACCTTAGTTCTGAAATTAGCTTGATGCATCAACCTGCATCCACTTTTATCACCCGGCTCAAAAGACCGTTGGATGATTTCTGACACATCTATCACTTGGTGATGTGCTTGCTCCAAACGAGAGGCTTGTTCAATATTCTCATTTGCCTGATTCAGGAGTAATTCAACAACTTGTTCTTTGTATGCTTGATTTTGAGAAGAACTAGTTGAATCATGTTATTGGGAAATCTTTTGATTACAAATAAAACCCATTGACTGTGGCCGACAATGGGCAATAACATTGCATGAAACCATTTTCAGTGGGCTTTTCTGACTGGAGAGCACACTGAAATTTAGTTCTCCATGAACACCCCATCCCCTGATATGAATACCATATGGGGAATTGGCAATTAACTGGTGCAATCTTCTTAGTGCACCAAGGGATGAACGCTGAAGTGCTCTATACTTCTTTTCAACATTCGGATATCGAGAAACTGAGAGAGATTCTAAGTCAATTTGGCATTGTAACCCTTCTATTATCTTGATATGATTTTCATATTCATCATAAGATAATATTTTCTTTTTCAACTGACAAAGAGTTTTCCATATGTTGAGACGAACATCATGAATTCCATCTTCCTTAAATATCTTTGGAATATCATACTGAGAGTTGGCCGAAGGCCAAAACATGACTGGCACTTCACCTTTTGCCATTTTTTTTCTCATATTCAGTATTTCCTCTTTATTATTCAATGAATATTCATCTACCTGATTAGACCATAGTTGGTGCTTCCTTGTTACTTCGTCGGATTCAACAAGATCGGTAGAGAATTCACTGATCAAACTAGAAGATGAACGACCCAAGGGTGGTTCGGAGAATGAACTACACCCCAGGATATCTTCTGATTGAGAAAGTGTTTCACTTGTTAGTGGTAAAGCATCAGACATGACTGGCTTCACATTTTCAAGTGCCTCAATATAAGAGGGATTTCACGTCACTGCATTGTCTTCTGAATAATTTTCCAAATAATGTAAATTACTACTTCAGAGAGGACTTTTGCAGCTAAATTCATCATCATAGGGAGGACCACCACAGTGGGTTACAGAAAAAGATGAATCATTTTTCTCCTTGGTCTTCTGACCACACAGAGGGTTCCTGTGGCTCTCATCTGAATATGAAACTTCATGATCGATCGAATAGTCACGAAGCAAGCCTTCATGAAAAAGTATCTGATGAAGAACTTTGGAATTAATGTTCCCACTATTGGGAACTGAAACATTAGAATCTTGAATTCCAACAGATAATTGTCTGAGGGCTTCAAGAACTCCAGCATCAAGTAAGGCCTTATTACAGATTGGGCCTTGATTTTTTTACTGTGCAGGGCGGGTCTTCTTCTTGGACGCCTTCTTACTCACTTTAGGAACAACTTGTTGATGAAAGTGGTTATTATTAGCAGGTGTATGTGCCAGCTCAGGAGAAATGATCAGTTTAGGCTGATTTTCTTCGCTCAAATCAAGTGTATGTGCCTGACTTGGTTGTCCGTATGATATGGGGGAGTACGCCCCATGTAACGTCCCGCGTCCGGAGCCCCTCCACTAGTGCCCCGTACCCGGTTCGCCTCATGACCTCAAGTGCGTTTCCCTGAATTCCAGAGGCTGCCGACTAGCAGCGAGGGCCTAGGTGAGTCGGTGGGGAAACTATACCCTCATTCGGTAAGCTACACAAGGTAAGAAAACAAAAATAAACAACGGAAGCAGTAAATAACATGCATAACAGCAGAAACCAAACAGCAGAAGCAATATAGATATATAACTATGATTAAAAAGATGCAGTAGGTACAAGTATCTAAGCAAAACAACAAACACAACCCCGTGCTGAAATATAACTGAAACCAAGTGCAAAAGAAAAACAAAGTAAGCTCCTCAGCATCACGAGCCACGACTCGGTCCCATACTCCCCAGCTCCCAGTGCAATCAAGATCCTGAAGTAGAAGGGTGCTTGCCCTTATCTATACCTGCAGTTAACATAGTCTGCTTGGGCCTAAAATCATGGCCCAAACAGGGTGTGAGATACAATCCTAGTAGGCAACCACCCAAAGATCTGTGCCTAACAGTCAATGAATACATGGAAGTACTAAAACAAGAAGCAGTAAACAGAAAAGCACAAAACAGCTACAATCCACAGCTCTAACAAGTAAGGCACACAAGTAAGCAGTCAACAACAAGAAGTAAATAGGTAACCCCCTAGGTAGCTCTCACAGTCTAACCCCTATGGTTCAACCTCTAAGCACTAGAAACCCTCTGGGAGGCACACACAGTCTCACCCCTCTGGTTCAGCTACGTAATTAAGCAGACTCTCTGGGGAAGCACTCACTGTCAATTCCCCTTATAGTCTCGTATCGTGCTAAAGGCTCTCTGGGGAAACACTCAACGTCAATTACCCCTGTGGCCCACGTCGTAGTTAAAGACACTCTAGAGAATCCCTTCCGTCAATTCTCCCCTTGGTCCTACATCGTGATTAAAAAGACACTCTAGAGAATCCCTTCCGTCAATTCTCCCTCTGGTATACTACTCTAGGTTCTCACAGTCCTGAGTATAACTAAACATGCTCATCACGTATATATCGTCCAAGTAAACCTCAAGAAATACTTGGCTATTAACGAAGTCTCAACATCAAAAGTAAAACAACAGTCCAAAATCCTATAACTAGGCATGGAAAAGCAAACTGAGCACAAACAAAATACTCTAATCACAAGAAATAACCTCTACTAAAGTAATCAAGCAAAACAGGCAAGCAACAAGGGCAAAACAGGAAACACGCAATACCCCGTTCACCGGTATTGGTGGAATTTGCACATAATACTCATCAACTTTCAATAGAAAGGCACAAACCACCTACCTCAATCTTAGGAGATCGATATACGTGAACCTCGATGACAGATTCCCCTTGGAACGATGTAGATCTGAGAAAACGCACAAAACATTAATCCCACAATAACATGGAAACCAGGAGGAATCAAGAAACAAGGATAAAGCAGAAGGAAGAACTCACCGCTGCGATTCCAATGCAACTAACCGTGCTCAAATCGGAGAACAGATGGTGGGGAGATCGTCCGTCAAAGATCTGGTCGTACGGTCACTCCCGGACGGTCGAAAACTGAAGAAGAAGATAAAAATAGGGGTTAGACGCGACCCCGGTCCGTTTAATGAAAAAAAATAAAGTACACGACGTGTACTTTTGGAGTACACGACGTGTATATCATACTCCGAAATAACCGGCCTCCACCTCATCCTTACACACCGTGTGTGTGCCTTGGACACGACCAGCACACGGCTTCGAGCTGGGGAACGAGTACACGACATGTACTCAGAAATTACACGGCGTGTACTTCTGAAATTTCTAGAAAATTCATTTTTTCTCAAAAACTCCAGAGAAAAGAAAACATACATGAAAAGAGATACGAGTTCTTAAAAACTTCCCCCCTTAAAGAAATTCGTCCCTGAATTTCCCTAACGAGGCGGAGAAGGAGAAACCCTGAACAGCTCCGGACACTATGATCGAACATCGGCCTCCCTCTCCCAGGTCTCATCATGTACTCATCCGTGCTGCCATAGCACTCGTACCAGAGGAACAGACCGCCCACGGAGAACCTTCGTACTACGATCGACAATCCGGATAGGATGCTCCTCGAACGACGCATCCGCTTCAAGCTCGACTTCCTCAGGCTGAAAGATGTGAGATGGGTCTGAAAAGTAGTGTTGGATCTAAGAGATGTGGAAGACGTCGTGCTTGGCACGATACCTCTGAGGTAGCTGCAACCGATAGGCAACCAACCGGCCCCACTCTATCCCAGACCTCAAACGTCCCGATGTACCGCGGTGAAAGCTTACCCTGTCTCCGAATCCTTTTGTGTCCCAACCTCTGTGCGACACGTAGGAAGACCTGATCACCGACCTCGAACTCTAGAGGTCATCTCCGCTAATTAGCATAAGACTTCTGTCGAGACTGCACTGTAGCCATCCTCTTCCGAATCAGCTCTATCTGCTCTGAAGTCTCCTGAACAAGACGAGGTCCTAGAAAAGCTGTCTCTCCTGCCTCCAGCCATCATAAGGGTGATCGGCATGGCCTAACGTACAAAGCCTCGTATGGCACCATATGGATGGTCTCCTGGAAACTGTTGTTGTAGGCGAACTCCACTAGAGAAATATGCTTCTCCCAAGAATCGTCAAAGTCAAGGATGCAAGCTCGGATCATATCCTCAAGCACCTGGATCGTGCGCTCGGACTGGCCATCAGTCTGGGGATGGTATGCTGTACTCAAAAGTACCTGTGTACCCAAGGCCTTCTGAAGTCCCAGCTAGAACCGAGAGTTAAAGCACGCATCTCTGTCTGAAACAATAGAGCGCGGAACTCCATGCAGATGAACGATCTCTCTGATGTAAATTCATCCCAAATCATCGACAATAAAGGTCTCCTTGATCGGTAAGAAGTGAGAAACCTTCGTAAGTCTGTCGACGACAACCCAGAAAACATTGTTTCCTCAAGGTGACCTCGGCAACCTGGTCACGAAGTCCATCGCAACATCGTTCCACTTCCACTCCCGAATGGGTAACTATTATAAAAGGCCTGCTGGTCGTTGATGCTCTGCTTTCACCTGCTAACAAATAGAACATCTCAAGACAAAACCAGCAACATCCTTCTTCATACTTGGCCACCAGTATTGACGATGAAGGTCCTGGTACATCTCGGTGACGCCATGATGAACTCCCCAAACTGAGGAATGGAAATCCTACATCAGCTCCTTAAGTATGTCTGCTGGCACCCATACGCGTCCCTGGAAGCGCAAGATATCCTCCTCGCCCACTGTCCATACATGAAGAGGGTCCCCTCCTAACACACTCTCCCATAGGACTAATCCTTCTGAGTCTGATAGTTGCCTCATCCGTACTTGATCAAGTAGCGTGGATGTAACAGCTACAGAAGATATAAAAGTCTATCCCCATCTGTCGTGCACCTCCAGATGCATCTCAGAGAACAGAGCCACCAGCTACCACTCACTACTGGCCTCTTGAACTGCCTGAATTTGAGTTCTCCTGCTCAAAGCATCATCCACGGTGTTGCCCTTTCCCGGCGTATAAGCAAGCTCGAAATCAAAAGACTGAAGATACTTGACCCACCTACGCTACCTCAGATTCAGATCACGCTGAGTGAAAATATACCTGAGAATCTTGTGGTCAGTGAAGACCACAAAGTGCTCTCCCAGAAGATAGTGTCTCCAACAGCGCAAGACATGAACAATAGCTGCCAAATCCAGATAGTGCGTAGGGTAGTTCCTCTCATGTGGCCTCAACTGCCGAGACCCGTACGCAACGACTCCATCTCCCTGCATAAACATAGCTCCCAGCCCGATACCCGAAGCATCATAGTAAACAGTGTAGCTCTTGCCTGGCTCTGGCAAGACTAGTATCAGTGCTAACGTCAACCTTCCCTTCTGCTCCTGAAAGGATAACTCACAAGAATATGACCATAAAAACTACTCCCCCTTCTTGGCCAGAACTGTCACAGGTGCTGCTAGATGAGAAAAGTCCTGAATGAAGCGTCTGTAGTATCCAGCCAGCCCTAGGAAGCTTCGTACCTCAAAAACGTTCTTCGGATGCTCCCAGGAAACTATAGCTCTCACTTTCTCTGGGTCCACTGATACTCCTGCCTCTGAGATGACGTAACCCAAGAAGTGAATCTGGTCCATCCAGAAGTGGCACTTCGAGAGTTTAGCATAAATCCGATGCTCTCTCAGTGTACTCAGAACGATCTCAAGATGTGTGGTATGGTCGTGTCGAGTGTGAGAGTACACCAAGATATCGTCCACGAAGACCACGAGGAAGGAATATAAGTAAGGATGGAACACTCGGTTCATCAGTGCCATGAAAAATATAGGTTCATTCGTGATTCCAAACGGCATGACTGTATACTCGTATAGACCATACCTGCTCCTGAAGGTTGTCAGAGGTATATCTGATGGTCTAACACGCAACTGATGATAACCAGACCTCAATTCGATCTTTGAGAACACCCGGGCTCCTCGAAGCTGATCAAAGAGATCATCAATCCGTGGCAAGGGATATTAGTTCTTGACCATCAACTGGTTCAGCTTATGATAATCCACACAAAGCTGAGGGGTATCGTCTGCCTTCTTCGCAAACAGAATAGGAAAACCCCAAGGATAAGTACTGGATTGGATGAAACCCTTAGCCTGTAACTCCTCCAACTTCTTCTTGAGCTCCTGCAACACAGGCGTGGCCATCCTATAGGGAGGAATGGACACTGGTACCAATCCTGGCATGAGCTCAATAGAGAAGTCTACCTCACGCTCCGAAGGGAAACATGAAAAGTCCTCTGGAAAGACATCCCAGAAGTGATCCACAACTGGGGGAAAGTCCAACTTTCGAGTCCCCTGATCATCCAGATAAAGACTAGAAATCTAGGTTGTCACCCCTCCTAGCCCAAGATGCTCGAGTCCTGCCCGACTCGCCCGAACGTCCCATTCAACTCTATGAAGGAAAGATTCACCTTCTGGTGAAATGAAACTGACTCTACGGTGATAACAGTCAATGACTTCCTAGAAGGGAATCAACCAGTCCATGAAGAGAATGACATCATATACTGTCATCTCCGGGACATAGAGATCCCATAATAAATGATACCCTGCAACCTCGAGAGGGCACTCTCTACACTGGCGTACACAAGATGTCCTTGTCCCCAAGGGTGTGTCTAGTGTCAACGAGTCAGCAGAAGAAAAGATGCAGAGTCCAAGGCTCTCCACAACAGCAACAAAGATAAAATTTTGCGTAGCACCAGTATCGAAAAGGGCTGAAGATAAAACTGAGGCTACTAAAATCGTACCTCGAATAGTATAAGGGCCAGGATCCTGCTCATGATAAGTTTTCTCCACGGAGAAAGACTGGCCTGTACCACGGCCCTGCGCCCCTAGCTGACCACTCTGAGCTGAACCACCCTACTGGTGCTGAGGAACTGGTGGCTGACCGCCATGTCCTCGACCTCCACCTCTGCCTGAACGGCCGTAAGAACTCCAGTTCCCTGACTGGTGAGAGACTGGTGGGGATGCTCTTGAACGAGGAGTCATGGAAGAACCCCGGTCACCTACTTCTGGAGAGAAAACCTGGGAAAAACGCTGAAGGTGACCCATCTTGCTGCAAGATCGGCACTCCAGTGGGTCCCTCTGGCACTACGGCCTCGTGTGCCCTGTCCGGCCACACTGATAGCATGTCACCTGGATGCCTGATGATGCATCTTGCTTCCTCGAATCACTGTGTGTAGGCTCCCTATGATGCTTCTTGCTGTCATCCGAAGGAAAGCTAGCTCTGGAAGCAGAACTGCTCTAGCTTGCAGCTCCAGAGTCTCTCATATTGCGCTCCGCAATCAGTGCCTGGTAGACGATGGAAGTAATGGAAGTCAGCTAGAAGATGTTCACCTGTGAGCGGATCTCCCGCCTGAGTCCATCCTTAAACTTCCTCACCAAGACCACCCCACTCCCATCCCGGAGGGGTGTAAAACGCTACAGCTTAGTGAAACGAGAGGAATACTCTATGACAGATAGAGTACCCTTCTCTAAGCTCATGAAATCCCGGGCTCGATCGGCCCTCAGAGTCTCCAGGTAGAAGTAGTCATAGAACACGCGCTGGAACTCCTCCCAAGTCATAGCCTGCTGCTGACCCGCCTGTGATATCACGTCCCACCACCTCTTGGCAGAGTCTCGGAGCATGTAGGTGGCGAGCTTGACCCGCCTCTATGGAGGCGTCTCCAGATGCTCGAAGATAGTCAGCATGGCTTCCATCCATGACTCTGCAGCCTGAGGTCCTCCCTCCCCTGAGAACGTGGGAGGATGCTGCTGCTGGAAAACCCGCGTCAAGTCTTCCATAGACGAGGCAGGAGGTGGTACTCCCTGGAAGGCCTGCATCATCCTCATGAAACCTTCCCTGAACTGCACATCAGCGCCTGCAACTGGTACGACAACCGGTGCCAAGGCTGGCTCATCTGGGGGATCGACAGAAAGTCCCTGATCAGCCATATATGGCGTCTGATCACTGCTCGACGACAGACGTATGACCGGAGGATGTCTCGGAGGCATAGATCTGAAAGATCAAAAACACACCTTAGATCAAGAAAAAAAGGATAGAGGAAACAAGAGCACAAACAGAATAGGGAAGAAAAACACACACGATTGGAAAACACGACTACACGGCGTGTATAAAACTACACGGAGTGTCTACTTAAGCCACTGACATGGGCGTGTACTCCTTCCCTACAAGTCACACACACCTCAAACTAAACAGCATGTTACCAACCACACACGTCGTGTACATGAAAACTATTCCCCTACCCAAGTCTCCTTACACAGCTAACCCACACGGTTTGACTCACCCCAAGACTACACGACTTGTTTGAAACAAACACGACATGCACTAGACAAGGTTTTGGTCATCCGTGTTGTTGAGTACACGGCCGTCTACATGGCTGGACCTTACACGGCGTGCTCCAAACAAGCACAGAGTGCATAGGCAAAGGCGACACCATCCCGTGTTATTTGTGACACGGAGGGGCACCTGGGAAAAACTAAACGGCGTGTTACGAACAAACACGGCTTGTTGAAAGGAAGGTAACGTCGGCCCATGTTGTTCGTGACATGGCCGGGTACCTAGACAAGACTACATGGCGTGTTCCCTAAGGACACGGTGTGTTCTACCCAAGCCTCCCCGCCCCATGTTATTAGTGACACGGTCAGGTACACGACTCGGAACTCACACGACATGTACAAATGGTACACGGCGTGTTCCTGAAGTTACTCCCACGACACCGTGTTCTGCTCACACGGTCAGTGACACGGCCTGAAAACTACACGTCGTGTATCCAAAAAGTACACGCTGTGTATTCTGGGTTTTTCTGGGCAGTAGATCAGAAACTGTGCAGAATTCTAGAAACACTAAAACAAGGGAAGAGATTCCAAATTCTGATCCTTGAGGGCCCATAACACCTCAAGAACCAAAATTTGGCGTTCATTTTAAGCAAAGAACAAAAAAATAGTTTTATAACATAACAGCATAGAATCTATCAAGCAACTATCACAACAGCATGCATAATCTACACATAGTCTATCACAACAGCATGCAATCGCTAATGCACCCTAGATGGCATGACCAGAATGCATGGCATGTGATTCCTACAAGTGTCTATATGATGCATGAGATAAAATACCCTCATATCATCGGGTTGTGATAGAAATAGAACCGAAATATCAAAATAATAACCGCACAAGTCATATGAATCAATCTAGGTGAAAACATACCAACCATAAAATCTCAAAACTAGAAAACTGCAATTAACGAGGTAGTATAGATTTTACCTGTACATGGGTTAGCTACTCCCGAGCACAGCTTAATGACAAGTACCGAATCCATCCTATCCCTGGCTAATGTCTCCAAATAGTAAAGCAAGAGAAAAGAACTCCTCTAATACCACTTTGTAACATCCCGAGTCCGGAGCCCCTCCACTGGTGCCTCGTACCCGATTCTCCACATGACCTCAAGCACATTTCCCCGAATGCCAGAGGCTTCCGACTAGCAGCGAGGGACTAGGTGAGTCGGTGGGGAAACTATTCCCTCATTCGGTAAGGTACACAAGGTAAGAAAACAACAATAAACAGCAGAAGTAGTAAACAACATGCATAACCGCAGAAACCAAACAACGGAAGCAATGTAGATATATAACTATGATGAAAAAGATGCAGCAGGTACAAGTATCTAAGGAAAACATCAAACACAACAACATGCTGAAATACAACTGAAACCAAGTGCAAAAGAAAAACAAAGTAAGCTCCTCAGCATCGCGAGCCACAGCTCGGTCCCATGCTCCTCAGCTCCCGGTGCAATCAAGATCCTGATGTAGAAGGGTGATTTCCCTTATCTATACCTGCAGAAACAAAGTATGCTTGGGCCCAAAAGCATGGCCCAAATAGGGTGTGATATACAATCCCAGTAGGAAACCACCCAAAGATCTGTGCCTAACAGTCAATGAATACATGGCAGTACTAAAACAAGAAGTAGTAAACAGAAAATCACAAAACAGATACAATCCACAACTCTAACAAGTAAGGCACACAAGTAAGCAGTCAACAACAAGAAGTAAACAGGTAACCCCCTGGGTAGCTCTCACAGTCTAACCCCTATGGTTCAACCTCTAAGTACTAGAAACCCTATGGGAGGCACACACAGTCTCACCCCTCTGGTTCAGATGCGTAATTAAGCAGACTCTCTAGGGAATCACTCACCGTCAATTCCCTCTATAGTCTCATATCGTGTTAAAGGCTCTCTAGGGAAGAAATCAACGTCAATTCCCCATGTGGCTCGTGTCTTAGTTAAAGACACTCTGTAGAATCCCTTCCGTCAATTCTCCCCTTGGTCCCGCATTGTGATTAAAAAGAAACTCTGGAGAATCCCTTCTATCAATTCCCCCTTTGGTCTACTACTCTAGGTTCTCACAGTCCTGAGTATAACTAAACATGCTCAGCGCGTGTATATCATCCAAGTAAACCTCAAGAACTACTTGGCTATTAACTAACGCTCAACAGCAAAAGTAAAAAAATAGTCCACAATCCTATAACTAGGCATGGAAAAGCAAACTGAGCACAAACAAAATACTCTAATCACAAGCAATAACCTCTACTAAATAAATCAAGAAAATCAGGAAAGAAACAAGGGAAAAATAGGAAACATGCAATACCCCGTTCACGGGTATTGGTGGAATTTTCACATAATACTCATCGACTTTCAACAGAAAGGCACAAACCACCTACCTCGATCCTAGAAGATCGATATACGTGAACCTCGATGACAGATTCCCCTTAGAATGACATAGATCTGAGAAAACACACAAAACGTTCATCCCACGATAACATGGAAACCAAGAGGAATCAAGAAACAAGGCTAAAGCAGAAAGAAGAACTCACCGCTGCGATTCCAATGCAACTGACCATGCTAGAATCGAAGAACAGATGGAGGGGCAGTCGTCCGTCGAAGATCCGGCTGTATGGTTGCTCTCGGACAGTCGAAAACTGATGAAGAAGATGAAAATGGGGGTTAGACGCGACCCCTGTCCGTTTAATGAAAAAAATAAAGTACACGGCGTGTACTTTTGGAGTAAACAGCGTGTACTTCAAATTTTCTTTACTCTGAAATAACTGGCCTCCACCTCAGCCTTACACACCGTGTGTGTGGCCTGGACACGACCAGCACACGGCTTCGATCCAGGGAAGGAGTACATGGTGTGTAATTAGAAAGTACACGGCGTGTACTTCTGAAATTTCCAAAAATTCATTTTTTCTCAAAAACTCCATAGAAAAGGAAAAAATACATAAAAAGAGATTCAGGTTCTTACACCCCACAACCCTCTTGGACTGGAACAGAGGTGTGTGTCTGTTCCAGAGTAAACTATTGATGTGTCACTCCACTGGTAGGGATAGATTTATGTTTCTTTCCCTGATATGTTTCTGAAGCAATTATAATATCCTGTAAGGCATCCAGAATATGAGCACAGATTTGCTTCTACTCTTTCACCATCGATAGAATATGCTTCATGACTTTAGCTACCGGAATGGGGATATACATCCATTCCATTCTTGGATATGTGCCTGCTATTGTCCTCCTTTTCCTGTCAGTGAATCCTGACAGTACTCAAGTGTGGGGGTAGAGAGTTGAGTCTGCCTCCTGTTTGTCACTGGAGATTTCTGACGGACTTCTCTGAATGCTACCAAACAAGACTATTGGTAGGCTTGATCAATACTAGCAAGTGTATTTGCCTGCTAATTGCACTCTGCTGAATGTGGTTGATGATCTTCCTTCAATACTGATAGACGAGGCTGTTGGCAAAATTGATGAGTGTAAGCAGGTGTATGTGCATTTTTACCAGTTATCAACACATTGGGTTGGAGGGCTTCATCGTATATAGTCAGAAGAGCCTGCTGACTAGATAATGATTTATAAATAGGTGTATGTTCCTGTCTATAGTACTCCGCTGAAATTTCTTGGCAGGATTGGCGTGTTGCTGCCAGACGAGTCTACTGGACAGTGGAATTAAAATAGATGGGTGTATGTTCCCGTTCGTTTCTTGCCACCAAGTTAGGTTGGTGGACTTCTCCGGAGATGGAAGAGATGAGAACCTGCTCACTGTTGACCGTATTTCACCTTTGGAAGTTCGTCTTGCCTGGTCGGGTTCGAGGAACCTAAGACGAATGCCTGGAGTTAATACCCTCCTCATGTTGAGGGCGCACTGCCGCACGAGTCTGGCGGAGATTGTTGATAGGAGCCCTTGGGAAGGACTCTTGTCTTCTTGAATTAAGGCCCTGAGGGACCTTCTCATTCACCTCCTCATAATATGGGAGTTAATGGTGATTGTGTTCTAGGGATAACGACCCGAAACAGTTGGAGATGGTGGTTGGCACCACCTGCTTCTTGATCACTGGTCGTTGTTGTCCGGATGACCAGAGTGAATTGTTCACTTGGAGGGCTTGTCAAGCAGCCTCCAAATTTGGAATGGTACCATGTTGTCGATACTCCTTAACCATTTCATCCGACACCCAGCATTGAATAAGCTGAGTAGGTAATGTCGTCCTCAGAGCGGATGACGATTCAGTAGGAGCAGCATCAGAATCATTCATAGTAGAGGTTTTACGTCAGATGTATTCACATATGTGAGCTTAAGAAAATCCATTCTCGTAATGTAGAAGATCTTGAAAAAGAGTGCATGTTTGATATAACAGACGTAATCAAGATAAGTCCGGCCACTAAACCTTTCAGATAAGCAGATATGTTATTGATTATTTTTTGGCCCTCTCATTGAGTTTTAAATAGGGGCCTAACAAATAAGTAAAACATCATTTTAACTTGGTTAAGGATTCACGTTAGGTTCACTATTTTTTGTTTCCTCTGAAATTGGGGATTATCTCGTTGATTTGAAGATTGGTGCTTACTCCTGAAGAGGAGTCCTAGTTTAAGGGAATTTTTAGAATTAAGGGACTCGGGGATTACTCTTAAGGAGGATGCCCAAATTAATGAGGACTTGGGGCTTACTCCTAAGGAGGATGCCCATATTTTGGAACCTTGAGACTACGGATTAATCCTGAGGAGGATGATCATATTAAGGAATTATTGTTGGGGCTTACTACTGAAAAGGAAGCCCATATTTGGGAAATTATAATTGGGGCTTACTTCTAAAAAGGATGCCCAGGTTAGGGGACTTGGGGCTTACTCCTAAAGGGGATTCCCAAATTAATGAGAATTTGAAATGGGGCTTACTCATGAAAAGAAGGCCCATGTTAAGGATTCTATCATCTTAAAGGATGAGGTTGAATTAATTAAATCTCTAACCTTAGTGACATAAATATGTGTAAATCAATAGTTTTTTAGAGATGTTCCACAGAATTCCTTTCAGATAAGGAAGAAAACAAGAAAATCATGCCATGAATGGCTTTGGAGAGAGTTCTGAAGGCTTAATCTTGAAGAAGAGAGGTGGATAGGTATACGATGGGTGAAATGGGCATGAAGGGAACCCAAAAGTTGAGGGGTGTGTAAGTCCTGTGTGGGCGTGCAATTCTTGCATAGGTGCGCAAGTCTTGGTCGCGTAGGTGTACCGGTGCGACACATTTGTACTTGTGCGCTGCTCAACCCTTAAGGTATAACTTGGGCGAGTCTTGGCTCAATCCTTTAGTACTATCCCTGAAAGATTCCAGTAGTGGGGCACTCAAGTTCTGCTAAAGGGGTAAGGCAGTGCGCAAGTGTGACCATTTCCCTTAAGGGATGTCCACTCAGGCGTGCAAGTGTTAACGAGTTTCAACACTTAGGCCTTCCCCCATCTCTTTAGATCTTCCGTTCTAGGTTATAAATTACCTTAGAATTGTTTGGAAGCTTCGACAAGAGACTAGGGTGTCGGGAGCTCAAATCTGAATTTCTAGAAATTTTTCCTCCCTGAAATGGGGGGCCAACAGGGGTATTTATATGCTGGAGAGACCCTGGGTGAATTTTCAAGGAGGGCACACAAGTCACCTGCTTGACCACTGGGTGGCATGCAAGTATACTTGCGCGACCTTGGTAGAACTTGTGTGACCCATGTTTATTTGAATCTTGGTTCATTCCATTGTCAATGTTTGATGTTTCCTCAAAGGATGAATCACTTTGGGTTCAAGGTATTTCTCTTTTCATTACTTTAGACTCTGTGACGAAAAGGAGTGTCAACAGAAACCCATCATAAGAGGGACACTCTTGGTTGGAGGATTATGGTTATGTGTGGGGCTTAGGTATGTTTAGATGCCCTTGTAGATTATAACACCTTTTGGAGGAGGATTTGAGAGATGCGTACCAAAAAGTAAAAGTATCGCATCATGAGGGTACATACCTAGGAGGTAGTACCATGTTTTACCATTGGTTGGGATTGAACCTCAAAGAGGCTTCCTACATACCCAAGAGGGGTCAAAAAATTCTTAGTTTTAAAGGGAATATAGTACAACATCATGCGGGATAAAGGTAAACATACATGAAATAGTTAGGACAAATTTATTGTGGGGAGTGATGGGATTGAACCTCGGACGGGCTTCCTTCAAACCATTTCTAGGAGATAATAATCAAAATCCACAAAGTTCATATGGGGTATTTTAACATCATACGGGATGAGGTACATGGGACTTATGTGTGGTTAGCTGCCCGGGTGGATTTCATGGTCACTACTTACTCTAATACCATGTGATTCTGGATTGATGTGGGAAATAAGAGGTAGTGGAAGACCAAACAATTATTTAAAGAAATGTGTGGCCATGAGGGATGGGGTTGGGCTTACGCATGGCTAGCGGGCCAGGGAGATGGAGGATGGGACTTCATCCTATAGGGAATATAGAGGAGGTTGATCTGATGTATGAGAAATATATGGACATCGTACATGGAACAAGCCATCATAGTGTGTCGGGGCTTACATGAAGACTGGATGAGGCACGCATAGCGACAAATCCCAATGGGATATTGGATCAGGAGAGCCCAGAATCCCATTGTCTTTCGAGTCCACCCTAGCTTTCCATGCATATGGCAATTCATAGTTTGACTTCAAGTGTATCAGATGAGGGTTATTGGAATTTTAACATCCTATAGTGTGGATGTAGAGGACCAAATATTCACCCCTAGGACTTATATAACTTTTATTGACCCACACATGGGTGTAGGAAGGCACAAGAAGTGATAGGAAACAATATGGTGGAGGAAGGGTCACTGAAGGGGCTCACGTTAGCATGGCTAAGAAAAGAAGTAATAGTCATTAGTGTGACTATTCAAAGAAGCATGAGGTCGGGAAATGTAACATGGCGCACTACTCAGGGGGTAGAAAAACACTATGCATAGTTCTGGAGGGTTTTATGGTGCCAATGCATGCAAGATAGGAAGATTTAATGCAATGGGATATCAAATAAGGTTCCATGGAGTATGGACAACACATGGAGTCTTAAGGAAGGGGTGCACACAATATTTGATACTTGAACCCAATATGAAAGGTTTCATGAAAGATTGAGGACTTGCAAGAAGGATGGAGGGGATGAGGCAACATAAGTATTACACAAGGCCAATAGTTGTATGTAATAATTTACCTTTGTGTGCAATTGCTTAAGTAAAAGAGAAAATGGGTGAGGGTAAAGCCCAAGCGAGCCCACCCAAAGGTAGACCCAAGTGGGGCATGTCACAAAAGATCCTATACCTTGAATCCGTGACTTTTTTGTTGTCATAGAAGTGATCATCTTACACACATGTGAGTTACTGTTCAACTTCCAGATCATTATATATTAGGGAGTTGTACCCTTATATTTATAGGTGAAAATATTTGTGGTAGAGTGGAAGGAATCTGGTGCAGAAGTGATCATTTAAAATTTCATTGGGAAAAGAATTTTTTTCAATACTCAGCTTTATTATGTTCCAACCTGGTTTCTTCCACACATTGGACTTTTCTATTTTGGAGGTTAGAGTGAAATAATAAATTTTGACATCACAATGGGAGTGGAAGATTCTTGTGTACAGATTTTTGACCTTGCATGTCCAAATCAAATATTACATGAAACACCCTTACGATTCTCGGGATCATTCATTGATTTGAAATATGCCCTTTCATCACTCAAATTTTATAATATATGGTTTCAAGTGGAATTAGGTGCCAAAAAATTCCCCCACGGAATCTGATGAGAAAGGAAACTAGAAGGTTGAGTTCTGAGGGAAATGCCAATGAGCACCCCATAATTCCATCGGTGCATGCTAAAGGGCTAATCTAGTGCATAACGTTCCATGCATGCATGGGGGACCAAATCCACGATTTTAAATACACAATGGGGTCCATCATTGTACCTTGAATTTTCTTATGATAGTCCATCCACTCTCATGCATGAAAGTTCCTTCATTATGTGAAAAATCTCTTAAGTTTACTTGGTGTCTTATGTGCAACCGCTAGACATTATGTGCATCTGACATAATTGGATTTTTCTTGCGCAGCTACCATCAATATTTCTTTCCATTGTCTAATGTGTTCTCTGAGCCTCCATCTTTCATGCTAAACCCTTTGTGAATTCAATACCTAATAGATATGGTAGGTGAACATACTGATGCTGAGAGGGAGGCTATATATGTTGCGTGAAGGGACGATATGGTTGTGAACTACCAGATACTTCACATGAGAATGGTGAAATCGGAATATTATATACTTCTGGGAAAGTTGACATAGTCTCAAAAGTATTATGTTCTGAGATATAGCCTCCCAATTTGGAATTTTGGAATTCTAGGGGAGATACTAATGCTAGGCTTTGAGGATTTAATTCCAAAATCATGGGTGGTTGTCTTGCCCAAATTTACCCAAGTTTTTAGGGTTAAGCGGTTGCTTTTAGTTTAGATTGGGTTTTCGAATCCTCAGAGACCTAAAAAGTAACATATAGACATGTACATTCTATGGGTTGTTTATGGATATGAAGTGGCCAAATTGGGTTGATTTTATATGGTTTTAAGTCAATTCTAAGAGATTTAAGTGAATTCAATTTAAAAGAAGGAGTTGATCCTTGGTTATCACTTGGGTGTGTTGGATGAAATTCTTTTTTAACAGTTTCAATTTATTATATTTCAGATAGGTTTATTCAAGAAGGTCAAAAAACATCATCACTTACTGTTTTAAAACTGACACGCCATAATACTAATCACTTATACACTTGGAGGATCAAATTCATGAGCAATCCATGGTAAATGTTCATATTATCACTTGAAGTATGTGGCCTTAAAATTCATCAAAGACGAAGAAGTTTTAAAATCATCAAATAAAAATCACAATTAAAAGAAGTAATTAGACATTAATGGGGTGATAAATAAACTCTAATCTAGGACCTTTCTAATCCCATAGATCAACCCATAATAGGGTTATCCATCCATTGATTCTTGGGTTTCAATGGAAGTGGGAAGTAGACTTGTGAGGGGGGAAATGGAGAAGTAAAAAAATAATAATGAAATAACGATAACTCCACCATTGTGTGATAATTTCACTAGGTTGGGTGTGAATAAATTCTCACCTTGAGCCAATTTTATCAATGTGATATGAATAATAATATAATAATATGAGAAGAATAGCTTTTATTAAAGAACTAAGATTAATTAGAACAACTTACATGTGAAAGAAAACTTGAGACAAAAAAACTGCAGTATAACAATACAATGAAAGAAAGCACCAGATATCAATAGATCCCCAAACACCACTACCTTAAATAGATATTTTGGGAGCCTTGGGTCGATCCTCCAAAAGTTAATGCCATCCCACTTGAGTACGGTAGGCTTAGGGTGGTGGAGAACTTGTGGAACTTAGGTTTCTCCACTCTTGACTAGAGGTGGCATCCAGCTTGCATCCACCAAACAGAAGTGCCTAAATGAGATTCTAGATGGACGATTATTGGTAGGCCATATAAGAAAAAAAATGAATATATATATTTACCCTGAGTGTCTATGAAATTTTATCCACCATGGATTTTTGGTTCGCAGGATATGTTTAAAATGGTGGGTTATTTCTGGTTCGCTGAATCTGGCCCAGAATTTTTTCTCCAAATTGGGATGCATGAAAATCCCTTAAACACTCTAAATTAGCTCTTTTCACTGTTGGATGAAATATTACCCATGATTTCCTCTACATTAAGTTAATTTTCAGAATAATTGGGCTTGTATCGTGGCTGCCACAGTCTCTTTATTGGGCTGTTCTTTAGTTTACTTAGCCCTGAATGTTGTTGGTTCAAGCCCAAATTTTGTGGTATTCAATGTGAATCTTCAAGTGATCCAAAATAATGAATTGTTCCTTATAGTATTGGAAAACTGAAATTAAAATATGAAAATATAATCAAGAATATTTTTGGTTTTAAGAGGAGTTTAAATTTGTAACAATTAATAGTGCATTTTAAGAGGGAATTACAATCATAATGTAAATTAATGTTGAAAGTTTAAAATGAACTAAAATGGTGTTTAGGAATAATAAAGCACAAAAATATTATATATATTAACAATGAATAGTATCCTCATTCAGTGGCTAATAACACCTCAAACATGAGTTTTTCTAGTCCTGAGCAAAATGTATGTCAAAAATATGAAATTCGAATTCCCTTTTCGAAAACATTTTAAAACACAAGGATCACCAAGAACCCATATTCCAAAAAAAAGGAAAATCATAAAAATATTTTAATATGAGATAGTTTCATAAGAATATCCCAATCCCAATCTCATTATTTTGTTCTAATTCATTGCCATATTGCATTCAATATCAATTAAGCATGAAGATTTTTTGTGTGTCATAATAGACATGGGGGTTCATTTTTATTCAAGGGGGAAATTATGGAAGTTATATGTGGAATAACATTTCAATATTGAGATGAGTATTCATTTTTTTTTGTTTTTCAATTTTTCCTTGGTAATTGAAATTTCACTCAGTAGAGTCAACCCATGTAGTGAGACTTTGCTGATGACTCCCAGGCTCAAAGACCTTAGGGAACCAAGTGAAGCCCACGTGCTCGGGTATCTTCTCAAGTTAACTCAGTCAAAAAAAGTCAAATTACCACAAATAGAGGTAGAATTACTAACTCTAAGCCAAAAAACTATGGAGTCATGATCCCCAAGTGTCGAAAGCCACACATTAGGTCATTTCATTTCTCTATGTGAAAATTTATTATTTTTTGTTGTTGAATACTCATATTAAAACTAAAATGATCATCAAACCTATGATATTTGTTTTGGGGACCCCATTAACTCAAACTAATATCCCACAATCTAGAGGACTTGGATTATGTTTTTTATTAAATGGATGAAAAAATAAACGATAAAAAAAACACATCGGATAACCGCACTTTCCAAAATCTATGAACAAGAACTTAAACTTGAATTAGAATCAATATCAAGGAATGTAAAATTATTTTATATTCAATTTCAAAGTGTGGAATGTGTATTATCATGTTTAAGGTTAAAGTAACTTTTCCTTCCAATAAGTCACACTTTTTTTCAAGTCATTTTTTTTGCACAAAAAAGCAATTTTTTATCTCCCCCCAACTTAAAATTACATTGTCCCGAGTGTGTGAAGAAAAGAAAAATTTAGATGGGGTTAGAGGTAGAGAAGGGGAGATCAAAAATGAAATTTAAAATGGGGATCATATAATGAATTCACCAGGTGGTTGTAGTTGAAATTCATGCTGCTCCCTTTTAATCCCTTGATCTCCATGTCACTCTGAGAATTCCCTAGTGGAAAAAGGAAAAACAAACAAACAAACAAAACTAAACTATATATATATAATAAAGAGTGTAAAATATAATTATATATACAAAAAATATAGAATAAGGAAACACTATAATCCACAGGTCAGTGGTAAGCACATGCCCCTATCTCCCTTCAGTCCCGGGTTGGAGTCCCCGCGGCATTTCCAATTGTGATGGGATTTTCCCCACAACCTACGACATGTCTTTATATATATATATATATATATATATATATGTTTGTATTTTTATTTTTACCTGAAAACCCATAAAAATAAATATAAAATTATGATGCATTGTATTCTTTTAAAATTTTTGGGTATGGTATTACTCAAGGATCATGACACATGATAGGGATGAATATAGAGCTCCCCTTTAATACCCATCCATACTCATAATAGAAGAATAGGTCAACGGTATAATTTTTTCTAATATCAAGATGATTCATTATTCCTATTTGAAAAATATTGATGATTCAAAAAGATTGGAAACATGAAAATCATGGGTTACCTCCCATGAAGTGCTTTTGTTTAACATCATTATCTCAACATGGATCCTAAATCTATCAATTTTTTTCCTGATTCATAGGTTAGATCAGTTAATTCAACCTCTATTTCATGTTTATTGAATGATTCAATGAATGGTTTTAACCTATGACCATTGACTTTGAAAATGTGGGCACTTGTGGGATCCTAAATCTCTACTTCCCCATGGGGGTACACATGATGCACTATGAAGGGACCTGACCATCTAGACCTTAACTTTCCTAGGTGTAAATGATGTTTTTAACCATACAAGAGCACGAATTTCCCCTATTCAAAGTGTTGAACTTTGAGATTTCTATATTTTTAGGCATGAACTCTAGCTTTGTTTATCCTTGAATTTTAATAAGCCTCCATCCAAAGTTCCTCATGTTCATTAAGATCTAATTTCCTCTTTTCTTCAACCAATGAAATGTCAAAATTCATTTTTTTGATTTCCCAAAATGCCTTCTGTTCAATTTCAACATGTAAATGGAACGCTTTTCCATAAACTAACCTATATGGTGATATTCCTAGGATGGTTTTGAATGCTGTACAGTATTCCCAAAATGCATCCAAGAGTTTTTTGGATCAATCATTCTTAGAGGTATCGACAGTTTTTCAAGAATTTTACTAATCTCCATATTTACTAACTCATCTTGACCATTGGTTTGAGGATGGTACGCAGTGGAAACTTTATGGGAAATCCCATAATTAGACATGAGTGAAGAGAATGGGTGGTTGTAGAAATGGGTTCCCTGATCACTGATTGTATCCCTAGGAATTCCAAATCGAGAAAATGTGTGCTCTTTCAGAAATCAGATCACAACATGGTGGTCATTGGACTTGGTGGGAATGGACTCAACCCATTTAAAGAAATAATAAATAGCTAAAAGAATGTATAGTTATACCATTTAGTTTAGGAAGGGACCCATGAAATCAATTACCCAACAATCAAACATTTCAATGACCAGAATGGGAGTGAGGTGCATTTGATTTCTTTTGTTAATGGATCCTAATTGCTGACACAGAGGGAAAATTTTGCAGAACTGGAAGGAATCCTTAGTGAGGATAGGCCGGTAGAAACCACTTTGGAGGACCTTTTTAGTGGTTTTTTGTAGAAAAGTGTCATCCACACACATCTCCATGAAAAAAAATTATAATGTACTCTTGCTCGTACTTGGGAACACATCTCCAAATAATTTGATCTGGAAAAAACATGAAGAGGTAAGGATCGTCAAACAAATCGTGTTTGACATTTGAAAGGAATTTTCTCATAGCATGGGTCCCTACTAATTTTGTCATGTCACCTGTCACCAAATGGTTTTCTATGTCAGCATACCATGGGCAATCACTCACTGAATAGAGGTTCTCATCGGGAAATGAATCACACATAGAAAGGTGATGTGAGTTGTCTTTGAATTCCATCCTACGGAGGTGATCAGCTACATGATTTTCAACACCCTTTTTATACATAATTAATAAATAGAAATCTTGAATAAGAAGGACCCACCTAATCAATTTATCATTGGCATATTTTTTTTGGAAAAGGTATTTTAGGGTTGATTGGTCGGTGAAGGCAATGATGGGTGATCTTAAGAGATAAGATCTTAATTTATAAAAGGAAAATACAATAGTAAGAAACTCATTCTCAATGGTGGTGTAGTTGATTTGTGAATCATTTAAAGATTTTATTTCATAAGAAATGACAAATGGAGTTCTCTCACACTATTTACCTAAGACATCTCCTATAGCAAAGTCACTCACATCACACATGAGATCAAAAGAAAGTCTCAAATTTGGAGATCTCCTGATAGGTGGAGATATAAGAGATTACTTGAGTGTAGAGAATGATTACTCATATCTTTTTGTATATAAAAATGGAGAATCTTTCACCGATAGAGCACAAAGTGGTCGAAAAATAGAACTGAAATTCCTAGTAAACCTTCTATAAAAACTAGCATGTCCTTAGAAGGACCTCGCTTTCTTAAAATTTTTAGTAGAGGGAAGGTGAGGAATGATGTCGACCTTAGTTTTATCAACTTCAATCCCTCTAACAGATATCATATGTCCAAGAACAATTCCTTCCTTTACCATGAAATTTCTTTTTTCCCAATTTAGGATGAGATTATTATCCTTGCATATTGACAAAACCATTTCAAAATTCAGAAGTCGTCCCTTAAAAGTATCCCCAAATATGGAGAAGTCATCCATGAAGACCTCAAAAAAAATCCCCCACCATGTCTGAGAAGATTCCCATCATGCACCTCTGGAAGGTACCAGGGGCATTTCAAAACCCAAAGGGCATGCGCCTAAAGGAAAAAGTGCAAAATGGACTTGTGAAGGTTGTTTTTCCTTGATCCTCTAAGGAGACCTCTATTTTATTATACCCTGAGAATCCATCTAGGAAGAAATAGAATTGATGATCCCCCACTCACTCGAGGACTTGATCAATAAAAGGCTAGAAGAAATGGTCTTTCTTGGTACAAGAGTTGAGCTTCTTATAGTTAATACAGACTCTCTATCCACTACTGACCCTTTTGGGGAGAATTTCACCATCCTCATTGGTGATCATAGTAATTATAGCTTTCGTTTGGACAAATTCAATTGGGATAACCCACTCACTCTCGGATGTGGGGTAGATGATACCTCCTTTCAATAACTTAAGATGTCATTTCCTTACCACATACATAAGATTTGGATTAATTCTCCACTAAGTATGATGACATGGTTTGGATTGAGATTCAAGTACAATCCTATGAGTTCCAATGAGTGGGATAATCCCGGGAATATTAGAAAGGGTCCATCCAATTGCTTTCTTATGCATTCTTATGAAATCCAGAAGCATCATATCTTGATTGTATTCAAGAGAGGAAGGAATGAAAATAGAAAAGGCTCAATTTTCCCCTAAGAATGCATACTTGAGGGATGAAGGTAAGACCTTAAATTCGAGATCATACTGGTTATCACTTTCCAATAAAGGATGAGACTTGGTATTGAACTCTATTTCTTTGTTCAGATTTCTTGACAGAATTGGTTCCTTGTGAATAGAATTTCCATCCACTAAATTAGCCAGAGCAATGTCATGAATGGGTATGGACTCAATGTTATTTATTTCACCCATGGTATCATTGATTGGTGATTCTATAAAATCATCAATAGAGCTATCTTAAAGAGATTCAAGCTAAGGAGACAAATTTCTCTCATGTGAACAAAGAAAATCAATCTCCTCTTGACTTAAACATCCTTCAGAAATTCTTTGTTGTTACTCAAGTTCACTATAAACACTACCAATCCAATTAACCTCATGGATCTCTTCATTCTCTCTAATTTGAGTGTTTTCATTGTATATGTTCTAGTCTATACTCATGTTCCTGAAGGTTATTGTAATGTTCCCATTTCGGACTCGGATGACTGAGTTGATTATTTCTAAGAAGGGATGGCCAAGGATAATGAGGTTCTTCTCCCTGGGACCTAATCTTGGGTGATTTTCAAGGAAAATTAAGTCATATGGGTAAATGAAAATTTCAACTTTCACCAAAATATCCATTAAGATTCCCTTAGGAACTCGAACACTAAGATCAGAAAGTTGAAGAGTGACAGATGTCGGTTGTAGTTTTTTGAGCCCTAACAGGCAATACATGGCATATGGAAGTAGGTTCACACTAGCTCCCATATCACAAAGGGCTTTTATAACTTTTTTCTCTCCTATCTCAACATTGATTTATGGAATTCTTTGATCTTTCCACATTGGAGGTATGGTCCCCTGAATGGTTTTACTCACATTAGTAGCCAAAATGACTTGGTTTTTACATGAAAATTTTCTTTTTAAAATTGATCTAGTAATTAAGGTACTTTGTGTAAGTACGAATGGTTTGGATTGCATCTAGAAGGGGGATGTTTAACTTAACCTGAGAGAATATTTCCCTCAATGTTTTATTTAGTTCTAGTTTAGATTTTCTTCTCATATGTTGAGGGAAGGGAGAAGGTTGTCTGATTGTTTGGTCTGGTTGTAGTTTCTTCACATTCTCATTGGGTTTTTCAGAATTTATGGGTTGTTCTTTATCATTTTCATGCATTTTTTGAAGCTTTTATTTGTTCTGTAATGGATTTTTTGGGTTTCCCAATGGTTTTACCACTTCTTAAAACACTCACTACTTTGAGTTGTTCATGAGAGGTTTGTGTGTAACTGGATTCTCCCCTTAACGCTGATGATGGTACCATCTGAGTAGGCATGGGAGTCTTCTCAGTTTTAATGGTTTTCAGTTCATGTTTAAGGGATGAGACTTATGAGTTCATTTTCTTCATTTTTTTACATAACTACTCAAGTATTAGAAGTGGGGCAGATTGAGTAGGGGCTTGTGCTGGTTGGTTTATACCAAGAGGATATTTTGGTTGTTGGATTTGTTGTTTCATTGGTTACTGGATGGGTTGTTGGTATTGGACAAGAGGGTGTTGGTATTGGACTGGTTGTGGTTGGAACTGGTTATGGTTTTGAAAATTTTGTGTAGGGTTGGGTTTTGGCCCTTGTGGTTGGCTAGGTTTTTGGTTATCTTTCCAACAGAATCCTTGGTGTTCATTATACCTTGGGTTGAATGTATTTTGGTATTGTGGCTTTTGGAAGTTTAGGTAATTGAATTTAGTAGGTGGTCCTCCTCTAAGAAGTTATTTAATGGAAGGGATGCTTGGATAGTTTTCGTTCTTGTGGTCATGTTTGTCACAAATTGTGAAAATAGGGTCAAGAGATCGAAATTCATGGACCTTCCTAAGATCGATCTCCTAAATCTTCCTAGTGAGTGCATCAAGTTTTTTTCTAAGGCTTTCCTCCTCCCTAAGTGTGTTAATTCTTGTAGATTTTGGTGGATTTTCATATTAAGGTGTTGTCCCCCATGTTTGGTTTTGTTCGGCCAATGCTTCTAGATACTCTTAAGCATCATTTGGGGCTATGTTTTTAAAGGTCTCATTGCACATCATGATAATGAATTTTTTGTTCCCCAGGCCCAACCCTTCAAAGAAAAATGGAACTTATTCTGGGATTGATAATCCATGGTGGGGTACCATGTTGAGTGTGTCTTTGAACCATTCCCAAGTTTCATAAAATGACTCCCCTTCTTTTTTTAAAAAGTTTTGGATGCTCTTTTTATGTGCAATTGATTTGTTATTGGGGGAGTATTTTTTGTAAAATTATTTTTTTAATAGGTCCCAGGAGTGGATTGGTGCAGTTATCATATTTTTAACCAATTCTTTTCTCTATACTTTAGTGAGAAAGGAAAGATCCTCATCTTAGCTGACTCAATTTTATGTGGTGGGCATATGTTTTCAACAATGTCATTGAACTCTTTGACATGGTGGTATGGAATTTCTGACTCCATACCATAGATGGTTGGAAGGTGGTTTAGGACATTAGGATTCAAAAAATAGTGGTATTATCCTAGGGAAGCATTCCTAATGCAATAGGGTGCATTGGTCTAGGAAGGTGTGAGGTAGTCATTCATGGTTTGATTGACTGCATTCCCTAATTTTGGGGTTGCCTCATTTGGATTTCCATTTTGGTTCCCACCCTGGATTATGATTTGGTTTCATTGAAGACCTTCCATTTAAATGGTATCAATTATTGACTCTGAAGTATCAAGATGATTATAATCTAATTGAGATATTTCACTTGGTGTACTTGACTCCCCAACCTTAGGACTATCCACCCTAACTAGACGGTTGCGCCAAAAGAAAAAAAAGAGAAAGGGAAAATATAAGATAATTTGGATGAGAAAATAATAAATGGGGGAGAATAAAATGGGTGTTGATATGACTTACTTGGGTCCCTAGCAATGGTGCCAAAATTTGTTCTCACCCAAATTTATCAAAGTTTTTAACGTTAAGTGGTCGCTTGCAGTTTAGCTTGGCTTGTCAAATCCTCCGAGACCTAAGAAGCAACCTAAAGACACATACATTCTATGTATTGTTTTTGGATATGAATTGGCCAACTTGGGTTTATTTTATATGGGTTTAAGTTAATTCTAAGATACATAAGTGAATTCAATTTGAAATAATTAGTTGATCCTTTTTTATCACTTGGGGTGGATTGGATGAAATTCTTTTTAAAAAGTTTCAATTTATTATATTTGAGATGGGTTTATTCAATAAGATAAAAAAAACTTCATCAGTTTTTGGTTTAATACCAACACACCATAATACTAATCACCTATACGCATGGAAGATCAAATTCATGAGCACTCCAAGGTAAAGTTTCATATTATCACTTGAAGTATGTGGACTTATAATTCAACAACGATGAAGATGTTTTAAAATAATCAAATAAAAATCTCAATTAAAATATGTGATTATACATTAATGGGGTGATAAATAACATTCAATATATCCCCTTTCTACTCCTTTGGATCAACCCATAATTGGGGTATCCCTCCATTGATGTTATGGTTTCAATTGAAGCGGGAAGTTGACTCATGAGTGGGGAAATGGAGAAGTAAAAAAAATGAAATAATGATCACTCCACTGTTGTGTGATAATTTCACAATGTTTGGTGTGAATAAATTCTCACCTTGAGACAATGGTATCAATTTGATATGAATAAGAATATAATAATAGGAGAAGAATAACTTTTATTAAGGAACTATGATGAATTTGAACAACTCACATGTGAAAGACAAACATGAGACAATAAAATGGCAGCATAACATTACAATGAAAGAAAGCACCAAAGATCAATAAATTATATAACACCACTACCTTAAATAGTAATTTTTTGGAGACTTGGGTAGATCCTCCAATATTTAAAGTCATGCCACTTGAGTAAGGTAGGCATAGGGTCGTGGAAAGCTTGTGAAACTTAGTCTTTTCCACTCTTGACCCGAGGTGGCATCCATATTGCATCCACCAAACAGAAGCACCCAAATGAGAATCTAGATGGCCGAATTTAGGTCTTCCATATAAAATAAAAATGCTTATAATGAATTCCCTTGAGTTTCTATAAAATTTCATCAAAAATGGATATTTTCTTCATGAGATATGTGTAAAATGGTGGGATGTTTTTCTGGGCCGCAGAATCTGGACCAGAATTTTATATCCTAATTAGGCGGCATGAAACTTCCTTTAACATTACGAATTATCTCTTGTCACAGTTGGATGAAATTTTTACCATTATTTACCCTATATTAAGTTAAATTTTCAGAATAATTGGTCCTGGTTCGTGGCCGCTACAGTCTCTTTGTTGGTCTGTTCTTCAGTTTACATTGCCCATAATGTTGTTGGTTCAAGGAAAACTTTGGTGGTCTTCAATGTGAATCTTCAAGTGATCAAAAAGAATGAATTGTTCCTTATATCATGGGAGACCTGAAAATAAAATATGAAAATATAATCAAGAACATTTTTTGTTTTAGGAGGTGTTTAAATATGTAGAAATTAATAGTTCATTTTAAGAGGGAATTATAATCATAATGTGAATTAATGTTCAAGGTGTAAAATTCACTAAAATGGTGTTTATGAATAATAAATCACAAAAGTATTATATATATTAACAATGAATATTTGCCTCATTCAGTGGCTAATTAGGTGACAGGCGAAGATAGCCTTTTTAAATTCAACATCACAAAAAACTATCATCCATTCGATAGGACAAGGGATATGGATATCTATGTCTTGAACCTGAAAACCATGATAGTTATGGGGGGTGAACCAATTGTTGAAGACCTCTTCGCCCACTATGCATGAACTTTTAGGAGTAGTATCACTGATTAGACTAAGGGATGGAAGCAAAACTAGGAGTTAAGTTTCATTGTAAGCTTCACTAGCAAGTGGGCATGGTCATACTAGGTATGCCAGACATGTGAGGAGTTCTATGAAGAGCTTTGACACATTAGTCTTTTTGAGTCCATGTGGACATCACAATTACATTTCTACCTCCAGTAGGAGCTGGTGCTGGAGCTGTTCAACTGATGGTATACTGATAGAAATACTTTACATCTTCACCATGGGGAGGTAAACATCATCCTTTGGGATATCCATGGAATCAGGGGAATCCCTCTCAAAGGGTTCCAAAACGATGAATGCTTACCCTTAGATACTATCTAGGGAGATATGGTGTGAACCCCTATTCTGACATGGAATCTATTAGAGCTGGAAAAGGAGATTAATAAGATCAATTAAATCCTAATAGACATATACTATCTGGAATAGTTCATATTGTTTCTTAAGAGGGATAATAATGTGACTATTCTCGGGTGAGAGAAGTAGCATCTGATCACATCGCAGAGTGGAAAAGCAGAGGATACCACATGAATGTAGTGAAGTCACAGGTTCTGGCGGGGAACTGGCCAAACATCTCAAGGCTTATTTTGAATCCTATGTATTTTGGTCCATTTTCATTCCATAACTAGTATCCACTTACCGCACTCTATCCTATTTAAGGAAACATCGGTAGTGATGATCAAGGATCTCCAGCTATAGGGGGAGAAAATATGCCAATGGTCATGGTAGAACATCTCCCTAATCCTGATTCTAGGATTGAGAAAGGTAGAGGACGAATAATGTATCAATCAGTGAAGGGGGGAAGATATTCAACCTCATAATATCAGGTTATCCCCACTACTCAAAAGGAGATAGAGCCAGTTATTGAATTAACTAGTGCTGAGGGATCTCCTAGGAAAGAAGATCTTGCGGCGATGCAGGCACTTGATCCGACCATGATTAGATCTTATAAGTATGTACCTTTATAGAATCATATATGCTATCAAAAAAATCAGCTAATAGAGGTACCAATTTACCACTAATTGATCACGAGTGTGGAGGCTCGGTAAACTGACATGTTCGGGACACCTACAGGAAATCCTTCGACAACTGTACCTGTCCATGAGAAAATGACCATCCAAGATGATTTGACCTTAGAAATCTATGGGTAGGAAGTTTTGATCACAGGTGATGCAATTACCAGGGTAGAACCTGAGGCTAGTGAGGGAAAGATGCTAAGTAATAAATGAGTGAAGATGGACACCCACATATCATAGAGCCCTATCCCTTCGAAAGGATGTCGTAGAAAGATCCTAATAGGGAAATTAGGGCCATCTTTCCTGAATACAGACCTAAAGATCCTGAAGAACTGGATGATGATGATCCTAATGTAGCCGAGGAGAGTTTTATGATATCACGCAACCAATGGAAGTGTATCAAACTCTTCATCGATCACCTAGAGATAGAATGGCTGAGTCGAATGGTGTCACTCCGCACCTAATTGTGTTTCCTCTATGCTGGAGGGTGGAAGCTATCCATATCCATAGGATGATCCATGGTTATCTTACTGTGAAGATCCGGAAAAGTATCCAACACTCATATGATGTTCGGTGCAGGAAAAATCCAAGATTATTAAGATACTCTAAGAGGCTGAGTAGGAAATATGATTCCTTGATGAGCATATAGGTGAACATGCCACATTTTTCACGAATCAATCCATGCTCATTGAACAACTAATATCCCGGTTGGCAAAATCCTAGAAGCATTTAGTGCAAGCAAGTCATCAAATGGATCAAATTCAAATTGATCAGGAATAGGTGCAAGCTAGGTCTGATGAGCATCACTCTGTGGCTATTGATGAGTAAAGAGAGCTTAGGGAGAAGGAAGAAATTATCGAATCTACATGATAGATGGTGGAGAAAGTAAATTACATTATTAAATTGGTTTATCTATAGGGGTTGTGTTTTGGAAAAACTAATGAAACGTGTCTTCCCTTTTATTTACATATCCCGAACTACATGTATGCATACACTCTTTTTCAGGTTTTATTGAATCCTGATCATAACTGTGAAACAAATCATGATCAATCCCTAATCTCACTTAGGCGATACACAATATGAGAAACAAGGGATGATCACATAGTTATCCACCATTTATCTGAGAGTTATAGTTGATCGTCGAATAATACGGGTCTTCAATTATTGATTGACCCCCTAGATTATTCGGGTTATTTGGGGGTGTGATTGGAAAATGAGGGTCTCAGAGCAGCCAACATACCTTTCCAAAATTTCACTGGTACATGAGCATGATATTTCCAATGGAATTGGAATCAATTAGAAAAAAATGGAATGAAAAGTGTGAATCGTGATAACCAAAATCTGGAACACAATGATGGGGCATAATGATAAAGGATGTTTTTTGACCCTATTCGAAACACAACACCCATATCACACTAGTATGAAGTTGGAACAAAAAAATGAGGACCAATAGTTGACCGCTTTCAAAAACATGGGGCTTAACTCGAAATTTTTTCTGATGTCTTCCAGAATGTTGGCCCAAAATGGTAGGCAGCCCATAAGGCCAAGAATCCTAACTTTTAGGGGGTCCCTTCAGACATAAAATAGGATGAGGATCCAAATAAAGGGTATGCAAAGCATGGAGATGTAGTGATGTGATTTCCAAATGGATTCCAACACTCTTGAAATTATACCACTATGATAAAAGCACATTGAGTGAGCGCATCGGTCTGAATCAAGATCAAACATACTTCTATACTGAACCTTTCTGGTGAGGACATAGAATGACTTACAGTTTTACGTCCTATAGGTGAGGATGAAATTTACATTGTTTAACATCAAACGTTAAGGACAAAGATAAAAGGTATAGTTTAATATCATATAACTGGGATGTTGCACACATTTTAAGGTCATACTTCTAGGAACCTATCCAATAGTTTAAAGTAATGTTTCATGGACTGAAGACTTCCAACATAGGGGTATAGAGTGTGGACCATAATTGGGGTTAGAGGGCTAGGAGGGTTAATGAACCTATGGCTGGGCAGGATGAGAATGCCCAGGTGTCACTGTGTATCCTATAAGGATGGGAATCAAGATGCAAGTAGTTCTGTAAATACAACATGGTGAAAATCCAACACATATGGGAGGAATCCTCTCTAGCGAAGAATATGAACCAATCCATAATTATCATGGGTCATCCTGAACTTGCTCTAGGTAAGGTTTCAGTGTATTGTCATATATTGAGTACATGGAAACCCTAAATAGGAAATTCAAGGTGTGGTAGATAACCTATAATGAATGAAGACCAAATAAGTCTCAAACACACCATGCGTCCTCAAAAGGGGAGTCAAGGCCCAAAAAGGATGAAATAGGGAGTATACAATTCTCAGGTTGTACCCAGGGATGAGATGTCTGGATGTCACTACATACCCTGCGAGGGAAATAACCAACCCACACATAGTTCTTATAATATCATTTTATAGGTATGACATGTTCATACAAAAAATGACTCATTTGATATATATTATTTTTTCTTCTATTATTGGTGTATGTTATTTTTTTGAGGGACCATCCCAGGATGGAAATTATGGGTGTTTATATGAGAATAAAGCATGTTGTATGTGTTGAAAAATGTTGTGGTGGTGACCAATGCCAAGGGTGATGTCGTCTCAATCTAGAATACCACAATGCAATGGTATTTTTCGTCATGCGGCTAGGATGATGATGTCGCATTTTTATGGTCAAGAGATGGGACCATCCCATTCCTTTTAACATTATGCAGTAAGTACATAATAGTTTAATGTTATGTGGGATGAGGCATCATATTTTAACATCACATGTTTGGGATGAAAGGAATATTATTTTAAGGTCATAGAACCCAGACCATGAGGTTGTGCAGTCCTACGTGTGGGTATTACCTTACCAAAACACTTAATCCCACATAATCTATGATCAATGTGGGAAATGAGGGGTGGAATTAGGATTTCCCCATCACATGAGAGTGAAAATCAATGAATGAGAAATGTTGTGTGATAAAATCCCAATCAGACCAACATTCCTACTTGATGTACGTGAATATATGGAGGAACAGAAGGGTTGGAAAGTATGAATCACTACATCTGGTAATTGGAGCACAATAGGGGTGGAATAATGATGGAGGATAATTTTTTACTATGTTCGAGATATATTATCCATATATCGTATCTTGGGATGGGAAAAAACACCTACGGGTCGGTCGCTGACCATATTTGAAATGTGGAACCTCTCTCAAAATGTTGTTTGAGATCCTCCAGTATGTTGGCCTTGAATGGTAGGTAATCTATAAGGATGAAAATCCATACCATTTTAGGTTCCTTTCAGATGTAAAATATAATGAATACACAAATAAATGGACACGTGAAGTATGGATGTACTTGTGTAGTTTAACATCATGCAGTAAGTATATAGGATAGGAAGTGTGCTTTTAATGGAGGTACATTGTGTGTTTCATCCTTAACCCGACATGAATGAAGAACTAAGAGGTTCTATACCACAATTTATTCTCCCGAGAGACACCTAGTCCAAGAAGGAATTGCAAAGGTTTGTGAATCTGTGGCTGGACCTGGGAACAGAATGTTTGGGTATCACTATGTATCCTGTGAGGGTAGGAATCAAGACACGTGTAGTTCTGAATGATGGAACGACAGGTGGCAATGCCAAAAGAAAAACTTCTTCTCGGATGAAGACATCATAGTGCTGACTAGTTCGTTATCATACAACTCGGATGAAAAAAGTGCAGTTTAAAATCGTAAGATGAGGACATTTGAGATATTAGTTTATGGTCGTAGAGCTCGATCCCAAAGTGAGGCTTTCAAGGAAGAAATGTGTAGTGTGGTGCCGTAAAGAAAAATTATGCGAGTGAGGACTATAAAGATCCAAACCTCCCAAAACATTCATGAGAATAAATTCATATATTTTAAGGTTATAATGGTTGGACCTCGAAAGGTGAACTCCTAGTTTGAGGTCATAGGGTTCGGACCATAGGGTGGTACAATTCTTCTATGCGGGTACAAATATTACTAAGATCCCTAATCCTGCATGATCCATAATTCGTGTGTAAAATAAGGGGTGGAAAAAATAATTTGACACATGAAAGCATGTGGTGGTGGGAATAGAGATGCGATGTCAAAAATGGCCCCCCGACATAGATCTTCCCACTCAACAAGAAAAGGTGCACAGAGGGGTAAAACTATGAGTGTCAAAATTCCATCTAAACATGAGGATGTAAAGAGGGATGTGAATCATGGATTCTAATATTAGGGACACAATGAGGGTTTCATAACAATGGAGGATAACTTCTGACCATGTTTAAGACACAATATCCATATCATGACGACTGGGATGGGAACAAACACCTGAGGGTCGGCTGTTGACCAAATTTGAAATGTGGAACCTGGATCAAAATGTTATTTGAGATAATCTGGTACATTATCACAGAATGGTATATGAGAAATAAGGCTAAGAATCCATACCATTCGGGGGTCCTTTCAGATGTGAAATATGATGTAGACCCAAATAAAGGGACATGTAAAGCATGGAGACAGAATGAACGCATATCCATGTACGATACATCACTCTAGGCCCTGCACCATAGCATAAATAAGCACATTTATGAGGCAAACAGAGGTTGAAGGATCTAATTATAGGAAATTTACTTGAAAAGATGTGTGGAGGAAATATGCAAAGTGGGTTGATGAACCCGAGGCTGGACCTGAAGACAAAATATGTGGGTGTTCCTATGTATCTTGTGAGGTTTGGAATCAATCCACAAGTAGTTTTGAAATGTCGTGTAGTTAAAATTCATGTGGTAAGGACAAATAGGGGAGAGGTACCCCTTAGGTGGAAATGTGTATGGTGTGGTAAAGTAACCCAATTCAAATGTAGACCAAAGAGGTATCAAAAAATAGCATGTTCCTATGAGACATCTAGGCCATGTGGACGAAAGAATAAAAATATTTGTGTTACTTTGGGTTGGACCGAAGACAAATTTCTGGGTATTCCTATGTATCCTATGAGGGAATGAATCAATCCAAACATATTTATCAAATACCATGTATTTTAGCATCATGTGGTGGTGAAAACTGAGCATTTTAGCATCGTGAAGGAAATTTGGTGAAGTTTAGAATCATGTGGAACGATGGTGTTGGGAAGTTTTACATCCAGCAGCCCAGATAGAGAAGAGGGGGATGTCCCTAAGAAAGGAGTACATGATGTGACTATTGTAAAACCTAACATGAATGAGAACCAAAGATGCCTCATGCCACATCATGAAACCCTGGGACACTCAATCCTTTGAGCTGAAAGGATGAAATGATACGTGTTACCTGGGACTATACCCATACAAAAAATATATAGGTGTTCATACGTATCATGTGAGGGAAGGAATAAAGCCACATGTAGATCTGAAATTCCATGTAGTTTAACGTCATATAGTAAAGATGATATCCTAATGGGTATGTGTATGGAGTGGTAGGGTAACACAATGTTAATGAGGACCAAATAGGTCTCAAAACACACTATTCACAATCCTAGGAAGAAAGGGGAACATTCCTTTTAAGGTCATGTAGAAAGGACCATAAATACTAGGTAGTTTAATGCTTTGCAAGCAGGACGGAGTAGTTTAACGTCATGTGGGATGATAGAGATCTTAGTTTAAGGTCACAGAACTCAGACCATAAATTAAATACAATAAGGGTTGGAAAGGATGAGGAACCTAGGTCTACACACAAAGACAAAATTTTCAAGAGTTCCTATGTATCTCGTGAGGGAAAGAATCAAGCCATATGTAGTTCTTGAATGTGTCATGCAGTTTAACGTAATGCAATAAGAATAGAGGGGAAATAATAAGTATTATTATCAGAGGAGCATAGTGTTGTCATTGAAAACCCGACATGAATAAGACCCAAATAGGCATCATACCACACCATTCACTCCCAGGAGAAACCTCAGGCCGTGAGGCTAAAAATTGAAGAACTGGGGGCTAGACCTCAAGACAAAATGTATGGGAATTCCTTTGTATCTTGAGAGGGAAGGAATCAAGTCACACGTAGTTATAGAATGTTTTGTGATGTTTAATTTCATGTTGTAAGGATGGAGGGGATAGTTTAACATCATGTAGGATGAGGTAAAAGAAAACGGGGCTTGTAGTTTAACGTCATGTAGAACATCTGATTTAGTTTATCATCATGTAGGATGATGATGTTGGGCAGTTTTATATCCTACATCCTGAACAAATCATTATAACATCTTGTAGGATGGGAGAGATCCTCAATCTAAGTACTGATTGAGGAATTTAGAATTGGTGGGAGGAGTGATATGCTCTCCATCCTTGGTTTCCAAAGATTACACATCATTAGGGTAAACCTTATGAATGATATAAGGTCCCTCCCACTTGGGCTCGAACATGGGTGGTTTATTACCAGGTATCATTGGCATTCTTAGGTCAAATATTATGTCACCCTTAAAGAAGGGATGGAGATTAACTTTCCTATTGAAATCCCTAACCATAATTTTCTGGTGCCTCTCCAGATTGTGGAGGGCTCGAAGTTGGTTCTCATCGAGGGCTTCCAACTGAGGAAAATGGAGTTATGCTATCTTGTCTAACATGTGAAGATCATAAACATCTATAAGAATCAATTGTAACTTAATCTATATGGTTATTACTTCCTATTCTTTGTACACCATGGAATATGGGGTCCCCTAGTTAGAATTACAATTTTTCATCTCGTATGCCAATAGAGCATTGGAGATCATTTCCGGTCAACTCTTCTTATTTTATCCAACCATATTTTGAAAAATATAAGAGGGGGTATTTTTGAACCAGTGGATCTTTCCATTTTTCAAAATATGATAGAGATCGTTGTTATTGGACTAGATGTTGTACTTGCAGTAATGTTTCTTCAGCTCAACTACTCGAAAGTTGGTTCTGTTATTGCTGAGGAAAAGGTGAGTGACTCTGAATCGGTGGATTATGTTAGAGCTCAAAAAATAAATGATATAATAGGACTTTAATTCCTTTATAGGAATCTCTTCTACCCTCTTGTAGACTAAATTAGTGTCTTCCAGAATGAACCAGCCTTGGCGAGCTTTTGCAGGTAGATATGGTCCCACAATATTGAGCCCCCAGACCGTAAAGGGCCAAGAGTACTTGGGGGTATGAATAGTATATGGTGGCTTATGTAAAAAAAATTCATGGATCTGACACATGTAAAGCCTCTTGGAAAACTCAATATAATCATGGACCATGGTGGGCCAAAATTATCCCAACCTTCAGATTTGGTGGGAATGTTTCGACCCGGTCTAATGAGATCCACAAAAACCAGCAAAGAATTACTGCATAATAAGCGGGATCTCACTTTTTTGAATGAAATAAAGGAGGAATCCATTGATACCACATGTTTAGAGTATCTTCTCAATTGTAGGACCACTCTGGATGATGAATTACACTATACGCTGATGGATTCACCCACGTTCCGCTCTGTCTTTCGGGAGATTTCTATGTTGGAGGTACTCGATGAAGGTATTCATCCAAAAAGGGTATCTTCTATTGAATCATGGGATATCTAGAGGTCCTTATGTGAAGTAATAGGTAGTAAGATGTCATACCTTATGACTAGTGTCAATGTCCAGAGTGATAGGAGTGATGACTCTTCAATGTGCTGCATGGATTAATAGATCATCCTGGTCAGGCTCTGTGAGAGAACCAGTAAGTCTGTCCAAGGAGTCAACTCTAACATTCTATGAATGAGGGACATGAGTGACCTTAGGCTAAGAGGGGAGTTGGGCCATCATCTGTAGAGTGTTATATAAAAGGGGAATGAGTTCCTTCTTCCTGACGACATATTCACCATTTATCTACTTGATGACCAGATCGAATTCCCCTTTCATGTGTAGGTGGAGAACATCAATCTTGAGTGATATCTTGAGACCAATAATAAGATCCTAATACTCTACATCTCTATTGGTAAATCCTTCTGAAAATGTGAACTAATATGTCAAGACATCATGTATGGGAGTAATGAAGATGGTACCCAGGCCTACTCAATTGATTCTATGTTCATTGAGCCTTCTTCCAGTGGGGATCCGTGAAGCACCATCAATGTGCATATACCAACATGGAACAACCAAATCCACTAAGAGGGTGGAAACATCTGGAAATTCATGATCTAGAGACTATTCTACAAGTTTCAGATTGGCGTACAAAAAATATATTAATTCCTAAACCTTGACATCTATCTATAGAATGAACTTGATGTCAAACTATTGAAGGATCACTGCCCACTAAGGTAGATGGCTTGTCAACATAGAAAAAATCAGAATATACATTAGTGAATCCATGATGGATACCATATCTATATCATGATTCTATAGATAATGCCTCAACTTATCCATCGTAAATTCCAGCATGAGGATGTTCATATCGATAGAGATATATCTAATCTATGTGCCAAGAAGCATGCGACTGAGATTGTATAAACTATTCTTCCTCCCCTCATTATTCTTCTAGGTGATGAGGGTACTAAGGGATTATTCTAGGGAGGTCATGTAAAGGACCAGCAGCTTACTGAAGATGGGTGGCATCAAAGCTGAAGGCTGGAGTAGATACTGGTTGATCTCTTCAAAGGTGGTTTGACATTATTCATCCTAGTGGTAGATGAATCCTTTATTCAAGAGTTGGGAAAATCAATTACACTTTCAATCCATGTTTGTAATGAATCATTGGTTATATGCTATGTGGCCTTGAAATCCTTAGAGCTCCTGAATGTTGGTCAAAGGAGGCATATGACAGATGGCCTTAATCATCCCTGGATTGATCTTGATGCTTATATATATGACAAAAAAGTTGGGAAACTATCCATAGGTATCCCCGAAGGAACACTTCAAGGGGGTCTTCTTTATATGAAGGATGTGGAGGAAGCTGAAAACTTTATAAAGATCTCTGTTATGGTCCTGAATCTTGTGCGATTTGACCACCATATCATCCACATGGCATTCCACTAGTGTTTTGTGTATCGGTTTGAATATGTGGGGCATAACATGTTGATAGGTGGATTCATCATTCTTCAGACCGTAAGGAATTACCTGATAACAAAAGGTACCTTGTGGTGCTCTGAAATGAGTGGATTATTTATCCTTAGGGTCCATTTGGTCTATTTATATCTAGAATACATGTTCATAAAGGAGAGATCTTGGAATCTAGTAGTAGAGTCGATCAACAACTCTGTCATAGGAAGAGGAAAATCTTTCATTGAATAGTTCTAGATAAGATCCTTGAAATTGATGCAGATCCTGATCTATCATTTCCTCATCCTAAATATAATGATATTGACCAACCATCTAGGGTATTGGACTTCCATGAAGATGTTCGGTTTGATGAGCTTATCAACTTCGGCCTTGACCATGGCACCGTGATAAGGTTTCATCTTCCAAGGAGGTTGTTTCAACACGTGAAGACTTTCCAGGATATCGAGATAGTGGATGGTGACCTGGGGATCTAGTCTTAGAATCTCGTCATAGCTCCAGGTGAATACAGCCCAATATTTCCCCATGAAACCCACATAACTTTATTTCTCTTCCACAAGCCAAGCTTCATTGATCATTGTTAGTCTCGGATCTACCTCGTTATCAAGATTCACCTAGATCAACTCATCAACGGTGGCGGAGAAACATTATTCAAATGTTATAGGGGAATCTTTTAAATACTCTTAATTTTCCATGGTGAGAGGATAATCAGAAAGAGACAACTATTCTAAATTGGATAATCTTGATGGAATGCTGGTGTCGACCTGAGCGGCAACAAAATCATCATCCAGAGACTCTTACACTGCTGAAACTATTGATAAAAAGCTATTAATCCAATCCCAACATGCATTTTCCTCAGGGGTCTATTCTTGATTATATAAAAATAGTAATGGAGATCTGAGATTATTTGTTTTAACTCAACTTGATGGAACATGCTCGTATGGAATATAATTATTTCCATGGGGAGACATCCCATTACCGTATAGGGGTAGGGGTTCTTGTATCACCCGATACTTGTTCGTATAGGTATACTATGTGATCCTTCAACATTCCTTATATCTAGGAAAGTGTCTTCCTCTTATCATAGAAATGATTAATCAGTGTCCCAGGTCTGGGGTTTTGTCTTTCGACCCATGAATCTGGAGGATGAATGCATCATCCAAATCTGTTCACAGGTCGGCTAAATGAGTAGTGTACTCAACCTCATCATCTTGAACCCTCTTATCCTTTCTCTCTTAGTATTTGGAATCTTTGTATTGGGATTCACAAGTGGTAAAAGGAGATTCATGACCCTGAAGTGCACCCACTCGACCATCAAGGGAGTACTTGAGGCACTAGTGATATGAGTAGGGGACCACCACATGCAGATGGATCCCAAGTCTACCCATCAATGCATTACAGGAAGTTTCTTGCAAGAAGATCATTAATTTAGTACTGGAAATGTAGAGACCCGAAGCCTGACGTACATGGACATTACATTACATTTGCGGAATACTTAATACATAACAAAAACACACACTAAAGGATCGTAATAGTTTAGTGTCTTTGGAAACTCGGAACGTAATCTTCTAATCGTGGTGAAAGTTCTTCAATATCTCCCATAAAGGTCATCCCTTTTTTTTACCTAAAACCTTTCTTTATATCCTGGGGAAAAGAAAACAAAAAAAGGTGAGCTCAAATGCTCAGTAAGGGTAAACAAAAGAAATATCAATCACATCATATACATAAGAACATAGCTTTTGGAAATCTTAACCTGCAAAAGAGATCATAATTTCATAACATGGGATAAATCATAGAAGTGAAATGTAATCCCAATAATCATAACTTAAAACATGAAACTTTGTGGCATACACACATAATCATAGAGAATCATTTCTTGTTAGTCAAGACTCATTGCCAAGACTATCTTAGTGGACAAAGTCCCTTTCTGAATCGAGTAATCCTCGTTTCAGTCCTGTTTCACTGAACTGGTATAACCTACCATTCCAGCCATGTCTATCTCATGAGATATAAAATCTTTAACCAATGCATTGGAGGGAGATATAGGTCCCACCCATCTCTTAATGAATCCTTTCTTATGTGTGCCACCAAATCATAAATCATACATCATTGCATAACCCATGTAATAAAAATGGGATTCTTAAACAACATGACATCATAAAACCATTCATATAAGATAAAGGAATTCATAAACATAATTCCATCTCAACATAGTCAAATCAATGTAAAAATATGGATAGAAACAGAACCCTTTATTATCTTAGATGGAAAATAATTTTGATAAAACACTTGAAATGAATTCTTGAGGAAAATATCCTTTCTTCTTCAAAATCAATTTCTTTTCACAAAACATCATACAATTTTAAAAGAAAGAGATTTTATTAAAAATAGTCATGAAATATTTTGGAGGAAGGTTCATGAAAATAAGGCTTTATAAAACCGTAAAAATCCGTTCGTGCCGTATAAGTTAAAAAAAACATTCTTCTCGTACTTTTGTCGGAAAAGTCAAAAAGTACCTTTTAGGGTAAATAAAAGAAAGATTCCTTCCATACCATGGGGTAAAAGTCAAAATGGGTAAAAATGACTTGAAACATACATGAATACACTTTTATAAAACATGTACATGGATGATACCAATAACCCCATTAAATACTTACGAATAAGCAATCTCGGATAAAAATGAGATTTGCACAATTATCCCTTACCTTAGGTCCGACTTGCTTTGTAAGTGTCCGAACCTCCTGTATAATGATTTAAATAATGTCATTGACTTATTAAAGAATCATATTCATTGTTATGATATCATATATGGTTCACTTATGACTTTATATTATCCGTTCTTTTGTAAATTCCATGTTAAAGAAGCGTTTTGGGTAAAATCGTTTCATTTATCGTAGGTGTTTTGACTTGTTGTTCTTGACATTATTATTACTTATATCATGATTTACTTACTTCCAGAATATAAAATATGATTTATATATCATATATATTCAGTATATGAAATGAAAAACACCGTTCATGGAGACGGTAGTCCGTACGTACGCATGAACGTTGTTTTCCTTTCCTTATTGTCTTGAATGGAAGTAAGTAGATGACATACATATATATATATATATACATAAATCCAGTAGCTTTATAATGTCATATATTTCATTATTATTTCATATATATACTTTATAATCATTCTTAAATGGTTAACATGGAGAATGAATCTCATCGCGTCGTGGAGACGGTAGTCCGTACGTACGCACGAGCGATGATATCATTTCTATAAATATTGAATTGAATTGGAGTGGATTATACAATATATCAGAATCAATATGATGTTGTAATAACTATGTATAGTTATTCTTTACACCATTATACCCATCCATGTAAGGTGGTGGTGGAAAATAGATTACACCACGGCGTGGAGACGGTATTCCGTACGTACGCACGCGCGGTGATTTCTTTTTCCGTAGGATGGATAGATGGTGAAATAGGGTTGTTTCATACTTATAATAACATATCAGTATATGAGTGATACTGATGTTATTACTTCATAATGAAACAACCTAAGAAGAAGAAGTGGAAGAAGAAATAAAGATGAAAGAATTGGTAACGGTAATTACCTCTTCTTTGAAGTGCCTCTTTGAGACCTCCTCTTAGGGCACTAAAATTGGTCTTTGAGGAAGACCAGAACCTCTAGGATGTTGCTAGGGAAGTGGAGAAGAGATTTTGACAGGGGTTGGCCGAGCTTGAGTGCTCAAATTGGTGTGAGGAGGAGGGGGAGGAGGTGTCCTTTTATAAGGGAGGAGAGGGGCACCTTAGGAATACCTCAAAATATTATTTTATATTAAAGTCAAAATCGGTTTATAATGGTTCCAAAGGGTATTATTTCGAAGCTAAAGTGGGGATGGGTCGAAATACTATCAACCAATAGGATTTAGACAAGTTTAGGGTATTATTTTAACCTTATCAATTAGATTTAACTCTAAGTTAATTAATTTAACTTTTACCGTGTCTTTTTGTTTTCTTTCACTATATGGTTAATACACTTACTATAACATGCCAAACGAACCCCAAATTGTTTATTATTAATATATATATCCTTATCTAAGTCATTTGGCCGAACCTTAGATTTTTAGGAATAAAATAACAATTAATAATATAATATTTGATTTAAAAACTATTTTGTGTCAATTTTGACACTATTTGATATATGATTTTTGTGAAAGTCATAACAGAATTATATGTTCGAACCAAGTTGATTAAATCAATACTAATATATCATAGTAACCTAGAAAATTAGTGTAATTCATAAAAAGTCTTAAATTACATTTATTTTGGTATTTATATTATCAATTATGTCAATATTTCATTAATAAGATGATTACTGCATCATCTTTGTGTCATAAATAAATTATATTATTTGATGTCTAAAATTACAAATAAAATACCATCATGTAGGAAATCTTTTTAGCTTTCTAATGAATATTTATAGTAGAATTTATCGTATGTATAACCCCATATTAAAAATGATTTACTTATTAAACTTTGATTTTAACTATTTTAACCCTTCTTTAAATAAATTAATAATAAATGTCCTAATCTAATCCAAGTGGGCCTAAATGGTCATATTTTATTCCTAAGTTTGTTTTTGGTCGAATTACACTTGTCCAATATAATTAGGACATGTGTTAGGGTAATATTAATATCATATTTACCCTTAGTTACCCTATTTACTATTAACCGTGGTAAAAAAAGTAAAAAGTTACTATTCACCAAAAAATTATTTTCATCTCATTGAACCACATTTTAGTCCTTGATATTAACCGTGTCTCTCGGATTTTCGAAATTCCATTCACAGAAGCGGTAAAATTAAGTTTTATGCAAAATTCAGTTTTTAACCTACCACTTAGTAGTTTCACTATTCATCAAAAATTGATGTTTTTCAGAACAATGCCAAAATTTCATCCCAAGCTATATTTCATATTCCGAATTCAAAAATGAAGTCTATTTTACCAAATTCATAACATAAAAGTTGCATTAATTAATTTTATAATTAAATCCCGCTGTTAAAACAAATAGCGTGTTTTTTAAGAAACAATATCTATCAAAAGATTGACACTTGTTTATGTCTAGTTTAAATGTGAAATTACATCCAATGACCAACTTTGTATTAAATTGTAAAAATATATTCTAAATATACTTTAAAACCACTCAAATTAATGATTTATCACTATCAACTATTTCGATTAAAAAAGTTGTTTTTAATTATAATTTAGTAATTTTCACTATTCATCAAAATATGAAAGTTATCCGAAAATCACCAAAATTTCAACCTAAGCTAATTTCGATATTCCGAATCCAAAAATGAAGTTCATTTTAAAAAATAAGATTTATAGAATTTTAAAAAGTGGTTATTACTATTCATAACGGCTAGTTTTAATAATATTTTAATAGCATATCGTTGTTTAATGAAACTCAGTATTGCGTATTACACACGCTATCGAGGAAGGTCGCGATTGCGTGTAATGCAAGGAAAGTCAAGGATGTGTGTTGTGCAAGCTCCTTTTGGTGTAGCATACAACACAAGACATTAATAAAATTAAAAAGAATATTTTTTTCATAAAATCTCGGGCTGTTACATTCTACCCCCCTTAAAATGAATTTCGCCCTCGAAATTCGTCGGGGTTATAAATGGTTTACTATTCTAAAGTTTCTTTAATAGAATCCCACATCGTAAAAAGGAGTACCAAAACATGGCTTTAAAAACTAAAGTATGAAATGTAACGATTACCCAAATAAACTAATCGTTGGGTTTCCACATAGGTAAAAATATGGATATGGAAGAGAAATCTAACCATCATGTTCTGATGGAGAGTGGTAGAGAACATGGCTATGGAAAAGCCAGTAATCACAAATCCATAGATTTGTGATGATATAAGGTACCATCTGATTCATCAGGTATAAGATCACTAGGACAACATTTTTGGATTTTCAAGATCATTTCCCCAAAGTTGAAAATTTGAATTAGAATAAATACTTAATTTATTTTGGTACAATCTCACTGTTGTTCGTGTCTTGAACAATTTCCACTTCATCTCTTAAATAAATGAAGGTGAATTTGTTATTCGTGAAGTGTTAGCAGATTATGTGATAGAACGACGGGTCATTCCATCTGTCTCAAACAAAAGGTTAGCAAAAATTATATGCATAAGTCGATCTATAGTGAGATTAATCATATATGGTTCCTAAAATGGACTTATACTTCATATATCATACTGCTTAATATAATAAAACTAGTTTCTACTAAACAAGGACTTCCTATAGGTCAGTGGTAGGCGATAAAGGCCAGTCGCACTTCGGTTGTGGGTTCGATTCCCACAGCCTTGTCCGAAGCGATGGGCTGTCGCCCGTCCTGCAGGTTGTCCTTTTTCTAAAACTATAATACTATAACATCCCATCAATAATATCGAAAAAACTTATATCCTACTAACGTATGTCCAACATAATCCATTCCAATATTTAGGCTTATCCATAATACTGCAGTCCATTCTCATAACATAGTGAAAATGATTACCAGAGATTTAATACCATCGTTGATCCCCATATATCATAAGATATATCTTGTTGGTCACATTCCAAACATTCAAAGGCCTTAATCTTGTACTCTCTTGAATACCCATTGAACCTTAGTGAAAACATGAATGCAGTTAAAAGTTAACACTTTTCACATACCGAAATCCTCAAAATTCTATATACTCAAACCATGATATCACTTAGTCCTTATATCAATCATGAGCTCATGAATACTATCAAACATTTAATTTTCTCCTTATCCCTTCATTATGCGCATATCATCTACATTCCAAAAATATCTGAATAACCTTTCATGGATACTGGTAACATTAATCATACACTTTCAAAACACAAGGAAAGACAACAGTGTAACAATCCATGGATGTCTCTTTATTCCAAAATTACACATGATAAACATGTAATCATTCCACTACATTCTCAAACCATTGACCGAGCTTCAAAAATTATTTCATCTCACATATCATTTGTAGTCTCTTCATCACCATCCACATAAATACTACCCATATGACCATACTGATTCTCTTCATGAGTCTTTCCCTTAGGGCATTTGTTTGCATAATGCCCATACATTCCACATTTAAAACACTTAACCATTTTTGATGTCGTAGCAATACCATTATCCTCATCCATGGTGTTAACCGACCCTTTTCCTTTGCACTTACTTGCTTTGTGTCCTTCTTTTCCACACCCAAAGCATCTTCCAGTTCCCTTGAAACATTCTCCTTGATGCCTCTTCCCACATGATTTACATAGGGGAAATTGAACTTTCTTTCCTCTATGATCATCATGGAACTCCATCTTTCTCTTATTAGTCGAGTCAGGAAACTTACCAAATTTTACATTATTGATCATGATGTGAGATTGCTGATTCGGCATAATAATGATGTTTGGACATACAAATCCCATTTCATTTGGTTGCTCATGAAGAATATCATTCCATTGTCCATCATATCCTCCATTATTGTGAATCATCTTGTTTCCAGCCATTTTCTAAAACCCAAACAGAATAGTGTTAGATGCAAAAATCATAATAAAGGAGGAGTAACTTAAATATCTATCATCTTTGGTTTAATCTAATATCGTTACCATAGTTCTAGGACTATATCCTTTACGTATACTTATCCTTAGGGGCATCCCTAGACATACCTTAGAAATATCTCTAGGGATCTCACTAACGTTTTCTCATCCTAGTTTCCAAAGGTTGACTAAACCTATCCTCTGATACCAACTGTAGAGACCCGAAGCCTGACGTACATGGACATTACATTACATTTGCGGAATACTTAATACATAACAAAAACACACACTAAAGGATCGTAATAGTTTAGTGTCTTTGGAAACTCGGAACGTAATCTTCTAATCGTGGTGAAAGTTCTTCAATATCTCCCATAAAGGTCATCCCTTTTTTTTTACCTAAAACCTTTCTTTATATCCTGGGGAAAAGAAAACAAAAAAAGGTGAGCTCAAATGCTCAGTAAGGGTAAACAAAAGAAATATCAATCACATCATATACATAAGAACATAGCTTTTGGAAATCTTAACCTGCAAAAGAGATCATAATTTCATAACATGGGATAAATCATAGAAGTGAAATGTAATCCCAATAATCATAACTTAAAACATGAAACTTTGTGGCATACACACATAATCATAGAGAATCATTTCTTGTTAGTCAAGACTCATTGCCAAGACTATCTTAGTGGACAAAGTCCCTTTCTGAATCGAGTAATCCTCGTTTCAGTCCTGTTTCACTGAACCGGTATAACCTACCATTCCAGCCATGTCTATCTCATGAGATATAAAATCTTTACCCAATGCATTGGAGGGAGATATAGGTCCCACCCATCTCTTAATGAATCCTTTCTTATGTGTGCCACCAAATCATAAATCATACATCATTGCATAACCCATGTAATAAAAATGGGATTCTTAAACAACATGACATCATAAAACCATTCATATAAGATAAAGGAATTCATAAACATAATTCCATCTCAACATAGTCAAATCAATGTAAAAATATGGATAGAAACAGAACCCTTTATTATCTTAGATGGAAAATAATTTTGATAAAACACTTGAAATGAATTCTTGAGGAAAATATCCTTTCTTCTTCAAAATCAATTTCTTTTCACAAAACAACATACAATTTTAAAAGAAAGAGATTTTATTAAAAATAGTCATGAAATATTTTGGAGGAAGGTTCATGAAAATAAGGCTTTATAAAACCGTAAAAATCAGTTCGTGCCGTATAAGTTAAAAAAAAACATTCTTCTCGTACTTTTGTCGGAAAAGTCAAAAAGTACCTTTTAGGGTAAATAAAAGAAAGATTCCTTCCATACCGTGGGGTAAAAGTCAAAATGGGTAAAAATGACTTGAAACATACATGAATACACTTTTATAAAACATGTACATGGATGATACCAATAACCCCATTAAGTACTTACGAATAAGCAATCTCGGATAAAAATGAGATTTGCACAATTATCCCTTACCTTAGGTCCGACTTGCTTTGTAAGTGTCCGAACCTCCTGTATAATGATTTAAATAATGTCATTGACTTATTAAAGAATCATATTCATTGTTATGATATCATATATGGTTCACTTATGACTTTATATTATCCGTTCTTTTGTAAATTCCATGTTAAAGAAGCGTTTTGGGTAAAATCGTTTCATTTATCATAGGTGTTTTGACTTGTTGTTCTTGACATTATTATTACTTATATCATGATTTACTGACTTCCAGAATATAAAATATGATTTATATATCATATATATTCAGTATATGAAATGAAAAACACCGTTCATGGAGACGGTAGTCCGTACGTACGCATGCACGTTGTTTTCCTTTCCTTATTGTCTTGAATGGAAGTAAGTAGATGACATACATATATATATATATATACATAAATCCAGTAGATTTATAATGTCATATATTTCATTATTATTTCATATATATACTTTATAATCATTCTTAAATGGTTAACATGGAGAATGAATCTCATCGCGTCGTGGAGACGGTAGTCCGTACGTACGCACGAGCGATGATATCATTTCTATAAATATTGAATTGAATTGGAGTGGATTATACAATATATCAGAATCAATATGATGTTGTAATAACTATGTATAGTTATTCTTTACACCATTATACCCATCCATGTAAGGTGGTGGTGGAAAATAGATTACACCACGGCGTGGAGACGGTATTCCGTACGTACGCACGCGCGGTGATTTCTTTTTCCGTAGGATGGATAGATGGTGAAATAGGGTTGTTTCATACTTATAATAACATATCAGTATATGAGTGATACTGATGTTATTACTTCATAATGAAACAACCTAAGAAGAAGAAGTGGAAGAAGAAATAAAGATGAAAGAATTGGTAACGGTAATTACCTCTTCTTTGAAGTGCCTCTTTGAGACCTCCTCTTAGGGCACTAAAATTGGTCTTTGAGGAAGACCAGAACCTCTAGGATGTTGCTAGGGAAGTGGAGAAGAGATTTTGACATGGTTTGGCAGAGCTTGAGTGCTCAAATTGGTGTGAGGAGGAGGGGGAGGAGGTGTCCTTTTATAAGGGAGGAGAGGGGCACCTTAGGAATACCTCAAAATATTATTTTATATTAAAGTCAAAATCGGTTTATAATGGTTCCAAAGGTTCTTATTTCGAAGCTAAAGTTGGGATGGGTCGAAATACTATCAACCAATAGGATTTAGACAAGTTTAGGGTATTATTTTAACCTTATCAATTAGATTTAACTCTAAGTTAATTAATTTAACTTTTACCGTGTCTTTTTGTTTTCTTTCACTATATGGTTAATACACTTACTATAACATGCCAAACGAACCCCAAATTGTTTATTATTAATATATATATCCTTATCTAAGTCATTTGGCCGAACCTTAGATTTTTAGGAATAAAATAACAATTAATAATATAATATTTGATTTAAAAACTATTTTGTGTCAATTTTGACACTATTTGATATATGATTTTTGTGAAAGTCATAACAGAATTATATGTTCGAACCAAGTTGATTAAATCAATACTAATATATCATAGTAACCTAGAAAATTAGTGGAATTCATAAAAAGTCTTAAATTACATTTATTTTGGTATTTATATTATCAATTATGTCAATATTTCATTAATAAGATGATTACTGCATCATCTTTGTGTCATAAATAAATTATATTATTTGATGTCTAAAATTACAAATAAAATACCATCATGTAGGAAATCTTTTTATCTTTCTAATGAATATTTATAGTCGAATTTATCGTATGTATAACCCCATATTAAAAATGATTTACTTATTAAACTTTGATTTTAACTATTTTAACCCTTCTTTAAATAAATTAATAATAAATGTCCTAATCTAATCCAAGTGGGCCTAAATGGTCATATTTTATTCCTAAGTTTGTTTTTGGTCGAATTACACTTGTCCAATAGAATTAGGACATGTGTTAGGGTAATATTAATATCATATTTACCCTTAGTTACCCTATTTACTATTAACCGTGGTAAAAAAGTAAAAAGTTACTATTCACCAAAAAATTATTTTCATCTCATTGAACCACATTTTAGTCCTTGATATTAACCGTGTCTCTCGGATTTTCGAAATTCCATTCACAGAAGCGGTAAAATTAAGTTTTATGCAAAATTCAGTTTTTAACCTACCACTTAGTAGTTTCACTATTCATCAAAAATTGATGTTTTTCAGAACAATGCCAAAATTTCATCCCAAGCTATATTTCATATTCCGAATTCAAAAATGAAGTCTATTTTACCAAATTCATAACATAAAAGTTGCATTAATTAATTTTATAATTAAATCCCGCTGTTAAAACAAATAGCGTGTTTTTTAAGAAACAATATCTATCAAAAGATTGACACTTGTTTATGTCTAGTTTAAATGTGAAATTACATCCAATGACCAACATTGTATTAAATTGTAAAAATATATTCTAAATATACTTTAAAACCACTCAAATTAATGATTTATCACTATCAACTATTTCGATTAAAAAAGTTGTTTTTAATTATAATTTAGTAATTTTCACTATTCATCAAAATATGAAAGTTATCCGAAAATCACCAAAATTTCAACCTAAGCTAATTTCGATATTCCGAATCCAAAAATGAAGTTCATTTTAAAAAATAAGATTTATAGAATTTTAAAAAGTGGTTATTACTATTCATAACGGCTAGTTTTAATAATATTTTAATAGCATATCGTTGTTTAATGAAACTCAGTATTGCGTATTACACACGCTATCGAGGAAGGTCGCGATTGCGTGTAATGCAAGGCAAGTCAAGGATGTGTGTTGTGCAAGCTCCTTTTGGTGTAGCGTACGACACAAGACATTAATAAAATTAAAAAGAATATTTTTTTCATAAAATCTCGGGCTGTTACAGGAAACCAGGTCACCAAACTGGGGCTTCAGATTAATATTTCCCCATATCCTCCATTCATTCCGATCGTAACCTTGAGTCTTTAGGTGAGATGGACTAGGACTAATTCAGATAGCCCTAGATTACAGAGCATCAAGGACGGGATGAGATTGATCCTAGAATCTATGTAGGAAATTTACTAGAAGAATTCCATGTCATTAAGATGTAATGTGACATACAATGGGTAGATATGCCCCTATAAAGGGGATCCTTTGTCTTCTTCTGATAATGAGATGATGGATTGGCATTCTGCACACTCATATTCCTCTATATGGAAGCATTTTGTGGCATCTACCTCTATTTTGAACTAGAGGGGGGTCCTCAAAGCTTCTTGCGAGGTCTTCATGTATACCTTCTGATAGGATAATATCCTTGAGGATTAATAGATTTTCAATAATAATGTAATGTTTCTTAACAACGTCATACTTCCACACTAAATGCATATTTTTTCCGGCATAGAGTTTCTCTATGATAGGAGGTATGGTGGCCGCTGCCGTCTGAACCGATGGATTCTGGATAATGTTGGTAATATCCTACTTCTCACTAGACAAACCACAAAAAATGACTACAGACCAATTACCATATGGCTGAGGTGTGGAAACAACTGGGTGTGGCTGATCATAGGGTAGTTGCGGTAGATTTTCTTGATCAAGTAGCACAAATGGTGGTCTGAATGAATCTAACATGATTGGATGAAAGGACTATACATGTTGAGCTTTACGTTGAGCCTGTTGTCTGGTCTCGATGGTGTGCATGGCTTGGAATGATTCTTTGATCGATGCATTCTAATAATTCATGTATCTGTGACATCATCGATTATGGTGTTGATTGGGGACATTAGGAGGTCCTTCTGAATGCTCCTCATCACTGGGAACAATTTATGGGTCTACCATCATGATGGTGTTTACCAAGGAATAATTTTGATCATTACATGAGGAATCCTCCAAAACTAGGTGAATTCGGGGAGTGATCGGCATATCTGGTGGCATGAAGTTTCCAAGAGTATGGTATGGCTTTGACACCGACAGGGGGATTTTCATTCCCCCGCAATGTCGATGTCTGCTCTTCTAAGAGGATACAAATTAATATGTGGACACAGTAGTGGTAGCTAGTGGAGGTGTGGTGATTTCATGAGGCTCATGACAAGTCATGTAGGTAGGGATTATGACATTGAAGAGAGAGATTGCTTTGCAAACCATCCATTCGTCATATTTCTGACACCCACGAGTAGAGACCGACTGCCATTCACATTCACTGTCACTATCTAAATTTGAAAATACACATTCCACATGTGCCGGTGTTAGACCCAACCTAACCACATTATTTTAACCTAGTCCTAAATCCATTCCTTGAACACATAGTATTTTTTGATGTTATGTCCAAGGAATCAGTGATATGGAAAATAGTTGGGGTGATCAACAAGATCTGCCTCTTGGGATCTCTTGTATTCTAGAAAATGGAGGATTCCCTGATCCACATAACTTTGAAAATAGATAAGGACCTATGATTCTTAAACGAGTAGGTGAGGTTTCACTTATCTGGGAAAGGGACCCTTGGAGCCTGTCCCTAATGGGGTATGGATCCTGAATAGGACATGGAGTTTAATTGTCATGCCTAGGTGGTAGAGGTTCATTACGCGGCAATGCCTACTGATTCTGGGGAAGGCGATGCTATGCCTGAGGATGGGCCTGAGGCTTTGGCTATAGAAGAGGCTCTGATGGTACCAACTCTAGTGGCTTGGGGGGCTCTACCTCTGCAATAGTAGCTATATTAGCCTTGGATCCTCTTCTTTCATTGGTTGTGGGAGGCAATGATCATGCTTACTTGTCTTGTTACAAGGATTCCTATAGGCATTGATCATTATCATAGAAATCCATGAATACACCAGAGAAGTTATGAGTGATGAGAGAGTGAACCAGTTCATTCTTGATATTCCCCATGCACATTCTCAATAGTTTATCCAAAGTCAGTGGCGTATCGAGAAAATATGTGAGACCCTTCCACCTAGAGGCAAAGACTATGGCGTGCCCAACTATACTTTTCTTTCACTTGAAGAGTTCATATATACTAGTCATCAACATGGTGGAGACGAAATAATATAGAAACTACCCATGAAAATCCTCCCAACTAGCTATGGACCCGATAGGTATCTGACTATACCAGATAAACATGGTCCCTTATAGTGTCTATACAAAACACCAAATATTGTTGGATTCTTGCTGCACTGGAGTACCAGGAATGGGTCCACACCTTCAGATAAAGTGTTCCAAATTATGTAGTGGGTTGAATGTCCCATTGAAGGGGGATAAGGTAGGATTCCAAAAGCCAAGGTGCGCTAGAATGTCATCCACCCATGCCAAATATGGTTTTCCATCAGGTGGGATCTCCACCTTTCGAGTTTCATGGGCCTCAATAGGAGTGGTGATACGGGAAATCAAATCATATTGGAAAATATTCCTATCCTAGAGAGGATCTATGACCACCATTGCATTGGTGGGTTCAATAATCTGTTAGGCGAGCCTAACAAATCATGGAGTAGTTGGTGGAATGACCCGAGGAGCTACTAAAGGGACCACTGGATAAACAGATATTGGAGCATCTGAAGGAAGGTTCTTGTCCAGATCAGTTGGATTTGGTGATGCATATCATGGCCTCTTTCAATAATATTTTGCCTCTATCCTGTTGGGATATGCAGGTTCATCGAGATGAATGGTACAAAATTTTCTCGGGGGAGCCTATATCTTCCCACGTTGCCTCGGTAGAGGATGTTTGGGATCATACCATGGATCACCATAGTATGGTCATCGCTTTGCAATGCACATTAAAAGGAGTTCATTAATAAATTTCTTTTATTCTCGGGATCATCCATTGTTTTCTACAATGAACCAGATGGGTCAGAGGTCAAGGAAGTCATAGTGTTCCCTTCTCCCTTATTAGGGTACTAGCTGAGGGAAATGACTTGGCAGGGTCTACATGGACAAGTAAGTGTCATTGATGGTGAGTGAAAAATGCCTTGAGGATCTAACAGATGTGGTAATATTCCCAAAGGTAGGTTTTCTTCAATCTATCCTCCTTCAGTTTCCTTCTCTATGAGATCGTCCATGTTTCCGGTGATGGATCTTGGTATTATATCCTTGATATCACCGAGCAGGTCCAATTGTCATAGGATCGGTATAAAGTGAATGGAAACATAATATACCCAGCCACAGATCTGAATATGTAGAGATACCTCCTCAATAACACATTAGATCATAGTAAAGATCTGAACACATCATGGTTGAAGAGCCCAATGATGATCAGGAGATATAGGGTGCTGATCCACAGGAAGCACGTCTAACTCAACCAGGCGTCATTGCTGGTCAATGTCAACATAATGTTCCTAGATTTTTTGATAATTCAATGGATGATGATTGATATGGAAGTGTGTCAACCCAAGGGTTCAGCGTAATGACTAGACTTTATCCTGGGAAAGCAGCTTTAGAATTCTGAAGTCTGAAGTAGTTATCGACCGAAACATCTCTGGAAGATTCTCTGCTATGAGAATTTCCCACAAAGTCCTTCATTCAAAATCGGGATCCAGGCCTTAGTTTCTGCATTCTTCAAATGGGGTTCGATGAGGAACCAGTAACCATATTGATATGGACCACTATGGTGGAGGACTAGTTAGTGGAGAGAATGTTGTGTGAGGTGACAAGATGCTGCATACTAGGATGTATCTCGATGATGGTACTAACTACATCACCATGTCCTTATAGGAAGGGGCATCGACTGTAACCTCATGTGTTATTGTGGTGATCACTAGTGGAAAATATTGGCAGTGCTCATCATCCACTGGATCCCAAAACAACTCTATGTAATCTCGTTTCAAGGTAGAGAATGATCCTGCAGACAAAGAGGACTGCATGACCAGACCCTAAAATGGAGCCAAATCTTCATCCTCCTATATATATTAGCAAAGGGATTTGGGGATCTAGTGTATTTCACTTTCCATAAGGATAAAGCTTACACACCTGATTCCTTCTCCAGACTCTAATGTAGAGGATGGGTTCGAAGGTTCCATTATCAAATAACACACTACTTTAGAGTATAAAAAGTGGACTATAGTTACAGTAATCTATTAATGCATAGGATTATTCCTTCGGTGGTTATGGTTCACCCTTCTACCCTGGGATGGTTTCTCAGGGTAGGGTAAATCATTAACACGGTTAAGACCTCTATACGGGATAGTTCTAGAGTTGGTAGGGCCTCTTCTAGAGCTAGTAGAAACATGGGGAGGGCCTTTTTGTTGAGTATGAAAGTGGGGAGGATCTCTGATTAAGTGTGTTACAGTGCAAGGATCACCTGGGAATATGTCCAACATAACACAGGGAGTACCGCCATGTTGGTGATCCTTGGTATGAGGAAGACCTTCTCAACGGTAGGTTGAGTTTGGATGGCCTCCCGTTGGAGAAGATGAGGACATGGGGAGGACCTACTTTCTAATGGATGACAGGGAAAGGAGGACCCCCACATTAATACCATGAAATATGGGGAAAATATCCATACCTAGGATCATGGTAGTGGAAAGGACCTCCACTCAGACTGGAAATGGAAACCTGAGGAGAACTCCCATGTTGGGTGTGAAAGTAGGTAGGACCTCTAGCTTGGCTGCCAACGGTATGCGGAGGACATACGCATTGGATCTAGATGTCATGGGTTGTCTATCAATGGTTGATGCTCGTGACGGCAATTAGAAGAGTCATCCTAGCCTACTCAATGGGTGGTTGGGGTCTCAATCCCTACTGGTCATATAAGTGCCCCTGATTTGTAATAAAATGGAGCGGATATTATGTGTCATTGGTGGAATGGGACACTAAATCTATATAAGAAAATTCCCCCTGATGGTTATCTTATTGAGATTGTACTTGACATTGATGTTGGGTCAGGTGAGTCAGGGTTGGCGATGTAGGGGTAGAGACCACTTGTTCTTCATCTTGAGGGGTTGGCTGGTGGTGTTGACCTGACCTAGTAGGATCCCTCCTTGGCGGCTCTTCAGTGACAATTGTATCTAGGATGACTAAGACATCCATCACCTCATCAATTTAGGGGAATGAGTTTTAGGAATGTTCCCAAAAGAGTCTCCAAAAATGGTTGGACATTGAAGTGGGTTGAAGTGGATTCCTACGTGGCCCTTGGTGGTGGCGATGATGGCGGGGCACAGAAGCCTCAAAATTTTGGAGGTCCATGTCCCTGGTTGGGATGAATGCCTCTTGTTCATACCATTGAATAAAAATATCAATCACCCTTATCTAGATAAGATCTGAGGTTGATATTGGGCATGGGTTCCTAGTATGCATGTTTGTGGACTATGTCATGGAGGGGGTGAGTTGGTGAGGGATTGTCACGTTAGCATTTCCCTTGCCCCTATGTCTACAGGAGGGAGGCAAATAGGTTCCTGTAACTTGGGTATTAAACTATGAAGATTTATCTATTATCATAGATAGTAGGTAAGTAGTTCCCAATCCCCCATCACTATCCAGTCTTCCATGCTTAGATAGAAAGATCCACACTGACGATGTGGTAGACCGGAATGCCCAATGATTAACTAACACAACTTTTGGTGAGTTCCACACCAGACCAACTATTTCCTTGGCAGGAACTGTTGATGGATGACTGAATATTGTGACACTCTTATCTGTTGACATCTCAAATTCTAATAATCCCCATGTTTTATGGAGAAAAGTTTCACACCGTGTTAACCATTCCTATTTCTAATGCTTTCACCAGAGCGCACCACCTCGCATCGTCATCAATAGGGATGGTCGTATCTATTTTTCCGCATCCTTTCATTTCAATAGTAGGAACAATTCATCACTTATCCATAGATTTATGTCCCCTGATCAAAATAGGATGATTGGATGTTGATATCTCCATCTATATATTCCTCCTTAGAATTTTTTTCTTAGTCTGAATCTCCCTTAAATATTAAGATGTTGTTCATGAAACCCTTCTCTGTGCCACCTCTTTATAGACACCTATTAATTACACTACTTCTATCGAGAAAAAACAAAGGGTCAAGTTAGGAAAACAACCATTTATCAAGGAAGTAGTCATGTTGGTCATCAATGGCATGTCTGGATGCTGGAACCTTGGTACGCCTGAATTTTTCCTTATGAGAGGGCTTCTCGAGGGCATAGAATCCTGAGGCATCCCACGTCGGATGCGAGGGATCTTATGATGGATGCATGTCTCTGAGGTTTTCATCAACTTCCCAAGTTTAACATGGGGTATTCTATGAGTTTATCATATAGTAGAGACAAATCAGACTGATCAAAACATTGAAAAGAGTGGATAAGATGGATATTCCCCTAGGAGGTATCACCTGGAAGGTTTACCGGGTGGATGGGTCGAAACATGTCTGAGGAAGGACCCTAGATGGCATGTCCCAAAAAGGGATGGTTTCACACTATGAAGGATGATCAGAACACCACAAAGGGTAGATCAGAGAAGGCGGGTCATGGAAAAGGGTATGACAAGGTTTACCATTGGATGGGATTGAACCTCTAAGAGGCTTCCTATGCACCCTTTGTAGAATAAAGGGATCAAAACCCACATATTTTGAAGGGGAATATTGAGTATTACACGTGGTTAGTGGCTCGGGTACCACTAGAAGATGAAATTGAATGGATAGGGATTTTTTATGGTCAGCTTCATGGTCAGATGAAATGAATGGGATGGAGCTATCATGAAGATAACAGTGGGTTTGGGCTTGAACTTCGAGATGGTTTTCTACGTACCATGCCTTTAAAGGTGTGGACCAATGTACACATATTTTGGTGGGGTGATGAGACACCATAGTAGGCATATCATGAGAATGGACAACATGGATGGTGAATCGAAGGAAATAAGGCCTCTGGGTTAGGGAAAAATCTTCCTAAGGCACAGAGGCTCGAAGGGAATGCTAGGATGGGAAATGGGTGTTGTTCTTGAGTTGTGGGGAGACTTTCTACATATCCTAGTGACTTGGAATCAAATTCCATGTAGTTAAGAATATAGGCATTTAATTGGATCATACACAAAATATGGAGACTCTAAGACATTCCAGAGTCTTACACATGGTTAGAAACCCATCACAAGAGGGAAACACTTGGTTGGAGGACTATGGTGAAGTGTGGGTATTGGGCAGGTTATATCCCCATGTGGATTATAACACATATGGAAGGTAGATCTAGGAGATGCATCCCAAAAAGGGAAAGTACCACATCAAGCAGGTACATCCCTAGGAGGGAGTACCAGAGTTTACCATGGGTTGGGATTGAACCTCAAAGAGGCTTCCAATATACCCAAGAAGGGTCAAAACCCAAGTAGTTTGAAGGGGAATACGGTTTAACATTATGTAGGAAGAAGGTGAACTGATGTGAAATAGTCAGGACAAATGGATTATGGGGAGTGATGGTCTTGAACCTCGAACAGGCTTCCTACATACCCTATCTAGTAGACAATTATCAAATCTAACATAGTTCAGATGGGTGTATTTTAATGTCATACGGGACGAGGGGAATGGGACTCACACATGGTTAGTAACTTGGGTGGATGTCATGGTCACTACTTACTCTAACCCCACATGAGTCATGCTCAGTGACAGAAACAAGAGGTAGCTACGGACCTGATGATCATGTCATGAAAGGTGTAGCCAAGAGGGATGGTGTGGGGCTTACATATGGCTAGAGTCCTAGGGAGATGGAGTTTGAGACATACTTCAGTAGAGAATCCTGAGGAGGGTGATTTGATGTATGAGGATAATATGGAAATCATATAGGGAACACCCCCTTGTAGTGTGTCAGGTATTATGTGAAGATTTTCCAAGGTGAACATAGTGACAAAGTCCAAAGGGAGAGAGGAGTGGAAGAGCGTTGATTCTCATTCTCCTTCAAGTCCACCTTGGCTTTCCGTGTATGTGGAAACTCAAAGTTTAACATCATTTGTTAGGGAGAAAAGTGTTTGGTAGTTTAAAATCCTTTATATCTGACGAGGAGGACTCAATCCTTATCCCTTGGACTTACATAACTTATACCAACCCACACTTAGAGGATAGATGGCACAAGAAATGACAAAAAACAACAGGGTGGTGGAATGGTCACTTAAGGGGCTCACATTATCATGGAAAAGAAGATAAGAAATATCTATTAGAATGCCTATGGGAAGAAGCATGAGGAAAGTCAACATAACCCGGAACACTACTCGGGGGACTGGGAAATCACTACACACAGGTCTGGAGGGTTGTATGGAGAAGGCACATGCAAGGTAGTGATACTACATGTAAGAGGGGCCCAAATATGGTGCCTCAGAGTAAAGATAGCCCATATATTCCTAAAGAATGGGTGCCTTCAATATTAGAGACTTGCGCACAAGATAGAGGACTTGTATACAAGATGGAGGGTCGAGGAAACATAAGTATTACACAAGGCCAATATTTTCATGCAATAATGGAACTTTGCAAGCACTTTACTTAATTGAAAGAGGAAATGGGTGTGGTTCAAGCCCATTCCATCCCATCTGAAGGTAGACCCAAAGGGGACCTGTCGCACAAGATCCTACACCCTGAATGCAATACTTTCACGCTATCATGGAAGGGATCCTCTTATACACACATAAGATATTATTCAACTTCTAGAGTTTTATATCTAAGGGATGGGTTACCCTTCTATTTATAGATGAAAATATTAGCGGTGTCATGGAAAGAAGACAACATAGATGAGGGTTTTTGATGTCACAATGGGCATGTATAACTTTTTCCACATGTTATCTTCATTGTGTGTTGACCCGTTTTCTTCCACACATAGACCTTTTCTGTTTCGTATGTTTAAGAGAAAAATACATTTTGATTTCATATTGGGTGTGGAAGAGTCTTGTGCATGGATTTTTACGTTGCACGCCCGAATTAAATCTTTTGTGAAACACCCTTGTGATTATCAAGATCATCCACTGAGTTGAAATTTTCCTTTGTGTCACTCAAATATGCTAATCTATGGCATCAAGTGGAATTAAACACCAACAATTTCATAATAGGAACTTCTTAACAAATCTTTGTTGTAATATGGTTTCCACTAGGAGTCTTTACTAACAGCTCCTTAATTAAAATGAATTGTAAATATATGATTTTTAAAGAAAAATTAGAAGCTATAAAATAATGTGAAGATCCAGAATCAAATAAAGATTTTGGTAAATTTGAGTATATGATTAAATTACCTTCCACCATATCATTGGGAACTTCAATCTATGATGTTGTGACTGCATAAGCATAGCCTTCTTCCCTTGGCCTTATCTGGATAAAGTTTGATTGAAATTTAGAATAATAGTTTGCATAATTTCCCATCTATTTAAAAATATATCATTGAACATTGGTAACTTTTTTATTTCCCTTGAAATCATAGTCTTGGTATCCTTTTCCTCCATACTTGTAAAAATATCTCATCCCTAATAGGAATAATCTAGGATTTTTATTTCAACATTTATTATAGGATGGAAATTTAACTCTTCCTTTCTTACCCTTTTCCTTATTACCATTTCTATAGTGTTTAGAATCCCTCTTATTCCCTTTCTTTCCTTTAAATTCATAAGACCTAGAGAATTTTTTTCCCTATCTTGATATCACATGAGACTATATCTTTATATGATGATAATGTTTGGGAGACCATTTCCCTTTAGAGGAATGGTTTTAACCCATCAAATAATCAATCATTATTTGTATTTGAATTATGTATGCAATCCAAAGAATTCATTGATAATATTGTAATGTTGGATTCATACTTTGAAATGTTATCATCTCCATTTTACCTCAGATTCAATAATTTCAACTCAATATCCACTTGTTGTTTGCAAGGGGAAAACTTTTCTAAGATAATTTCCCTAAAATATTCTCATTCCATATTTTCAATTTCTTATTCCCCTTTTTATTTTAAATTAATGACCACCATTGGCCAATATATCCTAATAGACAATAAATTATCATGATAACCTTCTCCCCATCGTTACATCCCAATGTAAGAAATATATTCTAAAAGAAACTTATCCACTTCTTAGCTACAAATGGGTTTGTTGTTTTATTGAATGATGGATGTTGTTGTCTTATGAAGCAATCTAGAATTATTACACCACGTTATTTATTGGGCTGCTCCATATGGGTAAGGTTATTATTCATAACTGGAGTCAGATGTCCTAGTATAGTTATAAGTTTCTCATCTCTATTTGCAGCTCCAAATCCAACATCATTATCTTTCATTGGAGGTAAATCTCTACTAGGGATACACACATTGATATAGTTTCCATTAATTCCACTAGGAATCATTTATAAATAATTACATTCACTAAATTATATTATTAATAAAAATGAATAATTTTTAACTAGTAACACTCAACATAAATTAAAAAACTTTTGCATAGCTAATCACATAATCATAGATAGGGTTTCATTGGGGACATATTTATTTTTAAATCCTTTATAATGGTTTTTAAAGAAAATATAAATTATCCTAAAAATATCCCCCCAAGAGTTTCAAACTAGGTTCATAATAAGTCTTTTTGCCGTGTACTAGGTTACATCGTGTTAGGCCTGGTGCACCTTGACAGAGTTGTTACCTCTAGGTACATATGTGTCAGAACCACATCCACTTGTAGAATCTAGACTGTGATGTATTTATAGGAAGACCCACATAATATCAAACTTATTAAAATTATTGGATTTCATTCGATTCTTATCCTCAATTTCTATTTTAGTGTTATATTCTTATTATATGTTTTTTAGTTTCCTAGGTTTCTACTAAACTTATTTCAATACCAACTATAAATACCATGAACCCAATATCACAGAGCCTGTTCCATACTTTATTAAAATATTATAATAAACAATGAATTCACATCCCAAAATATTAAAAATCATAGTAGATTTTGAAAACCATATACAAAAAGAAGTATTAGATTACAACTTGAAATGAAATACAACATAGAAACTCCATTGGATACACACATAAACTCCTAGATTCATGCTAAAATTCATTCATAATATACATATTCACATCCTTAGAGAAAATAAAAAATAATAAAGGGGTGATCTTAGATTCTTAGTAAGGGTAAGAAATACAGAAAAAATATATCATAAATAAACATAAACAATAAGGCATGGTGAAAAACTAGAAACACATGCCATTAAAATATGGTCTTTAGCATAATATGGAAGGCATAAAAGGTGATTAAATAATTCCATAACTAATCATATGAGATTGAGAAATAACCCTAGATATTATACTAGTTTAATAATCACACATATCATCAATTACTAGTATCATAATGAGGGAATTCATAAAGTTGGACATCATAAATATATTGTCATGCATTCATCCAAGACACCATACATAAATGGATAAAAAGCCAGTCTAGTTTTCTTATGAGACCTAACGATGCATCAGGGAGATATAGAAGGCCCCAACCATCACTTAATAACTTCAATGCATTACTCATATGAATGGGATGAAACATAATCAACATATATTAAATGTAAATAACTTTCCCCCATCACTAAACATAATCACTATCCATTCTGAGTAATACAATGAATGGTATCAAAATAGAATATCCAAAGTCAAACTGATCATAAACTGTATAAAAAATATGGTAGATTATATCATAATATATCAACCTCTATAAATTAAAAAATCCAATAATTCCTTTTAAGCTATATACAAATACTCTAATAAAACCATTAAGAAGTTCTTGAGAGAAATACCCATTTTTAATTTGGAAGTAAGAGTTATTTCCAAAAATAATATTTATAAAAGTATATTATAATCATATATATCCCATAAAAAAATTAAAGGATTATAAATTATATTTAATACATAAATGAAGTCCAACTAAAGTGAAAATATTGGTTCCTTATAATAGGTTTTGTTGTGTACGTGAAAATGGGTAAGAAATTGGGAACTACCCTTTAATCAGGCTTGCTTATTCAGAGAAATTGAAAATGGAAACATATAAAATTTATATTTGCCTATAAAATGGAGATGAATTGATCTTGATAATTCAGTTTGGAAAATATATATATATATATATTAGAATAATTATATAAAAAATGAATAATTACATTTTTGTAAAGAGAGAAATCGTAACCAAAATGAAAAATGGATGTTTAGGGAGAATCCCTTACCCTATGCTTGAAAGTGTTATACACTTGTACTTAATGTCCTGGATAATTAAATTAAATTAATTAATAATTTATTTAATAACCTATTAATCCTATATTTAATTTTTTATAATTTTATTAAGTTTTTTTATGTTCTATTTAATGAATTATAAGATTCAATTTCTTCATTCAGAATTGTTTGTTTCCTTGGTTTTCATTATTAGTTCACTTGTATACATGTATGAAAGACCATGTGAAATTGGAATAGTAATTTAAAATTAAAATTATGTTTTATTAATTAACTTTAAAAAATATTAAATGGTCTTATATATCATTTTATCAGATATTATCATGATTCATTAGATAAAATGTTAATGATAATCATTTGGAATGTTTTAGCATTTTTTCAATCATCATAGACTAGTTTTATTTTATTAATTAATATTATTTATATATACATGTTACATAGCACTAAATAAGTTGTAATACAAATATTATAATGATTTTTAACCATAAAATTGGTTTTATGACCATCCTTTAAGAAGTTATTAGAAAACTAAAGAATCATCATCCATGAAGGAGGTGAATAGACACATCACAGATGACATTTTCATTTTTATAAAAAATGAGGAAGAGGAAAGAATTGATGGTGGATATTACATAATCATAAAAAAATATAGTGTATATGATATTCTGTTTTTTTAATCATGTTTAGATAGATTATGTATGTATAAGAAGAAAATAAAGTGATAGAAAAATAAAAGAACAAAAGTGGATTTACCTATTGAATTCTTCACCTTGAGAACATCCTTAAGGAACTTTGAATGGTCTTTTGGTGAGACCAGAAAGAACGAAACATGTGGGATAGGTTTAGGAGAGAAAACTAGATAAATATAAGCAATATTATGGGATTTTGAGGTGTGAGGATAAGGGGTGGTGAGAGGAGGTATTTATAGTGGAAGAGAGGTGTGTTTTTGGAAGATTTTATCCATTTGTTTATTATTTTGGATCAAGACTATGAATTGTTTAAGAATTATTGAAAAATATATTAAAATAATTAAGCATGTTTCAAGATTATGGGATTTAATCATCCAAACATCATATATGACTCAATAATTCATGTATTTATTAAATACCCTAAATTATTGTACTTCATTACTCACCAAAAAATCGAGTATCTTAGAAAAATACCAAAAATTATCCCTAACCATTTTTCAATGTGTATAATTAAAAAATAAACTCCATTTTATGAAATAGTTTTATAAAAATGATAATTTTAATTTTTAATTAAAATCATAATTTATTATAAAAACATAGTTATTAAAATTATTATTGATTTTATAACACTTTGAAAAAATAATTGAGCTCTCAAAAAATTATATTATAATCACAAGATAGCAAAATATTAATTTATGAATCTATTTTATTAAAATTAATTTTCTTTTTAGTCACTATATTAATAATAAAATTGTAAATAAACATTTATTTTTCACAAAATACCAACACTTATTTTATAATTTTTAAAACATTTGTTTACTTATTACATGATATAAATATACCATATATTCATTTATAAGAAACCTACATTTTAGTTATATTTTCACAGGTGAATTTACTATTTTATTTTCCATATTACTATTTATAATGGTCTTATTAAAATTCCAAATTTCAAATTTAATTATTATTATTGATTCAAAATTGGTGTTGTGTGAAGCATAAACTATATAAGATGTTAAATTTTAAAAGAGACATACCATAAAATCTTGGGGTGTTATAGAAATCCCTTTAATATTTTCTTGGTTTAGTATTTAAAGTTTGTGGGAATTAAAAATCATAAATATTCCCATATAATCATGTAATAATGGTGATGATATCATAGGCAAATGGAAATTATAGGAAAATGAGAATAATAATAATATATCACACACATAAATCATGTCAACATAAATGTATTTCAAGGTTCAATATTAATACATCAAAACATAATGTTCTATGATCATTGTCCATGAACCATGCATAGTATATCATTATATGAATGCTTTACCCAATAAATTAGGATATTTTTAATTATTATCTCCCCCATCATATCAAAATATTTCAAGTATATGTTTTTTATGTAGAAAAAATATCATACATTAAGAATAACCATTAAATCCTATAAGAAAAAAAATGATTTACATGTTGATGTCACAAATCATAGTTAAATGATGAATAATATACGTTACTTTTATTGTAACTAAATTATAAATATTTTATTATTTGTAATGTAAAAAATATAAAAAACATATAAATATGGGGCTCAATATGAAAAAACAAGAAAAAGGATAAAGAAAAAGTTACGTAAATGAATCCCTTTATCAAAATTTTAAGAGATGAGTTAAACATATTTTAATAAAAAAAATGGAATATAGATTCCCCAAAAAAATAGAGGAAGTTTTTATTTAATATATAAATAATTATGTTTATAAATAATTGAATAAAGTAGACTTGAGAGGAGTGGTATATGAAAAGGGAATAAATGGTGGAAAATTTATACATATATAATATACATTGTTTAATATAAAAAATGATTAGAATGTAGTATAACAACATTATATCTATGATTAAATGTTATGTAAAAATAATAATTTCAATGGAAGGTATCAATAACATTATATAATTATATTATAGGTGGTAGAAATAGAAATCAAAAAAGGAAAGAAAGAGATTATGTGGGAGTATCCATTTACCTCAAGTACCAAAACTCTAATAATGCTTCAATAAAATTATGAATAAAAAAAATTTCATAAACTATCTATATTTTCAAAAACAATATTAATTTTTATTTATTTCATTAAAATATATTTATATTCATTTATTATTCACATTCTATGTTTACGATCACACGGAAATTTTGGTTCCATGGTTCTTATATTGTATTGGAAAGATAGTAATAATCAAATTTATTTTTATAATGAGTCCATAATCTCTTAAAGTGTCAATTTAAGTAGTTTATGTTACTCTTGAAGTTAAAATATTTCATTATGGTGAAATGATATCATATTTTGATGTGTTCATTTTAGCTATTTTGCACACAATAATGAGAAAAAAATTTAAATAATTTTTTCTACATTCATTTTAACATTTTAAAATATTAATAAATTTATAACATAATTATTAATTTTTTTAATGATAAATTAGGTGATTAAGACCATCCATTAAATGAGGTAACTATTTTTTTAATAATATTGTTTATACAGATAATTTAATTTGGCTATGGACAAACGACTACTAAAAATAGAAAATTAATTTGATTTGTTATATGATATTACAATTCATGGTACAATAGAATTCTATCATTTATTTAGTGATGAGAACATTGTTTATGAAACTAATAAATAGAAATTATACTAAGTAATTAGAAATGAATTAAAGTAGTTATGGTTGGAATTATTACCTTCTACATTGAGATTCCACCATTCATATGCGACTTAAGGCCTCAAGGAATGGTATTTCAGTTAGAATAGAGCTTCCCCAATGTGTAAAAAATATTTTAGGGATTTATTTAGTTATATATGTTCTAAAATAATTATTTTTTAAATGTTTATAAATTGGTGGAGTGGTTGGTATTTATAGGTGAATGAAAGGGGTATTTTTTAATAAAATATTGAATAAATTATTATTTATATTCAATACTATGAATAGAAATACATTTGTGGAAAAACCAAACAGTTATTACATAATAAATTTTATATTTATTTATGTATTTAACTTATCAAATAAAATGGCATATTTTTTCATATTTTAATGTCAACCCCCATATTTCATTATTTATAAAAAATAGTAAAACTAAACCCAAAGAAAATTTGAACACGTTGATTCTAAAAATGAAATTTATTTTATGAAAATAAATTTCTAAATTTGATCATTTTATCATTTTACCACAAAATTAGGAATTTAATTAGATAATTTTAAACAAATATTACTAAATATTAATATTTATGCATATAACTTATTATATCGATTGAGTATTTAATTTAGGATATTTTTTATACTAATATTTACTTATTTTATTTTTTATAAAAATTAATTATATTTTTACTTAATCAATTACACCAATAGTTATTTTATTATTCAACTGGTCAGGTTAGTATTCTAATGGGTATGTTACTATTATAACGATCAGGTTACTATTATAATGTTCATATTTCTAGTGGTCAGTTTACTCATTTTAAATGGGAATACATCCCCTATAATTTCTATATATGACACTTAATTACTTCATCCTCTATTCAATAAGTGTTATCTTAATTTTTTCAATATTTCACTTATAAAATACATATATTAGTTTAAAAGTTTTATTTTCTTAGGATAACTTTTTACAATTTTATTTTATTTTTTTGGAGACTGTGGGCCATCAAATTTACAACATATAATCATGTTATTTACTTATATTAAAAATCCTCTTATACCCATATTAATATTATAAAATTTATTTATCCTTACATTATAATATTTTTCTATCAAATAAAATGATATTTCTTTTATTACATATTACTTGCGATTTCACTACTAGAAATATGGGATACACCAAGAGTCTAAAACCCCTGATATACCCCCAAAAACCACTATTCAAGAATATACTAAGGGTTTCCTAAACTTTTGGTACTATATATATGGTGATAGGGTAATACCAACAGATTTCATAAACTATTGGTATAGAGTTTTGGATATACAGGATAAAAAATGGCCTCTTGAACCATTGGTATAAGGTTATACCAATGGTTTAAGCACCTTTATACCAACAATTCTGTTGAACCATTCGTATAACCCCTCCACTAGGAAGCATTGATCTAGATTATGCCCCCTAAAAACAACCTACAAAGAAAAAATATATAAAGGAACCAAAATAAATTTTTAACATAGTAAATTTATAATATATTTTAAATTCTACCAGTAAATAACTTAAAAACTAAATAATAACACATATATACAATCAATTTTTTCCGTAAAACTTCATCTAGAAGATTATAAATTTCATTAATTTGATGTTTTAAATAGATTGGATCAATAAATCCCTCGAAACAATCCCCATCATGGTGAATACTATCATCAGGGCCATCACTACCATCATCATCATCCCAAAACTAATTAGAAGATTAATTTTCTTGAATAACATCATCACCAACTATATACAGAAGTTCATTACACTTATCACCACTAGGATTATCATTATCATCACTCAAAACAATATAAAATTAGTTTTCCATTAATGTACATATATCAACAACCATGGTATAATATAATAGAAGTGATGGACACATATATATCATATATTTCAGAAAATTCTTAGTGATTTTTCCCTCTTTAATGCTCCTAGGTTGTTAATTTTTTTCCTCTAACACTTTCACAAGGGCCTCATGTAGAATATACTCAGTACTATAATAATTTATTTATTTTATTGAAGTGGTAAAATATCTAGTGTACATGATACATTTACTACATCTATAAGGGAACCTACACTGGTGATCCACTCTTTATACTTGTTATAAATGATCATTAGGGATGATGTTGTCACCTTATTTCTCATCCAGACCCCTTGGAGTAAGATGTTGACATTATAAAAGAGATAAATATGTAAGAAATATATCTTAAAATTAAAATTCATATAATACACCACGTAATAATTTATTGCACCTTAGAATTAATAGCACTCGAACCATTATTATTTCTTCTTGAGAGAAAAAAATTATAGAGGTACATATCCTTCAATGTTAAACATTGTCACAACCTGACCCACTAAAGCCTACCTAGACAGTAGTATGAGAATAATGATACCCCTTGTGACAACCCAAACTTTTACAAATAAATTTCCATTTTTAGTTGAATTAAATTCTATATTATGTATTGTGGTTATAGAAAACATGGACACTTCCTTGGTTTTATTATATCATATCAAATTTAAAATATTTTTATGCATCATAATAATTTTTAATATAGACAGTGAATAGTTATCGTATTTTTAGCATAAATATAGGGTTTTGATAATTCCAATTGATAGAAATAGAAGAAGTGGTGGCATCTACTAGTAGAATCATACCTTATGAAGCCCATTTATCAAAGATTACAAGGGAGATAAAATCGTATGGATTATCCCTTGACGAATACCAAGCTAATATCCAGAAAATAAAGTATGATAGAAATTGTTTACGGGAGAATTTATAGCTTAGAAAGATCATGACCAAAACCATGTACATCAAACAACCTCATGAACACCTCACAGTTATGCACCATACTCTTAGGATGCTTTAAGGTGTAATAAATGGGTATGAATTAAGACCCTAGTAATATGGATATGTATATTTTATAGAATAATTAATACATTTTATTATTATTTTTTTACTTTATAATTTATTTTTATTTTCATAGGATGAAATAAAAATTGTATTTTTGGGTAATACACAATTTCAATTTAGAAATTTATTTTGATGAATTTATTTATTTTTTAATTAAATAATATTTTAATAAAATATTATTATTAAATATATTTTATTAAATATAAATTATTATATAATTTTTAAGATATAAAATTTAACATTCATAAGTGTTCAAAAACAATTATTATAAAAAATCCTAGCATTTATCAATAAATGTTCATTCTGTTTTAAATGTGAAAACAAAAATATTTATTAACTTTTTTTATAAAATAATTATTATTTTTTTGGAATCAACACATCAAAAGTATCCAATAGTGAATTTTTCATAATTTTCTGAGACAGTCAAATTTTTAGGTAAAAAATTAAAAATAGTATTAAAATACGGTGTGTAGTATGACATCAAAATGAACTAAAAGTGATGTAGTAAATGATTTCAAAGGTATGCATGACCAATTATATATTTACCCTTGAAAATAATTTGATTTTGATGTTATTTGATTAATTTTATAAGTTTTTTAGAAAACCTATGAACCTATATTAAATTTTCAGTTTTTAAATTAATTTCTTTAATAACATGGCTCACATCCCTTTGAAATAAACCATAGGAAAACCCATGTGAATATTTGTGGTTTTTGATTACATTATTGTATAGAGTCCAAAACAAAAGTTTAAGGAATAATAATGAACTCCCCTCTCTTTTCCAATGTAAAACCACCAAAGATCCCATTCCTCTTCACTTTAAAACCATGGATCATGTCCTTAATTTTCCATCCCATTTCGAGAGTCCTCCCTAGAGTCCCCCAAGCTCTCAAAAGGATCCTCCCAAGATTTTTGAATTACCCTCTCAAGGTAAGGTACCTCTATCTCTCTCTTATTATTAATTCGAGAACCTTCTTTATATTTAGGCATTTGAATCTCAATCGGTTATGTTTTCATGACTTTATAAAAATCTCATTTCTATCCAATTTATGTCCTAATAATTATAGATCATTTATCCCCACTCATTATATAATTTTCCTAAGATGTTTCTATGCTGAAATTTTGTAAGGGATCTCTTCCTTATCTAATTTATTCAAGCATATTTTTTATTTTATTCCTTTTATTTATAATTACTAATGTTTGGATAGGTTTCCCACTTCCCAAATATTTTAAATTTAATTTAAAAAATATTATAGACCCATTTTTCTCTCATTAATATATTTTATGAATCTTTAAGTACTATGGTTATGCCGCTGAAATTTCATTGTGGTTTTTTATGCCAAGCCTTTGTAAAGTGAATACCATTACTGTTTACACTCAAGGGTATTCAACTAGTCATACTTACACTTATTTGATTTTATAATTACATATATTTATTCCCAATTCATTGATTATGGAATTAAATTTGATGAAATATGATCTTATATTGAATTATCTATGTGGAAAACTTATGCATGTACATGATACGAAAACAATGGGTGCGCCCTGAATTATATTGTACTCTAATTCATTGGGTAATGTTTTAGTCTCATGAGATATGAATCAATAGATTAAAGAGTGAACCTAATTCATTATATTACTTTATATACCATGTTATTATTTCTTGGTGGTTATCCTTGACCTATGATTATGATTTCATGTTTAATGATGTTTCTAAATTCCCATGGTACCTTAATGTTATCATGCTATATCAGGCATCTTTGTTCAGATTTATGATTCTCACCACTTTTATGTCCAATTGAAATTTCTATTGTGTAACATGTAATTCTTTCTCCATGTTATTCCATTTTTATTCCATTATTGTACTTTATAGCTCAATAATTTCTTATGTATGTCCCCGTGTTATCCCATGCAACATTAAGTATGATGGAAAATTATGAGCATGCTAAGGAAGTTTTAAATAACTCTTATGTACCACCGATTTTAAATTGTTATGTAATGTAACTAATTATCCAAAGAAACTAGACTTATCAATATTATGGGTCATATTATGTGTATTATTATGTAATAAATCATGAAAATATTTTTAATAATGATAAGGGTTGTCATATTTGGAATTAGAATAATGTTTAGTGATTTTTGTGATTAGGATTAGGAAACTATGTAAAACTATTTATAGATAAGACATAACATAAGAAAATATCCATAAGTTTTGTTAATGTTTACAATAAGTGGTTTACATGAATATAAATCCATGTTTGGATGATATAAGTGGATGGGGAACTTGCACAGATTCACATAGGTGTAACACCTAAAAATTGTATTAAGCTAGACTCAATCAAGAATTGGTACTATAAATGCGAATTGCTACACACCTGGTTTGACACTTCTAGGGGATATGCTTTGGTAAATATAAAATCTCATTATTAAAAATTATTAATGGGGTAAATTCCCATAAGATTCTATGATAGAAAATATATCATATATAACATATATTGAAGACTATAAATTCATATGTTAAGGAAATACATTTCATTTATAAGTTATCTGTTAAATGTTATTGGATTCCCATTTCTGTGTTTAATAAGTTAAAAATTATCATCCCTAATACAATTTTGAATGAAGTAAATGGTTAGAACTAGAATCCAAAATTTTAAATCTAGGATTATTATCCATATCTCTACACATTCCTTCATATAACACAAGTTTAGTTGAATTATTTAAACATCCCTACAAAGCATGTAAGTAGGGATATCGGTGACAATGTAAAATGAGTCCATTATTGAATCCCAAGTATATAAATCATCCCCTATCAAAATTTTTGGGATGAATATATTATAGAACCTTGTGATACTCCCTTTAGTATAATTTGATGCAATTATTGGTATGTATTGGTTTTCCTTACATTGGGCCAACATAAAGTTTCGTGAGAATTAAATCATTCTCTATATCGCAAATCATCCTCTGATTCTGTACAAGTGAAAAGAGGTGGATGAATACTAATTAGTACCAAAATCACAAAAATGGATATTATTTTCCCATGAGAAATAATATCTAGATCAAATTATTGAGTCTAAGGAAAATATCATCCCTTGAGACATCCCCATTATTAGGAAATACCCTGAAGTGTTTCCTAAAGAATTGAATTCTCCACCTCATAGCTAAGAGGTTGAATTTCCAATCAAGATTATACCTGGGGAATTTAAAATATCTAAGACTCCATATTGAATGGATATTTTGGAACATGCGGATTTTAAGAAACAATTATAAGTGAATCAATTTAAAAGGTCCATATGCCTAAGTGCTTCCCTGTGGGGTGAACCGGTCCTCTTCATCAAGAAGAATGATGGGTTGATGCTTCTTTGAATTGATTATTGTGAGCTCAATAAAATCATGATAAATAACAAGTTTCATCTTCCACATATTGATGAATTGTTCGATCAGATATGTGTATCCAAATACTTCTATAAGGAGGATCTTTGAGCGGGGACTTATCAAGTTAGGGTGAAGAAGGAGGACATCCCCAATACTGCTTTCCACCCAATGTATGAGCATAATGAGTTTATAATAATTCCATTAAAACTCACTAATTATCTATTAATATTGATGGATATGATGAATAAATTCTTTAGATATTACCTTAGAAAAATTGGCACTCTTTATAGATGATATTCTAATACAATTCAAAAAAAAGTAGGACCATCATAGCATTGTGCTAAGTACTTTATAAAAGGAGAACCTTTATAAAAATAATAGAAAAGGTTAGTTATGGATAAATTAATTATCCTTGTTGGGGAATTTTATCACAAGAAATTGGATATTTTTGGACCCCTCAAAGATATGTTAAATTGAAGGATGGTCTAGGCGAGTCTCTATGATAGATATCTGCAGTTTTCTTAGACTAGTTGGTTATTATCATCCATTTTTGAGAAATTTATCACAATTGTCAAAACCTATAACCAAAATAACATTAAAGGGAGTAAAATTTGTTTGGAATAAATAATTTTAATAAATAAGAAATTATTTAAAAAATAGGATTTTCACATTACTTGTAATTATTCTACCCATAAGTGGGGAACTTTTCGTGGTATACGATGATGATTCAAAGGGCTTGGGTTGTGTACTAATGAAGAACAATAAAGTGGCATCATATGCTTCAAGGTAATTTAAAGTCCATGAATAGAACTATCTAATACATTATTTTTAGTTAGCTACTATAATTTTTATACTGAGAGTTTTTTGTCCTTTTCTCTTTAGGGGAAGTGGGAAATATATACAAATAAAAAGAGCCTCAATTATATATTCAAATGGAAAGAGTTGAATATGGACCAACAATGATGGTTGGAGCTATTACTTCTCAATCAAAAACCACAGTAGAAAATAAATTAAATGTTTTATTCTATAAGTATAAAGGATCCAGAAATTTAATCATTGATGATAATTTAGAAGGATTTTATCTTCTTAGACTTGAAAAGAATGGACATGGGAATCATTAAGGAAGGAACATCATAAATCCTTTCACAAATTATTTCTATACCATCCCTTCTAGAAATTATAAGGGATATCCAAAGATATGATTTGGAAACTCATAAGAAGGAGGAAGCTATGGGGAAATGGAAAATTATAATAATTCATAGTTAATGATAAAGTTGTTGTGATATTTGGGTCATGACTATGTGTACCATCAAATACTGAGTTAAATAAATATTTATTGGTTGATGCACATAGCTCAACCTTCTCCATACATCCAAGGAGCACAAATATGTATCGAGCTCTCTAAGAGGACTATTTTTTGGAAAATATTAAGAAGGAGACCATGGGATATACATCATGGGGTCTTGTATTTCATAATTTAAAGGCTGAAAGGAAAAACCCAAGTGGGTGATAAAACCATTACCTATTCCTACATGGAAATATGGAAATTTTATCATGGACTTTTTCACTGTTCTTCCAAATAAATCAAGAGGAAATAATGTTATATGGGATGTGGTGGATCATCTTACAATGATTTCTCACTTCATTGCAATCATAGAGGGATTCTCACTTCATCAACTAGAAAATATATACATTATAAAAGGGGTGAGGGTATATGGAACATCACTATAGATTATATCATATTGATTCCCAAGACTAACTTCCAAGTTATTTATGATCCTCCAACATGTTAAAAATACTGAGTTGAAATTCAGCATGACTTATCACCCTCAAACTAATGGTCAATCTGATCAGACTATCCAGAAACTCTAGGACATGTTTAGAACATACTAAATGTACTTGAAATGAGGATGGTATAAACATCTTCCAATGTTCATGTTATCATAAAATAATAATATCCACTAAATCATCCAAATGGATCCCTATAAAGCCCATTATTCTAAGAGTTTCATAACACCTTTATGATTGTATGAAGTTGGTGAACACAAACTATTAGGTGCTAAAATAGTTGATGAAATTGTGGAAAAGGTCATGACCATTCAACAGCACAAAAGGGATAATCATGGTCAAAAGAAGATCTATTCTTATAATCATCAACAATACCTAGAGTATGTGGTTGAAGATAAAGTATTCATCTACATATTTCCTTGGAATAAAGTCATTAGATTTAAGAAGAATGGAAAATTTCTTTGACGATACATTGGTCCCTTTTAGATTTTGGATTGCATTGGAGTGGTGTCCTATCAAAATGCACTCCCATATAACCTATCTGATGTACTTTATATGCTCCAAGTCTCCCTCTTTAGGAAGTACATTCCTGACATGTTACATGTGTTCAATCTAGAGGTGGTATTTTTTTAGAATTGTCTTTCATATGAGGATAAATCAATCAATATCTGAGATTATGGAGAAAAAGTTCTAAGGAATAAGACAATACACCTGGTCAAAGTTCTATGGAGCAACCAAAAGTTTAAAGAATCGATGTAAGAACCAGAGAAGGTGATGAAACAGAATTACCATAATCTATTTTAGTTTGTGAAATGAAAATTTCAAGTGTGATGTTTTTAAAGGGGGTACAATTGTAATGAACAAACTATTACAAATAAAATTTCCGTTATGGTTGGATTAAAGGACATATTATATATTATGGTTATAAAAAACACATGCACTTCCTTGGATTTATTATATCCTGTCAAATTTAAAATAAAATTAGGCTTCATAACCTTTGTTAATATAGCCATTGAAAAGTGATCATTTGGTTAGTATTAATATGGGGTTTTGATAAATTCGATTGAAACAAGCAAAGTAATTGATGGACTCATCCAGTAGGATCATACCCTACTAATCTAATTTATCATAGATCCTAACGAATATAGAATCATCGAGATGTTTTCTTGACCAATCATAAGTAGTGATCCAATAACTAAAGTATGATCAAAACTGTTTACAAGAGAAGTTCAAGATCATTGATATCACAACCCAGACTGTGTATGATGAACAACCTCATGAAAACCTCACCCTAAGGAACCTTACCCTTCGGGTGTTTTCTTGTGTAAAAAAGTTATGTGTATCAACAACCTAATAAAATTAATATTTATATTGTATATTATAATGAATATATTTACTTCTTATCTTCATTTTTCATAAATGATTTTGATTTTTAAATGATAAAACAAAGATTAAGTTATTAGGTAATATTCACTTTCAATTAAGACATTTCCTTTGATAAATTAATGTGTTTTTGAAATAAATTTTATTTTAATAATATATTAAAATTAAATATTTTTTATTAAATTCAAACGAAAAAAAATATTTTATGATGTCAAATGTAGTTTTTGTAAGGGTTTAAAAACTCTTAATGAAAAAAAACCCTATATTTCCCAATAAATTTAAATTTTGTTTTAAAAGTAAAAATTAAATTATTTATTAAATTATTTTTATAATATAAAAAAATGTAATCATCATGTTCAAATTATCCAATGGTTAATTTTTCATAATTTTCTGAGAGGAAATTTCTTGAGTAAAAAAAATTATATATGGTGTGTATTATGAAATCATAATGGTCCAAAATGATTTAGTAAATTCTATAAAAGGTATCCATGAAAAAAATATGCTTCCAAATTAAAATAATGCAATTTTTAGGTTATTTTATTGATTTTATAACAGTTTTACGTATCTAACAATCCCAATATTATATTTTAAGGTTTCCAAAAAATTTATTAAAGGACATGACTCACTTCCACATCACCAAGGGTAATATTTTAATGAGTTTGGACATTTGGGATTATAAAATAATGAAAATCGATCCCATTTGGAAGAAAACATGGGAAAAATCATGGGATGGTTTATGGTTTTGATTAACCTATTGTATGGAGTCCAAAACCTAAGTTTGGGAAATAATAAAGAACCCCCCTCTCTTTTACTATATAAAACAACCCAATATCCCATTAATCTTAACTAAAAAACCTTTTAACACATCCTTACTCTTCTATACCCTTTCTTTATTCCTCTAAAGGTGACCCCAATATCTAATGAATCTCATACCAATCTTTTAGAATCACCTTCTCAAGGTAAGGGACCACTCTCTCTTCTTTTCAATTCAGGAACCTTTTTTATTTGGCCTTTTTAATATCAAATGTTTACATTTTATAACTTTTTATGTATACATATATAGTAAAATTTCTATATTAATAATGATAGATAATTTATCACCTCTCATTATATCATTTACCTAAGTCGTCACTATGCCTAAATTTTGTAAGGGATCCAGTCATGGTCATCTTTATTCAAGCATCTTCTTCATTTTACGAATTTTATTTCAAATTCCTAATGTTGGAATATGTTTTTATACATCCCTATTACTTTTTATTTAATTTCAAACTTATTACAAAATCATTTCTATCTCATTAATCTATTTTCTAAATTTTTATGTACAATCATTATGCTAATGAAATTTCACTATGATTTTTCCATGCCAAAGCTTTGTATTGTGAATACCATCACTATTTCTACTCAAGGGTATTCACTTAGAAATACATATACTTATTTTATTAAGGACTTTAATTTAATTATTCTATATTCCATGATTATGTAATTAAACATGATGAAATATTATTTTATGTTGAGTGACGTATGTGGCACACTTATGCATGTACATGACATGAAAGCGATGGGTGCGCTCGAAATTATATAATAATTCAATGCATTGGATAATGTTTTAGTCTGATGATATTTATTTAAAGTGATTAGGGAGTGAAACTAATCCATTATAGGAGTTTCCCACCATGTTATGACTTATTTTTAGTCAGACTTGACCTATGTTTATGATATAATGTTTAAATTTATTGCCACATTCTCATGTTGCCTTTATGTTATCAAGTTATATCAGGCCTCTTTGTTCTTGTTTATGATTCTCACCCATTTTATGTCCCATTGAAATTCCTATTGTCTAACATGTAATAATTTCATCATGTTATGGCATGTTTACTCTCTTACTTAGATTTATAGTTCACCCATTTCTTATGTATGTCCCTAGGTTATCCCATGTAGTTTTAAGTACGATGTAATATTATGAGAATGTTAAAAAATATTTCAATAATATTGATGTACCACTTATTTTATGTTGTTATGTAGTGTACCTAATTACCCAAATACACTAGACTTATCAATCTCCTGGTTTGTATTATGTGTATTATTATGTAATAAATCATGAATTTATTTGTAATAATGACAAGTGTTTCCATACCCCAAACCAACCTACAATAGGCCAAGGGCCGATGGCTAGTACTAATAAGGCATATCACACACATGGGAGGCCTTATCCTAAATTACCTACACACACACAAATCTTTATAAACCCGTATAATGTGGAAAGATAAAAAATCATACAATAAATAAAGTCATAATATCTATCTCACAAAATATTATAAAAAGTAGAACAACAAAAATGGAAATAGGGAAATACAAGTCCAAAAAAACATGAAAAGAACCCAACCTATTGGAAACTTATAGGAAGTTACTCAAAAGAAAATCTAGGATCTATATAAGGTTCATTTATCACAACTAAGATCCACCTTCTCCTAGTCCTACAAGGAATTAATCAAAAGGATTTTCATCCGCATAAGAAATGACATGTGCAAGAAGATCCCATGTAGAAGTGAGTATATACAGACCCAATAGGACACATTGAACTCAAAAAATATAGTGCATAAAAACGACAGAGTCATCACATCACCATGATATCAATCTGATCAAAATATGATATAATATCCATAATTACCAGAATATGCTCAAAGGTAGACACCAAGTCTTAAATTAAGGTTATAACTATACTTCAAACCTTGGATTATAGTAAAGGATCAAAGGAAACATTCATACAAGAGAACTCACTCCATGATCCTTACAATAACAGATGGAAACCTTCTTAGAGAACATATTTATTGGTTTTTTACCTAAATAATTTCCAAAAAAAATAAGAGGTATCATCTAATATAATCACATGATAAAAACAACTTATGAGAAGACTATAGATGTCGATACACATATCATGGATCTCACCTAAGGCTTATTAGGGATTTCTAACCCTACCAAGAATAAACCCACTATGATGAGGATCACATGCCCTAATAGTCGGTAATGAGATTAATGACCAAAAATAGGGATGATATGATAGAGAATCACACCTTAGTCCATGCTAAGGGATTCCTGAATCTATTTGTGACAAATACCATATATGGGATGATGAACACCTTTCACAGGGTGTGGAAAAAATTAGTTTGTATGTTTTCATAGTGTAGTATAGTGGTTGACTAGGGTCATCTCACTTGAGGAGCTTCATATATGACTACTCACTATAAAATAATTCACCTAAAAATTTAACTCTTTTTTGTTTTTATTATTTTTTAAAAACAATGATATTTTTTTGGTTTTTTGGAAAGTAGTGGAGAATAAAATTTTAAACTATCCTAACAAACAGATGCAAACAGAATGTAGGTTTGAAAGAATGAAAATGTTATTAAGGATTGGTTTATAGGTTCCATCAATATTCATCATTATTTTTCTAAATTTTGGTTTCATAGTTCCATTATTAAATCTCACAATTGAATAACTAGTCACTACTTTATTGATTTTGAAACCTTGAGTTCCTAGGAAAACAAGATTCAATTTCCGCCTATAATCAAGCTTGTTTACACAAATCAATCGAGAGTATGGCATATTATAGGACCTCACTCCATCATATGTAATATAATCCACTGAATAGAATAACTCCACTATATGAAGAGATTGTGTTCAACTTATGGGAGGAAAACATTTTGTATTAAATGATAGAATTGAACATGAATTTCATGTGGTGGTGAAAAATTTCCACACACATGAATGTCATCCTCATTCACTAAAAACAATAATAAATCATAATTAATTTAAAAAATATAATTCAGGAACACTCAATCCTCCTCCAGGCAAAGCCTTGGGTCAGTCTCTAACAATCGAGAGTAAGAAGCCATAAAGGTAATAAGGATAATAGAAGAAAAAGAAGAAAGAAATAAAGAAAAATAAAAAAGTGGTAGATAATTATATAAAAGTAATAAAAATGAAAGGTAATATGGGAGATGATAGAATGGAAGAATAAATTTAAAAATAGTGGAGAAAATAAGAGAGATGGACTGAAGAAAAAGGAGAAGAAGCTTGGGTCATAACACTTAAATTAGAAATAGAATTTATATATTAAAATAAAAAATAAACAAACCAAAAAATAACATTAAAAAATGAAACTAAAATAGAATGAAAATGAATAATAAGGTATAATATATCATTCGGCCTCTATTTCCCCTTTTAGATCAAGGTCTTCTATTTTTATAGGCATAGAAAAGTGATTTTTCCCCCTTATCATTTAAATATCTCTATACTTTTGGTGTTATTGAATTATTTTTAAAAAAATAGAGTCATCACTGATATTCAAGGTGTCTAAATATACCAAAAATTATTAGCGTTTCAAATATTCAATGTAGTTTAGACCTAAACAGGAATGGAGGAAATCAAGTGGGGTATCTTTCCTCTTTTGTGCATGGGGTGCATGGCTCATGGATGTGTGGCATGCACCATAGTTCCCATAATATGTGGTACTGGTGAATTCAGACTCTAAAAAACCATTCCACCTTCATAGTGTCTGGAGGGAACTCATATTAGCATACATAGAATAAGTTTTCTTCAAAATAGATTCATTGTTGTAATTTTAGGCACCAGAGGTGATCCATATTGGTTTGGAGTGGTGGAAATAGTGACATGCTTTGGATTTGATATTCCCATTTGCTTTCATGGAATCCCCAATGATTTTTTGTACTATCCAATGATTCTAAGTGGTGGAACAATGGTGGAAGGCTATGTCCAAGTGTGAGGGGTCACATGACCAAGGTGTAATGACACAATTTTTATTAAAATGATCATTATCACCAAAGTCTTATCGTAGATTGAAAAAATGAATGGCCTTAATGATTTTTTATTAATCAACCTAGGGAATTCTCATCTTAGAAGCCTCCTCCAGAGTGGGATATCTATTATACATAAACACACATACTATTAGGATGTGCTAAAATGCATAGTCTATGTGGGATTAGGCTAAAACTATGCACCAGTAGGATCCTCCCTGTATGTTTCATCATCACATATCACTAGAGGGATCCCCTTTGGGATTTACATAGACGGTTGACCCATTAGGGATGGCTAGGTAGCTTTTGGTGCCATTAAGGATAAGGGAAAGCCAGTTGGAATGTTTTTTACCTAAAAACATTAAAATGTCATAATAAGATCCCCACAAGTATTATTCAATAAAATAAATCATTAAAACCCCCTAATTTAAATTAATTTTAATTTCCAAATTAAAATTTCCCAAATTTTCAATAAACAATAAATTATTATGAAATATTTATTAAAATACTTTAAATTATCGTTAAAATTTGTTTAAATTTCGTATGAAAGTATGTGTGCATCTTGGGATAATATCCTATTCTTAGGAAATAATTCCTCACTATACCCTTATAGGTATGAACTAAGGGAATAAACACATAATGAAACAATATAAGGGAATGTAGCTAAGAAAATTCCACACCTATTCTGAGAAAAAATGGATCCATGTTCCCCTTTAAGGGTAAACAGTGTTTCCCATGGAGTACAGAGTGCGTCTCTAAGAATCTGGAACTAATTTTCTCTCTTTGTCACATCGGAAATGTATTTCTCTATATATATGGTGTGTCTAGTAAGGTAAACGGTGTGTGGAGTTCGGTTCAGAACTCAGCATGTGACGTCTACTAGAGCTCATGTAATATGGTTGTCCCTTTGTACTCTAGACATTCCTATATATTCTGACCATATTTGAGTACTTTCTGAAGTACACAGAGTGTAATATACATTAAAGATTAGGGGTTTTCCCGAAACTCGATGTGTGCCTTCTACCCAATCCAATGTACTCTGTAAAATAAATGGGGTGTTCCCCACCACACATGGCATGTGGTTCCACATGTACTCCTTGGTGTGTACTCTATGTACATATCGATATGTACATCTAGGTTTCACAAAACATGTGGGAGTCCCACATGACATGTTACATTTAACTCAATGCAGAACCCTAGTTTCTGGAAAAAGGGGACTACGTTATTTGTGTTCCTCCACAATATTCACCATGTATATCAGGATTTAACAAAAACTCCCACCTATTAAATAATATTTACCTATGTGTTGTAAATACCTCTAGAACTATATATAATCAATCCAAAACACCTGGATCTGGGCAACCACTCTGAATAGTATGAACTTATATTTTGGCCATTCTCGACCAGAAATACCATCAAAGGAATAATTTAATGCACCACACAACCTGGCTCCTAGAAATCACACCACATGTACCAACATCAAACCATAATTTTCATTGGTGGATAGATTCTAGCCACCCATTGTTTAGAGTCAATCATCACTACACCTCTGGGTATATCTTCTCAATATGGTTGGCAAATCCAATGTTACCTAAACCATCATTAGATTCTCAGCATCGAAACCACACCTTCAGTACATCTCCAAAACCCAAAGTGGAATCTATAACCACAATATTTTATTCTAAATAATGAATTCAAAATTATTTTTCCTCATCAATATCATCAAGTAATTTTCTAATTGATATGTTGTTGACAAACATCAAAAATGGAGGGAAAGGGTATATAAAACAAAGTGAACATTGAAAAATAGTGGTGTTTAATTGGACATTGTTTCATTTGGAAATGGGGATGACCTTGTTTGTTTATGTTTCATACTTTACAATTGGTTTCTAATGGGTTTATTCATAGAACTGGAAACACCCAATGATTATATATCCATTTGGACCTACTTTCCAAAGGTAGTTGCTCATTAGTTGTGGACCAATGAGGCTTTAAGAATTGGCATTGGTCGAGAGGATGGGAGGTCAGGCTCATCACACCTTTTTGGGGGGGAATTATTGCCTACTCTGGGACTCTCATATAGATTTAAGTTATGTTCACGAATCCTTATTAATTCACCATGCATGAAAATGATTTTTCCTTTATATTTGGCAATCAATGATTGATATGTATCGGATTTAGAGAATCTTGTATATGTATTTGAGGTTCTTCATCGTTAGAGAATCATCCTTATGTATTAGATATTCTTAGTCAATGGTATCCTTCAATATATTATATAGAAATCTCTTGGTCATTATGATGACCATTGGTTTTAAAGCCACTCAGTGGGGCACTTGAAGTTTATTTTCATTCATAAAGACAGAGATTATATCAGAGTTGGGATCATACCCACCGATGGGCTACCTACTTAACCTCATTAAAAAGGAATCATAACCCACGTAGTTTGATAATAAGGGTATAGTTTTATATCATATGGTATGGAAAGGAATTAATGAAAGATGGTATTGAACCTTATAAATGATTCCTATGTACTCTAATTTTAATCCAGAGATCAATGTCCCCGTAGTTCAGCTGAAGAAATGTGGGGTTTATGCATGGTTAATGGCCAAAAAGTGATGTCGTGATTACTTTTACACTCTAAGATCACATGATTCATGCTCGGTGTGAGAAACATAAGGTATCAGTAAACTTGAAGATGGTGCCATGAAAGATTCAGTCATGAGAAATGATGTGGGGCTTACGTATGTATGATGGCCCAAGTAGATGAAGACCAGACTTACTTCAGGAAAGAAGCCCAGGAGAAGGGTCCATAAAGGTATTTATACTTTATGGATATTTGGAGTTTTAACATGGGGCTTACTCCTGAGAAGGAGGATGCCCCAAATTAAAAGGGACTTATGATTGGGGTTTATTCCTGAGAAGTCCAAAATCAAAAAGAATTTAATATTGGGGCTTACTCTTGAGGAGGATTCCCAATGTTAAAGGAAACTATGACTGGGGATTACTCTTAATAAGAAGGCCCGGGTTAAGGGGATTTGTAACTTGGGGATTACTCTTGAGAAGGAGGCCCAAATTAAAGAAAATTATGATTGGGTATTACTCTTGAGAAGGAGGCCCGAACCAAGGGAACATGGGGCTTACTCTGGGAGAGGATGCCCTAAATCAAAAGATCTTCTCATCTTAAAGGATTATGTTATATAGAGGAAACCTATAACTGTGGTGACATAAATCTTGTAAGTCACGAGTTTTTGGAAGAGGTTCTTATAGAATTCTTTTTATATAATTAAGCCACCAAAAGAACCATTCCTTAAATGGATTTGAAAAGGGGTTCGAGGGCTAATATATTGAAGAGGAGAGGTGAACAGGAGAGAGGAACCCAAATGAAGTTGGCGCGCAAGTGTAGGTCGCACAAATCATTTGGCATGCAAGTCATGGTCGCGCAAGTCTACTTTCATGGCATGGGTTCACCTGGGCGACGAAAAATATGTAGGGTAATACTTGGGAAAGACTTAAGTCAAGCCTTTAGTAATATCCTAAGATGTTTCCAAAAGGGCGGCGCGCAAGTTTCATCAAAATGATAGTGTGGTGAGCAAGTGTTTCCACTTTTAAGGAGGTCTGGACACTTATGTGTGCAAGTGTTGATGAATTCTAAACACTTAGGCCTTATCCTACTCCTTCAAGTCTTCCATTATAGGTAAAAAGTTTCCTTAGAAGCTTTTAGAAGAGTTGAGTTGAAGACTTGGGCAATTAGAGATTGAATCTGAGTTTTGGAAAATATGTCCCCAAAATGGGGGGCCCACAGGGGATATTTATAGGCCGACGTGCACCTTGGGCGAAAAAATAGATAGGGCATGCAAGTGAATTGCGTGACCCATAGGTGGCGGGCAAGTGACTTGCGCGGCGCGCAAGTAACTTGTGTGCCTCAATCCAAATTAGCTCCTGGTATATGCCTTTGTCAATTTTTTTGATTTTCTTCAAAGGGGGACCCTCTTTGTGCTTAAGGTATTCCCTGTTGTCATTCGTTGTACTTTTCAACGGAAAGGAGCGTCAACAAAATTCCCCCCTCATAGTTGGATCCTAAAAGGAAAGAGGATCTATCTTTGAGGTAAATCCGGAGAAATAAAGGGTTTAGGGCGTGCAAGTTTGGTGCGCAGCTACTTGGACATGAAAGTATGGCGTGCAGGTGGTCTAGATCGCCTATATCTATAGGTTCACTCCCGTGTGAACTCACTCAGCTTCCAAAAACTTGAGATCTTGTCGTGCAGGTTCTTTGGTCTTTGGCGAATCACTTTTCTGGATTTTTGTCGTGCTTCTGCAGAAGGTATTTGAGTTGTGCGCCATGACTAGGGAATAAAAACCAGCGCGACCGGTTTGACTTGTACGCCAATTTTAGGACTTGTGCGCCTTTATGCCTTTTCCATTTTTCTGATTTCCATCTTCAAAATTTTACAAAACAAACTTACTTAAAAGTTGATTGTTTGATCTTTGTGCAGATTCAATGGCTCCCAGAACAATTGAATCTGATGATGAGTTGGCCAAGAAGAGAATAAATGACATGATGAACATCGTCGGCCATGATTATTATGTTATCTGCGATAGAACTCTCCCAGAATAAATGTCACAGTTTAGGATCATTTTCCAATGTCGGGATAGTGGATAAGGCATACATAATGCATCATAGCCCATGTGCTCCAGATCTGAATCCTCACACGCCTAAGCTGCAGCCACATGCTATCCTTCTATTTTCTGAAATTCTCAGATGGACCAATCTATGTGATGGAAAAAGAGTTGGGATTTCGATCCTGGAGGAGGTTTGAATCCAACTTGGATGTGGGAATATTCATTACGACAAACCTATGCAGAGTTTGTCAATGATCTAAAGGGAGATGCAATATATGAAGCTGTCTGGGCTGGGCAGACATATGTCTATAGAAATGACAATTTCATGCTGGAGTTAATCAGCCGTTGGAGCCCGGAAACGAATTCTTTCCATCTTACTCATGGAGAAGTAGGCATCATTTTTTGGGATGTCTAAAAGATTTCAGGGGCTCTAATTTTGGGAGATATGTATGATGAATTCATCCCCCCCAAGGTGACATGGAATGATTCGGAGAAGACTCCGGCTTTAGCTCAAGAGTTAATGAAAATTTTCTACAAGCTTAAGAATACCACCACCATGAAAACCCATTCCAGAAAAGATGTCCTTCCAGAGGATTGGATGGACATGTTTCTGATAAAGAAGGGAGATAAGGGACCTTCTTGCACTTGTCCTACTAGTTTCCCTAGAGAAGAAAAGAGGGGTGCTCTGGGAACATTTTGGCTAACTCTAGAAGCAAGAGTGTTTGATAAGTGGGGGTATGAAGTGAACAAGAAAATTCCAGCGAAGACCCATCTGGAAGGCTTTTTGGCATAGTGTCTCAGTGTTTACCTTTTTCCAGTTTGGGATTCGAAAGGAGGTGTGAGGCCAGGGACCTTTGTCGTTGCAGCCAAGGTGGCTGAAAGGAAGATGATTGGGTTGGCCACCCCAGTTTTGGCAAAGATTCTTTGGAGCTTACTTCATGTTTATCTAGGTAGGTCTCCTATAAAAATAGTGGGACCATTCCAAGTTTTATGGGGATGGATCGCCACCCACTTCAGAACATATGTTATACAAAGTGGGGTACATGTTCCTAGAAGTTTTTTCAACCATCTGTTTAGGTATTTTCTAGAAATTCTCCCTTATCCCACAATGCTTACGATATCAAAATAAGGTTGAGCATGTTCAAGGAGTTTCACTTCATTCCTTATAAAAATCTGCCAATAGGGTGATTTGTTGATGATGGAATAGCCAGCCTAGAGTTAAGGGCATATATGCTGGCATGTAGAGATGGTACACTGGTCACGAGGATTGAAGGAGAAATTATATGTGAGGCCTATGCTCCATATAGATTCACACATCAATTCAAATGTCTACAGTAAATTACTGTATCCCCTCTGGTGCATGTCAGGTTGGAGCAACATCCGGTGGTTTCTTGTCAACTATGGTTTTTGACATCTATGGAGAAGACTGAAGTAGTATTTGATCTACCCGTTGTTGGATCGGAAAGTCGATTGACTACATGTTATGTTGAGAGCTGGGTAACATCATACCCTGAAGGGGTACTGAATCAGTCGGTCCCTCGGGTGGGGACAAAGAAGAGAACCATTAGGAAAGCAGCTTTTCATTTGGAAGGCAACTCTTCCTCACCCAGATCTGATTCACTGGATTCCTCTCCTGGATCTGACTCACCAGATTCCCAAGATGGGGATGATGAGGCTCGAAATGCATCAATGTGGCCTCGTGATAGATATAATCCACCTGCCATAGTCAAGAGACCTACTCCATCAACTCCTAGTGAGTTACATCATTGAGGAAATTTAGTCTCCGTTATTTTAAATAGAAACAAGTTTCATTTTCTTATCCTTTATCTGTGATTGCAGGAGCTGGGAAGAAGTTTATGTCCCAGATTGTAGGACCCTCCTCACGGCCTTCTAGTGCACATTCTAAATATTTATGACCAGAGGCAATCCGGACATGGCAGATATTATATTGTGATGTTGAAACCGCCTGGATGGACTTATGTGAAGGGATTCATATCCCTGGAGTGGGGAATCTCTGGGTTTCCTCTGACATCCATTTTGAGGACAACCCCAATGAAGTGAGGGCTTATATCAAAGAGCTATAAATGCTCATATATTATACTGATGAGTTAGTTCTTGTCACCAAGCGGGTGAAGGAAATGATGAAATGTGGTACCACTGAGGGGATTGGTCCTTCATTAGATGAAGAGTGGCATGATTATGTGGCTCATGAAGATGTATGTTTTCCTTTTTCTCATATTTCTAATTGCTTTGAAATTTGAATTTAGTCAATGTTTTTTAATTTAAGGAAATATTATTCATTATCCTTCCAATTTTAAAGGAAACAACCACTGAAATCCATTTGCCATGGTATAACCCTGGTGGCATCGCTCTTGGAGCCACTGAATCTCCTCATGAGTCGAGCGAAGTATCTCCAGGACAACAAGTTATGGATGAAGAGTTAGAAAGGTTGTTATTATCTTTGATACCTGTTTTCAGAGATAATGATTTCAATCCACCCAAAAAGTCCAATAATAAAAGGCATCGAAGAAAGAAGACCACAGTCGAATGCTTTATCAATAGTGGTAAGTCTTTATAGTAGTCAAAAATCTTAACTTATGAAAACGTGATCAAACTTATCGGGATTGCAGGGGATTCTTTAGTTTCCCCTTTAAGGGAAAGGACTGACCATCCTCATAGTATAATGGAGTGTGTTAGATAACATCCACAAGTTCCTACTCAAATGAATGTTTCTAAAGAAATACTAAGAGAAGATGAGTCGACGTCTGTTCCCAACACCGCTCATGTTTCTGATGCCAGGAGAGAAAACACTTCCGATAAATTAACAATACTTCATAGAACCTCAAATGAGACGACAACTAAATTTCATTCTGTGATGTTTTAGGTTCAAAACATGCACCAGAACATTTGGAAACCACCACATCTAAACCCAAAATTTTCTGTGAAGAAGCTATCCGGGGTCAGAGATTTCTAGATAAAAGTCACGAAGAAGACATGCCGAGTGCTCCCACTGGAGAGACTAACTTGGGATCTAGGACATCATTGGATAAAAGGATAAAACATGGAATCTCCTTTGAAGAAATGTTAGAGCATTTTAAATTACCATGTGATTTATAAGATTTTGGAGATCTAGTTATAGAATCAACTGGATGTGAGTTTCATCATTTGTCCTATTAATCTTCTCATGATTACACTTCTAACAATGTCTGGTTAAAAAAATGTACAGTTACATCTAAAGAAACTGCTAAACCAACAATTCTTGAAAGGGGTGTAGACATTGATGTCAACCCTATTATTGAAGAAACATTGGCTCAGGTGGAACTTAACACAGCAGACCCTGCTGAATCCCATCCTGAAAATCCTATTGAAGCTAGGAAATATGCGGAGGAGTCCTTACAAGTTTTTAATCTAATGTTAAGTAAAACATGATGATATTTGTGGCTTACTTACCCTGCAAGACAATTAATCAACTTTTACTGTCCTTTGAAACTAACCATGCTTTCAATTGACCAAATAGGGTTGTCAACTTCAATGGATAGATCTAGAGGTGAAGCCTCAGCCTCATCCCAAACAATAACAAAAGGTGAAGAAACCACGGTCATGGAAGGCACAGAACATTTCCCTTCCTTAAGTTCATTAATCCCAGACTATATTCCTCCCTATGATAGCGATGCCAAATTAGACCCAGATGTGAAAAAGGAGCTCCAATTCTCACGTCGTAAGGCATGGAAAAATATATGGAAGATAATATCTAAGGTGCCTCTTAAAGGGATGCCTTCAAAAATTACAAGACTTTAATCCCTATTCATCATGCTGGGACTTGGCGGTTTTGGATATCAAGAAATCCATGTCATAGTGATACAAGTCATTCGAAGGAGGGAGCAAGAGAAAATTTATCGCCAAGACCTGATTAGATCTAGATTGCTAATCAATATCAGTTAATTTCAGGCTGTAGTATTTCGAGCTGAGGCTGATCATGCTACAAATATGAAGGAGTTGAAACAAAAGATCAAGGAGAATATTGTCTAGCTATTTCATCTTCATCAAGAGCTAGATACTGTTATTGGGGAGCTTGACCAGCTTTATAATTCGTTGGAAGAAGTCCAAGCGGATGGTATAAAATCTATAAAAGATGCCAAAGAAGCACTTCGTCGAGCTGAATAGAGTGAATATGGTCGAGTAAATGAACTTCAAGTGTCTGCTGATGAAGCTCAGGATTCTGTGAAATAGATGAGAAATTATGTTGAAAGTCTTTTGTAATTTTTGAAAAAATAGAAGAGACTCCAGTCTGTGGATGTTCTTCTAATCTTGTTCATCAATGAAAAACAGTTCATCTTCAATCATCTGTACCTTCATTTTCCAGATAATTGCTCTTATTTTTACCTAATCTAATTGTCCTAGTAAACATAGTTTTATTTTTACTAGGGTTATATCAACAACCCCACAAACATTATCTTTTAATTGCTCAATATTTCTTAAATCGGACAAAATGTATGTTTAGAAAGCCGGGAATCGACTTTTGTTCAGAGTACCCTTTATAGGTTCCCAATTTAATGATTACCATGTCTTTTGTTATTGGAAGTTTAAATTCATGTATGTTGGACTATTAAAAGACTAATATTTAAGGTCTAACAGATTTGACCGAATGCTCAATTCTTGATAATTTGTTTGGAAACATATTACCATGTTCAAGTATAGAGGGGGGAAATTGTAAACTGTGACTTGAGAAATTTTGAATCTGGGTAATGACATGAGAAAATAGCTAAAAGGAATTATAGGAAGTCTTTTCTAGGAATGAATTTACCACTACTTGACTAAACATTTATGTGGGATGAATTTTGCAGGGCCAACTGGGGCATAAGCTTCATAGTCAAATAATAGAATCTTTTGGATGATAGGTCCATTATGTAGACAACTTATGTAAGGCCACCTAAGGGAATGTGCTGCATAGTCGAGCAAAAGAACTCTCAGAAATTTGACTTTCTATTGCTAAAATATGAAGAAAGTTTTATGGGGATCCAAATTTTCCAAAGCATGGAGTCTTCTTTATAGAGAAAGGTACTTGAATATGGAGAGGATATTTCCAATTAGAATTGTCAAATAATTGGAGGAATGTGACTTCTACGAAGGTCTGACCCAAATGTAGGAAAAAAGGTATTTGTGGTTTTAAATCATTTGACTAAAACTGGAGATAGAAACATTATATGATATAATACTTTTAGATCATGAAAAAGAGTATGGAACAAATATGTTAAGGATGGTAGTTTTTTGTACATCCCTACATATCGTCGTTAAGACCAATAGGGACAAAAGGAGCTTCTCCTAAGAAAGAAGTTACCACTACTTGACAAAACTGTTATGGGGGATGAATTATGTAGGGCCAACTAGGGAATAAGCTACATAGTCAAATAGTAGCATCTTTTGGGTTGACAGTTTCGTTATGTAGACAACTTATGCAAGGCCACCTAAGGACACGTGCTGCATAGTCAGGCAAAATAACTCTCAGGTATCATACATTTTGTGACCAGAAGTCTAGAAAATGGTTATGGAGATCATGAATATTATTTGTATAATGTTACGGCTGGGTCCTAAATTGAGATTCTGGATGTCACTATGTATCTCATTAGGATGATAATCAAGCCACATGTAGTTCTTGAAATACAGTTTAACGTCATGCAGGACGAGAGCATGGAAGATCTTAGTTTAGGGTCATAGAGCTTGGACCATATTGAGGGAGATACATCATGAATTTGCTATAAACCTAATGTGAATAAAGTCCAGGGTGTTCCACATCACACCATGTTCTCCCAGGGGGGCTTTTCATCCAATGGACTGAAAGTGGAGTTTGGGGTTAGTCCCAAAGGCTTGGGGATGGACTCGAGGAATGCTCGAGCGTTCCTACGTATCCCATCAGGATGGGAATCAAGCTGCATGCAGTTCTTGAAACACAACATGGTTGGAGACCATCTTAATGATGATTCCTCTCGAGTGAGGGTATCAGGGATTGTTGGAGTTTATTGTCATATAGGACAAAAGTACAAATAATTTTTTTAAGGTCATATGTATGGACCAGTGCTATGTAGATTAATGTCTTGCAGTAAGAACAATGTGGAACTGTATAGTTTAACGTCATATAACTAGGATTATGGGACATAAATAGTTTAACATCAAGTAAGATGAAAGTCAACTGAAATGAATAAGATGGTTGATGGGGGCTTCACGGATCAACATTTAATGGGATGAAGGTCCAATGAGCCCGTACCCAAGTGGTAAGGGCTCCTTCTTGGCATCCAAGAGACCCAGGTTCAAAACCGGGTGGAGGTGAATTTCTGGGTACTGTAGTAGTACTGTAGCAGTACTGTAGTATTCACTGTAGCAGTTACTGTTCGGTACTATAGCATCTGGAACTATTCACCCGATTTGTGCCTTCGGGCCACCGGTTTGGGCCTATGGGTCTCCAGGGCCTTCGGGTCATCAAAGTCCTTCGGGCCATAGGGCCTTCGGGTCACGTAGACCATGGAGTAGCCTAGTTCACACAGAACATGCCCTAGAATAGGATTAGAGCAACAGGAGTAGCAGCCACCAAATGCAGAGCTAACCGGATTGGAAGAATGAGAGGGTATGGTAGCCGCCATCGGGACCAGGCACCGTGCAGCTTTGTACAAGGCAATGCTAGCCGATCAACAATTAAAGGTTGGGAGCTCAGGAGATCAATGATGCAAGATGCTGGGGAGGGGCAGTTTTAGTGGTCTAGGCCTACGGGTCATGTAATTGGCATGGTATGCCTCTGGGCCTTTGGGTCATGTATTACGGGTCATGTCGGGCCTTGTGCCTTGGGCCTACGGGTCATGTACAGGTTCCCCTTCAACCCTTAAAAGGGGGATTATCTATAATAAAATAAAAATAAGGCCTTCAGGCCATTAGGTCTATGGGATGAAGGTGAATTGATGTGAAGAAAGTGGTTTCGGGATTGAACCTCGGGAGGTTGCCTACGTACCCGGCCTTGGAGGCAAGGTTCAAAGTCTGCGTAGTTCAATTGAGAGGGATTTGGTGATCGAGGTGTACTTGAGGACAGTGACCCAAAAATTATGTTGGGACTTAAGCATGGTTAGAGTCTTAGAGAATATATCATGGTCGAATCTTACTCTAAGATCACATGAGTCATGCTCGATGTGAGAAACAAGAAGCATCAACTGACTTGACGATCGTGTCGTGAAAGATGCAACCAAGAAGGATAGTGTGGGGCATATACATGAGTAGCTTCACAGGGCATGCATGGCAATAGAGTTTAAAAGACAATTGTGCATGCGGCGATCATAGTTTAATGTCATGCGTCACACACATGGGGTGCTTGGATTTTTAACGTCTTGCAGCTTGGACGACGCACAGTTTAACGTCATGTTGGATGATAGAGGGGCACATTTTAACATCATGTTGGATGATAGAGGGGACTATTCAGTTTAATGTCCTGTAGCAAGGAAAGAGGGTGTATTTGTGTTACACAAAATACTTATTCAAGAATCTTGCATTGGTTGGAGTTGTAATGAGTTCTCCATCCATTGAGATTAAAGAATAAGCTCCATTGGAGTAGACCCTTTGTATTGAGTAAGGTCCTTCCCACTTTGGCTCAAGCTTTGGAGGATTCTTTCCAGGTACCATTGGGGTTCTGAGGACCAATACCAATTCTCCTTTAATAAATGAACAAAGACGAACTTTTTTATTGAAAGCTCATGCTATTCAATTCTGATATACTTCTAAATGGTGCATTGTGCACAATCTTTATTCATCTAGTCATTCCAATTCATCCAATCGCTTTTCATATTGTTCATCTATAGATAATTGATCACAAATGGCAACTCTAAACAAAGGTAATTGGACTTCAATAGAAAATGTTGCTTCCATTCCATATACCAATGAATATGGAGTTAATCGTGTAGTAGTGCATGTGGTAGTCTGATAAGCCCACAGATCATGAAAAAGTTTATTAGGCCATGACTTCTTATCTTTATACACAATATTTTAAAGTATTTTTTAAAGAGTCTTATTGAAAGCCTCTACTTGACCATTGGACACAGCATGATACCGAGATGAATGGTTGGATCTAATATTGTATTCTTGATACAATTTTCATACCTCAGATGAACAAAAGTTGGTGCCATTATCCGTCAATATGGTATGAGGAACACCAAATAAGGTAATGATGTTGGATTTTACAAAGCTAACAATGATTTTAGCACCTAATTCCTTTAGAGGTATTTCCTCTTCCCATTTGGAAAAGAATTCAGTAGCAGTAAGAATATACTTAAACTGATTAGCTGTAGCCGGAGGATAAGGTCCTACTACATCCATTCCCCATGTAGCAAATGGACTAGAGTATTTATCCGTATAAATAAACTCTAGAGGTTGATGAATGAAGTTGGAACATACTTGGAAAGAATTATACTTCTTAGTTAAATCGACACAATCTTGCATCATTGAAGTCCAGAAGTAGCCAAGCCTTCAAATTTGACCAGAAAGTCTATGTCCAGACTGGTGGGCACAACAAACTCCTACATGTAATTTATTCATGATAGACATTGTCTCTTCACCATAAATACATCTGAAGATAATTCCATCAAAACCTCTCTTGTAGAGAATTTTTTGGTGATCTAGACCATCATAAAGAGTAAAATTGACCACACATCGCCGGACTTGTTCTTTCCCGAATCTATCAAGTGGGAGTGTTCCATTTTGAAGTTATTCCCTAATAGGTGTCATCCATCCTGTAGTATGACCATATAGTTTAGAAATGGTACTAATTGCATTGATTTCCTCTATTCTGATTTGAACAAAGGGTGAAACTACACGACGGTGGGCAATACTGATGATTTTTTCATCCTGATTTGGATCTGCCAGGGTTGTGGCTACATTAGCCAGTGCATCAACATGGGTATTTTGTGATCGTGGGACATAAGAAAATGTTGGTTCTGAGGGAAATTCCATGATTAACTCTATGACATAATCACACAAAGGGATTAACTTTTCCTTTCTAATGTCATAATCCCCATTGATTTGATTGATTACCAGATCTGAATCACCTTTTACCTTCAAGTGATTCACCTGTGCCTGAAGAACCAATTTCAAGCCTGAAATGAGAGCTTGATATTTTGCTTCATTGTTTGTACCACCTTCGTACAATAATAAGGAATAGGGTAGCACTGACTTTTCTTGGGAAATAAGTACGATTCCTAACCCAACTTTGTTGAATTTAGGATCTTCCATTTTCTTCCATGTTGGACTTCTGGAGGCACCATCAAAGTACATTTTCCATGTTTTGAGGATTATCTTGATTAGATAAGACTACCTCATCAGGATGTTCAATATTTAAAGATGTATCTTATACAGATGGGTGTTCATCAAGAAAATTGGCTAGAGCTTGAACCTTTATTGCTTTTTGGGACACATACTGGATATCACACTTCTGAAAAATAACTGCCCACCTTTCTAGACGTACTGTAAGCATTGGATGACTAAGGATAAATTTGAGCGGTTTTTTGTGAGATACCATTTGGACCTCATGATGTCGCAGGTAGTGTCTCAATTTCTGGAATGCAAAGATTAACTCTTGGAAGAACTTTTCAATTCTTGAATCTTGAGTTTCTACCTCAAGCATAGTTTGACTGAGATAGTAAAGGTTGTTTTCATTCCCAGCATCATTCTTTTGGGCAAGGAAGGCACCCAATGATCACTCTAAAGCTGTCACATAGAGAATAAGTTGTCTCCCTTTAATAGGTTTCATTAATACCAGTGGAGGAATAAGCTGGGTGTGTTCTTCTTGCTGCTTTCTTGAATCCTCGATGTTATTATGGAAAACCCAAATGATGAGTAGCAACATCGGGATCAAGACCTGGAATTTCTGTATAATTCCAAGAAAATACATCTCAATTTTTCTTTATAAATGAAGTATACATTTCTTTCTCTTCAAGAGTCATGGATGCACTAATTAAAGTGGGGCGTGGATCTTGTTTTGAACCCAGATTTATTTCTCTAAGGTCATCCACAGTGGTAGAGATACCCTCTTCAAATGCTGGAGGAGCATCCCTGAGATCTTCCTATTCTTCATCAATATGTGTTACTTATTCTGTTTATACTTGCATAGTATATGACAAATCATAATTTCCATGGTCATGGGAGAAGTTAAAATTTGAAATTCTTGAAGAAGAGGCTACAATTTCAGACCATGTTGATGATGAAGGGTCTTCCTGGGGTGATAGAGAGGAGATGACAGATTGAGAATCGACATCATTGTTTTCCTTTGGTATTGTTATACCTTCTTCTAGATTGGTTGATGAAGTATAGAATTTATGGATTTCAGTGGATGAAACGAAGACATATCCATTTATGCTTTCATCACTACTTGGAGAATCAACAATTTCTCCCATGCTGTTTGGCTTGGTAGCCGTAATTGACATTATGGAAGTTTCAATAAGAGTGTTTGGATTTAGGTCTATCTTGTCAATTTTATTAATAGGAAACACATAATTTATACTCACATGTATGAATGGGTTTACTGGAATCTTTTCCAAACCATCAGGATCATTAATTTTTGTGACCTTATTTGCTGTGTATTTTTCCTTTCCCTCCATGTGATAAAATTCTACCTCAATGTATTGAGATTCACACATTTTTAATGGGGCCTTATCACCATACAATATCCCAATTTGACCATTCAAACAATATTTGTGACATTGATGGTATAACAAAGGAACGTCCGTATGTTGATATAGCCAAGGTCTTCTAAGAAAAATGTTGAAACTTGTATCCTGATGAACAACCATGAAATCTGAATTAGACACAAGGTCTCCAAACTGAATTCTGAGTGTAATTTCACCCAGAGGTTCTTGTTCATTCTTATCATATCCTTGAAATGTCAAAGTATAAGGAGATAAATAAGATTCAGTGAGGCCCAATCAATAAAGTGTATGAATAGTAATGAGATTGACTCTTTATCCATTATTAATGAAAGCTCATCGGATGTCTATATCATTGAATTTTCTAGATAGATACAAAGGTCTGATATGTCCATCTACAACATCATCTTCATCTTCATCTGTAAAAGATATCCCCGCATGGCATTCTACAGGATCATTCCCTATATGGTAGACCTCAGTCGCATCAATTTTAGTTTCGGATTCTTGAGGACTTGACAAATCCTCAATAAGCGCCTCCTGAAGATCTTTTGATAGATTTAAGGAATCCATAATTGATAACTTGGACAGTACGTGATCAAACTGTTTCAATACATCATACTTTTGGTCTAAAGGTCTGCATTTCCCATCATGAAAATGTGGTTTTGTAGGTGTCTTGGAAGTTGATGCTTTAGCAGTAGATGCATCCCATATCGGGGTAGGAATTGGAAACACTCCTAGCTTCGGTAGATTAGACTGACTAGGTCTATCTATTTGCTGAGAGAAAGAAGGTGTAACCTCTAACTTGTCCTCCAAAATAACTATGTCAGGACCGAATCTGTCATGCGTGGAAGAACTTTCTTGTTCCTGTTGAGCCCACTGAAGGGCTTTTCCACGACTTTCTGCCGCATATACAGTTCTAGCAGGGGTAGGATTGAAATAGTGGCTTCTGTAATATCCATATCTTCCCCTGTATCCTAGGCCTCTGCCTCTTCCTCTAACTCCTCTGTTAGATATAGGGAACTTAGGCTTGTCATGATCGAAACTGTTATTGGTATAGGGATCCATTAAATGAATCATGTTAATATAACCACAGATCAATTCTTCATCTGATTAAGATTCAGCCTGATGAACCAGTTCAGGTTGTTCCATTTGGTGGGGCGGTGCCCATTCTTTTGAAGTGGATGGTATAAAGTCTTCCAAAGTCAAAGACAACTTAGGCTTTGACATGATCTTGTCTTCTTATGACTGTTATTCTTTCTTTAAATTATGCCGCTTCTTTGAGAATTTTCCTTCTAATGAAGGGGGTTTTGCTGTGGCAGAAATAACAGAAGACACAATTGGTTGATTCAATTGTGTTCATAAAATGGCATGAGTTTGGTTGATCATTTTCCTGGCCATCCAATCATCATATTTCTATGCATTTTTACAGTTTACTTTGTGCCACTCGCCCTCTTCCTCTAGATCAGTAGCAGTAACACATGCTACCTGGGCTAAAGAACCATTCAGTTTTACTTTTCTAGATTCCACCATCTTTTTCAGGAGGTCTTTGAAGACAAAACACTTCTAAATGGGATTCCCCAACATCTGATGAAATGAGAAATAGTTGGGGAGGTCTTCATATCTTTTCTTGTTCGGCCTTTTGGGACTTTGAAACTTAACTAGATTGTTTTCCAGAGTCGAGATGAAGTAACTATGAACTTTTTCATTCCAAAAAGAATAAAATTTTTTCTTCAAATCCCCAAACTATATACGCCTTTGATATTTTTGATCATCTTGACGAGGTAGTTGTTGTTGATGATGCTAAGGAGGTGGAGCCCTTCGATATGATGAAGGTTTTGAAGTGAAAGCATGTACATGTGCTTGTTTAAGTGTAACTATATCATTCTATGATTTCCCTATTCTCCTTCCCAGAACTAATGGAATTACATAAGTTTTATCCTTAGTCTTTATAAGATATTCTTCTATCTACTGAGTGATTGAAGTAAGGTCTCAAAACCCTCCTTTGTATTTCATAGGGATCAACGGTGTGCGTAATTCATCACGCAGATTTTCCACATAGATTGGCAGCAACTCTTCTTGAGAGAGTGCTAAACTTAAAGAGTATGTTAATCCCTTCCAGCGAGCAATGAAATATGAAGCTCTTTCATTTTCCATTTGTTTACAATTGGTAAGATCAGAAACTGTCATCTTTGCTAATGTTGAACTAAATTGAAGATGTAACCTTTGACGAAGATCTTCCCACACAATAATTGACTGAGATTGAAAACTTGTATACCATACAAAAGGAGGTCCTTGTAATGACTACACAAAACACCTGAGCTTAACTACTTATTTTTGTTGGGTAGTTCCCATCATAGGATCACAACAAGAAATAAAATGTGTTAAGTGTTGTTCTGGGTCTTCCGAACCATTAAAAATTTTGAATGTGGTATTCTTAAAATTTGATGGAGGAGTAATTGCATCCACCCATTCAAGGTAAGCTCTCTTTTACGGTTGAACCTATGCATGTCAACCTTCCATAGATTCCAACCGTGCTGTTAGTGACTCAATGGTAGTCATTAATTTTTGAGAAACATCTGGTTGAACTTGGACCTGAGCAGGTGCAACAACTGGAGATTGGATGGGTGTGGCGACTGGTTCTACCACTAATGGTAGTATTGTCGGTTTCTGTTGCATATGACCCATAGGATTGGACATGTGAGAGTGTACTTGTAAAGGGGGATATTCTTGATCCATCCCAGTAGCTGCAACAAATTCCCTTGATTGATTAACTCCAGTATGCTTAGGAGGAAGAATACCTTGAAGTAGTTCTGTATTTAACCTCCTAAATTCCTTCATTTATTCTTCTTTTTGTGTGAATATTTCCTCTAATGAGAATGATTATACTTATCCATAGGTAGGGTGGGATGTTACTTGACTTTTACCATTTTCCTTGGAATGTGCCTTTCTGGAGTATGGAAGGGAATTACCCGAAGGAATGTCTTTCCTATGGGAAACTCTCTGGCTTCTGGTACGCACACCTCCTTCATTTTTTATGTGTTTATAGCTTATAGGAACTTCTTCATGTGAACCCTCTAAGTGAGCCTCATGTTATGGGGGATTAATGACAACTGCATTGATGACATTTATCGATGCATAACGCATTGCAGCCCTTTTGTCAACGCTTCTCAGATACTATCTTCTTCTATGTCTTTTATGAGATATTGACTTTTGTTTTGTTGATCCCTCAGGAACTTCTTAATGAACCATAATTTTGAGGGAATTTCCTGATAATTTTCCTTTGTGTTCCTCTTTTGGATTTTCCCTAATCAAGAGAATACTGACTTTCGCTGAGGAAGAGATTAAAAATTTGAAAAGGCCCCCAGTCTGGTGGATTAAAAATGTTTCTATTTTTCCTGATCAACTCCTCGAATCCTGTCTGTTGATACTGAGGGTTAGATTAAAATAGTCCCTAGCCTAGAAAGATGAGGTGGCTCTTCATCTACTACATCTGAAACTTTCTTAAAATCTCTCCTGATTTTTTGGATTTTAGTCTGTAAATTGGCCGGATGCATCATCTGGCATCCACTCAAATCACATGTCTCAGATGACCATTGGATTATTTATGACACTTCTATCACTAGATGATGTGCATGCTCTAAACAAGAAGAATGTTCAATATTCTCATTTTCTTTATGTAAGAGTAATTCGAAAACTTTTTCTTTATATGCCTGACTTTGGGAAGAACTAGTTGAGGAATCTTCTTGATCAAGCCTTTAATTACACACAAAACAAGTTAGTTGTGGCCAACCATGGGCAATAACATTGCATGAGACCACTTTTGGTGGGATTTGTCGACTAGAGAGCACATTGAAATGAAATGCTCCATGAACACCCCATCCCCTGATATGAATACTAGATAGGGCATCGGTAATTAACTGGCGCAACCTTTTTAATGCGCCAAGGCATGAACGCTGAAGGGCTCTCTGCTGCTTTTTAACCTTTGGATGTCAGGAAACTAAGAGAGATGCCAAGTAAATTTGTTATTGAAACCCTTATATTACCATAACATGATTTTGATATTCATCATAAGATAATATTTTCTCTTTTAAGTGAAAAAGAGTTTTCCACATGTTGAGACGAATATCATGAATACAATCTTCTGTCAACGTTTCTGGAATATCATACTGAGAGTTATCCAAAGGCCAAAACATGACTCGTATTTCACCTTTCCACAATTGTTTTCTCATATTCAGCCTTTCCTCTTTGTCATTTGATCAAGATTCTTCTACTTTATTGGACCAAAGCTGGTGCTTCTATGTTTCTTCATTAGATTCAAAAATATTGGTAGAGAATTAATTTGTCAAATTAGAAGATGAATGACCCATGGGTGGTTCAGAGAATGACCTACACCCTGGGCTATCTTCTGATTGAGAAAGTATTTCACCTTCTAGAGGTAAGGCATTAGACATGACTGGCTTTGCATTTTCATGTGCCTCAAGATAAGAGGTATTTCTCGTTACTGCATTATCCATTGAAGAATTTTACAGGCAATGTGAATTACTACTGTGGAGAGGACTTTTGTAGCTAAATTCATCATCATGTGGAGGACCTTCATGGTGGGTTACAACAAAATATGAAACCTTTTTCTCCTTGGTCTTCTGGCCATGTAGAGGGTTATGATGGCTCTCATCTTAAGATGATACTTTGAGATTGACCAAATTGTCATGAATCAATCCTTCATGAGGAGGTTTCTGATGAAGACCTTAGGAATTATTGTTTTTACTTCCGGAATTTGGAAATGTGAGAGTAGAATCTTGAGTTGCAACAGATAATTGTCTGAGGGCTTCAAGAACTCTAGTATTGAGCAAGGATTTATTACAGATTGGCTCTTGATTTTTTAACTATACTAGATGGGTCTTTTTCATAGATGCCTTATTACTCTATTTGGAAACCACTTGTTGACAAAAGTGATTATTATGGGCAGGTGTATGTGCCTGATCAGAATAAATGGTCAGGTTAGGCTGATTATCTCCATTTAAATCATGTGTATGTGCCTGACTTGATTGTCCGTATGACATGGGGGAGTATGCCCCATGACCCTGTTGGATTGGAACAGAGGTGTATATCTGCTCCGGGGTGACGTGTTGATGAGTCACTCCACTGATAGGGATAGCTTTTTTTTCTTTACCTGTGATGTCGCTAAAGTTGTTATAATATTCTGACAGGTATCCAGAATATGGGCAGGGATTTTCTTCTGCTCTTTCCCCATTTTCAGAATGGGATTGGTGACTTAAACTGCCGGAATGGGAATATACATCCATTCTATGTTTGGAGTAGGTGTGTGTTTTTGCTCCTGACCTCCTTTTCCTATCAGTGAATTCTGACAGTACTCATGTATGGGGGCGGAAAGTTGTGTCTGCCTCTTGTTTGTCATTGGAGCTTTCCGATTGATATCTCTAAGTGATACCAAATGATACTGTTGGTTAGCTTAATGAATCGCAGGTATATGTGCCTGCTGATTGTTCTCTATCGAATATGATTGATGAAATTCCTTCAATACTGGTAGATGAGACAGCTGGTAGAATTGATGAGTGTAAGCAGGTGTATGTGCCTGTTTACAGGTGGTCACCACATTGAATTGGTGAGCTTATTTGGATGCAGTCAGACGAGCTTGTGGATTGGCTGATGAATTATAAACAGGAGTATGTGCCTGCCTATAGAACTTCGCCAGAATTTCCTGGCATGATTAGTGTGTTACTTCTAGACGATTCTTCTAGGTAGTGAAATCGGGATGGACAGATGTATATGCCCGCTTGTTGTTTTCCATCAAGTTAGATTTATGGAATTCTATGGAGGGGGAAGAGGTAAGAACCTGCTCCCTATTGGACGAATTTTTCTTCTGATGGTTCTTCTTGCGTGCTCGAGTCTGAGGAACCTGAGACGAACACCTAGAGGAGATACCCTCCTCCTTTTGAGGGTGTAATACGACACAAGACTAGTGACGATTATTGGTGGGAGTCCTCAGTAAGGACTCATGTCTTCTTGAACTTAGGCCTTGAGTGACCTCTTCATTCGCCTCCTGGTAATATGGGAGGGACTGGTTGTTGCATTCTGTGGATAATGACCCAAAACAGTTGGAGATGGTGGTTGACACCACCTGCTTCGTGTCCACTGGTCGTCACTATCCAGACAACCAGGGTGAGTTGTTAACTTGGAGGGCTTGTCGAGCATCCTCCAGAGTCGGGATGGTACCATTTTGACGGTATTCCCTAACCAATGCATCTGAGACCCAGCATTGAAGATTCTGAGTATGTGATGTCATCCTTAGAGCAGACGAAGATCCCGCATGATTAGTGGCCAAGGCATTCACAGGTGTGACCTTATAGAAGCCATTTTTGTGTTGCAAAGGGATCTTGGAAAAGAGTGCCTATTTGATATAGCAGACATAATCAAGATAAGTCTGGCCAAACTACATCTTTTAGATAAGCACAAATGTTATTGATTTCTATGTTGGCCCTCATATTGAGTTTAATAGGGGCCTAACAAATAATTAAAAAATCATTTAACCTGGTTAATGATTCCCATAAGGTTCACCATTTTTTGTTTCATTTGGAAATGGGGATGACCTTGTTTGTTTAAGGTTCAAACTTTCTAATCAGTTTCTTACAGGTTTATCCTTAGAATCGGAAACACCCAATGATTCTATATCAATTTGGACCTACTTTCCAAAGATAGGTGCTCATTAGTTGTGGACCTATGAGTCTTTAAGAATTTTCATTGTTCAAGAGGATGGGAGGTCAGGCTCATCACACCTTTTTTATTGAAAGCTCGTGCTATTCAATTTTGATAGACTTCTAAATGGTGCATTGTGCACAATATTTTTTCATCTAGTCATTCCAATTCATCCAATCACTTTTCATATTGTTCATCTATAGATAACTTATCACAAATGGCAACTCTAAACAAAGGTAATTGGACTTCAATAGAAAATGTTGCTTCTGTTCCATATACCAATGAATATGGAGTTAATCGTGTAGCAGTGCAGGTGGTAGTCCGATAAGCCCACAGAGCATGAAAAAGTTTATTAGGCCATGACTTCTTATCTTTATACACCATATTTTAAATTATTTTAAACAAGTCTTATTGAAAGCCTCTACTTGACCATTGGACACAGCATGATATCGAGATGAATGGTTGGATCTAATATTTTATTCTTGATACAATTTTCATACCTCGGATGAACAAAAGTTGGTGCCATTATCCATCAATATGGTATGAGGAACACCAAATATGGTAATGATGTTGGATTTTACAAATCTAACAATGCTTTTAGCACCGATTTCCTTTAGAGGTATTGCCTCTTCCCATTTGGAAAAGAATTTAGTAGCAGTAAGAATATACTTAAACTGATTAGCTGTAGCCGGAGGATAAGGTCCTACTACATCCATTCCCCATGTAGAAAATTGACTAGAGTATTTATCCGTATAAATAAACTCTAGAGGTTGATGAATGAAGTTGGAACATACTTGGAAATAATTATACTTCTTAGTTAAATCGACACAATCTTGCATCATTGAAGGCCAGAAGTATCCAAGCCTTCAAATTTGACCAGAAAGTCTATGTCCAGACTGGTGGGCACAACAAACTCCTACATGTAATTTATTCATGATAGCCATTGTCTCTTCACCATCAATACATCTGAAGATAATTCCATCAAAACCTCTCTTGTAGTGAATTTTTTGGTGATCTGGACCATCATAAAGAGTAAAATTGACCACACATCGCCAGACTTGTTCTTTCCCGAATCTATCAAGTGGGAGTGTTCCATTTTGAAGTTATTCCCTAATAGGTGTCATCCATCCTGTAGTATGACCATATAGTTCAGAAATGGTATTGATTTCATTGATTTCCTCTATTATTATTTGAACAAAAGGTGAAACTACACGACGGTGGGAAATACTGATGATTTTTTCATCCTGATTTGGATCTGCCAGGATTGTGGCTACATTAGCCAGTGCATCAACATGGGTATTTTGTGATCGTGGGACATAAGAAAATGTTGGTTCTGAGGGAAATTCCATGATTAACTCTATGACGTAATCACACAAAGGGATTAAGTTTTCCTTTCTGATGTCATAATCCCCATTGATTTGTTTGATTACCAGATCTGAATCACCTTTTACCTTCAAGTGATTCACCTGTGCCTGAAGAACCAATTTCAAGCCTGCAATGAGAGCTTGATATTTTGCTTCATTGTTTGTACCACCTTCCCACAATAATAAGGAATAGGGTAGCACTGACTTTTCTTGGGAAATAAGTACGATTCCTAACCCAACTTTGTTGAATTTAGGATCTTCCATTTTCTTCCATGTTGGACTTCTGGAGGCACCATCAAAGTACATTTTCCATGTTTTGGGGATTATCTTGATTAGAAAATACTACCTCATCAGGATGTTAAATATTTAAAGATTTATCTTATACAGATGGGTGTTCAGCAACGAAATTGGCTAGATCTTGAACCTTTATTTCTTTTTGGGACACATACTGGATATCACACTTCTGCAAAATAACTGCCCACCTTTCCAGACGTATTATAAGCATTGGATGACTAAGGAAAAATTTGAGCGGGTTATTGTGAGATACCATTTGGACCACATGATGTCGCAGGTAGTGTCTCAATTTCTGGAATGCAAAGATTAACTCTTGGAAGAACTTTTCAATTCTTGAATCTTGAGTTTCTAGCTCAAGCATAGTCTGACTGAGATAGTAAAGGTTGTTTTCATTCCCAGCATCATTCTTTTGGGCAAGGAAGGCACCCAATGATCACTCTAAAGCTGTAACATAGAGAATAAGTTGTCTCCCTTTAATAGGTTTCATTAATACCAGTGGACTCAAGAGATATTTCTTGAGGATATCGAATGCTTCTTGACATTCTTTAGTCCACTGGTAGGTGACTCCCTTCTTCATTAATCTGGTGAAGGGTAAACACTTTCCTGACAAATTGGCAATGAAACACCAAATATAGGCCAAGTTTTCTTGAATTACTCTTAATTACTTCAAATTTCTAGGAGGTGACATGTCAAGTATTGATTTTTTCTTCTCAGGATCAACTTCAATACCACGATGGTGTACAAAAATGCTGAGAAATTTTCCTGAGGTTACACTGAAAGCACCTTTCAAGGGGTTCATCTTCAAATTCTATTGTTGAAGTTTGTTGAATATAATTTCCAGATCGTCCAAGTGATCATAGCATTATCTAAATTTGACCACCAAATCATCCACATAACATTAAACAAATTTCCCTAAAAAGGGTTTGAAGATATGGTGCATGGAACGTTGATCTGTTGCACCTACATTCTTCATGCCAAAGGGAATTACCTGATAGCAAAACACGCCTTAAGGAGCTCTGAAGGCTGTAGACTCTTCATCTTCTAGTGCTATTCATATTTGATTGTACCCAGAGTAACCATCCTTGAAGGAAAGTACTTCGTAGCCAGCTATTCCATCAATTAAGAGTTCTGTGATTGGAACTGGAAAATCATCTTTGGACAATGCCGATTAATATCTATAAAGTCAATGAAAACTCTAATTTCTCCATTATTCTTTTTCACATGGACAATATTATCCATCATTTTGGGATATTGAACTTCTCTGTCGAAGTTAGCCTTGATAAGCTTATCAACATTAGCTTCAATTTTGGAGGAATAAGTTGGGTGTGTTCTTCTTGCTGCTTGCTTGAATCCTCGATGTTATTATGGAAAACCCAAATGATGAGTGGAAACATCGGGATCAAGACCTGGAATTTCTATATAATTCCAAGAAAATACATCTCAATTTTTCTTTATAAATGAAGTATACATTGCTTTCTCTTCAAGAGTCATGGCTGCACTAATTAAAGTGGGGCGTGGATCTTGTTTTGAACCCAGATTTATTTCTCTGAGTTCATCCACAGTGGTAGAGATACCCTCTTCAAATGCTGGAGGAGAATCCCTGAGATCTTCCTCTTCTTCATCAATATGTGTTACTTCTTCTATTTCTACTTGCATAGTATATGAAAAATCATAATTTCCATTGTCATGGGAGAAGTTAAAATTTGAACTTCTTGAAGAAGAGGCTACCATTTCTGACCATGTTGATAATGAAGGGTCTTCCTGGGGTGATAGAGAGGAGATGACAGATTGAGAATCAACATCATTATTTTCCTTTGGTATTGTCATACCTTCTTCTAGATTGGTTGATGAAGTACAGAATTTATGGATTTCAGTTGATGAAATGAAGACATATCCATTTATGCTTTCATCACTACTTCGAGAATCAAAAATTTCTCCCATGCTGTTTGGCTTGGTATCCGTAATTGACATTATGGAAGTTTCAATAAGAGTGTTTGGATTTAGGTCTATATTGTCAATTTTTTTGATAGGAAACACATAATTTATACTCACATGTATGAATGGGTTTACTGGAATCTTTTCCAAACCATTAGGATCATTAATTTTTGTGACCTTCTTTGCTGTGTATTTTTCCTTTCCCTCCATGTGATAAAATTCTACCTCAATGTATTGAGATTCACACATTTTTAATGGGGCATTATCACCATACAATATCCCAATTTGACCATTCAAACAATATTTGTGACATTGATGGTATAACAAAGGAATGGCCATATGTTGATGTAGCCAAGGTCTTCCAAGAAAAATGTTGAAACTTGTGTCCTGACAAACAACCATGAAATCTGAATTAGACACAAGGTCTCCAAACTGAATTCTGAGTGTAATTTCACCCAGAGGTTCTTGTTCATTCTTATGATATCTGTGAAACATCAAAGTAGAAGGAGATAAATAAGATTCAGTGAGGCCCAATCAATAAAGTGTACGAATATTAATGAGATTGACTCTTTATCCATTATCAATGAAAGCTCATCGGATGTCTATATCATTGACTTTTCTAGATAGATACAAAGTTCTGATATGTCCATGTACACCATCATCTTCATCTTCATCTGTAAAAGATATCCCTGCATGGAATTCTACAGGATCATTCCCTATATGGTATACCTCAGTCGCATCAATTTTAGTTTCGGATTCTTGAGGACTTGACAAATCCTCAATAAGCGCCTCCTGAAGATCTTTTGAAAGATTTAAGGAATCTAGAATTGATAACTTGGCCAATACGTGGGAAAACTGTTTCAATACATCATACTTTCAGTCTAAAGGTCTGCATTTCCCATCATGAAAATGTGGTTTTGTAGGTGTCTTGGAAGTTGATACTTTAGCAGTAGATGCATCCCATATCGGGGTAGGAATTGGAAACACTCCTAGCTTTGGTAGATTAGACTGACTAGGTCTATCTATTTGCTGAGAGAAAGAAGTTGTAACCTCTAACTCGTCCTCCAAAATAACTATGTCAGGACCGAATCTGTCATGCGTGGAAGAACTTTCTTGTTCCTTTTGAGCCCACTGAAGTGCTTTTCCACGACTTTCTGCCACATATACAGTTCTAGCAGGGGTAGGATTTAAATAGTGGCTTCTGTAATATCCACATCTTCCCCTGTATCCTTGGCCTTTGCCTCTTCCTCTAACTCCTCTGTTAGATATAGGGAACTTAGGCTTGTCATGATCGAAACTGTTATTGGTATAGGGATCCATTAAATGAATCATGTTAATATAACCACAGATCAATTCTTCATCTGATTAAGATTTGGCTTGATGAACCAGTTCAGGTTTTTCCATTTGGTGGGGCAGTGCCCATTCTTTTGAAGTGGATGGTATAAAATATTCCAAATTCAAAGACAACTCAGGCTTTGACATGAGCTTGTCTTCTTCTGACTTCTATTCTTTCTTTAAATTATGCCGCTTCTTTGAGAATTTTCCTTCTAATGAAGGGGTTTTTGTTGTGGTAGAAATAACAGAAGACACAATTGGTTGATTCAATTGTGTTCATAAAATGGCATGAGTTTGGTTTATCATTTTTCTGTCCATCCAATCATCATATTTCTATGCATTTTTACTTTTGACTTTGTGCCACTCGCCCTCTTCCTCTAGATCAGTAGCAGTAACACATGCTACCTGGGCTGAAGAACCATTCAGTTTTACTTTTCTAGATTCCACCATCTTTTGCAGGAGGTCTTTGAAGACAAAACACTTCTAAATGGGATTCCCCAACATCTGATGAAATGAGAAATAGTTAGGGAGGTCTTCATCTCTTTTCTTGTTCGGCCTTTTGGGAATTGGAAACTAAACTAGATTGTTTTCCAGAGTCGAGATGAAGTAACTAGGAACTTTTTCATTCCAGAAAGAATAAACTTTGTTCTTTAAATCCTAAAACTATTTACACCTTTGATATTTTTGATCATCTTGATGAGGTAGTTGTTGTTGTTGATGCTAAGGAGGTGGAGCCCTTCGATATGATGAAGGTTTTGAAGTGAAAGCATGTACAGGTGCTTGTTTAAGTGTAACTATAGCATTCTATGATTTTCCTATTCTCCTTCCCAGAACTAATGGAATTACATAAGTTTTAGCCTTAGTCTTTATAAGAGATTCTTCTATCTACTGAGTGATTGAAGTAAGGTCTCAAAACCCTCCTTTGTATTTCATAGGGATCAAGGGTGTGCGTAATTCATCACGCAGATTTTCCACATAGATTGGCAGCAACTCTTCTTGAGAGAGTGCTAAACTTAAAGAGTATGTTAATCCCTTCCAGCGAGAAATGAAATATGAAGCTCTTTCATTTTCCATTTGTTTACATTTGGTAAGATTAGAAACTGTCATCTTTGGTAATGTTGAACTAAATTGAAGATGTAACCTTTGACGAAGATCTTCCCACACAATAATTGACCGAGATTGCAAACTTGTATACCAGAAAAAAGGAGGTCCTTGTAATGACTGCACAAAACACCTGAGCTTAACTACTTCTTTTTGTTGGGTAGTTCCCATCATAGGATCACAACAAGAAATAAAATGTGTTAGGTGTTGTTCTGGGTCTTCCGAACCATTAAAAATTGTGAATGTGGTATTCTCAAAATTTGATGGAGGAGTAATTGCATCCACCCATTCAAGGTAAGCTTTCTTTTACGGTTGAACCTATGCACGTCAACCTTACATATCTTCCAACCATACTGTTAATGACTCAATGGTAGTCATTAATTTTTTAGAAACATCTGGTTGATCTTGGACCTGAGCACGTGCAATAAATGGAGTTTGGATGGGTGTGGCAACTGGTTCTACCACTGATGGTAGTATTGTTGGTTTCTGTTGCGTATGAACCATAGGATTGGACATGTGAGAGTGTACTTGTAAAGGGGGATATTCTTGATCCATCCCAGTAGCTGCAACAAATTCCCTTGATTGATGAACTCCAGCATGCATAGGAGGAAGAATACCTTGAAGTAGTTCTGTATTTAACCTCCTTAATTCCTTCATTTCTTATTCTTTTTGTGTGAAGATTTACTCTAATGAGAGTGATTATACTTATCCATAGGTAGGGTGGGATGTAACTTGACTTTTACCATTTTCCTTGGAATGTACCTTTCTGGAGTATAGAAGGGAATTACCCGAAGGAATGTCTTTCCTCTGGGAAACTATCTGGCTTCTGGTACGCACACCTCCTTCATTTTTTATGTGTGTATAGCTTATAGGAACTTCTCCACGTGATCCCTCTGAGGGAGCCTCATGTTCTGGGGGATTAATGACAACTGCATTGATGATATTTATCGATGCATATCACATTGCAGCCCTTTTGTCAACGCTTCTCAGATACTGTCTTCTTCTATGTATTTTATGAGATATTGCCTTTTGTTTGGTTGATCCCTCAGGAACTTCTTGATGAACCATAATTTTGAGTGAATTTCCTGATAATTTTCCTCTGTGTTCCTCTTTTGGATTTTCCCTAATCAAGAGAATACTGACTTTCGCTGAGGAAGAGATTACAAATTTGAAAAGGCCCCCAGTCTGGTGGATTGGGAATGTTTCTATTTTTCCTGCTCAACTCCTCGAATCCTGTCTGTTGATCCTGAGGGTTAGATTAAAAGATTCCCTAGCCTGGAAAGCTGTGGTGGCTCTTCATTTACTACATCCGAAACTTTCTTAAAATCTCTCCTGATTTTGTGGATTTTAGTCTGGAAATTGGCCGGATGCATCATCTGGAATCCACTCAAATCACCTGTCGCAGATGACCATTGGATTATTTATGACACTTCTATCACTAGATGATGTGCATGCTCTGAACAAGAAGAATGTTCAATATTCTCATTTTCTTTATGTAATAGTAATTCGAAAACTTTTTCTTTATATGCCTGACTTTGGGAAGAACTAGTTGAGGAATCTTCTTGATCAAGCCTTTGATTACACAAAAAAAAAGTTAGTTGTGTCCAACCATGGGCAATAACATTGCATGAGACCACTTTTGGTGGGATTTGTCGACTAGAGAGCACATTGAAATGAAATTCTCCATGAACACCCCATCCCCTGATATGAATACTAGATGGGGCATTGGTAATTAACTGACGCAACCTTTTTAATGCACCAAGGCATGAACGCTGAAGGGCTCTCTGCTGCTTTTTAACCTTTGGATGTCAGGAAACTGAGAGAGATGCCAAGTCAATTTGTTATTGAAACCCTTCTATTACCATAACATGATTTTGATATTCATCATAAGATAATATTTTCTCTTTTAAGTGACAAAGAGTTTTCCACATGTTGAGACGAATATCATGAATACAATCTTCTGTCAACGTTTCTGGAATATCATACTGAGAGTTATCCAAAGGCCAAAACATGACTGGTATTTCACCTTTCCCCAATTGTTTTCTCATATTCAGCCTTTCCTCTTTGTCATTTGATCAAGATTCTTCTACCTGATTGGACCAAAGCTGGTGCTTCTATGTTGCTTCATTAGATTCAACAATATTGGTAGAGAATTAATTTGTCAAATTAGAAGATGAATGACCCATGGGTGGTTCAGAGAATGACCTACACCCTGGGCTATCTTCTAATTGAGAAAGTATTTCACCTTCTAGCGGTAAGGCATTAGACATGACTGGCTTTGCATTTTCATGTGCCTCAAGATAAGAGGGATTTCTCGTTACTGCATTATCCATTGAAGAATTTTACAGGCAATGTGAATTACTACTGTGGAGAGGACTTTTGCAGCTAAATTCATCATCATGTGGAGGACCTCCATGGTGGGTTACAACAAAATATGAAACCTTTTTCTCCTTGGTCTTCTGGCCATGTAGAGGGTTATCATGGCTCTCATATTAATATGATACATTGAGATTGACCAAATTGGCATAAATCAATCCTTCATGAGGATGTGTCTGATGAATACCTTTGGAATTATTGTTTTTACTTCCGGAATTTGGAAATGAGAGAGTAGAATCTTGAGTTGCAACAGATAATTGTCTGAGGGCTTCAAGAACTCCAGTATTGAGCAAGGCTTTATTACAGATTGGATCTTGATTTTTTAACTATACTAGATGGGTATTTTTCTTAGATGCCTTATTACTCTCTTTGGATACCACTTTTTGACAAAAGTGATTATTATTGGCAGGTGTATGTGCCTGATCAGAATAAATGGTCAGGTTAGGCTGATTATCTCCATTTAAATCGTGTGTATGTGCCTGACTTGATTGTTCGTATGACATGGGGGAGTATTCCCCATGAACCTATTAGATTGGAACATAGGTGTATATCTGCTCTGGGGTGACGTTTTGATGAGTCACTCCACTGATAGGGATATCTTTTTTTCTTTACCTGTGATGTCGCTGAAGTTGTTATAATATTCTGACAGGCATCCAGAATATGGGTAGGGATTTTCTTCTTCTCTTTCCCCATTTTCAGAATGGGCTTCGTGACTTCAGCTGTCGGAACGGGAATATACATCTATTCTATGTTTGGAGTAGGTGTGTGTTCCTGCTCCTGACCTCCTTTTCCTATCAGTGAACTCTGACAGTACTCATGTATGGGGGCGTAAAGTTGTGTCTGCCTCCTGTTTGTCATTGGAGCTTTCCAATTGATATCTCTAAGTGATACCAAATGATACTTTTGGTTAGCTTGATGAATCGCAGGTATATGTGCCTACTGATTGTTCTCTATCGAATATGATTGATGAACTTCCTTCAATATAGGCAGATGAGACAGCTGGTAGAATTGATGAGTGTAAGTAGGTGTATGTGCCTGTTTACAGGTGGTCACCACATTTAATTGGTGAGCTTCTTTGGATGTAGTCAGACGAGCTTGTGGATTGGATGATGAATTATAAACAGGTGTATGTGCCTTCCTATAGAACTCCGCCAGAATTGCCTGGCGTGATTAGTGTGTTACTTCTAGACTAATCTGCTAGGTAGTGAAATTGGGATGGATGGATATATATACCTGCTCGTTGTTTTCCATCATGTTAGATTTATGGACTTCTCTGGAGGGGGAAGAGGTAATAACCTGCTCCCTATTGGACGAATTTTTCCTCTGATGGTTCTTCTTGTGTGCTCGGGTCTGAGGAACCTAAGACGAACACCTAGAGGAGATACCCTCATCCATTTGCGGGTGTACTACGACACAAGACTAGTGGCGATTGTTGGTGGGAGTCCTCAGGAAGGAATCATGTCTTCTTGAACTAAGGCCTTGAGTGACCTCTTCATTCACCTCCTGGTAATATGGGAGGGACTGGTTGTTGCATTTTGTGGATAATTACCCAAAATAGTTGGAGATGGTGGTTGACACCACCTGCTTCTTGACCACTGGTCGTCACTATCCAGAGAACTTGGGTGAGTTGTTAACTTGGAGGGCTTGTCGAGCATCCTCCAGAGTCGGGATGGTACCATTTTTATGGTATTCCCTAACCAATGCATTTGAGACCCAGCATTGAAGATGTTGAGTATGTGATGTCATCCTTAGAGCAGACGAAGATCCCGCATGATTAGTGGCCGAGGCATTCACAGGTGTGACCTTAAAGAAGCCATTTTTGTGTTGAAAAGGGATCTTGGAAAAGAGTGCCTATTTGATATAGAAGACATAATCAAGATAAGTCTGGCCAAACTACATCTTTTGGATAAGCACATATGTTATTGATTTCTCTGTTGGCCCTCATATTGAGTTTAATAGGGGCCTAACAAATAATTAAAACATCATTTAACTTGGTTAAGGATTCCCATCGGGTTCACCATTTTTTGTTTCATTTGGAAATGGGGATGACCTTGTTTGTTTAAGGTCCAAACTTTCCAATCAATTTCTTACAGGTTTATCCGTAGAATCAGAAACACCCAATGATTCTATATCAATTTGGACCTACTTTCCAAAGGTAGGTGCTCATTAGTTGTGGACCGATGAGTCTTTAAGAATTTGCATTGGTCAAGAGGATGGGAGGTTAGGCTCATCACACCTTTTTGGGGGGAATTGTATCCTACTCTGGGACTCTCTTATAGATTTAAGTTATGTTCACAAATCCTTATTAATTCACCAAGCATGAAAATTAGTTTTACTTTAGATTTTGAAATCGATGATTGATATGTATGGGATTTAGATAATCTTTTATATGTATTTGAGGTTCTTCATCGATAGAGAATCATCCTTATGTATTAGAGATTCTTAGTCAATGGTATCCTTCAATATATTAAAAAGAAATCTCTTGGTCATTATGATGACCATACTTGTTTTAAAGCCACTCTGGGGGCACTTGAATTGTATTGTCATTCAGAAAGACATGGATAATTTCAGAGTTGGGATCATACCCGCCAATGGGCTACCTACGTATCCTCATTAAAAAGGAATCAGAACCCACATAGTTCGATAATAATGGTATAGTTTAACATCATATGGGACAGAAAATAATTAATGAAATATGGGATTGAACCTTATAAAGGCTTCCTACGTACTCTACTTTTAAGGCAGAGATAAAATTCCACATAATTCAGGTGAAGAAATGTGGGGTTTATGCATGGTTGATGGCCAAAAAGAGATTTCGTGATTACTTTTACACTCTAAGCTCACGTGATTCATGCTCAGTGTGAGAAACAAGAGGTATCAGTAAACTTGATGATGGTGCCATGAAAGATTAAGTCATGAGAAATGATGTGGGGCATACATATGTATGACGACCTAAGTAGATGAAGACCATGACTTACATCAGGAAAGAATACTAGGAGCAAGGTCCATAAAGGTATTTATACTTTATGGAGATTTTGAGTTTTAACCCGGGGATTACTCTTGAGAAGGAGGATTCCCCAAATTAAAAGGGACTTATGATTGGGGTTTATTCTTAAGAAGGAGGCCCAAATCAAAAAGAATTAAATATTGGGGCTTACTCTTGAGGAGGATGCCCAATGTTAAAGGAAACTATGACTGGGGCTTACTCTTGAGAACGAGGCCCAGGTTAAGGGGATTTGTAACTTGGGGCTTACTCCTAATAAGAAGGCCCAAATTAAAGGAAATTATGATTAGGGATTACTTTTGAGAAGGAGGCCTGAACCAAGGGAAATTGGGGATTACTCTTGGATAGGATTACCTAAATCAAAATATCTTCTCATCTTAAAGATTGAGGTTATATAGAGGAAACCTCTAACCCTGGTGACATAAAGATTGTAAGTAACTAGCTTTTGGGAGAGGTTCTCAAAGAATTCTTTTCAGATAAGGAAGCCAACAAATGAACCCTTCCAGAAATGGATTTGAAAAGAGGTTCAAGGGCTAATATCTTGAAGAGGAGAGGTGAATGGTAGAGAGGCACACAAATAAAGTTGACACGCAAGTGTAGGTCGTGCAAATCATTTGGTGCGCAACTCTTGGCCGCACAAGTGTACTTGCATGGTATGGGTTCACCTCAGCGATGAATAATCTGTGTGGTAATACTTGGGAGAGACTTAACTCAAGCCTTTAGTAATATCCTAAGATGTTTCCAAAGGGGCGGCGTGCAAGTTTCATCGAAAGGGTAGGGCAGCGCGCAAGTGTTTTCACTTTTAAGGAGGTCTAGACATTTAGGAGCACAAGTGTTGATGAATTTCAAATACTTATGCCATATCCTACTTCTTCAAGTCTTCCATTCTAGGTAAAAAGTTACCTTAAAATCTTTTGGAAGAGTTGAGTTGAAGACTTGGGTGACCAGAGCTTGAATTTGAGTTTTGGAAAATTCGTCCCTAAAATGGGGGGCCCACAGGGGCTATTTATAGGCCACTGTGCACCTTGGGTGAAAAAAATAGATAGGGAATGCAAGTGAATTGTGTGACCGATAGGTGGCGCACAAGTGAATTGCACGGCGTGCAAGTAACTCGCGTGCCTCAATCCAAATGAGCTCTTGATCTATGCCTTTGTTAATTTTTTTTTATTTTCTTTAAAGGGTGACCCTATTTGTGCTTAAGGTATTCCGCATTGCCATTTGTTGGACTCTATGACAGAAAGGATCATCAACAGACATCAACATCAGAATCAAATGAATGGAGTGGATCATCATATCAATATCCTAAAATTAGAATAAATCTTGAATTACATGATGTTGGAAAATGAAGAAATCGTTTTATAGACTAATGGAGATCATTCCATTCATTAATTTGGAAGGAAATCATCTATGTTTGCCTCAATCCATAAATGGTTATTAAGACAAAAAATCAAACAACTTCCTTGAGATTTCATTGATTTTTGAATAAGAATGTTCTTCTATCTTTTTCATCAGAAAGATTTGAGAGCTCCTTCATTGATGATGATCCTCATGGTATCTGATCCTCGATCCCCTAATCATCCACCAATGCACTCTCCACTCAATTTCTCAACCAAATCTCTCCATTATATCTCTCCATACTCTCATTCCCCCTAGTTATATGTTGCTAAACCTAGGTAATTAACCATAATAGGGTTTAAATAATTAATTTATTTATTAATTTCTTCAATTATTAATTTATCTATCCTCCCACAACTAATATTAAACCAAACCCCCAACATGCACAAAATTCATATCATTCCTAGGGTAATTCCCAAATTCTAGATTTAATGGAAGTATCAAATTTATCTTCTATAACACCATTCAGTTGATATTCGGGTATTTTATAAAAAATGACATCATGTGATATATTATATTTAATCTTTTTAATATATCAACAATGAGGCTCCCCAAACCCTAGAATCTCACACTGACTCTATTCCTTACTCTAAATTTATTCTTTTAAAAATTAAAAATTATTAAAAAGAAATTTCATAGTTATTACATTCTCTCCACCATCAAGGATTTTCATCCCAATAAGTGAAAACCTACTTAGAAATGTGAGGATACTAAGCTCACATCTGGATCTCCCTCCCCAACGTGCTCTCATAGAGGATCTCAGGCTTCTAATAATAATGAACCCAATAAAAATACTTAACCATGAAGGTTCTTCTCCTATTAGTTCTCAAATGTTGTCGAGCTCCATAAAAGGTAACTCCATCCTTGATGTCCATCTCACCCTAATCAACATCATGTAATGGTTCATGCATATATCTTTTCAAATACTTCACATGGAATACATCGCATGCTCAGTCTAACTATAGTGGTAGGGGTAAGTTGTATTCCAACTCCCTAACCAAATGCGGTCACTAGAAACAGGCCTATGAACATCAGATATAGCCTTCTGTCCCAACCAATTCTCTATAATTCTCACTGAGGTGAGACCCTATGAAATATGAAACCTCCCTCATCAATCCCCAATGGCCTCATTCCTCAGTCTATATAGGAATCTGGATTTCCCTAGGAAATCTTCATCCACCCCTAGATGAACATCATCCTTTTTAACCACTTCTCACACCAACTATGGGCCCATGATTGTTGTTCCACCTAGCTTCAACTAGTGCGACGATGACCTATAGGGTCTTTCGTACGTGGCTCTGAATAGTTCTACACCAATTGTGGAGTAGAATATATTTTTATAGGTACACTCCACCAAATGTTGATGATCCTCCAAACCATGTCCAAAAGGAATATACAAACCAGTAGAATTTTTGTATAACTTGAGTGGTCTACTTTACCAAGTCATCTGTTTGGGGTAAAATCATCATGTTGATCCATAATTTTGTCATAATGATTCCCATAACCCACTTTATAATCATGATTTAAAGTGAGAATAAAAATATTAAAGGATCATTCAGTAAATTACCTAAATACAAACTATCTCCAACACATACAAGAATCTCAAACTCTCCACTAAACTCTACTCTCTGGTGGCTAGGAAGTGTGCTAATTTGATGAGTCGGACTATAATAAATCAGATGTATTTGTGACCTCTAACTAATTGTGTATGTTCCTTCATGAATCCCATAATTATTAAATCCCATTTTCACTCTTATTTGGGATCCATATCCTTCAATTATTAATTGGTGATATATTTAGTGATAAGATCATAAAAATGTTACAAAATACTACGATACTCAAACCAATTTCAAAGGATCGTAGTGCATCCTCACCTATCAAAAATTTGTTGCTTTGGTAAATTGTGAAACCTCCTCAATGCCTCCTCCTACAACGTGGCTGTTTTCATCATCCATCCTTTAATAAGGACTGCATTCTCCCACCATTTAGAATATCCATTAGGAAAATGACCAATGGATATTTGGTCATGTGTGATCTAACAATCAATATCTCCATGTTGTTCCACCCTGACATGCCAAATAAGCATAATGGAAAAATAATTGACTAAAGGTATGTTTCACCATCCTCATCTTTAATGGCCAGTTAAAAATATGCTAACTTATATGTCACATTTCATATCAATAGAGAATGATAAACCTTTTTGTTTCCAGCTGCAACCATGACCATGCACTTGGGTGGATTCCAATATAACACTGTGTTAGCATTTGTGGGTTCCACTATTACATACACATCTGGAAATAAAAAACCCAATAAGTGGACCTCTTAAATCTATAACCAACACTTCGAGAGCTTACCATAAAACTGGTACTCTAGGGGAAGGTACAGAACCATCCTCAAGTGTCTATCATACTCCACCTCTAATACCAATTACAAAACAAATTCATTGATTAAGAATACCATGGATCCATCCAAGATGGGATGTAATTTCTGATTCATAATTCATGAAAACACTACAGTGGAATTCAACACACCAAAATGTATCACCATGGAATCAAATTAACCCTAGTGGATTTATAAGGTCATCCTAATTATATTCACATCTCAAGCATGAATCTAGTGATAACCTGTTCTGAGTTCAAACTTTAAGACACTTCAACACTAACCATTGGTCGAATATGGAATCGATTCCAAGGGGCGGATACTCATTCCTAGAAGTAAACAAGTTTATAAACTGTTAATTCACACTTGACCAGAATTTCTAGTGTGTCTTCTTGAAAAACAACATAGGGATGCCCAGGGGAACACAATAGGTATAACCAAGCCCCTTCTCTATAGATTCTCCAATCATACCTTCAGCTATCATAGATATACGTGGTATTATGATATTCTAGTATATATATCGAGCATCCCTGAGTACAAGTCTATGCATAAAATAATTCAATGGGGAGTTAGTATTGGCACATCCATAGGTAAGACATCTTTATACACCTCTAACACTACATAAGGCTGAACACTAATAGAATTAACTACACCAATGATCATACTATCCAACTAATAATAAATTTAATGTATCCTCCAATACGCAAGCTCATTCTGGTCTATATAAGATTACTCACCCACCAAAGAAGGAAAATTACATCTCATTAACTTGGATACACTGCAACCATCACTAATAACAATGAACTAGTCATGGATAGTAGGAAACCAATACATAATGTGGAAAACATCATAGGTTCTCACTGCCACTGCATAAATATTCAAATTTATGCTCTCTCTCTCCCTCCCTCCCTCCCTCCCTCCTAGATTCAGTTCACAACATTAATGGATGTGTGTGATCAATGAAACTTCTCTTATAGAGCCTCTAAACACAAGGGGTGAGCTAAAAGGCCCCACTAGCATTATTAGGCCTCGAATAAAGGATATTTCTAGGGAAAAGTGGCTTGAAAATATGTACTAAAACTACTGTTGGATAAGATAATACATATTTCATACCTTGAACCGCAATTGAAGCCTCTTGGTCACAATATTCTACTAAATAAAGCAAAAAAATTCCCATTCCTACATGTTCCCAGCAACCAGGGATCACTTTGACACCTTATCATATCAAAATCATCTCAAGAAATCAAGAAAAATGAAATACTCCACCATTCCATGAAACTATCCAATTTTGGAAGCACTAATTCACCCTCACAATTTTATATTACACCATAGAGAATGCATCTTGGCAGGGGAGGTATCCCTCATCCTTGTATTCTTGAATCCGTGTTAAACTCCACCAATGCAGGGCTTAACCAATTCCTGAGTCACCATTGAGAAGTATCACAATGGTCACCACCATTAAAAAGGGTCCTAAAAAAGAAGGAAACATTCACTATAGGTTTGAACCAATATTCTACCACTCTAGAAGGGGGTATGGCTCACCATACAACCTAGGATATCTACATCTTTAAAACACATAAAGTACACTCAGCATGGGTGCTTAATCTATTGGTATAACCAAAACAAACCACTACTCAATCTATTGGGTATCTTCTACTGAATATACCTAAGGTGGGTTAACACAATGATTAATGGTTAGAGATACCTCTCTCTATAACCTTCAGGAACCATCTCATTCATAGGTCCCTAGGTTAAAGCCTCATCTCTAAGTAGATCATAATCATGATCCTGCTATGTAATCCTAGCTGGTTGTCATTGTAGAGGTATACAACAATAGTAGAGATACACCAAGGTTAGAAAATCATATATAAGTCACTAACTCAATATGGAAAAGGAAACCACAAACCACTCTTATATGATTCATGTTCCAATGTATTCCCTACAACTAATGCCTACATGTGTCAAGTCAAAAATAAGTTTACAAGAGTCATGATGGATGGATGAATTGGATGACACACCCTCACTAGATTCCCTAGCCTAAGATCTGAAATGAAGAAACTTTAACATTATTTACCTAGTTCCCCAAAACAAATATCACATCTATACAATCTCCAAAATTTGATCCTAATATAACCTCCTTTGAAACCACTATTTCATGACCTTGCCCACCAAGGCCCACCTAGCTAGTGGTAAGACAGTAATGAAACCCCAATACCACCTCCAAATTTCCATGGGATAGTGTTTGACGTTGAGTACGCATATCACACACATGGAAGTCCTTATCCTAAAGTACATGTACACATGCACACATCTCCATACACAAATATAATGAGAAAATAAAAACAAATAATACTATAAATGAAATAATAACATTTTTCCCACATCAGTGTACATCATGTAGTATTAAAATTAATAAAGGTCCAAATACAACACCATCAAAACTAAAAAAGAACCCCACCTACTTGAAACTGGGTGGAAACTACCTAAAATAAAATCCTAGATCCATCTAAGGTCTGTCTAGAATAATAAAAATTTACCTAATCTTTGTTCTACTAGGAATCCATAAAAAGGAATATCATTTTCATAATACATAACATGTTCAAGTAGGTCTCATGTAGAGATGAGTATACACATACCCAGTAGAACACCCTGATATCAGTAATCACAATGTATCAAAGAGGTAAATTTATATCATCGCCATAATGGAATGAAAATAAGAATATGAGAGAATAAACTTAATAACCCAGGTATGCTCAAAATTATACACCAAGTCACAAATTAATGTCACAGGCATACTTTCATCCTAGGATTATACTTTATGTTCAAAGGAAATATTCATCCAGGATAACTCACTCCATGAGTCTTTGTTTTAGATGATTTTTCACCGGGGCACACCTTGTTATGCTACGTGTGTGGGATGCTTCATTTAGATGGGTTACATTGATACCCAGTATTCCCATTTTCCAAAGGTGGGTGGCATCCATCACTTCTTGAGGGACATTTTCTCCTTGATAGAAATGGGATGATGAGATTTCCATCTCTCCATCTATAGATTCATCCTTGGAAATAATATCCTAGTCTAGGTATCCCTTAAAGATTAAGATGTTGTTTTAGAAACTATTTCTAATACCATGTCTTTGTGGATTCTGGTTAATTATGCTTCTTCTATCCTGACATTTCAAATGGTTCAAGTCAGAGAAGTGACCTTCAGTTCGGAGAGTAGTCATGTTAGGAATTGATGACATGTCTGGACACTAAAACAATAGAACGCCTGGATTTTCCCTTATGATAGTGATTCTCGAGGGATCAGAAGCCCGATGAATCCCATGTCGAATGTGGGGAATTGTATGACACATGTCTCTGAGTTTTTCCTTATCATACCATGGTTAACACGAGGTGCCCCATGAGTTTATCATCTAGAAGAGATGGATCTGACTGATTGGAACACTTATGAAAGTGCTTCAAATTGGTACATCCCTAGGAGGGATCACCTGGAATGTTTATTGGATGGGTGGTTCGGAACACCCAATAAGTATAGACCCAGGATGATGAGTCATGGGATCAGGGTGTACAAAACGGAAAGGAAACCTAGAAGCATGTTGGGGCTTACGAGTAGTTAGCAGTTTGGATGCAATAAATAGCAATGAGATGAATGGGGGTTATGTATGGTTAGATGCCCAAATGGATGGTATTATTTCACTAGGATGTGGCATCACGGGTAAAATCAGGATAGTTATGGATGATGTATCAAAGGGTGGAATTAATGGGGATGGAACTAAGAACTGATGTGAAGGTGACAGTATTAGGGTAGAAACTCAGGAAGGTTTCCTACATATCCCAGTATTAGAGAATCAAATCCATGGAGTTTTGGAAATAGGGTGATAAGTCACCAGAGGAGGCAGATCGTGAGAATGTACACGTGGATGGGGACCCAAAGGTAATGGAACCAACGATCTAAGGAATGAACTTCCCGAGACACAAAGGATCTAGGGAGAGACTAGTATGAGAAGTTTGTTGGGCTTGAACCTCATGGAGGCTTTCTATATACCTTTCTCAAAATGGTAAAAGATCAAAGTCCATGTAGTTCAAGAATGGGGCACATAATTGGGGTGTACAAAAAGGACAGAAACCTGAAGACCTTCTGGGGCTTATGTGTGGTTAGCATCCCATTCCAAGAGGGACACTCTTAGTTGGAGGAGTAAGGATTGAGTGTGGTACTTATACACTGAAATGGACTAGGGAGAGGTATGACACCACTAAGGGGTGGTCCAAGGATGTGGGTCCCAACCAAGGGGACACCTAAGATTACTAGTTTTTAGGTTTGAACCTCAGAGAGGCTTCCTATATACCCTATCTAGGAGACAGATATCAAAACCCACGTATTTAAAAAGCATATAGTTTAACATCATGTGGGATGAAAGGGGCATACAGTTTGGCATCATGTGGGATAAGGGTGAATCGATGTGAAGTGGTCGTGATTGATGGGTGTCATTTGACATCACATTGGGGATGCAAGATCTTACGCGCGGTCCATTTTCCGAAATGCCAGCCTGATTTCTATAGAACCTCTAACATGGATATTTTTTGGAAGGTTTTTGTGAAAGAATCCATTTTATGTTGCATTGGACACACAATTTCTTGTATGTAGATTTCCATATTGTGTGCCGATCACAAATATTGCACGCACCTCCCTTGGGAACCTCGGTATCGTCTGCTGATTAAAAATATGATTTTGGTTTTCTTTAACATTTAATTTCAGGACCTTAAATGTAATTCAGTTCCAAAAAATTCCACTCTCATAATTTGAGCTGAAAGGGAACCAAAAGGTTTGGTTCTGAGGGTAACGACGATGAAAAAAATTTTGTTCTGGGGGTGTGCAGAAAACAAGTGCTTCAGCGTGCAAAACACTTTTGTGCATGCAAAAGAATTGGTGTAGGAATTATGAGGTTTTATCCATGTATGTTGATGAATAAAGGGAGCTTAGGAGGTGGGAAACAACTCTGGAGGCTATAATCCAAAAGGTGTAAATACTAAATCAATCCATTAAAGGGGATGATCCATAGGGGCTGTGTTTTGGCCAAACTTATAAAACCTATTTCTCTCTTTGTTTACTTACCACGAACTGCATGCATGGCTATATTGTTTTCTTTCTTGATTTAATTAATTCATCTCGATCATAACAATTCAGTAACTAGTGATTAATCTCTATGCTCATGTGGGTTATACCCAGCATTAGAAACAAGGGAAGATTCAATAATCATCCACTTTTTGTATGAATGTCCCAACTAAACATCGAATACTCAGGGAATGTTGTTGTTAGTTAACCACTCATATTATTCTGGTAGAGAGAAGCTGTGAATAAAGGGTACGGTTCCCAGAATAGCCAACTCATCTTTCTCAACGCACTCTAATGCATGAGCGGGGTAATTCCATGGACAATAAAATCCATCCAAACAAAGGTAAATGGGAGGTGTGAGTCAATATATCCAAAATTTGGAAAACCATGATGATGGAGATACAATATAAAATAACTAATGATGTTATTTTAAATGCATCACCTATATCGATATCCTGGAATATGGAAAAAAATGAGGGCCAGCTACTGACTACATTTGAAAACATGGGGCCTAACTCGAAATTTCATATGATGCCTTATAGAACATTTGTTGATGATGGTAGGTGAGACAAAGTGTTGTGGGACCAGACCATTATTGGGTTCCCTCATACATGATAGAGGTTGAGAATCCAAATAAAGGGCATGAAAATCATGGATACGGAGTGATGGGTTGTTCATATGAATTCCAATGCTATTGAAACTACGCCGCCATGATGAAAGTGAATTGAGAGTATGTATCGGTCTGAATCAAGTTCAAAACTATTTCTATAAAGGGCCTCTCTAGAAAGGACCTTGGATGGAGTTTGGTTTCACATTATGAAAATGAGGATGACAAGCACAGAGTTTAACATCATACAGTGAGGACCAGTCATGAAATAGTTTATCACCATATAATTAGGACAATGCATATAGTTTAATGTCATATATTTTGGTCCATGGATAATAGTTTAAATTTGTGTTAAATGGACTATGCATTCCTAATTTAGTGTCATATAATTTGAACCATAATTATAGGGGAATATCCATGAGAGTTAATGAACTTATGGCTGGGCCCAAGGAGAGATGCCTAGGTGTCCCTATATATCTTATGAATGCAACAATCAAGCCATACATAGTTCTTGAATTTTGTGTATTTTAACTTCATAAGGTATGTACATGGGAACCCTAAAGGAGAAACGAGTGGCATGGTACATAACATGAAGTGAATGGGAACAAAAAAATTCCACACCACACAACATGTTTCTGACATGGGGCTAGGGAAAAGAGTCTTGAAAGATGAAATGGGTTGTGACTAGACCTTAGACGAGGAGTCTAGGTGTCACTACATATCACATGAAAATGGGAATCAATCCATAAAAAGTTCTTGAGGATGGTATGATAGATGTCCAATAAAAAATGGAGTGATATCTTCTCGGGTGAGGAAAACCATAATTGTTACATACTTTAATGTCATGAAAACTATGACATTGTAAGTCTTAGTTTAATGTTCATTGATTTCAGACCGTATGGGGTGCTGAGGTGCATTATAGCATAATGATGCAACCCAACATGAATGTGGAAAAAATAAGTCCACAACAAACTATATCTTTCTAAAAGAGGAAAACCCATATAAAAAAGGGTGAAAATTTTCATGACTCTACAGATAGACCCAGAGGTAAAATACTTGGGTGTCACTACATATTCACATGGTTTATAATCAAACCATATGTATTTCTTGGAATCTTTCATGGCGGTTGGCTGATGCCAAAGGGGAAACACCTTCTCGAATGAAGACATCATATGGTTGGGTAGTTCATTAGTACATATACTAGATGTGAAAGGTATATTTTAATGTCATATGATAAGGATGTATGAGATCCTAGTTTATGGCCATAGAGCTCAGACCATGGGGAGGTTTGGTTCTTCCATGCAAGCACAAATCTTACTCATATACCTAAGACCACAATAGCCATGCTCGGTGTGGTAAAAATGGATGATAATATTTTTACAACACATGGAACCACATGGTAGGGAAAGAAGGTGTGGAGTCAACGATGAACCCATGATATTGGTTTGTCCTCTCAATGTGAAAAGTTGCATGTAGTAATAATACTAAGGGTCTCAAGGTTTCGTCTGAACATAATGAAATGGAAAGGAATGTAAATCAAGTACCCAATATTTAGGGTTTAATGGGGTTAAAGTAATAATGGAGGATCACTTTTGACTATATTTGAAACACGGAATCCATACCATGTGACCAAGGATGGGAAAAACAAGTGAGGGTCATCCACTAACCATATTCACGATGTGGGGCCTATCTATAAAATGTCATTCGAGATCTTTCGAGATGTTTCCCAAAAATGGTAGGTGATCCATAAGGTCAAGCGTCCATGCTGCCTATGGTTCCTTTCAGATGTGAGAGATGATGGAGACCCAAACAAAGGGATGCATGATGTGTGGAAATGGAATGATAGAATGTCCCTATAAGTCCAAGAATCCATGTCTTTCATGTTAAATGTTGATTCCACATTTCCTTATTATGACAATCCTTCTATATCATGCCTTTATGTTCATGTTTCTCTTCTAATCCATTGATATTCCTATTACCTAACCTATACTATATTCTTCATGACATGCCTTTATTACTCCATTACTGAGATTTATAGCTCACCCTTTTCACATGTATGTCCTCAGGTTATCCCATACAATACTAAGTTTGAGGGGATGTTGGGGTCATGTAAAGAATTTTTCAATAAGGATGTTGTATTTTTATATCTTAAGATGTCATGTAATTTACCTAATTTCCCATGACACTAGACCTCTAGATCCTTAGAGTTGTCTTAACTGTAATTTTATGTAATAAATCATGTTTAAGTGTGTAATAAAGATCAGGGTTATTATAGTTGGTATCAGATGATAGTTTTAGTTATTTTTGGGATTTGGATTAGAAAACCCTAGTGAATGCCTTGGGGATAAGACTAAGTATAATAAAAACATCCCTAAATTTTGGTGAGTATTGTGTATGTGGTTTATAAAGAAAATACATCCATGTACAGATACGAGTAGGAAGAGGCAGCTCTGTCATAGATGTATCTAGGGGTCAAACCCAAAAACATTGCTTTGATCTAGACTTGAATAAGAACTGTGCATGACAACGGGCCTTGCAACACTCTTGTTTATGACACTCTCGGGGGATATGCTTTGGTAAATTCATAATCTTAGTATGAACCATTATTAAGGGAATAAAAAATTACCCCTAAGAATATTTGTTGGGAAGTATATCATGGATAACATAGATTGTGGCCAATAAATTCATAAGTTAAGGAAATAAAAGTAATTTATAATTCATCCATTATTTTATTTGGATTACCCTTTATGTGTTACCCCTAAATTTTCTTTTATTTTATCAAAAGGCTTATAATAGGAGGAATCAGTCTAACAACCAATGAAAAGATCAATTTTATGGTTGTTCTAATGAGATGCTAATCTGATGGGAGTGGGAATCGCAAAAATTTTCACGATGCTCTCTAAGTTAACAAAATTTCTAAATAGAAACATTGGAAAAGAGGAATGTTAAACCCACCCTAAGAAAGAACAAGTTGTTATCAATATCTTCATGAGACAAAGGTCTCTTAATTTTAATGGATCATCTGATCCCTCAACCTCCAAACAATGGATCTGCTCCATTGAGAAGATCTTCCTCATCCTTCAATGTTCCATATAAGAGAAGGTACTTCTAGTTGCTTATCGTATGGAGGGTGAATCTAATCAATGGTTGAAGTTGATAAAAAATACAAATCTTGAGGAGTATTTCAAGGTGTAAAAAGGGAAGGATTTTAGGAAAATGTTTTTTGATAAATATTTTACTTGGACCCTCTAACTTAAGATGGAAAGGGACTTCCTTTCACTCAATCAAAAAGAAAACAAACCCATCAGAGCGTATGAGGAAGACATCACAAGGCTTGCACTATATGCCTCCAGCATTATTTTTACCCCCAAATTCAAGGTTGACTAATTATTTGATGAGATAAAAGCTAACCTACAGAAATACTTGGTGATCTGTGACTTTGAGATCTATGAGTAAATTGTCTGATATTCCCTCAAAGTTGAAATGGAGACCGGTGAATATCAAGGGTATCATGGAGATGATAAGAATAAGGTGGAATTTAATTCTGGTGGTCTGATGGATAAATCCAATGGTTCTATGAAAATACATAACCCCACCTTCCAATGGTGTGAAAATAAGCACCCCATAAATTTCCTGAAATGGATGAGGAAATGCTTTATGTGTGGAAGATAAGGGCATCTGGCCATTAACTGCTGACAAAAAAACTCACAGCTGCAACAGAGGAGAGGAACTCTCTGTTCAACCCTCAACACATTGTTCATTACTTAAACTACAAAGAACCAGGTCACTTTGCAAACCAGTGCCCTCTGCCAGGGGTTTTTTGAGGCAACCAACAACCTCCACGGCAGCAAGGGTGAGACTTTTCCATCACTACCACTGAAGTGAACCCCGAAAACAAAGTGGTGAAAAGTAAGCTAGTTATTCATTCAAGAATAGAAAACATACTTTTTTATTATAGTTTTACACATTCTTTTATATCCCAAAATTTTAGTAGAACAATTCCAACTCCACCACAAATCACGGATGTAGAGATTTCGATGAGAATGGAAAATGGAAAAATTATTGCAACCCATGAATATTAATCATCCCCTATCATAATTTGTGTATTGAACTTCTCATAGAACCTCATCATACTTATTATAGTGTAATTTGATGAAATTCATGTCATGGATTGTCTTTCCTTATATAGAGTTGACATAAATTTCCATAAGGGGTAAATCACTCTCCATAAGGATAATCGACCCCAGATTATATACAAGTGAAAGGAGGAGGATGAATCTTCTTTAGCACCATCATCTCAAGCATGGATATTACTACCCTATAAGCATTCATATCTTTCTTAGATGATTGAGTCTAAGGAAGGAACCATCCATAAATACATGCCTATTATAAGGGAATTTGCTGAAGTGTTTCTCGGGGTATTACATTGTCTTTATCCTAGAAGATGTTTTGAATTATCAATTTATGTTATACTTGGGGTGTTTCTAATTTCCAAGAATCCATATAGAATGGATTTTGTGGATCTTGAGGATCTGAAGAAATAGCTACAGGAGAATCTGGATAAAGGGTTTATACGCCCAAGTGATTCACCATGGGGTTCACCATTCCTCTTCATCAACAATAAGGATGGGTCAATCAACCTTTTCATTGATTATTGTGAGCTCAAACAAATCAAGATAAAGAAAAAGTATCATCTTCCCCAAATTGATGACTTGTTTGATCAGCTATGTAGAGAAAAATACTTCTCCAAGGTGGATCTATGGTCAGGATATTATCATGTAAGGGTGAAGAAGGAAGTTATCCCCAAGACTGCTTTTCAAACAAGGTATGGTCACTATGAATTCATATTAATGCCTTTAGGACTCCCTAATCCTCCAGTAATCTTCTTGGACATGATGAATACAGTATTTAAGGATTACCTCAAAAAATATTTTGTACTCTTTATAGATGATATTTTAATATACTCCAAAACCAAGAAGGAGCATGAGGAGCCTCTAAGCACTATACTAGAGACCTTGTGAAAGGAGACGCTCTATGAAAAGTATAGCAAGTGTGAATTTTGGTTGAAGGAAGTCTAATTCTTGTTTAATATCATCACAAGCAATGGGGATATCTGTGGATCCCTCCAGGACATCTTCAATTGAGAGATGGTTGAGGCCAACATCAGTGATGGATATCCATAGCTTCCTGGGGTTAGTTGGATATTATCACCGATTTGTGAGAAATTTATCATGATTTTTAAACCCTCTTACCAAGATAACATAGAAGGGAGTCCAGTTTTCTTGGATTGATGATTGCGAAGAGAGCTTCAAGGAGTTGAAAAGAAGGCTTATCAATGCGATTTTGCTCACATTACCCACATGTGGAGAAAGTTTTGTGGTATTTAGTGATTCTTCAAAGGACCTCGGATTTGTGTTGATGCGAAACGACCAAGTCATTTCCTATGCTTCAAGGAAATTTAATGTTCCTGAGAAAAACTATCCAACACGTGATATGGAGTTGGCTGAAGTGATCTTCTCTTTAAAAATTTAGCGAAATTACCTCTTTGGGGATAAGTGTGAAATATACACATACCAAAAAATCCTCAAGTATATATATTCCAATGAAGATGGTTAGAGCTGATCAAAGACTATGACTACTCAATCCATTACCACCCTGGGAAAGGGAACAAGGTGGTGGATGCTCTAAGTAGAAAGGACCTAGAAATTATATCATTTATGATAATTGAAAAGGATACAATCTTCTTAGATTTGATGAATATGGACATGGGAATCATAAAGAATGGAACATCATCAATCCTTTCTCAAATGATTTCTCAACCATATCTTTTGGAAAGGTTAAAGTGTAACACCCCAAGATTTTATAGTGTGTTATTTCTTCAAAATAATTCAATAACTTTCACTACACGCAACACCAAGTTCAATCGCACCATGACTTACCAAACAAGCTGTTCAAAAGAGGTTATGAATAGTGTTAACTAAATTTTAAACTTTATATAATCCTTATAATTTTAGAATCCATATTATGAGTTTCTTAGACATAATGTAAGAACAAATTCATTTTCAGTATTTCACTTTTACCAAATTTTAATAGTGAACCCTTTTTAGATACTATATTTTAAACTTTTTGACTAAATGGGGACATCAAAAATTTAAAATGAAATATCCCAAGCTTCCACGGTACGCTAGCGTGTGTTGTACGCAACACCGAGTTCTAACACACCGTAACCAATCAAACTAGCCGTTATGAATAGTAATACCTACTTTTTGAAATTATATATATATTATATTTTAAAATGGACTTCATTTTTGGATTCGGAATATCAAATTTAGCCTAAGGTGAAATTTTGGTACATTTCGGATAACTTTCATATTTTGATGAATAGTGAAAATTACTAAATTTTAATTAAAAACAACTTTTTTAATCAAAATAATTAATAGTGATAAACTATGAATTTGAGTGGTTTTAAAGTATATTTAGAATATATTTTTACAATTTAATATAATGTTGGTCATTAGACAAAATTTTACAGTTAAACCGAACATAAACAAGTGTCAATCTTTTGATAGTTATTATCTCTTAAAAACACGCTTTTTGTTTTGACAGCGGGAATTAATTTTAAATTAATTTCTGCCACTTCTGTGTTTTGAATTTAGAAAAATGGATTCCATATTTGGAATCAGGATGTTCAAATTGTGTAAATAGGTAACTTTTATTTTTAGACATTTTGAATAATTACTGCGGTAAATATTTTATTTACCATGGTTAAGGGTAAATCCGGTAAATAAGGGTTAAAAAATAATATTATAATAATACTAAATTACCCTAAAACGTGTCTTAACCCTATTGGTTGATATATGGTCGACCATGGGCATCTTTGTGTCAATTTTGGGACCCCATGGATCCACTTGTAAGTGATAATGACACATTATATTAATAAAGCTAAAATAAAAATAAAAATGGCATAAGCTTACATCTTTTAGAAGAACAATTTTTACATAGGGTTATACATGTTGGATTTTCGATTATAAATATTCATTAGAAAGATAAAATGATTTCCTACATAATGATATTTTATTTATAATTTTTAGACATTAAATAATTTATTTTATTTATGACACAATGATGATGCAGTAATTACTATAATAGTGAAAAATTAAAATAATTGATATTATAAATACCCAAATAAATATAATATGAAACTTTTAATGAATTAAACTAATTTTATAGGATAATATGATATATTAGGATTGATTTAATGAACTTTGTTCGAAGTAATCAATCTGTTAGGAGTTTCACAAAAATCAACTATTGAATAGTGCCAAAATTGACATAAAAGAGTTCTTAAAACAAATATTATATTATTAATTGATATTAAATTCCTAAAAATCTAAGGTTCGGCAAAGAGACTTATATTATGATATGTTCATCATTAATGGACCACTTGGGGGTCGCTTGGATGTACATAGTAAGTTTATTAACCATATTATATAAAAATACAAAGAGACATTGTAAAAGTGAAACTAATTAACTTAGAGTTAATACTTAAAGATAAGGTTAATATAAGTACCCAAACCTGTCTAAATTCTATTGGATGAGTTGTTTTCGACCTATCCCCACCTCATCCTTTGAATAGTCAACTTTGGAGCCTTTGGAAACCGAATATGAATTTATTATAAATTAATATTTCTAGCTTTTCCAAAGGTGCCCCTCACCCCTCTTATAAAAGGGCACTCCTCCTTCTCTTTTCCTCACACCTCTCAAGCCACTTGGCTCGTCCAAACTCTGCCCAACTAAGCTCCCCACATCCCTCTCCTCCTCCTTGAAGCTTCCCCTTAGGCAGAAAGCATTTCAAGAAGTCCTTTGGTTCCAACCAAAGTGAGTTACCTAAATTAAAGGTAACGTTTTCTCTTAAATTATTTTCATTTATTTTGCTTCTCCAACCCCCAAACTCTTTTTATTTCCTTTCTTTTGTAACAACACCAGTATCCTCAATATACTAGGATGTTGTTATAAGAAGGATTAAAACTACACATACACACAACTCCATCTAATGGATGATGAACATAATGTTCCTGTGGATGGCAAACTAACGCCTCACGAAACGATGATTGTTCAAATACATCTTACCACCTCTCATGGTGGCCATTATGATGGAACTGTAATTAAATATGATAATAATGATATATATTTTATATATAAGATTCTGTAATTCCATTTTATTTCATACCATTATCCGTTTCATGTTGTATATACATACGATAATTTCATTTGAGGAAGTGCGGACTACCGCCCCCTTAAAATGATATGACTCGTTCATACCACACATGGAACGTATAAAGGATGGTGTTAATGAACTTAAGTAACATATATAAAATATTATATTATACTGGAATAGTAATATACCTATGTATCATTTGGATTCTATTCTTTTAAAATAAAAATTAAATGGAAGTAGCGTTCGTGCGTACGTACGGACTACCGTCTCCACGAACGCGATGAGATTCATTCTCCATCGTAACCATTAAAGTATAATTATCATTTGATGATTTAAAAATGATGTTTAAGGACTTGATATCATTCTGGATATGAATAATATACAACCTATCCTTTACAAACATGTCTTACGTAACAAAACATATGAAAGAAAACAAGTAAGTTAACACCCGAAACAACGATAATACTAAGATATCAATATTAAAAGATCATATATGATATCATATTAATGTAAATGATTCTTGTATAATTTAATAACAATTATTTCACCATTATACAGGAGGTTAACCTACCCCAACAAAGGAAAAGTACAAGGTAAGGGGTTTTCATCTCACTCCTTATTCCCGTGAGATTCATGTCATATTGCCACCATCACCTTTTGTGTGGTGTATGTACTGCCCATAATTATATTCTTTGTGTAATACACCCTAATTTATGTGTATTTACATATTCATTGTATGATACCTCTTTTATGGATTGTATGTTTCATAAGTTACCAAATTGGTAAGGGTTATTTCACAATCTCTTCATTATCCGAGGTTGTTTATACGTAATAATCTACTGGGATATCTTTATCATCCACATCCATGTTTCTTAAAAATGTATTTCAAAACATTTTTACTATTTACAAGAATATGGGTTAAAGTCATTTATACCCTTGTTTGACTTTTTATAAGAGGTTTATAAAGGAATCTTTCCGTCGTTTTCAAAACAAGGTCCTTTTTAACCTTTTCGACAGAATTGAGGTAAGAATGTTTTTTTTTAACTTATACGGCGGGTGCGGTTATTTTACGCCGTTATAAAATCGTCAAAGCTTTCCTTACAAGCTTACAAGAATATTTTCAAGAAAATGTTTTATTTTATATGGCTCTTAAATGATTTCAAAAATAGAAAGAGATATTTCTCTAAAAAGTGTTTTGATTTCATCTATGTCAACATCCTTTAATGGATTTTACGCTTATTTGAAGTTGATTTATTATAATACAAAACTTCTATATTGTATTGAAGGTTTTGTGATATTTTTGACTGTGGATGTGCTATTTTATACCATTCATAGTTTATGGTGAAACTATTGACATTTCGTATGCTGGTTTTAATCCGAATGTTTATGTTATATTTCAAACTTTTCTTCAGATGAATGTGCTAAACAAGTATGTTCCGGGTTGGGGACCGGTAAAAGTAAGCCCTCCAGGTTGGGGACTGGTAAAAGTAAGCCCTCCAGGTTGGGGACTGGTTAAAGTAAGCCCTCCAGGTTAGGGACTGGTAAAATTATGCCCTCCGGGTTGGTGTCCGGTTATTAGAGGCACTCCGGGTTGGTGTCCGGTTATTAGAGGCACTCCGGGTTGGTGTCCGGTTATTAGAGGCACTCCGGGTTGGGTTCCGGTTAGAAGTAACCCCTAGGTCTTGGGAAGAGGCCTAGACAAAGAAATTAACGTTTAGCATTATGCATTCCAACATTATGAAAGTGGTTATTGATATTGAATGTGATTATTCGATTAGTAGAATATCCATGTGAACAAGTAAATGGCATTATTTCATTTTACTTTTGCCATACTATGTTGAAGTTCAATTTTAAAAGGATTTTGTTTTAGTAATTCATTGCCTTAAATGTTTACGCTTATTTTGAATGTTCCGCTATATTGTTATCCTTACTGGGCATTTGAGCTCACCCCTTTTCTATGTTTTATTTTTTTTTTCCCAGGTAGTGAAGAAGTAAATTATGAATGACTTGCAGGGATATTATGAGGGGTTAATAGTGTGGATATGAAGACTTTGTTGTTGTAGTAGTTTTTCACTTTGAAATGTAATGTAAAACTTTATGATTATATCTAGTGTTTCCAAGGCTACTAAACCAATCGGTCTTTCGGGATTTGATCTTTCTTGTGATCATGCCAATGTTACGAAGTAATGCACCGACTCTGGGTAACTGGGGTCGGGGCGTTACAGTTGGTATCAGAGGAAGTTTAGTACAAACCTTGGAAACTAGATTTAGGTAAACTCTGATTAGAGCACGTAGACCTAAGATGAACTTTGAGGATTAGTATGGAATAACTTCCTAGAATTTTGGTATTGTAGAGATTTTGTGAGTTTTCCGAGCAATACATCCCTGTCTGGATACGAGCAGGTAGAGGCGGCTCTGGCACAGATGTACCTAGGGGTAAAACCCGAAAACACCGCTTTGATCTAGACTCGAACGGGAACTGGTGCACGACAACGGGCCTTGCTGCACTCTTGGTTACGACACTCCCGGGGGATATGCTTTGGATAACTCTCATTTTCTTTACAAATCATTATGAAGGGTTTATGAGTATATACTTCCTCAAAGAAAACATTTTTATGATTATGGATTATATCCATAAATAGTTCAATTTATGTTAAGTGTTTTATAAGTATGGGATTATGTATTTTGATTCATAAACTGATCTAGTTTATGCCATTGTTTAGAAATGGCGCCCAGTAGAAGGAATGAGAACTCCAGAAATGCACATGATCCAAAGAGAAGGAAGGATCATATCTTTCATGGTCTTAAGCTAGAATTGATAAGAGAAATAGTCTCCCATGTATTATCATCATATGAAGAAATAATATCATGTGTTGATAAGATAAGTAAAGAGTTTACTGAGTCCTATGGCTTTGAAGGGAAGCAAGAGAAGAAAATGATGGAAGAGAGAAAGATGGATAAAGGGAAGAGTGAAAAGAAGAATTTTCCCATATGTGGTAACTGTGGAAAGAAACAGCCTGGAACTTTCCTGAAAGGAATGGGAGTTTGTTATAAGTGTGGAGGAAAAGGGCACAATGTACGTGACTGCAAGGGTAAGAAAATGGTTTTAAATGTACAATGCTTCATTTGCAAGGAGTTTGGACACTACGTGAACCTATGCCCCAGTCATCAGACTATGCCGCAAATGATGCTATTGGATAATAATCAAGTTATGATACTACCATAGATGAAGAGGAATGATTAGAGTTCTTATGTTGATTATGCCAATTGAGTGTTGTATCAACAATGTACTTGTTATAATAATTATGGAGTATATAAGGATTGTACTGCAGTACTATTTCATTAAGGACTTGAGATTGTGTGGAACAAAGAAAAGTGACTCAATAGCAGGATAAATTTTTGGAAAATATATGGTTGAGAGAAAGATAAACCATAATATGGTTCTGATACCGAGTTAGTGATTTTAGAATAATACATGATTGATTTGGATAAATTATATTGGATATTCTTGACTACCTTGGAACTGATTAATGATCTGTATATTCCATTATTGTTGGGGTTTAAAACATTTTTGGATTGATGAAGTATATCCATCATTCTATATGGAATAGGGGAGCGTGAATGTAATCAATAAGGAATATGGTAATTCAGGATGTTTCAGTGTATTAAAAGAATACAAGATGAAGGTATTCATATGCTATTATGGGGTAAAAAGGATCTACATTATTCTTACCTTCCTTATAAATGTTGGACTGTGAGTTTGGACAGAAGTATTTTGGATAGTTCTAGTTTGGATTATTTTGGATTGCCATAAAAGGACAACCCGGAGGTCGGGCGGCAACCCGTCGCGTCCGGCAAGGCTGCGAGACTTGAACCCGCAACCGAAGGGCGACAAGGGTGTATCACCTACCACTAGCCCACGAGATGTCTTGGATTAAATAATGTAGTTTTTTTTAAAAGATCTGGTAGATGAATTATAAATTAATTTATTTTGGAACCCTATACGAATAGTATAAATAGAAATTTTTTTTACGTTCTATTATCTTTTAGAGTGAAAGATGAGTTTGTGGTAGAAATTTATTAATGGATAAAACTCTAATTATAAAGTAAGTATATCCCCTTATGATCTTAGCCAATCTCATAAATAAATTACTCAACATTAAGAAAAGCAACTTAGAACAAAAATGTTTTCCTAGATGGTACCTTAAATCATCACTAATTTATGGATTTGGGATTGTTGGCATTTTCATAGCCATGTCCTCTACCACTCTCCATCAGATAATTGATGGTTAGATTTCTCCTCCATATCCATATTTTCTTATATGGAACCCTAGTATGTGTTATTTTCGGTAATCTTCATACTTTCCACTCTTTATTTTAAATAGAGGCCTCATTAATTCATTTTTCGATGTGGGATTTCAACTAAGATATTTCGAAACGTCAAAAATGTGTTATCCTAATACCCTATGTTTTGTTGAACCGATGGTATTTCAAATCATCATAGATTGATGAATTCAAGGACCTCAATTTCATACTTGTTTGTGATTGATGACCTCAATCACTACCTATAAATATTTACGTTTTTCCTCCAATTATATGTCGCTAAATTACCACCAATGTTCTCCGAATCGAGATCATAATTTGGTGGTGACCCTTTCATTTCTCTTTTCCTCATATTAAGACTAAATTTTAGTAACCCAATTTCCGATGTGGGTTTTCCCACAAATATATTTTCTATTTTCAACCTTTTATTTTTGAAGAACAATTTCAAATTGCGAGGACGCAATTTATTGAAGGAGGGGAGAATGTAACACCCCAAGATTTTATAGTGTGTTATTTCTTCAAAATAATTCAATAACTTTCACTACACGCAACACCAAGTTCAATCGCACCATGACTTACCAAACAAGCTGTTCAAAAGAGGTTATGAATAGTGTTAACTAAATTTTAAACTTTATATAATCCTTATAATTTTAGAATCCATATTATGAGTTTCTTAGACATAATGTAAGAACAAATTCATTTTCAGTATTTCACTTTTACCAAATTTTAATAGTGAACCCTTTTTAGATAATATATTTTAAACTTTTTGACTAAATGGGGACATCAAAAATTTAAAATGAAATATCCCAAGCTTCCACGGTACGCTAGCGTGTGTTGTACGCAACACCGAGTTCTAACACACCGTAACCAATCAAACTAGCCGTTATGAATAGTAATACCTACTTTTTGAAATTATATATATATATTATATTTTAAAATGGACTTCATTTTTGGATTCGGAATATCAAATTTAGCCTAAGGTTAAATTTTGGTACATTTCGGATAACTTTCATATTTTGATGAATAGTGAAAATTACTAAATTTTAATTAAAAACAACTTTTTTAATCAAAATAATTAATAGTGATAAACTATGAATTTGAGTGGTTTTAAAGTTTATTTAGAATATATTTTTACAATTTAATATAATGTTGGTCATTAGACAAAATTTTACAGTTAAACCGAACATAAACAAGTGTCAATCTTTTGATAGTTATTATCTCTTAAAAACACGCTTTTTGTTTTGACAGCGGGAATTAATTTTAAATTAATTTCTGCCACTTCTGTGTTTTGAATTTAGAAAAAAGGATTCCATATTTGGAATCAGGATGTTCAAATTGTGTAAATAGGTAACTTTTATTTTTAGACATTTTGAATAATTACTGCGGTAAATATTTTATTTACCATGGTTAAGGGTAAATCCGGTAAATAAGGGTTAAAAAATAATATTATAATAATACTAAATTACCCTAAAACGTGTCTTAACCCTATTGGTTGATATATGGTCGACCATGGGCATCTTTGTGTCAATTTTGGGACCCCATGGATCCACTTGTAAGTGATAATGACACATTATATTAATAAAGCTAAAATAAAAATAAAAATGGCATAAGCTTACATCTTTTAGAAGAACAATTTTTACATAGGGTTATACATGTTGGATTTTCGATTATAAATATTCATTAGAAAGCTAAAAAGATTTCCTACATAATGATATTTTATTTATAATTTTTAGACATCAAATAATTTATTTTATTTATGACACAATGATGATGCAGTAATTACTATAATAGTGAAAAATTAAAATAATTGATATTATAAATACCCAAATAAATATAATATGAAACTTTTAATGAATTAAACTAATTTTATAGGATAATATGATATATTAGGATTGATTTAATGAACTTTGTTCGAAGTAATCAATCTGTTAGGAGTTTCACAAAAATCAACTATTGAATAGTGTCAAAATTGACATAAAAGAGTTCTTAAAACAAATATTATATTATTAATTGATATTAAATTCCTAAAAATCTAAGGTTCGGCCAAGAGACTTATATTATGATATGTTCATCATTAATGGACCACTTGGGGGTCGCTTGGATGTACATAGTAAGTTTATTAACCATATTATATAAAAATACAAAGAGACATTGTAAAAGTGAAACTAATTAACTTAGAGTTAATACTTAAAGATAAGGTTAATATAAGTACCCAAACCTGTCTAAATTCTATTGTATGAGTTGTTTTCGACCTATCCCCACCTCATCCTTTGAATAGTCAACTTTGGAGCCTTTGGAAACCGAATATGAATTTATTATAAATTAATATTTCTAGCTTTTCCAAAGGTGCCCCTCACCCCTCTTATAAAAGGGCACTCCTCCTTCTCTTTTCCTCACACCTCTCAAGCCACTTGGCTCGTCCAAACTCTGCCCAACTAATCTCCCCACATCCCTCTCCTCCTCCTTGAAGCTTCCCCTTAGGCAGAAAGCATTTCAAGAAGTCCTTTGGTTCCAACCAAAGTGAGTTACCTAAATTAAAGGTAACGTTTTCTCTTAAATTATTTTCATTTATTTTGCTTCTCCAACCCCCAAACTCTTTTTATTTCCTTTCTTTTGTAACAACACCAGTATCCTCAATATACTAGGATGTTGTTATAAGAAGGATTAAAACTACACATACACACAACTCCATCTAATGGATGATGAACATAATGTTCCTGTGGATGGCAAACTAACGCCTCACGAAACGATGATTGTTCAAATACATCTTACCACCTCTCATGGTGGCCATTATGATGGAACTGTAATTAAATATGATAATAATGATATATATTTTATATATAAGATTCTGTAATTCCATTTTATTTCATACCATTATCCGTTTCATGTTTTATATACATACGATAATTTCATTTGAGGAAGTGCGGACTACCGCCCCCTTAAAATGATATGACTCGTTCATACCACACATGGAACGTATAAAGGATGGTGTTAATGAACTTAAGTAACATATATAAAATATTATATTATACTGGAATAGTAATATACCTATGTATCATTTGGATTCGATTCTTTTAAAATAAAAATTAAATGGAAGTAGCGTTCGTGCGTACGTACGGACTACCGTCTCCACGAACGCGATGAGATTCATTCTCCATCGTAACCATTAAAGTATAATTATCATTTGATGATTTAAAAATGATGTTTAAGGACTTGATATCATTCTGGATATGAATAATATACAACCTATCCTTTACAAACATGTCTTACGTAACAAAACATATGAAAGAAAACAAGTAAGTTAACACCCGAAACAACGATAATACTAAGATATCAATATTAAAAGATCATATATGATATCATATTAATGTAAATGATTCTTTTATAATTTAATAACAATTATTTCACCATTATACAGGAGGTTAACCTACCCCAACAAAGGAAAAGTACAAGGTAAGGGGTTTTCATCTCACTCCTTATTCCCGTGAGATTCATGCCATATTGCCACCATCACCTTTTGTGTGGTGTATGTACTGCCCATAATTATATTCTTTGTGTAATACACCCTAATTTATGTGTATATTCATTGTATGATACCTCTTTTATGGATTGTATGTTTCATAAGTTACCAAATTGGTAAGGGTTATTTCACAATCTCTTCATTATCCGAGGTTGTTTATACGTAATAATCTACTGGGATATCTTTATCATCCACATCCATGTTTCTTAAAAATGTATTTCAAAACATTTTTAATATTTACAAGAATATGGGTTAAAGTCATTTATACCCTTGTTTGACTTTTTATAAGAGGTTTATAAAGGAATCTTTCCGTCGTTTTCAAAACAAGGTCCTTTTTAACCTTTTCGACAGAATTGAGGTAAGAATGTTTTTTTTAACTTATACGGCGGGTGCGGTTATTTTACGCCGTTATAAAATCGTCAAAGCTTTCCTTACAAGCTTACAAGAATATTTTCAAGAAAATGTTTTATTTTATATGGCTCTTAAATGATTTCAAAAATAGAAAGAGATATTTCTCTAAAAAGTGTTTTGATTTCATCTATGTCAACATCCTTTAATGGATTTTACGCTTATTTGAAGTTGATTTATTATAATACAAAACTTCTATATTGTATTGAAGGTTTTGTGATATTTTTGACTGTGGATGTGCTATTTTATACCATTCATAGTTTATGGTGAAACTATTGACATTTCGTATGCTGGTTTTAATCCGAATGTTTATGTTGTATTTCATACTTTTCTTCAGATGAATGTGCTAAACAAGTATGTTCCGGGTTGGGGACCGGTAAAAGTAAGCCCTCCAGGTTGGGGACTGGTAAAAGTAAGCCCTCCAGGTTGGGGACTGGTTAAAGTAAGCCCTCCAGGTTAGGGACTGGTAAAAGTATGCCCTCCGGGTTGGTGTCCGGTTATTAGAGGCACTCCGGGTTGGTGTCCGGTTATTAGAGGCACTCCGGGTTGGTGTCCGGTTATTAGAGGCACTCCGGGTTGGGTTCCGGTTAGAAGTAACCCCTAGGTCTTGGGAAGAGGCCTAGACAAAGAAATTAACGTTTAGCATTATGCATTCCAACATTATGAAAGTGGTTATTGATATTGCATGTGATTATTCGATTAGTAGAATATCCATGTGAACAAGTAAATGGCATTATTTCATTTTACTTTTGCCATACTATGTTGAAGTTCAATTTTAAAAGGATTTTGTTTTAGTAATTCATTGCCTTAAATGTTTACGCTTATTTTGAATGTTCCGCTATATTGTTATCCTTACTGGGCATTTGATCTCACCCCTTTTCTATGTTTTATTTTTTTTTCCCAGGTAGTGAAGAAGTAAATTATGAATGACTTGCAGGGATATTATGAGGGGTTAATAGTGTGGATATGAAGACTTTGTTGTTGTAGTAGTTTTTCACTTTGAAATGTAATGTAAAACTTTATGATTATATCTAGTGTTTCCAAGGCTACTAAACCAATCGGTCTTTCGGGATTTGATCTTTCTTGTGATCATGCCAATGTTACGAAGTAATGCACCGACTCTGGGTAACTGGGGTCGGGGCGTTACATAAAGGATGCTCAAAAGGATGATGTGGTAATTTAGAAGAAAGATGAAACTATCAGAAAAGGTAAATCCTCAGAGTTCAATGTTAATGAAGAATGAATTGTGAGATTTTGTTCAAGACTATGTGTTCCATAAAATCCATAGTTAAAGAAAGAACATTTTGATGATTCATGTAGTTCAAATTTCTCCATTCACCTAGGAAGCACTAATATTTATTAAGATCTCTGAGATCTTTATTGGTGGGATAACATGAAGAAGGATATCGTTGAGTATACATCAAAGTGCCTGGTATGTCAGCAAGTGAAGTCTCAAAGGAAGAATTCTAAGGGGATGTTGTAACCATTACCCATACCAACATGGAAATGGGAGAACATCACCATAGACTTTGTCACAGGAATTCCAAAGACATCCAAAGGAAACAATGCTCTCTGGGTTGTTTTGGATCATCTTACAAAGATTGCACACCTCATTGCAATTCGATATGATTTATCATTGGATAAACTGGTAAAGATATATATCAGAGAAGTGGTAAGGTTGCATGGATTACAACTTTCTATTGTATATGATTAAGATCCAAGATTCACCTATATATTTTGGAAGAGTCTTCAACATGATCTGAATACTGAGCTGAACATCAGTACAACTTATCATCCTCAAACTAATGGACAATCTGAGCAGACTATCTAAACACTTGAGGACATGTTGAGAGAATAATCAAAAGACTTAAAAGGAGAATGATATTTACATTTTCCTCTGGTAGATTTCTCTTACAATAACTATTTCCACTCAAGCATCCAAATGGCTCTTTATAAAGCCCTGTTTGGGAAGAGGTGCAGAACTCCAGCATCTTGGGATGAAGTTGGGGAATGAAAACTCTTAGGTCCATAAATTGAATAAATGGTGGAGAAGGTTAAGATTATCCGGTAGCACATTAAAGAAACTCATATTCAACAAAAGTTCTATGCTGATAATCATTGACAAGACCTAGATTTCCATATCTAATACATGGTATTCCTCTACATATCACTATAGAAGAGATTTATGGTATTTGGGAAGAAGGGACATCTTAGTCAAAGGTACATCGGCCCTTTTGAGATACTTGATCGCATTGGAGAAGTGGCCTATTGACTATCACTCCCACCGAACCTATCTTAAGTAACTGATATATTCCATGTATCACTATTATGGAAGTACATACCTAACCCATCGCATGTACTCAATCCATAGCTGGTACCATTGGATAATGACCTCTCCTATGAAGAGAACACGGTAAAGATATTATAACGTATGGAAAAATTTCTAATAACAAATACAATTCCCCTCATGAAAGTGTTGTGGAGAAAACACAAGTTTGGAGAAGCAATTTGGGAACTAGAGGAAGTGATGAAATAGAGTTACCCTCATCTGTTTTAGTGTGGTAAAAGCAAATTTTGAGGAAAAAATTTATTAAGGGGGGAAGATTGTAATGACCCATAATTTTTCTAATGAAAATTCCTCTTGATCTGATTAAGTGTATGATTATATAATATGGTTATATAAAACATATGAACTTCTTTGGTTTTATATTTTTGGATTTTAAAATACCATTAAGAATTTTTACCATTGTTAATATAGTTATTGAACAGTGATCACATGATTAGTATAAATATAGGAATTTAACAAATTCAATTTACTCAAACAAAACAAGTGATGTACTCATCCTGTATAATTCTTCCATATAAAGCCCATTTTTCAGAGCTTATAAAGGATGTGGCCTCACTAGGATTTTCTCTTGACCAAGCCCAAGCCAAGATTCAATACGTTAAGCTCAAATGGAACCACCTACGGGAGAAGTGGAAGTTGATAGAGATTACCACCCGAGCTATGTTATCCGAGCAACCCAAGGACTCTATCACCATAAAACACCTTACCCTTAGGTCTTAATCAGGTGTTATAAGGGGTTATGTAACAAGACTCTAGCACCATGATTGTGTGCCTTATTTTTTTATAAATAATATACATTTATTTTGTAAACGGTTTTTAAAACACTAATAGTATTTTTAGTTAAGAAATATATTTTGATGAATTAATGGATTTTTTTGAATTAAATAATATTTTAATATAATATTATTAATAAATTAATTTTTATTCAATATAAATTATCGTATATTTTTTTATGAATACAATTGTAATTTTTATCAAGGTTTGAAAGTTGTTTTTGTCAAAACCCATGATTTTTTTATAAATGTCGGTTTTTATTTTAAAAGTAATAAATCATATATTTATAAAATTAGTTAGATAAAATTAATATTATTTTTTGGATCAGGGTCTCAAAATTATCCATTAGTAAATTTTTCATAATTTTCTGAGACAGTCGAATTTTTGGGTAAAAATTAAATACTATTTAAATATATAATGTGTTTTATGACATCATAATGACCCAATAGTGATGTAAGAAAATTATATAAAAAGTTTTTTTGTAAAATATATGTTTTAGTTTTAATATAATTCAATTTTATTTTTTTTATTAATTGTATGGTTCCTTAGTGGACCCTCCAAGACTTATAAAACATTTTAACTTTTAAAATGATTTCCTTGAGAGTGTGACTCACATCCACATAAGAAAGCGTGATATTTTAAGAATTTAGTCCATTTCCATTATAAACTAATTTTTTCCACTCCCCTTTGGAAAAAACCATGGGCAAAAGCAATGGGTTGGTTTGTGGTTTTGATTTGTTTAATGTGTGGTGTCCAAAACCTAAAAAATAAAGAATTCCCTCTATTTTCTTATATAAACCCACCCAAGCTCCCACATTTCTTCACTCAAAACATTGGAGAACGTCCCTAATCTTACCTCCTCTCTCTATTATCCGACCAATATGCTCCAATCTCCCAATAATCCTCTATCAAGCCCCTCCCAAGCCTTTGGGATCACCCATCCAAGTAAGGGATTTCTTTTTTTCTCATTTTTGTCCAAATTTAATTATATTATTATACCATTTTGTTTTAAATTAAAAATGTTGGGGTATGATTTCTCACCTCCCCCATACTTCCATAATTATGTTTTAATGATGATATATCTATTTCTCTCTCATTGATACCTCCCATGTACACGTGTTACCATGCTGAAATTCTATAAGGAATTTCTCTCTTCTCATTTACATTCAAGAAATTATTTTGTATTATGAATCAAAATTTCATTACATATGTTGGGACATGTATGTATATGACCCCTTACTATCCATTTCATGCACATATTATGATACACCCCTTTATCTCTCATCAACCATTTTTATGAATTCTTATGTCATGTTGTTGTGTTGCCGAAACTGCACCGTGATTTTCCAAGACAAAGTCATTATGTAGTGAATACCATGCCCATTTATCTTTCAGTAGTATTCACCTTTATGAAAATTTACATATTGTTTATAGAATTTTCATATATGAATTTCACATTCCTTTATCATGAAATAAATGATTATGTTTAATGAATTCATGTTATATGATCCATGTGGAATATTTATGCGTGGAATGAAATGATTAAGAAGAGTGCGCCCAGGTAGTGCTCAAATGCGTTGGGTAAAGATTTGTATCATGATACATCATGTGTTATGAGGCTTTACTCATTATAATTAAATTTTAATGAGGGTTTACTCATGTTCTATCTGCAATGAGACTTGGATCGTGCTAATATCATGTTAAATGTTGTTTCCACATTTCCATGTTATGAAAATCATGCTTTGTCATGCCTTTATGTTCATTTTCTCTTATGATCCATTGATATTTATCTTTCTTAACATGTACTATATTCTTTATTACATGCCTTTCTTACTACCTTACTTGTATTTATAGCTCACCATTTTCACATGTATGTCCTCAGGTTATTCTATGCAATGCTATGTTCAAGGGAATGTTGTGGTCATGCAAAGGAAGTTTTCAATAAGGATGATGTATTTTTATGCCTTAAGTTGTCATGTAATATCTCTAATTTCCCAATACACTAGACCTCTCCATCCTTATAGTTGTCTTAAGTGTAATTTTTTGTAATAAATCATGTTTAAGTGAGTAATTAAGAGTAGGTTTGTTATATTAATGATGAAAAAAGAAGTCCACATCAAACAATATTCTTACAAAAGGAATCTCAGTCCATAAGACCAAAAATTGGGAAGCTTGGGGCTAGACCTGAAGATAAAATGTTTGATCATTCCTATGTATCCCATAAAAATTGGAATCAAGAAATATGTAGTTCTTGAATTCCATGTAGTTTAACATCATAAATTAAGGATGTATACAGAAGAACAAGGTTCTAAAAGGAATGTGCATGTTATTATAAATCATACTCGACATGAAGGAGGATAGGAGAGGTCCACACCACACCGTGCACAATCCCAAGGGTGAACCTCGTGCTAAGGGGATGGAAAGGATCAAGGGACCTGGGGCAGGACCCAAAGACAAAATTTATGGGTGTTCCTATGTATCTCATAAGGATGGAAATCAAGCTACACATAGTTCTTGCAATATTGTATAGTTTAATGTAATGTGTTAAGGATGTAAGGTAAAGGGGATGTTTTGGAGTGAGGGCCACATGGTGCAGCTATTGTAAACTCTACATGAATGAAGAAAAAATATGTCCACATTATACCATATGTATCCCTTCAAGATAACTAAACCCAGAGGGGGAACTAAGGATATTGAAATATTTACTGGGTTGGACCTTAAGACAAAAAGTATGGGTGTTCCTATATATCCCATATGGATGGAAATCAAGCCACATGTAGTTCTATAAATTCCATGTCATTAAACATCATGCAGTAAGGACAAGGAAAGGAAGATATTCCTAAAGAGGATACATGATGCAGTACTTGAAAGCCCGATGTGAATGAGAACAAAATAATCCCATATAGATTCATGTGAACTGGGATACTTAGGCCGAGAGGCCTGAAGAGAAGAAAAAATGTTTTTACCTGGGTCTGGACCTAAAGGCAAAGTGTTTAGGTGCTCATACGTATCCCATAAGGATTGGAATTAATCCATACATAGTTCTTAAGATGATGTGTATTTTAACGTCATGGGATAAGGTTGAAAAAGATCTTAGTTTTAGGTCATAGAGCTCAGAGCGTAGATTCCTATTTTAATGTCGTGTGTGAGGGATAGAAGTGCAGATAAAGGTGTATCACATTACCCTATATTTGGGATACAATGGGATGGAAAAAATGAAAGAGGATAAATTATAACCATGTTATCAAAACAATATCCATATCATGTGATCTGGAATGAGAAAAAACAATTGAAAATCGACCACTGACCATATTCACAATGTGGGACTTGTATCAAATTGTCATTCAAGACCCTTTGGGATGTTGGACCAGAATGGTAGGTGAGGAAAAGTGGAATGAGATGTGGCCATTAGGGGGTCCTTTTGGATATAAAATATAGTGAATTCCCCAATGAAGGGAACACATTAGGCATGGTGGTACCAGTGCAGTTTAATGTCTTGAGGTAAGGATGAGGGTTATATTAGTTTAAGGTTTTAGAGAATGGACCATTAGGATTGTTTACTGGTTGTAGTTTATCATCATGTGGGATGAGGTTTATGGGTAATTTTACATCATGAAAAGGATGAATCATGAAGTTTAACATCATGTGGTAAGGACAGAAAAAATATTAGTTTAAGGTCATAGAACTCAGAATATAAGGTGTATTCACCGTTTGCATTTTATCATCATGAAGGATGAAAGGGGTCTAAGATTAAGGTCATAGATACAATACTATTTGTAGTTTGTCATCATACATGATGAAAGGGACCACTCAGATAAAGTAATTCTTGAGGAATTTGGCATTGGTAGGAGGAGTGATTTGCTCAACATCCATGGTGACCAGGGAGTATGCACCATTGGGGTGAACCCTGTGAATGATAATATTTGGTGGCTTCTTTATAAGTATCATTGTCATTCTCAAGTCCAATACCGTGTCACTTTGAAGGAAGTAATGGCGAATAAATTTTTTTTATTGAAATCTCTAGTTGTCTTGTTCTGATGCCTCTCTAGATTGTATAAGGCACGATGCCTATTCTCATTATGGGCTTCCAGTTCATCCAAATGAACTTCTGATACATTTTCTGATGTCTTATGATCATAGAAATTTGTGTGGAGTGAGAAAAACTGAATATTGAAGGGAATAAACACCTCTATTTCATACACCATGGAATATGAGGCCACTAGGGTGGAATTACGTGTTGTCATCCAGTAATCCCAGAGAGCGTTGGGAATCATTTCCAGACAACTCTTCTTTCTCTAACCAACCATCTTCTGCAATATGTTAGAGAGGGTTTTGGTGAATGCCTAAGTCTATCCATTTTCTTATACATGATAGAAACAGGTATGATTAGAATAGATATTGTACTTGGTGTACAATTTTTTCAGCTCATCTACCTAGAAGTTTGTGTTATTAATGGTGAGGATGGCATGAGGGACTTTGAATCGGTAGATGATATTAGAGCTCATGAAATAAATGATAGAGCATTCCTTTACTTCCTTTAGTGGAATTAACTCTACCCACTTGGAAAATAAATACATAGAGGTCATGATGAACCTACACTGGGGAGTTGTTATCCGTGGATATTGTCACACAACATTGAGTCCCTAGACCGCAAAGGGCCAAGAGTACTTCGTAGTATAAAGAGGCTCTGGCAACCGATGCACAAAATTAGAATTAATATGGAATGCATGGAACCTCTTGAAAAACTTGATATAGCCATGGATCATGGTGGGAAATAAATAGACCAACCTTTAGATTCGATGAGAGGGTTTCATCCCTAGGTAATGATCTCCACAGGAACTAGTATAAACTTCTTTCATAACCTAGGAAATCTATCTCTTGAATGCAACAGAGTAGAACCCCCATGAAACCTGCTTCTGTAGAGGATCTGCTCAAGACTGGGACCACTCTAGAGGGTTAAATTCACTACACATTATCAGACTCACTCAATTTTGGCTGTATCTGTCGGGAGATTTCCATGTTGGATCTACTCAATTAAATGAGTTATCCAATTCCAGGTCTCTTATAGTACTGTGGAAGGGGGGCCTAGAGGTCCTGATGTGGATGCACCAGTGGTGGTATGACTTAACTACAAACTATTTTCATCGTCCGTAGTGATGGGATCGATGAATCTTTGATGCATCACATGGATAATCAAATCATCTTGGTTAGGCTCTTCAAGAGATGCAAAAATTCTTTCCAAGGCATCATCTTGACCATTCTTCTGTCGAAGAACATTAATGACCTCTGTATGGGAAGGTAACTGGGACATTAACTAGAGAGTGTGGTCTAATAGGGGTACAAGATCTATCTTCCTCATGACGTGGTCACTATTGATCTTCTTGATGACTAGCTCAGAGTCCCCTTTCACATGTAAGTGGTGAATATCAATATCAAGGTATATCTTGAGAAAAGTGATAAGGTCCTGATACTCTATTTCATTATTGGTGCAACCTTCTGAAAAAAAGAACGAATAGGATAGAAATTTTCTCCTTGATCGAAATGGGATGATGGGATGTTGTTTTCTCCTTCAGTGGATTCCTCCTCAAAATTCGTCTCCTAGTCCAAGTCTCCCTTAAAGACTAAGACGTTGTTCATGAAACAATTAACAATGCCATATCTTTGTGGATTCTGATTAATTACGCTACTAATTTCATGACATTTCAAAGGTTTCATGTTAGGGTAGCGACCTTCAGTCAGGATAGTAGTCGTGTTGGGCATTGTTGTCATGTTTGGAAACTAAAACACTGGTACACTTGGATTTTCCCTTATAAGAGGGATTCTCAAGGGCACGAGAGCCTAAGGCATCCCATGTTGAATGAGGGGAATTGTATTCTATGTGCATGTATTCAAGGTTTTCCTCATATTACCACATTTAACAGGGTGTGTACCACATGTTTAGCATCTAGCGAAGATGAATTGGACTGATCAGAATGCTTATGAAAGTGAATCAAATAGGTACATCCCTATAAGGGATAACCTATAAATATTGCTGGATGTGTGGATCAAAATTACCAATAAGGATAGACCCATGATGGTGTGTCCAAAAAATGGGAAGGCTTCACAAAATTAAGGCTGATCTGGACACCACAAAGGCAGATTAGAGGATTTTGGGTCCCAGAAAAGGGGACACCATGGTTTTCCATTGGTTAATATTGAACCTCATGAAGGCTTCCTATGTAACCTTTTTAGAATATAGGGATCAAAACCCACGTAGTTTGATTGGGTGAGTCATGGTATCATGGTGTACATAATGGAAAACAACCCAGAAGCATGTTGGCGATTACGCGTGGTTAGCAGCCTGGGTGCTATAAGGAGCAATGAGATGAATGGGGATTACACATGGTTAGCTTCCCAGATGGATGGCATGATTTCACCATTGTGTTATGACACCGGTAAAATTAGGATAAATATGGATGAAGTGTCAAATGGTGAAATGAATGGGGATGGAACCGAGAACCGGTGTGAAGGTGATGGTATTGGGCTTTAACCAAGTGAGGTTTTCTATTTCTTCAAGATGAAGGGAAACAAAGCCATGTAGTTCTAGAAATGGGGTGATGATTCACCTTAGGAGAAAGCTTGTGAGAATGGATGCATGGATTAGGACCCAAATGAATGGAACCAATGGGCTAAGTCATGATCTTCCCGAGACACAAAGGCCCGAGGGAGAGACCAGGATAAGGTGTGTGTTGGGCTTTCACCTATAGGAGGGTTCCTACATCCCTAGCCAAAAAAGGGAAGAGATCAAAGTTCACATAGTTCAAGAATGGGGCATATAATTTGAGTGTATATAAAAGAAAACAACCTGAAGACCTATTGGGTCTTACACATTGTTATAAGCCCATATTAAGAGGGACACTCTTGGTTAGAGGAGTATGGATTGAGTGCGGGACTTATGCACTAAGAGAGACTAGATATTGGTCTAACACCACTAAGGGGTGGACCAAAGATGTGGGTCCCAACCAAGGGGAGAATGAATTTTACCAGTGTTTTGGGTTGAACCTCAGGGAGGCTTCCTATGTACCCTATCTGGGATACATCAATAAAAACCCACGTATGAAATCATATAGTTTAACTTAATCTGGTATGAAATGGGAATACAGTTTAATTTCATGTGGGTTGAGGGTGAAGCGACATAAATTGGTCAGGACTGATTGGTGGTGGGCTTGAACCTTAGAGGGGATTCCTACGTATCCTCATGCTAGGGAATAAAAGACCACATAGTTTGGTGGAGATAGGAATGAATCTTACATGATAAGAAAGCCCAAAGAGGATTCCATGGTTGATGCTTAATCTAAGCCCACATGAGTCATGATTGGTGTGAGAAACAATAGGTAGCAATAGACCATATGACCTATTGGAAAAATGGTGAATCTATGAGGATTAGATCAGGGATAACATGTGGTTAGCGGCCCAAGGAGAGGAATATTGGGAAACTCTTGGAGGGTATCCTGATGTATGAGGAGGATATGGACATCGTACAGGGAGAACCCTACCAAAGTTTGTTGGGTATTATGCAAAGGATACCCAAGGAACACATGGGTACAAAGAGTAGTGGGATGAGAGGAGTGAGAGGGTGTTGGTGCCCATCCCCTTTAGGGTCCTCTTAGGCTTGTCACTTATGTGGTGTTCGCATTTTAACATCATATGTTGAGCATGTGGGATTTCTTGGTAGTCTAACATCCTGTAGCTCAGATGATGAGGACTCACTCTTCACCCCTAGGACTTACATAACTTGTACTAACCCACACATGGGGAAGGGAAGGCACAAGCAATGCTATGGGTTAATGAGGTTGTGGAGTGATTCATTGAGGGGTCAATGTTGGTGTGTCTATGAAAAGAATCAATAGTTGTTAGCATGCCTATGCGAAGAATAATGGGGTTGATAAATGTAACACAAAACACCACTTAAGGGAATAAGAAATCACTACACACAAGCCTGGAGGGCACATGGAGGAAGTACGCGCAAGATAGGGGTGTTTCAAACAATAGAGGCTCAAACATGGTGCTTTAGGGTAAGTACAACACATGGAGAACATAAGAAGGGGTGCACAAAAGATTGAAGTATTCCGTTCAAGATCGGATTCTATGTACTGAATGAGGGAAGGTACGCAAGATCAGAGTTTGAACAAAAAATGAGGGTTTAGGGTTGAAATATGAATTGCAGAAGGTAAAATATTGCACACAAGAATTATACTTTGTGTGAAATTGACTTAGATTAAAATAATATGGGCAAGGATCAAGACCTGGTGAGCCCACCTGAAGGAGGAGATATGTCGTACAAGATCCAAAACCTTGAGGCCATGTCTTTTATTCAGTTGTAGAAGGGATGGTCTTAGGCGTATGATAGCAAAGTTTCTTCTTCTGGAATTGTCCCCTGAAGGGTGAGGGTAAACTTATATTTATAGGAAACAATACTAGCGGTAGCACACATTGAGGTCTATGTGGAAGAGGCATTTGATGTCGCATTGGGCACACAAGATCTTATACACAGTCTATTTTCTTACACACTAGCCTGATTTCTTTATCACCTCTAACATGGAAATTTTTTTGAAGGTCGTCGTGGAAGAATCCATTTGACATCCCATTGGGTGCACAAGTTCTTGTGCATGGATTTCCATCAGGAAAACTGACCTCAAATCTTGTGCATGCCTCCCTTGGGCACCTTGGGATCATCTGCTGATTCAAAATATACCTTCAGTTTGCTTAAATATTTTTTTTTCACAACCTTAAATGGAATTCATCACCAAAAGTATTGATTTCATATATGGAACTCATATGAGAGGACATACACATTAGATCTTTCAATGTATAAGAATCTTGGAAACTTAGAGGAATCATCTGAGATACTCCCTCAATCAAAGAAACTTACTAGAATAAAATAGGTGTTGATACACAAATTAGGGATCTCACCCAGGGCCTATGGAGAGTTCTTGACCCTACCTGGAGTAAACCTTCTAGGATGAAGATTAGACACCCTAATAGTCAATAACATGATTCTCGGCCCAACCTAGGGAAGAAATAGTAGAGGAAAACACCTTAGTACACATGGAGGGATTCATTACCCAATATAATATTAATCTCATAAAGGGGATCACATGTTATTCCCAAGAAGTGATGCCTCACTATACCCTCATAGGGATGGACCAAGGGAATATTACAACACTAAAATGATCCAAGTGAAATCACCCAATATCTTAACATAGTTTTTCTAAGAATAAAAAGGACTCCAACATGACCTTTAAGGAGTACATGGCATGTCCCATGGGGTACACAGTGTCTCTAAAAGTACGGAACTACATATATCGCTCCATCTCACATGGAATGTATTTCTCTAGAAACAAAATGTGTCTACAAGGTACATAGTGTTTATATGTAGAGATGTCTCTTGTTATGTGTCCTCTAATAGAGCTTGTATACTATGACCATACATGTGTACTCTGATTATGCATGTATAAACTGGCCATACTCAAGTAATTCCTAAATTATAAAAGTTGTACTCTATATCACATGGTTTCTAGGTGTTGGGCTAGAACTCAGTGTTTTTTTTTATTTTTACAAATCATTTGTACTCTCCAAAATTCATGAGGTGTGCCCCGCCACACATGGAATGTGGGAACACATGGAATCCTAGGTGTGTACTACTTGTACACTCCATGTTGGATGTCTATGTGTAACATCGTGTCTAGGAGTCCTATATGGAATGTGATTTTTAACTCATTTTGAAACTTTATCCTCTAAAAATAAGGGACTATACTACATGTTTTCTTCTAATACACTTTGTGTATATCAGGAAACAACTCTCAACCTTGGTGTTATAAATAAAGATATGATGGAAGACCACATTATTCCAATACATGTTTTGTATGGTTAAAATAAGGAATTTAAGGTGAAGGTTGAAGAAATTAAAACTATTACGAAGAATTTTTCAATTAGTATCTTGATTTCTCCTTGAAATACATCATTATACTTATTTCAAATGGTATTAGCCATCAAATGGAATCAAAAGTACCTGGATAAATTTTCTTGAAGAATTAATCAACCATAGTGATGAACATAGTGCATCCCTCATAAGGTATAAAATAAATAGATTGAAGTTATTAAATATTTACTTATTACCACTGAAATGAGAAATCTAGATATCCCCCAAAAAATGAAGAATGAGTTGATTGTATGTTCAAAATTATTCTAAAAAATAAATCTAAACAGCCCTAAAGATACTAATTTTAGTTAGTACAACATTGAAGAATTTATATGGTCATCCTTGATGAATTGTTAAAATCACCCATATTTTATCCACCTATCTAGAAAATGTAGACTTAGGGTTTACTTAATTATGGTACATTTCTAAGAAACCTATATTTCCTTCCATGTCTAAATAAAGCGGTAAATCATATGGGAGAATATGTAACATTGAGATAAAGAGGAGAGAAAAAATTTACATATCTTGTACCTTTAAAATAATGGGGATTAAAAATTTCACCATTTCTATTTCTTATCAATCAGAGGGAGAAAAGTAACATTTTTGCAGAAAAAAATTAGGTATTCTATCTAATCCAAAAGGGGGTCAAAGTACCCAAATAGATTGGAAATCTATTTGTTGCATTTGTTTTAAATTATTGTTTTAAAAGGGTGAAATTAAATGTATATAGACGAAATGGGAATGGAGTAAGTTTCCACAAAACCAAAAGAAGAAATAATTGTTTCTAATACTATTAATTGGTAAAGCATAAGTGATGGATATCATTGGATATTCAAAGTGAGTGTCATATTTTGGAAGATGGGTTTAGAAGTTCTATTTTCTGGATGAGAAAACACACATATTAGAAGAATGATATGATATTCTAAATTATAAAAAATTACAAGTGTTAATAGAATGAATCCAGTTATAACTATATCATTTTTAATGTAATGGAAGAATCTAGATTATTGGAATATTAAAGATATATATATATATTCAGGTGAAAACATGTCTTATATGTAGAAGAATCTATCATTGTTGTGTTGCTAAAAATTATGGATAAATTAGTGTTATAAAACATATGGATGGAGGTTTTTTGAGATCTAAATGAGGTTAAGGTTATATTTGTTGTGAACTAGATTGAAAATACATTACTATAGTGTTCACATGTTGTGAGTATCCTCAAAAATTAGGTTAATGAGTTTTGGAATTATTCTAATAACCCATGGATATATTAAAATCTATTTTTTGAGGAGTTTGAAATATTTTTGGACCCGAAGTGATTAGAGTTTAATATTGACGAATTCTGGAAGTATTGTACATCACATATTATTTTTTCCCCAGGTCACAAGACTTTAAGTATATTAGATGAATTTGAGCATTGTATGAGTTTAAGTATATCCTATGAATTCCCAATTCATATGAAATGGCCAATGTTGTAGGAATTATAGTGTATATATAATTTTTAAGGGATCTCATGTGATATTATAGATGGGTGTATCACTTTATCTAGGATTGTATGAATTTGAGGCCCACATAAAACTCTAGGATGATGTGGTATGATTTTTAGGATTTTTTGAATTCCGGAACATTATATGACTTATAAAGTCTAAAAAATGGATTTCATATGAAATGTATGACATTAAGAGAATCTGTATGAATTTAATGTAATAAGAAGTGTTATCCATGTGGATATATATTTTTGGATATATAAAATTTTTTAGAATCCAACATAAAAAAATAAAAAGGTTCCAAAATTAATATATGAAATATTAAATTGATTTGAATGATGTTAAAATTAATTCTCGTGGATCAAAACATCCCAAAATACATGTTATACAAGAAATTAATTGTTGAAATTCTAATATTTAAGCTATGAGATTGGTGTTCAAATAATGATTATTTTTTAGATAGTTTTTAAGTATAAAAAGTTTCATCTTCTAGAATTATTGAATCATGATGAAAATGAAATTACATGGTGATAGATCTGATTTTAATGATATATATATGACAAGAAAGTTTTGATACAATTTGATTAATATTTTTTTCAAGATATTAATGCATGATGAATTTTTGAGATATATATTATGAATAGAACTGAAATTACTTATTAATATAATTTGGAATTGAATAAATTAGGAAGATACATGTGTTATAATTTTTCTCTTAAATCATCAAAAAATAAGTTTTGATTCATGATAGAAATTGAGAAGTTGAATTTAGTGAGTTATCTGATGTTCATGTGAGAAGATAATCGTTCAAATGGAAGTTGAGATACTCTCACACCATAAGTAAACAATCTATTTCATAACTGTAAGGTGTTGTATATTTCTATAAAGGGTTATTGATTGAATTAAATTCATATTTTTAAGTATTTTTTTTGAGAATATGATGAGTATAAACTCTAACCTTCTATTTTAAAAACCTAAGAAATCTATTGACTGATACAAATTAGGAATAATATTAAAATCAAGGTCAATCTCATCATTAGACAAAAGGAAACCAATTAAGGAAAATCGAATAACCAATAGAACATGGGGGAACACCCACATTTAATTTTCATGAGAATGGAAAGAGTGGTCATGGGAGACAACCACATACAAGTCATTATAAAAAAATGGAGAGGATAATGAGTACTGATTACAATAATTTTATATATTCTATATATAGATAATAATATTCTTGGTGACTTATGTATAAAAATAAAATGAAGAAAGACAATTATGTGTTTCAAAAACATGAGTTTGTGAGGTAGGGTGATAGAGAATAACCTGGAACTCTCTAAGGAGAAAATTAATTATATAATATCATTCTTTTACTAATGTGAAGATCATATGGGTATTGAATTTCAAAAAAAAATAGGTATTCTGACATCCATTGTTTCAAAATAATAATAATAAGAAAAAAAGAATAAGCTGAGGAGATATTGGCATGTTATCCATCATCTTGATATCTAGTGTCAAACCTTTAAATTATTAAGTGGATTCTAGATTCAATAAGATCATTGGATCTTAAGTTTGAAGTGAGAGAGAAATTTGATAGGATTATATTGAATATCTAGGAAGCTGAGTTGAAGTAGAAACTGGGTTTCAAGTATTTTTCCTAAAGAAACATTAGAATATGAGGACTCTATGTTAGAAGAATAGAATCAAAATTTTTAATATAGAAGAATCATATATAGACATGATGATCTAATTCAATGGAGGGATAAAAGTGACACTTGAATATATGATGTGTGAATCCTTTGAACCAATGGGACTTTAGGAATATAGGGAGATAATAGTTTGACTCTATTAATGTAGTGGGAATCTATTAAAAAAAGTATAGTGTCAATCTAGAAATATAATTTTAGTGGTAATACATAAATTATAGAACACTATGTGACTCAGTTTTGGTGTGGGAAGAACCATTTTAATCAATTATATTAATAGTTATTAAGGAAAATTCATGATTTGTGAAAATAACAAATGACATAAAGGAGTAGGTTTCCTATGAAGGTTAATAACCTTTTAAAAATAATACATTTCATATTTATTGTTTTACATACATTTTATATGGTTTTTACATGTTATTTAATAAGTAAATCGTTTTATTCATGCCCTTATAGGTAATACAGATCAAAATTCTTAGGGGTAAATTATTTTAAGAATAAATTTTAATTTTTTATAAGAAAATAGATAATACCTTATCCCCCAACCAACCCCTAGAGTGTTTTCACTTGATCCTTAAGGGAATATCACCTTCTAAGGTAGCCAGCTATTTAAGTTATTTAAGAGGTAAATCTAGATTCTTTTGAGATTCGTAGAATAATTCATTTAATGTTTAAAGTTCATTATATGTAACATGAACTAGGTAATGACTTGGTATGTGAATTACTTAGTTATGCCTAAATATTATTAGGTATGTGAATGACTTGGTGATACTAGATGTTTTTTTTCAGGCTAAGTCATTTATTAAATTATTTATATATTTATTGATGGGAATTTTCCAACAGTTTGAATAAGATCAAGAAATTATTACACTATTATTCTAAAAGTTTTTAGGATAGATGAACTATTCATAATATATCTAGTTTCAAGTGTTGTGTTAAAATTAAAAGTTGGTGAATTTTCAAATATAAAGATGAAAAGTATGTTCGATAGTTTATCAATGTTTATTACAGTAGTCAATTATGGTCATTTAAATGTAATGTCCCAATTAAGAAGAAATGCGTAATTATTCCATAGGATATATTTATAATGACACATAAAAGTGTTCTAAAATATCTATGGAATATCATTGTTAGGTATCAATGTCATAGAAATCAATTCTCTAATTTTTTAGGGTATATGATACCAAATATATATTGTATAAGTATTTTAAATACATAGGATTTCAGAAACAAAGGAATAATTGATATCACTTATAATTTTCATTCAATTTTGGAATAAAATGATTGGTACAATGAATAATTTGAATTTAAATGAGTTTATCAATCTTAAATGGATCGAAATGAAGGATTTGTATAGTTATTTTAATTTTCTTATATGAAGATTCTTTGTTCGTTAACATAGTTTTTTATAAACTATATGTGGTAATGAATTCAATAAACATGTTCTCCGATTCACTGTATTATATAACATGTTTCTAAAGCTGATAATGATAGAAACAATTATCCAGGTTGAAATTTTTATCAATAAATTTTTTAAAATTTGATGGAAGATATTCTCACCCCCCATCAATGGAATATTTTGATAATTAATCTTATTTTTAGTAGAAAATTCTATAAATAAATTTAATACCATATATGATATTGAACCATTATTTTATTTTTTAAATGTTATTACAAAAATGAAATATGTTTTATTTCAAAACACAAATGAGTTTTTATACCTTATCATTATATTCTAAAAAGAATGTAGTGTCTAAAAGGCTAGTGGGAGTGTGTTTCAACTTTTGAAGTTCAATCCTAATAAATAAATTATTATATCTGCCTAAAATTAAAATTATTTCCACTCAATATCCCAATGAGTTTAGAACTATGTAACAATAAAGAAAAATGTAAAATAAACATTTATTTACTTTTAGAAAGTGAATATCACTATTTTTTAAATTACTATACCAATCAAAGTACAAATTGATTATTCACATAATAACATAAAATATTTTTAGGAAATAGGGGTAAAAGTAATTTAAAGACTTTTATTTAGATATTTTAATAAAGTGAAACACACTTTAACCTTAATTATTTTAGTTTGTATTGGTATGTAATATTGTAAATAGTTGCATTATTTAGAAAAATATTTCTAGGATAAATTTTGATGGAAACAGTTATAAGCGTAATTATGTTAAACTTTGAAGGAGTTCAAAGTAATCAATAGAAGTTAACATCATAACATTTGATGTTGTGGAGTTAAGGAGTTTTAATATGTTCAAGGATTTTAACATTAGGAATATGATTCCTAAATCTCACTATTATTCAAATAGGTTTTCTTCTAATATGTTACATAATAAAGTGTTTATTGGGATAGTTTTATTAGATAGTCACATAGATATGTTATAGGAATTATATATATATGTAACGTGTTATAAAAACCATAGAGTGTTGAAAACATAAGGAATATTTGTAATTATATCATATATGATATGGTATATTGTTTATTTTGTATGCTTTTATTATTTACTCCTAAAATATTTTTATGAATGTAAAATTTATCATATATAAGTTCATCTCCACTTTATCACTCTTTAGCATTGGAATAATTTATGTATATGTTAATATAATCTTCATGATGCATCACGAAAATTTAACTCTCAAAGTATAACTTTTAGTTATCTCTAACTAATTTTTTTTATTTATTATTATATATTATGGTAAAATGTATATATTATCATGAGTAAGATTATTGTATGAGATACAAAAAATTTTCATGAGGCATAAGAAGTGTTTTTGTTCACTAGATTTCCAACTAAGACTCCACATGGAGTGTCATACACTATGTATTTGGTATGTTTGGGATTTATGGATTATATTTGGAGTACCCACTAACTGAGGTTGGAGAGATACTTAGCATGAGAACCATTATACATTGATACCTTTATTATGCAATCCAAGAGGCATAACTTATCAAGGGTGGTTGGGTATGTTGGTGAATATTTTATTGGTTCAAGCCCATATAAGAAGAATTTTTTCCTCTCATGTGATGAGTATGACATATGGAATCTTGATTGAGATTGATTAAGGATTATTAATCCATTCCTAGATAGTACATATGTTGTACATATCAATTCAGGTGAGGTACATGTGGTGTCTTCATCCATAAAGTTGAATGGTATTTCTTATATTCATCAACTAGTTCAGTAAATATTTAGATTGTGGAGAATTTATGAGTTGTATATATGGGATTGATGTACTCTCTCTCCTATGGTAACCCAATGTCTTGGAAAAAGTTACATAATAGAATTCAGGTTATCATGTGATGAAACTAATGGATATGGGTATAGAGATACATGTGCTTGATGGAGATCATTTCAAGTAACTTTATATCTTTAGAATCATTGATTATTTTCTAGAATATTCACTTTTCTAAAATTCATGAATATGTGGATTTATATTTTTCTTCAATCTTATAAAAGTATGTGGGGTGTGGTTGATTAAGTGTTGATTGTGTTTGACTCCAGGTGCTTCACTAAAAAAGTTTTTGAGTTTAATCCAAAAGTTTTTTGGATGGTTATTCACAAATAATTTTATATGACATTTTACATGGTTAATTTGATGATATAATTTCAAATTTTTTTTGTAATATGTCTAAAGTCATTTTAAATATGATTTCACATGTGGCTATATATGATATAATACAATGTGAAATCTAAAAAAATATTATTTTAGGCTTTAGTGTGAGTGGGAGATTGAAGGAGATATATGACCTAAATTATTTTACAAGTGATTCTAAGGAGATATCATGTTATATGATAAGTCTATATCATAATGATTTTTTTGGATAATCCATGCCACTTCCTTCTATATCATATCATAGGACTATATTAGATCACAAGGTATGGATATTACACTACGTCCTTAATCATATAGTATGAATCAATGGTATTGTTAGGATTATAATTTTTTTAATAATAAGTTAATATTTTCACATTCATCCTATGATATGAGTGGAATTTGAACTTTCAGAGTTAATGTTCAAGTATCATTCCTGTGTTAGTTATCATTAAATCGCTTCATCAAATAAAACAGATCGTGAGGAGACATATTCATGCATGATTTGAATGAGTTGGATTAATCATTTCTCATGAATTATAAAACATTATTAAATGAGACAAAAATTTAATATCCTCATTGAGGCTTTATAAAGAGTATATTCCATGAGATGGTAGGCATACTGGATAACCAAAGTGTTATCTAAAGCTCCCACAGACCTGAAGTACTCTTCCCCTACCTCCTCCATGCCATGAGGTGCTAGAATTCAATTGAGGGTGGACTGCCCCACACAAATAACTAGTTATTTGAGTGAAACTCATGGATAAATCATATAGAGGGAATTATTTTTACCTTCCTTTGGTGATCTTTATCAAGAATCAATAGAGAAAAAATAATGGTTATAATAGTGAAATGTAGAGTAGTTTCATCATTTTTCATTTCAATTTTTCATTGATTTCATCTTTTTATTATGGTGACCTTAGGTTTGGGATTATAATTACTTAAACTTGTTCTAATAATTCATATTATACCCCTTTAAGTCATATCATTATCTTATATAATATAAGAAATTAATTTGGTGAGTTTAACTATTATGTACCTCATTTTTGGTGTTTACTTTGGTTTTCACTTAGCAAGGAAAACATAACTATTAGGATTCCATAGGAAGTGAGTTAAGTGATTCCACATGATGGTTTTGGGTAAGGAGTTATCAACCCAGATATCCAAGGGTGAAATATGATATGATTGACAATATTTTTCTACTATATATAATTATTTCTTATTTACATGCTCATCCTGGTGTAAGTCATGATGAAAATAGATCGTGTCCTACTAATTCATGTAATATTTTTAGAAAATGGTTCATTATATTTTTGGGATAATAGTTAAAAAAAATTATTAAATGTATGAAAAATAAAGATACACATATGATAAAATCATATGTTGTAGATTAATAGAATAATCATCATAAAACTGAACTTTGAAATTAATCTAATTATAAGCTTAATTTTAGAAAATCCTAGGACTAGTAACTTAATAAATTTTCTTAAGAGAAAATTTTATGTGTTAAAGAAATTCCATTTCAAGTATCCTTGTGTTGAAATAGTTTGAAAAATGATTTAATATGGTCATGGAAGCATAAAATGATCCATTACATGTTTCAAAGACATTAAATGAAAAAATACCTAAGGAATTTTTTTCACAAATCATACACTCAAGATGATTGGGTATGTTTTATAATTTGGTGAGACTAAATGTTTTATAAAGGGTTATTTAAGTAACAGAATTCATTATTTTTCATTTAAGTAAATTTTCCAAAAATGAGAATGATTTCAAGAAATGTTTTCCCTTTTTTATAATAGGGTTGAGAATATAAGAACTGGGGAAAGTGATGTCCTATATTCGGTGAATTTTAGGTTTTATAAGTGGGTAAAAGTTAAAATCAAAAGAACAAAAGTTAACTATAATTTCCAATAATGTTCCTCAAAGTATCTGTAAATGATAAATGAAAACTATATTTATCAACATGTTGGAGTATTGGTTCTATAATATTGAATTATCTTGAATACTTGAAGGGGTTTTGAAACTCTATATAATTTCTATGTTAGGAACCGGTGTTATAAAAATCAATTATTCAGATTTGAAGTGTATGTGAGACCAAATGTTTACTTTAAAAATATTATGAGTATATAAGAGTTAAAAATCAAGGGAAGAATTTATAAAGATTTTATTTTCCATTCAAGTTTTGAAGGAAAGATTTTTTGCCTGAAATATTTGAAATAAATGTAATATATCAAACTCATAGGGATCTAAGTAAAGTATTTATATAATCATCTCATTTATCTTATATTTTAAGTGAAGTTATTTACTAAGAAATTTTTTTTATGAGTAATATGATATGATGAATTTAATACACATTATTTATGATTTATATTATCCTATAACATGGTTGAGAAGAAGATAGGGATAAAAATGTTTTATTTATGATAAAGTTGTGTATCCATATCTTTTTTAAAATATAGGGAATATAATTTCCCCACCAATAATTTTATATTTAATAAATTATTAGTTTTAATATAATAATCCAAATAAATTGAATATCAAATATGATATAGATTCAATAGTTTATTTTGAAAATCTTCCCACAAAATTTAAACATGATTTATTTCTAAAAAAAATTATTCTTTATTTATAAGCATGATATTATGAAATGAAATAGTTTCTAAGTGGTCAATTGGAGCATGTTTCCACATATATCAGTTCAAAGTTAATAAGTAAATTGTTATACCTTCTATAATAATGTGAATGTAACTTAATATCCAAAATGATGTTTGGATATGTTGGTGAAAATACATTGTAAGGTGTTAGATTAGTTACCAATAGATTTCAAGAGAAAATTTTTATGAAAATTATTCTAATAACGTTGATGATAAACATAGAAATATTTCTTAATATATAATATAAGTTATTAATATTAAAACATTTGATATTGCGGAGCTAAGAATTATGAAAAAATTTGAGGTGTTAGAAATTAGTAATATGATTCCTAAGCCTCAAAATTATTCAAATGGAATTAATTTATATATATTAATCAATAAATAGTTTAGTGGGAGGATTTTATTAGGTGGTCACATAGTGATACATTTAGAAATATATATAGATATATTCATTTTAACAAAACCCCAAAAATGAGGAAAATATAAGGATGATATTTTAGTATATCATATATGATATTTTATATATTTACATATGTATTTATTGGTTAAAATATAATTATATAATTAAATTTTTCATGTTATTTAAATGGAAATATCCACTTTATTATTCTTTTATATTGTTACATATATTTATATATAGATATACATTTTAGGAAGTGTAAAAATAATTAACCAATCAAAGGAAAACATTGATTTATCCTTAACCAATGTTTGTCATGGAGTATTATTTTGTGTGAAGAAATGTTAAGGTTAGCATGAATATGATTCTTGTATTAGGATATGGAAGATTCTCATGAGGGAAAATATAGGTTTTGTGCATAGGATAACCCACAACGATTACAACATTGAGTGTCACACACAGTGAATTTGGTACACTAGGGGTACATGATTCATATTTTGAGTCCTTATTACCTAATATTGAAAATATAACTAGCATGAGAACCTTTATACATTTATACCTTTATTATACAATCCTTGAGGATTATCTAATCAGAAGGTGGTTGGGTAAGTCACTAATCATTTCATTAGTTGGAGCTCAACCATGATGATATTTTTCCTCTCATACATTGAGTATGAAATTTGGTTTCTATATTGAGATAGATTTCAGAATTTTTTTTTCATAATTAAAAGATAGATATAATGTTATTATCTACTTGGAATAACAAAAAATTATATGATTCATGTATAAGTTGAATATCATGGTATATATTCATAGACCAAGCCAATATATACTTATAGAATTGAGAAAAAATTTAAGGGATACCTGGGATTGACATACATAGTGTCCAAAGGTCATAATATATCCTCGACAAAGGTATAGTATGAAAAAATTCATGGTTGAATATGATGTATCAGGTGGACATGTGTATAGTGACACATGTGTTTGATGGAGATGATTTCAGATCACCTTATAGCTTTAGTGTCATTGATTATTTCCTAGAGGCTTTTTTGATCTTATAATTACTAATCAATTTATTACTAATTTTTTTCAATGAAACAAAATCCCATGGGGTCATACTTTTTGGTTGACAAAATGGAGTTTGAGTTTGACTTTAGGATCTTATTTAAAAAAAATAGACTTTTATCCAAAAGAAGATCAGGATGATATTTTCAGAAGATATTTCATATGATGTAATATAATGTGAATTTAATGATGTATTTAAAAACGTTTTTTAGAGGATATCCAAAAAATTAGATATTATTTCATGATTTATTGTATACAATATAATATAAGTTTAAATTAAATGCAAGTTTTTTATGATTTAGTAAAAATGGGAAATTGAAAGTAATATACCCTAAAGTCATGTGATGTCATATAGTACGGTATAGTGTGTCCTAGATTACAACATATATATTTAATCATTTATTTAATCCTTTAGTTATATTGTATTTTATGATATTGGGATATCTTGTATTTGTTGTTTGATAATGTCATATTACAGGACACGGTTGAGTTGTTGTTCCTTGAATCAAATAGTTTGATTCATTTGGCACTTCCAAAACACCCTTTACAAGGACCCATCTGAAAAAATATGTAAATTTAATCCTTATACAAGAATTATTTTTCTCTCATTCCTGAAGATATTTTAGGTTTAGAGTTTTAGAGAATTAGTTCATCACCCTTACAGAATAAAAAATCACATAACAAAGTGGACACCTCCACACAGTATCCATCTTCCCCTAATAAAATACTTTTAATCTATTAAAAGTTTAATTTTAATAAAATATCTTCAAAAAATTCATCTTAACATCATCCTTGTGCCTACTCATCCTTAAAACCCTATGAAAAGCACTTGAAAATTTGAGTTGAGCACAAAAAGTGTAGTGAGGGATATATATATATATATATATATAAGAAGAAAGAAAATTATTAGTTAATTTTAAAATAATAATATTATAAAAGAGTATTTTTATTTAAACATAATAAACTTTGAACTCAATTATTTATATAATTAATCCTAAAATTAGATTTATGTGCTGATGTTTTTCATAAAACATGTTATAAAGAAACATAAATTCAAAATCATAATAATGAGGGTTTATTATAAAACATGAGAACCCTTGAAAAATATTTTCTTAAAAACATTCATTTTACTAAATAATAATTCCATTAAATCCAAATATTATTAGCTTACCTTACAAAATTAAAATATTTATATGAAAACTAATTCAAAATTATAGAAAAGTAATGTAGGTGACTTGGTATATCATTTTCATATCACTCTTATAATCAATATTATAAATTAAATAACATTCTTGGTAAATTTCAATAATCCATTAAGAGAAACCTATAACCAGTTAACTCTATCCCTTTATCTAATTAATTGGAGAGATATATCTATCTAACACATCATTATGAACTATATCAAGTTCACCCATCTTCATGAGCTATATCGGGATCACCCATCACTATAAACAATGTCTAAGAACCATGACATTGTTACAAAACATGAAAGTTTTCATTTTCATCATTACACTCATAAAAATATTCTTTTCACCATTAATAAATACATTTATATATAACAAAATATTGATTACATTTAAAACCCTTTTTATAAATACCCAGAATAAAAGAAATGAGTTATTTTCTTTGATGAAAACAAGGAAGCTTATAAATGACCAAGAATATCCAGGATTCAAAAAAACCCAGTTCTAAAATTTATTAAATAATAAATAAACAAGCAAGGTCAATAATTAAAGGGAGTTTTACATATAATGATTATGGTGGTGGAAAAAACATTGACACCATATACCTTAAAATAGAGAATTAATTTTTCTTTATCATAAAAACATTTTTTATAAAATTTATAAAAAGTTTCATTTTGAAAGCCTATGAAAGAATGTAAAAAATATTAAATAATAATTCATTTACAATTAATTTATTTTCATATAATAGATACATAAAATAATTTTAAGAATAAGGACATAGAATAAAATTATATAGAAAATAAATCTTTAAAATATTTAAAATGAGGTTTTTAAGGTAAAGTGTCACTAACCATGAGTCTGACATGTCACATGGGCTCTTTAAATAATATCTAATAAAAAAATATAAATTATTTAATCTATTAAGAACCTTTTATAGTTTTAATAACTTACCATTGAACCATTTATTTAAGTTATTTCAATAACATATTTAATTACTTGGTCATTTAATTCCACATCAGGTGTTTTGAAGATGTTCAGTTCATAATTTCAAAACGAATTTGGTACATTAACCATTGTAAATAATTTCACTATTTCATAATATATATAATAATAATCATGACATATTTATCATATTTATAAAATAACTATAATTTTATAACCAAATACATAAGATGGATATGGAAAATGATTCAAGTTACAATCAAGAAAATGGTAGGTCCTACATATGATTGACTAATTTTTTCATTTTTTAAAGAAAATGAGAGAAATAAGGTAAGTGTTATTTTAACTTTACATAATTACTATTATATAATAAATATCATATTGACTCTTTTAATTCACTTATATATACCATCTATGTGAGGTCATGCTGAAAAATGAATCACATCACTTTGTGGAGGTGGTTATCTAGACATACAACACATGAGCCTCATCCCAGTTGGTGAGGACTATTCAAGTTCATCCATGAGACCCAAGTTCAAATCCGGGTAGAGGAATATTTTTGTGGGTACTGTAGTAGTCACTATAGTAGGTATTATAGCAAGTATTGTTTGATATTGTAGCAGCTGAAAGTATTCACCTTCGGGCCACCGGTTTGGGCTTGGAGTCCTCAAGGCCTTCAATCCACCAAAGCCTTTGGGTCAGTAAGGCCTTCAGACCACCAGAAGTGCGATGCAAACTAGAAAAATATACAAGTAACATTCTATAGAGGATGATTCAAAGAAAGGTGCATTCAGCATAGTAGAGTTGTCGGATATAGAAGAATGAGAAGGTATTACATCTTCCATTGGTACCAGTCATATGCATCCTTACACGAGAGACAAAGCCGAACATCCATAAAAATGTGGAGAGATGACCACGATGTAGATTTTGGGGAGGGGTAGTTTCATGTAGTCTTATTGTAGGATGTATTCAATTAAGAACTTCGGGTCATGTCATGTCATGAATCTTACGTGAATTGTAATGTAAGGGTCCCCATTCAACCCTTAAAATGGGGATTATAAAAAATGATTAAAAAATTAAGTCCTTTGGTCTATTCAGGTAATCCACACGTACTCAAAAATAATGTTATCATTTTTTATGAGATGGAATATTATGAAAATTGATGATATATTATCTTTAAAAAATTAAAAATATATAATTAATATCATATATATATATATATACTTTAAATCCATCATTATAACTGATCATGACATGCATTTATGGAAAACAAACTACATTGGTCCATGAGGCGGTAGTCTTCCAAACACTTGAATGATGGTTTTGTTTTCCATTAGATGAAGAAGGAGATAGATTAATATTAATAAATAATAATAATACAATCTTATCTTATTGGTTATACTTATTTATTATATCATAATGTTTAGAATAGTTTTGAAGGAGGTGGAAGAATAAATAAAACAAAAAACATGTGGTCAAAAGGTATAAATCTTGTTCAGACAACATCATTTTCATTACATATTAAGCCCTCTAAATTTGTTATATTTTAGAAAATAATAAATCTAGGACATAAAGAGGGATTTTACAATGGGTTTTGGAAGGATTTTTCTAAACCAAATAGATCTTAGAGTGTGGAGAGAAGAGGATAGGGGTGTCCTTTTATTACTGGTAAAGCAGACACACTTGCAATTTTTCAGATGATTAAAATATATACATATATATATATATATATCATAATCCTACCAAGTGGAACCAAGGAACTCAATATTTGAAGATAAGGACTGATAGGTTCAAAATAAACACAACTTCTCACATTTAGAGAAGTTTTGGATACATTTTAAGCCTTATATCCCATCTAAACTGCATTGAACTCATTTTAACATTTATAGTGATAAGATAACTTTCTAAAATGATAACTTAATTCTATGACCAAAAAAAGGAACTTCGAAAAAATTATGCTCATTTTGATTTCAAATTTTTAATCCATTTATCAGGTTAAATCTATAAAGGTGGAATAAATTATTTTTAATATAAGAACACAAAACACATGAAAATTGTTTTTAGGAAAATTCATGTTTTAAGAATAAATACCATTTTACATTAAAATAGATTAATAAGTTGGTTTCCACTAATCTTTTAGGTTAAATAATAAAATATGGAATGTTTTTAGGATTTTTGATCAAGACAAAATAGAATTTCATCTTCAAACCATGTTACTAAACGAAGAGACCCCAAAATATTTTTAATTTTAATAAGATTTTACTTATCTTGAAGAAAGTAGGATTGTGTTCCCAAATTCAAAATAATGTTGAAAAATAAAATATTTTACTACTTCTATTTTTTTAAACACCACTCACCTTATTAGGTAATGTCAAGTGTTAGAGAGATTTTAAATCTTTTCCACAGAGTTTTATACCAGTTTATCTTCAATTACTGAGGTGAAAATATTTACTATGGTTATTATTCATAATAACTAGAACATTATTTGAAAATATTAAATTATATTAATTATTCTGATTCTAAATATGGAATCCATTTTATCAAATTCAATTCACATAAGTGGAATAATTTCATTTAAAATTAATCTCATAAAATGCAATGAAAGCTGGTTTTCCAGAAAAAAAAATGCATTATTAAGTACAAATTTTTTTATGCTAGAATAAGAATAACCTTGATTCCAATGACCTTAATTGGATTATTAATAATATTAATGAACAAATTTTTCATCTGAACTATTATAAAAAATATATAAATTTTTAAATTTTATTAAATGAAAATACTTTTTTCATTAAAAAACAGTGTAATCTACTACTCACACAAAAATCATATTTTTCAAAAAAAATCCAAAAAAAAATTATATGTTAATTTTGACTTGATGATGTCAAAAATGAAGTTAATTTATCAAAGTAATATTCCAAATTTCATAAATTATTGTAATAGCTGAAGTAATGATAGAATAAGTATTTTTCATATTTATCAACATTTATAGATTAAATAGTAATTTTAAAATAAAGGGGAAATTATTTCAAATAGATTACATGACAAAAAAAATTATTTTAAATATCGCATTTTATACAAGACTGAGTTATTCTAAACAATAATATATTATTAACATTAATTTTTAACATGGAAGTTATCACCTAGACATTATATCGGCAAGAATAAATAGGAATAAATATATAACATTTACACATATTTATAATATTTTATGATATTTTTTCAATATATTTTATAAGAATAAGATAAAAATAAATCCATTTTTACGCTTAAAAATCTCTATTTTTTTAAAAAAACAACATTTTTATCACATTTTAGTTGTACACCTATTTAAAAAATAAATTTTCAAACTTTTATAATTTTTATACAAAAAAAAATTAATTTTTTAAAACATAATATCAAAAAAAAACTTGGGTGATTTTTTGTATTTTTCTGAGAAGTTTCATATTTTGAAAAATAGAAAATAATACTAAATTTTAATTGAAAACTGTTTTTTTTATAAAAAAATTATCATTAAAATAAATTATGAATTTGTTTTATAGTATAATTAGATCGATTTTATATCATTTAAACCAATATAGATCATTTGAATCATTTTCATAGTGATCTTAGATCTAAAAACATTGAAAACTTTTGAACACTATCACTTTCACAACTTGTTTTCTCATCCCGTCTTTGGGATTAATTATAAATTAATTTCTTACACTTATGTGTTATTAATTTAGAAAAATTTACTCTATATTTGGAATAATAATAATTTATACTTTATTATAAGTTCAAATTATTTTTTGACCAAAAATATTAGTGAAATTAATTAAAATTAATTACGACGATTAATTTAACAATGTGTTTACTTAGTGGTTAAACATTAATCCTAATAGTCTAAATGACCTAGAAAATTTTCAAAAACCCATTTTTTGACATGATTCTAACATATAACAACTTTTATAGAATTTGGATCATTATATTAGGCACATTATGTAAGGTATACCTACCAATAGAGTTTACCTTATTATATTTATAGGAATGTCACTCCTCCTCCAATATAAAAAGGAACTCACTCTCCCCCCATTTACTCACACCTATAGAACCCTTTAGATCATAAAAATACCACAATAATAATCTCACAACATCCTTACCCTCTCTCTAGAGTCCTCACTTTGGGCATAAATCCAACCAAATAATCCCTTAGGTGTAAACCAAAAGGAGTTACTCGAAAAAGAGGCAACATTATTCAACATACAATTATGTTTTATCACTTTATATGACAATTACATTATAATTATTACATGATTATATAATAAAATAATTATCCTAAATATAATTATATTTTTTTTATATTATAGTTTCTATCTACACCCATACATACTTCAATCAAATGGGTTATGAAATTAATGTTCGTGTGCACAACAGACTACCGCCTCGCTAAACGATGTCATTTGTTTTTCCTTTAGCACCTATCACGTTTATGAATTATAATGGACACACTATTATTATATGATATATATATATATATGATATGTATGATATATTAATACCTACTAAATTTTCATATACCCATACCTTCATGCTTTCCATTTTGTGAGAGTACGATAACATCGTTTGTGGACGTGTGGACCACTGCATCCTCAAAGAGATGAGATACATTCACACTTTACACGGAATGTATTAAATATGAGATTAATAAAAATATGTTACATACATAACATGTATATCATATTTATTTAATAATTACCTTTTTCATTCTAATATATTATTTTCATTATTACCCTTTTCACACACTAAAAAAAGATATAATGTTATTCGTGGGCCTGTGGACTATTGCCTCCTCAACGTGATGTGATTCCTTTTACCTAAAAATAATTATATATATAACTATATATTATTAAATAATAAGGTATTTATGATATAATTATAATTTTGAAAAGATAAATATTACTTACCTTCTTTTCATAATAAACATTTAGTAATGACAATGTTACACATGCATACGTACGGCCTACTGTCTCCATGATTGTGACGTTGGTTAACTTTTCTTAACCATTATTCATGATTTTTTATAAAAGTAAAATCAATGCATAAATATGATAATTATTTTATGATTAATATTATTTATATGTTTTAATAATTACCCTTTTGACCATAGTCAACCTGCCAAAGTCTTTTTCGACACATAAACCGAATATGGTTAGAATGCCCAACATTACCTTAATTATTTAAGTAGTTGTATACAATAATGTAATAACTTAAATAAAAGTAATAATAAACTTGAAAAATGTTATTAAGCCAGTAAATAATTAACATATTTTTATTATTCAAGAATATAAAGTCAATCAATATTGGTCATACTCAAGGTAAGTGATTTCATCTCAATATCCATTCATTTTGACATATTTTGATGTTATAAATAGAACTTATTTAATGAGGTGTATATTCAGCCCCTTTTTTACATATCCTATCATGAATTTTCTTATTATCGTGTTTTTTAATTTTTTTTTAAATGTTATTCTTTCATAGGGATTATGATTTTTAAAAGTGGTATAGGACACATTGAACGTTTAAATATTTATTTCCAACATATTTTTTCTATGGTAATAATATTATTATTAATTTACATATTTATTATATGGGTATAAAAGGATTAAAAAGTAAATTTTATTTTGAATTATGATATTTGTATTCCTCTACAATCCTTCTTGTTTTTAAATAAAAAAATAAACCCCTCTTTCCATTTTTCTGGGTATTTTATTATTGAAAATGAGTTTTGAAAATGGATTGATTATTTCAATATCTTTAAATGTTTTCTTGTGAATGAAAATGAAATTTTATTAGTAGAATGTGGAAAATTAAAATATTTTATGTGTTATTACTATGTAATGGTACTTGGACATTTGATAGGTGTTTCTGTGAAAAACCAATGATGCGTGGTTTTGTGATAAACCAAAGGCAGGTGGGTCTATGATGGCCCTCTGATATATTGCGTATGGATGTCAGTCAAATGGATATTCCATATATAAGAGTGATATGTATGGAAGTAGATTTTAAGGTTATTCTATTTATAATATTTAAAATTATAATAATTTCACAAAATTCCTTTATGTTTTTTCTATTCTTTTTATGGGATTTATGGTAATATTATGATTATAAAAAGGATAAGAAATGAGTTAATTTTATAAGAATAGTATTTCCTACTATATAAGGGTGAAATGTATTTCTTTATGTTAAATTTTTCATGGGATTTAATATTAATCAATGGACTAGTTGTTTCCATATTTTAATATCCCTTACTAAGATTTGTATGCTCATCTCATGTTTTTAATGTTTATTATGGGATTTAAGGATGAGTAAGGGATTGGAAGATTTGATGTTGAAATTAATGAATAATTTTCATAAAATATATTATTATTTATTTAAAATTTTAGATTATGGGAAAATTTGTTATTTTTGGAAGTATCCACTTTGTATTTTATTGTTTTTTTACATATGAGTTATGGAATAATTATCTAAAACTCTAAACCTAAAAAGATCCTCAATGTGATAGAAATAAATTTGTTGATTAAAACTCAAGATTAGGTAATGTTTAAGGTTGGGTCCTTATAGTTGGTATTATAGGAAAGGATTAGATAACTTTAGAGTTTATGTTAATATTAGTATTATGATATTGAAATATTTCATTTTATGGTCAATCTGAATTGATATAGCATTTGAACATTACCATGTTTCTCCGTCTAAAGTATGTTTGTTCAGAATATTTTTTTAAAGAGGAAAAAATAAATCTGTAGTGGGAGGGAACTAAGAATAAAATATCCCTATGAATTAATATCATGATATGATTGGAATTGGAACTGAGTAGATTGTTGAAGTGTTGGATCAGCTGATACAGGCTATATGCGGTGGTGGTGTCCATGCAATAGAGAAACTAGATCTTCCACCAAGGAACACGATGATCGTGGATCATTTTATGCAATGACTTAACCCATAATTTTGAGGATTTTCTGACCCCATGCTAAAAAAAGATGGATTATTTCCCTAGAAAATATATTTGATGTCATGGGTTATTCGAATCACTAAAAGGTAAATCTTTCAATTTATCATTTTGAAGGTGAAGATGACTAGTTGTAGTGAATGGTTAAGAATATTAGGGAAAGTGAAGATATTTATTCCCTATAATGGGATTAATTTAAAAATATTTTCCTTGAGAAATATTTTCCTAAGGTTATTCGACTTAGGAAGGAAAAACAATTCATTGAATTTAGATAAATAGATGAATATTTGGTGGTTGTATACAAAGAAAACATCACTCGACTAAAAAGGTATGCCCCGAATTTTATCTAAGATATTGATATTAAGATAAATAGGTTTTTAGTCATGACTAAATCTAATATATTGAAGGTCATTGGCTTCTCATGTGTTCAAGATCTACAAATAATATTGTTCGATGTGCTAAGAAGGTAATAATGGAGTTTTTTATGATCGTGTGTCCCATGAAAACAAGAAAAAAAATATGTACAATTGATAGGCAATAGAAAATCATTCATCATAAAATTTTAGAGGTAAGAAAATGAAATACCAATTTTGTGAGAAGTGTGGTAAAAAGGATCCCATTGAATTCCTTTCAAATTATGGGAAGTGCTTCTAATGTGGTAAGTTTGGTCATATGTCTCATGATTGTAAGGAATATGATTTGGAAAGCAATGAAAATCCAGTGATGAGATGTTTTAGTTGCAATGAGTTAGGAAATTATGCCAATGTGTGTTCAAAGATGATTAATCAGGGTGTAAACAATAAATATTAAAAGAAAAATAGTGTGGAAAAATATTTTTCTACTACTGTGGTTGATTTTGGGCAATCAAATGAAGAATTGATAGGTATGTTAGTAGTTTATTCGAATTATTCCAATAATCAGTTTAACTCTGGATCTTTACATTCTTTCATTTCTGTGAAATTTGATATAAAATTGGATATATCACCTCATGAAAGTAAACTAGAACTTTTGGTAAAACCATCGTGGGGCAGTATTAGATAAACCACGATTTATAATAATCTTTCTATTATCAGTAGTGGGATGATATTTACTGAAAATATTGTTTAACTTCCCAAAGTGAAGTATGATATCATTTTCAGAATGGATTTTATTTCATTTAATCATGGTAAAATTTATTTTAAATCCAATAAAATTTTATTCAATGATTTCATACATTTGATAACATACAAATAAACCTATAAATTGATTGAATATGGCCTTCAAAGTTATCTATCTCATGTTGTTAACAAATAAATAAATAGTTCTGATTAGTGAAATCCTTAAATTAAATGAATTTAAGAATATTTTTCTTGATGATTTTCTTAGTGTTGTTTCTAATCGGGAAGTTGGATTTACTATTAATTTAGTGCTTGATGCTAAGCATATTTTTAATCCCACTTAATGAATGGATCAAGTAAAACTTTTTGAAATGAAAAACCAGTTGAATGAATTGCTTGATAAAGGTTTCATTCAACCTAGCACTTCACCATGGGATGATCTTATTTTATTTTTGAAAAATAAATATAGTTACATGAGAATTTTCATTGATTATAAAGCCTTGAATAACATCACTATTATGAACAAGTATCATTTTCCTCATATCGATGCTTTTTGTGGTTATCTCTAGGGATCTTTGTGTTTTCAAAAGATTTATTTGAGGTCTGGGTACCATCAACTACAGGTGAAGGAGCATGAAATTCTAAAGACATCATTTCAGCTGAGATATGGGCATTATGAGTTATTACCTTTTGTTTATCTAATGCCCATACTATATTTATGAATCTTATAAATAGACACTTTCATCAATATTTGGATTAGTTTGTTGTTGTGTTTATAGAAGATATTTTGGTATATTCTAAAATTTGTGAGGAATATTAAAGGCATATAATGATTTTTTTTCAAACCATAAAATAAAAGAAACTATATGGAAAGTTGAGAAAAGGTGAATTTTGGTTGAAAAAAAATTCATTCCTTGGTCATATTTTTTATAAAAATGCCATAACAATTTAACCTGCTAAAACAAAAGTTATTGATGTAACAACCTGTCTTTTTATGAAGGTATGTACCATTTTTTTTCAATTTAAATTGGTGGTTTAATCTTAGTAATCATTCACTAAAGCCTAAAAAAGGTCCAAGAAGAATTTAAGGATTCTTCGGAACCCAAAGTTTCTAAAAATAGGGGAAATAATTGGGTTGTACGGTTAGTAGAATTCATGAAGCCCATCCAACATGGTTTACTCTAACTATGTGGGAAAAATAGACGTCTAGCAGAAGTTGCAAGGTTTTTTTTAAGTTGTGTTCCTCCAGGAACATGACCATGAAATAAAATGAAAAAAATTTACTATGGGATTTATCATGTTTCATACATGGTTCGAAAAACCATGTGCTTTAACCATGTGGGGTATCTATTTTAGATAGTTTCATGAGCACAGTTTTCACATGGTTTAGGAAACTATGAACCTTAACCGTGTTCCGCCTATTTTTTGGGTTAAATGATCATTTTTTCGTCATTAATCTATTCACCCAATTTCTTATTCTCCCTTATTTTCTCTAGTGGATGAAACACCATCTTCTCTTCCAATAACTCACCCTCAATCCAACTATAGGCATTGAGATAACTCCAAATTCTGAAGTCCAATTCAAGATCCTTCAAAGGAATTGTATCCATCTCGATAAGATCTAAAATATTCTCCATTCCAATTTGAGTTTACCTTCATATCTGTTTCACTAATTATTTGCTAGACCTTTTTCCTTATTTTTAGGTCTTTGAACTGTTTCTTTAATTTCTCCCAACCTACTTTAAATATTGTCATCTAATAGACGAGGTGTCTTCAATGGACCAAAGGTAGGTGGTCTCATCATTTTCCTTAAGATTTTTCATTTTTTTATAGACATTTCATTTTTTTCAAAAACCATCATTTGAAGTTCATCAATGTTTAATTTATTTATTCATAGAAATTTGATCTACACACATTTTTATGCACCTTTTGATCATGGTTTAGTAGGTTAGAGGATGTTGACCTCAATTATGGCCACCCTTGGGTGTGATAACTTGAATTTCCCCTTTTGGTTAATTTTTTCATTCCTCATAACTCATTCTAAGTATTTATCTTGGTTCATTAAATATTTTTCCCTCTTTTATATAAATTTTAAAGTAACCCCATGCATATTCTAAGTGCATGGATTGTCTTACCAAGGGAATTGTCAATGTGGGTAGTTTTCCTATTGACTATTACACCATCAAAATTAATCTTAAACCTTGTCAATTGAATTTTCCTATTGACTATGACACCATTTTTCTATGCTTTATTGAATGCTCATTGTGAATTGTAATACCTTATTGGTATTGGACTTGAATAATGAGATACATGTGAGTTAATTCATCATGTATTATATTAAAATATGATTAATCCTTTCTATTGGATATATTATTATGGTTAGGGTTTTGCTGAGCAATACAGTATCATGCTCCCTTACATCTGGAGTGGAGCATGACATCTCACACCATTGACACTAGTTGGACAGTGGGTTAGACACACCAGGTCCCTTGTTTCGAGTTTTTACATGATATAACACTCACCATAATGAGTGAAGTGAATGGTATCTCCCACTAATTATGATATATTGGGAATGTACCCTTTTTCTTGATCTTATAGTCTCATTAGACTGGTTATGGATTTCAGAGTTACACCCCGATCTAGCCAGCAACTAGTATTCTAGGTATATGGCCACTTACGTCTGCACGTACTTGGTTTATATAGGTGGATAAAATATATAACTATTATATATATATATATATTATTACTATATATATAGTTATTGATCAGAATTCCATTCTATCCATCAGATGAAATAGGTAGAGCCTTAAAGTTTCCTTTAAGAACCTGAGAAGGTGGTTATTTCTTTATTAAGCACTGTTAATTAATTATGTATTCCTACACAGTGTTTAATTATGAGAACTACTTAGATTAATTATAGACACCATTGGTGGTGGCCTACTAGGATTTTATATCACACCCTACTTGGGCCACCTTTGGTACCTGATTAGATTATTTTTCTGTGGGTACTGATAAGGGAAAGTTCCCCGATATTAGTCTTTGATATGCTTTACCTTTAGAAAAAATATATGACTAGAGGACCAAACATATTAGTGGAGTAACTTTTTTTATTTTTTGGTTTTTTATAGAATGGTTGTATATTACTATCCCTTATTCCCCTTTATATAATAGCATGCCATTAAACCATGTATATGACACTATCTAGTGGTTTTTTATGATTATTCAATTATTAAGTTATTTATTATTCCACTGCTTATTTATTCTATATGTTTATTGTTATGCTTATGTTATCATATTATTATGGTTGAATCCACTATATAACTCTGATATGAGGGTATAGTCTACCTACCGTACAACCATTACACCCCCCCTACTAGTAGGTAGCCTCTAGCATATTGGGAGGCATGCTTGAGGCCATGTGACAAACCAACTCAGGGCATGGTTTAAGTGGATCCTAGTTTAGTACATTACAAAGTGGTATCATAGCATATTATTTTCCTTTGTCTTACTATTTGGATATTATACATGATACTATAAGTTAATGGGATTTGTAATTGAACCTTTTCCTAAACATAGCTAACCTATGTATAGGGGAAGCCCAAATAACTAGGGATGGGAAATTTCAGTTATTGTTTTCACCTGTTGTGGTTGATATGACTTCACCATTGCATGAATCACTTGATTTATGGTGATAATTTTATTGGTATTAGTGAAATTAAATTTCTCTTCTATAGCCTAAATAAATGAGGGTGTTTCATTACATGCATCATTATAGGAAAAATATGATTAATATGCCATGAATTTTTTTCATGACACATCTATTTCAAATATGAATTTTATTGCTGCATATTATTGGTGACTTGATTATTATATTGAAATGTTCTAACAATTCATACAGGGATTGAAAACCATAATTGACACTTAAAGTGTTTTCCTTAACCTAATAGTGTTTTCCTACATAGGTTAAAGCTGACACCTTAAGCAGCCAATTATGGAATATTGATCCATGGACCATTAGTTACATGGGTTAAAATGTGTTATGGTTTGGGTTAATTGGATTACATATTTTGGTCCATAATAAGTATTGGACATTATCAGTCAGAAATGGAAATCCACCTAATTAGACAATTTAAATAGATTTAAATTTTTGAACAAGAAAAATTTTAAAATTAATAGGCCTTTAAAAGTGAAATTAGTTACCCTATACATGTGAAAATGAGACTAATGACGAAACATGGCCTTAGTAGTGGGTAGTGGGGTATCTATTATTTTTTTATTGTCTTTCTATATCACCCAGCCCTGGCTTTAGGAGCTAGAAGAGGGTTGTGATAATTTATATAGGAAGTTTGTACACCTATCCTAGTTTTCTCTTTTCAATATTTTCATTTTCTAAATAATATTATGAGGCATTAATTTTTCATTATAGTATCATTACACCATGAATTCCTCTAGTTTCACACCTTGAAGGTGGCCACAACCATGCACATGAGGTGGCGGACCTTGACCTACCAGTGATTCCTCCAGGAGTTCCACCTATGGAACATATCCTTATTTGTGATATGGGAATTATCTCCCAATTATGAGAGGGATTTCTATGTATGCTGAAAAATACAAGAAAAAAATTGACTTACCCTAATTATGGAAGATTTAACAATAGATTTACAACAGTAGCATCTTTCCACCTTATCAGGGGATGATGGACCACGTGTTATTGAGTCATGGCTTGAAGATATATTTTCTATATTCAATCATTTGGAGACGCATCTAGAGAAGATATTCACGCTTTTTGTGTATATTCTATGTGATGGATCCAATAGATGGAGGGATGTTATTACCCAGTATGATCAGAATAGAGATATGGTTTGGGAAGATTTTCAAACTATCTACTATGACTATTTCTTTCTACAGACTTTGAGGGCTGATAGAGTAAGAGAATTTATAAACCTGTAGCAATTAGGTATGTCAATTATGGAATACTATTTCACTTTTACTATGTTATGAAGGTTTTCTCTTACTCTAGAGGGTGATGACCATATCATCGTTAGACGATTTGAGCGTGGATGATTTTATTCCATCTGATTTCATACCATTATTTCTGAAATCATCATCCAAGACCTTATTATATAGATAATTTTGAGAAACTTTGGTGGTTAAATTTAGGGTGATACAAAACCTAGATCCATAATTTTTTTCATATTCTGGTAGAAAGAGACGTTTCTAGGTTTCTCATGGTGGTAGTAACAATCAGGCCCTCGTGCTATTATCATTATAGTATATCACTAGTGTGGGAAGTCAGGAACCATAAAGCCTCAGTTCTTACGAGACCTAGTGGAATGTAGGGACTATAGAAGGATACGTCATATCCCACACTTCTGAATGAATTTTTCATCAGTTCCTAGTGATTGGGGATCTAATCCTACCCTATGTTCTAAATCAAGGCCAATAGGATCACGATAGAAAGACAAGTGGAATACCACTAGCCGCTCAGACCAAGGTGGCGGTTGAGGTATAGGTAGTCGTACTCATGATTCTTTGAGCCAGTAGAGAAGGCTTTCTCATGGTAGTTAGGTAGTAACTCAAAACCATGGTACATTCTAATTACATGTTGTCTAGCCTCTATCGAAGGATCATAGCACTGGATCTTCTACTATACTAGGTTTTATTCTAGTATCCTCTCCTTTCGTATCTATATTATTTGACCTAGGCATTTCTCGCTCATTTATATATGATACTTTTATAGAGATTATGAACCTTAAGATCAAGAAATTCTATAGAATTGTGACACTAGATACATTGTTAGGTATCTGATTAGAGGGTGTTTGTCATTATAAGTATTTTCCCCTGGAGATAGGTAGAAACATCTTCGTATAGAATATTTCATCCTCAATATGATGGGATATGATGTAATCATTGAGATATATTTTTTATTTACCTATCTAGCCACATTGAGTGTTATCATTGGAGAGTGATGTCTACATCATCAAAGGAATTTAGTCACATTCATAAGGGAAAATGGAAAGTTTATACGACATAAGAAGATCCCGAGAAGCAGAAATTGGGTAGAGTGACATCTCATATTGCAAGTATTTTCCTAGATGACCAGGTATTACAGCCTATTTTTTCCTACTATAGTAGTGAATTTTAGGGATTTATTTCCTGAAAAATTCTCTAGTATTTCTCTGATGGGAGAGGTAAATTTTACCATTGAGTTAGTTCAAGGAGCCATGCCTGTCACTATTCCTCCTTATATGATGGAACCTATGGAGGTTCCAGAAATCAAAAAAGCGATTGGAGGATCTATAGGATAAAGTCTTAATATACCCCATCACTTCTCACTAGGGTTCACTGGTCTTCTTTTTAAATAATACATAAAGTACCCTCAAGATTTGCATGGACTACTATCAATTGAACCAGCTCATAAAAAATTGTTGGAATCCACTGCCTAGATTAGATGACCGCTTTGATCAGCTCCGAGGGGTGAGGATGTTTTAAAAGATATATTTCAGGTTTGGATATCATTAGGTTCATGTCAGGACTTCATACATGCCTCACACATCCTTAAAAATTAGGTATAGTCTATAAGAGTACCTGGTCATGTCGTTTGGACTCACAAAAACACCTTCTATCTTAATGCCTCTAATGAATTGGGTTTCCACTCATATATGGATTCATTCATGGTAGTATTTATTAATGATATATTAGTGTATTTATGCATGAGACATGACCACGCCAACCATATTGAGATTATGTAGAATACACTAAGAGAGCATCATCTCTATGCTAAGCTTAGTAAATTCCACTTTTGGATCTACAATTTCTAGTTCCTAGGTAACATTATCTCAGATTCTGTATTTTTAATAGAACCAAAGAAATTCATAGTTGTAGTTTCATAAGATCATCCCAAGAACTTATTTTAAATTCAGATTTTCTTGGGGCAAAATGGGTATTAAATATGCTTCATCAAGAATTTATCATGTCTTAAAACACTTCTTACGAGTTTGAAAAATAAATATGTGAAATTAATATGGTCAAAATCTTGTTAATCATTCTTTCAGGAGTTGAAGGGTCATTTGACTTCATCACTAATACTAATTCTACTTGATCTAGAAAGGAACTATATAGTACATTATGATGCATCGAGTATTGGTCTTGGATCTATTATGTTGTAGGATGAGTGAGTCATTGTGTATGGGTGTCATTAGTTGAGGCATCTCGAGCAGAATTACCCAACAAACGACCTTAATCTAGCTATTATAGTTCACGCACTACATTGTTTGAGATACTATCTACATGGAGAGAGTTTTTTGGTATTCACTGATCATAAAATCCTCAATTACATGTTTACAAAGTGATGTATGAATCTCATATAGTTCATGTGGGTTGAGTACATATAGTTGTTTGATTTTCAGCATGCCTACACTCCTGGTGAAGGAAATTATATGGATCCTGCTCAAAGACAGAAGACTCGGGTATAAGTGGTTCAAGAGGCTAGAAGTGAATGGTATCTCATGACCATGTTTTCAGAAATTTAAATTAAGGTTTAAGAGGACCGTGGTCAAACTATCCTCTCATCCTTAGAAGTGACCTCTACTCTTGTAACATGGGTAAGAAGGAAGACACTATCTAATCCTAAATCCCTTTTCTTGAGGGAAATCACCTCATATGGTGATACATCTCAAGAATAGAACATGGATGGGGATGATACTCTGTTATTCCATGGTCATGTATGGGTCCACATATACTTTATAGAGGATCTGATGCGGTAATTTCACATCTCAGCATGGGAGGTTTACCCTTGTGTCAGCAAGATGTATCAAGATCTATGGCACTAGTATTAATGACCTTGTATAAAATGGGTTATTTTTAGATTTATCAATCTATGTTCCATATGTCAGCAGGTGAAGGAAGAAAATTATTGTATGGTATGGATTTTTCATCAATTTTACCATCCCTAGTAGAAATGGGATGATGTTTCGATGGAATCCATGACTGGTTTTCCAGATAACCTCATGGAAGTGATGTAGTGTGGGTTGTAATTGATTGTTTGATAAAGGTAGAAACATTTTTACCAATACAATATACCTTCTTGGTAGACTAGATAGAGAGGTTTTATATTAGGGAGGTTATACATCTTTATGGAGCTCCTCATTCAATCATTTCTGAAAAAAGAAACTTGTTTTACATCTTGGTTCTATAAGGGGTTATAAAAGGCCTTAGGTTGTCACGACCCGACCCAACAGGGCTCGAGCCGCGACTCCCCAAGCCCGCCTCCAATAGGCCAGGGGCTGGCGACCAGCGTCGAGTAGGCTATCACACACATGGGAGGCATTAGCCTAAGGTACCTGTATACACGCACCCACAAACACCTCCATGCAACATTGCAGAGATATGGAAACTGGAAAGTAAATGCATGCATACATTATCCCACAACCAGAGAGCAACAGCGAAAGTACAAAGGGCAAAACAGGGCCCACCAAAAGAAAACTACAAAGCGCGTCCAACCTGCTCTAAAGAAGGGGAACGCTGCCACAAACACCCGCCGGAAAGCTCCCTCGGCACAGCTTCGGTAAACACCCCAGTCAACTCGCTCACTAAGCTCCGCCTGCTCCGGGTCCTCCTGGGACTCCGTCAAAAGGCCTGTGGTCTGCACAAGACACAAACATGTGCGGGCAAAGCCCGTGCAGGGGTGAGTATAAACATACTCAGTAGGCACCCCAAAAACCCAAAACCCAAGGGAGCAACTGAAAGGAAACAGTCCGCTCAACCCAGCCAGAGGGAACCCAGACGAAAGAGAAACTCCATCTCGTGACCATCCTCGGCTAAACACAACTAGTCAGCTCAGCTCAGGTGCATGCCCATACATACACCTTAAACAATCCAGATATACACAGCTCACGCCATAAAGCCACAAGAGGTACCGACCTCATCACCAGCAACTGTCCACAACCAGGATAGTACACCACGAACACTGTCATACCAGATGACACTCATCCGAGAGATACACTCCATCGGGATACTCGCAAACATCACAGACGCTCACCCGAGAGACCACGCTCGTCGGATAGCATCACTGAGGAAACATCACTGAAACACCATAACCACCAAACTCCTCAGATAGGGGATCACCGCTAGGGTCCGCTAGGGGATACCAAGACCCACTCCGGTATACGTAGCTCCCAGATAGGGGATCACTCCCAGGGTCCGCTGGGGGATACCACAACCCGATCTGGCATACGTAGTTCTCACAGATAGGGGATCACACCCAGGATCCGCTAGGGGATGCCACAACCCGATCTGGCGCTCGACAGAAGCTCCACACTCAGATAGAGGATCATCGTCCATATAAAGATGGTCACGACGATACCGGAACCCTATCTGGTATAACTCGCGATGTAGGGGATCGAACTGACGATGCCGCAACCCTACCGAAACCACGCGCTGAGTAGGGGATCGCATAGCCAACGATACCGCAACCCTACTATAAACATCAAGCTGAGTAGGGGATCGTAAACCCGACGATGCCACAACCCTACTATGCACGACCCACCGCGTAGGGGATCATATTCCCGATGATGCCACAAACCCTACGGGGTTAACCTACTAGATAGGGGATCGCTGCCCGTGAATAAGCGGTCACAGCGATACCAAGAACCCGATCTAGGGTAAAGATGCTAGAGGATCCACTCCGGGCCCACCGGAGGGATACCACAACTCTAACAGTTTAAACATCCCATCGAGAGGATCACAAACCCATACGAAGGTTGTGATACCACACGAACCCTCGTAGGAACTAACTAAGGGAGAACCCTCAACCACCGCTGGTCCAAACGTCGCTAACCCGAGCGACTCGCCCCAAAGCCACACTGCGCACCTCTGAAGCCAAAACCGAGGCCACCATCGCGTTCCACGCGGGAAAACACGCAGGATAGGCTATTTACTCGCCCGAAACGGAGCACCGGTGAAAAAGGCACTATTCACCGTAGCTAGCTCGTGCGAGGCCCACACATCGACCCCGAAACCCATCGAGAGGATCACACCACGGCGATCCCCTCGGAAAAACAAGCGGAATCGACTACTCGCTCGCCCAAAACGGACACCCGGTGAAAAAGGTACTATTCACTGAAGGCCAGCTCGGGTGGGGCCCACGCCTGGATTCCGAAACTCGTCAAACGGACCGCGCCATTGCGATCCTCTCAGAAAAACACACAGGATCGACTATGCATCCGCCAAAATCGGACTCCTGGTGTAAAAGCTGTGTTTCTCCGCAAACGCCAAAACCCGGCCTCGTGGGGCCCGCACCCCGTTCTCAGTCCCAACACCCGGAAACCATCTCAAAAAGTCCGTCGTACCATCAGGGTCACAACGCCACTGACGGCGCGTCAATCGGACGCTCCGGGTAGAAGTTACAACGGCCCGAAGTCGTAAAATAATAAAATAATATTATTTTATATGACGTTTCTAACTCCCGGGCCACGATCCCGAACCATAAAATTCTCAAACTGATTTCAAAAGGTCCTTCTCGACGCAAGGAGCGCGTCGCCGCAAACGGCTCGCAAATCGGAGTTACGGTTTGCGAGTTACGGGGGTTTAAAGAACCCCCGGAACAAACTGGCCGGACCACCGCAGGGTCACCGGAAACAACCGCGCTACCGCCGGACTCCGCCGCGCTGCCACCGGACTCCGCCGCGCCGCTGCCGCCGCGCCGTCGCCGGATTCCGCCATGGCCGCCGCCGGAAAACCGGGTTTTCGCCGGAAAACTTCCGGGAGCCACCGAGAGCACCCCGGTGCTCCAAATTCAGATCTGAAACATGTTTTGGAAAGCTCGGGACCCGAACTATGCAACCCATATGAAAATTTGAAGAAAAACAACACAAAAACGGGATCCGGGATTGTAAAACACAAACCGCCTACCTCGCGGGTGAAACGCCGACGTTCTGCCTCAGATCTGCGCTCCAGAGCTTCCGCTGCGCGCTCCTGGAACGTCCGCCGTCGAATTCTGAGCTCGTGGGCGCTCTGTTTGCTCGATTCGGCGGAGTGGCGGCGAAGAACGACGAAGAACGATTAAAAGGGGGGGCGCTGATATTTATATCAGCCGCCCGCCGGTGCCAAACTCGACTCGGACCCGACGCCCGATGTGAACAAAAGTAAGGTCACCTCTAGGGTAAACACGTCGTTCTGAAAGCAACGACGGTCTCAGATTTTCCATCTGAGACTCCGTTCAGAAGTTATTCAAGCCGACGCTCGCCCACTAAGTTGCTACTTATTTACGGAAACTCCCCTGGTGGAATTTCTCACCGCAGGCCCGTGCCCGCAAAGTTTACACCCCGCCTAGGGTAAACGACACGTTCCGGACGCAACCGTGCCCTCAGATTCCCGTTCTGAGCTACCGTTTAGGATATATCACACCCCCGCCACGTGCATAGTATAAAAATACTTAATATTTTTATAAAATTAATTCCGGGCACACCGGGCCTCGGAATCGCACGCCGTCTTCGCGCCTAGCTCTAGAATTATTCGTAGAAATATTCCAAAGTTTGACAGGGCCAAAAACCCGAGTCGCTACATCCTCCCCCCCTTAGAACTTTTCATCCCCAAAAATCCCCAAGCACAAGGAAAGCGACTGAACTCTCAACTGGGTCTCACACACCAGCGAGCTCACCAACAACAACCACTCAGGGTCTTACCAATGCCCTGAACAAAACTCGAGCAAGCAACAAAAGGAAAGAGTACCGCTAAACAGTGTCTGACAAACTACTGCAGTAAGTAGAAAAGACACAAGGCGTACCTCTATCCATCCATGGTGCCTCTGGGTCAACAGCCTCCAGGGCCTGCATCTGTCCTCGCCCTCGACCACCAGCTCCCTGATCTAGGCGTGGACCACCTGGGGGTGGGGGTGGTGGAAACTGGTACTGTCTACCACCGCCTCCCGCTGCACCAGCTCCGACGCCACGTCCGCCGCCATGCGGACCTCCTTGCTCGAGACGCTGCCACTGCCAAGGCGGCCCATCGACCGGCTCCCTCTCAGCATCACGTCGGGTCGGACAATCTCAAGCAAGATGTCCCCGACCATCGCAAGCATAACACCGCCTCTCCTGCGGCTGACCAAAACTGGCCTGCGAGCCCTGTGAGCCCTGAGGCTGAGTCTGACGTCGGCTACTAGATGCCGATCCGACTGACGAAGTCTCAGCTCTCGAGTGCCCAGCACTAACAGGCGAGATCTGCTCAGCTAGAAAGCTCTCCACCACCAGCGCTCGCTCCAGCACTCCAGCATAGGTGGGTAGGCACAAGGAAACCACACCTCCTCGGATATCCCTGCGTAAGCCCTACTCGAAGGTCCGAGCCCTAAAGAACGGGTCTCGAACCATATCCAGGGAGTAGCGCGACAGGTCTGTAAACCTCGCTGAGTACTCCGACACAGTCATGCTCTCCTAACGAAGCTGCAGAAGCTCCTGGATCCGCACTGACCTCAGTGTCACCGGATAAAAATCCTCCCTGAAGAGCCGCTCAAACTCTGCCCACGTGAGTGTCTCCTCATCATGGGACTGCGTCACCAAACTCCACCATCACCCGACAGAACCATGCAGAAGGCTCGCCGCTAGGACCACCATCTGATCTGGAGGTGTCCTCACTAGGCGGAAAACTCGGGTGACTGCCTCAAGCCAGTCATCAGCTGCCTGGGGGTCTGGATCACCCCGGAACCTCAGAGGTCGCTGCCTCTGGAACTCGTGCAGCGCACTCAGCCTGCGCGCAACCTCGTCCTGCCCCGCCGGCACAACCAGCTGCTCGACAGGTGGTGGCTTAACTGGAAGACCACCTGGAGGTGCAACCTCAGAACCTGCGCCCTGCTCCATAGCCACTACACGGGGCGGGTCATCAGCACAATCCTGTTGCGAAACCCTCACTGGCTGTCATCGTGGAGGCATCCTGAAATACATTCAAGACACACCACAGTCAAAGAGTATATCTGGAGAGCTGACTCAAGAAGGACAAGGAAAAACCAAAAACCCAGTCCTATATGATGCATGTACCATGATGTCCCCGCGACCAGTGTACGAATGTCCCGAGTCGAAAGGCAGGTTATCAGAGTCCTGGTGTATGGATACGTCGGCCGCCGCACCAACACTGGAGTCCCTGGCCTGAAAGCCGAACTCGAAACACCCTAACACTGCCGCTATGCAACCCAAACCAAACTCACAGCTAGACCAGCTATGCTCTGAGATCCCAAAGGTGGAACCTCCTCTGATACCACTCTGTCACGACCCGACCCAACAGGGCTCGAGCCGCGACTCCCCAAGCCCGCCTCCAATAGGCCAGGGGCTGGCGACCAGCGCCGAGTAGGCTATCACACACATGGGAGGCATTAGCCTAAGGTACCTGTACACACGCACCCACAAACACCTCCATGCAACAGTGCAGAGATATGGAAACTGGAAAGTAAATGCATTCATACACTATCCCACAACCAGAGAGCAACAGCGAAAGTACAAAGGGCAAAACAGGGCCCACCAAAAGAAAACTACAAAGCGCGTCCAACCTACTCTGAAGAAGGGGAACGCTGCCACAAACACCCGCCGGAAAGCTCCCTCGGCACAGCTTCGGTAAACACCCCAGTCAACTCGCTCACTAAGCTCCGCCTGCTCCGGGTCCTCCTGGGACTCCGTCAAAAGGCATGTGGTCTGCACAAGACACAAACATGTGCGGGCAAAGCCCCTGCAGGGGTGAGTATAAACATACTCAGTAGGCACCCCAAAAACCCAAAACCCAAGGGAGCAACTGAAAGGAAACAGTCCGCTCAACCCAGCCAGAGGGAACCTAGACGAGAGAGAAACTCCATCTCATGACCATCCTCGGCTAAACACAACTAGTCAGCTCAGCTCAGTTGTATGCCCATACATACACCTTAAACAATCCAGATATACACAGCTCACGCCACAAATCCACAAGAGGTACCGACCTCATCACCAGCAACTGTCCACAACCAGGAGAGTACACCACGAACATTGTCATACCAGATGACACTCATCCGAGAGATACACTCCATCGGGATACTCGCAAACATCACAGACGCTCACCCGAGAGACCACGCTCATCGGATAGCATCACTGAGGAAGCATCACTGAAACACCATAACCACCAAACTCCTCGGATAGGGGATCGCCGCTAGGGTGCGCTAGGGGATACCAAGACCCACTCCGGTATACGTAGCTCACAGATAGGGGATCACTCCCAGGGTCCGCTGGGGGATACCACAACCCGATCTGGCATACGTAGTTCTCACAGATAGGGGATCACACCCAGGATCCGCTAGGGGATGCCACAACCCGATCTGGCGCTCGACAGAAGCTCCACACTCAGATAGAGGATCATCGTCCATATAAAGATGGTCACGACGATACCGGAACCCTATCTGGTATAACTCGCGATGTAGGGGATCGAACTGACGATACCGCAACTCTACCGAAACCACGCGCTGAGTAGGGGATCGCATAACCAACGATACCGCAACCCTACTATAAACATCAAGCTGAGTAGGGGATCGTAAACCCGACGATGCCACAACCCTACTATGCACGACCCACCGCGTAAGGGATCATATTCCCGATGATGCCACAAACCCTACGGGGTTAACCTGCTAGATAGGGGATCGCTGCCCGTGAATAAGCGGTCACAGCGATACCAAGAACCCGATCTAGGGTAAAGATGCTAGAGGATCCACTCTGGGCCCACCGGAGGGATACCACAACTCTAACAGTTTAAACATCCCATCGAGAGGATCACAAACCCATACGAAGGTTGTGATACCACACGAACCCTCGTAGGAACGAACCAAGGGAGAACCCTCAACCACCGCTAGTCCAAACGTCGCTAACCCGAGCGACTCTCCCCAAAGCCACACTGCGCACCTCCGAAGCCAAAACCGAGGCCACCATCGCGTTCCACGCGGGAAAACACGCAGGATAGGCTGTTTACTCGCCCGAAACGGATCACTGGTGAAAAAGGCACTATTCACCATAGCTAGCTCGTGCGGGGCCCACACAACGACCCTGAAACCCATCGAGAGGATCACACCACGGCGATCCCCTCGGAAAAACAAGCGGAATCGACTACTCGCTCGCCCAAAACGGACACCCGGTGAAAAAGGTACTATTCACCGAAGGCCAGCTCGGGTGGGGCCCACGCCTGGATTCCGAAACTCGTCGAACGGACCGCGCCATTGCGATCCTCTCGGAAAAACACACTGGATCGACTATGCATCCGCCAAAATCGGACTCCTGGTGTAAAAGCTGTGTTTCTCCGCAAACGCCAAAACCCGGCCTCGTGGGGCCCGCACCCCGTTCTCAGTCCCAACACCCGGAAACCATCTCAAAAAGTCCGTCGTACCATCAGAGTCACAACGCCACTGACGGAACATCAATCGGACGCTCCGGGTAGAAGTTACAACGGCCCGAAGTCGTAAAATAATAAAATAATATTATTTTATACGAAGTTTCTAACTCCCGGGCCACGATCCCGAACCATAAAATTCTCAAAGTGATTTCAAAAGGTCCGTCTCGACGCAAGGAGCGTGTCGCCGCAAACGGCTCGCAAATCGGAGTTACGGTTTGCGAGTTACGGGGGTTTAAAGAACCCCCGGAACAAACTGGCCGGACCACCGCAGGGTCGCCGGAAACAACCGCGCCGCCGCCGGACTCCGCCGCGCCGCCGACGGACTCCGCCGCGCCGCTGCGGCCGCGCCGCCGCGCCGTCGCCGGATTCTGCCATGGCCGCCGCCGGAAAACCGGGTTTTCGCCGGAAAACTTCCGGGAGCCACCGAGAGCACCCCGGTGCTCCAAATTCAGATCCGAAACATGTTTTGGAAAGTTCGGGACCCGAACTATACAACCCATATGAAAATTTGAAGAAAAACAACACAAAAACGGGATCCGGGATTGTAAAACTCAAACCGCCTACCTCGCGGGTGAAACGCCGACGTTCTGCCTCAGATCTGCGCTCCAGAGCTTCCGCTGCGCGCTCCTGGAACGTCAGCCGTCGAATTCTGAGCTCGTGGGCGCTCCGTTTGCTCGATTCGGCGGAGTGGCGGCGAAGAACGGCGAAGAACGACGAAGAACGATTAAAAGGGGGGGCTGATATTTATATCAGCCGCCCGCCGGCGCCAAACTCGACTCGGACCCGACGCCCGATGCGAACAAAAGTAAGGTCACCTCTAGGGTAAACGTGTCGTTCTGAAAGCAACGGCGGTCTCAGATTTTCCATCTGAGACTCTGTTCAGAAGTTATTCAAGCCGACGCTCGCCCACTAAGTTGCTACTTATTTACGGAAACGCCCCTGGTGGCATTTCTCACCGTAGGCCCGCGCCCGCAAAGTTTACACCCCGCCTAGGGTAAACGGCACGTTCCGGACGCAACCGTGCCCTCAGATTCCCGTTTTGAGCTACCGTTTAGGAGATATCACACCCCCGCCACGTGGATAGTATAAAAATACTTAATATTTTTATAAAATTAATTCCGGGCACACCGGGCCTCGGAATCGCACGCCGTCTTCGCGCCTAGCTCTGGAATTATTCGTTGAAATATTCCAAAGTTTGACAGGGCCAAAAACCCGAGTCGCTACATAGGTACACAGGTGAATCTGAGCATGGCCTATCACCCTTAGACAGATGTAAATATAAAGCATAAGATTTAGGTATTAGAGAATATTCTTCATTCATGTGTCTTTGACATTGGGGGTTCCTGGGAGAAACACATTCCCCTTATGGAGTTCTCTTATAATAATAGCTTTCAAGCTACCGTTGAGATACATCCTTATAATCCTTATATGGGTTCCCTTGAATTTCACCTTTGTACTAGTTAGAGGTATAGAAGGAAGATATTCTTATACCACATCTCATATAGGTGACTATAGAGTAGGTCCATCTAATCAGAAAGTGTGTGATGACGGGTCAGTGAAGATAACAATCATATGTCAACAGACATGAGTGACCTTTTAATTTTGATGTCGGAGAATAGGTTTTCTTATGGGCCTCAACCAAGTTGGTCCATAGATGTATTCATAGGTTGGTTAATTTCTCACTAAGGTTTTTTGGACCCTTAAAGGATGTGAAATGGATCATACCAGTGGCTTACCGGATTTCACTTCCTCATAGATATCGGTCTATGCATACTATCTTTCATGTATCTCAGCCTCACCAGAATTATCCAAACTCATCCCATGTATTTCATCCTAATGTGGTTGAATTGTATGTTGCTTCTTCATTTGAAGAGTATCCAGTTCATATTGTGGATCAGAGTGTGAATATACTTTGAGTAAGGTCAGTTCTATTTATAAAAGTGTTATGGCAGAACAGTTGAGTATATGATGATACCCAGGAACGAGAAGTAGATATATGTGTTCAGTGGCTAGAACTCTTTTCTAATGATACCTCATTACACTCATAAGTAAAACTCAAGGATGAGTTTATTTAAGGATGGTAGGTTGTAACGAACCATATTTTCATGAAGTTATGGATCATTGTAGTCCAATTTAAATCCTTAGTTTCATCTTTGTAAGCATACACTATGGCCTAAGGAAGGACCCAACAATGTACAGGGCTTGTTCAAAACCCAGAGTTCCTAAAATTTGAAAAAATAAATGGTCCAAATAGTTATTAGAAACCATGCAACCCAACCTGCATGGTTTCTTATAATTTTGTGGGGAGAAACAATGGTGCAATAAGAGCCACATGATTTTTTCTAAAACCACGCGACTGCAGGTGCATGACTATGAAAGAAACTATTGACATTTGTTAGTGTGATTGTTCATGATTTTCACATGATTTTGTAATCTATGTGCCTTAACCATGTGGGGTCTTCCTTTTGGATAGTGGCTTGATCACGGTTTGCACATAGTTCAGGTAACTATGCACCTTAACCTTTCACCCCCTATTTTGATAATAAAATGACCCTTTTCCCATCATTAATTTGTTTAACCTATTTCTTCTTCTCTATTCTTTTCTCCAATGTTTGAAACATCATCTTCTCCTCCCTTATCTCACCATAAATCCAAACATAGGCATTAAGATAACTCCTGCATTTGAAGACCATATCAAGATCTTTCAGAGCCATCGAATCCTTCTAGGTAATATATACAATATTATCCCTTCCTATTTGATTTTATCTTCAGATCTGTTGAACTAATTAGGTTAAACCTATTTTTCCCTATTTTCATGGTTCTTTATTGTTTCTTCAATTTCTCCCACCCTACTTCAATTTTGATGTTGTTATCAGACAATGAGTCATTAATGGCCTTAAGTTAGGTGGTATCTTCATTGTCTCTAAGGGTTTTGATGTTTTCATATATTTTTTGTTGTGCCTCATATAGAACATTATTGTGTGTCACAATTTTATTGATTTTTTCATATAAATTTGATCTACACACTTTTTTATGCACTTGTTGATTATTGGTTAGTAGGATAGAGGATGTTAACCTTAGTTATGGCCACCCCTTGGGTTTTCCAACTTGAATTTCACCTTTTGGTTAATTTTTTAATTTCTTGGAATGCCTTATAAGAATTTGGATTGTATCATTAACTGTATTCTCTCTAATATATAAATTTTAAAGGAACTAAAGTATCTCCTAAGTGCTTGGATTGTCTAAAAAATGGAATTACCCATGTAAGTAGTCCCACCATTGACTATGACACCTTCAAAATGAATATTGTTCCTTGTAAATAGAATTATCTTATTATAGTAAGTCAAATAGATTAATTATATGGAATGAATTATTCATACTAGTTTGATTTTCCTTAAATGAATTCAATGAATTTAATGAAATAGTTTATAAAGGGTGGTAATACCACACCATTTTTCTATGCTTTATTAAATTCTCCTTGTCTATTGTAATTCCTTGCTCATATTTGACTTGACTAATGAGATACATGAGAGGTACTTGCTCAAGAATTAAATTATAATATGATTAAGACTTGATATAGGCCATGGTACGATGGTAAGGGATATATTTAGCATGAAGGTATCACACTCCCTTACATCGAGTGTTGAGCATGATGTCTCACACCATTGGCACTAGTTCAATGGTGGGCTTGACATGCCACGTCCCTTATTTCAAGTGTTAATATGATGGAACACTCACCATATTGAGTGATGAGCATGATTTATATCACTCATTATAATATGTAGGGTATGTACCATTTTGATTGAGCTTATAGGCTCACTAGACTGGTTATGGATGTATACGTTATGCCTTGGTCCCACCAGCAACTAGCATTCCAGATATATGTCCACTTATATTCACATGTAATTGGTTCATATAGGTGGATACAATATATAACTATAATATATATATATATTAGTACTATATATATATATATATTCATCATAATTACATTTTGGCCATGATCAAAAGTAGGTATAGCTGCCAAGTATCCTTTAGGAACTTCAGCAGGTGGTTATTTATTTATTCAGCATTGTTAATTAATTTATTTCTCGATCACACTATTTAGTTACAATAACTGGTTGGATTAATTATAGACACCATTAGTGGCAGCATACTGGTATTTTATCTCACACCCTACTCAGGATTCCTTTGGTACCTATGTAGATCATTTTTCTACAATATTGATAAGCGAAAGTGCCCTTCTATTGGACTTTGATATGATTTACCTTTAGGTTGAGCACATGAGTAGAGGATAGAGAATATGCTCGAGATTCTAGTAGAGAATCTTTTAGTTATTTTTGTAGTTTTTGTATATCATGGTTTTATATTCCTATCCCTTGTTCCCTTATTTATGTTATCATGTCATGCATCCATGTATATGATGTTGTCTAGTGGTTTTTGACAATTATTCTGTTGTTCAGTTATTTATTCTTCCACTACTTATTTATCCTATATTTTTTTATTATTATTCATCTATTTTATATTTATGGTTGATTATTCTATTAAACTCTGATGTTAGGGTATATTATCCCAATTATACCACATTTACACCCTCGCTACTAGTCAGTATCCTCTAGCGTACAGGGAGGCATGCTTGATTTTGTATGACCCACCGGCTCAGGGAATAGGTTGAGTGGATACTGATTTGGGATTTTACAGTTAAATAGGGGAAAAGACCTACAAATTTCAGGGAGATTAATTGTTTTCTTAGATTTATAGGTTATTACTTATAGTTTCCTAAAAACATTACTCAATTATTTATCCCACTAATTAAGTTAACATGAATTGGAGTTAGGTTTATCTAGACACAATAATTTGATTTTATTCATGAACTGAAAAGAATATTGTTCAATGCCCTATTTTTTCCCTTCCTTCTAGAAATGGTGATTTTGTGAACTAAATTGATTCTTCATTAAAAGTACTTGTATTTTTCCTGAGAAAGAATGAAAAGAAAATTTCTTATACTTCACGGCATTTTAAAACACATGAGTTAAATTACCCTACACATGATTAGGAATTAGCTTCTATTTTTTTCATTAAAAATATGTATCAATCATTTGTATGGAGATAAGTGTGAAATATTTATTAATCCCAAAATTTTAAAGTGTATATTCACTCAAAAATATTTGAACATGTGTGAAAGAATATTTCTAAAACTTATAAAGGATTATAATTACATGATTCATTAACATCCGGGAAAAGAAAACAAGGTGGATGATGCTTTGAGTAGAAAAATTAGCACTACATTAACCATTTTAGGTTTGAAATGTGACCCTTTGATTAATTATTTGATGAATTATGTCATAGATGTTTTGGATACAGGTAAATACTCTATTTTGTTTCAGGTTTCAGTGTAATCGATTTTATCAGAAATAATTAAGATGACTAGGAAGGTGGATCAATATTTTAATGTAAATTTATAATATTTTAATAAGGGTAGGTTTCCTAATTTTAATATTAATGAAGTAGGTGTTTTATGATTTGGAAAAAAGACTGTATAGTCCCTTTGATTCACATTTGAGGAAACATTTTTTTATTGAAGCTCATATTTATCCATTTTTTGTTCGTCCATGAAGTACTAATATGTACAGATACCTTCAGGATTATTACGAGTGGGATTGAATAAAAAATTTATATTATTGAATTTACCAAGACATTTTTGACTTTTTGGTAACTTAAATCATAATTATAGTTATAGATTAGAATGATTTAGTCATTTCTTATTCCATAGTGGAAGTGAGAGAACATATAAATGGATTTTGGGGCAGGATTGATGAATACTTCTCAAGGTAATAATTTTATTTTCATTGTTGTTGATCGATTAACTAAATATCCACACTTCATTCTCATTCAAGATAAAATGTCTTTATATCATCATTTTCAACTGTATCTAAAAGATATTTTAAGGTTATATGGAGTTTCTCTCTCCATTGTAACAGAATGTGATCCTATTTTCACATATAATTTTTGGAAAGTAATTCAAAATTCATTGAGTGATGAATTAAATTTCAATACATCTTTTCATTGTCAATATAATGGATAGTCTGAGTGGACAATTCAAACCTTGGAACATATGGCTCATTCATGGAAAATGGATTAATGAGTAAGTTGGGATCGATATATTTCTTTAGTTGAGTTTTCTTATAATAAAATTTTTCATTCCAGTAAGTAGATGACACCTTTGTAGTCATTATATGGAAAGCAGTGTCAGACACCATCATTTTGGAATGATATAGGAGAAAGAAAGTTAATTGGACCAGAGTTGTTAGAAGAAACAGAAAAGAAAGGTTAGTTGATTCAATGACACGTGTGGATATCTTAGAATAAGAAGAAAATTTATGTAGATAACTAGAGGAAAGATATTTCTTCTGAGGTAAGTGATCATGTCTTTCTAAAATTATCCTCATGGAAAAGTGTGATCCATTTTGATAAGAAGGAAAAGCTAATTAAATGTTTCTTTAGACCATATGGAATCCAAGAGAATATTAGATTAGTTTCCTACCAATTGTATTTAACTCCATGTTTATCCAAATTATATAATTTATTTTATGTTTCAATGTTAGGGAAGTATGTACCTGATTCATCTCATGTTTTGAGACCTAAAGTAATTTAGTTGGAAGAGAATATCTCTTTTCAAGAATAGGCAGTTATGATTTATCACCATAGAAAGAAATTTTTGTAAAACAAGGTAATTAACTTTGTTAAGGTTTTATGGAAAACCAATATAGTAGAATAAGCAACATGGGAATCATAAAATTCAATGTGAAAAAATATCCCCACTCATTTGATAAGTGAATAAAATTGCGGTGATACAATTTCCAAAAGGGTTGAAGGATATAACAGCCTAGGAAATGATAGAATAGGAAGTTTTCATATTTATTAATATTTATGAATATAATATAAATTTAAAAATAAAAGTGGCACTATATCCAATGGAATACATGACATGTTACAATGAGACTTTAAAATCCTGTGTTGTACCCAAGACTGAGTTATACCAAACAATAATATACTACTAATATTATTTTTTTAATAAAGCAATTATCACCTAGTAGTTGTATCATAGGGAATGAATAGTACTAATTATAGTTTTTTACACATGTTTATAAAATTTATTTACATTCCTCTAAATTATTTCATAGGCATAAGATAATAATAAAACCAGTTTTACACTTAAAATCTCTATTTTTTTTAAAAAAATAGCACCTTTTAATGGTGCACCTATTTTAAAACTAAATTTTGAAAATTTTATAATTTTTTTATAAAAAAAATAACGTATATTTTTTAAATTTTAAAATCAAAATTAAATTTGGGTAAATTTTGGGTTTTTAAAGAAATTTCATATTTTAATGAATATTAAATAATACTGAATTTTAATTGAAAACCAAATTTTCATCTGATTTATTTATATAGATAAATTATATTTTGAATTGGTTTTAATGTATAATTAGAGAAAAAAAATATATAATTCAATCCAATTTAGGTCACTGGAATCATTTTCATTGTGATTTTAGATTTAAAAACCTAGCAAACTTTTCAACATTTTTACTTTAAAAAATTTGATTTATCGTCCCATGTGTGAGATTAATTTTAAATCAATTTCTTCAAATTATTTGTTTGTAATTTGGAAAAATGGATTCCATATTTTTAATCACCAAAATTTATAATTAAAAATAAATTCAACATAATCTATTTACCAAAAATATTACTGAAAGTAATTAAAATTAATTACATTGATTAAGGAAGAAATGTGTTTACTTAGTATTTAAACATTAATATTAAGAGTCTAAATAACCTAAAAAAATTCAAAATCCATTTTATGGAAATTATTAGACCATATCCCCTATTTTATCTAATTTTTATAATTATAGGAGGAACATTATGTAAAGGTGACCTCCCAATAGTGTTTACCTTTTTTATTTACAAGAATTCCACTCTTCCGCTATAAAAATCCACTCACCCTCCCCCATTTATTCACACCTATAAAACCATTTGTAACATATAAAACATTATAAAATAATCACTCAATATCCCTACTCTCACCATATAGTAATAACTTTGGTCATAAATCCAACGAATGAATCCATTTTTTGCAAACCAAAAGGAGTTACCTGAAAACGAGGTTACATTCTTCAACGTGCATTGATGTTTTAATTATTTCTACACCTATTAAATTATTATTATTCCATGATTATATGATAAAAATTTTATCCTAAATATATTGATTTGTTATTATGTTAAGTTTTAGACCTACACCTATACACAATTCCATCAAATGGGTAAAGAAATTACCGTTTGTGTGCACGGAAGACTATCACCTCGCGAAATGATGTTCTTTGTTTTGCCTTTACCACCTATCATTGTTGGGAATAATGACGGAAACACTATTATTATATGATATATATATATATATGATATTTATTATGTATTAATACTTATTTAATTGTTATATACACATACCTTCATGCTTTCTATTTTGTGGAAGTATGATAATATCATTTGTGGACGTGTGGACTACCGCCTCCTCAAAGTGATGTGATACTTTCACACTTTACATGGAATATATTAGGGATGGGTTTCATAAAAATATGTGGTTTAATTTAAATCTATATTATATTCATGTAATAATTATATTTCTTTAAATATAATATATAAGTTTCATTATTACCCTTTTCACACACTAAAAATAGTGATAACGTCATTCGTCGATGTGTAGACTACTACCTCCTTGATGCGATTTCATTCCTTTTACATCATAGGAAGTTTATATATAATTATATATGATTAAATAAAATTATATTTATGATATAATTATTATTATATAAATATAAATGTCACTTACCTTCTTTCCATATTGATCCTTGAAAAATTAGAACATTGCTCATGCGTACATATGGCCTACTGTCTCCATGGTTGTAATGTTGGTTCATTTTTCATAACCATCATTCATGATTAGTTTTAAAAGTATAATTTATGTATAATTATGATAATTATATCATGATCTTTATTCTAGATATGTTTTAATAATGACCCATTTTACCATACTAATGTTGCTTTTGACACATAAACTGAATATGGTCAAAATACCTAAAAAAACTTAATTGTTTAGGTAATTTTATACAAAAATGTAATAAATGAAATAAAAGTAATGATAAACATGAAAAAATTTATTAATAAATTAAATAATTAACATAATTTTATTATTCATTAAGATAAATACACATGTGATAACTCGGACTCAAGGTAAGGGATTTCATCTCAATATCCTTTCATTGAGGCATATTTTGATATTATACACAAAACATCTTTTAGAAGATGTGTATAATGACCCTTTTGACATAAAATATCATTAATTTACGTTTTATCATGTTATTTAATGTTTTGGTTAAATGATATTCTTTCATGGGGCTTATGATTAATGTTCAATGTTTTATGGGACTCTTTTAATGTTTAACGATTTAATTTTAAAATATTTTCTTCATGTAAATATTCTTGTTTTTATTTTACATATTTATAATATGGATATAAATGTATTATAAAAGACATTTTATGAATTTCTTATATTTTTATTCCTCTAAAATTCTTTATGTTTTTAAAGAAAAAAATAAACCCCACTTTTCTTTTTTCTAGATATTTTGTTATTGAAAATGAATTTTGATAATGGATTGATTATTTAAATATCTTGAATTTTTTTCCATCTGATTGAAAATAAAATTTTATGAGTGAAATTATGAAAATAGAAATCTTTTATGTATTATTACTGTTTAATGGTACTTGGACATTTGATAGGCGGTTCCATGATAAACTAATGATAGGAGGTTTCATGATAAACTGATGATGGGTTGGTCTATGATATACCTCCAATGCATTCAGCATGGAAGTTATCTAAATGGATATTCCATTTATAAGAGTGACATGTATGGAAGTAAACTACATTGTTATTCTATTTATAAGAGTAAAAATTATAATAATGTCTGAAGATACCATTATGTGTTTTCTATGGCTACTATGGATTTTATGGTAATCTTGTGATTATAAAAATGGTAAGCAATGAGATTATTTTAAGAGGAAGTTATTTAAAACTTATTATGGGTGAAAATTATTAATTTATGATAAATTTTTCATAGGTTTTAATATTTATCAATGGGAAAATGGTTTCCTGATTTTATATCCCTTACTAGGATTTTTATGTTCATCCCATGTTTCTAATGTTTTTCACAGGACTTAATGATGATTTAAGAATTGGGAGAAGTCATGTTGAAAGTTGTGAACAGTTTTCATAAAAGAGATCATAATTTATTTTAAAAGTATTAGATTATATAAAAAATGGATATTTATTCGAATTATCCACTTTGTATTTTATGGTTGTGTTATCTATGAATTCTGTCCTAATTATATAAAAAAATATAAACATGAAAAGATCCTCAATGTGAAAGAAATAAATTTATTGACAAAAACTCAATATTATGTAATTTTGAAGGCTATGTACTTATAAATAATGTTTTAAATAAAACAATATTATATATTTAAACAAATTTTGTAATAAAAAACCTATTTACTTTTTTATTTTAAAATTACCTAATATTATTATAGTGAATATAACCCTATAAAATATAATTAATGAATATTAATAAAGAATGAAATTAATTTATTATTAGAATTTATTAACACCATTATCCATGGGAATGTAAAATTTTTAATGGTTGAATAACCTAAATAAAGGATATAATTGAGTAACTATTTCATAATTTGAAATGGAAGAGGGATTTTTTGGCCAAGGTTTACATGAGATATAACTAATTTCATTTAATCATGTGTTTCAAGAATTATTAATTGAATAGTTGTTCATAGGGGTCTTCCATGTAGAAAATATAAAGGAGGAGAAACTATGAGTTTGTGATGGGTCTATGATCCATCAATAAGCCTCTAGAAAAAACTCTTCCTTCCCAAAGATATAACCTTTAATCCTCCATTTCTCTATAATATACAAGCATATCATAAAGGTTTGGAAGTTCATGCCCAAACTATTTGGGTTATTTGGTGAAATGTAGGAATACACTATGGAGGTAATATCATTTATATTTTTCCTTAGTGGTCTTCATTAATATAGAAAAATAGGATATAACGGCATCAAGATATGGTGTAAGGTACACATTCTTAATTTGTAGTTTTATATGATTTTAGTTTAAAAGGAATGGTGATATTGGGTTCAATTGTTTTTAAATTCATCATATACATTGATTAGTCATTAATAGTTCCTTAAAACGTTTCACTTTAATGGGTTGGTTAATCCAACACTGATCTTATAGTGATTCCCACTATATTGAACTTCTCCAGCTGACAATTCTAATTAAACCACAATTTTTAAAGTTCATATTGAAATTTTTCTTGGGAAAGCCCTAGTGAATCTACCTATTTCCAAAGATATAATAAAAATGTTTCATATGGGATATTTTTATTAGTCAAAGGCATGGCCTCTCATTTATATAAAAATTGACTAATGTTATAAACCTCATTATATACACTAATTCTAAATGTTATTTCATACCATTTATATGAATAATGGTTATAATTTCCATTGATTCATCAATTATATAATGACATATAATAAAACCATTTCCACAAATAACTATGGTGCTTCAAATATTTTTTCATCTTATAATTTATATTCCATGGATTTTTGTTTTTTTTTCATTTCTATTATACCTTCTATAGTCATGGTGTTTATTGGAGGATTTAAACTATGATATTATTATATTTTGATCACATTTTTCATATTTTTTATTATCCCTTGTTTTCTATAGAAATATTAGAAAATATTTATCTAGGGTTTTTATTGCATCATTATATAAAAATAAATATTAATTTATTTATTATAAAACTTTTATGGGTATTACAAAGATACACATTCATAGGATCCAAAATGAAATTTGGATATAAATAATAAATGGACTTATATGGTTTTGACTCTCTTTCACATCACAGCAACCCATATTTTATATTTACTACATCATGACAATTCATTTTCTCTATGATTTTAGATGATATGAATAATATTTTCAATCATGGTTTTAATGGAAATTAATGTAAAAACTTATCAAGAGTGTTATTTCTATTCTTATTTTTAGTAGTACATTTATTATAGATTTCATTATCATTCATTAATTTATATTTAAAAGTATGAAATCTTGTATCCTATTAATTTTTTAATCTTCTCCCCAATATAGCATATTTTCATTGTAAAATTCATGTATTTTTGTAAAATTGAGACTGATAATATTGAATAAATTATTCATATAGTGACCCCGAACTTTTAAAACATAGATATTACATCATTTTAGATGAATATTCAATACATTACATAAACACCTACCTGAGGACTATAATAGTTTATTGTCTTTGGATACTAGGTACACAATATTCTAATTTGGTGAAATATCTTCAATAACTCCCAAAAAGATCTCCCCCTTTAATATTCTTCACAAGAATACCCTACTTAAAACCTTTCTTCATAACCTAGGAAAAAGAAACATAATAAAGGGTGAGTTTAGATGCTCAGTAAGGGTAAATGGGTGATATATGTAAGAATAACATGAACATAAGGGTATGATAATATCAGAATAACATTTTAAAACCATACCCTATATATCAAAGATCATAATATTAAGTCATGACATAAATATTGGTAGTTTTTAAGACATAAACTATAAGTAAATTAAATAACATGATACATAAGAGAATAACATTTTTATAATACAAGGAATTGTGGTACACACATAAGCATAGAAAATCATATGCATGGTATTAAAGGCTCACTGAAAAGACTATCATAGTAAAATGTGTTTACTCCCCAAACCATAATAACTATCAAGGATCCGTTCCAAGACCATAATAGTGTAAAAAGTCCTTTAATGGACTATACTCACTCCCCATTTCAATATTTTCTATATCATGACATATAAATTATTAACCACTGCATGGGAGGAAGATATATTTTCTACCCATCACATAATGAAAATCATATGTATGTGTGCTACAAGATCATAAAACATTCATCATATCATAACCCATGAAATGAAATTAGTTTCATAAATATTTCATGATATCATAACCTATGTAAATGAGATATGTTTCATAATCATTTCATCATAAAATAACCCTTGAAAAAATAATCGAGTTTAAAAAGAATGTTTACATAGAATAACACATGGAAGAGAAACTAATTTCATAAACATCATACCATCATAAACACAAACCATTAAGAGAAATAATAAGAATGTAATCAATGGTTCTTATCCCTAATAAATAATAAGTTACAAAAAATGATTTCATCTTAGATGGAGAAATATTTTGAAAGATAAATCACATGGAATGTATCTTGAAGAATAGAAAAAATTTAAAAACACTTTTTAAAAATAAAAAATACCTAAATATTTTGGAAATACTTTTATTTTAAAATAAAATATAAAAATGATAAATTAATATTTAAAAAAAATTATGATGGCAGTAAATTTCTTTCATGTCATATAGTTTTAAACAAATATTTCTTTAACATTTTCAATAAAATCCAAACATTCATTGTTTTTAAAAATGGCATGATAATTCCTTTTGAAATAATTTTTTAAAAAGTAAAAAATGGATAAAAATTTATTTAATAAATAATTTTGATAATTTTAATAAGTTTTTTAAAACATTTTAGAAAAAAATGATTTTGGAAGAAAAATGTGTTTTCAATCAAAGAGATAAATAAAGATTATTCTTTATAGAAACATTATTTTGAACTTATAAATACATAAATAGAGGATAATAAAGGGAAAATGTATTTTAAAAAATAACCAGAGTATTGGAAAATTAATATGCTTCTATAGTGTTATATCATAATGTTTTATCATTGAAATCATAATCATGAGAAATCCAGATAAATTGTTAGATTGTAACATAAAAACAATACAACTATGGTGACTTTGAATTATAATCCACATGAAAGAATAAAATTAAATTAAACTTATAATATCATTAGAATAAATAAATTCATGATATTAAATGTTATGTGGAATGTATATTGACCACATATAGAAGATTAGTGCAGAACACAACTTGTCTCCCAATGGTAGAAAATTGTGATAAATATCCCTTACCGCTTGGATGTATTTTGAACCATAAACCCTCTGAAATATATATCCTAAAATGGATTTTTAAATACCCATAATTTTAATGATAATAAATATAAAATACATTAATGGATATTATATACATGAAATATAAGAAACAAATTATTAATATAGGATATATCTCACCAGAGAAAAAACTAAGACAGAAATCCCTTACCACTTTAGTAATCTTTTGAATAGTAATCCCCAATAAATCATAACATCATATTAAATATTAAATGTTATGAAAATATTTATATTAATGATATAAAATTTCAAAGGTGAATTATTTACACCACACAAAATAAATGAGTAGTTATGTTTCATATATCTCCTATAAATAAAAGAGAGAATAGAAATCACTTTATTAGAGTCATGACTTCCTTTTTAAAAATTTGAACCTCATGTATAATATATATAAGTTAGATTAAAATATAATATATAAAAATAATTTTATATATTATGCCATATATTATTTACTGATGACCATTAATTACCTATTTATTACAAATTCCTTGTTTAAATCAAATTTCGGGTAATAATAGCTTTGTTTTTCATATATGTTTTGATTTTTGATTTTTATTACTATTACATTGATCATAGTTAAATAAAATATAAAATAATTATAATGAAATAATTATCATATTTATACATAAATGAATCATTTAATACTAATCATGAAATATGGTTTTGATAAATGAATTATGTTATGATCATAGAGATGGTAGGTCGTATATATGCATGAGTAACATTTCCATTTTTCAATGATCATTATGGAAAATAGGTAAGTAATATTTTATATTTTAATAAAGTCCATAAAATCATATAATTTCTTTAAATATACATATAATTATCATTTAGTTTTTCATTATGAAAAGAGAGAGTCACATCGCTTCGTGCAGGCGATAGTCCACACATAAACGAACGATGTTATCATCTTTCAGTGACAAAAAAAGTAAGAAATAAAATGATAAATTATCTTATAAATATTATAAATATTTCATTAATATCATAATTATTTCATTTATATCAAATATTTTCATTAAATTTATTCTTATTATCGCCCATGTAAATTGTTAGTTAAAAACCAATCGCATCGCTTCACTAGGAGGCAATCGGCCATACACACGAGTGACGTTACCATATTCCCTATAAAATGGAAATAAAAAAATGGTATATAACATATATTAAATCCATAGGTATAATTATTTTATAAATATAAACTATGTACTTTATATCCATCATCATACCCAACTGTTATAGGTAGTAATGGAAAAATGAAAGACATCAGTTCGTGGGATGGTATTCTAACACACACACGAATGATGATATCCTAACCCATTTGATGGAAGTGGAGATAGTTTTATGTCATTATCAAAACATAAAAAATATCAATATAATTAATATAATTATTTTATTACATTATCATGGTTTTATAATAATTAAATTAGGAGGAAGAAATAAAATAAAAACGCTTGTTGAAGAACGTTACCTCTTCCTGGGGTATCCTATATAGGTTTGCACCAAAATCCTTCCTAGGATAGATTTCTTCCCAAAATAAGGATTCTAGGATTATATGAGGGAAGTTGGAAATTTATTTTTTTAGGTATTTTTTGAACCAAGAGGTTTGTAATGTCTAAAGAGGAGTGTGGAGGGGTGGCCTTTTAGAGGTGAGGTGAGTGGCACACTTGTAATATTTCAAAATGAAAAAAAGGTGTACCCATGTTTTTAACATGAAAAAAGGGTATAAAATGAAGTATTATTGATATTAATACATTATAGTTTTGAAATATAGCCATAAAATATATTTTAAATGAGTTCTTATGTCATTTTAACCCTTATCTTTTTAGTTTGACCCCTGGTAACTTATTTTTACCTTAATCCCAGTAAATAATTCTTACTATGCATTATGTAAAAAATGAATTTTAAATTATTATAGGATATAAATTATTCAGATCACAAATACAGAATCCATTTTCTAAATTTCATTCATATAGGTGGATAAAATTATTTTAAAATTAATTTCACGGACGCGATGAGAAAGTGGGTTTTCAAAGAGAAGATGTTCAACAGTTTACAAGGTTGTTATACCAAATTTCAATATAAAAATGCTTCAAATGGAATAAATTTTATTTATATATATATATATATAATTTATCTAATTTTAATTTAAAATTAATTTAAAATATAATTTAACATTATAAATAATTTAAATTAAAAGGTAGTTTTCAATTGAAATTCAACATTTTAACTATTTATCAAAAAAATTAAACTTTTTGAAAAATTATCAAAACATAACCCTGAGATAATTTTGACATGATTATTTAAAAAATAAAATTTATTTTTTAAATTAAGTTTCATAAAAGTTTTAAAAATTATTTTTAAAGTAGGTGCTCAAAATAACGATAAAACAAATTTTAAGAAAATTATAGTTTTTAACTCTAAAATTTGATTTTTTTTTTTTATTATCTATTGCATAGAATACACATAAGATGAATTTTAAATATTTTATTGAATATATAATATATAAATTCCATTAAAATAATTTTCCCAAAGTGGTTTCTTTAATTTATTGCGGTAAAACATTATTTTATGCATAAAAATAGTTTTTCATTAAGAGATTTTCAAATTTTCTGAATATTTTTTTCATTTATAATTAATTAGACACCAAATAATTAATTTTATATACTTATGTATATCATATATATGAACAATTTATTTAATCTTATTCATACTCTCCATTTGAATGGCTAGTTGATAAATTTATTAATATTCTAATAGTATGTAACATCTTGTTCAAACTCAGTATAACATTTATTATAAGTTAAACTAAATGTTGCATGCAATGCATTCTAATATCAATGTTTTGCATAAAATATTCTAGATTTAGTGTTCTTTTTAAACAAAATATCTAAAAAATTAAATTTATTTGAAAATATTTCTTCAAAAAATATCAAGGTGTTACATTCTACCACCCGTAAAATAAAAAACACCCTTTAAATTCATCACTTTGGTACCAAAAATTAAGTATACTTCTACCTCATTACATCCTATGGTTCCCACATAGCTTCCTTAAGATGTTCGTTTCCCCAAAAAAACATTCATCGAGTGATTGATTTGGTTTCGTAGCACTTTTTCTACCCAATCGATAATCTCAACTGATAGTTCTTTATAAGAAAGATCATGATCATGTGGTATGACCTATGAGTTTAGTAAATGGGATGGATTAAGTATGTACTTAATTAAGAGAGATACATGGAACACATATTGAACCTGAGATATTTTGAGTGTAAGTTCCAAGCAATAATCTATTGTCCCAATATGACCTAGAATTTCAATGGGACCAATATACCTAAGGATTTGTTCCCTTATTTATTCGATGTATAAATCTATATAAATTCATTGTCACCAAAATAAAATTCTAGATTTAATTTAAAATTATATACAAAACATTTTTTTTCAATTTTTTATATATGTGTCGTCGAATGGATCTAACCTTCACTTCAATTTCATTAGCTAGATTAGGTCCCAATAGATTTATTTCTGTAACTTTATTTCATTATGTTAGATTTATACACTTCCTTATATAAAGAGAATCTTAAGGAGACATATAATTGTTATAGTGAAATATAGTTTTTTATGAAATCTCAACTTGGGGAAGGTGTTGATCCCAACCACCTTTGAAATACATAAAACAAGATCTTAGTATATTCGGTAGTGTTTGAATTGTTCTCTCATACTGACCATCTATATGAGGATAATACACAGTTCTGAAACTTAACTCTTCCACACAAGCCTGATGATGAATTTGAAAAAAAATTAGGTAAAATTAAGATCTCTAACAAATATAATGGAATGTTTGACTCGATGAAATCATAAAACTTTCTTAATATATATTCTGGAATGAGGATCCATAGAGAAATTTTCTCTAATGGAAATAAAGTTTACTAACTTTATAATATGATCAAATACAACCCAAAATTACATCAATACCAAAGATAAGATAAACCATAAAGGTTTCCATTACCTTTAGTGTTATTTTCATAAACTTTAAAGGTATTCAATACTTGAATATTAAACTATACCCATGGTTTAGAATTGTGGTTATATCCCCCAAAAACTATCGGTATTTGTTACACCCATTGTTTTTATGAACCATGGGTGCTTAAGCCAAGGGGATAGTCCTATAACATGGGTGTTTATTGAAACCATGGGTATAGGCTATGCAAATTTCTTAATACACATGGTTCACCTAAAACCATGGGTGTCTCTAATGCCCACAGCTTCATGAACCATGGTTATAGGTTGTTTTCTAGAAATCATGTTTACCTATGGATTTTTGAACTATGTGTATAGAGACATATCCCCAATGGGGTGTAAGTGTTTCATATAGCACCTCTCACAAAACCTGAATATAAATTAAAAACTATATTACACAATTAATTCAGTACTATATATTTTACATTCAATCATCATGTTATAAATAATTATCAAACCATTGACAATACTATAATATATATATAAAATCCACATTATCAATTAGTTTTAGTCATACAGAAATGTCTCTACCAAAACTCAAAAAATTATTGGATAAATATCTCCCTCATCCCTATCAGTTCCATAATATTCATCACCAATATCATTTCTTATAGAATAATCACCAGTCTTAGCATCATCTTCATCATCATTATCACTACTGCCGCCACCGCTGCCACCACCTCCACGAGTACCATCAGCTCGACCTCCAGTAGGATGCTCGTTGACATCACTAAAGTTATCATATAAATAAAACACAGATTCCATACATTAATAAAAAATAGTAGTATCCTCTGATTGAAATGATGGATATATAACTGACATAACTTTCAAGAAGTGTTCAGTGACCTGTTTTCCTCTTTTACACTCTTTTATAGATATTTTTTTGGTCTGGGATTCTTTTACAAGTTTTTTTTGTAACTCAGTGGTGTGAGATGTTTTAGAAGCACCCAATGAGGGCCAATACTTATTCGGGTTATTTTTTTACATTGTCGGCATCAGACTCTCTCCTACTGATCTTCTTCTAATACATATCTCAAATGATCATTTTCTCTAGAGTTTTCATCTTCTTTCTCATCAAGGGCTTCCAGGGAACACTATTGAAAATTTAAACAAGATAATTAATTATTAATTACATATCAAAATTTGAAATATAAATAAAAAAACTTACAATATTTTCTTGTGTATTTTCATTTACAACACTTCCATCCTTTTTATTCTTACTCGAGAAAAATAATTTTTCTCAAGGAATGCAGCCTTCGATGCCCAATGCCACTTGCTAAAAATAAAATTGATTACTATAATACATTATTATTGAATAATATGAAAGTGATAAACTAAGAATGAATATAAATTTTATCTATTTATTAAATCACTAAAATGAAGAACCAACTAAAAATATATATAATTAGAAAGTTAATAATAGTGGAATAACATAAACAATACATACTAATTAGCATGTTAAACATGGTTATGATATGGAGTCCTCTTGTATGTTCATTTCAGTCCAATTTTATTTGTGTTATGTTATTTTTTTATTCACTCACTCGGTAATCTTGAATATTTGATCATTAGTTTCATTTTTTGTTTAATTTGTTTAGTGATTTAGTCATTTATCCATTTGGCTATTTATCAAATTGGTCTCTTCCATTAATAAAATTATCTAATTTTCCATTTGACCATTCGGTTATTTTTCCACTGAGTAATTTTGATCATTTGGTTATTTGGTTATTTGGTCATTTGGTAATTGCTATCATTTGGTCATTATGTTCATTTTTTGGTTAGGTTGTTTAGTAATTTGTCTATTTTGTCATTTTTTTCATTTTTCCATTTGGCCATTTGGCCATTTGGTTATTCAAAAACTTGGTAATTTTGATCATTTTTCTTTATGTTCATTTTTTTTGGTTTCTTGGTAATTTGATAATTTTTCCATTTGTCCATTTGGTTATTTGGTCACTTGGTAATTTTGATCGTTTGGTCAGTGTGTTCATTTTTTGGTTAAGTTGTTTACTAATTTAGCCATTTGGCCATTTCGACACTTTGAGATTTTAAAGGGGCATTTCCGACCTTATATTTAATGTATTAATGATAGAAAAACATAAATTTCTACATGAAAACATAAATAAGTAACAATATAAATATAGATATTATTTCTAGTAATATTAAAGTACCTAGTTTCTCTCGTGATTAGGAAATGTAGTGTTCCTCAAAGTGTGCACATATATCATTGAATCTTTGTTATTTTTTTCCCCTAATGCTTTCTTAAAAAAATAAATAAAGTTAATAATAATTAAATTTTCTAGGCAAACCATTAAATATTTGGAATACCTTAAACTCATTAATCTTCTAATATGCAATCATTTATTAATATTGTGTTGTTAGGAAGTCAAATAATATTGGTACACCCAATAAATGAAAACTAGCTCTACTATTACAAAAAATGTATTACTTATGCATATGTGATCTCCATAACTTCCCAAGATCCATCAACTATGCACTTTTATCAACTTCACCAATGAGAAAGTTAAATTGATAATGCAATGGACATTTTAATTAATATAAATAAAAAAATAATATAGATATAAATTTAACAAAAAAAATTATGCATATCTCCGCCCATTCTTTCTCCTTGATTAAATTACTAATATGCCTCCATGAGACTTCTTTCTTTAGAATGATATCATTTTACTTGGCTAAAGTTCCCATGTAACTTTTACAGTTCCTAGAATTTTAACCTATCATCTGAGTGTCTTCATTGTAATCCACCATTATTTATGTTTGGTGATTTCAAGCTTCAAGGACATGGGTGTACCCACACCACCTATTAGAATGTCCCAGTGAATAAGATCAGAGGAAAAAAAATAATTCACATTACAAAAAAATGATGTGATACAATTTGAAACACTTATAATAATAAAAACCAAATGCATACTATTCAGTAGGCTCTGATGGATTTGTAGGCTACCCTAGATTGGTAGCCTCTAATGGGTGTGCATATTCCATTATATTCACTAGTTCATACGCATGAAATAGAGTGGAAGCTAATGGAACAGAATCATCATATCCTAGATAGAGACTATGAAATGGAGGTGACATAGACATAGTAGGGTAAGAAAAGAAGGGTTGGGGATACAATATATAATATGGATATAATAAAGGTGGTAACATCCCTGAAGGTGATATAGACATGGTATGGGAATAATATTCTAAAGGACATGATGATGGAGGCATGGGTGGGAACATTCCTAGAGGTGCAAGTGGAGGATAGAAATGTGTGGTAGATGGGGTGTTCGCTAGCGGGTCAGCACTACTACAAAACAGGTCTTTAATAGCGTTGGCCTTTATTAGCAATAGTTAAAAGCAATGATAAAGGGTACTTTTTATTGGTGCATTTTTAGCGCTGATAAATGGCACCCTTTATCGGCACTTTGTTTTATCACTTATAAAGGCTATCATTTATCAATGCTTTATTTTTAGTGCCGATAAAGGGTCACCTAATCAGCACTTTATTTTTAATACTGATAAAGGATACCCTTTATTAGTGTTTTATTTTTAGTGACTATAAAGGGATCCTTTATCACCACTTTTTTAGAACCGATGAAGGTCCAAAAAATAAAATAATTAAATAAAAAAAATAAAAATGAGTATATTAAAAAAATTATTAATTAAATAATTATTGACAAAAAAAGATAAATTGTTTATACAATATATAAATTATAAATAATAATAAATATGATATATTATATATATAGATATATGTAAAATGAAAATTAAGCAAATAAAAAATCAAATAAGTAAATTACGAAAAATATTAAACATTTTATTAATTAAATAACTATTGATAATGTTAATAAATAGTATATGTTAAATCTGTAGATATATATGAATTTTTATAAATTTTATTTATTTAATAAAAAATATATATTCTTTACATTGAATAGTAATATATTTAGTAAATAATGGATTATAATTATTAATTAATATGCATTAAAAATACTGACAATTGCATTGAGTAATGGACATAATTGAATGTCACTTCATTTTTTAATTTAACAAAGATAGAATGTGTGTTATATTGATTTCTCAAACATATACGTAATTAATGAATTTTTATATACAACACACACACACAAATATTTTTTCAGTTAATAAAATCTCATATTGATACACCTAATATTTTTGTAGTTCATTCAAATTTTTGTATTCATTTTATAATTTCATTATTACATGGAACATTTAATATACTATGTTTTTAATTAGTAAAATTTATTTATTTATTTTAAATATTATTAAAGTTAGGTATTATTAATTCATTTTTTTTATTTTTTTATTTTTTATTTTTTATTTTTTATTTTTAAATTTTTTTGGAATTTAATCAATTTATATTATATATTTTATATATTTATATATTTACTATGTTTTAATGTTTTCAATATATATTTTTATTTATTTCAATATATATCCATATTTTTTTTATAATTTATACTTAATTAATAAAAGTTATACATTTCTCCAAAAAAAATTAAATGCACTCATTTTAAATAATTTAGTTTCACTCATTTTTAACATGCATGCACTTAATATTAAGTACATTAATGATGTTAAAAATATATTTGTAAAAAAAATATTTATAAATAAATATATTTATAAATGTATATTTACTATACTTATACATTTATAATTATAAATAAATAAATATTTTTTTTAAATATTATTTATATAATTATAAATAAATAATTATATATATTTAAAGAAATATAAAATAATAATAATTTTATTTAAATAATGAATATATTTACTATAATTATATTTATATATATATATTATTATATAAAAATATAAAATGATATAAATGTTATTTTTTTGTAAATTATTGATATAATTATAAATAAATATATATATATATAAATAATTATAAAATTATAATAAATATATTTACAAAAGTAATATATTTACTATTATAATATATTTATTTATTAAATATATATAATTATATAAATATATTTACAAAAAAATTATGTATAGTTATAATTATAAATCCTTTATCAACACTTAAGTAATAAGTGTTGAGAAAAGAAATCATTATCAGCGCTAAAACTTTAGCATAGATAATGATTGATTTTATGAGTAATTTGTTAGCACAGATAAATATAGAGATTTATTAGCACTAAAAAAACTAATAAATATTCCTTTTATCAGCACTTATTAACTTAGCATTGATAAAAGGGGCCATTATCAGCGCTTTTTTGAAAGCACTGATTAAAGTGTCCCATTATATTTTAAGAACTCTATCCATCGAGAACCAATTCTTGATATCTAATGCTCTCTGTAGAATCCACCTTCCGTCAGTGCTCCTCATTGTCAAATCCAAGCTCAAATATAGGCAAGAATCAAGGATCTAACTATTCCAAGGCTTGACAAATTCAAGGGTCGAAGGAGACAAAGGTTTGAATGAAATCTAGGTTTTTCGATATCATTATATTCCCTGAATTATCCACTTAACCTTCCCAGTCCACATTTGTGTTTCCCGACAACTCCAGCTGTACTATCCTATAACAAAACAACCCAAAATTCATTCTTTATATATATTGAAGTATCATCTTCCCTGAGAGCATGATTCACTCCTTGGGACAACATTAGTACTGTGAGACTTGAAATATATCAAACCCAATGTTGGTTCATGTTGTTGTGAGGTATAATTAGCTTCTAATACCTATATTCTATGACATCTACCTCTTTACAATCGTTAACTATTGAAACATTCATCCATAGAGTGCTTAGTGTTTTCATGGTCAGGAATATTACATTGAAAATCACTTAGGAACTTCCTTTTCATATTTTGATAGAGAAATTAATGTGATATGATTTCCTTAATTCACCTATAAAACAAGGAAAATGTTTAACTCATCAATCATTGACATCACGATATCATACCTCATATGATCCACACACAAAAATTGCATTGTACTTTGTCTAATCCTCAAATATTATGTCTTCTACATATATGAGTACCAACATCCTTTGATCATTCTCCTCTTGACGTATAGGTTGTGATCAACTCAACCATGCTAAAAAATATTTCTTAGGTATTGATCCAACCTTAAATACCAGGGCCTCAGTGATTTATTTATGTTATACAAATAATTATTGAACTGGCACACCTTTCTCTCATTTTCATCCTTACTAAACCTATCTAGTTTCTTTATGTATACTACCCTCTAATAACTCCATTGGGGAACATAGATTTGGAATCCATTTGGTAAACTTTTACGTTCATTTGCACAAAAATAGATAAGAAAATTCAAATAGTTTCCAACCGGGATATAGGAGTAAATTTATCATAAATATAAATTCCTTTGATCTAGTAATTCACCGGGCACACTATCCATTATTTATTTTGATCCACTTTTCCATAGTCAATATGTTTATGAAAGAACACCCACTTGGTTCTGATAACATTTTTGTTATTCAGCCTTGGAACAATTTCCTATGTAACATTGTTCTTGTTCAGATCAAGCTCCTCAGGCATAGATTTGATCCAATTATCATCATTGTTATCATATCCAAATGATTTAGGCTCTACTAGGGAAAAAATGTGGTTTTTCATAGCAACTTACGCCTCTAAGTTTTCACTGAAACTGTCCATTCACCGATTATTTTTTATTTATTTATTTCAACCTTCCTTGTATTTCTTATTATTAAATATCCTTACCTATTTTCCTGACTATTGATGTATTATTTTAACTCTACCTCTTCCTCATGATCTCCCCAATAATCAAATCAATTAATCATTAATTTCCTTTTATGTTTCCAAATTATTTTAATTATTAACAATCTACCCATTCTAATTAGTAAAAACTATCAATAAATTTTATCTTGTCATTATAAAAAAATCTCAACCAACCTTTTTTAACTTAGTATTTAATTGTATTTTTATCTAATATGATCAATCTTTCAATACAATAAATCAATTTCCTCTTTCAAAAACAATTAAAAAAAATTACTAACCCGAAATCAAAAAATGGTTCAGGCAGTTTACTATACCTTCGTAAAAAATATAGCCATATTTGAAATGATAACCCACTCATTAATACTTCTTAAAAATCACTTCATTTCTTTCATCACACATCAAATAAAAAATATTTGTGTTTTACTTCGATTCATATAAAAATATATCATTCTTTTACATTAACTTTTAATTACACCCTTAAGAATCTCTGATTACCATCTATGTAATTATAAAAATTGGTAGGCATTACCCCTTTTAGAGAACACAATGGAGTAAAACTTTCATCCTCATCAGAGTCATCTCCTAAATATTTATTACCCTAGTTTTTTTCTTGGTACTCATCCCCCATATCTTTTATATTTCTTTTACTAATCTAATAAGTATTCATTCTATAGATGACTTCTCATTAGAGTATTTCTTGCCACATATGTGCATGTCCTCAAGAGATACAGGATCGGTTCCAAACAATAAAATGAAATTAAAACTATTTGAAAGATGATTTGATGATGATGAAAGTTGTCTATAATTTTCACCGTTGGATGAATTCAATGTATAACACCTACCATAGTTAATTAATTCTTTTCTTAAATTCAATTACCCATTTTCTTCAAAGAATATTTAAATTTGTTGAAAGAACCAAATGTTGGGTTTCCCTTATTAGAATTATCTACAACTTTCACCTTTGATAATTAATATATTATGTGTATTTATTTATTTATTTTGAAAAATAAATATTTTATGAACCCAATAAGATGGATAGGAATTGAAAATGTATTCACACTAATAATTTGAATAAAGAGTACAAAGATAGAGTTAAAGAGTTCATAAATTTTTCAATAGAGCATGCATACGACCCTTCTCAAATCATTTTTCTATGTTTTCATTTTTTTATTTAAGAAAAAAAAGACTGGAAGAGTTGGAAAAACATTTGATTTTTCACAGAATATGTATGAGCTATAAATGTTGGAATAGAAATAAGGAAAAATTGAGCATGCACACTGATTAGGATGATTCTATGGTTAATGAATCATTTTATATGAATACCAATGTAAATGAGGAAGGAGATCACATGGAAGAAATGAAAATGAAAATTGGAAATGACCTTCATGATTGTACAAAGTTGGTTGAGAAGTCAAATAGTTATGTTAAGAGACCATTATATACAGGTTGTACTAAATACACAACATTTTTAGCTATATTGAAGTTATATAATTGGAATGCTGGAAGCGGATGGAGTGACACCAGCTTTACATAATTACTTGGTCTCTTGAATGATATGCTACCAGAAGAAAATGAAATAACATTTTGAAAATATGACACTAAAAAAATTCTACATTCAATGGAAATTATCTCTAAAAATTATAATCTTGTCCAAATTATTGATTATTGTTTCGAAAGAACCGTGAATCACTTATAAAATTCCATAAGTGTGGCATAGATTGATATAAGAAAAATGAATCAAGTACTTAGAAATATGTATAGTACTCTATTATCATTCCACGGTTTAGATGACTACATGGATTTTAGGAAACTATGAGGCAATTGACATGAAATTTAGATATAATAATTAAATATGGGAACCTACATCATCCAGAAGATTCTCATCAGTATATTAAAATTGATTGCAAGTATCCTAAATTTGGAAATGATCCAAGAAACATTCATCTTGCATTATCTATATATGGAATAAATCCTTCTAGTGTACAGAGTAGTAATCCTAGTACATGGCTTGTCATGTTGATAAGTCATAACTTATTGTCATGGTTATGAATGAAGCACAAATACATTATGTTTTCTATACTTATATCTGGACCAAATCAACATAGTAATGATGTTGATGTCTATTTGTCTCCATTGATCGAAGATATGAAATAGATCTGGGATATTATTGTTAAAATGTATGATGGTCATAGAATTTTATAATTCACATTGAGGGCCATGTTATATGGGATGATAAATGAATTCCCCTAATATGGAAATTTATCAGGATATATCATTAAAATAATTTTGGGTTGTCCCATCAGTGAAAAACGTTCATAATCAGTTCGATTTACACATTCCTCAAAGACTGTGTTTTTATGACATTGTAAATTTTTACTTCGATGACATAAATACCAATCCTAGTTGACAACATTTTATGGGAATATCAAACAAGGTACAACACCATATTTAATAATAGGTGATCAATTGTTTGATAAAGTAAAATATATTAACACCTTTTTATGTAAACCATTTTTAAAAAACATTATGAAATAAAGTTAGAAGAATATATCAATTTTATTTGAATTTTTGTATTGAAATAGTTTTCATGCCAAAACATTTCATGATGTCATTCGTATAGAAAAAAAATGTATTAGATAGTGTTATTGGCACATTACTAAATGATCCTATAAAAACTTAAGATGGAATCAAGGCTTGGTTTAATACTATTAACATGGGTATAAGGAAATAGTTGGCACTGGTGAAGGGTAAAGGATAGAATTTTCTTCCTACAGTAGTTTACACTCTATCCAGACAAGAAAAAATTACAATTTTGTCTTTTCCTTAATAGTGTAAAATTTCTAGAGGGGTATTCATCAAATATCAATAATTTTGTGTTAATTTTTTAATTTGTAGTTACAAGGACTAAAATCACACTAATGTCATGTTTTGATATTATAATTGATACCAATTTCTTTCAGTTGCATTCTGCCTAAAAATTTATTGCATACATTAACCAGACTATGCTTCTTTTTCAAAGTTATATGTAGTAAAGTTATAGACCTAATGAATTTTCCAATCATTAATAATGAGGTTATAGTCATATTATTTGAATTAGAGATGCTTTTTCAACCATAATTATTTGATTTAATGGTTCAACTGATGGTTCACTTATTTAGAGAGGTTCAACTATATGGTCATGTCCATTGTAGATGGATGTACCCCATTGAACAGTATATGAAACTTTTGAATGGTATGTTAAGAGTCAAAGTTGGGAAGAAGGTTGTAGTGTAAAAAGATATATTATTGAAGAAATTATTGAATTATGTATTGATTACCTATTATATTTTAATATAATTGGTCTCCCAAAGTCTCATCATAGTGGACACCTTATGGGTGAAGGGATTTTTGGAAGAGATGTTGCTACAATTACACTTACTGGGAGGGAACAAGCGCACCTTTTCATTTTACGTAATAGTGAAGATGTTGATCCATACATTGAACTTCAAAAAGAAATTATTAGATATTTGAATCCATCAATAGCTGAAGGATGGATATCAAATAAAAATAATAAATAGTTTATGGTATGGTTCTAAGATCAAATTTAAAAGTATTTATCTAAAAATATAAATTCAATTATTGAACGGATTCAATGAATCTCCTGGGGAATAAATGGAAATGTTATATATTGCACTAGTTTTGTAATCAATGGTTATATGATCTATAAAAAAGAACACAATGATTATGGTATGATACAAAATAGTGGTGTTTCACTTATAGTGGAAGAGATTCAAATATCAGGTTCCAAAGATAGAAATCCAATTTATTAAAATATTTCATATTTTGGCATTATAAAATAGATATGTGAGTTGTATTATAAAAAAATTCAAGTGATGATTTTACATTGAAAATGGGTTGACAAAATGAGTGCAGTGAATTTTGATGAAATATGATTTGTGAAGGTGAATATCAGTGTAGAAGGGGGAATGTATGATTCATTAAAAATTGCATAACAAGTAGAGAAAGTATTTTATGTCTTGGATCTAGTGAATAATAATTATTCTATTCTCCTGTTGGTGACAAAAAATGTTGGTTTAGATAAAATTCAATAAATGATGACCATTTAATTGGGAAATCACAATAATTTCATGTCTTTACCAATGTATACAATGTATTGTATGTCATATGGGACTAAAAAGATGGGATTTGGATTCTCGATAGAGGAACCAAGTCCCTAAAACCTATAAAAAGGAAAAAGAGTTCAACGATAAGATAAAAATAATAATATATTATGTTTTTTTCATAATATTATATGTTCTCTACTACATTAACATAATATAAATTAAAATCTTTGACTACTCATAAAAAAATGTCTTCTGCAAATAATGATGTTTCCATTCCTTCAAAAGAACAAACTATAAAGAAGGAAACCATTTGGGAAGATGTAAAGGTAATGTTATGATATAATTTCTCTATTTTACTAAAAAAATATATAATAAAACGTTGATTTAATTTTCATTATTCATTGCATAGTTCATTTATTTTAGAAGACTTTTGTTCATATTTTATTACTTTATATAGGAAAACTTTCATATACATACTATCCCTTAAAACATTTTTACACCTTCATTGTTTTATTTATCAATTTCCTTTAAGTTCCATCTACTGTCTTTATAAGAAGATAAATGATGTTTCATATTTTCAATCATAGAGGTAATCTTAATGTTTTCATAGAAAAATCATTATTCATAGAATTAATGTATTGTTTCATATTTATTTTAAATTTTTTCTATTACTGACAAATAAATTTGTTTTCTTATACAGGTGGATTATTTTGTTCTATTTGGGTGGTATTTTTATTTTTCATGCCATTCTGCACCAAAACATCCATAAACTTATTCTCCCTCAAAACCTTTTAACCCCTTTAGTGTTAGAATTTAATAATTTACTTCAAGTTCCCTCCACTGCTCAATCATAGAGTTAATCTTGATGTTTTCATACTAAAATAATTGTCAATAGAATTAATTTATTGTTTCAAATTTATGAATAATTTAATTCTTTTTAATATTAATCACAAACTATATATTGGGTTGATGTTATTAACCAAAAAACCGTTCTTGTTGTTGAAATATAGAATAGTAGAGGAAGCTCATGTTCCCATTTTGGTTACTTCTCATGATATAATGGCAATATGATCTTCATCTTCTCTTGTATCTTTCAACAATGAGAATGATTTTTTGGGGATGGAAATTGGGTCAATATGCATTGTTGGAAGTTCAAAAAACCGGAAATGGAAATTTTGGTGACATTGGTAGTTATGATTTTTTTGAGACTTTGGGAAAGTAGGAATCATATTCACCATAATCCGACACATGGTGTGACCGATATGACTCTAAGTGATTTTTCTTATTTAAATTAATTTCATAAAAAAAAGATACAATTGATATACTCAAAACTGATAAAAAAATATTCCATTTATTTTAAAAGATTAATACAATGATCCATAAGTCAGTTATGACGTATAGGAATCAGCTTCACCTCAATATGATACACAATATGCCCCATATGACTCAATGTGTCCATTATTAGTTTAAAAAAAATTAAAAAAAAGTGTAACTACATGAAAATAAAGAAAACATGATCATATTTTATTAATAATTTAAGAAATTGATTTATAACACATTTGTGATGTGTAAGAATTCGTCTCATTTCAAACTGACACTGATGTGGTCGGTATGAGTCAAAGTGTGTGTCTACAATTTAAAAATACATTTTACTAAAAAAGAAAAGTGATGTACTCAAAATTAATAAAACACATTAATTTTTTATTATACTTCAATAAAAATAAATGTAAGTCATTTTGGATGTGTAGGAATCAGCCACACCTCAGTCTGACACACGATGTGACCGTTATGACTCCAAGTGCGTCTTTTTATTCAAAATTTACATCAATTTTAGTAAAAAGGAAAATGGTCATCTAAAATGAGATAAAAATCATTCATATTGTTTTGATACTTTATGAAAATGACAAAATAATCATTTGGTGTGGGTAATAATAAGTTTCACCTCAATCTGATACACAATGTGACTGGTATGACTTAGAGTTCTTGTTATCAGTTTAAAATTAAAATTTTAGTTCAAAAAGTCACACTCACGGTAAATAAAGAAAATGCACTTGTATTTTCTTTATAATTTATGAAATCAATTCATAAATAGTTTTTTGATGTATATTAATTATCCTCACATAAAATCGATACACTATGTGATTCGAATGAGACAAATTTTTTGTTTCTATTTTAAAATGACATTTTAGTGAAAAAGAAAAGTGACATACTCAAAAATAATAAAAAATCATTTATATTATTTTGATAATTTAAGAAAATTATTGATAAGTAATTTAGGATGTGTATAAATATTTTGGAACTCAATTTGATCCATGATGTGACCGATATGACTCCAAGTCCATCTTTTTATTTAAAATTGACATAAATTTTAGTACAAATGACTACTGACCTACTCAAAATTGAGAAAAACATTCATATTGTTTAGATACCTTAGAATAATAATACATAAGACATTTGATGTGAGTATAAATTATCTTCACCTTAATATGATGCATGGTGTGACCGATATAACTCAAAGTGTTTGTTATCAGTTTAAAATTAACATTTTAGTTCAAAAAGTGTCAATCACTGAAAACCAAGAAAACATGCTCGTATTTTTATGATAATTTAGGAATTGATTGATTAATAATTGGTGGCTTATTGTAATTAGTCTCACATAAAATGGATATATGATGTGGTCGGTATGATTCAGAGTGCCTATTTCCAATTTAGAATGATGTTTTAGTAAAAAAGACAAGTGACATACTCAAAACTAAGAAAACACGTTCAAATTGTTTTAATATTTTAGTAAAATTTTCCATAAGTCATTTTGGATGTGTAAGAATCATACATACCTAAATCTAACACACGGTGTGAGCGGTATGACTCGAAGTGCATCTTTTTATTTAAAATTAACATCAATTTTAGTAAAAAAGACAACTAACCTACTCAAAATTGTGAAAAAGCATATAGATTGCTTTGATACATTATCAAAATGATCCATATGTAATTTGGGATTTATAGGAATCAAAATCCTCTCAATCTAACACAATTTTTGAATGATATGACTCAATATTTCTATTATGAGTTTAAAATCTAAATTTTTGTTCAACAAGTGTCACTCATTAAAAATCAATCAAATGTGCCCATATTGTCATGATAATTTAAGAAATTGATTCATAAGTCATTTTTGACATGTAAGAATTGGTATTATGTCAAACTTATACACAATGGGATTGATATGAGTTAAAGTATGTGTTTCTAATTTAAAATGACATTTTAGTAAAAAATACAAGTGACATACTCAAAACTAAGCAAACACATTCATATTTTTTTGATAATTTAGGTCAACGGACCGTAATTCATTTGAGATGTGTAGGAAATATATTCACCTCAATTTTATGCACAGTGTGACCAATATGACTCCAAATGTATCTTTTCAATATATAAGTGTCATCTTAGATTAAAACATGCATCACGTCACCAAAATTGAGCAAACGAGACTAGATTGTTTTATCATCATTCTATCTGATATTAATTAATTAATTTTTTTATATTTTTAATATTATAATTATTTAGTTAATTTTCATAAATATAATGCTTGAAGATGAAAAATAAATGGTTTGATGTATAATAATCAACCGCAACCCAATATGATACATAGTTTTCACCCTATGACTCAAATTTTATTTTAAAATTAACTATTTATATTAATTTATTTTTTATATTATTTCTATCATAATAATTTTTTTCTTATATAGGTGTTTTTTCTCAAGAAGGAGTTAGGATCAAAAGATAAAAGAACATTGATGTTATTTAATGTATGAAATAATTTATACTTATGTAATTGTATAACCCAATGTTTTAATGTCTATAATATAATGTTTTTTCTTATATAAGGGTTGTAAATTTTATTTCATTTAAATTATGTATTAGTACTATATATTTCTGATTTCATGATGTTTTTAGTGCTATAGTGTGATGTTACATCACACTGCACTGGTGCTGCAGTGTTCTATTACATCACACTACAACATGCCTCTTTATTAGGGCTTTTAGAAGCACGGATAAACGGATCCTTTATTAATGCCTTTAGAATCATTAGTAAAGGTTTAATTTATCAGTGCTAAATAAAAGTGATGATAATTTATGTCCTTTATCATTGCTTCTAAAATTGCTGATAAAAGACTCATTTATCAATGATTTTTTATTACTAATAAAGGAAACATTTATCATAAATTTTTGGTGCAGAAAAAAGACTAGGTATTTTAATCATGCTCCAATAGTTGGTGCTTCTCTAGCACTGATAAAGGTAATTTTTACCTCTATTGGAGGCCTATTTTGTAGTACTGTAGGGTGTGAATAGGTACAAAGGTTTCTCTATGTAACTTGAGGAGCACCCCTGCTCGTACCCATACTTGTAGGCTGATGAGAAATCAAATCTAGTTGAGACGAATATCACAAACAAATTGATAAACAATAATAACATGTCATTAAATATAATGTAGAAGAAAAATATTACAATTATTACTCACTAAGGTGACAAGAGGTGTCAACCCAAGATCGTGCATCCATTGATCCTTTTCGAATAATATCTTCCTTATAACTTCATCAATATCTTTTATAATCTTCATAAGAATGAAATGTACATTTTTTAGAAATAGTGTTGAAATATTATTTATACAACTTAAAATTCAAATAAGTCATAAACAATATCATAACATGTTTTAGCCACTATAATTTAAAACAAAGTTATACATTTTAAAAAAATCATTTTGAATTTGGTTTTCTGAATTGAAATAAATATAATTATATTCAATTAAAACAAACAATACTAAAACAACATATCATTCCTATCTAAAACTAAATTAAAGTAATTATAGTAATACCAATATGATAAACCCACGTTAAGGTAAACTGAAAGAACTGTGAAAATATATGGTTCCTATGATATATTACCCACCACTAATTTAAATTCAACATAAATTATCACAATGGGACAATTTGATTAATCAAATAAAATATTTTGGGCAATGCCAATGGGGGAATCAATGGTGTCCATTTCATCCCCACCATCATGAAAAATATATATTGGGATTACTTTAATAATGACACCATAATGAGGTCTCTAATGATATTTCACAAAAAAAACATGTTTTTTCGATTAATGCCACAATATATGGCCTATAGGTAGATAGGAATTGAGTCAAGTCAATAAATGTACCATTTCACTTCATTGAATCAAACCATTATCATTTCATCATAGTGACTCGATCATGAGAGGAGTAATCCAATAACAAGATTTTCTCAAGAAATCCATAATAAGGAACATTTTCATATTGAAGCCTACTATATAATGCCCTAGAGTAATGGTCCATTATTGTATTTAACATAACACTATATTGTTGTTTTCTCATTTTCATCACTCAATCAGTTGTAAAAAATTTCTACACATTTAATATTCAAAAAATAAATTCATGAACCAAATAATCAGGACTAAAATATAATGCTCTTAATTTTTGTGAGATTGAGTCAACAAGTGAAGTTAACACCTAAAATATATATAAATAATAAAAGTAAATTAATATATATTTTTTATGTTAATTAAAGTAATGGTCATACATTTGATTTCAACCAAAAAAGAAACTCTTTTCTATGCAAAGCCTCTCTCCTTCTCAAAGGAAAAGATCGATGAACTCTACATATAATTATTTCATGTTCCCTAAATAAAATAATAATAAAATTCTAAGGTATATTTAAAATGACGTAGTATGATATAATATATAAATATTCAAATTACTTACTTGATATAGTCATCGAACAAACCACAATTAAACAAGACTGTAAGGTGTTCTATATCCCATTGTCCAAGGCTCAATATAGCCAATCTATATGACCTAGGAACTCCTCATATTTGGGAAAGATACAGAAATGATGGTTCAATTTACCTATACTACTCATATTCATTTTTGATTGGTCGATTATGTTTTTCGCTCACATTAGAAAAATACATTGAACAAAAATCTATACATTCTTATGCTAGATAACCTCTCACAATGGAACCTTTATGATGATTCTTGTTTCAAACATAATATTCATTATTCACATATTAATTTTAGTATGATAAATCCACTAAAAAGAAATGAATCCCCAAAGAATTTTTTTTACTTGGAAGATGAACTATTAAATTCATTATGCAAGTGAAACAATATTCATTATTCACATATTTATTTTAGGGATTTTAGTTTCAACTCCCTTCTGTTGAATCATTTAGATATGTTATTGGAATTTCCATCATGAACCTTGACATTCTCCAATACTATTAGAAATATATTTTTCTTCAAAGGTGTAATCACATAATAAGTACAAGTAACTTTTTATTTTTTTTCACTGATACACACAAGATGCAGTTGTTGTCGAATAACCCAATCCAACAAGCCACAAAGAGATCAGAATTAATCTTGGTGTTCCCGTTGATATTTATAATAATTTAAAGAAACATTTTACATATATTATTCTCAATGTACATTATGTCAAAACAATTACATAAAAAATTAGTATACTAATATGGAAACTCAATAAATATACTTTTCTTTTTCCAATGGTAAGTGGCCTCAGTTTCAACGTTATTTCTCTTTTTGGATTTAATCTTAACTTTTCCTATTGAAAAATTGAAATATTTTAATTCAATAATAACATCAGTTCCTGAAAAAAATTTAGGTGATTTTTTAGTGATAACAATATTATCAAACCTCTAGTGATTCTTCTTATATTGATGATCCATTGGAAAGAATCATCAATACCTTGTGAAATAGAAACTATGGGTATATTTAAGCCTTCTCAATCATGTATTTTCATAGAATAGGACAAGATAGTTTTTGCTTCATGATCCAACCAGACATCATTTCATAGGAATGGAAATCATTTGTAGTCTATAAAAGGGTAGCATGTATCTAAAATATTTTTTTTGGAGAAGCATCAAATGTGAACACAACCATATCCCAAAGCTAGTTCAACTCTCTTTTTAAAGGTTGTATATAGACATCTATATCATTTCCAGGATCATAAGGTCTAGATATTAGTATACTCAACAAATTGAATGTTTTCTTCATACACATCCATGGAGGAAGATTATAAATGTTAATAAAAACTAGTCACATTCTGTGAGCAGTAAGTATCTAACCAAATGAATTAAACCCATAAGAGGATAGACCCAACCCTACATTATGCACCTCATTTGTAAAATTGGGAAGTTTTTCATCAAATACCTACCATGATAATCTATCTTCATGATGAACTAAGTCATTGTTACCTTTAATTATATGAGTATCGTGCCATCGAATATTGGTTGATATTTCTACAGAAATGAATTGATCTTAAAGCCTAGAAATAAATGGAAAGTGCCACGTGACTTTTTGTTGCATAGAAGATCGTGTTCCATCTTAATTTTCCATCCATCAATATTTATAGAATTATTTTAATTCATTGAGATTTTTTCAACCTAAAATAAACTATAATTTTTCAGACAATGATGAATTCTATTAGTAGAATGTCTGATCTACTAAATTAACTTTCACTCTTTATATTTATATGAGGAAATATCTACACCATTATAGAACAAGTCCTTAAAAAATTTAAGAATATAATCAATGGTGGTATTAGAAATTACTTACATCGTTTTTCTATAAAATAAACACATTAAAAATTCCAACTTTTTATTTTTATTACATTTGAGATATATAGAAGTTCTTGACTCATCCATTAATTTTGTCACTCTCCTGAAATCATCATCTTCATTTTTTTTATAAAATTTTTAGGCGCAAAGACCCCTATTATTAAAAATAAAGTCATACAAGTAAAGACAGAGGAGAAAACACAACAATGCAAGTGCATAAAAATGATATCAGCGCACTCGCGAGCGAGTGTTCATACTGTGATGAGATGTCTGAGCACCCTCGCCACATGGATTTCTCCCTCTCTGCCCAGCCATTTCCAGCATCCAGGTACCTCCACCATCATCCGAGAACTCAGAAGTTACATCAATGTTCACATGCTTAACTCCATCTTTATCTTCCATTGTTTTCCTATCTTTATCACTACTAGCAGATGCAAGCAATTCAAACGAATTATAGGTACCCACCTTTTTCATAGCGTTATGAATTTGAGATTGAGGGGTGCCACAACTTGGTGGAGGATGGGGAGATCCTTCCACTTTTTCATTTGTTATTCCCTTCAATCTGGGAGATTCCCCATGCATTTCAGGAGAGGAGGCTTTGACAGCTTCCTTCAATGGACTGGTCTGTTCATGCTTCCCAGTTAGAGTGGGTTTATGGAACAAGGTATGGGTAATCATAGCATCCTGTTCATTTGCCCCTTTAGGTGGAGAATAGGCTAGAATAGAAATGATTGTATTCCTATAGTCCTTATCATGAAACAGTGAAGTATTTCCAGCACAAACCTTAGTTAGAAGACCATGAAATGAATTGGGTTTAGCATGGGCTCTAGGATTACCTTCCAGAGGGGAGACCTCCTCATTAGTGTTGTTGGGAGCTATAGAAACAGATGTTTCTCTATATATTGTAAACAGAATGGTGTCTTTGACATTTGATGCCTAGGTTTTTACCTTTGTATTTTCTTTTTCCGAAGTATAGTTACCATCATTCACCTCCTTCCAATCTTTAGATTTCATTGAGATAGGAAGATCCATCTTTTCCTTGCCTCTTCTACTTTTGGCATTGACCAAAATCTGTTCTTGCTTTAGGCAGGAGTCAGCATCTTCTTGAGCAGCAGTTTCCAGAGCATCAAGGCTATCAATTGATTCATTATCATCCTCATCTTTGAGAACCCTTGTCAAAATATCTTTGAATGAGGCTCTATTATCTTCCACAACAGAACTATCATTAACGGATATGTGAATATCATCCCCTAGATCTTCCCAGGATAAAATAACACTCTTATGTTTTGTGTAGAAGAACTGTTCTTGATAGGTTCCTCAGAACATCCTTTTTTGGCATTAGTTTCTTCATCAAGAGACCATTGATATTTTTCAGCAGACTAAACCTTCTTTTCATCAGACTCCTTTAGAAGGTCAATAGCAAAGATAGCATCTCTTGTATTCTGCTTTGTGCTTTGTGTTATACCATGTTTAGGTGTCTTACTACAATGCTACAGGTCATGCCCTTTATATTGGAAGTTGTCACAAACAATGTCTCTTCTACAAGCAGATTCTTCATGCCCAATTACTTGACATGGAACGCAAAAATCAGGAGTATTTTCATATTCAATTCGAAGACAAATATCATCCTGTTGATTAGATGAAATCACCTTATCTATTGAATAAGTACTAAGATCAACCTCTACAAGGACCCGAGCAAGGTGACCATAACTTACTGATTCTCTAACTTGATCCATTCTAATCATAATCCTAATGGCAGATGCAATATCGAATAAAATCTCAGAATTCCATAAAACCCAGTTAAGACCATGTATTTTTATCCATATTTGCACACAGGTATCCTTAAAATCAAGCAAATTGAAGTTCAATTTCCATTCATGAAGTCTAAGCGTACTTGGCCTGAGATTTATGGAACTGATGCTCCAAGCTCTCACTTTGAGCTCTAAAGAAGTAAATGGGATATGAAAAATTCCTCGACCGAGGGACATGCATTTGAATTCATTGAATCCCAAAATATCACCCAACCGAGAGATAAGATCAGATGTTCGCCAGGGTTTCATACCTTCCATAATGGAGATGCGAGAAATAAATGAATTCTTTCACAGATCAATCTGAGGTGCTATTGCATCCTCATATGCTGATACATGCGATGTTGACCCTTTCCGAATTATTCGATGCGGCGCGCGATTTGCAAGAGGTATGAAGGATCCCCCAGAGAAACTCTTGAAGGAGGCTAGGTTATTCGGAGCATCATGGTCCTTCTTCTCCTCTGAAGCCAAAATAATCTATTTTTTGAGTCTAAATGCCTCGAAAGAACGGAGATTGATACTGCTCGGGTGAGTTAGGTCAGACGAAACTAAGGGATGCGGCGATGGCGGTTTCCTCTCTTGCTCCTCCATGTTTTTCATCATCTTCATTATTTTCTTCATTTGTATTGATATCATTGTCTTATAAAATTTTAATAATATCTCTCTTGTGATGATTCATAAATGGAAACTGATCAAATATCGAATTATCTATACCACTTCTTTCTTTCCATTGATGAACAGTAGAAGATTGTCACATCTTTCCATTGTAATACCAAACATAATAGCTTTTTTGAAATCCAGATTTTTTTTATATAGTTTCTAACTTATTCTTGGCTTAACCATGATATTCCAGAACAATTATAACATGTACACTATATATGACCATAATATGAAGCATTTTTAAATTCAAAATCTAAAAAAATATCCAAATTCTTTTGAAACTCGGTTGAAATCTAACCAGTATGATACATCCAGCTTCTATCGATTCTATTATAGGTGAAAAAACGTTCTAATAAAAAATGTAAACCATGATTAAAAAATTAATTACAACCAATTTTAAGATGAAATACATCAAATAATGCTAGTATCTTGTAAAACAAAAAATAAGAGAAACAACATATACTATAAGTGATTCCTATAAATAAATAACTACACAATGTATAAGACATGGAATTAGAAACAACTATCACAAAAACTAATTAAATACATATATATTTATGAAACAATTATTTTTAAAATTTCTATGTTTTTAATATGATATTTATCTAAATAAATACTATTGTATTTATGATGGAAAATATTTACTCAAGAATAAAAAAAATGTTCCCCCAACATGAAAAACCAAAAAAATATGGTATAGTAATATCATAAAAATTTCAACCATAATTGATAAAAATATAAATAATCATCCAATCATAATATCATAGAAACTACAATTTCCAAGATAACAAAAATATATCCAAAATGTAATAAAGGATAGGGAAGCCCCAAGTTTAATGATATATGAAATGGGAAAGTGTATATGGATTTAATATGGCTTTAATCCCATCATATTAGGAAAGGAGAAATTGGGAAAATTTAGAGTACCATGATCTTGTCCCATATAGAGTCAGTGTATCCAAATACCAATCACTTATTTCAAAACCTATTAATCCCTGGCTATGATACCATATTAGTGGATCTATTACATAAATATATCCCCTTTCATATGCTTAATAATATGGTAATAAATATGAAAATTTCTACTACACTAACTATAAAACTACAATGATATCCAAATTCAAATTTAAATTAAAAGTATAGTGTATATGAAATTAAAGAACACAAATTTTAAACCAAATTGAATACAAATCATGATGCAAGTGACCAAAGTAGAATAATACTATCAATAAAAACAAAGAACAAGGAATATAATAGGAAAAAACCAAGTCATATTCATAGAAATCAAAACAAGGTTCATGTATTCGAATAAATAACAACAAAGGAATACTAACAGAAAAATGTGTATTTCTTATCCATAGAAGTTTTATCATTTGAAAACATAATTAGGGATAACATTTAGTCATGAATGGATTTTATTTAAGGTTAACATTACTTATATTATTTAAACACTAGGAAAATAAATTTTGCATGATGTTCTATTTCAATTTAAGACATATTTAATTTAGAAAAGATCCTTCAAGACTAAATAATTAATCAATGCTATCCCACTTTATGAAACTTGTTCATTACTCCACCGCTAATAAAACCTCTTAATTGATTTAAAGTGTGGTTAGATGGTTTTTAATTAATTAACGTGTGGAGTAATTAAATTTCTAACTATTCAATACATGATAAATGAACTAAGGAAGCATTCTTAACAAAGAACTAAGTTATGATCTATAGTTAATCAAAATAGGTGAAACTAAGGTTTCTACCACTAATTTTTTCTTAAAGAAATAAATTATTATATAAAATTTTATCAATTGAAACCATGTTTAATAAAATGAATATAATCCAAAAATATTTCTATTCTAACTTATATATAAATATTTCATGAAATTTACCAAAGGATTCTACAAATATTTGTACATAATAAAGGCTTTAAAATTATTAAACACTTGAACTATAAATATTTATTTATTTTAAATAATTTTTTATCATTAACTAATGTATAAATCATAATAATGAATTATAATAAAAATTATTTATAAGTACTATTAATAAAATAGTAAATTCCTAAAAATAAACCTTCATAGACAAATCAATATTCCAGATTTACTTATAATAGTATAATCATATACATTATCATATAATTATTTATTTTTTGGTTAAAACAACCCAATAAATAGTTTAAACATGGTTTGTGATATAAAAAATTAAATTTTAATAATTATATCATGTAACCCCTCAACCCTAGTTACCCAGAGTTGGTTCATTATTACATAACATTAGCATGATCACAAAAGATAAATTCTCGAAAGACAGATTAGTTTAGTAGCCATGGAAATACTAGATACATTCATAAGTTTTACATTACATTATAAAATGAAAAAATACAACAACAAAGTCTCTATATTCCACACTCATATCCCTTAGACTATACCTACAGATCAGTCATAATATACTTCTTCGCATCCTGGGAAAAATAAAACATAGAAAGGGGTGAGATCAGATGCTCGGTAAGGATAAAAATATAGCGGAAACTTTCATAAATAAGCATAAACATTTAAGGTGATGTATAAGACTAAAACAAAATCCTTTTAAACATGAAATTCATCATAATATGGAAAAGAAAAAATCAAATAATTCTATTTACTTATTCACATGGATATTCTACTAGTCAAATAATTACATGCAATAGCAATAGCCGCTTTCATAATGATGAAATTCATAATGCTAGACTTCATAACCACATAGTCAAGGCCCTATGCCAAGACTAAAAATAGTATTTTTTCAAGCCCTTGTTCCAAGACACTAGTTTGTCTCATGATACCTATCGATGCATAGAGGAGCTATAGTGGGCTCCACTCGTCACTTACTAAGTCCATTTCATTCTTCATATGAAAAGGTTTAAACATAACATAAACATTTGTATTAAAACTAGCATACGAAATGTCAATAAATTATCCATAAATCATGAATGGTGTAAAAACAACACATCCACAGTCAAACATATCACAAAACCTTCAATACAATATGGAATTTTTTTATCAAAATAAATTAACTTCAAACAAGCTTAAAATCCATCAAAGGACGTTGACATAGATGAAATCAAAACTTTCTTTAGAGAAATATATCTTTCTATTTTGAAATCATTTAAAATTTATATAATTATAAAAAGAAAACATATATTTTGAAAATATTCTTATAAGCTTGTATGGGAAGCTTCGACAATGTTATAACGGTAGAAAATAGCTGCACCCGCCGTATAAGTTAAAAAACATTCTTACATTAATTTTGTCGAAAAGGTCATAAAGTACCTTGTTTGGAAAACGACAGAAAGATTCCTTTCAAAAAAATATAAGGTCAAATGAAGGTATAAATTTCTTTAACCATTTTATATTAAAAGGTAATTTTTTTTTGAAATACATTTTAAAGAAACACGGATGTGGATGATAAAGAGGTCCCAGTAGATACTTAGGTAAAAACAACCTTGTATAATAAAGAGATTGTGAAATTAACACTTACCATGTACTTTTACTTTGTTGAGGGTAGATAAAACATCATTTATAATGGTTAAATAATTGTTATTAAATTATTCAAGAACCATATAAATTAATATTATATCATATATGATCTTCTAATATTACTTTGTTAATGATATTTCAGTAGTATCATCGTTTCGGGTGTTAACTGATTCATTTTCCTTTATATGATTTGTTACGTAAGTAATGTTTGTTATTGATAGGATATATCTTATTAATATTAAGAAATATATTAAGTCTTTAAACATTATTTTTAATCATAAAATGAAAATTAGTTTTGAATGGATACAATGGGGAATGAATCTAATCGTGTTTGTGGAGACGGTAATCCGTACGTACGCATGAGCGACAATATCATTCTTTTGATATTACAATTGTATATAATTGGATGGTATATAATATATGAAGAATCATTATAATTTTATATTTATTATTTACATAATTTATACTCATTATAATACCCATCCAAATGATGAAGTGTTTGAATAACAAACTACACCACGATGTGGAGACAGTAATCCGTACGTACGCACGTATGGTGACTTTGTCATTTATAGGATGGATAGAATAATGAATATGGTTGTAACATTTTTATAATAACATCATAGTATATAGAAGATACTGGAGTTATTATTTTAGAAAAAAAACAACAAAGAAAGAGGAAGTGGAAGAAGAAAAGAATTTGAATGAGGTGATTAAATATTTACCTCTTCTTCATGTTCTTCCTTTTTCATTGATCAAAAGGGCTCCTTAGGATGGCTTTGTGACCAAAAGAAGGCTGCTATGATGAATAGAGGAAAGTTGGGAGGATATTTGGGCAGGTTTTGGCTGAGACAAAAGGCTAGGGAGGTGTGAAATTAAAAGAAGGGGAAGTGCCCTTTTATAAGAGAGGTGAGGGTCACTTTTGGAAAGGCTTGAAATATTATTTTATAATAAAATAATTTTCGGTTTCTAATGGAACCAAAATGAATTATTTAAAGGTTAATTTGGGACTGGGTCGAAAACCTCTCAACCAATAGGTTTTAGATAGTTTTAGGTCATCATATTAACCTTATCATTTAGATTTAACTCTTAGTTAAATAGTTTGTCATTTACCATGTCTCTTTGTATTTTTATATTATATGGTTAATAAACTTAGTATAACATGCCAAGAGAACCCCATGTGGTTCATTATTAATATATATAACCTTATATAAGTCCTTTTGTAGAACCTAATATTTTTAAAAATATTATATCAATTAATAATATAATATTTGTTTTATAAACTCCATTATGTCAATTTTGACACTATTTAGTATTTGATTTTTTTGAAAGCCATAAAAACTTTATAACTTCGAATAAAATTTATTTAACCAACCCTAACATGTTATATTAACTTAGAAATTTTTTTTATTTCATAAGAAGTATCAATTTAAATTTATTTGAATATTTATAATATCAATTATTTTAATATTTCATTAATAAGGTAATTACTGTATCATCATTGTGTTGTAAATAAATTAAATTATTTAATGTCTAAAAAATTATAAATAAAATACCATTATTTAGGAAATCGTTTTATATTTGTAAGGAATATTTATAGTCTAATTTATATTTTGTATAACCCAATATAAAAAATGGTTTAGTTATTAAACATTGAATTTAACTCTTTTAACTCTTCTTTAAATAAAATAATAATAAATGTCTTAATCTAATCCAAGCGTACCAAAGAGGATCATATTTTATTCCTAAGGTTTTTTTAGTCGAATTATACTTATCCAATAGAATTAAGACATGTTTTAGGGTAATTATGATATCATTTTTACACTTAATTACCTTATTTACTTTTAATCCTGGTAAATAAAAGTCAAAAATTACTATTCCCCAAAATTTATTTTCATCTTATTGAACCACATTTTACTTACTAATGTTAACCTTGTCTCTTTTATTTTTTAAATTCAACTCATAGAAGCGATAAAATTAAGTTTTATGAAAATTTCCAAATGCTCCTAGGAGGTGGGTAAAAGACGGTAAAAAGTTCGATAAAATTTTATATATCTAAAATTATTATAAAATGACTCCAATGAATTGTGTTGAACATATATAGGTATTATGTATATATTTTGACATAAAATAAATTAAAATAAAATAACTAATTATTTAAATAAAAAGTCAGTTTTAACCAATAACGCATTGTTTTTTCACTATTCATAAAAAATTGAAAGTTTTCAGAAAAATACCAAAAATTTAACCTAAGATAAATTTGATATTAAGAATCCAAAAATGAATTCCAATTTAAAATATTAAATTTATAAAATTTCAAAAAATTGGTATTACTATTCATAACGGCTACTTTGATTGGTCATGGTGTGTTAAAACTCCAAATTGCGTACAACGCAAGCTATTGCAACATTCAAAGGGAAACGTATTGTGGAATCGTGGGGTGTTACATTCTCCCCTATTTAAAATAATTTCTTCCCCAAATTTATAGAATATTACTACATAAAAAGATTTGGGTGGTTCTACATCATAAGTTCCTCAGGTTCCCACGTTGCCTCTTCCATCTTATGGTTTCTCCATAGAACTTTTACCAGACGTGTTGTCTGGTTTCTTAGAACTTGTTCTCTTATATCAAGAATTTTGACAGGTTCTTCACAATAAGATAGATCATGTTCTAGTTAAATTTCCTCATAGGTGAGTACATGTGTTGGGTCAAGCATGTATTTTCTCAATAGTGATACGTGTAACACATCGTGAACTTTGGAGAGACTTGGCAGCATTGCCAAACAGTAAGCTACAACCCCAATTCGTTCTAGAAATTCAAAAGTTCCAATGCACATGGGACTTAATTTACCCTTTTTACAAAATTGTATAATTCCCTTCCATGGATTTACTTTCAAGAAAACATGATCTCCTACCTAAACTTCCAAATCCTTCTTTCGGTTATCAGCATAGCTCTTCTGCCTAATTTGAGCTGCCTTGAGGTGGGTTGTGATTACCTTCACCTTTTCCATCGTTTCCTCAACAAGTTTTGGGCCTATGAGATTTTTTTCCCCAACATCATCCCAGCAGGTTGGTGTGTGACATCTCTTTCCATATAACGCTTCATATGGTGCCATCCGAATGCTTGAATGGAAGCTATTATTATAAGAAAATTATACAAGAGGTAAATATTGATCCCACGTACCTTGAAAGTCAAGTGATCAAGATCTCAACATAACTTCTAAGGATTAAATAGTATGTTCTTATTGTCCTTCGGTTTGAGGGTGGTAGGCATTGCTCAAACGAAGTTCAGTATTTAGGGCCTTCTGAAGACTTTTCCAAAATCATGATGAAAAATGGGGATCAATATCAGAAAAAATTGATAGGGGTACACCATGGAGTATTAAAACTTCATTAATATATAGTCCTTCCAAACGTTTAAGTGGTAAATCTTCTCTTATAGAAAGAAAATTTGCTGACTTGGTAAGACAATCAATAATGACCCGTATAGCATCATTCCTTCTAGGAGTCTTTGGTAGCCCCATGAAAAAGTACATTGAAATATTATCCCATTTCCACTCATGTATGGGAAGAGGTTTCATGACTCCTCTAGGTTGTTGCCTTCCATCTTTCACTTGTTGATAAACCATATATCGTGACACAAAATCAAAAATCTCCCTCTTCATGTTGTCCCACCAAAAATGTTCCTTAAAATATCTATACATCTTAGTAATACCAGGGTGTCTAGAGAAATTGGATCTATGAGCATAATCCAACAATTTCTTTTTTACATAAGGAAAATCGGGAACACAAAGTCTCTTCCCAAATTTCAAAATCCCATCTTTATATATAAAGTCACTCAATCTCCCATCATTCACAGCTTTAATTTTATTTTGAAACTCCTCATCATCAGTCTGATAACTTTTTATCCTTTGTAGTAAAGATGTCTTGGAAACCATTTAAAAAATAATTGATGTTTCAACTACCATGGTTATTTATATATCCATATTTACTACATCCATGAAAATAAGATTCCTTTCAATTCTCATCTTGTTCCAAAATCCATGATTCTTTCTACTCAAAGCATATGCCACCTTATTTTCCTTCCCTGAGTGGTAGTGTATAGTGAAATAATAATCCTTTAGTAGTTCAAGTCATCTCCTTTGCCTCATGTTGAGTTCTTTCTGTGAGAAAATATACTTCAAACTCTTGTGATTGATATATATCTCACATTTCTCACCATAGAGATAATGTATCCATATCTTCAAAGCAAATATTATAGATACTAACTCAAGATCATAAGTAGGATAGTTTTGCTCATGAATTTTTAGCTGTCTTGATGCATAGGTAATAACCCTATCATTCTACATAAGGACACAAACAAGACCTTTCTTTTATGCATCACTATAAATAAAAAACCCATAATTCCCCTATGATAGAGTCAAGATAGGATAATTGAAAAATATTATCTTCAATTCTTCAGAACATTCTTCACACTCTTTTGTCCAAACAAATTTAACCCTTTTACATGTGATCTTGGTTAAGGGGTTAGCCAATCGGGCAAAATTCTGGACGAAATGCCAATAATAACCTGCTAAAGAAAAAAAATTGTGTACCTTAGTTATAATCATCAGTACTAGCCATTCATGGATTTCTCTTATCCTAGAAGCATCAACGGAGATTCCATCCTTGGAGACAATATGGCCAAGAAAAGAAATCTCCTGAAGCCAGAATTTACAGTTGCTAAACTTCTCATATAATTCATTTCTTTTGAGGGTTTTCAGAATGGTTCGCAAGTGATTTTCATGATCTTCATAGATTTAGAAGTATAACAGGATATAATCAATAAATACCACTACAAATTCATCAATATATTCCTTGAAAACTCTATTCATTAGAACCATGAAAATATAGGGTGCATGTAGAGACCCAAAGCTTGATGTACATGGACATTACATTACTTTAGCGGAATACTTAATACATAACAAAAACAGACACACAAGGATCGTAATAGTTTAGTGTCTTTGGAAACTCAGAATATAATCTTCTAATAATGGTGAAAGATCTTCAACATCTCCCATAAGATCTTCCCCTTTTTGTTTTCTTACCAAAAACCTTTCTTTAAATCCTGGAGAAAATAAAACATATAAAGGGTGAGCTCAAATGCTCAGTAAGGGTAAACAAAAGAAATATCAATCACATCATATTCATAAGAACATATCATTTTGGAAATCTTAACCTATAAAAGAGATCATAATTTCATAACATGGGATAAATCATAGTAGTGTAATGTAATCCCAATAATCATAACTTAAAACATGAAACTTTGTGGCATACACACATAATCATAGAGAATCATTTCTTAGTAGTCAAGAATCATATCCAAGACTGTCTTAGCGGAAAAATTCCATTTATGAACCGAGTTCACTCCTCGTTTCAGTCCTGTTTCACTGAACCGGTTTAACCTGCCGTTCCAGCCATGTCTATCTCATGAGATATAAATCTATACCCAATGCATTGGTGTAAGATATAGGTCCCACCCATCTCAAAATGAAATCATTCTTACTTGTCCCACAAAATAAACATACCTAAACCAATAAATAAAATGGGTTTCATAAACATCATCCCATCATCACATAATCCATATAAAATAAATGGATATCATTTCAAAATAAGAAAAGTAAAACCATGTAAATCATAAAGACATGATACTTGAAACATACACATATGAAATAATTTCATCTTAGATGAAAAATGGTTTTGATAAAACACTTGAAATGAATTCTTGAGGAAAATATCCTTTCTTCTTAAAAATCATTTTCTTTTCACAAAATGTCATGCAATTTTTAAAAGAAAAGGATTTTGTTGAAAATAGTCATGAAATATTTTGGAGGAAGCTTCATGAAAATAAGGCTTTATAAAACCGTAAAAATCCTTTCATGCCGTATACGTTAAAAAAAATCTTCTTTTACTTTTGTCGGGAAAGTAAAAAAAGTACCTTGTAGGGTAAATAAAAGAAATATTCCTTCCATACCAAGGGGTAAAAGTCAAAATGGGTAAAAAGGACTTTAAACATACATGAATACATTTTTATAAAACATGGACATTACCTCTTCTTTGAAGTGCCTCTTTGAGACCTCCTCTTAGGGTACTAAAATTGGTCTTTGAAGAATACCAGAACCTCTAGGATGTTTCTATAGAAGTTGAGAAGAGAATTTGGCAGGGATTGGATGAGCTTTAAGGCTAAAATTGGTGTGAGGAAGAGAGGGAGGAGGTTCCCTTTTATAAGGGAGGAGAGGGGCACCTTTGGAAAAACAAAAAATATTATTTTATTATAAATTCATATTAGGTTTTTAATAGCTCCAAATGGATGTATTTTGAAGCTAATGTGGGGATGGGTCGAAATCCTCTCATCCAATAGAATTTAGGTCATTATATTAACCTTATCTTTTAGTTTTAACTCTTAGTTAATTAGATTGACATTTACCATGTCACTTTGTATTTTTATATTATATAGTTAATAAACATACCATATACATCCAAGAGACCCCCAAGTGGTCCATTAATGATACACTTATCATGATATAAGTATCTTGGCTGAAACATAGATTTTTATGAATATAATAACAATTTATAATATTATATTTGATTTAAAAACTATTTTATGTCAATTTTGACACTTTTTGGTAATTGATTTTTGTGAAAATCATAACAAAAATATTAGTTCAAAAAAAGTTAATTAAATCAATACTAACATGTCATATTAACATAGAAAATTATTGGAATTCATAAAAAGTCTCAAATTACATTTATTTGGGTATTTATAACATCAATTATGTCAATATTTCATTAATAAGATAATTACAGTATCATCGTTGTGTCATAAATAAATTAAATTATTTAATGTTTAAAAATTAAAAATAAAATACCATTATGTAGGAAATATTTTTAGCTTTCTAATGAATATTTATAGTCGAATTTATCTTATGTATAACCCTATATTAAAAATGATTTATTTTTTAAACTTTGATTTTAACTATTTTAACCCTTCTTTAAATAAATTAATATTAAATGTCCTAATCTAATCCAAGTGAGCCTAAATGGTCATACTTTGTTCCTAAGGTAGTTTTTGGTCGAATTACACTTATACAATAGAATTAATACATGTGTTAGGCTAATAATAAGATCATTTTTACCCTTAATTACCCTATTTACTTTTAACCGTGGTAAAAAAAAGTAAAAAGTTACTATTCACCAAAAATTATTTTCATCTCATTGATCCACATTTTAGTCCTTGATATTAACCGTGTCTCTCAGATTTTCGAAATTCAATTCACAGAAGTGGTAAAATTTCATTTAAATGAAAAAGTCAGTTTTTTAACTACCACTAAGTGGTTTCACTATTCATCGAAAATTGATGTTTTTCAGAAAAATACCAAAAATTAAGCCTAAGCATTATTTGGTATTCCAAATTCAAAATTTATGTCTATTTTTCTAAATTCATAACATATAAGTGGAATTAATTAATTTTAAATTTAATTCCCGTTATCAAAATAAATAGCGTGTTTTTAAGAAACAAAAACAATCAAAAGATTGATACTTGTTTATATCCAATTTCAAAGTGAAATTAATTCCAATGAACAACATTGGATTAAATGGTAAAAATATATTCTAATTACACTTTAAAACCAATTAAAAAGATAATCTAACCATATAAATTATTGTGATGAAAAAAGTTGTTTTTAATTAAAATATAGCGTGTTTTTACTATTCATTAAAATATGAAAGTTATCAGAATAATATGAAAAAAATATCCAAAGTAAATTTTTATATCCTGATTCCAAAGAAGAATTTTATTTTGTCAAATTTAACTTATAGACATGTCAAAAACAAGATTTAAATTGGGTGCGCAATCAAAAGGCGGCAAAACTACATTTTTTTGAAAATTACTTATTTTACTCGAAAAATTGATTTTGTTCTCATAACATGTTCTATAAAATGTGTAAGATGAATAATAATGTTATAAAATTTAAAATGTATTTGATAATATTCATAATAGGTAGTTCATATAACATATCGTTGTTTAGTGAAACTTAGTATTGCGTATAACACACGCTATCGTGGAAGGTCGTGATTGCGTGTAATGCAGGACAAGTCAGGGATGCGTGTTGTGAAAGCTCCTTTTGGTGTAGCTTACAAAACAAGAAATTAATGAAATTAAAAAGAATATTTTTCATAAAATATCGGGGTGTTACATTCTACCCCCCTTAAAATGAATTTCGCCCTCGAAATTCATCGGGGTTATAAATGGTTTACTACCCGAAAGTTTGTTTAATAGAAACCCACATCGTAAAAAGGAATACCAAAAGTTGGCTTTAAAAACTAATGTATGAAATGTTACGGATTTCCAAATTAACTAATCACTGGGTTTCCACGTAGGAGAACATAGGTGAAAATATGGATATAGAAGAAAAATCTAACCATCAAGTTCTGATAGAGAGTGGTAGAGAACATGGCTATGAAAAAGTCATCAATCACAAAGCCATAGATTTTTGATGTTCTAAGGTACCATCTGATTCATCGGATATAAGGGCACTAGGAAAAAAAATTTGCTTTTCAAGATCATTTCCCTAAAGTTGATGAAATTGGAATTAGAAGAAATACTTTCGTGATTTTGGTACAGTCTCACCGTTGGTCGTTCTTTGGACAATTTCCACTTCATCTCTTAAAAAAATGAAGTTCAATTTGTCATTCGTGAAGTTTTATCAGATCATGTGATAGAATGATGGGTCATTCCATCTGTCTCAAACAAAAGGTTATAAAAGTTATCAAAAATACATAAGTACATCTATAGTGAGATTAATCATATATGGTTCTTAAAATGGACTTATACTTCATATATCATACTGCTTAATATAATAAAACTATTTTCTACTAAACAGGGACTTCCTATAGGCCAGTGGTAGGCAATAAAGGCCAGTCGCACTTCGGTTGTGGGTTCGATTCCCACAGCCTTGTCCGACGCGATGGGATGTCGCCCATCCTGCATGTTTTCCTTTTTCTAAAACTACATTACTATAACATCCCATCAATAATATCGAACTAACTTTTGTCCAACATAATCCATTCCAATCTTTAGGCTTATCTAAAATACTTCGGTCTAAGATCATAGTATACAGAAAATGATTACTTGAAATGTCACATAACAATCACGTGAATTCCATCATTTATCCCCCATATATCATAAGATATATCTTGTTGGTCAAATTACAAACATGTGAATACCTTAATCATGTATTATCTTGAAGAATGAATTCCCATTGAACCTTAGTGAAAACATGAATTTTGTTAAATTTTAACACTTTCCACACACCAAAATCCCAAAAATTCTATATAATCAAACCATAATATCACTTATTCCTTGTATCAGTCATGAGCTCATGATTACTATCATATTATTTTCTCCTTATCCCTTCATTATGTGCATTTCATCTGCTTTCTAAAAATATTTCAATCACCTTTTCATGGTTACCAGTACCATATAATTATTGAAAACCAATACATAGATATTCCAAAATTCCACAATACCATAAATGAGATTCCATGATACTATTTTGAAATCCCATTACATAAACACTTAATCACTACACAACATCATTTTCATACTCAACATCACAAATATTGATCGCATAAGACTTCCCTTTATCCTTTTCCTTAAGAGGTTTCTCACTTTGATCATCATTAACCCGTGGATTAGGGCATTTATTAGAATAATGCCTCATTTCCTTGCAATTGAAGCATTGAAATGTTGGTGGAGAGTTCTCTGTAGTCTTTTCCCTATTCACATCATTAGCAACCTTTTTCCCATTACTTCGACAATAAACTGCTCGATGACCTTCTTTTCCACACTTAAAACATTTTTAGTACCTTTTAGGAATTCTCCACCATGCTTCTTTCCACACTTTGAGCATAAAGAAACATTCATCTTCTTTTCACCATTGTTCTGAGATTTCTCCTTGAACTCTATCTTTCATTTCTTGTCAAAACCATGAGATGGATATGTTACACCAACTTCCAGTTCTACCTTGATAGCAAAACGCACAATTTCTTCATATCTACTGAAGTCTCTTATAGCTAATTCCCTTCGAAGACTTGGTTTTAAGCCACTGAAAAATTGATCAACTTTACTTTCAAGTTGGATGATAAAGCCAAATGCATACCTTGAAAGTCTTGTAAAATTCGCTTCGTATATACCAACAGATTCATCATCCTTCTGCTTAAGCTCAAGAAACTCCTTTTCTATCTTTGTTTAAAGAATATGAGGGAAGTACTTACTAAAAAAAAAGTTCTTGAGCTTGTCCCATTCCATGGACTCAATTTCATCTCTTTGCCTCGTATTCTTGATAAGATTACACCATTGATCAGCATCACCTTCCAAACGATATACTTCTAAGATGAATTTATCATGCTCAGAACATTGTAGAACTAAAAATATCTTTTCAGTAGTACTGATCCATTGTTCAACCACTAAGGGATCAGAAGACCCGCTGAATGAAGGTGGATGTTTCCTCATGAAGGATTCAACAGAATGTTGCTTCTTTCTCTGCTCATTTTGAAATCCAGAATGATTCATAGCTTGTGTAAGTATAGAAATAAGATTGTGCACTCTATCTCCCATGACATTGGTTTGGTCATGAGGACAATCATTACATTGTCCATTACATTTATCAACACGGTTCCTTCGGGTTCCATCCATCGTCTAAGACGCAAAAATAATAGTGTGAGAGGCAAATACCATGCTAGGGAAAACAATATAATAAAGGGGGGGTACCTTCAATATCAAACATCTTAGGTTTAATTCTAAGATCGTTAGCGCAATTCTAGGACTATAACCTATATGTATACTTAACCTTAGGGACATCCCTAGACATACCTTAGAAATATCTCTAGGGATCTCACTAAAGTTTTCGCATCCTAGTTTCCAAAGGTTAACTAAACCTTTCCTATGATACCAACTGTAGAGACCTAAAGCTTGATGTACATGGACATTACATTACTTCAGTGGAATACTTAATACATAACAAAAACAGACACACAGGGATCGTAATAGTTTAGTGTCATTGGAAACTCGGAATATAATCTTCTAATCGTGGTGAAAGATCTTCAACATCTCCCATAAGATCTTCCCCTTTTTTTTCTTACCTAAAACCATTATTTAAATCTTGGGGAAAATAAAACATATAAAGGGTGAGCTCAAATTCTTAGTAAGGGTAAACAAAAGAAATATCAATCACATCATATTCATAAGAACATATCATTTTGGAAATCTTAACCTGCAAAAGAGATCATAATTTCATAACATGGGATAAATCATAGTAGTGAAATGTAATCCCAATAATCATAACTTAAAACATGAAACTTTGTGTCATACACACATAATCATAGAGAATCATTTCTTAGTAGTCAAGAATCATAGACAAGACTATCTTAGCGGATAAAGTCCATTTCTGAACCGAGTTCACTCCTCGTTTCAGTCCTGTTTCACTGAACCGGTTTAACCTGTCATTTCATCCATGTCAATCTCATGAGATATAAATCTTTACCCAATGCATTGGAGGGAGATATAGGTCCCATCCATATCATAATGAAATCATTCTTACTTGTGCCACAAAATAAACATACATAACCCAATAAATAAAATGGGTTTCATAAAAATTATCCCATCATCACATAATCCATATAAAATAAATGGATATCATTTCATAATAAGAAAAGTGAAACCATGTAAATCATAGATACATGATACTTGAAACATATACATATGAAATAATTTCATCTTAGATGAAAAATGGTTTTGATAAAACACTTGAAATGAATTCTTGAGGAAAATATCCTTTCTTCCTCAAAATCATTTTCTTTTCACAAAATGTCATGAAATTTTTAAAAGAAAATGATTTTTTTTTGAAAATAGTTATGAAATATTTTGGATGAATATTCATGAAAATAAGTCTTTATAAAACCATAAAAATCCTTTCATGCCGTATACGTTAAAAAACATTATTCTCGTACTTTTGTCAAAAAAGTCAAAAAAGTACCTTGTAGGGTAAATAAAAGAAAGATTCCTTCCATACCAAGGGATAAAAGTCAAAATGGGTAAAAAGGACTTTAAACATACATGAATTCATTTTTATAAAACATGGACATGGATGATATCAATAACCCCAGTAAATACTTACGAATAAGCAATCTCGGATAAAAATGAGATTTGCAAAATGATCCCTTACCTTAGGTCTGATATGCTTCGTACGTATCCGAACCTCCTGTATAATGATTTAAATAATGTCATTGGATTATTAAAGAATCATATTCATTGTTATGATATCATATATTTTTCACTTATGACTTTATATTACCCGTTATTTTGTAAATTCCATGTTAAAGCAGCGTTTTGGGTAAAATCATTTCATTTATCGTATGTGTTTCAACTTTTCGTTCTTGATATTATTAATTATATAATGATTTACATAATTACAAAATGTAAAACATGATTTATATATAATATATATTCATAATATACATATATATATTATAGATCGATAAAAGGAATGAAATACACCGTTCAGGGAGAAGGTAGGTCGTACGTACGCATGAACGTTGTTTTCATTTTCTTATTGAATTGAATGAAACTAAATAGATAACATAGATATATATATATATACATAAATCCAATAGCATTATTATTTCATATATTTCATTGTTATTCATTATATAAACTTTATTATCATTCATGTATGGTTAACATGGAGAATGAATCTCATCGCGTCGTGGAGACGGTAGTCCGTACGTACGCACGAGTGACAATATCATTCCCAAAATTATTGAATAGAATTGGAGTGGATGGTATAATATATCAGAATCGGTATGATGTTATAATAACCATATATAGTTATTCTTTACACCATTATACCCATCCATGTATGGTGTTGGTGGACAAACAGATTTCACCACGGCGTGGAGACGGTATTCCGTACGTACGCACGCGTGGTGATTTCGTTTTCCTTAGGATGGATAGATGATGAAATAGGTTTGTTTCATACTTATAATTACATATCACTATATGAGTTATACTGATGTTATTACTTCATAATGAAACAAATAAAGAATAATAAGTGGAAGAAGAAATAGAGTTGAAAGAATCGGTAACGGACATTACCTCTTCTTTGGAGTGCCTCTTTGAGACCTCCTCTTAGGGAACTAAAATTGGTCTTTGAAGAAGACAAGAACCTCTAGTATTTTTATATATAAGTGGAGAAGAGAATTTGGCAGGGTTTGGACGAGCTTGAAGGCTCAAAGTGGTGTAAGGAAGAGAGGGAGGAGGTTCCCTTTTATAAGGGAGGAGAGGGGCACCTTTGGAAAAACTAAAAATATTATTTTATTATAAAGTCATATTCGGTTTTTAATAGCTCCAAATTGATTTATTTCGAAGCTAATGTGGGAATAGGTCGAAATACTCTCATCTAATAGAATTTAGGTCATTATATTAACCTTATCTTTTAGTTTTAACTCTTAGTTAATTAGATTGACATTTACCATGTCACTTTGTATTTTTATATTATATAGTTAATAAACATACCATATACATCCAAGCGACCCCCAAGTGGTCCATTAATGATACACCTATCATGATATAAGTATCTTGGCTGAACCTTAGATTTTTAGGAATATAATAACAATTAATAATATAATATTTGTTTTAAAAAATATTTTATGTCAATTTTGACACTATTTGGTAATTGATTTTTGTAAAACTCATAATAGAAATATTAGTTCGAAAAAAGTTAATTAAATCAATACTAACATGTCATATTAACATATAAAATTATTGGAATTCATAAAAAGTCTAAAATTACATTTATTTGGGTATTTATAACATCAATTATGTCAATATTTCATTAATAAGATAATTACTGCATCATCATTGTGTCATAAATAAATTAAATTATTTATTGTATAAAAATTAAAAATAAAATACCATTATGTAGGAAATATTTTTAGATTTATAATTAATATTTATATTCTAATTTATCTTATACATAACCCTATATTAAAAATTATTTACTCATTAAACTTTGATTTTAACTATTTTAACCCATATTTAAATAAATTAATATTAAATGTCCTAATCTAATCCAAGTGGGCCTAAATTGTCATATTTTATTCCTAATGTTGTTTTTGGTCGAATTAAACTTATCCAATATAATTAGGACATGTGTTAGGCTAATAATAATATCATTTTTACCCTTACTTACCCTATTTACTTTAACCGTGGTAAAAAAAAGTAAAAAGTTACTATTCACCAAAAATTATTTGCATCTCATTGAACCACATTTTAGTCCTTGATATTAACCATGTCTCTTGTATTTTCTAAATTCAATTCACAGAAGTGGTAAAATTTCATTTAAATTAAAAAGTCAGTTTTTACCTACCACTAAGTGGTTTCACTATTCATCGAAAATTGAAGTTTTTCAGAAAAATACCAAAAATTCAGCCTAACCATTATTTGATATTCAGAATTCAAAATTGATGTAGATTTTTCCAAATTCATAACATATAAGTGGAATTAATTAATTTTAAATTTAATTCCTGTTATCAAAACAAATAGCGTGTTTTTAAGAAACAAAAACCATCAAAAGATTGATACTTGTTTATATCCAATTTCAAAGTGAAATTAATTACAATGAACAACATTGGATTAAATGGTAAAAATATATTCTAATTACACTTTAAAACCAATTAAAAATATAATCTAACCATATAAATTATTTTGATGAAAAAAGTTGTTTCTAATTAAAATATAGCGTGTTTTTACTATTCATTAAAATATGAAAGTTATCAGAATAATATGAAACATTTATCCAAAGTAAATTTTTATATCGTGATTCCAAAGAAGAATTTTATTTTGTCAAATTGAACTTATATACATGTCAAAAACAAGATTTAAAGTGGGTGCGCCATCAAAAGGCGGCAAAACTACATTTTTTTTGAAAATTACTTATTTTACTCGAAAAATTGATTTTGTTCTCATACCATGTTTTATAAAATGTGTAAGATGAATAATAATGTTATAAAATTCAAAATGTAGTTGATACTATTCATAATGGGTAGTTCATATAACATATCGTTGTTTAGCGAAACTCAGTATTGCGTACAACACACGCTATTTTGGAAGGTCATGATTGCGTGTAGTGCAAGACAAGTCAGGGATGCGTGTTGTGTAAGATCCTTTTGGTGTATAATACAACACAATACATTAATGAAATTAAAAATAATATTTTTCATAAAATCTTGGGGTGTTACAGTGCATTAGTCGGCCCAAAAGGCATTACTGTAAACTCGTAATTCCCGTACATGGTTTGAAATGCTATTTTCAAAATGTCTTCCTTCTTTACACACAACTGATGATATCCAGATCAGAGGTCAATCTTTGAAAAATATTGATCTCCATGAAGTTTGTCTAAAAAATTATCAATTCAAGGTAGGGGATACTTGTTCTTTATTGTTATAGCATTGACCTCCCTATATTCAATGCACAACCTCATAGATCTGTCTTTCTTCTTAATAAAAAAGACAGGGGATCCCCATGGATAAACACTTGGGCAAATAAATCCCTTATTACTCAATTATTCTAGTTGTTTCTTTAGTTCCACTAATTTCAAAATGGTTATTCTATAAGGGTACTTCGATATAGGCCTTGAACTAGAAATTAAGTCAATGGAAAACTCAATTTCTCGTTCTAGAGGATGTCCTAGTAAATCCTCTAGAAACACATCAACATATTCTTTCACAATAGGTATTTACTCTATTCGAACATTCTTTTCCTCACCCATATTTATTTCATTCTATTATTCCCCAATAATTTAATTTAGTTGAGCTATTGGGGGTGGATCTAGATAAGAATCATGTGGTGACATTTCTGCTCTAAAGATAAGGTACTCCTTATCATCATCAAAAATTATAACCTCCTTCTTCTTAGAAAAACATTTTCACATAATGGTTCAAAATCCAATCAATTCTGAGTATTATATCAAATTCAATCGTGGGTATGATGATGAGATCATCATATAAAGAACATTTATATGCCCTAATGGGAACTGATTCACAAAACTTTGTTGTGATGATACATCCCTTAGGCGTTCTGACTAACAACTCCCTTATTAATTCAAATTATAAATATCTAATTTTCTTAGCAAACTGGGAAGATATAAAACAATGTGATGATCCAGAATCAAATAAAGCATTGTCTAAACTTGAGGAAACCATTAAATTACCTGCCACCGTGTCTTTAGAAGCTTCAACCTCGGCAGTAGTGATCGCATAAGCTTGGCCCTTCTCTCTTGTCCTTTTCTATGGTAAGTTCCCTTGTCACTTAGGACATTCATTTTCCTAATTCCCCTTTTCTCTAAAATTGTAGCATTCAACAGCCTCTTTCTTCCCCTTTCAATCACGAGCTTGGTGGCCTTTTTCACCACACTTATAACAGACTCTCATTCCCTTCAGAAAAGTACCAGGGTGTTTCTTCCCACACTTACCACTGGATGGATATTCAACTTTTCCATTATTCCCCTTATTTCCATTTCTAGAGTGTTCAGTAGATCTATTCTTCTCCTGCTTTACTTTAAAGTCGTAAGACATAGAGAATTCTTTTTCTGTCTTGATAGCACATTAGACAATATCTTCGTATGATGAGAAAGATTGTGAGACTAATTATCAATGAAGAAATGTTTTTAACCCATCAAATAATCGATAAATCATACTCCTTGGGTTATGTATATAATATTTTGTATTCCTTGTTATCCTTGTAAAGTTTACCTCATATTTTGCGACATTCTCATCCTCCTTTTTCCTAAAACTCAGAAATTTACTTTCCATGTCCACTCGGTGGTCATGAGGAAAGTATTTTTCTAAGAAAATCTCTTTAAACTCCATCAATTCCATATTTTTTAATTCATTATCTTCCTTTGTGTTTTGAATCAATGACCACCATTGATCTACATCTCCTGTGAGGCGATAAACTGGCATGACAACTTTTTTCCTTTCAATACTCCCCAAAGCATGAAATATTTTCTCGAAGAAATTTATCCATTGCTTAGCTACTAATGGATTTTTACTCCCATTGAATGTTGGTGATTTTTTCCTCATGAAGCGGTATAACATTGATCCTCCGTGTTGTGGATCTGGGTTCTCTATACGAGTAAGGTTATTATTCATAACCTGATTGAGTTGTCCCAGTATGGTGATAAGCTAATCAGCACCAGTTTCATCACCAGCTCCACTATAATTATCTTTAGAAGGAGGTAAATCCCTACATGGATTATGTTTGTTGATATGGTTTCCATTCCTTCTAATAGGTTCCATTTCTAAACAATGGCATACACTATATTAGTTTATGAATCGCAATACATAATTCCAAACATGTAAAATAGTTGACATAAATTGAACAGTTTATAGATATAATCCATAATCATAAAAATGTTTTCTTTGAGGAATTATATACTCATAAAACCGTCATAATGTTTTGTAAAGAAAATGATAATTATCCTAAGCATATCCCCTGGGAGTGTCGTAACCAAGAGTACAACAAGGCCCATTTTCGTGCACCAGTTCTCATTCAAGTCTAGATCAAAGTAGTGTTTTCGGGTTTTACCCCTAGGTATATTTGTGTTAGAGTTGCCTATACCTGCTCATATACAGATAGGTATGTATTTCATGGAAAACTCACAAAATCTCTACAGTACCAAAATTCTAGGATGTTATTCTATACTAATCCTCAAAGTCTATCTTAGGGTAATGTTCTCTAATCAGAGTTTTTCTAAATCTAGCTTCTATGGTTTGTACTAAAATTCCTCTGATACCAACTGTAATTCCCCGAACCTAGTTACCTAGAGTTGGTGCATATTACATAACATTGGCATGATCACAAAAGATCAAGTCTCGAAAGACCGATTAGTTTAGTTGCCTTGGAAATACTAGATACATTCATAAGTTTTACATTATATTATAAATTGAAAAACTACAACAACATAGTCTCCATAGGCCAGACTAATATCCCTTATACTATCTCGGTAGGTCATCCATAATATACTACTTTGCATCCTAGGAAAACTAAAACATAGAAAGGGGTGAGCTCAGATGATCATTAAGGATAACTATATAGCAGAAACTTTCATAAATAAGAATAAACATTTAAGGAAATGTATAAGACTAAAACAAAACACTTTTAAACTTGAAATTAATCATAATATGGAAAATATAAAATCAAATAATGTCATTTACTTATTCACATGGATATTCTACAAGTCGAATAATCCCATTCAATATTAATAGCCTCTTACATAATGAATGAATGCATAATGCCAAAATTCATAACCACATAGTAAAGGCCTTATGTCAAGACTACAAATAAGATTTTTTCAGGACTTGTTCTAAGACACTATTTTGTCTTATGAGACCTACCAATGCATCGAGGAGCTATATCGGGCTCCACCCATCACCTACTAAGTCCAATGCGTTCTTCATATTAAAAGGATTAAACATAACATAAACATTCGTATTAAAACTAGCATATGAAATGTCAATACTTTATCCAAAAACCATTAATGGTGTAAAAATAACACATCCAAAGTCAAACATATCACAAAACCTTCAATTCAATATGGAAGTTTTGTATAATAATAAATTAACTTCAAACAAGCTTAAAATCCATCAAAGGATGTTGACATAGATGAAATCAAAACTTATTTTAGAGAAATATCTCTTTCTATTTTGAAATCATTTAAAAGTCATATAATTATAAAAGAAAACATTTATTTTGAAAATGTTTTTATAATATTTTATGGGAATCTTTGAAGATTTTATAATGTCGGAAAATATCCACACCCACTGTATAAGTTAAAAAAACATTCTTACCTTAATTTTGTCGAAAAGGTCATAAAGTACCTTGTTTAGAAAAAAACAGAAAGATTCCTTTAAAAAACATATAAGGTGAAATAAGGGTATAAATTACTTTAACCCATTGTCTATTAAATACTAAAAATGTTTTGAAATAAATTTTAAAGAAACATGGATGTGGATGATAAAGAGTTCACAGTAGATACTTAGGTAAAAACAACCTCAGATAATAAAGAGATTGTAAAATTAACCCTTACCTTGTACTTTTCCTTGGTAGAGGGTAGGTTAACCTCCTGTATAATGGTAAAATAATTGTTATCAAATTATTCAATAACCATATACATTAATATTATATCATATATGATCTTTTAATATTGCTTTGTTAATGATATTTCAGTAGTATCATCATTTCGGGTGTTAACTAATTCGTTTTACTTTATATAATTTGTTACATAAGTAATGTTTGTTATGGATAGGATGTATCTTATTCATATTTAGAATTATATTAATTCTTAAAACATTATTTTTAATCATAAAATGAATATTAGTCTTGAATGGATACGATGGGTAATGAATCTCATCGTGTTCGTGAAGACGGCAATCCCTACTTACGCACGAGCGACAATATCATTATTTTGATATTAAAATAGTATATAATTGGATGGTATATCATATATAAAGAATCATTATCATGTTATATTTATTATTTACATAATTCATACTCATTATTATACCCACCCAAATGATTAATTGTTTTAATAACAAACTACACCGCGATGTGGAGACGGTAATCCGTACGTACACACGTATGGTGACTTTGTCATTTATAGAATGGATAGAATAATGAATATGGTTGTACCATTTGTATAATAACATCACAGTATATATAATATACTGGATTTATTATTTTATAATGGAATCAACAAACAAAGAGGAAGTGGAAGAAGAAAAGAACTTGAAAGAGGTGATGAAATATTTACCTCTTTTTCGGGTTCTTCCTTCTAATTTGATAAAAAGTGCTCCTTAGGTTGGATTTCTAACCAAAGGAAGGACTCTAGTATGAAGGGAGGAAAGTCAAGAGGATATTTGGGCACGGTTTAGCTAAGCCAAAAGGCTTTGGAGTTATGAAATTAAGAGAAGGGGCAGTGCCCTTTTATAAGAGAGGTGAGGGTCACTTTAGGAAATGCTTGAAATATTATTTTATAATAAAATAATTTTCGGTTTATAATGGATCCAAAATATATTATTTAAAGTATAAGGTGGGTATGGGTCGCAATCCGCTCAACCAATAGGTTTTAGATAGGTTTAGGTCATCATATTGACCTTATCTTTTAGATTTAACTCTTAGTTAAATAGTTTGTCATTTACCATGTCTCTTTGTATTTTTATATTATATGGTTTATAAAGTTACTATAACATGACAAGAGAACCTCATGTGGTTAATTATTAATATATATAATCTTATCTAATCCCTTTGTCCGAACCTTATATTTTTAGTAATATTATATCAATTAATAATATAATATTTGTTTTGAAAACTCAATTGTGTCAATTTTGACACTATTTAGTATTTGATTTTTTTGAAAAGCAAAAAAACTTTATCACTTCGAATAAAATTTATTTAACCAACCCTAACATTTCATATTAAACTATAAAATTTTTTAAATTCATCATAAGTCTAAATTCACTTTTATTTGGATATTTATAATATCAATTATTTTAATATTTTATTAATAAGGTAATTACTGTATAATCCTTGTGTCATAAATAAATTAAATTATTTAATGTGAAAAAATTATAAATAAAATACTATTATGTAGGAAATATTTTTATCTTTCTAATTAATATTTACAGTCTAATTTATATTGTGTATAACCCAATATTAAAAATGGTTTAGTTATTAAACTTTGAATTTAACTCTTTTAACTCATCTTTAAATAAAATAATAATTAATGTCCTAATCTAATCCAAGTGTACCAAAAAGGATCATATTTTATTACTAAGGTTTTTTTGGCTGAATTATACTTATCTAATAGAATTTTGACATGTGTTAGGGTAATTATGATATCATTTTTACCCTTAATTACTCTATTTACTTTTAACTGTGGTAAATAAAAGTCAAAAGTTACTATTCCCCAAAAATTATTTTCATCTTGTTGAAAAACATTTTACTTACTGATATTAACTATGTCTCTTGTATTTTTGAAATTCAACTCACAGAAGCGGTAAAATTAAGTTTTATGTAAATTTCCAAATGCTCCTAAGAGGTGGGTAAAAGACTATAAAAGTTCGATAAAATTTTATATATCTAAACTTATTATAAAATGACTCCAATGAATTACATTGAACATATATAGGTATTATGTATCTATTTTGACCTAAAATAAATTAAATTAAAATAACTAATTATTTAAATAAAAAGTCGGTTTTAACCAATAACGCAATGTTTTTTCACTATTCATCAAAAAATTGAAATTTTTCAGAAAAATACCAAAAACTCACCCTAAGATAAATTTGATATTATGAATCCAAAAAATAAGTCCATTTTTTAAGATAAAATATAAAAAATTTCAAAAAGTGGGTATTACTATTCATAACGGCTAGTTTGATTGGTCGTGGTGTGTTAAAACTCCAAGTTGCGTACAATGCAAGGTATTGCGTTATTTAAAAGGAAACATATTGTGAAGCTTGGGGGGTCACATATCACAAAATACAAGGATAATAAAAACTAAAATTAACCCCTATAGTTATCTTAAATATGATTCCCAACACTAAAATATATAAATCCCTAAAATATTCCACCAAAATAATATCAAAATTTAAGTTAAATCAATAAGAATATTTAGGATAGTTTTTAAAATAAAGAAATTATAATTAAAAAAGTACTTATTAGAATTTAATAGACAATATTTGATATCTATTAGACTATCAATTTAAAATCATGGTGATATAAGTGATTCCCACATTCTCCAGTGGAATAAAATGCATAGATAAAAAATCTAAAAATAGAGGAAGACTTAAAATCATTAAACCATAATTATAAACAATGAGTAAAACCAAAACAAAAATTATTAATTACCATAATATAACGACTAAATAGATCCCAAATATATAACAAGTAAATTCTAAAGGCTCATCCAAATTACAATCATTAAACTAAAATCCCAAAAATAAAAGATCACCCATAAAGAAATTTATTTCTAATAATCTAAAAAATAATGACCTGACTATATCTTGGTTAGGTTTTCTTACATAGATAATAATGAAAAAAATAGTCATCAAAATAGAATAAATATATGGAACTCACTAATCTAATGTTGAAGAATATTGGAATAAGAAATATTGTTGAATTAGGGGAGAATGTTGGTGGAGGAGATCTGCCTGTGGTCACTTAGGTGAGGGGAGATCAACTGAATGGGGGATAGGGATCAAGTGAATAGGGAGAGGGGAGGCTGAGAAAAATATGGGGGAACCAATAAAATGGTTTTTTTAAAACCATTGGGATAGCCTTTCTATACCCATAGTTTACAAAAATGTGGGTACAGATAGAGTTCAGCCAATCTATACCCACAGTTTCTTTAAACCGTGGGTATAAATCTATGGGGATAGCCCCACATTTAAATAGTGATTCTTCATTAAATAAATTTTCACTAAAACACATACAAAAAATGGTTTTATTGAAATAAATTTATCTTAATATATACTTAATCTTGACAAAATATTATCATGTAAACCTAAAAAAGTTTTGTTAATGATAATGAACTTACGATAAACCTTAATCTCATAAACACATGACGGTACCATAAATCATAATTTAATAAACTATATAAATATATGCTTCCAAAATATAATTCTCAATTTATTCCATAAATAATATTTTATCATATATATAAACATTTAAATTGGAATCTTTGGTTGAACCTTGTACTGATAGAATATCAAATGTGATTACATTATTCCATAATCCATGTAGATGGAGATAATAAATTATCAAAATCACATTAAATCTAAATAAAGTATGAACAATAATATTTTCATAGGGCTTATTCATACAAAATCAAACATGAAATTATCTACTAGTGAGTAGAGGATAAGTGCTCCCAAATTATCATGATTCACTTCAATCATCGTTATTGTATAATCTTTCCCTCTTTCTTTTTTCTTTAGAGGTTTTTGTGACTTATCATCCTCATTATCCCTTTTATTAGGGAATTTATTCATATAACTCCAAAACTATTTACATTTGAAACACAGGAGTGTGGTTATTGCATTTTTTTTAACCTTCTCTCTATTTGAATCATTTGCTACCTTCTTCCCATCACTTTGGAATTCGACAACCGGGTGACCTTCACTTCTACACTTAAAACATTTATTAGTCCACTTAATACAATTTACACTGTGTTTCCTCCCACACTCTAAGAATAAAGTAAATATCATCTTCTTTTCTCCATGTTTTTTATTTTTTCATTTGATTTACATTTTTCTCTTTTTATCAAAATCAGATTATTAATACATAACGCCAACCTCAATTTCCACCTTGATAAAACATAGAACAATTTATTCATATCTACTGAAGTATCTTATGTATAATTATTTATGGATACTGGGTTTTATTCCACTAAATAATTGATCAACCTTACATTCAGGTTGGATAATAATAACAGAAACATATTTCACGTGTTTTGTAAAATTTTCCTCATATGTAAAAATAGATTCATCGTCCTTTTTCTTTATCTCAAGGAAAACCTTATCTACATTTGAATGAATAATAAAAGGAAAACAATTACTAAAAATTAAGTTCTTTAACTTTTCCCAATCCATGGATTCAATTTCATCATGTCCCCTTGTATTCTGGATAAGAGTTCACCATTGATATACTTCACCTACCCAATGGTAGAAAACCAAAATAACTTTATCATGCTCTAAATATTGGAGGATATAAAACATATTTTCAGTGGTGTTGATACATTTCTCAATAATTGGTAGATTATAAGAACCACTGAACAAAGGAGGATGTTTCCTTATAAATGACTCGATATAATGTTGTTCCCTCTTTTTCTTGTTTGTAATTTTAACATGATTCATATCATGAGAAATTTTTATACATATGAAAATGATATTTTATATTCCCTATCCCACAAAATTTATTTTATAAGGAGTAAAATAATTTAATTATCCATCACATTCATCATTAACATGGTTTCTTTGGGTTCCATCCATCGACTAAAACTAAAATCATTGTGTTATCAACACTAATCATTGTAGAAAACCATATAATCATCAAAAAATCACTTATAAGATGTTTAAATCATGACACCTAATTTTTAATCTATGAAAACTTAGGTTTATTATAGTACATTAATATTCATCATCTATTTAAATCCTTCATAATGTTTTATAAAGATTTTTTTATTTCCAATAAATATCCCCTTGGAGTGTCCAACCAGGTATGCAGTAAAGCCGACTGTCATACACCAAGTGATGATCAAGCTCATCTCAATGTGATCATTTCAGAGTTATTACACCTAGGTACCTCTATGAAAAATCCAAATCAACTTTTAGTATTCAAATAGAGAATTAACTTCTTGGAAACCACTTACTCTATCGTTTACCAAAAATTCAGTACATTTTCTTATAGTTTGACTCATCCTTAAACTCATCCTTAGAGACATTCATAGACATATCCTTAGTAATATCTCAATGGGTATCACTAAAGTTTTCTCACCCTAGTTTCCAAATGTTAACTAAAACTTCCCTCTGATACCAAGTATATAGATCATGGGATTTTTATATAAAGATATTATATCTTTTTATATGAATATTCAATGCATTACACAAACACACTCTTGGGGACCATAATATTTTAGTTTCTTTAGAGACTATGAACACAATATTATAATTTTCTGGATGATATTCAAAATCTCTCATAAAGATATTACCCTTTAGTTTTCTCTAATAACATACCCTATATAAAACCTTTCTTCATAACCTAGGGAAATAAAGCATAAGAAAAGATTATCTAAAATGATTAGTAAGGGTAAACAAGGAACATAAGTAAGAATAACAAGAACATGAGTGTATGAGAACAAGAGAATAACATTTCAAAACCAAAACCTTAATATCAATGATCATAATCTTGAGATATTTCATAAATATTAGTAGTTCATATTACACGAATCAAAAAAAAATTAAATAACATGATTCATGAGAGCATAACATTGGCACAAGAAATGGAATTGTGGAATATACATAATCATAAAAATTTATTTACATTGTAGTTAGAGGTCAATTAAAAGGTTATCATAGTGGAATGGGTTCACTCCCTGAACCATCATAGCATTCAATGTTTACTCCAAAGACCATCATAGTGGAAAAATTCCCTTACTGAACTGGGTTCACTCATTATTATAGTCATATCTATCACATTAGATATAAATCTTTACCTAATGCATCGTAGGGAGATATAGGTCCCACCTATAACAAAATGACAATCATATTCATGTGATCCACAATATCATAACACATTCATCATATCATAACCCTTGAAATGAAATGGGTTTTTTAAACATTTAATCATATCATAACCTATGTAAAAGAGAAAAGTTTCATAATCATTTCACCATTTCATTATATCACAACCCAAGGAAAAGAGAAGTGGGTTTCATAATAACTTTATAATGGTATACCCCATGGAAGAGAAACATATGTCATAAACATCATTCCATCATAAACATAAACAATTCAAAGAAATAATTGGAATATTATCCTTGGTTCATATCCCTAGAAAATTATAAGTTATATAAAATTATTATATAGAGAATTATTTCTAAATATTAATGACATGGAACATTTCTTTATAAAGATAAATATTCTTTGAAAATAACATTTTAAACTAAAAATTCATAAAATATTTTGGAAATAATTTTTTTTTTTAAAAAAAAATTGAAAATGTAAAATTAATATTTAAAAAATAGTGGTCATGATGGAAGGAATTTTCATCCATGTTGTTCGTGTTAAAATAAAAATTTATTTTACAATTTTGGTAAAATATAAATGGGAATTGTTTTTGAAAATGACATAAAGATTCCTTTAAAAAATATTTTAAAAAGTAAAAAATTAGTAAATGTTTCTCTAATAAATCATTTTGATAATTTTAAAACATTTTTGAAAACATTTTTAGAAAAAATGGTTTTTCAATAAAAATGAGTTTTTCGCAGAAGATAGAAATAAATATTATTTTTCATAAAAACATTCTTTTGATCTCTTGAGTATATAATAATAATGAAGTGAAAGGAAAATATTTATTCTCATAAAATTACCATAGGATAAAAAAATTCATGAGTTTATTGAGTTTTAGATCATAATATTTTATTATTGGAAGCATAATCATGAGCATCCTTGATAAACGATAATTTTGTAACATGAAAACCTTACCACATTGGTAACTTTGAATCATAAGACTCGTGAAAGAATAAAATTAAATGAAACTCATAATATCATTAGAATAAAAAAATTCATGATATTATATTTCAATGGGTAAGTATATAAACCCATAATGAATATTGGTCCATAACATAACACATGTCTCAAAGGATGAAAATTGTGGTAATGATCACGTACTACTTGGGTTTCTTTTGAACTATAAACCCCATGAAATAGAGATACTAAAATGGATATGAAAATATCCATAATTATCATAATAATAAATATAAAATAAATTCATGGACATTATATACACCACATATAAGAAAAAAGTGGTGAATACGGCTTGTATCTCACAGAAGTAAAAAAGTGAGATATAAATCCCTTACCTCTTTAGTAATATTGTGAATTGTAAGACCCAATAAAAAATAAAATTATATCAATATTTTAATATAATAAAAATTATAATATTAAGTGTATAATATGTCAAAGGTTTATTATATATAGCACAAAAATAAATGAGTGGTGAATTTTCATACGTCTTACAGAAATAAAAGAGATAATATAGTTCTCTTAACTTAAGTCTCGACTTACTTAATTCATGTTCAAACCTCCAGTATAAAAAATATATGTTTATTATAAATATATTATATAATAATAATTATATATATTATACAATATATTATTTACTTATGATTATTCATTATTATTTTTATTACAAATTCCTTGTTGAAATCACTTTACGGGTAATAACTGCTTTGTTTTTCGTATAGGTTTTGATTTTTTATTTTCGATCACTTAATTTGATCATGTTTTAACAATATATAAAATAATATTCATTAAATAATTTCAATATTTATACATAATTTGTTCATTTAATTCCAATCATGAAATATGGTTTTGAGAAATGAAGTACGTTATGAGCATAGAGACGGTATGTTGTACGTGTGCATTAGTAACGTTTCAATTTTTCAACAATCGTTATATAAAAGAGGTAATAAATATTTTATCTTTATAAAATAATAATAATAATATATTATTTCTTTAAATATACTTATAAATATCAACCATGTGGTGTGGTGATGAAAATAGAGAGTCGCATTGCTTCGTGAAGGTGGTAGTCTATACGTACATCAACGATGTTATCATCTTTCAGTGAGTAAAAAGATAAGAAATAAATTGATATATTTTCCTTTAATAATGATAAATATTTAATTAATTTAATAATTATATCATGTATATTAAATATATTAATTAAAAGTTTCCTCATTATCTTCCATTTAAAGTTTTAGTGAAAAATGAATCGCGTCGCTTCGCAAGGCGGTAGTCCGCCATACACACGAGCGATGTTATCGTATTCCCTATGGAATAGAAATTAAAAAATTTATATATGATATAGTAACTATAGATATATAATTATATTATAATATCATATATATATATATATACCTTATATTCATCATCATAAACAACTATGATTATGGTAATAAAAAATGAATGACATCTGTTCGCAAGGCGGTAGTCCTCTGTACACATGAATGATGATTTTGTAACCCATTTTACGAAAGTGGATTTTGTTGTAGGTCATGAAATTAACAGAAAAAATATAATTATATTAAATATACTAAGTTTATTATTTCATTATTGTTTAATAATAATTTAATTATATGGATGAATAAATAAAATAAAAAAATGCTCGTTGAAGAATGTTACCTCTTCTTCGGGTATCCTCTTTAGGATTACACAAAACTCCTTCCTAGTTTGTATTTATGCCCAAAATATGGTTTATAAAATTAGAGGAGATAATTTTTAAAGTTTTTTGGGTAGGTCTGGCCTAAACCAAAAGGTTTTAAATATATGAAGAGGAGAGGATATGGGGTGTCCTTTTATAAGTAAGGTGAGTGGCACGCTTGTAATTTTTTGAAAAGAAAAAAGGTGTACCCATATTTTTACATGACACAATATCCAAAAATGGGATATTATCAATATTTATATATTATAAGGTCTAAATATGTACATAAAATATATTTTATACAAATTTTTTGTTGATTTTAACACTTATAATTTTATTTTAACCCCCAGGTAACTTCATTTTTACCTTAACAGTGGTAAACAGTTTTTTATTTTTTTACTATTAATTATGCCAAAAAAATAAGTTGAAATTATTAAAAAATATAAATTTTTATGATTCCAAATATTTAATCCATTTTTCAAAATTCTATTCACATTATTTTAATATTTTAATTTAAAATTAATCTCGCAGATGTGACGAGAAAGTGGGTTTTCAAAGAGAAAATGTTCAAAAATTTAACAATGTTTATATATCAAAAATAAATATAATAATGATTCAAATGAACTAAATTAGATTAATATATATATAATTGAACTAATTTTAATTTAAAAATAATTTAAAATAAAAAATTTTATTGTAAATAAATTAAATGAAATGGAACTTTTCAATTAAAATTCAGTGTTTTCCCTTATTCATTGTAGAAATAATATTTCAATAAAATTTTCAAAAATTCAAACTAAGATGATTTTGACATGATAATTAGAAAGAGAAAAAAAATTAAAATAAATTTTCTAAAGTTTAAAAAATTATTTTTTTAATTGAGTGTGAAAAATGGCGACAAAACTTATTTTCAGAATAATATAGTTTTTAATCGTAAAATTAGTTTTATTCTTATATATTGAATATAATACACATAAGATCAATGTTAAAAAATTTATTGAATATATAATATAAAAAGTTAAATACAATAATTCACCCATAGTTATTTGTTCAATTTATTGAGTTAAAATGTGATTCTATTCATAAAAACAGTTTTACAGAAACTGATTTCCATTATTTGTAAATAGTTTTTATTTTACTTTCTAATTAATTGATCACCAATGAATTCATTTTATATATATGTGTAGGACATATATATTTTTAATTTATTTAATATTATTCATACCCATCATTCCAAATCTTATGTGATAATTATAATACTATTTTAATAGTATGTTATGTCTTTGTTAAACTCGATGTATCATGTATCACAAGTTACTATTAGTGTTTCATGTAACACAAGATAAACTAAGTTCTACAAGTAATACAATCTAAACTCAATGTTTTTTGTAACAAAAAATATCTAAAATATTAAATTTATTTGAAAAAAATTACTTCTCAAAATCTCAGGGTGTTGCACTTCTTCTCATAAAATGGTCCAAGAATCTTGCATTTAATAAATTAATCAGGTAGAAAATCCAGTATCATCAAAATTACTTTATTTATAATTTAATATAAACACTTTATATATTATATATTATGTTGAATTATTTTTTTATGTTTTTTACATCATTCATACAACTCAAATTTTCCATATTCACTCATTCATAAAAATCATTGGATTCCTCACACGGGTGATCCCATGTATTAATCATTACAAAATAAGTAAGAAGATCCACTAATATAATACGATATTTATTGTTTTGTTTTTAATTTATAAATTCATCATTAATCAATTTAATATTTTCATTCTATATTATCAAAGTATTAGGTCGTTCGTTATGATAATGGTCACACCTTGAACTTTTAGAAATGTTTGATTCCATTTCAAATACAATGCACATACTCTATAGGAAAATGATTCAATATAAAGTGGTCATAAACCTCATGAATTTTCAACCATTGTATGAAATTATAATAAATAAATTAATATTTAATTATTCCATCAATAAATAAATATTCCATTATAAAATATAAAAAACTCTAGCCCCTTAATGTTTTGTGGTGTATTTTAGTGTAAACTAGTTGAACTTTTAGGGATTTAGGTTTTTTTAACCACTATATTTTTCAATTTTATAAATTCTTACAAATTGAATGAAATGATTCCATAGGGTGTATTAGGGGAACCAATTCCTCTATAAAGGTATAAATCTCAATAAACCACAACAAATACCAAAATCACAGTAACAAAAGTGAACTCCCATCCACCCACTTCTAGAAGAACACTATAGAAGGAACGTTGTAATTTTTTCATCAATATACTTAACCTAGTTAAGATTCTTCAATAAGACCCATAGTAGGTAAGTAAAATAGAATATAACAACATAGGTGGTCGAGAAACCAAAGGCTTCCACAGAATAAAGTGTGAAAAAAATTCTAACTAATAAGAAGATTAATTAATCGATCTAGTAGGTGGAGTAATGAATAGGGGAAATTAAAAATCTTAGAACCATACACAAGACCAATGTATGGACAATGCCTATTGGGAATTAATGGATTGGTCCTATGATAAAATCTCAATATAAAAAAATGTGACAATATCCAATGAAAACCAAAGTAAAAACATCAGAAAAATGAATAAATCAACACATGTGATTTTTAATGTGGAAAAAACTCTAATTCCAAGGATTAATAAAATAAGGGAAAACTTTAAAATTCCCACTAATAATCAAAAATTCAAAAATTTAAATAAATTATTCAAATTGATTTTTAAATTCAATGTAGAAAACTTGTGTGAAAACCAAAACCCCATATTCATTCATCGTCTCTCTAAAAATCATCTTATAAAAAAACATAACCCCTCATAGATCAAATTCTAACATTCCTTTTCATTGTAATACTTTTCAATCATAGCTTAGATTCACTAATTTCTCACCTATCATTATTCAAGAACATAGACCTAGGACCCAAGGACCCCCTTCCACTGTTCCATTAAGTTTCTTCCACACACGTATCCCCTATTTTTTACCTAGGAAGAAGAATGGGGAAGGACGTAAGGACTACTCGCATTTACCAAAACCAGTGGAAACACGATCAGTTGAAAAATTAAAAACACGTGATATGGATATGTCTTCGGCCCTCACAGTTAATGTGAAAAAGAATCCCCAAGTTACAGCTCAGGAAAAACTCACCAAGGAAAACAATACCGAAATAGAAAAGGACTCTATAGAACCTATCCTCCACTCTGAAGAGGAGATGGTGGAATAAGTTCTTTATGTCAATATCCCACAGGAAGAGGCAGATATGATGGGAAGACCTATTCAAGTGGTTTTCAACAACGAGCAGGCGAATTGGATCAACAAACAAGATATGATCCTGATGAGAGACTTCAATGATGAAAAAATCAGTAAAGAAGAGTATGCCCAAACTTTGGAAAGAATGGTGTGTCGTCTTGAAGATGTTATTGGAAACAACCCTGAAGCTAAGGTATGTCTTATAAGCTGGAATATTTATAGAGAGGAAAGAACTAATAGTCTAAGGCTTTTCTTTGATAGATTTGATTTCTCCTATGAGGCTTCACCTCTAGATTAACTGGAACTGATTTCTCACATTTCCTTAAAAGTGCTTTTATAATAAAAAGTTAATTTTCAGTAGCGTATCCCCCATTTTTCTGTAGTACTATTTTTTCCTCCTTTTACATAATAATAATATAAAATAATATCATGTGAGATAATTTTTTAAATTCAAACATTATAGATAAATAATATTCTTATCTTTCTCAAGGATATACCAAAAATAGAAGGGTTACCTTTTAATTTTAAAAAACCAATATCTTTGGATTTGAAAAATTCAGGTCGAACATTATTAATCACCCCCTTCATCTAGTAAAATAAGGAGATCTCATCAAAAAACTCTATTGGAAAGAAAACTAATGAGTATTACACTAATAATATTCATTTGTTGAATATATTAAACGTCCCTTTGGTTTTTTAAAGTCAAATAACAGGTCCCCCTACAAAATAAATCTAAACACTAAATTATTTTTAATTCCTACATCATTATAATCAGTTGAATAAGACTAAAACCAACAACATTTGGCTCCCTCATAATAGTGATCATCAAAAAAATCAAGAATACTTGTAGAAATTAACTTCTCCCCAAACTCAATATACCACAAGCATTCTAAAACTATCAGGGCATCACCTTAATCTTAAGTTTTAATCTTTTATTAAAAAGTGTCACATGATAAATAAAAAGAATTAGGTGTAATACCTAAAACACCTAATATAACAACGCTATTTTTTATTACACACTTAAGCATGATTTATTACATAAAATATTCACTTGATACAACATATAATATAGAGAGGTCTAGTGTCTTTGGGGCTTAGGAACATTACACAATGACAAACATGAAACACAACATCTTTATTGAACACATCCTATACAAGACCACTACATTCCCTCGTACTTAGCATTTCATGGGATAACCTGGGGACATGCATAATAAAAGGGTGATCTATAAATCCCAGTAAGGGAGTAAACAAGTAATAACATTAATAATACAATACATGTTAGGCAATAGGAATATCAATGGAGCATAAGGGAAACATGAACATAAAGGCATGATATAGCATGATTTCCATAACATGGAAATGTGGCAACAACACTTAACATGGAACTAGCATTAGCCAAGTATCATTGCACATGGAGCATGATTAAACCCTCATTTCACTTGAATTAGAATGATTAAACCATCATTACACTTGACTTATCATGATACTAATCTTTACCCAAAGCATTGGAGCGCTATCAGGGTGCACCCTTCATAAGCATTTCATTTCATGCATAAGTGTGCCACATGGATCATACCACATGGAATAATTAAAGATCATCATTTATTCCATGATAAAGGAATGTGGAATTCATAAATTAAAATATATAATCAAAAGGTAAATATGAATAAATTTTAATACCCTTGATATAAAAGTGGGCATGGTATTCATAGCATAATGACTTTGTCTGGGAAAATCATGGTGTAATTTCGGCAGCATAACGTCGTGACATAAGAATTCATAAAAATGGATGATGAGAGAGAAATGTTTGTATCATCATATGTACATGAAATGGATAGTAAGGTGGTCATATAGATACATGTACCAATATATGTAATGGAATTTATATTAATAATACAAAATAATTGCTTGAATGTAAATAAGGAGAGAGAAATTCCTTACGGAATTTCGGCATGGTAATGGGTGTACATGGGAGGCATTAACAAGAGAGAAAGGGATCTATCATCATTAAAAAATAAAGAGGTAAGTGTGGGTGAGGTGTGGAATCATACCCCAACATTTTTAATTGAAAATAAAAGGGCATAACAACTTAAATAAAATTAGACAAAAATGAGAAAGGAAGAAATCCCTTACAGAATTTCGACATTGTAATGGGTGCACATGAGATATATTAATGAGAGAAAAAGGGGTATATCATCATTAGAACATAAAGAGGACAGTATAAGGGTGGTTATAAATCATACCCTAACATTTATAATTGAAAATAAAAGTACATAATAATATTAAGAAACTTGGATAAAATGAGAAAGGAAGGAATCCCTTACGAAATTTCAGCATGGAAACAGGTGTACATGGGAGGAATTAATGAGATAGAAAGGGATATATCTTAATTAGAACATAAGTATGGAGGTATATGGGAGGTTTAAAATCATACCCCAACATTTTTAATTGAAAATAAAAAGGTATAGAAATATAAAGAAACTTGGAAAAAATGAGAGAGGAAGAAATCTCGTACGGAATTTCGGCATGGTAACGGGTATACATGGAAGGAATCAATGAGAGATAAAGGGGACTATAATCATTAAAAAATAAATATGACAGTATATTTTAGGTGATAAATCATACCCCAACATTTATAATTCAAAATAAAATGGCATATTAATATTAAGAAACTTGGATAAAATGAGAAAGGAAGGAATCCCTTATGGAATTTTGGCATGGTAACGGGTGTACATGAGAGACATTAATGGAAGAGAAAGGGGTATCTCACCATTAGAAAATAAATAGGGAAATATAAGGGTGGTGATAAATCATACCCCAATATATATAATAGAAAATAAAAGGACATAACAATATTAAGAAACTTTGATAAAATTAGAAAGGAATGAATCCCTTACTTGGAAGTGTGATCTCAAAGGCTTGGAAGGGGCTTGAGAGAGGCTTATTAGGAGATTGGGGAACCTTGGGAGGATTATATAGATAGTATTTCAGATGTTGGTCAAGATCTGAAGGCTTTTAGTGAAGAGTAAGTGGGATCATGGGTGGGTTTATATAGGAAAAGCGAGGAAATTCTTTATTATTTAGATTTTGGACAATACACATTAAACTAATCAAAACCATAAACAAACCCATGGTTTTTGCCCATGGTTTTTGAAAAAGGGGATTGGAAACATTATTTTATAATTCTAATGGCCAAAAATCTTAAAATATTAGGCTTTCTTATGTGGAGGTGAGTCACACTCTCAAGGAAATCAATTTAAAAAGTTAAAATGTTCTATAAGTCTTAGACAGTCTACTAAAGCTTTGTAAAATAAATCAAACAAACCTAAAATCACATTATTTTAATGGTAAAACATATATTGGCCGAACATAATTTTTATAGTATTTTATTACATCACTATTGGGTCATTATGATGTCAAAAAACACATTATATATTTAAACAATATTTAATTTTTACCCAAAAATTTGACTAAGTTGGAAAATTATGAAAAATTATCCATTGGGTAATTTCAATGTCCTGATTCCAAAAATAATATTTATTTTATCTAAATATTTTTTAAAATATGTGAGTTTTTACTTTTAAAATAAATAACTGATATTTATCAAAAATTCATGGATTTTGACAAAAATTGCTTTCAAACCATAATAAAAATTACAATTGTATTCATAAAGATTAAACGATCATGTATATTTAATAAAAAGTAATTTAGTAATAATATTGTATTAAAATATTACTTAATTCAAAAAAAATCCATTGATTCATCAAAATAGATTTCTTAATTGAATGTTAACTAAAAATGCTATTTTGTGCTTTAAAAACTATTTACAAAGTAACAAAAGTAAAATGAATGTATATTTTATATAAAAAAACAATGTACATAATCATAGTACGAGGGTCTCGTTACATAACCCCTTACAAAACTCACATAAGACCGAAGGGAAAGGTGTGTGATGGTGACAGACTCTTGGGGTGGATCGGATAACATCGCTCATGTGGTAATCTCTATCAACTTCCACTTCTCCCATAGGCAGTTCCATTTGGGCTTAACATATTCAATCTCAACTTGGGATTGGTCAAGAGTGAAGCCCAATAATGCCACCTCCTTTCCGAGCTCCGACAAATGGGCTTCGTATGGAGAAATTATACTGGATGAGGGCATCACTGCCTTTGTGTGAGTAGATTGGATGTGTTAAAGCCCTGTATTTATACTAGTCATATGATCACTATTTAACAATTATCTTAGCAACAGTCACAATTTTTAATGGTATTTTAAAATCTAAAAACATAAAACCAAGGAAGTTCATAAGTTTTATATATCCGTAATAAGACATTTAATTAAATCAAGATGAATTTTAATTAATGAATCTTTGGGTCATTACAATCTTCCCCCTTAAGAAATTTATCCCTCGAAATTTTATTTTCCCACACTAAAAAAGATGTGGGTAACTCTACTACGTCACTTCCTCCAATTCCCATGTTGTTTCTTCAAACTTTTTGTTTCGCCATAACACTTTGACAAGGGTCACTGTCTTATTTCATAGAACTTTTTCTCTATGATCTAAGATCTTCACTAGATTCTCTTCATATGAGAGGTAATTCTATAATGGTACCACATATGGATTGAGTACATGTGATGGGTTAGGTATGTACTTTATCAAGAGTGATACATGGAATAGATCATGTACTTGAGATAGGTTCGGTGGGAGTGTTAGTCGATAGGCCACTTCTCTAATATGATAAAGAATCTCAAAAGGGCCGATATACCTTTGACTAAGCTTTCTCTTCTTCCCAAATCTCATAACTCTCTTCCAGGATGATATGTAGATAAATACCATTTCTCTGACATCAAACTCTAGGTCTCATCAATGATTATCAGCATAGCTCTTTTGTCAACTCTGAGCAGATTTAATGTGCTGCTGGATGGTTCTAACCTTCTCCACCATTTCATCGACCATTTCTGGACCTAGGATTTTTCTCTCCCTAAATTCATCCCAACATGATGGTGTTCCGCACCTCTTACCAAACGAGGATTTATAAGGAGCCATTTGGATGCTTGATTGGAAACTGTTATTGTAAGAGAACTCAACCAGAGGAAGATGTTGATCCTATCCTCCTTTGAAGTCCATTGAGCACGATATCAACATGTCCTCAAGTGTTTGGATAGTCCGCTCAGATTGGAAATCATTTTGAGTATGATAATCCATACTGAAGTTCATCTCAGTTTCAAAATCATGTTAAAGAATCTTCCAAAACATAGAGGTGGATCTTGGATCTTGATTAGATATAATCTATAGTGGTACTCCATGCAGCCTTACCATGTCTCTGATGTATATCCCTTCTAGTTGATCCAGTGAGAAATCCTCCTTGATTGAAATGAAGTGTGGAGTCTTTGTAAGACAATCCAAAAAACCCCATATAGCATTGTTTCCATTGGATGTCTTCAAAATTTTGGTGAAAAAGTCCATGGTGATGTTATCCCATTTCCATGATAGTATGGGTAATGGTTTCATCATCCCCATAGACTTTTACCTCTCATCCTTCACTTGCTGACATACTAGGCACTTTGATGTATACTCAGTGATCCTTTATCCATGTTATCCCACCAATAATGCCCTTGGAGATCTCGATACAAATTTATGTTTCCTAGGTGAATTGAGAAATTTTAATTATGTGGATCATCCAAAATTTCCTTCTTTAACTCTGGATTTGATAGAGCACATAGTCTTGACCCAAATCTCACAATCCCTTATTCATTGAAATTGAACTCCGAGGATTTCCCTTTTCTTATTGTTTCCACATTCTTCTGAATTCACACATTGTCATTACCCATCCCAGTGGGGCCCGAGCCGCAACACCCCAAGCCCGCCTCCAATAGGCCAGGGGCTAGTGACTAGCACCGAGTAGGCATGCTACTAACATGGGAGGCATTGCCTATAAACCTGTACACACACACACACATCTCCAAGCCCACAAATATGAAAAGTAAAAACTACTAAAAGGAAAAGATTCATGCATAGAATAAAACCCAACCACAGAGTACGACAGGAAAGTAAAGTACAGAAAAGTAAAACCCTGGGCCAAAAGTACAATCCCACCAAAAGAAAGTTTGTAACAAATTCCAACCTATAGAGAAAGGTTTCTTTACTGCAACCCGTCGCTAAAGGGACACCTCGGCCTGTCTGATCTCAATGAACACCGTTCGGTCCTGGTCCGCCTAGAATCCTGTCAAAGGCCCGCTCATCTACAGAAGACACGACACGTGCGGGCAAAGCCCATGTAGGGGTGAGTATAACAATACCCAGTAGGACACCCCGAAAACCACAAAGGAAATACAACAAAGGAAAATACCACAAAGAAAGGTACAGTCAGCTTTACACAGTATATGTCTACAGAACATATAACAAGAATATCCAGATATACCCATACACTAACGACTATCGTGATACCACCACTAGGATCCATCTCAAAGATTCCACTAAGCATACTGCTGGGAGAACACACTCCTAGGTATGAAGAGAGATACGAAGTACTCGTTCTGGGAGAACAAACTCCACAAGTACCTTGGGAACAATATGCTCAGATGAGGATCACAGCCAAGTCATGGGGTGATTCTAACAACTCATTCTGAGCTAATCTGCTAAGTAGAGGATCGGCGCTCGGGTAAAGTTGGTCATGTCGATACCAAGAACTCTACATAGGGTTCCAGGAATGAATAGAGGATCCGGCTCTAGGTCTCACAGAGGGGAGTCCAATAAATCTATTCAGAGAGTTCTGCTGAAGGGATCATACTGCATGAAAGAGTTGATACCAGAACCTTCAGAGGATTTACAAGGGTACAAACCCTAAGAACTAGTCCAAGTTACAGAAGGAAAGTGGCTCAAGCCATGAAGAAAAAGTTACACAGCATTTAGTATGGTTACACGTCGTGTCCCTTGACCCCAGGTACTGCCCGTGTAAATGGTTCGTGTCCTTCTCTCAAGCCGTGAAAAACCAAACTACATAGCGTGTAGAAAAGTACACGTGTTCCTTGACTCCGGGTGCTGCCTGTGTAAACGGCCCGTGTCCTTCGGCTTTGATGGATAGAAAACAACTACACAGCGTGTAAGAGAAATCACATGTCATGTTCGAGCACCTAGCCTCACTCCGTGTATGCTGGACATGTGCTCGTACATGGTCTTTGCATGTGTCCATGCCGCCTGCCCGTGTACCAGTACACGGGGTGCCCCATGTATCTGGTCGGGTCTGGCCGAGGAGGGGTATACAAGGCGTGTCCATGGCCGTGTACCCTGCCTGTGTCTCTGTACCCCCAGAGTACACGCCGCGTAACCCTTCCGACGAACACACACCGTGTAGCCCATACTACACGACGTGTAGTCGGGAAAATTCCAGAAACCACGTCTTCCTCCGCGCGCCTCGGCCAAACCTCCAGATCTCGATTCTCAGGTCTGTTTCCCGCGAAACTCTAGATGTAGGGTCGCCTCGTCCTCATGAAGCCAAATCTGTGGGTTTCGGGCCTTCAATCGGCTCCTAAATCTGATTCCGTCCATCCGAGTGGAAATCGTCTAAAGAACGATTTCTTCCGATCTTCTTCGATCCATCCGCCGAAACCATCATCGCACATCCGCGAGATCACTGTGGTGTTGATCCTTCAATTTGGGATCTTTGCATCACAGAACGGATGTGGAAAGATTCTTTGTTCATCGCCCCAAGAAGAACGTGAAGAATGCTCATGAAGAACGCGAGAATTGGGGAAGAAGAACACAACAAATAGAGATGAACGAACCTCGATCGATTTTCGTGTCGATCTTGGTCCGTCGTCGTTAGAAGGTTGAACAAAACCAAAAAAAATCAAGAATCACATCCCCAAAATCCCCACAAAATCCCATCCAACAAGAACAATCGATCCACGGGCTAATATGTTCTTGGATTAGTCCGCGTTCGTCGTGGAAATCAAAAACGGGGAAGAATTAAAATCACAACAACATCCTACCTGGATTCGCTGTGATTGACAGCGAAGATCCGCTCGTCATGTCGTTTTCTCCGTCGAAATCCGGTAAGAACGTCGTCGTCGTCGCATTGGGGGTTTCCTCCAGAACCACCAGGGCCACCAAGGGTTTTCAGGGTTATGGGGTTGTAACCCTAGACCCTGGCCCAAGCCTCTTTTTAAAGAGGATAAAGATATAAGATTTTAAAAGATCTTATTGCAGGAATAAAATATTTTTGTTAAATATTTTATTACTGTTGTGTCCAAAAACCAGATTTCATCACCAACCTGCGCCGGCTGAAGTTAGGCCTCGCCTAAGGTAAAATCGTTGTTCTGAACGCAACGGTGCCCTCAGATTTTTGATCCGAGCACCCGTTCAGAAGTTATTACACTTTTTCAGGAAAACGACATGCCCGCATAATTTAATTATTAATTAAATTCAAACATTTGTTTCGGGCTCACTGGGCCTCGGAACTGCATGCCCTCTCAGAGCCTGGTCTCAAAATAATTCCAATATAATATTAAAATAATACATGGAAAAATCCGGTACATTACATCACACCCACCTTAGGGCTTTTACGTCCCCAAAAAGCCAAAACAAGGGCTACTCAAAAAGATGTGCGTACTGCACGCGAATCTGAGCCTCTCGCTCCCACGTGCTCTCCTGGAGATCCTCGTGCTGCCACTGGACACACACCAAGGGAATAGCTCATCCACGAAGGATCTTCTCCTGTAGATCCTCGATCTCCACTGGGTACTCAGCAAAGGTTGCTCCATCGTTGATGTCCAGCTCGCCCCAGTCGATGACGTGCGAGGGATCATGCACGTACCTCTGTAGCTGTGACACATGGAAGACGTTGTGTACCCAATACATCTGAGGAGGTAGAGCCAAGTGATACGCCACCTCACCAACTCTTCTCAAAATCTGAAAAGGACCAATGAACCTCGGAGATAGCTTGCCGCCTCAGCCAAATCTCTGCAATCCCCGCCGAGGTGAGACCCTAAGAAACACGTGGTATCCTTCCTCGAAATCTAATGGCCTCTGACTCCAGTCGTCATAAGACTTTTGACGACTCTGTGCAGTCTTCATCCGCTCCTGGATGATCTGCACCTTCTCTATAGTAGCTCTCACCATTTCTAGGCCCATGAGTGCTGACTCTCCGGAGTCAGTCCAGCAAAGTGGCAACCTACAAGGTCGCCCGTATAGAGCCTCGAATGGTGCCATACCAATAGTGGAATGATAACTGTTGTTATAAGAAAATTCCACCAGTGGTAGCTAATCCTCCCAGCTACGACCGAAGTCAAGTATTCAAGCTCGTAGCATATCCTCTAGGACCTGGATGATCCTCTCTGTCTGACCATCAGTCTGGGGATGAAACGTTGTGTTCAAGCATAAGTGAGTCCCAAAAGCTTCCTGCAATCCCTTCCACAACCGAGATGTGAAACAAGAATCACGATCTGATACGATCATGGATGGTACTCCATGAAGTCAAACTATCTCTTGCATGTAGAGGCATCCCAAGATCTCTACTGAACTCTACTCCCGTATGGCTGGGAAGTGGGCCGACTTGGTGAGTCGATCAATGATCACCCAGATGGCATCGTGTCCCCTGGACGTACGTGGTAAACTCATCACGAAGTCCATTGATATTCCATCCCACTTCCACTCTGGAACCTCAAGGGGATGAGTCAAACCTACTGGAACCTGGTGCTCAGCCTTTACTTACTGACAAGTAAGGCACCGAGATACAAACTCTGCCACACTCTTCTTCATTCCTGGCCACCAGAACTAACGTTGGAGGTCCTGGTACATCTTTTCCACACTTGGATGCACCGCCAAAGGGGAAGTATGGAACTCCCTTAGAACATCCTCCTGTGACGTCACTAGTACTAGCATGCTCCCTCTGAAAAGGACAATGTACTCTCCACCTTCTGAAAATCCATCAGCAGCATCACCTGTGGATATCTGAGAACGTAGAGTCTCACAGCTAGCATCCTCGCATTGTGCTTCTCTGACTCGCTGTAAGATCGGGGGGTGACAACCATCGAATGAAGGTAATCTCCCTCATCTCTATCCACGAAGGACAACTGTAAAGAGGACAACTTCCTTATCGCCTCATCTAGTAACTGTGAACTGGACTTCCTACTGAGAGAATTTTCCACCACGTTCCCCTTCCCAGGAGTATAAATGATCTCAAAGTCGTAATCCTGGAGGAACTAAATCCATCGCCTCTATCTCAAATTCAGATCCTTCTGAGAAAAGATATATCTGAGACTCTTGTGATCAGAGTAGATGGTAAACCGCTCGCCCATCAGGTAGTGCCACCACATCTTCAATGCGAAGACTACCGCTGCCAACTCGAGATCATGGGTTGTGTAGTTCTGCTCGTGTGATCTCAACTGACGAGATCCATAGGCAATCACCACTTTCCTTTGCATCAGGACACAACCAAGCCCGGTTTATGATGCGTCGTAGAACACTACATATCTGACACCCTCCTCCAGTAACCTCAAGATCAGGGCGCTCGTCAGACTCTGTCTCAACTGCTGGAAAGCCTGCTGGCATCTCTCGGTCCACACGAAAGACTGTCCCTTTCAGGTCAAAGCTGTCATGGGTGCTGCAATCCTGGAGAAATTATGGATGAATCTTCGATAGTAGCCTGCCAACCCAAAGAAACTCCACACCTCCGTCACGCTCTGGGGTGGCTCCCATGCTAGCACTGCCTCCACCTTTTCTGGGTCCACTGCTACACCATCTGCTGAGATAATGTGCCCCATAAAGTGGACCTCCTATAACCAGAACTGACACTTCGAGAGTTTCCCATACAACTGGTGCTCTCAGAGTGTGTTCAGAACAATCCTTAGGTGTCTTGCGTGATCCTCCTCGGACGCAGAGTACACAAGGATATCATCGATGAAGACCACTACAAACCGGTCTAGATAGGGATGAAAGATCCGGTTCATGAGTCCCATGAACACTGTCGGGGCGTTTGTCACGCTGAAGGGCACCACCAAGTACTCATAGTGACCGTAGAGACATCTAAAAACCGTCTTCGGTATATCCTCTTCCCATACTCGCAACTGGTGATAGCCTGATCATAGATCATCCTTCGAGAACCATCGTGCCCCTCTCAACTGGTCGAAGAGTTCATCGATCCTCGGTAGTGGATACCAGTTCTTCATTGTCACCTGATTTAATCACCGGTAATCCACAAACAGCCTCAATATCCTGTCCGCCTTCTTGGAAAATAGCACTGGGGCTGCCCAGGGTGAAATGCTGGGTCTCACAAAGCCCTTTTTCTGCAAGTCATCCAGCTGCATCCTCAGCTCACGAAGCTCTGTAGGAGCCATCCGATAAGCCGATGCTGATATCGGGGTCATCCCGGGTTCCAACTCAATGTAGAAATCTATCTCCCATCAGGTAGGTAGCCCGGGGGCATCCTCCAAAAAGACATCCTCGTACTCAGCCACCACTGCTGGAAACTGGAAACTCGTAACATCTGTCGTGCCAAGGGCTAGGCTAGCCAACTGATGTGAAATCAGTTGTTCCCTCCAATGCACGAGTCCATCCTACCTTGTCTGGGTCTCTCTTTCACCGACAAAAGAGAACCTCATTCCATCACTGCGGACACACCACACCCTTCGCCTAAAACAATCAATCTGGGTATGAACTATGGATAACCAATACATGCCAAGAATGACATCGTAAGTCCTTGATGCTACCACCAAGAGGTTCCAACCGAGACTCTCTCCTCCAAGGGTCAGGTCACACTGCCTGCCAATGTGTGTGATCTCTGAATCATCTCCAGTCGGTGTTTCTAAGCGTAAGGGCGTAAGGGTCGAGTCAATGGCTCAACTGGAATCTCAAGATCTCGAACAAGATAAGCATCCATAAAGGAATTAATAGCACATGTGTCTATCAATACGGTATTCAAAGTAGAAAAGACATAGATAGTACCTCTAATCATTCCGGGAGTACCTGGGTCATAAGCCTCTACTGCCTGCAGCTACCCCTGCCTCTGTCCACCAGCTCCCTGATCCTGGGGTAGACCTCTTGGGGGTGGTGGTGGTAAAGGTTTGAAATGCCAACCACCTCCAGCTGCTCTACCCGCTCCTCTGCCACGTCTGCTGCCTCGTGGATCTGCCTGCTCCATACATTGCCTCTGACTCGGTGGTCCATCCACTGCTCCCGTGTTAGTAGCATGAAGGGTCGGACAATCTCGAGCGATATGTCCCCTTCCATCACATGAGTAACATCGCCTCTCTCGAGGCTGGTTGGAAGAGCCTTGTGAACCCTGTACAGCTGATCCCCTGTCCTGGGATCTCCTCTAGAAACGTATCCCATGTCTGGGTCCCTGACATCGGCTCCCTGCCGTCGAGGTCTCTGCTCTAGCTCTCCCACTACTGACCACTGTCAGCTGTCCCTACTCCTCCAGGAAGCTCTCGACCACCAAAGCCCGCTAGAGCACCCCATCATAAGTAGTAATTCTCATAGGGATGATGCCAGCTCGAATATATCTGTGCAAGACTCGCTCAAAAGTCTGAGCTCTGAAGTACTGATCTCTGACCATATCCATAGAGTACTGCGAGAGGTCGGTAAACCTCGAAAAATAGTTAGCCACCATCATGGTTCCCTGCTGGAGCTGAAGAATCTTCTGTATACGTACTGCTCTCAGGGTAACCGGTGAAAACTCCTCTCTGAATAGATGCTCAAACTCCGACCATGCAACAGTGGCCTCGTCGTGAGTCTGGATGACCAAAATCCACCATCGCCCTGCCGAGCCCTGCAGAAGGCTCGCTGCCAGGATCACCATCTGGTCTGCTGGTATCCTGACCAAACGGATGACTCTAGTCACTGCCTCAAGCCAGTCCTCTGTTGCCTGAGGGTCAGGCTCACCTCGAAACCTGAAGGGTCTCTGTCTCTGAAACTCGTGAAGTGCGCTCATCCTGCGCTCCTCCTCCACTTGTACAGCGGGCGCTAAACACTGCCCCACATGTGGTGGAATAACTGGCATGCCACCTGGTGGTAAAACTAGGGGATGTGGTCCCTGTATCGAAGCTTCACCACTGAGGGGTTCATCCTCATGATCGAGCTGATGGATCCTAGAGGGTATGCATCGTAGAGGCATCCTGTTTAAGAAACAATATGTATCACAGTCAGTGAGTATATCTGGAGAGCTGACTCAAGAAGGACATGGAAACCGTAACCCATTTCTATATGATGCAGGTAACATTATTTTCCCCATGCAACTAGTGTTTTAATGTTCCGATTCGAAAAGAAAGTTATCAGAGTCCTAGTGTATGGATACGTCGGCCGCCGCACCAACACTGGGTTCCCTGTCCTGAGAGCCGAACTTGAAACACTTCTCACTGTTGCCCCAAACAAACTCACAGACTCTCATTCCTAAGGTAGAATCGACCACCTCTGATACCACTCTGTCATGACCCGTCCCAGTGGGGCCCAAGCCGCAACTCCCCAAGCCCGCCTCCAATAGGCCAGGGGCTGGTGACTAGCACCGAGTAGGCATGCTACTAACATGGGAGGCATTGCCTATAAACCTGTACACACACACACACACATCTCCAAGCCCACAAAGCTGAAAAGTAAAAAACTACTAAAAATAAAAAATGCATGCATACACTAAAACCCAACCACAGAGTACGACAGGAAAGTAAAGTACAGTAAAGTAAAACTCTGGGCCAAAATTACAAGCCCACCAAAATAAAGTCTGTAACAAAGTCCAACCTGTAGAGAAAGGTACTGGTACTGGAACCTGTCGCCAAAGGGAAACCTCGGCCTTTCTGATCTCACTGAACATCGTCCGGTCCTGGTCATCCTAGAATCATGTCAAAGGTTCGCTCGTCTGCACAAGACACGACATGTGCGGGCAAAGCCCGTGTTGGGGTGAGTATAACAATACCCAGTAGGACACCCAGAAAACAAAAAAGGAAATACAACAAAGAAAAATACCACAAAGAAAGGTACAGTCTTCTCTACATAGTATATGTCTATAGAACATATAACAAGAATATCCAGATATACCCATACACTAACAACCATCACGATACTGCCACTAGGATCCATCTCGAAGATTCCACTAAGCATGCTGCTAGGAGAAACACTCCTAGGTCTGAAGAGAGATACGAAGTACTCATTCCAAGAGAACACACTCCACAAGTGCCTTGGTAATAAGATGCTCAGATGAGGATCAAAGCCAAGTCATTGGGTGATTCCGATAACTCAGTCTGAGATAATCCGTTAAGCAGAGGATTGGCGCCCGGGTAAAGTTGGTCATGTCGATACCAAGAACTCTACCTAGGGTTCCAGGAATGAATAGAGGATCTGGCTCTAGGTATCATAGAGGGGATTCCAACAACTCTATTAAGAGAGTTCTGCTGAAGGGATCATACTGCATGAAAGATTTGATACCAGAACCTTCCGGAGATTGCCAAGGGTAAGAACCCTAAGAACTAGTCTAAGTCACAGAAGGCAAGTGGCTCAATCTATGAAGAAAAAGTAACACGACATATAGTATGGTTACACTCTGTGTTCCCTGACCCCGAGTACGGCCCGTGTAAACAGCTCGTGTCCTTCGCTCAAGCCGTGCAAAACCAAACTACACGGCGTGTAGAAAAGTACATGTCGTGTTCCTTGACTCTGGGTGCGGCCCGTGTAAACGGCCCGTGTCCTTCGGCTTCACTGGATATAAAAAAACTACACGGCATGTAGGAGAAATCACACATTATGTTTGAGCGCCTGGGCTCGCTTAGTGTACGCTAGCCATGTGCCCGTACACGGTCTCTGCCCGTGTCCGTGTCGCCTGCCCATGTACCAATACACGGGGTACCCTCTGTATCTGGCCGGGTCTGGCTGGGGAGGGGTGTACATGGCGTGTCCATGGCTGTGCACCCTGCCCATGTCTGTTTACTCCTGGAGTTCACGCCGGGTAACCCTTTCAAAAAACACACGCTGTGTAGCCCATACTACACGGCGTGTATTAGGGAAAATTCTAGAAACTGTGTCTTCCTCCGTGCGCCTCGGCCGAACCTCCGGATCTTGATTCTCAGGTCCGTTTGCCGCAAAACTCCAGATACAGGCTCACCTCATCCTCATGAAGCCAAATTCGTGGGTTTTGGGCCTTCAATCTGCTCCTAAATCTGATTTCGGCCATCCGAGCGGAAATCGTCCGAAGAAGGATTTCTTCTGATCCACTTCGATCTGTCCGCCGAAACCATCGTCGCACCTCCACGATATCAATGCGGTGTTGATCCTTCAAATTGGGATCGTTGCGTCACAGAACGGATGTGCAACGATCCGTTGTTCATCGCCCCGCAAAGAACGCGAAGAATGCTCACGAAGAACGCGAGAATTGGGGAAGAAGAACACAACAAATCGAGAGGGAAGAACCTCGATCTATGTTCGTGTCGATCTTGGTCCATCACCGTTAGAAGGTTGAACAAAACCAAAACATAATCAAGAATCACATCCCCAAAATCCCTGCAAAATCCCAACCCGCAAGAATGATAGATCCGCGGGCTAATCTGTTCGTGGATTAGTCCACATTCGTCATGGAAATCAAAAATGGGGAAGAATTAAAATCACAACAACATCCTACCTGGATTCGCTGCAATTTCCGGAAAAGATCCCCTCGTCGTGTCGTCGTCACCATCGAAATTCGTCAAGAACGTCACCGCCGTCGCGTTGGGGGTTTCCTCCAGAACCACTAGGGCTGCCAAGGGTTTTTAGGGTTATGGGGTTGTAACCCTGGACCCTGGCACAAGACTCTTTTTAAAGAGGATAAAGATATAAGATTTTAAAAGATCTTATTGCAGGAATGAAATATTTTTGTGAAATATTTTTTTAATGTTGCGTCCAAAAACCATATTTCATCACCAACCTGCGTCGGCCAAAGTTAGGCCTCAACTAAGGTAAAATCACTGTTCTGAACGCAACGGTGCCCTTGGATTTCTGATCCGAGCACCCGTTCGGGAGTTATTCCACTTTTTCAAGAAAACTGCATGCGTGCATAATTTAATTATTAAATTAAATTCAAACATTTGTTCCGGGCTCACTGGGCCTCAGAACTACATGTCTTCTCAGAGCCTGGTCTCGAAATAATTCCCATATAATATTAAAATAATACATGGATAAATCCGAGACATTACACACATCATCATTTTTAGCATCCTTTAATCTTTCCAAAAGAGATGGTTGAGAAATCATTTCCGAAAGGATTCATTATGTTCCCTTCTTTATGATTCACATGTCCATATTCATCAAATCTAATAAGATTGAATCCTTTTCAATTCTCATCAATGATAGTATTTTTGGGTCATTTCTACTTAGAGCATCTTCCACCTTGTTTTCTTTCCTAGGGTGGTAATGGATTGAGCATTCATATTCTTTGATCAACCTTAAACATCTTCATTAGCGCATGTTCAACTCTTTCTGTGTGAATATATACTTGAATATTTTGTGGTCTATATATATTTCACTCTTCTCCCCAAAGAGGTAATGCAGCCAAATTTTTAAAATTAATATCACTGTACCAAACTAGATATCATTTGTTGGATAGTTTTTCTCATGAAATTTCAATTTCCTTGAATCATATGCAATGACTTTGTCATTTTTCATCAACACACAGCCCAGGACCTTCTTCAAAGCATCACTGAATACCTCAAAAAGTTCTCCACTTGTGGGTAGTGTGAGCACGGACGTAGTGATAAGCCTCATTTTCAACTCCTTGAATCTCTCTTCACATTCATCACTCTAAGAAAACTTTACTCCCTTCCAAGTTATCTTGGTAAGAGGGTTGGATAATCCTGAGAAATTTCTCACAAATGGGAAATAATATCCAGCTAACCTGATGAAGCTACGGATATTTGTTACCAATGTTGTCCTCAAACATCCCTCAATTGTAGCTGTCTTGGAGGGATCCATAGATATCCCATTGCTTGTGATGATATGACCTAAGAAAGAGACTTCATTCAACTAGAACTCAAACTTGTTGTACTTTTAATAGATATTTCCCTTTCTTAAAGTCTCTAGTACAGTGTTTAGATTCTTCTCATGCTCCTCCATGGTTTTGAAGTATATTAGAATATCTTCTATAAAGGCTACCAAAAATTTCTTGATGTAATCTCCAAAGACTCTATTCATCAAGTCCATGAATATTTCTTGAGCATTAGTGAGTCTGAAAGGCATTACTATGAATTCATAGTGCACATACCTTGTACGAAAAGCAGTCTTAGGGATATCCTCCTTCTTCACCATTACTTGGTAATACCCCAACCACAAATCCACATTGGAGAAGTATTGTGCTCTATGTAGATAATCAAACAAGTCATCAATTCGAGGAAAAGGATACTTGTTCTTTATCGTGATTTTTTTGAACTCGCGATAATCAATGCAAAGGTGCATTAACCAACCCTTCTTCTTTATGAAGAGGACTCGTGAACCCCATGGTAAAGTACTTGGGCTTATAAACCCTTTATCCAGATTCTACTACAGTTTTTTCTTTAGCTCCTCAAGCTCTAAAACAACCACTCTATATGGAATCTTGGATATTGGAAACGCCACAGGTACAATGTTAATTGAGAATTCAACATCTCTTCTAGGAGGAAGACCTGAAAATTCCTCAGGAAACACTTCAGCAAATTCCCACACAATAGGCATGTCTTCAAGGATGGATGTTTCCTTAGACCCAATCATCTGATCCAGATATGCTTTCTCATAGGGCAGTAATATCCACACTTGAGATGATGGTTATAAACAAGATTCATCTTCCTCCTTGAAGTTGTATGGAATTGGGAGTCCATTCTTCATATGAAGAGTGATTTCCCTCTCACGGTGATTTATGTTGGCTCTAAATAAGAAAATCCAATTCATGCCAATAATTGCATCAAATTTCACCAGAGGGAGTATGAAAAGGTTCATCAGGAAGTTCAATCCACAAATTATGATTGGGGAGGAGTTATATTCTTAGGATGCAATGATTTCCCCATTTTTCGTTCTCACTAACATCTTTACTTCCATGATTTATGGTGGTGTTGGGATTGTTCTACTAAACATTTAGGATATAAAAGAATGTATAGAACTATGGATGATGACCCTACCTTTCACTTTTTGATTCTAGTTTTATGTTATCTGATATAGACACGGGATGATTACCTTAAAATATTAAACACATAAAAGGTAATGTAATGACAAAAAGGGATAACTTATAAATTACATTTATTTCATTAACTTACGAACTTATTAGCTTCAATCAATTTTATCCATGATCTACTTCCTAACATATATTCTTATTGGAATTTTCTTTATTCCCTTAATAATGGTTTATACTAAGCTTGTGAATCTACCAAATCATATCCCCCAGCACTTTCATAACCAAAAGTGCAGCAAGACTCGTTTTCATGCCCTAGTTCCCATTCGATTCTAGCTTAAAACAGTGTTTTCATGTTTTACCCCTAGATACATATGTGCAAGAGCCGTATCTACATACTCAAATCCAGATAGGGATGTATTTTCCTAATAGACCACTTAATCAATACTCACAAAAATTTAGGGATGTTTTTATTATACTTAGTCTTGTCTCTTAGTCTTTCACTGTGTTTTTCTAATCCTAATCCCAAAAATAACTAAAATTATCCTCTAATACCAATAATAACAACCATGTTTTTCATTACACACTTAAACATGATTTATTACATAAAATATTCACTTGATAAAACATATAATATAGAGAGTTATAGTGTCTTTGGGGAATAGTAACATTTCATAACGACTTAAAACATGAAACATAACATCTTTAGTGAAAAATTCCTTTACATCACCACTACATTCCCTCGTACTTAGAATTGCATGGGATAACCTGAGGACATGCATAAGAAAAGGGTAATCTCTAAAGCCCAGTAAGCAAGTAAAAAAGGCATAACATGGAGAATACAATAAATTTTAGGCAATAGGAATATCAATAGAGCATAATAGAAACATGAACATAAAGGCATTATATAGCATGATTATCATAACATGGAAATGTGGAAACAACACTTAACATGGTATTGTCATTAGCCAAGGATCATTGCACATGGAGCATCAATAAAACCTCATTGAACTTGAATTATCATGAGTAAACCCTCATTTCACTTGACGTATCATGATATTATTCTTTACCCAATGCATTGGAGTGCTATCAAGGTACACCCTTCTTAAACATTTCATTTCATGCATAAGTGTGCCACATAAATCATGTAACATGGAATCATTAAAGATAATCATTTATTTAATAATAAAGGAATTTGGAATTCATACATGAATCTCTATAATCAATAAGTAAACATGAATAAAGTTTAATAACCTTGATAGATAAGTGGGCGCGGTATTCATGACATAATGACTTTGGCTTTGAAAATCTCGGTGCAATTTTGGCAGTGTAACAGCGAGACATAAGAATTAATAAAAATGGTTCATGAGAGAGAAAGGGGAGTCTAATAATATTTATATGAAATGGATAGTAAGGGGTTCATTTAGATACATGTCCCAACATATGTAATGGGATTTATATTCATAATACAAAATAATTTCTTGAATGTAAATAAAGAGAGAGAAATTCCTTACGGAATTTTGGCATGGTAACAGGTGTACATGGGAGGAATTAATGAGAGAGGAAGGAGTCAATCATCATTAAAAAATAAATAGGGAGGAATGGGGGAGTTTTTAAATCATACCCTAACATTTTTAATTGAAAATAAAAAGGCATAACATCTTAAATAAAATTGGATAAAATAAGAAATGAAGAAATCCCTTACGGAATTTTGACATGGTAACAGGTGTACATGAGAGACATTAATGATATATAAAGGGGTATCTCATCATTAGAAAATAAGGAGGGTATTATAAGGGTAGTTAAAAATCATATCCCAACATTTATAATTGAAAAAAAGGACATAACAATATTGAGAAACCTGGATTAAATGAGAATGTAAGGGATCACTTGTGAAATTTCGGCATGGTAAATGGTGTACATGGGAGACATTAATGAGAGAGAAAGGGGTGTCTCTTTATTAAGAAATAATTAGGGAAGTATAGGGGAGGTTAGAAATCATACCACAACATTTTTAATTGAAAATAAAAATTTCTATCAACATAAAGAAACATGGATAAAAAATAAGAGAATAAGAAATGCCTTACGAAATTTCGGCACGGTAACGGGTATACATGGAAAGCATCGATGAGAGAGAAATGGGTATCTAATCATTAAAAAATAAATAGTACAGTATAGGGGAGGTTTGAAATCATACCTTAACATTTATAATTCAAAATAAAAGAATAATAATATCAATAAACTGGGATAAAATGAGAAATGAAGTAATCCCTTATGGAATTTCTGCATGGTAACGGGTGTACATGAAAGACATTAATGAGAGAAAAAAGGGTATATCATCATTATAAAATAAAGAGGGTAGTATAAGTGTGGTTTAAAATCATACCACAATATTTATAATTGAAAATATAAGGACGTAAAAATATTAAGAAACTTGGATAAAATGAGAAAGGAAGGAATCCCTTAGATGGAAGTGTGATCCCAAAGGCTTTGGAGGGGCTTGAGAGAGGATTCTTGGGAGCTTGTAAAACCTTGTGAGGATTCTAGAGAAATGATGGAATATGTTGGTCAATCTCCAAAGGATTTTTGTGAAGAGTAAGTTGGATAGTGGGTGGATTTATATAGAAAAAGGGATGGAATTCTTTATTATTTAGGTTTTGGACACTACACATTAAACTAATCCAAATCACAAACCAACCCATGGTTTTTGCCCATTGTTTTTCTAAAAGGAGTGGAAAACATTATTTTATAATTAAAATGGCCTAAATTCCTAAAATATTAGGCTTTCTTATGTGGAGGTGAGTCACTCTCAAAGAAATCAATTTAAAAAGATAAAATTTTTATAAGTCTTAGAGGGTCCACTAAAGTTTTGTAAAATAAATCAAAAAAACCTAAAATCACATTATTTTAATGGTAAAACATATTTTAGATGTACATAATGTTTATAGTATTTTATTTAATCACTATTGGTTCATTGTGATATCATAAAACATATTATATATTTAAATAGTATTTAATTTTTACCCAAAAATTCGACTATCTCAGAAAATTATGTAAACTTCTCCGTTGGATAATTTTGATGCCCTCATTATAAAAATAATATTTATTTTTTCTAAATATTTTTATAAATATGTGAATTTTTACTTTTAAAAAAACTAACATTTATCTAAAATTCATGGCTTTTGACAAAAATAGGTTTCAAACCTTAATAAAAAATACAATTTTATTCATAAAAATTATACGATCATTTATATTTAATAAAAAGTAATTAATAATAATATTTTTTTTAAATATTTCTTAAATAAAAAAATACATTAATTCATCAAAATAGATATCTTAATTTAATATTAACTAAAAAACCATTTTTTTGATTTAAAAACTCTTTACAAACTAGCAATAATAAAATGAATGTATATTCTCTATACAAAAATAATGTACATAATCATAGTACTAGGGTATCATAACATAACCCCTTACAACACCCACATAATACCGAAGGGTAAGGTGTGAGATGGTGACAGACTCTTGTGGTGGCATGGATAACATCGCTCAGGTAGTAATCTCTATCAACTTCCACTTCTCCCATAGGTGGTTCTGTTCGAACTTAACGTGTTGAAGCTCAGCTCCAGATTGAACAAGAACGAATCCCAATGATTCCACATCCTTTCCAATCTATGAAAAATGGGCTTCGTATAGAGAAATTATATTGTATGAGACCATTTCTTCCTTTGTCTGGGTAAATTGGTTTTGTTAAAGCCCAATATTTATACTAATCATGTGATCACTATTTAACAACTGTCTTAGCAATGGTCAAAAATATTAATGGTATTTTAAAATCCAAAAACATAAAACCAAGGTGGTGCATAGGTTTTATAAATCAGTAATAAGAAATTTAATTAAATCAATAGGAATTTTTATTAATGAATGTTTGGATCGTTACACCTAACCTAGCATATTTTGGCTTCTATACCTTCTCCATCCTATTTGAAAATTTTTGACTCATCTGTGAATATTTTACATGCCAAAAATCTAATGAATCCCTTTTTTAAAATTCATTTTCCACTTAATCACATGCAATTAAATCTAGCATATAAATAATTTTAAACATTTTTTCTAATGAATATACAATATAACCTCTTGAAAAATTCCATCTTCCATTATAAAAAACTCTTGAATATATTATTATAATGAGAAGAAGATGATAAATTTTTTTAAAATATAATTATTACATGTTTCCCACCTCTCAAAATTTGTGTAAAGCAGGCATTCATAGTGTTTTTCATGAACCAATCTAGGTAAACCACAAACTTGTCACCTGAGATGGACCTTGATAAGGATCTAGAGGCATTCTTGATCCTCATGGTCTAGAAAAAACTATCATACATCAAGTATACTCAGTTGAGAATTATTTATCTCATGAACAATAGTTAAATAAGTAAATAAAAAAAGAACAAATAAGGATGAATTAGTAGTGAAAATGAAATGAAACTGGACATCCTCAATGTGACCCCACAAGTCACCATTAACCATATAACCAACATCACTCCATAGAAACTGAGTTCGAGCTAGAAGATACACCAGAAGCTAAAAACAAATATAGATCCATTGGCATGAGTATTAAAACCTATTAGATATACCTAAAAAAAATATTCCTTATTCCTTTCCTTTAAATAAAAATCCATTCATTCTAGTTTGAAAATAATATATATAAAATGTAAGGTTTGACATTCTATTTGAAAACAAGTATCAAGATTCTAATTTTAAGTAAAAACATTGTTCAATTACATTTTACAAAATAGTTTCAAAATAATTAATACATTTCGATAAAATTATTTAAATTATGTCTATTTTCAAATAAGTATTAGAGTCAGATATCATCAAACACTAACCTAATACTCGGAAACACCCTTATTATCTTAGAAGGGGGGAATATCTTAAAATTAGTCAATTTATCTACTTAGGGACACTATCTAGTGTGTAATCTCAACTAGTATAACATGTGTACCTAAGAATACCTCCTTACTACCTTATTCTTCCCATAAAAATAAATATAGGTGAGTCTTATTAAACTAACATGCACATACACAACATAAATTTTCAAAAAAAAATTCACTATCTTTCCACAGAACTCCCACCTTAAGAGAAACCCATTTCCAAGTCACATAAACAAAGTACAATCCCATCACTGGGCACACATTTTATACTGCACATATATCACATTTCTATTTCAAGGGGTTATTCCTTGAGAGGGGTTTTCTTATTTCATATAATAATTGAGAGTTCCAATTGGGCCTAATCACTTTAATAAAACATCTTTGGGCATTAGGAATTCCCAAGTTATAAACCATTTAGAAAACCTATTGAAATTTTTAGATACCAAACATTCTCAAATAAGGATGAAAACATGTTTAAGAAAGAAAATCCATGTTGGAAGTTTAGGTTAATTGTGTAAAAAATAAAAAACTATTCCCAAAGCCTATAATCAACTTTTATAGAATTAACATACAATATAATAATAATAATAAACTTTGAAAATACTCATGTGGTCAATGAATTCAAATTAAAGTCTTGTACAAGAAAATACCTCAAAACATGATACCATTTCATGATGGAAATCCAAATCCACTCTTATGCTTACACGCACATGAATTTGTACATATATATATACCACTAGTTGTAATTTAGATATTACCCTCTATATTATGGAATATATAAAAATTGGATATATGTATATGACTTACCCATGTATATATGTATAGGTCACCCTCACAAAGGGAGTGGGAGAGGGAGGTTATACATGCAAGAGAGAGGGGAAAGGGGACTCGATCATGCGATCAGGAGAGCATGAGGGGGCTATCACGCGTAAGGGAGGGGGAGGAACCCCTTGAGGCTTTTATAATTATTACTATTACTATTATTATTATTATTTATTTATTTAAAAAACACTTGGTGGAATGCATAGTTTTGGTGTAAAGTATACCAAAACCATGCGTCAACCATACGCCCTTTAATGGGAACACCGGGTGCCTACACTTTTTTGGTTGCAAGGTTTGATAAACCACAATCCAACCATGTAAAACTATTCAATTATAATTATACATTAACCCACATAGATTCCTTATAGTTTTACCAACTATGAATCTAAACTATCTGATTATAAAAAACTCCCAAAAATTTAAAAAAATATAAATTTAAAACTAAAATTAAAAAAAAATATATAATTAAATAAATAAAGTAAATAATTTCAGGTCGAGGTGTGATAATTATTCCAACCATTATCACTTTCTTCCCCTAGAAATTCACCCATAGAAAGGAGTATCAATATCAAGACTCAAAACTAGTCATGAACAAATGTAACCACGAAACACAGTGTGACCTTTCAACTATGCAAGTCACACCCAACAAACTTAAGATAATATATTAAAAAGGCATGTAGCAGGTCTCAGTACCATTAATTAACTCACTAGAAATGTGGTTTCACTAAGAGTAATTCTCAAAATAACCACCAACAAACATAATTAGGGTTCAACCCCATAGACATGAATAGGGAACTTGGACAAGTCACAATTTATATTTCTTAAGACATGTTCCTCTCAAAAAAAAGTACCACCAAAAAACTAAAACTGATCTAAGGTAATACTAACCATCTATGATTTTATATTTCTAAAGTCACAACCACAAAAATTTTATGAAAGGGCCACTAATATATCTAAAATGAAAGATTACCCAAAATATAAAACCACGGTATGGGAAAATTTTAATGGTCTCAACTCCAATTTTGGAGACAACATGTTGGATGTACATACCTCACACCTAGAAACTCCTGAATAGAATGAAAATATTCACTCTAAGAACTATGGATGGAGCTCTGATGTCTTGAATAATCTTCTACACCATATTCATGAGCTTATAATCCCCAACTAAAACTTATTCATTCAACAACACAACCTACAAAACTTATTCAATTATAACAATGATCCACACTAATGACAAGCCATTAGTGGATTCGGAAAATATGTATTAGAGTTCCCAAATTAAAAATAATGGAAGAAAATAAGTGAGTGTTCTAAAAAATGAAAGTAAGGAACAGAAAAATGTGATTTTCTCAGAATTTGTTCCCCTAGTTCACACTCATCACTGGATGGAGAACCTCCATAAGAACTAAAAGAAAATAGACTATCAACAACCATGGTCTTCTCTCTAAGCCTTTCCTAGATGGAAGGCTGTGATTCGTGATACCTGGATGGAGACCTGACACAAAAATAATATCTTCCAATTGATCACTTGACTCTATCTCCATAGAAAAAGAAACCAGTTAATTGAAATGGTCAATATACCCCTTCACCATTTGTTGACCTTGTTGAACATCTACAATCTATTCCACTTTCTTCTCTTTCACTTCCTCGAGAATAAACCATTGGTTAAAATTGGTCTTTAAGATCACCCAAGTCATCCCAACTCACAATTATTATAGAACAGTCACCTTCCATTGTTCATTTCTTGGTCCTTTAAATACACCTAAGACAACTCACATTTTAATGGTATCTAGAGTTCCCAAAAACCTGAATACACCATCAAATTCCTCAATACACTAAACATACACTAATAGACCTTGATAATTATAGACAATAAAAAATGATTTAGAAGAAATCATATCCACCATTCTACTAGGATTGTGGGTAGGGGCAATGATTGGAAGAGACTCCTTAGAAAGCTTCGAGGTATTTATAGATATCAAACTCTAAACAACTGAAATAACAATACCAAATCAAAAATGAAATAGAACTTGTCCAATTAAAATTTTAATCCAAACACCAATCTAAAAAACCAAAACATCAAAAACAAAATTAAAATTAAAATCATTTTTCACTTCCAAAACCATCCTAAAAACAAAATCCAACATTCCAATCTATTTTCCCATTTCAATTTCTCTAGGCTAAAATCACTTCTAACACAACCAATTCTAAATCTAGATCACTACTTCCATTTAACTTTTGAAAACAAAAATCCCATAAAAACAATCTTTTTTCCCTTTTAAACCCCATTTTTGTAACTCTAAAAAAATAAAATAAAAATTCATTAAAAATACACTCAAACCAACCAAAATTAGACCAAATCATCACCCACACCAAAATAACTAAAATAGTAAAGTAGGGGTCCTGCATAACCTAACCACATGTTTTAGAATATCATCCACTAAGCATGCGCTAACCATAGAAGGCATATTGAACTGTGTACTTGGTATCCACATGGTTTTCTATGCCATGTAAGCTCACCTTGTAGCACCATGTCACTTCCATTATCATTATTTGACATACACAATCTCATAGAACTAAAAAACACTAATAGAATAACCCAAAACCAAAAATAAAGACTCAAAACCCAACTACCCCTGGTGACTCGGGTCTCATTACGAGTGGTGGAGATCAAGAACCGACCCACAACCTACCTCTTGATCACTGAAAATATTATCTCCAATCCACCTGACATCACAAATACCAAAGTGTGCCCCTGATTCCATTTTTTCATGAACTATCCTAGTTCAACCCCAAACTAGACACTTGAACCAGCCCGCGATAAGGCCCGATTGGCATTCATAATCCTTCCAGACTAGCAACAAAGTGCCATGCATAAAGGATACTCATTTGGGAATGATTTATCAAATAAATAATAGATAAACAAATAAATAAAAATAGAAAAAAAATTAAGACTTAAATGGTAGAAGAAAAGAAATAAAATCGAACATACCTCCATGTGACCCCATTTGTCACCATCAACCCCTAAACCAATGTCTCTACATGGAAACTGAGTTTGATATGGAAGCAGAACCATAAGATAAAAATAAAGATAGAGTTATAGGAATGAGTATTATTACCCATTATGCATGCTTGAATAAACTATTCCTTATTCCATTCCTTTAAATAGAAATATAGTCATGTGATTTTGAAGATAAGATATATATAGAAAGTAAGGTTTTATGTTCTTTTCAAAACAAGTATCAAGATTAAATTTTAATTAAATACATTTTTAAAATACATTTTACACACTAATTTTCAAGGAATGAAGAAATTTCAATAAAATTATTTACAAGAAAATTAGTGAAAGAACATATATTTTAATATGGAATGAAAAGAAGGGATGTCACTTTATAAATATATTAGAAAATAAAGGAATGTAGCGTATGTGTAAAATAGGTGTAATGGGATATCAGGAGCTTGTAAAGACTTCCTAGGACAATGTTATAGTACTAATACATAATCAATCTCTACAGATATCTAATATCATCAAGAACTTCTCTAGCACTCAGTGATACCCTCACTAGCTCAACTAAGGGAACATATCGAAATCAGTCTGGTAATATACTCAAAGACACTATCCATTTCATAATTTCAACTATTTCATCGTGTTTACCTAAGGATCCCAACTAAATACCCAAGGCTTCCCATAATAATAAATGGGTGATTTTTATTAAACTAATATACACATATATGGAATATATTTTACAAAAAAAACAATAAAATTAGTATATCACCTCTGAAATCCCACCTTAAAGGAAATCCCTTCCCAATTCACATAAAGAATGTAAAATCCCATCACTGGGAACACATTTTAAACTAGACATATGTCACATTTTCATTTAAAGGGGACATGCCTTAATAGGGGTATTCTAATTTCATTAAACAATTGAAAGTTCCAAATGGGCCACATCAGTTTAAGAAAAAAAACTTTGGGAATTTAGAATTTCTAAGTTAGAAACCATTTAAAAAACCAATTGATCATTTTAGATATAATTCATTCCCAAATTAGGTTGAAAACATGTTTCAACATGAAAACCCATATAGTAAGATTATGTGAATTAATTAAAAATGAAAAAATATTCCCATAGGCCACAATCAACTTGAATAACATAAAAATACTATATCATAAAAAAAACTTTTAAAATACTCAATAAATCAAGGAATTCAAATTAATGGCTCATACATAGGGAACCTACCTTAAAACAAGTTTTCTTTTAAGGATGGAAATCTGAATCCACTCTTTTACACTTACACACACATACATTTATACATATATATAATTACCACTATATTTAATATTGATAATCCTATATCTATGAGGTAATATATACAAATTTGGTATATATATACACCTTACCCATGTATATTTGTGTAGGCCACCCTTAAGAACGACGGTCCAAAATGTGTTGGAGAAAAAAATACAAAAAAACTCAAAAATTAGGAAAACCCTAATAAAAATTGAGGCAAAAAAATGGGAAAAAATTACCTAAAAACAAAATCAAATCCCCTAAAATTAATGGTCGTGGAAAGAACTGACCTTAACCAATCTCATTGAACCCTAAGAACCAAGAATCAACAAATAAAACACCCAAAATTAGGTCAGGGTCTGGCTAGGTCACGCACACCACAAAAGAGGGAAGGGAAACCAAATATAAAAGAGGAATAAATGAATAAAAGGGGAAGACAATCTTACCAAAGTTGATCAGATTAAAAATCAGGTAGGGGAATTGGGACTGAAGGGAGTGGTAGGGTAGGTAGTGTTCCGAAGGAATAGGGGAAAGGGGGAACTTACGTATATTCATGAGAAGAGGAGGGGGTTGACATGCATAATGGAGGGGGTAGAAACCCCTTAATTGTTTTTATTATTATTATTATTATTATTATTATTATTATTATTATTTATTTAAAAAAAATACATGGTGGGAATTCACGGTTTTGGTGAATGATTTACCAAATAATGTGGAAACCATGCTCCCTTTACTAAGAACATTGGGCACCCATATGGGTTGGTCACATAGTTTGATAAATCATCCACTAACTATGAAAATACTTTCTATGAGAATGATAGATTCACCCATATTTATTCCACAAAATTTGGATAACCATGTGGTAAAACCATAAGATATAAAAAATTCCCAAATATTTCAAAATTTCAAAATTAAAGCTCGAACTTCCAAAAAATATATAATTAAATAAATAAAGTAAATAATTTTGGGTTAGGGAGTGACAGTGTCTCAAATGTCACAGACACTAATGATTCTATAAAAATATCCATTTCACATCTTCAATCTACCAAAGTTAACTTCTTCATATAAATAAAATAATTAACTCTTTGATGTAATATAGTACAAAGATACTGAATCAATCGCCCATTTTTTATAAAAATATGACTTATAAAAATCAATACCAACTAATAGTAAATCACCCTATCCCTTTATAAGATGTATATTGGTATCCTCGTGATTTGTATCATGCCTCTTATTTTCTTCCTTAAGATTCATTTTTCAAGATTTACATAACTTCACCACATGACCCTTTTGATTACAATAGAAGAACTTTAATTTTTCTTTCAGCACTCAAAAACATTTATGATTGCCATACCAATTCATCATATCCATAATACCAATATAACCTAAATATCCACCATCATTGATCTTCCATTTATTATTTTTCATTAGAAATGATGAAATATCATCATCCAACTTTAGAGTGTCCTTGGGACCCCCGTTTATTTTTTCCTTATGTTATTTCCACCCATATATCACTAATTTATCAATAGCACTATTTTTATATCCCATTCTTGTATAGGAATCCTAAAAAACTTTCATGTTCTTATTTTTAAAATTAAAACATCATGGATAAAAAATACCCCTCACTTTCTCATGTGTTCACCAAAAATATAAGGTAAAAATTAGGATTTTAGAAAAAATCAATATCTTCAAATATGAATAGGAAAATATGAAACCTATCAATTCCTTGCCTAAATGTTGTATGGAGGAAGATTGAAATGTAAAAAGTATTAAAAAATTACCAACAAAAGGTGGATTAATATTAGTATAATAACATAAATAAACAATGAGTATGACATAGGAATCACAAGTTTTCTAGTGTAGAGTGGATGATACAGGAATGAGAATCTCACTAATTACATTGATGGAAGATCGAACACCTATCATTCCACTAAGAAATTTAAATCGATGAACACCACCATGGAAAAAACCATCCATGTCATCATATAAAATAGACATCACAAAAATCCATCCAACAATGGAAATATTGGGGGATGATTCTAATGAATTATGAAGGAGACAAGGCTTAAACTAAAGCACTACTCTTTCCACCCACCTTCACTACCCAAATATTTTTGGTATAATTAAATAAAATAATTCATTTTTAATAGATACCTAAAAAAATATAATATGATTATAAGCAATTAATTTTTTGATTTGAAATTTAACGATAACAAACATATTGAAAAAAAACATTGAGTTAACTAAAACCAAATATTTTTGATAAATTCAATAAATAACTTGTGTGGTTGGAAGAAACCGGTTCATTCAATTAGAGGAAAATTTATATTGGTAAAAATTTTATTTTATTAATCATATTATCATATATATATATATATATATATATAATTTTTTATAATTTTGATTAAAATTATTGAATATTCTAAGATTTATTTTAATAACTCCATATATTTTAGGAATTTTTAAAGACTTATTAATTGTTTAATATGTTTTCAAACAAGTTTTTGAAGTTTTTTTTAGCTTATTCTCAAATATTCTAATGTTATTGAGGAGTTTTAAAGTGATTTTCATGATATTTCATTAAATATGAGATTTAGTAGGTGAATATGAAAAATGGAAAATCAAAATTTATATATGATTCATCCATGTTAAGTGGATCTATGCCATGTAAGGGGATCGACGTATGGATGGAGATTGGTATACAGAGATATATATAAGAGTGGTTTATGTATGGAGATCATAGTATAGTTCATGGAAATGATCTAAGAGGCAACTTTATTCCCAGGATCCATGTAAGAGTGTAATCGACGTAAGTGTGGGAGATCAATGTAAGAGTCATCTCCCCATAAGGATAATATTATCCTTATGTTATGGCTAAAATTTACATAATATGATATTATAATGAAAATAATATTTAATATTATGCTTGAACTATTATTCATTAATATTAATCATCACAATCACTCAAAGGATGTGTGTTTCAATCTAGTGATCAATCAGAATATTTTCTTGATAAAGCGAAGGAAGATTAAATGGACTTTCAATAAAAATAAATTTATTATTGATTCAATGGTTTGATTTTACCTCAGAGATATAAATATCACAAATCAATTTTGATTCAAGCTATGTTTGGATGATTAGTCTTTGTTCTATAAAATTAGAAGTCATTTTTTATTGTTGAGAATTGATAGTGTTGTGATATGAGGGAAAAAATCATGTTTCAACTATACTTTTTATTGGAATTTTTGTACACAAAAGTTAAAATTATTTCCATTGAGTTTTCCTAAAGATCAAAAGAGTTTCTTAACACTAGTTTATATTATAGAAATCAATGTTTTTTGTTTATAAGTAGAAGCATGAGATGAATTTTTTGTAACTTGATGTGGATATCTTTTCCAAATTGAAAATATTTTTAGGAAGAACAGGAATAAACATTGGGAACCAAAAAGTGGTTATTATGTGACATGGTTTTTTTTAACTGAAAATTATTCTATGTAATCTATTTTGATACTGATATCGATGGGGGTAATTTAATTCTAATCACTATAGATATTAAAAATTTATTAAGGCTATTGAAAATTGGAAGAGTAATAAGGATAATATGTAGATGTTTTACATAGTGAACTATGTGGGGGACTGAGTTTTTTGAAGGAGAAGAATAAGTAAGAGGGATTGAAGCCAAAGTGATGTGTAATCTGAAAAACATGCTTACCTAAGTATATAGAACTACTTATAGAAAAATAATAAGAATCATACCCTTGAAGGATTTTCATGAATTGAGAAATAAAATTCTAGAGTCTTTCTTTGTTTAATATCCAAGAATAATTTGTGGCTATGTTTTGTGAAGAAGTTAGTAGTAGTTCTTAGGGTTTTATCATCTAGATTGAAAAAGAAAATATCTCATTATTTATTGAAGTAACCTTTACCTGTGAAATTTATTTCTCAATTAGTGGTGTTTGTTTTCATTATAACTTTTGGGAGGTAGTATAATTTATAGGAATCTTAGGTTATAAGATGATACCTGACCCAAATACATGTAATTAATTAAATATTCTTGTGAAGAGTCTATGGACCAAGATAACAACTAGATATAGAAAAGAGTACTCTCTCACATTAAGTCCAAACCTTATAGAAATTGTTGTATACCTTGGTTTTATTTAATTTCTACGCATATCATCCAAGGATGATTATAATCATTCAAGTAAGAGGATAATAAATTAATCAATCATAGGGATTAATTTTAATGGAAAAAAATTTTGAAAATAAGGCTACACTAATTCTCCACCCTCTGAGTATAGATATTAAATACACTCACACTTATAATTTTTATTATAGCTCTAGGTCCCCTATGTTACATTCTCTACTATTAGATAAATTTTTTGTTCCAATAGATCCCGATCTTTATGTGTTTTGATGATTCTAAAAATACCTATTTTTATTCTAATTATTTTATCTTAAGGGTTTTATATTATATTTTTGTCAAAAAAAATATTATATTACACTGACTATAAATTTCTATCGTACGCCATGTAAACAAATCAATCAATGGAAAAATTATTTTGTCTTATAAGAATCTAAGTTTTGAGAGAATATCATTCATCAACTTAGAACCAAAAAACTTTATGATGGAATTTTATATGTAATATATTATCTTATGAATAGAATGATAGAGCCACCATGTGTTCAAATTCAAATATTTTAGATAGAGTTTAATTATAAAAATTAATTATCTTATGAAAAGTTTATTCATAAAATATTATCCTATAAGCATCATGTGAATTTGTGAAAGTTACATATCACACTTCAGTAACATATTTATCTTATTCTAAAGAATTATCATACACAATGTTGAAGTCAATTTATCTTACATTTTGTATATGTTAAAGATTTGTTTTATCTTATGAAGCCTCTTAGGAAGTTATCTTTTGATAATGGTTATACCAGTTATATATCTTATCAAGATCTAGTTATTATGAAGAATCATATGATTACTTTAGCAATATATTGACAATACAATTCATGATTTTTAGCATCTCAAAAAAGGTGTTTCCCATTTCAAGAAAAGTCGATTTTTGTAAATCATTATTTTTCTAGGAATGGAATGATGTGAAGATTAAGATCTATAACCTCACTACTAGAGGATCTTATTCCATATTTGGAAATAATGGATACATGCTGTTAATATTTTTTCTTATCAAATTTTCAAGAGATTATCAATTTTATTATTATGATTATATTATATTCTTAAGTTCAAAACTAGATAGGATATATAAAAGGAACAGTTATCCACTACATGCATGCATGGAATAGAGAGTTACAGTGATTCTCACACACTTATGAATACTATGATAACAGTAACAATGACCATGTGTAAATTAAAAACATATCATACAAATTCTTGTGATCTATGATTACAAGTTAATTTATTTCACTAAAGATCATCTAGATTTGTACCTTAAATTTTATCATCTTCTTAGGATGTATATTCAACTACTTTTAGTATCTTCTTGCAACTCTTTACAGGAATAGTTATTCAAAATTTTATTAATATCTTTTTTAAAACTCATTTTAAGTGATTTTGGTAAGATTGTGGATAGTTATTATGAATGTAGAACATTTATGAAATCTATTTTACCTTTTTAATAAGTAATAGTTGTTTCTACTCAGTTAGGATCCCCTAGGAAAAGGGTTATCATGGTGAAAATCAAAAAATTTATGGAGTAGAGTATTGGTGGAGTAGACTAGGGGATTTTTTTCCCCAAAACAATATAAATATCCTATGTTCAATATCAGTCATTTAACATTTTATATTTTCTATTAATATTTTCATTAAGGATGATATTTTAAATCACATACCTTAAAGAGGGTGATTTAATGTAAAGAAAATTTTCAGGAACTCAATTCACCTGCCTCTTTAGTTTTTAGAAAGCCATACTTTGAGACAACAATTGGTATCAGAGCTCAGGACTCTTGAGTTCACAGTTGTCAAAGTTTGTGGTAAAAATATCTGCTTTCAAATGGATTCTATGGCTGATAACTAATAAGGTATGTTAATGGTTATAAATTCATACTATAATGGAAAAAAATTATGGTTTTTTGAAGGCTCATATGACCATATATTTGAAGAAACTTGGCTTAAAATTTTTTCTTAAACAAGTAAATAAATATAAAATAAAAAATACAGAACCTAAAACATATGATTATACAACTAAATAACACTATAATATTAATTCTAAAGGTTTGAATTATATAATAGGTGGATTAGGATCAGATAAATTCAACAGAGTTTCTCAGTGTCAAAAATCTCATGAGATATGGACTACTAAATAATTTACTTATGAACGTATTGAAAATATAAAATCTCTCAGATAAGATACATCCAAACTTATTTTTAACACATTAAAAATGGTTGAAGTAGAAATCATTAATAGGTTTAATAGAATATTCCTTGAGATTGTGAATAACGTTTCTTATCTAGGTCCACCAATTACTGAGCTCGAACAAGTATTTAAAGTTCTATGAGTTTTACTACACATGTGAAGTGGAATCTCGACTACCATAAAAAAATATGCATAGTTCAATAATTTTAAAATTAAATATATCATTAGAACTATCATGATGTACTAAGAGAAAATGGAAGTTGGATCTTGAATATATAAAATTGATAAGAATGAAAATGCTTCTTTCAAGGTTTATACTTATAAAGATGAAAAGAATAAAAAATGAATAAATATCTTTGAAATATTTGAAGATTATTTTTCCTCAATCTATTCTATGATCAATGGTGAACTTTAGAATTTTTTGAAAATTTAAAAAAATTCTATAACAAAAGAAGAGGCTTTAAAAGACCCTTCCATAATTACTAAAAGAATGGTGAAAACTCTAAACAAGTAACATGTTATGAGTATAATAATCTACGACATGTCAATCTAGATTTTCCACAGCTTAAAGATTATAAAAAGTCTGTAAATAAATACTTCAAACAAAATTTATAAGAATAAAGTTAATAAGGATATAAAATACACATAGAGTGCCTCTAAAGATTATAGTTAATGAAAATATTAAGAATCAGAAGTTGAAACTCTTAATCAAAATGCTAAGATATTCTTTCTGGAACATTTAGATGAGGTATATTATAATGACTCTTCTAATCATTAATTAGAAATTGAAAAAATTTCATATAAATATTTAAATCAATATCGTACCATGTTAGAAACAAAAAATAAAATTTTTAAAAGTGAAAAACTCTTAAGAAGTCCTATAATAAAAATTTTCAATGAATAGAGGAACTTAAAAAATAGATTTTAGCTTTGAAAGATCAATTGGAAAAGTTTAATTCCTCATATACTAAAAAGTCTTAGACAATAGAGAAACTACAAAAGTAATCTCAAAACATTAAAGATGTTTCAAGTGTTTTAACTAAAGGGAGAGATTATATAAACAAAATTTTTGGTCAAAATCAACTCATGAAGGAGAAAATTGGAATAGAAAGTCCTTGTGAAAGGGCCAAACTTTATGAGAACTATTTTTTTCCTAGTCCAAAAAAAACCCTCTTCAAAGTTAAATGTTTTCATTGTGTTGAAATAGTACATTATGATATCATCTATAATATGAAAAATCCTCAATTTTGTGGAATAAAAATTCTTTTCTAAAATTTTTTTTTTCAAAACTTATAGCTAATTTTTATGAAAAACACAAAGAGATATGGATCCCTAAGTAATTTGTATCAAAAATTGTTATACCCAAGTGAATTTTAGTACCAAAAAATCTTATTTCTTGATTTTTTTTTCAAGACACAAAACACATGAATAGTAATGAAAAATTGTTCATGGAAAGTGTTTTTTCATGGTATATGAGTGGATATTCCTCAAATATTCACTATCTATCCAAGATTTATGAAGGAAATGTCACATTTGGTGATAATGATACAGGAAAAATTGTTGGTATTGGATAATTTAAAATACATAATTTATACTCATTAACAAAGTTTTCTAAGTTGAAGGATTAAGTCATAAACTGATAAGTATCTCTCAATATTGTGATGATGGTTATCCAATTTATTTTTCTAAAAATTCAAGTTTCATTTTCAAATATAAGTCTCTCAAGTTTAAATAACCTCGATCAAATATTTTTTATACATTAGATCTTAATTCCTTGTGTAGAAAAAATTTAAATTATTTAAATACTAAAATTGGTGAATAATGGACTTCGCATAGAAGTTTTGGACATTATAATGTTCACTCCTTGAAAAATGTGTCTAAAATAAATTTAATTTATGACTTACCTAACCTTAAATTGGATAAAAAGAAACTATGTGATGCTTGTAAAATGGGAAATAAACATAAGTTATCTTTTACACCAATTAAAGAGGTTTTAATATATAGACCCCTAGAGATTATCTATATAGATCATTTCTAACATACTAGAACCGCAAGTCTTGCTGGTAAATAATTTTTTTATCTGTTAGTTGTTGATTTTTCTATATTCACAGGGGTTTACTTTTTACTACTAAAGATTTAATCTTCTTATGTTTTTTTTACTTTTTATAATCTTTTGAAAATGGAAAGATGCCAAAATTGTGGCTTTGATAAGTGATCACGGAGCATACTTTTAGAAATATTATTTTAATTCATATTTCTCAAAACAAATAATTAAGCATACTTTTTATACCCAAGAAAACCTAAATATAATAGTATTGATGAAATGAATAATATATATTTTCAAGAAATTTTTAGAACCATTTTATGTGAATATAACATACCCACTTCATTTTTGGGTTGAAGATACTAACACAGCATGTTATCTCATTAATAGAGTTTAAATAAGGCCTATGTTAAATAAAACACCCTATGAGTTATAAAATAATAAAAAACCAAAGGAAGGATACTTTAAAGTATTTGGTTTCAATGTTTAAATATTGAAAACCAAGGATAATATTAGTAAATTTGATCCAAAATATAAAGAAGGTATCTTCCTAGGTTATTCAAATACTTCCAAATCATAGAGAGTTTACAAAAAAGGTCAAGGATTTTTAAAGAATTGACTTATTTAAATATTGAATAAATTAATCCTTTTGATCACAAAAATGACTAAATCTAATGAAATAAAATTTTATTTCAAGGATATTAGACCTAAATCCCTCTTTGACGACAAGGATGATGATTTGGAACTTAATTATCTTCAACCAAATATTGTAAGGGTTGATTCTAGGGAACCAGAAAGTGTGCTTCCAATATTACCTAGAAATCTTAAGTACCATCATTTAGAAATAGTTATAGGAAGCTTATATGAAGTAGTTAGAACTGGAAGAAATATATAAAACCTAGAATAATTATCTTCCTTTCTATCTCAGATAGAACCTAAATCTATAAAAGAAGATTTAGTTGATGAAATTTGGTTTTTAGCTATAGAAGATGAGTTAAATCATTTCAAAAGGAAAAAATTATGAGAATTAGTTGAAAGACCCTTTTATTATCCTATTATTGGAAGAAAATGGGTATTATAAACAAATAATATTGTTATTGTATAATCACTATAAATAAAGAAATATTAGTTGTAAAAGGTTACAATCAAGAATAATGAATATATTATGAAGAGACCTTTTCCCATGTAGCAATATTAGAAGAAATTATAATTCATTAATAATATGAATATTACATGAATTTCAAATTATATGAGATTAATGTTAAACCTTCATTCCTAAATTTATTTTTAATATAAGAATTTTATGTTGAACAACCTTCTAGTTTTAAAGACCCAAAATTTCAAAAGTAATTTTTTAAACTTACCAAAGATCTATATCGACTTAAATAAGCGCCAAGATCATAGTATTTGATATTAATCTCTTTTTTATCAAATTATTTTATAGTAAGAATGGTATATCCCACATTATTTAAGAAAACTTCATCCTAGGATATTTTTTTAGTGCAAATATATGTTGATGATTCTATTTTTGGATCAACAAATCAAAAATTATATAATGATTTTTCAAAAAATAAGCAAATATAATTCGAAATGTGTATTATGGTTGAGTTAAACTATTTTATAGGATTTCAAATTTACCAAAAATATATTGTAAATTTCTTAAACCAAAGAAAATACATACTCAATTTACATAAAATGTTTGGACTTGAAAATAGTAGTACTTATTCAACTCCCATGAGATCAAATATTAAACTTGAAAAGGATGGGACTAGAAAACCAATTAACAACAATTTGTTTAGACTAATCATTAAAAGTTTACTCTATTTTAACCTAAATAGACTATCAATTATATTTTTAGTATTTCTTTGTAAAATATTTCAATCCAATAATAAAGAATATCATTTTAATGATGCCAAAATAATTTTAAGATGTTTAAAAGAAAATATATATCTTTATCTTCTTTTTCCAAAAACCTATTATTTTAATTTAGCTTCATATTTAGATAATGACTTTAATAGATGTAGACTAGATAGAAAAATCACCTCAAGAACCTTCCTTTTTTTATAAAATCTATAGTATTTTGGTTAAGTAAGAAACAACACTTTGTAGCATTATTAACTACTGAATTTTAATATAATATAGCTGGAAGTTGTTGTGCACAAGTGTTGTCAATGAAACACACTCTAATGGATTTTAGATTTAATTTTAATTATTTTCCAATAAAATGTGATAATATGAGTACTATAAATATATCAAAAAATCCAATAAACCATTCTAGAAAAAAAGAAGAACTGAGTTTTCCTTTGAGAAATAAGTTTTCAAGTTCTATGACACAACCATTTCCATCTTGCTGATAACTAAGTCCTCTTCACTATGACTCTCAAAAAAAATATTTTTAGTAACCGCTTTGGAAATGGATGGTGCATTTATGTTTCTTCATGAAGGTTATACAGACTTCAACACCTCTTTAATTGTTTTATATTAATTAAATCTTCTAGAAATGATTATGTCCATGTTCGGCATAGTAGATGTTGAGAAGAAGATATTGAAGGATTTATAAACCAAAAGAAAAGTTCTTATAAAGTTCATTCAATTTAAAGTTGTGTAATTCCAAGGTGTGTTTGATAATGTTCCTTTTTAGGATTTCACATCAATTTATTTCTTTAATGATAGTAAATCCTATCAATATGGAATGATATATTATTAGATATATCTATCACGTTTAGAAAAATTCCTTGACTCTATATCAATTTGTAAGGATGTTAACCCTGGTCTTTCATAATGTTGGTGTTTGTCTGGATGACAATACTACCACCCATTTTCATGGGATAACAGTGTTAAGAGAAAATATTTTAAATAGAAGTGGTTTTTATGTAAATTCATCTTTCAATAAGTTTTTATGAATATATTTAGAAGAATAAGTTAAAGTTAATACCGCTTTGGCATAGGGTAAGTTATCCCGCCTGGTAGTTACCAGTGGAGCAGTTTTTCAGATCCCTACACATGTACCAATTTTAGTAGAAAAACAACTTGAAGTAAGAGATGTTCTTGATGATGATGCTCTTTTTGATAGGCAAATAAAATTTAAGGTTTTTATTCAACCCAGAGAGAAAAGTACCCCTAGAGTAATATTTCCTCTTGCCTCTATTATATTATCATCTGTAATATAATGAGTGGGATTGACTTTTAAAAAAATGATTATTATTAGTCAAGAAACTACCATCTCAAAAATTTCTAGGTGTCATAGCTCTCATTTAAATTTCTCTATATTGGGTGTCAAATTAGTTCATTGTTATAAGTACAATCATATTGTAATATGGAGGAGTAAAAAATGTTGAGGCAGAACCTCATGTTGGATAAAACCTACAAATTGGTGATGCTAGGATTGCATAAGTACAACTGAATAAATAATCTCTAATTCATGAACATTATATAAGTTCAAATATTTCTTCTAATAGTAAGGATACTGTTGATAGAGATCAAGAGAACTACTCATAATTAATATCAAATGTAGAATTAGTGGAATTTCAGTTTATCAAGTTTAGAACTGAGATAAGGACTCTTATTTAATAAGTGGGTTCTGTAGATGATGTTTAAAAAGTGAATTTTTAATTGAATCAGTGTTTTAAAATTTTTCAAGGGAACCCACTATAGAAGCCTTGAATCGGTCTGATATTCACTCAAGGTTAGTAGAAGTGTCTTAATCTATGGTGATATTGACTACTGTTATTTATTCATTTTAATGTGAGCTTATATCTAAGGAATTTTTTCAAGATATTCAACATTATATAATTGATGAATTAATTAAGATATAATTTTTCTTGGAGAATCTATTGTGTCCATTGATCATTCTATAAAGAAGATCACCGCCTTGTTAAAATTAAAAGTTCTAGAAGTTCAAGACATTATGTATCAAGTAAAAAAAGATATCAGTTTCATTATTACTAGGCTATAAAGAATGATTGGATAATTGGCCAATAATTTTTAAGTTTTAGAAAATAAATCTTAGGATATTTATTAGTTAGTTATATGTATTTTAAAACCATATTTTTTAGAAGTAGAATAAGTCAAAGAAGAGTCCAATGCTTTCACTGAACCTCGTAAATGTCAAGTTTCTACAAAAGAAAAATTTATTGTACCTTTTAATCAACTAGCCATTTTTTCAGATAATCAGTTTGAAGTGTTGGATAAATTGGTCATTGGTTGTTCTAATATGGGATATGTACATTATTTATTTGTAAATTTTTCTCAGTGGATCTATAATAGATTAAAAACTCTTCCATATTAATATTAGAGTGCAATAGTGAGAATAATTGATGTTTATGCTGATTCTCTTATTCAAAGTCAAGGGATAAATATTTCAGGACCTCATATTGTCGATTGTTGTGCTTTTACATATCAAATACTTAAGGATATATTTCACCATGTGGATGATTACTTAAGGGAATATCACATGTTTGAAAAATAAGTCTCTTTTCCTTTACTTTAAATTTTTTATAAACTATCCTTTATACATGTATATTATTTTGATATGGAGAGAGATTAGTAAGATTATCTCAACATCCAATAAACCTCTGTAAGGATCACTCAAAGTGATTGAGTAGTACTTGGAGAATCTTTACTGATCTTGGAAGATGATATTGGAGAAATAGTTGATGATCCTCTACCTATATTCTCTATAAATTTTAGAAAACATATTTCATTCAAAAAACCACCTCCAAAAAATCATTTCACATTCCAGAATTGATCCACTTTCATAGTTTATGTCCTTGGTTGAATGGGAAATTTTCAAAAATTTGAATCATGTTTAGATAAAACATATGAATTCTTGTAGGATTATTTTTCATGTTTTTTATGCATTAATTTATTTCTTTCCTTCATATTATATCTTTTTGTTTAATATTTTAATCTATATTGTAAATAAGTTTCTATTTTATTCTTCGTATTTATTCGTTATTCTTTTTTTATGATTTATTTTCTTCTTCACTATTATAGCATATAATGAATGTTTTTATCTATTTTCTTAATGTTTATTGAATTTTATTATTTTATATTTCTTTATTCAATTCAACTTAATTCCAAATTCTATTCACATTCGGTAGAATTAACTTTTTACACTTGTTCAAGTGCAACATTTATTATATTCCATTTTATTTTTCTACTAATTTTTTATGTTATAAAATGGGGGTGAAAAAAAAGAGAATATAAAATTTTAAAAAAATTATTTTGGGGAGAATAAAATGGAGAATGAAAAAAATTTCAAAATTTTATTTTTGGGGGAGAATAATACAAGACATAAAAAATTAAATATCCTTTCACAAATTTCTTGTTTTCTACTCTATAAGTATTGTGATCATCAAAAGGGTAGAGGTTATTGGACAAATATGTTGTTCCAATATATCTTAGTTTTTATGTGTTTTGATGAATCAAGAAATCCCTATTTTTATTATAATGATTTTATCTTATGTGTTTCATATTATAATTTTATCAAATGAATTTATCATGTGATGGATAGAAGTGTTTATCTTAAACCATGTAAAATATTCAATGTAAAGAAAAGTATTTTATCTTTTGAGAATCGAATTTTTGGTAGAATATCTTTTGTCTGATTAGAACCAAAAAATACATGTTGGAATTTTACCTTACTATGTAAGATACTATCTTGAAAAGGTAATGATTTAACTTTCACATATTCAAAGTGAGATATTTTAGATTTAGTATAATTGTAAAATAGTCGTTATCTTACAAAAATGTTATTCATAAAGTATTAAATTACAAACGTTAGGTGAAGTTTTGAAATTTAAGTATCACACTTCAGTGACATATTTATCTTATACTGAAGAGTTTTAATACACAATATTGATATCATTTTATCTTATACACGGTATAAGGTAAATAATTTTTTATCTTACGAATCCTATCTAGAAGTTATCTTACAAGAAAAATTATAATAATTGGATATCTTATGAAGATCTAGATATTATGCAGAATAATATGATTACATTTATAATCTCTTGATAAATCACTTAATTATTTTTAGGGTATTAGAAAAGGAATTATCAAATTAAGAAAATATCAATTTCTATAAATTTTCATTTTTTGTGATTGAAAAAATCCAAAGAATAATATCTCTCGCATCATTATAGCATAATCTTATCCCATATTTGGAAAGAATTGATACAAGCCATTAATAGCCTGTCCTATCATATTTTTAATGGATTATAAATTCGACCTTTGTGATTACCTCATTTTCATAAGTTCAAAATCAAAGATGATATATAAAAGGAATATTTATTTGATGCATGCATATATGGAATAGAGACTTACAACAAAGAACACACACTTATGAATACTCTGATAATAGTAATAAGAAACATATTTACATATAAAACATATTATATAAATGCATTTGTTTCGTGATTCTAATTTTATTTGTTTAACTGAATATTATTCATAGTTTTACCTTTAATTTTATCATTTTCTCATGAAATATCTTCGAATTTTGTCAATTGATTCTTACAACTATGTTTTGTAATAGTTCTTAAAAATTATGTTCATATAATTTTGTTTACATGCATATTAAGTGAGTGTGTTAAGGTCATGGATAGGTCTTGTAAAGTGAGGTCCAATTTTAAATCTCTTGTACCTTTATAATAAGTAATGACTGCTTGTAATCGGTTAGGATCCCCCAGGAAAAGGGCTCTCAAAGTGAAAATCACCAAAATCATAGAATAGAGTGTCGATGGAGTGAACTAGGGGATTTTAATTCAATAAACCACTATAAATATCTTTTGTTAAATCTATTTCCATTAATATTTTATATTTCCAATTCATATTTTTATTAAGGGTAAGATTTAAACTCACATACCTTGAAGAGGGTGGTTTAATGTAAAGAAAATTTTTAGGAACTCAATTCACCCCCTCTTGAATTTTTAACTAACTCTACTCTGGAAAAACAACTCCTTATTCAAAAATATAGACAATATAAATTTAATCAAGAGTATATGAGTTCCTATATTTCATGGAAATAATTTACATGTTGGAAAAATAGATTATTATTATACTTGTTGTCATTGGGTCTTGAGATTTTGGATTCATAAATAGTAGGATTTAAACCCATAAAAAGGGGTGAACATGTGAATTTTTTTGGTAAAATAAATCTATAATTTAATGGTAATTTCCATTTTAATTTCCCTTTTGAAAAAAGTGTTTAAAAAAGTCCTGTGATTGTAAAATACTAATGAAATATGATATAAACATAAAATTATTTATGAAGGAAATGTTAAAGTCAAAGAAGAAAATAAATGGATCCATATAATCTGGTTTGGAGATATAAATATAGATAATAAAGAATTCATTTATTACTAATTCACTAGATTCAATGATATTTTGAGAATTATAAGTGGATTTGGTGAAAAAATGGATAGTTTTTTTGTAGAGAAACTCATGTGGAACTTCCCTTACTGATTAGATATAAAACCTTCTTTTATATAAGAAAGGGATGATCTATCACTTGATGAGAAACACAATATCCTCATTTCTTATGAAATGAGAAAAACATATGCATTTAAAAATAAAGAGAAGAAAGAGATAGATTTTGAATTCATAAGAAAGATCAAGTTAAAAGAAGAAGAACCTGAATAATCCTATGAGTCTGTTGATGATTTTGATATAGATAATTATAGTAATATAATCATTTATATTATCTCCAAAAAAATATAATAAATAAAAGTGTAAATATAACAGGAAACTTCACTTGAAGTGATTCAAATATGGATTCATTGGAAACTTTTCATAAAACTATTCAAAGAAACAAGTTATGTGGTTGAATCTAATGAACATGGGAAAATGTTATAAGAAGAAATAGGTAAAATCTATAAATTATTAAATATTCTTGGTGACATAAATAAGAAATTCCCAAGAATAAAAATAAGAAATGTTATGGGTAAAGAAGAATAAGAAGATAATTCTTCAAGTAAATACTCTGAGGATGAAGCACTTTATAAAATCAATAATTTCAAGGAATTTGTAGATAAGAAAAAATGTTGCTCAAGTAGTGATGATGAAGTAGGTGAATAAACCTTCATGAAGAATATTTTTGTATCTGAGTAATAATCATGTCTTAAAAAATACATAAAGTTAAAGAATGAGATTAAAGTTTTTATGAAATATAATGGGAAAAATTTGAAACAAATTAATAATCTCTTAAACGGGAGACTATACTCATCGAAGAACTCAAGAAATTCAAGATGAATGATATTGAGTAAGAAAAGGTAAAAAAATATCATAAATAAAATATTATGTTAAAATAATAATAAATAAGAAATATAGTATGAAAAATTATTAAAATTTAAAAGGAGTTAGTAAGGGTGAAAGATTAATTCAAAGAAAATAAATATAAGGATGGGTTATCTAAAATAGTTGATAGTTTTAGCACATCAAATCAAGTTAAAACTATAATTGAAATTTTTTAAAAATTTGAATCTAGTTTGACTAATTGTGATGTTCATAAATAAATAACAAGAAAATGATAGGATAGAAGATATGATGTGAAACACTATTCTACGTCTAAATAAAATAGGAATAATGTAAGAAACATAAACCTTATTAAAGAAAAATCTACATCATGGAAGATATAGATAGAAAATGTTACAATAAGGAACAATTTTTTCTGAATAGAGCTACAGCTATAACAAAATATTCAAATTCAGTGGATATTGTTGGTGCTTTAGAAATTTTGTCAAAAATTCTACACTTTATGTTATAACCTGTATCCACCTATAAGAAGACATAAATAAATAGGGATCATCTTCAAAGTTAAAAAGAATTAATCTCCAAATATTAAGAATATTATAAATAAAATTATCTCAAGTTTGAATAACCAAAATAAGTTTGAGAGTTTGAAATAATTTATTAGTGGATGTGATAAATTGGGTAATTGTTTTAAGGAGTGTATGAAAAATATCCTTGGATAGTTCTCTAATAGATAAAAATAAGAAATAATTTCAAAACAAGGATTATAAAACAAATTCATTTATAGTGAAAGTAGAATTAATGTTAAGAAATAGAGGAATACCATGGATCTTTGACCGTTTTTGTTCTTTACAAGTGATTGGATGAACCAAAATCTTAAAAGATATAGATTATCGAGAAGGAGGAGTAATTTCATTCAGTAATGATTGCTCCTTGAGAATCTAATGAGATGTAACTGTATAGATTAAGTCAAAATGAATTAAATCCAAATAAATGTTATTTGTGGAAGGGATAAAACATAATTTTCAAAGTTTTATCTAATTATGTGATAAATTAAATGATGTTTATTTTCAAAAGAAATTTTTCATTATAATAAATATCTAGAGATAGAATATTTATTAGAGGAAGATAATGAATAAGTGGGAACTTGTTTAAAATTGGTAATATGTAACACCCCGTGTCTGTATGGGATAAAAAATTCAAAGTGAATTTTAATTTTGAGTTGGATGATGGCTTATTTTTAGTAACAAGACTCAAAAATAGATTTAGAGGGGTTTTAAACCCCAAAAAGTATGTTTTTATATGGGGTTCAAGGCTCAGGTGATGGCCTAAGGGTTCAGGTGGATCTTGGATGAGGAATGGGTGGTAAGGGTGCTTCAAGGGACCTGTTATCGAGGTTGTACACCCTAAAGCATAGATTCATTGTGTGAATAATTAGGATAGAGGTAAACCCCACCTACCCTAAATAATCATGACTTTAACCAATGTTTCACACTATAAAATGCTAGTTTAGGGTTTTATAAAGGCGGTTATCCTCTCATTTTTCTTAGGTCAATGGATGCTTGTGGGGAGGTTGATTTTGTTAAACCTCCCCTCTTATTCCATCCATTATTGAGGAAATTTCATAGTATATGTGAGTAATGTCCTCTATACTCTCCCTTTATATTCATTTCCTTAATTAACTACTGATTTTAACATTGTTTGGTTTAGGGATAAAATTGTGATTTCATAGGATAATGCTGAAATGCCCCATTTTTTAGGGGGTTTTCATACAGCCTCATTATAAGACATCCTAAGAAAAAATATTCCATCCACCATCCAAAATTTCTATAAATGTATGTTTCTATATATATTTATTTAAGTTTTTATAGTTAAATTAAATTAACTTAATGTTGGTATCGGTTTTGATGCTTAAGGTTTTTCTTGGGTTTGTACCAGAGGAATCCTATGGGTCTCCAATGGATAGTTGGACTTGGTTCTAATTCTAACAGATGACCAGGTGAGTTTTTAGAAAATATTTTCACTTTAAATTAAAAAGAATAATTAATTATATTCAATATAATTAATTTTGTGAGCTTCTTGTCATGAGTTAGGAGCTTGGTTGGTGATGTGAGTTGGGATCAACCTTAGACAGACATTGGTGATCCTTCAAAACTATTTTTGACCCTTGGAAAATAATTAGAAATATTTAATTGAGTTAGGTGGACCTTGATAATAGTCCTATGGATTTTATGAATTTTTTTATGCTGAATGGGACAGGTAGTCACACCACCATGGGAACTGACATAGTTAATTTAAAATTGTTAAATTAATTAGTAATTCCCAGAATAGAACAAAGATTTGATGCCATGTTAGGCCTTGTATACTGGCCTTACTCCTTGACCATTAATGGTAAAGAACTATACTATTGATTGACCTGAAATGTTGAGACCCCTTGAGAGGTTTTAAATTAAATAAAATTAATGTAGATTTTTTATAGGCCCTAGTGTAGGTTCGCCTAGAACTTCCTTGTGGAGGAAGGTGAGGAATTGGTATTGGTTGTCCCTATTAGGTCATAACTTGACCATGGGTTGATTGAGAGACTGAACCTGACAAATAATGCAGTTTGAGATGGGATTTATTTCATCCCTTCAGTGGATTTCCTTTGAGGTGTAACCTTTAAGCCAATGACTTCATGTTATGTTATGACATCATCGAGGAATGTGATGTACTTCATGTGAAGGGTAATATCCCAAGTGACTTGACTAGGACTGATGACCCAAGTGGGGTGACTCTCCCCTATGGTTACCAAGAGAATCCCAAGTAAGGTGCATCTCCCTAGAAAAGATTTAGGTTACAAAAGTAGGTTCCAAATGATATACTAGACCTAAGTAGGTTCATGTTTTAGAAGTGATGATCACAAGTGTTTCTTTATAATCAAAATCAATGACATAAGCCTTAAATAGTCAAAGTTTCCATCATAGGTCATTCCATATAGAGTATTAAATTTTCATGTGATATTATTTCAGTTAGATGGAATGCCCTGATGAGATGACATGGGATTACTTGGATGATCTCTTTGGTTCTGATATTCCTTCTTGGTGAATATAGAAATATTAGGATTACCTCTTGATATTAGGTATAGACACCTAATATTTTCTAATTCCATGGTTGATACCCCTTGGGTTTGTAATTGACACTTGATATGTTGTAACACCTTAGGTTCGGTGATGATGCTTGATATTTTGGAACACTAAAGGTGATACCCCTTGGTTTCAATGTTAATGCCTGATATTTTGGAACACTAAGGGAGGTACCCTTTAGGTTCGGTGATGGAAACTAATGACTATTGACCACCTAGTTTTACCCCATAGGGATTAACTTTTTTCATAACACTAAAGACTTTGAGGATGATATTTTGGGGATTTTACTATTCACCTTACTTGGATGTAATGGTCATGTGACATGCTTAGATAAACATTGGAACTTGCTGAAGTAGGTATGGTAAATTGAGGTTTCATACATAAGGATCTATGATGATTATTAGGAATGGACCTGGTTATATATATACTCTCAGGGAATTTGGGATGCTGGTTAAAATGGTCATCATGATGTACTCAATGATATTACATCATCAAGCTGAACCAAGTATAGTTTTTGGTTTTATTTATTGACTTATAGTAGTTGTATTTTTTAGATCATGTCACATGCACGTACCACTACATTACCGGTATAGTGTGGGACCTATTTGGTTGTTCCTTAAGAATTTATGTATTCAAACCTTTCTCATGTGGATACTGCACTAAGTTACTTGAGATTCCCTCACTTGTTGTAGGCATTGTTTGGGTAGAGGTTTGTGGATATTTATTTTGGGCTGGTAGCTCAGTTTGGGGTAAAGATCAGGATGAGTTATGGCTCTGTGATGTTATGTAGCCCTATGTTTTATTTATTTTGTTTCTTCTATAAATTTGGTCATACTTATGGGATATCAGTATTATATGTATGAATACAAGTATTTTATGTGTTATCAAATGTTTACTTTATTTATTATTTCTTAATACTATGATGGATGTTTATTATTGATGGATGATGTTTGGGTTATTTATTTCTTATTATACACTCTAATATAATGGTATAGTCTACCCATAGTACTACCCTATACCCCCACTACTAGTCAATAGACTCTAGTGTATAGGGATACGGGCCTAAGGTTATGTGAATAACTGATCTGGGGAACCATTCAAGTGTCCTACAACCTAGGATGTTACAAAGTGGAATCAGAGCATTCCTTTTTTGACTTACTATTTAGGGTGTGGTGTCCAGGAGATATAGGAATGTGTCGAATCCTATGATTCATAAAAATCTATTACATAATGAACACATTTTTGCTTAGAAAGTCTAAATTCCTAGGGATGGGATTAATGTTTGTCTTTATAATGTTATGGTTGAGATTACACCTAATGTGATGCACTTGGTGTTTAAATTTATGATAATGATTTATTATAGATTTTGGGCTTTGGAACCATTAAAAAGAGACAAATTATGGATTTTAATTTTGGATCATGGAGGCAAGAGTCATATCATGCATCATGATTTGTAAAATAGTGTTCCATATGACATATAAGGGATTTCTAGTGTGTTCTTTTATCACTGATGATAGGATTGGTAGATTAAAGTTTCAGAAACCGCTCATATATAATTTTCACATATAAGTACTTGATCGAATTTACATCAACTAATATGATTGGTATATTTATTTTCCTTTGATGGTAAGTTATATGGATATATGTTGAGATACTTATTTATGATTATAATGAGGTATACCTTTGTGCACAAAAGGTGCAGTCACCCTAGTGGGTTGATACAGGCATGTGATGCCTTGGACTTTAACCCTGGTGGGTTGTTATTATACAGATTTAGAAATATAAAGTGACATTAACTACCTATATATTTGTTATCATATAACTTGGAATGGAACTCAATTTAACTGAACCATGTGAAGGTTTTTCTCTATATATGGATCGGCATAGGGCTATTCTAGTTGAATTTTCCATATAGGTTTGGTTATTTAATTTGTTAGTAACAACCTATATTGTATTTTCCCAAATAGATTGGAATGGTATTCTGTCTAACCAAACCTTATATTTATGGTTCTTTAGAATATATCATCTAGGATGATGTTTTTATATATATAAACTTGAATAAGTTTTTTATTCACGATGGAGTATTTTTGTAGGTGGATGATCATCGATCATCAATGCATCGGTGTGTTGATGGTTTTGGAATGTGATATATGTTATATATATGAGACCCTATAGTGGGAATTGGAACATATATTTTCGTGGGTGTTAAGATAGGATCATGATGTTTCCTATTTGATATCGCCTTATGATATATGGTTTTGGGCTAGGTAGGAGGATATAGTGACCCCTAGCATGGGACATTAGTTTTTAACTGTGTCAGTGGCTTTTATGATCAAGGGAAAGCTTTCATAGGGGTTAACCTGGGCTTCTAAGTACCTAAGAGATGTAAATAATGGGTACGTGATAGATTTTTAGAATGATGCATGGAAGGATAAATATATATTATGGTAAAGGAATGGGTATTCCTTAGGTTTTTATATAAAGAAAACCATGATTATCAGTGCTTGGAATGTGTGACACTTTGGGTGTCATGGTTTTCACACTATATTTTAAGGGTAAGACCATTCAGGTGCCTAAAATTGTTCCCTTTGGATGTTTTTTATTGGTTTGGTGAGAGAATATGTTAATGGTTGTGACTTGGAATGGTTTCGGATGGTGGATAAGTGTGTGTAGGTCCTTAGCATAGGTGAGTAACCATACTTTAGAGAGTAGCATTAAGGGTGATTCTAGAATGATAAAACTATCTTGTACATGATCATGGTCATTATTTGAGGTTCTTGAGCCTATTTTTAAGGTGATGAGACTCAATGAGCAAGATTTGGGTTTTATCCATTGGGAGATACTAGAGAATGTATCTGTTATGTTTCAGATTGATCAAAGAAGTGTTAAAGTAACATATGCATGGTATCAGTTGTGGTTGAAATAGGTGAAATTTGTGTTACTATCAAAGGGCCAATAGAAATCAAATAAATTTCAATGTGAATGGATACACATGGTTTTGTAAGAGAATATTTAATATAACTATATGTTATAAGATTCATTGGAAATGAATCATGTGTCATGGAATGGTTGACTTGAGGGTAGTCTTTGGAATGTGTTTTTAGGGATACATGGTTTTAGGAATCTCCAGTGGATGAGCATGGATTAAAATGAGAAGCATTCATTTGGATATGTAACATGTGGATGTGGAGCTTGAGGAGTGGTATAAGTTAAGTGATGTGGTGGGGAGTGCAATATTGGCTGTTGGAAGGAATGACATTTTATTATGATATAATTTTCATGTCATAAAAGGATGATGTTTCTATGTGTTGAGAATGGGTGGTAGTTAATTTTTCATTTAGGTGCTTGATTATGTAAAATAAGGTCATGTACAGTTATTATGTTTGGTAATGGGTGGGGTGTGATCCATGATGGAACGACCCCGAGTTTGTAGGGGTATGGTCATAATATGATTGATCATTTTATGGTCGATATGGAATCTAGATTCCATTGAGTGGTGAATATAATTTATCTGATTTCATGTACATTCAAAATTTGAGATTTAAATGTAGTGTTGGATGGATTCAGTGCATTGTCATTGGGCTTGGAATGATCTAAGGGTGACATGAGGGTGATTCATTGGGTGATACATGATTCTTGATATAGTTTTGGGGGTGATACCTCCTTTCATGATATGTTTTAGTGGGTTAAATAATTTTTTGACATGTTTTAGTGTCTAAAACACTTTTTTATTATGTGATTCAGGGGGTGAACCTAATTCATTGTGTGATTCATAGGGTGAAACCTAGCTTCGTGGCATGGTTCAAGGGGTGAATCTCAAGAAGAAATATAATAAAGGTTCTATTTTGGGGGGGAAAATTTAATCCAAGAAAGATTGTATTGTGACTTGGTTTCATAATATTTTGTATGAAGTAGGTATTATAAGGGTTATTTAAGTCTTTTCAATGGAAATAGAGTGCCTTTAGGCCTAGTGCATAGGTAGTGGATACTCATATAGTTCAGTTTGGAATTAGATATGAGAGGTAGTACTGGCCTATAACCGGTGATTTTATTAGTATATGGGTGTGGTGATATGGGAACCACACCACGTGGGTCATTTGATTATTGAGTATGTATTTTCATTTAGTAGTTCTGAGGGTGGGTAGTACCATGGATCAAAAATATCATCATAAGCCAAATCTTATGGTGGGGATAACCATAATCTAGATGATGATTTTTTTTATGAAATAGTGGATTATTATTGTGTAAATGTGTCATAGAGGTCCATATAGAAGTTTTGGTGGTGTCTAGAGGAGGTTCATTGGTTTTTGATTAATTATACACCTTGTGTTTGTAGTTGTGTAGTGGATTCTCGTTCGGTGTTCCAAAGTAGGATGAGGAGAATTGAGAATGGTTCTACAATCTGAGTAGGTTGGGTTCATTGGTTAAATATTCTATAAGACATATCAAGTATTATAAGTTATATGGTGGGGATATTATAATACCCTAGGTCTATATAGGATTAAAATTTCAATGGGAATAAGAATTTTTAGTTTATGGATAGTTCATTTCGAGGACCAAAAATCAAAATGGGATTCTAAGGGTTTTAAAAACCCAAAAGTTTTTTTAGAAATATTTCAAGGCTTAAGTGATGGTTCATGGGTTTGGAAGGATTTAATATGATGAACATTAGCTTGGGGTTCAATAGGGGACCTACTAATGAGGTTTAATGTCGTGAAGCACAGCTTCATAGTGTGAATAATCAGGACAAAGGGAAACCCCAATTTCCATAAAAAATTATTTTGTGAACCATAGGTTCACTCCATGAAAGGTTGGTCTTAGGGTTTTTAAATGGGTTCAGTACCTTTTTGTTGGGTCTATATAAGCATTATGGGAGATCAATTCAGTGGGACCTCCCCCCCCCCCTTCTTCCCTCTATTCTTGATCGTTCTAGAGGTGATTTCATAGCAGATGGAAGGTATGTCATACATACTCTCCCTAAATCAACTTTTATATAATTTTTCAGATAATTTCATCATTTTTTAGTTTAGTTGTGAAACATATATTAAATTTTAGAATAGTTAAATCTCTTTTGTTTTATGGGGATTTCTTACAGTCTAGTTTAAGGGAATCTCGAGACAATATCTGCCAGCTATTTTTTTAATTTTGATAAATATGAATCACACCATGAATTTATTTAATTTTTTCTATTTAAAATAATTTAATTTAATGATGAAATCGATTCCAATGCTTATGGTTTTGACCCAGGTTAGTAATGGAGGTCTGTTTTAGGCCTCCCACAGCTGTTTGGACTTTTTTTCAGTGTGATGTAATGACATGGAGAGTTTTCATTGAATAGGAATAGTTTTAAATAAATTTTTTAATTATTTATTTTTCATATATGATTAATTATTTGAGATTCTTGGAATAATTTGGGAGCTCTGTTGGTGACTTGGGTGGGGGTTTAACTTGGAAGAAACCTAGAAACTATATACTTCCCATAGAAAATAATTGGAAAGTATCAATTAAGTTAGGTGGTCCTTGATACAATCCCGATGTATTTTATGCATTATATTTATGATGCATGATATTTTTAATCTTTCCACTGAGGGTGCTTTTCTAGTTAATTTGAAACTATTAAATTAATTAGTTATGCCTTGAATAGAACAAAGCGTTCAGGCCACATTGGGACTCATGCACCGGCCTTATGGATTATTTATTGATCATTAAGGCATCAAATATTTAATAACCTAGATTATTTAGACCTTTTTAAATGATTAAAATTTAAAAAAAAAATAAGCTTTAGTTTAGAGTCCCTAGTGTAGGTTACCTTCGACCTTCCTTGTGGAGGGAGGTGATGAATTGGTATTGGTTGGCCCTAGTGAGTCGTAACTTGGTCATGGTTGGGTGAGTAACCAACCTTAAGTGACCATGGTGTTTAAGTTGGGTTTTATGACATCTCTTCAGTGGTTTTCCTATGTGGTATACCCTTTACGACCATAAGTTCATGTTATATTATGAAATTACTAAGGACTGTGATTTTCTTTGTGTGACAGGTTATAACCCGAGTGACTTGACTGAGACAAAGGACCAAAGTTGGGTATTGATCCCCCTTTGTTTTCTAAGAGATCCCCAAGTATGGTGAATATCCCACTATGGTTACCAAGAGATAACCATTTAGGTTTTTCCTCCTTCAATGTGATTTAGTGGACCCAAGTTGGTGTCTGATGGTAGACTTATCCTAAGTGGGTATATGTGGGAAGATGGGTAGTAATGATCGTCGGTGCCACCCTATAACCCAAATTGATAACATGATCCATATATGATTGTAGTGAAAATTACATCTCATTCCCTAGATAGGCTAACCTTATTATATTATATGGGATCAAGAAGATGATTATCCTTGATAATATGGCATAGGAGGAAGTATTACCCTCTAATATGTATTTACATACATTTGATTCCCTAAATAATTTCATTGGTACCTACTAAGCTGACCCAAGAATTACATATATATATATATATATAATTATTTTATATGTATATTCAATACATATCATAAAAAATATTACCTAGAACCATAAAAGTATAGAGACTTTGGAGACTATATACATAATCATATTATTTCTTAAAATATCTCCAATATATCACAAAATTCCCTCCTCACATAGTACACTTCTTAGACATGACCTAATTAAAACCTTTCTTCATAACCAAAGAAAAAGATGCACAAGAAAAAGCTATCTCGGATGCTTAGTAAGGGTGAACATGGGAGATATCAATCAATTATCATAAGTGTTCATAAGATAAGCATAAGGGTATGAGAACATGATCATAAATTATCATAATCATACAGAATCATTCAAATATCAAAAAAACATAAATCATGGCATAAGTATTTTTCATAACAAAAAGACATAAAGTGTATAGAATCATCAATAATCAATCCTAATCCATGAGATCATATCATAATCATAATACATAAGCTTATGGAATACACATAAGAATATAAAATTATTTCCTTAGAAAATGATCACTACTAATCTTATCATTGGGTATTGGGTTAACTCTTCATTCCATCATTTTATTAGTCAAGTTTCACTTCCAAGACTATCATAGTGTATAGAGTCCCTTAATAAACTTGGTTCACTCCCCATTCTAGTCCTTATTGTCTTATGAGATATCCATTATTAGAAAATTATTTGGAGGGATATATAATTTGGGGGAAACACATCACATAATGAAAACCAAGCATATATGTTTCACAATATCATAAAACATTCATAATATCATCATATTATAACTTTTGGAAATGAAATGGTTTGCACCAAAATTTCATCATTTTATCATAGAATATCTCATGGAATAGAAATGGGTTTCATAAAGGTTTCATCATAACTTAATTAACCCATGGGAAAGAAATAGATTCCATAGAATAATCCTTAAATCATCATCATTATAATTTTTCTAGATAAAGAAATTATATGGATTAATAAGATCATATCCCCAGTGAATCATAAAAATACTTAAGGTATGTTTACATATATTAAAGATAAATTTAAAATATCATTCAACCATTTCTTCGAAAACATGAAAAAATATCCTTATCTTTTGATAAAATTTTGACTGAAAATTCCCAGATTATGTAGAAAACAAATTTCTTTGAAAATAAAAAAGGAAAATTTTAAATGAAGATTCAAAAAAATAACCATCATGATGGTGGGAAAATCTATTCATTATTTATATATTAAAAGAAAATATTAATTTCTCACTTTATTTAAAAGTCACGAATGAATTGTTTGAAAAAAATAAAGAAATGTTAATTTTAAAAAAATTATAAACATAGTAAAAGGTATTGAGAATAAAATTTTAAAATAATTTAAATATTAGGTAAAAACTTTCATAAAACAATTTAAATAAGTATGTACATATAAGAAAATGTGTACTGACTAAAGAGGAAATAAGTTCGATGTTTTTTTAAAAACATTGTCTCGGTCATTTTAAGTACCAAAGAGAATTAAATGGTAATAATACATAAAAAATTTAAAAATAAACATATTATAATAAAATATATGGGTTTTAAATGTTAATATCTATATAATTTTACTCAATATAAATTTATCAAAGATAATCTCAAAAAGAAATGAGAGTGTCACATAAACCCTTACCTCAAGTTCATTATTACTTCATATGTATTAAAATATCCTATATTATAAATATGAATTTATTATTCACATATTATAGATCCATATTCATACATAACTCACTATGTATCATTTCTTAATAATTTCCAATTATCCTTTTATTAACAATTTATTTATTAAAATGAACATTTGGGTGAAAACTAGTTAGTTTTCTATTAATGTTTTGGTTTGATTATTCCATTACTATCACCATGTTCATGGTCTCATAATATATATAATATTAATTATGAAATAATTATAATATTGATTCATAATATACACTTTTATAATTATTCATATAAAGATGGGATGAAAAATGAATCACATCGGTGTGTGTATGTGGTAGTCCACACGTACGCATGAGCAACGTTATCGTTTTCCAATGAATGGAAAGGTGATATGGTTGATAATATATTATAATTCAAGAAGTATAATTATTTCATAAATATAATATATAAACATTAAATCCATAATAATAAATAATCATGAATGGTGGTGGTGGAAAATAAATCATATCGCTCTATGGAGGCGGTGGTCCACATGTACGCACAAGCGATACATTAATTTCCCATTTGATAGAGAGGTGAAAAATGGTTGATCCATAATCATAATAAAAATTAATTATATTTAATATTGTTAATTAATTATTTTAAAATGGATACCATATATTTATAATAGTTATAATAATAAAAAAAATTAATGTACTCGGTTAAGAGTTATACCTCTTTGTTGAGAAGCCTTTTTTGGCTTACACCTTAAGCCTTAAAAGAATGGTATTATGATAAAAAATTAATACTTGATCATGGATAGGGATGTTAGTAATGGATTAATGTGGGTATTTTTTTTATATATAAGGTATATTGATTGTGATTAATAGAGGATAGGTGGTAACCCTTTATAATGGAGGGGGAGGATACGCATGGAATTTTTTATATGATTAAAATATAATAATGTATTACTAAAGTAAAGTGGATAAAAAATGAATATTATTTGAATATAGTAAGGATAAGGTCTTAATATAATCAAAAAATAATATTTAATCAAGTTTTTTATGATATTTTAAACCAAATATCTTAGGTTACCCCCCCCCCCCAACCCATTTTAACGTTAACCATGGTCGAACATTTTTAATGTTCTTACTATTCCTTGTGACCAAAAAATTAGATTATATTATTAAATTATATAAATTATTTTTTTTCCAAATATTGAATCCATTTAAAAATATTAAATTTATTTAATTGGAATAAATTTATTATAAAATAAGCTCATAAAACGTGACAAAACCATTTTTAGAAAAATTAATTTTTAAGCATGAAACATAGTTTACATTAATTACTTTCCCTGTAAAAACTATTTGATGGATGTTAAAATATTTTATGTAATATATTATATAAAAATTAATTAAAATAATTCATAAATTGAGATTAATTTAATTTATTAAGATAAAAATATATTGTGCGCATAAAAATAATTTTTCAGAAAAACATCTCTTTTTACCTTCAAATGATCTTATTTTAATTTAAACCACTTAAAAACTAACGAATTAATTTTATACATATATAAATAATTATTTTTGATAATATATATAGTCTTATTTATACCATTAAGTCCAAAAACTATGTGATAACTATCACATTAAATAATAATATTTATATCCTAGTTCATTTAAACTAAGTGTTTCGTTTAAAGGAATCTATCAAAGAAATGGAATTTATTTAATGAGAAACATATAATTAAATGTTAGGTTTTTTAATTATACCCCCTTATAATAATTTCACCTTAGTTATTTTATCACTCTAATACAAACAACTTAGTATACTTTTTCCTCATCACATCTTTAGGTTCCCACATAACTTCCTCGAATTTATGGTTTCTCCACAAAAAAATTAACCGGGTGAGTGGTCTAGTTCCATATAAATTTCTATATTTTGTCCATAATATAAACTAGTTATTCATCATAATATATATAATGTTCTATTGGTATGACCTCTAAGTTCGATACATGTTAATGGTTAGGTATGTACTTCCTCAAGAGCGATAAATAGAACACATCATGAACATAAAAGAGATTCAGTGGAAGTGTAGAGTGATACGAAACTATCATGATATAACCAAGAATTTAAAAGGTATTTAAATATATAGGGATCAATTTTAACTTAATTAAAAATATCATAACCTACTTACATGGATAAATTCACAGGAATTCCTTCTCACTGATAACAAACTCTACATTTCATTGACAATTATCAACTTAACTTTTATATTAACTATAAAATAATCTGATGTATTGTTGAATGGATCTATACATATTTTACATTTACTTATCTATATAAAGTCCTAATATAATTATTTCTATAACTTTATCCCAACACATTGGATTTATACACAACATTCCATAGAGGGTTTCATAAGGATCCATCTGAATTCTCAAGTGAAAGTTTTTCTAAGAAAATTCAACCTAAGAAATGTGATGATCCCATCCACCTTCAAAATTCATATAATAGGATCACAAAATATCTTCAAGGGTTTTATAGTTTCTCTCAGAAGACTATATTTCTGAGGAAGATATGTAGTATTGAACCTCAACCCTATATCCAAATCCCATTGATGACTTCTCTATAACTTTAAGGTAATCCTTGGATTAGGGTCATATACAATTGAGAGTGTTACTACATGAAGTCATACCACTTAATTATTTTATATCTAGGAAAGATGATAAAGGGGTAAATTTTATTTAATGGAAATTAAGTTTGATTACTTCATATAAATATCAAGTACAACCCAAATATATTTATTCCCTTTAGATGTTTTGGGGATTCTGATGATAAAATCCATGGTAATCCTTTCCCAATTATATTCTAGTAAGGGTGATGGTTATAAAATCCCCTTTGAATTATATCTATCAACCTTACCTTTTTTATAATGGTAATTTAAATAAATACTCTTAAATATCTCTTTTCTTGTTATCCCACTAAAAATACTCTTTCATATCTCTATAAATATTTATACTTTTGGGATGAATGATGAACTATGAGCTTATCTAATAGCTCATTTTTCAAGTATGTTATTTATAGGAAACATAATTGGTTCTTGAACCTTATCATTCCATCATAATAATGGTTTAACTCATGAAAATTTCTCACCTTTCTATATAGTTTAAAATCCTCTTTTATACCTCTTTAATCCTTACATGGTTGTATGGTTGAACATTCATCTGAGAAAGATATGATATGTAACCTCTCATAAATATTTCACTATAATTCTTCTATAAATCCATAAATATTGGATCTCTGGTTATATTAGTTATGAAAAAATATCATGGAATTTCCAATTTAGAGCATATCCACCTTATTCACCTTCCTATTGTTGTAGCATATTAAGAAGTCATGTTATTTGATCAACTCCAACCATATCTTTTGTTGCATATTAAAATATTTCTACATGAATATATACTTCAAGGTTTTATGATCATTATATATATCAAACCATTCACTATAAATATAATACCTTCCCATTTTTATTGAAAATTTTATTTCTTCCAACTCTAAATCATGAGTTGGGTAATTTTTCTCATGAATTTCTAATTGGAATGAGGCATAAAATATCACCATATCATTTTTCATGAGGATGTATCCCAAAACCTTCTTTAATGAATCACTAAGGATCAAAAACACTTATCCATTATAGGGTATTATAAGCATAGGTGTTCTAACCAACCTTATTTTCATCTACTTGAAATTTTCATAACCTTCATATATCTAAAGTAACTTAGCTCCCATCCGATTCAACTTGGTTATTAGATTATATATCCTTGAGAAACCTCTCACAAAGCAATGGTAGTATCCTACCAACATAATAAAAATATAGATATTATTTATTATAGTTATTTTGGGATATTATTCAATAACATCCATCATTTAATTATTTACTGATATACCCTCACTTGACATTATATGACCCAATAATGCAACTTTTTTATCTAAAATTCACACTTGGTAAATTTAGAATACAACTTCTCCTTCCTTAGGGTCCTTAGCACAAAACATAAATGATCATAGTGATATTCCTTTATCTTGGAATATATTATAATATCATTGAAATATCTAAATATTCTATTCATTATATTTTAGAAGATCTTGGGTGAATCGGTAAGTCCAAATGGAATCACAATAAGTTCATAATTACTATACCTCATATAGAAGGATTTCTTGGATATATATTCCTTCATGACCCATAATTGATGATATATATAATGAAATTTAATATTATAAATTTTTTTGATCCACAAAGTTTATGAAACAAGTCATCAGTATAGGGTATAAGATATTTATTCTTGATAGTGATATTTTTAAGTTATTGATAATCAATTCAAAGATGAATTTACTCATCTTTATTCTTAATAAAAATAATATAAGGAATCCATGGTGATTCACTAGATCATATGAATCCTTTATCTAGATTATCTTGAAGTTTCTTCTTCAATTCCTAAAAAATAAAATGGGGCCATTCTATATGGAGTCTTTTGAATAGGTGTATCACCGGTATGAGTTATATAGAAAAGTATACTTCTTGATTCATGGGAATACTATGAAAAAATTTATACAATACATTAGAATATTCTTAAATAGCATGAATATCTCTGATGATGAGTTTCTCACTAACTATTTGAGATAAATATTCATCATGAACATATAGTAAGACACGTACAATGAAAGTAACTTCCACTAGAAGGTCATATTCATCCCTACATCAAAAGACAGTCATAGGTTGATTCATAATATAAAATATGACTTCCCTTCTTTGGTAATTGGAATGGTATGTATATAAAGAGAACCAATACATCCCCAAATTTACATAAAATTTAACTATATGGATAATCACAATATTTTTAGGAAGTATATACTCACAAACTTTTATTAGAGAGAAGATATAGTTTGGAGATGTCATCATCCTGTCATTGAGAGTTTTTACTTCTAACTCAACATCAATTTGTTATAGTGGTGGCATGATACCCTTATAAAAAAATTAAAATACAATAGTCGGTAGAGATAAAATCAAATAAGATATTTTAAATTATAAATTGAACTGTAATTGTATCTTTCACTACTTCATTCTAGGAAATCCCTTTTCATTTTCATCACTTGTGATCACATGGGATTTTCCTTTATCTCTAGTCTTAAGATTCTATTGGTTCTAGTTGTCATCATTAACCCTTGGATTAATGCACTGATTGGTATAAATTTCATACTACTTGAAATTATATAATTTGAGTGTGGGTGACACATTCAGTTTGGGTTTTCCATTGCTCCTTTAACTGGATAGACTCTTCACATCACTCCAATATTATTTTTCTTGATGGCCTTTTTTTCATAGTTTAAACATTTACTAGACCCCAAAAGGAAATTTCTTCTTTTCTTCCTCCCATGTTTCTAAAATGAAGGAAAATTAATTTTCTTTCCTTTAATGGTTTTACAATTATAATTTCTTAAAATTCATATTTATATTTTTATCCCCAAAAACATGAGAACACTAAGACTCTATAATTTCTAATTCTAGTTTGATATCACATTGAACAATTTCTTCATACATATGAATGTCTATTATAGGAAATTCCTTTTTAAGACTTGGTCTCAAGCCGCTAAAGAATTAGTCAAATTTTATTTCAGAATTGATGATAAATATGGATGGATACCTAACAATATGGTTTACTTGGCCTTTTATGTATATTATTATATGATTTTAAGCATAATTAACCATCAAATACAAACCAAGGATTATATATTCTATGGTATTTTAAATACTAGGAACATTAAATTGAAACCATGGAAATAGAATAAAACATCTACATATTAGTCTTCCATAATGATATCCTAAATTCCATTGATCTATTACATCATCATAGGATAAACTACGGAATACATAGACAAAATGTATGTGCTAAAAAGCCCAGTAAATGAATAAATATAGGAATAAATCATAGCACTAGAGTTAAAATGAAAAACATAATGACATAAAAAGTCATGGCATGTGAATAAATATATGGAAGCATAATATATAAAACATGGGATCATGTGATCATGTGATCATGAAAACATAGTAATATGGAATAAACAAACAATATGACATAAAAATGTGTCAAATAAAACTTCTAAGGTTGTATCACATGGTGGACAAAGTCCCATAATGGATTAGTTTTACTCCCTAATCACATACATGAAGTCTCACGAGACTAAAACTCACACATAAATTATAGTGTTATCTAGGTGAACCCATCATAAAATTTTCATGCATTTGTGTTTAATATAGATAATGGGTATCATAATCATGTCATAAGGCATAACCATAGGGTGTATTATAATGGTATCCATGAAAGGTGGGATTAAATAATTTCTTGACAATCATAAAATGAATATAAAATATATTACTTATAATTATTTCCAACTAAAATTAGTACATTAAGAATATTGTATAATATATTTTATAAATGAGCCACTTTAGTATGGTTCAAGGGAAAATATAAAAGAGTCTTTAAAAGGGAAAAGTGCATAATTTTTTGTATAAAACTTAAAATAAAATAAAATGGTTTTTCATGATAAAATGATATATTTTATAATAATATTGGTGGATTAAATAAATTTATGGAGTGTACTTGAGAATGGGTAAGAAATGGGGAAGTTCCATTAATTGGCCTTGGCTATCAGGAGGAATTGAAAAGAGAACCTTTTTAAACATGTATTTCCCCATAAATAAGGATTAATTGATCAAGATAGATAATTTTGGAACATATACACCTAATTAATAAGAATAATAAAAGAATAATTTAGAAATAAATTGGCGTGAAGAGAGACGGGGGGGAATAACCCAATAGTAAATTTGAAGGTTTGGAGAGATCTATTGCCTTATGTATAAATGTGTTCTGCACTTCCACTAAATGTCCTATATAATAAAATTATATTAATTAATTATTTAATATAGAACCTATTAAACATATATTTTATTTATTATAATTTTATTAAGTTCATTTATGACCATTTATATGAGTTATAATGTTTAATTTCATTGTTCTGGGAGCATTCTTTTCATTGTTTTATGGTCGGTTCCCTTGAGTATAATTATGGGAGTTCTTGTCAAATATAATAAAAAATCTAGAAGTGGAATGAAATGATATTCATATACTTCCATAATTTTAAATGGTCTCAAAAATCATTTTTTATATGATGATGATTCATTTGATAAAATGTCAATGATAAATGTTTAGTTTATTTTGGTTGTTTTTAAATCATCACGAACAAATTTTGTTTTATTATTTAATATTATGTATATATATTAGATCAAGAACATGGAAAATTTTATAATACACATTTTATAGTCAGTTTTATCAATTATAATAGTTTAATTAATAGCCTTTAAGGTGGTAAAGAAAAATGAAAAATCATCATCCATGAAGGCGGTGAATCGACATATCACAGATGATATTTTTGTTTTTAAGATAAAAGGTGAAGAAAAGAGATTTCATGATGGATATTCCATTAAAAAATAAAATTAAAGTATATATATGATAATGTAGTAATCATGATTTTTTGGATAGGGTATGTGGGGATAATTTAGATTAAAGAACAAATTTAAAAGAGAAATAAGGAGGATTTTACCTCTTGAATGTCGTCAACTTGAAAACCTCATTGGGGAACTTGGCTTTGGTCTTTAATTCAAACCATAAATTTTTTGACATGGATAAAATTCTTATAAATGGAATTGGGAATAATTTAGACAATATAAAAGTCTAAGGGGGTGTTAATAGAATGGGTGGTGTGGGTGGTGTTTATAGGGGGAGGAGAGGGGTGTTTCTAGATTGTTTTATTCATTTGTTTATTATTTTGGATCAATACTATTAATAGTGTTGATTATCATGACTAAATAAAATAAATGGTTCAGTTGATTTCAAAAAAATTGGTTCTTATACCTTCCATACATCACTTATCGGTCAAAAATTCACGTATTTGTTAAATAACATAAATTACCGTATTTCACTATTCACCAAAAATTCATCTATTTTAGAAAAATCCCAAAAAATATCCCTAAATATTTTTTGATGTTTAGATTTCAAAAAAGGACTCAATTTTATGAAAATAAATTTCTAAATATATGAAATTTAACTTTTAACTAAAATCATCATTTATTCGAGAAATAAAGATTCTAATATTATAGCTGATTTTATGACACTTTGAAAAATTAATTAAGGTCTCATAAAATTATATTATATTTATAATAAAAAAATATTAATTTATTATTCTATTTTTATGGAAATAAATTTTTTTTAAATCATTATATTAATTATAAAATTAGAAATAAACATTTATGTTTTACAAAAAAACCTACACTTAATTTATCATTTATAACATATTTATTTACTTATTCCATGATATAAATATTTCATATTTTCATTTATAAGATACCTAAATTTTATTTATAATTTCATAGGTTATTTTATAGTTCTAAAATCTATATTACTATTTCTAATGGTCATATTACCATTCCAACGTTCTGGTTACTATTCCAACGGTCAAATTTCTAACATTCATAATGGTTTACTACATCCTACAAATACCTCTTATTACATTCATCAGTCACCTCTATTTTATCCCAAGGTTATATATACTTTCATATTTTAAATGAATATTTTATTATTAACATTATGATTTATTTCTACAGTTTTTTCGTGAGTGCGTTCCTTTTAGTAGTTCAAGCATATCCAAATTTTCCTATTCTTATTATCTTATTTTCTATTTATTGTCCCACTATAATATTTAGAATTCCTATTGGTTTGTTTGATGAATAAAGTATAATTATTCATTTATGATAATAATGTTGTTATTGGGTTCTCAATGAGATATATGTGCATTGTAATAGATTAAATAATTATAAGAAGGGAAATTTCAGGGATAAAATTTTAGGTCATTACATTATTCCTCTCTTATGAAATTTCACCCTTAAAATTTCATTCTACATAATAAATTGAAAATACTTGAGGGTAATTATCTTTCATCACTTCCTCTAGTTCCAATGTCACCTATTCACATTTACAATTCCTCCAGAGTACTTTGACTAGGTGAGTTTCCTTTTTGCATAGAAATTTATCTCTACATTATAGGATCTTCACTGGCTGCTCCTTGTAAGAGATTTCATTTTCTAGTTGTACCACCTTTAAAATCAATACATGGGAGTGATTTGGTATGTACTTCCTCAATAGTGATATTTGTAATACATAATGTACTTGAGACATGTTTAATGGAAGTGCTAATCGATATGCCATAGCTCCGACATAATAAAAAATCTAACAGGGGTCATTGTTCCTTGTACATAGCTTTCCTTTCCAAATCTCATGACTCTCCTCCATGGAGATTTATGGACGAATACCTTGTCACTAATCTCAAAATCTAAGTCTAATTGGCCATTATCTGTATAGCTATTTTGTCAACTTTGGGTTTCCCTGATGTTTTACTGAAAGGTTATCACCTTTTATACTTTTTCTTTGACCATTTCAAGTCCCAAAAGCTTATGTACACCGACTACATCCTAGAATGAAAGTGTGTTCTGCATTTTTTCCAATAAATGGATTCATATGAAGCCATTTTGATGTTTGAGTGGAAACTATTATTGTAAGAGACCTCAATTAAAGGTATATTTTGGTCCCATCCACCTTTGAAGTCCATAGAACATGCTCTCAAAATGTCTTACAATGTATAAATAGACCACTAAGATTGGACATCAATTTGAGGATGATATGTCTTACTAAATTTCATCTCATTATTTAGATAATGTTGGTGACTTTTCCAGAACATAGAGGTAAATCTTGAATCTCGATCGGATACAATCAATAATGGTACTTCATCTAGCCTCACAACTTCTTTAATGTATATCTCTGCAAGATGATCGAGTGATAAGTCCTCTTGAATTATGATAAATTGATCTATATTTGAAAGATGATTTACAAAAACCCATACAGCTTTATTTCCTCTACATGTCTTCAGAAGTCTGGTGACAAATTCCATGGTGATGTTTTCACATTTCCACGTTGGAATGGGTTACGTTTGTGTCATCCCCTTAGACTTTTTTCTTTCCTCTTTCACTTGTTGGCATACCAGGAACTTTTTTGTATATTCAGTGATCTCTTAATTCATATTATCCCACCAATAATGCTCTTGTATATCTTGATACATCTTTGTGCTCCATGGTTGGATGGAGAAGGTTGATCTATGTGCGTCATTCAAAGTCTCATTTTTTATCTCAGGATTTGATGGTACACATTATCATGAACCAAATATTATAACTCTTTCTTCATCAATTTTTAACTTAATGGGTTTCCCTTTTCGAATTGATTCTAACTTCTTATGAATTTCCTCATTATCTCGTTGATCATCCTTTATCTTATATAAAAGGGATGGTTAATAAATAATTAGAGAAAAAACTGATGATGTTATTTTCTTAATGATTCCTATGCCCATCTATTTTCGGCCTAAAAATATTGAATCATTTTCAATTCAAATCATTAATAAAGTTATAGGATCCTTTTTACTTAGAGCATCTGCCAATTTATTTTCTTTATTAGGATGGTAGTGGATTGAGCAGTCATAATGATTGATGAGATCTAACTATATTCAATTGTTTATATTAATATACTTCTATATGAATATATATTTGAGACTCTTATGATTGGTATGTATCTCACACTTCTCCCCATAGACATAATACCTCCAGATTTTCAATGTGAAGATAACAGCGGCCAACTCCAGATCATGTGTGGGATAGTTTTTCTCATGAAATTTCAATTGTCTTTAAGCATAGATTATCACTTTATCATTTTTCATTAGTATATAACCTAATATTCTTTAAGGAATCACTATATACCACAAATATTTTGTCACTTGTCATTAGTGTAAGTACTAGTGTAGTGATAGGCCTTTTATTCAACTCTTTGAAGCAGTTTGTACATTCACTGGTCCAGAAAAACTTTACTCCCTTCCAAGTCATCTTGGATAATGGGTTTTAAAATCATGAGAATTTCCACATAAATCATTGGTAATACCCATATAGACCAAGGAAACTATGGATCTTGATTACAGATAATGGTCAATGCCACTCCTTAATTGCCTTTGTCATAAAAGGGTCTACATATATTCCTTTGGTGGTGATAATATGCCCCAATAATGATACTTCCTCCATCCAGAACTCACATTTACTATACTTTTCATATAATTTCTCCCTCCGTATGGTCTTTATCACATTGTTTAAATTCTCCTCGTGTTCCTTTTGGCACATGGAGTATACCAGAATATCATTTATAAATAATACCATAAATTTTTTTGAGGTAATTTCTAAAGACTATTCATTAAGTCCATGAAAATTTATGGAGTATTAGTGAGTTTGAAGGGAATCACTATGAACTCATAGTGTCCATACCTCATTTGAAAATAAGTCTTGGGAATATCTTCCTTTCTTACCTTTAATTGATGATATCCCAGCCTAAGGTCCACCTTAGAGAAATACTTGTCCCCATATAGTTGACTGTAAAATTCATCTATCTATGGTAGGGTATAATTATTCTTTATCATGATTTTTTTAAGTGAACGATAATCATTTCAGAGGTTAATTGATCCATCCTACTTCTTAACTAAGAGGATCAGCACACCCCATGGTGAAGCACTCAGGCATATAAACCCCTCTCCATATTCTCTTGTAACTACATATTAAGTTCCTCCAACTCAATGGTGTATATCCTGTAATGATGATTTCATATAGGAAGATATCCATGTATAATATCAATTGAGAACTTTTCCTCTAGGTTAATAGGAAGACTGGGAAATTATTTGGGGAATACATCAGTGTAGTCCCTCACAATAGGCATGCCACTAATCATGATCCTCTCCATTGTATAAATCATTTGAGTAAAATATTATTTCTCACAAGGTAATAATATCCATAGTTGAGATGATGATACTAAGTTAGATTCATCCTCCTCCTTACACTTATAAATAATTAGAGGATGCCTAGGTATGGGAAGAGTTGTCTCCCTTTCTAGATAGTAGATGTTGTATTTATATAAATTTTGTAAATCAATTCCCAATATAGAATTAAACTCTACTAAAGGAAGTAAGATAAAATTTTCTGGGAGGTTCGGTCCAAAAATAGTAGTTGGGGAGGATTTATATACTTTAGAAAAAATCCAATTTTATAATCTCATAGACAACTCATCCATCATATTTTGAGGTGGTGTTTGAATAGTTCAACTAAAATTTTAATATATGAAAGAATTCATAGAACCACAATCAAATAGTATATTCACTATTCTTGAATGAATAACCAATATACCTATCACCACATAATTTTCTGGATCCACCTTAGTAGTTTTGATATCAAATTCTATTCCATGTTATCTTGGAGGTTGTTTTGTTGATTTCCTCAAACAACCCTTGGATTAGGGAATTGGATCACATAATGCCCATGTTATTTGAAGTTAAAGTACTACACAATAAGAATAGTGTTCATCTAAACCTTCTTTTACACTTCCTTATTAGTGGGTTTATTTATTTCACTTTGGTATTTATTAGAATGGTTCCCCTCTTTGTATCTCTTAAAGATCCTTTTAGTTCCCCTTAGGCAGTTTCCAAAACGCTTCTTCCCACACTTTTGACAAGTGGGCTGATGGGTTTTCATTACTTCATAATATTTTTATGTTGGAACTATGTAATAAAATTCCATGTTACATTTCTTTTCTCTAGTCTCACATGACCACTGAGAATCACCAATCCTCATCACAACTTTAAGGTTTCAAATAAAAATTCTTCATAACTTTCAAAGTCCCAAATTGATAAGGATTTTTGTAGACTCAGTTTCAATACACTAAATAATTGGCCCACCTTATATTTAGTACTGACGACAAGTTTGAAGTATAACATGAAATCCTTGTGAAATTTGCCTTATATTCTCAGATAGACTAATATTAATTTTTCTTTAGAATGAGGAACTCCCTCTCCGTATTAAGATGGGGAGTTCAGGGTAAATATTTATTGAAAAATATTTTCTTGAATTCATACCATTCAATGTAATCCATTTCTTCTTTAGACTTTGTGTTATTTATCAATTTTTACCACTAATCAACTTCAAAATCATAATGATAGACTTCTATCATGACTTTCTCTTCTTCTGAGCATTGGAGGACAAATAATATCTTCCCAATAGAGTTAATCCATTTTTCTAAAATGAGGGGACTGAATGATCCATGAAATATGGGAGGCCTTTTTTCATAATGGATTCAACCACAACATTCTATTTTGTGGAGAATGAGGATTTTCTACTTGATTTAATTTATTATTCGTAACTTGATCTAGTTTTTCTACTACTATCATGATGTTTTGAGAACCCATTCCTATTATATTTGAAATTTCATTAGGGAAGTCATCACATTTCCTACCACATTGATTGTTGGTACGAGTTATCCTATTTCAACCCATTGACTAAGAAAAATAAAATACAATTAGGGGGGATTGAATACTTATATAATAAGTATATAAAAAGAAAAATTCATATATATGAGGATAAATTTTTAAATTAAAAATATATTCTAACTTGTGATTCCATAAGTTTCAAACAAGTTTATCCATGGTGATATAATTATCCCTAGGGTTCTTAATAAATTTTTCTAGTCTTAAACTCCAAAAATAACTATATCATGTCTTTATACCAACTATAAAGAAACTATACTTTTACACATACTATGACATGATTTTAAGCATAATTAACCGTTAAATACAAACCAAGAATCATAAAATCTAGTATCCTTGGAATCCTAGGTACATAAAATTGAAAACATAGAAATAGAATAAAATATATATCTATTAATATTAAGTAATGAGATCCTTAATTTATTTTAACTCCTACATATACATAGGATAACCTGTTAATAAATAGAAAAAATAGATGAGATAAAAATCCTAGTAAGGGAATAAACATAGGAATAAATCACAGCACCTGAGTTATAAGGGATAACATGATAGTATAAAAATTAATGGAACATGAATAAACATGTGGAAGAATAAAATATAGAACATGGGATAATGTTATTATGGAAACATAGATATATAGAAGCAACAAATAGCATGAAATAAACATGATTCAAAGCTAAATGCTAAGATTATATCACATTGTGGACAAAGTCCCATAATGGATTAGGTTTACTCAATAATCCCATACATGACATCTTATGAGACTAAACATTACCCAATGCATTGGATCACTATCTAGGAACACACATCATAACATGTTAATGACTATGTGTGACACAAAAATAATCAAACAAAAGTAATAAACATAAGGGTTACCTATGGAAATAAATGGGTATCATAGTCATGTCATAAGGCATAACCAAAGGGTGTATTATAAAGGAATACAAGAAAGGAGGGATTAAATAATTTATATAAAATAATAAAATAAAAAATAATAATATATCATGAATAATTATGTCCAACTAAATTTAATACATGAATAATAGTCTATAAGAAACTATATAAAATGAGGCACTTTAAATCAATTCAAGGGAAAATAATAAAGAGTCTTTAAAGAGGGAAATACAATAATTATTTGTATAAAACCATAAATGAAATAAAAAATTTGTTCATGATAAAATTAAATATTTTAGAAGAATATTTATGTCTTCAAATATTTTATGTAGTGTACTTGAGAATGGGTAAGAAATTGGGAAGTTCCCTTTAATCGGGTTTTTTTATCGGGAGGAATTAAGAAGTGAACCTTTTTAAACATATATTTTCATGACAAAGAATTATTAATTTATTTGGATACATAATTTTGGAACATATAAACATAATTTATAATAATTATAAAAGAATAATTAATAAATTAATTAATTTAAAAAGATATAAAGTGTACCCCCAACAGTAAATTTGGAGGTTCGGAGAGATCCCTTACCTTGTGTATGAATGTGTTTTGTACTTAGAATTAATGTATTGGATAATAAAATTAGATTAATTAATAACTTAATTAAAAACCAATTAAATATATATTTTATTTATTATAATTTTATTAAGTTTATTTATGACCATTTAGATGAGTTATAATGTTTAATTTCGTTGTTATGAGAGCGTTCGTTTCATGGTTTTATAGTCGATTCCCTTGAGTATAATTATAGAAGTTCTTATAAAATAGAAGAAAAACTAAATAAGTGGGATAAAATGATATTAATATAAAACCATAATTTTAAATGGTCCCATATATCATTTTTCTCTGATATAAGAATGATTCATTTGATAAAATGTAAATAATAATCGTTTAGTTTATTTTGGCAGTTTTTTCGATAATCACGAACTAGTTTTGTTTTATTATTTAATATTATGTGTATATATATTTGTTCTAAAACATGGAAAAATTTATAATTTACATTTTAAAATCTTTTTTAACCATTATAATGGTTTTATGACCAACCTTGAAGGCAGTACTAGAAAAAAATCTTCATCCCCGAAGGTGGTGAATCGACAAATCACAGATGATGTTTTCAATTTAAAGATAAAAGGGAAATAAAAGAGACTTGATGATGTATATTCTCCTAAAAAATATAATTATATTATATATATTATAATTGAGTTATAATGATGTTTTTATAGGTGAGGTTAGGATAAGGTATAAGAAAGAAGGAATTTAAAAGAAAAAGAATGTGAATTTTACCTCTTGAATATCGTCTCCTTGAGAACCTCCTTAAGGCACTTAAGTTTGGTATTTTGTTGATAATAGAAGATCCTAGATGTGGTTAATAGTATTTCGGATGGAATTAGTTAGAATTTGTACAATCTATAAGTCTTAGGAGGTGTAAGGAGAAGGGGTAATGAGGGGTGGTATTTATAGGGGAGGAGAGGGGTGTTTTATATTATTTTATTCATTTATTAATTATTTTTGATCAAGACTATCTATAGTATTTATTACCATGAATAAATAAATTAAATGGTTTATTAAAGATTTAACCAATATTTTCTTATATTATTTATACATCAACCATGATTTAAAATTTTATGTATTTGTTAAATACCATAAATTACTATATTTCAGTATTCACCAAAAAAATCAACTATTTTAGACAAATCCCAAAAATTCCACCACACTATTTTTTGATGTTTATATTTCAAAAATTGAATCCATTTTATGAAAATAATGTTATAAATATAATAAATTGAATTTTTAATTAAAATCATCATTTATTCACAAAATATAGATTTTAATATTATAACGGATTTTATGACACTTAAAATTTAATTAAGGTCTCATAAAATTATATTATAAATATTATGTTATGAATATACGTTATGAAAATAAATTTTATTTTAAATAATTATATTAATTATAAAATTTTAAATAAAAATTTACATTTCACAAAAATACCAACACTTAATTTATAATTTTTAAAATGTTTATTTACTTATTCCATGATATAAATATATCATATTTTCATTTATAAGATAACTAAATTTTATTAATACTTTTATAGGTGAGTTTATTATTATAAAAACTATATTACTATTCCTAACAGTCACATTACCATTTCAACTGTGAGGTTACAATTCCAACATTCAGATTTCTAACAGTCATAAGGGTTTACTACTTCCTATAAAGATCTCTTATTTTATTCATCAGTCACTTATATTTTCTCTCAAGGTTATATATACTTTCATATTTTAAATTAATATTTTATTTTTAACATTATTTTTTATTTCTAAAGCTTTGTTTGTGAGTGTGATCATTCTAGTGGAATGAGAATATCCAAATTTTCTTATTCTTAATATTTTATTTTTTTTATTTATTATCCTATAGTAATATATGGAATTATTATTGGTTTTTTTTATCACTAAAGTATCATTCTTAATTTATAGGAATAATTTTTTTATTGTTTTCTCTATGTGATGTATTTTCTTTATGCTATATGACATAATTATAAGAAGGAAAATTTCATTGATAAAATTATGGGTCATTACATACAAGTCTGGTGATATTTTCCACATAGGTACTAATAGATTCTTTATCTTTCAAATTCAGTTCCAAAAAATCCCTTTCCATTTTCATTTTAATAGTTTAATAAAAATAATTACTAATAAATGACTTATAAAACTCTTTCCTTGTCATGGAGTCAATTTCCTCCTCTTTCCCTATGTTCTTGATGATATTCCCCCATTGATCTTCCTTACCTCCCAAACGATATGCTTCCAGGATAAATTTTTTATGTTTGGAAAAATGGATAATGAAAATTATATTTTCATTGGTATTGATCCATTTATAAATAATTATTATATTATTGTAACCACATAAGGAAGTGGTAAATTTCCGCATAAAATAAACTATAGTGATTTGTTCCTTTCTTTGTTTATTTTGAAGATCAACATGATTCTTGTTACCATTCATAGCTTGAGAGATTTTCGTGAGCATATCTGAAAGATTTCATATCCCAACTCCCATTTCATTTGTTTTATCATGAGCATGTTCATTATATTTCCCATCACATCTAGTGTTAATAAGATTCTTCCTAGGTCCATCCATTAACTAAGACCAAAAATCAAAGTGCACACAATAATAATTATAGTGAGTAATCATGTAATCATGAAAAATCATTCACAGTATGTCCAAATCATGACACATTATTTTAAATATATTATACATTAGGCTTAAACTAGTTCATTCATGGTAATTATCTACTCAAATGCTTTATAATGTTCTATGAATAAAATGTGAATTAACCCAAACATATCCCTCTAGAGTGTTTATCTGGGTGCATAGTCTTTTGCCTAATAATTTTGAAATAGTGATGATCAATTTAATACCCAATACACCCCTTTTAATGTTGTTACCCCTGGTTTCATATGTTCCATAGGTGCATCTACTTTATAGTATCCATACAGGGATGTATTTTTAAGGAAAACCACACAATCTCTACATTACTAAAGCTTTAGGATGTTATCATATACATAGACATTTTCCTAGGATTTTTAATATAGTTCTCTAATTATAATCTCCAGATATTAACTAAAGCCCTATCTATTACCAACTAATGTGACCCAATCATTTCATACAAATTTGTTACTTCATTTTAGAAGATTATTCAATACATATCATAACAAAACACACCCCATAATCTTAAGTGTTTAGAGTCTTTAGAGACTTTATACATAATAATATTATTTATTGAAAGATATTTAAAAACTCCCACAAATATCTTCTCACATAATACACTTCTTTTAAATAACCTACTTAACACCATTCTTTATAACCTGAATAAATGAAACATAATAAAGGGTGGTCTCAGATTCTTAGTAAGGGTAAACATAGAAGATATCAATAAATGATCATAAGTGAGAATAATATAAGTATAAGGGTATGATAACATGATCAAAACATAAAATTACAATACCTAATAAGTCAAAAATAATTAATCATAAATCATAGAATAATTTTTTTTCATAAAAAAATTCATAAGTCATATGTGTTTGGAATCATCAAAAATAAATTAGGATCCATGAGACCATATTATAATAATAATATATAATTTTTTAAATACACATAAGCATAGAAAAATATTTTCTTATTCAAATATCACTTCCAAGGATATCATAGTGGATTGGGTTCACTCCCCATTCCATCATTTATTTATTTAAGGTTCACTCACCAAATTATCATAGTGGATAGAGTCCCTTATTGAATTGGGCCCACTCTCTATTATGATCCTTATTATCTAATGAGATATCAGCCATTACCTAATTAATTTGAGGGTTATATACTTATATTCCCACCCATCACATAATAAAAAAACATATATTAATGTTCCAAAATATCATAAAACATTCATCATATCATCATATTATAACCCATGTAGAGGAAACAGGTTTCACAAACATGTCATCAATTCATCATAGCATAATTCATGGAAAAGAAATGAGTTTCATAAAGGTTTCATTATAACCTAATTAGCTCATGGGAAAGAAACATGTTTTATAGAATAATACTTAAATCGTGAACATTATATAAAAAAAGTGTATTGTATCATAATATCATATCCATGGTGGAGCATAAAAATACTCAATGGATGTTGATATTGATGAAAATAAATTTAAAAGAACCTTTGAAACTTTATTTTAGAACATAAAAAATTATCATTTTATTTTGATAACATTTTAACTAAAATTTACCATAATATTGAGAAAATAATTTTATTTTAAAATAACTAGGTAAACATATAAATAAATATTCCAAAAAATAATAGTCATTATGGTAGTTATATTATTTCATGTAATATATGTTAAAATAAAACATTCTTCTCACACTTTTCTAACAAGTAAAAAATGAATTATTCAAAAAAAATAGAAATATATATTTTTAAAACTTTGTAAATATTTTCAAAGGAATTGAAAAATAACTTTTTAATATATTTCAAGTTTAGGTAAGAATTTTCAAAAAATAATTTTCGTGAGTATAGGCATAGAAGAAAAGATTCATCAACCAAAGAAGAAATTAGTTTGGATTTGATACAAAAATATTTTCTCAGTAATTTTAAGTACCAAAGAAAATAAAATAGTAATAATACATAAAAAATTTAAAATATAATCATATAAGAATAAAAATATACGGTTTTTAAATGTTAAGGCCCATATAATTTCCTTAATATAAATTTAGCGTACATAATCCTAAAAAATGAAATTATTACATAAAACCTTACCTGAATATCCATCTTAAATGGTAAAAATTTGAATATTATATATAATAAATATATATTAATTTTAAATATATTATATAAAAATATTCATACATAACTCACTAGGTATTATCCCTTTATAATTTCTATTTATCCTTTTATTAAAAATTTCTTCATTAAAAAGAACATTCGAGTGAAAAGTAATTTATTTTCCATACAAGTTTTAGTTTGATGGTTCTAGTACTTGAACCTTGGTAATGGTTTAATCATCTCTATAATATAAATTATTAAATAAGTTTCATATTTATTCATTATATAAAATTTTATAATTATTCATATAAATCAGCGATGAAAAATAACACACATCGCTGTGTAGAGGTGGTATTCCAAATGTACACATGAGCAACATTATCATTTTTCTAATGAATGGAAAGGTAATAAGGTAGATAAGATAATAAAATTAAATAATTATAACTATTTCATAAATATCATATATTAACATTAAATCCATTATAATAACCAATCATGAACGATGGTGATGGAAAATAAATCATTTTACTACATGGAGGCGATAGTCCACACGTACACATGAGAGATACTTTATTTTCCCATTTGATGAAAATGATATATAAAATGGTTGAAACATCATCATAATAACAATTTAGTATATTGAATAAATTGAAGTAATTATTTTAGAATTTATAAAATATATTTATAGGATGTAGAAGAAGAAATGAAATTGAATGTTTTCATTGAGAAACCTCCTTTAGCTTGATCCATAATCATTAAAAATATGGTATTATGAAAAAACCAAGAACTCTATAATGTGGGTATGGATTATAGTAAGGGATAAATGTATCTATTAGGAAATATAAAAGGCTTGTGTATTTGATTAATATATGTGAAGTTGTGTCATTTTACAAGGGAGGGGAGGACACACTTTGAATTTTTCAGAATATTAAAATATAATAATGTTTTACTCAAGTAAAGTGGCTAAAAAATTAAAAATATTAAAATATAGGAAGTATAAAGTTAAAATAAAATTATCCAAGAAAGTTAAATCAAGTGTTTTGTGATATTTTAGACCATATTTATTAGTTTAACCCCCTGGTAAACATGTCTTAACCATAACTATCGTAACACATTTTTACTCGTTTTACTATTCCTTAAAAAATTAACTTGAAATTATTAAATTATATTGATTATGATGATTAAAATTATGGAATATTTTTTAAAATATTAAATATTTTTTATTATTATAAATTCATTTTAAAATAAGTGCACAGAAAACAACAAAATTATTTTCATCATAATGCATTCTCAAGCATAAAATTTAGTTTACCTTTATTATTTCCCATATCAAAATTATTAGATGAATTTTAAAATATTTTATTGAATATTTTTTCCAAAAAAAAATATTAAAATAATTAATAAATAGATATTAATTTAATTTATTAATATAAAAAAACATTTTGCGCATCAAGAATTTTTTTCAAAAAAACATCACTTTTCATTGAAATACTTTTATTTTAATTTATTAACAATTAAAAATAATTAATTAATTATATAAATATGTAAAAATTACTTTTAATAATTTATTTAGTACTATTCATACCTTCCAATCCAATTTTTGGGCGCTAAATTTCATATTAAATAATAATATTTTTATCACAGTTTTTTTAAACTCAGTGTATCATATAAAGAAATATATCAACAAAATAAAATTTATTTAAAAAGAAATATATCATAGAATCTAAGTGTGTCGCACATAACTTCATACCTAATGAATATATACTATTTTGGATTACCTCTATAGGTTCATAATTGATGGATAATCTCTTTGAAATCCATGGGTGTTGCCCCTTTGTTTTGCTGATGACGCTTAAAATTTTAGAATTCCAATATTGATACCTCTTAGGTTCAGTGATGACACCTAATATTTTATAATTCCTAGGATAATAACCCTTGGATTCAGTGATGATGCATGATATAATGTAATACTAAAAATGATACCCCTTGGGTTCGATGATGGATCTTGATGTCTATTGATATCCTTAGGTAACCCCCTAGGGATCAACTTTATGCCTGACATTATGGACTGTTGGGATGATCTACCGGGGTTGTTGTATTCACCTTACTTGGTTTTCATGATCATGTGATGTTCTTACAGACGCTTTGATACTCATCAAAGTAGGTATGGTTTGTAAGGGTCTCAAACCTGAGGATCAATTATGGTTACTAGGATTATGCCTTGTTATATATGTACACCTTCAAGGTAGTTGGTAAATTAGTTTTCACAATCATTATGACATGTATAGAGATATTCTGGAATATGGTTGAAGAAGGTATTGCTGGTGGTTTTATTTATTTATTTACAGTCATTTTTTATAAGATCATGTCACGTGAACATATCACTATATTTCCAGTATATTATGGGACCGCGTAGGTGGTACCATACTGATTTATGGACTCAAACCCCAACCAGGAAGCCATTATCCTTGGGTACCTGATCATCCCTCACTTATTTTATGAATAGGTTGGTCAGAATCCAAGGTATATTGATTATAAGTCTAGTATCTCAGTTTAGTATGGATATTGGAATGAGGTATAGATTAGTGATGCAATAGAGTGTTGTATTTTATTTCTTTTATTTGTTCTATGTATGTGATCATCCCAGTAGGATATCAGTCTTGTATGGTTGTATATATGCATTTTATTTATTATCAAATGTTCAGTTTATTTATTATTTTTTCATACTCTAATGGATGTTTATTATTGATGGATGATGTTTTAAGTATTTTATTTCTTATTTCACACTATAATATTAGGGTATATTCACCCCATGGGACAAACCTAGTCCCCATTAATAGTTAGTATCCTATGGAATATGGGGAGGTGTTCTTGAGATCATGTGGTGAACATGGATAGCGTACTAGTTGAGTGTCCTATGACTCAGGATGTTACATCATCCATCTAACTCATGTTAATTAAGTTCCAATGATGAGAAAAACTTATATCGTACAATACTTATAAATTTATGAAAAAGGAACAAGAGTAATATTTCCCAAAATGAAATAGTGATAGACCTCCCTAAACTCAAAAGTTAATAATAATTTGTTCATGAGACATTCTAAATGGGTAATACAATGACACAAAAAAAGTGTATATTCACTTCACTATGCCATTGGAACTCATATATTCATATGTGTATACTCCTATAAGAATCAATTCAACCAAGAGTGATATTTATTTCATCACATTCATTGACAAATACAATCAAATGACCAATGTTATCTTTATGAATCATAAATAAAAGGTTATTCAGATGTTTAAAAAATATATAAGATAATTTTAGAAGGATTTTGGTGTCTTCATATAGAAGTTTAGGTATGGTAATGGAAATGAGAACAAATCCATTGATTTTGAGAGTTATTTATAAAATCATGGGATAAAAAATCAATATAGAACGCCATACCCCCCCCCACCCATAAAATGGTGTGGCTGAAAATAAAAATAGAAGCATTGTGGAGATTGGAAGAATCATGCTAGCAGAAAAAAATGAGAAAGTTATTTTGGAGAGAATTTTTTTGTACTAATATATACATTTAAAATAGATTATTTTTTATAACTAAAACTCACAAGAATATATATAATATGTTTTATAACATAAAACCAACAATAAAATACATCATACTACTTACAAGCCCTTATTATATGAATATAAAGAACATAAATCTTGGTATGTTTGAAGAAAAATCATAATAAGGGATATTCATGGGATATATTTATAATTCTAGAGGATAAAAATATTAGATAAATAAATAAAAACAAGATGGTATAATGTTTATATGTTAAAATAATTAAAAATAATTAAAAAACATATGTGTTTACTGAGCATGAATGTTTTTCTACTAGAGCACGAAACATATATATTTCTAAAAATAGATTGTTCAGAAACCTATAAATTATCAGTTTTCAGTTGATGTTGATTAAACTAAGACTAATTATGAAGAAGTTACTAAAAATAAAAGGTATAGTAATCAAATAATGAAGAAAAATATTGATTTATACAATATTATGTTCCAACAAGATGCACCTTTCCAAACTAGAATAAGGTTAATACTTGAGAACCAAACTGATCTTATCTCTCAAATTGAATTTCAAACTATTTATAGGCAAATTGATCATGAATAATGGGTTATTAATATTAATTTTTAACTTTATTATATTTATAATAACTCCACTTGGGTTTTAGTTTCCATAACTAAAAACCATACATGGAAACAAGTGGTTTTTCATAAATAAACAAAATTAGAACAGTGAAGTCATAAGGAATAAGGAAATGCAAGTCTATAAGTGGAATTATTAGATGGATAGAGTTGAATTTGAAGAAAAATTTCCACCGGTGTTAATAATTGAGATCATAAATATGTTATTGTTAGTGGAATATCACAAAAATTACAAAATTTATCAAATGGATGTGAAGATCCCTTCTAAAATGGTGATCATGAAGAAGAGGTTTTCATTAAAAACCCAAGTGTTTTCTTCTTGATAAATATAGAATCATTTTCTATTATATTAATAAATATTAATATGGATTAAAGTAATCCCATATGTCCTGGTATTTTAAGATACATGGATGCCTGAGAAGCATGTATTTTTTAAAATGAAATGTTGATGGTAATATCTATTTGAAGGAGTTGACTATAGGTACTCTTATTGTCATAGTATATATTGATGACATTATTTTTTAAGTTGAAAATATGAATATTTTTTATGTATTTATTAAGTAAATAAAAAGTTATTTTGAGATATCTATGATAAGTTAAATGTTATATTTTCTAGGGTTGCAAATCATACATGGAGAAGATCATATTTTTTTATCTCAATAAAGAAACTATAGGGAATTTCTGAATAGTTTTGGAATAGAGGGATGTGTTAGGATTTAAAATCCTATAGTTTTTGGGACCAAATTGACTATATATTAGTCTTGAAATTGGGTTAATCGAAAGGAATATAGAAAACTCATTAGTAGGCTTCTCTGCTTGAAAACTTCCAAACCTAGAAGATTATTTATTATGACATTATGTACTAGATTTCAAAGTGATCCAAAGGAATCTCACATGTTGGTATCTAATAGAATCATAATAAATATAAATATTACACTAAATTTCATCCTATTATATAGTATGAGTTTATATTTGAATTTACAGGGATTTTCATATGCTAACTGGATATAAGCTTTTGTTGATAGATTTTCAAATTTAGGTAGAAAATTCTTTATTATTGAATATTATGTAGCTTGGAATAGAAATAAGAAAAATTTAGTGTCATTGATCATGGTTGGATCTATGTATATATCAATCACACATGCTTTTTTACAAATTATAGAAATGTAGGTACAACTAAAAGACTTTCGAGTTGAGGTTGATGATCCATTACACATTACCTATAATAATACAAGTGTTATAGATCTTTCCAAGAATCAATTTCAAAACCCTATATCAAAGCACATTAATCTAGATATCATTTTATCAAATATAATGTGCCAAAAGGTTATGTGAAGCTTGAGTTTATTATAACCAAGTAACAAGTTGTAGATATTTTCTCCAAATAATTTTCAAAGGAGAGGTTCTCTTACTTAAGGATAAAAATTCATGTTCATCCATTTCCCTATATCTTATGGAAATGTGTATATGTCTACCCCAAAATTAATTTTCTTATGTTTTCAATGGGGGATGGAAAAGTGACACAATTCTTTACTTACTTGTCAATGGTGGATAAGATTTTTAAAGGAGTGTATATAAATTTTTTATCCAAGGTACTGGTTATTGAAATATTAAGGAGAATGTGTGATAAGTTTATGTATATTAAGATAAAACATCATTTGGATCACTTTTCCAATAGTTTATTATCACTTAGGGATGAAATTATATTTAAAATGGTATCTTTTTTCTTGCGTTGTGGTGCTAAGAAGCATATCATTTTATATAGGTTGTGATTTGATGATTCTTGAGGGAATTTTATAAAATCATTAATGATTTTTAATAGCTTGAGGAAGATTTTAAAATTGTTTTGAAAATAAATACAAAGGTGGGGATTTAAAAACCTAAGGGAGATCTGAATAACTCCATGTATCTAATGAATTATTAAAGACCTGTTGATTGTTATATTTATTTTCAACCAATTTTTTGAAGATTTTTTTAGGTTATTCTTAATGTTTTGGAATTGAATTAGGTGTTTTTAATTGATTATAATAATATTTCATTAAGTCTAAATTTTATGAGGTGATTATAAAAAATAGAAAATTTTGTATCCATATTTGTTTCATTCAAGTAATAGGATTCATTCCATGTAATGGGATCAATTTATAGATATAGGTTTATGTATGAGGGACCACACCACATAAAAGGATTTAAGTATGGGTGGAACTCTATGTAAGGGGATTCATATAAGAGTGGATGACATATAGATATCGGCTTATGGGTCATATAAATGATGTAAGAGTCACCAACATTCATAGGATCCATGTAAGAGTGAAATCAATGTAACTGTGGGCGCTCTATGTAAGAGTTCTCTCCATGTAAGGATAATATTAACCTTATATATAGACTAAAATTTCTAGAATCTAATATTCTATGGAAAATGATATTTAAGATGATTATTAGGTTATTATTCAATAATTTTAAACATTAAAACCGCTCAAAGAATGTGTTTTTCAATCTAGTTATCAAGTGAAAGTTATTATTTATAAAGTAAACAAATATTAAATTTGTTTTCATAAATAATTCATACATTGTTGAGTTGATGATTGGGATATTTCTCAGTGTTTTTAATATCAAAAATAAATTATGATTCATGTAGATTTCTTAGAAAACTAATCTTTGTAATATTAAATTAAAATTCATCTGTTATAGATGATAATGGAAAATTTTATTCCATGAATAAAGAAGTCATGACACAACTACAATTTTACTTAGAATTTGTGCATAAAAAATTTAAAATTATTTATATTGGGTTTTTTTGAATATCAAATGAGTTTATTTATAATTATTTACATTATAAATATCAAAAATAATCTTTTGAGAAGTTTTAGAGCAATTATAATTTTTTTTAACTCAATGCTGATATCCTTTCCATGTAATAAATATTTTTGAGAAGTGAACACATAATCATGGGGATCACAGAAGTGTTTAATTTATTATCATTCTTTTGAATAGAAGTTTAAAATTACTCTATGTATTCCACTATTATATGTTTTTATCTATGGGAGTAATGTAATACTCTCAACTATAGACCATTTGAATTTATCAAGGCTGTAGAAAATTAGAAGAGAAATAAGGATAATATATCAATGTTAGAAATGGTAAACCATTTGGGGTAATAAGTTTCTTTAAATAGAAGAATATGTATAATATCCTGAAGTATATTTGTTGTGTGAACTAAAAAAACCATTTTCCCAATCTTATAGAGTTGAGTCTAGAAAAATAATAAGAAAAACCTTGAAGGGTTTGTAGGGATTGAGAAAGAGTTTTCCAAAGGCCTTCTTTTTTTACTCTCCTAGTAGAATTTTTTGGATGGGTTTCTTGAATATGTGAGCAGTAGTTATTATATTTTTTATCTATTATATTGAATAGAATGATCACTCATTAGTTTCTAAAGAAAACCCCATATATCAAAGGTATTAATTTGGTGGTGGTTTTCTTCATCATAACTATCCGGATATGGAATAACCTATGTGAGGTAGTTTAGTTATTGGGAATCTTGGGTTATAGGATCATACCAAAATCAAAAAAAAAATTAATTGATAAAAATAATCTAATAGAAAATCTATAGATTGAGATGACAACTAGTTTTTCTAATTATTAAGATATTACATTGAGGTCAAACCATGTAAAAATTATTGTGTAGATTGATCTTATTTAATTTATATATATATATCATAAAAGTATAAGTTTAATCATTCAAGTAAAAGAATGTGATATTTACAGGTCAAAGGGGTTAATTTTAATGGTAAAAGAAAATTGTAAAAAGTAGGCTACACTGATTCACCCCCCCCCCCACTAGTGTAGTAGTAAAGTTGTAATAAAGATAAATAATCATAAGTTAATTTTTATTCAAATTGTAAAATAGATTTTTGAACTATATTTATAGCACTACCTCAATATCGTATAAAAAATATTTTTTTTAGATCGTATCTTATGATTCAAGTGATTCATAAAATCATAGTAATTCACTATAAAAAAATTATTAGAGGGATTATTTTTTCTTTTAGCGGTAGTTATAACCCATTCCAAATGATTTACTAGTTGTTGTGTGAAACTATCACTAAACTTGCCACCAAATTTAATTAGTGGAATTTGATGTAAAGAAATAGTATATTTAATTTTTTAGTGACTGCTATATTAGAATTGGTTAAAACCCGATCCAAATATATATATAATTTTTGAAAAAAAGATATCTCTTAAAAACCAATTTTTAAATAAAAAAAATAGTTTGAAACAGTAACTATTTTTTAAGCACTAAAATCAATAGAAACGATTACTAATTATATATATACATTTTTATTTATATAATTTATATATAATATTTATATAATATATTTATTATTGTTTTTTTGTGTGCATTAAAATTAATAAAAAATGACTTATTATATTAATTTATTATTATTATTATTATCATTATTATTATTATTACTTTTATTTATTATTATTAAATCTATATTATTGAAATATAAAAATTAGTGGGGGTTTCCATATATATTTGAATATGTATATATATAATATTTAAATCTATATATCTATATTAAGATATATTTACATATATATAATTATTATTAAATATAGTTTTTTAATTATAAAAACTACAACGGGTTTTATACACATAAATTTGTGTGTGTGCGCGTTCTTAAATACATATATGTATTTTTGGAATAAAAAATACATATATTAATAAATATGTTTATTATTTTTTTAAAATTCATTTTATTTTAATTTTATTAAAACTATTTATAAAATTATATTTGTAGTTTAAATTTTATAGATATTTTAAATCATCTCATTAGAACATAACATGGTTTACTAAAAAAATACAGAACATATTTTTTTGTAATTATATAATTATAAAAATACAAACTATCAATCTATTATAATAATTAAAAAAAATTACACCAGATAAACATTGAAATTAAAATCATGAAAATTACCATTCATTAAATCAGATTTATTTATTAAAATATTATACTTCTAAATGAATGAAAATATTAAACGAATGTGTATATTAAAATAACTATCCACCAATGGAATTTTAATGTGACAAGGATATGATGGAATGATTTTTCTAGGTTCCATTGATTGGAGGTCTCTCAAGTGGACCCACTCTGAAGGCCTCTCATCAAATGGTTCTAGTTTAAACAACTCAAGCAGCTCTAAGGGGTATTATAACAAATAATTTATAAGAAAATGCATACTTGTAACCTAGGAGAAGTTTAGTTTTCTTATTGGGATGTTATTCCATGTAAAACCATCATTTCTCTATTAGAATAAAAAAATAATCTAGAAATAATATTGCCCTAGGGATGGCCTCATAATGTTTGAAAAGAAGAAATTTTTAATTCTCAATGGAAGTTAAATAAAAAATAATGATCCAAATAATTACACTAGATTTTATTTATTACTTAGAAGTCAAAGGGATTATAATTTTTCCTCTCTTTCAATATTATATTATTTTACTTGTAGATCATCAAAAATAAGATAATAAAATTCTCTTATTGATCTAGTTTTAGCAAATAATATTTTGTAAAATGTTTAGATGTTCCACGGTAATCTATTCGCAAGGTTGAGTACCTATTTAGTATTTATTACTAGGATTTTGTAATTATGTTAACTGTAGTTTATCCATTTTAGAGACCAGTCACATTACATCATAAATTTACCATGTTAAATTTACCATATTTTATGGTTTATGGAATTTCATTTCCATCAAACCATTATTCTATAATAATAAGAAAATAATATATTAATACATCAATTGTATGGAGATAAGTTTTTTATTCACATTATTCAATTATGTTAAACTTAAAAATAATATTTTCCAAATGATATTACATGTTTTATAAATAAAAACAAATTTTAAACTTTATTTTAGGTACAAAAAATTCAAAATTTTTGTAAATATTTGGAAAATCCAATGAAATAATTATTCATTTATTTAATCATTCAATGCATGTAAGAAAAAAATTCAAATCTTGAATTATAAATTTGGTACCCTTAACTGAAATTTTCACCAATGGAATCAAAAAGTTACAACTTAATTTTTCAATAACTAAGAATATTTAAGATATATCATAACATAAATATTTAATATAAATTTATGTAACAAATGGAAGATGATGGTGAGGGTTTGGGAGATCCATCCCAATGGTGATTTTGGAATCATGGAAGGATAATTTCACTCAAAATAGATATCACTCACTTTATTGTATCTATTAGTATGTATGGATGCGATGTATCTGGTGGTACTCATCAAGTAGTCGAGGTAGGCACAAGTGGATCATACTGACCAAGATATAGGGAGGTCAGGGAAACTGGGGTGATCTGATATAGCTGATATGCAATGGTTGAATTGACTGAGGTGATCAGATCTTAGTGGAATGTGGAGATGGTGATCAAGGGCATCGAATATCATTAAAATTTAGTGTTATCTATAGATAATAACAATTTATATTGAGTTATAGTGGTGGGGACCATGGTGAATGAAGCATATTAGGCTACAATGGTGGTGGACAAATCTAATGAAGCTCATCAATCTATGGTGATTGAGCATTTGAGGTAAACCTACCTTGATTTATATTGTCTTTAGAAAATGGGTAGGGAAGGCTACATTGACCTGGTGTTATGGAATTAGTTGAGGCATTAGTGGTGCATTGACCTGGTTTTTCCACTGAGGTGAAGAAATATAATAATCCAAAAACTATATTGAGTTCCTAATCTAGTCTTGGAGAATCTAAAAGGTACTCTAATAGATGTAATTTTTCATAACTAAGAGATATTATTCTATAGTGGATCATAAAGAAGGATGAGACCACCGATGAGATTTCTAATAGGGAGACCATTTTTTTCTATTTCAGGATTTGTGAGCACATAATCATTTATAGTATTATTTTACCCACTAGAGGAAAACATTGGAAAAATAATGATCTTGTCCAGAAGATAACTTCTAAATGGGTTTATTCTGATTAGATATTTATACCCATGGGTTATATATTCATTCACATCATTTTCTCATCATAGGTTCTAAATTATAGGGCTTGAGGGATCAGATCAATTTTTAAAATACAAGTATGATTTTTCTTTAAGAATGGGATTTTTTGGTAAAATCCATTTGTTATAAAAAAATACTATGGCTCAAGTCTATATCAAAAAAATTTATCTTAACTGGATTCTATGGTATCCTAAAGTTATATTTGATATATCCTTTACTATAAGAATCCTGATAAAAATGGATAGGACCACTAAGGTTTCCAAATTTGATCATTATGATAGGATCCTATTTGATATAGACATAAGATCTTGGTTGATTAATAATATATTTTTGTCAGTATTAGATGATGATATCTTTCTAAAAGTGGAATATGAAATACTAACTCACTTCTATCTAGATTTTCAAATTTATTATCCATGTAAAATATAATTTTTTTAAGAATTTGTTTTTATCTTTTTAATTAAGAGGATATTATAACTTCTTATAAGAATAAATTGAGGATGAAGGTAGTGTAGAATAATGTGGTTTCTATTAGTGATTAATAATCCCCTCCTGATAGGGGAAAGGAGCATGTTGATGTTGGTTCTTCATGAATGGTTGAGGTGTCTTCTTAAAATTTAGAACAAGTGAATAGTGAGGATTAAGATAATGAGAAAGGGTTATACACTCATGAAATGGAAGAGTGAAGATTAATTTCAATTAGTTTAGGTTTAGGGATAACTCTGGATTTAGCTCCAAAGAAAAGAGAGCAAGTTCAGTTAGAGGAGGGTAGTTATAAACCATGAGAGACTTCAGAAATGGATCATTGTGATATAGTCATCAATCTTAAAAATGAGAGGCATTCAAGTCCATATGATACTGGGAAGATATTAAATATACAATAAGAAATCAATAAATTAACTTGAATTCAGGTAATCTATAGAAACTGGTATAATATAGAGGATGATACCCTAGAAAATCCTACTATTATTTAGGCACTGTATAGTGGGAAAAAAAGTTATTATGGATGATGAAGTTTTCCAAACCACCTCTCCTAAGAAATCAAGATATAGTAAAGACTACTCTTATCTAAATCCAATGATGGTTACCAAGTCTATGGACCCATAAACTCTGAATCAGATTGGTATGACTATTATGATGTTTCATATCGGTTATATTATGATATTTGATGTCTCTTTTTACTTGGATCTTCTTGGGATGAGGGAATAAATGCTTGTATGGCCCCTTCCATCTTATATTTTTATTTTATTTTCCCTTTTAATAAAAAATTATTTTCATTTATGTAACAAATTATAAAATTATATAAAATAATATAATTTATGCATCAATTGTAACAAATGATATAATTTATAAATTTATGCAATATATTTTATTATACATTTAAGTAACAATTTATATTATTTAATATAATTGTAATAAATAATATAATTGTAACAAATTATAATATTTCTTACATAACTATAGAAATTATATTATTTTTTACCTAAATTATATTATTTGTTACATAATTTAAAATATAATATAATATAATATAATATAATAAATTATAATTTGTCAACTAATATGAATTTATCATACATGTTATTTGTTATAATAAATTATAATATGCATTTTTATAGAAAATAATATAATTTATAATATACATTTATGTAACAAATAATATGTATGTTTACATTTACATATCATATTTTAAATGTATATTATTTATTAAATAGTTGTTTTAACATACCTATTATTGTAAAAAAAATATAATTTATTATTTCTATATTTACATTATTCAAATTGTTTATTTCTATTTATAAATGCTTAGTCATCGTACAACCCATAAAACATGTATTGATTAACAATCAATGTAATCATAGTTTTCATTGAACCCTAAAAATATTGTTTTAAATGCACTAAAATTTGGTATATTTTATTTTATGATATCTTTGGGTCATTGGTAGCGACAAGGGTATGTGGATGCCTCAATCATAGCCAATGATATAATCTTCATCATAGTGTATTATGGTATTGTGGTATGTGATATCATATACATGTATTTGGTCATGTCCTTCCTTATGGTTTCTTTGATTATGAATTAATAATATTTATTAATTTATGGTCATTCATGTATGACACACTCATTTGAAGATTTAAAATGAATTATAACATATAATTAGACAATAATATATATCATTCAATGAGATGACTACTAATACATACAATTCTCTAACTCTCTTCATTAGATACAGAGAGTACATAAAAGGGATATGACCTCTCCCATTAATGGTTCTCTTGATGCTTTTATGCAGTATGTAAAAACTATCTTCATTCTTTAATCACTATTTTTCTATATGAAGAAGAATCTATCACCACTTTAGTATTTTGGAATTATCACATTAAGAATGGAGACCTTAAGGATAGTGTAATTCACTTATAATTAGGAGAAATTTAATTGTTTCTTTGGTGATCTCTATCAAGAATCCACCTTTAAAAAACCAAGAAAGTGAATACAGAAGTTTAGGTATGAATGTTTTATGTTATTTGTTTTTTTCATGTTAAACCAGTTGAAAAAATATCAGACGATTTTATTTGATGAACATCTTAAATCCTATCAGTAGTATTAAATCCTTGATCTTCAAGGGATCAAAATTTTATTCCAACAATTTTTGAGAACATGGACATCATAAGGTGTTAAGGGTTATATCATAGCATATGTTATAAAGAATTGTTTCTATTTGGATCAGTCATTGTGTACGATTATCTTATACCATATGGTATGATATATATAAATCCTATGTTTTTATTCTATTTTATAGTATATGATATTTTATATAATATATTATGATTGAACAATGCATTTCACTAAAAAATGAATTAGTTCGTATTGACTATATTGGATATATAGAAAAAAATTGATGATCACTAAAATACATTCATGTGATGCACGGAGTGCATGCATGCGATGCATGTAGTATATATATAGTATATGATACTCTATATATATTTGGTATATAGTGTAAATTTAAATACATGCATATTATCATGAATATAATCTATGTATATTTTATAATTTATAATCTAATATATATATATATACATGATATGCATATATGAGTTGCATGTGATGTAACAGTCTATACAATTTCTCTCAAAAGGTTTCATCAAGCCAAGAAAAAAAGGTTGGTTTATTATAGTTTTGAATTTATTCTCTGAAACATGTTTAATGAGTATTACTCAATGGAGAGTAATGCATATGATGTGTTATGAAGAAAAATCATTAAGATGCAGTTATATAATAGATATGATCTCTTATTTTGGGTGTGAGTAAAGTGTGTTGATGATTTTTATCTAATTTTTTGATGCAACTAAGATCATCAGTTTCATGAAAAGTTTATAAAATTTTATCTTCTTCTCAAGCACTATTTATCTCACTCGAGAAGGCACTATCACTTCCTCAGCTTCTTGGGTATCCTCATGATATGATTGTGGATCCACTGGCTAGTATTCCCCCTCTGAGGTAGGATGCATTTGTTTCATACTTTAGATATCTTTATCAAGTATTCCCTTTGTGAATAGAAAATGGACACTATTGCAATTCTTATCTTCAAGGTACTCTTTTTTATGATATATTTACAATTTGATTTCTTGAAGATATATCCTCCTGTTTTTGTATTCTTTTTGCTACCAATAATAAAAAGATGATTAAATCAAACACATAAATTTTATAAAATCATTTTTCTTAATTATTTAAACATGGTTGATTTTATAGTTTTCAAATAAAAATAATGAACAACATTTTCATAAAATGGTTGAAGTATTTATGACTTTTACATGAGTTATATAAAGTTAAAATGAGATTTACATTTATGTATGAGTGATCAAATAAAGGTAACCCTGAGATTTTATTTTACATAAAGGGTTCACATAAAGTTAGATTGATCCATACCTTTATGTAAGTAGTTTATGGAAAGGTAATATATGAATTAACTTTACATAAATGGTTTATATCATGGTAGTTTTCTACTTACCTTTATGTAGATGATATGCGCAAAGGTAGTCACTTAGTTACCTATACACAAACAAGCTGCATAAAGGTAATCATTGACTTGCCTTTATGTAAAGGGCTCCAGATGGCCTAGGTAAAATTAGAAAGTGGATTAACCTTATGTAGAGTGTTTGGGTAATGGTAAAGGGGGTTTAACCTTATGCATAATAGGGATTCTGCATAAGTGTGAACATAAAAATTGTTGATTTTTTTAAATATTTAAATTATATTAAAGGTTTTTAAAATGTTTATAAATCATGATAAAATTGATTTTGGGAATATTTAATTTATAATTAATTTATAAATTAATTAATTATAAAAAATTTATAATTAATTAAACAAATATTTATTAATAATTTTATTACCAAATATTAAATATTAATATTTAAAATATTTTTTACCTTATTATGTGGCATACTTTATAACCTATAAATAAAAATTTTATTTAGAAATCATTAAGTGTATTTTATAATGTGTTAATAAGTTAAAAATATATATTATATTTAGACTATATAAAATATTTATATGATAGAAATTTAATTGTTAAATGATTATAATTCATGAAATATCATAAAAAATCCATATAATATAAAATATGAATGAGTTTATATTAAAATGAATATAAAAATTCCATATTATTGTTAATTTATAAAATATTTATAATTATAATCTATTTATAAAATGCATATGATTAGTTATGTCATATTTTGGAAAATAAATAAAGTGTTCATTTATTTAATAAATTCATTTAATTTTCATGTTTAATAAATTTTTTAAGAAGTGTAAATATTGCGTATGATTTACTATTAAATGTTAAAATACTTCTTAGAGTTAGGTCTCTGCATTACATGTTAGTTAGGAATCCATAAAACATAGTTTTCATCTACATTGACTTAGTTTTTATTTTAAGTTGTGATCTTATAAATAGTTTTTGAATCTATTTTATGCATATTAGGTATTAGATAAATCATGAATTTAATTCTCTCTTGAGTAAAGTATTCTTAGGAAGAAGGACTTAGGGTCGGACCACCTATCATCCTAGAGGCTATGCCTTTTCTAGAAAGGTTAATGGGGTTGGTTATTTATCTCTTTAGACTTACTCATGTGGATATTATCAATATCATATAACTCTATGCCTTACAAGAAAATTTCATGTACCTTATTCATATGATTCATTCATATATATATGAATATCTTTGGCTTCTCTTTTTATGTAAGTAACACAAAATTATGAGTTGTATAAAGAGTTATGCATTAATATGGTTTAAACACATTAATTTTTTGGTTAGAATAGGGATCCCAAAACAAAAACATTAGAATCATGCATACAAAAAATTAATAAAATATGAGAAGATAAATATTACATAAGATGTGGTTGTTATAAATTTAATATGCATATGATGTATATTAAATTGTGAGACTAAAAAACCCCTTAATACTAAGTGTGAGATTCATTCCAAAGCAACAAAAGTCAAGACCTCAATCATCCAATTGGGTAGTTCATTCCATAGATAGTTTCCCTAGGATTATATTTTGAAATGAAAGAAAGTAATGGGTGACACTAGAATATCCTTATATAGGTCATTTCATAACTGGGTGCCCTTGGATTGACCTTTTCAGCCTATTTTTTGTGTTTTCTTTAGGTTACTCTAGTTGAGATACACTAATATGATTAAGTTACCAAAGGAATAAAGTTGAGTGAATCCATATGATGGATTTGGATAAATAGTTATTTGCTCAACTATCCTAGATTCATAACTATTGTGATTGGGATGATGCCCTCCCTAAAAAACTAAGTGGTGAGTAAAACTCCCTAGTGTTTTCATTTTCTTGTGGAATATGGATATTGTCTAATAAAATGGATATAATTTTTTTTGTTATCATTTTAAATGGGAGAAATTTTATTCAAATTACTTAAAGAAAAGGTATATTATATTATACTTGTTCACTAATATGCCTTTGTTGTAGATTATCGCATACTAAATCACATTCATATTGAAATCACTAATAGGTATGACCTAAAAAATAATTACATATTAGTATCTATGATTGAGAATCTTTATCAAGGAGAAACATCTAGAGTTACTGAATTTGAATGTTATAGATATTGAATCCCCCATCTTAGACTCATGGTTATTAGATACCAGGTGTGTATCACACATTTGTGATAACAAACACGAACTCAAAGATAAAAGGTAATTGATAAAGGTTGAAGTAGATTTTCATGTCATTAATGGATAAAACATTATTTTATTATAAATAGGCACTTATTATCTATGTTTTACCAGGGGATTAGCTCTATAATTGAAAATATTTTATTATGTTTCTATAAAAAATAGGAATTTTATTTCTGAATATTGTTTGGACAAGATAGGATTTTCATTCATTATTAAGAATAGGAGTTGTTTTATATATAATAATGAAATGTTTTATGGTATTTTAAATATAATGACTGGTTTACATAATCTATTTATAGATAAACCTATTTATATAATTTAGAATAAGGAGTTCAGGGTTGACACTAATCTTATCTGCCTTTAGCATTATCACCTCAAACATGTAAATGGGAAATGAATTCAAATACTACATAGAGATAGATTTTTAGAATAATTTGATTGTGATTTTTTTGATACATGTGAATATGTTTACTAGGAAAAATGACTAAATCTCTTTTCAAGAGAAAATTTGAAAAGGATAATGGATTGTTGGATCTTATAAATAATGATTTATGTGGACTAATGAGTCCTCGAGAAGGTGGTGGTTATAGGTACTTCATTACTTTTTCCAAAGACTTTAGTTGGTATGGTTATGTGTTTATAATGAAAAAAAGTATAAAACTTTTGAAAAGTTATAATAGTTTAAGAAAGAAGTGCATAATGAATTGGGAAATAGTATTAAGATTCTCCGATCAAATTGAGGTGGTTAATACTTGGGTCAGGAATTCACTAATCGTCTGAGGAATTGTGGAATTGTTCCATAACTCACTCCTCTTAGAACACTGAAATGGAATAGTGAGTATGAAATGTGGAATAATTATCTATTATACATGGTATTATCAAGGATGATTTAGTGTGACCATCCTATTTCATTCAAAGGTTATATTCTAGAAAATATAAAATTCTTACTAAATTGTGTTCCATCTAAAGAAATCATGAAGAAACCATATGAGATGTGGTATGGGAAGCATCTTATATTTTATTTTGATTAATAATTGGAGTTGTGAATTTCTTGTATATTGATTGTATTTGGATAAAATTGACCCTAAGTCTGATAAATTCTTATTTATTTGTTATCCCAAGAATTTAAGGGAAATTATTTCTATAAACCTACTCAACACAAAGTGTTTGTGGCTAAAACTAGTTTTTTACTTGAGAAATAATTAATTAATCGAGGATTCAATAAGATAAAATTTGAACATGGATAAGTTTAAGACCAAAAAATAGGAAGTGTTCCTGATATAGAAGTTAATTTTTTTCCACATAGAGTTTTGGAAGAATAATTGGCTCAAGTTATATAAGAAAATTAAAGGTCTAGTAGGATTCATGAGGAACCCGAGAGATATGGAATTATCTTTTATAGTGATGATGATACAATATTAATAGAAGATAAGCCTACTTCATACCAAGAGGATATTAGGAGTTTTAATTCTAAGAAATGGTTAAAAACTAGAATCTGAAATGGACTCCATGTACACTAACCAAGTTTGGAACCTGGTAGATGCATTTAAAAGGGTAAGACCCTTTGGGTGAAATTAGGTTTTCTATAAGAAAAAATTATGTGGTTGGTATATTATCTACCTATAAATAATACCTAGTGTAAAATGGTTACTAAGGAATCCATGGTATTAATTATGAAGAAATATTTTCACATGTTGTAATGATGAAATCCATTTAGATTTTTCTATCCATGGAAACTCATTATGATCATGAGATATATAAAATGGATGTCAAAACCACATTCCTTAATGGGAATTTATCCAAGTAAGTGTATATGATATATTCTTAGTGTTTTGGGGTTCTAAATGATTCTTATAAGGTTTTCAAGATACAACATAACATTTATGGAATAAGCAATCTTTTCTGAGTTGGAATGTTTGGTTTGATGATGCAATAAAAGATTTTGGTTTCATCAAGAACGTGGATGATTATTATGAATATAATTAGGTTAGTGGGTTTATAATATTATTTTTAGTATTTTATATAGATGGCATAATTCTTATCAGAAATGATGTCATGACACTTCATTGTGTAAAGGTGTGGTAGGAAAAATTTGTCTCAATGAAAGAAATTGGTGAAACAGCCCACTTACTAGGTATGAAGATATATTGAGATATATATAAGAGGTTTTTTAGATTGTGTCAGAAAATATATATTGGTAATTTACTAAAATAGTTCATCATATAAAACTCCTAGAAATGTTCATTACTATTATTATATGGAATGCATCTTAGTGATATCTAGAACTATTCTAAAGTTTTAGAAAGTATGGAAAGGATTCCTTATAGATCCTCCATAAAATATATCATGTGTTTCATGTTGGTTACTTGATATAATGTCTCTTATTCTTTGAGTGTGAAAGGTAAATACCAATCCAATCCTAGTGATAGTCATTAGATTATGAATAACATCCTTATGTTCTTGATAAGGACAGAGGATATGTTCTTATTATTTATTGTAAAGGATAAGCTTTGTGCAAAGGGTTAAAATGATGATAGTTTATAATTCCAAAAATTTAATCTAATGTATCGATCTATAAAGGAAGTTAATTGGATAAATAAGTGAATTTATGAACATGGGGTGGTTATTAGCGTCAAGGGAAAATTATAACATCCTAAACTCCAAAAAACCTAGATCCGGTAATTATATTACATTATTAGTAGAAATTATAAGAGTTTTTTAAGGATTGAATAGTTTAGTAGTCTTGTAAGAGTAGATATATACATAAATTACACTTTAAAACATGAGATAAAACATAAAAAAAATTCAATAACATTATTATCCCTTCTATTATATCCATGAAAATTATACATAGACCTCCTCTAGGTTTACTAAGGAAAGGAAAACAAATCAGGGTGAGCTCAGATGATCAGTAATGAGTTTAATAAAATTGATTCTTATATAAAATATACCTGGAAAAAGTGATATGGAAAGAATAAATAAATAACATGAAGATATAGTCAACTAAAACTAAGGTCATTATATATCTCTTATAATAAAATAGAATATTGATAACAAAAATAATTGACCTCATACTGATGGAATTCATATTTCAAATATCAAAAAAATTCTTCCAATGAATTTTCTAAGACACTTTCCAATCTTGGGAACAGAAATACACCAATAGCCAGATTTTCTGTCTCATGATCCATATAAAATAATCAAGGTACTATATAATTTTGATCACCACTTTTCACTAGTTTAAGTTCAATGCATTCAACATAAGAGTCATCAAGACCTTTCAAATCATTCCCTAAGTAACCCCATACTGAATAAAACTTAGCTATCCATATATTGAGAAATATATACATCAAATAATTTCTAATTCAATAGAATAATGAACAAGTATATGAGAATATCACTTCTTCAACTTAGAATCCATGGGGTATCATCAAAGTAAAATGTAGTGCCCCTATCAAATAAATATATTGGAGTGAGCATATAAAATATTATTTGTTATCCATAGAAGATAGTAATTAGATTAAATAGAATTTATTTTTTGGTGACCAAAGAAATGGTAGAAAATTTATTTTATCATGGATCATTAAGAGTGTGTGAATATTCTAAACCATATCTCCTAGGACAGTCGCTCTAGGTGCATAGTCTTAGGACCAATCATCATGTCTCTGGGTGATTATTGAGTCAATTATCAATAATCAATTTTTAGGGTGATTAGACATAGGATAATATATTCTATAGAGTCATCTACTTCTCAGTATCTATATATTGATGTATTTTCTAGGAAATTAAACACACTTTTACTTGACAAAAACATAGAATGTTTTTCCACCATAGAAAATAAAATGCTTGAATCAAAGGATTATAAACGACAAATAATAATATAGACTTTTAAATCCATTAAATTTCATGGGTGTCATGGAAAAATTATTCCATGTAAATGTATTCACCATGCATAATAAAATAGGTGGTATGTACAACATGATTCCAAAAGAAAGAAAATTGGGATGAAAACCCCCACTTAAGTATTAGGTAGAAATTCAATCATAAAATCATAAAAAATATGGCTTATGTAACAGCCCAAGGATTTGAAAATAAGTTTAATATTGAATTCATGAAATAATGAGTCTCTACAAAATAACACTTTGTTATTAACTATCCAATTAACATAATTTTTCCAATTTTGTGTTTTGAATTTCAAAAATCTGATATGCACAGTTGCATTCAAGGTGATTTTAGAAGTCTATTAAAACAAACTTAAATTTTAGTGAATAGTAACTTATCCTTATGAATAGAAATGTACCCTTATGAATAGTAATATATTATTATGAATATTAACCTCACCCATGGATGTATAAATAAAATTTAGGCACATTATAAATGAAATAGAACATTTTATAGATTATTTATTAAGTATTAGAATTTTTTAAGTGATAAATATTTAATTAAAATTTTAAATTAATAAATGTATTTAAAATTCGATTTCATAAAATATTTTTTTTTCCAATTATTTTGGGATAATTTTATGAGGCCTTGGTTAATTTTTTAAAGTATTATAAAATCGGTTTTAAATTTAAATCTTGTATTTTTCAATTAAATAATGATTTTATTTAAAACTAAAATTTCACATATTTATAAAATTATTTTGTTATATTTTACTTCATTTTTGTATTCTAAATTTCAAAAAATGGTTATGGTGAATTTTTGGTATTTTTTTAAAATACTTCAATTTTAGGTGAATAGTAAAATACGATAATTTACGATAAATACTAAATACATGATTTATTGTGTCATAGGTTATTTAAGGAAGATTTAAGACCAATGGGTTCAAAATCACATGAAAATATTACTATTATTGGTCACAAGAATTAATACTATTGCTGGTCTTAAGCAAAATAATAAAATAAAAATTAAGATATTCAAAAATTACTCCTCTCCACCACTATAAAAATCCCCCTCGATCCTTCTTCTCTTCACTCCTGTCAAGCCTTGTTCCTTGTCAAAATTCTACCCAAATATCTCCCTAAGCTCCTACCCCACATCCATCAGCACTTTCTCTGATAAAAATTCCAAATCCTCTCCCCTAAAGAGGCTCTCAAAGAAGATTAATTCAAGAGGTAAATTCCTATTTTCAATTCTTTTACTTTATTATCAAGTTCCTTTGTTTTCTTTTCTCTACTCACCTATCCTCATCTAAATTTTATGAAAACTCCATTACTTTAAATGTAATTTAATTTTTTTATTATTATGGAATAATTTATTATCATCGCTCCTTTACCTTTATTTTATAATAGTAATAAAAAAACATCATTCGAGATGTGCTAATTTACCACATTCAAGGATGATGGGTTTTCAATTTCTATTACCATCTTTAATTCTGGTCATGAAACCATTATTATGGTTGATATGGACTAAAATATATATATTATGTCTCATATATGGTTCTTTAATCTTTTTTTACACGTGGTTTTGATTTATAAATCAAAATGAGTTTGTTGTGTACAAAAACCGCCAATTAACACAAATAGTTATCATTAAATAATTTATTGACTAATTCATCTTCACTCCAAGTAACCAAATGAAATTTACAACCATGTGACCTTATGTATTTTAACTAATAGCATATAACCTCAATTATGGACAACCATCATCATTTTACATGATTCTCTGCTCATGTATATATGTATACCGATCATGAAACAAACAGATCCAAACAATGAAATTGAACCTCTTAACCCATCAAAAAAGCCATGAATGAACTTATTAAGGTTATAATATATCAATTACATGTATATTACGTTTTTAAATTATTAATTAATGAACCTAAGTATGATTATTCTGGTCATTAAATCAAGTGGAGAACACATTCGGACATAAGGTTGGGGTTTCTTCATCTCACTTCCATTTTTGTGAGATATTTCGTATTCAATACTATTACTTGTGTATGGTGTATGTATACTTTATATTTATGTTTAAAATCATTAATATATTTATTTTAATTATATTCAATTTATTATTTTATTATTATTAATTTGGGGGCATATGATTCAACAGATTACAAAGTTGTAAGTATTTTCTACCCAAACCTCCATTTTCATTCGGGTTACTTTTATTCTCAACTCTCCTCAATGAAATTATTATTTATTCTTATTTAATTTTCATAAATTATATGTGAATGTTATATATATTTTTACCAATCATAATACTTATTTATTTTATTGGTAGTTACACTTTTTAAAATAATCTTTCAAAAATTCGTTCAAAATGCAAGCCTGATTCAAGGAGCTTCTCGAATTCTTACCTATTTTGATGTTTACTCTATAATCTATTTTAAGATAGAATTATATTTATATAATCACACATTTTAACATGAAAAAATATATTTTGGTTCATTTATAGTTTTATGAAAGAAAACACGCCTTTTCACTTTAAAATCTCTTTAAAGAATTCCTTAAACCGCACTAAAATGTTTTAATTCTAAAGCTTCTTTAAAAACACTTTTTACATGATTTCACTTTAGTGGGAAATCATTAATGCCAGAATTGTAATCTCAATGTACTTAACTTTTATTTTCTAGCATATACATGTTTAAAACCAGATTTATGACAAATACAAATGATTTTCCAAAATAACTCTTATTTCCAAAGTAAAATAGATTTCTTCCACCTGACTTTAACTTTTATGAGATATATGCCTTGTTAACAACTTATTATTTGAATTTGGTGTATATAATTCCCCTTGTAATTTCATATCAAGAGTCTCCTTATTCTCATGATATTCTAAGGTATTATGATTTGAATTTTTCACGGTGGTATGGGACACTTTGGAATGTTTACAGTTATTTCCTAAAGAATTTATCAATGGTCTAATTAAAAATGATATTTATTTATGTCAACATCCTTTGATGAATCTTGTACATCATAGAGATTTATATCTTATGAATTAATCTAAAATATGTTGTTTAATGGTGTCTTATTAGTTTGAATGTGGATGTTCTATCATGATACCATTCACCAACTTACTTTGAATGGTTAGTGTTTATGTTTAATATATGGGGAAAGTTATTTACATTTCATATGTTAGTTTAAATTTGAATGTATATCTTTTTTATGTTTATCCCCATACATAATAGGAATTAATTGGACTTATCAAGTGTCATGTGGGGCCTGCTATGGCACATCGATGCATCAGTAGGTCTCATAAGACAAACTATTGTCTTAGAACGAGGCCTTGAAAAAATAGATATTTATGGTCTTGGAACGAGGCCTTGACGGTATGGTTATGATGTCCCGCATTATGAATTATCTTTTTCTTAAGGTGGTTCCTCATTCTAAGACCAAGTCACAATTTAGTCAAAAGAAAACAAATTTTACATGAGTCTAAAAGATGTAATATTATTACAATTGTTATAATAAAGAGGGAGTAAATCATCAGGAAGGTCATCCAGCCAAGTTGTGTCGTGGTTGACTCCTTTATTCACAAGGCCATCACCAAACATATTCACTTCTTGAAATTCATTAGTGACTATGAATTTAGTCTTCTAAAGTAAAGAAAGACAGTTTATCCAACATGTAGTAAGAGGCCAGGCTATGTTCACCACACCATTCCAAATGGCCTGAACAATAAAAGTTGAATCACTTTCAATCCAAATGTTGCACCAACCATTTTGATTCACAGAGTCAATAGCATGGATAACACCCATCATTTCCGCTTCTAGAGATGAGGCAACACCACGACTTCCAAGGAAGCATCCAAGGCATTGACCAAGATAGTCTCTATAAATAGCACTGCAACTTGAAGGTCTCAGGTTTCCTTTAGAGGCACCATCAATATTCACTTTGATCCATCCTGTAAGAGAGGATTTCCAGAACACCTCAAAAGTGTGTCTATATTGTTTGTATATGCCATCAATTTGGAGATGAAAGAGGATCTCAAAGTCTCTGATAGAGTTGTCACAATAATCCTTTTGAATCAAGGCAGCAACTTGAATAGAAATAAGAATCCACATCTGACCTACATTAAGTCTAAATGAGAAATTATTATGAATTATCTCATTATGAAACTATTAATTGAAAGTTCATGTGGTTATTTGACTAGTATAATACCCATTATTATGCTTTATTATGGAATTATTTATTTATCTCTTATTCTGACAATAATATGTTCAAGTTTATTTTTAAGGGTGTGTGTTTTTAGTTATACACCATACTTAATGTTTTTGTTTATGATATCTTACATAGCATTGATTAGCCTTACAAATCATCTCAACTCACCCCTTTCTTATGTTTCATTTTCTAAATACATGAAGAATTTTATTATGAATGACCTATAGGGATAAAATTAGAGTTGTGTATGTTCCCAATAAAACTTATATGTTGTATTTCATTTAAAGTTTTAATGTTGAACCTATGTATGTATCTAGTTTTCCAAAACTACTAAACTACTCGGTCCTTCGGGATACAATTTTCTTATAAGCATGACAATTTATAGAAATAATACACTGGCTCTGGGCAACTGGGGTCAGGGTGTTAAAGTTGGTATCAAAGGAAGTTTAGTAGAAAACTTGGAAAGTAGATTTAGAAAATGTATATTAGGGGGAAAACCCTGAGATATTATTTAAGGATAAACATACAAGAACATCCTAGGATGTTGGTATGGAATAGATTATTTGGATTATTTTAGAAAATACATCCTTATTTGGATACTACAAGTGGACATGGTTCTGTCAAATATGTACCTAAGAGTAACAAATCCTACAATGAGTTTTAGGCTTGACCCGAGGTATCCTGGCCCATGAAAATGGGCCTTACTACACACCTGGATAAACACTCCCAAGGGATATTCTTAGGATAACTCAAATTTTATTTAAAATCTATTATGAATGATTTAAATGTAAATTTTTTCTCAAATAAAACATGATTATGATTATGAGATTATCTCTATGCATATAATTTCAATTTATGCCAAGTATTTTTCGAAGTTGTGATTATAAATTATGATTTATAACCTAATCTAGTGTATGTCATTATATATAAATGGCACCTAGAAAAAGGAATGAGAACTTCACCAATGCACATGATGAAAATAGTAAGAAGGGTCGTATCTCTTATGGTCTTAAGCCATCATTTTTAAGGAAGATAGTCTCCCAAGTATCCCCATAATATGAGGAAATAGTATCATGTGTTAACAAGATATATAAAGAATTCTATTAGTCATATGTATTTTAAGGGAATCAAGAAAATGAGAGGATATAAGAGAATAAGATGGATAAAGGGAAGAAGGGAAAGAAGGGTTTTCCCACATGTAATAACAGTAGAAAGAATCATCCTGGTAAATTATTGAAGGGAATGAGATTTTATTATAAGTGTGGATAAAAAGGAAACCAATTTCGAGATTGCAAGGGTAAGAAAAAGGTTTCTGATGTACAATTCTTTAACTACAAGTAGATGGGACACTATTTGATTCAATGTCCCAAGCGTTGAAGGAATATGACCCAAATGATGTTACTAGATAATGATCAAGTCATGATACTACTATAGATGAAGTGGAAGGATTAATATTCCTTGTTAAGAATCATGTCATTTGAATATTTTATCAGTGATGTATTTCTTATAAGAATTGTGGAATATATGAGGATCGTACTGCAGTACTATTTCATTAAGTATTTGAGGCCTTATAATGAAATGTACTAAGGATAAGTGACTTAGTAGAAAGTTAATATATTTGTAAAGTATATGGTTGAGGGAAACTCAACCCTAAATATATTCTGGATAATTAAGAAAATGATGAAGAAATTATTGATTTGTATTAGTATTGACTACCTCAAAACTAATTATTGTCTTGTAGACAAGTGGTCAATGATATCATTGATGGAGTGTATAACATTTTTTGATATAAGGAATATATCTAACAGAATGTGTAAGGATGAATACATTTTTGCGATAATTTTTTATGGTAATTTTAGTTATGACCATATTTCAAGAGGACACATGATGAAGATATTCACATGATTGGAATATAAAAATTTAGGTATGCATCATGTTGTTTAAAGGAAAATAAGGTAGAAGATGCATTGAGTAGGATGGATCATGGAGTTTTAAAAAAATGAGGATAGTCAAGGACCTCGTGTACATGGATCTAGTAAAGATTGATATTGGAATGATTCTAAAGTATTGGATCATGAGATTTTGTAAATTTAAACCAATTATAAAATGGTTTAAGTTGACCATTGTATGAGGTTTTTGAGTTTAAGGCCACCACATGATACAACCTATTCTAAGAGATGAAGTATAGATAGTTTAAGGCACAAACAAAGGATAGGATTGTGTTTATAAAATAAAAACGTATATTTATACTCTTATAAGAGTAGAATAATTCCTCAACTCTAGGAAAAGAGTCTTAAATAAAAATGTTTTCCTATTATCATATTGTTTTCATGATATCAATGAAATTTTTTATAACCGTATTTTATGATTTTGTGGTAATGATATTTTATCTGAGCATGTTATCTATCACTTTCCATCATAAAATAATGGATTGATTATTCTCCCATGATCATGTGGTCCAATTAGAATGTGTAGTTTTTTAGAAACTGGTGCATTTCCCTTTCCCTCTTATTAAAAGGATATTTTAACCATATTTCTGATATGGGTTTCCCACAAGGAAATTTTCAAGTATCAACCATTAACTTTTGAAGTTCAATTTCAAATTTTGAGGATGAAATTTTTGTAAGGAGGGTAGAATGTAACACCCAAAGTATTTGAAAATAAATTTAATATTGAATACATGAAACACTGAGTCTCTAAAAAACAAAAAAAAATTATAACCTAGTCAATGAACATAATTTTTCCACTTCTATGTTTTGAATTTCAGAAATCTGAAATACATGGTTGCGTTCAGGTTGATTTTTGGAATATGTTAGAAAAAACATAATTATTGGTGAATAGTAATATACCCTTATGAATAGAAATATACCTTTATGAATAGTAATATACCCTTAGAAATAGTAACCTCACCCATGTATGTATAAATAAATTTAGACACATTATAAATGAAATAGAACATTTTATAAATTATTAATTAAGTATTGGTATTTTTGTGAGTGATAAATATTTAATTACAGTTTTAAATTAATAAATGGATTTAAAATTCATTTTCATAGAATATGTTCCTAAATAAATTTTTTTTCCAATGATTTTGGAATAATTTTATGAGGCCTTGGTTAATTTTTGAAAGTATTACAAAATCAGTTTTAAATTTAAAATCTGTATTTATAAATTAAATAATGATTTTATATAAATATAAAAAATTTCATATTTAAAAAATTATTTTGATAAAATGGACTTCATTTTGGGACTCTACAAATCGAAAAATGGTTGTGGTGAATTTTTTTGATTTTTCTAAAATACTTCAATTTTAGGTGAATAGTAAAATACGATAATTTATGATAAATACTAAATACATGATTTGTTGAGTCATAGGTGATGTAAAGATGATGTAAGACCACTTGGTTCAAACTCAAATTCACATATTACTATTCTTGGTCACATTAATTAATACTATTGCTGGTCTAGATAAAAATAATAAAATAATGATTAAGATATTCGAAAATTAGTCTTCTCCCCCACTATACCCCCCCCCCCACTCCTTCTATTCACTCCTCTCAAGCCTTCTTAATTGTAAAAAATATTCCCAAATATCTCCCTAATCTCATACCCCACATCCAATATCCCTTGGTCACATAAAAAGACCAAATTCTCTCCCCTAAAGAGGCTCTCAAGGAAGATTAATTCAACAGCTAAATTCTTCTTTTCAATTCTTTTACTTTATTTTCAAGTTCCTTTGTTTTATTTTCTATCCTCACCTCTCCTAATCCAAATGTTTTGAAAAATCCAGTACCTTAAATGTACATTAATTTTTTTATGATATGGAATAAGTTATTATCATCTCTCCTTTACCCTTATTTTATGCTAGTAGTAAAGAAACACTACATGAGATGTGTTAATTTACCACATTCAATGTCGATGGGTTTTCAATTTCTATTATAGTCTTCAATTCTGGCCATGAAAACATTATTATGGTTTAACCAGACTATAATGTAATTATTATTTCTCATCTATGGTTCTGTAATCTTTCTGTACACATGGTTTTTATTTATAAATCAAAATGAGTTCATTGTGTTCCAAAACCGCCAATTAACCCAAACGGTTATCATTAAATAATTTATATAATGATTCATCTTAACTCTAAGTAACCAAATAAAATTTACAAACATGTAACCTTATATATATTCACTAATAACATATAACTTTAATTATGGACAGTCATCCTCATTTTACACGATTCTCTGTTCATGTATATAAGTATACCGATAATGAAACAAACGGACCCAGACAATGAAATTGAACCTATTAACCCATAAAAAAGGTAAAGAATGGACTTAATAAGGTTATAATAAATCAATTAAATGGAAATTAGGTTCTTTAATTATTAATTAATGAACCTAAATTTGATTATTCAGGTCATTAAGATCAAGTGTAGAACACCTTCGGACTAAAGGTAAGGGTTTCTTCATCTCACTTCCATTTTTGTGAGATATTCTATATTCACTACTATTACTTGTGTATGGAATATGCATACTTCCCATTTATGTTTCATATAATTAATATCTTTATTTTAAATATATTCAATCTATAATTTCATGATTATTAATTTTGGGTCATACAATTCAATTGATTACAAAGTTGTAAGTATTGTCTACCCGAACCTCCATTTTCATTCGGGTTGCTCTTATTATCTAATCACCTCAATGAAATTCTTATTTATTCTTATTTAATCCTCATAAATTATGTTTTGATGTTATATATTTGTTTACCAATCATAATCCTTCTTTATTTTATGGGGAGTTACATGTTTTAAAATTATCTTTCAAAAATTCTTTCGAAATGCAATCCCAATTCAAGGAACTTCTCAAATTCTTACCTATTTTTAAGTTCACTCTATAATCTATTTTAAGCTAGATTTATCTTTATAAAATCAAAAAAAAATTAACATGAAAAAGGTATTTTTGTTAATTTCTAGTTTTATGAAATTAAACATGCCTTTACGCTTTAAAATCTCTTTAATGAATTCTTTAAACCGCACTAAAATATTTTAATTCTAAATATTCTTTAAAAACACTTTTTTCATGATTTCACTTTAGTGGGATATCATTTATGCCTCAAATGTAATCTCAATGTCCTTAACTTTTATTTTCAACGATATACATGTTTAAAGCTATATTTATGACAAATATAAATTATTTTCCAAAATAACTCTTCTTTCTAAAGTAAAATAGATTTCTCCCACCTCACCTTCACTTTTATGAGATATATGTCTTGTTCACCACTTATTCCTTGCATGTGGTGTATGTATTGTCCCTTGGTATATCTTATCAAGAGTCTCCTTATTCTCATAATATTCTAAGGTATTATTATTTGAATGTTTCAAGGTGGTATGGGACACTTTGGGATGTTTAAGGATTATTTTCTAAAAAATTATCAATAGTCTCATTTAAAAATATCTTTATTTATGTTAACATCCTTTGATGAATCATGTATTTCATATAGGTTTATATATTATGATATCATATACAATATGTTATTGAAGATTAGTTTGAATTTGGATTTTCTATCTTGATACCATTCACCAATTTACTTCAAATGGTTAGTGTTTATGTTTAATATATGGGGAAAGTTTTTTAAATTTAATATGTTGGTTTAAATATGAATATATATGTTGTTTATGTTTATCCTCATTCATAAGAGGAATTAATTGGACTTAGTAAGTTTTTGGTGGGGCCTATTATATCCCCTCGGTGCATGAGTAGGTCTCATGAGACAAACTATGATCTTGGCATGAGGCCTTGAAAAAATGGATATTTATGGTCTTGGTACGAGGCCTTGATGATATGGTTATCATGTCCTGAATTATGCATTCCCTCATTATGAAACTAATAATTGAAAGTTCATGAGGTTATTAGACTAGTAGAATACCCATTATTATGCTTTATTATGGATTTATTTATTCATCTCTTATACCTACCACAACGTGTTCAAGTTTATTTTTAAAGGCATGTGTTTTTAGTTATTCACCATGCCTAATGTTTATGTTTATTATATTTTCTATTGTATTTCTTACCCTTACTAAGAATCTGAGCTCACCCCTTTCTTAGGTTTCATTTTCTCGAGACATGAAGAAGTTTATTATGAATGACATGTAGGGATAAACATAGAGTAGTGTATGTTCCCAATAAAACTTATATATTGTATTTTATTTCAAGTTTTAATTTTGAACCTATTTACGTATCTGGTTTTCCAAATCTACTAAACTACTCATTCCTTCAGGATATTACTTTCTTATAAGCATGACAATGTAATGAAATAATACACCAGCTCTATGAAACTAGGGTCAAGGCATTTCAACTTTAACATTATCTTTAAATACCATGAATAAATTAATTTCATGATATAACATCTCAAATAGTTATTATATAAACTACATAAATGAAATTATGTTTATATTACAAAAGATGTCTCAAAGAGAGGGATTTGAGATGGAAACCCCTTACCTCTTGTCCATGATTATATAAATGTACAGTAATATATTATATCATAAACATGTATATATATTAATAAATTAATTTTTAACCTTAATTATATCCATTTTCATTCATATTCTTCATAAATTTTCATTCTCTACCTGAATTCTTCTGATTTTCCACATCAATTGTTTATAGTTTTGATTGTTTGTACTAGTTTCATAATATAAATGTTAGTATTAATTATTATTTAAAATTTCACTATTTATAGTTCATTAAAATTACATTTAGGTATTATTTAAAATAGTTTATGATTTTTAAAACCCCTTTCATGGGTGTTTTATACCTTTCCTTGAAGATGAAGTCGATAATAAGCATGTTTTGGTGACTTTTGATGAACAGAGCGTGTTTCCTTAATTAATGAATTATATGTTGATATAATATATATAGAACCAAAAAAATACTTATTTAAACATTTTAATCATGGTATTACCTTAATGATGTTTCAATAATCATTCTTGGTATAAATTCAAATTATTACTCAAGTAGGTCGTTAAACCGACCTAAACATGAAAATACCCTGATTTAAAGAATGTTTAAGATGTGAATTTGTAATAGTATCATTATATGAGAATAATGATGATATTATTTGGTTTTTATTAGTTATATATATCATAATAATAAGGAATTATAATAATAAGTAAGGCATAATAAAAAAAATTACAAAAATTGAATAAAATATTATCCACTTTGTACACTTACTTAAAATGCTTAAAATAAAGAAGATATTATGTTAATCATATGATTAATAGGTTTTAAAATTAATCCTAATATAACCTTAATGTTATCATAAACATCATATTTATCATTTAATACCATCATTTTAACCAACCTTGTAAATCAGTGTAGGAAAACGAAAAAAAATAAAATTATGGAGGTGGTAGTCCACACAACGCATGAATAGCGGTTTTTTAATAGATGGGGTATATGAATAAATAGTGAAAATACCCTTGATATAGTAACATTAAAATATAATAATTATAATAATTTTATTATATTACTATGTATATAATAAATTTGAAAAAATATAATTAAGAGGGAAAGGGTAACTAATTGATAATACACGCATTAGCGACTTGAAGTTTCTTTGAAAGTCTCCTTGGAAATTAGAGAATTATGCGAAGTAATGTTGAAAAAAATATTTTGAAAGTGTTAAAGGGTTATAGTGAGATAAAAATGGAATATTTTAAAGTTTAAATTCTAATTATAGTTTATTATTTAAGTGGTGAAGATGTTTCCCTTTTATAAGTGAAGAAAAGGGTAGTTTTGGGAGTAACCCTTACATTTTCAATAATATAAGGTTTATATTTAAGTTTTAAATGCCATAAAATGGAAAAAAGAGGAGTGTAAAAGGATTTTGGGTCGAAACTCACCTAAACCACTCTTTTTTAGATATCTTTTAGTGTTTTATGATTTTTTTTGTTTTAACTTTTTCACTTTTACATTAGTTTACTTTTACCTTGGTAATTAATTTATAACCTTAGTAATTAATTTTAATCAAAAAGATTAAGATTGAACATTTTACCTAATTTGATACTACTAATTTAAAATTTAAAAAAATTAATAAAATATTATTTCTAAAGGTTTGAATATTTAGTTTTAAAATTAATACACATAATCACATAAAAATAGTTTTTTGAAAAAGAACATTTTTAATATTTAAATATATATATATATAATATAAAATTATATTGGATATTATATTTAATAAAATAAATTAATTTATTATAGAACATATAAATCATATTGGGTTTTTAAGGTAATAAAAAAACAAACATCCCTTGAAAATACTTGATTCGATGAAAAGACTAAAAAATAGCTTTTATATTAATATAACATTTTATTAGTTCTAAAAATGTTTTCCATAGGATTTCTAAGTTCAAATATTATTTTAAAATGTATAATGTTATTCCTTAAATTAATATTTTATTTCTTAAATGGTTTTATAAATTTATAGTTCATTCATATATAATGGTGAATTTATTCAAATTATATGTACTGTGAAAACCATAAATTTCTACTAAAAATAAACCTTTTCAGAAAAAAGAACTAAAATTCATAGTAAACTAATTTAGATATTATGATACCAAAATGGTATTAGTTTGGCCTATTTTAAATTCTAAATTTTAACTTTTAAACAAATTCTTGAATAAACTGCCTTTAAATGGCATTTTTTACATTAGTTTTAGGATGTAGCATTTACCTATTATAGTAGCATCTTGGTTATTACATTCCCCCTATTCCATAATTCCATCCTTGAAATCAGGGTATATATTAACTATTGAATAAATGTGGATACTTCTTCCTTATAGCTTCTTCAGGTTCTCAGGTTTCCTCTTCTAATTTTTTATTTATCCAAAGGACTTTCACCAAATGAGTTTTCCAATTCCACAATATGTTCTCTCTCATGAAAAAAATCTGGATAGGATCCTCATTATAAGAAAAAAATTTCTCCAACTCTATTCTCGTATAAATGAACACATGTGTTGGATATGGTATGTATTTCCGTAGTAATGAAACATGGAAGATGTTGTTTACTTTATAAAGTTTGGGCAGCATAGTCAATTAGAAAGATATAGTCCCAAATATTTCTTATATTTCAAAATACCCAATTTACCTAGGGATTAACTTCCCCTTTTTAAAAATCTTACAACTCCCTTAAATGGTGAAACCACTAAGATTACAAGATCCCTAATGTGAAATTACAATTATTTCCTTTGATTATTAGTGTAACTCTTTTTTCTACTCTATGATGCTTTAATATAATCCTAAATAGTTTATATTTTAATAGTCATATCCTCCATGAGTTCTGTTCAAACTAACATTATTTCTCCAAATTCTTCCTAATAGGTTGGAGTTAGATATATACTCATATACAATGATTTGTATGGTTCTATCTAGATTCTTGAATTGAAACTATTATTTTATGAAAATTACATCAATGGTAGATATTAATCCCACATACCTTAGAAGTCAAGAGAACATAATCTTAGTATGTATTCCAAATTTTGGATGGTTCTTTCATATAACACAATAACCTGGGGATGATAGGTGGTACTTAAATGTATTTTAGTGTTGATATCCCTTAGAATACTCTTCCATAATTTCAATGTGAACTATGGGTGATGGTCAGATATAATGGATAGATCTTCCCTATGAAGCCTTAGTATTCCATTGATATAGATTCGAGAATGGAAACCAATGGGAAAATATTCTTTGCCCGAATGGCCCAAAGGCCTTCATTTTTGTTGATTTTTGATAACCCCCCTTTCAAGGGATGAGGGTAAACCCTTACAATGTTTATAGGCTTATAGATTACATTGTTTGTAGGCTTGTAGGCATTACAGAACCCATAGGTCTTAAGAAAATCATACAAACTATGAATACATGAAACCTCCCCTCCCTAGCATCTTCATTGTGATCAGATCTCCACCTTTGCATGGATGTTTGGCTATTTTTCCTGTATAGAGATGCACAGTCTCAATACCGATGGAAATTTTATACCCTCTCATTCTTCCAAATTTTTTAGCCCTACTCTGGTTAATTCTTCTTGCTCTTGAATCCTCCTTTGGAGCTGGTTCCTTATATAATCTCTTTGGTCATCTACATATCAGGTGGCCATGAAGGCCTTGATGTGGCCTGAAGGCCTTGATATGGCCTGAAGGCCTTAAAGGTGGCCCGAAATCCTTACTAACCCGAAGGCCTAGGTGGCCCATAGGCCTTAAGGACTCCAAGCCTAAACTAGGTGGACTAAGGTGAATAGTTTTAGTTTCTACAGTACTGAAAAGTACATACTATAGTAACTGGTATAGTGCCTACTGTAGTACCCGCATAGTACTGCTACAGTGCCTTCTACAGTGCTGCTATAGTACCCGAAATTATGCCTCTGTCTGGTTTCAAACCTGCATCTCATGGATGCACTTAGAGGGACCTCACCAACTAGGTTGAGGCTCATGTATAGGGTTAAATCTTATCTTATTTCTAAGAAATGAGTAGACTTGGTAAGATGATCAATGATGACTCATATAACGTCATTTTTTTCTAGGAATCTTTGGGAGTCCAATGAAAAATTCCATAGTAACATTGTCCCATTCCCATATGGGTATAGGAAGAGGTTATATAACTCCCTTAGGATTTTATCTCTAATTCTTTACCTACAAGAATATTAATCATATAAAAACACAATCCCCAATTTTTCACTTCATACCATCTCACCAAAAATGTTCACTTAAATCCCTATACATATTTTTTATTCTAGAGTATATATTGAAATTTGAGCTATGTGCTTTATTCAATAGTTCCCTTTTCAACTCTAGTATGGATGGAACATATAACCTCTTCCCAAACATCAATACTCCATCTTTACAAATTAATTATATCAATTTCCCATCATTCATAGCTTTGATATTCCATTGTAAGTTCTCATCATCCTATTGGGAATTCTCTATCCTTTATATTAATATGTTTTATAAATTTCTTATAAAATGAATGATGGATCACCTTTCCTAAAAATTACCATATCCATCATTACTAGGTCTTTATATATGTGGTCCATTTTAATCCTTATCATGGTCATAACTCCATGGTCCCTCCTACTCAATGCATCAACCACCTTTTTTACTTCCCAGGGTGGAAGTGTATTGAGTTGTCATAGTCCTTGAGTGGTTCTAAAAATATTTTTTCCCTTATGTTAATATCCTTATGCGAGAATATATAATTAAAACTCTTATGGTATGTATATATCTCACATATTTCACCATAGAGGTAGTGTCTCTGTATTTTATAAGAAAATATTATAGTTGTCAGCTCAAGGTCGTGAGTTGGATAATTTTGTTCATGGTTTTTCAATTACCTTTATGCATTGGAAATCAGGATATCATTCTACATAAGGACATGACCAAGTCCTTTACTTGATGAATCACTATAAATTACAAAACCTAATTTACCTAATGGTAGGATTGAAACTAGTGCATTAATCATTCTTATTTTCTACTCTTAAAAAATTTCCTTACATTCCCTTAACCGTGTTAATTTTTCCCCTTTATGTGTTAACTTGGTTAACAGTTAGTTCAATCGGGAAAAATATTTAAAAAACTACCAAGAGTAACTTGTTGAGCCATAATTCATACATACCATACTTCCCATATAATTATTTTTTTATGAGGGTCTCTAAAATTGTTTTTAGATTAATCTAATTCTATTCATATCTCTTAGAGTATATCAAGATATAATCAATGAATACTATAACAAATTTATCAAGATAATCCTTTAAAAAGTTATTAATAAAATAAATAAGGACAATAGGTGAATTATTCAATCAAAAAGGCATTATCATTAACTCATAATTTCCATACCTTATTTGAAATTTTTTCTTTCGTATATCATCCTTCTTCACCCTTAGCTGATGATAACCATAGTAGAGATAAATATTTGAAACATATTGGGATCATTAAAGTTGATAAAGTAATTCATCAATGTGTGTCAAAGGATACTTATTCTTTATATTTATGGAGTTTATCTACCTAAAATTGATGCACAATCACATGGACACATCCTTTTTTCATGAATAAAATAGGGGATTTGCATAGTGAAATTCTAAGGCATATAAATCCCTTGTCTCTAAACTACTTAAATTGTTTCTTTAACTCTACAAAATCCACTCATTCCATTCTATAAGGATTTTTATATATGGGTATTTCATCAAGAATGAGTTCAATGGAGAACTCAACTTCATGATATGGTGGATGACTAGGTAATTCATCTAAAAAAATATCAATGAAATTTTATACCATGGGTACATTCTCTATTCTTAGGATTACTTACTCATCCATAGATTACTCTTTATCTTCCTCATTACCAATAATTTAATTAAAGATAGATAATAGGGGAGGATCCGAACATGATTTAAATTAAGAATTTTCCCTATAAAAACAATAGATTTCACTTCACCTTTATAAATCATAATCTCCTTATCTTGGTAATAATTTTTTTCATTATACATTGAAATCCAATCCATATGAAAGATCATATAAAATAACACCATATTTATATTAACTAAGATTTCAAATAAGGTACTCACATGAATCATAATTTAAACTACCAAATATATCTTTGTTTTCATAAGAATCCCACTTGGTGACTTAATTTATAACTCCATTACTAGGGGTATAGGAAAAAATCTAATATTTTTTTTAAATAGGGAAGATATAAAAGTTTTCAAAGATCTAGAATCAAATAAAACATTATATAACTTTTATGACATGATCAAAGTACTCGTCACCATGTCATTAGTAACTTTGAATAAAATTATGTTAATCGTAAAAGATTAACCTTTCTACCTTGTCCTTTTATAAAGAAAATTACCTTGATATTTAGATAATTGGTTCTCATAATGTCCCTTATCTTTATAGTTAAATAATTTAACATCAATATATTAAACATTTCTTATACATTAGTGATCTTGATGGACATTTTCTCTGCACTTGTAATAAACTTATGTTCCATTTATATAATCCACATGTTGCTTATTCCCATAGTTATCACACATGGTAAATCTTATATATCATTTTATACACTTTTTTGCATTTTTATTCCCATGATTTTTAGTTTTCCTATTTTTCTCCTAATTTCCCTGGAATAAATACATTCTGGGGAACTCCTTTTATATTTTAATGGTCCTTGAGACTATATCCTCATATGATGAAAATGTTTAAGAGGACAATAGAATTTTAAGTCTTAGATTAACCCATTGAAGAAATTATCAATCATTATTTTTGTTCTACATACATAGTTTATAGTATTCCTAGATAACCTTCTAAATTTAGCCTCATACTCAACAATATTTTTATCCTCTTTTTTTCTAAGAATGAGGAACTACCTTAACATTTCTAGTCTTTTGTCATGTGGAAAGTATTTTTCATATAATACCTCACTGAATGTTTCATATTCCATGCATTTGATATCATATTCTTTTTTAGAGTTTTGAATTATAAAATTTCATTATTCTGAATCTCCCTTCAAATGATAGACCACATGATGACTTTTTCCTTTTTAACTAATTCCCAAAGAAATATAGCTAGAGACTTGATCCATTGTTCAACTACAAAAGTATTACTAGTTCCACTGAATATTGGAGGATTTTGTCACATGAAGTGATAGAACACAGTTACACCATGTTGTGGATCAGAAGGATGTTCTATAAGGGAAAGATTATTTTTCATAACCTAGGTCAATTCCTCAATATGGTTATGGAATAATATTACTTAACTCTAGCTTCAGTAACTTATTCAGTGGGAATATCTTGGAATTGACTATGGGTATTGATATGGTCCCCATTTCTCCCATTATTCACCATATTTCTACCATGGAATACACATAATTATCTCATAATATTAATTGTAAAATACAATTACTATTAACTTTTTTAGAATATTACCTATAAGTATTGATGGAAATTCATAATACTTATGTTATATTACTTGGTCAATCTAAATCTAATCCCCAAGGTTTCTACTAAAATTCCTTTGATACCAACTGTAACATCCTAGACTCCAAAAACTCACAGATGGTAGTTAAATTACATTATTAGTACAAAGTACATGATTTCTTGAATGATATAATAGTTTAGTAGTCTTGGAAAACTAGACATTTTCATACATTATACTTCAAAACAATAGAAAACCATGAAAAAATTTCAATAACATATTATCCCTTTTATCATATCCCTTAAAATTATACATTTTCCTCATTTAGGTTTCCTAAAGAAAGGAAAACAAATAAGGGTGATCTCAAATTATAAATAAGGATTTTTATAAAACGTAATCTTACATAACATAAACATGGAATAATTTATATATAAAGAATATATAAACAGCATGAATCCATAATCAAATAAAATTTAGGGAATTCTATATCAATGAAAATAAAATAAAACATGGATAAAAATAATCATTGATCTCATACTGATGGAATGCATAATATCATATATCAAAAACTTGTTGTCAATTCCTTTTCCTAAGACACTTTATTGTCATACAAAGAGGAATACACTAAAAACGTTTTTTACCTCATGAGTTATGTTGATGCATTGAGGGTCTATATAATTTCAGGCCCCAATCTTCACATGTTTAAGTATAATTTAGTCACCATAAGAATCATAAATAACTTTCATACCATTCCTTAATGAACCTCGTACTAAATAAAATTTAGTTATATATATATTGATAAATAAAGACATTGAATAATTTTTAATTCAATAGAATGATGTTGATTTCTAGGAGAAAATTCCTTAATCAACTTGGAAGTCATAGGGTATCATCAAAGTAACATAAATTAATTTTATAAAAGAAATATAGTGGCGAAGTTAAATAAGATGTACTAGATTATATATAGAGGATAGAAATTGTATTCAATATATTTCACTAGTTGGAGACCAAGTAAATGGTAGGAAAAAACCTTTATCATGGTTCATTAAGAGCATGTGAATACTCCAAAGCATATCCCATAAGAGTTTCTCATAAATTGTGTATTATTAGTCTCACTCATCAAGAATTAGGGTGATGATTGATTAAATGATCAAACAACCCTTTTTAGAGTGATTACCCCTCAGTGCATCAATTTTATAGCCACATCCACTTTCTAGTATCCAGATAGGGATATATTTGTTAGAAAATTTCACACTTTTATTTTTATAAAATTTAGGATGAGTTTTCCACCATGGAAAATGTAATGACCCTAAACCCAGTAACCCAAATATGGTGCCTAATTTATTACATTTTCTTAGATACAATGGGCCAAATCTAGAAGAAACAATCTGTTAAGAAATTTTGGAGAACTAAACACATACATTATACCCATTTTACATTTAGGATATAAAATAAAACATGATAAAAAAATTATCAAGATACTTGAAATTAATTCAAAGGATTTATATTTAGAACCTAGGTAAATAAAATAAAATAAAGGTAATATCCAATGCTTGGTAAGGGTTGCATACAGTGGAAGCTATCATGAATAAATAAAGAATAATCTGTGTGGAAAGGTAAATAACTAAACACATGTGTAATTTAATCAATAACATTATTATCATGATTAGAAAAAACATAATCAATATGGTAAGATAAATAACTAAACACATATTTCATTTAATCAATAAACTAAAAATTAAATAAATTCAGAGATAATATCATAGAAAAAATATCGTGGATAATAATAATAACTGAATTATCAATGAAGTAGATGATTAATTATTGGACATAATGATCTTTAAAATCATGATACCTATACTTTTAAGTTATTTCACAATATATTTTAAAAATACTAGATAAAAACCAATCTTATTTGGCCAAATTATTTGTCTCATGAGACCTATTGATGTATAGGGGCTATTTATAACCAGGCACCACCCATATCTGCATGTCCAAATCATTCCTCATATATCGAATAATAGATTTAATTAATTAATAATATTTATTATCAATAAATATACACATTTATTAAATAAAATTTATTTATTAATATTTCCTCATTTAATCAAATAACTCTCAAAGTGAACAACGTATGTAAGAATTGTATACAGTTTAGGAAATATTTATATCTATGATACAAATAATATGGATAACCTTGAATTGAAACATTATCCATAATTAAAAAATATTTATTCAAGTTAAATACCTAAAAGGGTAAGTATATACACCATGTAAAAGTGAATTGGTTCATATTAACAAAAAAATCTAAATGAAAAGGAAATTGAGAATAAATCCATTACAATGATCATAACAATGAAGTGAGAATTAATAAACGAATAGATTATGTGTATAGAATTTAAATATACTTAGATCAAGAATAAATACAATATAATATAATTAAAATTCATTATACACATAATTTTAGAATATCAAAGGAAAACAAAGAATTAATATAACCTAATGAAAAGAAATTGAGTTATGAAATTTATTACCACTTAGTAACATTAATGTCAAATCCCCATGGATGAAATGATTAAATTAAAACCTAAAATAAAATTAATTATTAATGAATATTGTTATTACATGTCAAAGGTTAATTATATACACTATATAAAATAAATTATGTACATAAAATTACAATATTCATCGACAAATAGAAATTGAGATAGAGTCCCCTACCACATGCTTCCTTTTAGTTGAATGTAATTTAACCTCCTATATAATGGTTTTAATAATGTTATTAATTTATAAAAATAACAATACTAATATCTATATTATCATATATTATCCTATTGTAACATTTTACCATCCATTTGTTAATAATATTTCATTATTTTCATTATTTTGGGTGTTAATTGCCTTGTTTTCTCATACGTGTTTTGTAATGAGAGTTATAGTTCTTGAACATTAAATCATCTCCGTAATTATAATAATGTTATAAATATAATATTTACTCAGTGTATACATTATTATATCCACTCTTTATTTTTTGTACATGGAAAATGAATCGCATCGCTTCATGGAGATAGTAGATTATACGTACGCATAAGCGACGATATTATTCCCTTAATGAGTGAAACGGTACGAAAGTGGGTGATATATTAATCTTAAATAATTTATATTATTTAATATATAGTAAATGTATTCATTAAATTTATCCTTATTACGTTTCTTGTAAAGTACAATTGAAAAACAAATCACATTGCTTCGCAAGGCGATAGTCCACCGTACATATGAGCGACATTATCATATTTTAAACAAAATGGAAGGTAAGAATGTAATACCCCAGAATGATAAAGGGTTAAATGTTTAAATGATATGACTTATGTCAATAAGGTGCACCTTTCTTTTTAGGAGCCTATATAATTATAACTCCACATTTATGTGTGCTTGGCTTGGAGTAGTGATCAAGATGAGTGAACTTCTGGGATGTTTCACAAGATGTGTGTGAGTGAGGAAAAAGCACATTGGAAAGGACATGTGTTGGACTGTAGGGACTGTAATTAGTCAGATAACCCTTTTGGGAACATGGATGGGCCCCAAAGTGGGGACCACATGTCTGTGGAGTAATTGGTGGTACCCGGCAGGCTAGGACCTGACGACTATGTTAAGGCGGGTGTCTATGTTGTCATCGGGACCTAGTTGTTACATTTGGTATCAGAGGAGGAACCCATCCTTAAGTGCGGTGAAATGAATGGGTTTAGATGTAGGTCTCACAATGAGGATGTTTTTCACTAAAGGGGGGTTGATGCAACACCCCACAATGATAAAGGGTTAAATGAATAAATGATATAACTCATGTCAACAAGGCGCACCATCCTTTTCGGGAGCCTATCTAATTAGAACTCTGTAATTAAGTGTGTTTGTCCTGGGGTAGTGATTAGGATTGGTGGTACCTGGTGGGCTAGGACCTGAAGGCCATGTTAATGTGGGGTGTCTGTGCTGTCACCGAGGACCCGGTTGTTACATTTGGTACTAGAGAAGGAACCGAGACTTAAGTGTGGTTCACTGCATTGGTTGAGATGTTAGGACCACAACGAGGATGTTGTGCTCTAAAGGGGGTGAATGTAACACCCCATAATGATAAAGGATTAAATTAATAAATGATATGACTCATGTCAACAAGTTTCACCTTCCTTTTCAGGATCCTTTCTAATTAGAACTCCACAGTTAAATGTTCTTGTCCTAGAGTAGTGATCAGGACGAGTGACCTTTTGGGAAGTTTCCCAGGGTGTGTGTGAGTGAGGTAAAAGCACACTGTAAAGGGCATGTGTTGACCTGTGGGGACTATCATTAGTCAGATTACCTTTTCGGGAATGTGGTTGGGCCCTAGGGTGGGGACCATGTGTCTGTGGGGCAATTGGTGGTACCTGGCGGGCCAGGACCTGATGGCTATGTTAAGGCGGGGTGGCAGTGCTGTCATTGGGACCTGGTTGTTACAAAGAAGGTATAAGAGATATTATAATTAAATAAGTTTAATAATATTATAAATATAATATACATTTTCTAAATCCATCATTATATTCATCCCTGAAAGGTTGTGATGGAAAATGAATTATATCAGTTCGTGAGGCTGTAGTTTGTCGATCACACGATCTACAGTTTTGTTTCCCATTTGATGGAAGAGGAGAAGGATATGTGTTATAAAATTTAAATAATAACATATTTTTATATGGTATATACTTGTTTTATTATATTTTCATGATTAAATAGTATTTTATATAGTTTGAAGAAGAAATAAAATAAAAAAACTCGTTTAAGAAAGGCACCTCTCCTTCGGGGAACTTCTTTTGGTGTGCACCAAAATCCTTCATAGAATGTCATTATGATAAAAAAATAGATCTAGGATGATTTATGGATTTAATTAAGTTATTTAGGTTGGTGTTTTCTAATCCAAATATATTTTTAAGTGTGAATAGGGGAGGAGAGGGGGTGGCCTTTTATAGGTGAGGGAGAAGACACACATGGAACTTTTAAAAGAATCAATTACAGTGAAATTTTTATCATGTAAAAATCATCAAAAATAGATTTATAGAGACCCTTATAGGTTATAATGTCTAAATATTTCTACAAAATGGGTTTTGGTATAGTTTTTAGTTCATTTTTAACCCTTATCTTCTTAGTTTAACCTCGATAAACCCATTTTTACTTTAACTATGGTAATTATTTTTTACTATTTTCACTATTAAATTTGGTAAAAAAATAAATTGACATTATTATATAATATAAATTATTATAATTCAAAATATGGAATCTATTTTTCTAAATTCAATTCACATAATTTTCATAATCTAATTTAAAATCTTACTCGCAGATGCGGTGAAAAAACGGGTTTTCAAAGAGAAAATTCTCATAATTATAGAAGGTTTTAATATAAAAATTAAATATAATATTGATTCCAATTATATAAATTGTATTTATTATAATATAATTTTACTTATTTTACTTCAAAAACAATTTTAAATATAATTTAAATTCATAAATAATTCAAATTAAAAGGTAGTTTTCAAAAAAAATCGAGATTTACCACAATTTATCAAAAAATGAAAACTTCTAAAAAAATACATAAAATTAACCCTAAGATAATTTTTATATGATTATTTATAAAATTAAGTTCATTTTATCTAATAAATTTTATAAAAGTTTCAAAATATAATTTTATCATAAGTGTGCAAGAAGCGATAAAACTGTTTTCTTTAAAAAAGAATAGTTTTTCATATTACATTTCTTTTCCTATAAAATTATTATTATTTTATATATAATAAATAGATATATATTTAATTTATTTTATACATTTATAAACCATATTATTTTTATGATTTATTTATCACAATTCATACCTGCCAACTTAAATTCTAGGTTATAATGGTCATGCTTAAATAATATTTTAATAGAATATTTTCATTTAAACTCAGTGTTGCATGAAACATAAGATATCGAAGTGATTGAATTTATTAAAAAATAAATATTTAACAAAATATAAATATGATACAGTCTTCCCTATGACAAAAATTTCATCCTTGAATATTTTTATATTACCTTCTAAACAGATGAGGGTAGTTCTTCTTCATAACATCGTTTAGTTCCCACATTGCTTCCTCCATTTTTGATTTCTTAAAAGTACCTTTACCAGATGATTCATATGATTCCTAGATAACTTCTCTATAATTTCAAGAATATTTATTGTTTCTTCATATTAATATATATCATTTTTCAATTCTATTTCATCATAGGTGAGCACATGGATTGGTTATGGCATGTACTTCCTTAATAATGATATATAAAATGCATCATGTTCTTTTGAGAGATTTGGTGGCATTTATGAATGATATGAAATAGATCTATTTATTTCAAGGATTTAAAAGGGTCTAATTTACCTAGGTTACATTTTCCCTTTCTTACCAAACCTTATAACACCCTTCCATGGAGATAGTTTCAAGAATACATAATCTCCCACTTTTAATTCCAAATCATTCCTCTAATTATTGCCATAACTATTTTTGACTACTTTGAGCTTATTTAATGTGATCCTAAATAGAACTTTAAATTCTTTTTTTCTCTTCAAAAATTTATGGGCCTATAATTTTCTTTTCAGAAAATTTATCCCAATAAGTTGGAGTACAATATCACTTTCCATATAATGCTTCATAGGGTGTCATTTGAATACTTGAATGGAAAATATTGTTATAAGAAAACTATACCAAAGATAAATATTGATCTCACATACATTGAAATTCAATTTATTATTAAATAAACACATCTTCCATTTTTTTAATAGTCCTTTTAAATTTTTCTTCAATTTTAATATGGTAGGCAGTGCCCAAATGAAGCTCAGTATCAAGAGCCTTCTAAAGATTCTTCTAGAATGTTGATGTAAAATGGAGATCATAATCAAAAAAGATCAAAATTAGTTCACCGTGAAATCTTAAAAATTCATTGATATATATCCTTTAGAAGAAATAAAAAGTTAATCTTATCTTATAGTATCTAAATGTGCCGATTTGGTTAGGTGGTCAATGATAACCCATATTGCATCATTTTTTCTAGCAGTCTTTGGCATTCCTATGATAAATTCCATAGTAATTCCATCACATTTTTATATATGTATGGGAATAGGTTTCATGAATCCTATAGGATTATATATAAAATATTTAACTTGTTAAAAAACCAAACATCTGGACAAATAATCATCGATTTTCCACTTCATGTCATCCCACCAAAAATGTTCTCTTAAATTTCTATACATTTTTGTACTACATGGTGTATAGAGAAATTTAAGTTATGAGAATAATCACACAATTAAATTTTTTACAAGGTATAAATGTAACACATAATAACTTTCTAAATTTTAGTTCACAAACAAAGTCTATTAATTTCCCATCATTCATATCTTTAATTTTCTTCTGAAAGTTCTCACCATCAGATTGATAACTTTTTATCTCTTCTAATAAAGATGATTTTTCAATAATTTGAAAATTTTGTGATGTCTCTCATAACTTAATAATTATAATATCCATATTTACTAAATTCATGAATATAGTATCTCTCTTAATACTCATTTGGGTCATAACTCCATGATCTTCCTTACTCAATGCATTCACTACCTTATTTTCTTTCTCTATGTGGTGGTGCATTGAGTAATCACAATATTTCAGTATCTAAAGTCATTTACTTTGTCTCATATTGATATATTTCTATGAAAATATCTTTTTTAGGATTTTATAATCTATATATATATCACATCTTTCACCATAGTGAAAATTTCTCTATATCTTCAAAGAAAATATTACATTTACCAACTTAAGATCACAGGTTGGATAGTTCTATTCATGAGTCTTTAATTTTCTTGATTCATATGCAATAAATTTATCATTTTTTATTATAAAACAACCAATACCCTTCTTTAATGAATCACTATATATCAAAAACCCATCATTTCCATATATTAGAGTCAAAATTATAGCATTGACCAATCTCCTATTTAATTTATCAAAACATTATTAACATTTTTTTCAAATAAACATAACCCCTTTACATGTAAGCTTGGTTAATAGGTTAGATAATTAGGAAACATTATCAATAAACTACCAATATTAACCTACCAACCCAATTAAACTACATACCTCAGTTAAGTTCATTAGTGTTGGCCATTCTCTGACTGCCTTTGTTGTAACACCCTAAGAATTTATGAAATTTTTTATTTAAAATATATTTAACTACTTTGATAGATTTCATTACAAAAACCATGAGTTTAAGAGAAATGTGACTTAATATATGTTAAATTGGCGGTTATAAATAGTAATAACTACTTTATTAATTATATACAAAGTCCCTATGCAATATAAATACCTAGTAATTAATCCATAAATTTTTAGTAATGTCATTTTATTCTTCAAAAAATATGTTTTATTCAAAAATTAATTTTTATATATTTTTTTGATAAAATAATATGATTATTTTTGTAACTTTTAGATATTATATTTTATAAAATTAAATTCATTTTTGAAACCAAATATCAAAATTATCTTTTGGCTAAATTTTAATATTTTTCTGAAAAGGTTGATTTTTCAGTGAATAGGGAAAATACCAATTTTTATAAACCATTCATCTTTATTTTCATATAAATTATCATTATTATTTAAATTTTATCTCAAATTAACATAATTTTTATTTAATTCTGTATAATTTAATTAACATTATTTGAATCATTATTATGCCTTATTTTAGTAAAAGTACATTTTTGCACTTAAAAACTCATTTTCTAAAAACTATTTTTTGTTGAATTTTACAAATTTATATTAAAAGTAATTTCTACCAGTTAAATAAATTTAATCTTGAAATTTTATCACATATTTATGATCATTAGGTTTAAATTTGGTAAATAGGACCCTTTTATTTTTTGTCAATATGAACAGTAACTATGGTTAAATCTATCATCATGGTAAAGTGTAAATCTAGTTAATCTAAGTTAAAACTAAGTGATATGACCATAATAATTCTTCTAAATTATTATTTAATGAATTATATATTTAAATTAACACATAATGTTTTAAATTGAGTTATTTAATGGATATTTTCCCATGAAAATAACTTATATATTATTTAAACCAAAGGAAGTGGCAAAATGCTCCACTCTTAGTTTTAAATATCATTCATGTGTTCACATAAGGAAAAAAATACTTGTAAATGAATATTACTATTAATTTTTATCTTAATTAAATTAAATCCATGATGAAAATTTATTTAAAAAAAATTAATTAATCAATTATCTTAAATACTTACACAACACTAATGTCGTAATAATTCAATTAATGGAAAAATTAAATAAATGATATTAAAAATACTAAAAGTGTTCTTATTTGAGATAATTAAGGAGGTATAAAAATTTCATATATGAACATGACAATTTAGGGATGTTTAAAAATAATTTATTCTAATTATAGGTTTTTTCTTGATGATATTAAAGTTAAAGTAATGAATAATGTCAAATTTTACAATAATGATATTTTATGAAAATAATATTTTATTTAATTATTTAAAAATCTCAATAATATTAAATAAGGGGAAATGGGATAAAATATGGTTTAAAATTTCATTCCTTATCCTTTTATGAATTAATATTTACCTTATATGTAAAATTATAATCTTTTAAGAGTGAAAAATATGTTACCACGGTTAATGTTAAAATAAGTTAATTAAGGGGTTAAACCAAAAGAAAAGGTTTAAAATAGCAATTAAACATGTCAAACGTTTAACTTTTTATGATATTTCAACCATATAATACCCTATATTCAAATTACATGACCATTTTTAAGTATTTGTATCTATAATAGTCGTATTATTTTTATTGTTTTAAAACATTCTAAAAAGTGTCACTCACCTCAATTATAAAAGGATACCTACTCCCTCACTTCATTACACCACTTTGAACCTTATATATCTACCATACTATACTAAATTATCTTCTAAACTTACCAATACACATTCTATATGTTATGGTATTCCAAAATACTAACCCTAGAGTCATTTAAAGGAGATCTAAAGGTGTCGTTTTGAAGAAGAGGTAGTCGCTCTAACCGATCGCTTTATTTTTCTACTCTTCCTTAACTCCTATAAATATATGATATTTATAATAAAATAAAAACTCAAGTATCATAAATATTATTAAATTTTATTATTATTATTAAAACACTGTTATACACCCTCTTTCCCATCAAATAATAAGTGAAAGTACCGCTCGTGCATACCTACGGCTAACCGTCTTCACATAACGATACAATTAATTTTTCATATCCATATTTTATGGATGGGTGTGATGATGGGTTTAATGTTTATATATTATATTTATGACATAATTATACTTATTTAATTATAATATCTTGTCAATTTTTTTACCATCTAATTTTTCGGGAAACGATAATGTCGCTTGTGCGTACATATAGACTAACATCTCCACAATGCGATGTGATTCATTTTTAATTTATATTTCACATAGATGGTAATATGTATGAAATTGATGAATATATATGTTATAAATTCTATAATAATGATTATATTAATGTTAATTATTATTTATATTTCTTTTATTCTATCAGTTGAAAAATCAAAACAGCTTTCATGCAAACGTACGGCCTACCATCTCCATGAATGGGGTAATTAATATTTCTATCAATATTTTTTATAAATGACTATAAATATGTATATAATTAATATATACTATTATTATTACATTATTAAAATTCTGGAAATAATTTTTCCATGATTAAATTATAATAACCAAGATTTCTGAATAGAAACGGGTTTGGAAAACAAAGCAGTTACCACCATAAACAGTGATTTTAATAAAAATTTATTAATAAACGGGTGATAAGATGCTATAAATAAATCATAAATTTTATGATATATATATGGTTGTGGAATAAATGTATAATAAATCTATATTTTTTATACAGGATTTTTGAACATGTATGAGGAAAGGAGAGACATGACCTAATGGATTTTCGTCTCATGTTAATTTTTATGGGAAATATGCCTTATACACTACATGATTATTTTTTTTGGTGTATATAATAACCATGAATTTATTTTATGATTATTATCATGAAAATTATGAGAAATACATATCCATATAAATTTATTTCTTTTATGAGGATTATAATTTAAAAGTTACCAAAGCGTTAAGGGTTTATTTCACAATCAAATCATTATTTAGGATTGTTTATTTTTATGTATCATCTGAGAAATATTTCTCTTTCATATCCATATTTTCTAAAACTGATTTAAAAATGATTTTTACTATTCTAATACAATTATTTAAATTCATTTCTATGAATTTTATATTTTTTACTAAACGGTTTGAAATGAATTGTTTTTTCATTTTCAAAACGAGGTACATTGTGATTTTTCATATAAAAGAATACCAAAGGAATTTGTTTTACTTATATGAAATGAGTTGATTTTAAAACCTTCATGATTCATTATTTATTTTAATCTTACTTTATCAAGTTTGAAATTTTATTTTCAAATAAAATTTTTTCATTTATAAGTGTGTTGCTTCTTAAAAAGATAAGTTATTTTAAAATGGAAAAGCTATTTACCTCAAGAATTATTCCAAGTGATATTTCAAGATAAATTTTTAATCTAAGATGAAATAAATTTATGATACTTAAGTTTTATTATGGATATGATTCAATTATACCATCCATGATATTTTTATGGATGGTTTATATTTATGATGAAAGGATGTTGATTAAACCCATTATTTTATTGGTGGGACCAATATCTACCTCCAATGAATTGGGTAAATGTCGATAGCTCATGAGGTAAATATGTTATGCGTGAACCTAAGTTCATGTTCACAATTTTATGTGTGGACCTCTTTTTGATATCCATAAAATCATGTAAGGACATGGTTTCATGTCTATAAGTTTATATGAGGTCCTCATTTGATTAAATAACTTTTTAAGTGAACCTATTTATATTTATACATGTTCAAAATGTTATAAGTTTATATGTATGCCACAAAACCATGTCTTGTGTCGATGTTTTGCTCTTATGGCTTATGTTATTTGATTATTTTATGATTCATGTCTGATAAACTACAAGTCTTTACTCCATGACTCAAGATTATGATATATAATATGAAAATTACAGATTTAAAATGTTAAGTTCATGTTCTCACAATCTTATGGTCACGTTATGGTTATGTGATTATCCATATCTCCTTTTTTACCCTTACTAAGCATCTAATATCACCCTTTATTATGTTTTCTTTCCCCAATTCATGATGAAATGTTTTAGAAATTATGTTTCTAATAAGGATACTAGTAATGAAGAACCTAGTGGGAGATGATATAGATCATTTATTAACATGTTGTTTGTGTGTCCAAGTTTCCAAAGGCACTAGACCAATACGATCCTAACATGGATCAAAATGTAATATAACAAATGTTCATCTACATATATTTAATAAAAATTTATAAAAATTATGGGTTGTTAAATTTTTTATCATATGAGGGTTTAGTAAACCATTAAAAATAAGGATGATAAAACTTTAGTGAGAAAAATGAGAATAATTCAGATTATAGGATAACATACTAGTGTTTTTTGAATGATCGTGAATTATCTAGGTTAACCTAAGGTGTAATAGAATAAGGTTTTATGATTTAGATATCCTAATAATTATTATTAACATGAATATGTAGTTTTCCCTATGATTATCATTACTCACACATTGTTTTTTGGTTTTATTCAATGGATTTAACTAGGAGGAATCATGTTAAAACTTAATGTCCTTGGAAATTCAGTGATTATGAGAAACCAAATAGGATGATTTCTGGAGAGAAGTATATTTTGATGATTCCTAATCAGATATCATGATATATTATTGAAAATGTTAACCACATTGAGATTATTATCATGATAAATTAGATAAAAATTTACTTTTATATAAGTTTAGGTGTAAATGATCATAGAGATATAAAAGATCAATTTATTTCTTATCAAGAATATGAGGAGAAAACATAGAATAATATTTTAAATATAGGTAAATGTGTTTTATATGTGTAAATAAAGGGTGTAGATTAAAAACTTTCCAAGGAATTATATGTATTGTATGTGGGGATCCTCGGCATTATCTGAGTAATAGACTCTTCTAAATGTTAACTCCCCATCCAAGGAAATACCTATAAAGTGAAAGGTTTTTTATTTTTTTGTATTATGATTTGAGAATTATGTAAGTCTTATATCAATGATATTCTTGATATTAGGTTCATAATGAATCTAAAAATTTCCCCATAGTATTTTTATTTAATGATTTGAAAACATATGTTGAAAGGTATCAATAACCAAGAAAAGTGTTTTAGTGGTAAGGTGATAATGTCTAGTTTAGATAAAGTGATTATTGAAATTTATGAATTAAATGGAAAAAATATTGGGAAACTTCAAATTTTTTATTTATTTGATAATAATTAATTTAATTCATCTTTGATAAATTTTATTTCATTTTGGATTTAAGGGATATATTCAATATTTTTTGGTTTTATTTTAAGAAAAATGATAATGTTAATTTTTTGAAGCATGCACGTTTTCATTAAAGTTTTATGGTAATTTAGGTTATTACCATGTTTCTAGAGAATATATGAATAAAGTGTTCACATGGTAGGTATGTGACATTAATAGATACTTTTGGGTGTTAATGTTAAGTTGATTTTAGAATCATAGTTACTTTATTTGTAAATTTTTGGATCTTAAATTTGGTCAGACATATTTTGGATGAGTTTTTTTATTAACCACTTATTGATATTATTATTGATGTTTTAGAAATTAATTTATTTATAAATATTGGATAACTTATGATATAAATTTTGGATTTGGTTAATATCTGAAGATAGGAGGAGTATCATGTTATCCTTTTGTTGATTATGTGATCTGGTAGAAGTTGATCTTAGTGCTTGAGGCATGATATATTCAACTTTAATATTCATCCTTTATAGAAAAAGATGATATTATGGTATAAATTCATTAAAGGATGAAATTATACTTTTGAATTAAGTGTATTGCCTTATGTTCCTAATCTAGATGGTAAAGGAATGCCTCAACCCTAATAAAAGGATATTAAGACAAAAATGGTGTATTATAACCTTCAATTGTAATGAATTGATGGTCTTTTTCACATCTGCGGTTTATAATTTTGTGGTTGTTAGATTTTTCAATATCATTCACTTTCTTGTGATCAATGATATATGTACATTACTTTTCTTCGATGTCCATATCTTTATATCCCACAAATGTTGTTCTAGTTGGAAACCTAGTACGTGTAATCCCAAATGGCCTTCGTACATCCCTTTCTCTCTTTTCAGGAAAAAATTTTATTAAACATTTTTACAATGTGGATTTCTAAAAATGAATTTTAAAATGAAAACCCATTATTACCAATATAAAATTGTGAGTATTAAATTTATTAAATGGTGGAGAATGTAACACCCTGATATTTTATGAAATTTTTCTTTCAAATATATTTCATATATTCAATAGATTTTATTACATACAACTATGATTTTAAGTGAGATACGATATCCTACATGTTAAATTGGATTTAATTAATAAGATTAAATAATTTATAAAACATATAAAAATTATCTACTCAACATAAATACTTACTAATTAATCACTAAATTTTTTGTAATTTCATTTTATTCTTCAAAAATATGTTTTCTTCAAAAATTAATTTTTATTGGTTTTTGTAAAAAAATATTATAATTAATTTTTGGAAGTTTTAGAAAATATATTTGATAAAATTAAATTTTTTTAAAATAAAAATATCAAAATTATATTTAGGTGAAATTTTGGTATTTTTTCTGAAAACATTGATTTTTCATTGGGTAGTGAAAATACCAATTTTTATAAAACTATCATTTTTATTTTCATATAAAGTATCATTATGATTATAATTTTATCTCAAAGTAACATAAGTATTATTTAATTATATATAATCTAATTAAATTCATTTTAATCATCATTAGACATGATTTTGGTAAAAGTACATTTTTGGGATTTAAAACATATTTTTTTAAAACTATTTTTCATTGCATTTTATCAATTTAAATTAAAATTAATTAATTACACTTACATAAATTGAATATTGAAATTTTTATTAAATAAAGAATTATTTCAAATTTGGTAAATAGTCCCCTTTTATTTTTTTCAATATGAACAGTTACCATGTTTAAATTTATCACCTCAATAAAGGGTAAATCAGGTTAATCTATGTTAAAACTAAGTGATAAGACCTTAATTTTTTATAATTATTATTTTTGGATGAATTAAACAATAACATTAACACCTAATTTTATAAATTGAGTTATTTAATGTAAACTTATCCATGAAAATGGCTTATATATGATTTAAACCAAAGGAAGTGACAAAATGTCACGCTCTTGGTTTTAAATATCATTTATGTGTTCACATTAGGAAAAATTAGTTATAAATGAATCATAATAGTATTTTTGACTAAATAAATTATATTAATGGTGGTAATTTATTTATAATTTTTATGAATTAAATAATTTCCTTAAATACTTACACATCACTGATGTAGTAATTATTCAATTAATGGAAAAATAAAATAAATGTTATTAAAAATAAAAAAAAATATTATAATTTGAGATAATTAAGGGGATCCATGAATATTATAGATAAAAATTACATTTTGGGGATGTGTTAAAATAATTTATTCAAATTATAAGTTTTTTCTTGATGATATTAAATTCAATTTAATGAATAGTTTGAAAATTGAAAATAATGATATTTTATGAAAATAATATTTTATTAAATTACTTAAAAATTATAAAAATATTAAATAAGGGTAGATTTGATAGTATATGGTCTAAAATATCATATCTTATCCATTTATACATTAATATTTACCTTATATGTAAAATTCTAATGTTTTAAGAGTGGAAAAATATGTTATCATGGTTAATGTTAAAATTGGTTTATTAAGGTGTTAATCCAAAAGATAAAGTTTAAAATTGCACATAAAATTGTCCAATTTTTATTTTTGGATTATATTTCTACTATATCCTACCATATTTTTGAGTTCATGACCATTTTAAATTATTTTTCTCTAGAATAATCATATTATATTTTTTATGAAATTATAAAATCACCCCTCACCTCAATTATAAAACGACACCTCCTCCCTAACTTTATTACACGACTTTGAGACTTTTATATAAATCATACTATAGAGTCCTAATTTTTTTCCTTGTAAGATTTTTAAATATTTCTATATATATTTATAGAGCTAGGTGTTAAGACAGTGTGGGATTTTGAGGCCTAGTGTGCCTGGAATTAATTTTTTAAAACTACTAAATATATTTTATATTGAATGTGTGTATCTTCTTAAAGAAAATGGGATAACTCTTAAGTGGTAACTCGAATCAGAAATTTGAGACCATGTTTAAGTCTGAAATGAAGTGTTTTCCCTAGCACAACATAAAATGGGTCAGCAAGTAACGTTCGGACCCCTCAGATGTTGGTGGTACATTAAGTGAATTAATTAATTATTAAATTAGTTAATTAATTCATTTCAGTGTAATGGATAACTATAGAAGAGTATCTCCAAGTATATTTCTACAGGGTTAGCTACATAAATCCTAGGAGAAATCCATAGCTCTTCCTCCCTCCCCTGTTGGTGAATCACATCAAACGATGATGAAACTCTATATCAGGGTAGATTAGGATGAAAAATATACAATGAATCCTTTGAAATCATTGGTGGATGTGTTCTACATCGGTTATCGATCCATAATTGCGGTAGGACTCATTAATTTGTGGTTTTATTCCCTTTGAGTATATCCATCATTTTTTGGATATGAACCAGTTGAAAACTTTCCATGCACCCAGGTACCGGTTTTAAATTGATTATTCAGTGTCTTCTAACTATGGTTTCATTGTTCTTGATCATTGGCCAAGAAATTTTGGACAACACTATTTAAAAGTTGTTTTTTGGTGGTCCCCCCCCCCATTTCTTTACATTTCTCATTGATTGGACCCCTTCGTCCTGGTTCGACATTTTCGGGTGGTACCGAACCCAATCGGCCCCCCGAATCTGTAACGGATCGATGAATAAATCAAAAATTGGAGAAACGAGCAAGGACATGAAGTTTTTGAGAGCTTTAGATGTTTGTTCTAGTGTTTTGAAATTAATAAATCAAACATGGAATCCACATTGGCATGTGGAACAAACGGTGAACCCCCCCCCCCCCCCCCGTGAACGAACGGTGACCGTTTTTCAGTGAGCGGTGACCTAGAACCGCAATTTCAAGGTAGATCCAACAATTTTGTCCACAAATAGAATTGTATCTGAAGATTTTATCATATATTCAAGAATAAATATTGTATTTGTGTTTCTACAAAAAAACCCAACAATACGCCATTTAGTGGGATGAACACATGACATGTAGCCCTTCTGCGAAAGCAGCTAGGATTTTGGAATACTATAAGGATAGAACGACATATAAATCTCTAACATGCCATGTACCACCTTCTCCATGTGAGTGAGCCATGTCATAGGCCACATGGTTAGATCACACAAGCAACGCCCTATCTAGATCGACATGCTATGTACTAAAGTACATGAATACGGGGTCCGATACACAGACACGGCTAGCAGCACACAGCCATGTCTGTAGGTAGCTTAGACAGGTTGTGTAGTCCACATGAACGATGTGTACTAATATATAGTTGGGATCCATGTACCAGCTAGGAACATAGCTAGGCAGTGGAGCGGGACCACACACCATGTGGGTCCCCTCAAATGTCATGTACCCAGAGTTCCTTTTTAAGGAAACTTCAACCCAATGTATCTCCTTCCTTTAAAATCTAATTTTAGCCCGTGATTTTCTTATCCTTAGTATTTTTCATGTAGAATATGATGGTTCCCTTGGTTCTGGATTTAGAGATATTATGTTAAATGTTGTGGGCACGAAACCTAATAAGGAAACGCCCAAAGATGGCAGTGATTGTGCAGGATCACCAAAGACCTTCCAAGTGGCACCATCTTGCGAGGCAGGGAATGGGTCCTTAAAGAACTAGAGTGGAAACCTTATATCAGGTTGGGAATGGGTCCTCAACCTTCCTAGTGTACCCCTCCTAAGGTATCAGGGTATAGGTTCTTGATGACCTAGAGTAGAACCCTATAACTGGGTTGGGGATGGGTCCTCGACCTTTCAAGTGGAACCCTCCTACGGTATCAGGGCATGGGTCCTCTACTTCAAGTTTGTAACCCCTAGAATGTGCAACATGGTGATTAGGCTTTTTTTTACTTCGATGGATACTTCTGGGTAGATGCGCGATATATTGGGCATCTTTTATGTATTTTTTGATTTAGTTACTCTTTTTCCTTGGTTAAGCTATGAGATGGATATCCCTTACTCTATCATTTGAGATTATTTAACTAAGAATATATATATATATATATCCTTCTTATGTACCCACACCTTGTATTTGGTTAATCTCCTTCCAATATAGGTGAAGACATGTGGGGTATACCATGTTCTTTCTCTGTTTAGCTTCTCATAGTTATATGAGTATACTCTCCTCCTATAGGCGGCAAAGACTCGATGGGTAGTTCATCTACTCAACGTGTTTATCACCTTATGTTTGGATGGGGTTACTTTTACTTTATACTAGGTTAAGTTGTACTATTTCACTATACCTTGAGCTATCAACTATCTTTATTTCCTATTGTATCTCTTACATCTCCTCCCTTCAACTTTTAGGGAATCCTATTGGGTATGTATATACTCACCCCTACATGGACTTTTCTCGCAAATGTCATGTATTATAAAGACAATGGATAGGTTGACCATGACTATAGAGGAGATTAGGGGTATTGGGTGCTTGGACCATGTATGGGGGTCGTAGCTTGTTATTTAGGAGTAAGGCTCTCTCAGCTATTTACTTTTCCAGTTTTTGTCAGGTTGGGACATATTTCTGGTTGGGCATGTATTTTTCCCCTTTATTTTTTAGTTTACACTACCATAATTTTTTATTTTCTAGAGGTTCATGCATGTTTGGTTTACTTTATAGATGTGTTCTATATTTTACTCTTTCCCTTGGAATTTTTGGATTGAGACGGTTGTGTGTGTACATACAGTTACTTAAGAAAAGGACTCCCTAAGTTAGTTATAACTTCAATGCTTGTGTCCACCCCCTGGCCTATAGAGGCAGTCTTGGGGTTATTGTGGCTTGAGCCCCAGATTGGGTTGGGTCATGAAATATTGGTATCAAAGAAAGTCCATTCCTTAGGACGTTGTTCGAACATATCCCCTTAAGAATATTTGGTTGGGTTTAGGGAAACAATTTCGATGTATCTCGAGTGCGTCTCTTAGGATAGGGAATCCAGTAATGGTGAGATTTCCAAAATATCCATTCACCAGGACCTTGAATACTTGCTTGTCGACTCGTCATATCGAGACATTTTTTGTAGGGATCAATGATACATGTATCATATAGGATTGATTCTTTCGCAATCCTTATTTAAGTCAGATCTCCATTTCTATATATATATGTGTGTGTGTGTGTGTGTGTGTGCATGTTATCATCTGACTATGGTACTCCTTGATAGCTTTTAGTATGCCTCGACAATGACGGAATACCAAGATACCCGCTCCAGTTTGTGACGACAACCCGATGAGAAGTAAGGCCTCAGTTTAGGGCCCATCCCACGATCCCCTTCATATAGGTGGGTAGGTATAAGTTCCTCCACCTATTGAGTATAAGATCATTCCAATAGAGTATTCTAAGGACGTGCACAGGCTTAGTGTGCTCTACGAGTTCTAGTGTCAGAGGCCATAGAGATTCTATGGTGATCCAGATCCTTAGGCAGAAGAGGATTGGATAGAGTCGGTGGTTCATATCTTCTAAATTGTTTGTACCCTAACGGATCATGTGTTTGTACTTGCATCAAGACTCTTACATGGAGTAGCTATGAGCTAGTGGAACCTTATTACACATATGCACGATGAGCCCACACTCTGGTGTCCTGACTTATTATAGTTATTTCATGAGGATTACTACCCCTACTACTTGAATTCATTCTAGATCCAGAAGCTTTTTGAGATCCATTAGGGGTTGATGGAGGTGTCTAAGTATGTAGTGAGGTTTAAAAATATTATGAAATACTCCTTTAACATGATATGAGGTGGCTACTTCTAAGCATAGAAGTTTGAGCAGGGACTCTACAGAGAGATATGTGTCAGTGTAGTACCATTGTGAGTCTCCATCTATGTCGGGGTGTTTGAGTGGGCATTGGTGATAGAGATATTTATTTCAGAGGGATGTTAGACAGTTGGACCAGACAATGATTGCCACAATGTTGAGTCATCTACAGCAGATGGAAAATGTCAGGTGCTGGTATCTTAGCATAGGATATCCTCCCATGATCAAGTTCAGTCATGTAGTCAGGGGAAGTGTAGAGGACTCAGGAAACCCATATAGTCACAATTCTTTACTTTTGATAGTAAAGGTCACATGGCATGACACTTCCTGACCAGACATGTGGAGAACCATATGAAGATTACTAATGGACCTCCATGGCAAAGGTATCACCGTGATTAGGGGTCTCCAAGTCAAGGATAGGGTGTTCCCTAGGGAGGATTATCTAGAATAGAAGTAAGAGGACCCATGGTTGGTTGACTTTGTTATGAGATCCTTCCACCACCACCACTAGGAATCCCACTTTAAGCTCAAGGATCTAGCATATGGGGCTGTGGATAACTACAGGCATTGGATGTTTATGATCCAGCAATGCACGAGATGATAAGAGGTACAATATGTAAGTTTTATAACCTTGCTATATTATTATTAAACAAATGTTTTAGTTGTTAATTTATCTCTATACTTCTGGTGGAGAGTTGGATCTATCTGTTGAGGCGCTAACCCAACAGCTTTATCTAGAGGTTCTTACAGGGAATGCTCTTCTGTATCTTCCATCTGACGGTAGTGAGTGATATCTCTTGGTAGAGATAGGTTCACATGGGGCATTTTGGTAATGAAAATGGAACCATATGAAATCATCTTGGTAATGTATTGGTTTTCCATGGTCCAATCTTAGATCGACTATCACCGCAGATAAGTTAGATGCATATGCGCTGATGGGGAAAAATTATTCTTTTTTAGAGAGAGATAGAGAGAGATCTCATGGCAGGGAAAGTGGGTTATGTGACTAGAAGTCTACATACCATCACCCATTAGTTTATGATTATATCCCCTAGTGTATTAATAACTTCAAAAATCTAGGTTCCTTCAATTGTGGAGAATTACATGGATGTCTTCCCTGATAACATTATAGTACTACCTCCAAGCCAGGAGATTGAGTTTTTCATTATCTTTCATCCTAGTACCGTTATGGTATATTCTTCAATATATCGTATGGACCCTACCTTGATCAAAGATCTACAGTTTTAGTAAGAGGACCTTTGCGAGAAAGGTTTTATCAAACCCAATGTGTCCCCCTGAGTAGTTATGGTGTTGTTCATGAAAAAGGAAGAAGGAAGCTTACGGCTTTATGTTGATTATCATTGCTTGAACAAAGAAATTATAAAGAACAAGTACCCATTTCCGAGGATTGACGACCCCTTTGACCATTTTTGAGGCATGAAATGGTTCTCAAAGATTGATCTCAGGTCTAACTACCATCAGTTTAGGGTTTAAGAGGCTGATATTCCAAAGTTTTCATTCCAATGTCACTATGGAAACTATGAGTTCCTAGTGATGCCCTTTAATGTGACAAATTTCCCTAATGTGTTTATCAATTTGATTAACTAGGTCTTCCATTCATACTTGAACCAGTTTATTGTTGTCTTGATCGATGAAAACTCTTATACTCTACAACAGAGGAGGATCATGTAGAGAATTTTAGGATGGTCCTAAACTTTCTTCGAGAACATCAGCTATACAGAAAGCTCTCTAAGTGATAGTTATGGATTCATGAGTTTAAATTTCTGTGGTATTCCATATATAATCATGATTTATCCATGGATATATTGAATATTTATGTAGTTATTGATTGGGATCCACCTAAGAATGTGTTAGAGGTATAGAGATTTATTAGCTTGGCAAGGTACTATAGGAGGTTTATGGAAAAATTATCTAAAATTGAAGCCCCTTTGACCACCCTGATGTGTAAAGGGAAAACCTTTACCTGGTCTAAGTAGTAACAGAGGTCCTTTTAGGATGTGAGTCTAAGGATAATGAGTAATCCCTCATTTAGTCTACCATAGTAGGGCTTGGAATGCATAGTTTATTGTGATACCTCAGGATCTAGGATTGTATGCATGTTGACGCAGTGGCAGCCAGCTATCGCTTACGGTTCAAGGAATTTGAGGAACCTTGGGTAGAACTATGCAACTCATTTTCCTTGAACCATAGTACCAGAGGTGCCTCAAATTATCCTTTCTAGTCATACTTGAACCAGTCACATTCTTGGAGGAGGTGATGCGAGATTTTTATTCTTCTCCCCTAGTCGTACATCCCGGTGTGGAGAAGATGTACATATACCTTCAGTAGTAGTTTTTGTGGTCTGGAATGAGATGAAGAATATCTGAGTTCATCTCTGGATACCTCACCTTTCAGTAAGTGAAGGCTAAGCACCAAGTTCTGGAAGGTTTATTGCAGCCCCTGAGATCCTAGAGTGGACATGGGATGTCATATCCATGAACTTTGTCATTGGAGTTCCATGTACATAAAAGGTCCATAACTCTATCTGGTTGATAGTTGACTGACTCACAAAGTCATCACACTTCTTTTCCATTAGGGATCAGAGCTAGATGGAGAGTTTTGGGAAGTTTTACATACAAGAGATAATTCACCTTCAGGGGTGACCTCGATAATTGTCTCTAATAGTGACATGTAGTTTATGTCATGATTATAGAGAGGCCTACAAGAGGAATTCAGGGCCCAAATGAGTATGATTACAGCCTTTCACGCCCATACCGAATGGCATACTAAGCACACTATCCAAGTGTTGGAGGATATGATGAGGTATTTCATGTTAGACTTCAGACAGAGCTGGGAGGATCAACTTCCCTTAATAGAGTTTACATAAAACTACAACTACCACTATAGCATTAGCTTGAAACATTTTTAGGCCTTAAATAGGAGACCCTTTAGGTCACTCTTGTACTGAATAGATATTGGAGAGTCTAATATTGCGGGCACAGAGTTGTTACAGGTGACAATGTAGAAATTACAGGTCATCTGTTAGCATGAGGACGGCCTAGAGAAGACATAAATATTACATAGATCACCATTAAAGTCCCTTGGAGTTTGATTAGGGAGACCACCTTTTCCTAAGAGTCTCCCCATGATGAGTATTGTGTAGGTTCAGCTGGGGAGGCAAGTTATCCCCAAGGTTCATCGGGTCATTTGAGATTGAGCATAGGGTTGGTGTGGTTGCTTACTGACTCACCCTACCCCCACTAGGGGAGCAGGTGCATGACATCCTTTACGTGTCGTAGCGAAAGAGATACGTGCATCACCCAATGCACGTCATGAATTGGGGCAATCTAGAAATTGAGGATGGAGCCACCTTTATAGATCACCTGATTATGATCGAGGATTGGTAGGAGAGGACTCTGTGTGGACAGACCATCCCCTTTTTCCACATGTTTTGGCAGTATAGGAATGTGTCAGAGAGTTCCTGAGAGTAGGATATCCAAGTACGGGTTTAGTTTCCCGAGTTTTTTTCCTTGTTTTTTATTTTCAGGTACAAAAATATTGAAGTATGGAATGGTGTAGAGACTCATATTTCTCCTTGTAAGACTTTGAAATACTTCTATCAATATTTCCAGAGCTAGGTGCTAATATGGAGTGAGATTCCAAGGCCCGATATATCAGGAATTCATTTTATAAAAATAATAAATATATTTTATATTGTGCACATGTGTTTTCTTAAAGAAAATGGGATAAATCTAAATTGGTAGCTCAAATCAGAAATCTAAGACCACAGTTGAGTCTAAAATGCAGTTTTTTACCCATGGAGTGGCTTAAAATGGGTCATGATGGGAATTTTGGACCCCTCAGACATTAGCATAACATTAAGTGAATTAATTAATTGTTAAATGTGTTAATTGATTCATTTTAGTGCAACGGGTTACTCTATAAGAGTATCACTAGGAATATTTCTCCAGGGTTACCCCATTAACCCTGGGATAAATTCAAATCCCTTTCTCCCTCCTCTATTGATGAATCATGTTAAATTATGATGAAACTCTAGATCATGGTAGATCAAGACGCAACGAATACAATGACTCCTTTAAAATCATTGGTGGATTTGTTCTACATCAATAATCAGTCCATAATCATGGTAGGACTAGTCAATTAGTGATTTTATTCTATTTAATTAAATTTTTAATGATATCCATCATTGTTATTGGATCTTTACCAATTACAGACTTTCCATGCACTTGTTTACTGGTTTTAAATTGATTATTTAATGTTTTATAACCCTTGTTTCATATTTTTTGATCATTGTCCAAGAATTATTGGAAAAAAAATGTTTAAACTTTGGTTTTTGGTGATTTTCTCCTTTGTTGCTTTGTGTTATTCACTGATTGGACCCCTTGGTCCTGGTTATACATTTTTGGATGATACCAAATCCAATTAGACCCCCCATATTCACAACAGATCAATGAGAAACAAAACAAATGGTGAAATATGCATGGATCTACAGTTTTTGAAAGTTGTAGATGTTGTTTCTCATGTTTTGAAACTAATAAATCAATCCTATAATCCATGGTTGCATGTGGAACAAATGGTGAAGCCCCATGAATGAACGGTGACTATTTTATGATGAGAAGAAACTCAGAACCATGATTTCCAGGTAGATCCACCATTTTCATACATATATAGAACCATATATGAAGTAGTTTGGATATATTCATGCATGAAGATTGGGTCTATAATTTCTATAGAAAACATGACTACATTTTGTGTGGTAGGATGAACACATGATGTGTAGCCCATCATTGGAGGTGACTAGGGTTTTGGAATCCTATAAGGATGGAATGGCTTGTAAATATCCAACATGTTGTGTACCACCTTCTCTGTGTGAGTGAGTCATGTGATGGACCACATGGATATATCACACAAGAGACATCCCATGTGGATCAACAGGTCATGTACTAAAGTACATGGATGTGGGATCTGATACATGGACATGGCCAACAGCACACATGTCGGTCCCTTGGTAGCTTGGACACGTCATGTAGTCCACCAGTACGGTGTGTACAACTACACGCTAAGGATCCATGTTCCCACCATGTAAATTTTTAGCCTTTGGAGTGATACCACACACCATGTGGGTCCCCTCACAAGTCATGTACCCCTAGTTCATTTTTAAGGAAAATTGAACCCTCTATATCTTCTTCATTTGAACTTCAATTTTGTCCCACGAGTTAACTAACCTGAGTTTTTTTCACATAGAACATGATGGTTACCTTAGTTGCAGATTTGAGAATTCTATTTGAAATTATTTGGGTATGACACCTAATAAGGCAATTCTCAACGATGGAAGTGATCATGCGGGGTCACCAGAGACCCTTTGAGTGGCACCCTCCTATGGGGGAGGACATGGGTACTCAATGATTTATAATGGCGCACTCCAATCGGGTTGGGCATGGGTCCTCAACCTTCCTAGTGGAACCCTCCTGCAAGGCATGGTATGGGTCCTTGATGGTTTAGAGTGTAACACTCCAGCTAATATGAGAATGGGTTATTGACCTTCTGAGTGTAACTCTCCTAAAGTATTAGGGCATGGGTACTAGATGATTTAGAGTGGAACCCTCTATCCAGGCTGGGTACGGGTCCTCGACCTTTTGATTGGAACCCTTCTATGGTATCAGGGCATGGGTCCTTAATAACCTAGAGTGTAACCCTCTACCCAGGCTGGGCGTGGGTCCTTGAACTTCTGAGTGGCTCCCTCCTGCGGTATTAGAGAATGGGTCCTCGGAGACCTAAAGTAACACCCTCCAGTCGGTTTGGTCATAGTTCCTCAACCATAAGAGTGTAACCCTCCTATTTTACCAAGGAACATACCTTATAATTCAATTTTATGCCCCCTTGAATATGCATCACAGTGATGAGGATTGGTTTGAACTGGAGAGCTACTTCTAGGAATATATGCGAGATGATGGGAATCTTTGATGGACTTTTGGATTTTGTTACTCTTCTTCCTAGGATGATCTATGAGATGGAGATCCATTTACTCTCTCATTTGGGATTCTTTGACTGAGAATATATATATATCTCCTTTTTTTTATCCACACCTTATATTTGTTTACTCTCCATCCAGGAGAGGTGAAGATGCATGGGGTATTCCACATTCTTTCCATGTTTAGCTTGTTATGATTGGATGAGTCTACTCTTATGATATAGGTGGTGAAGACTCGATGGGTAGTTTATCTACTCACCATGTTTTTTAACTTGTGTTTGAATGATATTACTTTCACTCTTTGTTGGGTTGATATGTACTCTTTCATTATTCCTTGAGCTATATATTATCTTTATTTTATATTGTATCTCTTACTACTCCCCCCCCCCTTCTTTCGAGGTGTCATACTAGGTATGTATATACTCACCCCTACATGGGATTTCCCCATACATATCATGTATTATACAGAATATGGAAAAGTTGATTGTGACTATAGAGGAGCTCAGGGATATCGGGTCGTTGGACCAAGTACGGTGGTTGTAGCTTGGGATTCAGGAGTTGGGCTCACTTAGTTGTTTACTTTCTTGGTTTTTTGTCACTTTGGTACATATTTCTAGTTGGGTGTATTTTTTCCCTTTACTTTTCAGTTTACACTACCTTACTTTTGTATTTTCTAGAGGTTCATGCATATTTAGTTTACTTTATATAAGTGTTGAAATTTTTACTCTTTCCCTATGCACTTTTTTAATGATACAGGTTTGTGTGTGCATATAGGTACTTAGGAAAAGGCCCCCCCAAGTTAGTTATTCCTTCAGAACTTTTTGCCACCCCCTGGCCTATAGAGGTGGGCTTGGGGTAATTGCAGCTCAAGCCTCAACTTGGGTCGGGTCATGACACATAATCTAAAAAATTATCTTTTACACTTTTCTAGACACATTATTCAAGTTTTGGTCTTCCAAAATACTAACCATAGATCCCTTTAAATGATATCAAAAGGAGTCATTTCAAAGAAGAGATAATTGGTCTAAACGATCACTTTGTTTTTATACTCTTCTTTAACTCATATAAATCTATTATATTTATCACAAAATAAAAAAATTCAGTATCATAAATATTTTTAAATGTTATTATGAATATTAAAACACTATTATACACCCTCTTTCACATCAGCCAATAAGTGAAATTATCGCTTGTGCATACGTATAGCTTACTGTCTCCATGTAGTGATGAAATTCATTTTTCATCACCATATTTTATGGATGGATATTATGATGGGTTTAATGTTTATATATAATATTAATTACATAATTATAATTCTAGAATGAAAATATCTTGAATACCATTTTACCATCTAATCATTTTGGAAATGATAATGTCGCTCGTGCATATGTATGGACGACCATCTCCACAATGTGATGTGATTAATTTTTCATTTATATATCACATGGATTTTAATGAGGTTAAAATTAATGAATATATATGATATAATAATTATTATATAATTATTAATTATTATTTACCTTTCTTTCATTCTATCAGTTGAAAAACGGAACCATCATTCATGCGTATGTATGGTCTACGATCTTCATAAATGGTGTTATCATTTTTCTATATATGATTTTTATAAATGATTATAAATATTTATATAATTCATATATATGATGTTTATTACATTATTAAAATTCTATAAATAATTGTACTATGATCAAAGTATAAGGACCAAGACTTCCGAACTGAAACATGCTTTGAAAACAAAACAATTATCACCTAGAACAGTGATTTTAATAACAAATTATTAATAAATGGGTAATAAAATGTTATAAATAAATTATAAATGTTATTATAGATATATGTATCTGGAATAAATGTATCATAAAAATAAATTTATGATATAAGAGGTTTAAACATGAAATAGGAATGGTGGGACATTAGGTAAGGGATTTATATCTCACTTTTATTTCTATGGAACATATGACTTATAAACTACATGGTTCTTTTATGTGGTGTATATACTACCTATGAATGTATTTTATGATTCTTCTCATGAAAATTATTAGAAATACATATCCATATAAAGGTTTTTTTTTAGGGATATGATTCAAAAGTTACCAATGTGGAAGGAGTTTATTTCATAATCTCATCATTATTTTATATCATTATAATAGAAAATTTTTATTAAGAGAGGGGAAAACAAATGAGGAACACGGTCAGGGGTAATCTCATCATTAGTAAGGATTGTTTATTTTTAAGTCTTATTAAGGGAATATATATCTTTAATGTCCATGTTTTCAAAAAAATTTAAAAAAAATATTTTTTATTATTCTCCTACAATTTTTTAAATTCATTTTACCCATGCTTGACTTTTTACTAAACAGTTTGAACAAAATAACTTTATCATTTTCCAAATAATGTACTTTGTGATTTTTTAAATGAAAAAATATAAAAGGAATGTTTTTTTACTTATACAAAATTAGCATATTTTACTTCTGTCATTATGCCTTAATTATTTAAAGATTCATTTATAATTTTAAAAGTTTATTTTCAAATAAATTTTTTCATTTATAATGAATCAGATTGTTTAAAAGAGAAGTGATTTTAAAATAGAAAAGTTATTTATTTTAAAAATTATTCTAAGTGATCTTTAAAAATAATTTTTCCATATAAGATTACTTCCTTTGATGACACTTAAGTTTTACTGGGGATATAATCCAATAATACCATCCTTATTCTTTTTCTTGATGGTTTATGTTTATGATGAAAAGATGTTGATGAAACCCATTACATTTTTTACAAGTTATATTTTGATGAAATTATTTTATTTTTATTAGTTCTAATATGATAAATGTTTTATGATCTTGTGTCATACGTATGTTTGATTTTATATATGCGATGGATGGGACCTATATCTCCCTATAATGCATTGGGTAAATATAGATAACTCTTGAGGTAAATATTTCATGCATGAAATTGATTTCATGTCCAAAATTTTATGTGTGGACATGGTTTTGAAGCCCATAAGATCATGTGTGAACCTAGTTTCATATCAATAAGTTTATATGAGGGCTCGATTTCATTTTCTTGACATAATGAGTGGACACGTTAATATTTATACATGTTCACTATGTTATAAGTTTATGTGTAAGACAAAACTCCATGTCTTATGTCAATGTTGTTATCTCATGAATTATCTTCTTTGATTATTTTATGACTCATGTCTTACAAACTCCCAATATTTATTCTATGACTCAATATTATGATATATGATATACAGGTTGTAGATTTAAAATGTTAATTTCATGATCTCACACCCTTATGCTCATGTTATACTTATGTGATAATTGATATCTCCCTTACTTACCCTTACTACGAATATGATCTCACCTTTTATTATGTTTCCTTTCCCTAGGTTATGAATAAAGGTTTAATAAATGATGTGTTTAAGAAGGGTGTTATTTATTAAGAACATAGTGGGAGATGATATAGATCATTTATGAACCCATTTTTTGTGTGTCTGAGTTTCCAAGGCATTAGACCTATATTATTATAGAATGGATCAAAATTTTATGTCATGAATTTTCATCTAATTATATGTAATAACAATTTATGAAAATTATGGTTCATTACTATTAATATCAAAGTGGGGTTTAGTTAACCATTGGAAACTAGGATGAGAAAACCTTAGTGAGAAACCTAAGAATAATTCTAAGTATAGGATAACATCCTAATGTTTTGGTAATGATAATGAATGACCTAGGTTAATATCAGGTGATATAGAAGAAGGTTTCATGATTCAGATATTATATAAATGATTTTTATCATGACTATTTTTTTTACCCTATGATTATCATTTCTCATGCATTACTTTTTATTTATAGTCAATGGATTGAACTTGGAGGAATGATGTTAACACTGAATGTGATGGAAAATTTAGTGATTATGAGCAACAAAATTGGATGATAGATGTATATAAGGATATTTTGATGATTCCTAATAATATATGGTGATATATTATTAACAATTTAAACCTTAGTGATATTCTTATCATTTCAATTTAGATGAAAATTTACTTTTATAGAAGTTTAGGTGGCAATGATCATAGAGTTAAGAAAGTTAAATTTTCTTCTTATAAAGAATATGGGAATAAAAACCTAGAATAATATCTAAAATGGAGGGTAAGATGTTTTCTATATGTAAATAAAGGGCATATAGTGATAAATTTCCAAGTAATTTGATGTCTTATATGTGGGGAACCTTGGAATTATCAAATCCAGTTCCCTTTTCTAAATGTTAACTTCTAGACCAAGGAAATTACTATAAAGAGAAATGATTTTAGTGTTTATGTATTATGATTTGAGAATTATGTAAGTGTTATATCGACGATATTTTGGATATAATGATCATGAGGCATCTAAGAATTTCCTATTAGTATTTTTCATTAAGGATTTGAAAACATGTGTTAAAAGGTACCAATAGCCAAGGAAAGTGATTTAGTGGTAAGGTGATAATGTCTAGTTTGGATAATGTGATGATTGACGTTGATGAAGTTAGTGGAGAAGTATTTTTGACCTTGAAATTAGTTAGTGATTTGATACCAATTTGATTTAATTAATTTTTCATAAAACTTATTACATTTTGGATTTAAGGAATATATTTAATAGTTTATGGTTTTATTTGAGGAAAAGGGATAATTTTACTTTTTTAAATCAAGCATATTTTCATTAAGGTTTTATGGTAATTTAGGTTGTTACCATGTTTCCAGAGAATATATGACCAAATTTTTCACATATTAGGTATGTGACATTAAGGGATACTTTTTGAAATTAATGTTAAGTAGATTTTGGAATCGTAGTGACTTTATTTCTAAATTTTTTGGTATAATATTTGGTCAGACATATTTTGGATGAATTTTATGATTAAACACGTATAGGAATTATTATTGATGTTTTAAAAATTAATGTATTTATAAATATTTTTTATCTTATACTAACCATTTTGGATTTGTTTAATATATAAATATTGGAGGAGTATCTTGTTATCCTTTTTTGATTCTGTGATCCGTTATAAGTTGATCTTAGTTATTGAGGCATAAAATATTCATCTTGAATATTCATTGTTTGTTGAAAAATATGAGATTATTTTGGAATTTGATTAAATTAAGAGATTATACTTGTCAAGTAAGTGTATTTCCTTATGTTACAAGTCTTGATTGTAAAGGAATGTATCAACACTTGGGAAAGGATCTTAAGACAAAAATGATGTCCTATAACCTTCAATTCCAATTAATTGATGGTGTTTTCCATATCTTTTGTTTAGAATTTTATGATTGTTAAATTTATCAAGATAATTCACTTTCTTGTGATCAATGATCTATTGACACACTTGAACAAAAGGTATTTATCGCATCATCTTTTTCACATCATCTATTTATAACCAATGTGAAAAATCTATGTATATTACTTTATCACATCGGTTATTGGGTAACCAGTGTAAAAAAACAAGTATTCCACTTTATCACATCGTTTATATAATAACTAATGTGATAAAATAGTTTTTATACATCAGTTATATATAATAACTGATGTGATAAAGAAAATATCATTGCTTTATCACACCGGTTATAAGATAATTGAGGTGTTAAATTTGATATTTTACATCAGTTACTATATAAATAATGTTATAAATAATTAAATTTTGATATATAATGTCAGTTATATAATAACCTACATTTTATATCATTTAAAATTTTATGAATTTTTATTTTAAATTATTTCAGTGTTATTCGATCGGGAAAATCCAAACTCATTTCTCTAACACGTGGAAGCCCTAACCTTGTTTCTTTGACCTAGTGGCCTCCAATATCATCTTTTTAGCTTCATACATCCTCGGTTTTCCTCGACACATTTGATCTTATTATCTCTCAACTCTCAAGTTAACCACACAAATCAACCCTCTCTTTTGTTCGTTCAATGTTGCGGATTCCCTAACTCTCCTTTTTTATAACATTTACTAAAATCTCACATTACCATATTTATATAGATCTAATCATGGAAAATCTCAGATTACCATCTTCATATACCTTAGTTATCTATTGATTGAAGTGAAAAGGTATGGATTTCATTATATTTTAATGTTATATGGTTATACTAAATTGTTTCATTATATTTTATACTGCATCTCATCTTAAGTTTGTTCATTGAATCTCTAAATTTTGCTTATTTGGATGATGTTTTTGAATCAATAATTATTTATGATTACAATTTCATGTATATGGATAAATTTCAATTGTCATTATGCATTTATTAAAGGCCTAGAAATCTTAAAATGCAATGTATACAAACATTTCAATTTTCATAAAGGTCAATATGAAATATCCTTTAAGTATTATATATTCATATTAATACTTATCGTTTGATGTGAGCATATTCTTATCTTGAAAAATAATATATTAAATATGCAGTCCCTATATTATGAGTTACTATCATTATAATTTTTACATTATTAGTGAATACACAATAGAAACTGTCAACTGGTTCCTTTGTATATATTTTCACAATTGGAAAAATACACAAGGTAGAAATAATATATAATATTAAATATGTATATATAAATTTACTTTATTAAAAATTCATCACTGTGTTGTTTGAACTCTACTATACGATTATATTATATAATGAATTAATTTTTATTCTAATAATTATTGGTTTTTTCATGAAAAAAAATTGTTAAAAAAATTGATGATAAAGATTCCAATCAAAATGGAAAATGTGCACCTAATTTGGATTGTGGTCAATAATATTCAATTTTAAGTTTTATCAAATTTTATTCAAAAGAAAATGAAAAATGAGAGAATATTCTAACTATATATTTTTTTATAAATTAATTTCATGAATTTCTTTTCATTATTTACCAATTATGTTTAAAATTATATTCCATTATTTTCAAGAATTTATAATTATGCTTTTCAAATATGCATATATATTTTTTAAATCTCAGTGTTTTGTTACTTTCAAATAATAAAATCTTTAATATAAATTTAAACCTGGTTTGACTTGAATAATTTTTTCTCATTTTTATCATCACTATATTATTTTAAAAAGATATTTATTTTTTATATTTTTATAGAAAATAATGAGTCAAAGTTGAATTATGACACTTCGAATAAGTGATGTATATGAGGAATGTGTTGATGATTTTTTGGATTTTTCTAAAATAAATGTTCCAAACAATGAAATATTTTTCTATCCATGCCCAAAATGTTTAAATATGAATAATTTGAAAACAAAATAGATCAAATATAATTTAATTTTTCATGGTTTTAATCTGAGTTAAAGTCCTTGAATTTGTCATGGTAACACTGGGAAGAATTTATGATCTATTGATAATGATGCTTTTCAAGATGATAACTCTGATGAAATTGAATAAAAGATTCATGATATTTAAGTATAGGAAATTAAGAAAGAACCAAAAATTGATCATCTATTTGGTGATACTGAAAAACCATTGCATCTGTGTTTTATGGAATTTACAGTTTTATCATCGGTGTTAATATTGATTAACTTGAATTAAAATATTGGGTGCAGTGAAAATAGTTTTACTTATTTGCTACAATTTTTGAAATATATTCTTCCTAAATATAATGATATTCTTGATTCACATTATAAATAAAAGAAAATACTATGTGTGATGGGATTAGGTTACAAAAAAATACTTTTCTTCCCAAATTATTTTGTGCTATATAGGAATGAATATGAATTTCTGTTAAAGTGTCCTAAATGTGGGACGTCGCAGTATAAGTTGAAAGAAAAAGTACATTTAGATTTAGAAGGTACATATACCCATGCCAAGGGATTTTGGTATATTCCTATAATTCTTCATTTGAAATGTTTATTTGAAAATTCATGTGATGTAAAAAGGTTAAGATGACATGTAAATTAGCTGATATGTGATCAAAAATTACAGCATCTAGCCAATTGTCCACAGTAGAATAAAATAGATCTAAGTTTTGCTACATTCAGAAATAAAGTTAGAAATCTTAGACTTAGAATATGAATAGATGGAATGAATCCATATCAAATCTTTAGTATCACCCATAATTCATGGCTTGTTTTATTGGAAATTTAAAACTTATCTCCTAAATTTTGTATGAATCACAAATATTTCATGTTGAGATTAATGATCTCTAGACCAAAATATCCTAGAAATTATATTTATGTTTTCTTCTCACCATTAATTGATTATTTGAAACTCTTATGGGAGGATGGTATTATGGTTTATGATTCTTATAAAATAGAATATTTTCAATTTCATGTAATAAATATGTTCAACATAAATGACTTCCCATTGTATGGAAATTTTTCTGGATATAGTGTTAAGGGGAATAAAGTATGTTCATTATGGATAACAAACTTCATATTATCAACTGCATCATGGAATAAAAATATTATACATGGGTCATCAAAAGTGTTTGTCTATAGATCACTCTTATAGAATATTAAAAAATACATTCAATGGATCACAATAATTTTATATTTCTCCAAAAACATTATCCAATGATCAGTATTATGAGAGGGTGAAAAACCTTAATGTGACATTCAAAAAGATACAAAAATCTAGTAATGATATAAATATTTGGAAGAAACGGTCAATATTTTTTAAGCTACCATATTGGATATATCATGAGGTCAAACATAACATTTATATCATATAGGTGGAGAAAAATATATATGATATCTTGATTGGAACATTTTTAGATATTAAAGGAAATACTGTAGATGGGTTGAATGATAGATTGGACTTACTCTCAATGGGAATATGTTTTGGAGATAGCTCCCACTCCTGATGGAAGGTGAACATTCTTGCCCTTGACTTGACATACATTATCAAAGAGGGATAAAATTTTATTTTTCCAATATCTCTATGATATCAAAGTTCCATAGGGTTATTCTTAAAATGTAAAAAACTTTTGTTTCTTTAAAGGATTTGAAGTTGATAGGTGTTAATTCTCATGATTTTCAAATCATGATGCAACAGCTCCTACTGGTTTTATTGTGTCGAATATTTCTCATTCGTGTCAGAGTGACTATAATGCAGGAGTGTTATTTTTTCAATTCAATTTGTAATAAGGTGATTGATAATGATTTGAAAATTTTTAAAAACGAATCAATTTTTATACTTTTTCTATTGGAAAGGTATTTTCCTCCATCTTTTTCTGATATCATAGTGCATTTAATGGTTCATTTAGTGTGAGAAATAAAGCTTTGTGGACATGTATATATATGTTGGATATATACTTTTGAAAGGTATATAAAGATATTTTTGGGGTGTGTTAAGTATACATATCATCTTGAATCCTCAATTGTTGAGAAGTATATTTTTTAGGAGGTTCCAGAGTTTTTTATGAGCCACTTGTCTGTAGTGGAGCACATTGGTTTGCCTCCACCTCATCATGAACGAGTTAATTATGGGTTAAAGAAGATTCATGGCTTGAAAGTCAAATCATGTGAATAGATAAGAAGGTATATTTATAAATATTCAATAACATAGATGATTTTAAACCATAAATAACATTGCATAATAATGTGTTGAAACAATGTAATCCAAAGAAGAAAGATGTGCGTATTTTGATTGAGCATAACAAAACTTTTTTTCCATGGTTTAAATAGATCATGCTTAGTAGATTAGAGGTATTAGAAACATTGATATGGTTAGTGGGTGTTCCAAATTTAAATTTGATAACATGATTTAGGTATGACATTAATGGCTATACATATAAAATCAAAGATTAGGACAAAATAAGTGAAATTCAAAATAGTAGTGTATTAGTTTTCAAAAAAGAAATCCATTTTTCGAGTGATAAATAAAAAAACCCAATTTTTGTATCAAGTGCATATTATTGAGTCTTGAAGAAATATGTGAGGTTTATTACATTAAAATTCAAGTTCTAGTGTTTAACTGCAAATGATTTAATGGTAACAACAGTTTCATACATGATGAATTTGGAATGACACTTGTCAATATGAATAGATTAGAATACACAGTTGTTCCTTTTATAATAGAAACACATGAAAAATAAATTTTATATGTTCCTGATCAATCTAGTATGCAGTGTTCTATTGTTTTACAAGAAAAAAACAATATGTTGGTGATGATAAACTTGATAAAGATGTTGATTTATGTGATATCCCCACTTCCATGGAAAGATTAACAGATAATATTGATGAGCACATTATAGACATGTTTTGTGCCTTACAGAATGATCATGATCAAGAAATTAGGGAAAACAATCCTTTAGTACATTCCTAATATTAAAGGTAATATATTTTTATTTCTTATTTACTTTTTAAAATTTCTTAAAATATTATATATTTTAATTTTATTTTCTTTATTAAAACACATATTATAACTAATAAGTTAAATTGTTTATTTATATTAGTTTTGTTTTGTTTATTTTACCATGTTTACCCTTATAGAAATTATATATTAATTGATTTTGTTGAAAAATAATTATTTTAAATCTAATGCATTAAATAAAAAAATATTTTATAAGATTATATTGAAAAAATATTCTTTTTCTGTAAAAATGATTTATTAGGTTAGATCATTTTTATTATTGACACCATTTTTTGATTTTTTTCATTCTTTTAAATGAAATTTAATATCTCATTAATGTTGATAGAATTTTATTAAACTATAAAAAATATGAATAAAAATGTGTTAAGTTTAGTTTATTTTACTTTTTTGTTTGATAATTTTGTATTTTTTATTTAAAGTATAATTGTAATAGTTGAATTTATATATTTTTGTATTAACTTTTTTTTGTTTTGATTTTTTGGATAATGAAAGATCAATCAATTGATTCACCACATACTTCTAGAGATGATCATACTCATAACTATTGGGAGGAATGTGTACATGCTCCTCTTGATAAACCACATGCTTCTTTATAAGATACATCTACTCCCACAGGGCCAAAGAAGAGTTTGAGGGTTGGTAAACGTGGCATCACACATTTACCAAAATTATCAATTTCACATAGCCAGGACTAGAGGATACTAGAAGACTTTTATGATAATGATATTCCAATGGGTCCTAATTTAAATCAATTTAAGAGTTTAATATCAGTTCAAACCAAACAAAAATTTGGTATTTTGATTGAGGATTGGTGAGGTGTTGGAAAATTGACACTATCTCACTTGTGGGAGACCATTTTGGAAAGCTTGTTTGTTGTTATTTATCTTATCTTGAAATGTTTATATTAATATATGTTTTCCCCATTCTTATCAGATGAAATATGATATACCTAACACTGAAGGAGTTAGGAGGAAATATTTATCATTGGGTTCTGGGAGATAAAGGGATTTCAAATCAGTTCTCACATTATATTTAATTTTTGGACATAGGTAACATCATAATCCATGTGATATATATCCCATTATAGATGAAAATACATGAAATAAATTTATTTAAAGTAAAAGACAAGAAGAATTTTTGGTAAGTGTAATGTTACCTTTTAGAAGCTTTTTTACATATTAATGATTTTATTAATGATTTATTAATGATTTCTTTATTCTTAATTTATAACAATCAAGGAGATATCATCAAGAAATCTAATCTAGAAATGTATACCCTCATACTTTATCTTAGGGAGGGTATACGTTATTGGAATAACAAATGATGGATAAAAATTTTCAAAAACTGAGAGTTGAGGCTTCAAGATCTCTAGAGGTTTCCCCTCTATCCCCCTGACTAGACATGAAAAATGAAAGAGGAATCAGATGAGAAAAAAAATACAATATCTTTAAGAAGATTAGAGAGTTTTAGGAGAGAGTATTGTAAGATTTTTAGATTATTTATTTATTTAAGTTAATTCAATTATTTATATATTTTGATAAATTAAAAAAATCTAATAATTTATACATGATTCTCTTAAAGAGTAGATCACAGAGGGGGGTCTTTTTAGCTGAGGGTAGGTAGCATATTTTAGCTACATAATTGGGAAATCCCAAACACTTGGGTATTGTATGAGGATACCTGATGGGTGTATCAGTGAAATAAGTGTTTCTACATTCTTCATCTTCTACAATGGTGGGTGTTAATAAAAAATAAAATCTTTGGAGGCTCAAGTTCAAGATATTAATGTGATTATGGAGGATAAGATTAGAGATTTGGTATATTTAATTTTTGAAAAAAAATTAAAAATAGTTTCAAAATACTTCTCCACCTTCACCACCTCCACCTACAGACCCCACTCTTTATCCTACTCTTACACACCCTCCTCCATAGCTTCCCAATTATTGTGAGTTATGTGTTAATGATTTTAAACATCATGTTTTTGCATATGGGGTGATATTTTATATTGGAGATACCATTTATCATCGATAGTTAGATATAGAGAAACATAGAGTCATTATACCAGATATTATAGGTATATGAGATGAAGTACCATTACCTGCATATGTTGTGAGTACAGTTAGACAAAGTATCATCCACTTTTTAGTTTGGCCATATAGACTTCTGTGACATATTACCATAGAGGTATGTGTATATTTTGTCTTTTATTCCATTTTTGTATTAAATTTGTTTTAAAATTTTAAATTTTATATAATTATCAATTTTTTTATAGGAATAATTTATAGGTAAAGAAATATTATATATACAACAAAAAATATGAATTTCTATGACTTCAGATACATATTATAGTAGTCTTGATAGATTGTCAAGATATTAAAATTTTTATTAGGTGTTTATGATATTCCAATGGAAGTTTTTTTTTATGGTAATGTAATGAAAATGGCTCTTTTGAAAAATGATATCATGAAGCTTTTAACTGGAGATCAGTTGGGCATCCACACAATGCAAGTTTTTTCTATATAAGTTTTAACATAAATCTTTCCATGCATTTAATTTGTTGAAATTTTATACTTATGTTAGTTTTGTATTAGGTATCTTCATAAAATGCATAATAAGTATGAAAATATAGATGAATATGTATTTATATACCCATAGTTAATTTCACCTATAGAGAGAACATTTACTAAAGTAGAAAGAACAGTTTATTTTGTAGAAAAATTTCAAAAGGATGTAATTATTCAGTGATGTATGTTTTCTTATCTTCAAGAGTATGAAAAATATATCATAAAAATTGTTATGTATATTTTAATATAATAAGTACTAACATTAAATTTTATTTTATATCAATTTCCATTGTATGTTAAAACTTTTATGTCCAAGGGAGAATGCACTTTATTGGTTATGCTCTATCTATGGCGGAGTGCGAAAACAATTTAAGGATGTATTTAACATGTAAGTTTGAATTTCTTAATACTTTTTTCTATTATAATGAATTTTAAATTTATTTCATTCATATTATTTTCTAATAGGGGATGGAACTTCTTTAGAGATACCATAAAGAAAAAGAGCATCATGATCAAATATGTAAAAGTAAAGGTTAATTTTCATTTATAGTTAGTACATTTTGGATATATTAGTTAAAAATGTTATTTTGAATTTAAAAACTTATTTAAACATTATTTTAATAAAAAAGAAGGCATAAAAGAATTTGGATAATATGTGTTAAGATTTATGTATGAAATAATTTTAGCTGGGATATTTACGAAGTTCCAATAGGTCAGATTTATTTATAAACTTTTCCTTAATTTTTTTCATTATATTCATAATTCATGTTAAATGATTTCCTTTTAATTTGTAGCTTTTTGATGATCCTCACCCTTATAGTTAATAATATCTTAGACAATTATATGTTGAATGGGAAAATAATTTTATAAGTTTGGTTGGATTTTAGTTTGTTTGTAATCTATATTGTAACTTTGAAATTTGTAATTTTGAATGTGTTTGGATTATAAAATCATTGTACATGTTTAGTTGGATTTTAGTTTTTTTGTAGTCTATATTGTAATTTTTAAAGTTTTAATTGTAAATGGGGTTTATTAGTTGTCTTTATAATCTTCTAGGTACTCTATTTCTACTAGTGTTTTTTCTTTTTCTTTTCTTGACTATAGTGGAGAGAAGAGTTGAAAATAAAATTATTAAAAAAAATTCACATTAGTTTTTTAATAATTGATGTGAAAAAACATTATTAATGGGTTTCTCACATCGATTATCCAAAAACCGATATGAAAAACCCTTAATCATGATGGTTTTTCATGTCGATTATGATATAACTGGTGTGGAAAACCCATTACAATAGGTTTTTCATGTCAGTTATGTTATAACTGATGTGAAAAACCAATACAATAATTCATTTACAATGACAATTTTTTAACCAACATTAAAAATTCTATATACAATGTCTTTTGCAATAACATTTCCTTATAATTGATGTTAAAAATCAATAAAAAGCAAATTAAAAAAACTTTCTGCACTAGTGACATTACTTTTCATTCATGTCCATATCCTCACTTCTAACTAATTTTCTTCTATTTGGAAACCTAGTATGTGTAATCTCAGATAACCTTCGTACTTTCCTTTCACTCTTTTCAAGAGAAAGTTTTGTTAACCATTTTTCAATGTGGGTATCCAAAAAGTGGTTTTCAATTGAAAACCCTTTTATTATTGAGCACAAATTGTAGTGATTCAATTTATTAAAAGGGAAGAATCTAACACCCTAAGAATTTAGGAAATTTTTCAATCAAATATATTTAAATTATTCGATATATTGTGTTACACACAACCATGAATTTAAGGGAAATATGATATACTACATTTTAAATTTGAGGGTATGAATATTATTAAATACTTTTTAAATTATATTCAAATTCTCTACTCAATATAAATACATAGTAATTAATCACCCAATTTTTAGTAATGTCATTTAATTCTTCAAAAATATGTTTTCTTTAAAAATGATTTTTTATTGTTTTTATGAGAAGATATTATAATTAATTTTTAGAACTATTATAAAATATATTTTATAAAATTAACTAGATTTTTTAAATCATCATATAAAAAATAATTTTGGGTAAAATTTTGGTATTTTTCTAAAAAGGTTGATTTTTCAGCGAATAGTGAAAAATGTGGATTTTTATAAAACTATCATTATTATTTTCATATTAATTATAATTATGGTTTTAATTTGATATTAAATTAATATTAGTATTATTTAATTATATATCATCTAAATAACTTCCTTTGAATCTTTATTATACATGATTTCGATATAAGTACATTTTTATGCTTGAAATGCATTTTTCTAAAAACTTTTTTTCCATACATTTTACGAATTTATATTAAAAGTAATTTATTACACTTATATAAATTTAATCTTGAAAAATGGATTAAATATTTTTAATTATGAGGTTAAAATTTTGTAAATGGGACCCTTTTATTTTTGTTTGATATGAATAATAACCGTTGTAAAATTTATCACCTCACCAAAGGATAAGCTGGATTAATCTAAGTTAAAACTAAGTGATAAGAGCATAATTATTCATCATAATTATTATTTTATGAATAAAATTATACCCTTAACAAATAAGGTTATAAATAGAGTTATTTAATGGACACTTGTCCATAAAATGACTTATATATTATTTAAACCAAATGAAGTGAAAAAATGTCACTCTCTTGGTTTTAAATATCATTTTTGTATAGGGAAAAATTTAGTAACAAAATAATTTTAATTTTAATTTTTTCCTAATGAAATTATATTCATTATTTAAATTTATTTATAATTTTTATTAATTAAATAATTACCTTAAATACTTACACAATGTCGATACACTAATTATTCAATTAATGGAAAAGTCAAATAAATGATATAAAAAATATTAAAAGTGCTATAATTTGAAATAATTATGGTAATACATGAATTTTATAGATAAAAATGACATTTTGGAGATTTTTTAAAATAATTTATTTTAATTATAAGTTTTTTATTGATAATATTAAAGTCAAAGTATTGAATAGTTTAAAAATTGATAATAATGATATTTTATGATAATAATATTTTATTAAATTATTTTAAAATCATAAAAATATTAAATAAGGACAAATGGGATAATATATGGTAAACCATTTCATCCCTTATCCATTTATGAGTTAATATTTACCTTATACATTAATGATATTTCAACAATATACTACCCTAGGTTCTTATTCATGACCATTTGGAAGTATTTGTCTCTATAATAGACATATTATATTTTATTTTTTATAAAATTCAAAAAGTTCCCCTCACCATAACTATAAAAGGATAGCTCCTCCCTCACTTCATTACACAAAATTGAGCCTTATATTTAGACCATAATTTGCTAAATTCTCTTATCCACTTTCCTAGGCACATTCTAGATATAAGGACCTGGCCTTATTACATTACATAATCTTTAATTTTAGTCAAGAACTCACTTCCTTTAATATTGAGGATCTTTTCAAGTTTAGAATTTTAGAGAAATTGGATATAATACATACATAACATTTCACATTCATATAGAGTATATATCACAAAAACAGAATCCATTTCTTCCAAAATATAAGACTTTTTAAATAAAACATGTTTTTTTTTAAAATATTCATAACATTTAAATTAGATTCCTTCTTTGTCCTACACATCCTTATAACCTGTGAAAAACATTTAAAAACTTTGGATGATTACAAAAATCTCAGTAAGGGATATAAAAATAAGTAAATAAAATATTAGTCCATGAATACTTGTAAATTCTTGAAATCATTTTCAATAAAGACATACTTGTTACCCAAATAAAATTCATTTTTAAAACTTTATATTTCCATGATATTTCCAAAAAACATATAGAACTTAAATAGAACCATAAAGGTATCTTGGGGCATTACTTAAATAATCTTGTAACCCTCTCAGCAACCTTATAATTTGTAACCCCCATGGCTACCTTACAATTTGTGTAACCATTGCAGTTACACTTGGAGTAACCATACGGCCAACCTCCAACTTACACATACCCAATTCATTTTAGGTAGATATAGTTATCACCCTTAATCATAAATAATTCCCAAGAACTATAACATAATCATACAATGTGAATAATTCCATAAAAACATTTCTTTTGAATTTTGTAAAACATAATTTTAAAAGAGGACTTTAAAAGTAAAATCCCCTTAAAAATATCATATAATTCAAGTGGTAATTATTATAGTGGATGGAATATATATATACATTTTAAATACATATAATTAAATATAATATAATCAAAACCAATCACACAAATAGTTTTAATACACATAAATAATGAAGTAGAAATTAACCCAAAGAATGGAAATCGGGTTAAGAATTCCCTTACCTCGGGTTTGTCTTACTTAAAACGTGTTTAAACCTAATGTATAATGGTTAAAAGAGTGTTTTTAATATCTTTAAGAAATAAATTCATTTTTATAACACCATATATGATTGTTTCATAACATCATTCACCCTTTAATTGTTAGTATTTTTTCCTTCCATTGTTTTGGGTGCGTTCTTTACATGATTTCAATGGCTGGTTTATATTTGATTTTATTTTTATATGGAAATGAAATTCCAGAAGTGGAATGAAATGGTATTCATGTTCTCATAGAATATATAATGATACCATAAATCATTTTATTATCATATATGATGATGGATCATTAAATAAAACATTAATTATGTTTGTTTAGATCATTTTTTGTGGTTCCTCGATAATCATGAACTTGTTTCATTATATAATTTAATTTCATGAATATAATTTCATTAAAATACATAAAACAGGTTAAAAATAATTTTTACATTCTGTTTCAACCATTAAAAGGGTTTTATGGTCATATTTGAATGAAGTAATGGAAATTGGAAACGCATCGTCTACAATTTTGGTAAATCGACACATTGAGGACGATATTTTTATTTTCAGAATAAGTGGGAGAGGGAAAAAGATATATGATGATGAAATATTACATTAGAATAATAAAATTATATATTAGTTAAGGTACTGTAATTATCATAGTATTTTTATGAGGGGATATGAGGAAATAAAAAGAAAATAAAGGAACTCGAAATAAAATAAAAGTTGAAAAATCCCTTACGAAAATTTGGAAGCCTAACAGCGTCACTTAAAAATTCATAAAATATTTTGAGGAGAGAAAAAGGGTATCTCATAATTATTAAATAATATTTAAATTAAGGGGGGTATGGAATGACATATCTCAACATAAGATAATTGAAATTAAAAGATAACAACATAATAAGAGTGCTTGAAAAAGAGAGAAATTTTGAGACGAAAATTCTATAACATAACGGATATGCAACATGGTTTTAGAAAACATTAAAAAGAGATGGGATTGGGTTAAACCATTAATAAAAGACTAAAAAATAGTATATGGAAATAATAATATGTAAACAATAACATGGTATAAAAACTTGAAATACATACCACATAAAAGAGAAATTAAATGGAAAAGAGAAGTTAAGAATTCTCTTACCTTGTAGAGTAACTCCTAAGACTTGAAGGTTGGGACCTTGGTGGATTGAGGATACCTTGGGAAGACTACTAGGTAGTTAAAAATGTTATATATTTTTTGAGGAGGAATTTGGAATTAATGTAATGAAGGAATAGGTGGGTATTCATAGAAAAACTGAGAAAATATTTTATAAATTTTCAAGTGACACCTCATTAATGGTATTGCAAAACTATGGGATTTGCCATGGTATTTTCCCATGGTATTGGAAAATTGGGACACCTAATATCATATTTTAATTTACACAAGTATACCGGAATTTTATTTTAATTATTACATCATTATGATTTCATTAAACATACCGAAAACTCAAAACTGTATTTTTACTATTCATGAAAAATTCAAGTATTTTTGAAAAATACCAAAAAATCACCCTAACCTTTTTTGACTTGTAGAATTAAAAAACTAAATCCATATTTTAAAAATAATTTTCTTATTAATTTAATTTTTAAATAAAATCATAATTTATTCAAAAATAACAATTTTTAAATCTATAACTCATTTTTTAACATCTTCAAAAACTAATCAAGTTGTCATTATCTTAAAGCCCTAATGAAATAAAATAATAATAAAATTTACTACTCATTAGGGTCATATTACTATTCATATTACTATTCATAAGGGTATGTTACTATTCTCCAAAAATCAAGTTGGTTCCATTAGACTCCAAATAACTTATTGGTCACAATTATAGATGACCGTTATTTGAAATTCAAAACATAGAAGTGGAAAAATTATGTTAAAGGATAGTTATAACTAACTAATTAAAACAAATTTTCATGCATTTCCAATTTATTTTTAAAACCTTGGGGTGTAACATTATCCCCACCTTCTGTAAATTGCTTCCTCGCAATTTTATTTACTTATTAAACAAGTGAGGGTGAATTTCCCTCATAGAATTTTTAGACTTTAATGTTGCTTATTCAACCATGTGGTTTCTCCACAAAAACTTTATCTGGTAGATTATCTTATTCTGGAATAATTTTTCCCTTCGATCAAGAATCTAAACTCGTTTCTATTCATAAGAAATTTTATCTTCCAGCTGAACTGCTTTTAGGCTCAAGACATGAGATGAATCTGGCACATACTTTCACAACATCGAAACATGAAAACCATTATATACCTGAGATAAACTTAGAGGCAAAGATAATCGGTAGGTAACTATTCCAACATTCTATAGGATTTCATAAGGTCCAATGAACTGTGGACTTAGATTTCATTTCTTAATAAAATGCATAACACTCTTCCATGGTGAGATTCTAAGAAAAACATGATCACCTACCTCGAAAGAAAATCCTTTCCTCCTACTATTTGCATAACTTTTCTGCCTGCTATGAGCTATTCTCATGTGTTTCTAGATCATATTCAATTTCTCATCCACTTTCTCTGCTAATTATGGTCCCATAAACTTCATTTCCCTGACTTCATCATAAAAATATAGATTTGAGCACCATTTCCCATACAATGCCTCAAAAGGTTCCATCTGTATACTGGAATGAAAACTGTTATTATAATAAAACTCAACTAAATAAAAATGTTGATCCCAACTACCTTGGTAGTCCATTGAACAAGATCAAAGTATATCCTCCAAAGTCTGAATCATTCATTCCGACTACCCATCTGATTCAGGATGAAAAGTTGTACTAAAAATTAATTTTGTACCCAATGACTTATGAAGGCCCTTCCAAAATTTATAAGTGAAACTAGGATCCCAATCAGATATAATGAAAAGAGGAACACCATATAACCCGACAATCTCTTTGAGGTACAGTCGAGAAATCTAATCCAAATACATTATATATCAAATAGAAATAAAATGTGCAGATTTTGTAAGCCGATCAACAACAACCAAAACTTCATTGTTACCTTGGGAATTATTAGGTAGTCCCACCATAAAGTCCATAGATACATTCTCACATTTATACTCTGGAACTGGAAAAGGAAAAATCATCCCCTTTGGTAACTGCCACTCTTATTTAACCTATTGACTTCTCAAACATTTCATGGTAAAATCAGAAATATCCCATTTCATTCCATCCCACTAGAAATACTCCTAAAGGTATCTATACATCTTAGTTCTATTAGGAAGAACTGAAAATAGAGAACTATGAGCTTCACACAATGAATATTTCTTCAACTAGGAATCACAAGGCACACACAACCTTTTATAAAATCTTAAAACAAAATATTTATCAAGGTTAAATTTTGTAAACTTTCCCATTTTAACCAATTATGTCTTTTTCTATGGCTCACAGTCTTCCTTTTTTGATTTCTTAATTCTGTCTGATAATGATGACTGCACTGAAACTTAAAACAAAATAGAGGTATTTCCTGCACTAATAACTTCTAAGCCAAAATTCATCAAATTTTTAATCAAGGGATCATGTTCCAAACGTAACATGCTTAATGATGCATGATGTTTTCGACTCAAGGCATCCACCACTTTATTTTCTTTTACCAGATGGTAATTGATCATGAAATCATAATACTTTATCAGTTCAATATATCTTCTCTAACTCATGTTTAATTCTTTCTGATTGAATATATACTTCATAATTTTATGTTTAACATATATTTGACATTTGGCTCTGTATAAATGATGCCTCCAAATTTTCAAATAAAAAACCACAACTTCCAATTCCAAATCATGTGTGTGATAATTTAACTTATGAGGGTTTAGTTTTCTTGAATCATAAGCAATTACCTGATCATTTTAAATTAGAACGCAACCAATTCCCTTCAATGAAGAATCACTGTAGATGAAAAACTCATCATTTTGGGAAGGCAATGAAAAAACTGGAGCATTCACCAATCTCTTCTTCAGTTCCTAAAAACAAACATCAAATTCTTCTGTCCAAATAAATGTAACCCCTTTTCGTGTTAATTTAGTTAGTGGGAAAGATAACCATGCAAAGTTTTTAACAAATATTTGATAACAACCTGGTAATCCAATAAAAATATGAATATCTATAACATTTGTAGGTCTTTTCCATTCATCAACCACTTTTTTTTTGGCAGGATCAATAGTTATTCAATCCTTATTTACAATGTTCCCAAGAAAAGAAATATGTTGTAACAAAAAATTAAACTTTCTGAATTTTCCATAAAGTTTATTTTCCTTTATGGTTTGAAAAACAACCCTTATATGTTTTTCATAATCCTATTTACTCTTAGAAAATACTATAATTTCATCAATAAAAACAACCACAAACTTATCCAAGAAATCGTGAAATATTCTATTCATAAGATCCATGAATACAGCAGGTGCATTAGTTAACCCAAATGGCATAACAAAAAATTCATAATGCCTATATCTAGTATGAAAAGTTGTTTTTGGGATTTCATCCTCCTTCACCTTCAGCTGACAGTATCTGGATCTCAAGTAAATATTGGCAAAGTAATGAGCTCCCTAGATCTGATCAAATAAGTAATTGATATGAGGTAAAATATACGTGTTTTTAATAATGAACAAAATAGGATCACCCCATATTGAAGTTCTAGGAAGAATAAATCCTTTATCAATAAAATAATATAACTAATTTTTCAATTCAAGAAGTTCTATTTGATCCATTCTATATGGGGGTTTTGAAATTAGATTAGCATCAAGAACTAAGTCAATTGTGAGTTCAACTTTCCGATGAGGTATGACATTGGGTAACTCATCAGGAAAAACATCAAGGTATTCAATTACCACTGGTATATCATTAATCTGAACAGTTCCCTTGTTTTCAACAGTATGAGCAAGATAAATTTCATTTCCTTCTTTCAACAGTTTCTCATCTTCCTGATATGTTATCAATTGCATGGGTTCATTCTTATATAAAAATTGAAACTCTTTCTGAAAAACAAATTCTTTATCTCTACAGCCAATATTAGCATGATAAACAGAAAGCCAATCCATTCCTATAATGACATCAAACTCTACCAAGAGAAAAACAACAAGTTTTTCAGGTAAATTATTTCCATATACTACAATAAAAATATTCTTTTAATTACTCTTTTCTATAATACTTCCCCTTAGTATTTTGAAAATAAGTTCTTGTCTCATTTTTTGAGGTGATATTTTTAATTTATTAGAAAATTCCTCAAAAATAAAGGAATGTGTAGATCCCATGTCAGACAAAACTTTAGAAAAATATGAGTAAACAAACAAGGTACCTGATATAACTTCATTGGTTAGCCTGATATCTTCTGACATAGTCCCAAAGGATCTCACTACACATTTCTGCTTATAGGCTGGCTTCTTTGCATCATTCATATCTCTCTTTGGTTAGGCATTTTCATAATTACCCATCTCTCCATATTTAGAACACTTAATAGTTTGCTTATCAGGATTAGTATTAGGATCGTTTTCATTAGAATCTCAGGCCATATGTCTAAACTTACCACATCAAAAACACTTCCCAGTTTTGGTAAGGTATTCCCCAGGGTTCTTTTTTCCACACTTTTCACAAACTGGAAACTGTAATTTCTTACCATTAAATTTATTTGTTTGATTCTTACCCATCTCTTTCCATCTGGCCCTCTTCTTCTCCTTGTTTTCAAAGTGTTAATGATCATCGGAAAACTCCATCTCTACCCTCTTAACACATCAGACAAGTTTCTCATAACTTTTAAATTCACAGGATTCTAATTCCCTTCAATACCTTGGATTTAATTCTGAGTAAAAGTAATTTTTTTTCTATCAAGATCCAAAATAAAATTTGGAGCATACCTTGTCAATCGAGTGAAGTTTTCTTTATACACAGCCACTTAATCTTCCTCTATTTACTTCAATTCAAGGAATTTATTCTCCATCCGAATTCGCACCACCTTAGGAAAATATTTTCCAAGGAAAAGACTTTTAAATTCATCCCACTCTGAGGTATAAATGTCCTCTCTATCCCTGATATTTTTGACCACTTACCACCACTGATCAAATTCACCTTCAAAATGATAAATGTAAATACTTAACTTTTGATTATCTGAATATCCCATAACATCAAATATCTTTTCAAGGGCCTTAATCCATTCTTCAGTTGATACTGGGTCATAAGATCTATTGAAAGAAGGAGGGTGTTGCCTCATAAAATGTTTCATTATCATCATGTTCCTTTGTTGTACCTCTAGTTTTTCTCTTGCATGGTTGCCACCATCATTTATTGTCTATATTAGCTGAACCATTACTGCCACAAGCTTCTTGGTTCCAATCCCTACCATTTTGGGCTATAGATTCAGAAGGATATCATTTTTTTAGTTTCTATCCTCTTCAGTTTCCCTATTTCTTCTATGGAAATCATTCTGAACAAACATATCTTAGTCAAAGAAACAAGGTAATCTTTAAATTTTATATCGTTTCAAATTAACCATAAAGTAAATATTATTTAAGTTATTCTATTAACATCATCCTAACCCTTAAAGTTATCTAAACCATCCTCTGATACCAACTATAAGGACCCAGACTTATTACATTACATAATCTTAAATTTTAGTCAATAACTCACTTCCTTTCATATTGAGGATCTTTTCAAGTTTAGAGTTTTATAGAATTATGATATAATACATACATAACATTCTGCATTCATATAGAGCAGATATCACAAAAACAGTATCCATTTCTTCCAAAATATAAGTCTTTTTAAATAAAACGTGTTTTCTTTGAAAAATATTCATAACATTTAACTTGGATTCCTTATTTGTATTACACATCCTTATTACCTGTTAAAAACACTTAAAAACTTGGTATGAGTGCAAAAATATCAGTAAGGGATATAAAAAGAAGGAAATAAAACATTAGTCCATGAATACTTTTAAACACATGAAATCAATTTAAAAAAAGTCATACTTGTTACCCATATAAACTAACTTTGTGAAACTTGATATTTCCATTAGATTTCCAAAAAAAATATAGAACTTAAACAGAACTATAAATTTATCTTGGGGATTTACTTAAATAATTTTGTAACCCTCACGGCTACCTTGCAATTTGTGTAACCATCACAGTTACACTTGGAGTAACAATATAGTCGAACTCTAACTTAAACATATACAATGAATTGGAGAAAGATATAGGTCCAACCCTTAATCATAAATAATTCCCAATGACCATAACATTATCATACAACATTAATAATTCCATAAAAACATTGCTTTTGAATTTTGTAAAAAAAAAATTAAAAGAGGATTTTAAAAAGAAAAAGACCCTTACAAATATAATATAATTCAAGTGGGACTTATTAAAGTGGATGTAATATGTATATAAACTATAAATAAACATAATTAAATATAATATAAACAAAACCAATCACACAAAAAAATTTACTACCACATAAATAATTAAGTAGAAAGTTAACCCAAAGAATGGAAACTGAGTTGAGAATTCTCTTACCACGGGTTTATCTTACTTAAAACATATTTAAAACTATTTTATAAGGGTTAAAATAGTGTTATTAATATCTTAAAGAAACATATTAATGTTTATAGAACCATATATGTTTGTTTCATAACATCATTTCACCCTTTAATTATTAGTATTTTGTTCCTTCTATTGTTTTGGGTGAGTTCTTTACATGATTTCCATGGACGGTTTGTATTTGATTTTATTGTTGTATGGAAATAAAAATACAGAAGTGGAATGAAATAGTATTCATATATTTCCATAATATATAATTATTCCATAAATCATTTTTTTATCATATATTATGATGGATCATTAGATAAAACATTACTGATGTTTTTTTGGGTCATTTTTTGTGGTTCCTCGATAATCATGAACTTGTTTCATTATATAATTTAATTTCAAGAATAGAAGTTCATTTAGAAAATAAAATAGGTTAAAACATTAAATTTACATTCTTATTTAACCATTAAAATGTTTTTATAATCATCTTTTAATGAAGTAATGGAAATTGGAAACACATCGTCCATGATTTTGGTAAATCGGCATATTGAGGATGATATTTTTATTTTTAGAATAAGTGGGAGAGGGAAAAAGAGAGATAATGATGAAATATTAAATTATCATAATAAAATTACAGTTCATTTAAGTTAATGTAATTATCATAGAATTTGTATTAGGGGATATGAGTAATGAAAAAGAAAATAAAGGAACTCGAAATAAAAGAAAATTTGAGAAATCGCTTACGAAAATTTGACATCCTAACGACGTCACTTAAAAATTCATAAACTATTTTGATGATAAAAAGGGTATATCATCATTAATACATAATATATAAATTAAGAGGTATATGGAATTACATATCCCAACATAATACAATTTAAATTAAAATGTAATAACATAATAAGAGTGCTTGAAAAAAATAGAGATTTTGAGACAAAAATTCTACAGCATAACTGTTATGAAACATGGTTTTAGAAAACATTAAAAAGAGATGGGATAGGGATCACCCATTCCTAAAAGACTCATAAAATATTATATTGATAGAATAATATGTAAATAATAAAATGGTATGAAAACTTGAAAAACATACCACATAAAAGAGAACTTGAATGAAAAAGAGAAGTTGAGAATTCTCTTACCTTATAGAGTAACTCCTAAGACTTAAAGGATGGGACCTTAGGGGCTTGAGGAAATCTTGGGAGGAATAATAGGGAGGTACAAATACCAGATATTTGTTGATAAGGAATTTTTAATGAATGGAATGAAGTAATGGGTTTGTATTTGTAGCAAAAGTGAAAGAATATCTTATTAATTTTTAAGGGACACCTCATTTGTGGTATTTGTAAAACCATGGGCCTTACCATGATATTTTTCCATGGTATTGGCCACTTGGAAAACCTCATATAATATTTTAATTTACACAAGTCTTCCAGAATTTTATTTTATTTATTACATCATTATGATGTCATTAAACATATCGAAAACTCAAAACTGTATTTTTACTATTCATGAAAAATTCAAGTATTTTAGAAAAATCCCAAAAATTCACCCTAACCATTTTTAGACATATAGAATTCAAATATAAACTACATTTTTCGGAAATAATTTTCTAAATATTATTAATTTAATTTTTAAACAAAATTATAATTTATTTAAAAATAACAATTTTAAATCTATAACTCATTTTTTAACACCTTGAAAAACTAATCAAGTTGTCATTATCTTAAAGCCTTAAGAAAATAAAATAATAATACAATTTAATATTCATTAGAGTCATATTACTATTCATATCACTATTCATAAGGGTATGTTACTATTCAATAAAAATCAAGTTGGTTCCATTAGACTTCAAATAACTTACTGATCACAATTACAGATGATCGTTATTTGAAATTCAAAACATAGAAGCAGCAAAATTAGGTTAAAGGCTAGTTATAAATATCTAATTAGAACAAAGTTTCATACATTTCCAATTTATTTTTATAACCTTGGGGTGTTACACTATAGGTTATGGTATTCCAGAATGCTATCTTTAGATCCCTTCAAAGAAGATCTAAAGGAGTAGTTTCGAAGAAGAGGTAATCGCTCAAACTAATCACTTTCTTTTTGTAATCTTCTTTAACTCCAATAAATATTTGATATTTATCATAAAATAATACCTTAATTATCATAAATATATTTAAATTTTATTATTATTAAAACACCATTATACACCCATTTTTTCATGAAACAATAGGTGAAGGTATCGGTCATGTGTACATACAGTTTACCGCCTCCATGTAGCAATACAATTAATTTTTCATCCCCATATTTTATGGATGTGTATCATGATAGGTTTAATATTGATGTATTATATTTATTACATAATTATACTTTTATAATGATAATATCATGTCTATATTTTTACCATCTAATCTTTTAGGAAACGATAATGTTGCTCGTGTGTACGTATGGACTACCATCTCCATGATGTGATGTGATTAATTTTTCAATTATACTTAATATGTATGGTAATAAGGATGAATTTTATTAATTTATACAATATATTGGATATAATAATTATTCTAAAAATATGAATTATCATTTAACTTTCTTTTATTCCATCAGTTGAAAAATGGAAACAACATTCATGCGTACGTATATCCTACCGTCTCTATGAACAGTGTAATTAATTTTTCTATATATAATTTTTATGAATGATTATAAAAATGTATATAATAAATATATATAATTTTTATTACATGATTAAAATTATATAAATAATGTTACCATGATCAAATTATAAGGACCAAGACTGTCGAACCCAAACATGCTTGGAAAATGAAGCAGTTATCACCCAGAATAGTGATTTTAATAAAAAATATATTAATAAATAGGTGATAACATGTTATAAATAAATAATATATATTATGATATATATATATATATATATATGTTTTCAGAATAAATTTATAATAAATCCATATTTATTATACATGATGTTTGAACATGACTAAGGAATGGAGAAACATGAGGTAAGGTATTTTCCTCTCACTTTTATTTTTGTGGGACATATGCCTTATACACTACATGATTATTTTTTGTCATTTATATACTAACAATGAATTTATTTTATGATTATTCTCATAAAAATTATGATAATTACATATACATTAAATTATTTATTTCATAAGTCTTGTTATTTAAAAGTTACAAAAGTGGTAAGGGTTTATTTCACAGTCTCATCATTATTCATGATAGTTTATTTTTAAGTATCAGCTAAGGAATATTTCTCTTTTATGTCCATGTTTTATGAAAATTATTTAAAAAAAGGTTTTTAATATTCTAATAAAAAAATTAAATTCATTTTTACCCATGTTTTACTTTTTATTAAATGGTTTGAAATGAATATTTTTTTTGTTTTCCAAATGATGTACTCTGTGATTTTTTCAACAAAAAAATATAGAAGGAATGTTTTTTTAACCTATAAAGCATGAGATTATTTTCTGATAATCATGAATAATTAATAATTTAAATATTCCTTTATAAGTTTTCAAGTTTATTTTCAAATAAAATTTTTTTATTTATAAGTGCATAGATTTTTAAAAAGAGAATTGATATTAAAATGGGAAAGTTATTTATCTCAAGAATTATTCCAAGTGATATTTCAAAATCAGTTTACTATCTAAGATGACATATTTTTATGGTAATAAAGTTTTACTAGGGATATTATCTAAGGATACCACCCTTTTTATTTTTTTGTATGGTTTTTTATGATGATAAGATTTTGATGAAACTCATTCCATTTTTCATAGGTTATACTTTATTGAAATTCATTTCTTTTCATGAGTTCTGAGATTATGAATGTATTATTATCTTGTGGAACATATTTTTATGATTTTCTTTATGTGATGTGTGGGATCTATATACCCATCCAATTCATTGGTTTAATATGGATAACTCATGATCTAAATATGTTATGCGTGAACCTGATTTCATGTTCAGGATTTTATTTATGGACCAAGTTTTGATGACCATGAGATCATTCGTGGACCTGATTTCATGTCCATCAGTTTATGTGTGGAACTATATTTCATGTTTATAAGATTATTCATGGACTTGGTTTCATGTTCATAGTTTTGTAGGAGGGCCTTATTTCGTTTCCTTAACTTGATTATTGATCCTGTTTATATTTATACATGTTCACAATGTTATAAGATTATGTGTATGTCATAACTCTGTTATGAAAATGTTGTGATCTAATGGATTTTTTTAAGAAAAAGGGAATTACCATGTGTGGACTTTTTGAACCCTCCCCACAAGGTAACCCCCCCACCCCATGAAGAGGTCACTCTGAAGAGAGCCCCATCCAGGAAGGAGTTGTTTCCAGCTAAGATAGAAGAGTGTCCGGAAGGGTGAAATCTCAATCAATGATGGTTTGACACAGCAATCTGTCAGCATAGGTGGGTTGTGCATAATTTTTCCCACCCAAAAAGGGACCGAGTGACCCAAAAAATGATCAGATATGTGGTGTAGATTTTGTTATATGATATTATGGGTGTAGATTTCAAATGTTAAGTTTAGGTTCTCACACCCTTATTCTCATAGTATGTTTATGTGATTATTTATATCTCCATTTTTTACCATTATTGATAATTTGATATCACTCTTTCTTATGTTTCCTTTCTACATATTATGAATAATGGTTTTAGAAATTATGTGTCTAAGAAGGGTTCTAGTTATTAATAAAGTAATGAGAGATGATATAGATCATTTATGAACTCATTTTTTGTGTGTACAAATTTCCAAAGGCACTAGACAAATGTGATTATGGAATTGATCAAATTGTTATATAATTAATGTTCATCTACTAAGATGTAATAATAATGTATAAAAATTATGGGCCATTACATTTTTATTCACATGATAAAATGAGATTCCACCCTTGTAGACAATATATCCAAGAAAAGAAACTTCTCGAATCCTAAAAACACACTTATTAAATTTCCCATATAACACTTTCCTTTTCAGAGTCTCGAGAATTATTCATATGTGATTCTTAGGGTTATCATAGATTTTTTAATAAACCAAAATATCATCAATGAACACCAAAAAAAATAATCAATATATTCATTAAATACTCTATTCATTAGATCTATAAAAGCATAGGGTGTGTTAATAAATCCAAATGGCATTACTGTAAACTCATAATGTCCATAACTCATTCAGAAAGTTTTCTTCAGAATGTATTTATTCCCTACTTTCAATTGATTATACCTAGACCTAAGTTAAATATTTGAAAAATATTTGGCTCGGTGATATTGATCGAATAATTCATAATAGCATTGATTTACCTATAATCAATGTGAAATCTCATGGATTTATCTTTCTTCTTAACGAAGAGAATAGGGGATCCCCATGGAGAAACAATAGAATCAATAAATACCTTATCACACAACCTCTATAGTTGTTTATTTGACTCAAATAATTCCACATTGTTCATTCTATAGGGAGTATTTGATATTTATCTTTCATCAAGTATTAAATCAATGGAAAAATCATCTTCATTCTTTAGGGGATGTCCAGGTAATCCCTCGGGAAATACATTAATGTATTCATGTACAATAGTTACATCATCAATTTGAATATTACATTATTTATCCCTAGATTTTATTTTCTCTTATTCCCCAAGAATATATTTCAATATATCTAATAGGGATGGATATAAACATTTATAAAATGAATATTTCTTTTTTTTAAGGTAAGGAATTCTATATCATCCTCATGAATCATAATTTCCTTATTTTTGAAATAATTTTTTTTCATCATATTTTCAAATTCAGTCCATAATAAGGAATATATAAAATTCAACCATAGGTATTATAATAATATCAGCAAATAAATTACATTTATGTGCCATAATGGGGACTACCTGAAACATCCATGTTATTGCGAGACTTCCACTAGGATTTTTGATTGACATCTCCCTTCTTAAAGTGATATGGAAATATCTAATTTTCTTTTCAATCATGGAAGATATAAAATATTATGAGTATCCGGAATCAAATAAATAATTAACTAAAATTAAATCTATGATTAATGTATCTTCTATCACATCATTGGGTACTTCCACCTCGATAATATTGTTCAAATATGATTGGCCTTCTCCCCTTTGCCTCTTCTTTGGTAGATTACCTTGACTCTTGAAGCATTAATTTGTATAATTCCTTGTCTACCTATAGTTGAAACACTAAATATTAGTGTTTCTATCTTACCTTTTCATTCTCTATCCTAATGAATGTAATATACACACTTATAACAAACTTTCAAGCTCTTAAATCATTTCCTGAGATGATTATTTCCATATTTCTCACAAGGTGGAAATTGTTTCATTCTCTTATTCTTATTCCAAGCATTGGATTTTTTTAAGTTCTCATTTGACCTCTTATTTTATCCATTTCCCTTGTAAATGTGGGATCTAGAAAATTTCTTCTCCATTTTGATGTAATATAAAACTATTTCATCATATGATGAAAAATGTTGAGAGACAAGAACCCTTTGGAGACATGGATGAAACACTTTAAATAAATGGTCAATATTTCACTTTGTGTTGTGTATATAATATATAGAATATCTAGATAAACTTGTAAGGTTATCCAAATAATTAGTAACACTTTCTTATTCCCTATAATTTAAGTTGAGGAACTTTCTCTTCATTTCAATTTATTGCTCGTGAGGGAAATATTTTCCAAAGATTACCTCCTTCAAATCTTCCCATTCTATGATATATATTTCCTCTTCCTCCCTTGTATTCGGGATCAATGGTTTCCATTTATCAGCATCTCCTTTGATACAATACACTAAAAGTGTAACCTTTTCCTTTTTATCACATATCAAGGCCATAAATATCTTCTATAAAGACTAATTCCATTTCTCAGCTACAATTGGATTAGTATTCTCACTAAATGATAGGGGATTAAATCACATAAATTGATCCAATGTGGGATAATCTTACTATGGAACATGTTGATCTATTTATGAAAGGTTATCTTTCATAACCTGATTAAGCTTCCCTAATATAGCCATAATTTTCTCAGTTTCAATACCAGTTGTATTTTCTTCCCTAGTGGGGAAATCTCTACATTGGATATGAGTATTGATACACTTTTTTCTTTCCAGGAACCATTTATAAACAAAGGCATAAACTAGATTATCTCATCAAATTATAAATTTTAAATCATAATATATAATTACAAATATGGTGTAACACTTAAATTAAATTAAAATTTATGCATTTTTATTATCAAAATCATAAAATTGGTTGCTTTAGGGGTATTTTTATTTTTAAATCTTTCATAATGGTTTGTAAAGAAAATGTGAATTATCTTAACCATATCCCCCAAAAGTGTCAAATTAAGTGTGCATTAAGTACCATTTTCATGCACTAGGTGACAATGGATTCAAACCAAATGCACCCTTTTTAGAGTTATTACCCCTAGGAACCTCTATTCTAGAACCACATCCACTTTTAGTATCCAGACAAGGATGTATTTATAGTAAAAACCACATAATATTTTCCTTATCAAAACTTTAGGATGATCTTCTATATTTATCCTCAAATTACATCATATAGTTATATTCCCTAATATATATTTTACTTAATATAGTTACCAAGGTTTCTACTAAACCTCCCTTGGATACTAACTATAACGAACCCGAATCTAGTTACCTAGAGCTGGCGCCTAATTTGTTATATTGTCTTAGATATAAGTGGACAAATCCTAAATAACTAATTAGTTTAGAAGTTTTGGAGAAATAGATACATACATGATACCCATTTTACATTGTGAATATAAAATAAAACATAACAAAAGAAAATTCCAAGAAACCTTGAAACTCATTCAATGATTCATCTTCACAATTTGAGGAAATGAAACAAAGTAAGGGTGAGATCAAATGATCAATAATGGTTACATATAGTGGAATCTATCATGAATAAATAAATCAAGATCAATATTGTAAGGTAAATAACTAAAAAAATATTCCATTTAATTAATAACTTTATGATCATAATTGGATAGAGCATAATCAATATGGAAAAGTAAATAACTGAACACACGTTCCATTTAATCAATAAATTGAGAACGAAATGAATCCAAAGATAATATCATGGAGAAAATCTAATAGATAATAATAATAACTAAATTATCAATGAAGGAAATTATTAATTATTTAACATCATAATATTAGAAATCATGATACCTCTCCCATCAAATTCTTTTACAAAATAGTTTAAAACTACAGTAAAAACCCTTCTGATTTAGCCAACCGATTTGTATCGTGAGACCTTTCGATGTATCGAGGGGATATCTATAATCGAGCCTCACCCATATTAGTATGTCCAAATAATTAATCCTATATCAAAGAATAGATTTAATTCTTGAATAAATTATCTTATCAGAAAATATTTGCATTGATTAAATAACACATATTTATTAATATTTCTCCAGTTAATCAAATAACTTCCAAATTAAACATTGTATGTAAGAATAATATAGAGTTTAGGAAATATTTATATCCATGATACATTGAATATGTATAACCTTGAACTAAAACATTAACCATCATGAAAAAATAGGTATTAATGTTAAATACATAAAAGGGGAAATATATACAGCATGTAAAAGTTAATATGTTCATATTAACAAAATGTCTCAATAAAATGGTAATTAAGACAAAATCACTTATAATGATAATAACATTTAAGTGAGAATTAATCAATGAATAGACTATGTGTAAATAATGTAAATAAAAATAGAACAATTGTAAATAAAATATAAGATAATCAAAATTCATTATAGACATAATCTTATAATATCTAAGGCAAATGAAGAAATAATATAACCCAATGAAAATTAATTGAATTATGAAATTCTTTACCACTTGGTAACTTTTTTGTAAAATATAATTGGATGAAATAATTAAAAATGAAACATAAAATTCCATGAATTATTAATTAATCATGATATTACATTTCAAATGGACATTATATATACCATATAAAATAAACTAGGTGTATAACATTACAATATGCCTCAATGAAAAGAAATTGAGATGAAGTCCTATACCTCATTATTCTTTTGGTTGAAAAAGATTTAACATCCTTTATAATGTTTTTAATAATTTTATTAATTTATACCAAAACCATACTAATATTTATGATATAATATATGATCATCTTCTATCATATCGCCCATTTGTTAATAATATTTCATTATTTTAGTTGTTTTGGGTGTTAATTGTCTTGTTTTATCATGAATTTTTTGTAATGAAAGTTTTTGTTTTTTTAAATTAGATCATATAAAAAAATTATAATAATGTTATAAATATAATATTTAATCACTAGAGATATTATTATAACCACTCTTGAAGTTTTTGCATGGAAAATGAATCGCATCGCTTTGTGGAGACGGTAGACTGTACGTACGCATGAGCGACGATATCATTCTCTTAACGAGTGAAACGGTAAGAAAGTGGGTGATAATTTAATATTAAATAATTTATATAATTTAATATATATCACATATATTCATTAAATTTATCATCATTAACTTCTATATAAAGTGTAATGGAAAAACGAATCACATCGCTTTGTGGTGCAGTAGTCCGCCGTACAAATGGGAGATGTTGTTGTATTTTAAACAGAATGAAAATTATAAAGGTATATTTTATATTATAAATACAGAATTATAAAAATATCATAAATATCAAAAAAAATTGTAAAATCCATCATTATATCCATCCTTGAAAGTTGGTGATGGAAAATGAATTATATTAGTTCGCAAGGTGGTAGTATTCCATACACACGATCGGTAGTTTCTTTTCCTATTTGATGGAAGATGAGATGGATATTGGTTATTACATTAACATAATTACAAATTAATATATTTTATATAATGGTTTTATTATATTATCATGATTAAATATTAAGAAATAAAATAAAACTGATCGTTTAAGAATGTTACCTCTTATTCGGAGAACTTCTTTTGGTTTTCACCAAAATCCTTCCTAGGATGGATTTATGAGATAACAAATGAATCTAGGATGTTTTTAGGGGAGTAAGTAATTTATTTTGTTAGTTATTTAATGGTAAAAATTCCTTTTTAAGTGTTAATAAGGGAGGATAGGGGGTATCCTTTTATAAGCGGGGGAGAGGACACATATGGAATGTTTGAAAATAATTAATTACATCCACGTTTTTATCTTGTAAAAAGCCTCAAAAATGGGTTATTATAAACCTTTATATGTTATAAGGTCTAAATATGTCCATAAAATTGGTTTTAAACAAGTTTTTAGGCCATTATTAACCCTTATCTTCTTAGTTTAACCCCTAGATAAACTCATTTTTACTTTAACTATGGTAATTAATTTTTATTGTTTCCAATATTAATTTTGGTAAAAAATTAATTTGACCTAATTATATAATATAAATTATTCTAATTCCAAATACAAAATCCATTTTTTAAAATTTAATTCATAGAAGTGGTAGAAACTAATTTAAAAATATACACACAGAAGTGACGAAAAAGCGGGTTTCCAAAGAGAAAATTCTCATAAGTATAGAAGGTTTTAATTTCAAAATTCAATATTAAATTGATTACAACAAACTAAATTGTATTTATTATAAAATAATTGAACTAATTTTTCTTTAAAACTAATTTAAAATAAAATTTAGCTTCATAAATAATTTAAATGAAAAGAAAGTTTTCAAATAAAAATCAATATTTCCACTGTTCATCGAAAAATAAAACTTTTCAGAAAAATACCAAAAATTCATCATAAGATAATTTTTATATGAAAATTAAAAAAAATTATCAAATAAATTTTCTAAAAGTATTAAAAATTATTTTTATCATAATTACACAAGAAGCGACTAAACTATTTTCTTTAAAAAATAGTTTTTCAGAAAACATTTCTTTTTCTATCAAATGATTCTTATTTTATTTATAATCAATGTATATATATTTAATTTATTTTATACATGTATAAACTATTTAATTTTCATAATTTAGTAAGTATTATTAATACCCACAAACTTAATGTCTAGGTTATAATTTTCATGTTTAAATATATTTTAATAGAGTACTTTTATTTAAACCTGATGTTGCATGCATTACAAGCTATTGAAGAGATTTAATTTATTTAAAAGGAAATAAGTCATAAAGTCTCAAGGTGTTATAGAAAATTTAACTCTTGAATAAAAATATTATGAGATATGGATAAAAATATAGACTTATAAATCCATGAAATTCCATGAGTAACATGGAAAAAATCTTCCATGACAATGTATACACCACACAACAAAATAGGTATTGATTACAACATGAGTCTCAAAGAGTGAAAATTGAGATGTGAACTCCCACTTATAGCTTGGGTAACAATTCAATCATTACCTATTGAAAAATAGCTCTTAAAATTGATCTTATAATACCCTGAATAAATTAATTCCATGATATAACATCCCAAATAGGTATTATATATGTCACATAAAAGAAATTAGGTGTATATTAAAAAACATGTCTAAAAGAGAGAAAATTGAGATGGAAAACCCTTACCTCTTGTCCATAATTCCATGAACATACTTTATACTCTTGTATCATAAATATATATATCTTAATAAATTAATTTCTAACCTTAATCATATCCATTTTCATTAATACTCTTCATATATATTCATTCTCTATATGAATTATTCTGATTTTCCACATCAGGTGTTTATAGTTTTGATCATTTGTTCTAGTTTCATAATATCGGTGTTCATATTCATTATTATTCCAATTTTCATTATTACTAGGTCATTAAAGTTAATTTTATATATTATTTAAAATAATTTATGAACTTTCAAATTCCTTTCATGAGTTTTTTAGACCTTATCCTTAAAGATGATGTTGATAATAATCATGTTTTTGTGATTTTTTATGAATGGATGGTGTTTCTTTAATTGATGAATTAGATACTGATATAATATCTCTAGAACCAAAAAAAATTATTTACACATTTTTATCAAATTATAAAAGTAATTATGTTACCATTTTTATACATGGTATAAATTCAATGAATTGTTCAAGTATGTAGTTAAATTGATCTAAACATGAATATACCCTAATTTAATGAATGATTAAGAGGTGATTCTTTTGCAATATCTTTATATTAGAAGAATAATTATATTATTTATTTTTTATTAGTAATATATATAATAATTATAATGAGGTAGAATAATATGTAATGGATAATAAAACATTATATAATTTGAATAAAAGGTTATCCTCTTTGTATACATATTTTTAATGATTAAATTAATGATGATCATTTGTTAATCATATGATTAATAGGTTTTAAAAAATTTCATACCAGAACCTTAATGATATCATACAAATTATACTTTAATTGTATCCTTATATGAAACCTTTTAAATATGTGAATTAAAATGAAACATGTTACATCGTGGAGGTTGTAGTTCGCACAAAACATGAACAACGGTTTTGTTTTTTTTAATGGATGGAGTATATGAATAAATAATGGTAATACCCTTAATATAGTAACATTAAATTATATAAATGATAATAATGTCATTATATTAGTGTTTATAGAAAAAAATTTGAAGAATATAATCAATAAGGAAAATCTAGTTAGTTGATAATACTCACGTCGAGGACTTGAACTTTCCTTGGAAGTCTTCTTGGAAATTAAGTACCTATGATAAGTAGTGGTGGAAAGAATATTTTTAAAGTTGGAGAGAGTTATATGAATATATAAATGGAATATTTTCAATGATAAATTATAATTATCTGTGAGTCTTAAAGTGGTGAAGATGTTACCCTTTTCTAAGTGAAGGAGGGTAGTTTTGGGAGTAACCCTTACATTTTCAATGATGTAAGGTTACTATTCAAGTTTCAAAGGACATAAAATGTAAAACATAGGATATAAAAAGTATTTTTGGTCAAATATAACCTCAGACACTTCTTTTTTATATATATTTGAGTGAATTGGGCCTTTTTTATCTTTTAAACTTTTACCCCAATTTACTTTTACCTTGGAAAATAATATCTAACAATAGTAATTAATTTTAATGAAAAATATTAAGATTGAGAATTTTACCAAATTTGATAATTATAATTTTAAATTTTAAAAAAAATTAATCAAATTTTATTTCTAAATATATGAAAAGTTAATTTTTAAATTAATACACTTAATCGTATAAAAATTGTTTTTAGATAAATAACATTTTTATGTTTAAAAACTATATATAATATAAAATTATCTTTTATACTAATTTTAATGTCATAAATTGATCTATTATAAAATAAATAAATGATATTATACTTTCAATTCAATCCAAAACTGAATCTATCTTGAAAATATGTGATTCAATTAAAAGACTGAAAAATGTTTTTCTATTAATATAACATTATAATTAGTTCAAAAAATATTTACCATAGGTTTTATAAGTTCAAATAATATTGTAAAATGTATAATTATATTTTTTTTAAAATTCATATTTGATTAATTAAAAGGTTTTATAAACTTCTAGTTAATTATTTTATGAAGTCTCTTTAAATGGTGTATTTTTTTAATAGTTTCAGGATGTAGCATTTACCTGCTATTATGACTTCTTGGGTATTATAGCAATCAAGTTATATTGTGACAACAATGGAACTATTTCTTAGGCTAATGAAACTCGGTATCACTAAATTTCCAAACGCATCCTTTAAAAGTACCATCTCATATGATCAATTGTTGAGAGGGGAAATGTAAAGATTAGTTGGGTGGATATAAAGGGGGATGCAGTACATCCATCAATGAAACTATTACCGCAGTAACAATATGAAGGTCATGTAGAATATCTTGGAGTAATATACATGATATATTGGTTGTAATGTTTGTAAATTCATCATGTTATTATAATAAAGGTAGTTTTATTTTATAATTCACTCATGTGTGTTGTAGTTTATTTTATATGAATGTTCAAATGATAATATCACCTCAAAGTGAGATTTTGATTTGTCCATAATTGATAATCATCATGGAGTATTATGGGTTGTGATGATATATTAATATTTTTATAAATATATTCTTTTACTAATTAAAAAATGTTGTATATTAGGTATGAATAATGGATTCATGAGGTAATAAGTAGAGACTTATTACTTGGACTGACCCACCAAAGTATATCTCATAGAATTTCATATAGTCATCAATATACATAGGGGTGTATTACTATTATCAGTCATTATTTCCTAAGGTTAAAAATACACCTGGCATCATAATATTCATACTTTGATACCCTAATTATATAATTCAATATTTGAACTTAACTAATATGGGGGTGGTTAGGTATTTTTTTGATCATGTCGTCAGTTGGAGCACAACCAATATGGGATTTATCCACTTGTATGAAAAGTAAATACATAAAGACCTTGATTGAATTAGACTGAGGAATTTCACATCCATACTTAGTTGAGACACATATGATGTGTTTTTTTACTTGGATGAGGGGCATGTGATGTACTCATATGTAAGATGAGTGACATTTTATGTATTCATCAACATGGTCATTATTTTCATAGAATTAAGAAAAGATTTGGAATGACATGTTTGGTGTCTAGTGTCCACTAGATGCCATGAATAATTAGATTATATAGGTATACATATGATTTGTATGATATATCTTATTGTGGACATGTTTATATAGAGATATGATTATGTTTTATGGATATTACACTAGACCCCTTTGTATCTTGAGTAGCATTAATGCTTCACTTGCGTATGCTCTTTGCTTACATCTATCAAAATAAAGATTTCATATTTTTTTTAAATACTATTAAGGCTCATAGGGTCACACAGTTATTCACTTGGATAAAGATAAAATTTTGGACCAATTTTTTCTTCAAAATGAAGATAAATTGATAAAATCATATCCAATAGAATTTTGATGGATTCAAATAGAGTTGTGAAGTTTTTCATAAGGTTCTTGTGGGATTTTAGTGAAAGTGGTCTATTGTTGGATGTGTACTAAAATACAAACATGTGATGCATGTATACATGAATGTGATGTATATAGTGTGTGTATATATATATAGTATATGATAATGAATAAATATGTAGTATTTAGTGTACATTTAAATATATGAATAGGATATGTTTATAATGTATAGTATATGATATATATATATATATAATATATTAATATACATGAGATGCATATATGAGTTTCATGTGATGCAACGGTCTATAAAAATTCACCTAAATGGTTTCATCAAGTCATGAACCAAAGGTTGGTTTATTATATCTTTTCATTTATTCATTGAAATGAGTTCATTGAATAATACCCAATAGACACTAACACATGTGATGCATTATAAAAAATAAACATATATCTTCATCTATATAAGAGATATGATCTCTTCTATTGGTTGTGCATAATGTGTGTGGATTATTTTGATCTAGTTCACTCATCGTAACTAAGATAATCAGTTTCATACAAATTTCTATAAATATTATCTTCTTTCCATACATTGTTTATCACACTCAAGAAGGCTCTAGAACCCTTTTAGCTGCTTAATTTTCTTCAAGATACGATTGGGGGTCCAGTAGTTAGGGTTCCCCATTAGAGGTAGGCAGTATTATTTTTTTGATTTAGTGATATTTATCAAGTATTCTCTTTGTGAAGAGAATATATAATTTTTTGTAGTTCTCATTTTCCAAGTACTTTGTTTTAATGATCTATTTACGTGCTGATTTCTTAAAGACGGATCCTCCTATTTTTGGGTTGTTTTCTACTACCAATAATCATAAGATGATTAAATAAAACCCATAAAAATATGATTGGATCCTTATAATATTTCCTATCATGGGCGGTGATATCAATAATATTTTATGATTGATTATTTCCCATTATCAATCATAAAATATGATATAGGAAAAATGTTTGAAATTTAATATTTTTCTTAATTTAATTATAGTTTATAAAATGTTTATAACTAATAATAATTTTTCATTGTAAAATAATATGTTTCATACCTAAATTAAATAAAATTTCTTAATTATATCCCATGTTATGAAAAATAAATAAAGTGTTTAGTTATTTGTTTATTCCTTTAGAATAATCATGATTTGTTTATAAAATATGAATATTGTGTGTACTTAATTTATACGATAAATTGATTCTAATAAATTGTTATGTCCTTTATTACATGCTATGTAAAACAATATAAGATTTTGTTTTCATTTACCATAAACTCAATTTTTAATTAGGGTTATAATTTTGAATATAGTTATTGGATAGAATTTAAATATATTAGGTTTTAGAATTATGATTAATTGCATTCTCTCATGATTAAAGTATCTCATTGTAGAGGGAATTTGGGTTGAACATCCCATTAACCTAAAGTATTATGAATTATTCTATAAAGAAGGGGGTTGTCTATCTGTGGATATGGTATTACTCATGTATATATTGTTAAACTCATATAATTTTAAACATTTACATGTTTACTTCATGTAACATATGAATTTTTCATAATTTGTTACAATAAATATGATTTTATGATTTAGTAATTATGGGTTATATTTCTTTTGGTCCACCATTATTTTATCACCTATATGTTTTTTAGGGTTGAAAATATTTGATCTATCACATTAAAACGTGTAGCAGTTTAGGTCATCCTAACAGATTTTATCCTAAATGTTTTTTACTATATTTATGATGTCCCACCAATTTTTCAACTTTTATTCCATTATTATGTACCACTTATTTGTGAATTAAATATATTTAATATTAATATAGATTATTAAGTTTGAAAATTATTATTATCTTATTAAAAATAAGAATTTATTTATAGCATTGTGTGAACGCACACGCAAAGTACTAGTTATTCTAGAAAGGTAGGGGTTGGCTATCTATAGATTTGGGATTACTCATGTTGATATTATCAAACTCATATAATTTTAAATATTTATAGGAATACTTCATGTAACTTATACATGAGATTCATTTGGTATGTATGAATATATTTTTCTTCTCTCTTTCAGTGAGTAACACAAATTTTGGGTTTTGTATAGGGTTACAGATTAATATAGTGTGAACATATTATTTTTGTGGTTGGAATAGGGATTTCAAAATGAAATCATTAGAATCATGCATACATAAATGAATAAAACATGAGATGATAAATATTTCATGTGATGAAATAGTTATGAATTTAATATTCATATAATGTATAATATGTTTGTGAGACTTTGAAAGATAACCCATCAAAATACTAAGTGTGAGATTCCTTCTAAATAAAACACATGCCAGTACCTCAATCATCTAACCAGGTAGGTTCTTCCAAAGTAAGTTACCCATGGATTACCCTAAGTAAAGAATGTTGGAAATGGATAAGCCTAATATTAAGGTAACCAAATCATGTTGTGATATTTGGGTGACACTTAGTTGGGAAACCCTAAGAGTTAGGATACTAGAGGAATAGAGTTTATTTTATCCATATGATAGATTTGGATAAATATGTGTCCACTAAACAAATCATAAATCATAACTATTATGATTTGGATGATCCCCTACCTAAAAAACTAATTGGTGAGAGTAACTCTAAAGAGAAATCATTACTTAGTGAAATGTGGATATTGAGTCACTTAATGAATATAATTTATGGTTTCATAATTTTTAGTAGGATTAATTTCATTAAAATTCATTGATGAAAATATATAAAACATGATATTAACCCATATATGCATATTTATTATATATTATATCATACATCATGTTAATAATTTTGAGAACTCTTATAGGTATGAACTATAAAACAATTCAATATCAGTATCTAAAGTTGAGAAATATTCTCAAAGAGAATCATTCAGAGCATCTAAATGTGAATGTTATAGTGTAACGTCCCGGTTCCAAAATCCACCTAGAGGTTCCCCATACCCAGTTGATCACATGGCCTCAAGCACATTTCCCCAAATTCCAGAGGCTGCTGACTAGCAGTTAGGGCCTTGGGTATGGTAGTGGGGAAACTATGCCCTCATTGGCAGAGTACACAGCGTAAGTAAACAAAACATGCAATAGTGGAAGCAGTAAATATCCAACAACAAACAGCGGAAGACTAAAACAATAAACAACTGAATCACATATGTATATATGAAATGATGCATGACACATATCTAGGAAAGCATCCAAACAGGTCACAATGCTAGAAATACAAACATTACCAAAACAAGTACAAAACAAAAAGATAAACAACTCTACAGCATCGCAAGCCTAAGCTTGGTCCCATGCTCTCCTGCTCCAAAGAAATCAAGTACCTGAAGTCGAAGGGTGCTTTCCCTTGTCTATACCTGCAACAATATAGTCTGTTTGGGCCCAAAAGCATGGCCCAAATAGGGTGTGAGAATAAATCCTTGTTGGCAACCACCTGAAGATCTGTGCCTAACAGTCAGTGAGCATATGGCAGGTAATAGTACAGTAAGCAGTAAACACCAATAATAAACAGCAGCCAGTAATAAGTAAGCAGTAATAGGATGATATACAACAGTAATCAATCCACAGAACAACAAGAAGCAGTGAATCAAACAGCTAACCACAATAGGAACCCCTCTAGGAAGTACTCGCAGCCATCCCCTCTGGTCCTATCCAAGAAGTACCAACAACCCTCTGGGTAGTGCACTCAGCCTAACCCCTCTGGTTTGGTAATACGAAATTATAAGACTCTATGGGGAAGCTCGCTCGGTCAATTCCCCTTATATTATAGGGTAGTTAGGGACTCTCTGAGGAAGATCATGTGGTCTAACCCTCTTATATCCCCAAGGTCAAGAGACTCTATGAGGAAGCTCACTCGGTCAATCCTCCTATAGTCTTAGGTCTATCACAGACCCTATGAGGAAGCTTGCTCGGTCAATTCCTCCTCTAGCCTGGAATGGTTTAAGGAAATTAAAACAAGTAAATACTCTCTGATGAATCTCACTCGGTCTACCCTCCTATAGTCTATAATATCCAAGACTCTCTAGGAAGCTCACTCGGTATATCCCATGTAGTCTATAATATCCAAGACTCTCGGGGAAGCTCACTCGGTCTATCCCATGTAGTCTACAATGTCCAAGACTCTCTGGGAAGCTCACTTGGTCTATCCCTTATAGTCAATAGCACCAGGTTCTCACGGTCACATGCTAGTTAGTGCATAATAATGCTATAATGCCGAAGTACACCTATAGAGTTACTTGGCTAACCAATCTACATAAAAACAAGCATGTTAAGAATATCATTCCATCCTATGGTCACATGGCATGGAAAACAGGTATAACAGCCAAAGACTAACACGACCCAAAGGTCTTAAACAGAACAAGGCATGGGAAAAACATCCAAGCACAGTAATTATCCTCAAACATGATCAACTTACCACTACACAAGCATACAAGCGAGGCAGGAAAACAGTAGGGGCAGAACAGTAAACACGCAATACCCCGTTCACGGGTATTGGTGGAAATTTTCACATAAAACTCAGACTTCAAAAGGTAAGGCACAAACCACCTACCTTGATGCTAGGATATCAATATTATTTAACCACGAGGCTTGATTCTCCTTATAACGTCATAGATCTACAGAAATTTACAAAACGTTCAACCCGCGATATCTTGAGAAAGAGGGAAAATCATGGAATGAAACTCAATAATAAGGAAGAGCTCACCGATGTGGTTCCAACGCAATTGACGGCGGTTGATTCGTCAAACATACGGAGGCTCGGGGGCTTGGAGGATGTTCGCGGCCATACGGGATGCTCTCGGTCGAAGAACCTAGAGAAGAAGACGATTTTATCGATTAGACGCGACCCCGGTCCGTTTAATGAAAAAAAAAATGGCATGTACTTATGGATTACATGGAGTATACTAGGATTTTATGTACTCCACTTTAATCAACCTCCACATCAACCCTACACACCGTGTGTGTGGCCCGAACATGGCCAGGACACGGCCTTGCGCGGCATCGAAGTACACGGCGTGTACTTTGAAAATTTCTAGATTTTACTCTTTTTCTAAAAAATGACCAGAAAAGGAAAAGCATACCTGAAATGAAGATCCGGGTTCTTAAAAACTTCCCCCCTTAAAGAAATTTTTCCTCGAATTTCCCTAGCAAGGCGTAGAAGAAGAAACCCCAAACAGCTCCGGCCACTGCGATCGTACATCAGCCTCCCTCTCCCAGGTCTCGTCCTGTACTCGCCCATGCTATCATAGAACCTGTACCAAAGGAATAGACCGGCCATGGAGAACCTTTGTACTATGATCGAAAATCCGTATGGGATGCTCCTAAAACAACGCATCTGCTTCGATCTCAACCTCCTCGGGTTGAAAGACATGAGATGGGTCTGAAAAGTAATGTCGGAGCTGAGAGATGTGGAAGACGTCATGCATAGCCTGGTACCTCTGAGGTAACTGCAACCAATAGGAAACCAGTCCAACTCTCTCCAAAACCTCAAATGGCCCAACGTACCATGGTGAAAGCTTACCCTGTCTCTGAATCCTCTTGTGTCCCAACCTTGGTGCGACACGTAGGAAAACCTGATCCCCGACCTCGAACTCCAGAGGTTGTCTCTACTAATCAGCATAAGACTTCTTTTGAGACTGTGTTGTATCCATCCTCTTCCGAATCAACTCTATCTGCTCTGAGGCCTCCTGAACAAGATGAGGTCCCAGCAAAGCTGCCTCTCCTGCCTCCAGCCAGCATAAAGGTGATCGGTATGGCCTACCGTATAAAGCCCCGTAAGGTGACATCTGAATAGTCACTTGAAAACTGTTGTTATAGGAAAACTCCACAAGAAAAATATGCTTCTCCCAAGAACCGCCAAAGTCTAGAATGCAAGCTCGGAGCATATCCTCAAGCACTTGGATCATACGCTCGGACTGGCCATCTGTCTGGGGATAGTATGTTGTACTCAAAAGTACATGTGTACCCAAAGCCTTCTGAAGCCCCTGCCAGAACCAAGAAGTAAAACGTGCATCCCTATCTGAAAAAATGGAGTGTGTAACTCCATTAAGACGTACAATATCACATATGCACAACTTCCCCAGCTCATCAACATCAAATTTCTCCTTGATCGGAAAGAAGTGAGCAACCTTCGTAAGCCTATCGATGATAACCCAAACAGCATAACTCCCTCGAGGTGACCTCGGTAACCCTGTCACAAAGTCCATCGCGACATTGTTCCACTTCCACTCAGGAATGGGTAACTACTGTAAAAGCCATGCTGGTCACTGATGCTCCACCTTCACCTGCTGACAAGTGGAACACCTCAAGCCAAAACCAGCAACATCCCTCTTCATACCTGGCTACCAGTACTGGCGGTGTAGATCACGATACATCTTGGTGACGCCAGGATAAACTGCCCAAACTGAGGAATTAAAATCCTGCATCAGCTCCCCGCGTATGTCTACTGGCACCCATACATGTTTCTGGAAACACAAGATCTTATCCTCACCCACTATCCATCCAAGAATAGGGTCCTCTCCTAACACACTCCCTCGCAGGACTAGGCCCTCTGAGTCTGATAGCTGCCTCATCCGTACTCGATCAAGAAGGGTAGAGGTAACCGCTACAGAAGATAGAAAAGTTTACCCCTGTCTGTCATGCACCTCCAAATGTATCTCATAGAATAGATCCATAAGCATCCACTCACTGATGGCCTCCTAAACTGCCTGAATCTGAGTTCTCTTGCTCAACGCATCAGCCACTATGTTTCCCTTTCCCGGCGTATAGGAAAGCTCAAAGTCGAAAGACTGAAGATACTCGACCCACCTGCGTTGTCTCAGGTTCAGATCATGTTTAGTGGAGATATACTTGAGACTATTATGGTCATTAAACACCACAAAGTGCTCTCCCAGAAGATAGTGTCTCCAACAATGTAAGGCATGAACAGCAGCTTCCAACTCCAGATCGGGCATCGGGTAGTTCCTCTCGTGTGGCCTCAACTGCCGAGACCCGTAAGCAATGACTCCATCTCCCTGCATAAGCACTGCTCCCAGCCAGATAACTGAAGCATCGTAGTAAACAGTAAAGCTCTTGCCCGGTTCTGGAAAGACTAGTATCAGTGCTGACGTCAACCTCCCTTTCAGCTCCTGAAAGGCTGACTCACAGGAATCTGACCATAAGAACTTCCCCCTTTCTTGGTCAGACCTGTCAATGGTGCTACTAGGCATGAAAAGTTCTGTATGAAATGCTTGTAGTATCTAGCCAGACCTAGAAAACTCTGCACCTCAAAGACGTTCTTCAGCTGCTCCCAGGAAACTACAGCCCTCACTTTCTCTGGGTCAACTGACACTCCCGTCTCTGAGATAACATGACCCAAGAAGTGAATCTGATCCATCCAAAAGTGGAATTTCGATATCTTAGCATATAACTGATGCTCTCTCAGTGTACTCAAAACAATTTCAAGATGGGTATCATGGTCACGTAGAGTGTGAGAGTACACCAATATGTCGTCCACGAAAACCACCATGAAGGAATCCAAGTATGGATGGAACACTCGGTTCATCAGCACTGTTAAGACTGTTGGCGTGTTCGTGAGACCGAACGGCATGACCGTATACTCATATAGACCATACCTACTCCTGAATGCTGTAAGAGGTATATCTGATGGTCTAACATGCAACTAATGATAACCGGACCTCAAATCGATCTTTGATAACACTCGAGATCCTCGAAGCTGATCAAAGAGGTCATCGATCCTCGGCAAGGGATATCGGTTCTTGACCGTCAACTGTTTCAACTTCCGATAATCCACACAAAGCCTAAGGGTGTCATCTGCCTTCTTTGCAAATAGGACAGGAGAACCCCAAGGAGAAGTACTGGGTCGGATGAAACCCTTTGTCTGCAACTCCTCCAACTGCTTCTTGGGCTCCTGCAACTTAGGTGTAGCCATCCTATAAGGAGGAATGGACATTGGTGCCGCTCCTGGTACGAGCTCAATAGAAAATTATACCTCATGCTCCGGAGGAAAACCTGAAAAGTTCTCTGGAAAGACATCCCTGAAATGATCCACCACTGGGGGAAAGTCTAACTGCGAAGTCCCCTGGTCATCTAGATAAAGACTGGAAATCTGGGCTATAAATCCTCCTATTCCATGATGCTCTAGTCTAGATATACCCGCCTGGACATCCCACTCACCTCTATGAAGAAAAGGTATGCCCTCTGGTGATATGAAACTCACCCTGCGGTGATAGCAATCGACGACTGTCTGGAAGGGAACTAACCAGTCCATACCGAGAATGAAATCATAGCCTGTCATCTCTAGGACATAGAGGTCCCATAAGAAGTGACACCCTACAGCCTCAAGAGGGCACTCTCTGCACTGACGTACGCTAGTTGTCCTCATTCCCAACGGTGTGTTAAGATTCAACATGTCGGCAGACGAAAAGATACAGAGCCCAAGGCTCTACATAAGAGCAACAAAGATAAAGCTATGTGAAGCACCGGTATCGAAAAGAGATGAAGATAAAACTGAGGCTACTAATATAGTACCTCGAACTGTGGAAGGGCTGGGATCCCTCTCCCAATAGGTCTACTCCACGGTGAAATTCTGGCATGTACCACGGCCCTACGCCCCTGTCTGACCACTCTGAGCTGATCCACTCTGCTGTCGCTGGTAACCTGGTGACTGACCACCATGGCTGTGACCTCCATCTCGGCCCAAACGGCTGGAAGAACTCCAGTTCCCAGACTGGTGAGAAACTGGTGATACATCTCCTATACACAGGTTCATAGAAGAACCCCTACCACTAGCTGTAGGCAAGAAGATCTAACAAAAACGATGAAGATGGCCCATCTTGCCGCAAGATCGGCACTCCATCGGGTCTCTCTGGCACTGAGGCCTAGTATGCCCACTCCTGCCACACTGGTAGCATACAACCTGGATACCCGAAGATATATTTTTCATACTCCGATCTCCTCGAGCAGACTCCCTGCGGCGCTTCCTGCTATCAATAGGAGGAACACTGACTTTGGATGTCGAACCGCCCTAGCTCACTGCTCCGGAATCCCTCAGATTACGCTCAGTGATCAACACCTGGTTGACGATAGATGATATCGAAGTCAACCTGAAGATATTCACCTAGGAATGGATCTCCTTCCTGAGACCGTCCTCAAACATCCTAGTAAGGAACAACACATCACCTGCTGGAATCGGTGTGAAGCGTTGTAGCTCGGTAAAACGAGACGAGTACTCCATAACAGAAATAGTACCCTACTCCATACTCATAAACTCCCATGCTCGATCGGCCCTCAAGGTCTCCAGGTAGAAGAAATCATAGAATATGTGCCTAAACTAATCCCAAGTCATACTCTTCTGGCACCCTGACTGTGAGATCACCTCCCACCACCTCTTGGAGGTGTCTCGGAGCATATAAGTAGCCAGATTTTCCCTTTTCTATGGAGGTATCTCCAGATGTTTGAAGATCATTAGTGTGGCCTCTTACCACAACTCTACAGCCTGAGGTCCTCCATCCCCTGAGAAAGTAAGAGGATGTTGCTGCTGGAAAACCCGCGTCAACTCATCCATCGACGGGGCAGGAGGCAGCACTCCCTGAAAGGTATGCATCATCCTTACGAAGTCCTCCCGGTACTGTGCATCAATGCCTGCAATGGGTATAACTACTGGTGCCAAGGATGGCACAGCAGGAGGTCCCTGATCAGCCATATCCAGTGTCTGATCACCGTCTGGTAGTTGACGTACAACCGGAGGACATCTCAGTGGCATAGCTCTAAAAGATCAAAAGCACACCTTAGATCAGGATTATCAAAGACTGAGAACATAAGAGTACAAGACTGGAACAGGAGAAAGAAACATTAAAGTTTCAAAAAACTTGAATACACGGCGTGTATATAAACTACACGGTGTGTTCGTTAAATCCATTCACATGGGCATGTACTTCTGCCACCACTGGTCATGTAACACCCCAGACTACACGGCGTTTTGTCCTCACACAAGACATGTGCTTGAACTCCATTACCCTACCTGAGTCTCTTTACATGGCTAACCCACATGATCCTCTTAATCATAGAATACATAGCGTGTTTACTAAGGACACGGAATGTACTAGACAAGGTTTTGGCAACCCCTATTGTTAGTTACATGGCCGGCTACACAGATGACCCTTACAAGGCATGTTCCAAACAAACATGGTGTGTATAAGAGAAGATAACATCGACCCATGTTTTTTGTGACATGGTCGGGTACCTAGAACAAGGCTACATGGAGTGTTTGTACCAAACATGGTGTGTACTACACAAGCTTCCCTAAACCGTGGTGTTAGTGACACGGCCGGGTACCCGGCTCACTACTACACGGTGTGTATCAACCGTACATGGCGTGTTCCTGAAGAATTTTCACAACCCCGTGCTTCTTCTCACACAGTCAGTAACACGATTTAAAATTGCATGGCATGTTTTCATAAATTACACGCCGTGTATTCTGGGTTTTTCCAGGCAGTAGCTCAGAAACTGTGCCGAAGCCCAGAAAACACTGAAAAACAAGCATGGAGGTGACAAATTCTGATCCGTGAGGGCCCATACTCCCCGTAAATCAAAGCTTGGCATCTTATACAAGTTATATACATTAGAAACAAGTCAACGATCCACCCATTTCTGATTCATGAGGGCCCATAACACCTCAAGAACCAAAATTTGGTGTTCATTTAAGCAAGGTACAATACAAACAATTTCTCTATTAAACAGCAGGGATTCTATCAAGCATCTATCACAATAGCATGCATAATTTACACAAAGTCTATCACAACAACATACATAATTAGATGGCATGGAAATAATGCATGGAATGTGATTTATAACAAGTGCCTAAATGATGCATGAGATGGAATACCCTCATCTCATCAGGTTGCGACAGAAATAGAACTGCAATAGAAACAACAATAACAACACAAGGCATGTGAATCACTCTAGGTGAAATCATATCAACCAAAAAATCTCAAAACCAAAAAACTGCAATAAATGAGGTAGATTGGATTTTTCCTATACACAGGTTAGCTACTCCTGGGCACAGATTATTACCAAGTATCGAATCCATTCTATCCCTAGATAAAGGCTCCAAACAGTAAATCAAGAGAAAAGAATTCCTCTGATACCACTTTGTAACATCCTGGTTCCAGAATCCACCAAGAGGCGCCCCGTACCCGGTTGGTCACATTGCCTCAAGCACATTTCCCCAAACGCCAGAGGCTGCCGACTAGTAGTGAGGTCCTTGGGTGTGGTAGTGGGGAAGCTATGCCCTCATTGGCAGAGTACATAGCGAAAGTAAACAAAACATGTAATAGCGGAAGCAGTAAATATCCAACAACAATAAACAGTGGAAGACTAAAACAATAAATAATTGGAGCACATATGTATATATGAAATGATTCATGACACATATCAAGTAAAGCAGCCAAAAAGTTCACAATGCTGGAAATACAAATAGTACCAAAACAAGTACAAAATAAAAGATAAACAGCTCTACAGCATCGCAAGCCTAAGCTTGGTACCATGCTCTCCTGCTTCAAAGCAATCAAGTATCAGAAGTCGAAGGGTACTTTACCTTGTCTATACCTGCAACAACATAGTCTTTTTGGGCCCAAAAGTATGGTCCAAACAGGGTGTGAGACTAAATACCAGTAGGCAACCACCCGAAGATCTATGCCTAACAGTTAGTGAGCATATGGCAGGTAATAGTACAGTAAGCAGTAAACAGCAACAGTAAATAGCATGCAGTAATCAGTAAGCAGTAACAGGATGATATACAATAGTAATCAATCCACAGAACAACAAGTAGTAGTGAATCAAACTGATAACCACAACAGGAACCCCTTTGGGAAGTACTTGTAGCCATCCCCTCTGGTCATATCCAAGAAGTACCAACAACCCTCTAGGCAGTGCACTCAGCCTAACCCCTCTAGTTTGGTCATACGAAATTATAAGACTCTCTGGGGAAGCTTTCTTGGTCAATTCCCCTTATAGTCTAGGGTAGTCAGGGACTCTCTGAGGAAGATCACGCGGTCTAACCCTCTTATAGCCCCAAGGTCAAGAGTCTCTCTAAGGAAGCTCACTTGGTCAATCCTCCTATAGTCTCAGGTCTATCACAAAATCTCTAAGGAATCTCGCTCGGTCAATTCCTCCTCTAGCCTGTAATGGTTTAAGGAAATTCAAACAAGTAAAGACTCTCTGAGGAAGCTCACTCGGTCTACCCTCCTGTAGTCTATAATATCCAAGACTCTCTGGGAAGCTCACTTGGTCTATCCCCTGTAGTCTATAATATCCAAGACTCTCTGAGAAGCTCACTCGGTCTATCCCCTATAGTCTATAATGTCCAAGACTCTCTAGGAATCTCACTCGGTCTATCCCCTATAGTCTATAATGTCCAAGACTCTCTGGGAAGCTCACTAGGTCTATACCTTATAGTCAATAGCTCCAGGTTCTCACGGTCTTGTGCCAGTCAGTGCATAATAATGCTATAAGGCCAAAGTACACCTATAGAGATACTTGGCTAACCAGTCTATAGAAAAACAAGCATGTCAAGAATATCATTCCATCCTATGGTCACAAAGCATAGAAAACAGGTATAACGGCCAAAGGCTAACAAGACCCAAAGGTTGTAAACAGAACAAGGCATGGGAAAAACATCCAAGCATAGAAATTATCCTCAAACATGATCAACTTACCTCTACACAAGCATACAAGCAAGGTAGGAAAACAACAGGGGGAAAATGGTAAACACGAAATACCCCGTTCACATGTATTGGTGGAAATTTGCACATAAAACTCAAAGACTTTGAAAGGTAAGTCACAAACCATCTACCTTGATTCTAGGAGATCAATATACTTGAACCACGAGGCTTGATTCTCCTTAGAATGTCATAGATCTATGGAAATGCACAAAACGTTCAACCCACGATATCTTGAGAAAGATGGAAAATCATGGAATGAAACTCAAGAAGGAAGAGCTCACCGTTGCGGTTCCAATGCAATCGATGGTGGTCAATTTGGAAAACAGACAGAGTCTTGGGGGCTCGAAGGATTTTCACAGCCGTATGGGATGCTCTTGGTCGAAGAACCTGGAGAAGAAGATGATTTTGTCGACTAGATGCGACCTCGGTCCGTTTAATGAAAAAAAAAAGGTACACGATGTGTACTTCTAGAGTACACGGCGTGTACTAGGATTTTCCTTACTCTGCTTTAAGCGGCCTCCACATCACCCCTACACACCGTGTGTGTGGCCTAGACACATCCAGCACAAGGCCTTGCATGGCATCGAAGTACACTACGTGTACTTATAAAGTACACGGTGTGTACTTTGAAAATTTCCAGATTTTCCTCTTTTTCTCAAAAACGACCAGAAAAGGAAAAACAGACCGAAAACGAAGATCTGGGTTCTTACATATAGAGACTAATTTCTCTAGCTCTTACTGATGGGTATTTGATACCATGTTTGCATCACACATTTGTGTTGATAAACACATAATTTGATATGTGAGAGAATTGAGAAAGTGTGGATTATATTTTCTTGTTGACAATATAGGAGGAATTATAGCATTTTAAGTCGACACTTATGATATATGTCTACCCTATGGATTAGTTCTTGAATTGGAGAACTGTTATTATGTTCCCACCATAAATATAAATTTTAAATCTATATATTTTTTATATAAGAAGTGTTTTTTATTTATTATTAATAATAAGATTTATTGTATATATATGAATGAAATTTTTTATGGCATCAAGAATATAGTGAATGGTTTTAAAATTCTAGATATATATAATCTAATATATAATATTCATAATAATAAGGACCTAGGGAAGAAAACCTTTAACATTGGTTTTTTTACCTTTCATTGTCAGTTTATAAAAAGTGATGTTGATAACCCTTCTAAATGGTGAATTATAAAAGTATTTCAACTTTAGTTTTTAGTAAAAATGATGTTTAAATCCTTATATATTTTGAAATATATAAGTTTTACCATTTTTTTCATTAAAATCGATATTGAATGCCTTAATACTCGACATTACTTGTTAGTTTTTAGTAAAACCTACATGGAAATCCATCTAGGAGGGATTTCAATGTTGGTTTTTTATAAAACTGACATTACCATTTGAGTTTTTAAAAAAAATATTATAAAATTACATAAATCCATATCTATAAACACAAATTAAAACACAAAACAATACTAAAAATAGTGGAAAAATAACAATAGAATCAAAACTCATTGATAACCCTCACAACATTTTTTAAAAATATACAGCTAAATGAAACTAAATCTCCAAATTAGTCAAACTTAGAATATATTTTAAAAATAAATTTTGAAGGTGTTTCAAATTGTTTTATTTATATGAAGAAACATCACTAAAAACCTATAAAATAAAGTGTTATGAATTTAAAAAATAACATTTTTGTTTAAAGTATAAGTGTTATTATGAAACTAAAATTTTCAAAATAAATTGTCATTATGGTCTATATTATCTTATAAATGAATCATAAAACATAATATACACATTAAAAATTCAATTTTTGATTATGAGACTATGTTCATGAAAAAATGTTTTAAAAATAAAAACACTAGATATGTAAAAAAACAAGTATTCTCTGGTATAAAAGTTATCTACTTGAACTTTTACATATTTAATTTTTTCTGGTCCAACTGTTGAATAGTGATCCCAGTTGAACTAAATTCATGACCTCTTGTAATTTGAAATTTTAATTATTAAAATTAATTTAAAATAAAAATATTAAGATTAAATAACTAAGATAATCAAATAAAACTTACTTCTTTAACAAATTATTAAATCTTCTTCAAACACCACCCAATAAAGAGCATTTCCAATATGCTTTCACTCTTTTGGGTAAAATGTGAATAACATCAAATGGATATGAAAATATAAATAAAATCAAAATTAATAAAATTATAATTAATGGTGGCTCATAATTATTTATTTTTTCTCACCAGTCCAGTGATGGAAAAAAACATGTAATCTTCATGTTTTTTAATCTTATAGATACATATTCAACCCTAGCTTCTTTGTTAGAGTATTTCACATATTTTGAAATGTATTTTGGATCCATAAAACCCTAAATAGAAGTGAAATCATATTGTATGAAAAGAGTGTGAAGATAATTTATTAGAAAATTAATTAATTAATTCAATATAACATATGTTTACTTAAATAAAATAAATTAATAATTGAAATTTACTTACATGGAAAACAACTGAAACACGGGTATACTGAACTGATCACCCTTTAAAACATCCATGATGTTGGTTTTAAAAATATTTGACATATAATATATTACATATATATCATCACTCATCATAAAAGTATAGTAATTATCTAATATAGAAAAAAATTAATAACTTTGTTACCCCATCATCTTCCTAAGGAGTATCTGAAGGTCATGGAACCTAAAATTTTCCTTTCCTTTGTTGTGATTCCTTCAATTTCATATACTTATATATAAGGTAAGTTTAATAAAATATTATAAGTAATTTTAAATTTAATGATATAGAAAATAACATATATATATATATATACCTCATATGTCAGTTGATGATAAATATTAGCTTGCTAGTGTTAAAAATAATCAATACTTTTTACAAATATGGGAACTTCTTTAGTAGGAAGCAGCACTAGAGCAGTTGGATCAATAATATTATGTACATCTATTCTTACCTAACCCTACTATATAATATTATTATGTATATAGTCTCTTATATGTTGTGAAATTTTGTATATTGTAATACATACATGTGGATCCCCGATATGAAACTCATAGTACACAGTTGGGTCTGAATGAGGATGTAGAAGATCTGGCTAGGCAGGTTGTGCAAGCTACATCAATCTCATTACTTTAGTAAGCATATCTAATATAAATGATTTAATTATATCCTCTATTTAATCATTCAATTGTCACAACTCATCCTTCAAATAATCGATTTTTCACTTATATTCTTCCCCCAATGACTTTGCGCTATAGTCGCATCCAAAAAAATTAAAAATGATACCCTCCTTATACCCTCTAAAGTGGCCCATGTGTTACGAATTTCCTAATGTAGTGGTAAGAATATCCATCATACCCTTTAGGATAAAGGTCCCCTATATCATTTTCTTTAGAAGGTCATCTCAAAATAATATTTTCAAATGTAATATTAGTAAGATAAGTTTACTAAATACTAATTTTGAATAAAATTAACAATTAATTACTTGAAATATTATTAGCTACTTACTTTATTGGATTTTTAATATACTTTATATTTTTTTAATTCTAATCCTTTTTCCATTTTCCATGATGAGGGGGAGGAGATTTAGTTTTGATTGGAACCTCTTTGGATCTGGTACTTGACTTGGATCTTAATTCACTAAATTCTTCAGCAATCATTTTATCCTCTAATAAAGGATAACCTTCATATAGAAATGTGTGAAGGTATAAATTGTAAGACTGTATCTATTGGTGAGTTTTCCTGGAGTCGTGTTATATAATAAAAATTAAATAAGTTATCAAGTAATTAAAATTATTTAAAAAAATAAATTCAAAAAACAAAAAAAAACATACCATAAAGGATTCCTCTTTCCAACTGGAGTGTAATGTCCCAAACCCTCCCAGTCCATTACTTTACCAAATCCTAATGTTCGAGGAATCCTGGGGACCATCAGTGACTCGTTGAGAAGTTTTCTGAAATTCTGGTTGGATGGACGGTGGTAGAAATCAGCATCGGTGGCACCGATCGGCATTGGTGGCACTAATCAGCCATTGGTGACACTGATCAGCATCAGTTTCTAGGTAATGGTTCCAAGTATATGGTGGCAGGGTGATGGTGACTCACCCATTGGTGATTCATTCTCAACCTCTCCCGGGATTTCCAATTTCGCTCCAGTAACATATCTTTTGACGTAAAAGTGTTTTAATACCCCTTTAAAAGTGATTTAAGGCCCGTAAAAGATGTTTTAAATCTCCTAAGAGTCATGTGACCCTTAAATTACCAATATTTGTGGCATTTTTATCAATGTCACACCCCCTTCCACATTTTCTAGTTTCCCATGTTTACTAGTTTTGCCCCTGTTACGTTTTTTTCTCCATTTAAAGCTAATCTATCAACTCACAGTCATCCGATGGTTTATCTCCACCATTTCTGAGGGGAATTATTAAATCTAAATAAATTATAACATGTAAAACTGCCCAACCACATGGTCAAACCACAATCCTCTTTTTAAGCACTTCGATATTTCACATCCCGTAACTCTAGGATCGGGCCTTTTATCACATCGAGATCTTATTATTTCTTGGTCTCTTTATTTTCCTTGGTGTTCTTTCATTCCATATTCTGGAGACTAGTCTTGCCTACGTGAGAGCCCTTACTGCTCAGCCTTGTAGTTTTTCCTACAAGTTGCATCAACCCCAATTCTTGGATAAGAGAAAACTTCAATCCTTGATCATCCAAGTAGGGGTTTTTTATTCGTCTCTCTTTACTGTGCATCATATGGGGTGGGTGTGATAACGATCCCTCGGGACATAGATGGAACCAACTTTAACGAAGATAATAAACAGAATTTTAAAGAATGAAGAGATGGGGGAGTTGATGATGTTGTTATATTTTACCTTCATTTCTAAGTTGTGAATTTCATGGGCTCATGTCCACTAAAAATCATGGTCATTACTGGTCCTTTCTTGCACATTAATGAAGCTCTATTTTCTGGATAATCTTGTGATTGGATGACTGTAACATAGAAACTAATTAATCACGTAAACTTGGTTGATTAAATGGATGCTCGATGAATAATAACCCGTGTGTGATCACCCCGGTTAACAAAACATAAGGAAGGAACTTGATGAATGGTGTTGGATAAATCTAAAAACTCCATTACTTTACTCCAGTTATATGCATGGTTTTTTTGTTTAATGTTTGTGAGGTGACATAGAGGGGAATGGAATGTATGGATGAGAGGTTTTTGGTTTGTGAATTTGAGGCCATGTGGAGATGGTGGTATATGTTCTAGACCCTATAAGTTGGGGATTATTTTGGTTCCAGTACTTCGACGGATCTCACAGATCCCATTTTGATGTTGTTGATTATGAGAAAAATGGGAGTGAATACTTAAACACTTGCTTGGATTTTTTTTCCTTTAGTTGTTGTTTTAGCTTTTGGTTATGCATGTTAGTTCTCCAGTGGTGAATAAATATTTAAATGGAAATCACTTGAACATGATAACGATAACTGGTGTGATGGGTAACTGTTTATTTTCATAAATGGGTTGTGCTCTGGTTGTGAATGTTTTATACTTGTGCATGTAGGGATAGCATTAAGAGTGGTTGTGTATGGTCTAGTTGTTGGTTTTGGGACCCTTAGGTTGGGATGAGTGCTTGATTACCTATTTGTATAAAATTTATTTCTTGTGTTTCTTATATGCACCCCACCCATGTTGATCATTTTGTGTCGAACACCCCCTTTTTATGGGGGGAGGGTGTTTTTTCTAACATTCCTTTGAGTGGATGGTTATTAGCTCCTTTCTAATCCCTCTCCTAGGTATCCCAAGACTCTTCGGGCAGGTTTTGATGGCTTGAGGTTCATTGTGGCCCAAGACTCTTCGGGCAGGGTGTGTTGTGGTGGTTGGCCCAGGTATGTGCGGGCAGGTTTGTTTCTCAAGTGTCTTTGGGATGAGGCCCAGGTGTCTTTGGGCATGGTAGTGGTTATTCTGGCCTAGGTGTCTTTAGGCTTGGTAGTGGTTGTTCTGGCCCAAGTGTCTTCGTGTGTGGAAGTGGTTGTTGTGGCCCAAGTGTCTGCGGTCATTGGTTATGTGTGGTTATGGTGGCTGAGGTGTTTGCGGGTGGGATAGACGTGTGGTTGGGATGGACCATGGGGTTGTTGTTGGGGAAGAAGTGGGACTACAGTGGAACTTATAGGGGAGATCTGATTCATAGGATGTCGTAAATAACCAGTGCGAAAGCAGTGTGGGGTACCCAAATATCGATGTGCTATTACTATTATTTTTCCTTATTTTCATTATTTGGGGAGTGAGCCTTGGTGTGACTGGGTGGACAATTTCCTTTGCCAGGTGTTTTGGTTACCTCTTTTTTTCTCACAGGGCATTAGAATGTCTCCCCACTTGTCCATGAGAGCTTTTAGTTTCCCCTACTAAGTATACCTGTATACTCACCCTATGTATATAAAACTACTTTCAGGTTTCCAGGAGTACTTTGAGGACCGTGTCGGACCTTACTAGATTGGACTTTGGGACAGTTTTCATCATTGATTTTATTTTATTTTGGTACTTACATTCAGAGTTTTCCTTGTACTTCGTATTAGTTTATTTCAAACATGCATATGGGGATGGATTTTTGGATTTACTTTTACTTTCTGTTTTTGGATTTATTTAGGATTTACCATATTATCTCTTAATCTTGTTCTATAAAAATGGTAATGACTTCCATATTACGTGTGATTCTATACCCTTGGTTCTAGTCACCACTCTAGGGCCTATTGAAGGCAGGACTCAGGGGGTCATTATATCTTTTTTAACTTGAAGAAGGAAGGGTCTGGAAGTTTTCTATCCCTTTCCTCATCTTGGAGAAGTTAGGTCATGACAGAATGGTATCAGAGCTGATGGTTGAGAGATATGAAGGAGTTTGGGGTTAGGCATAGTGATTATTTCATGATATGGTAGGGAAACAATTTTAGGCAATCTTGGTGTGTGAAATAGGTTAGGGAAGACCGTCTAGGACATGGGATTTTAGGTCCCCCCGTGATCCGATGTAAGGACTCTAGAACTACCGAAAAACCAAGTGAGGCTACACTGATTGTTGGGTAGAGACCCTAGGAAATGTACATGCATCATAATTAATTGTGTTCTTGTGTGACTTGGGTGTTTTTGTAATTTAAAATAAAAAAAATAAGCAAAATTTAAAAGGAATCTTCTACACAACTCAGGATTAGGAATTCCTTGTTTACCTCACAGTTATGGCACCCAGACGACATCCACGAGTAATGTGGGAAGTCAAGGCCTAGTAAGTTGATCTGGTTTATTAGCATAGGGATGATTGAGAGGATAAATATGACCAGTGGCATAAAATGATTTATTACTTCTAGAGGAAGGCTCTAGGGAAGTACGAGGGTAGCATATTGGACATGGAGACGGAGAGGTTGCTCGAGGATCTAGTGATAGATTTCAGCTTGATACGGGCTCTGGTAGAGTATTGGGTTCCTCTGGCTATAATCTAGATGTGGGGAGCATCACATCAGTGGTGGAAACTTTATCTCAGAGAGAAGAAAGAAGCTGAGGTTTTTTGGATTGACATTGAGGAGTTCCGGGCGTAATTCCTTTCTTCTATGATGAAGGCTAAAAAGAGGAAAGAGCTAATCTCCCTCCAGCAAGTGAGTATGATGATGAGGGAGTTGGGTATCAATTTCAAGTATACCCTTCATTTCACTCTAGACCTCTTCCCGGATGAGGAGTCTCAGTGAGGAGACTTAGAGGCTGAAGTGATGCGTGATCGTGTTGGCTAGGGTGATGCTCCGAAAGGATGGTCAGAGGATGGTTAGAATCGGATGCTTTTCCACGGGAAGTTGTTTTTCCCAGAGACGGTGCATGAGGGAGTTCTCAGTGAGTTCCATAAATTACCCCTGGCAGTACATCTAGGAGTATCCAAGATGTACCGGGGGTTTAGAGTCAGTTTTGGTGGCCCATAGTGAAGTGGGAAGTGGCGGAGTTTGTGGAAAAGTGCCTTGTGTGTCATCATGTGAAGGTTCAACACCATGTTCCTAGAGGTTTGTTGCAATCCTTAGACATTCCTAAGTGAAAGTGGGGTGTTGTATTAATGTATTTCATCACAAGACTACCCTTGGATGAGGGGGGTTGCGATGTCATCTGGGTAGTGGTAAACTGATTGAAGAAATCAACTCACTTCTTAGCGATTAAAGAGTCAAGCATAGTGGATGCCTTAACACAGAAGTATATGGGTAAAGTTGTACAGATTCAAAAAGTTACCAGAACCATCATTTTGGATCAGGATACACGCTTTACTTCATGGGTTTATATGAGATTGCGGCATGATTTTCACACCCAGCTATTCCTTACACTGATTTCCAACCTCAGACTGATGGGTAGATAGAGAGGACCATCTAGACGTTGGAGGATAATCTAAGAGGATGTGTTCTAAACTTCATAGGATCATGGGTATGACACTTTCCTCTGGTGGAGTTTTCCTACAACAATATATATCACTCTACCATTGGCATGGCACCTTTCTAAGCCTTATATGGAAGACTGTGTCATTCACTGATGTGATGGATATAGGTTGGGGAGGTAGGTGTTCTTATCCCATAGGTGTTGTAGAGAACGACGGAGAAGGTTCAACATGTGCGTGAAAGGATGAAGGCAGCTCAGGACCGGAAAAAGTCATATGTTGATCATAGGAGTAGACCCTTGGAGTTTGAAGTTGGAGATCATGTGTTCTTAAATGTATCCCCTCGGCATGGACAGTAGAGGTTTGGCTAGGGGAGTAAGCTTTCTCATATGTTCATCAGAGCCTTTGAGGTGTTGGGATGAGTCGGCGAGGTGTCATATCAGTTATAATTATCTCCGCAGTTGGATAGGATCCACAACATCTTTCATGTATCTCAACTCTTTTGGTATCTACACAATTACTCCCACATCCTCGACTGGGGATAGTTGGATATCGAGGATGATGTGATGTTCATGGAGCGACTGGTGAGGATCGAGGATCATAAATATAAGGTGCTTCGTGGATAGAACATTCTTTTGGTTCATGTGTTGTGGAGGCACAATGGCCTCAAGGAGAGTACTTGGGAGTGGGAATCATAAATTTGCACCCAGTACCCAGATCTATTTTGAGTTTCTATTTTGATTTGTCTTTGATGTTTTTACTTTTTTTCTTGGTCGTGATGTAATGATTAACCTTGTTAACTATGAGATGGGTTGTTTCCTTACTCTCTAAATGTGTATTAAAATTCCTCACTATGGGAGGGGAGAACATGATCCCTAATCAAGATGCATTAATGTGGATGCGATTAAACCTGTGTAGGCATGTCAGTGTTGCCCAAAGTGGATATTATCTTGACAAGGAAGAAGGATCTCCCTAGCCCATGTGTCTAGATAGTGTGACCTTTTTGTGTTTGTGTGATTTCCTGGGGGATAAGAGTGGTAGTATTTCTCCAGTAGTTGTTCAGGAGATAGATGTGAGATAGGTGTTCCTGGATGTCGAGGTTTTATTCCAACTTTCAAACAACTCTAGGGTGGTTTGTCCCTGAGAGGTACCTTATGAGGTATTTTTTCAGACCCCTCTCTTTTCTTCAATTTACTCTTGAATTTTAAAAGGCAAGAATAGTTTGAGAGGTATTTGATGTAATATAATGGACCCTCCTGGTCCATTACTTTTCCAAATCCTGATGTTTGAGGCATCCTGGGGACCATCGATGACTCGTTGAGGTGTTTTCCAAAAATCAAGTTTAATGAATGATGGCACCAATTGGTATCGGTGGAACTGATGGGCATCGGTGGCACTGGTCAGCATCAGTGGAACTGATCGGCATCAGTGCCAGGGCGACGATGCAAGGGAGATTATACCAGGGTGACGGTAACTCACCCATCGGTGAGTCATTCCCAGCCTCTCTTGGGCTTTCCAGTTTAGCTCGAGTAACGTATCTTTTGATGTAAATGTGTTTTAATACCCCTTTAAAAGAGATTTAAGGCCTATAAAAGATGTTTTAAATCCCCTAATAGTCGGGAGACCCTTGAATTACCAAAATTTGTGTCCATTTTATCAGTTTCACACTCCTTGAAGCATTTTCTAGTTTCCTGTGTTTCCCAGTTTTTCCCCTGTTATGTGTTTTTCTCTATTTAAAGCTAATATATAAAATCACAGCCATCCACTGGTCTATCTCCACTATTTATGAGGGTAATTATTGTATCTTAATAAATTATAATGTGTGAAACCACCCAGCTATGTGGTCAAACAATAATCCACTTTTTAAGAACTTCTTTATTTCACATCCTGTAACTCTAGGATCATGCCTTTTATCACACCAAGATCTTCTTCTTCCTTGGTCTCTTTATTTTCCTTGGTGTTCTTAGAGTCCCTCTTCTAGAGACTACTTGTTCCTTCATGAGATCCCTTCTCGCTTAGCCTTGGAGTTTTTCCTACAAGTCACATCAACCCTAGTTCTTAGTGAGGAGAAAACTTCGATCCTTGATCATCCAGGTAAGGGTTTTTACTTTGTCTCTATTTACTGTGCATCATGCAATGTGGGTGTGATAATGTCCCCTCGGTGTGTAGATGGAACCAACTTTAATGAATATAATAAATGGGATTTTAAAGAATTAATGGATGGGGGATTTGATGATGTTGTTTTGTTTTACCTTTATTTCTATGTTGTGAATTGTATGGGCTCATGTCCACTGAAAATCGTGGTTGTTGGTGGTTCTTTCTTGTGCACTAATGATGCTCTTTTTTCTAGATAATCTTGTGATTGGATGACTATAACATGAAAACTGATTAATCACATAAACTTGGTTGATTGAATGTATTCCCAATTAATAACAATCCTTGTGTGATCACCCCAATTAACCAAATGGAAAGAAGGAACTTGATGAATGGTGTTGGATAAATCTGAAAATTCCCTTGCTCTTATCTGGTGATGTGCATGGTTATTTTGTTTAATGTTTGCGGGGTGATGTAGAGGGGATTGGAATCTTTGGTTGAGAGGTTTTTGGTTTCTGAATATGAGGTTGTGTAGATCCAGAATTAAATGTTTTGTACCCTGTAAGTTGGGGCTTGATTTGGTTCCATTACTTTGAGGGATCTCACGGATCCCATTTTGATTTTTTTTCTTACGAGTGAACCGAGAGTGAATGCTTAAATGCCTACTTGGTTGTTTTCCTTTGGTTGTTGTTTTGGCTTGTTGTTATGCCTGTTTGTTACCCGGTAGTGAAGAAATATTTAAATTGAAATCACTTGAACATGATAATGAGAACTGGTACGATGGGGAAATATTTCTTTTCAGAAATGGGTTGTGCTCTGGTTGTGGTTGTTATATACTTGTTCATGTGGGGATATCAGCAAGAGTGGTAGAGTATGGGATGGTTCTTAGTTTTAGGACCCTTAGTTTGGGATGAGTTATTTATTATCTATATATATAAAATTTAGTTCTTGTGTTTCTTATACACACCCCACCTATGTAGATCACTTCATGATGAGCACCCCCTTTTTATGGGGGGAGGGTGTTTTCCCAACATTCCTATGAGTGGCTGGTTATTAGCTTCTTTCTGCTCCCTCTCACAGGTATCCCAAGACTCTTCGGGTAGACTGTGACGGCCTGAGGTTCATTGTGGCCCAAGAATCTTCAAGTAGGGTGTTTTGTGGTGGTTGTCCTAGGTGTGTGCAGAAAGGTTTGTTTCCCAAGTGTCTTTGGGATGAGGCCCAGGTGTCTTCAGGCGTGGCAGTGGTTGTTCTGGCCCAGGTGTCTTCGAGCGTAGCAGTGGTTGTTCTAGCCCAGGTGTCTTCGGTCATGGTGGTGGTTGTTGTGGCCTAGGTATCTACAGGAATGGTTATATGTGGTTATAGTGGCCCAAGTGTTTGCAGACGGGATAGACGTGTGGTTGGGATGGCCCATGGGGTTGTTGTTAGGGCAAAAGTGGGACTATAATGGAACTTGTGGGGGAGTTTTGATGAATAGGATGTCATAAATAACCAGTGGGAAAGCAGTGTGGGGTACCCAAATATTGGTGTGTTGTTACTATTATTTTACCTAATTTGCATTATTTGGGGAGTGAGCCTTGGTGAGGCCGGGTGGATAGTTTCCCTTGCTAGGTGTTTTGGTTACTCTTTTTTTCTCACGGGGCATTAGAATGTCTCCCCACTTGTGCACGAGAGATTTTGGTTTCCCCTACTGAGTATACCTATATACTCACCCTACGTATAAAAAACTTCTTTCAGGTTTCTAGGAGGACTTTGAGGACCGTGTCGGACCTTACTAGCTCGGACGTCAGGACACTTTTCATTGATGATTTTCTTTTATTTTGGTAATTCATTTTAGAGTTTTTCTTGTACTTTGTATCAGTTTATTTCAAACATGCATATGGGAATGGATTTTTGGCTTTACTTTTACTTTCATCTTTTTGATTTTTTTGGAATTTACCATCTTATCTCCTAGTCTTGTTCAATAAAAAGGGTAATGACTTCCATATTACATGTGATTCTATGCCCTTGGTGCTAGTCTCCACTCTGGGGCCTATTGAAGGCAAGACTCGGGGGGTCATTATCTCTCTTTCAACTTGAATAATGAAGGGTCTAGTAGTTTTTTGTCCATTCCCTCATCTTAGAGAAGGCGGGTCGTGGTATGGAGACAAACTTCTTTCATGCCTCCCTATCTATAAACTCATAATTAAGGCATGGATCATGATTCTATTTACTCCCAAAAATATAAAATGGATTCAACTTTGACTTAAAATCTCTCTATCTTATTTCTATAAAGAATATACACTTTTTCTTAATTCCTTTTGTCTCTTGAAAGGTAAATTTAATCTGTAATTAAATATATAAAATCTTAAGAAGTTTATAATATTTAAATCATTGGAAAACTAAATAAAACTTTTTATAAATTTTACTATTATAGACTCTCATAATAGATATTTATCCTACTAGTCAATTCCCCTCCAATTATAGAATAAAATAATTATGCTATATAGACTTTGTATAGCCAGGTAAGTCCTAAACTATATTGTGTGTGGCATAATTGGGTGGTTGTTCTCATCAAATTTAATTATCACCGTATACCCTACATGTTTGAGTGAAGTTTTTGGTAAACATGTAATCCCACACCAATCATATTTAGGTACTATCATCTATATAGAAGAAGATGATATACATATATTTTTTGAAATATAAGTTTAATTTCATTAAATATTTTAATTACTATAGATATATATTTATAGGAAAAAACATACATACCTCGGTTCTCCTACCTCCATGTTTATCATTCATAATTATGTATTCTACTTCAATAAAAAAAATTATATCTATATTTTATTAAAATTAAATAAAAATAATAAATAATAATAATAATTTTCCATAAAATAAATCAAAACATTTAATATTAGATTTTTAAATCAAAAAAATGTGTAACCAAAACTAGTGTATATTAAATTTAACGATATAAAAATGATAGAAATGATTATCATCTAAAAATTTTTAATTCTGTGTACTTGTATTTATTTTGAAATAAAAAAATTATAAGAAAAAAAATTAATTTTTCATAATGGGAATAAAATTATAAATATTTTATTGAATAAAAGTGTATGCCTGAAAATCATGAATATAAAGAAAATAGTCACAAAAAATGATGAAGGAAAAAAATCAACCAAAAAATTATTATCTGAATCTAATGTATAAAAAAATATTACAAAAATGGTAGGAATGTCTAACATCTATATATTTCAATATAAAAGTTAAAAATAAAGTTTTTAACTATGTTAGTTTCATAAAAAATAGATTGTTTGATTAATTAGGAGAGCAATGGAGTGTTTTTTCATATCTCTTCTACATGATCATTTCATGTTGCATGGACAATGTCCACATCGCTTTCAGTGTTATCATCAGGTAATCATTTAATATATGGAGAAATTTTAGATAAGACTAAACATCATTAATATTCTCATCACCTAAATAAATTTATTTCCTTATAAAAACAACGGACCAATGATCATTTAATGGGTCAATAATATAAAAAAAATCATTTATCTCCATGATAAATTATTCCTCCTTGCAACTAAATATTTTAAAATCAATAAGTTTAAATCCATACTCATCATGTTTCACACCATTGTTACTATCATCCTAGTTACACATAAATACCGATACCAAAAATTTAGTATAATCAATCTCCCATATATCCTCAACAACTCTAAAATATGATGTTGATGTGGAAATTGGGATTTTATCTTTGGTACTCAAAATATGTAGTGCTTCAACGATAACCATTAATCAACTATTTTGAATGGTATTATTATCATCCTATCATTTTTGTGTAAAATGTGTTACCATTAATATAAAAAGTAGATCACTTGATTACAATAACACTTGGTTTCCCTACTAACCATTTCAATGTTTCTAATGTAGATAAATTAGTGTTTATTTTCTCCTTAAACCGTGAAAAAATTTGTTTTTATATCCATTCATCAACTAATTTTCAGTTCTTTGTGAATATCATACCTTCAATCTAGCAATATGTAATGACATATATGGTTGATCATCACCTATTTTGTTCAAAATTTATAAATGTGCATACATCACTTCATCATGTGGAATTAAATTTACCTTTAATCCATGGATCCCATTACCTTCACAATCAACTATAAAATTTTGAGATATAGGGAGACTGATGTGATCTACTTTAGAAAAATAATCATTACATAACTCAATTACCTCTTCTAATATATATTTTTGAACAATATAGGCCTTTGGTCGATGCATATTCTTAATATATCCCTTAAAAATTTTCATATATCTTTCGTAAGGATACATACAATGTAAATAAACAGACCCACATATTCTTATTTCTTAAACCAAATGAATCAACAGATGAATGATTGTATCAAAAAACAATGGTGGAAAATAAATTTATAGTTGGAAAATTATGAGGACGGCTTCATTCTCCAACACATCTAAGAAATATTGATATGTGAATTTTCTGTAAATTGAATTAAAAAATTAACACAACCTTATTATATACTTTTTTATAGGTATCACCAATATGTCATGGAAAGCAATCGATATAAACTATTGAATCAATACATGAAAGTCGAGATATTTCATGCCTATTAACTTTAAATTCTTCAATGATGCGGAATTTTTAAAATTTGAATAAAACCCACTAGGTACATTAATACCATGAAGTCATTGACAAAAAATTATCTTCTCATGATTTCTTAATGTGTGAAAATATGGTGGAAAATATACTCTACTTCCTTTCATTGTGGGAGCTAACTCCAAATGTATTCTCATGGTTATCAAGTCCAGTATTTCTTATAATCCATCATTTTCCTTTCCTTTTATGTTTGAAAATAGTCCAATTATATTGTCATAAATGTTTTTCTCAACATGCATAATTTCAATTTATGATTTACATACAAAAAATTATAATAAGGAATCTTGGATAAAATTTCTTGTTTCTTCCATGTAATTGATTGATTACCGGAAATTTCTTTCTTTCCAAATGTGACATTGATTTTTTCACCTTGTCATAATATTCTTCAGCTAGAAATGGTTGTTGAGTAGAATCATACTCTTGTAAACCATTAAATACCTTTTTTAATCTTAGATAAGGATAATCCATTCAAAGAAATCTCTGATTTCCCATTTACATTAGTTTTCTTCCATTCTATAACAGATGATATGAAGTCCCATCTTCATAAATTGGATAGGATTTATGACCTTTAAAAGTGTATCTAGATAATTTTTCATATGCAGAAAATTCATTTAGAGTGAACATTATCATATCATGCTACAGAAAATACTCTTTATTATATGAATCAAATACTATAATACCTATCTCCCATAGAAATTTAAAATCATCAATCAATGGTGATAGATAAACTTCAACATCATTTACAGGTTATTTTAGTCCAGAAATCATTAATATCATCATCACATATTTCCTCTTCATACATATCTTATGGGTAAAAGTTATAGACAACCAACATAATGGGCCATAAACTATGTTGGATACTGAGACTCCAATATGGATTCATTCCATATATGAAAAGACCCATTCTAAGATTTCTAAATTTATTTACAAAATCAAAAAAATCAAATATTTTCCATTATTTTGAATTAGTAGGGTGACATAGGTTTCTATTAGAGATTCACTCATTTGTATTTCATCTTAGACTCTTTACATTATTTGAATTTGAAAAGAGACACTTTAAATGAGAAATTATTGGAAGATATCATATTTATTTAACATGAGGTTTTTTTTATATTATTGATAATGAATCATGGTTGTATCCTTCATCCATTTTATATCATTATGTCCCATATTCAATTCATTCTGATAAAAATTCATAGTCCTTCTTATACAACACATAGTCATTTGGGAAAGCATGTATATTTTTATACCCCAATTCTATTAGACATATTTTTTTCCTCGGAATTGTAATATGGAATCTCATTGCCTTCTGAAAGTATCCCTTTTAAGTTCAATAAATTCAGTGAAACTTATATCACTCCAAACATGTCTTTCTTTCAAGATGACTAATCTCATAGCTTTTAATAATAATGTAAATTTCCTGAAACATGAGAATAGAGGTTTCTCTACATCTTCATATCATTTTTAAAAACTTGTTTTTTCAATGGTTTCAACACCTAAATCATGAATTAATTATTCAAGATGACCCTCAATATCATTTTGAATATCTTCATCATCATTAGATCTTGACTTTTTGTTATTTCATCATTCTGGATCCAGTGTGTAAAATTATGAATAAAACCATATCAAATCATATGGTCTTTGATTTCTATGTACCCTAATTTACTCATATTCAAACACTCCATGCATGGATATAAAACCATGTATTTGTTTTCAAGATTTTGTTTAGAAAATTACAAGAAACTGTCAACCCCTTTCTTATATTCATCAATAGTTTTTTGCACATATGTTCAATTATGATCGATTAATTACCTAAAACACTACTAAAAAACTACTTTATACCAATGGTTTAAAACTATTTTTATAATCCATAGAATCATTTTTATAGGGTATACCATAAGTTCTATAAAGCGTGGGGTCATTAGATGTCGGTGTAGGGATATACCAACAGTTTTCATTGAAACTATTGGTATATAGCATGAGTTATTTTGAATATCAATGGTTTAGTGTAAATAGTTGGTATGGATGTATAAAAATGGTTCAAATAAACTATTGGTGTAGTTTTTTCTCCCCAAACAGCACCAAAATCCCATCCTATAGCTTCTCACAATCAATACCACAACATATAAACAAAATACCAATCACGTTACACATTTCATAAATACCATATATTTTATATTTATCATTTAACCAAATAATAACTATATCAATAGTTTTCAAACCATTCACAATACTATAACATACATATATAATCCACTCAAATGATCGGTTTTGGTCATTAAACACCATCCACACAATTTTATCGTTATTTTAAACTCAAAAATGGAGTGGATCAATATCTCCCTCATCACCACCAATATCATCATAATTATCACTCACATCACAGAATTCCTCACCATCATCATCGTCTTCAGCATCATCATCATCACCAAGAGTTTTGTCACATCAATTGTCACTAGGATCATCATTTCCATCACCCAGTGCATCATATAAAGAGTGCATTGTTGATATACATGAATAAAAAATTATAGTATTCTCTGATGGAAGTGATGGGAATAAAGTTTTCATAGATTTTAGTAACTGCTTGGTGACCATTTTACCACTTTCATTCTCATGTATAGTTATTTTTTATCCTTATCTTATTCTAAATAATTATTTTTTAGCTTATTTCTACTAGATCTTTGAGAGGTTTTCGATGAGGGCCAATACCTAGTGGGGATTATGCTCTTACTAGGTTAAAATTGGGCTCTTCCCTAGTGCTTTTCACCTAATACATGTCTCAAATGATCATTTTGCCTAAATTTTTCATCTTATTTATCATCATGGGCCTCTAGGGGACATTTTTGGAAATATAAATAATATATTTAATTTTGAATTAGGTATCAAAATTTGAATTAAAAATAATAATACTTACCATATTTTCTTGTGTCTGTTCATTTGCATCACCTCTATTTTTTCCTCCTACTTGATAAAAACAATTTTTCTTGAATCAGATGACCTTTAATGCTCGATGTTTCTTATTATAAATGACATTGATTGCTATAATACTACATTATTCAATAATATGAAATTTATAAAAAAATAACTCAATCTAACCAATATTAGAAAGATAAAAACCAAAAAAAAATATTAAATTTCAATGAAATTTGATTACTTTATTCGAGGTATATTCATATTAGTTTTATTACAATTTTTATTAAGTTAGGTCAGATTGGATATTAAATTTAGTTTTAATCATTTTTGTTAATTTTATATTAATTTGACTTGGATTGACTTAATTTGATTTAAAGAGAAATTTTATAGGATGATTTCACACTTTTATATCTGGATGAATTATGTATGGTTTAAATATTATCATTTTGGTTCAATAAAGGTCATTTTGGGTTTTTTTGTTTCATCTCAATTCAATTTGATTTATTTTTATTTGGATTGATTTTGTATGTGTTAGTTGGGTTCACTTCCATTAAATTCAATTCAATTTTATTTGAATCAATTTCATTTAGTTCAATCCTAATTGAGTTGGATTTTTATAGTTTTGTGTGGTTTGAGTTAGTTATTTTGCATCCAATTTCGTCTTGTTTGGTATTTTTAAGATTTATTCAATGTGTTTTTCATTCCTTTCGCTCAACATGATTCGGTTCGTTTTTTTCACTTCATGATGATTTCATTAAACTAATTTTTTATTAGTTTCGTACTAATCGATATAGTTTACATTATTTCACATTTATTCGATTCACATAAATATAGTTTTAGTTGGTTTGATTCTGTTTGTGGTAGGCTAGTTTGTTTTGTATTGTTTTGATATAGTTTAGTTATGCTTCGATATCCTCGAGGGAATTATACCTCTGAGCGGAGGCACACCCTCTTCTCCTGAAGCTAGGGTTTCTCTTGGAGTCGGTCCTGAGGGGGGAGGATTGTACACTAGTTTCAGGGTTTTTCCTCAGCGTCGCCTCCCCCTTCCTCTCTCCCGGTCCTAGGGTTTTCTTCCTCTCTCGCAGGATTTGTCCCTCGGCATTTTTGTTGTTCTTTTTTAGGGTAGTATTGATGTTGGATGGTCCGAAGATGGTTTCGCGGCGTCATGGCGTTGGTATGGCCCTGCCCTTGGTCCTCGCTGGTCTCCCCCTCTTCTGCTTCAGGAAGCTTGCTCGATTTGGCCTCCGATGCATCTTCCCAGTTTCAGCTCAGATCTGCTGTTGCGGTTTCAGTGGGAGGCTTATGGGTTCATTGCAGTGGGGCTCTGGTGTTTTCTAGTGACCGGTTGTTGTCTTTGTTGGTGAGTTTTTCTATGAAGGTGATCCTTTTAGATGGTATGAGACAAATCCGCAGTAGTAGCAACGATGGAAACCATTTTCCTTCACCAATGATTTTGAATTTTTCTGAATTCGTTTTTTCTGATTAGAGTTTGTTGATGCTTGATTTTTTCATGATTTTTTCTTCATGAAAGATTTGGTTTTTTGATCTTCTCATATGGTTCTTGGTGAAAGGCTCATTCCCTCAGAACCTCTCACTTCTTTAACCCTACCCTAGCCCTGAGTATCCTTTCTCCTCTCCAGGTTGGTCGGGAGTGGTGGTTCGCCGGAGGCTTTGGGAGATGGCGCTCAAGCAGTCACTGGTTCTCCAAGGAATAAGCCTCTAGCATGGATGTTCGGTGAAGGTTAAGTGTGGATGATGGATTTTTTCATGGTTAATGGGTTCTTGGTCACTCCAGTTACCAGCTCCGGTGATACGGGCGAACACATCAGAGTTTGTTTTTCATGGATGATTGAGTTTCTATGTTTTTGGTAGCTCTAGTTATCAGCTCCGACAAAGATATGGCAGCAAGGACGTCGGTGTTTCTTTCTTGAAGTGTTAGTAAAGATGGTGAACAGATTGATAGGGATGATGGTTCAGGTGATGATGCATATAGGATGCATGATGATGGTGGGCGACATGATTGGCGGTTGTGGGTTCTCATGGATCGAGGTCTCCTTGGGTCCTGTAGCTGTTTTGAATTTTTAATTTTCATTTTTGAACCTTTTAATTCAGATCCCACGTTTGGTGTAAGGTTTTTTTGGGTATTTTTTTGTTTTGGTTACCACTCACCCATAAAGCGGGTATTTATAAAATCAAAAAAAAGATAATTTTTAGTCAGTTATGTTTGGGTCGTGTCAATTTTTTCCATATAGTTTAAGTGGGTATTGTTCTATTAGGAAAAAATCATAGATTTATTTATCTATGGTTTGGTTTTATTCCATTTAAATTGATTAATTTATGTTTAGTTTAGTTTAATATTGTTTTGGTTTATTTGGCTTGGATTGGTCCAATTCATTTTAGAGTGGGTTTCATTGGATAGGATTTTTTTAATTTTGATTATATAAGGTTTATTTAATTCAATTAATAATGATTCTATTTAGTTTTATAGGGTATTATTCTATTAGGAAAGGGATGTTTTGGATGGTTTTGTATATTTTGATTCAATTCAATTTAATTTTATTAAGTTCTATTTAGTTAAACTCAATAAATATTTGGTTTCATTCATTTGTTTTATTTCCTGGTAAAATTTAATTAGTTATAAAAAGTACATGGAATCTATTATTATTTCGAATTGTTGTGCACCCCAAAGTGTGCATGTACTTTATAGCATCATTGTTCTTTTTTTTATTTCTGAAAAATCCTTAAAAATTTCATTACAAATAATAGGAACTAAATTTTCAATACAAACCATTAAAGTTAAAGAATAACTTGAACATATTACTCTTCTTATAAACAATTATTTCTTAGTATTTTGTAGTTGGAAAGACATTAAAAATTTGTACACCCTCTAACTCAATGTTGACTCTACTATTCTAACCAATATATATCTCATGTTTATATGATTTTCACAATTCCCTAAGTTCCGTCAACCATGTCACCTTCAAAACTTGACCATTAGAAAAGATGTATCGATGTTGTGATGAACATGCTAATTCATATAAATAAATAATAATATAAATTTCAATTTAATAAATTTTCTTACCCATATCTTATCCCATGAATTATCCTTGATTTTCTTACCCATATCTTATCCCATGAATTCTCTTTGATTTGATTACTAATATTCATCCATAAGACTAGTTTAACTAAAATGATATCATTTCACATGGCTAACGTTTCTATGAAATTTATACATTGTCTAGCATTTTTATCTATCATTTGGTTATCTTCATCTTAATCTACCATAATTTTTATTTGATGGTTCTAGGATTCATGTATATGGGTGGACCCACATTGCCTATTAGAAGATCCCACTAAATAATATATAAGAAAATATAATATAATTAATACACATTATAATTAAAAAATATTGATGTGATATAATTTAACACACTTATAAACATAAACCTGATATGGGATGATTATTAGAATCTGATAAACTTGTGGGTTGTTCTATATTGGTATCCTATAAAGGATATGTCTATTCAAATTGATTCTTTGGGTAATCTACAAGTATTGTATTAGAAGTTAAAGGAGAAAATCATCTTATCCTAGATGGAAAGGAGTAGAAAATGGATGTGGCATAGACATGGTAGGATAAGGATAGAAGGGATGAGGATACATCATAGGATATGAAAATTGTATATGTGAAGTGGAGCCTAAATGACATGATGATGGAGGCATGTGTGAGAACATCCTTGGAGTGTCAAGTAGAGGAAGAAAAAGTTTGGTAGATGGGATGCCTGCTGGCGGGTCTGGATGTGAACGGGATGGGTCATCCATGTAGCTCTTGTAGCACCCCTGCTTGATTGGCCATACTGTTGACCCATAGTAAAAAGATGAGTAGAATCCAACTATGGTTCAAATGAATGTATCTAAAATAAAATTTATAAATAATAATAACATGAAATTAAATTTAATGCAGAAGAAAAATATTACAATTATTATACTCACTAAGTGAACCATAAGAGGCAGCCTTGGGTCATGTAGTTGTCGGTCATTATCAAACAATCACTTCCTTCAAATTTATTCAATATATTTCATAATCCTCATAAGAATTAAATGTAAATTTTTTAAAAACATTTTTTAAATATTATTCATACAAATTATAAGTCAAAAATGACATAAAAATTATCATACCATCCTATTGTATACACCTGTATTAAAATAGTTATAAGAACCTAGTTTAAACCTTTTTTAAAAAAAATAAACTGGTTTAAAAGGATAGTTTTAAAAATATTTATTTAAGAACATGTTTTAGAAACTATAATTTAAAACCTACATGTTTTTAAAAATAGTTTTAAACCTAATTTTCTGAATTCAAATAAGTCTAACAAAATGCTACAAAAAAACAAAACTAAAACAAACATACCATTCCAAACTAAAACCAAATCAAAGTAATTACAATAATACCATCTAGAGAAACCCACATAAAACTAAACATAATGAACTGTGAATATATATGGTTTCTTCTATATATAACCTTTCACTAATTTAGGTTCAACATTAGTTCTAAAAATTGGACAATTTAAGTCATCAAATACAATTTGTTGGTCAACACCAATGGGGGAATCAATGGTGTCCATTTGACCCCCACCATCATCAAAAATATGTCTTTGTATTACTTTAATAACCACGCTGTAGTCAGGTCTCATATGATCTTTCACATAAAACACTTGTTTTTCTATTGATGCCAAATTATATGGTTTATCGTTAGCCATAAAGTGAGTCATTTCAATAAATCTTAATCCACAGTCATCAATAAATATACCATATCACGTTATTGAATCAAACCATTTTCATTTCATCATAGTAAATCAACCATGAGAGTAGTAATCCAATAATAGTATTTTCTCAATAAATCCATAACAATACACATTTTTCATATTGATTTCTATTACCTGATTCACGGGCATAATAGTTTATTTTTGTGCTTAACATAACATCATCATGTTGTGTTCTCATGTTAACCACTTGATCAATTTTAACAAATTTGTACACATTTATTATTAAATATTTTCATTCACGAGCCAAAGAATTGGGACCAAAATCCAATGCTCTTAATTCTTGAAAGATAGAGTCAACAGATAAACTAAATACTAAAATATATATATATATAGTACAATTAAATGGATATTTATATTTTATGTTGATTAAAGTAATGGTTGTAACTTTGATTTCAACCAAATAGAAAACTTTTCTATGTAAAGTCTTTAACCTTCTCAAAGGTAAAGAATGATGAACTTTACTAATAATTTATTTTTATTCCCTACATGAATTGATAATAAAATTTTAAGTTATATGTGAAATTATATAGTATGTGATAACATATACAAATTCAAATTACTTACTTGATATAGTCATCTAACAAACCATATTTAAAAAATACTGTGTGATGTGCCATATCCCTCTCTTCAAGGATTAATGTTTCCAATGTATATGACCTATGAATTCCTCCTGTTTGGAAAATAGATGGATATGAGGGATTAATTTTCCCATACTTATCGTATTCATTTCTAATTGTATGGTTATGTCTTGTGCTCACATCAGGAAAATACATTGAACAAAAATTCATTCATTCTTGAGCTAGATAACCTCTCACTATGGAACCTTTAGTATGATTCTTATTTTAGACATAATGAATTATTTTTCACATATTTCTTTTAGTAGGATACATCCACCAAAAAGAAATGGATCTACCAAAAAGTGTTTCTATTAGAAGATGGACTATTAGATGCAGCATGCAAGTGAAATATGATGGAGGAAAAAAATTATAACTCACACAAAATTAATGGTTCCTCCTCCAAAAATTTTATCAAGAAAGACTTTGATAACCTTTTAGGTCAAAGGTATCTATAAAATGGAATAATCAAGTCACATTCACCCTTGCATTATTGGATAGTAAATAACATATTGTTATTGGAATCAATCCATGAAGAAGGATGTGATAATCATGGGTTTCTAGGGATTTTAGTTTTAAATATATTTTGTTTACTCATTTAGATATGTTTCTTGAATATCCATCAGGATCCTTGATTTTTTCTAATACTTCAAAAAAAATATTTTTCTATGAAGGTGTCATCACATAAGAAACATGGGGAACTTTCTATTTATTTTCACTGATACACATAGAATATAGTTCTAGTCTAATACCTCAATCCAATAAGTCATGTCAAGATCGTAAGTTATCTTTGGTCTTACCCTTTATATTTAGAAGAATTGAAAGCATCATTTTACATATATTTTTATCAATGTGAATTACATCTAAACAATGACGTAACAAAATGTTTGACCAATATGTTAACTCAAGAAAATTAATTCACTTTTTCCAATTATAAGTGTATTTAGTACCAACATTCTTCTTAATCTTAGATTTAATCTGACCATTCCCTAATGAAAAAATGAAACATTTCAATTCATTAATCACATTAGTTCCTAACATATGTTGAGGTGGATTTTCAATGTCAACAGTATTATCAAACCTCTATCAATTCTTCTTGTTTGGATGATCTATTGGATAGAATAATCAATACCCCATGAAACTGAAAATATGATGATATTTAAGTCTTTTAGATCATGCATTATTCATATAAATAAAAAAGGATAGTTTCCCATTCATGCTCTAACCATACATCATTGCATAATCAGGGAAATCATTTATAGTCCATAGAAGCTCAGCATGCATCTGAAATATATTTTTTAAAGAAGTATCGAATGTGTACACATCCACATCTCAAAGCTACTTCAAATATTTTATTAAATGTTTCAAGTATACATATATATCATTATCAGGATAAAATAGTCTAAAAATTAGTATACTTAATAAAGTGAATGGTTTTTTCATACACATCCATGGAGGAAGATTATAAACAAGAATAAAAAATGGTCATGTGTTGTGATAAGTAAGCATCTGACCAAATGGATTAAAACCATCATAGGACAGAACCAACCAAACATTACACACGTCAACTACAAAATTAGGATATCATGCATCAAATTTACGCCATGATTATCTATCTGCAGGATGAACCAACTCATCATTATATTTAATTCTCTCAGCATTTTTTCATCACATATTTTTTGAAATTTTTTCATTTATAAATAGATTTTTATGCCTAGGAATCAATTTGAGGTTCCACATAACTTTATATGACACATGGGATGGTGCTCCATATGCATTTGGATCCTATTAAGATATACCATATTCTTTAAAGTCATTTAGGTCTTTTGTTTTCTCACAAAATAAGCTAAAATATTTCATGAAATCATAAATCTTATTAGTAAAAAATCCAAGATGGTTAATTAACTTTCATGAAATATAATGATTTGAGGTAATATATACATTATCAGGAAGTAATTCCTTTAAAAATTTAATAATATAATCAATTTATGTATTATAAATTCTATACATGGTTTTTTTATGATATAGTCACATTAAAAATGATAATTTTTTCATTTTAATACATTTCTAATATACAAGAGTACTAGCATTGTCCATTAATATTTTCACTCTTTACATCATCATTTTCAACATTTTCCTCATGTTTATTGATATCAATGTCTTCTTGAATTGACATATTATCTTTCTTTTGGTGATTCAAAAATTGAAAAATATCAAATATCAAATTCTCCATTCCAGTCCCTTCATTTTTTTATGAACATTATAATATTGTCTCATCTCTCCATTTTAATACCAAACATAATAGTTTATTTGAAATCCAAATTTTTTTATATAGTAGCTAACTTATTCTTTTCATAACCAAGGTCTTCCAACACAATTATAATATGGAAAATGTATAAGACCTCCATTTGAAGCATTGTTAAATGCAAAATATAAAAAAATCAAAATTATTTTGAAAATTGGTTAAGATTGCATTAGTATGATACATACATATTCTATTTATTCTATTATAGGAAGAAAAATTATATTAATATAAAAATATTAAATAATAATTAAAAAATTCATTACAACTAGTATTATTTTGAATACATGGAATAAGAAATAGATAGTACATACTATTAGATAAGGTAAAGGTAGTGAGTGACTATTTAACAAACTATTTTTCATTAGAAAAATAAATATTCAAAAATTTCACACCCTGTTAAATTGAAATTAATTATATAGAAATTTTTATCATTGAAATATTAAAATAAAACATTGAAATGAATAATTTCATAACCCCTTAATAAAATCAAAAAAAAACAAAGTACTATAATAATTATATACTAATTATCTAATATGTATGACATAAAATAATAGCTTTATATTAAATCCAAGCATTTTGAAGTCCTGAATCATTTCTCCCCACTTTTCCAACCTATAAATTTTCTACTCACTTATTCAATCACATAATAATGTCCCACCCAACATGAAAACTCTTTTCTTTGATACATATGTTTTTATCAGGTAAATATTCATAATACCATCAATTCATAATTTTCTATCACGTATCTGCAGAACATTTCCAATAAGATAATCCAAATAACAATTTCAATATGAAATTCATCAAAGCATACTAGTATCTAGACAAAAAATAATAATAGAAATGGAATATGTTATAACTAATGCATACAAGAAACAAATGAAACAAAGTGTAAGACATAGAATGGGAAATAACAATTATATAATCTAATTAAATACATATGTCTTTATGAAAAAAATTGTTTTTAAAATGACTTCCTTGTTTTGAATATGACATAAATCCAAATAAATTCATATGTATTTATCATGGAAAACATTTACTCGAGAATAAAAACAATGTCTCTCCCAACATAAAAACTCTTGTCTTTAATACATATGTTTTTGTTAGGTAAACATTCATAATAATAGAAAGACATGATTTAGTATCACATGTATGTAAATCATTTCCAATAAGATAATTGAAATACCAATTTTAATATGAAATTCATGAAACCACGCTAGTAGGTATCCAAAATAATAATAAGAGATGGCATATTCTATAATCGATGCATATTATTAATAGCCCAAACAAAGTATAAGACATGGAATATGCAACAACTAATGCATATTATTAGATTGAAATTAATTATGTATAGATTTTGATCATTCAATTTTCAAAATAAAACAATGAAATTAATAATTTCATAACCCCCTAATATATTAACAAAACAAACAAATTACTATAATAATTAATTACATAATCATTTAATATATATTACACAAAAAAACTTTATATTTTATTTATGTAAAATCAGAAAATAACTATATTAAAAAACATATATAAATACTACAATCATATTTATTATGAAATACTATAAAAAATAATCTAAACGAGCCTATTTTCAATGAATTGGGAAGAATCATGGCCTAACAGGATCTCAGTTAGGTTTTGATATGTAGATAAAAATGATAATGATGCTTGAAAAAGGAGATGATGGATTTAGAACTCACTAATTTGATGTTGAAGAAGAACAGAATAAAAAAACAATGAATTAGGGGAGATCTCTAGGGGAGAAGAGAGGGGAGGACATTGCTCAAGGTAGGAAGGATTAGGGATTGTGTATGGGGAGGGGAAGAGGGGATGTTGTGAAACTTATTTCTCATCCCCATACCAATGGTTTTTAAAAACCATTGGTATAGGCTTCTCTATACCAATGGTTTTTACAAACTGTTGTTATAGGTTTCTATCTATGACTACGTACCAATGGTTCTAGAAAACTATTATTATAGAGGTGTGGGTATTGCCCCAAATTATAGTAGTGTAAAAAGTCACAATATAATAGATGGATATATTAGTACATATAAACATTTAAATATATATATAGAAAAAGAAAATTAAAACATTTAATAATATAAATATATAAACATGAATAAAATTTTAACAAATAATTTATATCTTAAAAACAATTTTAAAATGAAAAACAAGTTACAACAGAAAAAAAAATTAATCCAAATCAATTATAGTGATAAAAATAATTTATAAATTAAATAAATGTAAGAATAAAATGATTCCAACCACAAACAAATTATAATGATAAAAAAATATAAATACAAACAATTACATATACAAACAGTTTCAACCAAAAGCAACTTACCATCATAGATAATTTATAATAAAATATATATAATGTTGATCAAATTTTAACAAAAATGTTATAATTGATAACAGGATGGAAAAAAATGAATTTATGAATGCAATTTATAACTAAAAATTAATTAATTGGTCTTATGAATATAAAAAACAACTTAAAAATTTAGAGGCTGATAATAAAAAATGGTTTCTGAATTCTGATGAACTCACTCGAAGTTAGTGGAAATAAAGAAAAAATTTCAAGATTGAAGAGAAACATTTTAAAAAATTAAGTAGAGAAAATAACAAACAAATACCTTAGATAACAATTGTGATTCGAATGAATTAGGGTTTCTATGGAATGAATAATGTTGAGGGTCATCGAAGAAGGATGCAAAATGGACGATTGAGGAGAAACAAGTGAAAAGAAGTTGAAAATTAAAAGAAAGTAGAAGATTGATCATGGTTGGGTTCCATTAAGAGTCGATAGGACAAGGTTTTTTAAAAGATCACATAAAAAAATGAGGTTAATTATATGGATACTATTTTTGTAACACTTTTAACATTGGTTTTATAGAAAATTGATGTTAAAAGGCCTTCAGAATTACTGCTAACATCGGTTTTTCATAAAACTGATGTTAAGAGTAATTATAAAGACCTTTTAATGTTGGTTTTATATAAAATTTAAGTTAAAATAATATTTCTTCACTTTTAACATTGTATTTTTAAAAACCAACATTAAAACCCTAATGCTAAAACATCTTTTTCTACTAGTGATGTCAACATTGATTCTAATCCCACCTACCATTAGCATTATCGTAGTGTACTTATAAATGGGAAATGCATTGAAATACTATATAGAAATGAATTATAGAAACTATTCAATTATGAATCATTTGACATGTGTGAATCTTATTTATTGGTAAAAATGACCAAAGAAACTTTTAGTGGAAAAGGTGAAAGGGCTTGTGGATTATTGGATCTCATACATAGTGTTGTATGTAGACCAATGAGTACACAATCAAGTAGTGATTTTAGGTACTTTGTAACATTGATATATGACTTTAATTAGTATGTTTATGTGTTTCTATGGAGACACAAAGTTCAAAATTGTTTCATAATGAAGTACAAAATCAACTGTGAAAAGGTATTGATATTCTCTAATTGGATGAATGTGGTCAATACCTAAGCCAGGAATTCACTAGTCATCTAAGAGATTGTGGAATTATTCCAAAACTCACTCCTCCTGGAACACCAAAGTGGATTAGTGTGTCTAAGAGTAGGAATTTTACTCTATTGGACATGTTTTTATTGATGACAAGCCAGTGTGACCTTCCTATTACATTTTGAGGATATAATTTGAAGACAGTTGCATCCTACTAAACCACATTCCATTAATATAATTCATAAAGAAACGATATGATATATGGTATAGGAAACATCCTAGTTTATCTTTTATGAATATTTTGGGTTCTGAAGCAATTGTACAGCGTTTGAATTTAAAAAAACTTCACCCTAAGTCTGACAAGTGATTATTTGTTGGTTATCCCAGAGAAAATAAGGGATGTTTTTCCTACAATTCTATGGAACACAAATTTTTTTGGCCCAAACTAGTATATTACTTGAGAATGAATATATAATTAGTGTGTCAATGAGAGGAAATTTGAACTTAGATAAGCTCAAGACCAAAAAAAATTTAAGTGTTCCTAAGATAGAAGTTGAGCCAGTTCCACAAATATTTACGGAATAAGTACCAACTCATGTTACATAAGAACGTCAAAGTTCTGGTAAGATTTATTAGGATCCCAATAGATGTGGATTTCTTGTATAAAATGTTGATGAAGTAATATTCATTGGAGATGAATTTACTGACTATTGAGAGTTCTAATTATGAGATATGGTTAAAATCCATGGAATCTAAAATAGAGTCCATGTATGCTAACTAAGTTTGAAACTTGGTGGATCCACCTGAATGAGTGATACCCATAATATGAAAGTGTTTTTTCTATAAGAAAACTAAAATGTATGGTAGAGTGTCTACATATAAAGAGCACATGGTGGAAACAGTTACAAAAAATTCATGGTATGGACTATGAAGAAACTTTTTCACATATTATGATGATAAATTCATTTCAAACATTGCTTTCTATATAACCTCATTTCGATTATGAGATATTTTAAATGGATGTCAAAACTGATTTCTTTAACTGAAATTTAGTCAATGATGTGAATATGATACAACCTAAAGTTTTTGAAGTTTCAAATGAGTCTTATAAGGAATGCAAGTTGCAACAGTTCATTTATGGATTGAAGCAGGCTTCTCAAAGTTAGAATATTGGGTTTGATGATGCAATCAAAGTGTTTTGTTTCATCAAAATCATGGTTGATTATTGTGTATATAAGTGGATTAGTGGGAGTGTTGTAGTGTTTTTGAAATTATATCCATATGGCATAATACTTATTGGAAATGAAATCCTTCCTTTATATTCTATAAATATGTGGTTGAGAAAATGATTCTCTAAGATAGACATGGGTGAAGTATCCTACATACTAGGTATGAAGATCTATAGGTATAGATCTAAGAGGTTGTTTGGATTGAGTCAGGAAATATACATTGGTAATGTGTTAAAGTGGTTTAACTTGGAGAAATCCAAAAAGGATCCATTATTAGTGTTTCGTGGTTCTATTATTAGGAAGAGTCAAGAACCTACTATTGAGTTAGAAATGCTAGGTTGAATTGCTTATGTGTTCATCATAGGATCTATCTTGTATGTCATATTTTGTAATCAACTGGATGTCTCTTATGCTATTAGAAAAACTAGTGAGAGTCATTGGATTTCTATTAAGAACATCTTAAGTACTTAAGAAGAACTAATGATTTGTTCTTGATCTTTGGAAAAGGGGATGAACTCTATGTAAATGGTTACACTTATGATAGTTCCCAATATGATAAAGATGATATGAGATCTCAATCTGGTTATGAGTTTTTCCTAAATGATGGAGCTATCATTTGGAAGAGTACCAAATGGGCCACAATTGTGGACTCAACGATAAGGGTGGAGTACATCGCTGCATCAAATGCTATGAAATAATTTGTTAGGATTAAGAAGTTATTTTTTGAACCTGGGGTGGTTCGTATCCTCAAGGAAGAAATTAATCTTTACTGTGACAATAATGAAACCATTTCTCAGGCCAAGGAACTTTGGTCTCACCAATGGACCAAACACATCCTTCTCAAATATGATTGTAGATGATAGATCATTGAGAAGGGTGATGTCAAGATCTATTCGGTGGCTACATATTACAATATAGTGGATCTGTTGATGAAACCATTATCGCAGTAAAATCATGAGGGTCTTGTTGAATCTCTTAGTATAAGATACTTAACTGATTGAATGTAATGGTTTTAAATTCATCATTATTTTATAAATAAATTCAATATTTATTTATTATTCATTCATTTGTGCTACAATTTATTTTACATGAATAGTGGAGTGATAATATCCCTTCAGATTATAACTTTGAGTTATTTCTAACTGATGATCATCACATAGTATTATGGGTTGTGATGACACTACTAGAAATTGGACCTATACCAACAGTTTTTTCAAACCCATTAGAATATTTACCTTGTAGAGACCTTATACCCACGTTTTTTCCAAAACTGTTGGTATAGGTCCCTTCTAGAGACCCTATACCCATGGTTTTGGCCAAAACCATTGGTATAGGCCCCTTATAGAGACCATATACTAATGGTTTTGCTAAAACCATTGGTATAGGTCCCTTTTACAGACCCTATACTTGCGATGTTTCCAAAACTGTTGGCATAGGTCCCTTATAGAGACCTTATCCCATGGTTTTGGCCAAAAACATTGGTATAGGCCCCTTGTAGAGACCCTATACCAATGGTTTTGCTAAAACCATTGGTATATGTCCCTTTTAGAGACCCTATACCCACGGTTTTTCCAAAACCGTTGGTATAGGTTACAAAAATTAGGGTACCTATACCAATGGTTTTGAGAATTGTTGTTATAGGTACCCATATTTTTTATGGATTCTTTTTTCAAATAGCATTAAATACATCAAAAGTTAAATTACTTGTAAATATACATATATATTTATCAAATTATTTTCATAGAATTCATCATAGCTTAGTGGTTAGGTTATTTGAATATAAATGGGAGGTGTTGGGATCAAAACCAAGCTAGGTTTTATTTTTACATTACCTATACCAACGATTTTTCAAAATTGTTGGTATAGGTTTTTCATATGACCAATACCAACGGTTTTACAAAACCATTGGTATAGGTCTATACAAACACCAGAATAGCCAACGCCCTTCCAAACTGTTGGTATAGCTTATACCAACGGTTACAAATCGTTGGTATGGGCTATTTTTTTAGTAGTGTGACATGTTAAGGTTAACATGGGTAAGATCTTATAATTGATAGAAAGAGTTGTATATGAGATATGAATAATAGACTCTTGAGGTAATAATTCGAGACTTATTACTAGGATTGAAACTCTAAAGTATATCTCATGGAATGTCATACAGTCATCAATATACTCAGTGGTGTATGCTTATTATCAATCCCCGATACTTGAGGTTGGTGAAATACCTAGAATGGGAACAGTCAAACTTTGATATTATTCTTACAAAAGCCTTGAGGCTTAGCTAATCAGGGGATTATTGGGTATGTTGTTGATTATATCATCGATTGGAGCTCAACCAAGATGGGATTTTTCGACTCATATGATGAGAAAATACATCCAGACCCTTGATTGAATTAGACTAAGGAAATGCATGTTTATGCTTAGTTGAGTCACATATGTTGTGTTCTGCTAATTGGATGAGGGGCATGTGGTGTTCTCGTCTGCTAGATGAATGGCATGTGATGTATTCATCGGCCCGGTTGGTCTATTTTGGAGAATCGTGAATGTATTAGATGACATATATTATATTGACATGTTCCATGTCTAGTGGTCACTCGATGTCATAGACAAAAAGATTATTTAGGTATTTATACGATGTATATGATACATCTTGTGGTGGACATGTTTATATGAAGATATCAGTATGTTTGATCAAAATCACATCAAACCCCTTTGTAGCTTGATTAGCATTAATTCTTTTCTAGTGACCGCTCATTGCTTACATCTATGAAATCAGGATTTCATATTTATTATCAATTCTGCAAAGACTCGTAGGGCCACACAGGTAGACCTTAGGATAAGGATTAAACTTTGGACAAAATGTTTATTTCAAAATAAAGAGATTTTGATAAACCGTATCTAAAAGAGTTTTGGATGAATTTCCAAAGAGTTGGGAAGTTTTTCATAAAGTTTTTAAGGGATTTTAATGCAAGTGAGAGATTGTTGGGAATGCACTACAAGTAGGGATAAAGTATTTTATGATATCCTTGGGTTGTAGGCGGCGACATGGGCATATGGATGCCTCAATCATAGCCAATGATAGAATCCCCAACATAATGTACAATGGGCATGAGATATACGATATCACTTGCAAACATTCAGCCATGTCCCCCCGCACAGTTCCTTCGGTTATGAATCAAAAACATTGATTCATTTATGGCCATTCATGCATGACACACTCATTTGAATTGTTCAAATGAGTTATAACATATCAATGGGCTGCAAAGTATCAAATTCCATCTCATGGAAGCCGATACAGCCGACGCTCCGACTCTCTTCATTAAATGAAGAGAATCTATAAAAGGGATAAGATCCCTCTAGGTGATGGTGCCCTAGATGCGTGCATGCCATAAATTGAAACACTATTTGTTTCTTAATCGTCATTTGTCTCCACTGAGAAGGCACTGACACCCCTTTGGTGGTTTAGAATTATCTTTTTACGAACGAGGATCTTAAGGCCGGTGTAGTCCCCTCTGAGGCGGTATTCATTCGACTATTGCTTCAGTGACCCCCAACAAGCATACACCTTCAAAGAATTGAGATGGAGCATACGATAGTAAAGGTATGCATGTTTTATGTTCATATTTTTGCATCTTGAATCTATTGAAGAAAGACCGGGCATTACATTGTTTTCTTCCACTACCAAGTTCATTCAATGAACACCCTAAATCCTATCAAATAGTTCTTCCTTGAACTTTTATTCTCATTGAATGATATGTATCGTATAACCACTATATTGTTATCTGTCACAAAATTGACATTGGTGTTTTAGAGTTAATATGTTACATAATTTTAAGAGATCTATACATAACACATTTTTAACTTCCACAGAAAAGATTTTTCCTTATTTTTTTACAATATTTTATCACCATGTATTTGAATAACGATATATTTGTCACATTTTTTGAATAACCAATGTTTATGTATAACCATTGTATTTGTATAAGTAATATATTTCTAAAACCAACAAATTTTTCACAAATTTGATGATAATGACTGTATTTTTCTTACTGTTGTTTTTTATCTGTATTTGTTAATAAAAAAATTATTTTTTGTAATGTAGGATTTTAGTTGTTTTTCTCCCCATCCGTAAGGGGTTGTAAATATAGTAAAATATATAAAATTAATATTGTGATGACAGTTGCTTCAATATAATAATCCGTGAAAATGGAAATACGGCTTTGCCATTGCATTATATAATAATCTGGACAAGAAATATAATATTATAATTATCATTGTCTAACTTTTAAAATTAAAAGTAAAAATGTCATTTTTTTTATCCCGACTTCGTCATTAAAATATATTTTATACTTTTATTTTTGTCAAATCATTCATCAAAATTTCAAATCATATAATTGAGGAATCTCAACTGTGCCCATTAATCAATTTTTTATCACTAAATTCAAATAGTATTTTCACGGTGTATTAAATAACATTTTCATAATATTAATTATTATTAATTTTTAATATATATTATTTGAATTCGTTTCGGATTTAGTTTATAAATAAATTTTAAATTTTAAAATAATATTTAAAAAACGTAAGATAGTTTGGATATTTAAAATAATATTTCAAATATGTAAATGGAAGCAATGGAGTTCAAAATATAAAAATAAAAAATATTAAAGAAATAAAATATAAATAATGCATTTGATAGTTTGACCCGATTTAAAATATGTCGATCAAATTATTAATAATCTATATATTTAATTATAAAAATAATAATAAAATTTTAGAAGGATTTATTTTCCATTACTAAAGCTAAATTGACTAATTTATTTATACTTGTAAAGCTTCTGGAACAAAAAATTATATTTTTTATTGAAATTATGTAGGAAGGCGTTGACTTTATTTATTTATTTATTTATGTGTAGTTTAGTAGGGGGGGAAATTGCAAAATTCCGGTCAAAGTTGAATGTAACCGTGTGGAGATGAAGCGTGTACCATTAACCCGGTATTTGATACTTGACCCGATTATGTAGTATATGGGTAGTAATTAATCTAATTTTAATAGCGTCGTTGTATTAAATTAAAAATTAGTTTAATATCCAGATCGTGTTCTGATAGTATTATTTGTGTATCCAAAACAAACGAATCTCATTAAAAATAATAATTATTGATTCATTAATTACATGTTTCGGGATGCCCATAAAATTATAAAATATATTTATTTAATTTCGATTAAATTCATATTAAATTTACAAATGAATTTTAAAATTTTAAATTTATAACTTATTATTTAAAGGAGTTGGATATATTTCAAAATATAATATACCAAATGAGAGATTTGATATTGTTGGGAAGGAACCCTTGACCAACCACATGTGATTTTGATAAGACCATTGGAATTTCGTAGGATCATCCATTGGAAATTCGCATGGTGATCAAAGTAGGGGAAAACCAAACTTTCGGATGTTGGCTTCACACAACTGAGTGTATCAGATATAGAGAGCCCCACAAAGTCCACCTTACACACAACTCAAACAACACTCATTAACATTCAAAGCAATGGAATTACAAACAAAAGTACATAAAATAGAAGACACAAAGTATTAAAGTGTTTCAGACAAGTCTGTCATCTGTGCACTAGAGAAAAACTGCAGCTTTCTTTTCATTCATTGAAATTTCAAGATTATATTAAACTGACAAAACAATTTGTGAGATTTCACTACAACGGATTAACTCTGTAACACTATACGTAAATAGTATGCATTGTTCGTATCAGTGATGTACTGTTTTGATCAGTCCCCACATCTTTTTGTAGGAAACTCCGGCTGATTGTTCTAGTTCCACCGTCATTCCACATTCATGGAAGAACCTTCATATGGAATGTGATAGGCAATCTCTAGTATCTTTGTCGGTGTCAACTATTTGCGTTGATAAACACTTCCAGATACTTCATTCTAAAGACATCACTGAACATTATGGACCTTCGTGACTCCATCAAAAGATACAAACTTTCAATGGTTTTGATGTCGCCAAGAGATATTGAACTCTCATTGCCTAAATGTCGTGTCACGAACCGTGTTGTGGCGATTTGAGAAAAACAGAGGAAATTCGATTTTTTTTTCTCTCGGGTGGTTTTCGAGGGGTAAAATGGTAATTTATCATATCAGGAGATCTCAGATAATTTTTTCCAACCACTATATTGGCCTTGAAATATGGTGTTTACCCCAGGGTAAGAGTTTGGTAGAATTCCAAGCCGTTTGAATTTTGAGGAAATATTTAATATTTAATTAATTAAATATTATTTAGTCATGCATGTTCATTTGATGATATCTCATGCTCGGAGTGTCAAATCAGAATTCCGACTCCGCAATTGAGTTCAAGACAAGGGGTCGGGCTCAAGTCCCGTTTTCTTTTTATTTTCCTTTTCCTCTTTTCCTTTTTTCCTTTTCTTCTCTCATCTCCTCATTTGTTTCATGCATACTTCCTGAGCTTCCCTTCATCGCAACTAAGAGAGGAGAGGGAGAGAGAGATAGAGAAAGGGAGAGAAAGTGAGGAGGAGGTGTCGGCGTAGAGCTCGGGTTGTGCTGGATCGTCGTGTGTAACGTCCTGGATCCGGGTGCCACTCCACGAGTGTCCTAAACCCGGTTGGTCACATGAGCTCAAACGCATTTCCCCAAACGCCAGAGGCTGCCGACTAGCAGCGAGGGCCCAAGTCTCATAGTGGAGAAACTATCCCCTCATTTGTCAAAGTGTAGCGCAGCGGAAGAAAAATAAATAGCATACAACAACGAAAGCAATAAACCATACACATTTAAAATGAACAACTGCAGTAAAAGATAACCAACAGTTATATAGATAATGATGAAACATGTCTCTAGTTCTAAGAAAAAACAACCAGAACATGTTACACAACAATATAGTACAATACAATACAACTCAAGGTACAAGGTACAATAAAACAAAACAAAATAGTGCAACAGGAACTCAGCAGCATCGCAAGTCTAAGCTCGGTCTCATGCTCTCATACTTCTCTGCAACAATCAAGTACCTATATAGGGACTCTTGCCCTTATCCACACCTGCGGCAGCATAGTCTGTTTGGGCCGAAAACATGACTCAAACAGGGTGTGAGAAATAAATCCCAGTAGACACCCACCAAAGGCTCGTGCCCAACTGTCAGTGTAAATGTGCAACAACGTGTGCAGTAGTAAAATGAAACAACTAAGCAGTACTCAAAAGTAACTAACTTTACCAATTATATTGCCATTATAATATTCATTTAATCATTTAGTATAAGGAAATCACCACAGTGAATTTTCTATGTAAACAGTCAGTGTCCTCAGACACGCAAACCCTTACCCTCAGGTAATCAGAATCGAAACCCGCAGGAAATTGCCCACAGACATAACAGATATTGCCCTCAGACATACGAAGTATCGCCCATAAGCATAGAATCTACTGCCCACAGGCACGAAAGAAGTTGCCCTCAGGCTGAACAACGCACTGCCCACAGACAAATCACAACACTGCCCTCAGGCTAAACAAGTAACCGGGCCATGCCCAACATATAAACAAGCAATTCATATACAATTCCTCTCAAGACAATTCAATAATCATTATTACAATGTCATACCCTCGGGTATCCTGGTCAAACGGCTAAACATAGGAACACACCCTCAGGGTGGTCCTAGATCCATGCAGTGATCCTAAACAACAGTTTTACAATTACAATAAACTACCTATGCAATTCTAGGTATTTAAACAGCCATGTCCTCAGCCATACGACACCCCGAACATGAGTTCGTAGCACAACAATACACAAAACACACAACAGTTGGAATTTAAACACCAGACCACCTAACTCGATCGCCCCTGATCGGTATACGTGAACGACGCTTCCAGAAACGCCCAAGAACGACGTAGATCTGGGAAAAACAACAACATGTTCAAACCTAAATAACTTCCCTTAGAGGAAGAATTGACAAGAACTACGCAAGGAGGAAGAAGAACTCACCCGTGCGGTTCCAAGGAGATCGACGGTGCAGAAAACGAGTTCCCGGTGTGCGGTTGGGAGGTCCTCAAAGGTTCAGCCGTCTCTCCCAAGCTCTCATCCGGTTCTAAGCTTCCTCTATGAACAGAGGAGGCTACTGCCAATTTTAAGCGAAAAAACAAACTACACAGCGTGTACTATTGAGTACACGAAGTGTACTTTCCATTTTTTAATTGTTCCTATGGCGAACTCTTTCCACCACGACATTGTTCATCCGTCGACATGAGTACACGACGTGTAATACCTGAGTACACGGCGTGTACTGTCGCTCAGCTGGCGGCTGCCTTCACCGCCTTACTATTCACCTGCCGACTGAATACACGGCGTGTAAATACCGTATACACGCCGTGTAGTCGGTTTTTACACCCATCATCGTCGACAGGCCTACACGCCTTGTGTACTCATTCCACACAGCCAAAGTACACGGCGTGTGGAAAAGTACACGGCGTGTACCCACAAAATGTGTGATTTTTCTCCATTTTCCTTATTTTCTAAAAAACATTTAAGGAAAAGAGAAAGAAAGAAACCCGTACCTCAAGAATAAGAACCGGGTTCTTAAAAACTTCCCCCTTAAAGTAATTCGTCCCCGAATTGACCTTCCAAGGGTGGTGAAGATAATGCTCAGAACAACTCTGACCACTGAGCACGTACGTCGGTCTCCCGCTCCCAGGTTTCATCCTGCACTCGGCCATCTTGCCATAACACCCGTATGAGAGGAACTGACCGGCCTCGGAGAACCTTCGTGCTCATATCCATGATACGAATCGAATTCTCCTCAAAGGACACATCTATCTGAAGCTCAACCTCCTATAGCTGAAAGATGTGAGACAGGTCTGAATGATAACAATGCAACTGAGATACATGGAAGACGTCGTGCATGGCTCGGTACCTCTGTGGTAACTGCAACCGATAGGCAACCGGTCTGACTCTTTCCAGAATCTCAAATGGCCCCACATACCTCGGTGAAAGTTTACCCTGTCTACTGATCTGCCTGTGTCCCAACCTCGGTGAAACACACAAGAAAACCTGATCCCCGACCGCGAACTCCAAGGGTCATCTACGGCGATCAACATAAGATTTCTGACGAGACTGTGCGGTAGCCATCCACTTCTGAACTAACTGGACCTGCTCAGAAGTCTCCTGCATGAGATGTGGTCCCAATAAAGCTGCCTCACCTGCCTCTATCCAGCACAAAGGTGACCGGCATGACCTACCATATAAAGCCTCGTAAGGTTCCATCTCAATAGTTGCCTGAAAACTATTATTATAAGAAAACTCGACTATGGGTATATGCTTCTCCCAGGAGCCCCCAAAGTCTAGGACGCATGCACGCAGTATGTCCTCTAGCACCTGTATCGTACGCTCTGACTGACCATCAGTCTGTGGGTGGTAAGCTGTTCTCAAAAGCACCTGTGTACCCAGTGCCATCTGAAAACTCTGCCAGAAACGAGACATAAAACAAGTGTCCCTATCTAAAACGATAGAACAAGGGACCCCATGAAGACGTACGATCTCTCGGATATACAACTTCCCGAGCTCGTCAACTCCGAAGGTCTCCTTGATCAGCAAAAAATGAGCTACCTTTGTGAGTCTGTCCACAACAACCCACACAACACCATTGCCTCGAGGTGACTTCGACAACCCAGTCACGAAGTCCATCACGACATCATCCCATTTCCACTCCGGAATGGGTAACTGCTGTAACAGTCTGGTTGGCCTCTGATGCTCCGCCTTCACCTTCTGACAGGTGGAACATCTCATAACAAAACCAGCTACTTCTCTCTTCATACCCGACCACCAGTACTGACGTCTCAATTCATGGTACATCTTAGTAACTCCAGGATGAACTGCCCAAGCTGAAGCATGAAACTCCCGCATCAAATCCTCGTGTATATTCCCTGGAACCCATACTCATCCATGGAAACGCAATACTTCATCATCGCCTATCGTCCAACCAGGAGGAGGGTCCTCACTTTCCACCAACTCTCGTAGAATTAGGTCTTTTGAATCAGATAACTGTCTCATCCTCACTCTATCCAGGATAGTAGAAGTCACAGCTAAAGATGAAATATAGGTTTGCCCCTGACTGTCGTGCACCTCCAAATGCATCTCAGAGAACAAAGCCATAAGCTTCCATTCACCACTGGCCTCATGAACTGCCTGTATCTGAGTCTTCCTGCTCAGTGCATCAACAACTACATTTCCCTCACCAGGTGTATAGGCAAGCTCAAAATCGAAGGACTGAAGGTATTCGACCCACCTTCGTTGCCTCAGGTTCAAGTCACGCTGAATAAAGATATACTTGAGACTTTTGTGGTCTGTGAACACCACAAAATGTTCTCCCAAGAGATAATGTCTCCAGCAGCGTAACGCATAAACAACTACATCCAACTCGAGGTCATGCGTCGGGTAATTCCTCTCATGTGGCCTCAAATACCGAGACCCGTACGCAACTACTCGATCGCCATGCACCAACACAGCTCTCATCCCAATACCTGATGCATCACAATAAATTGTATAGGTCTTTCCCTACTCTGGAAGTATCAGTATTGGTGCTGATGTAAACCTTCCCTTCAGCTCCAGGAAGGCTTTCTTGCAAGATTCTGTCCAAAAGAAACTTCACACCCTTCTTAGTCAAACCCGTCAACGACGTTGCTAAGTGGGAGAAGTCCTGCATAAAATGCCTGTAGTAACTAGCCAGCCCCAAGAAACTCCGTATCTCAAACGCGGTCTTAGGCTGCTCCCAGGAAACTACTACTCTCACCTTCTCTGGGTCTACTGCAACTCCTGCCTCTGAGATGATATGACCGAGGAAGTAAATCTGGTCCATCCAAAAATAGCACTTTGATTACTTAACATATAACTGATGCCCTCTCAGTGTACTCAATACGATCTCAAGATGGGTGGCATAGTCATGTTGAGTGTGGGAGTACACCAAGATGTCGTCCACGAAGACTACCACAAATGAATCCAGATACGGATGGAACACACGATTCATCAGAGCCATGAAAACTGCTGGCGCGTTCGTGAGTCCGAATGGCATAACCAAGTACTCATATAGACCATATCTGCTCTGAAAAGCTGTAAGCGGTATGTCCGATGGCCTAACATGTAACTGATGATATCCTGACCTCAAGTTAATCTTTGAGAACACTCGTGCACCTCGAAGTTGATAAAAAATATCATCAGTCCCCGACAAGGGATATTGGTTCTTGACCATCAACTGGTTCAACTTCCGATAATCCACACAGAGTTTGAGGGTACCATCCACTTTCTTTTCAAAAAGGACCGGTGAACCCCAAGGAGAAGTGTTGGGTCGGATGAAACCCTTTGACTGCAACTCCTCTAACTGTCTCTTGAGCTCCTGTAACTTAGGTGTAGCTATCCTATAAGAAGGAATGGATACCGGTGCCGCTCCTAGAACAAGATCGATAGATAAATCCACCTCTCGCTCCAGAGGTAGACATGAAAAGTCGTCCGGGAAGACATCCCTAAAATGATCAATCACTGGAGGGAAATCCTTCTGAAAAGTTCCCTGGTTATTCAGATATAAACTCGCAACCTGGGCTGTGACTCCACCTCGCCCACGATGCTTTGGTGATGAGAACCATGTCGAAGGCACCAAGTCGATTGTGAGGGAGGAAGAGTTGGATTTGCAAGGCCCAATGACGTGAGGGAGATTAAAGAGGCTCAATGCTACAATGGGCGCACATATTGGTTCATTAAAGGCCCAATGGATTTTGCCTTGCATGGATGGAGAAAATGGGCATATAATATAATTTATTCAAGCCCAAAATTGATGTTTAAAGCTTGGCCCACATGGTTTCACGAATTTGGATGCCTTGCCCACATGGAGGATTCTAGAAATGGCATCTTTGGACACCAAAGTCAAATATGGTGGGCTATGCATTCAAAGTCAAATCCGGTGGGCTATGTTGGAAAGTTGTGTGCTACTTTTCCAAAAGTCTTTGTTGGATTTTATCTTTTTGACTTTTAAGGGGACAAGGTAGGTTTAGACTTATATGACTTTAGGGTATTAGACCCTTGACCATTGTATCACCCCCTTGGCTATAAATAGCCACCCCATGGCATTGTATTTTCATTCAAGACTTAATTGAGATCTTATGCTTGTTTCTCCCCGTTGTGTGAGAATTATTCTGAATTTCCCCCTTGATCTTGTGCATTATTGCCTTGTCAATCTACTAGTTAGATTGGTGATCCAAGATCACAAAGCCCCTAATTCCATACCTCAACCCAAGTGCGTTTTTGTGTGGATTGGCTATCCCATCCCTCCCTTGAGTGTGTTGTCTAAGTAGTAGGTCGCACTCCTTATAGTGTTGATTGACTACTTGCATCTGCTATCCATACCCATCATCCACCACTTAGCCCCGAACCGCATACTTCATCCGCCGACATACACTGTGAAGATCGGGCCACCCCGTGCATCTCACATCAGTTGGTATCAGAGATTCGGTTGACACAGTAGGTGTCTATCCCTTCATTTACTTTAATTCTATCCATTACCCTCCTTATCTATCCATATTATTCACCCATTCAACAAAAAAAATCCATTTTCTTGGAAGCCTCCCGAATTGTCCTAGTTTGTGCAAGCTTGGATTATTATAAATTGAGCCAAATGTTCATTCATATTCTTTCCGCATTTAATTCTCTATTTGTGATTTGTATCCGGCAAAAAAAAAACAAATTCTCTCAACTCATCATTTTGTGCTTTTCAAAATTAAGCACATCCTTTATTTGATAGATTTCGAAAAAAAAATATCTTACTCTTTGTTCAATCATCTTGTGTTTTAAAACTCCAAGCACAACACTTTTTGGGGAGAGTTGACAAAAAAAAGAGAAAAAAAAGTGGATACAATTACTCCTTTGTGCTTTATCTTATTAGCACTATCCATTTCCATATATCACTTTTTCCATCATTTTACTTCATCCCTATTTTGTATTTGGCTCATATTGTTATATATTTATCTTATCTTGCACAATCGGGCAAAACCCAAATACCACATTTCTACCCCCTTTTCCATCCACCATTTATCCATTTTCTACCCTCTTTTCACCCTTTACCCTTTACCACTCAAGCGGGTTGTGTTAAACCAGCCCCCAACACAATCTTGATTGGGGAAATATTGGTGGCAAGTGATCACCCGAAAACAAGGTATTATATTTCATAAGAGCTTGGAATTTTAATTGAGTGTTGAGAGTGGAGAGAAATAAGCCCAAAAAAAATATCTTGAGTGTGTGAGTGTGTGCATCTTGTTGTGAGTGTGTGTGTGTACATCTTGTGTGTGTGAGTGTGTATATTTTATGTGCGTGAGTGTGTATCCTTGTGTGTGTGTGTGTACATATTATGTGTGTGAGTGTGTATATCTTGCGTTCATGAGTGTGTATCCTTGTGTGTGTGAGTGTGTACATCTTGTGTGTGTGTGTACATTTACCGTGTGTGAGTGAGTGCAAATCATTGTGTGTGTTCCCCCCCCGGTGTGTGTTTGTTCTTGCATAACATATCATGGCAGAAGATCGTGGGAAGAAAATTGGTCATGTTAGCGATGAAGGAAGTCGAAGTAGATCTCCCGCACCCGAAGCTACGCAATTCCAAATGCAAGCTTTGGTGATCCACTTCGAGAAGCTTCTTGATCAGAAGTTGGAGGTGTTACATGAGAGGATTGATGAATTGGAGAATAAACCAAGCCCAAGGATGTTCCATGATAACCCACGATGCGCTTTGGCACCACGTCGTCCCCACATCATGGAGGAGGAGATGGTGAACTTTGAAGATGATCTTGATGATGTCCCACAAAGGAGGAGGTTGTACCAATAACCTAGAGGAGGATAAAGGAGACAACATGATGATGACCTACTTGGCGGTATCAAGGTGAAGGTCCCCTCTTTTCAAGGGAAAAGCGACCCGGAAGCATACTTGGAGTGGGAGATGTGGATCGAGCAAGTATTTTCATGCCATGCGTATTTCGAGGAGAAAAAGTTCAAACTTGCTTCCCTTGAATTTTATGATTATGCATTAATATGGTGGGATCAAGTTCAAAAGAAGAGAGCTAAATATGGTGGACGTCCCATCAACACTTGGGAAGACATGAAGTTCGCCATGCAGAAGCAGTTTTTTCCCACACATTACTATAGAGATCTCCACAACAAACTTTAACGCCTCACCCAAGGGAGTAAGAGTGTAGAAGACTACTACAAGGAGATGCAAATTTCCATGATTCGGGCAAACATTGAGGAGGATCCAGAGGCAACCATGGCACAGTTTTTACATGGGCTCAATCGGGAGATTGCTGATCAAGTGGAGATGTATCACCATGTGGAAATACAAGATATGATCCATCAAGACACCAAAATCGAGCTACAAATCAAAAGGAGGAGAAACATGAGGAAACCCGCTACCCCTTTCATGCCACGGAGAAATCCAAGGAAGGAGACTGGAGAACCATCAAAGGAAAAAGAGGTGGTTGATCGCAAAAGTGACAAGGTAATTCTTCCACCTAAGAAACCTACTTTTGAGGCTAACCAAACCAGGAATATGGATATTCTATAAGGCCCTAGCCTTAAACCTTACTTAATCTTGAGTTATTACAAGATTACACATTGAGGATCTTTTCATGTTTAGAGTTTTAGATAATTAGATCATAAAACTTGCATTACATTCTACATTTAAATAAAGTGGTTATATAAAAGATAGTATTCATTTTTCCCGTCAACAGAAACATATTTAAAATAAAACAAGGATTCTTTCTGGACACTTCCTTTACACTATCATCATATCATGTACCCTTCCCTTGACCCGTGAAAAACATTTCAAAAACTTGGGATGAGCATAAAAAGCTCAGTAAGGGATATAAAAATATGGAAAGGAAACATGAGTACATGTATACACAAGAATCAATGAAATCATACTCTACTCATAAAACATAATCACTTTAACATACCTCATCAAATCATGAATAAATCATAGAAATCATAAGACATAAAGGTAACTTGAGGCATTCATAACATTCTTACGTAGGGAGTAACCCTCTTGGTTACGTTTGGAATACCCATCACAGTATATTCCCTAAATCTCTTCGAAGAAACATTAACGTTTAACACCTTCGTGTTACCCAATGCATTGGAGAGATATATCGGGCTCACCTGCCCTTAGTTTATCACGGAACCACCCGTCTTCATAACAATTCCCAAGAACCATAACATAATCGTATCACATAAAACATGCATAAAGGAAACATAACATTTCCACTTTTCAATCACAAGATATCAATACAATGCATTGATATAAAAACATTATGAAAACCATTTTCAATACCAAAATAAAAGAAAAGTAAAACATGGTATTTATTTTTCTTTTAAAAAAAGGTATGGCTTGTAGAGGAAGCCGAAACTCAAATAATGGTCATGACGAAGGAGAAGTCGTTGTCGCCGCATACGTACGACAAAAACAAAACATTCCCTTTTTTTGTTTAGTAAATGCTTCATATAAAAAGATTACTTTTGAGTAAATGTAAAAGTCAAAGGGTTTTATACACTGTATAAAATAAAGTTGTGTATAAAACATAATATGCCTCAATGAAAGGAGATCGAGACGAAGTCCCATACCTCGGGTCTGACTTGACTCAATCGTTCTTTAATGTCTGGAATAATAAACTTGAGTTAATTTCTACTTGCTTAAGAACCTTTTTCAAGTTCATTATTCCTTTTATATTACTTATTACCATGTCATGAACACTACGTAATTATTTAAGTTAATAACGGTCGTTTTAACGATCATTGGTACTTGAGTCAAAAATAAACTCTTTATAATTACAATTTGTTCATGTATCCATTATGTCCAGAGTTATACTCATGATGTAGATATCATATATATCATATATATCCAGTATATAAATGCATTTATAATATTACATAACGTTTAGAGGTAAGAAATGAAATGCACCGTTCATGGAGACGGTAAGCCATACGTACGCATGAATGCTACTTTCATTTCTATTTCGTATTTTATGGAATGAAATCATAATGATATAAAGGTATATTATAATTCCAGTATAATATCATATATAAAATCATTAATTAGATCCTTTATACGTCCCACATATGGCATTAACGAATCAAATCACTTTGAGGGGGCGGTAGTCCGCACTTCCTAAAATGAAGATATCGCGTTTACCCATAATGGAAACCATAAAGGTATGCCATAAATGAAAAATACAGAAGCTTAAGTAAAACATAAACATATTATATATCATATATAAATATAGTGTCATCTTAATGGACACATTTTAAGGTGTTAAAAGAATATTGAACAATCATCGTTTCGTGAGGCAGAAATTCGCCATCCATGGAAACAGTATGTTCTTTAACCATTAGATGTAGGTGTGTGTAAGTGTAGATAGAATAATTCTTATAAAAACATCCTAGTATATGAAATATACTGGTGTTGTTACAAAAGAAATGAATAAAAAGAGTTTAGGGGGTTGGAGAAGCAAAATAAAACATAAGAATACAAGAGAAAACGCTACCTTTAAAACGGGTGACTCTTTTTGATTTGAGCTCAAAGGCTTCCTTGGGAAGACTTCTGCCCAAAGTGAGGCTTCAAGGAGTAAGAGAGGGATGTGGAGAGACAAAATTGTTAGAGGTTGGCCGAGCCAAAGGCTTTGGAAGTGTGGGTAAGGTGGTAGAGGTGGGCCCTTTTATAAGAGGAGAGGAGGGGCACTCTTGGAAAGTTAAGAAAAGATACTTTGTTATAAAATGATTTTCAGATAAAAAAGGTCCCACAATTATAAATTTCGAGGATAAGGTGATAAGGGTTATAAATCCACCCATACAATATGTTTTTGACAAGTGTAGGTCTTAGATTTTACATTATATTTTCATTTTATTTAAATCGTTAAATAATGAGGTAATCGCTGCATCATCATGGTGTCATAAATAATTTAATTTATTTAATGTCAAAAAATTATAAAAAAAATACTACGATGTAGGAAATATTTTTAGATTTACAATGAACATTTATAGTAAAAAATCTGACTTGTATAACCCAATTTAAAAATTGTTTTAGTAAAACAACTCATGTTTGTGACATTTTTACTTTAACATTAAATAAAAGGCATTAATGTCTTTATCTTACCCAAGTGGATCCATGGGGTCCCAAAAATCGACCCATGGGTTTTATTGGTCGGCCATGAAACATCCAATAAGGGTAGGACATGTGTTTAGGTCATTTCATATTATTAAAACATTATTCTTATCTTAAATTACACTAATTACCTCTAATCGCGATTAAAACTTAAAAGTAACTATTCACCAAAAAAATTATTTTAATCCCATTGAACCACATTTTACTTATTAATGAAAAAATGTACGTCGGATCTTTGAAATTCAAAATACAGAGGTGGTAAAATTTCATTTAAACAGAAAATCAGTTTTTAAGTACCACTTAGTGGTTTCACTATTCATCAAAAATTGAAGTTTTTCAGAAAAATACCAAAACTTCACCCTAAGCTATATTTGATATTCTGAATTCAAAAATGATGTCTATTTTAAAAAATTCAAAACATATAAGTTACATTAATTAATTTAATAATTAATTCCCGCTGTCAGAGCAAATAGCGTGTTTTTATGAAATAATAAGTATCAAAAGATTGACACTAGTTTAAGTCCAATTTCAAAGTGAAATTAATTCCAATGACCACCATTGGATTAAATGGTAAAAATATATTCTAATTGAACTTTAAAACCAATTAAAAAGATAATCTAATCATATAAATAAATTAGATTAAAAATAGGCCATGAATTAAAATACAACATTTTTTACTATTCATTAAAAAAAAGAACTTTATCGGAAAAATACCAAAAATTCACACAAAGTAAATTTTGATGTCCCGATTATAAAGAAGAATTTTATTTGGTCCAATATAATGTATAAGAGTGACTAAAACTATATTTATAGACGGTTCTCCATCAAAAGGCGATAAGTCGACCTTTAGTGAATGTTAGAGTATATATACCTAAAATTGAATTCTTTTCATATTTTAAGCCTTTATCCTTTATTGGATAAATGTAAAAACATTTAACAAACATATATAATAATATTTTAGTTATTTCCATTCATTCCCGCCAATACAACGAATACGTGTCAACTACCATTTAAAATAATATTATTTTATTACTAGTGTGCAACGTAAGATTTCAAAGAAACTCTTTGTTGAGTATCGGGTACGATATCGAACATAGAAACCCCTTTAAAGTAAAATTAATATTTAATTCATAAATATTAATAAAAATAAAAATGCTTTATTCTTTATTTACCAGGGATGTTACATCCTTCCCCCCTTTTGGGAATTGCGTCCTCGCAATTTTATTCACTTATCAAAATAAGTGGGGGTATTTATCCCTCATAACATTTGAAGATTATCATGTTGCCTCTTCAACCATATGGTTTTTCCACAAAACCTTTACCTGATGAATTACCTTATTCTGCAACACATTCTCTCTATGATCAAGTATCTGGACTAGTTGTTCTTTATAAGAGAGATTCTCTTCCAACTGAACTACCTCTGGGCTCAAAACATGAGATGGATCTGGCATGTACTTTCTCAACATCGAAACATGAAAAATATTGTGTACCTGAGATAAACTCGGAGGTAAATCCACTCGGTATGAAACTGATCCAACTCTCTCCAGAATTTCATATGATCCAATGAATCTTGGACTCAACTTTCCTTTCTTACCAAATCGCATCACACTTTTCCATGGTGAGACTTTGAGAAAAACATGATCACCTACCTCAAAAGAGAGATCCTTCCTCATGTTGTCTGCATAACTCTTCTGCTTACTTTGAGCTGTTCTCATGTGTTTCTGAATCAACTGAACTTTTTCTGCCATCTCTTCTACTAATTCCGGTCCCATGAACTTCATTTCACCCACTTCATCCCAGAAAGCTGGAGTTCGGCACCGCTTCCCATATAATGCCTCAAATGGTGCCATCTGTATACTAGAATGAAAACTGTTATTATATGAAAACTCAACCAAAGAAAGATGTTGGTCCCAACTTCCCTGATAATCCATCGAACAAGCACGTAGCATATCTTCCAAAGTCTGAATTGTTCGTTCTGACTGTCCATCTGACTGAGGACGAAAAGATGTACTAAAATTTAATTTAGTACCCAACGACTTCTGAAGGCCTTTCCAAAAGTTAGAAGTAAACCTGGGATCATGATCAGATACAATGGAGAGGGGAACTCCATGCAACCTGACTATCTCTTTAAGATACAATCAAGAAAGTTGATCTAGGGAAAAAGTATCTCGTATAGCAAGGAAATGAGCAGATTTAGTCAAGCGATCAACAATAACCCAGATTGCATTATTACCTCGAGGTGTCTTTAACAATCCCACAACGAAGTCCATGGATATATTTTCCCATTTACACTCTGGTACTGGTAAAGGCTGAAGCATCCCTTTCGGTAACTTCTGCTCTACTTTAACCTGTTGAAAAGTCAAACACTTCACTGTAAATTCAGCAATATCTCTTTTCATTCCATCCCACCAGTAATACTCCCGTAGATCTCTGTACATCTTAGTACTGCCAGGATGAACTGAAAATGGAGAACTATGAGATTCACATAACAAATCTTTCTTCAAATGTGAATCAAATGGCACACACAATCTCTTCCAAAATATCAAAACACAATCATTATCAATGTTGAATTCAGGAAACTTACCCTTTTGAACTAGCTTTACCTTTTTCTATAACTCACTGTCTTGCTTCTGTTCTTGCTTGATTCTATCTGATAGAGAAGATTTCACTGATACCTGAAACAAAACAGAAGAACATCCTGCACCAAAAACTCTTATGCCAAGGTTCATCAAATCCTTAACCAAAGGATCACGTTCCAAACTCAACATTGTTAATAAAGCATTACTTTTTCGACACAAAGCATCAGCCACTTTATTTTATTTTCCCATATGGTAATGAATTGTACAATCATAATCCTTGTTTAATTCTAGCCATCTCCTCTGTCTCATGTTCAATTCTTTCTGAGTGAATTTATACTTTAAACTTTTGTGATCGGTATATATTTCACACTTTACTCCATACAAATGATGCATCCAAATTTTTAAAGCGAAAACAACAATAGCTAATTCCAAATCACGTGTAGGATAATTTACCTCATGAGTTTTCAACTGTCGTGAAGCATAAGCAATTACCTGATCATTCTGCATTAGGACACAACCAATTCCTTTCAATGAATCATCACTGTAGATAACAAACTCACCATTCCTGGAAGGAAGTGTCAAAACTGGAGCATTCACCAATCTTCTTTTCAACTCCTGAAAACAATCATCACATTCTTTTATCCAGATAAACTTAACACCCTTCCAAGTTAGCTTAGTCATTGGACTAGATAACCATGAAATTTTTTTAACAAACCTTTGGTAATATCCTGCCAAACCAGGAAGCTATGAATCTCAGTTACATTTGTGGGTCTTGGCCATTCTTCAACAACCTTTGTTTTTGCAGGATCAACAGTTATCCCATCTTTAGAAACAATGTGACCAAGGAAATAAATTTTTTGCAACCAAAACTCACACTTGCTGAATTTACCATACAATTTATTTTATTTTAAGTTTTGAAAAATAACCCTTAAATGTCTTTCATGCTCCTCTTTACTTTTAGAAAACACCAAAATATCATCAATAAAAACAACCAACATTTTTCACCAGAGTCAACTGAGCCATCACTACAACAAACTGTTTAGTTCTGATTCTGACCACATCAGGATACTGATTTGAAAGGTCATTTCCCTCTGTATGCCTTCCTAGAAAATCTGTTCTGTTTCCTCTACGAAAAACCATTCTTAACACAGAAATATCTTAGGTGAAGCAACATGGTAATCTTCAAATGCTATATCATTTCAATCATAGCATAAATTAATTCATAATTTAAAAATTTTCTAACTCCTAAAGTTGTCTAAACCGACCTCTGATACCAACTATAAGGCCCCAGCCTTAAACCTTACTTAATCTTGAGTTATTACAAGATTACACATTGAGGATCTTTTCAGATTTAGAGTTTTAGAGAATTAGATCATAAAACTTGTATTACATTCCACATTTAAAAAAATTGGTTACATAAAAGATAGTATTCATTTTTCCCGTCAACGGAAACATATTTAAAATAAAACATGGATTATTTCTTGTCACTTCCTTGACACTATCATCATATCATGTACCCTTCCCTTAACCTGTGAAAAACATTTCAAAAACTTGGGATGAACATAAAAAGCTTAGTAAGGGATTTAAAAATATGGAAAGGAAACATGAGTACATGTATACACAAGAATCAATGAAATCATACTCTACTCATAAAACATAAGCAATTTAACATACCTCATCAAATCATGAATAAATCATAGAAATCATAAGACATAAAGGTAACTTGAGGCATTCATAACATTCTTACGTAGGGAGTAACCCTCTTGGTTACGTTTGGAATACCCATCACAGTATATTCCCTAAATCTCTTCGGAGAAACCTTAACGTTTAACCCCTTCACGTTACCCAATGCATTGGAGAGATATATCGGGCTCACCCACCCTTAGTTTATCACAGAACCACCCATCTTCATAACAATGCCCAAGAACCATAACATAATCGTATCACATAAAACATGCATAAAAGAAACATAACATTTCCACTTTTCAATCACAAGATATCAATACAACGCATTGATATAAAAACATTATGAAAACCATTTTCAATACCAAAATAAAAGAAAAGTAAAACATGGTATTTATTTTTCTTTTAAAAAAAGGTATGGCTTGTAGAGGAAGCCGAAACTCAAATAATGGTCACGGCGGCGGAGAAGTCGTTGTCGCCGCATACGTACGACAAAAACAAAACATTCCCTTTTTTCGTTTAGTAAAGGCTTCGTATAAAAATATTCCTTTTGAGTAAACATAAAATTCAAAGGGTTTTATACACCATATAAAATAAAGTTGTGTATAAAACATAATATGCCTCAATGAAAGGAGATTGAGACGAAGTCCCATACCTCGGGTCCGACTTGACTCGATCGTTCTTTAATGTCATGAATAATAAAATTGAGTTAATTTCTACTTTCTTAAGAACCCTTTTCAAGTTCATTATTCCTTTTATATCACTTATTACCATGTCATGAACACTACGTAATTATTTAAGTTAATAACGATCATTTTAACGATCATTGGTACTTGAGTCAAAAATAAACTCTTTATAATTACAAGTTATTCATGTATCCATTATATCCAGAGTTATACTCATGATGTAGATATCATATATATCATATATATCCAGTATATACATGCATTTATAATATTACATAACGTTTAGAGGTAAGAAATGAAATGCACCGTTCATGGAGACGGTAAGTCGTACGTACGCATGAACACTACTTTCATTTCTATTTCGTATTTTATAGAATGGAATCATAATGATATAAAGGTATATTATAATTCCAGTATAATATCATATATAAAATCATTAATTACATCCTTTATACGTCCCACATATGGCATTAATGAATCAAATCACTTTGAGGGGGCGGTAGTTCGCACTTCCTAAAATGAAGATATCGCGTTTACCCATAATGGAAACCATAAAGGTATGCCATAAATTAAAAATACAGAAGATTAAGTAAAACATAAACATATTATATATCATATATAAATATAGTGTCATCTTAATGGCCACCTTTGAAGGTGTTAAAAGAATATTGAACAATCATCGTTTCGTGAGGCAAAAATTCGCCATCCACGGAAACAGTATGTTCTTTAACCATTAGATGTAGGTGTGTGTAAGTGTAGCTCGAATACTTCTTATAAAAACATCCTAGTATATGGAAGATACTGGTTTTTTTACACAATAAATGAATAAAAAGAGTTTAGGGGGTTGTAGAAGCAAAATAAAACATAAGAACACAAGAGAAAACACTACCTTGAAAACGAGTAACTCTTTTTGATTTGAGCTCAAAGGCTTCCTTGAGAAGACTTCTGCCCAAAGTGAGGCTTCAAGGAGTAAGAGAGGGATGTGGAGAGACAAAATGGGCAGGGTTTGGCTGAGCCAAAGGCTTTGGAAGTATGGGTAAGGTGGTAGAGGTGGGGGCCTTTTATAAGAGGATAGGAGGGGCACTCTTGGAAAGTTAAGAAAAGATACTTTGTTATAAAATGATTTTCAGATAAAAAAGGTCCAAAAATTATAAATTTATAGGATAAGGTGATAAGGGTTTGAAATAAACCCATCCAATAGGTTTTTGACAAGTGTAGGTCTTATATTTTACATTATATTTTCATTTTATTTAAATCGTTAAATAATGAGGTAATCGCTGCATCATCATGGTGTCATAAATAATTTAATTTATTTAATGTCTAAAAATTATAAAAAAATACTATGATGTAGGAAATATTTTTATCTTTCCAATGAATATTTATAGTAAAAAATATGACTTATATAACCTCATTTAAAAATTGTTTTAGTAAAACAACTCATGTTTGTGACATTTTTACTTTAACATTAAATAAAAGGTATTAATGTCTTTATCTTACCCAAGTGGCTCCATGGGGTCCCAAAAATCGACCCATGGGTTTTATTGGTCGGCCATGACACATCCATTAAGGTTAGAACATGTGTCTAGGTCATTTCATATTATTAAAACATTATTCTTACCTTAAATTACACTAATTACCTCTAATCACGATTAAAACTTATAAGTTACTATTCACCCAAAAAAATATTTTAATCCCATTGAACCACATTTTACTTCTTAATTACAACCATGTATGTCAGATCTTTGAAATTCAAAACAAATAGGTGGTAAAATTTCATTTAAACTGAAAATCAGTTTTTAAGTACCACTTAGTGGTTTCACTATTCATCAAAAATTGAAGTTTTTCAGAAAAATACCAAAACTTCACCCTAAGCTATATTTGATATTCTGAATTCAAAAATAATGTCTATTTTACAAAATTCAAAACATATAAGTTACATTAATTAATTTAATAATTAATTCCCGCTATCAGAGCAAATAGCGTGTTTTTATGAAATAATAAGTATCAAAAGATTGACACTAGTTTAAGTCCAATTTCAAAGTGAAATTAATTCCAATGACCACCATTGGATTAAATGGTAAAAATATATTCTAATTGCACTTTAAAACCAATTAAAAAGATAATCTAATCATATAAATAAATTAGATTAAAAATAGGTCATGAATTAAAATACAACATTTTTCACTATTCATTAAAAAAAAGAACTTTATCGGAAAAATACCAAAAATTCACACAAAGTAAATTTTGATGTCCCGATTATAAAGAAGAACTTTATTTGGTCCAATATAATGTATAAGAGTGACTAAAACTATCTTTATAGACGGTTCGCCATCAAAAGGTGATAAGTCGACCTTTAGTGAATGTTAGAGTATATATGCCTAAAATTGATTTTTTTTTTCGTATTTTAAGCCTTTATCCTTTATTGGATAAATGTAAAAACATTTAACAAGCATATATAATCATATTTTAGTTATTTCTTTTCATTCCCGCCAATACAACGACTACGTGTTAACTACCATTTAAAATAATATTATTTTATTACTAGTGTGCAACGTAAGATTTGAAAAAAACTCTTTGTTGCGTATCAGGTACGCTATCAAACACAGCAACCCCTTTAAAGTAAAATTAATATTTAATTCATAAATATTAATAAAAATGAAAATGCTTTATTCTTTATTTACCTGGGATGTTACATATTCGGTGTTTCAAATGTCAAGGAAGGGGTCACATTGCTAGTGAGTGCCCAAACCGGCGCACCATGACCATAAAAAAGTTTAAACAAGTGTGATTACATCAGCCTTACATCACCTATGACTCAATAAATCATGTATTTAGCATTTATCGTAAATTAATGTATTTTCACTATTCACCAAAAATTCAAGTATTTCAGAAAAATCTCAAAAATTCACCCTAACCATTTTTCAATGTTTAGAATCCAAAAATGAACTCCATTTTATGGAAATAATTTTATATATATGATAAAATTGATTTTTAATTACAATCACCATTTACTCAAAAAATATAGTTTTTTAAATTATAACTGTTTTTATAATACCCTAAAAAATTAAATAAGGTCTCGTTAAATTATCCCAAAATCATAGAAAAACAAAATATTGATTAATGAATAAATTTTATGAAAAAAACAATTATATTTTTTATTAATTTATTAATTATAAAATTTTAAATAAATATTTATTACTCACAAAAACACCAACACTTAATTATTAATGTTTAAAATGTTCAATTTCATTTATATGGTGCCTAAATTTTATTTATAATTACATGGGTGATGTTACTATTCATAAGGGTGAATTACTATTCATAAGGGTCAAGTTACTATTCATAAGGGTATGTCACTATTCATAAGGGTAAGTTACTATTCACCAAAAATTAAGTTGATTCTATTAGAATCTAAATATCTAACTGAAGGCAACCGTGTATGTATATTGTTCAAAATTCAAAACACGGAAGTGGAAAAATTAAGTTTAATGTCTAGGTTATAACTACAACAAAGTATTATTTTGCAGAGACTCAGTGTTGTGTTTGTATAATCTATCTAATGAATTTGAATTATTTTTAAAGAAACATACCATAAAATCTTGGGGTGTCGTAATAATAGTCAATATATTCACAACATAATTTAGTATTTATCAAAATAATTATAATATTAAATATATATATTATAATATATTGATAAAAATGAATTTTTTAATAATCAAATACACATAATAATAGTGAATATAAGCTATCTAATGAATTGGAACTTTTTTTGAAGAAACATACCATAAAATCTTGGGGTGTCTTAATAGTGAATATATTCATAAAATAATTTAGTATTTATCAAAATAATTATAATAATCAATATATATATATTATAATCTATTGATAAAAATTAATTTTGTAATAATCAAATACACATATTCATATTAAGATGTTCTTTTGCACAAAATAATACTATAAAATAGTATTTGTTTTTAAAATTATTTTGAAAGCTATAAATTTGAAATATAAGTATTATTAATTAAAACACTTAATTTAAAATTTTTATTTTTCATAACTTAATGTATTTAAAATTATAAAAAAAATTACCAGGGTGTTATAGGTGCGGTCAGAAGCTTCAAAGACTATAGGGCTCCAATCACAGGCCTCAAGAGTGAAGCATTTACACATAATAGATGAGTGTCCAATGGAAGTTGATACAAGTCCAAAAACAGTGAGAGGTATGCTTCTTATTTCATCTTCAGTAGCAATTTCTTTGTTTAATACCAGTTCCTCCCACTCGTTTATATTTTCATGTTTTTTTATGTGCTTAAACTTCCAACAAAACTTATGTCCTTTACAATGGAGTTAGTGAAACCTCTTGGAAAGAGGAAAGAGAAGGGGTTTTGGTGTCCTTGTTCATTAACGATAGCTGATACAGAGTCGGTCTGGGATTTTCTTGTTCTTGATCTGGATCTATTTGAGGTCATCATCGGTATGGATTTTATTGTCGCTCATCGAGATGAGTTTGATTGTTATCATCAGCGTGTTTCATTTCTTAATGCCAAATAGATCTCTCATGTGTTTTAGGGAGAGTGAGACCCAAGATCTAGTCATGCAGGACCTTCCCACCTAGAGATTAGGAGTTTTTTGGTTGTTGTTGCATTTAAGCCCGATAAAGTTTCTTTTGTTGGTGAACTTCCTATTGTTTTTTTAGATTTCTCTGAAATTTTCCCAGATGATTTCTCCGGTCTTCCTCTAGAGAGAGAGGGGTAGAGTTTACGATTGTCCTGGTGCCAGGTACGCAGCCGATATCGATGCCTTCTTATCGCATGGCACTGGTAGAGTTGAAAGAACTCAAGATTCAGTTGGATGACCTATTAGAGAAATGTTTCATTAACCATAGTGTTTATCCATGGGTAGCCCTTGTGCTCTTTTCCAAGAAAGCAAATGGTTCACTTCAGTTATGTGTGGACTATCAGAAGTTGAACCAGGTAACGGTTAAGAACAAATATCTTTTGCCTCATGTTGATGATTTGTTTGATCATTTGAAGGGGGGAAAGTGGTTCTCGAATATTGATCTTTGGTCAGGTTATCATCAATTCAGAGTTAAAGAGTATGATATACCGAAGACAGCCTTCAGGAGTAGGTATGGTCATTATAAATATCTTGTGATTCCTTTTGGTCTAACTAAAACTCATAAAGTTTTTATGGCCTTGATGAATCAGATATTCCACCAACATCTCAACACATTTGTGGTTGTGTTCATGGATGACATTCTGGTTTATTCAAAATCTGAGTGTGAGTATGAGAACCATATGAGTTTGGTTTTGAAAATTCTTAGAAATCATCGTCTGCATGAAAATCTTTCGAAATGTAGTTTCTAGATTCAAGAAGTGAAGTTCTTGGGGCACATAATTTCATAGCATGTATTATCAGTTGATCTAGATATGGTAAAGGCTATTATGTCTTAGAAGGAACCACAAAACGTATTTGAAATTCAAAGCTTCCTTGGTATTATTGGGTACTACCTATAGTTCATTATGGATTTATCTAAGATGGCATCTCCTTTGATTGATCTTATCAAAAAAGTGGTGAAATTCACATAGAATGCAAAGTTTTAGTCTTCTTTCAATGAACTGAGATGACTTCTGACATTGGCTCTTATTCTAATCTTACTTGAGCCCGGTAAGGGGTACGTGGTGTTTTGTGATACATTTGGTGCTGATTTGGGATGCGTGATGATACAAGATGATCATGTGGTAGCCTACAGATCTCATCATCTCCAATCGCATGAGATGAACTACACCACTCATGATTTAGAGATTTTTGCGGCTGTACATGCACTTAAATGTTGGCGGCACTATCTCTTTGGGGATAAGTTAATGGTATTCTCTGATCATAAGAGTCTGAGCTATATCTTCTCTTAGAAGGACTTGAATCCTAGATAGATACTATGGATAGAATACCTTCAGACATTTGACTTCGAAATTGCCAACACCACGGGGAAAGGAAATGTTGTTGCAGACACTCTTAGTAGGAAGGTACTGTCACATGCTGTTTTTGGAATTGAATGCGGAGTGGAATATTATGGGGCTTTTCAATCAGTTTCACTTGGATTATTAGGAGGATGTTTCAGGTATGGTTCTAACTAGTGATCAATTATCATCATATCTCCTTGAGTCTATTTTTAAAATCCAGCAGAATGATGGTGAGTTTCAGAACTCTTGGTAAATCCTTTATAGTGGGGAGACTGTTTCTAGTTGGTCTCTTTCTTCATATGGTATACATCACTTCGGGAAGCGAGTTGTCACCCCAGCACTTATGAGAAGTTCAATCTTTTTTTATTTTCATAACTCTTCATGGGTCGTTCATCTAGGAAATACGAAGATTTATTATGACATGAGAAGAAGATCCTGGTGGTCAAGTATGAAGCATAACACTGTAGATTATGTGTCTCATTGTTACACCTAACAACGGATAAAGGCAGATCACTTGAAACCTTCTAGTATGCTTCAGCCTCTTTTAGTGCTAGTTTGGAAATGTGATGAGGTGTCTATGGATTTTTTTTGGGTTTCCATGGACACCCAAATGGAAAAATGATATTTGGGTGGTTGTTGATCGGTTGACTAAGTCTTCTCATTTCATTCTAATCAAAGACACCACTAAAGTCAAAGATCTGGGTAAGTTGTATGTGTAGGAGATCATGAGGTTACATGGGAGTCCTTTTTCCATTATTTTAGACAGGGATCCTAGGTTTACCATGAGGTTCTAGAGAATTCTTCAAGAGTAAATGGTAACTCAGATAAAGTTGAGCACAATTTACCATCCACAGATAGACGGTCAGACAAAGCGTGTAATTCAGATCTTGGAGGATATGTTTCATGCCTCTGTCTTGTATTTCAGTGGATCATGGGATATCTATCTAGGACTGGTTGAGTTTTTTTACAACAATAGTTATCAGTCATCGATAAGAATGGATCCCTTCAAGGTGTTGTATTTTCGCCCATGCAGATCACCTATTTGTTGGGCAGAGGTGGGAGAAGGAGCTTTAGTTGGACCTAGCTTGGTTTAGGAGACATCTGTGAAGATTCAAGATGTGCGGTGACATTTGGTTATAGCCCAAAGTCGAAAAAAATTGTATGCAGATCAACAACATCATCCTTTGGAGTTTTCCATAGGTGATTGGGTTTTCTTGAAAGTTTCCCCTCGTTTGGGTCATTGTCGTCTTGGAAAACAGGGTAATTTGGATCTGAGATATGTTGGACCATTTGAGATCATTGAACAGCTTAGACAGGTTGCTTATCGGTTAGCTTTTCTGATTCAGTTTATAGGCATCCATAATGTTTTCCACATATCTTGGCTTAGGAAGTATCACCCTGGTCTTACTCTCATTTTTATTTGGGAAGAAATTGAAATAGATCCATATGATTCTGTTTTGGAGAAACTAGTTGAGATCATTGACTCTCAGACAAAAGTCTTGTGTGGGAAATTGATTATGTTGGTTAGAGTTCTATGTAAACAAGGATCATATTATCATGAGACTTGGGAACACAAGTCGTTGATGAGAGAGCAGTGGTCTCATCTTTTTCTAGGAGTTGCATCTTCCACATGACTTTTCGGAGATGGAAAGTCTTTATGGTGGGGAGTTTGTAACATCCCATTACCTTGATCGAGTAAGTTTTTCCTTTCTCTAAGTTCCCTTTTGGTTCAAAGTCCTTATAAGTTTTTTTCTGGATTTTCTATAGGCTGCAGAGTAGGTACACGTCATGTACTAGCTGTTGTGTACAAGTCGTGATAGGGGAGATCACACTGTGAACCGATACACATTGTGAATGGTGGGTACACACCGTTTAGGTTTTAAATGAAGGATTTTTAATCCAAAGCGACAAGTTTTTCACGTACTTATCCAACATGGCCTTCACAACGTGACCAGGGGTTACAATTCATGACTCGGACTGTGCCCAGGTTTAAATCATGCGTCCTGCAGTTTTTTTCGGTCCTTTATTTCCAGACCCCTTGGATCTAGAACTAGAACTCTTCCTAAGCAATTTTTAGAGACTCCTTTACTTCTAGATCGGTCCATTCAATGTCTGACCTTTGTTTCATCTATGGTGTGTCTCTCTAGGTAAGTGTTATTTATGGTTCTTCATTGTGTTTGATCGCAATAGCACCCTAGCTTTGCGATATTGGATCCATTGATCTAAGTTGGATGATTCTTCTTGTTTTCTTCTAGTTTCTTTGTGAGATCTCATTCCAGAGGCCTTTTCCTTCATTGGTCGTGGTGCAGTGGGCATTTGTCTTCGAGGTATGTGGGTTTCCTCTCTTCCGCTAACCTCTTGTGTTTAGATTTGAATCAATCCTAAGATGTATGGGTTCGATTCTAGTTCCTTCTTTGTATTCATTGGATTTCATTGTTGGTGGATTCTGTTGTAGGTGTGTATGACCCAAGCTTTGAGGTAGGTGGTTTCGTATCTAGCCTATGATAATAAACCTGCTTGTTTTGCTTTATAAACTAATTTATTAAATCATCATATGATTTTTTGTGTGTGTTGAAAAGGGGTTTTAAAAGAGAAATAGGTTTTCCCTGGTTTTTTGATAAATAGATTGTGAAATGGTTTTGAATGGTTTTCAAATCATTGAAAATGGTTTGTGAAAAAGAGCATATGGGTTACCTTGGGTACTTAGGTTGAAGGTTTAGCATAAGGCCATCGTTTATTATTTTGTGATTATAAAGAATTTTTGTCTTATGGATTTTATATGTTTCCTAGGCTTGTTGTTCTAGGGGACCAATATTGACATTTTGGGTGTTTAATCATGGGTTATTCCTCTCCTTCCTAGGAATGTGTTCTAGGATCAGTTTCTATGCACTTGATTATTGTGGTACGGGTAGTCTGCGGCCGAGACTTGTAGTATTCCTTGGTATTGTGATACATGTGGTTCTGTTTTTTACTTCTTGGCTTTCTGCTTTAACCTTGATATGCATGTTTATGATTGTGAATAATGATATCAAAAATATGTTGTGAAATTTATATACCTGCTTTTGTTTAGAACTGTGGAAAAGATAAATGTTTACCATGTTTTATATAAAAAAAATTTACTACTTATCATGTCATATTTTATTTTAAAATGAGCATACACAATTTTTTTATACTGATACTTGTTATGGAACACCTGGGTGAGGTCCTACTGAGCCTGTTATCTCACACCATGTTCACCTCTTCAGTGGTGCATAGACCTTTGTTTGTCTTCCAGTGCAGGGAAAGGCAAGGCATCGTAGTGAGGCGATGAGGTTTGTTTCAGTTGGGATGGGTATATGGTGATGAGATGGTGGGGGTTTTCTACATCATATCTTGGAGTATTTGTGGGTTTTATTCCTTTACAGTTGGAGTTATCTTTTGGATTTTTTTTCTATTATTACAGTTTTTTAGTTTCTGTTGTTTTTCCTACAGTTATGGCCTGTATATTTGTTAGTATTATGTTGTTTCTTCTTTTCTATATATATGTATGCCATGTGGTTGTTCAGGTTGGGTGAAATCATTCCCTCGGTTTTGTCGTTCGATGCTCGGGTGCTTATTGCTAGACCATGGGGGTTGGGAACGCCCTTCAGGTATGTGATGAATCGGGTCGGGTGCCAGGTTTTAGGGAAACCTGGGTCGGTTCATTACACACACCGTTCCCAAAAGGGCTACCCCAAGAAACACCACAACTAGAAGGGTGACCTCAAGCTACACCACACCCAGAAGGGAATTCCAAAAACAGGTCCCTCGGACCTATCGCAAGCTCACAAAATGGCACCCAACCATTCCCGACATCCTGTGATGTCATCCCAACACAAAGAATTATACCAATACAGACCTCCAGAAACCAAATATAAACCTTAAGAAATAGAACTAACGGTTCCAGGAAAATCACTCAACCCCACATCCCCGTCCAAAGAACCTCAAATAAACTCACCTGGAATCCTCAAGACAAGGTGATCAGCAGGCGTAGAACCCTCACCTGGACCTCACAACTCACAACCCATCCCCTGTAAGGATTCTTGGATAACAACCCTAAAGGAATCCTCCTACAAAACTGTATCAGTCCAAAAAACCATCCAGACAAACTTTAAATGCTAAAAGGATTCCACCATCATGATCAATGTGAAAAAAATGTTCAAAATGGACTCCTCTTATGTCTAATTCTGACTCCGGGGAACAAATACACCCAAAAACCCTTATTGGAAAAAGTACACGACATTTAAATCCAAATACATAGCATGGAATCTCAAAGGTGCACTTGGCCATGTACTTATACACTATCAGGGTGCACCCTGGGTCTACCCACGTACTAGGACACGACCAGGGAATGCATGGGGTATACCCGTGTACTATTAAATGGTCATTCCCCCCTCACACGAGGTGTCTTCACAAGTACCCGGCCACGTGGTCATGTACTGCTACACGACATGTAGTTCTAAAAGCTCTGTCCACCCATGTACTTGGCTACATGGCCAAGTACTACTACACGGGGTGTACTCCAGGTATATGATATATAGTTCCTGAAGCTTCACATGACCAAGTACTCAGCCACATGTCCCAGTAATATTACACGATGTGTACTTATAAAAACTTCATTTTTCCTAAATAGGAAGAACATATGACGTGTGTTCTCTAAACCATTTTCATGTGTTCTCTAAACCACAGGTCATGTACATAGGTTTTCCCAAATGGGAAACCAACTAAACAACCCGAAACCCCCGATTGGCCCCCAAAATCACTGGATCGACCCTTTAGGGGTCCCCTTAAACCCAAAAACCAGATTAAAAATTAAAAACAAATTACATATGGGGATTTACAGCGAAAACATTAAAAAGGGTTTACCTTCAGGTGAAAACTGTCGAAGATTTGATCTGATCTGCAGTCAACAGTTTTCGCACGATGTAAGAAACCGGTTCTTATTCTTGAGGTATGGGTTTCTTCCTTTCTCTTTTCCTTAAGTGTTTTTGAGAAAATAAGGAAAATGGGGGAAAATCACACATTTTTTGGGTACACGCCGTGTACTTTTCCACATGTCGTGTACTTTGGTCGTGTGGAATGAGTACACAGGGCATATAGGCATGTCGACGATGATGGGTGTAAAAACCAACTACATGCCATGTATAGGGTATTTATACGTTGTGTATTCTGTTGGCAGGTGAATAGTAAGGTGGTGAAGGTAGTGGCCAGCTGAGTGACAGTACACGCCATGTACTAAGGTATTACACATCATGTACTCATGTCGACAGATGAATAATTCCGCGATGGAAAGAAGTCATCGTAGGAATAGATAAAAAATGGAAAGTACATGCCGTGTACTCAATAGTAAACGCCGTGTAGTTTGTTTTTTTTCACTTAAAATGGGAAGTACCCTCCTCTGTTCACAAAGTAATCTTAGAACCGGAGGAGAGATTGGGAGAGATGGCTGAACCTTTGAGGACCTACTGACCGCACACCGGGAACCTGTTTTCTGCACTGTCGATCTCCTTGGAACCGCATGGGTGAGTTCTTCCTCCTCCTTGCATAGTTCTTTCCAATTCTTACTCTAAGGTAAGTTATTTAGGTTTGAACGTGTTGTTGTTTTTCCCAGATCTACGTCATTATTGGGCATTTCTGGAAGCGTCGTTCATGTATACCGATCAGGGGTGATCGAGGTAGGTGGTCTAGTGTTTAAATTACAACTATTGTGTGTTTTGTGTACTATTATGCTACAAACCCATGTTTGAGGTGTCTTATGGCTGAGGCCATGGCTGTTTAAATACTTATAATTTCATAGGTAGTTTATTTTAATTGCAAAACTGCTATTTGGGATCACTGCTTGGATCGAGGACCACCCCAGGGGTGTGTTCCTCTGTTTAGCCGTTTGGCCAGGATACCTGAGGTTATGCCATTTTAATAATTATTATTGAATTTCCTTGAGAGGAATTGTATATTAATTGCTTGTTTATATATATTTCATGGCCCGGTTACTTGTTTAGCCTGAGGGAAGTGTTGTGATTTGCCTGTGGGCAGTGCTCTATTCAGCCTGAGGGAAACTTATTTCATGCCTGTGGGTAGTAGATTCTGTGCTTGTGGGTGACACTTTGTACGCCTGAGGGAAATATTTGTTATGCCTGTGGGAAATTTCCTGTGGGTTTCGATTCCGATTACCTGAGGGTAAGGGTTTGCATTTCTGAGGACACTGACTGTTTACATAGAAAATTCACTGTAGTGATTTCCTTATACCGAATGATTAAATGAATATTATAATGGAAATATAACTGGTAAAGTTAGTTACTTTTGAGTACTGCTTAGTTGTTTCATTTTACTACTGCACATGTTGTTGCACATTTACACTGAAAGTTGGGCACATGCCTTTGGTGGGTGCCTACTAGGATTTATTTCTCACACCCTGTTTGGGTCATGTCTTTGGCCCAAACAGACTATGTTGTTGTAGGTGTGGATAAGGGAAATGGTCCCTATACAGGTACTTGATTGTTGTAGAGGAGTAGAAGAGCATGGGACCGAGCTTAGGCTTGCGATGCTGTTGAGTTCCTGTTGCACTATTTTGTTTTGTTTTACTGTACCTTGTACCTTGAGCTATATTGTATTGCACTGTATTATTGTGTAACATGTTCTGGCTATTTTCTTATAACTAGAGACATGTTGCATCATTATCTATATAACCGTTGGTTATCTTTTACTACAGTTGTTCATTTTAAATGTGTATGTTTTATTGCTTCCGCTATTCTATGCTATTTATTTTTCTTCTACTGTGCTACACTTTAAAAAATGAGGACATAGTTTCCCCACTATCAGACCTGGGCCCTCACTGCTAGTCGGCAGCCTCTGGCGTTTGGGGAAATGAACTTGAGGTCATGTGACCAACTGGGTCTGTGGCACCAGTGGAGTGGCACCCGGATCCGGGATGTTACAAAGTGGTATCAGAAGACGTTTCTTTTCTTTGCCGTACTATTTGGAGCCTTAGTCAGGGATATGATGGAAATGGTAGTTGGTAATAAGTTGTGCCCGAGAGTAGCTAACCCGTGTATAGGGAAAAGCCAGTCTACCTCGTATTTTTGAAATTATTCTGATTTTGCAAATTTTACAGTTGATTTGATTTTCACCGTTGGGTGACGCACTTGTGATTGTGTTGTTTATATTTTATCCATGGGTTCTATTTAGTTGCAACCCGATGAGATGAGGGTATGTCATCTCATGCATCATTTAGGCACATGATAGAAATCGCATGCCATGCATAGTTCCATGCCATGTAGGCACATTAGAAATTGCATGATATTGTGATAGTTGTTGTGCTAGAAAAGCATGTTGTTGTGATAGCTGCTTTGATAAATACCTGCTATGTGATAAGGTAATTTTTGTGTTAGCTTGTTGATAGTATAGACGCCAAAATTTGGTTTTTTGGGAGTATGGGCCCTCAATGACCGGAATTTGGTGGATCATTGACTTGTTACTTATGTATAACATGTGTAAGATGCCAAACTTTGATTCGCAGGGAGTATGGCCCCTCACAGGTCAGAATTTGTCACTTAGGTGTTGTTTTCAGTATTTTCTGGGTTCCGGAGTAGTAACTGAGGCTTACTGTCCGGAAAACCCAGTATACACGACGTGTAGTTCTATGGGCACACGGCGTGTGTTATTTTGTTCGGGAAGAAATGAAAACTTTTTAAGTACATGCCATGTACCCTTAGTACATGACGTGTAGTCGCTTCCCGTGTCATAGACCGTGTGGGAGGGGACATGGGGTAGGGAATGGCTTGGTAAAAACATGTCGTGTACCAGAAGTACACGCCATGTAGTGTTGACCCGAAGTCCTCTCATGTAACTAACAACACGGACAGAGGAGACCTTAAGACATACACGTCGTGTCCACTGTGGAACACGTCATGTAGTCTGACCTGGAGACCCGACCGTGTAGCTAACAAACACGGGTCAGTGTTACCTCTTCTTGAACATGTCGTGTACCTGTGGGACATGCCGTGTAGTCCTTACCGGTGGGAGACCATGTGGACTTATCCATGTGGCTGGGGAAACGGGGTGGTGTACACGCCGTGTGCGGGTGTAACACGTCGTGTGGTGTCAGCCGAGTAGTCGGCCATGTCACGAATGACACGGGTAGTTAGAAAAATTAAACTATACACGCCGTGTAGATGACATACACATCGTGTAGTCTTGTTAAAAGGGAGTCGTGTGGCTAAGTCGTGTAGAAGGACCTAGGAAGGGGAAGAAAAGTCAGGTACATGTCGTGTAGTTAATATACACGCCGTGTAGTCTTGTTTTACAAATCTTGAAATGCCTTCTTCCTCCTGTTCCCTTTTTGGTCCCCTCGTTTTTCAGTCTTTGATAAAATTAAATCTAAGGAGTGTTTTTGACCTTGTAGAGTCATGCCGCCGAGACGACCATGCGTTGTTCACCAAGAGAGAAGAAACGATTATACTCTAGAGATGGTAGGCCATGGGCTACCAGTGGATCCTCTAGCAAAGCCAAATGTGGCGTCAACCGTTATACCAGACACAGGTGCGGATGCGCAGTTCTGTGAAGGCTTCATGTGGTTCATGCAGACCTTTCAGGGAGAACCTCCAGCTACCACATCTATGGCAGAGCTGACTCGTATCTTTCAGCAGCAGCATCTGTCTATGTTTTCAGGGGATGGCGGACCACAGGCTGTGAAGTCTTGGTTGGGGTCTATGAAGACTATTTTCGAGCACCATGAGATGCCTCTAGGGCGGAGGGTAAAGCTTTATACATACATACTGCGTGATTCTTCCAAGAGGTGGTGGGATGTTACCACTCAGTCTGAGCATCACAGAGACATGGCGTGGGAAGATTTCCAGACAGCAATCTATGACTTCTTCATCCCAGAGATGCTGAGGGAAGATAGAGCTCGAGAGTTCATGAATCTGCAACAGGGTGCTATGTCACTGATGGATTATTCTGATCGCTTCACTGAGCTTCAGCGTTTTGAACCCTTTCTGGTGGGTGATGAGACGTTGAGGGCCAGACACTTTGATGATGGTCTTCGATATGACATCTAAGCACTGGTGAATGTTTTTAGGTTACCTAAAGTACATAATATTGTGAAACAGGTGCTGATTATAGAGAGGAACCTTCAGGGGGCTAGTGGTGTGGGCCAGGGCGGTTCGACACCAGTTTCTAGTACTATTTCTATTGGGGAGATGAAGAGACAGGTGGATTTCTCTCACAGTGGTAGTACCGGCCATAAGAATGTTTCAGGTGGTCAAGTCATGTGCTATCAGTGTGGTAAAGAGGGGAATAAGAGACCGCAGTGTCCACATGACCCAGTGGAGTGCCGAGCTTATGGAAAGATGGGTCATCTGTAATGCTTTTGCAGGGAGTTTCCACCAGTGGCTAGTGAGAGGGGTTCTGTGCAGACTCTATGAGCGGGAGTAGGACCAGCAGCTTCTTACCAGTCAAGAAACTAGAATACGTCAGGGCATGCAAGCCGAGATGGTGGTCATGGCCATGGTAGCCAGACACCAGGATCTCAGAGGCAGTAGGGCGGGACAACTCAGGGTAGCCAGGCTATGTCACAGGGCCGTGGCACTGGGCAGGCATATGCAGTGCAATAGACCCAATATGAGCAGGATCCCAGACCTTCTACTGTCAAAGGTACTATTCTAGTAGCTTCTATTTTATCTTCAGTACTTTTTGATACAGGTGATACACATAGCTTTATATTTTTACCTATTATGGAGAGCCTTGATCTCTATGTTTCCTCTTCTTCTGATGATATGATGCTAGACACTCCATTGGGGACTAGAACGGTTGGTGTACGTCAGTGTAGGGAGTTCCCCCTAGAGGTTGGTGGGTGTCACCTTCTATGGGACCTCTATGTCTTGGAGATGACAAGCTATGATGTCATTCTCGGGATGGACTAGTTGGTTCCCTTTCGAGCCTTTGTATACTGCTATCATCACATGGTGTGTTTCATGTCACTAGAGGGTGGAGAGTTTCTATACAAGGGTGAGTGGGATGTTCAGGCGAGTCGAGCTAGACCAGATGATGTGAGACGCACGGGGTGGCCCGATCTTCACGGTGTAGGTTGGTGGATGAAGTATGCGGTTCGGGGCTAAGTGGTGGATGATGGGTATGGATAGCGGATGCAAGTAGTCAATCAACACTATAAGGAGTGTGACCTACTACTTAGACAACACACTCAAGGGGGGTATGGGATAGCCAATCCATACAACAACGCACTTGAGTTGAGGCACGGAATTGGGGGCTTTGTGATCTTGGATCTCCAATCTAACTAGTAGATTGAAAAGGAAAGAATGCACAAGAGCAAGGGGGAAATTCGGAATAATTCTCACACAATGGGGAGAAACAAGAATAATCTCTCAATTAAGTATTGAATGAAAATACAATTCCATGGGGTGACTATTTATAGCCAAGGGGGTGATACAATGGTCAAGGGTCTAATACCCTAAAGTCATAAAGTCTAAACCTACCTTGTCCCCTTAAAAGTAAAAAAGATAAAATCCAAAAAAGACTTTTGGAAAAGTAGCACACAACTTCCCAACATAGCCCACCGGATTTGACTTTGAATGCATAGCCCACCGGATTTGACTTTGGTGTCCAAAGATGCCATTTCTAGAATCCTCTATGTGGGCAAGGCATCCAAATTCATGCAACCATGTGGGATAAGCTTTAAACATCAATTTTAGGCTTGAATAAGTGATATTATAGGCCCATTTTCTCCATCCATGCAAGAAAAGATCCATTGGGCCTTTAATGAAGAAATATGTGCACCCATTGTAGCATTGAGCCTCTTTAATCTCCCTCGCGTCATTGGGCATTACAAATCCAACTCTTCCTCCTACGCAATCGACTTGGTGCCTTCGACATGGTTCTCATCATTCTCCCCCTCTTGAAAAGGAGTAGTCCTCGACTCTTCATCCTCTACACCCCAAAAAGGAGAAAGATCAGAAACATTGAATGTGGCACTTACACCATACTCAGCTGGAAAATCTATCTTGTAAGCATTGCTGTTAATATTCTCGAGCACTTGGAAAGGTCCGTCTCCTCATGGCATGAGTTTTGATTTCCGCTTGTCAGGAAATCTCTCCTTTCGCATACGAATCCAAACCAAGTCCCCGGGCTCGAACAACACTTGTTTGCGACCCTTGTTTGCACGATCAACATATTTTTGAGTCATCCGCTCGATATTTTTCCTTGCCTTTTCATGGATTTGTTTGATGAATTCTACGTGCCCTTTCGCATCTATATTAGTTGCTTCCTGCAAAGGAAAAGGAACTATATGAATAGGGGAAATAGGGTTAAAACCATAAACAATTTTGAATGGAGAATATTGAGTAGTGGAGTGATTGGCCCTGTTATATGCAAATTCCACATGTGGCAGACACTCCTCCCAATTCTTAATATTCTTCTTGACAATTGTTCGCAGAAGGGATGATAATGTTCGATTCACCACCTATGTTTTCTCATCGGTTTGTGGATGACAAGTAGTAGAAAAGAGTAACTTTGTACCCAGTTTGCTCCACAAGGTCTTCCAAAAGTAACTAAGAAATTTTGTGTCTCGATCCAACACAATCATCCTTGGCATTCCATGGAGTTTGACTACTTCCTGAAAGAAGAGTTTTACAATGTTAGTGGCATCATCTGTTTTGTGACAAGGAATAAAATGTGCCATTTTAGAAAACTGATCCACCACAACAAAAATGGAATCTCTCCCCCTCTTGGTCCTTGGTAACCCCAAAATAAAGTCCAATGATATGTCCTCCCAAGGGTTTTTGGGGATTGGGAGAGGAAGATATAATCCATGTGCGTTCAGTTTCGATTTGGATTTATGGAAAACAATGAACTTTCCCACAAATTTTCCAACATCTTTAGATATTGTAGGCCAATAAAAATGCTCACTCAGAACACTTAATGTTTTTGCAACACCAAAATTTCCCATTAACCCACCAGAATGTGACTCCTTTAGTAAAAGTAAACGGATAGAGCAATTGGGAATACAAAGCTTATCAATCCGGAATAAGAATCCATCATGTAAATAAAACTTTTCCCAACTAACTCTAGGTTTACAATGTCCATATGGTTCACTAAAATCACTATCTGTAGCATATAATTCCTTAATGCATTCAAAACCAAGGAGTTTTGAATCCAACAAGGATATAAGAGAATATCTATGTGAAAGTGCATCCGCCACAGTATTTTCTTTACCCTTTTTATGCTTGATGACATATGGGAATGATTCAATGAATTCCAGCCATCTACCATGGCTCCTATTTAGTTTATGTTGGCTTCTAAGGTATTTAATATCCTCATGATCAGAATGGATCACAAATTCTTTAGGCTAAAGATAGTGCTGCCATGTCTCTATTACTCTAAAAAATGCATACAAATCTTTATCATATGTAGCATAGTTTAGAGTTGGTCCATTTAACTTCTCACTAAAGAAATCAATAGGCTTACCTTCTTGCATGAGTACTCATCCTATGCCAATTCCTCTTGCATCACATTCAATTTCAAAGGTCTTACCGAAGTCCGGAAGTGCAAGTAGAGGAGCGTGGGTGAGTCTCTTCTTAAGAGCATGGAAGGCCTTCTCTTGAGTTGTCCCCCATTTGAAAGGAACATTATTCTTTGTCAACTCGTTCAACGGTGCTGCTAGTGTGCTGAATTCCTTCACAAATCTCCTGTAAAAACTAGCAAGCCCATGAAAACTTCTTACCTGTCCAACAGAGGTTGGAGTTGGCCATTCTTGTATTGCTTTGATCTTCTCAGTATCCACTTCAACTCCATTGCCGCTCACAACAAATCCAAGGAAAACAATCTTATCGAGACAAAATTCACACTTATTTATGTTTCCAAACAAGTTTTCTTTCCTTAACACCTCTAGGACTTTTCTCAAGTGATCTACATGTTCATGCAAAGTCCTACTATACACCAGAATATCATCAAAGTAAACTACCACAAATTTTCCAATATATGCACGTAAGACATGATTCATTAACCTCATAAATGTGCTAGGTGAATTGATGTGACCAAAGGGCATGACTAACCATTCATAAAGTCCATGTTTTGTCTTGCAGTTTTCCACTCATCTCATTCTTTCATCCTAATTTGATGGTAGCCACTTATTAAATCAATTTTTGAGAAAATAGTTGAACCATTTAATTTATCTAGCATATAATCTAACCTAGGGATAGGATGATGATACCTGACCGTGATGTTGTTGATGGATCTACAGTCAATGCACATTCTCCATGTTCCATCCTTCTTTGGTACTAGAAGCACCGGTACCACACAAGGACTAAGGCTCTCTCTCACATATCCCACATCTAACAACTCTTGAACTTGCCTTTGAATTTCTTTTTTCTCTTCCAGATTGGTGCGATATGCAGGGCGGTTCGGTAGTGATGCTCCAGGTATGAGGTCAATTTGATGCTCATTAGCTCTAATGGGTGGTAAACCTAGTGGAACCTCTTCAGGAAAGACATCATCATACTCCTGCAAAAATGACTCAACAACATTTGGAAAACAGGGTAAGTCGTTAGTATTTAGCAATACCTCTTTGTACATGAGTACTAGGAGGGTTTGCTGTGAAAACAAAGCTTTCTTAACATTACTCCTTTTTTCCAACATCACGCTTTTATCTTCTCTCAAATTCTTTTTCCCACTTGATTTTTCTTCGCTCTCCATTTATTTTCTTCTCTAATTTTCTCTCTTTCCCTCATTCTCTCCCTTTTCATTTTCACTCTTTTTTTCCTCATCACTCTTTTTTTTCTTTTCTATCAGAATGTGATCTTATAGAATTTGTTTCGAGGACATGGGATTGAGGGTTATAGGTTCCCCTTAGAGTACAAAAGAATGACGATTCAAGAAACCGTCATGGGTAACACGCCGATCATACTGCCATGGTCGTCCCAACAACAAATGGCAGGCCTTCATAGGAACAACATCGCACAAGACCTCATCTTTGTACTTCCCGATGGTAAACAGTACCCACTTGCTTGGTGACCTTCAGCTCCCCTCAATCACTCAACCACTGAAGCCGATATGGATGTCGATGCTTCAAAGTAGGAAGTCCCAACTTCTCTACTAACTCGGTGCTCGCAACATTACTACAGCTTCCTCCATCAATAATAACACTACATACCTTCCCATTGATCTTGCATCGTGTATGGAAAAGGTCCTCTCGCTTCTCCTTTTCTCCAACAGTCATTTGTGCACTTAAAACTCTCATAGTGACAAGAATCTCACCGTCTTCCGCAAATTCCCCATTATCAATTTCTGGAGATTCTTCCTCCTTTTTCGAGCTCTCTCCATCGGTCTCCCATTCTCTATATGTTTATGTGCATCCCCATTCATATGAGGAATGTATTGGAATTAAAAAGTTATGGGTGGGGTCCACTATATCCCCTAGATGCATCGATAGGTCTCATGAGACAAAATAGAATTGGGTTTTGGCTGAGGCCTTACCCTAGTATATTCAGAGGTCTTGGCCAAGGCCTCGATGACAGGTTTATGATGTCCAACATATGATTTTCCCCATTATGGTATTATAAATTGATAAATAATGTGATTATTAGACTAGTAGAATATCCATGGTAAAAGTTTCGTGTGATTAGTTGTATGGATTTATTTACTCAGCTTCCATTCCTACCATATTATGCTCAAGTTTATGTTTTAAAGGCATATGTTTTTAGTTATTCACCATGCCTAATGTTTATGTTTATGATAAATTTCACTGTATTAATTACCCTTACTAAGAATCTGAGCTGACCCCTTTCTTATGTTTCCTTTTCCCAGGTTTTGAAGAAGAATTCTTTGAATAATCTTTCAAGGATTCATTTTCTTTCAGATTGTATCATATTTTATTTTCTTTTCCCTATGTATTATATGTATCATGAATGTAATCTAGGATTCTAAGACTTCTAAACTGATCAGTACTTCGGTATTTGATTCCTTGTAATCATGACAATGTAATAAAATAATGCACCGACTCTGTGCTTCTGGGTTTGGGGAATTACAATTGGTATCAAAGAAAGTTTAGCAACAACCTTGGAAACTATATTTAGAAAATGTAGATTAAGGGGAAAAAAACTCTAAGATAAACTTTGAGGATAAGAATAGAATAACATCATAGAATTTTGGTAAGGTATATATTATGTGGATATTCCTAGAAAATACATCCCTGTCTAGATACTATAAGTGGATGTGGTTCTGGCACAGATTTACCTAGGAGTAACAACTCCAACAAGGTGTTCTGGGCTTGAATCAGGGTAACCTAGTACACAAAAACAGGCCTTACTACACACCTAGTTTGACACTCCTAGGGGACATGCTTAGGATAATTCACATGTTCTTTATAAACCAATATGAAGGATTTAAAAGTAAATATGTCCCCAAAGGAACCGTGTTTATTATTACAAGATTAGCTATGCATAAAATTTTCAATTTATGTTATGTATTTCATAAGTATTAGAATTATACATTATTATTCATAATGTTATGATCTAATATAGTGTGTTCCATTGTTTAGAAATGATGCCTACTGAAAGGAATGAGAGCCAAAAAAAAACACATAATTCAAAGCATAATAATGATCATTTCTTCTATGGGTTTAATCCAGTATTTTGAAGGGAAATTGTCTCTAAAACATTCTCATCATATAAGGAGATAATATCATTTCCTAATAAGAAGGATAAAGAGTTTTCTAATTATTCTAGCTTCAGAAAGAAGCATGAGAAGAAGAGGAAAACTGAGAAAAAGATGGATAAAGGGAAGAAGTGAAAGAAGTATTTTCTCACATGTTATAATTGTGGAAGGAAACACATTGGTATATACTCAATATGAAAAGGAGTTTGCTTCAAGTATGGAGAAAATGGCCACCATGCTCATAATTTCAAGAGAAGGAAATAATTTTCCAATATTCAATGCTTTAATTGTAAGGATATGAGACACTGCACAAATAAATGTCCCAAGAGTCAATGTAATATACCCCAAATGATGTTACTGGATAATTATCAAGTTATGATTCTTCCGCAGATGAAGTAGAATGATTAATATTCCTATTCAAGAGTCATATCATTTGAATATTTTTTCAGTAATGTATTGGTTATAGGAATTATGGAATATATGAGGATCATACTATAGAACTTTCCATTAAGGATTTGAGACCATAAGTTGAATGGTACTAAGAAAATATATTCTGTGGAAGTTAATTTTTTTTGGAAAATGAATGATTGATAGAAATAAAACCCTAAATATATTCTTGATGTTGAGATAATGATGAATAAATGATTGATTTGGATAAGTACTGACTACTTTGGAACTGATTATTGACTTTTAGACAAGTGTTCTATGCTATCATTAAAGGAGTTTACAACACTTTTGGATTTAAGGAATAAATCAAACAACATGTTTATTACTTAAGGAATATGGAAGAATGCATGATTCCAATAAGGTTTTATGGTAATTCGAGTTATTACCATATATCACGAGGATATATGATGAAGTTATTCACATGTTTTGAATGTGAAAATTTAGAGCTACTTCATGTTGATTAAGGGCAAATGATAATTTCATATTGTAAATCCAGAGACCTTGTTTCTAAATTGTTGAATCATTATAGAAATTTTAACCATATATGAATGGTTTAAGTTGATCATTGTATGGTATTTTAGAGGTTAATGTATTACTTCACCACATGGAATAACCTGTGCTAAGTGATGAAGTATAAATAGTTCAAGGTGTAATCAAAGGATAAGTTTGTGTTTAGGAAATAGAAACAAATATTTACACTCTTATAGAGAATAATAATTCTCCAACTCTAGGAAAAGGTTCATAAAAAAATGGTGTCCTATTATAAAAAATGTTAACGATATCAATGAACTTTTTTATAACTATAGTTTATGGTTGTGAGGTAATCAATTTTCATCTAAACATGTTACCTATCACTTTCCATCAGAACATGATGGTTAGATTATTCTTCCATGTCCATATTTTCACTTCGTACTAATGTTATCCTATTCAAATGCATAGATTTATGGTAACCTATGCATTTCACTTTCTCCCTTATTAAGAGAATATTTTATTAACCCTATTTTCGATGTGGGTTTCCCACAAGAGAATTTTCAAGTATCAACCTTTAACTTTCGAAGCGTAGTTTTGAATTATGAGGATACAATTCTGTTGAGGGGAGAATAATGTAACACCCCAGTAATTTGTTTTATAATTTTAAATAAATTAAGTTATGAAAAATAATAATTTAAAATTAAATGTTTTAATTAATAATACTTATATTTCAAATTTATAGCTTTCAAATTAATTTTAAAAACAAATACTATTTTATAGTATTATTTTGTGTATAAGAATATCATAATATGAATATGTGTATTTGATTATTACAAAATTAATTTTTATCAATAAATTATAATATATATATTGACTATTATAATTATTTTGATAAATACTAAATTATGTTATGAATATATTCACTATTATTATGACACCCCAAAATTTTATGGTATGTTTCTTCATAAATAATTTCAATTCATTAGATAGATTATATGCACACAACACTGAATATCTACGAAACAATACTTTATTGTAGATATAAAATAGAAGTTAAACTTAATTTTTCCACTTCTATATTTTGAATTTCTAAAAATGGGCATACACAGTTGCGTTCAGTAAGATATTTAGATTCTGATAGAATCAACTTAATTTTTGGTGAATAGTAACTTACCCTTATGAATAGTGACATACCCTTATGAATAGTAACATGAACATTATGAATAATAATGTATCCTTATGAATATTAACCTCACCCATGTAATTATAAACAAAATTTAGGCACCTTATAAATGAAATTTTATATTTTAAACATCAATAATTAAGTGTTGGTATTTTTGTGCGCAATAAATATTTATTTAAAATTTTTATAATTAACAAATTAATTTAAAAGACAGTTCATTTTTCATAAAATTTATTCATAAATCAATATTTTTTTGTCCTATGATTTTGGGATATTTTAATGGGACCTTAGTTAATTTTTAGGGTATTATAAAAATAATTATAATTTTGAAAACTATATTTTTCGAGTAAATGGTGATTGTAATTACAAATTAAATATCTCATAATTATAAAATTATTTTCATAAAATGGAGTTCATTTTTGGATTCTACACATTGAAAAATGGTTAGGGTGAATTTTTGATATTTTTCTGAAATACATGAATTTTTGGTGAATGGTGAAAATACATTAATTTACGATAAATGCTAAATACATGATTTATTGAGTCATAGGTGATGTAAGGATGATTTAAGCACACTTGGTTCAAAATAACATGAAATTATTACTATTTTTAGTCACATTAATAAATACTATTCATAGTCTTGATCCAAAATAATTAAATAATTATTACAATAATGGAAAACCCTCCTCTCCTCCACTATAAAAAACCACCCCTCACCCCTCTTCCTCTCACACCACTCAAGCTTTGAGCCTTGCCTAAGTTCTGTAAAATACTATTTCTAATCCCCTTACCCACATCCAAGACCTTATGGTCTCACTAAAAGGAAAAAATCAATGGCCTTAAGGAGGTTCTCAAGGAGGAGTACTCTAGAGGTAAACTTCTCTTCCTTTTTCTTATAATTTCTTTTACAACTTCCATTATATTGTTTCTATATACTCAACTCCCCTAATCCAAATTATATGATAATTATAGTAACTTAAATTTAATTTAATGATATTATTCTAATGGAATATTTCATCATCATCTCTCTTTCCCCCTCCTCTTATACTGAAAATGAAAACACTGTTTGAGATGTGTTAATTTGTCACATTCAAGGACGACTAGTTTTTAATTTCTATTACCATATTCAATTCTAATCATGAAACCATTTTTATGGTTGAAACATATAATAATATATATAATATATACTATTTAATATTCTGGAATCAGTTTTTACAAATGGTATTAAATTATAAAACAAAATGAGTTCGTGGTGATCGAAAAACCACCAAAAATTAATCCAAGCATTTATCATTAAAATATTATCTAATGATTCATACTATACCAAAATAACCAAATGATATTTATAACCATTTAAAATACTAAATTTTCATCAATATTATATAAATTAAATTCTAGATAATTATATCCATTATGCATGAACTCCATAAACAAGAGAGCCGATTATGAAAACCAAGAAATCGAACACTCTAGAACGATGAAATTCAACCTTATAAATTATAAATAAGGAAATAAATGAACTCAATAAAATTATGATAAAATAAATAAATTTATAATATTTTCTGAATTAAGTTATTAAGGATTCTAATTTCATTTCCCATGACCTTAAGGTCAAGAGCGGAACACATTCGAACATAAGGTAAGAGTTTCCTTATCTCACTTCCATTTTTGTGAGATATTCCTTATTCACTACTATTAGTTGAGTATGGTGTATGTATACTACCAGTTGATGTATCATATCAAGAATATATTTATTTTAATTTTATTCAATGTATCATTTTATGTTTATAAATTTTGGGGCATATGATTCGATTGATTACCAAGTGGTAAGGGTTTTCTACCCGAACCTCCATTTTCTTTCAGGTTACTCTTATTATCTACTTACCTCAATGAAATTATTAATTATTCTTATCTAATCCTCATAAATTCTTTTTTAATTTTCTATATATGTGTACCAAATATAATCCTTATTTATTTTATGGGGAGTTACATGTTTTAAGAGCATCTTTCAAAATTTCTTCTTGATAAACAAGCCCGATTGAAGGGAACTTCTCGAATTCATACCCATTTTTAGGTGCACTATATAATCTATTTTAAGCCATCATAATATTTCTAAAATCAAAAATTTTATCTTGAACATTTATCTTGGTTTATTTATGGTTTTATGAAAACAAACATTCCTTTCCACTTTAAAATCTCTTTAATATTTTCCTTAAACCGCATTAAAATGTTTTATTTCTAAAGCTTATTTAAAAACTATTTTTTACATGATTTTACTTCAGTGGGAAAAAATTTATACCTCAAATATAATTTCAATTTACTTCTATTTTATTTTCTAGTATATACAAATTTACAATCTGATTTCATGATAAATAAAAATGATTTTTCAAAAGAACTCTTCTTTCCAAATTAAAGAGGATTTTTCTCATCTCACTTTAATTTTTATGAGATATATGTATTGTTCACCACTTATTCCATGCATGTGGTGTATGTAGTACCCTTTGATATATCATATCAAGAGTCTCCTTATTCTCATGATATTCTAAGGTATTATTATTTTAATGTTTCAAAGTGGCATGAGACACTTTGGAATGTTTAAGGATTATTTCCCCAAGAATCTTTCAATGGTATCATTTAAAAGTATCTACATCTATGTCATCATCCTTTATTGAATGTTTTACTTAATTGAGGTTTATTTATTATGATATAATCTTCAAAATTTTATTGAATTATTTCTTATTAGGTTTACTATGGATGTGATATCTTGATTTACATTCATTATATTACTTTGAATGGTTAATAATTATGTTTACAAATTGTGGAAAGTTATTTATATTGCACATGTATATGATGTTTATGTATATAAAAATTCATACAAGTAATTAATTGGACTTATAAAGTGACAGGTGGGGCCCTATATATCCCCTTGATGCATCGGTAGGTCTCATGAGACAAAACAGAATTGGGTTTTGGCTGAGGCCTCGATGATAGGTTTATGATGTCTGGAATATGTTTTCCCTCATTATGATATTATTAATTGATAAATCATGTGATTATTCTACTAGTATAATACCCATGGTAAAATTTTCATGCGATCAATTATATGGATTTATTTACTCAGCTTTTATTCTTTCCATATTATGCTCAAGTTTATGTTTTAAAGGCATGCATTTTTAGTTATTCACCATGCCTAATGTTTATGTTTATGATAAATTTTACTACATTAATTACCCTTATTAAGCATCTAATCTCACCACTTTCTTAATTTTCCTTTCCCCAGGGTTTGAATAAGAAAAATTTGAATAAAATTTCAAGGATTCATTTTATTTCATATTGCATCATGTTTTGTTTTTTCCCTATGTATTATAGGTATCATGAATGTAACATGGTCTTTTAAGACTGCTAAGCTGACTGTTACTTTGGGATTTGATTCCTTGTAATCATGCCAATATAATAAAATATTACACCTACTTCGTGCTTCTAGGGTCAGGGTGTTACAACACTGCAGTAGCCTTTGGAGCCAACGAACCCTAAACATAATGAGGCATCTTCATAACCTAAAAAAAATGATATAGATGACCAAAAAATCCATAGTTATTGCACATCTTCATGAGAATAGGACAAGAACATATAGTGTTCCCTCCCTTTACCACTAATAGCAAGTCAGAGGCACACTGCCAGCTACAACAGACAATGCAGAGGAGGCTCGCTGCTGATACCCAACTCCACCACTTCTATGATGGTCCTTACACTTCCTCTTCTTCCTATGCACACCACTGAAGCTATCACCAATTAGAAGAGAAGAGGTGGAAAATCTGACCTTGATTGCTATGTTCATCTCTTCCATCATTGCTCTATCTACTGTCTCTACATAGGTAGAAATCTTCAACATGAATACCTGCGATCTGATATCCATGCTACAGGTATTTCTGATCCCTTAGATGGTCATTATTTACCACATTTGGAGCAAAATTGACAAGATCATCAAAACAGTTGGTGCATTCCGACATCGAATGATCTCCCTACTGTAACGATAGGAACTCCAGATACCTTTTCAACATTAGTGACTCTGAAAAAAACTGTTGAAAGAACAGGGTTTTGAAACCCTTCCAATCCAAGCCCACATGTCTATCTGCCTAGACCATAGAATCACACCAATGATTTTTGGAACCCTAGAGTCTGAATGACTCACACTTCACCATGATATTCTCAGGTGTCTCTAGGAAGTCGAAGATCTGATTGATCATATCCAGCCAATCCTCCACCTCTTGAGGTTCTGTCGTCCCTTTAAAGGACAATGGATTTTCGTGCAATAACTCCTGCGATATCTCTCTCTCCTCCATCTCTTAGAAATACTTCAACCACAATGTTCTGAACCTATGGTACATCCTAATCAATGGAACAGAATTCCCATATGATTGTATCAATGAGGTTCTGATCTATAGGCGAGTTCCCTTGAGGAGCATCAGCTGCACCCTCCTAAGGAACTTGTGGAAGACGTCTCCGAGGCATACTGCTACACACCGAAACATAAGAACGATCAGAAAATAGAACAAATCTCAGTCCAAACTAGAAAAACCATAAGCAAAAACTGATATTTTTAAAACAAAAACCAATACTAGAGACACACATCCCAACATACCATGGCATCTTGAGTCTCGTTATGAAAAGAGATGGCTAGACACTTATCGTAACATACCTCTCAAGTCCCGAAAATATTATTGCTAGTCTAACATATGTCCCAAGAAAAATATTCTTTAGACATACCTCCTTTGAAACCAAACTGTAACAAACCGACATGGGTTTCCCTCAAACCTGGCACTTGACCTAATCCGTCACATAACTGAAGGGTGTTTCCGATCCCCACGGGTTGACGACAAGCACCTGTATAGTGATCCTATCTTTTCAAACATTAACATTTCATTACATATATGGTATACTTAAACATTATACAAATAGATACCCAAATACCATAGTTGGTATAGTGCCTTTGGAAACATGGAAACATAAAACTAGTACATATGTGAGATACAACATCTCCCACTAGGTTCTTCTTGACTAGCACCCTTATTAGAAATATCAAACATAGTACCTATCTTCACAACCTGGGGAAGGAAACATAAAAAGGGGTGAGCTAAAATTATTAGTAAGGGTAAAAAAGGGATACATGTAAGTATAAACATGAGAATACGAGTATGAGAACAAGATCATGAAAATAGAATATCATACCCTATATATCAAAGATCATATACATGAATCATGGCATAAAGCTTGGAAGTTCATAAGACATGAATAAAAAGGAAGTAAAGGATATAAGCCATGAAAGCATAATATAAGAGTAAGAAATGGAATTATGGTAACACATAAGCATATATTGATTTCTATAGTATCCAAGTCATCAATGCCAAAACCATCTTAGTGGAAAAAGTCCTTTACTAGACCGAGTAACCCCTATTTCAACCTTATATTAGTGAACCAAGTGACTCTAATTCCAAACCTATATTAATGAACCGAGTAACCCTAATTTTATCCCTATATTAGTGAACTAAATAACCCTCATTCTAGCCTTGTATTATCTCATGAGATATAAATCTTTACCCAATGCATTGGAGGGAGATATAGGTCCCACCCATCACATAATGAAATCATATATACATGTTCCATAATATAACAAATGAATATATCATAACCCATGAAATGAAATGTGTATCATAAACATGTAAACATATAATAACCTATGGAAAGAGATAGGTTTTATAATCATTTCATCATAAGCATAACCCGTGAAAAGAAACCTGTTTCAAAAGCATATAACCCATGAAAGTGAAATGAGCTTCATAAAAATCATGCCATAAAAGCATAAACTATTTAAATAAATAATATGAATAGAAACATTGAATAATTTCCCCATAAAGGAATGATAAACACCAATGTATTTTATCTTATATGGTAAATAATCTTGAAAGATTTCTTAAAAACATTTCTTGAGGAAAATATCCTTTCTCATTTGAAGAAAAGATTTTTATAACATAAAACCTTTTGGAAAAAATTTCTTTGAAAATAGATTTAGAAACTTAAAAACTAATATTTTAAACCAATAATTTTTTTTAAAACCCTTTTCTATTTAATATGATCTTCAAGTATCTTTTTAAAACATTTTTGAAAACATCATTTTTGAATAGAATGGATTTCCGGCCAAAGAGAGAGATGGTTAGATTCCACTAAAAGGATTATCTAAAGTATCAAAGAGTGGAAAAAATAGTACTAAAAAATGAGGATATCATTAAAAAATATAGGATAAGGAAACTCATGAATACTCTTGAGATATTTAATCAAAGGAAGTATAAACCTAAACAATCTCAAAAAAATGATAAGATTGTCTAAACAAACTCTTATTACTTAGTTACTTGGAATCATACTATCCATTTAAGAAAATAAAATTACATAAAGCTTAAGATATCATGAAAATAAGTATATTAATGATATAAAATGTATATTGTATGTATATAAACCTCTAAAAAGAGTTTAGGTGCCTAACAAAACACGAGTCTCAAAGAAGGAAAATTGAGACAAAACTGTTTTACCAAATTGGTAACTTTTGAAAGTTAAACCCCATGAAATAAGGATCATAGAATGGATATGTGAAAACCCATAAATTTGGTTATAATATTCATATAATTAAATCATGGTTAGTACATAAACCACACAAAAGTAAAGGGTGGTGATTATAACATGAATCTCACAGAAATTAAAAGTGAGATGAAATTCCCCTTAACTTGTGTCTTAAATATCTCCGTACTCATACTATATTTCTGTATAATAAATATAAGTTTATTATAAATATTTTACAGAATAATATTATTATATCTATTATAATATATTGTTTTATTATAACCTTATATTACCCTCTTTTTAATGATCCTATATTAAAGTTTCACTTTGGGTAATATTCTCTTTGTTCTTCGCACGTGTCTTAATTTTTTATATCATTAATACTTATACTTATATCATAATTAAAAAATGTATAAAATGATATAAATATCAGTTATATACAATATAATTATATTATAATAGTCTATATCATAATGAAGTACGCAATGGAATACACCGTTCATGGAGACGGTAACCTGTACGTACGCATGAACGCTGTTTTCCGTTTTTATTTCCGTTTTGAAAGAAAGTATGTAAATGACATATGTATATATATGTATATATATATATAATTATTACAGTATAATTAATAATTAATATATATTATATAAGTTCATTAAACCCATCCTTAATACATTCTAGTTGGTGTGTGAACAAATCACATCACTTTGAGGGGGGGGGGGTAGTCCACACTTCCTCAAACAAGATTATCATAATAACACCAAATTGAGGGTAAAAAGATGTGTATTGTAAAGGGAATAGATAAGCCTAAATACATAATAAATATAATATATTACATATATATATAGTTTTTCCATCATAATTTCCACCATGATTGATGGTAAAGGAGAAATGAACAATCATCGTTTCGTGAGGCAATAGTTCACCGTACACAGAAACAATATTTCAACATCCATTAGATGGGTGTGTGTGTAATTTTAGGTCAAAAAATTTGCATAAAAACATCCTATTATACATAGGATACTGTTTTTTTCACACAATAAGGGAATAAAGAGAGTGGATGTGGTGGAGAATGAAAATAAAGGAAAGGATCTTGAAAGAAGACATTACCTCTAAATCAGGTAACTCCTTTTGGTTTGTGCCAAAAGGTTTCCTTGAGAGGGTTTCTTCCCAAAGTGAGGATTCAAAGTAGAAGGGAGGATTGTTGGGAGATTTTTTTTTCAGGTCTTGTCCCAACTTAATATGCTTGAGAGGTGTGAGAAATGGGTAGATGTGGTTTCCTTTTATAGGGAAGGAAAAGGACTCACATGGAATGTTTAGAAACAAATTAGGTGTGCACATGTTCTTACCTAAAAAAAGTCTTAAAAAACAAAAAAAACTCAATAATGGAAGGTTTATGGATTAAATATAGACATTAAATAGGTTTTGGAGAAGTTTATAGGCCATTTGGCCCCTTAATTTTAAGGCTTAGTCCCTAATTAAGCTTAATCTGGCCTTAATTGCTGTGATTAATTTTAATCAATTTTACTAATCATTTTGGTCAAAAATTATCATTGTCTCATTATAATATAAATATTAGATAGAATAAAATAGTGTATATCATATTTTTGAAATTCACTTAACAAAAGCGGAAAAATTAAGATTACTTTTAATCTTGTAGACAAGACGAAATAACGAGTTTTTAAGGTAGGAAAAAGTTGAAATGTTTGTTAAGATTTTATATTTAGTATCAAAGTTGAATTGATTATAATGAATTTCATTGTATTAGTAGATTTAATATTAATATAATTTTACCTTAAAACATATTTATAATATAATTTATCATTAATATTTAATTAGAAAAAAAGTAGTTTTTAACTAAAAAGCAGTATTTTTCACTATTCATCAAAGAATGAAGTTTCTCAGAAAAATACCAAAAATCCACCCTAATATAATTTATACATTATGAATTCAAAAATGAAGTTTATTTTATAAAATTAAATTTCTAAATGTGTCTAAAATTACTTTCATTATTATAAGCAGTTCATTCTAGAAAATGAAGTTTTTAAACATAAAAAGGACTTTACAAAAAATCATATCTTTTATTATCAATATGTTTTATTTATATAAAACAATTATAAAAAATATTTGAAAAGTAGTTATTACTATTAATATTACTAAGTTTAATCACTAGGTTATAATTATCTTATTTAAATAATTAAAATAATAAAAAGAGATATTTCGCAGAAACTCAATGTTGGGTATATCGTACGCCAACTCACTGTTGCATGGAATATACGCCAAGTTGGTATTGTGTGTAACGTATGACAAGTCAGTTCCATGTGAAAGGAATATTTTAATTATTCCATTATAATATATAATTGAAAATTTAAATTTATTTGAAAAAAAACAGGTCTATAAAAACCTAGGGTGTTACATTCTACCCCCTTAAAATGATTTTTCCCTTGAAATTCATCACTCGAGTAAAAAATGCAATGATAATTCTACCTCATCATATCCTCAAGTTCCCGTATAGCTTCCTCTAACTTTTGGTTTCTCCAAAAACTTTGACCAGTCAAGTGGTTTTGTTTTGTAGATTTTTCTCTGATCGGTCCAGAATTTCAACAGGTTACTTCTCATAAGAAAGATCCTACTCCAACGGTATGACCTCTAAGTTTAGTACATGTGAAGGGTTAGGTATGTAATTCCTTAGGACTAATAAATAGAATAGATCATGAACTTGAGATATATTTTTAAGAAGTTCCAAGCGATATGCTATTATTCTGATACGATCAATAATTTTAAAGGGGCTGATATACCTAGGGATTAGTTTCCCCTTCTTCCTGAATCTCATAACTTTCTTCCAGAGCGAGATTCATAAAAATATATTTTCACTAACTTCAAATTCTAGATCACGCCGATGGTTATTATAATAACTTTTCTACTATCTTTGATCTACCTTGATATTCTACTGAATGGTTCTAACTTTCTCGACCATTTCTTCATCAATCTCAGACCCTAATAGATTTATTTCTCCAACCTCATCCTAGAACGTTGGATCTCTACATTTCTTCCCATATAGGGCTTCATAAGGTGCCATATTAATGCTTTAGTGAAAGATATTATTTTAAGAAAACTCAATTAGAGGAATGTTTTGATCCCAACCACCTTTAAAATCCATAGAATAAGATCTCAACATATCCTCTAGGGTATTAATTTTTCTTTCAGACTGACCATCTATTTGAGGATGATAAGCAGTGTTGAAACTCAATTTTGGATCAATTTATTTATGAAGACTTTTCCAAAACTCTGAGATAAACCTCAGATCCCGATATGATACAATAGAATATGGTAATCCATGTAACCTTACCACTTAATGTATATTATAGAAAGATGGTCAAGAGAGAAATATTCTCTGATAGTAATGAAGTGTGATGACTTAGTAAGGTAATCGACTACCACCTATATAGCATTAAACCCTCTAGAGGTTTTGGGGAGTACAATTAAAAAAATCCATAGTGATGTTCTCCCATTTCCATTATGGTATGGGTAATGGATGAAACATCCCTTTAGACTTTTGTCTTTCAGCCTTAACTTGCTGGCATACCAAACACCAAGATAAAACTCCATGATATATCTCTTCATTCCATCCCACTAGAAGTATTATTTCATGTCCCTATACATCTTTGTACTTCCAGGATTAATAGAGAATGAAGAACTATGAGCTTCCTCTAATAACTTGTTCTTCAAATCTGGAATGGAAGGAAAACATGCATGGTTCCTGAACCTTATCATTCCATCCCGATCAAGGTTAAACTCAGAAACATTTCTAACCTTTTTTTATCTCTTCATCTTCCTTCTATTCCTCCTTAATCTTCACTTGGATATAAGTCTAAACATTCATTTAAGAAATATAATATTTCCCCCCTTCATTTAAGATTTCTAGATCCATCCTTTGAAAATCCAGAAATATTGGATCTTTTGTGATCCTCATCATAGATAATCTAGCATGATCCTTCCAACTCAAAGCATCAGCCACCTTGTTCAATTTCCTAGGGTGGTAATGTATTGAGCAATCATAGTCCTTTATCAACTCTAACCATCTTATCTGGTGCATGTTCAACTCCTTTTGTGTGAATATATATTTTAGACTTTTATTATTGGTATATATATCAAAATTTTCACCATAAAGATAATTCCTCCACATCTTTAATGAAAATATTACCACCATTAACTCCAAGTCATGAGTTGGGTAATTTTTCTCATGAATCTTCAACTATTGTGAGGAATAGGATATAACCATGTTATTTTTCATAAGAACACATCCTAATCCCTTCTTGAATGCATCGCTATAGATTAGAAACCCTTATTTACTACAGGGTTATGTAAGCATAAGTGTACTGACCAAAATTTTCTTCAGTTCCTTGAAATTTTCCTCACATTCGTCTGTCTAGAGGAACTTCACACCCTTACGAGTTAAATTGGTCATAGGATTAGATAGTCTTTAGAAATTATCCACAAACTATTGTAATATCCTGATAAACCAAGAAATATATGGATCTCAGTCACTGTTGTTGGTTTAGGCTAGATTTTAATAGCCTCTATCTTTGATGGATCTACTACTATACCATCTCTTGAGATTATGTGACCCAAAAAAGAAACCTTTTGTAGAAAAAATTCACATTTTGTAAATTTTTCATATAACTTCTCATTCCTTAGGGTCTTGAGTACAATTCTTAAGTGATCTTTACGCTCTTCCTTTCTCTTTTAATTTAGGAATATCATCTATAAAGACTACCACAAACATATTAAGGTAATCTCTAAAGAATCTATTCATTAAATCCATAAAGATAGTAGGGTAATTAGTGAGACCAAAAGGAATCAATATATATTCATAGTGACCATACCTTGTACGGAATTCTATCTTGGGTATATCATCCTTCTTAACCCTCAATTAATGATATCCAGTATGAACGTAAATCTTGGAAAAGTAATGAGCTCCACACAGCAGATCAAACAAGTCATCAATACGGGGAAAAGGATACTTGTTCTTGATTGTGATCTTGTTCAACTCTCGATAATCAATGTAGAGTCACATTGATCCATCTTTCTTATTCAAAAAATAGAACTGGTTCACCCCAAGGTGACACACTTGTCCAAATGAATCCATTATCAAGGTTTTATTGGATCTACTTCTTCAATTACTGTAACTCAATCCGGGCCTTGTTATAAGGAGTCTTTGAAATTGGTGTGGAACCAGGTATAAGTTCTATTGAGAACTAAACTTCACATTTTTGTGGAATATTAGGAAAAAATTCCAAAAAGACATCAAAACAATCTTGAACAACAGTCATATCATCTATGCTAATCTTCTCCCCGACCATTTGAGATAACAACCCTTTTGAATAGGAATTAAGACCCATACATTGGATGTAATCTACCTAGGAAGTTCAAACTTATTGTTACATTGATGGATGATCACAGGAGGGTTTATAATATCAAATCTATCTTCCCTTCCTTGAAAATTGATATGGTATTTATGTAGATAAATACAATCCATGCCTAATATGACATCGAATTCAACCAAAGGAAGAATGAAAAGATTTGTAGGAAGCACATTCCCACAAACTTCAACTAGAGAGGAATCATAAACATGAGATGCAATAATTATACCATTAGGGGTTTACACTGATAATTCCATATCTAATTTTTTTTGTGGAATCTTAAAACCATTAGAAAATTATTTAGATATAAAAGAGTGGGTAAATCTAGGATCAAATATGACATTAGCAGTTCTATAGTGAATAGTAAGTGTACCTTTCATCATTTCATTATCTCACCCCTCATCAGATATAGTGATTGCATGAGACTTCCCATTTCCCCCTAGCTTAAGAGGTTTCTGATGTCGATCATCATCACCAACCTGCAGGTCTAGGAAATGGTTAACATAATTCTCATTCTCCATACACTTGAAGCATTGAATAGTGGGAGGTGCATTCTGTGCGGCCTTTTCTCCATTAGCATTTTGAGAAAACTTATTCCCATCACCTAGATAATCAATTTCCTGATGGCCTTACCTTCCACACTCAAAACATTTATTAGACCCCTTAAGATAATTTCCCCCATGCTTTTTCCCACACTTTGAGCATAAAGAAAATTTCATCTTCTTTTCTCTATGGTTCTTAGAGTTTCCTTTAAACTCCATATTCCTCTTATTGTCAAAGACATGAGATTGATACGTCAATCCCACCTACATTTCAACCTTGATTGAACAACACACAATTTATTCATAGATACTAAAGTCTCTTATGTCCAATGATCTTACGAGACTTGGCTTTAAACCACAAAATAACCTATCAACTTTAATTTTGGGTTGGATGATAATTCTTAAAGTATACCTTGAAAGTCTTGTGAAATTAGCCTTATAGGTACCAATAGACTCATCATCCTTTTGATTAAACTCAAGGAACTGTTTCTCCATCTTGTTATAAAGAATTAGAGGAAATTAATTATTGAAAAATAAGTTCTTGAACTCATCCCAAACCATGGATTCAATCTCATCATGATGCCTCGTATTCTTGATTAGAGTCCACCACTGATCTGCTTCACCTTCCAAGTAATAAACAACCAGAATGGCTTTATCATACTCTGAACACTGAATAATAGAGAATATCTTTTCAGTGGCACTGATTCATTGTTCAACAATAAATGGATCAGAATACCCTATGAAATATTATTGATGTTTCCTCATGAAAGAATCAACAAAATGTTATTCCCTACTTTTATCATTTGGAAGTCCACCATGATTCATAACTTGAAAAATCTAGGAGAGCATAGCAACTAGATTTTTCATTCCAGCTCCCATATCATTTGGTTGCTCAGGAGGAAAATTGTTGCATTGTAAATTGCAATCACCATTAACACAGTTCCATCAGGTTCCAGGCATTGACTAAAACCAAGATCATATAGTAAGAAATAGTTATCATAATGTGGAACCAAATAATAATGAAAAATCACTTGTAGGATGTCTGAATTATGATACCTTCCTTAATATATGACACCTTAGGTTTATCCTAGGTTATTCAGAGTCAAATTAGATTTAAATCCTTTATAATGTTTCATGAAATTTTGTGAATTCCTAAAGAATATACCCCAGGAGTATCAAACCATGTGTACAGAAAGGACCATTTTCATGTACTAGATTATCCCAAGTTAATCCTAGAACATCTTATCAGTGTTGTTACCCTTAGGAACATATGTTCCAGAACTAAATCCACTTATAATATCCATACAGGGGTGTATTTCTAGGAAACGACTCACCCTATCCTTCACCAAAATTCCAGGAAATATTCTTATACTTTACTTATACTTATACTTATCCTTAGATATGTCCTTAGGGTTCTCACTACAGTTTTATCATCCTAGTTTCCAAAGGTTAACTATACCTTTGCTCTGATACCAACTATAGAGACCCTATATTTTCAAACATTAACATTTAATTACATATACGAAATACTTAAACATTATACAAGCAGATGCCCAAAGACCATATTTGGTATAGTGCCTTTGGAAACATGGAAATATAAAACTAGTACATATGTGAGCTACAACATCTCTCACAAGGTTCTTCTTGACTAAAACCCTTATTAGACATATCAAACATAATACCTATCTTCATAACCTGGGGAAGGAAACATAAAAAGGGGTGATCTCAAATGCCCAGTAAGGGTAAATAAGGGAGACATGAAAGCATTAACATGAGAATAAGGGTATGAGGACATGATCATGAAAATTGAAGATCATACCCTACATATCAAAGACCATATACATGAATCATGACATAAATATTGGAAGTTCATAAGACATGAATCAAAAGGAAGTAAATGACATAAGAAATGAATGCATAACATAGGATTAAGACATGAAATTGTGGAAAAAATAAGCATATAATAATTTACATAGTAGCCAAGGAATTAATGCCAAGACCATCTTAGTGGAAAAAGTCCTTTACTAGACCAGGTAACCCCTGTTCTAGCCCTATATTACTGAACCGAGTAACCCTCGTTTCGACCCTATATTACTGAACTAATTAACCCTCATTCTAGACCTATATTAATTAATTAAGAAACCCTTGTTCCAGCCCTGTATTATCTCATGAGATGTAAATATTTACCTAATGGATTGGAGGGAGATATAGGTCCCACCCATCACATAATGAAAACATACATACGTGTTATACAAGATCATAAATGAACATATCATATACCCTGAAATGAAATGGGTATCATAAACATGTAAACATATCATAACCAATAGAAAGATACAGTTTTCATAATCATTTCATCATAAACATAACCCATGAAAAGAAGTGAGTTTCAAAAGCATATAACCCATGAAAGTGAAATGGGCTTCATAAACATCATGTCATCAAAACATAATCCATTCAGAGAAAGAATATGAATGTAAAAATTGAATAATTTCACCATAAAGGCATGAAAAACACCAATGGATGTTATCTTAGATGGTAACTTTTCTTGAAAGGTCTCTTAAAAACATTTATTGAGGAAAATATATTTTCTTCTTTGAAGAAAAGATTTTTATAACATAAAACCTTTTGAAAACTATTTTATTTAAAAATAGATTTAAAAACTTATAAAATAATATTTTAAAATAATAAAACATTTTATAAAATCCTTTTTCCTTGAAAATTATCTTCAAGGATCTTTTGAAAACATTTTTGAAAACATGGTTTTTGAATACAATAGATTTCTGACCGAAGAGAGAGATGGACAGATTTCACTAAAAGCATTATATTAAGTACAAAAGAGTAGAAAAATGGTACTAAAAAATGAATATATATTTAATAAACATAGTATAATGAAACTCATGAATATTCTTGAGAGATTTCATCGAAGGAAGCATAAACATAAACAATCTCGAAAAAATGATAAGATTGTCTCAATAAGCTCTTATAACTTGGTTACTTGGGATCATACTATCCATGTAAGAAAAGGAAATTACATGAAGCTTAATATATCATGAAAATAAAGATATTAATGATATAACATGTACATTGTATGTATATAAATCTCAAAAAAGAGTTTAGGTGCATAACAAAACATGACTCTCAAAGAAAGCAAATTGAGACAAAACCTTTTTACCGATTTGGTAACTTTTGAAAGTTAAACCCCATGAAAGAAGGATAATAGAATGGACATGAGAATACCAATGAATTTAGGTATAATATTCATTGAATTAAATAATGTTCAGTACATACACCACACAAAGTGAAAGAGTGGTGATCATAACATGAATCTCACAGAAATTAAAAGTGAGATGAAATTCCCCTTATCTTGTGTCTTGACTCTCTTTGAACTCATACAATACTCATGTATAATAAATAAAAGTTTATTATACATATTTTAAATAATAATATTCTTATTTATATTACCATATATATTTTTATTATAACCTTATATTACCCGATTGCTAACGATCCTATATTAAAGTTTCACTTCGGGTAATATTCATTTTGTTCTTCACATGTGTCTTAATTTGTTATATCGTTGATCCTTATACTTATATCATAATCACAAAATTAATAAAATGATATAAATATCAGGTATATAAATTATAATTATATTATAATAATCTATAGCATAATTAAGTACATAATGCACCATTCATGGAGACGGTAAGATGTACTTACGTATGAACACTGTTTTCTGTTTTTATTGATGTTTTAAAAGAAAGTATGTAAATGACATATATATATATGTATATATATATAATTATTAAAGTAGCATTAAAATTTCATATATATTATATAAGTTCATTAAACTCATCCTTAATACATTCTGTATGGTGTGTGAATGAATCACATCGCTTTGAGGGGTTGTTAGTCCACACTTCCTCAAACAAGATTATCGTAATAACACCAAATGGAAGGTAAAAATATGTGTGTTGTAAAAATAATAAAAAAGATTAAAGACATAAAAAATATAATATATTACATATTTAAATAGAGTTTCTATCATAATGGTTACCATGATTAGTGGTAAAGGATAAATAAACAATCATCATTTTGTGAGGCAGTAGTTCACCGTACACAGAAATAGTATGTTCAACGTCCATTAGATGGAGGTGTGTGTAAGTTTAGATCAGAAAATTTGCATAAAAACATTATATTATATGGAGGATACTGGGTTTATCACACAATAATGTAATAAATAGAGTTTATTTTGTGGAGAATGAAAATAAAGGAAAGGATCTTGAAAAAGACGTTACCTCTAAATCGGGTAACTTCTTTTGGTTTGTGCCAAATAGTTCCCTTGAGAGGGTTTATTACAAAAGGGAGGATTTAAAGTCAAAGGGAGTATTGTTGAGATGAAATTTGGGTAGGTCTTGGACAAAATTAAGGGTCTTTAGAGGTGTGAAGAATGGGAATAGGTGGTGGCCTTTTATAGGGAAGGAAATGGCCTCACATGGAATTTTTAGAAACAAATTAGGTGTGAACATGTTATTACCTAAAAAAAGTATTAAAAAACCAACAAAAATAAATAATTTAAGGTTTATAGCCGAACTATGGATAGAAAATGGGTGTTTGAAAAGTGTATAGGTCATTTGGGCCCTTAATTTTAAGGTTTAGTCCCTAATTAAGCATAATTTACCTTAATTGCTATGATTAATTTTAATCACTTTTACTAATAATTTTGGTAAAAAATTAGAATCTAAATATTATACAGAATAAAATGGTGTATTTATGATTTTTTAAATTCACTTTATAGAAGTGGATAAATTAATATTAGTGCTAATCTCACAGACAAAATGAAACAACGAGGTTTTAATTAGGAAAAAGTTCAAACGTTTGTTAAAATTTATATTCAGTACCAAAGTGGAATTGATTATAATGAATTTAATTGTATTATTAGATTTAATATTCATCTAATTTAACCTTAAAAAATATTTATAATATCATTTATCATTAATAGTTAATTAGACAAAAAGGAAGTTTTTAACTAAAAAGTAGTATTTTTCACTATTCATCAAAAAATGAAGTTTCTCAGAAAAATCTGAAAAACTCACCTTAAGATAATTTAAAAATTCTAAATTTAAAAATGAATTTTATTTTATCAAATTAAATTTCTAAATATTTCTAAAATTAATTTCATTATTAAAAGCGGTTCATTCGATAAAATGATGTTTTTAAACATAAAAAAGACTTTACAAAAAATCATATCTTTTATTATCAATATGTTTTATTTATATAAAAAAATTATAAAAAATATTTTAGAAGTAGTTATTACTATTCATATTAATAATTTTAATCATTTGGCTATAATTATCTTATTTAAATAATTAAAATAATTAAAATAGATATTTTGTAGAAACTTAGTGTTGCGTGTATCGTATGCCAACTCAGTGTTGAGTGTAACGTACACCAAGTTAGTTCTATGTGAAAAGAGTCTTTTAATTAGTGCATTGAAATATATAAATGAAAATTTAAATTTATTTGAAAAATAGGTCCATAAAAACTTAGGGTGTTACAACCCGGGCATCGAACGACATAACCAAGGGAATGATTTCAACCAACCTAAACAACTGAAAGGAATACATATATATAATAAGGAGGAAATAGAGTAAGACTAAAAAATATATATGCCATAACTATAGGGAAAAAGTGGAAATAGAACAACTATAACAGTAGAAAAAAGTCTAAAAGACAAGTCCAACTATAAAAGGCTATATCTAATGACTACTCTTAGCGATGGTGTGGAAAAAACCTCACCATCTTACCACCAGCTACCCATACTAGTTAGAAAAAACCTCACTACCTCACTAAGTCACCTTGCCTTTCCCTTCACTAGAAGACAAAGGACTACACACCACTGAAGAGGTACGCAGGGTGTGAGCTAACATGTCACGACCCGTCCCCTGGGGCCCATGCCGTGACATACCCCAAGCACGCCTCCCGAAGGCCAGTGGTTGGCGACTAGTACTAAAGGTTTCAACTTGGAAGTGGGAGACATTTTCATGAGTACTTGTACACACGCACACACAACCACATCCCAAAGATATAAAAGTAATCAAGTATGCCACTAAACAACCACTGAGTACAAGTACAACAGAAAGTCAAATGAGCCAGAATACAAACCCAACAAAAGACTAACTGGAAAACAAGAAAGTAAAAAAGATACTCTGGAAATCATCCGAAAGAAACCCCACATGGTGGGTAAGTATAGACTAGCTACTGGAAGCTGTAGAAGTACACCCTATCTTCTTGGTCTCATTGGGAACCATCGGGTCTTGGGCCACCAAGTCCTCCATTAAGGCATTGGTCATCTGCACCAGACACAACACGTGTGGGTGAATCTCGTGTAGGGTTGAGTAATAATATACTCATTAGGGACCCCAAAACACAAAGGAAAGACCACAAAGCAATCCAAAAACAAACCACAAAGCATGATCACCAAGCATGATCATGAAGCAAGACAACTCACACCAGGTATATTCTAGAGTAGGAAAGTAAGACCATCAGTCATAACGTCGAACACCATGAGATGCTGGATAACTCCTCCTCAATGAGTAAAGTGGGCCTACCGGGTTACACAAAAGCTTCTTCCCACTAACCTAGGACTACTGTAGTACTCATCCCTGATGAGTACCATGGGTATGTTGGGTCACACAGAAGCCACTCCCCACCATGGGCATGCCAGGTCACACAGAAGCCGCTTCCCACCTACGACCATACTGAGGTACTCCTCCTGTCAAGTACCATGGGTCTACCAGGTCACAGAGAACTCGCTCCCCACCATGGGTTTACCGGGTCACATAGAAGCTACTTCCCACTAGGCCATAGTATCCAATCCACATAGGGTCGATCGTCAGCAGTCTTTAGGTCTTATCCAACCGGATGGTTTCCGCATGTAGGATGCTTGATCTCAGGAGAAATGCTCCCCAATCCATTAATTGAAAATTAAAATTCCATGAAATTCTCCACAAATTATTCCAAAATATCTGCCTCTTCATGTGGGTTCCAATGCCACAAAAGGTTCGTCAAACAGACACCTGGTTTGAAAGATATTGATGTTTTAGTAAACAGGGGCCAATTACATCTGGGCCCAGTCTGACCCGACCAACCTAGACTAGGGACCCCACCTGCCTTGGTTTGATTCGATTGATTTGAACTAACCCGGTTCAGGTATGGGTTGGTCCAGTCCAGCCTGGCTAGTTGGTCAAGCCCATTGGGCCTCGCTGGACCCAGCCCAGCTTGGTTGAGGGTCCAGCCCGCCGGGTTGCCCGACCTGGGTTGCCTTCTACCCAGTATTCCTTTGGCGGATCGGTTCTCCTCATCCTGGGTGCATGTCGCGTCTGGGGGAATCATGCAACCGGTCAAACTCAGCCATCCAGGGGGGCCGCACGCAGTCAGAAGACTATCTGTTTGGCGAAACCGTGACCTACGATCACCCAGCCGCGTCCTCCTCTACTGGATGCTGGCACATCCAGCGGCCCCTTTCACTTTGCCACAGCCCGAGTCGGCCGCAACGCTCCTCCCGGCACGTGGTCGTGGAACGTCGCCACCCACTCGTGGCCGCCGCCACCGGCACTGATGCACTGGCATGGTACTCTGCGGACCACCGGGTCCGCTCCGGTGGTCCTTTCTTGGCACCACTTATTCCTACGACCTCCTTGGGGGTGTATCCTTGCCTATAGAGGCCTCAAATTAGCCTTTTCCCCTTTCAAATTATCATCCACAAAGAACGCACAAGTGTAGGGGATCATGACTTGTTCGTGTTGGTACCGTCCTACACGTTAGAGTTTTAAAATAGGGGGAGGTTTGGGGATGATGTTTTATCAACAATAATTCAATCCTAAATAGAAAACCCAAGAAACACCACCCACCTGCAAGAATGAATGATCCTGGGATCAACCTGTTCATGGGTTGATCCACGTTTGTCATTTAAAATAATAATGGGGAAAATGTAAGACAAATAAACCCCTACCTTGATCGACATTTTTCATTGAAGCACTCTGCCCTTGGGGATTCAATCTCCGTTGACATTTGTTACTTCCTAGTCCCATTATTTGTAAAGTGCCGACATTGCTAGCGATCCTGCCAGTGTTTATCATTTTTTGTTGGAGGGAATCTTTTCCATTGGTTGGTTAGAGAATTTCCACGGTTTTATTCTCATCTCTCCAACACGTTAGCTTATTAAAAGAAAACATGTCGCAATGTTTCTGTTACGCTGTGACATCGCATCGTTATGATTCAAAAAAATGAGTCATTAAGGAGATTAATTTAATGTGCCTCATCACCGCACCACAACGCTAACTTCCGTCGCTCAGTGGTGAGGGAATAAAAATAAAAGAACTTTTTAGCTTATTTTATTATTTTCCGAAAAGTATGACAATTTACTTTTCTATTAGATCCTTTTCGGTTGAAGTTAAGTCCTTTATAGATGAATCCCAGCATTCTGAGTTCAACAATACCCTCTGATTTTTGATCTGAGCACCAGTTTAAAAGTTAGAAAACTCATCTTGTACGTTTACTTAAAAAAACTTAAAAAAAGTTCAAAATTCCATTTTGGGCTCACCAGGCTTCAGAATCACGTGTCTTCAAAGCGTTTGGTCTCAAAATAATTCCACATATATTATTTTTAAAAAATTTCATGGAAATTATGAGACATTACATTCTCCCCACCTTAGGGCTCTACGTCCCTGAAATCCAAAACAAGGGCTAATCAAACAAATGGGGGTACTGAGCACGAATCTGAGCCTCCCACTCCTATGTTCTCTCCTGTAGATTCCTGTGCTTCCATCGAATATGCACTAGAGGAATCAACCATCCACAAAGGACCCAATCCTTTTGATCCTCAATCTCCACTGGGAACTCCACAAACATCACCCCATCGTTAATGTCCAGCTCACCCTAGTTGATGATGTGCGATGGGTCATGCACGTACCTCCTCAATTGCGACACAATGGAAAACATTGTGCACCTAGTGCATCTGTGGGGGAAGATCTAGGTGGTATGCCACCTCATCATCTTTATTAAGAATTTGAAAAGGTCTGATAAACCACAGAGATAACTTGTCACTCTATCCAAATCTTCACAAACCCTGTCAGGGTGAGACTCGAAGAAACACATGGTCTCCCTACTCAAACTTCAAAGGTCTCCGTATCCTATTAGCATATGATTTATTCCCACTCTATGCAGTCCTTATCTACTCTTGGATGATCTGTACCTTCTCAGTGGTATCCCATACCAACTCTGGACCCATGAGTGATGACTCCCCTAGGTCTGTCCAGTAAATAGGTGATCTGCATGGCCACCCGTACATGAATTCAAATAGTGCCATGATAATGGTGGAGTGATAGATATTGTTGTATGAAAAATCCACTAGTGGATGGTGGTCCTCCCAACTACGACCAAAATCAAGAACACAAGCATGAAGCATGTCCTCTAAGGTCTATGCGGTTCGTTCCATCTGACCATATTTTTGAGGGAGAAAAGTTGTGATCAAGCGCAACTAAGTCCCAAACGCCTCCTACAATCCCTTCCACAACTGGGATGTAAAGTGTGCATCATGGTCTAAGATGACCATCTAAGGTACCCCATGTAGCCGCACTATCTCTTATATGTAGAGGCGTCCTAATCACACTACCGATCCCTACTCCTGGATGGTTAGGAATTGAGTCGACTTGGTGAGTCGGTCAACGATCACCTAGATAGAATCGTGGCCCCTGGAGGCATATGATAACCCTGTCATGAATTCCATGGAGATACCATTCCACTTCCATTCCATTACATCAAGTTGATGTGTTAAAACTACTAGGATATGATGCTTGGCCTTCACTTGCTGACAATTGAGGCATCATGAAATGAACTATGCCACCACTTTCTTCATCCCTGGCCACTAGTACTGACCTCAGAGGTCCTGGAACATTTTTGCCACACCAGGATGTTCTGAAAAAGGGGATGTATAGAACTCCCTCAAAACTTCCTCCCACAAAATCGTTGGTAATATGGTATATCCTCTGAAAAGGATGACGTGCTCCTCACCTATCAAAAATCCATCAGGATCCTATTCTGAGGATATCTGAGCACGTCAGGCCTCGCAGTCAACATCCACAAGTTGTACATCCCTAAATCAATGTAAGGTAGGGGAGTGACAATCATTTACTTAAGTTAATCTACTCCATCATCATCCATGAAGTATATCTACATCATGGATAGCTTCTTTATCGCCTCACTCAGTAGATATAAACCAGACCTCCTTATGAGTGTGTCTACCACCACATTCCCCTTCTCAGGAGTATAGACTATCTCAAAGTCATAGTAATGAAAAAACTCCATCCATCACCACTGTCTAAAGTTCAGGTCCTTATGTGAGAAGATATACCTGAGAATATTTTGGTCAGATTAGATGGTAAACCGTTCACCCATCAAGTAGTACTGACACATCTTTAAGTCAAAGACCACCACTTCTAACTCCAGGTCATGGGTCACGTAGTTCTTCTCATGATGCCTCAACTTCCATGAGCCGTAGGTGATCAACACTTTTTCCTAGATCAAGACACAACCCAGTCTTTTCCCTGATGCATCATAGAAAACTACATACCCAACGACCTCTTCTGGTAGTCTTAAGATGGGGGCACTTGTCAGTCTCTACCTCAGCTCCTAGAACCTCTGCTGGCACTTCTCCATCCATACAAAGGGATAACCCTTATTTGTAAAAGATAAAAAGGGTGATGTTACTCTAGAAAATTTGGGAATGAACCTCTGGTAGTATCTAACCAACCCCAATAAACTTTTCACCTTAATCACGCTCCTGGGTGGATCCCAATAAAGAACCACCTCTATCTTCATTAGATCCACTAAAACTCCAGCCTCTGAGATGACGTATCCTAGAAAGTGAACCTCCCAAATCTAGAATTGGAACTTTGAGATCTTACCATAAATACGGTTCTCTCAGAGTGTATCCAGAACTATCCACATGTGTGTAGCATGATCCTCCTTTGATGCAGAGTACACTAATATGTCATCAATGAATACCACCATGAAAAGATCAAGGTAATGCTGGAAGTTCCTATTCATGAGTCTCATGAACACTACTGGGGAATTGGTTATGCCAAAGGGAATCACTAAGAACTCATAGTGGAAATACTGGCATCTAAAGACTACCTTTGGTATGTCCTCATCCCATACCTGAAGCTGAAGATAGCCTGATATGAGGTATATCTTAGAGAACCACCTCGCTCCCTTCAGCTGATCGAAGAGGTCATCAATCCTCGGTAGTGGATACTTATTCTTTATGGTCACTTGGTTCAGGTACTGGGAGTCCATGCATAGCCTCAAGCTCCTGTCTACCTTCTTGGAAAACAATACTGGGGCTTTCCATGGTGAAACACTGGGCCTTACGAAGCCCTTCTCCTGCAAGTCCTCCAACTATACCCTCAATTCACGAAGCTCCACAGGATCCATCTGATATGCTGGTGTGGATATTGATGCCATACCAGGGTACATGTTGATTCTGAAGTCTACCTCCCTATGAGGAGGTAGTTCCAAAACATCCATCCTCATACTTATACACCACTATAAGAAATCTTGGACTCCTCTCATCCACCGCACTGAGGGTGAGGCTAGCCAATTGGTGAGTGATCGGCTGTAACCTTATCTGATAAAGTCCATCCTGTGCTGAAAAGGTTCCCTTCTCACTGGCGAAGGAAAACCTGGTCCCATCCTCACATACACATTGCACTTTTCACCTAAAATAGTTGATCTGAGCATGAACTATAGATAACCAGTCTTGGGTAACTAGCCGAAGCTCTCACCTCCAAGAGTAAGCTTACACTATTGGCACTAGTGTGTATTCATCGAATCCCCTCCCATAGAAGTCTCTAATCACAAGGATTGGGCCAATGACTCCACCGAATCTCCGAGCCTTAAATGAGGTCAATGGAAAGGATAGAGTGACTAGCACCTGTGTCTATGAGAATTGCAGCTAAGGTGGAGAAGACACAAATAGTACCTCTAATCATCTCTGGAGTTCCGTGGTCATAGGATGCCATCGCCTGAAGCTAGACTCACCCCTGTCCACCAGCTCCTTAAGCTCGTGGTGGAACACCTGGGGGTGGTGGTGGTAGCACCTTGAACCTTCCTCCACTGCCTTCCACTCGCCCTTCTCCCCTTCCACTTCTTCCACCTTGAAGACCTCCTCACTCAAACCTCTGCTTCTACCTTGGTAGTCCCTCGACCATATGATAATCATATATGCAGTGGGTTGAGAAGTCATGATCTATGTGTCCCTGCCCTCTGTATATGAAGCACAACCTGGTTCCCTGCTGACTCTCTTTACTCTAGGATCCCCATACTACCGACCCCAAGTCTTGGGGTCGTCCCCTGAAAGACCTGGCCCTCTTGGGCCCCCGTATCTGCTGTTTGCTTCTCACCACTAAAGAACCTACTACCTGAGGTCTACTGGTGGCTCCAACTGTTGGTGCCTACTCTTCTAGGAATCTCTCTATAAGAAGTGATCTCTCCAGCACTCCATCCTGAGTGGGGATACTAAAAGACACCATGTATGCCCTGATCTCCCATCTGAGTCCCTGCTCAATGGTTTGGGGCCTAAAGAAAGGGTCCCTCACCATGTTTGAGAAGTAGCGAGAGAGGTCTATAAACCTAGAAGAGTACTCAACCACTGACATTCTGCCCTAATGTAGGTGAAGTAGCTCCTGAATGTGCACAGAGCACAAAGTCTTAGGGAAAAAATCCTCTCAAAAAAGACGCTCGAAGTCTGTCTAGGTGATGTTTGCCTCATCATGTGTCTAGACAGTCTAGATCCACCATCTCTCCACTAAGACCTATAGAAGGCTTGTGACCAAGATCTCCATCAACTCAAAAGGCGTCCTCACTAACCAGAAGACCCATGTCGATACCTCCAACTAGTCCTCAGTGACCTAAGGATCTATCTCTCCCCTAAATTTGTGAGGTCTCTATCTCTGAAACTTGTGAAAGGCACTGAGTATGCGTATGTACTCTACTGGTAATGCTGGAAGTAACTACTAATTAAAAGGTGGTGGAAACACTGGTGCACCACTCGGCAGGGCCATCTCTAGGACTGGACCCTAAATCGACGCCTCATTGCTAGGAGGGATATCCACACAATCATGTATCAGAAGCCTAGATGGCTGTCTGCATAGAGGCATCCTTAAATAGTTCAAGATGTACCAAAATCAGAAGATTATACTTGGTGAGCTGACTCTTATTCAAAAATATCATGAGGATACACTTATGCAATCATTGTTTTTATGTATATAGCCGAAAAGAAGAATCCAGGGTCTTGGTGTATGGATACATCGACCGCCGCACCAACACTAGACTCCCCGAATCTGAAATTTGAACTCAAAACATTCAACAATGTTTCCCCCAAAACAAAACAACAGACTCTCAGTCTTTGAGGTAGAACCAACCACCTTTGATACCACTTTGTTACGACCCGTCCCCCCGGGCCTGTGTTGTGACATACCCCAAGAACGCCTCCCGAAGACCATGGGTTGGAAATTAGCGCTGAAGGAGTCAACTTACAAGTGGGAGGAATTTTCTTGAGTACCTATACACATGCACACAAAACCACATCCCAAACCCAGAAAAGTAAACAAGAATGCCACTAAAAAATCACTGATTACAAGTACAGCTGAAATTCAAATGAGATAGAATAAAAACCCAACAAAAGACTAACTGAAAAAAATGAAAGTACAAAAGAAACTATAGAAACCATCTTCTGGAATCCTCACCTGATGGGTAAGTACAGAGTTGCTGCTGGAAGCTTTAGAAGTACACCCCACCTACCTGGTCTCACTAGGAACCACCGATTCCTAGGCCAACAAGTCCTCCGTTAAGGTGGAGGTCATCATCACCAGACACAACACGTGCGAGCAAATCCTGTACTGGGGTGAGTAACAATATACTAGGTAGGGACCCCAAAACAGAAAGGAAATACTACAAATAAATCTAAAAACAAACCACAAATCTTGATCACCAAGCACGATCTTGATGCAAGATAGCTCACACTAGGTATATTCTATAGTAGGAAAGTAAGTCCATCACTCATAACATCAAACACCATGGGCTGCTAGAGAAATCCACCTCAATAAGTACAGTGGGACTACCGAGTCACACAGAAGATGCTTCCCACTATCCTAGGACTACTGTGGTACTCATACCTAATGAGTACCATTTGTATGCTGGGTCATAAAAAAGTTTCTCCCCACTGTGGGCATGCCGGGTCACCCAGAAGCCACTTCCCACCTATGACCATACTGAGGTACTCCTCCCATCAAGCACCGTGGGTCTGCCGAGTCACACAGAATCGGATCCCCACCATGGGCCTACCGGGTCACACAGAAGCCACTTCCCACTGGGCCATAGTATTTGATCCACATAGGGTCTCTCAATATCAATATTTAAGTTTTAGCCAAACATAGGGTTTCCGCATGTAGCATGCTTGATCGCGAGAGAACCACTCCCAAGCCATTTGTCAAAAATTAATCTTCCATGAACGTCTACACATAGTATTCCAAAAGATACACCTCATTGCGAGGTTTCCAACACTACAGACGGTTCTTCAATTGGATACCTGGTTTGAAAGATATTGGTGTTTAAGTAAACAGGGTCCGGTTGCATCTAGGCTCGGTCCGACCTGGTCGGATCGACCAGACCAAACCGGCTTGGGGGTCCCACCTGCCCCAGTTTTATTCGACTGACCTGACCTGACCCGATTCAGTTCTGGGTCAGTCTAGTCTGGCCTAACCAGTTGGTCAGGCCCATTGGGCCTCGCTGGACCCGACCCAGCTTGGCTGAGGGTCCATCACACCAGGTCACCCAGTGACCCAGTCTCATCCTACCTAGCCCGAATGGGGTGGTTTTGGTTCCCCTTATCCCTGACGTATAGCACGTATGGGGGTTTTATGTGGCTGGTCAATCCCGAACGCCCATGGGATCCACTCGCAGTAAGAAGACTACGGCCCACAGCTACGAGCCGATCCACCAACGCGGCCGTCAGCACAGTCGGTGGCCCCTTTCCCTTCGCCATAGCCCAGGCCAGCTGCAGCGCTCCTCTCGGTGTGCCATCATGGTGAGCCATCACCCACCCATGGCTGCCGTTGTGGTGTGCTTCCACCCACCCACTGCCACCGCCACAGGTTGCCACCACCAGCACTGACGCACCAGCATGGTACTCTACGTACCATCAGGTCCACTCCAATGGTCTATTATTCACACTTCTTGCTGCTACGACCTCCTTGTAGTGTCTCCTTTTCTCTAGAGGCCTTGAATTCACCTTATCACCCCTTTCAAATGATCATCTACAAAGAAATCACAAGTGGAGGGGCTCAGGACATGTTCATGTCAGCCCGCACACTCTATGTTAGAGTTTTAAAACAAGGAGATTTGGGATGATGTTCTATCAACAATAATTTAATCCTAAATAGAAAACCCAAGAAACATCTCCCTCATACAAGAACGGATGATCCGCGGATCAACCTATTCATGGGTTGATCCACATTCATCATTTAGAGTAAGAAGGGGGGAACTTAAGACAAATAAACCCCTACCTCGATCAATGTTCTTCATTGAAGCACTCTGCCCTCGAGGGTTCAAGCTCCGTTTTAACATTTTTTACTTACCGGTCCTATTCTTCATAAAGCGTCGATGTTACTAGCGATCTTATTGGTGTTCTTCATTCATCATTAGAGGGAATACTTGTCGTAGATTTGTCAGAGAATTTCCATAGTTTAATTCCTATCCCTCTAATGTGTTAGCTTATTAAAAGAAAACATGTCGCAGCGTTTCTGTTACCCTGAGATGTCATGTCGTTAAGCTGTTTCATTTATGAAACAACGTATTTGTTATGCTGCACAAAAATGATTAATTAAGGATCTTCATTTAATACGCCTCATCATTGCACTGCAATGCCTCCGTCCACCACTCAATGGTGAGGGAAGAAAAATAAATAACTTTTTAAGTTATTTTATTATTTTCTGAAAATTCTGACAATTAACTTTTCTATCTAACCCTTTCTAGTCAAAGTTAAGTCATTTCTAGGTGAATCCTGGTATTAAAAGTTCAACATTGTCCTCATATTTTTAATCTAATAACCATTTTAAATGTTAGAAAAACCCCCTTACACATTTTCTTAAATGAACTTAAAAAAAGTTCAAAATTCTATTTCGGGTTCACCGGGCCTCGGAATCACGTACCCTCAAAGAGAGTGGTCTCAAAATAATTCTATATAATTTAAAAAAAATTACATGGAAATTTTGGGACATTACATAACATGCTCAGTAGGATCCCCTCAAGTTTTCCATAAAAATTATTTGTATAAAAAATCATGTATGCTCATTTTAAAATAAAACAAGGCATGAAAAGTAGTAAAGAAGTTTTATAGAAAACAAGCTAAACATTTACCTTTTCCCTAGTTCTAAACAAAAGAAGTTATATCAATTTCACATCACGTTTTCCATATTATTTTTCACAATCATAAATGTTCATATCAAGGATAAATCAAAAATCCAAGCATTACAAAATAGAATCATAGGTATCACAATACCAAGGAATACTATAGGTCACGACTGCAGACTACTCATACCATAATAATCAAGTGCACAAAGACTAATCCTAGAACACATTCCTAGGAAGAAAAGGAATACCATATGAGTAAACCCACCAAAATGTCAATATCGGTTCCCTAGAACAACAGGCCTAGGAAATTTAGAAAATCCCCAAGACAAACCTATTTGATAATAACAAAATAATAGATGATGGCCTCAAGTTAAACCTTCCACCTAAGTACCCAAGGTAACCCATGTGATCTTTTTAGCAAACCAATTTCAATGATTTTAAAACAATTCAAAACAATTTCAAAATCCATTTATCAAAAACAAGGGAAAACCATTTCTCTTTTAAAACCCCTTTTCAACACACAAATAATCATGCCAATTTAATAAATAAATTTATCAAGAAAAACAATAAGGTTTATTATCATAGAATAGATACAAAACCACTTACTTCAAAGTACGAATCATACACACCCACAACAGAATCCCCCAACAATGAAATCAAATGAAGAAAATGAAGGCCCTAGAATCAAACCCGTACATCTTAGGATTGATTCAAATCTAAACACAAGAGGTCAAAAAAAGAGTGGAAAACCACATACCTCCTAGGTGAATTCCCGCCGCACCATGACCAACAAAGGAAAAGGCCTCCAGAATGGGATATCACAATAGATCTAAAATAAACTAAGAAGAATCATCCAACTTAGATCAAAAGATCCAGTACCATAAAGACATGGTGTTATCATGATCAAATGAAACGAAGAACCAGAAAGAACACTTACTCAGAGAGACACAATGCAGATGCAACGGAGATAAAAAATTTAATGGACTGATCTAGAAGAAAAGAAGTCTCTGAAAATTTCATAGGAAGAGTTCTGGTTCGAGATCCAAGGGGTCTGGAAAGAAAGGATCAAGAAAAACTATCGAACATGTAATTTAAACTTGGGAGCGGGCCAAGTACCGACGTGTAACCCCTAGTCACGTCTTGATGGCCATGCTAGATAATTACACTAAAAATTCCATTACTTCAGATTAAAAATATATCATTTAAACCCTACATGATGTGTACCCACCTTTCACGACCTGTACCAGTTCACAACATGATCTCCCCTATCATGACTTGTATATAGAAGCTAGTGCACGATGTACACCTCAATCACACGATGTGTACCTGCTCTGCAGCCTACAAAAAAACTAGAAAAGGAATTCTAAGGACTTTGAACCAAAAGGGAACTTAGAGAAAGGAAAAAACTTACCCAATCAAGGTAACAAGATGTTACAATGTGGATTGAGGTATGCCCTCTAGGCGGCGTGGTTTCAGGTTTCCCTTTTAGGCAGGTGATCTTTGAGCTATGTGCTATGAGACCAATTGAAATTTATTTTGGAAGGCTTGGCCTGAGGTTTGGAATTAATGGAGGATCCCATTTTAGGTGTCTTGATTGAGTTGAGTTTTTGGGTACTATGGAGGGTGCCCCGTACTTGTTGTCCTATGAGATGGTCAATGCCAGTCTCAGTAGCTCCAATTGGCAGGTTTGGTTGCAGCCTGAAGGTTCCAAGATCAATAGAAGTGCCTTGATGTGAGAATTAACCATAAATGTTCTATTGATTCAATGGATCATTTGAATGATTTTACCTAATGTAAATTCCATGACCAACAAAATCTTTCCATCAAAAATTTACATGAGAGAATATGGAACTTGGAGAGGATCTTTGCATGTTAAATTTATAAAAAATTTATATTAGAACTGAAGAAAGGTTACATGATGTTAGGATCATTCTTCATAGATGATATTTATCATTAAAAAACCCCTTTTCCAGAATACATTTATTGTTCCATAAGGATCCAAGTGTAGAATCCCTCTAGTGGTGATCCACACAAGCTCCTTTGATCTTCAAGCAACACCAAAATAACACTGGGTGCTAGTAAAATGGATCTATCATTTTGTGTTAAACATGTTGATCGCTTCTAGTTTCTTCAAGCTTGAATGAATCTCTTCAGAGCTTCTTGTTCTTGATAATAATAGAGGAGGGATGGAGAGAGAATTTCATTGTGTGCAACGATTATTAAGTCTCAATTAACCCTATACAATAGACATAAATGTCTATTTATAGAGTTAGATTTTAGGTTAAAATATTGTTTAATTACGTACTAACTCCTAAATAATATAATAATAATTATAAAATCCGATTCCATATAATAATAATAATAATATTATTATTTTATGGCACGCAGTAACTGACATGATAAATTATATTATTTTACCGGCTTGTAAATTAATATTCATCATAGAAAATGATTTCGGTCTACTCCAACTCCTCAAAATTTATTGAATGATTGAATAAATATTTAATTTAATATTTTATTCATTAATAAATATCTTCAATTAATAAAACATGAATACAATTATTCCCCTATATTGAGAATAATATTTATTCCAATAATTAAATTAAAATAGAATTTAATCGAGATCAATAGAAACACTTTGTGCATGACCCTCTATGGTTCTTTCTCATTGGAATTAGGTAGGATTTCCTAAAGTCAAAGATTAATGTTTAGCAATGGGTTAAGACACCCAAGATAAAGAACTTAATGTCTCAATGTCGACAACCACATATGAACAATCACTGTATAATATAATACCTTTTTCATAATATCTCATAATGAAGGTTTCACATCCATGTGATCAATCAATATGCTCAATACATCTTTCTTTTTATATCTGAAATAAACACATTGATACACCATGACTATGGAATTTAAGGATATGGTTATATTCTAATAAAATGGAAAAGATATTAACTTCCATAAATATGGAAGGGAAAAATCCTTCCTCGAATTATTCATAAATAACATGTCATTCATGATGCACCCAACACATCCTACTTCTCAGAAACATATGGCATCACAGATTTGGTCAGTAAATCTCGGTTTGTGATTCATGACATGCATTAATGATAATATTAAAGTCTATAGGTCAGTACACATGCTCACAGATATGAATATCTAATGACACCAAAACTTGCTGAATTTCTACTAGCGGGTCTATTCTCATAATCTCCTATTTTGGAGATTACTAAGTGTGAAATTATTGAGAAGTCTCATCCACTTATAGGTACTCACACCTGACAGTCAATATACTATATTCCACATCATAGAATGTTAATTTTACATAGAACTATATTTAGGAATATCATCATAAAATTTCAAGGTTCTCATCATTACGAGAGAATGCTATGAGTTTATCAGTGCAACAGATACCCTAAGATATTATTACATAAAAGTTATTTAGAACAATGAACAATATGTAATAAGATGTTTTTATTAATATTTAAATATTCAAATATACATGTAATCAAAGTAAAAATAGTTGGTTCTATAATACCAACTCCAAAAAACTCCCACTTAGACTAGATCTAACTCCCTACGACTTTTAGTCTGCTAGACCTCACATAATAATCATGTTTCTATTGAGTCAAGGATTTGGTCAATAGGTCCACCATGTTGTCTTTCATGGATATTATGTTCATTAAAACTTCACCTCTATGAGAAAAATCCTTCAAGAGATGATACTTCTGAAGTATGTGCTTCATCCACTAATGTGACCTTGTCTCTTTTTTGAGTGTCACCACTATAGTATTATCACAATAGAGTGTGATAGGATATTTACTTCTTGGTACTAAATCAAGTTCTTAGACAAATTTTTATATCCAAACTACTTATTTATCTACCTCAAAAGTTTTAATATACTCAGAATCTACTGTATTATATGCAACCACAACCCGCTTCATGCTCTTTCAACACACAACACCTCCATTCGGAGTGAATATGTATACAATTTATGATTTCAGATCATCTCAATCTATTTGGAAACTAAAATATGAATATCCTTTAATGAATAGTCCCTCAACTCCTCTATATACTAGAAACATATCCTTATTATGCCTCAAATACTTATGTATAGTCTTGAAATCCATCCAATGGAGACCACCTAGGTTAACTTGATATTTCCCTACCATACTCAATGTACAAACACTGTTTTTTCCTTGTAGGAATTTTTAATATTTCCAAATATTTTTCCAGATCTAGGTACTGAGACGACGTGAAATTCAGAGACCCAGTGTGCTCGGAATATATTATACGAAAATATTAAGTGTCTTTGTACTATTCACACAACAAAAATGAGGTATCTCTTAAACAATTCATTAGATTAGAAATATGAGAGCACAGTTGGGTCCAGAGCACGGTGTTTACCCTAAGCGTGACATAAAATATGTTATCATGGGACGTTCAGACACCTTGCTCATTAGTGGTATGTTAAATGGATGAATTAATTTATTAATTCATTCATTTAATAGATCAAACCAAAATAACTCTCAAATGGTAACTTGGATTGGAAATACAAGGGCATGGTTGAGTCTGGAGCATTCCGTTTACCCTAAGAGGGGTATAAGTTTTGTCAACTCAAGGATTCTGTAGAAAAAGTCTTGGAGGGTAAAAATGTAAATAAAATAATTAAATTAAATTGTTTTATTTGAAATGCTACTTTGAATAACTTCAAAACATGGAATCGTATTGGAAATCCAAGACCACCTTTGAGTTCGTAGAATGGTGGTTACCCTAGGGGTGACCTTATTTGAGAGGGAACAAGAGATTTGTATTTTTCATCTGCTGGTAGTTTCCTATAAATATGAGGTTAGAATAATGAGTTAGGGTTGACTCATTTCTCTCTTAGACGACGGAGCTCTGGCTGATGATGATTCGACATCTGAACATCATTAGATCGTGATGAAACTTCAGATAATGATAGATCAGAGTGTAGTGAACACAAAGACAAAACCAAATTTGGGGTAGGATTTCTATTACGAATTCCACAGCCCCCCAATTGAATATTTTTTTTGTCATTTTCAACTTCTGTTCATTTCTGCTACTATGGAATCCTTTAACGATGGACAAAAAAATAACAACCATCATCTGTTTCAATTTCTGATTTCCTGTTTGTTGCGTTATTTTTGTTCTTCATCACAAAACTTTTCATCTTGGACAAATGACCTATGATCATGGAGTTGGACCCATATCTATGAAGCCCTCGACCTGAGGAGTCCCGATCTATGCTCGGGTTCAATTTTTGGGAGTTGAAGGAAGTGAAGTGGCCAGAGAAAGAAGTAATTACTTTAATCCATGCCGAAATGTTGATGGATCATCAACCGAAGGCAGGAGATATGAAGGTATCATCTCGAGGAGTCCAGATTTGGTCCCAGATCATGATTTGGACAACTAGGGTGATCCTGGTGGTCCGTAGAAGCTTTTCGATGGTAGGGTTCGGCAGGTGTTGAAGCGCGGAAGATGACACGGTAGGCATAGAAGACAATGGTGGAGCCACGGTGGTACGACGGTGCGGCGATTCGAGACAAACCGGCTAGTTCGAGCCAGTCCATGCCGGTTGGGAATGGGGTTTTTAATAAAAACCCCATATCTTTCAATATGGGGGTCCGTTTTGTGTGCTGTCTATGGTCACACAATCCTTGTTTCATGATGGACCTTTTGAGATAGTTTTGAGATCTTTTTGTCCGGGGCTCGAGGCTCGGTGATATGAATCATCCGTTTTTAATAATAATAATATAATTATTATTATTCGATGATCCTTGTACCCGATGTAACTTATGCTTCTGATCTTTGATTGATGCGCCGTTAAAGGCATTGTGTCCCTGAAGTTGAGGCAAATTTTTCATGGCTGATTTCGAGCGCTTAAACTAAAATAGTGATGTGGGCCCTACAAGGCCCATTTTGGGTGTTTGCGGTGAAATGTGTCCTTTTCACCGGGTATCTGTTTTGTATGATCGAGTAGTTGATCTTGTGTGTTTTCCTGTGAAGATTGCAATGGTGCGATCTGCCCGACTAAATTTCGGGCTAAGACATGGGCCCCATGGGATGCCTTTAGATGATAATGTAATGTTTTACAACTTCTACATCAGAATTCTCTTTCGGATAAATGAATAGTCTAACTTGTGTATTTTTTTGCAAGGATATCAATGGTGAGATCTATTTGGATATGTGTAGCCTTTTCTTGATCGATATTGATCTAACACTGATGAGGCGTTTGCAGTGAAAAGCACCATTTTCACCGAATATCTATTTTGGATGAATGAATAGCCAATCCTGTGTGTTTTTTTCGAGGTGATCACAATGGTATAATCCGTGTTACGTGTTTCGGGATCGAGACATGGGACCTATGAGGCACTATTTGTGCACAACGTGGTGGAATGTAACTTCTTCATAGGGATTTCATTTCTGGTGAATGAATAGTCAATATTGTGTGTTTTTTCAAAAGGATCACAACGGTGTAATCTGTTTGGTTATCTGGGTATATTTTCAAGAGGCGTGTTGGTAGAATTTTGTTTTTTCCCTTCAGATCAGTAACAAGCAACATGCGCTTGTCAGCCATTTGGCTAGAGGTGTTATGTACTCTAGGAGTACACTAGTACACCTTGTGGGTAATAGTTCATAGTTTAGTACCCGAGTATGGCTAGGTACATAGATTTATGATGAGGTAGGGTCACACATTGTGTGGTCCCCACACGTGTCCTGTATCACTTTACGAATCTTATACCTCTTATATTTATTTCTTCTGAACTCAGATTTTGACCTGTGAGTAGCCTAACCTGAGTGTTTTTTCACATAGAACACGATGGTTCCCTCCGTAGTGGATTTCAAGGTACAATGCAAGATGTTTCGAGTGCGATGCCTATCTGAGGTGAGGATTGATGTTTCAGGCGCGATGCCTATCTAAGGCGATGCTCAATGATGAAAGTGATATTTTTAGAATCACCAGAGAAATACCGAACTACCCTCTAGCATGGTTGGGTAGTGAGGTTTGTCATTCTCTCTTTAGGACTTGCCCTCGAGCGCAGATTGGTAGTGGGGTTCGTTGTTTACTCTTTTGGGCTTACCCTTCAGCGCGGCTGGGTAGTGAGGTTCGCCATTCTCACTTCATGGATTACCCTCCAGTGTGACTGGGCAGCGAGTTTCACTGGTTACTTTTTTAGGAATTACCCTCCACCGGGGATGTGTAGTGAGGTTTTTTGTTTACTCTTTCAGGATACCCTCCAGCTAGGCTGGGTAGTGGGTTCATCGATGACTCTTTTGAGCATACCCTTCAGTAGGGTGGGAAGTAGGTTCATGAATTTGTGACATGACATCTCGACTGTGTAGCACAGTAACAAGGCGTGCTTGATGTGACTTCGGACTCTCAATAAAGAGGGGTACTTTTTCCAATAAGACGTGTCTTTGTGATGCGATTAAAACTATGCAGGCGAGACATACCCGCCCAAATCGGATAGTATCAAGGAGTGGTGACTGAGCCCCATTGACTTTCAGTTCAGGGCAGACGTGTGGGATGCTGAGCATTGATGGTGGTTACTTCTATACCTATTGGACTCTCTCTTCCTAGGTTGAGCTAGTGATATAGAGATCCTCTTACTCTCTCATTTCAGCTTGTTTGGTTGAGTATATATATATATATATAAATATATATATATATATATATATCATATTTGTAGTACCCACTCCTTGGGCTTTGGATAATCTTCTTCCAGGAGAGGCGAAGATGTGTAGGGTATGCCACATGCTTTCTGTGTCTAGATTCTCATGGTTGGATGATTCTACTCTCATAAAATAGGTAGGAAAGACTCGACGAGAAGTTCATATTAGCACTGTTTCTATCTCCTTGGGTTTAGATGAGATTACTTCAGTCTCTAGTTGGATTGATCTGTACTCTTTTACTATACATTTTTATATCTACTGCTTCCCTCTTTAGTACCTCACTTTTTGTTCCCTTGAGCCTTCAGGGCATCATACTAAGTATTTTTATACTCACCCCTACTTGGGATTTTCTCGCACTCAATGTTCCCTTGAAGATGATAGACAGGTTGATCATGACTTCAGAGGATCATAGGGACATGGGGTGATTGGACCACGTGCGGTGGTCATAGCTTGGGATCTAGGAGTGGAGCTCTCTCAGATGTTATACATTTCCACCTCTTACCGGGTTGTTTCAGTTTTCTGGTTGGGTGTGTATTTTTCCCCTTTCCCTTTCAGTTTACTTTTCTGTACTTATACTGTTTAGAGGTCGATGCATATTTATGGTTTATATATATAGTAGTTTTGTATCTTGTTTTCCTTTCCCTCTATGATTCTACATCGAGTTGGCTACATGTGTGTGTACAGGTACATATACAAAGGCCTCCTCGAGTTTATTATTCCTTCGGCACTAGTCACCAGCCCCTAGCCTATTGAGGTAGGCTTGGGGTAGTTGTGGCTTAAGCACCAGTACGGGTCGGGTTGTGACAAAGTGATATTAGAGGTGGTTCATTCCTTGGGATGTTTAGACAATCCTTAAAAAAGAATTAGTTTAGTTTTAGGGAAACTATTTCAATGTGTCTCGAGAGCGGCTCCTAGTCCATGGAGTACAGTGATGGTGCGGCGGATGACGTAGCCATTCACCAGGACCCTGAATACCCGCTTTTAGACTCAGCGTACTGAGACATTTGTTGTAGGGAACATTTGTAAATACATCATGTAGGATTGAGTCTTTGAATATTCTTCTTGAGTTGGATCCCCATCATTGTTGATATATATATATGCTTATTTGACCGTGGTACTCCTTTATCAGATTTAGGATGCCTCTGCGATGACATCCATCTAGGATACTAGCTATAGTTTGTGAAAACGATTTTGTGAGTGATGAGGCCTTAGTTCAGGATCCATAATATGATTAACCTTTCCCCAGGAGGGAATGTAGCAGCACCTCCACTGGTGGAGCGGTAGTTAGTATCGGCATTGTAGGCCAATGATGAGCGTAGATTGAGCGCACTTCGTGAGTTCCAGCATTCGATACCACTGAGGTTCTGCAGTGATCCATACCCACAGGCAGTGAAGGTTTGGATAGATTTGGTAGTTCACCTCTTTAGGCTTGTTCAGACACTGATAGATTATATGGTGGCTTTAGAAGCCAGTCTTTTTCCACGGAGCAACTTGGCATTGGTAGAGCCAGGTTACTTAGATGTAGAATGAGTTGTTACTCTCATGGTATGACTTTCATCAGCTATTTTTTGAGGATTACTACCCCTACTGTTTATGCTCCGTATGGTTTCAAGAGTCACTAGAGCTTCAGTGGGGAGGGATGGCGGTGGGTGAGTATGTGAATAGGTTCATAGACCTTACTCTGTACTCTTTGGACATGGTCCACGATGACAACTTCCGGGCACGAAAGTTTGAGAAGGGTCTCCATAGAGGAGAATAACACCAGCGTAGTGCCCTTGTGCATCCTCACCTATCACGGGGTGCTGGATCAGGCACTGGTGACATAGTTCTTTCTGTCAGAGGGCCACCAGTTGGCCTATTTTGGCAGTGGGTGTAATAGAGTTGGGATGTCTTCCGCAGCTAGCGGACGTCAGTTGGCAAGCGCTCGACATAGGTGGACCCCCCTTGATAAGACTCAGGAACATGGTCAGGGACAAAATAGAGCACTGGGGAAGCCCTGGATGGGACAGTTCTATGCTTGTGATGGGAGAGGTCACATGGTATGAGAATACTTGATCGGATGTGCTGAGCTTTCCAGGCAGTTGGTAGATGCACTGCCATGATAGAGGTAATATCGTGACCAGGGATCTCCTAGGTGAGGATAGGGTGGTACTTAAATAGACAGTGATGGAAAAAGAGAAGTAATAAATGTGGTTGGTGGATGACATTGTGAGGTCCTTCCACCACTACTAGGCGGCCCACATCAGGCTTAGGGAGCTAGCGGCTGGGGCCGAAGACAACTGCATGCTATGGATGTCTATAATCCTGCAGCTCATGAGATGATAAGAGGTACACTCTATGTATTTTATACCTTCTTTAGTAGAATTTTTTAGACACTACGTGAGGTAATCCTTTCTTCCAAATCCTTACTCAAGGATTAACCAAGGGTGACATGGGGCATCGGTGAAACCCTGTGTCAGTGTTGTTCAACGTAGCTTTGAATGCATGAGAAAGAGGGGTTATTCCACCACTGAGGCATGTTTTTATGACATGATCAAAACCATGAGGGAAATTCAGTGCCACCCAAAGAGGATAGTATCTAGGTGTTGTAGATGAATCTCTCTGACTTTTGTGTTTGTGGCGGGGTTATATAGTGGAGTGTTAGAGCAAGTCTTGGATTTTCCAGTGGATTATTGTTTCTTAACCTCCCTTTGCTTGAGGTTGCACTAGTGGGTTTGGCAGAGTGATGATTTTTGGGTTTACTCTCCTTATAATAGGGGAAAAGACGTGAGAGGTATGACATATAATCTCCATGTATAGACTCTTGTGGTTGGATGAGTTTTCTCACCTGCCCTGTTCATTGGTACCTTGCATGCTCAAAATAAATCTTGATACTGTTATCTTGTACAGGTTGAGGTGATTAAAACCCCATAAAAAGAACTATATGAATCATTATGTGGTTCTGGTAGTGGTAGTCTTAGCCCTGTGAATGTGGAGAAGCTACCTTCTGAGAGAGAGTTTTGTAGTTTTCTCAGACCCCCAGTGTCTCAAGTGAATCTTCACCCATAAAGACTTGAACCTGAGATGGTAGTGCTGGTTGAAATTCCTATAGGACTATGAATTCAAAGTAGTCTATGCTAGGAAAAGTGGAAACATTATAGAATATTCCCTTAGCAGGAAATCCCAGGCTCTCCAGGTGTGGGAAGTTTCGTAGTAGTTAGCTTCCCTATAGCTGGCCCTAGTGAAGCAGGAGCTTAAAAAGTTTCTTCAGTCAATGGTGTTGACCCCTTCTATTCTCGAGCATGTTAGAGAGTCTCGGTTGGGATGAATCGACTATGAAATCTTGCATGAACAGATATTCTTGGGTGTTTCACCAAATGGACATTATAAAGGAGGGAATAAAGAGACCCTGTTCTAGGGAAAAAATGTGATTCTAGTCATGACGTGGAATGTAAAGGTTTGACCAAGTATGTAAACCATCCCTTGAGTTTCTTTGGGCTGCTCGAAATCGTGCAAGAGATGGCGAGGTTTCCTACCACCTTTCCCTACCTCCAATAGTTTGAGTGGGCGCACGACATCTTCCACATGTTGCAACTCATGAGATATGTGCATGTTCTTACACACGTCATCAAAATGAGCATACCTTATGAGTACGAACCATACCTTTTGTTCATGTGTTGTGCCAGCATGGTGATGTGCATGTTTTTCTGGGAGAGGGCGAGCCAGATGTGAGCTCAGTATCCTAAGTTTTTTTCATATTTTTTCTTTTTAGGGATAAAAATCTTGAAGGAGGTAATAATTTAGAGACCCATTTTTCACCTTGTAAGAATTTTTAATATTTCTACATATATTTCCAGAGCTAGGTGCTAATACTTCATGCAATTCTGAGACCCAGTGTGCTCAGAATAAATTCTACGAAAATATTAAGTGTTTTTGTACTATTCATGCAACGAAAACGGGATATCTATTAAATGGTTGATCAAATCAGAAATATGAGACCACATTTGGGTCCAAAATGTGGTTTTACCCTAAGAGATACATAAAATATGTCGGTGTGGGACGTTCGGACCCCTTGCTCATAAGTGGTATATTAAATGTTTGAATTAATTTATTAATTCATTCATTTAATAGCTCAAACCCAAATAACTATAAAATGGTAAATCAGATTAGAAATTAGAGGTCATGGTTGAGTCCTAAGCATGCCATTTAACTTAGGAGGGGTATAAGTTTTGTCCGTGCAAGGCTCCTATAGAAGAAGTCCTAGAGGGAAAAACTGTAAATAAAATAATTGAATTAAATTGTTTTATTTGAAACACTACTTTGAATAACTTCCAAATGGGGACACAAATTGGAAATCCGAGACCACTGTTGAGTTTGTAGCATGGTGGTTACCCTAGGGATGACCTTAGTTGGGAGGGGGTGGGAGATTTGGATTTTTCATCCATTGGAAGTTTCCTATAAATAGGAGGTTAGAAGAATGAGCCATGGTTGACTCATTTCTCTCTCTGATGGCGGAGCTTTGGCCGATGGTGATTCGATGTCCGAACATCATAATATCACAACAAAACTTTAGACACTAATAGATCAGAGTGCAAAGAACACAACGGTGGAACCAGATTCAAGGTAGGATTTCTATTTCGAATTTTACAGCCCCTCGGTTGAATGTTTTGTTGTCATTTTTGACTTTTTTTTCATTTTTTCTTCTATGGAATACCATAACTATGAAAAAAACAACGACCATTGTCTATTTCAATTTCTGATTACTCGTTCTTTGCATTATTTATCACAAAACTTTTTTTATTGCACAAACTACCTTCGATCTTGGAGTTGGACCCATATTTGTGAAGCCGTTGACTCAAGGAGTCCCGATGTGTGCTCGGGTTTGAGTTTCGGGTGCCAGAGGAAGCACAATGGCGAGAAGAAGCAGTGGTTACATTAAGACATGCTGAAACTTCAACGGATCATCAAATGGAGGTTGGAGATGTGAAGGGCTCATCCTAGGGAGTCCATATCTGGTCCCATATCGTAATTTGGATTGCTGGGGTGATCCTAGTGGTCCACAAAATCTTTCTAGAGGCGTGTTCCGATGAGGGGTGCTGGAGGGCGATGAAGCACAGTGGATGGTGGAAAAGACCAGGAAGATGCCAGTGGAGCTGCAGCGGCATGGTGGTTCGAGCTGGACTGGCTGGTTCGGGCCGATCCAGGCCGGTTCGGACAGGGGTTTTTAATAAAAACCCCATATCTTTCAATTTGGGGGTCCGTTTTGCATACCGTTTGCAGCCATAGGATCCTTGCTCTGTGGTGGAACTTTTGAGGCCATTTTGATATCTTTTTGTCCCAGTCTTGAGGCTCATTGATATGAAATGTCTATTTTTAATAATAATAATATAATCATTATTATTCAATGATCCTTGTACCATACATAACTTCTGCGTCCAACATCTGATTGATGCATTGTGAGAGGCATTGTGACCCTAGAGTTGAGGCGTAATTTTCAAGGCTGATTTTTGGATCTTAAAATGAAATAGTGTTGTGGGCCCCATGAGGCCCATTTCAAGCGTTTGCGATGAAATGTGACCTTTTCACTGGGTATCTATTTTGGATGATCGAGTAGTCAAACTTGTGTGTTTTCTCATGAGGATCGAAATAATGTAATCTTCCTGACTACATTTGAGGCTGAGGCATTGGCCTCACAAGATGCCTTTCGAGTGTAATGTAGCCTTTTACAACTTCTCCATCAGTAGTCTATTTGGGGAAAGTGAATAGTGTAACTAGCATGTTTTTTTCACAAGGATCACAATGGTGTGATCCATTTGGATGGGCATAACCTTTTTTTGATTGGTAGTGACTGAGCACCGATTGGGCGTTTGCGGTGAAAAACTACCTTTTCACTGGATGTATGTTTTGGATGAATGAATAGCCGATCCCGTGTGTGTTTCCGAGGGGATCAAAATCATGTAATCCATATGATGTGTTTCAGGATGGAGGTGTGGGACCCATGGGGCCCTATTTTTGTGCAGCGTGGTGGAATGCAGTTAGTTTACCGGAAGTCCATTTCGGGAAAATGAATAGTCGATCCTATGTGATTTTCTACAAGGACCACAATGTTATAATCTGTTTTGTTATCCAAGATTGTTTTCAAGAGGAATGTTGGTATAATTATGTTTTTCCCTTCGGATCAGTAACAATCAACATGCACTCATCAGCCTTTTGGCTAGAGGTGCCATGTACTCTGGGAGTACACTGGCACACCTAGTGGGTACTAGTTCACAGTTTAGTACCCGAGTATGGACAGGTACACAGACAGATAATGAGGTGGGATCACACATCATGTGAGCCCCACACGTGCCATTTATCACTTTATGAATCTTCTACCTCTCGTTTCACTTTCTTAAGAACTTAGATTTTGGCCTGTAAGTAGCCTATCTGGAGTGTTTTTCTACATAGAACATGATGGTGACATCCGTAGTGGCTTTCTAGGTATGCTGATAGATGTTCTGAGTGCGATTTCTATATGAGGTAACACTTGATGTTCTGGGCGTGATGCCTATCTGAGGTTATGCTCAATGGAGAAAGTGATTAAAGTGATGTTTTTAGAACCACCAAAGTAATACCGACTTATCCTCCAGTATGACTGGGCAGTGAGGTTCATTGTTTACTCTTCCGGGCTTACCCTATAACATGGCTGGGCAGTGAGGTTCTCCGTTCTCTTTTTAGGGCTTACCCTCCAGTGCGGTTGGACAGTGAGGTTATCTGGTTACTCTTTATATACTTACCCTCCAGTTGGGATGGGTAGTGAGGTTTGTCATTTACTATTTCGAGCTACCCTCAAGCTAGGCTGGGTAGTGGGTTATCCGATGACTCTTCTGAGTATACCCTCTAGTGGGTATGGGAAGTGGGTTCACGATTTTGTAACACAATCTCTCGACTCTACATTATAGTGAAGAGACATTCTTGAAATGAATTTGGAATTTCAAGAAAGAGGGGTGATTTTTCCACCAAGACTCATCATTATGATGTGATTAAAACCATGTAGGCAAGACAGACCCGCCCAAATCAGATAGTATCAAGGTGCGGTGATTGAGACCCTTTGACTTGTAGTTTAGGGAAGACAAGTGGGATGCTGGGCATCGGTGATGGTTACTTATGGAACCATTGGCTACTCTTTTCCTAGACTGATCTAGTGATATATAGATCCCCTTACTCTCTCATTTGGGATTATTTGGTTGAGCATATATATATATATATATATATATATAATATTTGCAGTACCCACTCCTTGGGCTTTGGTTGTTCTCCTTCCAAGAGAGGTAAGGATGCACAAGTTATGCCACGTGCTTTCTGTGTCTAGATTCTTGGGTTTGGAATAGTCTACACTCCCACTATAGGCAGTGAAGACTCGATGATAAGTTTATGTTCTCACTGTTTCTATATACTTATGTTTGGATGAAATTAATTCACTCTCTAGTTGGGTTGAGCTATACTATTTTACTGTACCTTGTTATATCTACTGCTTCCCTCTTTAGTACCTTACTTGTTTCTCCCTTGAGCCTTCGAGGCATCCTACTGAGTATTATTATACTCAACCCTTCTTGGTATTTTCCGTCACTCGGTGTTCCCTTGTAGATGAAATACAGGTTGATCGTGACTTCAGAGAAGCATAGGGATACAAGGTGCTTGGACCGCGCGTAGTGGGCATAGTTTCGGATCTAGGAGTAGGGATCTCTCAGCTGTTCTACTTTTCCATCTATTGCTGGGTTGTGACACTTTTCTGGATGGGTGTGTATTTTTCCCCTTTTTCTTTCATTTTACTTTTCTATACTTGTACTATTTAGAGGTCGATGCATATTTGTGGTTTATATATATAGTAGTGTTGTATCTTTTTTTCCTTTCCCTCTACACTTTTTCATTGAGTTAGATGCGATTGTGTGTACAGGTACTTAGGGAAAGGCCTCCCCGAGTTTGTTATACCTTCACCACAGGTTTCCAGCCCCTGGCCTATGAAGGTGGGCTTGGGGTAGTTACAGATCGAGCCCTGGTACAGGTTGGGTCATGACAATCAAGGCATAATAAATATCTAACCTAGTATATAAAATATCATACTTGCATGTCCCAATCTTTTACATGTATGAAATCCTTTCCATCCTTTTTCTTTTATCAGGTGTTTGAGGATAAATTTTTATGGAAAGATTAATTCCACATAACATTAGAAAAAAATCCCCTCTTTGATTGTTCCATATTGAATATATTTAGTATCTTGTCAATATATACACCTTGACTTATGCTAAGTAGCCTCCAGGATCTCTCACAGTAGATCTTGATCCCAAGAATATAGGTTTCTTTACCTAAGTCCTTTATAGAGAAGCATTTATTAAACCAAGATTTAACAGAATGCCAGAATAGTATTTCATTTCCAATAAGTAATATGTAATCAACATATATTATTAATAAAATGACTGAAATTCCACTAAATCGCTTATAGATACAAGTATTTCATTCATTCTTTATGAAACCAAATTTTATTATGGATTCATCAGATCAAGTGATACTTATTTCAATCCATAAATGAGTCTTTATAACTTTTATAACTTTTTAGTAACCTTTGTAGTCATAAACCCTTCGATTTGTGTCATATAGACATCCTCTTAAAGGTTCTCATTAAGGAAAGTTGTTTTTAAATCCATTTTACAAATATCATAGTTATAAAAATCCAAGATGGAAAGCATAATTTTGATGGATTTTAGTATTGAAACTGGTGAAAAAGTTTTATCATAGTCTATGCCTTTATGCTATTTAATCCCTTTTTAACTAGTCATGCCTTATAGGTACTGAATGGTCCATCCATGTCTAGTTTCTTCTTTAATACCCATTTAAAACCAATGGGATATATGTACACAAGAGGATCTACCAAAATCCAGACTTGGTTCTAGTACATGGAATCCATTTTTGAATTTATATCTTATTACCATTTGGAAAATCTATGCCAATTACTACTTCCTTATAGGATATAGGATCATTATTATCAACTAATAATAATTCACCATCCTTGGTTACTAGGTAACCATAGCGTTCTAGTTCTTTAACATTTCTTTTACTCCTACATAGTACTTGTGTCTTCATAACTTCTTCTTCTATGGGTCTTTGGGGAATTTGTTCCAGTGGCAACTCTTATTCATATTGATCCTAGCATTCATTGAATCCAATATCACTCCCACTATCTTTTTTAGAGATGTTCTCCATATCAAGGAATATGGTGTGTCTTTCCACTATTACCTTTTTGTCTGTAGGGTTGTATAAAAAGTACACTTTTTTCCTTGGGGTGAAAGTTTGTTACTTGAAGAGGATTTAACAAATGCTTTGTGACCCCATACATATAAATTTGAAAACATGAGTTTTCTTCCATTACAAATTTCATATGGAATTCCACTTATCAATTTAGTTAGAACTTGGTTTAGTATATGTGATTATGTATATAATTCATTTCTCCGAAAGGATAATGGAAGGCTCACATGAATCATCATTGATCTCACAATCTCTAACAAGGTGTGGATCTTCCTTTTATTTACACCTTTCCATTGAGGTGTATAAGGAGGCGTGAGTTGAGATTGAATCTCAAACTCCCATAAAAAATCAATGAAGTTTTGATTAAGATATTCTCCATCACATTATAAGAAATATTTCTTAATATTATTACCAAGGTGGTTCTCAACTTAATTCTTGTATTCTTTGAATTTATTAAAATAATCTGACTTATACCTCATAAAGTAGACATATCCATATATAGTAAAATAATTAGTAAAAGTCATAAAGTATGAGTACCCACCCTTTGATTCAACAAGAAACAGTCTACACACTCCGATGTGAGAAAATTCAAGAAAATCTTTGGCCCTATCACTTTTTACACTAAATGAGGATTTGGTCATTTTTCCTTGTAAACATTAATGACATACACCAAGTGGTTTTAGTTCAAAGGAATCTAAATATCCAATTTTTTGTAATTTATTCAAAATTCTCTCATTTACATGACCTTTTTGATGATGTGAAATTTAGCTGTGGTATGATTCATGTGAAGTAGTTTTATTATCAATTTCCAGTACTTGGTTCATGTAATCCAACATATAAAGACTGTTATTTAAATGTTCCTCATCATAACAACTCATTTCATTATAAAATAAGAAACATTTATTCCCAAATTTGAAAATAAATCCATCTGTATCAAGTATAGATATATAAATAATGTTTTTGGTAACATGTGTCTCATAATAAAAATATCTTAAAACCAAGATTGTTTTGGTTGACAATGCGAGGTGGTATTCCCCGATAGCCACAACAATAATTTTGGATCTGTTGGCTGCTTTTAGATCTACCTCCCCTTATCCAATATTTTTGAATCTACTTTCTTTCTATATTTTGAATACATATATGATCTCCATAATCTATATCTAATTCCCAATTTATATAAATATATAAATTTTACTCAATAAAAAATGCACCTGAAGATTCCCCTTACTTCTTTACCTAGGTGTGGGTTTTCTTTTAGTGACCATTCTTGCTACATGTGAAATATACAATATATTATTCCCTTGATCTCCCCTTGACCTTTCTCTTCTTGTAAGAGCATGAAAAATATTTGGTCTTAGATATATTCACTTGGTATTTCTATTTATTCATCATAAGGATGAAAGGATTTTCTTGCTTCATCTCCTTATCAACTTGGAAAAGAATAGTGAGTAGATCTGGGAGAGACTTCTCAATGTTTTTCATATTAAAATAAATAACAAGGTTATAGAAGCTCTAAGGGAGTAATGAAAGAATGATATTAGCGTGTAGTTAATTAGGAAATTTAAACCCTATAACCTCTAGGTGCTCAATATAGTAAATAAGTTTGACTACACTAGGCATAACTATATAACCCTCTCTAATATTACTTTGAATGATCACCTTGGATATCTCAAACCTCTATTTTATTTCTCTCTCTTGGTATAAACCATAGAGATGATCGAGTATGTTATAAGAATCCATGTTTTCATGAGACTTCATGAGTTCAATAGACATAGATGAAATCATTAAACACTGAACTTTGACCAAATCATTCAGGTTTTTATCATACACATTGAACTCTTTATCACTTTAATCCTTTACAAGTGGATTAGGTAGCGAGGATTCTAGCACATAAGATTTTCATTCATGGTGAAATACATACTAAGGGCATTTGTACCATTCCAGGAATTTACTACTAGTAAGGATATGATCTTTCTCCAACATTGATCTCATAGATAATGTGAAGGATTAATTTTACATTATTTTATAATTATAAAACGTTATATTATTATAAATTTTATTGATTAAAAATTTTATGTGTAACATAAAGAAATTAATTTTATTAAGTCTCCCACTATTTTATCAAGTACCAATAGCCCTCAACATTAAACTCATAATGTCTAATTGTTAGGACATTATAGTGGTAACGATCCACATTCCCCTTCACATAACCCCCCCAAAAGTTCGTTAATCTACACGAAGGAATTTAGGTAGGCCTATCTTTTCCAGTAGTGGGCTTGCAACTCCTTGATCTTTTGAGTGGATTACCCAATCTTAAAATCTTAACTTGGATTTCCTTGACACTTACCTCCAAATTAAAACAAGTATATCAAGTGATACTCCTCTTGATGAAAAATGGTTAAGTCAAACCAAAACCATTATAAGAACCCCCTTATAAAAGTAAGTGTCCTAATAAGGGTTGGAAAAACATGTAGTTTTATTAGTTTTATTCATAATAAAGTAAAGGAAAAAAATAAAACTCAATATATATTTTATTGATTTTATTTATTATGCACAAATTTTATATTGTTCTATCTTTTACATGTATTTTTAATATTAAGTGGATTTTACTTAAGTGATTAACCATGTTTTTGAAGATCCTCTATAATGTTTTCTTTTTTAATAAAGTTTTGTTTTTGTTGAAAACTAAATTTTTGTAAATCATGTTATTATAAAATAGGTGAAAGTTATTTAATGAGTTTATTGAGTTACTAAAAAGAAAAAAGTTATACACTCCATATGTAAGGAACGTTTGGAAGTTGTATAACATTAAAAATTAAAATAGATGATGTATTTTTGATCTCAATGTTCTCAAAATCATAGAAAAATTCATAATAAAAGCTTTCAATGAAAAGTGAATGTTATATTTTTCTAGGCATGGTTTTTTCGGACATAAAGAATCAGATGAATCTTCTGATGAAAAATACCAGATAGAAAAAAATCAAACAAATTGTTTTTAAATGTTGAAGTGATCAGGCTTATATTTCTAAACAAATTTCTCCTAACAAAGAAAATGAAAGAGATCATGAAGTTTGAAGTAGGTAAAGTTCAATGTAGTATAACATTGCTGCTGATCAAACACATTCTCCAAGAATAATTTTCAAAGAAAGTTTTTTTAAAAATTCCATTTGTGAAAATAATTGATTTAATGAAAAATGTGTAAAGATGTAGATTTTGGTTTTTAGTCAAACCAATAAGGCAAAGGTTTTTACTAGAAGATATGACCTTGCAATATTAGTTATCAAAAAAAAAAAAAATAGATCAGACTTATATAGAGGATAGACTAGACTGGATGATGGATATCAGATGGATTAGATAATAAGTATAGGATGAATATCATTAGACAAATAATTTGTAAGAATATCTAAAGTTGTGGTCACTAAGTTTTTATGGTTTGAAAAAATGAGGAAGAAATACAAAGTGAATGATGTAATCATATTTGAATATCTAATAAAAGAAAGGGGGGTTATTTTTATAATTGGACACAAATATCTGGATTCAAATCTCTAGATTTAGAGCATTGAACAAACCTTTATGGAAAAATATGTGAGAGAAAGTTTACAGTTTCTTCATAAAACAAAAGTTGATTAGTTGAATAGAGTTGCTAAAAGACTCATGCAGAAGGAAGTAGAAGAGTTCATGTTTTAAATTATAAAAATTATCCAAACAAAGAAAATGTTAAAAAGGTTGAAGTTGCTACCAAATAGTTGTTATAAGAAACTTAATTATTTAGAATCTTCAATAATGTAGTCAACCATATTCAGTTAGTTTAGAGGAATATACAGAGGTAGAAGATGAGTTTTTGGGATGAAAACTCATATGAAGTTTGAAGATTAGAGTTTTTTTATAGTCTATATAAAGTTAGATTTCTTGTGAAGTATTCAAGTATAAGATAAGAAACAAATACTAGAATGAATCAATGTTTTTTATTTATGTGGGTCAATAAAAGCAGAAAGATGAAGAGAGATTCATAGAGAGTTATAGACAGTGAAGTTCTAGAAAATCAATTTCCAAACAAAAAATTTGGTGGAACTTTGTAAAGTTATTATTTAATTTAGGTTGAGAATTCTAAAATTCTGAAAAATTCAAGAAGATTTGGGAAAACACCAAAAGAGTTGAGAATATTTTAGAAGTTATCAAATGATGTTCAAATATCTAATAAATTGAGATTTGTGAATTTGGGTAAGCATAAAAACTTTTTAGGTTTCCCGCCATTACTATTTCTGGAGCATCAATAAATATAGATGAAAAGTACAAATATAATCATGAATATTCAATTATTAATAAAAGATAAAATGATGTATATTTAGTTTTAGAACTAAGTTTCCAATATAGGTTGTGTTTTGTTTTGAAGAAGAGTTTCTCGACTAGGGATTCGATCAAAAGATCAGACTGATCATTGTTCACGGATAGAGGAGATCTAATAGAGTTTTGAGAAGAAGTTTTTGAGGAACTAAGTTTTCTAAACAAACATAATAGAGGTTTTTTAAAAGGAATATATTGATAAAAGGTGAAATAGGCAGAGATTACCAAACAAAGGATTTCTGGATTGAGAATATTAGACTCAGTCTCACCAGAGAGAGTTTCTGGACAGATTGATGGAGTAGTTTAAACATAGTTACATATTTTGTTGTGGTACAAATTATCATGAACCAAACCTAACCATGGATCATGCTGTAACTAACCCAAGACTACCTCCATAGACTATGGGTGGCGATAAGTTTCAAAAATAATATCTTAAATGGGAGGCCTTTTCCTAATGTACTTGTATGCACACACCTGACCATCTGGATATAGTGGTATAGAGGAAAAATAATAAAAGGTACAAAATATAAAAATTAAATCAACCATGAAGAACCTCTATGATGTACAAGAGCATGAAAATGAAAAATTGAAAAATAAATGGGAAAAATACACACCCAACAAGGAATATTTCCCAACATGAAAAAACTAGAAAGTAAGATATTAGCTGATGATCTCTAAGCTATGACCACCGTACACAGTCCAAAGCACCTAATATCCCTAAGATCCTTTGAATTCATCAATTAACTATCTATCATTTGGATAATACACAACATGTGTTGGAAAATACCATATAGGGGTGAGTATATACATACCCAGCAGGACGTCATGAAAGTTGAAGGGGGAGCAGTAAGAGATACAATAGGAATAAAATTACAATAGATAATAAACAAGATGAAAGTCAACCCAAATAAAGAGAAAGAGTAACCTCATCCAAGAATAAGGTGATCAACAAGGTGTGTAGATGTACAACACATTGATTCTTTTTCACCCATAGTAGGAGAGTAACCTCATCCAACCATGAGAATCTAAACACAAAAAGAACATGTCATACCCCAAATGTATTCATAACATATGGTAGGAGAGTAAACAAATACAAAGGTATGGATACAAAAGTATATATATATTCTTATAAAAAGAGGCCCAAAGGAGAGAGTGAATAAATCACTATATCATAGATCATCCCATGAAAAGGGTCACCATTAGTTCAAAAATTCCAACAATAATGCCCAATATCTGATGCGTCTTCCCAGAAGTAACTGTGTGGATGCCCACACCTCACCACTATGCCGCACAGTCAAGGGGACAAAAACTCCAAGGAGAGGACTTGTGCACTAGTGCATTAGGGGGGTTTCACTTTATAAGTATTTTTAGAGGACTTGCACCCTGATGTGTCATGGGGGTTCCACTCTGAAGGTTGAGGACCCAAACCCATATGTGACACGGGGTTATACTCTAGTGTCATGAGGACCCACACCCTATCTGATAGGGGGTTCTACTTGGTAGATAGGGTACCTTCTCCCAAGATTATGGGGGGGGGGGTTCACTCTATTATCATGAGGACTCGTACCCTATACAATAGGGTGTTCCACTCAGTAGATAGAGGACATGTTCCCAAGATGATGGGGGGGGGGGTGACTCTATAGTTCAAGGACCTGTGCCCAAGATGATGCGGGGAGGGTCCACTCTATAATTAGACTCATGACTTGGTGTAATAGGGGGGGGGGGTTCCATTCTAGTCATCAAGGAACCATTCCCTATCTGATAGGGAGGTTCCACTCAATTGGTAGAGGACCCTCACCCAAGATGGTTGGGGGTTCCACTCTTAGGTCAATGGTGATCTTCTTCCTAATCACTGACATCATCAGAAATTGCATCAATAAATGTCATGCCTATAACATTACACATCATATCCAAAAATCCAAAATAGATGGAACCATCATTTTATATGTGAAAAAACACTTAGGATAGGCCACTCACAGGACAAAACATGAGTTCAAATGAAAGAAATAAGAGATCTTGAAGTTTTCTAAAAAAGAACCAAGGGGTACATAGCATGTGAGGGGAACCACATAACGTGTAGTCCTGTTCTATCACCTGGAAATTCCCCTGGAGGTATAATAATCACCAACCATGTAGGTATACATGATGAGTAGGGGGAATATACGGTGTACTCATGCCACTCGGAGTCCCACCCATGTTCTTGTCCATGTCCATGTATCCATCCCATATCTATGTACTCAAGCCATGTATGTGTACTTTAGAAAACAGTGTGCCTCTGGTCATGTATTCTCACATGTGTTCCTTCCCATATACCCCACCACATGGCTCTTCTACTCAGGGAAGCAGTACATGGTGTGTATGAGGGATACACACCATGCCATTCTTATAAATTCCCAAAACCCTAGCCGCCACTGCATCGGGCCTGACACGTCGTGTGTTCTTAGAACTACATGGAATGTAATAAGGATTTATCTAGAAAATAAGTTATATTTATATTATTATAGATCTAGCCTCATTTTCTTTATATATCTCCTCCATTCCTCCCAAAATCGAAGGGGAAGCCCCTGATTCATTGATTCTATCCATTATTTTTTGAAAATCTAATTCTGATTTCATCTGCCTGATCCTTCATCATTATATATACTTCCAGTCAGTATCAAAAATTTATTTTAGTCTAAGAATCAATAAATAAATCACCTAAAACCTAAAACACCTCTATTCACATTTATGATTCATCATTCTATTCCACACACATAGATTTTTCACGATTTCGAGGGTTCGATCGGGCTCAATACCACCCAACAATGTCGAACCGGGACTACAGGTCCAACAAGTGAATAATGTAAAGAAATTGTAGGAGGAAAGAAAAATAATAAATGTTTATCTATAATTTCCAAGAGTTATTGTACACTGATCAAGAATGAGAATATCTTGGGTTAGAAAACAATTATATAATCAATTTAATCGATACATATACGCATGCCAAGGTTCAATAAATGGCACAAATCATAAAAGGAATGATTCTGATAAATAAATTTAAAAAAAATGGGTAAAATAAACAAATTGATGAGTCTTACCCAGAGATTAGATTATTCATTATTGAATAACACACTCACCAATGAATGGAAGAAGTAGCTTCATTCCCTGTGCTCTGATCTTCTCGGACCCAGAGATTCATCCTCATCGGAATTCAATTCACCAAAAGAAGGTATAAAGAAGAAGCTCTTGATGGTCCTAGGGTTATGAGGCTAACCCTAGGAATAATTTCATAGAGGTATTCTTATAGAAGTATTATTAAGTCAAATAAATAAATAAATCAAATAAATCAAATTAATTAACCAACTGAACGCATTGATAACTAGTTAGATTTTCAAACACCCCACATCGACCAATTTTAGGTCGTGCCTAGAGTAAAAAAATGCATTCTGAACTCAATTGTTGTATAATATTTCTAATTTAATCTCCCATTTAAGATTTATCTTGATTTCTTTAAGAAACTACATGTGTGTAATATAAAATATATTTAATATTTTTATAAAATTAATTCTAGGCATACTGAGCCTCAAAATCACACACCATCTCAATACTTGGCTCTAGAGATATATATAAAAATATTTAAAATTATAATAAGGGAAAAATGGGTTTCTATATCATTCCCTACAAGATTTTCATCCCCTAAAATAAAATTTAAACAAACAACTTGGGATACTGAGCTCGAATCAGACTCTCCCTCTCCCAGGAGATCTCCTGCACATTCATGTGCTGCCACAACACATGAACCAAGGGAATCATAGTTCCATGTAGGGTACTATCCTATTGATCCTTGATCCCCAAAAGGTGCTATGAATAAGTGTCTCTATCCTCAATTATAACTCACCCCAATTGATGTCGTGCATGAGGTCGTACACATATCTCCTTAGCTGCAACACTTGGGAGACATCATTCACCCACTCTAGCTACGGGTGTAGGATGAGGTGGTAGGAAACCTTGCCAACACTCTACATGATCTCAAATAGCTCGATGAACCTTAGGGACATATTACCTCACCAGATGAATCTCCATTATCCTTTTTGTGGGGAGAATATCTGGAAAATGTGGTCTCCCTTCTCAAAATCCAAGGTCCTATAAAGACAATCTGTATAAGATTTCTTTTTTTCTATAGGCCCTCCTCACCCGCTCACGGATGACCTGGACCTTGTCCATCATCACACACACCAACTTTGGACCCACAAGAGATGTCTCACCAATATCTACAAGGGTGGCATACATGGTCTCCCATACAGGGCTTTAAAAGGTACTATGCTGATGGTAGAGTGATAGCTGATATTTTACACAAACTCTACTAAGGGAAAGTGATCCTCCCAACTCTGGACAAAGTCTATCATACAAGACCTCAACATATCCTCCAACACCTAGATAGTGTGATCAGTCATCCCATATGTTTAGGGGTGAAATTTTATTCTCATCCTTATCTGGGTCCTAAATTCATTATTTATAACCCTTCAAAACCATGATGTAAACCATGTTTCATGATTAGAGATAATCATATAGGGAACCCCATGGAGATGAACAATCTCCCGTACATACATCTTTCCCAAGCTCTCCACCGAACTCTTCTCCCTGCCAGTAAGGAAGTGTTCTGACTTCAGGATTTGGTCAACTACCACCTAGATGATGTCATGGACCTTTTCTATTCTTGGAATACCTGTACCAAAGTCCATGGATATGTTGTCCCACTTTCACTTTGGGATCTCAAGGGGATGCAATAAACCTGCCGTAACCTGGTGTTCAGCCTTCACTTGTTGATAGGTGAGGCACCTAGAGATGAACTCAACGACACTCCATCTCATGTTGAACCACCAAAACTACCATTGAAGGCATCTATACATATTCCCACACTGATATGTACAACTAGAGGATAAGTGTGGAACTCTCAAATCACCTCCTCCCGCATCACGATTGGGACCACCGATTGTCCCTAGAAAAGGATGATGTGATTATCTCCTTTAGAATATCCATTTGGCGAGTCTTCTATTTGTTATCTAGTCATGAAATACCTCAAATTCGATGTATCTTATATGGTACTCTCTCACATGCTCAAAAGTGCAAGAGTAAACACCATCAATTGAAGAAAAGTTGCACTCTCTTGCTCCACCAGGGCCAACTACAAGAAATCCAACTGCTCAAAATCCTCATATACCAAGTGATACTAGAACTTTCTACCAAGGGAATATGGTAATACGTTTCCCTTCCCTATAATATATACTATATCAAAGTCATAGTCCTGAAGAAACCCCAACCAACACCACTATATCAAGTTCAAGTCACTCTACGTGAATATGTACCTAAGACTCTGATGGTTTGAGTCAACAAAAAATCACTCCCCCAGAAGGTAGTGCCTCTATATATTTAGGTTGAAGACTAAAAATTCCAGTTCTAGTCATGAGTTACATAGCTATACTTGTGGGGGTATCAAATGCCTCAACATGTATATGATAACTGAATACCGATACATCAATCATCCAACCAACACCATCTCCTGTGTTATCACAATACACTATGAACTCCACACCTTGCTCTGTTAGTCTCAGCATCAGAGCACTTTTCAGCCTCAACCTCAACTCCTAGAAGGCTCTCTATCATTTCTCATTCTAGTGAAATGGATTCCCTTTCCACATCAGGGTGATAAAATGGATTTTAATCTTAGAGAAGTCTTCCAAAATACTACCATAGTACCCTACCAAACCAAGAAAGCTTCACACCTACGACACTCTCTTGGGTATCTCCCAGGAAAGCTCTACATTGATCTTCACTGGGTCCACAACTAAACCATGCTCATAAATAACTTACCATAAAAATAGAACCTAATGAATATAGAACTAACACTCCAAGAGATTTTCATAAATATGGTTCTTTTGAAGAAAATTTAGAACCATACTCAAGTGATTTTCATGCTCCTCCTTTGATACAGAGTAGAAGAGCATGTTTTTGATGAAGATAAACACACACTGGTCAAAGTATGGCTGGAAGATCTGATTCATCAAATCCATAAACATGGAGAGGGAATTCACTACACCAAATGGAATCACCAAGAACCCATAGTGTCTGTAGTGACATCTGAATGTCACCTTTGTAATATCAGCCTCATGAACCCTCAAATGGTGGTAGCCATACCAAAGATTGATCTTTGAGAACCATATTGTGCCTCTCAATTGGTCAAACAGGTCATCAATCCTTAGAAAGGGGTACTTGTTATTTATCGGGGCCTGGTTCAAGAAATGATAATCCACCCAATGTTGTAATCTCCCATTCACCATTTTCACGAACAACACAGGGCTGCCTAGGTGAACACAATAGGTCTTACAAATCCCTATCTATGTAGACCCTCCAATTAAACCACTGGCTCTCAAAGTTCCATGGGGTCATCCAATGTGATAATATAAACATTTATCTTTATCAAATTCCCATGGGGTCATTCAGATATTTGTGGACTAATGAGACACCAATAATCAAAATGATATTTGTACTTTATCACTTGTATTGATGATTTAAATCAGATAATCAACATTATGTTTATGAAACACAAGTCAGATACTATAGAAATGTTCAAAATTTTTAAAAAAGATATTGAGAAAGAAATGGGTGTTTGTATAAAGAATTTGATAATAGATAATGGTACAAAGTTCACATGCAATTATTTTGAATTATATTTGAAAAATCATGGAATCAAACATCAATATATTACTCTATAAACCCCATAAAAATGTAGTAGTATAAATAAAAAATAGAATTTTGTAACTATGTTAGAAGAATACAAACTTTTAATGTTTTACTGGAGAGAAGTTGTTAGCAATGTTTTACATGTACAAAAATGGTGTCTATAAAGGCTGAAATTGAACAAAACTTTCTATGAAATTTTGTATAACAAAAAACCTTTAGTGAAATAATTCAAGGGTTTTGGAAGTCCCTATTTAATAAAAATAAAAAATCTGGATCTTTATAAATTTGATAAAAATGATAAATAAGCATATTTTAGGTGATATTCACCCAAAAAAGAAGTTAAAAATATTGGAACAAACATTTAAAAAAGTTGGTGGATTTCTATGATGTGAAAGTTATTGAAAATATAAATTCCTTAGAAAACGATGTTGAAAATGTTGAGAAAGAAAAACTGAATATTTCCAATGAATGTGAAAGAGATATTAATCAGATATATCAAGACTCAGATGAATCATGTTATAAAAAAAGTGAATATAGAAGAAAAACTTTGAAATTTACTACCTTATAGAAACTTGTTTATATTGAAAATATACTTGGAAATTAGAAAGATCTGATTCAAAAAAGAATAAGGTTGAGACTATAAAATCAGATACCACTCATTTCATAGATTGAACCTGAATCAGTTTCAGAAGAAATAAAAAACAATGAATGGGTGAATGAAATGAATGAAGAGTTGGATAAAATTGAGAAAAAAATGAAATGTGAGAACTTTTTCCTTGATTAGTAGATAAAAATGATATTGGAAACAAATTTATATACATAAACAAGTTTAAGGAACACATAGATTTTTCAAGAAATAAAGAAAGACTAATTTGTAAAGGCAATTCATAGGTGGAAGTTGTGTATTTTTAAGGAACTTTTTACCACATTTAAATATTTGAAACTGTCATAATGTTTCTTTCTATAGCTAAACATAAAAGTTTCAAAGTTTATTATATGGATGTAAAGTCATCTTTACTTAATGGTGAGATTGATGAAGAAGTTTACATTGAGAAATCCCGTGGGTTCCTACTTGATGAATATGGGAATAATGTTTGTAAATTTAAGAAAGACTTGTATGGGTTGAAACAATATCCATGTTATTGGTATTCCAAAATTGATAATTGATGGGAAGTATTATTTATCCAACAACTTCAAGACCTGATAGTGTTTATGCTATAACTTTATGTGTTGGATATCAGAATAATCCAAAAGAATCTCATATATTGGAAGAAAAGATAATTATAAGGTTTGTTAAAGGAACAACTTCATATGGGTTGATATACAAAAGAAGTCATGATCTGAAATTTCACGGTTATACTGATGCTGATTGGGATGGAGATTGTAATGAAAAAAATCATCTTCAAGAGGAACTTTTTTTCATAGGAGAATGTTGTGTGAGTTGATATAGTAAGAAATAATGTTTAGTAAATTTGAGAACAATATAATTAGAATATGTTGCTAGTATACCAGTTTATACTCAAATGTTGTGAATGAAAGTTCAGTTGGAATATTTGAAAGTTGAAGTTTTCAAACCATTGAAGATACTTTGGGATAACTAGAGTGTAATTTATTTTTCTAAAAATACTATCCAATAATCAATATTAAAGAATATTGATATTAAATTTCACTTCATAAATGAGAAATTTCTGGTGGATATGTTTTTCTAGAATATATTTCAATGAAATATAAAATTGCTAATGTTTTCACAAAATCTATGTGAAGAGAGATATTTAAAGAACTAAGGCTACAATTTCTTGTTCATCCTCCACCAATAAATTATTAAAGTTATAAAGGAAGTATCACCCATTGTGATTTAGATTATACTGAAAAAGGGGGATAATATATGCAATTTTTTCATACAAGGGGAGAAAAGTACTTTTCTTACTTAAATGAATGTGAAGCTATGGTTATTATAAAATGGGGAGAGAAATAAAAGCAAGAAGTGGTGGTGAGTTTATCTTACCATATATTCATGTATTATTATCACTAAGGGATGGAATTCATTCAAAAATATTAATTTATCTAGTAGTGTGGTGTCAGGACACTCTCTTTTGAGAAAATATGTGTTTTGGTAAAAGTTAAATATTTGAGTTGTAAAATGTCTGAGTACTGAAAGATGATGAGTTGAAAATTTTTTAATGAGACTTATCAACAAATACAAAGGGGGAGATTAAAGATACTTTATGATGTTTTGTTTTTAAAAATATTTTGTTTTTATTGACAACTAACGTTTTGTAAAGATTTTTTTTGTAAAATAGTTTAATGTTCTTTAATGTGTTTGACGAGTTGCTGAAAAGAAGAAAGTTATAGAGTTTGGAATTAGGGAATGTTGGGAAGTTTTAGAACTTTTAAAATTAATTCAGATGATGATTTGGTGATATTAAGGTTCTCAATATCATGGAAAATCTCATGATAAAAATTTTTGAAGAAAAGAGGATGTTTTAGTTCTTCCAATATAGATTTTCTAGATGCAGAGAATCAGATGCCTCTCCTGATCAAGAATACTGAACATAACAAATTCAAATGGAGTGTTGTTCACTGTTGAAGTGAATAATATCATATTTCTAGAAACATTTCTCCTAATTGAGAAACCATAAGAGAGTGAGAATTTTGATGTATATAAAGTTTAACGAAGTAAAAACTTTCTACTGATCAAACACACTTTTCAAAAAGAAGTTTCAAATGATTTTTTTCTTAAAAAGTTCATTTGTGAAAATCACTAGTTTTGGGAAAAAACATGAGAAGATAGAGATGATGGTTTCTGCTCAGGCCTATAAGGAAAATATTTTTACTATAAGCTTCATCTTTTCAACATTAATTATGAGAAAAACCTGATTAAACTGATGTATTAGAAAAACTAGATTGGATGTGGCTGTTGGATAGAATAGAGGAGAAGCACACGATGTAGTTCATCAGACAAAAAATTTATAAGAATATATAAAGTTGTGGTTTTTGAGTTTTTATAGTTTTGTAAAATGTGTAAGAAATGAAAAGTGTCTTAAGTAATAATATTTTAATTATATGAACAAAGAAAAATGGGGGAGATCATATTTTTAATTAGACAAAGATCTCAAGACATAGATCTTCAAACATAAACCATATAAAAAACATTTATAGAAAGTGATGTGAGATAAATTTTAAATTTTCTTTATTAGAAAGAAGCTAAACAGTTAAAGTGATTTTCTAAAATAATTATAATTAAATAAGTATAAGAGTTAAAGTTTGTAACTAGAAAAATTCACCAAAAAAAATGTTATAAAGGTTGAAGTTTCTACTAGAAACACATTACAAGAAACTAAAGTCTTTAGAAGTTGAAACAATTTAGTAAACCATCTTTATATAGTTTAGAGAAGTGGACATAGGTAAAATATGAGTTCCAAGACAGAAAAATTATATGAAGTTTGAATATCAGAGTTTTTTAGTAGGCTATATACAGTTTTATTTCTTATGAGGTTACTGAAATGAATCAATTTTTTGTATTTATATAGGTCAAGAGAACCAAAAAGTTGAAGAGAGTTCTAGAGAAAGAAGTTTTGAACAATCAATTTATGGATAGAACATTTGGCAGAACTTTATAAAGTTCTTATTCAAGTAAGGTTGAGAATTATAAAATTCCAGAAAATTAAAGAAGATTTGAGAAGACACTAGAAGAGTTGAGAAGATTTTATAAGTTCTCAAATGAAGCTCAAATATCTATGAAATTCAGATTTTTAAATTTGGTTGAACATGAGATCTTTTTAGGTTTCCCACCTTTATTATTTATGGAGCACCTATAAAAACAAATACAATGTATAGTGGTACTTATGACTATTCACCCATGCATAAAATATGAAATTCTATATATTTGGTGTTATAACTGAGTGTCCAACTTAATTTTTGTTTCATGTTGAAGAATATTTTTTTTGATAGAGGCTTCGATCATAAGATCAAACTAAGCATTGTTCAAATTACTAGATAGAGGAGATAAGATAAGATTTTGAGAATAAGTTTATGAGGAACTAAGTTTTCTAAATAGATAGAACATAAGATTTTGTAAAATGTGAATATTGAGAAAAGTTTTAATAGATAGAGAACATCTAGCATAGTATTTTTTGTACTGATAAGATTAGACTCAGTATCATCGGATAGTGTTTCTGGACAGACCTTTAGAAGAATAGTTTAAACATAGTTACTTATTTTTTTTGGGCTCAATTTTTTTAAGAAAAATTTATAAATTGATGGGAGTCAGTATAATATTACCTATAAAGATATAGAAGGTATCTAATTGGAGTTGACATGAAAGTTTTATTCACTTATTCATTATAGTGAATTTCTATAGACCCATGAGAGTGGCTATAACAAGGATGTTGGCGCTCACATTACGTCTGAACCTTATAAATCTTGTTTAATTTGTTTAGTTTTGTAATTTTTCATGAATTTGAGTTTATTAAAATTGATAAGTAAGAAAATCTAACAAGTTTTGGGGTTAAGTTTCTTAAATTGAAATTTTTTAAAAATTCAATCACTGATTCAAATCCCCCTTCTCAGTGATTCAATGATCCTTAGGAACTTTATTTTTGATAAAACATTTATGTATAATATATTTATTTATACTACATCCTTTAATATTAGTTCATTTATTTATGTGATCATAGTCTTATATTTATAAAATAAATATTGCATAAGACAAAAATAAATAAATTTATTGATGACCTAATCATGATCTTATCTAATGATTGATTTATCGAGAGAAAAATAAATAAAACTATGGCCTAGGGTAAAACTCCTTATTCCGAACTTGACAAGAGTTAAAAAATTCCACCTATCTACCTGTGTATCAACTGGTTTGGTATCATTTTGGTTCCACCTTAAACTACCTCCACATGCCTTGGGATACTACTTTTATTACATGTATTTATAACTCACATATAGGTGAGGGGAACTAAAGGACTGGTTAAGGGAAATTACATTGATAAACTTGGGCACATAGTTCCTACATAATAATACATGGAGAGGTGAATCACAATCCATCATATTTAATTTAATAATAAATAATTTCAAAACCATGAAATAAATTAAATTAATTAATTCCAACACATACATAGGTCTTGATCAAGATCATGATTGATCACACATGGACAACCGTTGCATAAAAGTACATTGGATAATATTTATTTATATCCATTATTTATTATTAATATAAACATCAATCAATCAATTAATTAATCAATGAATTCATTTTTTATCTTAATAACCATCAAAATTCTTTTAGAGATGCCCATAATAAATGAATTTATGGAAAATAAATGATAAAACCAATAATTATAGATAACTACAATAAATAATTTGAGAATTTAATAATTTGTTAAAACCATTATCAAATTTTTAAACACGTTTAGTTCTAATCTATATAATAAGTATTTAATGTTTCAATTAATAATTTAATGTAATTTAATTAGATCCTTTATTTAGAGACTACACGACATGTACTTAAGAGCTACACTTCATGTATCTTGGTTGCTATGTACCCAGGATAAATGCCTAGGGTTTCAGCATGTATCTTGGTTGGACTACACGGTGTGTACACCAACTGCACACTTTGTATCATTCTTTCCATGTGACCGCACAACCTACTAAAGGTATCATAGTGTTATTTAGTTTTAGGATGACATGACATGTACTCTAGCTACACGTCGTGTGTTACGAATGTCATGTGTTTGATTGACTCACCGAATGGCTCTATGTGTACTTTGGATGTGATAATTAATGAACTATATGACATGTATGTTGGATAAACATTTTGTATTCCATTAATTCTTTAGGATTTTAATATCAAATGGTTTTGATCTTGTATTTTACCACACAGTTTTCAAAAATTTCTTTGCTTAACCATGTAGACTACATGATGTGTACTCCAACTACATGCCATGTAATCTGACAAGCCGTGTACCAGGTTGTACTAATCCACAAGTGGTTTGAAATAAATGAACCATGTGTAGTTACTTCTCAGTGTGTTGTGTATCCTACGACACGACCAGGTGCAACGTAGTTGGGTACACAACATGTACATCGAACAAATTCCATGTAATCCCATGCTATCCATATAGAATCCTTGGCACTTTCTAATGGAATCTCAAGTCATTATTCATCTTTTCCTAGTCCTTTAAGAAAGTGAAACACCAAAAAATTATTATTAATATGTATAAAACATTTTAACTAAAATCATATTAAAAATTAATATTATAGAAATGAAATATCTAACTAATCTTTCACATATAGATCAACAATCAAATAAATAATTATAAATTTAAAACATGATTTATCTAATACCACTTGAAGGTTTTGATTATAGAAAAAGTTTCTTGATGGGATAATTAACTATAAATGTTTTTTATTTTATGGATTATTCACATGATTGTAAATTATGTGAATGCTATGAATAATGAAATATTTCCATTGAATATTGAGACGAGAGAACCCAGAACCTAGAGAGGACCTTTTCACATTAAATTAATAATTAATTTTTATTAGATCTAAATAAGGGTTACCTCATGTTAGGATATTTATTCCTAGTTGATGTTGATCAATTGAATTTTTTTTATTGGATTAACTTCATTGTGATGTAAGTATCCAAGTGTAGAATCCATTTAGTGGTGATCCAAAAATGCTCCTTTGATCTTTGAGCAACACCAAAAGAACACCATGTATCAAGAAGGGAATTTTAATGAATCCAAAGATATGATAAATTCAATAAGAATTTTTTTTCATGATGTTTATAAACAGTGATTTAATTATACGATGTAATATAGCGGTCTTGTATGCATATAGTATCCTAATATTACTAAACAAATTAATATTTAGTGGTATACCATGTTGTATCCTATTAAAATTTAATATAATAATCATATACTCTAGGTTACATGATTTATAGTTTTTATAGTTTGAATTAGTGAAATTTTAGTATGAACCTTGGGAATTTGATTTTAAAAGAACATAACAAGAACAAAAAATATGAGAAACCATTATTTTTCTAAAAAAAATTTAATTCCATTGAATTTTTTATGATATGGCTCAATATTCCTAATATTATGAGAAACGTAAGTGCATGACAGTATTTAGAGTTAGTACCTATTGGAAGAAATGGAAACCATGTAAACACTAATAGTCTATGTAGGGTTTTCCCTCATAAACGAGTCAAAAATACTGAATTTGGAGTTGACTATATTATAAATAAAATAGAAAAATTTATGACTAATAACCTTGTATATTTGGATCATCCTATTAATCTTCAACATGGTGAAACATTGGTGGATCTATTTATGTGACAGTAACCCCCATCATTTAATAGAACCACTAATCAATTATTAACTGAGTAATAAATTCAATGTCTAGAGAAGATGTTTCTTACTTTAGGAAGTATTTAAATGGATAAGGTTATCATATTAGTTTGTCATATAAATTGATATGCTGATCAATGGTGGTAAATGATTCAAAATAGTAAGAAGGAAGAGGTGATAGAGGGTATATAATAAAAAATTTCTAAAGTAAGATTCTTTGAAAAATACTTTCCTCATGGACAATGATTTTATTTGGAAAGGGAATTTTTAAATTTGAGACAAAGGGAAGTGAAAAATGATATTGATTATGATGATAAATTTATAAGGATAATAAGACTTGTTATAGATTACATACATAATCCATAAATAAATATTGATTATTTATTTTATATGATAAAGACAATCCTTAAAAGCATGTTACTATATCATACATTTTCAACATATGAAGATATAAAATCAAATTCTATCAAGGTGGAAAATAATTCTCCAAGTATTATATTTTCAAATGAAATTTATAGAAAAAGTGGATGACTAATTACTATGCATGGAGAAATGTAGAAAAGAGAAAAAAATGAAGGGTCTAATTTTCATCATGTAATAATTTTAGAATAAAGCATGTTTTTTTGAAGGGAATATGAGTTTGTTTCATGTTTTGAGATAAACAACATAAGGCTCATAAATGAAAGATAAATAAATAATCCACCTATATCTAGTGCTGTAACTGTAAGGATATTGGGAACTATTCAATAAAATTCCCCATACATTAAGGGAATTTATCTTAGAAGAGGACAAGGGAAAATGGAAAAGATTATTTGATTACTAATACTAATTCTTAAGTCCCTAAATATGTGATCATAAATAATTTGATAAAAGAATTAAGGTCAGATAATGATTTCTTTAATATCAAATAATGAATATTTTATATCTTTTATTTTTTATAAGAATATTGAATCATCCCCTACCACTCATAGGAATGATTTGTTAATAAATACACATAGTGTGAATCCAGTTGTAATTAGAATATATCATTTTTTCGGTTAAGATATTCCCTAGTTGAAAACTTGGTTATAATCTATATGATTGAATTTAACATAATCATGATTTTTAGGTTTAATTATTTTTTAGTATTAGGATATGAGGAATTAGTAGATGAAACATAAAAAAACGTACATTAAACCAGTGGTGTCATTTATAATGAAGGTTTTTAATGATAATGTATTGTGGTGTTTCTTTGGGTGTTGTCTTTACCCACTCTCCCCAATTTTGGTTTTAATAAATGACTAGATACCAGAGTAATAAATTGTCCTTATTTTATAAAGATTATGATCCATTAAAATTTAATTTTCATTCTTTAGGAATGAAAAATTAATCATGGAAATTTATCATTTAAGACAATAGATAAAGTTAAGTTGGACAACTGAGCGAGACACACTTAAAGGATGAAATTATGCTTATAGGATATAAAGAAAACATATATGCATATTTCTCATATTATATATCTATATGGTAAAATAATTTCTCATAATAAATCCAAATAAAAATAAAAATATCTATTTTTTCAAGAAAAATATCACTCATTTATCAAGGCATGCTTCTGGAACTCATTTACATGTTTGAGTCTTATAATTGCACATACATGGTTTTAAAAATATTTAATTAAGAAAAAATATGTTTCTGAGTCATAAAATAGAAATTAGTTATCATGATAAAATATAAATATAAACTTATATTATGTTAAGACACATTAATTTTAGTAAGAATAAATTAAACATATGAAGAAACAATTTATTTTTATGTGGGAAAATGCAATACACTGAGATTTTAGTATCTATTCTCTTTTAAATAAAACAAGTATTTATGATAGCTTACGATACACATAAAAACAAGATAAAATGAATAATAATTTATTAAAATACACAATAAAATACATTAAAATATAATTAAATGAAACATAATTTAAAAAATAAATAATTTTTAAAATTAAAAGGGTTTTATTTTACTCAGGGAAATGCCATTGATTATAGAGAAATTGTTTTGATGAATTTTTTACTTTTGAGAAATATAATACTTTTGAGGATATTGATTTAATAAAATTCTAGTAAAATAAATTAACAACATCTATAGAATAATCAATTAAATATAAGGAATAATAGTCTAAAAATTCATGGCTAATTAGAATTTTTTTTTGTTTACAAACATTATTTTTATTATATATTGTATTTTTATTTAAAATTTAAAATTTTATTATTTTAAAAATTAAATTAATTTAAAATAATTATTTACACATGTAAAAAAATGAATAATCATTCATAAATTTAATATCATTTTTTTAAAAATTAATATAAAATCACTTGATGATAAAAATATTTTTTTAGAAAAAAATTATTTTTATGTGTGTAATGTATTTTGATATTTAATGAATTTAATTAATCACTAATTTTGAATTATTTTAGTGAAATTTATTGATAATATTTACTATAAAATAAATTAAAATCCATTTATTTATTAATATATTTGAATATTTTAGAATAAATTCATTTTATGCTTTAAAAATACATTTTTTTTCTAAAAATGGTCATTATGCATTTTGTGCACAAATATTTGAATTAATTCCTACCAGATTTAGAGATTTTATTTGATTAAAATATTTTCATATTAGAATTCATAATATTCAAATTTTTTAATAAGGTAAATTTTATTTTTTTCATAAAGACAAGTCACCATGGTAAATAGTAAAAGGGTTAAAAATGAGATTAAAATAAGGGATAAAACCAAAAATATAAAAAAACTTGTCCCTAGTTTGTTGGTTGAAGGTATTATAAACCTAATCTATCCTATATTTTAAATTTTGATAAAAATTTTCAACTTTATTAGAAAATGAAATTTAATTTATTTTATGATTAAGGGTATTTACAAAAGTGCCACCCCTCTCACTTATAAAAGGATTCCTTCACCATCTTACTTCTCCACACACCCTGAGAACCTTATATCAACTAATAATTATATAAATACCTCCCAAAATATATTTACCACATCATAAAGGTTATAGTATCACCAAAATACACATCTATAAAGGATTAATAACATATCTATAGGAGGATTTCTAAGGGTGATGTAATTTTTTAACTGTTCCCTTTCAAGTTTATTTTTTCTTCCACTAATGAAAAATATGATATACCCATAATTATATAAATAAATCATTATAATTAGTATAATTAATTTTTATTATATTAATTTAATAACATTTATTTACATTCCTCCCATTCTGTTTGAAAATGAAAGTGTCGCTAGTGTTATGTGTAGACTAATACTACCTTGATGAATGACGTATTTTGTTTTTTATCACCAACTTATATGGATGGTACTAAAAATAAATTTAAAGAATAAATTTTATATTTTTAAAATTATTAATGTTTATAAATGATAATTTTCCATTGTATTATTAATATTAACAATGAATGGTTATTGTGAAATTTGATTTCCTAAAACAAGCATACTGAGACACTATATAACTAATAACTTCTTAAAATTATCTATATTTTTATTGATAAACTAAATATTATTAAAACTAATTTTTAGTTTTAATAAAATATCATTTAAATGATTAAATTTTTGTAAAAGAGTTAGTATCACTATGAAATATCATGTTCTTACTCATTTAGTCATTAAAATATGCTTTGATCTAGGTCAGTTTTACCACCTATATGAATGATATTATAATGTTTATGTCATTAATGTTTATATAATGTTAAATAATGATGATATCATATTATAATTAATAATTTAATATGTTTTAATAAATATTTAATTTTAATATATATGTATTTTGGTTAATAAAATCATTTTTTTAATGAAATCAAAATTTATAAAAAAAGATATTTTTAATCATTCCATTAATACCATTATGATAAGATCTATAAAATGAAATATGAACTATATAAATATATATAAAAAATACCATACAAATTCATGAAAATTATAGAAATTATGAAACCATGATCATGGTCAAAGCAAAAAAAACCATTGAACCAGAACCTGCATAGAAAGCAAAAAAGTTCACAAAAAAATTTCATTTTTAACAATGAATTATTAATAAAAGGGTAATGATAAATTATATGTGAATTGTATATATTAATATAAATATAATTTTTTATTTTATATAAATTTAAAATAATTTTTATTTTATTATATCAGAGGTTAGAGCATGTTCGACCATGCAAAATTCTGAGGTAAGGGTTTATTTTAGAATCTCAATTTTTGTTAAGATTATTTATTTTTCAATTTATATTGAGGAAATTGTATATATTTTCTCTCCTAAAACCATATATTTTCTTAATTTATGGTTATTGATATATTTTTATTTTATTATTTCCATTTTTCATTTATTTTGTACTCAAATCAATTGAAATAATATTTATAATAAAAGCATATCTTATTTATCAATGTTGATCAGGAATCTTTCTCTTAATATCCATATTCTATATATTATTTCATGAATTATATTTCCTAAATTTAAATAATTTCTTAAGGTTAATTTATTTTAACTTTTAATTTCCTTTATAAATATCAAGTAATCTTTTTTATCATATTCTATACAAGTCATTTTTGAATTTTTTTACAAAGTCTGAAAAGAATTTCTTTTTAACATTTTCCATAAGAATGAATTTTCCCACCTTTATTAAAATTATAGATTATTTTTATTACTTTAAATGTTTTTATGGTTTTTTAATTAAATATTTATTCCCATAATTTAATGATTTCTTTGTTTTATACCAAATGAAAAGGATATTTATTTCATAAAATTTTTGAAAAGGAATTTCATTTCATTTCTAAATATTTTCATCTACCAATACACACTTAGGCATTTTATCTTGAAGTTTCCATTATTATAAATTATTTAACAAATAATATTTTAAATTATTCCATGAAACCTCATAAAAGGAGTTTTGGAAGTAAATTTTAACTTCCTTTTGTGATTAAGTTACAAAAGCATTAAGGAAACATTATTTTTAAAGTTTAACATCCATTTTCATATCTATTTTACAAAAAGCACGTCTTCACGAAAAATAATTCATTTATCATGAATTTATTTTCTTTTTTCATCCCTTACTGATTAATGGGTTATATCTAATTTTCCACAAAAGTTTTGTTCTTAGTTAATTAAGTTATTTGAAATTTTCTTCGCTATCATTATTATTATTTATTTGGAATGTATTTTTCTTTTTTATGTACTTGTTATATATTATGATGGATATATTCAATATTACCACCATGTTGTATTAAAATTATTCCCATTGATATATACTATGTTATTTGATAGAATCTTATTAAGGATGTTATTTTTTTGACTGGGGAATATTGACATTATGTATAATTGATTTATTACATATATTTATATATAAATAAGGCATATTGATTATCTATTATTCAATCAATATATGAGGAATTAATTGGGTACATGTTTAGTGATGGTTGGGGCCTATAATTATAAATCCCCTCATTACATTGGTTTGGTCCCATGAGGAAATCTATAATGGGAAATTTGTGTCTGATTAAAAATATATTTATAATGTATTGGTTGAGGAATTAACAAAATTTTTATGATGAATTAGTGATTTATGAGGCCTAGAATCATATATCCCCACAATTTATCTTATGTATCTCATGATATAGACTATTTGATAAGAATTTCTGATTATTTGGGTATTGTGTGTATTCCTACCCATTTATTGAAGACTTCCTAGCTGAGGACTTGATGGTAATATAAATATGTCCAACATTATACATTCTACCGTTGAGAAATTAGTTTTTTTATCCATGTGATTACTATGTTATTATTACTATTTGATATATTTCATGATCATGTTATTGATTATATAAAACATTTATTTATTATTTACTCTTATATTTTGTTTATTCCTTTTATATTCATAATATATTCTGATGTATGAAACCGATTGATAGTTATTTGAGATCAACCTTTATTATGTTTTATTACCCCAAACTAAGAAGGGATCTTTGAATGAATTCATATATGTTTTAAATAAAACAATAAAGTTTTCATGAAGTTTATAAGTTCTATTTTAAGTTTCCAATATAATATGAAATTTATATATGTATCTAGCCTCCTAAGACTACAAAACTAATAAATCCTTTATGATAAATTATCATGTAACCTATAAAAAGTAAATATAATAATCACTAGCTTTGGGTTAATGGTGTTGTGGTAGTTATAGGATGGAATAATCCTTGATCTCATAAATCCAAGGATAGAAAGCTAGAAAAATGAGGCTTAGGAGTCTCCAAATACACATCTTAGATCACTAGTGGTGTGATAGAAATCAAAGTGATTAAGAAATATTGGCAGGGCTACTGAATTTATTCAAAGATAAGGTGTAATAGTGCGACATGCCCTCATCATGCTATGATGGGTCAAGTCTAATAACCCTCCAAAATCCACACTATGAAACCCACTCACGTCTCATACATTCAAGACTCAATAAAATTTAAAATTTTATAAGGCTAAAGAATGGTCACTTCATGACCACTGGAACCACACTGTGATGATACCCTAGGTAGAACCACTATGTTTGGCCTCTAGGACCTCATATCACGTCAGATATCATAGTTGTGTGAAGCCTCTACCTAAAAATTTCAACAACTCTCCCAAAAAAACTATCCTTACATAAATAAAACATACATGATGTGACCATAAAAATGGGAAAGGAGAATTTATATAAGATTCATTATCTTCTTTATAAGTCTCCCTCACTTCAAACTACTCATTTCATGACACACCCTTTTTTATAGTGACTACAATATTTGTGATGAGTGCAATTTTGGTAGCCTACACATTAATGTCAAGACTCATTATCTACATCATGGTGCTCTAACTATTTTCCTAGACCTCCATTATAGTCAACCTTTGTATTCCATGTACCATAGAAATACAACTTGAACTCATATTTGCACCTAAAATTTCATCCCCAATAATACCTCTCCCATTCTCCAATCTCATCCTAAATCCTTAAATATAAAAAAGTCAAAAATTAGTGGAATTAGAATTTATATTCCATTAAAAAAAGTACCATTAAAATGATTCTAATCCAAGAGAATCCAAAATAAAACATATAAAAAAATGGAGGCAACCAATTAGACACTCCCTAGGAAGTACCTCTCAAACAGGATGATTTTAGTGACTAAACATAATATAAAAAGAAACAATAAATTACCAAAAATTAGTACCCATTAAATTATGAAAAAATTAAAGATTAAAATAGATCATGATAATTATAATGAATATTCTACTCACCTTCTCACATTATCACCTCTAAGCCACCACCCATCCACAACACTCAAACCAAGGTAATAACTCTCCCACACAACACCTTCTCCCACAATCCTAGATCTCAACTGGATACTCCAAAAATGTACTGTCATTCTCCATCTCCCCACAATCCATCCCATGGGAATCACCCTAAAGATACTAAAAAATATATGAAAAGTGAATTAAATTGTGGATCTAGTTTAGCTATCGAGAAAGTTTTAATTGATAGGAAAACTCACTAATAATCCCTAACACCTCAAGAGGGATAATAAACTAGGTAGAGAGATTACTCCCTTGCCTAAACCTCCACTATCCATGATGAGGTGAAACCCTCAAGATTAATTTATCACCATCCTCAAACTCTAGATGCATCCTTCTTAGATCAAAATACAACTTTGATAATATTTCTCCATATTCATACCTCTCAGATAATCTAAATCTTCTTTTTAGTGCTTTTCACCACATATAGTCAAAGGCCTAATGAATCCTAAACCTCAATCTAACATAATGGTGAATGAAATAGATTCTTATAAAACTCATCAAATGTATCCATTCCATTGGATGAGTGGTAGATATTTTTATAATAAATCTCAACTAATGAAAAATTCTACACCCATGATCAACTAAAATCCAAGACATAAGCCCATGACATATCATACAACATCTTGATGGTATGCTCTATGTACCCATACATTTGAGGATATAAGGTAGTACTTGAGATGAAGTAGAGAACCATAGGAGTAATGGAGTTCACACCAAACTAGTGATGTGTAATTATGGTCTCACTAAATTTTTTTTCCTTAGTACCCTTTGAAGTTACACAAACTCATCTATATATCGCCTCATGAAAACCTCCACAAAGATTGACTCCCTGATGAACAAAAAGTGATCCTACTTCATCAACCAATCCCTAATTACCAAAATTACATCACATATTCATTGGTATCAAGGAAAATTGATGATTAAATGTATTGATATGCACTCTAATTTCCACTTAGGAACATATAATGGTTATGAAAAATAGATTTTAGCATGATTATCTACTTTCACTTTCTAGTAGACTAGGCATGTAAACCTAAAATCTTCAATAGATTGATTCATCCTAGACCACTAGATCTAACAACTCAAGGCATGATAAATCTTGGATATAATAGGATTCACTATTACTGTTTAACTATAGAAATCATAAAGAACCTCCTTGTGGACCGCTGATGGAACAAACATCCTATTTTAAATTAATATATGATGTTTATCATCCTATGACCATCCCTATATATCATCCCCATGAATGGCACAATCTTTCATAATATTTACTCCTGTGTCTCCCCACTAAAAATCCACCACTTAGGATATTAGTGATGACTATATTACCATCTAAAATTTGAAAAATCTACCTCTAACCTCCTCTATATTAAGAATAATTACTAAAAACTCCTCCATACCACTCCAAGCATATCTAGACTCCCTAAAAACATATCCCCATAAATTTATACAGAGGTTATTAGAAAATAAATTATCATTTCCTAGGGTGTATTTGAGATCAAAATCATAGTCATACAAGGAATCCATCCACTACTTTTTTCATAGATTCAGGTCCCAATGAGAGAAAATATACCTTACATTATTTTGATCTATGGTGGCCATAAAGACCTCACCAATGTGGTAGTGTATCCATAACATCATAAAAAAACCCACCATTTCCAACTAAATATCATTGGTTGAATATTTATGACCATTATAATATGGCATGATAGAGCCATATGATATCACTGAACTCCAAAACAATAATATTAGTCCCAATATGAGATGAGAATCATTATATAAAACCTCAAACACCAATCTATCAATTGGTATCCAAAAGGATGTGAGCACTGATCAATTTCCCCTTTTGGTAGTTCAAAGTTTCCTAATTTGATCAATCTATAAGAAATCCTAATACTTCCTTTTCATATCTTTAAATGGGGATACAACATGAGAGAATTTAGACAAAGTCCTTCAATAATATCCTACAAGACCAAGAAAATATCTAACATTTTTAGTTGGTTGAAACATAATCTGAGGGTGGGGAGTCCTACTGGTGCTGTGGTGATTCAGGGTATTACATCGGATTCAGGTGATGTAGGAGTTACTGGTAGGATGAAGAATGATCATGTAGTGGCCTCAGGTGATGACATTACTGGAGCTTCTAGTTATAATGTCAGCATGGAAGTTCAATTGGAGGTTGAGGGAGTTCCCATGACTCCTAGTGTTGGTTCTTATGTGAAGGCAATCCGGTCACCTGTGGGAGGACATGATGTGACCGCTAAGATTCCAACGAACTCAGGTACTAGAAGGGAAGTGTCTTATATTGAGCTCAATAATTGTTTTAATGGATTTACTAATGAAGATATAGTATAGGAAGATGAAACTGATCAGAGAAGTTACACTATGGATGAGAAGCAGACCCAGGAGAGTGTGACTAGTGATGGGTACAAAAAGGGTATCTGTAAAGAGTGCAAATATTACTCATATTTTACACCTACCATGGAAACATGTTCAGTGAAAAAATTAAACACTAAGTAGATGGATGGTGATGCTCTTGATCAAGAATTATATTTACTTATGAGCTTAGATGAATAAATGTTTGAACATGTTTTGTTTCTCAATGCTACTAAAGAAGAAGCTGCTAGAGCGATGGGATGTTCTTTGAGGATGAATCTTAATGAGGAACAATATAACTGGATCAACAGACAAGACTTGATCTTAGTTGGGGGATTCAATAATGGGAAGATCATCCTTGAGGAGTACGTTCATACTTGGGATAAATTTAAGTTAAGACTTGAATATCTCTTAACGGATGAACTGGAAACTTAGGTACACAACATTTCTTTGAAACTATTTATAGATCCAAATTCTGGTTGTCTTGAATTGTCTTTTAATGGTTTGGTTATTTCTTTTTGTGTCTAAACCCATGGTTTCCCACTTTTTCCTAAAAAGTGTTTGTAAATAAAAAATTTAATTTTTAATCATCAATGAATACTACTATGAACTATTATAGGAACTCACAGAACACAGAGTTAATGAGTTGTGTGAAACCAACTTGGGATCTCATGACACTGAATGATATAACTAATAACTCAAAGTTCCCATAGAGACATCTGAAATTAATCTTCTAGATATCATACTCTTTCACCCTCACCTAATGATACTCGGACCACAAATCAATCTTTGAAAACCAGATAGATAAAATCAACTGGTTGAATAGATCATAAATAATTAAAAGGGGGTAAAGGTACTTTAGCATTTATTAATTAATACATAGATAGTCTATAAACATCCTTTGAACATAATATTACTTCTTGGTGAATAATACTGGAGCCCCAAATGAAGATACACTAGGCCAGATGAAACCCTTTTACATCAGACCATCAATCTGAATACTCAAATACTTCATATTAGAAGGTGTCCTATAATATAGAGCCATCAATATCAGAGAGGCACTATGATACAAACATATCACAAAATCAATGTCACATATAGGGGGTAGGGTAAAAAATTTATCAAGGAAGACATCTAGAAACTCCTTGAAAACTTTGGGAAACTCTAATACCAATGAATCAATTGAATCCAATAATAATGATTTGAACAATAAAAAATAGGATCTGAAGGCCTAAAACCCATTTTATGATCCCACTGACCAATTAATAATTTACACAATCCCTAATTATAAAAAAGATCACTCAACTCTATAAATAATCAAGTACATCATGCATGAAATATAACCAGTATATTCTAAGAATTATATCACATGAATGTATCTAAAGTGGAATGAATTGAACCATCAACTAATGATTCCCCACTGTTATATCACAACCCCATAAAACATCAAAAAGAATTTTTAACCTCAAATTATCATATCTGAAACTTGGGGAACCATAAGCATCTCCACCTTGAGTCCCAAGGCATAGACCAAGGAGGGTGCAATAAAGGAGTGTTATGCTCCATAATAAAATAATGTATAAACCAAGGAAGAAGATAAAAATATCATACCTTAGATGATATATGGATAATAAAGTGATATAATCTCAATAAAATGATGTTGTGAATTCTATGCTTCTTTGGATTAATATTAAAGTCTACCTCTATGACCACACCCAACCCTATGTTCCTAAGGGAAGGGAACATTACAGGGCCATCCTTGACAATGTCTATCTCCTCTTGATGGATAAATGAAATGCTACCCCAATTACTAATATAACATCTGAGGAAGATGGTACTGATGATAGAATAGAAATTAACCACCCATACCATGCTAATCCATGAGGATGGTCAGACATTGAAATTGAAGATGCCCATTCCTCCCATAATAAAAAGATAATATCCCAGACCACCTAGTATGTGCACAAGAACTACTAGCCCTGGATAAATGATATGAAAACTATTGAAGATGAAACCCATATAGTAAAAAAAATTATAGTATAGATACCTAAGATCATCCATTAATATTTCTACTCTTTAAGGAAGTCTGAAGGTAGTCTTCTTGAGATGACCCTGGCTACGCATGAGCCCTCTCAATGACCTCAACTTTATTATACACCAATAAATATATAGTCATTGTAAATAGGGTGACCATGTATCAAATAATTATGATTAAATACTCCTCTATATACTCCACTCTAGAATCCTCATTAGATAAAATATTAAGGGTGAGGTGACAGAGGTCCTTAAATATAATCTTGAGATCACACACACTTAGGCTCCCCTATTGAAGGGAGATAAACATATTCCTCTTCATAGCTATCATCATCAAATATAGTAAATATATTTGAAAATACCATTAAAAAATCACCCAATAAATCATATTCATCCTTATTATACCCAATATACAAGGTCCACCACTTAATATATGCCACTCACATCTGAATAATAGCTATATGAACCTGATACATTTCTCTAGATCAGATAGAACTAAAGGAAACATTGAGCTCATACAACCAATTCCCATTCTAATTTTTTTGAGAATCTCCCCTCATATTTGTCCAATCCATGAAATTATAAGTCAAATAATGTCTTCATCTAAGACCCATACTCATCATCTAGGTCAATCCTCCAATAGTCAACCAAATCATCCTACTATACCTTTCTAACCTGAACCACACAAGGACGATGACCAACAAACATCTATGCAAGTAAGAACAACTCCTTAGAATGTTATCATGAAATTTATTATCATTCAATCAATTAAATTCATATAATTTTCCTAGAATCACCCCAATTCAAAAACAAGCATAATCAAGAATTATGTATGAAACTCTATTATATCTCTACATTTAAAGCATCATCACTACACTTAGTGAATTCTATAAGTATATGGACATTGTGTCAGGCCACAGGGGTCTTAATATCCCATGTTCTAGTTGTCTCCTTGATCTAAATTATCTACCAATTTTATCTAGTACTGTTACCTTAGAAAACCAATATATCTTTACTAGTGCCTAACTAAAATCTCTAAACTAACTATCAACCAATGAATTGATCCCCCTTTTTCATGACCCACTCCCATTGGAGACCCCACCTAGGATAACAATGAAGATAATAGGTACCCTTAAATCCCACATCCATTAGGAAATGGGGTGGAAACTATCACCGAGGTTACATTCACATAAATAGGAGGAACTACACTCATAAATTCAAGGAATATATAAAGAAACCACCAATAGACACTATGGAATAAAAAACCAATATCCCATAATATCCATAATTCTTGTAATGTCACCCAAATATAAAGTCACTAAATATAAGTACCAAAATAGATCTTGAGGAAGAAACTCTACAAATGATCTATGATCTAAGCTAGTTTTATATAGCTCAATCACTAAGACCATCTTACAATATTATAAAACATATATATATATATATATACATATATATATAGGGGTAATCATTATATGTATACTCAGTAGGATCCTCCTTGTCTTCTATCATGAAAATATGAGAGAATAATATTGATGATTATATGAATAAATACTAAAACCAATAGGCACCTATCAAGTCAACTACCACACAATATCAAAAAGTCTCACCCACTTAGTAACACATCCATATATAATAAAATAAAATAAAAAATGTAATGAAAGGGCACCCCACAACCACTTCCCCACTTGTTTTTCTCTACTATGACCCAACATAAAATGTCATATCACCTCAATCCCTTCCATAAACATTCCAAAATGCACCATACCATTCTCATCTCAGATGATGTGGGTCTATTGTAGCCTAACCCACCCCATCCTCCTACAAGGTAGAACATCCCATGTTGGCATTAGTCTCAGCCAAAACATGACTATATCCACAACAACATATCAAATATGATAGTCTTAACCACACATCATAGCCTCATCTCTTATCCATATTAGTAGTGTAAAGGTATCTTTGACCTCGATGCACAAGCCGCACTAATATCCCAAATATGATCACCACATTTACTACATAATAGACCCAAAAATAATGAAACAAACACAACCACAATAATGAAAATTTTAGAAGCATAGAATAATAGATTTTTTGCTTCAACCAAATTTCCATTTATCTTATTTAAATAAAGCTTTAACATTAATTAATTTCTTCCAAATAACTACTTCATTAATATATTTAAGTTTAAGGGTGTTTTCATCCTTTAAACAATGACAATGTTCCATAAATCCTAATAACATTTTTAAGAACATCAATAATAGCCATTAATATCAAAGTGATATTATAGAAAACATTTCACCACATGATATTCAACCCATACCACTCAATTTCATTATATATTATTCATTATATTCAATTAATCTAGTTTATACCATCCAACCAAAGAAAAAAAGGGCATCCTAATCCCATAATTCATATATAAATAAAGAGAGTTATCAAATCCCATACCTTAATTGATGATTTGATGATTTTTTCACAAGTGATACATAGAGAATACATGATCTCAAGGAATAAATCATGAAAAAGAGAATAAAAAACCAACATTGTAATAATCCCCATAAAATTAATGTTCAAAATCCACTAAATCCATTACCAAGAAACTACCAAAACCTTCTCTAGATGAATAATCAAGAGACAAATAGGAATAAAAGAGGAAAAAATCACCCCCCATAGAAGAATCCTTGATCTCAAGAAGAGTAGTATCTAGATATACTAAATAGGGGTCAAGACTGTCCAAAGGTGCACCTCAAATCGATGGTGGTTGGAGAGAAGATAAAGGTATTTAAGTAAAATCAAATCAACATCTGAAATTATACATAGGTTATAAAAATAGGGCATTGTGGCATGACACACGCTTGTCATGCAATAATGAATCTTGTCTACTGAACCTATGAAAAACATACTATGAACCCCCTCACATCTACTTCATTATATACATAGTAAACTATCCAATTAGATAAGGCCAAATAACGGTCACACCCTAACCATTATCACCATACTGAGAAAATACCATAAGAAGAAGTAATGGGTTTTACTCTAAAAACCTATGTCATGTCAGATATCATGAAACCATGAAGCCTCTCCATGGAAAATTTCACAAACATATGATAAAAAAAATATCACACCATAAACTAAATATCTATGTAATTCTCATAAATATGGAAAATTATATATTTTGTAAGGATCATTACCATCACTATAAGTCTCCATCTCTTCGAACTGCTCATACTACAATACACCATGTCACGCCTTGTCTAAAATACCAATTCCAAATTTTCTTATGGAAGTCTACACATCAAATACATGAATCATACACCAAGTTAAAATTCTCCAATTATAGGTATTAACCAATTTTATATCCAACACTCTTACACCTTGACTTGAATAGAGACACCACATCTTACTGTTCGCAGTTGAAATCTTAGCTCAATCATAAAATATCTCACCCTCTAATGCCCTCATGAAATTTCCTACATTAAAAATCCACAATTTAATGGATAAGTATGGTATATAACATTACAAAAAAAGTATTAGGTTCATATAATTTCCCAAAAATAAATTTTATTTTAGTTTGGACAAAGGAACATTCAATATTTGTGAATTAAATTCTATATTTTTTGTTCTTTATATCTATTTTTTATTCTCAATAATAATTATTTTTGAAGAATAGGATGGGATATGTAAATAACCTGACCCTAGTATCCCAGATTCGGTGGTTACTTTATTACATTGGAACTAGATAGAAGAGATAACATCATAAATGACTAAATTTTTTATTAGTCTTGGTAAACTAGATACATACTTGAATCTCACAATACAATCAAAAAATTAAAATAAAACATATTATTTTCTTTGATAAAACCATAATTTTCATTATAATTTCCCTTTATATCATTCATAATAACCTTTATAGCATCCAGGGAAAGGAAAGATAAGAAAGTGTGAGCTCTAATGTTCAGTAAGGGTTTGTGTATAATAGAATATATCATGAATAAATAAGACATAATAAATATGGTAAGGTAAATAGCTAAAACACATTACATTTGATCAATAACATGAACATGAAGAATAATATTATAGGAATAAATGATGATCAAATAATACCATATAAATAATCAAATGGGATTGAAACTTATCTATATATATTTTAACTAATCCAATAATCACATGGACACCAATAACTAATCTCATAACGAGGAAATGAATAATTTCAGACATCATAACCATATCATCAAGGCCTTGTGATAATTAATCTTACATAAAAAGGTAAAACCTTGGCCAAATATCCAAACTAATTTTTCTCATGATACTTATCAATGCATTGATGGGATATAGAAGGCCTTTCCCATCACTTACTAAGTCTAATGTATTCCTCATATGAAAGGGGAGAAACATAATCACGTAAGAATTCATATTAAAAAACTATCATAAAAAATGTTTATAATTTACAAAATCAAAATACATAATGAATTTAAACATTCATATTGGAAACAAGAATATGAATTGTTAATAATTTATCCAATCAATAAACATAGCCATAAATGATCGAGAGAAATATGGGGAAAGGAATAAAAATAGTACATAACCAGTAAAATTGATCATAAACCATCAAGAGAAATAATTAAAATGGTATTGTAACAATATATTCCCAATGTATTATAAGTAAAACAATGGTTATTGTAATTGATAAATAGAAATACCATAAAAATTCCATTAAAAAAATTCTTGAAGAAAATATCCTTTTCACTTTGAGAAAAAACTTTTAAAACTAATTTTTTTGATAATATTAGGAAAAAATTTTATTTGAAAATAACCTTATAAAATTTTAAATGAAGTTTCAAAACAATGATGATAGGTAATTCCATACATGCCGTATAATTAAAAAAACCAGGCTTTCACATTGTTGTAAAAAGGTTAAAAAATACCTCATTTGGAAAATGAAAAGATGATTCCTTTCACCTTTTTTTTGTAAAAATTAAAACATGGGTAAAAATTTCTTTAATAAATCATTTGGATAATGTTAAAAAAAATTTTAAATAATTTTTAGAAAACATGGATATGGAAGAAAATGGATTTTCGACCGAAGAGAGAAATAAATGAAACTTTTATTAAAAACAATTTATTATTCATTTTAAGTACCAAAGAGTAGGAAATAGTACTATTACATTAAAATTTACTGAATAAGTATTGGATAAGAAAATATATTGGGTTTACGATATAAATACTAAATAATTACCCCATGGGATACTTAAACATAGACAATCACAGATAATGATGAGATTGTGAAATAAACCTTTAACACTTTGGTAACTTTTGGATCGTAAACCCCAAGAAAGAAATAAATTGAAATGAAACTTTAAATAAAATTAATATAAAGGTGTTAAATATAAAACATATAAAATGAAAATTATTTACACCACATAAAAGGAATAAGTGGTGAATATGACATATGTCTCATGAAATTAAAAGTGAGAAGAGAAACCATTAACTCATGTCAGATTTACTTCATGCATGTGTATAATAAATATATACTTATTATAAATCTATTATATAAGAATAATCAAATATTTTATACTATATATTATTTACTTATGACCTTTTATCACCCATTTATTAACAATTCCTTGTTAAAATCATGTTTCAAGTAATAACTGCTTCGTTTTTCATGTATGTTTTGGTTTGATATTTAATATACATTTACTTTGATAATATTTACATAATATCAAGAATTTTAACCATGATATAAATCATATATATTCATTATATATTTATTTATAGTAATCCATAAAATTTAGAGATATAAAATGAATTACACTATTTATGAAGACGGTGGGATGTACATATGCATGAATATTGTTTCTATTTTTCTCGATAGATGGAATGAAAGGAAGGTAAATATTATATAAAACTTATAGAGTAATTATAATTTCATATATATCACATATATTAATTAAATTTATTCTTATTACCATCCTTGTAAAAATTAAAATAAAAAAATTTCACACTGCTTTGTGGTTCAGGTAGTCTACACATACGTACGAGCGATGTTATCATTTCTCAACATATTGAAAGGTAAAAAGGTAGATGTGATATTATAATTATATAAGTTTAATTATGACATAAATATAATATATATACATTAAATACATAATTATATCAAACCTTGAGATTTGGTGAAGGAAAATTAATTCCATCGGCTCGTAAAGCGGTAGTCCATCGGACACACGATCGATAGTTTCATTTCCCATCTAACAGAAGATGAAGTGAATATAGGTAATTACATTAACATAATAAAATCTCAGTATATGGGATATAATTTATATTATTATTTTATCATAGTTTATGGATATTTTAAGGAGTTAAATGAATAAATTAATTGAAAATTCATAGTTAAGAATTATACCTCTTCTTCAGACAACTTCTTTAGGTTTATACCTAAAGTATTTACAGATTGGATTTATGATAAAACAATGACTATAGGTTGTGGTTAGGTATCTAAATAAGGTATTTTTTCAGTTATTTGTAGAACCAAATATATTTTTTTAGTGTAAATTGGAGAGGATAGGGGGTTTTCTTTTTGTAAGAGGGGGAGAGGACACACTTGGAATTTTTGAGAAGAATGAATTACACCCACGCTTTTCACATGTTAAAACACTAAAAAATAGACTATTATCAAACCTTAGATTATATATGGTCTAAATATGTCTATAAAATAGTAATTTTACAAGTATTTAGGTAATTTTAACCCTTATCTTCTTAGTTTAACCCTCGATAAACCCGTTTTAACATTAACCACATTAATTAATTTTTTACTATTTTTACAATTCTTTACAAAAAAAATTAAGTGGATATTATTATATAATATTAATTAATATGATTCAAAATTTTAAATCTATTTCTATAAATTCAATTCACAAAATTGGATGAATTTAATTTTAAGTTAAACCTACAGACGTGAGAGAAAAATTTTTTTCTAAGGAAAATGTTTTCAAAAGTATTAAAAGTTTATATATAAAAATTGAACAAAAAATTTATTAAAATTACCTAAATTTGATTAATTATAATATAATATATTTAATTTTACTTTTTTATAAATTTTAAACAAAATGGAACTTTGTATTTGCTTTAAAAAATGCAGTTTTCTATAAAAATCAATATTTTTTTTACTATTTATAAAGAAAATAATCTCTTTAGAAAATTATAAAAAAATTTCTATGAGATAATTTTTAAATGATGATTTTAAAAATGAATTTTATTTTTTAAAATAAGTATGCAAAATGCAATGAGACTGCTTGATAGAAAAACATAGTTTTTAAGCATAAAATTGGGTTTATTCTTATCTCATTATTAGAAAAAATATTAGACAAATGATAAAACATTTGTCTGAATATATAATATATAATTTCATTAAAATAATTAAAAAATATTGAAAAATTTAATTTATTAATATAAGACATACTACGCATATAATTTTTTTTTTCCAGAAAAATATTTATTTTACTTTCAAATGTTTTTTATTTTCATTTCTAATCAAATGATAAATAATGAATTTATTTTATACATGTGTAAACCAAATAATTTTCATAATTTAAAAAGTTCTTTTAACACTTTATATTTTATTGGATAGGTAATAATAGTCATATTTAAATAATATATTTTTTGGGTCATTTATGCTTAGTGTTGCGTGTCATATACACTATCAAACATAATGTTATTATTTTAAAATATAAGGTTTGAATGTATCACAAGTTATCAAAGCGGATAAATGTATTTAATATATATATATATATATATATATCATAAAGTATTTAGATGTTTCATTATTACCTACTTTAATAAATTTCATCCTGACAATTCAAACTTGATCTTGGAAAACAAGGGTTTGATATTTAAAAATTACTTTTGTGGAAAACCCACACTGTAAAAAGGTTAATAAAACTTCCTATTAAAAATTGGGAAATATATTTATGAGGTTCATCTATAATAACACATAACCAGGTTTCCTAGTTGGAAAATATTAGTGGGACATTTAAGAAAAGTGTCAATAATTATGAATAGTGATATAGACCACTGATCACAGGAAAGTGAATGATCAAGAGAATGTAAATAAACACAAAAAAATAAACCAATGAGGTGTTAAAAAGACCATTTGATTCATTAGAAACTAAGTTAAATTCACTACATTTTTATTTTAATATTATTTTATTAAATTTTAGGCATTCTTTTACTATCAAGATACAGAAGACCATAAAATAATCTTAATTGATATATATTTTTATTCTAGAAATAGAATTCCAATCTTTGGTTGTGATTCGATAAACTTTGACATCATTTTCTTACTCCAAGAAATGAATATCTAAGATTAAATTTTAATGCCTGAAGCAATAAAATTAACTTCTAATAGATCATAAGATCCATTTAAGAGTGTAAAGTATTTCCATCCATCTCTAAATATTTACCAAAACAAAAAATGGTTAGTGAAAGTAATATAATACGAAACATTAATCTCTAAACCTCAACAATAACACCCAAATACCAACTAAACACATTACATAAGCATTTATCTACAAAACCCTTTTTCTTACATCTACAAAAATGTAATATCATTCTTCCCAAATAATCTTCTATGTTAAATTTAAGGGTTATATATGTATCTCAACCCAATAAAACATCTCTTGAAATACCATTAATCACTTACAAATCATAAACATTAAAAAATATTTGATTAACTTAAAAATTATACATCAAAACATTCGACTAAACAATATATCATATTAACCAATACATAAAGCATTCTAGTGGTAGGAGTCACACCCTTGTCTCCCTTTAGTTATGAGTTCATGCCCCATGAACTTGAAAAATGCAATGGGTTTCCACCCGACATACAAGATTTCATTTTTATAAAACTATATTAATATAATTCATATAAAATTCTTAGAAATATTATGAACATCCTTGAAAAAAATATTAATTAGCAAATCAATTTTTAATATATAAGGTTTTCTTTAACAATTATTTTTCCACAAAATCCGATAATCTTAATTAAAAATTATTTCCTTAAAATTAATGACCATATTAACCTAAAAGGTAATCAATACCTTAAAACTTATGTCAAAAAATGTAAATGCGTTCTTCCTTATAAAACTTTTTCACTAAAATCCATACTAATCCTAAGGTTTATATTACCACAAATTTCTCCGTAAATACTTTTAATAATTTTGAACTTCTATCACTTAAAACCTCAAAAGGGATGTCTAAGACTTTTATATTATGATAAATATTAAACTCATAAACCCATGGTGGTATCCATAACTCTTAAATTAATATAAGATAAAGAAATATATGATTATAAAAAATAACACAATATTTAGATGTTTCATGATTCTTATAACCAAAACACCATTGATAAAAATACTTTTGTAACCTAATTCTTGGATCCAAAAACATAAAAAATTAAATGCTTTTACTTTAATGATTGGTATTACATAGGTCCTTACTAGGTTTAGAATTTAACCATTAAAAGAGTTAATTTAATAAGATAATTATTAGATTCCCCACATTTAATACAATGATATATAAATTATTCTATAAGATGAAATTTATTTCTCTCCATTTAACTCCTCACTTTTCCTTGTAAATTTGTTGATATATTCCCTTATTTTCCACACATAATTTTTTTTTCAATTACTTTGAGTCATTATCCTGGAAATATCTTTCCACATTTCTATATGAAATAAATCAATCCTTATTTATTTCATAGTCTCCAACACCTGATCTATTAGTAAACTCCCTTATTCTCTTCTTTGGTGAGTTTAAGAGTTGGTTAAGGTGGAGGTTATTAATCATATACCATGATAACTAATGTGGAATAATCATGATATCTTTCACTCTGGTCACCATCCCATTTTTTTTTATCAAAGTCACCACATTTTCCATCACATTTAGTGCTAATATGATTCATTCTGGTTCCAAGCATTCACTAAATCTAAAAATCATAGTATAAGCAATAATAATCATACTAGGAAACCAAATAATCATTTATAGGATGTATAAATCATTAAACCTTAATCTTAACCATGGTATTTCATTGTTATCATTCAAATACTTTATATTGGTTCATATAGAGAATCTAAATTAACCTAAGAATATCTCCCGAGAGTGTCAAACCTGGCGTGCAGTAAGGCTCGTTATTGTGCACCAGGAGATGATCAATTCAAATCTCAATGCACCCTTTTTAAACTTATTACCCACAAGTGAAACTATTCTAGAACCACATCCACTTTCAGTATCTAGAAATTGATACATTTCTAGGAAATCCATATAATCTCTACCTCACCAAAAATTTAGGATGTTATCCCATACTTAGACTTATGCTCAAAGTCATTCATAGGGTTATGTTATGTAATCTATGTTTTCTTAAATCTAGTTCCCAAGGTTTATACTAAAATTCCTCTAATACCAAGTATAAAGACCATGAACATAGTATCCTAGATTCAATGGTTACTTTATTATATTTGTACTAGATACAAGTGATCATATCCAAAAGGACCAAATAGTTTAATAGACATGGTAAATTAGATACATAATTGAATCTCACATTATAATTGAAAAATTAAAATAAAATATAGTATTATATTTTGGAACAACATAATTTCCTTTATCATATCCCTATATATTAATCATAGTACAATTCCTAGAATCTAGGGTAAAGGAAACATAAGAAAGGGGTGATCTCTAATGCTCAGTAAGGGAGTACGTACAGTAAAATCTATCATTAATAAACATGGAATAATTAGTATGTAAAGTTAAATAACTGAAACACATTCCATTTAATTAATAACTTTAACATGAATAATAATATGGTAGGAATAAATAATGATTAACTAATTTCATATAAATAATCATATGATCTTGAAACTCATCATTAGATATTAAAACTAATCGAATAATCACATGGACATCAATAACTAATATCATAATGAGTAAATGCATAATTCTAGAAATCATAACCATACCATTAAGGCCAAATTGCAAGAAATATTATATAATTGGGTAAAGCCTTATATAAATACCCAATATAGTTTTCTTATGTAACCTACCAATGCATCAAGAGGTTATAGTGACCCCTCTCATTATATACTAAGTCTAATGCATTCCACATATGAAAGGGGAGAAACATAATCATGTAAAAATTTGTATTAAAAATCAAGTATAAGAAATTTTAATAATTTATCCAATAAAAAAGCATTATCAATGTAAACATTCATATTGGAAACTAGCATAAAAAATGTTAATAATTTCCCCAATGAATAAACATAATAATAAACCATCCAAATTAATATGGAGAATAGAATAAAAATAGTACATCCCCAGTTAAACTGATCATAAATATTCATGACAAACAATAAGGATGGTATCTTAACAATGTATTCCTAATGAAGAAAAAGTAAAATGAAGGATCTTTTCATTGATAAATAGAAATATTATAAAAATTCCATTAAAAAAATTCTTAGGGAAAATATAATTTTCAATTTGAAAATCACTTTTAAAAAATAAAATTATCCAGAATATTAGGAATTTTTTTATTTCAAAAGAACCTTGTGAACTTATAAATAAATCTTAAAAAAATGATGACGGGTAATTCTGTACATGCCATATAAGTTAAAAAAACATTTTTTTCACACTGTTATAACACAGATAAAACTTAACTCATTTGAAAAATGAAAAAAGATTCGTTTAATTTTTTTTAAAAAGTTGAAAAATGGTTAAAAATTTATTTAATAAATCATTTTTATAAATTTAAAAATATTTTTGAAACCATAGATATGGAAGAAAAAGGATTTTCAACCGAAGAGATAAATAAAGTCAACTTTTATTAAAAAAAATTGTTAATTATTTTAAGTACCATAGAGGAGGAAATAATATTTTTTATTGAAAATTTAATAAATAAAAATATTATAATAAAATATATTTGGTTTGATATAGAAATACCAAATAATTATCCTGAGGGAGACTTAAACATATACAATCCTGATTAATGATGAGATTGTGAAATTAACCCTTACCACTTTGGTATCTTTTTGATCATAAGCCCAATGCATAAATAAATTCAAATGAATATTTAAGTACCATGAATATAAATATATTCATGATATAATATATCATATTTTAAGTATATACAATAAAAAAATAAATAAGTGATGAATATGACATATGGATCACATAAGTAAAAATGAGATGAGAAACCCTTACCTTAGGTCCAATTTATTTCATACATGTTTGAACCTCATGTATAATAAATATAGACTTATTATAAATATATTTAAGAACAATAATAATATATATCATACCATATGTGATTTAATTATAACCTTTCATTACATGTTTATTAAAAATTCTTTGTTTAAATCACATTTTGTGTAATAACTACTTTGTTTTTCATGTATGTTTTGGTTTGGTATTTTTGGTCATTTTACTTAGATCATAATTCCATAATATTCATAATTTTAAACATGATATAAAAATAATATATATTAATTTTATATGTATTTATATTAATCTATAAAATTTATAGATAAAAAATGAATTACATCATTAATGGAGATAGTATGGCGTATGTATGTATTAACGCTGTTTTCATTTTTCTTAAGAGATGGAATGAAAGGAAGGTAAATAATATATAAAATTTATATTTTAATTATTAATTATTATATATCATATATATTTAATAAATTTATCCCTATTTCCATCCATTTAAAAATTAAATGAAAATAATTTCACATCACATCATGGAGGTGGTAGTCCATATGTACGCAGGAGCCCAATTATCATTTCCCAAAGGATTGGAAGGTAAGAAGTTAGATGTGATATTATAATTAAATAAGTTTAATTATTAAATAAATATAATATATATACATAAAATCCATCATTATATTCATCAGTGAGAGGCGGTGATAGAAAATGAATTAATTCGGCTCGCGAGGTGGTAGTCCGCCATACACACGATCGACGATATTGTTTGCCATATGATTAAAGTGGATATAGATATATGTCCTTATATTAATATAATAAATTAAAAATATATTGGAGATAATTTTGATTTTATTTTATTATATTTTATGTAAATTTGAAGGAGTTAAAGGAATAAATAAAATGAAAATGTATGGTTAAGAACTATACCTCTTATTTAGACAACCTCTTTAGGTTTATACCTAAAGTCTTTCTAGATTGTCCTTATGATAAAAAAAGACTATAGGTCATGTTAAGGGATAAAATTAATGGATTTGGAATGTTATTGGCTTTATCAAAGATATTTTTAAGTGTGAAGAGAAGAGGATAGGGGGCAACCTTTTATAAGAGGGGGAGACAGCACACTTTAATTTTTTGAAAAGAATGAATTAATTTTTTTTCACATGTCATGAGGCACAAAAATGGATCATTCTCAAACCTTAGATGATATAATGTTTAAATATGTCCATAAAATAGGAATTTGGAATTTGTTTGGTCATTTTTAACCCTTATTTTCTTAGTTTTACCCCTCGATAAACCTGTTTTAACCTTAACCATGGTAATTATTTTTTTACTATTTTTACTATTAATTATGACAAAAAATTAAGTGGACCTTATTATAAAATATTAATTATTATGATTTAAATTTTTTAATCCATTTTTATTTATTCAATTTAAAAAATTTGAGGAATTTAATGTAAAGTTAAACCTTCAGACACGACCAAAAAAAGATTTTCCAAAGAAAAAGTTTTTAAAAGTATAAAAAGCTTATATATAAAAATTGAACATATAATTGATTATAATTACCTAAATTGGATTTATTATAATATTATTTAATTAATTTTACTTTAAATAAATTTTAAACAAAATGTAACTTTTTAGATGCTTTAAAAAAATTCAATTGTGAATAAAAATCATTATTTTTTTTACTATTCATAAAAAAAATATCTTTAGAAAATTGTCAAAAATTAGATCTAAGAAAATCTTGAAATGAGGATTTAAAAAATTAATTTTATTTTTTAAAATAAATTTTCTAAAATTGTTAAATTTTATTTTAAAATAAGTACACAAAACACAATTATACTTCTCGATAAAAAAACAAAGTTTTTAAGCTTAAAAGTAGGTTTATTCATATATCATGATTTGAAAAAATATTAGACGAATGATAAAATATTTTATTGAAAATATAATATATAATTTTATGAAAATAATTAAAAAATAAGTACTAATTTATTTTATTAAGTTAAAAACACACTACTCATGTAATTTGTTTCAGAAAAATATTTGTTTTACTTTCAAATGATTTCTATTTTTGTTTCTAATAGAATGATAAATAATTTATTTATTTTATACATGTGTAAAGCATTTTTTTAACAATTTAGATCATCCTATTCATACTTTTTATTTTAATGGCTAGGTTATAATAGTCATATTAAATAAAATATTTTGTGAGTTATTTAAGGTCAGTATTGTGTGGAATATACACTATCAAACATAATGTTATTATTTCAAATCTTATGGTTTCATGTATCACAAGTTATAAAAGAGGTTAAATGTATTTAGAATAAATATATCATAAAGTCTATGGGTTTTTAATTATTACCTCCTTTAATAAATTTAATCCTCGAAAATTGAGCTTGATCTCATAAAACAAGGATTTGAAATTTAAAAATTAATTTTGTGGAAAACCCACACCATAAAAGGGTTAATAAAACTTCCACTTAAAAAGTGTGAAAGAGAAATATTAATTTCATATAGAATAACACATATATAGGTTTCCTAGTAGGAAAAAATAGTGGTAAATTGAAGAAAAGTGTACATAATTATGAAGAGTGATAAATTTTATTGATCAGAAGAAAGTGAATGATCAAAAGAAAGTTAAAAACCACAAAAACACAAATCTATGAGGCATAAAAAACACCGTTGGATTCATTATAAAATAAGGTAAGTGTATAATTTATTTTATTTCAAGATCCTTTTCTTAATTTTTAGGTATTATTTTACTATCAAGATAGATAAGACCAGAAAATACTTTTACTTGATATATTTTTATTTTATAAGCACAATTTAATCCTTTAGCTGTGCTTCGATCAACTTACACATCATTTCATACTACAAGAAAGGAATATCCAAGATGAACATTTTTATGCCTAAAGCACTAAAATTAACTTTTAATAGATCATAAGACCCATTAAAGAGTTAAAAGTATTTCCATCCATCTCTAAATATTTAAAAAAACTAAAAATGGATTATGAAAGTTATCCAAAATGATACATCAATTTCTAAACCTCAATAGTAACACCCAAAGATCAACATTACCCTTTCTATAAGTATTTATCTCTAAAAACCTTTATCTTAAATCTATAAAAAATTTAATATCATTCTTCCCAAATAATACTGTCTTCTAAATCTAATGGTATTATATTTATCTCAACCCAATAAAACATATCTTGAAATATCACTAATAACCTAAAAATCCTAAAAATTAAAAAATATTTGATCATCTTAAAAATTATCCATCAAACCATTTGAGTAAAAAAAATTTCATATTAACCAGTACATCAAGTAGGCCAATTATAGGTGTTACACCCTTGTCACCCTTCAGTTATGAATTTATACCCCACACACTTATTATATTCAATAGGTTGTCACCTGATATGTAGGTTGTCCTTTTTATAAAACTATATTAATATAATTCCTATAAAATTATCAAAAATATGATGAAAATCCTTGAAAATAATATTAATCATCAAATCCCCTTTTAATCTATATGGTTTTATATATAGATTATTTTTTTCTCAAAATAAGATAATCTTAATTGACTATTATTTCATTAACATCAATGATCATATTAACCCAACAAGTAATCAATAAATTTAAATTCATGTCAAAAAAATGTAAATAAATTCATTTTCAAATAATATTTTCACTAAAACCCATACTAATACCAAGGTTTATATTACTATAAATTTCTCCAAAAATTCTCTTAATCATCTTAAAATTCAATCACTTAAAACCACAAAATTGATGTCTAAGAATTATGATCAATATTAAACTCATAATTCCATAGTGGTATCCAAAAATATTAAGTTAATATAAGATAAATAAATAATTGGTTAAAAAAATTAACATAATCCTTATAATTTTAATGATTCTTATAACCAAAACACCATTGATAAAAAATACTTCTACAACATAATTATTGGACCCCAAAATATAAATATTTCAATAATTTCACTTCAATGATTGGTATAATATATATCCTTAGTTGGTCTAGGATTTAACCTTTAAAATTGGTCACTGAATCAGATAATTCTCATGTTCCCCACATTTAATAAAATGAACTATAAATGGATATATGGGATGAAATTTATTTCTCTACATTGAAATCCTTACTTTTCCTTGTAAATTTATTGATCTATGCCCTTATTTTCCACACATAATTTTTTTGGTTCATGTGTGACAATATCTTAGGTGTCTATTTCCATATTTCTATCATTAAATAAATTGATCTTTCTTTACTGTATAGTCTTCACCACCCGAGATCTCAGTGAACTCCCCTATTCTCTTATTTGGCGAGTTTAAGAGTTGGTTAAGCTTTATATTATTAATTATATACCCTGATAACCGATTAGGAATAATCATGATATCTTTATCTTTGGTCACCATCCAATTTGGTTTCTCAAAATATAAACATTGTCCATCACATTCAGTGTTAACATGATTCCTTCTAGTTCCAATGATTAACTAAATCCAAAAATCATAGTATAAGTAATAATAATTATAGTGGGAAACCACATAATAATTTATAGGATGTATAAATTATGACACCTTAGGCTTAAACATGGTGTTTCATTATCACTATTAAAATAATCCATAGTTTTTCATGAAGAAAATTCAAATTAACCTAATCATATCCTCTGGGAGTGTTTAACTTGGTCTGTAGTAAGGAAAATTTTCATTCACTAAGAGGCGATCTATTTAAAGCCCAATTCACCCTTTTTGGAGTTATTACCCCTAGGTAAAACTATGCTAGATCCATATCCACTTGTATTATCTAAACATGGATATATTTATAGGAAATCAATATAATCTCTAACTCACTAAAACATTAGAATGTTAATCTATACTTAAACTTGTCCTCAAAGTCAGTCATAAGGTTATGTTCTCTAATATATGTTTTCCTAAATCTAGTTCCAAAGGTTTCTAAAAAACTTCATCTAATACCAACTATAAAGACCCTAACCCTACTAGACCAAATTTTGTGGTCATTATATTACATTGGAACTGGATACAATCAATCGTATCCCAAAGGACTAAATAGTTTAATAGTCATGGAAAAATAGACACATACATTAATCTGACATTACAATTGAAAACTTAAAATAAAACATAGTATTTTATTTTGGAACACCATAATGTCATTTACCATATCCCTGTATATCAATCATGGAACACTTACTAGAATTATGAGGAAAGGAAACATTAGAAAGGGGTTAGATCTAATGATCAATAAGGGAATGCCTACAATAGAAGCTATAATGAATAAATTAGGAATAATCAATATGGAAAGGTAAATAACTGAAACAAATTCCATATAATTAATATCTTTAAAATTAATAATAATATGGTAGGAATAAATAATGATTAAATAATTCCATATAAATAATAACATGATCTTAAAACTTATCCATGAATATTCGAACAAATCAGATAATCACATGGACATAAATAAATAATCTCGTAATGAGTAAATGTATAATTCCATACATCATAAACATACTATCAATGCCTCATTACAAGAAATCTTACATAAATGGGCAAGTCCTTAGATAAATATCCAAGAATTTTTTTCTTATGAGACCTACCATGGCATCGAGGGGTTATAGAGAACCCTGCTAATTAGTGCTAAGTCCAATGCATTCCACATATGGAAGGGGAGAAACATAATCATGTAAATATTCTTATTTAAAAACTAATATTATAAATGTTAATAATTAATCCAATCAAAAAACATAATCGACATAAATAATCATATTGTATACTAAAATATAAAAATGTTAATAATTTCCCCAATCAATAAACATAATCATAAATCATCTAAAGTAATATGGAGAATGATATTACAATAGTACATCCAAATTAAAACTGGTCATAAATAATTTAGATAAATAATATTGATGTTATATTAATAACATATTCCCAATGGGACATAAGTAAAATGATGGCTGTTTTCTTTGATAAATAGAAATACCATAAAAATTCAATTAAAAATATTTTTGGGGAAAATATAATTTTCACTTTGAAAATAAATTTTAAAAACTAATATTTTCCATAGTATTAATAAATAATTTTATTTTAAAATAAACTTGTAAATTTATAAATTAATCTTCAAAAAATGATGTTGGGTAATTCTGTACATGTCGTATAAGTTAAATTTTTTTCTTCACATTTTAATCAAAAGGTTAAAAAGCAACTCGTTCAAAAAATGACAAAAAGATTCCTTTCAATCCATTTTTTAAAAATTCAAATAGTGGTAAAAATTTCTTTAATAAATCATTTGGATAATTTTAAAAACATTTTTTAATACATTTTTATAAAACATTGATATGGAAGAAAAATGATTTTCAACAAAATAGAGAAGTAAAGGAAGCTTTTATTAAAAAAATTTATCAATAATTTAAAGTACCAAAGAGGAGGAAATGGTAATATTACTTTAAAATTAAATGAATAATAATCATAGAAGAATATATATTTTTGTAAGATATAAATACCAAATAATTCTCTTGAGGGAGACTTAAACATAAACAATCCTGAATGACGATGAGATTGTGAAATAAACCCTTACCACTTTGGTATATTTCAGATCATAATCCCATTGAAATAAATAACTTAAAAAGAAACTTTAAGTATGATTAATATAAATAGATTCATGATATAACATATCAAATGTGAAGCATATACACCATACAAAATGAATAAGTGGTGAATATGGTATATGGCTCACAGAAATAAATGTGAGATGAGAAACCCTTACCTCAGGTACAATTTATTTCATAAGTCTTATAACATCATGTATAATAAATATAGAATTATTATACATATACTAATTAACCACACTCATATATATCATACCATATATGATTTACTTATTGTAGAGACCCGAAGCCTAACGTACATTGACATTACATTACTTTTGCGGAATACTTAATACATAACAAAAATACACACACAAGGATCGTAATAGTTTAGTGTCTTTGGAAACTCGGAACGTAATCTTCTAATCCTGGTGAAAGATCTTAAAAATCTCCCATAAAGATCTTCCTTTTTTTTACCTAAAACCTTTCTTTATATCCTGGGGAAAAGAAAACATAAAAGGGTGAGCTCAAATGCTCAGTAAGGGTAAACAAAAGAAATATCAATCACATAATTTTCATAAGAACATAACATTTTTGGAAATCTTAACCTGCAAAAGAGAGCATAATTTCATAACATGGGATAAATCATAGTAGTGAAAATGAAACCATAACTTAAAACATTACTCATTGTGGCATACACACATAATCATAGAGAATCATTTCTTGTTAGTCAAGACTCATTGCCAAGACTATCTTAGTGGACAAAGTCCCTTTCTGAATCGAGTAATCCTCGTTTCAGTCCTGTTTCACTGAACCGGTATAACCTACCATTCCAGCCATGTCTATCTCATGAGATATGAAATCATTACCCAATGCATTGGAGGGATATATAGGTCCCACCCATCTTATAATGAATCCTTTCTTATGTGTGCCACATAATCATAACACATACATCATCGCATAACACATGTAACAAAAATGGAATTCTTGAAACATCATGACATCATAAATCAATTCATATAAGATAAAGGAATTAATAAACATAATTCCATCACAACATAGTCAAATCAATGTAAAAATATGGATATAAACAGAACCCTTTATTATCTTAGATGGAAAATAATTTTGATAAAACACTTGAATTGAATTCTTGAGGAAAATATCCTTTCTTCTTCAAAATCAATTTCTTTTCACAAAACATCATTCAATTTTAAAAGAAAGAGATTTTATTGAAAATAGTCATGAAATCTTTTAGAGGAAGCTTCATTAAAATAAGGCTTTATAAAACAGTAGAAATCCGTTCGTGCCGTATAAGTTAAAAAAAAAAAACATTCTTCGTACTTTTGTCGGAAAAGTCAAAAAGTACCTCGTACGAAAAACGACAAAAGATTCCTTTCATACGTATTACTAAAAACTCACCGAAGGGTAAAAATGGATTTAAACAATTTTAGGTGGATGGAAATAATATTACATATTGAGTAAACATGGATGTGGATGATAAAATACACCCCAGTAAATACTTACGAATAAACAATCTCGGATAAAAATGAGATTGTGATATTTCCCTTACCTTAGGTCCGACTTGCTTTGTAAGTGTCCGAACCTCCTGTATAATGATTTAAATCATGTTATTGACTTATTACAGAATCATATTCATTGTTATGATATCATATATGGTTCACTTATGACATTATATTACCCGTTCTTTTGTAAATTCCATGTTAAAGAAGCGTTTTGGGTAAAATCGTTTCATTTATCGTAGGTGTTTTGACTTGTTGTTCTTGACATCATTATTACTTATATCATGATTTACTTACTTCCAGAATATAAAATATGATTTATATATCATATATATTCAGTATGTATATATATATATATATAATAGGTATATAAATAAAATGAAAAACACCGTTCATGGAGACGGTAGTCCGTACGTACGCATGAACGTTGTTTTCCTTTCCTTATTGTCTTGAAATGGAAGTAAGTAGATGAAATAAATATGTATATATATACATAAATCCAGTAGCTTTATAATGTCATATATTTCATTATTATTTCTTATATATACATTATAATCATTCTTAAATGGTCAACATGGAGAATGAATCTCATCGCGTCGTGGAGACGGTAGTCCGTACGTACGCACGAGCGATGATATCATTTCTATAAATATTGAATTGAATTGGAGTGGATTATACAATATATCAGAATCAATATGATGTTGTAATAACTATGTATAGTTATTCTTTACACCATTATACCCATCCATGTAAGGTGGCGGTGGAAAATAGATTACACCATGGCGTGGAGACGGTATTCCGTACGTACGCACGCGCGGTGATTTCTTTTTCCGTAGGATGGATAGATGGTGAAATAGGGTTGTTTCATACTTATAATAACATATCAGTATATGAGTGATACTGATGTTATTACTTCATAATGAAACAACCTAAGAAGAAGAAGTGGAAGAAGAAATAAAGATGAAAGAATTGGTAATGGTAATTACCTCTTCTTCGAAGTGCCTCTTTGAGACCTCCTCTTAGGGCACTAGAATTGGTCTTTGAGGAAGACCAGAACCTCTAGGATGTTGCTAGGGAAGTGGAGAAGGGATTTTGTCAGGGGTTGGCCGAGCTTGAGTGCTCAAATTGGTGTGAGGAGGAGGGGGAGGAGATGTCCTTTTATAGGGGAGGAGAGGGGCACCTTAGGAATATCTCAAAATATTATTTTATATTAAAGTCAAAATCGGTTTATAATGGTTCCAAAGGGTCTTATTTCGAAGATAAAGTGGGGAAGGGTAGAAATCCTATCAACCAATAGGATTTAGACAAGTTTAGGGTATTATTTTAACCTTATCAATTAGATTTAACTCTAAGTTAAATAATTTAACTTTTACCATGTCTTTTTGTTTTCTTTCACTATATGGTTAATACACTTACTATAACATGCCAAACGAACCCAAAATTGTTTATTATTAAAATATATATCCTTATCTAAGTCATTTGGCCGAACCTTAGATTTTTAGGAATAAAATTACAATTAATAATATAATATTTGATTTAAAAACTATTTTGTGTCAATTTTGACACTATTTGATATATGATTTTTGTGAAAGTCATAAAAGAATTATATGTTCGAACAAAGTTGATTAAATCAACATTAATATATCATAGTAACCTATAAAATTAGTTGAATTCATAAAAAGTCTCAAATTACATTTATTTTGGTGTTTATAACATCAATTATGTCAATATTTCATTAATAAGATAATTACTGCATCATCTTTGTGTCATAAATAAATTACATTATTTGATGTCTAAAAATTAAAAATAAAATATCATCATGTAGGAAATCTTTTTAGATTTCTAATGAATATTTACAATCGAATTTATCTTATGTATAACCCCATATTAAAAATGATTTACTTATTAAACATTGATTTTAACTATTTTAACCTTTCTTTAAATAAATTAATAATAAATGTCCTAATCTAATCCAAGTGGGCCTAAATGGTCATATTTTATTCCTAAGTTTTTTTTTGGTCGAATTACACTTGTCCAATAGAATTAGGACATGTGTTAGGGTAATATTAATATCATATTTACCCTTAGTTACCCTATTTACTATTAACCGCAGTAAAAAAAAGTAAAAAGTTACTATTCACCAAAAATTATTTTCATCTCATTGAACCACATTTTAGTCCTTGATATTAACCGTGTCTCTCGGATTTTCGAAATTCCATTCACAGAAGCGGTAAAATTAAGTTTTATGTAAAATTCAGTTTTTAACCTACCACTTAGTGGTTTCACTATTCATCAAAAATTGAAAGTTTTCAGAAAAGTACCAAAATTTCACCCTAGGATATAATTGATATTCAGAATTCAAAAATGATTTCTATTTTACAAAATTCCAAACATATAAGTTGCATTAATTAATTTTATAATTAATTTCCGCTGTTACAACAAATAGCGTGTTTTTAAGAGATAATAACTATCAAAAGATTGACACTTGTTTATAACTGGTTTAAATGTGAAATTACATCCAATGACCAACATTGTATTAAATTGTAAAAATATATTCTAAATATACTTTAAAACCACTCAAATTAATGATTTATCACTATTAATTATTTCGATTAAAAAAGTTGTTTTTAATTATAATTTAGTAATTTTCACTATTCATCAGAATATGAAAGTTATCCGAAAAGTACCAAAATTTCACCTTAGGCTAAATTCGATACTCCGAATCCAAAAATGAAGTTCATTTTGAAAAATAAGATTTACAGAATTTTAAAAAGTGGTTATTACTATTCATAACGGCTAGTTTTAATAACATTTTAATAGCATATCGCTGTTTAGTGAAACTCATTATTGCGTACTACACACGCTATCGAGGAAGGTCGCGATTGCGTGTAATGCAAGGCAAGTCAAGGATGTGTGTTGTGCAAGCTCCTTTTGGTGTAGCGTATAACACAAGACATTACTAAAATTAAAAAGAATATTTTTTTATAAAATCTTGGGCTGTTACATTCTACCCCCCTTAAAATGAATTTCGCCCTCGAAATTCGTCGGAGTTATAAATGGTTTACTATTTGAAAGTTTCTTTAATAGAAACCCACATCGTAAAAGGGAATACCAAAACTTGGCTTTAAAAACTAAAGTATGAAATGTAACGATTACCCAAATAAACTAATCACTGGGTTTCCACATAGGTGAAAATATGGATATGGAAGAGAAATCTAACCATCATGTTCTGATGGAGAGTGGTAGAGAACATGGCTATGGAAAAGCCAGTAATCACAAATCCATATAAGGTACCATCTGATTCATCAGGTATAAGATCACTAGGACAACATTTTTTTGGTTTTCAAGATCATTTCCCTAAAGTTGAAAATTTGCTTAGAATAAATACTTACTTTATTTTGGTACAATCTCACTTTTGTTCGTGCCTTGAACAATTTCTACTTCATCTCTTAAATAAATGAAGTTGAATTTGTTATTCATGAAGTGTTAGCAGATCATGTGATAGAATGACGGGTCATTCTATCTGTCTCAAACAAAAGGTTAGCAAAAATTATATACATAAGTCGATCTATAGTGAGATTAATCATATATGGTTCCTAAAATGGGCTTATACTTCATATATCATACTGCTTAATATAATAAAACTAGTTTCTACTAAACAGGGACTTCCTGTAGATCAGTGGTAGGCGATAAAGGCCAGTCGCACTTCGGTTGTGGGTTCGATTCCTACGACCTTGTCCGAAGTGATGGGCTGTCGCCCGTCCTGCAGGTTGTCCTTTTTCCAAAACTATATTACTATAACATCCCATCAATAATATCGAAAAAAAAATTTCTATCCTTAAACAATACTAACTTACGTCCAACAGAATCCATTCCAATCTTTAGGCTTATCCATAATACTGCAGTCCACTCTCATAACATAGTGAAAACAATTACCAGAGATTTAATATCATCGTTGATCCCCATATATCATAAGATATGTTTTGTTGGTCACATTCCAAACATTCAAAGGCCTTAATCTTGTACTCTCTTGAATACCCATTGAACCTTAGTGAAAACTTGAATGCAGTTAAAAGTTAACACTTTTCACATACCGAAATCCTCAAAATTCTATATACTCAAACCATGATATCACTTAGTCCTTATATCAATCATGAGCTCATGAATACTATCAAACATTTAATTTTCTCCTTATCCCTTCATTATGCGCATATCATCTACATTCCAAAAATATCTGAATAACCTTTCATGGATACTGGTAACATTAATCATACACTTTCAAAACACAAGGAAAGACAACAGTGTAACAATCCATAGATGTCTCTTTATTCCAAAATTACACATGATAAACATGTAATCATTCCACTACATTTTCAAACCATTGACCGAGATTCAAAAATTCTTTCATCTCACATATCATTTGTAGTCTCTTCATCATCATTCACATAAATACTACCCATATGACCATACTGATTCTCTTCATGAGTCTTTCCCTTAGGACATTGGTTTGCATAATGCCCATACATTCCACATTTAAAACACTTAACCATTTTTGATGTCGTAGCAATACCATTATCCTCATCCATGGTGTTAACTGAACCTTTTCCTTTGCACTTACTTGCTTTGTGTCCTTCTTTTCCACACCCAAAGCATCTTCCAGTTCCCTTGAAACATTCTCCTTGATGCCTCTTCCCACATGATTTACATAGGGGAAATTGATCTTTCTTTCCTCTATGGTCATCATGAAACTCCATCTTTCTCTTATTAGCCGAGTCAGGAAACTTACCAAATTTTACTTTATTGATCATATTATGAGATTGCTGATTCGGCATAATAATTATGTTTGGACTTCCAAATCCCATTTCATTATGAAGAATATCATTCCATTGTCCATCATATCCTCCATTATCGTGAATCATCTTGTTTCCAGCCATTCTCTAAAACCCAAAAAGAATAGTGTGAGAGGCAAAAATCATGCTAGGGAAAACAACATAATAAAGGGGGAGTACCTTCAATATCCAACATCTTAGGTTTAATTCTATGATAGTTAGCGTAATTCTATTACTATAACCTATACGTATACTTATCCCTAGGGACATACCTAGACATACCTTAGAAATATCTCTAGGGATCTCACTAACGTTTTCGCATCCTAGTTTCCAAAGGTTGACTAAACCTTTCCTCTGATACCAACTGTAGAGACCCGAAGCCTAACGTACATTGACATTACATTACTTTTGCGGAATACTTAATACATAACAAAAATACACACACAAGGATCGTAATAGTTTAGTGTCTTTGGAAACTCGGAACGTAATCTTCTAATCCTGGTGAAAGATCTTCAAAATCTCCCATAAAGATCTTCCTTTTTTTTACCTAAAACCTTTCTTTATATCCTGGGGAAAAGAAAACATAAAAGGGTGAGCTCAAATGCTCAGTAAGGGTAAACAAAAGAAATATCAATCACATAATTTTCATAAGAACATAACATTTTTGGAAATCTTAACCTGCAAAAGAGAGCATAATTTCATAACATGGGATAAATCATAGTAGTGAAAATGAAACCATAACTTAAAACATTACTCATTGTGGCATACACACATAATCATAGAGAATAATTTCTTGTTAGTCAAGACTCATTGCCAAGACTATCTTAGTGGACAAAGTCCCTTTCTGAATCGAGTAATCCTCGTTTCAGTCCTGTTTCACTGAACCGGTATAACCTACCATTCCAGCCATGTCTATCTCATGAGATATGAAATCATTACCCAATGCATTGGAGGGATATATAGGTCCCACCCATCTTATAATGAATCCTTTCTTATGTGTGCCACATAATCATAACACATACATCATCGCATAACACATGTAACAAAAATGGCATTCTTGAAACATCATGACATCATAAATCAATTCATATAAGATAAAGGAATTAATAAACATAATTCCATCACAACATAGTCAAATCAATGTAAAAATATGGATATAAACAGAACCCTTTATTATCTTAGATGGAAAATAATTTTGATAAAACACTTGAATTGAATTCTTGAGGAAAATATCCTTTCTTCTTCAAAATCAATTTCTTTTCACAAAACATCATTCAATTTTAAAAGAAAGAGATTTTATTGAAAATAGTCATGAAATCTTTTAGAGGAAGCTTCATTAAAATAAGGCTTTATAAAACAGTAGAAATCCGTTCGTGCCGTATAAGTTAAAAAAAAAACATTCTTCGTACTTTTGTCGGAAAAGTCAAAAAGTACCTCGTACGAAAAACGACAAAAGATTCCTTTCATACGTATTACTAAAAACTCACCGAAGGGTAAAAATGGATTTAAACAATTTTAGGTGGATGGAAATAATATTACATATTGAGTAAACATGGATGTGGATGATAAAATACACCCCAGTAAATACTTACGAATAAACAATCTCGGATAAAAATGAGATTGTGATATTTCCCTTACCTTAGGTCCGACTTGCTTTGTAAGTGTCCAAACCTCCTGTATAATGATTTAAATCATGTTATTGACTTATTACAGAATCATATTCATTGTTATGATATCATATATGGTTCACTTATGACATTATATTACCCGTTCTTTTGTAAATTCCATGTTAAAGAAGCGTTTTGGGTAAAATCGTTTCATTTATCGTAGGTGTTTTGACTTGTTGTTCTTGACATCATTATTACTTATATCATGATTTACTTACTTCCAGAATATAAAATATGATTTATATATCATATATATTCAGTATGTATATATATATATATAATAGGTATATAAATAAAATGAAAAACACCGTTCATGGAGACGGTAGTCCGTACGTACGCATGAACGTTGTTTTCCTTTCCTTATTGTCTTGAAATGGAAGTAAGTAGATGAAATAAATATGTATATATATACATAAATCCAGTAGCTTTATAATGTCATATATTTCATTATTATTTCTTATATATACATTATAATCATTCTTAAATGGTCAACATGGAGAATGAATCTCATCGCGTCGTGGAGACGGTAGTCCGTACGTACGCACGAGCGATGATATCATTTCTATAAATATTGAATTGAATTGGAGTGGATTATACAATATATCAGAATCAATATGATGTTGTAATAACTATGTATAGTTATTCTTTACACCATTATACCCATCCATGTAAGGTGACGGTGGAAAATAGATTACACCACGGCGTGGAGACGGTATTCCGTACGTACGCACGCGCGGTGATTTCTTTTTCCGTAGGATGGATAGATGGTGAAATAGGGTTGTTTCATACTTATAATAACATATCAGTATATGAGTGATACTGATGTTATTACTTCATAATGAAACAACCTAAGAAGAAGAAGTGGAAGAAGAAATAAAGATGAAAGAATTGGTAATGGTAATTACCTCTTCTTCGAAGTGCCTCTTTGAGACCTCCTCTTAGGGCACTAGAATTGGTCTTTGAGGAAGACCAGAACCTCTAGGATGTTTCTAGGGAAGTGGAGAAGGGATTTTGTCAGGGGTTGGCCGAGCTTGAGTGCTCAAATTTGTGTGAGGAGGAGGGGGAGGAGATGTCCTTTTATAGGGGAGGAGAGGGGCACCTTAGGAATATCTCAAAATATTATTTTATATTAAAGTCAAAATCGGTTTATAATGGTTCCAAAGGGTCTTATTTCGAAGATAAAGTGGGGAAGGGTCGAAATCCTATCAACCAATAGGATTTAGACAAGTTTAGGGAATTATTTTAACCTTATCAATTAGATTTAACTCTAAGTTAAATAATTTAACTTTTACCATGTCTTTTTGTTTTCTTTCACTATATGGTTAATACACTTACTATAACATGCCAAACGAACCCAAAATTGTTTATTATTAAAATATATATCCTTATCTAAGTCATTTGGCCTAACATTAGATTTTTAGGAATAAAATTACAATTAATAATATAATATTTGATTTAAAAACTATTTTGTGTCAATTTTGACACTATTTGATATATGATTTTTGTGAAAGTCATAAAAGAATTATATGTTCGAACAAATTTGATTAAATCAACATTAATATATCATAGTAACCTATAAAATTAGTTGAATTCATAAAAAGTCTCAAATTACATTTATTTTGGTGTTTATAACATCAATTATGTCAATATTTCATTAATAAGATAATTACTGCATCATCTTTGTGTCATAAATAAATTACATTATTTGATGTCTAAAAATTACAAATAAAATATCATCATGTAGGAAATCTTTTTAGATTTCTAATGAATATTTACAATCGAATTTATCTTATGTATAACCCCATATTAAAAATGATTTACTTATTAAACATTGATTTTAACTATTTTAACCTTTCTTTAAATAAATTAATAATAAATGTCCTAATCTAATCCAAGTGGGCCTAAATGGTCATATTTTATTCCTAAGTTTGTTTTTTGTCGAATTACACTTGTCCAATAGAATTAGGACATGTGTTAGGGTAATATTAATATCATATTTACCCTTAGTTACCCTATTTACTATTAACCGCGGTAAAAAAAAGTAAAAAGTTACTATTCACCAAAAATTATTTTCATCTCATTGAACCACATTTTAGTCCTTGATATTAACCGTGTCTCTCGGATTTTCGAAATTCCATTCACAGAAGCGGTAAAATTAAGTTTTATGTAAAATTCAGTTTTTAACCTACCACTTAGTGGTTTCACTATTCATCAAAAATTGAAAGGTTTCAGAAAAGTACCAAAATTTCACCCTAGGATATAATTGATATTCAGAATTCAAAAATGATTTCTATTTTACAAAATTCCAAACATATAAGTTGCATTAATTAATTTTATAATTAATTTCCGCTGTTACAACAAATAGCGTGTTTTTAAGAGATAATAACTATCAAAAGATTGACACTTGTTTATAACTGGTTTAAATGTGAAATTACATCCAATGACCAACATTGTATTAAATTGTAAAAATATATTCTAAATATACTTTAAAACCACTCAAATTAATGATTTATCACTACTAATTATTTCGATTAAAAAAGTTGTTTTTAATTATAATTTAGTAATTTTCACTATTCATCAGAATATGAAAGTTATCCGAAAAGTACCAAAATTTCACCTTAGGCTAAATTCGATACTCCGAATCCAAAAATGAAGTTCATTTTGAAAAATAAGATTTACAGAATTTTAAAAAGTGGTTATTACTATTCATAACGGCTAGTTTTAATAACATTTTAATAGCATATCGCTGTTTAGTGAAACTCGTTATTGCGTACTACACACGCTATCGAGGAAGGTCGCGATTGCGTGTAATGCAAGGCAAGTCAAGGATGTGTGTTGTGCAAGCTCCTTTTGGTGTAGCGTATAACACAAGACATTACTAAAATTAAAAAGAATATTTTTTTATAAAATCTTGGGCTGTTACATTTATAACCTTTAATTACCTGTATATTATAAATTCCTTGTTAAAATCATGTTTTTGGTAATAACTGCTTCATTTTTCATATATGTTTTGGTTTGGTATTTTTGGTATTTTTTCTTTGATAATTGTTAAATAATATATATAATGTTAAATATGAAATAAATATCATATATATTAATAATATATGTATTTATAACAATCCATAAAAATTAGAGATATAAAATGAATTACACCGTTCATGGAGAAGGTAGGGCGTATGTATGCATGGATGATATTTCCCTTTTTCTCAACAGATGGAATCAAAGGATGGTAAATAATATATCAAATTTAAAAAATCATTATAATTTATTATATACTACATATATTCATTAAATTTATTTTTATTACAATCCATTTAAAAATAAATTAAAAATCATTTCACATCGCATCGTGGAGGTGGTAGTCCACAAGTACGCACAAGCGACATTATCATTTCCCAAAGGATTAGAAGGTAAGAATATAGACATGTTATTATAATTAAATAAGTTTAATTATTAAATAAATATAATATATATAAATTAAATCCATAATTATATCCACCCATGATAGGTGGTGATAAAAAGAATTACTTCAGCTTGTGAGGCGGTAGTCCGTCCTACACATGATTGATGATTTCATTTCCCATATGATTAAAGAGAAGATAGATATAATAATGATGCTAATATAATAACATAAAAATATATGGTAGATACTATTGTTTTTTTTGTCATAGTTTATTATTATTTTAATGAGTTAATGGAATAAATAAAATAAAAAGCATGGTTAAGAACTATACCTCTTATTCACACAACCTCTATAGGTTTAAAAATAAAGTATTTGTAGATTGTATTTATGATCAAGATAATACTTTGGGTCATGTTAAGGGATTAAATTAATGGATTTGGAAAGTTATTGGCTGTAATAAATGGATTTTCAAGTGTTAAGAGGAGATGATAGGGGTTGGCCTTTTATAAGAGGGGGAGAGGACACACTTGGATTTTTTGAAAATAATGAATTACAACCATGTTTTTCACATGTCATGAGAAAAAAAAATATATAATTATAGAAACTTAGATGATATAAGGTTTAAATATTTCTATAAAATAGTAATTGAGAAAGTTTTTAGGTTATATTATCCCTTATCTTCTTAGTTTAACCCCCGATAAACCCATTTAAACCTTAACAGTGGTAATTAATTTTTTACTATTTTTTCTATTGATTATGAAAAAATTAAGTTGAAATTATTATATAATATTAATTATGATTATTCTAAATATAGAACAATTTTTTCCAAATTCAACTCAAATAAGTGGAATAATTTATGTTAAATTTAATCCCACAAACACAAAAGAAAATATTATTTTCCAATGGAAATGATTTCAAAAATTATAAAAAGTTTATATATAAAAATTGAACATATAATTTATTATAATAACCTAAATTGAATTATATATAATATAATTAAAGTGATTTTAACTTTAATTTTTTTTAAAATGCAACTTTTCAAATTGTTTAATCGAAAAGGCATTTTTCAATAAAAATCAGCATTTGTCAGTATTCATAAAAAAGTATCAAAAATTTACTCTAAGATAATTTTGAAATGATGATTTAAAAAATTATTTATTTTAGTAAAATAAATTATCTACAACTAGTATTTTATTTATTTTAAAATAAGTGCACAAAAGGCAATGCAACAACTTTTTAGAAAAACACAATTTTAAGCATAAAACATTGTATATTCTTATCCAATACTTAGAAAAATATTATATGAATGATAAAACATTTTATTGAATATATAATATATAAAATTCCTTAAAATCATTCACCAATAGTGATTAATTTAGTTTATCATGATAAAAAAACACTCTGCATGTATAAATAATTTTTTTAGAAAAATATTTCTTTTACTTTCAAATGATTTTAATTTTAATTTCTTATCGATTAATAAATATTTAATTTATTTTATATATGTGTAAACCAAATATTTTTTATAATTTAGTTATTCCTATTAATACCCACAATTTTAATGTCTATATTATGACTTTAATCTTTAAATAATATATTTCATGGGTCATTTAGGCTTATAGTTGAATGTTATATATGATATGAAACATAATTTTTTCTAAATACTGGGGTTTTATTTATTCCAAGTTATTAAAGAGGTTAAATTTATTTAAAATAAATATATAATAAATTCTTGGGGGTGTACAGGAAATATAACTAATATTTTTATAACCAAATGCATTTTAATAACTTCATTTCCTTTAGATTTTAGAGATATATTTACAGAATAATGTTGAGCTAAAATTGGGGAAAGGACTTGTAGTTCTTCATTTTCCACATTTTGATGTATGGATGTTTAAAAATATTATATTATTTTTCATTTTACAATGGGGTTACCAATAACCACAACTTATGTGTATATTTCTAAAATTATTTTCATTATAAAATAGACTTAAAACTATATAATTTTATGTTTTTAATGATTTTTGGTAGTTTGGAGAATTTGGATGAATTTTGAGGAATTTAAAAAATACTATAATTTGTAATCTTAAATAACAGTGCAACACAATTCATTACATCGTTATTTAATTCAAAGTTTAAAGTGGGAAGATTCAATGGAAAATTATGGCATGATGCTTAATTATTTTATAATATTCCTCGCATTTGATTGAAAGTAAGAAGATTATGAATGATGGCTTTTATTATAATGGTGATGAGGCTTTGTAGAAATATTCATGTGATCTAGTATTTGAATAATTGATGAAGGAACCATTTTACCTTGATTGAGTGACCATTTCTGTAACGCCCCGACCCCAGCTACCCAGAGCCGGTGCATTACTTCGTAACATTGGCATGATCACAAAAGATCAAGTCTCGAAAGACCGATTAGTTTAGTAGCCTTGGAAACACTAGATACATTCATAAGTCTTTCATTACATCAAAATTAAACAAACTACAAAAAAACATGGTCTTCATAGTCCACACTCATATCTTCACTGATTATTCTTGCAAGTCAGTCATAAAATACTTCTTCACAACCTGGAAAATTTTTAAACATTGAAAGGGGTGAGCTCAAATGCTCAGTAAGGATAACAATAATGCGGAAGCTTTCATAAATAAACATTAACATTTAAGGCAATGTATAACTAAAACAAAAGCCTCTTAAACATGAACTTCAACATAATATGGCAAAAGTAAAATGAGATAATGCCATTTACTTCTTCACATGGATATTCTACTGGTCGAATAATCACATGTAATATCAATAACCACTTTCATAATGAGGGAATGTATAATGCCAGACATTCTGAAACACTTTGTCAAGGCCTCGGCCAAGACGTCTAAAATGATTAAGGCCTCGGCCAAAACCATAAATCAAAATGGGAAAGGGCCTCGGCCAATTCCACGTCTAGTTGTCTCATGAGACCTACCGATGCATCGAGGAGCTATAGCGGGCTCCACCCGTCACTTATTAAGTCCAATACATTCCTCATATGAATAGGTTTAAACATATCATAAACCATAACATAATCATATCACATAAAAAATGCATAAAGGAAACATAACATTTCCACATTTCAATCACAAGATATCAATACAACACATTGATATAATAAAAACGCTTTCAAAACCATTTTCAATACCAAAATAAAAGAAAGTTAAAGCTTTGTATTTATTTTTCATTAAAAAAAAGATGGCTTATAGAGGAAGCCGAAACTCAAATAATGGTCACGGCGGCAGAGAAGTCGTTGTCGCCGCATAAGTACGGAAATAAAAACATTCCCTTTTGTCGTTTAGCAAAACGCTTCGTATAAAAAAGATTCCTTTTGAATAAACGTAAAAGTCAAAGGGGTTTATACATCGTATAAAAGAAAGTTGTGTATAAAGCCAAATATGCCTCAATGAAAGGAGATTGAGACAAAGTCCTTAAAAAGATCATTTTTAAAATAAAATAGATCTATTATGTGTATTCACTATAGGTACACATAAAGAAAGTAAAAATACAAAATAGGACATAATAATATCATGACATAATTTGAAAGTAGGAGATTAACCCAAAGAATGGAAGTTGGGTTAAGAAGATCCCTTACCTTGTGTCCGACTTGACTCAACCGTTCTTTAACCTCCTGAATAATAAACTAGAGTTAATATATACCTTATTAAGAACCATTTTCAACTTCATTATCCTTATTATATCACTTATTACAATGATATGAACATTATGTAATTATTTAAGTTAATAACGGTCGTTTTGTCGATCTTTGGTACTTGAGTCAACAATAAGCTTCTTATAATTACAAGTTGTTTATGTGGTGAAATATCCATTATATCCAGAATTATATTCATGATTTAAATGTCATATATATCTTATATATCCAGTATATACATTCATTTATAATATTACGTAACATTTAGAGGTAAGAAATGAAATGCACCGTTCATGGAGACGGTAAGCCGTACGTACGCATGAACGCTACTTTCATTTCAATTTCATATTTAATGGAACTAAATTATAATGATATAAATTTATAATATAATTCCAGTATAATATAGTGTATAATACCATTTACTCCATCCTTTATACATCCCACATATGACATTAACGATTCAAATCACTTTGAGGGGGCGGTAGTCCGCACTTCCTAAAATGAAATTATCGCGTTTTACCCATAATGGAAATCATAAAGTATGCCATAAATGAGAAATACAGAAGCATAAGTAAAACAAAAACATATTATATATCATATATAAAAATAGTGACATCTTAATGGCCACCTTTGGAGGTGTTATATGAGTGTTGAACAATCATCGTTTCGGGAGGCAGAATTTCGCCATCCACGGAAACCTTATGTTCTTTAACCATTTGATGTAGTTGTGTGGAAGTGTAGCTCAAATAAATCTTATAACAACATCCTAGTATATTGAAGATACTGGTGTTGTTACAAAAGAAGTAAATAAAAAGAGTTTAGGGGGTTGGAGAAGCAAAATAAAACAAAAGAACATGAGAGAATGAATTACCTTAAAAAGTGTAACTCCTTTTGAGTTGAGCCTAAAGGCTTCCTTTGAAAGGATTCTGCCCAAAGGGAATCCTCTAGGATGAGGATAGGGATGTGGAGAGAGCAAATGGGCAGGGGTTGGCCGAGCCAATGGCTTGAAGAGTGTGTGAAATGAGGTAGAGGTGGGGGCCTTTTATAAGAGGAGAGGAGGGGCACTTTTGGAAAGTAAAGGAACATTACATTATTTGAAAATGTGTTTCGGTTTTAAAAGGTCCCACATTGATAGAATTCGTGGATAAGGTGATAAGGCATCGAAATCCACTCATCCAATTGGTTTTGGCCATGTGTAGTTCATAGATTTTATATTATCTTTCCATTTTATTTAAATCGTCAAATAATGATGTCATCGCTGCATCATTATTATGTCATAAATAATTAAATTTATTTAATGTCTAAAAATTATACAAAAACTACTATGATATAGGAAATCTTTTTATCTTTCCAATGACTATTTATAATCAAAATTTGGACTTGTGTAACCCTACTTAAAAATTGTTTTAGTAAAACACTTTATGTTAGTGTCATTTTCACTTTAACATTAAATAAAAAGTAATTTATGTTATTTCCCAACAAAAGTGGATCCATGGGGTCCCCAAGTTAGGCCATGGCTTGTCTTGGTCGGCCATGACACAACCAATGAGGTTGGGACATGTGTCTAGGTCATTTAATATTATTAAAGTATTATTTATACCTTAAACTACCCTAATTACCACTAATCGCGATTAAGAACTTAATAAGTTACTATTCACCAAAAAATTATTTTTATCCCATTGAACCACATTTTACTTCTTAATGACAACCATGTATGTCGGATTTTTGAAAATCAAATCACAGAAGTGGTAATATTTCATTTAAACGAAAAATCAGTTATTTAACAACCACTTAGTGGTTTCACTATTCATCAAAAATTGAAGTTTTTCAGAATAAGGCCAAAATTTCACCCTAAGCTATAATTGATATTCTGAATTCAAAAATGAAGTCCATTTTACAAAATTCAAAACATATAAGTCAAATTAATTAATTTAATAATTAATTCCCGCTGTTATAACAAATAGCGTGTTTTTAAGAAACAATTTATATCAAAAGATTGGCAATTGTTTATGTCCAATTTCAATGTTAAATTAACTTTAATGACCACCATTGGATAAAATGGTAAAAATATATTCTAATTGTACCTTAAAACCACTAAATAGTATAACTTATCACTATAAATTATTTTGATTAAAAAAGTTGTTTTAAGTATTTTTCACTATTCATAAAAATTTGGAAGTTCTCGGAAAATTACAAAAAATTCAACATAGGCTAATTTCAATATTGGGAATACAAAAGTGAAGTCCATTTTGAAATATAAAATTTATAAAATTTCAAAAAGTAGGTATTACTATTCACAACGGCTAGTTTAATTAGTTGTGGTGTGTGCTAGAGCTCGAGGTTGCGTACAACACACGCTATTGCATTTATTGAATGAGAAGCGTATCGTGGAAGCTCGGGGTGTTACATTCTACCCTCCTTCAATAAATTGCGTCCTCGCAATTTGAAATTTTTCTTTGAAAATAAAAGGTTGAAAAGAGAAAATACCTTTTAGGAAAACCCACATCGGAAATAAGGTTAATAAATATATAACATTAAAAGAAAGCAGGATAAGTACAAAGGTCACCCGATATAGCCCATTATAGGATTCTATGAAAATATGGATATGGAGGAGAAACAAACCATCAAGGTCTGATGGGGAGTTATAGAAAACAGGATTAGGAGAAAGTTTAACCACAAGAAAATCACAAACTTGTGATTGGTTAAACGGTCATTGAATCCCTAGTTGGAAAAGTTAACCGACAACATTTTTGTTTTAAGTTACCTTTTATAATGTTGAGGATTTTATTTAGGAGATTTACTAAGAACGTAAGGGAATATACATACTTGTTATGTATACTTTCATTCATTAATGAATTTTTACCACAAACCCATCTTTTACTCCAAATGGTAACAGAACTCAAAAATATTCTATTTATCCTAATTGTATAAGGTACCAAAGGTTAACACATACCATTTAGATTAGTAAAATTATTTTGTAATAACCAGGGACTTCCTGTAGGCTAGAGGTAGGAAATAAAGGCCTGTCGCACTTTGATTGTGGGTTCGATTCCTACATCTTTGTCTGACGCGACGGTTTATGCCCCACCCTGCAGGTTGTCCTTTTCCTAAAACTATAGTATTATAATACTCCAAAAATAATCTTCATAAATTTTTTAACCTTAAACCATACTATCCAAAAATCAACTTAATCCACTCCAACCTTTATAGTTATCCAAAATACCTCTGTCCAGACTTTCTCTAAAAGGTCTCTTAATTCCAAAATCAATTTATCAGATTCCCCAAACAAAGAAATGTTTCTCTTATTGTCACATACCAAAAATATGATTACCTTAATCATATTAAAACCTTACTGAAATCAATAAGTAATGCAGTACAATCCATATATATATATATTACATTATTCTTATAACCAGAATATAATCCTTGAGTCCAAAAGCACCAATACATTAGTTATTCTGCTTCAACTGTAGTAATAGCATAAGATTGTCCTTGATCCCTTGTCCTTTTCTGAGGTAAGTTTCCTTGACGCTTAGGACATTCATTTGCATAATGACCCATTTCTCTACAATTGTAGCATTCAACTTTGACAGCCTCTTTCTTTCCCTTGCAATCACGAGCCTGGTGACCCTTTTCTCCACATTTATAACAAACTCCCATTCCTTTTAGGCAAGTACCAGGGTGATTCTTCCCACAATTATCACATAATGGAAAATCCTTCTTTCCCTTTTTCCCATTATCTGTCTCTTGTTCCACCGTTCTCTTCTTCTCTTGCTTTACTTTGTTGTCATAAGACTTAGAGAATTCCTTTTCTGTCTTGATAGCACATGAGACTATATCTTCGTATGTTGAGAAAGATTGTGACACTAGAGCTCGACGGAGAAATGGTTTTAACCCATCAAAGAAACGATCAATCTTACTTCTTGGGTTACGTATATAATCGGCAGCATGCCTTGCTAACCTTGTAAAGTTAGCCTCATACTTTGCGACATTCTCATCCTCCTTCTGCCTCAAACTCAGAAATTGCCTTTCCATATCTGCTCGATGGTCACGAGGAAAGTATTTTTCTAAGAACAACTCTTTGAACTCTCTCCATTCCATATTCGATACGTCATCATCTTCCTTTGTGTTTTGAATCAGTGACCACCACTGATCGGCATCTCCAGTGAGGCGGTAAACTGCCATGACAACCTTCTCCCTTTCACTACTCCCCAAGGCATGGAATATTTTCTCTAAGGAATTTATCCATTGCTCAGCTACTGTAGGATTTGTACTCCCATTGAAGGTTGGCGGTTGTTGCCTCATGAAACGGTCTAGCATTGATCCTCCACGTTGCGGATCAGGGTGCTCCATACGAGTAAGGTTATTATTCATAACCTGAGTGAGTTGTCCCAGTATGGAAATAAGTTGATCAGCACCAGTTGTATCTCCAGATCCACAATAATTATCTTGAGCAGGAGGGCAATCCCTACACGGAGTTCGTGCATTGATACAGTTTCCATTCCTTCTACTAGGCGCCATTTCTAAACAATGGCATAAACTAGATTAGTTTATGAATCAAAATACATAATTCCATACTTGTAAAATACTTAACATAAATTGAACTATTTATGGATATAATCCATAATCATAAAAAGAAATGTTTTCTTTGAGAAAGTATATACTCATAACCCTTCATAGTGGTTTGTAAATAAAATGAGAATTATCCTAAGCATATCCCCCAGGAGTGTCGTAACCAAGAGTGCAGCAAGGCCCGTTATCGTGCACCAGTTCCCGTTCGAGTCTAGCTCAAAGCGGTGTTTTCGGGTTTTACCCCTAGGTACATCTGTGCCAGAGCCGCCTCTACCTGCTCGTATCCAGACAGGGATGTATTGCTCGGAAAAGTCATAACATCTCTATAATACCAAAATTCTAGGAAGTTCTTCTATACTAATCCTCAAAGTCTATCTTTGGGCTATGTGCTCTAATCAGAGTTTATCTAAATCTAGCTTCCAAGGTTAGTACTAAACTGCCTCTGATACCAACTGTAACTCCCCGACCCCAGCTACCCAGAGCCGGTGCATTACTTCGTAACATTGGCATGATCACAAAAGATCAAGTCTCGAAAGACCGATTAGTTTAGTAGCCTTGGAAACACTAGATACATTCATAAGTCTTTCATTACATCAAAATTAAACAAACTACAAAAAAACATGGTCTTCATAGTCCACACTCATATCTTCACTGATTATTCTTGCAAGTCAGTCATAAAATACTTCTTCACAACCTGGAAAATTTTTAAACATTGAAAGGGGTGAGCTCAAATGCTCAGTAAGGATAACAATAATGCGGAAGCTTTCATAAATAAACATTAACATTTAAGGCAATGTATAACTAAAACAAAAGCCTCTTAAACATGAACTTCAACATAATATGGCAAAAGTAAAATGAGATAATGCCATTTACTTCTTCACATGGATATTCTACTGGTCGAATAATCACATGTAATATCAATAACCACTTTCATAATGAGGGAATGTATAATGCCAGACATTCTGAAACACTTTGTCAAGGCCTCGGCCAAGACGTCTAAAATGATTAAGGCCTCGGCCAAAACCATAAATCAAAATGGGAAAGGGCCTCGGCCAATTCCACGTCTAGTTGTCTCATGAGACCTACCGATGCATCGAGGAGCTATAGCGGGCTCCACCCGTCACTTATTAAGTCCAATACATTCCTCATATGAATAGGTTTAAACATATCATAAACCATAACATAATCATATCACATAAAAAATGCATAAAGGAAACATAACATTTCCACATTTCAATCACAAGATATCAATACAACACATTGATATAATAAAAACGCTTTCAAAACCATTTTCAATACCAAAATAAAAGAAAGTTAAAGATTTGTATTTATTTTTCATTAAAAAAAAGATGGCTTATAGAGGAAGCCGAAACTCAAATAATGGTCACGGCGGCAGAGAAGTCGTTGTCGCCGCATAAGTACGGAAATAAAAACATTCCCTTTTGTCGTTTAGCAAAACGCTTCGTATAAAAAAGATTCCTTTTGAATAAACGTAAAAGTCAAAGGGGTTTATACATCGTATAAAAGAAAGTTGTGTATAAAGCCAAATATGCCTCAATGAAAGGAGATTGAGACAAAGTCCTTAAAAAGATCATTTTTAAAATAAAATAGATCTATTATGTGTATTCACTATAGGTACACATAAAGAAAGTAAAAATACAAAATAGGACATAATAATATCATGACATAATTTGAAAGTAGGAGATTAACCCAAAGAATGGAAGTTGGGTTAAGAAGATCCCTTACCTTGTGTCCGACTTGACTCAACCGTTCTTTAACCTCCTGAATAATAAACTAGAGTTAATATATACCTTATTAAGAACCATTTTCAACTTCATTATCCTTATTATATCACTTATTACAATGATATGAACATTATGTAATTATTTAAGTTAATAACGGTCGTTTTGTCGATCTTTGGTACTTGAGTCAACAATAAGCTTCTTATAATTACAAGTTGTTTATGTGGTGAAATATCCATTATATCCAGAATTATATTCATGATTTAAATGTCATATATATCTTATATATCCAGTATATACATTCATTTATAATATTACGTAACATTTAGAGGTAAGAAATGAAATGCACCGTTCATGGAGACGGTAAGCCGTACGTACGCATGAACGCTACTTTCATTTCAATTTCATATTTAATGGAACTAAATTATAATGATATAAATTTATAATATAATTCCAGTATAATATAGTGTATAATACCATTTACTCCATCCTTTATACATCCCACATATGGCATTAACGATTCAAATCACTTTGAGGGGGCGGTAGTCCGCACTTCCTAAAATGAAATTATCGCGTTTTACCCATAATGGAAATCATAAAGTATGCCATAAATGAGAAATACAGAAGCATAAGTAAAACAAAAACATATTATATATCATATATAAAAATAGTGACATCTTAATGGCCACCTTTGGAGGTGTTATATGAGTGTTGAACAATCATCGTTTCGGGAGGCAGAATTTCGCCATCCACGGAAACCTTATGTTCTTTAACCATTTGATGTAGTTGTGTGGAAGTGTAGCTCAAATAAATCTTATAACAACATCCTAGTATATTGAAGATACTGGTGTTGTTACAAAAGAAGTAAATAAAAAGAGTTTAGGGGGTTGGAGAAGCAAAATAAAACAAAAGAACATGAGAGAATGAATTACCTTAAAAAGTGTAACTCCTTTTGAGTTGAGCCTAAAGGCTTCCTTTGAAAGGATTCTGCCCAAAGGGAATCCTCTAGGATGAGGAGAGGGATGTGGAGAGAGCAAATGGGCAGGGGTTGGCCGATCCAATGGCTTGAAGAGTGTGTGAAATGAGGTAGAGGTGGGGGCCTTTTATAAGAGGAGAGGAGGGGCACTTTTGGAAAGTAAAGGAACATTACATTATTTGAAAATGTGTTTCGGTTTTAAAAGGTCCCACATTGATAGAATTCGTGGATAAGGTGATAAGGCATCGAAATCCACTCATCCAATTGGTTTTGGCCATGTGTAGTTCATAGATTTTATATTATCTTTCCATTTTATTTAAATCGTCAAATAATGATGTCATCGCTGCATCATTATTATGTCATAAATAATTAAATTTATTTAATGTCTAAAAATTATAAAAAAACTACTATGATATAGGAAATCTTTTTATCTTTCCAATGACTATTTATAATCAAAATTTGGACTTGTGTAACCCTACTTAAAAATTGTTTTAGTAAAACACTTTATGTTAGTGTCATTTTCACTTTAACATTAAATAAAAAGTAATTTATGTTATTTCCCAACAAAAGTGGATCCATGGGGTCCCCAAGTTAGGCCATGGCTTGTCTTGGTCGGCCATGACACAACCAATGAGGTTGGGACATGTGTCTAGGTCATTTAATATTATTAAAGTATTATTTATACCTTAAACTACCCTAATTACCACTAATCGCGATTAAGAACTTAATAAGTTACTATTCACCAAAAAATTATTTTTATCCCATTGAACCACATTTTACTTCTTAATGACAACCATGTATGTCGGATTTTTGAAAATCAAATCACAGAAGTGGTAATATTTCATTTAAACGAAAAATCAGTTATTTAACAACCACTTAGTGGTTTCACTATTCATCAAAAATTGAAGTTTTTCAGAATAAGGCCAAAATTTCACCCTAAGCTATAATTGATATTCTGAATTCAAAAATGAAGTCCATTTTACAAAATTCAAAACATATAAGTCAAATTAATTAATTTAATAATTAATTCCCGCTGTTATAACAAATAGCGTGTTTTTAAGAAACAATTTATATCAAAAGATTGGCAATTGTTTATGTCCAATTTCAATGTTAAATTAACTTTAATGACCACCATTGGATAAAATGGTAAAAATATATTATAATTGTACCTTAAAACCACTAAATAGTATAACTTATCACTATAAATTATTTTGATTAAAAAAGTTGTTTTAAGTATTTTTCACTATTCATAAAAATTTGGAAGTTCTCGGAAAATTACAAAAAATTCAACATAGGCTAATTTCAATATTGGGAATACAAAAGTGAAGTCCATTTTGAAATATAAAATTTATAAAATTTCAAAAAGTAGGTATTACTATTCACAACGGCTAGTTTAATTAGTTGTGGTGTGTGCTAGAGCTCGAGGTTGCGTACAACACACGCTATTGCATTTATTGAATGAGAAGCGTATCGTGGAAGCTCGGGGTGTTACAATTTCACTATGTATTATATGTGAGGCTGAGCAATAATGATCAAGGAGTTAATCACACTACAATGATGATGGGAGAATATATGGATCTATATATAATTAATAAAGAAACAATTACACACTTCATAAAATGTAATAGTTAAAGATACTAAAATTATTAATGGAAGAGAACTTAATGGAATATTTAGGATCATTCCTATATTTATATAGATATAAACAAATTTCTACATAACCATAAGTATTAGTCTATAATATTGAAGACCTATGGCTCAATGAATAAGATATAATTGAAGGATTATGGTAAAATCACTATAATAAAATTAGATATTGGTGGAAGTTATATAAAACCACCACAAATTTTAAAAAATCAAATATCTATTGATTTATTATTGGTGGTTCATATTGAACCACCACTAATTAATTATTAGTGATAATTTGTTAAAAAACACCACCAACAAATTTCTTATAATAACCACATGACAACTATATTCCACCTATTTTGGTTAAATCCCAAGTCTATCAAAATCCCTTGTAGTATATGTCACCCCCTCCTAACCTCCCTCATAGTTATCCTTTCTAGCTTCCTTCACTCTAAAATGACCTCTATTCAAAAATTCCCTTATTTGGTGTCCTCCCCCTAAAAACCATCAGGCAACATCCTATCCTTAGGGAAACCCATCGAAAATGGAGTCGTTCTTTTGAAAACCTCATAACTCCAGTATCTTATTTCTCTTTGATAATGAAAATTATAAGAATATCATAATTCTTATAATATTCTTAGTGATTGAATGTTACTTATTCATTAAATTCATCCTGACTAGGGACATAAATGAATAAATAGAGATAATGAACCTCGAGTTGTGCCTCTAGTAGGCCTCAGGTTGTCAACAAGCATTGAGGGTATACAAATATCCCATATTGAAGGCATTAATTCCTATAATTATATTGGATTGGGAGATAATATGAACAAAATATAAGAAAATCCACCATATAATATAAAAATAATCCTAAAACCATCCCAAAAAGCATGAATATTGCCAACATAAATAATAAAGGTCTCTAAGTAAATACCAAAAGAAAAGTACTACTCTAAAGATTCAACTTCATATCTAAATTCCAAGATAGTAATGTCCAATTCAATCCCTAAAATCCTCATAGAAACCTGAAAAAATAATTTATATATACATTGGGTGAGAATAAATGTATACTCATTAGAATCATACCTATGGTATCTTCTGTACATGTGAAAAGAGCATGCTAATGAACTGGTGAATAAACAATAGAACTAAGAAGCACCTAAATATGTCAACTAACCAAACCCAACCTCACCATAGATCACTCACTAAATCATTAATCCAATATAGTAACATAGTATCCAAAACATATCCAAGGTACCCCACTAATTATTCCGCACTAATTTTCTTCTCTCATGCACCAACATCAAACATCCTATGCTATCATCCCTTCCATACACATCGCATTGCATAACTAGCTATCTCTGATAGGGTCAGGACACATCCCTACCCACCCACCCTTGAAAGTTCTAGAATCCAGTACTTACATCAGTCATCGTCACATGACATCACAACCTCATCACATCACATTTAATCCTCATACCATAACATCACAGACTCATCACATCACATCACATCACCACCACATCACAAGAATAGTAGGGTATCATGAACATGAAATACATTAACATAATTCTCTTCTCTTACCACACACAACCTCCCACATATCACATCCTCATCACTTTTGGTTAATCTCCAATACCAGACCATATCATCACTGATAAAAGAAGACCACGGAAGGGTGGGTATCCAACCATCCATATCACCACCACCCTGGATGTTGGGGAAAATACCTAGAACCCTGAACCTTTGAGTGTTGGTTTGGTTATCCAAATTAGGTGGGGTGTGTATATAAATAATATAAAATAAATGATAAATAGATAACACATAACACCAAACCTATGATTCCATAATAACTACACTAGAATTCACCTCAACACCACCATATAACCACACAACATCCAACACAACTGCCACCACCACTAAATTCATCCCACCACTCAACCACCACAAAAATCCAAATAAACCCACTTTCATTTACAGAGTTAACCATTTTAAAAATTTTGCGAGTTTATGCAAACTCACATTTACAAATCCATTTTATTCACATTTACACAACCATTAATTAATCATTCATATTATTCAAACCAATTACCACAAAATCCCCTTACTTATTCATTTACCAACCCATGTAATTTCATTTTAGCATTATAATTTATCTGATGGATAACTAAGAAACTAACACAACCACACCATAGAATATATCACCCATCTCAAATCATCCATAAACTTCCACACAATACACAAACAATCCATATCAACATAATAACCACATGTTACAACCACCACACATAACCCCACCACATAACTTCCCACAACACATCCCATTCTATCTAACCATCACACCATGATAACAACACGACACAACCACTTCACATCACCACCATTTCAAAACTTCCCACATTGCATTAACATGAAAACCAACCATCACATCACTGCCTTAAACATTTCATACCCAACCAGTCACCACTATCATCACACAATAACCCATATCACACAAGGATATACAAAAATCACAACCAAACAAGCATAACATCCCAAATTATAGAAATTAAATTCAATGTCTTACATTACTTCACTTTATTATTTATCATTTTTAATGTCACACAAACTAGATTTCCATGGACATTAAGTTATTTATCCATATATACATTATTACCCTTTTCATTCAGAGTGATATCAATAATCAATGCAAAAAGTGTCTCACATAAATATCAACTACAATAAAAGAAATTCCCCTAACAACCATGATTTCCAGTAATGGTAACAATAATATATAATCTAATCAATAATATCATTAAATTAGTAAAAATATGAGATTTTTTCCCATCCCCACCAATTTCATATTTTTCAATTTATTATCTTTATCAAGACGACCCTTACTATCCACCCAATGGAAGGAAAAATTTTGAAATCCACACACATGCATATAAATATAGAGATAACAAGGATCCCCTTCCATAAAGAAGCTTTCAAATTCATAGTGAATTATTTGGTGAAGGGGAAACAACCCAAAAATGACACCCATTTGAGGAAAGCCTCAAAATAACTTAGATCACACTAAGGGGTCATAAAAACGGAGCCCAAATTCTCCCTAAAATAGAAAAAAAACCACCTCATGAATCCCTGAAAGAATAATAGAAGGAAACATAAGGCTAAATGGAAGAACTAAACTCATATTGAGAATAGTATACCATAGAAACCCAAAGATAAAATCAAGAGTAGGGATGGAAGATCCTCCAAAAATTCATACGATTCACCAAAAAATTATAAGAATGAGTTATGAATAATAGAATTTTCCTAAACCGCATATTTATAAACGTGTTATAACTCACCTCATTCATGTTATGAATTATATATTCATACTGTGTATTCTCATGAGGCCTAAAAAGTTTAAGTTGTAAAATTTATTTAAGCTGTTTATTTCTCAAATCTAAAACCTAGAGAACTTATAATGAAATTCATTGCACCATACCCTCGATTTAATTCACATCATGAATCCTCCTTTCACATAATGAATTTATTATGTATATAACTACTCAACCAAAACAAGCTATAAAACTCAATCCACACAAGTTGTGAGTCATAAAATCACATCATGTATTTCTATTTCACATCATGAACCACATACTATAATAAAACTATAGCTCGAACATCCTCAGGACCCACCTCAAGCCTCCTTCAAACACCTACATCCAAAAAATTAGAAAAATAATGGGAGATAAGGCATGAATTTTTACATTTATACTAAAAAAATAATATATATAAAATAATATTTTTCAAATCCAAAATATGGAAGTTCCTTCAATCTTGATGTCAGTTAATATTTTTATTCAAAATTGGAGGATATTTCCCCATTTTGAATTCTCATTTAAACCCAGTTAGATTCATTATTTAAATATGATAATACTTTGGATTTAATATTATTTGAATTTATTATTTAATCCTATCTTGGATACTTGAACGACTAAGACCCCCATTAAATATTCTTTACACAGTTTGAAAATAAACTCAATCTAATCTTTCTTAAAACATCATATGAATTATTCTAATATGATTTCTTTTTTTATTTAATTTCATCCACATAAAACTATATTCTTTTATTGATCTATGTAAATATCAAATTATTGTAACATGTATCCCATGAATCTATAATTATATGCATCATCAAATTTAAATAATGAAAATAGTTCAAAATTTAAAATATTATTTTAAATATCTAATGGCTCGAGTATTATTCATTTCCTAACATGATTAATTAAATAACTAAAACCAATCATAATTTTACTATGGATTATTTACTTAACCATTATTCATTAAAACAAATTCTCATAATGTATAGAAACATGCTCATTGAAAATTTTCATTAATTTTTATTCATGTAGAATAAAAAAACATATGGAATGCAAATATTATTCATGGAAGTGAATTGAATGGATCTTAGAATCTAATGGAAGATAAATTATTTCATAGTATGCATAGATACAACTCTGATCATAATCATAAAATATTTATCAAAATGGGTTGTCGATCCTTAACTTTGTAGTCTCTCCCGAAACTCATGGTGTCACTACAGCAACTCATGTGGCCACTCTAGAAACTCATACAATCACATAAGTAACTCATGAAATCACATAAGTTTTACTTAACATGTAGAAAAATATTATCATGATTGATCCATGATAGGCATGAAGTCGATCCAAGATAGTTATGCATTCTATCTCCTTGGGCATAGTTGATCCAATGTAAGTCATGCGGTCGATCATTACATGCATGGTCGATCCAAAATAAAAAATGTTTTCAATTGTACATATTATGTTTTGGTCATAAAAAAACTTCATACATATAGTAGCTCATCACTCATACCAATGTAACGACCTACCTCTACACAGCCTGTATAAAGTCAGGCTTACCATTATGCAATTAGCTAATTTTTCTCAAAATCATATAGGGACTTTTCAAACACTTCTCAAACACATAAAACTAAATACCAATAACTTATAAATTAATCAAATGAAATAGACAAGGTTCCATTATCCAATAACACTTTCCATGTATTCATTTGAATATGAGCACAAAAAGTATCAGATATACAATGAGAATTTCTCAATCCTGAAATCCAATGCCATTTTATGATGCCATAACAATACTCCAAGCACCATCACCTCATATCCACTCACTAAACAAATATCGACTCATTGATAATAAATTCAACACTTACTTGGGATCATCAGTCTTATTTAAAGATAATATATATATGTGTATATAATAATTATATATATATATGTATAAAACATATATGCATATATATTTAAAAAATAGATGTATAAATAATATATATATATATATATATATATATATATAGAACATCTATATGTTCTTTTTATACATAAAAATATATATTAATATTTAGAAAAAAGATATATAATTATGATGAACCTAAGTATTTAGTTATTTTTTATTAATTATGTGATTACTAAAAAATGCTAATGGATTTTTTGATGATTTAGTATTAATTTAATCTCATAGAATTTTCAGTTCAATATATTGAGTTATCAAACATTATATAATTGTGTTTTATTATTAATATTCACTATTCCTGGATATAACTAATATTTCAAATGAAATATTTTTAAAAAACATAGTGAAAGTATAAAGGAAAAAGGGAGAAAAAAAGATGTGAATTTATGATTAATTTAAACAATAATATAGGATTCTAAAAAGATATATACTATTTTTGTTTATATAATGTGTTATTTTTTTCAATATGTTATATGATATATTTATATAATAAAATATGTAATAATAATATCAATTTATTATAATTATATTATACTTGATGATTTGTTCTTAGTACTATTTTACAAATGTTAATATTTTTTTATTCTATAAAGCTTATGTTTTAATTTTATGATGATTTAATTTAACTAATAATCATTATGTTTTTTATACAGATATTTATCAATAGAATAAAAATGGTTAAAATTTGAATTAATTTACCCAAAAATACCCCTCAATATTTTAATGGTTTGGAATATTTTTTTAGATTTTTCATTGGAAACTCGATCCATAGATGGAATAATAAATTATCCGTGCCCTAATTTCAATTTTATACTATGGTATAAAAGACATGATGTTTAAGAGTACTTAATAATGGAAAAATTTCCTACAATATATATGAGTTGTATTTTTCTTGGGAAATAGTACATTGTGAAAATATGGACATGTGACCATTATTAAAATGAAGAACCTACTTCATCGATAGTGGAGAATAAAATCCAAAGCTTGATTAATGGTGCTTTTGGCACTGTAAAAAATGATGAAGATTGTTATATATTAGTGGAGTCTGTTTATTATTTTCTAGAGAGTAATATGATAAAGAAGGTAATTGAGAAGTCAAATTAGTTTTATGAATCGGTGTAAGATGGGAATTGGTAGTTATATTAAGGATGCATCAAATATTTAAAATTTTCATTACTAATGAAGGTGTACCATATAAAGTGATTATATGAAACTATAGCTAATTTTTTTTGATGATATTGGAGTTTCTTCATGATGAACTTGTTCATGTTAAGACCCCTCAATAATTATATGAGATGATGAATATTGTTAACAAGATTGGTCTTAATTATAAAAATATAGAAGCATGAATTAATGAATGCATGTTGCATCAGAGAGAAAATTCAAATAGAGAAGATTGTAAAAGATATCATACTTCTAGATAGTAATCATTGATTCATGATAAATGTATTAATGATTTTACCATGAAGAATAAGGTGAATAAAAAATCTATGAAGGTTTTACATCACTTTTCACAACAATCATGATTGAAAATATTATTCATGTATTATAAAACAATATATAAAATGAAGTGCCATACTATGTAAAATAACAATGAAAAGTTTATATTAAATATAAGAGATTAAAAAATAAGAAATATTTTGATTATTTATATCCAAAATTCTCTTCATATTCAGATATATTTTTTGGATTGGATACATACGAATTTAATCCATTCAGTACTTTAAGTACAACTTATAAAATATGGCCAATTATTTTTATCCCTTACAATATACCTCCATTGATGTGTATGAAAGAAACTCATTTAATTATTTCAATGATCATTCTAGGAAAGAGAATTCTTATAAATGAAATCACTTATACCTTTATCCTAGTACAAAATAATTTCAAGAGTCATGGGACAATGGTATTGATAACTATTATGCATTGACAACTAAAATGGTCAAAATGTATGATGCTCTATGGTGGATGATCAGTGATTTTCCTAGATTAGAAAACATGATTGGTTGGAACAATCAAAATTTATATGAATGTCTGTTTTGCAACATTGACTTCAAGCCTAGAATAAAATCATATAGTAGAATTTTTTTTTCATGTTTCATTGTTAATTATTGGATGCATCTCATAGATATCAGTTTAAAAAGTAACGATTTAATAGAAAAATTAGTTGAGGTTTACACCAATTTTTTTATCAAGTTTATAAAACATGTTACAATTATCAAATATTAATGCATAATTTATGAAATAGGATTAGTTATAGGTTTATGGGAAAAGTGCCTAAATATCATCTGATATATTTGGTTGTCAAAAATATAAGAAACAAAGCATTTTCTTAAACTTAATTATTGGAAATTTGAATTGTTACATCATAATAATGACATTATAGACATTGAAAATAATTTATGTGGAATTTTTTTTACAACATTGAATGAGTAGGGAAAATAAAAAGATCATATTAGCACTCATAAGGACTTTGATGAAATGATCATAAAGCATTATCTATTGGAATATGATAATGAAATGTATCATGTAACAATTTTTTCATTTATAAATAAAGAAAAAGTTGTTTTACCTTGAATATAGAAAAATGTAAAATTACATGATGGATATTTATGTTACATTTCAAGATGCGTTTACTTAAAAAATTATAAGTAATAAATAATTAAAATATATGAATCATATATTTTGATAGAGAAATTGATTCCTTTTGAATTCTGTAAATTTCTACATAAAAAGATAACATTAATTTTAATTGAGTTTTTCACATTCTTCAAATTTTTTTAGAAAATGTTAAACCAAATTGAGGTTAAAAAACTTTATAAAATAATTATAATGAAACATTCTCATTTTAAGATGAAATTTCCCCAATATTTTTTCACTTGTATGGTTCTTCTAACTATACATTTCATTTGTGAATTTAAAGTTGGAGGGTTTATACATTATCAATGGATATATCCCATAGAGTATTATTTTTATATTACTTTTGTATGATTAATACATTAAGACTTTTAAAATAATTACATATACAGTGTTTTTTACTATGTTACTTATCTTTATTAGTTATCTAAGTCATTTGGGTGTTTTTTAATAAACCATTCTCAATAAGAATGCTCTATTTATAAAGGTTATATAGAAGAAGAGTGTCTAAACTTTTTCAAGTGTTTAGATTATATTTGTACAAGATTCAACTGAGTTGGATGTGTTGATGATAATAAAAATCAATTTCATTCGTATAAAGAATTAGAAAAATTTTGAACGTTAGGTCATCATATTGGGAAAATCTCATCAATTTAATTAACACAAATAGAGTTCATACAATCACATAGATATGTAGCACTCAATATTGATATTTTATATCCCTTCATTGAATAATTGAAGACACAGACTAAGAGAAAACATTAGTTTCAAACACAAAATGAGAAATAGATAATAAAAGCATTTAAGAAAAACATTAGTGATTGGTTTTAAAATAGTTTAAGATTATAACCAATTTCACATTTATAATTTTTTGATATAATTATCTTATGTAACAAATAATATTATATTTATATATATATTTAGATCATGAATGTAGATAATTGAGGGGGATAGTCATATGAATTGAAATATTTGGCTAGAGGACCTTAGATGTAGTCTAGAAGAATTGGTGATTATAGTATTAATAGATTTACATTTGCTTATAGTTTTTCATGAAGGGTTGGAAACACAAAATAATGGAATATTCAAACAATATTCAAAGAATTGAGTTACTATATAAAGTTTATTGACATTCTTGAATTAAATTATCATGGAAAATTTTGTGTTGTGTTATTCAAATTCAAGCGGGTTCAAATTTACAAGGGCATAAAGAAAAATTTATTAAAATTTATTTATGTTAATGTACCTTGGTTGATTGATAATAGTGAGAGTGAAGAACACAATCCATATATTTTAGCTTTATTAGCTAAAATGTTGTATTTTTTGGATGATATAGTCAATATTGGTGAGAGGGAAGAATAAAATACATATATAAGAGTCATGTATAATATTTATAATGAAGTGGAAGACTTGTTTTATGACATTAAACCCCATCGAAAATAAGATATTTATTTATCATTATATGATGATATTAGAATAAATGGTCTTGTAATGGAGGTAAAATAATATGAAATCATTTTAATGGTGGAGTATGATAATAATATGGTTAACAATGAATTAATTTATTGTATGTTCAGTAATCCTTTAAATTATCTTTTAATGGTTTATTTAGAGTACACAAATATAATTAATTTATGTTCAATGTTTTTAAAATATTTACTTATTTTAAATCATTTATCATATTCTAACTTATTTTATTTCCTTGTTGGATAAATGATTTCCTATAAAAAAATTATTTAAAGATACAAGATGATATTTCATAGTGCCTATGATGTTGGATGAGCCATATGATATGCTCCCACCTACATTAGGTGTTCTCTATAAATTTAGCATACTCCCATTCTCATCATTTTATTCCATCTAATATTCTCCCATATTCACAAGGTACGCTCCCTAATTTCAATGCATCACATTCTGTGCTAGGTATATCAGAGGGACCAAATATAGAAACCGAGGAGTGTTCATTGACTTGTTATATGGTTCCTTAGTTATAATCACACGAGTACTAAAGGGAAACCTTATTGGTATGAAATTGTTAATATGGGAAAATAATTTATTATATTTGCATACAAATTCTTGAAAACATTTATTAAAAAAATTCAGATAAAAACAAGATAGGAAATGAACATGAATACATTAGATATTTGTAGGCTAATTTTTTTAAAAAATATCTTACATTTAACATGTTTGGGGTGACTAAAAATGATGCTAGGTGCTTATACGAACATATCTTGTGATAGTTAGCATGTGAAATTCATTCCCTTCCAATTAAGTATTATTATTGGGGGAATTTTACCATCAATTATAAGAATAAGAATTTTTATATATAACTAAAAGTAAGTAAAAGGAAAATATGTACAATTTTTTAAGATATTCCAACCAAATGTAAGTCTCATTATTTTTTACTCTATTTCAGGGTATGAATAGAACCATTCTTATTGAAAGTGTATCCTTGGTATAACAAAATACAACTGTACTAAATCTATTACATTTTTTGTAATATGTTTATATTATTATGATAATTTTTGTAAATATATTTTGTGTTCACTTTCTAATTAAAATTGATATAAACTCCATTTTTTAACTGAAATAGAAGATGTATAGGAGGATGGTACCTCCTAGGAAAATCAGGATCATGGATTGGGAAGCCAACCTGACTTATAGGAGTAGAGTTGTTGTTAGATTCTAATTTTCATGTGTTTTATTTTTATTGAAAACTTATATATGTTGTTTTTTCATCTAGATTAAACAGATATATTATATGATTAAAAAATATAGTCATATAGTGTATGTAAATATTTTCTTTATTATGTTTTTTTGTAATTACTGAAATTATTAAATTATGTACCCTATTAATATATTTTTATTATGCATTACATGTGGTATAATATTCAAAATGTTGATATAACTTGTAGTTATTTTATAATTAGTAGCAATTTTAACCATCGCTATGTATGGGGAAACAACTACGATATACTACTAAACCCTCAATCATATAGTAATAATATTTATAACCATTTATATTCTATGAAAATAGATATAAAAACAATTGAAACTACTCTAAATGTATTGAAATATGTTTTACACATTGTTATATTGTAAAAAATTAATATAAAAATAATCATGTATCCAAAATGGATTTCAGAGTAAACTTCTAATAAAAATACCACCATTGATAAATATTGATATAGAAAAATATGACGGTTTATAAAACCACCATGAATCCATGGGTGGAAATTAAAACAACCAAGTATTCAATAAAAATCACTAATATTACCCTTTTTTCTTATAGTTAATGGTACGAAGAAAATTAGATAAATACTTGTTATAGTGAAATAAATAACATCACACCATGGTTTAATAGATTGTATAAAATTGGATGTTTTTTATTCTTAGTACACTTGTGAAACATTTAGTTTTTGAGCGTGATCTAGGGCATTTATACTTTCATTGTTGAATACTTATATTGAATTTCTTTAATAAGAGAACCTATTCAATTTTATTGATCACATTTATTTATCAACTATTATTTCATCATTTCTCTGATACCTTAATGATTAACTATTCATTGATGAATGATTCTTTTTTAGTCATGATATTGTATTCAAATTAAATAATGATAAATTAATATTAAAATTAAATGTATATATATTTAATATTTAATTTTTTGATAATTTTTTGTTTGGGTTTAGTGTTTGATTTATATTTAGTCATCTATGATATTCTCTAATTGATTCATTGGGGAAAATGTTGTTAGGGGAAGAAATTTATATGATAAATATGGAATTTGGTTATATATGTATCATTAAAAGTTATTTTTCTTTTATGGTTGTATTTTAATTCATCTTAATTTGTGTATGTTGTTTTGTTAAAAAGGAGTATAATGGATTTGGATTATACAAAATTAAATTTATTTAAGGAATGCAAATTACATCAGGAATCATGAAACTAACAAAATCAATTTTATTTACAAGTGGAGGATTTTTTTTATAAAACATACAATGAGAATAATTTGTCATCTCCATTAATTTTATTATTAAGTGATTTTCTATAAGTATTTGTTTATTTTCAATTTAAATTTAAATTTTGAATTAATTATTAAACCACCAATGAGTTACTATAATATGGGCTTTGTGAATATTATATATTCCCTATGGACTAAATCTAGACTCAAAGTATACTATGACATTATAGATAGGTTTTGGGGTTTGTAAGTATAAATTATGTTTTTGACATTTCTAACTATAATTGATGATACCTTTGGGAATGTCAGTTATATAAATTTTCAATATAACCCATGCAATCATTATTGAACTATTTATATTGATTAATAAATTTATTATATGAGATTATTTTATGTGAAATTATATACATATATCCATTTTCTAAATCACAAAATTATTAATTAATATAAATTTATACTTCATACATCACATTAACATAACATACATAGTGTAAAATTATTCCTCTTAGAAAATTCATCATTATCTTCTTTTGTTAAAATTATTTTTTTTCTTAAAAATTACTTTAACCTTAGAAACTTATGGGGAAGGATTATTATAAATTTCTATTTAAATAGAATATCTATGTGAGGAAACCTTTATAAAGTTATCTTGAGTGTCAATATTGACCACTAGGATTATTATAACAAATAATGTTTTCTTCTATATATTTCTATTACCATGCGTTTATGGACATGTTCATCTGTTAATGATTCTATGATTTAATAATTTCATATAGGAAAATTTTATTTCAATAATATTTTTTTAATATAACTTCATGTAGTTTATATATCTAAAAACATATTATTTTGTTTCGTAAAGTGATATTTTATCTTCCTTTTTATATGTTTAAATTCACCACGTACTTAACAACCATTCAAATACAATTGAGAATCATATTATTTCTAGAATTCTCTCCATCATGGATTGATCTACTATACACTTTAAATAGCCTTTATGTTAAATTTTTAAAAAAGCATCCATTTTCTTTATAGTGATTACAAAATTTAATCCATTTATAACTGGGAATACATTATAATATTCTTTCACCTATTATACTTTCTAATTACCATAAAATAATCTATTTTTTACAAAAAAATAATGCATAAAGATTTGATTAAATAAAAATTTCCACATTTATTTTCTTATAATATGCCAAAAAATAATGTTATTTTATTATCCTATAATCCACACCCCATGTTCATACATGGATTATTTTACTATAAATCAATATATATGGATTATTAAATAGGTTCAATACTATGGATGTATATTTTTGGGTTTTTTGTGGGACCCCTTCTCATATTTCACGATGTTTACTGCAATACATCTTATTTAACATTTTCTTTGTTATTTTGTGGGGGTAGGGGTTGAATCAATAATATTATGGTTTTTTCTCTAATCATGATTCTAAATGATATCCTTAGAGTTATATTTAAATCTTATACCAAAATAATAAAGAATTCAATTTGATATCATCACCAAGATAGGTGATACAAAACAGATTTAGAATCACCTAAAGAAAAATAGTAGATAAGAAAAGTTTAAAGGATATGACTGGAATATGGTATTTATAGATAATATATTATTATAATAAAGATATATAAATTTATTATATTTTTTTTCAAAAATAATTAATTTAAATTACCAAATGTTTGATTGAAGGAAAAATAAAGTAAAGTCAAATGTTTTCTAAAAAATGGTATGTTCCATTATAAGGAAAATGAATTTCTTGTATATATAAAAAATTAATATTATAGATATATATATGTATTATGAATGAAATATTATTTTTTATGAAATGAATTAAACAAGAAAACCTATCACAATTATGATATAATATATTATATATAAAAAGTAATATTAGTAAGTTGTGTGATATATACTCGTTGAAATTTTTAAAAAAATTATAAATGAAAGGATACAATTTACTATTGTATAATAATATTTATATCATCAATATGACATAGTTATGAATAGCAAGAAAATATAAATTTTCATTAGACAACTGTGAATATGAGAAAAAAATTGTGTTATTGTATAAGAAAGTCCTTATATCAAACCTATAACAATAAGATTATTTTTATTAATAAAAAAATATCAAATATTTTTCATGGATAAAAAATTAAAACCACAAATAAATACTTTGTAAATATATATATGAAACTACAATCATATAAAATTATAGTTTTGAAACATCTATAAAAACACATTAAGATTTGCTATAAAATATCATTCATGTGTATTATATATATTAAACCAATATATATATATATATATATATATATATATATATATATCATAAAATCATTAGTCACATTAAATAGAAAATTAAATCATACCCAAATATTTATGATTCATCCCCACTGGTACCCCAGATGGGATGGTAGTGAAGACTGTACTAACACCTGAAGCCCTCCTCCAATATGCAATAGGTTAGTGACAAGAACTGAGATTATAAAACACACACAATGGGGATTGTTATCCTCTATAATACTAGGAATAAGGAATACAACCGAAAATAACTACCATATTAAAAAAAATAACCCATAATTAGATAATAATTCATGTGAATTCATTCAAAAATAATGAAAAAGTTTTAAAAATATATACCATAATGGAAACAACTCCAAAATCAGTAACCATGACTCTCAATGATCTCGAGAATATGAAATAGTAATGTCTATTCAGGTGTATTACATTATTCCATTGGTCTATTAAAATAATATATATAAGTATTAGTGAGAATATAAGTATACACAATTGGTTCCTCCCTAAAAGCTCAGTTGCTAATATAGAAAAGCATACTAAAGTCTCACTAAGTAATCAATGAAACTGACTTGTTTTCTGTAACACCTCACCCCTACCTCATGGGATTGAGGAGGTGGTGAGGGTTACTTGGCCTTAAGAGAAGTTACCAAGGTGCCAAAGGCGGGAAATAAATTCCAAGGGCTTCAAGGAACAGTGGGGAATGATTTTACCTTAATAAGATAACCCAACTCAACCAACCAACAACTAAAGATGCATGCACTTTCAAACCCAACCATGTGATACTAACAATTCCATAACAAACCCCAAAACCATTCAACTAGACATGTCCACAAAGCATCGGAGTACAAAGAGGAAACTAAACAACAAAACACCATGATCATGACACCACCACAACTCCACACCAAGATCCACCAAAACATCACAATGCACCACCAAAGGAGGGTAATGCCTTGCCTTTTCCCATGTCATAGTACATGACATTTGCAAAGACACCAACATGCCAAAGCATGGGGTGAGTACAACAACTAAGTACAATTTACCCAACTGACTTCCATACACACGCCACTAGGATAAAACCGTTAGAACATTTATATAAAACAATTTATATAAAAATAATCACAATTGAAACCAATACCATCAGCCAAACCTGCTCTTACCAAGACACTTCACCCAAACCAAGCACCCAAGGGAAAGCCAAAAAAGCACACCATAAGCCATATCACCATTTAAAATTATCACAATAATTTCCATATTTCAAATCCATGCACAACAAAGCAACCATAACGATGGGACTTCTGCCCATCCTGTTCACCCTATTTTCAGCTAGCGGTACTTCCCGACCACTACCCAAAATGGTGGGACTTCCACCCATTATGTTGACCCTTTATAGTGGGACTTCCCTCCCACTTCCACACAACAAAAACAAGCCATAACCAAACATATAACCCACCAAGGTCACTAAAATATGCAATTAACCATTTCAATTACATGCTGAACCAATTTAATAAATCAAACATTTATTGAAAACAACCTTCCACCCTTTTTACATGCCAATTCCAATTTCAATAAAACAACCCCTTTATTGAAAAACTATTTAACAATCTATCTTAATTAATTGAACAAAACAACTCATTTTAAAATCTCCATTTTAAAATCACAACTAGAACATTTTACCCAAAAACCCCTTTCTTCCCAAAAATCTCCAAAACACCACCAAAGGGATTTCCAATCAATTTCACACATCAAAACCACAATTAATTTTAAGCAAATAAAATTAATTGTAACCAAGCTTCAAGTTCTAGAAAAGTGGAGTTGAGAGAGAATCAACTTACCTTTAGGGTTCCTGCGAAATCGACCCACAAGAAACCACACCCCAATCCGGGAAAACTCTTCACAAAAACCACTCTAGATTTCCTTGCCTATCATCCACAAGCCGTAAAATCAACACCCAAGGCAACCCCAACACTAGATCTACATGAAACGAATGTAGATCTAGAAAACTGAGAGATATGGATATGAATATCTAGAGGAGACCACAAAGAAACCAAGATGAGAGACTTACCTAGGAGAAACCACCTTTAAAACACGAAGAAACCCCTTTGAATCACTTCCAAAATGAGTGGGAGAGCACCTTAAACCTATAAGAACCCAAAATACCTATTAAGGCTTGAGTGGGAGAGGATTTGGAGTCACTACTATAAATTTCACCAATTCCAATAGTTTTAAACCATGGGAATATCCTCTAAAACTGTTTGGATATGATATCCTAACGGTTTCATGAACCGTTGGTATGTGGACCATTTTAATAGCCCTATACCAGTGGTTTCTAGAGAACTATCTGTATCTATGGTTTGAAATTACTATTCCCCAATGGTTTAAGTTAAACCGTTGGTATATATGTGTACCAAAGGTTCAAAAACCGTTGGTATACATACCATCTAGCATACATACCAATGGTTCAAAAAATGTTGGTATATATTCTATCCCAAGGGTTTCATTGAAACCGTTTGGATATATGTTGTCCAGCATTTGAATACCAACGGTTCTGTGAAATGTTGGCATATGTTTCCAAGGATATTAAATACCAATGGTTCTATGAACCGTTGGTATATACTATACTCCCCAGCACACATCAAAGTATCACTCATCAAAGCTGGGCAGACCTGTAACTCTACTCCCCAATAAAAATCAAAGCTGGGAAAACTTGTAAACCCACTTCGAGCAGTAAAACTACACCTCTAAACCTATAAAACCAAAGATGGGCAGACCTGTAAACCCACTTCGATCAGTAAAGCTGCACCTATAAACCTGTAAAACCTACACCTGTAAACCTACACCTCTAATAGACTTCCAAAGTACACTTTAGACCTATAAACCTGCACCTGTAACTATAAAATTGCACCTCTAACAGTCTTCCAAAGCACCTGTAAACCTTCACCATCATGTACCTCATATGGAAGTAGCTTCACATGATGAGTGGGAAAAGTCACTAGGTTTTTTACATCTATCTTTAGACTATTCACAGTCTAAAAATGTTGAAGAAAATGCTGGAGATCATAGAGATGCTCAAGGTGGTTTTACCTTGGTAGAGGATGAGGTATCGTGTAAGGGGGATCCCTCCTATGGTTCCAAATTTCCTGGAATCATATCCAGACTCATATAAAGATAGTGATGGTGATGGCCACAGTATTCCACTAGGTCATGGTGGACCTACTTTCTCATTTGGAGTTGGGACACATCCTAAGGTATCCTTAGTTAAGCAGATTGACCAAGCATGTGAGCTTTAGGCTTTTCCCTTAGATGTACCTACCAAATCATAACCTGTAGAGGCTACTTTACCTAGTGTTGAGAGATTTGTTTCCCCATTACCTTCAAATTTTGTATCCATAATATATATATATAATATATTAGAGAAATACTTCTTTTAGATTTTAGTGGAATTTTGAGTTATTAGAAACCTCCTGTCACTCATCTTAGTGAAACTGATGCTAGAAACCATTTTGAGATGGTTGTATGTCATATTCATCCCAAGATGAGTTTTTATATTTAGGAAGTTATGATTTAAAATTGAAGGTTGGATAGTGAGATAGAAACCATTTGATCTGTTATAGAGGAAATGAGGACCTCCTTTATTTCCAGTCAGGATTCCTTATGGAAGATATTGGAGAATGTTCTTATTTTTGCATATATATCTAGTGCTCCACCTCCCTCAGCTTTAGTTTATTCTTATTCGATCTAGTCTATAGTCAAAGAGTATATCCATGTTGTTATATGTGATGTACATTCATCTCATCAAGATTAAATGAGGCAGATTCTGTAGAATGGGTTTTCAAGGAATAGGTTGACCAATTGAAAGTGATGAAAACTCTACTCAAGCTATTCATGGAGGAGAAGAAATATTTATTTAGTTGTATGAAGAGATTAGGAAACATTATTAAAGACTTTTTCAATCTTATGAAGCCTTTACTATATGTATCCAATACTCTAGTGGCTTCTCCAGAGGTGATTCCCATGACATCCTTCACCTCTGATTCTTTTTCTGATCTTCTACCTCTATAATTCTAGCCTTTTGGTATGTCTTCGGTTGAAGCTGTCTGTAATCTCCAACCTATTGTGATCCAAATACCTCCTACCTCTACATCTATACCTTCAGCCTCTTCCATAGAGCCTCCTGCTTCTGGAAAGGGAAATCACCCTACTGATCACCCCACATGCACCATGCCCTACAGACCCCCCTCAGATATCCCTTGGACACCCCCTGGAAAACCCCTCCTAGACACCCCACCTGCACCCTCCCCCTGCCCTACGGACCCCCGACACCCCCCAGACAGCCCTTGGACACCCCGCATGGACAAACCCTTCTAAACACCCTACCTGCACCCTGCCCTACAGACCCCCCAGACAACCCTTATACACCCCTTGAACAACCCCTCCTAATAATCTTGTTACCCATGAATTATTGTGGGGCTGCCATCTTGATTCTTGGGTTCCTAGGTGTGCCTTCAAGATCAATTTATTCAAGCCTTTTGATTCGGTCAGGTGGGACTTCTTATGGGATTCTTTTGATCTGCTCGGCTTTCCAGCAAGGTTCTCGTCTTGGGTTAAAAGATGAGCCTCTACTCCAATGTTCTCAGTGAACATTAATGGAAATTTACATGGCTACTTTTTAGGGAAAAGAGGGCTCAAGAAAGGGGACCCGATTTCGCCTTTCCTTTTGTGATTTGCATGGATTTTTTCTCACACATCCTAGACTCCCTTATTTCATCTTCAGATTCTTACAAGTTTCATTAGTGATTTGCGAGTTGGAATGCAGGTGGAAGGGGGCTGGTGTGGGTTGGAACAGGTGGTATGGTGTTGTTTTGTAGGTGGAAGGGGGTTGGTGAGGGCTGGAATGTAGGAGGCTGGGGGCTGGTACGGTGGCTGGTGAGGGCTAGAGTGGATGGTGTGGGCGGGAAGGCAGGTGGCCTGGGGATGGAAGGGGCTGGTGTGGGCTGGATTAAAGGTGGATGAGGGCTATTGGGAATGTGGCAAGGGCTGGTGTGGGCTAGGATGTAGGAGGCCGGGGGCTAGTGAGGGCTGGAACTGGTGGATGGGGCTGTTTTGCAGGTGGCAGAGGGATGGCATGAGTGTTTTTCAGGAGTTTGGGGGGTAGGGGCTAGTGTGGTGGCTGGTGCGGGCTAGATTATAGGTGGCTGGGGGCTAGTGCAGGCTCGAATGTAGGAGGAAGGGGGCTGGAATGCTGGTGGAAGGGGGCTGGTAGCAGGTGGTGGGGGGATGGTGCGGGCTGATTCGAAGGTGGCAGGGGGGGGGCTGTTGCGGGTTGGAATGCTGGTGGAAGTGGGTTGAAATGAATGTTTAAGGGGGATGGTGTGGGCTGGATGTGGTTGGTGCTGACTGACTTGTGGTGGTTGCGATGGCTGATGGTTCGTAGGTGGACTGTGGCGGCCTCCTTGTGTTGGTGGTTGGGAGCGTGTGTTCATGTGGTTGGGTGCGTGCATGTGTTTTTGAGTGTGGGAGTGTGTGCTCTCCATGGGGTGGGTGCGTGGGTTCGTGTGGGTGGGTGCTTGAATTTTCCTCTTGGTTTTCTCTTGTGTTGAGTGGACCTTGGTGCTTTCATGACAGTGGGGTAGTTTTGTGTGATTCTCAGGTCTCCAGTTCGAAGTTCGTTTAATGTTTGCGTGTTTCTTCTACATCTCTTCGTGTGGAGGATGCTTCTTTACTGTTGGTGGTGGTATGATGGTGGTTGTTGTAGTCTCATCCTAGAGTAGGGACAAATCACGACATTACTAAGGTGTGACTGTGGTGTGACGGCAGCGTGACCGCGGCGTGTTGGCCTGGTCCAGCAACATCCACGGGGCAACATCTTCTGGATAGGAGCGAAGGGATCGGGAGGAGGTGGGGAAACATTCTGGTTGTCGCCTCCATCCCCATTAACTCTGGGTGGATAATGTATCTAAAACTCTATATAGGTATCATACATCAAATTTTGAAAAGACTGCGAACCACCGCGGGATGTCATCCTGGAGCAGTGCCAAATCACGGCATTACCGCAGCGTGACCGCAGCGTGACCGTGGCATGCCCACGACATGACCTCAGCGTGACCGAGGCATGACTGCAGCATGTTGGCTCAGTCCCGCGACATCTGTGGGGAAATATCTTATGGGCAGGAGCGAAGGGAGCGGAAGGAGGTGGGGCAACATTCCGTCCGTCGCCTCCCTCCCCATTAACTATAGGCGGGTAATGTATCTAAAACTCTATCTAGGTATCATACATCGAATTCCAATAGGACTGTGAACCGCTGTGGGGTGTCATCTTGGAGCAAGGCCAAATCACAACATTACCGTGGCGTGACCGCGGCATGACCGTAGTTTGATAGCGGCGTGACCACGGCGTGACCACGGCATGACCGCGGCATGTTGACCCGGTCCAGCAACATCCATGGGGTAGCATCTTCCAGCCAGGAGTGAAGGGAGTGGGAGGATGTAGGGAAACATTCTGTCCATCACCTCCCCTCCATTAACTATGGGTGGGTAATGTATCTAAAACTCTATCTAGGTATCATACATCAAATTCCGACAGAACTGTGAACTGCTGCGGGGTGTCATCCTGGAGCAGGGCCAAATCACAACATTACCGCAATGTGACCGTGGAGTGACTGCGGTGTGACCATGGTGTGACCGTGGCGTGACCTCAGCGTGACCGCGGCGTGCCCGTGGCGTGCCCGCAGTGTGCCTGCGGCATGCCTGCGGCGTGCCCGCGGCGTGACCGTGGCGTGACCGTGGCGTGACCGCAGTGTGACTGTGACGTGACCACGGCGTGATCACGGCGTGCCCGCGACATGACCACGATGTGACCGTGGTTTGTTGGCCCAGTCCAGTGACATCTGCGGGGCAGTATCTTTCGTCCAAGAGTGAAGGGAGTGGGAGGAGGTGGGGCAACATTTCGACCATCACCTCCCTCCCCATTAATTATGGGTGGGTAATATATCTAAAACTCTATCTAGGTATCATACATCGAATTCCGATAGGACTGCGAACCACCTTAGGGTGTCATCCTGAAGTAGGCCCAAATCATGGCATTACTGCGGCGTGACTGTGGTGTGACCGCGGAATCACCGCGGCGTGGCTACGGCGTGACCACGGTGTGATTACGTCATGTTGGCCCGGTCCAGCGACATCTGTGTGGAAGAATCTTCCATCCATGAGGAAAGGACTAGTGATCATGTTATATAATTTCCTTTTCAATTAATGAATCCCTAGAATGGAAAAATAAGTATAGGACTCCACTCTTATAGAACATGGAACTAAGTGGTCATGGCATGAAGTGGGGAGGACTAGTGATCATATAGAGTTTTTAAGTATTATTGAAATTTTATTATACTTACCAATGTCTATACTAGATATCAAATTTTTTATTACTATTTATACAGGATTCCAAATAAATCCTATGTAGTTGTCCTTCACATTATAGAGATTTGATCTAATGTTATAAAAAACAGACTATTGATTTGGGATTTTGGTATGATAAAGATATATATTTTATATTCGTTGTTTTTAAAAGTGGTACTAGGTAGTTGAAACTACTGATTGAGAGTCAAATTATGTAGGTGTATTACTTATCAATGTTATTATCATTTATAGGAACTTTAATAACAAAACTTCAGTAACCTTGAGAACAATAGAATTTGAGCATGTTTTAACATCTTAGGATGAAACAAAAATCTTATGGGAGAATTCATATATGTAAAAAATTAGATGTGCATTGAGGCCATAAAACACCCTAAACTATGTTAAGATGAATCTTATGGTGGGAACACCATAAGCCTGACAGTTGTTAAACAATGACACCATCAGTGTTTTTAGATATATAGGCTCTGGTAAAAACCCAAAGGGGTGGCCAAGAGGCCAAGAAAACACCCGAAACGGGTTTCTCCATAAGATAAGGTCACAATGAACATGATAGAACAGATCAACTATTTAATTTGTTATAACAAGGGATCATCAGAAGGTTTTAGTGAGCGGAATAATGATGCAACGCTTAAAGGGAAACAAAACAATGGAAAAGAATCATACACCCTAAACTATCACTACGAGTTTTCATAGACAGCGCACCTCCATTGGAGGGGTTTTATTATAAAAACATGACTTTATTTATTAAATGAAACAATTATATTAAAGAAAACTTATTCAAGATATGCAATTCAATATAATTAAGAAGAATTAAGATGTAATCTAAATTCAATTTAAATCATTCTTAAATTAAAGAGGATACGAGAGGGAATTTACCTCAAGGTGGAACCAAGCCGTCCACTTCAGCTCTTGGAGCTTTCTAACTAAAAGTTGATGCTCCTCCACTGGGTATACACACCTTCACACACATGCAAGGACACCTAGCCCCTATGCTCACACCCGCATGGCCACAAGCATGTTCAAGGGTAACCTTACACATATACTTATATGCATATACCCGTCTCCACTCACCTACATATGCATTTATATATATATACCTGGGCACACCTAGCTCCATACGTGCATAATCACTGACATGGGTAACTATACACATAACATGGGAACCCACACACATATACTTACTTACTTATGCACACGCAGGCGAGTCTCCCTTGACTTGGCGACTCGAAACCAATGAGCAGGGATCAATACATACACAAAGGATATTAAGAACCTTAAAACACATGAAGAATGCTATATAACCAGTGAGAAACCAACCAATGGAATTAAAGCCTTACCTAGATTGGCAGCGGAGAACCAAATCCACCTGAACCAACATGAAATGATCCAAATCCCTATTGAAAACATAATATGGAGTCAAAAAAACTAAAGCCCCAAATACATGAGGTGTGAGAGAAGTTGTAACCATATAATATTACGTCGAATCAAAGCTGGTGGACTGAATCAATCTGAACTTCTTCTAGACCCCTTTACAGAATATAACTACCCTTTTTCAATAGAAAGTAGTCAAATATTTAAGTGACCAATGCGATAAAGAAAATAAAATAAAAACTAAACTAAAACATACCTGTCTCCTGTGACTATACATGTCACTGCCCAACATATAAGAACCACAGCACCCCATGGGTCAAATCATGTTCCTGTAAGAAAAGGAGAAACATATCAATGTTTCAAAATTATACCATCAAATCATACATTCCTATTAATTAACAATTACTCTTCCTATTAATGGTATATAATCAATTTGGCATGAGTTTCAACTTAGTTTAGTTTAGTTTGATACAAGGGATGAGGTCTTATTTTTCTTGGTTTTTAGGTTTACACTTGAGATATTTATTTAAAAATGATGCATGTATTTAGAATTATTAATTATGGTTTCATTTCTTAGGTTGTTGGCATAGGTCCTGTCCACATGAATAATTCTTGGAATATAGGGATCAATTGAAATTTATGCGCTTTAATGTGATTGATGTCACTACCGATGAAGACTCAACTATTTAAATTAAAAAAACCCTATATGGTGTTTTCCTATATAACTTATTGGAAGTATTCTACACAGTTGAACCACAATATTACTTCTAATTAATGGTATTCTGGATCATATGGTGAGATTTTCCTTGATTACGACTACATAGTCTCTCCATGCAAGGGATGTATATTAACCCTTGGTGAATACTGGGCATTGGTGTTTGTAGTTACAGAGCCAAAAATAATTTGATATTACAAGATAAGATTCAATGAGTTATCTATAAATTAATGATCTAAGTAGGTCATGATTGATGGTTAGATTATCACAATATAATATAGGAAATCCTTGAACATATTTCTATGGTTTATGCATGTTGTTCCTATGAATCTGATATTTTGTCTCACCATGAAAGGGATGTATACCTCCACTCGTACCACCTCCAACTCATCAAACACCATCCCCTTACAAAGGAATTCCCTCAAAGAATACATACAAGAGGAAATGTGTGAGGTAGTCAGCTAAGAAACCTCACCCAAAGTCATCAAGTAAGTACTGTGTTTTCTGACTTTAATCATCAAATTTCTTAAGTATCTCTTCCTGTATAAAGAAAGTTTTAAGAGCCTCTACAGACCCTTAAACACTAACATGATTATTCGGTCATTGATTTCCAAAGAATTGATTATAACTATTTTCTATGGGAGTCAAGGACTCTAATGATGGTAAATGAAAGGAAATAGATTAACATAGTAGACCTATAGATATGGTGTTCACAAGCCACCTAGGTTTAGAGAAGGTTCTTTAGTGATTTTATGGAAATGAAATCACCCTATCACTAGGTCTCCAAGTAGATAAGATATCAATTGGGATATGAGTGGTCTAACATATGTCTTAAAATTGGGATGATATGTGTATGGACTAGATGAGGATTTATATCAAGTAAAGTATTCCTAAGAGGATTGGTCCTTGTAGTGATAGGTGTGGAAATTGTACATCTATCGTTTGATGAGGAAATACTTATAAGGATGGATTGGAATATTGGTAGGTTCTTAGAGTGGGATGGTCCCTCTGAGTATATAAAATGTATTTTGAAAGGTTTTACTACATTTAATGATTGGAGAGTTCAAATAAAGAGATGAAGGATGAGATGCTAGTGAGGGTATTGGGTATTGTCGGACAGACTGGAATTATAATGCCAAGAGGCTAGGTGTGATATAGATTAGGATAGAACCTAGTTTGTGGGGATGGGTTATAATACAAGATTTTTATGAGGTTCTTGACCGGATTATTGAGAATATAATGTAGATGGGTTCGACATGGTGTGCTTTTGTGACTAGGACAATCATAAGGTGAATAATCCTCTTTGTCTAGTTGGATGATGAGATGTGCATCGGGGCATGGGATAATCCTTGAGAGATGAGTCTAGATTATGTGACTGAGATGATAGACTAGGATAGGTTTGATAGGATTGGGTGAGTGGCCAACCCATGTGAGGATGATATGATGTATGGATACACTTGGAGACACTTGGGGTTATTTATGTTATCTCATGGAGACACTTGGGGTTATTTCATGACTCCAACATACTATATAAATGTCCCCACACAATGTTTTAGAGAAACAATTCCATCTCATGGAAGACCCCAAGGTTCCTCTAGCTTCCAATGTTTCCTCACACTCAAACCTCATGGTATTATAGTATACAAGTGATCTACGTCAACTAGTCAGGATAACATCACTACCCTCCATCTGTAGAAAGAAGTAAAATACCTAAGTGGCCAATGCAATAAAGAAAATAAAGTAAAAACTAAACAAAAACATACTTGTATCCTGTGACTATACGTGTCACCACCCAATATATAAGAACCACAATGCCCCATGGGTCAAATCATGTTCCTACAAGCGAGGGGGAAATAGTTCCATTTAATAATCTCTTTATTTTTCATTATGTTCTTTATATAAAACGTTGTTGGAAACACTATACTAGTACACTTATCCATTTAATATGAACCTATGATACATTAGTTGAGTTGAAGATTGTGCACATAACCCTCTTCAATATGGAAAGAAACTTATAGGGACCACAATCAATGTTTAGTAGTTGATCCAACTCTTGAACCTGGTTGGGCACCAGTCCATGAACCAGATGGTCTACTTGGTCATGAGGGTGTAAAAAATTTAATTATACTATACTAAGCATAAAGGTGTTGGTATCTTTTCTACCAACAATGGGAATTTCTCAAGTATTGGGTGCCAATTGACTTCATTTCCTAAGTTAATGGCCCCTTAACTATCCGTAGATGTCAAGGGGTGTCTCCCATGGGTGTCTTATGGTGTGTAGTGTCTATCTATGATTTCTATGGTGCTTCTGTATTGTGAGAAATGTGTACTACATGGTCAGTTTAATAAATACATTGATCAACTGGAAAATACACCCATAGTCAATAGAGAGATACCCACTTTTTATAGAGAAAACCATCCAAATAACAAACTCGGAAATACGAGACCAAAATTTTAATTTACCAATTCCAATTTTATAATATATGCAGCACCAACTTATGTTTTATGAACCAATCAATTAAAGGGAAAGAAACTCCTCACAATAACCCATAAAATCTCATATAGCATCACTCACCTCCAATTAACCCACATCATTGCACATCTTAATGATGATACAACCTCATCAAATATATATCATGATTAACAAAAAAATACAACATAATATAAGGTCTAATAGGAGTTTAAAGAGGAAAATATGAGGTTTTTAAAAAATCATGAACTTTTTATTGAATGCACTGTTCAAATGAATGGAATAAAACCTGTGAATCTAACCCTACATTTCTGGAAGACTCTATTTTGAAAGAATTCAAAATTTAACCAATAATTCACCACACCATGAGTTGGTTACTACCCAAAACTCTAGAAAATGCAAGGTTAATATGAATGGTTATCCTAACTATGAACCTAACAATGCATTCCTTGTTGCATAATTTTTTAAAAAATAAGACTAATTATTTCCTGGAAGTACAGATCAAGAACCATGGAAGGAGGAGAGGGAGCCGAGAGAGGGGGACGTCCCGCAGGGGGTTCCTCCATGGGGGGTCTCGTGCGTGACAGGAGAGGGGGATGGGGGATGTCATTAGAGAATATTGAGCCAATAGGGAAGGGGGATGTCACCAGGAGAGGGAGACAAGAGGGGATGGGGTAACGTCATCGGAAGCCAAGAGGGGAGGGGGACGTCGTCGCCAGAGATGAAGCTGAGAGGGGAAAGGGAACGTCACTGGAGGAGAGGGTGGGGGCCAAGAGGCGGAGGTGGAGGCCAGGAGGAGATCGAGATCGGGGAGGGGGGGAGGGGGTTGGGAGGTGGAGGTTGGGGATGGTTCACATGGAGGGAGCCCTAAATTGGGTGTATTTTTCCCTATGGTTAATAAAAAATGTAAGTAAAATATTTCTTTCCAAACGATTTTGTTAAACCATTGGGAAAACCCAACATATAATACCCTATACCAACAGTTTACTAGAGCTGTGGGTATAGGTTCTTTATCCCAATGTTTTTTTCAAACCGTTGGAAAATAAGTATTGGTATGGGCCCAAATTCCACTAGTGAGTGTTTTAGGTCAAGCCTGAGGGAGCTCGGATTTAAAAACTCCAAATTTAAGTGGTCACACAGTTAGTCCGCACGGTTTGGAAAACCGTGTGCTAACCGTGTGCAAAAAATAGTCTTGAGAGCAAGGGTATGCATGGTTTCATCACACGGTTTGGAAAACCATGAATAGGCCGTGCGAAGCCTACTGCCTCCCCCTACATGGTTTCCTGGAGAATCTGCAAGGTTTCCCCTAACCGTTCTCAAACCGTTCTCCCTAAGAAAATCCTCCAAAATTATTCAAAACCATTCCAAAATCTCCAAACCTCTTCTCAACTCATCCCATGCACTTTAAACACATAAAAGAGCATAAAAAAAGGATACATACCTCAAACCAGGGGTGCTTCATTCTCCCCACCATTGTAATTTCCGTCCTTGGAAAGTAGTGAACCCACCCTTTGCCGAAAGATCTCGGGACACTGCTCGATCATCTCTTTATCCCGCTCCCAAGTCTCCTCTTGGATCTGGTCATGCTACCAAAAAACTGAACCAGACCAATTATTTTACCCCATAAGACTTTCTCTTGCCTATCCACAACCCGCACTAGCACGTGGACCAATGAAGAATCCAGCTCTAGATCAAAATGATCCCATCGAATAACATGGCCCGGATCTGGCTGATACTTTTTCAATTGCGACACATGAAACACATTGTGCACCACACTGAATCTAGGTGGAAAAGCCAAATGACAAGCCAACTCACCAACCTGCTCAAGAATCTCAAAAGGTCCAATATACCTCAGAGATAACTTTTCCTGCTTCCCAAACCGACGATGTCCCAACCTAGGAGAGATCCACATGAAAACATGATCACTCACCTCAAACGACAATAGCCATCAACAATGATCTTCATATGATTTCTAATGAATCTGAGCCATCTCCATTATCTTCCTGATTAACATGATCTTATCCATAGTTTCCTGGACAAGGCTCGGTCCAACCATCAAGGACTCTCCCGTTTCCACCCAGCATATTGAAGAACGACACGACCACCCATACAACGCTTCAAACAGATCCATATGTATGGATTCCTGATAACTATTATTGTAGGAGAACTCAAACAATGACAAGTTCTCCTCCCACGAGCCACCAAAATCCATTACACAATCTCGCAACATATCCTGCAATGTTTGAATCATCATCTCAGATTGACCATCCATCTGGGGGTGATACGCTATGCTCATAGTCAACTGTGTCCCAAGGTCTTGTTGAAAGGATTTCTAGAAACAAGATGTGAACCTCGGATCTCTATCTGATATGATCGAAACTGGAACACCATGCCTCTTTAACACCTACCGAATATAGATTTTGGATAGATCCTCCACCGTATGAGATTCATGAATCAAGATAAAATGGGCCAACTTCATTAGCTGATCCAATATCACCCAAATGGAATTGTGCTTTATGACTGTTCTTGGGATACCTGTGACAAAATCCATCAATATTTTCTCCCACTTCCAAACAGGGATTGGTAAAGACTTCAACATTCCCGTTGGCCTCTGATACTCTACCTTGACCTGCTAGAAAGTCAAGCATCTCGAAACAAACTCATCCACTCTTCTTTTCATACCAACCCACCAAAAATGCACTTTTAACAATTTATACATTTTCTAAATTCTAGGATGAACAGCCCACCTGGAATGATGATACAACCTGAGAAGATTCTCCTGAAAAGAAACTGGTACAACCATCTGATTTCGAAAACACAAAACTGAATCCCCATTCAGTTGCCAACCCTCAATGGTCTCCCCACCATTGAGTTTCGACCTCATGGTCACACACTCATAATCAGATATCTGTGCCTCTTTAACTAGGCCAACCAAGTCAGGAATCAACAAAACCAGAAAGAGGACCTCTCTATCGCCCTTGTCCTCACATTCCAACCACATTTCAGCTATAACCAACATCAACTGCCACTGGTCCGATGCCTGTTTCACCACATGAGCATGTGATTTTCTACTTAATGAATGCGCCACCAAATTTACCTTACCTAGTGTGTACATCAAGTCAAAATCAAACATATAGAGATATTCTATCCATCTCCTTTGCCTCAAGTTCAAATCCCTTTGTGAGAAAATGTGCTTCAAGATCTTATGATCTGTATATACTGTGAATTTCTCACCAAAGAGATAATGATGCCACACTTTGAAAGCATGGAACATTGCTACAAATTCCAAATCATGTATTGGGTAGTTATTCTCATGCACCCCCAACTGCCGTGAGCCATATGCAACCACATGATTCCCTTACACGAGAACACACCCCAACCTTGATCCCGATGCATCATAATACACCACGTACCCTTTTCCTAGTTCTGGAAAAACCAAGATTGGTACTGATGTATGGAGACCCTTTAGCTCTTTAAAACACTGCTGACACTGTTCATTCCACAGGAATGAAACATTCTTTCTTGTCAAAGCTGTCATCGGTGAATCCAAATGTGAAAAATCACGAACAAAACGTCGATAATACCCAGCTAGACTGAGGAAACTCCATACCTCAAACACATTATTTGGTGGTTTCCACGAGATAACAACCTCTATCTTTTTTGGATCCACTAAAACACTCCTTTTAGAGATCACATTGCAAAGAAAATAGACTTCCTGCATCCAAAAGTCACACTTTGACAATTTGGCATACAACCGGTGATCCCTTAAGATCCCCAACACTATATCTAAGTGCTGTTCAAGCTCCAACCTTGTCTTTGAATACAATAGAATATCATCCAAAAAAACCACAACAAATAAATCCAGATATCTATAAAATATCTGATTTGTCAATGCCATGAACATCGCTAAAGCATTCGTTAGACCAAAGGGAATAACCACTTATTCATAATGGACATATCTACTTTTGAAATATGTTTTAGAAATATCGTTCTTCCTCACCAGTAATTGGTGATATCTATAAGGCCCCAAACTTAAACCTTACTTAATCTTGAGTTATTACAAGATTACACATTGAGGATCTTTTCAGGTTTAGAGTTTTAGAGAATTAGAACATAAAACTTGCATTACATTCCATATATAAACAAAGTGGTTACATAAAGATAGTATTCATTTTTCCCATCAATGGAAACATATTTAAAATAAAACATGGATTCATTCTTGACACTTCCTTGACACTATCATCATATCATGTACCTGTCCCTTGACCTGTGAAAAACATTTCAAAAAAACTTGGGATGAGCATAAAAAGCTCAGTATGGGTTATAAAAATACAGAAAGGAAACATTGTAGAGACCCGAAGCCTGACGTACATTGACATTATGTTACATTTTCGGAATACTTAGTACATAACAAAAACACACACACAAGGACCGTAATAGTTTAGTGTCTTTGGAAACTCGGAATATAATCTTCTAATCGTGGTGAAAGATCTTCAAAATCTCCCATAAAGATCTTAATTTTTTTTACCTAAAACCTTTCTTTATATCCTGGGGAAAATAAAACAAAAAAGGGTGAGCTCAAATGATCAGTAAGGGCAAACAAAAGAAATATCAATCACATCATATACATAAGCACATAACTTTTGGAAATCTTAACCTGTAAAAGAGATCATAATTTCATAACCTGGGATAAATCATGGCAGCAAAATGTAATCACAATAATCATAACTTAAAGCATTAAACTTTGTGGCATACACACATAATCATATAGAATCATTTCTTATTAGTCAAGACTCATTGCCAAGACTATCTTAGTGGACAAAGTCCCTTTCTGAACCGAGTCACCCTCGTTTCAGTCCTGTTTCATTGAACTGGTATAACCTACCATTCCAGCCATGTCTATCTCATGAGATATAAAATCTTTACCCAATGCATTGGAGGGAGATATAGGTACCACCCATCTCATAATGATACCATTCTTATGTGTGCCACAAAATCATAAATCATACATCATTGCATAACCCATGTAATAAAATGGGATTCTTAAACATCATGTCATCATAATCCATAAACAATTGACATCATTTCATCATAAGAAAATTGAAACCATTTAAATCATAGATAAATTTTACTTGAAACATACATATCAAATAACGTCATCTTATAAGGAAAATAGTTTTGAAAAAAACACTTGAAATGAATTCTTGAGGAAAATATCCTTTCTTCTTTAAAAACATTTTTCCTTTCTTAACATGTCATAAAACTTTAAACTAAAAGAAGTTGATTAAAAATAAACTTGAAAACTTGTAAAGGAAGCTTCTTGGAAATAATGTTTTAAAAATCCATTCATGCCGTATAAGTTAAAAAAATCATTCTTCCCGTACTTTTGTCAGAAAAGTCAAAAAAAGTACCTCGTACGAAAAACGACAAAAGATTCCTTTCATATCTTTTACTAAAAACTCACTGAAGGGTAAAATAGGATTTAAACAATTGTATGTGGATGGAAATAATATTACATATTGAGTAAACATGGATGTGGATGATAAAATACACCCCAGTAAATACTAAAGTATAAACAATCTCGGATAAAAATGAGATTGTGATATTTCCCTTACCTTAGGTCCGATTTGCTTCGTAAGTGTCCGAACCTCCTGTATAATGATTTAAACAATGTCATTGACTTATTACAGAATCATATTCATTGTTATTATATCGTATATGGTTCACTTATGACTTTATATTACCCGTTCTTTTGTAAGTTCATGTTAAAGTAGCGTTTTGGGTAAAATCGTCTCATTTGTCATTCGTGTTTTAACTTGTAATTATTCATATGATTACATAGATCATTATTACTTAATTATAGAATATAAAACATGATTTATATATAATATATATTCATAATATACATATATATAATGGATCTATAAATGGAAAGAAATACACCGTTCATGGAGACGGTAGGCCGTACGTACGCATGAACGTTGTTTTCTTTTCGTTATTGAATTGAGTGGAATTAAGTAGATGACATACATATATATACACATAAATACAGTAGCTTTATACTGTCATATATTTCATTATTATTGCATATATAAACTTTATAATCATTCTTAAATGGTTAACATAGAGAATGAATCTCATCGCATCGTGGAGACGGTAGTCCATACGTACGCACGAGCGATGATACCATTTCCATAATTATTGAATTGAATTGGAGTGGATGATACAATATATCAGAATCAATATGATGTTCTAATAACTATGTATAGTTATTCTTTACACCATTATACCCATCCATGTAAGGTGGTGGTGGAAAATAGATTACACCACGGCGTGGAGACGGTATTCCGTACGTACGCACACGCGGTGATTTTGTTTTCCGTAGGATGGATAGATGGTGAGATAGGATTGTTTCATAATTATAATAACATATTAGTATATGAGTGATACTTATTTTATTACTTCATAATGAAACAACCTAAGAAGAAGAAGTGGAAGAAGAAATAAAGGTGAAAGAATCGGTAACGGAAATTACCTCTTCTTTGAAGCGCCTCTTTGAGACTTCCTCTTAGGGCACTAAAATTGGTCTTTGAGGAAGAACAGAACCTCTAGGATGTTGCTAGGGAAGTGGGGAAGATAATTTTTCAGGGGTTGTCCGAGCTTGAAGGCTCAAAGTTGTGTGAGGAAGAGAAGGAGGAGGTGCCCTTTTATAAGGGAGGAGAGGGGTACCTTTGGAATAACTAAAAATATTATTTTATTATAAAGTCAAGTTCGGTTTTAAATAGCTCCAAATTGATTTATTTCGAGGCTAAGGTGGGGATGGGTCGAAATAATCTCATACAATATAATTTAGACAAGTTTAGGTTCCTATTTTAACCTTATCATTTAGATTTAACATTAAGTTAAATAATTTTACTTTTACCGTGTCTTCTTGTGTTCTTACACTATAAGGTTAATAAACTTACTATAAGAAGCCAAACGAACCCCAAGTTGTTTATTATTAATATATATAACATTATCTAAGTCATTTGGCCTAACCTTAGATTTTTAGGAATAAAATAACAATTAATAATATAATATTTTTTTAAAAACTAATTTATGTCAATTTTGACACTATTTAGTAATTGATTTTTGTGAAAATCATAACAGAATGATAAGTTCGAACGAAGTTAATTAAATCAATAATAACATGTTATATTAACCTATAAATTATTTGAATTCATAAAAAGTCTCAAATTATATTTATTTGGGTATTTATAACATCAATTATGTCAATATTTTATTAATAAGATAATTACTCCATCATCGTTGTGTCATAAATAAATTACATTATTTAATGTCTAAAAATTACAAATAAAATACCATTATGTAGGAAATATTTTTATCTTTCTAATGAATATTTATAGTAGAATTTATCTTTTGTATAACCCCATATTAAAAATGTTTTATTAAATAAACTTTGATTTTAACTCTTTTAACCCTTCTTTAAATAAATTAATAATAAATGTCCTAACCTAATCCAAGTGGGCCTAAATGGTCATATTTTATTCCTAAGTTTGTTTTTGGTCGAATTACACTTGTCCAATAGAATTATTACATGTGTTAGGGTAATAATAATATCATTTCTACCCTTAATTACCCTATTTACTTTTAACCGTGGTAAAAAAAAGTAAAAAGTTACTATTCGCCAAAAAATTATTTTCATCTCATTGAACCACATTTTACTTACTGACATCAACCGTGTCTCTCAGATTTTTGAAATTCCACTCACAGAAGTGGTAAAATTAAGTTTTATGAACAATTCAGTTCTTTTAACTACCACTTAGTGGTTTCACTATTCATCAAAAATTGAATGTTTTCAGAAAAATACCAAAAATTAGGCCTAAGCTATATTTGATATTATGAACTCAAAAATGATGTCTATTTTACCAAATTAAAAACATATCAGTTTCACTAACTAATTTAAAAATTAATTTCTGTCTTCAAAACAAATAGCGTGTTTTTAAGAGATAATAACTATAAAAAGATTGAAACTTGTTTATAACTGGTTTAAATGTGAAATTACATCCAATGACCATCATTGTATTAAATTGTAAAAATATATTCTAAATATACTTTAAAACCACTAAAATTAATAATTTATCACTATTAATTATTTCGATTGAAAAAGTTGTTTTTAATTAAAATTTAGTAATTTGCACTATTCATCAAAATATGAAAGTTATCCGAAAATTACCAAAATTTCACCCAAAGCTAATTTCGATATTCTGAATCCAAAAATGAATTCCATTTTGAAAAATAAAATTTACAAAATTTCAAAAAGTGGTTATTACTATTCATAACAACTGGTTTTAATAATATTTTAATAACATATCGTTGTTTATTGAAACTCGGTATTGCGTACTACACACGCTATCAAGAAAGGTCGCGATTGCGTGTAATGAAAGGCAAGTCAAGGATACGTGTTGTGCAAGCTCCTTTTGGTGTAGGGTACAACACAAGACATTAATTAAATTAAAAGGAATATTTTTCATAAAATCTCGGGGTTTTACATTCTACCCCCCTTAAAATGAATTTCGCCCTCAAAATTCGTCGGGGTTATAAATGGTTTACTATTCGAAAATTTCTTTGATAGAAACCCACATCGTAAAAAAGAATACCAAAACCAATCTTTAAAAACAAAAGTATGAAACGTAACGGTTACCCAAATAAACTAATCCCTGGGTTTCCACATAGGTGAAAATATGGATATGGAAGAAAAATCTAACCATCATGTTCTGATGGAGAGTGGTAGAGAACATGGCTATGGAAAATCCAACAATCACAAATCCATAAATTTGTGACGATCTAAGGTACCATCTAATTAATCAGATATAAGAGCACTAGGACAACATTTTTGGTTTTCAAGATCGTTTCCATAAAGTTGAAGAATTTGAATTAGAATAAATACTTTATTTTGGTACAATATCACTGTTGTTCATGCCTTGAAAAATTTCCACTTCATCTCTTAAATAAATGAAGTTGAATTTGTTATTCATGAAGTGTTATCAGATCATGTGATAGAATGACGGGTCATTCCATCTGTCTCAAACAAAAGGTTAGCAAAAGTTATTAAATATACATAAGTCACTCTATAGTGAGATTAATCATATATGGTTCCTAAAATGGACTCATACTTCATATATCATACTGTATAATATAATAAAACTAGTTTCTAATAACCAGGGACTTCCTGTAGGCCAGTGGTAGGTGATAAAGGCCAGTCGCACTTCTGTTGTGGGTTCAATTTCCACAGCCTTGTCCGACGCGATGGGCTGTCGCCCATCCTGCATGTTGTCCTTTTTCTAAAACTATATTACTATAACATCCCATCAATAATATCTAAAAAAAACTTCTATCCTTAAACAATACTAACTTATGTCCAACATAATCCATTCTGATCTTTAGGCTTATCCATAATACTGTAGTCCACTCTCATAACATAGTGAAAACGATTACCAGAGATTTAATACCATCGTTGATCCCCATATATCATAAGATATGTTTTGTTGGTCACATTCCAAACATTCAAAGGCCTTAATCATGTATTCTCTTGAATACCCATTGAATCTTAGTGAAAACATGAATTCAGTTAAAAGTTAACACTTTCCATAAACCAAAATCCTCAAAATTATTTATACTCAAACCATGATATCACTTAGTCCTTATATCAATCATGAGCTCATGAATACTGTCAAATATTTCATTTTCTCGTTTTCCATTCATTATGCGCATATCATTATTTTTCCAAAAATATTTCAATCACTTTCCATGGTTACTGGTACCATAAAATTATTGAAAACCACAATAGACCAATACATAAATATTCCCATACTCCATGATACAACATTATTTTGGAATCCCATTACATAAACACTTAATCATTCCACCACATCATTGTCATATTCAACATCGCCAATAGTGATCGCATGTGACTTCCCTTTGTCCTTTTCCTTAAGTGGTTGCTCATGTCGATCATCACTAACCCTTGGATTAGGGCATTTATTAGCATAATGCCCCATTTCCTTGCACCTGAAGCATTGAAGTGTTGGTGGTGCATTCTCTGTAGTCTTTTCTTTATTCACATCATTAGAAACCCTTTTTCCATTACTTCGACACTCAGCTGCTCGATGACCTTCTTTTCCACACTTAAAACATTTTCTAGTCCCTTTAAGACAATCTCCACCATGCTTCTTTCCACACTTTGTGCATAAGGAAACATTCATCTTCTTCTCACCATTATTCTAAGATTTCTCCTTGAACTCCATCTTTCGTTTCTTGTCAAAACCATGAGATGGATATGTAACACCAACTTCCATTTCTACCTTGATAGAACAACTCACAATTTCTTCATATCTACTGAAGTCTCTTATAGCTAATGCCCTTAGAAGACTTGGTTTTAAGCCACTGAAAAATCGATCAACTTTACTTTCAGGTTGGATGATAATGCCAGATGCATACCTTGCAAGTCTTGTAAAATTCACTTCGTATATACCACCAGATTCATCATCCTTCTGCTTCAGCTCAAGAAACTCCTTTTCCATCTTTGTTCGAAGAATACGAGGGAAGTACTTACTGAAAAACAAGTTCTTGAACTTGTCCCATTCCATGGACTCAATTTCATCTCTTGGCCTCGTATTCATGATAAGATTCCACCATTTATCAGCTTCACCTTCCAAACGATATACTGCAAAGATGAATTTATCATGCTCAGAACATTGAAGAACTGAAAATATCTTTTCAGTGGTACTGATCCATTGTTCAGCAACAAGTGGATCGGAAGACCCACTGAAAGAAGGTGGACGTTGCCTCATGAAGGACTCAATAGAATATTGTTCCCTTCTCTACTCATTTGGAAGTCCAGAATGATTCATAGCTTGTGTAAGTATAGCAATAAGATTTTTCACTCCATCTCCCATAACATTTGTTTGTTCAGAAGGACAATCATTGCATTGTCCATTGCATTGATCAACACGGTTCCTTCGGGTTCCAGCCATCGTCTAAAACCCAAAAAGAATAGTGTGAGAGGAAAAAATCATAATAAAGGGGGAGTAACTTCAATATCTAACATCTTTGGTTTAATCTAATATCGTTACCATAGTTCTAGGACTATATCCTATACGTATACTTATCCTTAGGGACATCCCTAGACATACCTTAGAAATATCTCTAGGGATCTCACTAACGTTTTCGCATCCTAGTTTCCAAAGGTTGACTAAACATTTCCTCTGATACCAACTGTAGAGACCCGAATCCAGACGTACATTGACATTACATTACATTTGCAGAATACTTAGTACATAACAAAAACACACACACAAGGACCGTAATAGTTTAGTGTCTTTGGAAACTCGGAATATAATCTTCTAATCGTGGTGAAAGATCTTTAAAATCTCCCATAAAGATATTCCTTTTTTTTACCTAAAACCTTTATTTATATCTTGGGGAAAAGAAAACATAAAAGGGTGAGCTCAAATGCTCAGTAAGGGAAAACAAAAGAAATATCAATCACATCATATACATAAGCACATAACTTTTGGAAATCTTAACCTGTAAAAGAGACCATAATTTCATAACCTGGGATAAATCATGGAAGCGAAATGTAATCACAATAATCATAACTTAAAACATTAAACTTTGTGGCATACACACATAATCATAGAGAATCATTTCTTATTAGTCAAGACTCATTGCCAAGACTATCTTAGAGGACAAAGTCCCTTTCTGAACCGATTCACCCTCGTTTCAGTCCTGTTTCACTGAACTGATATAACCTACCATTACAGCCATGTCTATCTCATGAGATATAAAATCTTTACCCAATGCATTGGAGGGAGATATAGGTACCACCCATCTCATAATGATACCATTCTTATGTGTGCCACAAAATCATAAATCATACATCATTGCATAACCCATGTAATAAAATGGGATTCTTAAACATCATGCCATCATAATCCATAAACAATTGACATCATTTCATCATAAGAAAATTGAAACCATTTAAATCATAGAGAAATTTTACTTGAAACATACATATCAAATAACGTCATCTTAGATGGAAAATAGTTTTGAAAAAAACACTTGAAATGAATTCTTGAGGAAAATATCCTTTCTTCTTTAAAAACATTTTTCCTTTCTTAACATGTCATAAAACTTTAAACTAAAAGAAGTTGATTAAAAATAAACTTGAAAACTTGTAAAGGAAGCTTCTTGGAAATAATGTTTTAAAAATCCATTCATGCCGTATAAGTTAAAAAAAACATTCTTCCCGTACTTTTTCCGGAAAAGTCAAAAAAAGTACCTCGTACGAAAAACGACAAAAGATTCCTTTCATATCTTTTACTAAAAACTCACAGAAGGGTAAAATAGGATTTATAAAATTGTATGTGGATGGAAATAATATTACATATTGAGGAAACATGGATGTGGATGATAAAATACACCCCAGTAAATACTAAAGTATAAACAATCTCGGATAAAAATGAGATTGTGATATTTCCCTTACCTTAGGTCCGATTTGCTTCGTAAGTGTCCGAAACTCCTGTATAATGATTTAAATAATGTCATTGACTTATTACAGAATCATATTCATTGTTATTATATCATATATGGTTCACTTATGACTTTATATTACCCGTTCTTTTGTAAGTTCATGTTAAAGTAGCGTTTTGGGTAAAATCGTCTCATTTGTCGTTCGTGTTTTAACTTGTAATTATTCATATGATTACATAGATCATTATTACTTAATTATAGAATATAAAACATGATTTATATATAATATATATTCATAATATACATATATATAATGGATCTATAAATGGAAAGAAATACACCGTTCATGGAGACGGTAGGTCGTACGTACGCATGAACGCTGTTTTCTTTTCGTTATTGAATTGAGTGGAATTAAGTAGATGACATACATATATATACACATAAATACAGTAGCTTTATACTGTCATATATTTCATTATTATTGCTTATATATACTTTATAATCATTCTTAAATGGTTAACATGGAGAATGAATCTCATCGCATCGTGGAGACGGTAGTCCGTACGTACGCACGAGCGATGATACCATTTCCATAATTATTGAATTGAATTGGAGTGGATGATACAATATATCAGAATCAATATGATGTTCTAATAACTATGTATAGTTATTATTTACACCATTATACCCATCCATGTAAGGTGGTGGTGGAAAATAGATTACACCACGGCGTGGAGACAGTATTCCGTACGTACGCACGCGCGGTGATTTTGTTTTCCGTAGGATGGATAGATGGTGAGATAGGATTGTTTCATACTTATAATAACATATCAGTATATGAGTGATACTGATGTTATTACTTCATAATGAAACAACCTAAGAAGAAGAAGTGGAAGAAGAAATAAAGGTGAAAGAATCGGTAACGGAAATTACCTCTTCTTTGAAGCGCCTCTTTGAGACCTCCTCTTAGGGCACTAAAATTGGTCTTTGAGGAAGACCAGAACCTCTAGGATGTTTCTAGGGAAGTGGAGAAGATAATTTGGCAGGGTTTGGACGATATTGAAGGCTCAAATTTGTGTGAGGAAGAGAAGGAGGAGGTGCCCTTTTATAAGGGAGGAGAGGGGTACCTTTGGAATGACTAAAAATATTATTTTATTATAAAGTAAATTTCGTTTTTAAATAGCTCCAAATTGATTTATTTCGAGGATAAGGTGGGGATGGGTCGAAATACTCTCATCCAATATAATTTAGAGAAGTTTAGGTTCCTATTTTAACCTTATCATTTAGATTTAACATTAAGTTAAATAATTTTACTTTTACCGTGTCTTCTTGTGTTCTTACACTATAAGGTTAATAAACTTACTATAAGAAGCCAAACGAACCCCAAGTTGTTTATTATTAATATATATAACCTTATCTAAGTCATTTTGCCGAACCTTAGATTTTTAGGAATAAAATAACAATTAATAATATAATATTTGTTTTAAAAACTAATTTATGTCAATTTTGACACTATTTAGTAATTGATTTTTGTGAAAATCATAACAGAATGATAAGTTAGAACAAAGTTAATTAAATCAATACTAACCTGTCATATTAACCTAGAAATTAGTTGAATTCATAAAAGTCTCAAATTATATTTATTTGGGTATTTATAACATCAATTATGTCAATATTTTATTAACAAGATAATTACTCCATCATCGTTGTGTCATAAATAAATTACATTATTTAATGTCTAAAAATTACAAATAAAATACCATTATGTAGGAAATATTTTTATCTTTCTAATGAATATTTATAGTAGAATTTATCTTATGTATAACCCCATATTAAAAAGGTTTTATTAAATAAACTTTGATTTTAACTCTTTTAACCCTTCTTTAAATAAATTAATAATAAATGTCCTAACCTAATCCAAGTGGGCCTAAATGGTCATATTTTATTTCTAGGTTTGTTTTTGGTCGAATTACACTTGTCCAATAGAATTAGTACATGTGTTAGGGTAATAATAATATCATTTCTACCCTTAATTACCCTATTTACTTTTAACCGTGGTAAAAAAAAGTAAAAAGTTACTATTCGCCAAAAAATTATTTTCATCTCATTGAACCACATTTTACTTACTGACATCAACCGTGTCTCTCCGATTTTTGAAATTCCACTCGCAGAAGCGGTAAAATTAAGTTTTATGAATAATTCAGTTCTTTTAACTACCACTTAGTGGTTTCACTATTCATCAAAAATTGAATGTTTTCAGAAAAATACTAAAAATTAGGCCTAAGCTATATTTGATATTATGAACTAAAAAATGATGTCTATTTTACCAAATTAAAAACATATCAGTTGCACTAACTAATTTAAAAATTAATTTCTGTCGTCAAAACAAATAGCGTGTTTTTAAGAGATAATAACTATCAAAAGATTGAAACTTGTTTATAACTGGTTTAAATGTGAAATTACATCCAGTGACCATCATTATATTAAATTGTAAAAATATATTCTAAATATACTTTAAAACCACTAAAATTAATAATTTATAACTATTAATTATTTCGATTGAAAAAGTTGTTTTTAATTAAAATTTAGTAATTTTCACTATTCATCAAAATATGAAAGTTATCCGAAAATTACCAAAATTTCACCCAAAGCTAATTTCGATATTCCGAATCCAAAAATGAAGTCCATTTTGAAAAATAAAATTTACAAAATTTCAAAAAGTGGTTATTACTATTCATAACGGCTAGTTTTAATAATATTTTAATAGCATATCGTTGTTTAGTGAAACTCGGTATTGCGTATTACACACGCTATCAAGGAAGGTCGTGATTGTATGTAATGAAAGGAAAGTCAAGGATACGTGTTGTGCAAGCTCCTTTTGGTGTAGCGTACAACACAAGACATTAATTAAATTAAAAGGAATATTTTTCATAAAATCTCGGGGTGTTACAAACATAAGTTCATATATACATAAGAATGAAATCATACTTTACCCATAAAACATTAGCACTTTAACATACCTCATCAAATCATGAATTAATCATAGAAATCATAGGACATAAAGGTAACTTGAGGCATTCATAACATTCTTACGTAGGGAGTAACCCTCTTGGTTACGTTTGGAATACCCATCACAGTATATTCCCTAAATCTCTTCGGATAAACCTTAACGTTTCACTCCTTTGCGTTACCCAATGCATTGGAGAGCTATATCGGGCTCTCCTGCCCTTAGTTTATCACAAAACCACCCGTCCTCATAATAATTCCCAAGAACCTCAACATAATATTATCACATAAAACATTCATAAAGGAAACATAACATTTTCACCTTTCAATCACAAGATATCAATACAACACATTGATATAAAAACATTATGAAAACCATTTTCAATACCAAAACAAAAGAAAATTAAATCATGGTATTTATTTTTCTTTTAAAAAAAAGGTATGGCTTATAGAGGAAGCCGAAACTCAAATAATGGTCACGGCGGCGGAGAAGTCATTGTCGCCGCATACGTACGACAAAAAAATTCCCTTTTGTCGTTTAGTAAAATGCTTCATATAAAAAATATTCCTTTTGGATAAACGTAAAAGTCAAAGGGGTTTATACACCGTATAAAAGAAGGTTTTGTATAAAACAAAATATGCCTCAATGAAAGGAGATTGAGATGAAGTCCCATACCCCGGGTCCGACTTAACTCGATCATTCTTTAATCTCTTGAATAATAAACTTGAGTTAATTTCTACTTGTTTAAGAACCTTTTTCAAGTTCATTATTCCTTTTATATCACTTATTTCCATGTCATAAACACTATGTAATTATTTAAGTTAAAAACGGTCGTCTTAACGATCATTGGTACTTGAGTCAAAAATAAACCCTTTATTATTACAAGTTGTTCATGTATCCATTATATCCAGAATTATAATCATGTTTTATATATCATATATATCATATATATCCAGTATATAAATGCATTTATAATATTACATAATCATTTAGAGGTAAGGAATGAAATGCACCGTTCATGGAGACGGTAAGCCGTACGTACGCATGCACGCTACTTTCATTTCTATTTCGCATTTTATAGAATGGAATCGTAATTATATAAAGGTATATTATAATTACAGTGTAATATCATATATAATATCATAACTCCATCCTTTATACGTCCCACATATGGTATTTAACGAATCAAATCACTTTGAGGGGGCGGTAGTCCGCACTTCCTTAAATGAAGATATCGTGTTTACCCATAATGGAAACCATAAAGGTATGCCCAAAATAAAAAATATAGAAGCTTAAGGAAAACATAAACATATTATATATCATATATATATATAGTGTCATCTTAATTTCTACCTTTGAAGGTGTTAAAATAATGTTGAATAATCATCATTTCGGGAGGCCGAAATTCGCCATCCACGGAAATAGTATGTTCTTTAACCATTAGATATAGGTGTGTGTAAGTGTAGCTCTAATACTTCTTATAAAAACATCCTAGTATATTTAAGATACTGTAGGTGTTACAAAAGAAATGAATAAAAAGAGTTTAGGGGGTTGGAGAAGTAAAATAAAACAAAAGTACTCAAGTGAAGACATCACCTTAAAATCGGGTAACTGCCTTTGGTTCTAGCACAAAGGCTTCCTTGGGAAGACTTCTGCCCAAATTGAGGATTCAAGGAGTAATAAAGGGATGTGGAGAGACAACATGGGCAGGGGTTGGCCAAGCCAAAGGCTTTGGATGTGTGGGTAAGGAGGTAGAGGTGGGGGCCTTTTATAAGAGGAGAGGAGGGGCACTCTTGGAAAGTAAAGAAATGTTACTTTATTTTAAAATGATTTTCGGATTCAAAAGGTACCACATTGATATAATTATAGGGTAAGGTGATAAGGGTTCGAAATCCACCCATCCAATAGGTTTTGGACATGTGTAGGTCATAGATTTTACATTATCATTTCATTTTATTTAAATCCTTTATTAATGAGGTAATCGCTGCATCATCATGATGTCATAAATAAGTTAATTTATTTAAAGTCTAAAAATTATAAAAAAATACTATGATGTAGGAAATCTTTTTATATTTTCAATGACTATTTATAATAAAAAATATGACTTGTATTACCCGATGTAAAAATTGTTTTCGTAAAATAACTCATGTTTGTGTCATTTTTACTTTAACATTAAATAAAAAGATATTAAGGTCATTTTCCTACCAAAGTGGATCCATGGGGTCCCCAAGTTGACCCATGGATTTTCTTGGTCGGCCATGACACATACAATAAGGGTAGGACATGTGTCTAGGTCATTTCATATTATTAAAACATTATTTTTATCTTAAACTACACTAATTACCACTAATCGCGATTAAAGACATAAAAGTTACTATTCACCAAAAAATTATTTTAATCCCATTGAAAAAAATTTTACTTCTTAATAAAAACCATGTATGTAGGATTTTTTAAATTCAAAACACAGAGGTGGTAAAATTTCATTTAAACGAAAAATCAGTTTTTTATGTACCACTTAGTGGTTTCACTATTCATCAAAAATTGAAGTTTTTTAGAAAAATACTAAAACTTAACCCTAAGATATATTTGATATTCTGAATTCAAAAATGTTGTCTATTTTAAAAAATTCAAAACATATAAGTTTCATTAATTAATTTAATAATTAATTCCCGATGTCAGAGCAAATAGCGTGTTTTTATGAAACAATAAGTATCAAAAGATTGACACTAGTTTAAGTCCAATTTGAAAGTGGAATTAATTCCAATGACCACTATTGGATTAAATGGTTAAAATATATTCTAATTTCACTTTAAAACCAATTCAAAATATAATCTAATCATATAAATAAATTAGATTAAAATGCAGTTTTGATGTAAAATGCTGTATTTTCACTATTCATTAAAAAATGAACATTGTCAGAAAAATACCAAAAATTCACACAAAGTAAATTTTGATGTCCCAATCATAAAGAATAAGTTTATTTTGACAAACATAGCTTATAAAATTGTCAAAATATAGATTTAAAAATGGTTTTCCATCAAAAGGCAGTAAAACAATCTTTTAAAAATATTAGTGTATTCTATGCTTAAGATTGGATTTATTTTCATTTTAAGCCTCTAAAACACTATCTAATTCATTAATAGAAATATATAAAAATATCTATTATTCATTACTTACTTGGGATGTTACATCCTTCCCCCCTTTAGAAAATTGCGTCCCCGCAATTTATTTACTTATCGAATAAATGGGGGTACTTATCCCTCATTGCATTTTCAGATTCCCATGTTACCTCTTCCATCATGTGGTTTTTCCACAAAACCTTTACCTGATTAATCACTTTATTCCGTAACACTTTCTCCCTGTGGTCAAGAATCTGGACCGGTTGTTTCTCATATGATAGGTTCTCTTCCAACTGAACTACCTCTGGACTCAAAACATGAGATGGATCTAGCATGTACTTTCTCAGCATCGAAACATGAAAAACATTGTGTACCTGAGATAAACTTGGAGTTAAAGCCACCCGGTATGCAACTGATCCAACTCTCTCCAGAATTTCATATGGTCCAATGAACCTTGGACTCAGCTTTCCTTTCTTACCAAATCGCATCACACTTTTCTATGGTGATACTTTGAGAAAAACGTGATCACCTACCTCAAAAGAGAGATCCTTCCTCCTGTTGTCCGCATAACTCTTCTGCATACTCTGAGTTGTTATCATGTGTTTCTGAATCAACTGAACTTTTTCTGCCATCTCTTCTACCAATTCTGGTCCCATCAACTTCCTTTCACCCACTTCATCCCAGAAAGTTGGAGTTCGACATGGCTTCCCATATAACGCCAAAAATGGTGCCATCTGTATACTGGAATGAAAAGTATTATTATATGAAAATTCAACCAAAGAAAGATATTGGTCCCAACTTCCATGATAATCCTTAGATAAAGAACGTTGCATATCCTCCAATGTCTGAATTGTTCGTTCTGACTGCCCATCTGATTGAGGATGAAATACTGTACTAAAATTTAATTCAGTACCCAACAACTTCTAAAGGCCCTTCTAAAAGTTAGAAGTAAACCTGGGATCACGATCGGATACAATGGAGAGAGGAACTCCATGTAACCTGACTATCTCTTTAAAATACAAATGGGAAAGTTGATCTAGAGAGAAAGTGTCTCGTATAGCAAGGAAATGAGCATATTTAGTCAAGCGATCAACAATAACCCAGATTGCATTATTACCTCGAGATGTCTTCGGTTATCCCACAAAAAAGTCCATGGATATATTCTCCCATTTCAACTATGGAACTGGTAAAGGCTGAAGCATCCCTTTCAGTAACTTCCGCTCTTCTTTAACCTGTTGACAAGTCAAACACTTCACAGTAAAATTAGCAATATCTCTTTTCATTCCATCCCACCAGTAATACTCCCGCAGATCTCTGTACATCTTAGTACTACCAGGATGAACTGAAAACGGAGAACTATGAGCTTCACATAACAACTCTCTCTTAAAATGTGAATCACAAGGCACACACAATCTCTTCCCAAATCTCAAAACACAATCATTATCAATGTTGAATTCAGGAAACTTACCCTTCTGAACCAGCTCTACCTTTTTCTGCAACTCACTATCTTGCTTTTGTGCTTGCTTGATTCTGTCTGATAGAGATGATCTCACTGATACCTGAAACAAAACAGAAGAACTTCCTGCACTAACAACTTCTATGCCAAAGTTCATCAAATCAAAAACCAAAGGATCACGTTCCAAACACAACATTGTTAATGAAGCATTACTTTTTTGACTCAAAGCATCAACCACTTTATTTTCTTTTCTCGGATGGTAATGAATTGTACAATCATAATACTTGATTAATTCTATCCATCTCCTTTGTCTCATGTTTAACTCTTTCTGAGTGAATATATATTTTAAAATTTTGTGATCAGTATATATTTCACACTTTACTCCATACAAATGATGCCTCCAAATTTTTAAAGCAAAAAAAACAGCAGCTAATTTCAAATCATGTGTAGGGTAATTTACCTCATGAGTTTTCAAATTTCGTGAAGCATAAGAAATTACCTGATCATTCTGCATTAGGACACAACCAAGTCCTTTCAATGAAGCATCACTGTAGATAACAAACTCACCATTCCTGGAAGGTAGTGCCAAAACTGGAGCATTCAACAATCTTCTTTTCAATTCCTGAAAGCAATCATCACATTCTTTTGTCGAGATAAAATTAACACCCTTCCGAGTTAGCTTAGTCATTGGACTAGATAACTGTGAAAAATTTCTTACAAACCTTCAATAACAGCCTGCTAAACCAAGGAAACTATGAATCTCTGTTACATTTGTGGGTCTTGTCCATTCTTCAACAACCTTTGTTTTTGCAGTATCAACGATTATCCCATCTTTAGAAACAATGTGACCAAGGAAAGAAATTTGTTGCAACCAAAACTAACACTTGCTTAATTTCCCATACAATTTATTTTCTTTTAAGGTTTTCAAAATAACCCTTAAATGTCTTTCATGCTCCTCTTTACTTTTAGAAAACACCAAAATATCATCAATGAAAACCACCAAAAACTTATCCAAGAACTAATGGAAAATTCTATTCATTAAGTCCATGAATACAGCAGGTGCATTGGTTAGTGCAAAAGGCATTACTACAAATTAATAATGGCCATATCTTGTACGAAACATAGTCTTCGGAACATCTGATTCCTTTACCTTCAGCTCATGGTACCCCGATCTCAGGTCAATCTTTGAAAAATACTGAGCTCCCTGGAGATGATCAAACAAATCATCGATATGAGGCAAAGGATATTTGTTCTTAACAGTGATGTTATTCAAGGCTCTATAATCAATGCAAAGTCTCATAGAACCATCTTTCTTTTTAACAAATAAAACAGAAGCACCCCATGGTGACGTGCTAGGTCGAATGAAACCTTTCTCTCATAAATCTTGCAATTGCTCCTTCAACTCTAAAAGTTCAATTTGAGCCATTCGATAAGGGGGTTTTGAAATTGTCTTAGCATCAGGAACTAAGTCAACAGTAAACTCAACTTCACGATCTGGTATTATTCTAGGCAACTCATCAGGAAAAACGTCAGGATACTCATTTACCACTGGAACATCATTAATCTGAACAGTTCCTTTATTTTCAACTATGTGTGCAAGGTAACATTCATTTCTATCTTTTACAAGTTTCTCAGCCTCTTTATATGTTATCAACAGTAAGGGTTCATTCTTGTACACAAACTGAAAGTCTTTCTGAAAAGAAACTTCTTTAGCTCTACAGTCAATCTTAGCATGGTAAATAGAGAGCCAATCCATACCCAGGATAACATCAAACTCTACTAGAGCTAGAACAATAAGGTTTTCAAGTAGGTTCTTTCCACAGATAAGGATAAAAAGATTATTATAAATTATTTTTGCCTCAACATTTCCCCCAGGTGTTTTTACCAAAAGTTCAGGAGTCATTTCTTGAGATGGTATTCCCATTTTACTAGAAAAGTTTTCAGAGATGAAAGAATGTGTAGACCCCGAATCAAACAACATAATGGCATAATATGAAAAAACAAACAAAGTACCTGATACAACTTCATTTGATTGCCCGACATCTGCTGAAGTAGTTGCAAAGGATTTCACCACCCCTTTCTGCTTGTAGTCTAACTGCTTCCCATCACTCGAGCTCTTTGTCGGACACTCGTTTGCATAGTGACCCATCTCATTGCACTTAAAACATTTCACTAACTGTAAATAAAATTTGAACTTACCATCACCTTGATCTTTTTCAGTGCAATCATGAGCCTTATGTCCCATCTTACCACATTGGTAGCACTTTCCAGAATTCAGAAGACATTCCCCAGCATGCCTTTTCCCACATTTATCACAAACTGGAAACTTAGTTTTCTTACCATATGACTTTTTTGAAGAATTCTTCCCTTTCTCCTGCCACCTCGGTCTCTTCTTCTGTTGGTTGTTATAAAACACTTGATCATCAGAAAACTCCATTTCCACCTTCTCAACACATAGAAAAAGCTTTTCATAACTTTTAAACTCACTAGAAGCTAATGCCCTTCGATATTTTGGCTTTAATCCTGAGTAAAAATGATTGATTTTACTATCAAGGTCTCGGATAAAATTTGGAGCATACCTTGCCAATCGAGTGAACCTTTCTTCATACGTAGCCACTGACTCTTCCTCTTGCCTCAATTCCAAGAATTTTTTTTCTATCCTAAGTCAAACAGCCTTAGGAAAATACTTTTCAAGAAACATAACTTTGAATTCATCCCAGTTGAGAGCATCAATCTCATCAGCATCCCTGATATTTTTAACCATCGACCACCACTGATCTGATTCACCCTCCAAATGGTAAATAGAAAGACTAACCTTTTGATTGTATGAACACCCCATGACATCAAAAATCTTCTCTAGTGATTTAATCCACCCTTTAGCTAGCACAGGGTCAGATGATCCTCTAAATGATGGGGGATGTTGCCTCATGAAATGTTCCACCACTGACATGTTCCTCTACGGTTGATCTCGTGCATGGATACCACCACCATTTATCGCTTGAGTCAACTGTGCCATTACTGCAACAAACTATTCAGTTCCAATTCTGACCATCTCAGGATGCTGATTCGGAAGGTTATTTCCTTCTGTATGCCTTCCTAGAACTGCTTCCCTGTTTCCTCTGTGGAAAACCATTCTGAACAAACATGTCTTAGATGAAGCAACATGGTAATCTTCAAATGCTATATCATTTCAATTTGACCATAAAAAAAATATTTTTGGATAATCATTTAATAGAATTCTAACTCCTAAAGTTATCTAAAACGACCTCTGATACCAACTATAAGGCCCCAAACTTATACCTTACTTAATCTTTAGTTACTACAAGATTACACATTTAGGATCTTTTCAGGTTTAGAGTTTTAGAGAATTTGAACATAAAACTTGCATTACATTCCACATATAAACAAAGTGGTTACATAAAGATAGTATAAATTTTTACCATCAATGGAAACATATTTAAAATAAAACGTGGATTCATTCTTGACACTTCCTTGATACTATCATCATATCATGTACCTTTCCCTTGACCTGTGAAAAACATTTCAAAAAAACATGGGATGAGCATAAAAAGCTTAGTATGGGTTATAAAAATATGGAAAGGAAACATAGGTTCATATATACATAAGAATGAAATCATACTTTACCCATAAAACATAATCACTTTAACATACCTCATCAAATCATGAATAAATCATAGAAATCATAAGACATAAAGGTATCTTGAGGCATTCATAACATTCTTACGTAGGGAGTAACCCTCTTGGTTACATTTGGAATACCCATCACAGTATATTCCCTAAATCTCTTCGGAGAAACCTTAACGTTTCACTCCTTCGCGTTACCCAATGCATTGAAGAGCTATATCGGGCTCACCTGCCCTTAGTTTATCACAGAACCACCGGTCTTCATAATAATTACCAAGAACCTCAACATAATCGTATCATATAAAACATTCATAAAGGAAACATAATATTTCCACCTTTCAATCACAAGATATCAATACAACACATTGATATAAAAACATTATGAAAACCATTTTCAATACCAAAACAAAAGAAAAGTAAAACATGGTATTTATTTTTCTTTTAAAAAAAGGTATGGCTTGTAGAGGAAGCCGAAACTCAAATAATGGTCACGGCGGCGGAGAAGTCGTTGTCGCCACATACGTACGAAAAAAAATTCCCTTTTGTCATTTATTAAAATGCTTCATATAAAAAAGATTCCTTTTGGATAAACTTAAAAGTCAAATGGGTTTATACACCGTATAAAAGAAGGTTTTGTATAAAACAAAATATGCCTCAATGAAAGGAGATTGAGACGAAGTCCCATACCTCGGGTCCGACTTGACTCGTTCATTCTTTAATATCCTGAATAATAAACTTGTGTTAATTTACACATGTTTAAGAACCCTTTTCAAGTTCATTATTCCTTTTATATCACTTATTTCCATTTCATGAACACTATGTAATTATTTAAGTTAATAACGGTCGTCTTAATGATCATTGGTACTTGAGTAAAAAATAACCCCTTTATAATTACAAGTTGTTCATGTATACATTATATCCAGAATTATAATCATGATGTATATATCATATATATCATATATATCCAGTATATAAATGCATTTATAATATTACATAATCATTTAGAGGTAAGAAATGAAATGCACCGTTCATGGAGACGGTAAGCCGTACGTACGCATGAACGCTACTTTCATTTCTATTTCGTATTTTATAGAATGGAATCATAATGATATAAAGGTATATTATAATTCCAGTGTAATATCATATATAATATCATAACTCCATCCTTTATACGTCCCATATATGGTATTTAACGAATCAAATCACTTTGAGGGGGCGGTAGTCCGCACTTCCTTAAATGAAGATATCACGTTTACCCATAATGGAAACCATAAAGGTATGCCCAAAATGAAAAATACAGAAGCTTAAGGAAAACATAAAAATATTATATATCATATATAAATATAGTGTCATCTTAATGTCCACCTTTGAAGGTGTTAAAATAATGTTGAATAATCATCGTTTCGGGAGGCCGAAATTCTCCATCCACGGAAACAGTATGTTCTTTAACCATTAGATGTAGGTGTGTGTAAGTGTAGCTCGAATCCTTATTATAACAACATCCTAGTATATTGAAGATAATGGAGTTGTTACAAAAGAAATGAATAAAAAGAGTTTAGGGGGTTGGAGAAGTAAAATAAAACAAAAGGACTCAAGTGAAGACATTACCTTAAAATCGGGTAACTCCCTTTGGTTTGAGCTCAAAGGCTTCCTTGGGAAGACTTCTACCCAAATTGAGGCTTCAAGGGGTAATAGAGGGATGTGGAGAGACAAAATGGGCAGGGGTTGGCCGAGCCAAAGGCTTTGGAAGTGTGGGTAAGGAGGTAGAGGTGGGGGCCATTTATAAGAGGAGAGGAGGGGCACTCTTGGAAAGTAAAGAAATGTTACTTTATTTTAAAATGAGTTTCGAATTCAAAAGGTCCCACATTTATATAATTCAAGGGTAAGGTGATAAGGGTTCGAAATACATCCATATAATAGGTTTTGGACATGTTTAGGTCATAGAGTTTACATTATCATTTCATTTTATTTAAATCCTTTATTAATGAGGTAATCGCTGCATCATCATGATGTCATAAATAATTTAATTTATTTAAACTCTAAAAATTATAAAAAAAATACTATGATGTAGGAAATATTTTTATCTTTACAATGACTATTTATAATAAAAAATATGACTTGTATAACCCCATGTAATTTTTTAGTAAAATAAGTCATGTTTGTGTCATTTTTACTTTAACATTAAATAAAAAGATATTAATGTCATTTTCCTACCAAAGTGGCTCCATGGGGTCCCCAAATTGACCCATGGATTGTCTTGGTCGTCCATGATACATCTAATAAGGGTAGGACATGTGTCTAGGTCATTTCATATTATTAAAACATTATTTTTACCTTAAACTACACTAATTACCACTAATCGCGATTAAAAACATAAAAGTTACTATTCACCAAAAAATTATTTTAATCCCATTGAACCAAATTTTACTTATTAATGAAAACCATATATGTTGGATTTTTGAAATTCAAAACACAGAGGTGGTAAAATTTCATTTAAACAAAAAATCAGTTTTTTAAGTACCACTTAGTGGTTTCACTATTCATCAAAACTTGAAGTTTTTCAGAAAAATACCAAAACTTCACCCTAAGATACATTTGATATTCTGAATTAAAAAATGTTGTCTATTTTAAAAAATTCAAAACATATAAGTTGCATTAATTAATTTAATAATTAATTCCCGCTGTTAGAGTAAATAGCGTGTTTTTATGAAACAATAAGTATCAAAAGATTGACACTAGTTTAAGTCCAATTTCAAAGTAAAATTAATTCCAATGACCATTATTGGATTAAATGGTAAAAATATATTCTAATTTAACTTTAAAACCAATTCAAAAGATAATATAATCATATAAATAAATTAGATTAAAAAGCAGTTTTGATGTAAAATGCAGTATTTTTCACTATTCATTAAAAAATGAACATTATCAGAAAAATACCAAAAATTCAAAAAAAGTAAATTTTGATGTACCAATCATAAATAATAAGTTTATTTTGAAAAAAATAGCTTATAAAATTGTCAAAAGATAGATTTAAAAATGGTTTGCCATCAAAAGGCAGTAAAACAATCTTTTAAAAATATTAGTGTATTCCATGCTTAAGATTGGATTTATTTTCATTTTAAGCCTCTAAAACACTATCTAATTCATTAATAGACATAGATAAAAATATCTATTATTCATTACTTACTTGGGATGTTACAATATCCTAACCTCATGTCGATCTTAGAGTACCACTGGGCTCCCCTCAACTGGTCAAACAAATCATCAATTTGTGGAATTGGATATATAATATTTATCGTAACTTGGTTAAATCTACGATAATCAACACATATACTCAAGGTTCCATCTACCTTTTTAAAAAACAACACCGTAGCTGCCCATAGAGACATGCTAGGCTGGATAAAACCTTTGTTTTCTAACTCTTTCAACTGGTCTTTCAATTACCACAATTCAGCTGGTGCTATCCTATAAAACAGAAGTGAGATAGGACTGGTCCTCGGAAGGAGATCAATCATAAACTCCACTTCTCTTATGGGAGGTAAACCAGACAATTCTTCAGAAAAAACATCCATGAACTAATCCACCACTGTTGGAAGAACACTCTGCTCAACACCATCTACCGACTCCAACGAAAACACCGCCAACTGATACGATAAGGTGCCGACTGTTGGTTCCAACAAACCCATTACACCCTGCCTTTCATGCCTCTCTCCTCTAAATAGATTTCTAATGCCATCATGTGTCGTAAAATCCACTATTCTCATATTACAGTCAATGTGGGCCTTAAACGCCACCAGCCAATCCATTCCTAGGATTACATCATATCCATCCATCTCAAGCACTTAGAAATTCCACATTATCTCAACCTCGCCCACAACAATACAACATGCTCTACACAAGAAGGCTCGACACTCTCTTTGAACGAGAGGAGTTTGAAGTTTCAAAACCGAAGGCAACATTTCTACCCTTAAACCCAGCAACTCAACCACACGTGTAGCAATAAAAGAGTGTGAAGAACCCATATTAAAAAGCCCTTGCATCAAGGTAGAATTTAAAAGAATAGTACCTCTCACCGTGGATGGTCCCAACTGATCATCCACTACAACCTGCTCGGCTCTGAAAAATGCCTTTGTTGCCACACTCTACTCTTTATTGCCATTCTGAGGAGTTGTGGTGTTCCAAGAATCACCATAACTGACTTTTCTCTGCTAATGAGGGGTATGCTGTTGTACCCATCCTATTGAAGCATACAATGTCTGCGATCCCTGAGGAGTGTCACGCACACCCAACCTCGGAGAATTCCGAAAATAGAACTGAAGATGCCTCATCTGCTTGAGATTGTGACATGCTCGAGGTTGTGCCGTACAATCTCACTTGATGTGTTCTATAGATCCACACTGAAAAAATACTGGTTTGCTCTTGGGATTTAGATGAAGATTTACCGATCCTTCCATCAGATTGTGCACCATACTCCCTCCCTGGGAATAAGTATCCCTCATCCGCTTGAACCCAGAGTTAGAGTTCCCACTATTCCTCATGGGTACCACCATGCTTCCTCCTCCCGAAGCTCCCAACAGATCCCACTCAGCCATCGATGCTCGATTCACCATCTCTGTGTAATCAATGATACACATCACTGCTATTTTTAAACATATCTCTTGCCTTAACCCCACTTCAAATATCCTTTCCTTCAACGACGTGCTACCCACCACCTCGGGTGCAAACTGAACTAAGCTCATAAACTTAGCTGCATAATCCGTCAAAAAACATATGCTCTTTCTTTAAAATGAAGAAATCAGTTGTGCGCTGAATTCTGAACGTATGTGGGTAGAATTGTTTATTAAACAATTACTCAAATATTTCCCATGTCATACCCCGGTCCATTCCTGCTTGGACTATAAATTCCCACCACTGAAGAGAAAGATCCTCTAGCTCATATGTTGCTATCTTTACTTTTAGCTCTATCAGCGTCCCCAAGAATTCGAAAATTCTGTTCATTCTGGATATCCATGCCTCTTCACTTTCCGAGTCTGAATCACCCCTAAAGATGGGTGGATCTTGCCTTTGAAACTGAGCCACATAATCAACATGCTTTGGCTCTTCCACTCTATTCACACTTCCCACATCTTGGAAAGCTTGCACTATGATCTAGACTAGCTGCTGGTTCACTTGGGGCTCAGGTGCAACCACATTATCATCAACCACTTCTGGTTGGTCTCTACGAGGCCTATCCAGTGCCATTTCTATAAATAGAAAACAAACAACCATTAGTATCACTTCCGTAAACATCAAGAATTACCATTTCAAATCGCAATACACAACACCATCACAACGAGGCTTTCCACCTTTCCACATTTTCCATGTTTCACCATTTTTAAAAACCAAACCATTTCAAAATACCAAATTTATCCATATTACAGTTTCACACATTTGAAAAACCATTTCTCAATTCAGCCCATAAATCATTATGCCCAATGAAATATGCATCCTAGAGGAAGTCATCTCTACCATATATGCCATGCACATCTCATTGGCTACACCCACGACAATGATATTGCCAATGCCTATAAGTGTCTCCAAAACACTTATGTACCCAAATCCCTGGTAACTTGAAGTTTAGTATAAAAGGGTTAGATAAATCATTTAATGCTATACATTTTATGTTATGACATTCCTACGCCTTTCTACTATCCCGAATCAAGGAATATACCACAACGAATGTCGACTCCAAATCTGAGAATCAAATCCAAAGGACCGAACATGCTGATACTACTTGTAACACCCTGCCCCTACCTCATTGGCTTGAGAAGGTGGTGAGGGTTACTTGGCCTTAAGAGACATTCCCAAGGTTCCAAAGGATGGCAATAAATGCTGAGGGCTTCAAGGAACAGTGGGGAAAAATTTCCCCTTAAGAAGATAACCCAACTCAACCAACCAAAAACTAAAGATGCATGCACTTTCAAACCCAACCATGTGATACTAACAATTCCGTCACAAACCCCAAAACCATTAAACTAGACATGTCCACAAAACATCATAGAACAAAGATGAATCTAAACAACAAAACACCATGAGTAATGACACCACCACAGCTCCACACCAAGCTCCAAGCTCCACCAAAACATCAGAATGCACCACTAAAGGAGGGTAATGCATTACCTTTTCCCACGTCACGATACACGACATCTGAAAAGACACCGAAGTTAGAAAGTAGGGGGTGAGTACAGCTACGCAGTAGGATTTCCCCAACTGACTTCCCTACACAAGACACTAGGATAAAACCATTAGCATATTTATATAAAACAATTTATATAAAAATAATCACAAGTGAAACCAATACATGAGCCAAACATGCTCTTACCAAGCCACTTCACCCAAACCAAGCACCCAAAGAAATCCAAACAATCATGCCATAAGACATCTAACCATTTAACATTATCACAATAATTTATATCTTGAAAATCAATGCACAACAAAGCAACCATAATGGTGGGACTTTCACCCATCCTGTTCACCCCATTTTCAGCTAGCAATACTTCCTGACCACTACCAAAAAACGGTGGGACTTCCGCCCATTCCATTCACCATTTATAGTGTGACTTACCTCCCACTTCCACACAACTAACACAAGCCATAACTAAACATATAACCCACCAAGGTTACCAAAATATGCAATTAACCATTTCAATTACATGTCAAACCACTTCAATAAATCAAACATTTATTGAAAACACCCTTCCACCCTTTTTACACACCAATTACCATTTCAATAAAACAACACCTTTATTGAAAAAATATTTCACAATCCATCTTAATTAATTCAACAAAATAGAAAATTTTAAAATCTCCATTTTAAAATCACAACAAGAGAATTTTACTGAAAACCCCTTCCAAAAAGTCCCCAAAACACCAAAAAGGGATTTCCAATCAATTTCACACATTAAAACCAAAATTAGTTTTAAGAAACACAAATTAATTGTAACCAAGATTCATGTTCTAGAAAAGTGGAGTTGAGAGAGTAGCCACCTGCCTTTAGGGTTCCGACAAAATCAACCCATAAGCAACCACACCCCAATCCGGGCAAACACTTCATGAAAACCGCTCTAGATATCCTTCCCTATCATCCACAAGCCTTAAAATCAACACCTGAGGCAACCCCAACACTATATCTATATGCAATGGATGTAGATCTAGAAAAATGAGAGAGAGTGGGAGATGAAGATCTAGAGGAAACCACAAAGAAACCAATAGGAGAGACTTAACTAGAAGAAACCACCTTCAAAACACCAAGAAACCCTTTTGAATCACTTCCAAAACAAGTGGGAGAGCACCTTCAACCTCTAAGAACCCAAAATACAAAGTGAGGATCGAGTGGGAGAGGATTTGGAGTGTTTTAGGTCAAGCATGAGGGAGCCCGAGTTTAAAAACCCTAACTTTAAGTGGTCGCACGGTTAGTCCGTATGGTTTGGAAAACCATGCGCTAACCATGGACAAGCCACTGTATCGAGAGCATGGGTCCGCATGGTTGTGTCGCATGGTTTGGAAAACCATGTGTAGGTCATGTGAAGCCTACTACCTCCCCCTGCATAGTTTCCTAGAGAACCCACACGGTTTCCCCTAACCGTGCTCAAACCGTGCTCCCTAAGAAAAGCCTCCAAAATTATTCCAAACCATTCCAAAATCTCCCAACCTCTTCTCAACTCATCCCATGAAATTTAAACACATAAAAGAGAATAAAAAAGTCTACATACCTCAAACTAGGGGTGATACATTTTCTATTTTCGATCAACTAGTACCCCATATCAATAAAGGCTAACTTAAAAAAAAATATATAAGTGGAAGAAAATATTAATCCTGAAAATATATCATGGAGGTACCCCAAACCCACTTCCTTAATAAAATAGTCAAACTCAAATCCCAAAAAATATATCTTGGTGCTTATATTACTTTTTTATTCATATGGAAAAGTTCATACCATAGCATAACCACATATACATAACCATAACTCAATAATAATTTCATATTGAATTACCACTACCACAACCACATACTTCATAACACATACTATATCCATGGTACATATTCACATCATTTCCACATAGCTACATCACTAAAACATAACCACATTATTACTAAATAATTACATCACTACTATATCACTAAACCACATCACTGAAACACTATGTATATAATAGCGTGAGAGAGGGGGGGGGGGGTATTTATCCATTTATAACAACCACATACTTGATGTTTGGAGTACAACTAGAACCTAAAAACTCATGAGAGTATAAGTAAAATTGGTTGAATTGAGTGATGGTGTAAATAAAAATAAAAATATATACATTGGGAGTATAATATAGCATATAAGTATGACCTATGATCAAATTCCTACCACAAGATCTCTCTAACCATGGACCATTACTATATTAGAATTATTATAAAATATTTTTTATTCAACATTAATTTTTGGATCAAGTGATAGATCCCTAAACTAGGAGGTGTGCATAGGCCATGAAATCAAAGACGGACAAAACTAGTTAACATGGAAATCAACTCACCAATTAGTGGATAATATTTTATTCAAGGATTGGATTGGGATAAATTTTGATATATATTTAAAGGATAATCATTAATTTCATTTAATTGTTTAAATATATTATTTTATTTGGAATGTTTTTAAAAAGGGTGTGTTAGTAGGTGGATAATCATAATATAGAATTCCACATTAACCCCTTTTTTAATTTGAAACCATAACCCACATCCAGTCCACTTATTTTAGTTTTTCCCCATCTAAGGGGGTTTTATGTCAATTAAAGAGCGTTTATCTAAATAAATCGATCTACTAAAACTTATATTACCATATTGAATAAGGAATACTTGTATTTTATTATTTTATTCTACCTCTTTTCTTGGTATTGTGTTTGTCATATCATTTAATATTCAATAAAACATATTTTTTTATTTATATTTCTATAATTTTTATTATTTTTTCTAGAATATTATAGTGGATATTATATTGGTTTTTTATCATTTAGAAATTTTCTTAAGTGATTCATTTCAATGATGACTATTACACACACAAAAGAGTAGTTTCATTTTGTAGTCTCTCTAATTCGTACTATATTCACTTAATTTTATCCAATATTTTTGAAAACTATAATTCATAAAAATATGTTTTATGAAAATATTTTATAGTGTATAAATCACTTAAATGTTGTACAATTATCACATTATGATATTCTTATGTGATTTATGGGATAAATATTTTAATCAAAGAATATAATCAACTTGGGATTGATTTTCAAGGTTCAAATATAATCATAAAACTAAAATAATTCTCATTTTTGAGTGATGATGCTTACCTAAATTTTTAATTATCATAATTTATATTTGGGAATGTAGTAAAAAATATTAAGAATATTATAAATCCCAAATATATCCTACGGTTTTCTTGGTTACAATAATTGCTGTTTTTTTCTTAAATAAGGATCAAAGGTAAAAAAATTAAGGGATACAAATTTGATGGAGTTAAAATAATGGATAATAATGAATAAATAATGAAGGTATATATTATATAAATTATTTATTATAAATAAATACCTTTCTTTCTCACTTCATTTCATCCAAAAAACCTTCATTGAAACCCACCTCAAAATCTTCTCCTCATTAATTTATATTCTTTATTTCTTTAAACCTATTAATGTTTTTTTGATTAAATTCCAATTTAAGTGTAACATTAAAATGTTTTTTGATATAATGATATTTATATAAATATGATGTCTTTGATTGTTTTTTACACAAAACAGAAAGCTTAAATTAACCAAAATATTCTATTGATATATTATTCATAATTTTGGCTATTATCACCTTGATGTTGGATTAATGGGTATGAATATTATTTTAAATTAAATATCAAATTTAAAATGTATTTAATTTTTCTATATATTATGTATTTTTATCACTAATAAAATATGTTTTTGATGAAATATATTATTATTTAATATAAAAAAATTAATAATTATTCATACATTTACTATCAACTGAATATAAGTGAAGATAAAATCATTTGAATTTAAATGAGTTATTTTTCAAAAAAACTATTTTCACATGAACAATGTATTTTTATGTTTTTAAATTAAATTAATCAATATTCATGAATAATATAAAATAATTTTGTTTATAATTTATTCAATAACTAATTGTTTTTACTTGTAATGAAATGAAAAAGAAATAATTTTTATTCTTAAGAATACATTTCCTGTAAATATGGGTTTTAGACGTTTTATACATGAACATATGAATTAATTTCTTCTAATTGAAGAAATTGAATTTTATAAAATGGATTTAATATTTTGAATAATAATAATTAATAATTTGTCATATTTCATACATAATGTTTGATTATAATTAAGAGTAACCACAGTGAAAATCTTGTTAGCATTATAATGGTTAGTGTGTTAAAAGAGGGTTTAGCCTAAAGGATAAGATGTAAAACGAAACAATTTTTTTATTTAATTTATTTTTTGATTTTATTTTTAATTTAACCTTATTAAAATCAAATATTTTTCAATTTTTAACCTCTTTACCATTACAATTATATTATTACATTTTAAGTTTCTCAATATTTACAAGTTTTCCACCCACCTCACTTATAAAAGGGCACATCCTCTTCACACTTATACACAAAAATTAATCCCATTATCCCAACCAAGGTATACTCAAACACTCTCCCAACATACCTATCCATGATCTTAGGGTGATATTATTCCTAAATTAACCATCCAAGAATCCTTAAGGTGCATTTCAAAGGATGACACCCGAAGTAGTTGTATATGTTCTTACCTATCTTTTTCATGTTTCATTCTTATTAAACCTAATATAAATGTTCTATAAAAATATTAAAATGATATAATATCTATAATTACTATAATATATGTTGTTATTTTATTTTTATACCTATTTTTTCTCTCTCATATACCTTGTAAAATGATATCGTTGCTTGTGCATACATGTGGACTACCGCCTCCATGAAGCGATGTGATTTGTTTTTTATTTCTTATTAACATGAAAGATAATAGGGATATATTTAATTAATATATATGATATATATGATATATATTATATATATGATATAAGTAATATTTTATAAAGGTTAATTATTATGTACCTTTCTTTGGTTCCATCAATCTTAAAGTAAAAACAACACCTGCGCATACCTATAGACTACTGTCTCTATATAGTGATATAATCCATTTATCATAACCACCCTATATGTTTTATTATAAAATATTATATAAAAAATAAATATTATATTTATGTAAATTTTGGGATTATTTATATGATTAAAATATGAACAAAGTTTATGGTTCAGAACGGTCGAACTAAAACATATGGGGAAAACAAGCCAGTTTTCACCCAAATAATGATTTTAATAAATAATTATTCATGGATGGGTAATTTAAAGTTATAATGGAATGATATATAGTAAGATAAATATGAATATTATTTTATTATATTTTTATAATAAATCTAAATTTATTATATTGGAGGCTAAGAGTGCGTACGAAGAAAGTAAGGACTTGAGGTCAGGGTTTCTCAGGTCACCTTTTTTCTATGGAACATATTCCATATTCACCACTTATTTATTTTATGTGGTGTATATAATTCCTATGAATGTTTTTGTGATTAATTTCATGAAAATTATGGATATTTTCAAATACATATAATTTTATCCCTTTCACAAAGTCTTTATTTAGATATTACCAAAGCTATAATTGTTCTTTATCTCAGTATTTTTTTGAGACATATTTAATGTTATACACCTATTTGTTTATATATGCTATATATAATGAACCATTGATATTTTATATCATTATTTTTTGAGACATATTTAATGTTATACACCTATTTGTTTATATATGCTGTATATAATGAACCATTGATATTTTATATCATTAAATTCTTCATATAAATTTTATTTAAAGTTCTATTTTAATTTATTTCTTTCAATGGGTTCATAATTCAAAAGTTACCAACGTGGTAATTTTTTATGTTAAAATATCATATTTTTTTTGGGATTGTCTATGTTAAATTTCCATTGAAGAAAATTATATGATCATTATAATTTAAAATGAATATATTTTATTATAATTTGGATATTTATGGGGTTTTCATATTTTCATTTAATTTTCATTTCTTCGATACTTAAAATTATTGAGAATTTTTTTTCAATAAAATCCATCATTATTTTCCTTTTTGGGCCAAGAATATTATTCCTCTATACTGATGTTATTTATAATGTTTTTAAAGAATTTTTTTTGTGTACCAATGATAGTTTAAAGTCATATTTAACCATATATGAATTTCTTTTCAATGTTTTTCAGAAGGAAATTTATAATATTTTACCAATGATCTGTTTACAACTTTTTACAAAAAATTTGAAAGGAATCTTTATTTTAACATTCAAAAAATGAATGTATTTTACTACCACCATGAATGATCTCTTATTTTAATACCCCCTTACATTTTTGATTATTTATTTTCAAAGAAAATATTTTTCTTAATATTTGTTAAATTTTTAGTTTTCAAATATACTGAAAGAAAAGTATTTTTTCATATTTTCAAAGAAATATTAAAATTATCTTTTAAATTCACTTTTCATCTATGTCAACATCCTTTAAGGAATTTTATGCTTCACTAGAGATATAATATTATGATAGTATACACTTTATTTTTATTTATGGATTATGGTAATGATGTTTTAAGGATGATTCATTGGAACCTATTACTTTCCCATGGTTTAATTGAGTGATAATGGAATATTTATAAAACCCATTTACTTTTTATAGGTTATACAAGGTTTAAATGATGAATATTTTTATAATATTATGTATTTTTTTAATTATGTGATGGGTGGTACCCAAAATATAAAACCTGAAAATGAATTATGAAAATATTGACATCTCATGTGATAATATAAATTGGAATGGGGAGTGAGACCAATTTTTTGTAAGGGAATATATCTACTATGATAGTCTTAGAAATGAGACTCGAATGAGGATATGATAGATTGGGGAGTGAACCCAAATCACTATGGGAATTTTTCCACTGTAATAGTCTTGGTAGTGATCTATAAATAATGAAATGATTGAATAGGGAGTAAACCCAATCAACTATTGGATTGTTACCACTATGATATTATTAGAAGTGATCCATGACTAAAGAAATTATTTTCCAAACTTATGTGTATGACAAAAAATTAATTCTTATGTATATGATATGTTCTCATAGATCATGATTGACTATTGATGATTCCACACCCTTAAAATTTATATATTTTTTTATTATGAAAATTGTTATTCCATGAGTCATGATTAATGATATTTGACTGATTGGTTTTGAATTTCATAAGTTATGATCATGTTATCATAACATTTTTTACATCTTATGCTCACTTATGGTCATTTATTGATATCACCTAAGATTACCCATACTTAGCATCTAATTTATTATCATGTACTTATAATGAGGTATATTTTATTTAAATATTGGTTTAAATACCTTTAAATTGGTCAATGGATTTCCTCCTAGGAGTAGGAAGGATCTCAAGACTATCCAGATGGTTCAAGATAAGAAAAGGGTGGGAAAGAGGTCATCCAATGAATTTTACATGTTTAGTGCATGGTTAATAATAACAATGTTCCATAACCAAGTATCCAGGGAGAGGGTAGAGAATAGTTAGAAAACTATGAATGGTGTCCCAAGATATAGTATTTATTTATCCCCCTCTGATATAAGAAACTATACAAATATGGAATGGTTTTTATAATCATGTGGGTCATTAGAAAAGCCGTGCATCTTGGTTTCCACTTGGAAAAATGGAACCACACAGTTGGTGCACTATTTAGAAAACTATGCAGCTAAACCATGTGACTCTTAAAAAGTGTTCATTTTACCATTTTCCATACCAATATTAAATATTTATTCTCTTATTTTTCACTACATTTATTCTCCAATAGAAATGGGAACAAAATGGGAGCTCACTCCTTCTAAAATGATCATTCTCCATCAATTATATGGTGTTTGAAGTTCCATTTAGTGTGAATTTAAGATATAGGTAAGTTTAAAATTACATTTTTTTTTCTATTTTCTAAATGAACTGTGGTTTATTATTTTATCCTCTTCTGAAGATCCGAAGCACTAATTTTTCCATAGAATCCTTATATTTGGTGTTAGTAGTTGTTTTAATCAAATAAAGGGCCAAGGTTGGGTGATTCCTTGTCTACAATCTTTTGGTAGGTGGTATACAAGACTTATCCCATAATATTGATGTTTTTATTATGAATTATTTTTTCCTTTTCACTACCTTGTTGCATGTTTGTGTTTATGTGTATGGAAAGTAAATTGGGGCTTAAAATTGTGTACTAGACCCTCCATGAGCCACTTTATATCTATTTATGATCATGAGACCGGGTCTATGGACACCCATGGGGTGTTCCACACCCTCTAGACTGGTTAAATGATTTATTAAATGAAAATTGAAATGGTTTATGTGATTAAACCAGTTGTACTTGATGTTGGTATGTTAAAATTATATAAGGGGTTATTTGGATTAACATGGAAAATGTAATGGCCTATGATATGAATAAGGTCCAAAGTAAAAAATGGTTTAATGGGAATGTTTATATGGTTTCATGGATATAAATATAATCAAATGGTTGTGTTTATGAATAAATGGTGAGAAAAACTAGTTATAGAAACTAAACTAAATGGGTGGAATGTAATGAACCATGAAGATTATAATGAATGAAAATTATACCCATGTTGTTATTGTTTGATGAAAATGCCACTAATGATAAACTTAGAAAATGTGAATTAATTATATGGGATGGATGTTGGACTAAGTCTCATCATCCTTAGGTTAGTCCAGACTAATGATCAAGGCACCACCGATTCATTGCATGGTATAGGCTAGACTAATGCCTTATTCCCCACCAATACATTGTGTGGGTTAGATGCGAGACTGATGCTCTAAGTTCCCATGGGTAGAAATGGTATGGATAATAGGACTATTGCTCCTAGGTACAATGATTTATTTGGAATTGATTAATTAGTTCTAATGTGACTTAGAACTTTTAACCTGTTGTGGTGTATGGTTCAATATTTCAACATGGTTTAGAGTAGGTTTGGTGAGTTAGGTGTTATTTAGGAACCCGGGAGCCCATGGGTGTGCTTGAAAACTATTTAATCATAAATCCTATTTTATTTACTATTTTTATATTATTAATTTATACTTCTATATACATTATTATTAGAATATATATTTCTTTATATACCATTGGTGGTGTCCCACTTAGTTGTACTCACACCCTTCTTGGGATGCCATTAGTACCCAAGAATATTTTATGGTTATGGGTCAGTATTCGGGAAAATTACCTATGATAGATGGATGAGTCAGGATATTAGGATGGAGAATGGATGAGGGGAATATACTGATGTTAGAACTCATTTTAGGGATTGTTAATGTGCTATTATTTTGGGTTTCCTTGAGCACATGGAACTATTATGACATGATGTATTTACTATATTGGTTTTTGGGAATTTACCTAGTTTTTGGGTATTATTATGAGATGCATGATTACTATTGGTCATTGGTCATTATTGATTTTTTATTCATTATATTTATTTCCTTTGTTGTATTACTTTGTTAGAGAGTGTATAGTATCCACATGAACCTCATTAGAACCTTTATTCTAGTCAGTAGCATATATAATATAGGGAGGTACACCAGAGGTCATGTGGAGCACCGTTTTAGGGAACCATTTTTGTGGTAGTAATGCTAGAACATTACAATGTTGTATTAGGGAAGTTTTATTTTCTGTTATCTTAATATTTGGGAAAGTTATACATATGACTAGGATGTGTCTGGTCTTGACAATGAGATCATTCATGGGAGTATCTAACCCATGTGCGGGGGATAATCCAAGTTCCTAGGGTTAGATTTTTGTTCTTGATGTTCACTTATTAAAGTTAGATGTTACTTCACCTTTGGTGACACACAAATAAGTGATGATACTTAATTATGATATTGTACTTTTAGGATGGTAAGGCATGAGATTTTACAATAATCCATCATTTTAGGAACTTAGGGATTTATGTGACATGCATCACATTAGACCAACATGGGAAGGCATGTTATGGATGGGTTGTGGGAATGGAAATTGATTCTTTTTATCCCTTATGGTTTTAGGGAAATAAGCTACAAATAAAGAAGTTGAATTTTTTCAAATTAAAAATTATTGAATGAAATGGATAAAATGGTTTCAAATGGGAAGTGGAAATTTGAAAGTTTTATTTTACCCTATGTTATCCATGGCACATGATATGGATGGTTGAGGGTAGTGATGGTGTTGCAGTTATCTTCATATAAATAGTTTATATGGAGTGACTTTTTTATGGATAGTTGTGATCCCTATTATTTTATAACTATAAAAACTATATTTTATGTTCCCTGAGATGTGTGTTTTAAATTTTGGAGATATTACACCATGGAGATGATTTCTAGTAGGGTGCAAGAGGAAATTATTGAGAATGAACCTCCAATAGCATAACCAGAGCCCATATTTGTTCTAAGGGATGTGAAAGAAGGGTAGTTCCATGATAACATAAATAATTTTATGCAATACATGGAAAGAGAACCATGGTGGGTTTCACCAAGTATTTTTGATCTGAAAAGTGTGTTCTTACTGAAGCATCCTTCAACATTTACTGGAGAGGGTGGACCTGAGGTAGGTGAGTTCTAGATTGAGTCTATTTAGATAATTCTAGGTCACTTTTAGACTCACCTGGAGAAGGGGGTTAAGTTACCATATTGTATTTTATTATAAACAAAAAAGAATTGGTGGGATATTTAGGCTCAGGATGAGCAGTTTGAGGGCATGGCCATGGAAGGATTTTGAAGAGATGTTCCTGGAACATTTTTACCTAGAGACCCATAGGAAGGAGAAATCTATGGAGCTTATGTGATTGACCAATGTAAGTATGTTAGTGATCGATTATTCCATCCACTTCACTAAATTACACCATTTTACCCAATATTCATAGAAGATGAGGCAACCATGATAAGGAATGTTCAGAATGGGCTTAGGTGTGAGATCATGTCCCAATTAAATATCTTATGTTTGTATAAGTTCACTGAGGTTTTGAATTAGGATTCAATTTATGAGTATTAATGGAAGGATTCCTGAAGTGGTGGCCAAGTGGTTCTCTCTAGATAATCTTGTGGTGATTCCCCTAATAGTAGGATGTATCATTATGAGAACCTTCACCTGGGTGGTGGCAGATACAGTAGCTAGGGGAGAGGATCAACCTCTTAGGGAAGTGATCAAGTGTTCTTTTATCTGTGTGGAATGTTGAGTCACATGTGTGGTTAGTATCCTCAAACACCATTGTACTACTGATATTGTAGTAGAATGGGACACATACATTAGTTCTGTAGGAACCCTTGGTATATGGGCACTGATAGAGGAGTTAGGCTCATATAGAGCACTGATAGGGGACCTTCTACCCCGTATCAGTTCAAAAGTTAGAGTTCTATGGGTTGTATTAGCTGAGGTTTAGGATGAATTTCTTCATGAAAAGAGACTATATATCAGTATATTTGTATATTAAATAGAACTCAGGTAGAAGAATCAGGTAAAGGGATAGTATAGTTACATGAAATTCATCTTACACCCATTAGCAATGAGGTTGGGATGTCAACTGTTCAAGGTACGATTCTCATAGATTTTACTAATTCATTATTTGATATAAGTGCCTCTCATTATTTTATATCTACTTGAATTATGAATAGTTTGGGTATGGTGGTGGAGTTCATGTGAGGTGTTATGTCGATTAACATGCCCTTGGGGTTGTGATAGGAGGGAATCTATCTTTGTAAAGGGTGTACACTTGAGATTGGTGAGTAATGGTTTCTTTAAAACTATTACATTCTTGAAATGATTGGTTTTGACCTAATATTGGGAATGGATTGGTTGATATCATGTCGATATCACATCGATTTTTACCGTAGGAGAGTGATGTTTAAATATCCCTAGGGCAACACATACACTTTTTATGGGGAATGAGATATCCAAGCTGGTATTGAAGTGATAGTTATTCAACAAATAGGTAAGATCATAGTCCAGGTTGTATGTATTATTATAAATTATGGGGGAGGGGAGCATGATTTATTCCCCCCAGTAGTATATTAGTTTTGGTATGTATTTTATAACAAGTTTATAGGGTTTCTACCTAAGAGGTAAATTTAGTTTTCTATTGAGTTGTTTCCTGAAGATGATCTAGTTTATATCCCATTGTATAGAATGGAACCATAAGAGATTCAGGATTTTAAGAACCAATTAAAGGATTTATAGGATAAAGATTTCATCCATCCAATCATGTCTCCTTAGGGTTATCTAGTTTTATTTTCCAATAAGGCTGATGGAATATTTCATTTATGTGTTAATTATCAGAAGTTGAACCATATGATGATAAAATATTAGTATCCTCTTCCATATATGGATGAACATTTTGAGTAGTTGGGGGGGGGTCTTACATATTTTCCAAGATTTATTTGAGATCAGGGCATCATAATTTTAGGGTAAGATAGTATAATATACCATGTACTACTTACAGAAGTATGAAGGTGTTATATTAATTATTTGTGATATAGTTTAGGATAACAATCCCTCCTACTATATTTATAAATCTAATGAAAAATATCTTTCACCTGTATCTAGATTAGTTTGTGGTTGTCTTTTTGGATGAAATGTTGGTGTACTTGAACACTTGAGACGATCATGCCAAACATTTTAACATCATCTTGAGTACATTAAGAGAACATAGTATATGCAATGATCTATTTATGTGTCATTTTTGGATCTACATGGTATATTTATTGGGTCATATTATCTCAAAGGAAGGTGTTTCAGTGGACCCTGATAAATTTTGAGTAGTTGTTTCTTGGGAGTTACCCAATAATGTTTTTGATATCCAATGGTTTTTGGGTTTTTATCTAAGGTTCATCATAGAATTTTATTAATTATAAGACATCTCTCTAGGCTATGTAATAAGGTTATAAAGTTTTAATGGCCATAAACATGTGATAATTATTTTTGATAATTGAATAGGTATATGACCACAATAATGATTTTTGATCTTACACAAGTTGGGTGAGGAGTATACCTTATATTGTGATGCGTCTAATATTGGACTTGGGGAAGTATTGATACAAGGGGATCAAGTCATGGAATATAGACCATTAAATTTGAGGCTATATGAATGGAACTACCCTACATATAAACTCTATTTAGGCACAATGGTGTATGAATTAAAGTGTTGAAGCCATTATCTTATTGGTGTTAGGTTTTTCATTTATACTAGTCATAAAATCCTCAAATATTTTTTACGAATGTGATTTCAATATTAGGCAATCGAGATGGGTTGAGTATAATAAATCCTTTTATTTTGAGTTATATTATATGCTAGGGAAGGTAATTAATGTTTTAGATATGTTGGGAAATAAGAAATAGAATCAGATAGTCCATGATCCAAGTTTTTAGTGGAAGATGATGGATTTATTCATTTAGATACACATAGGTGTTTTAGAGGAGTGGAAGAAAATAACAATCATGTATTTATTGATTGATACGTATCTTATGAGATGTATTATAGAAAGGTATTATGAGGATCCAAAGTGTCTAGTGTTAATCAATGGATTTGAAATTATGGAGCTACCACCTGACTAGACCACTGATGATGATGAGATCATAAATGTTCATGGCCATGTGACTATTCTTACATGTATGTGGGAGGAGTTGATGTATGATTTTAATGCCTTAAAGTGGGTAGTGCACCCTATCATTAAAATAATTTACTGTGACTTTTTTAGACAATATTGGTGTCTTTTAATGAAGAATAAAATCATAGATTTTGTGACATAATGTGGCACCTATCTATTTGTTAAAATAGTGGGTTCCGTAGACCCAACTATTCAGTGCTTTAGATTACCATATCGTTTATACAGTTAGCTATACATGATTTCATCTTACCATTATATTTTAGAATTTTCTGCATCCACTATTGAAATGGTAATGTCCAAAGGTTAATTGTAGTATCAAGGGGTTATAAAAGTTCCCAGGATATAATGAGAACCTTGAGATACTATGACATTAATCTTAAATATATGTTCTATGATCTAGATATATATTACTGATCGAACAAAATAGATATTTGACCATTAGGTGCTTGGGGCTCATAAGCATTGAGACTTCTTCTCATGATGTTCTCACATAGTGATCTCTAGTAGTGAGATCATGAGGACTAACCCAGAAATAGGAACACCACATGTTTTGGGTGTCATTGGATTTTCCTATCTACGATCATGTGTAATGGTCTCTAGAATTGAGATCATTACCAATGTATGTCATTTGATTGCATACTTTGATTCAAGACAAAAACCATGACAATAAAGTCATGGCGTGGTAGTTTGTGTTGGGTGTGTCATTAGTGGCATGGTATTGGTTGAATGGTCAAGAAAGTTTTTTCGCTACTGTGTTATGGAAGTAATATATCTCAAGCCATATTGATATGGATGGAAGTACATTTATAAGACCATTTCCATGGTAGTCGAGGGTAAATCCATCCAGTTACATCATCAAACAATAATGAAAGGGAAGGGCGATGACACATGAGTGCGTCCTAATTTATGAGATATTACAAACAAAGAGATTATATTACACAATACATGTTTGTTGGTTGGTTTTTGCTGCTGTGACAATCATTATCTCTTTAGGGTCCATAATGGGTTGTTAGATCCCGCTCTTGGTCTGTGAATACTATTCACTATTGTTGAGATAAGGACCTATAGGGTCACACACAATATCGTATTCAAGAATCTGCCTTATTCAGTTGAATATGAGTTTTGTACATGGTGGGACCCACCACTGGGGTTCGAGATTTTTCCAAGAAAAACGATCACTATTGAAATAAATAAATTCATATTATTGGAGTTTAGAATAACGAGTGTTGAATTTATTTATTAAATGTATTTATGAGTTTTAAATAAATACATGAAAAATATTAATTGACGAAAATAAAATTATTCAAGGTTCAATTAATATTTATGGGAGTGAAGAATCAAGTTAATGACTTAATTATTATCATGTAATATATTTTAATATATTATAAGTGAGTGATAATAATATTTATGGCCCAGATTAGTAGTCATAAAATGTCGGTGATAGTGCGTTAAGTATCTGGGGCCGGCGAGGCTATACCGGGTATTTTAATTAAGCACTAGAAATAGAAGATAAGGGGATTTTTCCAAACACTATTCATTGGGATTCTCTCTCTTCTCCTCCCTCCCATGATCTAGAGAGAGATTCTTTGGATCCAAGGAGCTCGAATAGAGCTCTCTCTCAAGGATCGCAAGTCGAAGCGATGCAGTGATCGTTGGAGCATTGAAGGTGTCATTGATATTCTGCACTAGCACCCAGATTACAACGAATGAATCTCCAGTGGATTCCTTGAATCATTTTTGGATGATCTAGATGAATTAGACTTCAGATTCTTTGATCAGTGATCACCAACGATGAGCAGACGTTGTGCGCGGCTTCAGAATTAAACCATGCACTTTACAGTTTATTTTTGTGCTTAAAATCCTTCACACATAGTCCTCAGCTAAAACTAGGCTACTGTTCACTAACGTCGACAAGTTTACACCAATCATTGATGATTTTTTTTAAAAACCCAACTGTTTGGGGCTTCCGCTGCACACCCGGTTCCAACAAGTGGTATCAGAGGGAGCACATGTCGTTCTTAAGCCAAGAAAAAAAAAATTAAATTTGCATTAAGTTATGAATAGGGCGTCGAAATGGTACCAACACCGCATACCATGTTTTAATTAGACACCAGATGAAAATTCTATGGTCATCTGAAGTTTTAAGTTCAGATTAAAACCAGTAGTATAATAAGGTTCTAAATTCATGAACTACATGCTAGGTTATTAAATCCATTACCCATTCAGGAGTGGAAATGGGATGATGTTATGATGGATTTTTTTGTGGGATTACTAATTAATACATATAATAATTATTTCCTATATGTGATTGTAGATTGATTAATAAAGTTATTACATTTCTTACGGACTAGAGAGACTTTCACCAGTGATCAGTTGAGCGACTTGTATGTGTGAGGAATTGTACTTTTTTATTAGGTACCCAAAAATAATGTTTCATACTGGGAACCTTGTTTTATGTCATTATTATAGAATTTATTTCCTAAGGTACTGAGTAATTAGGTGTTTTTGAGTATAAATTTACACCCACAGATATATGGGTAGTTAGAACGTACTATATAGGTGTTAGAGGATATGTCGAGTGTATGCATCCTAGATTTTGATGGGATGTGGGAAAATTGGAGTTATTGGGTCTAAGTCTCATGTAGGAGACATCAGAGCATGTTTAGTTGATCCCAAAGTTAAGGGATATAGAATATTGTTTAAAAAAGTCATATAGTGACCTAATTTGTTGATCCATTGAGTTTATAATGGGTTAACATATGTTCCTTTGGGTTTTATGAATATTGGGTCATTATCAGATTTATAAATCGGGAAATTTGGTATCAAAATATGTTAGTTTATTTGAGATTGTGGAGAGGATCAGAATGGTATTGTATCAGTCATATGTCCCATAGTGTTTTAGTACTATTAATGAAGTTTTTCGTATGAAATATCTTTATAATTATCACCTATAACCCTTTTCATGTGATTGATATTGATGATGATGAGATTGAGGTTGATGTCTCCTTTTAGGTACACTCGATTCGCATTGTGATCCATGATGAGAAAATTATTTAGGGTAAGACCATGTCATTGGTCCAAGTGTTGTGGTATCATGTCCATTTTTATGTGTATACTTATAATAGGAAATTTTATATGTGGGATCAGTGGTACAATATTTTTAATTAGAAGAACAATGATTTTTGAGAGTGTAGCTCAAGGATGAGCTATTATAAGTTAGAGAGGTGGTAAGATCCTGAAATTTTTATGAGGTTTGTTTCTATTTAAAAAATTTCTTAACTAACTTTAAATTGGTTAATGGAATGCCTCCTAGGAGTAGGAAAGGTCTCAAGAGTATCTTGAGGGTTTGAGATCGAAAAAGGGTGGGGAAGAGGCTATCCAGTGCATGGTACATTATTGGAATATGGCTAATACTAACCGTTCTCTATAACTGTGTGGCTTAGGGGAGGGTAGATAATAGTTAAAAAATTACTAATGGTGGACTATTAGGTCATTCATCTTGATTCCCCTCAAATAGAGGCAACCACATGACTACCACACAATTTTTCTAATTTTGTGGGAGGTTAGAAAAACCATGTAGCTCAGTTTCTACTTGGATAAAGGGAACCACATGGTTAGTGCATTGTTTGGAAAGCCACATAGACAAACCATTTGCCTCTTAAAAGTGTTAATTTTACCATTTCCCTCCTAATATTAAATATTTATTCCTTGGGTTTTCAACACATTTTTTCTCTAGCAACAAGGGGTGAAAGCCAGGAGATCCCACCTTCTAAAATGATCATTTCCCCTCAATTATATGGTGTTTAAAGTTCCATTTAACGTAAATTGAAGCTATGAGTAAGTCTACAAGTTCTCTTTCTACTATTTTCTAGAATAACCATAAATGGTTGTTTTCTCCTCTTTCAAAGATCCTAGAAACTAATTTTTCCATAGAATCATTAGATTTGGTGTTAGTAACTATTTTGGTTCAAATCAAGGTCCAATGTTGGAAAAGTTATTATCTATGATCTTGAGTTAGGTGGTCTATAAGATTTATCACATAATTTTTATGTTTATCTTATGTATGTGGTTGTTCCTTTTCACTACCTTGCTGTGTATTTTTTTTTGGCTATAGAAAGTAAATTGGGACTTAGAATGGTGTACTAGAACCTCTAAGAACCCCTTTGGGTCCATTTACAATCATGAGACCAGGCCAATGGACACCCATGGGTTACACTACTCCCTTAAGAATGGTGAAATGAGTTATTAAATGAAAAACTAAAAGGTTTATGTGTCTAAACTAGTCATAATTGATGTTGGTATGTTAGCATGATATAAGTGGTTGTTTGGTTTAATATGGAAAATTCAATGGGCTATGAGATAAATAAGGGTCAAAGTGATAAATTTTTTTAAGGGGAATGTTTATGTGGTTTCATGGTTAGAAATTTCTTCTAATGTTTGTGGTTGTGAATAGGTGGTGAGATAGATTAGTTATAGAAACTGAACTAAAGGGGTGGAATGTAATGAACCATGAAGATGATAATGAATGAAAATGTGTACCCTTATTGTTATTGTTTGATGAGAATGTCACTTATGATGAAACTTGGAAAATATGAATTAACAGTATGGGTTGGATGTTGTATCGGGGCTCCTCATCCTTATATTGGGCTAGACTTATTTTCAAGGAATCACAAATTCATTGCATGGTTTGGATGACATAATGATGCTCTAATCTCAAATAGTTGGACATGGTATGTGCCCGTAGACTAAGGCTCCAATGTAAAATTATTTATATGGAATTGATTAATGAATTACTTTGTGATATAAATTTTTTAATCCCTCATAGAGCATGGTTTTTTATTCTAACATGGGTAAGAGTAGGTTTGGTGAGTCACATGTTATTAAGAAATCCAAGATCACATGGTTCTGTTTGAAAACTTTTTAATTATGAACCTTATTTAATTTAATATTTTTATATTACTCATTTATAATTATTAATACACTTTAATTGGAATGGATATTTATTTAGACACCATTAGTGGTGACCTAATGAGTTGTACTCTAACCCTACTTAGGTCGAGATTGGTACCTAAGTATATTTTATGGTTGTAGGTTAGTATAAGGGAAAATTCCCTGTGATATATGGCTGAGTCAGGATATTGGGATGGAGAAATGATAAGGGGACCATATTGATGTAAAAACTCATTTTTTGGATTTTCAAAGTTCTATTATTTTTGGTTTATTTGGGAATATGTTATTATTGTGACATGATATATTTACTCTATTGGTTTGTGGGTATTTACCCAGTTTTGGGGTCTTTTTAAGAGATGCATGATTACAATTAGTTATTGTTCATTACTTATTTGGTTATTGATTATTTTTATTTCCACTATTTTATTACTTTGGTAAAGATTGTATCATCTCCCTACATACCTCATTAATCTCTTGGTGCTAGTTGGCAGTCTCTGGTATACATAGAGGCATGATTGAGGTCATGTGGTGCACCGTCTCGGGGAACCACTTTAGTGGAACTTGAGTCAGAAAGTTAGAAAGTGGTATTAGAGCAATTTTATTTAATGTTATCTTACTATTTGGGTAAAGTATACATAATACTAGTATCTTTTGGGCCATGAAAATGAGCTCACTCATGGGAGTATCTAACCCTTGTGTGTAGGATAACCAAGTTCCCAGGGTGGAATTTTTGTTCTTAATGTCCACTTATTACAATTGGATGTTATTTCACATTTGGTGATACACAAGTGGAGTGATGTTATTGATTTATGATATTTTACTAATGGGATAGTTATGAATGATATTTCATAATCATGCATCATTTTAGGCAGTCAATTATTTATGTGACATGCATCACATTAGGCACACACAAGAAGGAATGTTATGACTAGTTTATGGGAATAGAAATTACTTCTTTGTCTCCCTTATGGTTTTAGTAAAATAAGTTCTAAATAAAGAAGTTGAATTTGTTAAAATTTAATTTTTTTGAATTAAATGGATAAAATGTTGTCAAATGGGAAGTTGAAATTTGAAATTTTTTTTACCCTAAGCTAGATATGGCCTAGGATATGGATAGTCAAGGGTAGTTATGGTTTTACAGCTATGGTTGCATGAATAGTATATGTGGAGTGACTTTTTTATTGCTATTTTTGAGACCTATTTTTTTATAAATATGGAAACTATATGTTATGTACCCAAGATGTGTGTTTGGGATTATAGAGAGATTCCACTACAGTGATGGTTTATAGTTGGGTGGTGGGGGGACAATGCTGAGAATGAACATCTTATAGTGGGACCAGCGCCTCAATTGGCTTTGAGAGATGGGAAGGAAGGAAAGTTCTATGAGAAATTCAATAATTTTTTGAAATTTGTGGAAATAGAAGAATAGTGGGTTGCATCAAGTATGTTTGATATAACAAAGGTGTTCTTACTACAGCATCCTCTAACATTCACCATAGAGGGTGGACGCGAGGCAGGGGAGTTTTGGATTGAGTCTATCTAGATGATTCTAGTTTACTTGATGTCTACTATGGATAATATCGTTAAGTTACAAGATTTTATATTATGAGGACTCAAAAAGTGATGGTGGGATATTCAGGATCAGGACAAGAAATTAGAGGGCATGGTATGGAAGAATTTTCAGGATAATTTCCTAGAACACTTTTACCTAGATACTATAATGTAAGAGAATGTAGTGAAGTATATATAATTAAACCATAAGTGTATGTTAGTGATGGATTATTTAATCCAATTTTCTGACTTAAAGCATTTCCCCTAATGTTTATAAGAGATGACTTATCTAATACAAGGAGTTTTTAGGATGGGATTATATGTGAGATGATGTCGCAAGTAAATATATTCTATTTTCATAAGTTTTCTGTGGATATGAATCAGGATCCCATTTCTAAGTGGAACTAGAAAGAGGATTAAAGTGGTGGATAGGTGGTTTTCTAGAGATTATTTGGTGGTGATTCCTTATATAGTAGGTAGCATCATTATATGAACCTTCACCATTGTGGCGGTGGATAGAGTAGTCATGGGAGAATATCATCCTCTTATGAAAGCGATGAAGTGTTTTACTATTTGTGCAATATATCAAGTCACATGTGTGGTTAGTTTCCACATCCAATAGTGGAGGGATTATCTTGAGATATAATGGGACATGTGTAGAGGTTCTGTTGGAAGCTTTGGTATATTGGCACCTATGGAAGACCAAGGCCAATACATAGCACCAATAGGGGAACTGCTACTCTATATTAGTCTGGTAGATGGATTTCTATGGGTTATACTAGTGGGGGTAGAGGATAAGGTTCTTCATGACATGTGATTATATATCAGTATAGTGGTATAGTCCACGGGACTCAGGAAGGTTCGTAGGGTAAATGGATAAGCCAAATTCTAGTAGTTTGGCCTATACCTTTTTGTAATGATGCTAGGCCGTCAACTATTTTTGTATGATTTTCATATCTTGTAATCTTAATAATTCTTTCTTTGATACATGATATACTAATTATTTTATATCTTCTTGAATTATGAATGATTTGGGTCAAGAAATGGAGTTTATGTGAGGGGTTATGTTGATTGACACAACCTTGGGGATGTGATTGGATGGCATCTATCTTTGTAAAGGGTGTTTCCTCAAGGTTGGTGAGTACTATTTTATTTGGAACTTTCACATCCTTGAAACATTGGGTTGAATATTATATTGGGAATGGAATAGTTAGTATCATATCAATCTCATATCGATTTTTACCATAAGAGAGTGATGTTTGTGTCTCTTGAGGGTCACACATATTATTTTCATGGTTAATAGGATATCTGATAAGGCCATGAAGGGATAGTTATTAAGAAACAAGGTAATATCATATCCCAAGTTGAGTGTCTTTTTATGGATGATGGGGGAGGGGATCATGATGTCTTCCCCATAATAGTGGATTAGTTTTAGTATGTGTTTTCTGAGGAGTTTTTAGGGTTTCACCCTAAGAGATAAATTTAGTTTACTATTGAGTTGATATCTGGAGATGAGATAGTTTATATCCCACTATATTCAATGGAACCAAAATAGATTTATTATCTTAATAACCAAATATAGGAGTTGGATTGTAAAGGTTTCATTCATCCAAGTATGTCACATTGGGGTTCTATGGTTTTATTTTCCAAGAAGGCTGATGGAAAATTGTGTTTATGTGTCGATTATCAGAATTTGAACCAAATGATGATCTAGAAATGGAATACTCTTCAATTTGTTGATGATCTATTTGAATACTTGTAGGGTTCCTGTATTTTTTCCAATATTGATTTGAGATCAAGGTATTGTAAGTTGAGGTTAAGACCCTCTAATATACCATGAACTACATTCAGAAGAAGTTATGACTTATATTAATTTATTGTGATGCTATTTGGGATAATAAAACTTCTTTATATATTTATATATTTGACAAAACAAATATTTATCCTATATCTAGATTAGTTTTTGGTTGCCTTTGTTGATGACGTCTTGGTGTACTCGCAGACTCGAGATGATCATTCCAGACATCTTGACATCATCTTGAGTACATTGAGAGAGAATAGGTGATGTAAGAATATATATAAGTGTAATTTTTGGATCTAAAAGGTATATTTCTTGGGTCACATTATCTCAGAGAAAGGTGTGTCTATATAACCTGATAAACTTCATGTAGTTGTTTTTTGGGAGTTTCCCAAGATTTTTTTGATATCATAAGATTTTTGGGTTTTATGGGTTATTATCAAAGATTATTCAATGAAATTTCTCAATTAGAAGTGTCTCTATTAGGACTAACCAATAATGGTATAATGTTTTAATGGACCCAATAAAGTGATAATTCTTTTCAAGAATTGAATAATCATTTTACCACAACACCAATTTTAATCTTACCTAAGATGAGTGAGGTGTATAACATGTATTGTGATGTGTCTGGGAATAGAATAAAGATAGTACTGATAGAGGGGGATCAATTCATGGAACATGGATCATGAAAATTAAGGCTATATGAATAGAACTACCATATTCACAATCTTGATTTAGCCATAGTGGTGTATACCTTGAACTGTTGGTGGCATTATCTTCTTGGTCTGTAGTTTATCATTTATATTGATCATTAAAGACAAAAATTTATCTTTTTCCAATGTGATTTAAATATTATATAGTGTATATGGGTTTATTAAAATAAATCCTTTTATTTTGAGCTTGGTTATATATTGGGGAAGGTAAATAGTGTTGTGGATGTGTTGAGCTCGAAGACACAAAATCAAGAAGTCCAGAATCCTTATTCTTAGTGGAATATGATGTCTTTGTTCACTGAGATTCACATCGGTGTTCTTGAGGAGTGGGATATAATGACCCTCCTGTCTTTATTAGTTGATCCATATCTTCTAAGAAAGATTAAATAAAATAGGTATAAGGACTTGAAGTGTCTAGAATTGAGGGATGGATTTGAAGGAAGGGAGATACCATATGTTTGGAAGAATAATTATGATTAGATCATCCATGTTAATAGTCATGTGATTGTGACTACTTTTATTTAGTAAGATCTTATGAATGATTCTCAAGCCTCATAGTTAGAAGTGGGCCTTGAAATGATCAAATTGTACAATGAACTACATGGATAATATTGTTGTCCAGGAATGAATAAGGTGATCATAGGTTTTGTGACACAATGCTACACCTATTAGTAGGTGAAGGCAGAGCATCAACCACCCATTGAGTTATTATAACCCTTGCCCATTATGGACCGGAAAAAGGATAATGTTATCATGGATTTATTGGTGGTATTATCAAAGAATCCATAGAATAATTATGTGATATAGGTTATTGTAGATTGGTTAATAAAGGTAGCACATTTCTCACCAACTAAGGAAACTTTCACTATCGATTAGTTGGGAGAATTCTATATGTGAGAAATAGTAATTTTTTATGGGGTACCCCAGACCATTATTTCAGACAGGTAACTTTGTTTTATATTGTTCTTTTAGAAAGAATCTCTGAAGGCTTTGGGTAATTTGGAGTTTTGAGTATATCTTTCCACCCACAAATAGATGGGGAGTCATAATGTACTATCTAAGAGTTAGAGTATATGATCATGGAATGCATCTTATATTTTGGTGGAACATGAGAGAATCACTTAGTGATTGTTGATTTAGCCTATAATAGAAATTATTAAGAGGCCATTCAGATAGAACCATATGAGGCACTATATGGTAGGCCATGTAGATCAACCTTGGGTTGGATTGAAGTAGGAGGATCATAGTTATTAGGGACAAGTCACATGTAGGAGACATCAGAACATGTTCAGTTGATCTCAAATAAAATTGATATGAAATAGAGTAGTAAAAAGTCATATACTGACTTATGAAAATTTCTGCTTGAGTTTATATTTTGGGACCATATGTTTCTTTGGGTTTCACCATGATTGGGTCACTATTGGATTCATAAACATGGAATGTTAGTGCACAAATATGTTAGGTTATTCAGGATTGTGGAGAGGATCATACCAGTAGTGTGTCGATTGGATATACTAGAGTGGTACAGTTCTATGAAAAATGTTTTTCATGTGTCATAGATTTGGTAGAATCACCTCGACCCTTCGCACATGATTGATATTGACAATGTTGAGCTTGAGGCTGATGCATCCTTTGAGGAGCATTCGATTCATGTTGTGGTACACTATTTGAAAATTATTCCGAGTAAGACCTTGTCATTGGTCCAAGTATTATATAATCATTGATGTATTTAGAAGGGTAATTGGGATATGGTATCTAGTATGTATGACTAGTGTTCCAACCTTTTTTACTGGTAAGATTAGTGATGTTTTGGAGTGAAGCTTGTGGATGAACTATTATAAGGTGGGTAGGTTGTAAGATTTTGAACTTATAATGAGGTATGTTTTGGATTAAGATTTTGTTTGAATAATTTTAAATTTAAAAATGGATTGTATCCTAAGATTAATAAACGTATTAGGAGTGTCTCAATTGTTTGAGACACAAAAAAGGGGAATAGAGGCTATCTAGTGTGTGGTTCATGTTTGGATCTCAGTTAGTACTAATAATGCGCCATAACCGTGTGACATAGGAGAGGGTGGTGAATTATTATCAAAACATGAATAGTGGCCCAAAATACCACACATATTGATCCCCATTGAATAGTGGAAACCACACAACTACCGCATAGTTTGTTAAACTATTCCATTGGTCAGATAAATCTTGCATCTCGGTTTCCTTTGGGATAGGGGGAATTGCACGGTTATAACATGATTTAGAAAAATATGCATCCAAACCATGAACCTCTTAAGAAATGTACAATTTACCAATTTTCATCCTAACATAAAATGTTTCTTCCCTAATATTTCACACTTTTTCTTCTCCAGAATCAAGGGGTGAAAACCAAAACCCCACTCATTCTCCAATGATTGTTCTGACACAATCATAGTGTCTTTGAAGTTAAATTAGAGTGAATCAATGTTTTGTGTAAGTCCATGAGTCATATTTCTCATATTCTATATAATAACCATGGTTTTATTCTTATTTTGAATGTCTCAATCCCAAATTTTTCTAGGTAATTCTTATATTTGGTGTTTGAGTTTTTTTTAGTTTGAATAAAGGGACAATGTTGGAATAGTTATTTTCTATAAGCTTAAGGTATGTGTTCTATAATATTTTACATATATTATTGATGTTTATATTATGTATGTGTTTGTACCTTTGTGATTCCTTACTGAATATTTGTGTTTTTGGACACAGTAAGTAAATTTAAATTTAAAATTGTGCGCTAGACCCTCCACAGACCCCTTTGGGTTTGTTAAAAATCACAAGATTGGGCCTATGATGACCTATAGGGTATGCCACTCCCTTGAGAATGGTGAAATGAGTTATTAAATGAAAAATTAGATGGTTTATGTGATTAAACTAGTCATTATTGATAGTGGGTTGTCATTATAATATAAGGGGTTGTTTGGATTAACTTGGAAAATGTAATGGGATATAAGATAAATAGGGTTCAAAGTGGTAAATGGTTTAAGGGGTATGTTTATGTGGTTAAATTTTTATAAAGAGTGTCTGATGGTTGTGCTAATAAATACATTGTGAGAAAAAATAGTTATAAAAATTTAAACCAAAGGGGAAGAATATAATGAACCATGAAGATAATGAGGAATGAAAAGGTGTACCCTTATTGTTATTATTTGATGAAAATGTCACTGATGATGAGACTTGAAAAATTTGAAATAATTGTATGGGTCAGATATTGGACCCAGTCTCCAAATCTTTGGTTCAGGTCAGACTATTTATTTAGGAACCATTGATGAATTTCATGGTCTAATATTGGATGATTCTCTAGGACCCACTGATTAATTTCATGGTTTGGATGTTGGAATGATGCTCCAAGCCCCTATAGTTGGACATGGTATGGGTACTTGGACTGCAACTCTAAGGTATAATGATTTATTTGGAATTGATTAATTAATTAACTTGTGACTTGAAGTTCTTATCCCATGATGGTGTATGGTTCAATATTTTGGCATGGGACATATCAGGTTTGGTGAGTCAAGTGTTATTGAGGAACCTGTGATATTGTGGGGATTTTTGAAATCTGTTTAATTATGAATCCCATTTTATACATTATTGGTTAATTATCCATTTATAATCCTTAATGAACTATTATTGGAATAGATATTCCTTAAGAAACTATTGGTGGTAGCCTAAGGATTTGGACTCACATAGTTCTCAAGCTGCCATTGGTACTAGTGCAAATTTCATAATTGCAGGTTAGGATAAGGGATAAGGCCCTATGATAGATGATTGTGTTGGGATATTGGGATAGAGCATGGATTAGGGGACCAAAATAATTTTGGAACCCATTTTGTGGATTTTTAGTGTGCCATTATTTTGGGTTTCCTTAGGCACATGGAACTATTACAACATGATATATTTACTAAATCAATTTGTGGGAATTTACCCAATTTTAGTGTATTATTATGAGATGGATGATTACTATTGGTTATTGGTCATTGTTACTTTAATTATTTCTTATATTGATTTATACTATTTTCTTACTCTAGTAAATAGGTTATAGTCTCTTCACATACCTCATTTGATCATCATTTCTAGTCTGTAACCTTTGATGTATGAGGAGTCATGACTAAGTTCATGTGGTACCCCGGCTTGGGGTGCCGAATTAGTGTCACCTGGGCCAAGACATTACATATGAGCTCACCCTTTCTTAGGTACAATTTCCACAGGTTATGAAAAATTGTTTTAAATAGGGTATGTGTAAGAATGAAACTATGTGAGGAGAATATTTTGAGATATTTTTAATATATTTCATGAAATAAGTTTATTAGGTATCTAATCTCTAAACACACTAAACATTTATTGTTCCGAGGAGTGTATTATTATGATATAGATTGAATACTCTTATAAATTGATTTTATATCTATTTATGTTATTATTGGACTACATTAATGTTTATTTGAGTAGGGTTTGGTTATCTAGGATATTGAGAATAGAAAACATTGGTGAAAACCCTTAGGATAAGTCTAAGTATATGTTACTATCCTAATATTTTGGTAAAGTTAATGTTTTGGTGGTTTTATAGAAATGAAATTCATGTCAAGATACAAACAAGTGGATAAATTTCTTTCCAAATATGCACCTAGGGTTAATAAAATGGAAAATGATGGTTGGGTATCAACTCGATCTTCACCAAGTGCATGAAAAAGAGGAATAACTACATAACTAGTTTAATAGTCATGGAAGATATGATTTGGTTTAGTCACATTTTCCTTATAAACCACTATGATGAATGAAGGGAAATAATCTATGAAAACCTATGATAAGATATATTAATAAAATATGAAATTAAAGTTTCATGGGTTGCAAGTAGGTGTCATATTTTATGACATCAAAATAATTATTTTCATAATAATATGATTTTTTTCTTATTGATGTTTGATACTCGCACAATATTTTTTTTGGTTTTAGTAAGGGATTTAAAATTTAACTATGAAGTTGAGGTGGTGATAAGTATGCTCAAATATTGAAGTATAATAATTGATCTAACTGATATGAATTTATTTATATCATGAAAATTCTATGGGAATAATAATTCATACCCTAAATTTTTAGATGTTGATTTAATAGTAAAAACTCATAATGGTATAATGACAGAATCTCATGTCTATAGATCCTACCTGATAGAATATTTTCAGAATAAAATTCATGAAAATATTATTATTTTCTCTACAGTTGAATTTGAGGTTATTTTGGGCATAAATTGCTTTGTTTATATAGATCCTATATCAATTTATAAGGAAGGGAAGTCTCATTTGATATTCTAAATTAGTATATGATTATATTTATATTTGAGGATTAATTAAAACTTAAATGAAAATTTATTCCATTATAGGGGTATTAATACATATTCATGAAGAATATTAACCTGAAATGGTTAGGGAGAAACTCAACATTGAAGATATGACAATTGTTTTGGAACATTTTATGCATTTCTAGAAGAGTTTCATAGTATTCCATTGAATTTTGAAGTTTATATTTCAATATAACTCATTCTTGGTGGTACAACTATTTTATAGACTCCATTTAGAATGGAATTTATTGAGTTATAATAAATGAAGAAGTAACTATAGGAGAATCTAGATAAGTGATTTATATTCCCTAATGCATCATTATGGGGTGTGAATTTTCACATTGATAAGAAGAAAGATGGGTCAATGCATCTTTTCTTGTATTATATGGAATTTAAGAAGTTATCTTTTAAGAGAAGGCATCATTCAGGATGACGGGTTTACCTTAGGTGTAACTTAATTTTAGTTGGCACATGCATCTAGTGAGAAAACCAAAAAATGGAATTACTATAAATAAAATAATTAAATAAAATTATTTTATTTTTCAAATAATTATAACACACGAATGGTGACTCATGTTAAAAATATGAGACCACCACTGATATTTTGATGATATGATTTCCTTAGGCACTTCCTAACATTGGTCAACATAGGCTATCTATGGAAGTTAGTTTTTGGTCATAAATAAAATAATTAAGTAACAATTATTTTATTGTCAAATCCTTATAAATCCTAAAAGGAAACTCATATTGGAAATTTGAGAGTACCATTGAGCTCATGAGGGTGGTTTTTCCTTAGGCGAAGCCTAAAATTTACCATTGCGGTTCAAGGGTGAAAGTTAATTTTTAAACTTTTTTAAGGTTCAATTAAATAAACGTGCGAGCAGGTTTTTCAAACTTTTATACCGATGCTCAGATTGAAAATACAAGGGCATAGTTGAACTCAAAATGTCAGGATTCACTTATAAAGGACTTAACTTTAGCTAGAAAGGGATGAACGAAAATGTTAATTTTTTGGACCTTTCGAGAAAAAAATAAAATAACTGAAAAAGTAATTTTATTTCTTTTATCACTGACGAGAGGAGACATGACAACGCTGTGGTACAATGACGAGGCAACAACAAGCCGTATTAATGGGAATCATTAATGGATCATTAATTCATAGTGTAATGATACTTTAATGATGTATAACAGTGATGCTGTTTCATAAGTGAAACAACATAATGACACGACGTCGCAACGCAACAGAAATGCTACGACATTTTTTGTTTTTAATAGTTGACATATTGGTGGAATGAGGATTAAAATGTGGTGATTCTATGAAGAACCTCAGATGGATTTCCTCCCTAATGAGGAATGAAGAACACCAGAGGGACGTCATTGACTTCGACATACTTTAAATAACAAATAACGCCATCAACTTCTTTGACCCTTGAGGACGAAACACTACAGAATAAAATGTCAAAGAGGTAGGGGTTTAATTTGTGTAAGTTCCCCATTCTTATTCTAAAAACGATAAATGCAGATCAACCCAAAAATAGTTTTATCCACAAATCATGCATTTATACGAAAGGGTGACCTTTCTTTTAGGTGTTTTTATCTGGGGTTAGCTTATCACTAGGTTGATTGAGCCAAAATCCATGAGACTCCCCATGATTATAACTTCTAATGTGGAAGGCGTAGGCCGACACAAACATGGCCTAAGACCCTATGCTTGTCCGCTCTTTGGGAACAGTTTGTATGAATCAATGACAAGGCAGGTTTAAGACCTTCGCAGTGAAGAGGACACTCCTCGGAGGTCGTAGGCATAGGCGACATGAAGAATGGACCACCAGAGTGTGTCCGATGGTCTGCCAAAGAATCGACCGATGACGAAATCGGTAGAATGCAGTGGCACTGACTGCATTCCAGACAGTAGAATAACAGGCCACTGGCTGTCCCAGCGACCAGGTAGAGCGGTACACCCATCGACATGCTGCAACGACAGGAGGTTGTGGCCAACTGGTCGCGGTGACAACAGGGAGACGTGACGCCAACCTGGCATCGCGTGGAGGGACGACCTATGTCTGGGCCATCTTTATGGATCATTGAGCCACAATCGCTCGAATGCAGCATGAGGAACCCGCCTGTCTACTGGGCTAGTGGTGGATGAACACAATAGCCATCCGCGTCCCAACCAGACGACGTACCACCGTCCTGCACCATGCGGACCAGGCTTCGGGGTGGCAGGCTACACCCCCAGCCAGCGGGTCAGACCCGCGCTAGCGGGTCAGACCCTTGCCAAAAATCTGGACCAACACCAGAAAGCCAAATCCATAACCTTCAGGCCAGGCCGCACTAGATTGGGTCACCAAGCAACCCGACGAGATGGACCCTCAGCCAAACCGGGCTGGGTCCATCAAGATCCATTGGGCCTGGCCCACTGGCCAGGCCAGACCAGACCAACCTTGACCCAAACTAGGTCTGGTCGAGTTGGTCAAATTAAATCGAGGTATGTGGGACCCTCAGGCTAGGTTGGTGGGGTTGGTCCGACTGGGTCGGACCAGGCCTAGATGCAACCGGTCCCCTGTTTACTAAAACACCCATATCTTGAAAACCACACATCTAATTGAAGAGAAGTTTGTTGCATTGGGACTCTCTAGATGAGGAAGATCATTTGTCATGCCCTGAGGAGGATTTCATAAAATTTGAGATGCAACTAATGGATTTAGGAGCGGTTCTCCCAAGCATTCTATGTACGGAACCCTGCAGTTGGATGAGACCTTAGGAATGCTGACGTTTGACTATGTATGACTCGACTATAGACTAGTGGGAAGCACTTCAGTGCAACTTTGCAGGACCACGGAAGGAATAACTTCCATGTGACTTTGTAGGCCCACGGTACTTGACGAGGAGGAGTACCTCAGTTGGCCAAGATTAGTGGGAAGTAATTTTGTGTGACTTTTTAGGCCCACGGTACGCGATAAGGAGGTGTACCTAAGCATTCCAAGGTTAGTGGGAAGCACTTATGAGTGACTTGTTAGACTCTATATACTCGATAGAGGAGGAGTTCTTCAGCATCCAAGGTGTTTGATGATGTGACTAATGATTCTTATATCACTACCCTAAATGTATACCTGGTGTGAGCTATCTTTTGCTTCACAAGGATTTACTTTGAGTGTTTCTATATGGTCTTTCCTTTTTGTTTTGGGGTACATACTGAGTATTTTGTTACTCACCCCTGCATGGGCTTTGCCAATATGTGCTATATCTGGTGCAGACAATCTACGTTTCGACAGAGGCTTTGGTTGACCAGGACCGAGAGGTGCTCAGGGTGACGGGATCGACAGATGCTACAATGATTGTCGTGGTAGCCTAGGACCCGGAGAGGCCCAGTAGGATTAGGTGGGCATGATGTTCTACTTTGGATTCCAGTTGGTACAGTACTCTCACGATCATGTGGGGTTTTCCGTGGGTGGCCATTAGAGTTTCTTTTTTATACCTTTCTACTTTCATTTCTTTCATTGGGTTTGTATTTTTGTCCACTTGTATTAGTTGTACTTGTACTCAGCTTTGTTTTGGTGATACATGTTTACTTTTTAGTGTGTGAGAATTTTTTGGGTGAGTGTGTGCGTAGTCTTCAGCGCTAGTCACCAACCTCTGGCCTTCGGGAGGCGATCTTGGGATAGTCACAACACGAGCCCCAGAGAATAGCTCATGATAGATAAGCTATATTTTTTCATTCTTTTGAATTAGTTTAAAAATAAATTGTAATGAAATTTTAATGATTGTTTGTGTGTGTTGGAAATAGATTTTGAATGAAAGTGGTTTTCCTTTTTTTTCTAAAAAATGGAAAGAAAAAGGGGTATTTTAGAAGAATTGAAAATAAATTTGTGAAATGTTTTTGAAATTATTTTCAAAACATTGAAATGATTGTGAAAATGATCACATGGGTTACCTTGGGTACTAGGTGGAAGGTTTATCTTGAGGTCATTATCCATTGTGGGGGTTCACTTTCTGGGGTTTTCCTCTCATCCTAGAGTGTATATTATTGGAACTAGGAACATATGTGATATTGTGGTTTCACTTTATGTGGTGTCTCCCTAGTCCTGGAGTGTAGATCATTGGCTTTAGGTACCACAATCCACTGTTTCATAGATTAATGGGTATAAGTAGTATGTTGGTTGACCTATTGTACTACTTGGTATTGTGATGCTTGTGTTGATACTATTGTTTTGGTATTTCTTGGATTTATATTGTTTTATCCTTGATATTCATGTTGATGCTTGTGATAGATGATATGGGAAAATATTCTTTGAAATTAATATACCTGCCTTTGTTTTAGGACTATGAAAAAAATGGAAATGTTTACCTTGTTTTAAATAAAACTGCTTCACTGCTTATAATGCTATTTTTTATTCAAATTGAGAATACAATAATTTTTATATAGAGACTTGTTATGGAACACCTAGGTGGGATCCTATTGAGCATGTTATCTCATAGCTTGCTAACATCTTTGGTGGTGCGCAGACCTTCGTATGTCTTCCATTTTAGGGAAAGGCAAGGTGATGCAGTGAGGCGGAGAGGTTTCATGTTAGTTAGGTTGGGTAGCTAGTGTTGATATGGTGGGAGTTCATCTATTCCATCATTTGGAGTATCTATTTGGTTTTAGTACTTTGTATTTTGAATTATCTCTTAGAGTTTTAGCTACTCTTGAAGTTGTTTTTCTTCCACTGTCTTTTTAATGGTATGGAATATATTCATCAGTCTTCCACAGTTTCTTTTTTTTCTTTATATATATACATGTCTTGTGTTTTTTTCATGTTCAAATAAATTGTTCCCTCTTATTTGTTTTTCGATTCCCGGGTACTTTTTTCCAGCCCTTGGTGATTGGGAAGGCCCTTCAGGTATGTGACAGAATGGGTCGGGTGCCAGGTTTGAGGGTAACCTAAGTCAGTTTGTTACAATTTGGTATTAGAGGATGTATTTCCTAGAGATTATTTGTCTTGTGATATATATTAGACTAAAGATAGGATTGTTTGGACTTGAGAGATATATTGTGATAAGTTCCTGTCCGAATCTTGTCATAACGAGACTCAATTTTCCATGGTAAGTTTGGATATGTGTCTCTAGTGTTGGTTTTTTTTAAATATCAGTTTCTGCATATGGGTTTTCTGGTTTGAACTAATATTTTTTCTATTGTCTAATCATTATTATGTTTCTATATGCAACAACATGCCTCCAAGACTTCTTCCACAAGTTCCTTTAGAAGGTGTGGATGATGCTCTACAGTGGAATCCTCCTATAGATCATAATCACACATAGACTATCATATGGGTAGTTCGTGCTATCAGTCAGGATGTTACATGAGTTCAAAACACAATTATTGAGGTACATATAGGATATGGAGGAGATATAGATCAATAATAGGAATTATTGTGCATGGACCACCATCCTTTAAAGAAACGATGGAACATTAAGAGGCGGAGGAATGGCTAGATATGATCGATCCAATCTTTTAACTCTTATAGAGACTTGATAATATTTAGGTGATGTGTGAAACATTCAGGCTTGAGGTTTTCAGAAAGAGATGATGGGATTCTATAACCCAGGAAGATTGACACGTGGACTTGTATTGGAAGGTTTACAAAACCCTATTCCTCCAGAAATTACTTCCAAAGTTTCTAATGCTGGATAAATCAATAGAGTTCATATATTTGTAATAAGGAGAGTGTTTAGTGTTGACATACACCAACCGGTTTGCCGAGCTAGTCCGTTTTTCTCTAAACATAGTGAATAATGACTAATTGAAGGCTCAGAAGTACCTATAGGGATTGTGACCAAATATCAAGTGATATGTGTTTAAGTTGAAACTATCTATCTATATGGAGATGGTAGACAAAGCTATGATAGAAGAGATGTATATGGAAGGTAATGTTGGTTTTCCAAAACCTTCACTTCCATCTTATGTCAACTTAAGTGGATTGCATGGGAAGAAGAGGAAGTGGTAGAATCATCACATAAGTGGTGGAGGTGGGTCTTAGCAGCCAGACTCCTCTGCACCATCTGCTATAGCTAGCAGTGTGCCTATGAATTTCTATCAGTGCATCAAGGTCAGACACACCAAAAAGTTTTTTCCTATGCCCGAAATAAGTGCAACAGCTGTGGATATGTTGGTTATTTATATTTTTTCTATCAGGATATGACTATTCCTTATTATGGCTATGGTTCATCAGCTCCAAAGGCTATTGCGGTGTAGTTACAAGCTTCAAGGACTATAAGGATCCATCCACATGCCTCATGAGTAAAGAAAATTCATACAGTAGATGAGTGTCCGATGTAATTCGATGACGTTTTGGTGATAGTTAGGGGTACTATCCTTATTTAATATTCAGTAGATATTGATTTATTTGATACTGGTGCCTCCCAATAATTTTTATATTCATGTTTTATAGATATGATTAAATTTCCAATAGAACTTATGACCTTTGTAATGGAGTTAGTGACACATCTTAGAAAGAGGAGAGAGAAGGGGTTAGTGTGTCCTTCTAATTCATTAATAATTACTGATATAGAGTTGGTATTGGATTTTCTTTTTCTTGATCTGGATCTGTTTGGCGTCATTATCGGTATGGATTTACTTGTTGCTCATCGAGATGAGGTTAATTGTTACAGCGTGTTTCATTTATCACTGTTGATGGGAGATCTTTCATGGTTTAGGGGGAGTGGGACCTAAGGTCAAGTATTATAGGTCCTTCCCACCTAGATCTCAAACGTTTATTGTCCAATATTGCAATTGATCCCGATGAATTTTTTTTTCTGTTGTAGATCTTCCTGTTGTTGTTGTTCAGTATTTTTTTGACATTTTCCATACAACTTCTCCAGTATTCCTCTTAAAAGATATGTGGAGTTTATGATTGACATGGTGATGGGTATGCAATTGATATCAATATCTTTATATAGTATAGCACTAGTGGATCTAAACGAGTTCAAGATTTAACTGCACAACTTGTTGTAAAATGGTTTTGTTCTCCCTAGTGTTTCGCCTTGGGATGCCCCTATGATCTTTTCCAAGAAGGTAGATGGTTAAATTTGTTTGTGTGTGGACTATCATAAGTGTAACAAGGTAATGTTTAAGAAAAAATATCCTTTTCCTCACATGGATGATTTGATTGATCAGTTAAGGGAGGAAAAGTGGTTCTCAAAGATTGATCTTCTGTCGGGTTATCATCAGCTCAGATTTTTGGAGTTTGATATATCGAAGATAGCTTTCATAAGCAGGTAAGGCCACTATGAATATCTTGTGATGCCTTTTTTTTGAATAAATATCTTTTAGTTTTTATGGATTTCATGAATCAGATATTCCATCAATATATTAATAGTTTTATGGCAGTGTTTGTGGATGATATTATGGTTTATTCAAAATTCGATCTTGAGAATGATCACCATATGAGTTTGGCTCTAGGAATTATGAGAAGTCACCATTTTTATGTAAATATTTAGAAATTTATTTTTTGGATTCAAGAAGTGAAGTTCTTATTGTACAAGATTTCTAAACAAGTATTATTAGTTGATCTAGAGAAGGTGAAGGTTGTTTCATCCTGGAAGGAACCACAGAATGCCTTTAAAATTCAGATATTCCTTGGTCTTTCTGGATACTACTGATGGTATGATAAGGATTAATCTAAGATGGTGTCACATTTGAATACTGTTACCATGAAATAGATTCAATTCACTTTGGATGAAAAGTGATAGTCTTCTTTTGATGAATAGAAATGAATTCTGACATCAGCTCTGATTCTGATCTTACCTGAGCCCGGTAAAGTAAAGACCTAGAAATTCCATGTATTGTTTTAATTATATGGGAATTTTATGAGTCCGTAAAAATTGACAGCATCTGATTCTGAGGCCCAGTGTGCCCGAAATGAATTTCTGAACTTTTTTTCAGGTATGTTCAGTAAACGTACAAGTGGGTTTTTGTAACTTTTAGGCCGGTTCTCGGAATTTAAATCCGAGGACACCATTGAACTCAAAATTCCAATATTCTCATAAAGAGACCTTCACCTAGACCACAGTAGGTCGAGGGTGAAAGTTAGTTTTTCACTTTTTTGAGGAAAAATAAAAATAAAAATATTTAAAATTTTATTTTTATTCTTGAAACCCCTCTACATGGGTTATGGAGGTGGGGACCATCCGAACCAAAACCCCCTCATTTTGAATTTAAATGGTGGGGACCACCATAACTAAAAACTCCCTCTTTAATGTGGAGAAGACTCTTGAACTTACTCCACCTTAATTGTGACACCCACCTTTAATTAATGATTCCAATTAATTATGCCAACAAAATTAAATTAATAAACTTAATTTAATTTTGTGTTGTCTCCACAGTTGTTTTCTTTGTTGGAAGATACCGTTGGAAAAGGATAAGGGGATGAATTTTGGGAGGATTATTATTCTCCAACAAAGAACACCTCCCAACAAAGATCTTCTTCAATGGAGAACACATCATCTTTTCCCACAAAGAACGTGTCATCCTCCAACGTGGGACATCTTTGAAAACGACAAACTGATGTCCGCCCATCTCTCCTCACTGACGTCTATGAACCTTCGATGTAGGGTTTGATGTTTTGAGTACCCCATTACCATTATTGATGTTCCTCATACAATATTTATTAATCCTCTTGCTACCACCCTAACTCGGAGGGTGCGGGCCAAACAGACATGGCCTGAAGTCTCTGCATTTCCTTGATGTTTTTGTTGCGTTCCTCGTAATGGAAGAGAGCGGCGATCAGTGCCGATGAATGGAACCAGTGGGACTCGGATTTGGTGGCTGACACACTGCCGACCGTGACGAAGGCAACAATGTGACCGCGCCACTCGACAGTAGAGAACTGTGGCTTGTGCTGTAGTGGTGAAGGGAGGATGGCTGGCCATCTAGCCAGCCGCGGCAGACCGCTGCACCGCAGCCGCCCTACCGCACCGCGACACCCCCCGCACCACGGTCACCCCGCCTCATAGAGGCCACCCCATAGCATGGTGGATGCCCTGCCACACCATGGCCCCCCACCCTATCGGGCTGCCTGTCCAGGCTGACCAGTGCGGGCTGGACCGCCTTGCGCGGGCCGGGCCAGACCAGTTTCGACCTATCCCATTCTTTTAGCCATAAATTTGGCACTGGATGTCCTTTTGACAAATCGCATGTGGCGCTGGAAACCTTGGAGTGAGACGGTCCTTTTTATATACCCCAATTGTGGTTTGGATAATGTGGGGGTATGTTTGGGTTGGATTGAGCACGAATCTAATCAGGTCTATGGAACTAAAAGTCTAATAACTTACAGACCGAGTGTCCGATTTATGCACAGTCTATTGCGTTGAGACTCCTATTATGTGGTGGTACTTTGGTATACTTCATCGTGGGACTTAGTGGTAGCTGGAGTATCAACCAATGGTTTGAGGAGCAGACCCTCCCAGAGATAGGTGAGCTTAGTGCGGGAACCCTGTAGCTGGATTTGACAATGTACTAGGATCCTGTGTGGGTCTGACAACGTACTGACGATGTACTAGGATCCTACGTGGGTATGACGATGTACTGACGATGTACTAGGATACTGTGTGGTTCTGAAGACATACTGATGATATACTAGGATCCTGTGTGGGTCTGACGATGTACTAGGATCCTATGTGGGTCCAACGACGTACTAAAAATGTACTAGGATCCTGTGTGGGTCTGATGATGTACTGACGATGTACTAGGATTTTGTGTGGGACTGACGATGTACTAAAAATGTACTAGGATCCTGTGTGGGTATGACGATGTACTAGGATCCTGTGTGGGTCTAATGTGGTACTAGGATCCTGTGTGGGTCTAACGATGTACTAGGATCCTGTGTGGCTCTGATGAGGTACTAGGATCCTGTGTGGGTCTGATGCTGTACTAGAATCCTGTGTGGGTCTGAATAGGTACTAGAATCCTGTGTGGGTCTGACGATGTACTATGATCCTCTGTGAGTCTGATGATGATTTAGTATCCTTCGTGGGTCTGCCTCTTAACAGAGTAAGATGAATTAGTAGTTATATCCAATCATATCTAATACTGTACCTAATTTATACCTAGTGTGAGCTGAGTTCATACCTGTGTGGTACTTTCCTTCATGGAAATACCTTGGTGGTATTGTTCTGTGTGGTGTACCAATGTGGTATTTACCATTTTGGTATTTCTTCCTTGTGGAATAGTTGATCTTTGGGCTTTTGGGTTGGACCCTGTGTTTCCTCATGATTAAGATGGGTATACTTGATAACTTAGGTATATGTATGGGTATATACCTAAGTAGGGTTTTCAGTTGATTTCATCCTTTGTGGTTTATTCTTTTTGGATTTTTTGAGAGCTTGATGGTCTCGGGGTACTAACTGAGTATTGTTATACTCACCCCTACATGGGCTATACCCACACCATGTTGTGTTTGGTTCAGACGATAGACACTGCTAATCGAGGCTGAGGATATGAGGATGGGATGGTGCCCAGAGGTGGACTATACGGTGTGTCGGTACGCATAGGAGACGGGCATACATGGAGTGCTGAGGAGGCGATCTCTACCTACCCTTCAGGTAGGAACCTCAGAGGACGACCCAGTAGCTGTCTTTCTCTTTCATCATTTGTATTGTATTTTAGTTGTACTTGTACCTTTACTATTGTGCTTGTATTCTAGCCCCTCTCACTTTCAATACTCTTTTTGATATACAGATTACTTGTGTTCGTATCTTGGTGTGTGCTTGGTTGCGTGTGTTTATAGGACATAAAGGAAATTCCTTCCCCATTTTAGGGAATACACCTTTCCATTCTAGTTGCCAGCCCCTGGCCTTTGGAAGGAAGAATTGGGGTAGTCACGACATGAGCCCCAAGGGAATGGTTGTGAAAAATTGGTATTGGGGGAGTTAGTTCTACTATAGAACATTGAACCCTGATCTTCTTTTTAATGACAATTGTGTTAAGTGTAGTGAGTGTGGTTATCAGTTTAGGGAATCCATTGTTGGTGTGGCGACCGAAGCATCCATACACCAGAACCTTGACTTCTGATTTCTGACTTCGTGCATGGAAAAATATATTGAATGTGTGTTTTGAAGAGTTTTCATTGTGATCTCTTTGAGTCAGCTCACCAGGTATAACTTATTGACCATGGCACACCAGTTTCTTTTCAGGATTCCTCCACATAGATAGCCATCTAGGGTTCCGGATATAGTATGCACTGATATCCCACCGAGTGACGACGCCTCAGTATAGGGCCCTCTTCCATTACAGACACCAGCGGAGGCACCAGTGGTACCATTACCCGTTGGGCCACTGATGCCATGAGCCCCAGCAGCAGAGGGTGCACGCCTCTTTAGAATGTTGCATGAGTTCCAGTTCCAGAGGCCACCTTGGTTCAGGGGAGAGGAAGACCAACAAGGAGCTGAGGATTAACTGGAGGCCATGTTGAGAGTCTTCCGACTAGTAGGGACACCAGCTGATCTCATGGTGATACTTGTCTCTAGTCTCCTACAAGAAGTAGCAGGTAGATGGTGGATCTTGATGCTCTAGGTTCACGGTGAGGTGATGCTTCTATGGGTAGACTTCGAGAGATTTTTTTGGGTAGATTTAGTCCCAACGACTCTTCACACAGTATGCATACAAGAACTACTTCATCTGCATCAGGGCAGCATGACTATGGCTCAGTACCCATCGAGGTTCTTCGACCTCTCACGCTGCTCCACTAATATGATGCATGACCCATTCTTCAAGGCCCAGACCTTTGAGTAGGGAATCAGGTTGGAGATCAGGGCTTCGATGATTTCTCTCAGCATCCCGATGTAGATAGGGTCGGTAGAGCGAGCCCTCTTAGTGGAGAGTTTTCTTGCTGACCAGTTACCAGCAGCGAGACCCACCACCAGACGTCACGTAGCAGAGTCTTCTAAATATGGAAGCATACAAATGTCACAAAGGTCCATGAGGACCAGACCTATAGGTGGACGATTGCATGACTCAGGATCGGTTGTGCGGGTCACCAGAGACAGAGCCAGTCATGTGAGGAACATGCAGTGTTTCACATGTGGCAGGTAGGGTCACATGAATCATGACTATCTGACCCACCATACGAATGATCACAAGACAATTGAAGGACTGCCCAGACATAGTCAGAGGTTCAACTGAGGAGGTCCACAGGGAGCAGGAAAATGTGGAAGAGGAGATGACCATGAAGCTGGTGGTGGGTGATGATTCGAGATGTTACCACCACCACCACCAGGTGGTCCACACCGACCACTGGGAGCAGGTAGACCGGGGCAAGCTCAACTCCTGGAAGCTGAGGCCTATGACCATGGCACTCCGAATATGATACAAGGTACGATCTGTGTCTACTCCACCTTAGCTGTAGTACTTATAGACACAGATGTCCACCATTATTTTATTTCCACTACCCTCGTTTTGAGCTCCATGATTCTGAAGAAGCCATTGGATCAATCCTTACGGCTAGAGACTCCTACAGGAACAGATTCAACGATTACACACTGGTGACAGCAGTGTGAGCTTACTCTAGGTGGTGAGAGCTTTGGCTGGGATCTCCTAGTAGCGGCATCGAGGCTTTACAACGTCATCTTGGGTATGGACTGGTTATCTATAGTCCATGCTCAGATTGACTATATTAGGCGCAAAGTGCAGTGTGTCCGCACAGATGGGACCAGGTTTACCTTCACCGGTGAGAATGGATCCTTTGCAGCACATGATGGACTTACTCGGAGGAGAGTGAAACCGATCACTAATCAATTTTCTAACCTTACCCTTAGATCAGTTGATGTGGAGAATCTAAGCTATCCTATAGTGGTGGACATGTATACAGATGTATTCCCTAATGATGTTTTGGGTGTACCTCATCGTAGAGAGGTGGAATTTTACATTGAATTATACCCCAGTAAAACATAGATATCTACACCAGCATATCGGATGGCTCTCACGAAGCTTCGTGAGCTGTGGGTATAGCTGGAGGACTTATAGGGGAAGAGATTCATTCCACCCAGGGTTTCTCCTTGGGCATCCCTAATATTGTTCTCCAAGAAGGTAGATGAGAGCTTGAGACTTTGTGTCGACTATCGGTGCTTGAACTAGGTAACCTTGAAGAACAAGTACCCACTCTCGAGGATTGATGACCTCTTTGGTCAGCTGAAGGGAGCATTGTGGTTCTCGAAGATAGACCTCAGATCAGGCTATCACCAGCTCAGAGTGCGATATGAGGATGTTCATAAGACCACTTTCAGATGTCGGTATGGCCATTATGAGTTCTTTGTTATGCCATTCGGTGTTACGAATGCCCCAAAAGTTTTCATGGGACTCATGAACAGGATCTTTCAGCCATACCTTGATCACTTTGAGGTGGTCTTCATTGATGACATTCTGATCTACTCGGCTACTGAGGAGGAGCATGCCTATCATTTGCAGATTTTTCTAGACATACTCTGAGAGCACCAGCTTTATGGTAAGCTCTTGAAGTTCCAGTTCTGGATCTGAGAGGTTCACTTTCTAGGACATGTCATATTGGAGGCTAGAGTTGTAGTAGATCCAGCAATGATTGAGGTGGTACTTTCTTGGGAGCCACCCATGAGTGTAACGGAGGTACGAAGTTTCCTGGGTTTTGATGGATACTACCAGAGGTTTGTGCCAGATTTCTCCAGAGTAGTATAACCTTTATCAGTGTTGAAAAAGAGGGGGAACCCTTAGTTTGGTCGGAGAGATTCCAGTGTATTTTTTATGATCTGAGGTAGAGGTTGACTAGTGCTCCCATCATGAGGCTACTGGAGGAGGGTGTAGGGTACGTAGTATACTACAACGCATCAGGGACCAGACTCGGATGTGTCCTAATGCATGATTAAGTAGTGATCACATATGGTTCTCGACAGCTAAGACAACATGATCAAAACTATGCTACCCATTACCTAGATTTAGAAACAGTGGTCTTCACCTTGAAGATGTGGTGACATTACTAGATGGGTGAGCATTTTACAGTCTACTCGAATCATAAGAGTCTCAGGTATAGCTTCTCGCAGAAGGAACTGAACCTGAGATAACGACATTGGCTCAAGTTACTCCAGAACTATGGATTCAATATAGTATATAATCCTAGGAAGGGTAATGTTGTAGAAGATTCACTCAGCTAGATATCTGGTATACAACTTCTAGGTGAGGCGATGGTGCGGCTGGCCGCTTTGTAGATATCCTTTGTGGATTGAGATAGGGAATCTTTTCTTCTATCTCTTACAGTCACTCCTCCACTTCTTCAATGAGTTAGGAAGGAAGAACACATGAACACTGACTGCGAGGCTCGATGTGATTAGATATCCATAGGACAAGCACCTGATTGATTTTATGAAGGTGGGGAGCACATCATCCTTTTCAGAGGACATACCATGGTACCAATGTCACTTTGGGAGGAAGTGTTGAGGAAGTTCCACACATTCCCACTAGAGGTACATCCAAGAGTGGCAAAGATGTACCAAGATCTCTAACGATAGCACTGGTGTCCGGTAATGAAGAAAGAAGTAGCAAAGTTTGTCTCTTGGTGCCTCACTTGTCAGCAATTAAAGACATAACATCAGGTACTAGCAGGCTTAGTTCATAATTTAGAGGTGCTAGAGTGGAAGTGGGATGGGATATCCATGGAATTAGTGATGGGACTTCCACATACCTCCAATATTCATGATTCTATCTGGGTGATCATCGATCGACTCACCAAGTCGGCCCACTTCCTAACGATCAGAGAGATGGTTTCAGTAGAGAGATTGGGATGCCTCTATTTGTAGGAGATTGTGTGGATCTATGGAGTACCATCAAAGGTTGTCTCCGATCGTGATACACGATTAACTTCCCGAATATGGAAGGGGTTTCAAGAGGCTTTCGGGACGCAACTTTGTTTGAGAACCGCCTTCCATCCTCATACGGATGGCCAGATATAGTGGACTATTCAGACCCTCGAGAACATGCTACGTGCTTCCGTTATCGACTTCAGTCACTACTGGGAGGATCACTTTCCCTTGGTAGAGTTTGAATACAACAACAACTATCACTCCACCATTGGGATGACACCTTTTGAGGCATTGTATGGGAGACCTTGTAGATCACCTCTGTGCTGGACTGACCTAGGGGAGTCAACAATCATGGGACCAGATATGGTACTGGCTACCATGGAGAAGGTACAGGTCATCAAGGAGTGGATGAAGACTGCATAGAGCAGGCAGAAGTCTTATGCCGATAAGATATAGAGACCTCTGGAGTTTGAGGATGGTGGACATGTCTTTCTATGGGTCTCACCTCGATGAGGTTTGTGGAGATTTGGTCAGGGCTGAAAGTTATCTCTGAGGTTCATAGGACCCTTCCAGGTCCTCATTAGAGTTGGCGAGGTGGCTTACCACCTAGCTCTTCCACCTTAGTTGCACTAGGTTCACGACGTCTTCCACATATCCCAGATGAGGAGATACATGCACGACCCCTCTCACATCATCGACCATGGTGAGCTGGACATTGATGATGGAGCGATGTTTACGGAGGTTCCTGTAGGGATTGAGGATCGACAGGAGTAGATGCTTAGTGGGTGGTCACTACCTCTAGGGTGCGTTCGTTGGCAGAACGGGAACCTATAGGAGAGCAAATGGGAGCGGGAGGCTCAGATTTGTGCTCAGTGCCCCCACTTGTTTCCTTAGATTGAGTTATGGATTATAAGGATGTAAAGCTCTAAGGTGGGGAGAATGTAAAGACCCAGAAATTAAATGTATTTTTTAATTATATGGTAATTTTATGAGTCTGTGAAAATTGACAGTGCATGATTCCGAGGCTCGGTGTGCCTGAAATGAATTTTTGAACTTTTTTTGGGTACATTCAGTAAATGTGCGAATGGGTTTTTGTAACTTTTAGACTGATAATCAGAATTGAAATTCAAGGACACTGTTGAACTCACAACACCAGTATTCACTTAAGGAGACCTTCACCTCAACTACAGTCAGTCGAGGGTGAAAGTTTGTTTTTCACTTTTTCGAGGAGAAATAAAAATAAAATTATTTTACATTTTATTTTTATTCTTGAAACCCCTCTTCATGTGTTATGGAGGTGGGGACCACCCTAACTAAAACCCCCCATTTTGAATTAAAATGGTGGGGACCACCCGAACTAAAACTCCCTCTATAATGTTGAGAAGACTCTTGAACTTCCTCCACCTTAATTGTGCCACCCAACTTTAGTTAATGATGCCAATTAATTTTTCCAAAAAAATTAAATTGATAGAATTAATTTAATTTGTTGTTGGATCCAAACTTGTTTTTTTGGGAGAAACCATTGGCAAAGGATAAGGGGAGAGATTTTGGGAGGATTATTCTTCTCCAACAAAGAACACCTCCCAATGATAATATTCTCCAACAGGGAATGCGTCATCTTATCCAATAAAGAACATGTCATCCTCCAATGTGGGAAGTCTTCGACAATGAAGAACCGACATCCTCCCATCTCTCCTCACCGATGTCTATGAACCTTCGAGAGAGGGTTTGATGTTTTGAGTACCCCCCTTACTATTCTTGACGTTCTTCATACAAGATTTATTAAGCCGCTTGTTACCACCCTAACGCGGAGGGTGTGGGCCAAACGAACATGGCCCAACCTCTCCAAATTTCCTTGAGGTTTTTGTTGTGTTCCTCGCAATGGAAGAGGGCGGCGACTGGTGCCAATGGATGGCACCATTGGGACTCAGATATGGCGGCTGACACACCACCGACCGTGACGAAGACGACAGCGCGACCACACCGCCCGACGGAAGAGAACAGTGGCTTGTACCGTGGTGGAAAACGGAGAATGAATGGAAATCTGGCAAGCCACAACAGACCATGACACCACGGCCACCCTAACGCCTTATGACACCCCATCGCACCGGGGCCGCCCCTCCGCACCGCGGCCTCCCCACTGCAGCACGACCGCCCCGCCACACCGTGACTGCCCCACCGCACTACGCCCCCCACACCGCCGGGATGCCTAGACAGGCCGTCCAGCATGGTCCGGGCTACCCAGTGCCGGAAAGGTCAGACCCAGCAGGCCAGGTCACGCCGCGGGCTGGGTTGACCCGAACCGGGTCGGAACGGACCCAGACCAGTTTCAACCCATCCAATACTTTTGGCCATAACTTTGGCACCAGGCGTCTATTTGATAAACCATCTATAGCACTAGAAACCTTGGAGTGAGAATTTCCTTTTGGTATACCCCACTTGAGGTTTGGATAAAGTTGGGGTATGATCGGGTTGGATCAAACACGAATCCAACCGGGCCCTCCGAACTAAAAGGATAATAACATACAGACCGAGCGTCTGATTGACGCACCGTCTATTGTGTTGAGACCCCTATTATGTGGAGGTCCTTTGGGATACTTCATCGTGGGAATTCGTGGAAGTTTAAGTATCGACCAGTGGCTTGAGTAGCGGACCCTCTCAGAGACAAGTGAGCTTAGTGCGGGAACCCTGCAACTAGATATGATGATGTACTAGGATCCTGTGTGGGTATAACGACATATTGACAATGTAATAGGATCCTATGTAGGTATGACGATATACTGACAATGTAATAGGATCCTGTGTTTGTCTTACGATGTACTAACGATGTACTAGGATCCTGTGTGGGTATGGCGATGTACTGACGATGTACTAGGATCCTGTATCGGTCTGAAAACGTACTGACGATGTACTGGGATCTTATGTGGGTCTAACGATGTACTGATAATGTACTAGGATCATGTGTGGGTCTCATGATGTATTGACAATGTACTAGTATCCTGTGTGGGTCCAACGATGTACTAAGATCCTGTGTGGGTCTGATGAGGTACTAGGATCCTATGTGGTTCTGACGATGTACTAGGATCCAGTGGTTGTCCAATGAGGTACTAGGATCCTGTGTGTGTTTGACGATGTACTAGGGTCCTATGTGGGTCTAACGAGGTGCTAGGATCCTATGTAGGTCTGATGATATACTACGATCCTCTGTGAGTCTGATGATGATTTAAGATCTTTTGTGGGTCTTCCTCTTAACAGAGTAAGATGAATTAGTAGTTATATCTAATAATCTCTATTACTTTACATAAGTTATACCTGGTGTGAGTTGAGTTCGTACCTATGTGTTACCTTATTTCGTGGAAATACCATGGTGGTATTTTTTTGTGTGGTGTACCTGTGTGGTATTTACCTTTATGGTATTTCTACCTTGTGGAATAGTTGAGATTTGGGATTTCGGGTTGGACCCTGTGTTTCCTCATGATTGAGATGGGTATACTTGATAACTTAGGTATATGTATGGGCATATAACTATGTAGGGTTGTCATTTGATTTCATGCTTTGTGGTTTATCCTTTGTGGATTTTATGAGACCTTGAGGGTCTCAGAGTCTCTACTGAGTATCGTTATACTCACCCCTACACAGGCTATGCCTGCACCTTATTGTGTTTGGTACAGACAATGAACAACGCTGATCGAGACTGAGGGTACCAGGACTAGACGGTGCCCGGAGGTGGACCATATGACGTGTCGGTACGCAGAGGAGATGGGAAGATATGGAGCACTGAGGAGGCGATATGTACCTAACCTTCGAGTAGGAACCTTATTGGACGAACCGGTAGCTATCTTTCTCTTTCTTCAGTTGTATTTTATTTCAGTTGTACTTGTACCTTTACTGTTGGGCTTGTATTCCGACCCCTCTTACTTTTAACACTCTTTTTTCTATACAGATTACTTGTGTTTGTATCTTGCTGTGTGCTTGGTTGTGTGTGTTTACAGGATATAAAAGCAATTACTTCCCAGTTTTAGGTAATATTTCTTTTGGTGCAAGTATCTAGCCTCTGACCTTTGGAAGGCTGGCTTGGTGTAGTCACGACACAGTCCTTGGGGGACAAGTTGTGACACGTAAAGGGTACATGGTGTTTTTTGATGCTTTTAGTGTTGGTTTGGGATTCGTTCTTATACATGATGACCATGTGGTAGATTACGACTCTCTTTATCTTTATCCACATGAGGGGAATTACCTTACTCAAAATTTAGAGCTTTATGTAGTTATGCAAGTGCTTAAATTTCGGTGGCAATATCTTTTTGGGGAAAGTTCATAGTATTCTCTGATCATAAGAGTTTGAGATATATATTTTCTCAAAAATACTTAAATCTTAGATAGGGATTATGGGTAGAATACCTTTATACAATTGAATTTGATATTTCCTACACCTCGGGGAAGGGAAACATTGTTGCAGATTCTCTTAGAAAGAAAATACCATTGTAGGCTATTCTAAATTCAAGGGAGGAGTGGAAACTTATGTGTATTTTCAGTGAGTTTCACCTAAATGATTAAGAGGATGTTTCAGGTATGGTTATCCCCAATTTTTAGTTATTATCATCTCTTTTGGAGTCTATTTTGATAATTTAGTAGCAGGATCAATATTTTAGTAGAGTTTGAGAAAGCCTTTATGACAGGGAGGCCGTTTCTCATTGGTCTCTTTCTTTAAATGGTATGCTCCACTATGGGGATCAGGTTATTGGCCCAAAATCAGTGAAAAGTTTAGTCTTGTTTAATTATCATAACTCATAATAGGCCATTCATCTAGGAAATATGAATATGTATTATGACATGAGATGGAGATTTTGGTGGCTGGGTATGAAGCATAATATTGCAGATTATGTGTCCTACTATTACACCCACCAACAGATAAAGGCAGAGAATTTGAAACCCTAAAGTTTTCTTTAGCCTCTTCTGGTGACAATCTAGAAATGGGATGAGGTATCCATGGATTTTTTTGTTGTATTACCATGGACTCCCTGAGGAGAGAATGATATCTGAGTGGTCATTGATTAGTTGACAAATACTACTGGAAAATAGACCTATACCCACGGTTTTGATTAAAACTGTGGGCATAAGTGTTCCTTATACCCACGGTTTTGGAAAACCGTGGTTATAGTTCTAGTGTATGAACCTATACCCACGGTTTATGAAAACCGTGGGTATAGGTCACCTATACCCACGGTTTTGGGCAAAACCGTGGGAATAGATTTTTTTTGAGGACCTATACCCACAGTTTTTTTAAACCGTGGGTATAGGTGTTTATTTCAGGGCCTATACCAACAATTTTATGAAAAATGTGGGAATATAGATTTTTTCTGAAGACCTATACCCACGGTTTTACAAAACCGTGGGTATAGCTTTGGCGGGGGTAAAAAAATCCGCAGGAAACAAAAAATATTTGGCGGGAAAAAACCGATACCCGAGGTTTAAATTAATATATAAAAGATATAAAAAAATTTAAACACATAAAATTTGTAGGCCGTTTGGTTAGGCGGTTTTTCTCTCTTCCTGCAGTCCAGGGATCGAACCTCGCAGAAATTGTTTTGTTGATACAGCTTAATATGTTAATATATTAAAGTAAATTTACCATTATGTAAAGAAAATCTGTATGGATTGGTTGGTTAGTCGCGATTGTATTTTCAGGAACGTTCGAGGTTTGAATCCCATAGGTTTCTTTTTCTCCTTATATGTTATTAATTAATATATTTAACATAATAGTAATATATATATAAAAAGGTGTTGCAGGTTAGTGGTGCGGCGGGTAAGCTGTAGTGCGCGTAGATCGTTGAAGATGTAGGTTCAACTCCTGCTGTTCATGTTTTTGTATAATTAATAATACCCATGGTTTTTAAACCATGGGTGAAGATGTTGACAACGTGGAAAGGGCTATAAATATTTCACAGCATGGAAAGGGAAGATATACAGACAGTTTGTAAAACTGTGGGTATAGGCTCGAGAGCTATCCCATTGCCACTCTAGCCCACGGTTCACAAAACCGTGGGTATTGGATATAACCATGGTTTTGGGGGCTATACACACGGTTTTGAACCGTGGGTATAGGTCAATTTTCTAGTAGTGAAAGTCTACTCATTTCATTCCGATCAAGGATACCACTAATGTTAAAGATATGGGTAGGATGTATATTCTGGAGATTGGGAGGTTACATGGGAGTCATTATACCAGTGTTTCAGATATTAATCCTAGGATTAACTCAAGGTTCTATAGGAGTATATAAGAGGAATTGGGAAATCAGTTAAATTTGAAAACATATTACCATCCACAAACAGATGGTCAGATGGAGTGAGTAATTCAAATCTTGGAAGATATGCTTAATGCCTTTGTTCTTGACTTCGATGGATCATGGGATAGACATATGGGATTGGTTGGGTTTGTTTACAATAACAGTTATCAGTCCTAAATAATAATGTCTCCCTTTAAGGAATTGTATGGTTGTCTATGCAGATTACCTCTTTGTTGTAATGAGGTGGGAGAGGTAGCTTTGGTTGGATGAAGTTTGGTTTAGGAGATGATTGTGAAGATTCAGGATGCACATTGACATCTGGTTACAACACAGAGTTGAAAAAAATCATATGCAGATCAGAGATGTCATCCTATGGAGTTTTTAGTTGGTGACTCTCTTTTCTTGAAAGTTTCTCCTTGGTTGGGTCATCATTGACTTGGAAAAAAGGAAAAGTTGGATCCAAGATATGTTAGACCGTTTGAGGTCATTGAGTGGGTCTGAAAGGTTGATTATCAGTTAACATTTCTGATTCAAATGATGGGTATTCAGGATGTTTTCAACACGTCTCAACTCAAGATATATCACCTTGATCCCACTCATATTCTGAGTTGGGAATAAATTGAGTTAGAACCATATGTTTCTGTTTTAGAGAAACTTGTTGAGATCATCGAATCTCAAGTGAAAACCTTGGATGGGAAGTCAATCCCATTTGTTAGAATTCTGTGGAAACAAAGATCAGATTCTCATGAGACTTGGGAACATGAGTCATTAATGAGGGAGTTGTGGTCTCATGTTTTTCCAGGGATTACATCTTCCACATGACTTCCTAGGGATGAAAAGTATTTATAATTGTGAGTTTGTAACATCCCATTACTGATCTATCAATTATTTCCTTGACAACATCATGGTTCTCCTGTTTCCATTTGTCTATAGAGGATTGAGATGAAATTGGTAGAATCCTTATAATGGTGAAGTTAGAGATTTGTTGGACTCTTATCTTTAACCAACTTTTTCTATAGGATGTAAAAGGACTTCACACCATGTGATTAGGTTACACGATGTGTAAGTGTTGCTAAGTACAATTCATGAAAGTTTTCATGCTGTGAAGTGTTACACATCGTGAACAGGAGTTAAACATCGTTAATGTTTTAAATAAAATATTTGAAATCAGATGTGAAATATTTCTTAGCATACTTAAACATCGTTAATTTCAAAGCATGTAAAGTGATCACACATCATGTAATTATTTGAGAAGGGATGTTTTAGGGAACCACTCAGGTTTTTAGTGCCCATTTTATCATATATTTTCCTTTTATCTTGAACTGAAACTCCCCTATGACATTTTTTGGAGACGCCATTCCTTCTGGATCAATTTGACATGCATTCCATCTTTGTTGCGGTTATGGTGCATCTCTCTAGGTAAGTTATGTTTCCACTTATTCGCTGTCTTTGATCGTGGTATCACCCTTGGGTTTCATTATCGGATATGCTAGTCTAAGTTTGTGTTTCTTCTTGTATTCTTCCAAGATTTGTTGTGTGATGTTATTCTTGAGGTCATTCCTTTGTTAGTCGTGGTGCGGTGGACATTCATTGTCAAGGTATGTGATATTTCCTCTCCTCTACCAACCTTATTTCTCAATTTAATCAATCCTAAGATATGTGGATTGGATTCTATGTCCTTCATTTATGTTGTTGTGTTTTTTTGTTGGTGGATTCCGCTATGGGTGTGTGTGACCCAAGTTTTGAGGTAGGTGGTTCCATCTCGAGCCTTTGTTTGATAAAATTTATTGTTCCATTATTGTGAATTAGTTTATAATTAAATTGGCATGAAATTGGCATGATTGTTTGTGTGTGTTGGAAAGATATTTTGAATTAAAGTGGGTTTCCTTGGTTTTTAACAAATGGAAAAAATAATGGGTATTTTCGAAGCATTGAAATTGGTTTTGAAATGGTTTTTAAAACATTGAAATGATTGTGAAAATGAGCATATGGGTTACCATGGGTATTACGTGGAAGGTTTAGCTTGAGGTTGTCATCTATTATGGGGGTTCACTTTCTGGGGTGTTCCTCTTGTCCTAGAGTGTAGATTATTAGCTCTATGAATGTATCTGATATTGGGGTTTCACTTTCCGGGGTGTCTCCCTGGTCCTGGAATGTATGTCATTGGATTAAGGTACCATAATTCCTTGTTTCATAGATTAATGGGTATGAGTAGTGTGCTACCTAACATATTTTATATCTTAATATTATGATGCTTTTACTGCTAATGTTGTTTTTTTATTGCTTGGCATTGTATTATCTTAGACCTGATATGCATGTCGATTCTTATCATAGATGATTTGAAAAAATCTACATTTAAATTATTATATCTACTTTTGTTTTAGAAATGCGATAAAAAGGGAAATGTTTACCTTGTTTTCTTTAAAAATTATTTACTTCTTATTATGAAATGTTTTATTTAAATTGAATAAATAATATTTGTTATACAAAGAATTTTTATGGAACCCCTAGGTGGTATCCTATTAAGCCTGTCAGCTCACACCCTGCGCACCTCTTCAGTGGTGCATATACAATTCTATATATTCCATTTCAGGGAAAGCCAAGGTTCCATAGTGACGTGGGGTAGATTCATGTCATCTAGGTTGGATAACTGGTGGTGGGATTGTGGGAGTTTTTCCATGTCATCATTTGGAGTGGATTTATAGTTCTATTCCTTTATAGTAGGACTTGTCTCTTGGAGTTTTGGATACATTTTAAGTTATTTTGTTTCTACTGTCTTTTTACAGTTTTGTCATATATTCACCAGTATTCAACTATTTTTTTTCTTTGTGTATATATATGCCTCGTGTTTTGTTTAAGTTGGGAGAGATCATTCCCTGTTGTTTTTTTCGATGCCTGGGTGCTTGTCACTAGCCCATGGTGATCGAGAAATCCCTTCAGGTATGTGATATAATGGGTCAAGGGCCAGGTTTGTGGGCAAATTGGGTTGATTCATTGCAAGTTGGGAACATTATACTATTCAATTGTATTATGTTTTATTCTATCATTTTTATGGGGATATACATTCTTACCACATAAAACCTTGGAAAAATATTTCTCACTTCTTGGGATATTTTCTTTTGAAACCATCCAATTTCTTTCTATGGATGGATTATCATCTTGTTATTCCAGCATTAACATAGCTATATGTTCATTTTTCTATAAGGAATGACCATCACAATTTATATAACCCATATTGGATGATTTTCAATGAGAAATTATGATATTTTATTTACTTAAGGAAAAGTATTGATGTATCTTATATTGTTATTATAATATGAATGATTATTGGAATGTTTGACCATCCACATTCTTTCTCAGGACAGGTTATGATCAGTTTATCCATTTTATTAACATTGGGAAAAGTATTTACATTTTTTATGTGGTTTTCTCAATACATAGGATTATTTTTAAGGTTTATTATATATTTTTTATTCATTTTTTTCTTATGGTGAATGAATTGTACTCAAAAAAGTGATTGGTGGGGCCTAATATTATATAGCCTCATGATACATTGACAGGTCTCTTGAGGAAAAACATGTTGAGTTTTGGTGAATTCCTATTCCCATAATAGGATAATGCCTTCACATAAGGCCTTGAAAATAGGATTTATTGACTATGGTCTTGATAGAAAGTAATGTTCCTTAGAACTAGTCACCAACAATAGTTTTTTGATGTTCTACATTATGCATTCCATCAGTTTGAGATTAGTATTACTGATATCTATGTTTTCATTTATTGGAATGGATATATATCATGTTACCATTTCAACTTTATTATATATTCATGTTGTTTAACTTTTCCTTCCATAATATTTATGTCATGTTTATTCCATTACTGCTTCTTTTATATGTTTCCCTTATTGAATATTTGAGCCCACCCCTTCTTATGTTTCAATTTCCATTGATTATGGAGAAAATTAGTACACATGACATGTTTAGAAGGATAAAATTTGTGAAATAATATGTGAGAGATGTTAAAGACTCATCGTAAAATTAATATTTTAATATATAATAGGAAAATTTTCCATTTTATGTAAGGAACCTAGGATTTATCACTTTTTGTTTTTTAATTATTTAAAGCTATAAACCTGAAAATATATTTCAGAATTAAGAGATGAAATAATCATTTTGATTTTGTGATCATGGTTTCTTATATCTAGGATTTTATATCTGGTATCAAATTATGTAATGTAAAGTTTTAATTTATGAGAATAAGATCTAGTAGTGTAGGTTTGAGGTGTGTATTTAACAAAAGTAATCTATTCAAAAAAAATCTACCATATCTCATTTTTACAAATAGCACTAGATCACCCTATGTCAACATAATAATCAAGATAAAACCATTCCGAAATAGATCATCAATATTTATTTGTAACTCTAATAACTCCAAAGGTTCCAACCTATAAGGAATAATATAAATTATAGAGACCCTAGTTCATTGATCCACTATTACACCCCATCCCCAGACTACCCCGAATCTAGTGTGGAGTTGAAATAAAATAAGGTGTGTAAATTGTTTTTCAAAAAGAACTGCTGAAAACACACACACATGTTCCACTAGATGGGGTCATTTTGGTTTAGGTCTCGGAGAATCAGATACAATTATTACAATTCCTTCAAAACTGATAAAAAAAGTCTTCATTAAGAAATAACCAAATATAAGGACTAAAATCTAATAAAACTGTAAAATAAAATAGATTGAAAATGTAGCGTGATCATACGAATGCCCAATAAGAGGTTTTAAAATAACATAAAATACCAATTATAACTTTTTGAAAACATTCCTTTAAAATTTTACATAAAAAATTTTCTGAAATAATTCTATAACACATGTATCATAAAATATTATTTAGATTAGGAATTAAAAGAGAACATTTCATGGAATACAAATAGAGTTATAAGGAAACATGATTCAATTATAAGCATGCTCATTCAGAATAATAAGTATGAGACATTATAACTTTAATAGGTATGACATTTGAATATGTAAGTACCAAATTAATAACTAATAGTAATACATGTTTAGAGTTTCTCATAAAATAATAACTTCAATTTCATCCTTGACTACAATGAAATATACACTAACTGATAAATCTATGAGTGCCGAATAATTAATAATCCATAAGATTTTACTTTCTTTGATACTCATAGGTACATGCTCTTTAACCAAGCATATTCTCCAGTTGAATACACACTTAGTTAATTAAATTCTATAAAACTCTTAATCAAGCATATTCTCCAGTTGAATACACACTTGATTAATTAAACAAAATGAGGGAACATATAATGCCAGACTCTCCCAAAACCTCATGTTAAGACCTAAAATGTCATTGGCCTTGTACCATGATCAGATTATCTCATGAGAAATACAGATACATCGAGGGGCTTTCATTAACCGGTCCCCAACCCATTATGCTGAGTCTAATACATTCCTTATATTCCAAATAGGGTAGTATATTCAAAATTTCCCATACCACTATGAATATTAAATTTCTTATTTCATATTTTTCAAAGTGTCCCATACCACTTTGAATAATTTAATTATTATTTCATATTATTCAAAGTGTCCCATACCACTTTGAATAATTTAATTCTTAATTCCTTAAAGGGATATTTGAGCTTGATTAAATTATTTATAATTTACATATACAAATTAAATCATACATATAAGTGTTAATAACAATACTATCAATGCATGATAGTAAATGAAAAGTATGGTGGACAACACATGTGTCAGTAACTAAAGCACATTAAACACTAGTTTATCACATAAAATGAAAATCCCTAAAAATCCTAATTATGAATGTAAACATTTTATATTTCAGAATTCCCAATTCTAAAATTAAAATAATTTTCATTTATATTTAAACTACATGTTGATAAATGGACCTATTTGAAAAAACAAAACTTAATGATTGAAAGAATTTTTTGTCGAAGATTTCAAGTAATTTAGAAATATAAATATATTATTTCATTCTTCTAAAAAAATATTAGGAGGGTATACACTAGGGTGACACAAATCTTATTAAATAAAAAAAATTTGGTTTATATGAAAACATAATCAGTTTATTATTAAAACCTAAAGATGCATATACATATAACCGTATATACATATATAAGAGTTTTATACAAAAATATAATTCTTTACATTTTACAAAACTACTTAAACTTTTAAACTCAGTATTTTAGGAGTCTTAAAATCAAAAATAATAGTGGTTTAACCAAAACTGTATGTATATATATTTATACATATATACATATATATATAAATTATTATATAAAGTATATATAAAGGATCTTAAATCAAATGTTTAATGAAAATTTCATATTTTAAACCCATTAGGGACATTAGTTAATCAATCGTGAATAAATTGAAAAGCATGCAACTAAATATAGAATGTTTTGTTTATGAAATATATATACATATATATATGCTCATGTATTTATTTCAATTAATGTAGAATCTCAAAACATAACACATCCCTTGTATATAATGAATTAAGAACTTCATGTAGTATTAAAGACTCACCATATTAGAAGGAATCAGTAGGTCTTATGTTCAACAATATATTTATATATAATAGTATATATATATATATAAACCCAAATAGAATCAAAGCAATATAACATAAAACCCTTATATGTTTTGAAAAGGAGGAGAGGTTCGGGAAACTAGAAGTAGGATTGAGAGAAGAGATCAACCGAGAGGTTAGGGTGAAAACATGATATCTAGATAAAATATATTATATAAATTATCTTTAAAACCACTTGCTGGACAACCCAGACATAATCAGTTAAAAAAAAAGATTGAGGGTGAGTCTTTGTGGAAAATGAGAGCAATAGAGGGGCCACCGGTGTCATGGGTGGAGAAAAAATGGAGAAAGTGGAAAAAACCCACTGGTGTAGTGCCTGAGGAAGAAGGAGAAGACACCATGGGGAAGAAAATAAAGAAAATAAACTGACGGACAAGATTATTATGGGGAAGATCTAGCGGTGGAGGCGAGTCCACATATTTTAAAGGGAATGGATAAATGAGATCCACTTAGGAGAAGATTGGACGGATACAGTGCAACCTGGAGATTTAAAAATGGACGAACGATCCAGATTAGATCACATTAGATCAGATGGATCGGGGTGATGTGGTGAAAAATAACTTGAAAAACTGAGATTATATTGCAATCAGATCAGATGACGCATAAAAAATGTGGAGGGTATTCACGGTCGTGGGGGATCAAAATCTGAACTGATTGCACAAATCAGATCATGCACAGTGTGATCGGATGACCTAGATCTGATCCCAACTGAATTTTATCATCCCACATTGAAATAGAGGGGCATCAGTGTCTCCTTTATAAGCTTGGAGCTCTGAGAAAATGCTCAGATTACTCCTCCCCCCTCCTAGTACCACCTCATATCGGGTTCTTTTGTGGGATTTCTCCTGCGCCCACCCACACTGTCATGCCTCCCCACATGGTGGCATGATCTAGTCCTCACACACGCACCCATGAAGGCTGAGGGAAAGCTATTCTTTCCATGCATGCAACTTAGCACACACCCTGTGTGGGCACCGCCCCAGGGCCATTGCCATGGGGTTCTGTAAGATGCCCATCAAGGCTTTGAGGGCTTCCATAACGGTGACCCTCATCCATGTGGGGTACTCACCTATATTTTAGCGAAGTAAATATACATTTTTTGTTAAATATATATAGGTATCTTCAAAATATGAATTCCCTACTATAACTTTAATATTTTCCTTAGTTTTATAAATTCTAAGGTTTTAAAAACATATAGTGATAAATCAAGGTTTAAGACATCAATATGAAAATATTATATTAGTATTACAAAAATCAAAAACATAGTTTCAGTTAAAACCTTTAAACATCAAGAATGAAAGTATTTATAAAAGATTTTAAACAAATTTTAAATATTTGAGAAGTATTTGAAATACATACCATATTTTTGAAATAATTATATATTAAATCATTATCCATTTTAAATTTTATAAAAAGAGTTTTTATGTTTAATGTTATACTGTCAATACATAACTTAAATATTTTGGAAAACTAAATTATACTTAGATATTTTAATTTAAACCAACAAAATAACCAATGACTATAATTATAGCCGTTATAAAGTTAACGGTCATCTGAAGAGGTAATAGTCATATTATGGCTATATAAAAACATGAATTAGGGTGTTCCATATCCAAAAATACTTGGCGAAGATGGTTCTTATCATCCCATTGATGCTCAGTACAGTAGTCATGGTTTTGGCCATGATTTTTTTCATTCTGACTATGCCGAAAGATCTTCTCTATTTACCAGGTCTCATTATTATGTTAGGTGTCCTCCTGGTGGCTCTGATAGGACTTTTAGTAGGTATTTTTGGTTAGTTGGATTCTCTTATTTTTGATGTAATGTAATCAATTCAGTGTTCAATAGGAATGCCTTGTGTTTATTCTGTAATTTTTTTTTGAAAATTATGAAAATTAAACAGAATAAAACCATAATATTAATGTTACATGAGAAATAAGTTTTAGGGAGTCACATCCACATACACTTAATACCACATTGATAGGGTAGATTCATGAACTATTTTGAAAAAAATCTGAAAAACATAAATTATACTTACAATAATTCCTAACACTAATAAAATCACACACTCACCTTTCACTTTAATGAAAATAACTATCCAATTATAGTCATAAATAACAACCCACATAGAGTATGAAAAATTCATTCCAAGGTTGAAATCGTATTTATGTATATGAAAATAGATAACTATTCTATTGATTGGAATTCACCCATCATTATCTCACACCCACAACACACCTCAGAGAAATCTGAATGGCCTCCAACTGTTATGGGTGATGTAGATTCAAATAGAATTATGTCTATATTAAGTTCCAGTAATCAAATCAAGGTAGGTAAAATAAAGTATTAAAAATATTTTGAATAGATTAAAGCATAAACTAGGGTATAATAATGAATAATGGTTCCTCAAACAATATAAACTCCTTTCAATTATATTATATAAATATCTTACAACTATCAAAATTATAGAACTCCAACCAATTTACACTAATAAATTCCCGTACATTTTAAATCCTTATAAGTCTATCATTAAAAACAAGGAACATCTCAATGTTATATGCTTCTTTCTACACTACCCCTCTTAAACCATAAAGCTTGAGGACCCCACTATTATTGTGGTTAAATTTGAAACCAATCACAATCTCCACACTAATAAAAATATAAATCTGGATAAAAATTATATTTATTTATTCCCCCTATGTACATAGTAAATACCTCACTAGAGCTCCTGATGGAAACCAAAGAACTTACATCTCTATTGAAATTAGAAAAAATGGGCTTTGAGTAACTCATCATTGACCGAATCATCGACTACAAAGATAATTTATAACTCACATTCATATTTATACTCCTTGGAAAATTATGATGACTTTATTATATAGATAAACCAATTCAAACCAATATCATCTCAACTTCCACATCCTTATTCATTACATCAATATAAGATAGAAACATGAATGAGATAACCTATGTTAAATCCCTGTAAAAAAATCCTCTAAATTATATGACCATGATTCTTCATCGATAAAAAACTAAATAATAATAGAGAATGTTTAGGAATCATACTCTAAACAATCTAACATTAGATATCTTTTTCCAAATGGTAAGAGACTCTTTTTAATAAGCTGTGTTCAATATTAAATATAGTGACTAAACATTAAATTAACTCTGTAACATATCCCTAGTTAGTTAAAACTCATATATATCACTAAGATAAAGGATCCTTAACTTCCAATTTACACATCTGAACAAACTAACCTCTAATGAAATTTAATATTCTTTTCTCATGTGAATTAACCTGAATACAATCCCAAGATACTATATTCATCCCTCTATTGCCTAATTAGTGAAATAAACCTAACACTTTTAAAAAATATTACACTATAACTCATGAAAATATTTCCCTAATGATTCATCATTTTTAGGATCAACACAACTACGATTCTCTTAAATTTGCTGATACACCACTCTAACCTGAACTGCATAGAGACCCTGACCAATATCTTTCTCTATAAAAAATGAGACTCCTAAACTAAATATATAGAATTCATTTAATATTCATCAATTTAATTTTTTTAATTACCCCTATAATCTATCCAATTGAAAACATAATAAACAATTATTATATAAGTAACACACCAAAATCTCTTCCACACAATTGGTATTTCACTACATTATTATGTTTAATAATATTAAGGTCTTTACATCAGATAATAAGGGAATTATCTATGTCATTTCCAATATACATTTCATGTATCACTTGTTTATCTTGAAAAATATCATTTCCCTACAAATCGAATGCAATCATCACTAGTTTATAATTCCAAAATTTATCCTATATATAAACTAAATTCATGATAACACTCAATACTGAAATTCTCCCACTAAAACCACTCCTTGGGTAGCAATGAAGAAAAAAGTGACTACCAGATCATAAATACAATTTTCTATTTCTGTAGACTAACATGAAAGGTATAACATAATCATAATGAGAATTATTATACACCATATTCATAGGGAAAATAACATAAACCACATATTAACAACATCAGTAATAAAACAACCAATAATAAAAAAATATTTCATATGATGTAATATAGAAATAAAGGATGTGGTCTCCAAAAAATATGCCATAAAGTAAATAAATACTATGTTAGAAAATATGAATCTAAACAATTTCAACGATATGTGGTAGTAAGGTCCAGTGTGATCATCAACTCCATCTATTAAATCTATTGAAATAATATGTAGAAGTAAGAGTGAGTATATAAGTATAGCTAGTTTGTTCCTCCCTAGAAACCACTATGATAATATAAAATAAGTAGTCTAAACCTTGAGTCACCAAGTAGTGAAACCAAATCATTATCTATCTATGGTCAACTATAATCTCATCTCACCAATGACTCCCTCTCCATAATTTAATATAAGTATAATAATTGAGTAATCATGAAAATATCTCGAGAATATATCCCAAACCCACTTTCCCACTTATATAATCAACCTCATAATCCAATGAAATATGTCATGGCAGTCTTATCACTTCCATATCAATCTTTCACAACCATATACCACAACATATACATTTCTATATATCTATATCATAATAAAAGGCACATACTATATACGTGATACCACAAGGGAACAAATAAAATAAAAATATTATTTCAATTTTGAGGGGTGATAAAGATAAATATTTAATTCAAAATATTATTTACCAACTGATAATGTATATAAATCAATTTTTTATGAATTTTTATAGGGAAATCACATTTATCTTTACCTTTATTCATTGTGGTATTACTGGTCATTATTAAAATGATTGTAACATGATATTAACTAAAATTAGCAGGGGTTAAACAAGATTATTTTTATATTAATTTCAATTATACTATATCATTAAGAAATTCAAATGAAAAATATATACTAGATTAAAACTTCTTTAATTTATAACATTTCTAGACTCAAAAGTATGCAAGTATAGAAGCATAGATATTTTTAACATTTTTATGGAAATAGATATAAGAATAATAATTTTAAATAACACAGAGCAAGTTTTTATTTTAAGTAAATGAGATATTACTTCTTGAAAATATAATATCTATCTAAGGTTGATTAAGCAATTTTAATTTTCTATGACGATTCCTTGGAAGGATAATGAGAGTTGGTTCTACTAGAAATTGTAATATAGTTCTCATCAATAATATTATGTATATTAAAGGGTTAATGAAAAATCAAATAATTATTTATCATTTTTGTTACGATTGATATACTATTGATTTATCTAAAAATTCATATTATTTTTTAATGATATAATTATTTAATTTAAAGATATTATAATAATTTTTTTTATTTATATCTCAATTATTTGTGTACATAATAATATTAATTATTTGAATTTAAAAATTTATTAATCTTGTATTTATCACTAAATAGTTAGACATTTAAATATTTATTAATTTGTAATGTTGTTTAAAAACTTTTTTATTTTAGATATAACAAAAATAATGTTGTATGAAATAATAATTATTAAAGATATCAAATGGGATAGAAACATAAATATTCATTTAAATCAATAAATGTGGGTTATACATATAGAAGTTTAAAAATTATCACCCTGAATTTTGTTGTACCATATTGAAGTACTTGATTTGGAGGCATGCATTCAATTTTTATTATTGTTAACGACTTTTCCATATTTACTTGGATTTTATTTTTTTAAGTTTAAATGTGAAGAAATTCCTATATTCTTGATTTTTTGTGAACTTATTCACAATGAAAATGATTGCACAATAATTTATTTAAGAAATGACCATGGAGGGGAATTCAGACATCATGAGTTAACCTCTTTTTTCTCAATTCATGGTGCTAAATATAAATTTTATACTCCTTTGAAACCTTAGTATGATGGTGCTATTGACTGAAGAAATATGACTTTGCCTGAAATTTCATAATATTTTTTATCAATATATCTTAAAAACACGTTGTTGGGTTGATTTTATGAATAAAAAATTATTTATCATTTATAGAGTTTTAAAAAGAACTATTTCAAAAAGAATCCTTATGAATTATGGAATGGAAGGAAACCAAAATTTTTCTAATTAAAATTTTATAATTTTTTTTGATAATAATAAGGATTATCTTGTAAAATTAGATCAAAATTTTGATGCACAAATATTCCTTTTTATTCTATTATTTTTAAATATTTTAGAGTTTTAAATGAAAAGTGAAGGATAATTTAAAAATTTATTCAGGAGATGATTGAAGAAAGTGAAATTTTTGTTTATAATAATATTTATATAAATGTTCATGATGATTATTCTAATAAATATATAAATTATTATTTTATAAACATTAAAAAGTACAATGATTAATAACATTTTCTAGAGGAACCTAACCTTGATGTGTTGAAAATATTTTACCCTGATAGTACATATACCAAACAACCTAGAATCAAGAAAATATATCCTTTAGACAATAATATCTGATTTAAATAATGGTATAAGGAATAATAGTTGTGCCTTAATTATATTAGATTTCTCTATATTTATTTCTTAGTAAGATACTATGACTGCAAAATAAGTCATGAGTTATGATATTTTGGTTTTATCTATACAAGAAGATTTGAATTAATTTGGATGAAAAAACATGGAAGTTTTTAGAGAGAACCTATAAATATCCTGTCATAGGTACTAGGTGGGTTTTTCTTAATATCCACGATGATAAAGGTGTGATCACTAAAAATTTGGTTTTTTAGTGGCTATGTGTTATTATCAAGAATAATTTTTAGATTAGAAATAATCCGTTTCATCTATTTTAAGGTTTGAATATATTATAATTCTCATTTCTTATGCATGATATATAAATTTAAAACATTTCTAGATAATCATTAAATATTATTTACAATTTTTCTTATTATTTATGATGCTTTTTGGACAAAATCTAAATTTTCTATGTTCTCTGAAACATTATTCGAGTTTTTAAACATACAAATTATTTTTACTAGATTAATAAATCACTATGTGTTTGGTATTCAAGGATTAGTTATTTTCATTCTTCAAAATGGTTGTATAATTGGGATGAAATTACCTATTTTTTTTAAAAAACCATATAAATATATATGCTTCTTGTAAAAAATATATTGATGATGTGTTTCTTTCCTTAACTTACTTGAAATTATGAAATAAATTTTCTAAACACAAGCATATATAGTTTTAAATTATCTTGATAGGTTAGTTAAATTTATTTGTTTTTTTAAAACTTTTTATTGATATTTTAGAAATTTTATAAATCAAATAAAATATAAAAATGTTTTTTGGTATATTTTGAGCATCAAAATAGTAAACCATATAATACACCTATGTTTTCTAATATTAAACATGTTACAGGTAAATCTAGGAAACATGTCGAAATAATTTTATATAGGAAAATTGTGGATAGTTTTTTATATTTTTATAATAGTAGTATAGAAATAATATTTAGTATGTGCCCTTTTTCTAAATCTCAAAAACATTTTAAGGATCTAAAATAAATTATATCAAAAGAATTTTAAGGTATTTAACAGGGACTATGAATCCTAATCTTATTTTTCATAAATCTTATATATTTTATTTGACTTAAAATTATTTTTCAAAATCCATAGGATGATAATTTGATAGTATTAGTTTCTCAGGAACTTATCACTCCCTGGAATAATGTTTTAGTTTCATTGTTACGTAATATATAATAATTTTTTTTACTTTTAATAGCTAAAGAAAAATATATTTGATCATGGAGTAATTGTTCAATGGGGTTGTGGATAAAACACACTCTAAAGGACCATGGTTTTAATTTTTAACATGTTTCTATTAAATTTAAAAACATAAGTGCTACCAATATTTTAAATATTATAATATATTATTTCAAAAAAAATCACATTGATATAATAGGGATTATTCTAAATAGGGTGTTATATCAATTCATTATATTGACATTAAACATTAGTTGGTAGATATAATCATAAATTATTTTGGTTATATTATTCTTTATTTTACTAAGAGAGTAGAGATATTATTTTATTTGAAGTTATTTTATTGTTATTTTTAATTTTTTTAATATTTTTGATACAATTTGTGATTTGTTTTGAAGTTTTTTTAATTATAATAATTTTTTATTAATATATCTTAAAAACATATTGTTGGGTTGATTTTATGAATAAGAAAATTCTTTATCATTTTTAGAGTTTTAAAAATACCTATTTCAATAAAAATCCTTATAAATTATGGAATGGAAGGAAATTAAAGTAAACTAATTAAAATTTTATAAATAATTTTTTTTATTGATAACAATAAGGATTATCTTGTAAAATTAGATCAAAATGTTGTTACTTAAATATTAATTTTTTATTCTATTAGATTTAAAGCTTTTAGAGTTTTAAATGAAAAGTGAAGGATAATTTAAAAATTTATTAAGAAGATGATTGATGAATGTGAAACTTTTGTTTAAAACAATATTTATATAAATGTTCTTGATGATTATTCTAATAAATATATAAATTATTCTTTTATAAACATTAAAAACTACAATGATTAATAACATTTTCTTGAAGAACCTAACCTTGTTGTGTTGAAAATATTTTACCCTGAGAGTACATATCCCAGATGACCTATAAACATGAGAGTGTATCCTTTAGACCGTAATATCTTGTTTAAATAATGGTATAAGGAATAATATTTATACCTTAATTAAAGTCTATTTACCTACATTTTTTTCTCAGTAAGAGCCTATGATTGAAAAATAAGTCACGAGTGATGATATTTGGGTTATATCTATACAAGAAGAGTTGGATTAGTTTGGATAAAAAAACATGGAAGTTTTTAGATAAAACATATGAATATTCTGTCATAGGTACCAAGTGGGTTTTTCTTAATATCCACGATGATAAATGTGTGATAACTAGAAATTATGTTTTTCTGGTGGCTATGTTTTATTATCAGGAATAAGTTTTAGATTATGAATAATCCAACTAATCTATTTCAATGGTTGAATATATTATAATTCTCATTTCTTATGCATCATATATAAATTTAAAACATTTATATATAGTCATTAAATATTATTTACAAAATTATTTTATTATTGATTATACTTTCTGGACAACATCTAAGTTTTCTCTGTTCTATGAACCATTATTTGAGTTTTTAAACATACTAATTATTTTTACTAGATTAATAAATCACTTAGTGTTTGGTTTTCAAGGATTAGTTATTTTCATTTTTCAAAATGGTTTTATAATTGAGATGAAATTTCCTATTTTTCTAAAAACCTTCTAAATATATATTCTTTTTGTAAATAATATATTTATGATGTGTTTCTTTTATAAAATTACTTTAAATTATGAAATAATTTTTTTAAACAAAAGTATATGGATTTTAAATTATCTCGATGGGTGATTTAAATTTATCTATTTTTTAAAACTTTTTAGTGATATTTTTTAAATTTCATTAATCAAATAAAATATAAAAATGTTTTCTTGATTCAGTTTGAACATCAAAAAAGTAAACCATATTCTACACCTATGTTTTATAATATTAAACATGTTACAGTTAAATCTAGGAAACATGTTAAAAGAATTTTATATAGGAAAATTGTGGAGAGTTTTTTATATTTTTATTATAGTAGTATATAAATCATATTTAGTATGTGTCCTTTTTCTAAATCTCAAAAACATTTTAAGGATAGTAGATAAATTCTATCAAAATAATTTTAATGTATTTAAGGGGGATTATGAATCACAATCTTATTTTTCATAAATCTTATAGATTTTATTTTACTTCAAATTCTTTTTCAAAATACAGAGGATGTATATTTGATAAGATTAGTAGCCCAGGAACTTATCACTCCATGGAATAATGTTTTAGTTTCATTGATATGTAATATATAATACTTTGTTTCACTTTTAATAGTTAAATAAAAATATATTTGAACATGGATTAATTGTTCAATTTAGTTGTGGATAAAATACACTCTAAAAGACCGTGGTTTTAATTTTTAACATGTTTCTATTAAATTTAAAAACATAAGTGCTACCAATATTTTAAATATTATAATAAGTTATTTCAAAACAAATCATATTGATATAATAGTGATTATTCTAAAGAGGGTGATATATAACTTCGGTTTATTGACATTAAACATTAGTTGGTAGATATAATCATAAATCCTCTTGGTTATATTATTTTTTATTTTACTAAGAGAGTGTTGGAATTATTTTATTTCATGTTATTTTATTTTTATTTTTAGTTTTTTTAATATTCTTCATATAAATTATTCATTTTGACTTTACAGATCCTCTGATAAATCTAGTATATTGTTAAAAAAATTATTGAATATTTTATTATTTTATTCGTTGTGATATTAAATTTTTGTTTAAAAATAAGTTGCAAGATTGAAAGTATTATTGAATAGTTTGTGTGTGTTTTTTTTCACATTATTAATATGGTTTATATATTTAAAATATTTTGTACAAGAGATTTATTTTCAATGAATTCATTTCTGAGAGATTTAAATATTTTTTTACATGTTACCATGAATTATTTAATTTATTAGATGATCTATTGTATTCCTTTATTTTTTTATTTTATCAAATATTTCAAACCATTTAATAAATATTTCATATTTCAAAATCTAATAGAACATAAATATATTATTTAATAAAATTTAAATATATACCCTATAATCCATAATTATTTTAAACCATATAAATGTAAAAGAAAATTTAAAGAGATTAAATGGTTCTCCTTTAACATATTTATCTCCCATGAACTCGAAGAAGATCAACTATAAGTGGAAGATACTTATTGGTATGACATTAAGATTTTTAGGGATTAATTTAAATCACTTTCTATTGAATAATGTTTTATGAATTCAAATATTGTAATATGGTTTTGAATATGAGAAAACAAATTATTCTAATGTGGAGGTGGCCTATTAATTTTAAGAGGATGTTTTTTTAAAATTGGAAGCACCAAGGATATATTTTAACCTACTATAAATGAAAAATTTATTATAGTTTTCTACCATTGAGATAGAAAATATACTATTTATTACCCATGATGGTAGATTTTATTTTCATAAGATTTAGGTTAATGATATGTAAATAAAGGTGCTTGATATGGTATTTGTCATGTAATATACAATTTAAAGTTAGAAGAAATTTGTTAAGATCTTGTAAGTTCTGAGTCAGGATAATTGTATCACTTTGAAGGGGAGGAGGAAAATCATTGATATCTTTTATTTTATGTTTTATTAGAAAATGAAAAAACGTTCTCCAATTGTTAAATAGTTCATTCCCTAATGAAAAAAATCAAACACAGATACATAAGAACACATGTATTTACAAGGTTCCCTATTCAATAAGAATATCTACGTCCTTGGTATGGTTTGAAAACAATCCCACACCACACAATCCACTAGAAAAAATTCCTTTTGTGTGGAATACAATGAGTAGAATATTCCCTTTCACTTAGTAGCACTATGTAAACAATACAATAGTTCATGTGATCCCCTAGCACAAATTATGTAATAAAAAGTTTTTGTAAAAAAAGTTATCTATTCCTCTTTATAAAATTTCAAAAATATAAAATTTCAAAGTAATTCTTCACTTTCTTACCTAGAAGCTGCTAAGAAATTACTAGAATTTGTAATAAAAATCATTCTGATTTACTAGTCTGATTTCTCCCAGTCTCATTTCTCTATATGATAATATAACTATACGAAATGCAATTCAGACAATTCTGAACACTTTATGCTTTAGTCAAGAAATCCCAATATGATAACCCTACTAGATGAATATGAAAATTCTACCAAATATGATCGCTGGATGAATAAGATATGTCTTCCCAATACAATCACCAAATGAATACAATAATCATTTGAATATGATGATCAACTAAATAAATTGAAATGTTGTCTCTTATCATTTCTCTTTTCCAGCATGATTTCTTCAAGAAAGAAATACAGAAACCACTTCTTCTCTCTATAATTTCTCCAGTGCTCTACCTTCTCTTGACATCTCATGAACAATACTTAAATCATAAAAGTACAATGTAGTTTTCTACTTTTATACTCCCCCCAAATGTGGTTTAGGTGGGATTCCTGAAAACATTACTTCTCAACCAAATTCCACGTATTTTCATGTTTCCTCGAATTTTAGGTGAATCTTTACTTCTTCAATACTGATCAACTCTTCTTGTTTATTATTGATACTTCTCGAATCTTCTGACCACCTTATCTCTCTTCTATATTTATTTTCAAAAACTAGTCTAATTCCAATTCTTTATTCCAAATGTCGATATGATTACATTACTATCTAATCATTCTAATTTTTTTATTATGATTAGCTAGATTAATAGGTATTAAATATGATATGATGGATCTTGACCTAATTGATAAAAGAATTTGAAAAAAAGTATGTGTTTTTCTTCTTTTCTGAATATAATACCCATTAGCTTCATTATACGAAGATTAATATCTTTTGGATTTTGGTATGACTGAAGACTAGTACCTTCAGTTCTAATATTTTCCAAAAATCTTCCCAATCGTCAAATTTCAAGCCCCACCTTTGACAACACATCCAACCATATCCTTCACATTATTTCCAAAATCAAGTCCGATTCCAATTCTGATTACAATCTGCCTCATTACAATGAATTCAAATTTAAGTATTTGTTGATAAGTGGTTGAATACATTATCGATCAACCTATTCCATTATGTTTTGAATTGGATTTAATAATGTGAAATCCTTTACCATCAGTCTTGATAAGAAAATTTTTACCCTTGATGAATATGATGGTATGTCGAATATGAAGGACCTATGTTAGTAGCTCTGACTTTAGAAGATTATTTTATTTCTTCATTACGAGCATGATTCACAACCTTTAAACAAATATGCATTCAGCAAACTCATTACGATAACCTTGTGACATAAAAAATTCAGCTTCACCAACTTTATTCTTTTACAAACTTTTTCTTGTATCATGACTTCCTTCATGACTTTGATTATGTTGAAGATCATCTTTAAATCATCTGACCTACCGTGGATAGTATTGTAACTTCCCTATCTTTCATAAACAACTTTATTTCCTTCTAAACCTCAATACGATTTACCTGATTATGATTAGATTGATATGATTGAAAACATCTATTTCACTCTCCATTTCTTTCAGTAAGTTTTCATAACAATCTTTACATAATACTTACGAATTATGATAATTACAAGATCATAAAAAATCATTAGATTTGTTTTATCGTATACATATAGACTGCAATTCATCCCCATTATGATCAATCCTTTAATTCCAAATTTTGTGTGAATTTGATGATCCTTTTCTTCCAGCAAGCTGCTCCTAAATATGATGGACCTTTTCAAGCATTGTGAGTCCAATTCTACAAATACGATGGTCAGTATGAATTTTAACAAATAAAAAGTGAGGCGATTTATTTTCTTTTTTAACTCCTTTGACAACAAAAGATAATACAAAATTCTTTATATTCTAGAACCCTTCTCTAGCCAACTTGGTCTCAAAAATACCCCTTTTTATTTTTTTGTCAACCAAGATTCATAAATCATTTAACTTTGAATCCTCAATAATTGGATTAATTATTAACAATTATAAGCCTACATGAGCTAAATCATTGAAGGAAACAATAATTATTGATAGAAAAATAATTTAACCCAAAATTAGTGATCATAAAGCCTCTTTAAATTTTCTTCAGAACTTTCTATTTCTATAGTTCTTAAATATCCCCAAAATATATAAAATTTTATTTCTACAACCACTCCAACAAATAGTTAGAATAGTTCACAAAGATACCATGCTGGATTCATAGCTTACCCAAAAATTCTCCAATTTACATGCTTTCATAAGGATAGATTTATGAAAAAATTATATTCATTGACAACACTATCCAAAGGTAATATGAGAGAGGGGAAAAATATACCTCAACCTTGATGAGAATGAGGTTGGAAAACCCTGTTCAACCTCAATTTATAAAAGGATTCCTTCGGTAAAGGTTTTGTAAAAATGTTAGAAACTTGTTCCAATATAGGAACATACTTTAGATTCTATTCATTCTTCTCCACATGCTATTTTATAAATTATATTTTATATCAATATGTTTTAAACAAGAATTTTGAACAAAATTTCTAGTTATATTTATTGCACTTTGATTGTCACAATTCAATAGAAAGGGTAACATCACTTCAACAAGTAAGTATCTTAGTTTTGTTTTCATCCACATAAGTTGGATAATGTATTGAGTGGAAGAACCATACTCAGATTCAGATATATTAAGAGATACTGAATTTTGTTCCTTTCTATTCCAAGTAACAAAAATTTTCCCATGAAAGAATACTTCACAAGATGTGGATCTTCTATCATCAACATTTCTTGCCCAATCAGCATCTGAATACACTAACAAATCAATAATTTCAATTATATCATACCTGATTCCAAATTTTTTTGTGCCTTGGATGTATATTAGAATTATTTTTCCAAGATGTAAATGTGATTCTCTAGAATCAATATGAATTCTTACACATAAGGTAACAATATAAAAAATTTTAGTTCTTGAGGTATTCAAATATAAAAAACTTCCAATAAGATTATGAAATTATTTTTGATCAAATTAATTTCCTTCTCTATATTTAGAAAAATTTATTTTCATAGAAATTGGTGTGGAAATAGGTTTTGATTTTTCGATGATGAACTTATTAATAAGTTACTTAGCATACTCTTCTTGAGAATTAAATATGTGTTTAAACTTTTGTTAAATTTATAACCTAAGAAATTATTTCATTTCCCCTCCGCATGGCCATTTGAAAAAACTTTTTCATTTCTTCAGAAAATATTTAACAAGAACTTTCATCATTCCCATCAAAGATAATTTCATCAACATAAAAAATTATGAAAAGGGAATAATCTTGAATTTCTTTGATCTAAATATTACTATCAAATATTATTTTCTTAAAAATCATCTTCCCTATGAAGTTATTCAATTTGTAATACCATGATCTCATATATTGTTTTAGACCATACAAGGGCTTCTTCAATATGAAAACACAACTTTCATATTTTCCAACAACAAATCCACATGGTGGTTTGATTTAAACTCCCTCACCAAGATCCCCGTTCAAAAATGCATACTTTGCATCCATTTGAAATGTTTTGTAACTTTATTGTGCAGTAATAGCAACAAAAATTCAAATTGTTTCCAACCTTTCCCATGGAGAAAAAGTTTCAAGAAATAGACACCATCAATTTGTGAGTATCATTTTCACACTAATGTTGCTTTATTTATTATCAATTCACCTTATTTATTCATCTTGTTTCAGAAAACCCACTTTTTATCAATAAAATTCTTGTTTTCTGGATTAGGACGAAGTTCCCTTGTATAATTATTTTCTATATAATCTATCTCTTCGTTCATGTACTGAACCCGTTACAGATACTCTAAAGATTTTTTAACATCATTTGGATAAAACTTTTAATATAAAAAGTATGTGGAATAGAATTTGTTGTTATTCTTGTTTGATCCTTTAGATGTTGATCACTAATAATATTCTAAGCTTCCACTTGGTTTATCATCCTAGGATGATATTTTCAAATATCTTCCTCATCACTGGAAATAGATGAGTTCGATTCTTCTTCTTGAGTAGGATTACTATTGTTTGTATCTTTATTAGAAATGATTTCCTTATCCTACTCAACTTCCTTATCTTCATGAGTATGTTTATATTCTTCATTATTTTCAAATACTTTCACATCAATAGAATTAAAAATTATTAATATTTTTTTAAAACATCTATATCCTCCTCCTTCAAGGGATATCCAAGAGAAATTCCATCTTTACCTTTCTGCTCAAACCATCCAATGGTTCCACATTTCTTAATTATAATACATGGAATCCAAAAAATTATTAAGTGTTTCAAACTTGGAGTTTTCGATAAACAAATTCACATTAATTCATACCGTAGCTTGGTCTTTAGAATCATTGTCTTTGAATGTACACAACAATACTCATGTCTTACCTCCAATAGTAATGAGAAAGACCATGTTCAAGTAACATAGTTCTCCCCATTTTCACTAAATTTGTATTCTTTCTTTCAGAAAACCCATTTTGTTGAGGAATGTATGAGGGACAATAATCATGAGTAATTCTATGATTTTCAAGATATATTTCAAATTATTCATTTTTTTGTTCACCACTATTATTAGTTCTCAACTTATTTTGCTGAATAGTCATATTCTTTCTCAACTTTCCTCCTAAAACTTTTAAACATTATTTAGAGCATCTAATTTATGTTTAATATATATAAAAAAAGTAATACTGGTAAAAAAATCAATGAAAGTGATGAAATACTTATCTCCATTTATTAATTGTTTTCTCATCAGACCATAGATATCATAATGGATAAGTTCTAGGGTTTTTTGAACAAATATCAACTTTCGTATGTACTGTATTTGTAATCTTTCCTTTCTAAAAAACTATACAACACCAATATTTTTATCTTGAGAAATAAGGAATTCCTTATACACTATTTCATTTAGATAAATTTCACATATTTCTCCAACACATGTGTCCCAGACATTTATTTCATAATTTATTTTCTTCTACCATGCCCAAGTAACAAGAGATTTGTCCCTCACTAACTTGAAATAAGTTTCCCTTTGTACATTGGACTCCTGTAACTATCTTTATATCCTTCTTACTTTTCAAAACAAATCCATATTTCCTAAAAGTAACTTTCTTACCTTCATCAAATAATTTTGAAACAATCAATAGGTTATGTTTCAACCCATCAATATATAAATCTTTCTTGGATTGCATATTTTCATTCCCAAAAATAGCTAAACCAATAAATTTGATTCTCAATGATTAATCATTTCTAAATTTCACCATTCCCTCTTTGAAGTATTTCACATTCTTTAATAACCTTAAGCATCCTATAATATGAGAAGAACACTCACTATCAAGATTCCAAGGTTGTTATGTTATTACACCTTTCAGAGCAGTTTCAACAATAAGATCATTTTCTTCATTCTTTTCTTTCTTCACTTCTAGCATTTGAGAATTGTTAATAAACTTTTGTTGTGCTAGTAGAAAAACAAGACATACTTTTTAAATATTTATAGGTTGTTCACACAATTCAAAAATAGTTTCTAGTGGTTGGAATCTATTTTCAACTTTCACACCAACCTTCCGAGGTTTCTTTTAAATTTTCTTCTCATAATTCTTCTTTCGAGAGGATTGAATTCCCCTTAAAATTTTCCTTCCACAACTCATTGAATAATATTAATTCTGTTGGTTAAACCAATACATATTTTCTATATGTCTAAATCCACTACAGTACATGCAGTATCTATAAAAAGAGTATTTTCCTATAAAACTTACGTATTGACTGGAGTTGTGAACATGTTTATACTTCTTGTATTTCTTACATGAATCCCAAAACTTTATATTATCAATATGAATCTTTCTTTTTTTTCTCAGTCATATTAGAACTAGAAGCATTATAAATATTTCTATATTCAGAATGCTTGGAAACATTTTTGGACTCAGTGATTTTTGAAGCTTTTGAATTACCAACTTTGTTAGTCTTGGATGCACACATAACTTTCCCAACACTCTTCTTTTTCAGAAATAATTCCAATATTATTATTAACCTTTGAAGTAACTTTTTTTGATCCTTATTAGGTTTCTTATTACAAGAACTTTCACCAAATTTAGAGATAGAATTTCTGAAACTTTTATTTCTCTATTTAGATTTAGAAAGTTTTTGTTAGACAAGTTCCAACTCTACTTTGTTTTTCCTTTATCTCTACTTCCAGATACTCATTACAATTATATTCTTCCTCAATATATTTATTTAAATAATCAATTTCCACTAGCATATTGATCTTCTATTCTGAAAAAATTTCTTGAGTTTTTATTGAGGAACATCCATCTTCCAAATTCTTGTTTTGTTTTTCAAGTCTTCTAGTCTTTCTTAGACATTATTTCACCTCTTCTTTCAAATGAATTTAAATTTGTGTTTCTTATTCACCAAAAATACTAATTAGGAATTCTTCATCATTCACTTTGGTAACAAAAGTATTCTCACTAACATGATCAATATAAATTTTGGATTTAGGTACACTATTTTCTTCTTCTTTATCTTTAGATAAGAAATGACTTTTAGATTTAGATAATTTTATATCAATCCCTATGGAATAAGTTTTTCCTTTTTCACACTATTTCATCCATAACCTTATTTTCCTTCTTTCTTTTTCAACACTATCTTCTTATTTCTTTCTTCATGGAAAATTGGCCGCAAATTTCCCAATAGCTCCACATTCAAATCATTTCAAGGTATGTTTTCCTTTGTATTTACCTATATATCTTCTTATATTTTTTGAATAAATAGATAATGTTTCATCAAGGTTTTTACACACCTCATTTTCAGAGTCATAATCACCATATTATTCTTTAATAATAATCTTCTTTGACTTTTCTTTCTTGATAGCATTGAAAGACATTTAACTATCAAATTTTGTTTTTCTTTTCATATATATATATCCCTTATCATTTCATAAGTGCCGAGGGAGCTATGTAGATCATCTTGAGATAATGTATTAGGTTATCTATCTTCTAATGAATAAACATTATCATTGAAATTGTCAAAAAGATTATTAAGTTTTTTTTTTCAAAAACTGAAGAATCTTATATCTTTTCACCAAGACATCTGATAGTGATAACAATTTCATTCATGGTGGTAAATAAGTCCCCACCATATTCATGCTCACCCATTTTGAAATCTTCATAATTTTGTCTCAAGATTTGTAATTTTTTTCTTCTTAACTTTTTTATTGACTTCATATATGTTTTTCAACTTTTCCCATATACCTTTGGCTATGGAAACACATTTTAATCTTAAGAATTCACTTTTAGAGATTGATGATAATAAATAATTATTTCCCCATCCATTATTCTCAAGATTATTTTTATCAATAAATGTAAAAGGATTTCTTTCATCAATAGGATGAATCACATATGTTGCAGATTCAATAACTTCATATCTAATAGACATAAGATAAGGAAACATTCTGTCATTCTGTTGTAAAAAATCTCTCAAGGCATCATTGAAGAATTTTTGAGGTGATTGTGTTTGTTGACAAAGTGGGCCTCTATGTTGTGTTTGTTGACAAAGCAGACCACGTCGTCCAATTTATTGAAAAATAAGGTTTACATGGTGATTTTTTGGGTTCAAGAGATGTTGTTGGATATACATGTTTGATAAAAGAACCTCGACAAAGAAATGGATAGTCTGGAGGTGGTACAAAAAGAGTAGATACAAGGTGGTGCTATTTTCCAGTGTTTGCCAAATTTTTGGGCCTGAAAATCAGAATACGGAGAGATGCATTTTAGGAAATGGGAGGTGCTCATAAAATTATAGTGGTGAGATAAAAATAAATTGGTGCAAAAAATATTGGCGTGGTGTGTGAATTGAGGAATGGAGTTTTTCGCGCAAGAGATATTTCGAGATTAGAAGCTCAAAAAATTGGAAAAGGCATGAGGTGTGTGAAAAATTAGGACATTGAATGAAATATGGCGTTTCATGGAATATGTGATTTTCACACTCAAAGAGGATTACGTGTGGAAGGAGGGTTTTCGCACAGGGGTCGTTCTTTATTATAAATTTGAAGTGACCCCCTCATTCGTAGCAGCTTAAGACTTAGAGAGTATCCGAGCTCTGGTGTGTGAAATTGGAGTACGCAAGGGAGTTTCACGTAAAAGAAAAGATTGTGTGTAAAATAATTGTTTGTGTGTAAAGAATAGGATGCGTGAAAAAGATGGTTGTTGTGTGTAAATGATTTGTTTTCATGCAAAAAAATGTTGCGCGTAAAAGAAGGCTGTTGTGCATAAAAGAAAAGGTTACGCGTAAAAGAAGGCTGTTGCGCGAAAAAGCAAAGTTGCACGTAAAAGAAGGTTATTGCACATAAAAGGAAAGATTGAAAATAAAATAAGGATGTTTCATGTAAAATAATTGGTTGTGTGTAAAATAGGTGTTTTATAGAAAGTGAGTTTCGTAAAAAAAAGAAGGGAATTATGCTCAAGGCCCAGTGAAGGTTGCACGTAAAAATTGGGGTTGCCTGGTACACTAGGTGTAAAGAGAGATTCATCTGCGGATGAAAGTTGGAAGTCAATAGAGCATCTATAAATAGTTAAGGATTTATATTTCATTAGTTATAATGAAGAGACCTATAGGTTTCTAAATTGTGAGTGCATCCTTTCCAGAGCAGAGAGCGAAGGAAGAGGAAGAAGGTTATCCTTTCTACCAGTAGTGATCCAGTGAGAGAGGGACAAGGAGTGACCCTTGGGAAAGTAGTGAGATGAACCTAAAAATCATAAAGGTAGTGATCCTAGGAATAGAAGTGATATATCCCAAATATTGTAAATTGGTAGTGAGATTTAGTGGATTTGGTACATCAGCACATCACCGTTGTATGCTCCTTGGACATAGCCCAGTGAGGGTGAACCAAGTAAAAATCTATATGTCTGCTTGTTTTCTTTCCTGAATTGCATTCAAAGAATCATCACTAGATAAAGAAGCAAGGAATAAGATCAACAGTAAAATATAAGTGCAAAAAAATTGACCCTTATATTAAAGAGGTCAAGATCTAGTGGGTCATGGATAATTTTGAAAATAATATCCATACCCTAATTCACCCCCTCTCAGGGCATCTAGGCCCCTTTTGGTCCTAAAAATTGCTATCAGAGGAAAGGTTTCTTTTATAATATTTGTTTTCTCTAACTTGGGATAGTCTATTTGTGTTGTTAAAGATTCATTTTTCTCTTATCTTGGCATGCCATGGTAAAGGGTAGAACTTCAAAGAAGAAGCAGAAGTGTTGTGAAATTCTGTAGTGTAGAAGTGTCAGTGGAAAGAGTGTGATTCAGTTAAAGGAATCATGTAGTGAATAGAAGTATGGTTTGGATGAATCATATAGTGAAAATACTTAATCAATCAATGATTATAAAGGAATGAGTGAAGAACATGACATTCCAAGTGATGTTGGAACCAATGATGATGAAGAAATTCCAAGAAGTCAGAAAGTGGAAGTTGTCCACAAGGCAAAGGAATTGGATCAAAAATTGGATGAAGGGAAGAAATATAAATAAATATGGATCCAAGAAATGGAAATTGAGGTTAATAAGATAATATGATTAAATCAAAGGCTTAATGATGTGGCCACTAATCTGAGGGAGAAGAATGATTCTCAAGTTGAAGAACTGCAAAAGATACCTTCAAACAAAGAAACCACAAAGCTGGTGACAAGGGAAAGAATCAGAAGTCATATGAAATTCAGATTCTGAAATCTAGAAATGAAGATCTTGCTCCAAAACTATCTAAACTCATTAAGGATAATTATAGGCTGCAATAAGAGAATGCATGCTATTCTGATTATATTACTTAGGGAAAATTGAAAGTAAATGAGAAAAGTGACATGTTGGATAAGCTGACATGTGAATTGGAACATGAGATGAGTAGAGGTAATCTTCTCAAGAGAGACCTTTATACCCAACTTGAATAAAGGGATATAAAGTTTCAAAATTTGGAAGAAGAAATAGAATCAGTCATGAATGAAATGGATAAATCAAGTTCCAAAACAATCCCAAGTTGAAGGATGACATGCACTTACTATTTGATTATCCTTTGGTAGGTGATGAAGAAATTATATCCAAATATGCTACATCAGAGGAGAAGCATAAAAGGATTGTATCAACCCAAAGGACATCCATTTTGGGAAAATTTGGAATTGAATATGATGATCCCACTTTTATGCGTGATAGGAAAAGAGTAGTGAAAACCTATAGAGATAAGAAAAACCTTGTAGGTGCTGGAGATAGACCTAAAAAGGCATTTACAAGAAGCAATGATAGCATGTGATATTTTTGTGGGATTCATGGTCATACATCAAACTTCTGTTCCGAGGCACATGAATACATCTCAAGATGTGAAAATAGAAAATTGAGTAAATCTATGAATAATAATAAGTGTAATGAGAAATCAAAAAGAAGATTCTCTCAGAGGAAATAATTAATTAGATGCTATTACTATGGAAGTATGGGACACACTATGTTCAAGTGTCTGGAATCCCAAGAGCTCACTGTCAGAAGAATAATGCAAGTAGAATCAACATCTCAGTTGAGAAATGTTGAAATGAGGTATGCCATTAATTCAAGATGTTTTTTATGTTTTGATCAGGGGCATTTGGATAGACAGTGCAGCATGAAGAAAGTGAGGAAGGAAAAGGAACCTAGAAGGAGATCCCTAGAATAGTAAGTGTACAACGAAAAAGCCTATAATGTAATAAAACATGGTAAGCTGAAAAATAGGTTTACAGTATTAGAGAACTCACAAGGAGCTCAATGAAAGGTGTATCAATCACCTCCTCTCTTACAGTCACAACATCTCTCCTCAAGAGAATATGAATAAACCTGGAAGATTAATGAGAGATCTACTCCAACTATTAGTAAGAAGAATGACTATTCAGTGGATGACTCACCACCAGTGAAAAATAGTATGGTGACTCAGACATCTGATAAAAAAAATAATAATACACTGAAAAATTTGAATGTCATGTGCCACAATGAGAATTGGAGGAAAGAGGAATATCCCTGCAATGGTGGAAGAAGCAAGGAAAGATGAAAAGCATAGAGATTCCAATATAGAGAAGGAATCAAGGGAAGTAGAATTTTGGTGGAACATCCAAGAAGGAAATGTGTACTGGTGGGTTTAAACCCAAATGGTGGGAAAGTCCAGGCTTGAAGAATGTACATATCAAAAAAATACTCAGAATGTGGGAAATGAATGCCTAGTCATATGGCCAAAACAGATGAAGTTGGCTAGGTAGCTAGAAGAAGTGAGGAAGGAGTGCGATGATCTAAAAGAAATAATTAAAGGGTTGACCCATTAGGATCAACCACAATCCTCATCTTAAGGATTACAAAAGTTACTATCTCCCTATGTATATAAATGTTGTTAACTGATGATTCAATTGTTTTAGGTTTTAGGGAGATATGATCCAAGTGGATGTGGCATCAATAGATGAAAAGTATAGAAGTGATGCTTTAGAGTTTCAATTGACCCAAATCAAGTTCCAAAGTTGAAGAAGAAATGGATAAATAGTGAACAATAGTAAGTGATTGTGTTATTAACTTTATCTATTATTTCCTACACTGAGTTCCAACTCAGTGGGATTAGAGATTTTGTTGATGGATCGATGCCAAGTGCCAGATGAGAATAAATGATGCTGGAGGAGAAGAATGTTTATGGGTCTAAATTGTGGGTCTAACCACAGGAAGTGTTGTATAACATATGGGGAACATTCAATATTATAATCAGATGCAAGAGCCATCAATGTAATAATTGGATGACCAAGCTCAGGTGTTGTTTGTCAAGAGACGATCGAGAAAAGACATATTGAGGGAGAAGCGACAACAATCATGTATTTCACAATTATCTATTTTTTTCTAACATTATGGTATCACCTGATTGACTTCAAGATACCAAGAAGCTGCGAGAGAATATCAATAATCATTCAACAATAATATGAGAAAAGAAGTTGAAAGAAATGAAATGACACAGTGGTAAGATTCTTGCTGAATGTGATGAAGTGATAAGAGACTCAAGAGGATAAAAATTGTGAAATGATGATTCTGAAGAAAATACATAAAATGAGAATGAGGAAGTCAAGTCTAACTGATGATGAGAATTGGGTTCAAGATATTAATGAAGAGCTTGACCAAGGTGAGAAGAATTAAACATAGGAGAGTGTTTTGAGGACCACATATAAGATGGTGTTGTGGTTAGAAACAAATCATGAATAGTGTGAAAAGCCACTCCCATACAAGAAATATTGATGTCGATGAGATATTTTCACCCGTGATAAGGCAGAATACAATCAGCTTATTCTTGGCCTTGGCAGTGCAACATAAGTTTAGAGTGTTCTAAATACATGTCATTTCTTTAATTTTTAATGTGGTTCTAGAAGAGGAATTGAATATTGAGAAACTATAAGAGGATGGTATTCAATATTGGATGAATTTTTGAAAAAGCTTAGTTTTTGGCATGTTGGAATTGATTGCAATCTTTATGTCAACAATGACTGTAATTAAAGGATTATGGCGCTAGTATATGTAAAAAACATAATCTTTTAAGGATCTGATGATGCACAGTGCAGGTGGTTTTCTGAAATATAAAAATAAGGTTATGATGAGATTTGGAATTAAAAACTCCAAGGAGATGAAGTCTCTGGTTGCTACATGGATTAAATTATCAAAAGATGATAATGGAAAGGTAGTTAATATCACAGTGTATATGCATATTATTATGAGTTTACTGTACTTGATCATGACAAGGCCTGACATTGTATTCACCACATGCCAAGAAGTGAGATATCAGAGTAATCCCAAGGAAAGTCACATGATTTCAGTGAAAAGAATACTTCATTATATCATGGAAATGGTGGATTTCAGCTTGATGTATAATGAAAAATCTCAGATAGTGTTATTTGGATATACTGATGTAGTTGGGCTGGTTTAGTGGATGATGGGAAATCAATGTCAGGAGGTGCATTCTATTTGGGTGGACTATGTATTTCTTGGATAATAAAGAAGAAACATTTCATTTAATTTAGCACCACAGAAGCTAAGTATATTGTAGCCACTCAAGCATGCACCCAATTATTGTGGATAAAGAAGTATCTTGATGATATGGGAGTTGACGTGAAGTATCCGATCAGAATCCATTGAGATAACTCAAGTGCGATAAATCTTAGAAAAAGTCCAGTCCACCACTCAAGGAAAAAGAACATTGATATGAAATATCATTTTATCAAAGTGAAAGTGGATCAAGGGATAGTTAAGTTGGAGTACGTGCCTACAAAGCTACAGGTTGTAGAAATTCTGACAAAGGCCTTACCCAAGGATGCATTTGAGAGGCATCAGCTGGCACTAGGAGTACATTCGACTCACTGCACTTTAAAAAGTGTGGATGTGACCCTCTCTCCCCAAGGTATGGTGTGTTTTTCTCTACTATGATAATCTGTGTTCTTTACAATGTATTAGACCACAAAGGAGTGACCTTTGTGTTCATTGAAAAAGTGGGAGAAGCTGAAAGGGGGAGCAGTAAGATATAGGGATTTAAAAGCTGAAGAGGAGTTGAAGAAGTAAGAAGACAGGGGGAGTTTTAAATCTGGCGATGCTAGAAATGACCGATCAAAAAGTATATATCACGATAGCTGAGGATCATGATAAAAGTATAAGAGTGGTGTTGGTATGGTGCTGGAAGTTTTTTAGCTATCACTAATTGGTATAAGTGTGGTATTTATAATTGGTATCATTTTAGAAATTGGTATTAGTTTGGTGTCAATAGTTGGTGTCTAAAATGAAGTGATTCATTGATGATCTTTTCATTTACTCTTGTTTCTCATGGTGAGCATTGCTAATGTGTTAAGTGAATCCTTGAACTCTATCATAATCACAATAGGAGAACAATGGTAGCGTCTAGAAGAAGATTTAATGAGGTATCAAAGTGTGGAGAATTTTTATGAGATTTTTTTCAACAAACCCAAATGGGGAGATTGTTGGGAGAAAATCCTTCCAGTCATCATTGAAGCATTTTGAGTTGATTATGTTTGTTGACAAAGCGGGCCGCCATGTTGTGTTTGTTTAAAAAGTAGACCACGATGTCCAATTGTTTGACAAAGTGGGTTTACAAGGAGATTTTCTGGGTTCAAGAGATGATGTTGGATATCCATGTTTGAGAGAAGATCCTCAAAAAATAATTGTATGATTTGGAGGCAGAATAAAAAGATAATATACAAGGTGGTGCCATTTTTCAGTGTTTACGAAATTTTTGGAACTGAAAATCAGAAAATGGAGAGCTGTGTTTTTGGAAAAGGGAGGTGTGTGTAAAATAATAGTGGTGAGAAAAAAATAAATTGGGGCATGAAATATTGTCAAGGTGTGTGAAATTGAGGAATGAAGTTTTTTCGTGCAAGAGATATTTCGTGATCAGAAGCTAAAAAATTAGAAAAGGCCTGAGGTGCATGAAAAATTAGAGCATTGTGTAAGAACCCAGATCTTCGTTTGAGGTATGTCTTTCCTTTTCAAGAGTTTTTGATAAAAATGGAGTTTCTGGAAATCTTTAAAGTACACGCCGTGTAATTTTTGAGTACACGCTGTGTACTCTTTTTCGGCTCGAAGCCGTGTGATGGACGTGCCCGGGCCACACACACAGGGTGTAGGGGTGACGTAGAGGCCGCTTAAAGAGGAGTATAGAAAAACTTAGTACACGCCGTTTACTCTAAAAGTACACACCATGTACTTTCTTTCATTTCATTAAACGGAACGGGGTCACACCTAATCGATGAAAAGATCTTCTTTTCCAGCTTCTTCATTCGAGAGTACCAGGAATCTGCAGATCTTTGACGAGCTTCTATTCCTCTGTCCGTTCTCTGAATTGATCTCCGTTGATTGCGTTGGAATCTCAGCGGTGAGTTATCTCTTTTGCTTTTGCCTTGTTCGATGTTTCCTCCTCATTTACAAGTTATCGGGGGTTGATCATTTTTGGAGTTTTCTCAGTTATTTGATGTTCTAAGGGGAATCAATCATTGTGGTTCATGTATATCAATCTCCTAGCACTAAGGTAGGTGGTTTGTGCCTTTCCATAGGAAGTATCTGAATATTTTGTGAAAATTCTACCAATTCCCTTAAACGGGGAATTGTGGGTTTTCTATTTTGCCCATGTTGTTTGACTTCTTTGCTTGATTTCTTGAGTAGAAATCATTGCTTGTCAATTTGGATAATTATTACAGTGTTCATGTGCTATGCCTTTCATGTTATGCTTATTAGGCGTTTTTCCAGTTTCCATGCCTAGTTGTAGGATAGTGGAACTGTTGTATTATTATGCTGCTGTGCCTTAGAATGACAGCCAAGTAGTTCTTGAGGTTTACTGGGACCGATTCACGTGCTATGACTATTTTTTATACATAGTTCTGTGAGAACCTAGTGTATTGGACCATAGGGAGAATGGACAGAAGGGCTTCTCTAGAGTGTCCTTAATTTACGATGTGAGACCACATAGGGAATTGATGTTGAGTGCTTCCTCGGAGAGTCTGGAGTTCCTTGACGTGAGCCACATGGGGAATTGACGTTGAGTGCTTCCCCAGAGATACTTTAGAACGATACGAGACTATAGGGGAAATTGATGGGGAGTTCTTACCCAGAGAGTCTATTAATTCTTTAGCTGAACCAGAGGGGCGAGACTGTGTGTGCTTCCTAGAGGGTTGCTAGTACTTGTCGGTTGAACCTTAGGTGTTAGGCTGTGAGAACTACCTAGTAGTTACCTTCTTATTTTGCTTGCGTGAGTGGTTGTTTCTTGTTTGTAGATTATGTGATGGAAACTGTGGATTGTTACTGCTATGTATTATCCTGTTTACTGCTTCCTGTTTACTACTTACTGTACTTTACCAACCATATACTCACTGACTATTAGGCATAGATATTTGGGTGGTTGCCTATTGGGACGTTGTATCACACCCTGTTTGGGTCATTCTTTTGGGCCCAAACAAATTATGTTGTTGTATGTATAGATAAGGGCAAGAGCCCTTCTACTTCAGGTTTATGATTGCACTGGAGCTCGAGAGCATGGGACCGAGCCGAGGCTTGCGTTGCTGAGGAGTTGCTCATTTTTTTTTCTTTTGTACTTGGGATTATTACTATATTTCATAATTGTGACTTGTTTTGATATTTTTCCTAGACATATATATATCATGAATCATTTCATATATTTCTTCTCCAGTTGTTTATTGTTATTCTTCCACTGTTTACTGTTTACTCTTGTATGCATGTCTTCTACTTCGGCTATTGGTATTATTTATTTTCTATTCCGTTGTGTTCCATGCCAAGGAGTGCATAGTTTCCCCACTATCACACCCAAGGCCCTCACTGCTAGTCAGAAGCCTCTGGCATTTGAAGAAATGCGCTTGAGGCCATGTGACCAATCGGGTACGGGGCGCCTCTTGGTGGCTTCCTGAACCGGTATGTTACAAAGTGGTATCAGAGGGGTTCTTTTCTCTTGATTTACTGTTTGGAGCCTTTATCTAGGGATAGGATGGATTTGGTACTTGGTGTTAAGCTATGCTCAGAAGTAGCTAACCCGTGTACAGGGAAAAGCCATACTACCTCGATTATTTCAGTTTTCTGGTTTTAAGATTTTATGGTTGATATGATTTCACTTAGAGTGATTCACATGATTGTGTTGTCATTGATGTTGCTATTCTGGTTCTATTTCTGTCGTAACCCGATGATATTTGGGTATGACATCTCATGCATCATATAAGAACTTTTTAGAAGTCACATGCCATGAATTCTTGTCATGCCATCTAGGGTGCATTAGCAATTGCATGTTGTTGTGATAGACCATGTGTAGATTATGCATGCTGTTATGATAGATGATTTCTTAGAATCTCTGCTGATTGTTAGAAGATTTTTTGTATCGTACTTTGCTTAAATGGATGCCAAGATTTGATTTGTGGGGAGTATGGGCCCTCAAAAATCGGAATTTGACCTTTCTTGCTCGTTTTTTAGTGTTTTATGGGCTTCAGTGCAGTTTCAGAGCTACTACCTAGAAAAACACAGAATACACAGCGTGTACTTTATATATACACGCCGTGTAGTTTTAAACCGTGTTGTTGACTGTGTGAGCAGAAACACGGGTTGTGAAAAATCTCCAGGAACACGCCGTGTACAGTAGATACACGCCATGTAGTAGTGAGCATGTACCCGGCCATGTAACGAACAACACGGGTCGGGGAAGCTTGTGTCATACATGCCGTGTTATGTATAAACACACCATGTATCCTTGTTCTCAGTACTCATCCATGTCACGAACAACATGGTATGGTGTCCCCGTCTCCTATACATTCCATGTTTGTTTGGAACACGCCGTGTAAGGGTCAGCCGTGTACTGTCCATATCACCAACAACACGGGTCGGAAAAATCTTCAAGTACACGCCGTGTTTTTTCAGAACATGCCGTGTAGTCTCAGCTGTGTGGCCGACCATGTAACTAACAACACAGGTCATTGAAACCTTCCCTACTACACGCCGTGTCCACTTGGAACACACCGTGTAGTCTCAGTTTAAGAAGACCATGTGGGTTAGCCATGCAAGGAGATACAGGAAGGGGAGTGGAGTTAAGTACACACTGTGTAGAATTTATACATGTCGTGTAGTCTTGTTTTGTAAATCTGGAGTGTTTCCTTCTCCTATTTCCTTTTGTACTCCTTTGTTCTCTGTCCTTGTTTTTCTAATCTAAGGCATGCTTATGACCTTTTAGAACTATGCCTCTAAAATGTCCTCCGGTTGTACGTCAGTTTTCAGGTAGTGATCAGATGCCATAAAAGGCTGATCAGGGACTTCCTGCCGATCCTCTGGTCGGGCAGCCTTGGCACCGACTGTCATACCAGTTGCAGGTGCTAATGTGCAGTTCAAGGAAGGTTTTATAAGGATGATATAGACCTTTCAGAGAGCACCGCCTCCTGCCATGTCTATGGAAAACTTGACGCGGGTTTTCCAGTAGTAGCATCCTCTTACTTTCTCAGGGGAAGGAGGACTACTGGCTGCAGAGTCATGGATGGAAGCCATGATGACTATCTTCGAGCATCTGGAGACACCTCCAGAGAGGTGAGTCAAGCTTTCTACCTACATGCTCTAAGACTCTGTCAAGAGCTGGTGAGATGTGATCTCATAGGCGGGTCATCAGCAGGTTATGGCTTGGGAGGAGTTCCAGTACATATTCTACGACTACTTTTATCTGGAGACCCTGAAGGCCGATCGAGTTCGGGAATTCATGAGTTTAGAGCAGGGTACTCTTTCCATCATGGTGTATTCCTCTCGTTTCACCGATCTTCAGTATTTCACACCCCTCCGAGATGGTAGTGGGGTGTTCTTAGTAAGGAAGTTTGAGGATGGTCTCAGGCAGGAGATCTGCTTGTAGGTGAATATCTTCCAGTTGACTTCTATCACTTCCATCGTCAACCAGACGCTGATTGCAGAGTGCAATATGAGAGACTCCGGAGTTGCGATCCAGGGCGGTTCTTCTTCCAGAGCTAGTGTTCCTCCAGTTGACAGCAGGAAGCGCCATAGGGAGCCTACATGCGGTGATCTGAGGAGGCGAGATACATCTTTAGGTAGCCAGGTGGTATGCTACCAGTGTGGAAGGGCAGGTCACACGAGGCCGCAGTGCTAGAGAGACCTAGTGGAGTGCAAATCCTGCAGCAATATGGGCCACCTTCAGTGGTTCTTCCAGGTTTTCTAAACATTAGCTAGTGACGAGGGTTCTTCCATGACTCCTTGTTCAGGAGAAGCACCACCAGTTTCTCACCAGGAAGGGAACTGGAGTTCTTCCGGCAGTTTGGGCCGAGGTGGAGGTCGAGGCCGTGGAAGTTAGTCACACGTCCCTCAGCGCCAGCAGGGAGGATCAACTGAGAGTGGTCATGTGGGGTCATAGGGCCGCGGGATAGGCCAAACTTTTGCAGTGGAGAAGACCTATCAGGATCAGGATCCCAGATCTTCTACCATTCGAGGTACGATTTTAGTAGCCTCAGTTTTATCTCCAGCTCTTTTCGATACTGGTGCTACACATAGCTTTATCTCTGTTGCTATCATGGAGAGCCTTGAGCTCTATATATTTTCTTCTGCCGACCTGTTGACACCAGACACACCTTTGGGGACAAGGACATCTAGTGTACGTCAGTGCAGAGAGTTCCATCTCGAGGTTGCATGTTGTTGTTTCTTATGGGATCTCTACGTCCTAGAGATGACAGGCTATGATGTCATTCTCAGGATGGACTGGTTGGTTCCCTTCCAGGCAGTCGTTGACTGTTATTGCCACATGGTGAGTTTCATTTCACTAGAGGGTGAATCTTTTATTCATAGAGGCAAATGGAATGTTCAGGAGAGTCGAGAAGGACTCGAGCATCATGGGCTAGGAAGGGTGACGACCCAGATTGCTAGTCTTTATCTGGATGACCAGGGGAATTCACAGTTAGAATTTCCTCCAGTGGTGGATCATTTCAGGGATGTATTTACAGAGGAATTTTCAGGTTTTCCTTCGGAGCGTGAGGTTGAATTCTCTATTGATCTCATGCCAGGAGTGGAAACGGTGTTCATTCCTCCCTATAGGATGGCTACACCTGAGTTGTAGGAGCTCAAGAAGCAGTTGGAGGAGTTGCAGGCAAAGAGTTTTATCCGACCCAGTACTTCTCCTTGGGGTTTGCCTGTACTGTTTGCGAAGAAAGCAGATGGTACCCTTAGGCTATGTGCGGATTATCGGAAGCTGAACCAGTTGACGGTCAAAAACTGGTATCCCTTTCCTAGGATTGATGACCTTTTCGATCAGCTTCGAGTAGCCCGGGTGTTCTCGAAGATCTATTTGAGGTCCAGTTATTATCAGTTGCGCGTTATACCATCAGATATACCTCTGACAGCCTTCAAGAGTAGGTATGGTCTCTACGAGTATACGGTTATTCCATTTGGTCTCACGAATACACCAAAAGTTTTCGTGGAACTGATGAACCGAGTGTTCCATCCTTACTTGGACAACTTTGTCGTGGTCTTCATGGATGATATCTTTGTGTACTCTCACACTCGACATGACCATGCTAACCATCTTGAGATCATTCTAAGTATACTGAGAGAGAATCAACTTTATGCTAAACTCTCGAAGTTCCACTTTTGGATTCATCAGATTCACTTCTTGGGTCACGTCATCTCAGAGGCAGGAGTATCTATGGACCCAAAGAAAGTGAGAGATATAGTTTCCTGGGAGCAGCCGAAGAACGTTTTTGAGGTACAGAGTTTCCTAGGGCTGGCTGGATACTACATATGCTTTATTTAGGACTTTTCACGCCTAGAAGCACCTTTGACAGGTCTGACCAAGAAGGGGGCAAAGTTCTTATGGTCATATTCTTGCGATTCAGCCTTTCAAGAGATGAAGGGAAGGTTGATGTTCGCACCGATACTAGTATTTCAAGATCTAGGAAAGAGCTACACTATTTATTGTGATGCTTCAGGTATCGGGCTGGGCACTGTGCTTATGTAGGGAGATGGAGTCGTTGCGTACATGTCTCGGCAGTTGAGGCCACATGAGAGGAACTACCTGACGCACGATCTGGAGTTGGCAGCTGTTGTTCATTCCTTACGTTGTTGGAGGTATTACCTTCTGGGATAGCACTTTATGGTTTTCACTGACCACAACAGTCTCAAGTACATCTTCAATCATTGTGATCTGAATTTGAGACAATGCAGGTGGGTAGAGTATCTTCAGTATTTTGATTTCAAGCTTTCCTATACGTCGGGAAAGGGAAATGCAGTGGAAGATGCATTGAGCAGGAGAACTCAGATTCAGGCAGTTCAGGAGGCCAGCAGTGAGTGGCAGCTTATAGATCTGTTCTCTGAGATGCATCTAGAGGTGGACGACAGACAGGGACATAATTTTCTATCTTCTATAGCTGTTACCTCTACACTACTTGATCAGGTATGGATGAGACAACTATCAGACTCAGAAGGCTTTGTCTTTTAGGAGAGTATGTCCGGAGAGGAACCTCTTCCTGGATGGACAGTGGGAAAGGATGAGATATTGCATTTCTAGGGATGCGTATGGGTGCCAGAAGACATACGCAAGGAGATGATGCGGGATTTTCATTCCTCAGTTTGGGCAGTTCATCCTGGCGTCACCAAGATGTATCAGGATCTTCATCACTAGTACTGGTAGCCAGGTATGAAGAGGGATGTTGCTAATTTCATCTTGCGATGTTCTACTTGTCATTAAGTGAAGGTGGAGCATCATCGACCAGAATTCCTTCTGAAGTAGTTACCCATTCGGGATTGGAAGTGGAACGATGACGCGATGAACTTCGTGACCGGATTGCCGAGATCACCTCGAGGGAACGATGCTATTTGGGTTGTCATCGACAGGATTACGAAGGTTTCTCACTTCTTACCAATCAGGGAGACCTTTAGTGTTGATGATCTGGAACGACTATACATCCGAGAGATTGTACGTCTGCATGGAGTTCCACACTCTATTGTTTCAGATATAGATGTGCGCTTTACTTCTCAGTTCTAGCAGGGGATTCAAAAGGCTTTGGTTACACATGTAATTTTTAGTACAACATACCATCCCCAGACAGATGGACAATCCGAGCATACGATCCAGGTGCTTGAGGATATGCTCCGAGCTTGCATTCTAGACTTTGGCGGTTCTTGGGAGAAGCATATCCCTCTGGTGTAGTTTGCTTACAACAACAGTTTCTAGGTGACTATTCAGATGGAACCTTACAAGGCTTTGTACGGTAGGCCATGCCGATCACCCTTATGCTGGATGGAGGTAGGAGAGGTAGCTTTGCTGGGACCTTGTCTTGTTCAGGAGACCTCAGAGCAGATAGAGTTGATTCGGAATAAGATGGATACAGTACAATCTCGACATAAGTCTTGTGATGATCAGCGGAGACGACCTCTGGAGTTTGAGGTCAGGGATCAGGTTTTCCTGCGTGTCGCACCGAGGTTGAGACACAAGAGGATTCAGAGATAGGGTAAGCTTTCACCGTGACATGTCGGGACGTTTGAGGTATTAGACGGAGTTGGGATGGTTACCTATCAGTTGTAGTTACCTCAGAGGTACCAGGCCATGCACGATGTCTTCCACGTCTCTCACCTCCAAAGTTACTTTTCAGACCCATCTAATGTATTTCAGCCCGAGGAAGTTGAGCTCAAAGCGGATGCATCATTTGAGGAGCATCCTATCCAGATTGTCGATCGTAGTACGAATCTTCTCCGTGGGCGGTCTGTTGCTCGGGTATGGGTGCTATGGCAGCACAGATGAGTACAGGATGAGACCTGGGAAAGGGAGGCCGATGTACGATTGTAGTGGCTAGAGCTGTTCGGGGTTTCTTCTTCCACACCTCGTTAGGGAAATTTGGGGATGAATTTCTTTAAGGGGGGAAGTTTTTAAGAAAACAGATCTTCGTTTGAGGTATGTCTTTCCTTTTTGGGAGTTTTTTTTAGAAAAATGGTGTTTTTGGAAATTTTTGAAGTACACGCCCTGTACTTTCTGAGTACACGCCATGTACTCTTTTCCGGCTCGAAGCCGTGTGCTGGCCATGCCCGGGCCACACACACGGGGTGTAGGGGTGACGTGGATGCCACTTAAAGTGGAGTATGAAAAAACCTAGTACACGCCATGTACTCTAAAAGTACATGTTGTGTAATTTTTTTTCAATAAACAGACCGGGGTCACACCTAATTGGCGAAAATCTCTTCTTCTACAGCTTCTTCGTCCGAGAGCACCGGGAATCCACGGATCTTTGACCAGCTTCCATTCCTCCGTCTGTTCTCTGAATCAATCGTTGATGATTGCGTTAGAATCGAAATGGTGAGTTCTCTCTTCTAATTTAGCCTTGTTCTATGTTTCCTCCTCGTTTCCAAGTTATCATGGTTTGTGCATTTTTGGCGTTTTCTCAGATCTTAGACGCTCTAAGGGGAATTAATCATTATGGTTCACTTATATCAATCTCATAGAACTAAGGTAGGTGGTTTGTGCCTTTCTGTAAGAAGTCTGTTAATATTTTGGGAAATTCCACAAATTCCATTAAACGAGGAAATGTGGGTTTCCTGTTTTTCCCCTGTTGTTTGATTGCTTTGCTTGATTTCTTGAGTATAAATCATTGCTTGTGAAATTGGATAATTATTACTGTGTTCATGTGTATGCCTTGCATGTTTTTCTTATTAGGCATTTTTCCAGTTGCCAGGCATAATTTTAGGATAGTGGAACTGTTGTATTGTTATGCTGATGTGCCTTAGAATGATATCCAAGTAGTTCTTGAGGTTTACTTGGGACGATACATGCGCTATGCATGTTTGTTATACACAGGGCTATGAGAACCTAGTGTAGTGGACCATAGGGAGAATGTACAGAAGGGCTTCTCCAGAGTGTCCTTAATTTACGATGCGAGACCACAGGGGAAATTGACGTTGAGTGCTTCCTCATAGATTCTGTAGTTCCTCAACGTGGGCCACATGGGGAATTGACGTTGAGTGCTTTTTTATAGAGCCATTAGTATGATACGAGACTATAGGGGGAATTGACGGTGAGTGATTCTCTAGGGATTCTATTAATTCTTTAGCTGAACTAGAGGGGCAAGACTATGTGTGCTTCCCAGAGGGTTGCTAGTACTTGTAGGTTGAACCTTAGGGGTTAGGCTATGAGAACTACCCAGTGGTTACCTTTTTTTTGCTTGTTTGAGTGGTTGTTTCTTGTTTGTAGATTATGTGCTGGGAACTGTGGATTGTTACTTCTGTGTATTATCCTATTTACTGCTTGCTGTTTACTTCTTACTGTACTTTACCTACCATATACTCACTGACTGTTAGGCACATAGATTTGGGTGGTTTCCTATTGGGACTTTGTCTCACACCCTGTTTGGGTCATGCTTTTGGGCCCAAACAGATTATGTTGTTGTAGGTATAAATAAGGGCAAACTCCCTTCTACTTCAGGTTCACGATTGCACTGGAGTTGGAGAGCATGAGACTGAGCTGAGGCTTGCGATGCTGAGGAGTTGATCATTTGTTTTTCTTTTTTACTTGAGCTTAGTACTTTATTTCATCATTATGACATGTTTTTCTATTTTTCCTAGACATATATGTATCATGCATCATTTCATATATTTCTTATCCAGTTGTTTATTGTTAGTATTCCGCTATTTACCATTTACTCTTGTATGCATGTATTCTACTTCTATTATTGGTGTTATTTAATTTCTCTTCCACCGTGTACCATACCAAGGAGGGCATAGTTTCCCCACCATCACACCCAAGTCCCTCGCTGCTAGTCAGCAGCCTCTGGCATTTGGGGAAATGCGCTTGAGGCCATGTGACCAACCGGGTACGGGGTGCCTCTGGGTGGCTTCCTGAATAGAGACGTTATACAATGCGCGAAATATGGTGTTGCACAGAAGATGTGTTTTTAATGCTTAAATTGGATTATGTGTGGAAAGAGGGTTTTTTCACGTAGGGTTCATTTTTGCCTATAAATATGAAGTGAGCCCCCTCATTCGTAGCAGCTCAAGACTTAGAGAGTATCCGAGCTCTGGCACGCAAAATTAGAGTACATAGGGGAGTTGTGCTTAAATGACAAGTTTGTGCATAAAATAATAGTTTGTGTGTAAAGAAAAATATGCACACAAAAGATGGTTGTTACTTGTAAAAGGAATTTTTGCACGTAAAGGAATGGTTAAGCATAAAAGAGGGTTGTGGAGTGTAAAAGAAAAGGATGAACGTAAAAGAAGGCTGTCGCATGTAAAAGAAAATGTTGCGTGTAAAAGAAGGCTATTTCATGTAAGATAACTGGTTGCACGTAAAAGTGGTGTTGCACAAAAAGTGGATTTTGCAGAAAAGCAGGGAATTACGTGAAAGGCCTAGTGATGGATTAATGTAAAGATTACGGTTGCCTAGTACACCCAATGTCAGGAGAGATTCATCTGCATATGAAAGTTGGATGTCCACAGAGCATCTATCAATAGTTAATGATGCAAATTTCATTAGTTGTAATGAAGATACCTACTGGTCTATAAACTGTGAGTGGATCCTTTCTAGAGAAGCGAGCAAAGGAAGCGGAAGAAGGTTATCCTTTATATTGGTAGTGAGCCAGTGAGAGAGAGACGGGGAGTGACCCTTATGAAAGCAATGAGCTAACCCTAAACATTGTAAATGTATTGATACTAGGCATATAAGTGATCTAGCCCAAACATTGTAAATTGGAAGCGAGCTTTAGTGGATTTGATACATCAGAATATCACCATTGTATGCTCCTTGGGCGTAGCCCAGTGAGGGTGAACCAAGTAAAAATCTCTCTCTCTACATGTTTTCTTTCCTGCATTTCATTCAAAGCATCATCATTAAATAAAGAAGCAAATAATAAGATCAATAGTACAATATAAGTGCAAACAAAGTGACCCTTATAACAAAGAGGTCAAGATCCAGTGGGGAAGGGATAATTTTGAAAATAATATCCATACCCTGATTCACCCCCCTCTCTGGGTATCCAGGCCCCTTTTGGTCCTAACACTTTCCATATATTATAATTCTTCCCATCGATAACCAAAATTCCTTTACTATTCACACTATTCAAATTCTCTGTTAACTTCTCTTCAAAACATTAGAAATGAATAAGCAATGGGAAACCATACACAGTTTCCAATTGTAAGTTCCTAGTTAGGATAATTATATAATTGATAGTGGGAGGGGTGAATCAGTGATATCTTTTCTTTTGTGTTTCCTTAGAAAATTAAACAACCTCACCCCTTGTTAAATATTTCATTCACTACAAAAAAAATAAAACACACATCCACATAAACATAAGTATTTACAATGTTAACTATTCAATAATAATATCTATGTCCTTGGTATGGTTTTGAAAAAATAAAATACCACACAATTCACTAGATATCAATCCTTTTGTATGGAATACAATGAGTAAGATATTCCTTTTCACTCATGTAGCACTATGTAAATAATCCAATAGTGCATGTTCTCCCTCTAGAACAAATGATGCAATATAAAGTTTTTATAACAAAACATGTTACATATACTTCTTTATCAACTTTAAAAAATATAAAATTTTAAGGAAATTCATCACTTTCTTACCCATAAGCTGGTAACAAATTTACGGACTTTTTAATACAACTTATTCTGATTTCCCAGTCTGATTTCTCCAAGTATGATTTCTATATATGATAATATATCTCTATAAAATTCAATTGAGACAATTATGAACACTTTCTACTTCAGTCATGAAATCCCAATATGAAAATATTGCGAGATAAATATGATAATTCCGCCCAATACGATCACTGGATGAATATGATAACTCTGCCCAATATAATCACCACACGAATAAGATAGTTAGCTGAATACAATAATTAGTTGAATTCATTACAACACTATCTCTTCTCCTTTCCCTTATATCTAGTATGATTTATTCAAGAAATAAATCTAAAAACCACTTATTCGCTCTATAATTTTTTAGTGAACCACCTTCTCTCTACCTCTTATGAATAATACTTCATTCAGAAAATTAAAATGTAATTTTTTCCTTTTATAATTTCCCAAAATATGGTTTGGGATGGATTCCTAAAAAATTTCCTACTCAACCAAATTCCCCGAATTTTCATGTTTCTACGAATTTTAGGTGAATTTTTACTTCTTTAATGATTCTGAACTCTTATCATTTATTTTTGATCCTTCTCGAATATTCTAACCACTTCATCTATCTTATGAATTTATTTACAAACACAAGTTAGATTCCAATTCTCAATTAAAATTTCCGATATGATTATGTTTATATCTTCCCATTTTGATTTTTTCATTAGATCAGCAAGATTAATTAGTTTTAACTCCGATATGATGGATCTTGATCCAATTGATAAAATTAGTTGAAAAAAATAACAATTTTACTTCTTTTTTGAATACAATACCCATCAGCTTCATTCTTATAAGATTTATATCTTTTGGATTTTATTCTGACAAAAAACTATTCCCTTCAATTTCTTATATTTTCCACAAATCTTCCCAACTTTAAAATTTCAAGCTCCCTCTTTGAAAAAACATCCAACTATCTCCTTTACACTCTTTCTAAACTCATGTACAATTCTGATTTTGATTAAAATATGCCTTGTTATGATGAAGACAAATATATTTATCACCAGATAAGTGGTTGAATACATTTTTGATAAAATTCTACCATTATGATTTGAATCATCTTTAATAGTGTGAAATAATTTACCATCACTATTGATGAGAAAAATTATTCCTTTGATGAATACAATGGTTTGCCGAATAAGATGAACCGATGTCAGCAACTATGAATTCAACAGATTATATTATTTCTTCATTATGATCATCCTTATCATCCTTTAAGAAAATATGAATTTCCAAAACTCATTTTGATAAGCTTGAGTCCAGAAAACCTCATCTTCACCGTCTTTGTTGTTTTAAAAAATTGAGCTTGTATTATGACTTCCTTTAGGACATTTATTATGTTGAATATTAGATTTATAATCATCTAACTTACCAAGGAATGTATTGTAACTTCATGATATTTCATCAACATCTTTATTTTCTTCTCATCGTGAATACAATTGATATGATTATGATCCGATTGGATGCGATTAGAAACATCTCTTTCACTCCCCCTTTCTTTCATTAAGCTTCCATCACATGTTTTATAGAATACTTAATATTTATGAGAATTACAAGATCATAAAATCATCATCACACTTGTTTATTATAGCCATATATACTTCGATTCATCCCCATTTTGGTCAATCCTTTTATTTTAGATTCAGCATGAATCTGGTGAGCCTTTTCTTTCATCAAGCTTCTCCTATATATGATGGACCATTTCAAGTATTGGGAGTCCAATTCTCCGAATACGATGGTTAGTCTGAATTTTAACTAATAAAAAGTTAATTGATTTATTTTCTTCATTAAATCCTTTCACAAAAAAAGACAATACTTGTGAAACAAAACTTCTTCAGCTTCCAAAACCCTTCTCCAACCAGCTTAGTGCCAAAAACTCTTAATTAAGAGCAAAAAGCACATGGAAATTTTATCTAAATTGGTATTTTTAAATGGAATAGAGTATTTGAAATGGTGTTTATTTCAGACATGTATTTATTATATATATTAAATAATTGTAATATAATCCACTTTTCAAGATATATTTCTTAGATTTATGAAACACTATATCCTTAGGAAGAGATAGATAAACAACTATGATCTTAATAATATGTTAAATTTTTTATTTGAGAATAAAGAATTCCTTTTGAATAATTAGGATATATATAATCCACTTTAATTATTTTTTATATTAGTTCTTATGATGATGGGATGTATAAGAAAAATTCCATGGAGGAAGTTGTTTCATTTTCAAGAAGAAGAATATAGTACTATTGAAGTGGTCTCTCAAAATAAGTGTTAGAAATAATATAGCTGTATGAAAAGTTAAAGAAATTATTCAAAAATATTATAGTAGTGTAATTGAGTGAAGTTAATAATGATAGTCTATATTATTATGATGTCCATGATAGAGAAGGTAATATAAATGAATTGTTGAATATTATTATATATGTTAATTTGAATGTTATTACTAACAATGAAGAATAATATTTATAAGAAATTAAAGAGATAATGTTACTAATGAAATTATTTTAGAACTAGATGTTGGAATTTAGGATAGAACATGAAATTATAGAAATATTCTTGATATTTATCAAACAGTTGATTTATAAATTTATGAGAAATTTTTTTATGTTACATATGAAGGATGTTTTTATTGATGTAATTTTTTAAAGGATTCATTATTTAAATAAAATATTTTTAATTACTAATGTGGAAAATATAACTATCTATGAAATTTATAATGTTGAATCTTAGAGTTATTGAATATGTTATGATACTGTTGATGAAAAGACTGATCAAAATTCATAAGTAGTCACTAAAGATGATGTGATTTAGAAAAATGATGTTGTTGAAGGTTTAGTTAGAAATATTGAGTATGATATTTATGATATTGATTTTAAATATTTTTTTGTTGTTGTTGATATAATTATAAATAATTCTTTGTAATAAGTAGTCAAATGTAGACTATATCATATAATTACTTTTATATGGATTTTAATAGATCAATTATAAATATTTACATGAATATATTTTAGGATTTTAATGGATTGAATGATAGAGTTACCAAAACTCATAAACAAGTTTATAAAATTATAAGTGAATTATCTGGGAAGTTAATAAGATCCCATAAGGGATGATCATACCTCCCACATTCTCAATTATAATGTAAAATTTGATGTAATTTTGGAATATCCCAATGATTACCTATATGTGGAAGGTAGGCCCACACCCAAATATAATACTTTGGGTGTGAAACACACAAGGGAAAAAATCATTAAAATTTGACTTTGGTAAAGATTGAAGTCATATCCATAAAATCCTTCCAAGTAAGTATAATTATTAAATTGGTTGTGAGAGTGATAGATAATTACCAAGAATCAATTCATTTATATATATATATAAATATATGTAATAGTGGTTCTATATATTTCTATTATTTATTAGTTAGACTATTCACTTTGGAATTTATCATAATCCAAGGAGGCTATAGGTGTGGGTGAGTTGGTGTCAAGACCATAATAGGGGATTATGATTTATCACTATGATGATAATTAGAACACATATTGTTTGGTTCTCAGTAGTTGGACATGTTCTACCTTTTAAAGTTGTGTGATAATGACCAATGTGGTCCTTTTTATGGTCATACAACCATGAAAAATAATTGCCTTTTATGTTTTTAAATCCATGAATTACGATGGTATTTTTAATATCATGCGAAAATGACCATGAAATCTTGTAGTTTATATTCATATGACTAGGACATATTTCAATAGTTTTAACACCATGAAGAATATAGTACAAGAAAAAATGAGCATAGAAATTGTTTGTGTGGGTATTACACATGAGAAACCATTTTAGTTTCATCTTGTTTATTAGGAACTAAAAATGAGAGGGTTTTTTTGGGGAATACACCTAGTAGGAGGCCCATGGAATTTAAAGTTCATTTTAGGTCATAATAATAGGATCATCAATGAGAAAAAGTTTTGGTATTACACTGAGTATTATGCCTATAGTTTTATAGCTCAATAATAAGTCACAAGGATTATATAATCATTGTCATCTAGGACAAGGATTAACCTTGTTAGAGGATTTTCAGGTTTATGTATTTTCTCTTGGTGACTAGACAAGGATGGACATGGTTGGGGCTTACACCTAATAAAAGGCATAAGGTATTTATGCCTCATTGATTGAAATAAATTGGATGATCAAAATATATAACATGTAGTGTGTGGACATAGTTATAGTATCAAAACATTAAGTTTTATGAGTCGAGGGGGGTTAGGGTAAGAGAATAATAAAATAATCCTTAAAAATAGAGAGTCCTCACTATAAACAGAATACATGATTTCTTGTATCTGGAGACTCTTATCAATTAAAACGGATTTCCAAGAGAGGCCTCTTATAGGGTACAGACTCCAATTATCAAAGGAATACATTATATAAAGGTTGTAAGTTAATTTTTAGAAAATATATAGGTAAATGGGAAGGCTGTGAAGGAATAATAATAATATGAGACCTAGTAACATGTGGATGTTTTTCTAAAGCGTGTTAATAACATATTTTTGAATTTTTTCATCCCAGTTATGAAACCTAAGTGAATGGGGGCACATGGGGTGGGTTTAATGTTAGGTATGAATTGGGAATTGGGTAAAATACTTAGTACAAGAACGGGGTAAATGGGTTCCCGATTTGGTGAGTTAAGAATCTAGGTTCTCAGTTTGGAGGATTAGGTTACTAGGGTCCAAGTTAGGTTAATCTAGTTTTACTAGACACCAGTAAGAAGAACTGGGTAAGACACTAATAGAGAAATTTTGGGCACCACATAAAGGGGACATGAAGGATACAAAATATTTTCAATCAGAAATATAGGTGATAGAGTTCCCAGTTGAGTGGTCCATGAGAGCTTTCTATGATCCATTTATAGGGAGATTAAAAAAAATATGGCCTGATTTAATAATGTACACATGAATCAAGTACCAAAGCCCTTTATGAAACTAGGAGGAGACCCCAAAGGTTCAAAACTATTCATACTTTGATACCTAGATAAAAGGGTTTCCTTTTGGGCTACCTTTGATATTTGTTCATAGTCACTTAATGGGGAATTGGTTGTGGTACCCTGCAAAGGAATTGGGCATCAATATGATAGATTTTGGTTTCCCAATGGGGCCTCTCATGAAAGATCCTTTATAATGGTCTTGGTGATGGATTGGTTGAAGTATTCTAACAATGATACTATTAATTTAAATAAGAAAATACCCTTAATTTACATACTTTAATCCACATTATAGATTTGAAAATCACATAAATTAGATTTTTGGTAGGTCTGGACTTGTATTTATTATTCTCAAATGTCATTAAGGCTTCTATTTCATACATGTACTTCAAATTTTGTGAAAATAGAAGGTGTGGGTGACCTTATATAATAAATAAGAGCTGGGCACCAAAATAACCATAAAAAATACCTTAGGGTTCTTAAATACTTTGAAGAGGGTGCTTGACATGGGTGATAGTAGGGATGATAATGAGGTAAAATATGTCTCTTTAGAATTAATGGTACAAAATGAGGTGGGTCACACACAGTGTTCATGGAACTGGATTTCCAATTGTCTTCTTATAATTTTAAACTTATTTTATACCATGATGGATTGTGTAAATTAATTCTAGGAAAAAATCCAAACAATAAAAATTTACTCTACTAAATTTGATCTAATCAACATAAAGAAGAAAAAAATTATTTGGTAAATATGAATTAGGAACGAAATTTCCAAGGTGTGTATCCTAAAGTCAAGGTATTTTTCACTATTCTAGATGGACCAGATTTTCACAATCTATCCTGAATGAATATTTTTACATTGTTTGGTGCATGGTGTTCAATGTGGGATATACTCACAACCTATAAATAATAGGTCCCATCTATTCATTTTAAAGGCCTTGGATATTAATATATATGAAATCTATCTATTTTCAATGAAATCTAGTGATGAGTTCTTGATTTTTCTTGGAGGATGATCTAGTATTTTAAATGGGTGTGTAAGATAAATATTGAGAGTTGGGAACATGTGATAGGGCATGAGTGGCCAAGGAAATGATATATTTATGAGTTAATATGTCATGGATTATTGGGAATAATGGATTGGTTGTATTCTTCTGGGTTTGAGAAACTAGGAACTATGACTTAGGTGCTGTGAACTGAGCATGCTGAGCAAGGTGAAATTTCAAACTTAATGGAGTATTCACAATCTTATCCCAGAGACTTGTCTTATGACTTCATACTCTCATTCATTTTATAATTTATTTCATTATAATAATTATTATAACTCTATAAAATACATTTTAAACAATATTCATGTCTTTAAAGAAAGTCTATACCATGGCAGCATCTATCTGCATAGAGGAAATGACTAAAAACACTAGGTTTGGAAAAATTAGATACTACAAAACATATATTTCAACTCTTAAAAAATATTATTCCAAACATCACCCATAAATTATATTGTTATACTTTTAACTCATATATAGACATTTTATATTAAGTGATTTTTATATCCCTCATCAAGATTATAATGTTTGGTCTGTTTGGTTTAACCAACACTTGAGTCTGGAGTAGGATAATAATTCAATGAATAGAGAATTTATTGGGGATGCTATTGGGGATCCAACACATATCTTGTGGTATATGAAGGCCACACCTGAAAATTTAAAACTTCAATTGGATCCATATACAAATTTCTATACATTTATCTATAATTAAGACTTTAACAACCAACTCTAATGGTAGAATGAGGGATGATACCATCACCCTAGAGAAAGATTCAAGATAGAGTGGGTGATGATATAATGGGTATAGAAAAATTGTGTAGTGTTTAAGAACTGTATTCAATCCAATATAATATAAAAGGTTTTATTAGTGTTAAAAATATATAACTATAAGAATATAGACATCCTTTTAGGCCTTCTCAGCTGTTAGACCCCTCAAGACAACATTTTCCATGTGGAACATTGAAAGATATGGATCGAATTATGGGATGTGTAAATTATTTTTAGGGAACCAATACTATTAGATATTTATGATGTGTTCCTCCTACCAAAAGCCTCTTGGTTTGATACCAAGCATAAAGTACCACATACTCACTCTCTATTGAAGGAAGCTAAGAAATTCACCACATATGAGACTCTTACTCATATCGATAATAAGTTTGAGAAATGGATGAATGTATCCTTATTTAAACATGATGATTAAATAACTTATAAAAACCTAATTATATGTTTTCCTATGAATAATAGATGAACCCTTGGCACCGATTATCCTAAACTAGATAAAGGTAAATATAAGAGATGGGATTTTAAAGTGAATATAGACACAAAATCCACAGTATATCTATCTGGATTCTTCTTTATGGGGATTATTTGGTATAGGCTTCCGATCTATGATTCACACATGAATCTGATTCTAATGAGGTAAGAATATGATAACCCTCAATACATTAGTTTGGTAGTTACAATTTTGTAATAATATATAGTTTTTTATTTTATATCTATTGGGGAAGTCCCCATTTTGTATTTTTGAATTGTTTTGAGTTCATTATCATTGGATAGTGACACATTTAAAGACGTACAAAATTCACATTACACTCAAGATTCCAAGTTTTATATTCAAGCCTTCTATTCATCCATCTATGACATCTGACCACTACTAATAGAAAATCTAATAGTTTACAAGACTCTTAGGATATGAATTTAGTTCAATTTATTTATAAATGGAAAACAATCAAAAGTAATAGTTATAGATTATTTCCATATAGGATGTAAAAAATGATCATATATAATGTTTCTGTGTGATTTTATTTAATAGGAGAACATCAATTATGATATAAAATGTGATATCTATGCACCCTACTAATTTTATTTTTAATTAAGGTGTATCAAATGTTGGGTTACAACACCATTTATATATACTAGGATAGAATAAAATCCTATGATGGATTAGATTACGTTTTCAATGATGATTAAGGAGGATACCCTAGTAATAATAAACTTCCCTTCCCTAAATAATGGTATTGAGCTAACCATTGACTATGATGATGTGTATATGTAATCTTATCCACACCAATTTTTTTCTATAAAATTTCATTAGTCATAATGAGTTGAATGATATTAAAAAGAGGAAGTTTTATAATTGGAAGCCTCAAAATGGGAAGTCTAAGGAAGAATTATTTTATCATCCAATCTACTAGTACACTTGATCCTCCCAATAATTTATGAATGAGGGACCAATTCATCATGAGACTATAACTAGGTTATCCAGATGGAATGGGAAATATAGTTCTTATCTAATAAGTTATATTTTAGGAAAGAAGTTAATGATAAATTGGGATAAAACTTATATTAGTCTTGATGAAGGGATTAAAACTATCTTCATATGTAATGTTTATATTGAGGTTTTCTATTTTCTCTATAACTAGTTTATTGCTGAGAGGGTTAAAGAAATGTGGAATTAACTCCAAGTTTCATATGATTCTCAAAAATAGGTATTGTGAAATATATTTTTGGAATCACCCTTGAAAATAATATTTTATAATTTAGTTTGTATGTTATTGAGAAAGATACGTTGGTTCCCACTATTGATGACATATTCCCAATCCCTGGAGTTCTATAACTGATAATAGATAACCATTTTAGTGAAAGTGTAGTAATCCAAACTATTGATGAAGAGTGGAATGATTCCCATGAACTCAAATAAGTATGATGAATATTCCATAAGAAAGTTATCTTTAAAATTTAAACTACTTTTTATAAGAAGTGGAACAAAAACCAATAGGGTATCCATAGTACACTAAGGATATAACTTTGATAGGAAGTTATATTGGCTCAACTACCTATATTTAATAGAAAATCTAAAAATAAAATAGAATGAAACAAGATCTAGAGATAAAAGATGCGATCTATACTTCCCTGGTTTTGGGACTATCTAACTAGGAAATAGAACAAGAAAGATGTTTGTTCTTTATCAGGAATGGATAAAGAACAATAATGTCATCTACACATATTCACACCAATAAAATAGGTTTGTTTTATTGTTTTTCATTTTTATTTCTCATTATAAGATTAACATTTCATCATATTATACTTCCGAATTATTTTCCTTTGAGAGGGATCATTTTGATGTTAAACTAGATGATGATGTAGAGGACGAATCCAAGTGGTTAATTAATCTTTCTTTAGTAAATTGGACACCCTAACCCAATCATGATATTTTTTTTATATAATTTATTAATAAATTTAAATAATTATTATTTTTTATTTAACTGCCTATAAATCAAGTGATAAAGATGAAGAGAAATAGGAGGGTCATGGTATATAGAGACTATATATTGTTGAGGTGGTGGCCTCAATTGTGAGGAGAGATATATTGATGTTTCAAGACATACCTATCATTATCACCAATGAGGCTATGATCTATAAGGTTTATGTCCGAGTCATTGATAATGATTCCATGGTCATGGAATTACTCATAACATGTATGGTTCATTTGATTCAAGTAGAGGAAGCATTAGATGATGATTTGTCAAGCACTTCTGGTGACTTGAAAGTATAAGCATTCTGTATTTCATTTTGAAATATCAATGAAACATTGTGAATATTTTTGACCTCTTATGGTAATAGGTTCTACATGAGATGAAATACTAACATTTATTTAATAATGTTTAAGGGAGATTATGGGAAAAAATACCCTATATAATTTGATGCCTTATAAAGAACTTCTAGTAGCACTAACTAAGAATTTTTGTGGAGGTTTTTATATTGAGATACAATGAGCACCAAAGAAAATAAATAGGTGGTAGATAAATAGATCATCTCCCTTACCCAATAGGATGCAACAACTAGATAGGATTCAATAAGAACAATGGGTGTTGTCATTAATCCATCCAATTTTGTAACAACTATTGGAGGAGTTGATAATTCTTATAGGGGATGTATATAATAAAACTATAAATCTTTAATTCTAATATCAATATAATGATGCATATGTATTCTATGACTAGTCATAGTAATACCATCTATAGAAACATAGTGCGAATAAAATAGAGTATTAATCCAGTTTCCTCAGCATCATATATTTTATAGAACATATAAAATGTTGAGTTAATGTTTAAATTAAGTGAATTAGTGATGGATTACATTCTAGTCTCCCTAAAAGGATTTAGTTAAATACCATGGTCATAGGAACCCCAACAGTCCATGAGACAACTGGTTTGGAAATAAATCCATATATTTACCCATGATACTAATGTGGGAGAACTACACCACTAATTAACTGAATCGAGTACATGTTCATCACTATAGGTTATTATGGGTTTGGATATAGATATATCTATGTTATTATGAAAAAACTATTAATTAGTTGGTGTAGAACAATAAAAACTAACTAAATCATAAAAGGGATTATAATAGTTTTTTAACCATATATCTTAGGTTAATTGATCTTTAAGGGATCCTGGGTAAGCTACGATGGTGTTTAGGGATCAATAATTTTCTCCCAAATGGGTATATTTGAAAAATCACTTCATCTAATAGAAAGTTGAATTGAGGAGAAGGTAAGAAAATATGAAAGTCTTACTAAAGTGGTTGATAATGGGGTATAAGATACTTTCATATGGAATTTTGGGATATTTTTAGAGGTGGTATACTCTATAATGTTGTATTAACTTTGTTATACAATTAAAAACTCAGAGTGATCAATGATTAAGTTTTGATAATTGATAGAAATATTATTATATAGGTTCATTAATATAATTTCCTTCTCTTATTTTGTAACCAATTTGGAAGAATATCTATGTCAGTTTATGTTCATATATTTTTATTAATGAATGAAAAACCTTTCTTCATAAAATGATTTTGATTCCCTGACTTCCAACTTTATTTTACCTATTGATTCTTGATGATCCTTGAAATTCACAAAGGGTAACATCATAACAATCTAATATTTCCATGTATTACATGGAAATGGATATAGTAAATCATAATTTCAAAACATATGAGTCCATTATGAGTTTTTCAATCAATAAATTATCTTCAATGTATGTTTCCTTAGAAAATTTTTGAGAAGTTGGGTATATAAAAAAATAACATCACTATAAGTGAGGGAAAGTTTGTGGGACAAAAGACTTCAATATTTAATTTACTCTAGAAAAATACTCTTATAAAAATATATGATAGATAGAGATGTGGCGTGATTATAATCATTATAATACAGATTTATCCCATTTGAATATGGAGCTTGAATTCCTCCTGAAATTATAGTGTTATATGGAAATATGTAATATATATATGTGAAAAATGTACCATCATCAAAATGAAATTCTAGTATATAAAAATAAAAGATACTGAATGAATTTAGGTAATGAAAATTATTAAGAGTGTTTTCATGGGAGAATCAATGATCAAGATGGCTCAAGTACCCTTACATTACATCTTCAAAAATTTTATAAAATATTCTTATTGAATATGGGTGTGGAATAGATAGATGTTTTAACTTTTTCTTATTTTGATAGACCCAATGAGAATATATTTAAATTTTATTATAATTAATGGAGGTACCTAAAATATTTATGAAATTTATTTTCATCCAAATGTCTTATATAATCCATAAAAGTGGAGATTTTTTGCAATAAAAAAACTCAATTTTTTCTTAGGGTACCCTTTGTGGGTATTCAACACGACATATTTTATGACTTTTCATTTATTTTAAATGATTTAATATTTCCTAAGTTATACTAGGTTCATTAATAGTGAGTGGAGACTCCAATTTTGGAAAATATTCCATTTGAGTTGTTTTAACATGGCGAGTACCATGTGTTATTCCTTTGGAATATTAATTTCTTGAAATATAAAACAATGAAACTATTATTTAATGTTGAACAACATAGAAAAAATGGGGCCGAATCTTAAGTCCATATGACTTTGGCCAAAGGATAAGACAATCTGTATAGTAATTATGGAAAGTTAAACAAGATGTGAATTGACAACCCCATAAAGATATAGAAAAACTCAAGGATATGTGCAAAAAGATTAATGTCAAGATTCTTGTACCAATATGGGGATTGTTTTAGGACAAATAAATCCCAAAAAGTGGGATGAGGTTGTATGTTTAATATAGGGGAAATGCTAAATCATTGTGAATGAGTAAGGGCCCATATAAGTATATATGTCTTTGAGGAAAGGTGTATGTCGTTTTGGTCAACGTGACTAGAATAGTACTGAGAAGTGTCTATAGTCATACATCATTAACTAATAGGGAGGCTACACATATGGAAGTAATGGAGGAATTTACCAAACATCAATGATGAATCCAACAACAATATGAGAAACCATGTGTAGAAGATGGTGAATGAATTTTAAATTCATAGTTATTAGACCAAGGAGGTAGTGGGTTATAGATATTCAAATGGTGTTCAATATTTAAAAGTTATCTAACACATTTAAATAGGTAATGAAGGTGACATAAATAATATCTCAAATTATCTGAATCAAGAAGTTATGAAATTCTATAATCATGTTGTTCATGATTGCTGATGAAATTGGAATAACTAGTTTTATGGTTGCATTTTTGAGGAAAAATGGGGTTAGATGATCTATCAGTTAGGAAAAAAAATTCCTCTTATTAAAATGATAGATATGTGGCAAGAATTTAATTACTAGACAAAGGGGTGCTTTTTGGAATTAGATATTATCATATCTGTGGTTTCTTTTAGAGGTATTTTCACTTTTATTTTGGTCTTATTTTGTGGAATAGATTTAATGGGAGTTTTGGTGAAACAATGGAAATTTTTGAACCCTATAGTAGGTGGATCACAATTCACGCAAAGTTAGTAGATTATGTTCACTTTCCCAAAAGATACCGTGCACCCTAGACAACGAGACTACCCAGGCTGAATGGACTACCACACATGCATGAAACTAACCATGCACCCAAACTAATGGATCCGTTAAAGATGAATAGTTAAATACATGGGTGTACATCCCTCCCATAGAGACCATGTAGAATCATTATTATTTGTAAGGGGGTTCCACATGGCTCTTGCATAGTATGGAAAACCGTGTGGCCAAACCATACAACCTACACATACCACTAAAAATTGTAAAAATTCATATTCTACCCTCCTCTAATTTTAACCCCAAATCCACTCTAACTCACCCCATTTTACCTCCCACTCCCTAGGCATAACACCCTCTATTTTATCCCTTGGACCTCATTTCCTTTGTGGTTTTTGTGAGGATTCTTTAAGAAATCATTGAGTAAGTCTCTCATCTTATTATTTATTATTGGTTTCTTATTACCTATTTCTTTGTTTCTTCCTCCTCTAGTAGACTGGTTTTGCTAAAGTGGGTTGATCCTTTGTTCTTTAGATTTTATATTAATGTTTATGTTGTGACTTTTTCTTTCCAGGGTCTCTTTATGGTGCATTTGTGGTTTTCTACCATTTTTTAGAAGTATATAAGATTGAGGTAGGTGATTAAACACTTTAGCATTGTTGGATGATTTTAGTATTCTTTATATGATTTATAAATGAGTTCTATGGATTGTTTGGGTGGTGCGAATGGTTCTTTCAAATATTTTTGGTGTGTGTATGGGTTGAAAGATGATTTTCCCAAATGAAAATGGCAGTCTTCCATGGATATTTCTAATGTTATTTATCTGTGTGTAAGTAGTGGTTCATATGAAATATGAGACAAATTTAAGAATAAAAGGAGTCATTGGTAACAAGGTTGGGAAGACTACATCTAGTATGCTAGGTGTTCTAGTTGGGATGAGTCCTAGTTCCTTTAGTAGGATTGATGCTATAAAACTCACTAAACATGTGATGATGGCCGGAGACCATTAGAAATTAGGATGTAATCTAATATAGTGGATTGTTCAAGAGGGCACTGTGTGTTGCAGTTTTTAAGACATATCAGCAAGGTACATGGATCCTAGGACCCCACTAATCCTCGTACATTAGGGATTACCCACGGTGCTCATTTTATATAATTCTATGCTTATCTCTTGGTTAATGCCGCATTCACTTTCCATTTCCTATTTTAAATAATGTTTGAATTGATATTTTTTCCTTAATTTTCCTAAAAATATAATCTTGTTTTTTCTTATGATGTTATAGCATGGAATCTATTTGAGTGATATCCTACTGGGCATTAGCTCACACCCTTTATACACCCTTGTGTGTATGTATACCTTTTCATGTTTGACCCAGGTAAAGGAAAGATGTAACATGATGGTGATGATAGACATTGATTCTAGTGGTCTCTCACTTTTAGATGTTAGTGGTGGTGACATGATTGAGTCAAACTTCTTTTTTCATGGAGATTTTGATAGTTTTGTTGGTTCCCCTCACCATTTTAGTATTTTATTTTTTGGTTAAAAGTGTAAGTGGTTTAACTTGTATTAGTTCTATTTCATTTGGATATGATTATTGATGATGTGGTGATTTTTGTCTTGTTGGTTTTTATTGTTAATTTTTATGCATAAAATATTTTCCAAAGATGATGTCTTGGGTAGAGAAGCAACACCCATTTTTATTTTCTAATCAGGAATTAGGATGAATTTCCAAGGGTGGAAAGATTTCTTGGTGGGGCTAATTGTCACATCCATAGTTTATTTTTGAGGTATTTTCTATTTTTATTTTTTTTCTTATATTTATTTCATATTTTTCCTGGGTGTTTTTATGAAAAATTTAATTTTTTGGACCCAAAAGAATGTGGCACACAGTTGGTGCATGGTTAGTAGAAACATGCTCTATCCTAAAGGAGACCGTACACCTTGGTTAGTGGGACTATCCTGGATACACAGCCTACCATACGAGCTTGAGAATGTCCATAAACCCAAACTAGTGGATCTATCAGAGGTTCATGGTCAACCGTATGAGTGAACTCCCTTCCCAAGGAGACCGTTCAACCTTTTTTCCTTTGGAAGGTGGTGCCACATGACTTTCACATGATTTGAAAAACTATGTGACCAAACCATGTGGCCCACCTATAACTTTAAAAAGTATGAAATTACTATTCTTTCGTCCACAAATTTTAACCCCTAATCTACCCTAACTCACCCTATTTAACCTCCCACACACACTAAGAATGTCTTATGTCCCTCTTTTCTCCCTTTTAACTCATTTTCTTGGTGTTTTTGGTGGATTTCTTTAGGAAATCATCAATTAAGTACCTCCTCTTCTTGTTTTTTCTTTCTTCTTGGTTTCTTGTTCCCTATTTCTTTCTTTATTCCTCATCAAATTGATTGGTTACCCTAAACTGGATTGAATCTTAGTTCTTTCAATTCGATCTAGATTTTTATGTTGTTCCTTTTCCTTTATAGTTCCTCCTTTTGGTACGATTGTGATTTTCTATCAGTTTCTGGAAGTTTCCAAACTCTAGGTAGGTGATTACCTGATTTAGCATTGTTGGATGATTTTAATATTCTAGATATGATTTATAAATGAGTTTTATGGATTTTTTTGGTTGGTGAAAATGGTGTTTTCAAAAGGTTTTGGTGTGTGTATGTGTTGAATGATGATTTTCCCAAATGAAAATGGTTGTATTATATGGGTGTTTCTAATGTTGGAGGAATGTGTGTGTGTGTAAGTCATCATTCATATGACATATGAGATGGATTTAAGAAAAAAGGGAGTCCTTGTTAACTAGGTTGGGCTGGCTTGGTCTAGTACGCTAGGCGGTCCGGCCAGGCCAAGGATTGGTTCCCCTAGTACGATTGATGCTACAACACTAAGTAAACATGTAATGATGATTGGAGACCACTGGAACTTGGGATGAATTCCCCTCTAGTGTTTAGTTCATGAGGATGTTGTGGGTTGTTGTTTTTAATCCATATTACTGAGGTAAGAGGATCCTAGGACCCCACTAATCCTAATACCCTAGGGATTTCCCATAGTAATTTTTTATATGATTATATGCTTATAGATTAGTTACTGTTTCATTTACATTATATTCTCAATGTTAAGGTTTGTTTCATTAGAAATATTTTCCTTTATTTTTCATAAAACCAGTTTGTTAATTTTTCTTAGGATGTTATAGAATGGAATCTCTTTGGGTGATATCCTACTGGGCATTGGATCACAACCTACATACACCCTTGGATGTATGTAGACCTTGTCATGTTTGACCCAAGTAAATGAAATATTTTCCATGGTGTTGATGGAAGAACCAGTTGCTAGGGATCACTCCCTTACAGATGTTGGTTCTTGTGGAATGATAGATTTGACCCTCCTGTTTCATGTAGATTTTTATAGTGTAGTTGGTTCCCCTCCCCAATCAGGTATTTTGGTTTTTGGTTAAATATTTAAAAGGTTTTACTTGTGTTAGTTATATTTATTTTGTATATGGTTATTGATGATATGTTGACATTTTATTCTTTATAAATGTTTATGGTTAGTTATTATGGGTTAAATCATCCCCAAAGGTGATGTTTGATGCCCATGAACTAGTTTCTAGCCTATGAGAATTAGGAATACCTTTTGGTCTATACCAAAGGACAAGCCAGGTGTTATGTTGGATGGCAGGCTAGCCTGGTTCATAAAAGATACTCTTGTTACCAATAAACATAAATATTTTGTGATTATTTCAAAAACTAAGATTCCAAGTGTGTATTATGAGAATTTTTTCTTAATAGGATTATTTAAAACCATGGTTAGTCCATTATGGGATGTTGAGGGGGAGTAAATGTAACATCCAAGAAATTATAGACATAGTTTTTTATGAAAGTATTTTATTAAATGGGCTGTTAAAAAAGACTAACAACAATAATTTTCTTGACAGAATATTATTTAAGAATAATGACTAAAATAATGTGTTTTGATTAATTTAGTTATAAGTTAATATTATTATAGTTTATAGTTTTTAAGTTCGTTTTAAAGTAATATGGTAATAGGGTATTATTTTGTCTATAATATTGTTTGATAATTATTTAATAAAATGAGTAAAATTCTTGATATGAATAAATGTGTATAATAAAAATATGGTTTGAGTGAGATTATAATTTGTCACTTTAGTTTTCAAAAAATGTTATATGATTTTTGAAATATGGAGTTATTATTAATAATTATATTTTATAGTTAAAAACCATAAACTATGACTTAATAAAATCATTTATCAAGTGATTTTAAATACATAATTTTAAGTGATATAACTTTTAATTTAAGATAATTAAAACCTTAACTCAATTATAATTTTGTTTTTACAATTGGGGAATATAATATTTAGTATTAGTAAATGATAAAATTTAATTTTAATTTTAATTTTTTTGTTATTACTATTTTCAATATACATATATATATATAATTGAAATTGTATTTGAATTATAATCATAATCTTTTTTCTAAAAACACAACTTTTTATTTTGAAGTTATTATATATATATATATTATAATGATATTGATATATATATATTTGTATATATATATATTAATATCCAATTTAGTCAAAAAAACAAAATATAAAAACATGATAATGTGTTAAAAGTTATAAAATAATAACTTTTTTAAAGAGAATATAGAAAGGAGTTTAGGGTTTATGTAGTAGTAGGGTGCATAGTTCGAATATGCATGTCACGCTCGACCTTTGGATGAGGGATATGAGTCCAAGTTCAGCAGAGCCATGGCATCAAGCATGGCCAAGATGTAGTCCGTGTCGAGGGAGAGTAGATTCTTAGAGGAGTATAAGACATGGTGGTGATGTTGTTCGAGGTACAACATACAGTTTCCGAACTAACCCTATCCGGGAAGGTTTCCTTGACTGCAGTGAGGAAGTAGACCGATGCCAATGAAGGAGATCATAGTTTCATGGTTGACCTATATTAGGGTTCTTTTGTCTATTTAGAATTTGGTCTATTATTAGTCTTCATGAAAGGTAGATTTTTTATCTCTGTTTTTCTATTTCGATATTCTAGATCTAGGGTCTTGTTGTAGAATATTGTTGTTGATCCTTTTTTGTGGATTGTTTCGTCTGTTTCCTTGACTTTCTTTTACCTATCACCATTGATTGTCTATTTTTTCATGTTGTTTAAATCTTCTATGTGATCTTATTTGCTGTGTCGTTTATAAACATTTATGATTATTTACTGCTAAGCTTTAATCAACTTGCATTTTGTTCATTAAATTCAATGTATCCCAATGTTCACTGAATTGTATATTGAATCCTCCATCTTTTGATCCCCAACTTAACTCTAAACATTGTTTGGTTCTGCAATGTGTGGAAACAACTATATTTCAAAAGCTTCTCACACACTCATTCACTTTTATAAGAATAAATACTATATAAACATTAATATGGAAGTTTATAAAAGGTTTCTTTTCTACCCATAAGTGGATACAATTTGGAGTTCTATACACCTTGTTAACTCTCTGCTCAAGTACTACATGTCCTACACATGGGTGTTGAAAATCCTTCGTGTGTCAATTAAAACTGAGGTCCTTCAATAGCCTTCTACAGTTCAAATTCATGAGGTTAGGGATACATATTTGTCTATCTATTTTTGAATCTTATTGTTTGTAAGGGATTCAATATTTATTTTTGTGCTAAAATATATTTTGAGTGATTACCATTATTTTAAAACCTTCAATTCAAGAATTTATAATTTTGATTTGTTATATTCATATTAAATCCATGTTTTCTACAAAAGTGGTTCCCAAATTTATATATTTATAATTTAAATTCATGATAAATATATATGTATATAAATATATGTATGTGATTTCAAGTTCATTATACATTAATATATATAAGTATTTATAATTATTAATGATTAATTGCATTAGAGTAACGTAAATAGGTGAAATAGATGTATATATGTGTATATAATATACAATTCAAATTATATATATATATGTGCGTGTATATAAATATCGATATATTAGTGCATGATTTGGAAATCTCAAAAAAATAATGTATGGGTATAGGCTAAAATAAATATCAAGAATTTGTACAGGACCTTATTTTTAATTTCCTTATGGATGGAATGGTTATAGTTATATTTATAATTTTATATTAATTTTATAATTTTTATCATCCTATTTATGAAAAAGTGTGCATACTATATCATTGCATTATATTAAAATTAAGGTCACTGCATCTGCATATAAACATGGATATGCAATGTGCACTACATTGACACCCGTTACATTTGTAATGTGTTTATAGTTTTTAATTTAAATTTTATGTTTCAATTTCAAAAGTGTTAATAAGTTCATTGATGTGATTGGAAGTATTTTAAATGTTTCCTTTAAATTTTCATAACTAATAATTATGATCAATTGTGAAAAATGTATTTCATAGAATAAGGACTGAATACCTGGATAGCTTCATGCGAAGCCTATGTGGAAGAAGTTATGGTTGTAAGAAAACTTGTAAGTGAGGGAATAAAAGTTCATATATTTATATAAATATAATTATTTATAAATAGGAAGGTGTATTTTAAAGCAGTGACATTTTTTCAAAATTGAGAACTCCAGAGAATATATATATATATAAATCAAGCTTAAAAATGTTTTTTATAAAAGCTGGTGCTTGATTGCTATAAATATGGAAGGTCATTGGGGAGTGAACTCGTCCTTCGCTAAGTGGGTTGGCCCAGATAGCCTTTAGCAATCCAAGTGACCTCAGAATAGTGTTTTGTTTTCAAAATAATTTAAATTGTTTTTAGAAAGACACTGGATTATTTTTAAAGAAATTTTGAACATAAGTAGATTCTAAAACGATCTAGTATTTTTAAACCATAAGTAATTTCAAATAGTATTTTAAAAAGGATATTTCTCTATTTATTTATTAGATTATTTTCAAAGAATATTTTCAAAATAAATTTTCAATGGTTTTTTTAAACCCCATATTGGGCATATTTAATGCTCACACCTTGTTTTTAATTATTTTTCAGAGGACCAACAAAGTTTTACAAAGGAATTATCTTAACTTTCCGAGTTAGCGCACATCGAGTTTTTGTTCTTTTTTTTTATTTTGATGCAAGTCTGATATTTTTTTGGCATGTATCTGATTCTCCAGAACCTAGAACGGTAAAAGGTCTTATGATATGTACAGTTTAAGGCTGGGTCCTTATAATTGATATCAGAGGAATGATCTAGTTAAATTTGGAGATTATATGTTTTCATCTAAGTTGAATAGTTTAGAAGTCTAGTAGTCCTAGTTTTCTTAATTTTGAATATGTAAATTCAGAATTTTTTTAGTTTGAAAAATGAATTGTGAGGATGAAATTATTTTAAGAGGGGAATAATTTAACAACATAGAAATTCTAAACACATTTTTTTATGAAATTATTTTATTAAATGGATTATTAATACAAACTAATAACAATAATTTTCTTGAGACAATATTTTATAAGAATAATGACTGAAATAATGTGTTTTGATTAATTTATTTATAAGTTAATATAATTATTTTTATAGTTTTTAAGTTCATTTTAAAGTAATACTGTAATAATGTATTATTTTCTATAAAATATTGTTTAATAATTATTTAATAAAATGAGTAAATTTCTAGATATCAATAAATAGGTATAATAAAATTATGGTTTGAGTGAGAATATAATATATCACTTTAGTTTTCAAAAAATTTGATATGATTTTTGAAATATGAGGTTATTCTTAATAATTATATTTTATAGTTAAAAACCATAAAAATATGACTTAATAAAATCATTTATGAAGTTATTTTATATACATAATTTTAAGGGGTTTTCATTTCAATTTAAGATAATTAAAACCTTAATAAAATAATAAGTTTTTTAATAATTGGGGAATACATTATTTAGTAACAATAAATGATAAAATTTTATTTACTTAAAAAAAACATTATTACTATTTTCATTATAAATATATGTATATTATTGAAATTTTATTTGAAAAATAATCATAATTGTTTTTTTAAAACAATACTTTTTATTTTGAAGTTATTATATATATATATACTATAATGATATTGATATATATATGTTAATATCTGATTTAGCTAAAATAAACAAAACAATATTCAAAAGTGATAATATGTTAAAATTTTTATAAGAATAATTTTTTAAAGAGAAGAGAGAAAGGGATTTATGTTTCGTGAAGTAGTAGGGTGAACCATTCAGGTATATAGGTGATGCTTGGCCTTCAGAGGAGGGAGATGAGGACAAGTTTAGTAGAGCCATGGCATCAATAGGGGCCAAACTGTGGTATGTGTCGAGGGTGATAAACTTCTTTCGAAGTTGTGTTAGCGATGCCAAACGAGGTATGACATACGATTTCCAAACTATCCCAATCCGGGACGGTTTCCTTGACCGCAACGAGGAAGGAGACCAATGCCAGTGATGGAGATCAGAGTTGCATTGTCGACCTCGATTAGGGATCTTTTTTCAGTTTAGAATTCAACATATTCTTAGTCTTCACGTAAGGTAGGTTTTTGATCTCGGTTGTTTTGTTTCGATTCTAGATCTAGGGTCTTATTTTCGAATCTTACTATCGATATATTTTTTTGGATTATTTCATCTATTTTCTTGACTCTCTTTTACTTATCTCCATCAGTTGTCCATTTTTTCAGATTGTTTCAATATTCTATGTGATCCTGTTTTCTGTGTAGTTTATCAACATTTATGCTACATTACTGTGAATCATTAATCCACTTGCATTTTTTTCTTTAAATTCCACATATCCTTGTCTTCATTGAATTGTATATTGCATCCTCTTTCTTTTGATCCCCAACTTAATCCCAACATGTTTTTTGGGTCTGTGATGCATGGCCACAACTATATTTCAAAATCTACTCACACACTCATTCATTTTTATAAGAATAAATATTATATAAACATTAAGATGGAAGTTTTTAAAATGTTTATTTTTCCCCTTATGTGGATAAAATTTGGAGTGCTATGTGCCTTGTTCACTCTCTGCACATGTACTACATATCCAACACATGGGTGTTGAACACCCTTCATGTGTCAATTAAAACTGAGGTCCTTCGATAGCCTTCAAGGGTTCAAATTCATGAGGTAAGGGATACATATTTTTTTATCTATTTTTGAATATTATTATTTGTAGGGGATTAAATATTTATTTTTGTGCTAAAATTTATTTTGAGTGATTACCGTTATTTTAAAACCTTTAATTCAAGAATTTATAATTTGGATTTGTTATATTCATCTTAAATACCTGTTTTATACACAAGTGGTTCCAAAATTTACATATTTAGAAATTAAATTCAAGATAAATGTATATTTATATAAATATATGTATGTGATTTTGGTTATTCATACATGAATGTATATAAGTATTTCTATGTATTAAGGACAAATTGCATTGAAGTAATGTAAATGGGTGTAATAGATATATATTTGTGTATATAATATACAATTCAAATAATTCATATATATTTATATATATGTGTGTGTGTGTATTAAAATATTAGTGAATGATTTGGAAAGAGAAAACAAATAATGTATGTGTATGGGCTAAAATTAATATCAATCATTTTTATTGGACCTTATTTTCAATTTCCTCATGGATGGAATGTTTATAGTTATATTTATAATTTTATATTAATTTTTTAATTTTTATCATCCCATTTCTGAAAATGTGCATATACCATATCATTGCATTATATTAACATTAAGGCTTCCACATCTGCATATAAACATGAACATGCATTGTGCACTAGATCGACACCCGTTACATTTGTAATGTGTTCATATTTTTCAATTTAAATTTTATGGTTTAATTTCGAAAGTGTTAATAAGTGAATGGATATGATTGAAAGTATTTTAAATGTTTCATTTACATTTTCATAACTAATAATTATGATCAATTGTGACAAATGTATTTCATGGAAAAAGGATTGAATACCTGGATAGTTTCATGCAAAGCCTATGTGGTAGATGTTTTGGTTGTAACCAAACTTGTAAGTGAGGAAATGGAAGTTAATGTATTTATATAAATATAATTATTTATTAATATGATTGTTTATTTTAAAGCAATGACAAGTTTTCAAAATTGAGAACTCTTGTGAATATATATATATATATATAAAATCTTAAAAATTATTTTCATAAAAGCTGGTGCTTGATCGTTGTAAATATGGAAGATCATTGGGGAGTGAAATCATCCTTCACTAAGTGGGTAGGCCTAGATAGCCTTTAGCGATCCAAGTGACCTTATAATAGTGTTTTGTTCTCAAAATCGTGTATACTATTTTCAGAAAAGCACTAGATTATTTTTTAGAAATGTTGAACTTAAGTAGATTCTAAAATGATCTCGTATTTTTAAACCATAAGTAATTTCAAATATTATTTTAAATAGGATATTTCTCTATTTATTTATTAAATTATTTTCAAATAGTATTTTCAAAAGTATATATAAGCTTTTTTTAAACCCCTTACTAGGAATATTTAATTCTCACCCCTTGTTTTTAATTATTTTTCATAGGATCAACATAGTTCTCTATAGGAATTAGCTTACTTGTGGAGTTAGCGCACACCATGTTTTTGTTCGATTTTTTATATTGATGAAACTCTGATATTTTGTAAGAATGTATCTAATTCTTCATAACCTAGATCAATAAAAGGTCATATGCTATGTATTGTTTCAGGCTGGGTCCTTATAGTAAAAGTGGACGATGATTTATAGCTTGGAAAGAGAAAATTGGTTTGAACATCATTATATGTGTGGAAATAATATGAATTAACTGAAACATAGTTTTGAGAAGAATATATCTTGTCATAATGTAGATTGGAATATAGAAAGATCCAATTTGATTTGGGAGACCAAATTCTAGGAGGTATTTGATTATGATGAAAATTATGGTCAGGTCTAAGTTAGGTTATGTAGATATCAAATTGTTTCCTAAGTTGAAAAGAATAAAGACACATATGTTTTTTATAAAATGGGATATATATAAATATAATTCTTTTTTAGGGGATATGATATTGGATCCATCCTATTGAATGGACACAAAAGAACCTTACATAGATGTGAGTTCTCAAACACCATGATGAAGTAAGGGATTGAAATTGATAATATATATGATTAAACCCAATTAGAGACTTCTAGACATTAGTGAATATGCTAAAATAACAATAATCAATCCACACACTGTTCTTGGATGGTATTTTCACATATTTAGAAGAAGGTACATGGTAGTAAAATGGATGGTTATCCTATTGAAATAAGTAATACAAACCAATTTGAATGAAGTCACAATAACAAGATAAAATTTAATGATTTTATCTTAATTCAAGTCCATGAGAGGACCCAATGTGAATGAGGTGAAATAATTGGTAAATTTTAAGAATGTTACTTAGAAGGATAATGTATATGGATGGGATTGAGATAGATATTCCATACATCACTACATATCCTAAAATAAATGGAATCAAAACACATGTAGTAATTAGTAGGGGAATATTCATTCAAATATAGGATAGAACGAGAAGTAGATCCATGGTTATCCGAAGGATTATAAATTTTTTATTATGAATAAAGTTTCCTAATGTATTTACATGGTAGAAAACTCAATGAGAATGTAAATAACACAACCAAATAGTGCTTGAATAAATGTCAAATTTGGGGATTTGTATAAGATAAGGGATCTGAATATCACTACATATTCTATGATTAGAGAAATCAATACACATGCAGTTTATATTATCTATATGTATAGATCCAACCCATGAGCTAGGGAAATGTGTAGTAGCTTTGTCCCAATGCCAGGATATTGTGGTAAATCCTTCATGAATTGGTAAGAGAAGTGCTTGGATTAATGTGTTAGGATTTGAAATTGAACTTGGGTAGAGATATACACGTGTTAGTAAATATCCTAAAATTATAGTAATAATGTATTACATGGTTATTAAAAATGACAATGTCTTATATAAAGCTCATGTGGATGATAAAATAAGAGATTTTGAATGGTTTCATATTAGAGTCAAGTTAGTGGATAAAAATTAACTTAAATTGATGAAGTTTTAAACCCTAGGATAAAGTAAGAATTTAATAGATATAATATTTTTTGTTTATCCTAAAATAAATGATTTTAAATCACTACTTATCTTGAAATGGTATGAATCAATCCACAAATAGTTCTTAATATAGCATGGTTTTATTCTAGTGTAGTTTCTAAAGAGGAAACCTGATATTAATGCGAAAAACTATACACTAGGATAGTGTAGAGGATTAGGTGGGAAATATATTTTCATCTTGGACTAGAATAAGAGATATGATGATCACTATTTGTTCTATTATATTAGAAATAAATCCATATATATTTCAAGAGAGTGAGTCTTTATATAGATCTATCTCATTAATAGGTGATAATAAGATAGTCTCATCTTAGTGTAGTGTTTTTGGTGAAGACCTATAATGTGAATAGGTAAACCTGTACACTAGGAAATATTACATGGATCAATATAATACATAAGGAAACTAAATCATATATTTTATAAAACTATAATCAGTTTAACGTCATATAAGATATACCATGCATTATGTAGTTTTGAATCATGTCATAAGGAATCAAGTGTTGTGTAGTTAAGGTTTATAGGATAAGGACCTTAAATTATTTCTATTTATGGTTATATAACTTCTAATATCTCTAAGTAGTTTAGAGGAATGAATAATAGATCTTTATAACCTCAAAGAGAATTTATTAAAATTATTTCTTAATAAATATTATGTTGCAGGTATGTGTGATGTACTCTCAATCCATTATAATTAGCGAGTAAGATCCATTGGATTAGAACTTGTGTATAGAATAATGTCCTTTTAACTTTTTATTATTCTTAAATGGTTTAATAAAAGTTATTACAAGAGCTAAGAAAGTTAGTTTTAGTTATATTTATATTAATGAGAGGTGGCATGCCTTCTTATTGAATTCCCACAAGCCATGATTTGGATGAATCTTGTGGGTTTTTAGTGTGTATAAAATTTTATTATCAATTAACTCCAACCCATCCCTCCATTTATAAGACTACTATTATTTCGACATTTGATCACATATGGTGATTCAATGTGAGTGTAACTCTACTCCAATTATCTATAATTCCTTTTTCCTACTCATTATAGAGTGAGTGGATGCCTATACAGTAGTATATTTTATTTTATGATAATACCATAGAGAATACATGAAATTATCTATAAAATAAACCCTATCTTTATCCACCATATTCTGATGGATATTTTATATAAATTGATGAGGACCTAAATCAATCCATTTTGCACTACTTGATAATATGATGAATGGTTGGACTAAATATTATATTACCAATACAACATATTTCATTAAAAATCATATAAACTAGTGTATAATTATATAAATATTATATAAGAGACTAAAAATCTTATAATGACATTGGAATTTAGAAAATTTATTAATTTTGTTTTGACTTACCTAAGGGGAACTAATTTGGCCCATTTTGAGAAGAAGTTGATGGTATTAAGAATGAAGTTATACTACCTTGATAAAGATGGAGGGTAGGGAACCATTATATATATCCATTAAATTGGATAAGAGTATTCAATGGTGAGTAAAAAATATTATGGTTGGTGAATAAATTTGGAATGTATCTAAAAATATTATAGATTCTTTATAAATTCTATGTTAATCTATGTCAATGATGTCCAGAATTATCGTAGTATTATAATTTGGGGGAATAGGTTGGATATTGACAAGTTGGTGCCATATATAGCTACATGTAATTCCTATATAATAACGTGGTTATCCTCTTCTACAATTCACCTAAATAGGGCCCCATTGAATCATTTCTTATATAAAACCTTCAATAAATTAGGGTTATTGTAAAGGATGAACATTTCCTTCCACTTGTGGATATATTCCTCCATAGTTCGATTTGGTAGGACAAACCCACTTTGGATGTAGTCTACCATGGTATTATTCTATCCAATTATACCATCAGGTGGTGAAGGTAAGATATTAATTTGTCTTAGATGTAAATTACTTCCAATATATCTTCCAATTTTTATTTTTAAATGGAGAGGAAACCCTATGATAAATCTTATAAATGACCATCTCATCATAGTATTCATTGTACTAGGATATAAATGCATTGTATAGTGCATTGAAATATTAATTATGTTAATTTTGAATACAATATAGATTTTTTATGAGGGTAATTACACCATCAGCCCTTATATATAATCATTTAACGGAATCAACTCTTCCTTATTGATTTTTAAGTCACCATTTATTTTCAAGCTCACAAAATATGAATCACCCTTGATGATTAATTTTTTAACTGGTATTTTTAGGGAATGTTCAAATCCTAAAATAATGGCCAAATATTATATCTCATTATTGTTATATACTTATAATATTAGTAAAGTATTTTTTAGAACTACATTAATTTCGGAGATAGACACAATCCACCGACCAAACCTATAGAGTTTCGAGTTTTCTGTCCTTCTTCTTGGATGGATTACAGAGTCATAATCAAAGTATATTTCCGATTTTTGTGAGGTTTCATGATTTGATGATAACCATTCATAAATAAGTTTCATTTTAAATGATGATTTTCTTAGATAGGGTGGGTAATTATGAAATCTATAATCTCTTACCCCTAAATATTTTTTTGGTGGCATGAATTGAATTTAAAACTGTTATAGAATGATTTTCTAGTGTACTAAGCACACTGTTAGCATTGTAAAAAAATTATAAACTTGAGTGGATCGACATGAGAAATTTTGTGGAACTCATGCTGTAGGAAACATTGTCTCAAATTAAATAATTCATAAACTAACTCAAGATAGTTCTTTTTTGACATCTAAATATCAAGTTTCACTATTAAACATTGTAATTATTAGATAATTTATATTATTATTCACACTCATATTATTGTTCTGAGTATTGTGGGAGCTAAGAGATATTTCTAAATCTTCCATATATATTATGACAAGAATTCCATCTACTAGTGGCATGGAGACTTTTGGGTGTATGAGGTACTATTTTAGATTATTAAAGGATTTATATCACTATTTATCATAGTAACAGGTGGCCTATTTCTTAATGAATTTCATGATGGTAAAACAATCTTTGATGAGATTGGATATAAAGTTCCCTATGTAATCTTTGAACCTCTATGATCCTCTTAATTACTTTAGGTTTTGGGGAGGAGGCAAATGAAATTACACTTTGTATTTCTTATGGTCAACTTTATTCTATGATGGTGTATGGTGATAGAGAGTAATTTTACTATTATTACACTAAAATTACATTTATGTGGGTTTATATTTATGTTTATTTATAATTTTTTCTGAAAATTTCCTCAATATAAGAAAGTTGATAATAAAATTGTGGAGATTTGACAACCAGGTTATCCTAATATCATTTAGTGTTTTCCCAATAAAGGAATTGAAAATATGGTGCAAGGCACGTTAGTAGGCAGCATTGAAATTATTCAATCCAAAAGTAATTATTTTTTAATATTATACCCATTGGTGTTCCTTAAAGGTATCCACATTCTCATCTTTAGGGGTCATTCATATCTAGTTGTAAGTAGAATACCCATCCATAAAAAGAGGGATAAAAATAGTAGTTAATTTAATCTATGGTTCATTGATTGCAACTGGGAAATCATTATTGGGATAATAACTATTTAGATCCCTAATTTTTATAAAAACCTTAATTTTTTCATTTTATTTATTATTGTGGAAAATTTTGGAGATCCAATTTGGTTATTTATATTTATAGATAAAGTTATATTTGATTAGTATACCAACTTTGGGTTTCACTTGAGTAGGATGGTTTAGATGCATTATTATAACTTCATATTTTTAGAAATAGTTGTTATCAAGGAAACATAAATAATGACTAGATATATAGGGATATAACCTATTAATTTTAGTGACATTACATGAACATAAAACATAGTGTTTCCTTAAGAAAGATATTTTTCCCCCACAATCTTAATGAATCATAGGGGAACTATTCAACATGGTTCTCATATATTACTCCACACCTTGATTCACATGTATGTGTTCATCAATGGTGGATGATTCACAATATTTTTTTGATTCATAATTCAATAAATTATTATTTTCCAAAGAATACAATATAGTGAAACCCTAGGTTAGTTCTATTAAGGAGGACACTCACAAACACTATTTTTCTTATTTTCATAATTATATTTAAATATAATATTTTAAAATAGGGGTTTTATAAAATTCATTTGATAAAAAATATAGAAAAATAAAAACCAATAAAATAAAAAAGCATAATGAAAACAAAACATGAAGAAGTTTTTGAATAATAAAGAAGACTTTTTTCTTAGGATTTTATGATAACTCAATCATTGTTCATTAAAGTATTATTTCATAATATTTTATACAGTTTTGAGATCAACCCTATCACTATTTTACCCTCCCATTTATTTGTTAGTAACCCCCACCGACCCTCTAAATGAAGGATAATATCCCTTAATTCATCAACACAATGATACACCAACACTATGCTTGAAAAATTATGATAATGAAGGAGTTGAATAAATATTAACAAGAAGAAGAACCCAATAATAGAGAAATCTAGGTGAACTGTACATAAAATATGGTTTTACTACTATTTAATTTATTAGAATAAAGCAATAAATAATATTGAAGATTAATGAACTCAAATATCCACCAGTCCCCCACGAATGAGAGATAGTGTTAGTTCTCCATTTTTATGGAGTTAAGAAAGGTCATGGTGGGAGGGAATAAAATAGAAAATAAAGAAAATTTAATAGGTATGCATATAAGAGGAACTAATATATTAATAAAATAATAAGAACTATTATATCATCAAAACTATTGGCAAGGATGTGGAAATTTTTTATTCAATTCTATCCTCCAAAATTTGATGAATATTTGGATCATTAAATGGAAAAATTTAGAAAATTTGTCTTCATGATTTTTTTCATCCATGTAATATATTTTTACCGAACAATTTATACCAGGAAATTCTGAACCAGGCGTAAGCCTGATCCCGCAAATTTATTAAAGGAAAAAAAGAGAAAAAGCAACCGGTTTAAGGGTTGCCGGTACCCCTTACAACGTGACACAACAACCAAAGACCACTCCGCATCATAACACAGCAACCAAAGACCACTTCGCATCATACAATGCAAATACAAATTCAAATTTCAAAACCAATTACCCATACAGCTGTCCTCGATCCGCACGCCGTCACCGCACACCTTTCAGTGCCTCGAGTCGCTCACACCCTCGAGAACGACTACTGATTCACCACCGGTGACCGTACCCACAGTCAACCGTCATTTTCTACCGTCGGTCGTCATCGTCACTAACATCACAGCGTCCATCGACTCCAGGCAGTGCTGACGCCACTCCCAACTCCGCAGAATCCAGACACACCATTCGCACTGCACCAGTCTCACCAACAGCAACTAGCATCACCAATTTCACACACAGTAGATCTCTTTCAGCTCCAACAACAAACCAGAGTAACTCACAGATCACCAAATTCACAGCCAACCAAACAAATCACGGATGAAACCAAATCAAAAAACCTGCAAAAAATATTGACCACTTAATGTTTTATTCTATGGACTTTAAATAATATTTCTTTAGAATTCACCATAAAAATATTGACCACTTAAATGATGTTTTTAAGGAGTTATGGTCTAATCATTGATAAAAATATTTCCTTCCTAGAAGATTCATTGAATCTAGATGCATCAACTTCACATGGATTTTTGGTCCATGATAATGTGTAAAATAGAATTTCTTTTAGTTGGATGAAATTATCCAAATAATTTCATCTAAATTGTATCAAAATTTCAAGAAAATAAAATAAATGAAAATAATGTCATTATTGAATTATTGTGGTGGGACCCATCAAGATAGATCCAAATTAGCATTTAATTAATGTACTCTTCTCTCCCATCAAATAGTGGATCCAAATTTAATTATCCCAAGGAACAATGTAGATATATTAGTTAAGAACATACACACAAAATTTCAAATAAAAATCATCACATAATATATATTATGATAAAAATACTAGACTACTTTTAAAAGTGAAAAACTAAATTTTCTTGAAATTTTCAACTTCAAGCTCAAATTGTAATTTTTGATTAAATATTCAAATGAAGAAAAATGTTATAGAATTAAACAAAATTTTATAATTAAAATATTTAATAAAATTGTGGTTTATCAGGGGTTGAGAGTCCCTTATTGTATACTAAAGAATAATCCTTGATATATTTTATCTACTCTTCACCATTTTTAGGAGATGGAGGCATGTTATTTCCCTGATATCTAGGAGATAACATAGGGGTATCATTAACTTCATTGAGATCTTATCCTTATATGGAATGGATAAAATTGGTTGGTATAGATGAATTTATGATAATATAGGAAAGCATACCTAAAACAAATTTTATTTTTCAAGGGTTCATGTTTAATATAACTAAGATCCTTGGTTATATTGATTGAATACATGTTAAACTTGAATTCAAGTAGAGGTTCCATGGGGAAAGATTAATCAGCATGGACTACTCTGAGGTGGTTGCCTTTATTGGTGGTGCCAACTTAATGTGAACAACATCTTGAACAACATTTTAGGGGAGTGTGATTAAAGGATCATAGTCATTGGAAAATATGATCTAGTGGCTTCATATATCATGAGTTATTTCCCAAATGAAATTAATGAGAAATAAAAAATACTTATTATGTTTTTTATATGGATTAATAGGGGTTATTTCCAATCCATTAAAGGCCATAATCTATCTCGAGTTATTTACTAATAGGTGTTTACCATCCATTTTATTTTACCCTATATCCATGTAATGAAATTCAATAGACTCAAAATGATAGCTATCACTATACAATACCTCAACTTTCCAATAATTAGAGTTTTTTATACATTTTTGGTATGATGAGGGAACTAATATGTGTATATAGGGCCATAGTTATTCCATTAAAAGTTTTAAATCCATGTAATATTAAAATACTATGTATTTGGATGAAAAAATGTGGTCCCAGACTGGGTTCTCAACTTAATTCTATAAATTAGAATCTTCTCACTCTTATCGTACACCTAAATTGTCAAATTGGAGGGAGAAAACCCATATTTAATATGTTCTAAACAGTGATGGTTCTAAATCAACACGTGGTTAGTACAATTTTTTTATCAACTCAGTCTTGAGGAATATCAATTTAATGAATATTTCCATATATGTACATAAGTGTTCTGTATCCCAATATAATATTTTTCTTATCTTTTTTTGTGAAAGAAAATACCCTATGAAATTTAGTTGATTTAGAATCCATATTGTATGATTTAGCCTCAACCACCATTTTTTTAAATTCTTAAGGAATAGAATGAGCCCGAATAAGGGGATACCTATATTCTTTTGAATAGTGAAGGGAATCAAATAATTATATTCTAGTTTATATAATAGAGAGATGCATAAAAATATTAAACTTTTGTGCCAAAGGTCTATATTTCGTCCACTACGGCTTATCCCTGGGATAAGGTTTGGGGGTCCAAAGTTTACTATTATAGTGACTCCATTCCATATCCAGACTTGGGGGTGGGGGAGTTGGGTATTTCGGCTATCCAGGGTGTGAGTTGAATTAACCTGCCCATATCATGGTGGTGGTCAACTTATTACATGTATTCAAATTTTTTTACCATTATGATTAGATTGGAATAATTCCTAGAGGTCTTAAGATCCAAATGATGTCAGTTTTAAGATCCTAGAAAGTATTACCATTGATTTTGGGATATATATATATATATATGTTTAGCAGAAATGAATCATAAATATTTAGATCTATAAAAAACTCATCATCCCCATCCCTAATGACATTCTTTTAGATTATTGGTGGGGAGATCAGGTTTGTATGAGTCATACTTTTAAGGGCATTATAGATAGATGAATTTAATACATCTGTATCATAATTCTTCATTTGATGAATATTTTATTTGGTTGGGGAAGTTCCCAGCCATTTTGTTTTTTGGGTAAGTAGTGTATAAGGGCCTATACCAGCTTTGTTACTCATAGAGGATCATCTCTAATGAATCTCTTGACGAACATCACTTACACAGAATCTTAGAATAATTTGATGTTGAAGATATGGACTTAGGTATAAAATATTGAATTATGGCCAAACATGTCGATTTAGTAATTCCCTATGAATTTAATGTTTTTTATTATAAATTTAATACTAATATATTCATAAAAGTTCTAAAAATGTTTGTTCAATAAAGGTTCCAACATTCTTTCTTTGAGGAGTATTAGAGAAACATGTAACTTACATTGATAGATTTCCCAAATTCATGCACCGAGAGTCAATAGTCATCCACATAATTTCCTTGAATATAAAACATTTCTAGATAATATGGATCAATATCTGATGGAGGAGGTCATAATAAGGAAAATAATTCAAAAATACTTCACCAAATTTTCTTATCTCTGGAAATTTATATTGATTCTTTTCTAGAGTGGCGATAAAAAATCCTAAAACCTAGTTTTTGGAAGGAATCGATATTGTTCATCTATGTTTTATGTTTTCCCAATTTTGATCATTTTTATACTAATAATGGATCTACTAAATAGATTTTTTCTCATAAGTACAAACCACATGATGTTGAGGAGGATTAGGGGTTCAAGTTGGAATTTTTACTTGTTTAAGTTTTATGGTCTCAGTTTTAATTTACTATATTTCATTCCCTATGTCAATCACATAAGCCAAAATCTTTCATTGGTGTGCTGAATGAAGTCATAAAACTAATATTATAATGAAATATAATCTTGGAATCCAATTAGATGTTTTAAGGGAATAATCAATGTCTGTAACTAGTCTTGAATATTTTTTATTCATATCTAAAACAACTTCTCCTTCATAAGAAACATGTTCCAGGAGTAGTTTAGGCCTTTCCACCAAGAGAGGATTTATAAATACCATTCATTTTTACATTGTTTTAAAGTCAAGTGGTCAATAACAATTATCACTCTCAACATAGAGATTAATTGGTAAAGAAACCTATGTTAGAGGCCTTTCAAATTATTGATAGATCTTACCGACATATTACTATTAATGATAGATGTTTTACCTTACCAAGTATAGATAAATCACCTGATTTTTTTTATAACTCATGAAACTTTGGTGATACCATAATAGGGAAACATCATAGTATGAAGTGTGTGAGATGTTTTTATTGATCTATCATACCACTAAATATGAGGAAAGTGATATTATTAACGTCAGGTAGTAGAAGTCAAGTCCACCCACTTAGGATATGATTTCCCCTCTTGGTGTATTGGTTTACACCACCTATGCCTAACTTCAATACTAGAAGAAATTGAATCAATGTAGTTACTAAGTTTTTGTGTGAACTTCACCACAGTAGATGCCTTTGTGGAGGCAGTGAGTGAACCTTGATAAATTTTGATATCATTTATTTTTTATCAACAACCATCTTGGGTAATCCTGAGGTAACTCACTTGAAATAGTTATTGGACCTAGACTAGTTGTATGATTGGACTCAAATTTTAATATTTATGTAGTGCCTTCCTATTGAATGTGATTTTCTAGAGGATATAATTGGATTTGTATTAGGAGTCTTACTCAATTGGTATATTACCTCATAAATTCATCAATGAGTCACCTTAGTTTCTCCAACTCAACTACATAGTGAGACATTTTCAACTTTGTAGAAAGTGGATAATCTTTTTCAGGTGGTGGGTGGAATTAGGAAAAATATACATCTTTCAATTTATCCTTATATGATTCTTTTCAAGTAGGTGATAACTTAATTTTCATAGGATCTTCTAAATCATGAGTTTGTATCTAATTTAGGTTCATATGCAGTCATAAATAATTTTAGTATGAATCACATTTTGAACATATGTCTCCACATTATGTTCTTTTACATCAGTGTTATTATCTTTATTATCTATAGGCTTAATGTTAACAATTTCCATGGGTTTTTTAGTAGCACCTCCTTTTTACGCAAATTGGTTTTAAAACCATGTTTTAACCCTTTAAGCATGTTTAAAGCCCATTAATACCCATTAATGGAGTTTAAATTAAATGATTGGTGAGGTACCCTACCTAAATGAAAAACCATGAGGTGTGCATCAGTTTAAACTGCCCCGAAAGGTGGGGACCTTTTAAAGTAGTGTGTGGGGTGTCCCAGCCACGTGGTCAACCCCCGATCCTACTTCTTATGTGGTTTTGAGTTTTTCTTTCCGCATCTTAACTATCCCGAGAATGCTGTATCTCAGCCTTTTTAAGCTAAAGACCTCTCCATACATTTCTTTTTCTCGATCACCATGCGCTTGGAGTACCCTTACTCCCGACGAGTTGTAACCCCGCGAAGTTTTCCTGTCACATTCCGTGGAGTTCCTGCTACTCACGCGAGGACTTAACGTCGATCCTTGATCCGCCAGGTAGGGATTTTATCCTTCGTCTCTTCTTATGTGTATCATGCAGGGTGGGAATGATTTTGTCTCTGTGGAAATTGATGAAACCTAACATAATAAAGATAATGAATGAACCTTTACAGAATTAAGGGGGGTGTGATCGATGTTCTGTTATACTCTTTTTATGTTTTTATGTGTTGTGAATTGTATGAGCCTGTGCTCACTGAAAATCATGGTTGTTAGTGGTCTTCCTTTATGCACTAATGAACCTCGGTACCCCTATATATTTAAATGACCATAACATGGAATTGGTTAATTACGTATACTCAGTTAAATAAATTGAAAGCACCAGGATCAACCCTTTTCTGTGATAACCCCGATTAAAGTGCAGTGGAATTGAAACCATGGAGTGTGTTAAATATTTTAAATCTGAAAATACCTGCATGGGCCTGCCTTGTGTTGGTGGCAGTGGTTTGGTTGTTTCTTTCACGGGCCGATTGCTGGGGCGATGTGGGTGGGGATGTGATCCTATGTTGTTATACTTTCGCTGGTTGTGAATTTGAGGCTGTGTGATTACTGTTCTTATATCACGAATTGGGGTGGGATCCTCTGCTGTTGAGAAACCGTTGTCTCCTAGATTTTGGGAACATGGGGCTGTATCTATGGGTTTTATTTGGTTCCATTACTTCGAGGGATCTCACTTATCCCTTTGTTGTTGTGGATTTTCAAGAGAACCGGGTGTGAATGCTTAAATTGTTGTTGGCTGTTACTTTTTACCTTGGTTTATGCTTATGCTATTTGTTTCCCAGTAGTGCAAAAATTTATTTAAATGAGATTACTTGAACATTGAAGCACAAACAGCTTAAATGGGAATTGGTTCTGGGGGGTGAGTTGTGACTCGGCTGTGAGCAGTGTGCTTCCTATGAATATGGATGGGTTTTATTGTGCTTGGGTTGTCTTTGAAAACCCTAGGTTGGGTTAAGTGTTTGTTAGTTATACATATATTTTGTATTTCTTATGTTTCTTATTCACGCCCCACCCAATTTGAGCACTTAGTACCGAACACCCCCATTTCATGGGGGAGGGTGTTTTTCCCAACACTTATATTAGTGGCTGGTTATTAGCTACTTTTTGCTCCCTTTCCTGGATAGCCCAAGTATTTTAGGGCAGGCTGTGATGGCCTGAGGTCCATTATTAGCCTAATAATATTCGGACGGGGTGGTTTCGGTGGTTGGACCAGGTGTTTACAGGCAATTTGTTTCCCAAGTATCTTTGGGATGAGGCCCAAGTGTCTTCAGGCATGACTGTAGCTTTCTGGCCCAGGTGTCTTCGGGCGTGACAGTAGCTTTCTGGCTCAGGTGTCTTCGGGCATGGCAGTGGTTGTCCTAGCCTAGGTGTTTGCGGGCATGGTTACGTGATATTGTTGTGGCCCAGGTGTCTGTGGGTGGGATAGCGGTTGTGGCCGAGGTGTTTGCGGGTGAGATGTGTGGTTGTGGCCCATGTGTGTGCAGACTGGTGTGGCAGTGGGACTGTGGTGAGAATGGTGGGATTGGTTCGATGCGTAGGATGTCTTCAATAACCAGTGGGAAAGCATAACAGGGTACCCAAACATCAATGTGCTATTACTATACTTTACTTGAATTTCATTATTTGGGGAGTGTGCCTTGGTGAGGCTTGGGTGGATAGTTTACCTTGTTAGGTGTTTGGTTATCTCTTTTTCCACAGGGCATTAGAATGTCTCCTCACTTGTGCACGAGAGTCTTTGGTTTTCCCTACTGAGTGTACTTGTATGCTCACCCTACGTATATAAAACTGCTTTCAGGTTTCCAGGAGGACTTCAGGGATCATGTGGATCCGTACTAGCTTGGACCTTTGGGGCAGTTTCTGTTGTTGTTTTCCTTTTCTTGGTATTTTTCCCCTTTGGAGTTTTGTGACTTGTATGTTTTACCTTTGAACACGCATGTTGGAATGGTTTACTTTCAGCCGTACTTGCACTTTCAGTTTTGGTGTTGTGGGATTCACTATCTTATCTCCCAATCCTATTAAAATAAAAAGTGCAATTCCTTCCATTTAGTGTGTGATTCCATACCCTTGGTGCTGGTCACCACTCCGGGACCTATTGAAGGCGGGTTTCGTGGGTCATTATCTCTCCTTCACCTTAAAGAAGGAAGGGCATGGAAATCTGCTGACCCTTCCCTCCTTTTGGTGAAGGTGGGTCATGACAGAATGGTATCAAAGGTGGGTTGAGAGATAGGATGGAGTCTGGAGTTAGGCACAGTGAGGATTTCATGGGATGGTAGGGCAACGGTGTTGGGTGACCTTAGTGCGTTAATTAGGTCAGGGAAGACCGACTAGGACATGGGATTTTAGGCCCCCCCCTGTGATCCGATGCAAGGACCCTAGACCTATCGAACGACCAAATGAGACCATGCTGATTGTAGGGTAGAGACCCTAGGAAAGGTACGTTCATCATAATGACTTTTGTTCTCATGTTTCTGGGGTGTTTTGGGAATTTGAAATAAATATGATGTTTAAGGAGTTTTAAGAACAATATTCTGCACTACTTGGGCTTAGGAATTATTTGTTTACCTAGCAACTATGGCACCCGGGAGATGACCATGAGTTGTATGGGCGATCGAGGCCCAGGAGGTTGACTTGCCTGATCAACAAAGGGATTATCGAGAGGAGGAGGATGACCAGTGGAAGAAGATGCTTCAACCCTTCCAGCAACAAACCCTTGAGAAGTATGAGGGCAACACCTATGACATGAAGATGGAGGGCTGACTAGAGGAGCTGGTGATAGCCTTCAGCATGATCCGGGCTCCGACTGAGTACTGGGTTCCTCTGGTCATCATCCAGATGCAGGGAGCAGTGCGTCAGTGGTGGGCGCTCTACCTGGGGAGAGGAGAGAGGCCGAGGTGGTATGGGCTGATTTCGAGAAGGAGTTCTAGGTGGAATTCATCTCTTCTACAATGAAGACAGAGAAGAGGCATAAGCTACTCTCCCTCCAGAAGGGGAGTATGTTGGTAAGGGAGCTGGGGATGAAGTTCAAGGACCTCCTCCGCTTTGCTCCGTAACTCTTTCTAGATGAGGAGTCTTGAGAGAGATGTTTAGAGGAGGCGCTCCGACCTTCCCTCCAGTACGCTGTTACCCCTTCAATTTGCCGACATACTTGGAGGTCCATAAGAAGGAAGAGGTAGTGGAGAGTATGCACACGCTGGGCGGTGTGTCATAAGAGGAGATTCATCTAGGCCTATTAAAGGGAAAGGTCGTCACCACCAGACCTCTAGCTTCGGGGCCCTCTAGGTTCCAACCAGTAGAGAGCAGGCCACAACAGTTCTAGTTCCAGTCCCCCAGTCCTCGCCTTTTCCCTTCGGGCCCAGGACCGAGGTGATTCGTTTGTGGGAGCCATGGACATCTCCAGAATCAGTGCCCAGATCGAGTACAATATGAAAATGGCAGACAGGCCCAGCACCCGCCTCAGCAGCAGCTTCCAGCTAGGCCCTTCCAGTAGCAGCAGCAGGGACAGCGAACTCCCGCTCCTCTGAGGGTAGACGTTGCAGGGGGAGGATGACCTCAGGGCGCTTCTCAGGTACCTCGACATGGGCGTGGTTAGGGAGGTGGCCGATAGCCGAGGGGCAGAGGAGCTTGGCGTGGACATTTGCATGCCGCAGAGGCGGTAGTTCCAGCGGGACCAGAGGTTGTTCGAGGTACGATCAATTTGTTCTGTACCCTTCCTTACACCTTTTTCGATACCGGATCTTCACACTCCTTTTTTGCACCCGGTCTGGCACGTGCTCTGGGTCTAGATGCGGAGAGACTTCCATTGCCCCGGGTGCTGAGCACACCAGTCGGAGGACAGACCGACTTGTTATATGTTTGTAGAGGATGCAGACTGATGATTGGGCCACATCAGTCGGTCAGGGATCTACTAATACTACTACAGATACAGCCATACGATGTTATCATAGGCATTGATTAGCTGTTCTCTTTGTGTACCATCATCGACTGCTTCCAAGGAAGGGTTGTGTTCTCAGACTTGGGCGACCAACGTGTTACTTTCACCGGCGAGCGGAGTGTCCAGAAGGGAAGCAGGCGAGAGGAACCCCTACTCTCCTTGTTAACCGAGCTGTTAGTAGAGTTAGTGGATGCTGAGATGGTGGAGGTACCATAGATCATCAGTGAGTTTATGGACATCTTCCCAGAGGAGGTGATGACTCTACCCCCTTGACGTGATATCGAGTTTGGGATAGACATATATCCTGGTGCTCATCTGATTTCTATGGCTCCCAACCGGATAACGCCTTTAGATCTACGGGAGTTGCAGATTCAGATTGACGATCTGCTGAAGAAGGGTTTTGTTTGACCAAGTGCGTCACCGTGGGGGTGCTCCTGTGTTGTTTGCGAAGAAGGCGGATGGCGGTCTAAGGTTGTGCATAGACTATTGGAGGCTAAATCAGGTAACGGTCAAGAATTGCTACCCTCTTCCAAGAATAGACTATCTATTTGAACAGCTGAAAGGGGAAGGATGGTTCTTGAAGATCGACCTGCGGTCTGGGTATCACTAGTTGAGGGTAAAGGAGGGAGAAATCTCGAAGACGACCTTCAGGTTCAGATATGGGAACTTCGAGTTTTTAGTCATGCCTTTCGGCATTACGAACGCTCCGGCTGTGTTCATGGGGATTATGAACTCTGTCTTCCAGGAGTATCTGGATCAGTTCATAGCCATGTTCATTGACGACATCCTGATCTACTCAGGATTAGAGGAGGACCATTCTGAGCACCTGAGGATGGTTTTGAAGTTCCTCCGACCGCACCAACTATATGGGAAGTTATTGAAATGCAAGTTCTGGATGCGAGAAGTGCACTTCCTTAGGCACGTAGTGTCCGAGAAAGGGATAGTGGTGGACCCATCAAAGGTTGAGGTGATTGTTTCTTGGGAAGCACCCAAGAACGTGGCAGAGGTTCGTAGTTTCCTTGGGCTGGCAGGTTACTATCAGAGGTTCATACGCAAATTCTCCCGAGTTGCAGCACCTTTGACAGCCTTGACCAAAAAGGACCAGGATTTGGTGTTGAGTGAGCAGTGTGAGGTAGCCTTCAGCAATATGAAGGAGAAGTTGGTTAGTGCCCCAGTGTTGTGGTTTCCAGAAGAAGGGGCGGTGTTTGAGGTATTCTGTGATGCTTTAGGGCAGGGCCTTTGGTGTGTGTTGATGTAACGGCAATAGGTGATCTCCTATGGGTCTAGGCAGTTACGTCCCCATGAGTGTAATTATGCCACCCATGATCTGGAGCTTGCGGTGGTCGTTTTTTCACTAAAGTTATGGCGGCATTACCTCATTAGAGAGCGCTTTGTGGTCTTCACGGACCATAGAAGCTTGAAGTATATATTCTCCCAGTGAGACCTAAACTTAAGGAAGCGAAGGTGGATGTAGTTCCTCTTGGATTAAAATTTCGAGACTTCCTACACCTCAGGGAAAAGAAATGTGGTGGCTGATTCCCTAAGCAAGAAATCACAGAAGGAATTAGTTTGGGAATTTGCAGATGCTTAGAGAGCGATGAAAGAGTTAGAATCCTTGCATTTGGATGCAAGGGTGGAAGGTGGAAGAGGTTGTCTGTTTCAAATGACTATATTTCCATCCTTATTGGTGCAGGTGGAAGAGTCTCAGTGAGGGGACTCAGAGGTGGAAGTGGTACAAGATCGTGTTTATCAGGGAAATGCTCTTGAGGGATGGTCGGAGGATGGTCAGCATCGAATTCTTTTCTGTGTAAGGCTTTTCATTCCGGAGATGATGCATAAAGGTGTTCTCCATGAGTTCCATGGCTCGACTTTAGCGGTACATCCAGGGGTCTCAAAGATGTACCGAGGCCTGAGGAGACAGTTTTGGTGGCCCGAGGTAAAGCGGGTTGTGGTAGAGTTTGTGGCAAAGTTCCTCGTGTTCTAGAAAGTAAAGGCTGAACATCGTTTTCCTGGAGGGCCATTACAGCCGTTAGATGTTCCTGAGTGGAAGTGGGATGACATCTCGATGGACATCATCATAGGGATACCCAGGGCTCAGGGAGGATATGATGCCATCTGGGTAGTGGTGGATTAGTTGACAAAATCAGCACACTTCTTGGAGATTAAGGAGTCGAGCCCGGTGAGCACCTTAACCCATAGGTAAGTTGATGAGGTAGTGCGGTTGCACGGGATCCCGAGATCTATTGTCTCCGATCGAGACACACGGTTTACCTCATGAGTCTAGAGGGGATTACAGCATGCCTTTGGCACCCAGCTACGCCTTAGCACTGCTTTCCACACTCAGACAGATGAGAAAACAGAACGAACGACCCAGACTTTGAAGACATGCTTCGGGCATGTGTTCTGGATTTTGGGGGATCATGGGTACGGCACTTGCCTCTAGTGGAGTTTTCTTATAACAATAGCTTCCACTCCACTGTTGGTATGACACTGTCTGAGGCCTTGTATGGAAGGCCATGTCATTCACCCGTTTACTAGATAGAGATTGGGGAAGCAGCTCTTCTTGGGCCAGAAGTGGTGCAGGACACCACTGGGAAGGTTCAACTCGTGCGTGAGAGGATGAAGGAAGCCCAGGACTGGCAGAAGTCTTATGCCGATCGTAGGAGGAGACCCTTGGAGTTCGAGGTTAGGGACCACATGTTCTTTAAGGTCTCCCCTCGACGTGGACAACATAGGTTCGGTAGGGGAAGTAATCATTATCCCAGGTTCATTAGACCCTTCGAAGTGTTGCGGCGGGTCAGTGAAGTGTCTTATTATCTAGTGCTACCACCGCCGCTACTGAGGATACACGATGTATTCCATATGTCCCAGCTTTGTTGATATCTACATGTTGACTCCCATGTCATCTATTGGGGAGAGTTAGATGTCGAATACGATGCGACCTTCATAGAACGACCAATCAAGATCGAGGATCGTAAGGAGAAATTGCTTCATGGATGAACCATCCCCTTGGTTAATGTGTTGTGGAGGCATGGTGGCCTGGAAGAGAGCACATGGGAGCGGGAGCCCTAGTTACACGTTCAGTACCCAGATCTGTTTTGACTTCCATGTTATTTTTGTTCTGATCCTTGAGATATTGTACCTTGTGCTTTAATATATGAAATGCTTGTTTTGATTATCTATTAGATGATTTGTTCTCAGTTCTCTCTCTGTGTGTGTGTACTAATGTGTGATGATGTGAAAACCTGACTGCTAATCAGGAAACATTAATGTGGATGTGATTAATCTCGTGTGGGCGAGTCAGTGCCACCCAAAACAGATAATATCCTGACATGTAGGAGGGGACTCCCTAACTCATGTGTTGGACATGTGATCCTTGTGCTTGTTGTGAATGTTTGTGGTCGATAAATCTTGGGGGAGTATTCCTAGATGTAGGGGGAGGGTTCTGTTCCAGCTTTTGAACTCATCGGTTTGCCCCTGAGAAGTATCTTTAGAGGGTGCTTGTTTGGACCCCACCTTTCTTCTTTCTGGTTTGTTCTTATATTCTCGGGGATGAGAATAGTTTGAGAAGTATCTGATGTAATGGCCTAGGTTTTTGGGGTTGATTACTTGGTAAAAATATGATGTTGAGGTGTTCTGGGTGGTCTGGAAGGCCATCCCACCTTCTCGGTGACTCTTAATGATAGCCTTGGCCTATCGGTAGCCTCAGCCTACCGGTATACCTAGCCTACCAGTGACCTTGGGGGTACTGGTAGCTATCAGCTACCGGTGGCTCTTGCCTACCGGTGGCTCTCAGCTACCAGTAACTCTAGGCTACTGGTAGCTCTCGGTTACTAGTAGCTGTCACAAACCGGTAGCTCTAGGCTACTGGTAGCTCTCGGCTACCGGTAGTTGTTTCCAATCGGTAGATCTAGGCTACCGGTAGCTCTCGTCTACTGGTAGATGTTGTTGACTGGTAGCTCTCGGCTACCGGTAGGTGTCACCAACTGGTAGCTCTCGGCTACTGGTAGCTGTCGCCAAATGGTAGCTCTTGGAAACAGGTAGTTGTCGCCAACCGGTAGCTCTCAGCTACCGGTAGCTGTCGCCAACCGGTAGCTCTCAGCTACCCGTATCTGTCGCCAACCGGTAGCTCTCGGCTACCGGTAGCTCTCGCCTATCCCCACGAGTTTTTCAGTAGCACCTCCTTTTTACACAAATTGGTTTTTAAACCATGTTTTAACCCTTTAAGCATGTTTAAAGCCCAATAATTCCCATTAATGGCATTTAAATTAAATGATTGGTGAGGTACCCTACCTAAATGAAAAACTATGAGGTGTGCGTCAGTTTAAACCACCTCAAAAGGCAGGGACCTTTTAAAGTGGAGTGTAGGGTGTCCCTGCCGCGTGGTCAACCCACAATCCCACTTCTTATGCAGTTTCAAGTTTTTCTTTCCACATCTTAACCATCCCAAGAATGCTTTTTCTCAGCCTTTATAAGCCAAAGGCTTCTCCCTATGTTTCTTTGTCTCGATCACCCTGCACACGGAGTACCCTTCCTCCCGACGAGTTATAACCCCTCGATGGTTTCCTTTCACGTTCCGTGGAGTTCCTGCTACTCACGCAAGGACTTAACGTCGATCCTTGATCCGTCAGGTAGGGATTCTATCCTTAGTCTCTCCTTCTGTGTATCATGAGGGGTGGGCATGATTTTGTCTCTGTGGAAATTGATGAAACCTAACTTAATGATGATAATGTACAGACCTTTAAAGAATGAAGGGGGGTGTGACTGATGTTCTGCTATACTCTTTTTATGTTGTTATGTGTTGTGAATTATACAAGCCTGTGCTCACTAAAAATCATGGACATTGGTGGTCTTTCCTTGCACACTAATGAACCTTGGTACCTCTGCATGTTTAAATGATTGTAACATGGAATTGGTTAATTACGTATACTCGGTTAAATAAATTGAAAGCACCAGGATCAACCCTTTTCTGTGATAAACCCAGTTAAAGTACAGTGGAATTGAAACCATGGAGTGTGTTAAATCTTTTAAATTTGAAAATACCTGCATGGGCCTGCCTTGTGTTGGTGGTAGCGGTTTGGTTGTTTCTTTCGCAGTCTAATTTCTGGGGTGATGTGGGTGGGGATGATATCCCCTATTGTTATACTTTCACTGGTTATGAATTTGGGGCTGTGTGATTACTCTTCTTATATCACGAATTGTGGTGGGATGCTCTATTTTTGAGAAGCCGTTGGCTCCTGGATTTTGGGAACATGGGGATGTATCTCGGGGTTTTCTTTGGTTCCAGTACTTTGAGGGATCTCACTTATCTCTTTGTTATTATGACTTTCCAAGAGAACTGGGTGTGAATGCTTAAATTGCTGTTGGCTGTAACTTTTTACCTTGGTTTGTGCTTATGCAGTTAGTTGCCCAGTAGTGCAGAACTTTATTTAAATGAGATTAATTGAACATGGAATCAAGAATATCTTAAATGGGAATTGGTTCTGGGGGGTGAGTTGTGACTCGGCTGTGATCAGTGTGCTTCCTATGAATAGGGACGAGTGTTCTTGTGCTTGGATTGGCTTTGGAAACCCTAGGTTGGGTTGAGTGTTTGTTACTTATACATATATTTTGTAGTTCTTATGTTTCTTATTCGCGCCCCACCCAAGTTGAGCACTTAGTGCCGGACAACCCCATTTCATGGGGGAGTGTGTTTTTCCCAACACTTCTGTTAGTGGCTGGTTATTAGATGCTTTCTGATCCCTTTCCCGGATAGCCCAAGTATCTTTGGGCAAGATTTGATGGCCTGAGGTCCATTATTAGCCCAATAGTCTTCAGTCGGGGTGGTTTCGGTGGTTGGACCAGGTGTTTACGGGAAGGTTGTTTCCCAATTATCTCCGGGATAAGGCCCAGGTGTCTTCGGGCGCGACGGTAGCTTTCTGGCCCATGTTTCTTCGAGCGTGACAGTAGCTTTCGGGCCTAGGTGTCCTCGGGTGTGGCAGTGGTTGTCCTGGCCTAGGTGTTTTTGGACATGGTTACATGATATTTTTGTGGCCCAGGTGTCTGCTGGCAGGATAGCCATTGTGGCCCAGGTGTTTGCGTGCGGGATGTGTGGTTGTGGCCCAATTGTGTGCGGGCAGGTGTGGTCGTGGGACTGTAGTGAGAATGGTGGGATTGGTTCGATGCATAGGAAGTCTTCAATAACTAGTGGGAAAGTGGTGCAGGGTACCCAAACATCGATGTGCTATTACTATACTTTACTTGACTTGAATTATTTGGGGAGTGTGCCTTGGCGAGGCTTGGTTGTATAGTTTACCTTTTTAGGTGTTTGGTTATCTCTTTTTCCACAAGACATTAGAATTTCTCCTCACTTGTGCATGAGAGTCTTTTGTTTTTCCTACTGAGTGTACTTGTATGCTCACCCTACGTATATAAAACTGCTTTTAGGTTTCTAGGAGGACTTCAGGGATCGTGCGGAGCCGTACTAGCTTGGACCTTTGGGTAGTTTCCATTTTAGTTTTCTTTTTCTTGGTATATTTTCACCTTTGGAGTTTTGTGAAATGTATCTTTTACCTTTGAACATGCATATGGGAATGGTTTACTTTTATCCATACTTGCACTTTCAGTTTTTGTGTTGTGGGATTCACTATCTTATCTCCCGATCCTATTAAAAGAAAAAGGGTAATGCCTTCCATTTAGTGTGTGATTCTATACCCTTGGTGCTGGTTGCCACTCCAGGACCTATTGAAGGTGGGTTTCGGGGGGTCATTATCTCTCCTTCAACTTAAAGAAGGAAGGGCCTGGAAATCTGCTGACCCTTCCCTCCTTTTGGTGAAGGCGGGTCATGACACTCCCACTCTCATAGATGTCCTCCCGAAAGTTTTCTATAGATGGTAATCTAGAGATATTACAAAATGTAATTCATTAAACATGATCTTTATAAATAACATAAATCATTAATCATAAATGGTGGAAACTACAAAGGGAACTTATTATAAAAATGATTATAATATAAAAAATACCAACTTCTATAAAGGATATGGAGGTAAAAATTCCCTGAAAATTATGGGTTGAGGTTGACTATTCTCTTCAATATTCATAGTAATTCTCTACTATAAATTTTACGATTCCAGGGGTGGTCGTGGTAGTAAAAGTGACCACATCCCTACAGGTGGAGGCTCCAATTATACCAAAACTAGAAATGATATCCTATACTTATTGAAATTTTATGATATTATCCCCACTTGATGCATATATAGTCTATTTTTATAGTGATATGTTCTCATCATAGAATATTTTTACACAGTTATACTTTTCTCATTCCTTAAATGAGATGCCAATTTTTCCTTATTGTTTCCCTGATGCATATATATTTCATTGAATAAATTCCATTAAATATATATTTTCTAGTAATTATGGGTTGAAATATTTTATAGGAAAATGATACTAGAACATACATACATGGTTATTGATTCTTTTCTTAATGTGATAACTTTACAATTTTTTTAGACAAATCTTTTTTACCAATTAGCGAAGTGAAATAAAAAGAAATGTATTTTACCAACCATATGATACGAAAATCATATGGGGGTATCAGGGATTATTTGGAAAATATTCATCAAACTAATATTGTAATTTTTTTCAAGGCCCTCACACTATTTTCTTAATTTCATATTTTAATGCTCCGAAAAGGATACATGGTCAACATTGTGACAAAGCTCATCCAATAACTTAAGATATATTACAAAATCTTAAAAAGGAAGGTATTTTTACATGATATGATAAGGATTTTCCCACATATCATAAAAAATTTAGGGAATATATTCCTAATTCCATGACTTTATAATTTTATACTAAGGTGTATCGTGGGTCAAAACATGATTGATATTCTATTTTCATGAAATTATTTCAATCTGACCATGGATATTTTCAATCCATAATAATGGGTTTTTCAACTTGATCTAAATATAACGGTAATTTATCTTCCATTTTAGTGAGAGTAGTGACACCGTTCTAGACCTTCTTAGTTAGATCAATTGGTGTATAGTCAATGGTTAGAACATACATGATTATTTCCATTATTAGACATGGAATTATAAGGGAAATTATAGATTGATTATGAGGTTCTAAATGTAGCTAGATATAGTATCTTGAGTTTTTATATATATGAGGGAAAAGAAATATTTGAGTAAATTTGATATAGGGAAGACCTTCATTCCAAGAATATATGTTATTTTTTGGAGTTCCTTCAAGATGTATACCTTAGGGAGGACCTCAATGGTTTATTCTTGATACATCATTATAGAGTGGACCTATATTTTAGCTATTTTTTTCACATGGATGACTGCTACAACATATACCCAGGGATGACCTTTAGAGTCATTAACTTGATTTATACTAAGAGGACTTATTGGTTATTAATTTTATAAATTCTATTTTTTTTGGATGTTCAAATTAGTTATTTTCATTATCATAGGGAGGAACTATGTAATATATTCCCCAAGAAGGAACTGAAGTGTTATTAGGATGGTTTCAATAAGGAAGAATTTTGTGGTAACCAATTTTTTATGATTTATCAGTGGGAGTACCTCCTTGCGGTTCAATATATATGAAAAATAGGAAATGATCAATAATTATGATGAGAAACATATTGATAATCAATCATTACATTTGAGCTGGTAGAACCTCTAAAGCTTCATTATTTTTTCTAATCATTAGGATGACCTCAATGGTTAATGATTTATAGTTTTCTACCATGGGTATATCCTTCATGGTTTATATGTTTAGTTTCATATGGTGGACCTCTATGATGAGTAATCTAGGGTGGACCTCTAAAATCATATATTATGGAATTATAGAGGACCATCATAGTATATTCTCTAGGGAGTACATATGTAGTTTTTGAACATAGAACTATAGGGAGGACCTTCCCAGTGGTTGTTCTGGGTAGGACCTCCATAGTTGTCTATCACAACACAATGAGGATGGCCTTTATAGTGATTTGTTTGATTCAAATGATGATGTATTGTTAGAGGATGAAATTATTACTATTTGAATCATCAAAATTTTAGAAATGTTCATGTGAGTGACTTGATATGATCCTTGAGATAATGTTGGGATATGCCAATGAGGCTCTAGGTTATCAGCATCAACATTAAAATATAATGGCCTTTGGATTATGGATATCTATGGTGAGCCCTTCTTCTGGATATTTTTTCCTAATTAACTTAGATTGAAAACTCAATCATAATTGGGGTCACAAAATTTTGGGAGATACCTTAATTATAAAGATCATTTCTAAGTGTATCCTTGGTTAGTATATGTAAATACTAACAGGCTTTGTACGTGTCAATGGGAAAATGTGTTTAAACCTAATACAAAAAATCAGAAGTCAATTTATCTTGATGACCACTCTTTTTAGGTATGTATTATGGAAAATTAGGTCCAAGATCTTTATGAAATATTACTCACTGTATTCTTGAGAGACTGAGGCCATGCAGTGTCAGTGATGACAATGACTGACATGATCCTTTTTGGGATACACCTTGATAGAAATAGAGGTACAACTAACATATTCCTTTACCTCATTATGAAAATGGATTTGGGAATTACTTTGATTTATGTATATAAAAACAAAGTAATTCTATGTGAAAATTGGTGCCACTTTCTTCCCAATATATTTTTAGTGGTAAGAAAACTTTTAGTTCTTGATCACTTAGAGGATTTCATAAGCACATTTTATGTTTGATATGTAGTTATTTTTGTTAAAGTCCCTCATAAGTACATTCACCGTATAATAGTAGAGGTAGTGGGTTTATGGTAGTACTCTGTAGGTAAGTGAGGATACGTCAGTCATTTTTAGGGTGTACATCCTATGAATTAATTAGTAACATGCAATAGCCTGAGTTGTAAATTGGTTTCCAAGATCTTGGTCGAGGAGCTTGACATGTGGTGGGGAGTTATATGATTCAATTTAGATTTCATGGGACATAAAAAATAGAAAACCAAAAAAACCCCCATCATTTAACATTATAATAAAAATTAAATTGTTAATTAATTAATTTTATGGGTTTCATGTTTTGTTTAAAATTTCTATTTTATCACACATTTTTTACTTTCTATTTTTTAGGTAAATAAATTATTTCCAATTCCCTATGATATTTTGGAAATTAAAATGAAACATAGATTTGTATATTTAGACCTTGAGTATGGGAGGTCATCTCATCACTATATTTTATAGTATGAGACACCATTTTATATTTAAGAAATATCTATAAAATATTTTATAATAAAAAAAATATAACCCTAGAAAAGAGACTAATAAATCTTTACCATGAATCAATATGAAAATATGTATGTATTAGAAGTTATTTATATTTACCTTAATGATTTAATACCTTATAGTATGTAGACACATATGTTGAAACTCTAGAATTTATTTTCATCCCTAGAGGTGGTAAGTGTGGTGGATTTGGGATTGGTTCAATGATAAGTGATTGTTATGTATCCCAATTATGATAATTTAAACCCATGTTGTTTATTTATAATTAATGGGAAATTTCATATCTATTAAAGTTGTATGAAAAGGACCAATGTGGTTTTGTTTAATGTCATGAAACCATGATGAAATAAATTCCTTTTAAAGTATTGGGTACAAGACTAATGAACCACCTTTTAATGTCACACAAATAGGGCCATGGGTTATTATATTATAAGGTAATATTATTAGGAACTATTTTGAGTAGTTTAAAAACATGGAAAATTAACTACTTGGAAAATGGTGAGCGAATTAGTTTGTGTGAGAATTGCACTTGACTAATCCTTTCCTCTTCATCCTATTTGTTGGTAACTAAATAAGAGGGAATGATTAGGGGATACACTTATTAGTATGCCCATGGAATGTAAGGATAATTGATATTTCATAGGGATAATACCATTAATTTGAACATGGTTGTGGATTTTTATTTATAAGAGGCCCTAGTATTTAATTCTCATTTATTGGAAATAGGGATGAGATCATTAATTAGAAAGTTGTTGGGTCTTACAATTGATATCAGAACCATTTTATTTATCTCATGTTTGTTGGTGACAATATGAGGAAATAAATTATTGGGGTTTATACTTAATAGAGGAATAGAGGTATTTATGGATCATTAATTGAACTTATTTGGATCATTAATTGAATTTAGTTGGCTGATTGAAATATTTACCAGGTGCTTATTCGATTTGGTGTCAGTATCAAGTGTATAAGTCAGATGAGATGAGATGGTTTTAATACAAATAATCACTCCCTAATCTTTAAAAAAATATTTCTTATTATCAAGGGAATACATGATATATTACATCCTGAGGCACTTTTCAGTCAGTGTGAAAATTTTAGAGAGGTATCTTATAGGTGGTTGACTCCCATTTTCATAGGAATACATGATTAATAGACAACACTCTAGTGTGAAGAATATAGTTACATATCTTAGGAGGCTATGAAATAGACTTAAGTGTATAAGACTCTATAGTTGGTTAATTTAGTCTATAGAGTATCAAAATGGTATTTTAGAAAACTCTTTTCTCAAAATTAAGAGGGATATCTGAACGAGGTTCCTAATAAGTGAATGGGGAACCTAGGAGGGTTTCATGTCTTGTTGTTATTGAAAATTATGTGTGTATCCTACTATAAAACCTTGGTTAAGTAGAACGTAGTTTAGTGAGGTGGGTGAATAAGAACTAAGTTGAGTGGAATATGTTGTTTGGTTCCAAGTTAATCTCAATGGTTGTGGTTAATTCCTTATTAGATGTAATTGGAATTGATCCATTGGTTAAGGCCTAGGAACTGAACATAGTATACCATGAATTTTGAGAACAATTATAATATAGAGAATTCTATGAAATGGTGCTCATTTATGAGGCCTCTAGAAGCTGGATGTATCCCTTTTATGGGGAACCAACCATGATAAGAACATAGTTAGATGAACTAAAAATAACTCTAATGGTTAATATGTAGAATCCAAGAAGAGGAAAACCTATAGGTTGAACACCATTATAATATTGATAACTAGGATAAAGGGATATTATTTGGATACCCAATAAGATTTAGGAATGGTCCCTTTATAGGAAAATGGGTGTAGTCTATAATAGAGGAATTGGGAGATGAGGCATTTCACTCTGGTTTCATAAGAAGGATTCTCAGGAAGGGTACTTTGGTTTATGTATGGTAATTATTGGGAAAAACTGGTTTTATAATTTTCTTAATAATTTAAATACATAAATACTCATAACTTCATTACTTTACCCATATGTTTGTTTTCAATAATAACCTAAAGGGGATTTATGGAAAGTGTTTACATGGATTCCTTATTCCTAGATGTCACTATGGATTCTTCTATACACTAGGGATGAAATTTTCATCAAAACTAATGGTCAATGGTTCCTTATATATTCAATGGGAGAATATTGATAAAATTATCAATAGAAATTACTTGGGGTGGTCAACTCATTTGAACATGGAACAGGATGTGTGGTCGATCAGGGCTAGTTTTGAGGTAGAAAATGACATGTTCGAAGGTAGGAAACATAGATATGTGGTTATAATTTCATATATATGGAATTTGGGGTTAGTAACTAGATTCCAAATTTTCATCACCCAACTTTAAAATTATTTGTTCCTTTGATGAATTTAATAAATTTTTTTTTGATGAAATTATACTTCCAAAAAAATTATTGAATTATGTCAAAATTTTAGTCAGATAGAGTTTGGATCCTATTAATAATTTTTTAGATAAATAAAAATAAAATAAGAGGTAATTCATCTGGATTTTGATAATTAAAATTTAAAAATTATTATTTAATTTGAAAATTTTAATGTTTAGGGGAATATAGTTACTGATTTTTAGTATTATGAAATCTATATGGATTAAATTTTTTACAAAAACTATAATCATTATGATATTGAAATATTCTAAATGGAGTGGTAGAATTGGATGCCTATACCAGTTTCAATTTCCACAAAACCATTCCATTTATTTATATAGTAATGGTTGATAATAATATTTCTTCGTGGAAAAATTTGACAGAATCACTAAATTATTCTATTAATAATAATAAAATAGATTAATATCTTGAAATATTATTTATTGATAACTTTATTTCTAGTTCTAATTATAATGGAATATTTCATGATAAATCTATTAGTTAATTCAATGAAACTTTATAGGCTATAATAGATTTTGTTGTTGAGATGTAATCTATATTGGAAGGCTAAAAATCTATTAAAGGAACCATAATATATATTTTTAAATTTTTATGAACTATAAAGACATATTAAAAAATAGGATGTATAAAATTTTGGAAGGGCTAAATGGATAATCAGATAAGAATCATTATATATATTCTCAGGTTTTTGTTGATATAGAGTAGGTAAGGGAAATTTGGAATGACATGTTTTTAAATATAAGATACGATATAATGGTCATACTTTATTACTATCAAGAAAATATAATTAAAATATCACTTTAATATGTCACTTATTTGTTTGAATTGACAGGTAAGAAATGTGATATTCCACCTTCACCTCCTACTCTTGAATCATCTAAAAATGTTATAAGAATGATAAAAGATGATTTATAGAGAGATAAATACATAACTTGGGAAACTATTTTTTTGGGATAATCATTATATAACTATAATATCATATATTTATGTAATATGTTGTTCACTTTTCCTACTTTAGTTGGATAAGGTATGAACACTACATGACACAATTTTTTTGAGGATTTATCAACCATGAAATCATAAATCATAGATCCTTAGAGGTGAAATACTGATTCCAATTTGGAGAAGAAATAATCCATGAAACCTTATTATAAGTATAGAGACTCCTTTTATAATTTGAAAATTTTTTATGCACTATTTTATTTGTAGTATTTATTCGTGATGATTTCATGTATTTAAGTATTTTATCATTAATACAAGGAATGAAATTTTATATTAAATTAGTGATCATATTCATTAAATTATGTTTAATGTATTTTAATGATTATGTAATTCATATTATATTATGAAATTTTATATCACAAGGTTTTATAATATATAATACACAATTTTTTTAATTAATAATTTAATAAAGAAATATTTTTTTATATTTTTTAGGTTTTGCGATCATAAAAAGTGGAATATTAATGTAGTTTTTTACTCAATTAAATCCAAACATATTTTAATTTTGATGAATATAATAACCAAATATACTTGATACTAAATATTTAAATTATGTGTAATAAGTTATATTAATGTTTCATTAAGGATTTCTCATTTTTTTTATTTTTATTCCATTGAGAATTATTTTCAAAGACTCATTTTTTAGTAGAAAAATATGATTATTGAGTTATTAAACTGAAATTAGGATTATTAGGATGTTTAATGTTATAATTATATGAGAGGTTTTTTCAAATACATGGGATTCATATTTTTAATGATTAATTTACACATGATTATTAAAATTGTATGTGAGTAATGAAATTCTAAATTAATTTATATAATTTATTGATTTTCTGGAGTATAATTTACATAAATAATTTTTTGTACAGATGAATCTTTATTAAATAGTTCAACTTATGGTTTACTATCACATGAGACCATATAAAATATACACAAGTAATTATATCACTTAAATAAATAATTTTCACTCATCCTTTCTTAGGGATACTATGTAATTTTGAATTCATTTTTATAAGGTTTCACTTTTTCATAAATGGGGTTATTTAACAAAGAGACACTTATATGACTAAAATTATGAGATTTTTCACATATGTAAAGAATGTTTTTATGAAAAGGATATTTATTTATATAAAATGGATACAAAATTTAGAATTTAGATCTATTTTTGATGAGCTATTTGACTAATTGTTATGTGTTATTTTTTAGAAATGTTTTATATATTTTTCCATGAATATTATGAATGATAATTGATGATATTTCCGTGATTTGATATACTAAATTTTAGAGCTATCATGTTAAAAAAATATTTAAATAAAGGAAAACATTTCAATAAAATATGTACATTATTGTATAATTGTATGAGAATTGAATAGATTTCTTCTTAGCGTGAGAAATATTTTCAAGATGGAAAACTAAAACATGTATATTTTTTATGTTGTTTTACTTATATTGTCACAAGAATATTGAAATAAGAAGTATATAATTTTTTTATAACTAATTTTCTAACTCTGAAGATGTTCTTTTTTATTGAAAACATATCTCTATCTAGACCACTCTTCTATTAATTGTGTTTATAAAAAACTGTGTACAATAATAATATTTTCACAATTATTAATTTTAAATTATTTCTAAGTACACACTTCTTAAGTTAGTTATTTGGTGGAGATAATTGGAGGTATTTTTGTAAAAGATATAGTTTGAAATCTCATGTTTTGTTAAATATTAATGGTCAGATACTTGCACTAAACTATAAAGATCCATTGTTGAAAGGATCCTAAATTAAATCCCCAATCCTACTGTAACATCCTTGACCCAAATCACCCCAAATGCGACTGAACCTATATAATACATACCCCAATTATGCCTCCTCATATTATAGAGTCTACTTATTAACATTGAGGACCATATAGAACTTTGGGGATAAAATATTATATAACACTTATGATTATAAATAATAAAAAAACAATAATAATAATATTCAACTAAATATAGTAATATAAATAGACATTATATCTATGTGACAACCATAAAATAATTACATAAAAAATAATATAACAAAATAATCTATAATAATTTCACAAAATTCATACATAGATAAACAATATTAACCATGAGTCGATAATATAAAAACTAGTCCAAAAATAATGAAAATGATGAAGGAGAAAAAATAACCGGACATGAGTCTAAAACCAATCTCACATACTATATCTGGTTTTGGATCTAAAAAAATAAATCAATAGTAGTGCCTTTGAACTTAATTATGTCACAACCCCAATTGAAAAACAAGATACCTAGGGAGGGAACATAGCAAACTTAACCAATGCCAAATTGTGTCTGGATATATCATCATAATATCAAAATGGTAGGGGCAGTATGTTCTAATGCCAATAATGTTCTCACCTCAAAAGAAATCTTGATTTCTAAATAGAATAATTTAAAATAAATTGGAATTTGGTTCCATGTATATATCAATCTTAGAAAATGGAACCTCAATCCTAGATCAATAATATTGAAAGATAAATTGGAAAAGTGGCCCATTTCTATTATGATCTCATCCCTATTACTTGTAAATCCACTCTCAAAATAAAAAAAGACAGAAATTCATCCCATGTTTATGATAATTATATCTATAAGTAATATTAATCCCAATATAAAATAATATAAAGGAAAATGGTAATGGTATCCCATGTCTATAAAAATCTCCACCATAAGGATTCTCTATCCATGCTCCAAATATAAAAAATGTGAAACATATCTTATGTCTATAAAGATCACTACCCTAAAGAATCCTCAAACGGAGTGAAAATTATATAAAGGGAATTGGAAACCCTTCCCATGTCTCTACGGATCTTACTCCTAAGTTATATTACCTACCTTTTACAATACCCCCTTAAGGAATAATAAAATATTCAGTATAAATAAAATTAATATATAAAAATATTTGGCATAATATTCAATACCTTTAATAATTTATTCTTGGTCAGTCCACAGTCCCAATCGCTTTCTATAACATAAGTCTGAGAGTGTACCTAGAACCATACAATCTAAGGGACGAAACCTATTACCCTTTACATGCATATATAAATATGATAAGAGGATATACCATAACCCATAAGACTATTACTAAGATTACACTGACTAGAGTCTAACAAAATTATTTATCTACTTATCAACCAGGTTAATTGGAATATAATAACTTTCACTATATAATTACATAACTCAAGGAACACACCATTGGGTACCATATATAAGTTTAATTAAACTTTATCTCAATGATAAAACCATTGGTTACTAAAACATGAAAGTACAACACATAAAATACTACTCAAACCCTAAACGTACTTAACCAACTCATAAGGCCCCAAGGAAAACAATTTAGATTAATTTCATTTTAATTACACACATTTGGAATGACCATACACAATGAATCAAATTAAAACTCATATAAACTAATGGGAAATATTTGGAGCCACCCAATTAATTATAATATAAGTAAATTCACTATAGATAATTACATGATTCAACTCTAATTAGAATATTTCCCCAAATCCAACTAAATCCTCAAATTATGAATGTATAACATAGAGTGAAATTATATTGAGATATAACAAAAATAAATTGACATTTAAGGTTTAACTTACCTTAAGTAATCCTATAGTATAAATGAAACATGAATAAGCTTAGTAATGATGGAGGAGATAAAAATAATCAAGGAGACAATGGGAGTCATGATGTTATTAAAAAATAGGGAATCCCATTTGTTAAAAATTTATTATTTCAATCCATTTATTTAAATTTAAGAACAAACTTCAATGTGGTTAATTTTTGTGTAACCATTTGGTTTATGACACAATTTTCTTATCCAAGAGTAACATGTGGCATGTAACTAATATTTATTATGGAACACCAATTTGTACACAGGAACTAATAAATAATGGAAAAACCTCCATGATGTGATTTGGGAATTCATGGTGATTTTTTTGTTGGTGTGACCAACCTTGGCTCAAAAACATATATAATGTAATCTCTTGCCAGGAAATAATTCCTATAGTTACTACATGATCTTCCACATCCTGTATAAATTCATCTCATATGAAAACTATCCATAAAATTACAAACTTTTACCATCTCAAAATCCTTTAATAACCAAACATAATTTAAATACATATTGGTTGAATAAAATTTAAACAAATCCATAACTCAATATATGTAGGGTGTTACACCTGTTTTGAATTTTGGAGGAGTAGAGTAGATGATTATCTTAGTGTCAATGAATAAGTATAAAAAACTTCATGTATCTTTCTATTTAGTTGTTTTAATTTTGACCGTTAATATAAATTAAAAAACTGGAGTAAATAGATATTGAATATTTAATTTTTTAAAGAGTAATATATGAAACTAAATTTACCCACAATTGAGTAATGTGATATAAAAACATAGAAAACAAATGGTTTCTACTCCCTTGGTATGTGTATAACCAACTAAAATTTCATAATTTGATAATATCTTCAATAATAATAAATTTTATAATAATCAGAGAAAAAACCTTGAAAATGAATTGAAATAAATAAATGTAACATCTTATTGGAATATAAATATTAATAATTTTATGAATTAGTTATGATAGAAACCATTTCATTTTGAATATTATTATAAGGACCCAACCTTAAACATTACTTATTATTGAATTAAATGAATAATTCACATTGAGGATCTTTTCAAGTTTAGAGTTTTAGAGAATTATGACATAACTATTACATTTCAAAGGTTACAAAGTAGACACATCTACTCAGCTTCCATTTTTTCACAAAAATAAAAACTCTTGAACAAAAGAGTCATGTATAGTTCCTTGTTTTAGACAGCCTGACATTTCCTTTATCCCATCCTTGACCCTATTCAACTTTATGTCCTGTGAAAAACATTTCAAAAAAACTTGGGATGATCATAAAAAGCTCAATAAGGGTTATAACAATAATGAAATAAAACATTAGTCCATGTATACATAAGAATCAATGAAATCATACTTTACTCATAAAGGATAAGCAATTTAACATACCTCATGAAATCATAAGATTTACGAACAACTCATAGAAATCATAAGATATAAAGGTAACTTGAGGCATTCATAACATTATTACGTAGGGAGTAACCCTCATGGTTACGTTTGGAATACCCATCACAGTATATTCCCTAAATCTCTTTGGAGAAACCTTAACGTTTAACTCCTTCGCGTTACCCAATGCATTGGAGAGCTATATCGGGCTCACCCGCCCTAAGTTTATCATGGAACCACCCGTCTTCAAAAACAATGCCCAAGAACCATAAAATAATCACATAACATAACTTAAGAATAAAGGAAAGATAACATTCTCATATTGAAATAACAATATAACATTTTAAGATATTGAAATAATGAATCCATTCTAAAAAACCATTTTCAAAACCATTTAAAACCATTTAATAAATAGATTTTTGAATCAAAGTGTCCCATACCACTTTGAAGATTTTAAAATTTTAAACCATTAATATCCATAAAAAAAATCCTTAAAACCATTTTGAAAACATGGATATTAATGAGAAATATTTATAAGAATGAATCAATAAAACATTTAAAACGATATTTTAGTTAAAGGGGTTTTAACAAAATGAGAGACACTTGAATAAAATAATTGAGGAATAAAATTTAATCAGAACTTTATAATATCATGAGAATAAATGGATTCATGATATAATATTCAAAAGGATAGTATATACACCATATAAGAGTGAACTGGTGCATAACAACAATGAAGTCTCAATAGAAATGTAAAATGAGATGAAATCCATTATAAATAAGGTATCCTTAAATTAAGGATAAATCAATCTCATAATTATGTGTGAAAAATATAAATACACCCAATATAAGTGGATATTAAGTGTAAAACAATAAAAGGTCATTCACACATATTCAAATTATGACATATTCAATAACTGCATGTTGAACCCAAAGAAATCGAAATTGGGTTAAGAAATTCCCTTGGTAAAATTCGACAGCCTAACGACGTCACCTTAAAATTCATAACATTAGTTAATGAAAGAGAAAATGGTATCTCATCACTTGAACATACAATTTACATCAATAAGGATATATAAGAACATATCCCAACATAAAAAGATGTAAATTAAAAGACATAACAAAATAAGTCTTTTTAAAACAGGAGTGTAAAAGGTTCCCTTATAGATTTGGGAAACTTTCGAAACGTACACCCCATGAAAGAAGGGTCATAAAATGAAGATTTAACTACCCAAAAATGATATTATACTATAAAAATATTAAAATAATGGGCATTACATAAACCAAACAAAAGGAAATAGTGGCCAATGTAGCATGAATCTCGCGGGAATAAAAAGTGACATGAAAATCCCCTTATGAAAATTCGGCAGCCTAACGACGCCACATAGAACTTCCAAAAATGGATTGATGAGATAAAATAGGGTCTCTAGTCATATTAACATAAAATTTACAGAATTTGGAATATAAAATCACATCCCCCAACATAAGAGAGAGTAGCTTAAATTAAGTTACATAAAAAAGAGTACTTTAAATGAAAGAGAGAGGTAGGATCCCTTACCTCAAGTCCGACTTGTCTTGTTCATTTATTTATATTCCTGAATAATAAACTTTTGTCAATTTATAATTTCTTAAGGACCTCCTTTAATTTTTATTATTAAATTCATATGACATATTATAATTTTATAATAATTTGTTAATTATGTGAGTTCATATCAAATGTTTTTGTCGATGTTTGGTACATGAGTCAAAAATGAACTTGTTTGAAAAGAATCGTCCATGTAGTTTTAAGTACATCATCTCCAGAATAGTATTAATGATTTAAATATCATATATATTCAGTAAATATTCATTTTATACTATTCCATAACATTTTTAGATAAAAAGAAATGAAATGCACTGTTCATGGAGACGATAGGCCGTACGTACGCATGAATGCTACTTTCATCTCTTTGTCATATTAATGGAATTAAAAATAATTGAGATATATATATATATTATAATTACAGTATAATATATATGTTATATAGGTCACATAAGTTCATTAATTTAATTCTTTATACATTCCATGTATTGCATGAACGAGTCACATCACTTGAGGGGGTGGTAGTCTGCACTTCCTCATATGAAATTATCGCATTTGAAAAACATGCAAAGAATAAAGTTATGATTTAAATATAAAATACAGAAGCATATATAAAACATAAATACCATATATATCATATATAAAATATAGTGAAATCATAATGGACACCTTTAAAGGTGTTAAAAGAATATTGAACAATCATCGTTTCGTGAGGCTGTAATTCGCCATCCACTGAAACAGTATGTTCTTTAACCATTAGACGGATGTGTGTGTAAGTGTAGATCTAATACTTATTATAAAAACATCCTAGTATATTTAAGATACTGGTGTTTTTACAAAAAAAGTAATAAAAAGAGTTTAGGGGGTTGGAGAAGCAAAACAAAACAAAAGAACATAAGAGAAGACATTACCTTTAAATCGGGTAACTCCCTTTAGTTTGAACCAAAAGGGTTCCTTGAAGAACTTTATGCCTAAGGTGAGGCTTCAATGATAAATAGAGGGATTTGGAGAGATGAAATGGGCAGGGGTTGGCCAATCCAAAGGCATGAGAGGTGTGGGTAAGGAGGTAGAGGTGGGAGCCTTTTATAAGAGTAGAGGAGGGGCACTTATGGAAAGTCAAGAAATGTTACTTTATTTTAAAAAGCGTTTCAGATTTTAAAGGTCCCAAATTGATATATTTCAAGGATAAGGTGATAAGGGTTAAAAATATACTCATATAATAGGTTTTTTACAAGTGTAAGTCTTATATTTTACATTATCTTTTCATTTTATTTAAATCGTTCATTAATGAGTTAATCGCTGCATCATCATGACGTCATAAATAATTTAATTTATTTAATGTCTAAAAATTATAAAAAAATACAAGGATGTATTAAATATTTTTAGATTTAAAAGGACTACTTATAGTCTAAGATATCATTTATGGAGAAAAAATTAAAATTATTTTACTTAGGTGTTACATACTTTGGTTACATTTTCCTTTCTTTAAAAAAAATATGATAAAAGGTCACTATCACACTAAAGTGATTCCATGGGGTCCCAAGGTTGGAACAAGGAATACCATGGCCGGCCAAGACACCACCAATAGCATTTGGATGCATGTTGGGGTCATTTTATATTTTTATGATATTATTTTCTTACCCTTAATTACCCGATTACTAATTAAACACGATAATTAACGATAATTACCGTCGTTACTATTTATAATGTCCAAAAACAAAAGAGTCTTAATTACATAATATAGACATTCTGATTAAAAATATGGAATCCATTTTATCAAATTAAAAACACATAAATTGTAGTAATTAATTTAAAAGTAAATCCCGTTGTCAAAACAAAAGACGGGTTTTTAAGAAGTAAAATTTATCAAAAGATTGACTTGTTTTTACATCCAATTGAAAAGTGAAATTACTTCCAATGAACAAAATTGTATTAATTGATAAAAACATAATTCCATTATATTTTAAAAACAATTAAAATGACAATCTAAATATATAAATAAATTGGATGAAAAGGCAGTTTCGAATTAAAAACTGTATTTTTCACTATTCATTAAAAAAAGCATTATCAGAAAAATACCAAAAATTAACCCTAAGCTGTATTTGATATTTAAAATTCAGAAATTATTTCCATTTTACCAAATTAAAAACATAGAAGTTTCATTAATAAATCATATAGTTAATTCCTGCTGTCAAAACAAATAGCGGGTTTTTTGGAAGCAATATCTATGAAAAGTTTGGCACTTGTTTTTGTCCATTTTCAAAGTGAAATTAATTGTAATGAACAAAATTTAATTAAATTGAAAAAATATATTCTAAATAAACTTTAAAACCAATTAAAAAGATAATCTAACCATATATTTAAATTATATGAAAAAGCAGTTTTGATGTAAAATGCAATTTTGTTTTCACTATTCATTAAAAAAATGAACATTGTCAGAAACATACCAAAAATTTATAAAAAGTAAATTTCAATGTCCCAATAATAAAGAATAAGATTATTTTGACAAATAGAGCTTATAAAATTGTCAAAAGTTATATTTAAAAAAAGGTTCTTTATCAAAAGGCGGTAAAACAATCTTTTAAAAATATTAGAGTATTTATTCTTAAAATTGGATTCATTTGGATTTTAAGCATCTAACATTTATTGGATAAATGTAAAAATATTTAACAAACATATTTAATCATTTTGTAGTTATTTCTGTTCATTCCCTCCATTACAACGGCTAGGCATTAACTATTATAATACTATTATATTATTATTGTGCAACGTAAGATTTCAAAGAAACTCGTTGTTGCGTATTGGGTACGACATCGAGCATACCATTCCATTTAAAGTAATATTAACATTTTATTCACAAATATTGATAAACCTTTGAATTTAATATTATTTATTTACCTGGGATGTTACAATTATTTTTAGTAGGATCATCCCCTAGATGGATATTTATTATTTCATTCACTCATTTTTAGTGAAAATTATTGATGCTATGATAGAATATTTTAAAGAGGATTTGAGTATCTAGATCCAAATACCTAGGAAGAATAATCCAAATAAAATGTGGCTATGATATCCAAGAAGAATTTATAGTTATTATGATTATTGACCTAGATCAAATCTAATAGATAAATATATTCTAGAACTTTTATCATCTATTTAAGAAGTCCCTATTGCATTTGTTTTCAAAAAAATATTTCAATTTAGTTTTTTATAGAGATCCCTTCTTGAGGTTATAAATATGAGAAAGAACCCCTTAGTTTTTGTATTGTAGGAAATATATATATATATATATATATATATATTGTATATTTGTGTGTGTTAACATGTATCATTTAATGCTGGAAACTACTCTACAAAAATTTTAGTAAAAAAACTATAATCCTATGATCAATATTAGGAATTATAAAGTGATAATACATTAATTAATTAACAACATTGGTGATTATCATATATTTATGGTCTCTATGAGTGAAAAATTAAGCAATTATTTTTGAGAAAATAGTAAATTTACAAAATAAAAGGTGTGATTACTGTTTTGCGCTAAACATGTATTTAGTTTTTAATTATATATACCATAATAATGAATATATGAAATGACTGTGAATATAGAAATATTGAAGTACATGGAATTTAAAACTATTATATGCAATATATATAAATTTATATCTATTTCATTTTATGTGAGGAATAGTATACATGAGATACAATACTCAATATTTTATTGATTTTAAAAAAGTGGAGTAAAAGGTAAAAGCCATGAATTTTTGAACAACCTATATACAAAATTTGATATATCATGTGTATGGGACTCAGGTTATGCATCTACATATTGCTGGGTACAATTATACTACTTGGATTGTATAACATTTTTATCTTTGTATCATATACTTAGACTAAATCTAAAATATACCTACCTAATCCATAAAATGACTATAAATAAATGAAATTAGGGTGTAACCAATACTTAACTAATCACGTGTTAGTTTTTGATGGGTTTTATAGATTAATATTTAATAAATCTAAATATTTAATCAGGGAGTGAAGTAAATTTCAAGAGGGGTTACATGAAATAGTTTTAATAAGAACATAGTAGGGATTAATTTGATGAAATACATGGAGGGGTTCACCCATCTATATTTTATTGGTGAAATTTTAGTTCTCTTAAATGGCTATCTTCACTAAATTAGGTACATTAGTAGGTCATCACTAAATTTAAAAGAGTTATGGTTCATCTTCTAAATAATAAAGAAATATCTTATGTGATATATAAAAATAGTCATTTTATAGGAATAATTTATTGGAAAAAAATTTCAACATAAATTCTTCTAGAAAAATAATTGGGGTTATTTTCCATAAATGGATTTAATACTGTGCTATTATTATCTTATATAATCTATTATTGGAAAGGAAATCTCTTAAATCAATGTGGGAGGACGATTTTCATTAATCAAGTTCTCTATTAAAATCATTTAAATCAATTGGTAGTTTAATTCTAACAAAAATCCATCTTTAACTATTTATTTAAGATACTTATTGATATTTCAGGGAAAATTATTCTAATTCCAAAACATACCACTGATAATCTTAATTTATACTATACAGACCATATTGTGAATAGGGATTGGAAATCAGAGATCAAAATTATATAAAACAAGAATATTACATTAAAATGAAGTGGGATTAGAAAGGTTAAAACTTTTTATGGGGAGAAATTATTTAATATATATATCAAAGGGGGGATTAAATGTCAATCAAGTTTAAAATTTATATGAAACAGGATAGGATTATCTCAATAAATTAATTTTCTTTTATAGATTCCAATACCAACTTAGTTGGATAATGTTACAAGAAAAAGACAATAATAGACACTTTACCTTTATATTAGTATCATCATTATCTTTTTATTTGGGTGATTATTTATTATGTAATTTTTAAAAATTGAATTTATATAAAAATATGGAGGTTTATGTTTTTTTAGAATCCCTTAAATTGTTTTATCCCTTCTCTTGAATGTTTAAATAGGTTCAAAATTCAACTGGCTTTGAGAATTCCATTATACAATTCTAATGAAACCAGGACCGAAAAATACGTAATTTAGGGTGGTCATATTAAAGTGATTTTGAATTGGTTTATGTATATATATTTAAATAAACCCCCCATGAATTTTATAAGTCATTCCTTTATTGTTTAGTGGTTGAGAGATGATAACAAACCAATAGACAAGCTATTATTTGAGATGTAACAACTTGGTATATCCTAGAAGGATTTTAATAGGGATATATTGGATGATATAGACACTCATAAATAGATTATTAGGTATCAAATGATTTATTATTTACATTAATAGAGATTAAGTGATGTTATTTTTTTTATTTTTCTCTTGGAAAATACTCAAATTTAGTAGAAGAGGGAACCCAAAATATAGAAGAACGCATGCCTCACCCTATAATTATATCCATAAATTGTTTTCCTCCATATACTTATCTAAAGAATAATATACAAGATTCATTTAATGTTTATTTAGTGTAAGAAGGAGTAATGATGAGGAACATTGAAGATAATTTCATTTCTTCTAGTTATTTCCCCATTCCTGGATATTCTTCTTTTTTTAGAAGTCAAGGTTGTTCATAAAATAATTGAAAACAAGGTTAAAAGTGGATTTTATTCTTTCGATATTGATATGGATTGTAAAGTGGTGTCTGAGAAAATTAATGGAAATGATAAACCTTGTTCTTTCACTAGAAATATGAAAGATATATATTTGCTTCGTAACATTATATTATATGAATTTTATAAGAAAAAACATTGTGGAACAAAAAGTTTACCGTCTTAGACATATAATAATATCACTTTCCTTTTATTGAAACATATTTGATCTTACTTTTTTTCCTAGATGGTTCTCGATAGGGAAAATCAAATCTACCTTGTCTCTTATTTTTAATGAATTATATATATATGTATATATTATTTCAATAACATTAGTCACATAGAGGATGAATATATTTTTAAATTATATGAAGAAAATTCTTCCCCAAAATGTACTCGTCCATTAGTGTACACATTTTTACTAATTTATTTTTATTTATATTACATTTGGGTCTGTACATTTTTTTAGAAAAACATATCAAAAAACTATAAAATATATATAGGAATATAACATGGTTTCATATAAAATAAAATTCCATATACTTCCAAAAAATATACATATATATATATATATCTGTGTATGTGTGTGTGTTTGAATGTTTGTTTGTTTGTATGTATGTATATATTTATATGTATATATATATGTGTGTGTATGTTTGTGTGCCTATATTATGGTTATTATAGAAAATTATTTATTATTATTCTTGTGATTATTATTATTATCTTATTTATATTTATAATAATTATTATTTTAGAAAATAAAATTTATATACCCAGATGACTTCGGATAATTTCTTATTTTATTTCATTATCTTGACACACTGTTTTTATTTACAATGTTCACATAATTTTATCTTGAAACAAACATCATATATAGTGGATAATATTATTAGATATGATAGTCCTAACTCATCGGGACCACATGAATTCTTTTATAATCTTATTTTATAATGTAATTTTTCCCTATTCAATTATTTTTATTAGTAATTAACACTATCTAATTCTCCTCTTCTTTGATGTTCCTCCTACATTAAATAACATAGGAGGTCTTAATTTACCTATTTTAATAGGGTTTCATATTTCAAAAACTTCTATTTTGTTCACTGTGTATTTAATATATTTTTTTATCTGAACTCCATAATAGGTATACTATATTGAGGGTTTCATTTTTAAAGTTTCCATTATATCATAATTCATCAATAAATTTATCCCATATTTTATATTTATCACCATTTGGGATCAATTCCTCGTGTTTAACCTCAAGAATAATAAAAATAAACCCTAAATCAAAAATATTATTATTTTTATTCAAATATTATGACATAACAAAAAAATTTGTATTCATTTTCATTAATATTTGATCTATCTATAACTCCAAATTGAAGGCATTTAAATATTTATTGATTGAAATTTATTATTTCATTTTTGATTTAGTTTGTTTCTTGAATATCATAAAAATTCTTCTATATATGGTTATTTTAGTGGTTCATTTTACTCAAAAAAATTTCCATTTAATTAATTACAGAAATTTATATGTTGAAATTAACTTTATCTTTGGAAAATAGTATGTGTGTTTTGGAAATTAATGAAAGTTTTAGAGGTACTTTCTTGGATCTTCTATGGGTGGTTGGGTGTAGTCAAACTATCCTTGATTCTTTAAAATATCATATATTGGATACTATATTAAATCTAATGAATATGTACTTCTACAATTTTTCTTTTATTATCTCATATTGATAGTCTATAGTTGAGTAGGGTCTTTTAATGATTTCATATACGGAGTAATGGGGGGTTATTGATTCTAATTATCGAGTAGTTTTTCTATTTTATTTCTACTCTTATGCTCTCTTTTTCAGCTCTTCCTTTCATGTTTGAAGTGTATTTTTTGATTCTAGTATATGTATACGTCTTTTATGTGTTTACCTCTAGGGATTGCATTATAGGTTATTTTTAGAAATTCTCTCTATTTTGAAAACTTCCTCAAATGTTTTATAAAGAATTATACCATTTACGGATGAGTCCAAAATTTTATAACTATTTTTTATTGATGGATGAATAAAACAATTTGTTTTAAAAATAGATATTCAGTACCTAAAATCCTCAATGAAATAATATTTATTGGATTCAATCTAATTCTTAATACATATACTCTCAATATTATTAATATTTTTTTATTTAACATCTTATTTTATTTTTTTTAAGATGGGGGGAGTACTTTTCAAAAACTTTCATGGATAGTTTGGGGTATGTGTTTGAAGAATTTTTAATCCAACAATTTATCCATCACATTTATTTTTCATGGGGTGAAAATATATATTTCTTAAATATTAAAATATCTACTTACACACTATGTATTTTTAATGAATCAAAAAATTCTTAATAATTTTAGTTGTATTTTTTCGGACATTCCTTTGGAAAGATAGTAAATTAACCACTATTTTATGTTATTTAAAAATAATTATTTTTTATTTTAATATTTTATTTAGTGTACAACTCATTGAAAAATACTACTCTTCATCCCAAATATTAACTACATTAAAAAAATTTCCTTAATTAATCATTATTTTGAAAATTTTTATTGGATTATTGTGTACACAAGGTTTTTTCAAGGACACTGAGATATAGTTTTTTTCATTCCCCCAAGAATTATCTATTATTTAGGGTAAAATTAAAAAAATATGATTATCCCACATGATTTGTCCTTGAATGAGTAAAATACTAACACATTAATTTTTCTATCATTGAAAAATATAAAAAATTAATAAAAAATGATTTAAATAAAAGGAAAGTAAATATGGAAAAATAAATAGTGTAGGAAATGAATTACATTAAAAAAGTATAGATGATATAAAATTATGAGATCAAATAACTTGTTCATCCCAGAAAACGATGAAAGAAATTAATGGTGATATGGAGATGTCATTGTTTTTTTAACCTCATCAATATTAAGTGCATAATTTTTTACCCTATAACCTTATATTATATCAGAAAGGTAATATAGTCTATAGATAAGAATATCAATTTATATGGATACCTATTTATTGTGGATTAAAATACTAAAAATCATGAATTTTATTATTTTAAAATTAATATCCATATTTTCAAAATAATATAATGGTATGTTTTATAAAAAAATTATCTAATAAAAAATATAAGCAATTTAATATATATTTGGTTTTATTTCATCAAGGAAACAAATTTAATTTATTAAATATTTATGAAATGCTATTAAAATTTGATTTCTAAGAAAGAAATCATGTTTTTTGTACTGAGGTGAACTAATTTCTATAAATAATCATAATAGATATGGAGATTTATTTACACAAAGTGAATTTTGAATAATATGATTTTTAAATATTGTATCTATTACATCCCACCCCTCCTCATTGGCTTGAGTTAAGGTAGAAATTCTACTTGGCATTAGGCGAAATCCCTAAGGTACCAAAGGCTAACAATATATGATGAGGGATTTATGAAAGGTGGGGGACGATTTTACCTTTTATAAAAGAAAACAACCCACCAAAAATTACCCAAAGGAATACATGATACATGTCAACAAAGTACTACAACAAACCAATTTCCATAAACATTAATTGAAAACCATAAAAATACCAAATTAGAGTACTAAGTGGAAAACTAAAACAATACCACTCAAGAAACCAAGACCAGACACTAAATCCCCAAGCCAATCTCCATTCTTAAACTGCCCAATAATCACGATGTACCACTATAAAAATGATATGATTTGCTTTTAATTGTGTCTCATAATACAACATCTACAAAATCACCCATGTTCCAAAGTAGGGGATGAGTAATAATACTTAGTTGTATTTCCACAAATTACTTCCCTACTCATTCCACTTGGATAGAACAAGTTAGAACATATATATAAATCAATTTATATAAACTATTAAAATAGTTTAACAATTTCTAACAATCCAAACAAGTCCTTACTAAAACATTTTCACTCGAAATAAACTCATTTATGAGGAATGAAACTAAACAAGTAATTAATATTTCACATTGTACTAAAAAATTTCAACTCATGAAACCCTACACATAAAACCCATCACACAAAAAACAAAATCAACTAGGATTGGTGTTAAGATTGATGAAAATGCTTCACATCCAACCCTATCCCCTATTTTTTGCGGTACTTCAAAACCACATCCTAATTATTTTATGGTGGTACTTTGTGACCACTAACCATCCCATTCTAACCCATTCTTAACCATTAAATCCAAATAACCATTCCAAATCACATATTGTAAACAATATTTCAATAAGGAAACATGTTTGTTGAAAACCATTTTCACAACCTTTTCCCAAAAAACGTATAAAACAACTGATTTTAAAATTCAACATTTTAAAATCCAACAACCAAGAATATTGTAAAAAGTATCATATTTCTCCACAAACCCATAAATCAAAACCAAAGGGGTTTCACACAAGTTTCACACATTAATTTCACAATCAATTTCAAGAAAAGAATTAATTTAAAACCAAATCCTTCATGTTCTAGCAAGAGGAGAGGAGAGTGAATCCACACACATTTAGGGTTTTTGGAGAAAACTACCAATTTAAAAAATGCTCACCAAACCCATGTGAAAACACTACAAAATAACCTTATATTCCTTACCCTATAATCAATATATCCAAATCTAACCATTATTAGAAACAAGAACCCTATATCTACCTGCAATGGAAGTAGATGTAAGAAACTGGGAGATAGATAAGAGTATATCTAAGTAAAACTAAGAAACTAAAATGAATTTAGACATAACAAGGAATATATGACTTCAAATAACCAAAAAAACCCTTCAAATAACTTCTAGAATAAGTCGTAGAGGTTACCTAACCCTTGAGAAGAATGAATACTGAGTTTGGTTCATTTTGGGGGAGAAATTGGATGTTTAGGGTTAAAAATGTGTGAGGTTATTTAAAATAAAAATATTCTATGCATGGTTATCACACACAGTTAGACAAACTGTGTGATAACTATGAACCTTCTATTTTCCAGAGGGTGCCTTATTCGGTTGAATCATATGGTTAGAGAAACAATGTTCCTACCATTCCAAATACCATAGTCCCATGATGCATGGTTTCATTGGGGAGGCCACATTATTTGGAAACTGCGCACATTAATCATGCACCAACACCCTTGCCTATGCATCAATTTTGATAGTTTTCTACAAGTTTTTCCTAGTTTTCAATAACCATTCTAAAACTACGAACCTTTAGAAAATCCCCAAAACCTTCCCCAAAACCTTAAAAACCTTTCCAAAGTTTACCAAAAAACTATATATACATAAAAATCCATAATTAAGCGTTACATACCTCAAACAGGGGGTGATACATTCTCACCACCTGTGGACATTTCATCCCCGAAAAGTATAAAACCATCACCTTCTTGAAAGAGATCATGCCATTGCTCAACCATTCTTTATCCCATTCCCATGTCTCCTCCTAAATCTGGTCGTGTTTCCACACAACACACACTTGACCGATTCTCTTCCCATGTAAAAATTTCTCTATCTTATCCATGATCCAAGCTTGAACATCCACTAAATAAGCATACATCTCTAGTTCAAAATGATCCCATTGAATCACATGGTAAGTATCAAGATGATACTTCTTCAAATGAGATACATAAAATACATTGTGCACTGCATCAAACTGAGGTGTAAAATTTAAACGATAATCCACCTCTCCAACCCACTCATGTATATCCAAAGGCCCAATATATCTTAGAGATTACTGTCCTTGCTTTCCTAAGTGACGATGTCTAAGACTAGGAGAAATTCTCAAGAATATATGATTACCCACCTCGAATGAAAATTGTCATTGATGGATATCGATATATGATTTCTAATGACTCTGAGCCATATCCTTTATTTTCTTGATCAACTTAATTTTCTTCGCAGTCTCTTGGAAAATGCTTGGCCCAACCATCGAAGTATGACCTCTTTTTACCCAAAAAAGTGGAGAACGACACATATGAACATACAATGCTTTAAAAAAATCCACATTCATCAATTCCTAATAACTATTATTATATGATAATTACAATAATGGTAAGTGATCCTCCCATGATCCACCAAAATCCATCACACAGGCCCTTAAAATATCTTCTTATGTATTTATCATCCTCTTGGATTTCCCATCATTCTAAGGGTGATATGCCATACTCATCGTCAATTGATTTCTAATGGATTTCTGTAAGTATTTAAAAATATGAGATGTGAAACTTGGATCTCTATATGATACAATCGAAATTGGCACACCATGCCTCTTTACCACCTTAAAGATATAAATTTTGAACAGATCCTCCACCATGTTAGATTCACAAATCGAGATGAAATGAGCTGATTTTGTGAACCGATCCACCATCACCCATATGATATCATGCTTCCAAACCATTCATGTAATACTTGTAACAAAATCCATCACTATCTGCTCCCATTTCCACATAGGGATAAGTAAAGATTGCAACATACCTGCTAGTCGCTGATGCTTCACCTTGACTTGATGATGAGTCAAGTATCTCGATATGAACTCAACTACTTTCTTTTTCATACCCCTACACCAAAACAACACTTTCAACATCCTCTACATTTTTCTAAATTATTGGGTGGAAACCCATTTAAAATGGTTATATGCACTAAGAAGTTGTTCCTAATGAGCCACTAGTACAACCATATAATTTTGAAAGAACAACATTGAAACCCCATATTTTTTCCTGCCCTCAATGGTCTCCCCACCATTGAGTTTCAACCTTAGAGCCACACACTTTGAATTAGACTTCTGCACCTCTTTAACCAAACTGACCACATTAGGAACCCAAAGAAATTGGAAATAAAATGGTTACATCATCTCTATCTTCACATTACAAACACATGTCGGCTATAACCAACATCAATTACCAATGATTTTAAGCTTCTTTTCTCAATTGAGCATATGAATTCCTGCTTAATGCATCTGCCAAAAAATTTCCTTTACCCGATGTGTACATCAAATCGAAGTCAAACATCTGGAGGTACACCATCCATCTCCTTTGACCTAGGTTTAGATATATTTTTTAGAAAAAATATTTATACTCTTATGATCGGTAAGCACCATGAATTTATCACTGTAGAGATAATGACACAATGTATTCAAAGCATGCACCACAACCACTAACTCCAAATCATGTATTTGGGAGTACTTATTTTGTAACCTCAAATGTTGTGAGCCATATGCAACCACATGATCCCCTTTCATGATAACAACAACAAACCCTGATATCAATGTGTCATAGTACACCATATACCCTTTCCATTGTTATAGAAAAATGAAGATTGTTTCTAATGTAAGGTGACCCTCATGCTATTAAAACGTCTTCTAAAATTCCACATTCCACTAAAATGGAGAAATCTTATTTGTTAAGGCTATCAATGATGAATCTAATAATGAGAAGTTATGAAAGAAGAGTCTATAATAACCAGCTGGACCTAAGAAACTGTATATTTTAAATAAATTATTTGGAAGTTTCCATGAAATAATAGCCTCTATCTTTTTTGGATCCATAGATAAACCTTTATTAGAATTAACATGGAAAAGGAAAAGTACCTATTGTATCCAAAAATCAAACTTTAATAATTTGGAATACAAATGATGGTATCTCAAGATTCCCAAAACTATTGTCAAGTGTTGCTCATCCTTTGCCCTTATTCTAAAATACACCACCATGAAATAATCAAGATATTTTAAAAATATCTTATTCATTAATTCCATGAAGAAGACCAATTACTTTTTAAGACCAAAGGGCATTAAGAGATATTCATAGTGGCCATATCTACTCATGAATATTGTTTTTGGAATATCCTCCTTCCACTTCCATAATTTATGATATATTGACCATAAATCAATTTTGGAAAATCATTAAGATCCCCTCAATTGATCGAATAGATAATAAATGTGAGGGATTAGATTTTGATTATTTATCATAACTTTTTTAAGATTATGTTAATTGACACGTATACATAGAGTTACATCCTCCATTTTAACGAACAAGACTGATAATTTCCACAGAGATGTGGTAGGCCATAAGAGCCCTTTATTTTTCAGCTCTTCCAACTGCACCTTCAATTCCCTAAATTTTACTAGTGCCATCTGGTAATATGTAAGTGATATAGGATTTGTCCCCATAAGGAGATTAATTATAAACTACACTTCCCTTATGGGTGGAAACCCTAATAAATCCTTGGGAAAGACATCCAGAAACCGATGAACAACTAATAGAAAACTACTTCTCTCAATATCTTCCATTGATGCTAATGAGAAATCCATCAACTGGTATAAGATCATCCCAACTACCAATGATAAAAAGCCTATTTATCCCACCATTACCTTCTTCTCTCCTTTAAAGAGATGGTCGATGCCATATTAGGCAGTGAAACAAACCATTCACACATAACAATCGATATGAGACTTAAACATGAACAACCAATTGATTCCTAGGATTACATCATACACATCCATCTCAAGAATTGAGAAGTCCAATATGAACTCAACACCATAAACAGTTATATGACACACTCTACATAGAAAGGATCAACACTCTCTTTGACCTAGAGGATTTTGAAGTTTCAAAACTGAAGGCATCATTTCCACATTTAAACCCAACAGTTCGATAATATGAGAAGCAATGAATGAATAAGATGAACCCATATCAAACAATTCTTTCATAACGGTATAATTCAAAATAATCATACCTCTCACTATGGATAGTCTAGTCAGGTCATCCACCATAACCTTCTCAGCTCCAAAAACCTTCTTACTGGACAAAATTTGATCTTTTTTACCCTATTGATACTACCCCTTTTGAGGAGTCAAGGTGTTTCTAGAGTCACCAAGGATAAATTTTCTCTACTGATGAGGGGTGTACTTTTTCCCTCATACCATGGAATCATAAGAAAACTGTGACCCCTGAGAAGTGTCATAAATATTTGACCTCATAGCATTGTGCAAGTAACACTGACGATGCCCCATCTGATCGCAGTTATGAAATTCTAAAGGTTGTGTTGTACATTCTCTCTTCATGTGGATTAGAGAGCCACATTTGAAATATCTTGACTTAATCTTAGGATTTAGAGGTAGATTAATATATCTCATTGACTGATTCTGATCCATAATACCACTTTCTAAGTAAGTTTTCCTCTTCCACTTGTTCCCCACGTTTGAGTTCCCACTATTTCATATGGGTATCAACATTCCTCCACTCTCCACCACTCACAAGATATCTTTTTCAGCTACTGTAGCTTTATTTTACAACTATGTATAATCCATTATACATGGCACTATAATCTTCAAACAGATTTCCTAATTCAATCTTAATTAAAAAAAGCACACCTCTAAGGGTGAACTATCCACAACATTAGGTGAAAAATAGACAATGTTCATGAACTTAGCTTCATATTCTATCACCGAATGATTCTCTTATTTAAATATACAGAAATCTATTTTTCACAAAATTTTGAACATGTGAGGATAGAATTATTTGTTGAAAAATTCCTCAAAACTCTCAAATTCTATACCTTGGTCCCCTTTAGCTTGGAACACTATCTCCAACCACTGACACACAATATCTTCCAACATGTATGTTTTTAATTTTAATTTTAAATATATCTATGTTCCTATGTAATATAATATTTTATTTATCTTATTGAGCCATGCCTCCACATTTTCTAGTTCTGAATCACCCTAAAAAGTGGGTGGATTATATTTTTGAAACTGAAATAAATGTTCAGTGTGCTTCGATTCATCCATTTCTCTCATTTTATCTACTACTTGAAAATATTTCACTATGCTCTGAACTAGTTGCTGGTTCACCTATGGTTCAGGTGAAACCACATTTTCCGTAGCCTCCTTTGGTTAGTCTCTACGATGCCTACCTAGTTCTATTTTCATCAACACAAGAACCACCATAAGTTTAACTCTCTATCAATTGAATTATTACAATTTCAAATTCTATCACATTTCAACTATCACAAACATGATTTCTAAATTTCAACATTTCCCATTTTCAATCATCTTTGAAAAATTCACCATGTTTTTGAAAATTATCCCATTTTGAAAATACCACAACCGTTCTCTTTCAAAGTCATGAATTTAAAAATTATTTCTATATTTAAAAAAAAATTAAAACCTTCATAACACAACATAAATAATTACTCCAAATGAGATATTCAATCTTGGTGGGAAGTAATTTATACAATGCATGCCATGTTCTTCTCATTGGTAAAAACCAAGAAAAAGATATCACACTCTTAGAAGTGTCTCTAATCACTTATATACCCAATTAACTGGTAATATGATGTTTATAATAAAATGTTATCTATGTAATTTTTTGTTATACTTATAATTTTCTTACAATCTTACTAATTCCTACCATTCCCAAATCAAATAATAAACTAATAATGAATGTCAATTCCAATAACGATGACTGATGCCAAAAGGACCAAACAAACTAATACCACTTGAAAAATCCTTTCCCTCATCATTGGCTTGAGTTGAGGTGGAAAGACTAATTGGCCTTAGGTGAAATACCCTTAGTGCCAAAGGCTGTAAATAAATGACGAGGGATTTGTAAAAGGTGGGGGATAATTTACCCTTTTTAAGGGAAAACAAAAACCAAACATTCCATTACCCAAAACACTATATAAAGTATGTCAAAAACGTACAACAATAGACCAATTTCTAATAAAAACTATATAAAACCATAAAAATACCAAATCTGAGTAGTAGAAGGAAGAATAAAACAATACAACTCAAGACACCAAGACCAATAACCATAACCCCATGCCAAGCTCCATGCTCTAAATATACAACCGACCAAGCATCACGATGTACCAATATATAAATGAGATGCTTTTCTTTTACCTATGTCTCAAAATACAACATCCGTAAAATAACCGAAGTGAAAAATAAGGGGATGAGTAATAATACTCAGTAAGATTTCCCCAAATGACTTCCCTACTCACTCCACTTGGATAGAATAAGTTATCACATCTATATAAAGAAGTTTATATAAACTATTAAAACAATTTAACAATTTCCAACAATCCAAAAAAGACCTTAAAAAAACATTTTCACCCCAAATCAACTCATTTACAAGGAATTAAGCCAAACAAGTCATTAACATTTCATATTGGTCTAACCATTTCAACTCATGAAACCCTATACTTACAACTCATCACACACATAATGTTACCAACCAAGTTTGGTGTTAACATTGAAGGTGTAACTTCACATCCAACCCATCCCATTTTTATTGTGGTTCTTTACATCCACATCTGAATTATTTTATGGTGGTACTTTACGACCACTAACCATCCAATTAAAACTCATGCTTAACCATTAAATCCAAACAACCATGACAATTCACATATTCTAAATGACATTCAAATAAAGGAACACATTTTTTTGAAAACCATTTTCAAAACCTTTTCTTAATAATCAAACTTTTCAATCAATTTGAAAATTAAACATTTTCAAATCCAACGACAAAGCATATTTCAAAAAATATCACATTTCTACCAAAACCCATAAATCAACACCAAAGAGGTTTCAAAAAAGTATCAAATATCTATTTGGAAATCAATTTCTAAATAGTAATTAATTTAGAACAATGTATTTCAAGTTATAGAAAGTAGAGTTGAGAATGAAGCTACTTACATTTAGGGTTTTTGGAAAAAACAACCAATAAAACAAACAATCAACAAATATAGATGAAAACTCCACAAAACCAACTTAGATTCCTTCCCATAATGTCAATAAGCCCAAATCAAACCATTATTAGAAATTAAAAAACAATAGATCTATTTGAAATGAAATTATATCTTAGAAAAAATGAGAGAAAGATTATAGTAGATCTAAGGAAAACTAAGAAACTATTAAGAAGAGCTACATACTAAGGATGATTCAACTTTAAACCACCAAGAAAACCCATCAAATCTATTTCAGAATGAGAGTGAGAGGTTCCATAACCCCTGAGAAAAAGGAATCATGAGTTCAGTTCATTTTGGTGGAAAATGGGGTGTTTAGTGTTAAAAATGTGCGAGGATGTAATTTTTTTAAAACCGTGTATAGTTAGCTGACATAGTTAAAAAAATTGTGTGCTAACCATTATGCGGCTACTATCCAAAGGGTTCCTTACATAGTTGGATCACATGGTTATACAAACAATGATAAATCCCACTTTCCCATGATGCATTGCTAGACTAGGGAGGCCACACAGTTTGTAAACCGTGCACCTTGATCGTGCACCAACACCCTTACCTCTACCTCATCCTTCATGATTTTTGTAAGTGTTTCATGGTATTTACTAACCATAATCAAACTGAGAGCCTTTATAAAATCCCCAAAACCTTCCAAAAAACCTTCCAAACTCTCCCAAAGTTTACAAAACCACTTTATATACATAAAAACGCATAAATAAGGGTTACATACCTTAAACAGAGGTTTTTAAAGTATCAAATAATTGAGGCACTGAAATATTTTTTATATAAAATAATCACTGGTTGGAGGTAATTACAAAAACATAGAGCACTTGAGAAAATTATTATTTTTATGAATAATTAATTTAAAGCCAACACCAATGAAATTTATAATAAATAAAACTATTTTAATGATTTTTACAATAATTTAAAAATAGACAAGACTAATATAGTGAAATAGATAAAGAATATATATATAATAAAATCATAAAATAAGTTCCCTATCAATTAAAAATTAATATTACATTAAATGGGTCATAGTTTAAACTAATATAAACCCCTAACTTAGATTCTTGATCCTACAATGTCCATGTGATTTTCTATGGAATTGAGAGAGAACTCAACCATTCCCATGGATAGAATACATAGGAATAGAGAAGAGATAATAAGAATAAAATAAGAGAAAAATAATATAAAATTAAAAATAATTTCATGTCACGACCCACCTTCACCAAAAGGAGGGAAGGGTTAATAGATTGCTAGGCCCTTCCTTCTTTAAGTTGAAGGAGAGATAATGACCCCCGAGACCCGACTTCAATAGGTCCCAGAGTGGCGACTAGCCCCAAGGGTATATAAATTTCTCACAAATGGAAGGGATTACCCCTTTTTGTTTTATAAGATTGAGAGATAAGATGATGAAACTCACCAACACCAAGGTAAAAGAAAAGTAAAGCCAAAAGTAAACCATTCCCACATGCAGGTTCCAAAAGTAAAACCACAAAGTACAAAAGGTGACTACAAAGGTAAGTACCAATGAGTAAAAGAAACACCTGCAACTACCCCAAAGGTCCGAGCTAGTATGGTCCTACGCGATCCCCGAAGTCCTCCTGGAAACCTGAAAGCAGTTTTATATATGTAGGGTGAGCATACAAGTACAATCAATAGGGAAAACCAAAGACTCTCGTGCACAAGTGGGGGAACGTACTAAAGTCATGTGAGAAGGAGTAAACCAAACACCTATCAAGGTAAACTATCCACCCCAGGCCTCACCAAGGCACACTCCCCAAATAACGCAAGTCAAGTAATATATATAATAATAGCACATCGATGTTTGGGTACCCCGCGCTACTTTCCCACTGGTTATTGAGACATCCTACGCATCGAACCAATCCCGCCATTCTCACCGCAGTCCCACTACCACACCCGCCCGCACACACCTGGGCCACAACCACACGTAGTCCCACTGCCGAATCCTGCCCACAAACACCTGGGCCACAACTGTCACACATAACCACGTCTGTAAACACCTAGGCCATAACAACCACCACCACGCTCGAAGACACCTGGTCCAAAAGATTCACTGCCACGCCCGAAGACACCTGGGCCTCATCCCGAAGACGCTTGGGAAACCACCAACCGCACACACCTGGCCAACCATCATACTACCTTGCCCGAAGGTTCTTGGGCTAATAATGGACCTCAGGCCATCACATCCTACCCGAAGATACTTGGGCTATCTGGGTAAGGGAGCAGAAAAGGTGCTAATAACCAACCACTAAGAATAGTGTTAGGAAAACACCCTCCCCCATGAAATGGGGGTGTTCGGCACTAAGGTCTCAACTTGGATGGGGAGCGAATAAGAAACACAAAACTACATGTATAGATATAGGTAACAAGCACTCACCCAAAGACTAGGTTTTTCTAACCAGCCTACAGAACACAACACCACTGCGTCCAAGTCCCAAGTCACGACTTTCTCCAACAAAACCCATTTGTCCCATTCTTGTTTCAAGTTCAGTGATAATGTTTAATTAAGTTTACGCACTACTGGGAAACTAGTAGGCATAGGCACAAGTCCAGAAAAGTAAACAATCAAGCATCAACCATAACGCCCAAACCCGGTTCTCAACAATAGAGGAACCCACCCCAATTCATGATATAAACAAGTACCCACCTGGTCTTAAAAATCACAACCACCGAATCCATACCAACAGGGGATACCATCCCCAAATTCACACAACCACCGAGAGTATAAAGACAGGGGATCCCATCCCCTCCCACATCTCCAGCAATCAGCCTGAAAAGGAAAACAACCAACTACCACCACCAACACAAGTCATGGCCATGCTGGTATTTTCAGATTTAAATGACTTAACACACTCCATGATTTCAATTTTCGTGTGTTTTAACCGGGGTTATCATAGAAGGATTGATCCTGGTGCCTCAATTTAATTGGATGGATATACGTGATTAACCAATTTACTTTCATAGTAGGAGTTTACAACCACAAAAAGCCATTTAAAACATCAGCAGGGGTTCATTAGTGCACAAACAACGACCACCAACGACCACGATTTTCAGAAGGCATAAGCCAACACGACTCATAAAGATGGTCATAATATGAACAACAACAATTATCACAACCCCCCTTTTTTATAAAAAGAATCCAGTTCACTATCTTCATTTAGATCTGGTTTATCCAATTCTATGGAATAGAAGCACGCCCACCCCGCATGATACAAAAAAGAGAGAGGGGAAGGAGAAAATTCTCTACCTATTGATAGATGATCAACGTTTAGGTTGGGCCTGGAACTTTACGGATAATGATGCGGTGCGCCCGAAGCACCAGAAGCTGTTTGTGAAAAGCCACGATCGAGGAAAGGAGAAACCACGACTAACCCTTGGTTTATAAGAGCCACAGACGGTAGAGGTGAGAACGCGAAACCGCGTAAGGCGCGGGGGTCGTGGGTTGATCACGTGGCTCCAATCGTCATTAAGGGGGTTCAGGTGGTTTAAACCGACTCATTAATTGATTAATTATTTAATTAAAACTCTTATGCGGGTTACGGGTCTTTAAAACACGATCAAACAGGTCAAAATAGGGTTTAAAACCCTATTTGCGTAAAAAGGAGCGCTACTGGAAATAACCCGTGGGGTAGGCCAGAGCCACCGATAGCTGAGAGCTACCGGTGGGTGACAGCTACCGGTAACTGAGCTACTGGTAGGCAGCAACCACCGCTAGGCTGAGCTACCGGTAGGCTGCAGCTACTGGTAGGCCGAGCTACCCGTAGGCTGCAGCTACCGGTAGGCCACAGCTACCGGTAGGCTGCAGCCACCGGTAGGCCGCAGCTACCGTTAGGCTGCAGCTACTGGTAGACCGAGCTACCGGTGGGATGCAGCTAGCAGTAGGCTGAGCTACCGATAGGCTCCAGCCACCGGTAGACCGAGCTACCGGTAGGCCTGCTACTGGTAGGCTAAGGCTACCGGTAGGCCTACACCACCGTGATTCCCAGACCCGAAAACCCAAAACGAGTTTTTCACAAAGTAATGGACCCCAAAAACCCAGGCCATTACATCAGATACCTCTTAAATGATTCTCGTCCTTGAGAATCAAAACAAAACTAGAAGGGAAGAGAGGGTCTGAACAACCACCTCGAAAGATACCTCTTAGGAGCGAACCCATGCTAACTAAAACATTTCCCTGCCAAGAACCAAGCAACATACCATGCCAAACTGCCCGGGCATGTGGGTTGGGGAGTCTCCTCCCCCATGTCAAGATATTATCCACTTTGGGCGGCACTGACTCGCCCGCACATGTTTGATCGCATCCACCTTAATGCGTCTTGATTAGGGGTCGGGTTCTCTCCTCCCCATAGCTAGGGCTTTTCACACACAAACAGAGGAATGAAAAACCAGTACATTTCATAGCCAAAAGACAAAATGTTCAACCACAACAGGTACAACAAAGAACAAACTCAAAACAACTCTGGGTACTGGGTACGCATCTGTGCTTCCCTCTCCCACGTACTCTCCTCAAGCCCACCATGTCTCCACAACATACGAACCAAGGGGATGGTTCGCCCACGAAGCAGCTTCTCCTTGCGATCCTCGATCATCACCGGTCTCTCCACAAAGGTCACGTCATCCCCGATGTCTAGCTCACCCCAATCAGGGACGTGTGAATCATCGTGCAGATACCGAAGGAGCTGGGACACATGGAAGACACCATGTATCCCCAGTAGCGACGGTGGAAATGCTAGATAATAATCCACCTTGTCGACCCGCCGCAACACTTCGAAGGGTCCGATGAACCTAGGAGAAAGCTTACTCCCCTTGCCGAACCTCCGCTGCCCTCGCCGAGGGGAGACCTTCAAGAACACATGGTCCCCAACCTCAAACTCCAAGGGCCTTCTCCTGATATCAGCATACGACTTCTGTCGGTCCTGGCCCACCTTCATCCTTTCCCGTATGATCTGAACCTTCTCGGTTGTGTTCTACACAACCTCCAGGCCAAGGATGCCTGCCTCTCCTACTTCGGCCCAACACATAGGTGAACGGAATGGCCTCCCGTACAAGGCTTCGAACGGGGCCATACCGATGGTAGAGTGATAGCTATTATTGTAGGAAAACTCTACCAGGGGCAAGTGTTGTACCCATGATCCTCCTGAGTCCAGAACACATGCCTGTAGCATATCCTCCAAGGTCTGGATGGTGCGCTCTGTTTGTCCATATGTCTGGGGATGGAAAGCAGTGCTAAGGTGTAACTGGGTGCCAATCGCATGCTGCAATCCTCTCTAGACTCGCAAGGTAAACCGTGCATCCCTATCCGAGACTATAGACCTCAGAACTCCATGCAACCGCACAACTTCATCCATGTACTTTCGTGCCAAAGCGTCCACAGTACTCGACTCCCTGATTTCCAGAACATGAGCTGATTTTGTCAACCTGTCTACTACCACCTAGATGGCGTTGTATCCCCCTTGGACCTTGGGTAGTCCCGTGATGAAATCCATCGAGATGTCATCCCACTTCCACTCGGGGACATCTAGGGGCTGCAGTAGGCCGCCTGGAACTCGGTGTTCAGCCTTCACTTGCTGACACACTAAGCACTTGGCCACAAACTCTGCCACCGCTCGCTTAGCTCCGGGCCACCAGAACTGCCTCTTCAGTCCCTGGTACATATTGGAAACTCTTGGGTGTACCTCCAGGGGGAGTTGTGAAACTCACTGAGAACCTTGCCCCGCATCACCCCTGGAACAAACAACCTTTCCTAGAAAAGCATCCGGTTCTTACCATCCTCTGTCCATCCTTCCAGAGCATTGCCCCGGTCAACTCGGTCATGCATCACTTCACACTCCGGGTCTCCCCACTGAGACTCCTCCACCTGTCTAAACATAGATGACTGCACTATCATCTGATATAGGCAGCCTCTGCCGATATCCATCTTCGTATCCAGGTGTAAGGTAGCCAACTCTTCCATTGCCTTCCAGGCGTCCGCTGACTCTCGGACCGCATCCTTCTGCGTCCTCTTACTCAAGGCATCGGCCACCACATTACCCTTGCCCTCAGTATAAGAGATATCAAAGTTGTAATCCTGGAGGAACTCCACCCATCTCCGCTGTCGCAAGTTTAAGTCCCGCTGGGAGAAGATATACCTCAAGCTTTTGTGATCCATGAATACCACAAAGCGTTCCCCGATGAGGTAGTGCCACTATAACTTTAGCGCAAAAATGACCGCTGCAAGCTCCAGGTCGTGGGTGGCGTAATTATGCTCATGGGGGCATAACTGCCTGGACCCATAAGAGATTACCCCTTGTCGCTGCATCAACACACATCCCAGACCCTATCCTGAAGCATCACAGAAAACCTCATAGGCCACCCCTTCTTTTGGTAATCTCAGCACTGGGGCACTAACTAACTTCTCTTTTAGATAGATGAAGGTTGACTCGCACTGCTCTCTCCACACAAAAACCTGGTATTTCTTGGTCAGAGCTATCAAAGGGGCCGCAACTCGAGAGAAGTTGGGTACGAACCTCCAATAGTAACCCTCCAACCCAAAGAAACTATGGACCTCTGCCACATTCTTGGGTGCTTCCCAAGAAACAACCGCCTCAACATTTTATGGGTCCACTGCTACCCCCTGCTCGGATACCACGTGCCCGAGGAAGTGCCCTTCCCGTGTCCAGAACTAGCATTTCAACAACTTCCCATAGAGCTAGTGCTATCAGAGGACCTCCAAAACTGTCCTCAGGTGCTCTGCATGGTCCTCCTCTAATCTTGAGTAGACCAGGATTCCATCGATGAATACGACCACAAACCGATCCAAGTACTCCCGGAAGATGGAGTTCATAAGCCCCACAAACACAGTCGGGGCGTTCGTAACAGCGAAGGGCATGACTATGAACTCAAAGTGTCCATACCTGCATCTAAACGTCGTCTTCGGGATGTCGCCCTCCTTCACTCTCAACTGGTGATACCCAGACCGCAGGTCGATCTTTGAGAACCACCCTGCCCCTTTCAGCTGGTCGAAGAGATCGTCTATCCTCGGAAGAGGGTAGAAATTCTTGATCGTCACCTGATTCAGCCTCTTGTAGTCGATGCACAAACCGAGACCACCATCTTCCATCTGTGCGACCAATACTGGAGCGCCCCCTGGTGACACACTTGGGCGAACATAAACCCTCTTCATCAGATCGTCAATCTGGATCCAAAACTCCCGTAGCTCTGAAGGTGCCATCCGGTAAGGAGCCATTGAGATTGGTCGAGCGCCAGGCTGTAGGCCTATCCCAAACTTGATATCATGCTGAGGGGGTAGAGTCGTCACCTCCTCAGGGAAGACGTCCATAAAATCACGGATGATCTCTGGAACTTCCACTATTTTAGCATCTACTGATTCCACTGTCATCTCGGTCAACAAGGAGAGGAGGGGTTCCTCTCGCCTGTTTCCCTTCGGACTACTCCGCTCGCCAGTGAAGGTAACACGCCGACCGTCCTTGTCCGAGAACACCACCCTTCTTCAGAAACAGTCGATGATGGCACACACAGAATATAGCCAGTCGATGCCTAGGATGACATCGTATGGATGTATCTGTAGCAGAAGAAGATCCCTAACCGACTGATGTGGCTCTATCGTCAGTCTACATCCCCGACAAACAAACAACAAGTTGGTCTGACCTCCAACTGCTGTGCTCAACACCAGGGGCTCTGGAAGTCTCTCCGCATCTAAACTCAAGGAACGGGCTATACTTGGTGCAACAAAGGAGTGCGATTCTCCGGTATTGAACAAGGCATAAGCAAGAGTGCTAAACAGACTGATCATACCTCGAACAACCTCTGGCCCTTCCGGAACTGCTGCCTTTGCGATATGTAACTGTCCATGCCCAGCTCCCATGCCCCTCGGCTGCTGCCCACCTCCCCGACCACGCCCCGGTCGAGGTCCCTGAGGAGCGCCCTGAGGTCGGCCTCCTCCTCCTACGTCTGCCCTTGGAGGAGCAAGAGCTCGCTGTCCCTGCTGCTGCTGCTGGAAAGGTCTGGCTGGAAGCTACTGCTGGGGCGGGTGGTGGGGCTGTCCACCACCACCGTACTGCACCCGGTCCGGGCACTGACTCCAGAGGTATCCAAGGCTCCCACAGATGAAGCAATGTGGTCCCGGGCCCGAAGGAAAAGGGCGAGGGCCGGGGGATCGAAACTGAAACTACTGCGGTCTGCTCCCTACTGGTCAGAACCTGGAGGGTCCTGACGCTGGAGGCCTGGTGCTGATGGCCTTTCCCTTCGATGGTCCGAGCTGGATCCCCTCTCGTGACACTCCTCCTAGAACATGCATTCTCTCCACCACTTCAGCCCTCTTTTGGACCTCCATGTACGTCGGCAAGGTGAAGGGGGTAACAACATACTGGAGGGAGGGTCGGAGCGCCTCCTCTAAAGGTCTTGCCCCAGACTCCTCGCCAGGAAAGAGGTCCGGAGAAAAACTTAGGAGGTCCTTGAACTTGATCCCTAGCTCCCTCACAGACATACTCCCCTACTGGAGGGAGAGTAGTTCCTGCCTCTTTTCTGCCTTCATCGTCGAGGAGAGGAATTCCGCCAAGAAATCCCTCTGGAAATCCGCCCAAGCCACCTCAGAATCTCTCCTCTCCCCTAGGTAAAGCGTCCACCACTGACGCACCGCTCCCCGCATCTGGATGACGGCCAGAGTAACCCAGTACTCGGTCGGGGCCCGAATCAGGCCGAAATATATAACTAGATCCTCTAGCCAGCCTTCCGTCTTCATGTCAGAGGTGCTGCCCTCATACTTCTCGAGGGCATATTGTTGGAAGGCCCGAAGAGTCTTCTACCACTGGTCATCCTCTTCCTCTCGATCAGTTCTCTTCCAATCGGCCAAAGTAGTCTCCGGGGCCTTGATCGCCCGTACCACATGTGGTCGCCTTCCAGGTGCCATAGCTGCAAGGTAAACAAGGAATACCTAAGCCCAAGTAGTGTAGAATATCGTTCTTAAAACTTCTTAAAATTTTAAATTTATTCTTAATTCCCAAGACATCCTAGAAACACAAGAACACAAGTCATTATGATGCATGTACCTTTCCTAGGGTCTCTACCCAGAAATCAGTGTGGCCTCACTTGGTCGTTCGGTAGGTCCATATTCCTTGCATCGAATCACGGGGGGCCCAAAAATCCCATGTCCTAGACGGTCTTCCCTGGCCTAATTCACGCGCCATGGTCACCCAACACTTTGCCTTACCATCCCATGCAATCCTTACTATGCCAAACTCCAGACTCCATCCTATCTCTCAACCATCACTTCTGATACCATTCTGTCACGACCCACCTTCACCAAAAGGAGGGAAGGGTCAGCAGATTGCCAGGCCCTTCTTCTTTAAGATGAAGGAGAGATAATGACCCCCGAGACCCGCCTTCAATAGGTCCCGGAGTGGTGACTAGCACCAAGGGTATAGAAATTTCTCACAAATGGAAGGAATTACCCCTTTTTGTTTTATAAGATCGAGAGATAAGATGATGAAACTCACCAACACCAAGGTAAAAGAAAATTAAAGCCAAAAGTAAACCATTCCCACATGAATGTTCCAAAAGTAAAACCACAAAGTACAAAAGGTGACTACAAAGGTAAGTACCAAAGTGGAAAAGCAACAACTGAAACTACCCCAATGGTCCGAGCTAGTATGGTCCTGCGTGATCCCCGAAGTCCTCTTGGAAACCTGAAAGTAGTTTTATATACGTAGGGTGAGCATAAAAGTACACTCAGTAGGGAAAACCAAAGACTCTCGTGCACAAGTGGGGGAACGTACTAAAGTCCCGTGAGAAGAAGGAGTAAACCAAACACCTATCAAGGTAAACTATCCACCCCAGGCCTCACCAAGGAACACTCCCCAAATAACGCAAGTCAAGTAATATATATAATAATAGCACATTGATGTTTGGGTACCCCGTGCCACTTTCCCACTGGTTATTGAGAAATCCTACACATCGAACCAATCCCGCCATTCTCACCGCAGTCCCACTGCCACACCCGCCCGCAAACACCTGGGACACAACTGTCACACATAAACACACCTGAAAACACCTAGGCCATAACAACCACCACCACGCCCGAAGACACCTGGGCCAAAAGATCCACTGCGACGCCCGGAGACACCTGGGCCTCATCCCGAAGACGCTTGGGCAACCACCTGCCGCACACACTTGCCCAACCGTCACACTACCCCGCCCGAAGGTTCTTGGGATAATAATGGACCTCAGGCCATCACAGCCTGCCCGAAGATACTTGGGATATCCGGGAAAGAGAGCAGAAAAGGAGGTAATAACCAGACACTAAGAATAGTGTTGGGAAAAACACCCTCCCCCATGAAATGGGGGTGTTCGGAACTAAGGGCTCAACTTGGGTGGGGCGCGAATAAGAAACACAAAACTACAAGTATAGATATAGGTAACAAGCACTCACCCAAAGCCTAGGTTTTTATAACCAGCCTACAGAACACAACACCACTGCGTCCAAGTCCCAAGTCACGACTTTCGCCAACAAAACCCATTTGTCCCATTCTTGTTTCAAGTTCAGTGATAATGTTTAATTAAGTTTAAGCACTACTGGTCAACTAGAAGGCATAAGAACAAGTCCAGGAAAGTAAACAATCAAAAATCAACCATAACGCCCATAACCGGTTCTCAAGAATAGAGGATACCACCCCAATTCGTGATATAAACAAGTACCCAACTGGTCTTAAAACTCAAAACCACTGAATCCATACCAACAAGGGATCCCATCCCCAAATTCACACAACCACCGAGAGTATAAAGACAGTGGATCCCATCCGCTCCCACATCTCCAGCAATCGGCTTGAAAAGGAAAACAACCAACTACCACCACCAACACAAGTCAGGTCCATGGCGGTATTTTCAGATTTAAACAACTTAACACACTCCATGATTTCAATTTTCATGTGTTTTAACCAGAGTTATCACAGAAGTATTGATCCTAGTGCCTCAATTTATTTGGCCGGATATACGTGATTAACCAATTTACTTTCACAGCAGGAGTTTACAACCACAACAAGCCATTTAAAACATAAGAAGTGGTTCATTAGTGCACAAACAACGACCACCAATGACCTCGATTTTCAGAAGGAATAAGCCATCACGACTCATCAAGATGGTCATAATATAAACAACATCAATGATCACAACCCCCTTTATTTATAAAAATAATTAAGTTCATTATCTTCATTTAGATCTGTTTTATCTAATTCTACGGAACAGAAGCATGCCCACCCCGCATGATACACAAAAGAGAGAGGCGAAAGAGAAAATTCCCTACTTGTTGATAGATGATCGACATTTAGGCTGGGCCTGGAACTTTATGGATAACGATGCGGTGCACCCGATGCACCAGAATCTATTTGTGAAAATCCGCGATCGAGGAAAGGAGAAACCACGGCTAACCCTTGGTTTATAAGAGCTGGGGACGGTTGAGGTGAGAACGCGAAACCGCGTAAGGCGCGGGGGTCGTGGTTTGATCACGCGGCTCCACTCGTCATTATGGGGGTTTGGGTGGTTTAAACCGACTCATTAATTGATTAAGTATTTAATTAAAACTCTTATGCGCATTACAGGTCTTTAAAACACACTCAAGCAGTTCAAAATAGGGTTTAAAACCCTATTTGCGCAAAAAGGAGTGCTACTGGAAATAACCCGCGGTGTAGGCCAGAGCCACCGGTAGCTGAGAGCTAGCGGTGGGTGACAGCTACTGGTAACTGAGCTACCGGTAGGCTGCGGCTACTGGTAGGCTGCGGCTACCGGTAGGCTGCAGCTACCGGTAGGCCGAGCTACCGGTAGGCTGCAGCAACCGGTAGGCTGAGCTACCTGTAGGCCGTAGCTACCGGTAGGCTTCAGTTACCGGTAGACCGAGCTACCGGTGGGCTGCAGCTACTGGTAGGCCGAGCTACCGGTAGGCTGCGGCCACCGGTAGACTGAGCTACCGGTATGCCTGCTACCGGTAGGCTAAGGCTACCGGTAGGCCTACACCACCATGATTCCCAGACCCGAAAACCCAAAATGAGATTTTCACAAAGTAATGGACCCCAAAAACCCGGGCCATTACATTTCAAATCAGGATAGAATTATAGTTTAGATATTTCTTTTAAAATTATATTATCTTATTGGGTTGATTTCCAATGAATTTTATGTATAGTTTATCGAATGTATAATGAGTTTACAAAAGTATAGTATATATACTTTATTAGTATACCATTTTTATTTTTTATCGAAAAATCTCATTAGTAATAGAATTTTTCATATCTATGTTTGGTGGAATCAAGTTATAAAAACTGAAATCATCATTGGGGAGAATATAAGGATATTTTAAGTTGAAACTGCCCACGAACTAAGATTATTAGGTTGTACATGATGTGTAGGTTGAGAATAGTCTTTTTTTGCACTTTTGAAAGGATAAAGAAATTTACTTTTCACAGTTTGTGTCGTATATCCATGAATGTTTGTGGAATGAGACTATAAAAATACATCACATAAAACCCTTTGATTTTTAACTTTTCATTACTATATTAATTTTCCACTTAATAATTATTTAATTATTATATTTTTTCTTAAAAATCACATTTTATTATTATTTATTAAATTATTATGAATACCGATTAACAAAATAAGAATAGGGATAAAAATAATCAGATTTTAATGAAATTTATTTGAGAAATCTAAAAATAGAGGCTCATCATACTTATAAGAAAATATTATTAATGTTATTACTCATCTATAGACTAAATATGTAAAGTTCATGGTGTTCAAATATATATTTTTCCAATGTATTGATATATCTCATGACATATAAAGATTATATAATGATATTTTCCTAACACATTGAGTAATGTTTTGTTGGTGTAATTATGTGTCTTTAGTTAATGATGATTTTTTTGTACTCTAATATTGAACTATTATTTTTCTTATCATTTCATGTTTTTATTGTTTTTTTCCATTTTATATTTTATCACCTATGAGAGATATTTTCTTTGGTGAATAATCATTAATACAAAAACTTGTATTGAGAGTTCAATCTTATTCCCTCTCTTTATGCTTTCTTGTTTCCTTTAGATATCAATGTGAATTTAAATTTGTGAATTTTATCAATGTTTATTATAAATGATCAAGTATTATTATATTTTTAGGATGTTTATTTATCATTTAATCTATATTTATTCTTGAAATAAATTTATTTTTAATGTATGTTTATAGCTTATTATGGTTATTTTACTATTATTCTACTCAGTGTTCTAATATAATCACATTTTAAATAATAGAAGGATCACATTCTATATATGACTGTATTTTAGGGGAATAATATTTTTTATTTTAAAAGTTAACATGTATCATTAAATAAATATCATAATTTTCATACACAATTAAACAAATAACATACTGTTCCCATTTAGAATGTCATAAAAATTTAATTAATAATACATAAACACATAGAGTTTGGAATACTTATATTCTAATGACAAGATGAAAAGATTTATGGTAGCTAATCACATCCAATTATTTATATACACGAGTCACACATTAATATTTATACCAAAAATTTTAAACACTATTGTTATTATATTATTAAATATGCATTTTTTTAAAATTTCTGGTTGATAATTTTTTATTTAAAATTATTCTTTCATAAAATTTCTAAATGAATTATTTAACTAATACTGTATAGTTATTACCTAATTTTAACATAATGTATATTCATTTATATTTTTGTGTTCTATCATTGGAATAAATTTTTCAAACTGGTATCCATTACTTAAATCATTTTTTTTAGATTTTGGATCAATAGAACTAATCATATATTCTATAGAAAGATCATTTTAATTTTACAATATCCTTTTATAAATGTTAATATATTATTTAATGTTATTTATACTTCCTATGAGTTATTTCTCTAAATTTGTTATCCCAATATTTATATTTTATCAATTTCACTAAAAAAATCTACATAAAATGATGAAATAAAAAATAAATTTTATAAATTTTACATAAATAAAATCATCTTACACCATTCTTTTTTTTATTATAAATTATTTTGGTCTAAACGTAGTTTAAAAATAATAGAAAAACCAACTCGTACTATTTATTATGAAATTTATAAAAGTTTTATTTGGGGATTAGAATATACAAATTCATGCATGTAACTCAAAAATAATTTATGATATATTCCTTTTAAATAAATTTATCCCCTTTTATATAATGCTATACACAAAACCTTGAGGTTTTAAAAGAAAAAAAATATGCTCGATACAGTATATGACACGAACCCCTGAGCTTAAATCATTAGTGAAATATATTATTTAAATATGGACATTATAAAATAGACATTAAAATGGAGGGTATTAATAGTGACAAGTAAATTATGAAAAGTATTTGGTTTAAACATTTATTGAATAAATTCCTCAGTTATCAATTGATTAGAAATAAAAATAAAAATCATTTTAAAGTAGAAGAAATATTTTTCAAAAAAAAAATATTTTATTCATATAGTGTGTTATTAGCTTTATAAATTAATTTATTAACTATTTGTGAATAATTTTAATGAAATTTATATATTACATATTCAATAATATTATTTATCATTTATCTTATATTTTTTCAAATTATGAGATAATAATAAACCTAATTTTATACTTAAAAACTATATTTTTTTTAAAAGTGGTCTCATCGAATCTTGCACACTTATTTTAAAATGAAAAGTAACAATTTTTGAAAATTTATTTTAAAAAGTAAATTTATTTTTTAAAATAATCATTTATAATTTATCTTAGATTGATTTTTTTGAATTTTCTAAAATGATTATTTTTTTGATGAATAGTGAGAAGTATTGATTTTCATTGAAAATATTTTTTTTGTTAAAATGATTTAAAAACTTAAATTTTCTTTGAAATTGTTTTAAAAGTAAAATATGTTAAATTTTAATATTATTAATCCAATTTAGGTTAGTTTTATTGATAATTTTTTTAATTTTGATATGTAATCATTTTATACTTTGGGAAAATTTCCTTTGGAATTTTTTCATCATGTATGTGGGTTTAACTTCAAATTAAATTAACCCAATTCAATAAATTGAATTTGGAAAAAGGTATTACATATTGGAAATAATAATAATTAATATTATATAATAATTTCAACTTAATTTTTGGTTATAATTAATAGTATAAATAGTAAAAATTAATTACGATAGTTAAGGTTAAAATGGGTTTGGGGGGGGGGGGGGGTTAAACTAAGAGGATAAGTTTTAAAATGATCTAAAAACTTGTCTAATTATTTTTTTAGAATATATTTCATCTTTATATCAACTATTGTTTAATAATAATCCATCTTTTAGCTATGTGACATGTGAAAAATGTGGGTGTAATTGATTCTTTTAAAAAATTAAAAGCGTGTCTTCTCCCCCTCTAATAAAAATAAAACCACTCTACTATCTTCTTCACACATAAAAATAATTTTTTTAGTCAATACCTGGGAAAATGCATTCCTTACATACCTAAATATGACTTATAGTTATTTCTTTGATCGTAAATCCAATCTATGAATACTTTTTGGTATAAACCTAAAGGGGTTTTCAGAAGAAGATTTATAGTTATTACTAATGTATTATATTAATTAAATGATGTATATATATCTCCTCTTCCATAAAATTGGAAATTAAATTGTTGATCATGTGTATGACATACTACCGCCTCACGAGCTGATGTAATTTGTCTCCTATTACCACTTCTCACAGCTGAATATAATTATGGTTTTAGATATTATATTATATTTTTATCATGATTAAACTTATTTAATTATAATATCACATATAACTTCTTACCTTCCAATCAGTTAGGAAACAAAAACATTACTTGTGCATACGTGTGGATTATTACCTCTAAGAAGTGTTGTGATTTATTTTTTCATTTTAATTTTATATTAATGGTGATAAGCATAAATTTAATGAATATATTTGATATATATTATACAATAATTACTCAATAAAGGTGATATATTATTAATCTTTTTTTTCATCCATCGATAAAAATGGAAACAACCATCATGCGTACGTACAACCTACTATCTCCAAGAACAATGCATTTAATTTTATATATCTATACTGTATGGATTAAAATAAATACACATATAATAAATATTTAGTATTTTATAATAATGTTTAAAATAATTTATTGGATGAATCCATGATCAAATTAAAATTACTAAAAATACCAAACCAAAACGTACCTAAAAAATAAGCAATTTTTACCCAAAATGTGATTATAACACAAAACGTGTTTATAACAAGGATATTTTAATACATGGGTAATAAAAGGGTAAAATTAAATATATTATGGTTCTTGACTATATGTATAATAAGCCTATATTTATTATACATGAGGTTCAAACACATACTAAGGAAATCAGACATGAGGTAATGGTTTGCCGTCTCACTTTTACTTGCATGATACATATGCCATATTCACCACTTATTTATTTTATATGGTGTATATACTACCTCTTTGATAGGTTATATCATTAATATATTTATATTCATTTTATTTAAAGTATTATTTGAAGTAATTTATTTCATGGGGCTTGTGATCTAAAAGTTACCAAAGTAGTAAGGGTTTATTTCCCAATATAATCATTATTCAGGGATGTTTATATTTAAGTCTCATTTGGGGACGTTATTTCTTAAAAAATATATATTGTATTATCCTTTACTTATTTTTAAAAGTTTCATGTAATAGTACAATTTCTTATTCTTTGGTACATAAAATAATTGATAAAATATTTTTAAGAAAAATTGACTTTATTTCTCTCTTCTATTAAAAATAAATTTTCTTCCATATTAATGTTTTCTAAAAATATTTATTAATTTTTTTTTAACATTCTCCAAATTATTTATGAATGAATTTTTTACCCATGTTTTAATTTTTTACAACATAATTTGAAAGGAATCATCTTGTCATTATCTGGATGAGGTACTTTTTAACTATTTTAAAACATTGTGACAAGAATGTTTTTTTAACTTATACGACATGTATGAAATTACCAAAAATGATATTGTTGAATGTTAATTTTCATTATTAAAAGGTTATTTTTAGAGAAAATGTTTTCCTGATATTTTGGAAACTTTTAGTTTTTAAATGTGATTTTCATAGTGAAAAGGATATTTTATTCAATATTTTTTACTGGAATTTTAATGTATTTCTTTTTATCATTGAAAAAACCCTCATTTTATATATTGTAAATTGGGAACATGTTTTTAAGATACCATCCTTATTATTTATATAGATGGTTTATGATCAGTTTGACTAGGGTTATACTACTTGATTTTATGGTACATTTTATTCTAGACGGTTAATGATTAAGTTTATTGTTAGGGGAAATTATTAACATTTCATATTCTTGTTTCTAATATGAATGTTTACGTTAATTATTTTTAATTATTGGTAAAAATTTTAACATTCCATATGCTAGTTTTTTTGATATAAAATTTTACATGAATATGTTTGTCCCATTTAAAAAAGGGAATGTATTAGAATGAGTTTGTGATGGGAGGGTGTACTATTACCCCTTGATGCATCTATATGTATATGAGAAAAGCTAGATTGGGTATTTGTGCAAGGCCTTACCTCTTTATATGATATGTCTTAAATGGTGCATTGATGGTATGGTTATGATGTCCAACATTATGAATTTCCTCACTATGAGATTAGTTATTTATGTTCATGTAATTATTCGATTAGTAAGAATATCCATGGATATGTTTCAATATTATGTAATTATTTATATGACATTATTTAATCCACATTTATTTATTGAACATTATTATTCATTTTTGATTTATTGATTAAATTTCATGAGTTTTGGTTATTTATCTTTTTATATTTATTATGACTTATTAATTCCTGATAGCTTCCACTATATGCATACCCTTTCTGAGCATTAATGATCACCCTTTTCTTCTTTTTTTCCTTTCCCCAGGATTCCATGAATTGTATTATGATTGATATGTGGGGATATTATAAAATCCATTATTGTGGTTTCAAGTAAAATACTATATTTTATTTTATTTTTTCAATTTTAATCTGTGATTAATTTATTTTTCTAGTTTACCATGACTATTGAAATATTCTATCCTTTAAGATACCACTGCATGTATTTGGTTCTAATGTCATAAAGTCACCACTTACTCTGGTCTACTTGGGTTAGGGTCTTTTCAATTGGTATTAGAATAATTTTATTAGAAACCCTGGGTACTAGATTTAGGAAAACATAGATTAGGTAACATATCCCTATGAAACAATTTTAGGATATTTATAAGTATAAGATAACATACTAAAGTCTTGTTAAAGTAGAAATTATGTGTATTTACTAGAAGTAAATCCATGTCTGGATACTACAAATATATGTAGATTTATAATAGTTATACCAAGTGGTAATATGTATAAAAAGGGAATATTGATCCTTTACTCGATCATCCCCTCTTACACAAAAATGGGACTTACTACACACCTAGTTTAACACTCCTAGAGGATATACATAGGCTAATTCACATTGCCTTTATAAACCACTATAATGTATTTTAATGATTAAAATGAAAGATCTAGGTAAAAATTAAGCTTTCTGTCGTGACCCGCCTTCGGAAAGACGATGGAAGGGGCGACAAAGATCCCCGCCCTTCCTTCCTCTAATCGAAGACGAGATAATGACCCCAGTGTCCCGCCTCCAGTAGGCCCCAGAGTGGCGACTAGCACCAAGGGTATACCATTTTCACAATATCGGAGGCATTACCCTTTTTAGTCAACTAGGATTGGGAGAAATAATGAGTCAAAACCAAACACCCCCATCTATAGAAAACTCAAATTAAAAACCAAACTACATGCATGTTTTATTAAAAAAACTGAACAAAGTACAAGAAATCCCAAGTACAATACCAAACAGGAAAGAAAAAGGCTAAGAATAATCCAACTACGACCAATAGTAACTCCAACGACCAGACAAGTAAGGTCCAACACAGCCTCCGAATCCCTCCTAGAAACCTGAAAGTAAACATAGGGTGAGCATAAAAAGAATACTTAGTAGGAAAACCAAAAGATCTCGTGCACAAGTGGGGAGACGTCCTAAAGTCCCATGAGAAGTAGAAGAAACATCATCTATTAAGGAATCTATCCATCCCACCTCACTGGACACACTCACTAAATAATACAAGCAGTAAGGTAATAGTAAAGAACAAAACATTTGGGTACCTCGCACCACCATTTCCCCCACTAGCTAGCTGCTCATCCCTAACGGCAAACGTCATGACGCTACCATGCTCTTCCTACCCACACACACATGGGATTCACAACCATCCACATCCCTACCCACACACACCTGGACCTCATAACCACACATCCCTGCCCGCACACACCTGGGCCTCATCCCGAAGACACCAGGGAAAACAACCTGCCCGAAGAGTCCTGGGATAACAACACACTAATAGAAACCTACCCGAAGAGCCTTGGGTGTAAGGTTGCCTCCAGCCATCACAGCCTAGGGAAAAGGGAGCATGAAGGAGAGTAAGTAGGGGGAAACACCCTTCCCCATGAGATGGGGTGTCCGACACTAAGTGACCAACATGGGTGGGGTGCGACTAAATATAAAACATACAGTTACACATATATATACCAACACACAGCCCAACCTATGGCTCCTAAAACAGATACAAGCAGGTGACCAAGCATTACTACCTCAGAAAACAGGCACACAACAAACAGTTCCCAGATTCCCTATTCAAGTATCATTTCATAACAGTTCAAAATGAGTTAATCCCTTCACTATTGGGAAACTAACAGGCACAACCACAGATGAAACAACAATTAATACAGGAAGGAAAAATGTCGGCAAATTTAATAATTCACACCCAGTTATCTTGTAAATAATAACATCAAAGTGGGATCAGTGGGATCCCTCGAAAAACTCGAACCTACAGCCCTGCTGCCAAACACCATCATAGCCACACAACAACTCATGCCATTCCAACCACTCCATTCACAACCCCGCTGTTCACCCATACATAACAAAACACAGTCTTGTTGTTCACCCGTCCATAACAAAACACAACCCCGCTGTTCACCCATTTCATAACTGAACCATCCAAATGTTCATAATTTATTCTCTTATATTATTTAGTTCAATTGGGGTGATCACACAAGGTTATGGGCATTCATATTAAACATCTGAGTTTAAGTGTTTAACCAATTCATACATGATTCCCATTTACTAGACAAGGCATAAAATAGAGCATAGAATATGTGCACAAACAAAGGCTCCCAACAACCGTGATTTTTAGTAGTCCAAAGCGTATTCAATTTAGAACAACATCATAGGGAAAACATGGGTAAAAACATGTAACAACATTAACAAACTTACTCATCCTTGTTCTTTAACCGGTTATTATCTTCCTTTATATAAATGACTAACTGCCTCGTGGGAACCATAGAACACCCACCCCACATGATACACAAGGTGGAGAAACAAAGGTAAGATCCTACCTGATTGATCAAGGATCGACGTTAAGTCCTCATGTGGAAACTGGAAAACAAGAGTAGCAGGAACTCCACAGAACGCGATCAAGAAAAACTTCGCAATGGGGGTACAACTCGTTGGGAGGAAGGGTACTCCGAGTGCAGGGTGATAGAAAAAAGAAACTCAGGTAGAAGAGAATCCTTTAGGTTATAAAGGATGAGATACAGTATTCCCCAGACAATTAAGATATGGAGAAAAACTCGGAACCGCAGAAGAAGCGGGATCGTGGGTTGACCACACGGCTGGGCCACCCTACATGTCTAACTTATAAGGTCCCCACCCTTCGGTGTATTTAAAACTAACGCACACCTCCTTAACCAAGGAAGGACTCCTCATAGGATGCGCTAGAGGCATTTCTGAAAACTCAGTTAAAGGCATGACCAAAACCCATGGTTTTTCATTTAAGGAGGGTACCTCACAAATATTTTAATTAAACGCCAATAATGGTCTTTAAAGCAGACTTAAAGGGGTCAAAACATGGTTTAAAAACCAATTCATGCAAAAGGAGGCGCTACTGGAAAACCAGTGGAGAGATACTGGTACCCCAAGGTCACCAGTAGGCTAGGTCTATCGGTAGACCAAGCTACCGGTTGGCCGAGGCTACCGGTAGGCCAAGGCTACCAGTAGTACGAGGCCACTGCTAGGCTGAGGCTACCGGTAGGCCGAGGCCACTGATAGGCCAAGGGAACCAGGCTACTGGTAGGCCGAGGCCACTGCTAAAAGTCTTAAGCATCGTCGAGAAGCTGGGATGGCCTTCCAGACCACCCAGAACACCCCAAACATCAGATTTTCACAATGTAATGGAACCCAAAACCCCGTTCCATTACATCAGATACTTCTCAAACTATTATTGTCCCTGAGAATATGAGAACAAACCAGAACGGAGAAAAAGAGGGGTCCAAACAACCACCCTCTAAAGATACTTCTCAGGGGAAAACTCCTGAGTTGTTTGAAAGCTGGAACAGAACCCCCTACATCCAAGAATATTCCCCCAATAGTTATCAACCCCAAACATCTACAACAAGCAAAAGGATCACACTGTCCAAAACATGAGTTAGGGAGTCCCTTCCTACATTTCAGTATATTATCTACTTTGGGTGGCACTGACTCACCCTCACAGGTTTAATCGCATCCACATTAATGTGTCCTGATTAGCAGTCATATTTTCCCATCATCACACATTCGTACACATAGAGAACATGGAATAGATCATCTAATAGCTATGAAAAGCAATCATTTCATATATTAAAGCACAAGGTAAAACATCTCAACAAAACTCAGAACAAAAAAAAAACAAGGAATTCAAAATAGCTCTGGATACTGAACGCATAACTGGGCCTCCCGCTCCCAAGTGCTCTCCTCGAGGCCACCATGCCTCCACAATACACGAACCAAAGGGGATGGTTCGTCCACGAAGCACTTTCTCTTTACGATCCTCAATCTTTATCGGTCGTTCTATGAAGTTTGCATCGTTTTCGATATCTAACTATCCCCAATAGATGACATGGGAGTCATCGTGTAGATACCGACGAAGCTGGGAGATGTGAAAGACATCGTAATGTTTCTCCAACTGAGGTGGAAATGCCAGCTGATACACCACCTCACCCACTCGTCCCAGCACCTCGAATGGTCCGATTAATCTAGGGAGAGCTTACTCCTCTTCCCAAACCTGCACTACCCTCGTCGAGGGGAAACCTTTAAGAACACATGATTTCCAACCTCGAAATCCAAGGGACTCCTCCTACGTTCGACATAAGACTTTTTCCGGTCCTGGGCTGCCTTCATCCTCTCAGGAATGGGCTAAACCTTCTCAGTGGTTCTCTACACCACTTCTGGCCCATGAAGAGCTGCTTCCCCAATCTCTGTCCAGCAAATGGGTTAACGACATGGCCTTCCATACAAGGACTCAAACGGTGTCATGCCGATAGTGGACAGGATGCTATTGTTATAAGAAACCTCCACCATAGGCAAGTGTCATGCCCATGATCCCCCAAAATCCAAAACACATTCCCGAAATATGTATTCCAACGTCTGGACCGTTCGTTCTATCTGCCCATCTATCTAAGGGTGGAAAGAAGTGCTAAGGCGTAGCTGGGTGCCAAAGGAATGCTGTAATCCCCTCTAAACTCAGGAGGTAAACTTCATGTCTCGATCAGAGACAATAGAACTCAGAATCCCATGCAACCGCACCACTTCCTTGACGTACCTCTGGGCCAAGGTACTCACCGGGCTCGACTCCTTAATCGCTAAGAAGTGAGTTGATTTTGTCAACCGATCCACCACTACCCAGATGGCATAGTAGGCTCCCTAAGCCCTGGGTATCCCTGTGATGAAGTCAATCAAGATGTCATCCCACTTCCACTCGGGAACATCTAAAGGCTGTAAGAACCCTCCAGGAATACGGTGTTTGGCCTTCACTTGCTGACACACTAGGCACTTAACCACAAACTCTGCCACCTCCCGCTTTACCCCAGGCCACCAAAACTATCCCCTCAGGACTTGATACATATTTTATACCCCAGTATGTACTGCTAAAGCCGATCCATGGAAATCATAGAGAACTCCTTTTTCGCATCATCTCCTAAACAAAAAGCCTTCCATGGAAAATCATCTGATGTTGACCATACTCAGACCATCCCTTAGGATCATTTCCCTGATAAACCTGATCTCACATCACTTCTACCTCCAAGTCCCCCCACTGAGACTCTTCCACCTGCACCACTAAAGAGGAAACTATAGCCATCTAAAATATACAACCTTTTCCACCTTCCACCCATGCATCCAAATTCAAGGCCGCTTCTCTTCCATCACTCTCCAAGTATCTGCTGATTCCCGAACTACTTCCTTCTGCGATTTCCTGCTCAGGGCATCAACCAAATAATTACCCTTTCCCTTAGTATAATATATATTTAAGTCATAGTCTTGGAGGAACTCAACTCATCTCCACTTCCGAAATTTCATATCCCGCTGGGAAAAGACATAACGCAAGATCTTGTGATATGGGAAGACCAAAAAGCACTCTCTGATGAGATAATTCCAGCAAAACTTCAATGTGAACACCACGACTACAAGATCTAGATAGTGGGTGGAAGAGTTACATTCAGAAAGACGTAACTACCTAGACCCATAGGAGATCACTCCTCGCTGTTGCATCAGCACATATCCCAACCCAAGGCCAAAAGCATCATAGAACACTTCAAACAACACCCCTTCGTCTGTTAATCTTAGTACTGGAGCACTAACCAACTTCTCCTTTAGGTTGCCAAAAGATGTCTAGCACTAGTCGCTCCACACGAAGGCCTGGTCCTTCCTAGTCAATACTATCAATGGAGCTGCAACTAGAGAGAAGATTGGCGGAAACCTCTGGTAATAGCCATCCAAACCCAAGAAACTACAATCTTCTTCAACATTCTTGGGTGATGCCCATGAAAGGACTGCCTCTACCTTCAATGGGTCTACTACTCTTCCCTTATGAGACACTACGTGTCTAAGTAAATGTACTTCTCACGCTAAGAACACTCACTTAATTAGTTTCCCATAAATATGGTGGTGTCGAAGAACTCCCAAAACTTCCCTAAGATGCTCAACATGCTCTTCCTCCAATCTTAAGTAGATAAGGATGTCGTCGATGAACACCACAATAAACTGGTCTAGAAACTCTTGGAAGACAGAGTTCATTATATTCATGAACATAACTGGTGTGTTCGTAACACCATATAGCATGACCACAAACTCAAAGTGGCCATATCTGCACCTGAAAGCTGTATTCGAGATATCACCTTCCTTTACTCTCAACTGGTGGTATCCATACCGCAGATCGATCTTAGAGAACCAATCTTCTCCCCTTAGCTGCTCGAATAGATCGTCTATCCTTAGGAAGGGGTAACGATTCTTGACCGTCACCTGATTCAACCTTCGGTAGTCTATTCACAGCCGTAGACTACCATCTGCGTTCTTTACGAACAAAAATGGAGCAACCCATGGCGACACGCTGGGTCGAACAAATACCTTCTCCATCAGATCTTCAATCTGTATCCGAAACTCCCACAACTCAGAAGGTTCCATCCGATAAAGAGTCATCAAGATCGGGTGAGCACCAGGCTGTAAGTCTATCCCAGACTCAACGTCACATCGAGGGGGTAGAGTCAAAACCTCATCGGGAAAGACATCAGGGAATTCTCTTATGACCTCTGGGACATCCATCATTCCTGCATCCGCCGACTCCACTGACACCCCATCCAGTATTGAAAGGATTGGCTCCACATGTCGACTCCCCACCTAATAAATCCACTCCCCAACAAAAGCCACACGCCATCCATCCTCATTGGAGAATTCAATCCTTCTCCAATAGTAGTCATTGATGGCATGAACGGAGAATAACCAGTCGATGCCTATAATGACATCGTATTGCTGCATCTACAATGAAAGAAGTTCTCCACTAGACTGATGCGGTCCCAACATCAGTCTACAACCCCGAAAAAAGTAAGATACACTAGTCTGACCCCCAACTGGTGTTCTCAACACTAGGGGCACAAAAATTGTCTCAGCATCCAGACCCAGAGCATGTGATAATTCGGTCTTAAAAAAGGATTATGAAGCTCCCGAATCAAACAAGGAAGAAACAAGAGTGCTGAATAAACTGATCATACCTCGAACGACCTCTGTTCCTGCTGAAGCTACTAACTCTGCAGCGTGAAACTATCCACGCCCATCTCCTTTTCCTTGCTACTGTCGACCACCTCTCTGACCATGCCCTAGTCAAGGTCTTTAAGCAGCACCCTAGTTTTGGTCTCCTCCCTCAAGGTCATCCCTTGGAGGGACAGGGGCCTGCTGCTGTTGCTTTAAAGGCCTCGCTGGCTACAGATGCTACTGAGGTGGGTGCTAAAACTGCCCACCTCCACCTTGTGGAGCTCGAGTCGGACACCTCCTCTGGGTGTGCCCGAAAACTCTGCAAGAGAAACACTTTGGTCTTGGCCTTGTGGAAAATGGGCGAGGGCCAGATGCTCAGAATTGGAATTGATGAGGGCTACTCCCTACTTGTCGAAACCTGGAAGGCCCTGTCGCTGGAGACCTACTACTGACTGCCTTCCCCTTTGATGAACCCAGCTAGTTCCCCTCTCGTGGCGTTCCTACATTCGAGTGAATCCACTCTACTATCTCGGCCTTCTTCTATACTGCTAGGTATGTTGGATGGGTGAAGGGAGTGAAAACGTACTAAAGAGAAGGGTGGAGTGCCTCCTCTAACCGTCTTGCCCGAGTCTCCTCATCTGTAAAGAGATCCAGGGAAAAGCAGAAGAGATCTTTGAACTTGATCCCCGGCTCCCTCACTGACATGCTTCCCTGATGAAGGGAGAGAAGCTCCTGTATCTTCTCAACCTTCACCATAGAGGATAGGAACTCCTCACGAAATTCCTTCTCGAAACCGGACCAAGAAACCTCTGCCTCTGTCTTCTCTCCTGGGAATAGCATCCACCATTGACGCGCTGCTCCTCTCAGCTGAATTACGACCAACAGAACCTAGTACTCCCTCGGAGCATGGGTCAAAGAGAAGGTGATGGCTAACTCCTTGATCCATCCCTCCGTTACTGAGTCAGAAATGATGGCCTCGTACTTCTAGAGGGTTTGTCGCTAGAAGAAGCGCAAAGTCCTCTTCCATAAGCCATCCTCCTCATCTCGATCAACCCACTTCTGGTCAACTGCCTCGATCCGCTAGGCCTCTACTTTCTGAGTTGCTCATGGATAACGTACGGGTGCCATACCTTCAAGGTAAACATAAAATGCCTAATCCCGAGTAGCAAGGGGCATTTTTTTTGTCTTCTTAGTATTATTATTAATTTTTTCTCCACAAGATGCCCCAAATCAATTAAAAACACAATCAGTATGATGCATGTAACTTCCCTAGGGTCTCTACCCTGCAATAAATGTAGTCTCAATTGGTTGTTTGATAGGCTCAGAGTCCTTGCATCAGATCATGGGGGGCCCTAAAACCCCGTGTCCTAGCCGGTCCTCCCTGGTCTATTTCACGAATCAAGATTACCTAAAATTTTTGCCCTACCATCACATGAAATCCTCACCGTGCCTAACTAAAGACTCCATCCTATACCTCAACCTTACCCTCTAATACCATTCTTTCATGACTCGCCTTCGGTAAGATGATGGAAGGGGAGACAAAGATACCTGCCCTTACATCCTCTAGTCAAAGACGAGATAATGACCCCCATGTCCCACCTCAAGTAGGCCTCGGAGTGGTGACTAGCACCAAGGGTATAACATTTTCACAATATGGGTGGCATTACCATTTTTAGTTAACCAGGATTGGGAGAAATAATGAGTCAATACCAAACACCACCATGTTTAGAAAACTCAAGGTAAAAACAAAAATATATGCCTATTTTAATAATAAAACTGAACGAAGTACAAGAACTCCAAAGTACAATACCAAAAAGGAAAGAAAAAGGCTAAGCAGAATCCAACTATGACCAATAGAAACTCCAACGTCCAGAATAGTAAGGTCCTGCACGACTTCAAAAGCCCTCCTGGAAACCTAATAGTAAACGTAGGGTGAGCCTACAAAGTATAATCAGTAGGAAAACCTAACGCTCTCGTGCACAAGTGGGTAGACGTCCTAAAGTCTTGTGAAAAGTAGAAGAAACATCATCTGTCAAGGAATCTATCCATCCCACCTCACTGGCCACACTCACCAAATAACACAAGCAGTAAGGTAATAGTAAATAACAAAACATTTGGGGTACCCCGCACCACCATTCCCCTCACTAGCTAGCTGATCATCCCTAACAAAAATCGTCCTGACGCTACCACACTCTTCCTACCCACACACACATGGGCTTCACAACCATCCACATCCCTGGCCGCACACACCTAGGACTAACAACCACACATCCCTGTCCGCACACACCTGGGCCTCATCCTAAAGACACCTGGGAAAACAACCTTCCCAAAGAGTCCTGGGCTAGCAACACACAAATCGAAACTTACCCGAAGAGCCTTGGGTGTAAGGTCGCCTCCATCCATCACAACCTAGGGAAGAGGGAGCAGGAAGGCGAGTAACTAGGTGGAAACACCCTTCCCCATGAGATGGGGTGTCCGACACTAAGTGCCCAACACGGGTGGGGTGTGACTAAACACAAAACATACAGTTACACATGTATATACCAACACACATCCTAACCTATAGATCCTCAAACAGATACAAGCAGGTGCCCAAGCACTACTACCTCAGAAAACAAGCACACAAAAAATAGTTCCTAGTTTCCCTATTCAAGTATCATTTAATAATAGTTCAATATGAGTTAATCCCTTCTCTACTGGGTAAATAACAAGCACAACCACAGATGAAACAATAGTTAAAGCAGGAAGGAAAACTGTCAGGAAATTTAAGAATTCACACCCGGTTCTCTTGTAAATAATAACATCAAAGTGGGATTAGTGGGATCCCTCAAAAAAACTAGAACCTGCAGCCCCGCTTCCAAACACCACCAAAGCCACACAACAACTCATTCCATTCCAACCACACCATTCACAGCCCCGCTGTTCACCCATCCATAACAAAACACATCCCCACTGTTCACCCATTTCATAACTGAACCATCACAACGTTCATAATTCATTCTCTTATATTATTTAGTTCAATTGGGGTGATCACACAAGGTTATGGGCATTCATATTCAAGAACTGAGTTTAAGTGTTTAACCAATTCATACATGATTCCCATTCACCATACAAGGTGTAAAACAAATAATAACATCGGTGCAAAAACAAAGTCCCCCAACAACCGTGTTTTTTAGTAGGCCTAATCCCATTCAATTCATAACAACATCATAGGGAAAACATGGGTAAAAACATGTAACAAAATTAAAAAACTTCCTCGTACCTATTTTTTAACCGATTATTATATTCCTTTAAATAAATGACTAACTGCCTCGTGGGAACCATAGAACACCCACCCCGTATGATACACAAGGAGGAGAGACAAAGGTAAGATCCCTACCTGATTGATCAAGGATCGACGTTAAGTCCTCACGTGGAAACTGGAAAATAGGAGTAGCAGGAACTCCACGAAATATGATCAAGGAAAAATTCACAACAGGGGTTCAACTCATTGGGGGGAAGGGTACTCCGAGTGCCGGGTGATAGAAAAAAGAAACTCAGTGAGGAGAGAAGCCTTTAGGTTATAAAGGCTGAGATACAACATTCCTGGGACAGTTAACATATGGAGAAAAACTCGGAACCATGGAAGAACCAGGATCGTGGGATGACCACATGGCTAGGCCACCCCACACGTCCGACTTAAAAGGTCCCCACCCTTCAGGGTGGTTAAAACCGACGCGCACCTCCTTAACCAAGGAAGGACTCCTCAGAGGATGCATTATAGGCATTTCTGAAAACCCGGTTAAAGGCATGACCCAAACACATGGTTTTTCATTGAAGGAGGGTACCTCACCAATAATTTAATTAAACACCATTAATGGGCTTTAAAACAGGCTTAAAGCGGTCAAAACAAGGTTTAAAAACCAATTCGTGAAAAAAGGCACTATTGGAAAGCCCATGGAGAGCTACGGGTACCCCAAGGTCACCGGTAGGATTGGTATACCAGTAGACCAAGCTACCGGTTGTCCGAGTCTAACAGTAGGTAGAGGCTTCTGGTAGGACGAGGCCACCGGTAGGCCGAGGCAACCGGTAGGCTGAGGCCACCAGTAAGCCGATTCCACCGGTAGGTCGAGGCGACTGGTTGGCCGAGGCCACCGCTAGGAGTCTTAAGCATCACTGAGAAGCTGGGATGGCCTTCCAGACCAACCAGAACACCCCAAACATCAGATTTTTCACCATGTAATGGACCCCAATACCCTGATCCATTACATCAGATACTTCTCAAACTATTCTCGTCCCTGAGAATAAGAGAACAAACCAGAAAGGAGAAAAAGAGGGGTCTAAACAACCACCCTCTAAAGATAATTCTCAGGGGTGAACCCCTGAGTTGTTCGAAATCTAGAACAAAAACCCCCTACATCCAAGAATATTCCCCCAAGAGTTATTAACCCCAAACATCCACAACAAGAACAAGAATCACACTATCCAACACATGAGTTAGGGAGTCCCTTCCTATATGTCAGGATATTATCCGCTTTGGGCGGTACTAACTCGCCCACACGGGTTTAATCGCATCCACATTAATGCGTCCAGATTAGCAGTCATATTTCCCCATCATCACACATTAGGGAACACAGAGAACATGGAACAAATCATCTAATAGCTAATCAAAACAATCATTTCATATATTAAAGCACAAGGTAAAACATCTCAACAAAACTCCAAAAAAAACAAGGAAGTCAAAATAGCTCTAGATACTGGATGCATAACTGGGCCTCTCACTCCCAAGTCCTCTCCTCGAGGCCACCATGCCTCCATAACACACGAACCCAGGGGATGGTTTATCCACGAAGCACTTTCTCTTTACGATCCTCAATCTTGATTGGTCGTTCTATAAAGGTCGCATCGTTTTCAACATCTAACTACCCCCAATCGATGACATGGGATTCATCATGTAGATACCGAAGAAGCTTGGAGATGTGAAAGAAGTTTTGAAGTTTCTCTAACTGAGGTGGAAATGCTAGCTGATACGCCACCTCACCAACTCATCCTAGCACCTTGAAAGGTCCGATGAATCTAGGGGAGAGCTTACTACCCTTCCCAAACCTTTTTTACCCACGTCGAGGGGAAATATTCAAGAACACATGATTTTCAACCTCAAAATCCAAGGGCATCCTCCTACGATCGACATAAGACTTCTGCCGGTCCTGGGCTGCCTTCATCCTCTCACGCATGAGCTAAACCTTCTCAGTGGTGCCCTACACCACTTCTGGCCCAAGAACAGCTACTTCCCCAATCTCTGTCCAGCAAACGGGTGAATGACATGGCCTTCCATACAAGACCTCAAATGGTGTGATGCCGATAGTGGAGTAGAATCTATTGTTATAAGAAAACTCCACCAGAGGGAAGTGTCATACCCATGATCCACCAAAATCCAGAACAGATGCCCACAACATGTCTTCCAATGTCTGGATCGTTCGTTCTTTCTACCCATATGTCTGAGGGTGGAAAGAAGTGCTAAGGCGTAGCTAGGTTCCAAAGGCATGCTATAATCCACTCTAGAATCGTGAGGTAAACTGAATGTATCGATCAGATACAATAGACCTCAGAATCCCGTGCAAACACTCCACTTCATCGACATACCTCTGGGCTAAGGTACTCACTGGGATGGACTCCTTAATCTCCATGAAGTGAGATGATTTTGTCAACCGATCCACCACTACCCTGATGGCATCGTAGCCTCCCTGAGCCCTAGGTATCCCTATGACGAAGTCAATCAAGATGTCATCCCACTTCTACTCTGGAACATCTAAAGGCTATAACAACCCTCCAGAAATACGGTGTTCTGCCTTCACTTGCTGACACACTAGGCACTTAGCCACAAACTCTGCCACTTCCCACTTTACCCCAGGCCACCAAAACTATCCCCTCAGGCCTTGGTACATCTTTGAGACCCTAGGATGTCCCACTAAAGCTGAGCCATATAACTCATAGATAAATTCTTTACGCATCATCTTCAGAACAAAAATCCTTCCATGGAAAAGCATCTGATGCTGACCATCCTTAGACCATCCCTCAGGATTATTTCCCAGATAAACACGATCTCGCCTCACTTATACCTCCAAGTCCCCCCACTGAGATTCTTCCACCTACACCACTAAAGAGGAAACTACAGTCATCTGAAACAGATAGCCTTTTCCAACTTCCACCCTTTCATCCAAATGCAAGGCCACTAACTCATCCATCTCTCTCCAAGCATCTGCTGATTCCCAAACTACTTCCTTCTATGATTTCCTGCACAGGTCATCAGCCACAACATTACCCTTTCCCTCAGTATAAGAGATCTCTAAGTCATAGTATTTGAGGAACTCAACCCATTTCTACTGCCGCAAGTTCAGATCCTGCTGGGAGAAGACATAACGCACGATCTTGTTATCTAATAGGACCACAAATCCCTCTCTAATGAGACAATGCCACCACAACTTCAATGCAAACACCATGGCTTCAAGATCCAGATCGTGGGTGGGATAGTTACATTCATGAGGACGTAACTGCCTAGACCCATAAGAGATCACTCCCCACTACTGCATCAGCACATATCCCAACCCAAGGCCAGAAGTATCACAGAACACTTTAAACAACACCCCTTCCTCTGGTAATTTGAGTACTGGAGAACTAAACAGCTTCTCTTTTAGGTAGCCAAAAGCTGTCTGGCACTGGTCGCTCCACATGAAGGCCTGGTCCTTACTAGTCAATACTGTCAATGGAGCTGCAAGTTGAGTGAAGTCGGGCACAAACATCCGGTAATTGCCTTAAAAACCTAGGAAACTATGAACTTCTGCAACATTCTTGGGTGATGCCCATGAAAGGACTGCCTCTACCTTCGACGGGTCTACTTCTATTCCCTTATGAGACACTACGTGTACTAGGAAATTTACTTCTCGCGTCAATAAAACTCACTTAGATAGTTTCCCATAAATATGGTGGTGTTGAAGAACTCCCAAAACTACCCTAAGATGCTCAACGTGCTCTTCCTATGATCTTGAGTAGATAAGGATGTTGTCGATGAACACCACAACGAACTAGTCCAGAAACTCTCAGAAGACAGAGTTCATGAGGTTCATGAACATAGATGGTGCATTCGTAATGCCAACCGGCATGACCACGAACTCAAAGTGGCCATATCTATACCTGAAATCCCTCTTTGAGATATCACCTTCCTTCACTCTCAACTGGTGGTATCCAGACTGCAGATCGATCTTAGAGAACCAACCTGCTCCCCTTAGCTGGTCGAATAGATCATCTATCCTCAAGAGGGGGTAACAATTCTTGACTGTCACCTGATTCAACCTACGGTAGTCTATGCACAGCCATAGACTAACATCTGCTTTCTTTACGAACAAAACTAGAGCACCCCACGATGACATAGTGGGTCGAACAAATCCCTTCTCCATCAGATCATCAATATGAATTTCTTAACTCACGCAATGTAGAAGGTTCCATCAGATAAGGATCCATTGAGATCGGTCGGGCACTAGGATGTAAGTCAATCCCAAACTCAATGTCACGTCGAGGGGGAAGAGTCACAACCTCATCGGGAATGACATCAAGGAATTCTCTTACGACCTCGGGGACATCCATCATTCATGTGTCCACCGAATCCACTGATACCCCATCCAGCATAGAAAGGGGTGGATCCACATGTCAACTCCCCACCCTATAACTCCACTCCCAAACAAAATCCACACAGCGTCCATCCTCGTTGGAGAATTCAATCCTTCACCAATAGCAGTCAATGATGGAATGCACAGAGAATAACCAGTCAATTTCTAGAATGACATTGTATTGCTACATCCGCAATGAAAGAAGGTCTCCACTAGACTGATGTGGTCCCAACATCAGTCTACATCCCTGAAAAAAGTAAGATACACTGGTTTGACCCCCAACTGGTGTTCTCAACACTAGGGGCACAAAAAGTCTCTCGGCATCCAGACCGAGATCATGTGCTAATTCGGGCGTAACAAAGTAGTGTGAAGCTTCCGAATCAAACAAGGAAGAAATAGGAGTGCTGAATAAACTGATCATACCTCGAACAACCTCTGGTCCTTCCAGAGCTACTAACTCTGTGGTGTGCAACTGTCCACACCCAGAACCATTTCCTCACTGCTGTCGACCACCTCCCTGACCAGGCCCTAGTCAAGTCCCCTAATGAGCACCCTGTTGTCAGTTTACTCCCACATGGTCGTCCCTCGGAGGTCCAGGGGCCTGCTTCTACTACAGTAAAGGCTTCGCTGGAAACTGATGATGCTGATGTGGGTGCTGAAACTACCCACCTCCACTATGTGGAGCTCAAGTTGGACACCTGCTCTGGATGTGTCTGAAAACTCTGCAAGAGAAAAACTTAGGTTCTAACCTTATGAAAATGGGGCGAGGTCCAGAAGCTCGGAACTGGAACTGATGAGGCCTACTCCCTGCTTGTCGAAACCTAGAAGGCCCTGTCACTGGAGATCTGATGTTGACCGCCTTCCCCTTTGATAAACCCAGATGGTTCACCTCTCGTGTCATACCTCCCTTCGATTGCATCCTCTCTACTATCTTGGACTTCTTTTGTACTGCTAGGTATGTTGGAAGGGTAAAGGGAGTGATAGCGTACTGAAGAGAAGGGTGGAGTGCCTCCTCTAACCGTCTTTCCCGAGACTCCTCATCCAGAAAGAGATCCAGGGCAAAGTGCAAGAGATCTTTGAACTTTATCCCCAGCTCCCTCACTGACATGATACCCTGCTGAAGGGAGAGGAGATCTTGTCTCTTCTCAACCTTCGCCGTAGAGGAGAGGAACTCCTCACAAAATTCCTTCTTGAAACTGGCCCATGAAACCTCTCCCTGTGTTTTTTCTCCCAAGAAAATCATCCACCATTGACGCACTGCTCCTCTCAGCTGACTGACGGCCAACGGAACCCAGTACTCCCTCAGAGCACGAATCAAAGAGAAGGTGATGGATAGCTCCTTGATCCATCCCTCCATTACTAAGTCAAAAATGCTGCCCTCATACTTCTTTAGGTTTTGTCACTAGAAGGAGAATAGAGTCCTATGCCACAAGTCATCCTCATCATCTCGATCAACCCTCTGCTGGTCAACTGCCTTGATCCACTGGGCCTCTACTGCCCGAGTCGCTCATGGATAACATCGGGGTGCCATACCTTCAGGGTAAATAAAGAATGCCTAAGCCCGAGTAGCAAGGGGAATTGTTTTTTTGTCTCCTTAGTATTATTATTAAATTTTTCTCCATAAGATTCCCCAAATCAATTAAAAACACAATTAGTATGATGCATGTACCTTCCCTGGGGTCTCTACCCTGCAATAAATGTAGTCTCACTTGATCGTTTGATAGGCTCAGAGTCCTTGCATCAGATCACGGGGGGCCCTAAAATCCCATGTCCTAGCCGGTCCTCCCTGGTCTATTTCATGAATCAAGATCACCTAAGATTTTTTCCCTACTATCCCATGAAATCCTCACTGTGCCTAACTCCAGACTCCATCCTATCCCTCAACCTCACCCTCTGATACCATTCTGTTACGACCCGCCTTCGGCAAGACGATGGAAGGGGTGGCAAAGATCCCCACCCTTACTTCCTCTAGTCGAAGACAAGATAATGACCCCCGGGTCCCGTCTTCAATAGGCCCCAGAGTGGCAACTAGCACCAAGGGTATAGCATTTTCACAATATGGGTGGCATTACCCTTTTTAGTTAACCAGGATTGGGAGAAAGAATGAGTCAACACCAAACACCACCATGTATAGAAAACTCAAGGTAAAAACCAAACTACATGCATATTTTAATAATAAAACTAAACAAAGTACAAGAACTCCAAAGTAAAATACGAAACAATAAAGAAAAAGGCTAAGAAGAATCCAACTGTGACCAACAAAAACTCCAACGTCCAGACTAGTATGGTCCAGCACGGCCTCCTAAGCCCTCCTAGAAACCTAAAAGTAAACGTAGGGTGAGCATATAAATTATAATCAGTAGGAAAACCTAAAGCTCTCATGCACAAGTGGGGAGAAGTCCTAAAGTCTCGTGAGAAGCAGAAGAAATATGATCTATCAAGGAATCTATCCATCCCACCTCACTAGACACGCTCACCAAATAACACAAGAAGTAAGGTAATAGTAAAGAAAAAAACATTTGGGTACCCCACACCACCATTTCCCCCACTAGCTAGCTGCTCATCCCTAACGGAAAACTTCCTGACGCTAACACACTCATCCTGCCCGCACACACTTGGGCTTCACAACCATCCACATCCCTGCCCGCACACACCTGGGCCTCCCAACCACACATTCTTGCCCGCACACACCTGGGCCTTATCTCGAAGACACATGGGAAAACAACCTTTCCGAAGAGTCTTGGGCTAACAACACACCAATCAAAACCTACCCATAGAGCCTTGGTTTTAAGGTCGCCTCCAGCCATCGCAACCTAGGGAAGAGGGAGTAGGAAGGATAGTAACTAGGGGGAAACACCCTTCCCCATGAGATGGGGTGTCTGAAACTAAGTTCCCAATGCAGGTGGGGTGCGACTAAACACAATACATACAATTAAACATATATATACCAACATAAAGCCCAACCTATGGCTCCTCAAACAGATAAAAGCAGGTGCCTAAGCACTATAGCCTCATAAAATAGGCACACAACAAATAGTTCCCAGTTTCCCTATTCAAGTATCATTTCATAACAGTTCAAAATGAGTTAATCCCTTCACTACTAGGCAACTAACAAGCACAACAACAGATGAAACAACAATTAAAGCAGGACGGAAAACTATCGAGAAATTTAAGCATTCACACCTAGTTCTCTTGTAAATAATAACATCAAAGTGGGATCAGCGGGATCCCTCAAAAAACTAGAACCTGCAGCCCTGCTGCTAAACACCCCCATAGCCACACAACAACTCATTCCATTCCAACCATTCCATTCACAGCCCTGCTACTCACCCATCCTTAACAAAACACAGCCCCGTTGTTCACCCATCCATAACAAAACACAGCCCCGTTGTTCACCCATTTCATAACTAAACCATACCAACGTTCATAATTCATTCTCTTATATTATTTAGTTCAACTGGGGTGATCACACATGGATATGGGCATTCATATTCAACAACTGAGTTTAAGTGTATAACTAATTCATACATGATTCCCATTCACCAGGCAAAACGTAAAATAGAGAATAGCATAGGTGCACAAACAAAGGCCCCCAACGGACATGATTTTTAGTAGGCCTAAGCCCGTTCAATTCATAACAACATGATAGGGAAAACATAGGTAAAAACTTGTAACAACATTAACAAACTTCTTAGTCCCTGTTCTTTAACCGATTATTATCTTCCTTTAAAGAAATGACTAACTGCCTTGTGGGAACCATAGAACACCCACCCCGCATGATACACAAGGAGGAGAGACAAAGGTAAGATCCCTACATGATTGATCAAGGATCGACGTTAAGTCCTCGCGTGGAAACTGGAAAACAGGAGTAGCAGGAACTCCACAGAACGCGATCAAGGAAAATTTCGCAATGGGGGTACAACTCATTGGGAGGAAGGGTAATCCAAGCGCAGGGTGATAGATAAAATAAAATCAAGGAGAAGAGAATACTTTAGGTTATAAAGGCTGAGATACAACATTCTCGGGATGGTTAAGATATGGAGAAAAACTCAGAACCGTAGAAGAAGCGGGATCGTGGGTTGACCACACGACTGGGCCACCCCACACGTCCAACTTAAAAGGTCCCCACCATTCGGGGTGGTTAAAACTGACACACAACTCCTTAACCAAGGAAGGAATGCTCACAGGATGGGCTACATGTGTTTCTAAAAATGCAGTTAAAGGCATGACCAAAACGCGTGGTTTTTCATTTAAGGAGGGTACCACACCAATCATTTAATTAAACGCCATTAATGGGCTTTAAAAGAGGCTTAAAGCAGTCAAAACACGGTTTAAAAACCAATTCGTGCAAAAAGGAGGTGCTACTGGAATACCTGTGGAGAGATACCGGTACCCCAAGGTCACCGGTAGGCTAGGTCTACCTGTAGACCAAGCTACCGGTTGGCCGAGGCTACCGGTAGGCCGAGGCAACCGGTAGGCCGAGGCCACAGGTAGGCCGAGGCCACTGTTAGGCTGAGGTGGCCGGTAGGCCGTGGTGACCGGTAGGCTGAGGAGACCGATAGGACGAGGCCACCGGTAGGCCTAGGTGAACGGTAGGTCAAGGCCACCGGTAGGCCCATGCGACCGGTAGGCTAAGGCCACCGCTAGGAGTCTTAAGAATCACCGAGAAGCTAGGATGGCCTTCCAGACCACCCAGAACACCCCAAAAATCATATTTTCACCATGTAATGGACCCCAAAACCCCAGGCCATTACATTTTCTTAGATTGAAAGTGTTTTATCATAAGTTATACATCATATAAATTATTATTTAGTTTCCAACTATTATTATTATTATTATTATTATTATTCAAACTATGATATTTAGTTTTAGTTATTGGATGGAACTAGAATGAATCATGTTCACACTTAATGTGATGGAAAATGTGATGATTATGGGAAACCAAATGGGATGGTGACTAGAGTAAAAGATATCATAATTATTCATAATCATTTACCATGGTATATTATTAACAACCTACACCTAACCAACTCTCCAACAAACTAAATAAGAGAATAATGGAATTCCCTGAGAGATTTAGTAGTGGAGACTATAGAAGAATGAAGGATTAATTCCATTTATGTCATAATTTTTAAAAGAGAGACCCATGATAAAGTATCAATATAAAAATAAAATGTTTTATATGTGGAAAATAATGGAATAATTCAATAAATTGTAAAAGAAATGTGTGTATTTCAATGGAGAGAAATAAATTTCATAATAGAGACCCATTTATTGTTAATTATCTTAAATATAGAAAACATGGGCATTATTTGAGTCAACACCCTATTTTAAAGGTTAACTACTAGACTAGAAGAATCTATGTTATACCAATTATTCAAGTAAAAGGGTTGCAGTATTTATGTTTTTGGATCCATAAATTATTTTTAAGAATTTTATTTAGTAATGGTATTTTGGTTATAACAATCATGAAATATATAAGGATCATTGTCACAACCCATCCCCTGGGGCCCATGCGGTGACTACTCCAAGCCCTCCTTCTATAGGCTAGAGGCTAGCGACTAGCACCGAAGGTGTATTCCCTAAAACTGGGAAGGAATTACCTTTAAAACCTGTAAGTACATGTAACCAAGAACACAACAATATAGGAACACAAGTAAAATGAACTGTAAACTGAGTGAGAGCAGTAAGTAAAAGGGGCCGGAATACAAGCCCAACTGGAAATTACATGTACAACTATGATACAATACAACTGAAGAAAGAGAAAACAACTACTGGATTTTCCTCCGTGGTTCCTACCTAAAGGGTAGGTACATATCCCCTCCTCAACACTCCATGTGTACCCATATCCTCTGTGTACCGACACAATGTATGTTCCACCTCCAGGTACCGTCCAGTCCTGGTACTCTCAGCCTTAGTTAGCGCTGTCTGTCGTCTGCATCCAACATAACAAGGTGAGAGCATAGACCGTGTAGGGGTGAGTATAATGATACTCATTAGGGACTCTAAGACAACCTAGGTCTCACAAAATCCACCAAGGATAAACCACAAAGTATGAAATCAATAGATAACCCTACTTAGGTATATGCCCATACATATACCTAAGTTATCATGTAATCCATCTCAATCATGAGGAAAACACAGAGATACTGACTCAGCTCACACCCGGATTTATTCTATGTGTAGTAACAAGTAACATCCCAAGTCATATCATCGAACACCCTGGCTGTTGGATAACTCCTCCTCTATCGAGTACAGTGGGACTACCGCATCACACATAGGTGCTTCCTACTAACCTTGGACTGTTGAAGTACTTATCTTGTCGAGTATTGTGGGTTTTACATGTCACACAGAGGCACTCCATCTAATGGTCTACTGAGGTATACTCCTGTCGAGTATTGTGGGTCTACCGCGTCACCAAGGAACTCCCCAATTTGGGTCTACCGCATCACCAAGGCGCTCCCCACCAGGTCAGTCAAGTCACTTCGAGTCGAAACAGTCAGCAGTCATCAAGTCACTGCCAACCACTGGGTTCCTGCACTATGCTCGCTCGTCTTCTGGAGGATCTGCTCCACAGGCTACTGGTCGATACTCCCACTACCATGAAGACATATCTCAAAGTTCCGCCACGCCATTGGGGTCTCAACGTGACAGACGGTACGTTAAATAGAAACTCGGTCTGTGAGTTATTAGCCTTTTTGTCCTAGGTCCTAGCTGGATTCTTTCTCAATCAAACCTAACCATAATCCATCTCAATCCAAAACTCTAGTGGGGTATACTCAAAAGGGACCGTATCACTCCAAGATTTCTAGTTCCACTAAAAATTCCTCAAACAAACATCCGGTGCCAAAGTTATGGACAAAAGAATACAATTGGGTTGTAATGGGCCCGGTTCAGGTCTGACCCGGTCAGAACGACCTGGCCTAGGCCGACCTGGTTCGGGTTGACCCGACCCGACCCGCTGTGTCCGGACCAACAAGCCGTGAGGGTACTGTGAGTGTAGCTCTGCCGAGGGGTATCGTGAGGGCAGCTCGACCGAGAGGTACCACTAGGGCGAGAAGCAGCTCGGACCGACCAGGGGCGGTTCAGCCAAGGGAAACACGAGACTACGGGGCTGCGGCCCGGCCACGGGGTGGAGGCCTAGCCGCGGGGTAGCGGTCGTGTCGCAGGGGGGCCGTTTGACTATAGGGTGGCAGTCGGGCCGTAGGGCGGCAGTCCGGACGTGGGGCGGCGGTCCGGACGTGGGGTGGCCGTGGGGCGGCGGTCCGGCCGCGGGGGGGGGGGGGGGGCACCTTGGCCACGAACGACAGTAGTGGCCGCGATCAGCACAAAGGCTACGGGGTGGCGGCGGGGGTCGCGGGGCGGCGTCATTGTGCCATTGCCTTCATCGCAGCCGACGGTGGCATCGGCCGCCATTCTCATGCCCCAACCATGGATGGTTGTCATCCTCCACCTTCAGGAAGAACACCACAAGATTTGTAGAATGGTGGGGCCAAGTTGGTTTTTCCAGTACCCTCCATGTTAGGGTGGTAGCATATGGCTCAACAAGAACATGAAAGAAGAACGTCAATCATTACGATCTTCCCCAATGTTTCATTCCCAAACTTCAAAGGAAACCAAGGAGTTCACACGTAAATAAACCACTACCTCATTCTCTTGATGACGAAGAGAGAAGTCAATGTTATCGGCGTTCATCACACCTGTCACACACCTCTGATTCTGAGATCCTTCATCGGATTAATTTTCTTCAATAGAGGTTATTATTCATTGTTGAAGATGTCCACCGATGGAGGATGTCTCAAGGAAGAAGGTCAAAGTCATGTTTGGAATTATTTATTAATAGAAGAAGTTCTTCATTCGAAGAAGAAGTTCTTCATTGGCGTTCTTTCTCTAAGAGCTCCTCTTCTCCCCAATTCCACCAAAATGAAATGATTTCCCCCAAAATAATAGATTATGAGATCTATTATGTTTGTTGGCGTAAAATTCAAATTGGGTTAATTAATTACTTATCATAATTAATTGGGGGAGGGTTTGAACAATTAATTAAGGAGGGTTGGCACAATTAATGTGGAGGAATCTCAAGAGGCTCCTCCACATTAATGAGGGAGTTGAAGAGGTTTAGACCCTGGGTGGTTCCCACCACCATAACCTCTCATGGGAGGTTAGGCTTAGGTGGTCCCCACCACGATAACCTCTCATGGGAGGTTAAAGTCTATTGGTCCCCACTTCTCAACTTCCATATGGAAGTTTTAACAAAAGAAATAAAAATGTGTGATTTTTTTTATTATTTCCACGAAAAACCCAAAAATTAACATTCACCCTCGACCAACTGATGTCGAGGTGAAAGTCTTATTAAGCGAATACCAGAACTGTGAGTTCAACGATGTCCTCATATTTCAATTCCAAGCACCGGTTCAAAATTTAGAAAAATCTGCTCACACATTTACTGAACCTACCTGAACAAAAGGTCAGAATTTCATTTCGGGCACTCTGGGCCTCAGAATTATGCGCTGTCAATTATTGCGGACTCATAAAATTCCCATATATTTATAAAAAATTAAATGGAAATTTTTGGTCTTTACATTCTCCCCACATTAGGATTTACATCCCCATAAGCCACAATTCAAACTAGGGGAACAAGTGGGGGTACTAAGCACGTATCTGATCCTCTCGCTCCCATGTGCTCTCCTGGAGGTTCCCGTACTGCCAGCGAACGCGCAATAGTGGTTTTGAACATCTATGATGTACCTGCTCCTGTCAATCCTCAATCTATAATGGAACCTCCGTAAAATTTTCCCCATCATCGATGTCCATATCACTATGGTCAATTATGTGAGAAGGGTTGTGCACGTATCTCCTCAGCTGGGATATGTGGAAGAAGTCGTGCACCCGGTGTAACTAAGGTGGAAGAGCTAAGCGGTATGCCACCTCACCAACTCTGCTGAGGAACTAAAAAGGTCTGATGAACCTCAAAGAGAACTTTCTCCCCTGGCCAAATCTCTGTAGACCTTGTCAGGGTGAGACCCATAGAAATATGTGATCGTCATCCTCAAATTGCAGAGGTCTCTGTCTCCTGTCGGCATATGACTTTTGGCTACTCTATTCAGTCTTAATCCGCTCCTGGATGATCTTCACTTTATCTGTGGTAGCCCATACCATATCTGGTCCCAATAGTGCTAACTCCCCTGGGTCAGTCCAGTACAAAGGTGATCTGCAAGGTCACCCGTACAACGCCTTCCAAGATGCCATCCCAATGGTAGTGTGATAGCTATTTCTTTATGTAAACTCCACCAATGGAAAGTGATCCTACCAACTACTACTGAAGTCAAGGATGCATGCACGTACCATGTCCTCAAGGGTCTGAAAGGTCCGCTAAGTCTGGCCATCCATATGAGGATGGAAGGCATTACTCAAACGAAGTTGCATCCTGGAAGCCCCCTACAACCCCTTCCATAGCTGGGAAATAAAACATGCATAACGATCGGAGATAATCGTCGAGGGTACTCCATGTAACCTCACAATCTCCTGCACATAGAGACGTCCCAAGATCTCTATTGAACCCTGATTTCTGATTGGTAGGAAGTGAGTTGACTTGGTGAGTCGGTCGATGATCACCCAAATTGAGTCATGACCCCTGGATGTACGTGGAAGTCCTGTCACGAAGTCCATGGATATCCCATCCCACTTCCACTTTGGGTCCTCTAAAAGATGAACCAATCCTACTAGTACGTGATACTCTACCTTCACTTGCTAACAAGTGAGGCACCGAGAAACAAACTCTCCGACTCGTTTCATCATTCCTGGCCACCAGTGCTGTCGTCGAAGATCCCGGTACATCTTCGCCACTCCTGGATGTACCGGTAGAGGGGATGTGTGGAACTCCCTCAACAATTCCTCCTGAAGTGACACTGGTATCATGGTACATCCTCTGAAGAGTAAGACGTGCTTCCCACCTTCAGAAAATCCATTAGGTGCCTGTCTTGTGGATATCTGACCACGTCGTGCTTTGAAGTCAGCGTCCCCACGGTGCGCCTCCCTGACTCACTAATGAAGTGGGGGAGTGACTGTAAGAGTCTGTAGAAAGGATTCTCTATCTCTATCTACAAAGGATATCTGTAAAGTGGCCAGATGCTTCATCGCCTCACCTAGCAGCTATATACCAGACCTCCTACTGAGTGCATATGCAAAAACCTTTCCCTTACCAGGAGTATAGACTTTCTCAAAATCATAGTCCTAGAGGAACTGAAGCCAACGTCGCTATCTCAGGTCAAGGTCCTTCTGATATAAGATATAATTGAGAATCTTGTGACCAGATTACATAGTAAAACATTCGTCCATCAGATAGTTCCACAATATCTTCAAGGTGAAGACCACTACTGGTAACTCTAAGTCATGGGTAGTGTAGTTCTACTTGCACTGCCTTAGCTATCAAGAACCATATGTGATCACTACTCGCTCTTGAATCAGGACAAATCCGAGTCCGGTCCCTGATGCATTGCAGTAAACTACGTACCCTACGCCCTCCTCTGGAAGCCTCCAGATGGGGGAACTAGTCAGCCTTTGCCTCATCTCCTCAAAAATCCACTGGCATTTCTCCGACCAAATGAAGGGTTACCCCTTCTTCGTCAAGATTGATAGTGGTGTTTCAACTCTAGAGAAATATTGCACAAATATCTAGTAGTATCTGGCCAAACCCATGAAACTCCGTACCTACGTCACACTCCTGGGTGGATCCCAAGAAAGTATCGCCTCAATCTTCGCTGGATCCACTGCAACTCCAGCTTCTGATATGAAAAGTCCCAAAAAATGAACCTCTCGGATCCAGAACTAGAACTTTGAGAGCTTACCATAATGCTGGTTCTCTCAGAGTGTGTCTAGTACTACCTAGAAATGATAGGCATGCTCCTCTTTAGTATTCTAGTAGATCAGAATGTTGTCGATGAAGAAATATACAAAGAGATAAAGTTATGGCTGAAAGATCCTGTTCATGAGTCTAATGAGAACTACTGGATCATTGGTTACACCAAATTGCATAACCAATAACTCATAATGGTCGTACTGAAACCTGAAGGTCGTCTTCTGCACATCCTTGTCTCGTACTCTGAGCTCATGATAGCTTGATCTGAGGTCTATCTTCGAGAACCACTTATCTCCCTTCTGCTGATCAAAGAGGTCATCAATCCTTAAGAGTGGGTACTTGTTCTTCACAGTCACTTGGTTCAGGTCCCGATAGTCAACAAAAAGCCTCAAGCTCCCATCCACCTTCTTGGTGAATAGAATTGGGTCTGGCCAAGGAGAAACAACAGGATAGATGAATCCCTTCCCCTACAAGTCCTATAGTAGTGCCTGCAGCTCACGAAGGTCCAAAATATCCATCTGATATGCTGATCTAGATGTCGGTACCATCCCGGGGTACAATTCAATGTAAAAATCTACCTATCTTTGAGGAGGTAGACCTGGAACATCATGAGTAAAAACATCTGCCAACTGGTCTACCACTACAGGATAGCTCAGACTCTCCACATCAACAACTCCGAGGGTAAGGCTATCCAACTGATGAGTGATCAGTTTCAATCTTTTCTAGGTAAGTCCATTCTATAATGGATAGGATCCCTTATCGCCGGTGACGGTAAACCTGGTACCATCCATGCGGACAGACCACAATTTTCTCTTAATTCAGTGAATCATAGTATGGAATGTAGATAACTAGTCCTTAACCAAGATGACATTGTAAGGCCTCAATGCTGCTACTAGGAGATCCTAGCCGAAGCTCTTGCCTCATAGAGTAAGCTCACACTGTTAGAACCCGTGCGTAATCATCTAATGCTATCCCATAAGAGTCTCTAGCTGTAAGGATCGAGCAAACATCTCTGTTGGAATCTCCAATCTCCGAATGAGGGAAGTGGAAATAAAAGAATGAATGGAACTTGTGTCTATAAGTATTTTTGCTAAGGTGGAGTAGACACAGATCATACCTCAAATCATATCCGGAACGCCGTGATCGTAGGCCTCAGTTGCCTGGAGCTGAGCTTTCCCCTATCCTCCTGCACTCTGTGGTCGGGGTGGACTTCCTGGTGGTGATGGTGGTAACATCTCGAATCATCTGCAAACTCCAGCTATAGGGAAAACTCCTCTACCACATTCACGTGTTACCTACAGACCTCCTAGGTTGAACCTATGTCTCTGCCTCGGTAGTCCTTCGACCATATGCTGATCGTCTGTATGACGGGCCGGACAGTCACGATCCATGTGACCCTGCCCGCCACATGCTTAACACTGCCCAATCCTGGCATGACTAGCTCTGCCTCTAGTGCTATGCACAGCTGACCCTGAGCCTTGTAGTTGTCCACCTATATTTCTAGTCCTCTTAGACCTTTGCATCATCTGTCTACTGCCAGCTGTATAAGACTCCGCTACGTGACAACTGCTAGTGGGTCTCACTTCTGGTGACTACTTAGCAAGGAAACTCTCCCCTAATAGGGATCTCTCTAACACCCCTCCTAATCCGGGATGATGAGTGAGGTCATAAAATCCTTGATCTCTCACCTTAGCCCCTTCTCGATGGTCTGGGCCCTGAAGAATGGGTCTCGCACCATATTTGTGGAGTAGCGTGAGAGGTCAGTGAACCTCGCTGAGTACTGAGCTACATTCATGCTGCCCTACTGTAGATTAAGTACCTCTTAAATGCGCACTACGTGAAGAGTCGCTGGGACAAACTCTGCCCAAAACAGGATCTCGAAGTCTACCTAGAGAAGCGTTACATCATCGTGAACCTAGACCATCAAGATCCACCATCTTCCTGCTGCTTCCTATAGAAGTCTAGAGGCAAGGATCACCATGAGAACGACTAGGGTTACTATGAGTCAGAAGACTTTCACCATAGCCTCCAGCCAATCCTCAACCATCTGCTAGTCAGTCTCTCCCTTGAATTTTGGTGGCCTATGGTGTTGAACTTGTGTAATTCGCTCAAGAATCATGCACCATCTACTGCTGGGGCTGGTGGAATCAGTGACTCAATGGGGAGTGGTAACTCTGTTGCCTCTTCTGGTTCCTCTACTGGAAAAGGGCCCTATACCGAGGCCTTGTCACTCAGTGGGATATCAGTGCGTACAAATCTCATAACCCTAGACGGCTGTCTGCATGGAGCATCCTGAAAAGAAACATGTGCACTGTGGTTAATAATTTTTACCTGGTGAGATGAATGTTAAACCTTATGATCTTACTCAAAATATCAAAAAGAAAACTTTCGAAACACACACACAATCAGTGTTTTCATGCACTGAGTTTGAAATCAGAAGTCATGGTCCTAGTGTATGGATATGTTGGCCACCACACAAACATTGGATTCCCTAAACCAATTACCACACTCACTACACTTAACATTGTTGCTGTCAAAAATAAAGATCAGAGTCCTAGGTTCTGCAGTAGAACCAACCTCTGATACCAATTTTTCATGACCCGTCCCCTGGGGCCCGTGACCTGACTACCCCAAGCCCGCATTCCATAGGCCAGGGACTGGTGACTATCCCCGAAGGCGTATTCCCTAAAACTAGGAATCCATTGTATTTAAAACCTGTAAGTACACGTAACCAAGCACACAACAAGATAGGAACACAAGTAAACTGAACTGTAAACAGAGTAAGTGCAGTAGGTAAAAGGGGCCAAAATACAATCCCAACTGGAAAGTATAAGTACAACTGTGATACAATACAACTGAAGAAAGAGAAAAACAGCTACTGGATCATCTTCTGAGGTTCCTACCTAAAGGGAAGGTACATACCACCTCCTTAACATTCCACATCAACCAATCTCCTTTGCATACCGACATGTCGTATGGTCCACATCCAGGTACCGTCCAGTCCTAGTACTCTCAACCTCAGTCAGTGTTGTCCGTCGTCTGCATCCAACACAATATGGTGTGGGCATAACCGATGAAGGGGTGAGTATAACGATACTTAGTAGGGACCCTGAGACCCTCTAGGTCTCACCAAATCCACCAAGGATAAAACACAAAGTATAAAATCAAAAGATAACCCTACTTAGGTATATGACCATATATATACCTAATTTATCAAGTAATCCATCTCAATCATGAGGAAAACACCGAGATACTGACTCAGCTCACACCAGGATTTATTCTAGGGGTAGTAACAAGTAACATCCTCAGTCACATCGTCGAACACCTAGACTGCTGGAGAAATCCTCCTCTATTGAGTACAGTGGGCCTTCCCCATCACACAGTGGCACTTTCCACTAACCTGGGACTATTGAGGTACTCCTCCTATCGAGTACTGTGCGTCTACCGCATCACACTGAGGCGCTCCCCACCATGGGTCTGCTGCATCACACAGAGGGGATCCCCCTCTTGGCCTGCTGAGGTAATCCTTTTGTCAAGTACCGTGGGTCTGCCGCATCACCAAGGCGCTCCCCACTGTGGGTCTGCTGCATCACCAAGGTGCTCCCCACTGGGCCTGTCGAGTCACTCTGAGTCGAAACGGTTAGCAGTTGTCAAGTCTCAGCCAGCCACTCGGTTCCCGCACTATGCTTGCTTGTCTTTGAAAGGATCTACCCCACAAGATATTAGTCTATACTCCAACTACCACAAAGAAGTATCTCAAAGTTCCGATGCATAATAGGGGTCTCAACATAATAGACGACACATCAATAAGACACCCAGTCTGTGAGTTATTATCCTTTTAGTCCTAGGGCCCCAGTTGGATTTGTGCTCGAACCTACCTAACCGTAACCCATATCAATCCAAAAATCTAGTGGGGTATACACAAAAGGGAATGTCTCGCTCAAATATTTCCAGTGCCAATAATGGTTCATCAAATGAACATCTGGTGCTAAAGTTATTTCCAAAATAATGTAATTGGGTCATAGTTGGACCGGGTTCGGTCTGACCTGGTTGGACCAAACCGGCCTGAGCCAACCCAGTTTGAGTCGACCCGTTGAGTCTGGCCCGACCTACAGTGTAGCCTAGCCCATTGGGTTTGGCCCGACCCACTGGGTCTGGCCCGACATGCCAGGAAGGTACCGCGAGGGAAGCTCAGACAAGGGGTACCGTGAAGGTGTGGGGCGGCTCGGATTGGCCCGAGGCAGCTCGGTCAAAGGCGGCGCGAGACCATGGGGCAGTGCTGTTGCGTCGTCACCTATGTCGTGGCTAGAGATGGTGATGACCTCTGTTGTCGTGCCCCAACCATGGATGGTTTCCATCATCCTCCTTCGCAAAGAACGCCACAAGATTTACGGAAGGGTCGAGCCATATTGGTTTGGCCCGTACCCTCCGCATTAGGGTGGTAGTATATGGATAAAAAAAAGCATAAAAGAAGAACATCAAGCTTTACAACCTTCCGCAACATTTCATTCCAAAACTACAAAAGAAACCAAGAAGAGAAATATGGAAAATATTCACACACAAATTAACCCCTACCTCGTTCACTCAATGATGAAGAGTGAAGTCGATGTTTTCAATGTTCGTCACTCCCATCACACGCCTCCGATATTGAGCTCGTTCGTCAGAATAACATTATTCAATTGAGTTGATTCTTTGTTATTAAAGATTATCCACCGATGGAGGATTTCTCGAGGAAGAAGGTCGAAGTCGAAGTCGGCGTTCTTAAATCAGAGAAGAAGTTCTTCATTTGAAGAAGAAGTTCTTCATCGACTTTATTTCTCCAAGAGCTCCTCCTCTCCCCAATTCTTCCAAAATGAAATGATTGCTCCCAAAATAATAGATTATGAGATCTGTTATGTTTTTTGGCATAAAATTCAAATTGGGTTAATTAATTACTTAGAATATTTAAGTGGGGGAGGGTTGGCATAATTAATTAAGGAGGGTTTGCACAATTAATGTGGAGGAAGATCTAGAGGCTTCTCCATATTAATGAGGGAGTTGAAGAGGTTTAGACCTCGGGTGGTCCCCACCACCATAACCTCTCATGGGAGGTTAGGCTTGGGTGGTCCCCACCACCATAACCTCTCATGGGAGGTTAACGTCTGGTGTTCCCCACTTATCAACTTCCACAAGTAGTATTTAAAAAATATAATAAAAATGTGTGATTATTTTATTTTATTATTTCCACAAAAAACCCAAAAATTATCTTTCACCCTTGACCAACCGTTGTCGAGGTGAAAGTCTTATTAAGTGAATACCGGTGTTGTGAGTTCAACGGTGTCCTTGGATTTCAATTCTGAGCATCGGTTCAAAAGTTAGAAAGACCCGCTCGCATGTTTACTGAAGTTACCCGAATAGAAGTTCAAAAATTCATTCAAGGCACTCCGGGCGTCAGAATTATGCGCCGTCAATTTTCGCAGACTCATAAAATTCCCATATATTTGAAAAAAATTATATGGAAATTCTGGGTCTTTAGAATCATGTTAATTTTTAAAAGCATATATATCTAAATATTATATTATATTAAGATTTATTGATACCATCATGGGTTTATGAGCTTAATATTGATCATAAGTTAAATGTCTTTGACACCCCTTTTTATTTTTTTGTGATGGAAGTCCTGAATGATTAAGAGTATTTTGGATGACATTTATGGTAATATATCCCTTATGATTAATATGGGTTTTTTTGAAAAATTTATTTGAGAAAGAATACATTTAATTTTAATGTGTATAAGTTTAATGGTATTGATTATATTTTCAGTTAATACGATCATTCATGTTAAGGTAATAATAGTAAATTAATATTATTAAATTTTGTAGAAAAAATAAGCTATATAGTAAACCTTAGTGGTAATAAAGTGATTTGATGTTTAATGTTTTTTTGAGGATGTTAATAATATTTTTTAGTATTTTATAGTAAATATATAATTATAGTTTTAGAAAAATGACAACACACATGTTGAGTGATAACCCATCTCATCCAACAAGGCCATATGGCTTGAACCCACAACCAATGGGGGATAAGGGTGAAATGCCTTCTACTGGCCTACGTGATGTATTGGTTACTCTCATATTATTTTTACTGAAATGTTTTGATGGATAAATATTAAGTTGATCAATTATTTTTTATTTTGAGGTGATTAATGAAATTTCAGGATATTTTTTTTAGGTTGAGATACAAATATAACCATTAGGTTTAATATAAAAGTTTAAGAATTCTATTTTTATTTTAGATATGTAAGCTAAAATATTTTATAGATAAGTAATTATGGGATGGATTAAGTTGACCTTTGGGTATTACTATCAAGGTTTAAATATTAATGATTCATAGTGAATAAATTTTACAAACCATTTTTGGTGTTGGTATATATTTATAGATATATGGAAAGACTTTTCACTCTTTTATGGATCTTATGATGTATTAAAAGTTAATCTTAGTTATCATAGAATAAAAAAAATTTAAATTGGTTCTTCATTTCCTAGAGTAATAAATGATGTAAAAGTTTATTAAAGCACTAATAAAGGAAAAAATTGTTCTTATGTAATAGAAAGATATTAAGTAAGTATATTTTATAGTGTTCCCTATCTTGATAGTAAAAGAATCCCTCAAATTTCATAAAAAATTATGAAATAAAATTTAATATGTTTACCTTTATTTTATATGAATCAAATGGTAATTTTTTCACCACATCAGTTTTTGTTTTTTTTGCTAACTTTTTCTTGATCATCCACTTTCTTGTGATTAGTGATCTATATCACTCTATAATTATTTACACTTTTTATCCATATACCAAATGTTCTTTCCAAATAGGAAACCTAGTTATGTGTTATTGTAGATGACCATCATGTTTCTATATAGCCCTTTTAAATAGTATGTTTTATTAAACCTTTTACAATATTGGTTTTTATATAAAAGGAATTTTTAATTGTCAAACTGTGTTTTTCCAAGAGAAATATCCAATTATGAGGTTGGAATTTATTAATGGAGGGATGATTTTAACACCATGAGACTTCAAAATATATTTCCTTTAAATAATTTTATCAACTTTGAAAACTTATATTCCATTCAAACCTAGTATTTTAAAATAATCCCATTATGTTCAATAGTATATTTTACACACAACATTAAGGTTAAATGGCCTATGAAATATATTATTTAAAAATGAACACTATAACTTATCTATTAAAATTGTCGGCATGAATTAAACTAATCAAATTATGAAAATTATTTGGTTTAAACATTGATAAAATAAATTCATTAGTAATTAATCGATTAGAAATAAAAATAAAAATAATTTAAAATTAAAAGAAATATTTTTATGAAAAACTATTATAATTCCCGCAATTTTTTTATCTTAATAAATTAAATTATTCACTATTGGAGAATGATTGTAATGATATATATATATATATATATAGTAATATTTAATTTTTTTGATTCATCTAATATTTTTTTCTAATCATGAGATGACAACAAACCCCATTTTATGCTTAAAAGTAATTTTTTTTCTAAAAAGTAGGTTCATTACATTTTTCATAGTTATTTTAAACTAAAAAATTTACTAATTTTTGAAAATTTATTTTAAAAAATAATTTTTTTTGAAATTTTCATTTCAGAATTATCTTAGAGTGAGTTTTTCAGAATTTTCAGAAAATACTATTTTTTATGAAGAGTGAAACGTACTGATTTTTATTTAAAACTGCCTCTTTGTTTAAAGCATTTAAAAACATAATTTTTTTTAATTTTTTTTAATATTAAAATAACTTCAGTTATATCATAATTAACCCAATTTATTTCATTATAATTAATTATACCTTCAATTTTAATATATAAATTTTTTATACTATTGAAAACATTTTCTTTGGAAAATCTTTTTTTCATCACATATATGGGTTTAAATTTAAATTAAATTATTATAGTTCTGTGAATTTATAATGATACAAACCATTCATGTAACACCCCAAGATTTCATAGTACGTTATTTCTTCAAAGTAATTCAATAACTTGCACTACACACAACACTGAGTTCAAGCACACCACGACGTACCAAACAAGATATTCAAAAGCGTTTATGAATAGTATTAACTGAATTTTTAACTTTATATAATCCTTATAATTATAGAATCTATATTATGAGTTTATTAGACATAATGTAAGAACAAATTCATTTTTTTTCAGATAAAAGAAGTATTTTTCAAAAAATGCAATTTTACCGCCTTTTAATGGGGAACGCTTTTTAAATCCAATATTTGAAAATTTTATATATTCAATTTGGTAAAATAAACTTCTTAATTAGAATCAGGACATAAAAAATTTAGTTTCAATAAATTTTTGGTGTTTTTCTGTTAACTTTCATATTTGGTTGAATAGTGAAAAATACTAAATTTTAATTGAAAACAACTTTTTTAATCGAAATAATTTATAGTGTTAATTATAAATTTGAATGGTTTTGAATTATAATTAGATTATATTTTTATCTTTTAATACAATTTAGTTCATTATAAGTAATTTCACATTTAAATTTGACAGAAACACATGTCAATCTTTTGACAGTTTTTACTTTTTAAAAAACACGTTTTTTGGTTTTGAAAACGGGAATTAAATTTAAATTAATAAATGAAGCATATATGTTTTGAATTTTTTAAAATGAACTTCATTTTTAAATTAATAATATCAAAATTATCTTAGGATAAAAGTTTGGTATTTTTTCGAAAACTTGCAATTTTTGATAAATAGTGAAAAACACTGTGTTATTATTTAAAACCGAATTTTTATTTAAATAAATATTTATTTTATTTAAATTTATTTTAAGTCAATATATATATAATACTTATATAAGTTAAATGTAATTCATTTGAGTCATTTTATAATAAAATTAGATCTATAAAATTTTATCGAACGTTTTACCGTATTTTACCTATCTCCTAGGAGCATTTGAAAATTTGAATAAAACATAATTTTAACTCTTCTGTGAGATGAATTTCAAAAATACGAGAGACACGGTTAACCTCAGTATGTAAAATCTGGTTCAATAAGATAAATATATTTTTTTGTGAATAGTAACTGTTGACTTTTATTTACCACAGTTAAATGTAAATAGGGTAATTAAGGGTAAAAATGATATTATAATTACGCTAACACATGTCCTAATTCTGTTGGATAAAAGTAATTAGACCAAAAACAATATTAGGAATAAAATATTATCCTTTATATCCACTTGGATTAGATTAGGACATTTATTATTATTTAATTTAAAGAAGAGTTAAAAGTGTTAAATTAAAATTTTATTAACTACACAATTTTTATATAGGGTTATACATAGAATAAATTCGAATATAATTATTAATTAGAAATATAAAAAGATTCCCTACATCATTATATTTTATTTATAATTATTAAAAATTAAATAATTAAATTTATTTATGACACAATAATGATGTAGTAATTACCTTATTAATAAAAAAATCAAATAAATGGTACTATAAATATTAAAATAAATATAATTTCAACGTTTTTATTAAATACAAGAATTTTCTAGGTAACTATGATATGTTACGGATGATTAAATGTATCTTTTTAGAAGTAATCAAGTTTTTATTACTTTCAGAAAAACAAAATACCAAATAGTGTCAAAATTGACATAAATTAATATTTAAAACAAATACTATATTATTGGTTGATATAATATTCCTCAAAATGTAAGGTTCATTAAAAGGGATTAAATAATATTATATATGTCATTAATGAGACACTTGAGGTTCTCTTGGAAGTTTAGAGTAAGTTTATTAACCATATTGAGTAAGAGTACAAGAAGACACGGTAAAAGTTAAACTATTTAACTGAGAGTTAAATCTAAAAGATAAGGTTAAAATGGCAAACTAATCTTGTATAAAACATATTGGTTGAAAGTATTTAGACCCATAACCACATAAGTCTCGAAATAAATTCATTTGTAACCATTATAAAATGAATATGATTGTATAATAAATTAATACTTTAATCTTTTCCTAAAGTGACCCTCACCCATCTTATAAAAGGGAACTTCCCCTTCTCTCAAAATAACATCTCCAAATCCATTTGTCTTGGAAAAACCCTACCCAAATATCCTCCCAACTATCCTAAATTCATCCTAGAGGTCTTCCTTTTGTCGGAAAGCCATCCTAAGGAGACCTTTTGATCAAATCAAAAGGAAGAACCTGGAGATGAGGTAATGATTTCACCACCCTCTTTCAAGTTATCTTATTCTTCCACTTACACATTCTTTGTTGTTTTCATTCTAAAATAATAACTCCAGAATATTCTTTATACTATGATGTTATTATAAATATGGAACAACTATATTCATTATTCTATCTATCTTATTAATGATAATGTCACCATGCGTGCGTACGTACGACTTACTGTCTCCACGCCTTGGTGTAATTTGTTATTCAATACTATGTTATTTGGATGGATATAATGATGATTAATATGTATATAAATAATTAAAATAACATGATAATGTCTCTGTAAAATTATTTTACCATCCAATTCCACAAATTTTAGGAAATGATATTGTCTCTAGTGCGTATGTATGGATTACCGTCTCCACGACGTGATGAGATTAATTTCCACGATCACCATTCATTGACGATTATAAAAATATATACTAATAATAAGTATGTAATATATGAAATAATAATGCTACTATATATATATATATGTGTACTTAGATATATCTAATTAACTTAGTTCTGTTCTATATGATATGAAAACGGAAACATCGTTTATGCGTACGTACGGACTAACGTCTGCATAAAAGGTATTTTTCATTTCATATATATGTATATTATAAATATTTATATTCTAAATATATATGATATATAAATCATGTTTTATACTCTAAATATATATGATATATAAATCATCTTTTATACTCTGGAAGTATTTAAATCATGATCTAAATGATATGATCAAGAATAAAAAGTTAAAATACATACGATAAAGAAAGCGATTATTACCCGAAATGTTAATTACCATGAAAATAATTATTAAATGGGTAGTATAAAGTCATAAATGAATCATGTATGATATAATAAATATGAATATGATTCTGGTATAATTTATAACATACTACGATATTCATATAGGAGGTTAAACTTACCCTCGACTAAAGGAAAGTGCAATGTAAGGGTTAATTTCACAATCTCTTTATTACCCGAGGTTGTTTTTACGTAATTATCTATTGGGAAATATTTATTATCCATGTCCATGTTTCATAAAATAGTTTTCAAAGGGATTATTTTGAGGGAATTTTTACTGAAACATCATTTTAAATGTTTTAAAGATATATTCTTTTAAACCACTCTCATCAATGTCCATGTTTTCAAAATGGTTGTAAGGATTTATTTAAATGGACATTAATGTGTTAAAATGTTAATTACTTTCAAAAGATTCAAAGTGGTATGGGAAACTTTGATTAAAAAATTTATTTAAATGTCTTCCTTTCAAAATTTTGTGACTTTTAAATGTTTTCATGAAAAAGGGATATTTATCTCAAAGATTTTTACAAATCATTTTCATCTATGTCAAAATAGTTTAATGGATTTTAAACTTGTTAGAAGTTGATTTATTATGATAAAAATCTTCCATATTGTATTAAAGTTTTTGTGATATGTTTGACTATGGATGTGTTATTTTTATACCATTCATGGATTATGGGTAAAGTATTGACATTTCATATGCCATTTTTAATACGAATGTTTATGTTATGTTTAAAAATTTTTATATAAGGAATGCATTGGACTTAGTAAATGATGGGTGGAGCCCGCTATAACTCCTAGATGAATAGGTAGGTCTCATGAGAAAAACTAGTGTCTTGGAACAAGGCCTTGAAAAAATCTTATTTGTAGTCTTGGCATAAGGCCTTGACTATGTGGTTATGATAGTCTGAAATTATGCATTCCATCATTATAATAATGGCTATTGATATTGCATGTGATTATTAGACTAGTAGAATATCCATGTGAATAAGTAAATGGAATTAATTTATTGTATCTTTTCCATATTATGCTGAAGTTTAAGTTTAAAAAGGATTTTGTTTTAGTCTTATACTTTGCCTTAAATTTTTATGCTTATTTATGAAAGTTTTCCGCTATATTGTTATCCTTACTGAGCATCTGAGCTCACCCCTTTCTATGTTTTAATTTTCTCATGATTTCAAGAAGTGTATTATTATTGATAAGTAGGGTTAAGCTAGGGGATTAATGGAATTATCAAAGGATAATTTATGTTGTGTTTTATTTTCTAAAGTGTAATGTAACGTCCATGTATGTAATCTGTTTTCCAATACGGCTAAACCAGTTAGTCTTTCGGGACTTTATTCCTTGTAATCATGCCAATGTATTAAAATAATGCACCAACTCTGGGTAATTGGGGTTGGGGTGTTACAATTCATGTGATATACCAACCTGTGTTATGTAGATAAGGCACTGGATCTTGCTCGTTATAGTGGTGAGGTAGAATAGGAGGGAAAGAAGAAAGAGGAAACATGTCTCGAATATAACCAAAACACGACATAAAATTAGAGTCATAATGAGAAAAATAAATTATACTAAATATATATATAAAATCTAATAAAAAAAGGATGAATTGAAAAATATAAATCATACATGACCAATAAGTCTCTATATGACCAACCATCACCTCCAAACCAACCTGAACTGTATGGCATGAAAATAAGAGAATCCATAATGCTACAAGATGCCCTTCTCTTTACCAAGATCCCGAAATACAACTTCTACAACTGCCCAATGAAAAAATTTGGGTGTGGTAAGAAATCCTAGTAGGATACTAATATATAGCCCATATATGGTCTAATATCTTGAATTCATTAGTTCTATCTTAAAAATAGTTTTATAATGAATTTTATTAAATCCAAACCAATTTTGAAATCATTTTCATTTTGTTTTCATAAAATATTTTCATATTAAAAAAACTAGGAATATAATAAGTATAAGTGATAAAACTATAAATAATATACACACACACACACACGCCATAAGGTAACAGAGTAAACACAAATCCATTAAATAATTCATCATGTAATGAAATGTGATACAATCCCTTGTCAATACAAAAATTTAAGAAATTATCCATGGAAGAAACAATCATGTGACAAATAAAAAATGACATAGTACTACTTTTTGGAATTACATCCTATTGAAATATACCCTAGACATATTATATCTTAAACTCAGCATAAGTTAGTACCAACTAATATTATGTCCTCTCATAGTCTGTTGATATCCCAAACTAACCTGTAATAGTTCCACTCTCACTAAGGGTACCCATGTCAATTTCCCAATGAAACCAAGATTTATAAGATACCATTTGTCAAAATCCTTTTTAAAACCATCCTCCCAATTTTATAAAACATTTTCAAATCCAAGCCAATCTAATTCAGTGTTTGAAAACCTATTTCTTAATCAAAATCACCACTCAAGTATCTAAATAATAAATTGGTGTAAAAAAACTATTTTCTAGAGAAGAACACTTTAAAAAAATTTATAATTCCATTAAATCACTTAAATACATAAATAAAATATATTCAATTAATAACCCGAATTATTTTTTAAATAATGATTATAAATTCTTTGAATTAACCCATTATATAGAAACACTTACCTCAAAATAGAGTAAGCACAAACTGACATAAAAAACATAGACTAGGGAAGGATAGAACGGGTCCTCATGATCCTAGATCCATAAAAAACAACATCAAACCTCTGTCAAACCCCTTATATATGTCATACACTACCCCTTGGGGTTCATTAAGATGAGAGGTGAAGAGATCTAATAAGTATCTACAAAGAATATGATAAACCAGATCAAAATCGCAACATACCTCTATGAGATCCATCAAGAATGACGGAATTCAACATAAATTAAAATGGGGAGAGACCTAAAAAGCAACAGGGAAGGGTTTTTATGAGCTAAAAAGATATTAGGGTGTGTTTAGGCTTAATACCAAACAACGGAAAAAGGTTAAAATCCCATTTTTAATTATTTAAAAGAGGGTCACAGAATTTATTGGAGGACAAAACATGGTTAAACTAACCATGCAACTTTACTGTGAACCACTACATTCCATTAAGTATGGGTTTATGGTTTGAAATCATGGTTAGTTTATTTATATACCATCCATATAATTCCCACAATCCAAAGGGTTCAAAGCTTTCACTGGAGTCTGAACAATTTCTCTAACCATGCACAAACCATGAAAACCACCATTGAAACCTCATAGAGGCAAACCACATGGTTACCAAATGGTTTAACTAAATGTGAATCTTAAAAGTATTAAATTCAAATTTTCTCCAAAAAACCATTTTTTCTTCTCTTGGTCCATCGAAACATCCCATGCCCCAAAAGAGAAAAACCAAAACTAAATTAAGACGTATCTATAACCCAGAGAGAATCACAATTATCTCCACTATAAATATTTTTTTAAAGTATAATTATCAAGATAATAGATCGAAAAAAATAGAGAAAAAACTTCCACCTCATTAGAGATTCCTACTCTAACATCTCATGGCTATCCCATCTACATTGCCACAATACATAGACAAATAAAATTGTTTACCATATTGTACCTTATCTTGGTGATCCATAATCTGAATTGGTAGCTCAAAAACCATGTTATCGGGATCAAGATCAACATACTACCATCCAATGACATGAGAAGGATAGAGTTTATACCTCTTTATTATGTAATCATGAAACAAATCTTGAAACAAATTCAAAAAAGGATCTAAGTCCAACTAATATAGCACATTTTTGTGTCATTCCATGATCTTAAAGTGTCCAACATACTTCCCTTCCAAAATACCATTCTTATCCAATTGATGATTTCCCAAGAGATGTAAAAAATTAAGAAAAACCCAATCACCAACAATAAAAACTAGTGGCAGATGAAGATTCTCTGAAAAAAATATCTTACAGATCTATGTTTTGACCAAACTCTTCTGTATCAACTATACCTTTTTCGTCGTCTCCTTAGTGTGACTCATTTTGAATAAAGACCACTCCCCCAAATTGGTAAAAAATAAGGGAAATTTAAAGGGACACCCATACAAAACATCAAACTGAACCATATTTATTGAATCCTAATAACTATTCTTATGGGAAAACATGACCAGAATAAAATGATATTTCCAAGATCCACCAAAATCAATTACGCGAGCCCCAAGAATTTCTTTAAGAACCTGGATAACTCTCTCTATCTATCCATCCATCTGTAAATGATAATCCATTCTAGATTTCTACTAGGAACCCATCACCTCATATAAACCATTCCAAAACCTAGATGTGAACCTCAACTGCCAATTTGATACAACTATAGAGGGAACCCTATGAAGTCTCAAAATCTCTTGGAAATAAAAGTCCATAAGATATTCCACATACACCATCTCCTTGATTAGAAATAAATGATCCAATTTCACAACTTGATCAATGATCATCTAAAAAAATATTCCCCACTAGGTGTCCATGAAAAACCAATTATGAATACTATAGAAATATCATCCCATATCCATACCAGACTGGGTTAAGGGTTTAACGAATCAGCATGTATCTAGTGATATGATATAATGTCCTAATACATCATACAATGAGAAAAAAAACTAAAATCAACCACATTATCCCTTTCCACCGATATTGATGTGTCAAGTCAAGATAAATCTTGTTTACTCAAGGTTGTATTGACCAAAATGGCCGATGTACACTATCTATCAACTTATATCTTAGAGAAATTATAATAACCAACCTACTACAGAAGTAAAAAGCTCTACTGGGAGACCGAGAACACTCACTTGAGTTCTCCCAACCAAATAAGATTTCACTAAAGAATTGGAATCGAGTGTATTTCACCTACTTATGCAAAAAATTCTCATAAAAGATGAGTCATATTTCATTAAATCCAAGCACACCTGTCCAACAACATCTTGAACTCCCAAGACCATATCACCAAATAAACACATAATATATCACTTCTCAACTAATTCCTTTATAGATTGTGTCAGTAATTTTCTCCTCAATGAATCAAAAAATGTATTCTCTTTCCCAGGAGTGTAAATAATATCAAAATAAAAAATTTGAAGATACTACACCTAGCATCTCTTGTGCAAGTTTAGATCCCTCTTAGTGAAAAAATATTTCACGATATTATGATTAGAATATATTGTAAGCCTCTACTAAGAGATATAATTTCTCAATGTTTTGAGTTTATTCATAAGTTATATCAACTCAAGATCATGGGTAGGGTAGTTTTTCTCATGATGGTGTAATAGGAAAGATCCATAGACTCCCACCTATTTCCCCTAAATCAAGATACAACCCAAAACCGAACTAGAGGCATTATAGATAACATCGTAACCTTGAACCTATTTTCAGAAGAAAAACTAGTGCTGAAGTTAACCTCACATTTATATCCTCAAAATATCTATGAAACTTTTAATTCCATTCAACGTTTACACCCTTACAGGTTAAATCTGTCATCAAAATTGTGATCTTAGATAAATGATGAACAAAATGTCTATAGTAACCGGCCAAACCCAAGAAGCTCTAGATCTCAAATTTTTTTTGGGATGGTCCCAAGATATAACTACATGTATCTTATTAGGATCTACTAAGTTTCCCCTCTTAGATATCACATTCCCCATATAATTTCATTCCCAAATTCGGAAATTACATTTAGAAATATTTCTATATAGATGATGTTCTTTCAAGTTTTATATAATGATATCCAAATGTTTCATATGATCATTCTATGTCTTGGCGTACAAAAAAAATATCCTCTATGAAAAAGGGAAAAATATATTCTAAGAACTTATGAGTTATTTATTTAATCAAAACCAAAAATACTACATGATTTTTGGTGAGACCGAATGGCTTCACCAAAAACTTAAAATTCCTATACAGTCTCTTAAAAATTGTATTTGGTATATCCTATTCTCAGAATCTAAATTGGTGGTAACCTGACTGAATGTAAATATTTGAAAACCAACATTCCTCTCTATGCTAGTAAAAAATATCATTAATCCTTGGAAAATGGCATTTTTTTTCTTAAGGGTCACCTGATTCAACTTTCAATAATCAATGAAAAGTACAAGACTTATGTTTTTCTTCGAAGAAATTAGGATAAAAAACCCATGGTTAAATGTTGGTTTGAATAAATCCATTATCCAATGTATCCTTAAGCTAGAATTTAAGTTCCACCAACTCAGTAGATTTCATTTGATAAGATGACATAGAAATGAGAATTGTACCAGGGAGTGGGTTAATAGTAAACCCATCCTCTATCTATGGTGGTAAGATATAAAAATCATATAAATATACATTATTGTAAGGAAAAATACCATTCATGTAATATAGCAACCCGAGTTAACAAGATAAGGCACCCGAGATGTCTCGTTACAGTGGTGAGGTACAATAGGGGGAGAACAGGAAAGCAAAAAAAAAGTATTGAATATAAACAAACTAGGACATACAACTAGAGTGAAAAGTGAAAAAGAAAAGATACAAAAAAAATCCATAAAATCCAATACAAATAGGCTAAAATAAATAATATTAACCCAACAAGACCAATAAGTCTCTATGTGATCAACTATCACCTCTAAACCAACCCGAACCGAAGGTTGTGACAACAAGAGAAGACAACATGTTACAAGATGACCTTCCCTTTTCCTAGATCCTACAATAAAACATATACAATCACTAGAAGTAAAAATTAGAGTGTGATAAAAAATCCAAGTAGGATACCTATATATTGTCTCTACAAGGTCTCATATCACGAATGCAGTAGTTATAGGTTAGAAAAACATTTTTACAAATAATTTTCATAAATCCAAACCTATTTATAAATAATTTTCATTTGTTTTTCATAAAATAAATTCATATTTACTAAGATAGGAATATGAAAAGTATAATTGATAAAACTATAAATAATATCTACACACTAAAAGGGAAGAAAGTAAACACATATATATGAAATAATCCATCATGTGAATCTATGTGATATAATCCCATTTGAATAAAAAACATGAGAAACTATGTATGAATAAAAAAATAAAGTGATAAAAAAATGAAATATCACTCCATTTTTGGGATTAGTGCCTTTTTTAATATGTACTAGATATATTGGAGGCTAAACATGGAATAATTTAGTACCAACTAATATCAAGCCCTGTCATAGTCTGTTTAAATCACCAACAAACCCCTAGTAGTTCCCTATTTATTAAGCTTACCCATGTACATTTCCTAATGCACCCAAGGTTCCCAAGATTCCAATTCTAAAAAATAATTTTTAAAAACATTTTCATAATTTTATAAAACATTTTCAATTCCAAGAAAATATCCTTTTTGTTTGAAAACCCATTTTCAAAACAAAACCACCACTCAAGAATTTAAACAAACACTTTGTTTGAAAGGAACCAGTTTTTAAATAAAAACCATTTAAAAAAAATTACCTTCCGCAGAAATAAATTAGATCTATAAATAACTTCAATTAAATTAATAACAAAAAGAATTTTTAAAATAATAAAAATAAATTCATTGAATTAAAATCATTGTGTTGAAACTACTACATCAAAATAGAGGACACATAAACCTTCATAAAAAATAGAGATTAGGGAAGGATAGTTCAGGTTCTCATAAACATAGATCAATAAAAAAAATAAAACCTATGTAAAACCCCTTAAATATGGATTTCACAGCCCCTTTGGGCTCTATAATATGTGAGGATAAGAGATGTAATAAAGATATACAAAGAGGAGGATAAATATGATCAAAATAAAAATATACCTCAGTGAAATCCATCAAAAAATAAAGATTTCCACCTAGAATACAAGTTGAGATACCTCTGAAAAATTGATAAAGGGTTTATATGAGGAAAAATGACATTAGGGAGTGTTTAGGATTAAAATGAACCAATGAAAAAAGGGTAAAATATCATTTTTAAGGGTTCAGAAGAGGCTCACATAGTTTCTTAGGGGATGCCACATGGTTAAACTAACCATACACCTTAACTATGCAACACTACTATTCATTATGGATATATTCATTGTTTTGATTCATGATTAGTTTATCCCTCTACAATTTTGTAACTCCCTCCTTCCAAAGGGTGCATGGTATTCATTAGAGACCGAACTATTTATCTAACCATGGGAAGACTGTGAAAACCACCACTAGAACCTCATAGAGGCATACCACATGGTTAACACACTGTTAAACTAACTATGCACCTTAACTATGTGACTTTAAAGTTTTATCAAAATACCCATTTTCAACCTTCTATCCCCCGAAACTTATCTATCCCCAAAAGAGAAAAACCAAGTCTCAATTAAATAATATGTATGACCCAATGGGCATCATAATTCACCCAAAATAAGAACTTTTTTGCTAGAAAATATTCAAGATCCTGGATCAAAAAAGAAATAAGTACACTACTCCCTAATCAGTGATTCCTTCTCCCACTTCTCATGGTTATCCCATCTACACTTCCATAGTACCAAAACCAACATAATCATTTTACCACACAGTACCCTATCCCAGTGATCTATAATCTGAAATGGCATCTCAAAAATAATAGTATCAGTATCAAGATCAACACCCCCATACAAAAACATTGGAATGACCCAGTTTATGCCTCCTTAGCAGGGATTCAAACACATCATATATTAAATAAAAATGAGGCGGTATGTCCAATCTATATGAAACCTTTCCAAGTCACTCCACGATATTAAAGGGGAAACATACCTCAGTTTCAACATACCCTACTTTCCTAACTGATGATGTCGTAAGAGAGTTAAAACATTAAGAAAAACTCAATAACCAACCAAAAACTCTAGAATCTAATGAAAACAATCCCCATAATATTTCTTATGGATCTATGATGTGAATAACCTCTTCTCTATCAACTGCACCTTTACCATAATATCTTGAATGAGAATCAGTTTGAAAAAGGACCAATCTCCCAACTCTACCCAACATAAGGGATATCTACCCGTCCACCCATAAAACTCTTCAAAAGGAACCATATTTTTTGAAAATTAATAACTATTGTAATGAGGAAATTTGACTAGAGGAAAATGATTTTCCCAAGATCCACCAAAATCAAGAAAGCAAGTCCAGATCACATCTTCAAGAACCTAGATAACTCTCCCTATATGTTTATCCATCTAAAACTATAAGCCTTGATTTATTTATACTAGGAATCTATTACTTCTTACAATAAATTTCCAAAACATAGACATAAATCATATTTCCCTATTTGATATAATCGTAGGGGGAACCCCATGAAGTCTCACAATATCTCATATGTACAAGTATTCAAGATGTTGCACTGTAATCATCCCCTGATAGGAAATTAATGATCCAATTTAATAATTTGATCAGTGATCACCAAAATCACATCCATACTACTAGGAGTCCATGGAAAACCAATAATGAAGTCTATGAAAATACCATCCACTTCCATACCAGAATGGGTAACGGTTATAACAAACCATCATGTCTCAAATGTTCTACCATAATTTTTAGACAAGTGAGACATTGAGAAACAAAAACTAAAATCGATCACCTCATCCCTAGCCACTAATACCAACATCTCAGGTCATGGTACATCTTCATCACCCAGGACGTGTGGAATAACATGACTAGTGTCTATTTTCCATCAACTCCTACCATAGAGAAATCAGAACAAAAAACCTACTATAGAATCACAAATCTCCACTGGGATACAAAGACCACTCACATGAGGTCTCCCTACCATAAATTCCCTCACTAAAGCATTGAAACCCAATGTTTATCACCTAGTCATGAAACCATATATCATAGAAAATATGAGTCCATTTTCATTGAATCTAAGAACACCTGTCCACCAACCTCTTCAACTCCCAAGCTTATCTCACCAGACAAACACATCATATACCAATCCTCAACCGATTAATTTGTGGGTTGTGTTAGTAAAATTTTTATCAATAAACTAAGAACCAGATTCCATTTCCTAGGAGTGTACACAATATAAAAATCAAAATTTTTAAGATACCACACCTAGAGTATCTATCAAAAGTTCAGATCCCTCTAAGTGAAATTATACTTTTGGATCTTATGATAATAATAAATTGTAAACCACTCCCCAAAGAGATAATGTCATCATGTTTTGATTTCGTTCATAATTTCTGTCTAATCAAGATCATGGGTAGGGTATTTCCTCTCATGGGGTAGTAACTAGGGAGAGCCATAGACCATCACCTATTTACCTTGCATCAAAAAACATTCCACCCCTTACTAGAATTATCATGGAAAACACTATAACCCTATCCTAGCATCAAAAGAATAAAAAATATTACTGAAGTCAAATTATCCTTTAGATCCTCAAAATATATCTGACATTATTCATTCCATTCAAGATTTACACCCTTATTTGTTAAATTTTTCATAAAAAATGTGAGCATGGAGATATCCTAAACAGACCTTTTTTAGTGTCTTGCCAACCCCATGATGATTTGGACATAAAAAAAATTTGAGGATGTGCCCAAGACATAATTACACGTATCATTTTAAGATCCACTGAGACTCCCCTCTCAGACATTACATGCCCAATAAATTTCACATCATGGATCAAAAAATCACATTTTGACAGATTACCATATAGCTAATGTTCATTAAAGGTCCATAAAATAACATCCAAATAGTCAATATGATGCTCCTATATCATAGAGTACACAAAAATATCATCTATGAACACAACTAAAAAATATTCAAAGAACCGATGAAAGACTTAGTTCATAAAACCTACAAATACTGAATGAGATTTAGTGAGATAGAATGGCTTAACTAAAAACTTGAAAATAGATATATAAGCTTCTAAATGATGTCTTTTTTATATCCTCTTCTTAGAATCTCAACTGGTGGTAACCTGACTGAAGTTCAATATTTGAAAATAGACATTCCCATCTATGCTAGTCAAAAAGATCATCAATCTTGGGAAAAGGGTATTTGTTCTTAATAGTCACCTGATTCAACTTTCTATAATGGACACAACTCTAAGACTTATGACTATTTTCTTAGAAAATAGGACATGGAAATTCCATGGTGAAATGATAGGATTAATAAATCACTTAATCTCTAGATCCTTTTGATAGAATTTTAGTTCCACAAACCTAGAAGGTGCCATTCAATAATATGGAATATAAATGTAAATCATACTAGGGAAAATGTCAATCACAAACAATTATTCTATCGGTGGATGTAAAATTGAGAAATCATCTAAAACGACCTCAGGTTATAAACACACCAGTGCATGAAGTTTAATTTTTTAAACAAGGGTCAAATTCATCATGAAATATCTCTGACAACTAGTAAGAGATTTCCCCATCATAAGGAACAACATTGCCCACCCTTCTTGATCTAGAGTCCCAATCGCCCCAAAATGTATGAGTGACTCCATCAAAAGATAAAAATTGAACCCAAAGATGATAATAGTCTATCTAAGACTTAAAAATCATCATATAATATATTAAAATAATTAAATGTCAAGATAAAGAACTAATAAGTGCCATACCACATCAAAGTCACTTATCATCAATCGAAAAATGAGACACTTGAAACCTTTCTTAGACCTCTTTCCTAGCGGCATATGAATTTACAAAAAGAAAACAATAAGTGAAAAATGTAAGCCCAATACATCAAATATCCTTGGAAATATAAAATAATGAGTAGAACTAATAAAAAACAAATCTAGTTCCATATAATATGAAATAAAATTGTACTTCTAATAATAGTTTGACCTGATTCATATTACTTTGGGAAAAATTCAATTATATAAATCCATATAGTCTTATCCACATGACCATACCCCTTGTAATGGGGATTAGACCCACCAAATATTAAATCATTATTACGTACATAAGAATCCTTTGTGAGAGTGGATCATTCCTTACTAACTTAGGATATCCTTTCACAAAAACTCTATATATGGACTAATAAACCAAAATGATGAAAAGAGTTAGGATACTCTATATAGTTAGGATTGGTATGACCAAACCTTCCAAAATGATAGAATATAATCTACTACTATCCCAAAAAATCTTCTAAAAATAGTCCTGAAGAAAATTCACCACCATTGAAATTCCCTTTCTGGTCCAATGACACACCCTGGATAACATCCACACCAACTGAAGATCAACCCAAACATGTCTTTCCTGATATATCTTCCTTTGACAAAGATTATTTTTCAACTACCTCACAGGTTATAAGGTACATGAAAATCAACATTTAATGAATATCCAGCCTTAATCCCAATTTATACCTTTTATCCTTCACATACTTATTTGTGAAAATCTATAGTGCCAGATGAACCAAATCAACAAAATGGGTTGAATACTCTAGAATGGTACAATCCCATTTCTCCTAAGATATAAAATCACGGGTCTTCAATGAACATGAATTATCTAGGTAAAATTTATGATTAATGATTTTTTGAGAGAAGTCCAAGTAATTTCCTCATGTAATTTAGCTTGCATGATGGAGTCCCACCATCGACTTCCCATTCCTTTGAGAATATACATGAAGAAAAAAAATTTGATTCTTCAAATATACTAGAAATTTAGGATATAGAAACAGTTTAAAAACATTGTTATAGGCCAAGAACCCATGGCTATAGGTAATAGAGATGGTTTGGTGAACCATGGACCCTATTTGTGTGGAAATAGGGCCACATATATTGCCACAATTTAAAACTGTGGCTATAGGTTTATGGATACATTTTCCACTATTTCAATAAACCTATAGAAATGGTTTTAATGTATGGATATATCTCTTACCATGTTGACTTATAACTATGGTTTCAAACCATGAAAGTAGGTCTATTTCCATGGTTTGAACTACATTAGTAGGTCTACTCCAATAGCTTTCAATAGTGTCTATAACTTCAAGTTTCTATAAAAAAACTCATGGTCTAATTCCATGGTTTAAAAATGTGGCTACATCCTCTAGTTTCTAGAAAAAATATAGTAGATTTACACTATGATAAAACTCATATAGTGATTCCTAGCCCCAATTTATAGGGGTGAACCAAAAAACAAAGAGACATCACCCGACCCTACCATCCGGATCAGTATGACATAGAAATGAACTAGAGCCATTAGTGGAATTTTTTGGCACTAAAAACATTGGAAAACATCCAACAAAATCCACAAAACCACATAAAAAACTAGTCCAATCCACCTCAATATGAAGAACTGGCATAAAACCAGAACCAAGCCTTTTCCCAACTCCTAATTGGTAGCATAAACAAGAACATGGAAGCATTAGTGACTAGATTGATAGAGGAAACATCAGTATAATGTTTTACATCGATCAGAAACCCATTTAGCCTCCTGTTGTGCCTGGAAATCAATGAAGAAATTAATTATAACACTTCACTGAACCATCCAATACGAAAAAATAAGCAGAATGCACAAAACCCCACTTGACCATACCTAGATAAACCTCTCTTATGTGAGAGTTTTAGCTATAGAATAATGGAAATATTTCAATCCAGGTAGTTGGCCTTTGACATCACCCTAAAAAATATTTTTATCCTAGGATGACGACCATCCAACAGGACCATCGTGTTTGTCCAGCCTAGAATATAATTTTCTAAATGTATTTGAAAATAATATGATGTAAAATATCAGATAAAGTTGATAGATTAGAATCAATTTGCACATAAGTGTAATTTCACCCAACTGAATAAAAAAACAATACCAATAGATGTACCAACATAAAATAGAATCATTAAAAAACAGCCAAATAAAACACTATTTGTATACTATAGGAAACCACATATGTAAATTTTTTATTGTAGTACCATGGTGGATTGCAATATTAAGTTGTGAGGGGGATAAATGTTTTATTACCATGTGTATTTCTTAACGGATAAATGATTTTTTGAAATATATACCTATTTTTAAAATGAAAAGGGAAATTTAAGAAATGTTTTAATGATATAATTTTTTTTAATGTTATTAGATATGGGTTGGTCACCCAGCCCATACCTAAGAAAATTTATTAAATAAACCAGAGCTTCAAATTACATACGAGGTTTAATGAGCTTACACTAATAGAAAATTTAAGAAAAAAGTACATATTCCTACCGGCAATTAGAATAAATGAAAAATGCACACCAAAATCCTAAGCTCAGTCTTCATTTTTACAGTTTTCTCAACAATGATGCTTTAATTTATATTATCACAAATTATCTCTTCATTATAAATAAATAAATCATATTTTAAGGGATTATCCTCAGTCCATACTAGAAAAATACCAAAAAACAAGAGCAAAAACAATACAAAAAGTAGAGAAAGGCACAAGAAAGTATGTAGTTGGGTAGTGATGTCCTTAAATAAAAGACTATCATATTGAGCATTGCTGTGTACCACTACCTTAACTGAGAAGAAGAATAATTGTAGGAATATCTATGGTAGGAATACATGTATTCTTGATTAATGTGTTAAAAAACCTATAAATTGAGAAATTTGGAAGTGTTATAGCATGCTTAAATGATTAATGGACAGTCATATTTTCTTAGTGAAGTGGATATTGTTTTCTACATTGAGTATTCCAATATAGACATAGAGTATACCAAATAATAGATATTGACTAAGTTATTTTTGATACCATCCCTATCTCACATGTGAATTAGGATGAAATATAAATTTAAATAGGGTGAATAAGTTGATTGAATATGGATGGAGACAACCAATTTCTCTAGTAGAATAAAGAGGATGTGAGTAAACTTGAACCCCTACATGAGCTTGATATTTATTTTTCATAAGGGGGAGAAAATAAATTAATACACATATTGACTTTGTAGGTGTTTGGGGGTATTAAAAAAATATAAAGGGGGATATTGAGTGACTATGAATGGATTGTATTTATTATTAATAATTAAGGTGTGAGAATCTATCAATATGTGTTGGAGAAACATTGGGGAGTGATGTTGAGGTATTACTATTTTATATATCAAAAATATGCATGAGAATGTGATGTTACTTCTTGAATAGATTCTAGAATCCCATAATTGTGAGGATTTATAGAGATGATATTCACATTAAAGATAGGCTTTTATGGAGAAATAAATGATATCTACATCATGTTTCAAGTGAAAATAAAGAGATGATCAAATGGGGATATTTATGACCTGGGTTTAAAAGGCGGTTCATAACAAGGTGGTTTAAGGAATGTTCTAGGAGTTAGAGAACCAATGCATGCCAACTGATGTATTAGATGTAGAAATGCCATTGGTTGATGTTTAGATAAAATTTAAGTATTTAAGGTGGACCCAAATTGAGCCAAAGATGTTTTTATTTGAATGGAGTAAGTTTGGGACATCCTGTACTTATTCTATAGTTCCTATGATTTTGATAGTTTCTGTATATTCCTTTCTTCATGATATATAAGGAATTTCACTATCATAAGACTTTGAGAAGTCCATGCATGAGTTTTCATTACATGACACTAATAATATGGATTTTCATCTATTCTCATAGGATATTTCCTAACATCAAAATTTGAGTCGCTAGGCATTAGAGTTCAGAGTATGAATTTTATAGAGTGAGACTCTATGTGTCTGAATTTGATAAGTAGTTAATACCTTTTTAGGGCTTTAAAGAGTTATATAGTGTTAATATAAATTTTAGGATGAGGCGTATAACATGGTAATTCCATAATTCTTATGAAGATCATCAAAAAATTTTATTATTTGAGATATTCAGAATTTTAATATTTTTTTGATTGATGAAATAGAATCAGATAATGATTTGACTAAATATTCAGGGGAATAATATCACAAAGTGATTTTGATTAAAAAAAGTGAATGGATAAATCTAAAGTTGATCTGAATGGATATTGAAAAGTTTATCACTATTTTCCATACTAGCACACCATAAAATCATATTTCCATGAACACATAGAAATTTCAATTAAATGGAAAGTTGTATATTTTCAATAGATAAATAAGGCTGTGATATTTGAATTATCACATGAAGGAAACACTCGAGTATAAAGGGGGACCTTGACTATATTTGAATGAGGTCTTTGAATGAAAATTCACATAGGAAATAATCCACTAGTTTTAATGAAGAGTATCTCATTATCAAAGAAAAGGAAAATTTCTTATTTCGTTATTGAAATATTATTTTCTTATTTTTTTGTGAGATATATAATAAATAAATGAGTTTAGAGTGTGTCGAGAGAAAACTTTAATGTTGTTGAGTCTTTGAAGAAATAAATTGAATAAAAATAATGTTTTTTCAATTTATTTAGGACTTCCTATGTGTTGATGAAAAAAATAGAAGGCCTATTATATTCATATATCATATAAGGTGAGTGAAAATAAGAATATAATCCACTGTGATTCATTTTCATATTGATTTTTATCAAGGCCAAATGATCTAAGAGATCCAAACATTTTTACTTGAAGAGAACAAGCCCAAAATTCTACTGTAAGAAGAGATATAAGTTAAAGACCTATTTATGTGGAGGTTATGAAAGACATTGAAGAACTTGGACTATGATTGGGATTTGATACCAGTCGAGAGGGATTACTTATGTAAGAAAAAAAGAATTAGTGAGATATTGGACTGCATAAGTTTGTATAAAGATGTATTGTGTGATGCTGGACCATATGAATAGATTCCATATAAGCGTGGTGCAAAGATATTTATACATAATAGAGAAGCCAAACATAATTTATGGTGCTTGATACTTGAAAATAAACCATGGCCAAAACAAAAACCTGAATAAAATTTGACAAATCAAAATGAAATAGAACTTAGTATTGTGAGTTTCATGAAGTCTAGAAAAATTAACTCATGAGTCCTATAACTACACTATTGAAACGTGATATTCCAATAATGAAAAGTAACTAATAATAATTTGAAGATACCGTAAATGTAATTAGTATGGTTAAAACTAAAAAAATATATATAAGAAAATATGATTATAAATAATAATACTACCTTGAAATGGTCAAAATATTTCGAAAAATCTTTGAGAAGATCTTTAATTTCATAAATGATCAAAATTATGTATGTATGATTATCAAATGATTGGTAGTGGTCTAACATATGGTAATATCAAATTTACAATGGCAATAAATTAGTTTTAGTCTTCATAATATACAGTTTATGCTGGAATTTGAACTTATAAGTTTTCTACATGATATAGAACTAAAATTTGAGAATGAGTTGTACATTAGTCAGTTTAATGCATATACATGAGTGATTTTTATTAATAAATATGAAAATTTAATTATTACTAGAGTAATTAATACATATGTAATGTTTTATAAATATACACATAAAGAGTTGTATTAATTTATAAAATTTGGAAAATCATGTGTTAACACAATGGTATAGAAATGGTCATAGTTGAAAGAACCCCCATAGGATGCATTGATCATAGTATAATTAACTAAACTGGACAAAAATAGGAAAGACATAATGAATTTCTTATGGAAAACAAATGATTATCCTGGAGAATACTATAATTGTAAACTGTTTATATTAATACAAACATTTAAAAGGTGTTTATATGTTTATTTGGATGTTTATTTTTTTTATTAAAATTAACATATCAACTATATGGACTTTATGGTTGGGATGTTTTAAAAAAATATTACCATATAAGATCAAATAATTCAGTAGAATTAAAATATATGCTCATATTTTTATGAAATAATTTAAAATATAAACACTCAAACATGAATAATAATATTTTAAGAGAAATACTTATCTTTAAATGAGTTTTAAATATAGAAGTAAATGATAGATGAAATAAATTATTATATATTGTTAGTCACAATTTTCACTCTTTCAAGTATATATTCATTCTTATTCTTGTGAATGGAAGTAATTCATCCACATTCATACACTGAAATCAAGAGAAATATACATATAAAATAAATTTGGACAACTTTAAATGAATTAACACTAGAATTATTAAATATACACTAACCTCAGGATATAAATTTAATGTTAACATGACTACTATTACTCTATCTCCACCTTCCACCACCACTAAAACATAAAAATACAAGAAAAGTACATATAAAGATTTAATCAATGAGCCATTATTTTTTAATTAACAAAACTCTAGTAGTTGTTTAGTTTTACAAATTTCATCAAACTACTTTTTCAACAATTCTTCCTCAAATATAAAAGGGGGTAAACAAATTAAACACTATGAACCTTGATTCATCATTTTATGGAAGTACTATTATGGGAAGGATCACTAACATCAGTTATTTGAATATGACATTATGTTTTTTGAATTTTTACCATGTCGTGAGAATTAATATTTTCTAGCTGTAGATAAAAAATAATAAAAGTCAATAAATATCTAAAATATAACTACTAAGATTATTATTAATGGAAATAAAAAACATATGACGAATATAAACTAAAAATCATAACTAGTTCAAAGATTACAGAGGAACTAAACATAGTTTAAGAAGCCTGATACTTGAAAAATAAACCAAGGACTAAACAAAATCGTTAAAAAAATATGAAAAAATCAAAATTAAATTAAACTTACTATTAATATAAGGATCATTAAACAAAAATGAGGACACTATAACAAAAGCACATGGATGAAGGAAGAGGATTGACTGTAAGTGGGAGGAGTGTGGGTTGCTGAAATGGTAGGGGTCAGATCATGGGGGTCCAACATATAAAAGATATTAGTTGTAGAAATTTTGCATTATCCACTCATAGAAGTAAAATGATAAATATTTTAACAATGGTCCCAAGAGATTTCCATGGTGCACTCTGAAATGTGCCATTAATAACTCTACATATTGGGGAGGTTTTCCTTGTCATTATGTCAGAATGATTTTTTAAATTTCATAAATGAAGTGCTCCATGCATTGTAGAAATACCAAAAAGCCTCTATGGATGTCCAGACATCCCAACTAGAAACTAATGAAAAAGAATAAAATAACAAGGAAATAAACTATAAGAGATAAGTAAAATTCATATAGATAATTTTGAGAATATAAATAAGGATTTTTAAGAAATATTTATTTTATTTATATTTTAGAATAATACACTTAGTTTAATGTGTTTGGAGCTTTAATTTAAACTAAGAAATTTGGATTCTAAAAATTTGATTCTTCCCAATCAATTGAGAAAAAATAACTTCCACACACATTTTAGAAAAGTTTATATCTTTTAGAAAGACTCTAAATTATGGTAATAAGAGTTTGAATTCATATCATTATTAACTCTCAACTAGATTATACAAAGAGGTAACCCACTTTCTAGTTCAAAAAACAATTATGAATCATTTTTTTTCTGGAAATACTTGATTTTTTTTAAAATATACAAATTTAGAATTGTAAAAATACTGAAACACCCACCATGAAATCATATGAATATAAAATAATCCCATATAAAATTTTCAACTAAAATTACCCCAAACTTGTGAGTTTTTATCCTAAAAATAGAAATCATGTTATGTTATATAACCTACATATAAATTGAAAATAATTTGGTTAATTAGAAGATGTCGATGCAACACGATATTTAGATATAATGAAATAGAATATTTCACATAGCATGTCGACCTAAAGAGACTGTATATGCCCCAGACAAATGGGAGAAAAGATTAATTTAAAAATAAAACCTATTGGAATGAAAAGGGATTCGTAGAAAAAAATAAATCTGTCCTTAGGTAATTGATTTCATTTTCTTGTTAAATTCTATGTTTTCTAAAAAATATATTTTCACTATTATGAGGAGTGTTGGTATATACCAATCCAACATAATCCTTTTGATAATGTGATGAAAAGGCTACAACAACGGGTTATGAATCAATGGAATATAATTGTGTATGCAATAGAATTCAAATCATAGAAGAAGGATGTTGACCTAAGAACAACCAAGAAGTTAGTAATGCACGATCAAAAGGATATTAAAACAACAAGTAGAAGTTGTTTTTACTATGGAAAAAGAGGCCACATCACATGCCATTATAATATAGACATGAAAATTATATTAAAAGGGAGTATGATGGAATCATGAAAAAATCGATCCAGGATAGATTTTATAGGATTATATTAGTGATTGGAACTCCTTGTGAAGAGGATGAAAGGACAAAAAAATGTATGGATCAAAGTTTGTAAAATAAGTGATTGGAAGGTGTCAATAGGCTATGTAGAATACTAATAGTTATATGAATTTTCATACAAGTCAGGTGAAGACAAAGGGGAATACAATAATGACTCATTCCATTAATAAAGCTACAATAAATAAGGGGGAAAAACATTAAGAAGGTTTCTCATGTTAATAAATAATATTGGATAGTACAACCATCCTATATAAAAGAAGCTATGAAAATGGACAAAGTAGAGAAAGATGGTTGTGCCTATATAGCTAAAGTAAGGAGTCCTATTAATTTTAATAACAAAGTATAGTTCAAGAAGAGATCAATATTATTAAATGAAATTCAAATATGGAAAGTGAATAGTGATGTATATCTGATGAGGTCTATAAATTGTATAACATTAAATAAAGGAATTTATTTTTTCAGAAATAAGTCTTATCCATATTTCTATCATTGGGGAGATTATATAAGTCCACCTTATTCCTATATTTTTTTTGGTCTTGAATCATTGAGAGGGAATTGAATGAAAATCTTAAACATAAGAGAAATTGTGTAAGTTGTAATTTCTATAGAGAATCTAAATATTTTCCACCATGAACTATATCAATTGGTATTAATCTCTAAATTGGTATAAAAAATGTCAAATTATTTTATAAATTCCTAGAAACTACCATAGTGAATAATAAATGATATAATTTGAGGGGGAGATACTAAAGAAGTCCAATATTATAAAAAATATTAATTTTATAAGAATCTATAATTTTAAATTGATTTTATGGAATTGAAGAAAAAGTTTTATACCCTTTCTGGAAAATTTAATTGGATAACCCTATGAAAAGGAAAATCGAAATTAATATTAAATAGTGGTTTATTTATGGAAACAATTGTTGTCTAAATGTTTTACTTTTTTATCTACACTAAGCTCTCCCATGTAGACATAGAGTTTTATAGTTGATGGTACATTTTATGGATAATTATGATGCCATACTTCACACAAGGAAGCAATTAAAAACATGTAAAGTAGATTAATTTTTTTGGATAAGATTAGATTCTTTAAATTAGAAGAGATCTATATGATAATTCCATCTATTGGAAGTTTTTTTTTCATAATTATGGGTATGAAGTAAATTTAAAGGCTTCCTTAAAATTAAAAAAATGTGGGAGACCAACTTCCCATCCTTTTAATTTACTGTCAATTAGGTAGAGAAGTATTGGATTGAATCTTAATAATATTTGGAAATTACAAAAAATTTAGAGGGGGTGTTGACGATCCCTCAGATGTGTAAAGATAATGTTTTATTTTTTATCATTTAGTGATCATAAACATATGTTGGAAATTTATTTGGAAATATTCCATTGAGGTTTCAAAAGATAAAGTGGATTAATATAGAAAATGTAATTAAAGATACTACCCATGGAATATGGGTAATTAAGTTAGAAACTAGATGAGAAACCAATTAAAAGTTTTTATTTTTGAACTATTATTCAGGATAAATAAATGTAATAGGTATTTATAACAAATATTTATAATATTTAAAATGTTGATAGGGTGCTCTCTATCTTTTACAATGTGTGATATGTTATTTAGAAAAAGATAAATCCAGTTTGAATAGGATATTAATGTGATATATCTATTGAGAAACCATCCAATATATGTCACACATTAAGGATTATAAATATAAGTGTTTAATAAAACTTATATTAATTAATGAGAATACTGAGATGTCTTGAATTAAATTATCATAGCTTTAAATTAATTTGAAGAAAACTAGAATTTGGAGGCTTAGACTTGAAAATGGCTATATATGGGGAACTGTGTATGGGTTATTTCCCTGTACTATTTAAGTATCATATATTATGTTCATATGTATCATTTATACCATTCATAACTATCATCTAGTGTAGTTGAGTGAAGAAAATATTAATATTTTGTTCTATGTAATCATAATCAATGTTTATGTAAATATAATTTTTCCTCTATGTATTAAAAAACTAGATGAGTGGTTATAAATCATTTTCAATGAAAAAAAATATTGGCCTATGTATACATAATTATATCTCTATGTAAACATGATTTATGTTTGTGTAATAATGAAATAATATCCATTATCATGAACACTTATAGAAATTATAATTTTCTATAGAATTAAATATGATGTTTATAGATTTTATAATATGAATAGATAGTTCATTGTGATAATTCCAAATTACCTAAAATAACAAAAATCCATTAGGGTCTGTGATTGAAGTAATAAAAGTATGATATATCATCCTTAAGCATAGATATACCTATTCAAGAAATAAGTATAATCCAAGAGACTTTTTAAAGTCTCAAATTTGGATTTCTATAATTCAAGGATTCTAATTAAAATAAAATCTAGATATTCTAGGATATGATGTCAAGACCAAAAAATCATAGAGGAAGATGATCATAGGGATGTAGGGTGGTCTCATCGGAAGTGTGATGGAGGAGGATGTGGGGTGGAAGCCTAGGGGTAGCATCGAAGGGAATGAGAGGTTTCTATGTTCGGTGGCGGCATTGGGGGAGGAGGGCCATAAAGAGGAGAGATTGTAGTAGGATATGCTCATTGGTTGGAAATTAGGGGAACCATCATGAGGGGAAACATTGGGGTAAGAGGTTTGGGGATAAGAGTGCTCATGAGGGACAGAGGTTCACGTTGAGGAGAGGGTAATGGGAGGGGGTTGCGACCACACAACTTAATCAACCATATTACCATGGTATTCAGTAAAATATGGATTCAAATACCCATATATCCATAGTTTTAATTAGACTATGGCTAATAATTAAACTATATACATATACCTATAAAACTATATTTATAGGTCTAATTCTATAGATCATTTTTTTTAATAGTGAAAGTGTATTCATGAAATTGATGATCCTATCAATATGCTCTAGCCAATGCTTAGATTCTTGAGGAACTTTATGATCATAGAATATGGGTGAATTTTTCTCAATAAATTTGGAGTAATGATCCAAAACACCTCATGGATTCCCAACATCAACTTGACCTAGAGTTTGAATTTTACAGATTATAGCATCAATAAAATAAGGGTCCATTAAAAGATTCTTCAGTGAATCCTATCTCACAGTTTCCTCTCCTATATTTAGAAGAGATCTTCATGGAGGCATTGTCTGTTAAGCATATAAAAATAACAAATAAACATTTGATAATATTAAAAAATATTTGAAAAAACTTCAAAAATTCACATCTATGATTTAAAAAATCAATAATTTGACGAAAGTATAAAATACATGAACAAAAAACAATGAATTAATATAGAAAATGTCAATTTAAATAAACTTACCTTATATATAATTGAAATTAATTCTGAATCCAAGTCCTAAACTTGGTAAAAATCTTCTGACCACCCATAGTAACTCATGTTCAAACTTGAAAGTGAGCGGGCTAGGCACCCTCTTTCACTTACAATTCAAATTTCGATGGTACTAACTTCCATCAATACAAGAGATAGAACCAAAATTATGTAGTGTTAACACACTTTAGGTTAAGTATCCTTCTGATATGAAATTTCACTAGAACAACCCAAGTCATCTAAACAAGGAATAAGAGCGCCATTATGGTGGTGAGGTACAACATGAGGGAAACATTAAAAGAGAAACAAGTATTGAATATAACGAATAAATAAATAAAACCATAGTAAAAAGAAAACAAGAAAAGATATAACCGAGATCTATACAATCCATGCTAAATAGGCTAAACTAGAAAATATGATCTAGATAAGACTAATAAGTCTCCATGTGACCAACCTTCACCACCAAATCAACCCAAACTGAAGGCTTTTAAAACAAAGGATGTTAATATGCTACATGATTCCCTTCCATTTACTTGGATCCAACAACACAATATCTACAACAACCAAAATAAAAAATAGGATGTGATAAAAAAATCTAGGTAGGATACTATCACTGACTCTATACAAGGTCTAATATCATGAATTAATGAGTTCTATATTTTACAAAATAGTTTTATAAATCATTTTCTAAAATCCAAACCCATTTTCAAACCATTTCCATTGTTTTTCATAAAAGCATTTAATATTAAAAAACTATAGTAATATGACAAGTATAAGTGATAAAAATTTGAAATTATATCCACAAACTATAGGGTAAGTATGTAAAAACATATCCATGAAATTATCCATCAAGTGACCCTCTGTGATAAAATCCCAAGTGAATACAAAATGTGAGCAACTATCCAGGAAAAGAACCATCATGTGATAAATAGATAAAATTAAAATAACTCTATATTCGGGCTCACATAATATGGGAATATATACTAGACATATTAGAGCCTAAACAATATATTATATAGTACCAATTGATATCGAGTCCTATCATAATCTTTTGATACCACAAAGTATCCTCTAGTAGTGCCACACTCATTAAGGCTGGCTATGTATATTTCCCGATGTACCCATAGTTTCAAATATTCTAATTGTAAGAATAATTTTTAAAACCATTCTCACAATTTTATAAAACATTTTCAAATCCAATAAAATCCACTTTCATGGAAAAAAACCCATTTCCAAATCAAAACCACCATTCGAGAATTTAAATAAACACTTGGTTTGAAAAAAACAATTTTTAAAGAAAAATAATTTAAAATAATTTATATTTCCTAGAAATATAATTAAACTATAAATCAATCCAGTTAATTGAATAAACCATAGTTATTTTATAATAATAATAAAAAATTTAGAGAGTTAACAAATTATATAGAAACACCAACATTATGATTGAGGAAGCTAAAACTGCCCTCAAAAACGAATATTAGGGAAGGATAGATCAGGTCCTCACAATCCCATATCTATAAGAAATAATATAAAACCACTTTTAAAACCTTTAGATCCTATATAAACATCCCTTTTTGGTTCTAAGATATGATAGGAGAATATATATAATAAGGATAAAAAATAGGAGAATAAAACAGATCAAAATTACAAGATTCCTTGTTGAGTTCCATCATGAATAAAGGATTTCCACATAGAATAAAATGGGAGAGACCTATAAAGAACTAGGGAAGGGTTTGGATGATCCAAATTGAGATTATGGTGGGTGTTTAGGATTAAAACCATGCAAGTTAAAGAGGATAAAATCCCATTTTTTTTAACATTTCGGAGGAGGGTCACATGGTTTACTGGAGGATAACTCATAGTTAAACTAAACATTATCCTTAACTATGCATCCGTACTATCTATTATATATGTTTTAAAGGGTCTGTTTATATAGTTACTGTAACCGTAAACCAACCATGCATGCCTTTATATCCAAAGTGTGTATGATTCTCACTGGTAGCCACACTGTTTCTCTAACCATGTGTAAACCATGGAAAGTGCCACTATAACCTCGATGAGGCCTACCAAATAGTTACTGCATAGTCTAACTAACCATGCCCCTAACTATGAACCTTTCCAATTTAATAAGAATTTTTTTTCATCCTTCCATCCCCCGAAACTTCCTAGACCACAAAAAAGAAAAACATAGGCTCTATTAATTTATACCTGTGTTCCGAAGGGCGCCAAAATTTATACACACACACACACATATATATATATTTCACATATTAATATATGAGTGTTCATTATATAATGTAAATATATATTCTATAATGGTAAAGGTCTAGTGCCTTTGGATACATGGACACATAAGCTACTAGTTTATAAGAGTCTCCCATTATGTTTTTCATAACTAGCACCCTTCTTAGAAATATCACCCCTAAAACGTTTCTTCGCAACCTAAGTAAATGGAAATATAAGAAAGGGTGAGATTAGATGTTCATTAAGGGTAAATAAGGGAAAAATTAATGATCACTTAAGTATAACATGATCATAATTATATGAAAACATGACCATAACAAATAAAATTCACACCTTGAATCTGATAGATAATAATCTTGATTCATGGAATAAAGATTGATATTTTATAAGAAATAAATTATAAATTAATCAAATAACATTAGACATGAGACCATAACATTGGCATAATATATTAGTTTGTATCATACACAGAATTTTATAACTTTGTGAAATTGTATAAATAGAAACATGTTCAACCATCAAGTTAAGGACATGAAATCAGGCACTCAAATAAACTTATGGGCATAGAACTCGGTCTATGAATAATATTATGGGAATTAAATATTATTCCATGCTTAATATTATGGATATGGAATCCATGTCCATGCTTAATATTATTGATAGAAAACTAGATCTTCACTTAATCTTATGGAAATGAAAACCAGGTCCATGCATGAAATTTTGAACATAAAATTAGGGTTAGGCATATCATATTTACCTCATGTGTTATCCATCTTTACCCAATGCATTTATTGGAGATATATATTGCACCCTTCATATAAAGAGAATCATACAATTGTGTTCCCCAATATTATAAAATATTCATCATATAAAAAATCAAGAAAATAAATGTGTTTTATAACATTTCATCATATAATAACCCTTTGAAAAAAACAAGTTTCATAAAAATTTCATCATTTCATCATAGTATAACCCATGGAAAATAAATATATTTCATAAATATTTCATCATTTTATAATAGTATAAACCATGGAAAAGGAATAAGTTTCACATGAATCTTGTCATCATAAAAATAAACCATCCAAAAAAATGATAAGAATTACATCCTTGTATCATATTCCTCTAAGTCATAAGTTATATCATGTATTGTTCTCATGGGAGAATATAAATACCTTTTAAATATCATTAAATCATTCTTGAGAAAAATATACTTTCTATTTTTAAATAAATTATTTAGAATATAATTTTTTTTAAAATATTATAGAAAACATTTTATTTTAAAATTACCATAGAAATATGTAAATAAATATTTAAATTATGGATTATTTATAACAATACAAAATTATGTTCATGTTTTATTAGTAAAAAAACATTCCTTTCATTATTTTATAAATAGTCAAAAAGTAACTTTTGTGTAAAAAAGAAGATTAATTTTAGAACCATTTTATAAAAATTATAAAATGGGTAAAAATGAATTTTAATAATCATATAAAAATAAAAAAACTATTTTAAAACATTTTTAGAAAATATGGATATGGAACATAATGTTTTTTTGACTGAAGAGATAAATAATGTCGATTTTATTTAATTTTTTTTGAATATAATGAGTACTTAAAATGAGGAAAAGGAAAGGAAAACATGTATTTTAAATAAATAACTAGAGTGTAAGAAAATTAATGAGTTTTTTGAGAGGTATATGATAATATTTTTTCACTGAAAATATAATCATAAACAATCCCAATAATAGTTGATATTGTAACATAAAAAATTTACCACTTTGGTGAAATTTTAATCATAATAACCATTATAGAAGTATACTTATATTTATATGTAAATATCCATAATTTTCATAATAATCATCATAAAATACATTCATGGGCATTATATAGACCATAAAAAATGGGTTGTATAAGCCATGTGTCCCATAAAAATAAAATGGAGATAAAAATTCCTCACCTTAGGTTTGACATCCTTCCTACATGATGGAACCTCCTACATAATAAATATATATTTATTATAGATGTATTATAGAACCATAATCATATATGAAAAACCATATATTATTTAATTATAACCGTATATCATTAATTTTTTATCACTTATTTATTAAAATATTTTTTTGAGTGATATCTTCTTCGTTTTTTATATGTTTGTGTTTGGTAGTTTTGGTACCTGTATTTTTATTATGGTTACATAATCTCTAGAATTTTAATCATGTAATAAATTTAATATATATTTATTATATACATGTTTAGAGTCATTCATAAAATATAGAGATAAAAATATGAATTACATCATTCATGGAGTTGGTAGGACGTTCGTATGCATGAAGGATTCTTTTTATTTTATCAGTGGATGGAATGAAAGTAAGTTAAATAATAAATAACCTTTAAAGTATAATTAATATAACATATATTTCATGTTTATTTGTTAAATCCATCATTTTTTCATTGAATCATAACAAAAATGAAAAACTTATCACATCACTTTGTGGAGGTTTTAGTCCACACACATACACGATCGATGTTATAATTTTCTAAAGGTTTGGATGGTAAGATGTTAAATATGATATTATAATTCCAAAAAATTAATTATTAATTAACTATTATATATAAATGTCAAACCCATCATAATATAGATCCATAAATGATAGCTATGAAAAATTAATTGTATTACAATGTAGAGATGATAAGCCGTACATACGCACAAATGATATTTTCACTTCACATTTGATGCAAAGAGGGTGAATAAAGGTGGTTTTATGATAATAATAAAATTTTAAAAAATTTAGGGCACTTAAGTTATTATTTCTAGTATAATATATGAAATTTATATGAGGTAAATGAATAATAAAAAAAATAAAGTTATTGGTTAAGGCGATTACATATTCTTTGAAACAACTCCTTTAGATCTCCTCTTTAGGTATATAGGGTTAGTCCTTTGGGAATAATATAACCTCTTTAATGTTTATAAGGGAGGTTAGAAGATATATTTGTAGAGTTTTATTGGTATAAAAGGATTAATATTTGGTGAATATGAGAAATGAGGGGTGACCATTTATAATTATATAGAGGGACACTCTTGGAATTTCCTAAAATATTTAAATAATATAAATTAATTTTGAAGTTAAAATGGATGAAAATTGTTAATATTTAAATATAATATGATTATGAGATAAATAAAACTATATAATAAAATTTTGACAATTTTGGATCACATTTTAACCTCTATCTTTTTGTTTTAACCCTCTGTTAACCCTTTTTACAAACCCTTTTTACAATTACTCTAGTATTGAAATTTTCTACCATTTAAGGGTCAATAATGCTAATTTAAAAAACAAAAGACCCATAAATGGGATATGAATTATTTATAAAACCACATAACATTAATTTTACAAAATATAATATTCATATTAATTATATATCATTTAATAAGTTATAATTTATTATATAATACCATTAATGTCATTTTTAACACTATTTATTTAATTTGACTTCAAATAAATAAAGAAAATGGATAATACAAATATAATGATTTTAAAACTCCCTAATATATTTCATGGATCTATAAAATTCATGGAAGATATTAAATCATTCAAATTATATAACGTTTAATATTTTTTAAATAATTTATTTTATTTTTCTCTTAAATGAATTAAAACTATATTTGCATTGCACAAGCATTTATGGCTATTATATAATTTATTAAAATTATAAATAAATTTAACTAATGAAAATAATTTCATTAATCTCAAAATAAGAATTTTTATTCATTCATAAGTTTTATCTGTTACTATTTGGACATATAAGAGATCTTTAAAACTAAGAGAGTGACATTTTATTACTTTCTTTTCTTTAAATATTATATAGGCCATTTCCATATAAATGCATCTATTAAAGAACTATATTTATTAAACAAGTTTATAAGGGTATAATTAAGTTAATTAAATAATAATTATGTTAAAAAATGATGATATTATCACTTTTTAACCTATATTAACCTGATTTTCCCATTATTGAGGTGATAAATTTTTTCACAGTTACTATTTATGTTGAAAAAAAATAAATGAGAATTATTTACCAAATCTGAAGCTATTGTATAAAAATATAGAGTAAATTTAATAAAATTAAATTTATTTATTTGGAATATAATATTTTTAAAATAAGAATGAAACACGTGATGAAAACCACTTTTAAAAAAATACATTTTTATGCATAAAACATGGTTTATTCTTATCTCATGCAAATAAAAAATAATAAGTACATATTTAAACACTTAATTTAATATATAATATATAAATTTAATTAAAATAATTTAAAAACAGATATTAATTTAATTTACTATGATAAAAATACACTGTTCACATAAAAATATATTTTGAAAAAAATATATCTCTCACTATCAAATGATTTTTATTTTTATTTCTAATTTATTAATACCAAATAAAATTCATTTAGAAATATTTAACTAATTTTTTTTATAATTAATTTATTCCTATTCATAACATCAAATCCAAAATCTAGGTGAAAACTATAATTTAATAGTATATTATTATTTTTTAAACTAGATGTTGTTTGTAACACAAACTATCAAAGAATTTAAATTTATTTGAAAGAAAAATTCATAATATATTCGGGTGTTATAGAATTTAATTTCAAAAATATCATTCCGTATTTTTAATAATAAGAATTAATATTATATAATAATTCCAATGTAATTTTTGTTCATAATGGATAATATAATTTATAAAAATTAATTATCACGGTTAAGGTTAAAACGCATTTACCAGGGGTCAAACAAAGAAGATAAGATTTAAAATAGCCTAGAAACTTGTAAAATTACTATTTTGGACATATTTTGAACTTATCTCATTTAAGGTTCTATAATGAGTTATTTTGGTGCCTTGTGACGTGTGAATAATGTGGGTGTAATTCATTCTTTTCAAAAATTAAAAGTATGTCCTATCCTCCTCTTATAAAAGTCTACCATATCAGCTCTCCTCTTCACACTTAAAAAGACATTTGGTTCATCCTATCACTTAAAAAATAAATTACTTAAATCCCTCTCCAAGTCACGAGTCATTTTTTTGATTATAAATCCAATCTAAGAAGACTTTAGGTATAATCCAAAAGTGGTTTTGCAAAGAAGAGGTATATATCTTAACCATGGGTTTTCATTTTATTTATTTATTTAACTGTTTAAAATATTCATATAATATGTTAAGAAAATAAAACCTATATATAATATATAATTAAATGATATTATGTAATTTTCATGACCTATATCTATCTTTTCTTCCATCAAATAAGATATGAAACTATAGATCTTCTATACGGAAAACTGTCACCTCAAGTATCGATTTAATTAATTTTCAATAATCCCCTCTCATGACAAGATATAATGATGGATTTAATTTATATATTTTATATTTATGCAACAATTTAGGCTCTACAATTAAAATATCACATATACCTTTTGACATTCCAATCTGTTCTGAAATGATAACTTTACTCATGCTTAAGTGTGGAAGACTACCTCAACGAAGCGGTGTAAAACTTTTTTCATCTTATTTTCACATGGATGGTAATACGAATAAATTAAATGAATAAATTTGATATATAAGAAAATATAATGACTTGATATAGGTGATATATTATTTTTCTTTATTTTTTTATATCTTTTGGAAAAATGGAAACAATGTTCATGAACACATACAGTCCACCCTCTTCGTGAATGGTGTAATTGATTTTCTATCTACAAAATTTATAGATTAATATAAATTCATATATAATTAATATACAATATATTTATATAATGTTTAAAGTTCTATAGATTATGTAACCATGACCAAAGTAAAAGGACCAAAAATACCAAATCAAAAGATAGAATAAAAAAGAAGTAGTTATTCCTCGAAACGTGATTTTTCAGACCTGAGGTATAGGATTCTTATCTAACTTTTAATTCTTCAAGACATATTACATATTCGCCACTAATTATTTTTGTGTTGTATATATACTTCCCCTTTGATATTTTATGTCATGACTCTATTTTTCATCATGATATTTAATGTTTTATTTGAATTTATTTCTCTAATGTGTCTTACGATCCAAAGGCTTCCAAAGTGGTATTGGTTTATTTCACAATTTCATCACTATTCAGTATTGTTTATATTTAAGTTTACCTTGAGGGAATTATTTATTGTTTATATCTTAATCCCAATAATTTTTTTTCTAAACTGGTTATTATTTAATTTTACAAGTAATAGTACTTTTTTCCTCCGTTTTTTACAAAGTATAGTTGAGAAAATGTTTTTAGGAAATGGTGACATTATTTCTGCTTTTGATCAATAATACCTTTACTTCTACATAAATATTTTCGAAAAATATTTTATTTTTTTTTAAATTATTCAAATGGATTGTTAAATACATTTTTACCCATGTTTGACTTCTTAAAAAATTGGTTGAGTGGAACAATCTTGTCATTTTCTAAAAAAGATACTTTTTAACCTTTTTACTACAGTATGAAAAGAACTTCTTTTAACTTATATGACTTGTACAAAATTATCCATTTTAATTGTTTTAAACCATAATTTATAAGTTTATATGGTTATATTTGAATAAAGGTTTTACCTAATTTTTTGGGAAGGTTTACTTTTTAAAAGTTATTTTCATATTGAAATGGATATTTTTCTCAAGAATGTTTTAATGTATTTTTAATGGTACTTATATTTATAAACAAAAAACCCTCATTTTACTTATTCACCATTGAGAAAATTTTGTTATGATACCGTCCTTGTTATTTTTTCAGATGGTTTATGATTATTTTGACTTGGAATATTTTATTTTGATATTATTATCCATATTACACAGGATGGTTTATGATTAGGTTTATTGATTGGAGAAACTATAAAAATTTTATATTCTAGTATCCAATATGAATGTTTAAATTGATTATGTTTATTTATTTGTAAAATTATTAATATTATGTATTCTAGTTTTTCAATATTAATTTTTACCTTATTGTGTTTCTCTCCTTTCAAATGAGGAATGTGTTGGACTAAGTAAGTGATGAGTGAGTCCTTTTATATCTCCTCAATGCATCGGTAGGTATCATGAGAAAAAAATACTGGGTATATGGCCAAGCCCTTACCCATTTATGTAAGATGTCTTGGAATAATACCTTTATGGTATGGTTATGATGTTAGACATGGTGCATTTCCTCATTATGAGATTAGTTATTGATATCCATGCGATTAATTAGTTAGTAAGAATATCCATAGATAAGTTTCCTGATCATATGATTATTTATATGGAATTATAAAATCATCAATTATTCTTACCATATTACAATTAATTTTCAAGTTATTGAATAAATGGAATTTGTTTTAGTTATTTACCATTATATATTTACTATGCCTTATTTGTCCTAAATTGATTCTACGGTATGCATACCATTATTGAGAATCAGAGACCACAGTTTTATTATGTTTTATTTGTCCAGGATGCGAAGAAGTGTATTATGTTTTATATGCAGGGTTATACTAAAGGAAATTATGTTATTCTCAATGAAAAAAATATGTTGTATTTTATGTTTTCAATTATAATATGAGATTAAAGTATGTATCTAGTTTACTAAGACTACTAAACTATTCAGTCCTTTAGGATGTAATTTTTTTTATCTAGTGCTAGTGTAATAATTTAATTACCAACTTTGGTATAATAGGGACAAGTTCATTGCAATTCAAAAAATATAAAATTACTAACATTTGGATTTATTTATTTTAATAGTATATGAGATTTATTTTTCTTAAATTATCCTTGTAAAATTTTATTCAAAATATGAAATTAAGCAATCATTATTTTCATAATTTTATTTAGGTAGCCATTATTTTCTTAGTATTATTTATTTAATTTCATATATAGACCTATTTCTATTCTCAAACACACTAATTTATTATAGATTCCCAGTGATTAAAATGTTTAAAGAAGAAATATGTATTTTCTAAAAATGTTTTCAAAATATAAAATTGATAATTTTTCCCATTGATCAATTATTATATAATATATCTTCTAGTATTTTTATGTTCCCACATGTCATTAATTTTTATTACTGTGTTTTAATACTTAATTATTATTTTAAAGAAATAACATCCTTATATATCATTTTAGATCATCAAACAAAACACAATTCTCTTTCCACTATGACAAATAATTTCTATTTTCTGGAACAAATGAATGAAACTATCTACTATATAATAGATGCATTAATATGATTACAAAATATATATATTTAGTATGACCTTATATGCTAATTTAAAATGTTTCCTAAAATATTTCCATAATCTTATGAATTTCAATCTAATGACCAACTTATAGCATGGTAATTTTGAATATACCTTTATATTGCAGTGATTTAGTATCCAACATGAAATCATGAATCAATTTAAAATACATTCAAACGTATCATATTTTGGGTTTCTAACTCATTTAAATGTATGACATATACATTATATTTTCTTAAAGATGAAATGAAAAGAATTATTACTGAATCATAAGAATATCACTTACCATTGTGGATGATTAATTTCATGTAATTATCAAAAAATTTCTATATACTAAGAAATTAATGTTTTAATCATTATAAAAAAACATTCTTTATAATAGGTTTGTGTGACAAACTTACCACACCATAACCTTTTATTTTTTTTCCTTGTATTTTCATAAAGAATTTATATACCCATATTTTAACTTTACAATAAGCCTGTATTTTCATGCATTACAAGTCACATATTAATAAAAAAATATCCATGTAATACAATTAATTGTGCGTGATTTTGAGAAATTTTATTTTTAATGATTAGATAATAAATTTAATTTTTACCCAAAAAAACTTAATATCAATAGTATTTATAATATAAACTTTCAAAACCCACACTCATCTATCCATAAGTGTAGTGTGTGATAAATTACACAGTGATTTATATATAATTGTATTTTATGTCCAAATAACTAAATAAATTTTAGTGATAGATAGATGAATATAATTACCTATAAAAACCCAAAAAAATTACAAGTATAAATATTACCTTATGTGTTAATAAGAATATATTTATTATAAAATAAATAAATTTTTGAAAAAGTACCAAATTAATAATTTTGAATTATGATGTTTCAATAAATTAAAATGCCTTTCCAAATTCTATCTACCCTCTTTAAAAATTGATAAGTTAATTTTAATATTATGACTACCATACCTTAAACCATTAATGTAATTAGAATTGATAGAACTAATATATTAAAACCAACCATTTAATTATTCAAATTATTATTTAATTTGACAATTCCTGAACAAAAGTTTATGACATATTTTTAAATTACTATTCATTATGGTTAATTAATCAAAATAATATAAAAAATTATCAAATATTATATTTAATTAAATAGAAATAAATGTTTTGATCTATAATTTTTAATTTAAAAAAATTATTATAAAACAATACCATGTTACTTGTGTTTTATTCCTCTTTATCTTCTTATAATTTAAAATCCATTAAAATGAATTTATTGCATCCATACAACAATTTTATAGATTTATTTATTTTTATTTTAATTGTAATTTTTCATCTTAGGTCACTATGATTTATCATCAGCTTTTACCTATCATCCATAACAAAAATGGCCTAATTATTTCTTGATATTGATATTTTAGAAAAAATATAACATAATATTGTTGTGTTTCATTTGAAGTAAAAGGTAAATTGAAAATCCTTAAAAAATGATTGGAATATTTAGGAGAATTAATGTTTTGGTATCTCATGTTGTTTGGATGAAGATACAAATATTTTAGTTAGTTGTATAAAAATAAAACTACAATTCCCTTTATATTATGTTGTAATATATTTGTTATGAGGTTTTAGATTAATGGGTTGATCATTAAACTGTAGTTATTTAAGAAATTATCTAATTTTTTTTGAAATAATATTTATTTATTTCATGGAAAATATTAAACAATGAAGAATATCAATTACACTATAATTTTCTATATAGGGTTGAATGTTTGAAAAAGTTTTATATGGGTATGTGTTGAGACTTACAGTTCCTTCCAAAAAATGGTGGATTTGAAATAATGATTTTTCTTTATGATAATTTTTATTATTTTATAATGATTTTTATTAGATTTATTCAGTTTTTTCTTGTTTGAATGATTAGTATAAACATTTTGATTAGGATATGATATTCCAGGAGACATAAAATTTGATTGCATTATACTATAATGATTTAAGTGTTAGTAAAATTTCAAAATATTTCAATTTCCATTTTTATTGTAGAATTCCCAAGGAGGTGATAAAATAAAATTAATCAAAATTATAATATTGTCTATTCAATAAGGGGGTGGGGAATGTGTCCTAATCAAAGAAGAATTTAATTATATAGATAGGTCCTCAAAATTATATAAATTACAACATATAGATAAAAAAATATATATATATTTTAATAAAAGGGATCAATAAATTAAAAGAATAATTAAAAATATTTTTTCATAAAATTATAATAAATTTTTTTATACCACTGAAACAGAAAGAAAAATTATAGGAAAGGATAAATATGGTCCTCAAAATGTTGAATATGGATCACATTTATTAACCAAAAGTTGTATAATTATTATTTTTTGAATTTTTTGTGAATTAAACCAATAAAATTGAATGAAATTGAGTCTCTATTTTAAATAAGAGGGTATCATTATTTTGTCTTTATGAATGGATTTTTACTAGGTAGAATAATGATTTCATTTTAATCCTTATAAAAGTTGTATGATATTTTAAATTTTACTTCATCAATACATCACCAATGTATTTTCCATGGTTAGAGAATTGCGAGGGAGAATCGAGTAAAGTTTTCCTTTTTCATTTGTTTTTTTATTTCTATATTTAAAGAGAAAAGGTGTGTCCCTATGAACCATTAAACAATATAATTTTAAATGGATGAATTTTAATTTTACATACTCTGATTCACCCCCATCATAGGGTATCATCCTTTAATTATACATAAAAGTGGTATTAGATAGGTATGTGGAAGATTGATATCAAAATTATTCTTAATGATTCATTTTCTATGATATTTATCTCTATTTGATATATATTACACTATTTATAAATCCCAATTAGATTTCAATTTTTTGGAAAAAATATCTATCTATATAATAATTTGATGATGTATTTTTTTTATAATCACTCGAAATTATTGTTTATAAGACTATCACATGTTGATTGTTTGAAACATGGAATGTATTGTGCTTAAAGAAAGTGATCAAAAAACATTTTGATGCCAACACCTGGGAAATCAGTGCAATTTGGGGAAAATTTTCAAATACAATACACATGAATTTTATTTCATCCTAAAAAACTATATTGGAAATGTTTCTAAATATTTATGAATGATAAAAATATTATAGAGAATAAAAATTACAAGTACTATGGAAAAAGTATATAGAATCAACATTTACCAAACTAAAACCATTGAAATAATATTTGATCAATAGAATTTTATTATCTTAGACAGGCATCACTTTGGTGAAACATGTGAAGTTTTAAACATCAATAACTATAAATTGAGTGGATTTCAACATCACCATAGTGAAAAGAATTTCATGACTAGAGAAAGGTATTCCAAGAAGATCTTATTTAATGACATGAAAGGAATTATTGTTACATAAGAAATGAAGATAAGAAATTATAATCCATTGAAAATGAAGAGATACTATAATTGGAATTCAAGGTGATGAAGAATGTGATTATTAAATATGATATCAGGTAAAAATTAGTTAACGATGGTATTTCATTCATTTTCTAATATTATTTTTTTTCTAAAGAATGTTTGAAGGAAATATTATACCCACTTTCTTTTAATTTGGAAAATTTATGAACCTTGTTTCTATGTTTCCTAGGATGTTTTGAGATAATGATTATTAGAACACACCATTATTGAAATTATTCAAGGATGTGAATGTAATTTGGGAAAATAAATAGAATTTCTTCTTTAAAAATGACTTTATTTCATGTAAATGTTATAGATCAATGATATCAAATATAGAGAATAATAATAATTACAAATACTTTAGTGAGTACATAACTGTAACTAAAAAATAAAAGTTGAAAATTAAAGATAAGGTTAATAGGCTTGATTTTAGGTAATTGCTAGATGTAAAATTGAATTGGAGGCTATATATAAGAACCCAACCTTAAACAATCTGTAAATTGAATCTCCAGGAAACAATTAATTTTATTTCATTTTATTTCATTCCTGAAGACCTTTAGGTTTATATTTTTATAAAATTAGGTCACATACTTTACAAAATAAAATATTATATTAGATTCTTCTTAGTATCCACTTTTCTAACATTACAAATATTTAAAAATTTAATTTTTTTTTATTTTCATGACATATCTTGAAATTGTCATCTTAACCTCATCTTTATCCCCAGTCATCCTTAAAACCATATGAAAAACATTTGAAAATTTTGGATTAATAGAAAATAATTGTAATGGATATATAAAAAAAATTAATAAACACATTATTCAAATATTATAAATTATAAATATTTTATTATTTCATAATAATCTTTTAGCTAAAAAATAATCATTCCCTTACAGAAGAAATAACCTTCACCTCATAAAGAGTTTAATAAAACATTTATAAAACATCTTGACTCAAAATAAAACACATGAAGTTTTCTTCATAATCATTAATAACTCGTGATTTTTTTCATAAATTTATACATTTCACCCATAATAATTAGAAAAAATATTTCCATTAAACTTAAGATCATAATCCTATATGGTGAAATCATAAGAGTTCTGTAAAAAAATATAAAGAATTGATAAATCATGTTGGTAACATGGGACATAATTTTCATGTCACTCTTTCAATTACTCTTACAAATGGAATAACTCACCAGTTAAATTTCAATAATCACATTGGAGAAACCTTAAACTGGTTAAATATATCCCCATTCCCAATGCATTGGAGAGCTATATTGGGCTCCTTCATCTCTTGAGCTATATCAAGATCATCGAGCGTTATGATATATTTAGGACTCACCCATCATTATAAATAATTGCCAAGAAGAAAAACATGAAAATAACACATGAGTGTTTTAATTATCATTATTACACTAATTATAATATTATTTGAACCCCTAATAAAAAAAATTATGGATATCTAAATATATATTTCATTACGAAACCCCATATTAAAAATACTCAAAAAAAGGAAGAAGAGTTTTTATTAAAGAAAACATGGAATATTATAATGTAATATACTCATAAAATAATGGGTATGATGGAAATAAAAACCATTGACACCATACCTGTTAAAATAGAACACTTATTTCTCTTTTCTCCGAAATATTCTATATAAAATAAATAAGAATATTACTTTTGGAATCCTTTAAAAGAAATTAAAAATGATAAAAAATGACCTCTATAATTCGTTTATATCCATATAAATACATTTATAATATAAATTTAGGAATATAAACAAGGAATAAATGTATTTATAAAATAAATAATTAAAACATTTAAAAATGATTTTTATGTTAAAGATTCCATAACCTTGAGTCTGACTTGTCAATTAAATTATTTAACTCATGTACAAATTTTTTATCAATAATTTACTTTCATAATAATATTATATAGGTTTAATAACTTAACACTAAACCATTAATTACATTTATTCTAGTGAAATATTTAATTAATTAATTCGTTTTGTCCACATTGGTTGTTTTAACTATGCCGAGTTCATATTTTAAAAATTAATTTTTCATGTTGATGACGGTAAAATTGTTCATTATTACATATTCTAAAAAATAGTAATAATTAAATAATTATAATTTCTATAGATTAATTATAGTTTAATAACCAACTATGTAATATGGTTAAAAATTAATTGTGTTATAATCATGGGGACAATAGGTCATATATACGCATTGGAAACATTTATATTTTCAAAATACATTAGAAAAATAAGACAAGTATAATTTTAGCTTTATAGAACTATGGTGATATCATAAATATAATTTTATGTATTTAAATTAACTTATATATATACCATACATGTGAGGCAGTGATGAAAAGTTAATCTCAACGCTTCATGGAGGTGATAATCCACATGTATTGTAACACGCCGAGATATTTTGATTTTTTTTGATTTAATTTAAACTTTTTGATATTTTTATTTCTTGAAACACTTAATATAGTTTGTGTTATATAAAATCACAATTTTATTATTTCATTGTAAAATATACCACATTAATCATTCATTATATGCATACCAAGATAATATTCCACTACACGCAACACATACTTGGCTTGTTTTATACGCAACACTAAGTTTCTACGAAACAACATTTTATTATTATGATTATATAAATGAGATAATTATAACATATCAGTTAAATTTAGAAATATTAATAGTAATAAATAAATTTTATATATAATTTATAATGGTTTTATATAAGTAAAACATATTGATAATAAAATATATAATTTTTGGTAATGTATTTATATGTTTGCAAATAATATTTTCTCAAATGAACTATTTTTATGCCCTTCTATGAAAAACAATAAAATTGATTTTAAAAACTTTAAAAATATAATTTGATAAAATTAACTTAATTTTTGAATTCATAACATTAAAATTATCTTATAATGAATTTTTTGATTTTCTAAAAACATAATTTTTTGATGAATAGAGAAAAATACTGAATTTTAATTCAAAACTACTTTTTCATATAATTTATTTGTTATGTGAAATTATATTTTAATTTAGTTTTATTGTTTAATTAGATTAATTTTACATTAATTATCCCAATTTAGGTCATTGAAACCAATTTTAAATTGAATTTTAATACTAAAACATTTCAAACTTTTAAACATTCTCGTTTTAAAAACATTCTTTCATGACACGTTTATGATATTAATATTAAATTAATTTCTATCAATTTTGTGTATGGAATTTGGAAAAATATATTACATATTTGGAATAAGAACAAATTATAATGTCTAGTATGGTCAAATAATATTTTTACCAAAGATATTAATGTAATTAGTTAAAATTAATTATAGCGATTAATCCAAAAATTAGATTACATAATGGCTAAACATTAATATTATGAAAAAATGACCTAAAACATTTAAAAAATAAATTGGATACCCATATTTAGACTATATCTCATATTATTTTGAATTTTATGAGTTAGTGTGACACTATTTCATGAAAGTGATGTATATAATATGTTAATTAAGGAAAAAGACAAAAAAGGAACCTTCCTTACCTTTAATATTTATAAAGCCTTGAGATATAGAAAAAAGCCTCAAATGTTTGATTGTAAACATTATTTTTAAATTTAAACCTTTTTTTTCATCAAAATAATCTATATTTAATTTTTATATATGAATTATTTAGAATTACCACTTAAGGAATGCCAAATGTGATAACTAATTTGTAAATAATTAAATAAAATAAATGATACCAAAAATATTAAAAGTGAATTAATTTGATGGAATTATTTTCTATCATTTTTCAGAAGAATATATAATTTTACACAATTTTGAACTTAATAAATTCAAATTATATCTTTTTCTTCATATTTTTAAATCTTAATTAAATAAATAATGTCAAAATAGATATTAATGTTATTTTATAATAAATCATCTTTTAATGAATGATTTAAAATTTATTAAAAATACTATATTTAGAAAAATTATGTATAGATTTTAATAAATGTAAAATATGGTCTATTAATGGAATAATTTATCTTTTATAATGAACATATTGAGATTTAAATAGAAAAAACAATGTTATCACACTTTAGGTTAAATTAGTGTTTTTGCACGTTACATGCACTTGTTTAAAATCTAATGTGTAATAAACATTAATTTTATTTAAATTAGATTTAATAGTTAGAATTAATTGGGACTATATTGTCTTATTATTAATGATAAAATTACTTAGGTTAGAAAAGTACTTACCTTAATTTAAAAAAATGATAAAAGTGGGAAAAATTTGGAGTTATGAAATAAAATTATAAAAATGAACTTATTTTTGTATGGTAGAGGCTTGGATAAAAAATAATTACCCTTTTATCTATTATTTATCCATTTTTTGAGGCATTGGATATAAAGGATACCCCCAATGGTGTTTATCTTTTGGTATTTACAATAATTCCACCATCCTCCTCTATAAAAGGAAATTCACTCTTCTCATTCCTTATATCTATCAATCCACTTTGACCCCTAAAAAACTACCCAAATAGTTCATAAAATTATAAAACATCATAATAGTGTCCTCCATTTTTCTCATTAATCCAACCATGTAATTACTTCAGTGCAAACCAAAAAGAGTTAGCCAAATAATATTTAACATCCTCTAACAAACACTTTTGTTTGAATTTGTTTATCCACCACATAAATTGTTCTTATTACATTCATATATAATAATATCATTATCATAAAAATAATGAGATGATTTTATTATAAGGGTTTGACCTACACATACAAAATTATATCAAATGGGTAACAAATTTACTATTTGTGTGTATGATGAACTATCGACTCACAAAACGATGTTGTTCAATTTTCCTTTACCACCTATCTGTGAGTGTGTGTGTCATTTACTTTCTTTTAATATGACAGGAAAACAAAAACTCATTTCTTGCATATGTATGGCCCACCATCTCCATGAATGGTGTATTCCATTTAAATTTTATGTATTTTATAGATTATTATAAACAATTATATAATGAATATAAATTATATTTATATCATTTTTTACATCTTTAAGTAAGTAAATCATGATCTATGTAGGTGTATCCAGAATAACAAGTCAAAACATATACAAAAAAGAAAGCAGATATTACTCAAATCATAACATTAACTTGGATTTTTTAACAAAAGGTTAATATAAAGTCACAATAAAATAAAATATGATATGATATATAATAATATGATTACATTTTATAATTCTAATAAACAAATATTCATTATACAGGAGGTTTGAACATGTAGGCTAAAAGTGTAGACTTAAGGTATGGGTTTTGTGGCCTCACTTTTATTTCTATGAGATTTATATATTATTCACCACTGATTAATTTCATGTTGTGTATATACTACCCATAAATGTATTCTATGATTATTATACTTTAATATATTTTTATTTACAAACCCATTTGATGATATTTCTTTCATTTCATTATTGTTCAATAGTTACCAAATCTTCAAAGTAATTTTCATCTCAATTTGAATTCTTTGAGATACATGCCATGCTATGCACCTATATTTTTCTATGGGGCATATATACTGACCTTTGAAATGCTATATATTGAAAAAACTTGTTTTCATGATATTTTAAGCTTCATGTAATGTTTTTCCAATGGTATTATGATTCAATGTTACCAAAGTGGTAACAGTTTATTGATATAATGTCATTGTTTATTAGGCCTTCGGGTCATGTATTAGCCTTCAGGTCATGTCGGGCCTTGTGACTTGGGCCTACGGGTCATGTTAGGGTTCCACTTAATCCCTTAATATGGGGATTGTCCATAATAAAATAAAAAATAAATCCTTCGGACCATTTAGGGGTTACGATTATACTTCCATTAATGAAATCCTATGATCCATCTCTCAAGGAATCTCATGAATTTTATTATACTATATTTATTAATGGTATATTCATGTAATGATATCAATTTTCCAATATTTGGTACTTAATATAATTAAGGAAATGTTTTTAAGTAAATCTAACTTTATTTTTCTCTTTGGTCAGAAATCTATGTTTTTAGAAATATTTATTTTATAAAAAGATTTTAATTTTTTTATACTATTATCATATTTTATTTAAAATACATTTTTCCCAATTTTACCTTTTTAAGGAAACAGTAGTTAAAAAATAATCTTTTATAATTTTTCGATCGAGGAACTTTTCTACACTATCATGGTGAAAAAAATGTTCAATATGTAAGTATTTATCCTCCATCATGAACATCCTTCCATGGAATATTCCTTTAAAATTTTACAAGATATATTTTTAAGAATTTTTTTCCTAATATTCTCGAAATTCATTATTTTCAATGTTTTTTCTCAAAGTAAATGGTTTTTGGAATTTTTTCATGTTCAATAAGCGTTTTTAATGATTTTAAATTATTCATTTATAAGTTTTAAAATTTATTTTGAAAGAAAAGTATTTAAAAATGTTTTTGAGCTTTCTTTATAAAAGTTTGAAAGTTATTTTCAAATAAAAATGGATTCAAAATTTTTTATGATTTAAAATTTGTTTGTAAAAGTTGAAAGGATATTTTCCTCATGAAATAATTAAATGTAATTTCAAATATATATTTATAAGAAAAATATTTATAAATTATTTTATGAAATGGATCATTAAATAAATGATATTTTCCTTAAGAAATGTTACAAGTGATCTTTAAAAAAAACCTTCTCCATATAAAATGATACCCTTTGATATAGTTGTTGACTTACTATGGATTTGATCCAAAGTTACCATTCTTATTATTTTTGTGAATGGTTTATAAATGAGATGGAAAATTATTTACTAAGTCAATTTCTCTTCTAAATGTTATATACATTTGAAACATTCTTATTTTCATGGGTTTTATGTTAATGAAATTATTATTGAACAGGTATCATTTCTATCAGTTATGATATGATGACATATTTATCATACCCATTTTATTTCATGAGTCATGATATGATGTTTATGAATCCCATCTCTTTTTATAGGTTAAGATATGATGTAAGTTTTTTTATCTTAGAAAACATGTATATACTATTATATTATGTGATGGGTGGGATATATATCTCCCTCAAATGAATTGGGTAAAGATTTATATCTCTTGAGATAATGATGGGAATCAAGTTGACATTCTTGATATACTATGGAAGATGAGGAAACCTAATCCACTATAGGAAGATAGAGAAACCTAATCCACTATGGCAAGATGGGGAAACCTAATACACTTTGGAAATATGGGGAAACCATATCCCTTAAAAGGAAAGGACTACAACTGGGGATGGTGGTGTATCCTGCCAAATAGGTGTTGTCCCCATGAAGTGACCTAATAATTTTTGGCAGTGAGCCTTTACATATGGGGAATGTTTTTATATACTTATATGTGTGCCACAACTCAATGTATTATACAAATGTTATTCTACCACGACTCTTATTGTTTGATTTATTTATGATTCATGTCTTATAAACCACCAATCTCTATTATATTAATCATGAATATGATCATTGATATATAGGGTATGATCTAACAATTTTAGTATCATGTTCCCATACCATTATGTTTAAGTTATGATTATTTATCTCCTTTATTTACCCTTACAAAGCATCTGAGATCACCCCTTTCTTATGTTTCCTTTATGAAGGTTATGAAGAATGGTTTTAAGTAGGAGTACTAAATGGGAAGATCATTATGGAAAAACATTGAAGATTTTTAACAAATATTATAAGATTTTGTTCCAAGTTTCCAATGACACTAAACAATTACAATCTTGGGGGAATTTACATTTGTAATGTGATGAATATTAATCTATATTAATTTAATATCTATGTATGTTAACCATGGGCCGCTATAGTTGGTATCGAATGAAATTTTTATTCATCCTTAGGAAACTAGGATAAGAAAACTTTAGTGAGATCCCTTAGGATATGTTTAAGGATATGTCTTGGGATATATCTAAGTATAAGCCTAAGGTTTCATATATTGAAACCTGTGTCATAATTTATACATCCTATAAGTGATTTTTTTTGATTATGTGGTTTTACACTATGATAAGTGTTTCCCACACTATGTTTTTTGGTTTTAGTCAATGAAGGGTTCTATAAGGAACTGAGTTAATACTGAATGTTAAAAAAAAATTGCTGATGAGTGGTCAAATGGGATGATCACTAAAGTAAAGGTTGTTCTGATCATGACTAATCAATTTTCACAGAACAAGATTAATAATATATTCCTTAACCAAATATCAATGTTACCAATAAATAGAAGGGCGTATCTTGTTTAAATCTTAGGTAATAGAGAGTATAAAGGAAAGAATATTTAGTATCCCTAGTGTTGATAATGTGGAAATAAGAACCCAAGTGAATTTCATAGTGTAACAAGAAGATGTTTGACTATGGAAAATAAGGAGAAAAAGAAAGTAACTGAAAATGGAAATGAAAAGTTTACTTAACACAATGAATGAGAATAATTATAACCCTAATTCATCATTAATGGCTGGATTTTTTAAATATAGATTGAATGATCATTATGAAAATCAATGTCCTAAGTGGAAATATCCTAAATTGAATCAAAAAGGTTGTCCATGTAATGTTTATATTGATGCTAATGATAAGACTACTAGTGAAATGTGAATATAAAGGGGTATTAACTAATAGGTTTAGGTAAACCTGTTAATGTCCTAAGGATGAATTAGAATAATAAAAGATGTTCTTGGGTTCAAGAATTATGTATTGTGAAATGTATATGGATTGTTTAGTTTATTTTTTCGCTAAGTATTTACAAGAATATGATGAATATTTCCAATAGACTAGAAAAGTTATTTAATGGAAAATAGGTAGAAATGTAAAAAACACGATTAAGGGAAAGATAAACCTTAATATGTTCCTAATGTTGAGAGGGTGATGATTCCAAAAAAATATGTTATATATGAATAAGTAAATTTGATAGTAATAATTACTTGGAATAATGGTGAGAGGGTGAGACTCCTTCTTTGAACTCAGCAATGGAGATTTCCCTCAATCTTGGATTTTCATTTGATTTTCCTCATGTATTCATTTAATCATGATTTGGAGTTTTCCTTTATGGATGATTGACCCACGCTTCAGGGTCATGGGTTATCATTAGAATCCTCTGATCCTTCTTCCTTGAGAAAGAAGGGTGTCTCTTTTGTTAAAGAACTTTCTGGATCTTTAGATCTGATCAAAGGAGGTTCATCTCAGCCTTCTAGTATCAGTATAGAAAATGGTGGTGTTTTCTGGGATAACAGATCCAGAAGCACTATAGTAACAAATTGGCCTTAGTAAATTTTCAATACTGGACCATGTTATTTATTTCAATGATGATAGACCACGGTCTTACAATTATATTAAAAGTAAGATACCTCACTGCTGGGGCTTTAAAAATTGGAAAATAACTTCAATTGGGAAAGGCTTATTTTATATAATCCTTCAATTAGGAGATGAGGTTAATAGAGTCTGAGATCATGGAAATCTACATCTCAAACATGGAACTATGATATTATCTGAATGGGATGTTAAACTCAATCCATTTAATCTCAAGCATACCAATGATAATATTTGGGAAATACTTCATGGTTTAAACTGGATGTATTGGAATCCTAATATCATTAATGATCTGGCCTCTTGCATTGGCACCCCTATTAGAACGGATCAGAAGACCTTGGAGGGAGATCTTGGGTACTTTTCCCTAATTTTCATTGATTTTTATTCATAAACCAAAAGAATATATAAAATCACTTTTATTTATAATGTAAATAACATTGATGTTAAATTGGAATATGGATGTGCTCCTCACTTATGTGATGTATGAAAAATTGTTGGTCACTCTCTTCTAAATTGTAGAATACTTCAAAATAAAGTGAATGAGACTCCCAAAGAAGCAGATTGGAAAAAGGCCAATCAGAATAAAATGAACAAGAAGGTTCTTTTAGAGAAGGAAGAAGCTACAAATGATCTACTTAGTCCTTCCAATATTATAGTTCTTGCTATGAAATCATGGGAATATATTATAGAAGATGTGGAACGAGGCAGTATACTTGATCTTCTTAGTCCTCCTTCTCAGATTAATCATGAAATATGCCACACTGGAAGACTAAATTGAATAGTGGAGCATAATTTATTCTCGACTTTCTCATAAGAGAATTATAATCTGGTCTTTATTATGAAAAATGAACTAGAGGATTGCTCATTGATGTAGAAAATATGAAAAAATGTTTGTGATCTTGTTCAGTTATTATTGGAAAGTAAGGAGCCTTAAGTGGCTATTCCAACAGATATAACTTATGTTGTCATTAATTCTGTTATTATAGAATCTTATTTGGTTTCCTTGGAACCTAATTCTACTATAGGAATTTCAATCCAATATGTGATTTGGACTTCTCTGAGTGGTTATGTTGATACCCATTCTCTTCCATAATCTAATTTGATCACCTTGACACCTATTACTACTACAGGAATATGAACTCAATATGTGATTGTGGTTCCTCTTAGTGATTTTTTAATTGAAACTTTTGTTGTTGATTGTCATTTATTATTATCTGTTGAAATTTCTAAATTTTTTGTTTTTTCACTGGAGTTATCTACTGTTAACCCAAAGGCTGTTGTTATTCAAGAAAGCAACTCTAGTGACATGGGCATTAAAAAAATATCCCCGCCACACCCTATAGAAAACAACACATCTTATAATCCTATAAATAGAAATCCAAATAATTATGATATAAATGATCTCCTACATGAAGTCCCTAGCCCCAAAAGAAAGGTTGGAAGACCACCAAAAGTAGGAAACCAGAAAATAGTGGGGGACAAAAAAGGAGGTTTTAGCCTTGGTCTTAGGTTAAAATAAAGTTATTTTTCTGGAATTGTTATGGTCTGGTTAACTAGAACATTGGAAGTTCCTTGAATCACTTCATTATTCAGCACATGCCTCTTTTTATAGGGTTATTCGAACCTAAGAGAGTATTTTCTCCCAGTATTGATAATATGGAAATCTTGGGTTTTCATTTGGTTGATTCAAACTTGTGCATGTCAGAGATCCAAAACCTTTGGGACCTAGACCACTACTCCTTGTATAATATTTATATGGTTTATAATAGTGATCAATATGTCAAATGATCATTTAATCAGCATGGATCTCAATATTTCAGCTCCTTTGTTTATGTCCAAAAATCGTATCAGGATCGATTGAATTTATGGATGGATATTGAATCTCTTAATTCATTGGTATCTGGTCCCTGGACTATTCTATGTGATTTTAATGCAATCAGGAATCTAGTTGAAAATATGGGTGCTATGAATAGATGTATTTTTTCAAGAGAATTCAGAACTTGCATTGATGATAATAGGCTATTTGAAGTCAAATTGGTTGGGGCTAAATATACTTGTGTTAGGAAATTTATGAATAGGTTTGTTGGAAGTTGAATTGACAGATCCTTTGTAAATGATGATTTCTTGGATTTTTGGGGATCCATATCATGAAAGAATCTATCTAGATTCAATTATTAACATCATCCAATATTAGTTGATCTTGTGGGAAAAATTCTAAACCTCCTTTGCTTTTCAGATTTAACAAGGATTTGATCACTCATCTTGATTGCAAGAAAATTGTTAAACAAACTTGAAATTCTGTTGATTACAGGAGTGATATTCTTTCTTGTGTTATCAAACTCAATCTTCTTAAAAAGAATATGAAAATGTGGAGTGAGGAACACTTCAGTTCTCTAGATTCATAAATATCCTCCCTTGGGGATTCTCTTAAGCAATTGTAGGAACAAAAAACTATCAATAACTTCACTAATGGTATTCTAGGATAAGCTGAGGTGGAATCTAAGTTGAATACTCTTTGAAATATCAAGCATTATTTCAAAGAGACACCTTCAGGGCCAACTGGGGAAAAAAATGGTGATAGAAATTCAAAGTTATTTATTTATCTCTAGAAAATCAAGGAAGTTTCTAGGCCACTTTCCTTGATGAAAAATGGGGAACACCATCTTGATAATAGGAAGGATCTATCATAGAATGGTTCATATTTAAATATCTATTCTATGGAACACATCACTCTAAGGATCTAGTGGAGGCCATTATTCCCAGACTTGTGAATTAAGAGGATAAATCTATTCTTGTCTCGATCCCCTTGGAATTTGAAATTAAGGATGCAGTCTTTAGCCTCATGTCTGAAAGCTCTCCTGGTTCAGATGGGTTTGGAAACTCCATTTCCAAAAATTTTGGGATATTATTTGGGTTGATGTTTGCAGGTTGGTCACTCATTTTTTTAAAGGGGGTTCTCTTTCACGTGGATTGAATGCTCAATTTCTTCCCCTGACTCCAAAGGTGGATAATTACAATGAAATTCACCTTTTAAGACTGGTATCCCTTGTCAAAACCATTTATAAAATCATTTGAATAATCTAGGCCACATGAATGGTCAAAATTGCTAGCCGGATTGTCTCTCCCAATCAATTTGGTTTTATAAAAGGAAGATCTATTTAGGATTGTCTCATCACAGGCTTAGAATGTGTTATCCTTCTTAATAAATCCCGTAGAGGTGGAAATATTTCTCTCAAACATGATGTTAGAAAATACTTTGATACTGTGGATTTTAATTTCATTTATAAAGTTCGTCATATGTTTGGATTTGACTATGTTTTTATTGTATGGGTTAAAATCATTCTTGGTTCTGCTCATGTCTCTATTCTTATTAATGGATTCCCAGAAGGCTACTTTGATTTTTCTAGAGGTGTTAAGAAAGGTGATACACTCTCTGCTATTATCCTTTTCATTACAGAAGATTATCTTAGTAGGTTACTCTCCATTATGGTAGGAAATGGGAAAATGAAATCTATTAATGCTGGTAGAGTAATTAAAGAAAAAACTCATTTTCTATATAAAGATGACATCATTCTATTCACCCAAGGGGACATAGTCAACATTAGAAACATATCTCGGGATTTTTTACTATATGAAAAAGCTTTTGGTCAAGAAATTAGTTGGAGAAGGTCATTTGTTTATTTTAGTAGGAAATTCTATTAATCTAGGAAGAATGATATTGTCAGGGACTTGTTTATTCATGAGGGAACTCTTTCTTTCACTTATCTAGGGGTGCTTATGTTTTGGGGGCATCCAAAAGCTTGTTATTTTTCAGATATTCTTAGTAAAGATTGAACATAACTTTCTAATTGTAAAGGAAAATCTCTTTCCACAGTTGGTCACATTTTCTTGGTCAAGGTTGTGATTGTTTCCAATTTTTTTTATTCCTTCATGGTGTATAAATGTCCTATCTATCTTATCAAGAGCATTAATAACTCTATTAATCATTTCATTTGGAGTGGAAATATTCTTAAACAAAAGTTGTCCATTGTTTCCTCAAGTACTTGTTGTAATCCTTTTGATATAGGGGGTTTAGGCATTAAGAACCTTGAGATCTTCAATGATTCTTTGTAGGCTTCTTTTATGTAGAGACTCATTAATAGAACCCATGAGGCTATTGTTTTCCTTCAAAAAATTCATTAATAGGCTCAAAAATAGAGTTTTTAATCATTTAGATTCCTTTTTGTGGACTACTTATAAGTCTAACTATGCTTCCATCAACTCTCACTCTAGATTTCTGGTCTCAAAGAACTCATCTCTTCCATTTTGGAAAATTAATTGGACTGGCATCATCCTTTACTCTAATTTGGTGAATGAGGATTTTAGTATGGATCTGGATATAACTATCAAGGATCAAATTGAAAACATGTAGTGGCCTTCAGATTCCATTATCACTATTGTTAATAGTTATTGATTTTCCAACAGAGGTGATGTTTGGGATTGGGAACCTACTACTAATGGAATTCACTCCTCTCAGTTATTTTAAAATAACACTTTGTAGCATATCATGGATTCTAAATGGATGGGAAAACATCATAGGAATTTTATTATACCTTCTCCATCCATACTTATATGGAGATTGGTTCATCAGAAAATTCTAACTGACTGTTATCTCCACTTATGTGGAATCTCATTATGTTCCTCACGTGTCCAATGTCATCAACACATGGGGGATGATGATCATTTATTTCTTAGTTTTGTTGATGCTTCAATAATGTGGAAAGCAGTAGTGGATATTTTTGAGGTATCATTGCCTTATACTGTTCCTATCTATGATTTCATCAAGTGATGACCTCGATTCTTCTATTCTCTCAGCTTCTGGATCTCTTCCAGGTTGAAGTAGGTGAAATTCTTCATTTTATTTGGCATTCACGAAATATAAATATTCATTATGGTTTCTCTTTCACTGTTGGTGCTGCTATATCGATGGTTCTTACTGCTATTCGTGTGGCCTTTACACCAAAGAATCATTTTTTTGCATTAATTTGGTTCATGATATGTTGGTTCTTAACAAGATTGGTGTCAAAGGATCTTTCTATCTTCCTCTTGTAACTTTTTATATCATATGAAATGAACCTTTTTTTGGTTAGATAAAAATTAGTTCTGATGGTGCTTCTAGAGGAAATCTGGGGATATCTTCAAATGGTGCTATTTTTAGGGACCATTGTGGGGGGGGGGGACCTTGGCCGCTTTCATGGTTCCAATTTTTTTCCACTTCACTTGAGGTAGAGATGGTTGGTGTTATTGTTGTGGTGGAACAAGCCAAGAATCGAGGATGGAATAATATTTTTCTTAAGAGTGATTCAACCATTATTTTTTCTGAAATTTGGATGAGTTTATCTCACATATCCTAGAAGCTTAATAATTGGTGGAGTAATTGTTTGGATTATATTTTCTCAATGTATCACATCATGACACATATTTATCAATAAGGAAATTCAATGGCCTATGGTCATGTGAATAAATGAGTCAATGGTGCCGATTTTCTATAGTATGATATGGTTCTTGATGAAATTCTACCCCTTCTGAACATGGATCATGGAAAATCTCTCAATATTAGATTCAGGTAACTCTGACTATTTTTGTTTAATAAAGGAGCATTGATTTTTTTTGTAAAGGTATCATCTTACCATTTAATAAAATATTACCATGGAAATGATTAAGGATTTTTGACAAGTGATTTAGGATATCATTGATGAAGTTGTTTTTGGATTTAATGAAAAAATCCAATTAGCTTTGGATTAAGGAAGAATAAATTTTTTCAATAATGATTTGTGGTAATTCAAGCTATTAACATGTTTCAAGAAATTACATGATGAATTTATTCACATATTTGGTATGCGACAAACATTAGATACTTTATAAAATATAAGGGATCAATGCTAAGATGTTTTTCATAAATTTAATAACCTTTTTTCTAATTTCTTAGACTTCCATATTTAATCATGTTTATAAGTTTAACCATTTATAGAATGGTTTATGTTATACTATAGAAGAGGTTTTAGAGATTAAAGTATTATCTCACAATATAAGGATTTATTCTTATTATATTAACTTTTGATAACCTTTTTATTTAAATAATTATAGATGGAATGACCTATTAATCTATTTATGGATCTCAGGATTCACTAAATGCTTCAAGAATGAAAAAATCACCTTTATTTCTTGGAATAAGAGATGAAGTGGAAATTAAGAAAGGAATAACCAAAGGGTGTGTTTGTGCAAAATGAAAAGGAAAAAAAGTACGTATATTTCCTTATATATTTAGATAGTAAAAGAATTCATCAAATTTATGAAATGGATATTGAAAAATATTTATCCTAATATGTTTGTTTCGGTTGAACTCACAGTGTTATAAATAATTATTGATTTATGTTTTTGAGGCCTTTAACTTTCCATTATTCATCCAGTCAGAGGTGATCAATGATCTTTATTACTCTTTATAGTTATTGGAATGAGTTTGTGATTAGAGGGAGTACTATTACACCTTGATGCATCGATAGGTATAATGAGACAAACTAGATTGGGCATTTGTGTAAGACCTTACCCCTTAATATTATATGTCTTAAATGGTTCCTTGATGGTATGGTTATGATTTCCAACATTATGAATTTCCTCACTATGAGATTAGTTATTGATGTTCATGTAATTATTCTATTAGTAAGAATATCCATGGATATGTTTCAAGATCATGTGATTATTTATATGAAATTATTTAATCCACATTTATTTATTGAATATTATTATTCGTGTTTAAGTTATTGATTAAATATCATTGGTTTTTGTTATTTATCTTTTCATATTGATTATGCCTTATTAATTCCTAATAGATTTCACTGTATGCATACCCTTTCTGAGCATTAAAGATCACCCCTTTCTTATTTTTACTTTCCCTAGGACTCCATGAAGTGTATTATGATTGATATGTGGGGATATTATAAAAGAAATTATAGTGGTTTCAAGTGAAATACTATATTTTGTTTAATGTTTCCAATTTTAATGCGTGATTAATTTATTTATCTAGTTTACCATGACTATTGAACTATTCTATCCTTTGAGATACAACTTCTTGTATCTGGTTCTAATGTCATGAAACCACCACTTACTCTGGTCTACTAGGGTTAGGGTCTTTTCAGTTATTATTAGAAGAATTTTATTTGAAACCCTAGGTACTAGATTTAGGAAAAGATAGATTAGGTAACATATCCCTATGAAATAATTTTAGGATATTTATAAGTATAAGATAACATACTAAAGATTTGTTAAAGTATAAATTATGTTTATTTTCTAGAAGTAAATCCATGTCTGGATACTATACGTATATATATATTTATAATAGTTGTACCAAATGGTAATATTTCTAGAAAGGGAATATTGGGATTTTACAAGATCATCACCTATTGCCCAAAAATGGGACTTACTACACACATGGTTTAACACTCCTAGAGGATATACATAGGTTAATTCACATTGCCTTTATGAACAATTATAAAGTATTTTAATGATGAAAATGAAAGATGTAGGTTAAACATAAGTTTTCTTTGATTGAAAGTATATTTTCATAATTTATACAATATATAAAAGATTATTTAGTTCCCAACTATTATTATTATTATTATTCATACTATGATTTTTTTTGTCATTGGATGGAACTATAATGAATAATGTCCACACTTAATGTGATGAAAAATGTGATGATTGTGATCAACCAAATGGGATGGTGACTGGAGTAAAAGATATCACAATTATTCATAATCATTTACCATGGTATATTATTAACAACCTACACCTAAGTAACTCTCCAACAAACTAAAGATAATAATGGAATTCCCTGAGAGATTGAGTGGTAGAGACTATAGTCGAAAGACAGATTAATTCTATTTATGTCATAATTTTTTAAATAGAGACCCATGATAATGTATCAATGGAATAATAAAATGTTTTATATGTGGAAAATAATGGAATAACTCAATAAATTGTAAAGGAAATGTGTGTATTTCAAGGGATAGAAATAAATTTCATAACAGAGATCCACTTATCGTTCATTATCTTAAATATAGTAAGAACTGAGCATTATTTGTGTCAAAGCCCTTTTTAAAGGTTAACTACTAGACCATGGAAAAAGCATTGTTATACCAATTATTCAGGTAAAAGGGATGAAGTATTTATGTTATTGGATCCATAAATTATTTTTTATAATTATTTTTAGCAATGTTGTTTTGGTTTTAAGAATCATGAAATATATAAGGATCATTGTCATGACCCGTCCTCAGGGGCCCGTGTCGTGACTACCCCAAGCCCGCCTTCCATAGGCATGGGGATGGAGACTAGCATCGAAGGCATATTACCTAAAACTAAGAACCCATTGACTTTAAAACCTATAAGTACACGTAACCAAGCGCAAAACAAGATAGGAACACAAGTAAACTGAACTGTAAACTGAGTGAGTACAGTAAGTAAAAGGGGATAGAATACATGCCCAACTTGAATGTACAAGTACAAATATGATATAATACAACTGAAGAAAGAGAAAAACAGCTACGGGATCATCCTCTGATGTTCCTACTTGAAGGGTAGGTACAGATCACCTCCTCAGCACTCCACGTCCACCCATCTCTTTTGTGTACCGACATGATGTATGGTCCACCTCTAGGTACCATTCAGTCATAGCACTCTCAACCTCAGTCAGCAATGTCTGTTGTCTACATCCAACATAACAAGGTGTGGGCATAACCCATGCAGGGGTGAGTATAATGATAATCAGTAGGGACCCTGAGACCCTCTAGGTCTTAGCGAATCCACCAAGGATAAACCAAAAAGTATGAAATAAATAGATAACCCTACTTAGGTATATGCCCATACATATACCTAAGTTATCAAGTAATCCATCTCAATAATGAGGAAAAAATAGAGATACTGACTCATCTCACACCAGGATTTATTCTTGGGTCAGTAACAAGTAACATCCCCATTCACATCGTCGAACACCTTAGCTATTGGATAACTCTTCTACTATTGAGTACAGTCGGCCTACCGCGTCACATAGAGAAACTTCCCACTAACCTTAGACTGCTGAGGTACTTCTCCTGTTGAGTACCGTGGATCTGCCGCGTCACACAGAGGCTCTTCCCATAGTGGGTCTGCCATGTCACACTGAGGGGCTCCCCCTCGTGGCCTGCTGAGGTACTCCTCATGTTGAGTTCCATTGGTATACCTCTTCACCAAGACTCTCCCCACTTTGGGTCTGCCGTGTCACCAAGGTGCTCCCCACTGGGCTTGTTGAGTCACTCCAAGTTGAAATGGTCAACACTCATCAAGTCTCAGCTAACCACTGGGTTCCTACACTATGCTCACTCTTCATTGGGATGATATGATTAACAATCTATTGTTCAATACTCCCAATTTCATGAAAAGGTATCTCAAAGGTTCGCCAGGTCATAGGGGTCTCAACGTAACAGACGACACATCTATCAGACACCTGGTCTGTGAGTTATTGGCCTTTTGGTCCCGAGGACCCAGTTGGATTCATGCTCAATCCAACCTGACCGTACCCCATCTCAATCCAAAACTCCACTAGGGTATACTCAAAAGGGTCCATCTTTCTCCAATATTTCCAACACCACTGACGGTTCATCAAACGGACATCCAGTGCCAATGTTATGGACACAAGAATGTAATTGGGTCATAGTGGGACCAGGATCAGTCCGACTCAGCCTGGGCCGACCTAGTTCGGGTTGACCTAGCATGAACTATTCGGTTTGGCTTGGGCCATAGTGCAGCTCGACCTGTTGGGTTCGGCCTGACCTACTCAGTCCGGCCCAACAGGTCGTGAGGGTACAATGAGGGCAACTTGACCGAGGGGTACCGCACGGGAAGCTCGACCGAGGAGTACCGTGTGGGCATGGGGTGGCTCATCCCAGCCTGGGGCGACTTGGCCAAGGGCGGCATGAGAATTCGTGGTGGTCCAACCGCGCGGTGGCGGTGTGTCCATGGGGAAGTGGTCCGGACGTGGGGCGACGGTCCGGCCATGGGGCGGCGGTCCACCCATGGGGGGGCGGTCCGGCAGTGGGGCAGTGGTCCGGCCACGAGGTGGGGTCCGACTGCATGGTAGGGGCTCGACCGTGGGGTGGGGTTTTGGATGCGGGGAGCCGGTCCAGCCGCGGGGAGGCTGTCCGGCCGCGGGGCAGCAGTTCGACCGTGGGGCGGTGCCTCGACCGCGGACGTCGGCGATGGCTGCGGTCCGCGCGAAGGCTGGGGGGTGGCGGCGGGGGCCGCGAGGCCACATCATTGCGCCCTCTCCTTCGTCACCGCCGTCGGTGGTGCCGACCACCATTCTCATGTCCCAACCATGGATGGTTTCCATCCTCCTCCTTCGTGAAGAACACCCCAAGATTTGCGAAAGGGTCAGACCATGTTGGTTTGGCCCGTACTCTCTGCGTTAGGGTGGTAGCATATGGATCAAAAATAACATGAAAGAAGTACGTCAAGCTTTACAGCCTTCTGCAATGTTTCATTCCCAACCTACAAAAGAAACCAAAGATAGAAATAGGGTAAATATTCACAGGCAAATAAACCCCAACCTCGTTCACAAGATTAAGAAGAGAGAAGTCGAAGTTGTCGATGTTCATCGCACCCGTCACACACCTCTGATCATGAGCTCGTTTTTCGGATTGACATTCTTAAATGGAGGTGATTCTTCATTGTTGAATATTTCGACCAATGGAGGATGTATCAATGAAGAAGGTCGAAGTCGAGGTCCACATTGTTTGTTTGGAGAATTATTTCTTCGTTCGAAGAAGAAGTTCGTCGTTGGAATTTTTTCTCCAATAGCTCCTCCTCTCCTCAATTCCACCAAAATAAAATTCTAGCCCCAAAAATAATAGATTATGAGACCTATTATATTTTTTGGCATGAAATTCAAATTGGGTTAATTAATTACTTAGAATAATTAAGTGGGGGAGGGTTTGCACAATTAATTAAGTAGGGTTGGAACAATTAATGTAGAGGAAGATCAAGAGGCTCCTCCACATTAATGTGGAGAAAGATCAAGAGACTTGTAGAAATATGTGGTCACCATCCATGAACTCTAGAGGTCTCCATATCTTGTCATCATACAACATTTTCCTACTCCGTACAGTCTTCATCTACTCTTGGATGATCTGCACTTTCTCTGTGGTAGCCCGTACCATCTCTGGTACCACTAGTTCTGACTCCCCTGGGTCAGTCCAGCACAAAGGTGATCTAAAAGGCCGCCCATACAATGCCTCAAATGGTGCCATCCCAATGGTGGAGTGATAGTTGTTGTTTTACACAAACTCCACCAAAGGTAAGTGATCCTCCTAGCTACGACTGAAGTCACGGACGCATGCATGTAGCATTTCCTCGAGGGTCTGAATGGTCCGCTCTGTCTAGCCATCCTTCTAAGACTGGAAGGTGGCGCTCAAATGAAGCTGCATCCCGAAACCCTCCTGAAACCCCTTCCATAGCTAGGAAATAAAACATATGTCACGATTATAGATAATCATCAAGGTTACTCCTTGTAAGCACACAATCTCCGGCACATAGAGGCGTCCCAAGCTCTCTACTGAACCCTACTTTCTGATTGGTAGAAAGTGAGCTGAATTGGTGAGTTAGTTGAGGATCATCCAAATCAAGTCATGAACCCTAGATGTAAGTGGAAGTCCCATCACAAATTCCATGTATATCCCATCCCACTTCCACTCTAGGTCCTCTAAAGGCTGAACCAAGCCTGCTGGTGCCTGATGCTTCGCCTTCACTTGCTGACAAGTGAGGCACTGAGAAACAAACTCTCTTGCTGCATTCATCATTCCCTGCCAGCCAGTGCTGTCGTCAGAGATCCTGGTACATATTCGCCACTTCTGAATGTACCTCTAGAGGGGATGTGTGGAACTCCCACAACAATTCCTCTTAAAGTGACATTGGTACCATGGTATGTCCTCTGAAGAAGATGACGTGCTCCCCACCTTCAGAAAATCCATCTAGTGCCTGTCCTATGGATATCTGAGCATTCCGTACCTCACAGTCAGTTTCCCCATGGTGGGCCTCCCTAAGTCACTAAAGAAGTGGAGGAGTGACTGTAAGAGACTGTAAAAAAGATACTTCGCATCTATCCACAAATGATATATGTATAGTGGCCAGCTACTCCGTCACCTCCCCAAGCAGTTGTATACCAGACCTATTGCTAAGTGCATATGCAATAAAGTTCCCCTTCCCAAGAGTATAGACTATCTCGATGTCATATTCCCGAAGGAATTCAATACAACGTCACTGTCTTAGGTTTAGGTCCTTTTAGGAGAAGATATACCTAAGACTCTTGTGATCAGAGTACACAGTAAAACATTTTCCCATTAGAGAGTGCCACCACATCATCAAGGGGAAGACCGCTGTTGCTAACTCCAAGTCATGGGTAGAGTAGTTCTTCTCATGCTGTTTGAGCTGTCGAGAACCATATGCGATCACTACTCGCTCCTACATCAGGACACATCCGAGTCCTGTCCCTGATGGGTTGCAGTAAACTACGTACCATAATCCCTCCTCTAGAGGCCTCCAGATGTGGCTCTAGTCAGCCTCTGTCTTAGCTCTTGAAAACACCACTGGAATTTCTCTGACCAAATGAAAGGTTGACCCTTATTCATCAAGGCTGACAGTTGTTCTTTAAATCTAGAGAAATCTAGAAAAAATATCCAGTAGTATCCAACCAAACCCAGGAAACTCTAAACCTCCATCACAGTCCTGGGTGGCTCCCGAGAAAGTACCAACTCATTCTTCGCTGGATCCATTGGAACTCCAGCCTCCGATATGACATGTCCCAGAAAGTGAAACTCTTGGATACAGAACTGGAACTTCGAGAGATTACCATAAAGTTAATGCTCTCGGAGTGTGTCCTGTACTACCTGCAAATGATAGGAATGATCCTCCTCAGTGGTCGAGTATATCAGAATGTCGTCCATGAAGAATACTACAAAGAGACCAAGGTATGCCTGAAAGATCATGTTTATGAGTCCCTTGAACACTACTGGAGCGTTGGTTACACTGAATTCCATAACCAACAACTTGTAATGTTCATACTGACACCTAAAGGCTGTCTCTTTCACATCCTCATCTTGTACTATTTTCTCATGATAGCATGATCTGAGGTCTATCTTTGAGAACCACCGTGCTTCCTTTAGATGATAAAAGAGGTCATCAATCCTTGGGAGTGGGTACTTGTTCTTCACTATCACCTCGTTCAGGCGCCAATAGTCAACAAAAATCCTCAAGCTCCCATCCGCCTTCTCGGCATACAGAATTGGGGCTTTCCAATGAGAAACACTAGGCCAGATGAATCCCTTCCCCTACATGTCCTATAGCTGAACCTGCATCTCAAGAAGCTCCATGGGATCCATTCGATATTCTGGTCTAGATATATGTACCATATTGGGGTATAAGTCAATGTAAAAGCCCACCTCTCTGTGAGGAGGTATACCTGGAACATCATTAGGAAAAACATTCTCTTACTGGTCCACTACTACAAGATAGATCAGAATATCCACATCAATAGCTCTGAGGGTAAGGCTAGCCAACTGATGAGTGATTGGTTTCACTCTTCTTTGGGTAAGTCCATCCTCCGCTCCAGAGGCTCCCTTGTCACCGGTGAAGGTAAAACTGGTCCCATCCATCCAGACACACCACACTTTGCGCCTAATATAGACAATCTAATTATGGACTGTAGATAACCAGTCCATACCCAAGATGACGTCGTAAGTCCTCAACGCTGCAACTAGAATATCCTAGCCAAATATATCACCTCTTAGAGTAATCTCACACTGCTAGAACCTGTGCGTAATCATCGAATCCTCTACCATAGGAGTCTCTAGATGTAAGGATCAAGCCAACGACTCCGTCAGAATCTCCAAGCTCTGAACGAGGGTAGTGGAAATAAAAGAATGAATAGAACCAATGTCTATAAGTATTTTATCTAAGGTGGAGTAGACACAGATCATACCTCGCATCATCTCCGAAGCACCGTGATCGAAGGCCTCAACTGCCTGGAGCTGAGCTCTCCCTTGTACTCCTACTCTCTGTGGTCAGGGTGGACCTCATGGTGGTGGTGGCAGTAACATCTCGAATCATCACCCACTGCCAGATTCACATCCAGCCCCTCTACCACATCTGCCTGCTCCCTGCGGACCTCTTCGGTCAAACCTCTGTCTCTACCTGGGCAATCCTTCCACTTTCCACTGATCGCTCGTATGACAGGTCAGATAGTCAAGATCCATGTGACCATGCCTTCCATATATGTAACACTATCAACTCCTAGCATGACTAGATCCGCATCAGGTGCTCCGTAAAACCGACCCTGAGTCTTGTAGTCATCCACCTGTATGTATGGTCCTCCTGGACCTCTACGACATCTTTATTCTACCATCTGCAGAAGACTCCACTATGTAATGACTAGTAGTGGGTCTCACTGCTGGTGACTGCTCAGCAAGGAAACTCTCCACTAAGAGGGATCTCTCTAACACCCCCACCTGCGTCGGAATGCTGAGTAAGATCATCTAAGCCCTAATCTCTTGCCTGAGCCCCTGCTCGAAGGTTCGATCCAGAAAGAATGGGTCCTGCACCATATCTATGGAGAAGCGTGAGAGGTCAGTGAACCTCGCTAAGTACTGAGCTACAATTATGCTTCCCTACTATAGATGAAGTTTCTCCTGAATGCGCACTTCACGAAGAGTCGCTGGGACGAACTCTGCCTGAAACAGGCTCTCGATGTCTTCCTAGAGATGTGTAACCTCGTTGTGAACCTGGATCATAAAGCTCCACCATATTCCAACTACTTCCTATAGGAGAATAATGACAAGGATCACCATGAGATTAATTGGTGTTCCTACGAGTCAGAAGACTCTCACCACAGCCTCCAGCCAATCCTCAGCCGCCTGCGGGTCTATCTCTCCTCTGAACCTGAGTGGCCTCTGGCACTGGAACTCGTGCAACGTGCTCAAGCGGCATGCACCGTTTTCTATTGGGGTTAGTGGCACCGATGGCCCAATAGGGAGTGGTACCATTGGTACCTCCGCTGGTGCCTATACTTGAAAAGGGCCCTATACCGAGGTCTCATCGCTCAGTGGTTTATGAGTGCATACAACTCTCATAACCCTAGCCGACTGTCAGTGTGGATGAATCCTAAAAAGAAATAGGTGAGCCACAGTTAATAAGTTATACCGGTTGAGCTGAATGTTATACCTAGTGAGTAGACTCAAAATATCAAAATAAAACTTTTTAAACACACATGCAATTAGTATTTTCGTGTACTGAGTTGGAAATCAGAAGTCAGGGTCCTGGTGTGTGGATATATCCGCCTCCACACCAAAACTGTATTCCCTAAAATGATAACCACACTCACTACACTTAACACTATTTCCATTAAAAACAAAGATTAGAGTCCTAAGTTCTGTAGTAGAACTGACCTCTGATACCAATTTGTCATGAACCATCCCCTGAGGCCCGTGTCGTGACTACCCCAAGCCCACCTTCCATAGGTCAGGGGCTGGAGACTAGCACCGAAGGCGTATTACTTAAAACTGGGAAGGCATTGCATTTAAAACCTATAAGTACACATAACCAAACACACAATAAGATAGGAACACAAGCAAACTGAACTGTAAACAGAGTGAGTGCAGTAAGTAAAAGGGGCCATAATACAAGGCCAACTGGAATGTACAAGTACAATTGTGATACAATAAAATAGAAGAAAGAGAAAAACAGCTACTGGATTGTCCTTTGAGGTTCCTACTTGCAGGGTAGGTATAGATCGCCTCCTCAGCACTCCATGTATAGCCATATCCTCTGCATACTGACAAATTGTATGGTCCACCTCCATGTACCGTCTAGTCCAGGTATTCTTAGCCTTAGTCAGCGTTGTCCTTTTTCTACATCCAACACAACAAGGTGCAAGCATATCGCATGCAGGGGTGACTATAACGATACTCAGTAGGGACCCTGATACCCACTAGGTGTCACAAAATCCACCATGGATAAACCACAAAGTATGAAATCAATAGATAACCCTACTTAGGAATATGCCAATACATATACCTAAGTTATCAAGTAATCCATCTCAATCATGATGAAAACACAGAGATACTGACTGAGCTGACACCAGGATTTATTCTAGGGGTAGTAACATTTAACATCCCCAGTAAAATCATCGAAGACCTCAGTTGTTTGAGAACTCCTCCTCTATCAAGTACAGTGGGTCTGTCGTGTCCTACAGAGGTGCTTCCCATTAACCTTGGACTACTGAGAGACTCCTCCTATAGAGTGTCATGGGTATGCCATGTCACACATAGGCGCTTCCCACTGTGGGTTTACCACGTCACACAGAGGCACTCCCCCTCATGGCCTGCTGAGGTACTCCTCCTGTCGAGTATCGTGGGTCTACCGCATCACCAAGGCACTCCCAATCGTGGTCATTCCATGACATCAATGTGCTCCCCACTGGGCCTATCGAGTCACTCCGAGTCGAAATGGTCAGCAGTTTTCAAGTCTCAGTCGAAGAATAGGTTCCCACACTATGCTCACTCATCTCCAGGAGGATCCCCTCAACAAGCTACTAGTCGATACTCCAACTTCCATGAAGAAGTATCTCAAAGGTCCGCCATGTCATAGGGGTTTCAACATAATATACAACACATCAATCGGACACCCGGTCTGTGAGTTATTGGCCTTTTAGTCCCAGGGGCCCGGTTGGATTCGTGCTCGATCCAACCTAGCCGTACCCCATACCAATCCAAAACATTAGTGGGGGTATACTCAAAATGGACCGTCTCACTCCAAGATCTCTAGTTCCACTGACGGCTCCTCAAATGGACGTCTCGTGCCAAAGTTATGGACAAAATAATGTAATTGGGTCATAGTGGGCCTGGGTCTGGTCTGACCCAATCGGGCCAAACCGCACTGGGCCGACCCATTTCAGGTCGACCTGACCTAAACCATTGGGTCTGGCCTGACCTGCAGTGCGGCCTGGCCCATTGGGTTCGGCCCGACAGGCCGCGTGGGTAGCTCGGCCGAGGGGTACCATGAGGGTGCAGGGCGGCTCGGCCCGACCCGGCGTGGCTCTGCTAAGGGTGGCACGAGATAGTGGGGTGGCGGTCGGGCCATGGGGCGGAGGTCTGACTGCGAGGAGGCGTTTTGACCGTAGGGTGGCGTTCCAACCGCAGGGTGTCGGCCCGGCCACAGGGAGGAGGTCGGGATGTGGGGCGGCGGTCCGACCATGGGGAGGCAGTCTGCCCGAGGGGTGGTGGTCCGGCTGCGGGCTTGTGGTGGTGGTTGCAGGGTGGCGCTGTTACGTCACCGCCTTCGTCGCGGCCGACTATTTTTCCAACCACCATTCTCTTACGCCAACCATGGATGGTTGCCGTCCTGCTCCATTGCGAAGAACACCACAAGATTTGTGGAAGGGTTGGGCGATGTTGGTTTGGCCCATACCCTCCATGTTAGGGTGGTAGCATATAGATCAACAAGAACATGAAAGAAGAATGTCAAGCTTTACAACCATCCACAACGTTTCATTACAAAATTGAAAAAGAATCCAAGGATAAAAATAGAGAAAATATTCACACGCAAATAAACCCCTACCTCGTTCACTTGATGATGAAGAGAGAAGTCGAAGTTGTCGACGTTCGTCGCGCCTGTCACATGCATCTGATCCGAGTGCATTCTTTGGATTAAAATTCTTCAATGAAGGTGATTCTTCATTGTAGAATATGTCCACCGATGGAGGATGTCTCAAGGAAAAAGGTCAATGTCGAGGTCGACGTTTTTCATTCGAAGAAGAAGTTCTTCGTTCGAAGGAGAGTTACTTCATTGGAGTTCTTTCTCTAAGAGCTCCTCCTCTCCCCAATACATCCAAAATTAAATGATAGCCCCCAAAATAATAGATTACGAGATCTATTATGTTTGTTGCCATTAAATTTAAATTAAGTTAATTAATTTCTTAGCATAATTATGTGGGGGAGGGTTGGCACATTTAATTAAGGAGGGTTGGCACAATTAATGTGGAGGAAGCTCAAGAGGCTCCTCCACATTAATGAGGGAGTTGAAGAGGTTTAGATCTTGGGTGGTCCCCACACCATAATATTTCATAGGAGGTTAGTCTCGCATGGTCTCCACCACCATAACCTCTCACAAGAGCTTATGGTCTAGTGGTCCCCAATTCTCAACTTCCACATGGAGGTTTTAACAAATAAAATAAAAATGTGTGATTTTTTTATTATTTCCACGAAAAACACAAAAATTAACTTTCACCCTCAACCAACTATCATCATAGTGAAAATATTCTTAAGAAAATACCGGCACTACGAGTTCAACAGTGTCCTCAAATTTCAATTCCGAGCACCGGTTCGAATCTTAGAAAAACCCGTTCACACCTTTACTGAACATGCCAAAACAAAAGTTCCGAAATTCATTCCAGGCGCTCTGGGCCTCAAAATTATGTGCCTTCAATTTTCATGGACTCGTAAAATTCTTATATATTAAAAAAAAATTACATGGAAATTTCAGGTCTTTACAATTATATTAATTTTTAAAAGCACATATTTATAAATATAAATTTAGATAAAGAGTTATTGATACCATAATGGGTTTATGAGTTTAATATTGATCATAAGTTAAAGTTATTTGACACTCCTTTTTTTATGTGATTGAAGTCCTGGATGATTAAGAGTATTTTGGGTGACATTTATGGTAATATAACCCTTATGATTAATATGGGTTTTTTTTTGAAAAAGTTATTTGAGGAAGAATACATTTAAATTTAATGTACATAAGTTTATTGGTATAGATTATATTTGGGGTGAATATATGATCATTCATGTTCAGGTAATAATACTAAATTAATATTATTAAATTTTTTAGAAAAAATAATCTATATAGTAAACCTTAGTGGAAAAAAAGTGATTTGATGATTAATGTTTTTTGAGGATGTTCATAATATTTTATAGAATGTAATAATAAATATTTAAATATAGTTTTAGAAAAATGAAAACACACATGTTGAGTGATAAACCATCTCATCCATTAAGGCCATAAGGCTTGAACCCACAACCAATGGGGGATAAGGGTGAAATGCCTTCTACTGGGCTACATGATGCATTGGTTAGTGTGATATTATTTTTAACGAAATGTTTTGATGGATAATTATTAAGTTGATCAAGTATTTTTGAGTTTTTTTGATTTTGAGGTGATTAATGACATTTCAGGATATGTTTTTTAGGTTGAGATACGAATACAACCGTTAGGTTTAACATAAAAGTTTAAGAATTGTATTATTATTTTAGATATGTAAGCTAAAATATTTTAGAGACAAGTAATTATGGGATGGATTAAGTTGACCATTGGGTATTACTATCAAGGTTTAAAGATTAATGATTCATAGTTGAAAAATTTCACAAACCATTTTAGGTGTTGGTAAAATTTTATATATATATATGGAAAGACTTTTCACTATTTTATGGATCTTATGATTTATTAAATATTAATTTTAGTTATCATGGAATAAAAAAATTTATATTGGTTATTCATTTCCTAGAGTAAAAAATGATGTAAAATTTGATTAATGCGCTAATAAAGTACAACATTTTTCTTATGAAATGGAAAGATATTAAGTATGTATATTTTATAGTGTTATCTATCTTGATTGTAAAAGAATCCCTCAAATTTCATAAAAAGATTATGAAATAAAATTGTATATGTTTACCTTTATTTTAGATGAATCAAATGGTTATTTTTCACCACATCGGTTTTGGTTTTTTTGTTAACTTTTTCTTGATCATCCACTTTCTTGTGATCAGTGATCTATATCACTCTATAATTATTTACACTTTTTATCCGTATACCACAAATTCTTTCCAACTAGGAAACTTAGTTATGTGTTATTGTAGATGACCTTTGTAAGGACCCGGCCTCTGAATTCCCAGAGCAGGTGCCTATGAGACATGATGTACCAAAATTACATTACAAACATTTACAAATAACACATCATTCACATATAACACATCATGTCCCACACTATAGAGGATCGTGAGGTTCAGGTTCTGGGAAAACCAGATGTATTCTGAAACTTTATTGAATACATGACTAATACCTAAAAAATTTTCATTTAAAACATACAGTGAGCATTGAAATACTCATTAAGGGGTTAGAAAAATACTTAATACAACTCATGAAAACTAATTTCATAAATACTTTCTCTTTCTTAAGAATTATTCCTTTAAAGAAAACAACAATACATTTCAAAGTTCGATATAATACCGTTGAATCACTTAATACATAAGTAATTGAACATTTAACTGAATGCCATGATATGAAGAAAGTAAGCATTTTTGTATAAAAGTTCATAAATTATAAAAATTAATGTAGGAATATCATGCAAGGTATGCAAGTACTACTAAGCATGAACATTATCAGAGTTGTACATAAACAATTTTACTACAACTTATAAAAATGCACATTCTAACATGATAAATGTAATGCTAATATTTGAATTAAAATTCTAGAAAGGTAAACTGATCATGCACAATCACTATCTCATCATATTCCACATGCACTTTAATCTCACACATAAAATACTAAACTTTAATTTCATACACTGTAAAATAAAGTCACTGAGTTCTAAACATTTGTATTGCTTTCAATATACAAGTCATTCTGAAATATTTTGTCAAGGTCTTGGACAAGACGTCTTAATGATTTAAGGCTTCATCAAGAAATTCCATTAACTCTTTTAACCAAATAATAAACTAGTCTAAAATTTTCTACTTAATTAAATTACATATCCATAATGATGAAAATGCATAATGCCGGACTGTATCAAGGCCTCGGCCAAGACGTCTAGTGATTAAGGCCTCGACCAAAATCCATAACTCATATAATGGGAAAGGCCTCGGACAATTCCTCTTCTAGTTGTCTCATGAGACTTACCGATCAATCGAGGGGCTATAGCGGGCCCCACCCTTCACATAAATAAGTCCAATGTATACCTCATACCTCATTAATCAAAGTGTACATACCAATTTAATTTATTTAAATTACATAGATATTACACAAGGTGTCCCATACCAATTTGGGTAATTTAATTCATTTCTCAATAACCAAGGTGTCCCATACCACTTTGGGTAATTTAGTTCATTGTCATAATTTTTCATATGCATGCATTTTTGAATACAGTGATATATAAAATCGATAATGAAGCCATTGTACATTTACTCTAGAAATACATGATATGACAAAGAACATATAAAGTATGGTAAGAACAATTTTCCAAGGCAGGCATGGACAAGTAAAATATATATTGCACATGTAATAATAATTAAAGAATATAAAATGATGAATGAATTGGGTTTACCACATGAAATGATAATTTATTAGTTTAATGTCTCTATTCATGAACATTTAATAAAATGCAGGTTGATACAAGTTCTAGTGAGCATGGAATTAGACCAAATCACAACACAATAACAATAACTATAGGGGGTTCATTATGTAATAAACATTTGATAAGAAAACACAAAATACATTAAATATTTTTATCCTTAACAAAATCATTTCAAATCATAACGAAGTTAATATAATCAATGCAGGTTTGACATAAGCACATTTTGGTCTAACCACTAAAATTAGCATTCATTAATGTATTACATACATTGTTTATATCAAAATCATTAATTAAATTTTGATATTCATTACTTGGAAATAGGGTTTTGGAAATTATTCATATAATTACATTTTTACATGCCCATATATACACAATGTGTATATATGGATTTTTCACAAAATAATCAAGGTTCATTATAATTCCTTGATTTATAAAAATCTCTAACCACTTATCATTTACATAATTTAAAACTACAATCATTTGAGAATTTAATATATATATATATATATATGTAACTATAAATACATATACACATAACCATATAAACAAAAAGTGTATATATGGGTTTTTACACAATTTAAACAAGGTCCATTAAATTTCTTATGATCTGAATATTTCTAGCCATTAATTGATTACTTGATTGAAACTAAATACATATAAAGTTTATTATATATGTAACCATGTAAATATATAAAAATTAATGTTTTTTTCTATAAACATAATTTCATTCAAACCCAAAACTAAGTTCGCATCTAACACATTGTTTAAGGTTTGTAAATCATCTTTTAAAATCATAAAACATATTGTAATTAATTACCCATGTATAATTCAAATGTATGAAAGTGTATATTTGGTTTTGATTTAATAAGAACAGTTCAAAGAAAACTATTGCATTATTTATAAACCTTAATAACAATAATAATCACAATCCTCCAGATTTGTAAACATTTAAAACGTGCTGAAACTGAAATTAATATATATATATATATATATATATATTTATATGTAAACCATATATACATATAGATATATAAAATGGGTTTTGTAATCTAAAAAAATAACATGATAATCTCTTTCACAAATTACCAAAACATCAAAGGTCTTATTCGAAGCTTTAAAACAGGAGAGAGTGAGTATATATATATATATAATCGTATATACATAATATATATATACTATGATTTTGTAAATTAGAAACTAATGAAAACTTAAGCCCTTATAGATCTTATTAATATCTAAACAGGAGGCAATGGAGAAGGTCATGGTCTTAATATAGTTGAAGACATCCATCTATATATATATATATATAACCCGTATACATACCTATATATATAACCTGGTTTGCATAAAAAGAGAAGAGAATAAAAAGGAAAACCCCCTTACTTAGACTGTTAGATGCGGCAGGAGGAGAGGAGGAGTTTGTTAAAGATCTTGGAGAGTTTGAGGGAGAGAATGAGAAGATGAACCCATAGGGTTCACTTGCATGGAGTGGGGGTATTCTAAAAGGACAAACAAGCCTCGGTTCAAAATAGAGATCCTATGCTTAAGTACCGAAGGAGAAGAAAAGCATCAGAGTTGGAGAAACCTTAAGATACGATAATGCATAATTTTATATATACATATATATAAAGCTTACCCGAGACGGTGATCCTCAGGTGGAAAAAAAGAAAGGCAGTGGGGTAGGCTCGTGGAAAAGTGAGGCCGAAGAGGACCTTTGGAAGGTTATGGGTGACCACGGGCCGAAGGGAAGTAGTGGAGAGGGAGAGGGGATGATGGAGGCGACCACTGGTTCGGTCTTGCGGAGGAAGAAGATGACACAAAGGAAAGATGGAAGACCAGGATCATCCCTTGCTGGATAGAATGACCGTGGGTAGAGCGGGAGTTAGATCAATCATTTAAAAAGATTGGATTGTCGGGATTTTATCCCACGGGAGATCGATGGTGACAGAGTAATTTGGGGCGTTCACGCAGCTATGATCACACGAACGATCGATATCTGATGCAAGATGCGACAGACAACCGGGATCACGCGTCACCGTTTTTTCTCTATCCCACATCGAAACGGGATGAGATTTGGGCATGGCTTATAAGCTTAAACGCTCCCGCTTCACTCTTAGGACACAAGAAAACATGAGAAGGGGCCTTATACATGGGCCCCTGGGGGACTTGGCCCACCCTTACACTCCGCACACTGTGGAACTTAGACACGAGCATGTGCGTGCGCACTGGTACCTAGTGCGAGCTATGCTCAGGATCGGGCTCTCTTCTAAGCATGTACTCGGAACCCCGAGACACCCTTGGTCGCCAACTTGGGTGTCTAGGGGGACTAGCATTGACCTTGAGGGCTTGGACATCAAGGCTTCCCTCAGTTGGCCGGTTCCCCTTAAATTCTTATTAAAAATTTAGATAACCATTTTAAAATATCATTTATGTTTGAAATCAATAAGTACATAAACATATATGTTATTTAAAATAGTAAGTATTTATAAACATGTGTTTAAAATAATTAATGAAAACATTAATTATTGAATTCATTCCTATTAAACCATTCAAAAGTGTAATGGTTTTATAAAACTAGGGTTCATAGTTCCAAATATAAAAATTTAGACAAACATTTTAAAATATCATTTATGTTTGAGAACAATATATACATAAACATATATGTTATTTAAAAGAGTAAGTATTTATAAACATAAGATTAAATTATTAATGAAAACATTAATTATTGAATTAATTCGTATTAAACTATTCAAAAGTTTAATGGTTTTATAAAACTAGGGTTCATAGTTCGAAATATAAAATACCTCTAAGTTGAAAACATGGTTTCATTTAGTCAAAAATATAACATTAGGGTTATTAAAGAATTATTAAAAATACAGTTTCAAAATACTTATTAAAGGTATATTGGCTCTATACTTATAAAATTCCCTCTTTAAGAGTTATAACCTTTATATTATTTAAAAGATATTTTAAATTACTAGGTTTTGAACTATATAAATAAACATTAGGATTTGTAAAAACAACTAGGTTCATAAATGTATTCTTTTATTTAAAACTATGACATATAAAGACATATTTTTAAAATATAAAATAAAATTATAAAAGCATTATAAAAACCAAGTTTTTATAAATATGATAAAATTCATTATTTTAAACCCAACAATTATGAAATTTAAAGACTCCACCAGCTATAATTATAGTCATTGAGCTTCCAACGACTACATGAGGTAACGGTCGAATAGGTTCCCTATAAAACCAAGACTTGGGGGTTTATTAAGCTTGAGGTGACTGAAGAAGAAGAAGAAGAATAATAAGAAGAAAATGGTGCTTGTTATAACGTTGATGCTCAGCATAGCCACAATGGCTTTGACTATTATCATGTTTATTATGTAGGATGCTAAGGACCCCCATTATCTTCTCACATTATCATTATTTTTTATTATCTAATAGTAATTCTAATAGGGTTCTTAATAGGTGTATTTGGTTAGTTTGATTTCCCCATTAATTTCTATTTATTGTAACGACTACTATGTTCTTTAATTGAATAAAACCCCTTGCATCCATTTCATGTGCCAATTCTGTTGCAGTATATTATTATTTGTCATAAGAGATAAGTTTGATTGGGTAAAAGATAATAATAAAACATAGAAATTATCATTACAAGCAGCAAAAGTTCTTAGGGTGTTACATTATTCCCCCCTACAAAGAATTGCGTCATGACAATTCGATTGGCATACCCCTACTGAATCGCTGACACAACCTCCTTGAAATCCTTAGTGATGTCCCTACTCAAACACATTGGGAAATTAGAGTTAAAGCAACTAGGTTCTACCTTTACAGATCCCACCTCCATAACCAGTTCGCTGATTTGCTCATCTCTATTCCAAGGGTTGTTCCCAGTTCTTCGATCTCTCTTGCCCAGATACACCTTGGGCAAGTGGAGTTAAAATCCCATAAAAAATAGTTGGGCTTCCAGATAGAGGCATGAGCGGTGTATAGCTCAGTGATATCTAGATGAACTTGGTCCCTACAGATTCATCGTACTACCACAAAGTCGAGGGGTTTGATGACAAAGAGTCTCCCTTATAGACTAAAACTCTAGACTTGAAAAAGATATGCTGCACAGAGATTTCCCTCCTCTACAGCTTCTTGGAAAACCCTTAAATCCAGATAGTTTGTAGATACGGTAAATCATAGGAAAAGACCTTCATAATATTTCCCCCTATGCGTATTGTATGCAAGTTTTTCATAAGTTATATTATAGTAAACATGACTCGATCCTAAGAAGAGTTGAAGGATATTTGAGTTGTTCGATGCTTGAAAAAGAGTTTACAGGATAGACGGAGGTTCCCAAAGGGTTCATAGTCTTCCATACATGACTTGACAATTATAGTCTTTTGGATTTCTGTGGGAAGGGATAAAAGACATGGTAGTGATCTTTTGTCTGTCATCTGAAAGTTATAATATAATTACTTAGTAATTCTCAGTCATAGCTATATTTTTATACTACCTGGTTTTCCAGAATTGCCTGAACCTATCCTCTGATACCAACTATAAGGACCCGACCTCTAAATGCCCAGATCCAGTGCCTATGAGAAATGATGTACCAAAATTAAATTACAAACATTTTCAAATATTATATCATGTTCCAATATTACAGTGGCTCATGTGGTTCAGGTTCTGGGAAACCAGCAGCATTTGAAAATTCTTTGAAGACATGTCTGCTACCTGAAAAATTTTCATTTAAAACGTAGGGTGAGAATTGAAATACTCAGTAAGGGGTTTAAAATAAATACTAAATACAACTTTTAAAAAAATTCATTCAAAAATAAATTCTCTTACTTAAAATAATTCCTTTAAGGAAAACAACAAGACATTTAAAAGGTTAATATAAAACTGTTAAATCACTTCACACATAAGTAATTGAGGATTTAGCTGAATGCCACTAGATGAACAATGTATGCATGCTTGTATAAAAATGCATGAATTCTACCAAGTAAAATAGGCATAACATGAATGGTATGCAAGTACTACTGAGCATACACATTATCAGAGTTGCGCATAAACAATTTCACTACAAATTATAAAAATGCACATTATAACTTGATAAATTTAATGATAAAATTTGCATTAAAATTATGGAAAGGTAAACTGATCATGCATAATCACTGTCTCATTATATGCCACATGCACTTTAATATCACGCATAAAATACTATACTTTAATTTCATACACTGGAAAATAAAGTCACTGAGTTCTAAACATGTGTTATGGTTTCAATATACAAGTCATTTTGAAATATTTTGTCAAGGGTTTGGCCAAGACGTCTTAATGATTTAAGTCCTCGGCCGAAAATCCATAAACTCTTTTAACCAAATAATCAACTAGTCGAAAGTTTTCTGGTTAATTAAATTACATATCCATAGTGAGGAAAATGCATAATGTCGGACTGTGTCGAGGCCTCGACCAAGATGTCTATTGATGAAGGCCTCGGCCAAAATCCATAAATCATTTAATGGGAAAGGCCACGACCAATTCCGCTTCTAGTTGTCTCATGAGACCTACCGATGTATCGAAGGACTGTAGCGGGACCCACCCATCACATAAATAAGTCTAATTCATTCCTCATACCTCATAAATCAAAGTGTACATACCACTTTGATTTATTTAAATTGCTTAGATATTACCCAAGGTGTCCCATACCACTTTGGGTAATTTAATTCATTTCTCATTTCCCAAGGTGTCTAATACCACATTGGGTAATTTCGTTCATTATCATAATTTTTCATATGCAAGCATTATTGAATATAGTGATAAATAAAATGGATAATGAAACCATTGTACATTTACTCTAGAAATACATGATATGACAACAAACATATAAAGTATGGTAATAACAATTTTCCAAGGCAGGCATGGACAAGTAAAATATCTTTTGCACATGTAATAATAATTAAATTATATAAAATGATGAATGAATGGGGTTTTCCACATGAAATGATAATTTCTTAGTTTAAAGTCCCTATTAATGCACATTTAATAAAACACAGGCTGATACAAGTTCTAGTGAGCATGCAATTAGACCAAATCAAAACTTAATAACAATAACTACATGGGGTTCATTATGTAATAAACATTTGATGAGAAAACACATAATACCTCAAATCGTTTTATCCTTAAAAAAATCATTTCAAATCACAATAGAATTAATATAATCAATATAGGTTTGACATAAGAACATTTTGGTTTAACCAAAAAATCACTACGGGGAAAATCACTATTTGCGACAGGTTATTTGCAAAGAGATTTCTTCCCGTTGCAAATAACCTGTCCAGGAAGCTATTTGCGACGGGGAGAGTATCTTGTTGCAAACAACAAATTATTTGTGACAAGATTTCATCTTCCATCACAAATAGTTTGGTGCAAATTGCGCGCCAAACTATGGGAATATTATTTGGGACGGGGAGATGTCTCCCATCACAAATAGTTTGGCGCGATTTGCGCGCCAAAACGCGTGGCTAGCATGCCAAAACATGCGGATTGTGTGCCAACCCGTGCAGGAGCATTAGCGATTGGCCCCGTCGCAAATACCCGGCGGCGGTCAATACCTTTTTGTGACGGGATGTCGTCCCGTTGCAAAAAGACTGTTGTGAGGTACTATTTGCGATGGATCCCGTCACAAATAACGTTTTTACCACCGACTGTAATTAATGCGGGCGAGGGTATTTGCGACGTGCCCCATCGCAAATACCACCATCTCCGACGGGAATCCAGTCATACATATTCCTGTCGCACATATTCTCGTCGCAACTAATCTAACCTATATATATCCCCATACGTTTTTTCATAAATCATTCAGATCTTGTTCTCTCTCTCTCTTCATTCTTTAGTTTCAAAGAGAAATTTTTTTAATTGAAGTTTTTTATACGATAGCAATCGGAGGGCGTCAATATCTTCAGAATATCAAAGTTTAAGGTATTTATATTTTATTTTTTATTATTTTTTTTTATATTTTTTAATGTTAAATTGTTCTTTATTAGTTCTAATTTAATTAGATTTCAATTTATTTTTATTTATATTTTGTTTTACTAAGAAAATGATATTGTTAGTTATAATTATAAATAATTAGTTATAATTAATATTAATTAAATATAATTAGGAATAAATAGATATAATATTGAATAAATAGATATAATTAGCAATAAATTGTTATAATTAGCAATAAATAGTTATAATTAACAATAAATAGATATAATTATCAATAAATAGATATAATGAGCAATAAATAGATGTAATTAGCAATAAATATATATAATGCACAATAAATAGATATAATTAGCAATAAATATATATAATTAGCAATAAATAGATATAATTAAAAATAAATAGATATAATTAAGAATCGATAGATATAATTAGGAATCAATAGATATAATTAGGAATCAATAGATACAATGAGTAATAATTAGTAATAATTTTGAATAATTAGGAAGTATTAGTAATAATTAGGAATAAGTAGTAATAATTATGAATAATTAGTAATAATTAGTAATAATTAGTAATAATTAGTAATAATTAGCTATAATTAGTTATAATTAGCTATAATTAGCTATAATTAGTTATAATTAGCTATAATTAGCTAATGATTAGCTATAATTAGCTATAATTAGCAATAATTAGAAATAATTAGCAATAATTAGCTATAATTAGCTATAATTAGGAATAATTAGGAATAATTAGGAATAATTAGGAATAATTAGGAATAATTAGGAATAATTAGGAATAATTAGCTATAATTAGGAATAATAGGAATAATTTGGAATAATTAGGAATACATAGAAATAATTAGGAATAATTAGAAATAATTAGTAATAATTAGTAATAATTAGGAATAATTAGGAATAATTAGCTATAATTAGGAATAATTAGGAATAATTAGGAATAATTAGGAATAATTAGCTATAATTAGTAATAATTAGCTTATAATTAGGAATAATTAGATTATATTTAGGAATAATTAGCTTGTAATTAGGAATAATTAGCTAAAATTAAGAATAACTTACTATAATTAGGAATAAATAGCTAGAATTAGGAATAATTATCTATAATTAGGAATAATTAGGTATAATTAGGAATAATTAGCTATAATTAGCTTTAATTAGTTATAATTAGCTATATTTAGCAATAATTAGCAATAATTAGCAATAATTAGCAATAATTCAGAATACTTAGCAATAATTCAGAATAATTAGCAATAATTAGCAATAATTCGGAATAATGAACAATAATTAGTCATAATTAGCTATAATTAGTAATAAATAGCTATAATTAGCAATAAATAGCTATAATTAGCAATAAATAGCTATAATTAGCAATAAATAGCTATAATTAGCAATAAATAGCTATAATTAGGAATAATTATCTATAATTAAGAATAATTACCTATAATTAGAAATAATTAGCAATAATTAGTAATAATTAGTAATAATTATTAGTAATTATTAATAATTAGTAATAATTAGTAATAATTAGTAATAATTAGGAATAATTAAGAATAATTAGGAATAATTGGGAATAATTAAGAATACTTAGGAATAATTAGGAATAATTATGAATAATTTTATAATTAGGAATAATTAGGAATAATTAAAAATAATTAGGAATAATTAGGTATAATTAGGAATAATTAGGAATAATTAGGAATAATTAGGAATAATTAGCTATAATAAGGAATAATTAGAAATAATTTGGAATAATTTGGAATAATTCGGAATAATTCAGAATAATTAGCAATAATTAGCTATAAATAGCAATAAGTAGCTGTAAATAACAATAAATAGCAATAATTAGCTATAAATAGAAATAAATAGCTATTACTAGGAATAAATAACTATAAATAGGAATAAGTAGCTATAACTAGGAATAAATAACTATAAATAGAAATAAGTAGCTATAAATAGGAATAACTAAGAATAATTAACTATAACTAGGAATAATTAGCTATAACTAGGAATAATTAGCAATAAGTAGCAATAATTAGCAATAATTAGAAATAATTAGCAATAATTAGCAATAATTGTCTATAATTAGCAATAATTAGCAATAAAAAAAAAATTATATTATCAATATTTATGAAAAAAAATATTAATATTATTAAAATAAAAAAAAATTATAAAATATTAAAATTATCAATATTCGCAACAAGATTTGCACTATTCTTAATGTGTTCAAATCTCAAAGGGATATTTGATATTTCATTTTCCACATGAAGCTAAATGTGGAGGTCTTGTACAGTTTCGATGGATGTAACAATTCGAGAGATTCAAATAGAAATTGAAGAAAAAAATACATAACAAAGTATTAGTTGAAGGCTCAATTGGTGAAGCTTATTTGCAAGAGGAAATTTCTTTTTTCTACTCTCATTATTTTGAATCTCAATATTTCTCAAAACAGAATCGCATGGGGTGAAACTAGAGGAATGTTAATGATGAAATGGACAATAAATTAATATTTTTTGATCATCCAAATCTTGGTTTCAGTAGAGTTCATGAACTATGGATTTCAGATGATGAATATCATAGAGCTCATATAAACGTTCTGCTCAATTGTGAAGAAATGACATCATTTTTCCTATGAGTGATTCTATCACTTATTCTATAATTTATGTTACAATATTTAAACTTATGTTATTTTTAGGTTATAAGATAATCATTTCAATAAATAACTTATACAAATTACAGAAGCTACTCTTGAAGAACGCAGACAATATTTTTTTCTCAATGGTTTAAAAAACTGGTAACATAAATTATTGATGGTTTAATATAAAATCCATTTATTATTTATTATATTGATAATTGTTTTACAAATTTTCAAGTGTCTCAATATGATGATAAAATTGATAAGCGACTTTGTATATTGAGTAACCCACCATCCAAAATTGTTAAATCTTATAATCCATATGTGGTGAATGGTTTTCAATTTCATACACATGCATACAGAGAATAAAAAACAATGGACAGTGGAGTTTTCTTGAGAGGATCACATCACAGAGAAACTAAAGTTGACTTTTATGGAATTTTGGATGAAATTATTAAGCTGTGTTATCTAGGAAAAAATTACATAACAATGTTTAAATGTCATTTGTTGGATACTGAGGTGGGTTTGTGTGTTCATCAGACTCATGAAATCATCGATATTAAATATTAAAGTCTTCTTGCAGTAAATGAACCATTTTTACTGGCTCAATAGGCACATCAAATTTATTATGCAAAGTACTGTGCTAATTCAAGATACTTGAGCGATTGGTGGTGAATAATAAAAATGAAATATCGGGAAAATTAGTTTACTCAAACTGAATGTGGTTCTTCTGAAATGTAAGGAATTGAAATTTCACAAGATATGGCTCAAAATCCATCTAATTCACAAAGAGACATAAATATCGACGATGACACCCCAGAATTCAGGATCAATGGTGATGAAGATGTAAATGGTGTTATAAATGAATTTGAAATGACAAGAGATGCTGAAACTGAAACTCATAAGGATATTGATGATGTTGAGGAAGAAGATGAAGACATTGACATTGACAACTATGGAGAAGAGGATAAAGATGAACATTGACACTGTTAAATACTTGTAATAATCATAACTAATATATATCTATATATAATAGTTATTTTCAACTATCTGCTAACAACAATAATTTTGTGTTTCAGATGGAATCTGATATATTGCGTGTGTTGGAGGGGGATGAGCTACCTTTGGATGATGAGGATGTGGGATCAGCTGACCCTCAACCTACTGGTGGTTCAGGAGGTACGTAGAGGGGGCATAGTCTTGCATGAATGATGATTCCTGACCCAATCCCTGAGCGACAACCACATCTTGGTTTCGATCCACGCACACGAAGGTATGGTAACAAGTATATTTTAGTTAGATTTCATTAATTTATTTATATATATATTAATTGTTTGATTATTTATTCCTTTTTAACAGTTTCAGCATGTATCTATTAGATAGGGGAGTGCTATATTGCGCAATTATTTTTCTCAGCCATTGATTACATGGGAACAGATTCCTGTTGATGTGCGATGCGACATGTTCTAGAATTGGCTGGTATGTAAATAAATAATATTTATTTTGAAATTTATTTTATTAACAACTTGATATTATAAATTATTTGTTGGTTTTATGGCATCTTATCGATGATATCATGCGCGATGCTATCCACACACTAAGACATGTTTCTATGCGTGACCGTTTTCGCCCGTTTTTGCACAATTTGAGAAGGAAAACCATTAAGAAAGAAGGGGTGATAAAATTTGATGAGTCGTGTAGAGACCACTAACCAGAGTACATTTCATCTCATGTTTGGGATGGATTATTTTTATACTAGTTGAGTGGTGGATTTCAGAGCAGATCTTCAGTGGGAGGATAGAACCGGGGGGTATAGGAGGTGATGCATCGAGCTGGTAGTCGTACATTCAGTTCGCATAGACAACATCTGGTAAGTGTATTTTTTAGATATTTTATATAACTTTAAATGTAAAGAGTTTATTTTATATTTCTATAGGTATTCGAGCATCCTGATATTATGGAGTTTGACGTTTATCGGAGGATATACAATGATCTTGCCACTGGAGAGATTAGAGGCGATTTCCAACGTCAGATTGTGGTTAGTATTATTTTTTCAGTTTAACAATTAACTACATATAATTTTTTTACAATTTTAATTTTAAATTGGAATTGAAGGATTCATATGAGGCTAAGAGCTCTCAGACACAGGCTAAGGGTCAGGAAGAGATGGTTGAGTAGACAAGTGCTCACCATTTCGATGAGGCGGCATGGATGCATGTGACTCAGTATGGCTCTGAGAAGGGAAGAGTAGTTGAAATCGACTCTAATTTGACTCCTGGTACTTATTATGGTACTGCTGCGACATCGACATCCATCTAGAGAGGAGATAATGGAGAGACATCATCTTCTGGCTCACAGTATCAGGAGCAGTTGCGAGCTCAGGCTGAGCATATGGAGATTTTGTAGAAGCATCAAGAAGATTTGTGTCGGTGGCAGCAGCAGCAACACGAGGTGTAGATGCTTCGATGGCAGTAGCGACATCACGAGCAGATGGAGTACATGCTCCGTCTGACTCGTAGTTTAGGGATGGAGTTTCTTCAATCAGCTCCTCCACCCCATCCAGAAGACGACCCACAGTGTTTTTTATGTTACAAACATTTGAATTTAACATTCTAATATGAATTATTTAAATTTTCTGTCTTTTATATCGGTGAAAATATCACAAAATTTAATTTTTAATAATTTAATTTTTTGTATATTTTTTTGTGAATATTGAGAATTTTGATATTTTTTATTTTTTTATTATTTTAATAATAGTAATATTATTTTTTCATTAATAGTAATTTTATTAAATTTAATTTTTTAAAATTAATTTATTATTTTCTATGGTACCTTTTGTGATGGGGTCCTGTCAGAAATAGTCTAACTAAATATTTTTAAAACCATATTTGCGATGGTACTACTTGACCATCGAAAATAATTTGTTGCGACAGGCCTGTCGTAGAAAGTGTTATATATATATATATATATATATATATATTTTGCGACAAGACGAAAGCCCATCGAAAATAGTTTTTGCGACGAGCTCATCGTGAAAATGTTATGTATATATAATACATATAATCAGAAGTTTATTTGCGACGACTATGTTTCCCGTCGCAAATGACATTTTTTGTGACAGGCCCATCGCAAATACTTTTATTTGTGACCAAAGTTTCTACAACGGGCTATTTGCAATGGTATCCTGTCGCAAATAGGCCTTCACTGTTATTAAGAATTCTAGCAGAGAATTAGAAATCATTAAGGTCTTACATGCATTTTTTTATCAAAACCATTATTTAAATTTTGATATTCATTACTTGGAAATAGAGTTTTGGAAATTATGCATATAATTACATTTTTACATGCCCATATATACATAAAGTGTATATATGGGTTTTGCACAAAATAATCAAGGTTCATTATAATTCTGTGAGTTATGAAAATCTCTAACAAGTTATCATTTACATAATTTAAATCTACAACCAGTTGAGAATTTAATATATATATAAATATATATGTATATATATGTAACTATAAATACATATACACATAACCATATAAAAACAAAGTGTATATATGGGTTTTTACACAATTTAAACAAGGTCCATTAAATTTCTTATGATCTGGATATTTCCTGCCCTTAATCAATTACTTGATTGAAACTAAATCCATATAAAGTTTATTATATTTTTAACCATGTAAATATATACAAATTAAGGTTCTGTTATATAAACCTAATCTCATTCAAACCCAAAACTTAGTTCACATCTAACACATTGTTTAAGGTTTGGAAATCATCTTTTAAAATCATAAAACATATTGTAATTTATTACCCATGTATAATCTAAATGTAAGAAAGTGAATATTTGGTTTTGATTTAACAAGAACAGTTCAAAGAAAACTCTTGCATTATTTCTAAACCTTAATAACAATAATAATCACAATCCTCCAGATTTGTAAACGTTTAAAACAATCTGAAACTGAAATTCATATATATATTTATATATGTAAACCGTATATACATATATCTATATAAAATGGGTTTTGTAAACTAAAAACATAACATGATAATCTCTTTCACAAATTACCAAAACAACAAAGGTCTTATCGGAAGCTTTAAAATAGGAGAGAGTGAGTATATATATATATATAAAACCATATATAAAAAAATATATATACCAGGGTTTTGTAAATTAGAAACTAATGAACACTTAATACTTTACAAATCTTATTAATCTCTAAACAGGAGGAAAAAGAGAAGGTAAGGGTCTTAATATAGTTGATGAAATTCGTGTATATATACTTGTATATATATATATATAACTTGTATACATACCTATATATATATACTGGTTTGCATAAAAATAGAATAAAATAAAAAGGAAAACCCCCTTACCTAGACTGTTAGAAGTGGATGAAGGAGAGGAGAAGTTTGCTGGAGATCTTGGAGAGTTTGAGGGAGAGAAGGAGGAGATGAACCCGTAGGGTTCACTTGCATGGAGGGGGTATTTTAAAAGGACCAAAAAGCCTCGGTTAAAAACAGGGACCCTACGCTTGACTACCAAAGGAGAAGACAAGCCTCCGAGTTAAAGAAACCCAAAGATACGATAATGCATAATTTTATATATACGTATATATAAATCTTACCCGAGACGGTGATCCTCATTTGGAGAAAAAAAGAAAGGTAGTGGGGTATGATCGTGGAAAGGTGAGGCTGAAGAGGACCTTTGGAAGGTTATGGGTGAGAATGGGCCGAAGAGGAGCAGTGGAGAGGGAGAGGGGATGACAGAGATGGCCACTTGTTCGGTCTTGCAGAGGAAGAAGATGACGCGGAGGAAAGCTGGATGGCCAAGATCATCCCTTGCTAGATCAAACGACCGTGGGTAGAGTGGGAGTTAGATCTATCGTTTAAAAAGATTAGATGGTCGGTATTTGATCCCATGGGAGATTGATGGTGATTGGGGAATACGGGGCGTTCGCGTGGCTACGATCACGCGAATGGCTGAGATCTGATGCAAGATGCGATGGACGACCTAGATCATGCGTCACCATTTTTTCGCTATCCCACATTGAAATGGGATGAGATTTGGGCGTGGCTTATAAGCCTCAACACTCTATCTTCACTCTGATGACACAATCACACACGAGAAGGGGCCTTATACATGGGCCCCTATGGGCCTTGGCCCACCCTTACACTCCATACACCGCGAGCCTTAGACACGGGCCTGTGCGTGCATGCTGGTACCTAGCGCGATCTATGCTCGGGCTATGGCTCTCCTCTAAGCATGTACTCGGAACCCTGAGACAACCCTGGTCGCCACCTTGGGTGTCTTGGGGGACTGTCCTTGACCTTAAGGGCTTGGCCATCAAGGCTGCCCTCAGTTGGCTAGTTTCCCTTAATTTTTTATTAAAAATTTAGATAAACATTTTAAAATATCATTTACGCTTGAAATCAATATGTACATAAACATATATGTTATTTAAAATAGTAAGTATTTATAGACATAAGTTTAAAATAATTAATGAAAACATTAATTATTGAATTCATTCCTATTAGACTATTCAAAAGTGTAATGGTTGTATAAAACTAGTGTTCATAGTTCCAAATATAAAAATTTAGATAAACATTTTAAAATATCATTTACATTTGAAAAAAATATGTACATAAACATATATGTTATTTAAAATAGTAAGTATTTATAATCATAAGTCTAAAAAAATTAATAAAAACATTATTTATTGAATTCACTCCTATTAAACTATTCAAAAGTTTAATGGCCTTATAAAACTACGGTTTATATTTCGAAATATAAAATACCTCTAAGTTGAAAACATAGTTTCATTTAGTTAAAAATATAACATTAGGGTTTTTAAAGCATTATTAAAAATACATCTTTGAAATACTTATTAAAGTTATATTGGTTCCATACTTATAAAATACCCTCTTTAGGAGTTATAACCTTTATATTATTTAAAAGATATTTTAAATTACTATGTTTTGAACTATATAAATAAACATTAGGATTTGTGAAAACAACTAGTTTTGTAAAAATATTCTTTTATTTTAAGAGTATGTAATTTAAATACATAATTTTAAAACATAAAATAAAATTATTAAAGAATTATAAAAACCAAATTTTTATAAAGAAGATAAACTTCATTACTTTAAAACCCAACAGTTATGAAATTTAAAGACTCCACCAGCTATAATTATAGTCGTTGAGCTTCCAATAGCTACATGAGGTAACGATCGAATAGGTTCCCTATAAAACCAAGACTTGTGGGTGTCTTAAGATTAAGGTAACTGAATAAGAAGAAGAATAAGAAGAAGAAAATGGTTCTTATCATACCGTTGATGCTCAGCATAGCCGCTATGGCTTTGGTTGTTATCATGTTTATTATGGCGGATGCTAAGGACCCCCATTATCTTCTCAGGGTTATCATTATTTTCAGTTATCTCCCTATAATTCTAATAGGGTTCTTAATAGGTGTATTTGGTTAGTTTTATTTCCCTATTAATTTCTGTTTATTATAACGGCTACTGTGTTCTTTAATTGAATAAAACTCCTTGCATCCATTTCATGTGGCTATTCTATTGTAGTATATTATTATTTGTTATAAGAGATAAGTTTTCTTGTGTAAAAGATGATAATAAAACATGTAAATTATCATTACATGCAATACTAGTTCTTGGGGTGTTGTAAACTTCATATTTCTATGTCCCACTTTTGAAGAGTAAGTTTTATTAAACCTTTTACAAGATTGGTTTTTATATAATAGTAATTTCTAATTGTCAAACAATTTTTTCCAAGAGAAATTTCCAATTTTGAGGATGTAATTTATTAATGGAGGGAAGATTTTAACACCATGAGAATTTACAATATATTTATTTTGAATAAATTTATCCTATTTGAAAACTTTTGATCCATTCGAACCTAGTATTTTAAAATAATCCCATTATGTTCAATAGTATATTTTACACACAACATTAAGCTTAAATGACCCGTGAAATATATTATTTAAAAATGACCATTATAAAATATCCATTAAAATGGATGGCATGATTTGAACTAATCAAATTATGAAAATTATTTGGTTTAAAAATTTATAAAATAAATTCATTAGTAATTAATTGATTGGAAATAAAAATAAAAAAATTTTAAAGTAAAAGAAATATTTTTATGAAAAACTATTTTAATTCCCACAATTTTTTTATCTTAATAAATTAAATTATTCACTATTGGATAATGATTATATTGAGATATATATATATATATATATATAATCCATTTTTTTCATTCATCTAATGTTTTTTTTCTAATCATGATATAATAATAAACCCCATTTTATGCTTAAAAGCAATGATTTTCTAAAAACTAGGTTCATTTCATTTTGAATAATTATTTTAAAATAATAAATTTATTATTTTTTGAATTTTTTTTTAAAAAAGAATTTTTTTTGAAATTATCATTTCAGAATTATCTTATAGTGAGTTTTTGAGAATTTTTATAAAATACTGTTTTTATGAATATTGAAAAGTACTAATTTTTATTGAAAACTGCTTCATTATTTAAAGAATTTAAAAAGATAATTTTTGTTTCAAATTATTTTAATATTAAAATAACATCAATTATATCATAATTAATCCAATTTATTTCATTATAATTAATTATATCTTTAATTTTAATATATAAATTGTTTTATACTTTTGAAAACAGTTTCTTTGGAAAATCATTTTTTCATCACATATATGGGTTTAAATCTAAATTAAATTATTATAGTTATATGAATTTACAATGATACATGCCATTCATGTGATATACAAACCCGTGTTATATAGATAAGGCACTGGATCTTTCGAGTAACAATGGTGAGATAGAATATTAGGGAAAAAGGAAAGAAGAAACAAGTCTCTAATATAACCAAAACATGACATAAAATTAGACTCATAATGAGAAAAATAAAGTATACTAAAAATATCCATAAAATACAATAAAAAGGGATAAATTAAAAAAAATATTAATCGTACATGACCAATAAGTCTCTATATGACAAACCATCACCTCCAAACCAACCTGAATCGTAGGGCGTGACAATAAGAGAATCTAGAATGCTACAAGATGCCCTTTTCTTTACCAAGATACTGCAATAAAACATCTACAACTGCCAAATAAAAAATTTGGGTGTGGTAAAATCCTATTAGGATACCAACATAGAGTGCATATATGGTCTAATGTCTTGAATTCATTAGTTCTGTCTTAAAAATAGTTTTTTAATGAATTTTATTAAATCCAAACCAATTTTCAAATCATTTTTATTTTGTTTTCATAAAATATTTTCATATTGAAAAAACTAGGAATATAAAAAGTTTAAGTGATAAAACTATAAATAACATACACACACCATAAGGTAAGAGAGTAAACACATATCCACTAAATAATCCATCTTGTGATGAAATGTGATACAATCCAATGTCAATAAAAAAATGTGAGAAATTATCCATGGAAGAAACAATCGTGTGATAAATAAAATAATGACATAGTACTAATTTTTTGGGCTTACATCCTATTGGAATATATCCTAGAAATATTAGATCCTAAACTCAGCATAAGTTAGTACCAACTGATATTATGTCATCTCACTGTTTGTCGATATCCCAAACTAACCCATAATAGTTCCACTCTCACTAAGGATAACCATGTAAATTTCCCAATGCAACCAAGGTTTATAAAGTACCATTTGTCAAAATCCTTTTTAAAACCATACTCATAATTTTATAATACATTTTCAATGATAAAACAATATAATTCATTGTTTGAAAACCCATTTCTTAATCAAGACCACCACTCAAGCATCTAAATAAAAACTTAGTGTTAAAAAATAAGTTTTTAGAGAAACACACCTTAAAATTTATTCCATTCCATGAAATCACTTAAATAAATAAATATAATAAATTAATTTAATAAACCAAATTATTTTTTAAATAATTATTATAAATTCATTGAATTTACCCTTTATATAGAAACACTTACCTTAAAATAGAGGAAGCACAAACCAACATAAAAAACGTAGACTAGGGAATGATAGAATAGGTCCTCATGAACCTATATCCATAAAAAACAACATCAAACCTCTGTCAAACCCCTTATATAGGCCATACACAACCCCTTGGGGTTCAATAAGATGAGAGGAGGAGAGATCTAATAAGTATCTACAAAGAAGATGATAAACCAGATCAAAATCACAACATACCTCTATGTGATCCATCAAGAATGAATTAATTAAACCTAAATTAAAAGGGGATAGACCTAAAAAGAAATGGGGAAGGGTTTTTATGAGCTAAAAAGATATTAGGGGGTGTTTAGGCTTAATACCAAACAATGGAAAAAGCGTAAAATCCAATTTTTAATAGTTTACAAGAGGATCACACAATTTCTTGGAGGACAGAACATGGTTAAAATAACCATGCACCTTAACTATGAACCACTACATTCCATTATGTATGGGTTTATGGTTTGGAATCATGGTTAGTTTATCTATATACCATCCATGTAATTACCACAATCCAAAGGGTTCTAATTTTCACTAGAGGCTGAATAATTTCTCTAACCATGTATAAACCATGAAAACCACCACTGAAACCTCATAGAGGCATACCCTATGGTTACCAAATGGTTCAACTAAATGTGAATCTTAAAAGTCTTCAATTCCATTTTTTTTCCAAAAAACAAAATTTTCTTCTCTTGGTCCCCCAAAACATACCATGCCCCAAAAGATAAAAACCAAAGAAAAATTAAACCGTACCTATAACCCAGAGGGAATCACAATTATCTCCACTATAAGTATTTTTTAAAAAATATTTTTATAAAGATACTAGATCCAATAATAGAGAGAAAAAACTGTCACCTCATTAGCGATTCCTACTCTTACATTTCATGGCTATCACATATACACTGCCACAATACCTAGACTAATGGAATTTATTACCGTATATTACCTTATATTGGTGATACATAATCTGAATTGGTAGCTCAAAAACTATGTTATCGGGCTCCAGATAAACATCCTACCATCCAATCACATGAGAAGGATCTAGTTTATACCTATTTATTTGGTAATCATGAAACACATCTTGAAAAAAAATCAAAAAAGGAGGTATGTCCAACTAATATACCACATTTTCGTGTCACTCCACGATCTTAAAGTGGCCAACATACTTTTCTTCCAAAATACAATTCATACCCAAGATCAATTTTTTGACGAAACTCTTCCGTATCAACTATACGTTTTTCATCATCTCCTAAACGTGACTCATTCTGAACAAAGACCACTCACCCAAATTGGTACAACATAAGGAATATTTAAATGGACACCCATAAAAAACATCAAATAGAACCATATTTATTAAATCATAATAACTATTATTGTGGGAAAACTAGATTAGAATAAAATGATATTCCCAAGATCCACCAAAATCAATTACGCGAGCCTAGAGCATTTTCTTTAAGAACCCGGATAACTCTCTGTCTATCCATCCATCTGTAAATGATAATCCATTATATATTTCAACTAAGAACCCATCACCTCATAAAAACAATTCCAAAACCTAGATGTTAACCTCAAGATCCAATCCGATACAACTATAGAGGGAGCCCCAATAAGTCTCAAAATATCTTGGACATACAAGTCCCAAAGATACTCCTCATACACTATCTCCTTGAATGGAAATAAATGATCCAATTTCATAACTTGATCAATGATCTTCTAAACAAAATCATTCCCACTAGGTGTCCATGAAAAACCAATTATAAATACTATAGAAATATCATCCCATATCCATACCAAAATGGGTTAAGGGTGTAATGAACCAACATGTATCTAGTGTTCTGATATAATTTTCTTACAAGTGAGACAACGAAAAAAATAAAACTAAAATCAACCAAATTATCCCTTTCCACTGATATCGATGTGTCAATTCAAGATAAATATTGATTACTCAATGCGTTTATGGACCAAAAATGGCCGATGTCCACTATCAATTAACTTATATCTCATAGAAATCATAACAACCAACCTACTACAGATGAAAAATCTCCACTGGGAGACCAAGACCACTCACGTGAGTTATCCCCACCATATAATATTTCACTAAAGCATTGAAATAAGGTGTATTTCACCTACTTTTTCCGAAATTTATCATAAAAGATTATTAATATTTCATTAAATCCAAGAGCAACTGTCTACCAACATCTTGAACTCCCAAGATCATATCACCAAATAAACACTTTATATATCACTTCTCAACTGATTACTTCATGGAATGTGTCAGTAATTTTCTTCTCAATGAATCAAAAAATGGAATCTCTTTCATAAGAGTGTACATAATATCAAAATAAGAAATTTGAAGATACTACACTAAGCGTCTCTTGTGCAAGTTCAGATCCCTCTTAATGAAAATATATTTCATGATCTTATGATTAGAATGCATTGTAAGCATATAATAAGAGAGATAATTTCATAATGTTTTGAGTTAATTCATAATTTATATCAACTCAAGATCATGGGTATGGTAGTGTTTCTTATGAGGGTGTAACTGGAAAGATCCATAGACTCCCACCTCTTTCCCCTACATCAAGACACAACCAAAAACCATACTAGAAGCATTGTAGAAAACATCATTACCTCAAACCCATTTTTAGAAGAAAAAAACTGGGGCTGAAGTCAGCCTCACATTCATATCCTCAAAATATCTCTGAACCTTTTCATTCCATTCAATATTTATAGCATTACAGGTTAAATCTGTCATCGTAATTGTGATCTTAGAGAAATGATGAACAAAATGTCTATAGTAATCGGCCGAACCGAAGAATATCTAGATCTCAAAAACATTTTTGGGATGCGCCCAAGACAAATCTACATGTATCTTATTAGGATCTATTAAGATTACCCTCTAAGATATCACATGCCACATAAAATTTCCTTCCCAAATCCGGAAATTACATTTAGAAATATTTTAATATAGATGATGTTCTTCTAATTTTTATATAATGATATCAAAATGTTTCATATGCTTCTCCTATGTATTGGCGTACAACAAAATATCCTACATGAACAAAGCTAAAAAATATTCCAAGAATTTATGAATGATTTAGTTAATCAAATCCAAATATACTACATGATTTTTGGTGAGAATGAATAGCTTAAACAAAAACATAAATTTCCTATAAAGTCTCTTAAAAATTGTATTAGGTATATCCTCTTCTTGGAATCTCAACTGGTTGTTACCTGACTAAATTTCAATATTTTAAAACCAATATTCCCCTCTATTCTAGTAAAAAAGACCATCAATCCTTGGAAGATGGCATTTTTTTCTTAAGGGTCACCCGATTCAACTTTCAATAATCAATGAAAAGTACGAGACTTATTTTTTTCTTTGAAGAAAATAGGATCAGAAAAACCCAAGGTTAAATGTTGGTTTGAATAAATCCACTATCCTCTATATCCTAAAGCTAGAATTTTAGTTCCACCAACTTAGTAGATTCCATTTGATAAGCTGGCATAGAAATGAGAATTGTACCAGAGATTGGGTCAATAGAAAACTAAACCTTTATCTATAGTGGTAAACCATAAAAAATCATCTAAAAATATATCATGATAAGGAAACATACCATTCATGTAATATACCAACCCGAGTTAACAATAAAAGGCACCCGAGATGTCCCGTTATGTTGGTGAGGTACAACAGGGGAGAACAGGAAAGAAAAAAAATATTGAATATAAAAAAATAGGATATACAACTATATTGAAAAGTGAAAAATAAAAGATACAAACAAGATCCATAAAATCCAATAAAAATAGGATAAAATAAAAAATATTAATCAGAAAAGACCAATAAGTCTCTATGTGATCAACGATCACCTCTAAACCATCCCGAACTGAAGGACGTGATAACAAGAGAAGACAACATGTTACAAGATGCCCTTCCCTTTACATAGATCCCAGAATACAACATTTACAACCACCCAAAGTAAAAATTATACTGTGATAAAAATTCCAAGTATGATACCTATATATTGTCTATACAAGGTCTAATATGATGAATTCAATAGTTATAGGTAAAAAAAAACAGTTTTATAAGGAATTTTCATAAATCAAAACCCATATAAAAATTATTTTCCTTTGTTTTTCATAAAATACATTCATATTCAATAAAAGAGGAATATGGAAATTATTATTTATATAACTATAAATACCATCTACACACTATAATGGAAGCAAGTAAACACATATCCATGAAATAATCCATCATGTGAAGCAATGTGATATAATCCCCTTTGAATAAAAAACATGAAAAACTATGCATGAAAAAAATCAAGCGATAAAAAAATGAAAAATCACTCCATTTTTGGGATTAGTGCCTTTTTTAAAGATGTACTAGATATATTAGAGGCTAAACATGTCATAATTTGGTACCAACTGATATCGAGCCATGTCAAAGTCTGTTGAAATCACAAAAAAACCCTTAATAGTTCCATATTCACTAAGCTTACCCATGTACATTTCTAAATGCACCCAATGTTCCCATGATTCCAATTGTAAAAAATATTTTATAAAACCATTTTCAAAATTCTAGAAAACATTTTCAAATCCAAGACAATCACTTTCAATTTTTGAAACCCATTTGCAAAAAAAAAACCACAACCAAAGCATTTAAAAATACCCTTGGTGTGAAAGGAACCAGTTTTTAAAGGAAAAACTTTCAAAAAAATTTACCTTCCCAAGAAATAAATAACATCTCTAAATAACTTTAATTAAATGAATAAAAAAATTATTTTTAAAATAATGAAAATAAATTCATATAATTAAATAATTTTATCGAAACTACTACATCAAAATGGAGGACACATACACCTTCATAAAAAAAGAGAGACCAGGGAAGGATAGGTTGGGTTCTTATGACTGTAGATGCATCATAAAAAACATAAAACCTATGTGAAACCCCTTAAATATGGCATACACAGACTTTTTGGGTTCTATTAGATGAGAGGATAAGAGATGTAATAAAGATATACAAATAGGAGGATAAATCTGATAAAAATCAAAATATACCGCAGTGAAATCCATCAATACATAAAGATTTCCATCTAGAATATAAGTGGAGATACCTCCAGAAAATTGATAAAGGGTTTGGATAAGGAAAAATGAGATTAGGTGGTGTTTAGGCTTAAAATCGACCAATCAAAAAAGGGTAAAATATCATTTTTAAGGGTTTAGAAAAGGGTCAAACATTTTCTTAGGGGATTCCACATGGTTAAACTAACCGTACACCTTAAATATGTAACCCTACTATTCATTATGGATATATTCATTGTTTGGATTCGCGATTATTTTATCCATGTAAAATTTTGTAACTCCCTCTTTCCTAAGGGTGCATGGTTTTCATTAGAGACCGAACTGTTTCTCTAACCATGGGAAGACTGTGAAAACAACCACTAGAACCTCATAGAGGCATAAAACATGGTTAAAAAACTATTAAACTATCTGTGCACCATAACTGTATGACTTTAGAGTTTTATCAAAATACCCTTTGTTCAACCTTCTATCCCCCAAACTTCTCATTCCCCAAAAGAGAAAAACTGAGTCTCAATTAAATAATATGCATAACCCAAATGGAATCATAATTCAACCCAAAATAAGAACTTTTTCCATAGAAAATTTTCAATATCCTGGATCAACAAAGAAATAAGTACACTACTCCCAAATCAGTGATTACTTCTCCCACTTCTCATCATTATCCCATCTACACTGCCACAACACCCAGACCAATATAATAATTTTACCACACAATACCCTATCCTGGAGATCCATAATATGAAATGGAATCTCAAAAACTATGGTATCATTCTCTAGATCAACACCCTCATAAAATCACATTGGAATGTCCCATTTTATGCCTCCTTTGTACGGATTCATCAGGAACATCATGGATTAAAGAGAAATGAGGCGGTATGTCCAATCGATATGACATATTTCCAAGTAACTCCAGGATCTTAAAGGGGAAACATACCTCAGTTCCCACATACCCTACTTTCCCAACTGATGATGTCCTAAGATAGTTGAAACATTAAAAAAACCAATAACCAACCAAAAACTCTAGCATCTAATCAAAAAAATCCCCATAATATTTCTTATGGCTCTATGATATGAACAAACTCTTCTCTATCAATTGCACGTTTTCCATCATCTCTTGAATGATAATCGGTCTGAAAAAGGACCAATCTCCCAACTCTACCCAACATAAGGGATATCTACATGTCCACCCATAAAAATCTTCAAAGGGAACCATCTTTTTCGAATATTTATAACTATTGTAATGAAAAAATATGAATAGAGGAAAATTCTTTTCCCAAGATCCACCAAAATCAAGAACGCAATTCTAGATCATATCTTTAAGAACCTAGATAACTCTCCCTATATGGTCATCCATCTAAAAACTATAATAATTAATTTATTTATACTAGTAAACCATCAGTTCTTAAAATTTTTTTCCAAAACATAGATGTAAATCATATTTCCCTATATGATATAATCATAGATGGAACCCCATGATGTCTCACAATATCTCAGATGTACAAGTACCCAAAATGTCGCACTATAATCATCCCTTGATAGGAAATAAATGATCCAATTGTTGTGTACCAGGATGGTGTAGCAAAAGCTGGTGCGCCGGGAAATTAAAATTTTCCTCTTTACTGGAGTGACATAACCCTGTCAACCCCTGTGATCTTGTCCCGGTTTAGTCTGAGGATCAAGCAAGATTTAACCAGAGAACAAAAATAAATTAAGCATGTACCTTGTTCAGAATTAGCGTGTGAAAGTCCACCACTGGATGCTGGCGATCGTTGCTCAAAGACTCCAATTTCGGATCCCTCTAGATCATCCACACACGACTCTCGAATCTACTCACGCACCATTCGTCATGATCAGGGTGCTAGAGCAGATCTTCGACGATCACTTCAGTGCAACGATGATCACTTCAAAGGAAGAAACATCAATCTGAGAAGGATGAACATGAAGATCTTCCTTCACTTGAGAGTCTCTCTCTCTAAATTCTATGAGGAGACTGATTATCTAAATCTTTACACATGAATATAATCCATGGGAGAGACTCTCTCTCACTTATATAGTGAGTGTTTAAAACATGCGGTATAGGTTCCTGGCCCCCGTGTAATAGACGTCTGCTATATAAGTGATATAAATAATTATTTATGACAAATAAAATTATGCCATTAATTATATTTACAATTTAGTACTTACTTGTAATATATAAATATATTACATGATAAATTTGAGTCTTTAACTCGACTCATTCCTCCTGCTAATATTAAATGAACCTAGGATATTTAAATCCTTTGGAATAATATTAATACTTATATTTACTATATAACTTGTAAATACAAGTTATAAATAAATTCAAATAATTATTATAAACTTGAATAATTAATGAATTTATTTATTCTTTGGTGATCCATAGAACTTGGATAGTTCCTAGACTCTTTTATGGGGACCACCAATTTATAAATTCATATTCCTAGAATAGAGCATATTCTTAAGGTGCTATTGTGTGTGACCCTCTAGGCCCTGATCTCAACAGTTGGGAATAATACCACCGACCTAGAGTGGGGTCTAGCAACCCATAGAGGCCCCTATAGAGACAAGGCAAAGTCAAAGAAATGACTACCTTCCTACGAACACAGTCTGTGTAATATAATCTCTTCGTCATCGATATCTCAATAAAAGAGAATTCATACTAGTGTCATCATTCTTTATTTTGTTTATTTTGTTTGTTGATTTGTCTGTACAGTCTTACCTTCGACTACCATGTCCATGGATTTTTTTAAGTTGCAACCATCCTAATCAACCAGGCCCGAGATATATCTTCTTGAACTCGGAAGTGACAAATCCTTTCTCTATCATTCAATCAATGCCATGCCATTAATGACATACCTGATACAAACTACCTCACCATAACTTTTTCTCCATGGTTTTCGCCTTATATAAAATGTACGTAATTAAATGACATTCATTGATAATGATCTCAAGTCAGGAGACTGTTACACATGTCCATAGATAGTAATGACCAATGTCACCTAAAACATGTGGAGTTTTTATTAAGTGGGTTTGTCCTCATGATCTCAATTACTAGAGATCATCAAGTGCGAACTTCCTGAGAAGATGATTCAATGCTTATGATCCCCCAGCACCTAATGGTCACACATCATTTGTGTCCTTTCAGAATGATGTAAATTGAACATAGGACATTACTTTACAATTAATTTCATGGAATCTCAGTGTTCCCATTATAGCTTGGGACCTACTATAACCATTTGATGCGACAAGTAATCTAAGGACATTGCCTTAAACAAAGTGGATAAAGAAGTATCTATACTATCATGTCAATATAAACACATGTATAAAAACAAAATGAATACATGTAACAGTAATCAAAGTACAATACAATTTGTGTCTAGGGCACCCACATTCAACAATCCCACTTGCACTGGAGCCAACTGCTAAAAATTTTCAATCCGCTAGCTCTCACATGTGAATCATGCTTTTGCTGAGAAATGGATTTAGTCCGGGGGTCTGCCACATTTTCCTCTATGGCTACTCTGCTAACTGTCACTTCACCCCTTTGAGTAAAATCCCTCAAGAGGTGAAACTTCTGAAGAATATGCTTTGTCCTCTTGTGAGACCTAGGCTCCTTGGCAAGAACCACTACAGAAGTATTATCACAATAAACTAGAATAGGGTCTACACTACTAGGTACAAGACCAATGTTTGAGATAAAGATACGTATCCATACTTCTTCCTTTGCTTCATCGAAAGCTGTAATATATTTGAATTCTGCTGTAGAATCAGCAACCATAGCTTTCTTTGAGCTTCTCCAGCTCACTGCACCACCATTCAGGCAAAAGATGTATCCGGACTGTGATTTCATATCATTATGATCTTCCTGGAAACTATCATCAGTGTATCCCTTCACAACTAGTTCCTCATCCCCTCTATACACTAGGATCATATCCTTAGTATGCCTTAAGTACTTTAGGATAGTTTTAACAGCTGTCCAGTGTAGCTCTCCTGGATTTTCTTGATATCTACCCACCATACTTTACGAAAAGGAAACATCAAACCTAGTACATAGCATAATATACATGATATAACCCACTATCGAAGCACAAGGGACTCTACTCATTATTTCAATCTCCTGTGTTTGTGGACACATTTTCTTGGACAGATTTACACCATGTGACATATGCAACAATCCTCTCTTGGATTGTTACATATTGTACCATTTGAGTACCTTGTCAATATATGTACTTTGACTTAGGCCAAGAAACCTTTGAGATCTATATCAATAGATATTGATCCCTATAATGTAGGATACTTCACCTAAGTATTTCATGGAGAAGCATTCAATTAACCATGTCTTAACAGACTGTAAGACTTTCACCTTATTTCCCATAATTAATATGTCATAAAAATATAATACTAAGAAAATGATAGAATTTCATTCAACCTTTTTATATACACAAGGTTCACTTTCATTTTTGAAAAAACCAAAATCTCTTATGGCCTCATCAAAGTGAACATTCCATGATCTTGATTCCTACTTCAATCCATAAATGGATCTCTACAACTTGCTTACTGTATTGGAATTATTTGACTTAAAAAACCCTTCGGGTTGAGTCATATAGACATCTCCAACCAACTTCCCATTTAGAAAAGTAGTTTTGACAACCATTTTCCAAATTTCATAATCATGAAAGGCTGCTATCACAAGAAATATTATGATGGATTTAAGAATTGCTACTAGTGAGAAAGATTCATCATAGTCAATGCCTTGACGTTGTCTGAAACCCTTTGCAACCAGTCTTTCTTTAAAGGCATTAACCTTACCATCCATGTCCATATTTTTCTGGAATACCCATTTGCATCCAATGGGCTTTACATCAGTTGGAGGGTCTACCAAAATCCAAACATGATTTTGGTACATGGAATCCATCTCAGAATTCATGTCTTCTTGCAATTTAACAGCTTCTTTACCTTTTACTGCTTCCTTGTAGGTTAGAGGTTCATCATATTCAAGGAATATTGTGTCACCTGACTCGGTGACAAGAAAACCATAATGCTCTGGTTCTCTAACCTATCATATAGACCTACGCAGTATCTGTGTCTCAGGAACAATTTCTTCTTCCACTTGCTCTTGTGGAGATTGTTCCTCTACCAACTCTTGTGCATCTGGAGCATTAACGTCATCAAAGTCAATCTTGCTACCACTATTTCTAATATAAATGTGGCATATCTTTCCACAATAAATTTTCTATCTATGGGGTTATATAGGTAGTATCCTCTAGTTTCCTTAGGATAACCTATAAAGATGCACTTAGTGCTTCTGATTGATAATCTGTCACTTGGTAAAGTCTTGACAAATGCCTCGCACCCCCACACATGCATGTGTGTCAGATTGGGTTTCTTTACATACCATAACTGATATGGAATCCCATCTGCAACTTTAGTTGGTACTCATTTATGGGTATATGTTGTTGTCTGCAAGGCATATCCCAAAAAGGATAATGGAAGTGTTGTATGACTCATCATTGATCTGAACATGTCAAGAAAGGTCCTATTCATCCTTTCACTAACACCATTCTATTGTGGTGTATAAGGAGAAGTGAGTTGGGATACTATCACACACTCCTTCAAGTGATCAATGAAAGCTTGGTTAAGATATTCTCCACCTTGGTCTGAGTTAAGTGCATTTATCTTCTTACCAAGTTGGTTTTCTGCTTCATTTTGTTATTCCTTAAAGAAACGAAAGGAATCTAACTTATACCACATTAAGTAGATATATCCATACCTACTATAATCATTGGTAAAAGTAATAAAGTATATAAAACCACCCCTTGCCTCTACTGGAAATGGACCACATACATTGGTATGTATTAATTCCAACACTCCATTGGCTCTTTCTCCCTTTCCTGAGAAAGGAGCTTTGGTCATCTTTCCTTGTAAACAAGCTTGACATACATCTAAGGGTTCTAACTATACCGAGTATAGATACCCTTGTTGATGTAATCTTCGTAATATCTTCTCATTTACATGACCAAGAATGAAGTTCCATAGGATGGTGTTATTTAAGTCATGTTGGCTGTTTTTTTCATTGATTGCCATTAATGAGTTTTCTAGTTCTAGAATATATAAACCATTGTTATGATGTGTCATACCATAACATATTTTATCCCTATAAAAGATAAAAATTTTATTTCTAAAATTGAAATAAAAAACCATAGTGTTTAATATTGACAGAGAGATAATGTTCCTCATAACATATGATACATAATAGCAATTGTTTGAAACAAGAACCAAACCAGTTGTTAAGTCAAGTGATAGTCTCCCACAGCCAAGACCACCAGAATTACACCATTTTCAGCTCATAGATCCACTTGACCTTTTGATATCTTCTTAAACCTACTTGGTTCCTGTATATGTATACAAATGTATGAGTCATATGCTGTATCCAATACCCAACTTGTAGCTAAAGATAGATTGCATTCAATGAAAAAAATACCTGAAGTAGAAGCATCAACTTGCTTCTTCTTCCCAACTCTGCAATTCTTCTTCCAGTGTCCTTTCTTTCCACATCCAAAGCAGACAACTTCCTTCTCATTACTTTGCCTCTGAATATTTGGATTCTTTGCAGGATGATGCATTGGTGTCTTTGGCCTTGACTTGGCTTTAAACCCCTTTGACTTTCCATTGTTTTTCTTGTTCACTATAAGGATTGTTGAATTGGTGTTTTTCAGGTCCTTATCAGATTAGAAAACAAAAGCCAAGAGATCCGGGAGAGACTTTGTCATATCATTCATATCATAATTGACAATGAAATTCGAGAATCTTGACGGTAAAGAGGCAATAATGAGATCCACTGCTAGTTCTTGGTTCAGTTTGAACTCAAGGGATTCAAGCCTCTCAAGATACCCAATCATCTTGAGTATGTGAGGATCGGCTAGGTGCCCCTCTAGTAGCCTGCACTTATAATGCGCACTTGATATCTCATACTTTTCTTGCCAGACCCTCTCCTCATATAGTTCTGGGAGATGTGAAAACATCTTGTAGGCATCCTCTCCATCATGCATTTTTTTTTGAAATTTGATAGACATGGATGACAACATGATGCATTGTACATCAAGCGCATCGTCTACATGCTTTCTATATTTATCTTTTTGTGTCTTGCTTGATCCTTGAGGAGGCTCAGAAGTAATTGTGTATTCCAAAACATATAACTTCATTTCTTGGTGTAGTACCATGCGCAAGCGCCTGTACAACTCCTGGAAGTTATTTTCGGTCAGGATATTTTCTTTATCCAAGATTGATCATAGTGATAAAGTACTTGTGGTGTTGGTGATTTACATTTTTAATCTACATCAGATAAAAATTTAGCAGTTAGTACTTTGTCTTCATTACCGTTTGACATTTTTTGACTAATAAATTATTATATCATTTAATGTCTCCCAATATTTTAACGAATCTTAATAGCCATCACTATTAGATTTAGAATACTCTATCACTTGAGCATTATAGTGGCAAGGATCCTCGAAACCTCCCTCGTAGTCTACAAGCTAGGGCTACGCCACTACTTGGAGGGTTTCAGGGTAGGCGCTATGTTGGCCAACCGGTTGTTCTTGTGGTTCCTTGTTTTGTTGAGTAACGTCCCAGCTTTTGGAATCTGAACTTTATTCTATTAACCTCTTGCCTCTAAAGTGATATCAAGTTAGCTAAGACAAATCCTTGACTACTCACTTTAGTTAAGTCAACACATTTCTCTCATGAAAATGCCCCGGTAGTAAGAGGAAATCTCCAATAAGGCTGACAAGAACCCAAACAACCAGTTTTGTTTAGATGTGAGAAATGGAAGGCATTATAGACTTAATATATCTTTAAGGGATTTTTAATATTAATTGATGAATATAATCCTTTCCTATTTATTATGTTTAAACTGGGTTGTCACACTCACAACTGAACATGCAATAGAATATTATTCGTCACATCTTTATGCATTTTATCTTGTTTACTATTCTATGTCATCACAAAATAATCATGAAGACATATAAAATAATAAACTATGCATAAAGTAAATCATGCATTCTGACTGGTCTTGAGCATTCTATAATGATCAATCGATAACTGATCAATTATCACCTAGGGGCACCCATACCAGAGTCGATACATGAATCGTGTTGCTGCTTGCCCCAGTGAAAAGTGCCCAACTCTTGTCTGGACTACCACCTCATCATGGTGGGGTCTGCCTCTTGGATCTTCACCATATAGTTAAAAATATACTCGCACGTAGGTGAGGGGGTCTGGGGTACAATATCCAACTAGTTCAATGGACGCGAAGGCCCTTATACATATTTGAATTAAAAGACGATTCATAGTCCATCATTTATCTAATTAAATACTAAAATCATCACACGCATTGAATAAATAAATAAATAAATAAATAAATGCCAGACATACACAGTTCGTCCACCTGCTCAAGACCAATCGGGGTAAATGCGCAATAAAATTAAATTGTAATAAATTTAAATAATGTGAGGGTGTTATAATAAATTAAATGAATTTGATTAAATTGAAGTAATTTATTTTTATCGGTTCAATTTGTTTAATTTAATTTTAATTCCAAAAATTAAATTAGAACATCAATTTAATTCTAAACTTAAATTAAATTAATATTATGGATTAAAATAATTTAAACCCCTAAATGAATTCCAATTAATTTAATTTAAAAAACAAAATTAATTAAAATTAATTCAATGTAGGGTTACCTCTAGCCGGAGAGGAGTCCGGCAGTACTGCCTACCGCCGCGGGATGTCATCCTCGAACATGGTACTATGGATTGACCGTGACTTCACCGCAATATGCCCGCGGTGTGACCGCGGCGGGACCGCGGCGTGACCGCCGCGTGACCGCGGCGTGACCGTGGCGTGACCGCGGTGTGACCGTGGCATCCAACGACTCCTGTGATGGTTTCATCTTTTAGAGTGGTCCGAGGGTAGTGGGAGGAGGCTGAGAAAGAAGCCGGCCAGCCATATGGCCGGTATCCTGCTGCTCCAGCGAGCCGGCGAGGTGGCTGCCCGCTCTGGGATGGCCTGGATAGCGTGGCGTGGCCCGTCCAGTGAGCTCGGGGTGGCCGACAGGAGGCGGTCTGGCGTAGGGTTCCGTAGTGGGCTCGGGGCGACCGATTGGAGCCGGTCTGGCATGGAAGAGAGGCCGACGCAGGCTCGGGGTAGCCGGGTGGAGGCGGTCCGGTGCTGAAGGGAGGTCAGCGCGGGCTTGGGGCGGCCTGCCGGAGGCGGTCCGGTGTAAAACGGAGGCCAGCGCTGGCTCAGGGAAGCTGGGTGGGGGTGGTCTGCTGTTGAAGGGAGGCAGGCGCATGCTTGGTGCAGCCGGGTGCCGGCGGTCCGGCGAGAGGGGAGGCCGGCGCGGCTTGCGGCGGCCGGCTGGAGGCGCTCCGACGGGAGGGGAGGCCGGCTATGGTTTGGCCTCCTTCTCCAATGCGCCGTGTGAGAGGATACCCCAATGGGGGTCTTATCCCTTCCCCTTTATTATTATTATTATTTTTATTTCTTTTGTCCAACGGTAGTCCACTTTTAATTTTTTTAGTTTCTTAAAAAATAAAATAGGAAGACCATTAAATTGGGGTCTTAGTACTACCTTTTTTTTATAAATTAATACAAGACTTGATTTAAAGTCATGAAAATAATATTTTATAAAAAAATAAAATATTATAATTTATAATAATAAAAATAAAATTTAATTTTATCTCAATAAAATTGAGATTAACATCAAATGAATGGAAACAATAGAAAACTTGCGACGTCGATCCGTTTAAATTTTTTAAATGATCGTAACATGATAATTCGAAAACGAAATGACACACGGTCGAATATGAATGAACAGTTTTAACACCCCTCAATTAAATTTAATGAATTTTAAATTTTTTGGCTCAGAAAAACCTTGTTATCCCTTTGATACCACTGTTGGGTACTAGGATGGCGCAACGAAAGCTGGTGGGTTAGGAAATTAAAATTTTCTACTTCACCGGAGTGAAATAACCCTGTCAACCCCAGTGATATTGTCCCGGTTTAGTCTGGGGACCATGAAAGATTTAAGCAGAGAAAAAAAATAAATTAAGCATGTACCTTGTTCGGAATTAGCATGTGCAAGTCCGCTGTAGGACGCCGACGATCGTTGCGCAAAGCCTCCGATGTCAAAATCCTCTTGATCGTCCACACAAACCTCTCGAATATACTTGCGCACCATTTGTCAAGATCTGAGTGCTAGCGCTGATCTTCGATGATCACTTCAGCGCAATGATGGTCACCACAATGGAATAAAAGTCAATCCGAGAAGGATGAACTGGAATATCTTTCTTCGCTTGAGAGACTCTCTCTCTAAATTCTAGGAGGAGAGAGAAGCTCTCAATCTTGACACATGAATAGTATCAATGGGAGAGCATCTCTATCACTTATATAGGGAGTGTTTAAAACACGCGGTATAGGTTCCTGGCCCTCGTGTAATAGACGTCCACTATATAAGTGATATAAATAATTATTTATAACAAATAAAAATATGCCATAAATAATATTTACAATTTATCACTTACTTGTAATATATAAATATATTATGTGATAAATTTGAGTCTTTAACTCAAATCATTACTCCTGTAAATATTAAATGAACCTAATATATTTAAATCCATTCGAATAATATTAATACTTGTATTTACTATATAACTTGTAAATACATGTTATAAATAAATTCAACGAATTATTCTAAACTCGAAAAATTAATGAATTTATTTATTCTTTGGTGATGCATAGAACGTGGATAGTGCTCAGACCCTTTGGTGGACCCCAACACGTTCTAAATTCCTATTCAAAGAATAGGGCAGATTCTCAAGGCGCTATTTTGTGTGACCCTCTAGGCCCTTATCTCAATAACAGTGAATAATACCACCAACCTAGAGCGGGGTCTAGCAACCCATCAATGCCCCTATTGAGATAATGCAATGTCAATGGAATGACTGCCTTCCTATGAACACAGTTCGTGTAATATAATATATTCATCATCGATATCTCAATAAAGTAGAATGCGTACTAGTGTCATCATTATTTATTTGATTTATTTTTTTTGTTGATTTGTCTGGATGGTCTTACCTTCGACTACCATGACCATGGATTTATTGAAGGTGCAACCATCCTAATAAACTAGGCCCGAGATATATCTTCCTAAACATAGATTGACAAATCCTTTCTCAATCATTCAATCAATGCCAGGCCATTAATGACGTAACCGTTACAAACTACCTCACCACGACATTGTCACAATGGTTTTCTCCTTAAATAAAATGTACGTAATTAAATTAAATTCATTGATAATGATCTCAAGTTAGGATACCATTACACATGTCCGTAGATATGAACGACCAATGACACCTGAATCATGTGGTGTTCCTATTTTGCGGGTCTGTCATCATGATCTCAATTACTAGTGATCATCAAGTGTGAACTTCTTGAGAAGAAGTCTCAATGCTTATGATCCCCCAACACCTTATGGACACACATCATCTGTGTCCTTTCAAAATGAGGTAACTAGACCATAGGACATTACTTTAAGATTACTGTCATGGAATCTCAGGGTTCTCATTATAGCCTGGGACCTGCTATAACCATTTAATGCGACATGTAATATAAGGGAATTTCCATAAAAAAAGTGGATGCAGAAGTATCTACACTATCATGGAAAGATAAAAATATTTATAAAAACAAACGGAATACATGTAATAGTAATCAAAGTACAATACAAGTTGTGTCTAGGGAACCCACTTTCAACACTCCCACTTTCACTAGAGACAACTTCTATCAGGTTTCAATCCACTACCTCCACATGTGAATCTTGATTTTGCTGAGAAATGGATTTAGTCATGTGGTCTTCCACGTTATCCTACATGGATACTCTGTTAACTGTCACCATTTTCATAATTTGATCAGTGATCACCGAAATCACATCCATCCTACTAGGATTCCATGGAAAACCAATAATGAAGTCTATGAAAATATCATCCACTTTCATTCCAGAATGGGTAAAGGTTATAACAAACCATAATGTCTCAAATGTTCTACCATAATTTTTATACAATTGAGATATTGAGAAACAAAAATTGAAATCGACCACCTCATCCCTAGCCACTAATACCAACATACCATGTCATGATACATCTTGATCACCCGGATGTGTGGAATAACTTGACTACTTTCTATTGTCCATCAACTCCTGCCATATGGATATCAGAACAAAAAACCTACTATAAATGCACAAATCTCCACTGGGATACCGATACCACTCACACGAGGTCTCCCCACTATAAATTCCTTCACTAAAGCATTGAAACCCAATGTTTATCACATAGTTATTCAAAAATATATCATAAAAAAGCCGATTTCATTTTCATTGAATCCAAGAACACTTTTCCACCAACCTCTTCAACTCCCAAAGTTATCTCACCAAACAAACCCATCATATACCAATCCTCAACTGATTATTTTGTGGGTTGTGTTAGTAATATTTTTATCAATAAAACAAGAACCAGATTCCCTTTCCTAGGAGTGTACATAATTTAAAAATCAAAATTTTTAAGATACCACACCTAGAGTATCTATAACATGTTCTGATACCTCTATGTGAAAATATATTTTTGGATCCTATGATAAAAATAAATTGTAATCCACTCCCGAAAGAGATATTGTCAACATGTATTGAGTTCATTCATAATTTCTGTCAAATCAATATCATGGGTAGGGTAGTTCTTCTCACGGTGTAGTAACTAAAGAGAGCCATAGACCATCTCATATTTCCCTTGCATCATTAAACATTCCATCCCTTACTAGAATTATCATGGAAAAAGTGTAACCCAAAACTAGCACCGAAAGAATAAAAAATAGTGCTGAAGACAAACTCACCTTTAGATCCTCAAAATATATTTGACATTATTCATTCAATTCAAGCTTTACACCCTTATTTGTTAAATTGTTCATAAAAAATGCGAGCATGGTGTAATCCAAAACAAACCTTTTATATTATCCAGCCATCCCCATGATGATTTGGATTTCAAAAAAGATTCTAGGATGTGCCCAAGACATAACTACATGTATCTTTTTAAGATCCACTAAGACTCACCTCTTAGATATCACATGCCCAAAAAATTTCACTTCATGGATCCAAAAATCACATTTTGAAAGATTACCATATAGCTGATGTTCTTTAAAGGTCCAGAAAATAACATCCAAATAGTCCATATGATGCTCCTCTATCAAAGAGTACACAAAAATATCATCCATGAATATAACTAAAAAATATTCAAAGAACTGAAGAAAGATTTAGTTCATAAAATCTACAAATACTGAATGAGCTTTGGTGAGATAGAATGGCTTAACCAAAAACTAAAAAATAGACATACAAGCTCCTAAATGATGTCTTTGGTATAACCTCTTATTATAATCTCAACTAGTGGTAACTTGATAGAAAGTCAATATTTGAAAACAAACATTCCCCTCTATGCTAGTCAAAAAGAACATCAATCCTGGGAAAATGGTATTTGTTATTAATAGTCACCCAATTCATCTTTTGATAATGGAAACAAACTCTAAGACTTATTCCTTCCTTCTTAGAAAACAGGACATGAAAATAACATGGTGAAATGATAGGATCAATAAATCCATTACTCTTTAGATCCTTATGATATAATTTTAGTTCCACCAACTCAGAAGGTGCCATTTGATATGATGGAATAGAAATGTGAATCACACTCAGGAGAAGGTCAATCACAAACTACTCTTCTCTCAGTGGAAGTAAAATTGAGAAATCATCTAAAAGGTCTTCAGGGTATACAAACACTAGTGCATGAAGTTGAATTTTCTAAACAAGGGTCAACTTCATCATGAAATATCTCTAACAACTGCTATGAGATTACCCCATCATAAGGAACAACATTCCACACCCTTCTCGATCTAGAGTCCCAATCACCCTGAAATGTATGAGTGAATCCATAAAAAGATTAAAATTGAACACAAAGATGATAATAGTCTATCTAAGACTTAACAATAATCGTCTAATCTGTTCTAATAATTAAATGTGAAGATCAAGCACTAATAAGTCGCATACCACATCAAAGTCAGTTATCATCACCCGACACATGAGACACTTGAATCCTTTCTTAGACCTCTTTCATAGTGGTATATGAATATCCAAAAAGAAAAAAATAAGTTCAAAATGTAATCCCAATACATCAAATAACCTTAGAAAATACAAAATAATGAGTAGAAAAAATAAAAATCAAATATAGCGCCATATTATAAGAAATAAACACTGTACTTATAACAATATTTTGATTTGATTCAAATTAGTTTGGCACAATGTCAATTATATAAATCCATATAGTCTTATCCACATGATCATACCCCTTGAAATTGGGATTAGACCCAATGTAACATACTAGGTAAATAAAGAATATTACATTTTCATATTTATTAATAGTTGTGAATAAAATATTAATATTACATTAAAGGATATTCTAATTTCGATGGCGTACCCAATATGCAACAACGAATTTCTTTGAAATCTTACGTTGCACAATAATAATATAATTATTTTAAATGGTAGTTGACACCTAGCCGTTGTATTGGAGGGAATGAACACAAATAACTAAAATTTTATTATAGATGTTTATTAATTGTATTTACTTTTATCCAATAAAATTTAGAGGCTTAAAATGTAAATGAATCTGATTTTAAGCATAATTTACATTAAAAGGCCGATTTACCACCTTTTGATGGAGAACCCTATTTAAATCTAGTTTTGGTCACTTTCATTTGTTTTTTTTTGAAAAAATAAAATTCTTCTTTAGATTAATATCATCAAAATTTACTTAGGGTAGATTTTTGGTATTTTTCTGATAAAATTCATTTTTTAATGAATAGTGAAAAATATTGTATTTTATTTCAATAGTGTTTTTAATCTAAATTATTTATATGGTTAGATTATCTTTTTAATTGGTTTTAAAGTTTAATTAAAATATATTTTTACCATTTAATCTAATGGTGGTCATTGGAATTAATTTCACTTTGAAATTGTACATAAACAAGTGACAATCTTTTAAAAGATATTCTTTCTTAAAAACACGCTATTTGTTTTGACAGCGATAAATGATTATAAAAATAATTAATGATACTTTTATACTTTGAATTTAGTAAAAATGGACATCATTTTTGAATTTGGAATACCAAATATATCTTAGGGTGAATTTTTGGTATTTTTCTGAAAAACATCAATTTTTGATGAATAGTGAAACCGCTAAGTGGTAGTTAAAAAACTGATTTTTCATTTAAATGAAATTTTAGCACCTCTGTGATTTGAATTTAAAAAAACCTACATACATGGTTTTAATTAGGATGTAAAATGATGTTAAATGGGATTAAAATAATTTTTTGGTTAATAGTAACTTTTAAGTTTTATTAATCGCGATTAAAGGTAATTTGTGTGATTTAAGGTAAATATAATGATATAATAATATGAAATTACTTTTACACTTGTCCTACAATTATTGGATAGGTTATGTCCGAGCAAGAAAATCCATGGGTCAACTTGGGTACCCCATGGAGCCACTTGGGTAAACAAAACGACATTAATAACTTTTTATTTAAAGTAAAAATAAAAGTGTCACAAACATGTATTGTTTTACTAAAATAGTTTTTACATGGGGTTATACAAGTCATATTTTTTACTATAATTATTCATTAGAAAGATAAAAAGATTTAATATATCATGATAGTTTTTTATAATTTTTAGACATTAAATAAATAAATATATTTATGAAACCATGATGATGGAGTGATTACCTCATTAATGAATGATTTAAATAAAATGAGAAGATAAGGTAAAATATAAGACTTACACCTGTCAAAAACCTATTGTATGGGTGGATTTAGAACAATTATAACCTTATACTATAAATATATAATTTTGGGACCTTTAATATCCAAAAAATCATTTTATAATAAAGTAACTTTTCAAGACTTTCCAAGAGTGCCCCTCCTCCCTCTTATAAAAGGCCCCCACCTCTACCCCCTTACCCACACCTCTCAAGCCTTTGGATCGACCAAAATCTGATTATTTTATCTCTCCAAATCCCTCTGTTCATTCTAGAAGCCTTAGATAAGGCAGAAAGCTCTTCAAGAAACCCTTTTGGTTCAAACCAAAGGGAGTTACCCGATTTAAAGGTAATGTCCTCTCTTGTGTTCTTTTGTTTTATTTTGCTTATACAACCCACTAAACTCTTTTTATTACTCTATTTTGTAAAAACAACAGTATCATAAATATACTAGAATTTTGTTATGAAATTTATTCGAGCTACACTTACACAAACCTCTATCTAATGGTTAAAGAACATACTGTTTCCATGGATGGTGAATTACTGCCTCATGAAATGATGATTGTTCTATCATCTCCTACCACCTCTCATGGTGGAAATTATGATGGAACTATATTTATTTATGATATATATTATATTTATTTCATCTCCATGCTTCTTTATTTTACATTTAAAACATACCTTTATGCTTTTCATGTTGTGAAAATGCGATAATTTCATTTGAGGAAGTGTGGACTACATCCCCCTCAAGTGATGTGACTCGTTCATGCAATACATGGAATGTATAAAGAATTAAATTAATGAAATTATGTGACCAATATAAAATATATATTATACTTTAATTATAATATATATATATATATATATCTCATTTAGTTTTAATTCTATTAATGTGACAAATAAATGAAAGTAGCATTCTTGCGTACTTACGACCTACCATCTCCATGAATGGTGCATTTCATTTTCTTATCTCTGAATGTTATGGAATAGTATAAAATGAATATATAATGGATATATATGATATTTAAATCATTAATAATATTCTGGAGATGGGTTAATTATAACTACATGGGAAATTCTTTTCAAACAAGTTCATTTTTGACTCATGTACCGAACATCGACAAAAACGTCTGATATGAACATACATTATTGAATAATTATTATAATGCTATAATATGTGACATGAATTGAATAATAAAATTTAAAGTATTTCCTTAAGAAATTATTAATTTACAAAAAAATTTTATTCCGGAATATAAAGAAATGAACAAGACAAGTCAAACTTGAGGTAAGGGATCTAACCTCTCTCTTTCTTTTTAAGTACTCTCTTTTATGTCACTTCTTTTAAGATCATATTTCTTATGTTGTGGGATGTTATTATATATTCCTCTTACTGTAAATTTTATGTTCATATTATGAGATACACTAATTTATATCTTCAATCCATTTTTGGATGTTTTAAGTGGCGCCGTTAGGCTGCCTAATGTTTATAAGGGGATATCTTATCTCAATTTTAATTCCGTTATATTTCTATTGTTGGCCACTTATTTATTGAATATAGTGTATTGTGTTCTTCCATTTGATATATATATTTTCACTATTCTATTTATATTCATGGTATTATGTGATTCATATAGTGTTTATTATCTTTTGGTCATACGACTCGATTGATTACAATGAGGTGTGGGGTTTTTATATCACTTTATATTCATGGGAGATTCATGCTATATTTGTCACTATCTCTATTGAGTGGTGTATGTACTGACCATGATTCTACTCTTTGTCTAATATACTCTCATTTATGGGTATTTACATTATCATTGTTTGGTCCTTCTTTCATGGGGTGTATGTTTCAAAAGTTACCCAAATCAGTAAGGGATTCTTTCACCCTCTTCTTTTTAAAAGACTTCTTTTTGTTAGGTATTTTAATTTACATCTTATTATGTTCAGATATGTTTTTATATATACTTATTTCTATAAATCATTTTTCCAAGTGATGAGATACCATTTTTATCTCTCATCGTCTCATTTTCTGAATTTTAAAATGATTCCCTTAGGCTGTCAAATTTCTGTAATGGAACTTCTTAACCCAATTTCATTATTTTGGGTCAAACCTCCACTTCTTGATTATGTCGTACTATGAATATGTGTAAATGACCTACGATTTTTTTACACTTTAAATCCTCTTATGTTAAGTGTATTTATATTTTCCACTCATAATCATGTAATTGATTTATCCTTAATCTATGGATATCGACTTTGTAAGGGACTTCGTCTCAAACTTCTTTAATTGAGGCATATTATAAACACCTTTGACGTTTTCTTTTATTCAAAAGGAATCTTTTTATACAAAGTGTTTTACTAAACTACAAAATGGAATGTTTTTGTCTTACGTATGCGGCGACAACGACTTCTCCACCGTCATGACCATTATTTGAGTTTCAGTATCCTATACAAGCCATAACATTTTTTTAATTGAAAAATAAATACCATGTTTTAATTTTCTTTTATTTTGGTATTGAAAATTGGTTTTATAATTTTTTTATTATATCAAGGTGTTTTTGATATCTTGTGATCAAAATGTGGAAATGTTATGTTTCCTTTATTCATGTTTTATATGAAATGATTATGTTATGGTTATTTGGAATTGTTTGTGGAGATAGGTGGTTCCATGATAAACTAAGGGCGGGTGAGCCCTATATAGATCTCCAATGCATTGGGTAATGCGAAGGAGTTAAATGCTAAGGTTTCTCCGAAGATATTTAGGGAATATACTATGGTGGGTATTCCAAACGTAACCATGAGGGTTACTCCCTATGTAAGAATGTTATGAATGCCTCAAGTTACCTTTATGTATTATTATTTCTATGAGTTATTCATAAATCTTATGATTTCATGAGCTATGTTAAAGTGCTTATGTATATGAGTAAAGAATGATTTCATTGATTTTTATGTATACATAGACTAATGTTTTCTTCCCATATTTTTATATCCCTTACTGAGCTTTTAATGCTCATCCCAAGTTTTTGAAATTTTTTCCACAGGAATTAAAGATGAATATGGTAAAGGATGGGATCAAGGGAAGACATGCTATCTAAAACATGGAACTATATATGTTTCTTTTTATGAGTTTTTGTTTTATGAAAAAATTAAAATTGAGTAGAAGTGTATACTTTGTAATCTTTTGAGATGTAATAGTTATGTCCTAATTCTATAAAACTCTAAACCTGAAAAGATACTCAATGTGAATTATTCATTTAATTCAATATTATGTAATGTTTTAATGCTGGGTCCTTATAGTTTGTATCAAATTTTGGTTTAGATAACTTTAGAGGTTAGAATATTGCTTAAGCATAAGTGAAAAGTTGTGTATAACCACAATGGTTAGTATTTTAGATGGAGTCATTGTTATTTTTGAAAGTTGGAATGAGTTTGTGATAACTTGGATAAGTATATCTTAGTGTTTATCTTCATCATTAGAACATGATGATTTTGTTGATATACTCACACTGACATTTTTGGTTTTAGTAAATGGATGGATCTAGCTGGCACCAAAGTGACAATGGGTATAAAGGAAACTGTGGTGGTTCTCTGATCAGGAGACTGGATGAAATGGGGGATTCAATGAGGAATCTCATGGTTATTCTAAACCAGCTATCAAGGATTCATGAATAACCACCTGGACCTTTGTGAGTTATCTAATGCATCATGTATCATAGAACCAACTTGATGTGGAAGTTCAGGTAATAATTTTAATGGTAACCATTAGGGTTTATATGATCCTTACTTTTGAGGTAATTATGGGTTACTATATGATGGAAAATGAAAGGCATGAGATAAAATTGATGTTAAATTATGTTATGGTTATATTTAATGATTTTATCTCTTTTTTAGGAATGTTATAAAATTATATTGTTTTGGAAAAAGGACAACACACAGACCGTGTGACAACCCGTCGCGTCCGATGAAGCTGCGAGAATCAAACCCACAACCAAAAGTGTGACTGGTATTTATCGCCTACCACTGGACTACGTGAAGTCCCTGGTTAGTATGACAAATTATTTTCAGTTAGATGATTTTATGAATCAAGAATAAGTTGATTTTGGGTTATCTAGAAAATTATCGACCTGTCATAGAGGATATATGATTAGGTTAATTACTTTTCAATATGAGACTTTAAGAGCAACTGATGTTATTTGGAGATAACTGTTAATATTGACCATGGAAGACTATGTGATTAAATCCTTCAATGATTTGGGTTTCAATGTTAGTATGGTTTACATTGAAGAATTTTATGGACAATTTTTTATCGAATGGTCTCTGTTGAACCTTGGGTTTTGTTGGACAAATTTCGGAGATTAAAAATATATTTTCTTTTTATAACAGGTTATCCTTTTTGGGTATCATCTGATCTCATACTAAACATTTTTTGGTTTCGGTTTTGGTCTAAAGACATGGGAAATATATAGTTCTCTTTTGTGGATTAGGTGATTCTCTAGAAGTTGATTATAGCACTCTTAATGTGAACAAGTCATCCTAAATACTCGTCTTTTGGAGAAAATATGAGTTTGTATAAGAAATCTAGTAAGAGATGAAAGTATACACGATAATTAAGTATGTTTCCTTATGTTTTATTTAAGCTCATAAAAAAATTCCCTAATGAAAAGTAACTTAAAACATAAATGTTGTCTGTTAATTTTTCCTACTAGGGAATCAAATACCATTTAACCCATCACAATTTTGTGATTTTCTTGTGGTTAACTTTCTCCTAAACATGTTTTCTATCACTCTCCATCAGAACATGACCCTTTTTTTTCCTTCCATATCCATGTTTTCCTACATGTAATCCTAGTATGGTTTAACTCAGGTGACCTTTGTACTTCCCTTTCTTTCTTTTAAAGTGATAGTTTAATTGACTTTTTTTCCAATGTGGGGCTTTCAATAAAGTTTCTGAGCCCAATTTTTTTTTTAAATTGCGAGGACGCAATTCCCAAATGGGGGGAAGGATGTAACCTCCCAGGAAAATAAAGAATATTACACTATCATATTTATTAATATTTGTGAATAAAATATTAATATTACTTTAAAGGATACTCTAAGATTGATGGCGTACCTAATACGCAACAACGAGTTTCATTGAAATCTTACGTTACACACTAATAATATAATTTATTTAAATGATAGTTGACACCAAGCCGTTGTATTGGAGGGAATGAATAAAACTAACTAAAATATGATTATATATGTTTGTTAAATTTATTTACTTTTATCCAAATAATTTAGAGGCTTAAAATGTAAATGAATATGATTTTAAGCATAATTTACATTAAAAGGCCGATTTACAACCTTTTGGTGGAGAACCCTATTTAATTATTTCTTTGGTCACTTTCATATGTTATTTTTGAGAAAATAAAATTCTTCTTTAGATTAGTATCATCAAAATTTACTTTGGGTAGATTTTTGGTATTTTTTTGATAAAATTCATTTTTAATGAATTGTGAAAAATACTGTATTTTATTTCAAAAGTTATTTTTCATCTAATTTATTTATAAGGTTAGATTATCTTTTTAATTGGTTTTAAAGTTTAATTAAAATATATTTTTACCATTTAATCCAATGGTGTTCATTGGAATTAATTTTACTTTGAAATTATACATAAAGAAGTGACAATCTTTTAATAGATATTGTTTCTTAAAAACACACTTTGTTTTGACAGAGGGAATTGATTATAAAAATAATTAATGAAACATTTATGTTTTTAATTTTGTAAAATTGACCTCATTTTTGAATTTGGAATATCAAATATATATTAGGGTGAATTTTTGGTATTTTTCTGAAAAACATCAATTTTTGATGAATAGTGAAACCACTAAGTGGTAGTTAAAAAACAGATTTTTCGTTTAAATGAAAATTTAGAAAATTTGTGATTTGAATTTAAAAAATACGACATACATTGTTGTCATTAGGATGTAAAATTTGGTTCAATGGGATTAAAATAATTTTTTTGGTGAATAGAAACTTTTAAGTTTTATTAATCGCGATTAAAGGTAATTAGTGTAATTTAAGGTAAATATAATGATATAATAATATGACATTACCTTTAAACTTGTACTAAACTTATTGGATAAGTCATGGACGAAAAATAAAATCAATGGGTCAACTTGGGGACCCCATGGAGCCACTTGGGTAAGAAAATGACATTAATAACTTTTTATTTAAAGTAAAAATAAAAGTGTCACAAACATATATTGTTTTACTAAAACAATTTTTATATGGGGTTATACAAGTCATATTTTTGACTATAAATATTAATTATAAATATAAGAAGATTTAATACATCATGATATTTTTTTTATAATTTTTAGACACTAAAATAAATAAATTTATTTATGACACCATGATGATGCAGTGATTACCTCATTAATGAGCAATTTAAATAAAATGAGAAGATAAGGTAAAATATAAGACTTACACTTGTCAAGAAACCTATTGTAAGGGTGTATTTAGAACCGTTATCACCATATTCTAGAAATATATAATTTTGGGACCTTTAATATCCTAAAAATAATTTTATAATAATGTACCTTTTCAAGACTTTCCAAGAGTGCCGCTCCTCCCTCTTATAAAAGGCCCCCGCCTCTACCCCCTTACCCACATCTATGAAGTTTTAGGATCAACCCAAATATGCTCATTTTATCTCTCCACATCCCTATCTTCATCCTAGAAGCCTTACCTTAGGCATAAATCTCTTCAAGAAACCCTTTTGGTTCAAACCAAAGGGAGTTACCCGATTTAAAGGTAATGTCCTCTCTTATGTTCTTTTGTTTTATTTTTCTTCTCCAACCCCCTAAAATCTTTTTATTCATTTATTTTGTAAACAAAACCCATATCGTAAATATAATAGGATGTTTTTATGAGATGTATTCGAGCTACACTTACACACACCTCCATATAATGGTTAAAGAACATACTATTTCCGTGGATGGTGAATTACTGCCTCACGGAACGATGATTGTTCTATCTTCTCCTACCACCTCTCATAGTGGCCATTATGATGGAACTGCATTTATTTATTATATATATTATATTTATTACATTTATATGATTCTGTATTTTACATTTAAAACATACCTTTATGCTTTTCATGTTGTGCAAATGTGATAATTTCATTTGAGGAAGTGTGGAATACTGCCCCCTCAAGTGATGTGACTCATTCATGCAATAAATGTACTATATAAAGAATGAAATTAATGAACTTATGTGAAGCATATAACATATATATTATAATGAAATTATAATATATATATACATATATATCTCATTTATTATTAATTCCATTAATTTGACAAATAAATGAAAGTAGCGTTCATGCGTACTTACGGCCTACCGTCTCCATGAACGGTACATTTCCTTTTCTTATCTCCGAATGTTATGGAATAGTATAAAATTAATATAAACTGGATATATATTATATTTAAATCATTAATAATATTATGGAGATAGGGTAATTATAACTACATGGGAAATTCTTTTGAAACAAGTTCATTTTTGACTCATGTACCGAACATCGACAAAAATGTCTGATATGAACTCAAGTTATTAACTAATTATTATAGAATTATAATATGTGAAATGAATTGAATAATAAACTTTAAATGAGGTCCTTAAGAAATTATTAATTTACCAAAGATTATTATTCAGGAATATAAAGAAATGAACAAGACAAGTCGAACTTGAGGTAAGGGATCTGACCTCTCTCTTTCTTTTTAAGTACTCTCTTTTATGTCACTTCTTTTAAGCTCCTATTTATTATTTTGGGGGATGTTATATTACACTCATATTACTGTAATATTTATTTTCATATGATGAGAGACCCTAATTGATATCTTCAATCCCTTTTTTTTATGTTTTAAGTGGGGCCGTTAGGCTACCGAATTTTCATAAGGGGATATCTTATCTCACTTTTAATTCCATGAGATTTCCATTGTTTGCCACTTATTTATTGCATGTGGTGTGTTGTGTTCTTCCATTTTATATATATATTATCATGATTCTATTTATATTCATGGTATTCTATGATTCATATAGTGTTTTTTATCTTTTGGTCATACGACTCGATTGATTACAATGAGGTATGCAGTTTTTATCTCACTTTTTATTCCTGTGAGATTCATGCTATATTTGTCACTATCTCCATTGAGTGTTGTATGTACTGAACATGATTATAATCTTTGTCTAATATACTCTAATTTATGGGTATTTACATCATCATTGTTTGGTCCTTCTTTCATGGGGTGTGGGTTTCAAAAGTTACAGAAAATCGGTAAGGGATTCTTTCACCCTTCTCTTTTTAAAAGACTTGTTTTTGTTAGGTCTTTTAATTTTCATCTTCTTTTGTTGGGATATGTTATTATATATACTTATTTCTGTAAATTATTTTTCCAAGTCATGATATACCCTTTTTACCTCTCATCATCCCATTTTCTGAATTTTAAAATGACATCGTTAGGCTGTCAAATTTCTATAATGGAACTTCTTAACCCAATTTCAATATTTTTTCATCAAACCTCCACTTCTAGATTATGTTGTACTATGAAAATGTGTGGATGGTCAATTATTGTTTTACACTTAAAATATTCTTATGTTAAGTGTATTTATATTTTCCACACATAATCATGTAATTGATTTATCTTTAATCTAAGGGTATCAACTTTTTAAGGGACTTTGTCTCAATCTCCTTTCATTGAGGCATATTTTGTTTTATACACAACTTTATTTTATATGGTGTATGAAGACCTTTGAATTTTACTTTTATTCAAAAGGAATATTTTTATACAAAGAGTTTTACTAAATGAAAAAAGATAATGTTTTTGTCTTACGTATGCGGCGACAACGACTTATCTGCTGCCATGACCATTATTTGAGTTTCGACTTCCTCTACAAGCCATAATATTTTTTTAAATGAAAAATAAATACCATGTTTTAATTTTCTTTAATTTTGGTATTGAAAATTGTTTTGATAATGTTTTTTTATATCAAGGTGTTTTTGATATCTTGTGATTGAAATGTGGAATTTTTATGTTTCTTTTATGCATGTTTTATGTGATACGATAATGTTATGGTTCTTGGGAATTGTTTATGAATATGGGTGGTTACATGAATAACTAAGGGCGGGTGAGCCTGATATAGATCTCTAATTAATTGGGTAATATGAAGGAGTTAAACTCTAAGGTTTTTCTGAAGAGATTTAGGGAATATACTATGGTGGGTATTCCAAACGTAACTATAAGGGCTACTCCCTACGTAGGAATGTTATGAATGCATCAAGGTACCTTCATGTATTAATATTTCTATGAGTTATTCATAAATTTTATGATTTCATGAGGTATGTTAAAGTGATTATGTTTTATGAGTAAAGAATGATTTCATTTATTTTTATGTATATATGGACTAATGTTTTCTTCCTTTATTTTTATATCCCTTAATGAGCTTTTTATACTCATCCCAAGTTTTTGAAATGTTTTCCACAGGACTTAAAGATGAATAGGGTCAAGGATGGGATCACGGGAAGACATGATATCTAAAACATGGAACTAGACATTTTTCTTTTTATGAGTTTTTGTTTTATGAAAAACATGGAAACTGAGTAGATGTGTCTACTTTGTAATCTTTTACAATGTAATAGTTATGTCCTAATTCCTTAAGACTCTAAAACTGAAAAGATTCTCAATGTGAATTATTCATTTAATTGAATATTATTTAATGTTTTAAGGCTGGTTCCTTATACCCGACAACCATTAAAGAATCATTACATACATGAGGATCCTTGGTGAGAGTGGATCATTCCTTACTAACTTGGGATATCCTTTCTCAGAAACTCTATAGACAGACTAATAAACCAAAAAGATGAAAATTATTAGAATACTCTATATAGTTAGGATTGTTATGACCACACCATCCAAAATGATAGAGTAAAATCTACTACTATGCTAACAAATCTTCTAAAAATAGTCCTAAAGAAAATTGACCACCCTTGAAAATCTTTTTCTGACCCGATGACACAACCTGAATAACATCCACACCAACTGAAGATCCTCCCAAACATGTCTTTCCTGATATATCTTCCTTAGACAAAGATTCTTTTTGAACTAACTCAAAGGTTATAAGGTACAAGAAAATCAACACTGAGTGAATATCCATCCTTAATACCAATTTATACCTTTGATCCTTGAGATACTTATTGGTGAAAAGATAAAATGCCAGATGAACCAAATTAGAAAAATGGGTTGAATACTATAAAATGGTACAATCCCATTTCTCCCAAGATATAAAATCACGGGTCTTCAATTAACATGAATTATCTGGGTAAAATCTATGATTAATGATTTTTTGAGAGAAGTCTAAGTAATATCCTCATGAAACTTAGCTTGCATGATGGAGGCCCGCCATCGACTTTCCAGTACTTTGAAAATATACATGGAGAAAACCACCTTTGATTCTTCAAATCTACTAGAAATTTATGATATAGACATAGTATAAAAACATTTTTATAGTCCAATAACCCATGGATAAAGGTAATAGCGATGGTTTGGTAAACCATGTCTCCTATTTTTGTGGAAATTGGGCAACATATATTACCACAATTTAAAACCATGCCTATAGGTTTATGGATACATTTTCCACCAATGTATTACATCTATAGACATGGTTTTAATCTATGGATATATCTCTTATAGTTTTGACTTATAGCCACGGTTTCAAACCATGAATAGGTCTATTTCCATGGTTTAAACTATGAAAGTAGGTCTAATCCCATTTCTTTAAATAATGTCTACGACTTGAATTTTCTATAAAAAAACTAATGTTCTAATTCCATGGTTTAAAAATGTGGTTATATCCTCCAGTTTCTAGAAAAAATACAGTATATTTACACCATGATAAAACTCATATACTGCTTCCTAGATCCAATTTACAGGGGTGAACCAAAAAACAAAGAGACATCACCGAACCCTACCATCGTGATCAGTACGTCATCAACATGAACTAGAGCCATTAGTGGAATTTTTAGGCATTAAAAATATTGGAAAACCTCCAAAGAAAGCCAAGACACCACAAAACAAACCATTCTAATCAACCTCAAGCTCAGGAACTAACATAAAACAAGAACCAATTCTTTTTCCAACTCCCAATTGGTAGCACAAACAAGGACATGGAAGAAATAGTGCCCAGATTGATAGAGGAAACATCAGTCTAATGGTTTACATCGATCATAAACCTATTTATCCTCTTTTTGTGTATGGGAATCAATGGATAAATTGAGTATAACACTTCACTAAACCACCCAATCCGGGAAAATAAGCAGAATGCCAAACCGCCACTTGACCATACATAGAAAACCCTCTCCTCTATGAGAATTCTAGATACAGAACAATGGAAATATTTGAATCCAGGTAGTTAGTCTTTGACATCACCCCAAAAAGTCTTTTTATCCTAGGACGACGACAATCCAGTAGGACCATCGTGTTTGTCCAACCTATAATATAATGCTCTAAATGTATTTGCAAAAAATATGATGTAAAATATCAGATAATGTTGATATATTAGAATCAATGTGTGCATAGGTGTAATTTAACCCAACTGAATAAAAAAACAATACCAATAAATGTACAAACATAAAATAGAATCATTAGAAAATAGCCAAATGAAACATTATTTGTATACTATAGTCAACCACATATGTAATGTTTTTATTATAGTACCATGATGCATTTCTATTTTTGGTTGTGAGGGGGGTAAATGTTTTCCTACAATGTGTATTTTTTATTGGATAAATGATTTATTGAAATTCATACCTATTTTTAAAATGAAAGGGAAATATAAGAAAGGATTTAATTATTTAATTTGTTTTTTTAATGGTATAAGATATAGGTTGGTCACCTAGTCCATACCTAAGAAAACTTATTTAGAAAATCGAAGCTTCAACTTACATATGAGGTGCAGTGATCTTACACTAACATAAAATGAAAGAAAAAAGTACACATTCTTACTAGTGAGTAGAATAAATGAAAAATGCACACTAGAATCCTATGCACAGTCTTCATTTTTCTAGTTTTCTCAACAATGATTCTTTAATTTGTATTATCACAAATCATTTCTTCATTATAAATCAATAAATCATCTTTTAATAGATTATCCTCTCTCTATAATAAAAAAATACCAAGAAAATACAAAAAATATAGAAAGGCACAAGCAAGTATGTAGTTGGGTAGTTATGCCCTTTAATAGAAGATTATCAAATTGAGTGTTGTTGTGTACCACTACCATAACTGAGAAGAAGAATAAATGTAGGAATATTTATGGAAGGAATACATGTTTTCTTGATAAATCTTTTAAAAAACCTATAAATTGGGAAATTTGGAAGTGCTATAGCATGCTAAAATGATTAATGGATAGTCGTATTGTCTTAGTGAATTCTATATTGTTTTATACATTGAGTATTCCTATCTAGACTTAGATTATACCAAATAATAGTTATTTACTATGTTATTTGTGATACCATCCTTATCTCACATGTGAATTAGGATAAAATATAAATTTAAATATGGTGAATAAGTTGATTAAAGATAGATTAAGACAACCAATTTCTCTAGTAGAATAAAGAGGATGTGAGTAATCTTGAACACCTACATGGGCTTGATATTTATTTTTCATAAGGGGGAGAAAATAAATTAATACACATATTGTCTTTGTAGGTGTTTGGAGGTATTAAAAAAAATATAAAGGGAGATATTGAGTGACTATGAATGGATTATATTTATTATTAATAAGTATGGTGTGAGAAGCTATCAATATGTGTTGGAGAAACATGGGTAGTGATGTTGAGGTATTACCATTTTATATATCAAAAAATATATATGAGAAAGTGCTGTTACTTCTTGAATAGATTCAAGAATCCAATAATTATATGGATTTCTAGAGATGATATTCACATTAAAGATAGGCTTCTATAGGGAAATAAATTCTATCTACATCATGTTTCAAGTGACATTAAAGAGATGATCAAATTGGGATATTTATGACTTGAGTTTAAAATGCAGTTCATAACATGGAGGTGTAAGGAATCTTATAGGAGTTAGAGAACCAATACATAAAGAACGAATGCATTCAAAATGATATATTAGATGTAGGAATTCCATTGGATGATGTTTAGATAAATTTGAAGTATTTAAGGTGGCCCCAAATTGAGGCAAATATGTTTTTATTTGAATTGAGTAAGTTTTGGACATACAGTACTTATTCTATAGTGCCTATGATTTTGATAGTTACTCTATATTCCTTTCATCAAGATACATAAGGAATTTCACTTTCACAAGACTTTGATAAGTCCATGCATGAGTTTTCGTCAGATGACACTGATAATATGGATTTACATATATTCTTGTAGTATATGTCCTAACATCAAAATTTGAGTAGCTAGGAATTAGGCTTCAATGTATGACTTTTCTAGAGTGCGACTCAACGTGTATCAATTTCATAACTAGTGTAATACTTTTTCTCAGGCCCTTTAAGATTTATATTGTGATAATATAACTTTTAGGATAAGGTGTATAACTTTTTCATTCCATAATACTTATGAAGTTCATCAAAAAATTTAATTATTTGAGATATTCAGAATTTTAATATTTTGATGATTGATGAAATAGAATCATATAATGATTTGACCTAATATTCATGGGAATAATATCACAAAGTGATTTTGATTAAAAAAATAGAGTGGATCAATCTAAAGCTGATCTGAATGGATATTAAAAAGTTTATCACTATTTTCCATACTAGCACATCTTCAAATCATATTTCCATGAACACATAAAACTTTCAATTAAATGGAATGTCGTATATTTCCAATTGATAAATAATGCTGTGATATTTGAATTATCACATGAAGGAAACACTTGAGTATAAAGGAGTACGTTGACTTGTTTTGAATGAGGAGTTTGAATGAAAATTTAGATAGAAAATAATCCACTACTTTTAATGAAGAGTATCTAATTATCATAGAAAATGAAAATTCCTTATTTTGTTATTGAAATATTATTTTCTTATTTTTTTTGAGATATATAATAATAGGAGTTTAGAGTGTGTTGAGAGAAAACATTAATGCTGTTGAGTATTTGAAGAAATAAATTCAAAATAATAATGTTTTTTTAATTTATCTAGGTCTTATTATGTGTTGATATAAGGTGAGTGAAAATAAGAATATAATCCTCTGAGATTAATTTTCATATTGATTTTGATCAAGTCCAAATTATCTAAGAGATCCAAACATTATTACATGAAGAGAAAAAGGCCAACATTCTACTATAAAAAGAGATATAAGTCAAAGACCTATTAATGTGAAGGTTATGAAAGGCATTGAAGAACTAAGACTGTGAGTGGGATTTGATACTAGTTGGGAGGGATTACTTAGGTAAGAAAAAAATAATTAGTGAGATATTGGACTGTGTAAGTTTGTATTAAGACATCTAGTGCGATGCTGGACCATGTGAATAGATTTCATATAAGCTTGGTGAAAAGATATGTATACATAATAGAGACACCAAAAATAATTTATGGTGCTTGATACTTGAAAATAAACCAAGCCCTAAAAAAACCCTGAATAAAATTTGAAAAATCAAAATTAAATAGAACTTAGTATTACAGGTTCCATGAAATCTTGAAAAATGAACTCATTAATCCTATAACACCACTATTGAAACGAGGTACTCCAATAATGACAAGTAACCGATAATAATTAGAAGATACCGTAAATGTAAATAGTATGGTTAGAACTACAAAATATATATAAGAAAAAATGATTATAAATAATAATACTACATACGAAAAGTAAAAAGATTTCAAAAAATCTTTGAGAAGACCTTTAATTTCATAAATGAACAAAAATATGTAAGTATAATTACCAAAGGATTCGTAGTGGTCTAACATATGGTAATATAAAATTTACATCAGCAATAAATTAGTTTTTGTCTTCAGAATATATCATTTATGCTAGAATTTAAAGTTATAAGTTTTATACATGATATCAAACTAAAATTTAAGAATGAGTTGTATATTAGTCAGTTTAATGCATATACGTGAGTAATTCTTATAAATAAATATGAAAATTTAATTATTGATTGAGTAATTAATACATATATAATGTTTTATAAACATACACAGAAAGAGTTTTATTAATTAAAAAATTTAACAAATCATGTGTCAGTACAGTGGTATAGAAATGGTCATAGTTGAAAGAATCCCCATATGATGAATTGAGCATAGTATAATTCACTAAACTAGACAAAAATAGGCAAGACATCATGAATTTCTTATTCAAAACAAATTATTATACTGGAGAATACTATAATTATAATCTATTTATATTAATAAAAACATTTAAAAAGTGTTTATATGATTATTTGGATGTTTATTTTTTTTATTAAAATTAACATAACAACTCTATGGACTTTATTGTTGGGATTTTTTAAAAACTATTACCATATAAGATAAAAAAATTCAGTAAAATTAACATATATACTCATATGTTTATTGAATAATATAAAATAGAATCACTCAAACATCAATAAAAATATTTTAAGTGAAAGACTTATCTTTGAATGAGTTTTAAACATAGAATTAAATGATAATTTAAATAAATTATTATATATTGTTAGTCACAATTTTTACTATTTCAAGCAGATCCTCATTCTTATACTTGTGAATGGAAGTAATTTATCCGCAAACATACACTAAAATCAAGAGAAATATGCAAATAAAATAAATTTGGATAACTTTTAATGAATTAAAAATAGAATTATTAAATATACACTAACCTCAGGATAAAAAAATAATGTTAATATGGCTACTATTCCTCTATCTCCTCCTTCCACCACCTCTAAAACATAAAAATACAAGAAAAGTACATATAAATATTTAATCAACGAGCCATGATTTTTTTAAATTAATGAAACTCTAGTAGTTTTTTAGTTTTACAAATTGCCTCAAACTACTATTTCATCAATTCTTCATGGAAGATAAAAGGTAGTAAACAACTTAAACACCATGAACATGCATTAATCATTTTATGAAAGTAGCATTATGGGAAGGATCACTAACATCAGTTATTTGAATGTCACATTATTTTTTTTGAATTTTTACCATGTGGTGAGAATTAATATTTTTTAGCTGTATAAAAAAAGTCCATAAAAATCCAAAATATCACTACTAAGATTATTATTAATGGAAATCAATAACATATTATGGAAACAAAACTGAAAATCATAACTAGTTAAAAGATTATAGAGGAACTAAACATAGTTTAAGGTGCTTGATACATGAAAAGTAAACCATTGACTAAACAAAGTCATTAATAAAATATGAACAAATAAAAATGAAATACAAATTACGATTAATCTGAGGATCATTAAACAAAAATATGGACACTGTAATAAAAGCACATGGATGAAGGAATAGGATTGTCTGTAGGCAAGAGGAGTATGGGTTGCTGAAAGGGTAGGGGTTAGATCATGGAAGTCCCACATGTGGAAGATATTAGTTGTAGAAATTGTGCACAGTCCACTCATATAAGTAATAGGAGAAATAGTTTAATAATAGTCCCTAGAATTAGCCACGGTGCGCTCTGGCATACACCATTAGCAACTCTTTATATTGGCGAGGTTTTATTTTTCATTATGTGAGAATGATTTTTTTTTAAATGTCATCAATGAAGTGCTCCATGCATTGGAGAAATACCAAAAAGACTCCATAGATGTTGAGAAATCCCAACCAGAAACTAATGAAAAAGAATAAAATAATATGGATATACACTATAAGAGATAAGTGAAATTCATATAGATCAGTTTGAGAATATAAAAAAAGATTTTGAAGAAATATTTATTTTATTTATATCTTAGAATAATACACATACTTTATTGTGTTTGGAGCTTTAATTTAAACTAATAAATTTGGATTCTAAGAAGTTGAGTCTTCCCAAACAATTGAGAAAAAAACTACTTCCACACACATTTTAGAAACGTTTATATCTTCAATAAAGACTCTAAACTATGGTAATAAGAGATGGAATTCATATCATTATTAACTCTCAACTAGATTATTTAAAGTGGTAACCCACTTTCAAGTTCAAAAAAAAAACAATTATGGATCAATTTTTTTCCCTGTAAATTCATTATTTTTTAAAAAATATAAAAATTGAGAAGTGTAAAAATACTAAAACACCCACCGTGACATCATGTGAATATAAAATAATCCCATATAAAATTTTCCCCTAAAAGTACCACAAACTAGTGAGTTTATGGCCTAAAAATTGAAATTATGTTATGTTATATAGACTACATATAAAGTGAAAATAATGAAGCTAATTGGAAGATGTTTATGCTATGGGATATTTAGCTATCATGAAATATAATTTTCACATAGCATGTTGACTTATAGAGACTATATATTCCCTAGAGAAATGGGACAAAAGATGAATGTAAAAGTAAAGCTGTTGGAATGATGAGGGATTCATAGAACAAAATTAATCTTATCCTTAAGCAATCAATTTTAATTTCTTGTTAAATTCTATGTTTTCTAAAAAATATATTTTCACTATTATGAGGAGTGTTTCTATATACCAATCCAACATAAACATTTTGATAATGTGAAGAAAATTCCCTAACAACTGGTTATGAATCAATGGAATAGAATCGAGTATGAAGTTGGATTAAAATTATAGAAGAAGGATGTTGACTGAAGAACAACCAAGAAGTTAGTAATGATTGATCAAAAGGATATTAAAACAACAAGTAGATGTTTTTTTACTATGAAAAAAGGAGGCCACATCACATGCCATTATAATATAAACATAAAAAATATATTAAAAGGGAGTATAATTGAATCATGAAAAAATCCATCCAAGATAGAGATTATAGGATTATATTAGTGATTGGAACTCCTTGTGAAGAGGATTATAGGAAACCAAAATGTATGGATCAAAGTTTCTAAAATAAGTGATTAGAAGGTGTCAATAGGATATGTAGAATACTAATAATTATATGACTATTTTCCAAGTCATGTGAAGAAAAAGGGGAATACAGTAATGACTCATTCCATTAATAAAGCTACAATAAATAAGGGGGAAAACATTAAAAAGGTTTCTCATGTTAATAAATAATGTTGGATAGTACAATTATCCTAGTTAGAAGAGGCTACAAAAATAGAAAAAGTAGAGAAAGATGGTTTTGCCTTTATAAGTAAAGTAAGGAGTCCTATTACTATTAATCACAAAGGTTAATTCAAGAAAAGATCAGTAATATTAAATGAAATTCACATATGGAAAGTGAATAGTTATGTATACATGATGAGGTCTATAAATTGAATAACTTTAAGTAAAGGAATTTATATTTTGAGAAATAAGTCTTAGCCATATTTCTATCACTGGGGAGATTATATAAGTCTACATTATTCCTATATTTTTTTGGTCTTGAATCATTGAGAGGGAATTTAATGAAAATCTTGAAGATGAGATAAATTGTGTAAGTTGTAATTTCTATAGAGCAGTGAAATATTCTCGAACATGAAATATATCAACTGTTATTAATCTCTAAATTGCTATCAAACATGTCAAATGATTTTATAGATTATTAGAAACTACAATAAGGAATAATGGATGATATAAATTGAGGGGGAGATACTAAAAAAGTACAATATTATAAAAAATATTAATTTTATAACAATCTATAATTCTCAATTGATTTTATGGAATTTATGACAAAGGTTTAAACCCTTTCTCCTAAATCTAATTGGAAAACCCTATGAAAAGGAAAATCGAAATTAATATCACATAGTGGATTATTTATGGAAAAAATTGTTGTCTAAATGTTTCACCTTTTTATCTACTCTATGATCTCCAATGTAGATATAGAGACTTATAGTTGATGGTACATTTTACGGACAATTATGATGCCATTATTCTCACATGGAAATAATTAAAAACATGTAAAGTAGATGAATTTTTTGGGAGAAGATTACATTCTTTAAATTAGAAGAGATCTATATGATAAGTCCATCTATTGGAAGTTTTTTTCTCATAATTATGGGTATGAAGATAATTTCAAGGCTTCCCTAAAATTCAAAAAATATGAGAGAACAACTTCCCATCCTTTTCATTTACAGTCAATTAGGTAGAGTAGTATTGGATTGAATCTTAAAAAAATTTGGAAATTACAAACTATTTAAAGGGGGATGTTGACATTCCCTTGGAAGTGTAAAGATAATGTTTTATTTTTTATCATTTAGTTATCATAAACTTGTTTTGGAAATTTAATTTGAAAGATTCCTTTGAAGTTTCAAAAGAAAAGGTGGATTAATATAGAAAATGTAAGTAAAGAGACTACCCAGGGAATATGGGTAATTAAGTTAGAAAGAATATGAGAAACCAATTAAAAGTTATGATTTTTGAACTATTATTCACGATAAATAAACGTAATAGGTATTTATAACTACTATCTAAAATATTTAAAAAGTTGACTGGGTGCTAGATATCTTGTACAATGTGTGATTTGTTATTTAAAAAAAAGCTAAATCCAGTTTGAATAAGATATTAATGTGATATATCTATTGAGAAACCATCCAATATATATCAAACATGAAGGATTATAAATATAAGTGTTTAATAGAACTTGTATTAGTTAATGATAATACTGGAGATGTCCTGAATTCAGTTATCAAAGCTCTAAATTAATATGAAGAAAACTAGAATTTTGAGGCTTAGTATAAAAAATTGCTATGTATGGGGATCTATGTATTGGTTATTTCCTTTTACTATGTAAGTATCATATATTATGTTAATATGTATCATTTATACCATTCAAAACCATAATTTAGTGTAGCCGAGTGAAAAAATAATAATGTTTTGTTCTATGTAATCATTAGCAATGTTTATGTAAATATCATTTTGCCTCTATGTATGAAAAAACAAGATGAATAGTTAAAAATCATTTTCATTGAAATAAAATATTGGCCTATGAATACATAATTATGTCTCTATGTAAACATGATTTATGTTTTTATAAGAATGTAATAATATCAATTAGCATAAAAAATTATAGAAATTATAATTTTCTACAGGGTGAAATATAAAGTTTATAAATTTTATAATATGAATAGATAGTCCATTGTGATAATTATAAATTACCTAAAATAACAAAAACACATTAGGTTTTGTTATTGAAGTAATAAAATTATGATATCCTATCATTAAGAATAGAGATACCAATTAAAGAAATAAGTATAATCCAAGAGACTTCTTAAAGTATCGAAATTGGGTTTCTAGAATTCAAGGATTCTAATGAAATTAAAATCTAGATATTTTAGGATATGATATAAAGACCATAAAATCATAGAGTAGGATGATCATAAGGATGTAGGGTAGTCTAATCAGAGGAGTGGTATAGGAGGAGGTGGGTATGAGGCCTAGGGGTAGCATCGACGACAATGAGAGGTTTCTATGTTCGGTGGAAGCATTGCAGGTGGAGGACCACAAAGAGGAGATCTTGTAGTGGGATATGCTAATTGGTTGAAAATGTGGGGAACCATCATGAGGGGAACATCGGGGTAAGAGGGTTGGGGAGAAGAGTGATCATGGGGGACAGAGGTTCCTATTGAGAAGCGTATAATGGGAGGGGTCACGACCACTTGACATAATCAACCATATTACCATGGTATTTAGTTAAACATGGATTCAAATTTCCATATAGCAATAGTTTTAATTAAACTATGGATAAAAATTAAACTGTATAAACATACCTATAAAACTATATTTATAGGTCTAATTATATAGATTATTTTTTTTAATATTGAAAGTGTATTAATGAAATTAATGATCCTATCAATATTCTCTAGCCACTGCTTAGAATCTTGAGGTATTTTATCATAACAAAATACGGGTGAATTTTTCTTAGAAAATTTGGAGTAATAATCTAAAACACATCATTGATTCCCAACACCAACTTCACCTAGAGTTTGAATTGAACATATTATTTCATCAACCAAAGAAGGGTCCATTAGAATATTCTCCGGCGAATCCTATCTCACAGTTTCCTCTCCCTTATTTAGAAGAGATCCTCTTGGAGGCATTTTCTATTAAGCACATAAAAATGACCAATAAACATTTGATAATATTAAAAAATATTAGGAACAACTTCAATAATTCACAACTATGATGTATAAAATCAATAATTTGAAGAAAGTATGAAATATATGAAATAAAACAATGCATTAATATAGAAAATGACAATTTAAATAAACTTACATTATTTTTCATTCAAATTAATTCAGAATCCATGTCCTAAACTTGGTAAGAATCTTCTGACCCCCCATGGTAACTCAAGTTCAAACATTAAAGTGAGTGGTCTAGGAACCCTCTTGCACTTAGAATTCGAATATCGATGGTACTAACATCTATCAACACAAGACATACAACCAAAATCAGGCAGTGTTAACACACTTTAGGTTAAACATAATTCTAATATGAAATTTCAACTGACCAACCCAAGTCATCAAGATAAGGCAAAAGAGCCAACCCATTATGGGGGTGAGGTTCAACATGAGGGAAACATGAAAAGAGAAACAAGTATTGAATATAACCAAAAAATACATAAAACCATAGTAAAAAGAAAAGAAGAAAATATATAATTGAGATCTATACAATCCATGCTAAATAGGATAAACTAGAAAATATGAGCTATACAAGACCTATAAGTCTCCATGTGACCAACATTTACCCCCAAATCAACCAAAACTGAAGGCTTTGACAATAAGGAAAGTCAATATTCTACATGATTCCCTTCCCTTTACTTGGTTCCAACAACACAATATCTACAATGACTCTAATGAAAAATAGGGTGTGATAAAAAAATCTATGTAGGATACTATCACTAAATCTATACAATTTCTAATATCATGAATTAATCAATTCTAGATTTTAAAAAATACTATTATAAAGAATTTTTAAAAATCCATACCCATTTGTAAACCATTTCCCTTGTTTTTTATAAAAGAATTTAATATTAAAAAAACTAGGAACACGACAAGTATAAGTGATAAAAAATGGAAAGTATATACACACACTATAGGGTAAGTAATTAAAAACATATCCATGAAATTATCCATCACGTGACTCTCTGTTATACAATCCCAAGTGAATACAACATGTGAGCAACTATCGAGGAAAAAAATAATCATTTGATAAATAACAAAAAATGAAAATAACTATATATTTGGGCTCACATAATAGGGGAATAAATACTAGAAATATTAGATCCTAAAACATATATAATATAGTACCAATTGATTTCGAGTCCTTTTATAATCTTTTGATACCACAAAGTATCCTTTTGTAGTGCCACATTCATTAATGCTAGCTATGTCCATTTCCTGATGCACCCACAATTTTAAATATTCTAATTGTAAGATTAATTTTTAAAACCATTATCACAATTTTATAAAATATTTTCAAATTCAATAAAATCCGCTTTCATGGTAAAAAATCCATTTCTAAATAAAAACCACCATTCAAGAATTTAAATAACAACTTTGTTTGAAAAAACCAGTTTTTAATGAAAAATAATTAAAAATAATTTATTTTTCCATGAAATATAATGAAACTATTAATCAATCCAATTAAATAAATAGTACATAGGTATTTTATATTAATAATAAAAAATTTATAGAGTTAACACATTATATATAAACACCAAAATCAAGACAGAGGAAGTAAAAAACGCCCTTAAAAACAAATACTGGGGAAGGATAGATCAGGTCTTCACAATACAAGATGCATAAAAAACAATATAAAACCACATCAAAACCCCTTAGAACCTATATAAACATCCCCTTTGGGTTCTATGATATCATAAGAGAATATATACAATAAGGATATAAAAATAGGGGAATAAAACAGATCAAAATTGCAAGATACCTCGATGAGTTCCATCAATAATAAAAGATTTCCCCATAGAAAAATGGGAGAGACATATAAAGAACTAGATAAGGGTTTGGATAATCCAAATTGAGATTATGGGGGGTGTTTAGGTTTAAAAATATCCAAAGTAAAAAGGATAAAATCTCATTTTTTAGTAGTTCAGAAGAGGGATAAATGGTTTACTAGAGGATAACTCATAGTTACACAAACCGTTCTCCTTAACTATGTATCCGTACTATATATTATATATGTTTTAAAGGGTTTTTTATATGGTTAGTGTAACCGTGAACCAACCATACAACCCTTTCTATCCATAGTGTCTACGATTTTCACTAGAGGCCACACTATTTCTCTAACCATGTGTAAACCAGGGAAAGTGCCAATAGAACCTTGTTGATGAATAACAAATTGTTACTGAATAGTTTAACTAAATATTACCCTAACAATGAACCTTTCACATTTAATAAAAAAAACCCATTTTTTGTCCTTCCATCCCCCAAAACTTCCTAGAACCCATAAAAGAAAAACATAGTCTCCATTAATTTATACCTATGTTCCGAAGGGCGTGGAAATTTATACATATATATATATCACATGTTAATATATGAATATTAATTATACAATATAACGATCCATGATATAATGGTATAGGTCTAGTGCCTTTGAAAACATGGACACATAAACTACTGGTTTATAAGAGTATCCCGTTATATTTTTCATAACTAGAACCCTTCTTAGAAATATCACCCCTAAAACGCTTCCTCTCAACCTAGGTAAATGGAAATATAAGAAAGGGAGAGATTGTATGTTCATTAAAGGTAAATAAGGGAAAAATTAATGATAATTTGATAATAACATGAGAACAAGTATATGAAAACATGACTATAACAAATAAAATTCACACCTTGCATCTCATAGATAACAATCTTGATTAATGGAATAAATATTGGTAGTTCATAAGACATAAATTATAAATTAATCAAATAAAATTAGACATGAGACCATAACATTGGCATAATATATTAGTTTGTGTCATACACAAAATATTATAACTTTTTGAACTTGTAAAAATAGAAAAATGTTCACTCATCATGTTAAGGACATGAAATCAGGCACTCAAATAAACTTATGGGCATGGAACTAGGTCTATGAATAATATTATGGGCATGGAATCTTATTCCATGCTTAATCTCATGGATATGAAATCTTGGTCCATGCTTAGTATTATTGATAGGAAACTGGATATACACTTAATATTATGGAAATGAAAACCAGGTCCATGCATGAAATTTTGAACATAAAATTAGGGTTAGGTATATCATATTTACCTCACGTGTTATCCATCTTTACCCAATGTATTTATGGGAGATATAGGTCATACCCTTCATCTAATAAGAATCATACAAAATTTTTCCCCAATATCATAAAATATTCATCATATCCAAACTCAAGAAAAGAAATGGGTTTTATAACATTTCATCATATAATAACTCTTTGAGAAAAATAAGTTTCATAAAAAATTCATTATTTCATCATAGTATAACCCATGGGAAATAAATATATTTCATGAATATTTCATCATTTTATAATAGTATAAACTATGGAAAAGGAATAATTTTCACATGAATCTTGTCATAATAAAAATAAACCTTCCAAAAAATAATAAGGATTACATCCTTGTATCATATTACTATAAATCATAAGATATATCATGGATTGTTTTAATTGAGGAATAAAAATACCTATGAAAGATCATTAAATCATTCTTGGGAAAAATATAATTTCTATTTTGAAATCAGTTATTTAGATTATAAAAATTTTCAAAATATTATGGAAAACATTTTACTTTAAAATTATCATGGAAATATGAAAAGCATGATTTAAAGTATGGATTATTTATAATAATACGAAATTCTGTTCATGTTTTATAAGTTAAAAAAGCATTCATTTCATTCTTTTTTAAAAAGTCAGAAAGTAACTTTTGTGGAAAAAAGAAAATTAATTTTAAAACTATTTTATAAAAATTATATATTTGGTAAAAATAAATTTAAATAATTCTAGGAAAATAATACAAATAATTTTAAAACATTTTTAGAAAATATGGATATGGATATTAAAGTTTTTTTGATCGAAGAGATAAATAATGTCGATTTTTTTTCAATATAATGAGTACATAAAATGAGTAGAAACAAAGGAAAACATGTTTTCTAAATAAATAACTATATTATAAGAAAATTAATGAGGTTTTTGTGAGTTATATGATAATATTTTTTCATTGAAAATATAATCATAGACAATCCCAACAAATAGTGATATAATAACATAAAAAATTTACTACTTTGGTAACATTTGAATCATAATAACCATTATATAAGTATAATTATATGTATATTTAAATCCCCACAATTTTCATAGTAATCAACATAAAATACATTCATGGAAATTATATAGGCTATAAAAAATTGGATGTATAAGGCATGTGTCCCACAAAAATAAAATGGAGATAAAAATCCCTTACCTTAGGTTCGATCTCCTTCCTACATGATGAAACCTCCTATATAATAAATATAGATTTATTATAGATATATTATTGAACCATAATCATATATAAAAAACCATATATGATTTAATTATAACCATATATCATAAATTTTTTCACTTATTTATTAAAATCTTTTTTTCTGAGTGATGGCTGCTTCGTTTTTTTATATGTTTGTGTTTAGTAGTTTTGGTACTTGTATTATGATTATAATTAAATAATATTCATAATTTTAATCATGTAATAAATTTAACACATATTTATTATATACATTTTTATGGTCATTCATAAAATATAGAGATATAAATATGAATTACATCATCCCTGGAGTTGGTAGGATGTCCGTATGCTTGAAGGATTTTTTTTTCATTTTATCAATGGATGGAATGAAAGTAAGTTAAATAATAATTCAGATTTAAAGAATAATTAATATAACATATATTCCATTTTTATTTATTAAATCCATATTTTTTTCATTAAATGAAATCAAAAATGAAAAACGTATCACATCGCTTTGTGGAGGTTGTAGTCCACACGTAAACACGATCGATGATATAATTTTATAAAGGTAGGGATGATAAGATGTTAAATATTATATTATCAATCCAAAAGTTTAATTATTAAATAATTATTATATATAAATCTCAAAACCATCATAATATTTGTCCATAAATGATGGCTATAAGAAATGACTAGTATTACAATGCGGAGATGATAAGTCATACATACGTACAAGCGATATTTTCACTTCACATTTGATGAAAAGAGGCTGAATAAAGGTGCTTTTAAAATAATAATAAAATTTTAAAAAATTCAGGGAACTTAAGTTAATTTTTTATAATATATGATATTTATAGGAGGTAAATGAATAATAAAAAATAAAGTGATTGGTTAAGGTGATTATATATTCATTGAAACAACTCCTTTAGATCTCCTCTTTAGGTATATAGGGTTGGTCCTTTGGGAATAATATAACGTCTTTAATGTTTATATGGGAGTTTAGAAGATATATTTGTAGAGATTTATTGATATATAAGGCTTAATATTGATTGAATAAGAGAAATGAGGGGTGACCGTTTATAATTAGGGGGAGGAACACTCTTGGAATTTCCTAAAATATTTAAATAATATAAATTAATTTTGCATTAAAAATGGATCAAAATTGTTAATATTTAAATATAATATTACTATGATCTTAAATAAAATTATATAATAATATTTTGACAATTTTGGATCACATTTTTACCACTACAGTTTTGTTTTAACCCTCCGTTAAACATTTTTACAATAACTTAACATTGAAATTTTCTACCTTTTAAGGGTTAATAATGATAATATAAAAAACAAAAGACCCATAAATGGGATATGAATGTCTTATAAAACCACATACCATTAATGCTACAAAATATAATATTGATTTAATTATATATCATTTAATAAGTTATTATTTATTATAGAATACCATTAATGTTATTTTTAACAATATTTATTTAATTTGACTTCAAATAAACAAATAAAATGGATAATACAAATATAATAATTTTCAAACTCCCTAAAATGTTTCATGGATCTATAAAATTCAAGGTACATATTAAATCATTCAAATTATATAACGTTTAATATATTTTGAATCATTTATTTTATTTTTCTCTTAATTGATCAAATACTATATTAGCATTACACAAGCATTTATGGTTAATATATAATTCATTAAAATTATAAATAAATTTAACTAATGATATTAATTTCAATTATCCCAAAATAGGAATTTTTATTCATTCATATGTTTCATCTGTCACTATGTGGACATATAAGAGATCTTTTAATCTAAGAGAGTGACATTTTATTACTTTCTTTTCTTTCAATATTATATTGGGAATTTTCATAGAAATGAATCCATTAAAAGACTATATTTATTAAACAAGGGTAAAAGGGTATAATTAAGTTAATTAAATAATAATTAAGTTAAAAAATAATGGTATTATCACTTTTATAACCTATATTAACCTGATTTTCCCATTACCGATGTGATAAATTTTTCCACAGTTACTATTTATATTGACCAAAAATAAATGAGGCTTATTTAACAAATTTGAAACTATTGTATAAAAATATGGAGTAAATTTTAAAAAATTAAATTTCTTTATGTGGAATATATTATTTTTAAAATAAGAATGAAACATGTGATGAAAACAACTTTTCAAAAAAAATACATTTTAGGCATAAAACATGGTTTATTCTTATCTCATGCAAAGAAAAAAAAAATAAATTCATGTTTAAACACTTCATTTTATATATAATATTTAAATTTAATTAAAATAATTTAAAAATTGTTATTAATTTAATTTAATATGATAAAAATACACTCTGCGCATAAAAATAATTTTTCAAAAAAATATATCTCTGACTACCAAATGATTTTTATTTTTATTTCTAATTTATTGATTAAAAAAAATTTACTTATAAATATTTAACAAATTTTTTTAATAATTAATTTATCCCTGTTCATAACATCAAATCCAATATCTAGGTAAAAACTATAATTTAATAGTATATTATTGTTCGTTTAAACTAGGTGTTGTTTGTAACACAAGCTATCAAAGAAATTTAATTTTTTTGGAAGAAAAATTCATAATATATTAGGGTGTTATGGAATTTAATTTCAAAAAAATCTTTCTATATTTTTAATAATAATAATTAAAATTATATAGTAAGTCCAAAAAAGTTTTTTTCATAATGAATTGTAAAATGTATAAAAATTAATTATCACAGTTAATGTTAAAACACATTTACGAGGGGTTAAACTAAGAAGATAAGAGTTAAAATGACCTAGAAACCTATAAAATTACTATTTTTGACATATTTTGAACTTATATAATTAAAGGTTCTGAAATGAGTTATTTTGGTGCCTTGTGACATTTGAATAATTTGGGTGTTTTTAATTCTTTTCAAAAATTCAAAGTATGTCCTCTCGACCCCTTATAAAAGTCTACCATATTAGCTCTTATATTCACACATACAAAGACATTTGGCTTATCCAATCCCTTAAAAAATAAATTACTTAAATCCCTCTACAAGTCATGAGTCCTTTTTTTTCTTATAAATACAATCTAAGAAGACTTTAGGTATAATCCAAAAGTGGTTTTTCAAAGAAAAGGTACAAATGTTAACCATGTGTTTTCATTTTATTTATTTATTTAACTTCTTAAGAGATTCATATAACATGTTAAGATAATAAAAACTATATATACTATATAATTAAATGATATTATGTAATTTTGATTTCCTATATCTATCTATACTTCCATCAAATGAGAAACGGAATTGTAGATCTTCTATACGACAGACTATCGCCTCATGAACCAATGTAATTAAATTTCAATAACCCCTTCTCATGATAAGATATAATGATGGATTTAATGTATATATTCTAAATTTATGTAAAAATTTAGGCTATATAATAAAAATATCACATATACCTTTTGACCTTTCAATCCACTGTGAAATGATAACTTTGCTTGTGCGTAAGTGTGGACCACTACCTCATCGAATCGATGTAAATTTTTTTTCATCTTATTTTCACATGGATGGTAATAAGAATAAATTAAATGAAACTTTTTTCTATATAATACAATATAATGACTCTATATAGGTGATATATTATTTTTCTTCATTTTTTTCTATCTTTTGGAAAAATGGAAACAATGTTCATGCACACGTACAGTCCACTATCTCAGTGAATGGGGTAATTGATTTTCAATCTATATATATTATAGATTAATATAAATACATATATAATGAATATAAATTATATTTATATAATGGATAATGTTATAGAGATTATGGAACCATGACCAAAGTAAAAGGACCAAAAATACCATATGAAAACATTGAATAAAAATGAAGTAGTTATTACCCGAAATGTGATTTTCCATACCTAAGGTATGGGTTTCTCATCTAACTTTTACTTCTTTAAGAAATATTTCATATTCACCACTAATTATTTTTGTGTTGTATATATACTCCCCCTTTGATATTTTATATCATGACTCTATTTTTCATCATGTTATTTTTGGGTTTATTTCACAATCTCATCATTATTAGTTATTGTTTATGTTTATGTTTACCTGGAGAGAATTATTTAGTATTTATATGTTAATCACAATAATTTTTTTTCTAAACTTTTTATTAATTAATTTTACAAGTAATTGTACTTTTTCCTCCTTTTTGACACAATATGGTTGAGAAAATGTTTTTAAGAAAGGGTGACATTGTTTCCCCTTTTGACCAAAAGTCCCTTTAATTCCATATAAACATTTTCTAAAAATATTTTAAAAAATGTTTTTAAAATTATTCAAATGGATTATTAAATAAATTTTTACCCATGTTTGACTTTTTAAAAAATGGGTTGAGAGGGAAAATCTTGTCATTTTCTGAAGAAGATACTTTTAACCTTTTTAAAACAGTATGAAAAGAGCTTCTTTTTAACTTATATGGCATGTACAAAATTACCCATTATCATTTTTAAAATTTAATTTAAAAGTTTATAAGGTAATATTTAAACAAAACTATTACCTAATTTTTTGGGAATGTTTAATTTTTAAAAGTTATTTTCAGAGTGAAATTGATATTTTCCTCAAGAATGTTTTAATGTATTTTTAATGGTATTTATATTTATAAAAAAACCATCATTTTACTTATTAACCATTGAGAAAATGTTGTTATGATACCATCCTTGTTATTTTTCAGATGATTTATTATTATTTTGACTTGGAATGTATTATTTTGATGTTATTATCCATATTAAAAAGGATGGTTTATGATTATGATTATTGATTGTAGAAACAATAAACATTATATATTCTAGTTGTAAAGTCCCAGAAATTTCAAGGAAAATTTTTTCTTAATTTTCTTTGGAATTTTACAAGAACGCAGTTTCTGACGGCGCCTGATTCTAAGGCCCGGTGTGCCCGAAATTAATTTCCGTAGTTTTGCTCGGGTACGTTCAGTGAATGAGCGAGCGGGAATTTCTATCTTTTGAATCGGTTCTCGGAATTGAAATCCGATTGCACCGATGAACTCACAACGCGGGTAATCGCTTAAGAGAACCTTTACCGTAGTTGCGTTTGTGCGGGAGGAGAAGTTAATTTTTGGGGTTTAATTAAAAAAGTGAATAAAATTGTTAAATCAAATTTTAACAATGTTAAGTGGTTAACTTCTCCCATGGGAAGTTGGTGGTGGGCCCACATCCATCCAACTTCCCATGTGTGGATATTTGAAAGGGTGGGGCCAACACGAACCCCCCCACCTTTTAAAATTACTTAAACTCCCTAACTCTCTTAACCCCTCACATTCAAACTCCCCATTAACTCACATTCTTTAATATTTGACAACATGATTAATTAATGAGGTGAGTTAAGTATGGTTTATTTGAATTTCAATCTTTTGAAATTCTTGCCAACACTTTGCAATTAATTAATTAAACCAACTTAATTAATTATTTTGAGTGTTTGAATTCTTTTGAATTCATTTTTCCAACATTAAAAATAGAGATTATATTCTTCTTTTTGGGTTGGCATAAACCTTGTGGGGAGAACTAAGGAGAGGAGAAGAACTCTTGGAAGATCACCAACCTCTCGAGGAAGAACGTTCCACGTTTCCGAAGAACGTGAAGCAACACCTCCGACCATCTTCAACCGGAGTAAAGAAGGGAAGCACCGCCGCCTACAAAGTATACAGAGGGTGACGTCTTGGCTCGACTTCACTGAGCTCTTCTCCCACCAACCTAGACGGAACGACGCCCGACCTCCGCGACGCTTGTCTTCCACGGGTCGTTGAAGAACTCCATTCTTGAAGCCGAGTTAGGGGAATTTTATTTTGGAATTCTCTTATCTTTTGAGAAAAGAACGACGAGCGCAGACCAACCAATACCGGGATGATCCGCGGATCGTCCGATCAAGCGGTTGATGATTGAGGGTTTTTATTTATTTAATTGTTCGTGAATACAAACTTGGTGATGATAATGATTTAAAACCCTTTTTGTTATCGAATAACGCGAGGGGGGGGGGGGGGGGTCGGACCGCACAAACACGGCCGACCCTCCTCCTTTGTTTTTCATGATGGTTTCTTGAGGATGATACGAGAAAACGTGGTGCCGTCGCACCACGCGTTTTATTGCGGAAGATACATGCGGCGCCGTCGCGCCGCGCCGTGGAAAGAAATCCAAGAACGCGACGCCCTCGCGTCGCGTCAAAGAAAGTCAAAGGCGCCACGACCGGAGTGGGGCCGCGGCGAAGGGAAGCGATGCCGTCGCATCGTGCCGAACTGTAACGACCCAAAGTTTCATTAATGGAAAATCCCTCTTGATCTAGCTAAATGTTTCTTTATGAATTTTTTTTTATAAGATGTCAACTTCTTTTGTTTTATGTTAAGATTTGTGACCGTTACTTTTATAGCCGTTGAACAGTGATCATCTGAGTATTATAAATATAAGGATTTAATGAAACCATTTCTACTCAGACAAAGGAAGCGATGGCCTCATCCAGTAGAATTGCCCCTTACGAAGCCCATTTGTCGGAGCTCGGAAAAGAGGTGGCGTCTTTGGGCTTTTCCCTTGAACAAGCCCAAGCTGAGCTTCATCAAGTCAAGCTCGAACGTGATCGTCTACGGGAAAAATGGAAGTTGATAGAGATTACAACTCGAGCAATGTTATCCGAGCAACCCCAAGAGTCTGTCACCATCGCACACCTTACCCTTAGGTCTTATGCGGCTATTTTAAGGGTTTATGTAACAAATATGTAGTACCATGTTCATGAACACTACTTTTTTATATAATAATGAATATAATTTCTAGTCATTTTTGATACATTGTAATTAGTTTTTAAAAGTACAAATGGTGTTTTTAGTTATTATTTAATTAAGAATTATATTTTATTAAATTAAAGGATTTTTTAATTAAATAATATTTTAATATTATTATTAATATTAAATTAATTTTTTAGTAAATATAAATGATCTTATAATTTTATGAATGCAATTAAAATTTTTATTAAGGTTTGAAAGTCGTTTCTGTCAAAACCCGTAATTTTTTTTTATAAATGTCAGTTTTTATTTTAAAAGTGAAAATTCACATATTTAGAAAATTATTTAGATAAAATAAATATTATTTTTGGAATCAGGTCGTCGAAATTATCCAACGGTGAATTTTTCATAATTTTCTGAGACAGTCAAATTTTTGGGTAAAAATTAAATACCATTTAAATATATAATGTGTTTTATGACATCATAATGACCCAATGGTGATGTAATAAAATACCATAATCCTTATGTTCGGCCAATATATGTTTTATTATTAAAATAATGAGGTTTTGGGTTTGTTTGACTCACTTTTCAAAGCATTAATGGAGCCCTCACGACTTATTCAACACTTTGCCTTTTTAAATTAATTTCCATGGGAGTGTGACTCACCTCCACATAAGCAACCCTAATTTTTTAATAAGTTCGGACCTTGGACTTGTAAAATATTTTTTTCCTCTTTCCTTTTCCAGAAACCATGGGCAAATACCATGGGATGGTTTGTGGTTTGGATTACATTAATATAAGGGGTCCCAAACCTAAATAATAAAGAATTCTCTCACCTTTCCTATATAAACCCACCCAACCTCCCCCTTCCTCCTCACTCAAAGCCCTTGAAGTTCATCCAACCTCTGCCCTACTCTCTCTATAATCCTCTCAAGGTGCCCCAAGCTCCCAAGAAGCCTCTCACAAGCCTCTCTCTAGCATTTGGAAGCACACTTCCAAGTAAGGGGTTTTCTTCCTTTCTCATTTTTTTGTCAATTTTCTTTAAGTTGTATTTCACTTTTTATTTCCATTATGAATGTTGGGGTATGGTTTCGCACCTCCCCCATACTGCCCTCTTATTGTTTTAATGATGGTATAACCCTTTCTCTCTCATTAAATGCCTTCTATGTACACCCGTTACTATGCGGAAATTCAGAAAGGAACTTCTCTCTCTTCTTTTACATTCAAGCAATACTTTTGTATCATGAATCTAAATTCCATTTATATTGTTGGGACATGTATATATATGATCTCCTTACTATCCATTACATGTAAATTTGATGAGGAACCCCTTTCTCTCTCATCAACCTTTTTTATGAATTCTTATGTCACGCCGTTACGCTGCCGAAATCACACCGATTTTCTAAGCCAATGTCTTTGTGTAGTGAATACCATGCCCATTTCTCCATCAAGGGTATTCACCTTTATGAACATATACATATTGATTGTAAAGTTTCATGTATGAATTCCACATTCCTTTATCGTGGAATAAATGATTATGTTTTATGAATCCATGTTTTATGATCCATGTGGCACACTTATGCATGAAATGAAATGTTTAAGAAGGGTGCGCCCTTTATAGCGCTCCAATGCATTGGGTAAAGTATAGTATCATGATACGTCATGTGCAATGAGTGTTTACTCATGATAATTCAAGTGAAACGAGGGTTTACTCGTGCTTCAAGTGCAATGAGGGTTTACTCATGCTCCATGTGCAATGAGCCTTGGCTCATGCTAATTCAATGTTAAGTGTTGTTGCCACATTTCCATGTTATGATTATCATGCTTTATCATGCCTTTATGTTCATGTTTCTATTATTCTCTATTGATATGCCTATTGCCTAACATGTATTTCTCTCCTCATGTTATTCATTGTGTACTCCCTTACTGGGCTTTATAGCTCACCCTTTTCTTATGCATGTCCTCAGGTTATCCCATGCAATGCTAAGTACGAAGGAATGTAGTGGTCATGTAAAGGAAGTTTTCAATAAAGATGTTGTATTTCATGTTTAAAGTTTTTATGTAATGATCCTAAGCCCCAAAGACACTAAACCTCTCGGTCTTCTTTGTTGGATCAAGTGAAGTTTTATGTAATAAAGTATGTTTAAGTTGTAATAAAAAAGCAGGGTTGTCATAGTTGGTATCAGAGGATGGGTTTAGTTATTTTTGGGATTAGGAAACCCTAGTAAAGCCTTTGATACAAGACTAAGCATAATAAAAACATCCCTATGTTTTGGTAAATACTAATTAAGTGGTTTATCAAACAAATATATCCCTGTCTTGATACGAGCAGGTAGAGGCGGCTCTGGCACAGATGTATCCTAGGGGTAAAATCCGAAAACACCGCTTTGAGCTAGACTTGAACGGGAACTGGTGCACGACAACGGGCCTTGCTGCATTCTTGGTTACGACACTCCCGGGGGATATGTTTTGATAAATTTACAATCTTAGTATGAACCATTATTAAGGGAAAAATGCCCCTAAGAATATATGTTAGAAAGAAGATCATGAAAAGCCTGGATTGAATCCTATAGACTCATGAGTTAAAGAGATTAAAGTTTATTTATAAGTCATCAACTTTTGTCTTTGGATTAACCTTTATGTGTTACCCCTAACTTTCCTTTTATTCCAGCCAATGGCCGGTAATAGGAGAACTTGGGCTAACAACCGTTGTTAAGATCAGTGTGATGATTGTACTTATGAGATGCCCAATCCAATGGGAGCGGGAATCGCGAACTTTGTCACGCTTCTCTCTCAGCTAACTCAAGTTTTGAATAGAAACACTGGTCAAGAGGAACGTTCAACCCCCCCTAAGAAAGAACAAGTCGCTATTGAAAGCTTCATGAGACAAAGGCCTCCTACTTTTAGTGGATCATCTGATCCCACGATCGCTGAACAATGGATCAACTCCATTGAGAAGATATTCTCCATCCTCAAATGCTCTGAAAAAGAGAAGGTTCTCCTGGTGGCTTATCGTATGGAGGGTGAAGCTGATCAATGGTGGACGTTGATCAAAAATACGAAGCCTGAGGGGGAGATCGAGGCTTTGGAATGGAAGGAATTCCGGAAGATGTTTTTCGATAAATATTTTCCGCGCACCCTCCGTCTTAAGATGGAAAGGGACTTCCTTTCCCTCAAACAGAAAGATGAAGAATCTGTGGGAGCGTACGAGGCAAACTTCACAATGCTTGCACGATACGCTTCCGGATTTGTCGTTACCCCCGAATGCAAGGTTGACCGCTTCTTTGGTGGGCTGAAACCTAGCTTGCGGAAAGCATTAACGATCAGTGACTTCGACAGCTATGAGGAAATTGTCCGATGTGCCCTCAAGGTTGAAATGGAGATCGGAGAATCACATGGGTATCATGGGGACAAGAAGCGTAAGGCGGACTTCAATGCTGGTGGTCTGATGGATAAGTCCAACGGCGCTAAGAAATTCCAGCACCCCACTTGCCAAAATTGTGGAAAGAAGCACCCTGAAAATTGCCTTAAGGGGACAAGAAAATGCTTCAAGTGTGGAAGAGAAGGGCACCTAGCTGTTAACTGTCAGCAAGAAGGACCCGCGACTGCAACAGAGGAGGGGAACGCTCCGTTTGAACCTCAACGCGTTGTTCAATGATTCAAATGCAAAGAACCGGGTCATTTTGCGAATCAGTGCCCTAATCCAAGGGTTATCAGAGGCAATCAACAACCTAGAAGACAGCAAGGAAGAGCTTTTTCCATCACTTCCGCCAAAGTGACCCCCGACAACGAAGTGGTGACAGGTACGCTAGTTATTCATTCAAGAATAGCGAACGTACTTTTTGATTCAGGTTCTACGCATTCTTCTATATCTCAAAAGTTTAGTAGAATAATCCCTACACCACCACAAATCATGGAAGTAAAGATGTCGGTGAGTACGGAAAATGGGGAAATCATTGCATCCCATGAGTATAAGTCCTACCCTGTTATAATCTGTGGATTGAATTTCCCGGCGAACCTATTCATACTCCCTTTTGTGGAATTTGATGCAATTCTTGGCATGGATTGGATTTCCTTATATAGAGCCAACATAAATTGTCGGGAGAGGGAAATCACACTCCATATGGAGAATCGACCCCATATTCTTTACAAGTGTCAGGAGGAAGATGAATCTCCTTTAGCTCCATCATCTCAAGCATGGATATTACTACCTTACGAGCACGCATATCTAGCTCAGATGATTAAGTCCAAGGAAGAAACCACCCTTGAAGAAATGCCTATTGTGAGGGAATTCGCTGAAGTATTTCCCGAGGAACTTCCTGGTCTTCCTCCAAGAAGAGATGTTGAGTTCTCAATTGAACTTATACCTGGGGCGCTACCAATATCTAAGACTCCATATAGAATGGCTGTTTTTGAGCTTGAAGAGCTGAAGAAACAACTACAGGAGAATCTAAATAAAGGGTTTATACGCCCAAGTGCATCACCATGGGGTGCACCAGTCCTCTTCGTCAAGAAGAAGGACGGGTCAATGCGGCTTTGCATCGATTATCGTGAACTTAACAAAATCACGATAAAGAACAAGTATCCTCTCCCAAGAATCGATGACTTGTTTGATCAGCTGCGTGGATCACAATACTTCTCCAAGGTGGACTTGCGGTGGGGATATTATCAAGTAAGGGTGAAGAAGGAAGATATCCCCAAGACTGCTTTTCGTACAAGGTACGGGCACTATGAATTCATAGTAATGCCTTTTGGACTCACCAATGCTCTAGCAATATTCATGGACTTGATGAATAGAGTCTTTAGAGATTACCTAGACAAATTTGTGGTAGTCTTTATAGATGATATTCTAATATACTCCAAAACCAAGGAGGACCATGAGGAACATTTAAGAACTGTACTGGAGACTTTGCGCAAGGAGAATCTCTATGCCAAGTACAGCAAGTGTGAGTTCTGGTTGAAGGAGGTCTCATTCTTGGGCCATATCATCACAAGCAATGGGATATCTGTGGACCCCTCCAAAACAGATGCAATTGAGGGATGGCCGAGGCCAACATCGGTAACTGATATCCGTAGCTTCTTGGGGTTAGCAAGATATTATCGACGATTTGTGAGAAACTTCTCACAATTGTCCAACCCTCTTACCAAGATAACTCGAAAGGGAGTAAAGTTTTCTTGGAGTGATGAATGCGAAGAACGCTTCAAGGAGTTGAAAAGGAGGCTTATCACTGCACATGTGCTCACTTTACCCACAAGTGGGGAGCTTTTTGTGGTATTCAGTGATGCTTCGAAGAAGGGCTTAGGATGTGTGCTGATGCAGAATGATAAAGTGATATCCTATGCCTCAAGGCAGTTGAAAATCCATGAGCGAAACTATCCAACGCATGATCTGGAGTTGGCAGCGGTGATCTTTGCCTTGAAAATCTGGAGGCATTATCTCTATGGAGAGAAATGTGAGATATATACTGACCACAAGAGTCTTAAATATATACTCACACAGAAAGAGCTTAATATGCACCAGAGAAGATGGATAGAGCTCATCAAGGATTATGACTGTTCAATACATTACCACCCTGGGAAGGCGAACAAGGTGGCGGATGCCCTAAGTAGAAATGATACAGCGATTCTATCAATGATGAGAATTGAGAAGGATCCAATCTTCTTAGACTTGATGAAGATGGACGTGGGAATCATAAAGAAGGGAACATCATCAATCCTTTCACAAATGATTGCTCAACCATCTCTTTTGGAAATGTTAAAGGATGCTCAAAAGGATGATGCAGGAATCCAAGAAAAAGTGGAAGCTATCAAAAAGGGAAAATCCTCAGAGTTTAATGTTAATGAAGAAGGAATTGTGCGGTTTGGGAAAAGACTATGTGTTCCATAAAGTTCGGAGCTGAAGAAGGAACTTTTGGATGATGCACATAGTTCAAATTTCTCTATTCACCCAGGGAGCACAAAGATGTATCGAGATCTCCGAGAAAACTTTTGGTGGGATAATATGAAGAAGGAGATCGCTGAATATACATCAAAGTCCCTGGTGTGTCAGCAGGTGAAGGCAGAGAGGCAGATGTCTAAGGGGATGATGCAACCATTGCCCATACCAGAATGGAAATGGGAGAACATCACCATGGACTTCGTCACTAGACTTCCAAGGACATCCAAAAGCAACAATGCAATCTGGGTTATTGTGGATCGTCTTACAAAGACTGCACACTTCATTGCTATTCGAGAGGATTTCTCTTTGGATCAACTGGCACGGATATATATCAGGGAAGTGGTACAGTTGCATGGAGTACCACTATCTATTGTGTCTGACCGAGATCCAAGATTTACCTCTATGTTTTGGAAGAGTCTTCAACATGCTCTGAATACTGAACTGAACTTCAGTACGGCCTATCATCCTCAAACTGATGGCCAATCCGAGCGGACTATCCAAATACTTGAGGATATGTTGAGAGCGTGCTCAATGGACTTTAAAGGAGGATGGGATCAACATCTTCCTCTAGTTGAGTTCTCTTATAATAATAGTTTCCACTCGAGCATCCAAATGGCACCATATGAAGCCCTGTATGGGAAAAGGTGTAGAACACCGGCATGTTGGGATGAGGTCGGTGAACGTAAGCTGCTTGGACCAGAAATGGTCGAAGAAATGGTGGAGAAGGTGAAAACCATTCAGCAGCATATCAAGGCAGCCCAGAGTCGACAGAAGAGTTATGCAGATAATCGTCGACGAGACCATGAGTTTAAAGTCGGAGACATGGTGTTTTTACGCATATCTCCATGGAAGAAGGTCATGAGGTTTGGAAAGAAAGGGAAGTTAAGTCCAAGGTACATCGGCCCATTCGAGATTCTTGATCGTGTTGGGGCTGTGGCCTATCGACTAGCACTTCCACCGACTATGTCCAAGGTGCATGATGTCTTTCATGTATCCCTCTTAAGGAAGTACATACCGGACCCTTTACATGTACTCTCTTCCGAGGTGGTACAATTGGAAGATGATCTTTCTTATGAGGAGCAACCAGTGAAGATCTTAGATCGTAGAGAAAAAGTTCTACGAAATAAGACAATGCCCCTCGTGAAGGTGTTGTGGAGAAACCAAAAGTTTGAAGAAGCAACTTGGGAGTCAGAGGATATGATGAAGCTAAGTTACCCACATTTTTTTTAGTGTGGGAAAAGGAAAAATTTCGAGGGCGAAATTTCTTAAGGGGGGAATGTTGTAATGACCCAAAGTTTCATTAATGGAAAATCCCTCTTGATCTAGCTAAATGTTTCTTTATGAAAAATGTTTTTTTATAAGATGTCAAATTCTTTAGTTTTATGTTAAGATTTGTGACCGTTACTTTTATAGCCGTTGAACAGTGATCATCTGAGTAGTATAAATATAAGGATTTAACGAAACCATTTCTACTCAGACAAAGGAAGCGATGGCCTCATCCAGTAGAATTTCCCCTTACGAAGCACATTTGTCGGAGATCGGAAAAGAGGTGGCGTCTTTGGGCTTTGCCCTTGAACAAGCCCAAGCTGAGCTTCATCAAGTCAAGCTCGAAGGGGAGGGGGGATTTGCCCCCCGCGCGCGACACCCGAACGGTGCCCAGGCCGCGCCGCCGTGCCAGCCCACGCCGCCGTGCCGGTCCGCGCCGGACCGCGCCGCCGCGCCGGACCGCGCCGCCGCACCGGCACACGCTGTCGCGCCGCCGACCGGGCTGGGTTTTCCGAGCCGGGCCGGGTCATCGGGCCGGGTCGCCGCCCGGGGCGGGTTGACCCGGTTTGGCCGACCCATGGGGGGGGGGGGGGTCGGCCCTGGCCCAGACCCTCACTTTCGGACCTCTTTTGGTCAAATGCCTGTATCCTGGGCTACGGGCCTCCAAACGACTCGCCGTCAGCGGCAACACGATCCTTGGATCGAGACGGTCGTTTCGGTATACTATACTCAAGGTGCACCTTCGTTTTCAGGAGTCTGCGTGGTTAAAACTCCATAGTTAAGCATGCTTGGCCTAGAGTAGTGATCAGTATGGGTGACCTCCTGGGATGTTTTCCAGGGTGGGTGTGAGACGGAAAGGCCAATAACTCACAAACCGGGCGTCTGATTGGCGCACCGTCTATTTCGTTGAATTCCTCTTGATGAGACGGAACTTTTGGAATCCTCCGCCTGAGTTTTGGACGTAGTTGGATTTTGGCCGGGTCGGATCGTACCGAAATCCAACCGAGCCCCTGGAACGGAAAAGCTGATACCTTTCTGACAGAACGTCCGTTTGACGAACCGTCAGTGGCGTTGGTGATCTCGTTGAGAAACGGTCCCTATGAGTATAACCTATGAGTGTTTGGGGTATAGTTGAGTTACGGCCGGATTGGTTCGCACACGAAACCAACCGGGCCCCTGGGACGAAATGGCTAGCAACTCACAGACCGGGCGTCCGATTGACGCGCCGTCTGTTGCATTGAGACCCCTATGAAAAGGCTGTCCGTTGAGATACTTCTTCGTGGGACTTTGAGATACTTGTAGTTTCAACATGTAGCTCCTGGAGCGGACTCTCCCAGTGACGAGCATGCGGAGTACGGAGACCGTGTAACTGGCTGAGACCTGACGACTGCTTGACCGACTCGACTTGGAGTGAGTCGACTAGCCCAGTGGACGGAGCACTACTTTCTGAGGTGCAGAACCATGGAGGGCGGATCACTACCTATGTGACAGTGCAGACCCGCGATACTCATCCGCAGAGTACCTCAGCAGGCTACAAGGGGGTGTGCACTACTGTGTTTGGGTGACATACCTTGGCGGGAAGCACTACTATGTCTGGGTGGCTGACCCGCGACACTCGACAGGAGGAGTACTTCAACAGTCTTAGGTTAGTGAGCAGTATCTCGGAGTCGTGACAGGACCACTGTACACTCCAAAGACGGAGCGCTTCAGCAGTTACGGTTTCGTTAATGAAAATCCTGGTTTGAGCTGAGACTTTTGACCCTTTGTGTTCCCTCATGATTGAGATGGGTTACTTGATAACTTAGGTATATGTATGGGCATATTCCTGTGTAGTGGTTATCCGTTGATTTCACAATCCTTGTGTTTCCTCATGATTGAGATGGGTTACTCCATAACTTAGATATATGTATGGGCATATACCTAAGTAGAGGTTATCCGTTGAGATCTTCTTTGTGGTTATCCTTGTTTGTTTTAGTGAGACCTTGAGGGTATCAGGGTCCCTACTGAGTATCGTTATACTCACCCCTGCACGGGCTATGCCCACACCTCGTTGTGTTGGTTGCAGACGACAGGCAGTGCTGACGGAGGCCGAGTGTTCGAGGACTGGACGGTACCCGGAGGTGGACTACACGACGAGTCAGTTCCTGGAGGTGGACTACATGACGTGATGACTCACAGAGGAGGTTGACGGACGAGAGCGTGGAGGAAGCTATCTGTACCTACCCTTCCGGTAGGATCTGTGGTGGACGACCAGGAGCTGCGCTATCTGTACCTACCCTTTAGGTAGGATCTGAGGAGGACGACCCAGGAGCTGCTTCCTTCTTCCAGCTGTTTGTCTTTTTGCTATTGTACCTTGTTCAGTTGTAGTTGTACTTTGTTTTGGGTTTGTATTCTGGCCCATTTACTTTTCAGCTTTTCTTTTCTACTTAGTGTTTTGCTTCCGCTTGTACTCTGTGGTGCTTGTTTTCTTTTATAAAGGTAATGCCTTCCCAGTTATCGGAATTTTACGCCTTTGGTGCTAGTCACCAGCCCCTGGCCTATGGAAGGCGGGCTTGGGGTAGTCACGACACGGGCCCCGAGGACGGGTCGTGACAAATTGGTATCATAGGAGTTCGGTTCTATCGCAGAACTTATGACTCTGACTTTTTCTTTCTGTGAAGCAATAGTGTTAAGAGTACGGAGTGTGGATTTCAGTTCAGGGAGTCCAGTGTTGGTGCGGGCGGCTGACGTATCCATACACTAGGACCCTGAAAATTGATTTCTGACTTTGTGCACGAAAACACTGATTGCGTGTGTGTTTTCAAAGGTTTCCCCTTAAAATAGCTCAAACCAGGCCAGCTCACCAGGTATAAATGTTTGACCATGTCACGATGTTTCTTTCAGGATGCCTTTTCACAGACGACCAGCTAGATCCCAGAGGGATGTGTGTGCTGACAGCTTGTCGAGCGACGAGGCATCGGTGCAGGGCCCTCTTGCAGTTGAGGCACCAGTGGAGGCACCAGCGGTACTACCATACGTTGGGCCACCGATGCCACCAGCCCCAGCAGTAGGAGATGCACGACGCTTGATCGCGCTGCACGAGTTCCAGCGCCAGAGGCCACCGAGGTTCCAGGGAGAGATGGACCCGCAGGCGGCTGAGGTTTGGCTGGAGGCTGTGGTGAGAGTCTTTAGGCTAGTGGGGACGCCGGCAGACTTCATGGTGATCTTTGCTGCCAGCCTCCTTCAGGCAGCAGCAGGCAGGTGGTGGAGCCACTTGTTTCAGTTTTGCGACGGGATGACCTTCGCATGGGAAGACTTTGAGACCTTCTTCAGGGTGGAGTTTGTGCCAGTAGCTCTACACCCCGAGCGTGTACAGGAGCTTCTGCCTTTGCCGCGTGTTTTTCGATCAGTAGCTGAGTCATCTGTGGGCAGTAGACAGATGATGCAGAGGTCCAGGAGGACCAGACTAGCAGTTGGACGATCTCGGGTTTTAGGACCGGTGGTGTGGGGCACACGGGGTGGAAATAGAGCCAGACCTACCATGAGGTGTTACTCCTGTAACGGAATTGGTCACGTAGCACGTGACTGTCCGACCCGCCATGCAGATGACCAGCAGTTAAATGAAGAACCTCCGAGGCAGAGGCAGAGGTTCGATCAGGGTGGCCATGGAAGAGGAGCTTTCCGGGTATCTGGAGGTGGAAGACGCATCGAGATATTTCCACCACCACCACTAGGAGGTCCGCCCCGACTGTAGTGAGTTGGTGGACATGCGAGAGCTCAGCTTCAGGCAGCTGAGGACTTCGATCATGGAGCTCTTGGAGCAAATGGATAGGAGCAAAACTAGTAGATACGTCCTTTGTACTTCTAGTTTCTTATTGCTATTGTGTAGCATATTTGTATTATGAGCTGCAATAATAAAAGATTCTTACCTTTGTGATGTTTTCAGTCCTGTCCTCTTTTGTGTTGTTACTAAGAGGTTCCAGTAAAGACTGCTGACTTGACCCTCACTTTTGAGTTTTCTACTGAAGGAGACCTAGTGACCACACACTGATGCCGACAGTGTGACTCGACCCTTGGAGGCGAGAGTGACAGTTGGATCACTTAGTAGTTACGTCGAGGCCTTACGACGTCATCCATGGCATGAATGCATCATTCATGTCAAGATTGACTGTATTAGGCAACGAATGTGGTTCATCCATGGGATGAGACCGGATTTATCTTTTTCGGCAAAGAAGAAATCATAGCAGCTCTTGTGAGACTAGAGAAGGTCCAGGTCATCCAAGTGCGGATGAGGACGGCAAAGGGCCGACAGAAGCCTTATGATGACAGGACTTGGAGGCCTCTAGAGTTCAAGGATGACCATCACGTCCTTATACGAGTCTCACCTCGACGAGGGTTACGGAGATGTGGCCAGGGAGGCAAGTTATCTCCGAGGTTCAACGGACCTTTCTATGTCCTCATCTGGGTAGGCGAGGTGGTTTACTGCTTGGCCCATCCACTTCAGTTGCACTAGGTGCATGACGTTTTCCACGTATCTCAACTGAGAAGATACGTGCTCGACCCTCTTCTTATCATCGACCATGAGGAGCTGGATGATGGAGATGGGGTGTCTTTCACGGAGGTTCCAGTGGGGATAGAGGATCGATAGGATTGGATCCTACGAGGACGATCAATTCCTCGGGTGAGCATTCTTTGGCAGTACGGGAACCTCCAAGTAAGCACATGGGAGTGGAAGGCTCAGATGGGTGCTCTATACCGTTTTTGTATCCCTAGTTTGTGTTGAAGCTTTACGGGGACGTAAAGCCCTGAGGTGGGAGTAATGTAAAGACCCAGAAATTTCAAGGAAATTTTTTTCTTAATTTTCTTGGGAATTTTACAAGAACGTAGTTTCTGATGGCGCCTGATTCTGAGGCCCGGTGTGCCCGGAATTAATTTCTGAAGTTTGGCTCAGGTACGTTCAGTGAACGAGCGAGCGAGAATTTCTATCTTTTGAACCGGTGCTCGGAATTGAAATCCGATTGCACTGATGAACTCGCAACGCCGGTAATCGCTTAAGAGAACCTTTACCGTAGTTGCGTTTGTGCGGGAGGAGAAGTTAATTTTTGGGGTTTAATTAAAAAAGTGAATAAAATTGTTAAATCAAATTTTAACAATGTTAAGTGGTTAACTTCTCCCATGGGAAGTTGGTGGTGGGCCCACATCCATCCAACTTACCATGTGTGGATATTTGAAAGGGTGGGGCCAAAACGAACCCCCCCCACCTTTTCAAATTCCTTAAACTCCCTAACCCTCTTAACCCCTCACATTCCAACTCCCCATTAACTCACATTCTTTAATATTTGACAACCTGATTAATTAATGAGGTGAGTTAAGTATGGTTTATTTGAATTTCAATCTTTTGAAATTCTTGCCAACACTTTGCAATTAATTAATTAAACCAACTTAATTAATTATTTTGAGTGTTTTAATTCTTTTGAATTCATTTTGCCAACATTAAAAATAGAGATTATATTCTTCTTTTTGGGTTGGCATAATCCTTGTGGTGAGAAATAAAGAGAGGAGAAGAACTATTGGAAGATCACCAACCTCTCGAGGAAGAACGTTCCACGTTTCTGAAGAACGTGAAGCAACACCTCCGACCATCTTCAACCGGAGTAAGGAAGGGAAGCACCGCCACCTACAAAGTATACAGAGGGTGACGTCTCGGCTCGACTTCACCGAGCTCTTCTCCCACCAACCTAGACGGAACGACGCCCGACCTCCGCGACGCTTGTCTTCCGCGGGTCGTTGAAGAACTCAGTTCTTGAAGCCGAGGTAGGGGAATTTTATTTTGGAATTCTCTTATCTTTTGAGAAAAGAACGACGAGCGCGAACCAACCAATACCGGGTTGATCCGCGGATCGTCCGATCAAGCGGTTGATGATTGAGGGTTTTTATTTATTTAATTGTTCGTGAATACAAACTTGGTGATGATCATGATTTAAAACCCTTTTTGTTATCGAATAACGCGAGGGGGGGGGGGGGGTCGGACCGCACAAACACTGCCGACCCTCCTCCTTTGTTTTTCGTGATGGTTTCTTGAGGATGATACGAGAAAACGTGGTGCTGTCGCACCACACATTTTATTGCGGAAGATACGTGCGGCGCCGTCACGCCGCGCCATGGAAAGAAATCCAAGAACGCGATACCATCGCGTCGCGTCGAAGAAAGTCAAAGGCGCCGCGGCTGGAGCGGGGCCGCGGCGGAGGGAAGCAATGCCGTTACATCGCGCCGAACGGTATAGGCCGCGGCCGGTTCCAGGCCGCGGCGGAGCAAGATGACCGGCGGCCGTCGCCGGTCCTTGCTGGCGAAACCGGCCGACCAGTGCGGGCCGACCGGGCAGTGGAGACCGGGGGAATTAATTTCCCCCGACCGGGTCCCAAAAGCGGCCCCAATTAAGGGGTCGCGGTTCTCAAAGGGGAGGGGGGCTTTACCCCCCACGCGCGCTACCCGAACGACGCCCAGGCCGCGCCGCCGTGCCGGACCGCGCCGCCGCACCGGCACACGCCGCCGGCCGGGCTGGGTTTTCCGAGCCGGGCAGGGTCGTCAGGCCGGGTCGCCGCCCGGGGCGGGTTGACCCAGTTTGGCCGACCCATGGGGGGGGGGGGTCGGCCCGGGCCCAGACCCCCACTTTCGGACCACTTTTGGTCAAATGCCCGTATCTTGGGCTACGGGCCTCCAAACGACTCGCCGTCAGTGGCAACGCGATCCTTGGATCGATATGGTCGTTTCGGTATACTATACTAAAGGTGAACCTTCATTTTCGGGAGTCTGCGTGGTTAAAAATCCATAGATAAGCGTGCTTGGCCTAGAGTAGTGATCAGGATGGGTGACCTCCTGGGATGTTTTCCAGGGTGGGTGTGAGACGGAAAGGCCAATAACTCATAGACCGGGCGTCCGATTGACGCGCCGTCTATTTCGTTGAATTCCTCTTGATGAGACGAAACTTTTGGAATCCTCCACCTGAGTTTTGGACGCAGTTGGAGTTTGGCCGGGTCGGATCGTACCGAAATCCAACCGGGCCCCTGGAACAGAAAAGCTGATACCTTTCTGACAGAACGTCCGTTTGACGAACCGTCAGTGGCGTTGGTGATCTCTTTGAGAAACGGTCCCTATGAGTATTCCCTATAAGTGTTCGGGGTATAGTTGAGTTATGGCCAGATTGGTTCGCACACGAAACCAACCGGGCCCCTGGGACGAAAAGGCTAGTAACTCACAGACCGGGCGTCCGATTGACGCGCCGTCTAATGCGTTGAGACTCCTATGAAGAGGCAGTACTTTGAGATACTTCTTCGTTGGACTTTGAGATACTTGGAGTATCGACATGTAGCTCATGGAGCGGACCCTCCCAGCGATGAGCGTGCGGAGTACGGAGACCGTGTAACTGGCTGAGACCTGACGACTGCTTGACCGACTCGACTTGGAGTGAGTCAACTAGCCCAGTGGACGGAGAACTACTTTCTGAGGTGCAGACCCATGGCAGACAGAGCACTACCTGTGTGACAGTGCAGACCCGCGGTACTCGTCCGGAGAGTACCTCAGCAGGCTACTAGGGGGTGTGCACTACTGTGTTTGGGTGACATACCTTGGCGGGAAGCACTACTGTGTCTGGGTGGCTGACCCGAGGTACTCGATAGGAGGAGTACTTCAGCAGTTTTAGGTTAGTGAGCAGTATCTCAGAGTCGTGACAGGACCACTGTACACTCCAGAGACGGAGCTCTTCAGTAGTTACAGTTTCGATAATGAAAATCCTGGTTTGAGCTGAGACTTTTGACCCTTTGTGTTCCCTCATGATTGAGATGGGTTACTTGATAACTTAGGTATATGTATGGGCATATTCCTGGGTAGTGGTTATCCGTTGATTTCACAATCCTTATGTTTCCTCATGATTGAGATGGGTTACTTCATAACTTAGATATATGTATGGGCATATATCTAAGTAGAGGTTATCCGTTGAGATCTTCTTTATGGTTATCCTTGTTGCTTTTAGTGAGACCTTGAGGGTCTCGGGGTCCCTACTGAGTATCGTTATACTCACCCCTGCACGGGATATGCCCGCACCTTGTTGTGTTGGTTGTAGACGACGGGCAGTGCTGACGGAGGCCGAGTGTTCGAGGACTGGACGGTACCCGGAGGTGGACTACATGACGAGTCAGTACCCAGAGGTGGACTACACGACGTGACGACTCACAGAGGAGGTTGACGGACGAGAGCGTGGAGGAAGCTATCTTTACCTACCCTTACGGTAGGATCCGTGGTGGATGAGCAGGAGCTGCGCTATCTGTACCTACCCTTTAGGTAGGATCCGAGGAGGACGACCCATGAGCTGCTTCTTTCTTCTAGCTGTTTGTCTTGTTGCTGTTGTACCTTGTTCAGTTGTAGTTTTACTTTTTTTGGATTTGTATTCTAGCCCATTTACTTTTCAGCTTTTCTTTTGTACTTAGTGTTTTGCTTCCGCTTGTACTCTGTGGTGCTTGTTTTCTTTTATAAAGGCAATGTCTTCCCAGTTATCGAATTTTACGCCTTTGGTGATAGTCGCCAGCCCCTGGCCTATGGAACGTGGGCTTGGGGTAGTCACGGCACGAGCCCCGAGGAAGGGTCGTGACACTAGTATCCAATATGAATGTTTAAATTGAATATGTTTATTGATTGGTAAAATTATTAATATTTTGTATTCTATTTTTTCAATATGAATCTTTACCTAATTGAGTTTCTCTCTTTTCAAATGAGGAATGCATTAGACTTAGTAAGTGAGGAGTGAGTCCTGTTATAGCTCTTTAATGCATTGGTAGGTATCATGAGAACAACTATATTGGGTTTATGGCCAAGGCCTTACCCATTTATGTAATATTTCTTGGAATAATACCTTGATGGTGTGTTTATGATGTTAGACATGGTGCATTTCCTCATAATGAGATTAGTTATTGATATCCATGTGATTATTCGATTAGTAAGAATATCCTTAGATAAGCTTCATGCTTATGTGATTATTTACATAGAATTATTCAATCATAATTTATTCCTACCATATTAGAATTCATTTTCAAGTTATTGAATAATGTAATGTGTTTTATTTATTTAAAATTCTATATTCATTATGCCCTATTTGTCTTAGATTGCTTCTACGGTATCCATACCATTATTGAGAATCAGAGATCACAATTATATTATGTTTTCTTTCTCCAGGATGTGAAGAAGTGTATTATGATTTATATGTAGAGTTATACTAAAGGAAATAATGTTGTTATCAAGGAAAATAATATGTTTTATTTTATTATTTTAATTATAATATGATATTAAAGTATGTATCTAGTTTACCAAGACTCCTAAACTATTCAGTCCTTTAGGATGCAATTTATTTTATCTTGTTCTAATGTAATAATTTAATTACCGACTTTGGGATAATAGGGTCAAGTTAATTACAATAAAAAAATATAAAATAACTAACATTTTTATTTATATATTTTAATAGTATATGGGATTTCATTTTCTTAAATTATCATTGTAAAATTTTAATCAGAATATGAAATTAACCAATCATTATTTTCTTAATTTTATTCAGGTAGCCGTTATTTTCTTAGTATTGTTTCTTAAATTTCTTATATAGAACTATTTCTCTTCTCAAACACACTAATTTATTATTGGTTTTAATGATTAAAATGTTTAATGAAAAAATATGTATTTTCTAAAAATGTTTTCAAAATACGAATTTGTTAATTTTAACCATTGATCAATTCTTATATAATATATCTTCTAGTGTTTTCATGTTCCCACAAGTTAATAATTTTTTTTATTGTGTTTGAATAATTAATTATTATTTTAATGTAATAACACCCTACTATATCATTTGAGATCATCGAACAAAACCCAATTCTCCATCCACTAAGGAAAATAATTTCTATTATCTTGAACAAATCAATGAAACTATTTACTATATAATAGATGCATTAGTATGATTAATATATATATATATATATATATATTTAATATTACCTTAGATTCTAATATCTAATGTTTCCTAAAATATTTCCATAATTTTATGAATGTCAATATAATGACCAACTTATAGCATGATAATTTTTAATATACATTTATATTGTAGAAATTTAATATCCAACATGAAATCATGAATCAATTTCAAATACATTTAAAAATATCATTTGTTGGGTTTCTAACTCATTTAAATGTACGAAATATTCATTATATTTTGTTAAATATGAAATGAAAAGAATTATTTTTGAATCATAAGAATATCACTTACCATTTTGGATCATTAATCTCAAGTAATTATCAAAAAAATTCTATATACTAAGAAATTAATGTTTTAATCATTATGAAAGTTTTTTATTTATAATAGGTTTGTGTGGAAAACATACCACACCATAACCTTTTATTTTTTTCCTTTTATTTTCAAAAAGAATTTATATACCCATATTTCAACTTTACAATAAGCCCATATTTTCAGGCATTACAAGTCACATATTAAGAAAATAAATTATCCATGTACGACAATTAATTGTATGTGCTTTTGAGAAATTTTAGTTTTAATGATTAGATAATAAATTTAATTTTTACCCAAACAAACTTAATAACAATATTATTTATAATATAATCATTCAAAACCCACACTCATCTATCCATAAGTATAGTGTGTGAGAAATTACACAGTGCTTTATATATAATTGTATCTTATGTCTAAGTAATTAAATAAATTTTAGTGATAGATAGAAGAATATAATTCCATATAAAAAAAATTAAAAGTATAAATATAATCTTATGTGTTACTAAGAATTTATTTATTATAAAATAAATAAATATTTGAAAAAGAACCAAATTAATAATTTTGAATTATGATGTTTCAATAAATTAAAATTCCTTTCCAAATTCTATTTACCCTCTTTTAAAATTGATAAGTTAATTTTAATTTTATAACTATGATACGTTAAACCATTAATATAATTAGAATTGATAGACCTTATATATGAAAACCTGCCATTTAATTATTCTTATTATTTTTTACTTTGACAATTATTGAACAAAATTTTATGACATATTTTTAAATTACTATGCATTATGATCAATTAATCAAAATAATATAAAAACATATCAAATATTATATGTAATTAAATAGGAAAAAATGTAATGATCTATAATTTTCATTTTAAAAAATTATTATAAAAAAATAACATGTTTCTTGTGTTTTATTTTTTTATATCATTATAATTTAAATTCCATTGAAATGAATTTATTGTATCCATACAACACTTTTATAGATTTATTTTTTATTTTAATTGAAATTTTTCATCTTAGGTCACTATGATTTATCATCAACTTTTACCTAGCATCCACAACATAAAATGGCATAAATATTTCATGATATTGATATGTTATAAAAAATATAACATAAAATTGTTTGGTTACATTTGATCTAAAAAATAATTTAAAAATCATTAAATATTATTGAAATATTTTCATGAATTAATGTTTTAGTATCTCATGTTGTTTGGATGAAGATAAAAATATTTTAGTCAGTTGTACAAAAATAATACTATAATTCCCTTTATATTATGTTGTAATATATTTGTTATGAGGTTTTAGATTAATGGGTTAATCATTCAACTGTAGTTATTTAAGAAAGTATGTAAAATGTTTTTTGGAATAATATTTATTTATTTCATGGAAAACATTAATCAATGAAGAATATCATTTACACTATAATTTTCTATGTAGGGTTGAATGTTTGAAGAACATTTATATGGGTATGTGTTGAGACTTACAGTTCCTTCCAAAAAAAGATGGATGTGAAATAAGGATTTTTCTTTATGATAATTTTTATTATTTTATAATGATTTTTATTAGATTTATTCAGTTCTTTATTGATTCAATGATTAATGAAAATATTTTTATTAGGATGTGATATTCAAGGAGATATAAAATTTGATTTCATTATAATATAATGATTTATGTGCTAGTAGATATTAGAAAATATTTCAATGTCCATTGCTATTGTAGAATTCCAAAAGAGGTGATAACATATAATTAATCAAAATTATAATATTTTTTATTGGATAAGGGGGTGGGGAACGTGTCCAAATCAAGGAATAATTTATTTATATTGAGAGGTCCTCCAAATTGGATAAATTACAACATATAGATAAATATATATATATTTTTTCAATAATAGGTATCAATAAATTTGAAGAAGAATCAAAAAAGATTTTTTCATAAAATTGTTATATATATTTTTGTATAACTGAAAAATAAAGAAAAATTATAGGAAAGGATAATTATGGTAATCAAAATGTTGAATATGGATCACATTTAATAACCAAAAGTTGTATAATTATTTTTGTTTTATTTTTTTTGTAAATTTAACCAATAAAATTGAATGAAAGCGAGTCTCTATTTTAAATAAGAGGGTATCATTATTTTGTCTTTATGAATGGATTTTTACCAGGTAGAATAGTGATTTCGTTTTAATCTTTATAAAAGTTGTATGCTATTTTAAATTTTACTTCATCAATACATCACCACTGTATTGTCCATGGTTATAGAATTGTGAGGGAGAATCGAGTAATGTTTTCCTTTTTAATTTCTTTTATGATTTCTCTATTTTGAGATAAAAGGTGTATCCCTATTAACCATTAAACAATATAATTTTAAATGGATGAATTTTAATTTTATATACTCTGATTCACCCCCATCATAGGGTATCATCCTTTAATTGTACATAAAAGTGGTATTAGATAGGTGTATGGAAGTTTGATATCAAAATTATTCTTAATGATTCATTTTCAGTGATATTTATCTCTCTTTGATATATATTACAGTGCTTATAAATCCCAATTAGATTTCAAATTTTTGGAAAAAATATCTATCTATAGAATAATTTGATGATTTATTTTTTTATAATCACTCAACATGATTGTTTATAAGACTATCACATGTTGATTTATAGAAACATGAAAGGTATTGTTCTTAGAGAAAGTGATCAAAAACCATTTTGATGCCAACACTGGGGAAATTAGTGCTATTTGGGGAAAATTTTCAAATACATTTCACATGAAGTTTATTTCATCCTAAAAAAATATATTGTAAAATATTGTAAATATTTATGAATGATAAAAATATTTGAGAGAATAAAAATTAAAAGTACTATGGAAAAGGTATATATAATCAATATTTACCCAACTAAATCCAATGAAATAATATTTGATAAATAGAATTTGATTATATTGGATGAGCATCACTTTGGTGAAACCTGTGAAGTTTTAAACATCATCAAGTATAAATTGAGTGGATTTTGACCTCACATTAGTTAGAATATTTTCAATACTAGAGAAAGGAATTCCAAGAGGATCTTATTTAATGACATGAATGGAATTATTGTTACATAAGAAATGAAGATAAGAAATTATAATCCAATGAAAATGAAGAGATACAGGAAAGTGTAATTCAATTTGATGAAGAAAGTGATTATTAAATATGATTTCAGGTAAAAATTAGTAAACAAGGGTATTTCATTCATTTCCTAAAATAATTTTTTTTGTTAATGACTGTTGGAAGGAAATATTATACTCACTTTCTTTTAATTTGGAAAATTTATGCACCTTTTTGCTATGTTTCCTAGGATTTTTTGAGATAATGACGATCACAATACACCTTTAATGAAATTATTCAAGGATGTGAAAGGAAATTTAGAAAATAAATAGAATTTATTCTTGAAAAATGACTTTTATTCATATAAATGTAATTGATCAATGAAATAAAATATGGAAAACAATAATGATTACAAATACTTTAGTGATGATGTAATTATTACTAAAAAAATAAAAAGTTAAGATTAAAGATAAGGTTAATAGGCTTGATTTTAGGTTATCACGAGATTTAAAATTGAATTGGGGGCTATATATAATAACCCAGCCATAAACAATCCTTAAATTGAATCTTTAGGAAAAAATTCATTTTATTTCATTCCTGAAGACCTTTAGGTTTATATTTTTATATTATTATGTCACATACATATAAAATAAAATATTATATTAGATTATTCTTAGTATCCACTTTTATAGCAATAAAAATATTTAAAATTTAATTTTTTTATTTTTATGATATATCTCTAAATTCTCATCTTAACCTCATCTTTATCCCTAGTCATCCTTAAAACAATATGAAAAATATTTGAAAAATTTTGATTATTAGAAAATAATTTTAAAGTAAAAATAAAAAGAATTAATAAAAAAATAATTCTATTATTATAGATTATAAAGATTTTATTGTTTCATAATAGTCTTTAAGCTAAAAAATAATCATTCCCTTACCCAATAAATAAAATTCACCTCATAAAGAGTTTAATAAAACATTTCATAAAACATCTTGATTCAAAAAATAATAATCATGAAGATTTATTCATAATCATTAATAACTCATGATTTGTTTTCATAAATTTATACATTTCACCCCTAATAATTAGCATAATATTTCCATTAAACTTAAGCTCATAATATTACAAGGTAAAATCATAATATTTATATTTAAAATATATATAAATAATTGAAAAATCATGTTGGTTACATGGGAAATAATTTGAATGTCACTATTGTAATTACTCTTACAAATGGAATAACTCACCAAATAAATTCCAAGAATCTCATTGGAGAAACCTTAAACTGGATAAATCTGTCCCCATTGCCAATGCATTGGAGAGCTATATTGGGCTCTGCCATCTCCTGAGCTATATCAAGATCACCTATCATTATTATATATTTAAGACTCACCAATCATTATAAATAATTCCCAATAAGAATAAAATGAACATAACACATTAGTGATTTCATTATCATTGTGACACTAGTTAAAAAATTATTTGAACCCCTAATAAAAAAATTTATGGATATCAAAATATATATTGCATTACGAAACCCCATATTAAAAATACCCAAAAAGGAAGAAGAGTTTTCAATAAAGAAAAAATGGAATAATATAATGTAATCTTCTCATAAAATAATGGGTATGATGGAAATAAAAACCATTGACACCATACATGTTAAAATAGAACATTTATTCATCTTTTTTCCAAAACATTCTATATAAAATAAATAAGAATATTACTTTTGGAATCCTTTAAAAGAAATTAAAAAGGTTAAAAAGGACCTCTATAGTTCATTTATAACCATAAAAATACATTCATAATATAATTTTAAGAATATAAACAAGGAATAAAAGTATTTATAAAATAAATCATTAAAAAATTTAAAAATGATTTTTATGTTAATGATTCCACAACCTTGAGTGTGACTTGTCAAGTACATTCTTTAACTCATATGAAAATTTTTTATCAATAATTTACTTTCATAATAATATTATATAGGTTTAATAACTTAACATTAAAACATTAATAAAATTTATTTTAATGACATATTTTATTACTTAATTTGTTTTTTCCACATTGGCTGTTTTAACTATGTTGAGTTCATATTTTCAAAATTAATTTGTGATGTTGATGATGGTAAAATTGTTCATTATTACATCTTCTAAAAATAGTAATAATTAAATAATATCAATTTCTATATATTAATTATAGTTTAATAACAAACTATTTAATATGGTTAAAAATGAATTATGTTATAATCATGGGGATAATAGGTCATATATACCCATGGGAAACATTTAAATTTTCAAAAAACATTAGGAAAAGAAGACAAGTATAATTTTAGCTTTATAGAATTATGGTTATTTCATAAATATAATTTTATATACTTAAATTAACTTATATATATACCATACATATGAGGCAGTGATGAAAAGATAATCTCATCACTTCCTTGAGGTGATAATCCACATGTATTTTAACACCCCAAGATTTTTTTTAATTTTTTCAATTTAATTAATTTTTTTTGATATTTTGCATTTATTAAAACACTGAATATAGTTTGTATTATATGAATGCACAATTTTATTATTTCTTTGTAAAATATACCATGTTAGTATTTCATTATATGCATACCAAGATAATATTGCACTACATGCAACACCTACATGCCATGTTTTATACGCAACACTGAGTTTCTACGAAACAAAATTTTATTATTATGATTATATAAAAGAGATAGTTATAACATATCAGTTAAATTTAGAAATAGTAATAGTAATAAATAAATTTTAAATATAATTTATAATTGTTTTATATAAGTAAAACATATTGATAATAAAATATATTATTTTGGGTAATGTCTTTATATGTTTGCAAATAATATTTTCCCAAATGAACTATTTTTATGCCATTCAATGAACAACAATAAAATTATGTTTAAAAACATTTAGAAATTTAATTTTATAAAATTAAATTAATTTTTAAATTCATAACATCAAATTTATCTTATAGTGAATTTTTGGGTTTTTTTAAAACATCATTTTTTTGATGAATAGAGAAAAATACTGAATTTTAATTCAAAACTAAATTTTCAAATAATTTATTTGTTATGTTAAATTACATTTTAATTTGGTTTTATAGTTTAATTAGATTAATTTTACATCAATTATCCCAATTTATGTAATTAAAACCAATTTCAAATTTAATTTTAACACAAAAACATTTCAATCTTTTAAACATTCTTATTTCAAAAACCTTCTTTCGTGACACATTTACGGGATTAAAATTAAATTATTTTCTATCAATTTTGTATGTAGAATTTGGAAAAATATATTACATTTTTAGAATAAGAATAAATTATGATGTCTTTTATGGTCAAATAATATTTTTACCACATATATTAATGAAATTATTTAAAATTAATTACAATGATTAATCGAAAAATGTGATTACTTAATGGATAAGCATTTATCTTATGAAAAAATGACCGAAAAACATTTAAAAAATAAATTTGATACCCATATTTAGACCATATCTCAAATTATTTTGAATTTTATGAGTTAGTGTTACACTATTTCATGAATGTGACGTATATAATTTGTTAATTAAAGGAAAAACAAAAAAAGGAACCTTCCTTACCTTTAATATTTGTAAATCTTTGAGATATAGAAAAAATCCACAAATGTTATATTGTAATCATTATTGTTATATTTAAAGCTATTTTTTTCATCAAAATAATTTATATTTAATTTTTATAGATGAATTATTTTGAATAACCACTTAAGGAATGCCAAATGTGGTAATTATTTTGTAAATAATAAAATAAAATAAATGATACTAAAAATATTAAAAGTGAATTAAGTTGATGGAATTATTTTCTATCATTTTAAGAAGAATATATAATTTTACATAATTTTGAACTTAATAGATTCAAATTACATCTTTTTCTTGATATTTTTAAATCTTAATTAAATAAATAATGTCAAAATAGATATTAATGTTATTTTATAATAAATCATATTTTACCGAATGATTTAAAATTTATTAAAAATAATATATTTTAGAAAATTATTTGTAGATGTCAATAAATATAAAATATGGTCAATTAATGGAATAATTTATATTTTCTAACGAACATATTGACATTTAAATAGAAAAAACATTATTATCCAACTTTAGGTTAAAATAGTGTTTTTCCACGTTATACTCACTTGTTTTAAATCTAATTTCCTAAGAACATAAATTTTATTTAAATTAGATATAATATTTAGAATTAATTGGGTCTATATTGTCTTATTAATAGTGATAAAATTACTCAGGTAAGGAAATTACTAACCTTAATTAAAAAAATGATAAAAGTGGGGAAACTTTGGAGTTATGAAACAAAATTATAAAAATGAACTTATTTTTGTGTGGTAGAGGTTTGGATAAAAAATAATTACCCTTTAATCTATTATTTATCCATTTTTGAGGTACTGGATATATGGTAGTCCTCCCAATTGTGTTTACCTTGGTGTATTTACAATAATTCCACCCTCCTCCTCTATAAAAAGAAATTAACTCTTCCCATTCCTCATATCTATCAATCCACTTTGACCCCTAAAAAAACTACCCAAATAATCCTTAAAATTATATAACCTCATCATAGTGTCCTACATTTTTCTCATAAATCCAACCAATAAATTCCTTTAGTGCAGACCAAAAGGATTTAGGCAAAGAATATTTAACATCCTTCAACAATCACTTTTGTTTGACTTTCTTTATCCACCACCTAAATTGTTCTTATTACATGCTTATATAATAATATCAATATCATAAAAATAATGAAATGATTTTATTATAAGGGTTTTACCTACACATACAAAATTATATCAAATGGGTAACAAATTTACTGTTTGTGTGTATGACGAACTATCGACTCACAGAACGATGTTGTTCAATTTTCCTTTACCTCCTATCATGGTTGGTAATTATGATGGTAATTCAATTATTATATGAATTATATGATATTAATGATTTACCTATTCTTATAGAATTTTTATATAATACTTACCTTCATGATTCATATTTTTTTGGAATATGATAACTTCATTTCTGGATGTGTGGACTACCGCCTCATCGAAGTGATGTGATTCGTCCACACTTTACAAACAATGTATTAAAAAAGGGTTCAGTAAAATTATATGACACAAAAATTCCATAATAATTCTACTGGAATGAAAATATATATATATATATATATATATATATATATATATATCTGTGAGTGTGTGAGAGTCATTTACTTTCTTTTAATATGACTAGAAAACAGAAACTCCTTTCTTGCATACGTATGGCCCACCGTCTCCCTGAATGGTGTATTCCATTTAAAGTTTATGCATTTTATATATTATTATAAAAAATAATATACTGAATATAAATTATATTTATAACATTTTTAAATTTTTTAAATAAGTAAATCATTATATAAGTAGGTTTATCTAGAATAACAAGACAAAACATATACAAAAAAGAAAGCTGATATTACTCGAATCATAACATTAACATGGATTTGTTAATAAATAGTTAATACAAAGTAATAATAAAATAAAATATGATATGATATATAATAACATGGTTACATTTTATAATTATAATAAAGATAGATTCATTATATAGGAGGTTTGAATATGTAGGCAGAAAGTGAAGACTTAATGTAAGGGTTCTCTGGCCTCACTTTTATTTCTATGAGATTTAAGTTTTATTCCCCACTCATTTATCTTATGTGGTGTATATAATACCCATAAATGTATTATATGATTATTATAATTAAATATATTTTTATATAAATATCTATTTGATGATATTTCTTTCATTTCAGTAAGGTTCAATAGTTACCAAATTGTCAAAGTAATTTTCATCCCAATTTTCATTCTTTCAGATACATGCCATGCTATGCACCTATATTTTTCTATGGGGTGTATATACTGACCTTTGAAATTCTATATAATGAATTTTTTTTTTCATGATATGTTAGGCTTCATGTAATGTCTTTTCAAGGGGATTACAATTCAATGTTACTAAAGTGGTAATAGTATATTGCTACAATATCATTGATTATCGGGCCTTCGGGTCATGTATTAGCCTTCAGGTCATGTCGGTCCCATTGACGTGGGCCTATGGGTCATGTTAGGGTTCCACTTCAAACCTTAAAATGGGGATTATCCATTATAAAATAAAAAAGAAGTCCTATGGCCCGTTTGGGGGTTACGATTATACTTCCATTAATGAAATACTATGATCCATATCTCAAAGAATCTAAAGAATTTTATTTTACTATATTTATTAATGGTATATTCATGTAATGGTATCAATTTTCCAATATTTGGTACTTAATATAATTAATAAAATGTTTTTATTTAAATCAAACTTTTTTTCTCTTTTTGGTCGGAAATCAATGTTTTTTTGAATAGTTATTTTATAAAAAGGATTTAAAATTTTTTATACTATTATCCTATTTTATTTAAAATACATTTTCCCATTTTTTACCTTTTTATGAAAATATTTCTTTAAAAATAATATTTTACTAATTTTTTGATCGAATAAATTTTCTATACTTTTTATAGTTCAAAAGGAATGTTTAACATGTAAGTATTTATCCTCCATCATGACCATCCTTTCTTTGAATATTCCTTTGAAATATTACAAGATTTATTTTTAAGAATTTTATTTCTAATATTCTCGAAATTCATTATTTTCAAAGTTTTTTTCAATAAAAAAGGTTTGTGAAATTATTTATGTTCAATAAGTGTTTTTAATGATTTTCAATGATTCCTTTATAAGTTTTAAAATTTGTTTTTAAAGAAAAGGATTTAAAACTATTTTCGAGCATGCTTTAAAAAAATTTTAAAGACATTTTCAAATAAAAATGGTTTCAAAATGTTCTACGATTTAATTTTTTTTTGTAAAAGTGGAAAAGATATTTTCCTCATTAAGTGTTTTAAATAAAATTTCAAATATTGCTTTATAAGAAAAGGATTTTTTTTAAAATGTTTTCTAAAATGGATCATTACTGAAATGATATTTTCCTTAAGAAATATTCCAAGTTATCTTTCAAAAAAAACTTCTCATATAAAATGATATCCTTTGATATAGTTTTTGACTTACTAGGGATATGGTCCAAAGTTACCATTCTTATTTTTTTGTTAATGGTTTATAAATGATATGACAAGTTATTTACTAAGACTATTTCTCTTCCACATGTTATATACTTTTGAAACCTTCTTATTTTCACTGGGTTTGTGTCGATGAAATTATTATTAAACGTGTATCATTTCTATCAATTATTATATGATGAAATATATATAATACCCATTTCATTTCATGAGTCATGATATGATTTTTATGAATCCCGTCTCTTTTTATAGGTTATGACATGATTTATGTTTTTTTATCTCGCAGGACATGTATATACTATTATATTATGTGATGGGTGGGACATATATCTCCCTAAAATAAATTGGGTAAATATTTATATCTCATGAGATAATGTTGGGAATCAAGTTGAAATTCTTGATATTCTATGAAAGATGAGGAAACAAAATGCACTATAGGAAGATAAGGAAACCTAATCCACTATGGGAATATGAGGAAACCCACTATACTTTGGAAAGATAGGTAAACCAGATCCCTTAAAAATAAAGGACTAAAACTGGAGATGGTGCTGTGTCATGCCCAGTAGGTGTTGTCCCCATGAAGTGACGTAATAATTTTTTGTTGTGAGCCTTTACTTATGGGGAATGTTTTTATATACTTATATGTATGCCACAAATCAATGTATTATACCAATAATATTCTATCATGACTCATGTTCTTTGATTTATTTATGATTCATGTCTTATAAACGACCAATATTTTTTCTATTAATCAGGATTATGATCTTTGATATATAAGGTATTATCTAAAAATGGTTTTATCGTGTTCCCATACCATTATGTTTAATTTATGATTATATATATCCTTTATTTACGCTTACTGAGCATCTGATATCACCCCTTTCTTATGTTTATTTTACTAAGGTTATGAAGAATGGTTTTAAGTAGGAGTACTAAATGAGAAGATCATTATGGAAAAACATTGAATATATTTAACAAATATTAGAAGATTTTTTCCAAAATTCTAATGACACTAAACAATTACAATCCCAAGGAATGTACTTTTGTAATGTGATGAATATTAATCTATATTAATTTAATATCTATATATGTAAAACTTGGACCACTATAGTTGGTATCAAAGGAAATGTTTATTCAACATTAGGAAACTAGGATAAAAAAACATTAGTGAGATCCCTATGGATATTTCTAAGGATATGTCTAAGGATATCTCTAAGTATAATCCCAAGGTTTCATATATTGAATTAGGTTTCATAATTTATACATCCTATAAGTGATTTTGTTTCTGATTATGTGGTTTTACACTATGATAAGTGTTTCCTACACTATGGTATTTGGTTTTAGTCAATGAAGGGTTCCATAAGGAACTGATTTAACAGTGAATGTTAAAGAAAATTTTCTTTTGATTAGTCAAATGGGATGATCACTAGAGTAAAGTTTGTTCGGATAATGACTAATCAATTTTCACAAAACATGATTAATAACCTATACTTTAACCAAATATCAATGTTACCAATGAAGATAAGGGAGAAGTTTGTTTAGCTTTTAGGTAGTAGAGAGTATAAAGGAAAGAATATTTAGTTTACCCAGTGTTTAGAATGTGGAAATATGAACCCAAGTGAATTTCATAGCAGAACAATAAGATGTTTTGACTATGGAAAATAAGGACCCAAAGAAAGTAACTGAAAATGGAAATGAAAAGTTTACTTAACACAATGAATGAGAATAATTGAATCCCTAATACATAATCAATGGTTGGATTCTTTAAATACAGAATGAATGATCATTATGAAAATCGATGTCCTAAGTGGAAATATCCTAAATAGAATCAGAAAGGTGGTCCTTGTAATGGTTATATTGCTACTAATGATAAGACTACCGGTGAAATGTAAAAGGAATGGGGTATTAAGTAATAGGTTTAGGAAACCCTATTAATTTCTTAAGGATTAATTAGAACAATAAAATTGTTTATATACTTGGATTCAAGAATTATGGATTGTGAAATGTATATGGATTGTTTAGTTTATTTTTTCACTAAGTATTTACAAGAATATGATGAATAATTCCAATAGACTAGAAAATTGATTTAATGGAAAAGAGGTATACATGTAAAAAACAAGATTAAGGGAAATATAAACCTTAATATGTTCCGGATTTTGAGAGAGTTAGGATTCCAAAAAAATATGTGGATATGAATAATTAAATTGGATAGTAACGATTACCAGGAATAATGGTGAGAGTGTGGGACTCCTTATTTGAACTCAACAATGGTGATTTTTCTAAATCATGGATTTTCATTTGATTTTCCTCATTTATTCATTTAATCCTGATTGCGAGTTTTACTTTAAATATGATCGACCCTCGCTTCTGGGTCATGGGTTATCATTGGAATCCTCTAATCCTTCTGCCTTGAGAAAGAAGGGAGTCTCTTTTGTAAAAGCACTTTTGGGATCTTTAGATCTGATCAAAGGAGGTTCATCTCAACCCGCTAATGTCAGCATAGAAAATAGTGGTTTTTTCTATGATAGCAGATTCAGAATGTAACACCCCAAGCTTCCACTGTACACTTCTCTTTGAATAATATTGTAGCGTGAGTTGTACGCAACTTCAAGTTCTAACACACACCACAACCAATAAAACTAGCTATTATGAATAGTAATACCCACTTTTTGAACTTTTATAAATTTTATCTTTCAAAATGGACTTCATTTTTGGATTCGGAATATCCAAATAAGCTTAGGGTGAATTCTTGGTATTTTATTGAAAACATTCAATTTTTTATGAATAGTGAAAAACACTGAGTTATAGTTTAAAAACCAAATTTTTATTTAAATAATTATTTATTTTATTTAAATTTAATAATGGTCAAAATAGATACATAATACCTATATATGTTCAATGTAATTCATTAGAGTTAGTTTAGAATAATTTTAGATATATAAAAAGTTCATGGAAATTTTCACCGTCTTTTACCCGTCTCCTAGGAGAATTTGGAGATTCTCATAAAACATAATTTTACCGCTTCTGTGAGTGGAATTTCGGAAATCCGAGAGACATAGTTAATATTAAGGAGTAAAATGTGGTTCAAGAAGATAAAAATAATTTTTTTTGTGAATAGTAACTTTTTACTTTTATTTACCACGATTAAAATTAAATAGGGTAATTAAGGGTAAAAATGATCTTAATATTACCCTAACACATGTCCTAATTCTATTGGACAAGTTTATCTCGACCAAAAACAACCTTAGTAATAAAATATTATCATTTAGGTTCACTTGGATTAGATTAGGACATTTATTATTATTTAATTCAAAGAAGAGTTAAAAGAGTTAAAATCAAAGTTTAATAACTAAAACATTTTTAATACATGGTTATACATAAGATAAATTTGATTATAAATATTCATTAGAAGTTTGAAAATATTCCCTACATATTGGTATTTTATTAATAATTTTTAAACGTTAAATAATTTAATTTATTCATGAAACAATGATGATGCAGTAATTACTGTATTAATGAAATATTAAAATAATTGATATTATAAATATCAACATAAATGTAATTTGAGACTTTTTATGAATTACACTAATTTTATAGGTTAATATGACAAATTATAATTGATTATATAAATTTTTTTCAAAGTAATAATTCTGTTATAAAATTATCAAAAAACAAAAACCCAATAGTGTCAAAATTGACAAAAAAGAGTTTTTTTTAAAAAATATTATATTATTAATTTATATTCTATTCCTAAAAATCTAAGGTTCAGCCAAGTGACTTATATAATGATATATGTATAATTAATGGACCACTTGGGGGTCGCTTAAATGTTTATAGTTAGTTTATTAACTATATAATATAAAAATACAAAGTGACATGGTAAGTGTCAAACTAAATAACTAAGAGTTCAAACTCAAATATAAGGTTAATAATGTGACCAAAACCTGTCTAAAACCTATTGGTTGAGTTTTTTTAGACCTATACCCACCTTAAAATTTGAATAATCCACTTTGGAGCCATTATAAAATGATTATGAATTTATTTCAAAATAATATTTCTAGCTATTCCAAAGGTGCCCCTCACCCCTCTTATAAAAGGGTACTCCCCCTTCTCTTGATTTCACACCTTCAAAGCCTTTTGGCTCGGACATCCCACGACAAAATATTCTCTCAACTTCCCTCCCTTCATCATAAAGGACTTCCTTTATCCAGAAATCCGACCTAAGGATCCCTTTTAATCAAATCAAAAGGAAGAACCTGAAGAAGAGGAAATGTTTTCACCACCCTCTTTCAAGTTCCTTTCTTCTTCAACTTCTTCTTTATTTGTTATTTCCATTATAAAATAATAACTCCAATATATTCTATATACTGTGATGTTATTATAAATATGGTACAACCATATTCAGTATTCTATCCACCCTTTTAATTACATGTCACCAAACATGCGTACGTACGACTTACCGTCTCCACGTCGTGGTGTAATTGTAATTCAATATATTATTATTTGGATGGGTATAATAATGATTTTTAATTCATGTAAATAATAAATATAACATGATAATGATTCTGTATATATTATATAACATTCAATTATATATTATTTTTATTTCAAAAGAATGATATTGTCGCTCGTGCGTACGTACGGACTACCATCTCCATGAACGCGATGAGATTCATTCCCCATCAATTCAATTCAAGAATAATTCTAATTTGATGATTAAAATTAATGTTTAATGACTTTATATCATTCTGGATATGAATAAGATACAACCTATCCATAAAAAACACGACTTATGTAACAAAACATATAAAAGAAAATGAGTAAGTTAACACCCGAAACGATGATAATACTAAAATATTATTAACAAAGCATTATTAGAAGATCATATATGATATCATAATTATGTATATGGTTCTTGTATAATTTAATAACAATGTTTTAACTATTATATAGGAGGTTAACCTACACTCTATCAAGGAAAAGTACAAGGTAAGGGTTTATTTCACAATCTCTTCATTATCCGCGGTTGCTTATACGTAATTATCTACTGGGACCTCTTTATCATCCACATCCATGTTTCTCCAAAATGTATTTCAAATCATTATTACTATTTTAAAGACTAGGGGTTAAAGTCATTTATACCATTGTTGACTTTTTATAATAATTTTATAAAGGAATATTTATGTCATTTTCCAAATAAGGTCTTTTTTAACATTTTTGACAGAATTAAGGTAAGAATGTATTTTTTTAACTTATACAGTGGGTGCGGATATTTTCCGCCATTATAAAATCATCGAATATTCCCTTATAATCTTATAAATTTTTTTTCAAAGTAAATGTTTTATTTTATAATTATGTGACTTTTAAATGATTAAAAAAAGAGATATTTCTCTCAAATAGTTTTGATTTCATCTATGTCAACATCCTTTGATGGATTTTAAGATTATTTGAAGTCGATTTATTATGATACAAAACTTCCATATTGTATTTAATGTTTTGTGATATGTTTGACTGTGGATGTGTTATTTTTATACCATTCATGGTCTATGGAGAAAGTATTGTCATTTCATATGCTGGTTTTAATACGAATATTTGTGTTATGTTTAAACCTGTTCATATGAGGAATGAATTGGACTTAATAAGTGACATGTGGAGCCTTCTATAGCTCATTGATGCATCATTAGGTCTCATGAGACAAACTAGTGTCTTGGCACAAGGCCTTCACAAAATCTTATTTGTAGTCTTGGCACGAGGCCTTGGATATGTGGTCATGGTAGTATGGAATTATGAAATCCACCATTATGAAAGTGGTTATTGATATTGAATGTGATTATTAGACTAGTAGAATATCCATTTGAATAAGTAAATGGAATTATTTCATTTTATTTTTGACATATTATGCTGAAGTTCAAGTTTAAAAGGCTTTTTTTAGGTATACATTGCCTTAAATGTTTATGCTTATTTATGAATGTTTTTTCTATATTGTTATCCTTACTGAGAATCTGAGCTCACCCCTTTCAATGTTTTATTTTTCTCAGAATGTTAAGATGCAATTTATTAATGACTTGTAGGGATAGTATGAGGGGATATGAATACAATATGTTGTTGTAGTAGTTTTCACATTATGATGTAATGTAAACATTATGAATGTATCTAGTTATTCCAAGTCTACTAAACTAATCGGTCTTTCGAGACTTGATCTTTTGTGATCTTGCCAATATTATGTAATAATGCACCGAATCTGGGTAACTGGGGTTGGGGCATTACAGTAGGTATCAGAGGACGTTTAGTACAAACCATGGAAGCTAGATTTAGATAAACTCTGATTAGAGCACATAGCCCTAAGATATACTTTGAGGATGAGTATAGAAGAACTTCCTAAAATTTTGGTATTGTAGAGATTTTGTGAGTTTTCTGGGCAATACATTGCTATCTGGATACGAGCAGGTAGAGGTGGCTCTGGCATAGATGTACCTTGCGGTAAAATCCGAAAACACCGCTTTGATCTAGACTCGAATGAGAACTGGTGCACGACAACGGGCCTTGCTGCACTCTTGGTTATGAAAATCCCATGGGATATTCTTAGGATAACTCTCATTTTCTTTACAAACCATTATGAATGGTTTATGAGTATATACTTCTCAGAGAAAACATTTTTATTATTATGGATTATATCCATAAATAGTTCAATTTATGTTAAGTGTTTTATAAGTATGGAATTATGTATTTTTATTCATAAACTGATCTAGTTTATGTCATTGTTTTGAAATGGCGCCTAGTGGAAGAAATAGAAACCATTTCAATGAACGCAATCCATGTAGGGATTGCGATCTTGCTCAATATAATTATAGTGGAGCTGGTGATGAAACTGGTGCTGATTAGCTAATCACCATACTGGGACAACTCAATCAGGTTATGAATAATAACCTTACCTGTAAGGAGCACCCTGATCCGTAGTGTGGAGGATAAATGTTAGATCGCTTCATGAGGAAACACCCACCAATGTTCAATGGGAGTACAAATCCCTTAGTAGTTGAGCAATGGATAAATACCCTTGAGAAAATATTTTAGGCTTTGGGGAGTAGTGAAAGGGAAAAAGTTAGCATGGAAGTTTACCGCCTCACAGGAGATGCTGATCAATGGTGGTCCTTGATTCAAAACACAAAGGATGACGAGGAAGTATCAAATATGGAATTTAGGGAGGTCAAAGAACTTTTCTTAGGAAAATACTTTCCTCGTGACCATCGAGCGGATATAGAAAGGCAATTTATGAGTCTGAGACAAAAGGAGAATGATAATGTTGCAAAGTATGAGGCTAACTTTACAAGGTTAGAAATGTATGCTGGAGATTATATATGTAACCCAAGAAGTAAGATTGACTGTTTCATTGATGGGTTAAAACTATTTCTCTGTCAAGCATTAGTCTCACAATCCTTCTGGTCGTACAAAGACATTGTCTCATGTGCTATCAAGACAGAAAAAAAATTCTCTAAGTCTTATGAATCTAAAGAAAAGTAGAAGAAGAAGAGATCTACTGATCACTCTGGGAATGGAAATAAGGGGAAGAAGGGAAAAGATGAATATCTATCCTGCAGTAAATGTGGGAAGAAACACCCCGATAATTGCTTAAATGGAATGGGAGTCTGTTACAAGTGTGGTGAAAAAGGCCACCAAGCTCGTGATTGCAAGGGGAAGAAGGAAGCTACTGATGTCCAATGCTACAATTGTAGGGAGATGGGACATTATGAAAATGAATGTCATAAGCGTCAAGAGAACTTACCTTAGAAAAGGACAAGGGATAAAGGCCAAGCTTATGCTATCACTACTGCTGAGGTAGAAGCTCTGAAAGACGTGGTGGCATGTAATTTATTAGTTTCCTCATGTTTAGAAAATCCATTATTTGATTCTGGATCATCACATTGTTTTATATCTTCCCAGTTTTCTAAGAAAATTAGAAATTTTCAATTTGATTTAACAAAGGAGTTTTCAGTTAAAACTCCTAAGGGAAGTATCATTGAAACAATGTTTTGTGAATCAGTCCCCATTAGAGCACATAAATGTTCTTTATCTTCTAATCTCATCGTCATAACTATTATTGGGTTTGATATAATCCTCAGTATGGATTAGATTTCTGACCATGATGCGAAGATTTATTGTAAGAAGAAAGAGGTCACAATTTTTGATGATGATGATAAGGAACACCTTATCTTTAGAGCAGAATCATCACCACCTAATTCTTATCTAGATCCACCCCCAGTAGCTCAACTAAATTCAATTATTGGGGAGGAAGAGAATGAAATGACTATGGGTGAGGAAATGAATGTTCAAATAGAGGATGTACCTGTTGTGAAAGAATATGTAGATGTGTTTCTAGAAGATTTACCTGGACATCCTCTAGAACGATAAGTTGAGTTTTCCATTGATTTAATTCCTGGATCAAGGCCTATATCGAAGACCCTTTATAGAATGGCCACTATAGAATTAGTGGAACTAAAGAAACAACTAGAGGAATTGAGTAATAAAATATTTATTCTCCCTAGTGTTTCTCCATGGGGAGACCCTGTTCTTTTTGTTAAAAAGAAAGATTGATCTATGAGGTTATGTATCGACTACATGGATATCAATGCTATAACAATAAATAACAAGTATCCCCTACCTCACATTGATTATTTATTTGACCAAATTCATGGAGCTCAATTCTTTATAAATATTGACATTCGATCTGGATATCATCAGTTGTGTGTAAAGAAGGAAGACAATTCGAAGACATCATTATGAACCAGGTAGGGCATTACGAGTTTACAGTAATGCCTTTTGGATTGACTAATTCACCCTATGTATTCATGGATCTATTTAATAGTGTTTTCAAGAAATATCTCGATGAATTTGTGGTGGTATTTATTGATAATATCTTGGTACACTCGAAAAACAACGAAGATCATGAAAATCACTTGTGCATTATCCTGAAGACTCTCAAAAGACATGAATTATATGAAAAGTTTAGCAAGTGTGAATTCTGGCTTGAAGAGATTTCTTTTCTTCTAAATATTGTCTCTAAGGATGGAATCTATGTTTATACTTTTAAGACCAATGCAGTCCAAGAATGGCCAGCACCAACGAGTATAACCAAGGTATGTAGTTTTATTGTTTTAGCAGGTTATTATCGATGTTTAGTCCAAAATTTTGCCCAGTTGGCTAACCAATTAACAAGTCTCACACGTAAAGGGGTTAAATTTATTTGGACAAAAGAGTGTGAATAATGTTTCGAATAACTTAAGAGAAGATTAGTCAATGCTCTTATATTGGCTCTACCATCGGGGAATGAAGGATTCATTATTTACAGTGATGCATCGAATAAAGGACTTGGTTGTGTCCTTATGTAGAATGATAGGGTTATTGCCTGTGCATCATGATAGCTAAAAATTCATAAAAAAAACTATCCTACTCATAATCTTGAGTTAGATGCTGTAATCTTTGCCTTGAAGATATGGAGACATTATATCTATGGTGAAAAATGTGAGATTTGTATTGATCATAAGAGTTTGAAGTATTTTTTCACACAGAAATAACTTCATATGAAGCAAAGGAGATGGCTTGAACTACTCAAGGACTATGATTTCATGATCCACTACCACCTAGGGAAGGCAAATAAGGTGGCATATGCTTTGAGTATAAAAGATCATGGAGTTTTGAACATGATGAGAATTTAAAGGGATCCTATTTTCATGGATCTAGTGAAGATGGATATGGGAATGAGGGGAGGGTTCCAATGTCGAGTCGCATTCTGCTTTAGAATCCGAGAAGTGGGCTGGATTGATCACCGCCCGGGCTTTCCCTGGACTATCCTTGTAGCGGTGACGACCCTCCCTCCTACCCCTAGATGGCTCTTTGGGACAAGGTTGATTCCCGACATGTAGTCTCGGGGTCGTGCTGGCGTCGGGGTGGAGAGGAATTCAGCTTGAAACAACCGAGGTGTGAGGGGCACATGGGAAAATGTCGAAAAGAACCTGGGGAAGACTTCCATGGACATCACATGAGCAGGCGAAACCTCTGTTGGAATTGGCTGGAGCATGGGGGGGACCTCCATGCATAGTGTAGTTGGATCGAGGCTGACATTCACTATAACGACCCATACTTTAAATACATTGTTAATACTTCAAAATTGAAGCGCACTTATTACAACATATGACAAAACCACAAAGGACCGTATAGGTATAGTGTCTTTAGAAACTGGGAAACATAAACAACTGGTTCATAAATCTTCTACAGTGTCTCCCATTTATTTCATCATATCTAGGGCCCCTTTTAGCATATTCTACTTAATATCCATCTTCCTGACCTGGGGAAAAGAAAACATAAAAGGGTGAGCTCAAATTCTCAGCAAGGGCAAATAAAGGAAATAAAAATCATATCATATCTTTTTGAAAATCATCACCTGCAAAAGAGATCATAAAATCTTAACATGGAATAAATCATAGAAGTGAAAATGAGATCCCCATAATCATAACATAAAACTTGAAACTTTGTGGCATGCACACATAATCATGGAAAATCATTTCTTGTTAGTCATGACTCATTGCCAAGACAATCTTAGTGGACAAAGTCCCTTTCTGAACCGAGTCACCCTCGTTCCAGGCCTGTTTCACTGAACCGGTATAACTTACCGTTCCAGACATGTCTATCTCATGAGATATAAAATCTTTACCCAATGCATTGGAGGGAGATATAGGTCCCATCAATCTTATAATGAATCCTTTCTTATGTGTGCCACATAATCATAAACCATACATCATAGCGTAACCCATGTAATAAAAATGGGGTTCTTAAACAACATGACATCATAAAACAATTCATATAAGATAAAGGAATTCATAAAAATATTTCCATCACAACATAATCAAACCAATGTAATAATAGGGATAAAAACAGAACCCTTTTATTATCTTAGATGGAAAATAATTTTGATAAAATACTTGAACTCCATTCTTGAGGAAAATATCCTTTCTACTTCAAAAACATTTTTCCTTTCATAACATGTCATACGACTTTAAAATAAAAGAATTTGATTAAAAATAAACATGAAAACTTGTAAAGGAAGCTTCTTGGAAATAATGTTTTAAAAATCCATTCTTGCCGTATAAGTTAAAAAAAACATTCTTCGTACTTTTGTCGGAAAAGTCAAAAAGTACCTCGTACGAAAAATGACAAAAGATTCCTTTCATATTCTTTACTAAAAAATCACCGAAGGGTAAAATTGGATTTAAAATATTGTAAGTGGATAGAAACAATATTACATATTGATGGAACATGGATGTGGATGATAAAATACACCCCAGTAAATACTTACGAATAAACAATCTCGGATAAAAATGAGATTGTGATATTTCCCTTACCTTAGGTCCGATTTGTTTTGTACGTGTCCGAAGCTCCTGTATAATGGTTTAAATAATGTTATTGACTTATTCCAGAATCATACATATTGATATGATATCATATATGGTCATATTCTTAGCTTCTTGTTAGTAATATTTCATTGTTACTTGTTACTCGGGTCTTTATTGCTTTTTGTTCTTATGCATGTTTTGCCGAATACATTCTTATTCTTCTTTTAAGGTTATAGATACCTTATATCCAGAATGGTATTAGTGTAACATATATCATATTTATTCATTCAATTCATTTATATAATTACTATGTAATGATGATTATGTAGAACGAGTCGCATCACATCGTGGAGACGGTATTCCGTACGCACGCACGAGTGATGATATCATTCCTATGATCGTGGAACTGTATTGGAGTATATATATATTATTTCAGTATCAATATTACTTTATAATAATCATAAATATTTACTCATTACACCATTATACCCATCCTTGTAAAGTGATGGTGGAAAAATAGATTACACCACGGCGTGGAGACGGTATTCCGTACGTACGCACGCGCGGTGATTTCATTTTTCCGTGGGATGGATAGAAGGTGAATTAGGGTTGTTTCATATTTATAATAACATATCAGTATGTAAGTAATACTTATGTTATTACTTTATCATGAAACAACTAAAGAAGAAGAAGTTGAAGAAGAAAGAAATTGAAAAGATCGGTAATGGATATTACCTCTTCTTTGGAACGCCTCTTTGAATCCTCCACTTAGGGAACTAAGATTGGTCTTTGAAGAAGACCAGGACCTCTAGGATTATTCTAGGGAAGTGGAGAGGAGAAAATTTCAGGGGTTGGCCGAGCATGAGTGCTCAAATTGGTGTGAGGAGGAGGGGGAGGAGGTGCCCTTTTATAAGGGAGGAGAGGGGCACCTTAGGAATATCTCAAAATATTATTTTATATTAAAGTCAAAATCGGTTTATAATGGTTCCAAAGGGTCTTATTTCGAAGCTAAAGTGGGGATGGGTTGAAATCCTATCATCCAATAGGATTTAGACAAGTTTAGGGTATTATTTTAACCTTATCAATTAGATTTAACTCTAAGTTAAATAATTTAACTTTTACCGTGTCTTTTTGTTTTCTTTCACTATATGGTTAATACACTTACTATAACATGCCAAACGAACCGAAAATTGTTTATTATTAATATATATATCCTTATCTAAGTAATTTCGCCGAACCTTAGATTTTTAGGAATAAAATAACAATTAATAATATAATATTTGATTTAAAAACTATTTTGTGTCAATTTTGACACTATTTGATATATGATTTTTTGAAAGTCATAACAGAATTATATGTTCGAACCAAGTTGATTAAATCAACATTAATATATCATAGTAACCTAGAAAATTAGTGTAATTCATAAAAAGTCTCAAATTACATTTATTTTGGTGTTTATAACATCAATTCTGTCAATATTTCATTAATAAGATAATTACTGCATCATCATTATGTCATAAATAAATTAAATTATTTAATGTATAAAAATTACAAATAAAATACCCTTATGTAGTAAATCATTTTATCTTTCTAATGAATATTTATAGTCTAATTTATCTTATGTATAACCCCATATTAAAAATTATTTACTTATTAAACTTTGATTTTAACTATTTTAACCCTTCTTTAAATAAATTAATAATAAATGTCATAATCTAATCCAAGTGGGCCTAAATGGTCATATTTTTATTCCTAAGTTTGTTTTTGGTCGAATTACACTTGTCCAATAGAATTAAGACATGTGTTATGGTAATATTAATATCATATTCACCCTTAGTTACCCTATTTACTATTAGCCGCGGTAAAAAAAAGTAAAAAGTTACTATTCACCAAAAATTTATTTTTATCTCATTGAACCACATTTTACTTACTGATATCAACCGTGTCTGTCGGATTTTTGAAATTCCATTCATAGAAGCGGTAAAATTAAGTTTTATGCAAAATTCATTTTTTAACCTACCACTTAGTGGTTTCACTATTCATCAAAAATTGAAAGTTTTCAGAAAAATACCAAAATTTCACCCTAGGCTAATTTCGATATTCTGAGTCCAAAAATGAAGTCCATTTTGAAAAATAAAATTTATAAAATTTCAAAAAGTGGTTATTACTATTCATAACGGCTAGTTTTAATAGCATATTGTTGTTTAGTGAAACTCGGTATTGCGTACGACGCAAGCTATCAAGGAAGGTCGCGATTGCGTGTAAAGCAAGCCAAGCAAGTGTTGTGTAGAAAAAGATTCCTTTGATGATTCATATAATATAAAAGTCTCGGGTGTTACATTCTACCCCCCATAAAAAGAATTTCGCCCTCGAAATTCGTCACTTTGTAACAAACAGATGAGGATACTTCTCCCTCATCATATCCTCAAGCTCCAATGTAGCTTCTTCAAGTTGGTGGTTCCTCTATAAAACTTTCACCAATCGAGTGGTCTTGTTTCGTAGGACTTTTTCGCTACGATCCAGAATCTCTGTCGGCTGTTCTTCATAAGAAAGATCTTGCTCCAGCGGTACAACTTCTGAGCTGAGTACATGTGAAGGATCTGGTATGTACTTTCTCAGGAGAGATACATGGAACACATCGTGAACTTGAGAGAAATTTGGTGGAAGCGCCAATCGGTAAGCTACCTTCCCAACACGATCCAGTATTTCTAAAGGACCGATATATCTAGGGCTCAACTTCCCCTTCTTTCCAAATCTCATAACCCTCTTCCAGGGAGATATTCGTAAGAACACTTTATCACCCACTTCAAACTCTAGGTCTTTTCTTCGGTTGTCGACATAACTTTTCTGTCGACTCTGAGCTGCTCTTATGTGTTGTTGAATAGATCTGACCTTTTCTGCAATTTCATCAACGAGATCAGGTCCTAATAGCTTTCTTTCCCCAACTTCATCCCAGCAAGTTGGAGTCCTGCATTTCTTTCCATAGAGAGCTTCATAAGGAGCCATCTGAATACTGGGGTGAAAGCTATTATTATAAGAAAATTACACCAAAGGTAGGTGTTTATCCTAACCTCCTTTGAAATCCATATAGCAATCTCTCAACATATCTTCTAGGGTTTGAATTGTTCTCTCAGACTGACCATCTGTCTGGGGATGATAAGCAGTGCTGAAACTTAACTCTGTATCCAGAGTATGCGGAAGACTTCGCCAGAACTTTGAGGTAAATCTTAGATCTCGATCAGATATAATAGAAAGTGGTACTCCATGCAATCTTACCACTTCCTTTACATATATCCTGGCAAGCTGATCTAGAGAGAAATCCTCTTTAATAGCAATGAAGTTTGCAGACTTTGTAAGACGATCAACTATTACCCAGATAGCATTATTGCCTTTGGATGTTTTAGGAAGTCCTGTGACAAAGTCCATAGTGATGTTTTCCCATTTCCATTCGGGTATGGGTAATGGTTGTAACATCCCCTTAGACTTTTGTCTCTCAGCTTTAACTTGTTGACAAACCAAGCATCGAGAGACATATTCAGCAACATCTCTTTTCATGCCATCCCACCAGAAGTACTCTTTCAGGTCCCTATACATCTTCGTGCTTCCAGGATGAATAGAGAATGATGAACTATGAGCCTCATCCAGCAGCTCCTTCGTTAATTCGGGGATGGGAGGAACACAAACCCGATTCCTGAACTTTATTATCCCATCACAATCAAGGTTGAATTCAGGAACATTTCTCACCTTCTTTTGTAACTCGACATCTTTTTTCTGTGCCTCTTTAATCTTCACATGTATAGATGGTTGAACATTCATTTGAGAAAGATAAGATTTTTCCCCTTCCATTATAATTCCAAGATCCATCCTTTGTAAATCCATAAATATTGGATCTTTTGTGATCCTCATCATGGATAAACTAGCATGGTCTTGTCGACATAATGCATCTTCCACCTTGTTTGCTTTCCCAGGGTGGTAATGGATTGAGCAGTCATAATCCTTAATCAGCTCCAACCATCTTCTTTGGCGCATATTCAACTCCTTTTGTTTGAAAATATACTTTAAACTTTTATGATCAGTATAAATATCACACCTTTCACCATAAAGGTAATGCCTCCAAATATTTAATGCAAAGATTACCGCAGCCAACTCCAAATCATGTGTTGGGTAATTTTGCTCATGGATTTTCAACTGTCGTGAGGCATAAGCTATCACCAAATCATTTTGCATAAGAACACACCCCAATCCCTTCTTGGATGCATCACTGTAGATCAGAAACCTTTCTCCACTACAAGGCAGTGTGAGCACAGGTGCACTGGATAACCTTCTTTTCAACTCCTTGAAATTCTCTTCACATTCCTCTGTCCAGACAAACTTAACTCCTTTCCAAGTCAACTTGGTGAGTGGATTAGATAATCGTGAAAAATCTTTTACAAAACGTCGATAATATCCAGCCAAACCAAGAAAACTTCGAATCTCAGTTACTATTGTTGGTCTCGACCATCTTTTGATAACCTCTGTTTTTGCTGGATCCACAGATATCCCCTCTTTTGAGATTATGTGACCCAAAAATGAAACTTTTTGTAGCCAAAATTCACACTTGGTAAATTTGGCATAAAGCTTCTCCTTTCTCAGGGCCTTCAATATAATTCTCAAGTGATCTTCATGCTCTTCCTTGCTCTTTGAATAGACAAGAATATCGTCTATAAAGACTACCACAAATTGATCAAGATAGTCTCTAAAGACTCTATTAATTAGATCCATGAAGATAGCAGGGGCATTAGTAAGACCAAATGGCATCACTATAAATTCATAGTGTCCATACCTTGTACGGAAAGCCGTCTTTGGTATATCCTCCCTTTTGGCCCTTAATTGATGATACCCTGAACGAAGATCAATCTTGGAAAAGTATTGAGCTCCATGTAGTTGGTCAAATAAGTCATCAATGCGTGGGAGAGGATATTTGTTCTTGATAGTGATCTTGTTAAGTTCTCAATAATCAATGCAGAGTCTCATTGATCCATCTTTCTTCTTAACAAATAGAACAGGTGCTCCCCAAGGTGACGCACTAGGGCATATGAATCCCTTATCAAGATTCTCTTGGAGTTGCTTATTCAATTCCTGCAACTCAATTGGGGCCATTCTATAAGGTGTCTTTGAAATAGGAAAAGCACCCGGTATGAGTTCTATTGAAAACTCAACTTCACGATTTGATGGAAGACCCGGTAATTCCTCCGGAAAGACATCATAAAACTCCCGTACAATGGGAATATTCTTAATCGTGAGTTTCTCACCAACCATTTGAGATAAATAACCTTCATTTAGTGGAATCAAGACCCATAAGATGGAAGGAATTTCCACTGGAAGGTTATGTTCATCCTTGCATTGATAGACGATCATAGATTGATCTGGAATATGAAATGTGACTTCCCTTCTTTGGAAATTGATATGAGCTCCATGTAGAGAAAGCCAATCCATGCCAAGAATCACATCAAATTCCACTAAAGGAAGGATCACAAGATTTGTAGGAAGCACTTTCCCACAAACTTCGATCGGAGAAGAATTATAAACTTTTGATGCGACTGTTGTGCCATTAGGTGTTGTCACAGCTAACTCAACATCTAATTGTTGAGGTAATACGGTGATACCCTTAGAAAATTCTTTAGAAATAAAAGAGTGGGTGGATCCAGAATCAAATAAAACATTTTCTACTTTAGAGTGGATGGTAAGTGTACCTTTCACCCCTTCGTTATCATACTCCACATCGCTGCTAGAAATTGCATGTGACTTTCCTTTGTCTTTAGCCTTAAGATTTTGTTGACGTTGACCATCATCATCAACCCTTGGATTTGGGCATTGATTGGCATAATGCCCCATCTCCTTGTACTTGAAACATTGAAGTGTAGTAGGTTCATTCTGTGTATCCCTTCCTTTGTTTGCGTCATTAGACATCTTCTTCCCATTATCATGGCATTCAAATGCCCGATGACCTTCCTTTCCACATTTAAAACATTTACTTGTCCCTTTAAGACAACTCCCTCCATGTTTCTTTCCACACATTGAGCATAAGGGAAAGCTCATGTTCTTTTCAGTGTGCTCTTTAGATTTTCCTTTGGATTCCATCTTCCTCTTCTTATCAAACCCATGTGACTGATGGGTTACTCTAATCTCCATCTCGACTTTGAGAGAACATCGAACGATTTCCTCGTAGCTATTGAAGTCCCTTATGGCTAACGCCCTTTGAAGACTTGGTTTTAAGCCACTAAATAATCGATTGATCTTACTCTCAGGTTGGATAATAATACCAGAAGCGTACCTTGCAAGTCTTGTAAAATTTGCTTCATAGGTACCAACAGATTCATCATCCCTTTGCTTCAGTTCAAGGAACTCTTTCTCCATCTTTGTTCGGAGAATACGAGGGATGTACTTATTGAAAAATAATTTCTTGAACTCGTCCCATTCTATAGACTCAATTTCATCCCTTTGCCTCGTATTCTTAATAAGATTCCACCATTGACCAGCATCTCCTTCCAAACGATACACTGCTAGGATGACTTTATCATGCTTAGAACATTGAAGAACTGAAAATATCTTTTCAGTAGTACTAATCCATTGTTCAGCAACTAATGGATCAGTAGACCCACTGAAAGAAGGTGGACGCTACCTCATGAAGGATTCAACAGAATGTTGATCCTTCCTTTGCTCGTTTGGAAGTCCTGCATGATTCATAGCTTGAGAAAGTTGTGTGAGCATGGCTACAATATTTTTCATTCCATCTCCCATATCGTTTGGTTGCTCAGGGGGACAATCATTGCATTGCCCATCGCATTCCGCATTAACACGGTTCCTTCGGGTTCCAGCCATTGACTAAAACCAAGAAGAATAGTGTGAGCAACACTAATTATAATAGGAAAACCACATAATTCAAGAATAAAATTTTCATGCTTAAGGACTTATCCTAGGTTATTCAAGGCCATTTCTAAAACACTAAGATTGTGTTCTATGCTTAGACTTATCCTTAGGGTTCTTACTAAGGCTTTCACATCCTAGTTTCCAATGGTTGACTATACCTTTCCTCTGATACCAACTATAACGACCCATACTTTACATACATTGTTAATACTTAAAAATTGAAGCACACTTATTACAACATATGATAAAACCACAAAGGACCGTATAGGTATAGTGTCTTTAGAAACTGGGAAACATAAACAACTCGTTCATAAATCTTCTATAGTGTCTCCCATATATTTCATCATATCTAGGGTCCCTTTTATCATATTCTACTTAATATCCATATTCCTGACCCGGGGAAAAGAAAACATAAAAGGGTGAGCTCAAATGCTCAGCAAGGGCAAATAAAGGAAATAAAAATCATATCATATCTTTTTGAAAATCATCACCTGCAAAAGAGATCATAAAATCTTAACATGGAATAAATCATAGAAGTGAAAATGAGATCCCCATAATCATAACATAAAACTTGAAACATTGTGGCATGCACACATAATCATGGAAAATCATTTCTTGTTAGTCATGACTCATTGCCAAGACAATCTTAGTGGACAATGTCCCTTTCTGAACCGAGTCACCCTCGTTCTAGTCCTGTTTCACTGAACCGATATAACCTACCATTCCAGCCATGTCTATCTCATGAGATATAAAATCTTTACCCAATGCATTGGAGGGAGATATAGGTCCCACCCATCTTATAATGAATCCTTTCTTATGTGTGCCACATAATCATAAACCATACATCATAGCGTAACCCATGTAATAAAAATGGGGTTCTTAAACAACATGACATCATAAAACAATTCATATAAGATAAAGGAATTCATAAAAATATTTCCATCATAACATAATCAAACCAATGTAATAATAGGGATAAAAACAGAACCCTTTTATTATCTTAGATGGAAAATAATTTTGATAAAATACTTGAACTCCATTCTTGAGGAAAATATCCTTTCTACTTCAAAAACATTTTTCCTTTCATAACATGTCATACGACTTTAAAATAAAAGAAGTTGATTAAAAATAAACTTGGAAACTTTTAAAGGAAGCTTCTTGGAAATAATGTTTTAAAAATCCATTCTTGTCGTATAAGTTAAAAAAACATTCTTCGTACTTTTGTCGGAAAAGTCAAAAAGTACCTCGTACGAAAAACGACAAAAGATTCCTTTCATATTCTTTACTAAAAACTCACCGAAGGGTAAAATTGGATTTAAACTATTTTAAGTGGATGGAAACAATATTACATATTGATGGAACATGGATGTGGATGATAAAATACACCCCAGTAAATACTTACGAATAAACAATATCGGATAAAAATGAGATTGTGATATTTCCCTTACCTTAGGTCCGATTTGCTTTGTATGTGTCCGAAGCTCCTGTATAATGGTTTAAATAATGTTATTGACTTATTCCAGAATCATACATATTGATATGATATCATATATGGTCATATTCTTAGCTTCTTGTTAGTAATATTTCATTGTTACTTGTTATTCGGGTCTTTATTGCCTTTTGTTCTTATGCGTGTTTTGCCGAATACATTCTTATTATTATTTTAAGGTTATAGATACCTTATATCAAGAATGTTATTAGTGTAACATATATCATATTTATTCATTCAATTCATTTATATAATTACTATGTAATGATGATCATGTAGAACGAGTCGCATCACATCGTGGAGACGGTATTCCGTACGTACACACGAGTGATGATATCATTCCTATGATCGTGGAACTGTATTGGAGTATATATATATTATTTCAGTATCAATATTACTTTATAATAATCATAAATAGTTACTCATTACACCATTATACCCATCCTTGTAAAGTGATGGTGGAAAATAGATTACACCACGGTGTGGAGACGGTATTCTGTACGTACGCACGCGCGGTGATTTCATTTTTCCTTGGGATGGATAGAAGGTGAATTAGGGTTGTTTCATATTTATAATAACATATCAGTATGTAAGTAATACTGATGTTATTACTTTATCATGAAACAACTAAAGAAGAAGAAGTTGAAGAAGAAAGAAATTGAAAAGATCGGTAATGGATATTACCTCTTCTTTGGAACGCCTCTTTGAATCCTCCACTTAGGGAACTAAGATTGGTCTTTGAAGAAGCCCAGGACCTCTAGGATTATTCTAGGGAAGTGGAGAGGAGAAAATGGCAGGGGTTGGCCGAGCTTGAGTGCTCAAATTGGTGTGAGGAGGAGGGGGGGAGGTGCCCTTTTATAAGGGAGGAGAGGGGCACCTTAGGAATATCTCAAAATATTATTTTATATTAAAGTCAAAATCGGTTTATAATGGTTCCAAAGGGTCTTATTTTGAAGCTAAAGTGGGGATGGGTCGAAAGCCTTTCAACCAATAGGATTCAGACAAGTTTAGGGTATTATTGTAACCTTATCAATTAGATTTAACTCTAAGTTAAATAATTTAACTTTTACCGTGTCTTTTTGTTTTCTTTCACTATATGGTTAATAAACTTACTATAACATGCCAAAAGAACCCCAAATTGTTTATTATTAATATATATATCCTTATCTAAGTCATTTGTTAGAACCTTAGATTTTTAGGAATAAAATAACAATTAATAATATAATATTTGATTTAAAAACGTTTTTGTGTCAATTTTGACACTATTTGATATATGATTTTTGTGAAAGTCATAACAGAATTATATGTTCGAAAAAAGTTGATTAGATCAACATTAATATATCATAGTAACCTAGAAAATTAGTGTAATTCATAAAAAGTCTCAAATTACATTTATTTTGGTGTTTATAACATCAATTATGTCAATATTTCATTAATAAGATAATTACTGCATCATCATTGTGTCACAAATAAATTAAATTATTTAATGTCTAAAAATTAAAAATAAAATACCATTATGTAGGAAATCCTTTTAGCTTTCTAATGAATATTTATATTCGAATTTATCTTATGTATAACCCCATATTTAAAATGATTTACTTATTAAACATTGATTTTAACTATTTTAAACCTTCTTTAAATAAATTAATAATAAATGTCCTAATCTAATCCACGTGGGCCTAAATGGTCATATTTTTATTCCTAAGTTTGTTTTTGGTCGAATTACAATTGTCCAATAGAATTAGTACATGTGTTAGGGTAATATTAATTTCATATTTACCCTTAGTTACCCTATTTACTATTAACCGCGGTAAAAAAAAGTAAAAAGTTACTATTCACCAAAAATTTATTTTTATCTCATTGAACCACATTTTACTTACTGATATCAACCGTGTATGTCGGATTTTTGAAATTCCATTCACAGAAGCGGTAAAATTATGTTTTATGCAAAATTCTGTTTTTAACCTACCACTTAGTGGTTTCACTATTCATCAAAAATTGAAAGTTTTCAGAAAAATACCAAAATTTTACCCTAGGCTAATTTCGATATTCTGAGTCCAAAAATGAAGTCCATTTTGAAAAATAAAATTTATAAAATTTAAAAAAGTGGTTATTACTATTCATAATGGCAAGTTTTAATAGCATATTGTTGTTTAGTGAAACTCAGTATTGCGTACGACGCAAACTATCGAGGAAGGTCGTGATTGCGTGTAAAGCAAGCCAAGCAAGTGTTGTGTAGAAAAAGATTCCATTGATGATTCATATAATATAAAAGTCTCGGGTGTTACAGTGAGACTTCATGGAGAACCCATATCGATTGTTTCTGATCGTGATCCCCGTTTTACTTCAAGATTCTGGAAAACTTTTCAGAAATCCCAAGATGATGAACTTCATTTGAGCACTGCCTACCATACCCAAACTGATGGACAATCAAAACGAACTATTCAAACTATAGAAGACATGTTGAGATCATTCTCACTTGACTTTGAGGGTATGTGGGATCAATATTTACTTATGGTAGATTTTTTTTATAAAAATAGCTTCCATTCGAGTCTTCAGATGGAACCATATGAAGCGTTATACAAAAAGAGATGTCGTACACCAACCTGTTGGGATGATGTTAGTGAAAGAAAACCTGTAGGCCCAGAACTAGTGGAGGAAACAATGTAAAAGGTAAAGGTAATCCAAAACCACATCAAAACAGCTCAATGTAGGCAGAAGATCTATGCCGATAACTGAAGGAAGGTTTTTTAATCTCAGGTAGGAGATCATGTTTTCTTGAAGGTATCTCCATGGAATGGAGTTATACGTTTCGGTAAGAAGGGTAAAATGAGTCCCAGGTACATTGGACCATTAGAAATTAGAGAACGAATTGGGGCTATAGCTTACCGTTTGGAAATGCCGCCAAGTCTCTCCAAAGATCACAATGTGTTCCACATATCACTGTTGTAGAAATACATGCCTGAACCAACGCATGTACTCACCTATGAGGAATTAGAATTGGAACCCGATATTTCTTATTGAGAAGAGCCCATCAGGATTCTTGATACGAAAGAAGAAGTACTGAGAAACCGGACGACTCATCTGGTAAAAGTTTTGTGGAGAAACCATAAGATGGAAGAAGCAACGTGGGAACCCGAAGAATATATGATGAAAAACCACCCGAGTCTTTTCATGCAGTATTATTCTAGAAATTTTGAGGATGAAATTATTTGAATGAGGGAATAATGTAACACCCCAATCTTCTAATGTATGCTTCACTTTGAATAATACAGTAGCGTGTGTTGTGCACAACTTCGAGTTCTAACACACACCACAACCAATCGAACTAGCAGTTATGAATAGTAATACCCACTTTTTGAACTTTTATAAATTTAATCTTTCAAAATGGACTTCATTTTTGTATTCGGAATATCGAAACTAGCTTAGGGTGAATATTTGGTATTTTTCTGAAAACATTCAATTTTTGACGAATAGTGAAAAAAAACTGAGTTGTAGTTTAAAACCCGAATTTCTATTTAAATAATTATTTATTTTATTTAAATTTAACTAAGGTCAAAATAGATAAATAATACATATATAAGTTGAATTTAATTCATTGGAGTTAGTTTACAATAATTTTAGATATATAAAAATTTTATGGAACTTTTTACCGTCCTTTACCAACCTCCTAGTAGAATTTGGAAATTGTCATAAAACATAATTTTACAGCTTCTATGAGTGGAATTTCGAAAATATGAGAGACGAGGTTAATTTGAAGGAGTAAAATTTGGTTCAATATGACAAAAATAATTTTTGGTGAATAGTAACTTTTTACTTTTATTTACCACGATTAAAAGTAAATAGGGTAATTAAGGGTTAAAATGATATTAATATTACCATAAAACATGTCCTAATTCTATTGGACAAGTGTATCTCAACAAAAAACAACCTTAGGAATAAAATATTATCATTTAGGTCCACTAGGATTAGACTTGAACATTTATTATTATTTAATTCAAAGAAGAGTTAAACGAGTTAAAATCAAAGTTTAATAACTAAAACATTTTTAATAAAGGGTTGTATATAAGATAAATTTGATTATAAATATTCATTTGAAATATAAAAATATTACCTACACAATGGTATTTTATTTATAATTATTAGACATTAAATAATTTAATTTATTTATCACACAATGATGATGCAGTAATTAACGTATTAATGAAATATTAAAATAATTGATATTATAAATATCAAAATAAATGTAATTTGAAACTTTTTATGAATTCCACTAATTATATAGGTTAATATGACATATAAGGTATGATTATATAAATTTTTTTGAAGTAATAATGCTGTTATAAAATTATCAAAAACAAAATACCCAAATGTGTCAAAATTGACATAAAAGAGTTTTTAAAACAAATATTATATATTTAATATATATTCTATTCCTAAAAATATACAGTTCGGACAAGAGACTTATATAATGATATATGTATCATTAATGGACCACTTGGGGGTCTCTTGTAAGTTTATAGTAAGTTTATTAACTATATAATATAAAAATATAAAGTGACATGGTAAGTGTCAAACTAATTAACTTAGAGTTCAAACTAAAAGATAAGGTTAATAATGTGACCCAAACCTTTCTAAAAACGATTGTTTGAGTCGTTTTAGACCTATCCCCATCTTAGGATTTTTATAATCCACTTTGGAGCCATTTTAAACCAAATATAAATTTATTATAAAATAATATTTCTAGCTTTTCCAAAGGTGCCCCTCACCCCGCTTATAAATGGGCAGTCCCCCTTATCTCAATTTCACTACTTCAAAGCCTTTTGGCTCAGCCAACCCCTGCCCGAATATTCTCTCAACTTTCCTCCCTTAATCTTAGAGGCCTTCCTTTAGTCAGATATCCAACCTAAGGAGCCATTTTGATCAAATCAAAAGGAAGAACTCGAAGAAGAGGTAATGTTTTCACCTCCCTCTTTCAAGTTCATTTCTTCTTCATCTTCTTCTTTATTTTTTATTTCCATTCTAAAACAATTACTCTAGTATATTCTATATACTGTGATATTATTATAAATATGGTACAACCATATCCAGTATTATATCCATTATTTGAATGACATGTCACCATACGTGCGTACGTACAACTTACCGTCTCCACGTCGTGGTGTAATTGTTATTCAATATATTATTATTTGGATGGGTATAATAATGATCTGTAATTTATGTAAATAATAAATATAAAATGGTAATGATTCTGTATATCTGATATACCATCCAATTATATATATATTTTTTTATTTCAAAAGAATGATATTGTCGCTCGTGCGTATGTACGGACTACCTTCTCCATGAACGTGATGAGATTCATTCCCCATCATATCCATTCAAGAATAATTATAATTTGATGATTAAAAGTAATGTTTAAGAACTTTATATCATTTTGGATATGAATAAGATAAAAATTATCCATAACAAACAAGACTTATGTAACAAAAAATATAAAAGAAAAAGAGTAAGTTAACACCCGAAACAACGATAATACTAAAATATTATTAACAAAACATTATTAGAAGATCATATATGATATCATAATTATTTATATGGTTCTTTTATAATTTAATAGAAATGTTTTAACTATTTTACAGGAGGTTAACCTATACTATATCAAGGAAAATTACAAGGTAAGGGTTTATTTCCCAATCTCTTCATTATCCGAGGTTGTTTATACGTAATTATCTACTGGGACCTCTTTATCATCCACCTCCATGTTTCTTAAAAATGTATTTAAAATCATTCCTACTATTTTACAGCCTATGGGTTAAATTCATTTATACCCTTTTGAATTTTTATAAGAAGTTTATAAAGGAATATTTCTGTCATTTTCCAAACAAGGTCCTTTTTAACCTTTTCGACAGAATTAAGGTAAGAATGTCTTTTTTTAACATATACGGTGGGTGCAGCTATTTTCTGCCGTTATAAAATCGTCTAAGCTTCCCATTCAATCTTATAAGAAAATTTTCATAGTAAATGTTTTATTTTATAATTATGAGACTTTTAAATTATTTCAATAAAAAGAGATATTTCTCTCAAATAGTTTTGACTTAATCTATGTCAACATCCTTTGATGGATTTTAATCTTATTTGAAGTTGATTTATTGTAATACAAAACATCCATATTGTATTGAAGGTTTTGTGATATTTTTGACTGTGGATGTGTTATTTTTATACCATTCATGGTCTATGGAGAAAGTATTGACATTTCATATTCTAGTTTTAATACGAATATTTTTGTTATGTTTAAAACTGTTCATATGAGGAATGCATTAGACTTAATAAGTGACGGGTGGAGCCCACTATAGTTACTCGATGCATCAATAGATCTCATGAGACAAACTAGTGTCTTAGCACAAGGCCTTGACAAAATATTATTTATAGTCTTGGCACGAGGCCATGCCTATTTGGTTATGATCGTCTGGAATTATGAATTCCATTATTTTGAAAGTGGTTATTGATATTGTTTGTGATTATTCGACTAGTAGAATATCCATGGGAATAAGTAAATGGAATTATTTCATTTTATCTTTGCCATATTATGCTGATGTTCAAGTTTAAAGGCTTTTGTTTTAGTTATACATTGCCTTAAATGTTTATGATTATTTATGAATGTTTACGCTATATTGTTATCTTTTCTGAGCATCTGAGATCACCCCTTTAAATGTTTTATTTTTCCCAGGATGTGAAGAAGTAATTTTTGAATGACTTGTAGGAATAGTCTGAGGGGATATGAAGAAAATATGTTGTTTTAGTAGTTTTCACATTATGATGTAATGTAAAAATTATGAATGTATCTAGTTATTCCAAGGCTACTAAACTAATCTGTCATTCGAGACTTGATCTGTTGTGATCAGGCCAATATTATGTAATAATGCACTGACTCTGGGTAACTGGGATCAGGGCATTTCACAGAAGCACTATAGCAACAAATTGACCTTAGTAAAATTTCAATACCAGACCATGTTATTTATTCCAATGATGATAGGCCACAGTCATACAATGATATTAAAAGTAGGATATCTCACTTATTGGGCTTTAATAATTGGAAAATAATTCTAATTGGGAAAGGGTTCTTTCATATAATCCTTTATTCAAGAGATTCTTTTAATAGAGTTTGGGATCATGGAAATCTACATCTAAAACCTGAAATTATGATATTATCTGAATGTAATGTTAAATTCAATACCTTTAATATGAAGAATACCAATGAACATATTTGGGACACACTTCAAGGTTTAAACTGGATTAATTGGAATACTAATATCCTTACTAATTTGGCCTCTTGCATTGGAATCCCTATTAGAATGGATCAGAAGTCTTTGGAGGGAGATCTTGGGTAATTTTCTCGAATTTTGGTTGATGTTAATTCAGAAACCAAAAGAATAGTTAACATCACTTTTCTTGCTAATGGAAAAAAATTGATGTTAAAGTGGAATATGGATGTGCTCCTCACTTATGTGATGTATGAAAAATTGTTGGTCACTCTGCTCTAAATTTTATAACACATCAAAATAAATTGAATGAGACTCTAAAAGAAACAGATTGGAAAGAGGTCAATCGGAATAGAATGAACAAGAAGGTTAGTTTAGAGAAGGAAGGAGCTATAAATGATCTATATAGTCCTTCCAATATTATAGTTCTTGCTAAGAAATCATGACCATATATTATAGAAGATATGGAACAAGGAAGGATACCTGATCTTCCTAGTCCTCGTGCTCAGATTAATCATGAAATATGCCACATAAGAAGACTCAATTTCATAGAGGAGTGTAATTTTATGCTTTACTTTATCAAATGAAATTTATAATTTGGTCTTTATTTTGAAAAAGGAACTAGAGGACTATTCTTTGATGCATTTTTTGTTATTACAGGAAAGTAAGGTGCCTTATGTGGCTATTCCAACTACTATACCTTCTATTTTCATTAATTTTTTTATTCCAGAATATTCATTGGTTTCCTTGGAACCTATTTCTACAACATTAATTTCAATCTAAGATGTGATTTGGGATTCTCTTAGTGGTTCTTTTGATACCCATTTTCTTCCATACCCTAATTTGATCACCTTGACACCTATTGCTAGTATAGGAATCTGAACTCAAGATGTGATTGTGGTTCCTCTTAGTGATTCTTTCATTGAATCTTTTGGTGGTGAATCTCATTTTTTATTGTCTGTTTGAATTTCTGAACTTGTTTCTATTGCATTGGAGTTATCTTCTGTTAACCCGAAGGCTGTTGTTATTCAAGAAAGAAACTCTCATGACATAAGCATTAAAAAAACTCCCTGCCACACCCTACTAAAAACAACACATCTTTTAATCCTACAAATAGAAATCCAAATAATTATGATATAAATGATCTCCTACATGGATTCCCTAGATACAAATGAAAGGTTGGAAGACCTCCAAAAGTAGGAAAGTAGAAAACAGTGGGGGTCAAAAAACGGGGTTTTATCCTTGGTATTAGGTTAAAATAAAGTTATTTTTTTTAGAATTTTCAAGGTTTGGATAACCAGAACATTGGAAGTTCCCTAAACCACTTCATTATTCAGAACATGCCTCTTCTTATAGGGTTATCCAAACCTAAGAGAGTATTTTCTCTCAGTATTGATAATCTGGAAATCTCGGGTTTTCATTTGGTTGATTCAAACTGGTGCATGTTAGAGATCAAAAACCTTTGGGACTTGGACCACTGCTCCTTATATAATATTTATATGGTTTCTAATAGTGATGAATATGTCACATTCTCATTTAATAATCTTGGATATCAAAATTTGATCTCCTTTTTCTATGTCCATAAATCGTATCATGATCGAAGGAATTTATGGATGGACATTGAATCTTTTAATTCAATTGTATCCGGTCCCTAGAAAATTCTAGGGTATTTTAATGCAATCATGGATCCAAATGAAAATAAGGGTGCTATGAATAGTTGTATTTCTTCCAAAAAATTCAGAACATTCATTGATGATAATAGACTGTTTGAAGTCAAATTGGTTGGGGATAAATATACCTGTGTTAGGAAATTTATGAATAGGTTTGTTGCAAGTAGAATTGACAGATCCTTGGTCAATGAGGATTTTTAGGATTTTTGGTGATCCATATCATGTTAGACTCTATCTAGTTTCAATTATGTACATCATCCAATATTAGTTGATCTTGTGGGAAAAGATTCCAAACCTCCTTTGATTTTCAGATTTAACAAGGCTTGGATCAATCATCTTGATTACAGAAAAATTGATGAACAAACCTGGAATTCTATTGACTATATGAGTGATGTTCTTTCTTGTGTTATCAAACTAAATATTCTTAAAAAGAATATAAAAATTTGGAGTGAGGAACACTTCAGTTCTCTTGATTCAGAAATATCCTCCCTTGAGAATTCTATTAAGCAATTTCATGAATAAAAAACTATAAATAACTTCACTAATGGTATTCTGGGAGAAGCTGATATGGAATCTAAGTTTAATAATCTTTTAAATATCAAGGATTATTTGCAAAGAGATACTTTCAGGGCCAACTGGCCAAAAAAATGGTGATAGAAATTCAAAGTTATTGAATTCTCTCAAGAAAATTAAGACTGTTTCTAGGCCTCTTTCTTTGATGTAAAATGGGGAACAAATTCTTGATAATATATAGGATCTATCATAACATGGGATTTCATATTTAAATATCTCTTAAATGGAACACATCTCACCAATGATCCAGTGGAGGGTATTATTAAAAAGCTTGTGAATTAAGAGGATAAATCTATTATTATCTCGATCCCCTTGGAATTTGAAATTATGGATGAAGTCTATAGACTCAAGTCTGAAAGCTCTCATAGTTTAGTTGGTTTTGGAAACTTCATTTTCCAAACTTTTTTGGATATTATTTTCATGGATTATTGCAGGTTGGTCACTCATTTTTTTAAATGGGGTTCTCTTTCACATGGATTGAATGGTCAATTTCTTTCCCTAATTCTAAAGGTGGATAATTCCAATGAGATTCACCTTTTCTAGACTGGTTTCCCTAGTCAGAAACCATTTATAAAATCATTTTCAAAATCATGGACACAAGATGGGCCAAAATTGCTATCCTAATTGTCTCTCCCAATCAGTTTGGTTTTATAAAAGGTATATCTATTTAAGATTGTCTCATCACAGACTCAAAATGTGTTAAACTACTTATGAAATACACTAGAGGTGGAAATATTTCTCTCAAACTTGATGTTAGAAAATATTTTAATACTGTGGATTTTAATTTCATTTATAAAATTCTTCATATGTTTGGCTTTGACCATGTTTTTTCTGTATGGGTCAAAATCATTCTTGGTTATACTCATGTCTCTATTCTTATTAATGGATTCCGAGAAGCCTACTTTGATTATTCTAGAGCTGTTAGGCAAGGTGATACCCTCTATGCTTTTATCTTTTTCCATTATAGAAGATTATGTTAGTGGGTTACTCTCCATTATGGTAGGAAATGTGAAAATGAAATCTATTAATGTTGGTAGATGAATTGTGGAAAAAAATCATTTTCTATATGCAGATGACATAATTCTATTCACCCAAGAGGACATAGTCAACATTAGAAACATTACTCGATCTATTTTACTATATGAAAAAGATTATGGTCATGAAATTAGTTGGAGTAAGTCATTTGTTTATTTTAGTAGTAACTCTCTTAATGTAGGAAGAATGATATTGTCAGGGACTTGTTTCATCATGAGGTAACTCTTTCTTTCACCTATCTAGGTTTGATTTTGTTTTGGGGGAATCCCAAAGCTTGTTATTTTTCAAATATTCATAGAATAGTTTGAATATAACATGCTACTTGGAAAGGAAAATATCTTTCCATGGATGGTAACATTTTCATGCTCAATGTTGCAATTGTTCCAAATTTATTTATTCCTTCATAGTGTATAAATTTACTATCTCTCTCATCAAGAGCATTAATACCTCTATTAATCATTTAATTTGGAGTGGAAATATTTTTAAACAAAAATTGGACATGGTTTCATGGATTACTTGTTGTAAACCTTTTGATATAGGGGTTTTAGGCATTAAGAACCTCAATATCTTCAATGATTATTCATAGGCTTCTTTTATGTGGACACTCATTAACAGAACCTATGTGGTGATTTTTTTCCTTAAAAAAATTCATCAACAGGCTCAAAAATATAGTTTTTAATCATTAAGATTACGTTGTGTGGACTAATTATAAGTCTAACTATGATTCAATCAACTATCAGTCTATATTGTTGGTCTCAAAGAACTCATCTCTTCCATTTTGGAAAATTAATTGGACTTGTAGCGTCCTTGAATCTACTTTGGTGAATATTTATTTTAGTATGGATCTGGATATAACAATAAAGGATTAAATTGAAAACGTTGAGGGTCTTTCAGATTCCATCATCAATATTGTTAATAGTTATTTCATTTCAAACAGAGGTGATTTTAAGATTTGGAACCTACTGATAATAGAATAATCTCTTTTAATTTATTTTACAAGAAATTTTTGTAGAATATCATGGATTCTAAATGGATGGGAAAACATCATAGGAACTTTTTTAGACCTTATCCATCCATCTTTATATGGATATTGGTTCATCCGAAAATTCTAACTGAGTGTTATCTCTACTTATTTGGAATATCATTATGTTCCACGTGTGTCCTATGTCATCAACACATGGTGGATGCTGATCATTTATTTCTTAGTTTTTCTGATGCTTCAACAATGTGGAAAGCGGTAGTGGATATTTTAGTTGTATCACTGCCTTATACTGTTTCTATCTAGGATTTCATCAAGGGATGACCTCGATTATTTTATCCTCTCAGCTTCTGGATCTCATATAGGTTGAATTAGGAGAAATTATTCATTTTATTTTTCATTCTCGAAGTATAATAATTCATGATGGTTTCTCTTTCAATGTTGGTGATGTTATATCGATGGTTCCTGCTACTGTTCATGAGGCCTGCACACCAAAGAAGCATTTTTTGCTTCAATTTGGTTCTTGATATGTTGGTGGTTAACAAGATTGATGTCGAAGGCTCTTTCTATCCTCCTCATGTAACTTTTTATTTCATATGGAATGAACATTTTTTTGGTTAGATAAAAATTAATTATGATGGCGCTTCTAGAGGAAATCTGGGGATATCTTCATATGGTGCTATTTTCAAGGATCATTGTGGGGGGTGGGGAGCTTGAGCGCTCTCATGGTTCCTATGTTTTTTCCACATCACTTTAGGTAGAGATAGTTGGTGTTATTTTTTAGTGGAACAAGATAATAATCGAGGATGGAATAATATTTTTCTTGAGATCAATTCTACAACAATGTTTTCTAATATTTGGATAGGTTTATCTCACCTATCATGGATGCTTAATAATTGGTGGAGTAATTGTTGGGATTCTATTTTTTCAATAGATCACATCATCACACATATTTACCAGGAAGGAAATTCAATGGTCTATGGACTTGTGAATAAATGAGTCAATGGTGCTGATTTTCTATTGTATGATTAGGTTCCAGATGAAATTCTACCCCTTCTGATTAGGGATCATGTAAAATATCCCAGTATCAGACTCATGTAATTCTGATTATTTTTTTAATAACGGAGCCTTTATTTTTTAGTAAAGGTCTCATCTTACCATTAAAAAAATTATTACCATGGAAATGATTAAGGATTTTTGATAAGTGATTTATGCTATCATTGATGATGTTTTTTTGTATTTAATAAAAAAATCCAATAAACTTTGGATTAAGGAAGAATGGATTTTTTCCTTAAGGATTTGTAGTAATTCAGGTTATTAACATGTTTCAAGAGAGTATATGATGAATATATTCCCATATTTGGTATGTGACAACCAGTAGATACTTTATAAAATACATGGGATCAATGCTAAGTTGTTTTTCAGAAATTTAATAACCTTATTTCTAATGTTTTGGACTTCCATATTTAATAATGGTTATAAGGTTAACAATTTATAGAATGGTTTATGATATACTTCAGAAGAGGTTTTAAAGATTAAAGTATTATCTCACCATAAAAATATTTATTCATATTATATTAACTTTTGATAACCTTTTTATTGAGATAATTACATATGGAATGACCTATTAATCTATTTAGGGATATCATGATCCACTAATGCTTCAAGAATGAAAAACTCAGCTTTATTTCATGGAAGAAGAGATGAAGTAGAAATTGATAAAGGAATAACCAAAGGGTGTGATTGTGAAAATGAAAAGGAAAAAAAGGAAATATATTTCCTTATTTACATAGATAGTAAAAGAATTCATCAATATTATGTGAAGGATATTGAAAAATATTTATCCTAATATGTTTGTTTCTTTTGAACTCACAGTGTTATAAATCATTATAGATTTATGTTTTTAGGCCCTTAAATTTCCATTAATCATTCAGTGAGTGGTGATCAATGATCTTTATTAATCCTTATAGTTATTTATGATTTTCTTCCATGTCCAATATTCCCTCCCTACCAATGTTCTCCTACATCGAATATTAGTGATGAGTTACTTTGGAAAACCATTATATCTCTAACTATTTTTTAAAGGATGTTTTTGAATTCATTTTTACGATGTGGGTTTTCATGAAAGGAAATTTTTTTTGTATTTAACCTTTGATAACCTAGATAAATTATAAGTGTGAAATTAATTTTTAGAGTGTAGAATATAATCCCTTTATATTCTTGGTATTTTTTTGGATTTAATTTAAACATTATGATATTTTTCATTTCACAAAACATTGAATATAACTTGTGTTATATCAAAGAATCAAGTTATTATTACGTTTTATAGTACACTATGTTATTATTTCATTATATGTTCCACCAAGATAAACGTTTTCTATATGAAACAACTTCTTGTCTTGCGGTACACACAACACTGAGTTTCTATGAAACAACATTTTATTATTATAATTATTTAAATGAGATAATTAAAACAGAATCGTTAAAGTTAATAACATGAATAGTAAAAAATAATTTTTAAATATTATTTATAATGGTTTTATATAAATAAACATTATTGGGAATAAAACATATAATTTTTGGTAATGTCTTTATATGTTTGAAAATACTATTTTCTCAAAAAAACTATTTTTAATGTCATTCTAAAAAAATAATTAAATTAATTTTAGAGACTTTTTGAAATATAATTTGATAAAATAAAATTAATTTTTGAATTCAAAATATAAAAATTAAATTGGGGTTAATATTGGAGTTTTTTCTAAAAACATCATATTTTGATTAATAGAGAAAAATACCGAATTTGAATACAAAACTCATTTTTTGTCTAGTTTATTTATATTGATAAATTATATATTAATTTGGTTTTAAGGTGTAACTAGATAAAATGTACGTAAATAAACCCAATTTAGGTAATTTGTACCAATTTCATTTGAAGTTGGATATAAAAACATGTCAAACATTCAAACATTTACTCTTTAAAAATCCACTTTCATGATATGTCTACATGATTGTTATAAAAATAATTTATACCAATTATATGTGTGTAATTTGAAAAAAATGATTCCATATTTGGAATAAAAATAATTTATAATTTCTAATAAGGTCCAATTATTTGTTGACCCAACATATTAGGGAAATTAATTAAAATTAATTTCAATGATTAAAACAAATTAGTTTACTTAGTGGTTAAACATTAATCTTAAGGGAAAAAATGACCTAGAAACTTTTCCAAAATCCATTGGACACTACTATATTGACCATATATGCTATTGGTTCAAATTGAATGAGTTATCTAGACACTATATCATGAAATTGAACTATATAATATGTCATGTAAGGAAAAAGTCAAAAAAGTGATCCTTCCTTACCTTTGACATCTATAAAGCCTTGAGATATGGACGGAAACCACAATTGTTTAGTTTTAGACATTAGTTTTAAAGTTAATGGTGTTATTTTAGTCATATTAATTTATATTTAATTTTAGAGATGAATTATTTGGAATAACCTCTTAAGGAAATACAAATCCTGTAATTATTTATTTAATAATTAACTAAAAAAATTGATACTAAAAATATTAAAAGAGAACTAAATTTATTGACTTATAATCCTTAATATTTTATATAAATATATAATTATACATTTTTGTGAACTTAATATATTCAATTTCTATTGTTTATTTATTTTTATTAATTTAAATTAAACAAATAATGTCGAAATTTAAATTAAAGTTGTTTTATAATAAATGATTTTTATTAAAAGATTTAAAATTTTATAAAAATACTATATTATCAAAAATAATTTTTATATGTTAATAAATATCGAATATTTTTTATTTATGGACAAATTGATCTTTTATAATGAACATATTGATATTTAATTAGAAAAAAATTGTTAGCACAGTCTGGGTTAAAGAAGTGTTTTTACGCATTACATGTGCTTGTTTTAAAACTAATTTCCAACACATGTTGGAATTTTTATGTATATTAGATATTATATTTTGAATTCATTGGTTATATATTTTCTAAAAAATCTCAATTTAATTTATAATTAATTGTTGAATCACTTAGGTTTGAAAACCTGTTACCTTAAAAAAACAAAAAATGCTGAAAGTGGGAAAAGTTAGTAATTAAGGAACAAAATAAAAAAATGAACTTATTTTTGTGTGTTTTTGGGTTTGATAAAAAATAATTACCATTTAATTCATTATTTTACATTTTTAATCCCTTGTTATAAGTGATACCACCCGATATTTTTTAAGTTTTGGTATTTACAAGAATTCCACCCTTCCTGCTCTATAAGAAGAAATCTACTCTTCCCATTCCTCACACCCCTAAAGACACATTGGTTCATCCAAAAAATTCAAAAATAATGTAAAATTATATCTAAATTCATCCTAGAGGCATAAATTTGATAATTATTTCATCCAAGTAATCCCTTTGCGGAAAACCAAAATGAGTTACCCAAATAAGAGGTAACATCCTCTAACAAACACTTTTTGTTTGATTTTATTTCTCCACCACATCAAGAGTTATTATTCCCTGATTATATAATAACCTCAGTATACATAATATACTTATTTTTTTATTCTAATTGTTTGACCTAAACATACAAACACTCCTATCAAATATGTAATGAACTTAATATTCGTGTGTACGGTGGACTACCGCATCCTGGAACGATGTTGTTCGTTTTTCATTTAACACCTCTCATGGTTGTGAATTATGATGTAAAATCCATTTATATTATATTTATTATGTATTGAGTATTCCATAATTATTATATAAGACATAACTTCATATTTTTTATTTTTTGGGAATATGATAACTTAGCTTGTGGACGTGTGGACTACCGCCTCCTCAAAGGGAATTTTTTTGTTCACACTCTACATGAATTGTATTAAGGATAAGATTTGTAAAATTATAGTATATATATATATATATGACATAATAATTTTACTATAATGTTAATATAAACACACAAACAAATATATATATATATATATATGTCTTTTACTTACTTTCTTTAAATACAATAAGAAAACAAAAACAACATTCATGCATACATACGACCTACCATGTCTATGAAATATGTATTTAATTTCCTATTTATAATTTTTAAATATTATTATAAATACTTATATAATTAATATATATGATATTTATATCATTATTTACATCCTAGAAATAAGTAAATCATGATCTAAGTAAGAGGATCAACAATAAAAAATCAAGACATATACCAAAACAAAGCGGATATTACCCAAATTGTAACATTAACATGGAATTTTTAATAAATTTATTATATAAATTCATAGTAAAATCATATATGTGATGGTATATAATAATATCATTATTCCGAAACATTTTTTTCTAGAATTTTTTTCAAAAAATTACTATTAATATCCTATGTTCCTTAAAAGACATTTTTACACATGTTTTTCCTTTTAAACAAAAGTTTTTCTTAAAAAATAATCTTCTTGTAATTTTTTAATTGAGATAATTTTTAAAATTCTCATAGTGATAAAATAATGATTGAAATGTATGGATTTATCCACCTTCTTGAACATTCTTTCTTTGAATATTCATTTGAATGTTTACTAGATTTATTTTTAAGAAAAAAGTTTTTTCAAATATTATGGAAATTAAATGTTTTCTAATGATTTTTAGATAAAAATATTTTCAAAAATATTTTATTTTCATAAAGTTTTTTACATTTTTTTAAAGATTACTTTATATTTTTCCAATGTTATTATCAAATATAAGGTTTTTAAATGGTTTTAAATATTCCTTTATATGTTTTTTAATTTATTTTTAATGAAAAATGTTTTCATATTGTTTTATTATTTAAAAAGAATTTTTCAAAGAATAAATTATATTTTACTAAAGAAATGATTTAAATGAAATTTCAAGGATTTAATTATAATAAAAGTATTTTTGAAAATGTTTTATTAATTGGATCATTAAATAATGTATAGGTTCTTTAAAAAATGTTCCAAGTGATGTTTCAAAAAAAAATCCATTTAAGATGATATCCTTTCATATTTTTATGAATTAATAGGGGTATGATCCAAAAATACTTTTTTTATTCATTAATTTATAGATTTTTTATTGAGATGAAAAGTTCTTTATGAAACCTATTTCTCTTTCATAGGTTATATGCTTTTGAAACCCACTTATTTTCATGGTTTACGTTTTAATGAAATGATTATGAAAACTATATCTTTTCCATACCTTAGGATATTATTATATATTTATAATGCCCATTAAATTTCATGGGTTATGAAACGATGTTTATGAAACCCATAAATTTTTTAGCTCATTATATAGTGGATGTTTTATTATCTCGTGGCACATGTATGTATGATTTTATAATGCGATTGGTGGGACCAATATCTCCCTCCAATTCATTGGGTAAATATTTATGTCTCATGAGATAATGATGGGAATCATGTTGATTGGCATGATCCACTATGGAATATGGGGAAATAGATCCACTATGTGAATATGGGGAAACCCACTACACTTCGGGAAGATGGGGAAACCTGATCCACTATGGGATGATGGGAAACCTAATCCCCTATAAGGAATGGACTACGATTAGGGACGGTGGTGTGTACCGCCTAGTATGTGAAGTTCCCACAATTTCCCTGATAAGTTTATGAAATGATACATGACTTATAGGGAATGTTTTTATATGATTATATGTATGCCAAAAGTCAATGTATTATTCTAATGTTATTCTCTCATGACTGATGTTCTTTTATTTCCTTATGATTCATATCTTATGAACATCCAATAACAATGTCATGTCTCATGATTATGATATTCGATAGGAAGGGAATGATATAAAACCATAATTATCGTGTTCCCATACACTTTTATTCATGTTATTAATAAGTTTCTCCTTTATTTACCCTTAATGAGCTTATGAGATCACCTATTTTTTATATTTCATTTCCCCTGGTTATGAAGAATGGTTTTAAGTAGGAGTACTAAATGAGAAGATATTTTGGGTAAATATTGAATATATTTAATTGTGATTAGAATATTCTGTTCCTTTTTTCAAAATATACTAAAATATAATATTCCTCAAACATGTACTTTTGTAATGTTCTAAATATTCATCTAAACTGATGTAATATCCATGTATGTTAAGCCCAAGACACTATATATATATGAAAAAAATGATGTTATCATTTTTAAATGTATGGAAGGATATGAAAATATATGATAAATTATCTTTCTATAATTATAATTATTTTATGAAGAAAATATATATACTTTAAATACATCATATTAACTAGTTTTTATAGGGAATGGTGGAAAAATAATTACATCAGTTCACGAGGCGATTGTATTTTGTACACATGAATAATGGTTTTATTTCCATTTGATGACTACGAAGATAAATCAGAGTTAATAAATAAATATAATAAAATCTAAATACATGGTTGATAACTATTTTAATATAAAATAATAGTTATAAGAGTTTTTAAGGAGGCTAAATAAGAAAGATACTTAAACAGTCGACTAAAATATGTGTCTCTTCTCGGGACTACCACATTTTCTTTACACCTTAAGTACTATAAGGTTGGTATTATAACCAAAATAATACTTATAGATATGAAGTGTGATTTTAAAAGATATTTTTGTATTTATTGTTTGAACCAAATGTATCTTGATATTTTGCCGGGAGGGGGGAGGTGGTGTTCTTTTATAATTGGTAGAGTGGACACACTAGGAATATTTCCAAAAAACAGTAATATATTAATGTATAACACAATAAAAATGTGTCTAAATGGACCATTCATGGTGATTATATGACATAGGGTCAAAATATGTGTATCTAATAGTATTTGGATAACTTTTTAGGTCCTTTTAACCCTTGTCACTTTAGTTTAACCCCTAGTAAACGAGTTTTAACCTAAATTGTCGTTATTTTTTTGTTATTATTTTTACTATTGATTTGAAAAAATTTAGGTTAACCATATTATATAATTTTAATTAAAATAATTTAAATTATTTAATACATTTCATAAATTTAAATTCACATAAGTGGTTGGATTTAAATTAAAATTAAACCTGTGAAATGTAACGAAAATTTGTTTTCATGAAAAATTGTCACCTTAAGTATAAAACGTTTTTATACCAAAATCAAGCATAAAATCAATTATAATTATATTTATTGGATTATTAAAACTAAAAATAAAATAATTATACTTTTAAAATATTTTTAAACAAAATTGAATTTTTTAAATTCTTGAAATGAAAACTCTATTTTCAATAGAAAGCAATATTTTTAACTAATCATTTGAATAAATAATTTTTTTAAAAAATTATCAAATATTCATGATCAGATAATTTTGAGATGATAAATTGAAAACCTATATCTTTTTTTAAAAAAAATTAAAATAAATTTTTTTAAAAGTATCATTTTTATATAAAACTATATAATGCATGAAAACACAATTTGGATAGAAATAATGATTTTTTCCTTTTGACTAAAAACTACCTAAAATTATTATAATGAATATAAATATTTAAAATAAAATTGATGAATATTAACAAGTCTTGATGATAAATTATTTTAATATTAACTGGGTTGTCATATTCATCCCCATTTTTCGATATTGTGTCCTCACAGTTTTAATTATTATTTAAATAACCTCAGATATATTTCTCTCATAGTCTTTTATGATTAATATTTTGATTATTTTATATAAGTGTTTTTATATAAAACCATATGTTAGAAATAAAATTTATTCTACAACACTTTCTCTTTGTGGTCAATAATCTTTATTGGTTGATTCTAAAAAAAATATTTTCTTCCTCTTAAACTACTTTAAGGATAAAAACATGCAATGAATCCGAAATAGAATTTCATTACAATAAAACATTAAATACATCATGTACCTAAGATAAACTCAAAGGAAAGTCCACATGGTTAGAACCCGATCCATTAATCTCTAAAATTCTATATGTTTTAATGAACCATGGACATAACTTTCCCTTTTTACCAAATCCCATAACACTTTTTCTAGTAGATAACTTATGAAAACAGGATGACTTACCTTGAATGAAAGTTCATTCCTATTATTAACTTCATAAATTTTCTATATAATTTGATTTATCCTCTTATTCTTCCGAATCATCTTCACCTTATCAACCATTTGTCCAATAAATTTTTGTCCCAAAAACATTCTTTCCCTAAATTCATCCCAAAAAACTAATGTCTGAACCTTCTTTTCATATAATTCCTCAAAACAATCCCTATTTATAATAGAAGGAAAAATATTATTATAAAAAACACAAAAAGTTGGATATTTATACCAAATTTATGATAATACATTGAAAAAGATAAAATAATATCTTTAAAAGTCTAAATCATTTTCTCTAACTATCTATTAGATTTAGGATGAATGGTTGTACTAAAATTTAATTCAGTACCTAATGTCATTTAAATTCCTCTATATAAATTAGAGGCAAATCTAGTATCAAAATTCGATACAATGGAAATAGAGACTCCATGTAATCTAATTATCTGTTTAACATAATGTTATCATAGTTGATTCAAATTAAAATTATCTTTAATGGGAGGAAAATATCAAGATTTAGTAAATCGATGAACAATTAAATGAAGAGAATTATTACCTTGATATTATTTTAGTAATCCCAATATAAAATATAAGGATATATTCTCTCATTTTCATTATGGAATTAGAAAAGGTTGGAGTACCCTTTTTGGTAATTGACATTTAACATTTAACCATTTAAAATAAAAAAATTTCATTATAAAATCTACAATATATATATTTATATCTTCCCACAAAAAATATTCCAAAAAGTTTCTATACATTTTTGTGCCACCCAAATGAATTAAAAATTAGAGGTATGGGATTTAGTCAATAGTTATTTACTAATCTTGGGGTAAAATGAAACACATAACTTTTTATAAATTTCATAACACCATATTTGTATATATTAAATTCTAAAAACATAATTTTCTTAACCATGTCATCAATTTCCTACAACTTTGGGTCTTGCTTCCATAGTTGATTAACCTTATACAAAATGGAATACTGTAATGACACTGGATTCCAAATAGAGTGATTTATTGCATGAATAATTTCTAATCCAACATTTATGATATCATTAACCAAAGGTTTAGGTTTTACATGTGAGGTGGTTAATGTATCAATATATTTCTGACTAGATCCATCATCTAATATATTTTATTTACCCGGATGGTAATTAACTGTGAAGTTGTAATACTTTATTAGTTATTTCCATCTCCTTTGTCTCATAGTAAAATAATTTTGATTTACTATATATACATTAAACCATTATGATCCATATATATTTAACACTTTACACTATTTAAATTCTGTCTCAATTTTTTTTAAAGAAAATACTAGAGATGCCGTTTAAGGAAATGAGTAGTTTAAATTTTATCATGGGTTTTTAATTAACATAAAGAGCAGAGAATTACCCAATAACTCTAAATTAAAATAAAACTCATTCTCTTCCTTGAAGCATCAATTTAGATAACAAAGTCATAATTTATTGAGAGTATTTGAAAAACAAGGTAATTCACTAATAATTTTTCAATTGTAATAAAAATTCATCACATTATTTTATCCAAATAAACCTTACTCACCCACGGGGCATGGTTGAGTTGGTTACCGGTGGTGGCATCCTAACACAGATGTTTTAGGTTTATGTCCATCACTAGGAAACATGCACTATATTTTATTATAACCTCTCATGGGACCCTCTACCCTATTGTTAACTAGACTAAGCAAAAGCTTGGATACCTTGGGCTTTGTAGGGGATGTGTGGTGCACAAGTGGTGAGGCATCACATACACCTCATTACCTGAATACATTTTTTCCACTTCGGCGGTTCCATAGTGGTCCAGGGTTGAGGGCTATGACTATAGTGTTTAGTGATGTATAGGGTTTGATTCGTAGAATCCTACTCTTGGGGGAATATTCACCTCCTCTATTCCACTTGTATTGCTAGGCCACCCATTGTCTCACCACATGGGAAGAATGTGAATACTTCACCTAATTGACATATTTTTGTGTTGAACCATCACTGATCGAGGTGTTACCCCATGGGATTCTCTTTCATCTCAGTTAAAAATGGGTCCTTCCCTACTGGGTCATTATGAACTCTTTATGGTGAGGTGGGTTCCATGGAGTGTAGGGTTCAAAAATGCCACTCTCATAGATTCCCTTTAAAGAGAAATAATGTTTGTGGGATGGATAACCAAATTTTTTTTTAAAAAAATCACTGATAATAGAATCTTAATCCAAGAAATTTGAATATTTAAGTATTATTTTTATCTCTTGGATATTATTCAAAATATTTAGTTTTATAATGATAAATAGTTAAACCATATTTATTTTTGATATTCCTATGGAATGAAATTTGTTTTCACTAAAAATTTTATTTTATGAATTTTAGAAATAACTTATTTTCATTCAATATTTTCATAAACATAATTAGATATTTCTCATGATCTTATAACTATTAGAATAAATAAAAATATTATCAATAAATAAAACCATACATTTATCCAAATATTCATGTATAACTATATTTATATGATCCATATTATAGATAAAGAATTTTCCAAACCAATTTGAATCACCAAAAAATAAAAATTACCATTCCTTATATGAAAAATAGTCTTAGTGATGTCATCTCCCATTACCTTAAGCTGATTGTACCCAAAACTAAGATCAAACTTTGAAAAATACTGATATTCTAGGAGCTGATGAAAAAAAAATTAATATGGAGAAATAAATTATTATTCTTATTAGCAATTTTATTCAATGCTAAATAATTAATTAAAATCCTCTTGGAACCATATTTATTTTTATCAAATAAATTAATACTACTACATGGTGAATTTATAGGATGAATTAAACCTTTATCAAACAATTATTGAAACTAATTTCTCATTTCCCAATGTTCTAATTGGGAAATTCGGTAAGGGGGTTATAAAATTAGATAATTAACAGGAACTAAGTCAGTAGTAAATTCAACATCTCAATCTATGATAATATTGTGAAACTCTTAAAAAAATCTATATATTATATTATTACTAGTATGTCATTAATCAGAGATGTTCCCTTATTCCCAAAAATACTATCAAGATAAATTTAATTTCCATCTTTTAAAAGTTTTCTTGATTTTTGATATTTTATCATTGTTATAAAATAATTATTATGTACAAACTAAAAATAATTTAAAATATAATTATTTGGGTATGAAATTTATCTTTTCATGATAAAATGAAAGCCAATCCATACAAAAAATAATATAAAATTATATAATGGGGAAGACAACAAGGTTTTTAGTCTAAAACCTACCATATATGATAGAAGTAATATATTTTAAATTATTTTTCCTTAATACCACCCCATGTGTTTTCAAAAAAAATCATAAATTCATTTCTTGAGGTGATATTTTCATTTTATAATCAAATTTGTAAGAAATGTATGAATTTTCGACCTTGAATAAAATAAAACATGAAACTAATTTCAACAAACAAGTAATTTACCTATTACAACTTTATTTTATATCCAAATATCTAATGAATTAGTTGGAAAGGATTTTACCATGCTGTTATTGCAATATTCATTTTAATTATTATGATTTGTTATATTTTAGAGGAATTAATCAACATAATGTCACATGTCCCCGCATTTAAACCACCTTAATACCATCTCATCAAAACTGGTCTTACTAGTACCACAATCATTTTATTTTCAATAATGAGACATATTCCCAAACCAGCCAAATTTTATGTGCTACCAAGATTTCATAAGTATTTACCTTGGATGATTTTTATAACACCTGTCATAAATTAAAAAATTGATTTTTTACCTTTATATTTATTTGATGTATTCTTTATTATCATATACCACATTGACATATTTTTCTATTTTTTTCTAAGAATACATGGTCATTAATATAATCTATTTATATCCTCTCCGCATAGAAAAAAAAGTTTATTATAACTTTTAAATTTATGAGAGGCCCATTCTCTTCGATATCATGGATTTAATACTGAGTAAAACCGATTAATTTTACCATCAAAATATTATATATAATTTCATGTATACCATTCTAATCTAGCATGGTTTTCCACACACATGACCCCTAAATCTTCCACATTCTACCTCATTTTCAAGAATTTATTTTCCATTATATGTCAATCAATCTTAGAAAAATACTTCCCATGGAAAATATTATTAAATATATCTTATTCTATGGATTAAATATCTTAATATTATAAAATATTCTTATCCATTTACCACCGTAGATTTAATTCACCTTCAAAATGAAGAACATAAAGAGTTACCTTTTGAGGATTTGAATAATCCATGACTTCAAATATCTATTCTAGTTTTTTAATCCACCAAGTAACTACTATTGGGATAGAATATTCACTAAATTATTGAGGTTGTTTTCATATAAAATTATCCATTATAAACATGTTCTAATGTTTTTAGATCCAATTATTCTCTAGAATGGATACCACCCCCATTTATTGGCTATGTCATTTTATTGATCACAACAATAAACTGCTTAGTTCCAACACCAACCATTCTAGGTTGCGTATTTTGAAGGATATTGTCATTGTTGTTCATTACTACTTCTGCTTCCCTATTTCCTATATCGAAGAAATTATTAAAAGGCACATTTTAGATGAATCATCATTTTAATATTTAAATGTTATATCATGATAACCATAAATTAGATTCTATTAAGGGTATTTACATACATTATTTTAAACTGTAAAATTATCTAAACCTTCTCTCTAATACAATCTATAATGTCCCTTCCATAAAAAATATGTAAATTTAATATTTAGACAAGAATTAATTTTAATGCAATATGAAATTAGTTTTTGTTAGAGTTTTAGAGATTTAGGTCAACACCTTTAAAAAATAAAATATTATATCAAAATGTGGAAAATTCTACTTAGTATTCATTTTTTCCATAATAAAAATAATTTTGGATATAAAAAGTTTTATATTTAAGAAATATATTCAAAATTTTGATATTGATCTCATTGTTATCTATAACAATACTTAAAATCCTGGGAGAAACAATTAAAAGTGTGGGATGAGTAAACAAATCATAGTAAGGGACATATAAAATTATAAAAAGACACCCATTAGTCCATAAAAAAAATTATAATTTTTTTGTTTTTATTAAAAACATTTAGCTCAAAATATAATTTTTATTATCCATGAAATAAAAATTATTACCCACTGATTTTTATAATTTTTTTAAATATAAATGTTAAAGGAAAAATAAAACACAGAAGGGTTTATTTATAATGATGAAAAAATCATTAAAACTTATTCAGCGAGTTATATATTTCACCCTTATGAAGTAACATAAAAATTCCTTTAAAATTAAGTTCATTATCTTACCATGTGTCATCATAATATTTTCATGAAACCCCCAAATCATAGATAATTCATATAGTTATGTTGGGACATACATTTCATATCACTCTTATAATCACTATAACATATACTTCCGAGTAAATTCCAATAATATAATAGGAGAAACCTATATCCAGTTAATTCCATCCCTTTATGTAATGCGTTGAAGATCTATATTGTGGTCACTCATTATTTGGATATATATTGGTATTTCCCATCATCCTGATCAATATATGGTTCACCATTCATCATAAAAAATTCCCAAAAACTATAATATAACACCCTAAACTAGATGACACTTAAAAGGGTGCTTTGGGCCTGTTGGCCACTAAGACATAGGCATGCCTATCCCAAATTAAAAGGATTATGACAATAATTGAGGGTTTAATTAGGTATTAATATAGAGATTATACCCTTAGCTGGTGAGTATAATGATGTTCTATATGTTTATAATATAGGGGAAAAGAAAAAAATAAATTGAAGTAATAAATAGAACTCATTGGAAGCATAAATGAATAATAGTAATATTTAAACAAGACCAAAAGTAAAATATTTGAAGAAAAAATAAATCCTATCAGGTTATACAAAACTATAGACAGGTAGGGTCACCTATGGCCGATCACCAATACATACATATATAAAACATGCTGAAACAAAAAGGAAACTTCAGCTGATGCAGATGAACCATAATGGTCCACTTCCATCCATACCATGCAAAGTATCACGACTCAATCACTAAGGTCTAGCTCTTGAGCACAATCTGTTTCACGATCTCAAATACATAAAGTCTATACCCATCCTGGAGGGCCCATGTAGGGTGTGAGAATAAAACTTAGTATGCAACCATCAATGTGTGTCTATCTTACATCCATAATTATGAAGGCATATGGGGAATGTAATAAAAAGGAAACACATGAATAATTAATAAATATCCCACTTCCCTTGGGCTCAGCAGGTAAAAGGAATCGATCACCTACTTTAGCCATCACTGGTATAAGATTGAACACATGAACCCAAATATATATATGGAATTCAACACACACACACACACACACATATATATATAGTGGAAATGATCCATGGCATAGAGCATAGGGAATCAGATGGCCTGTATCATACCAGTTGAACCCTTAGGTTCCACCTATTATAATTTCACCGACACCTCATTCCATCAATATGTACCTAATGTAAAAACAATATTCCCAATCAGGTCCCTGGTCCCTTGGACCTTAGCATAGAAAATCACCACCTACTAAAATCTTGATCTCCAAAGGAACGACATTATATTCCCTACAATAATAAACACCTTTGGATAAGAATATGACATCCTGAGGCTTGACATTATCCATCACCCCAATATTCTAGCCGAATGACCTCAAGTATCATGGTGAGCTTCAACCCCCAACTGATAGTCTCAACCGCATCAATTAATTGTCTATCACTATCTATGTGGATTTTTACAGTGATCACCCCCAACAAATCCTATCGTCAACAACATCACATAAGCCACATATTCTATAGGATCCTCCACCAGTAATGCGTAGTCCACACCACCTCATTTGAGTCCTATCAATGTGGACATGATTCCAATGGTGAGACAACTAAAAAAAAGTGTGCGACAATCACCAAAAACCCTAATCCACATCATCCCACACCTCATTCTCCTTCTACCATTTTGTTAAATCCCGATGATCAACACCATCCCATGATACAAGAGACAAAACCTCACATGATAACCTCATCTCCTCAAATCCTGTCAACCAAGTCACCCCAACCTAGTGACCATCATCACATGGTTATATCAGGACAAGCACAACCTAATGAACCAAATCACCTTAGTCTAGGTGATCAACATCACTTCAATCCTCTACCCATGCCCATCACATTCCTATGGAACTCAAATAATCATTATATCTAACTCAATTTAATAATAAACACACTTGACGTAAACAACTCGAGTTGGTCCAAGCCCCTTACCTAGATTGACCATTTGTAGGGTAGTAGAAGGATGACCATAGGCATCTCATATCATCAATTTGATAAAATTAAAATTGAACATTAATTTATTATTATCTCGCTTGGTCAACCCACATGAGGTATATAGATCTAACCCCCAAAACGAACACAAAATGAAGGAGAAATAGCAGAACCATCTACCTTAGGTTACTAGGCTCTCACTCATATGATATAGTCCTATAACTCGAACTAAATCGAGATAAATTATAATTTTAGAAGAAAACCCTAAAAATAGGGTAAAATACCTCACCAAAATTTAGATTTACATATATAGAGAGATAAACATAAACAAGAAGAAAATATATTGAAGTTGTTACTGAGATAAATCTATAGCCACAAAATGATCAAAGATCAAAGTCCAAATAAGGATGTTTTTTCTAAGCTGAGGTGAAAGGGAATGAGAGAGATCCATCTGTGTGTGTGGTGGAAATTAAACAAAAGAGAGGGAAAATAGATAACGAAGGAAAGGGTATTTTTGGAATTTCATCCAAATAAGTGACCATTTGGTTTGGCCACATGGTTTGTCTAACCGTGCACCAATCATGCAATGTTCGTTGTCTAGGAAACACACATGCATGAGATAGGAACATGCTTGGCTAAAACATGTGTGGAACATACGAAACCCCTCTATTAAAAATGATATAGGTTTTTCAAAACTGTGCGATCCCACTAGAATTGTTTTGTCAAACCATTTATAAAGTAATAGGTAGGGCGTATGGTCACTCCTGAGAGGCCACATGTTTTTTCAAATAGAATGCATCTGTCTATGCTTCCCTAAAACCGAGTTTATGGGCCTCACCACACCCTAAACTCACCTTAAACACTGAGGCAATTGATGGGCCTTAAAACTAATCTTGAAACGATGACTTGGGATAATGAAACTCCTAGAATTTGGTTCAAAAAATCAAATAGATGGTTGGTCCGCTAACCAAACTCAAAATTCAAAGAGGTTGGGGAATTTTCAACCCGCTCCAAAACCCAAGATGTTACAGTATCCCCACATTAATGTATCTAATTCCTAAGATATAAATCATTAGTTAGTGATGGTACCGAACATACCCTTCTCATTTATATCTACCCCGTATTCAATGGTCATTAAGTCACAAGTCAACTCTCCTCATGGTGCTCCATAGTTTAGTAGTTACCTACAAAATCACATCACGACCCAAAACAAGTATATGATGGTTCCTTTGACCATCCTCAGAATCAAAAGTAATCCCATGACACATCATCATTCCTGAACCTCACTGGGTGATTGAATTATACCCATGTCATATCTTACACCCATCAAGTCCAACATCTCCTTAGATTCACATAAGTACTTTTTCAATACAAGTCACTCATAATAATCCACATCATATATTAATATGCACTGCAAATAGAATCCCAATGCATATGTAACTCATATAGAACCTACATCACATCGATGTCCGTATTCATACCAAACTCATATAGAAAACACATCACATAGATGCCCAGATGCCTACACACCTCATATAGAACCCGAATAACATTGATTCCCATAATAAAACCCATTTCTAACAACATTATGTCTATATATATATATATCATGAATCATAACCAATTCCAACAAACTAACCAACATTTGGTTAGTCAAAAAATAAATATATTCACACCTCATACACCAAAACTAACCTAAGAACCAAAATAAAACAAAACCCTGTTATGGCCATAATCAAGATATACATCAAACTGTAGTGAAAAATCAAACTTTCTATACACCCAAAAGCTACACTATATAAACTTATCTTAAATTCCAACTACATGTATCCTACAATCCCTAAAGAGAAACACAATCTACCATCCATTAACCCCACAACTGGGTCCCATTTTCTCTACCACATCCTCCATGTATAGCTGAATCCTAGCTACCAGCTCCCATTATCACTCCCTATTGGAGCTTAGATCCTTGAGTATGCCTTAGTTCCTTACTCCCTTCTATCCAAGAAGGATTTCTACAAAACCTCTTCAGATGGACCATCCAGTTGCATGCCAAACACTCCTTAAAAACCCAATTACACTAGGTCGGAACATGCCTTAAATGCCAACACTAGAAGCACACAACTAAAGAACCACTCCACAGTGGCCTACTTGACTCTATGACCTTACTTCCAAACTGAGATTCCTAATATAACTTGTTACTTTTACCTAAATCATCATTGATAAAATCACATGAAATCATCACCCTAATATTATAAGACCATTCTATTAGTATCCCCTAATCTATGATTTCCTAGTTTAATTCTTCTATGAATGATGTTAGTATGGATATGTTCACTGAAACCATTAAGGAATACCGCAATACATCTGAAAAACACTGCACTGTGACAATGTCTTCTCCCACTATAGTAGGTGAAAATCAAGACTGGCCTGCGTAGTTTTCCACATAATCCTTGACAGACGTATATCCTTGCTGAAGGTTCATGAACTCATGGGCCTTATCAGCAATTAGCATCCCTAAAAATAATCACTCAATGAACCAGTTCTCTAAATCCTTCCAAGTTAGTCCCTCATGTTTTCCCACCTAATCCAGTACATCCCCGAATGTTTTTCCCATAATGTATGAATGCACATTTCTAATTTCAACCTCAACTATAGGGGTGTCTCAATATGATCTTAGACCATCTACACTTATTATATAATGTTTTTCCACCTACAGTCCAACCTCACCGTAGAACAATAGTGGGTCTTGTGACTGGAACCCATGAGTCAAGTATTCCAAGACGGATTAGCTCACCGAGCTCTCTTGATGATACCTTGTATGACCCAAACCAAGCTCATCCTGAGATGCTCATCTATCCATGTTATGAAATATAACATATGTGACTGTCCCCCTATACCAGAGCCTATAAATACCACTCATGATCTTCCCAACCATTATGGGCCTCACCCCGGCCCTTAAGGGTCTCATCTTATGCATACTCAAGGATCACCATATCACTGCTCTCCTAACACTCCACCAAATCCCATCAATGTTGTATCTCATTAAATACCAATTATAATGGTTAGACAAAAATAAAAAAAATATATACATCACAAATAGGGAATTTGGTAATAGGCATCACATCCGACTACCGTTACACTCCTATACCACACCACATCACATTACATATAGCCTCATGACCCCTTACCCACCCATATCAATGTCAGGCATCAAGTATCATCCAAACTCATTACCCATTGTATAATAACATCAGAGTCAGACATCTCATATATTAAGGCCTCATTTCCCCTTGACTACTGTAATAGGGATAAGTATCATACATCATGTATCAATCTAGGTTAGTTGAGTATAATACCCCCAAACAGGCTATATATGAAAATACATTTTAGATTCTTTGCTGACACTTTAAACATATAACCCCCTATAATCATATCTGCATACTCATAACAGAGTTAGAACTATATATCATAATCACATAGAATCACATAAAAATATCATTGGAACCAAATTTCTGGGTTATATGAGTAGAATTATACAAAAAGAAACTAAGTTGGAAAACATTATTTAGATTCATTATTGACACTTTAAAAAAGAAAACTCGCATTAACACAATCCAAGTTCCAAATGAAAATCACAACAAAAACACATAATATAAGACTTAGTGCTAATCATGATGCGTAATAAAATCTCCCTCTCCATACCAAAACAAGATTCAAAAATCCTTATAACAAATAAACATCACACCCAAGTACAACACCCAAGGTAAAAAAAATAAATTGTAACAACACACGGATAAACATCAATTTCTCATCACTAGAAACTTAGTACATCCCCAATGTATGGGGATGTGGGAACCCAAAAATTGGATCTATACCTAGTTATGACTAAATAATAGTCTAAAATCTAGTATATCCAAAATAGTAAGACCACAAAAAAAATCATTTGTGATCATTTATACCCCACCAAACATTGTTATCATTAATACTGAAGTCTTGTGATGCTTTGAGGAAACACCAACAAGAACTTTCTCTAATAATATTTGTATCACCCTGACCCAAGATTCCACTTTAAATGGTTCTATAGAATAGTTGGAGATTGGGATATTAGTGCACTTCCCCATATGCTAAAGGGTTCCCACTAGTAGGGAGGGTATTATTAGGTGGTAGTGGGGAGAATATACCATAAGGTGGAGATAATAATGATGGTCCATATGTATATAAAACTATCTTAAAGGAAAAGAAATCAAAGGAATAAATAAAAAGAATTTAGTGGAAGCATTAAACAAACAATAGTAATAAATAAAAAAGACCTAGTGTATACCATTTGTAGATTAAACATACCCTATCAGGTAATACATAATAGTAGACATATAGGGACCCTTATAGTTGACCATTAGTATATAAATATATAAAAAATTATGAAATAAAAATGAAAACTTGATCTGATGTAGAGGAACCATCATTGCCCACAACCAACCAAACCATTGTAAGAAACACAAATCGATCACTAAGGTACAACTCCTGATCTCGAGCCCTTACTTAATATTGGAGACATAAACTCTTCACGTGTCTTGAGTGGCCCATATTGGGTGTGAGATTAAATCTCAATAGTCCACCACGAACACGTTATTTTCTTATGTCCATAATTATGTAGGTGTATGCTTAATGTAATAAAAAGGCAACACATGAACATTTAATAAAAAACCTACTTCTCTTGTGAACATCAGCCACAAGGAAGCGATCACCTACTTCGTCCATCACCAGTATAAGTCAAAAGTTGTACCCTAGAATATTTATATGGAATAAAACACATGTTTGTATATATATATTTATGGTGGAAAGTATCCATTTATTAACACCTAATGAATCACTTATCGAGTATCATACCTAGTGAACCCTTAGGTTCCCCCTATAATCATGTCACCAATACCTCATTCCATCAATCATGTACGAAGAATTAAAATGACATGCCTAATTAGGTCCCTAGTCCCTTGGAACATAGATAAAAAAATCAACATCATTTCTAAGATTTATATCCTGAGGAACAATGACATATTTCCTTTTATAATAATCACTATTGTTTTAGTAGCCGACATCCCAAGTAATGGAATTATTCATCCTCCCAATATCCAGGCCCAACAACCTCAAGTATTCCTACGATCTTTATCCCTCAACAAATGGTCTCAACACCATCAACCGGTTGTCCATTTCCATCCATGTGACTATCTATTGTGAGTACCACCAACATATCTGATGGTCAACACCATCACCTACACTACATAGTCAACAGGGGCCTCCACCGACAACATGTGGTCAACACCACCTCATATGATTCCTATATATCTGCACATGATACCAACAACACGTTAGCCAAAAAATGGTGAGAAAATATTACCAAAAATCCTAATCCACATCATCCAAAACCTTGTGTGCCTACGATGATGTCACCAATTCCAGATGGTCTACACATCCCCAAATTTTGATAGCCAATCCTCACATGATATCCTCTTAACATCAATTCCCAATGACAAATTTTCCTGAACCTAGTGATCATTATCACCCTGAGTATCCTTAGAAAATCCCATCATGATAAACCACATCGCCTCAGTCTAGGTGACCAACATATTATCAATCATTTGACCATACCTCCATGTTCCCATGAAACTCATACAATCAATATATATAATTCAAATTTATAATAAAACACATCCAACCAAAACTACAAAGTTTGTTATAATCTCCTTACCTAGCTTGACCGTTGGTAGGTTAATATAAGAATACCCATAAACATGTCATACCACCAATTTAAATAAATTAAAACTAAAAATTAATTTATTATGGTCTCACATGATGAACCTACATGACATAGCTATAAATCACCTAAAAGCATATGAAAAATCAAGAAGAAATCTAGGAACCACACACATTTGGATCATAGGCACTTTCTCTTCGGATATCGACTTCTAACCCGACTTGAATAGAGAGAAATCACAATTTTAGATGAACACCCTAAAAATAGGGTAAATTAAATCACAAATATTTTACATTTTGTATGTAGATATGAACAGAAAAGAGAAGATAGTGTATTGAATGTCTTATGAAGACGAATCCATTACCACCAACTGATCAAAGATCATGGTATGATGAGGAAGTTAGATTGAAGTCTAGGGAAAAGCATGTGGGGAATATCACTCTCTATGTACAGTGGAAATGAGAGGAAGGTGAGGAAATTATAGATAAATGTGGAAGGGGTATTTTTATAATTTCACTAAAATAAATGATCCAAATGATTTTTCATAGCAATTTGGATAATCTTACCCCATCTATGAAGTGTTTATATTCCATGCACCACTAACACACAAACTAATCTTGTGGTTTTATAGATAATGAGTAGACCATGTCAAATCCCTTTGATAAAAATTATAGAGGTTTCACATGACTATGTGAACCCACATTCACAGTTTGTTTAACCATATGAAGTGTTGTAGATTGGACGCACAGTTAAATATGTGAGGATGTAAGATTTGTCCAAACCATGCACCTCTATCTCCACTTTCCTGAAACTAATTTTCTAGGATTTTTTCTCTGGAAACTCACCCAAAACCCTAAGTCACTTTCTAGGCCTTAAACCCATCTAAAAACAAGGCCTTAAGTCAATCTAAATCTTGGAATTACGTTCCTAAGGTCAAATGAAATGTTTGTACTCTCACTGAACTCAAAATTGAAATAGGTTGTGGAATTTTTACCCACTCAAAAATCATGGACATTACACATAACATTTACATAACACATGAATTTATCCATTTTTATCATTACAAACATGAAAATATTCTTTTCACTAGTAAGAAAAACATTTCCAGATATTGAACTATACATTCCTTTTAAAACCATTTTTTTGAAATAATGAGAACAATTAAAGGAATGTTTTTTCATTAAATAAAATAATGAAGTTTATAAAGGAATCCAAACATCATATAATTATTATAGTGGTGTTAAATATTTTTGATATCCTATACAATAAAATAGAACATTCCTTTTCATTATTTTACAAAACATTTAGAATTTAATATTGAAAAATATTCCTATATAAAAACTTTTAAAGAAAGTCAAAAGATCTATAAAATTACCTTTATAATTCTTTTATTCCTATATTAAATCATTTATAAAATAATTTTCAGTATGTTGATGATCCCAACCTTTCTGAAGATACCTCATGATCATTTTTAATTAATATTTTACCTAGTTTGGTTACACATTTTTTGGGTTTTGTTTTGGTGTTGTTTTAGTGAAATTGAATAAATATTTAAGCCCATGGGGATGAGCACAGTTGGTGCATGGTTAGGGAATTTTTTTTGTTTTTTCCTAGGAAATCGTACACCCCATTTTGGAGGCTCTTGAGGTGGCACATGTTTAGTGCATGGTTTGGCCAAACCATGCGGCCTCCTTCCCCAAATAGTGAACCCTGAAATAGAAGTTATTTTCATCATGGGTGCACAGTTTATCAAACTATGTACAACCTAGGAGAAACCATGCACACTCTGAGTAGACACACATTTTTATGGCACACAATTTGGAAAACCATGTGCGCCCGCCTTGAAAACAATGCATGTGGGATTCAATTCCCTCAATAATTTGAAACAAATTCATCAACCCCCCAGTTTTTATCCCCATTCACCCATATTCATCCTAACACTATTTAATTTTATTTTGGAATCTCTTAGGATGATTCAAAGGATCGTAGAACATTTTTATTAACAAATTGATGATTTATTGAAGGATTATCTATTCTATGGTATGTGATTTATTCCCTGTTTGGTTTACACTCTCCCACATATATCTTTATTAATGAAGAGGGATGATATTTCCTTAATTGGAGATTCTTTAAATCTAGGTTTCAATGGATCTTTATCTAGGTCATTAATTATAGATCTTCCAGGTCATCATGTTTTAAAAAATTCTGCATCAACTTGGGGATTTCATATTGGTGAGCATTGGTCAATGATCTTGAGGTAGGTGTCTAGAAAAAACAATATTTTCATATATATATATATTATATCTTTTTAGATGAATAACAATATAACACATGCTAGAATCGTAATATTTTAGTTTCTTTATAGATTAGATATACAATCTTTTTATTTTAAAAAACATCCTCAACATATTCCATTGATATCTTCCCACCCAGTACTCTTCATATGAATAACTACTAAAAAATCTTAAAATTTTGGGGGAAATTAATATAAGAAAATGCTGAGGTCAGATGTTCAGTAAGGGTAAACAAGGTAGATATAAAAAAACATGGAAATGGGTGTATAATGAAATGAACATAATATTTAAAAATTATACCATGTGTATAAAAACCATAATCATGTGTCAAGGAATAAATCTTCAAATTTCATAGAAAATTAATCATCAAATAACAAAAATCATGAGAGTATAACATAAGACCTAGAATTATGGAATACAAATAAGCATATAAAATCATTTCATTATTAATAGAGGATCAATTCCAAAATTATCATAGTAGGAAAACTCTTCACTAAACCAAGATCACTACTCATTCAATCCCTTTATTACAAAATCATGTTCATTGCCGTTACTACCCTTTATTACTAAACATGGTTAACTCCCATTACATCCATGTCCATATCATGAGATATAAATATTTAACCAATTCAGTGGATGTAGATATATGTCCTACCCAACATAAAATGAAAACCATATATATGTGTTCCACATGAACAAAAATCACTCATCATATCATAACCCATGAAAGGAAATGGGTTTCATAAATATTTTATCATTTCATACCCATGGAAATGTAATAGAGTTAATAAAATTAATTATATCATAAACATAAACTATCCAAATAAATAATTAGGATGATATCCTTGGATCATATCCCAGTAAATCATAATTAATATCAAATAATTTTTTAATAATTGGAAAATTATTTTGAGAGATCACTTAAAATAATTCACGAGGATTACATCCTTTATAAATCATTATTTATTTTAAAATGTAAAGAAGTTATAAATGAAAAAGAATCTTTGAAAGGAACCATATAAATTTGTAAAGGATTATTATATAGTTAAGGTATCATGAATGTGGGAAACTTTAATAATGCTGTACAAGTAAAAAACATTCCATTTGAATTTTGTAAAAAAAATTAAAAAGGGATTTTTAAAAGAAAGACCCTTAAAAAGTTGAATTGAATGTTAAAAATAGATTATGTGTATCAACTATAGATCCATATTAAACAAGTGTGAATAAGACATAATATAATATAATTCATTTCAGACATAATTTTATTATTACATAATAAATGATGTATGCGTTTAACTCAATGAAAGGAAGTTGAGTTACGAATCCCCTTACCTCAAGTCTTTCTTTCATTTTTTCATGTTAAATACACATATATAATAAATGTGTATTTAATAAATTATTTTTACATATAATTAATATTATGATATCATTTATTATTTATTTATACAATCTTATCTCCTATTTATTATTAATTTATTTATTAAAATGACTGTTCTTAGTGATAACTATTTTGTTTTCCAAGAATGTTTAAGTTTGATAGTATAGGTACTTATACATGGATATTGGTCTCATCAACTAAAAAATGTAAATAATGGTATAAAAATAACATATAATAAATATATACACATTTTTAATCATTCATAGAATTTATGAATCGAAAAATGAAATACACCGTTAATGGAGACGATAGGTCATATGTACAAATGAACACTATTTTTTTGATTCATATAATGAGAGTAAGGTAAATAATAGTTCATATTTCTAGAATCATTATTATGTTATATATATCAAATACATTTATTTAACACATTATAATACCCCTCTATAAAATATGGTGATTAAAACGAATTGTATCACTATATGGAGACGATAAGACATACATATGCCCGAGCGATGCTTTAAATTCTAGTTTAATGGTAAATATGGTTTATAATGATGATTTCATAATAATAATAAAATTTCAGAATATTTAGTATAATGAATGAATTATTTTATGATAGACATCTTATATTTAGAGGAGGTGAGGAGGAGTGGAAAAATAGAGTGACTTGTCAGAGCGATTACCACTTATTTGAAACGTATCCTTTAGATCACATATAAATGGAACTACAGTTTATATTTTGATATCAGGACATATATAAGGTATATAGGGTATTTTATTAGAGAAATTGGTAGGATATGGTCGATCTATAAAGATGAAGGTGGGGAAATGAAGTGAATGATGAGGTTCCCATTTATAATTGAGGTGAGGGGAACATAAGATTTTTTTCAAAATATTAAAAATATAATAAGACTATTATAGATCCAAATGTTTTCAAATGACCTATATACATCTAAAAATCATATTTAATATAATAAATATTTACAATTATATAAAAAATATTTTTAAATACATTTTTTGGCTAATACTATATTAGTGTTTTGTAAGAATTTAAGGTAATCATTTATTCACTTAAAATTTAAAAAAATTACTTTGATGTAGATTAAACTTTTATATTTACAAATAATATTTTAAACTGAACAAATCATATGGGTATCACTGTATCATAAATATTATACTTAATAAAAATAAGTGTATGATATGTTTGAATTTAAATTAAATCAAACAGTATAAGGGTTATAACCACTTCTTAATGAAAAAATGGTCATGAATTCAAAGAATAAATTATTCTAGACAACATTTAATCATAAAATAAAATTTATTAAGTTATCTAGATCATTTAAGGGTTCTTATTATTTTAATTAAAATCATTTTATTAATTTTTCTTCTCCATACACATGCACTGTGTTACTATTGTATAAGAATTAATGGTAATTATTTCACATATAAAAATGAAAAAATATTTTAATAAAATAAAACTAAATAAAATAAGCTCAATATAGTCCTTTTTATTCGTTCATTATGTATAGTTACTCATATTCATGCCATGATAACTTATTTAATTTGTTAATTCAACTTTTCTTTCATTGTGAAAGCATTACAGGAGAATTTGGAAAAGAATAATGTTATATAAGTAAAAAATTAAAAACTAATAGTAAAAATCATAATTAATGAAAGATATATAACAATAAATTCAATAAAATACTTATTACCACTAAATTAGTATCTATAAGGTATTGAATTTTACATTTTCAATGTTGTGTAGGAATTACACCGACATTGATTTTTTTAATATTTATCATGAAATAATTTATAATTTATGGGCTCTATAGTAATTTTTATGATATTTTTATTATATAATCATAAATAAGTATTTAGTTAATTGTAATAAATTTTTATATTATAGTTATGGTTTGACGATATCACAAAAGATACTATTTTTAAAAAAAATTCAATATTTAATATTCACTAAAAATTTAACTATTTCAAGAAAATATAAAAATTTCACCATAGACTAATTTTGACATGATCATTTCAAAAATTTAGTTCCATCCATAATATTTATTTTTTTAAAGTCTCAAACGTTAATTATACTTATTTTATAATAAAAATTAATAAAAGTATATTTTTGATTAAAAATTATATTTGAAGAAAAAAATAATTTACTAAAAATTATGAGGGTATTTAATTAAAATGAATAAATAAATACATTTCATAATACGGTAATTACTATTATTACCTTCCAACTCAGTGGATATGTTATAATAGTCATGCAAACATTTTAATAATATATCACAGTTTGTTTAAACTCAGTGTTGCAAGAAAATAAGTTACTGAAGAAATAAAATTTATTAAAGATAAATATTTCATTAGAATATTATGGTGTTATAGTGGTATACTTGTAAATTACAATATTATAGATTTTATTTGGGTGTATGCAATTTTACAACTGAAATTTCCACATTGGGTAACTGCATTCTAGGTTGAATTCATTAATTAATTGATTAATGGGGTTATAGAATTAACAAAATAATGGGATTATGAAATCAATTGATTAATGGGATTATAAATTGATAAAATAATAGGATTATGGAATTTATGGATACCCATGGGGTGTGATTATACGATTTAAATGATAATTTTTAAAATATGCATGCTAGATAAATGAATTCAGGAATTGCATTGAAGACTGAATTATGGAAATGGTTGATATATAGTTTGAGAATGTAAATCCATGAGATGTGATATTTGTGACTGAGTTATGGGATAGGTATTTCGAATCCAAATACCCAAGGGGTACCAGAATACAACTATAGTGCCCCAATTTTCATATGTATTACATGTTATCACTGAGTTGTGGGACAAGGACTACTGCTCGAAATACTTACTGGGTGACAAACTATTTCTCTAGGCCCCATTATATTAATGTGATTTAGAATTAAATTATTTATTAAAAAACATGATGGAATTAAATATGATATACCTTGGTGGATGGTTTAGACATTGACATGGGCCAAAGAAGGTATTGTTGGCTTTGGTGTCATTGAGGACCCAAGAATTTTCATGGTTAATGAAAAAATAAATTAATGTAAAAACTATTTAATTTATATTTTTAAATTTATTCATTATATATATGAATAAAATATAATATAATATAAATTGGTTTAGATTTCATTAATGGGGGGATACTTAGTTGCACTCACACCATACTCAGGTTGTCTGATCGATAATTGAATAAGCTTCATGTTTGTATGATAATATAAGGTTAATCACCCCATGTTAGATGTATGAGTTAGGGTGGAGCATATATAAGGGAACTTGACTTGATGTTAGTACCTACCTTGGATTTGTTAGTATCTTTATTTTGGGTTTCATTTGACACATGAAACATTTTGGACATGACATATATTTTTCTTTGATTTTGGATATAGTTTTTCCGTTTTGGGATCTTAATGTGATATTGGTATTTATTATTATTATATTATAATGGTTATTGTTTATTATCATTTTGATATTTGTTATTTATTTATTATATTAAACTAAATTGATAAATTGGGTATAATCTCCCCATGATATATATATTATGCCCTCACTGCTAGTGAGCAGCCTCTAGTGTATGGGGAAGTGCGTTGAGGTCACGTAAGCAACCAGCTCATGGAACCAACATTTGACACCTGGGTTGGGATGTTAGAAAAAGGTATTAAAGGGGGTTTTATTTTATTTTAAATTTTAGTACAATTTTATAATGGTATACAAGAGAGTAGGATGAATCAATCTATGATTATAAGCTTGTACATGTGAGTAGCTAACCCATATATGGGGGAATACCCAAGTACCCAGGGTGGGATTGTTTCTATTGATGTTTACTATTACAATTGGATTTTATTTCACCATGTTTGATGCAGTTGTTTTGTGATATTATTATTTTCTAGGATTTTAATCATGCCCCTTTATGATATAGGAGTTGAATATGTAATCATCATTTTAAAAACCCAGGATTCACAGTGACATGTATCAATTTGGGCATACATAGAAATGACGGTTTTGAGTGAGTTGTTAAAATGTCATGATTTTCATTGTTTGAGTAATTTAAGGTAAAAAGTGCATAATATGAAATTTACAACTCCAAATAATGAAAATATGTGATCATTGAAATTTATAAATGGGGTTTTAATGTGAAACCTTTAAATATTAAAACATGTTACTATATATTAGTTATAACCCAACAGATTGATGGTCGAGGGTAGTGATAGTGCCTCAGTTTTGACAATGTGGTGAGGTATTAGGGATTCTATTTTATGGTTGGAAATGATCCTCCAGTAGTGGAACCTGAGGCTTCTATAGTTCTAAGTGAATAAGAGGATGGGTAGTTCTATGATAACTTTCCTCACTTTATATAGTTTATTGAAAGATACATAGGGTGAGTTATGTGAAATTTGTTTCACATGACATAGGATTTCGTGTTGCATCACCCTTCAACATTTACCAGAGAGGGTGGACCTAAAAAAATTGAGTTCTAAATTGATTATACCTAGATGACCCTTTACAAATTAGAGACTCCTGAGGAGAATAAATCCATGCTAAGAACATATATTTTATGTGGTAAAGATAAGAGTTGATAAAACATACAGACTCATGACAAGAAGATTAAGGGAATCACATGGAAGGACTTATAAAAGATGTTCATCTAGAATTTTTACCCAAAGATACTCAATCATCAGAGGAAAGATGAGCTTATGTGGTTGAAAAAGGGGAGTAGGTATGTGATGGACTATTCTAGATGTTTCACTTATCTGCATAACTTTTTTCTAGCATTGAATGATGACGAGGAAAATGTAAAAAACATTTCATGGATGAGAATAAATTTGATATTAAGTCCCATGTTAACAACTTTAGGCTAAATAAGTTTTATGAATTTGTAAATTTGTCTCTCATTTATATAGGGAACCTGAAAGAGGGTTCTACTGGAATGCCGGAGGTTTCTGTTGTATGACAAGGAGTTCTGCCTTTAGAGAGTAGGAAGCTTCATTATGAGAATGTCAACCAGGGAAAGAGTAACCAAAATTTCAAGGAGGAAGGATCAGTTACTCATTTTAGTAATTAAATTCACAACAACCAATATGGTAGTTCAGAACACATTTTATTATTTGACCTGCATTAGAGTTCTGATCTTGTGGTAGGATACTAACATGAAGAGTTATTGTAGAAACCCTTAACCAATGGGTAGTGACAGAGGATCTAGGAAAAGTTATAGTGATTGATGGGTGCTATCTACCACATATTAGTCTGGTAGCTGGAGTTATTTTGGCTATGGAAGTCAAGGGAGTATATGTGGAATGTCAGGGGAAGAGAAATCGTATTAGTATAGTGGTGTATCTTTGGGGTCTCAGACTACATAATAATGAAGAGGGGTAGAATATTGACACACAATTCATCCTGCACATGTGGAAAGAGAGGTTGGTCCATCAATAATCATATTTAATATTCTTGTATCTTCTACACATTACAGTTCCTCATTTGATACATGATCCTCTCATTATTTTATATCTTTTCATTATGAGAATGGTTTGAGTCTGGTGTTGGAGTTTTTGAGTTGGGTTATAATGATCAAAAACCCATTGGGAGTGTGGTTTGAGGACATTTATTTATGAAATGTCTGTTCTCTTGAGGTTGGTTAATATCACTTTTGTTGGTATCTTTACATATTTGATGTGATATGATTTGTCTTTATTTTGAGTTTTGATTAGTTGGTAGTGTACTGAGACCAGATTGATTTTTTCATGAAGGAGAGTGACCTTTACGTCTCCTGAGGGTAACCATTATGTTCATCGTGGAGAGTGGGATACCCAAGAAAGTTGTGTAGGGTTAGTTCATCACCAGTCGGGGGAGATTAACGGAGAAGTTGTAAATATTTTACCGGATGATGGGGTTGGGAAGTATTATGTCTTTACACTCATAGTATTTTGGTTCCATGATGTGTTTCCTAAGGAAATATCATGAATTACACTAGAGAGGGATATTGGGTTTACAATTGAGTTCATCCCTATAGATGAACCAATTCTTCATTCCACCATATAGAATGGAACCAACAGAGCTTCAGGAACATAATACATAGTTGGAATAGTTGTTTGATAAGGGATTTATCCATCCAATTTCATCACCTTGAGGTTCCCTAGTCTTGTTTTCTAAGAAGGCTTACAAGACCATGAATTTATGTCTTGATTTCTAAAATTTTAACCAGATGAAATTGAATAACCAGTAACCTTTTTTTGTATATAGATGATCTCTTTGACTAGTTGAGAAGATATTTTGTATTCTCCAAGACTGACTCAAGGTTATGGTATCATTAGTTGAGAGTTATACCTTATGATATAATGCAAACTACTTTCAAAAGTAGGTATGGTCTATATTTGTTTATCATGATACTGTTTCGATAGATAATACTCAATCTTTGTTTATTTCCAGGATAAAACAAATATTCCAACTATAACTGGTTCAGTACATGGTTGTTTGTTTAGATTAAGTCTTAGTGTACTCTATGACTAATTTTTATCATTACCATCCTCTTGAAATCATCTTGAGTATACTGAGAGAGCATTGGATATATGCAAAGCTATCTAAATTTCAATTATTGGTCTTCTTGGTACATTTCTTGGGTCACATCATCTTGGAAGAAGGTGTGTTTGTGGACCCAGAGAAAGTTTGGGAATTGGTCTCTTGGGAGAAGCATAATAATGTTTTAGATATTCATAGATTTATGGGTTTAAAAAGCTATTAATGAAATTTTATCTATGAAATTTACCATTTTTAGTACGAATTTTGGGAATGACCAAAAATGGGATCAAGTGTCAATGGTCTAGAAAATGTGAGGATTATACCATGTTTTGAGGATCATTCCATGTTTTGTGACACATATGGACAAGATATAGATAATTTTTTATTTTTGGGAATTGAGTTGTGGCATATGGATCACAAAGGTTGAGTCCACATTAATGGAATTACCCCACACAAGATCCCGAATTAATGGTAGTGGTTTATGACATAAAGTGATGGCAACATTATCTGTTAGGTGAAAAGTTTACTGTGTCCACAAACCAAAAAAGCTTAACGCATATCATTTCATAGTGATATATGATTCTATGGAAGTGAAGATGGTTTGAGTATATGTAGTCATTTGAATTTGATCTAGAATATACACATAAGAAGGGAAATAATGTAGTTGATATTTTGAGCTGGAAAACATAGACCCAGGTAGTTCAAGAGTCTATTTGACAATATAATATGATGACCTTGCCATCTGATATGCATATTGAGATTTGGGATGGATGGAAGTAGATGATCATCATATCATTATCAATAGAGTCTACACATCTGATCTAGATCATGGATATACAACATGAGGATCCAAAGTGTTTTCCCTTGATGGAAATCCTTGAGGGTTGTAAGTCACCTTTCGATTGGACTATTGATGAGGATGATATCATCTATGTTTGAAACCATGTTGTTGTGCCTATGAGTATGTGAGAAGAGTTGATTCCTGAGTTACATGACTTGATGTGAGTGGTACATCATTGTATGTCTAAATTGTACCATGACTTACATTTATAGTATTGATGATCAGGCATGAAAATAGATATTTCAGAGTTCGTGACATAATTCTACACCTATTAGTAGGTGAAGTATGAGAATCAACAACCCAATGGGTTACTACAACCACCACCCATTAAATAATGGATGTTGGATGAAATTAATATGGTCTTCATGGTGGGTCTTACAAGGATACCTTAGAAGAATAATGCTATATGGGTAATTGTGGAATGATTGATGAATGTGACCCATTTGTTTCCTATCAAGGATACATTCATAGTGGATCAGTTGGGGGACATGTAAGTTCTAGAGACAATCCATTTACATGGGTTAATAAAGAGTATAGTTTCTAACCATGATTCTCACATTACTTCACACTTTTGTAAAGGCTTACAAGAGACGTTTGGTACCCAAACATTCTGTGTATGGCTTTCCACCCATAGAAATTTGGGCAGTCCGAATGTACTATTCAGGGTCTATGGGACATGTTTCAATAATTCATCAAAGACTTTGTATAAGGCCCCAGCCATAAACCTTACTTAATATTGAATTAAATTAATAATTTACATTGAGGATCTTTTCAGGTTTATAGTTTTAGAGAATTAGGAAATAACTATTACATCTCAAAAGATTACAAAGTAGACACTTCTACTATGTTTCCATAAAATAAAAAAAACTCTTAAAAAGAGACATGTCTAGTTCCATGTTTTATATAGCATGAATTTCCCTTGATCCCATCCTTGACCATATTCCACATTAAGTCCTGTGAAAAACATTTCAAAAAAACATGGGGTGAGCATAAAAAGCTCAGTAAGGGATACACAAAGAATGAAAACTGTTAGTTTTTCAAACGTCACGTAAACCATGTATACTTTATCAAAGTAATACCCTCACCTTCATGAAGCAGTAAAAACTCTTCACTAAATAAAATATCATTACTTACCCTTTTGTAACCAAAGGATTACCATAAAACCCATATAAAGAACACATAACATATAAAGGTAACTTGGGACATAAACATACTTAAGTGGAATAACCATACGGTCGAATTCCACACAAATCACTTAATGTAATAGCCATACGACCAACTTCGATACATACTTAATGGAATAGCCATACGACCGACTTCCATATCCAATGCATTGGAGGTTATAACGTAACCACTAGTCCTGGTATTCACGGCACCACCCGTTATATGGTTTATCATGTAACCACCCGTCAAATGTCCAAGTACCAATATAAAATCATAAAACATAAAACCAATATAAAGGAATGATAAAATTTCTACATTTCAATAACAATATATCATTTAAATATATTGGCATAATAGAATCCTTTACCAAAACCATTTTCAATACCAAAATACAAAAAAGAGTATATGGTATTTATTTTATTTTAAAAAACATTACGGCTTGTTAAAGAAGCCAAAGACCAAATAATACTCGCGGCGGCGGAAAAGGTCGCTGTCACAACGTACGTTAAAAAAAACATTCCTTTTTGTAATTTAGTAAAATGCTTCATAGAAAAAGATTTATTTTGTATAAAAGTAAAATTCAAAGGGGTTTATACACCGTATAAAAGAAAGTTGTGTATAAAACGAAATATGACTCAAGGAAAGGAGATTGAGATGAAGTCCCTTACCTCGGGTCCGACTTGACTCGATCATTCTTTAATGTCCTGAATAATAAACTTGAGTTAATTTCTACTTGCTTAAGAACCTTCTTCAAGTTCATTATTAATTTTATATCACTTATTATCATGTTATAAACATTATGTAATCATTTAAGTTAATAATGTTTGTTTTGTCGATATTTGGTTCTTAAGTCGAAAGTGGACTTCTTACAATTACATGTTGTTCATGTGGTCAAAGGTTCTTTATATCCAGAATGACATTCCTGATTTGGATATCATATATATCATATATATCCAGAATATACATGTATTTATAATATTATATAATCATTTATAGGTAAGAAATGAAATACACCATTCATGGAGACGGTAAGCTGTACGTACGCATGGACGCTACTTTCATTTTTTTGTCATATTAATGGAATTAAAACTAAATGAGAGGTATGTATATTTTAATTCCAGAATTATATTCATCATTTATATGTATCATTCATCATATATATCCATTATATAGATGTACTTATAATAGTACATTACATTTGGGGATAAGAAATGAAATGCACCGTTCACGGAGACGGTAAGCCGTACGTACGCATGAACGCTACTTTCATTTCTTTCTCATACTTTAATGGAAAGAAATAATAATGATATAGAGGTATATTATAATTCCAGTATAACATCATATATAATAACTTTAAATCCATTCTTTATACATCCCACATATGGCATTAACGAATCAAATCACTTTGAGGGGGCGATAGTCCGCACTTTCTTAAATGAAGATATCACGTTTACCCATAATGGAAACCATAAAGGTATGCCCAAAATGAAAAATACAGAAGCTTAAGGAAAAAATAAACATATTATATATCATATATAAATATAGTGTCATCTTAATGGCCACCTTTGAAGGTGTTAAAAGAATGTTGAACAATCATCATTTCGGGAGGCCGAAATTCGCCATCCACGGAAACAATATGTTCTTTAACCATTATATGTAGGTGTGTGTAAGTGTAGATCGAATCCTTATTATAAACAAATCCTATTATATTGATGCTACTGGATTTGTTACAAAATAAATGAACAAAAAGAGTTTATGGTGTTGGAGAAGCAAAATAAAACAAAAGGACTCAAGTGGTGACATTACCTTAAAATCGGGCATCTTCCATTGGTTTGAGCTCAAAGGCTTACTTGGGTAGACCTCTGCCCAAATAGAGGCTTCAAGGAGCAAGAGAGGGAAGTGGAGATACAAAATGGGCAGAGGTTGGCTGAGCCAATGGCTTTGGGAGTGTGGGTAAGGTGGTAGAGGTGGGGGCCTTTTATAAGAGGAGAGGAGGGGCACTCTTGGAAAGTAAGAAAATGTTACATTATTTTAGAACGAGTTTCGGATTTTAATGGTCCCACTTTGATGTGTTTCTAGTATAAGGTGATAAGGGTTCGAAATCCACCCATCCAATAGGTTTTGGGCATTTTTAGGTCATAGATTTTACATTATCTTTCCATTTTATTTAAATCCTTTATTAATGAGGTAATCACTTCATCATCATGATGTCATAAATAATTTAATATATTTAATGTCTAAAAATTATAAAAAAAACTATCATGATGTAGGAAATCTTTTTATCTTTCTAATTAATAATTATAGTCAAAAATCCAACTTTTATAACCCCATGTAAAATTTGTTTTAGTAAAATATCTCATGTTTGTGTCATTTTTACTTTAACATTAAATAAAAAGTTATTTATGTCATTTCACAACCAAAGTGGCTCCATGGGGTCCCCAAGTTGACTCATGGATTCTCATGGTCAGACATGACACATAAAATGAGGGTAGGACATGTGTCAAGCTCATCTCATATTATTAAAACATTATTTTTTACCTTAAACTACACTAATTACCTCTAATCGCGATTAAAAACTTAATAAGTTACTATTCGCCAAAAAATTATTTTAATCCCATTGAACCACATTTTACTTCTTAATGAAAACCATGTATGTCATATTTTTGAAATTCAAAACACAGAAGTGGTAAAATTTCATTTAAACAAAAAATCAGTTTTTATAAGTACCACTTAGTGGTTTCACTATTCATTAAAAGTTGATGTTTTTCAGAAAAATACCAAAAATTCACCCTATGATATATTTGATATTCAGAATTCAAAAATGAATTCTATTTTACAAAATTAAAATCATATAAGTCACATTAATTAATTTAATAATTAATTCCCGCTGTCATGACAAATAACTTCTTTTTATGAAACAATAAGTATCAAAAGATTGACACTAGTTTAAGTCCGATTTCAAAGTGAAATTAATTCCAACGACCACTATTGGATTAAATGCTAAAAATATATTCTAATTGCACATAAAAACCAATTCAAAATATTATCTAATCATATTAATAAATTAGATTAAAAAGAGGTTTTGAAATAAAATACAACATTTTACACTATTCATTAAAAAATGAACTTTATCGGAAAAATACCAAAAAATTACACAAAGTAAAATTTGATTTCTCGATTCTAAAGAAGAGTTTTATTTGGTCCAATAGAATGTATAAAAGTGATCAAAACTATATTTAATGAAGGTTCGCTATCAAAAGGTGATAAGTGAACCTTTAGTGAAAATTCAGGTATAAATGAATAAAATTGAAATCTTTCCGTATTTTAAGCCTTTATTTTTTATGGGATAAATGTAAATACATTTAAAAAAACATGTATAATCATATTCTAGTTATTTCTATCCATTCCCGCCAATACAATGGCAACATGCTAACTACCATTTAAAATAATATTATTATATTACTAGTGTGCAACGTAAGTTTTCAAAGAAACTCTTCGTTGCGTATCGAGTACGCAATTGAACATAGAAACCCCTTTAAAGTAAAATTAATATTTAATTCATAAATATTAATAACTATGAAAAATATTTATTCTTCATTTACCTGGGATGTTACATCCTTCCCCCCTTTTGGGAATTGCATCCTCGCAATTTTATTCACTTATCAAAATAAGTGGGGGTAATTATCCCTCATAGCATTTTCAGATTCCCACGTTGCCTCTTCAACCATATGGTTTTTCCACAAAACCTTTACCTGGTGAATTACCTTATTTCACAACACTTGCTCTCTTTGGTCAAGAATCTGAACTGGTTGTTCTTCATAAGAGAGATTCTCTTCCAACTGAACTACCTCTGGGCTCAAAACATGAGATGGATCTGGCATATACTTTCTGAACATTGAAACATGAAAAACATTGTGTACCTGAGATAAACATGGAGGTAATGCCACTCTGTATGCAACTGATCCAAATCTCTCCAGAATTTCATATGGTCTAACAAACCTTGGAATCAGCTTTCCTTTCTTACCAAATCTCATCACACTTTTCCATGGAGAAACCTTGAGAAAAACATGATCACCTACCTCCAAATATAGATCCTTCCTCCGGTTATCCGCATAACTCTTCTTCCTGCTTTGATCTGTTCTCATGTGTTTATGAATCAATTTAACTTTTTCTGCCATCTCTTCTACCAATTCTGGTCCCATCAGCTTCCTTTCACCCACTTCATCCCAAAATGCTGGAGTTCGACACCGCTTCCCATATAAGGCCTCAAATGGTGCCATCTGTATACTGGAATTAAAACTTTTATTATATGAAAACTCATACAAATAAAGATGTTGGTCCTAAATTCCCTGATAATCCATAGAACAAGCTCGTATCATATCCTCCAAGGTCTGAATTGTTCGATCTGACTTCCCAACTGAAAGAGGATGAAAATCTGTACAAAAATTTAATTCAGTACCAAACGACTTCTGAAGGCCTTTCCAAAAGTTAGAAGTAAACCTAGGATCACGGTCGGATACAATGGAGATAGGAAATCCATGTAACCTGACTATCTCCTTAAGATACAAATGGGAAAGTTGATCTAGGGAAAAATTATCTCGTATAGGAAGGAAATGAGCAGATTTAGTCAAGTGATCAACAATAACCCAGATTGCATTATTACCTCGAGATTTCCTCAGTAATCCCACAACGAATTCCATGTATATATTCTACCATTTCCACTCTGGCACTGGTAGAGGCTGAATCATCCCTTTCGGTAACTTTCGCTCTAGTTTAACCTGCTGACAAGTCAAACACTTCACATTAAAATCAGCAATATCTCTTTTCATTCCATCCCACCAGATATACTCCCGCGGATCACTGTACATCTTAGTACTGCCCGGATGAACTGAAAACGGGGAACTATGAGCCTCACATAACAAATCTCTCTTCAACCGTGAATCACAAGGCACACACAATCTCTTCCCAAATCTCAAAACACAATCACTATCAATGTTGAATTCATGCAACTTACCTTTCTGAACTAGCTCTACCTTTTTTTGCAACTCACTGTCTTGTTTCTGTGCTTGCTTGATTCTGTCTAATAGAGATGATCTCACTAATACCTGAAACAAAATAGAAGGACATCCTGCACTAAAAACTTCTAGGCTAAAGTTCATCAAATAAAAAACCAAAGGATCTCGTTCCAAACGTAGCATGGTTAATGAAGCATTACTTTTCTGACTCAAAGAATCCGCCACTTTATTGGATTTTCTCGGATAGTAATGAATTGTACAATCATAATCCTTGATTAATATTATCCATCTCCTCTGTCTCATGTTCAATTATTTCTGAGTGAATATATACTTTAAATTTTTTTGATCAGTATATATTTCACACTTTACTCCATACAAATGATGCCTCCAAAATTTTTAAAGAAAAAACAACAGCAGCTAATTCCAAATCATGTGTAGGGTAATTTACCTCATGAGTTTTCAATTGATGTGAAGCATAAGAAATTACCTGATCATTCTGCATAAGGACACAACCAAGTCCCTTCAACGAAGCATCATTGTATATAACAAACTCACCATTCCTGGAAGGACGTACCAAAACTGGATCATTCACCAATCTTCTTTTCAACTCCTGAAAACAATCATCAAATTCTTTTGTCCAGATGAACTTACCACCCTTACGAGTTATCTTAGTCATTGGACTAGATAACCGTGAAAAATTTTCAACAAACCTTCGGTAGTAACCTGCCAAACCAAGAAAACTACGGATCTCGGTTACATTTGTAGGTCTTGGCCATTCTTTAACAACTTTTGTTTTAGCATGATCAACAGTTATTCCATCTTTTGAAACAATGTGACCCAGGAAAGAAGTTTTTTGTAACCAAAACTCACACTTTATGAATTTTCTATATAGTTTTTTTTTCTTTTAAGGTTTGCAAGATAACCCTTAAATGACTTTCATGCTCCTCTTTACTTTTAGAAAACACCAAAATATCATCAATAAAAACAACCCACAATTTTCTCCTGAGTCAACTGAGCCATCACTATAACAAACTGTTTAGTCTTGATTCTGACCATCTCAGGATACTGATTTGAAAGTTCATTTCACTCTGTATGCCTTCCAGAAATGATTTTCTGTTTCCTCTATGAAAAACCATTCTTAACACTGAAATTTCTTAGGAAAACTAACATAGTAATCTGTAAATTCTATATTATTTCAATCATACCATAAATTAATTTATAATTTATCAATTTTCTAACTCCTAAATTTGTCTAAACAAACCTCTGATACAAACTATAAGGCCCTGACCTTAAAACTTACTTAATATTGAATTAAATGAATAATTCACATTGAGGATCTTTTCAGTTTTAGAGTTTTAGAGAATTTGGACTTAACTATTACATCTCAAAAGATTACAAAGTAGACACTTCTACTATCTTTCCATAAAATAAAAAAAAACTCTTAAAAAGAGACATGTCTAGTTATATGTTTTATATAGCATGAATTTACCTTGATCCTGTCCTTGATTCTATTCCAAATTAAGTCCTGTGAAAAATATTTCAAAAAAGCTTTTGGTGAGCATAAAAAGCTCAGTAAGGGATACACAAAGAATGAAAACTGTTAGTTTTTTAAACATCACTTAAACCATGTATACTTTATCAAAGTAATACCTTCACCTTCATGAAGCAGTAAAAACTCTTCATTGAATAAATTATCATTACATACCCTTTTTAACCAAAGGATTACCATAAAACCCATATAAAGAACACATAACATATAAATGTGACTTGGGACATAAACATACTTAAGTGTAATAACCATAAGGTCGACTTCCACACATATCACTTAATGGAATAGCCATACATCCAACTTCCATACATACTTAATGGAATAGCCATACAGATGACTTCCATACCCAATGCATTGGAGGTTATAATGTAACCACCCGTCTTGGTATTCACGGCACCACCCGTCATATGGTTTATCATGTAACCACCCGTCAAATGTCCAAGTACCAATATAAAATCATAAAACATAAAACCAATATAAAGGAATGATAACATTTCCACATTTCAATCACAATATATCATTTAAATATACTGAAATAATAGAATCCTTTATCAAAACCATTTTCAATACCAAAATACATAAAAGAGTATATGGTATTTATTTTATTTTAAAAAACATTATGGCTTTTTGAGGAAGCCAAAGACCAAATAATACTCGCGGCGGCGGAAAAGGTCGTTGTCACCACGTACATTAAAAAAACATTCCTTTTTGTTGTTTAGTAAAACGATTCGTAGAAAAAGATTCCTTTTGTATAAAAGTAAAATTCAAAGGGGTTTATACACCGTATAAAAGAATGTTGTGTATAAAACGAAATATGCCTCAATGAAAGGAGATTGAGACGAAGTCCCTTACCTCGGGTCCGACTTGACTCGATCGTTCTTTAACGTCCTGAATAATATACTTGAGTTAATTTCTACTTTCTTAAGAACCTTCTTCAAGTTCATTATTAATTTTATATCACTTATTATCATGTTATAAACATTATCTAATCATTTAAGTTAATAATGTTTGTTTTGTCGATATTTGGTTCTTAAGTCGAAAGTGGACTTCTTACAATTACATGTTGTTCATGTGGTCAAAGGTTCTTTATATCCCGAATGAAATTCCTGATTTAGATATCATATATATCATATATATCCAGAATATACATGTATTTATAATATTACATAATCATTTATAGGTAAGAAATGAGATGCACCGTTCATGGAGACGGTAAGCCATACGTACGCATGAACGCTACTTTCATTTCGTTGTCATAATAATGGAATTAAAACTAAATGAGAGGTATTTATATTTAAATTCCAGAATTATATTCATCTTTTGGATGTATCATTCATCATATATATCCATTATATACATGTACTTATAATAGTACATTACATTTGGGGATAAGAAATGAAATGCACCGTTCATGGAGACGGTAAGCCGTACGTACGCATGAACGCTACTTTCATTTCTATCTCATACTTTAATGGAATGAAATAATAATGATATATAGGTATATTATAATTCCAGTATAGCATCATATATAATAACTTTAAATCCATCCTTTATACGTCCCACATATGGCATTAACGAATCAAATCACTTTGACGGGGCGGTAGTCCGCACTTCCTTAAATGAAGATATCGCGTTTACCCATAATGGAAACCATAAAGGTATTCCCAAAATAAAAAATACAGAAGCTTAAGGAAAACATAAACATATTATATATCATATATAAATATAGTTTCATCTTAATGGCCACCTTTGAAGGTGTTAAAAGAATGTTGAACAATCATCGTTTCGGGAGGCAGAAATTTGCCATCCACGGAAACAGTATGTTCTTTAACCATTAGATGTAGGTGTGTGTAAGTGTAGATCGAATACTTTTTATAAAAACATCCTAGTATATTTATTATACTGGATTTGTTACAAAAGAAATGAATAAAAAGTGTTTAGGGGGTTGGAGAAGCAAAATAAAACAAAAGGACTCAAGTGAAGACATTACCTTAAAATCGGGTAACTCGCATTGGTTTGAGATAAAAGGCTTCCTTGGGAAGACTTCTGCCCAAAGTGAGGATTCAAGGAGTAATATAGGGAATTATAGATACAAAATGGGCATAGTTTGGTCGAGCCAAAGGCTTTGGGAGTGTGGGTAAGGTGGTAGAGGTGGGGGCCTTTTATAAGAGGAGAGGAGGGGCACTCTTGGAATGTAAGAAAATGTTACATTATTTTAGAATGAGTTTCGGATTTTAATGGTCCCAATTTGATGTGTTTAGAGGATAAGGTGATAAGGGTTCTAAATCCACCCATACAATAGGTTCTGTACATGTGTAGGTTATAGATTTTACATTATCATTCCATTTTATTTAAATCCTTTATTAATGAGGTAATCACTGTATCATCATGATGTCATAAATAATTTTTTTTATTTAATGTATAAAAATTATAAAAAAATATAATGATTTAGGAAATATTTTTATCTTTGTAATAAATATTTATAGTAAAAAATATGACTTGTATAACCCCATGTAAAAATTGTTGTAGTAAAACATCTCATGTTTTTGTCATTTTTACTTTAACATTAAATAAAAAGTTATTTATGTTATTTCCCAACCAAAGTGGCTCCATGGGGTCCCCAAGTTGACTCATAGATTGTCTTGGTCGGACATGACACATCAAATGAGGGTAGGACATGTGTCAATCTCATCTCATATTATTAAAACATTATTTTTACCTTAAACTACACTAATTTCCTCTAATCGTGATTAAAAACATAATAAGTTACTATTCACCAAAAATTTATTTTAATCCCATTGAACCACATTTTACTTCTTAATGAAAACCATGTATGTCGGATTTTTGAAATTCAAAACACAGAAGTGGAAAAATTTCATTTAAACGATAAATCAGTTTTTATAAGTACCACTTAGTGGTTTCACTATTCATCAAAAATTGATGTTTTTCATAAAAATACCAAATATTCACCCTAAGCTATATTTGCTATTCCAAATTCAATAATTAAGTCTATTTTCAAAAATTTAAAACATATAAGTCACATTAATTAATTTAATAATTAATTTCCGCTGTCATGAAAATAGCGTGTTTTTAAGAAACAATAAGTATCAAAAGATTGACACTAGTTTAAGTCTGTTTTCAAAGTGAAATTAATTCCAACGACCACTATTGTATTAAAGGGTAAAAATATATTCTAATTGAACTTAAAAACCAATTCAAAATATTATCTAATCATCTTAATAAATTATATTAAAAAGTGGGGTTGAATTAAAATACAACATTTTACACTATTCATTAAAAAATGAACTTTATCGGATAAATACCAGAAACTTACAGAAAGTCAATTTTGACATCCCAATTCTAAATAAGAGTTTTATTTGGTCCAATAGAATGTATAGGAGTGATCAAAACTATATTTAATGACGGTTCTCCATCAAAAGGTGATAAGTGAACCTTTAGTGAAAATTAGGGTATAAATGCCTAAAATTGAATTCTTTCCGTATTTTAAGCCTTTATCTTTTATTGGATAAATGTAAAAACATTTAAAAAAACATATATAATCATATTTTAGTTATTTATATCCATTCCTGCCAATACAACGGCTACATGTTAACTACCATTTAATATAATATTATTATATTACTAGTGTGCAACATATGTTTTCAAAGAAACTCATCGTTGCGTATCGAGTACACAATCGAACATAGCAACCCATTTAAAGTAAAATTAATATTTAATTCGTAAATATTAATAAATATGAAAAATATTTATTCTTCATTTACCTGGGATGTTACACTTTGGTGGGTATTGGGAGAAGCACTTGGAACTCATTAAGTTTACCTATAAAGATAGTTATCAAGAGACTATTTAAAAGGCACTATATGAGGTACTTTATGGTGGTCCATGAAGATCATCACAATGATGGATGGATGCTGGTTATTCTATGTTGTTGTGACTCAGTCTCATAAAGGAGAGATCAAAGAAGGTTCGGTTTATTCAAGAATGAAAGGCTACAACTCTAAGTAGGTAGAAATCATATGCTAATCAACATCGACGACCCATTGAGTTTACAATGGGTCATTTTTCATCACTTTAGGAGTCACCTATATTGAATCACCATAGGATTTGTAGGTAGGGAATGTTTTCCTATGTTTGTTGGACCTTTTGATATTATAGATATAATCAGACTAGTGTCATACCAATTGTATCTTACACAGAGTTATATTGGAATTCAGGATGTTTTTATTATGTAATAGCTTTAGCATTATCACCTCAACCCTTATCATGTGATTGATGTTGAAAATGTTGATCTTGAGGCTGGTCCGTCCTTCAAGGAGAATTTGATTCACGTTATTGATTGTAGTGAGAAAGTGTTTTGGGGAAATACCTTGTTGATAGTTTTAGTATTTTGGTGACATGGCTATATTCTGGAGGAATCATGGACGAGAGAAGAAGATATGCAGGCTTAGTGGATCGAGATTTTTACCTTGGTATCTTATTGATGCTTGAGAGTATAGCTCAAGGAAGATCTACTACAAGGTGGGTATATTAAAAGATCCCAACCATTCTAGAGATTCATCATGCTCATTTTAGGCACAATTTTACCTTTTTTGGTTGTACGATGGCTGTGTTTTGTTTTAGATTTCTTTTAAATAAAATTTTATATATTTGGAAGCCCATGGGGATGATCATGGTGGGTGAATGGTTAGGGAATACCACACATAGTTCCCTTAGAAACCATGCAAATCATTTTAGTGGCATAATAGGTGGAACAAAATTAGCGCAAAATTTATCCAAACGATGTGGAATAACTCCCCAAACTGTGAAACCTCCATCAATGGGTATTTACACAGTTGGTTCATGGTTTGTCAAACTGTGTTCCACTTCGGAGAAACCATGTGACCCTTGAATTCATGCACATAGTTATGTTGCATGGTTGGGAAAATCGTGCTTCTCTGCCTAGTAAACTGTACACTGGGATTTAATTCCATTGATTTTTTTAAAAAAATTTAAAAACCTAAATTTTTTTATTCCCATTCACTTACACTCATACTAACAAAATTTACTTCAATTTTGGAAGCTTTTGGGAGGAATAAAATCCTCCACAAACCCTTTTCTTTACAAATCAATGATCTGATTGAAGGATTATCTCCTCTACAACATGTGATATCTTCCCCGTTTGATTTCCTATGTAAGGACCCAGAATTTGATCAATGGATATTAAATTATTATAATTATTTCATATAGTATAAATCAAATAAAATAATATATATAATAGAATAAAAACTTTATAAATGAATAAATAATGAAATAACAGTTTTTTCTCAAAATCGATGAACCTTTTTTCAATAGAATAGTTACTTGATAAAATGAATAGTAATATTACTATTATGAATAGTAAACCAGCCAATACAATAGTAACCTCACTTATGAAGGTATAAATAATCTTTATATATATTATAAATGAAAATTTGATATATTTATATCGTGGAAAAAGTAAATAAATCTTTTAGAGATGATAAATTAAGTATTGATATTTTTTGTGAAACACAAATTTTTATTTTGAAAATTTTAATTAATATAATGTTCTAAAAGAAAATATATTTTAATAAATCAGATTCTAAAAGTACTATTTTTTTCTTATGATTCTAAGATAATTTTATGATACCTTAATTAAACATTCAAAGTGTCACAAAATTAGTTATAATTAGAAAATTGATATTTGTGGAATAAATGATGATCTTAGTTAAAAAATAATTTTATGATATTTATAAAATTATTTTCATAAAATGGAGTCCATTTTAGAATTCTAAATGTTGAAAGATGTATAGGGTTATTTTTTGGTATTGTTCCAAAATAGTTGATTTTTTTTGATGAATAGTAAAATCTTGTAATTTTCGGTATTCAATAATTGCATTAATTATTGTGTCATGAATGATGTATGGATAATTTAAGATCATTATCTTGAACTATAATTAATTATTTAATATATTTAGTGATGAATATGAACACTATTGATAGTGATGAATAATTATAATAAAATAATGAATATAATAATAAAAAATAACCCACTCCTCACCCTATAAATACCACCCCTCACTACCTCTTATACCCAAACCTTCATAGCCATTAAGATTTTAAAAATTATAATGAATAAAATTTACAAGTATCTCCTCCAAATCTAAGATCCTTTTTCATGAAAAAAGAGAAAAACAAATTTCCCTAAGGTGGTTCTCAAAGAGAATAAGTTCAAGAGGCAAAATCCTTTTTAGTTTTCTTTTAAATTATTTTTAATTTATATTATTTTCTTATCCTCTCCCGACCTCACCTTATATAAGTAAAATGATAGATCCATTATATGATATATAATTTAATGTTATTTTTTTAATGGATGACCCATCATCAAACATCTTCCCCTCTCCAATTAATTAGAAAAATGAAAAAATTGCATGTGATGTATCGATTTAACGCCTTCAGGGATGATGTATTTTAATTTTCCATTAATGCCTTCAAATATGGTCATAAAACCATTTTATTTTCAATACAGATTAAAATATGTATATTAGTATTTTTTTATAATTTATAATTAATATATACAAATAATATTAAATAAAAAAAATTAAACAAGTCTATGATGATAAAAAATTCACAAAAATAAACTAACATCAATCATTATCATTTTATATAAGGAATCATTCTAATATATTTATGAAAATGATATATAGTACCATTAAAAATTATATAGGTTCATAAATATCATTTAATTCCACTTATACTGTTTTCTCCCAATTTTACTGGAACTACCATAATTATACTCCGGGGAACCAACCATAAAATCATAAAACAAATTCTCCAAGAACAACGGAATTGAATCTTATAAATGAACAAAAAGGACATAAATTTACTTATAAATTTTTTATAAATAAATAAATGTATAATAGTTTCTTAATTAATTAATAAATGGATCTAATTTTATTATCAAATAAATTATGTGTAAGTGCATAACACTTTCATACAAAAGGTTAGAGATTCTCTTCGAACCTCTAAACTACCATTGGGTTATGATTTATCTCTCTTTACAAAAATGTAAATCTATGTTACTCTTATATAATTCATCTTTATTATACATTTATTTTACTAAATTATGTGTCCATATCCATTCATCATTCTTTAATGGGGAAATACATGGCTTATTAGGTTCCCTTCTTGATTCTTCCCGACAAGGAAGACTGATTAAATGTAGCGTTCCAATTTTTTAAACATTTTCTTCTAAACACCATAAAAAATTTTAATCCAGCATAATTTTTATAAAACTACTCTATTTATCATGAAAAACTACCTTAATTCATTTCTAGTTTTAAACAAATAATTATTCCTTTTTCATATTTAATGACTCTTTAATGTTTTCCTTTAGCTGCACTAAATTGTCTTATTTATAAAGTTTCTTAGAAACTTATTTTTTTGTTTTTCTTTTTATTTAGACATTATTTTTAATTATATATGCATATTTTTACTTTTTAATTTCCTTGTATTATTGAAACCCATTATTTCTTGTACACCAATTGGATACACCCATTGGTTATGCCTTATAACATGTTTATCATACTTGTTTTATTCCATGTGCAACCATTATGTTTATTACTTATATTTGATTCTTTATGTGAAAAAAATATTCAAGATCATGTTATTATGGGTTCACCCATATATTTCTATAATTCATTGGGTAATGTTTTAGTCTCGTGAGACATCTTGTGGTGACATGAAGTAAACCTGATTCCTTTATGGGGCTTTGTCCACCATGTGATATAGTCTTGGCAGTTAGCCTGGACTCATGTTTATTTCATGTTATATATTTCTACCACATTCATATGTTTACATGATTATATGATCATTTTTTTACATCTTAAGTTTCTATATGATTACTCATGTTCTATTCCCTTTTATGTCTTCAGGTCACGCCTTCTAACACAAGTGAAATGCTTTATTTAGATGTTATTCCCTTATAAGAATTTTTATCGCATACATCAATTCATGTATTACCCAGGTTATAATATGTAGATGTAGGAGCTCCATGAAAGTTAAAATATCATTATGGAGCTTAAATATATTTTTTATTTTGGTTTTATTCATTGTAATTATGTACCCAATCTTCCAAATACACTAGACTTTACAATCTGTGGTTTGTATTTGATGGTATTATGTGATTAAAATTAATTAATAATATGTGTAAAAGGAAAAGGTCATTATAGTTGTTATTAAATCACTATTCATTTATTTAATGAGATCAGGACTTGGAAACTTTCATAAGAATTCTAGGGATAATTCTATCACTATAGATAACTTAGATTTAAACTTAGGGATTCACAAGATAGGATATACCTTTCATTTATAAAATTATAATTATATGTACAAAGTATCATTTTATTTTTATAGTTAGGTAATTATTCAAGACCCCTGATTTTATTTTTTATTTTCTAGTCAGTATCATGAAATAGGATAAATACACTCACCTTTTTTTAGCTTATAATGTATAAGAAATATTCTAAGTGAGAAATTTTATAAGGGGGGAAAATGTTACAACCCGAGTTTTTCCAATGGAAATCCCCTTATCATAATTATTTCATATAGAATAAATCACATAAATTCACATAGACTACATAATAAAAAATTTGTAAATGATGAATGAATGAAATAAGAGATATTTCAAGAAATTAAGGAACCTTTACCGATGGAATAATAACTTGATAATTGGAATATTAATGTTATAATTAAGTACTGTAAACCATAAAATAGAATTGTAACCTAAAAATTGAAAGTATAAATAAAATATTTGTAAATTATAAATGAAAATAATATATATTTATATCATCGAATAAGTAAATAAATGTTTTTAAAATGGGAAATTAAGTATTGATATTTTTTATAAAATGTAAATATTTATTTCAAATTTTATAATTAATATAATTTAAAAAAAATATATATTTTCAAAAAATAGATACTTAAATTAATATTTTTTCTTATTATTATAAGATAATTTTATGAGAAATTAATTAACATTTAAAATATTCGTAAAATTAGTTATAATTATAAAATTAGTACTTTTCAAATTAGCGACGATTTTAACTAAAAATAAAATTTTTCATAACTAGAAAATTATTTTAATTAAATTTATTTCATTTTTTATTTCTAAAAATTTAAAAATTATTAGGGTGAATTTTTTGGATTTTTATAAAACATTTGATTTTTTCTGAATAATGAAATTTCTCAAATTACAGTATTTAATTAACACATGAATTATTGAGTCATGACTGATGTATGGATGATGTAAGACTATAATATCAAAATATACGTAACTATTTAATATATTTAGTGATTAGGATCAAAACTATTTACATACTTGAGGTAATATAATAAAATAATGAATATAATACCTAAAGAATACCCTATCCTCCACTAAAAATATCACTCCTCACCACACATTGAACTCAAAATATAAATGCATGAATATTGTAAGAATTAGGAAAAATATTCTTTTAATGTATATCCCACATTTATAAGATCCCCTTTTCTCAAATAAACTCCAAAACCAATATCCCTAAGGAGGTCCTTAAGGAGAAGAAGTTCAAGAGGTGAAATCTTCTTTTCTTTTCATTTAATTTGTTTTTAATTTCTTTTATTTTATTATCCTGCCATAACCAACCCTTATCCAAGTCAAATGATAACTCAATTATATCATATAAATTTTAATGTTTTTTAACAAAATATAAATCATCAAACCTCTTACCCTCTCCCTTTTATTCTAAAAATAAAAATATCATCTGTGATGTCTTGATTTCTCGCAATCATGGTTGATGCATTTTCATTTTCCATTATAGTTCTCAAGAATGGTCATAAAACCATTTTTATGGTTGAATAAGAATATAATATGTATATTAAGACTTTTTTATATTCATTAACTAATATATATACATAATTTTAAATAATAAGACAAAACTAGTTCGTGATGATAAAAAAGTCACTAAAATAAACTAACATTCATAGATGACATTTTATCTAATGAATAATTATCATATATTGAAAAAAATTATATATGAGACTATTAAAAATTAAATAGGTTCATAAATATCATATAATTCCACTTATAGAGTTTTTATTCTAATTTTAAAATTACTTCCATAATTATACTCATGGGAACTGATTATAAAATCATCAAAAGAATGCTCTCAGAACGACGGAATTGAATCTTATAACTCATCATAAATGCAATAAATTTACTTAATAAAATTATAATAATCTTAATACATGTAAAATATGTTCTTAGTTAATTAATTAAAGTATATTATTGGATTATCCTAGACATTAAGTGTATTTACATAACAATTTTAGACATAACGTAAATGATTCTCTTCGAAGCTCTCAATTACCTTTCAGTTTTTCTTTCTCTATATTTAAAACAATGAAAATATAATTTCTTATTATTTAATTATTCCATATTATGTTTATATGTTCCAAAATTATGTATCTAGATCTATTCATTTTTCTTTAATTGGGGAATACATTACTTATAAGGTCCCCTTCTCGATTCTCCTCGATAAGCAAGCTTGATTAAAGGTAACATTCCAATTTCATAACCATGTTCAAGTACACTTCATAATATATATTAAGACAAATATATTTTTCTAAAATCAATCATTTTATCATGAAATAATATCTTATATAATTTCTAGTTTTACATAAAAAATTAATCCTTTTTCATATTTGAAGGCTCTTAAATATTTTCTTTAAACTACACTGAAGTATCTCATTTATAAATTTTCTTAAACACTACTTTAATATATTTTAATGTCATTTGGAAATTATTTATCATTATATATGCCTATTTTTCCTTATTAATTTCCATTTATTATTGAAAACCATTCTTTATTATACACCATTATGATATTCCCATTGGGTATGCCTTAGGATATGGTTATGATACCCATTTATTTCCATGGGAATGCCTTATGTTTATTCACAATTTTTTATTATTCTTATGGAACACTTATTTGTGAACATGTTATCATGGGTGTACCTAGATAGTTCTCCAATTTACAAGGTAATATTTTAGTCTCATGAGACATCATGTTTGGACACGGAGTAAACTTGATTTCTTTATGGGACTTTGTCTACCATGTGGTATGATCTTTGAAGTTTTCCTTAACTCAAGTTTATTTCATGTTATATGTTACATCCACATTACTATGTTTCTATGATTATATGATCCCATTTTTTAAATGTGAAAATTATATATTATTACTCATGTTTCACACCTTTTTATTTCATCATGTTATTCCTTACAACTCATCTACAATACTTTATTTCTATGTTGGTTCCCTTACCAATATTTTTAGCTCATATCTCTATTCGTGTATTCATTTGGGTATAAAATTAATATGTAAGGGCCCAAAGTATGTTAAGATACCGTTATGGATTTTAAATATAATATTTTTCTGTTACAGTTTCATTATTTCTAGTTATGTACCTAATGTAGCAAAAATGCTATAATTTATAATCCTCTCTTTGAATTTAATAGTTATTTAGGCTTAAAATAATGGAATAATATGTGAAAAATGCTTGGGTAATTATATCATCAATCTACTGTATGTATTTCTTAATGAATATGGTTTATTTTTATTCCATTGGTGATTTTTTAGATGTACATTTTAATGGATCTTAATCCTTTTGAACTTAACCTTAGGTATTGGTCTAAGATCTTCCGCGTAGTTGTGTTTTTGATCATTTTGTATCAATTTGTGGATTTTGTCTTGGTGAATGTTCATCAAAGATGTAACACCCCAGGTAAATAAAGAATATGACATTTTTTTATTTATCAATATTTGTGAATAAAATATTGATATGACTTTAAAGGGGACGCTATGCTCGATGGCGTACCCAACACGCAACAACGAGTTTCTTGGGAATCTTACGTTGCACTCTAATAATAAAATAATATTATTTTAAATGGTAGTTAATATGTAGCTGTTGTAATGGAGGGAATGGATAGAAATAACTAAAATATGATTATATATGTTTTTAAATGTTTTTTCATTTATCCAATAAAAGATAGAGGCTTAAAATACGGAATGAATTCAATTTTAGGCGTATATGCCCTAGTTTTCACTAAAGGTTCACTTATCACCTTTTGATATTGAACCATCATTAAATATAGTTTTGATCACTCTTAAACATTATTTTGGACCAAATGAAACTCTTATTAAGAATCGGGACATCCAAATTTTCTTTGTGTAAATTTTTGGTATCTTTCTGATAAAGTTCATTTTTTTAATGAATAGTGTAAAATGTTCTATTTTAATTCAAAACCTCTTTTTAATCTAATTTATTTATATTATTAGATTATCTTTTTAATTGGTTTTAAAGTGAAATTATAATATATTTTTACCATTAAATCCAATAGTGGTCGTTGGAATTAATTTCACTTTGAAATCAGACTTAAACCAGTGTCAATCTTTTGATACTTATTGTTTCATAAAAACACGCTATTTGCTCTGACAGCGGGAATTAATTATTAAATTAATTAATGTGACTTATATGTTTTGAATTTTGTAAAATAGACTTCATTTTTGAATTCTGAATATCAAATATAGCTTAGGGTGCATTTTTGGGATTTTTCTGAAAAACATCAATTTTTGATGAATAGTGACACCACTAAGTGGTACTTATAACAACTGATTTTCCGTTTAAATGAAATTTTTCCATATTTGTGTTTTGAATTTCAAAAATCCGACATAAATGGTTTTCATTAAGAAGTAAAATGTGGTTCAATGGGATAAAAATAATTTTTTGGTGAATAGTAACTTATTAAGTTTTTAATCGCGATTAGAGGTAATTAGTGTAGTTTAAGGTAAAAATAATTTTTTAATAATATGAAATGAAATTGACACATGTCCTACCCTCATTGGTTGTGTCATGGCCGACCAAGACAAGCCATGGGTCAACTTGGGGACCCAATGGAGCCACTTTGGTTGGGAAATGACATAAATAACTTTTTATTTAATGTAAAGGTAAAAATGATACAAACATCATATGTTTTACAAAAACAATTTTTACATGGGGTTATAAAGATCAGATTTTTTATTATAAATAGTAATTGGAAAGATAAAAATATTTCCTACATCATAGTATTTTTTTATAATTTTTAGACACTAAATAAATTAAATTATTTATGACATCGTGATGATGCATTGATGACCTCATTATTTAACGATTTAAATAAAATGGAATGATAATGTAAAATATATGAACTAAACATGTCCAAAACTAATTATATGGGTTGATTTAGAACCCTTAACACCTTATCAACGAATTATATAAATGTGGGACCTTTTGAATCCGAAAATCTTTTTCAAATAAAGTAATATTTCTTTACTTTCCAAAAGTTCCCCTCCTCTCCTCTTATAAAAGGCCCCCACCTCTACCTCATTTCACACACTCCTCAAGACATTGGCTCAGACAAACCCTGACCATTTAATCTCTCCACATTCCTATCCTCATCTTAGAGGATTCCATTTGCGCATAATCCTTTCAAAGGAAGCCTTTAGGCTCAAATCAAAAGGAGTTACACTTTTAAAGGTAATTCATTCTCTCATGTTCATTTGTTTTATTTTGCTTCTCCAACCCCCTAAACTCTTTTTATTTACTTCTTTTGTAACACAAGTATATTAAGTATACCATGATGTTGTTATAAGATTTATTCGAGCTACACTCTCACACAACTACATGAAATTGTTAAAGAACATACGGTTTCCGTGGATGGCGAAATTCTGCCTCCCGAAACGATGATTGTTCAATACTCATTTAACACCTTCAAAGGTGGCCATTATGATGTCACTATTTTTATATATGATATATAATATTTTTATGTTTTACTTATTCTTCTGTATTTTTCATTTGTGTCTTACCTTTATGGCTTCCATTATGGGTATACGCGATATCTTCATTTTAGGAAGTGCGGACTACCGCCCCCTCAAAGTGATGTGATTCGTTAATGCCATACGTGGGACGTATAAAGGATGGATTTAATGTTATTATATATGATGTTATACTGGAATTATTATATACCTCTATATCATTATTATTTCTTTCCATTAAAGTATGAGATAGAAATGAAAGTAGCGTTCATGTGTACGTACGGCTTACCGTCTCCATGAACGGTGCATTTCATTTCTTATCCCCAAATGTAATGTACTATTATAAGTACATGTATATAATGGATATATATGATGAATGATAAATATAAATTATTAATATAATTCTGTAATTAAAATATACATATTTCTCATATAGTTTTAATTCCATTAATATGACAAAGAAATGAAAGTAGCGTTCATGCGTACGTACGGCTTACCGTCTCCATGAACGGTGCATTTCATTTCTTACCTCTAAATGATTATGTAATATTATAAATACATGTATATTCTGGATATATATGATATATATGATATCCAAATCAGGAATGTCATTCTGGCATAAAGAACCTTTGACCACACGAACAACATGTAATTGTAAGAAGTCCACTTTCGACTTAAGAACCAAATATCGACAAAACAATCATTATTAACTTAATGATTACATAATGTTTATAACATAGAAATAAGTGATATAAAAGGAATAATAAGCTTTAAAAAGGTTCTTAATCAAGTATAAATTAACTCAAGTTTATTATTCAGGAGATTAAAGAATGATCGAGTCAAGTCGGACCCAAGGTAAGGGATCTTACTCCTCTCTTTCTTTTTAAGTACACTCTTTTATGTCATTCCCTCTAAATCTAATATTTCTTGTTATTGGGATGTTATTTTATATAAACTTACTGTAATTATTATGTTCATGTGATGAGAGACCCTATTCTCTCTCATCAATCCATTTTGGAAGTTTTGAATGGCGCCGTTAGGCTGCCGAATTTTCGTAAGAGATCTAACCTCTCTCTTTCTTTTTAAGTACTCTCTTTTATGTCACTTATTTTAAGATCCTATTTGTTATTTTGGGGGATGTTCTTTTATATTCCTCTTTCTATAAACTTTAAGTTAATATTATGAGATACCCTATTTGATCTCATCAATCCATTTTTGTAAGTTTTATGTGGCGCCGTTAGGCTGCCGAGTTTTCGTAAGGGATTTTTCATCTCACTTTTATTCCCGTGAGATTTATGCTACATTTGCCACAATTTCCTTTGAGTGGTGTATGTACTGCACATTATTCTACTCTTTGTGTAATATACTTTCGTTTATGAGTATTTACATCAAGGATTTATTGTCCTTCTTTCATGGGGTGTATGTTTTGATAGATACCCATGTCGGTAAGGGAACCTTTCACCCTCCTCTTTTTTAAAAGACTTCTTTTGTTGGGTCTTTTAATTTACATATTTTTATGTTTGGATATGTTCTCATATATCCTTATTGATGTAAATTTTATGTCCAAGTGATGAGATACACTTTTTATCTCTCATCAACTCATTTTGATGTGACACTGTTAGGCTGTCAAGGGAACTTCATAACCCAATTTCGATTTCTTTGGGTTCAACATGTAGTTATTGAATATGTCATCCTTTGAATATGTGTGAATGAACTTAGATTATTTTACACTTAATATCCACTTATATTTGGTGTATTTGTTTGTCACACATAGTTATGCAATTGATTTATCCTTAAACCAAGGATACCGTCTTTGTATGGGACTTCGTCTCAATCTCTTTTCATGGAGGCATATTTCGTTTTATACACAACTTTCTTTTATACGGTGTATAAACCCTTTTGAATTTTACTTTTATACAAAAGGAATCTTTTTCTACGAAGCATTTTACTAAACGACAAAAGGAATGTTTTTTTTAACGTACGCGGTGACAACGACCTTTTCCGCCGCCGCGAGTATTATTTGGTCTTTGGCTTCCTCAACAAGCGGTTATGTTTTTAAAATGAAATAAATACCATATACTTTTTATGTATTTTGGTATTGAAAATGGTTTTGATAAAGGATTCTATTATGTCAATATATTTATCATATATTGTGATTGAAATGTGGAACTGTTATCATTCCTTTATATTGGTTTTCTATTTTATGATTTTATATTGGTACTTGGACATTTTAATGGGTGGTTATGTTATAAACCATATGACGGGTGGTTCCGTGAATACCAGGATGGGTGGTTACATTATAACCTCCAATACATTGGGTATGGAAGTCGGCCGTATGGCTATTCCATTAGGTATGTATGGAAATTGGCCGTATGGCTATTCTATTAAGTGATATGTGTGGAAGTCGACCGTATGGTTATTCCACTTAAGTATGTTTATGTCCCAAGTTACCTTTATATATGTTATGTGTTCTTAATATGGGTTTTATGGTAATCCTTTGGTTACAAAAAGGTAAGTAATGATACTTTTTTTTTCTGTGAAGAGTTTTTACTACTTCATGAAGGTTAAAAGTATTACATTGATAAAGTATTCATGGTTTACTTGTTTTTTTGAAAAACTAACAATTTTCATTCTTTGTGTATCCCTTACTAAGCTTCTTATGCTCATCCCAAGTTTTTGAAATGTTTTTCACAGGACTTAGCGTGGAATAGGGTCAAGGATGGGATCAAAGGAAAGTCATGCTACCTAAAACATGGAACTATACATGTTTCTTTTTAAGAGTTTGTATTTTATGAAAATTTAGTAGAAGCGACTACTTTTTAATCTTTTGAGATGTAATAGTTATGTACTAATTCTATAAAACTCTAAACCTGAAAATATCCTCAATGGGAATTACTCATTTAATTCAATATTAAGTAAGGTTTAAGGCTGGGGCCTTATAGTTGGTATCAAAGGTCGGTTTAGATAACTTTAGAGGTTAAGGTATTCTTTAAGCATAAGTGACATCACCATAATGGTTAAGATTTCAGAAAGAGTCCTAGTTTTAGATAAAGTGAATGAGTAAGTATATCTTAGTGTTTATCTTACTCATTATTACATGATGGTTTTGTTGATATACTCACACTTACCTTTTTGGTTTTAGTAAATGGCTAGATCTAGTAGGCACCAGAGAGAAAAAAGGTTTGAAAGAAACAGTGGTGGTTCCCTGATTAAGATACTAGATAAAATGGGGGATTCAATGAGGAATATCATGGTTGTTCTAAACCAACTATCAAGGAGTCATGATCAACCACTTGAACCTTGGTATGTTCTGTGATGCATCATGTATGAGATGACCAATCAATGTGGAAGTTCAGGTTATAATTATAAAGGTAACCATTAGAGTTTATATAATCCTTACTTTTGAGGTAATTATGGGTTATTATATGATATGATGGAAAATGAAAGGAATGAGATAAACTTGAGGTTAAAATATGTTATGTTTATTTTTGAAGATTTTATCTCTTTTTGGGGAATGTTTTAAGAATTATAATAGGAGAAACCTATAGCCGGTTAATTCCATCCCTTTATATAATGCGTTGAAGATCTATATTGTGGTCACTCATTATTTGGATATATATTGGTATTTCACATCATCCTGATCAATATATGGTTCACCATTCATCATAAAAACTTCCCAAAAACTATAATATAACACCCTAAACTAGATGACACTTAAAAAGGTGATTTTGGCCTGTTGGCCACTAAGAAATAGGCATGCCTATCCCAAATTAAATGGATTATGACTATAATTGAGGGTTTAATTAGGTATTAATATAGAGATTATACCCTTAGCTGGTGAGTATAATGATGTTCTATATGTTTATAATATAGGGGAAAAGAAAAAAATAAATTGAAGTAATAAATAGAACTCATTGGAAGCATAAATGAATAATAGTAATATTTAAACAAGACAAAATGTAAAATATTTGAAGAAAAAAGAAATCCTATCCGGTTATACAAAACTATAGATAGGCAGGGTCACTTATGGCCGATCACCAATACATACATATATAAAACATGCTGAAACAAAAAAGGAAACTTCAGCTGATGCAGATGAACCATAATGGTCCACTTCCATCCATACCATGCAAAGTATCACGACTCAATCACTAAGGTCTAGCTCTTGAGCACAATCCCTTTCACGATCTCAAATACATAAAGTCTATAATCATTCTGGAGGGCCCATGTAGGGTGTGAGAATAAAACTTAGTATGCAACCATCAATGTGTGTCTATCTTACATCCATAATTATGCAGGCATATGGGGAATGTAATAAAAAGGAAACACATGAATAATTAATAAATAACCCACTTCCCTTGGGCTCAGCAGGTAAAAGGAATCAATCACCTACTTTAGCCATCACTGGTATAAGATTGAACACATGAACCCAAATATATATATATATGGAATTCAACACACACACACACATATATATATATAGTGGAAATGATCCATGGCATATAGCATAGGGAATCAGATGGCCTGTATCATACCAGTTGAACCCTTAGGTTCCACCTATTATAATTTCACCGACACCTCAATCCATCAATATGTACCTAATGTAAAAACAATATGCCCAATCTGGTCCCTGGTCCCTTGGACCTTATCATAGAAAATCACCACCTACTGAAATCTTGATCTCCATAGGAATGACGTTATATTCCCTACAATAATAAACACGTTTGGATAAGAATATGACATCCTGAGGCTTGACGTTATCCATCACCCCAATATTCTAGCCGAATGACCTCAAGTATCATGGTGAGCTTCAACCCCCAACTGATAGTCTCAACCCCATCAATTAATTGTCTATCACTATCTATGTGGATTTCTACAGTGATCACCCCCAACATATCCTATCGTCAACAACATCACATAAGGCACATATTCTATAAGATCCTCCACCAGTAATGCGTAGTCCACACCACCTCATTTGAGTCCTATCAATGTGGACATGATTCCAATGGTGCGAAAACTGAAAAAAAGTGTGCGACAATCACCAAAAACCCTAATCCACATCATCCCACACCTCATTCTCCTTCTACCATTTTGTTAAATCCCGATGATCAACACCATCCCAAGATACAAGAGACAATACCTCACATGATGACCTCATCTCCTCAAATCCTGTCAACCAAGTCACCCCAACCTAGTGACCATCATCACATGGTTATATCAGGACAAGCACAACCTAATGAACCAAATCACCTTAGTCTAGGTGATCAACATCACTTCAATCCTCTACCCATGCCCATCACATTCCTATGGAACTCAAATAATCATTATATCTAACTCAATTTAATAATAAACACACTTGACCTAAACAACTCGAGTGGGTCCAAGCCCCTTACCTAGATTGACCATTTGTAGGGTGGTAGGAGGATGACCATAGGAATCTCATATCATCAATTTGATAAAATTAAAATTGAACATTAATTTATTATTATCTCGCTTGGTCAACCCACATGAGGTATATAGATCTAACCCCCAAAACGAACACAAAATGAAGGAGAAATATCAGAACCATCTACCTTAGGTTACTAGGCTCTCACTCATATGATATAGTCCTATAACTCGAACTAAATCGAGATAAATTGTAATTTTAGAAGAAAACCCTAAAAATAGGGTAAAATACCTCACAAAAATTTAGATTTACATATATAGAGAGATAAACATAAATGAGAAGAAAATATATTGAAGTTGTTACTGAGATAAATCTATAGCCACCAAATGATCAAAGATCAAAGTCCAAATAAGGATGTTTTTTCTAAGGTGAGGTGAAAGGGAATGAGAGAGATCCATCTGTGTGTGTGGTGGAAATTAAAAAAAAGAGAGGGAAAATAGATAACGAAGGAAAGGGTATTTTTGGAATTTCATCCAAATAAATGACCATATGGTTTGGCCACATGGTTTGTCTAACCGTGCACCAATCAAGCAATGTTCGTTGTCTAAGAAACACACATGCATGAGATAGGAACATGCTTGGCTAAAACATGTGTGGAACATACAAAACCCCTCTATTAAAAATGATATAGGTTTTTCATAACTGTGCGATCCCACTAGAATTGTTTTGTCAAACCATTTATAAAGTAATAGGTAGGGCGTATGGTTACTCCTGAGAGGCCACATGTTTTTTCAAATAGAATGCCTCTGTCTATGCTTCCCTAAAACTGAGTTTCTGGGCCTCACCACACCCTAAACTCACCCTAAACACTGAGGCAATTGATGGGTCTTAAAACTAATCTTGAAACGATGACTTGGGATAATGTAACTGCTAGAATTTGGTTCAAAAAATCAAATAGATGGTTGTTCCGCTAACCAAACTCAAAATTCAAAGAGGCTGGGGAATTTTCAACCCGCTCCAAAACCCAAGATGTTACAGTATCCCCACATTAATGTATCTAATTCCTAAGATATAAATCATTAGTTAGTGATGGTACCGAACATACCCTTCTCATTTATATCTACCCTGTATTCAATGGTCATTAAGTGACAAGTCAACTCTCCTCATGGTGCTCCCCAGTTTAGTAGTTACCTAAAAAATCACATCACGACCCAAAACAAGTATATGATGGTTCCATTGACCATCCTCAGAATCAAAAGTCATCCCACGACACATCATCATTCCTGAACCTCACTGGGTGATTGAATTATACCCATGTCATATCTTACACCCATCAAGTCCAAAATCTCCTTAGATTCACATAAGTACTTTTTCAATACAAGACACTCATAATAATCCACATCATATATTAATATGAACTCCAAAAGAATCCCAATGCATATGTAACTCATATAGAACCTACATCACATCGATGTCCATATTCATACACAACTCATATAGAAAACACATCACATAGATTCCCAGATGCCTACACACCTCATATAGAACCCGAATAACATTGATTCCCATAATAAAACCCATTTCTAACAACATTATGTATATATATATATATATATCATGAATCATAACCAATTCCAACAAACTAACCAACACTTGGTTAGTCAAAAAATAAATATATTCACACCTCATACACCAAAACTAACCTAAGACCAAAATAAAACAAAACCCTGTTATGACCATAATCAAGATATACATCAAACTGTAGTGAAAAATCAAACTTTCTATACACCCAAAATCTCCACTATATAAAATTATCATAAATTCCAACTACATGTATCCTACAATCCCTAAAGAGAAACACAATCTACCATCCATTAACCCCACAACTGGGTCCCATTGTATCTACCACATCCTCCATGTATAGCTAAATCCTAGCTACCAGCTCCCATTATCACTCCCTATTGGAGCTTAGATCCTTGAGTATGCCTTAGTTCCTTACTCCCTTCTATCCAAGAAGGATTTCTACAAAACCTCTTCAGATGGGCCATCCGGTTTCATGCCAAACACTCCTTAAAAACCCAATTACACTAGGTCTGAAAATGCCTTAAATGCCAACACTAGAAGCACATAACTAAAGACCCACTCCACAGTGGCCTACTTGACTCTATGACCTTACTTCCAAACTGAGATTCCTGATATAACTTGTTACTTTTAACTAAATCATCATTGATAAAATCACATGAAATCATCACCCTAATATTATAAGACCATTCTATCAGGATCCCCTAATCTATGATTTCCTAGTTTAATTCTTCTATGAATGATGTTAGTATGGATATGTTCACTGAAACCATTAAGGAATACCACAATACATCTGAGAAACACTGCACTGTGACAATGTATTCTCCCACTATAGTAGGTGAAAATCAAGACTGGCCTGCGTAGTTTTCCACATAATCCTTGACAGACGTATATCCTTGCGGAAGGTTCATGAACTCATGGGCCTTATCAGCAATTAGCATCCCTAAAAATAATCACTCAAAGAACCAGTGCTCTAAATCCTTCCAAGTTAGTCCCTCATGTTTTCCCACCTAATCCAGTATATCCCCGAATGTTTTTCCCATAATGTATGAATGCACATTTCTAATTTCAACCTCAACTATAGGGGTGTCTCAATATGATCTTAGACCATCTACACTTATTATATAATGTTTTTCCACCTACAGTCCAACCTCACCGTAGAACAACAGTGGGTCTTGTGACTGGAACCCATGAGTCAAGTATTCCAAGACGGATTAGCTCCCCGAGCTCTCTTGATGATACCTTATATGACCCAAACCAAGCTCATCCTGAGATGCTCATCTATCCATGGTATGAAATATAACATATGTGATTGTCCCCATATACCATAGCCTATAAATAACACTCATGATCTTCCCAACCATTATGGGCCTCACACCGGCCCTTAAGGGTCTCATCTTATGCATACTCAAGGATCACCATATCACTGCTCTCCTAACACTCCACCAAGTCCCATCAATGTTGTATCTCATTAAATAGCAATTATAATGGTTAGACAAAAAAAAAATATATACATCACAAATAGGGAATTTGGTAATAGGCATCACATCCGACTACCGTTACACTCCTATACCACACCACATCACATTACATATAGCCTCATGACCCCTTACCCACCCATATCAATGTCAGGCATCAAGTATCATCCAACCTCATTACCCATTACATAATAACATCAGAGTCAGAAATCTCATATATTAAGGCCTCATTGCCCCTTGACTACTGTAATAGGGATAAGTATCATACATCATGTATCAATCTAGGTTAGTTGAGTATAATACCCCCAAACAGGCTATATAAGAAAATACATTTTAGATTCTTTGCTGACACTTTAAACATATAACCCCCTATAATCATATCTGCATACTCATAACAGAGTTAGAACTATATATCATAATCACATAGAATCACATAAAAATATCATTGGAACCAAATTTCTGGGTTATATGAGCAGAATTATACAAAAAGAAACTAAGTAGGAAAACATTATTTAGATTCATTATTGACACTTTAAAAAAGAAAACTCGTATTAACACAATCCAAGTTCCAAATGAAAATCACAAGAAAAACACATAATATAAGACTTAGTGCTAATCATGATGCATAATAAAATCTCCCTCTCCATACCAAAACAAGATTCAAAAATACTTATACCAAATAAACATCACACCCAAGTAGAACACCCAAGGTAAAAAAAATAAATTGTAACAACACACAGATAAACATCAATTTCTCATCACTAGAAACTTAGTACATCCCCAATGTATGGGGATGTGGGAACCCAAACGTTGGATCTATACCTAGTTATGACTAAATAATAGTCTAAAATCTAGTATATCCCAAATAGTAAGACCACAAAATAATCATTTGTGATCATTTATACCCCACCAAACATTGTTATCATTAATAATGAAGTCTTGTGATGATTTGAGGAAACACCAACAAGAACATTCTCTAATAATATTTGTATCACCCTGACCCAGGATTCCACTTTAAATGGTTCTATAGAATAGTTGGAGATTGGGATATTAGTGCACTTCCCCATATGCTAAAGGGTTCCCACTAGTAGGGAGGGTATTATTAGGTGGTAGTGGGGAGAATATACCATAAGGTGGAGATAATAATGATGGTACATATGTATATAACACTATCTTAAAGGAAAATAATTCAAAGGAATAAATAAAAAGAATTTAGTGGAAGCATTAAACAAACAATATTAATAAATAAAAAAGACCTAGTGTATACCATTTGTAGATTAAACATATCCTATCAGGTAATACATAATAGTAGACATATAGGGACCCTTATGGTTGACCATTAGTATATAAATATATAAATAATTATGAAATAAAAATGAAAACTTGATCTGATTCAGAGGAACCATCATTGTCCACAACCAACCAAACCATTCTAAGAAACACAAATCGATCACTAAGGTACAACTCCTGATCTCGAGCCCTTACTTAATATTGGAGACATAAACTCTTCACGTGTCCTGAGTGGCCCATATTGGGTGTGAGATTAAATCTCAATAGTCCACCACGAACAGGTTCTTTTCTTACATCCATAATTATGTAGGTGTATGCTTAATGTAATAAAAAGTCAACACATGGACATTTAATAAAAAACCTACTTCTCTTGTGAACATCAGCCACAAGGATGCGATCACCTACTTCGTCCATCACCAGTATAAGTCAAAAGATGTACCCAAGAATATTTATATGGAATAAAACACATGTTTGTATATATATATTTATGGTGGAAAGTATCCATTTATTAACACCTAATGAATCCCTTATCGAGTATCATACCTAGTGAACCCTTAGGTTCCTCCTATAATCATGTCACCAATACCCCATTCCATCAATCATGTACCAAGCATTAAAATGACATGCCTAATTAGGTCCCTAGTCCCTTCGAACATAGATAAAAAAATCAACATCATTTCTATGATTTATATCCTGAGGAACAATGACATATTTCCTTTTATAATAATCACTATTGTTTTAGTAGCCGACATCCCAAGGAATGGAATTATTCATCCTCCCAATATCCAGGCCCAACAACCTCAAGTATTCCTACGATCTTTATCCCTCAACAAATGGTCTCAACACCATCAACCGGTTGTCCATTTCCATCCATGTGACTATCTATTGTGAGTACCACCAACATATCTGATGGTCAACACCATCACCTACGATACATAGTCTACGGGGGCCTCCACCAACAACATGTGGTCAACACCACCTCATATGATTCCTATATATGTGCACATGATACCAACAACACGTTAGCCAAAAAATGGTGAGAAAATATTACCAAAAATCCTAACCCACATCATCCAAAACCTTGTGTGCCTACGATGATGTCACCAATTCCAGATGGTCTACACCTCCCCAAATTTTGATCGCCAATCCTCACATGATAACCTATTGACATCAATTCCCAATGACAAATTTGCCTCAACCTGGTGATCATTATCACCCTGAGTATCCTTAGAAAATCCCATCATGATAAACCACATCGCCTCAGTCTAGGTGATCAACATATTATCAATCATTTGACCATACCTCCATGTTCCCATGAAACTCATACAATCAATATATATAATTCAAATTTATAATAAAACACATCCAACCAAAACTACAAAGTTTGTTATAATCTCCTTACCTAGCTTGACCGTTGGTAGGTTAGTATAAGAATACCCATAAACATGTCATACCACCAATTTAAATAAATTAAAACTAAACATTAATTTATTATGGTCTCACATGATGAACCTACATGACATAGCTATAAAGCACCTAAAATCATATGAAAAATCAAGATGAAATCTAGGAACCACACACATTTGGATGATAGGCACTTTCTCTTCGGATATCGACTTCTAACCTGACTTGAATAGAGAGAAATCACAATTTTAGATGGACACCCTAAAAATAGGGTAAATTAAATCACAAATATTTTACATTTTGTATGTAGATATGAACAGAAAAGAGAAGATAGTGTATTGAATGTCTTATGAAGACGAATCCATTACCACCAACTGATCAAGGATCATGGTATGATGAGGAAGTTAGATTGAAGTCTAGGAAAAAGCATGTGGGGAATATCACTCTCTATGTACAGTGGAAATGAGAGGAAGGTGAGGAAATAATAGATAAATGTGGAAGGGGTATTTTTATAATTTCACTAAAATAAATGATCCAAATGATTTTTCATAGCAATTTGGATAATCTTACCCCAACTATGAAGTGTTTATATTCCATGCACCACTAACACACAAACTAATCTTGTGGTTTTATAGATAATGAGTATACCATGTCAAATCCCTTTGCTAAAAATTATAGAGGTTTCACATGACTATGTGACCCCACATTCACAGTTTTTTTAACCATATGAAGTGTTGTAGATTGGACGCACAGTTAAATATGTGAGGATGTAAGATTTGTCCAAACCATGCACCTCTATCTCCACTTTCCTGAAACTAATTTTCTATGATTTTTTCTCTGGAAACTCACCCAAAACCCTAAGTCACTTTCTAGGCCTTAAACCCATCTAAAAACAAGGCCTTAAGTCAATCAAAATCTGGGAATTACGTTTCTAAGGTCAAATGAAATGTTTGTACTCTCACTGAACTCAAAATTGAAATAGGTTGTGGAATTTTTACCCACTCAAAAATTATGGACATTACACATAACATTTACATAACACATGAATTTATCCATTTTTATCATTACACACATGAAAATATTCTTTTCACTAGTAAGAAAAACATTTCCAGATATTGAACTATCCATTCCTTTTAAAACCATTTTTTTGAAATAATGAGAACAAATAAAGGAATGTTTTTTCATTAAATAAAATAATGATGTATATAAAGGAATCCAAACATCATATAATTATTATAGTGGTGTTAAATATTTTTGATATCCTATACAATAAAATAGAACATTCCTTTTTATTATTTTACAAAACATTTAGAATTTAATATTAAAAAATATTCCTATATAAAAACTTTTAAAGAAAGTCAAAAGATCTATAAAATTACCTTTATAATTCTTTTATTCCTATATTAAATCATTTATAAAATAATTTTAAGTATGTTGATGATCTCAACCTTTCTGAAGATACCTCATGATCATTTTTAAGTAATATTTTACCTAGTTTGGTTACACATTTTTTGGGTTTTGTTTTGGTGTTGTTTTAGTGAAATTGAATAAATATTTAAGCCCATGGGGATGAGCATAGATGGTTCATGGTTAGGGAATTTTTTTTTGTTTTTTACTAGGAAATCGTGCACCCCATTTTGGAGGCTCTTGAGGTGGCACATGTTTAGTGCATGGTTTGGCCAAACCATGCGGCCTCCTTCCCCAAATAGTGAACCCTCAAATAGAAGTTACTTTCATCATGGGTGCATGGTTTATCAAACTATGTACAACCTAGGAGAAACCATGCACACTCTGAGTAGACACACATTTTTATGGCACACAATTTGGAAAACCATGTGCGCCCGCCTTGAAAACAATGCATGTGGGATTAAATTCCCTCAATAATTTGAAAAAAAATTCATCAACCCCACAGTTTTTATCCCCATTCACCCATATTCATCCTAACACTATTTAAGTTTATTTTGGAATCTCTTAGGATGATTCAAAGGATCGTAGAACATTTTTATTAACAAATTGATGATTTATTGAAGGATTATCTCTTCTATGGTATGTGATTTATTCCCTGTTTGGTTTACACTATCCCACATATATCTTTATTAATGAAGAGGGATGATTTTTCCTTAATTGGAGATTCTTTAAATCTAGGTTTCAATGGATCTTTATCTAGGTCATTAATTATAGATCTTCCAGGTCATCATGTTTTAAAAAATTCTGCATCAACTTGGGGATTTCATATTGGTGAGCATTGGTCAATGATCTTGAGGTAGGTGTCTATAACAAACAATATTTTCATATATATATATATATTATATCTTTTTAGATGAATAACAATATAACACATGCTAGAATCGTAATATTTTAGTTTCTTTGTAGATTAGATATACAATCTTTTTATTTTAAAAAATATCCTCAACATATTCCACTGATATCTTCCCACCCAGTACTCTTCATATGAATAACTTATAAAAAAATCTTAAAATTTTGGGGGAAATTAATATAAGAAAATGCTGAGGTCAGATGTTCAGTAAGGTTAAACATGGTAGATATAAAAAAACATGGAAATGGGTGTATAATGAAATGAACATAATATTTAAAAATTATACCATGTGTATAAAAACCATAATCATGTGTCAAGGAATAAATCTTCAAATTTAATAGAAAATTAATCATCAAATAACAAAAATCATGAGTGTATAACATAAGACCTAGAATTATGGAATACAAATAAGCATATAAAATCATTTCATTATTAATAGAGGATCAATTCCAAAATTATCACAGTAGGCAAACTCTTCACTAAACCAAGATCACTACTCATTCAATCCCTTTATTACAAAATCATGTTCATTGCCATTACTACCCTTTATTACTAAACATGGTTAACTCCCATTACATCCATGTCCATATCATGAGATATAAATATTTAACCAATTCAGTGGATGTAGATATATGTCCTACCCAACATAAAATGAAAACCATATATATGGGTTCCACATGAACATAAATCACTCATCATATCACAACCCATGAAAGGAAATGGGTTTCATAAATATTTTATCATTTCATACCCATGGAAATGTAATAGAGTTAATAAAATTAATTCTATCATAAACATAAACCATCCAAATAAAGAATTAGGATGATATCCTTGGATCATATCCCAGTAAATCATAATTAATATCAAATAATTTTTTCATAATTGGAAAATTATTTTGAGAGATCACTTAAAATAATTCACGAGGATTACATCCTTTATATTTTTGAAATCATTATTTATTTTAAAATGTAAAGAAGTTATAAATGAAAAATAATCTTTGAAAGGAACCTTATAAATTTGTAAAGGATTATTATATAGTTAAGGTATCATGAATGTGGGAAACTTTAATAATGATGTACAAGTAAAAAACATTCCATTTGAATTTTTTAAAAAAAATTAAAAGAGGATTTTTAAAAGAAAGACCCTTAAAAAGTTGAATTGAATGTTAAAAATAGATTATGTGTATCAACTATAGATCCATATTAAACAAGTGGGAATAAGACATAATATAATCTAAATTCATTTCAGATATAATTTTATTATTACATAATAAATGATGTAGGCGTTTAACTCAATGAAAGGAAGTTGAGTTACGAATACCATTACCTCAAGTCTTTCTTTCATTTTTTCATGTTAAATACACATATATAATAAATTTGTATTTAATAAATTATTTTTACATATAATTAATATTATTATATCATTTATTATTTATTTATACCATCTTATCTCCTATTTATTATTAATTGTTTTATTAAAATGACTGTTCTTGGTGATAACTATTTTGTTTTCCAAGCATGTTTAAGTTTGATAGTATAGGTACTTATACATGGATATTGGTCTCATCAACTAAAAAATGTAAATAATGGTATAAAAATAACATATAATAAATATATACACATTTTTAATCATTCATATAATTTATGAATCGAAAAATGAAATACACCGTTAATGGAGATGATAGGTCATATGTACAAATGAACACTATTTTTTTTGATTCATATAATGAGAGTAAGGTAAATAATACTTCATATTTCTAGAATCATTATTATGTTATATATATCAAATACATTTATTTAACACATTATAATACCCCTCTATAAAATATGGTGATTAAAACGAATTGTATCACTATATGGAGATGGTAAGACATACATATGCCCGAGAGATGCTTTAACTTCTAGTTTAATGGTAAATATGGTTTATAATGATGATTTCATAATAATAATAAAATTTCATAATATTTAGTATAATGAATGAATTATTTTATGATAGACATCTTATATTTAGAGGAGGTGAGGAGGAGTGGAAAAATAGAGTGACTTGTCAGAGCGATTACCACTTATTTGAAACGTATCCTTTAGATCTCATATAAATGGAACTACGGTTTATATTTTGAGATCAGGACATATATAAGGTATATAGGGTATTTTATTAGAGAAATTGGTAGGATATGGTCGATCTATAAGGATGAAGGTGGGGGAAATGAAGTGAATGATGAGGTGGCCATTTATAATTGAGGTGAGGGGAACATAAGATTTTTTTCCAAATATTAAAATATAATAAGACTATTGTAGAGCCAAATGTTTTAAAATGACCTATATAGATCTAAAAATCATATTTAATATAATAAATATTTACAATTATATAAAAAAATATTTTTAAATACATTTTTTGGCTAATACTATATTAGTGTTTTGTAAGAATTTAAGGTAATCATTTATTCACTTAAAATTTAAAAAAATTACTTTGATGTAGATTAAACTTTTATATTTACAAATAATATTTTAAACTGAACAAATCATATGGGTATCACTGTATCATAAATATTATACTTAATAAAAATAAGTGTATGATATGTTTGAATTTAAATTAAATCAAACCGTATAAGGGTTATAACCACTTCTTAATGAAAAAATGGTCATGAATTCAAAGAATAAATTATTCTAGACAACATTTAATCATAAAATAAAATTTATTAAGTTATCTAGATCATTTAAGGGTTCTTATTATTTTAATTAAAATTAATTTATTAATTTTTCTTCTCCATAAACATGCACTAGGTTACAGTTGTATAAGAATTAATGGTAATTATTTCACATATAAAAATGAAAAAATATTTTAATAAAAATATCTAAATAAAATAAGCTCAATATAGTCCTTTTTATTCGTTCATTATGAATAGTTACTCATATTCATGCCATGATAACTTATTTAATTTGTTAATTCAACTTTTCTTTCATTGTGAATGCATTATAGGAGAATTTGGAAAAGAATAATGTTATATAAGTAAAAAATTCAAAACTAATAGTAAAAATAATAATTAATGAAAGATATATAACAATAAATTCAATAAAATACTTATTACCACTAAATTAGTATCTATAAGGTATTGAATTTTACTTTTTCAATGTTGTGTAGGAATTACATCGACATTGATTTTTTTTAATATTTATCATGAAATAATTTATAATTTATGGGCTCTATAGTAATTTTTATGATATTTTTATTATATAATCATAAATAAGTATTTAGTTAATTATAATAAATTTTTATATTATAGTTATGTTTTGACGATATCACAAAAGATACTATTTTTTTAAAAAAATTCAATTTTTAATATTCACTAAAAATTTAACTATTTCAAGAAAATATAAAAATTTCACCATAGACTAATTTTGACATGATCGTTTCAAAAATTTAGTTCCATCCGTAATATTTATTTTTTTAAAGTCTCAAACGTTAATTATACTTATTTTATAATAAAAATTAATAAAAGTATATTTTTGATTAAAAATTATATTTGAAGAAAAAAATAATTTACTAAAAATTATGAGGGTATTTAATTAAAATGAATAAATAAATACATTTCATAATACAGTCATTACTATTATTACCTGCCAACTCAGTGGATATGTTATAATAGTCATGCAAACATTTTAATAATATATCACAGTTTGTTTAAACTCGGTGTTGCAAGAAAATAAGTTACTGAAGAAATAAAATTTATTAAAGATAAATATTTCATTAGAATATTATGGTGTTATAGTGGTATACTTGTAAATTACAATATTATAGATTTTATTTGGGTGTATGCAATTTTACAACTGAAATTTCCACATTGGGTAACTGCATTCTAGGTTGAATTCATTAATTAATTGATTAATGGGGTTATAGAATTTACAAAATAATGTGATTATAAAATCAATTGATTAATGGGATTATAAATTGAAAAAATAATAGGATTATGGAATTTATGGATACCCATGGGGTGTGATTATATGATTTAAATGATAATTTTTAAAATATGCATGCTTGATAAATGAATTCAGGAATTGCATTGAAGACTGAATTATGGAAATGGTTGATATATAGTTTGAGAATGTAAATCCATGAGATGTGATATTTGTGACTGAGTTATGGGATAGGTATTTCGAATCCAAATACCCAAGGGGTACCAGAATACAACTATAGTTCCCCAATTTACATATGTATTACATGTTATCACTGAGTTGTGGGACAAGGACTACTGCTCGAAATACTTACTGGGTGACAAACTATTTCTCTAGGCCCCATTATATTAATGTGATTTAGAATTAAATTATTTATTAAAAACATTATGGAATTAAATATGATATACCTTGGTGGATGGTTTAGACTTTGACATGGGCCTAAGAAGGTATTGTTGGCTTTGGTGTCATTGAGGACCCAAGAATTTACATGGTTAATTAAAGAATAAATTAATGTAAAAACTATTTACTTTATATTTTTAAATTTATTCATTATATATATGAATAAACTATAATATAATATAAATTGGTTTAGATTTCATTAATGGGGGGATACTTAGTTGCACTCACACCATACTCGGGTTGTCTGATCGATAATTGAATAAGCTTCATGTTTGTATGACAATATAAGGTTAATCACCCCATGTTAGATGTATGAGTTAGGGTGGAGCATATATAAGGGAACTTGACTTGATGTTAGTACCTACCTTGGATTTGTTAGTATCTTAATTTTGGGTTTCATTTGACACATGAAACATTTAGGACATGACATATATTTTTCATTGATTTTGGATATAGTTTTTCCGTTTTGGGATCTTAATGTGATATTGGTATTTCTTATTATTCTATTATAATGGTTATTGTTTATTATCATTTTGATATTTGTTATTTATTTATTATATTAAACTAAATTGATAAATTGGGTATAATCTCCCCATGATATATATATTATTCCCTCACTGCTAGTCAGCAGCTTCTAGTGTATGGGGATGTGCGTTGAGGTCACGTAAGCAACCAGCTCATGGAACCAACATTTGACACCTGGGTTGGGATGTTAGAAAAAGGTATTAAAGGGGGTTTTATTTTATTTTAAATTTTAGTACAATTTTATAATGGTATACAAGAGAGTAGGATGAATCATGCCATGATTATAAGCTTGTGCATGTGAGTAGCTAACCCATATATGGGGGAATACCCAAGTACCCAGGGTGGGATTGTTTCTATTGATGTTTACTATTACAATTGTTTTTTATTTCACCATGTTTGATGCATTTGTTTTGTGATATTATTATTTTCTAGGATTTTAATCATGCCCCTTTATGATATAGGAGTTGAATATATAAGCATCATTTTAAAAACCCAGGATTCACAGTGACATGTATCAATTTGGGCATACATAGAAATGACGGTTTTGAGTGAGTTGTTAAAATGTCATGATTTTCATTGTTTGAGTAATTTAAGGTAAAAAGTGCATAATTTGAAATTTACAACTCCAAATAATGAAAATATGTGATCATTGAAATTTATAAATGGGGTTTTAATGCGAAACCATTAAATATTAAAACATGTTACTATATATTAGTTATAACCCAACAGATTGATGGTCGAGGGTAGTGATAGTGCCTCAGTTTTGACCATGTGGTGAGGTATTAGGGATTCTATTTTATGGTTGGAAATGATCCTCCAGTAGTGGAACCCGAGGCTTCTATAATTCTAAGTGAATAAGAGGATGGGTAGTTCTATGATAACTTTCCTCACTTTATGTAGTTTATTGAAAGATACATAGGGTGAGTTATGTGAAATCTGTTTCACATGACATAGGATTTCGTGTTGCATCACCCTTCAACATTTACCAGAGAGGGTGGACCTAAAAAAATTGAGTTCTAAATTGATTATACCTAGATGACCCTTTACTAATTAGATACTCCTGATGAGAATAAATCCATGCTAAGAACATATATTTTATGTGGTAAAGATAAGAGTTGATAAAACATACAGACTCATGATAAGAAGATTAAGGGAATCACATGGAAGGACTTATAAAATATGTTCCTCTAGAATTTTTACCCAAAGATACTCAATCATCAGAGGAAAGATGAGCTTATGTGGTTGAAAAAGGGGAGTAGGTATGTGATGGACTATTCTAGATGTTTCACTTATCTGCATAACTTTTTTCTGGCATAGAATGATGATGAGGAAAATGTAAAAAACATTTCATGGATGAGAATAAATTTGATATTAAGTCCCATGTTAACATCTTTAGGCTAAATAAGTTTTATGAATTTGTAAATTTGTCTCTCATTTATATAGGGAACCTGAAAGAGGGTTCTACTGGAATGACGGAGGTTTCTGTTGTATGACAAGGAGTTATGCCTTTAGAGAGTAGGAAGCTTCATTATGAGAATGTCAACCAGGGAAAGAGTAACCAAAATTTCAAGGAGGAAGGATCAGTTACTCATTTTAGTAATTAAATACACAAAAACCAATATGGTAGTTCAGAACACATTTTATTATTTGACCTACATTAGAGTTCTGATCTTGTGGTAGGATACTAACATGAAGAGTTATTGTAGAAACCCTTAACCAATGGGTAGTGACAGAGGATCTAAGAAAAGTTATAGTGATTGATGGGTGCTATCTACCACATATTAGTCTGGTAGCTGGAGTTATTTTGGCTATGGAAGTCAAGGGAGTATATGTGGAATGTCAGGGGAAGAGAAATCGTATAAGTATAGTGGTGTATCTTTGGGGTCTCAGACTACATAATAATGAAGAGGGGTAGAAAATTGACACACAATTCATCCTGCACATGTGGAAAGAGCGGTTGGTCCATCAATAATCATATTTAATATTCTTGTATCTTCTACACATTACAGTTCCTCATTTGATACATGATCCTCTCATTATTTTATATCTTTTCATTCTGAGAATGGTTTGAGTCTGGTGTTGGAGTTTTTGAGTTGGGTTATAATGATCAAAACCCCATTGGGAGTGTGGTTTGGGGACATTTATTTATGAAATGTCTATTCTCTTGAGGTTGGTTAATATCACTTTTGTTGGTATCTTTACATATTTGATGTGATATGATTTGTATTTATTTTGAGTTTTGATTAGTTGGTAGTGTACTGAGACCAGATTGATTTTTTCATGAAGGAGAGTGACCTTTACGTCTCCTGAGGCTAACCATTATGTTCATCGTGGAGAGTGGGATACCCAAGAAAGTTGTGTAGGGCTAGTTCATCACCAGTCGGGGAGTTTAATGGCGAAGTTGTAAATATTTTACCGGATGATGGGGTTGGGAAGTATTATGTCTTTACACTCATAGTATTTTGGTTCCATGATGTGTTTCCTAAGGAAATATCATGAATTACACTAGAGAGGGATATTGGGTTTACAATTGACTTCATCCCTATAGATGAACCAATTTTTCATTCAACCATATAGAATCGAACCAACAGAGCTTCAGGAACTTAATACATAGTTGGAATAGTTGTTTGATAAGGGATTTATCCATCCAATTTCATCACCTTGAGGTTCCCTAGTCTTGTTTTCTAAGAAGGCTTACAAGACCATGAATTTATGTCTTGATTTCTGAAATTTTAACCAGATGAAATTGAATAACCAGTAACCTTTTTTTGTATATAGATGATCTCTTTGACTAGTTGAGAAGATATTTTGTATTCTCCAAGACCGAATCAAGGTTATGGTATCATCAGTTGAGAGTTATACCTTATGATATAATTCAAACTACTTTCAAAAGTAGGTATGGTCTATATGAGTTTATCATGATACTGTTTCGATAGATAATACTCCAGCTATGTTTATTTCCAGGATGAAACAAATATTCCAACTATAACTGGATCAATACATGGTTGTTTGTTTAGATTAAGTCTTAGTGTACTCTATGACTAATTTTTATCATTACCAACCTCTTGAAATCATCTTGAGTATACTGAGAGAGCATTGGATATATGCAAAGCTATCTAAATTTCAATTATTGATCTTCTTGGTACATTTCTTGGGTCACATTATCTTGGAAGAAGGTGTGTTTGTGGACCCAGAGAAAGTTTGGGAATTGGTCTCTTGGGAGAAGCATAATAATGTTTTAGATATTCATAGATTTATGGGTTTAAAAATCTATTAATGAAATTTTATCTATGAAATTTAGCATTTTTAGTACGAATTTTGGGAATGACCAAAAATGGGATCAAGTATCAATGGTCTAGAAAATGTGAGGATTATACCATGTTTTGAGGATCATTCCATGTTTTGTGACACATATGGACAAGATATAGATAATTTTTTATTTTGGGGAATTGAGTTGTGGCATATGGATCACAAAGGTTGAGTCCACATTAAGGGAATTACCCCACACAAGATCCTGAATTGATGGTAGTGGTTTATGACATAAAGTGATGGCAACATTATCTGTTAGGTGAAAAGTTTACTGTGTCTACAAACCAAAAAAGCTTAATGCATATCATTTCATAGTGATATATGATTATATGGAAGTGAAGATGGTTTGAGTATATGTAGTCATTTGAATTTGATCTAGAATATACACATATGAAGGGAAATAATGTAGTTGATATTTTGAGCTGGAAAACATAGACTCAGGTAGTTCAAGAGTCTATTTGACAATATAATATGAAGACCTTGCCATCTGATATGCATATTGAGATTTGGGATGGCTGGAAGTAGATGATCATCATATCATTATCAATAGAGTCTACACATCTGATCTAGATCATGGATATACAACATGAGGATCCAAACTGTTTTCCCTTGATGGAAATCATTGAGGGTTGTAAGTCACCTTTCGATTGGACTATTGATGAGGATTATATCATCTATGTCCGAAACCATGTTGTTGTGCCTATGAGTATGTGAGAAGAGTTGATTCCTGAGTTACATGACTTGATGTGAGTGGTACATCATTGTATGTCTAAATTGTACCATGAATTACATTTATAGTATTGATGACCAGGCATGAAAATAGATATTTCAGAGTTCGTGACATAATTCTACACCTATTAGTAGGTGAAGTATGAGAATCAACAACCCAAGGGGTTACTACAACCACCACCCATTAAATAATGGAAGTTGGATGAAATTGATATGGTCTTCATGGTGGGTCTTACAAGGATACCTTAGAAGAATAATGCTATATGGGTAATTGTGGAATGATTGATGAATGTGACCCATTTGTTTCCTATCAAGGATACATTCATAATGGATCAGTTGGGGGACATGTAAGTTCTAGAGACAATCCATTTACATGGGTTAATAAAGAGTATAGTTTCTAACCATGATTCTCACATTACTTCACACTTTTGTAAAGGCTTACAGAAGACGTTTGGTACCCAAACATTCTGTGTATGGCTTTCAACCCATAGAAATTTTGGCAGTCCGAATGTACTATTCAGGGTCTATGGGACATGTTTCAATAATTCATCAAAGACTTTGTATAAGGCCCCAGCCTTAAACCTTACTTAATATTGAATTAAATTAATAATTCACATTGAGGATCTTTTCAGGTTTATAGTTTTAGAGAATTAGGACATAACTATTACATCTCAAAAGATTACAAAGTAGACACTTCTACTATGTTTCCATAAAATAAAAAAACTCTTAAAAAGAGACATGTCTAGTTCCATGTTTTATATAGCATGAATTTCCCTTGATCCCGTCCTTGACCATATTCCACATTAAGTCCTGTGAAAAACATTTCAAAAAAAACATGGGGTGAGCCTAAAAAGCTCAGTAAGGGATACACAAAGAATGAAAACTGTTAGTTTTTCAAACATCACGTAAACCATGTATATTTTATCAAAGTAATACCTTCACCTTCATGAAGCAGTAAAAACTCTTCACTAAATAAAATATCATTACTTACCCTTTTGTAACCAAAGGATTACCATAAAACCCATATAAAGAACACATAACATATAAAGGTAACTTGGGACATAAACATACTTAAGTGGAATAACCATACGGTCGAATTCCACACAAATCACTTAATGTAATAGCCATATGACCAACTTCGATACATACTTAATGGAATATCCATACAACCGACTTCCATACCCAATGCATTGGAGGTTATAACGTAACCACCAGTCCTGGTATTCACGGCACCACCCGTTATATGGTTTATCATGTAACCACCCCTCAAATGTCCAAGTACCAATATAAAATCATAAAACATAAAACCAATATAATGGAATGATAACATTTCTAAATTTCAATTACAATATATCATTTAAATATATTGACATAATAGAATCCTTTATCAAAAACATTTTCAATACCAAAATACATAAAAGAGTATATGGTATTTATTTTATTTTAAAAAACATTACAGCTTGTTAAGGAAGCCAAAGACCAAATAATACTCATGACGGCGGAAAAGGTCGCTGTCACAGCGTATGTTAAAAAAACATTCCTTTTTGTAATTTAGTAAAATGCTTCATAGAAAAAGATTTATTTTGTATAAAAGTAAAATTCACAGGGGTTTATACACCGTATAAAATAAAGTTGTGTATAAAACAAAATATGCCTCAATGAAAGGAGATTGAGATGAAGTCCCTTACCTCGGGTCCGACTTGACTCGATCATTCTTTAATGTCCTGAATAATAAACTTGAGTTAATTTATACTTGCTTAAGAACCTTCTTCAAGTTCATTATTAATTTTATATAACTTATTATCATGTTATAAACATTATGTAATCATTTAAGTTAATAATGTTTGTTTTGTCGATATTTGGTTCTTAAGTCGAAAGTGGACTTCTTACAATTACATGTTGTTCATGTGGTCAAAGGTTCATTATATCCAGAATGACATTCCTGATTTGGATATCATATATATCATATATATCCATAATATACATGTATTTATAATATTACATAATCATTTATAGGTAAGAAATGAAATGCACCGTTCATGGAGACGGTAAGCTGTACGTACGCATGAACGCTACTTTAATTTTTTTGTCATATTAATGGAATTAAAACTAAATGAGAGGTATGTATATTTTAATTCCAGAATTATATTAATCATTTATCTGTATCATTCATCATATATATCCATTATATAGATGTACTTATAATAGTACATTACATTTGGGGATAAGAAATGAAATGCACCGTTCACGGAGACGGTAAGCCGTACGTACGCATGAACGCTACTTTCATTTATATCTCATACTTTAATGGAAAGAAATAATAATGATATAGAGGTATATTATAATTCCAGTATAACATCATATATAATAACTTCAAATCCATCCGTTATACATCCCACATATGGCATTAACGAATCAAATCACTCTGAGGGGGCGATAGTCCGCACTTTCTTAAATGAAGATATCACGTTTACCCATAATGGAAACCATAAAGGTATGCACAAAATGAAAAATACATAAGCTTAAGGAAAACATAAACATATTATATGTCATATATAAATATAGTGTCATCTTAATGTCCAGCTTTTAAGGTGTTAAAAGAATGTTGAACAATCATCGTTTCGGGAGGCCGAAATTCGCCATCCACGGAAACAGTATGTTCTTTAACCATTAGATGTAGGTTTGTGTATGTGTAGATCAAATCCTTATTAAAAAAAAATCCTAGTATATTGATGATACTGGAGTTGTTATAAAATAAATGAATAAAAAGAGTTTATGGTGTTGGAGAAGCAAAATAAAACAAAAGGACTCAAGTGGAGACATTACCTTAAAATCGGGCATCTTCCATTGGTTTGAGCTCAAAGGATTACTTGGGAAGAATTCTGCCCAAAGAGAGGCTTCAAGGAGTAAGAGAGGGAAGTGGAGATAAAAAATGGGCATAGGTTGGCCAAGCCAATGGCTTTGGGAGTGTGGGTAAGGTGGTAGAGGTGGGGGCCTTTTATAAGAGGAGAGGAGGGGCACTCTTGGAATGTAAGAAAATGTTACATTATTTTAGAATGAGTTTCGGATTTTAATGGTCCCACTTTGATGTGTTTCTAGTATAAGGTGATAAGGGTTCTAAATCCACCCATCCAATAGGTTTTGGGCATTTTTAGGTCATAGATTTTACATTATCTTTCCATTTTATTTAAATCCTTTATTAATGAGGTAATCACTTCATCATCATGATGTCATAAATAATTTAATATATTTAATGTCTAAAAATTATAAAAAAACTATCATGATGTTTTAAATCTTTTTATATTTCTAATTAATAATTATAGTTAAAAATCTAACTTGTATAACCCCATGTAAAAATTGTTTTAGTAAAATATCTCATGTTTGTGTCATTTTTACTTTAACATTAAATAAAAAGTTATTTATGTCATTTCACAACAAAAGTGGCTCCATGGGGTCCCCAAGTTGACTCACGGATTCTAATGGTCTGCCATGACACATAAAATGAGGGTAGGACATGTTTCAAGCTCATCTCATATTATTAAAACATTATTTTTACCTTAAACTACACTAATTACCTCTAATCGCGATTAAAAACTTAATAAGTTACTATTCGCCAAAAAATTATTTTAATCCCATTGAACCACATTTTACTTCTTAATGAAAACCATGTATGTCATATTTTTGAAATTCAAAACACAGAAGTGGTAAAATTTCATTTAAACAAAAAATCAGTTTTTATAAGTACCACTTAGTGGTTTCACTATTCATCAAAAGTTGATGTTTTTCATAAAAATACCAAAAATTCACCCTATGCTATATTTGATATTCAGAATTCAAAAATGAAGTCTATTTTACAAAATTCAAAACATATAAGTCAAATTAATTAATTTAATAATTAATTCCCGCTGTCAGGACAAATAACTTGTTTTTATGAAACAATAAGTATCAAAAGATTGACACTAGTTTAAGTCCGATTTCAAAGTGAAATTAATTCCAACGACCACTATTGGATTAAATGGTAAAAATATATTATAATTGCACATAAAAACCAATTCAAAAGATTATCTAATCATCTTAATAAATTAGATTAAAAAGAGGTTTTGAAATAAAATACAACATTTTACACTATTCATTAAAAAATGAACTTTATCGGAAAAATACCAAAAAATTACACAAAGTAAAATTTGATGTCCCGATTCTAAAGAAGAGTTTTATTTGGTCCAATAGAATGTATAAAAGTGATCAAAACTATATTTAATGACGGTTCGCTATCAAAAGGTGATAAGTGAACCTTTAGTGAAAATTCAGGTATAAATGCCTAAAATTGAATTCTTTCCGTATTTTAAGCCTTTATTTTTTATGGGATAAATGTAAATACATTTAAAAAAACATATATAATCATATTTTAGTTATTTATATCCATTCCCACCAATACAATGGATACATGCTAACTACCATTTAAAATAATATTATTATATTACTAGTGTGCAAAGTATGTTTTCAAAGAAACTCATCATTGCGTATCGAGTACGCAATTGAACATAGCAACCCCTTTAAAGTAAAATTAATATTTAATTCAAAAATATTAATAAATATGAAAAATATTTATTCTTCATTTACCTGGGATGTTACATCCTTCCCCCCTTTTGGGAATTGCATCCTCGCAATTTTATTCACTTATCAAAATAAGTGGGGGTAATTATCCCTCATAGCATTTTTAGATTCCCACGTTGCCTCTTCAACCATATGGTTTTTCCACAAAACCTTTACCTGGTGAATTACCTTATTTCACAACACTTGATCTCTTTGGTCAAGAATTTGAACTGGTTGTTCTTCATAAGAGAGATTCTCTTCCAACTGAACTACCTCTCGGCTCAAAACATGAGATGGATCTGGAATATACTTTCTCAACATTGAAACATGAAAAACATTGTGTACCTGAGATAAACATGGAGGTAATGCCACTCTGTATGCAACTGATCCAACTCTCTCCAGAATTTCATATGGTCTAATGAACCTTGGACTCAACTTTCCTTTTTTACCAAATATCATCACACTTTTCCATAGAGAAACCTTGAGAAAAACATGATCACCTACCTCAAAATATAGATCCTTCCTCCGGTTATCTGCATAACTCTTCTGCCCTCTTTGATCTGTTCTCATGTGTTTATGAATAAACTGAACTTTTTCTGCCATCTCTTCTACCAATTCTGGTCCCATCAGCTTCCTTTCACCCACATCATCCCAAAATGCTGGAGTTCGACACCGCTTCCCATATAAGGCCTCAAATGGTGCCATATGTATACTGGAATTAAAACTGTTATTATATGAAAACTCATCCAAATAAAGATGTTTGTTCCAAATTCCCTGATAATCCATCGAACAAGCTCGTATCATATCCTCCAAGGTCTGAATTGTTCGATCTGACTGCCCAACTGAAAGAGGATGAAAAGCTGTACAAAAATTTAATTCAGTACCAAATGACTTCTGAAGGCCTTTCCAAAAGTTATAAGTAAACCTAGGATCACGGTCGGATACAATGGAGAGAGGAAATCCATGTAACCTGACTATCTCCTTAAGATACAAATGGGAAAGTTGATCTAGGGAAAAATTATCTCGTATAGGAAGGAAATGAGCAGATTTAGTCAAGCGATCAACAATAACCCAGATTGCGTTATTACCTCGAGATTTTCTCAGTAATCCCACAACGAAGTCCATGTATATATTCTCCCATTTCCACTCTGGAATTGGTAGAGGCTGAATCATCCCTTTCGGTAACTGTCGCTCTGGTTTAACCTGCTGACAAGTCAAACACTTCACATTAAAATCAGCAATATCTCTTTTCATTCCATCCCACCAGTAATACTCCCACAGATCACTGTTCATCTTAGTACCGCCAGGATGAACTGAAAACGGGGAACTATGAGCCTCACATAACAAATCTCTCTTCATCTGTGAATCACAAGGCACACACAATCTCTTCCCAAATCTCAAAACACAATCACTATCAATGTTGAATTCATGCAACTTACCTTTCTGAACTAGCTCTACCTTTTTTTGCAACTCACTGTCTTGTTTCTGTGCTTGCTTGATTCTGTCTAATAGAGATGATCTCACTAATACCTGAAACAAAATAGAAGGACATCATGCACTAACAACTTCTAGGCTAAAGTTCATCAAATAAAAAACCAAAGGATCTCGTTCCAAACGTAGCATGGTTAATGAAGCATTACTTTTCCGACTCAAAGCATCCGCCACTTTATTGGATTTTCTCGGATAGTAATGAATTGTACAATCATAATCCTTGATTAATATCTGCCATCACCTCTGTCTCATGTTCAATTATTTCTGAGTGAATATATACTTTAAATTTTTTTGATCAGTATATATTTCACACTTTACTCCATACAAATAATGCCTCCAAAATTTTTAAAGCAAAAACAACAGCAGCTAATTCCAAATCATGTGTAGGGTAATTTACCTCATGTGTTTTCAATTGACGTGAAGCTTAAGCAATTACCTGATCATTCTGCATAAGGACACAACCAAGTCCCTTCAACAAAGCATCAGTGTATATAACAAACTCACCATTCCTGGAAGGAAGTACCAAAACTGGATCATTCACCAATATTCTTTTCAACTCCTGAAAACAATCATCACATTCTTTTGTCCAGATGAACTTACCACCCTTACGAGTTAGCTTAGTCATTGGTCTAGATAACCTTGAAAAATTTTCAACAAACCTTTGGTAGTAACCTGCCGAACCAAGAAAACTACGGATCTCGGTTACATTTGTAGGTCTTGGCCATTCTTTAACAACTTTTGTTTTAGCATGATCAATAGTTATGCCATCTTTTGAAACAATGTGACCCAGGAAAGAAGTTTTTTGTAACCAAAACTCACACTTTCTGAATTTTCTATATAGTTTTTTTTCTTTTAAGGTTTGCAAGATAACACTTAAATGACTTTCATGCTCCTCTTTACTTTTAGAAAACACCAAAATATCATCAATAAAAACAACCAACAATTTTCTGCTGAGTCAACTGAGCCATCACTATAACAAACAGTTTAGTCTTGATTCTGACCATCTCAGGATACTGATTTGAAAGTTCATTTCACTCTGTATGCCTTCCAGAAATGATTTTATGTTTCCTCTATAAAAAACCATTCTTAACACTGAAATTTCTTAGGAAAACCAACATGTTAATCCGTAAATGCTATATTACTTCAATCATACCATAAATTAATTTATAATTTATCAATTTTCTAACTCCTAAATTTGTCTAAACAAACCTATGATACCAACTATAAGGACCTGACCTTAAAACTTACATAATATTGAATTAAATGAATAATTCACATTGAGGATATTTTCAGTTTTAGAGTTTTATAGAATTTGGACTTAACTATTATATCTCAAAAGATTACAAAGTAGACACTTCTACTATGTTTCCATAAAATAAAAAAAACTCTTAAAAAGAGACATGTCTAGTTACATGTTTTATATAGCATGAATTTACCTTGATCCTGTCCTTGATTCTATTCCACATTAAGTCCTGTGAAAAATATTTCAAAAAAACTTGTGGTGAGCATAAAAAGCTCAGTAAGGGATACACAAAGAATGAAAACTGTTAGTTTTTTAAACATCACTTAAACCATGTATACTTTATCAAAGTAATACCTTCACCTTCATGAAGCAGTAAAAACTCATCACTGAATAAAATATCATTACATACCCTTTTTAACCAAAGGATTACCATAAAACCCATATAAAGAACACATAACATATAAATGTAACTTGGGACATAAACATACTTAATTGTAATAACCATAAGGTCGACTTCCACACATATCACTTAATGGAATAGCCATACATCCAACTTCCATACATACTTAATGGAATAGCCATACGGACGACTTCCATACCCAATACATTGGAGGTTATAACATAACCACCCATCCTGGTATTCACGGCACCACCCGTCATATGGTTTATCATGTAACCACCCGTCAAATGTCCAAGTACCAATATAAAATTATAAAACATATAACCAATATAAAGGAATGATAACATTTCTACATTTCAATCACAATATATCATTTAAATATACTGAAATAATAGAATCCTTTATCAAAACCATTTTCAATACCAAAATACATAAAAGAGTATATGGTATTTATTTTATTTTAAAAAACATTACGGCTTTTTGAGGAAGCCAAAGACCAAATAATACTCGCGGCGGCGGAAAAGGTCGTTGTCACCGCGTACGTTAAAAAAACATTCCTTTTTGTCGTTTAGTAAAACGATTCGTAGAAAATGATTCCTTTTGTATAAAAGTGAAATTAAAAGGGGTTTATATACCGTATAAAATAATGTTGTGTATAAAACGAAATATGCCTCAATGAATGGAGATTGAGACGAAGTCCCTTACCTCGGGTCCGACTTGACTCGATCGTTCTTTAACGTCCTGAATAATAAACTTGAGTTAATTTCTAATTTCTTAAGAACCTTCTTCAAGTTCATTATTAATTTTATATCACTTATTATCATGTTATAAACATTATGTAATCATTTAAGTTAATAATGTTTGTTTTGTCGATATTTGGTTCTTAAGTCGAAAGTGGACTTCTTACAATTACATGTTGTTCGTGTGGTCAAAGGTTCTTTATATCCCGAATGAAATTCATGATTTCGATATCATATATATCATATATATACAGAATATACATGTATTTATAATATTACATAATCATTTATAGGTAAGAAATGAAATGCACCGTTCATGGAGACGGTAAGCCATACGTACGCATGAACGCTACTTTCATTTCTTTGTCATAATAATGGAATTAAAACTAAATGAGAGGTATTTATATTTAAATTACAGAATTATATTCATCTTTTGTATGTATAATTCATCATATATATCCATTATATACATTTACTTATAATAGTACATTACATTTGGGGATAAGAAATGAAATGCACCGTTCATGGAGACGGTAAGCCGTACGTACGCATGAACGCTACTTTCATTTCTATCTCATACTTTAAAGGAATGAAATAATAATGATATATAGGTATATTATAATTCCAGTATAACATCATATATAATAACTTTAAATCCATCCTTTATACGTCCCACATATGGCATTAACGAATCAAATCACTTTGAGGGGGCGGTAGTCCGCACTTCCTTAAATGAAGATATCACGTTTACCCATAATGGAAACCATAAAGGTATTCCCAAAATGAAAAATACAGAAGATTAAGGAAAACATAAACATATTATATATCATATATAAATATAGTGTCATCTTAATGGCCACCTTTGAAGGTGTTAAAAGAATGTTGAACAATCATCGTTTTGGGAGGCAGAAATTCGCCATCCACGGAAACAGTATGTTATTTAACCATTAGATGTAGGTGTGTGTAAGTGTAGATCGAATAATTCTTATAAAAACATACTAGTATATTTATTATACTGGAGTTGTTACAAAAGAAATGAATAAAAAGAGTTTAGGGGGTTGGAGAAGCAAAATAAAACAAAAGGACTCAAGTGAAGACATTACCTTAAAATCGGGTAACTCGCTTTGGTTTGAGCTAAAAGGATTCCTTGGGAAGACTTCTGACCAAAGTGAGGCTTCAAGGAGTAATATAGGGAAGTAGATATACAAAATGGGCATAGGTTGGTCGAGCCAAAGGCTTTGGGAGTGTGGGTAAGGTGGTAGAGGTGGGGGCCTTTTATAAGAGGAGAGGAGGGGCACTCTTGGAAAGTAAGAAAATGTTACATTATTTTAGAATGAGTTTCGGATTTTAATGGTCCCAATTTGATGTGTTTAGAGGATAAGGTGATAAGGGTTCTAAATCCACCAATACAATAGGTTTTGGACATTTGTAGGTTATAGATTTTACATTATCATTCCATTTTATTTAAATCCTTTATTAATGAGGTAATCACTGCATCATCATTATGTCATAAATAATTTTTTTTATTTAATGTATAAAAATTATAAAAAAAATTTTAATGATGTAGGAAATATTTTTATCTTTGTAATAAATATTTATAGTCAAAAATATGACTTGTATAACCCCATGTGAAAATTGTTTTAGTAAAACATCTCATGTTTGTGTCATTTTTACTTTAACATTAAATAAAAAGTTATTTATGTTATTTCCTAACCAAAGTGGCTCCATGGGGTCCCCAAGTTAACTCATGGATTGTCTTGGTCGGCCATGACACATCAAATGAGGGTAGGACATGTGTCAATCTCATCTCATATTATTAAAACATTATTTTTACCTTAAACTACACTAATTTCCTCTAATCGCGATTAAAAACATAATAAGTTCCTATTCACAAAAAATTTATTTTAATCCCATTGAACCACATTTTACTTCTTAATGACAACCATGTATGTCGGATTTTTGAAATTCAAAACACAGAAGTGAAAAAATTTCATTTAAACGAAAAATCAGTTTTTATAAGTACCACTTAGTGGTTTCACTATTCATCAAAAATTGATGTTTTTCAGAAAAATACCAAATATTCACCCTAAGCTATATTTTCTATTCCAAATTCAATAACTAAGTCTATTTTAAAAAATTCAAAACATATAAGTCACATTAATTAATTTAATAAATAATTTCCGCTGTCATGAAAATAGCGTGTTTTTAAGAAACAATAAGTATCAACAGATTGACACTAGTTTAAGTCCGATTTCAAAGTGAAATTAATTCCAACGACCACTATTGGATTAAAGGGCAAAAATATATTCTAATTTCACTTAAAAACCAATTCAAAAGATTATCTAATCATCTTAATAAATTATATTAAAAAGTGGTTTTGAATTAAAATACAACATTTTACACTATTCATTAAAAAATGAACTTTATCGGATAAATACCAAAAACATACAGAAATTAAAATTTGACATCCCAATTCTAAAGAAGAGTTTTATTTGGTCCAATAGAATGTATAGGAGTGATCAAAACTATATTTAATGACGGTTCTCCATCAAAAGGTGATAAGTGAACCTTTAGTGAAAATTAGGGTATAAATGCCTAAAATTGAATTCTTTCCGTATTTTAAGCCTTTATCTTTTATTGGATAAATGTAAAAACATTTAAAAAAACATATATAATCATATTTTAGTTATTTCTATCCATTACTGCCAATACAACGGCTACATGTTAACTACCATTTAAAATTATATTATTATATTACTAGTGTGCAACATAAGTTTTCAAAGAAACTCATCATTGCGTATCGAGTACACAATCGAACATAGCAACCCATTTAAAGTAAAATTAATATTTAATTCGTAAATATTAAAAAATATGAAAAATATTTATTCTTCATTTACCTGGGATGTTACACTTTGGTGGGTATTGGGAGAAGCACTTGGAACTCATTAAGTTTACCTATAAAGATAGTTATCAAGAGACTATTTAAAAGGCACTATATGAGGTACTTTATGGTGGTCCATGAAGATCATCACAATGATGGATGGATGCTGGTTATTCTATGTTGTTGTGACTCAGTCTCATAAAGGAGAGATCAAAGAAGGTTCGGTTTATTCAAGAATGAAAGGCTACAACTCTAAGTAGGTAGAAATCATATGCTAATCAACATCGACGGCCCATTGAGTTTACAATGGGTGATTTTTCATCACTTTAAGAGTCACCTATATTGAATAACCATAGGATTTGTAGGTAGGGAATGTTTTCCTATGTTTGTTAGACCTTTTGATATTATAGATATAGTCAGACTAGTGTCATACCAATTGTATCTTACACAGAGTTATATTGGAATTCAGGATGTTTTTATTATGTAATAGCTTTAGCATTATCACCTCAACCCTTATCATGTGATTGATGTTGACAATGTTGATCTTGAGGCTGGTCGGTCCTTCAAGGAGAATTTGATTCAAGTTATTGATTGTAGTGAGAAAGTGTTTTGGGGAAATACCTTGTTGATAGTTTTAGTATTTTGGTGACATGGCTAAATTCCGGAGGAATCATGGACGAGAGAAGAAGATATGCAGGCTTAGTGGATCGAGATTTTTACCTTGGTATCTTATTGATGCTTGAGAGTATAGCTCAATGAAGATCTATTACAAGGTGGGTATATTAAAAGATCCCAACCATTCTAGAGATTCATCACGCTCATTTTAAGAACAATTTTACCTTTTTTGGTTGTACGATGGCTATGTTTTGTTTTAGGTTTCTTTTAAATAAAATTTTAGATATTTGGAAGCCCATGGGGATGATCATGGTGGGTGAATGGTTAGGGAATACCACACATAGTTCCCTTAGAAACCATGCAAATCATTTTAGTGGCATAATAGGTGGAACAAAATTAGCGCAAAATTTATCCAAACGATGTGGAATAACTCCCCAAACTGTGAAACCTCCATCAATGGGTATTTACACAGTTGGTTCATGGTTTGTCAAACTATGTTCCACTTCGGAGAAACCATGTGACCCTTGAATTCATGCACATAGTTATGTTGCATGGTTTGGAAAATCGTGCTTCTCTGCCTAGTAAACTGTACACTGGGATTTAATTCCATTGATTTTTTTAAAAAATTTTACAAACCTCAAAAATTTTATTCCCATTCACTTACACTCATCCTAACAAAATTTCCTTCAATTTTGGAAGCTTTGGGGAGGATTAAAATCCTCCACAAACCCTTTTCTTTACAAATCAATGATCTGATTGAAGGATTATGTCCTCTACAACATGTGATATCTTCCCCATTTGATTTCCTATGTAAGGACCCAGAATTTGATCAATGGATATTAAATTATTAGAATTATTTCATATAGTATAAATCAAATAAAATTATATATATAACAAAATAAAAACTTTATAAATGAATAAATAATGAAATAACAGTTTTTTCTCAAAATCGATGAACCTTTTTTCAATAGAATAGTTACTTGATAATTTGAATAGTAATATTACTATTATGAATAGTAAACCAGCCAATACAATAGTAACCTCACTTATGAAGGTATAAATAATCTTTTTATATATTATAAATGAAAATTTGATATATTTATATCGTGGAAAAAGTAAATAAATCTTTTAGAGATGATAAATTAAGTATTGATATTTTTTGTGAAACACAAATTTTTATTTTGAAAATTTTAATTAATATAATGTTCTAAAAGAAAATATATTTTAATAAATCAGATTCTAAAAGTATTATTTTTTTCTTATGATTCTAAGATAATTTTATGATACCTTAATTAAACATTCAAAGTGTCACAAAATTAGTTATAATTAGAAAATTGATATTTGTGGAATAAATGATGATCTTAGTTAAAAAATAATTTTATGATATTTATAAAATAATTTTCATAAAATTGAGTCCATTTTAGAATTCGAAATGTTGAAAAATGTATAGGGTTATTTTTTGGTATTGTTCCAAAATAGTTGATTTTTTTTGATGAATAGTGAAATCTTGTAATTTTCGGTATTCAATAATTGCATTAATTATTGTGTCATGAATGATGTATGGATGATTTAAGATCATTATCTTGAACTATAATTAATTATTTAATATATTTAGTGATGAATATGAACACTATTGATAGTGATGAACAATTATAATAAAATAATGAATATAATAATAAAAAATAACCCACTCCTCACCCTATAAATACCACCCCTCACTACCTCTTGTACCCAAGCCTTCAAAGCCATTAAGATTTTACAAATTATAATGAATAAAATTTCCAAGTATCTCCTCCAAATCTAAGATCCTTTTTCACGAAAAAAGAGAAAAACAAATTTCCCTAAGGTGGTTCTCAAAGAGAATAAGTTCAAGAGGCAAAATCCTTTTTAGTTTTCTTTTAAATTATTTTTAATTTATATTATTTTCTTATCCTCTCCCGACCTCACCTTATATAAGTAAAATGATAGATCCAATATATGATATATAATTTAATGTTATTTTTTTAATGGATGACCCATCATCAAACATCTTCCCCTCTCCAATTAATTAGAAAAATGAAAAAATTGAATGTGATGTATCGATTTAAGGCCTTCAGGGATGATGCATTTTAATTTTCCATTAATGCCTTCAAATATGGTCATAAAACCATTTTATTTTCAATACATATTAAAATATGTATATTAGTATTTTTTTATAATTTATAATTAATATATAATAATAATATTAAATAAAAAAAATTAAACAAGTCTACGATGATAAAAAATTCACAAAAATAAACTAACATTAATCATTATCATTTTATATAATGAATCATTCTAATATATTTAAGAAAATGATATATAGTACCATTAAAAATTATATAGGTTCATAAATATCATTTAATTCCACTTATACTGTTTTCTCCCAATTTTACTGGAACTACCATAATTATACTCCGGGGAACCAACCATAAAATCATAAAACAAATTCTCCCAGAACAACGGAATTGAATATTATAAATGAACAAAAAGGACATAAATTAACTTATAATTTTTTTATAAATAAATAAATGTATAATAGGTTCTTAATTAATTAATTAATGGATCTAATTTTATTATCAAATAAATTAAGTGTAAGTGCATAACACTTTCATACAAAAGGTTAGAGAGTCTCTTCGAACCTCTAAACTACCATTGGGTTATGATTTATCTCTCTTTACAAAAATGTAAATCTATGTTACTCTTATATAATTCATCGTTATTATACATTTATTTTACTAAATTATGTGTCTATATCCGTTCATCATTCTTTAATGGGAAAATACATGGCTTATTAGGTTCCCTTCTTGATTCTTCCCGACAAGGAAGACTGATTAAATGTAGCGTTCCAATTTTTTAAACATTTTCTTCTAAACACCATAATAAATTTTAATCCAGCATAATTTTTATAAAACTACTCTATTTATCATGAAAAACTACCTTAATTCATTTCTAGTTTTAAACAAATAATTATTCCTTTTTCATATTTAATGAATCTTTAATGTTTTCCTTTAACTGCACTAAATTGTCTTATTTATAAAGTTTCTTAGAAACTTATTATTTTGTTTTTCTTGTTATTTAGACATTATTTTTAATTATATATGCATATTTTTACTTTTTAATTTCCTTGTATTATTGAAACCCGTTATTTCTTGTACACCAATTTGATACACCCATTGGTTATGCCTTATAACATGTTTATCATACTTGTTTTATTCCATGTGAAACCATTATGTTTATTACTTATATTTGATTCTTCATGTGAAAAAAATATTCAAGATCATGTTATTATGGGTTCACCCATATATTTCTATAATTCATTGGGTAATGTTTTAGTCTCGTGAGACATCTTGTGGTGACATGAAGTAAACCTAATTCCTTTATGGGGCTTTGTCCACCATGTGATATAGTCTTGGCAGTTAGCCTGGACTCATGTTTATTTCATGTTATATATTTCTACCACATTCATATGTTTACATGATTATATGATCATTTTTTTACATCTTAAGTTTCTATATGATTACTCATGTTCTATTCCCTTTTATGTCTTCAGGTCACGCCTTCTAACACAAGTGAAATGATTTATTTAGATGTTATTCCCTTATAAGAATTTTTATCACATACATCAATTCATGTATTACCCAGGATATAATATGTAGATGTAGGAGCTCCATGGACGTTAAAATATCATTATAGAGCTTAAATATTTTTTTTATTTTGGTTTTATTCATTGTAATTATGTACCCAATCTTCCAAATACACTAGACTTTACAATCTGTGGTTTGTATCTGATGGTATTATGTGATTAAAATTAATTAATAATATGTGTAAAAGGAAAAGGCCATTATATTTGTTATTAAATCACTATTCATTTATTTTATGAGATCAGGACTTGGAAACTTTCTTAAGAATTCTAGGGATAATTCTATCACTATAGATAACTTAGATTTAAACATAGGGATTCACAAGATAGGATATACCTTTCATTTATAAAATTATAATTATATCTACAAAGTATCATTTTATTTTTATAGTTAGGTAATTATTCAAGACCCCTGATTTTATTTTTTATTTTCTAGTTAGTATCATGAAATAGGATAAATACACTCACCTTTTTTCAGCTTATAATGTATAAGAAATATTCTAAGTGAGAAATTTTATAAGGGGGGAAAATGTTACAACCCGAGTTTTTCCAATGGAAATCCCCTTATTATAATTATTTCATATAGAATAAATCACATAAATTCACATAGACAACATAATAAAAAAATTTGTAAGTGATGAATGAATGAAATAAGAGATATTTCAAGAAATTAAGGAACCTTTACCGATGGAATAATAACTTGATAATTGGAATATTAATGTTATAATTAAGTACTGTAAACCATAAAATAGAATTGTAACCTAAAAATTGAAAGTATAAATAAAATATTTGTAAATTATAAATGAAAATATTATATATTTATATCATGGAATAAGTAAATAAATGTTTTTAAAATGCTAAATTAAGTATTGATATTTTTTATGAAATGTAAATATTTATTTCAAATTTTATAATTAATATAATTTTTTTAAAAAATATATTTTCAAAAAATAGATACTTAAATTAATATTTTTTCTTATGATTATAAGATAATTTTATGAGAAATTAATTAAAATTTAAAATATTCGTAAAATTAGTTATAATTTTAAAATTAGTACTTTTCAAATTAGCGATTATTTTAACTAAAAATAAAATTTTTCATAACTAGAAAATTATTTTAATTAAATTTATTTCATTTTTTATTTCTAAACATTTAAAAATTATTAGGGTGAATTTTTTGGATTTTTATATAACATTTGATTTTTTCTGAATAATGAAATTTCTCAAATTACAGTATTTAATTAACACATGAATTATTGAGTCATGACTGATGTATGGATGATGTAAGACTGTAACATCAAAATATACATAACTATTTAATATATTTAGTGATTAGGATCAAAACTATTTACATTCTTGAGGTAATATAATAAAATAATGAATATAATACCTAAAGAATACCCTATCCTCCACTAAAAATATCACTCCTCACCACACATTGAACTCAAAACATAAATTCATGAATATTGTAAGAATTAGGAAAAATATTCTTTTAATGTCTATCCCACATTTATAAGATCCCCTTTTCTTAAATAAACTCCAAAACCAATATCCCTAAGGAGGTCCTTAAGGAGAAGAAGTTCAAGAGGTGAAATCTTCTTTTCTTTTCATTTAATTTCTTTTTAATTTATTTTATTTTATTATCCTGCCATAACCAACCCTTATCCAAGTCAAATGATAACTCAAGTATATCATATACATTTTAATGTTTTTTAACAAAATATACATCATCAAACCTCTTACCCTCTCCCTTTTATTCTAAAAATGAAAATATCATCTGTGATGTCTCGATTTCTCGCAATCATGGACGATGCATTTTCATTTTCCATTATAGTTCTCAAGAATGGTCATAAAACCATTTTTATGGTTGAATAAGAATATAATATGTATATTAAGACTTTTTTATATTCTTTAACTAATATATATACATAATTTTAAATAATAAGACAAAACTAGTTCGTGATGATAAAAAAGTCACTAAAATAAACTAACATTCATAGATGACATTTTATCTAATGAATAATTATCATATATTGAAAAAAATTATATATGCGACTATTAAAAATTAAATAGGTTCATAAATATCATATAATTCCACTTATGGAGTTTTTATTCTAATTTTAAAATTACTTCCATAATTATACTCATGGGAACTGGTCATAAAATCATCAAAAGAATGCTCTCAGAACGACAGAATTGAATCTTATAACTCATCATAAATGCAATAAATTAACTTAATAAAATTATAATAAAATTAATACTTGTAAAATATGTTCTTAGTTAATTAATTAAAGTATATTATAGGATTATCCTAGACATTAAGTGTATTTACATAACAATTTTAGACATAATGTAAATGATTCTCTTCGAAGCTCTCAATTACCTTTCAGTTTTTCTTTCTCTATATTTAAAACAATGAAAATATAATTTATTATTATTTAATTATTCCATATTATGTTTATATGTTCCAAAATTATGTATCTAGATCTATTCATTTTTCTTTAATGGGGGAATACATTACTTATAAGGTTCCCTTCTCGATTCTCCTCGATAAGCAAGCTTGATTAAAGGTAACATTCCAATTTCATAACCATGTTCAAGTACACTTCATAATATATATTAAGACAAATATATTTTTCTAAAATCAATCATTTTATCATGAAATAATATCTTATATAATTTCTAGTTTTACACAAAAAATTAATCCTTTTTCATATTTGAAGGCTCTTAAATATTTTCTTTAAACTACACTGAAGTATCTCATTTATAAAGTTTCTTAAACACTACTTTAATATATTTTAATGTAATTTGGAAATTATTTATCATTATATATGCCTATTTTTCCTTATTAATTTCCATTTATTATTGAAAACCATTCTTTATTATACACCATTATGATATTCCCATTGGGTATTCCTTAGGACATGGTTATGATACCCATTTATTTCCATGGGAATGCCTTATGTTTATTCACAATTTTTTATTATTCTTATGGAACACTTATTTGTGAACATGTTATCATGGGTGTACCTAGATATTTCTCCAATTTACAAGGTAATATTTTAGTCTCATGAGACATCATGTTTGGACACGGAGTAAACTTGATTTCTTTATGGGACTTTGTCTACCATGTGGTATGATCATTGAAGTTTTCCTTAACTCAAGTTTATTTCATGTTATATGTTACATCCACATTCCTATGTTTCTATGATTATATGATCCCATTTTTTAAATGTGAAAATTCTATATTATTACTCATGTTTCACACCTTTTTATTTCATCATGCAATTCCTTACAACTCATCTACAATACTTTATTTCTATGTTCGTTCCCTTACCAATATTTTTAGCTCATATCTCTATTCGTGTATTCACTTGGGTATAAAATTAATTTGTAAGAGCCCAATGTATGTTAAGATACCGTTATGGATTTTAAATATAATATTTTTCTGTTACAGTTTCATTATTTCTAGTTATGTACCTAATGTAGCAAAGATGCTATAATTTATAATCCTCTGTTTGAACTTAATGGTTATTTAGGCTTAAAATAATGGAATAATATGTGAAAAATGCTTGGGTAATTATATCATAAATCTAATGTATGTATTTCTTAATGAATATGGTTTATTTTTATTTCATTAGTGATGGTTTAGATGTAAATTTTAATGGATCTTAATCCTTTTGAACTTAACCTTAGGTATTGGTGTAAGATCTTCCGCGTAGTTGTGTTTTTGATCATTTTGTATCAATTTGTGGATTTTGTCTTGGTGAATGTTCATCAAAGATGTAACACCCCAGGTAAATAAAGAATATGAAATTTTCTTATTTATCCATATTTGTGAATAAAATATTGATATGAATTTAAAGGGGACGCTATGCTCGATGGCGTACCCAACACGCAACAACGAGTTTCTTGGGAATCGTACGTTGCACTCTAATAATAAAATAATATTATTTTAAATGGTAGTTACCATGTAGCCGTTATAATGGAGGCAATGGATAGAAATAACTAAAATATTATTATATATGTTTTTAAATGTTTTTACATTTATCCAATAAAGGATAGAGGCTTAAAATACGGAAATAATTCAATTTTAGGCGTATATGCCCTAGTTTTCACTAAAGGTTCACTTATCACCTTTTGATGTTGAACCACCATTAAATATAGTTTTTATCACTCTTAAAAATTATTTTGGACCAAATGAAACTCTTATTAAGAATCGGGACATCAAAATTTACATTGTGTAAATTTTTGGTATCTTTCCGATAAAGTTCATTTTTTTAATGAATAGTGTAAAATGTTGTATTTTAATTCAAAACCTCTTTTCAATCTAATTTATTTATATTTTTAGATTATTTTTTTAATTGGTTTTAAAGTGATATTATAATATATTTTAACCATTAAATCCAATAGTGGTCGTTGGAATTAATTTCACTTTGAAATCAGACTTAAACCAGTGTCAATCTTTTGATACTTATTGTTTCATAAAAACACGCTATTTGCTCTGACAGTGGGAATTAATTATTAAATTAATTAATGTGACTTATATGTTTTGAGTTTTTTAAAATATACTTCATTTTTGAATTCTGAATATCAAATATATCTTAGGGTGCATTTTTGGGATTTTTCTGAAAAACATCAATTTTTGATGAATAGTGACACCACTAAGTGGTACTTATAACAACTGATTTTCCGTTTAAATGAAATTTTGCCGTATTTGTGTTTTGAATTTCAAAAATCCGACATAAATGGGTTTCATTAAGAAGTAAAATGTGGTTAAATGGGATAAAAATAATTTTTTGGTGAATAGTTACTTATTAAGTTTTTAATCACGATTAGAGGTAATTAGTGTAGTTGAAGGTAAAAATAATGTTTTAATAATATGAAATGAACTTGACACATGTCCTACCCTCATTGGTTGTGTCATGTCCGACCAAGACAATCCATGGGTCAACTTGGGGACCCGATGGAGCCACTTTGGTTGGGAAATGACATAAATAACTTTTTATTTAATGTAAAGGTAAAAATGACACAAACATCATATGTTTTACGAAAACAATTTTTACATGGGGTTATAAAGATCAGATTTTTGATTATAAATAGTCATTGGAAAGATAAAAATATTTTCTACATCATAGTATTTTTTTATAATTTTTAGACACTAAATAAATTAAATTATTTATGACATCATGATGATGCATTGATGACCTCATTATTTAACGATTTCAATAAAATGGAAAGATAATGTAAAATCTATAAACTAAACATGTCCAAAACTTATTTAATGGGTTGATTTAGAACCCTTAACACCTTATCAACGAATTATATATATGTGGGACCTTTTTAATCCGAAAATATTTTTCAAATAAAGTAATATTTCTTTACTTTCCAAAAGTTCCCCTCCTCTCCTCTTATAAAAGGCCCCCACGTCTACCTCATTTAACACACTCCTCAAGACTTTGGCTCGGCAAAACCCTGACCATTTACTCTCTCCACATTCCTCTCCTCATCCTAGAGGATTTCCTTTGGGCACAATCCTTTCAAAGTAATCCTTTAGGCTCAAATCAGAAAGAGTTACACTTTTAAAGGTAATTCATTCTCTCATGTTCATTTGTTTTATTTTGCTTCTCCAACCCCCTAAACTCTTTTTATTTACTTCTTTTGTAACAACACCAGTATCTTAAGTATACCATGATGTTGTTATAAGATTTATTCGAGCTACACTGTCACACAACTACATCAAATTGTTAAAGAACATATGGTTTCCGTGGATGGCGAAATTCTGCCTCCCGAAACGATGATTGTTCAATACTCATTTAACACCTTCAAAGGTGGCCATTATGATGTCACTATTTTTCTATATGATATATAATATGTTTATGTTTTACTTATACTTCTGTATTTTTCATTTGTGTCTTACCTTTATGGCTTCCATTATGGGTATACGCGATATCTTCATTTTAGGAAGTGCGGACTACCGCCCCCTCAAAGTTATGTGATTCGTTAATGCCATACGTGGGACGTATAAAGGATGGATTTAATGTTATTATATATGATGTTATAGTGGAATTATTATATACCTCTATATCATTATTATTTCTTTCCATTAAACTATGAGATATAAATGAAAGTAGCATTCATGTGTACGTACGGCTTACCGTCTCCATGAACGGTGCATTTCATTTCTTATCCCCAAATGTAATGTACTATTATAAGTACATGTATATAATGGATATATATGATGAATGATACATATAAATGTTGAATCTAATTCTGTAATTAAAATATACATATCTCTCATTTAGTTTTAATTCCATTAATATGACATAGAAATGAAAGTAGCGTTCATGCGTACGTACGGCTTACCGTCTTCATGAACGGTGCATTTCATTTCTTACCTCTAAATGATTATGTAATATTATAAATACATGTATATTCTGGATATATATGATATATATGATATCCAAATCAGGAATGTCATTCTGGAATAAAGAACCTTTGACCACACGAACAACATGTAATTGTAAGAAGTCCACTTTCGACTTAAGAACCAAATATCGACAAAACAATCATTATTAACTTAATGATTACATAATGTTTATTACATGGAAATAAGTTATATAAAATGAATAATAAGATTTAAAAAGGTTCTTAATCAAGTAGAAATTAACTCAAGTTTATTATTCAGGAGATTAAAGAATGATCGAGTCAAGTCGGACCCGAGGTAAGGGATCTTACTCCTCTCTTTCTTTTTAAGTACACTCTTTTATGTCATTCCCTCTAAAGATAATATTTCTTGTTATTGGGATGTTATTTTATATTAAACTTACTGTAATTTTTATGTTCATGTGATGAGAGACCATATTCTATCTCATCAATCCATTTTGGATGTTTTGAATGGCGCCGTTAGGCTGCCGAATTTTCGTAAGCGATCTAACCTCTCTCTTTCTTTTTAAGTACTCTCTTTTATGTCACTTCTTTTAAGCTCCTATTTGTTATGTTGGGGGATGTTATTTTATATTCCTCTTTCTATAAACTTTAAGTTAATATGATGAGATACCCAATTTGATCTCATCAATCCATTTTTGTATGTTTTATGTGGCGCCGTTAGGCTGCCGATTTTTCGTAAGGGATTTTTCATCTCACTTTTATTCCCGTGAGATTTATGCTACATTTGCCACAATTTCCATTGAGTGGTGTATGTACTGCCCATTATTATACTCTTTGTGTAATATACTTTCATTTATGAGTATTTAAATCAAGGATTTATTGTCTTTCTTTCATGGGGTGTATGTTTTACAAGATACCCATGTCGGTAAGGGAACCTTTCACCCTCCTCTTTTTTAAAAGACTTCTTTTGTTGGGTCTTTTAATTTACATATTTTTATATTGGGATATGTTATCCTATATCCTTATTGATGTAAATTTTATTTCCAAGTGATGAGATACAATTTTTATCTCTCATCAACTCATTTTGATGTGACGCCGTTAGGCTGTCAAGGGAACTTCTTAACCCAATTTCGATTTCTATGGGTTCAACATGTAGTTATTGAATATTTAATCCTTTGAATATGTGTTAATGAACTTTGATTATTTTACACTTAATATCCACTTATATTTGGTGTATTCATTTGTCACACATAGTTATGCAATTGATTTATCCTTAAACCAAGGATACCGGCTTTTTATGGGACTTCGTCTCAATCTCCTTTCATTGAGGCATATTTCGTTTTATACACAACTTTCTTTTATACGGTGTATAAACCCCTTTGACTTTTACTTTTATACAAAAGGAATCTTTTTCTACGAAGCGTTTTACTAAACGACAAAAAGGAATGTTTTTTTAACGTACGCGGTGACAACGACCTTTTCTGCCGCCGCGAGTATTATTTGGTCTTTGGCTTCCTCAACAAGTTGTTATGTTTTTAAAATGAAATAAATACCATATACTTTTTATGTATTTTGGTATTGAAAATGGTTTTGATAAAGGATTCTATTATGTCAATATATTTATGATATATTGTGATTGAAATGTGGAACTGTTATCATTCCTTTATATTGGTTTTCTGTTTTATGATTTTATATTGGTACTTGGACATTTTAATGGGTGGTTATGTTATAAACCATATGACGGGTGGTTCTGTGAATACCAGGATGGGTGGTTACGTTATAACCTCCAATGCATTGGGTATGGAAGTCGGCCGTATGGCTATTCCATTAAGTATGTATGGAAATTGTCCGTATGGCTATTCTATTAAGTGATATGTGTGGAAGTCGACCGTATGGTTATTCCACTTAAGTATGTTTATGTCCCAAGTTACCTTTATATATGTTATGTGTTCTTAATATGGGTTTTATGGTAATCCTTTGGTTACAAAAAGGTAAGTAATGCTACTTTTTTTTCAGTGAAGAGTTTTTACTACATCATGAAGGTGAAAATTATTACATTGATAAAGTATTCATGGTTTACTTGTTGTTTTGAAAAACTAACAATTTTCATTCTTTGTGTATCCCTTACTAAGCTTCTTATGCTCATCCCAAGTTTTTGAAATGTTTTTCACAGGACTTAGCGTGGAATAGGGTCAAGGATGGGATCAAGGGAAAGTCATGCTACCTAAAACATGGAACTATACATGTTTCTTTTTAAGAGTTTCTATTTTATGGAAATTTAGTAGATTCGACTACTTTGTAATCTTTTGAGATGTAATAGTTATGTCCTAATTCTCTAAAACTCTAAACCTGAAAAGATCCTCAATGTGAATTACTCATTTAATTCAATATTAAGTAAGGTTTAAGGCTGGGGCCTTATAGTTGGTATCAAAGGTCGGTTTAGATAACTTTAGAGGTTAAGGTATTCTTTAAGCATAAGTGACATCACCATAATGGTTAAGATTTCAGAAAGAGTCCTAGTTTAAGATAAAGTGAATGAGTAAGTATATCTTAGTGTTTATCTTACTCAATATTACATGATGGTTTTGTTGATATACTCACACATACCTTTTTGGTTTTAGTAAATGGCTAGATCTAGTAGGCACCAGAGAGAAAAAAGGTTTGAAAGAAACAGTGGTGGTTCCCTGATTAAGATACTAGATAAAATGGGGGATTCAATGAGGAATATCATGTTTGTTCTAAACCAACTATCAAGGAGTCATGATCAACCACTTTAACCTTGGTATGTTCTGTGATGCATCATGTATGAGATGACCAATCGATGGGGAAGTTCAGGTAATAATTATAAAGGTAACCATTAGAGTTTATATAATCCTTACTTTTGAGGTAATTATGGGTTATTATATGATATGATGGAAAATGAAAGGCATGAGATAAACTTGAGGTTAAAATATGTTATGTTTATTTTTGAAGTTTTTATCTCTTTTTGGGGAATGTTTTAAGAATTATATAGTTTTGGAAAAAGGACAACACACAGACCATGTGACAACCCGTCGCGTCGGACAAAGCTGCGGGAATCGAACCCACAACCAAAGTGCGACTGGTATTTATCGCCTACCACTGGACTACGTGAAGTCCCTGGTTATTTTGACTGATTCTTTTTAGTTATATGATTTTATGAATTAAGTGTAAGTTGATTTTGGGTTAATTATGAAAATGATTAACCTATCATGGAGGATATGTGATTAGGATAATTACTTTTCAATACCAGACTTTAGGAGCAACTGATGTTGTTTGGAGAAAAATGTTACGATTTAACTTGGAAGACTATGTGACTAAATCCTTAAAATATTTGGGTTTCAATCTTAGATTGGTTTAATTTGAAGAATTTTATGGAAAAATTGATTATAGAATGGTTCTCGTTGATCTTTGGGTTTTGTTGGACAAATTTTGGAGATTAAGAATAGATTTTCTTTTTATAAAGGGTTATCCTTTTCTGGATTATCTGACCTTGTACTAACCTTTTTGGTTTTGGTTTTGGTTAAAGCCTAAAGACATGGGATGTATATAGTTATATTTGGTGGATTAGGTGATTCTCTAGAAGTTGATTATAGTACTCTTAATGTGAAGAAGTCTCCCTAAATACTCGTCTTTTGGAAAAAAATATGAGTTTGATTAAGGAATCTAGTAAAAGTCGAAAGTCAACATGATAAGTGACTATGTTTCCTTTTGAATAAATTTCTCAATAAAAATTAACTTAAAAAAATCTTTTCTATTAACTTTTCCTACTGGGGAATCGAATACCGTTTAACCCACAACAAGTTTGTGATTTTCTCGTGGTTAACTTTCTCCTAAACATGTTTTCTATCACTCTCCATCCGAACATGACCCTTTGTTTTTTCCTCCATGTCCATATTTTCATACATGGAATCCTTGTATGGGATATCTCAGGTGACCTTTGTACTTATCTTTCATTATTTTAAAGTAATTGTTTTACCGACTCTTCTTCCGATGTGGGACTTTCAAGGATGTTTCCAAGACCAATTTTAAAAATTGCAAGGACGCAATTCCCAAAAGGGGGGAAGGATGTAACACACCAGGTAAATAAAGAATATGATATTTTCTTATTTATACATATTTGTGAAAAAAATATTGATATGACTTTAAAGGGGACGCTATGCTCGATGGCGTACCCAACACGCAAAAACGAGTTTCTTGGGAATCTTACGTTGCACTCTAATAATAAAATAATATTATTTTAAATGGTAGTTAACATGTAGCCGTTATAATGGAGGGAATGAATATAAATAACTAAAATATGATTATATATTTTTTTAATTGTTTTTACATTTATCCAATAAAGGATAGAGGCTTAAAATACGGAAAGAATTCAATTTTAGGCGTATATGCCCTAGTTTTCACTAAAGGTTCACTTATCACCTTTTGATGTTGAACCATCATTAAATATAGTTTTGTTCACTCTTAAACATTCTTTTCGACCAAATTAAACTCTTATTAAGAATCGGGACATCAAAATTTACTTTGTGTAAATTTTTGGTATCTTTCCGATAAGGTTCATTTTTTAATGAATAGTGTAAAATGTTGAATTTTAATTCAAAACATCTTTTTAATATAATTTATTTATATTATTAGATTATCTTTTTAATTGGTTTTAAAGTGAAATTAGAATATATTTTTACCATTAAATCCAATATTGGTCGTTGGAATTAATTTCACTTTGAAATCAGACTTAAACCAGTGTCAATCTTTTGATAATTATTGTTTCATAAAAACACGCTATTTGCTCTGACAGCGGGAATTAATTATTCAATTAATTAATGTGAATTATATGTTTTGAATTTTGTAAAATAGACTTAATTTTTGAATTTTTAATATCAAATACAGCTTAGGTTGAATTTTTGGGATTTTTCTGAAAAACATCAATTTTTGATGAATAGTGACACCACTAAGTGGTACTTATAAAAACTGATTTTTCCGTTTAAATGAAATTTTGCCATCTTTGTGTTTTGATGTTAAAAAATCCTACATACATGGTTTTAATTAATAATTAAAATGTTGTTCAATGCGATAAAAATAATTTTTTGGTGAATAGTAACTTATTAAGTTTTTAATCGCGATTAGAGGTAATTAGTGTAGTTTAAGTTAAAATAATGTTTTAATAATATGAAATGAACTTGACACATGTCCTACCCTCATTGGTTGTGTCATTTCCGACCAAGACAAGCCATGGGTCAACTTGGGGACCCGATGGAGCCACTTTGGTTGGGAAATGACATAAATAACTTTTTATTTAATGTAAAGGTAAAAATGACACAAACATCATATGTTTTACGAAAACAATTTTTACATGGGGTTATAAAGATCAGATTTTTGATTATAAATAATCATTTGAAAGATAAAAATATTTCATAAATCATAGTATTTGTTTTATAATTTTTAGACACTAAATAAATTAAATTATTTATGACATCATGATGATGCATTGATGACCTCATTATTTAACGATTTAAATAAAATGGAAAGATAATGTAAAATATATGAACTAAACATGTCCAAACCTTATTGGATGGGTGGATTTAGAACCCTTAACACCTTATCCACGAATTATATCAATGTGGGACCTTTTGAATCCGAAAATCTTTTTCAAATAAAGTAATATTTCTTTACTTTCCAAAAGTTCCCCTTCTCTCCTCTTATAAAAGGCCCCCACCTCTACCTCATTTCACACACTCCTCAAGCCTTTGGCTCGGCCAACCCCTACCCATTTACTCTCTCCACATCCCTCTCCTCATCCTAGAGGATTCCCTTTGGGAATAATCCTTTCAACGGAAGCCTTTAGGCTCAAATCAAAAGGAGTTACACTTTTAAAGGTAATTAATTCTCTCATGTTCATTTGTTTTATTTTGCTTCTCCAACCCCCTAAACTATTTTTATTTACTTATTTTTTAACAACACCAGTATATTCAGTATACTATGATGTTTTTATAAGATTTATTCGAGCTACACTCTCACACAACTACATCAAATTGTTAAAGAACATACGGTTTCCGTGGATGGCGAAATTCTACCTCCCGAAACGATGATTGTTCAATACTCATTTAACACCTTCAAAGGTGGCCATTATGATGTCAATATTTTTATATATGATAAATAATATGTTTATGTTTTAATTATGATTCTTTATTTTTAATTTTTGTCTTACCTTTATGGCTTCCATTATGGGTATACGCGATATCTTCATTTTAAGAAGTGCGGACTACCGCCCCCTCAAAGTGATGTGATTCGTTAATGCCATATGTAGGACGTATAAAGGATGGATTTAATGTTATTATATATGATGTTATTCTGGAATTATTATATACCTCTATATCATTATTATTTCTTTCCATTAAAGCATGATATATAAATGAAAGTAGCGTTCATGCGTACATACGACTTACCGTCTCCATGAACGGTGCATTTCATTTCTTATCCCCAAATGTAATGTACTATTATAAGTACATGTATATAATGGATACATATGATGAATTATACATCTAAATGATGAATATAATTCTGTAATTAAAATATACATACCTCTCATTTAGTTTTAATTCCATTAATATGACAAAGAAATGAAAGTAGCGTTCATGCGTACGTACGACTTACCGTCTCCATGAACGGTGCATTTCATTTATTACCTCTAAATGATTATGTAATATTATAAATAAATGTATATGCTGGATATATATGATATATATGATATCCAAATCAGGAATGTCATTCTAGATATAAATAACCTTTGACCACACGAACAACATGTAATTGTAAGAAGTCCACTTTCGACTTAAGAACCAAATATCGACAAAACAATCATTATTAACTTAATGATTACATAATGTTTATAACATGGAAATAAGTGATATAAAAGGAATAATAAGATTTAAAAAGGTTCTTAATCAAGTAGAAATTAACTCAAGTTTATTATTCAGGAGATTAAAGAATGATCGAGTCAAGTCGGACCCGAGGTAAGGGATCTTACTCCTCTCTTTCTTTTTAAGTACACTCTTTTATGTCATTCCCTATAAAGCTAATATTTCTTGTTATTGGGATGTTATTTTATATTAAACTTACTGTAATTTTTATTTTCATGTGATGAGAGACCCTATTCTATCTCATCAATCCATTTTGGATGTTTTGAATGGCGCCGTTAGGCTGCCGAATTTTCGTAAGCGATCTAACCTCTCTCTTTCTTTTTAAGTACTCTCTTTTATGTCACTTTTTTTAAGCTCCTATTTGTTATGTTGGGGGATGTTATTTTATATTCCTCTTTCTATAAACTTTAAGTTAATATGATGAGATACCCAATTTGATCTCATCAATCCATTTTTGTATGTTTTATGTGGCGCCGTTAGGCTGCCGATTTTTCGTAAGGGATTTTTCATCTCACTTTTATTCCCGTGAGATTTATGCTACATTTGCCACAATTTCCTTTGAGTGGTGTATGTACTTCCCATTATTATACTCTTTGTGTAATATACTTTCATTTATGAGTATTTAAATCAAGGATTTATTGTCTTTCTTTCATGGGGTGTATATTTTACAAGATACCCATGTCGGTAAGGGAACCTTTCACCCTCCTCTTTTTTAAAAGACTTCTTTTGTTGGGTCTTTTAATTTACATATTTTTATATTGGGATATGTTCTCCTATATCCTTATTGATGTAAATTTTATTTCCAAGTGATGAGATACAATTTTTATCTCTCATCAACTCATTTTGATGTGACGCCGTTAGGCTGTCAAGGGAACTTCTTAACCCAATTTCGATTTCTATGGGTTCAACATGTAGTTATTGAATATTTAATCCTTTGAATATGTGTGAATGAACTTTGATTATTTTACACTTAATATCCACTTATATTTGGTGTATTCATTTGTCACACATAGTTATGCAATTGATTTATCCTTAAACCAAGGATACCAGCCTTTTATGGGACTTCGTCTCAATATCCTTTCATTGAGGCATATTTCGTTTTATACCCAACTTTCTTTTATACGGTGTATAAACCCCTTTGACTTTTACTTTTATACAAAAGGAATATTTTTCTACGAATCGTTTTACTAAACGACAAAAAGGAATGTTTTTTTAACGTACGCGGTGACACAGACCTTTTCCGCCGCCGCGAGTATTATTTGGTCTTTGGCTTCCTCAACAAGCCGTTATGTTTTTAAAATGAAATATATACCATATAATTTTTATGTATTTTGGTATTGAAAATGGTTTTGATAAAGGATTCTATTATGTCAATATATTTATGATATATTGTGATTGAAATGTGGAAATGTTATCATTCCTTTATATTGGTTTTCTGTTTTATGATTTTATATTGGTACTTGGACATTTTAATGGGTGGTTACGTTATAAACCATATGACGGGTGGTGCCGTGAATACCAGGACGGGTGGTTACGTTATAACCTCCAATGCATTTGGTATGGAAGTCGTCCATATGGATATTCCATTAAGTATGTATGGAAATTGGCCGTATGGCTATTCCATTAAGTGATATGTGTGGAAGTCGGCCGTATGGTGATTCCACTTAAGTATGTTTATGTCCCAAGTTACCTTAATATATGTTATGTGTTCTTAATATGGTTTTTATGGTAATCCTTTGGTTACAAAAAGGTAAGTAATGATACTTTTTTTTTCAGTGAAGAGTTTTTACTACTTCATGAAGGTGAAAAGTATTACATTGATAAAGTATTCATGGTTTAATTGTTGTTTTGAAAAACTAACAGTTTTCATTCTTTGTGTATCCCTTACTGAGCTTCTTATGCTCATCCCATGGTTTTGAAATGATTTTCACAGGACATAGCATGGAATAGGTTCAAGGATGGGATCAAGGGAAAGTCATTCTACCTAAAACATGGAACTATAAATGTTTCTTTTTAAGAGTTTTTATTTTATGGAAATTTAGTAGAAGCGACTACTTTGTAATCTTTTGAGATGTAATAGTTATGTCCTAATTCTATAAAACTCTAAACCTGAAAAGATACTCAATGTGAATTAATCATTTAATTCAATATTAAGTAAGGTTTAGGGCTGGGGCCTTATAAAGGATCTTGAGGTAGGTGGTATAATTGTAAATTTCTATAGTATTGATCTTATTTGTGGGTATTTAGTTGTCAAATTTCAATTCCCATGTCAGTAAATTTCATTCTAGGTTGAATTAATTAATTGATTGGTTAATGGAATTATGGAATCGATAGAATAATGTGTTTATGAAATTGATTTATTACTGGTATTATTAGATAATATATTAATGGGATTATGAAATTTATGGAGACCTATGGGGTGTACCGATATGATTTAAATGAATATTTATAAATTATTCATGGTTGTCAAATGAATATATGAATTGGGTTGAACAATGATTTAAGGAAAAGGTTGATATGTAATTTGAGAATGTGAAACTATGAGATGAGAAATTTTTGGTTAAGTTTTAGGATATGGAATTCTACTATAACTACCCTCGGTGTTCCATACTACTGCTATAGGCCCCTAATATATATATAAATATATATATATATATATATATATTGCCTGTGATCACTGAGTTGTGGGACTAGGGTAACTGCTCCAAATACCCACATGGTGCGAGACTACTACTCTAGGCCCCCATTGTATTAATTTGATTTGGAATAAAATGATTAATAAAAACCATTATAGAATTAATTCTGATATCCCTTGGTGGATGGTTCAAAATCTGACCAAATCTAAAGCCAATATAGTGTGTTCAGATGTCACCAAAAAACCATGGATTTAGATGGTTAGTTAAAGACTTATTTAATGTAAAAAATATTTAATTTAGATTTTTTAATTTTTTATTTATATAACAGACATAACTATAATAGAATGGATATTGTTTTAGATGCCATTGGTGGTGTCCTACCGATTTGTACTCACACCCAACTTGGGATGTATAAAATTCAAGTTTACAGGACATGATAATTGGAAAAGGCCTATGTTACATGGATGAGTTGGGATGTATCATGGATTGGGGATCTATACATGATTTTGGGACTCTCTTTGGAGTTTTAGTGTCTTTATTTTGGCTTTCATTTGATACTTTTCACATACACGGTATGAAATATTAAATATTTTTGTTTTGAATATTTCTTTCATATTTTGGTATCATATTGAGATGTTAGTATTTATTATTATGGTATCATTTTGGTTGTTAAATATTAATGTTCAGTTGTTGTTTATTTATTTCCACTGTTGTGATGCTTTGAAAAAGAGGGTATAGTCTCCCCATGACATATATATTAGAACAATGTTTCTTTTTGACTGCCTCTGGCATACAGGGAGGAGCACCTAAGGTCATATAACCAACTGCCTTGTGGAATCGACATGTCTCACCTGAGGAGGGATGTTAAAATGGATTTGGAAGGAAAATATTTAGAAAAATATCATTTAATCATTTAATATGAGGTTTTAAGTTAAAGGATCCCTTACCTTTAGTTTTATTTGTCACATACATTATTTATATACTTTTATAATAGAATTTAATCAATTATTTAATTTATTAATAAAATTTTCCAAGTTTAATACCTTATCATTAAAATGATTATTTTATTTATTTTAATGAAATATTTAATTACTAAATTGGTTAAGTCCAAGTTGGGTGTTTGGAGGATGTTCGGTTTATAATTTCAAAACAAAATTGGTATGTTGATTGTGGTCAAATAAATCATTATTTCATCATCTACAAAATAATAATCCTATAATTATTTTTAGTTTTATACATTAATTATACTTTTGAAACCATAAATGATAAAAAAAATTTAAAATTAATTATGTTACAACCATTGTGATAATAGGTTGTATATATGCATAAAAAACACTTCCATTTTTCAAAAAGCATGAAGACAATATGGTGAGTATCATGTTATATTTATATAATTATTATAATATCATAATTATAAAATTAAATATTTAAATACCCTTATATATATTAGCCATGTGAGGTAGTGATGAATAAAGAATCACTTCACTTCATAGAGGTTTTAATCCACACGTATGCATGAATGATGTTCGAATTTTTCAATTGGTGGAATAATAAAAAATATGTTACCTATAATAATTCATAATGATAATTATGTACTTAATATAATAAACATAATTTAAATATTTTTATATAAATATCTATGAGATGGTCCTTTGGAAAATGAATTATATCATTTTACGATGAGGTAGTTCGCTGTACATACGAATGATGGTTTTTTTCCATTAAATGAAGAAGGAGATGTGTTAAAGTTAACTAATAAACAATATAACATATATTTATGTGTTTTATACTTATTTTTTATATCAAAATGGTCCTATTATTTTTTAATATGGTAGAAGAGTACATAAAATTAAATCATTCGGTTAAAAAATATATGTCACGACCTGCCTTCATCAAGACGAGGGAAGGGACAAAGGATTGCCAAACCCTACCTTCCTCAAGTTAAAGGATATATAATGACACCAAGAACCACCTTCAAAGGCCCCAGATTGGTGACTAGAAAGAAGGGTATATAATCACATGTAATATGGAAGGTATTACCCTTTTTATTTAGTAGGATCAGAAGATGAGATAGTAAATCTCAAATAACACCAAAACTGAAAGTAAAAGTAAAGACAAAACAATCCATTCCCATATGAATGATCCAATTATAAGTGCTAAAAAATACATAAAAATCAAAAGGGAATTACCAAAAGAAAAGAAAAGAAATGTCAATGGTCCCAATGTCCAAGATAATGATGCCCTGAACAGTTCTTGAAGTCCTCCTAGAAACCTGAATCCAGTTTTATATATGTAGGGTGAGTATATAGGTATACCTAGTGGAGAAAACCAAACTCTCTAGTGCACAAGTGGGGGGCATTATAATGCCCCGTGAGAAAAGAAGATAACCAAAACACATAGTAAGGAAAATAACCGCACAGCCATCACCAAGGCACACTCCCCAAATAACACAAGTCTAGTAAAGTAGTAGTAATAACAGATCGATGTTTGGGTACGCTGCACCACTTTCCCACTGGTTATTGAAGACATCCTATGTGCCAGACCCTCCCTCCATTCTCACTATAGTCCCATTTCCATACCCCACCCACACAAATCTGGGCTACCAAAACCACACATCCCGCCCGAAAACACTTCGGACACAACAACCACACGTAACCATGCCCATAGACACCTGTACTATAATAACTACCACCATGTCTGTTGACACCTGGGCCAGAACAACTACTTCCATGCCTGAAGACACCTTGACCTCATCTTGAATACACTTGGGAAACAACCTATACACACACGCCTGAGCCAACCACCACAACGTACCCTGCCCATAGAATCTTGGGCTAAAATGGACCTCAGGCCATCACAGCCTCCCTGAGGAGTCTTGGGCTACTTGATAAAGGGACCAGAAAAGAAACTAATAACCATCCACTCATAGGACTATTGGAAAAAACACCCTCCCACATTAAATGGGGGTGTTTGGCATGAAGTTATTAACTTGGGTGGGGTTCGAATAAGAAACATAATAACTAAATTATACAAATAGGTAAACAAGAACTCATCCCAACCTTGGGGTTCCAAAACCTGCCCATACACAAACACACTCGATACTATGTTTTCATACAAAATCACATCAACCACAACCAGAGCACAACTCATTCATGGGAAAAAATTCCCCATTAAACCCATTCTTTTTATCACATTCAAGTGGTTCCATTTAAAGTAAAACTCCACGAATGAGAAACTAACAGGCATAGCCACATTACAAGGGAGGAAAAATTTCCATGAGGATTATTAAGTATTCACACCCAGTTCTCTTGCAAAGTCACAACAACAGAAAGGATTCGTGTGATCCATAGAACTAATGGAACCAAAACAATCCCCAACATACAGCCTCACATGACACTAAAATAAAAAAACTAACGACTAAAAAATAGGGGAACCCATCCCCATCCATTTCACTTCACGAGAATCAAGAAGAACAACCTTACACATCACTATAACAGTGAAATGAAGTTCTTAGATTTTAAACACGCCATTCATTTAGTTCCATCATTCTGTTTGGTTAACTAGGGTGTCCATACACAGATTCCTATTCACTGGGAATCCATTTAATCAACCGAGGTTACATGATTAACTAGTTTCCAAGTCATGTCCATTCAATCATATAATTATCCCGAATGATAGAGGTTCATTAGTGTGTAAGAAAAGACCACCAATAGACTTGACTTATAGTGGACGTAAGGCCATACAATTCTCAACATATAAGCATGGGTAAAATTGTACAACAACATCATAAAACACACCCCCTCATTCTTTAAAATATATTTATTATATTTATTAAGGTTTGGATTCATCCATCCCTAAAGGAAACATGATTAAAAACACCCTCCATAATACACAGTAAAGGGAGATGAAGGAAAACACTACTTGGATGATCAACGATAAATGTTTTTCTCCACGTGCCAAGAATTGGGGATGCATCACTTGTAGGGGAGGAACTTAGAGGACCCCAAGAGAGAGAAGGAAAGGCACCAACATAGGCGCACCCCTAACCTCAGGAAGGGGGACTCCAAATGCAATAAGGAAAGGAAATAGAACATCCATGAATAATAAGAAGAAAGAATCCCTGTGGGATAAAAGGCGAGATCCTGGAGTTACAAGGTATAAAATATTGAATGGATTTAATGGAATATTTTGGTTTTACCATGCAGTTGGATGGTTACACATGATGGAATTAATTTTTCTTTAATATTTTCCATAGGATAGGTGGCCATACTAACTGTGAGTTAAAGGATTTCCTTTAAACTACTGGAAAGTACGGGAAAAGGGATGTGACACAATGAAAAATCCACATGTTTTGGTAAGTCAAGGATCTCCTAGCTCTTGAGTGATTTTAGATTCATTTATGGGAATTAAATGGATTTGAAAGGGGTATTAAAGTTCTTTTATGTCAAAAAATACATTGTGGGGGTAGAATTGGAAAAAAGTCAAAAACTGGAAAAAGAAACAATGGGTGGGACACCATTTAGTGAGACACCATAATAATGCCATGGTTATGGTGAGATCGTCATAGTTCCACCATCACGGTGCCACCATCACAGTGCCACCCTCACAATGCCACCATCACGGTGCCACCAAAATAGTGCCACCATAACAGTACCACCGGTATGGTGGAACACCATATACGGTGCCACAGTTTTGTTGAGTGACCATGACGGTGTGACCGCTACGTTTCCATGATCATGTTCCCGCTTTGACTGATGCGACCATCATGGTGCTACAATGACCGATACCACCATTTTTGTGGAACCATTTGATGGGACCAAGTTTTTGGCAAACTCATTAATGTCTCACTGTCTGGGCTATTACACTATACCAATTTTTCAAACAATCTCATTTTATTTACACCATAAGCCCTATATGGTTGGTTTTATAGCCATGATAATCCCCATAGGATATGGAGGAGGATTTTCTAAAAGAATTTGGATACCTAATTTCTAAAATAATAGTTTTTAAAGTCTATATAGGAGAGGGGATGATTTGTCTTTTTATAATCGGGAGAGAGTACAAACATTTAAATTTTCAGAATATTAAAATGTAAAACTTATTAATCAAGAAAAATGGATAATAAATTTAGACATTGAAAAATATTATATGAAATATGTTCAAAATATGGACATAAAATTGTGTTTAGACAGATTTTTATGTAATTTTTTCCATTATCAGAATATTTTTACCCCCTGATAAACATGTTTTAACAATAAAAATTGTAACTAATTTTTCATATTAATTAATATTCATTATGATCAAAATTTAAGTTGAAATTATTACCTAATATTAATTATTATGGAAAAAATAAGGAATATTCTAATAAAATTCAATTTATAGAATTTGGTAGAATTTAATTAATAATTAAATCAGAAAAACATGATGAAAATTAGTTTTCAAGAAAAAATTTCTTCTTAAGTATAATTCTTTTATTCCAAAATAGAGAATAAAGTTGATTCTAATGAACTTATTTGGATTATTAATATTATAAATTAATTAATTTAACTTTTAAAAAATAAAAGTATGGAACTTTGAAAGAATTTGAAATGAAGAGACGAATTTCAATTCAATAAATAAATTATTATTTGGATAATGAAATTATTACCAATGTTGTTGTATTTGAATTAAATATCTATATATTACATAACCTGAGGAGGAAGATAAATTAAATGATAAAATAGAAAAACTAAAAAATAATGATTCTGGAATAATTTTATAGGTTTTTTGAGCTAAAATCATGGTAAAGGAGAATGATGAAATTATTTATGGTTTGATAAACATTTAGGATAAAAGAGATAAAATAATAAAATATATTTAAGAAGTGGTTATATAAATTAATGTAAATATATATGATCAATTACAAGTGATGATTCCAAAAATCTCCTTGGGTAGTTGGGTTATATGGACTGTTGAGAAGTTTATGAAGAGATGTGAAGACACTTTGGATAATATTGGGGATTAAGATAATTATAAAATATTTTATCATTATGTAAAACAATGTGTGGATTTTGATGAAATAAATCTATCATGAAGAATGTATATGAACAAACTGCAAATCATTATAGGATGGTTGATTTTATAGTCCTAAAATTCTACTAAATATATAATTAATACACATAATAATAAAACTTAAAATAGTTTTTAGGATTATAAAATATGTTATATAAATAAAACATGTCTTCCATAGAATAGAGTTACTTTAAGGAATAAAAAAGAAGAAATACAAGAATAATTCAATTGTATAAGTATATTTATGTTGGATATAATTTTTGGAGAAGTGGTTCCACAACCAAAGTCTTTTATTAATTATCATGAATGTAACATGATGTAATAATGGAGACTTAATAAAGTATTATTAAAAAGATAGATGGGCCTTTAATACATCATTTTTTATTTGGGAATGATATATTTGTAAAAAAATGATATGAGAATTATGGAAGAATTATTTGTTAATGATCCAAGTTACCAAATCATATGAATAAGTCTATTGAGTGAATATAGTCATGATATAAGTTTTTCAAAGAAAAATTATTTTTCTAAAGAATAATACAATGAAATTTGGATGTCAGGAAAATGATAAAGGGGTGTATAGACCTTATCAATGGAGAAGACCATGTGTTCCTTCTTACCAAAGTGGATGTGAATAAGTTTGTAACGTAAGCTAAATTTTAATATTAACTAAAAGTAATTTGTGTAATTAGTACTTTGTGATGGAATATGTGATATACTTTGGATAACATGTGATCATACTCCCATATATTATCTTTCAAAAAATGAAAACATTGTTCAGGAATCATGAAAGTCAAATGATAAGAAGTTAGAAAGGGTGTATAAATTTGTTAATGATGATGTTTATAGTAAAATATCAAAATGGTAACTTAATGGGAAGTGGTTCTATATAATATTAGTTGGTTATTACATAAATATGGAATGACTGGTAAAAATATTTAATAAATCCTTAGTGTTTACTGTCATTACAAACAAAAAATGGATATTACAAAACTTTATTTAGATGAACTTCCTAATATTATTTAATAAAATATGGTATAAAATTAAAAAATATTAAAGTAGTGTATTATTTCATGAAGTATTAGACATGGAATAATGTTTTTAGTAATAAAAGTCAATAAAATATATTTTTTAGAGGTGAAAAATGATAATTAATAACATGGATAGAACTATTATCATTGAAAAAGGCCCTTAAAATCCTAATTTTTTTTATTTTTTAAAATCAAAATTATCATTGAGTACAATCTTAAATAATATTAGAAGTACAAAACCAAAACCAATTTAAATACTTGATTAATACCACAAAGCACAAGGAAATTCAAAACTATAATTTCAAACAACACCATATATTGGGCATAGTGTTCCCTCATTTCCCCAAGCTTCAAGTACAAGACCCACAACCATTGGTCACCTTGAGCCCAATCCCATAACATGATGAAATTTCAAACCATAACACACTACACATTACATCACAATGAAGAAATAAAGACCATCACTTGGCACTTCCATCTACTCAGATCATCATTGAAATCATTTACTAGTTTTCATAACACTGGCCTCGTACCCTTGTACAATCTCTCTATACCACCATTTTTCGCTAAAATAGATTCCACCACATCAAACACACTATCTCCAATAACGAGAAGCCCCATGAAAACCATTATATATTATTAAATAAATTAAAAAGTAGAGAAGAAATACCAATGGAAGTATGCAATAAAACCTAAGAAAGAAATAAAGAATCAGTAATATAAGGATCCCCATATATTTATAGATGAAAAGGATATAATATAGTTAATAAAAAATAATAAAAATACTATAAGTCACCAAAATAAATAATGAATAAGACAAGAATAAATGAAATTAAACTCAAAAGAAAAAAATCACCTTACACTACCTCCATAATGGAACCCACCCAACAACCATAATCCTATTGAGATAAGGTAAAAAATACAATAATTCATGGGGGTGGTAGGGTCTCCACTGAGTCTTAATGAATTCCACCATATATGGACTCTTACTAAACACTACAATGCAATTTCCACTATAATATTTCCACCAAACAAAGAAGAAATAAAAAATCCACTAATGGGTCATGTAGGGAAAAATATATTATAGTGGGAAGGATTAGTGAAATTTTAAAAGTGAAATGTAGAGGCAAAGGGATGATAAAAAAATACAAAACATAAAAAAATAATAAATGTTAAAACAAAGGTAGATATAAATTTCCCACAAAATCAACAATAAGAGAGCATATCATCATGAATTATTATGAATAAAAGGAAATTCCAAAACCAAGAGGATAACCACCATGTGAGAGAGAGGGAGAAGAATTAAGGGGAAAGGGTACATCCCATTTAGAAAGACACACTGAAGGTTTTTTGGATAATAGTGGTCATGATTTTAGTTTGCATCCCAAATCAGATATGTTATGTTTTATTATTGATAAAATCCATTATAATATGTGGTATTGGATGAATACTTCATTAAATAAAATTGAATTATTTGGAAGAAATTGTTTTATACAAATCAAAGAGAAGATCTATTTGACGTTTAAATATTGAGTTGATATATTAATTTTAATATAATACTTATTAATGATCAATTTTTATATATTATTCAAAATTAATCTTGTAATAATTATTTTAATTCATGATATATTTGTTTTATAAAAAAATTGAAATCAAAATAGTTAGGAAATTAAGGACGAATGAGTTATAAAATTGTGATGCTGATGGGGACAGTATGTGGATTCTATTTGTTCAAATGAAATCACTAATACTAAGAATAATAGACCATGATTCTATTAGAATGGAAATAATTAAGTAGAGTAAAGATTTATAAAAAATATTCTATTAGTAATATGATAATACTTGTGTGATCTCAAAGGATTGAAAAAATATAATAAAAAACTATTTTTTTCCCAAGTAGGTTTTAAGAATTTTCATGTGTCTAATTAGGATGATAGTTGGAAAAAAGATATAAATGAAGAGAGTAGTAATGAAATTGAGAACAATTATATATAGGATATTTATTTGAAGAGACAAAAAAACCATTAGTGAGAATTGGGTTTTTAGACGTATAAAATGGATAAGGAATGGTGATTGAAAAAAATAGTGATTCCTATGTAAAGGGGAAACCATAATTGAAGGAATTAAAAAGGATGAAACATTTTCTCTGAGTGTAATATTATGAATATTTTTATTATTTATATATATAGTGATATAATATATGTTGAAGTTATTACAAATGAATATAAATTATTCATTATTATAGTTTTTATAATAAATAACACATATCTATTAAATAGACATATGGATTTTACATACTTAAAAATGAAAACAATGTGTATCTATTGGGGAAGGAACTTTGTGGGTTAATGAAAGAACCAAATGATTTGTATTTTTTGGATTGATTGATTTATAAAGAATATGGGATTCAATTATATAATCTTTAATAATAATATGTTTTTGAAAAATTCATATGATCAATGATAATTGTTTATGAAATATGAAAAAAATCATATTTGGAAGTTTGAATGATGCTCGATGAAATGGATATTATGAAATTATGAGGAGTGAATTAAAAATTGTATTGATTTGGGAATTAAAATATTTCCATAGTTTATAGGTCATATGTGAAAATATTTAGACTATATAATCATAATATAATTACTTTAATATAGTAATATCTATATTTTTTATTTTTTGTAACAAAGTAGAGACAATATTGTCTTCTACCCTACAAATTTATAAATGGATGACAAATGAATGATGGTCAAAATTATAGTGTATTGGAAAATCACTATAAGTATATTATACGTGAAAAAGTATAGAAAATGTGGTTGAAACATTTCCTTAGGAGATGTATGATTTTAAAGTTAAATAAAGAGACATGGTTGTGGTGAAAAGGATGCCTTGTTATCTTAATGGCACAAATGATTAAGGATTTTTCCATTAAGGGACAAAATATGAAGAGTTATTGGGATTTATTAAAGTAAATTTCTACTAAATGATGGATGATAGAAATTTAAAATTATATGGTTCATTATTTCATCAATTTTTATATATTTTTTAACAAATAAAGGGGTATGATTTCAAATTAGTAAAAAAAGTAGAAGAAGAATATATTACCACACCTAAAGATCTTATGAAACATTTTTCGACCAATACAAAACATGAGAACAATACAATTGATATTTTTTCCTTTAGAAATTGAATGTGATAATTATAGTGTGATTTTTAAAAAAAACCTAGTTCATTATTTGGGGACAATTTATACTAATACCAATCATCACTTTTTTAAGGAGAATGTAATGACCCTGGATTTAAATTTAAACTTCTATATTATGAATATATACGTGTTTATAATAGAGTAATATAGATCATAAGAAAAAAAAACCCTAATAATTAATTTGGAACATAATATAATTATAATATTACATATGGGATAAAAGTCTATCTTGTAGATATATTTCATTCTTTAAAATAAATATTGAAAAAAAATTATTTCATTTAAATAATTTATATCTGAAAATATTTCTTATCAATTATATAAGGTGAATAATTTAAATTACCTTAAATTTTTTGATTCAAAAAGTGAAAATAATCTATGCACTTTTTTATATATAAATTGATTTTTTGATGAAATAATACAATTTATGTCAAAATGGTGACATTAATCAATATATTAGTGACACATTGAATTTTTTAATCATATATATATATTCAAGGAATAATTTTATTCCTTATAAATATATTATATTAAATTTATAAAATATAATTTAGACCTAATAAAACAAAATTAATATTATAATTTTTATTAATAATGTTTGTGATGTTTTATTTTAATTAAAAATTATTTTGGTCTTGGATTGAAACGAAACATAACATTTAACTATTTTATAATAAACCAATTTATGTCGTAAAAATTAAAATCATTAACAATATTATTCAACAGTTAAATTTTAATATTGAAATGAACTCTTTTAAAGAAATAGTTTTTACACATCATGTCTTCTAATACTAATATTAATTTCACTAATCCTTAATTTTTATTATGAAACGATTACCATATTTTAAATAACAACATTAAAAATATTTAATTATTTTAATTTAAAAATTTATATTAATGTTAGTTTTAATTTTGAAAGTGGATTTTCCACAATAAGGATAAATTAAGAAAAACTTTGTTTAACATAGGGAATGTGGTTAAAATATGTGAAATTTGTTTACTGGATTTTTGTGCGAGGGATAACCTTATTTCTTTCCCCACACCTTTATTAGCCATTTTGGATTATTTGGTGTTGAATATCGGAGTGATGTTATTGAGAAATAATGATTTTTTCAAAAAAGTTACATTTTCTTCACTTATAAAAGGAGTTGAAATCATCCCCGTTTATCCACGTATTCCATGACTATATCTCAACCCAAACTCAGGCTATGTCTCTTATTGAACCCTTAGTTTCCCCAAAATTCTGAGCTAAGGATCCATATAGAGTTACCCAAAAAAGAAGATCCAAATGTGATGTAATACTCTCAACCGAAATTTTCTACCTATTTTCTTCTTTTACAGAACTAAAATACTATCAATCCATTAATATAGTAGCTCTGAAATCACATTTCATGAGTTGTGGATAAAATAATAAAATTAACATAACCGCCTTTGATACCAATAAATGTGACCCTATTTATAAAATCAAAAACATAAAACATCAAAAGGAAATATGGGATCACTGACATACCGAATTACGTTTTAGTTTTATAGTTTTGGAGAATTAGGAAATGATCTTACATTACAATAGACATGTCTTTAATTGATCAGTACTCGCACTATACCCAAATTTTCTTTTCCCATATTAAGTCTTCATAATTTTTTTTACTTATCCTTAAACGAAGTATAAGAAATTTAAAAATGTGGGATAATCCCAAAAAGATCAGTAAGGGACATATATAATATTAACTAAACCCTGTATTTCTTTTAAAAACCATGAAATCATAAAAGATAGTTTTCCTTTAACATAATAAACATTTTACTCTAATAATCAATTACTTGCACAGGAAATCAGATTCCTTGTTTGATGTTTTTTATAAAACAATTTATATGAAAACATAAAGTAAAAAACAAAATCATAAAGGTTTATTAGAAAACATTTGAAACCATGAATTTTTTTTCATAAAATAATACATTTTTATCCAAAAGGGTGTAATCATTCCTCTAAAATAAATAATGTCTAGATTTCATTTTGAAACCAAATGATTTCCATGGAATATCATTAAAAATAACAAAAAATCCAAGTAGGTAACATGAGGCATAATTTTTATATCACTCTTTAAATAACTCTTAAAAATGAAAAAACCCATCCAATTCATTGGAGGACTATATCAAGCTAACATATCCTTTGTTTATAATGAAACCACTGATCCATGGTATGCAATGGAACCACTAATCCTTGGTTTATAACAGAACCAACTGTCCTTAGATTATTATAAAACCACCCACCCTTAGTTTATAACAAAACCACTCTTCATCATAAACAATTTCCAAGATCCATAATATAATCATTACATGTGAAATAATTCATTTTCACCATTACACTTATAAAAAATATTCTCTTCATCCATAAGAAAAACTTATTGATATCAAAATGTGAAATCCATTTCAAAAAATTTTATAATACATAAAAAAATTGGAAAAGGATTTTTTTATTTTAATAAAACATTAAATGGAAGATATAATTCAAATATATATTATATTGATGGGAGACACCACTAATACAAACATATGTTAAAATAATACTTTATTTTTGGCTTGTTTGTTAAAGTGTTCTATATAAATAATGTAAAAATATTAATTTTTAAAATATTTTAAATAAATTAAATATTTATATAAAATATCATTTATAATTAATACATAAATAATATTATTTTAATAATATATACATGAAAATAGTATTCATAAAATAAATCATTAAAACATTTAAAATGGGGTTTTAAAGTTAAATTTCCTCTTATATCGAGTTCGACTCACCATGTTCATTATTTACCTTCCAGAAAAAACTATTTTTATTATTTAATTTCTAATGATTTTTTTCATTTTTATTATTACTTTTATTTTATTTATTACCATTTTATATATAATTATTTATTCAATTATGTTCACGTTGGATGTTTTGACGATGTTTGTCTCATATGTCTAAAAATGGCTTCAGTAAGTCAATTCTGGTAGAAGTGTTGATTATTAAATAATATAGAGATTAATAATAATTACATAATTTTCATTTTTATTGATCAATTATACTTTTAAAACCAACTAGGAATAATGGTTATGAAAAATGAACTATGCTATAATCATAGAAAGGATAGACCGTATGTACGTATGAATAACATTTCACTGTTTCAACTATAATGATGCATAGAAAGTAATTATTATTTTATATTTATATTATTATTATAAATATAGTATATTATCTTGAAATACTGTTATATATTTTATCCATGGAATGTGGTTATGAAAAACGAATCATATTAGTTCGTATTTGTGGTAATCCCCACATACACACAAACAATGTTATCATTTTTCATTAGATGGAAAGGTATGAAAATAAATGATATATTATATTTCAATAATGATAAATAAATCTTTAATATCATATATATATATTAAATAAATAATTATCACTATTCATGAGAGGGGGTTATGGAAAATGAATTACATTGGTTCATGAGGCGGTAGTCCACTATACACACAAAGAGTGGTTTCATTCCCCATTTTATTGAATAAGAGATGGATATAGGTAATGAAATAGACATAATAAATTATAATTATATTAAATATATTTTTTATATTATTTAATCACGTATAAATACATTTTAAGGATGTATAATAATAAATAAAAATAAAATATTCAGTTAAAAGCAATTCCCCTTTTTCATAAAGCGTCCTTTGTTTTACACAAAAATCCCTATAAGGATAGAATTATTTCAAAAATAGGACATTTATAATTTGGGGAAAGATGTTTTTAAATTATTTATATAGGTATTTGATGAACTAAATTATTTGGGAATTGTGTATATGAGATGATAGGGGTATACTTTTATAATTGAGGGGAGGGACATTCTAGGAATTTTTTGAACTATTAAAGTAATATAAATTAATTTTCAAATTAAATGGTTCCAGCATGATATAATTATAACATAAGGTGATTATATTGCATAATAATATCATATATTGAGTTTTTTACATTTTTCAGTGATGTTTTAACCCTTATCACTTTCTTTTAACCCCCATTAACCTTTTTGGAAATTACCATGATATTAATGGTTTTTAAAATTTAGGGTGAAAAATGTTACAATAAATGGAAACATGAAAAAAATGGACCATGTTTTATTTTTGAAACTATATATCATTCACTTTGGAAATTATATTATTTTTAATAATTTAAAATAAATTAATAGAATATTGTTTATTATAAAATACCATTAATATCATTTATTGGAAATACATGAAATATTATAAAACAATATGTGTCTAACTCAAGTTGAATGGTTATAAAATTACAAGAATTATAATTTAATTATTATATGGCCTTAATATGATCCAAAAAGAAAATTTTTATAGTTTTAGGTATCATTTTAACAACTAAATTTTTGTTGAACTCATTTGTTTATCAAATTTAACCTTAACTGTAGTTATTCCTTTTTCAATATTAAATGGTAATAATATTACATATAAGGTAAAAATTATAAAATAAATGGTAAAATGATGAAATTTTAGACCATTTAACACCATAATTTACCACTTTAAATATGGAAATATTTTAATAAAACATTATTCAATATAAAATATCATTAACATCATTTATAACACTATTCATTTTGTTTGACTTTAAAGTCGGTATAATAGAAATAGATTTAGAATATAAACATTTCCCACATACCTATAATTTTATATTGATTTATTAAATTTTTGTTAAACTATTACTCTCTGGAAAATATTACTTTTAGATTTTTTACAAACAATTATTTATTTTTCCACTTATTTTAGAAACAATGTGATAGCATTTCATAAGAATATATGGTAATTATTCAATCACTAATAATTTAAAATAAATTAAAATTATAAAAATTAATTCATATTTAAAAAAAATTATAGCCAAAATTAATTTTTTAATCTACGTCACAAAATATTATAGATATTATAAGTAAGAAAGTGACATTTTTTATTTTATCATTTAATTAAATATTATAATTATTAAAATCAAAGATAAATGGAAAATGTCATATTTTCTATGTTTGGAAGAATATAGAAGAAATATATTCATAAAATGGAATTAATGATTTTAAGGAATTTTAAGCCTTATCACATTAGTTTTACCCATGATTAACCCATTTTTCCTTTATTGAGGAAACACAAAATTACTACGGTAATAATTAATATAGACCAAAAAATAAGTTGAAGTTATTTGATATTATTAACTATTTTGATTCAAAATATGGAATTTATTTTTATCATATAAAATTATCAGAAGTGATATAATTTATTTTAAAATTAAACTAACAAAATTCAATGAAAAGAGATTTTTTTAAAAACTGTTTTTTGAAGTATGAATGTTTTTTAACAAATTCAAGTATCATTTTTGTTACTATAAGATTTATTATATTATTTATAGTTAATTGTAACTAATTAAATTCTAAAGATAACCCAAATTATAATTCGTAATTGTATTTACTTCAAAAGAAAAAATAATTTTTAATAAATATATGTATTTTTCAATATTCACTAATAAATCAAATTTTTCAGTAAATTCTAAAAAAATCACCCAAAGGTAAGTTTTACATGATGAATTATAAAATTATACCCCTTTTTTAGAATACGATTTATAAAATTTCGTTAAATTAATTGTAATATTCTCTTAGAAAAATCAATGAAACCCATTTTTTAAGAAAACATATTTTTAAAGAATAAATACCTTTAATAAAAAATTGTGTGCTTATTTTATAAGAATTAATCTATACATTTTTGTTGATTATGAAACTTATATATAATTAATAATGTTTTCAATCCTATTCATTCACGCTAATTTAATAGGTAGTTTGTAGCTATAACATTTAAATATTAATATTTTATGGTCCATTTAATATTAGTGTTTCAAGTTGTATATGCAATAGAACATAGTGTTATTTTAAATCTTCAGATATTACATTCCTCTCACCCATTTTAGAAATTTAATCCTTTCGATTTTATCACGATCTCAGTAACCAATAGTTTCACATATGAAAATACCTTTGTTTAAACCCCACAGTATAAAAAGGGTTAATAAAATATTCTTTTGAATAGAGGGATATGGAAATAAAAAGTTCTTATAGAATAACAAAAAAACATGATTCGAAACCGGATAACATCCGTAATAAGTGAAAATATAGACATGGAGGAAAAATGTATTGTCCAAATAATGAGTGATATTTATAAAGACCATTGATCATAAGATGTTGAATTATCATGATAGTGTTAATGACCATTAAACTATAAATCATAGGGGTGTGAACAAATCACTAATTTATAAAAAATAATAATAAAATAATAATTTATTTAAATATAATTTTCCAAGAGATGAGAAATTTCATTATATAAGGAAATATAATAACCTGATAATTATAATTTCATCTATTAACTGATTCCCACAACAATATTATTTGTTTATCTAAATAATGAGTAGTCATGATGATTTTTTATATACATGAAGTAATAAATTCAACTTCTAATGGATCCAATAATTCTAAAAAAATGATAAAAAGATATGCCTCCTATCATTATACATTAAAATGATCAAAAAAATAGTCAACATAAGATAATTCCAAAATTGAATAAACTATCATATAAAGAAATACATTAGTTTTATTCAGTGGCTCAACAATATCACCAAAATTCCAACACCAATCACTCAATAAATAACTAACATTATATTTTTCCAAAATATTCTTATTCGTGTTGAATCTATAATAATTAGTGATATTTGATGACATATTCTATTGATATTAATTTAAAATTTTTCCCCAATACACATTAGTCAATAATAAAGTAATATTCTTAAAACATATTTGTCTGAATCCAACAATATCTAAAATATACTCATCATTTCCATAAAAAATAATGATTCCCATAAATACCAAATTAAATTATATATACTTCCAAAAGACATTTGAAACTTTATTACATAAATAAAAATCTTATTTGATCAAAAATTATTTATATTTAAATCAATCATAAAATTTCACCAAAATATTATGTTTCTTCAAAAATATTATTAAATTAATAGTCACTAATTAACAATCGAATCATATGGTTATCTATGTGGTTAATCACATATTCTCTACATTTACCTTTTCTACAAATTAAACATAATTAACTCAACATTTGGGATATTATTTCCCCTAATGGTTATTAATATAAATAAAATAATATATATAGAATATAAAATAATCATTCCTCAAATAAACATTTTAATAAAACATATACTAAATATAATGGTGGTATCACCATAAATATCTCCCAAAATACTCGTAATAATTTTAAAATCCTATAACCTAAATCCTTAAAGGGGTGCCAATGACATAGGACTTACGGTCAAAAATAAAATTATAAAATCCTGATCATATACATAACTATTATGTTAACATAATATGAAATCATCAAAATATCTAATGTTATCAAAACCAATCTTTAATACCAACTATAACCTCCAAGAACCTATAATCCTAGATCGATTCTAAAGGAATAATCTTTAAATATATAGATTTGGTACTAATAAATTTGACCCTTTTCAACCATCCCAAACATGAAAAATATAATACAAGCATGTCATAACTTACATGGCCAAGAACCTTTTAGGTTTATAGTTTTAGAGAATTAGTAAAAACTATTACAAAACAATACCCATGTCTTTCTGTGTGAATTATTCCCACTATTCATAGCTTTTCTTTTCCAATATTTAGTAGTTATAATTTTTAATAATTATCCTTAAACCTTGTAATTTTTTTAAAAACATGGAATGAACATAAAAAGTTCAGTGGGGGACATTTATAAGAATAAGGAACCCCATTTGTCCTTTTCTAAAACATGAAATCTTAAAATAGTGTTTTCCATTAACATGATAAACACTAAGCTTTAAAAATAAGTTACTTATAGATTAAATATATATTATAGCCAAAATGTTTTCATAAAATAATTTATTATAAATTAGAAAATAAAACCATAATTATTTGGGCTTATTATAAAATAAGAGATCCCATGATTCATTTTCTTAAAAACATATATTTTTAACCCCAAAATGAGTAATCATTTCTTTAAAACAAATGATTATTAGTTTTCCATTTAAAATAAAACAATTTCCATGAATTAATATAATTAATAAATTAATATTAATGAATGTAACATGTGATATCATTGTTATATCACTATAACAAATTGAATAACCATCCAATTCATTGTAGGGCTATATCGGGCTATATCGGGCTCAGTCGTCCTTGGATTATAACGAACCATCAATCATTGGATTGTAATGGAACCACACATCCCTAGTTTATAATATAACAACCCATCCTTGGTTTATAATGGAGTTACCAATCCTTGTATTATAATAAAACCACTTGTAATAATAAAAAATTCCCCAAAAACATAATTTAATCATAATATATGAAAATATAAATTTTCAACAACATACTTATAAAAAATATTCTTTTCAACAATAATAAAAACATTTATAGATATAAAAATATACACTAAATTAATAATTTTTTATTAAAATAATTAGAAAAAGGTAAATTGGGTTTTTTATTTGAATAAAACATGAATATTTTTAAAGGAATATTAACATCAAATAGTGATTATGGAGGTGGCAGAAACCATTGGTATCGTATATGTTAAAATAAAACAATCCTATTTAATTTTAAAAACATAATTCCTTTTAAATAATGTAAAAATAGTATTTTTAAATAATGTGAATAAAATTAAAAAGTGACATTAAATTTCCTCTATAATTAATAAATATTCTAAATATTTCTTGGAATATAGAAAGTGATGAAAAATATTTAGAAGACAAATCATTAAAACATTTAAAATGATTTTTAAGGTAAAGTGTCCCTTAAAACGAGTCCAAATCATCATGTATATTATTTATATTATGTAATAATAATAAATAAATAACAATAACTTTTAATCATCAATTATAATTTTAAATCCAATCATGAGAAATGGTTATGAAAAATGAACTACGTTATAATTATAGAGACGATAAGCTGTACATTTACACGAGTCAAATTTCTATCATTGAATAAAAATGATGTAGAGAAATAAAGTATCATTTTTTTATTATATAATGATGTTATATATCATGTTATTTCATTAAATTCATTTTTATATATCATCCACGTGATGTGGTTATGAAAAATGAATCAAAAAATCACCATGGATGTGGTAATAATCACAGATGCATGAACAATGTTATCATTTTTCAATGGATGTAATGGAAAAAAATATAAAATATAAAATATTTAAATAATTATTAATATTTCATTAATTTCATATATATTCATTAAATCCATCATTATAACCATCTGTGAGAGGCGATAATGGAAAACAAATTACATCGGTTCATAGGGTGGTATTCCTCCATACAAAAGAATGATGGTTTCATTTACCATTTTATGGAGTATTATATGGATAATATTTATTTATTAGACATAATAATATATTTTTTATGTAATGTACCGATTTTATTTTGTCATATGGGAAAAATAATATTTTACGGTTGTAGAAAAATAAATAAAACTAAAACATTTGGGTAAAAGCTATACCACTTCTTTAGAAATCCTACTATACCTTACACCTTAAGCCCTATAAGGTTGGTATTATTCATAAAATAAGACCTATATATTATGGGTAGGGATATTTTTAATAGATTAGGGTAGGTACTTGTTGAAACAAATGCTTCTTGAAGTGTGGAAATGAGAGGATAAGGGTGACCTTTAATAAGTGAGTAGAGGGGAATTCTTGTAATTTATTAATGTATTAAATTAATATAGTTTTAATTTCAATGTAAAATGGATCCATATTGATATAATAATGATAAAATATTTTAAGTTATCATTATATCCCATAAAATATAACTTTTTCTAGTTTAGGTGATGTTATTACCATAATCTATTTGTTTTAACCCCTATTAACCGTTTTGAATATTATCATGATATCAGTGATATTTACTCATTATGGATCAATAATGTTTCAATAAGAGGATATATGACTCCAAAATTGACCATTGATTAAATCTTGAACCATATATCATTAAAATATGTGAATTAATGATTTTAATAAACATTTAATAATATATAGTTTAGTTTAAAATATCATAAATTTATTATTTGGAAATACATGGAATATTATAAAATAATAGGTGTATAAATAATTAAAAATGTTTCAAAAAATATTAATAATTAAAATATTTTGAGTATATGGTCATAATATATTCAAAAAACCAAATTTTTATCACTTTAGATATCATTTTGAACCATATTTATGGATTTAACTCTTTGTTTAACCAGATTTAACCTTATCTATTGTAATGAATTTTTCAATATTAAAGGGTTATAATGTCACTCATATGAATAAAAATGTATCAAAAATAGAAATTGGATGAAATTTTCATACATTAAAATTATAATTATTCTATTTAAATATTTATATTGTTTAACAAAATATCGTTTAACATAAAATATCAATAAAGTAATTTTTGACACTATTCATTTAGTTTGCCTTTAAATAAAATAAGATCAGAATTTATTTGTAATATAAACCTTTAAAATACCACTAATATGTTTTATTGATCTATAAATTTTTTGTGACACTATAAATCTATAAAAATCATTTATATTTTTTAAAATCATTTACCTTGTTTTATACTACTTTCACAAGCATTTTTTCGGCGTTGTATAAGCATTTAAGGCGATCATTTTATCACTAAAATTTTAAAAAATCAAACAAGATAAAAAAATTCATAAATATTTAAAATAACCCTTTAAAACAAAAAAAAAACAATGTTTAGAACTATAAAAAATTAGTATAGATATTAAAATAATGAAAGTGACATTTTTGTATTTATCTTTTACTTAAATATTATTTAGTGTCCAAATCAAAGATAAATTGAAATAAATGGTCCTATATTCGATGTTTGTATGATTATGGATACAATTTAATCATCCAATGAAATTAAGGAATGTTTTTCAATGAATTTTAAGCTTTATCACATTAGTTTCAATTCTAATTAACATGTTTTTCCATTATTATTGTAACAAATATTTACTATGCCTTTTATTCATACTGAATAGAAATGAAGAAAAAATTGTTAAATAATATTTATTATTATGATTCAAAATATGGAATAGATATTATCAAATTAAATTCACAAAACTTTAATAATTTAATTTAAAATTAAACTATTAAAAAGTGATGAAAATCTATTTTCCAAAAAAATGATCCTTATTATAAAAAAGTATTTATTTAAAATTATAGCATATTATTAAATTAAATAAAATTTATTAGATTACTATTAATTAATGTTAATTATCACAGTTTTATAATTAATCCAAAATATAATGTCACTTTTCAAGTACTTTAAAATAAAAGACCACTTTTTATAAAATATTAGTATTTTATACTATTCATTAGAAAATTAAATGATTTAAAAAACTATAAAAAATTCAGCATAATATATTTTTTGGAATTATGAAACAAAAATTGATTTACTTTTTATCAAATACAATTTATAAAGTTTCAATAAATTATTTATAACATTTAGTCACAAAAAAGAATAAAACCCATTTTTGGAAAAAAATATATTTTTGATGCACAAAATCACTTACTAATTTTTTTTGATTATTTCACAAGAATTAATCAATAAATTTTTATTATATAAGGACAAAATATATATATATATATATACATATTTTATAATTCATCAAATCATATTCATACTTAACCATTTGATAGCAATGTTATAATTATAACCCATAAATATTAATATTTCGTGGTTCATTTAAGATCAATGTTGAATTTTTATACACTCTCTAACATAGTGTTATTTTAAAACCCTAGGATATTAAAATAAAGGTATGATAACACAAAATTTGTTACTATTATTTTGTGTTATTATACAAATGTAATATCTAATTTATACTTTCCTAAAAAATATTTAGAAAAAATTAAAATGAAGTGTGTGTTTACTGTCTACCACATCCATTAACGATATAATTTGTCTTCAAAGACCACCTAAAATTGATGGTTGTATAAATATATTTAATATGTAAAAATTATAGCTTCAAGAATACTAATATAGTTTATTTGTGATATAATAAATTATATATGTGGTAAAAATAATAAAATATTATAGTAACTTTAACTAACACAAACAAACTCTTTATGACACATTTCTTAATTTGGATTTTTTTGGGGTAAACATTGAAATTGTATAAATATTTTCCTAATGGAATAATAATATACATAAATCTCATTAATTATTGAGATCATGAAGTTATTTTATAATAGTTTCTCCATGTTCACTAAACAAAAAGTGAATTGAAATAATTAACTAAATAACTATGAGTAACTAACGTAAGAAAAAAGTATATTAAAAATAAATACCAGGAGATTATACATGGACCTTTGAAAAGTTGATATAGATAAATAAGGATACTGGTTATATTTTTAATGAGATTATTTTAATTATTTAGTAAGTGAACTCCATGTCTAGATCAATTTTGGACATGAGGTATGAGATCTTCCAGACCACCCTTGCTACTTTGGAATTACACCTTCAATTTTTTTTCTCATTTACAGAACCTTAATATAGTTAATTTTACAAAATTATGTATATATGTATCTTAAAAATATACATATTTAAATATTATCTCGCATTATGGGGTTATATATGTTTTAGTTCACTTTAAAATTCTCTCTATTAACTATACATGATTTAGGGGAACTATTCAATTTCACGTCTCATTTCAAGAATCATAGTAAAAATTTTATTAAAACCATTAATATATTCTAAAAAAATTATACATTTATATAGGATTATTCATGTTTAATTTTTTGATTCTTATAAAATAATATTCTTATTCATTATTTGAAATCATCTTAATTTTATAAATCATTACCCAAGTTGTTTATTTTAATTTTTTATCTCCAAAATAAATCACAAGAATTTTTTAAATTATAACTGAATGTTCAACAAATATGTCAATTATTCAACTAAGGATACTAAAAATGATTTAATTAATTATTCTCCTGGGAATCCAAATGATTTATCATTTGGTTATACCTTGAATTATAATTACGAAACTTACTTCCTTATCATGAGTTTGATCATGCTTATGATTTCTGAATGATTTATTTTCATCAAGTGTAATGTATATATATTATTTTATTTCATTTTACTAGTTGGAACACAAATTTATATCCCTTAAATTTATTGGGTAAATATTTATTTATCATGGTATATGATGTAAGGGATTAGGATGTGAACAAAATACAATATGGTACATTACATACTTTATGAAGATAGTCTTGGGAGTGGTTGCTAACAAAGGTTTATGATATCATATTTTGTGTCATTATTAATGTTTTTTATTACATGATCTTATGATATCATTTACTTATGTCATATTTCTAATATTATTATCATCCTCTTTATAACATCATTTTATTCATCTTAGATATCATATTACACTTTATTTTCATGTTTATTCCATTATCATGATTTATAGCTCATTATTTTCCTTATATATTTCCCCAGGGTATCCTATGAATGTTTACAATATCTATCGAAAGTTAAGAGCATTTTTTGGAAATTTAAATAATGATTTTTATATTTATGTTGATGTAATTATGTATCCAATAATCCATAGACAATATACCTGTAGATCCTTGGCATGTATTACTACTAAAGTATGTTATATATCATGAAATATAGAATATTTAAATATTGGGTCACTGTTTTTCGAATCAAAAAAAGGTCAACTTATTTATAGAAATTAGGATGGGAGAACATTTGTGAAAACCATTAGGATAAGTTTAAGGGATAAGAAAATGAATGGAAGAACATAAAAATTTGATAATGTATAAATTGTGTGGGTTTATTAGAAAAAAACCATATATTGATACTAGAAATTGGATGTAGGATCTGAGATAGTTTTTACTAGAGCTAAAAACACTGATGTGGGCATATTGGGTATTAACTCAACTATGACTAATTGTATGATAAAGAGTCCTAATTGCACACCTAGACAAAACCTTCTGGAGTATATGCTTTGGTTAATTTATATCCTCTTTAGAAACCATTATGATGTTTTTAAAAAACTTTTTATGAAATTTAATTTGGTTAGAGAAGCTAATAGTAAAATAACCATTGATAATATAGATTAAAACATTGGGACTCATAATTTAGGTTCTTTACATCATGTATGAGTTACTTCTTATAAGTTTATGGATTTACATCAATAGAGATAATATTTTCATTATTTTTCATAGGTGTTTCAATGATTCAATCCCTAAAAATTAATAAATATTAACTGATTTGAATCAATTTAATATTTTTGTGGAATTCTGGGCTTACTCTTGAAAATTGATTATTTCTAGAAATTTTTCAATTTTATGGATCTTCAATATTTTAAACATATCTTTCAAAATTTTGTTCAAAATTTAGTGAATATTTTTTTACTTTATTTTTTCATAGGAATAATTTTTTTATTTTTTTCCTAGATCCAATTTCACAAACAATGGCCCAAAAAAATAAATCAAGTGGAAAAGGTTTGCTGGATGAGAGAATAAAAGCCATATAATTTATTGAAGTATATCATAGCCTACATAACTCCAATTTTTGTGATTCAAGATGTATTGGAAATTTGAAATTATTTCCTCATAATCAATGTAAATTTATAGAAAAATTTAATCACTAATGAATCTATTTAATACTACAAAAGTAAAGGGAGTTGAGCATTCTCCTTAGACAAAAAAATTATTCATCATCAATTCAAGCATATGTTTTGGTAAAATTATCCAAATTCTCTAATATTTTGTGGGAGAATGTAATATGAATGGGAGAATATGTTTAACAAAAATAAATTACCAGTATTCTGCCATTTGTTATTCTAAATATACTTATACGTTTTGAGGATTGAATATGGTGGGAAAATATTCCACCCTCATGCCTTTAAATATGAGTGTTCAACTCAACTCAAAGTTACTGAAGAAGGTGAAATATGTGATGTGATAGAGTATTAGAGTCTTGAATTTATGCTTATTATCTATTTTTTCCTTTTTAATTTCATTATGAAATAATTTTCCCCTTTATACTCTTTTACCCTTCACATAGAGGGGTAAAACCCTTTAGTGTTCAGTAAAGGGTGAGTTCACTTTTATAATGTCAGTGTCTTGTGATTAAAAGTAAAACTCTTATTTTTATTGAATGATTTATATTTTCAGTGATGTCTAATTATGATAATGTGATTTTATTTTGGGTTTTTGTTTTATTTATTCTATATATCTTTAGTATAAGAACTTTATACTCCCTCTTCCTAGTGCAATTTCTCTCGACCAAGAATATTTCGTTAGATGATGAGTGTATACTGATAATTGGCATATGTTTGGAACTTGTTAATCATTTCAATATTTCAAAGGATCAACAATTATTGATCAAGATTTGCCTTACTTGTTAGAGAATTGTTTATGAACTTCAATGAACATAAGAGTGGGTTATATTACTTTCTTCAACCATGGGTGATTGATAACTCAATCGAGGAGTATTAAATTTATCATTAAATAAGAAGTGATGGGGAATGATCATTATCAAAATGAGGAAATTGAAAAAGGTTATCCTACCCTGATCTTATTACTATATTCATCAATTAGTGTTAAAACATTTTTTTATTTTCTTTCTTTCATTCAAAAAAAAACATTTCAAAAAAAATCTCACTTATTTCTCAAATTTTAATGTCACAACATGATTTTTTTGTTTTCTCATCTCTATATAAAACCTAGGTTAACCACTATACTTATTTTTTACTTCAGAAATTTTTTTTTGACACCACTTGATTGGAATGTGTCAAAACGTTGTACCATTGTTGGGTAGGTAGTGTCAACATTTGTTTCTCTCTATCCATTATATTTTCATCTTTTATGTTCAAAATTGTATGACTAGAACCTAAAACCCTGACCCTTTCCCCCTATACCCAAAAAATAAAAGAATCTTGTTCGATATACTTATAAAATATAATTTTCTATCTGAATTTGATGACATTTCTCTTAAAGAATCGAGTATAACATCAAGTGTTCACTCTGATCCTATCATCATGGCTAGAAATCATAACCCAACCCTTAGAGACCTATGTTAAGCACATTTTCTTAATAAAAAAACTCAAAATATTAGGTCATTTTTACAAAATGATTTTTACATAAAACCAAACATGATTTTATTACTTCAAAAGTTTCATGGATTGATGGGCGAAGATCCAAAAAAACATATTAAAGAGTTAACACAATCCTTCTCTACATTCAATCCTTATTGAGTATCTAAGGAATAGTTAAAGTGAAAGGAATTTACATTTTCATTAGAATGCATTATAAAATAATGGTTGTATTGTCTACAACATAGATATTTGAATGGTTATAATGACTTGGTAAGATACTTCATGCAAAAATTGTTCACAACTTCCAGAAGCACAACCATTAGAAAAAAGATTTATAACATTAGAAAGTCATATGGAGAAACCCTTTTCGAGTATTAGGAAAGATTTAAGGAGTTATGTGCTAGCTACCCACATAAATCCAATAATGAGAATTAATTTCATTTATTTTTCTATCAAGTCATACTATATAATGAAAAAATCATTATTAATGCATCATATGAAGGCACATCTATTGAAAAGTCACTAAGATAAGTGGAGGGAATATTTGAGATGATTTCCCAGAACTCGCAATAGTATGGTACAAGAGGCACTGGAACAAGAGGTATTCAATAGGTACGAACCTATTATCTATTACCTTTATGAGAAACTAATTTTGTTGAGATAACCAATATGGTGGGATATATTGCCTTGAAGAAGGTGATTGACCAACTAGAGCCGACTAATGTATGTGGTTTATGCTTATCACCTAATCATTTCACTGACCAATGTGATGAAATACAGGGAATGGAAACTCATGGGGTGTCCTTTTAGCCGAGTAATTTACAACAAAAAAGGATGGAGATATCCTAACCATGTACAATATGGGTTTTGAAATTATCATAATCAACCTAGACACTCATATCAAAAATATTTCCAAAACACACCAACATTTCAACAAAAGAAATCTTATAACCATCCTTCATACAGCCAAGAAATCTACTTTCCCAGGACTATATGAGAAACCATCTTCCAACACATATATTTCTGTAGAATATCTAAAATTTAAGTATGAGGTACTAGTAAATAATTTTGATAAGCTAACAAACACAGTGATAATTCTTGTTGATTTTTTTTCCAAAAAACAAAGAAAACTTCCTTTAAATAAAAACAAACCCAAAATAGAATGTTAGCATGATTCAAACATGTTGTCAAAATGAAATCTCACCACCTGTAGACTATGAACCTAAAATGTGGCCAACTAAGTTGAGGGATAATGAAGTTGAAAATTCTGAAAATTCAATGAAAATACACCATGAAGAAGAGAATAAATAAAAGAAGGATACAGATAATATGAAGAGGAATAGAAAAGAGACACCATTGAAATGAAAAAAGTGAGAATAAAGAAATAAACCTACCATTTACATCATGTATGATTGAAGAAAAGTGATTTTAGGAAGAAGAACTTCAAAAATAAATTATGGACACATTCCAAAGAGTGTAAATTAATATTCCACTTCTCAAAACACTCAAACAAATTCAAAATTATTCTACAATTTTGAAGGATCTTTGAAATTAGAAGAGTAGACTTCAAGGTAATTAAATGATCAACTTGAAAATAAGTGTCTCAAAAATTGTCACAACATAATTACTAACCAAATGTAAATATCTAGAGATGTTTTCCATTCCATGCACTATTTTTTCTTTTAAATTTATCTAATTATTTTTGTGATCTAGGTGATTAAATTAATATATTTCCTCACTCAATATACACATATTTTTAGATGGGATACTTGAATCACATAAGGGTGGTTTTCCAGCTTACAGATATATCCACAGTCTTCCCAACTAGAGTTATAGAGGATGTCCTAGTGAAAGATAATGATATATTATTCCCAACTGATGTCTATATACTAAATATGGAAGAATATATGATCGCATCACACTAACCCATAATTTTGGGGAGACCATTATTGAAGATGGCCAAAACCATCATCAATGTTCATGAAGGGACACTCACCATGGAGTTTGGAGACAACATTGTACACTTCAATATTTTTGAATCTTTGAGGAACCCATTGTAAAATCACGCACTCTTTTCTCTCTCCCATGATGTTGGTACTGAACCCATTGAATAATGAGTTATTTTCCAGGAATTCTTAGCCTTAGTATAGACTTCATCTATTAAAAATATCATTAAACATGTGGATACCCTAATATTGGATATATTGTGATTTCATGAGGGGGATGAGGTTAAATTTGATTTCATTGATGATTTGTTAAATGATGATATTGTTTTGTATGTGTCCGAGGTCCAACATTTTTATGCGATGAATGTCAGTTTATTTTAATCCCTTGAAACAACCCTAATCTAGAACTAAAACCATTCTCCACTAATTTGGAATATGTGTACCTTAGGGAGGGAGAGAAATTACTAGTTATAATTACTAATAATCTATCTAAAAACCAAGAAAAATATTTTATTGATCTTTTGAGAGAGAATTTCCAAGAAATTAGTTGAATATTAGGTGATATCCTAGGAATAAATTAAAAAATATGCTCACATAGAATTTTTCTTAAGGGAGATTCCAAACCTATCAGATATACCAAAAGGTGGATAAACCCCACCCTGATAGTGGTTGTGAATAAGTTGATTGAGAAGATATTTGATCCTGTAATCATTTATCCCATCATAGATACAAAATAGTTTATCTCAATTCATGTAGTTATAATGAAAACTGGACTAACCACTCTGAGGAATGAAATGAATGAATTAATCCCTATGAGAATTCAAAATAATTGGAGTGTGTGAATTGATTTTAGGAAGTTGAACCATGCTACTCAAAAATATCATTTCTCATTCCCATTCATTGACCCTATAGTAAATATATTTGTAGGTAGAATTCACTATTATTTTTTGGAGATATTTTAGGTTATTTTCAAGTTCCATTTTTTCATGAGGATCAATAGAAGACAACCATTACATGTTCCTGTAGTAATTTTTCATATAATAGGATTCAATTTTTATTATGTAATGATCAAGGTACATTTCATAGGTTCTTGGAAAGTAATTTTTTATCACATTTATGATTTCTTAGCGGTGTTCTTATATAATTTCATCGTTTTTGGAAAATTGTTGATCCATTGTTTGAAAAATCTTGAAAAAGTTTTGAAAACCTATATTAAAAAGAAATTTTTTTAAACAAATTTCAAAAAGTGTAATTTCATGGTTTAGAGGGGAACTTTCCTTAGAGATTTCATTTCAAAAAAGAAATTGCAGTGGATAAATCAAAAATTGAAGTGATAAATTCATTGCCGTACCAACCGTGTGTGAATCTTTTTAGATTGATTTTAGGACATGTAGGATTCTATAAGAGGTTTATCAATGATTTTAATGATGATGATTTTTATTTGAATGGTGTGTGTATGGAAGAATTTGATGAGTTTAAGAATAGATTAAATACACCACTTGTGATGGATCCACCAAATTGGAAAGAACAATTTGAGATACTTTGTGATAAATACAACCAAGGAGTTAGTGAAGTCCTTTCTCAATGAATTGAGGGTAGTCCACATGTCATTTCATATTCCTCAAATATTTTTCATGTAGATCAATTCAATTACAAAACCACAGAAAAATAGTTATTGGATGTTTTTTAGTAATATTTAAATCATATCTTATTGGAACTAAAGTCAAAATGAATTCTGATCATGAAGCTCTTAGGTATTTGAAAAAGAAGGATTAAGCTAAACTGAGTCCTATGAGATGTATGTTATTACTAAAATATTTCAAAATAGAAACCAAATACATGAAGGGATCTGAGAACAAGTGGCTAATCATTTAAGCAGATTGGACAACACTACTGAAGCTGAAATTCAATAAAATGAACCATTGAATGATCACCTTCTTTGGGAGAATTTGTAATTTATTTAAGGAGAAGTGACTTTGTATTTTGAAATGTTCAATTATCTATTATCATATTTGGTCCTATATTATTTAAATTCTCACCGAATTCACAAACTGAAATTTGAATATAAATATTGAAATTGGGATAATCTATTTCTTTGGAAGAATTTCATTGACCAAGTGATAATAAGATGTTTTCTTATTAGTGAAATTGGTTATGTCTTTGAGTTTGGTTACACTTTATCTTTTAGATTCCACTTTGAACCTCAAACGATATCAATAGAGGTTTTATAATCTGGACTTTATTGGCACACCCTTTTTAAATATTCTCGTGAATTTTTCAAAATTTGTAAAAAATGTCAGTTTTCTAGAAACATTTAAGAGAGACAATAAATGACCCCAAAATAACTTAACATTTTTGAGATTTTTGAAGTATGGTGGATTGATTGTAGATGACCTTTTCCAATGTCATTTAGAAATTGTAATATCTTGATTTTAGTTAATTATGTCACCAAATGGGTGGAAGAAAAATCTATTAGCACTGACGATGATAAAGTTGTTCATGATTTTTTGGGGACAACATATTTAATAGTTTTGGGGTCCCTAAAGACATCATCAGTGATCTAGGGACTCACTTTTGAAATAGGAGAACAAAGGAATTTCTGAAGAAGTATTGGGTTCATCATAAAAAATCAACTCCATATCATCCACAGAAAAATGGTCAAGTTGAAGTTCCCAATAAAGAAATCAAAGGAATTGCGATGAAGATAGTTAAAACAAATAGGAAGGATTGTATCCAATGGTTGGAAGACACATTATGGGCTTACAGAACAACATAGAAGACCCAGATTAGAATGTGTCCATAAAGGATGATTTATTAGAAAAAATTTCACTAACTTATTGAATTGAAGCATAATATATATTGGGATATAAGGAATATGAATTTTGATCTCGAAAGAAATAGGAATGAGTGAATATTATAGTTATAGGTTATGGAGGAAATTATAAAGAATCTTTAGAAAATTAAAAGATTTTAAATGAAATAACAAGAGTGGATCATGGAAATCTGATCTAACCGAAAGACTTCCACATTGGAGACAAAGTGTTTTTATTCAACTTAAGACTCAAGAAGATTCTAGGTAAACTTCATTCCATATGGGAATTTTCATTTATAGGTACTCATTTTTATCTTTTAGGTGAATTGTATATTAAAAAGTATTGAGATTAGGATCCATTCAATGTCAATTGACACAGGATAAATAAATTATAGGGGGCCATTCCACCAGACCCAATGGAGGAGATCATACTCCTCCAACATATCAATCAATAAAAGACATCAAGTCGTATATATCTTATAAAATTTATTTCTCACTGTGATTCAATTTAAAATATTCATACATGTCAAATAAAATTGAATTAATTAAGTACAATTCATTATTTGAGTGTGTGGGGGGGGGAGGGAACCTTTGTAGTTCAGTATTTTCATTTTTTTTTGTTTTTTTTAAAATGCACGTTTTTCAAATTTTTGTTTGTTTTTTAAATTTTTGTGGGTTTTTGAAACTTTTGAGTTGATATGATTATCGTTTAAAATTTTAAAACCAGTGTTAACATGTGAAACAATTTATTACTTGAAACTGAGATTAAATGAATTCTAAAAATGACTTTATTTCAAGTTAAAATATTTGGGAATTTCATGAAGAGTACTCTAATTTTTGAATCTCATGCAACATATCACTATATTTATATCTTAAATCATATTCCCATGAGTATTTTGATTCATTTTTGTCATATTCTTTACATCCAACTCACTTTTTGAGTGAAAAAAACCATGTTTTCTTTAAATAGAATTTGACTTATTCTTTTCAAAACATGAGGGTTTGATGTACTTGCGTTTTTAATGGATGAGGAATTTCTTTGGGCTTTAAAGCCTGTGTTTTAAGAAAATCTTTTTATTTTTGGTCTACCTTATACATTGAATTATTGTGTTTATTAGAATCCCTGATCAACTAGTTAGGTTAGCCACATTAGAATCTAATTTTCCCTATCCAACCAACTCTAGATGTGAAATTGCATGATCTAGTTGAACTTATGTGCGGGGAAATCTATCTTGTGTTTTGTTACCTCATTTGGTGAAACTATGGGTGGGAAATAAAATTCTTAAGAGATGTGTTTACTTCAAAAAAACCCAAGTGTTGAAATCTATGCATCTTTTTGAGCTTTCATGATAAGAGAAGTTGTATCTTTTGGGAGATTTAAATGGAGAATGTAAGATTTACCTTTTTTGACAGTTTAAAGAAAAATAATTTTAAATTTTTTTTAAAATTTTCTACTCAAATTATGGGTGATGTGAAATTTAATTTATATTTTATATTTATGGAGTTGATTTATATTAAGGGTAGTGATAAGGAGACCATACTTGACTGCAAAATAGAATCATGCTGTTTTTCTTCAAAAATATCCAAGCCCTCCATAGTCGGCCACATAATTTTTCATATCAAAATCCTACCAAAATAAATCCATAGAAAAACATTGAAAATTTTTCATGATAACATTTTTTTCTTGAATCACATTGGGTAGATATGTGGATATTTGTCAAGCATATGATGACAATTTCATTGGTTTGGATGATAAAATCCTTGCAGAAAATTAAAATGTGTGAGGTGATAAAAAATTCATGCGAGGTAGGTGTGTTGTGTGCATTAGAGGAGAAATTAAGAAGAAAAATATTGAATTATATACATGTATAACTTTTAATAATAGTTCTTTATGTGTCATGTTATCTGTTGTTTCTTTGTATGAAATTTTTGGATCTTAGGATCACGTGTTTCGAATTTGCATTGATTAGATTTTGTTGCTGACTTGTGTTGGAGTCCAAGTTCTAAGTGTTGGGGAATATATAGAGATAATATTTTAATTATTTTTAACATGAGTTTAAATGATTTAATACCCTCTAATTAAACAATTTCTGTTGTTTTGATTAATTTTAATATTTTTGGAGAATTTTTGGATTAACTGTGAGAATTGGTTAATTCAGGAAATTTAGTAGTTTTTTGTATCATATATATTTAAGGAATATCTTTTAAAATATTGATACACATTGAGTTGATTCATTTTTTTGGCTGATTGTTTTTCCTTAATGTTTTTTTTATGGACCTAGACCCAACTTGATACACAATGGCCCAAACAAATAAATTTATTGTAAATGTTTCTTGGATGACAAAATGGACCCCACATTAGTTATTGAATAATATATCGACCTACATAACTAAATTTGCTATGATTTTAGTTGAATTGAATATATAATTAAGAGGCTCGTCTTCAATGTAAACATCATGAATAAATTATGTCAATAAGGAATCCAATAAATTCCCCAAATTGGAGGGAGTTGATCAGTATCCTTGGGAAGAAAAATTATTCTTCATTAATTAGAGCATAAGGTTTTAATATTTTTCCATATATGATGATATTTTTTGGGATCTTTATAAATATATATGGGAACATGTTTTATGAAGAAACATTCCTGAGGATTGGCTATTTATTATGAAAAATGGACTCAAAACTTCTGAGGGTTGAATATGGAGGGATAAATTTCCACACCTCTAGATAATAAATACGAGTGTTCACCTTCATTAAAATGTGTAGAATATGGTTAAAGAGGGGTCGTGCTGGATCGTTGGAGTCTTTAATTGTTGTATATCTTCTCTTTTCTTTTTTTTCTTCATTTCATTATTCCCTCTTCATCCACATTCAATTTTCTTACTCTTCACATGGAGGGATAAAGACTTTGAGTAATCAGGAAAGGGGGAGATTCACTTTTTTAATGTTAGAGTCTTGTTTTTAAATAGAAAACTATATTTTTTTACTAAATTATTACTATTTTAAATTATTTACAATTCTTTAAATTCAAGTTTATTTTGTTTTTTGGTTTCATTCATTGTTTATAGCTTTGTTTGAAGAACATTAAACTCCCTCTGGCTAATGAAATTTTTCTTGATTGAGAAAATTGTGTTAGGTGGTGAGTATCAAGTGATTTTTGGAACATGTGTGAAACTAGTGAATCATTTCAAAATTTTTAAGTATAAAAAACTTCTGATTAAGACATTCCTTAGTTGTTTTGGGAATTTTTTATGAACATCCTTACACATATGACTGGGTTCCATTGTTTTTCATCAAACAAGGGTGATTAATAACTCGATATAAGAGTATTTAATTTCCAATTAAATTATAAGATAATAGTAATGATCTTTATAACTTTGATGACATTAAAAAAGGTGACCCTATAATGAGCCCATCACTCTCTTCATCCATTTTTTCTCAAATATTATATTAATTTCATTATTTCTTTTCAAAGAAATAATTTCTAAACCAATATCACATGTTTGTCAAAATTTAAGGCTATATATTGATTGTTGTTCACTCCTCTCTGGAGGAAATATAGGTTAAATACGAGATTAAATTTTACCATAGGAAATGTTAATTTTTTTTTTCAAACCCCACAACAGGAACATGTCAACAATTTATAGGTTAGTAAAAGTATTCCCAACCCTAACTACCTTAATTTTAGAAAAAGGTGCGATATAGGTGGAATAATTTTAACAGTGTAGAATGGAAAATGTGATAATATTTTTGATAAAATTCCTAACATGATTGGAGAAGGAGGTTAAAACCACATGGAATTATTTTCACAAACAACACAAGTTATCAATATTGACTTGATCATGTAAAAATACCTCAAAGAGATAAAGTTACAATTGAGAATTCCATTTTAGAGACATCTAACTTTTAGTTGAACTTATAATATCATAATAACAGAATAAAGGATTAAGTACATTGAGAATATATTATATATCCTTTAATGATATGAGTTAGAGAAGGTAATTCTTTGTTTTTAACACCATGAGTGATAAGATAATCAAGGGAAAAAACTGATCAAGAATACAAATACCTTAGAAGACATAGAATCTATGGAGTAGAAAAAATTAAAGATGTTATTTATCAATAAATATTTACCTTACACTTTTCATATAAAAATATAGGGGGTATATTTACACTCAAGTAAAATTAATAATAATATATCAGATCTTATGTGGTGAACATCACAAGTATTGCAAGATATAACTCTAGTTTTATCATTAACTCTAAAAGTAAAATAAATTTCTTATTTAGGGGTATAAAATCAAGTATATGAAGAGATTTAGTAATTTAATATGTTAAATTTTGTGAATAGGTTTTCTGATGTGACCTCAATGTTGTTATATAAATGAAATATTCTTAATTTTCTTATGGGACTAGAGATAAGAAAGAGTGAACATAGTTTAACTTTAAGAGATCACTAGATACAATCCACATATATTATCCAATTTTTTAATATAAAGGAACATGGACAATTCCTAACCAATTCAGTAACCCAAGATTTGGTGAAGACAACCATTTACAACAACCCCCAAGTCCAAGTGGGAAAGTGATGATTTATGGTATCAGTACTATAGAGATGGTTCAAAACAATGATATGGTGGTTGGTATGCCAGTTATTCATTTATGAATAGTGATAGTACTATTTTATTTAACTTCTATGAATTCCTTCATATCATGAAATTTTAGTATAATTATTCAAAAAACACCACAAAACATGGAGGTCAATTTATCTGTGAAAACTGATAATATAGTGATAGTTTCATCTCATGTATATAAATCTTCCCCAGTGAGTATTTATGGGATTAATCTCCTAGTGAATAATGTCATAATCCCTTTAGAAGAATTTGACGTGATACTATGAATATAATTGTTGTCTCTATATAATACACACATCAACTTACTTGAGAAATAAATCACATTCAATAATAAATGTTCCATCCAATTCAATACAAGTGTTTGGACGAGGATGAGTCTCATGACCAATCATGATGACATTTCAATTGTAATGGATTACACTGATGTGTTACTCAAATAATATCATGATATTATTCCTAATTGAGTGGTTTTATTATTAATTGAATCTATATGTGGATTACTACTGATTTTCAATACTCTATATAAAATGGACCTCATTGAACTTGTCAAACTGATGGAGAAATTATAGTTAAAAATTTTCATTGGTACTATATGCCTAAGTGCATTGATATATAGTACCCTAGTTCACTTTAGCAAGATGAAGGGTGGGTTGATGTATCTTTTTATTGACTATCCCGAACACAGTAGAATCATGAAAAAGAAAAATTACCCCTTACCACAAATTGATGACTTGTTTAATCAATTATAAGGAGCTTAATACTTATAAAGTAGACCATCAATTAGGATAACATAATTTAATGGTGATTAATAAAATATTCACACGAATGTATTTTATATAAGGTATTGTCACTATGTGTTGACATTCATTCCATTTGGTCATTATAGTTATCTAGTATTGTTTATGGACAAAATGAAAAGAGTCTTTAGTGATCACCTTTATACATTTTTGGTAGTTTTTATTTTTTATGTTCTTATATACTCTAAAATCACATATTAACATGAGTAGTTTTTGAGTATTGTTATTAAAATAATAAAGAACGAAATGTTATATGAAAAGTATTTTAAATGAAAGTTTTGGATGGATACTTTAGCATTCTTGGGGAATATTATGATAAGTAACGAGATATATGTGGACTATTCAAAGACTAATGTGATTCTCGATTGGCATTGACCATAATCTATCCTGTAGATCTATAGTTTCATTGAATTATATGAGGGCTATTAGCGATTTTTGAGAAAATTATTAGGATTGTTAAACACACATTCCAATATAGCTCAGAATGGAGTGAAGTATGTATAGATATATGAGTTCAGAACGATATTCATAGTGTTAAATAATATTCTAACCACACCAATTTTACTCACTATTCCTATAAGTTGGTAAGTATTTTTGATCTATAATGATGCATGATAAAAGGAATTTTTTTGTGTACTAATGAATAATAATAAAGTAATATTCTTTTTATCAAAACATCTTTAGGAGGAAAAGTTAAATTATCCAAATCATGATCAATAGTTTGACATGGTAACTATTGAATTGAAAATATATAGGCATTATATTTATGGTTAAAAGTGACTTATATATATAGACTATCTGATCCTGTAATATTTATTCACAAAAAGGATATATACATGCATTGATAAATATGGTTAGAGTTGATTAAGGATTATAATAGTTAATTATACTACCATCTAGGGAAGGAAAACAATATTGAATATGATTAAACCATATAAGATTGTGTAACCTTAAATATGTTGATAGTTGATAAGGATATGATCTTCTTAGATATATAAAGGATGGACATGGGAGTCATGAAGAAAAAACATGAACTTTAATTTATTAAATGATTCCTCACCCGTCACTATAGATAAGATTAAGAAATATCCAAGGAATGCTGTCAAGATATAGAAAAAGATAGATGCTATGAGGAAAGGAAAGACCTATGATTTTATTGTTGTCAATAAAGGTGGTATGAGATTTTTTAAATGAAATTGAGTCCCATTTGACCCAAAGATAAATTTGTATCCACTAAATTATACTTATATCTCAAATTGACCGTCCACCAGGGAAACATGAATATGTATAGAGACATTTGAAAAAATTATTTGTGGGATGGTATTAATAATAATATCTCAAAGAAAAAATCATTGTTCTTGAAGTGTCAGTATATGAAGTTTGAGAGACAAAATTCATAATGAATAATGAAACCATTACCATACCTATGTGGAAATGGGAAAACATTATTTTGGACTTTATCACGGTTCTTCCAAACACATAAAATAGAAAAAATTTAATATGGTTTGTGTTTGAACATCTTACAAAGACTTATCACTTCATTAAAATTGAATAGAAATTCTTTCTTAACCACCTTAAGAATATATTTCTTAGATAAGTAGGGAGGATATATAGAACACCACTATTTATTGTACCTAATCAAGATTTTTGATTCCCCTAAGTTTTCCAGAAGTTTCTTTAGTGTACTCTATACATAGAGTTGAACTACAAAATTACCTATCATCCCTATACAGATAACCAATTTGAAAATACTATCCAGAACCCTGATGATATGCTATGATATCTCTCTATTGACATAAATGGTTTTTGGGGCCAACATCATCCCTTGGTTGAATTCAATTATAATAATAGTTGAAATAAAATAATTCAAATGGATCCATTTGTATATCTCTATAAAAATATAGGTAGAACATTAGTGATTTTTGATGAAGTTGAAAAAAAATGGTTCATGCACCTGAGATGGATGTTTAAATGGTTGAAAAGTTTAAATATATTTATAAACACATCATCATGTATCAAATTTGATAGAATAGTTATGATGATAGCTTTTGATGAGACATGGATTTTAAGGTTGAATATAAAAAGTTCCTCTGTATATATCTATGAAAGATAGTCAACAGATTTGGGAATAATGGGAAGAAACGTCCAAGATACATCAACCCCTTTAGATTCATGACTTCATTAGAATGATGACATGTTAGCTAACACTCCCATGTAACCTATTTTGATGAACCAGGTCAGATTCCTAGGAAAACCAATACATGATCTGGGTTTGAGATAGATTGAAGGGAATTACTCAACCTCATGAGTTAATGACTAACACCTAACATCATATAATCACAAAAGGGGATTATTTTATAAAGAAATTTATGGAATAAAAAATATACAAGTTAGTATAGTCCGTATTACTCTATGAGAAAGTACCAAATCAATAAAATAAAAGAAAACCAAAACTATACATCATCAATTGAAAATACATATATTAAAATAAAGGCTCTAGCATATTCCAGGTAACTGGTGGATAAAATCACAACTGTTCACCTCCATCACTATAGGTCCCAAGGATCAATAACAATCACAAAATTTAAGTAGAACTTTCACTTTTCTTGGACCTGATATAAGGTAATCTACAAACAACCATAGGAAAAGTAAGGGTGTGTGCTAAACCACTTTATAAGGTGTCACTAAATGTTCCATATTCAGTTCCATAACAATTAAACCAATTATGATTTAAATATAAATAAAACTAGGCATGGATAAATATTTACATATTAAAAAAACATGATTTCAATAAATAATATACCCAATATATTAAAATAATATTAAATGAACATTTTATATAACAAATTTATGTAAATAAATTAGCATCAATAAAAAAATTCTATAATCAAAATCAAGCACAATAAAATTCATATGTAATATAAAAATTCTCATAATCCCCAAAACACATTAGTTTTTGGAAATGAGATACTTATACTACACAATCAGTGATCTTAGATCAATTTGTGTACACATCCAATGGATCAGGTCATTGGGACATAACTCCCTATCGAAGAAATCAGGCCGTGATAAGATTTTGTTTGTATTTTAATCAAAAATACATTTCTAATAGGTCATATCCTAGTTTTCTTTTGTTAATTACCAAATAACAACCTAGGATCATATGTGATTTAATCAATCAATAATCAGTCATGGTCAAATCAATCAATTCAAATCAGTTTAAAATAAAATTCCTAATTTCTTTCTTCAACATGACTTTCTCATTTCAAAATCACATCATAGGATTTCAAAAATTCATTCCTTTTCAAATCACATTTCAATTTATTATTTTTATCTCATATTGAAAATAAAAATCATTTCATCAATTCAATTTTCAAATCTGGCCATCAATTTTTCTAAAATCCACCCAACAATTTCAATTTCATTAAATTTGGTGTTTTTTTAAAAAAAATTCAGGATATTTTTAAAATCATACATCAATCATATGAAATATGGATATTTAAATCCTTTAGAAACTCTTTTTAAATTAGTCAATAAAATTATGGTATCCATTGATGTGTTAAATATCCGTGAACCCACCTACCATGAATCACTATATCATATAAAAAACAAAAGACAAGATTTTCTATTGAATAAAGAAGGTTTAAGAAAAAATAAATAAAACCTAGAATCAAGATCCATCAAAACCAATATTAGTTCAATAAGAAAAATAATGTCCTATAAATCTATAAAAAAGAGATAATATGAGATAATGAGAAACCATGGGGCATGATATTCACTTATTAGAAAGATAACCAATGAGATCATTGACAAAGTGATTCATAAATAGAAGATCTTGTAGAGATAATGAATCCCCTATAGAGCCTCTAGAAGTAAGTAAAGTCAATTTACGTTGAATTGGGAGTGTTAGGAATCATAAAAGGTAGTCCCAAAACATTTAATTAAATTTTATTGTAATTAAAAACCCATGTTTATGGTTTTCAATAGAGGATTCATGTTTATGGGTAATGGTGAGCCTCAATCATATTTCCATACTGGAAAACTAGATGGCATGAATTGATTGGAATAAAGTATAAGTAACGATGCACTAACCACAAAAACCATTATTGTTGAAGGGTTTATGGTTCGGTGGGGTGGTCGCACAGTTTTTTACAAACCGTTCACTCCCTTAAAGAGTATGATTGGCTTGCTTATGGTTTGTTGGTTTAGACGACACATCTTTCTCTAACCATGCAACAACACTACACAACACCATGGGATTCCATATTTTTTTTGAAAAATTCACAAATTTACCCCAAAGAAAGGCATAATAAAATAATTATCAAGGAAAAATTCATGAAATACCCTTAAGAGTATAATAATATGTTACAAAATATCCACCATAATCACATTCTATCCCAATAAATCCCATCATGATCATTACATATCAAATGTAGTGATGCCAGTACTCTCTCATCAATTCCTAATGCTCACAAGTCTAATGAAAATTGGAACCATGTTATGATAACACACATACCGAAGGTATTTACATCCCATAAAAAACATTTCCTCATAACAAACAATCTTGAATGTATTCTAATTCATGGAAAAATCACTTTAAAAAACAATGTCATTCAAGATCAGGATATGCTAATTGTCAAAGTGATACTTCCTATATTTCAATACATGAATAATGTTGTGTATCAAATTTGAATGTGGTGGAATTTCTAAAAGGTAAGTCTCTTTACCCACCTTCTCAACAATCTAGAAAAGACCCAAATATCATGGTGTAATATTTCCCAAATTTCTAGGTCATCAGTGACATAAATGAGGTGAAACTTTCAAGAGTACCTAGTCCCCAACATAATACTCAAATGAACATCGATGATGATCATTGTAGGATTTATACCGGCTCTATTCTATCACAATTCTAAGAAAAATCATCTGAATATTCATCATGATCTTTTGAACCAAACTCATTCCAACTAGGGAAGATTGACCAATATCTAACCAGCACAATTGATATTTAAATGGTCTTTATAGGATGCCTCAAATGGATCCATCTAGACAGGGAACTAGAAACTATTATTTTAGGAAAACTCAGCCAATCCCAATTGTAAATCCCAACCTCCACCAATGTCAATAACTACAAATAAATCATGTATTCCAAGACTTGTATAACTTATTCTGTATATACATCCATCTAGAGATGATACGATATACTCAAACTAACTTAGGATCCCATCAAATCCTGGAGGCCTCTCCAAAAATGATAAGTGATTTGGGGATCTATATGCAAGACTATAACAGATTAAACTCCATAAAATTTGATGACCTCTTTCTCAAAGATACTCTCGAACCACTCAACATTGGTTGTATCTCAAATGGGTATAATGTAAATTGATTTTCCCATCCTATTAATCAAAAAAAATTCAATATTTTCTTTTGAGGGGTTCATGATAACCCAACCATGATATGCATAGAAATTTCATCCCACTTACATGTCATCACTAGAAGTGGATGAGGAAATCCTAAAGGTTTTGGTACTCATCCATGACATGTTAACATGTATAACAATGAGAAACAAAGTCATCATCATCTCACCTCATACCCATCCAATAGAATCTTTCCCCACATCATAAAACATCTTCATGTTACTAGGGTGCACTACACATTGGGATTTTGGAAACCCCCCCCCCCACATAAATAAGTGATTTATTAATTTTTTTAAAAACTACTATATGATTCAAAATATCCACTTTAGTTTTGGAGTAAACCAAGATGTCATCTAGAAATACTATAATGAATGAGATGTGGTACTCATGGAATATCTTCTTCATCATCACCATAAAAACTACAAGAGAAATGATTTCACCAAAAGGCATAATATGTTACCTGTAATGGCCATTCCTACTCTAGAAGGTGATCTTATGAATGTCAAATTATTTAATTCTCATCTTGTGATAATAATATACAAGATAAATCCTTGAGAAAAAATTCTCAAAATTAAACTAGTCAAATAGATCATCATTCCATGGAAATATATACTTGTTATTTTCTATAACTTGATTGATTTTTTAGTAATCAACACAGATGCTAAGTTTCCCATTATCTTTCTTTGAAAAAAGCACAAGTGATTCACAAAGTGACACAATTTGGTGTATAAATAATTTCTCTATAATTCCATGAAACTTGATTTTAAATGCCTTCAATTCAGATAGTTCCATATGGTAAGAAGGAGTAGACACTATCTAAGTACCGAGCACTAAATCAATGGATAACTACACCTCTCTTTCTAGAAGAAATCCAGAGAAATCATAAGGAAACACATTAGAAAGTTTGATGAAAACTAGAGGGAGATCCTTACTCAAACATTATTACTCTATGTAAAAAATAAAACATTGATACTACCTTATCTAAATCCAAAAATATGGTCTAAACATACTCAAACTTTGGTCACATTGTCCTAAAAAATCACGGCACACCTCATCAGGTAAATTAAATGAGACCCATATAATATATTAGTCAATCTGATATTTATGAGAAATCAACCAATTCATAATGAAAATAAAACCAAAAGGTTCCATATCAGGAACCAAAATATTCCATGTGAGATCAATATTAGGTAATGAGAAAACACATGAGGGACATTGTAGACCCTTCTTTCTCTTCATTTTGAGGAGAAATTAATATCCTTCACATAAGAAAAGATCACTATAGGAAGGTTTAATAGTTTCACAATATAGGTTGGTATAAATTAGTTAGATTCTATAGTATCATATAAATCAGTCACTAAGGATGATTCTATAGTGATGGTACCTCTCACAGTCATTGAACCTACATCTTCTTCCTCTAGATACACTTCCACTACATGAAGAAGCTTCATTTCATATTATTGAAGATAGAACCCCATAGTTCTTGAAGCTTTTAATTACACCATAATAATCTTATGTTCTGATGAGCCTCTTCCACTGCATGGAGAAAACATTATGTAGAAAAATTTCAATAGGTGTCCTGGGTGACTGAAAGGACTACTTATTTTTGGTTGCCTAAGTGAAATACTGTTTAGAATTCCCACCCTGTCCACATTGGAATTAAGTTAAAAAGATTCATCTAGGAACTACAAGAGGAATGAAAGATGCATTCTATGTAGAATTACCATGAGACTCATCACAGTTTATATTTACATTAAAGGTACTCATATATGTACTAATGGGAGAAAAAGGTACTCACATCAACCACAACTTATTATCCAGATAAAGATCATCCATTAACACCCAATATATCACATCATTATAAGATGAGATCTTGAACCTACAGACTTGATATTAAATGTCAGAATGATGACCCATGTCAATTATCTAGGCTTTCTATTTCTAATTTTTCACCACCATTGAAGAAAATTGAACAAGCTCAACAAAATGGTCAACATACTATGTCACTATCCTGTCACTTTGCTAAAGGATGATAAAATATAAGGATTTTACTTAACCCATATATTATGGATAGAACACATTCATGAGAATAACACTAAAGTATTTATCTCCAAGCCCCCATGCTTCATCATCATCACCATCAAATACCACCTTCTCCTACTAGGTTCATAAAGCTTTATGGTCGCACAATTCACCTTAACCGAACTATGAGTTTCAAAGAACACAAAAAAGTAGCTCAATATATTTCAACCAATCATCATCCTCTTGGGGATCATTAGACCCTTTGAATGATGGTGATTTATGATGATGAAACTCATGATCAGGATTATGAGATTTACCCCTTTAAGGTTCCACAACTGAAGCCAAAATAGGAATGGGTGCAAGTAACGCTTAAATTATTATATGAGACACACAACTATATAAATAATATTCTGGTCACTAGATGATTCAATTGACTTATTTCACCAGAGAAATACTCCTATGGAAAATTTAAACATCTTTTCTAAGTAATATTCTACACAAAATCAATCGAAAACACTGAAAAATCACCAAGGATACATATACCAACAACTAAATAATGATATCTAAGGAAATAAAATCATTTAGATCAATTGGGAAAATATTATAAATTTTTCAAACATTCATCAGGTAATCTTTTCTAAAACATCCTTGGAAACATATGCTTTGTTATAATGAGATCTTTCATAAAACTCCCTCTTGTATATCTCTTAAGTGAAAAATATTATACCCCTATCTCCTCGGATAACCCAAACTACATACTAACATCAAGGAAAGATTAAAAATATATGCCTTCAATGTTAATTTATCCCAAAACATCACAGATACCCTGGTACACTGAGACTCAATCCAGTCCCGATAAATCATGAAGTAAAATACTAATCTCAATTAGATCATGATTATCACCATTCATCATACAAGAATCACATGGGATTTTTTTTTTCAAAAAAATAGAGGAAGAGAAAGTAAACATGTAATCATGATCAACACTTCTCAAGGAGAAAGTAATAGAATCAAATAGGTAAAAATAAAATAAAAAATGGCATATCCTTTTGTTAAACAACATGCATGGATATAAAACCAAAAAAATATCCCATGTAACAGGTGGATCACATATCCATCAATCATCACCAGCACAATAGGTCCCAAGTATCAAGAACATACACCACCTCCAAGTGGTGCATTCATATTTCTCAGACCTGGAATAAGATAATCTACAGATACCAGATGGAAAAGGTAGGGTGTGATATAAATTTTACAATAAGGTCTCATTAATTGTTTCATAATCATTTCAATAATAATTAAACCAATTATTTTTTCATTTTAAATTAAAATGTCATGGTGGGCCATTTACATATTTTCAAAAAACATTATTTTAATAATAAATATGAAATATACATTAAAATATTATTATATGAACATTTAAAATAAAATAGACATATAAAATAATTCTCATAAATGAAATAGTTCTATAACCAATGAAAAGTATAATCATATCATAAAATCATATCACTCTCCTCTTGGATAGTATCTACTACATAGTTTCCACATAATTTAGTAAACCATGTGGCCAAACCATGGGAGGGTCCCATATTTTTAAAATATTATAATCCATAATTTCCACTCTCAGTTTTTATTCCTAAATCATACCTCTCCATCCTCATACATTTTTGTCTCATGATAGGGTCTCTCAACCCCTCTTCTTTTGATTCACCTCCCTCTATAGATCCATCTCTAAGCTTTTAGGGTATGATTTTATGGTTTTGGCTTTCTGTTCCCTATCCCCTTCTATCTTGGTATCCCTAGATTTCATTATGGTGTACCCCTAATGGATGAACCCTAAGGGTTAGGGTTATCTTGTGATTCTATTTGTTATAGATCTAGGGAATGATGATTGTTCCTGGGGACCTTTTTTCTTCTCTAAGAGTTTTGTAACATTCACACTCCTTCATGGTAGGTTTATCCATAATTTTCCTTTCTGATGCAATCCATTGAATCTTGGATGCTTTCAATAAATTTATTAATATTTTTCACATGATTGTGATGTGTTTATTTGGTTTGTTATGGTAATTTGGTGTTGGTAGGAGTCTCTAAAAATGGTTTTCGAAATGATTCATCGAATATGCCTATGTATATATACACCGAATTTGTTTGATAAAATATAAATGGATATTTTAAATTTAAATTGGTTGATTTTAATAGTGATTTAGCTTATATATATTTTATCAAATAGGATAGATTGTGACTTGGGTTTTATAGGTGGAACAAGGTTATTTTTCTAGCGTGGTTTGTTAAGTTTGGTGGAAGTCATGTGAAGTTACTTTGAAAATGGGTTTGATTAATTTTATGGACACTTGTGTTGTGCCATTGGATGTGAGAACATCCACGTGTGCTTGGAGTGCTCACATGGGTGGGAAGACAAATGATGATTGGTTTGGATAAACTTTCCGAAATTCAAAACTTAGATATTAGAACACATTCCCCCTCTATCATTTCTTCTTCAAACTCTTATTTTATAACTAATAGTCCCATGGTTATCAATGAAAATAAAGTTGTTTCCAAATTTTATTTGATGTTATGGAACATATGTAATTTTGAGAAAAGTTTTACTTCTAAATTGTATGAAATCCCATTTGCCATTGTTGGTAATTTTTTATGTTTTCTTCTTTTTTTTGAAATGGCGTTAGAAGTTGAATTTGGATTTGGTACTTAAAAGTCTATTTGGCATTGTGAATGAAAAAGTAGTGATTAATGTAGTTTTATTAATGTTTTAGAAAACATTTATGATATATTAGAATTTTAAGAGTGGAAGGCCTGGTTATAAAATTATAATGTTTGGAAATTAATTTTAGATTTGAAAGTACAAATGTTGGAAAAAAATCTTAGTGCGTTTTGAGAAATGATTTAAAATATTGTGTGATATGACAGCTCGATTGGTACCTTTTAATGACTTTTTTATGTTGAAAAACGCTATATATGATTTACCAATATGGGTTATTGTATGGGTTGTGTTAGTGTTTGTGGTAGGAAAGTATAGTGGCGAAAGGTAAGGCAAGTCATTCATGCGAGAGACTCCGACTTATACAATCTTCAATTACCATGGGATTCCTAGGCATCTTCTAGAGGGTTGAGTGATGGTTTCTTTTCAACTGTGATAAGATGGGTATGTAAACCATTTAATTGATATGTCTTGGTGGGATGTTCCACTAGATTGGTTATTTTAGGGAATCCAATTGGTTATAGACTATAGAACTACACTATATACCGACAGATGAGTCTAACTCAAGTACATCCAGGGATCACTATAGGGATGTTTAGGAAATGTTAATTTTTACTATATTTATTATCTAATTTATATTTTCTACACTTTTTTCCATTTACACTACTTGTTAATTTTTATCATAAATTGGTATCGCCTTGGTTTTGATTTTAAAATGGTAAATCCTCTTTGAAAAATAGTGATGTGGTTTGTAGTGTTTAAAAATGGAAAATATGTATTTATTAATTAAAATGAGAATAATCCATTTGTATATATGTATTTCAAAATAATATTTATGGACCTTTTTGGGAAAGTAAATGTATGGATTCTCTGGAGGATTACTACTGAGATATTAAGCTCACACCTTACTTGTACCGTTCAGTGTTGGTAGACCTGAGTTGTTTTGAAGGTTCATGTTCCTGGTTTGAGTGCTCATTATTGGAGTCGTTTGGTCTTGTTGTTAAAGGTGAATAAGAGGACACATAAAGATCATGATAGCGTGGTCAAGTTTTACATTTCTTTTGATCAGTAGTTGTATAAAAAACATTTATATATATATATATATATTTATATTTGTGATTGAGTTATTGTTAATTTTTTTTGCATTTAGATTATTAATTTGATCCTAGTTTATTAAGAAAAATCATTCCTAAAGTGATTACATTGATTCCCAGCACTAGTTTCCAACCCGTGTGGATTGGGAATGGCATTCAGGCTATGTATCAGACAATGTTTGATGCAAGGATAGATGGAAATCTGGTCTGGTTGGTGAAAAAATGGTTTAAGAGAAGGCCATTGTTATCTAGGGTGTCTGTTATTTTGAATATTAGGACTATCAAAACTTGAGATGTATGTATGGGAAGGGTTCCATGAACCCTCCCTTGTTCTGATCCTTGAGTTTCTAGGGGTAGTATCTTATTTTTGTATTTTGTATTTGTTTTGGATGAGGAATGACAATGGAGGTAATGCAGTGTCATGTCATGATCTCACATGGAGTATTCACCCATGTGGAGTCTAATTTATTGGTTTAAGATCCTACTAATTGTTAATTCTTACTTGGGGAATGGCCCACTAAACATGTTATTGTGTTAGGTATGGTAACTAGATCTTCATTCTAGTGGTTTGGTGAGAGTTGTGTTTTGTTTCAGTTTCGATTGGTACAAGTGAGTTCATGAATGGAAAATGGTTTTGAAACGGAAATTATTTCCCTCTAGTGGTTTTGAATTTGGTAGGAATGGGTTTTATCAATGAAAGTGTCTTGTATTTTGAATTTAGTTAATGATCAGATTTGATAACAAAAATAAACGAGTGACCATTGGAACTCCTTATTACAGTTAACATATGTGTAGTTATGTTTTTAAAGTCATTTATATAAATTGGTCAAGGATAATGTATGAAAAAGTGAACGGACACATATGTGATGGTTTATAGGATTCCATGGGTGATTTTTTGAAATTTAAAAGTTTTGGGATTGTTTTTATTTTAAGGAGTGGGTTCCTGTTATGAAAATGGATTTTGATTTTTATAAAGTGTCCATGGAAGAAGGTAGTTTTGATATATATATATATAAAGGGTGGTTTTTGAAAATAATTTTTTTGTATATTCTTGAATTTGTTTGGATTGAGAGGATATTATCATTGGCATGATTTGTTCTTTAAGTGTTTTTTTTCTGGAATGTTGACTTTTATTTTGTGTTTCTCATGTTGATCAGAATATGCCCCCACAGAATGGTCCCTAATGTTTTTAACGAGCCCTGTATATTTTCTATTTTTTTCTCAAGTGTTCCGTATTTATCATGGTGATCGAGGTCAATTAGAGGTAGTGGATTGGCTTGAGGAAGTTGAGAGTGTCTTTAGATCATTAGTAACTCCTAAAGTTGTTAGAGTATGTGCTATTCTGGGGTTGTTTGAGGGTCCATATTTGGAGTAATGGGAGATGTTATTCCCACCATTTATGCATGTTGGGATGAAATAAAAAGTGTTTATGTCTTTATTTGTCCGATAGTTTTACCTGAGGAATTGATGAAAAGGAAAGGGAAGAGTTCATGGGTATTCAACAAGACCACCAAATGGTTAAGGCCTGCATTGACCACTACATGTAGATAGTTTCCTTTTCTCCAAAGTTAGTGTCATGTGATTTGTTTATGGATTATTTTTTCATTATGGGTATTCATATAGATATGAAGGTGTGATTTATCTCTTCTAATTAACTTTTTTATGAGAAGTTGGTGGATAAAGTGTTTTTAGCTGAGTTTCTTTCAAGAACATAGATAGCTGAAAACCCAGTGTCTCTGGATTCTCATAAAGGATCCCTTTCTAACAAGGAGTGTATGTTTTAGAAACCTATCATTTAGAAGTCTCTTTTGTTGGTTTAGGTCTCCAGTTCATCAAAATTTTCAATTTTATGCCATCAGTGTGGTCTTTTGGGGTATTCGAAGACACCTTGTCACAATCCTATGAAGAATTTTCATCTTTCTGGCCATTTGGGTCATCTAGAGAAGTTTTTCAGGAATCATTTCTTAGAGAAGATGTTTTTATTGGGGGATATTAGTGCCTGACTATGAGGGAGGTAATTTTTAGTGATCACATCTCCATCCACATACCTCGAAGTGAAGCTCATTCATAACCAGGAATTACTGGGGTCGTGGGGAACCATCACCTAGTTTTGTCTTTTGACTGAGGGGGAGATGTTCGATGTTTCATTGGTTTCATTTTTCTACTATTTTAAATTCTTATATTATTTGTAATAGTATAATGGACTGGTTCAATTTAATCTAGGTTGTTATGTTTATCTAAATGTGGGTCTTCAATTAGTTGTTATTTCTTTGGTGTTCTTAACCCTTGTTCGGGTATGTTCTGGTCTTAGTTTTTATTTTTCTTAGTAGAAGATATCCTTTCTTGTAGAAATTGATGTTTGTAGAATGTTCTTGGTTTCATTTTGTGGTTTGAGTTCCTTCCATGGGTTTCCCCTTTTGAGGAGGTTCCATGTTTTGTGAGGAAATTTTAGCTACGGGGGTGATGTTTCATAGGTCATGTAGAAAGTGGGATAAGTTCTGGTTTGATGTTCTCGCTTTAGGCTACTCATGGTGAAGTGGCTAGATTTCATATTTAGGTGTCATTGTGTTGGGGGTTTAAATGTTGACAATGTTAGTTGAGTTCTTATGGTGGGGAGAACCCTATCAGGTTATCCCACTCCTTTTTGTTCTATTGTCTCCTTTAAAGGTGGACATGTGTGACTTTTGGGGTAAAAGGTCACCTCGAGGTTCTTGTTTCCTTTGGTTTTTGATTAGGCATGGAATTGAGTATTGGGTAACTTTTGTGTGGGTGACTTTACAGGGGACGAAGGTGTATGTTTTGGGGTGAATTTTCCCAGTTAGAACATGGAAAATACTTTCTTTTATGTTTTTCTTGGATTTGTATGTTTTGGTGGAGGTTTGGGTTGAGTCTCGGTTTGAAATTTTATGTTTTTGAGATTTCAGGTGGCTTTTTCGCCTACAGATGAATTGGGAAACCGTGCACACCAAACCAGGTAATTGTGTAGCTGGTGTTGGATTTGGGACAAAAGCTACCACATGTGTTGTTTATGGTATGTCAAACTGTTATGTATGTTCGTTCAGTCGATTACCTCTAAATATAGTAACTACCATAGAGTCCGATCACAGTTTGGTAAACTGTACGACCAAATGTGCGAGTGGCCCAGATTTTTAAAATATTAAAATCCAAAAATCTCTCTCTCCTATTTTATCCCTAAATAAAACCACTCCCTACTTGGTTGTTTTTGGCATGTGAGATAGTCTCTAATCCCCTCTCCCTTTGATTCTCCTCCCTCCATGGATCCATCTCCCAGCTCTATGGTATGTTTTTAGGGTTTTTGGCCATTTTTTACCTTCATTAAATCTTTGTTTCCTTGTATTTTTTTCTATTTTTACCTCTTAGAAAAACCCTAGCGGCAATGTTTTGTGTGGGATTTGATTTCTTTTGGATCTAGGGTATGCAGATTGTTCTTGGGAGCCTATTCTTCCTTCTTAGAGAGTTTTGTCACATCTTCTCTCCTTTGAGGTAGGTGTCTCTATAATTTTCTTTTCTGATGCATTCCATTGATTCTTTGGTGATATCAATAAATTTATAAATATTTATTAATTGTTTTGATGTGTTTATTTGGTTCGTTTTAGTTCTTTGGTGTTGGTAGAGTTGACTAAAAATGGTTTTTGAAATGATTCTTCAAATATGCCTATGTATATATGCATCCAATGTGTTTGATAAAATGTCAATGAATATTTTAAGGTAAAATTGGATGATTTTAATTGTGATTTACCTTTGAGATGTTTTATCAAATTGGTTGGATTATGACTTGGGTTTTATATGCGGGACATAGTGACTTTTATAGCGTTGTCTGTTGTGTGTTTTTAAGGCATGCGAAGTTTCATTGAAAATGATTTTGGGTAATTTCATAGATTCTTGATGTGTACCATTGTATGGGGGAACATTCACGTGTCCTTAGAGTGCACATATCAGTTTTACCACAAATGATGATGATTTTGGATAAATTTTCTCAAATAGAAAACCCATATTTTGAAACACTTTTCCCCCTCTCTCATTCATTCTTCAAAAAAAAAAATTCTTACTAATGGTCCCATGTTTTTCAATGAAATGAATGTGGTTTCCAATGTTTATCCAATGTTTTTTACGATTTGGAATTTTGCAAAAAGGTTATCTTCTAAATGGTACGAAAGCCTATTTGGAAGCTTTGGGTATTTGTGTGTTTTTACTTAGTTTTGAAATGGTTCTAGAAGAGGAATTTAGATTTCGACCTTAAAGGACAGTTTAGAATTGTGAATGAAAAATTTGTGTTTAATTTTGTTTTATAAAATTTTTAGAAAATATTTGTGATATATTTTAATTTAAAGATTGGATGGTCAGTGTGGAACATCATGATGTTTTCAAATAAATTTTTTCATTGAAAGAACAAATTCCAGTTGTCATCTTAGTGCATTTTCTAAATGTTTTTAAAAATTTTGTGATATTATTGCTCAGTTGGAACATGTCTATGTATTTTTGTATGTTGGAAACATCTATAAAGGGTTTACCAATATGGGTTATTGCATGGATGGGGTCAGCGTTAGTGGTAGGCAAGTGTATTGGTGACAAGTAAGGTTATTCACATGTTTGGGGGCCTCTGACTTACATAGTGTACTATTACCATGGGTTTCCTCAGAATCTTTTACAGGGTCTAGTGAGGGTTTCTTATCAACCCTGATTAAAAGGCTTGGTACCCCCTTCAATTGACTTTTCTTAGTGGGATGTGACATTGGATTGGTCATTTTATGATGGCCATTTGGTTATAGACTATGGATATGAACCAAATGATGACAAGTGAGTCCAACTCGAGTATGTTTTGGCATCACTCTATGGATTTTTAGGAAACTCCCATTGTTACTATTTGTACTTTCTTGTTTATATTCTACTACACTTGGTTTTCTATTTATACTTCTTCTTCATTTTTATCATATCTTGGTATTGCCTTGATTTGGGTTTTGATTTTAAAATGGTAAATCCTCTTTTAAAAATAGTTTTGTGTTGTGTAGTGTTTAAAAAAGGAAATTATGTTTTTATTAATTAAAATGAGAAAAAATATTTTCATATATGTATTTCCAACTAGTGTTTATAGACTATTTTTAGGGAAGTAAATGTCTTGATTCTTTTGTGGTTTCCTACTCAGTTGTTAAGCTCACAACATACTTGTACCATTCAGTGTTGGTAGACTCAAGTTTTTTTTACAGGTTTAGGATACTGGTTTGAGTGATCCTTGTTGGAGCAGTTTGGTCTTGTGGTTGGAAGTGACCATGAGGTGATGTGGATATTATGGCTGTGTGGCCTAGTTTTTGTTTTTTCTTTTGTTAAAAATCCATATAAAAATTATTTTAATAATATATATATATATATTTTTGATTTTCTTATTTTTAATTTTTTTTCTCATTTAGATTATTGATTTCACCCTTGTTTATTAAAAAAATCATTCAATTAGTGATTACTTTGATGCCCGACACTAGTTTACAACCAGTGGGGATCTAGAAGACCCATCAAGCTATGTCTTGGGATGTATCAGATTCTCGATTGGATGGAACTATGGTCTAGTTTGTGACACACACTACTAAATAAATTATAATTTCTAAATGTGAGAACACATCCCTCGTCCTAGGTTGGAATACCTCAACTCTCCAAGAAATAAATCACGATATAGTAATTTTATGTCAGTTTTTTCATCTTCAATACGTTTCTTGATGATAATATACAAGATTTATTGTTCTAATTACCCACTAACTACCTAGGCACACATGTGATTCAGTAAATTAATCAATCCATAGCTGGAAAATAAATTATTTTAAATCAATTAAATGTAGAATTTCCCAATTTTAGTTTTAAATATGCCTTTTTCATTTAATAACTGAGGCATAGGTTTCGATCATTTCATGCATTTTGAAATCTTTTTTCAATTCAATTCATTTATCTTATGGTTCAACATAAAATAATCTCATCAAATCAGTTTCCAAATCATATCCATTTATTTTTCTAAAATCCACAAAGTAATTTCATTTTCATTAACATTGGGTGGTTTTCACAATTTCTATTACCTTTTCAAAATAATACATCAATCATATAAAATATAGATGTCTAAGTAATTTAAAATCGCAATTAAAATTAATCATAAAAATTAGGGTTTCAATTAAATTGGTAAATCATTATGGAACCACCTACCTTTAATCATGAGATAAAATCAACACAACACCCTCAGTGTGATACTTCAACAATGAATGATGGCGTAAGAGATCATTAATCAAACCTAGAATCTAGATTCAAAACAATAAAGATTATATCCAAAAAAACTTTATTATTTATCACTTATATAAATTAGATACAATATAAGATCAAAATAAACCAAACAAGAGGATATTTACTTACTATAAGGATATACAAGAAGAACACTAACACTTCAATTATGAAATAGAATGAGTTAGAGTGATAAATAGTAATATAGAGAGCCTCCAATAAATTGAAAATAATTTCGGTTGATTGGGGGTCTTAGGGATCTTAAATGGGGGTCCTGATATTCTTCATCAAATTTTCCTTGGATATAAACTTATACGCATGGTTTGCAAGAGAGGTGAAACAATTTGATGTAATCATTCACCCGTAAGGGAATTTTGGATGAGGTGCATGGTTTGGAAAAAAGTTAAAATAACCATATACAAACTGTGAAAACCCTCACTATCCATGGGTTAATGGTCTGGGGGGGGGGTCTACGTGGTTTTTACAAACTATGGAACCCCTTCTAAAGAACCATCACTTAGGTAACAGTTTTCCAAGGAAAAATGAACAATTTTATCTAACTATACATAAACCTTGCAGATCCCCATGGGATTCATTTTTTGGATAAAATCTTAAAATAAACCCTATAAGGACACAATCAAATCATGATAAGAAAATTTCCAACAAACAACTAAAAAATATTATGTGAAGTTACAAGATGAAAACGATAAACACTTTTTTTCCCTAAAAATCCTATTAAAAATATTCAATATCATAGTGATGAGGCCTATAATCTCTCACCAGTGCCTCATGCCCCCAAAAATCATGCGAATCATAACAATGCTACCATATAACATGAACCAATGGTATTTTTTCCCCCTGAAAACCTTTTTATCAAAATGATCAATCTTGATTTGATGCTCAGTCATAGACAAATCCAGTTCAACATGATGATCTTCCTAGATCAGGACATGTGATGGGCTAGAAAGTTACTTCCTGAGCTATAGAATATGAAACATATTGTGCATCGAATTAAACTATGTAAGAAGTAGTAAATAGTAATACACTTTCATTAGGTTCCCAAAAATCTCAAAAGGAACCACAAAACCCAACATAAGCTTTAACTATTGGTGACATAAATGAGATGAAAATATCAAGAACACCTAGTCACATGCTTAAAACTCCAATAGTTTTTAATGTCGATCAACCTAGGATTTATAATATCTTTTTTTACATCACTATTATTTGATGAATCAACTGAATCTTAGCCATTTTCTCTTGAACCAAACCATATAAAGTCAATCATGCCTCACCGATCTCCAATTAGTACGGCATATATTCATAGGTTCAACCATACAGGGCCTCAAAAGTAACCAACCTAATAGAGTAATGGTAACCATTTTTGTTGGAAAAATAAACTATTCCCAAAGAGGAATCCTAAGATCCACTAAAGTCAGTAACACAAGCTTGAATCATGTCTTCCATTATCCATATATCTTGTTCTACCTAAACATCAGTCTGTAGATGATAAAACATACCTAAAATAACATGGGACCCCACTACTTCTTGGAGGCCTCCCAAAAAAAATCAAACAAAGAACCCTTATCAAAGACTATAACTAATGTAAATAAATGAAATCTTATGATCTCTTTCACATAAAGGCTCATAATGTCCTAAAATTCAGCTATATTATGAGTGTGTATAAAATGAGCCAATTTAGTGAACCTATCAATCATTAACAATATCAATTTCTCCTAACAATGGGTACAAAATAATGAAACTGAGAAATATATAGAAATTTCAACACATTTCCATGAACACATTGGAAATGTCTAAAGAAAACATGTAGGTCTCTAGGGCTGAATGCTGACTTATTGATTGTTATAACAGTGAGAAACCTATTCAAAAATGTATCACTATATATCTAGTCACCAAAACCATCACAACACATCATATAATATCTTTACAATACCAGGTATCACTGCCCATTGGGAATTATGGAAATCCACCATCATAACCTTTCTCACCCGAAAATCTATAGTGTACTCGTTTCTTTAACCTGAGATGTACTCTGAAGAGAATAACCACTCACCAATGGTCTCCTGACTATGAAGAGAAACCCAAATAACAATAAATTAATTATCATTCTTCTGACCCTAAATAACCATCTCAAGAAGAGGGGTGGTTGATTGAATATTCATCAGAATGAACTCAGTCACATACTCTTAGGATCCCAAATGTAACTTAGTAAATAGATCTATCATATTCAAATATTATGAAGATTCATTTGTGGAATAAGTTGGATGTTTCCAACTAAAATAATCACTAATAACATTCCACTTGTTTTAGTTTTAGTCAATGTAGAAATCAAAATATTATATGTACTATACCCAATGCCTCTGTTGAAGGATAAAATATTTTTAAGATTAGATATGACTCATTATTTTGTTGGTTTGACTAGACAGTAAACCTTTACTTAAAAAGGTAATATCTCAAACTCTTAATAGGATGCATCAAAACAACTAGTTCAAAATTATGGTTCAAAAAATTATTTCAATGTGTCAAAAGCTGTCTAGAACCATAGGCTACTACATGATCACCCTTCATGAGAACACAACCCAAATATGAACATAATGTGTCACAAAAGACCACATAGCTCTACCCCGAATCTAGAAGAGTCAATGATGGTACATAAGTGATAATATGTTTAAACTCATCAAAATAAATCTAATATTTTTCATCCCATACGAGCTTCACTACCTTTTGAATGGGATTGGTCATTAAAGAAAGAATCTTTGTGAAATCTTTCATAAATGAATGGCAATACCTTACCAATCCCAAGAATCTGTTTTCCTTGAAAAAATTTCATGGTCTTTCCCATGACATAACATAATTAAACTTCTCACGGTCAACTAAAATACCATATTTTGAGACCACATGTCCCATGAAATTCACTTCCTAAGTGTAGAAAATATATTTCAAAAGCTTTTCATAAATTTAATGTTTTTTTGAAATTTCTAAAACTCCTCTAAAATAATGCACATGATCCAACTTGGTTTTAGAGTAAACAAGGATATTATGGAAAATGAATATAATGAATGAGTTAAGGTACTCATGTAATATATTTTACATTAGTTTCATAAAAAATACTAGATCATTGGTCTGAATGAAAGGAAAAAAATGTACTTTTAATGACAACACATACTCCTCAAGGTGGTATTTTGTAATTCATATTCATTAATTATAAATTGTTGATAAATTGACTAAAGATTAATGTTTAGGAATTAGTTTTCCTTTTCATATGGTTAAAAAATTCATTAATTTGTGGCAACCGATACTTTTTCATTACCATAACTCGATTGAGTTTTTGGTAATAAACATAAAGGAAAAGTGTCCCATCATATTACTTTTCAAAAAGAACAGGTGCTGCACAAGCTAACATAATTGGGAATATAAATAATTTCCCAAGAAAGGAATCTAACTAAGTTTTAAATTCCTTTTTCCCAATTGGTTTTATATGGTAAGAAGAAATAGAAACTATTAGAGTACTAGTTACTAAATTGGTTGAGAAGTCCACCACTCTTACTGGTGGACTTCTAGAGAAATCAGAAGGAAACACGCCAGGGAACTTGATGAAAACTAGAGGGATATAATCACTATAATATTCTTTCTCCAATTCAAAATATAACACCAATATTACCCTACCCAAATATAGAATAGATGGATTGACTCTACTCAACCTTCGACCCCATTCTCCCTAAAATCATGATAGACCCCATTGGGTGTAGTAAAGAAGATTCGTCAAAGATAAAAAACAATATGAGACATACGATCAATCGACTAATCCCTCACAAGAATGATTTAATGTGGTTTCATATCAAGGATTAAATAATTTCATGTTTTCTCAATATCAAGTAAAGTGAACACACAAGAGAGAAATTGAAGACCCTCCTCTCTCTTTGTTTCAAGGGGTGTAGTAATATCCATCACATAAGGAAAAATATATATAAAAAGGATTAAAATTTGAAAAAAAATGAGAATATATATACGAATTAGACACATAAGTGTCACATAAATTAATAACTAAAGATAAATATATAGTGATGGTACATCTCACAGTCATTAGACCCACATTTGCTTCCTCTAGAGACTCCTCAACTTAATGAAGAATGTTTATTACAGATGCTTGTATCTAGTACCCATTAGTTATTAAATCATATTATTGAACCATATCAATTTTATGTGGGGATTATACCATTACCCATCATGGTGTATATAATATATGGCTAAACTTCTGAAGTTGTCCTGAATGAAGAAAACTACTAAAAATATTTGACATGTCTGTAAAAATCTGTTTCAATTACCCAACCCAACCTCAGTATAAGAAAGTCTATGGGGATACTATATAAACTAAAGGAAGTATAGAATATTCCTGATGTCCATAAAAACTATGATACTTATCACGCTTTCTCATTCCTTAAACTAACTTCGACAACTAGCACATGGAGAGAAAAGAACTCCCCTCGAAAATGAATTACTACCTAGATAATGCTTATCCTTCAATTATCTAAAAAGAACATCAATATAAGATGTAGGATCTAATGTGAAAAATTGATATTTGATATCAGAAACAAGACCCATATCAAATATATGGACTTTTATATTCTCATATTTCACCACCTCAAAAAAAATCTGAATAAGCATATCAAAATAGTTCAAAAATTGTGTCACCATCCTCTCACATTGATGGAGTCCGAGAAACTTCAAAGATTTCTCTATGACCATAGATTTTGGATATATGTAATCCATAGAAGGAAAGATCAAGTCTTTACACTCCAATATCTCATGCTTATTCTCTGTCAATATCGAATCCTACCATCTCCTAATATGTCCCTCATGCTTAATGGTAGCACATTTCAATTTAATAGAATTAAGAATTTCCAATGAATAAAAAAGAATCTCTATCCATTTCAACCAATATAAAGAGTCTTAATGATTATTAGATCATTGGAATGATGGTGGGTTTTCGTGATGAAACTATTGAGCATGATTCCACGATTTGTCCCATCAAGGTTCCATTGATGGAGGATGAAATGGAATGGTTATAGGTATTTATCCAAAAGCATTGACAACACACAACACTATCTCAACAAGATTCTAGTCTACTAGATAATTCACTCAATATGGTTCACCAGTAGCTTCCTCTTTTGATATTTTTAGATGAATTATTAAATGAATGATTCTACACAATATCAAAATAAAATAACAAATCATTAGAAAGGATATAAATATCAAAAACTCAATCAAGACTTATAATGACATCAAAGTAGTCATAAAAACCAGAAAAAGATTAAAATCATATAAAACATTCTTCAAGGATTCTTTTCCCAAACAAACATGGTGACATATAGCTCCTTATGATAAGATCTGGATGATCACTCACTCACAACTACCTCCTATGTCCCAATAATCACACCTCATGTCTACGAGTACAACTCAAACTGTATACTAACATTATAGAAAAATGAAAACTTGAATATTTGATAAAATGTTTTCACAAAACTATTTAGGTTCCTTTGTGAAAAAATATGTGAGACAATTCTGATATATCCTTGATGGAATAATCAATCCCCGTGGGTTGGAGACTATAAACTAACATCATACAAGAATCATAGGGGAATAATTTTTCCAAAAATTATTAAAAGACAGAATATACAAGTCAATATGCTCAACACTCCTCACGAAGAATATAACAGAGTAAAATAAGTAAACAAACCCACAATATTAAATCCTCCAGTGACACAACATATGTAAAGAAAAATCATAGATATAAACGAGGTAATAGGTGGATCACATATCCATTGATAACCTCCATCACTCTAGGACCCAAGGATCATGGAAATCCACCAAATTTAATTTCTAATTTCCATTCTCTTGGTCTAATATAATATAATCTAAAAACACTAGAAGGAAAATCTATGGTGTGAGATAAAAACACCAGTCTGGTATCAATATATTTCGTTATAATAAATTCTATAACAATTAAACAAATTAATATTTAATTATAAATAAAACATGGCATAGTGAATCATATAAATTTTTTCAAAAAAACATTATTTTAATAAAAAATATTTAAGATACATTAATATATTAATAGTTGAAAATTTTATATAAAAAATTTATATAAATTAATTAGTATGAATTAAAATTTCTATAATCGATAAAATGTATAATAAAATTAGTATATCATAACTCCATTCTCACTAGCCCAGAAATATATTATTTTCTAGAAATTGGATCCTCACACTACTGAATCAATGATTATCTCAATGTGTGCATACATCCCTCAGCTTAGGTCATCAAAAATCAACTCCCCATTCAGGTAATCATGTCATAATAAGTTTTTGTTATATTTTTTATCATCAATAAATTTTTAAGTGGTCAGATCCAATCATTCTTGTCCCAATTACCACGAACTACCCTGGCTCACATATGATTCTATCAATAAATCAATCAATCATGGGAAAATAAATCATTTCAAATCAATTAAAAACAAAATTTCTTAATTTCAATTTTTAACATGCCCTTCTCATTTAAAAACGAAACTATTTGTTTTCATCAATTCATTAAATTTCAAATAATATTTTAATTTAATCAATTCATATCAAGGATCAAAATAAATAATTTCATCAAATAAATTTACATAGTAGTCTATCAATATCTCTAAAATCCACCCAACAGTTTTAATTTCATTGAAATTGGGGGTCTTTACACAATTTACATGGCCTTTAAAATCCAATATCCACCATTTCAAATCCAAGTTTTTAAATCATTCAAAACCGGATTTTAAATCAACTGATAAAATCAATGTTTTGATTGAAGTGGTAAATATTTATGGAAATACCTATGTGTAATCATGAGATAAAATCAACACAACACCCATAACATGGAATGCCAATGAATAAATAATGTATAGGTGCTCAACAAATCAAACCTAGAATAAAGATCCAGAAAAATAGAGATTAGTTCCACTAATGACATACTAATATATCACTGTTTAAATTAAAGAGAAGGGGATATTATGAGATACCAAAAAAGATTCAATTACTAGAATAATATCCAATGAGATCACCAACATTTTCATTTGAAAATAGTAGGTTGTGGAGTTCCAAGGAATCTTTTATAGATCCTATAAATGTAATGAAATATAATTTAGTTAAATGGGGTGGGGTTGTTATACCTCATAAAATAGGGTCCCAAGATTCTTAATTAAATTTTTATGGGATTAAAAACACATGCACACTATTTTTTAGAGAGGAAATATAGTTTGGAGTAACTGTACGACATTAAAATGAACCACTAATAGAGTTGTGGATGGTGTTCACAGTTTATCCAATCTGTTAAACTTATTTTTTATGACCATGAAATCCTCATTGTCAAAGGGTTCATAGTTTGGATGGGTGACCACATAATTTTTACAAAAATATTACCAATTATTAGGGAACAAAAACTCGTACCATTTTTTTCTATGGAAAACCACTCAATTTTACCTAACCATGCACCAACTGTGCAATGCCCCATGGGATTATATTGTTTTTTAAAACCTCATAAAATGACCCCAAAGAATGTACTAGTAAAATAATGATAAAAACAATGGTCATGAAATATCTGAATGAAGGTATTAGGATGTAACACCTATCCAAAGTACATGAAAATTTACACATATCCCACTTATGTTAATATATACTAGACCCCCATATTTACTAAATCTATAAGTGGTATAATTAGAGGATGATATCTTATATAAGTAGAAGCTGATGAAGATATTGGACTATAGAGATGAAGTTCTATGAAATAATAAAACTCACATAGTCAAGATGATTTTGAATAAATCATATTAATAAAGGGGAAACAAGGGAACAAGAAGAGTTCATGATATAGGATTACCCACATTTTTTTCACCCTCTTGTATGGAATGAAATTTCAAGTGAGAAATCTGTTAAGGGGGGAAGAATATAATGATAATAATTATATGTATATAAATCAACTTTTCAATACATACATGTTTCCTATAATTTGATATAGATGATAAGAACTGAAAACCCCTTATCATTAGTTTAGAACATAATATGTTTATAATATTACCAATGGTATAAAAATCAAACTTCTAGATATATTGTAACACCCCAAGCTTCCTCGGTATGTTTCCTTTCGAATAATGCAATGACGTGCATTGTACGCAACTTCGAGATTTTAACACACCACAACCAATCGAACTAGCCGTTATGAATAGTAATACCTACTTTTTGAAATTATATATATTTTATATTTCAAAATGGACTTCATTTTTGGATTCGGAATATCGAATTTAGCCTAAGGTGAAATTTTGGTACTTTTCGGATAACTTTCATATTTTGATGAATAGTGAAAATTACTAAATTTTAATTAAAAACAACTTTTTTAATCAAAATAATTAATAGTGATAAATTGTGAATTTGAGTGGTTTTAAAGTATATTTAGAATATATTTTTACCATTTAATATAATGTTGGTCATTGGACATAATTTTACAATTAAACCGAACATAAACAAGTGTCAATCTTTTGATAGTTATTATCTCTTAAAAACACGCTTTTTGTTTTGACAGCCGGAATTAATTTTAAATTAATTTCTGCCACTTCTGTGTTATGAATTTAGAAAAATGGATTCCATATTTGTAATCAGGATGTCCAAATTGTGTAAATAGGTAACTTTTATTTTTAGACATTTTGAATAATTACTGCGGTAAATATTTTATTTACCATGGTTAAGGGTAAATCCGGTAAATAAGGGTTAAAAAAAATAATATTATAATAATAATAAATTACCCTAAAATGTGTCTTAACCCTATTGGTTGATACATGGTCGACCATGGGCATCTTTGGGTCAATTTTGGGACCCCATGGATCCACTTGTAAGTGATAATGACACTTTATATTAATTAAGTTAAAATGAATACAAAAATGACACAAGCATATATCTTTTAGAAAAACAATTGTTACATAGGGTTATATATGTTGGATTTTAGATTATAAATATTCATTAGAAAGATAAAAAGATTTCCTACATAATTATATTTTATTTATAATTTTTTGACATTAAATAATTTATTTTATTTATGACACAATGATGATTCAGTAATTACTAATATAGTAAAAAATTAACATAATTGATATTATAAATACCCAAATAATTATAATATGAAACTTTTAATGAATTAAACAAATTTTCTAGGATAATATGATATATTAGGATTGATTTATATGTCTTTGTTCGAAGTAATAAATCTGTTATGAGTTTCACAAAAATCAACTAGTGAATAGTGTCAAAATTGACATAAAAGAGTTCTTAAAACAAATATTATATTATTAATTGATATTAAATTCCTAAAAATCTAAGGTTCGGCCAAGAGACTTATATTATGATAGGTTAATCATTAATGGACCACTTGGGGGTATTTTGGATGTATATAGTATGTTTATTAACCATATTATATAAAAATACAAAGAGACATTGTAAAAGTGAAACTAATTAACTTAGAGTTAATACTTAAAGATAAGGTTAATATAAGTACCCAAACCTGTCTAAATTCTATTGGATGATTTGTTTTCGACCTATCCCCACCTCAACCTTTGAATAGTCAACTTTGGAGCCATTGGAAACCGAATATGAATTTATTATAAATTAATATTTCTAGCTTTTCCAAAGGTGCCCCTCACCCCTCTTATAAAAGGGCACTCCTCCTTCTCATTTCCTCACACCTCTCAAGCCACTTGGCTCGTCCAAACTCTGCCCAACTAAGCTCCCCACATCCCTCTCCTCCTCCTTGAAGCTTCCCCTTAGGCAGAAAGCATTTCAACAAGTCCTTTGGTTCCAACCAAAGTGAGTTACCTAAATTAAAGGTAACGATTTCTCTTAAATTATTTTCATTTATTTTGCTTCTTCAACCCCCAAACTCTTTTTATTTCCCTTCTTTTGTAACAACACCAGTATCCTAAATATACTAGGATGTTGTTATAAGAAGTATTCAAACTACACATACACACAACTCCATCTAATGGATGATGAACATAATGTTTCTGTGGATGGCAAACTAACGCCTCACGAAACGATGATTGTTCAAAAACATCTTACCGCCTCTCATGGTGGCCATTATGATGGCACTGTAATTAAATATGATATTAATGATATATATTTTATATATAAGCTTCTGTAATTCCATTTTATTTCATACCATTATTCGTTTCATGTCGTATATACATACGATAATTTCATTTGAGGAAGTGCGGACTACCGCCCCCTTAAAATGATATGACTCATTCATACCACACATGGAACGTATAAAGGATGGTGTTAATGAAATTAAGTAACATATATAAAATATTATATTATACTGGAATAGTAATATACCTATGTATCATTTGGATTCGATTCTTTTAAAATAAAAAATTAAATGGAAGTAGCGTTCGTGCGTACGTACGGACTACCGTCTCCACGAACGCGATGAGATTCATTATCCATCGTATCCATTCAAGTATAATTATCATTTAATGATTTAAAAATGATGTTTAAGGACTTGATATCATTCTGGATATGAATAAGATACAACAAACATGACTTATGTAACAAAACATATAAAAGAAAATGAGTAAGTTAACACCCGAAACGGCGTTAATACTAAGATATTATTAACAAATCAATGTTAAAAGATCATATATGATATCATATTAAAGTAAATGATTCTTGTATTATTCAATAACAATTATTTAACCATTATACAGGAGGTAAACCTACCATCTACCAAGGAAAAAGTACAAAGTAAGGGATTCTCTTATCTCACTTTCAATTCCGTGAGATTTCCATTGTTCGCCACTAAATTATTGAAAGTGGTGTATTGTGTACTGCCATTTGATATATATTCATGATTATATTTATATTCATTTTATTCTGTAAATCATTTGGTGGTTATTAACTTTTGGCCATATGACTCAGTTGATTAACGTGGTAAGGGATTTTCTTATCTCACTTTTAATTCCGTGAGAATTCCATTGATCACCACTTAATTATTGCATGTGGTGTATGTGTACTGCCCATGATCGTATTCATTGTGTAATATACTTTAATTTATGGGTATTTACATCATCATGGTATGATACTTCTTTCATGGGTGTATGTTTCGTAAGTTACCTAATCGATAAGGGAATTTGAGATTTCAATTTCCACTCATTTGGATTTACACATATTTCATTGATTATATTACCCCAAGATTATGTGTGGAATCACTATTCATTTGATTATGTCATAATTTCCACTCCCCTTCCTGTGGATATAAGTTTGATACACATAATCACTCCATTGGTAATTCTCAAGTCATTGATATGAATTTGATAAGAGTAATTTTAACTCATTCTCCATTTGTTGAGTTAAACATCCAATTCGTTGGTATTGTTTTTACAAGAATATGTGTGAATGTCCTTTGATTGTTTTACACTGAATATCCAATCATATTTAGTGTATTTATATTTGTCACACATAATTATGTCATTGATTTATCCTTAACCTAAGGATACAACCTTTATGAGAGATTTCATCTCAATTTACATTCCATTGAGACTTCTTTGATGATATACACCAAATCACTTTTATGTGGTGTATATATAATGTACTTTGACATAGTATATCATGATTCCCTTTATTCTCATGATATTACAAAGTTTTGATCACCTCAATTATTTGTATTCAAGTGTCTCTTTTGGTAAGAATCTCTAACTAAAATACCATTTTTAAATGTTTTAAAGACTTATTCATCTAAACCTTTCTCATTAATGTCCATGTTTTAAAAATGGTTTAAAGGATTTATTTATATGGACATTAAAGTTTAGAAATAAAAACTCCTTTTAAAAAGTTTCAAAGTGGTATGGGACACTTTGATTCAAAAATCTACTTTTAAATGGCTTCTTGACAAATAGTGTGACTTTTAAATGTTTTCAAGAAAAGGGGGATATTTCTCTCAAATAGTTTTGATGATTATTTTCATCTATGTCAACATCCTTCATTATTCATGGTTGAGGTTAATGTGATACAATAAAATCTTCCATATTGTATCAAATGAGTTATATTTGACTGAGGATGTTCTATTTTTATACCATTCATGGTTTGTGGTTAAAGTATTGACATTTCGTATGCTAGTTTTAATACGAATGTTTATTTTATGCTTAAACCTATTCATAAGATGAATGCATTGGACTTAATAAGTGACGGGTGGAGCCCGCTATAGCTCCTCGATGCATCGGTAGGTCTCATGAGACAAACTAGTGTCTTGGCACAAGGCCTTGGCAAAATCTTATTTGTAGTCTTGGCACGAGGCCTTGGCTATGTGGTTATGATAGTCTGGCATTATGCATTCCATCATTATGAAAGTGGTTATTGATATTGCATGTGATCATTCTACTAGTAGAATATCCATGTGAGTAAGTAAATGGCATTATTTCATTTTACCTTCGCCATTTTATGCTGAAGTTTAAATTTAAAAGGCTTTTGTTTTAGTTATAAATTGCCTTAAGTGTTTATGCTTATTTATGAAAGCTTCTGCTATAATGTTATCCTTACTGAGCATCCGAGCTCACCCCTTTCAATGTTTTATTTTTCCCAGGATTATGAAGAAGTAATTTATGAATGACCTGCAGGGATAGTATGAGGGGATATGAAGACAAGATGTTTTTTTTATGATGTAATGTAAAAATTTATGAATGTATCTAGTTATTCCAAGGCTACTAAACTAATCGGTCTTTCGAGACTTGATCTTTCTCATGATCATGCCAATGTTATGTAATAATGCACCGACTCTAGGTAATTAGGGTCGGGGCGTTACAGTTGGTATCAGAGGAAGTTTAGTACAAACCTTGGTAGCTAGATTTAGATAAACTCTGATTAGAACACGTAGACCTAAGATGAACTTTGAGGATTAGTATAAAAGAACTTCCTAGAATTTTGGTATTGTAGAGATTTTGTGAGTTTTCCGAGCAATACATCCCTGTCTGGATACGAGCAGGTAGAGGCGGCTCTGGCACAGATGTACCTAGGGGTAAAACCCGAAAACACCGCTTTGAGCTAGACTCGAACGGGAACTGGTGCACGACAACGGGCCTTGCTGCACTCTTGGTTACGACACTCCCGGGGGATATGCTTAGGATAATTTACATTTTCTTTACAAACCAATTTAAGTAATATATATATAAGATGAGAGTAAATGACCTTGGTTAATCCTAATATGTTTCAAATTGAGAATATGGTGACATTTTAATCTCTAAATGATTTTATGACTACTATTACTCACACAATGCTTTATGGTTTTAGTCAATGGCTGGATTCCAAGGAAGTCATAGTGACTTTGAGAATGATGTACAAGATGGGAACGGTGGTGGCAATGAGCAACAAAATGGAATGTTGATAGGCGTAAAAGATATCGTCTTTATGCCAAATCAGTTTTCCAAAAATATGATCAACAACATATATATTAACCAACTCCCAGACTCAACAAGGAAGAGAAAGGTGATAAATGATAAGAGCTCCAGCAATGGAGACCATGGAGAAAAGAACCCTCAATTTTCATCATGCAGGAAATGTGGAAAGAGACACCCAGGAAAGTGTCTCAATGGGACAACGAAATGTTTTACGTGCGGGAAGGAAGGACATAAAGTAAAGAATTGCCGAAGAAAAATGAAGAGTACTATGGAAGAAGATAAAAATGGTCCCAAGAGTCCATTTACAGTCATTTGCCGTAAATGTAGGGGACCTGGACATTACCCGAGTGAATGTCCTATTCTATAGGATATTTTCTTGGTCAAAGAAGAAGCTATGTGGGAATAAATGGTTGGAGAAATGTTTAAAAAGTATTAGCACTCCTTGTTGATGGGTTTACTATGGAATAATTTTCTCTTGTATTTGTAACCCCGCAGTTTGCCATGTGAGAATGATATTTAAGGAAGAATTGTCTCTTCTCTTGTGGATATGGGTATAAATAACCATTTGGATTTATATGATCATTGGGGTTTGAGAGAATTATAAGTTATTCTAATTTGGGATGAAGATTCAAGGTATGATATAACAATTGTGGTTAAATTTATGATATAGTATTTTGAGGAATTTATCTCATTTTGGCAATATTATAAAATATAGTTTTTGAAAAAGGACAACACGTAGACCGTGTGACAACCCGTCGCGTCGGACAAAGCTATGGGAATCGAACCCACAACCAAAGTGCGATTGGGATTTATCGCCTACCACTGGACTACGTGAAGTCCCTGGTTAGTGTGACTTTTTTTTTAGTTAAATGATTTTATTGATCAATAATAAGTTGATTTGGGTTCTTATTTCATATCAAAAGAATACCCTTGGTATAGGAAAATGATTTGGTGATTAAGTGATAAATGTTATTTTGGAAGATGTTCGTTTTGTTGGGAACACTATATGCCCAAGGAAAATAGAATACTATGGGGTTTCATTTGTGGAGTAATGATAGATTTTTATCTACGTTTTTATTGTGGATTTATAGTGATTTGGGTTATTTATGGAAATGATTAACCTATAATAGAGAATATGTGATTAGGTTAATTACTTTTGAGTATGTGACTTTAAGAGTATCTGATGTCATTTGGAGATACAATTTAACATGGGAGACTACATAATCAAATTCTTCTATGTTTTGGGTTTCAATATTAGTTTGGATTATATTAAAGGATTTTAAGGACAATTGGTTATTGAATGGTATCTATTTAACTTTGGGGTATTGTTGGTTTAATTTTAGAAATTAAGATTAGTGCATATTTATCTCAATGAATATCCTTTTGGGGGATCATTAGATCATTCATTGACCATTTTGGTTTTGATTAATCTTCAAAGACAATGTAAATATATGGTTTATCCTTCATGGATCATATGATTCTATAGAAGTTTATTCTATCTCTTCCAGTGTGACCAAGTCTTATTGAATACTCATCGTTTAAAAAAAAATGAGTTAGTGGTGGAAATTTATTAAAGAATGAAAATCTACTTAAAATGTAAGTATATCTCATAATGTTCTTAGTCAATATCATAAATGAATTACTCTTCCTTATGTAATGTAACTTAAAAAAAATGTTGTCCGTTTACTTTCCTACTAGGAGACTAATGGTCGTTTGTCACAACACAAGTTTGTGGTTTTCTCATTGTTAACTTTCTCTTGATCATGATTTCTATCCCTCTCCATCAGAACTTGACACTTAGTTTATCATCCATATACATGTTTTCTTACATGGAATCCTAGTATGGGTTATCTTGGATGACCCTTATACCTCTCTTTCTTTCTTTTAAAGTGATAGTTTTATTGACTCTTTTTCCGATGCGGGACTTTCCATTATATTCCCAAGCAAAATTTTAAAAATTGCGAGGACGCAATTTATTGAAGGAGGGGAGAATGTAACACCCCAAGCTTCCTCGGTATGTTTCCTTTCGAATAATGCAATGACGTGCATTGTACGCAACTTCGAGATTTTAACACACCACAACCAATCGAACTAGCCGTTATGAATAGTAATACCTACTTTTTGAAATTATATATATTTTATATTTCAAAATGGACTTCATTTTTGGATTCGGAATATCGAATTTAGCCTAAGGTGAAATTTTGGTACTTTTCGGATAACTTTCATATTTTGATGAATAGTGAAAATTACTAAATTTTAATTAAAAACAACTTTTTTAATCAAAATAATTAATAGTGATAAATTGTGAATTTGAGTGGTTTTAAAGTATATTTAGAATATATTTTTACCATTTAATATAATGTTGGTCATTGGACATAATTTTACAATTAAACCGAACATAAACAAGTGTCAATCTTTTGATAGTTATTATCTCTTAAAAACACGCTTTTTGTTTTGACAGCGGGAATTAATTTTAAATTAATTTCTGCCACTTCTGTGTTATGAATTTAGAAAAATGGATTCCATATTTGTAATCAGGATGTCCAAATTGTGTAAATAGGTAACTTTTATTTTTAGACATTTTGAATAATTACTGCGGTAAATATTTTATTTACCATGGTTAAGGGTAAATCCGGTAAATAAGGGTTAAAAAAAAATAATATTATAATAATAATAAATTACCCTAAAATGTGTCTTAACCCTATTGGTTGATACATGGTCGACCATGGGCATCTTTGGGTCAATTTTGGGACCCCATGGATCCACTTGTAAGTGATAATGACACTTTATATTAATTAAGTTAAAATGAATACAAAAATGACACAAGCATATATCTTTTAGAAAAACAATTTTTACATAGGGTTATATATGTTGGATTTTAGATTATAAATATTCATTAGAAAGATAAAAATCTTTCCTACATAATTATATTTTATTTATAATTTTTTGACATTAAATAATTTATTTTATTTATGACACAATGATGATGCAGTAATTACTAATATAGTAAAAAATTAACATAATTGATATTATAAATACCCAAATAATTATAATATGAAACTTTTAATGAATTAAACAAATTTTCTAGGATAATATGATATATTAGGATTGATTTATATGACTTTGTTCGAAGTAATCAATCTGTTATGAGTTTCACAAAAATCAACTAGTGAATAGTGTCAAAATTGACATAAAAGAGTTCTTAAAACAAATATTATATTATTAATTGATATTAAATTCCTAAAAATCTAAGGTTCGGCCAAGAGACTTATATTATGATAGGTTAATCATTAATGGACCACTTGGGGGTCTTTTGGATGTATATAGTAAGTTTATTAACCATATTATATAAAAATACAAAGAGACATTGTAAAAGTGAAACTAATTAACTTAGAGTTAATACTTAAAGATAAGGTTAATATAAGTACCCAAACCTGTCTAAATTCTATTGGATGATTTTTTTTCGACCTATCCCCACCTAAACCTTTGAATAGTCAACTTTGGAGCCATTGGAAACCGAATATGAATTTATTATAAATTAATATTTCTAGCTTTTCCAAAGGTGCCCCTCACCCCTCTTATAAAAGGGCACTCCTCCTTCTCATTTCCTCACACCTCTCAAGCCACTTGGCTCGTCCAAACTCTGCCCAACTAAGCTCCCCACATCCCTCTCCTCCTCCTTGAAGCTTCCCCTTAGGCAGAAAGCATTTCAACAAGTCCTTTGGTTCCAACCCAAGTGAGTTACCTAAATTAAAGGTAACGATTTCTCTTAAATTATTTTCATTTATTTTGCTTCTTCAACCCCCAAACTCTTTTTATTTCCCTTCTTTTGTAACAACACCAGTATCCTCAATATACTAGGATGTTGTTATAAGAAGTATTCAAACTACACATACACACAACTCCATCTAATGGATGATGAACATAATGTTTCTGTGGATGGCAAACTAACGCCTCACGAAACGATGATTGTTCAAAAACATCTTACCGCCTCTCATGGTGGCCATTATGATGGAACTATAATTAAATATGATATTAATGATATATATTTTATATATAAGCTTCTGTAATTCCATTTTATTTCATACCATTATTCGTTTCATGTTGTATATACATACGATAATTTCATTTGAGGAAGTGCGGACTACCGCCCCCTTAAAATGATATGACTCGTTCATACCACACATGGAACGTATAAAGGATGGTGTTAATGAACTTAAGTAACATATATAAAATATTATATTATACTGGAATATTAATATACCTATGTATCATTTGGATTCGATTCTTTTAAAATAAAAAATTAAATGGAAGTAGCGTTCGTGCGTACGTACGGACTACCGTCTCCACGAACGCGATGAGATTCATTATCCATCGTATCCATTCAAGTATAATTATCATTTAATGATTTAAAAATGATGTTTAAGGACTTGATATCATTCTGGATATGAATAAGATACAACAAACATGACTTATGTAACAAAACATATAAAAGAAAATGAGTAAGTTAACACCCGAAACGGCGTTAATACTAAGATATTATTAACAAATCAATGTTAAAAGATCATATATGATATCATATTAAAGTAAATGATTCTTGTATTATTCAATAACAATTATTTCACCATTATACAGGAGGTAAACCTACCATCGACCAAGGAAAAAGTACAAAGTAAGGGATTCTCTTATCTCACTTTCAATTCCGTGAGATTTCCATTGTTCGCCACTAAATTATTGAAAGTGGTGTATTGTGTACTGCCATTTGATATATATTCATGATTATATTTATATTCATTTTATTCTGTAAATCATTTGGTGGTTATTAACTTTTGGCCATACGACTCAGTTGATTAACGTGGTAAGGGATTTTCTTATCTCACTTTTAATTCCGTGAGAATTCCATTGATCACCACTTAATTATTGCATGTGGTGTATGTGTACTGCCCATGATCGTATTCATTGTGTAATATACTTTAATTTATGGGTATTTACATCATCATGGTATGATACTTCTTTCATGGGTGTATGTTTCGTAAGTTACCTAATCGATAAGGGAATTTGAGATTTCAATTTCCACTCATTTGGATTTACACATATTTCATTGATTATATTACCCCAAGATTATGTGTGGAATCACTATTCATTTGATTATGTCATAATTTCCACTCCCCTTCCTGTGGATATAAGTTTGATACACATAATCACTCCATTGGTAATTCTCAAGTCATTGATATGAATTTGATAAGAGTAATTTTAACTCATTCTCCATTTGTTGAGTTAAACATCCAATTCGTTGGTATTGTTTTTACAAGAATATGTGTGAATGTCCTTTGATTGTTTTACACTGAATATCCAATCATATTTAGTGTATTTATATTTGTCACACATAATTATGTCATTGATTTATCCTTAACCTAAGGATACAACCTTTATGAGAGATTTCATCTCAATTTACATTCCATTGAGACTTCTTTGATGATATACACCAAATCACTTTTATGTGGTGTATATATAATGTACTTTGACATAGTATATCATGATTCCATTTATTCTCATGATATTACAAAGTTTTGATCACCTCAATTATTTGTATTCAAGTGTCTCTTTTGGTAAGAATCTCTAACTAAAATACCATTTTTAAATGTTTTAAAGACTTATTCATCTAAACCTTTCTCATTAATGTCCATGTTTTAAAAATGGTTTAAAGGATTTATTTATATGGACATTAAAGTTTAGAAATAAAAACTCCTTTTAAAAAGTTTCAAAGTGGTATGGGACACTTTGATTCAAAAATCTACTTTTAAATGGCTTCTTGACAAATAGTGTGACTTTTAAATGTTTTCAAGAAAAGGGGGATATTTCTCTCAAATAGTTTTGATGATTATTTTCATCTATGTCAACATCCTTCATTATTCATGATTGAGGTTAATGTGATACAATAAAATCTTCCATATTGTATCAAATGAGTTATATTTGACTGAGGATGTTCTATTTTTATACCATTCATGGTTTGTGGTTAAAGTATTGACATTTCGTATGCTAGTTTTAATACGAATGTTTATTTTATGCTTAAACCTATTCATAAGATGAATGCATTGGACTTAATAAGTGACGGGTGGAGCCCGCTATAGCTCCTCGATGCATCAGTAGGTCTCATGAGACAAACTAGTGTCTTGGCACAAGGCCTTGGCAAAATCTTATTTGTAGTCTTGGCACGAGGCCTTGGCTATGTGGTTATGATAGTCTGGCATTATGCATTCCATCATTATGAAAGTGGTTATTGATATTGCATGTGATCATTCGACTAGTAGAATATCCATGTGAGTAAGTAAATGGCATTATTTCATTTTACCTTCGCCATTTTATGCTGAAGTTTAAATTTAAAAGGCTTTTGTTTTAGTTATAAATTGCCTTAAGTGTTTATGCTTATTTATGAAAGCTTCTGCTATAATGTTATCCTTACTGAGCATCCGAGCTCACCCCTTTCAATGTTTTATTTTTCCCAGGATTATGAAGAAGTAATTTATGAATGACCTGCAGGGATAGTATGAGGGGATATGAAGACAAGATGTTTTTTTTATGATGTAATGTAAAAATTTATGAATGTATCTAGTTATTCCAAGGCTACTAAACTAATCGGTCTTTCGAGACTTGATCTTTCTCATGATCATGCCAATGTTATGTAATAATGCACCGACTCTAGGTAATTAGGGTCGGGGCGTTACATATATGTCATGTTTTAAAATGTAATTTTAAAATTATTTTTATAGTGTTTTAAGAAATCATATATAAACAATCTTTATCACATATATATGTTGAATATAATGATTTTAAATTCATTTTTGGATTTATCATGTGAACATGTAATTATGATTATTATTTTTCATATTTTTTCAAAAAATATTTACTTTTAGATGAAAGAATGTTATTCTACCCAAAATTGTGAATTCTATCACTATATAAGCAAGGCATAGAATTTTATTCATTATATATATTTCAAGAATAATTTTTCCCAATTATTGTTTTTAAAATCTAGTAAACACATGTTTCTCCTTATAAATAAAAAGTAATATTACAATTCCAATAATGAAATTTTTTTTGGTCTTTTAATTTAATTTTAAGTTATTTTAATAAAATTTGTGTTTTACATGATTTGAAAATCCACATAACATTTAATTGTTTTACAATAAACCAATTTATTTCAAAAAAATAAAAAATAATGATATTATTATTTCACACTTAATGTTTAATATCAAAATGATCTTTTAAAAATAAACTGTTTATATTCTTTATGTTCGATAATAAGAAATTTATATTTAAAACTAAAACAAAATTATTTTATAAAATTATTTAAATATGAAAAATTGTATTTTTTTTAAATTGTAACTAATTTCTACTGTAATTTTGAAAATTAAAAGTATTTTTCATGGGTCAAAGCAGAGTCATTGAGATTAGGGTAAATTTGGATAAAAGTGGGTTAACAAAGTTAAAGTGGTTTAAAAGTATAGAAATCATGTGTGTTATTGGATGATGGAGGTAATATCAAAATTGATATTTCCCATACAATTATTTTTTATTTTGATTTTTTCCAATGAATAATGCAGTGATATTATTTTGATATAATGAGTTTTTTTTGAAAATTTCCTTTTCATTACTTTTAAAATTTGACCAGTTCCCCTCATTTTTCCAAGAATTAAAAATATTCAAATTAACTAGAACTCTAACCTAGTCTCTAATTATCACCCTCCCTATAACCTTTAATCCTTGGTTTCACCAAAATACCATGTTAAAGAACATTTATTTTTTACCTAACGAATAAATTCCAATGGAAACTTAATACTCTCAACCTAACTTCCCTAGCTCTTTTATTATTCTACACCCCTAAAATACTGGATATTAATGAAGGTATTTTTACATTATAATTTTTAGTATCTTGTAGAATTATTATAAAAATGGAAAACCCATTTCATATTTCCCAAAAACCCTTGATAAATACAAAAGCATCATCATGCATGTATGCTGACTACAATATCTTAAAATGAAATGTTTTGTATTCCATGACCACCTAACATGGATGTCATTAAAAATTCAATTTAATGAAAAAATGATATATTTGATATCATCAATATTATTTAATGAAAATAATGACAAAATATAAGTAATATAAATAATTAACAACTATAGTAACTATAACTTCCTTAAATGGACTTCTCAATGAACCTTTCCTAACTAGTATCAGTTTGGGATAAAATTTGAAACTATGTAAATATTTTACTAATTGAATAATGAAGTATATAAACCATTAAAATATTATAGATCAGGAAGCTTTGTTATAACATCTTTGACAATGGTCGAAAAAACTAAAGTTATATTAAGTAATTAACTGAAGAACCTCGAGTAATCTATGTAAGAGAAAAATATATTAAAAATAATTACCATGATATAACATATGAACATAGGGATATATATATATTTATATATTAATAAAGTTCATGAGAATATACTTAATTGTAATAGTTTAATTATTTAGGAATTTAGTTGCAGATGAAGGGAGATTTCAGACATAAGTTAAGGGATCTTTCATACCACCATCACTACTTTGGAGTTCCCCTTTTTTAACTTCTACATTTTACAAATCATTATTCTAATTAATTTATTCTATTTTTTATAAATGTATTTTAAATATATAGCTATTTAAATATACTTTCCATTTCCTAGGATCTATATATTTATTGTTCCCATTATAATTCCCACTCTTAAGTAAACATGATTTATGGGAACCATCATATATTTTGTCTCATGATAGGAATATACCCCATAGAATATTTTTAAACCAAGAGTACCTTCCAAAAAAACATTAATAATTTATTTATAACCTATTGGTTGATTTATGGTTTCATGTAAAATAATATACTCTTTCCTCCTATAAAAATGTCATAATTTATTTTATAAATCCACACCCAATTCATTCATTTCTATAAGTTCATCTCATAAAACCCTCTAATGAGTTTTCCTAATTAGTAATCGATGTCTATAACAATGATACTTTGATATTAATGAAATTTATAATTATTTAGTCACTTATTATCTTGGGATTCTTTATGATTTAGTATTGGTTTATTCCTTGAATTAGAATTATGAATCCCACTTCCATATCATGGGTTTTATCATGTGTATTATTTATGTATGATTTATTTTCCTAACAGGGAAATCATATACCTAATTTTATTCTATGTGAAGGGAGTTCCCAAAATTATATGTCCATACAATTCATTGGGTAATGCTTAATATCTCATGTTATGTTCCATAATGAATTAAAAAGTGTACCTAATACACCATGGGATTTTTATACTTTATGATTACAGTCTTGGGAGTGACCCTTGATGTATGCTTATGATATAATATTCTATTTCATTTCCATATTAGTTTGGATTCCATGATTATATGATATACTTTCCTTATTCTATTTTTCCATGCTTATGAGCATCCTCTTTATGATATCTAGTTATGCCTCTTGACTCTCCTGTTACGCTTTATTTACATTTTATTCCCTTAATGATATTTTTATCTCAAACTATTCCTTATGTATTTTCTTTAGGGTATACTATGTAGTTTTATAAGAACTATGGGAGTAAGGAGAACTATGTGAAGTTTTAATTAAATATGTTTTTATATTTAAGATAATGTAATCATGTAATTAACATTAAATAGATAAAATAAATATTAATCATTGACATATATTGTTGGGAAAGTATGTTATAAATCATGAAAAAAATTATTTTTATGTCTTGGGTATCTATATATAATTTTAGAAATGGAAATTAATTTTAAAGAATGATTATACTCATGATCATGTTATGAATGTTATTATAATGGGAAAATCATAAGAAAAAATCAGATGGATTTCTGGAATAATGATGTTAAACCATCTCATTATTATTAATGGTTTATAGAAAAGACCACCACTTTAGTAATATTATTTGGGAATACAAAAGGTATTTTTAAAAATATTTACTACTAACTGAAAATTTTAGAAAATGTTGATAACTATCGACATACAACTCATGGAATGGTATAATTTCACTAAAGCATCAATAGGAAGGGGGTAATGATTACCTCTAAAATTATTAATATGTTCTATTATAGTTCATTAGAAAAGGGGATAACTGATAAAATTCACAAAAATAGGTCGGTATATTTACAATTTTGCAAAGTAACATTAAAGACAGTTAAATACTCTTGAGTTATCTCTCACAAATTGTAGAAGATAGTTTAGGGTAATATATATTAACATTATATAAAATTTTCAGTATATTAAAGTGGTATATACATAATGATGTGATTTAGTGTGAGAGGTCAATGAAGTGGTTTGATGATAAAATATTTATATAATTCATGTTTCTCTTGATAAGAAAAAATAATATGGGTTTAGAATGAATGTTTTTTAGATTAAATATATGTAGTATTAATAATATTCAAACTAATAGATATATCTAGAAATGATATTGGATATGGTAGAAAAATATTTTTTAGGATTTATGTTTAAAGAAATAAAAGTAGATATTTTTAGTAGAAATCCAATTCAGAATTTTTTGGCTGTGTTTGTTGACAAAGGCATTAAAATATTCATCAAAAGGATTCAAAATATAATTGTTAATTTATGTTTTAGAGCATTATGAATTTCAAAAGAATCCAGAATTACATGTCAAGGGAAGTAAAATTTATGCCGTAATTTATTATATATAATTTTTAAATACATTTGTTTCAAGGATACTAATTAAGGGGTTATTTATTTGACTGTGATCATTTGAGTGATTCCATCTTTATTTTTACGGATAATATTTGATTGATTAGTTGTAAAATATTATACTGTAAATAATATATATGAACCATAATTTTTTATCTATGTGTCAAATAATATATAATTTTTGGAAGGATTATATGTTTGAATTGTGGTTTATGAAGAAAAAAAATTCCATAAAATCTTGATTTCTTTTTGATAAGTTTCAAAAACAAATATGAATTTGTAAAAAATAATTTTATATTTGGTTACATGGAATCATTTTTTATTAATAATTAGGTTATTACTTAATTTCAATAAAGATGTAAAATATGAAATGACTTTTCCAAAATGGTAGACATTAATGTAAAATATTTTTGAGTAAAGTGATTTTAAGGATATTAATATCCATTTATCATGGGGTTTTTAGAAGATGATATGATAATATTGTTCTATCGTAATAGAATTATTTGATTATATAATAACGGGGATGGAAAAATTACATAATTAGTGGTGAATTAGAAGATATGAAGAGATCATATCCATTAATGAAATCACAAGTAGTTGAAAAAAAATCCATGATAAAATAGAGCAATAGAAAACAGCTAATTTTGAGATGAATTATTGATATTTAATTTTAAAAAATATAGGATACAAGGATTCCATTGATACATAGAGAATAATAATAATAATAAGTCAAATGAATTAATTATGAGGAGGATGATAACTAATATTTATAAACCAATAGAGGTGAAGTTCTATTATTTATTATTTTTTTGGATTAAAATTGTATACATGATTGACATTGATAATTTTTGTTTATAACTATGTGTAGTGAGATTTTATATTTTTTTGTATTATCTAATGGAGAAGATTATACTCTAAAGTTTTTACAAGAATTTAAATAAAAAAGTATAGGTTTTTGATTCATCAGTATTTCATAGTGAGGTTAGAGCAATGTAAAATCTATTTTCCCATATACTTTATCACTTTCAGAGTTTTTGAGGAAAAGATGCATATTACTACTATCTATTGAATAAGATCATTGGAAATGGAAGAATTTAAAATTTAGATCCCATATTTTCTATCCCCTATCAGGGTAGCACCCCTTATTGAGAAATCATATGCACTTATTTTAGATTATTTATGTTCTTGGTTTTTTTGTGGAAATCATATGCACTTATTTTATTGAACCAAATATTTTTTCTTCTCCATTGATTGTTTTTGTATTCTAATTTTTTTTTTCTATTTTTACCCTTATTTATTAACTAAATATTAATATTTTTTATATAGGATACAAATATTTTATATTTATTTAAATTGAGAATAATTCCCTTCCATATCTATGTTTTATAAAATGTTGTCAAGAATTGAATTTTATAAGCATAAATGATTTCTTAAATTTATTTTCCATGTAATTTGACCTTATTTCAAATTTTTTAAAATTAAATTTATTATTTCTTTCTATATGGGTCACTTTTTACTCTCTTCATAAAATTTTGAAAAGAGTGTTTATTTTCTAACATTCACACCATGAACAGATTTTTCCACCATTATTACAGTTGAATCCTCATTTAATATTTTACAATTTCTGTTAAAAAAAATATTTTCCTAATATAATTAAAATTTTTATTTTTTAAACATTATTTTTAATGTTAAAAGATTATTTCCCCCACGAATGTTCTAAATGATATTTTTATGGTATTTATATTATTCAATGAAACCAACCTGTTATTTTATATATTATTAGCTGGGGGAATGTTTTAATGATACAACCCTTATTACTTTTTCTAGTTGGATTATGATTGTTTCAAAGATATTTTTAAGGAACCCATTTCCTTTTTATAGGTAAATCCTTCTATGAATGAACAATTGTTATTTTTTTGAAATTGAAATATTATAATTATTATTATCATGATATGGTCTATGGATGTAATAATTAAAATCAGAATTGGGGAGTAAATCCAAATCCTTAGGGGACATTGACTGATATAATACATTTGGGTCTATTATATTTATCCAATGCATTATGTAATTATAAATGAGTTTACTATATATAATTAACTCTTAAGAGAAGAAAGAGTTAACAAGTTAAAAATTAACTCTAAAGAGATTATGGGTATTAACTTGGCATGGTTATCCCATCGATATGTGTTTCTAAGGGATCTATGTGGATAATGTTCCGTGATACCAAGTTATTTTGTCTATTATTTCTATGATTTTCTAAAGGATCCTACGATCAAGGATTTTATTTCAAATGGACTCTGATTATTGAATTATATGATTATTGTCTTATGGTAAAGATTTATTCCATGATTTATGTATAGTTGTATATGAATTATCATATTTTATTTTCCTCTACTTTGATTATGTCAACAAACCAGTATACTCATCTTAATATTATTGATGAAATTAACTTCTAATTATTATGATTTCTCTTATAGAGAATTTTATCTCACCATTATTATGCTTCCCATTTCCCCAAGTTTTAAAGAACAAGGTTTGATAAGTTATGTTTAGGAAGGTTTTAGGTGTAAGACATTTATGGATGATTTTGAAGAATTATAGTGAAATAATTTTTTTTGGTATAATAGAAAAAATAATAAATTGAATACAAGATTATTTTTAGTTAAAAATTTATACAAATTATCTATACCTATAATCCAAAAAGGTTCAGGGGTATGTATGTGATCTAATATTTTAATTTGTCCTTATATATTTTGGATGGGTAAAATTGAGTCCAATTTATCGATATCAGTTTCAAAGATGTAAAAATTAATTATTTAGAACTAGATAAATGTATTTGAGGGTTTAGACATTATAATATAAACCTAAAATAGTGTGAATTATATAAAATAAGAGGTGTCCTTTTATAAGTGAAGGGTGAGACAAACATGGAATTTCGTGAATGAATTCAATGATTTCATGAAATATATAAGGGAAAGTTGATCCAAATGGATAGTGATATGAATTTAAAATTACTAAGGGTTGAAATATAATTATAAAATAATTATTTTAATGTTTTGGGTAGCAATCCAACCCTCATCTCTTAGTTTAACCATGATATACTTATTGTAACTATAAGTGTGGTAATAAAATTTTACTATTTCAAGTATTCACTATGAAAAATAAATATATTGGACATAATATATTATATTTATTATTAAATTGAAAAATATTTAATCCATTTTAACAAATTAATTTCTTTAAATTAAATAATTTAATATTAATTTTCCGCACAATCTTAAATAAAAACCCACTTTTGAAAAATAAATTTTTAAGAAAAAAACATATCCTAACCCCATTTCATAGAATTTAAGAACAATAAAATTAATGTTAGAATGATTTATTGAATATATAATATATAAATTTTAGTAAAACCATTAATAATGAAAAATTAAATTAATTTATTAATATAAAAGAACATTTCTCTTATACAAACAATTTTTTTGATAAAAATGTGTTATTAAGCAAAAAAATTAAGATATATAGAAGTAAAGTATAATAATGATTACAAAATAATTAACTAGATTATTTGTTATTAAAGAATTATTATTTTAATTTAGGATCAAATTCCAAAAATAATGGAACATTTACTTGAAAATAAAATTTAGTTTACACAAAAATCATTATTTCTCACTATTCAATGAAAACATCCTTTTTGAAAACACCTAAAAATTAACTCAAAGAAAATGTTTAAATGATAGTGTTATAATATTTATTAATTTAATAAAATGAAAATTATGAAAATAAAATCAATTAATTATAAATTTTTCTTGAAAAATAATAATAAAATGTTCTTTTTAAGAAAACATATTTCTGAAAAGTAAAATAACATTACAAAAAATTGATGATTTATTTATTAATAATTAATCTATAAACATTCACACATAAAACCGATTTTAAATATTTTTTAATTTATTGGTTATTTTTACTTATACCCACCAATTTTATGGTTATGTTAAAATGGTTTATTATATCAAATTTCACAAATAATCTGGGTTTCATGTGAAGAAATAAATCAAATACTCGAGGTTTTATTTTGAAGGAAACACATACATAATCATAGGATGTTAGAATACAATAGATATATGAGAACCTTATGTTTTAATCATACCCATGGTAATATTGAAAATTAAAAAAAATGGAGAGATAAAAGCCATGGGTCTAAGGATGCTTATAATTGTATCTATCAATCGATTTCATCAATTTAAAGATAATCAATCGATAACTATCCACTTTCCCTAACATGAATAATTAAACAAGATTAATTCACACCCATTGAGGTTTATGTGCATGTTTTGAGGAATATAAATGGAAGGGAATGAACAATAACATCCTTAAATAAACCAAATATATATGGGTTAATGAAAAATATATATTAGATGAAATAAAATAGAAATATAAAACATATCCCATGATTTATTGCTAATAAGAAACTACCCTGAGTTAATTTACATCATTTGACCAATAATAATATGTGGGATATTGTTTACCATGGTTTGAATACAACATATCATAGGAGATTAATCTAATTTACAAATCCCTTTACACTTCCTAGTTTAATGACTTGAAATACCAAAATTTAATATATATATATATATATATATATAAAATTCATATGTTATATTACTATATCTTGATCCTAAGATGATTTTTTAATATTGATGGATTATATAACACATTAGGCTATAGAGATAACTAGTGACAATGAACAGGAAATGTACTAATTATGACCAAAATATAGCAATGATGAATGGTGAAACAAGAAGGGCACTATAACAGTGTATACTTACTGTAAAAGTATGTGATAATAGTAATATAACACTATGAAATTATTATCATTGATATACTATCATTGTAAGAGGCCAGATCAATGTGGTTCGACCATTTGCATATTTTCAAAGATAGAGTTTCTCAGATGAGGCTCTGAAGAAGTCTGAAAGAGTTTGGCAAAGAAATTATGGAAACCGGAAAAATTACATAACATTTAAGAATTACGCATCATGTAAGCCAGGTTATCAACATGTATGATTTCAGGGTTAAAAAAATAAAAATCAAACATGTTTTTTCACGGAAAAAATACCTGGGGATTACATAACATGAAAAGGGATTTCACGTCATGTAAATCCTCGATGTTGTATTTTTTAGATTTTTTCCTTTACTCAGATTTGTCATACCCAATGGTTGTATAACCTCTCACCCAATTCCAGGCGGCATGAAATCCCATGCTTTTATTTTTGGAATTTTTTTTGTTAAGGATCGATCTATAACATCCTTCCTTCAATACGTCTTTAATAAAAGTTATGTTATACTTTCTTTATTTTTGTTTCTTTGACCCATTTACTTAAATTTCTCTTTTCCACATGATAGAGCTTGATCGCCATGTTTCTAAAGGAGCTTTTTTGGTTATTTATTAGTGTGGTTATGGTAGATAAACCTTGGTTGGATTTAGTTTCTGTGGGATAGGTGCTCAAGATCCACAACAATGGTCTGTTCTCATGCAAAGAAAGTTGAAACCCTTTTGAGGCAGGTGATTCATTTTTTGTAAATTTTTTTACATGAAATAGTAGATCCACATGATTCAACCACTTAGATCGTAATCAAATTGACCTAATGATTATGTGAAATAGATTAAATAAGTTGTGTCTATCACAAGACGATGTTTCTATTTTTTCAATGATAATGGTTTGCCTCATTTTTTTCAAGATACTTTTGTGTCTATGATATGATTATTATTTTTTTCCATTAACATGTGGAAATGGTAAACAATATAAAGCTGGATTTAATTGTTAATTAATATGATATAATATTAAATAGATATGTTTATTGAATCTGATTTGTTATATTCATAATGATTCAAGTATGTTTAAATGATTTGACCATCCATGTAATAATTTAATTTATCAAATATTTGATGCATGTTAGTTTTTGTCGATAAAATAATTTAAGGGATGTTAAAATACTGGTTTAATTAATTTTTGAAAGCTTATGCTGTCTTAATGATTTGGTTTCCCATAGGTGAAACTTATAAATAATAAATTAGTTAATTCATCATAGAATAAGAACTAGTTTTGTGATAAAAGATAATGAATTTTCATGGCCTGATTATATCAACTTCTAGTAATGGACAAGTTCCTTGTACATTGGATATGTGAAATATCGTTTCATGTGAGGGATGGATGCATTGATTTAGGGCAAGAGCTTGATTTCTATGTTTTTTTCCTAATTCTTGTGACCTGAAAAGAACATGGGATGGATGAGACTAGAGGGATATTGTGGTATATGGAGTGGGGAGGACGAGATGTGATGTGAGCCAGGGATGGCTAAGCCTGGAGGAATGTTTTGGTTTATAGGGCGGGGAGGCCCAGCTATTGTGGTAGTTATTGATGCTTGTGATGGTGGGATGTATCAGGAAATGCATGTGGATTTCAAGGTGGAAATTTAGGATGAGGGAACATGTGGAAGCTGAGCTTACCTATTGATATGAAATTTGGATGCTTGTTTAAATCTTTTTTTGGCTAATGACCATGTTTTTTGTTTATCTTCTTTCCTTTCACCACTACTTGTGGCGGATGGATGTTTATGATTTTATACCTTGTTTGGTAGCTTAGAATGTTTTCGTTGATTACATAATAATTTGGAAATTAATAATGTTAATAAATTACAATTGTTTAACCCATTGTTTTGGTGTTTGCAGAGATTCAATACAAAGAGGATATAATAATGAGAAAACATTGCCTCAGTTTTCTTATGCCAAGATGGAATGGAAATTTTTTGTGATGTTAATTGAACTTAATGTAAAAAAATGTTAACAGTTAATGTATTAATTCAAATTTTGTGAAACTGATTAAAAGGAATATTGAAATTTAATGTAGCCTTTTACAAGGGTTTATGCTTATAGGATATCTAGTATTAGTAGTGGCCATTAAGATTCTGATATACGTTATCTACAGTTGATTATGAGACTTGCTTATGACCATAGTGAGGTAGTGAATTTTATTATATCATGTAATGTTTTTTATTATATGCTACTATGCCTTTTTAGTTAGGGAAACTGACACCACATAGATTATGACCATGTGGGGGGGGGGGGGGGGGGGTCCGCAACCACCCAGTGGGAGGACGGATGGCAGACTACCCCCTTTGACCCCACTCTCTTCTATTGGTAGTTACTTCTCAAGGTATGCATGATGCTTAGTTTTCCATATATATTTACATAGATAAATATAATGTACTGGGATTATTTCACACAAATGTATTCTAGATATAGTTTCATAAGGACTTTTATATGTATAATATGTATAGGTCACAGTGGCTAGGGGATCCTTACTTGGTGTCTGGGCTGTGATGGATTGAGGTATAATACTTGATGTAGGATACCTGTTATACAAGGTATGGTGGATCTTGGAAACTTCCTGGTTACCTTTATTTATGTGGATGTGGCAGTGTGTCGCACAAGGTGCACATTTTGGTGGTTTTCCTCGGTTTCTACGTGTTATGATTTTTAGAGAGAGATGCTTAGGATGTGCAAAGTTGGGGAAAATAGAAAAGATAGTGGGGAAGTGGTATTACGGTATCCCTAATATTAATTATTATATTATATGATCTTGTATCTGATACATGGTGAGAGTAGCCCTGATGAGGCAGTGAACTTAGTATATCTGTTTAGCTAAAAAGTTAGTTTCATTTATTGTCTACAAGGCTTTTTCATGGTTTCTTTTCCTATTTTATGAGATAATTTTTGGAGGATCCTACTGTGAATACTGATATACTCACCCTACATACCTATAAATTTTCATCTTAGTTAATTTAGGGTGGTTTGGAGAGAAAAATGGTTACTACTAGCTTGGGGTTTTGTAAGAGGTGTTGGGGAATCATGGTCACTACTTCCTCTACTCTATTTTGGTACCTGTTGTTTTCCATTCAATTTTAGTAGTTTATTCATATGACTAAATATGTACACTTGGGTTTATCTCTATATTGTAGTTTGAGTAAGTGTTAGTCTGTGTCTGTCTTATCTCTCTCTTTCGTATGTGTTCTCTTAGATGGTAATGCATCCCATCTATGTTTTTACTTTTCTATCATTTCTAGATACCAACCTGGGGAAACTAGATACATGAATCATGTATCACTATCTCTCCTCTCCCATTTTTATCCGAGGAGGGGTACACATTGTGGGGAGGGGTTAGAAAAAGAGAGGTAACAAAGGTTGTGTTGAGGGAAGAGATGGATTTTGGAGTTATGCATAGGGGATTTTTCATGGGATGGTAGGAAAATAGTGTCATCTAATTTTATCAAGCATTGTAAACCTGTCATATCATCTTAGACACTGGTATTTGGGCTCCCTATGATCTGATGAAAAGATCTTTAGGCATACAATGAATACTAAACGTGGTGATACTAGTTGCAAGAATGATATATAGGAAAAGAGCATGGCTCATTCTTCTTTGCACATGTTTTGATAGGGTAGAACATTGGATAGGTTAACCTAAAAATAATAAAACAAAACAATTAAATAATGTTAAATTCCCTTAAAATTTTTGTAAGGAGATATAACTATTTTTTCTTTTGCAGGCATGGATCTTGGATTATTTATTAATTAGGTTCTCCAAGAAGATGTTTAGTAGGTTTCACCAACATATTGTTGTTGGGTAGAGGTTGACATTGAAGATACTTGGAGGAGTAAACCTAGACAGTTTCCATGCTGGAGCCATCAGAGGTATGAATAACCATTTTTAGGTACAGTCATGGAAGATTGGTTGGAAGAGGTTTAGATAGCCTTCAGTTTGATCCATTCTTAGTAGGATAACTGGGTATTATTGGCTTTAGTAATGCTGTATGGGGAAGTGATGTAGTGGGGGTTCTTTTTTCCTTGGAGGTCATGAGGAGTTGACAGTTTCATGTGAGGAGTTGTTATACTAGTTCAGAACCAAGTTTATTTCTTCATCCATGATGGTGGAAAATCACCAGGAGATACTAACGCTTCAGTAGGTGAGCTCTAGTGTGCGAGTGTTCCAAATATATTTTAATATCCATCTATGATATGCTTCAGATTTAATTGTTTACGAGGAGGTAAAAGCAAGGAATTTCAAAGAGGCTTTGCATCCAATGATCCATCACCATGTCTTACCATTTATCATGAAGATGTATCTTAATGTACCAAAGAGAGAATATACCACTGAGAGGACATTATACAGAACTAGATCATCATAAGTGTACAGTCGTTTGGGTTTATCACGAAGCTGAGCTGTGGTCTAATGTCCCTATTTGTCAAGATAAAAGATTTTCTGATCAATTGGGGTTAGATCCTAGACTTCAATGTCTCACTTATTTGGTGGAGGCATCACTCTTTCATATTCAGAGGTATCATAGGCATGTTTGTTTATAGAGGATGAGGTCATCAGTGGTGAGTGTTTCCAAAATTCCTAGGTAGTCATCATGTACCAGTTGGTCTTGTTAAGGCTCCTCCACTACGGTAGATCTAGTAGATGCATGGGCAATAGGTTGATCTAGTTTGGGAACCGTAGAGAGTAGATGGGGTAGGTAGAGGATAGCCTCATGATTATCCTTATCCCTAAAGATAAGAGGTATGTAGTGGATGTGGTCATTAGTATGGCCAGAGAATTCATGCAGTAGGTTTTAGTTAGCTTCATGCATTAGCGTTGCCAGTTCTAGGTGATCCAAAAATAATTTGAGGTACCGTTTGCCTATATTCTACTAGGGTACATGACTTGTTTGATCCGGGAGAGAAACACACTATATAACATACCTTTTACCTGATTTTGGACATGAGTTAGAGAGACATCAGGTTCCCTTATCATTGATTCTTGTAGTTGGAGGATGAGGTGACTTGTTTGATGTTTTAGAGACTGTGATCTAGTGATAAGGAATAACTGCTCTTGGGGGTATTTCCTATGTTTACAGATACAACCATATGACATAATACTCAGAAAAAATAGGTTGTTTTCTTTACAGGCTATCCTAGATTGCTTCAAGAGACAGTTTGTGTTCATTGATGCTAATGGAGAGCGAGTAGGGTTTATTGGTGAGTGAGACCCTCATTTCGGTCAGAGGCACATTCTGTCCTCATCCTTGATGTATGAGATTATAACGACCCATACTTTACATACATTGTTAATACTTCAAAATTTAAGCACACTTATTACAACATATGACAAAACCACAAAGGACCGTATAGGTATAGTGTCTTTAGAAATTGGGAAACATAAACAACTGGTTCATAAATCTTCTACAGTGTCTCCCATTTATTTCATCATATCTAGGGTCCCTTTTAGCATATTCTACTTAATATCCATCTTCCTGACCTGGGGAAAAGAAAACATAAAAGGGTGAGCTCAAATGCTCAGCAAGGGAAAATAAAGGAAATAAAAATCATATCATATCTCTTTGAAAATCATCACCTGCAAAAGAGATCATAAAATCTTAACATGGAATAAATCATAGAAGTGAAAATGAGATCCCCATAATCATAACATAAAACTTGAAACTTTGTGGCATGCACACATAATCATGGAAAATCATTTCTTGTTAGTCATGACTCATTGCCAAGACAATCTTAGTAGACAAAGTCCCTTTCTGAACCGAGTCACCCTCGTTCCAGTCCTGTTTCACTGAACTGGTATAACCTACCGTTCCAGCCATGTCTATCTCATGAGATATAAAATCTTTACCCAATGCATTGGAGGGAGATATAGGTCCCACCCATCTTATAATGAATCCTTTCTTATGTGTGCCACATAATCATAAACCATACATCATAGCGTAACCCATGTAATAAAAATGGGGTTCTTAAACAACATGACATCATAAAACAATTCATATAAGATAAAGGAATTCATAAAAATATTTCCATCACAACATAATCAAACAAATGTAATAATAGGGATAATAACAGAACCCTTTTATTATCTTAGATGGAAAATAATTTTGATAAAATACTTGAACTCCATTCTTGAGGAAAATATCCTTTCTACTTCAAAAACATTTTACCTTTCATAACATGTCATACGACTTTAAAATAAAAGAAGTTGACTAAAAATAAACTTGAAAACTTGTAAAGGAAGCTTCTTGGAAATAATGTTTTAAAAATCCATTCTTGCCGTATAAGTTAAAAAAAACATTCTTCGTACTTTTGTCGGAAAAGTCAAAAAGTAAATCATACAAAAAACGACAAAATATTCCTTTCATATTCTTTACTAAGAACTCACCGAAGGGTAAAATTGGATTTAAAATATTGTAAGTGGATGGAAACAATATTACATATTGATGGAACATGGATGTGGATGATAAAATACACCCCAGTAAATACTTACGAATAAACAATCTCGGATAAAAATGAGATTGTGATATTTCCCTTACCTTAGGTCCGATTTGCTTTGTACGTGTCCGAAGCTCCTGTATAATGGTTTAAATAATGTTATTGACTTATTCCAGAATCATACATATTGATATGATATCATATATGGTCATATTCTTAGCTTCTTGTTAGTAATATTTCATTGTTACTTGTTACTCGGGTCTTTATTGCCTTTTGTTCTTATGCGTGTTTTGCTGAATACATTCTTATTCTTATTTTAAGGTTATAGATACCTTATATCCAGAATGGTATTAGTGTAACATATATCATATTTATTCATTAAATTCATTTATATAATTACTATGTAATTATGATAATGTAGAACGAGTCGCATCACATCGTGGAGACGGTATTCCGTACGTACGCACGAGTGATGATATCGTTCCTATGATCGTGGAACTGTATTGGAGTATATATATATTATTTCATTATCAATATTACTTTATAATAATCGTAAATAGTTACTCATTACACCATTATACCCATCCTTGTAAAGTGATGGTGGAAAAATAAATTACACCACGGCATGGAGACGGTATTCCGTACGTACGCACGCGCGGTGATTTCATTTTTCCGTGGGATGGATAGAAGGTGAATTAGGGTTGTTTCATATTTATAATAACATATCAGTATGTAAGTAATACTGATGTTATTACTTTATCATGAAACAACTAAAGAAGAAGAAGTTGAAGAAGAAATAAATTGAAAAGATCGGTAATGGATATTACCTCTTCTTTGGAACGCCTCTTTGAATCCTCCACTTAGGGAACTAAGATTGACCTTTGAAGAAGACCAAGACCTCTAGGATTATTCTAGGGAAGTGGAGAGGAGAAAATGGCAGGGGTTGGCCGAGCTTGAGTCCTCAAATTGGGGTGAGGAGGAGGGGGAGGAGGTGCCCTTTTATAAGGGAGGAGAGGGGCACCTTAGGAATATCTCAAAATATTATTTTATATTAAAGTCAAAATCGGTTTATAATGGTTCCAAAGGGTATTATTTCGAAGATAAAGTGGTGATGGGTCGAAATCCTATCAACTAATAGGATTTAGATAAGTTTAGGGTATTATTTTAACTTTATCAATTAGATTTAACTCTAAGTTAAATAATTTAGCTTTTACCGTGTCTTTTTGTTTTCTTTCACTATATGGATAATACACTTACTATAACATGCAAAACGAACCCCAAATTGTTTATTATTAATATATATATCTTTATCTAAGTCATTTGGCCGACCCTTAGATTTTTAGGAATAAAATAACAATTAATAATATTTTATTTTATTTAAAAACTATTTTGTGTCAAATTTGACACTATTTGATATATGATTTTTGTGAAAGTCATAACAGAATTATATGTTCGAACCAAGTTGATTAAATCAACATTAATATATCATAGTAACCTAGAAAATTAGTGTAATTCATAAAAAGTCTCAAATTACATTTATTTTGGTGTTTATAACATCAATTATGTCAATATTTTATTAATAAGATAATTACTCCATCATCATTGTGTCATAAATAAATTAAATTATTTAATGTCCTAAAATTACAAATAGAATACCATAATGTAGGAAATCTTTTTATCTTTCTAATGAATATTTATAGTCGAATTTATCTTACGTATGACCCCATATTAAAAATTATTTACTTATTAAACTTTGATTTTAACTATTTTAACCCTTCTTTAAATAAATTAATAATAAATGTCCTAATCTAATCCAAGTGGGCCTAAATGGTCATATTTTTATTCCTAAGTTTGTTTTTGGTCGAATTACACTTGTCCAATAGAATTAGGACATGTGTTAGGGTAATATTAATATCATATTTACCCTTAGTTACCCTATTTACTATTAACTGCGGTAAAAAAAAGTAAAAAGTTACTATTCACCAAAAATTTATTTTTATCTCATTGAACCACATTTTACTTACTGATATCAACTGTGTCTGTCGGATTTTTGAAATTTCATTCACAGAAGCGGTAAAATTAAGTTTTATGCAAAATTCAGTTTTTAACCTACAACTTAGTGGTTTCACTATTCATCAAAAATTGAAAGTTTTCAGAAAAATACCAAAATCTCACCCTAGTCTAATTTCGATATTCTGAGTCCAAAAATGAAGTCCATTTTGAAAAATAAAATTTATAAAATTTCAAAAAGTGGTTATTACTATTCATAACGGCTAGTTTTAATAGCATATTGTTGTTTAGTGAAACTCGGTATTGCGTACGACGCAAGCTATCGAGGAAGGTCGCGATTGCGTGTAAAGTAAGCCAAGCAAGTGTTGTGTAGAAAAAGATTCCTTTAATGATTCATATAACATAAAAGTCTCGGGTGTTACATTCTACCCCCCTTAAAAAGAATTTCACCCTCGAAATTCGTCACTTTGTAACAAACAGATGAGGATACTTTTCCCTCGTCATATCCTCAAGCTCCCATGTAGCTTCTTCAAGTTGGTGGTTCCTCCATAAAACTTTCACCAATCGATTGGTCTTGTTTCGTAGGACTTTTTCGCTACGATCCAGAATCTCTATCGACTGTTCTTCATAAGAAAGATCTTGCTCCAGCGATACAACTTCTGAGCTGAGTACATGTGAAGGATCTGGTATGTACTTTCTCAGGAGAGATACATGGAACACATCGTGAAATTGAGAGAGATTCGGTGGAAGGGCCAATCGGTAAGCTACCTTCCCAACACGATCCAGTATTTCGAAAGGACCGATATATCTAGGGATCAACTTCCCCTTCTTTCCAAATCTCATAACCCTCTTCCATGGAGATATTCGTAAGAACACTTTATCACCCACTTCAAACTCTAGGTCTTTTCTTCGGTTGTCGGCATATCTTTTCTGTCGACTCTGAGCTGCTCTTATGTGTTGTTGAATAGATCTACCCTTTTCTGCCATTTCATCAACGAGATCAGGTCCTAATAGCTTTCTTTCCCCAAATTCATCCCAGCAAGTTGGAGTCCTGCATTTCTTTCCATAGAGAGCTTCATAAGGAGCCATCTGAATACTGGAGTGAAAGCTATTATTATAAGAAAATTCCACCAAAGGTAGGTGTTGATCCCAACCTCCTTTGAAATCCATAGAGAAAGCTCTCAACATATCTTCTAGGGTTTGAATTGTTCTCTCAGACTGACCGTCTGTCTGGGGATGATAAGCAGTGCTGAAACTTAAATCTATATCCAGAGTATGCTGAAGACTTCACCAGAACTTCGAGGTAAATCTCGGATCTCGATCAGATATAATAGAAAGTGGTACTCCATGCAATCTTACCACTTCCTTTACATATATCCTGGCAAGCTGATTTAGAGAGAAATCCTCTCTAATAGCAATGAAGTGTGCAGACTTTGTAAGACGATCAACTATGACGCAGATAGCATTATTGCCTTTGGATGTTTTAGGAAGTCCTGTGACAAAGTCCATAGTGATGTTTTCCCATTTCCATTCGGGTATGGGTAATGGTTGTAACATCCCCTTAGACTTTTGTCTCTCAGCTTTAACATGTTGACAAACCAAGCATCGAGAGACATATTCAGCAACATCTCTTTTCATGACATCCCCCCAGAAGTACTCTTTCAGGTCCCTATACATCTTCGTGCTTCCAGGATGAATAGAGAATGATGAACTATGAGCCTCATCCAACAGCTCCTTCTTTAATTCGGGGATGGGAGGAACACAAACCCGATTCCTGAACTTTATTATCCCATCACAATCAAGGTTGAATTCAGGAACATTTCTCACCTTCTTTTGTAACTCGACATCTTCTTTCTGTGCCTCTTTAATCTTCACATGTATAAATGGTTGAACATTCATTTGAGAAAGATACGATTTTCCCCTTCCATTATAATTCCAAGATCCATCCTTTGTAAATCCATAAATATTTGATCTTTTGTGATCCTCATCATGGATAAACTAGCATGGTCTTGTCGACTTAATGCATCTGCCACCTTGTTTTCTTTCCCAGGGTGGTAATGGATTGAGCAATCATAATCCTTAATCAGCTCCAACAATCTTCTTTTGCGCATATTCAGCTCCTTTTGTGTGAAAATATACTTTAAACTTTTATGATCAGTATAAATGTCACACCTTTCACCATAAAGGTAATGCCTCCAAATCATTAATACAAAGATTACCGCAGCCAACTCCAAATCATGTGTTGGGTAATTTTGCTCATGGATTTTCAACTGTCGTGAGGCATAAGCTATAACCATATCATTTTGCATAAGAACACACCCCAATCCCTTCTTGGATGCATCACTGTAGGTCACAAAACTTTCTCCACTACAAGGCAGTGTGAGCACAGGTGCACTGGATATCCTTCTTTTCAACTCCTTGAAATTCTCTTCACATTCCTCTGTCTAGACAAATTTAACTCCTTTCCGAGTCAACTTGGTGAGTGGATTAGATAATCGTGAAAAATCTTTTACAAAACGTCGATAATATCCAGCCAAACCAAGAAAACTTCGAATCTCAGTTACTGTTGTTGGTCTCAACCATCTTTCGATAACCTCTGTTTTTGCTGGATCCATAGATATCCCCTCTTTTGAGATTATGTGACCCAAAAATGCAACTTTTTGAAGCCAAAATTCACACTTGGTAAATTTGGCATAAATCTTCTCCTTTCTCAGGGTCTTCAATATAATTCTCAAGTGATCTTTATGCTCTTCCTTGCTCTTTGAATAGACAAGAATATCGTCTATAAAGACTACCACAAATTGATCAAGATAGTCTCTAAAGACTCTATTCATTAGATCCATGAAGATAGCAGGGGCATTAGTAAGACCAATTGGCATCACTATAAATTCATAGTGTCCATACCTTGTACGGAAAGCCGTCTTTGGTATATCCTCCCTTTTGACCCTTAATTGATTATACCCTGAACGAAGATCAATCTTGGAAAAGTATTGAGCTCCGCGTAGTTGGTCAAATAAGTCATCAATGCGTGGGAGAGGATATTTGTTCTTGATATTGATCTTGTTAAGTTCTCGATAATCAATGCAGAGTCTCATTGATCCATCTTTCTTCTTAACAAATAGAACAGGTGCTCCCCAAGGTGACGCACCAGGGCGTATGAATCCCTTATCAAGATTCTCTTGGAGTTGCTTCTTCAATTCCTGAAACTCAATTGGGGCCATTCTATAAGGTGTCTTTGAAATAGGCAATGCACCCGGTATGAGTTCTATTGAAAACTCAACTTCACGATTTGGTGGAAGACCCGGTAATTCCTCCGGAAAGACATCATAAAACTCCCGTACAATGGGCATATTCTTAATCGTGAGTTTATCACCAACCATTTGAGATAAATAACCTTCATTTAGTGGAATCAAGACCTATAAGATGGAAGGAATTTCCACTGGAAGGTTATGTTCATCCTTGCATTGATAGACGATCGTAGATTGATCTGGAATATGAAATGTGACTTCCCTTCTTTGGCAATTGATATGAGCTCCATGTAGAGAAAGCCAATCCATGCCAAGAATCACATCAAATTCCACTAAAGGAAGGATCACAAGATTTACAGGAAGCACTTTCCCACAAACTTCGATCGGAGAAGAATTATAAACTTTTGATGCGACTGTTGTGCCATTAGGTGTTGTCACAGCTAACTCAACATCTAATTGTTGAGGTAATACGGTGATACCCTTAGAAAATTCTTTAGAAATAAAAGAGTGGGTGGATCCAGAATCAAATAAAACATTTTCTACTTTAGAGTGGATGGTAAGTGTACCTTTCACCACTTCGTTATCGTACTCCACATCGTAGATAGAAATTGCATGTGACTTTCCTTTGTCATTAGCCTTAAGATCATGTTGACGTCGACCATCATCATCAACCCTTGGATTTGGGCATTGATTGGCATAATTCCCCATCTCCTTGCACTTGAAACATTGAAGTGTAGTAGGTTCATTCTGTGTATCCCTTCCTTTGTTTGCGTCATTAGACATCTTCTTCCCATTATCATAGCATTCAAATGCCCGATGACCTTCCTTTCCACATTTAAAAAATTTACTTGTCCCTTTAAGACAACTCCCTCCATGTTTCTTTCCACACTTTGAGCATAAGGGAAAGCTCATCTTCTTTTCAGCGTGCTCTTTATAATTTCCTTTGAATTCCATCTTCCTCTTCTTATCAAACCCATGTGACTGATGGGTTACTCCAATCTCCATCTCGACTTTGAGAGCACATCGAATGATTTCCTCGTAGCTACTGAAGTCCCTTATGGCTAACGCCCTTCGAAGACTTGGTTTTAAGCCACTAAAGAATCGATCGATCTTACTCTCAGGTTGGATAATAATACCAGAAGCGTACCTTGCAAGTCTTGTAAAATTTGCTTCATAGGTACCAACAGATTCATCATCCCTTTTCTTCAGTTCAAGGAACTCTTTCTCCATCTTTGTTCGGAGAATACGAGGGAAGTACTTATTGAAAAATAAGTTCTTGAACTCGTCCCATTCCATAGACTCAATTTCATCCCTTTGCCTCGTATTCTTAATAAGATTCCACCATTGATCAGCATCTCCTTCCAAACGATACACTGCTAGGATGACATTATCATGCTCAGAACATTGAAGAACTGAAAATATCTTTTCAGTAGTACTAATCCATTGTTCAACAACTAATGGATCAGTAGACCCGCTGAAAGAAGGTGGAAGCTGCCTCATGAAGGATTCAACAGAATGTTGCTCCTTCCTTTGCTCGTTTTGAAGTCCTGCATGATTCATAGCTTGAGAAAGTTGTGTGAGCATGGCTAAAAGATTTTGCATTCCAGCTCCCATATCGTTTGGTTACTCAGGGGGACAATCATTGCATTGCCTATCACATTCTGCATTAATACGGTTCCTTCGGGTTCCAGCCATTGACTAAAACCAAGAAGAATAGTGTGAGCAACACTAATTATAATAGGAAAACCACATAATTCAAGAATAAAATTTTCATGCTTAAGGTCTTATCCTAGGTTATTCAAGGCCATTTCTAAAACACTAAGATTGTGTTCTATGCTTAGACTTATCCTTAGGGTTCTTACTAAGGCTTTCACATCCTAGTTTCCAAAGGTTGACTATACCTTTCCTCTGATACCAACTATAACGACCCATACTTTACATATATTGTTAATACTTCAAAATTTAAGCACACTTATTACAACATATGACAAAACCACAAAGGACCATATAGGTATAGTGTCTTTAGAAACTGGGAAACATAAACAACTGGTTCATAAATCTTCTACAGTGTCTCCCATTTATTTCATCATATCTAGGGTCCCTTTTAACATATTCTACTTAATATCCATCTTCCTGACCTGGGGAAAAGAAAACATAAAAGGGTGAGCTCAAATGCCGTGCAAGGGAAAATAAAGGAAATAAAAATCATATCATATATTTTTGAAAATCATCACCTGCAAAAGAGATCATAAAATCTTAACATGGAATAAATCATAGAATTGAAAATGAGATCCCCATAGTCATAAAATAAAACTTGAAACTTTGTGGCATGCACCCATAATCATGGAAAATCATTTCTTGTTAGTCACGACTCATTTCCAAGATAATCTTAGTGGACAAAGTCCCTTTCTGAACCGAGTCACCCTCGTTCCAGTCCTGTTTCACTGAACCGGTATAACCTACCGTTCCAGCCATGTCTATCTCATGAGATATAAAATCTTTACCCAATGCATTGGAGGGAGATATAGGTCCCACCCATCTTATAATGAATCCTTTCTTATGTGTTCCACATAATCATAAACCATACATCATAGCGTAACCCATGTAATAAAAATTGGGTTCTTAAACAGCATGACATCATAAAACAACTCATATAAGATAAAGGAATTCATAAAAATATTTCCATCACAACATAATCAAACCAATGTAATAATAGGGATAAAAACAGAACCATTTTATTATCTTAGATGGAAAATAATTTTGATAAAATACTTGAACTCCATTATTGAGGAAAATATCCTTTCTACTTCAAAAACATTTTTCCTTTCATAACATGTCATACGACTTTAAAATAAAAGAAGTTGATTAAAAATAAACTTGAAAACTTGTAAAAGAAGCTTCTTGGAAATAATGTTTTAAAAATCCATTCTTGCCGTATAAGTTAAAAAAAACATTCTTCGTACTTTTGTCGGAAAAGTCAAAAAGTACCTCGTATGAAAAACGACAAAAGATTCCTTTCATATTCTTTACTAAAAACTCACCGAAGGGTAAAATTGGATTTAAACTATTGTAAGTGGATGAAAACAATATTACATATTTATGGAACATGGATGTGGATGATAAAATACACCCCAGTAAATACTTACGAATAAACAATCTCGGATAAAAATGAGATTGTGATATTTCCCTTACCTTAGGTCTGATTTGCTTTGTATGTGTCCAAATCTCCTGTATAATGGTTTAAATAATGTTATTGACTTATTCCAGAATCATACATATTGATATGATATCATATATGGTCATATTCTTAGCTTCTTGTTAGTAATATTTCATTGTTACTTGTTACTCGGGTCTTTATTGACTTTTGTTCTTATGCGTGTTTTGCCGAATACATTCTTATTTTTATTTTAAGGTTATAGATACCTTATATCCAGAATGGTATTAGTGTAACATATATCATATTTATTCATTCAATTCATTTATATAATTACTATGTAATGATGATCATGTAGAACGAGTCGCATCACATCGTGGAGACGGTATTCCGTACGTACGCACGAGTGATGATATCATTCCTATGATCGTGGAACTGTATTGGAGTATATATATATTATTTCAATATCAATATTACTTTATAATAATCATAAATAGTTACTTATTACACCATCATACCCATCCTTGTAAAGTGATGGTGGAAAAATAGATTACACCACGGCGTGGAGACGGTATTTCGTACGTACGCACGCGCGGTGATTTCATTTTTCCGTGGGATGGATAGAAGGTGATTTAGGGTTGTTTCATATTTATAATAACATATAAGTATGTAAGTAATACTGATGTTATTACTTTATCATGAAACAACTAAAGAAGAAGAAGTTGAAGAAGAAAGAAATTGAAAAGATCGGTAATGGATATTACCTCTTCTTTGGAACGCCTCTTTGAATCCTCCACTTAGGGAACTAAGATTAGTCTTTGAAGAAGACCAGGACCTCTAGGATTATTCTAGGGAAGTGGAGAGGAGAAAATGTAAGGTGTTGGCCGAGCTTGAGTGCTCAAATTGGTGTGAGGAGGAGGGGGAGGAGGTGCCCTTTTATAAGGGAGGAGAGGGGCACCTTAGAAATATCTCAAAATATTATTTTATATTAAAGTCAAAATCGGTTTATAATGGTTCCAAAGGGTCTTATTTCGAAGCTAAAGTGGGGATGGGTAGAAATCCTATAAACCAATAGGATTTAGACAAGTTTAGGTTATTATTGTAACCTTATCAATTAGATTTAACTCTAAGTTAAATAATTTAACTTTTACCGTGTCTTTTTGTTTTCTTTCACTATATGGTTAATACACTTACTATAACATGCCAAAGGAACCCCAAATTGTTTATTATTAATATATATATCCTTATCTAAGTCATTTGGCCTAACCTTAGATTTTTAGTAATAAAATAACAATTAATAATATAATATTTGATTTAAAAACTATTTTGTGTCAATTTTGACACTATTTGATATATGATTTTTGTGAAAGTCATAACAGAATTATATGTTCTAACCAAGTTGATTAAATCAACATTAATATATCATAGTAACCTAGAAAATTAGTGGAATTCATAAAAAGTCTCAAATTACATTTATTTTGGTGTTTATAACATCAATTATGTCAATATTTCATTAATAAGATAATTACTACATCATCATTGTGTCATAAATAAATTAAATTATTTAATGTCTACAAATTACAAATAAAATACCATTATGTAGGAAATCCTTTTAGCTTTATAATGAATATTTATAGTCGAATGTATCTTATATATAACCCCATATTAAAAATTATTTACTTATTAAACATTGATTTTAACTATTTTAACCCTTCTTTAAATAAATTAATAGTAAATGTCCTAATCTAATCCAAGTGGGCCTAAATGGTCATATTTTTATTCATAAGTTTGTTTTTGGTCGAATTACACTTTTCAAATAGAATTATGACATTTTTAGGGTAATATTAATATCATATTTACCCTTAGTTACCCTATTTACTATTAACCGCAGTAAAAAAAAGTAAAAAGTTACTATTCACCAAAAATTTATTTTTGTCTCATTGAACCGCATTTTACTTACTGATATCAACCGTGTCTGTCGGATTTTTGAAATTCCATTCACAGAAGCGGTAAAATTATGTTTTATTCAAAATTCAGTTTTTAACCTACCACTTAGTGGTTTCACTATTTATCAAAAATTGAAAGTTTTCAGAAAAATACCAAAATTTCACCCTAGGCTAATTTCGATATTTTGAGTCCAAAAATGAAGTCCATTTTGAAAAATAAAATTTATAAAATTTCAAAAAGTGGTTATTACTATTCATAACGGCTAGTTTTAATAACATATTTTCGTTTAGTGAAACTCAGTATTGCGTACGACGCAAGCTATCGAGGAAGGTCGCGATTGCGTGTAAAGCAAGCCAAGAAAGTGTTGTGTAGAAAAAGATTCCTTTGATGATTAATATTTCATAAAAGTCTTGGGTGTTACAAAGATGATGCAGAGTTCATCATAGGTTTTGAAATTGGAATTTCCTAGTTTCATAGAAGAGTACCCTGACATCTTTCCACAGGAGGTTGTAGCTCTACCCTCTTTACAAGATATCGATTTTGGGATTGAATTTTGACAAAGCGTGTATCCTATCTCGATATCTCTACATGTGATGGAAGATTATATATTGTGAGAGATGAAAATATAGCTCTATGTTCTATTGTATTGTCATTTTTTAGCTGAGTGTGTCATTGTGGGGTGCAACAGGTTTTCTCTTGAAGAAGGATGATGGTAGTTTGCGGTTGTGTTTCAATTATCATCACTTGAACCAAGTGATATAAAAAACTGCTATCCTATTCCATAGATTGATGATTTATTTGATCAACATAATGGTTCAAGTTGGTTCTTTAAGATCATTTTAAATTAAGGATTTCTTTATATGCGTGTTTAGGATTAGGGTTTACTAAAGACTTTGTTCCCTTGACTTCATGGGCATTATGTGTTTTTTGTGATGCCATTAAATTTGATGAATACTCCAGCAGTTTTTATGGGGATAATGAAAACAATGTTCTATTAAATCCAAGATAAGTTTTTGCTGATTTTCATCGATTAAATACTTGTGTACTCTATGTCTGAGGAGGAACATGCAGAGCATCTGTGTGCGATTTTGGGAGTTATTCATCATTAACAGTTGCGTGGGAAGTAACTAAATGTGTTTTTTGGGCTTGAGAAGTTTGTGTCTTGGGGAATGCTATATCCAAATAGGGGATATCTATGGATCCATCGAATATAGTGGTAGTCATGTCTTCAGAATCCATGAAACAATGTAATAGGTGAGAAGTTTCTTTGTTCTTGTAAGATATTACAGAAGGTTCATAGCTAGTTTCTCTCGGATTTTGACTCCTCTAATAACATCGACTCTAAAGGATCAAATGTTCTGGTAGATTGATTATTGTTAGAAAAATTTTGATTATCTGAAGGATAATTCGTTTAGTATTCTAGTTCCTTGTCTTCCAATATAAGGAGTTCATTTTGAGGGGTTTTATGTTGTTTCACACCATGGGTTAGGTTGTGTTCAGATGACGCCGAGATTGATTTTTTCTAATGTGTCTTGGAATTATCTCCCATGAGAATAAATATACTAACCATGATCTCAATTCAGTGATGGTTATGTTTTCCATGTGGTCATGGAGACATTACCTCATCAGATATTTATTTGTGGTATTCACCAATTAAAAGAGCATGAGGCATGTTTTCTCCAAACGTGACTTGAACATGGGCCAACAGTAGGGGATGGAGTTCTTATAAGACTATGACTTTGAGAGTTTGTATACACCTCAAAAGGGGAACATCATGGATGATTCATTGAGTACAAAGTTGCACTATGACATAATGCGTGGATATGGTGATTCTAGGAGAGTGATGTCATGAGATAACCAAATGGGGCTCGTTACTTGACTCCCCAATCCTTTCTCTAATAAACTTGTGGCTGTTGACCGGTGCTGAGTAGGCTATCAAACACATAAGAGGCCTTAGCCTATGGTACCATGTACACCCACACACACATACACCTCCATAAAATAGTCCAGATATATATATAAACATGAAATAAATGCATTCATACATATATCCCCCAACCAGAGTACAAGATCAGTATAAAATTGAAAAAATAGGTCCCACTAAAACAAAACTGGAAGTATCCAACCAGTTTAGATGGAGGGGATAGCTGACAAACTCCCACCAGTAAGCTCCTCAGCTAAGCTCAGGTAAAAAGCCATGTTGGTCAAGCTCATTATGCTCCGCCTGCTATGGGTCCTCCAAGGACGTGGTCGAAAGGGTTGTGGTCTACACAAGACACAAAACATGTGTAGGAAAAACCCCGTACATGGGTGAGTGTAAAGATAATCAGTAGGAAACCCAAAAATCCCAAAAGAAAAGGGAGAAATTGAAATTCATTAATCTAATCATCCCTAAAAGAGGGAACCCAAAAGAGAGAAAAAATCCATGTCATTCCCATCCCTTTCAAAACTCAACCAGTCACCTGAAACAATAGGGTATTTAGTCAATGATGTGAGAACACCCCAAGGAAAACCCAGAAAAAACACCAGACATACTCATCTTAGGCACCAAGCCTCACGAGGGTCCAACCTCAAATCAACGGTTAGATTCGACTTTTGGCTCTACGGAAACACATAACAAAGGGAAAAATATCACCATATATTGCGCAAAAAGCATGACACACTAAAACTTAGTGGATCTCGATACTCAAATAAGGGATCCCTCAAAAGATCAATCCGGGGATACTACGAACCCTACTAAAAACTATAATCCACAACTCCTCGGATAGGGGATCACTCCTTGGATCTGCTAGAGGGTACCATGACCCTAACTAGTAGTCCATAATCTCTGAAAGAGTGGATCACACCCAGGATCTATTGGGGCATACTAAAACCCATTATGACATCCCAGAGATCACATAACTTTGAAATGGGATGTTCACCCATGTAATGTTGGTCACAGAAATACTGAAATCTCTATCTTGGATAACTCATGTAGTAGGGGATCATACACTAGATTATACCATAAATGCTACATAAAAAATACGCTGAGTAAGAGATCGTATACTTGATGATTCTGCAACCATACTAAAACTTCCCGTTGTGTAGGGGATCATATACCCAATGATACCACAAACCCTACAGGGATATCCTACTAGACATTGGATCACAACCCATGTAATGTTGGTCACAGTGATTCTGAGAACCCGATCTAGGGTAAACGATATGCTTGAGGATCCTACCCTAGTCACTCTGGAGGGATACCAAAACTCTATCCATCTCATCATACAGAAGACATTACATACCTGCATTGAGGTTATAATGCCACACAAACCCTCCTAGTAATTAACCAAGAGTGTTCACTCAATAATTGCTAGTCCAAACATATCTATCCTAAGAAACCCACAACATTGCCTCAACTCTCTTTTTCTAGGAACAAACCAAGGCCACCATCACCTTCTATGTGGAAAAACACGTAGGATATGCTATTTACTCACTCGAGAAAGATAACCTGAGAAAAGGTAATATTTACCATAGCAAGCATGAGTAGGGCCCAAGCCTTGATCCCAGAGCACATCGAATGAATCATGAAAATAAGACTCTATAAAAAAACATTATGTCAACTACTAATTCATCCAATATAGAAACCAGGTTAAAAAGTCACATCTCATCACAAATAACCAATCCGGGCCACGTGGGGCCCATAAGCCGATGTTTGTTTCAACACCCAAAATTGGTGTTGTAATGAATGGCTTTAAGTGAGGGTCAAAATTCACATGACAGTGCATCAATCAGACATCAGGCGCTGAAGATAAGTCCGATTCAATTATCGGTAAATAGTAATAATTAAAATATTATTATTATTATTGGATATTTTGTACCACTAAGCATCATGTTAGACTCAAAAATTCCTCAATGTGGCCTCAAAATCCCCCCCCCCCACAAGAAAGGGTCATGTTGGTTTAGATGGCTCATGAGCCAGACACCCGGTTTGTGAGATACGGGGGGTTAGACACCGCCAGACTATTTTGGCAGGATCATCACAAGAAACTGCCATGCCGCTTTCGAAAAACACCGTGTCAACAGACACCACCATGCCAGCTCAGCCTTCCACTAGAAACCATTGTGTCGTGGCCTACCTCACTGGAATCTGCCATCGCCACTGTTGGAATCCTTCCTCACCGTAGGAAGACATCCGCAAACCATTGCGAGCACCCTGATGCTCAAAAAATCGATCTGAGACCAAATTTAGAAATCTTGGGATGTGATCTTCAAAGGCACACTAAATATTCAAACAAAATCACACAAATAAGGGGGGGGGGGGGGAATTGAAACTCAAATCACCTACCTTTTGGTGGATCATCGATGATTCTACACCAGATCTGCACTTTTAAGCAACTGTTGCACGATCTGGGAGTGATCACCACCATGATCTAACCCCGACGACACCTCATTCTTCGATTTATGCCAGTTCAACATCGATGGAGGGAAAAGGGGTCATCTTGAACATACCAACGGTGGGATAGATTGGGTTTTTTTAAAAATATTGTCATTTTAACTCCCCGTTAGCATGCTGCCGACCCGACTTCTTGTGCTGACAATAATTATGTCACCCCTAGGGTAAGCACAAAGTTATGGACTCAACCACAGTTTAAAAAATTATATATAAGAGTTTTTCATATTTTATTCAACATAACGTCCATAAAAAATTAAATTTAATTATTTACAAGAATTCCCTCGAAATTATTTTTCATAGCCGACTCATGCCCACAAAACATAAACTCATCCTAGGGTAAAGTACATGCTATGGACACAACTGTGCCCTTAAATTTTTGTTCTAAGCTACCATTTGAGAGATAACCCATTTCCACAATCTTCATTGTATAAAAATACTTAGTATTTTTATAAAATTTATTTTGGGAACATCTTTCCTGGGAATCGCACATCGTCTTCACGCCAAGCTCTAGAATGATTCATAAGAATATTATAAAGTTTGATAAAAAAAACAAGAGTTTCTAAATCCTCCTCACCATAAGAATTTTCATCCCTAAAAATCCATAAGCATGAAGGAAATAAACTAAACACTGAACTGGGTCTCCAACAACAACATGTTCAACAAAAACCCAAATAAAGCAAAGAAGGGTCCCCGTGCTGCCCACTAGGACACACTCTGGGAAGCCCAATGCCTTTTACACAAGCTACCCACCATAAAACCCTAACCCAAACAAAAAAGACAAAGGGAATCATCCACCACACCAAAAAATATCTTCTTAGGTCGGCACTAACTTTCCCACAAGGTTTTAATCGCATCCCAAAAAATGCATCAAACAACACCCGCATAGGGTCTTATCAACATCCCGACCAAACCTCAAGTAGAAAATAGAAAAGTAAAAAATAACTTCTATTATTGTCTATCTAAAACAATGTAGAAACTAGAATGACATAGAGAGTACCTCTATCCATCTATAGAGACTTTGGGTCAACAGCCTCTAAGTCCTGAAGTTTCCTTGCCCCCATCCTCCAGCTCCCTAACCCCGGCATGGACCACCTCGGGGTAGTGGTGGGGGTAAATCGTACCGCTTTCCACCTCATGCTGGTGCACCGACTCCATCGCCAAGTCCACCACCCTATGGGTCTCCATACTCAATATGATGCCTCTGTAATGGGGGCATGTTGACTAACTCACTCTTAGAATCAAAATGGGTTAGACAATCTTGAGCAAGATGTTCCCAACCGTCACAAGCATAACACCACATATCCTACGGCTGACGAGAACCCTCCTGAGAGCCCTGACCCTTAGACCCTCCCTCAGGGGGTGACCTCATAAATTTATGTGAACGACCAGACCCCTGATCTTTTCATTGATTATAAGCTACTGATCTAGCTTCTGAGGTCTCAAATCCCATGTTCCCTGCCCTAATAGTCAAAATTAGCTCATCCAGAAAGATCTCCACCACTAAGGCCCACTCCAATGCTTCAATATAGGTGGGATGGCATAAGGAAACCACACCAACATGAATGCCTCTAAGTATGCCATATTCAATGGTTCCATCCCTAAATAACATGTGTCAAACCATATCCAGGGAATAACATGACTGGTTTGTGAACCTCACTAAGTACTCCGACACAATCATTCCCTCTTGCTGAAGGTCTAGAAGCTCATGGATATGTGCTGACATGAGAATGACTGAAGATAACTCTTCCAGGAAGAGCCACTGAAAATATTTCAATGTGAGAATCACTTCATAAAGGGATTGCGTCACCAGACTCCCCCATCTCCCAACTGAACCATGTAGAAGTTTCATTGCTAGCTCAACCGTCTGACCTGGAGGTGTCCTTACTAAGTTGAATACTCGGGTGACTGCCTCGATTGAATCATCAAATGGGTTGGGGTGTGGATCACCCTTGTACCTCACATTACACTACCTTAGGAACTCATGTAGTGAACTTAGCCTATGCACATCCTCATCATGCACTTCCATCCAAACTAACTGCCTGATAGGTGGTGGCTCAACTAGCGGTACACCTAGAGGTCCATCCTCAGACCCCATACACTACTCCAAAGCCTCTACTCTGGACAGATCATCCCCACAATCCCACCCTGGAACTCTCACTAGTTTTTATCATGGAGACATCTGCCATAGTCAAAGAGTATATCTAGGGAGATAACTGTATGGGACACCATGCCCATAAATGGTAGCCCATAATCTCTTATAGAGAGGATGACACCCCGGATCTGTAGGGGGATACCATAACAAAATATTACAACCTAGAGATCGCATCACATAGATAGATGATCCTTACCTATGTAATGTTATTAACGAAGATAACATGAAATCCATCTGGGATAACTCATGTAGTAGGGGATCATAGACCCGACAATACCATAAACCCTTCTTAAAACATATAATGATTATGGAATCATATACTTGAGGATGTTGTAACCCTACTAAATCTTCCCTCTATGTAAGGGATTGTATACCCAATGATACCATAACTCATACAGGGCTATCCAGCTAGATTGGGAATCACCACTTGGGTAGTTTTGTCCACAAAATTTCCAAGAACCCGATGTAGGGTAAACGATACGCTAGAGGATCCTACCTTGGTCACTCTAGAGGGATACCATAACTATATGTAGCTCATCTTACCGGGGGATTAAAAACCATTTACTAAGGTTGTAATGTCACACGAAACCTAATAGGAATGATAAAATTAGTTTCCCTCAACATCGACTAGTCCCAAGATTGCTAACCCATGAAACCTGCAACATCGCCTCACTATTCACCTCTTAGGCCAAAACTGAGGCCACCATCCTGTTCTACATGGAAAAACAGACAAGATAAGCCATTTAATCACCCAAAACGAATTACCTGTGAAAAATGTAAAATTCACCATAGAGAGCCTGAGTGGGGCCCATAACTTGATACTGAAATACATCGAACAGATTGCACCAATTTGATCCCCTCAAAAAAAATACACAGCTTCGACTACTCATTCCTCTAAAACGGACACTCGGTGAAAAAGTCACATCTCGCCAGAAACACCCAAACCGGGCCTCATGGGGCCCGCACCCTGATTTCAGTTTTACCTGATGAAATTAGTCTCAACATTTCCACTTAGATGTTAGGGTCACAATGCCATAGATGGTGCGTCAATCAGACATCAGAAAAAAAAAATACACCTGATTCAATTATCTCTAAATATTAACAATTTAATTATTATTATTGTTCAACATTTTGTACCATCGAGCATCTTTCCCCAATAAAAACGTCCCCGAAGTGGCCTAAAATGTTCCACCAACAAGAAATGGTCACATCACCTTAGAAGTCTTGTGATCCAGACACACAGCTTGTGATATACGAGGGTTTAAACACCCCTAGACCGTTCTAGGCAGATCCCCACTAGAGCACTGCTCAAAACCGCGACACAGTCTCTTGAAACCACCATGTATCTAGAAACCACCATGTCTCTAGAAACCAAGACACCGCATTAGAACTCCACTAGAAACCCCCGCTACAGAGACTCCCTTTATAAATTCCACCATTGTTAATACCAAAATCCTCCCTCTCCATTAGGAAACTTCTACGGACCACCGGGAGCACCCCGATGCTCCAAAATAGATCCGAGACCTATTTCAGAAAGCCCAAGTTGCAATCTTCATTGAAAAATGAATATTTAAAAACCATCTCAGAAATAAGGGGGTAAATAATACTAATACTGAAACCTCATACCTTTTGTCAGATTGTCGATGCTTCTACACCAGTTCGGTGCTCTGAACCTACTGCTACACAATTCGAGAGCGATCACCACCATAATATGAGACTGATGACACATTGTTCTTCAATTTCCATGAGTTCATCATCAAAGTATATAGGAGGGGGCTACCTGCAGGTACTAGGTGGGAGAATTATTTCTTTTTAAAAAAATTAAATCCATAAATTAACTTCCTGTCACCAGACCTCCGACCCAGCTTCCTGCACTGTCAAAAATTATGTCGCCTCTAGAGTAAACATGGCATTCCAGACTCAACCATGGTAATAGAAATTAGATATGATACCCTTTTCAGATGTTATTCGATCCAACATCCATAAATAAATAATTTCATTTATTTTCAAGATAGTCCTTGATAACTTTTTCTATAGTAGGCCCACACCCACAAAACTGACACCCTACTAAAGGTAAACAACACGCTTTGGACCCAACCACGCCCTCTAATTTCTTATCTGATATACTGTTTGAGAGGTAAATAATTTCCTCCATTTTTAGAGTAGAAAAATAATCAATATTTTTATAAAATTTATTTCAGGCACTCCAGAACTCCGAAACGCACACCATCTTCACACCTAGCTCTAGAATGATTCACTGGAATATTCTATATTTTGATAGGAAAAAACCCGAGTCACTACAAGCGATAGAAGTACAATCATCATTTCACCAATATATGGGATAATTTAGGGGTAATGGTTGTATTTTTTAGATGATGATGCATTAATCTCTTCTGTAATAGGTGAAAGAGTCCCAATTGGGGGATCTTGAGGTAGAGGTCTAGAGAGACCGAGTAGTTTATGGTGAGGCCTATAATGGTCGGTCTAGGGATGAACATCACATAAAGTTGTTTTAGGGAAGGTTAATCATTAATTTTATAATGCATGAGATATTTCTCAGAGAGTTCCATTGTTTTTAGTAGCTATTACATCATTACCTTACAATGTTTTACTGAGCTGTGAGAGGTCTATTTTGGTGTCTAGGGTATATGTGTGCAGTTCCAGGGTTTGTGTCTCCATGATTAGTCTTCCAGAAGATAAAGTCAAAGCACCAAGTTCTTGGTGGATTTTTCCGGTTGTTATATATTCCTCAGTGGATGTGGGAGGACATATTTATGGACATTGTTATCAGTTTACCTCGATATTTGGGATGCAATTATTCAATTTTGGTGTTAGTGGATCATTTGATGAAATCAGACCACATTATAGTAATCTAGGCATGATGATAAGTGGAGTTTTTGTCGAGACAATATCTGGAGGAGGTGGTGAGTCTCCACAGAGTCCTAAGGATTATCATTTACAATAGAGTTACCCATTTCCTCCATCATCTAGATAAGTCTCCAACATTATTTTGGTTTTCTACTACACCTTAACACTTTTCATCTATAGATGGATGGTCCGACAAAGAGGACCATCAAGAACCTTGAAGAAATGTTTCACTCTTCTATTCCAAATTTTATAGAATCGTGTATGATGCACATGATATTGTTAGAGTTCACTTAAAACATTTGTTTTCACTTTAACATTGGTATGGTTCCATTTGAAGCCTTGTATGTCCAACAATGAAGATCTCCATTGTGATGGACTACAGTTGGATTGCCAATAATTCTCGTTTCCGAACTAGTACATAATACAACAGAGATGGTTCTGGTGTTTTTGAAGAGGATGAAACTAGCACAGTAACATCAGAAATCCTATGAAGATCATAGGAAAAGACCTATGGATTTAAACAACGGGGATCATGTGTTCCTAAAGGTGAATACGCATCAGGGGCAGTGAAGGTTCAGTCATGGGAGTAAGATTTCTTCCCAGTTTTTTGGGCATTTCTTGGTGTTAGCTCGTGTTTGATCTGTGGTATATCAGTTAACACTTCCCCTATAAATGATCCAGATAAATGATACTTTTCATGTGTTGAAGCTCCATTATTATCATCATGGTGACTCTCACTTCATAATTTGGGGTGATATCAAGGTTGAATATGATGTGACCATCAAGGATCAACCTATATAGATACAATAATTCTAGGAGAGTGTTTCACGAGCATGATATCCCCTTAGTTCATGTATTGTTGCAACATGGTGGAATGGAGGAGAGTATCTGGGAACTTGAGTCATATATGCAATATCCATACCTAGAGCTATTTTATGTTTATCTCTTACCTTGTAATGACGTTTATTTTGTCATTTTAGATTTTTTTTCTAGTTTTTGATGAGGATTTCGTGAATTTCTTGTTGTTGATAACTCTCTTTGAGATGTATCTCCCCCAGAAGAGTGGTTAGGATCTCGTTTTCTTTGTTGCATGGCTTTACACTATTCCCATAGTGAGGAGATTGTGCTCATATGGTGGTAAGATAATTTATTGGTATCTCATGGGGTGTATATTCAGATGACCATTTTCAATTTCCTATATGAGTTTGTAATGGATTCTCTAGAACAAGAATATTTTTAGAGGTGTCTAATGTATGGTCTAGGATCCATGTGGATTGACCCTTTGTGTGTTTCCAAAGACTGAGGTTCTTATAAAAGGGTAGGGGGAATTCCTGAAGAGATTGGATGTGAAATAATATAAAATGGACGAATTACATGTCACGTAATGATTAAACTTCTAGTATGTTAGGATCAGTACATGTACGTTTTTGGGGTTAAAAAATGAAAAGGTGACAAATTTTTTAGGGTAAAATTAACCTTGAGGATAAAACGACTTGAAAGGATATTACAAATTATGTAAATCTCCAATGATAAAAGTTCTAAACATTTTCATATGCCCATGATTCCCAAATGATAAGCCTTTATCAACCCTCTCATGATTCTATGTGACCCACCAGCCACCTATTCAATGTTTTGGGGATTATTTTATCAAGGATTGATATATAACATCCATCCTTTGATCCGTCTTTCATGTAAGGTATGTTCAAAATCCATTCTTATGGTTTCTTTAATCTGTTACCTCCCATTTATCTTTCCCATGTTATGGATCTTGATCTCTATGTTTGAAATGTGTTATGCTGGTTGTTTTTTTTTGTTGAGGTTGTGGTGTGGCATCCTCAGGTAAATTCAGTTCTTATGGGAGAGGCTATTGGGATCCACAACATTTCTACATTCTCATGCAATGAACATTGACACCATTTTTGAGTTAGGGGATTAATTTCTTCTCTATATATTTATACATAATGGAAAAGCTAGAATTATTTATCCTCATTGATTAAAATTAAATTAATCTAATAATTAATTTAACCATATTAAAGAATTTGTATTGATCACATGTTGGTGTTACTTTTTTGTATTATGATATTGATTTGCCTCTTATTTTTAAAGATATAATGATATCTATGCTGTGATTGTTATGATTTTATTAGAAAGTGGAATTGGAAATGAATATAAATACTGAATTAATTGTTAATTAGTTTTCTAAAAGATTAAAGTGGAATATTTAATAAATCAAGTGTGTTATATTATTAAATTATTTGACATGTTTATATTATTTTATCTTCCATGTGTACATATAATTGAATAAATATATGAAGCTTGTTGAATCTTATTGATAATATAATTAAAGTAAAGTTAAATTAATAATTTAATTAATTTCAGACAAATTGTGTTTGCTATATGGTTTGGTTTCCCGTAGTCAGAATATATAAATAATGAATTAGATAAATCATGATGGAATAAGAACTGGTTGTGTGATTAAACATAAAGCATTTTGTGGGGCTATGATTCCCCCTTTCTTGTAAAGTCCTTGTGCCATGTACTTTGGAGTCAGGAGAGTATGATGTGTATTAAGGGTGTATGCCTTGATTTAGGGACAAGATACCCATTGCTATGTTTTTTTCCTACTGTTTGTGATGTGTCATGTGACTTGGATGGTTGATCCTGGAGGGATGTTCTGGTATGTGGGAAAGGGAGTCCTAGATATGATGTGAGCCTCATATTGATGATCTTTGAGGGCTATTGTGGTATATATGGTGGGGAGGATTAGTTCTTGTGGTTAATACATGTTATGGTCGGATGCATCAAAATATGAATATGGGTGTTAGGGAGGACACCAAGGATGATAGAAGGGGTGGAATATGGGCTTACCCATTGATATGAAAGTTGGATTCTTGTTTGAATCTGTTGTTTGGATGATGACCAGGTTGTTTGTTTATCTATTTTTTCCCCACCTCTTGGTGAAGATGGATGTTATTGGTTTTATACCTCTTTTGGTAGCTTAAGATATTTTCATATATTTCCTATTAATATGTAAATTAATAATAATAATAAATTAATAATTGTTTATCCCATGGGGATAGAGATCGTTGGGATGGAATGATGAAGTTATAATTCTAGGAAGCCATAATATAGGTTTTCTTATGCCGAAGGACATGTATTTTACATGTGATGATAATGTAATATAATGTGTAAAATGATAATGTTTAGTTAATGGTAAATGATTTAATTATTTTAAATAGAAACTAAATAAAAATAATAATTTAATTTAATGTAGCTCTTTAAATGGCTGTGTGATTATAAGATATTTGGTCTTAGAAGTATCTATCAGGAGTCCAAGAGATATTACCTGTATTTGAGTCTAAGACTAGGTTACTCCCATATTATGGTTGTGATATATATTATATCATGTACTTTTTGAGTTTTTATAGGATAATCAACCTTGTCTGTTAGGGAAATTGACCCCCTAGGGATTCAGATCTGGGGGGGGGGGGTTTCACCAACACCCTAATGGGAGGATATATGGTTGAATACCCCTTTTAAGTTTGTTCTATTCTCCAATTAGTTACTTATGCTGGTATGAAAAATGATTAGTTTTCACCATTTATGTGCATAGAGGGATTTAATGGATTGTTTTTATTTCACACACATGTATTCTGGATATTTTTTCCCAAGGAATACAATGAATATAACATGTATAGAATGTGATGGCATGAGGATAGTTACATGGGGTATGAACCATGATGGCTTGAAGTATAATAATAGATGTATGATACATGTTATGAAGGATGCTGTAGATCCTGGAAACAACCTAGTACCTTTTGGTAATGTGGATGTGGTGATGTGTTTCATGAGGTTCACGTTGTGGTGCTTTACCCAGGTGTCTGTGAACAAGCCTTTTTGGAGAGAGATGCTCAAGACGTATGGCGTAAGGTAATATTAAAACAAAAGATGGGAAGCGGTCATAGGAGACCATGGATATTCATTTTTATATTAAATTCTCTTTTATGTGATACTTGGTGATGGTATTCATGGTGATTCTGGGAACATAGTATACCTATTTATGCGATGAGTTAGTTTCACTTGTTCATTATGCTTTAGTATTATTTCTATACTTTTTTCACAAGAGGCTTCATAGAGGATCCCTCTTATTATACTATTACACTATCCCTATGAATATATAAAATATTTGTTGGGTAATTAGATCAGGTTGGATATTATGAAACTTACTTCTAGCTTGTGATTCTGGAGGATCTGTTTGGGCCTCATGGTCATTGTCGCCTTTACTTTCTTTTGGTACTTTCATTTTTCCTTTAGTTTCAGTAGTTATTTCATTTATTTACATATGTTCTCTTTGTGATTTTTTATACATTGTAGTGCAAGAAAGATATTTTTTGGACTATATTATACCTCTCTTTCACAAGTGTTCTTTCATAGGGTAATTCGTCCCATCTGTGTGTTTACTCTATGTTTGGTACTAGTCACCAACCCGGGGTCTACTAAAGACAGGACTTGGGTGTCCCTATCTCTCTTCTCCCACTTGTAGCCTATGAGGGGCACACATTGTGGGTTTGGGGTCATGATAATTATGTTAGACATGGATGTTTTCATCTATGTAGAACTATATAAATAAGTTGGTGTTGGTTTCATTATAAAAACATAGGTTGTAAATTTTCTATGGTTCTTCAAGATATTATTCATGAAAGGGTTTCTGGGTGTGTAAAAATTAGATATATTTTTTATAATTATAATAATGAACATAGAGAAATTTATTCCTCTCCATGGATATTGGGATCCTTTCCCAAAAATTATAAAGATCTATACCCTTTTACTTTTTCTTTCTATTTTTATCACTTTTAAACATATTTATTTTTAATTTATCATTGCTTTTTTCTTCTACTATTTTAGTAAAAATTGGTATCAAATATTGATTTTGAAAGATTAATGTGGGAATTTTCAAATTATATAATAGATATGGAATATGGAATGGTTGAGATCAATCATTTCAATGAAATAAGATTCAGTTACTAGAGATGTAGATCAAAATATTTCTTTTTGAAAAAAGGATCACGTATTGCTTATGGGTGAGGAGACAATATATATAGAGGTGATAGAGTGGGAGATACTGGATCAATGGGTATTTGGAGTTGTGTTCCATATGTTGTAGAAAACATGGAGTTAATACTCATAATGGAGAAGAAGATGGCTATGTTATTAAATATCTCATAAATATGTATGAAAATCCTTTTATATTAAGTAATGATTTCCTAATGTAAAAATTATTCAATTTGGAGATGATTGAGCTGAAAATTTCTATTTTCCACATAAAAAAAATCAATACCATCGGAATTAAGTTTCAATAGTGGGAATTAAACTGGACAATGAGTTATGTTATCTAGTTTTACTATATTTATTACCCAATAGTTGGAATGCTACTATAACAACTGTGTATAGATTATTGAAGAATATAATTTTGGTTTTGAAAGATATGCATGTCCTAAAACTCAATGAAGATATTCTAGATTTATAATCACATATATTCTATGTGATTTAAATGAAAATGAATGGAGGCGGTAGATTTTGACGGTGATATAATATTAAAATATGATCAAAATTAATTGTAAATAGATAAAAATATGAAATGGGTCCCAGTGCAACCAATGAGACATTTAGGAAGAACTGTCAATTCAAGAAGGGGTGTAAAGAGATATAGAAGGCTCTTAAATTCAATATAACAAACATATAAGGTGAATGAACCAATTATGTGTTTTAGTTGATCATAAATAACTTAAGGGAGTCTTTTATTTTGGACGTAGGTGTATCATTCCAATCCACTTTAGAGGTGGGTTTTCTGAAAAATTATGTCTCTATATTTTTTTGGAAAGTTGTATCTTCCTCATGATAAACCCCTATAAATTGCAGGGAAGGAAGATGAATTATTTAAAACAAAAAAATTGGATTTATCATCCTTTAAAAAATACGACATATATTACTAGATTAAAAATAAATATTATTTCTATCATGCATCTTGATGATGCAGGTTTTAGTACAACATTCACTAGTGGTTCATTGACGATTTCCATTAGAGGTATAGTCATAGATAATGGAGTAAAGAATGTATCCATATATAATATTATAATTATTATCATGTGAATACTTGAATTAGTAAATTATATTGGTGATTCAAAAATGTGGAACCATAGGCTAGTCCACATGAGTGAGTTGGTGATGAAGTTTCTACAAAAAGAGGAATGTTATCAAAGCTAAAGTTGGTGGAAGTTTTCTTTTTTAAGAAATCAATATTTTGAAAGAAGAATAAAATATCCATTGAAAATAGGTGTAAATCAGTAATTTATGATATGATATAAATTGAAGACACTAAATCTTTCGGCCTTGAAACAGGTCATTATCTTAGAGGGTCACAATATTTAGTGGAATTTATCAATGAACTAATAAAGAAGAAAATAGTTTGCCTTCAGACAAGAAAATATAATGTTTTTAACATGTTACAGAATACAATTTCAAGGTGGGGAAATTATTTAGGATGAAAGATAAAATTATTAGGGCGAAAAAGGATATAGAGTATAGTAATAATGAGATTAGGTAATTCTTTTTTAATAATGGAATTTAGTGGTTGAAAATTTTTTAATGTACACTTTAACAGAATGATGTATTTGAATGGATGAACATGAAACTGAATGAATTTGTTAAGAGTGTATGGATTAATATTAGGTAACCCAATACTTTATAAGAGGATTTAGTTAACATGGAATCATATTTCATCATCACATGTCATATTTATAAATAAGAGAATGTATACTCGACAAACTATAGTTAGGAATGTAGGTGTGAATATCTCATTAATATTTCCTTAGTTGTTTCTCATATGTACATATAGATACTGATTAAAGGTAATATTTGATGCTAATTACAAACAATTTTTCTGTATTGGATATAGTGCTGAGGAGTTTGGTTATTATCCTTAGATTAAAGGAACATGGTGATCATCATAAGATGGAACATGAAATTTAGTAATGATTTCATAGACAAGAACTATCACTTAGTTGAAAATTATGCAGAGAAAAATGAATCAAAATGATAGGCTCAAGTAGATATTTTAGTTTTACTTGATAATATGACACAATAAATAGTGGATCTAACTCCTCTAGCTCAATTGAGGAGAAAAATTTGGAAAGTGGGTTCCCTAAACCCAACATTGTTTATGCACATTGATAACATTTACATGTATAAAGTTCAATATATAAACATGTTTATCTTACTAGGATATTGTTTATAATTCTACATCCAAAATATTTATGTTCATTTCAATATAATTTCATTTGAAAATGCTAAAATAGGTACCAGGATATAATGAAAACCTAGAGATACAATGATAATAATATTAAAATAATGGCTTATGGTCAAGATACACCATGTTGATAGAACACAGATATTATGAGACCATTAGGTAGTGGGGGATCAAAAACATTGAAACTTATTTTCCTAATTTTCACACATGGTGATATTTAATAGGTGATATTATTTTGATAGACCCCCTAATAAGAGTGCCACAAGATTCGTGTGTCAATGGTATCGCTTATCTATAATAATTTGTATTGGTCTCGTGAATTTAGATCATTATTAGTGTGTTCCATTTGATCATAAGAATAGACGCAAGGGAAAATAAATTAAATTTAAGTCATGGAGAGGTATCTTATTTTTTATGTCTCTTTAGTGGTATGACATTGGTTGAATGGTCAAGATAGAATTTTTCATTTCTGAGTTAGAGAAGTGATATTTTGGGTCTAACAGATTAGGATGGTAGTGACTTCATTAAATCCTTTTCCATTGTAGTAGATGGAAAGTATGTCTCGTTAGATAAAAAAATAATAAATAAAGAATGGTTTATGACATAATCCATTCATCCTAATTTAACTAATATCGTACGACAATGATATTATATTACACAGTTTGTGTGTATTAGATTATTTCTATATCATTGACTATTACTTATCTCCTTAGGGGAAATGATGAGTTTCTAGACTCTAATCCTTATCTGTGAATGGTATTCAATGATATCATAATAAAGGATTATGGTTCACAGACAATGTTGTATTCAAGAGTCTACCATAATATGGTGAATTAGTGTATAGTACATGGTGGGCCCCAACAAGGAGTTTGAGTGTTTTTCAGTATTAATGATCACTGATGAATATGTAAGTTCATTATTATTTGAGTATCAAATAATTGGTCTGAATCTATTTATTAAAATTCTTTTCAATTTTTTATGTAAATACATAGAAAACTATAATACGAATGAATATTTTTTTAACATTAAATGTTTGTTTAATATTGTAGGAATAAAGAGATTTGTTAATGCCTTGATATTATCATATAATATATTTAATATATGTTGAAAGTATCTGATTGATATATAAATGACATTATGACATAGATAGTTCATTATACTGTGTCATTTATAGCTTATATAGTGGGATTTGTATATACGGTGGATAGAGAACACTTTCATGGAATTATATCTACACTATATATGTAGAGAAGAAGCTATTTTACATGAATAATTCATCATATTAGATTAAGATATCCTCTTTTCTCTTCCCACATCTAAGAAAGGAAAATATCCCATTGTGGATTTCAATCATTGATCTCCTTTGTGGATTGAAGGGACAATATTTGGGTGAATATAGAGACATCGAGTGAATAATCATTGGTATATGATACAACATTGAATTTTGTGATCAAAATAAGTGTGGGTTCTTTATGCATGTGTGGGTGATGTAGTGGGGTTCATGCTTAGATCCTTCAAGGAACACTCACCAACAAAGACTGAAAGATTAATGCACCATTGATTTCAATGATGTATTTAACCATTTATTTTTATTCTTATTAAATTCATGTGAGGTCCTTAGACCTCTACTGGGGTTCAGATCACTAGAGATAACAATTTTATGTCTATCTGATTATGAAAAAGATTAAATCCGTGGACCACCACCTTTATCTATGTGCCATAGTATCATTAATTCATGTGAGGGTACTCAATTGAAATTTGTGAGCCTAGAAATAATTAACATGATTTAAATTATGTAGTGGTATTTAATCCAGTACCCACAGAATAGACTGTACATTGATCCAATTTTGTAAATTATTATTATGACCATAAAAAAATTTAATTTCAAAAAATACCACTATTGTGGGTTAAAATTTATGAAAAGATAAAATATATATTTATTCATTGTTTTATTTTTCGACGATCTAGTTCCTACCAGGTTCTGATTGGAACAATTTTTTTAGTGATTTTTTTCTTCCCATTGATGCTTTGTCAAAATATACAATATTTTTAAAATCCTATCTTTTTGGATTTTTGACAATTTTGGGGGATAAAATAATACCCTAAAATAATGAGGCACCTCAAAGGCGATGAAAAAAAGGCAAATTATGAAATAGATAAGGTGGTTAATCCTTCTATGAAATATGTTTTTATGTTTCCAGGGTAAGCTTGGTCAATATCATACTACTCCATGGTCAGCTCCAACTACTCCCCTAATAGACCACACTTTATCCTGACCCCATCTTTTATTCCACCTTTGGTTTTCGCCTTTGGAAAACCCCAAAACCACCATTATAGCACACCATCTCATCCCTCCAACTTAAGCTATCAATGCCAGCATTACCAGTCAAATTTAATGACCAAGACACTAGGAAACACCACCGAACACTACTATTGTTGTGGGCTTACCCCCTAATCACCACCATCTTCAGAAATCAATCCCATCAGCCCTTGGACACACCCCCACACATGCCTCTAATTTTAGTAGTCTCCCAAATCAACCCATGGGCCAGAACCCCTCATCTCAAGAAAGATGGGTGTTCCTTCCAAAAAATCTACTACCCTTGTCTAACTGGCGACTTTTCCTCCAGTTCTACATGATTTTAACAAATGGACCACCATTTTTCCCATGTTCACTTCTAGTTCCATATCAGTCTGGTTCCCATTTGCATGTATCCATCTCATATCCACCAATTGTTTGAAAAATCAGGGATAACCAACCAGGATTAGGTTAGTGCATGTCTCACCATCCAGAAATTGGATTGTTTAGGTTTGTGTATTCTAAAATAGGCTTTCATGGGTCATCTTAGCTTGTAATGAGAATGTGTTGGTTTAGTCTGACCATCAATATGTTTGGGAGGGATTTTTATTCCCCATAAAATATTAATGTTACAAAAAAGTAATTTAAAATTTTGGGATTAAATATGATAATTCTTTTCTATTTTTAAAAAATAATTTAATTTTTGTATAAAAACTATATTGATTTATTGATTGAAGAAAATAAATAATTTGAATTAAATAATTCATGTAATTTATATTTATTTCCCCGAGTATAAATTTCTTAAACATTAATATTATTACACATTGAATTTTTTCATAGACTAGTCTTGGGCATTAACTAAACCATTTTTTACAGTTTATTTTTAACTAATTACTCCTTTTATATCTGTTTCTTGTAATATTTAATTAGTTTTTATTGAAGTTATATGAATTTTCATTCATTATTAAATTTTTATAAGGGTATGCATGCCTATTCTAATATGTATGAATATTACAATTCCAGAAACCCCCTAGCCAACGTTTGATTACTTTTTTACCATTGATTATGGTTGTGGAAGAGGTTTAACTTTATAAGATGAGGTGGTAACCTAGATGAGAGGTGAGAGCATTAGATTATGGGTGAGCTGCGTTACATGTCGAGACTTGAATAATATATTATATCTCTAGGTCATAGTTGATCTATTAATTTTAAATGGATCAACCTATGGTATTTGATTAAGGCTATTCATATAATTTATTTCCTTTATAGATTCTATTTTATTTAGTAAACTTTTATGTTTATGAAAAATACATAAAAAAATAAACATAAAAAATGTTTAAATATGGGATGAAGATATCCTATTAATGCATGAATAATTATGAATGCGATAAAATAATATAAACTTATTAAATTTAAAATGATTTATAATTTTGAAAATATTAAAACCACATCAAATAAATATTAAGTCATGAACACCTTCTGTTGCTCAAAATTTTTTATGACCAGGTGTAGAGGGTTCTCATCAGCCAATGTTTTGGGTGGTTCATTGTACTGTAGATATCTTATGAGAGTGTTAATTCAAATTAACTAAATATGATTGAAAAAAGTATCCAAATCTATATTTTTACCCATTTAGAGGCTATTCATTGAGGGAATTGATGTTATCATTCTGAGAATTTGGGACATTAGTATATAGTTTAAGGAGCTGTAATTCAATGAGGTTGATTAGTCTAGTTCCTAGCTCGAAACTCTTTAAATAGTGGCATCAAAAAATTTCATAGACTACGAGGGGTTGATTTAAGGATAATTTACACTATAATAATCAATAAGAAGATTATTTTAAATTTAGTTGGGAGGGGTGCTATAATTTTATAAAACATTGGAAGATATATAGTGATTTAATTAATTAATATATAATGTGAAACGATAACAAATTTTAAGTAATAACTACTCACTTTTATACTAGATAAAAGTAGAAATAACCAAAACCACTAGTACCTTTTAACTTCGATCAATACTGGATAAAGGAAACATCCTAATTGGACATAACATTAAGTACTGGTAAGTGCTATTTTCTATATTACTACACCAGGAAAGGAAAATTTATTTATTAAAGTCTACACTTTCTACTGAGCCTCGTTATGAGAGAAACAAGGAAAGATAAAAAAATAAAAAAATATTATAAATAATGTACTAGATATTGTGTATCATGTTATCATATAGGTACAAATAATTATAGAAATTTCATGAGAAATAAAATGCCTACAAGATGACAACTCATCTTGAATAGTTATATCAAAGACAGATAAGAAATAATGTTTTGAGATATCCATTCCAATGTATAGGTGTATAATTGAAAAATGGAATCAATTATAACCTCATATAATAATGATTATCAGGTACATTGATTGAATTGAATCCCTTAATTTCAAGCAAGTCTAAGAACAAGAAATTTATATATTTCATTCTTATTTACCACCTAGCTTCTTAACAGTCTCTATTAATTATAATATGAATAACATAAAAAAGTCACTCCAATATATTTTGGAATTAATTCACCAATATGATATGGATATGAATAATTCCAATTATTCAATATTTATGGTGAATAAGAGGAAGAAGATAAAGGCTAATAGTTCTAAGGATAAGTCCAATTCAAAGACTCCTAAGAAAAATCATTCCAAAATACCAATGACATAGAGGGAAGAATATATATAAGCGGTGTCATCTTTTTATGTGGAAAGAAAGAGCAATAGAAGAATTATTCCAGATCTAGGAAGAAGAAGCAATTTGATCTTTCTAATTAATGTATTTTTTGTAATTAAATATAATATATATTTATCTAAACACTAGGTATTGTATAGAGAGAGTGGCTCACATTTTTTTTTCATATAAAGGAACCTAATAGATTCAAGAAGAATAAAATGGTGGGTTGGATCTCTAGGATATAAAAGGTTTGATTCTAGTAGCCATAGTAGTGTGAGATTTTCATGTTACATTTTCAAGTAGTTTGGTTCTTATATTGATTAATTGATATTATATTACTTTAATTACATGAAATATAATCTCTGTTTCTTATTTACATACTATGATATTTTTTATAATGTTTGGAAATAAATGTGTTCTCATTAATAATAACAACATAGGTTATGGAATGGAGAATCTTTACTACTGTTTTAATAAACATAAAATCAAAAACCCTATAATGTAAATCAATGAAAAAACCAGTTAACACGACTCACATGAAACATACCTATGAAACTTCAGTATTCATCATGAAATGAGAATCATTTATATAAATTACATCAAGAAGGGTATTTGGACTCAGCTGAGTTAAAACCCTTGGATGTGTGCCAAACTTGTTTATAAAGCAAAGTGACCAAATAATACTTTTATTGGAATGGATAAAGACACAATGAGTTACTAAAATTGATTCATACTAATGTATGCGACCCGTTTCCAATAGAGAAAATGTTTGATTTTAAAACCTCATTATGTTTATTGATGAATATATTAGGAATTTATATATGTACTTAATGTGGTATTATTAAATTTCCTTTCATATTTTTATATAATACAAACATGAGGTAGAAAACCAACTTGGTAAGATTATAAAGACACTCATCCTAGAATGAGGTAGTCAGTATATTAAAGAATAATTCATTGATTATTTAAAGGAGTGTGAGATTGTATCCCAGATCACTTGTCCTTTTACAATTAAATTGATGGGCGTTAGTTAAAGGAGTAATTAGACGATGATTGATATGGTTTGATCAATGATGAGTCAGAAAACTATTTTTTTATCCATTTGGGGACACATGTTTCATATAATGGAATATACCCTTATATGATTAGTAACTAAATCCGTATATGTGATTCCATTTCAGTTTTTTCATGGAAATAAATCCAATCTATTACTCATATGTGTACGGGGATGATAGTATTTTTTCAAGACTATACCTTGTAAAAAATTAGCATTCCTAGGCATAATGTGTTTCTTTATATTTTATCCAAAATAAACTAAAGGATATTACCTGTATAAAACATTATATAATAATGTGATTATGGAATGTCCTTTTATATTTCATGAAATAAAACATATTTACAAAATAAAATAATGGGAGTAAGATTGAATTCAATGAATTTGATGCTCTAGATGTACAATAATTGGTTTAGGAATAATCTCCAAGAGAGATAGGTGGATATGTAGAACTTCCCGATACACCTAAACTACATAGGATAACTCGATAGGTTAGAGAACAAGAGTGTTATGGTTTTCTTATCATCATGTCATGTGACCCATTAATCCAAGATAATTATGTACCACTAAACAACAATTACGGTATAGATAGTAAGGATGGTTCTAAATGGAAAACGATATGAATTTTCAGATGTAGTGCACATACAAGAATAAAGTTTCAATTTGTTGGGACATCTAGTTTATATAAAACCTATTGGGTAGAAATAAGTATTCAACAGAAATTCAGACTTGGATGCTAAAGTGAAGACCTAAAACGATCAAATGGAATTGAAGGGTTTCAGGAAACATCAAGGAGTGGGATATGATAAAACCCTCTCACCAGTAGTGATGATGAAATATATAAGAATATTACTTGTAAAAATAGCATTCCATTATTATAAGATTCAAAAAATTGATGTCAAAAATAAATTTATAAATGAGATGTTGGTGGAAGTGGTCTATGTAAATCAACCCAAAGGGTTTCTTAAGTGAATAATACTAATAAGTTATTTAAGATGTAGAGATATATTTATTAGTTGAAGAAGGAATCACGAACATGGAATGTTTATTTTTATGAGTCCATAAAAGAATTTGGTTACTTTATGAATCAAATTGATCTATATTTATATAAAAATCCTAATAAGAATTCCATTTTTTCTATTTTTATATGTTGATGAAATATTAATTATGGAAATGAATTCTAAGTATTATAGTTTATTAAGATTGGTTAAATGAATGCTTCTCAACGAAAGAATTAGTTGAAGTCGCCTATATTATAAGGATGAAGATCTATCAATATAGAAGTCATAGGATTGTTTTACTAAGTTAGAGTACATATATTGAAAAGTTAATCTAATGGTATGGTATGGAATAATCGAAGAGCAGGTGGTTTCTAAAATTACATGGTATCTATATGTTCAAGAAAATGTTTCAAAAAACATTACTGGAGATTTTTTGAATGATTAGAATCCTTTATTACTTGATAGTAAGATCTAAAATACATTCCATGCTATGTGCAAGGTTTTATGTTTCTTTTGTCTTTAAACATGGTGGTTAAAAATCAATAAAATCCAAGAGATATGCATTGGGTTCTATAAAAAAATCCTGAATAACTTGAGATATAAAAAGGATATATTCCTGGTATATAGAGGAGATGAGGAATTAGTAGCGAGAGGATAAACTCCTTATTGTTTCTATATAGATCATTATGATCTAAAATCACAATTAGGCTATGTATTGTTCCTGAATAGTGGTGAAGTGGGATGGTGATGATCAAAGAAATTTTTGGTCTCCGAGTATATATTAGAATCCAAACATATAAATGCTTTTTTTGTATATTACGATGTAGTCAAGATATAGATATTTTTCAAGGAAATTGTTGTTGTGCCTAATAGTTCAGACCCAAATCCCTTTTATTTTGATAATACCTCGATATTGATTATTTCCAAAGAGCCTAAGTCATAGTAGAAGTCAATGAATATACTTTAAAAGTTTCATCTATTGATTGATTTTACCCATAAAGGTGAAGCAGTTTTTAATAGAGTTTCCATAGATGATAACATGACAAAACCCCTAACTAAATAAATATCTCATAAAATGTATGATCCTCATGTGTCAGATATCGGGTTGAGACATGTTACTAGTTGGCTAATGATCCAGTGGGAGTGTTGAAAGTGGGTTCCCTAGACCCAACATGTGTATGTACTTTTATTACCATTACTGGTATAAAGTATGATTTTTACATTTCTTTAACTTAGTATAATAGTGTTTCAACTTATGGATCCTCTATATTTATACTGATTTCCATACATTACATTAATCATTAAATAGTTATTGTAGTTCTCAGGCTATAATGAGAACCTATAGATACCATGATACTAATTTAAAAGTAATTATCAATGGTCTTGATGCATCATAATGAAATCATATAGATATTGTGAGACCATCAGGTGTTTGGCGCACATAATCATTAAGACTTATTCTCATAAAGTTCAAGATAATGAGAACAAACCCACCAATAATAACACCACTTGTTTCAAGTTTCATTGGTTGTTGGTATCTAAAAATAATTTTAATGGTATCAAAACATTAAATAATTATCAATGACTTCCATTTGATCAGGTACTTTGATGTATGGAAAATACCATGACATTGATTTCATAGAGAGGTAACTTTTATTGGGTGCATCTTCAGTGGTATAACATTGGATGAATCGTCAAGATAAAATTTATCACTTCCAAGTTGACAAGTGATATTTTGGTTTAAGATGATTATGTTGCTAGAAGATTCATTAAATCCCTGTACATTATAGATGAAGGTATTTCCATCCAAGTAGAAAATAATAATAATGATAAAATGCACGAGGACACAAGTTACGCATCTCACGTTTTGTGATATCACATAACGAAGAGATTATATTACACAGTTCTTGTTCATAGAAATATTTTTGTTCTTATGACTATTAATTTTATCCTTAGGGACCTTGATGTGTTCCTAGACTATTCAAATAGTATTTGAATGATATTCACTACTATCTAGGTTAGGGTCTAGACGGTTATACACAATATTATTCAAGAGTGTATCCTATTATAGTGAATAGGTTTATTGGAAATTATGGGCCCCACCACATAGTTCAAGTGGTCTCCATGTTTTAAGGAACATTAATGAATAAATAAATTAATTATTATTTGATTATAGTATAATTTGGTTTAATTTTTTTATAAAATTATTTACTAGCATCTATGTAAATACATAAAAAATTATTATACAAACATATATTATTTTAATATTCAAGGTATGTTTAATATTATAAGAATTTTGCGTCTAGTTAATTTCTTGGTTTTATCACACAATACAATTAACATATATTAAAATTATGTGAAAAAATATTAATGATATTATGACACGGTTTTGTAATCATAACATGTCATTTAAAAATAATTTAGTGGGAAATAGATATACAGTGGCTAGGGAGCCCATTCCTGGTATTTTATATTCCACAATATATGTAGATGATAACCTATTTTACAAGAAGAAGTAATTATAATGGATTGAGGGATCCCCTCCCCTCTTCTCACATCCAATAGGGAGAAAGCTCCCATCTAAGATTTTGATGTTCAATCACCTTCACAGATTAAAGGGATGAGATCATGGTGATTGTCATGACTTCAATGGAATAGTTGTAGCTTCATGATATCACATAAAAATTTATAAATAGCATTCACATGGATCCTTGAATCATGTTTGGAAAATATCAAGGTGTTATAGCTTAGTTTTTTTATGAAATGATCACCATATATGGCTAACTAATGAACGTGCATAAAAATCAAACAAGGTATTAATTTTTTAAATTTGCAATTATTAAATTCATGAGAGATCATTGTAGCCGTACTGGGGCTTGGATTGCTGCAGACAAAGAAGTTATATCACCCCAATGATGAGATTTTTTAATCATCTTCTAGTGGTATTCAACTGCATTCTTTTGTACCATCATCAACAATGGTGAGAAGACCCATGTAGTGGTATTCATCACATGTACAATATTTTTTATTTACTATTATTGAAGAGCCATTGTGTATTGAAGATTAAATGTGGATAAGGATTTGAGAAAGTGTGAATTGGGTATGAAGGATTTGATTTCCTCATTACTTGATAGTAATACATGGGAGATGAATACATTTCCACTTGGAATGAAGGCATTACAAAAAAATGGGTGCGATGTGTCAAAAAAGAAAACAATACTAATTAGTGTTAAAAGTAAAGGATGGTAGTGAGTGTATTTTATTTGAATACAGTTATGGAAATCAATAATATTTTCTCATATAAAATAAACTCCACCATTTTCCACATGTTTCTTTTTATTTTTATATCAGATTGTTTACATCTTCAACATCTGGATATATTGTCTTCTTTCCTTAATAAAGATCAAGAGGAGTAAATTTATCTAGAAAAACATGAGGGATATGTTATGTCAAGAAAGGTAGACCTGGTATCAAAACATCAAAAGATATTACATGTGGTAAAGAAGGCATATATGCAGTGGAATTATAATTTTGGTGTATTAATGAGAAAAAGTGTACACAAATAGTACCTCTTGGATCAATTTAGTACTTTAGATTATTTTGGTGATGGATAAATTAAAAAAAATGATATACGTGGACGGAATGATCATTGAAGGATCACATATATAGAGGATTGATTAACTAAAAGGGAAGATGGATGAAGAGTTAAAGATGAAAGATATTAGATAATCCGATAATATTTTATGGTTAATGATCAAGAGATACCATGCTAATGGATCATTGATGTTATCTAATGCTAATAACATTTTATGTGTTTTGAGATGATTTAGTATTGAGGAAGTGAATATAATTTCTATTCCCATACAAAGATATTAACATTTTTGAAATTCCAAATCACCAAAGATAGTAGAAGTGGTTAAATACATGGAATTATTTCCATATTCATCAGCTATTATATGCTAATGTACTCAATTTTTTATACTATAATTTATATATTTATTATAGTGGGAGTTATGATATAGTATGAGGAAAACCTGAGACAACCACATGGGAATCTGTTTAGTTAACAATTATGTATCTTATGTAACAACCCAAAATTCTAAATTATAAATTTTTAGTTGATAGCATTTATAATGCACATCACCAAGCACATAAGGTAATATAATATCCTAAGACTCTATTATATATTTATTATTTTAAATAAACTCTATACATTTTATATTTTGTAATGAAGGAAACACAAAGTTATTTTACATTACACACAAGAGAAACCTTCTTCGATAGCATGTGTTAACCACAAGAATGACCTTCCTCAATAGCTAGTGTTACAAATAAGAGAGACATTCCTCAATATCTTTTGTTATATACAAGAACATGTTTCACCAAATAATGATATATTATTAATATATTATTATTTAATATAATAATATATAAACTATCCATTATGAATAGTATTTACTTACTTATAAAAAATTATAGTTTATACAAATAAGGAATGAATTAATTGGTTACAAATTAATTTATATGGGCAGAAATTGATTATAAAGTGAATATTTTTTATAGAAAACTATTTTTATTGTAATTGTTTACACTTATAGATTAAATGAATAAATATTGGTGGGTGATATTAATGAAATATATATAAATATATTGAATCAAACACTACTGGAAGTAAGATCTATACTAATGGTTTTGTGAAAACCATTGGTATATGTCACTTATATGGACTTATACTAACATTTTGGCCAAAAATGTTGGTATATGTCACTAATTTGGACATATACCAACAGGTTTCCCAAAATCGTTGGTATAGGTCACTTATATGGACCCATGCCAGTGGTTTTGGTTGAAATGTTGGTATAGATCCACAATAGAGACCATATACCAATAGTTTTGGACAAACCGTTGGTATAGGTCCCCCCTATACCAACTATTTGACAAAAACCATTTGTATAGGTCCCAAAATCAAAGAATATATACTAATGGATCTCAAAACCATTATTATAGGTCCATACTAACATTTTTGAGAATTGTTGGAATAGTTACATGTATTTTTTATTGGATATTGTTACAGAGGACATCAAATAAATCAAAATTTAAAATATTTATGATAATACATACATACATACATATATATTTGTATATATTTATGAAATTTTGTTCACAAAATTCATGTTATGTTAGTGTTTAGGTCGTTCAATCATAAAACGAAGGTACTAGGATCAAAACCAACAGAAGGCTTTTTTTTTGAAATGCATATACCAATAGTTTTATGGAACCATTGGTATAGAATTTTCTTATTACTTATACAAATGGTTTTTAAAACCGTTGGTATAGGTCTATACCAATGGTTTTTTCAAAATAGTTGGGATAGACCTATCCCCACGGCTTTCTATCCAACGATTCTCCAAACTGTTGGTATAGGATATACCAATGGTTTGGAGGCCTATACCAATGGTTTCAAACTGTTGGTATAGGTTATTTTTCTAGTAGTGAAATATTTTATATATTCATAAATTAGGTTCGATAGGTATAAGATAAGAAAAAACTATATCTTAAACAAAATAACTTATTTTTTACAAAGGATAATTTTCAACTATTTAATGGTGAAAATTTTTAAATATTAGTTTTTAGACTTTAATTGATTTAATATTTCAAAATAAACATAATTTTTCAATGAATAGTTAATAATATTGATTTTAGTTGAAATCTATTCTTTAATCGAATATATTTATAAGGTAAAATTTTAATTTTAACTGGTTTTAAAGTAAAATTACACAATATTTTTATCAATTAATACAATTTATGTCAATGAAATAAATTTCACTTTTAAATTTATTATAAAAACATAACAAGCATTCAAATGTTTTTACATTAAAAACCTATTTTTTTATTCCACCCTCGGGATGAATTTTAAATTAATTTCTATGACTTATATGAATAGAATTTGTTAAAATAGATTCAATATTTGGAATAATAATAATTTATCATTTCTAATATGACAAAAAAAATTGAAAAAAATATTAGCGGAAGTGTTTATAATTAATTACATTGATTATAGTAAAATTAAGCTTAACTAACGACTAAACCTATACCTTAAGGCCCAAAATGACCTATATAAACATAAAAGAGCTATTTTATAGCCATATTTAGACTTATCCCCCCTTTTCTCTAATTTGCTTCATTATTGACGCTATGTACAACATGAGAAATGTGTGTAAAATTCCCTTATCAAAATATTACAAGAGTGCAACCCCTCCTCCACTATAAAAGAACCTCCCCTCCCCCCACATCCTCACACTTATCAAGCCACTTTGGATAAAAAATGTTGTACCCAAATAACTACTCTAAATCCTTGCCATCATTTTAGATTCCCTACAATGTTTAGAATGTAATCCAAGGAATCTTTGGGTGCAAACCCAAAGGAGTTTCACGATTAAGATGTAACAAACATTCTTAATATTTTTAGTTTTATTTTTATTCTCTAGCCCCAAAAATATTATTATTATATTTATGTATATCAACACATATATCCTAAATAAATTCAGCTTTTTTAATGGTAAGTTTTCTATCTAAAATTATACTCACTTCCAATTAATGGGTAATGAACATACTGTTTCTATGTTTGACAATCATTTTCCCCACGAAATGATGATTGTTCATTTTTCCTTAACAACAATCATGATGGACATTATGATTGAAAATATGTTTATATCTGATATATATATATGATTTTTAATTTTTATTTATACGTATTTAATACTTTTATAACACCTCCCTTTAATACATTTCATTTTTCATTAATTTGATAACATCGTTTGAGGAAGTGCGGACTACCTTCCCTCAATGTGAGGTGATTCATTCACAAGATAAATGAAATGTATAAAGGATTGTTTCCATGAAAGATACATGACATAAAAAACAACTATATTATATTCATTACATAATTTACTTTATGTAAATACACTATTAATATACACATATCATTTTCATTATTACCCTTTCACACACTTGAAAAGTTATAACATTATTTTTGGACATGTGGACTACTGCCTCCTCGACATAATGTGATTAATTTTTATCACAATAATTATATAAATAAGTAAATATTACTAAATAATATTTTATTTAAGATATAATTATCATTATGGAAATATATGGTTTAATGTACCTTATTTCCATAATGATCACAAAAAAATAAGAATGTTACTCATGTGTTCGTACAACCTACCATATCAATGATTACAACATTGATTAATTTTTTATAACCATATTTAATGATTAGTTTTAAAAGTGTAATTGATTTATAAATATGATAACTATTCCATGGTTATTTTCTTCATATATTATATAGTTACCTCAATGAACATAGTTGACCTTGCAAAGTTCTTTTTGACACATAAACTAAATTTGGTCAAAACACCCAATGTAAACTTTATTGTTTAAGTAGTTATATATATAATTGTAAAAAAATGAAATAAATGTATTGACAAACATGAAAAAGTTTCACAATAATGTTTAAAATTTACATAAGGTTATAATATATGTTGTTAAAGGATTTTAACATGCAAGGAAACTCAAGATAAGGGATTGTCATCTCACTTTTTACATATGTGAAATAAATTTCATGTTCACCAAATACATATTTTGTTTGGTGTATCTAATACCCATTTATATATATAATATAATAAATTAATTAACATCAATGGTATTTAATGCTTTCATCTAATATTTTTACTTCATGTGGTTTATGATTTAAAGTGTTTCAATGTGGTATAAGACACTTTGAAATGTATAAAGATTCGTTTCCTCAACAATAATTTTAATGACATTTCAATGGTATTTAAATTCAAGGAAATTATATTACAATTGTTCAAAAAACCCTTTCATTTTATTATCCTACAATAATTCATGAACTTTTTCAAGTATTAGTATGATTTCCCCCTCTTTGGTACTCAAATTGTTTTCAAAATGTATTTAAGAAAACTTGACTTCATTTCTATCTTTAGTCAGAGATCCAATTTTTTTTTTTCAAAAAACCATGTTTTATAAAAATGTTTTTAAAATTATTTGTTATTACAATTTTAAAATTTTTTATTTCAATAATGTTTTCTCTGGAATATTATTGTTTCTTTCTATACAAGGAATTTTTATTAGCATTTTTACCTTGCAAAAGGAATATTTCTTTTTTACTCAAACGACATGTAAAGATTTATTTATCATCATTTGTCTAGAGCTTCCCTAGTAAGTTTAAATGTTTTTAATGAAAATATATTTTTATAATATTTACATTCATCAATGATAACAACACTTTTTTTCCTCCACTTTGGGTATGTTTTACTGATACCATCCCTAATCTTCTTATGGATGGGTTAAGACTAATTTGGACAAGGATAGTATTCACATTCACTTATTTGATTTCTTTTGTTCCCCTGAAATTATAAATCTCCTTTGATCATTGATTTTTATTTAATTATCCATATCATTTGTCCTAGATATTACTACTACATAAACAATAAACCATTTTACATACAATGTCTACTTTGATAGTTATTTGATTATTTGTATAAATATTGATAATTCTGTATTCTTTATTCAACACAGTTATTTGATAAGGAACACTATAAAATTAATTATTCGATATATGAGGAATGTTTTAGACTTGTACGATATGGGTGGCACCAGATTATAGACCACCCCTTAATTCATTGATAGCCTTATGGAACGAGTCATTTGGCTAGAAAATTTATATTTGGTTTTACATGACAATGTTTAAATCATCTTGTGAAAGGTCTTGACAGTAAATGTACCATGTACCTAGGAATCATGGCATCCCATAGGCAGTTATATCACATAAATTTGTTTCCGTTATTATTTATCCATAATACTTTACATCAACATATCTATGGGTACATTTCATTTTCAGTTATTTAAGGGGAATGTGTTTCAGTTTCTTTATATTCCATATTTTTTTACTTATGTTGTTATTTGGACGGAATGTGTTTCCAGTTATTACTGTTCCATATTTATTTATTCTTAGCCATTAATTTTATTGATTACCTGGAAGGCGTGTTATGTTATTTACCATACATATTTACTATTCTCATTGATTCATTTTTTATTCCAGTATATTTTTCCATTACTGTGCGTTTGAGCTCACCCTTGTTATGATTCTTTCCCTAGGAACCAAATAAACATACTATGAAAGATATTTAGAGATTTAATAGATTGATTAGAGTTATCCATGATGAATTTATTTTTTAGAAAGAAAAATATATTTTTTACTTACTATATTCATTTGTAATAAAAGACTCATGTATGTATTTATTTTACCAAGACTACTAAAATCTCTGTCCTTTGGGTTTTTATTCATTGTAATCAAGATAATGTAATTATTAGAAGACACTAGATTCAAGACTTCTAGGATAGGGTTTCTGTAAATAGAATAATTGGAGGATTATTATCAACCTTGGGAACTATATTTTGGAAAACAATAGGTAAAGAACATATTCCCAAGGCAGAATTTGTGGATATGTATAAAATTACAAAGAATAATTTTGGTAAGGTAGATATTTTGGTGTATTTAACATAAATACATCAATTTGAAGATACTACAGGTTGATGTCGGTCTAATACATGTGTACCTAGGTGTAATAACTCCAGAATGGTGTTCCAAGCGTGACTCTGGGTAACCTAGTACACGATAAAAGGCCTCACTGCACACCTAGTTTGACACTCTTAGAGGATATGCATCGGATAATATATATTTTCATGAAAACCCATTATGAATTTTTTTATATATATATTGAAAATGAATAATCGAAGTTAAACAAAAGGAATTTTATTTTTAAGAATAAGGTGTAATGATTTAAATATCTTATAGATAATTAAAAACTATTCTCACTATGACTATTGTTGGTTAAACTATTATTTCTGGTTTTAGTCAATGGTTGGAACCCGAATTATTCAAGTTAACATCAAACATCAAGGGAAATGTTGTGAAAAAGAGAAACCAAATGATGTGTTGATAGGAGTGAATAATAAATTGTTTATTGCAAACCAGTTTTCCCAAAATATGATTAATTAAAATATACCTTTAAAAACTCTTGAAGGAACCGATGAAGAGAAGGATGTAGGTTTCTAAGATCACAAGTCGTGGAGACCATATGGAAAAGAAGGCTTTATTTTTGAAATGTGAGAAGTGTGGAAGGACAAACCTAGGAAAGTGTCTCGATGGAACAAGTAAATGATTTATGTGTGGGAAATAAGGAAAGAACTAAAGGTATTGTTGAGGAAAAATAAAGAGTACAATGGAAGGAAATGATGCTCATCCTAAGAAATTATTTATATTTCTCTATCATAATTGCGAGGAACCTGAAAATTACTGATGAAAATTACCTATTCTAGAGGATAAAATCTAGACCAAGGAAGGATATATGTGAAAATAAGTGGATTATATATTTATGTATTGAGGTTGTATTTAAAATAACAGTTAAACGACTATTTAATTATTAGCCTTATTTCAAGGATGTCTATTATAATTATTTTGTAAATCATATTAATTTCATTTTAGAGAAGGAAAACCTATATGCTGGGTGAAAACCAATCAAATATGGCCAGGTTGCGGTTCTAAAACCCATGAAAGAAGGATGATTAGGGTTTCACACCAACCACTAACCTACACAATGTCCTGGTTAAATATTTATTGTTTTTAGTAAAACAGTTTGAGGAATAAATGTTAATAATGGACCATTAATATCAATTTTTATGGTTAGAGATTAATTTATTTAAAATAGTGATTTTGGAAGATAGTTAAAGAAAAATAGTTAGAAATTTTATGCTTTTATAAACCTTAAAATCCATGAAAGAGTTTCTTATACTGATTTAGGCATTAAAAAAATCATTAATGTTAATTTATTTCTGGTAATGAAGGAATGAATTATAATTTTATCAAAGCACAACCAAAAGTAAGGTTTTTTCACATAAATAGAATCCCATATAATAAGAATATTTCATTATATTCAAGGATATTAAAATAATTACCCAACATTAAGAAAATTATTTTGAAATAAAATGTTGTCATAATACATTAATTTTGGTTGAACCAATGGTCTCTTAAATCATTGCATATTTTTGGCTTTGGGGCCCTCAAATTTTTTATTTATCATTCACTTTTTCCTAATTCATGACTTCATTAACTCTATTTAAATCTTCATACCTTTACTCTATGTATGTATCTCTACCTTGCAACAATGGTTTACTACTTAGAGACCTTGTTACAAGGTAGTCCCAATGACCATTTTACATCTCATTCTCTCTTATATAGAAGATGTTTTATAAATCATCATCATGATTTGGGATTTTCAAAAAATATATCACCATGATTGTGTTTAAATTGTGAGGAACCAATTTAATTAAGGTGGTTAGAATTTAACACCCCAAAATTCTAAATTAAAAATTTGTGTTTGATTGTTTTTTTGACATGCATCACCAATCATGTAAGGGAATAAAATATCCTAAGACTCAATTATATATTTACTATTTAAAATAAATTAAATACATGATATATCTTTTAATTAACACAAAATCAAGTTATATTATCTTACATGAAAGAGGGAAATTCCTCAATAGCTTTTCTTACATTAAATAGTGACCTTCCTTAATAGATTTAGTTAAACCAAACAACACCCTTCCTCGATTTATTGCATTATAGGAAAGAAAGTTTCACCAATTAATGAAATAATATTAAAATATTATTATTTAATATATTAAGAAATAAAATAGCCTTTATGAATAGTTTTAATTAACTTAATAAAATTATTGTTTGTAGAAATATGGAATGAATTAATTTGTTAAAAAATAATTAATATAAGAAGAAACTGAAGATAAAGTGAATATTGTTTTTATAGAAAAGTATTTTTATATATAAAAATATGTTTTATTCTTGTATATTTAATTAATTAAAATTGGTGGGTGATATTTTTGAAATATATATATATATATGTATATATATATTATATTCAATAAAATAGTTTTTATATTCATCCATTATGTTTGATAGTAATATTATAGGAACAAACTCTATTTTATATATAAAAACTTATATTTTTATAAATTTTATTTTACTATCTTTTAATAGAAAACCCATTTTAATATGATTTTCAAAACATTAAATAACATAATAACTCAAAATAAAATTCATATTTTAAATAAAAAAATGATAATTAGGTCAGGGTGAATTTTTTATATTTTTTGGAATCATACCATTTTTCAATGAATTGTTAAAAATACTGATGTTATGTTCAAACCTGGTTATTCATATAGTTTATTTATAAGGTTAAATTATACATATAATTTTTTGAAAGTTTAATTGTATAATAATTTTATCAATTAATATAATTTATGTCACAAAATAAATTTGACTTAGAAATTTATTATTGAAACATATTAAGCATTCAGACATTTTTACTTTAAATACCTCCATTGTCGTTCTTCCTACGGGATGAATTTTAAATTATTTCTTAACTCTTCTATGAATAGAATTTGTAAAATTTTATTAAATATTTGGAATACAAATAATTTTTAGTTTCTAATAATTCTAAATTTTTTTCTGACCAATAATATTAAAAAAATTGATTAGAATTAATTACATGGATTATGGTAAAATTAAGCTAAACTAAAGACTTAACATAAACCATATGGCCCAAAAAGAACAGTTAACTTGTTAAGGAGATATTTTAGGGACATATTGTCCCCCAAACATCCTTTTATTGAATTGGTTCCATTATTGGAGCCATGTTTAACATGAAAAATGTGCATGTATTTCCCTTGTCAAAATATTACGAGAGTGCACTCCTCCTCCACTATTAAAGGATATCCCTTCCTCCCAATTCCTCACACTTATAAATCCACATTGGATTGAACGAGTTCTTCCATAATAACTTCTCAACATCCATCCCCTAATACTACAAGCACCCAATAAGAATAATTCAACCCAAGGAATCATTTGAGGAAAACTAATAGGAGTTACCCGAATAAGTGGTAACAAATGTTTTTATGTTTTTTAGTTTTACTTCCATTCCCGAACCCCTAAAATCTTATTATTCTACGATTTTATAAAAAAATATCCTCAAACAACTAATATGTTGTTAGGATAAGTATTATACCTACACATGCACACATTTCCTCCTAACGTGTGCTGAATATAGTATTTCTATGTGCGGTGAACGACTGCCTCACAAAATGTTGATTTCTCATTTTTTCCATACCACCTCTCAGGGTGGAGATTATGATGTAAAAATATATTTATATATGAAATATATGATATTCATTATATCATTACACTTCTGTAATACTTTTATAATAGATACCTTTAATACTTTCCATTTTTCTTTAATACGATAACATCATTTGAGGATCTGTGGACTACTACCCCCTCAAAATGATGTGATTCGTTCACATGATACATGGAATGTATAAAGTATGGTTGAATATAAAAATATGTGAAATTAAGACCTTTTATATGATATTCACTAAATAATTACATTTAGGTAATTTTACTATATATATAAATATATCATTTTCATTATTACCCATTCACACACATAAAAAGTTATAACATTATTCGTGGGTGTGTATACTACTGATTTCTCGACAAGATGTGATTCCTTTTCATCACAATAATTATATATATAAATATATATGAATAAATAAAATTTTATTTATGATATAATTATCATTATTTAGGGATATGATGTTATTTACCTTTTTCCATAACGATCATTAAAAAATAAGAACATTACTAAAGTGTACGTACGGCCTACGATCTCCATGATTGTAATTTTGATTCATTTTTCAAAACCATATTTAATTATTGGGTTTAAAATTATAATTGATGTATAAATTTAATAATTTTGTCATTATTATTATTCTGGATATATTTTATAATTACCTCATTAATCGTAGTTGACATAGTAAAGTGGTTTTGGACATATAAACCGAGTTTTGTCAAGACACCCGATGTAAACATAATAATTTAATTAGTTGTATAAAAAATAATAATAAATAAAATAAAAATAATGATAAACATTAAAGTTTTTTATCAAGAATGTATACAATTAACATAATTTTATTATACAAGAGGTTATTGTATGTTCACTAGAAGGAAAACTCATGGTAAGGGATTGCCATCTCACTTTTTTACATCCATGAGATAAATTTCATTTTCACCACTTACATATTTTGTGTGGGGTATTTACCACCCAATTTTATATATTATATCATGAATTTCAATATATTCATGGTATTTAATTATTCCATTCAATATTATTCATTTAGGAGTTTTATGATTTAAAATGTTTCAAATATGCATGGGACCCTTTGGAATGTTTAAATATTTTTTCCAAAAAAATAAATTTAATGATATTTTAATGGTATTTACATTTGAGGAAATTATATTACCATTTTCCAAAAAAAAAATTCATTTTACTATTCTATAGTAATTCATATCCTTCTGCATGTATTAGTATAGTTTTCCCACTCTTTTATACACAAAGGATTTTAAAAACGTTTTTAGGAAAACACAACTTCATTTATATATCTAGATTGAGACCTAATTTTTCATTTAAAAAACAATGTTTTTTAATATATTTTCTGAAAAGTTGTTAAAATAAATTGGTGAAGACATTTTTATTTTTTTGTCTTTTACCAATGTTTTCAACGGAATCTACTAGTCCCTTTTTGAACAAGGTATTTTTATAACCCTTTTTACATTGAAATGGGAAATCTTTTAACCTCATATGACATGTATGAATTTATATATCATTAGTTATCGAAAGATTCCCTTGAATGTTTAAAAAATTAATTTTTAGTGAAAATGTTTCAAAAAAGGAATTTTAGAAACAATTGTATTTTCAAATGGTTTTTAAAAATAAAAGTATATTTTATTCAATAATGTTTTTAAAAGATCATTTTATAATATTTCCATTCTTCGATGACAATAAACCATTATTTTACTCCCATCGGGTTGTGTTTTATTGATACAATCATTAATCTTCCAATATATTATGACTAATTTCTCCAAGTATAGTATTCACATTCACTTACATGATTTCTATTTTCCACTTAAAATATTTAATCTTCTATGATCAATGAATTTTCCCTAATTATACATATCATTTATCATATATTTCATTATTGACTCAACCGTATAACACTTTACATACCATATCTACTTTGATAGTTTTTTTTGATTATTTTGTGAAATATTGAAAATTCTTTATTCTTTATTCAATATTATTATTTGATAAGGCACATTTATTATTCGATTATTTGATATATGTGGAATATTTTGGAACAGTATAACATGGGTGGGGCCCTGTTATAGATATACCCTCGATGTATCAGTAGTCGTAGGGGACTATTCATTTGGCTAGCCACATTATATTGGTTTTACCTAATATTTTTTAAACCATATTGTGAAAGGTATTAATGGTAAAGGTACAATGTAACAAAGAAACATAATGTCCAATCATCAATATTTTCCCTCGTATTAGTTTTAGTTATTACACTTCCATTAGATTTTTCATTGACATATATATGGATACATATCATTTTCAATTATTTAGATGGTATGTTTTTCAGTTTTATACATGACCATGTTTATTTTTTCCTTATCTAGTTATTTAGATGGCATGAGTTTTCAATTATTACCGTGCTTGGTTTTTTTGAACTCCAATTTTTTATTGATTACTTGGCTAGTGTGGTAAGTTATTTACCCTTCCATATTGATTATTCTCATTGATTATTTATTGCTTCCTCTATATTTTCAAATTAATGTGAATTTGATATCACCATTATTATGTTTCTTTCTCTATAAATCTAATAATCATACTATGAAATATATACATGAATTTACTAGAAGGAATAGGGTTATCCTTGATGAATATTTTTTGTTAGAAAGTAAACAATATGTTGTAATTTGTGTTTTAATTTATAATACAAGACTCATGTATGTATTTGGTATACCAAGTCTACTAAACACTAGTTACTTTACGATTTTATTCTTTATAATCATTCAAATGTAATTAGTAGTAGACACTGGATCTTGGAATTTTAGGGATAGGTCGCTACATCTTAAGGGAATAAAGAAAGTATATTTATGCTTTATGGAAAGAATTTCACAATAGGGGTGTGTGGATTCAACCCATAGAGGTGATGTTAACACTAGGAAGAGTACCATTTGGAATATGTTTACCTACGGATGAACTAATGTATGTGGGTTTTAAAAACCAAATTAGGTGGAGGTTTTATCCAACATAGAGGTTGAATAAATTATAGGATCAAAATCTAAAATAGAGGTTTTTTTCGTATAACGTACTAGAGGATTTAGAGATAAAGTGAGTGGAGTTTTTTTGCAGTATCAAAGTTTTGGTTCTATATATACTTCAAATAACACATCATCTCACGTGTAGATGAATAATTATTCGTTGAAATACCATTTTATCAGAGTATTAATATAGGAAAAGTTGTCTAAATTTCCAAAGATTCATGAAACCAACAATATTATAGACATGTTATCAAATAATATGGTGATTGAGAAGATAAATCAGTTTTATGTGTCTATTCTTCCCTATTTATGAATATAATATGTGGGAAAAAACATAAGAGAACACTATATGAGAATAGAATGGAAAATAAATGGTATTTCCGGAATTTTCAATATAAAATTTAGTCCGTGATGGGAATCCCACATTGGTTATTGATAAAGGGGAGGATCCAAGATTAATTATGTTTTAAGTGTCTGTAATATTGAAGTAGGTTAACATGTTGGATAAGGATCCATGTGGGATATTACTGGACTAGTGTTTCTTGATCCTTAGATGATGTTAGTATAATTATTGGAAGTCAATACTGGAAACTTAGATACACAATATTTTTTAAATTTATTGTTTTAATAATCTATCACTATAGAAGTACAATGTGGTTTGTGAAACTATAGTATTGTGGGTTACTATAGGACCACATTATTGTATGAGCACATTTGAGCATTAGACTATAGGATTATGGAAAGTTGACATTTTACGTATAAATTTTCTCCCAAAAATAGTGAAATTTCTACCTCTGCATGGGAATTGGGATCATTTACCAAACAATGTAAATATTTTGGTTCTTCATCTTCTTATCTTCCTTTTATTTCTCCATTTTACTATTCACAAGTGAATTATTTTTCAATTATTACTCTTGGAGTATCTAAGACCAGACACCCAAGTTACTATGCAATCCTATATTCAACCTTTTTGTACTCATAATATATAAGAACCAAAACCGGACTATGTATCACATGTTTGAACACATAACACACTAGGAAATATGCATTCATATCTTATAAATTAAGTTAGTATTCACACAAGCTATTCAGGATTAGTTGGTATTTATACTATTGAATCATCATATTAAATGTCTCGGTTGGCCTATATCCCACTAGCCTAAGCCCAAAACAAATCTGGGACTAGGTTAGTCTTCATCCACATTGTATATACTGATAAAAATCACAGGCATATTATTAATTCATCTTATCAGCCTTCGATAACAAATATAACACCATATTCATTAGAACTATCCCAAATCACCCACCATTGATAAGACACTTGATCCCAAAAACCCTTTAGAATGCTCACAATAACATTTAACCACCAATAAATCATCAATGGAGAAATATTGGAAAACATGTAACAAAAAATAGGTCACTAGAATATTCTCAACCCTAGAATATCAACTATTTTAGTTCCCCTTCCTTGGGAAAGGCTCAAAAGAAAATATTAATATGATAAGAAATTTAATATACTAGTAGAACCCACCCGGGTTTTGAATCGAAGATATATTAACTCTTTCTAAATAAAAAAATGGCATGTTGTTGACCATATTGTAATTTATTATGGCTCAAATGGTATATAAAAATTATAATAGTACCCACTCACAACTCATAATTGATGGAAAACTAAATTGGTCTCATACTGAGTAATCTATATTCAATATCAAGAACACACAGAACATAAAACAAAATAAATATCGATGAAAAAGAGGGATAACATTTCGAATAATGTCTATATACATATAAGATCCATAAATTTATAATTCCTGGATTAATTTATAATAATTAAAAAAATCAAGAAACATAATATAGACTATGTAATTTTGGTTTTTAAAACATATCGTAAGAAGCCAGTGATAGAAAAAATGAATCATGGGTCACATGATTTTAGCTATTTTGATTAGAGGCAACTCAACTCACTATACCTGAATCCATTACGAATCAAGAGAGAAATAAAAATACTTATTGAAAATTAGTGGAGCATACACCACTAGTTTGTCTGGGTCTATGTCAAAGGATGCGAGGGAGTATTAAATATCCTTAGAGAAAAAAAATACCTTAATAGGAATAATTAAAGAAGGGGTATTTGGAATCCCTCCAAATAAAATTTTCCTGACTAGTTTTTTGGTCTAATATAGGGTCTCTAATTTCCATAAATATACTCTTAATTATGGTGGAGTTATACCATTTGAATATTTCATAATATCTGGTGTGCCTCTAATAGACTTCTTATGGTAATATGCTCTGTATGGAATACTTTTTTCATCAATGTTTGATTCCTATTTTTACTGAATTTCGAAACATTTAAAACAATAATAACAGGCCCAACCCACTAAAATACACATGAAATGTCCCAAATTTAATAAAACTCCTATATTTATATTTATAGATAACATAAAATACCCACTATATTATTTAACTTTTTTGAGATGCATACTAAACCTCATAAATCAAAACACCTGACCAATGGTGTCACATTTGAGTGTCCCCACTGAAGCCTCTTCTTGGCCATGTCCACATGACCTCTACACAAGTGCAAGTGTAACTATTTTCCTATGAACTATCCTGAAACTGTGGTTCTCAATGTACAAAGATCTCTCCACATATTATTCATCAGAAATTATAAGAACATCAACAATATTAATCACATGACAATGGGTTGGAACATATCACCAAAGATTAGATATAAATATTTGGATGGATTACATTGTTCCTATGATGCCAAAAATTATGAAAAAACCAACAACCTATTTTTTAACATCAACTATATGAAAAACTATTGGGCTGAAATTGAGGCTTCACATTATAGAAACCTCGAAAACTAACCTCAAACACCAGAGTTCAACATCATTTCTTCACATATTATACTTTTCCACTATATTTTATTTTAGAACACATTTTGGTCACCGAGATACTATCTAACATCTTCTAATAATGATGGATTCCAACAAAAAATCCACATACAAGGAACATACATGAATTATGTACTTTAATTCATGGATATTAGAAACACAATTTTCCACAGTCTATGGATGAAATAATGTATATAGTTTAATCTATGATCCAACTTGGAACAATAGTCACTACTTGAAATTGAAAGTTAAAATCATTACCGAATTTTATGAAATTAACATTAGTACTCTATGTAGTCATAACACCTCTCAAAAATATAATTTTCCAAGAATATTTGATATATGGGTCTCCCTAATTGATTGGAATTTGATAAACTTGGTCTAATAGTAAATAATGTCCCTCCCTTTATCATTACCTTAATGTGGCCTCAAAAATATTATCCCAAAATCCCTGGTAACATCATTGTCTTTACCACATTGGACTTTGTAATTACTGAAAAAGATTTGAAGGACTCAAGAGTTTAATCCACAAAAGAATGGTGATTATGCGACATGATAAAAGAACCAATATGCCTTACTTCGTCATGGGAAACCAAAACTATAGCTGAACATCATATTAAAAATTGATCAAACAAACAAAATCTACTTATTTTTTGACCTAGGTATCCCACATCATATTTGCATATATGATCACATTGGACACCATTAAACTTCAAAAAATCTTTTTTCAACATCATCATATTCCTAGTCTTGAAATGGAAAACCGCTATATATTCTCTTCCAAACCACATAGTATTATAACTTAGTCCACAAATTCTATTTATCCAATCCAATAATGATATTTTATTCATAAATAATTTATTTTATTAAATTAGTGACACTATTGAATATCTATTTGTATTAAAAAATAATTACTCATCCATTACTGCTCAATGTGGATAATTGTTTTCCATCTCTATACCATCCTTATAAGAGAATTTTCCACTCCATTTTCCATAAAGTGGGTCTAAAAAATAAAAAAATAAATGGATTACAAGAACTAAAATGACCTATTTAGTTAGATAATCAAGTCTCAATAGAAGAATATACATATCTAAGTCTCTTTGCAGTGAAATAATTTTCTTATATGACTTAGATTTTTTTTGTTTTCTTTTCTTATGTTTTATCTAGGGGTAAAACCTGAATTCTACCTAGTTAGATGAACTTAAAAAAATTTATGATGCCTATATTTACTGAATGGTTTGGTTTTTACCACTATCTATGTTGTTGTATAATTTTTGGCTTCCTATAGCATCAATAAAGATATATTATGTATAAAAATATTACTTTTTATCTCTCATGCACATACTATATTGAATTATGATTTGCCTTCTAAAAAGAACCTTATATTTGGAAACATATACCACTGCTAATTATGGAACTATTGTTTTTTCCTAGGAGTGGGGTAATTTTTATTTGAACCTATAGGTACCCAAGAATTTCCTACATACATATACTACATCATTTTTGTTGAATACTCAATACATATTAGAATAATAAATGCCCGAAGACTATAATGGTTATTGCCTTTAGATATTGGAAACATAATAAATTATTTCCATGATAGATATTCAACATATCCCATAGAAATATTCACATATAAAACCCTTATGGAATCATAAAACATAATATCCTTCTTTATAACTAGAGTAATGTGGAAACATAAGAATGTTTGATCATAGATTCTTAGTAGGGTAAACATGGAAGATATCTGTCAATGATATTAAGGGAGGATAATATAAGAATAAGGCTATGATTACATGAAAATAAAATAAAAAAATACCACATAAGTTAAGATCATAAATTATGAGTTAGGGAATAAAGGATTTTCTCCCATCAAAATACATTTTTGTAATCACGAATCAAAAATCCCGATCTAAGGAGCATATCAGGAGAATATATCATTGTAGCATTGAACAAGGATATAATTAGGAAATCATGGCATTTTAAACATGTATAAAAACTAACAGTTCCACTCATCATATCAAATTAATATAATATAGTACCCACAAAAAATTATTGGATATGAAACAAGGTCCACCCTATTATGACCAGACCCACCGAGGCCCCACATGGGATGGAAGTTAGTCAAGACTACCCCCAAAGACCACCTCCAATAGGACAAGGGACGGTGATAGAAATTGAGTAGGAATATCAATTAAATTATAATCCTAATACTAATGTAAATGTAAATATGAACATAACCATCCCTATTAAAAAATATAGAGATATAAAATAACTAAAAAATATAGACTAATCATGACATACATCATCACCTAGGGAAACATAGAGTGACATAATGTAAAAAAAGAAAAAAAGGGGAAAATATTATCCCCACCAGAAAAGTGGTCTGAACTCATAAAAAATGAAAATATTGAAAACTAAAGAGAGATAATCTCATAGTATATATATAAGACATACCACTAAACATGGACAGTTCCTGTATGTACTATTATGCTATAATTATACTAGGTCCCCCAATGCCTCTATCAGTATGCCCATCATATGCGTAAGACATGACACACATATGCATATCCCATGTAAGGGTGATTATAAACATAACCAGTTGGATGACTCAAAAACTAAGATATAATAAATAGAGTAAAATAGTCATCTGAAACTGTATTCCTTGAGGGAAAATAAAATCAACATCATATATGGTTGTATGAAAATAAAAATTAGAATAAGATAGGTTTTTTAATCTCTATAACCAACTATGAATGATGAAGATTCTACATAATGTTCAAAAGGTACTATATCTATGACCATAAACGAAATACAACCTCACACAAATCAGGGTGAAGGATCATGTAACACCGCAAGATTTTGGGAATTATTTTTTTCCAAATTAATTTAATATTTTTGATATTTTTTATTTCACGTAACACTAAAAATAGTATTTTTAATATTAAAGTACTATGTTTTGATTGAGTTATATGAAAAAAATATAATTGTGCACTACATGGAAAATACATTTTATCTTTCCCTACATGGAACACTGAGGTTATATTACATTACACACAAGACTTCATTTCTTTGATGGCTTTCATAACATGAAATACTAAGTGTTACCAAATAGTAATTCCTTATTAATTAATATAATATAACATGGCCACTAAATTAATGTTTATATGATTAAATAACGTAAGAATATATATATTTGAAATCATTTTTTTAATTATTAATTATAAAATATTATAGAAATAAAATGAATATAAATAGACTGGTTTTATTAAAGTATATTTTTATGTGAAAAATATTATTTATATTATTATGTTAAATTAATTACCAATAGTGAATGATATTAACTAAATTTATATGTTATATATTAAAAAAATATTTTTTATAATCATCCAATAGATTTTATTGATATAGGATAAGAACAAACCTAATTTTCTCCTAAAAATGATATTTTTATAAAGATAGTTTTACAACATTTAATTGGAAAACCCATTTTAAATCCTATTTTTTGAAATTTTATAGATTTTATTATCAAAATAAAATTATTATTTAAAATATAAAGCTATCAATTAGTTTTGGATAAATTTTTTGATATTTTCTTTAAGGTTTTATTTTTTAATTAATTGTTAAAAATATTGAATTTCAATTGAAAACTTTTTTTTATGTCTTTCTTTAAAATGGTAAAATAATATTTTTAATTTATTATAAAGTATAATTAGATAATAATTTTATAAATTAATTCAATTACATTCAATGGAATGAATTTCAATTTTAAATTTGGTATACAAACTTAGTAATCTTTTGTATGTTTTTACTTTAAAAACCTGAAATGTCATCCCACTCCCTGAATAGTTTCAAAATTAATTTATTCCACTTATGAGATTATAAACTGAAAAAATAGATTCAATATTTGGAATAAGAATAATTTTTAATTTATAATAAGGTTAAATATTCTTTGAACAAAAATATTCATGATGGTGATTTAAATTATCTACAACTATTTAGAGAAAAATTAGGTAACAAAGTACTAATGTTTAAATTTAATACCCAAAATAAACTAGACACTTGACCAACACCCATTAGATGGACATGAATCGGCCTTGAACATTCCATTATTGAATTTTGTGGGGGGTTTTTTGACTTCTTTTAGGTAAAAATGTTGAAACACCTAACTTGTTTTCAAAAATTACTAGAGTGTTGTTTCCCTTCCATATAAAATCCCACCGCCTCTCTCACTTCCTCAAGCATTTAAAACAACTTAGGTTTTGACCAATATATACCCAATAAACATTAAAAAATACCTAACTTCATCCTAGAAGCCTCTCCTTGGGTATAAATAAATCCAAGGAATACTTTTGGTACAATCCAAAAGGAGTTATATGATTAAGAGGTAGTTTTAATGAGTATGACGAGAGTTAAGACACAAGGTAAGAGAATTTCATCTCATTTTTTATTTCTTTGAGATACATAAATTATTCACCACGTATTCCATTTTTTTTGTGTGTGTGTACATCCCATGGATATATTATATGAATATTACAATTAAATTTATGTCGATTTATATTTCCATTTGATGACATTTCTTTCATGGGTTTTATGTTTCAAAACATACCAAATCAGTAAAGTATTTTTCTCCCAATTTTCCTTTTTTTGAGACACATATCATGTTATGTAGCTATTTTATTACATGAATGGTATATAATTACATTGAACATTTATATCACAAATCTTTTTCATTGAATTTTTTTTATGTGTTATGTAATTTCATTTTTTACATATGGAGTATGGTTCAAAGTTATAAAGTTGAATGAGTTTATTGAAACAATATCATCATTTTTTGAGATTATATATATTTATTTTTTATTTGATGAAATATTATTATCAATATCTTAATTGAATTCATTAAATTTCTTTCCATTTCTTTATTCATGATATATTGATGTATTGGCACCACTTTTTCACTCTTTGGTATATAAGATTGTTAAGATAGTGTTTCAAAGAATGCATGACATTACCTTCTCATTAATTATAAATCTATGTTCATTCAAAACAAAGTCTAATAAAAAGAGTTTCAAAGAATATTATAATAATCTCCAATATACATTAAAGAAGTTTTTACCCTTTTTTTCTTTTAACAATGTTATCAAATGAATCTTCTTATCTCTTTTTAATGAGGAATTTATATAAACTGTTTAAAGTGAAATAGGAATATTCTTTTTACCCCATATGAAATATATAAATTTACCCACCATCAATTCTTTGAATAATACTTTTCATGTTTAAGAGGATAATTTTTAGGAAAATATTTATAAAATATATTTTCAAGGAAATGGGTTTCAAATGGTTTTCAGGATCATTCTATTAGTTTTTCCAGAAAAAATGGTTTCAAAAGGATTTAAATCTTTTCTACATATTTTCCAAGGAAAAATAATTTCAAAATGTTTTCAATGCTTCCTTTATATGTTTTCATATTTATTTCCATAAAAATTGTTTTCAAAATGTTTTATGTTTCTAGAAGTATTTTTCAAAGTAGAATATATAATTTCCTCATGAAGTGTTTTTTAAAAGATCTTTAATAATTTTCCCATATAAGATAAAATCTATTGGTGCTACTCATGCCTTTTTAGAGAAATTTTTCAATGTTTCAATTCATATTATTTTTATGAATGATTCGTGTTTTATGTAATTATTTTTAAAAAAGTGTATTTCTCTTTCAATGGTTATATGTCTATGGAACCCATATATTTTCATAGGTTATTCTTTGAGGAAATAATTATCAAACCTATTTCCATTTCCATAGGTTGGGTATTATTTATTTATTGAGACGCCCATTTAATTTCACATGTTATGTTATGATTGCCTATTATTTTTTGTCACATGTATGCATGATTTTATTATGAGATTTGTGGGACCTATATCTTTATCCAATAAATTGGGTAATGATAAATGTTTTATGAGCTCAAATGGTATATGGTAGGGAATCCCAAGTCGGAAAAAAGAGGTTATATGGGAGAAAATCTAAAGCCTGAAACAAGATGCTGCATGGGATGAAATCCCTAGCTCGAAACAAGAGGGTACATGAGAGAACATCCAAGGCCTGAAATAATAGGGTATATGGGAGGACATACCAATCTCAAAATAGGTACATGTGTGATTAACCCAAGCCTAACATGATAAAAAGTTTTTGTAGGTATCCTTGACATAGGGTTTTTATATTTTCATGTGTCTTCCTCAATTCTAAGTCTTATTATTATATTATGATTTCATGGATCATGTTATTTATTACATTATGACTCATGTCTTATGATATGAAAATATTTCTACAATGATACGTGTTTATGTTTTTTGATTTTCACGGTAAGATATTATAATGATAATGATCTTGTTATCATATCTGTATGTTCATGATATACTTATGTATTTCATTTATTTACACATGCTGAGCATTTGAGCTCACCTCTTTCATGTGTTTTCCTTCACAAAGTTATAAAGAATTATATTTAAGTATAAATGGAGAGTAGGAATATATTGGTGGGAAATATTGAAAATATTTCACTAATTTAAATGAGTTTTTTCCATGCTTCTGAAGGAAATAAACTAATACAGTATTTGGGTGTTAGTTTTTGTGATGTTTTATGTATGCCGAAAAAGTGATGTAATATCTATGTACATTTAAACAGGGCCATTATTATTGGTATCATAACAATGTTTTAATTTAAATATTGATTTTATAATGGAAAAAACATAGTTACAACCTAAAGGATATGTATTATGATGAGTATAAGGATAAGAAAAAATATAGGAAAATGTCTTGGATTTTTTGGTGAAGTGTAAATTGAGTGGTTTCCTAGAAATAAATCCTTATATCAATATTACAAGTTGATGTATCAATGTCACAAATTTATCTAGGCATAAAAACTCTAAAAATATGTTTCGTGCCTAAGTTAGGGTAATTTTTTCCATGATAATAACCCTTGCTTCACTCTTGGATTAATGCTCCTTAGGGGTTTCCATTGAGAATTTACAAAATCCTCATGAACCATCATGAAGGATTTAAATATATATTTTCTATGAATAACTTATGATTAACATCTATGGTAATTGATTAAGGAAGGTTTCATGATTTATACATCCTATAAGTAATTCTTTTCAAGACTATATGGATTTATACTATGATAATTATTTCTTAGATTATGATTTTAGTTTCAGTCAATAGTAGGAAGTGGAATTAAGTAATTAATTTTGAATGTGATGGATGGTTTGATGATGAGAGTTCAAGGGGGATGATCACTTGAGTGAATGATGTTTTGTTCATTTATAATTATTTCTCATGGAACATTATTAAAAATGTGTTACATAACAAACCATGGACTAATCAAGGAAAATAAATAAGGATTTCACTGAGGGTTTGGGCAATGTAGACAATTAAGGAATTATTTTTTGGTTTCCATTGTGTCAAGAATATGGAAAGAATAAACTATGTGATTTTATTTGTGGAACAAGAAGATATTTTCACTGTGGAAAATAAGGACACAAAGAATGTGACTGCATGGGGAAAATGAAATGTCTGGTTAATGAAATGAATGAGAATATTGGCCTCCACAATTAATCATAAATGATTATGTATTTTAGGTGTGGAATTAATGGTCATTATGAAACTCAATGTCCCAAGAGGAAAGCTCTTGATGAGAATATACAAGGAGGTGAAATTCATAGTTATATTACTAATGATGATGAGGCTATAGCTGAAATGTGAAAACAAATGGGTATTAGGTAATAGGACGATTAATCCTTCTTATAGAATATGAATGAAGTGGAATAATTATGTTTTTTATGTATTTGGGATTTAGGAATTATGTTTCAAGAATGGTTAAATAAACAAGTATTGTCAAGTTAATGTTTTTTTCTAAGGATTTAAAATACTTTTTTGAATGTTTCCATTGGAATGGAAAAGTTATTAAAGGGAAAGGTGATATTTTGACTAAGGGAAGATAATACAAAATATGTTACCTATATTATGATACAGTTATTTGTGTAAAGATATGTGAGATATGAATAAGTGAATTGGATGTTACTGATTAACATGAAACAAATTAAGTACTTTTTGAAAACTATTTCCTACTATAATGGATGATGTTGAAAATTTATTGGATTTATGGAACATATCAATAAATATATGGAATAAGAATCATTAATGTTTTCCAAAATGATTTATTGTAATTTAGGTTTTTACTATGTTCCAATAGAGTTTACATTGAGGCTATTAAAATGTTTGTAATGTGATAATGAATATATATTTTCTGATATATGGGTGATTATTGCTAATATGACTTAATGAATTTATTTCAAATTTTTTTGGATTTTCAGATTTCATAAGGGTTTTAAGGTTAACCATTCATTAAAATTTAATGTCAAACATCAGAGGAAGGATTTATGTGTGGATATTGTTTTAAAAACCATCGTAAAAAGATTATTTAGTGATTAACCTTATTTTAAATATGTATATAATGTTTATTTTTGGAATTAGATTTTTTTGTTTAGAAAATTACATCATGTATCTTGGGTAACAACCAATCACTTCTGACAAGGCCATGGGTCTTAAAACCATGATCCAAGGACAGTAAGGGTTTCACACTTACCACTGGCTTACATGATGTATTGAGTAATGTACCATTATTTTTTATGAATAATTATATATGATAAAACTATTGTGTTAATTTTTATGTTTGTATATTAATGTTTTTACAATATTGATTTTTAAGATTAATAATAGTTAAATAGTTAAACATTTTCATACCTTTACAGGCCTTTAGTTATGCTAAAAGTGTATTTTAGTACTTCAGGAATTGAAGTTAATTTCTGGACATCGAATTCTTGAAGTAATTGATTAATTAGAAATAGATAAAAAAAAATTCTATATAGAAAAATAACATGTAAATATATTTCCATACATTCATGTTCAATAAAAGAATTACTAAAAGATAGGATAATGATAAAAAAAAAATATGTTGTCCTAATACCTTATTTTTTTAACAGATGGACTTTGAAACCATTATATATTTATGATTTTGTGTCGATAATGCTTTCATTGATCATGCAATTTTTTTTAATTGATGAACTCAATCAATCCGTACGAATTGTTAATCTTTCCATAAAAGTAGATGTTTTCATTTTCCACCTATGTTCTCCTACATGGAACCCTAGTTATACATTACTTTGGGTAACTATTTTGTTTTCAACATTACATATTTAAATTAAGTTTTATTATTTAGTTTTACGATGTGGGGTTTTATGAATGTAAATTTCAATTATTAAAATAATTTATACCACTTCTGTGATTTGGAATTGAAAAAATGGATTCAATTTTTGGAATTATAATAATTTATAATGTCCAATAATAATAATATTTTTTTGATTAAAAATATTAGTGAAAGTGATTAAAATTAATTACAACGATTTAGAGGAAAATTATATTAACAAAGTACAAAACCTTAAAATTAAGACACAAAATGACAAATAAAAATGTCCAAAACCCATTTAATGGATGTTATTTGGGAATACCCCTTCTATTATTGAGTAGTGTAGGTTTTTTATAACATTTTAAAGGTAAAATTATAGGTACACCAACATTTTAAAAAAAATAATAAGTGTGTCCCTTCCCTTCCTGATAAAATGCCCCACCTCTCCATATTCCTCACAACTCTCAAACCACATATGTTTGGCCAATATTTTCTCAATAAAAATCCCAAACAACTTACATTCCTCATATAAGCTTCTAATTTGGTAGAAAAAAAATACAAGGAAGCCTTTTGGTACAAACCAAAATGTGTTATCCAATTAAGAGGTGGTTTGAATGAGTAAGATGAGAGTCAAGACACGAGGTAAGTGGATTTAATATCGCTTTTTATTTATATGAGAAACATGTTTTATTCACCACCCATTCCTTTTATATGACATTTAAACTCCCCATAGATGTATTATATTATTCTTATACTTATATTTATGAGTATTTACATGTCCATTTATAGACACTTCTTTCATGGGGTTTATGTTTCAAAAGTTACCAAAACAGTAAAGTAATTTAGTCTCATTTTTCCTTATTTCAAACATATTCCATGTTATCCACCTATATTTTTCATTCAGGTTTATATAATTCCTTTTAAATGTTATATCATTAATATCTTTCCTTTAATTACATTTTTATATTCATATAATTTCATTTTCTTACATGGGGAGTATGGTTCAAACATACCAAGTGGTAAGAGTTTATTGAAACAATATTATATTCTTTTGAGATTGATTAAATTTATGCTTGATTTGATGATATATTATGATACATATATTAATAACATTCATGAAATTTTCTCTCATCTGTTTATTCTTGATATATTCAAATATTGATACAAGTTTTCCACGATTTGGTACACAATAAAGTTAATAAAGTATTTTTAAGAATTCCCAACTTTACCCTCTCTTCGGTCTGATATATGTGTTCATTAAAAACCATGTTTTCTAAAAAGGGTTTCCAATATTATTATAATAATTTTTATGATCATTAAAATATATATATTTTTTTCTTTTACTAATGGTTTTATAGGAATATTCTTACCAAATTCCAAAAAAGTAATTATTCCAACCTTTTTACCATTCAAAAGGAATGTTATTTTTACCTCATATGAAATATATGGACTTACCCACAATCAATTCATTGAAGCATTCTTTTCGTTTTTAAAAGGATAAATTTTAATATTTTTTTAAAATTTGTTTTTGAAGAAATTAGTATTAATTTTTTTCAATATTCTTTTATATGTTTTCAAGGAGAAATGGGTTTCAAAATGTTTTCAATATCCTCTACAATTTTTCCAATGAAAAAATATTTCAAAATGTTTTCAATGCTTCCTTTATAACATTTCAATTTTATTTTCATGAAAATTGTTTTCAAATGTTTTTATGTTTTAAGAATAATTTACTTAAAGGAGAAAGGACAATGTACTCATAAAGTGTTTTTAAAATATCTTTAAATTTTTTCCCATATAAGATACCATCCATTGGTTTTACTCATGAATTTATAGGGAAATTATTCAATGATTCCATTAATTTTATTTCTATGAAGGGTCTATGTCTTACGACATGATTTTTACAAAATAAGTTTTTATTTCATGGGTTATATGTATATTAAACCTTATTCCTTTTATGGGTTATTATTTTTTAAAATGAATATGAAACTTTTTTATTTTTTCACATGTTAAGGGATAATCTTTATTATGAAACCAATTTCATTTCATAGATTATAATATGATTGGTTATTATTTTATGGAACATATTTGTATGATTTCATTATGGGATTTGTGGGGCCTATATCTCCCTCCAATTCATTGGGTAATGATAAATGTTTAATGATGTCAAAGGGTACACATGAGGGAATGCACATCCTAGAACAAGAGGGTACAATGGAGAAAATCACAATCCAAAAACCTGAGGGTACACGGGAGGAAATCCCAAGCCCCAAACAAGAGGGTACATAAGATGAAATCCCACTCCCAAAAAAAGAGGTTACATGGGAGGGATCCCAATCCCAATGTGGGTACATAGTTTAATAATCCAAACCTAACATTTTCTAAAGGCCTTGGTAGGCCTCCTTAACATAGGGTTTTATAGGCTTATGTGACAACCGTAATTATATGTATTATTCATAAATTATGATTTCATGTATGAAGTTATTTATTTCCTTACAATTCATGTCTTATGATATGGAAATATTTATTCCCTGATTCATGTATGGAATTTTTGATATGCAAGGTATGATATTCTAATGATGACGATTAGGTTCTTATACACTTATCTTCATGATATGCTTACATATTTAATTTATTTTTCCTTAGTAAGAATTTTATCTCACCCCTTTAATGTGATTACATTCACTAGGTTTATGAAGAAAGGTTGTTAAGAAAAAATACTAAGTGGTAAGATCTTTGTGGGAAAAATTGATGATATTTCACTAGGACAGAAGATTTTTCATCGAAGTTTCCCAATGCACTAAACAAATACGGTCTTTGGGGGTCTGTTTTTTGTAATTTTGTTATGTATTCTAAAAAAAGTTATGTACTGTATATGTATGTTAGGACTATGACATTGTAGTTCCTCTCTCCATTCCAGTTCTCTTTAGCATTGAGTTCACTATCTATAATCCATGAACTACTCCCCAACGTAGCTCTATGACATAGGAGTACCACTCTATAGACAGAGGACTTGCACCCACAATAGTTTTGGGGATTAAAAAATATAAATATATAATAAATGTGTGGGACCTATTTCACAGTATGAAAATGGAGTGCCAACCCTGACCTCTATCTAATGATCTAACCTGATCACTTATATCAGACAATAATCATTCGAAAAAGAATGTCACATGTACCACCTCATATTATATATATAACGCAAAAATGAAGGCTTTAATAATATCCTATATAGATAAATAAAATTGTTAAGCTACTTATTAGACCAAATATGAGTCCCAAAGAATCATATACACAATTTAGGGGATTCTAGTTAAATTAAATGGTGTGTACATATGGGAACAAGGATTGATACATCGCCTGAACACCTAGCCCTATTCTTCTTTAGATACAACTCAACCAACCATTTACTTCCACAGGACATGTCTCTATGGGGATATGGTATTTATATTCACTAGGGGTATCTGGAGTGTTATTTTGACACATGATTTATACACCCAAGGTAGTTTCGCCTAAAATTTGGTCCTAGTAACACAGTGTAAGACAGTTTACTCAAACCGAATTACTAGCCACCATGAGATTCTGAGGGACATAGAATATATTCCTCTAGATGGAATAGTGTGCGGATTGGATTTTCATAGAAAATGAAGTCATATATATATATCTTCTCATGTCCACAAGATTCATACTTTTCACCCCCAATATAACCATTTGACTTATTTGAATACACAAGAGTCATAATGGTAGGCCCTTGACCATAAATTCCTACCATCCGATGGCTAGATATCGGAACTCTAATCTATTGAGGGAAATCTATTACACCAATAGTTACAGTTTGAGGTATAATATAATGAATCGAACCTTTGAAATTTAGTAAATGATCATCAATCCATCTGTAAAGCAGCAATCACTAGGCCATTTATTCATTTCCCATGATTCTTTTTGTTTTATCACACAAGAACCAATTTGGTAATATCAAATATCTAACAACATGGGAGAATGATGAAGAACACTAGGAAATGGAATGAGAGTGGAAAAAATGTGATGTTATCATTGATGTGATCCTAACTAATGATCATATCCCTGGATACCAATGGGGTGAATCATGTTTTCAACAAGTATAAATACTTATTTTCATGAAAAATGACAAATCAATTTTCTCATGTGGATAATGAGATTCAAAAAATAAATAAGACATATAAAACTTCTTTTGAAATGTAATAAAAATGATGAAATAAATAATATAATGACCCAAAAAACTAAAATGGACAATCATTGGTGAACAACACATTCATTGGGGATCATTTTGGATAATTCATTATGTTCATCATTCATCCACTGAATCTCTTTGATTCTTTCTTTATTGATTTTCTCCATATTTTTCAATGCCAATGGTGGATGTTATCATCATAATATCTAACATACCATTTTTATATAGGTGATCATAGAGAATATCCATAACTATCTATATATATAGAGAGAGAAGGGATTTATTTACACATTTAATACATAAAAAAATTAATCAATTAATTTATTTAACATACCATCTAATGACAGTCTCTAATGGAACGACTAATTATGATGAAAATTATGTTGTGAAGAGGGTAAAAATAATGTTTCAGAATCTACCATAGTATTATATTTTCTATCTAATAACTTGATCAATTGAATAACCTTGTATTCTGAAAATATGTTCACCTAAGCATAAATATATATTAATATTTTTTAATATATGAATTTTGTGATCCAGTCACACAAAAAAAAATCACATCAAATATATGGAAAATTACCAAGATATACATAGAAATAATAAAAATATCTAATTATGTAATCTAGTGTTTTTGACACATTTATAAAATTAGGAACATGTTATAATATAATTATGTCCATATTCAATGATAGGAGCATGAAATCGGTTCATGCATAATATAATTTTCTTATGAGAAATAATGCTTTACTCAATGCATTAGAGGAATGTATAATTAGAGACTTAGTAATAACATAATTAAGATGATTCTTATGTTACTCAGAATATCATAAAAATATTTATCATAACATAACCCACGGATAATAAATGGGTTTGATGAAGATTTTATCAGAACTTACTTAACTAAAGGGGAAACATGGGTTTTTTTAGATTTATCCAAAAAAATCACAATAATAAAATATCTTGAGAAAGAAAGTGGATTGAATCATATAATCATATAACTATAAAATCATATAAACACCTAAAGGATATTTACATCAATGAAAATTAATTTTAAAATATTATTTTAACTGTTTATTAAAAATAAGAAAAATATAAATTTTATTCAGTGTCTACACTAAAAAAGTAATATTATATTGAGAAATAAATTTTTTTTTTAAAATAAACATGGAAATATGTAAAAAAATATATATATATAATAATATTAATTATAATGATAAAATACATTCCTACTATTTATGTTAAAAAGAGAATTATTTTAATACTTCTGTAAAATGTCAAAATGGATATTTTTGAAAATACTATGAAAACATTACTTTAATTCAATTACAAATAAATTAAAAGTTAGTAAAAATTGTCTTTCCAAAAACATTTTTGTACTCATTCAATCTTCTGAAATAAATATTGAGCAACACGAACATGTAATAAAATGTTTCGTGAAAAAAAAAGAAATAAGCCCAGTTTTTCTAAAAATTATTTTCCATTTATTTTAATTACCAAATAATGGGAAATTTTACTAATGATTAAAGTTTCTAGGATTAAATATTGGAGAATAAAACATATTCTTTTTAAAGGATAATGGCCATAAAAATTCGATCAACAAAAATTTAATATAGACACTCCCAAAAATAATTGAGATTGTAACATATACCCTTACATCAAGTGTTTTATTAATTCACATTAGTTTAAAAATATTTTATAATAAATATGTAATTATCATAAATTTATTTTAGATGAATATTTATATAATAAAACTATATATCATTCTTGAATAATTTCTGATTACACTTTTATTTACAATTCTTTATTAAAATAATCATTTGGGTGGAAAATGTTCTGTTTTTTCAAGCATGTTTTAGTTCAGTTATTATATTGCATACACCTTGGTAATTTGTTAATCATATCAAAGGTATTTATATTCTCATATAAATTATATTAATTTATTATATACACTATTATAACCATTCATTTAAAGTAGTGATGAAAAGTGAATTATGTAATGTCCCCAAATTTGACACTCTCCCATGTGGCTAGAAAGGGTTTGTTATGAGACCTAAAGCGCACATCCCCATACACCAAAGGCTACCAACTTGTAGTAGGGGTGTTAATATTATTATAGAGAGACTATACACCCTTTGTATAAAGTTTCATATAATAAGAAACAATTCATATAAAATGGAAATAATTAGAGTAAAACAGTGCAGAAGAAAAGTACACAACCCAAATAAACTAGTAAAGTAAATAATAAGAAATAATGTAATGACATGATGGAATATAAATAAATTTCATGCAAGAAAAATACAAGAAAAATACTAGTAGAATCAAATAAAATACTCAATGTCCCTAGTCCAGAGCCCCATGCCTGTCCCATCTCCGAACATCATCCCTACAGTAAACAAGAAATCAACAATAAGGTCCTTTTCCCATGTCCGACCATACATATATATAATCTACTCTCGCTCCACACAACAGAAAAAATAGTGTGTGAGAATCACTTAGTAGGTTCAAACCACTGTTTCTAAACCAAACCAATCTATTAAGAAGTGTATGAAATAAATTGATGAATATGTGTATTAGTTAATTTAATAATTAAATAAATATAATAATAAACTTTGACTCTATTCCAGAAATATATCAAATCATGTCTTAAAACTATGACAACCAAAACCATATAAACAAGGTAAACTAACAACAAATAATTTCATTTAAATCCCAAAAATCATTATAGCATGGGATGAGGCCTAACCCCCTCTATATAAGCATTATATCAGGGACTAGGATGAGCTGGCTCACTATTAGCATTACAACATATACATATTGATGTGCATATACCTATCCTATTACATAACAATCCACAATCATATAGTATGGATATCCCAATATCACATCATATATATCAATGGTTAATTATTCATATTACTAATATTACTTCAAATGGAACATGAAATTCAATTCATATTTGATTAAAAAATATATCAATAGGAAATAAAACAAAATTTATGGATTCAATAAGAAGAAGTAATCCAAGGTGAATTTAAATTCTAAAAATACCTTAATTCATTATCAAATTAAAAATCCCTTTTCATCAAAAAGAATTTTATGAATAATCTCATTCAACAATCTAAATCGTTTGTGTGTAACACCCCGACCACTCTTGGATGGAGCCGGTGCATTACTTGTGATATTGGAATGGATAGAAGGAATGAAAAATCCTGATGGAAGGATTTGTTTAGTAGTCTTGAAGAAACTATATACATAGATGTAACACAAATAACATTGAAAAAGGTACAAGATACAATACAAAAAAACTAAAAACTGCAACCAAATGAACTCAATAAATGACCTTCTCTTCATCTCCGATTAAAGGTAAAAAGTGAAAGGGGTGATCTCAAATGCTCAGCAAGGGTTAAAAATAACAGAATCATGAGTACAATAATAAGTGAGTCATAATCAATCTGACATAATCAATATGGAATTGTGAATAAATGAATAACTAATGTTATTAATTAACATAGAATGAAATTATATCCATAAATTTTATAATAATTAAAACCTCATGGATAATAATAATAAATTATAATGAATAAAGAGAATTATTATAAATTTTATTTCATGTATCTAGAACATGAAACCATAATATCTTTAAAACAGTTTAGTTCAATGGGTAGAAAACCATATGAATTTTGGAAACAAACTTGAATGGTTTGTCGCCAAACTTATTTTCCTCATGAGACATACTAATGAATCGACGGGATGTAACATGCCCCACCCTATACTGAATGTCCAAAGAATTTTTTATACATTTATTCAATATAAAAGAAATATGACTTTTTAATATCTGTATATAGTATAGTATATGGATTCATCAATATTTCATAATTAAAATAACTTTCCAAATAAACACCGTATGTAAACTTTTATACAGATTAGACAACAACACATCCATGATATGAGATTATGGATATTTAATATAAATATAATTTCAAATTAATGTGATCTCAAATGGGTAGTAGTTACACCACAAAAGGATTATTAGGTCCACAATACAATGTTAGTCAAAACAAAATAGTAGTTGAGACAAAGTCTCCTACCACAATCTATTCAGTCAAATCAAATGAACAGAACCTAATAACCCTCAAATTAATCATCAAATAACATGAATATTAACATAATCATGTTATTATATATCAAATGGCAGTACACATATACCAAATACAAGAAATAAGTGGTGAATAATGAAAATATCACATAATTAAAGTGAGATGACAAACCCCTTACAAACATTTTGGCATGGTAATGGGTGTTATTGGGAATGATTAATGAGAGTTAAAGGATTATTCCATTATTTATATGTCACAAGGGATGAAAGGGAGAGTTTTGAAAACATACCTCATCATTAGGAATAAAAAATAAAAGAGAACAACATAGGAGAGATTGTTGAACAAATGTGAGAGAGAGGATCCCTTTCAAAGAAGGTATCATTAAATGAAGGAAAAATAAATGAAATAAATATGTGTGACAAACATAAACCCACAAAATAAAAGTGTACATAATGAATAAAATAATCATAGGTCATTCACACATATTCTAGGAAAGACAAAACCAATGACATTGATGTTTAACTCAATGAATGAAGATTGAGTTGAGATAACCCTTACAAAGATTGTGTCATTAGAGTGATGATAAATCAATGAAATATTTATATGTGGTAGATAAAAATCCAAAAAATATAATTGTATATTCAATATAGAACAATAATAGGTCATTCAAACATATTCTTGGAACTATGTAACCAATGAAATATATGTTTAACTCAAAAAATGAAAATCGAGTTAACCAATCACTTAAAAAGATTGTATTATTAGAGTTAGGATAAATCAATGAAATATTTATGTGTGACAAATAAAAATCTATAATACATAAGTGGATATACAGTATAAAATAATCACAGGTCCTTAACACATATTCTTGGAAAGACAAAACCAATGACATAGATGTTTAACTCAATAAATGGAAATTGATTTAAGATATCATTTACCCTAAGTTCGATAGTGTCCTTGATTATTCTTAATGACCTGAATAATCAAATTTATATTCATTAGTTAATAAGTCTAGAACCTCATCATCATGTAATTGATATGGTATAACCTCATTAAGTTTATTAATGGCCTTTTTGATGGGTTTAAGAGATTCAATATTATTGTTTTGGTAGCATTTTCTTACTTGGTTCCATGATTTGTTTACTTGTATTCATGAATGGTAGTTTGTTTGAAATATGGTTAAACATACAGAATTGATAATATACCTTATTAGTGAAATTAAAGAGATATAAATGATCTTATAATTATTCGGGTTATATACCATGAGGATGACTCATTTGATGAGTTAAAAATAAACGCTTGGATTCGGCTTGGTTGTTTTGTGCACAATATTCTTGTTTTGTATTATTATACCATATTATGAATGTGTATAGATTCTAGAACATTAATCAAGAAAAAATACATATATTATGACCTGGTTCAACCATTGAAAAGGTTTCTTGACCAGTATTGAATATAGTGATGAAAATTGAAAACTCGTCTTCCTTGAGTGTGATAAATTGACACATCTCGGATGGTGTTAGCATTTATTGTATAAAAGGATGGGAAAAGAGAGAGATTATGATGAAATAATCCATTAGAATAATTATAATCCAGTACATTTAAGGTAGTGGAATTATCATGGAATTTTGATGAGGGGAGGTGAGAAGAGGGAACAAAATAATGGAACTTTGTAAAAGAAATTGAAAAAAACAGAAGGAAGCTTCACCTCTTGAGTAATCCTCCTTGAGTACTCCTTAAGGCCTTTGTTTTTGGAATTTTTGGTGAGAATAACTGGTCATGAATATAGAGAGTTTGTTGGTTCAGACTATTTGATAGAATTTAGGCAAGTCTTGAATCTTGAGTGGTGTGGGAGGAAGAGAGGGTTATGGGTGGTTTATATAGTAGAGGGGAGAGGAGTTTTCTTAACATTATAATCATTAATTTAATATTTCCTCTCAAGACAACCAATAGTGAGTATTATATGACCAAGAACAGTAATATATGCATGTGAATTTGAACCAATTGGGCTTACATTAGCATATTATCATCAATGACTCAATAAATTAATTTATTTAGCATTTATTGTGAATTATCAGATTTTACTATTCAACAAAAATTCATGTATTTCATAAAAACCCCAAAAAACACCCTAACCATTTTTCAATGTTTAGAATCCAAAAATGAATTCCATTTTTCAAAAATAAATTTCTAAATACGATTAATTAAATATTTAATTGAAATAATTATTTAATCCAAAAATATAAACACTTAAAATATTCATCTTCATTTTAAGGTACCTAAATTCATTTATACATTCAAGGTCATAGATACCATTCATAAGAGTCATATTACTATTCACAAGGGTAAGTTAATATTAATAAGGGTATGTTAATATTCAACAAAAATTATGTTAATTCTATCAAACTCTAAATATCGTCTTGAACACAACCATGTTTGTCAAATTTTTAAAATTCAAATCGCAATGTTGGAAAATTTATGTTTAATGGCTAGGTTATGGTTATCTCCTATAAGTTACCATGTATTGTTCCATATAGTCTTATTGATTCATGAAATAAAATCTATAACTGGAATATATTTAGGAGAAACATACCATGAAGTGTTTGGGGTGCTACATTATTCCCTCCTTCAAAAATTTCATCAATGAAATTTTATGTATGAAAGTCACAAAAAAGATGTTGGTGATTCTTTTTCATAACATCCTCAGGTTCTCATATTTCTACCTCCATATTTTCAGAGAAATGATTATGGATGCTAACTCAAGATAATGATTTGGATAATTTTTATCATGAGTCTTCATCTATATTGATGCATAAGCAATAACTTTATCATTTTTCATAAGGACACAACCAAGTCCATTCTTTTATGCATCATTGTATACTAAAAATCCATCACTTCAAAATAGAAGAGTAAAAATCAGAGCATTGAAAAATAATATTTTCAATTCTTTTAATCATTCCATACATTATTTTTTCCACACAAAAATAACTCCTTTACGTGTGAGCTTCATTGGTAGGATTGCCTACCAGGTAAAATTCTGAATGAAATGCCAATAGTAACCTGCAAGGCCAATAAAGCTGCATAACACAGTTTTTTTTGTTGACGTGGGCCATTCTTGGATTGCCTTTTTCTTTCCAGGATCATCTAGGATTCCATCCTTAGAGACAATATGGCCTAGAAAAGAAACTGATTGTACCTAGAATTCACACTTTCTAATCGTCCCATATAATTTATTTCTTCTAAGAGTTCTCAGAATAACCCGCAAGTGATTATCATGGTCTTCATAGATTCTTGAGTATATAAGGAAATCATTGATGAATACTACAAAAATTTTATCAAGATACTCCTTGAAAACTCTACCCATTAAATCCATGAAAATAGAGGGTGCAATTTTCATTTCAAAAAGGCATCACTGTAAACTCATAATGCCCATACCTGGTCTGAAATGTTGTCTTAGAAATATTATCTTTCCTGACATGCAACAGATGATATCAGAATCGTAGGTCAATCTTTTACAAGTGTTGAGATCAATTAATTTGGTCAAATAAATCATCAATCTAGGGCAGAGGATACTTATTCTATATTGTAATAGAATTTATTTTACTGTAATAAATGCAAAGCCTCATGGATCCATCTTTTTTATTGACAAAGAGGACTAGGGATCCCTATGGAGAAACACTAGTTAGAATAAATCCTTTTTCAGTCAAATCCTCTAGTTGTTTATTTATATCCACTAATTCAAGAGTGTCCATTCAATAGAAATTATTTGATATAGGTATTTCATCAGGAATTAAATCAATAGAGAACTCAACTTCCCACTCTGGAGGATGTCCAGGTAAATCATTTGGAAATACATCAATGTACTATTTCACTATGTGCACATCTTCAATTTGAAGATTTATTTCCTCGACCATAGATATTGGTTTATATTCCACTCCAAGTATTTCATTCAGTAGAGCTACTAGGTGTGGCTCTAGATAAGAACCTGGTGGCGGAGTTTCTTCCCTAAATACAAGGGATTCAACATAATTTTCAAAAAAATTAGCTTCCTTCTTATTACAATAAATCTTCGCATCATAATTTGACATTCAATACACACCGAGAATTATATCAAATTAATCCATTGGTATGATGACAAGGTTAGAAAATAAAGCACATGTTGGTGTCTGGAACGGGACTAGTCGACATGCCTTTGATGCAATGATACATCCCTTGAGAGTTTTGACTGGTAACCCCTTTATTAAATCAAATTGTTCATATCTAATTTTCTTGGAAAACTGAGAAGATATAAAGGAATGCGATGATCCAAAATCAAATATAGTGTTGGCTATATTTGAGGAAACAATTAAAGCACCTACCACTATGCCATTAGAAACATCAACCTCTGCAGTTGTAATCACACATGCACTCCCTTGTTCTATTTTCCTTTTCTGAGGTATGATTCCTTGGCGCTTAGGACATTCATTTGTATAGTGTCTAATGTCTCTGCAATTGTATTATTGAATATCATTGAATTTTTTCTTCCCCTTGAATTCATCAGACTGATGACCCTTTTATCCACAGTTATAGCAGACTCCCATGCCATTCAATTATTTCCTAAGATGATTCTTTCTACAGTTCTCAAATAATGGGAATAACATTGTTCCCTTTCTCTTCTTTAGAGCTTCTCGTTTTTGAATTTTTATAAGAGCACTGATTATTATCTTGGATTCCATTGAAAAGATTTGATCCAGCAAATTCCCTCTCTATTTTGATGGCACTATATACAATTTCATCATATGATGAAAATGATGGATAAACCAGTTCCCTTAGAAGAATTGGATTTAGTGTGGTGACCCGACTCCAGAAATCCAAGTTCCGGTGCCTTCTGAACATGATGTGGGTATTCAAATAAAAATATGCATTGAAAAAAACACACATCATCTCCCATATAGAGGAATGAGTGCGGCTCAGGCTCTAGGAAACCAGCAACTTCTGAAACAATTCATCTTTTAAACTCTGTTACCTTAAAATTTTAAATCAAAATGTAGGGTGAGAATTGAAATACATAGTAACGGGTTTAAAAAAAGTGTGACTTTTGAAAACATTCGTTTAAAAATTACATGTGGAACAATATCTTAAGGAGAACTGTAACACATAACATCAAAGTGCTCAATCAATATTTTCATGGAACATATGAAACAATTATGACATTTCTCCAAGAAGTATTAATGGACTTCATAAACAAGTATGACATGAAATACTTAAGTATAAAATTAAACAGTTAAGAGTAATGCATAATCATAGCTGTGCATAAAGGAAACAACTTCAATTTCTTTTTCTGGTTACGATCTTACTAAGTGATAAAGACAAATCATGATCCAAACTTATACTAGTGAAATGAGAACTTTATTAAAACATAAAGGAAATGGTCATGAAATAATAAGCATATTATCTTGAAAATAACTTGTAACATAACGTGAATTATGTGGCATAAATATTTAACTTAGATAATCATTTTAGTATCACTAAGGTCTATCCCCAAGGTGTCATTAAAAATTACCAAGGTCAATCCCCAAGGTATCGTTAAACTGGTCATCTCTAGAGATTAAGTCTTTACCCAATGCATTGGAGTGCTATTAGGGTGCACCTTTAATTTTTTTTTCTTATCATGTGAGCCACATCGTTCATAATTTACTTAAATAGTTTGTATATTAAAGATGTCCCATACCACCTTGAATAATTCATTCATTTTCATATTACCCAAGGTGTCCCATAACACTTTGGGTAATCTAATTTTTTAGTTCATTATTGTGACATGTCAAAGGCATGAATTATGTACAATAACAAATAAAATAAATAATGAACCATTACACATTTTTCTGATACATGATATGTCAGTTAACATTGAAAAATATGTCAATAACTAATCAAAGGAATACGTAATTTAGTAGACATTATTTACACATGAGCTAATTAATAAAGCAAATAAATGGATGATATAATAAATGATGAATCTTTAATATTATTATTTCATGGAAATGAAATGATTAAATTAAACACTTTGGATTAGTTATGGTGATAAACAGGTCATTAAACTACAGAATGATTAAATAATAACATTCACCAAAGTAGGTTCATTTCATAATAAGTTAATAAATGGACACTATATAATAACACAGTCTCATAATTCCTAAATCCTCTAAAATATTTTAATCAATCCAAAATACACACTTTATCGTAAAACACTTCATGGGTAATGTCAAATAAACTTCTTTAATAAAAAATTATTCACATAAAATAATAATTTACTTAAAAGACTGATATCCATCCTTTAAAAATTATAAATTTGATTTTCATTGGACTATATATATATATATATATGAGTATATAGATATATATATACAAAGTTTACAAAAGGGGTATTTTCATGGTAAAAAAATAGGTTCAATCAACCCTCAAGAAATATATAATACCTAGTATAACATACTAGATCATATTGGAAATCCTAAAATAGATTTGGTTTGGGTTAAAAATATATTTATATACATATACAAAACTGTATATTTCAGATATTTATATATGTATAGGTTTTGTGAAATTAAACTAAATGAAAACAATCAAAACAAAACACCCAAACGTCCTGTCCTACATAGGTCGATCCAACTAAAAAGAAAAAATATTCTATATATATATATAGATAACCTGTATACATGAACTATATTTTAAAGGGTTTCCTTTAAAACAAAGAAAGATAATCCCTTCCACTTGTAATATTTGTAGTAAATTTTAAGAAAACACCCCTAAAACCGTTTTAGAACTAGATGGTTTACATTATACATACATATATATATATATATATAAACTGTATATACCAAAACATAGAAGAGGATTATTTCTTAATGAAAGAAAAACATAAAACATCTTTACTTGTACCCTACTGAAAACATGATGGAAAACCCTTTTGAAAACCATACAAACCGAGGGGTTTGTATTAGGTATATATACATATATAAAATGTATATTCCAGGTGTATAAAGTGTAGGTTTCTCCAACAAAAAAGAATAAAAATCATGCAAGCACCCTTTCAGTGATTAAAAAGGATGCTCAGATCAAAAGGGAGCTCGTTGGTTTTGCTGGAGAGTTCGGAAGGAGTTCTAGAGGAGAAGAAGCCGCAAGGGTTTCACGAGGCAAGATGGGGGTTTAAGTAGAGGCTCCGGTGCAACAAGTGACTCGCCCCCAAGGGTAGGTCGGCATAGAGAAGACAAGATAACAGTGCCATAAGAGGTGGTGTGTTGGGGTCAAGAGGAGCAGTGAAAAAGGAGAAGGCCGAGGCATCCTAGGGTGTGCATGCCTACTGGTGAGGGACCCCGATGTGAGGAAGAAGACGCTGGATGGGTGTGACGTGGAGATGCAACAAATGACCCATATTAGAACAGGTGAGATCGGATGGTTGGAGGAAGAGCAAGAGATGGGTTGAGTGATTTTAAAGAACCAACAACCGGGATTAGATCTCACGAGAGATCAGACGGTCACGAGAATATGCGGGGACGATCACGCGGTTAAGGAAATCGAATGGATGTGATTGAAGCAGAAATCGATCAAATGGTTTAGAACTCGTGGAATGCGTCCCACATTGAAACGAACTGAATAGGAGGCATGTTTTATAACTCAGAAGGCGCATCCTTCGGAGCAATAACACAAAAACACACATCGGGGCCTTATACACGGGCCCTACGCGGGCCTTGGCCCGACACCACGCAACACGCGCCACATGCCTTACACATAGGTCTGCGTGTGACTGGACAAAGCTATGCTCGGCTCCGACCTGGTTGACACATACACCGCTCGGGATCCCGATGGTCAGTACCTCGGGTCCCTTGGGGCACGGTCTTGGCCTTGAGGGCTTATCCCAAATGGATGCCTTCGACTTGGCCAGTTCCCAAACTAATTTTTTATTAAATATTTATTTAGATATACAAAAAAATAGTACATGTATACTTATTTTCTAAAAAGAATGAAATATGAATATTGGTAATAATTGAATTTTTATACAACGAAATAAATAGTTTGAACTTAAAATTTTCAAATATAATATCCCATTCAAGGCTATGTAGAATACATTACATTTTAATATAACCCTTTTTAAAAGATATATATATATATTTTTCATAATTAACATACCAAACCATTATAAATAACTCTGAAAAATCAAAAATCAAATATATAATATAATCTACTATTTGATTCATAAAATTATTTTTAAAAGACCAACAGTTTTCCCCAATTCAAAATACATAGTTTTGGAGATTTAATAAGATATATTTTTCGAATATTACGAATACCATTTAAACAAAACTTTCATAACATTTTAAAATACTATGTTTTCCACCATATTGGTATCCATTGGGATTTTGTAAAAACAAATAGATTTATTTTCAAGAATATGATTTTTATTTTCAAACTATGGTTTTTTTGAAAAACATCTAGACATATTAAAATATTTGACATATAAAAATATTATAAGATCATTACAAAAACAAGATTTTATATAAAGATAAACTTTATCAATGGAATCCCAATGGTTATTTTGAAAACCCATATGGTTATATATATAATGGTCATAATTTCGTAAAGGACCATTATAAAAATAGTTGGTAGGGTGTTTCACAAATTCAAAACAGTTGAACCTAGGTGGATGACTCTCCTTATTCCATTGGTGCTGAGTATGTGTGTTGTGGTTCTGGCTATTATGTTTTTCACATAGATAGACCTAGAAGATGATTACTATCTAATTACTCATGTTTCGATTCTTAGCAGCCTTGTCATGGACATGATAAGTCTTGTACATGGTGTTCTTGGTTAGTTTGAGTCTTTGTTGCAATGTAACATTTTAATGTATAACATTTCACTTTATTATCCTTGTTTTTCATCTATTTAGTTTTCAATCCCTTTATTGGTACCAACAAAAAACCAAGTAAAACAAGAATCATCATTATAAAATATATCATTGTTCACCCAGACAAGTACATAAATCATGGGGCATCACGTTATCCCCCCATTAAAAGAATTGCATCCTCACAATTTCATTCATACAAACTCACTAAGAGGAAGCTTCCAGTTGATTCTACCATATTCCCCATCTTGGGAAATCATTAGGTGTGCTCAGTAGAAGGCCCACATTGACACTCATCTTCTCATGTTCTTTGATCTAGATACACTTGGGGCAGAAGGGGTTGAACTCATGTTCCGAATACTTGGGATTATAGATGGAGGTTCGAACAGAACAATGTTTGTAAATGTTCATATGGACCAACGTATAGAGAACTCACTGAATTATGTCCCGTTTGAGAATATCTAAATCATAGACATTGTTGTACAGGCTAACGCCAAGGAGTTGGTACATATAGGTTGTATAAAAATTTCCCTCTAAGGAACCCTCTTGATATTTTACTATGGCCATGTAGTTCCGGCCTAGGGTGAAACACCGAAAGAGACCTTTATGGTACTTCCCCCTCCACTCATGCTCGGACAATTGTGCTGAGCCTATGTGGTAGAAGATGGAGGCATTCCCTTGATATGTTTGGAGAATCTCTAGACCGTTTGTCACCTCAAACAACTGTTTTCACGTTCCTCACAGGTTTGCAAAGGGACGATACTCATCTTCCCATGTTTTGATTGCAATTATCTCCAATATCTCAGTAGGAAGAGATATCATGTGAGTTTTTCCTTCCATCTGAAAGTTTAAGATGAGAGTTCAATTACATGAAAACCATTCAAAGGTATAAACAAATCTATGACATGAAAGAGAAAGGCAACATTTCAATAAACATAAGTTTATTATTACACGTCAGTTCTAGAGTTTCTCCTAAAGACTTACTACACTAACTCCACACAAAGAGGCAAAACTCCCTATCTCCTCAAACTAAACATAGGATGAGCATTCATGGTTAAACTCATGGGGGAACTTATGACGTCTCCTGAGTCTAGAATGAGGGGTATAAAGTTGAGAGACATCAGAATACACTTTTTGTCTACAATACAGTCTGGTGGATTCATCTTCTAGCATTACGAAGTTCAAAAACTAGCCCCAGAAGACAAATTTCAAGATTTAACAAAGGTAGGATACTCGGAGGTCACCTGTTGCAGAAACCTATTGAAAAGTGTCGAGGGTCATAAAAACAAATTACTCACTTTCCATGAACACCCAGAAAAATCCCATATGCTACCTTCCCTGACGTACATAGGAGGGAAATTGGGTCATCATCATAAGGAGGTAATCCTTTCCTGACCCCCGGGGTAGCTGGAGCACCTGATGTGATTTGGACATGTCGTAAAGGTGTTTGCATGTCATACAGATATGGGAGAATATTAGAAAATTTTCTCATCTATATAAAGACAAAATGGTCTATAGGGACTCAGTGGGGAGAGACAAAAGATTAGTACCTTCGTTTTCCATATGAAAATAAAAGAAAACTTATTATTCAGTAATACTGAAGTATATTTTTCATTGTTTAAGTTCTGGTTTTCTAGAGTCATCCAAAACAAACCTCTGATACCAACTATGAGGACCTGACTCCAGAAACCCAAGATTCAGTGCCTTATAAACATGATGTGTGTGTTGAAATAAAAACATGTATTGAAAAAAAAAACACACATCATGTCCCTTACAGAGGAACGAGAGCGTCTTGGACTCTAGAAAACTGGAAACTTCTGAAACAATTCATCTTTTAAAAGCTATTACCTAAAAATTTTAAATCAAAACATAGGGTGAGCATTGAAATAATTAGTAAGGGTTTTATAAAAAACAACGTGACTTTAGAAACCATCCTTTTAAAAATTACCCATGGAACATTCTCTTAAGTAGAACTGTAACGCATAACATTAAAGTTCTCAATCAATATTTTCAAGGAATATATGAAACAATTAAGACATTTATTAAAGGAGTAATAATGGTCTTCATAAACAAGTACAACATGTGATACTTAAGTATAAAATTAAACAGTTAAGAGTAATGCATACTCAGAGTTGCACATAAAGGAATTAACTTCAATTTCATTTTCTGGTTACTATCTTACTCAGTGATAAACAAAAATCATGCTCCAAACTTATACTAGTGAAATAATAAAATTATAAAAACATAAAGGCAATGTTCATGAAAGAATAGGCATATTATCATGAAAATAACTTGTAAAATAACTTGAATTATGTTGCATCAACATTTAACATAGACAATCATTTCTGTATCACCAACATCCATCCCCAAGGTGTCATTAAAAATTACCATGGTCTATCCCCAAGGTATCATTAAACTGGTCATCTCTAGAGATTAAGTCTTTACCCAATGCATTGGAGCGCTATCAGGGCGCACCCTTAATTTTTCTTTATTATCATGTGAGCCACATCATTCATAATTTACTTAAACTTTTTTTATATTCAAGATGTCCCATACCACCTTGAATAACTCATTCATCTTCATATTACACAAGGTTTCCCATACCACTTTGGGTAATCTAATTTCTTAGTTCATTATCGTGACATGTTAAAAGAATTAATTATGTACAATACTAACTAAAATAAATAATGATCCATTACAAATTTTTATAATACATGATACGACAGTTAACATTTCAAAATATGTCAATATATAATCAAAGGAATACGTAATTTTGTAAGCATTCTTTACATAGAAGCTAATTACTAAAGCATATAAATGGACAATATAATAAATGATGGATCTTTAAAATTATTATTTCATGGAAATGAAATGATTAAAGAAAACACTTTCCATTAGTTATGGTGATAAACAAGTCATTAAACCATAACTTTATTAACTAATAACATTCACCCAAGCAGGTTCATTTCATAATAAGATAATAAATGGACACAAAATGATAACATGGTCCCATAATTCCGAAATCCTCTAACATATTTTAATCAATCCAAAATACACACTTTATCGTAAAGAACATTATGTGTAATGTCAAATAAACTTCTTTAATAAAACATGATTCCCATAAAATAAGAATTTACTTAAATATTGATATCCATCATTTAGAAATTATAAATTTTATTTGTATTGGACTACATGTATATGATTACGTAGATATATATATACAATGTTTACAAAAAGTGGGTTTTAATGGTAAAAAATAGTTTTATACAACCCTCACAAATATCTAATACCTCATATAACATACTAGATCATATTGGAAATCTGAAAATAGCTTGTGTTTGGGTTTTAAATATATTTATATACATATGAAAAACGGTATATTTCAGATATTTATATATGTATAGGTTTTGTGAAATAAAACCGAATGAAAACAATCAAAACATAACACCCAAACGTAATGTCCTACATAAGTTGATCCAAATAAAAAGAAAATAGAACCAATATATATATAATAATAAATAACCCATTTAAATGAACTATATTTTCAAGGGGTTCTTTTAAAACAACACAAGATAATCCCCTTCACTTGTAATCTTTGTAGTCAATTTTAGGAAAAAACCCCGAAACAGTTTTAAAACTAGATGGATTGCATTATACATATTTATATATATATATATAAACCATATATACCAAAACATAGAAGAGTAGTATTTCTTAATAAAATTAAAACATAAAACATCCTTACTTGTACCCTACTGAAAACACGATGGAATTTTTTTTGAAAACAATACAAACCGAGGGGTTTGTATTTGGTATATACACATATATAAACTGTATATGTCGGGTGTAAAAAGTGTAGGTTTCTCTAAAAAAATGAAAACAAATCATTCAATCACACTTATAGTGATTAACGAGGATGCTCAGATCAAAAGGGAGCTCGTTGGTTTTGTTGGAGAGTTCGGAAGGAGTTCTGGAGGAGAAGAGGCCCCCAAGGATTCATGAGGCCAGAGGGGGGTTTAAGTAGATGTTCCGGTGAAACAAGTGACTCGACCCCAAGGGTAGGTCTACAGAGCGAAGAGGAGATAACAGTGCCCTAGGCGGGGGTGTGCGGGGGTCAAGAGGACCAGTGGAAAAGGAGAAGGTCGAGGCATTCCCAGGTGTGCAGGACTACTGGTGTAGGACCCCAACGTGAGGAAGACGACGCTGGATGGGTGTGATGTGAAGATGCAACGAATGAACAAGATTATAATAGGCGATATCGGATGGTTAGAGGAAGAGCGGGAGATAAGTTGAGCGACTTTAAGGAACCAACGACTGAGATTAGATCTCGTGAGAGATCGGATGGTCATGGGAATAAGCGGGGGCGATCGTGCGGTTAAAGAAATCAGACAGATGCGATTGAAGCAGAAAACGATCAAACAGTTCAGAATACGGGGAATGTGTCCCACATTGAAATGAACAGAAGAGGAGGCTTGGTTTATAACATAGAATGCGCTACCTTTAGAGGAATAACACAAACACATACACACACCCGGGCCTTATACACGGACCCCGTGCGGGCCGTGGCCCAAACTTACGCAACGCGTGCCATGGGCCATATACACGGACCCAAGTGCGACTGTACAAAGCTATGCTCGGCTCCTACTTGGTTGAATTCTACCCCACTTGGGATCCCAATGGTTGGTACCTCAGGTCCCTTGGGGCTCAGTCTCAGCCTTGAGGGATTGTCCCTAAGGGATTCCCTCGGCTTGGCCGGGTCCCAACCTCAATTTTAATTAAAAATATATTTATATATACAAAATAAATAGTACAAGTATACTTAGTTTCTAAATAGTTTAAAATATGAATATAGGTATACATTCAATTTTTATACAATGAAATAAATAGTTTCAACTTAAAATTTTCAAATCTAAAATCCCATTATAGGCTTTGTTGATTACTTTATGTTTTCAGATAACCCTTTTTAATAGATATATATATTTTATAATTAACATACCAAACCTTTATAAATAACCCTAAAAAATCAAAAATACAATTTATAATATCCTCTACATTTTGATTCATAAAATTATTTTTAAAAGACAAAGAGTTTTCCCCAATTCAAAATACATAGTTCTGGAGATCCAATAAGATATATTTTTAAATTATTATGGATAACCTTTAAACATAACTTTCATAACATTTTAAAATACTATGTTTTAAACCATATAGGTATCCATAGTGATTTTCTAAAAACAAACAGATTTTTTTTCAAGAATTTTCTTTTCATTTTAATACTATGATTTTTTTTGAAAAAAATCTAGATATATTAAAATATATGAAATATCATAATATTATAAGAGCATTACAAAAACAAAGATTTTATATAAAGATAAACTTTATCAATGGAAACCTAAAGGTTATTTTGAAAACCCCAAAGGTTACATATATAACGGTCATAATTTATTAAAGGACCATTATAAAAATATGGGGTAGGGTTTTTCACAAATTCAAAACACTTGAACCTAGGTGGATGGCTCTCCTCATTCCATTGGTGCTGAGTACGTGTGCCGTGGTTCTGTCTATTATGTTTTTCACACTGGTGGAACCAAAACATGATTACTATCAAATTGATGATGTTGTGATTCTTAGTAGCCTTTTTGTGGCCATGTTAAGTCTTGTACATGGTTTTCTTGGTTAGTTTGGGTCTTTGTTGCAATGTAACATTTTAATGTATACCAATTCACATTATTCTCCTTGTTTTTCATCTATTTATTTTCCAATCCCTTTATTGGAACCAACAACAAACCAAGTAAAACAAGAAACATCATAATAAAACATATTATTGTTCACTCAAACAAGTTCATAAATCCTGGGGCGTCAGATTAAGACCTTCAAGGAAATGATCAATCTTTTATACTGAGTCATGTATGTAATCTATGGCATACCTAGCTAGCCTTGTGAAAGTAGCCTCAAAATCATCAAAACTATCTTCTTCCCTTTGTTTTAAGCTAAGGAATTTCCTATTCATTTCAGTTTGTTTCTCATGAGGGAAATATGTTTCGAAGAATATTTCCTTAAAAGTCGTACATTCCATACCATATATTTATTCTTCATCCATGGTATTCTGAATCAAGGAACACCATTGATCATCATCTCCCTTGAGACAATATACTGCCAGTACTACCTTTACATTTTCATTGCATCTTAATGCCATGAATATTTTTTCAAGGGACTTGATCCAATGCTCAGAAACCACTGGGTTAGTTGTCTTGCAAAAAGATGGGGGATTCTGATGCATGAAACGATCCCACACAGGTGTGGAATGGTTATTCGTTACAACTTGAGTAAGTTGTCCCAATATGGTCATGATCTAATCTGCTCCAAAGTTAACTGTGTTGAATTTATTAGTAGGGAGATCACTACCTTGCCGATGAGTATTGATTCCCCATCTTCCAATAAAATCCATTTCTAAATACTAGGATACAGTAGATTAGTTTATGTATCTCAATTAATAAATCACTCAACATAGATTAAAATTCTATGAATCGCTAATCCTATAAACATGGATTCACTTACGAAAATATACATTTAAATCCTTCATAATGGAATGTAAAGAAAATGTGAGTTATCAAAAGAATATCCCCCGAGAGTGCTATAACCAAGAGTGCAGCAATGCCTGTTGTCATGCACCAGTTCCAGTACAAGTCTTGCTCAAAGTGGTGTTTTCGGGTTTTACCCCTAGACACATCTATGCCATATCCACCTCTACCTGCTCGTATCCTGGCAGGGACGTATTGATTAAATGATCCACATAATATATTCCTTACAAAAATACCAAGATGTTATTTTATATTTATCCACAAATACTACCTTTGGGCTTTGTTCCCTACTACACATTTCCTACTCTAGTTTCCAAGTTTTCTACTAAACTTTCTCTTATACCAACTGTAACACCCCAACCACTATAGGCTGGAGTCAGTGCATTACTTGTGATATTGAAATGGTTAAGAAGGAATGAAAAACCATTAAGTAAAGATCAATTTAGTAGTCTTTAAGAAAATAGATACATATATGTAACACAAATTACATTGAAAAAGGTTATAAGATACAATACATAACAAAACAAAAACTACAACAACATGAACTCAAAAAATGAAATTCTCTTAATCTCCTATTGAAGTTAAACAATTAAAGGGGTGATCTCAAATGCTCAGTAAAGGATACAAATAGTAGAAGCATGTGTACATTAATAAGTGAGTCACAATCAATCTGACTTAATCAATATGGAATAGTGAATAAATGAAAAACTAATTCCATTAATAAACAGATAATGATAATGAATCCATAGATTTAATAATAGAGAAAACCACATGGATAATAATAATAACAAATAATAATGAATAATGATAATTCACATTAATTGGATGTCTTGTATCTGGCCCATGAATCCATAATACCTTTAAAAATGATTAGTTTTATGGGTTAAAACCCGTCATATTTTTGGAAACAAACTGGAAGGGTTTGTTGCCAAACTGATTTGTCTCATGAGACCAACTGATGCATCGAAGGTCCTTAGTGGGCCCCACCCACCTTTACATGTACAAATATTTCTTTACACATTGATTATTTAAAAGAGAAATATGCATTTTTAATATCCATATAGATTAGAGTATATGGATTCATCAATATTTCAATAAATAAAATAACTATCCAAATAAACATCGTATGTAAAATGTTATACAGTTTAGAAAACAACATATCAATGATTTGAGATTATGGATATTAAATATAAATATAATTTCAAATGAAAAGTGGTCTCAAATGGGTAGTAGGAATACCACATAAGAATTATTATGTGCACAATACAAAGTTAGTCACAACAAAATAGTAGTTGAGACAAAGTCTCTTACCACAATGTAATCGGTCAAATCATATGACCAGAACATAATTACCCTCAAATGATTCATTTAATAAAATGTATACAAATAGAATCATGTTATTATATATCAAATGGCAGTACACATATACCACACACAAGAAATAAGTGGGGAATAATGAAAATCTCACAGAAATGAAAGTGAGATGACAAACCCCTTACAAATTTTTCGGCATGGTAACGAGTGTTTTTGAGAGGGATTAATGAGAGGTAAAGGGGTATTCCATTATTTTTATGTCACAAGAGTAGTATGGGGGAGGTACGAAAACATACCCTATCATTTGGAATAAAAAATAAAAGAGCACAACATAGTGGAGACTCTTGAACAAAATTGAGAGAGAGGATCCCTTACAAAGACAGTATCATTAATTTGTGGACAAATCAATGAAATAACTATGTGTGAAAAACATAAACCCACACAATACAAGTGGATATATAGAATAAAAAAATCATAGGTCATTCACACATATTATTGGAAATACAAAACCAATGATATTGATGTTTAACCCAACGAATGAAGATTGAGTTGAGATAGCCCTTACAAAGATTGTGTCGTTAGAGTAACAATAAATCAATGAAATATTTATGTGTGGAAAATAAAAATCCAAAAAATATATGTGTATATATAGAATAGAACTATCCTAGGTCATTCACACATATTCTTGGAACAATGACACCAATGAAATAGATGTTTAACTCAAAGAATGAAAATTGAGTTAAGAAATCCCTTAAAAACATTGTATTATTAAAATGAGGATAAATAAATGAATAATTTTTGTGAGACAAATAAAAATCCAAAAAATATAAGTGGATATAGTATAAAACAATCAGAGGTCATTCACACATACTCTTGGAGAGACAAAATCAATGAAATAGATGTGTATCTCAATAAATGGAAATTGAGTTAAGATATCCCTTACCTTAAGCGTGAAGGTTTTCTTGATTGTTCTTAATGACCTGAATAATCAAACTTATATTCATTAATTAAAAATTCCATAACCTGATAAACATTTAATTGATATTATATAACCTTATCATGTTCATTAATGGCCATTTTTATGGGTTTAATAGATTCAATTTTATTGTTTTGGAAGCACATTCTTACTTGGTTTCATGATATGTTTACTTCTATTCATGAATGGTAGATTGTTTGACATATAGTTAAACATCTAGAATTGTTAATATATATTATTAGTGAAATTAATGATACATTAATGATGTTATAATGATTATGGTTATATAACATGAGGAGGACTCATTCGATGAGTTAAAAATAAACACTTGGATTTGGCTTGGTGGTTTTGTGCATGATAAACTTGTTTTGTAATATTATTCCATATTATGAACGTGTAGAGATTCCAAAACATTAATAAAGATAAACGAATTATATTATGACCTGGTTAAACCATTTAAAAGGTTTAATGGACATTATTTAATATAGTAATGCAAATTGAAAACCTGTCTTCCTTGAGTGTGATAAATTGACACATATCGGAAGGTGCTTGCATTTATTGTATAAAAAGATGGGAAAATAGAGAAATTAGGATGAAATATTCCATTAGCATTATGAAAATCAAGTAAATGTAAGGTACTGTAATTATCATTGCATTTATATTAGGGGATGTGAGAATAGAGAACAAAATATTGGAACTTTGTAAATGAAATTGAAAAAAAGAGAAGGAAGGTTCACCTCTTGTGTACTCCTCCTTGAGAATCTCCTTGAGGCCATTGGTTTTGGCCTTTTGGTGAGACCAGAAGGTCTTGGACGTGAAGATAGGGCTTGGGAAGAGTATTTGGCAGAATTTAGGATAGGATTGAAGAATGAGTGGTGTGGGAGGAAGAGAGGTTGAGGGGTGGTTTATAGAGTGGAGGGGAGATGAGTTTTCTAAATATTATAATCCTTAATTTATTATTTCCTCCCATGACAACAAATAGTGAGTATTATATGAACAAGAAAAGTAATATGTTCATGTGAATCAGTACGAATTGGGCTTAAATCAGCATATTATCATCAATGACTCAATAAATTCCATTATTTATCATTTATTGTGAATTATCGGATTTTACTATTCATAAAAATTAAATTATTTCAAAAAAATACCCCAAATTCACCCTAACAATTTTTTTGACGTGTAGAATCTAAAAATAAAGTCCATTTTTCAAAAATAATTTTCTAAATATGATTAATTAAATATTTAATTTATACAGTTATTTAATCAAAAAATATAAACCCTTAAAATATTTATCTTCATTTTTAAGGTGCCTAAATTCATTTATACATTTAAGGGAATGGATACCCTTCATAAGTGTCATATTAATATTCATAAGTGTTTTTTAACATTAATAAGGGTAGGTTATTATTAATAATGGTAGGGTATTATTCACCAAAAATTAAGTTAATTCTATCAGACTCTAAATATCATCTAGAACACAATAGTATATGTCAGATTTTTAAAATTCAAATCACAGAGCTGGAAAATTCATGTTTAATGGATAGGTTATGGATATCTACTATAAGTAAGCATGTTTTGTTCCATATAGGCTTTGTTATTAATAAAATCAAGGCTATAACTATAATTTTTTTAAGAGAAACATACCATGAAATGTGTGGGGTGCTACATTGGGAACATTCAATGATGGTGTGATTACAGTATTGCATAAATTTAGGAATTATCAAACAATAATGTAAATATTTGGACTCCCTACATTTAACCAATGACCCAACAATGATTCTAATGACCCACTCTAAATAGGAAGGATGTGTGGATGATTTAAATAAGGTTCCTACATAGAAACAGATGAATATCAAAACCAACAACGCAATTGGCCAAAGGATTTCACCACAATGGTTAGAGAACCAAATGGAAGAAGAAAGAAACATTACCCAAGAAACATGGTAGGAATTAAAGACAAAAATAGAACCTCTAATATGGAGTATGTTACTCCAAAATAGCTTGGAGAATTCTCTATGGTCAGGTGGAGAGGAGATGTAGCCGAAACATATCATAATTCATCAACACAATATGTTTAAAAAAAGGTAAGGAATTTAGACATAATGTTACATGATTAAAAGTTGTGTAAATGTTTTAAAAGGTATTCAAAAAAATCAATCACCTCAGATTAATTTTAATAAAACCCCAAAACAATTACATGATGTATAATCGCTTTACAAAATATATAAATGTCATACAATTGATTTTTTATCCCATTATCATTTTAAATAAACCAACCCCCTTTAAATCTTCTAAACATACCATGAACCTGTGAAACAATTAACCTATTTATATCCAAACTCCATTAATTAAAATAACACACATCATTGATCTTTAGTTTATTTTTTCTAAAAATGTATCTTCATCTCTGAATAATAATCAGCCTTCAAGGATCAAACAAAAATCACTATGAGAGACATACATAGAAAAATATGAGATCTTATAACCACCCCACCGTATAAAATCTCATCCTCAAGATGCTCCATTGACACTATGAGGTCTGAATAAAAAAGTCTTCCCACTACGTTCATATTTCAGACTCCCTCCCATAGGTCCCCTCCTAAATATTCCTATATATCCACTACACTTTAACCAATGATATAGTCCAACCTCAAAGATAATTCTCACTATGACCCACAACAATATCAAATTCTCCTTAATGGATTCATTAGCTCAAAGCTCAATGTATTATTCATCTATCACATGGGAATGGTCTAGATGATATCTTCATATTTGAGACACATGGAACACATCATGAATTACACTATTGTACTATGTAAGGGCTAAACAATATTCCACAAGATTGACCCTTAAACCTATTTTAAAATTCCCTAAAAAGTTAGACACTAGCTTTCCCTCTCTCTTGATATGGAATTTCCCCGACCAATATGACACTTGATGTAAAAAATGACGACCAACCTCAAATTCCATAGGTCATCTCTGATGTTCCACATATGATTTACGCCTTCTTTGTACGACCAACATCCCATTTCTGATTAACTAAAACTATTCATATGTCTCTGGTATGAGACTAGGACCAATAAGTGCAGAGTCACCTACCTCCATCAAAAAAATATATGTGAATAATGAGTCATGGAATATGAATTCTTAAAATGTTCCATTTGGATTTATTTCTAGAAGCAATTATTATATAAAGAATCCTTATGTTTGGTATGTTTCTCCCATGAACCACTGAAGTCCAGAAAACAAGCTTGTAGAATATCTTTCAGAACCTAAATAGTCTATTTAGAATAACCATCAGTATGTGGATTATATGATATTCTTAACATAATTCATGGTTTGTGTGATTTATAAAGACCATTCAAGAGACATTTTGTCAAACAATGACCAATGTCTGAAATTATACTTCTCAGAGGTCTGTGGAACTAAAGCACATCATACCTGTAATGATTTCACAGATTTTAATTTGTGATGGATTTCATAATAGGTAAAAGTGGGAGACATTAGTTATTATATTAAAAAATATCTATAAAACATCGTTATTTCAGTTAATTATTGTCAATCCCATCATAAAACCATTGTAGCAACATCCTATTTCCACTTAGGAATAGTTAAAGACTACAAAAGACCTATCGACTTCTGATGCTTGGCTTTCACCTACTGAAAAGTGAAGAATATAGACATGAAAATTTCTGCCTCAATCTTTATTACTAAGCACCATTATTTTCTAGGGAGATCAAGATTAATTTTGTTAATCTAGGATGCCCCACTCCTCTAGAAGCATGAAACTATTTCATCATCTCCTTGCGCAAGCATCTAGGAACCCATACTTGGTTATGAAAAAGAAAATAATTTTCACCACCAAGAGACTTCCATGATGGAATCTCCCCAAAATATAATGTTTCTCTTAGAACTGATCCCTCCGAATCATAAAACTTCTCAATCTTAATCTGGTCCAAAATCAGGGGTATAATAGTTGTCGAAGTCACAACTATTTTCCCCATAGATTCAGGAACATCTAGATTAATGACTACAAAGAGGAACATTATCCACAACTCCTCTCAAGACTTTAGTATTGCAAATTTGTATTTATTTTTCCTCAAAACATTAGAAATAATTTTCCCTTACTTTGTGTAGAATCTAAATAAATGTTTAAAGAATTTAGATTCATGACCCACCTCCTCTGTATAGGGTTAAGGTCTCTCTAAGAAGAGATGTACCCAAGGTTTTTGTGATCTGTGTATACTAGAAACATTTCATCCATGAGATAGTGTACCTATCCTCCTAGGGAATGTAAAACTACCAATAACTCTAGATCATGAGTATGGTAATTACTCTCTTATTGTCTTAGAGGACTAGAGCCATAATTAACCACCTAATCCTCCCACATCAGAACTGCTCTAATACAAACTCTAGATGCATCACAATACTGAATTTATTATTTACCCCGAATGGTAATGTGAGGATAGTTTCTGATGTCATCCAACCTTTTATGTATTTAAAATATCTATCTAAAGAATAATGCCCAATGAACTTCACCCCTTTATTGGTTATCCAACACATTGGTGCTTCCAAAATAGAGAGAACTTGGATAAAAGGTAGATAATAACATGATTAAATGAGAATGATATGTGTTTCAAAGGCATTATTTGGATTCTCCCAGGATACCACTGTTCGAAATTTTTTTGGGTCCACTGGCACTCTTTCCTCTAAGATGACATGGCCCCAGAAGTGCAATACATTTTTCGAGAAACTATATTTTATTATCATCGCATAAAGTCAATTCTCTATTATTGTACTGAAGAAGTTTTCAATACATGTTTTATAATCATTATTGACTAAGAGTACCCTAATATATCATTATTGAAAAATACCACATAAATATGTTGAAATGGATGAAATATCTTATTCATTAAATCCATTAATGTTGGATACACACTGGTTAAACAAAAAGACATCACTACAAATTCATACAAGCCATAACTGCTCCTAAAATAATTCCAAGGTATGTAAAATAGTCTGACCCATAGCTGATGATATCCTGATCTCAAGTCATTATTGCAGAATATTTTATCTCCTTTCTGCTAATTGAAAAGATCATCATTGCATAGAAGAGGATACCTCTTCTAAACTATCATTTAGTTCAACCTCAAATTATCCACACATAACCCCAAAGATCTATCATCCTTTTTGGTAGAGAACTATAAAACCCCAAAGATATGTACACAAGTATATGAATCCTTTATATTATAGATCTTCCAACAGAGACTTTAACTCTAGAAGCACTAATGGTTCCATTAGATATGGTGGGATATAAACTGCTCTAATCTTAAAACCAACTCAATCATGAACATGATCTCTTGATCAGGTCGTAATATATATAACTCATCATAAATAACATCATGATAATGGTATTACAATGGTGGAAATTAATCTCACCACATTCCATCATTATCTAGAGTATGATAAGTGGGTTGAGCCATGATACAATCCAATCTTCACGGAATTGGTCACACACAACTAGCATGAATATCCCTCTCACACTGGTGAGAATAGTTTCTTTGTTCTCTGAGACAGGAAAGTAACACTCCACGTGTAATAGTCAATATGAATCTAGTATATAATTAACCATTACATACCACGAATCAAGTCGAAGAATGTCATTTCTATCATGAATAGTTCCCAAAAGAAATGGTAACCACCAATATCTAGAGAACATGAATTTCAAAATATCATATTTTCATATTGTACCCCCAATGGTGTGTCAATGGTTAAAACAACACATAATATTTCCACATTAAAGCCCAAATCATGTAAAAAAATGGAAGATGTAAAATAATACGATTATATTGTATAAAAAAGGACATGATAATGTAGATGATACATCAATCGTACCTCATATGATAGATGGTCCTACATCCATGTTATCCAGAGTTGTCTACATAACAAGTAACTAATATATCCATTTGTCCTTAGCTTTAATTTGACTACCCTGAGCTACATCAATTGGTTGCTACATTTTCTCATTTACTAGGGTAACACATCCCCTAACTCAGCTAGAGTGGCTTATGGAACTCTAGATATAAGCCTTCTGAGGGGTAGCTGAGCCCCTTCCCAATTCCTGTGCTTATCCCGTTCCTATTCCACATGTATGATGGGGAAATTTCTAACAGAACCTCTAACTATGATCTAATATACTCTAGTTATGACACTTGACTATGGGGTATGTACACTTTGAGTGCTTGTGACAAACAATTACACACTAATATCATTGGAATGGAACATGATCCTGATATGGTAGTTCACTACTCTGACTACTCTCTCCACTACTTCCTTTGTTGGAGTTTTCATAACGATGTTTCTTTCCTCTCAATGAATAACTCCCATATTTCCCTACTAAAAAAACCTGACTTCTATTTAGGGCCTCTCTCAGATTACCTTATGTGATGAGGGCCTAATTCATCAGGTCTTATAATCATCTTAAACAAAATAAATGTTTACATGTGACCTAACCTGATAAGAAATACCGTCTGGGAAATTTATCACTCCAGAGAACTCCTATGCTGGAAAAGATGGCTCAAATAACTATAGGTATATAAAATTCCTGAGATAGTCTAGCAATGACAAACCCTCTTATGCTATATAGATGAAATTGTCAGATTTTTCATCCCTCAAGTTCTTGAGATAGGAATGGTTCAGGATATTCATATTGAAGTCTTTCTAAAATATCTCATCATGTTGGAAATTTTCTTTTAAAAAATACCCCCAATGGTTTGCAGGTCCACAAACCATATATGCTATAATCTTCACCCTCCAATCCTTGCATGTATCAAGTTTCTTGAATATTTTATGGACTAACTCAATACAGAACTCAGATTCCTAGGATCCTCATTCCCCAATAAAAATTGAAAGATTCAAAATATAAAACTCTCTTCTCTCATCATAAATTGAAGGAATGGTATAAACAATCTCCCTTTACATGGAACACATGACCCTTAGGAAGCTACACTGAAGCTGAATATTCATCTGCTCCTTTGGAACTATAGAAAGTTCAAGTTCATCTATGTTAGGAGTTTGTTTATTTCCAATCACCTATGGATGAAGTCAAAGATGATGAGGAGATATTTCTCAATAAAAAAACACACACCTTAGAGATCTAGATTGAAACAAAGTAAAGCAAGAATGTTAATGTAACTGAGAACCAATAACTCATGGTATTTTTAGATACAACATACAAATATTTTTGTATGACATGTTAACTCACATCAGTTATCTAGTGAAATAGATTTATCATTTCTTAGTTAACAGGAATGTATATATCATATTTGAAAATATATTTTTCCTTATCATGAACAATTCATGTCAATATATCCCTATGCAGCTATTATGATGCACTAATTCTGAGCTCACACCATACCAATCCATGAGCAAAAAGTTCTATAAATAATAACATTAAAAAATAATAACCTCACACAACATGTGAATCAACCAAGTGAAATAACTTCAACTATAACTAGAACACAACACAAATAACAATCCCATACATTGGTACATAGATTTTCCCTCATACATAGGTTAGATAATCCCATACACAAGATCATTATTTAGTCTTAGTGCATCCTATCCTCTTTTATACCTTTCTCTATATATTAATGGAAATGAAAACAAAACCTGATCCTCTGATACAACTTTTTAATGTCCCCCAATTGGGAACTCTCTCACGTAGCCATAAAGGGTTGGTTATAAGACCTGAAGCCTACCTCCCCATATTCCAGATGCTGCTAACTAGAAGCAGGTGGTGTAAATAGTATATTGGTGAGACTATACCCCCTTGGTATGATGTGTCATAGAATATGAAACAACCGATATAAAATAGAAATAATTCGAGTAAAACAATGTAGAAGACAACAAAAAATACAACTGAGTAATCTAATAAAAAATAAGTAATAATTTAATAACATACTAGAATGTAACTAAATGACATTCTTGAATAATATAAGAAAAAGTCTAGAGGACACAAATAGAATACTCAAAGTCCATTTTATCAATGCTCAATCTAGTCCCATCTCTAAACTCCATTCCTAAAAAACATTCATCAACAAGTTTCATTTTGATTATCTAAACCTAAAAACACATAAGCAGCGTGAGTTCCAAATAGCGGCCTGAATAGGTTTTGAGTTTAACTCAGTTGGTCAACACCACCATGTCTAAACAAATCGATCCGATAATAAGTGTATAAAATAAAGTGATAAAGGTTTTATTAATGAATTCAATAATAAAATAAATACAACAAACTTTTTTGGCTGTGTGCGAGATATATCTCTCAACCTCTCTTACAACCATGCCAATGATAACCATATAACCATTTTTAAATATATATAAAACTAATCTCGGTCAAGTCCCTATTTGAATTAAGGAATGTGTCAGCTTATAACCCTCTATTTATAAGAATTATTGCATGGACTAGTCCAAGACCTCTCACTATCTGCATTACAACATATATGTGTTCAAGTTCCTTAGACTTTCCCTTTATATAACCATCTCATCGTAGAACACAGTTTCGGTCAAAGAACATTGACATCACAATATCACATCAGATATCTCAATGAAAATTTATGAAAATCAACAATATGTTTTTGAATTACACAGGGAATTAAATTCACAATTGATTAACAATTATATCATTAAGAATGAATGCACAATTTAAGGAATCTATAATAAGAAATAACCCTATGACACATGTCATGCTAAAATGACCATAATCCATTATCCAATTAGAAATCCTTTTGATACCAAATGGATTTTGGGAAAAATATCATTGAATTATATAATTAGTTTGGGAACACACAATGATAAAATAGTCACATTATTGCATAAACATAGAAATTATTAAACCACATGGATAAATTTAGACCCCTACCTATAACCAATGATCCAACACTACTTCCAATGGCCAAAAACCAAGATAAATAAGGTTCAAATGATTGAAATGAGGTCCTTAGATCAAAACTGCTCATTTTAAAAACCAACAACACAATCATACAAAGGATTTCGGCATAATGAATGGAGAACCAAAGAGAAGTTAGAAGAAACCTAACCAAAAGAATTCAATAGGGATAGAAGAACCAAAAATAATGTCAGACAAGAAGGATGACACTCCAAAATCTCCTGGAGAATGTGCAAGGCTATAGATGAGATAGGATTAATCCAAAATATTTCACAACTCAACTGCACAATACTTTTTAAATTAGATGGTTAGGAAATTACATGTCGTGTAACAAGACTACCTGTCGCGATAATATTTTTAATAGTATATGGTAAGAAAGCCATCTATTATGATTTATTTTTAAAAAACCATCAAACTATTATAAGACATTAAATCACTTTTAATTATTTATAAAATTTTTATAGTTGTTTTTTCAACCCATTTTCAATTTAAACAACATGAACCCCCTTTAAACCTTCTCAACATACCAGGAACCCATGAAATATTAACCCATTTATACCCATACTACATTAATTAAAAAAAACCTGGAACATTAGGCCATTTTATCTAACAAAGGATCTCCTTCTCCGAGCAAGACTTGGTATCCAAGGCTCAAATGAATATCTTAGAGGGAGACATACCTTGAAGAAAGATGAGATCTAACTAATTAAATCTCTTTAGGGAGACGATAGTGTAAATGTATGGATGAGTGGTGTTGTCAAATTTTGATGAATGGAAATAAAGAAAGGTACATAATAACACACATTTATATAATTTTAATTATCTCATAAATAACATATATAATAATTTAATATATCTATATTATTATTCATGTTAATTTAAAATTCAAAATTAATCACATAATTTTGTTGAGGTGGTCTTCCACATAAACATATTAATGACATTACCATTTTACAAAAGATGAGAAAACGACATAAAATGGGCATAATATAAAAATGGAAACAACTATTTATAGTCATTATACATATTATATCATATTAATATGGTTATGGATAATTTTGAGGAGGTTTATAAAGAAATAACTAAGATAATAATTGGAAAGAACATATGGATATTCTTCATATATTCTCCATAAAAAAACCATATGGATTCTTGGATTGGTATTTGGGAAGAATAATAAGGAAAAATAATTGATAAATATATTGGGAGGGTATTTTTTAAATAATGTCTAATATAAAGGGATCAAGTTTTGTGAATAAAAGAATAGACGAGATACCATTTTATATGTTAGGGGTGTGGAACACTTTTAATTATTTAGAATGTTATAATATAATAATATCAGTATCATAGGAATGTTCCTCTATATTGGATCATGTTGAAAGATTAAATGACATATGATAGATATAAAACTACACACAAGGATTTAGATATTTATTTATGTCATTTAAACCATGGTCGATTTATTTAAAGCCTTCGTTAACCCTTTTATGCTTTTCTGAAGTAAGGAAATTTTAACTTAGTTTCTATTCATAATTAACAAAAAAAATTATACTCATTAATATTTTTGGAAATAATTATTCTAAATATATAAATAATTTTACACAATATATCTTTTATAAGTATAATTAATTTATTTAAAAATAAGTAAGAAAAACACAACTAAAACCATTTTTAGAAATATGAATTTATAGAATATAAAAGAAATTTTTTATTTTCTCAAGACTATTAAAAACCATTAGATGAATGATGGTATATATTATTGAATATATAATCAAATAAATTTATTTAAACAATTATTTAATATGGATTAATTGAATATATCATGATAAAATACATTGTGCACAATGAGAATTATTTTCTAAAAATAATTTTTTTTACATTCATATGATTTTTTGTTTATTTCAATTAAATTTACAAATAATGTATGAATTATTATTCATTTAAAAACATTAAATACTAGTAAATTTAATCATAATTATAGTAAATTGGTGACCAATATTCATAAAATATATATAAATATAGAAAATTGAAATATTGATCTTATAATATAGATTGAAATTATTTATAAGAATTAAAAAGTAGAAGATTTTTTTATTGAAGTTAGATAGACATATTTCATTAAGGAAAAATTTATAAATACATTTTGAAATTTCTTTAATCCTATAAAATTATTGTAATCCATATTCTAGGTGATGATAAAGAAATTTGGAAAAAGTAATTCAACTATATATCACATTACTTTGAATCTCAGTATTGTTTGTAAAACAATATATCATACACCTAAAATTTATCTAAAGATAAATATATATCCAAAATTATAATGGTTTTATGTTATAACTCCATTAATTTTTTTACAATAATAATTTTATAACTCTAATACAAAAATCGATTGAAATTTCTTTCACATGACATCCTTAGTTTCGAACATTGCTTCCATAAATTTATGATTTCTCCAATCAACTGTAACCAGGTGAGTAGTCTTGTGCCATAGAACTTTATCCTTAAATTCCAAGATTTCCACTGGTTATCCATCATAATATGGATCATACTTTTACATTATAACCTTTTATTTAATTATAATATAAGAATTTGTTTTCACCTCTTAAAAAGTGATGCATGAAACATAACATGATCAAGAAAAGGGTTCGATGGATGAACCAACCGATAAGATTTCATCTCTATATGATCAAGAATCTCAAAGAGTATGATATATATAGTGATATACAATGGATTATTTCCTAGTCTCATAACCTTCTTCCATGGAGATATTCATAGGAAAAAATAGTCACCAACTTTCATGTCATGATCTCATCGAAGAATGTAAACACAACTCATCTATTGTATTTATGTTGACCTAATGTGACACTGAATGGATATAAACATTAATTCAAATACCTTAAATATATCATGTCTAATAACTATATTTCTCATACTCCATCAATATTATTTTGAGTTCTAAACTTCATACCATAATAATCATTATAAGGGTAGATATAAATGCTCGAGTGAAAGATATTTTATAATAAAACTATACTAGAGTAAGGTGTTGATACCAATCAACTTTGAAATCCATAAAAAAAGAATCAAAATATATTCTAGGGGATTAACGGTCCTCTAAGACTGACCATATATATAAGGATGAAATTTAGTAAAAAAATTAGTTATATATTCAATGATTTTTTGGAGGCTTCTCCAGAATTTTAAGGTAATCCTTGTATCTTGATTAGATACGATTGAGAGTGTTACTCATTGATATTTTAGATGTTCCTTAATGTATAACTTGAAAATATGATCAAGAGAGAATTATTTTCTAATAGAAAAAATGTATAGAATTTTTAAGGGTATTAACTTGAACCAAAATATAATAATGGACTTTTTATATTTTAGGGAGTCCATTGATAAATTCTATGGTGATTTTATCAAATTTTAATTATTGTATTTGTTATGGTTGAAAAATACCCTTATACTTATATCATATAGTATTAATATGTTGAAAAAAATGCATCTATACATATACATTCCAATATCGATTTTCATGTTATCCCATAAAAAACACTACTTCATATCTCTATCCATATTAAAACATCCAAGATGAATAGAGAATGATGTACTCTAAGTCTCACACAATAACTCTATCAAATATGGTATTTAAAGGACAAGTTCTTGTTTCCTAAACTATATCATGAAATAATAATCATGTTTGACATAAGTAACATTCCACACCATCTTCTATAGGTAAACATTTTTATTCTTAAATTCATTAACCCTCACATGGATGGATGGATGAAATTTTATTTTAGAAATACATTATATTTACCCTTTCCTTAGGATTTCCACATATATAATAAAAAATATAAAAATAATTATATCTCTTTTAGTCCTTATTATGGAAATACTAACATGATCATTTTCATATATATCATCAACCACCTTGTTCACCATTATAGGGTGGTAATGTATATAGTAGTTAAAATATTTATTCCCCTCAAAACAATAACATTAATTTATAATAAAATATTTTTGTGTGAATATATACTTCATGCTTTTATGATATATATATATATATATATATATATCACACCCATAACCATATAACAAATTTTTCCATATCATAAATGAAAAAATTACCACTTCCAGTTCAAAATCCTGAGTATGTAATTTTTCTCAAGGAATTTCTATTTGTGTGAGGTTTATTATATAACCATTTCATTCTATAGGAGAACACATATCATTCCCTTTATTTATGCATTAGTATAGACCATAAACCCGTTTCTACTATAGGAAGTGAGATCATATACTTACTAATAAACCTCCCCCTCAATTCTCTAAAATTTCCATCACATTAATCTATCCCAGGGAACTTGAAAGCCTTCCAAATACATATAGTTAGAGTATTTTATCTCATATAGAAATTTCATACAAAGAGTCAGTAGAATCAATAAAATCGAAGAAATGTGTGGATCTTGATCACCATGGTTGATCTAGGACATTTTCCAATAACATAAATATTTTAAGGATCCACCAATATACCCTCACAAGGGACTATATGACCCAAGAATGGAATGTTATATTGAGGAAATTAACACTTGGTAAAATTTTCCTATAGTTTATCATTACATTGAGTTTTCAACATATTCCTTAAATGTTCTTTGTCCACATCCTTACTCTTTTAATATATATAAATACCATTTATAAATACTTAAAAATGCTAATCTTGATAATCTACAAAGACTGTATTAATTAGATCTATGAAGTTAATGGGGGTAATGTATATTCCATAATGACAACACAATATAATCATAATTTCCATACCCCATTGGAATGATTTCCATGGGTATATCCTCCTTGAACCTCAATAGATGTTATATATAATGTAGTTAAATCTTCTAAAATTATTGAACTCCATATATTTGATCATATTATTCCTTAATATATTGTAGATGATACTTCTTCCTTAGAGTGGTCATGTCATGTTCATCAAAATCAATGCAATTATGCATTGAATAATCTTTATTCATAAAAAAATTAAAATATTCACCCCATGATGATGAAATAAGGCTTCTGAATCCCATTTATAGATTATCCAATTGTTTTTTCTTCAATTCCTATATCTCAATTAGGCATATTTTACACAGAGACTTTGAAATTGTTTTAGCACTGTGTATTTGTTCTATTGAAATCTCAACAAAATATTTACAGTGAAGAGTCAACAAGTATTTAGGAAATGCATCAAAATATTCTTAAATAGACATATCATCATTGTTGACTTTCAACCAAATATATTATATTAATAACCCTCTTAAATCAGTATTATGACCCATATAATGTAAGTAATTTAAATTGGATGGTCATGTTCATCGTCACACATATAGGTGATCATAGGTTGATTCAGAATATCCAATTCCACTTCTATTATTTTAAAATTAATTTGGGATCTATATAAGTAGATCTAATCCATGCCCAATATCACATATAATATGGATATAGATAGAATAATAATATTTTCATGAGTCATATTCGTAAACATTCTACCAGAGAGGATGTATAGACTTGAGATCATAATACCATTAAGGTTTTTCATTTCTAAATAATCATCTTAACATTGATGTGATGATGTGATACTATTAACAAATTATTTTTCAATAAATGAATCGGTAGAATCTAAACCAAATAAAACATTCATAGTTCCTCAATGGATGATAAATTTCTTTTAGACAACATCATTTATACGTACAAGTTCAGTGGTTGATATTTCATAATACTTTTCCTTTTAAATTTTAATTCAGAGGTTTATGAGTCATATTATCCACATAAAACATTAGATTAGATCATTTATTTTCATAATTATTAAGATATTTACATCAAAATCACTAAATAATATCATGTTGATTTTTTTGAATCTTATTATCCTCTCTTGTAATGATTGGACCATTCTTATCCTCTATACAATCAAATTCATAATAACTATTCTTCCTATACTTGAGACATCATATCATTCCATTTAGATAAATACCCGAGTACTTCATCCCACAATTTTGTCATGTTGGTGGTTTATACATTATCCCTCCATGTGATATACCATTTTATTTCTCAAGTAAAACCATATTTTTTTTTGTCAATATATGTATTAGAATGATTTTTTTATACATCCATTTACAACTTGAATTCACCTGGAATTATCTATTATTATCCACCAAATTATCTTATAGATAATTCCTTTTAAGAAAATATTTTCAATCCACTAAAAATTAAATCAATATTTCTTCATTTAATCATAATTAAACAATATATATAAATTTTTAGTCTTTTAATTTATTTTGATACATCATGATGGAATCATCTAGAATGTCCCTATCCATTTTAGTATAATTTTTTTGAGGAAGTTATTTATTGAGACATACTATATTAAACTCCTCTCATTTAGTGTAATTTATTTCACACTCTGAAGTCATATACTTGATAATATTAAACCATTTATTGGATTTTATTCTAAGTGATATACTGCTAAAACATATTTCTCATTGTCCAAGCATAAGAGAATGGAAAATATATTTCCCATCGCATTGATCTATTTCATGATAATTAGTGAATCAGATGATCCTAAATGCAAGGTTAATGTTTTTTCATAAAATTACAACTACCCTGCCACTACTTGGTTAACTCTAAATTCTAATAGGATTCACATCATTATTCATTAATCTAAAGAGTTTGGAAAGTATTACCATTTGTTTTTATTTTCCAATCCCAAGCCATTGGGTGGATAATAAGGACAGTTCTTAGGTAATCCATTGCATTCATTAATAACATGATTACTAATAGTTCAGGATGTTGAATAAAACTAAAAATAATAACCTAAGAGTTTCAGAAATAATAATATGTGTGAGTAGTTATATATTAATAAAATCAAACATGTGATATCCTAAATTATAACACCATCTTATAAAACCATAACAACTAATGTCTATCCTAATGGTTTTCACCAATCTTATGGAATCTTAATAACTAAAAATTAATGAACCCTACTTTAATAGAAAATATAGTTCCCTATGAATTTCTGAAAAAAATATAACATATTTTTAGAAAAATATTAAATGCATACCATAATAATAAAATCCTGAGGTTCTTAAAGGTTTAATTACTTTAGAGAATATATTTGTAGACAACATATTTTCTTGAAATATATTTGACATATCTGATAACATTATTAACATATATAACCCTTATAAGATTACCATTCATAATATAGTTCTTTATAAATTGGGAAAAGTTGAAACCTAATAAGGGATGGGGTAAAATAACCAGTAAGGGTAAACATGGGAGATATATATTAATTATCTTATGTGAAAACAATATAAACACAAGGGTATGCGAACACGAGCCTATTTTACAAAAATAAAACAAAACTATTCATGTTCATTAATCATGAGTCTTGGAAGATGGATTCTATCCCAATATAAGACATTCATAGAATCATAAATCCAAAATCATTATCTATAGATACTAATATGAGATTTTATATCATGATTTTGAAAAAACAACAATCATATGATATCATAGTTTTGTGAAATGTATAAATACCAATTAGACCACCCATCACAAAATTTAAATGCTACCAAGTCCCCTTATAAAATTTGTAGACATGAAATAACTTCCCCAAATAAAATTATGAATATTTCCTTATTAGAACAAGTCCACAATTAATTTGATGAACAAAAAATGAAGTTTACACATGACATAATTATATCATAATCTATAATGGTTTAACCAATTAAGTGGTAGTTTTAAAAATAAATTTCCATGAATCACATAATGAAAACCGTACATTATTTTTCCACATGATCATAAAAAATTAATAATTGAATAAACAATGGAAATGAAACAGGTCTCATAAGGATGTCATCACAACATTTTTAACCCAAGGTAAAAAATGGGCTTCTAAGAATCATCCTTAAAACAATATCACAATAATAAATAAATATATATAAAGTTGATAGTTTAAAATTTTAATCTCCCAAGTGAAGCTTAAAAATCACTCAAGGATGTTGAAATTGAGGGAAAAGAATTTTAATAGCGATTTTGAATAACTCTTAAAAAATGGAAAACATCCTTTTTAGGTAACTTGAAAAGAAATATCAAAGTATTGAAAAATATATTTCATTGAAATTTTCCATTGAATATTTTAATATAATTTTCAATGAATGTAATGGTCACGATGGTTGGAAAATATGTTCATTTTATAAATGTTAAAATAGAATATTCTTCCAACACCTTTATAAAAAATTAAATGCTAGTCATGCATCATATATTTGAAAATATTCCATTTAATCATCATAATAGAAAACAATATTTTTAAAAATAATATTTTATAGTTACTTATGAATAGATAAAAACATTCACAAAATATCTTTAATAATATGGATATGGAAGAAAAGTTTTGTCAACTATAATGGAAAGAAGGTCAGTTTTTATTATTATCGGTTTCTCAATAATTTTAAGTACTGGTGAAAGGAAAATGATATTAATACCTGAAAATTTTAGTAATAATAAGAGGATAATAAAATATATGGGTCTTAAACGATATATATAATATAATTTATCTCAATGGAATTTAAATATAGATAATCTCAATGTATGTGATGGTAAAATAACCCTTACCTTAGGTCCTTCTTTTCATCATATTAATTAAAAACATCTATTTAATAAACATATATTTAATATTAAACTATTATGGAAGATTATTCATATATGGAAAACTATTTATCACACCCTTATAATTTATAATTACCTTGTTCGAAATAGTTCTTCATTAAAATTGATATTTTTGGGAAAATTTGTTTGTTTTACATAAATTTTTTAGTTTGAAGGATGTAGTACTCTAATATTTTTCATGGTACAATTATATAAAATATATTGATAATTATATATGTTCATGTTTATACATTTTATATAGTTAATAACTATTCATATAATGTGGTGATGAAAACTGCAGTACATCACCTCATGTAAATGGTTATCTAAACATTCAGATTGGTCATGTTTTCACTTTTTGATGGATAAAATGAAAAAAGGGTAAATAATAAATCACATTTAAAAAATATTAATTTTATTACAATTTTATAATATATTCTTTTATTATCTCCATTTTAAAATCCATGCAAATATAAAATGAATAAAATCACATTGCTTGGTGGAGGTAGTAGTCCACACGTATACCCAAACGAAATTATCATTTTACAATAGATGATAAAGATATATAAATTGGTTATATAATTTAAAAAAAATGTCTCATTATAGTAAATATATTTATTCCATCATGTTATGATGGTTATATAACAATTTTATATATTTTAATGAGAATGTAACATGAAAAGGATCTGTAACATCATATACCTATTCTTCGGGTATCGACATTTGAAAAGCTCTATAGGAATTATTGGATTGGTCTTTTGGATAAAAAAATATTAAAGTCATATATAAGGATGTGGGGAGAGTAATTTAGTAGATAGCGGTTGATGTGGTGTGGAGAAGAGAGGAAGGGAGGTGGCCTTAAACAAGTTTGGGGACTTAATGACTTATAATTATTAAAAATATTAAAATATAATAAATTCACTATTTTATGAATGATTATCAAACTAGATTAAAATATAATATTGGATGATATAAGATATAATTAAATTTATATAATTTTACTTATAAGTTTTTTTATTTCATTTTATCTTTAATATCGTTTAGTCAACCCATCCTTAACCCTTTTATCCTTTATTATTGAAATCAAATTTTACCTCAGTTAATATGATTGTAATGGAAATAAATTAAATTAGACTAAATATAAAAATTTTACAAGATAATTAAAATTATGGAATCCATTTTATTAGATTAAATTTTTTATTTTTGGAATACTTTAATTTAAAAATAACTACACAAAACAAAATGAAATCTATGTTAAGAAAATAAATTTTAAGCATAAAACTGAATTCATTGTCATTTCATTCCTTGTAATTACCACTACGTAAATGTTTATATATTTTAATGAAATTATATATATATATATATATTGTGAAAATCATTAATCAATTATGATTGATTTAATTTATCCAAATAAAAATCATTTTACAAAAAATTATTATAAAAACATCTTTATACTATCAAACGATTTTATATATATATTTTTATCCACTAGATTATCAGTATATAAGTAATTAATAAAAATTTCAAGTAAAATAATAATATATTTAATCAAAATATATCTTTTTTATTTATTATAACACCAGAATATATAGAAAAATAACATAATATGAAAATTTTATCTTTTGATATAAAATAATATTATTTTTATCATTTTAAATTGGGTGTTTACTTCCTAAGAATTAATCAATATTATATTATTATAGAAAAGTTACATATATCATTGATTATATATTCCAATTAATACCCTACAGTCCAAGGGCTAGGCAATAAAATTCGTATTTAATAATAATGTTTCAATAGTATATCATGGTTTGTTCAATCACGATGTTAAGTGTAAGGAAATCTATCAGACACATAAAATTCATTGAAAGAGATATATAACATAAAATAATGCAGTTCTGGAGATAAAAAACATTGAGTGATGTTCATCACAGGTGAGTTAATTAATTAATTTAATTAGATTAATTAATTAATTAGATAATGGTATTATTATGGTGATTCCCTATGGGGAATCCAATATTTTTTATTTTAATTAAATCTCTTTAGAGATAGACATTATTTACATTAGAATAATCATAAAAGTATGGAGAGAGGAAAATATTGATTAGGAGTGTATGATATGATGATGATGAAAGAAACCAATTTTTAACATAGAATTAAAGTGATGATTGGTTGCTATCGAGGTATGCCTTTTTTCTTCACATTACTCCATTCATCAAATGATTTGTTTTTGAATATATTTTTTGAATATATTTTATATTATTACTCTATTTAAATGTGGTTTAATTATTTATCCATCAATAATTTTTCCTATGTTCACTTAATTTCAATATTTAAATTCGTTAACATAATGTCATGGAATTCCTTAGTTTTGATGGTATAATCTCTCAAATTATTTTTAGTTGACTGAATTCATCAATGAATAATTGAATAAAGAGTTTTGAAAATATTCCCTCTCATAATCCTCTCCATACCTACTTCTATACAATTTATTTTTATACGTTATTGTCTCTAATAATCTCTTTTTCATATGGATATTGTACTATGGACATTAGGGGTGTCCCGATGTAGGGATATGGAATGAGAATGAAGATGGTGTAAGATGTTAGATATGGAGGCTATCCATGGAGAGAGGATATGGTGGTGCCAATAATGATAATGGAGGTTATGATATGGTATTTACAAATAGGGAGGAGATCCAATGGCTAGAGGCATGAGTTGTGGTGGTACCGGAAAGGGTGGAGTACGATTCACCAAAGAGAAGGATAGGTTGGATGCGATGAAAAAAATTTCTACAATGAATCCATTCCCAAATGTGGCTACGAATGGGTTGATGATGCAGTGTGTAGAGAAACCTCATGACAAGAATTAATGATTGGCCATCCCTGATGATGAATATAGAGGTACATACCCTCAAAATAAAAAATAATGCATGATATTGGGTGTGGGTCACATTTTCTTCACACTCCCCAAGACATAAAATCTATACATTATTAGTTAGAGGATATCATTCTATATGGTTGGATGTTGGTCCATGCGTGCATGGATGATATCTTGATCTATCTTGATGGTATGGGTCGGGTAATCCCTAATCAAATCCAGGGTGGGATTCCACATTCATGGTGGACATGTAGCATGCCTTGGAACCATGTGATTGTACACTACACCATAGGTGAGATTTTATACTCCCAAAATCCATTCATAAACCCACCCAACATGCATCATGGTGCACCCATGGCATACCATGCTTCCTTCTTCTATCCCCTGTGGGGTGTTTTGATAATTTTATAATTAGGTTTCTAATTTTTTAAAATATGAATCTCATCATTTGTATTCATACACATATATAATAATAATATGAACATTGTAGACATATGTGACTGTTTACATAGTATGATTAGAATATTTAATATTTTTATTTATATGGCTGATAAGAGGGTTCATGCATAATTATCATATCACTCTAATAAATTGTATATAGTTAGGTATTATATTCATATATAGTGGTTATGCAACCCTATATTTTCTAGATAGTTTATATATAGAGTTAGGAATTATTCCCATATACCAAATGTGATAGATTCAATATCATTTATTATAGGCAGGGTATTGTTTCTCCCTATGTACTCAAAGTGTTGGATAGTTTATCTATAAACCTATAGAAAAATATGTAATTGTATCGTCACCCCTAAATATATAGGGAAAAAATCTTCAACCTCATCTTATAGATTGTGTCATATATTACCTCTTTTTACCATAGGTGTGAGAAACTCTATTTTCTAGAAATACTTTTTCAATTTATGGGTCATCTAGCATAGTGTGGATACCCTTTTATAATTGTAGTGAGGTGATGTGTGTTGACCATATACGGGGTTATAATGGTTGGGTTTGATACTCACTTCACTATAAAATACTCAGTGGATATTCATGGCTTCTAAATGGGTTTCTAGGTCGAAGATGAAGATACGATGGTTAATATAAATTGATTTTTCCTTGGTAGACATAATTACCTTAGTGAGTAGAATATTCTCATTTTTTGAATCTCAATAATGATTTGGTAGTTGGAGTGTAGGAGAAAATTTGATATATTGAGACATGATAATCCTTGTATTCTACTATGGTAAAATAATATATGGTATTATTGATTTGAGTGGAGATTCTAGAGGAAGAGTATTGGACATTTTGTAATGTTTTAATTTAACACGACCTATTCTATAGATTTATAAAGTGAGTATTAGAATATTCGCTGTTTTTGATCAAGGAATATCTTGGATATTAAATAAATTTATCATTTTACCTATGAATAGAATGAGGAGGGAATGAATAGATATACACATTAAATATGGCACCAAGATCCAAGGTTTTTCAATAGGAGGGAGTGGCCTTGTAGGTAGCAATTTTGGTTTTGAAGATGGTGGTGAAAGAGAGGAGATCGATATATGATTACTTGATCACTTATAATAAATCACTACATTTAGATAGTTATTATAATGTATATAGTTTTTATGATCAGAGTTATAGGATGATTTATGTGATATATATCTAAATTTTTATTTCAAAAAAGCTATTCATATTATGAATTGTGACCATTAATTAGGACTCTTATATAAAATGGTGTAGGAACAAGATATGATTTCTACATAAAATTTTTATGGGTTATAAATTTTCATAGATCCATTATATAAACCATTTTTATGAAATTATTAGACTGGTTAACTCATAGGTAACTATGCTAGTCGGATACAAGGCCTCAAGCATGCATCCCCAAACAGCAGAAGCTACAAAATAGCAATGAAGGACTAATAATTTTTCTGTGGGGTGACTATAATATATGAATCAGTACTAAATGTAATAAAATAATGAATAAAATAAATATAATTTATAAGGATAATATTTAAATTACGAACATAAACAATAAAGAAAGCACACATTCACCTTTTCTGTCGCATAACTACCAAAAAAGTAAATACAGAAGTACATGGCCATATGAAATTAAATTAATAAAAATAATGAACTAACTTGTATAGGAAATACTAGTGCATAATATGTCTATAACCCCCATTACACATCCTAGACCCTAACAAGTAACAGAAAAAGCACCAGAAAAGTCCTACCTACAGCTATCAGATCTGATCATGTACCATGAAACTTCTCAAAAAGAGTGTGAGTAAAACCTAGTATGTCACCATCAATGGAATCTCATATATTCCCTGTCCTTGATTATAAAACATGAATGTATGTAAATATAAATTAGTGATTCATTAAGGTAGAGGTGAGCCAAAAAATAAAACCTAATTCATAATAGTCTGGATAGACCTGACCATATGAATAACAAAGTAGTAATAGGACCATGTCTATTATCCCAAGAATACAAAATAAACATCATAGGTGAACCAACAGAATGGGTTTGAACATTCCTACATATTGAAAACATGGTCACCAAAGTATTTATCTAAGGTATTGTTTGTGTGGAACTAGAGAGTCATCCCATGGTGATCAACAAAATTTTATATGATCTATAGACGAATCCTTGGGATGAATGGTGAACATAACACTTTAAAAATGGGATCTAACTGAAACTATGAAAAAAATTCAAGCTAATATATTTATATGGTGTATTATAACCTAAGAATATAATCCAAGGAATTCATTTTCCAAGGATATAAATGTTAATATGGGAGATGATCTTATAAATTTAAGTGTTTTGGAGTTTCTTGGTGAATATTCAATGCTATGCTATGACATTCATGAATATAAGACATCGATCAATTCAAGGTCATATTAATCCCTAGAATTCATGTCAATGAATATTGTGATATCCATTAAGTATATGATTTACATTAAAAATTGAAATCCACCAATTTTCGATGGAATCTAAAACCATTAAACCCTATCCACTAACAATATAATGATGTGACTTAAATTTATAAGATCATTAAGAATTAAATGGAAATGAATAAAAGGGAAGAAAACATTATGGATCAAATAAATTTATTTAAAACATTCCCAAGGGATTTCGTAAATTATAAAAACATTTACTTCTATAATCCCATTCTCAATATATCATATTTAATTAACTATATCATAAAATACCAACACTATTTCCAATATTTATATAATCCAAGAAACCAATATAAATAATTCAAAAGTTTTAAGAGATTTTAGAAATGGAATCCAAAGAATAAATGGTATTAGTCATAGGAACCAATAAAGTAATCATATTAAGGATTTTATCAATATTGTTTCACATACTAGGAAGAGTTTTCCAAGGATTCCCCTAAGTTACATATATAATTTGGTTAATTTATTTTTATAAGTACATATAATGAAATTATCTTGGGATTTAGTATTTATTAGTGAGATACTGTGGGCTTAAAAGCATCTAAGTAACCTAAAAAGTTACAATGGTCAATTTATGAGTTCTATTGTTTTTGTGTTATGCTAAACACACCAAATTAGGTGGTAGACATTCAATATAATTTATGGATTTCTTAATTTCCAATAAAAACACACCCTAATGGGGTGTCTGGTTACACCATAGGTATGATCATTATAGAATTATACTCAAAAAACCCCCTAAGATGTGGTTTCATAACATGGGAAGAATAAACTAGGGAGTTACTATGTGTCAATCAAAATATACCTTATGAGGTGGTTTTGGTTAAAAGAAGTAATATTTTCATGGGAATTAAGTATAAACTCACTAAAAAGGGTTTTTTTAGTTTCCGTTTTCAACCTCCAATGGTTTAAGGTAGAGTTGTAGTATATTGTGGTTTGTAATTAGGCATAAAATTAAATGAATTATAAATATTAGAGGAAGTTCAAGGAATTAATAGTTTACATTCCAAATATTATTTTATTAAATGATATTAAATTTAGGGAAAATCATATAGGCCAACCAAATCAAGATTAATATGTTCAATCATCTAGTATCATTCACTTGTTTAGCTCAATTCAAGATATAATGAAAAAACATAAAAACCCTAAAAATATGGGATATTATCCAAAATGGTTTTGAGATAATTTGAAAATGGATGAAATAAGGAAATGATACTAATGGAGTAATAACATTACATTGAATTTATTTATCACCACATAAGATAATTGATTATATCCTTGGATTATGGAAACCCTTCATAGAAAGAGATGAGGAGGGGAAAGGGTAGGAGTGGTGTAGACATGGGATATATTGGAGAGAAATGAGAAATAAAATGAATCAAATGGGTATAAAGGACCTAAGGTAGAAATTGATTTTATTTTAAATAAATAAATAGTTTTTATTAATGGTTTCTCAAAATATACCCCATCCATGCATCCTCTCTATCCATGTAACAACGTATCACATGGGTAATGCACACAAGTTTCTAAACCATGCGGAAACCAAAGAATATTACTCTATATATTCTATAAGGTCACACGATCCACATGAGGCCATCACATGGTTTGATCAAATAGTGCACTTATACAAAATAGGATGTACAGTTAGGTTATATGGTTATCCGTCACCATATTCCCCATGATGCAACTCCAAAACATGAAATTTCAAACATTGGCCCCCGAAATACATACCAAAGAACCCAATAAACCTCCTGAGCCTCAAATGTAACATACCAAGTAATTAATTAATAATAGATATTTTTATCTATGTCTCTCATTTATTAAGATAGTGTTTTAGAGGCTTAAAATGAAAATAAATCAATCTTAAGCATGGAAAACACTAATATTCTTAAAAGATTGTTTTACTGCCTTATGATGGAAAACCCTTTTTAAATCTATCTCTTGACAATTTTATAAACTATTTTTGTCAAAATAAACTTATTCTTTATTATTGGGACATCAAAATTTACTTTGTGTGAATTTTTGGTATTTTTCTAACAATGTTCATTTTTTAATGAATAGTGAAAAATACTGCATGTTACATCAAAACTGCTTTTTAATCTAATTTATTTATATGATTATATTATCTTTTGAATTGGTATTAATGTGTAATATGAATATATTTTTACCATTTAATCCAATGGTGGTCATTGGAATCAATTTCACTTTTAAATTGGATTTAAACTAGTGTCAATCTTTTGATACTTATTGTTTTATAAAAACACGCTATTTGCTCTGACAGCGGGAATTAATTATTAAATTAATTAATGTGACTTATATGTTTTGAATTTTGTAAAATAGACTTCATTTTTGAATTCGTAATATCAAATATAGCTTAGGGTGAATTTTTGGTGATTTTCTGAAAAACATCAATTTTTGATGAATAGTGAAACCACTAAGTGGTACTTATAAAGACTGCTTTTCCGTTTAAATGAAATTTTGCCATCATTGTGTTTTGAATTTCAAAAATCCGACATATATGGTTGTCATTAAAAAGTAAAATATGGTTCAATGAGATTATAATAATTTTGTTGGTGAGTAGTAACTTATTAAGTTCTTAATCGCGATTAGTGGTAATTACTGTAGTTTAAGGTAAAAATAATGCTTTAATAAACTAAGATGAGATTGAAAAATGTCCTACCCTCATTGGTTGTGTCATGGCCGACCCAGAAAAGCCATGGGTCAACTTGGGGACCCCATGGATCCACTTTGGTTGGGAAATGACATAAATTACTTTTTATTTAATGTAAAAGTAAAAATGACACAAACATAATATGTTTTACGAAAACAATTTTTACATGGGGTTATAAAGATCATATTTTTGATTATAAATAGTAATTGGAACGATAAAAATATTTAATACATCATAGTATTTTTTTTATAATTTTTAGACATTAAATAAATTAAATTATTAATGACATAATAATGATGCAGCGATGACATCATTATTTGACGATTTAAATAAAATGGAAAGATAATGTAAAATCTATGAAGTAAACATGTACAAAACCAATTGGATGAGTGTATTTCGAACCCTTATCACCTTATCCACTAATTATATCAATGTGGGACCTTTTAAAACCGAAACACATTTTCAAATAAAGTAATATTCCTTTACTTTCCAAAAGTGCCCCTCCTCTCCTCTTATAAAAGGCCCCCACCTCTAGCTCATTTCACACACTCCTCAAGCCTTTGTCTCGTCCAACCCCTGCCCATTTACTCTATACACATCCCTCTCCTCATCCTAGAGGATTCCCTTTGGGAAGAATCATTTCAAAGGAATCCTTTAGGCTCAAATCAAAAGGAGTTACACTTTTAAAGGTAATTCATTCTCTCATGTTCATTTGTTTTATTTTGATTCTCCAACCCCCTAAACTCTTTTTATTTAATTATTTTGTAACAACACCAGTATCTTCAATATACTAGGATGTTGTTATAAGATTTATTTGAGCTAATCTCTCACACAAATACATCAAATGGTTAAAGAACATACGGTTTCCGTGGATTGCGAAATTCTGCCTCCCGAAACGATGATTGTTCAATACTCATTTAACACCTTCAACGGTGGACATTATGATGTCACTATTTTTATATATGATATATAATATGTTTATGTTTTCCTTAAGCTTATGTTTTTTTCATTTTGGGCATACCTTTATGGTTTCCATTATGGGTAAACACGATATCTTCATTTTAGGAAGTGCGGACTACCACCCCCTGAAAGTGATTTGATTCGTTAATAACATATGTGGGATGTGTAAAGGATAAAGTTAATGATATTATATATGTTATTATACTGGGATTATAATATACTCTTATATAATTATGATTCCATTCCAGAAATACGAAATAGAAATGGAAGTAGCGTTCATGCGTACGTACGGCTTACCGTCTCCATGAACGGTGCATTTCATTTCTTACCTCTAAATGTGATGCAATATTATAAATACATGTATATGATGAATATATATGATATATATGTTATCCAAATCATTAATATCATTCTGTATATAATGAACCTCTGACCAAATTAACAACATGTAAGTGTAAGAATTCTATTTTTGACTTAAGAACCAAATACTGACAAAATGAACACTATTAACTTAAATGATTACATGATGTACATAACATGGTATAAAAGGAATAATGAACTTGAAAAAGGTTCATAAGCAAGTAGATATTAACTCATGTTTATTATTCAGGATGTTAAGGAACGGTCGGGTCAAGTCGGATACGAGGTATGGGACTTCGTCTCAATCTCCTTTCGTTGAGGCATATTTTATTTTATACACAACTTTCTTTTATGTGGTGTATAAACCCCTTTGACTTATACGTTTATTCAAAAGGAATCTTTTTTATACGAAGCGTTTACTAAATGATAAAAGTGAATGTTTTTGTCGTACGTATGCGGCGACAACGACTTCTCCACCTTCGTGACCGTTATTTGAGTTTCAGCTTCCTCTACAAGCCATACCTTCTTTTTAAATGAAAAATAAACACCATGTTTTACTTTTCTTTTATTTTGGTATTGAAAATTGTTTTCAAAATGTTTTTTGTGTTGTATTGATATCTTGTGATTGAAATGTGGAAATTTTATGTTTCCTTTATGCATGTTTTATGTGATACGATTATGTTATGGTTCTTGGGCATTATTATGAAGATGGGTGGTTCCGTGATAAACCAAGGGCGAGTGAGCCCGATATAGCTCTCCAATGCATTGGGTAACGCCAAGGAGTGAAACTTTATGGTTTATCCGAAGAGATTTTAGGGAATATACTGTGATGGATATTCCAAACGTAACCACGAGGGTTACTCCCTACGTAAGAATGTTATGAATGCCTCAAGTTACCTTTATGTCTTATGATTTCTACGATTTATTCATGATTTTATGAGGTATGTTAAAGTGCCTATGTTTTATGGGTAAAGTATGATTTCATTCTTATGTATATATGAACTCATGTTTCCTTTCCAGGTTTTTATAACCCATACTAAGCTTTTTATGCTCATCCCAAGTTTTTTTGAAATGTTTTTCACAGGTCAAGGGAAAGGTACATGATATGATGATAGTGTCAAGGAAGTTTCAAGAAATAATCCATGTTTTATTTGAAATGTGTTTCCATTGATGGGAATGAAGAATACTATCTTTATGTAACCACTTTGTTTATATGTGGAAGGTAATGCAAGTTTTATGATCTAATTCTCTAAAACTCTAAACCTGAAAAGATCCTCAATGTGTAATCTTGTAATAACTCAAGATTAAGTAAGGTTTAAGGCTGGGGCCTTATAGTTGTTATCAAAGGTCAGTTTAGATAACTTTAGGAGTTAGAATTCTATTAAATGATTATCCAAAAAAAATTTCTTTGAAATGATATAGCATTTGAAGATTACCATGTTGCTTCATCTAAGACATGTTTGTTCAGAATGGTTTTCCGCATAGGAAACAGGGAAGTAGTGCTAGGAAGGCATACAGAAGGAAATAACCTTCCGAATCAGCATCCAGAAATGGTTGGAATTGGAACTGAACAGTTTGTTGCAGTAAGGGCGCAGTTGACTCAAGCGATAAATGGTGGTGGTATCCATGCACGAGATCAGCCAGATCAACCGCAGAGGAACATGTCAGTGGTGGAACATTTCATGAGGCAACATCCACCATCATTCAGAGGATCATCTGACCCTATGCTCGCTGAAGGGTGGATTAAATCACTGGAGATGATTTTTGATGTAATGGGGTGTTCAGAAAATCAAAAGGTTAGTCTTGCTATTTACCGTTTGGAGGGTGAATCAAATCAGTGGTGGTCTATGGTTAAAAATATCAGGGTCGCCGATGAGATTGATGCTCTTGACTGGGATGAATTCAAAGTTATGTTTCTTGAGAAGTATTTTCATAAGGCTGTTCGACTTAGGATGGAAAAGAAATTCTTGGAATTGAGGCAAGAAGAAGACTCAGTGGCTGCCTATGAAGAATGGTTCACTCGATTGGCAAGGTATGCTCCAAATTTTATCTGAGACCTTGATATTAAAATCAATCATTTTTACTCAGGATTAAAGCCAAAATATCGAAGGGAATTAGCTTCTCGTGAGTTTAAAAGTTATGAAAAGCTTGTTCGATGTGATGAGAAGGTGGAAATGGAGTTTGCCGATGACCAAGTGTTCTATAAAAACCAGAAGAAGAAGAGACCGAGGTGGTAGGAGAAAGGTAAGAATTCGTCAAAATAGTATGATGGTAAGAGAACTAAGTTTCCAGTTTGTGATAAATGTGGCAAAAGGCATGCTGGGGAATGTCTTATTAATTCTGGAAAGTGCTACCGATGTGGTAAGATGGGACATAAGGAACGTTATTGCACTGAAAAGGATCAAGGTGAAGGTAAGAACAAATTTGATTTACAGTTAGTGAAATGTTATAAGTGCAATGAGATGGGTCACTATGCAAACAAGTGTCCAACAATGAGCTTGAGTGATGGGAAGCAGTTAGACTACAAGCAGAAAGGGGTGGTGAAATCCTTTGCATCTACTTTAGCAGATGTCGGGCCATCAAATGAAGTTGTATCAGGTACTTTGTTTTTTTTTCAGATTATGCCAGTGTGTTGTTTGATTCGGGGTCTACACATTCTTTCATCTCTGAAACCTTTTCTAGTAAAATGGGAATACCATCTCAAGAAATGACTCCTGAAATTTTTGTAAAAACACCTTGGGGAAATGTTGAGGCAAAAAGAATTTATATGAATCTTCCTATCCTTATCTGTGGAAAGATCCTACTTGCAAACCTTATTGTTCTACCTCTAGTAGAGTTTGATGTTATCCTGGGTATGGATTGGCTCTCTATTTACCATGCTAAGATTGACTGTAGAGCTAAAGAAGTTTCTTTTCAGAAAGACTTTCAGTTTGATTATAGGAATGAACCCTTACTTTTGATAACATATCAAGAGGCCGAGAAACTTGTAAAAGATGGAAATGAATGTTACCTTGCACTCGTCGTTGAAAATAAAGGAATTGTTCAGATTAATGATGTGCCAGTGGTAAATGAGTATCCTGATGTTTTTCCTGATTAGTTGCCTGGAATAATACCAGATCGGGAAGTTGAGTTTACTGTTGACTTAGTTCCTGATGCTAAGACAATTTTAAAACCCCCTTATCGAATGGCACAAATTGAACTTTTATAGTTGAAGGAGCAATTGGAAGATTTATTAGAGAAAGGTTTCATTAGACCTAGCACATCACCATGGGGTGCTCTTGTTTTATTTGTTAAAAAGAAAGATGGTTCTATGAGACTTTGCATTGATTATAAAGCCTTGAATAATATCACTGTTAAGAACAAATATCCCTTGCCTCATATCGATGATTTGTTTGATCAGCTCCAGGGAGCTCAGTTTTTTTTCAAAGATTGACCTGAGATCGGGGTACCATCAGCTGAAGGTAAAGGAGGCAGATATTCCGAAGACCGCGTTCCGTACGAGATATGGCCATTATGAATTTGTAGTAATGCCTTTTGGGCTAACCAATGCACCTGCTGTATTCATGGACTTAATGAATAGAATTTTCCATGAGTTCTTGGATAAGTTTGTGGTGGTTTTCATTGATGATATTTTCGTGTTTTCTAAAATTAAAGAGGAGCATGGAAGACATTTAAGGGTTATCTTGCAAACCTTAAAAGAAAAGGAACTGTATGGGAAATTCAGCAAGTGTGGGTTTTGGTTGCAACAAATTTCTTTCCTTGGTCACATTGTTTCTAAAGATGGAATAACTGTTGATCCTGCAAAAACAAAAGTTGTGGAAGAATGGCCAAGACCCACAAATGTAACCGAGATTTGTAGCTTCCTTGGTTTGGCGGGATATTACCGAAGGTTTGTTAGAAATTTTTCACGGTTATCTAGTCCAATGACTAAGCTAACTCGGAAGGGTGTTAAGTTTATCTGGACAAAAGAATGTGATGATTGTTTTCAGGAATTGAAAAGAAGATTGGTGAATGCTCCAGTTTTGGCACTACCTTCCTGGAATGGTGAGTTTGTTATATACAGTGATGCTTCATGGAATGGACTTGGTTGCGTCCTAATGCAGAATGATCAGGTAATTGCTTATGCTTCACGACAGTTGAAAACTCATGAGGTAAATTACCCTACACATGATTTGGAATTAGCTGCTGTTTTTTTGCTTTAAAAATTTGGAGGGATCATTTGTATGGAGTAAAGTGTGAAATATATACCGATCACAAATTTTTAAAGTATATATTCACTCAGAAAGAGTTAAACATGAGACAGAGGAGATGGATAGAATTAATCAAGGATTATGATTGTACAATTCATTACCATCCGGGAAAAGCAAATAAAGTGGCTGATGCTTTGAGTCGAAAAAGTAATGATTCATTAACAATGTTGCGTTTGGAACGTGATCCTTTGGTTAAGGATTTGATGAACTTTGGAAAAGAAGTTGTTGGTGCAGGTAGTCCTTCTGTTTTGTTTCAGGTATCAGTGAGATCTTCTCTATCAGATAGAATCAAGCAAGCACAGAAGCAAGACAGTGAGTTTCAGAAAAAGGTTGAGTTGGTTCAGAGAGGTAAGTTGCCTGAATTCAACATTGATAATGATTGTGTTTTGAGATTTGGGTAGAGATTGTGTGTGCCTTGTGATTCATAGTTGAAGAGAGAGTTGTTATGTGAAGCTCATAGTTCTCCGTTTTCAGTTCATCCGGGCAGTACTAAGATGTATAGAGATCTGCGGGAGTATTACTGGTGGTATGGAATGAAAAGAGACATTACTGATTTTACTGTGAAGTTTTTGACATGTCAACAGGTTAAAGCAGAGCGGCAGTTACCGAAAGGGATGCTTCAGCCTTTACCAGTGCCAGAGTGGGAATGGGAGAATATATCCATTGACTTTGTTGTTGGATTACCAAAGACATCTCGAGGTAATAATGCAATCTGGGTTATTGTTGACTGCTTGACCAAATCTGCTCATTTCCTTGCTATACAAGATACTTTCTCTCTTGATCAACTTTCCCGTTTGTATCTTACAGAAATATTCAGGTTACATGGAGTTCCTCTCTCCATTGTATCGGATCATGATCCTAGGTTTACTTCTAACATTTGGAAAGGCCGTCAGAAGTCGTTGGGTACTGAATTAAATTTTAGTACATCTTTTCATCCTCAATCAGATGGGCAGTCAGAACGAACAATTCAGACATTGGAGGATATTCTACGAGCTTGTTCTATGGATTATCAGGGAAGTTGGGACCAACATCTTTCTTTGGTTGAATTTTCATATAATAACAGTTTTCATTCCAGTATACAGATGGCACCATTTCAGGAATTATATGGGAAGTAGTGTCGAACTCCAGCTTTCTGGGATGAAGTGGGTGAAAGGAAGTTGATGGGACCAAAATTGGTAGAAGAGATGGCAGAAAAAGTTCAGCTGATTCAGAAACAAATGAGAACAGCTCAGAGCAGGCAGAAGAGTTATGCGGATAACCGAAGGAAGAATCTATCTTTTGAGGTAGGTGATCATGTTTTTCTCAAGGTTTCTCCTTGGAAAAGTGTGATGAGATTTGGTAAGAAAGGAAAGTTGAGTCCAAGGTTCGTTCGAACATACGAAATTCTGGAGAGAGTTTGATTAGTTGCATACCGAGTGGCTTTACCTCCGAGTTTATCTCAGGTACACAATGTTTTTCACGTTTCGATGTTGAGAAAGTATATGCCAGATCCATCTCATGTTTTGAGCCCAGAGGTAGTTCAGCTGGAAGAGAACCTATCTTATGAGGAACAACCGGTCCAGATTCTTGACCACAGGGAGAAAGTGTTACAGAATAAAGTGATTCACCAGGTAAAGGTTTTGTGGAAAAACCACATGATTGAAGAGGCAACATGGGAATATGAAAATGCAATGAGGGATAAGTACCCCCATTTATTCGATAAGTAAATAAATTGCGGGGACACAATTTTATAAAGGAGGGAAGGATGTAACATCCCAAGTAAGTAATGAATAATAGATATTTTTATCTATGTTTATTAATGATTAAGATAGTGTTTTAGAGGCTAAAAATGAAAATAAATCCAATCTTAAGCATGAAATACACTAATATTCTTAAAACATTGTTTTAATGCCTTATGATGGAAAACCCTTTTTAAATATATCTTTTGAAAATTTTATAAACTATGTTTGTCAAAATAAACTTATTCTTTATGATTGGGACATCAAAATTTACTTTGTGTGAATTTTTGGTATTTTTCTAACAATGTTCATTTTTTAATGAATAGTGAAAAACACTACATGTTACATCAAATCTGCTTTTTAATCTAATTTATTTATATGATTAGATTATCTTTTGAATTGGTATTAATGTGTAATATGAATATATTTTTACCATTTAATCCAATGGTGGTCATTGGAATCAATTTCACTTTGAAATTGGACTTAAACTAGTGTCAATCTTTTGATACTTATTGTTTCATAAAAACACGCTATTTGATCTGACAGTGGGAATTAATTATTAAATTAATTAATGTGACTTATATGTTTTGAATTTTGTAAAATAGACTTCATTTTTGAATTTGTAATATCAAATATAGCTTAGGGTGAATTTTTGGTAATTTTCTGAAAAACTTCAATTTTTGATGAATAGTGAAACCACTAAGTGGTACTTATAAAGACTGATTTTCCATTTAAATGAAATTTTGCCATCATTGTGTTTTGAATTTCAAAAATCCGACATACATGGTTGTAATTAAGAAGTAAAATGTGGTTCAATGAGATTATAATAATTTTTTGGTGAATAGTAACTTATTAAGTTCTTAATCGCGATTAGTGGTAATTAGTGTAGTTTAAGGTAAAAATAATTCTTTAATAAAATACGATGAGCATGAAACATGTACTACCCTCATTGGTTGTGTCATGGAAGACTAAGACAAGCCATGGGTCAACTTTGGGACCCCATGGATCCACTTTGGTTGGGAAATGACATAAATTACTTTTTATTTAATGTAAAAGTAAAAATGACACAAACATAATATCTTTTACAAAAACAATTTTTACATGGGGTTATAAAGATCCGATTTTTGATTATAAATAGTAATTGGAAAGATAAAAAGATTTCCGACATCATAGTATTTTCTGTATAATTTTTAGACATTAAATAAATTAAATTATTTATGACATAATAATGATGCAGCGATGACATCATTATTTGACGATTTAAATAAAATGGAAAGATAATGTAAAATATATGAACTACACATGTAAAAAACCAATTGGATGAGTGTATTTCGAACCCTTATCACCTTATCAACGAATTATATCAATGTGGGACCTTTTGAAACCGAAAAAAATATTCAAATAAAGTAATATTCCTTTACTTTCCAAAAATGCCCCTCCTCTCCTCTTATAAAAGGCCCCCACCTCTACCTCATTTCACACACTCCTCAAGCCTTTGGCTCGGCCAAACCCTGCACATTTACTCTCTCCACATCCATCTACTCATCCTAGAGGATTACTTTTTGGCAGAATCCTTTCAAAGGAAGCCTTTAGGCTCAAATCAATAGGAGTTACTCTTTTAAAGGTAATTCATTCTCTCATGTTCATTTGTTTTATTTTGCTTCTCCAACCCCCTAAAATCTTTTTATTTACTTCTTTTGTAACAACACCAGTATCTTCAATATACTAGGATGTTGTAATAAGATTTATTTGAGCTACACTCTCACACAACTACATCAAATGGTTAAAGAATATACGGTTTCCGTGGATGGCGAAATTCTGCCTCCCGAAACGATGATTGTTCAATACTCATTTAACACCTTCAAAGGTGGCCATTATGATGTAACTATTTTTATATATGATATATAATATGTTTATGTTTTCCTTAAGCTTCTGTTTTTTTCATTTTGGGCATACCTTTATGGTTTCCATTATGGGTAAACATGATATCTTCATTTTAGGAAGTGCGGACTACCGCCCCTGAAAGTGATTTGATTCGTTAAAACCATATGTGGGATGTGTAAAGGGTAAAGTTAATGATATTATATATGTTATTATACTGGAATTATAATACACTCTTATATAATTATGATTCTATTCGAGAAATATGAAATAGAAATGGAAGTAGCGTTCATGCGTACGTACGGCTTACCATCTGCATGAACGATGCATTTCATTTCTTACCTCTAAATGTGATGTAATATTATAAATACATGTATATACTGAATATATATGATATATATGTTATCCAAATCATTAATATCATTCTGTATATAACGAACCTTTGACCAAATTAACAACATGTAAGTGTAAGAAGTCTATTTTTGACTTAAGAACCAAATACCGAAAAAATGAACACTATTAACTTAAATGATTACATGATGTTCATAAAATGGTATAAAAGGAATAATGAACTTGAAAAAGGTTCATAAGCAAGTAGATATTAACTCAAGTTTATTATTCAGGAGATTAAAGAAAGTTCGGGTCAAGTCAGATACGAGGTATGGGACTTCGTCTCAATCTCCTTTTGTTGAGGCATATTTTATTTTATACACAACTTTCTTTTATACGGTGTATAAACCCCTTTGACTTTTACATTTATTCAAAAGGAATATTTTTTATATGAAGTGTTTACTAAATGATAAAAGGGAATTTTTTTGTCGTACGTATGCGGCGACAACGACTTCTCTGCCGTCGTGACCGTTATTTGAGTTTCGACTTCCTCTACAAGCCATACCTTCTTTTTAAAAGAAAAATAAATACCATGTTTTACTTTTCTTTTATTTTGGTATTGAAAATGGTCTTCACAATGTTTTTTGTGTTGTATTGATATCTTGTGATTGAAATGTGGAAATGTTATGTTTCCTTTATGCATGTTTTATGTGATACGATTATGTTATGGTTCTTGGGCATTATTATGAAGACGGGTAGTTCCGTGATAAACTAAGGGCGGGTGAGCCCGATATAGCTCTCCAATGCATTGGGTAACGCGAAGAAGTGAAACGTTAAGGTTTCTCCAAAGAGATTTTAGGGAATATACTGTGATGGGTATTCCAAACGTAACCAAGAGGGTTACTCCCTACGTAAGAATGTTATGAATGCCTCAAGTAACCTTTATGTATTATGATTTCTATGATTTATTCATGATTTTATGAGGTATGTTAAAGTGCCTATGTTTTATGGGTAAAGTATGATTTCATTCTTATGTATATATGAACTCAAGTTTCCTTTCCATGTTTTTATAACCCATACTGAGCTTTTTATGCTCATCCCAAGTTTTTTTGAAATGTTTTTCACAGGTCAAGGGAAAGGTACATGATATGATGATAGTGTCAAGGAAGTGTCAAGAAATAATCCATGTTTTATTTTAAATGTGTTTCCATTGATGGGAATGATGAATACTATCTTTATGTAACCACTTTGTTTATATGTGGAATGTAATGCAAGTTTTATGATCTAATTCTCTAAAACTCTAAACCCGAAAAGATCCTCAATGTGTAATCTTGTAATAACTCAAGATTAATTAAGGTTTAAGGCTGGGGCCTTATGTCAAACTCCATCCAAAACATACCTTTATAGAGAACAAAGGTTCAAAATTCCATTCCAAAACCCTATTTGAGATTTGGACCATCTAATAAATTAAAACTCATGGTTCATATGAAATTTAAACACCCATATCAAAACATGGGATCTTGAAAAATCCACAACATAACACTCGTATTCCCTAAGAATACCTGATGGAAATATAAAACATATCATAACCAATGTCGATTATTTACTACCATGGGATATGTATTCCCTATTAGTTTCAATGGAAAAGGACTCATGGGTTATTGGGGTGTTACTAATCCTCCAGAAATTGATGACTGCCTAGTTTTTTATAATATCATCATCATATTTCTTATACATTTACTAAAAAGAGGTCGATTCTATTATTAATCATACTATATTATATAGAATATAATTAGTGAAGGGTTTCTTCTCAAACTCAAGTTTGGACTGTTTTTACATTGTAGGAAATTGAGAACTTATTCATGTTGGGGTTTTATTTGGGGACATTTTAGCCTCCATAGGAAACCTTAACCATGTATGAGTATATTTAGAGTCCCATATACCTCTATAGTTGTTCCTTATATGTGCCCTTTAGATAAAATATATGATATTAGTTGTTTGAACAGAGACTCTAGAGGAAGAGTAATGGACATTTTGTAATGTTTTAATGTAACATGACATATTCTAGAGACCTTTAAAGTGAGTATTAGAATATTTTAAGTTTGTGTTGAAGGATTATATTGGATACTGGTTAATGTTACCATTTTACCAACGAATAGAAAGAGGAGGTAATTTATAGATATACACATTAAATATGGATCCAAGATCCTAGGTGTTTCAATAGGTGGGTGTGGCCTTGCGGGTAGCAATTTTCGTTTTGAAGGTGGTGGTGAAAGAGAGGACATTGATATATGAATCCTTGATCAAGTCTAATCAATCACCATGTTTAAATAGTTATTTTAATGTTTGGAGTGTAGATGATCAAAGTTATCGGTTGATTCATGTGACATATATCGATATTGTTATTTCAAAAAAGTTGTTCACATTATGATTTATGAATATTTATTAGGACTCTCAGATTAGATGGTGTATGCACAAGATATGATTTATACATTAAATGTTTATAGGTTATGATAGATCCACTAAATACACCATTTGTATGAAATTTATGAAGCAGATAACTCATAAGTATATAAGCTAGTGTGATACAAGGAATCAAGCAGGAATCCCCATACATTAAAAGCTACAAAATAGCAATAAAGGACTAATAATTTTTCTATAGGGTGACTATACTATATGAATAAGTACAAAATGTAATAGAATAATAAATAAAATGAATGAATTTTATGTGGATAATATTCAAATGGTAACCATAAACAATAAAAAACCATCCATGCACCATTTATGGGGCATAAGTATCAAACAAAAGGAAATATAGATGTATATATACATATGAAATTAAATTAATAAAAATAATGAACCAACTTGTATAGGTAATCCGAGTGCATAATTAGTCCATAACCCCCATTCCAAGCCCATGACCCTAACAAATAACTAAAAAAGTACTCGAAAAGTCATACCTATAGCTATGAGATCGAGTAAGCCACCATGAATCTTCTCAAAGAGAGTGTGAGTAAAACCTAGTACGCCACCAAAAATGGCATCACATACATTTATAGTCCTTCATTATACAACATGATTGTATGTAAATATAAATTAGGAATTCATTATGGTGGAGGTGAACCAAAGAATAAAACCTGATTCATCCTAGTGTGGTTATATCTTACCATATTAATTATAGATTAGTAATTGGACCATGCCTATAATCCCATGAATCCAAAATAAACATCATAGGTGGATCCACAGAATGGGTTTTAAAATTTCCACATATTGAAAAAATGTTAACCAAAGTATTAATATAAGGTATTATTTGTGTGAAACTAGCGAGTCATCCCATGGTGATCAACAAAATGTGTTAATATCTATAGAATAATCCTGGGGATGATTTGTCAACATTACACATTATAAAAGGGATCTAACTTGGCTAGGAAAAATGTACAAGCTAATATATCGAGAGGCTATATTATAACCCAAGAAGAGTTACCATGGAATACATTTACCAAGGATATCAATGTGAATATGGGAGATAATCATACAAATTTAAGGGTTTTTGAGTATCTAGATGAATATTCGGCACTAGGCTATGACATTCATTGAATATAAGACAATGATCGATCCATAGTGGGATTAATCCCTGTAATTCACATTAATGAATACTATGATATCCATCAAGTCTATAGTTCACATTCGAAATTAGAATTCAATAATTTACCTTGGAATCTCACCCCTTTAAACCATAACCCCTAACAATAAAATGATGTGACTTAGAATTATAGACCATCGGGAATGAAATAGAAAATAAACCAATGGAAGAAAACATTATAGATCAAATCAATTTAATTATAATATTCCCAAGGGAATTTGTAGATTGTAAAGCCATTTACTTCCATAATCCCATTCACATGTTATCAAATTTCATTAACTATATCACAATATACCAACACCATCTCTTATATTTATATAATCCAAGGTCCCCATGGAAATAATTGAAAATTTCAAAGATATTATATAAATGGATCCAAAGAAATAATGGTATTAGTCACAAAAACAAATAAATTAATCATATTAAAGATTTTATCAATATTAAGGCTCATCCTTGGAGGAGTCTCCTAAGGATTCCCATACGTTACATATATAATTTGGTCTATTTATTTTTATAAGTATATATAATGAAATTTACATGGGATTTAGTATATATTAATGGGACACTAAGTACTTAATAGAATTTAAGTAACCTAAAAAATAAGTGTGGTCAATTTAAGAGTTCTATTGGTTATTTATTATGCAAAACACACCCAAATAGGTTGTAGACTCTAAATATAATTTTGGGTATTTGTTAATTTCAAATCAAAACACACCCTAATGGGGTCTATTGGTTACACCTTAGGTATGATCATCATGGAAATAAAATCCAAACACTCCCTAAGGGGTGGCTTAATAACATGGGAAGAATAAATTGGGGACTTACTATGTGTCAATCAAAATACACCTTATGAGGTGATTTTGGTTAAAGGAAGTAATGTTTTCATGGGAATAAAGATAAACTCACTGAAAATGGTTGTTTGAGTTTATGTTTTTATCTTCCGATGGTTTAAGGTAGAGTTGTACTATATTGTGGTCGTTAATTATTCATAAAATTAAAGGAATTATAAATTTTAGTGGAAATTCATCGAATTAATAATTTTCAACACAATTTTTTAATTAATTGATAATAAAATAATGGTAAATCATATAGAAAAACTAAATCAAGATTAAGATGTTCTCTCATCTGGTACTAACCAATTGTTTAGCTTAATTCAAGATATAATGAGAAACCATAAAACCCTAAAAATATGGTATGTTATCCAAAATATGTTGTGAGATAATTTGAAAATGGATAAAATAAGGAAATGAAACTCATGGAGTCATGACCTTAATTTATTATTTTTATCACCATGTAAGATACCTGATTATATCCTTAGATTAAGAACAACCTTCATGGAAAGTGATGAGTAGGGGAAAGGGTAGGAGTGGTGTAGACATGGGATATACTGCAGAGAAATAAGAAATAAAATGAAGTGAACGGTTTTAAAGGCCCTGATGGAGAAAAAATATTTTTCTCTATTAAAGAGGGAAATATTTTGGATTAATGGTTTGTCAAAATATACCCTAACCATGCATCCTCACTATCCATGTAACAACCTATCACATGGGTAATGAAAACAAGTTTCCAGACCAAGTTAAAACAATAGAACATGTCTCTACAATTTTTATAAGTTCACACAATCCACTTGAGGCCATCACATGGATTGATCAATTAGTGAAACTATACATAATAGGATGTATTGTTAGGTCATATGGTTATCCGTAAACATATTATCCATGATGCAACTCCCAAAAAAATTTCAAACCCTGACGCCCTCAATACATACCAAAGAACCCGATAAGCCTCCTGAGCCTCAAACCGCATCCAAAACATCACTTTATAGAGACCAAAGGTTCAAAATTCCATTACAAAACCATATTTGTGATTTGGACCATCCATAAAATTAAATCTCATGGTTCATATGAAATTAAAGCACCCATATCGAATCATGAGATCTTGATAAATTTACAACATAACACTTTTATTCCCTATGAAGACCCAATCGACATCTAAAACATAACATAAACTATGTTGATCATTTACTTACATTCAAATAAAACCATACCGTTTTAAGTCACCTAACATCATATTAATGAAAAGAACCACATAAAATACATGATATAACTATAAAAAATGAGATTTAAATAATTTTACATATTGAACATAGATATTATGAGATATCAATATCATCTTACATGAGACATGTATGTCATCGTACCATTGAATTGTCCATCCCCTGGGGTTGCCCACATTAGTGATGAGCTTATAAGGAAAATTCACACCTTTGAACCTCACTCTATTTGAATTTAATAACAAATAATGTTCCTAGTGGTTCACTATCCCACTCACAATGGTTTGAAGATTATGATACCCCTACAAACATAAGATCACCCTCAACTTGTATTGTCTCTCTATTACCACTCTAAATCAAATCAAATGAACCTTTACCACCTTGGCACAAACTGAATAAAACATATCAATGATGAAAATACCATATAATCCTTAATAATGGTATATTACCAATACACGTTTGATCTTGATGCAGTTTCAAACACACGTCATTGAATCCTATATAAAATGGATGGTCGAACATCCTTCGATCAGGATGACATAAGAACACTCAACTTCTATCACTATGGAACTATTAATATTACCATCCACGATTCCACCATCTCCTATGTTATTATATAGTCATCCAGAGAACACATTAATGACTAATAAAAAACCCACTAGTGAAATTTCTTGATTGAACCATCGTCTATCCACTTTAATCATGTCCAGGCTATAAGCACTGACATTCCACAAATCATCTCATGATTATTATACATTTATATATAAATGATAGTTAAACACTAAAACATTTGGTATCTACTCATTTAAATTAAAATATCTCTCTCCCAATCATTCTTGAAACCTCCATACATGATGGTCGTACACAGATCCCGCTACCTAACATTAAAAGAAAATAATTGTACACCAAGTCCCAATAGTTCACATTTTTTGGGGCATACCTGAAAAAAGAAATGTTTCACATGATATGATGGATAAAAAGAATTCATAGATCATTGAATCATCTCTCTTACCAAAATTCTAGTCAAACCATTTTATAATTTCTTGTAAAAAATATTTAAAAATTAATAGTCCATTCCTTATTTAACAAATTGATCACATTTCTTTAAATCCCATGGGTAGCTGTGTTTTTTCAGACATACCTTCTGAAGTCCATTTGTGATTCATAATTTACTTAAACAGTGGTGAATTTAATAACCCATATCATCATCATGATACCTAGTAAATACAAATTCTATGCTGATACATGACATATCCTAGATCATATACTCACCTAGAGTCTTAATCTAACATATAGACTTGATCTCAACAACTAATGTATTTTAAATTTTGTGCCTTCTAAAAGAGAGGGAAATATGAATTTATCTGATCTTTAGCTTACAAATGTATTTTATACCATATTAATCTACTATTTATAGAGATATGGTTCATTACTATTAATGTTAAATAATTCTATTAGCAACATAAAGGTCCCCACTAACGGTCTGTCCAAGTCACCATTGCACCGAAAAAATGAAACCTGATTCCTAAGGAACATGCTCCATCCATCACTAAGAACATTTTCTAGAAATTCATAATTTTCTAATATAAAGCACAAAAAAGAAAGTTTAGTTTATTATTTGGATGAAACTCACTCACAATAATGATTCCTGACTTGAGAAACTTATAGCTCACCTCAAAACACATCGATTTACATCAGCTACTTGGAAAAGTAATAAGAATTAGATTGTTTGTAGACGCACACGTGATGATTTTCCCAATCTATGATCATATAAGTATTCAAAAATATAATCTAAATCAATAATAGTAACATGGATTGATGATACTACAATACCCAACACTTTTCATGATCACCATCTTCACTATAATAACACAATTTTTATATTTACATATCAATGCTATGTCCCTCCTGATGAAACTATTAATGTCCATGTCACTCTACTCTGGGGGAGACACATAAATGTAGCCTTAGAGAACCCATAAAAATGTTTTAAGAAGTAATTATATAACATATCTCAATTTGTTTCCATGATCACGTCACTACATCATGATGTGAAAAGATACCACCAATACAAACTTGAATCACACAAAAAATCATTATTTCAATGAGAACCTCATATGAAAATTTATACTACCTCTTTGTAAATTTGGTTAAATGGGGAAAACCATTCTATGCATTTCAGAGTAACCATGAAAATAGTCATCCTATTATGCACTTTCTCATATAAAAAGAAATACCTTGAAGTCACGAAGCTTCAAATGATTAGTGTCAGATTAAAGGTACTACATGTAGTACATCATTGGAAGAAAATGTCTCACATGACTCACTATGAAACTGGTCATGGCCCTGTAATATCTTTCCCGTTAAACTAATGAACCCAAAATTCTCACATCTATAGTGAGGTACAATTTAATGAATGGACACCTACATAATTGGGGAATTATCCCACCAAAAAAGAGTCCAAACCTATCCCAAACATCATATAAAGGACACACTATATTGACCCAAGAACATATTAATTATTATTTTCATTCAGGAATAAAATATTTAAATTAATTATAAACATCTAATGAATTAAGGGATATTTTTTGAAATTAAGGAATCTATACTAATATTAAATTAACCTCACCTATGAAAGTATAAATAAAATATAGGTATCTTATAAGTGAAAATATGATATATTCATATCATTTAATGAGTAAATAAATATTTCAAAAATGATAAATTAGGTGTTAATATTTTTGTGGAATGTAAATATGTATCCATAATTTAGTAATTACTATAATTATTTATATTTATATTTTTTTGAATAAAATATATTCATAAATTAATATATATTTTTCTTAAAATTATAAGATAATTTTATGAGACCTTAATTAATTTTTCAATATGTTATTAAATCAGTTATAATTTTAAAACCAGCATTTTTTTATTAAATAAATATTTTAAATATTTTTTTTAATAATTATAAAACTATTTTCATAAATTTTAGTTCATATTTGAATTATACACATTGAAAAAACAATTTGGTGAATTTCTCGTATTTTTTTGAAGTATATAAATTTTTGGCGAATAGTGACATAGGGTAATTTACAGTATATAAACGTTATTAGTTAAATACACTACTAATTGATTAATTTATTATGTTATCAACATAATATCAAAATATCTTTCATTATTTTAAAATATTTAGTGTTAATTTTCATGCAATTCATAGTGTTCAGCCAAAATAAAATTCTAATGTATAAAATATTCTAAAAACTCCCCTCTCCTCCACTATAGATACCACCCCTCACCACCTCTACTCATCACACCTAAAATTATATTATATTTTTTTTATTTATTTATAATTACCTTGCCAATACAATTCTCTACTTTCAGGTCCTTTTTGTCTAACCAAAAGGCCAAAACAAGTGTCTTAAATAGGTTCTCATAGAGAATAATTGAAGAGGTAAAATCCTATTTCATTTCATTTCAGTTTATTTTATTTTTTTTTTATTTCTCCTACAAACCCCATCCAAGTGACATTATTACTAAATTATGTGACATAAACTATAATTTTATTATGTTAATGGAATATCTGTCATCAAAATTATCCTCTTCTCTACTTATTCTAAAAAAATGAAAACATTGCTCGTGATGTGTCGATTTACCATCATCATGGATGATGTATTTTCATTTTCTTCAACCAGCTTCAAGGTTGGTCATAAAAGAAATATTATATTTAAATCAGATTTTATTACAAATATTCTCAATTATATAGTGATCAGTAACTAATATATAAAAATGATATTAAATAAAATTATAGAAGTTTATGATGGTCATAAAACCTAAAAATAAACGAAATAATTTTAATTAATATTTTATTTATGGATTCATATTCATATAAAAAATGATATATGATATCATTAATTTTTTTTGAAATATTTTAATAACACTTCATTCAATTTCTAGAGTCTCATTTTTATTTCAAATGAAATTCCAAAAATGAACCGACCCTGGATTCCTTGAAAAGAGCGCACCCAATACAATGGAAATGAAAAAATATTATTAATAAATGGGTGGAAAGTTGTTATTTAAAGGTATTATTATTTATTATATACATTAATATAGTTATGTTATAAATTAATAACACTATTTGAACATTTTAATATGGTATTTTAATACAACTGATGTAAGTTGAACCTGAAGAAGGAGTTTTTATATATAAAAATAGTATTCTAAATGTCTATTTTTACAAAATTCAAAAGGAATGATTTTATGATGAAAGTGTTCATGTTTTATTATTATTTTATTGTTCATGGGAAATTTATTAATTAAGGGTGAGACCTATATCTCCCTATAATTCATTCGGTATTTTTATATTGGAAGATGACTGTAATGTTTATTCCGAGTATAATTGTGATGGTTACAACATAATGTTGTCATGAGGGCTACATTATTTTGTAACCATGAGGGTTAAATATCATATGGTAGATGATAAGGTCCCAATCTTAAATAAATGATTCCAATAGTTACCTTTATGTTTTTATTCATGTTTTCTATGTTTTATGGAAATCTATTATTTACAAGAATTGAGTATATGAAACTTTATAGTTGAGAAGTATGTATTTTTGAAAATAATTTCCTATGTTTATATATATTTATGGACAAATAGTTATTTCCTTTTTAATGTAACTTATTGAGTTTTTTTCTCATCCCATGTTTTAAAATTGTTTTCACTTGTTTTTAATGATTATTGAAATAAAATAAAAAATTAAGATGAATGTTGTGAAGATTCTTCGAGAATGAATTTTTAAAATATTCTATTATATTAAAACAATAGATACTATTTTAGTAGTACAATTTTGTATTCTTATGGGTTTTTATGTATAAATTATGTACTAAATTTCTAAAAATATAAACTAAAACGTCCTTTGGGAATGTAACAAGTGTATTATAGTTAAATTAGAAAGATTATGTAATGGTTAAGGCCATGTCCTTATAGATTCTATTATAGAATAGTTTAGATAACTTTAAAGGTTAGGATGATGTTAATATAATACCCATGTATTATTTTTAACTATTTTTTATTTTAAAATGATATACAATTTTATGATTAACATGTTTCATTATCTATGATATATATATTTATAATGGTTTTCAACGAATAAATAGTGATTTCGAAGTATGAAGGAACTGATAGAATGGTATCCTTCCGAATATACAACATAGAATGAAGGGAATTTGAACAGTGTAGTTTCGGATAGTAATGGATCAGTTGAAAAAAGATATAAATGAAAGTGTAATCCTTGTAAGAGAAATAACCAATGTATCACAAAGAAACATGATGATAATGGAACATTTTATGAGGTAACACCTCTACTTTTAGTGGATCTTCTGAATAAGTGGTGGCAGAAGGGTGGATTGAATCCCTTGGAATGATTTTTGATGAAATGGGGTGTTTATATTATCAAAAGTATAGTCTTGGTATTTATCATTTGGAAGGTGAAGTTGAACAATTGTGGTCAATAGTGAAGAATATCAGGGACATTGAGGAGATTGTAATGGGATAGATTTAAGAATATGTGGCATGAAAAACATTTTCCTAAGGTGGTTTGATATGGGATGGAAAATAAAATCATAGAATTAAAAAAGGATAAATATTTTTTTGTGTGAGAAATTTTTTTTACTCGATTATAAAAGGATACTTTAATTCTTATTCATGATCTTGATTATAAAATCAAAAATTTTTACTCAGGATTAAATCCAATATATTAAAGGGAATTAGAATCCTATGAGTTCAAGAGTAAAGAGCAAATTTTTAGATGTGGTGAGAGGTTATAAATAGAGTTTTCTAATTATTAAAATTATTTTGACAATAAAAAAGAATAAAATGCTTATATGGTAAGAAATGGGTAATAATTAATGAAATAAATATGGAGATAAGAAATTCTAGTTTCTAGTTTGTTAGAAGTGTTGTAAAAAGAACCCTATAAAATGTATTAACAACTATAGGAAGTGTTTTTGATAATCTATGTTTGAACATATGGCCAGAGATTATAATGATAATTATTTTAAGATTAATTGTGATATGAAAACTATAATGTTTTTAAATGTGGTGAGATGAGGAATTCTGAAAATACATATTCAGTGAAAGATCATAATGATAGAAAGTAGACATATTATAAGTAGAAAAGTTCATTGAAATACTTATCAATAACTTCATTTGATTTTTGGGTCATTTAATAAAATGGTATGATGTACTTTTTTACATATATTTTTCAATTTTTTTTGATACGGTGTATACACATTCCTTTATTACAAAATAATTTTCTAGTAAATTAGAAATTCCACATCAAGAAAAGAAACTAGATCTTATGGTAAAAAACACATGGGGAAAATGTTAAGGGAAAAAGGTATTTTAAGAATATTCCAATAGATGTATGTGGAAAGACATTACCTGGAAACCCAATTTTTGTCCATTATTATAGATTGATGTTATTCTTGGTAAGGATTGGATTTATATTTATCTTTCTATGTTTGACTATAGTGAAAAATAAGTTGTTTTTGTAAAAGAGATTCTGTTTGTAAATAAGAATAAACTCAAACTATTGATAACAAACTAGGTTGTTAATAAACTTTTAAAATATGGAAACTAATTTTATCACACACACATTGTTGAATGAAAGGGATCCATTTAGATTAATGTTGTTGAAGTGGTAGATGAATACCTGAATGTATTTCTTGATGAGTTTTATAGTGTTACAACTGACTGAGAAGTTAAATTTACTATTGAAATTATTTCTAATCCTAATCTGATTTCAAGAACCCCTTATCAAATGGATTAAGTGGAACTTTTAGAATTGAAAAATTAGTTGAAATGAGTTACTTGAGAAAGGGTTCATTCATCCTAGTACTTCACTATAGGGTGATCCTGTTTTGTTATTTACACAAATATATGGTTTTATGAGACATTTCATTGATTATAGAGCTTTGATTAACATTACTATTAATGATGAGTGTCCATTCCCTAATATTTATGACTTTTTTGATTACCTCAAGGGAGCATATTATTCTTACCTGATTTACTTGAGCTCTAGGTACCATCAACTAATGGTGAAAGAGGATTACATTCTAAAACATTATTTTTTTACTAGAAATGGGAATTATTATTTTTTTGTAATTCCGATTGTTTTGAAAAATTCACGTAAAATAATTTTGGATATTATGAATATAGTCATCCATGAAAACATGGATATGTTTTTTTGTTGATGATATTTTGGATTACCCAAAAAGTTATGAGGTTCATAAAAAAACATCTATGGATTGTCTGGAAAACCCTTAAAGAAAATAAGTTATACAGTAAATTTATAAAATGATATTTTTAGTTGCAATAGATTTCTTTTCTTGGGAGCATTATAAATAGGAATGACATAATAGGTGATCCCAAAAAAATCATAAATGAATGGAAAAGACATTAAATTGTTATTAAGATTCATAGTTTTTTAGATTGGAAAGCTGTTACTGACAGTTTGATAAAACCTTTATAAAGTTATATAGCATGATAACTATGTTAGAATGAAAAGGGGTTAAGTTTATTTGGATAAGAGAATGTGATGTTTTTTCTAGAACTAAAAATGAGATTGTTGAATGCTATTGTTTTGGTCCTGACTTCTAGGAATGGAGAGTTTTTTATCTACAATGATGCTTAATTGAAGGGAATTTGTTGTTTTCTAATTCATAATGATAAGGTAATTGATTATGATTCATGAAAACTTAAATCTCATGAGTCAAATTATTCAACACATGATCTGGAATTAGAATATGTGGTTTTCACTTTAAAAAGTAGGATACATCATTTATATGGACCCAGATGAAAAATATATTTTGACCATAATTTTTCGAAGTATATATTCACTCAGAACGAATTCAACATGGGTTAGAGAAGATGACTAGAACCGATAAAGGATTTTGATTTCACAAATAATTACTATCCATAAAAATAGAACAAATTAGCGAATGCCTTGAGTCAAAAACATAATTCCAAAGTTACCATGTTTCATTTGGTACCTAATCCATTGGATAAAGATTTTATATATTTTGGGATGGATGTTGCCGGTGAAGGAAATTATTTTATTTTCTTTCATGTGTTGGTATAATTTCCATTGATAAAAATAATTAAGAAAGTGCAAAAGGAGGACTTTGAGTTACAAAAAATGTATAATTGGTAAAGAAATCTATGTTACATGAATTTAATTTTGATGAAGAATATATTTTGAGATTTGGGAAGATATTATGTGTGCACTATAATTTCTAGCATAAGAATGAATTATTGTGTGATGCTCCTAGATCTTAATTTTTAGTTTATCCTGGAAGAAAAAATATTTATAAAAACCTTCTGGAGTATTACTAGTGCGATGGAATGAAAAGAGTTATTTTCGATTTTACCATGAAAGGATTGACTTGTAATCTTTTTAAAGAAGAGATAGAACTACCAAAGGGGAATCTTCATCCTTTTCTAGTGACATATTGTAAATGGGAAAACATGTCCATGGATTTTGTGTTGGGACAACCAAATACATCTCTAGTTAACAATGTGATTTGTTTTAATATTGATCGACTAAATAAATATGCATATTTTTCTACTATTCCAGATACTATGTATTTGGATAATATTTCTCCATTGTACCTCAAGGATATTTTCAAGATTCAAGGAATTCACCTTTCTATTGTATCTGACTATGATACCATGTTCACTTTTAACTTCTGGAAAGGCCTTCAGAAGTCATTGGGGAAAAATTAAATTTCAGAAAAACCATTCATCCCCAATCCTAGAGAAAAAAGAGGAAAATTTAGACCATGAAAAATATGCCATATTATTGTCAGATTGGACATTAGGGTAGTAGTGATTAACTATTTTCTTTAGTTAAGATTCCATAAAATAACATTTTTCATTCAAGTATATAGAGGGAATATTTTGAGACATTATATGGAAAGAGGTTTCAAAGTATAGTATTTTTTGTAAAATTCAAGGAAATAAAGTTGATGGGAATATAATTAGTAGTGAAGATGGATGAGAATGCATATATGATCATGCAACATTTGATGAAAACTGAGAGTAGGAAGAAAATTTATACTCATGATCGGATGAAGGATCTTAATTTCTAAGTAGGTAATCATTTATTTGTCAAAGATTCAATATTAAAAAGTATTATGTGGTTTGGTAAGAAGGGGAACCAAAATCCAAGATTAATTTGACCCTATGAAATCCAAGATAAGGTTTGATCAGCTGCCTAAAGAGTGGCATTTACACTTTGTTTTTTCTATATACATAATGTTTTTCATGTTTTGATGTTTTGAAAAGCTATTCCAGATTCATCTCATGTTTTGATGCCTTAAGTAGTTCAGCAGGAAGAGAACCATTATTATGAGTAAAAACATGTTTACATTCTTGACCATAGAGAGAATGTATTGTGGAATAAGGTAATTCACTAGGTTAAGGCTTTGTAGAGAAAGTACATGGTTGAACAAGCAACATGTGAATTAGAAAATACTATGAAGGAAAGGTATTCTCACTTGTATAATAATTAAATAAAAATTTCCAAGATTAAATTTCCATATGGTTGGTTGAATGTAATGACCCAAGTACATATAAATTAATTTGTTTTCATTATGAATTAAATAGATAAATCCATTTCAATATAAAATGAAAAATTTGATATTTATAGAAATTAAGGATTCTTTACTAATATAATAATAATGTCACCTATGAATTTAGAAATAAAATTTATATATCTTATTTGTGAAAATATGATATATTTATAGCATGTAATGAGTAAATAATTGTTTTGTAAATAGTAAATTAAGTGTTTTTATTTTAGTGAAACGTTAATATTTATTCAAAATTTTATAATTAATATATATTTAAAATAAAATTTATTTTCATAAAATGGATTCATAATATAATAAATTTTTTTCTTATGACTATAATATAATTTTATGCGATCTTATTTAATTGTTTAAAGTGTCATAAAATTATTTAGAATTTAAAAATTAGTATTATTTGATTAAATTATGATTTTAATTATTTTTTTTTGTTTTTAGAGAATTATTTTCACAAATGGAGTCCATATTTGAATTCAACATTCCAAAAAATGGTGAGGGTGAATTTTTAGATTTTACAATAATAGTTTAATTTTTTCGTATAATAAAATATGGTAATTTATATTATATATACATTATAAGTTATATACACTATTTATTGAAAAATTGATGATGTAATCAGAATAATATTTAAAACCCCTTCACTATTTTAATATGTTTAGTGATAAATATTAGACTATTTATATTCTTGATAAAAAATATTAAACTAATAGAATAAAATAATCAAAAAACACCGCTCTCATCCACAATAAATAACTCCTCTCACCACATATTCTCCTAACACATCAAAGACTTGTAGATTGTTTAATTTATAACCCATTTCATTACTATGAAAATTACCCATATCCAATAATTTCTATTCCTACTAAATGGTCAAAAACAGGTTCCATAAGGTGGTTCTCGAGGAGAATAATTCAAAAGGTAAAATACTCTTTCATTTCATTTTACGTTATTTTTTTATCCTCACCTACCCTCATAAAAGTGACATGATAACTCAATTATGTTATAAATAATGAATTTTTTGTAAAGGAACATCCATAATAAAAATCCTCTTCTTCTCATATTATTCTAAAAAAATGAAAGCATCATCCGTGAGGAGTCAATTTACCGTCATCATGGATGATGTATATTCATTTTCAATTAATGACATCCATAATGGTAATAAAACCATTATTATGGTGAAATAAGATTTTATTATACATATTATATGTTATATAATGGGTTGGAACCATGATATAAACATGATATTAAATAAAATGACATATATTTATAACATTCATAAAACAACCAAATTAAATGAACTCAATTTCATTAATGTTTTATATAAGGAATCATCCTAAAAAATGATTTATGATATAATTTAAGATTCCAATAATATTTTAAACCATTTCCTTTAAATTATAGAGTTTTCATTCTATTTGAAAAAAAATCTAAAATGAAACTACTATTGAAACCAAGGAAAGAACACACCTGAAACAACCAAAGTAACCATATATTGTAAATAAATTGGAGGATAGTTGTTTTTAAAAGAGCATATAATGTATTATAAATATTAATATAATTCTGTAATATATTTATAACACTCTTGAAAACTGTTTACATGATTTTTTAGCACATTTTAATTAAGACAAACTTTAGGTAAGGGACTTTTCCTTAAAAATTCTTATTTAAATTTATATTTTTACAAAATTCGAAAGGAATATTTTAATGAAAAAAGTGGTCATGTATTATGATTAAGTTTTCTTAATTGGGGTTTTTTAAATTATTGGTGGGACCTATATTTAACTCTAATTAATTGGGTATTTTTATATAGAAAGTTTACCATAATGGTTATTCCTAGTGTAACTGTAATCGTTTCACTATAAGGCAGTCACATCCGTTATATTGTAAGGTATTCCTGAGGGTTAAAAATCATATTATATCCCTTTTGGATAAAATAATAAGTATATAATTCCCCAATTTAACTCTATGGTTTTATTTAGTATTTCAATTTTTTATGGAAGTCTATTATTTTTACAAAGTGAGTATATGATACTTTATAGGGGAGAAGTATATCAATTTGAAAATAATTTAGTATGTTTATAAGTATTCATAGAATAAAAATTATTTTATTTTTGTGTCCCTAAATGATATTTTTATGATCATACAACGTTTTAAAAAAATTCATAGGTCTTTGTGGATGTGTAAAAGAATAGAATAATGCATGTTTAATGCTCTGAAGATTTTTCATTGATGAATTTTTAAAAAATTCTATTTTATGTAAAATATGTAAACTGTTTTAGTAGTAATTTTTTACGGTTTTTTATTTATTACTTATGTCCTAATTGTCTACAACTCTAAAATGAGAATATTTTTGGGAATGTAATAAGTGAATTCTAGTTTAATTTTCTATATTATGTAATGGTAAAGGTCGGGTCCTTATGCACAAGCCCTGCCGAAAACATGGGATAAGCATCCACTAATGATTCTTATATCTAACAGAACTACCCCCTCTAGGATAACCCATCACATTATTTAAATAATAAAATCTAATTATTTTTACATCCTTAAGTTATCACTTGGAATATTGTTATTAAAAAAATGAAGAACTCTAAATTAGAATCATTTTCAATATCCAAGTTCTTGTCCTAGGAACTTCCCATAGAATTATAAAACTAATTTCCACAATAGGGTATTTGGTATAATCAAAACTAAATGTATTATTTAAGCAATTAAATCAATTCACATTTTACATAAACATTAAAAATCATTAGATTAATGACAAGTCATGTACAAGTTATAGAGGAAAACTTTTTATATGTTGTACTTGGTGCTTAATTGATCTAACATCACATATCGTTATAAAGAAATTATCCCAAAATTTCTTTTTTATAATTGTTTTATATATATTCTCTTAAAAAATATTACTTAAATGAAATATAAATTCAAGAAATTGAGGAAATCACAATATAGTTTCAAATTGTAATTTTAATTAACCTACAAATAGAATTAAAATGTCTAAAAATATAATAAAGTTATTCTATAATATTATGTGGTATAAATATTTAAGATACCACCACACCATTTTACAGAATACAATATGAGTGGCAGCATAAACATTAAATAATCTTCCCATTTAAATTAAATATAACCCTAATGGTTTATGTATAATGGAATTCAAATATGTTGTCTACTTACAAGGGTCATGTCATCCAATCCAGTGTTTAGTTTGATAACCTTCCATTCCCAATTTACATAAGGAACACTCAATAAATTACCACTAACACCCCATTTTTTTCCAAACCATTTTTTATGATGTAATTTTTACCTGGTCCTGATATAATAGTTCAGTTATATAGGTTTCAATTCAAAATTTATGGATTCAACACATTATAAATTGTAGTTAGCATACACATTAATTATAACTATAATATTTATTTTTCCTTATTTTAGGAGTTAATATTTCACATTTTTCATTTACACAAAGTCATTTAGTTATATGGATCTTCATCCCCAATTTTTATATGTACACACCTTTATATGATACAATTAGAAATTAATTTAAATTAAACCATTTAAAACATAGCTTATGAAACCATTATTCCATGTATTTGATCATATTATAATTTATTAATGAAAATTTCCATCATAAATATTTGTTGGAAAATAACCTTTAATATGATGGAGGAAGTTTATGTAACTTTGCTTGCCTATAATTATGCATGAAAAAATTACCTCTTGGAGGGCCATCCCATAAGTAGAAATCCCATGAATGATTAACTAATTGAATGATTATTATTCCGTGGTGAAATAATAATAAATAATAATAACAAAAAATACAAATAGTAATCCCATCATAGGAAACTTGGCCTTTCCCAAATGCGTGGTTTGAACATTATAATACATGGCTAATTACCATGTCCTGAAAAATACACAGTACCCATTCTTCCTTTCCAAAATTATAATAAAATGGAAAAAAACCTATGATATCTCTTTTTGACATCCATTACCCTATTCACTCAAAAGTAGCTGAGAAAAATGGCCACACAAACCCAAACATGACTCCTTGTACCCTAGAAGATTATGAGTAGAAATAGGTGTCTAATTCCCAAATGGTGGGTAGATTATACCCTCTTAATAAAAACTAAATATATTAGAGGAGTAAATAAAATTAATAAACTACATTTGGATATGAATCTGTTGAGAACTTGAAAAAATAATAATATGTACTCTTAAAACCGATTATAAAATATAACATTCAAAATAAAGCATATAAAATATATATAATAATAAAATGGATTAAAATTAACATTTAAATAAATAAAAATAAAAAAAATACTATATACAGCACAAGAACATACTCAGTCTATAGCTCACATTCCATGTGCTACTACAGACAAGTAATAGAAAAAAGAACCTATCAAAACTTACTTGCAGCCATGAGAAGTACACAGTTACTAAATGGAGACCAAAATAGTGTGTGATTAAAACATACTAGGTGAAAACCAATGGTTTGTAAGGCATTTCAAGTCCATGGGTATATAACAAGATAGTGTGTAGTATTTAAATAAAGAATATAGTAAGGTGGATATGAACAATAGAATACCACCTTGTTAATCCTTTACCAACTATCTCTATCTATATGAATTATATTGTAGTAATAGGACACACAGATATAATAAAATGTATCCAAAAAAAGCATATTATGTGAATCTCTTATAAGGATCCAAAAAATCCCATGTATTATAACAAGAAAATTCTAAGGATTACTCAATGGAATTTGACTTATGAAATTGTCAGGCTAGCCCATGGTGATCAGGCCACATTTTTTAGCTATAGATTATAATATGAGGGATGATAGCTTTTCCCATCCATTAAAAAATGGATATAAACAAGCCCATGGATTAGTTCAAGGTAATATCGATAGATATTTTATTGAGAGGTGAGGAGATAATCCATAACATTCCATTTCTGCAAACATCAAACCCAATACGATAGCAAATCCAAGAATTTGTAGTGTTTTTATGGATTCTAGGTGAATCATCAGAATAAGGACAAGGAATCCACAAATATAATACATATTCAAGATCTACGGTGGAATTACCCCTTGGTATTCACATTAATGAAAAACATGACATCCATAAGGTTCATACATGGAATTTGAAACTATAATGAAATACATTCTCATGGATTGTAACAATTTTAAACCATAACTGATATTAATAATATGATGGGGCATTCTAATATATGGTCATTATGAGAGATAAGGAAAAGTAATTGAAGAAATAACACATTGTGGCTAAATTCCATTTAGTTAAAAAAACCAGAAGAAATTCATTAATTGTATAACAATTTACTTACATAATATCCTTCTCAAGTTATTATATTTCATTTAGGATATCATAATATACCTACACCATTTTCTCAATTTATACACCCCAATTTTCCCATAGTAATAAATAATGTGTCATATGGAATTACAAAAAGGGAATCCAAGGAATTTATTGTATAAGTTAGAGGTCAAAGTAATCATATAATGGATCTTAATAAAATCAAACCTAAACTATGGATGTGTATTCCAAGGATACCCATACGGTGCTTATATAATTTTATAATTAAATTCTAGTATTTTATTTAAAAAGAACATTATAGGAAATTAAGTTTGGATGTAACATTTATTCATGACTCCGTATATTATTAAAAATGTTTTAGTAACCCAATACATTACCATGGTCTATCTAAGAGTTATATCATTTAAGTTAAATACCAAACACATCCTAAGGGGAGGTTGGATACAAATATAATTTGGGGATTTTCTTAATTTACAAACAAAATAAAACTTAAGAGTGTGTTGTAGATACCCATTTGGTATGGTCTCTAAATAATTATAATCTAAACCCAATATAATGGGAGATTTCATTACATAGGGGATGAATAAATTTTGGATTTACTAATTTAAATAAAAAACATAATATGGTGTTTTTAGTTGATAAAATGTATGTTTTTATGGGTGTTAATCTGAACTCACCCTAAATATTATTCCCAGTTTACGTTTTCAACCTCAAATAGTGTATTTGAGGGATATAAAATATCATGGTTGAGATTTAGGTGAAAAAATAAAAAAAATATAATTTTGTTTTGTAAAATTATAGAAATTACTAATGGTGACTAGAAAACAATTTATAAATTGTAATAATGTTTGGTAAATTTTTATACACAACCTAGCTTGGGATTAAGAAACATCAATCATGAAATATCAAATTCTAGTTTGGCCTGATTTGAGGGAATGAGATGTGGAACAAAAACCATTAATGTTAAGAATATTATCCAAACTAAGTGTGATACAACTGAAAAAATGACAAAATAAGAAAATTAATCAACAAGAGTTGTATACATAACATATGATTTCTGATGATATAGAAGAAACTTGATTATGACATTGGATGAGGTAGATCCTTCATGGAAAGTGATGAGGGGGAGAAAGGGTAGCAGAGGTTCATGTGAGGTAGATTCTTGAGAGAATTGAGAAATATAAATTTTTTAAAATTTTTAATATTTCTAAAGGGAACAAATTAATTTCCACTCTTTTTAAGAGACATATTCTTTGGATGAATAGTTTATTAAACCATGCATTAACTGTGCAACCTCACTATCTAATGAATAACCTGTCACAAAATTAGTGTGCATGAATTTACAAATAAAATAAAAACTATATTGCACACCTTTTTAATTAATACATAGATTGTATAGTTAACCAGAGCCCCTTAAATAGTGTGATAAAACTATGTGCCTATAAAAACCACGCCACCGAATTGGGTTGTATAGTTATCCAGTATATTTCACCCCATGATTATACTCCAAAACATTTAATTTTGAACCTGGAACCCTGAGACTTATCCGAACAGTCATGAAAACATCCAAAACCTAGAACACATCCTAAAAAATAATTTTAAGTCACCCAAAATTTTGATGTTCCATTTCTAAACATGATGTGGGATTTAGTCCATCGATTAAATGAAAAATAGAGGTTCTTATTAAATTCAAACAACCATATAAAACATGGGAGCTTACTGATTTCTTGATGATAAGTGTTGACTAATATTTTTTTGATAGAGATATAGTATACTTAAGAACCATCTAAGGTAATGTCACCATTATTTATTATTCTTCACAATAAAAGACAATAATGTTTTAATATTAATATCATTTGAAATTAAAAATTATTTAACATTTATATTTTTTTAAAAATAAAATAATAAAATAATAAATATGTCTTATAGAAAAAATAGATTGACTAAGATATTTGTTTTTGAATTTTTTTTCAATAAGTTATTTTAAAATAAATATGTTTTTCACTTCTTAATTAAAATTCTCATAGATTGAGAATTATATGAAAAAATTGAATTAAAATTTTGAAATAGTTTATCTAAATTAATATAAAGGTTCTTATTATTAAAAATAAGTTGTTAGGTTAAATATTAATTTCTAGGGTAAACCTTTACATTTCAAAAGTTTTGTATATTTTAAAAAACTGGATATTTTTACCATAAGGAAATAAATTTTTCACATTTAAAATATTAATATAGTATAATTGTTAAAATAATAAAAAATATATTAACATTATGTTATTTTCATTTGTTATGAAATAATGTAAAGAACACCTTATTTTGGAAATGATATCTCTTTCTAAAAAACTATTTCTTTTATATTATATATGTCTACATAAAAGTCATTTATCATATATATGGAAGCTTATTTAAATTAAATGGAGTAAAAATTTGGAATTTTTCCATTGAAATTTGTTACGAGGTTTCATCTTATAATTTTGGTAAAAGATAATTACCACATAAAGTAATTAATGAAGTTAATTATTGGTAAGAAGATGTAATCAATCATCACTCAAATTTTGGTAAACATAGATGAAAAACACACCTACATGAAAATAAATATAAGGGTTTAATTTAATAATCAAATGTATCATTAATATCACCTTACCTTACTCACCGATGTTCCATGCGATTACACCTTTACTGATCACCTAGCTGATGTTTATAATGAAATATTCCTTGTTTTTACATATAAAAGGATATCAACTCCACCCATTATCTCATAGATAACCACTTGAATGTTATTGATAACTAATTACCTATATTTTCAATCTCAAATGCCTCTCTATTGAGTTTATATGATTCTACCACGTTCTTGTAATTATTTTATAAGCTACCTTGGATGAAAGGGTTTCCAATACTTCTCTTTCCTTTCGAATTGCATGTATTTGTTATAATTTCTTTTCAAATTATTTTAAAAACAAAAAATTCTTTTTAATCCATGGTATTATCATACATTTCATATATTATAAATGAGATATAAATTATTATTTCTCATTTTATCTTTTTAATAAGCAGTTATTATGCCAATAATAGTGTTCAAAATAGCTTATCCACCTTTTTTTTTGAAATCTATCAATTTTCAATTATTTTCATTTAGAATAATTATTTTGATTCATTTCTATAAATTTATTTTCATATCATCAATGGGTGACCCCATACACTATCATTATAGTATCTTTATAAGCTATTATAAATCTTAATAAACTACCATATATATTAAAAAAATAGTACAGTGTGTGTGGATTCCTAGAATGGTCGTCGTTGTCTAAATACAAACAAGTGGATCTAAGATCCAAAGATAGATGAAACCAATGTAATAACCAAAAAATAATTTTGCGAGGTATTAAATCTACCATCACCTGGTTCATAACTAATTTGCCTCAATGCACTCTTGGTTTTCCATTCATGGGGGATATGCATTTGATGAATCATGAACACTTTATGAACCACAATGAATTATTACTTCTTATTGATATACATACACTATTAATGTAATCCTAACTATATCTTATATATAAATCCTTTGATAAGGGTTAATTATATTAAAATGTGAATATTTAATTATTCATATGTTTATTGAAATATATTTTATCAAATTTCCTCATTATCTCATTGATCAAGGAATATAATGACATCTATTATGTCTATTATCCCAATACAGATGCTTTTTATTACTAAATAATGTTGATTATGAATTATATATATTTTTTAATTTATTTCACAGGATTATTTCATTTAAAATTTTATGTAATGAGGGTGGGAGATTATATAGACCCTTGATGCATCAGTAAGTCTGACGTGACTAATAGGTATAGATAATTTAGCATATACCATAAATTTTTAAATATAATTTCACAGAACAACTATTTCATGCTATGTATGAAATCATGGATTGAGGACCCGATGGTAAGATTAATATGTCTGGAATTAGGCATTACATCACCCTAAAATAAATTATTCTTCCTTTGTTAATATTTATATTGTTACATTATACAGTGATTTATATGAATCTCATGAGATTCTATTATTATTATCCATGTATTTATTAAATAGATAAATTTTGTTAAAAAAACCATTTTTTATGAAATATATTTACTTTATGGATTTTATGTATACATGTTAAAGAATCCATTGTATGTCCCCTTACCAAGCATTTGATCTTACCCATTGATATTTTTCCCATTTCTCCAAGAAACAGTAAAGATTACTCTACATGATGATTTTAGAATTCATAGAAAACTAAGAATTATTTCATGTATTCAAATGTTTAAAATTATGTTTTGAATATAATTTAATTTTCATTTGTGAATCAGTTTCATGACACTGTTAAACAATTGACTTATTTACATTATGATATATCTATTCCATTTAAACATAAGAGAATAAATATTATCTTGGGGGTAATAGAGACAATTAATTATTGTTTGTAGAGAAGAATGTTTTATTTAAATATTAATAACTATATTTATAAGAACATAGTTAGAGAAAAAACTCTATGATAGACCCTTATAATACTACAGAAATATTTAGAATCCATGACATCCATTTATAATAAATTAATAGAATTATATATTTTTGTTTATAATTCAATTTTTTTGTTGATTAAAGAATAAATTAGTTGAAACTATTTATAAATGGAATACAGTGGATGGAATTATTGAATAAAGTGTAAGAAATAAGTAAATGTTGAATGTTTTTTGGAAAATTAACTTTGGTTCGGACTAAAAACCATACCCATAATGGAGAACCAAATATAATTCATTATGGTGTAATGGTGATGGATCACCTAATTTGGCATGAGCTATTAGATTTTAATTGGACTATTAACCAATTGGTGACAAAGTAATAATTATTTTATTTATATTATACCTTCCATTATTTCTGATATAGTGAATGAGATAATGGTATCATGGTCATGTAACAACTAATGGGTGTTATTGATCAATGATGGTCATTAATTTAATACACCAACAAGAAAAAATGGATATAAAAATTGAGTGGACATCATTTAAATTGATATTGTTGGATAAATATTTTCCTTAAGAGTAAGTAGATGATATTGGAAGGAATTATTTGAATCTATGATAAAAGAAATTATTTATATTTTATAACGAAAATGATATAATTACATGGTTAGAAACATATTCTATGTATTATTTACATAACCTTGAAACCAATTATGGTCTCTTCATTGATGGATTAAAACCAAATTAAAGAAGGGAATTTTTATCTGAATCATTTTAATCTTTTGAAGAATTTATGACATACTCTATCATTATTTATAAGGATTTATCCAAGTATTATACATTCAAAGTTAAGTAAGATAAAAAATGGTCAGTTATTTCTATGTTTAATAGAATTTGACAAATGATATGAATGGATTTTTAGAATTACCATAATTTATATATGTTTTAGAAAAAACAATGATGTGATTAAATAAAGGGAATGTGTGTTTTTATATGCACATTGATAAGATCAATACAAAAACCAGTGAAATAGAATGAAATAAGATATAAATTTCCAATGATTCAATTTCTATGATATGGGGAACTTTAAAAATAAAGGCCACCAAAATTAAGGGAATCCACATCTAATGAAGCCACCAGAGAAAACCAAATCCCAAGATATATATATATATATTAGAATTTGATGCCCTAATAAATTTCATAGTAGGTAAATTATTAATACACTAAAATGTATATAACAAATTGTTTTATTATAAATTTACCCACTAATTCCTATAATGCATTCTTTTTATGAATAATTAATCATCTACTGACGCACTATATAATGATATGTTTGTTAATACTCATTGTTGAAATTTTATTGAAATAAATGTATATTTCTATTTCCTTAACAAAAAATATATTAATTCATTAATTTTACCCATAATATTATTCAAATGTTTATATTTAATATCACATTTCAAATTTAATTGGTCTCAATGTATAATATAATAATTTATTTTGTAGAGATATATATTACATTATCTAAGGATGGAAAATGATCGATTGTTTTTTATAACAGGGAAATTATCTCCTAGGTCAAGTTAGGAATAATTGCTCATCTTAATATACCTATTGGGTAAGATTAGTTATTGAAGGAGATGGATATATTGAAATTGTGGTTACATAAATTGTGATGAATTATATTGATTTATTCTAATAGGAACTACCTAGAAATCCACATGGTTTTGAGGTTGAATTATATATTGGTCACATATTAAATTTTGTGCCCATAAATATGCTTCCATATTGAACTTATCAAGTATAATTAGTTTAATTAAGGTAAAAACTTCATAATTTTTTGAAATGGTATCCATACAACATTTTTTTTCACCATATAAATCACCTATCTTTTTTTGTGAAATATAAATATTTATCGAGGATTTTTACTATTAATTAGAGATTAATCAATTACACTACTATAAATAAAATGTATACTTTACATTTAATTGATTTCATATTTGATAATCTATAAGTTTCTCACTAATTTGTTATGTGTAATATCCTATGTTTTTTTTGAATGGAAACACAATGTTCGATAGTGAACATGATATGATGCATCGATATTAAATGAAAAATTAAATATTATTATTTAAAATGTTAGTTATTGCAAAGATGTTTGAATAATGGGAATGAATAGGATGAACTGAATTATGAAAATATATTTTACATTTGTATATATAATTAATTATTTAGTGACCATTTAATTATATATGAACGTAAAACATTTTTTAATAAAAGAAATATTTTTTAAAAAATGTATTTAAATGTGCCAAATTATGTTTTATACCAATAAATAATAAAATTTATTTTATTGGATTATATAAATGATATATATATATATAATATTTAATATAATATCTCAAAAATTATATTATTGGAATTCTAGACATGATATATGAACAAATATAAATTTATTGATAAATGAAGTATTTTTGTAAAAAGGCATATTTTCCACCATTGGATAAAGAATATATTCAAAATATAGTTTTTGAAACTTCTATTAATAAATTTGAAAAAATAAACTTCTACATTGAAAAATGAGAATGAAAATGTATGTTGGGTTAATTTTTTGGTATGTTTATAATAAGATTCATTTTTTGATGAATATTGAAAAATATGACATTTTTAACTGAACAAACTTTTTCATATAGATAATTTGTAGTGATAAATTAAAATTGTAATTTTATTTACTGATTATTTAGATAAATATTTTATTATTTATTCCAATTAAGTTCATTTTAATCAATTTAACATTGAATTTCGATATAGACATATTTAAATATTTTAAACATATTTTCTTTCCCATTCTGTCAATGGGAATAATTTTATATTAATTTGAAGAAATATTTTGTACTTAATTTTGAAATTAGGATTCCATATTTTCTATCAGAATTTAAAAATTATTTAAATATTACCCTTTTATTGTTGGACAATTTAAATACTAACTTTAGTATTTTTTGTTAACATGGTTAAACGTAAATTAATAAATTAAGGTAAAAATTATATTATAAATATCATAATACTAAACTAAAACTTGTATTAATTAAATTATATTGATTTATATTGATCTAAAAAAACCATAGGAAAAAATTATAACCTTTAGAAGCCATTTGGATGAGAGTATGACATTTATAATATTATATTCAAAGAAAAGACAATTTTGTCCCACTTGTGTATTTAACAAGTGACATATTTTTCATACAGGGTTATATAGGGGATCCATTAAACAATAAATATTATTTTGAAATCTAATAGGTTTATATTTTTCATGATATTTATTATGTAATTATTGTAAAATAAATAATGAAATTAAATGTTCTCACAATGATGATTAATTAATTATTCAATGAAAGTAAATATGAAATAAATGATATGAAAATTATGAAAATAAATTTAATTTCTGATTATTAACATCGTCCATGATTTTTTTTAGATTAATTTAGCATGTTATTTATGATTTAAAATTATTGGTTTGAATTTATCTTATTATTGTGATATTTTTAAAATGTCAAGTAATGAATTGTGTCAAAATTGACATTAGATATATTTTAAAATAATTAATATTTTATTAAAAAAATAAAATTTATAAAAATATTAGCTTTAGAAAAATGATTTGGAAAAGCCTTAAAATTTCATCAATTACTCAATTTCTGGTCGTTTGGATTTTTTATGTAAATATGATAGCCCTCAAACTGTGAATTAAATGATATCATGGTAAGAGTAAAAATGTTTAATTGAGGGTTAAGAAAAGATAAGGATTAAAAAATGATCAAAACTTGTCTAATTTTTATTAGATAAAGGGATTTAGACGCACAATAATCCTATGTTCAAAATAATTCATTTTTCATAAATGTCTTTCATGACTAGTTATAATGATGGAATAAATTGTATTTGTGAAATTAATCACATATTAATCATTATTAAACAATAATATAAAATTTATGTTGTTACCTTTCCATTCACATAAAAATTATAATGTCATTCGTGCATACATGTGAACTATCACCTCCACATAGCAATTTTATTTTTTTTTCATCACCACATCACATAGACAATATATATAAGTTTATTTAAATTGTTAATATATTATTAATGATTTTATGATAATTTGAGAAATGTTAAATAATATTTACCTTCTTTTCATAATGATCATTAAAAATGGAAACATTACTCATGCATACACACGACTTATCGCCTCTATGATTATATCACATTTCAATTTTCATAAACTTAATTAAGGGTTTTATTTAAATTTATAATTGGTCAAAAAATTTATAATCATTTTATTCATATTATGTTTGAGATTATGGACCAATTACCACTTTGACTATTTATATCAAATCGAATTCATTTCGGTCTCATGTACTGAATGTCATAAAAAAATCCAACATTAACTTATATAATTAATCAATGGTAATAACATGTAAATAAGTGATATGAAATGAATAGTAAAAACGAAAAGGTTATAAACAATGTAAATAATTAGTATATGTTTATTATTTAGGAATAAATAATAAATATGTGTTGAATGGGACTCAATTTATGGGACTCCATCTCATTCACCTTTCATTGAGGCTTATTTTTTTATTATTCAACCACATTATTTTATGAGGTGTATATACAACCCTATTTGAAATTTAATATCACTAATTAATTTATTATCATGTAATTTAATTATTTTAAATGTTATTGTTTCATTGGATTTTGATTAAAATGTTTAATGTGGTATGGGACACTTTGAGTGTCTAAAGATTTAATTTTGGAATATTTTTCTCACCATATTATTATTCTTGATATTATTCTACATATATTTTTTATGGATAAAAAAATAATAAAATAGGGTTTTATATCTATTTTTAATTCCATTAAAATATTTTAAATAGGAATATTTTTACATGTTTTATACTGAATATTTAAAAAAATAAAAAAATATATGTTTTATTCATAATTCCCACATCATAAATGAATTTACCACCGCCATGAATTTTATTTAATTTCTATATTCCTTTTCAAGATTACATGTATTATTGAATGAAAACCCACATTCCCCTTTATATTGGGTACTTTGTTATTGAAAATGATTTTCAAAACGAATGGTGTTTTTTTGTTGAAGATGGGATTTTGAAAGAAAATGGAATTTTAATATGAAAATGTTATTTAAATATGAGTTTAAGAGATTTTTTAAAATTAATAAATGTTTTATTCATGCTATAGTTATTTCACATGATAAATTAATAGTGTGATCATATAGTTTCTAGTGATACCATTATAGCCTAAATTATGGATGCACCTAAATAGATCTCCAATGTATTGTGTACCTCTAAGTTAACTATATGGTTTTTCAATTTGTATAGGTTTACTAAGGGTTATATGGGATGTAGTACCAATGAACCTAATTTTATTTACAAATCATGCTAATTAGTTTTTTGGAAGTCGTTTATTTCAATAGGTAAAAAAAATTATTGTTTAAAAGAATGATATTTATATTAATGGGTAAAATGTTATGTTTTCAAGGAATGTGTTTTTCATAAAATTTCATGTTTTTACTAAACTAATGGTTTCATTTTATGACCATTACCATAATTTTTGTGATCATTTCATGTTTATATTTTTTTATAGGTTTTATTTTTTTTACAGACAAAGAAGATGTCGTGCTGAAAGTGTTAAAGAATTGTACCGAAAGGATTCATGTTTTATTTTAAAAGAGTCTCACTTGGTGGATGAAATAAATACTGAATATATGTGTACACTTTTGTTTCATGGGTATAATATGTTTGAGATTCCCCTAACTCTATAAAACTCTGGACCTAGAATATTATTGTGAAATAATGTGATAACTATATTTAAAATAACAAGATTACAGAATGTTTATGGATGAGTTTTATAATTAGTATTCTAAAAGGGTTTAGAATAATATAGAGAAATGATTTATTCTTAAGAGATATGGATATAATCATAGTTTAATAACGTTATGGTTTTTAATTTGTTAAATGTCTTGTAAACCGTTTTTAGGCTTCATGTTATAAATCTTTAAGGTGACGAAATGTATTTTTGGTAACATTAATTTTTGAGGTAATTATAAGTTATTATATTTTGGTATTCAAGATGACAGGTATGAGATAACATTTTAGGATAAAAATATTATGGTTATTTTTTAGGACTTTATAATATTTTCAGAATGGTATAAGATTTATATAGAATTAGAAAAAGGATAACCCCCAAGATATGTGATAATATATCGTATTCAACAATGCCGTGGGAATCAAACCCACAACTAAAGGGTAATGAGGGTGCATCACATACCACTAACCTATGGGAAGTCCTATTTAGTTTAAATTTTTATTTTTAGTTAAAAAAATTTATTGATGGGGAATAAGTCGATTTTGGGAACATATCTTTTTTCAAATAGTAATTATTGGGATTAAAAAATGATTTGGTGGTTAAGTGATTACAGTTATTTTGGAAGATGTTTACTATGTTGGGAAATATACATGATTGAGGTAAATATACTAATATGATATTTTAATTGATGATTAAAAGATGAATTATATTTTGGATGACTGTATTATTGTTTTCTAGATTAAGGTGATTTAGGTTATTAATAGAAATGGTTAGCGCATCTTGAATATTTTTTGTGTGATTACATTTCATTTATGACTTCCTAAGTAATTGATTCTATTTAGGAGAAATGTTAAAATTTTCCTTTTAACACTATGAGATCAAATTATTATTATTTTTGGGTCTCAATCTTAGTTTTGATAATTTTGAGGAATTTTAAGAACTATTATTCATTGGGTGTTCTATGTTGAACTTTGGGTATTACTATGGTATTTTGGAGATTAAAGTATTTTTCCATCATATATGAAATATTATTTTTGTGTAATTATCTTATATTTTACTAACTTTTTTAGTTTTAAATATATGAGAAATACATAGTTAATAATTTTTTAATTATTTGATTCCCAAGAAGTTGATTCTAGTTCTTTAAGAATGAAAAATTCTTCTTGAAAACTAATCATTTAGGGAAAAAGATAAGTTTGTGATGAAAATTTATTAATGTATAAAAATATACATTTCAAAAAAACTCACTTTAATAAGTAAAATAATCTCCCATATCATTTAAAAGAAACAAGAAACAAAAATTTTATCTACTTACTTTTCTTACTGAGAAATCAATGACCTTTTTAACCAATAAAATATTGATGGTTTTTTATTTTTAAATTTCTCATGACCATGTTATCTATAACTCTCTATCATAATTTGATTGTTTATTTTTTTCTTCCCTGTATATTTTTTCCTCTATAGAAATTTAGTATGTGTTATCTTAAGCGACCATTGCATTTCTCTTTCATTCTTTTAATGTGTAAGTTTTATTCATCTTTTTTATATGGGAATTCATTAAATAAATTTCGAAAATTCAAACCCCTATGTTTTGATACTATGTTCAAATTTTAGGGATAAAATATATTTCGGGGGGATGCTACATCATGAGTTTTTATTAAAAATAAAGATTATGTTTTAAAGAATACATGATACACGTTATCTAGCTTAAATGAATAACAAAACATTTTTATTTAATATGATATTTAAAGAAAAATAGATATAATTGTGGGAAAGAACATGATTAATTATATTATGAAAATATATTTTAAAAATTTATATAAAATAAATTATTTGGTTTCAAATTAATTACTAATGGTAATATAACCCTTTGTAAAATAATATTATTTTTTATTCTAAATACCATTTAAATGTGCACAAGGTTATTTTGTGCCAATAAATAAGAAAATCACTATTTAAGGATGTTATACATGAAATATAAATGAAATATATTTAATATAATTTTTAACATCCATATTGTGTGTTTTCTATACAAGAAATAAGAAAAATCAAAATTTATGGATAAAAGATATAAGTTTCTAAAAAGCCATATTTACAGTCTTTTGATGGCGCACTTATTTAAAATTTAGTTTTTGAAAATACTGTAGATTTTATTTAATAAAATAAAATTTTTATTCTAAATATTATTATTCAAATTTACATTGATTTAATTTTCTGTATTTTTCTCATAAGATTCATTTTTTGATGAATTGTGGAAAATAATCATTTTTTAATTGAACAGTTATTTTTCATCTCAAAAAACTTTCATGTTAAATTATATTTTTAATTAGTTTTATATTATATTTATATGAATATATTATAGTATTATAAAATTATATTCTTTTAAATAAAATTTAAATTAACATTGGATGAAAAGACATTATATTCTTTTAAACATTTTACTTTAAAACCCTACTTTCTCGTTCCGTTAATTGGGTCAATTTTAATTTAGTTTTAGAAAATTGTGTGTTTTATAATTTGAAAAATGTATCACATAGACAGAATTAGATGGTTAAAATTAAATAAATAGTTTCATTTTATTTTTGTACAATATGAATTATAAAGTTAGTATTTTTATTTACATAGTTAATAGTAAATTGGGTAATTATGAGTTAAAATAATATTATAAATATTATATAATTACCATAAAAATGACTTAATTTTTTTGTATAAGTGTGTGTTGTACTAAAATATCTTTAGGTATAAATTATATAGTTCAGAATTCACTTGGGTGAGATTATTTCATTTATAATTTTATATTCAATGAAAAGTTAATTTTGTGAAACTTTTGTTTTTAATAATTGAAATATATTTAATATGGTGTTATATAAGGGATCTGTTAGAATGTACAAATTTTTTTAAATTAAATTTAGTTATGTATCAATATAATTGTTTTTCAATTTTTATAAAATAAATTAATTAATTAAATCCATGTAAAATTATAATGCAATAATTGTTTAATTAACGTAAATATCAAAATAATGATAGTAAAAATAATACAATAATTGTAATTTCAGATTGTTAATTTAATACATGACTTTCTTATAAGAATTTGGAATGTTTGTAATGTTTTAAAATTATTTATTTCAAATTTATCAATTAGTTTGGATATTTTTAAATAGTAAATTAATGAATAGTGCCAAAAATGAAATTGATGATATTTTAAAAAATTAACATTTTATCAAACGATATAAAGCTTGTGCAAATATTTTTTTTAAATGATTAGTATAATTATTAAAATGTAATAATTGACACATTTATTGGTTTATTATCAATTTATAGTAAATATATTAACACCCAATGTGTAAATGATTTTATATCATGGTTAATGCTAAAAGGGTTCAAATGGGTTAACATGAAAAGATGAAGATTAAAAAAATAAAAGTTTGTTTGATTTTAATTTTTTGAATTTATTTTGACCCATCATAATTATATATTATAAATAAATCAATTTTTATCCATTTGGAATTTTAAATTAATGAATGTTAATTTAATGATTTGATGAAATCCAAGAGTGTCGCTCCTCTATCTTATAAAAGCGTACCCATTATTATAATTTATTCGCACTCAAAGAAGTATTTTTTTCGGAAAATATCTTCCAAAATACGATCCAATAATCTATAACGACATTCTAGATGCATTATTTTATGCATAACACCCTCTTTTGTTGTGTTAAGTTGTCAATCAAAGGAGGTTGTCTGAATGAGAGGTATTATTTTTTATTAAGTGTTTCTATTTTATTTCTTCATCCAATTTCATAAAATATTATTCCACCCTGATTAAATATTTAAAAAAATACAATAAATATAATTACATGTTATTATGTTAATATCTTCACTAAAATCCAACTCTTTCTCTTTTTTGTGGGAAAAGTATTAATCATTCATGCGTTTGACGAAATACCACCTCACGAACTGATATAATTTTTTTCCATCACAGTCTCTCAAGATTGGTTATAATTATGTAATGAATATTTATATACGATATTCATGACATATTTATATTTATTAAATAATAATATATAATTTATGCCCTCATAATTCCACTCACAAAAAATATTAATGATTTTTTTGCGTACGTGTGAATTATCACCTCCATGAAGCGATGTGATTCATTTTTCATCATCACATAACATGGATGATATAAATATGTATATTAAAATTTTAACATGAAATTAATGATATTATGATCATTATTTAAATATAAAATATTAATATGATTCTTTCCATAATGATCATTGAAATCTAAAAATGTCACTCATGAGTACTTAGGACCTATGGTCCCCAAGAATATTAGGTTGTCAAATTTTCATTACCATACTTAATGTTTTTGATTTAAAATTATAATTGATTTATATAAATCATAATTAATTCATTTAAATTAGTTTTTTTGATGATGAAATAATTACCACATTTAATATTAACATCATACCAAATTCATTTTGGACTCATGTTCCGAATATCATGAAAAAACCAATGTGAACTCAAATAATTAATTAATTGTCATAACATTTGAATAAGTGTTATAAAAGGTATAATAAAATTGGAAAGTTTTAATTAAAATTAAATAAATAACAAAATGTTATTATTCTTAATTGGAAAGTACATACATGATTAATTTTAATCAAGGTAATTTACTTCATCACAATATCCTTTTATTGAGGCTTATCTTGATATTATTCACCCACCCTCACTTATGAGGTGTATATACAGCCTCCATTGAAGTATCATATCACTAAATTATTTATTATCAAGTTATTTATTGTTTTTTAAATGTTATTCTTTCATGGGGATAATGATTTAAATGCTCAAAGTGTTATGGTAATCCTTTAGTGTTTAAATATTTAATTTCAAAATATTTTTCTCTCCATGTTAATGCTCATGCTATTATTTTACATTTTTATGAATTTGTATATAAAATGATTATAAAGTAAATATTTTTTCTATTTTGAATTTAATAAAATGGGTTTAAAAAGTAATTGTTTTTTTAATATGGAATGTTTTGACAAATGATAGAAGAAATGTTTTGTCTTTAACACACACTATGATAAGAAATTTTCAACAACCATGACTATTATTTAAATTATAACGCCATTTTAAATATTACATGTATTATTATGTTAAAAACAATCCTTCCATATCTATTAGGTATTTTGGTATTGAAAATGGATTTTGAAAACAATGGTATATTTTTTATTAAGAATGGGATTTACAAAAATGCTATTGTATTATCTGAATTGGATTTTAATATGAATATAAAAGTCTTTTTAAATGAAGAATTTATTAGTTATGTTATGGTTCTTAGTAATTATAAATTATCTGTGTTCATAGATTGTGTTGTGTGAGCCCATTATATGTTAATTTATGGGTGCTCTAAGATAGTTATTTGATGCATTGGATACTCCAAAGATTGAAGTTTTCCATATTGTTATTCCATTTGTATGGATTCTATAATGGTTTTATGTGATGAAGTCCCTAGGAGCATACAAGAATTTCCAATGCCTGGAAATGAGTTTTTATGGAAGTATTTTTATAAAAGGTATAATAAATTACGATTTTATAGGAAATACTTTTCCCTTTATGGGTAAAAGGTTATGTTTTCAGGGAATGTGTTTTTAAAGGGTTTGCATGTTTTTACTAAACTAACAGAACACTATTATACCATTTACTGTTCTATTTCTTCTCATCCCAATTTTTTTTCACAGTTCATAAGATTGGTATGGACAAAGAATATTTCCTGATGAAATTAATGAATATGTTCCATGAAAAGAAATCATGTTTTTCATAAAAAGAGATTTATTTTGTAGAAAAAATAGATATTGAGTACAAGTGTCCACATTTATTGTATGGGTTTACTATGTAATAGTTTTTCCCAATTCTCTAAAAATTTATACCCAAAAAATCTTTGGGAAATGAATGTATTTTATAATTGTAAAATAATAATAATATGTAATGTTTAAGGATAAGTCCTTATATTAACAATAATCTCTTTTATTATAATTATGAATTAAATGTCATGAAATATGACTTACTATATAATTCTATCCATGAAAGTAATTTAAATTATTAACTAATGGTAATTTTATTAGGGTTATCCAATGAACCCTTGGAGTTCATACATTTAATAAATATAGTAATCAAGTATTATATTTATAATTTATATGGCCTTTTTGATTATATCATTACATAATATAAGATAGAAATATAACATTATGACCATTCAAGAATAATTATTATAATAATATAGGATATGTTGTCATATATGAATTTTTTATGTGTCAACTTTTCCTGCAAAAGTCTCATTCAAATGGCTTATTTTATCCTAGCATGAAATTCTGATTGATCCTAAAAATGTTATTTTGTTAAAGAATGTCCAATGCCAAAAAAATATTCCAAAGACACTTAGTTTCATATTATAAGTACTATATTATCATATATTTATTGAAATAATTTACTAATTAACTAATCTGTTAAATAAGGAAAAACCTAAAGGGGTCAAATTCACTTGGTGAAAAGAATCCAAAGGAAGCATTACAGAAGTAAACAAGATATTGATAAATGATCTAGTATCAGTTTTACCATATGGGAATGAAGAATTTTTTAAATTTTGTGATTCATTGAAAAAATGTGTTCCATTATTAAAATGTTAAATTTAGTTCTTATGCTTTAATGAAATTGAATAACGAGGTGAAAAAATATACATCTTCAGATCTTGAACATATATCAGTAATATTTTCTTTTAAATTAATAAGTAACTATAATATTGTTGAAATATGTAACATATGTACGTATACTAATATATATATATATATATTAATGTATAAAGATCTCAATTATTAAAAAAAGAGATATTTACTACTAATCAAAGACTATAAATATGATGACCTATACTTTTTATACATACATATTAAATTTTATTAGATGAATATTCATTACTAATAATAAATATATACACCATAATCATATTGATATAGTATAGTTAGAAACATGGAAACATAATCAATTGGTTCATATGTGTCTCTTATTTATTTCATCATAACTATAACCCTTCTTAGACATATCATTCCAAAAAAATTATTCATATCCCATTGAAGGGAAACAAATGATTGGGTGATGTTAGATGCTATTTAAGTGTAAAAAGGGAGATATCAATGGTCACATAATCATTAAAGAATAACAGTAAGAGAGTATGAGATGAAAATTGGAAATCCATACTTTGTATGTCATTATATTTTATCATGGCATAATGCATGGATGTTCATATGACATGAATCATAATGAATTAAAATAATACGAGACATGAGAGAATAACATTGGCATAAAACATGGAATCATTTAATACACATAATAATCTAAAATAATTTCACTTTTTTTCATAGATTCACTACTTGAGCTATCATAGATGATTGGATTAACATCCAAACCCATCATAGTAGTCAATGTTCACTCTCAATACTATCATAGTTGATCGGGTTCACTACCCAAAGAATCTCTATAGTATAGGTTAAATCCCAAGAATGTCATAGTGTGTTGGGTTCAATCCTAAAACCATCATAGTTGTCAAGGTCTACTCCTAAGACAATCATAGTGAATACAATCCCTTACGAAACTGGGTTCACTATCTATTCTAGCCCCATTCATCTCAGAAGATATAAATATTTAACCAATGCATTGGAGGGATATAAAGGAATCACCCATCACATAATGAGTATCATAAATATTTTTATGATAAGACCATACAACATTAATCATATCAAAAACCATGAAATGAAATGGGGTTCAATAACATTTTATCATAGTATAACCAGTTAAAAAATAGGTTTCATAAATATTGCATCATTTCATAGGAGAATAACATTTGTAAAAGGAACTTGTTTCATAAATATATTTTAATTGTAAACATAGGATATAAAGATAAATAATAAGGACGGTATTCTCGGATCATATTCCTAGTAAAGAATAAGTGAAATTAAGGAGTGTTGGCTTTAATAAATATAAATACCATTAAAATTTCATTATAAAAAATATTGATTAACATATTCATTCCATTTCATAATCACTTATTTATAATTAAAAAATTAAAAGAATATTATGAGATATATTTTATCATAAAATAAACATTGAATACTATAATAGAATGTTGAAATAATAAATTTTTTATGAAAGTGGTAGATTTTATTCATGTCATATAAGTTAAAATAAAATTTCTTTAATACTTTCATAAAAAGTAAAAAATTACCTCATTCGAAAAACATCAAAAATATTAATTTAAAAAAAATTGAAAATAGAAAAAGAGGTAAAAAAATTAACTTAAAAAATAATATGTGCATATTATAAACCTTAGTTAAACCATTTTTAGAAAATATTCATATTGATTAAAATGATTTTTTGGAAAAGGAGAGAAATAAAGTTGATTTTTATAATAAAAAAATTATTTGTTCTCTTGAGTAGTTAATGTGAGGAAAATTAATGAAAAAAATTAATTTTCAATAAATAACCATACGATAAGAAATTTAATGAGTTTATAAATATTTTTCTAAGAATAATTTGTCCCCATAAACTTAATAAAAAATAATGCTGATAAACAATTAGATTGTAACATAAAATAATTTACTGCTTGGTAAAATTTTCATATTAATCCACTAGAATATATAATACTATATGGATATTTAAAATACATTAAATTTCATATGAATCATCATAATGCAAATTTATTTTTTGTATATACACCATATAAAATAAATAATTGTTGAATATGGCATGTGTATCACAGAAATAAAAGTGATATGAAGAAGAATTACTTGAAGTCCAGCTTCATTCATATGCATTAAGACATCAATTATAATAAATAAATATTTATTATAAATATAATATTGGTGAATTATCATGTATATCATACTGTATATTATTTACTCATAACATTTTATCACCATTTTTTTAATAAAAATTCTTTAATTAAATCACTATTATATGTGACGTCTTCATTAATTATCCATGTATGTTTTACTTCATTAGTTTTAGTTCTTGTATTATAAACATGTCTCATTATAAAAATATTCTTAATCATGATAAAAATACAATAAATAGTCATCACATATATGTTTATATTCATTCATAAATGGTGGATATAGAAGAATGAATTACATAGCTTATGGAGATAGTAGGTTATACACACTCTTGAACACTATTTTAATTTTTTGATGGATGGAAAAAAAGAAAGGTGAAAAAGAAATCAAAATTGAAAAAAATTATTATATCATATATATAATAAAAATTCATTAAATCCATCATCATTACAATAAATATAAAACAGGAATGTAAAACCAATCATATCACTTCATGGAGATTATATTCCACACATACACAAGAGTGACATTATCATTTCCGAACAGATTGAATGGTAAGAATAATGATATTATAAAATATATAAAGGAATATAATTATGTTGTAAATATAAAATATAAATATAAAACCCATCAAAATTCCCTTCCAAAAAATATGGTGTTGAGAAATAAATTACACTGATACGTGGAGATTGTATGTTTTATGTAAACATGAGTGATACTATCATTTCCATTTGATGGTTAGGTAGTGAGTTAATGTTATTTAATTAAAATTATATTATTTATTTTTTTAGGATAATGAAGATATTATTTTGGAAGACCATAAACTATTTAGATGAGGTTAAATAATAAATAAAATAAAAGTGATCGGTTGAGGAGATTACATCTTCTTTGAAAGAAATAATTTATATCTCCTCCAAAGGTTCAAAAGGTTAGTTTCATAGAGGAAAATAACATATATATTGTGGATATGTATTTTTAAAATGGATTTTGTATGGGGATAGTCATTATAAAATTCACAAAATATGTGATGAAATGAAGGGAGGTGGTACCCAGTCTTGCGATTTTATAGACGATTAAAATATAATAACATTAATATCATGAAACAGTTCCTCCAAAAATGGAATTACATAAATATAATTTAGTATGAGGTTTATATAACATCATGAAATAAAAAAATTAAAGGTTAAAGTGATGTTTTAAACCTTTTATTTTGGTTTAATCCATTAATTAACCTATTTTAACATTAACCACCAAAACAACGTTTTCACCCAAGGGTCATAATTTAACATATAATGTGATAATTGGTTCATAAAAGTTCCAAGGGATAATTATTTAGACCTTATTTTATCTAAATTTTCATCCTTCAAGATTTTATGATTTTGAATTAATTTAAAAAATGTTTTTTTAAAAAATATCATTATTGACATTTTCAGCACTATTAATTTGATTCAACTTAAAAGAAATAAAAATAATGTTTAAATTATAATATAAAACATTAACACAACTTAAATATGTCCTATTTATTGATCAATTTTTTGGAACAATTTATCACACTGAAATAACATTACTTTTATTATTTTGAAAATATTTTTTATTTCATTTTATTAATAATTAAATAAATACTACATCGGTGTTACATAAGCATTTAAGTTAATTATATAATTTTAAAAAATTGAAAATAAATTTTAATTATTAATAAAATATCATTAATATCAAAATATAAGTTTATATTCTTTAATTAATTTCTTTTATACCTATGTATATATAAAAATTTTATATAAAACTAAGGGAGTTACATTTATAACTTTTGTTGCATTTAATATCATATGTGTAATTTTCATAGAATAGTGTTCTTTTAAAATATTCCATTAAGAGAATAATATGATAATGGTTGATTTAAATTAATAAAATGGGAATTACTATGAAATCATGTCTTTTTATAAATTATTTTTCCAAAAAAACAAAACTCATTAATGGATTACATTGCACATGATACTAAGTTAAAGTTGCACTAAAAGCATCATCAGGCATATATATCTGTATAGGAAACATTGATATTGAATTTGATTACATGAAATAATTTTTTTCTCTTGTATCCCAGAAAATACCAATTTCCTTCGACAACTTTCATTATATAAATGACAATGTTGTATCAAACTACGATATACTATTTATATTTCTATAAAAATATTTTTATAGTTATAAACACACTATTGGAATGGAATTTAAGAATAATATTAAATAAATTTTGAAAATATTATTTAAATTTTCATATAAAATTAGTATGTTGATTCCTTATTAGTTTTCAAATGGTAGTAAGTACAATTTAAAAATAAAGAATGTTATTTTCTGAATAACTAATTTTCTATGAAAAAAACATGTTTTATCTTAAAAAATTAAAAAATAAACATTTTGTGGAAAATTTTAGTAAAAATTATGTAATATAAATTTAATAAAATATTTAATACTCATCTAATGTTTTTTCTAGACGATATAAAAAAAGAAATATAAATTTAGGAATAAAAAGTTGTATTTTTCTATTAGGTGATTTTACCACATTTTAAGTAAAGAATTATTTTAAAACTAAATTTTGAAAATGTTGAAAATTTAATTTGACCAAGTGAACTTAATTTTGAGATAACAATTTCAAAATTAGCTTAGGGTGAATTTTTGGTATATTTCTTAGAAGTTTCAATTTTTGATGGATAATGAACGATCGTAAATTTTAATTTAAAAATGAATTTTTTTTCTAATATATATATATAGATAAATTATATTTGAATTTGGTTTTTGGGTATAGTTAGTTGAATTATAAATCTATAAATAAAATTTAGGACATTGTAATCACTTTCACAGTGAAATTGGATATAAAACATGTCATTCTTTTTAAAATTTTCATATTGAAAAGTTATTGATTCGTCTCATCTATATGACTATTTTTTTATTTAATTTACTCCACTTATGTGATTTTAATTTATAAATATCAATTAAATATTTGGAATCTGAATAATTCATAAATTCTAATAGGGAAAAATTAATTTTTGAAAAAAATTATTAGTGAAAACCGTTAAAATTTATTTCAAGGGTTAAAAGAAAAACAAGTTTATTGAGGGGATAAACTATAAATTAATGGGTAAATGACCTAGATAAGTGCACAAATACCGTTTTATGGATATATTTATAACATATACTATATTTTATTTGAAAATATTATTTATTTACTCCTCCAACACTATAAAAGAGTACTCACCCCCTCACATTAACACAACTATCAAGAACATTGGATCATCTCAAACCAGAAAAATTAAGATAAAAAATTCTATCCTCTAAAAAAATATTCCCAAATTGGTTCATAAATCCAACCGTATAATTAATTTTGTGCAATCCAAAAGGATATAACCGAAGAAGAGGTAACATTAATCAATGTTCATTTTTTTGTTTTCTTCTCTTCCCTAATCAATACATATTATATCATTATTACATGACAACCTTAGTATATTAAATATAATTATATGTTAGTTTGTTATTTTTATGGAATAAAAAACAGAACACTTCCATCCAATTGGATACACAATCATTATTCTTCTGTACGGTGGACTATCACCTCACGAACCAATGTGGTTAGTTCCTACTTTACCACCTTTTATGGTTGGTAATAATGATGGAATTATAGTTTATATATGATATATAGTATTTTAAAATGTATTTATTCTTATAAAATAGTTATCCAAATCATACCTCTATTCTTTTCATTTTTTGTAAATTCAATAATATCCTTCATGTGTATTTCAGACTATGAGCTTGCGAAGCGATGTGATTCATTCACGCTTTATATGGAATTTATTAAGTATAATTTTAATATAGATATGTCATATATTTTAAATAATAATTCAAATATAATGATAATATATATATATATATGTATATATTATTTACTTTTCATTATTTATAAATGAAAAGAAAATGGAAGCAACGTTCATGTGTACGTAGGACGTAACATCTCTATGAATGGTGTATTTCATTTCATATTTATATATTTAAAATTTTATGTTAAATAAATATAAAATTAATATATATGATATTTATATCATGGTTTCTATTCATAAAATTATAAAATCATGATCAATTAAAGGTGACTAAAAATAAAAATTAAGAATATATATGAAAAACAAAGTAGTTATTACAGGAAATGTATCATTAACTTTGAATTGTAAAAAAATGTGTAATATAATATCATAATAACTCATTATATTTTATTAAATATATTAATATGGTTCTATTTTAAATTTTTAATTAAATTATATTTATTATACATGAGGTTGGAATGTGTATGAAGGAATTCAAGACAAAAGGTAAGGGGATTTCTAGCCTCACTTTTATTTATTTGATACTTATGCCATATTCAGAACTCATTTATTTTTTGTGGTGTATGTACTACCCAATGAAATGTTTTATCATGAATTATATTTATTTCATGATATTAAATGTTTCAATTTATTTTATTCCTTCATGCGGCTCAAGATTTTAAAGTAAGTCAAGTAGTAAGGGATTTTCATCCCACTATTTAACTTTTGTGAGAAACATGCCATATTACCCATCAATTTCTAATATATGGTTTATATACCATGCATGAATTTATATTATGATTCCTTTAAAAAAATTATATTTTTAAATAATTATGCATTTTAGAGTATATCATTTTTGGGGTTTATGGTATAAAAGTTTCTAAATCAGTATGGGAATTTTGTCAAAATTTTCAATCATTGAGACACATGTTATTTTTTGAACCTATATTCTTTTACAAGGAGTTTACACTACCCCTTTGACATGTTATATCATGAATATCTTTATTTTAATTATATTTTAAGATAAATTTAATTTTATTCTTTCATGGGGATTTTCATTCAATGCAACCAATGTGGTAAGGGTTTTTTGATAATACCTCATCATTTATCAAAATTGTTAATTATTAATCTATCATTGATGAGATATTATGGTTCATCTCTCAATAATTCCCTTGAATTTTATTATCCATAATTTATTCATGATATATTAAATTAATTTAGTTTTTTCACCCATTAAAACTTATGGGAATTAATAGAGCATTTTTAAGAAAATATGAACTTATCTCTATCTTTGGTGAGAAAACTTTTTTATTAAATTACAGTTATCTAATTAATTGGTTAATTACTAATTCTATATAATCCAAGATGGTACATATGTTTTTATCCAAATACAGAAAAAAAAGGGTACATGGGTTATAACCTAAGCTCAGAAATAATAGGGTATATGGGTTGTTTCCTAAGAAAGAAAATAAGAGGGTACATGGGTTGTATCCCAATCCAAAAAACAAAATAGAACAATTTTTTTAGACCAAGATTTACATCAAAAGGATAGAAGGTTAGAAGAGCAATCCAAAAAAGTGGGTACAATAGTTGTTATCTCAATCCTAAAGGAGGTACAAAGTTGATTAACCCAAGACTAACATATTGTGAATGTCTTGATTGGTATCATTGAAATACTATTTTCTATTCTTATGTTTATGAAACTATTCTATAACTTATTCTTTTTCTATGATATCATGGATTATGCTCTTAATTCACTTGTGATTAATTCTTTATGATATTTCAATTATTATTCCATGATTAATTATTGTGATCTATCATTTTATTTTTTTGGTTTTAGAATTTTATTCTCATGTTCATGTTATTCTTATATATCCTAATTGGTTACCCTTACCAAGAGTTTATATCACCCCTTTAATATGTTTCCATTCCCCAAGTTATAAAGAATGTTTTTATGTAGGTGTACTAAATGGGATTATTTTTTTTGAAAATATTTATGATCTTTCAGTTCACTATAAGATTATGGTCCAAGTTTCCAATTTTACTAAGCTATTATAGCCATTACACATGTATTTATATAACATAATAAATATTATTCTAAAAACATTTTATATCTATTTATGTTTTGCGTATCTTTCTATAGTTGGTATCAAATGAACAGTTTAGCCAGCCATTGGAAACTAGGATAAGAAGAAAATAGTGAGATCCTTGGGTATATTTCTAAAGATACGTCTCGTAATGTCTCTAATGATTAGTTTCTGTATTAGTAAAATTTTTAGAAAATGGACTGGAATTTTGGAAATGGATTGAGAGAGAGGTTTCTAAGAAATTACATTTCTTTCTAGATTCCACAAGTGTATTTGGATAATGAACATATACCAATAGGGATGAAAATATTGGAGACACCATATTGAAAAAGACTTGATCAAGTAAATGTTAACAACAATAGGTCTTGTTGCACACCTGGTTGAAACTCCCAGGGTATATAATTTAGATATTAAAAAACTCTTTATGAAACATTGTAAAGGAATTAAATATAATATGACAATGAATAACCTATGATGAACATGAGGTTTCATAGATTAAATAAGAAGGTGTCATGATTTATACATTCTATAAATGATTTTTTATGACTATGTGGGTTTCCACTATGATAAGTGTTGCTCACACTATTCTTTGAAGTTTTATTTAAAGGTGAGAACCAAAAGGAATTGAGTTAACATTAAATGTTATTGAAAATTTACTAATGACAATAAAAATACAATAATTACTAGAGTAAAGGACATTAAGGTTATTAAAAATAAGTTTTCATGGAACATGATTAACAACATATACCTTAACCAACTATCAGACTCTCCAAAGAAGAGAATGAAATTGTTTTATGATACTTCAGGTAATGGGGACCATAGATGAATAACATTTCAATTTTATATTTGTCAAGAATGTATTATGAATAACTAAAGGGAATGTATCAATGAAAAGAGAAGATGTATTATGTGTGGTTATTATGGAAATAGGTCTAGTATTTTCTAAAAAAATGATGAGTATAGTTAATTCAATGGATTATAATATTGGTCTCCCTATGTAATTATAAATATTTGAATATTTTATATTTGTAATGTATTGGATTTATGAAAATAAATGTCTTAGGGTGAAATATCATGAAGTAACCCAACAATGATGCATGAGTAATGATTTTTTATTGATGATGAAGATACCATAAGTGACATATTAAAGGAATGTGATGGTGTAATAGTATTATTTATAATCATGATTAAATTGATTTGGATGAATATTAAGTCCTAATTAAAAAATAAAATTTTAGTAAACTTTTATTTAGTAATAATGTAATGAATATTAGTTAATTGTTTAATAATGAAGTGGTATTATTGAAGTATTTATGTTTTGGAATTCAAATATTATGTCATATGAATATTGAAATATATAAGTAATTTCAGTATAAGTTTCTCATTATGGAAATAAAATGTTATTTTCAATAGTGCTGATGATATAGAAATGTGATTTAATGTAAATATGTTATTTTAATTAAGATAAGGTAACCATTAATGTGTTTTTTAATTTGAGAAACATATTTTTTTATTTAATAAATATATTATTGATTTGGTTAAAGTAAATAATATAGTATCAATCACCTCATAAATGATAATTAATTTTCTTAAGAAGTCGTTTATTCTATCTTGGATGGATTTTATAGAATTTATTTATTTAAGTAATATATCTTACAATCATTGGAATGATAAAGAATGTGTGTTTTCAATAAGGATTCATTGCAATTTAAGTTATTACCATGTTTTAATAGAATACATGATGATGGTATTCAATGTTTTTTATGTGAAAATCCAATGACACTTTATGAAATAGGGGTATCAATGTTATGAATATTTTAAGAAATATAGTGACCTTATTTCTAAAATTTTGGATTTTCATCATTTAGTTGGGTCAAAAGGTTTAACCATTTATCAAATGGTTTATATTGAAATTTTATGAGAATTTAGAGAATAAAATATTATCTCACCATATAAGGAATTATGGATATCATAAAACCTATGATAACAATTTTGGTGAAATGATAAATAATGATTTATATAATTACCTATCAATCTATTTATTGATATTATGTTATGTTAATGTTTCAAACCTAAGAATTTCACCTTAATTATTCACGTAGCATATAAAGTAGAACATTGGTAATGGAACAACCAAAGGGAACGATTTTTTAAATAAAATGGAATGAAATAAACTTATTATATCTTATTGTTATTATTCTTCAACTTTTTGAAAATGATATTGAAATAATATTCTATTTTGTTATCATAATTTTTGATAATATCAATGGCCTTTTCCAAGCCTCTATGTTCCATGGATTTATTGTATATTAACCTTCTCGGGATCACTCAGTTTTTATGATCAATGTTCTATATCATTCTACATCCTAATCTCAACGTTATTTTTATCTCCTTTTCCCAATTTCACTTTCCATTAATGGTCTCTGATGTAGAAACGAATTTACGAGTCACTTTGGGTTATCGTTATTTTTCCAACATTATTTTTTAAAGGATGTTTTAGTATTCATTTTTAAGATGTTGATTTGTATGAAAAGATCCTTCCATTGTTCAAAATTTATGTAACAAGATGTATTTTGGGGGTGAATGTCATTTTATGGAGGGTATGACGTAACATTATGTGTTTTATGAATTATTTTTCGTTGAATAAATTAAAATCCTTATATGGCTTATATTGGAATCTACACCAAGTTAATGTTGAAATATACACAACATTAATCTCTGAATTAATTACAAAAAAATTGATCTTATCATACATTACATGAAAAAAATTTCTAGACTGTGTTACACATAATACTATTTCTCTTCTATAGGTTGAATTTCACGGAAGACTGAGGTTTACGAAACTAGAATATAATATTAATAATATTATTAAATTATTGTTATCTTAATCACTAAGTCATTGGAATGAAATTTATGAAAAATATTATCTGACTTATGAAAATATGGTTTAAACATGTATACAAAACCAGTACTTTGGTTTCTAATTAACTTAAACATGATTGATAACTATTTTAAACTAAACAAATTCTTTTTCAGAAATTCTATTTTTTATGCACAAATACATTCTATTTCAATAAATTAAATAATTATTTTGCTGATTATATTATCTAAAATTATATATTATATATTAAATAAACTATATAGAATTCATATTATGTTTTTTCTATACAATAGATTAGAGAAAATCAAAATTCATGCATAAAGAGATGTATTTTTCTAAAGGCAGGTTAACAACCATTTAATGGAGAACTTGTTTTAAAAGTAAATTTATACACTAATATAAATAATTAATGAAAAAATAAACTTGATTTTTGAAATATAAATTTAAAAAATACCTTTGGTTGAATTTTGATATTTTTTGGAGAGGTTTCATTTTATGAGGAATATTAAAAAATATTGAATTTTAATTAGAATTCGATTTTTATTATAATTTATTTATATTGATAAATTAGATTTTCTATTTTTTTTGAAGTATAATTTGTTCAATTATAAATCAATAAACCCACTTTATGTTATTTAAATAAATTTACTATTGAAATTATATATAAAAACATGTCAATGTTTGAAATATTTTCACATTAAAAACCCTTTGTTTTGTCTAGTCTCTAGTATAATTTTTATATTAAAATATTCCACTTATATGATGGGAATTTGATAAAATTTATTTTATATTTGGATTTATAATAATTTTATAATTTTATAATGGTAAAATTAATATTTCATTATAATATTAGTAAAACTGTTAAAATTAATTATAGGGATTAAGAGAAAAATGATTATACCATGGGACTAAATTGTACATTAAGGGTAAAAATGACCTATAAACATGTCAAAAACATATTTTCATGATATATTTAAAATATAAAACTTATTTTATAAAAATGTTATTATTGGAGGCATATGATATAAGGGAGACCAATCAATAAGTTTTACTTTTTCATATTTACAAGAATACCCCTCTTCTATTTTTAGAGGGAACTCATCCCCCACACTTATTCCCACCTCTCTAACAATTTTTTTCATAAAACAAATTCAAAAATAACCTAAAAAATTACCTTCTCTATACATATTATCCACACTTAGGAAAAAAATACAACTATGTAAGCCTTTTTGTGTGAACCAAAAGGAGATACACGTATAAGGGGTAACATTTGTTAACATGTATTTTTGTTTTGTTTCCTTCTCTACCACCTAAAATTATTCTTATATCATCATCATTTAATATAATAATTATATTAAATATATTGATATTTTATTATGTTATGTTTAAAACCTACAACATCACACACTTCTATCTAGTGGGATATAAAATAATCGTTCGTGTGAACGACAGACAACCACCTTACGAACAGATTATGTTCGTTCTTTTATTACCAGATTTTAAGTTTGTCAAATTTGATGGATTTATAGTTTATATTAGATATATATAATATATATAATTTATTTATTCTTCTATAATTATTATATAACATATAACTTCATGCTTCCAATATTTTTTAATATGATATTGGCGTTGATGTTTACGACGGGCTATCGCCTCACGATGCGATGTGATTCAATCATGATTTACAATGAATTATTTAAGGATTTTTTAAATATAAATTCATGATATATATGAATCGATAATTCTAATGTAATTATAATATATGTATAATTTTATTTTCATAATATCAACATGTCAATAAAATTGAAACAACATTCTAGCGTATGTAAGACCTATTATCTCCATGAACAATGTCTTTCATTTCATATATCTATAATTTTTAGATAATTATAAATACATATATGAATAATATATATGATATTTATAGTAGGATTTTATTTCATTACATTATAAAATTGTTATCAATGCAAGAGAAAAATAAATAACAAGTCAAAACATATTCCAAAAAACAAAGCTTTTATTACCCGAATGGTAACTTTAATGTTGAATTGTTATTAAAAAAGTTATTTAAAGTCAAAATAAAACCATAAATGTAATTATATATATGAAATTTTTTTTATATATATTTATAATAAACATATAATTATTAAACAAGAGTTTTTAATGTTTATAAAGGAAGTCAACATGTATGGTAAGAGGATTTGTCGTATCACATTTATGTTTGCGAGAACTTTGAAATATTCACAAAATGTTTCTTTTATGTGGGTTTTATACCATCCAATGAAATATTATACCATTAATTCCATTTATTTACTGATACTAAATTTTTTAATTGATATTATTCTTTAATGGGGCTTAGGATTCATAGTTTACTAAAGTAGTAAGTGTTTTCCACCTAACGTTGTACATTTTTTTGATACACTATATATATTCACCACTTATTTCTTATATGTGGTTTATGTACAACTCATGAATTTATTTTATCATTATTTTAGTAAATTAATTTATTTTTAGATATCCATTCTAAAATTTATCTTTCACATGATTTAACGTTCAAATATTACTTTATAGATAAGAGAATATTTTACCAATTTTTCTTTATTTGAGATAAATGTTATATAATGTAATTATATTAGTTTATGAGGTGTATAAATTGAAACAAAGAAATTTTATATCATGAATATATTTCTTTTCATATTATTTAAATCTTCATGTATTGTTACTTTTTCATGGGTATTTTGATTTGATGTTACCAATGTGTTAAGTGTCTATGGATAGAATCTCTCCATTTATCGGGATTTATTATGACCATGCTACCATTGATGAAGTATTATTGTCCATATCACAATAATTTGATTGGTAATTGTTATATTATTGTTATTAAGGATATATTCAATTAATGATACCATTTTATAACACTTTTATAATTATGATAAATAAGAATTTTTTTATGAAAATTCAACCCCATCTATCTCTTTAGTCAATTTTTTTGTTATAAAACCATGTTTTCTAAAATTATTTCCTAAAATAAAAATTTAAATTAAATTTTGAAACAATTTTAAATTTAATGTATTTTGGAAATGGTTAATTTTTTAGATAGTGTTTAATATGGTTTTTATATATTCCTTTATGTGTTTTCAGAATTGTTTTTAAAGAAAAATGTTTTCAAAATGTTTTATATTTTATAATGATTTTTTTTCAAAGAAGAATAGATATATATCTTTAAAATGTTCTTAAATAATATTTGAAAACTATTTTATATCTAATATTACATCCTATGTTATATTTTACTCTTTACACAAGGTTTTATCCTAGGAAACCATTCTAATTCTTTCTTTGATTGGTTAAAGTTCCAAATAAAAAGTATTGCCTAAAACCTATTTATCTTCCCTAGGTTGTTACATGATAAAAGTATTATGAAACATGATTACTTTGATATGATATTCTATGATGAAATGATAAATAAACTTTATTATTTTAAAAAGATTAGGATTTTATGAAATGTTTCTAATACCTGTTTCATTTCACGAGTAATGATATGAAGAATGTTTTATGATCTAATAGAACAAAGAAATGTTGTTTTCCTTATGTGACGAGTGGGAACTATATTACTATCGAATTAATTGTGTAATGATAAATAATATATGAGATTTTAGGGTATATTATCTAATATCCTATGACTGGAAAAGAGAGTTTACGGATTCTGTCCAATGCTTGAAACCAAGAGGGTGAATATGTTCTATCCCATGCAGAAAAAAATATGGTTCATTGTTTTTATACCAATCCTGAAAAGAGATGACTCATGGGTTATTGACCAATTCTGAAAACAAGAGGGTACATGGGTTTTTATCAAATGTTTGAAGAATGTTAGTGAGTTATTAGGACAAGACAAATATGTTATAAAGGTCATGGTTGGTATCCTTGAAAAAAGATTTTCTATGCTTATGTTTATTCCAAAATCATATTTCTTTTTACTATAATATGATCTCATAGATTATGAGCGTGATTAAACTTTTATTAATGTATTATAATATGTTATTTTTTATTCCATAACTCATGATTGTAATCTTTGATATGTAGGGTATGGTTTTCAAATGTTATACTCTTTTTATAATTTCCTTAAATTCATGTTATGCTTCTATATCTTCCTTAATTACCCTTAATGAGCATCTAATCTCCCGAATTTATTCTGATTAATTTACCATGATTATAAATAATGGTTTTAATTAGTAGTACTAAGGGGTATTATTTCTTGGGAAATAATGAATACATTTCACCAAAATAGAAAATTATTTTCCATGTTTCCATAGGCTCTATACTATTATGATCCTTGGGCATGTGTTTTGGTAATCTAATGAATATTCATCAAAAAATATTTAATATCCATGAAAGTTAAGACTAGTTCATAATAATTAGGATTAAAACTTATAACCTTATCACTTACTTTTTATCTAGATTAACACAATTCTCCCTTTAATGAGGTAATAAATTATATAGTGGTTACTTTTAACATTGAGGAAAAAAGGTTCTTATTTAACAAATTTTAACCTCAAGATTACTAATATAGAATCCATTATATCAAACTAATATCATTAATTATGAAAATTAATATTAGAATAAATGATAAAAACATGATGAAAAGTCCATTTTATAAAAAATATATTTTTAGAAAATACATAGTTTATTCTTATCTAATGCTTATAGAATTGTTAAATGAATGATAAAACATTATATTGAATAAAATATATATAAATTTCATCAAATTAATTTTCTTATAGAGATTAATTTAATTTTGTGATAGTAAGAAAACATTCTTCACATAAAGAATAGTGTGTCTGAAAAATGCTTTTTTATGTATAAAAAATTGTTTTATAGAAAATTAAATAATAAAGTTGATTAAAATATAAAAATTATATTATTTAAAATATTAGAAAAATAATATTACATTGAAAATATTTTAAGAAAAATGATACTCTTTTCATGATTGAAACAAAAATACATTTTTTATTAAAAATATATATTTTTAACTATTATTTGAGAAATAAATCTTTTAAAAAAATCTCAAAAATCTATTTTAATATAATTTGGATTGGATTATTTAAAAAATTTATTTAATTTTATAAAATATTTTTTTTAATGAAACATATAAAATAATTTAAAAAAAATAAATAAAAATTATTTTTGAAGGAAAATAAAAATTTTAGTCATAATATAACCTTGTAAAAAATTGAATACTTATTTCTTTATAATTAATAAAATTATTTTAAATTGAGTAGTATATTTTTATATATCTCATTATGAAGTTAATAATATCCATTCCTTACAATTTAATTACTAGGTTATAATTTTTATATTTAAATAATTATGCTTCTTGCATTGTTTAAGTTCAGTTTGTGATGTCATATACACTATCAATCCAAATGTTCTTCTTCAATAATCTTTGAGAGTTACACTACCCTACTAAATAAACTACCACTGTTCAATTTGAACATGTGTTTAGTAATCATGGGTATGGAATTTGAAATTTTATTTTTGGAAATCCATCATCATAAAAGGGGTAATTAAAACATCATCTTCAAATGGAGAAATTAAAATAAGATGAACCTCTAGAATGACACATAACTATGTTTCTGAATAGGAAAAAATCACAGGGAATAAAAAATATGGACAAGGAAGAAAATTAATTTTCATAGACTATTGATCATGAGAATGATAATGATCATTATAAAGATATCAATCTCAACAGAAAAATATCAAATAGGTGAGAAAATGAAAATAAATTCAACTGTAATGAAGGTAAAATTAAAACAATTTTGTCTCGAGATCCCTTCATTAAATTTGAGGGATATTTACTTGGGGAATAAAATTGTAACATTATTTACTTCCATTTTATAAGAATAATTTCATCCTTTTGTTGTGCATTGATTAATTTCCCCATTGTCTCTTACTCCATGAAATAAAAATTAAAGATTATTTTTTTCATACGTTATAGAATAAAATTAACTATTAAATATTCGTAAGATCTATAATCCATTCCTTTTGCCTCTAAATATTTACAAAAATTAAAATTGGTCACCTAAGGTATCTAATATCTTACATGGTTCAAATTAACCTATTTTATAAACAATTATCCTTAAAGCCCTTTCAAAATATGACTAACCATAATTAATGCTCATATATTGGAATGATTTGATCTCACATCTTTCCACGATGAAAATAACTTTTATTTAGAAATAATTTTAATCACACATAAATTCTATTAAAAAAATTATATACACTAATCCATTCTCAAAATGAATCCACAAAAAATCATATAATTTTCTAAAAGATAAATCACTTTTTAATCCATAGGTAAGATTATTTATTAATAAAAAACATTACTATTCGAAGTATAGGTTCATAATTGCACCAATATAAGGTCATAAATTGATTTAGAATATCAAATGTGATTTCCTTGATCCATAATATATGATAAGAGAGTTAATCAATACATAGAATCACATCAAATATCACTAAATGAAGAAAAATAATATTTTTATTGGGCACATTCATAAAGAATTAAAAATGAAATCCCCAAAAATGGAGTGGAGGTTAAATATTTTTTTAATTTTTATAATTTTCATCAATTATTGAGATTGAATAATATTTGACATAGTCAATTTATTTCAAATGTTTTGTGGGTCATTATCCTCTTTATCCCATGGATTTTTTAATTGATTTGAATAAATAATAACTCCTTTCATTTAAAGTATTTGAGTGTCAGTGGTGAATTATATGTATCTTTCTATCTATTCACACTAGTTTCAATATTCCTCCAGTAACTTCATAATTTTATTACACAATGAACATCCATTCCCCACTTGAAACATCTAATAGTTACCATTAGAAAATTTCATCTATATTTCATTCAACACTTTTTTCAAGATGAAGGATCGTCTTTTTCTCTATGTGGTATTTAGAAAATCCTTTGAATTCGACCATTATTTATTATAAAAACCATAAGATTAATGGGTTAATATAATCCCCATATCCACCTTTATGGCAAGTTGAATTATTTATTCATAGTTTCTGATCTTCCTTATTAATAATTCCCTTTCGTGACTTGGTTTTGAGGCACCAAAGAATTGACTAACCATACATCCAAGTAGGAAGATAATATAGGTAGTGTACCTCCCATGCATTATATAATTATCCTCATTGGTACCAATGAAATCATCTTCCTCTACTTTTCCTAGGGAATTCCTTATCCATTTTCATATGAAGAGCACGAGAGAAGTATTTATTGAAAATAAGATCTTGAAACCATCAAACTCTATAAAGACAATTTTTTTATATTATTTTTTGTTTCAAATAAGAGTACACTATTGATATACTTCACATTCCTAATGATAAATATTAATAATGAAAATCACAAGTTCCAAAAATTTGATAATGGATTAAAATATTTTAAATGAAACTGATCCACTGATCAATGACTAGTAGATTAGTGGACCCACTAAAAGAATGTGAACCTTTAATCATGAGAGTCTCAACATATTTTTCCATACATTGATCATTTTTAAGATCATCTAGGCTCAATTATTGAGATTGTTTTTTGATCATTGAAATATGATTTTTAATATAATATTCATAACATTTGGTAGCTTTGGAATAAAATCATTTCATTATCTATAACATTATTTTTAGACATAATTAATTCCGGTTCCATCCATTGAATAAAACAAAAAATAATAGTGTGATAAATAATAATAATAGTGGGGGAACCACATAATCATTCAAAATAATTTATTGTATTCCTAAATCATGAAAAATTATTTTATGAAACCATAGGATTAACCTATGTCATTCATAATCATTACCAAAACATTAGGATTTTATCCTATAATTAAACTTTCCCCCAGGGTTATCACTACTGTAATCTCATCCTAGTTTCAAAAGGAAAACTAAACCTTTATATCATACCAAATATATCATCCCATACGTTTTATACATATAGAGTATATCTTATTAGATTGATATTCGTTACATATCATAAAAAACTTGCTATAATCATATAGGTATATTATCTGTTGAGACCTAGAAATATAAACAATTTTTTCATAAGATTAGAACATTCTATATAAATATCAACCTTCATAAACATATCATTCATAAATTCTTTATTTATAATAAGGGGAAAGAAAACATGAGAAATGGTGATCTCAGATTTACATTAGTGGTACGAGTGGTATATATCAATGATCACATAATAATTTTATGAGAATAAGGGTATATAATAATGATATTAACATATAAAATCCATACCATAAATATAAAAATCTTGAGACATGGAATAAATATTGGTGGTTTGTCATAAATTAAGCATAAATAAATCAAAGAACATGATCCTATAGAGCATAAAATTTTCATAATAAATGGAATTATGGCATAAAAATAGGCATAGAAAATGATTTACTTTATATTCAAGGATTCACAACCCAGACTATAATAATTTATCACATTCACTCCCCAAACCATTATAGTAGTAAGGTTTCAATGTCAATACATTCATATAGGTTTGGTTTCAATACCCAGAATATCATAGTATTTAAGGTTCAATAGAAATACTATCATAATAGATTGGGTTACCAACCCACTATAGTAGTCTAGGATTGCTTCCATGTAAATCCTTATAGATAGAGACCCTTAATGATCTATATTCACTCTCAATTCTTATCCATTTTATCTCATGAGATACAAGTCTTTACCCAATGCATTAGAGGGATATATAGTTTCCACCAATCACTTAATGAAAATAATACACATGTTTTCTACATGATCAAAAAAATTCACCATATCAAAAACCTTGAAAAGAAATGGGTTTCATAAATATTTCATCATTGCATAACCATTTGAAAAGAAACAAGTTTGATAAACATTTCATCATTTAATCTTAGTATAACACATATCAATATGGGTTTCATAAAAATATTTTCATCATAAACATAAACCATATTGAGTAATAATAATGATGGTGTCATTGAATCATATCTTCAGTAAATCTTAAGTTAAATTAATGGTTTTTGTATTTGATGAAAAATAAATAATTAATATATTATGAAAGGATTATTGAGGAAAATATCCATTCAATTCTAAAATAATATCATTTAAATAAATAAAATTGAAAATATTGTAAAACATAAATAATTTTAAAATATCCATGGAAACATTCAATGGAATATTCAAAGAACTCATTGGTAATGATGATGGGAAAATTCACTCTTTCTATAAAGAATCAATATATTCATAATTTTATAAAAAATCAAAATGTACCTTGTTATAGAAACAAATAGATGATTCATTTTAAAATCATTTTCTAAAAATTTTAACAAGGGTAAAAATTACTTTAAAAATAATTTGATAAAATTAAAAACATTAATTAGATCCTTTTTAGATAACATGGTTTTGTAAGAAATGGTTTCTTTGACCAAAGAGAGAAATAATGATGATTTTTTAAAAAAACATTATTTCTATTAAGTGAAGAAAATTAAAATGAAAGAATATTTCTAATAAATAAATGGAGGATTAGAAAATTTCAGAGCTTCTTAAGAGTTTGTTTATAATAATTCAATATTGTAATTATAATGACAAAAAATATTGATAAACAGTGTGATTGTAACATAGAATTAATTGGCACTTTGGTAATATTTGAATCACAATTCCCATGAAATAAAGATCCTTATATAGATATGTATAGACACATAAAATTTATAATTGAAATCATAAAATAAATTCATGGGTTGTAGATATTACATAGTAATTCATGATTTTAAATTACTCCCATTATATAGTTGTCACTTAAAAATGATTAATTTCCAATAAATGTTCATGTTTTGGTTATAAACACATTAGAATTTAATAGTTCGTGTTCATTTACTTAAACTATAGTTTAATGTTTTGATCATATCATTCTATATACTCATAAAAATAGTTCGATTCTTCTTTATCAATAAACTTGGTGAAAATTATCAAATATCAATAAAAGGGTGCTTTGGAAATTAGTCTATTTGAAGGGAAATATAGACCACAGATCAAGACCCACTAAATCGATGATGTAAAGTTGACCATCCAAAAAGATAGAATTTTTGGGCTCAAATTAGAACCCAAAATTATATGAAAACAAATAATATGTTCAAGGATTTCAAAAAATTTATGGGAAAAAATCAAGGCCCAAATCCACCCATAAGGGTCAAAAATGATGATATGAAATCCAGCACACAATAATGTCTGGAAATTAAGAAAATCACAAAATACTTGAATTTTCTCTAGATATAGACATACAAATGATCTGAGATTTTTTCGTATGAACTAAAAGATATATAATAACCATTTTTAATAAATAGTTCATATCTGAAGAAATATTCCTGTTAAATAACAATTCAAATTGTTTTGTTAGAAAAATCTAGAAAAAATTTGATAATAGGTCATTGTCTAGTAAAGTAGACATACAATTTTATAAAAACATACATGTGTTGGATAAGTTTTATGTTCCACATAAACCATCAATATATACAACTTTTAAGAATAATAGTTCTTATGATTCAGCTCTATGGATGGGAAAATAGGCAATCCAAATTTATGGGTATATTTGGAATGAAAATAGTACACCACCTTAGGCTATAAATATGCCTCTATAATCCTTGAATGGTGTTGGAATTTTAGTGAATTAGAGTATAAATTATAATGACCATATCATTTAAAAAGTTCTACTAGGATCTTCCAAAATCAATAAACTTTTAGACATACCTTTCTTCTTCTCTTTATTTTTATGTTCTTTTCCATTCGTTTTCATTTGTAATTTTATAGATGTTTTCATATAATTTTATTCAAATATTATTGAAAGTTTCTTTATCATCACTTATTCTTATGTACCATTTTTGGTTAAAATTAATTTTCTAAAAATTATTAAACCAATCTAAAAACCAATCCCTTCTATCGATTTCTCATTCAATCAAAAGTGTGTCATAATTCTCTTCACTGTTCATGTGTGTGTTCGGTGAAAAAATATTTTCTTATCCCATTATTTTTATTCCATTTTAAATTGATCACCATAAAAAAATAACACCATATTATTAACCACCCTTATGGATGATTAAATTTACCATTGGGATGAGTCATAATTTTGGGTTGTTATTTGATTGAGGGCTTTTACTAGATGAATATTTTCTAGGATAACATTGTGTATGATAATCGTAAAATATTTGGGACTAATGACATGATTTATTTAATTTTATGATTCCATATAATAATATAAAAATAAATACACTACAATAAAAAATATTTTATTGAGATTATAATCTAATTTATGTAATGTCTTGGATTAGAGTCTTAACACTCAGGAATTCTGATCAAATTATCGTTTGAAGTAGGTATTTATTTAATTAAATACATAGAAAAATGAAAGGATATCATAATAATAAATCAAAAATAATTAAATTTCCCCAATATTTATCAAAATAATCAAATCAAATATCATCCACCAATCAATTTGATTAATCCCAGCAAACAAACCTCACCTTTTCAAAAAATCAACAAAAAAACAATCGACTGTTAAAAATGTACAATAACTAAGGATTGGAACTGAGTTTCTCTATAATTATTAGCATATCACAATAATATTGATGGGTATATATGTTCAAATAGGCCATGCTTCTGTTGTATATACCTTACATAATAGAATTATGGTGTGAATATGAAATGTGTCACATATTAATAAAGGTTAGATGAAAAGCCCTTACCTTGGGTTAGACATCATTTATAAGAATTGGAAAAGGATATTAAATATATATATTTTAAATATATTGTAAAACCATAGTAATATATATATCATACCATACTAATTTACTTATAACTATTTATCACCTATTTGGTACAAATTATATAACAAAATCACCATTTTTGGTGATACCTTCTTCGTTTTTCATGTATGTTTTTGTCTGCTAGATTTAGTACTTGTATTTTAATCATCATTCCATAGTATCAATAACATAAATCAGTAAACAATATCATTTATATTCATAATATATATGTATATATCTATTTAAAAAATATATTGGTAGAAAGACGAATAACACCATTCATGGAGATGGTAGGCTAAACATACATATGAACACTGTTTTTATTTTTTGATGGATAAAATAAAAGAATGGTAAAAAATAAATCACCTTTATATAATAATGTATATATAATATATATTAATTAAGTCTATCATTATTATTTACTATGTGAAATTGAAATGAAAAACTATTTATCACGTTGTGGAGGTGGTAGTTTACCCGTATGCATAGGTGGCATTATTGTTTCCTAATAGATTGGAGGGTAATAAGGTAGAAATGCAAGTATATTTTCAGAGGTATAAATATTTTTTAAATATCATATAAAAAATTTATAACAACAAAATACCCATCCCAAAAAGTGAGTGATAATAAATGAATTATATTACTATGTAGAGATTGTAACTCTTACGTACATAGAAGCGATACATTCACTTCCCATTTGATGAAAAGGGGGTGAATGAAGGTGTTTTGTGAACATAATAATATTTTATTATATTTAGGATATTTAATTTATTATTTTATAAATATTATAAATTATATAATTGAGGTTAAATGATAATTTTATAAAAAGTTATCGGTTAAGGAGATTACCGCTCATTTGAAATAACTCATTTTTTCATTCTCCTTGGGATCCTAGGTATAGTCTTTTTGGATGATTAGAAACTATAAAATAATAATAATTAATTTTATAATGGGTTTTAGAATGTTATCGTTGAGATATATGGCTCAATAGGTGTGGTGAACTGAGGGGAAGACGTCCTCTTTTATAAATGAGGGGATGGGGGCTCTTGAGATATCTTAAAATATTAAAATATATAGAAATACTTTTCTATAGAAAATGACTTAGAAAGGATTATAATTTTTTGATACTATAGTATGAGGATAAAATACAGTTTAAAAATAAATTTTAATAGGTTTAAGTGTTGTTTTAAATATTATATTCGGATTTATCATCTTAGTTTACATATTTTAAGATTTACCACAATAACATCCTTTTTACTCATTAAGAGTTATAATTTTAAATATATGGTAAAAAATTTCTCATAAAATTCTATGGTATAACGTTATTGAAAATATATTATTCACCTTTTACTAGTTATTTATTTTTAATATTTTTATATAATTTTAAAATATATTTTTTTTTGATAAAATGTCATAATTGTCAATTTTAACACTATTCATTTCATTTGACTATAAATACATAAGAATAATGTTGGAAGTAGAATATATTGCTTTAATAAAATAATCACATGTCATATTAACCAATAAAATTATTTTAACACTTTATTTCACTTAATTTATTTTAATTTTAATATTTGTGAAGTCATTAAATTTATTTTTTAGGAAATGATTTAATACTACATCAACATCGCATAAACAATTAAGGTAATTATAGAATTTATATAATTCATAAAATAAAATTCCAGAATGAAAATAATTTTTTCATCTCAAAATATATATTTATATTCAATCAAAACATACTTATAAGTGTTTATTTAAATTTAAATTATATTTAAAAATAACGGAGTGAAATTATGTATCTTTCTTTGAATTAAATCTTATATAGGTTATTTTCATGGGAATGATTTATTAAAAAAAATAAAATTAATTAATAAGCTGATAGGGGTATAATTAAATACATCAAATAATAATTAAGATGAAAACTAATACACTCATTAAATATTTTAAACATATATTATCACAATTTACTTTCTAGAAAGGTGGTAAATTTAACCACGACTACTATTCATATTGAAAAAAAATAAAAGTGACCTATTTAAAAAATATAAACCTCCTAATTAGAAATATGAAAAAATTTATACAAATTCAATATCTATATATTCTTGAAATTATTTTTAAAACGAGGTTGCGAAATGTGATGAGAATCTATTTTTATAAAAATACATTTTTATGCCTAAAACATAGTTTATTCCTATCACATTCTTAAAAAAATATGGAATGAATGTTAAAATTTTGAGTATATAATATATTAATTTAATTAAAATATTAAATAAATTGTTATTATTTTAATTTAGTATGATTAAAAACTCATTGTAAGCATAAAAATAGTTTTTCCATCAAATGAATTTTTACGTATAAAAAATGTTTTTATACGAAATTTAAACACAAAATTGATTCCACTAAACATAATTCAATTAGTTAACATAAAAAATAATTAATTTTATTTTAAACCAGTTTAAAACTAAATATAACTTTATTAATTCTATAAAAAAATAATATATTCAATAAAAATTTTATTTTCCACCATTCAATGGAATATCAACCATTTTATAGAAAAAACTTTTAAATTTATTTTAAGTTAATTTTGAAAAGATAATGTAAAAATTTTCGTTATTATTGTGAAATAATATTTTCACCAGTTTCAAATAAAATATTTTCTACTAATTTCCCATAAAAATTACTTTTGAATGAAATATATCTTTTAGGCATAATATAAAATTTCCAAAAATTGAATGTCTATTTCATAAGAATTAATCAATATATTTACATTATGTACGATATTATTATATATCTCATAAATTATTTAATATGATTTATTAATAAAAATTTAATGTCTAGGTTATAATAGTTATATTTAAATAAAAAAAATTCATGGTTCAATTAATTTTTATTTTTTGTTTCATATACACCATCGAACATAATGTTCTTCTTAAAAAATATTAGGGTGTTATAATTAGTATGCATTACACTACCACTATGTGAAGAAAGATAAGTTAGAAAATGTATTCTGTGGAAAAGATAATAGAGATCTATCTTTGGTGAGGATAGAGAAGGACCCAATGTTCATGGATTTAGTAAACATGGAAAAGAGGATTACCATAGAAGGGGAACATAATTATTTTTCTATGTAACTACACAACCATATTATCTAGTGCAGATAAAGAATTACGAAAAATATGACAATGGGGTTTAAAAGAAAAGAAAATACATTAAAGAAAAGGGATTTTCCAACTTGATCTATGAACTTTGAATAATGAATTATGTAAAGACACTTAAGGTACCCAATATACTTGAGATGATGAGAGAATTGTTGGATGAAAATCATCGAATTAATTTATCTATAAAGCCTTGTATCACCACTATGTATATGAATATAAGGGATCATTTCTTATTGTAAATCATAAAGAATGAAATTAGAGACTATTTGTTAATTTTATTAGTATAACAATAAGTAAAATATGAGAGGATACTCCTATGAGTTGTAATGAAATGCCACCATATAAATATGTTGAAGTGTTCTAATATCAAAATGGAAATTATGACTAAAATTCCTAATACAGTTAATAAGAATGATGTTTTTTGGGTCAATGATGATCTCCTATCAATGTATACACAATTACTATAAATAAGGCAGGATCTACCCCTTGAATTTACTACATTGATCTATATAAATGAATTTTTGAGACTCCACGGTCGATCATTATATATTTTTTCTGATTAGGAATCTTATTTCAAATTAATGTTTTGAAGAAGTCTTCAAATGTATCTGAGTATAATGATACACGTGACAACTCATTACTACTATAAAAAATATGGGAACTATGAGATAACTATCTTAAAACTAGGGGATATGATGAGTTCATGATCACATGACTTTAAGGTAACCTAGTATTAACTCCAAACTCAATTGGAATTTCATTAAAAAATTGGATTCCATTCAAGTATAAAAATGGAACCTTATAAGGCCTTTTATAGAAAAATATGTCTTAAGGCCTCATGATTGGATGACGTTTGTGAAAAGAGTCTCATTGGTTGTAAAATCATTATAGATATAACTAATAATGTGAAATCTATCTAGAATCATATAATGATAGCACATAGTAGATATAAAAGCAATTCTAATAATCTTAGTATGAACATTTAATTTCATGTAGGGTATCATGTGTTCTTAAAGGTACCTCCATGGAAGTGAGTTTTATGTTTTTAAAAAATAAAAAATCTACGCTCATGTTACATTATCCCTTGTCAAAATTTAGATATGTCTAGAGATGTGGAATGTTATTTAGAATTTAATCCCAATATCATTGAGGATTTTATGCCATTCATGTCTCAATGTAAACAATGTAAACTCATTAACTAGAACACATACTCACCACTGATGGAAGAGAGTAAAAACTCGACTTTATATATAATGAATACCTTGTCCTAATTTTATACACTAGAGAGAATGTGTTATATAATCTGAAAATAAGACTAGTGAATGAACAATTTATGAACCCAAAGATGAAGGATGAAACCTAGGAGGCAAATGATGATATGATAATGAATTAAAATTATTTTTATAAGTATTTATTTTCCCCCAAATTTCTGGGATGAAATTATTTAAAGAGGGAGAGTGTAAGACCTGAGAACCAATTAAGGTAATTTATTAGTAAATTATTAATATTCATAATAATACACTTAAAAATTGTATACAACAACATGACCAATAGTTAATAATCCTTAATAATTTACATTATTTAATATATAGTAATATAATTAAACTCATATGTTTTAGAATAAAATTAGATGTACTAGAATAAGGGATTTAAAATTTTTAGCACCAAATATGTTTTTTAATATAGAAATTTTATTCATAATAACTTAATTTCATATAAATATAAATATAATTTCATAAAAATTCATTTAATTTTTAATGTGTATATCAAAATAAAGTAAAAAAATCCATTTTTGAAAAATGTTACTAGGTTAAATATTCCCTTTTTATGTAAATTGGTAATTTTTTATATAATTATATTTTTTTATTTTTTATTTTTTATGAAAATAAATTTAGTTGATAAATTATAAAAATTAATATATTATAATGTTCATATTTATAAAAAATTGATTTAGATTATTTAATATTTTATTAATGTGAAATAAGATTGAGAATACATAATATTTAAAAATGAATTTTTTTTTAAAAAAAGTTTTACAATATATTAATTTTTTTAATTTAATAAATTGTTATCTCATATTTATAAATTTTCTTAAATGTAATCGATTTATAATTTTAAATTAGCACACATAGATCTTTTAAGTGGGATCATATTATAATTTTGGTAAATAATTAATTACAATAATTTTTGAATCTTTTTATTTTAATTCTAACAAATTATGTTTATTTTTTCTATAATGAGATTATTGTTTTTTGATAGAATTTTTTAAAGGAATTTTATGGAAATTTGGGTAATTATTAAAGATATGTTACCATTAGATCAAATTACTCACCGCCCAATTGAGTCACCACCAGACATGAGTAACCACCAGAATGACTCACTATTAGACTAACTCATCTCTAAACATTAGTAACTTCTAGATTGAGTCACCATTAGATACGAGCCTCTACTAGAAATGATTCACTACTATAAGAACTACAGTTTCTTTTCTTCCCCTTTTTGAAATAAATGTTCCCAAAATAAATATTAATGAAATGTATAAAAAGGGTTATATAGTTATTATTTCATTTACCATTGTAGGGACACATTAAATAAAAAGTTAGATTTAGTACAAAAATCATAAATATCTCAATTATTATCCATCCTTGGGTGAATGTGGTGCATTATATTTTAGAATACTACTTCAAGGATGGGAGATCAAGGTTTTAGGGAATTTTTGAATACTGAATAGATCATCACATGAGGACATAAATGTTGCATTCCAACTAAATTTCAACTCTAAATGAGTGTAACTAATTGAATATTAATATCCTCCCCTATATATTCAGTAAAGAGAACTGTATGATGCTCAGTTTTACTGAAAATTTCAAATAAATAGTTGGAGCTACACACCAAGTCATATTTGAGGAATCTCGAGCATCTGGATCAATATAGGCCAATCAAAATAATCATTTCTATATCATAATTATTTCTCTATTTATTGATTGAATTAATTTCAATGTAGTGTTTTATTCTCTCTATTTATTAATACACACTGACTCCTATGGTATAAATAGCGAATACTACATAATCTATTTTATTTATTTCAATATTTATACCTGTAATATTAGAAGAGGAGGTCCATTTGTGGTTTTCATTTTTAATTCGCATATATAATCATGGAATAGGCTTTAATATTGGATAAAATAGCTGATTTGTGTACACCCTATCAGGGTTGTGGATTAGATTGTTTTTATATAATCTTTTTATAAGCTAGTGATGTTGAAGAGTATATGATTAAGTTTCAACTTGAGTTTTAACCCTTTATTTAGTTTATCACATTATCTTGTCTTTTTTTTCTTCATTTCATTTAATTCGACTTTATTTAGTTTTAATATTCAAAAAATGGTTACTTTGATAGTTAGTCTGAACTAATGTTTTATAAGTATTTTTTTTAGTTAATATATTTCATATAATGAATTAAATTTTCATATTATTTTACTTGAGCCTTAATCATTCTTTGAGAAATATTTTATAAGATCAAAATTAAATTAGAATACAATTGTGATTAACTAGGTGAATTTATCTTAATTGGTGGATTCTATTTTAAATTTTACATGATAGAAATTATTATTGGGAACTCAATTCACTCCCATCATGAGTGTCTCACTGTGAAAGAAATTTGTAGCAAAGGCCCTTTAAATATATTTTATGCAATATTTTAATAAAATGTAAGGGATCTCAAGTTTATATTAGTTCTGAATTTATTTTTTTATGGGTAATAGTCAAGAAGGTTCTTCTACCAACATACCTCCATTTTCAATGAAAATAACTATGCTCCGTGGAAAATCATGATGAAAATGCATACTAAGAGCATTAATTTTGAAATTTGGACCTCTATTATAGACAAATATAAGATACCTCACACTACATGAAATATATGGTATGATCATATTGAATATTCATATATTAATAACTGTTAATCTAATTGTTATTTAATTGTGCCTTGGGTGATGAATATTTTAATCCAATATCTTTATTCATGTCTTATTTTGATGTTTGGGGAACTTTATCTCTTTCTTATAAAGTAAAATATCATATGAATGAAATGTTATTAGAAACCTACACTACTAACTATGATACATTTAAAATGAATCTTGATGAACCAATTTCTGAAAAAGTATCTAAGGTTCAATGAGATAATTATTCCAATACACCCACTTTGGAATCATATTTATGATAAAAACCAAGTGATGTTACTATTGAGATGCCCACAATAAAGATAGATAGGATCCCCAGTACCAATTAATGAATATTTTCATGTTAGAATGATACATATCATGCATCTGATTTGGAAATTTATGATGTATTATGTAGAACTAGATGTCTACATAGATGATGTGGATGAACCAAAGGGAAATTTTTAGCATTGATATTCAGTGCCACAAAAAAAGGATAAAGTTCATGTTATATGTTCTAGTGATGAAAAATCACCAATTGAAAGTGATAAAGTGATGCATTATATAGATAAAAGAATTAAAAAGTTTTATAATAAGAGTAATTTATTTTGGAAGCGAAGCTATAAAGTTAGATATGAAAGTATATGAAATTTGAAAAATGACTGTAAAAGAGGTGATGGTTCAACTGAAATCATCTTTTATGTATCAAAAAGAAAAGGTCACATCAAATATGACATTCAAATTATGGAATAAAAAACATAAATATGATGAAGAGGATATTTGGCACATGAATAAACATAAACAAACATTTAGTTTTTCTAAATACATCTCTAGTGATTAAAAAACCAAAGATGAGAAGCACAAAAAAGATAACATGTGTTTCATGGAAAACACAAATAAGGTTTCCTTCTCTATTTATTCCTCTTATAGACATATTTTTAATAATTATGGGGTGCAAAACAAGGATAAAAATATGTCTAATGAAGAGGTGTTTGAGTACTAAAATATTCTTGAAGATGCATTTATTTATGGTATGGATAAATATAATACCTCCATGTAACAAAACTCTTTAACTGGTAATTTTATGTTTGACCTTGCTGTTGAATAATAGAAAAATGTACAATTGATAAAAGATAAAAATGAATTCAAATTTTCTATTGAGAAATTATATTAAATTTTTTAAATACTTACCAATGTAAGAAATAATATCAGACAAATTCATGGAAATAAGAAAAAATATAAAAAAAGTACATGTAATGAGTATCAATATGGATGTAGGAAGATTATTAGAAATATATTTATTCAATGTTTTAGTACATATAGCAGTTTCTCTTCATATGGAGAAATTTTTTATTCATAAAAGATTAAAATATTCTTATATGATCCATTTTAAGCAATTATGGGTTCCTAAAGCCTTAATTACTTAAATTTTTGGACCGAAGAAAATTTGTGTACCAAAATCTATTTTGGTATAATTTTTTTTTGTTGGTATCTAATATGAAAAGATCCAATAAGAATCTATGGTACTTAAACAATGTCTAGTTTAGACACATGACTTTTTATTATTACCATGTTTCAAGTATTAGATAAAATTATATTGAAGACAAGTATCTTTTGGTTACAATTACGAAAAATTATAAATTGGCCTTATCCAAATAAACAATTTTAAATTTTACTGAATTTCTAATGTATTATTTATAGATGGATTATAGTAAAAAAAATTAGCATGTCATAGCCCTGTGATGATAGTTTCCTTGTGAAATTTCAAAAAAAAAATATCTAATAAGGATGTTGATTCTAAAAATGATTTAGTATTTACTTCCTTGATAAATAACAATTTTTATGCTGATAATTTAAACTATTTCATTTCTCAAAATATTTCATTTTGATGTTTCTTTCATGAAAAATCTTGGATGTTTTCATATGAGACATGGCCATAATAATATTAACTCACTTATAATCATCACTACAAAAGGGTAAGTCAAAGATATGCCTAAAATAGAGTTCCCAAATTATAAATTTAGTAACCTAGGCCAAAATGGGGAAAACACAGGATATCAGTCAAATTAATAAAAGAAGCTAAAACTTCTCAACCCCTAGAGTTAGCTCATATGGAGTTTCTTATTCCATTTAGATTCTATAGATTAAATGGGATGTTCTTTTTTTATGCCCATGTAGATGATTATTCATGGTATTCATTGGTATTCTATCTGGGTCAAAAAAGTAATATCGTCTTCTAATTTACCTAGTACTGAAAATCTATATATAATCAATGTAGGATTAGGACCTTATGAAATGATCATGTCTATGTGTTTATAAATAAAGACATTGAATATATTTTATCTCAAAAAAAATATAATCATAACATTTTTTTCCAAGGACCCCACATTAGAATGGTGTCGTATAACGAAGAAAAAGAACTCCTCGATAAATTTCTTAAATTATAAATAATCAGTATGACCTTATTGGTTATTTTTGGCCAGAGGCTATGAATATGACATGTTATATAATTAATAGAGTTTTGATTAGACATATCTTAAAGAAAACCCCTTATGAATTATGTAATATAATAAATATAAAGTTTAATTACATTATAGTTCCTGTTTGTTGAGTCCTTACTCTTAATACACAAAAATAATCTTGAAAATTTTTCTTCTAGTAGTGATGATGGTATTTTCTTTTGTTATTCAGATTCTTATTAAATCATATATAGCATTTAATAAAATAAAAAAGGCTTTTGAAGAATCTATTCATGTCATATTTGATAAAAAATCTGCATGATCCTAATAACCCTTTAGAAAATATTAAGGTTGAGTTTAATACTCAGAACTCAAATGCCAAACCTTCTAACAATTCTGTAAAAAGGCCATAAATCATTTAGTTATAAGGAACAAAAAGAACTAACACCAGTATATGATCCTGAGATATCAATCAATTATTTTTTGAGTAATGTTTTGATTCATTGATACCATCCACTAGATTCTCTAGTATGAGATCTAGAGAGTGATAAAAAAACTAGATTTCCTAGTATGAATCAAATTTTTCATCAACAATGTTTTTCAGTTCTTGAACCTAAGAACATCAATGATTCAATTAATGATAAATTCAATGTGTGGAAAATGAAACAGGAACAAAATAATTTTGAAAAGAATAAAGTTTTAGAACTTGTAGTTAAACATAAATGTATTCTTACTATTTTCACAAAGTCGGTGTTTAGGAAAAAAGATGATGATTTAGGCACTATAGTGAAAATGAATGATAAGTTGAATACAAAAGGATATAATCAATAATAGGGTATTGTAGTAGTGTGGGTATTGTAGGCGGGGTACTGTAACAACCTACTATTCATCTTGATTGTTTTCTTAGGCCTCTTGGAATTCAGGCCATCAAGGGGCAGTGAATTTGGCATGATGTGCATTTGGTGAGGCAAACATTGTGAAAATGTCCTATTCTATCCAATGGTGGGCCGACTTGCCTTATAATAGGCTTTATCTCTGCTGGGCATTTAAGCTAAAATTATATAATGTAATAATGTAGCCGGTTGGGTGGGTTATACCTTGTTGGGGCTATGACCTACCTTTCTAAACATTGTGTGTGTGGTGTGTGCATGTGATTGAATGTAATTGTATCCCCATTCACCTAAGATAATATTAAGAACATTTGGATTGAATAACTATATAAAATGGATTTCAAAAGTTCATTTTAAATTAGTTACTTAGTTGCATATGTTTTAGTTGAGAAACCCCTAGTTTTCAAAATACTCATTTTCCAAATCATTTTTCCAAATTAAAAAAATATTTATTTAGTTTAAAATAATCTCACAGAGCTATGATTGATGGGATCATATATTTTTTGTAATCTAAAGGTGTTTTCAAAAGGAATAGAATATCCCACACTTTTTATAAAAATAAATTCTAACGATGATTTAGTTGTTCAAATTTATATTGCTGATATTATTTTTGGATCTTCTAAATAATTATGTCTAATTTTTCAAAGAAGATGTAAAATGAATTTTAAATGTGTTTAATGGGTAAACTAAAATTATTTTTTGGTTATCAAATTTTTTGAAATAAATATCAAATTATATTTAATTAATTTATGTACACTCAATACCTTATAAAATATTTTAGTATGGATACAACTAAAAATAGGGATAATCCCATGAATACCACATTTAATTTGGATATTCATAATTCTAGAAATCCATAGTATCAAACCAATTTTAGATATATGATTTGATGTTTATCCTATTATACTGGTATCCAACCTGATATTATGTTTATAGTGTGTTTTGTAATAATTTTATATCAAACCCTAAATAATAAAATTTACATTCTATTAAAAGGATTTGTAGATACATCAAATATATAACCAATTTAAGACTATTATATCATAGAGGAAAATAATTTGACTTAGTTTTTCATTGAAATATGGATTTTGGTGGTTGTATGTAATATACAAAAAGCACTTCTGGAATATGTCATCAATTTGGAAATTCTATAGTAGCTTAGTATGGTAAAAAGTAATATTTCGTTTCATTGCCTAGAGCTAAAGATGAACACATAGCCCCATTGAGTTTCTATGACCAAATTATGTGAATAAAACACACAGTAATAGACTATAGATATCAATCTAGACATATCCCTATAAATCATGACAACACAAGTGTATCAAAAAATTATAAGAATAATATGTCTCATTCTAGGACGAAGCGTATTGATGTAGGATATCACTTTTTGAGAGAGTATTTTCAAAATGGTGATATAACATTTGAATTTAGAAGAAATCAACATCATAATGTAGATAGTTTTTTAAAACCATTGGATTTTGAGAGATTCAAATACACTACACATGAATTGGGTATGATCAATTTTGGTTATTTTTTAGTCTTAAATGATTCACCATTGGCTAGTGATTATTGGAAAGTCATATTTGGAATGTCACAATTAGTGAGTCACCATTAGTGATTCACCATTGGAAAGTAACCAATATTGATTCACTGCTGGTGAGTGACCTTTGGTAGGTCACGATTGCTGGGTCCATGTTTGGAGACACACCATTGGTGAGTCTGTATTGGTGAGTCACAATTAGGGAGTCACCGTTAGTTAGTCACCATTAGCATTTCACTGTTGGAAAATTCACTAGTCTATATTTTTTCACCAATCTCTCTTTCATGCATTTCTTACAATACTAATTATGGATATTAATTTTTTATTTTATTTAATACTTTATATTTTATTATAGTTTTTTTTATTTTTATCCCTAAATGATAAATTGAGATTAATGACTAAAATTGATTCACTCTCTGTTTCACCGTCTCCCTTTAAATTGAACCCTTTCACTATCCCCTTATCTAATAACCCTCACCCTTACCATACCCTTGTTCAAAAATTCATTTCCCTGAAATGGTGTGACTCAAGAGACATAAAATGTTGTCTCCTAATAAATCAAGGCCTATGAAGAATTCTAATGGAGAACCTAGCTGAGATGTTGTCGTGCTGATGATGGATAGACTGGTTATCTAGAAATTGTAGGATTTTGTATCCTTTTTTGTTTCATCAATTTTAATAATATAAAAAGTTTAGTTTTGGAAAGAATAAATATTTTATTTAAAGTGTGATATATGGAAATAAGGTTGTCTTTTCTTCCAAATAATGGAAAAAATGCTTAAATGATCCTCATCGAGGTTTTTTTGAAGATTATCATCGTAAAACACCCAGTGAAATTAAATATTTTTAATAATTATAAACTTCTTGATAAGACCATTAGTATTACTCTATGAATTCATACTTCATCTTGGAAATATGGATAAAGACAAATTAATTTTTTTAAGTGTTTTCTTTTTCCTAGAATATGGGGCTTCATAACTATGAGATATCAGGATATAAATCTTCTATTTCTTATAATATGAGAAGATAGTATCAACTTTTGTAATACCTCATGGTTCATAGGATATAAATGTGTAATTCATCTTCCAAAACCAATTCTCTCATTTACCATATGTTGATTTCATACATGTTGAAAACCATGTCTTTGATTGATGTGGAGGAGGAACATCAAGTAAAATGGGGAGGTTTCAACCTAACTAATATTATATATAAAATAAAGATATTAAATAATGATCCATGGATTAAAAAACAAGTTTGAGATAATGATAATATATGTGATGATTTTAATATGATTGACCATCAATCTAGACCCAAAAACATAGTGGACAATGTCATGGAGATAGATGATATTGGGAGTTACTCTCTGAAGGAAGAAGAATAAGAGGTCATTAGATATGTTGATGTGTATGTGGCTACCTCCATTGAGGTGGGAAATGACCCTCACATTCCAAGATATTTTCCATGTCTTTGGGAAATTCTCTTCCTCCAGTTTCTTTAACTACTAGAGAAAGTATCTTAAGTGATAGAGATGAGGAGGGGATAATAATGCCTCTGGAGATGATAGGATCAAGCGTTATTCTACAAAAAACATAAAAAGAAGTTGTAGAGGTTCAATATTATGATAATGTTAATGGAAAAGGAGGAAATGGAGATTATAATGGGGATGGTGATGGTGGAGGACAAGATAATGATGGTGATGTTTCTATTGGGAGGACTCAATCACAACATCCTTCTCTTACTAATTCAATTAGGTACATGGAGATAACTGATATGGTCAGATCTATGTCCCCAAAAAGATCATTTATATGGAAAAATGTTGGTTATTATACATCTTTCTATAGGAGATACCAATGTATCTGTTGAGGTAGAATAATCCCCTTGTTTTGTTAGTGTTGACCTTACTAATAAGACTTTTGAAAGATTTGTTTTTGTTTCTAATGATGTGTCTGAGAAATTAAAAAGATATGATAAACATGGTTTTTAATATTTATAGAACATGTATGTTGAGGAATTTGTTAAATAGAATAAAGATTCTCATGGTGTTTCTATTTTGGAAACAGATAAGGTATCATCTATGGGAGACCCTTCCCCTATTTAAAACTTATTAGGATATTTTATTTTGATTTATATAGTGATAAAATAATTGAAGACCATAGAATTACACCAAATTATGGTGGACATATAGTCATTATTGGTGTTGGGATATATTTTAAGGTATCTCTTATATAGTTGATTGATCAAGCTACTGAGCTTTAATATTTTTCATTAGATGTACCCACCAGATCTAAGACTAGAGAGGCTTCTGTGCCTAGTGATGAGAGTGTTGTTTCACCTACACATGTTGCTAATATTTTTCCTTAGATTTTATTTCTAGAGAGGATTTAGAGTCATCTAGAGGGAGTATTATTTCAATATTTAGTGTGATTTTGAGGACTCAAAGACCTCCTATTACACAACTCAATGAAGTAGATGACAAGAACATGTTTGAGAAAGTTATTTACCACATTCATCCAAAGATGTATTTTCATATTCAAGATGTTCAGATTGAATAAAGGTGATTGGATGTGATATGAAGGTAATGAGATATATTATTGAAGAGATAAGGAGCACCTTTGCAGCCTATCAGGATGCCTTTTTTTGATAAGGATAGAGACTTTGAAGTCTATTTATTATACATCTAGTGCTCTAACTCCCATCAACTTTGGATGATTCCTTGATGGTATGTTCTATAGCCTGAGAGGAACTCCATACTTTTTTTGGAGATGTTCATTCTTCTTATAAGGAGGAATTGAGGTAGATTCATCAGTATGGTGAGAACAAATATGAAATGGTAATAAATTGGTAAATAAAGCACTAGGTGATAGTTAAACCGTCCCCAATTACATTAAAAACTATATCTATTGGGTTTATAATAATCAAAAAATTTATTATCAATTATAATTTTCCTGGAAACCCCAAGGATTCGACCATCCACCAGAGATTTCAATGAATAGGTTAACTATTTTAAGGTGTTGAACCCTCTTATGAAGTTATATATGAAGAAATATATATATTTATTGAGTGTTATAGAGTGATTATGGACTATTATTATTGAATTTTTCAAACTGACGAAGCTATTTAAGTATGTAGTGAATACTCAAATGGTTTCTCCCAAGAATAATACGAGGAAAACCATTACCTATGCTCGTCCTTCAAACCCTTTTCCTTCTCAGTTATATCATTTTAGATTGTCTATAGATGAAGCTATAATGTTTCTCATACCTGTTGTGATCTGAGAGCATCCTCAAACTACCACATCCCCATACAACTCAACCTATGTGACTCTTATATTAGGAAAGGGAAACGTACATTCTGATAATAACTCCCAAGTTAAGAGTGACTCTAATTGAGATTATTCATTGATAGGGACTTCATTTTATTTTTATCTGGTATCTTATTATTATTGTAATATGATGATTTTTTCCTCAATAAAATAACACTATATTATTATTAATATATTTTATATTACTGTTTTTTGGTTTAACATTTTGATATTTCCAAGAGGTGGAGAATAATTATTTCATTAACCTTGTTATCATAATATTTAATATGGTTGTTATTACCTTTCCAATAAGTTATCTATGATTGTGAATTTACCATTAATAACTCTCCTTCAATTCATAGAATATTTCGGACTTATATTTTAATAAAATTATTATTTTGATGTTATTTAATTAACCATTTATAACCTAAATTACATATATATTTGATACCAAATTTCTATATCTCACTTCTAACATTTGAGATGATAATTAAACTATTTTCCATTAAATTTATCTACGAATACCTAAGATTATTTTTTCTTTATAAAATTTATATGATTTGTGACCATAAAAAGGGGGAGATTATTGGAACCTACTTATTTTAATACTCACAAATCAAGTTTATTATCTTTACAAAGAGACTATTGTTTTATGATAGAATATTATTTTGTAATTGAGTTCGATAAAAATTTGGAAAAGTAGCAGACTATAGTGATCGTTAGTTCAAATGACTCAAAACTAGATTTAGTCATGGGAAACCATGAGTCAATATTAGATTAACTCATCTCCGAAACAGAATCATCAATATAATGAGTCACTTCATGTTATGATTACACTCAACAAATGTTACACTGCTATAAGAGCTATCATCTTTATTATACATACTCATGAATTAGATACTATTAACTTCTATATCAATGCAATTAAAACATAGGGTAATTTTATAATTATTTTATTTACAATTTCAGGGATGCATTAAATATAATATCAGATTAAGTATGAGGATATATAAGATCTTGATGATTATTCATCAATGGATTCATGTAGTGCTCTATATTTTAGAATAATGCCTCCTGCATAGGTGATAAAGGTGTGAGATAATATATTAATACTGAACGAATCATCACATGAGAATTTACATGATGCATACCCACACAATTTCAACTCTGAAATAGTTGAAATCATTAAAGATCAAGATCATTTCATTCACATAGAATAAAGAGAACTACAAGATTCTCTATTTTACTATAACGTTTAGAGAAATTATTTAACTTCCTTACTAAGCCACATTTGAGGAAACTTGATAATCTAAATATCTATAGACTAAGTAGAATTAACATTTCTATAAGGTTATTATTTAAATATCTATTTTGGGTTTTTTACATCCAATAAATGTGTTTTATTCTCTATTATTAATGACCACTGACTCCGACACTAGAACTAGATAATTCTAGATTTGATTTCTATTTATTATTATCTTTATACCCATGGTATTTGTGGAAGAGGTCCCTGTGTGTCCTGGGTTGTTTTATTTCCCACATCAATATATTGAAGAGGATTTGTGCCTATTCAAGTGAGCTATTGTGTGTTTTCCAGATCCCATTTTTTTATCAGATTATTTTTATGTAACCATATTGGTTGTGGGTGATTTATAGATGTAGCGGTTTAGGTGTCAGCTAGAAATTGAACCCCTTGTTTATTTTATTGTGAGATTTTTTTATTCATTTTATGGATTTCCAATGTTTTTAGTTATATTCTGAAAATAAAACTGGTACATTGATTGTTAGTCTCAAAATGTGATTATATCTATATCTGTTTAAGTAAATTGATTTCAAAAGTAAATGTAATTTTTCATATTGTTTTAACTGAGCCTCAATAAATATTTGAGAAATATTTTAAAAGATCAAAACTATATTAAAATATTATTTTCATTAACTGGGAAGATTATTTTAATTGGTGAAAATTATTTGAACTCATTCTTAAATAAAATTTTTTATTTAGAATTTAATTAACCACACATGATTTATTCACTCTGACCAACACATTGAAAATAATTTAATGGGTAATTAAGTGGTCAAAAAAGTTAATCTGTAATGGTTCATTTTTTAAACATACATGATATTATTAACTTCTATAAGAATTTTCTTGTTTTGGTAATTAATACACACACATATTACCAAAATCCACATACCTAACATATCTATCCATTATGTGATTCCACCTTTACCCCATAAAACATATTATCCCCATAAAACATTGGATTTGATCATTTATTTTCATAATTATCAAGATATTTACATCAAAATCACTAAATAATATCATGTTGATTATTTGGAATCTTATTATTCTTTGTTCCATTGATTGGAATATTCTTCTCCTCTATACAATCAAATTCATGATAATTATTCTTACCATACATTAGACATCATATCATCCCATTTAGATAAATACCTGATTACTTCATCTAACAATTTTGTCATGTTGGTGGTTTATACTTTATCCCTCCATGTGATATACCATATTATTTATCAAGATAGACCATATTTATTTTTTGTCAATATTAGTATTAGAATGATTTTTTCTACATCTATTTCCAACTTGTGTTCACCTAGGATTATCTATTAGTATCCTCCAAATTATCTTATAGATAATTCCTTTTAAAAAAATATTTTCAAGCCACCAAAAATTAAATAAATATTTCATTATGTAATGATTATTAAACTAAAGACATAAATTTTTAGTCTTGTAATTTATTTTTATAGGTTATGATGGAATCATATAGAATGTCCCTATCCATTTTAGTATAAATTTTGTGAGGATGTTATTTATTGAGATATACTATATTAAACTCCTCTCATATATTGGAATTTATTTCACCCTGCGGAGTCATATACTTGATAATATTAAATCATTTATTGGATTTTATTCTATGTGATATACTACAAAAACATATTTCTCATGGTCCAAGAATAGGAGAATGGAAAATATATTTCCCATCGCATTGATCTATTCCATGATAATTAGTGAATCAGATGTTCTTAAATGTAAAGATAATGATTTTTTCATAAAAGTATAACTATCATGTCACTACTTGGTTATCTCTAAAGTCCAACAGGATTCACACCATTATTCATTACTCTAGGGAGTTGGGAAAGTATTACCATTTTTTTTATATTCTAATCCCAAGCCATTGGGTGGATAATAAGGATAGTGCTTATGTAATCCATTTCATTCATTAATAACATGATTACTAATAGTGCAGGATGTTGACTAAAAATAAAACTAATAACCTAAGTGTTTCAGAAATTATAATATGTTTGAGTAGTTATATATTAATAAAATAAAAAATGAGATATCCTAAATTATAACACAATATTTTAAAACTATAGCAACTAATGTCTATCCTAATGGTTTTCACCAATCTTATTGAATCTTAATAACTAAAAATTATTGAACCCAACTTTAATAGAAAATATAGTTCCCTATAAATTTCTGACACAAATATAACGTCTTTTTAGATAAATATTCAAGGCATATCATTATAATAAAATCCTAAGGTTTCTAAAGGTTTAATGACTTTAGAGAATATATTTGTAAACAACATATATTCTTGAAATATATTTGACATATCTGATAACATTATTAACATATAGAACCATTATAATATTATGATTCTTAATATAGTTCTCTATAAATTAGGAAAAGTTGAAACATAAGAAGAGATGAGGTAAAATACTCAGTAAGGGTAATCATGGGAGATATATGTTAATTATCATAAGTGAAAACAATATAAAAACTAGGGTATGTGAACACGAGCCTATTTTACAAAAATAAAACAAAATTAGTCATGTTCATTAATCATGAGTCTTGGCATATGAATTTTATCAAAATATAAGACATGCGTATAATCATAAATCCAAAACCATTATCCATAGAGATTAACATGAGAATTTATATCATGAATATTGAAAAACAACAATCATATGAAATCACAGTGTTGGGAAATGTATAAATACCAATTAAACCACCCATCAAAAAATTAAAATGTTACGAAGTCCCCATATAAAATTTATGGACATGAAATAATTTCCACAAATAAAATTGTGAATATTTCATTATAAGAACAAGTCCACAATTAATTTGATGAACACAAAATGAAGTTTACACAAGAAATAATTATCTCATAATATATAATGGTTTAACCAATTAAGTGGAGGTCGTAAAAATAAATTTCCATGAATCACATAATGAAAACTATACATAATTTTTCCACATGATCATAAAAAATTCATAATAGAATAACCATTGGAAATGAAACAGCTCTCATAAGGATGTGATCCAACATAATTAACCCAAGGTAAAAAATGGGTTTCTAAGAATCATCCTTAAAACAACATCATAATAATCAATAAAGATATATAAAGCAGATTATTTGAAAAGTTAATCTCCCAAGTAAAGCTTAAAAATAATTAAAGTATGTTGAAATTGAGGGAAAATAACATTAAAAGAGATTTTGAATATCTCTTAAAAAATGGAAAATATCTATTTTAGGAAACTTTTAAAGAAATCACTGAATATTGAAAAATATATTTCATTGAAATTTTCCATTGAATATTGTAATATAATTTTCAATAAATATAATAGTCCTGATGGTTGGAAAAGATGTTCATTCCATAAATGTTAAAATAGAATAATCTTCTCACACCTTTATAAAACATTAAATGCTAGTCATGCATCATACATTTGAAAATATTCAATTTAATCATTAAAATATAAAACAATATTTGTAAGAATAATATTTTATAGTAATTTATGAATAGAGAAAAACATTCACAAAACATCTTTAAGAATATGGATATGGAAGAAACTTTTTTTCAACTATAAAGAAAAGAAGGTCAGTTTATATTATAATCATTTTTTCAATAATTTTAAGTACTGATGAGAGGAAAATGAGATTAATGCATGGAAATTTTAGTAATAATAAGAGTATAATAAAATATATGTGTCTTTAACGATATATATAATATAATTTATCTCAATGGAATTTTAATATAGACAATCTCAAAGTATGTGATGGTAAAATAACCCTTACCTTAGGTCCTTTATTTCATCATATTCATTCAAAACATCTATTTATTAAACATATATTTAATACTTAACTATTAAAAAATATTATTCATATGTGGAAAACTATTTATCACACCCTTATAATTTATAATTACCTTGTTCTAAATAGTTCTTCATTAAAAATGTTATTTGTAGGAAAATTTGTTTGTTTTACATAAATTTTTTGGTTTTAAGGATGTAGTACTATAAAATTTTTCATTGTAAAATTATATATAATATATTGATAATTATATATGTTCATGTTTATTAATTTTATATATTTAATAAATATTCATATAAAGTGGTGATGAAAACTTCAGTACATCACCTCGTGGAAATTGTAATCTATATATTCAGATGGGTCATGTTTTCACTTTTCGATTGATAAAATGAAAGATGGGTAAATAATAAATCACATTTAAAAAATATTAATTTTATTCTAATTTTATAATATATTCATTAATATCTCCATTTTAAAATATATGCAAATATAAAATAAATAAAATCACATTTCTTGGTAGAGGTAGTAGTCCACACATATACCCAAACGAAATTATAATTTTCCAATAGATGACAATGATATATAAAGTGGTCATATAATTAACAAAAAATGACCCATTATAGTAAATATATTAATTCCATCATGTTATTATGGTTATATAACAATTTTATATATTTTAATGAGAATGCAACATGAAAAGGATCAATAGAATCATATACTTATTCTTCGGGTATCAACATTTGAAAACATCCCTAGGAATTATTGGATTGGAATTTTGGATATAAAAAAATATTAATGTCATAGATAAGGATGTGGGGTGTGTAATTAAGTAGATCATGGTTGATGTAGTGTATAGAAGAGAGGAAAGGATGTGCCCTTATACAGGTGTGGGGACTTAATGACTTATAAATATTACAAATATTAAAATATAAAAAATTCACTATTTAATGAATGAGTATCAAACTGGATTAAAATCTAATATTAGATGATATAAGATATAACTAAATTTATATAATTTTACTTATAATTTTTTTATTTCATTTTAACTTTAATATGGTTTATTTAACTCTTCCTTAACCCTTTTATCCTTTATTATTGAAATCAAATTTTACCTCAGTTAATATGATTGTAATTGAAAGAAATGAAATTAGACTAAATTTAAAAATTGTACAAGATATCTACAATTATGGAACCTATTTCATTAAATTAATTTTTTATTTTTGTTATAGTTTAATTTAAAAATAACTACACAAAACAAAATGAAATCTATGTTAAAAAAATTAATTTTAAGCATAAAATTGAATTCATTATCATTTAATTCCTAGTAATCTCCACTAGGTGAATCTTAATATATTTTAATGAAATAATAATATATATATATTATGAAAATAATTAATCCATTCTGATTAATTTAATTTATCAAAATAAAAAATATTTTACAAAAATAATTATTATAAAAATATCTTTTTACCTTCAAACTACTTTATATTCATTTCTAGCAACTAGATTATCAGTATCTAAATAATTAAGAAAATTTTCAAGTTAAACAATAATATATTTAATTAGAATACAGATCTTTTATTGATTATAACCCGAGAATATATAGAAAAATATAGTAATTTGAAAATTTTATCTTTTGATATAAAATAATTTTATTTTTATCATATTAAATTAGGTGTTTACTTCCTAGGAATTAATCAATATTATTTTATTGTGGAAAAGATACATATATTATTGATTAGATATTCCTATTAACACCCTATAGTCTAATGGCTAGGAAATAAAAGTCGTATTTAATAATAACATTTAAATAGTATATCATGGTTTGTTCAATCATGATGTTAAGTGTAATGAAATCTATCAGACACATAAAATTAATTGAAAGAGATATATAACATAAAATAATGCAGTTCTGGAGATAAAAAACAATGAGTGATGTTCTTCACATTTCAGTTAATTAAATAATTTAATTAGATTAATTAATTAATTAAATAATGATATTATTATGGTGATTCCTTAGGGGGGATCCAATATAATTTTTTTAATTAAATCTATTTAGAGTTAGACATTTTTTACATTAGAATAATCCTAGAAGTATGGAGAGAGGAAAATATAGATTAGGAGTGTATCATATGATGATGATGAAAGAAACCAAAGTTTAACATAGTATTAATGTGATGATTGGCTGCTATCGAGGTATTCCTTTTTTCCTCACATCACTCCATTCTTAAAATGATATGTTTTTGAAGATATTTTATATTATTACTCTATTTCAATTTGGTTTAATTATTTATCCATCAATAATTTTTCCTATGTTCACTTAATATCAATATTTAAATTCATTAACATAATGTCATGGAATTATTTAGTCTTGATGGTATAATCTGTCAAATTATTTTTGGTTGACTGAATTCATCAATGTATAATTGAATAAAGAGTTTTGAAAATATTCTCTCACCTAATCCTCTCTATACCTACTTCTATATAATTTACTCTCATACCATATTGTCTCTTATACTCTACTTTTCATATGGATGTTGTACTATTGATATTAGGGGTGGCCAGGTGTAGGGATATGCAATGTGAATGGGGATGATGTAAGATGTTAGATATAGAGGCTTTCCATGGGGAGAGGATATGGTGGTGTGAATAATGATAATGGAGGTTATGATATGGTATTCACAAGTAGGGAAGTGTTTCATTGTCTAGAGGCATGAGTTGAGGTGGTATCAGAAAAGGTGGAGTACGATGCACTAAAGAGAAGGATAGGTTGGGTGCGATGATAAAAATTTCAATAATGAATCCACTCACAAATGTGTCTACTAATGAGTTGAGGATGCAGTGTATATAGAAACATCATGACATGAATTAATGATTGGCCATCCCTGATGATAAAGATTGAGGTACATCCCCTCAAAATGAAAACTAATGCATGATATTGGGTGTGGGTCACATTTTCTTTACAGTCCCCAAGCCATCAAATCTATACATCATTAGATGGAGGATGTCATTCTATATGGTTGTATACTGGGCCATGCTAGCTTGGATGATAGCATGGTCCATCTTGATGGTCTGGGACAGGTAATCCCTAATCAAATCCAGGGTGGGATTCCAGAATCATGGTGGACGTGTAGCATGCCTAGGAACCATGTGATAGTACACCACACCATAGGTGGGATTATATACTCCCAAAATCCATTCATAAACCCACCCAACATGCATCATGGTGCACCCAGGGCATACCATGTTTCCTTCTTCTATTCCCTAGGGTGTGTTTTAATAATTTTATAATTAGGTTTCTAATTTTTTAAAATATGAATATCATCATTTGTATTCATCCACATATATAATAATAATAGGAAAATTTTAGACATATGTTAATGTTTAAATGGTATGATTAGAATATTTATTATTTTTATTTATATGGCTGATAAGAGGGTTCATGCATAATTATCATATCACTCTAATAAATTGTATATAGTTAGGTATTATATTCATATATAGTGGGTTTGGAACCGTATATTTTCTAGATAGTTTATATATATAGTTAGGTATTATTCCTATATACCAAATGTGATAGATTCTATATCATATATTATAGGTAGGGTATTGTTTCTCCCTATGTACTCAAGGTGTTGGATAGTTTATCTATAATCATATAGAAAAATATGGGAATGTATCCAAACCCCTAAATATATAGGAAAACAATCCTCAACCTCATCCTATAGATTGTTTCATATATTACCTCTTTTTACCCTAGGTGTGAGAAACTCTATTTTTTTGGAATACTCCTTCAATTTATGGGTCATCCAGCATATTGTGGATTCCCGTTTACAATTATAGTGAGGTGATGTGTATTGACCATATATGGGGTTATAATTATTGGGTTTGATACTCATTTCACTATGAAATACTCGGTGGATATTCATGGCTTGTCTATGGGTTTCTAGGTCAAATATGAAGATACAGTGGTTAATATAAATTGAGTTTTCCTTGGTAGTAATAATTACCTTAGTGAGGAGAGGATTATCATTTTTTGATTCTCAATGATGATTTGGTAGTTTGAGTGTTGGAGAAAATTAGATACATTGAGACATGGAAATCCTTGTGTGATACTATGGTAATCTATGATATGATATTATTGATTTGAGTAGAGATTCTAGAGGAAGATTAATTTCCCTTTTGTAATGTTTTAATTTAACACGACCTATTCTATAGACTTCCACAGTGAGTATTAGAATATTTGAAGTTTTTGATCAAGGATTAGCGTGGATATTAAATAAATTTATCATTTTACCTATGAATAGAATGAGGAGGGAATAAATAGATATACACATTAAATAAAGCACCAGGATCTAAGGTTTTTCAATAAGAGTGTGTTTCCTTGCATGTAGCAATATTGGTTTTGAAGATGGTGGTGAAAGAGAGGATATAGATATATGATTACTTTATTACTTTTAAAAATCACTACATTTAGAAATTTATTTTAATGTTTATAGTGTTGATGATCAGAGTTATAGGAAGATTGATGTGATATATATCTAAATTTTTATTTCAAAAAAGCTGTTCATATTATGAATTGTGACCCTTTATTAAGACTCTCATTTAAAATGGTGTAGTAACAAGATATAATTTCTAAATAAAATTTTTATAGGTTCTAAATTTACATAGATCCACTATATAAACACTTTTTATGATATTATTAGAGTGGTTAACTCATAAGTAACTATGCTAGTGGTATAGAAGGCCTCATGCATGCGTCCCCAAACAAAAGAAGCTACAAAATAGCAATGAGGGACTAATAATTTTTCTGTTGGGTGACTATACTATATGAATCAGTACTAAATGTAATAGAATAATTAATAAAATAAATAAAATTTATAAGGATAATATTTATACTATTCCCATAAATAAAAAAGAAGTCACCCATTCACCCTTTCTAGCGCATAAATACCAAAAAAGTAAATACAAAAGTACATGGCCATATGAAATTAAATTAATAAAAATAATGAACTAACTTGTATAGGAAATCCAAATGAATAATCTGTCCATAACCCCCATTCCAAGTCCTAGACCCTAACAAGTAACAAAAAAATCACCAGAAAATTCCTACCTACTGCTATCAGATCTGATCATGTACAATGGAACATCTCAAAGAGAGTGTGAGTAAAACCCAGTATGACACCATCAATAGCATCTCATATATTCCATATCATTGATTATAAAAGATGAATGTATTTCAATATAAATTAGTAATTCATAAAGGTGTAGGTGAGCGAATGAATAAAACCTGATTCAACCTAGTCTGGCTAGATCTGACCATATGAATAACAGAGTAGTAATAGGACCATATCTATTATCCCAAGAATCCAAAATAAACATCATAGGTGAATCAAAAGAATGGGTTTTAACATTCCTACATAATGAAAACATGTTAACCAAAGTATTTATCAAAGGTATTGTTTGTGTGGAACTAGTGAGTCATCCCATGGTGATCAACAAAATGTGTTAAGATCTATAGCAGAATCGTTGGGTTGAATGGTCAACATAACACTTTTAAAAAGGGATCTAACTGAGACTATGAAAAAATTCCAAGATAATATTTTGAGATGATGTATTATAACCAAATAATATAATCCATGGAATTCATTTTCCATGTATAACAATGTGAATATGGGAGATGATCTTATAAATTTAAGTGTTTTTGAGTTTTGTTGTGAATATTCAAGGATATACTTTGACATTCATGAATATAAGACATTGAATAATCTAAGGTGAGATTAATCCTTAGAATTCACATCAATAAATATTTTGATATCCATTAATTTTGTGATTCACATTCAAAATTGGAGTCCAACAATATCCCATGGATTCTAAAACCTTTAAAACATAACCACTAACAGTATAATTATGTGACTTACAATTATAAGATCATTAGGAATGAAATGGAAATGAATTCAAGGGAATAACACATTATGGATAAAATCAATTTATTTGAAATATTCCCAAGGTATTTTATAAATTGTAAAACCATTTACTTCTATAATCCCATTATCAAGATATCATATTTTATTAACTATATCATAATATACCAACACTATTTCCAATATTTATATAATCCAAGGACCAAATAGAATCAATTCAAAAGTTCTAAGCGATTATAGAAATGGAATCCAAAGAATAAATGGTATTCTTCATACGAACCAGTAAAGTAATCATATTAAGGATTTTATCAATATTGAAGCACATACTTAGAGGAGTCTCCTATGGATTCCCCTAAGTTACATATATCATTTGGTTTATTTATTTTTATAAGTACATAGAATGAAATTATATTGGGATTTAGTATTTATTAGTGAGATACTATGGGCTTAAAAGCATATAAGTAAACTAAAAAATTACAATGGTCAATTTATGATTTCTATTTTTTAGGTGTTATGCTAAAACACCCAAATAGGTGGAAAACAATAAATAGAATTGTAGGGATTTCTTAATTTCCAATAAAAACAGACCCTAATGGGGTGTATTGGTTACACCATAGGTATGATCTTTATAGAATTAAAATAAAAAAACCCTTAAGATTTGGTTTCATAACATGGGAAGAATAAACTAGGGAGTTACTATGTGTCAATCAAAATATACCTTATGAGGTGTTTTTGGTTAAAAGAAGTAATGTTTTCATGGGAATTAAGTAAAAACTCACTGAAATGGGTTTTTTGAGTTTTTTTTTCAAACTCCAATGGTTTAAGGTTGCGTTGTAGTATATTGTGGTCACTAATTAGGAATAAAATTAAATGAATTATAAATATTAGAAGAAATTTATGGAATTAAGAGTTTGCGGTAGAAATTGTTTTTTATTAAATGATATGAAATTTAGGAAAAATCAGATAGGCCAACCAAATCAAGATTATGATGTTCAATCATCTAGTATAAAACACTTGTTTAGCTCAATTCAAGATATAATGAAAAAACATAAAAACCCTAAAAATGATGGATATTATCCAAAATGGTTTTGAGATAATATCAAAATTGATGAAATAAGGAAATGATACTAATGGATTCATAACCATAAATTGAATATATTTATCACCACATAAGATAATTGATTATATCCTTGGATTATGGAAACCCTTCATGGAAAGCGGTGAGGAGGGAAAAAGGTAGGAGTGGTGTAGACATGGGATATATTAGAGAGAAGTGAGAAATAAAACGAATTGAATGGGTATAAAGTCCCTAAGAGAGAAATGTTTTTCCTATTAAAGAAACAAATAGTTTTGATTAATGGTTTCTCAAAATATACCTCATCCATGCATCCTCTCTATCCATGTGACAACTTATCAAATGGGTATTGCACACAAGATTCGAACCCATGTGGAAACCATAGAACATTACTCTATACTTTCTATAAGGTCACACGATCCACATGAGGCCATCACATGGTTTGACCAAATAGTGAACCTATACAAAATGGGATTTACAGTTAGGTTGGATGGTTATCCATCACCATATTCCCCCTCATGCCACTCCCAAACATGAAATTTCAAACACTGGGCCTCTCTATATATACCCAAGAACCCAATAAACCTTTTGAGCCTCAAACCGCATCCAAAACATCACTTTATAGAGACCAAAGGTTCAAAATTCTATTGCAAAACCCTATTTGAGATTTGGACCATCCAACAAATTAAAACTCATGGTTCATATGAAATTCAGACACCCGTATCAAAACATGTGATCTTGAAAATTCCACAACATAACACTTGTATTCTCTAAGAATACATGATGGAAATATAAATCATAACATAAACTATGTCAATTATTTACTACCATGGGATATGTATTCCCTATTTGTTTCAATGGAAAATGACTCATGGGTTATTGATGTGTTACTAATCCTCAGGAAATTGATGACTGCCTAGTGTCTAATAATTTCATCATCATATTTCTTATACATTTACTAAACAGAGGTTGATTATATTATTGATCATACTATATTTTATGGAATTTAATTTGTGAAGTGTTTCTTCTCAAACTCAATATTGGACTGTTTTTACATTGTAGGAAATTGAGAACTTATTCATGTTGGGGTTTTATCAGGGGACATTTTATCCTACATTGGAAAAGGTAACAATGTATGAGTATATGTAGAGTCCTATATACCTCCATAGGTGTTCCTTGTATGTGCCCTTTAGATAAAATATATGATATTACTGGTTTGAACAGAGACTCTAGAGAAAGAGTAATGGACATTTTGTAATGTTTTAATGTAACATGACATATTCTAGAGACCTTCAAAGTGAGTATTAGAATATTTTATGTTTGTGATCAAGGATTAGATTGTATATTATAGAATGTTACAATTTTACCTACGAATAGAAAGAGGAGGTAATGTATAGATATACACATTAAATATGGAACCAAGATCCTAGAGTTTTCAATAGGTGGGTGTGGCCTTGCGGGTAGCAATTTTGGTTTTGAAGGTGCTAGTGAAAGAGAGAACATTGATATATGATTCTTTGATCAATTCTAATCAATCACCATGTTTAGATAGTTATTTTAATGTTTGTTGTGTAGATGATCAGAGTTATAGGATGATTAATGTTACATATATCTATATTTTTATTTCAAAAAAGATGTTCACAATATGATTTGTGAGTATTTATTAGGACTCTCATATTAGATAGTGTAGGCACAAGATATGATTTATACATTAAATTTTTATAGGTTATAAATTCACATAGATCCACTAAATACACCATTTTTATGAAATTTTTGAAGCAGATAACTCACAATTATCTAAGCTAGTGTGATACAAGGCATCAAGCAGGCATCCCCATACATCAAAATCTACAAAATTGCAATAATGGACTAATAATTTTTCTCTGGGGTGACTATACTATATGAGTAAGTACTAAATTTAATAGAATAATATATAAAATGAATGAGTTTTATATGGATAATATTCAAATGGTGACCATAAACAATAAAAAAAGCATCCATGCACCATTTATGGTGCATAACTATCAAACAAAAGTAAATACAGATGTATATTGCCATATGAAATTAAATTAATAAATATAATGAACCAACTTGTATAGGCAATCCGAGTGCATAATTAGTCTATAACCCCCATTACAAGTCCAATACCCTAACAAGTAACAAAAAAGCACCCGAAAAGTCCTAACTATAGCTATGTGATCTGGTAAGGTACCATGAAACTTCTCGAAGAGAGTGTGAGTAAAACCTTGTATGCCACCAACAATGGAATCACATACATTTCCAGTCCATCACTGTACAATATGATTGTATGTAAATATAAATTTGGAATTCATTATGGTGGAGTTGAACTAAAGAATACAACCTGATTCATCCTAGTGTGGTTATATCTAACCATATTAATTATAGAGTAGTAGTTGGACCATGTCTATAATCCTAAGAATACAAAATAAACATCATAGGAGGATCCACAGAATGGGTTTGAACATTTCCACATATTGAAAAAATGTTAACCGAAGTATTAATCTAAGTTATTATTTGTGTAAAACTAGCGAGTCATCCAATGGTGATCAAAAAAATGTGTTAAGATATATAGAATAATCCATGGGTTGAATTGTTAACATTACACTTTATAAAAGGGAACTTACTTGGATACGATGAATGTACAAGATAATATATGGAGAGGCTTTATTATAAACCAAGAAGAGAAACCATGGAATTTATTTTCCAAGGATATCAATGTGAATATGGGAGATAATATTATAAATTTAAGGGTTTTTGAGTTTCTAGATGAATATTCGCTGCTAGGCAATAACATTCATGAATATAAGACACTGATCGATCCAAAGTGGGATTAATCCCTGGAATTCACATCAATGAATATTGTGATATCCATCAAGTCTATGCTACACATTCGAAATAGGAATCCAACAATTTACCATGGAATATCACCCTTTTAAACCACAACCACTAACAATATATTAATGTGACGTATAATTATAGATCATCGAGAAAGAAATAGAAATGAAACCAAGGGAATAAAACATTATGGATCAAATCAGTTTAGTTAAAATATTCCTAAGGGATTTTGTAAATTGTAAAACCATTTACTTCCATAATCCCATTATCATGTAATCATATTTCATTAATTATATAACAATATACCAACACCATCTCCTATATTTATATAATCCAAGGTCCCCATGGAAATAATTTAAAATTTATAAGAGATTATAGAAATGGATCCAAAGAAATAATGGTATTAGTCACAAAAACAAGTAAATTAATCATATTAAAGATTTTATTAATATTAAAGCACCTCCTTAGAGGAGTCTCCTGAGGATTCCCATACATTACATATATAATTTGGTTTGTTTAGTTTTAGAAGTATATTTAATGAAATTAACATGGCATTTAGTATATATTAATGAGACACTAAGTGCATAAAAGACTCTATGTAACCTAGAAAATGAGCAAGGTCAATTTAAGAGTTCTATTGCTTATTTATTATGAAAAACACACCCAAATAGGTTGTAGACTCTAAATAGAATTTTGGGTATTTCTTAATTTCAAATGAAAACATGCCCTAATGGGGTGTATTGGTTAAACCTTAGGTATGATCATCATATAAATAAAATCCAAACACCCCTAAGGGGAGGTTTAATAACATGGGAAGAATAGATTGGGGACTTACTATGTGTCACTAAAAATACACCTTATGAGGTGATTTTGGTTAAAAGAAGTAATGTTTTCATGGTAATTAAGATAAACTCGCTGAGAAGGGTTTTTCTAGTTTATGTTTTTATCATCTGATGGTTTAAGGTAGTGTTGAACTATATTGTTGTCGGTAATTATTCATAAAATTAAAGGAATTATAAATTTTAGTGGAAATTCATGGAATTAATAGTGTGCGGCATAATTTATTTATTAAATGATAATAAAATTAAGGAAAATCATATAGAACAACTAAATCAAGATTAATATGTTCTCTCACCTGGTACTAACCACTTGTTTAGATCAATACAAGATATAATGAGAAACCATAAAAACACTAAAAATATGGTATGTTATCCAAAATATTTGTGAAATAATTTGAAAATGGATAAAATAGGGAAATGAAACTCATGGAGTCATAACCTTAATTTTTTATTTTTATCACCATGTACGATACCTGATTATATCCTGGGATTAAGAACAACCTTCATGGAAAGAGATGAGTAGGGTAAAGGGTAGGAGTTGTGTAGACATGGGATATACTGGAGAGAAATGAGAAATAAAATGAAGTAAAACGATTTAAAGGCCCTGATGGAGAAAAAATAATTTTCTCTTTTAAAGAGGAAAATAGTTTGGATTCATGGTTTGTTAAACTATACCATAACCAAGCATCCTCACTATCCATGTAACAACCTATCACATGGGTAATGATAAGAAGTTTCCAAACCAAGTGAAAACAATAGAACATGACTCTACAATTTCTATAAGTTCACACAATCCACATGATCCCATCACATGGCTTGATCAAATAGTGCACCTATACATAATAGGATGTATAGTAAGGTAGGATGGTTATTTGTAAGAATATTCCCCATGATGGAACTCCCAAACAAAAAATTTCAAACCCTAACCACCTCAATATATAGCAGAGAACCTGATAAACCTTTTGAGCCTCAAACTGCATCCAAAACATCACTTTATAGAGACAAAAAATTCAAAATTCCATTCCAAAAACATATTTGAGATTTGGACCATCCATAAAATTAAATCTCATAGTTCATATGAAATTCAAGCACCCATATCAAAACACGAGATCTTGATAAATCCACAACATAACACTTCTATTCCCTAAGAAGAGCCTATCGACATCTAAAACATAACATAAACTATGTTGATCATTTACTCCCATTCAAATAAATCCATACCATTAATAATCACACGACATCATATCAATGAAAAAAACCACATAAAAGACATGTTATAACTAAAAAATGCTATTTAAATAAGTTTCCCTATTGAACATAGAGATTTTGATCTGTCAATAACATCGTACTTGAGACATATATGTCATCGTACCATTGGATTGTCCATCCCATGGTGCTACCCACCTTAGTGATGAGCTTATAAGTAATATTCACACCTTTGAACCTCACTCTATTTGAATTTAATAACAAATAATGTTCCTAGTTGTTCACTATCCCACTCACAATGGTTTGAATATTATGATACCCCTACAAACATAAGATCACCCTCAACCTGTATTGTCTCTCTATTACCACTCTAAATCAAATCAAATAAACCTTTACCACCTAGGCACAAACTGAATAAAACATATCAATGATGACCAAACCCATATAACCCTTAAGAAAGGTATAATAATCGTATAGGTTTGATCTTGATGCAGTTTGAAACACACGTCATTGAATCTTATATAAAATAGACGGTCTAACTTCCTTCGATAAGCCTGTCATAAGAACACTCAACTTATATCACTATGGAACTATAAAAATTACCATCCACGATTCCACCATATATTATGTTATTATATAGTCATCCAAAGAACACATTAATGACTAATAAAATCCCACTAGTGAAAATTCTTGATTGAACCATAGTCCAACAACTTTAATCATTTCCAGGCTGCAAGCATTGACATTCCACAGATCATCTCATGATTATTATACATTTAGATATAACTGATAGTTAAACACTGAAACATTTGGTATCCACTCATTTAACTTATTATATATCTCTCCCAATCGTTCTTGAAACCCCCATACATGATGGAACTACACAGATCCTGCTACCTAACTTTAAAAGAAAAAAAATTGTACACCCAGTCCCAATAGTTCAAATTTTTTGGGGCATACCTCAAAACAGACATGTTTCACATGATATGATGGATAAAAGGTATTCATAGCTCATTTAATCATCTCTCCTACCAAAATTCTAGTCAAACCATTTTATATTTTCTTTTATAAAGGATGTACAACTTAATAGTCGATTCCCCATTTAACATACTGATCACATTTCTTAAAATCCCATGGGTAGTAGTGTTTTTTCATACATACCTTCCGAAGTCCATTTATGACTCATAATTTACGTAAATAGTGGTAAATTTAATAACCCATATCATCATAATGATACCTAGTAAATAAAAATTCTATGCTGATACATGACATATACTAGATCATGTACTCACCTCGAGTCTTAATATAACATATAAACTCGATCTCAACTACTAATGTATTTTAAATTTTCTGCCTTCTAAAAGACTGGGAAACATGAATTTATCTGATCTTTAGCTTAAAAATATTTTTTAGTCCATATTAATATACTCTTTCTAGAGATATGGTTCATTCATATTAATGTTAAATACATCTATTACCAACATGAAGGTCCCCACCAATGGTGTGTCCAAGGCACGATTGCACCGAAAAAATGAGACTTGATTCCTAAGGAACATGCTCCATCCATCACTGAGAAGATTTTCTAGAAACTCCTAACTATCTAATATAAAGAACAAAAACGAAAAATTAGTATATAATTTGGATGAAACTCACTCACAATAATGATTCCTGACTTGAGAAACTTATAGCGCACCTCACAACACATGGATTTACATCAGCTACAGGAAAAAGTAACAAGAATAAGTTTGTTCATAGACACACAGATGATAATTTTCCTAATCTATGATCATATAAGTCATAAAAAATATAATCTAAATCAATAATACTAACTTGGATTGATACTATTACAGTGCCAAACACATTCCATGATCATCTTATTCACTACAATAAAATAGTTTTTATATTTACATATCAGGGCTATGTCCTTCCTCATGAAACTATTAATTTCCATGTCACTCTACTCTAGAGGAGACCCATAAATGTAGCCATCAAGAACCCATATAAATGTTTTAAGAAGCAATTATATAACATATCTCAATGTGTTTCCATGATCACATCACTAAAAACATCAAGATGTGAAAAGATACCACCAATACAAACTTGAATCACAAAAAAAATCATTATTTCAATGATAACCTCATATGGAAATTTATACTACCTCTTTGTTAATTTGGTGAAATAGGAAAAACCATTCTATGGATTCAGAGTAACCATGAAAATAGTCATCCTATTAGGAACTTTATCCTATAAAACAATAAACCATGAAGTCACGTAGCTTCAAATGACTAGTGTCAGATTAATGGTACTACGTGTAGTACGTCATTGGAAGAATATGTCTCACATGAATCACTAGAAAACTGATCATGGCCCTGGAATATCTTTCCTGTTAAACTAAAGAACCCAGGATACTCACCTCTATAGTGAGGCACAATTTAATGAATGGACACCCACATAATAATGGACTTGTTCCACCAAAAAAGAGTCATAACCTATCCCAAACATCATATAAATGACACACTGTAATGACCAAATAACTTATAAATTATTATATTCATTCAAGAATAAAATATTTAAATTAAATATAAATTTATAATGAATAAAGGGATATTTATTGAAATTAAGGAATATATACTAAGATTAAATTAACCTCACCTATGAGATTATAAATAAAATATAGGTATCTTATAAGTGAAAATATGATATATTCATACAATTTAATGAGTAAATAAATATTTCAAAAATAATAAATTAATGTTGATATTTTTGTGAAACGTAAATTTCTATCTATAATTTAGTAATTAGTATAATTATTTAAATTTATATTTTTTCGAATGAAATATATTTATAAATTAATCTATATTTTTCTTAAAATTATAATATAATTTTATGTGACCTTAATTAATTTTTTAATTTGTAATTATATCATTTATAATTTTAATACCCACATTTATTGATTAAAAATTTATTTAAATTAAAAAATAAATTTTTAATAATTATAAAACTATTTTCATAATATATATCTCATCTTTGAATTCTACACATTGAAAAAAAATTGGTGAATTTCTTGTATTTTTTTGAAGTTTATGAATATTTGGCGAATAGTGACATAGGGTAATTTACAATATATAAACGTTATTTGTTAAATACACTAATAATTGATTAATTTATTATGTAATAAACATAATCTCAAAATATTTTTAATTATTTTAAAATATTTAGTGATAATTTTCATGCAATTCATAGTCTTCTTCCAAAATAAAATTCTAATGTATAAAATAATCTAAAAACTACCCTCTCCTCCACTATAGATACCACCCCTCACTACCTCTCCTCGTCACACCTCAAATAATATTGTAATTTTTTATTTATTCCTAATTACCTTCTAAATACAATTCTTTACATACAAGGCCTTTTTGTAGAACCAAAAGGCCAAAAACTAGTGTCTTAAATAGGTTCTCATGGAGAATAATTCAAGAGGTAAAATCCTATTTCATTCCATTTGATTTTATTTTCTTTTATTTTTATTTCCTCATCAAACCCCATCCATGTGACATTATTACTAAATTATGTTACATAAAATATAATTTTATTGTGTTAATGGAATATCTATGATCAAAATTCTCCACTTCTCCACTTATTCTAAAAAAATGAAAACATTTTTTGTGATGTGTCGATTTACCATCATCATGGATGACGTATTTTCGTTTTCTTCAACCAGCTTCAGGGTTGGTCATAAAACCAACATTATATTTAAATCATATTTCATTACAAATATTTTCAATTATATAGTGATCTGTAACTAATATATAAACATGATATTAAAGAAAATTATAGAAGTTTATGATGGTTATAAAATATAAAAATAAACTAAATAATTTTAATTAATGATTTATTTATGGATTCATATTCATATAAAAATGATATATGATATCATCAAAAAATATTGAAATATTTTAATAACACCTTATTCAATTTCTAGAGTCTCACTTTCATTTGAAATGAAATTACAAAAATGAACATACCCTGGATGCATTGAAAAGAGTGCACCAAATACAATGGAAATGACAAAATATTATTAATAAATACGTGGAAAGTTGTTATTAAAAGAGAGTATTATTTATTATATATATTAATATAGTTATGTTATAAATTAATAACACTATTTTAACATTTAAATAGTTTATTTTAATACATATCATGTAAGTTGATCCTGAAGAAGGGGTTTTTAATTTAAAAATCATCTTTTAAATGTCCATTTTTACAAAATTCAAAAATAATGATTTTATGATGCAAGTGTTCATGTTTTATTATTATTTTCTGGTTCATGGGAAATTTTTTAATTAAGGGTGAGACCTATACCTCCCTCTAATTCGTTCGGTATTTTTATATTGGAATATGACTGTAATGTTTTTTCCAAGTGTAATTGCGATGGTTATATCATAATATTGTCATGAGGGATACATTATTTTGTAACCATGTGGGTTACAAATCATATGGTAGATGAGAAGGTCAAAATCTTAAATAAGTGATTCCAATACTTACCTTTATGTTTTTATTCATGTTTTTTATGTTTTATGGAAATATATTATTTACAAGAATTGAGTATATGAAACATTATAGTTTAGAAGTATGTATTTGTGAAAATAATTTCCTATGTTTATATATATTTATGGACAAATAGTTATTTTCTTATTTATGTACCTTATTGAGTTTTTTCTCATCCCATGTTTTAAAATTAGTTTCAAAAGTTTTTAATGATTATTTAAATAAAATATGAAATCAAGATGAATGTTGTGAAGATTCTTCAAGAAATAATTTTTAAAATATTCTGTTTTTTTAAACAATAGATACTATTTTAGTAGTACCATTTGCTATTTATATGGGTTGTTATGTATAAGTTATGTACTAAATATCTAATAATATAAACTAAAAATTTCTTTGGTAATGTAACAAGTGTTTTATAGTTGAATTAACAAGATTATATAATGTTTAAGGCCATATCCTTATAGTTTCTATTATAGAACAGTTTAGATAACATTAAAGGTTAGGAATATGTTAATAGAATACCCATGTATTATTTTTAAATTTTTTTTATTTTAAAATGATATATAATTTTATGATTAACATGTTTCATTATCTATAATATGTCTATTTATAATGGTTTTCAACGAAGAAATAGTGAATTCGAAGTATGAAGGAACCGATAGAATGATATCCTTCTGAATATACAACATAGAATGAAGGGAATTGGAACTGTGTAGTTTGGAATAGTAATGGATCAGTTGAAAAAAATATATAAATGAAAGTCAAATCCTTGTATGAGAAATAATTGATCTATCATAAAGAATCATGATGATAATAGAAAATTTTATGAGGAAACACCCCTGGTTTCAGTGGATCCTCTAAATAAATGGTCGCAGAAGGGTGGATTGAATCCCATGGAATGATTTTTGATGTCATGGGGTGTTTATATTATCAAAAGTATAGTCTTGGTATTTATCATTTGGAAGGTCAAGTTGAAAAATTGTGCTCAATATTGACGAATATCAAGGACCTTGATAAGATTGGAATTCGATGGATTTAAGAATATGTTTCTTGAAAAACATTTTCCTAAGCTGGTTTGATGTAGGATGGAAAATAAATTCATTGAATTAAAAAAAGAATAGATATTTTTTTGGTTTGTGGGAAATTTTTTTACTCGATTATAAAAGGATGATTCAATTCTTATTCATGATCTTGATTATAAAAGCAATAATTTTTACTCAGGATTAAATCCAATATATTAAAACGGAATTATACTCCTATGAGTTCAAGAGTAATGAGCAATTTTTTAAATGTGGTGAGAGGTTATAAATAGAGTTTTCTAATTATTACAATTATTTTTGCAATAAAAAAGAATAAAATTTCCATTAGGTATGAAATGGGTAATAATTAATGAAATAAATATGGAGATAAGAAAGTCTAGTTTCTAGTTTGTTAGAAGTGTTATAAAAAGTACCCTAGAAAAAGGATTAACAAATATAGGAAGTGTTTTTGATGTTTTATGTTTGAACATATGGCCGGATATTATAATGAAAATGATTTTAAGTTTAATTCTGATAAGAAAACTATAATGTTTTGTAAATGCGGTGAGATGAGGAATTCTAAAAATACACATTCAATGAAAGATCTGAATGACAGAAAGTAGACATATTATAAGTAGAAAACTGCATTGAAATCCTTTTTAATAATTTCATTTTATTTTTGGGCAATTTAATTAAATGGTATGATGTACTTTTTATATATATATTTTTTAAAAAATTGATACAGGGTCTATACATTCCATTATTACAAAATAATTTTCTAGTAAATTAGAAATTCCACATCAAGAATAGAAACCAGTACTTATGGTAAAAACACATGGGGGAAATTTTAAGGAAAAAAGGTATTTTAAGAATATTCCAGTTGATGTATGTGGAAAGACATTACCTAGAAACCATATTTTTTCCATTATTGTAGCTTAATGTTATTCTTGTTAAGGATTTGATTTATATTTATTTTGTTATGTTTGAATGTAGTAAAAATTAAGTTGTTTTTGGGAAAGATATTCAGTTTGTAAACAAGAATAAACTAATACTATTGATAACATACTAGGATGCTAAGAAACTTTTAAAATATGGAAATTAATTTTATCACACACACATTTTTTAGCAAAAGGGATACATTTAGATTAATGATGTTGAAGTGGTAGATGAATACCTTAATGTATTTGCTGATGAGTTTTACAGTTTTATAACCGACAGAGAAGTTGAATTTACTATTGAAATTATTCGTAATCCTAATCTTATTTCAAGAACCCCTTATCAAATGGATTAAGTGGAACTTTTAGAATTGAAAAATTAGTTGAAATGAGTTACTTGATAAAGGGTTCATATATCCTAATGCTTCATTATATGGTGATCTTGTATTTTTATTTACAAAATATATGGTTTCATGAGAAATTTCATTGATTATAGATCTTTGATTAACATTACTATTAAGAATGAGTGTCCATTCCCTAAAATTGATTACTTTTTTTTATTACCTCTTGGAGGCATATTATTTTTACCTGAATTACATGAGCTCTAGGTACTATCAACTAATGGTGAAATAGGATTACATTCTAAAACATTATTTTCTTACTAGAAATGGGAATTATGAATTATTTGTAATGCCCTTTGTTTTGAAAAATTGACCTGGAATAATTTGGGATCTTATGAAAATAATCTTCCATGAAAACATGGATATGTTTTTTTATTGATGATATTTTGGTTTATACAAAAAGTTATGAGGATCATAAAAAACATCTATGGATTGTCTTGAAAACCCTTAAAGAAAAGAAGTTATATAGTAAATTTATAAAATGATATTTTTAGTTCCAATAGATTTTTTTTCCTAAGTGAATTATAAATAGAGGTAACATAACAGTTGATCCCACAAAAATGGTTAATGAATGGAAAATAAATGAAAATGTTATTACGATTTATAGTTTTTTGGATTGGAAAGCTGTTACTGATAGTTTGATTAAACTTTTACAAAGTTATCTATCCTGATAACTATGTTAGAATGAAAAGGTGTTAAATTTATTTGGATAGGATAACGTGATGTTTTTTCTAGAACTAAAAATAAGGGTTTTTAATGATATTGTTTTGGTCCTAACTTCTAAGAATGGAGAGTTTTTTATCTACAATGATGTTTAATCGAAGGTAATGTGTTGTTTTCTAATTCATAATGATAAGTTAATTGTTTATTCTTCAAGAAAACATAAATCTCCTGAGTGAAATTATCCAACACATGATCTGGAATTAGAATATGTGGTTCTCACTTTAGCAATTTGTATACATAATTTATATGGAGCCAAATTCAAAATATATTTTGACCATAATTATTTGAATTATATATTCACTCAGAAAAAATTCAACATGGGTTAGAGAATACGACTAGAACCAATAACGTATTTTAATTTCACAAAAAATTACCATCCATCAAAAGAGAACAAATAAGTGAATTCTTTGGGTCAAAAACATCATTCCAAATTTACCACGCTTCATTTGGTACCTAATCTATTGGATAAACATTTTATATCTTTTGGTATGGATATAGTCAGTGAAGGAAATTCCTCCATTTTATTTTAGGTTTTAGTACAATTTTATTTATCAAAAATAATTAAGAAAGTGAATAAGGAGGACTGTGAGTTTCAAAAAATGTATAATCGGTTATGAAATCTATGTTACCTGAATTTAATTTTGATGAAAAATATATTTTAAGATTTGGGAAGATATTATGTGTGCCCTATAATTTCTATCAGAAGAATGAATTATTGTGTGATGCTCACACATCTCCATTTCAAGTTCATCCTGAAAGAAAAAATATTTATAAAGACCTTATGGAGCATTACTAGTGGGATGGAATGAAAATAGTTATTTCAGATTTTACCATGAAAGGATTGACTTGTAATCATTTTAAAGAAGATATAAAACTACCAAAGAATATTCTTCAGCCTTTTCTAGTGACATAGTGTAAATGGGAAAATATGTCCATGGATTTTGTGTTGGGACAACCAAATACATCTCTAGGTAACAATGTGATTTGTGTTATTGTTGATCGACTAAATAAATATGCACATTTTCCTACTATTAAAGATAATATGTATTTGGATAATATTTATCCACTGTAGCTTAAGGATATTTTCAAGATACATAGATTTCCTCTTTCTATTGTATCTGGATAAGATATCATGTTCACTTTTAACTTCTGGAAAGGCCTTCTAAAGTCATTATAGAAAAAATTAAATTTCAGAAAAACCTTTCATCCCCAATCTGAGAGAATTTTTTTTGAAAATTTAGACAATGGAAAATATGAAATGTTCTTATAATATTAGACATTAATTAAGTAGCGATTAAAAATTTTCTTTATTTATGTTTCCATAAAATAACATTTTTCATTATAGTATACATAGGGAATATTTTGATACATTATAAGGAAAGAGGTTTCAAACTATAGTATTTTGGGTAAAATTCAAGGAAATAAAGTTGTTGGGAATATAATTAGTATAGAAAATTGATGAGAATATATATATATGATCATGCAACATATGAAGAAAACTGAGAGTAGGAATAAAACTTATATTGACGATGGGATGAAGGATCTTAATTTCTAGGTAGCTAATAAATTCTTTGTCAAATTTACTACATTAAAAAGCATTAAGTGGTTTGGTAAGAAGGGGAAACTAAATCCATGATTCATTGGACCTTATAAATTCCAAGAGAAGGTTTGATCAGCTGCCTAAAGAGTGGTATTTAAACCATGTTTGTACCTTGTACATAATGTTTTTCTTGTTTTGATGTTATGAAAATCTATTCCAGATTCATGACATGTTTTGATGCCTTAAGTACTTCAGAAGGAAGAGAACCATTATTATGAGGAAAACCATGTTTACATTCTTGACCATAGAGAGAATGTATTTCGGAATATGGTAATACACTAGGTTAAGTCTTAGTGTATAAAGAACATGGTTGAAAAAGAAACATGTGAATTAGAAAATACTATGAAAGAAAGGTATCCTCACTTGTATAATAATTAAATAAAAATTTCCAGGATTTAATTTCCATATGGTTTGTTGAATGTAACGACACAAGTACTTATAAATTAATTTGTTTTCATTAATAATTAAATAGATAAATCCATTTTCAATTTAAAATGAAAAGTTGATATTTATAGAAATTAAGGAATATTTACTAATAGAATAGTAACATCACCTATGAATATAGAAATAAAATTTATATATCTTATAATTGAAAATATGATATGTATATATATCATGGAATGAATAAATAATTTTTTTGGAAATGATAAATTAAGTGTTTTTATTTTAGTGAAATGTGAATATTTATTCAAAATTTTATGATTAGTATATATTTAAAATAACATTTATTTTCAAAAAATGGATTCATAATATAATAATTTTATTTCTTATGATTATAATATAGTTTTATGGGATCTTAATTAATTGTTCAAGGTTTCATTGAATTATTTATAATTTAAACATTAGTATTTTTTGGTTAAATTATGATTTTAATTATTTTTTTGTGTTTTTAGAAAATGATTATCACAAATGGAGTTCATATTTGAATTATACACATCAAAAAATGGTGAGGGTGAATTTTTTAGATTTTACTATAATAGTTGAATTTCTGCGAATAATGAAATATGGTAATTTATATTATATATACATTATAAGTTATATACACTATTTATTGAGACATTGATGATGTAATAAGAATAATCTTTAACACCCCTTCACTATTTTAATTTATTTAGTGATAAATTTTAAACTATTTATATTCTTGATCCAAAATATTAAAATAATGAATAAAATAATCAAAAAACACCCCTCACATACACTATAAATACCGCCTCTCACCACATTTTCTCCTCACACATCAAAGACTGTTATATTGTTTAATTTATAACCAATTACATTACTAAAACAAATACCTATATCCAATAATTTTTATTCTCACTAAATGGTCAAAACCAGGTTCTATAAGGAGGATCTCGAGGAGAATAATTCAAAAGGTGAAATCCTCTTTCATTTTATTTTATTTTATTTATTTTATTTTTTATCCTCACCTGCCCTCATAAAAGTGACATGAAAACTCGATTATATTATAAATAAAGAATTTTTTTAAAATAATAACCATAATCAAAATCATCTTCTTCTCATTTTCTTCTAAAAAAATGAAAGCATCATCCGTGAGCAGTCAATTTACCATCATCATAAATGATGTGCCTTCATTTTCATTTAATGACATCCATAATGGTCATAAAACCATTATTATGGTTAAATAAGATTTTATTATATATATTATATTTTATATAATGGTTGGGAACGATGATATATATATGATATTAAATAAAATGATATATTTTCACGACAGTAATAAAACTACCAAATTAAATGAACTCAATTTCACTAATTTTTTATCTAAGGAATCATCATAAAAAATTATTTATGATATAATTTAAGATTCTAGAAATATGTTAATACAATTTCCTTCAATTTCTAGAGTTTGTATACAATTTGAAAATAAAATCTAAAACAAAACTACTATTGAAACCAAGGAAATAACACACTTGAAACAATAGAAGAAACCAAATATTGTAAATAAATTGGTGGAAAGTTGTTTTTAGAAGATCATATAAGGTATTATAAATATGAATATAATTTTTTAATATATTTATAACACTCTTGAAAACTATATACATGATGTTTTAACACGTTTTAATTAAACCAACTTTAGGTAAGGGACTTTTCTTTAAAATCTATTATTTAAATTTAGATTTTTTCAAAATTTAAAAGGAATATTTTAATGAAAAAAGTGGTCATGTATTAAGATTAAGTTGTTCTTAATTTTAATTTTTTAATTAATGGTTGTACCTATATTTAACTCTAATTAATTGTGTATTTTTATGTAGGAAGTTAACTGTAATGGTTATTCCTAGTGTAACTATAATCGTTTCACTATAAGGTAGTCGCATTTGTTACATTGTATGGTATCCATGAGGGTTAAAAATCATATTATTTCCCTGATGGTTACAATGTTAAGTATATAACTCCCCAATTTAACTCTAAGGTTTTATTTTATTTTTCAACTTTTTATGGAAGTCTATTATTTTAACCAAGTGAGTATATGATACTTTATAGGTGAGAAGTATATCAATTTGAAAATAATTTTTTATGTTTATAAGTATTCATAGAATAAAAATTATTTTATTTTTTTGTCCCTAAATGATATTTTTATGATCATACAACGTTTTAAAAAAATTCATAGGTTTTTGTGGATGTGTAAAAGAATAGAATAACACATGTTTATGGTTCTGAAGATTTTTCATTGATGAATTTTTAAAAATTTCTATTTTATGGAAAATATGTAAACTATTTTAGTAGTAATTTTTTATGGTTTCTTATGTATTACTTATATCCTAATTATCTACTACTCTAAAATGAGAATATTTTTGGTAATGTAATAAGTGTATTCTAGTTTAATTTAATAGATTATTTAATCATAAAGGCCGGGTCCTTATGCACAACCCCTACCAAAAACATGGGATAATAATCCACCAATGATTCTTATATCTAACATAACTATCCCCTCTAGGATAACCCTTCAAATTATAGAAGGAATAAAACATAATTATTGGGAAATTCTTAAATGATCACTTGAAAGATTGGTATTAAAAAAAGAAAAACATTAAATTAGAATCATTTTCAATATCCAAGTTCTTGTCCTAGGAACTTACCATAGAATTATAAAACAAATTTCCACACTAGGGTATTTTGTATAATCAAAACTAAAAGGTTTTATCTAAGTAATTAAATCAATTCACATTTTACATAATCATTGAAAATTTTTAGATAAATGACAGGTCAAGTACAAGTTATAGAGGAACACATTTTATATATTGTACTTGGTGCTTCATTGATCTAACACCACATATCGTTATAAGAAAATTATACCATAATTTCTTTTTAATAATTGTTTTATATATATTCTCTCAAAAAATATTACTTAAATTAAATATGAATTCAATAAATTGAGGAAATAAAAATATAGTTTCAAAGTGGAATTTTAGTTAACCTAAACCTAGTATTAAAATGTCACAAAATATTATAATGTTATTCTATCATATTATGTAGTATAAATATGTAAGATACCACCACACCCTTTTTCAAAAAACAATATGAGTGACTGCATAAACATTAAAATAATTTCCCAATTAAATTAAATATAACCCTAATGGTTTATGTACAAAGGAATTCAAATATGTTGTCTAATTACAAGGGTCATGTCATCCAATCTAGTGTTCAGTTTGATGACCTCCCATTCCCAATTTACATAAGGAACGCTCAATAAATTACCACTGACATCCCATTTATGTCCAAACCATTTTTTATGATGTAATTTTTACCTTGTCCAAATATAATGGTTCGATTATATAGGTTTCAATTCCAAATTTATGGATTCAATACATTATAAATTGTAATTAGCAATCACATTAATTATAACTATAATATTTATTGTTCCTTATTTTAAGAGTTAATATTTCACATTTTTCATTTACACAATGTCGTTTAGTTATATGGATTTTCATCCCCAATTTTTAAAGGTACACACCTTTATATGTTACAATTACAAATTAATTTAAATGAGACCATTTAAAACACATCTTATGAAACCATGATTCCATGTATTTGATAATATTATAATTTATTAATTAAAAATTCCATCATAAATATTTGTGGGAAAACAACATTTAATATGATTTAGGAAGTTTAAGTAACTATGCATGCCTATAATTATGCATGAAAAAATTACCTCTTGGAGGACCATCCCATAAGTTGAAATCTCATGAATCATTAACTAATTGAAAGATTAATATTCAGTCTAGGTGAAATAATAATAAACTATAATAACAAAAAATATGAACAATAGTCACATCATAGTAAACTTGGACTTTCGCCAATGCATGGTTTGAACATTCTTATACATGGATAATTACCATGTCCTGAAAAATACATAGTACCCTTTCTTCCATCCCAAAAATATAATAAAATGGAAAAACACCCTATGATATCACTTTTTGACATCCATTACCCTATTCACTCATAAGTATCTGAGAAAAATGGCCACACAAACCCAAATTCAACTCCATGTACCCTAGAGGATTATGACTAAAAACAAGTGTCTAATGCTGAAATGGGGGGGGGGAGATTATACCCTCTTGATAAAAAATAAATATAATAGAGTAATAAATAAAATAAATAAACTCCATTTGGATATGAATATGTTCAGAACCTGAAAAAATAATAATATATACTCTTCAAACCGATTATAACATATAACATTCAAAATAAATCATATACAATATATATAATCATAAAAGGGATTAAAATTAATATTTAAATAAATAAAAATGAAAAGTACTATAGAAAACCCAAAAACATACTCAGTCTATAGCTCACATGCCATGTGCTAGCTAAGGACAAGTAATAGAAAAAAGAACCTATCAACTCTTACATGTAGCCATGAGAAGTACATAGTTACTAAGAGTAGACCAAAATAGCGTGTGATTAAAACATACTGGGTGACAACCAATGGTTTGTAATGTATTTCATGTCTATGAGTATATAACAAGATAGTGTGTATTATTTAAATAAAGAATGCAGTAAGGTGGCTATGAACAATAGAATACCACCTTCTTAATACTATACCATCTCTATCTATATGAATTATATTGTAGTAATAGGACACATGGATATAATCAAATGTATCCAAAAAATCATAATATGTGAATCTGTTATAAGGTTCCATAAAATCCCATGTATTAGAATAAGAAAATTACAAGGATTAGTCAATGGAATTAAACTTATGAAATTGACAGGCCAACCCTTGGTGATCAGGCCACATTTTTTAGAAATAGATTAGAATATAAGGGATACCAGCGTATCCCTTCTATTAAAAATGGATATAATCAAGACCATGGATTAATTCAAGGTAATATCGATAGATATTTTATTGAGAGGTAAGGATATAATCCATAACTTTCCATTTCTGCGGACATCAAACCAAATAAGATAGTAAATCCTTGAATTTGTAGTGTTTTTATGGATTCTAGTTTAATCATCAGAACTAGGACAAGGAGTCCACAAATATAATACATTTTCAAGATCTATGGTGGAATTACCCATTTGTATTAACATTAATGAAAAACGTGACATCCATCATGTTCATGCATTGAATAGGAACTAGAATGAAATAAATTCTCATGGATTGTAACAATTTTAAACCATAACTGATATTAATAATATGATGGGGCATTCCAATATATGGTCATTATGGGAGGGAAGGAAATCTAATTGAGGAAAGAACACATTGTGGCTCAATTCCATTTAGTTAAAAGAAACCAAAAGAAATTCATTAATTGTATAACAATTTACTTACATAATATCATTCTCAAGTTATCATATTTTATTTAGGATATCATAATATACCTACACCATTTTCTCAATTTATACACTCCAATTTTCCTAGAGTAATAAACATTGTGTTATATGGAATTACAAAAAGGGAATCCAAGGAATATATTGTATAAGTTAGAGGTGAAAGTAATCATATAATTGATTTTATTAAAATCAAACCAAAACTATGGAAGTGTATCCCAAGGATACCCATAAGGTTCTTATATAATTTTATAATTAAATTCGAGTATTTATTTTAAAAAGTATACTATAGGAAATTAAGTTTGGTTGTAACATTTATTTAGGACTCCATATATTCATAGGAAGGTTTTAGTAACCCAAAACATTCCCATGTTCCATCTAGGAGTTATATTATTTAAGTTAAATACAAACCACATCCTAAGGGGAGGTTGGATACAAATATAATTTGGGGATTTTCTTAATTTACAAACAAAATAAAACCTAAGAGTGTGTTTTAGATACCCATTTGGTATGGTCTCAAAATAATTAAAATCTAAACACAATATAATGCACGATTTCATTACATAGGGGATGAATAAATTTTGGATTTACTAATTTCAATCTAAAAAACATTATATGGTGTTTTTAGTTGATAAAATGTATTTTTTATTGGTGTTAATCTGAACTCACCCTAAATATTATTCCCAGTTGATGTTTTTAACCTAAAATAGTGTATTTGAGGGATATAAAATATCATGGTTTAGATTTAGGTGAAAAAATAAAGGAATTATAATTTTGTTGTGAAATTATAGAAATTACTAGTGGTGACTAAATAACTATTTATAAATTGTAATAATGTTTGGTAAATTTATACACACAACCTAGCTTGGGATTAAGAAACTTCAATCATAAAATATAGGCTTCTAGTTTGGCCTGACTTGAGAGTGAATGAGAAATTGGAAAAAAACAATTAATGTTATTAATATTATCCAAACTAAGTGTGATACCATTGAAAAAAATGAAGAAATAAGAAAATTAATCAAAAAGAGTTGTATACTTAACTTAGGATTTTTGATTCTATAGACGACACTTGATTCTGACATTGGATGAGGTAGATCCTTCATGGAATGTGATGAGGGGGAGAAGGGTAGGAGAGGTTTATGTGAAGTAGATTCTTGATATAAATGGGAAATATAAAATAAGTAAAAGTATTTAAATTTATAATGGGAACAAATTAATTTCTACTATTTTTAAGAGACATATTCATTGAATGAATAGTTTATTAAACCATGTATTGACTGTGCAACCTCACTATCTAATGCATAAACTTTCAAACAATTATTGTGCATGAATTACCAAATAAAATAAAAACTATGTTACATACCTTTTTAATTACTACATTGATTGCATAGTTCACCGGATCCCCTTCCATAGTGTGATCAAAATATGTGCCTATAAAAACCATGCCACCTGATTGGGTTGTATAGTTATCCCTAATATTGCACCCACTGATTATACTCCAAAACATTTAATTTTGAACCTGGAACCCTTAGACTTATTCGAACACTCAAGGCAACTTCGAAAACCCAGAACACATCCTAAAAAATAACTTTAAGTCATCCAAAATTTTGAAGTTCTATTCTGAACCATGATGTGGGATTTAGTCCATCTATTAAATGAAAAATCAAGGTTCCTCTTAAATTCAAATACCCGTATAAAACATTGGATCTTTAAATTTTCAAAATGAGTGTTTACAATAATGTTGGATGTATTTTAATATCTATTTCTAGAGATGTAAGATAAATATCTTCCTAGATGGATTTATTATGATGTAGTTTAGTCAAGTTTTAAATTTGGAACAAGATCATATCACAGAGGCCTACTGATATCTTGATGATAAGTGTTCACTAATATTTTTTTGATAGAGATATCTCATAATTAAGAACCATCTAAGGTAATGTCACCATTATTTATTATTCTCATTATAAAAAACAATAATGTTTTCATATTAATATCATTAGAAATTAAAAATTATTTAACATTTATATTAATTGAAAAACAAAATAATAAATATAGAAATATGTCTCACAAAAAAATTAGATTGAATGAGATATTTGTTTTTGAAATTTTTGTTAATAAATAATTTTAATATAAATAATTTTTTTTACTTTTTAATTAAAATTATCATATATTGAGAATTATATGAAAAAATTGAATTCAAATTTTGAAATAGTATATCTAAATTAATATAAAGGTTCTTATTATTGAAAATAATTTGTTAGGTTAAATATTAATTTCTAGGGTAAACCTTTACTTTTCAAAAGTGTTGTATATTTTAAAAAACTGGATATTTTTACCATAAGGAATTAAATTTTTCACAGTTAAAATATTAATATTGTATAATTTTTAAATTAATAAAAAATATATTAACATTATGTTATTTTCGTTTGTTATGAAAAAAATTAAAGAACACCTTATTTTGGAAATGATATCTCTTTCTAAAAAAACTATTTCTTCTATATAATATATATCTATATAAAAGTTATTTATTATATATATGGAAGCTTATTTAAATTAAATAGATTCCAAAATTTGAATTTATCAATTGAAATTTGGTAGGAGGATTCATCTTATAATTTTTGAAAAAGATAATTACCACATAAAGTAATTAATTAAGTTAATTAGGGGGAAGAATATGTAATCTATCATCACTCAAATTTTGGTAAACATAGATGAAACACACACCTACATGAAAATAATTATAAGGGATTAATTTAATAATCAAATGTATCAGTAATATCTCATTACCTTACTCACCTATGTTCCATGCGATTACTCTTTTACCGATCACCTAACTGATGTTTATAATGAAATGTTCATTATTTTTACAAATAAAAGGATATCAACTCCAGCCATTATCTGATACATATCCAATTGAATGTTATTGATCACTAATTAACAATATTTTCCATCTCACATGCCTCTTTATTGAGTTCATATTCTTCTACCATGTTTTTGTAATTATGTAATAAGCTACCTTGGATGTAGGGGTTTCAAATACTTCTCTTTCCTTTCGACTATCATGTATTTTTTATAATTTCTTTTTAAATTATTTTAAAAACAAAAAATTATTTTTAATACATGGTATTATTATACATTTCATATATTATAAATGGGATATTAATTATTATTTCTTATTTTATCTTTTTAATAAGCAGTTATTATGCCTATAATAGTGTTCAAAACTACTTATCCACCTTTGTTTTTTGAAATCTATCTATTTTCAATTATTTTCATTGAGAATCATTATTTTGAATCATTTCTATACATTTATTATAATATTATCAATGGGTGACCCCATACACTATCATTATAGTATCTTTATAAGCTATTATAAGTCTTAAAACACTACCATTGATATTAAAAAAATATTAAAGTGTTTGTGGTTTCCTAGAATGGTCATTGTTGTCTGAATACAAACAAGTGGATCTGAGATCTAGCATTGATGAAACCAATGTAATAACAGAAAAATTATTATTATTAGGTATTAAATCTACCATCACCTGGTTCATAACTAATTTGCCTCATTGCACTCTTGGTTTTCCATTCATGGGGGATTTGTATTTGATAAATCATGAACACTTTATGAACCATAATGAATGATTACCTCTTATTGATATACATACACTCTTAACGTAATATTAAATATATCTTATATATAAATCCTTTGATAAGGGTTAATTATATTAAAATGTGGATATTTAATTGTTTCTATGTTTATTGAGAGATATTTTCCCAAATATCCTCGTTATCTTATTGATCAAAGAATGTAATGACATCTATTATGTCTGTTATCCCAATACTGATGTTTTTTATTACTAAATTGTGTTGATTATGAATTATATATATTTTTTTGTTTATTTTACATTATTATTTCATTTGAAATTTTTTGTGTAGAGGGTGGGGGATTATATAAACCCTTCATGCATTAGTAAGTCTGATGAGACTAATTGGTTTAGGTAATTTGGCCTATACCATAAATTTTTAAATATAATTTCACGGAACATGTATTTCATGCAATTTATGATATCTTGGATTGATGCCCAGATGGTAAGATTAATATGTCTTGAATTAGGCATTACATAACCCTAAAATAAATTATTCATCCTTTAGTAATATTTATATTGTTACATTATACTATGATTTATTTGTATCTCATGAGATCTATTATTATTATCCATGTATTTATTTAATAGATAAATTGTGCTACAAACACCATTTTTTATAAAATGTATTTATTTTATGGATTTTATATATACATGTAAAAGAATCCATTGTATGTCCCCTTACCTGGAATTTGATCTTACCCATTGATATTTTTCCCATTCCTCCAAGAAATAGTAAAGATTACTCTACGTGATGATTGTATAATTCATTGAAAATTAAGAATGATTTCATGTATTAAAATGTTTTAAATTATGATTTAAATATAATCTAATGTTCATTTGTGTATCAGTTTCATGACACTATTAATCAATCGAATTATGCACATTATGATATATGTATTCCATTTAAATATAATTGAATAAATATTATCATGGGGTAATAGAGTCAATGAATTATTTTATGTAGAGAATAAAGTTTTATTTAAATATGAATAACTATATTTAGAAGAACATAGTTAGAGAAAAAACTCTATGATATACCCTTATAATACGATATAAATATTTAGACTCCATGACATTCATTTATAATAAATTAATAGAATTATATAATTTGGATTATAATTAAATTTTTTTGTTGATGAAATAATAAATTAGATAAAAAAATTTATAAATGGAATACAATGGATGGAATTAATGAATAAATTTATAGAACTATGTAAATGTTGAATGTTTCTTTTTGGAAAATTAACTCTGGTTAGGACTAAAAACCATACCCATAACAGAGAACCTAATATAATTAATTATGGAGTGATGGTGTCAGATCACCTAATTTGGCATGAGCCGTTAGATTTTAATTGGACTATTAACCAATTGGTGTCAAAGTAACATATATTTTATTTAGATTATACCTTCCACTATTTCTGATATAGTGAATGAGATAATGGAATCATTTTCAAGTATCAACTAATGGGTGTTATTGATCAACGATGGTCATTAATTTAATACACCAACAAGTAAAAATGGATATAAAAATTGAGTGGACATCATTTAATGTTATATTGTTGGATAAATAATTTCCTTAAGAGTAAGTAGATGATATGGGAAAGAATTATTTGAATCTATGATAAAAGGTAAAATTTATATTTTATAACTACAATGATATAATTACATAGTTAGAAACATATTCTATGTATTATTTACAAAACCTTGAAACCAATCATGGCCTCTTCATTGAGGTATTAAAACAAAATTAGATAAGGGAATTGTTATCTCAATCATTTTCATCTTTTGAGGATTTTATGACATACTCTGTCATTATATAGAAGTTTTTTCCAAGTATTATACATTCAAAGGGAAGTAAGATAAAAAATGGTCAATTATTTCTATGTATAATAGAACTTGATAAATGTTAAGAATGGATTTTTAGAATTACCATAATTTATTTAAGTTTCAGATGAAACAATGAGGTGATTACATAAAGGGAATGTGAGTTTTTATATGTACATTGATAAGAAAAAAAAGAAGTGAAATAGAATGAAATAAGATATAAATTCCCAATGATTCAATTTCCATGATATGGGGAACTCTACAAATTAAGGACACCAAAATTAAGTGAATCCACATCTAAGGAAGCCACTAGAGAAAATCAAATCACATGTTATCTATATATTAGAATTTGATGTCCTAATAAATTTCATAATAGGTAAATTATTAATACACTAAAATACATATAAAAAATTGTTTTATTATAAATTTACCCACTAATTCCTATGATTCATTATTTTTATGAACAATTAATCATCTACTGATGCACAATATAAAGATATGTTTGTAAATTCTCATTCTTGAAATTTTATTGAAATAAATGTATATTTCTATTTCCTTAATAAAAAATATAATGATTCATTAATTTTACCCATACTATTTTTCAAATGTTTATATTTAATATAATATTTCAAATTGAATTGATCTCAAAGTATAATATAATAATTTAATTTATATAGAAGAATAGTACTTTATCTATGGATGGAATATAATTGATTGTTTTTTATAATAGGGACATTATTTCCTAGGTCATGTTAGGAATAATGGCTCATCTTAATATAACTATTGGGTAATATTAGTGATTGAAGGATATGGATATAATGAAATTGTGGATATATAAATTGTGATGAATTATATTGATTTATTCTCCAAGGAACCACCCAGAAAACCACATGGTTTTGAGGTTTAATTATATATTGGTCACATATTAAATTTTGTACCCATAAATATGCTTCTATATTGAATTTATCAAGTATAATTAGTATTATTAAAGTAACAGCTTCATAATTTTTTTAAATGGTATCCATACACCATTTTGTTTCACAATAAGGATCACCTATCTTTTTTTGTTAAAGATAAATATAGATCGATGATTTTTTCTATTAATTACAGATTATTCAATTCCATTACTATAAAGAAAATTTATAATTTACATTTAATTGATTTGATATTTGATTATATATATGTTTCTTAATAATTTTTTAAGTGTAATATCATATGTTCTTTTCAAAGGAAACACCAGGTTCGATAGTGAACATTATATGATGCATCGAGATTAAATGAACAATTAAATATTATTATTTAAAATGTTAGTTATTGCAAAGATGTTTGAATAATGGGAATGAATAGGATTAACTGAATTATGAAATTATGTTTTACATTTATATATATAATTAATTATTTAGTGACCAATTAATATTATATGAAAATACAACATTTTTTAATAAAGGAAATATTTTTCAAAAAATGTATTTAAATGTGCCAAATTATGTTTTATACAAATAAATAATAAAATTTATATTATTGGATTATATAAATGATATATATATATATATATAATATTTAATATAATATCTAAAAATTATATTATGGGAATTCTAGACAAGATATATGAACAAATATAAATTTATGGATTAATGAAGTATTTTTGTAAAAGTCATATTTTCCACCGTTGGATGGAACACATATTCAAAATATAGTTTCTGAAACTTATATTAATAAATTTGAAAATTAAACTTCAAAATTGAAATATGAGAATGAAAATGTATGTTGTTTTAATTTTTTGGTATTTTTATAATAATATTCATTTTTTGATGAATAGTAAAAAAATATGACATTTTAATTGAACCAACTTCTTCATATAGATAAATTGTAGTGATAAATTAAAATTTTAATTGGAGTTAAAGAATATTTAGATAAATATTTTATTATTTAATCCAATTATGTTCATTTTAATCAATTTAACATTGAATTTCGATATAGACACATTTAAATATTTTAAACATTTTTTCTTTAATAACAGCTTTCTCATTCTGTCAATGGGAATAATTTTATATTAATTTTAAGAAATATTTTTTACTCAATTTTGAAAATAGGATTCCATATATTTTGTCAGAATGTAAAAATTATTTAAATATGACCCTTTTATTGTTGGATAATTTGAATACTAACTTTAGTATTTTTTGTTAACATGGTTAAAGGTAAATCAATAAATTATGGGTAAAAATTATATTATAAATATCCTAAAACTAAACTAACACTTGTACTAATTAAATTATATGAATTTATGTTGATTTAAAGAAACCATAGGAAAAAATTATAACCATTGGAATCCATTTGGATGAGAGTTTGACATTTATAATATTATATTCAATGAAAAGTCAAATTTCTCCCACTTTTGTATTTAACAAGTGATATATTTTTCAGACAGGGTTATATAAGGGATCCATTAAATAATAAATATTATTTTGAAATCTAATAGGTTTATCTTTTACGTGATATTTATTATGTAACTTTTGGAGAATAAATAATGAAATTAATGGTTCTCACAATGATGATTAATTAATTATTCAATTAAAGGAAATATGAAATAAATGATATGAAAAATATGAAAATAAATATAATTTGAGATTATTAACATCGTCCATGATTTTTTTGATTAATTTAGCATGCTATTTCTGATTTAAAATTATTGGTTTGAATTTATCTTATTGTTATGATATTTTTAAACTGTCATGTAATGAATTCTGTCAAAATTGACATTAGAGATATTTTAAAATAATTAATATTTTATTAAACAAAATAAAATTTATAAAAATCTTATATTTCGAAATATGATTTGTAAATGCCTTAAAATTTCATCAATTACTCAATTTCTGGTCATTTGGATTTTTTATGTAAATATGTTAGCCTTGAAACTGTGAATTAAATGATATTATGGTAAGAGTTTAAAGGATTAAATAAGGGTTAAAAAAATATTAGGATTAAAATATGATCAAAACTTGTCTAATTTTTATTAGATAAAGGAATTTAGACGCACAATTATCTTATGTACAAAATAATTAATTTTTCATAAATGTCTTTCATGACTAGTTATAATGATGGAATAAATTTTATTTCTGAAATTAATCACATTTTAATCATTATTAAACAAAAATATATAATTTGTCTTGTTACCTTTCCATTCACCTAAAAATGAAAACGTCATTCGTGCATACACGTGAACTATCACCTCCACATTGCAATTTTGTTCTCTTTTCATTACCACATCACATATACAATATATATAAGTTTATTTAAATGCTTAATATATTATTAATGATTTTATGATCATTTGGAAAATGTTAAATAATAGTTACCTTATTTTTATAATGATCATTAAAAATGGAAACATTACTAATGCATACACACGACATATCACCTCTATGATTATATCACATTTCATATTTCATAACCATAATTAATGGTTTTATTTAAATGTATAATTTGATAGAAAAACTGATAAACATGTCATTCATATTTTTTTGATATTATGGACCAATGAACATTTTTACTATTTACATCAAATCGAATTCATTTTGGTCTCATGTACTGAATGTCATCAATACATCCAATATAAACATATATAATTAATAAATGGTAATAAAATGTAAATAAGTGATATGAAATGAATAGTAAACTTGAAAAGGTTATAAACATTGTAAGTAATTAATATATGTTTGTTATTTACAAATGAAAAATAAATATGTGATGAATGGGAATCAATGTATGGGACTCTATCTCATTCACCTTTCATTGAGGATTATTTTATTATTATTCAACCAAATTATTTTATGAAGTGCATATACAACCCTATTTGATATATAATATCCCTAATTTATTTAATATAATGTAATTTCATTTTTTAAATGTTATTATTATATTGTTTTTTATTAAAATGTATAATGTGGTATGAGACACTTCGAATGTTTAATGATTTAATTTTGGAATATTTTTCTCTCCATATTATTATTCTTGATATTACTCTAGATATAATATTTATGGATAAAAAAATAATATAATAGGGTTTTATATCTGTTTTTAATTTCATTAAAATATTTTAAAAAGGAATATTTATCCACATTTTATACTGAACATTTAAAAAATGAAAAAATGTATGTTCTATTCATAATTCCCACATCATCAATGAATTTTCCACCACCATGAATTTTATTTAATTTCTATATTCCTTTTCATGAGTACATGTATTATTAAATGAAAACCAACATTCCCATTTATATTGGTTATTTTGTTATTGAAAATGGTTTTCGAAAAGAATGGTGTATTTTGTGTTGAAAATTGGATTTTGAGAGAAAATGTTATTTTAATATGAAAATGTTATTTAAATATTAGTTTACGAGAGTTTTTAAAATTAAGAAATGTTTTATTTAAGTTGTCTTTATTGGACATGATAAATGAACAGTGTGATCATATTGTTTCTAGTGATACCATTATAGACTAAATGATGGGTGCACCTAAATAGTGCTCCAATGTATTTTGTACCTCTAAGATAACTGTATGGTTTTTCAATTTGTATAGGTTTAGTAATGGTTCAATGAGATGTTTTCCCAATGAACCTAATTTTATTTACAGTTCATGCTAATGAGTTTTTTTGGAAGTCATTTTTTTCAATAGGTAAAATAAATTATTTTTTAAAATAATGAAATTTATTTTTATGGGTAAAATGTTATGTTTTCAAGAAATGTGTGTTTCAAAAATTTTCATGTTTGTACTTAACTAATGGTTTCATTTTATGACCATTATCATAATTTTTGTGATCATTACTTTTTTAAAAAAATTTCATAGGTATTATTATTTTTACGGACAAAGAATATGCCGTGCTTAAGTATTAAAATAATGTACCAAAATGAATCATGTTTTATTTTAATAGGGTTTCATCTGGTGGAAGAAATAAATACTGAATATTTGTGTCCATTTTTTTCAGGGGTATAATATCATTGATATTTATCTAATTCTATAAAAATCTGGACCTAGAATATCTTTATTAAATAATGTGATATCTATATTTAAAATTAAAAGATTACAAGAATTTTATGGATGAGTCTTTATAGTTGGTATCCAAAAAGGGTTTAGACTGATGTAGAGAAATTATTTAATCATAAGAGATATGGATATAATCATTGTTTAATAATTTTAAAGTTTTTAATATGTTCAATATCTTAGAAACCGTTTTTAGGCTTCATGTTATGAAACATTAACATGACTAAATGTGTTTTTGGTATCATTCATTTTGGAGGAAATTATATGTTATTATATTTTGGTATTCAAGATGACAGGTATGAGAAAAAAATTTAGGATAAAAAATATTATGCTTATTTTTTAGGACATTATAATATTTTTGGAATGGTATAAGATTTATATAGTTTTAGAAAAAGGATAACCCCCAGGATAGGTGACAATATATCGAGTCTGACTAGGCTGTGGGAATCAAACCCACAGCTAAAAGATGACGAGGGTGCATCACATACCACTAACCTATGTGATGTCCTAGTTAGATTGGATTTTTATTTTTAGTTCAAAAAATTTATTGATGGAGAATAAGTCGATTTTGGGAACATATCTTTTATCAAATAGTAATCATTGGGATTAGAAAATGATTTGGTGGTTAAGTGATTATAGTTATTTTGGAAGATGTTTACTATGTTGGTAACTATTCATGATTTAGTTATATATACTAATACGGGATTTTAATTTATGATTAAAAGAAGAATTATATTTTGGATGACTGTATAATTGTTTTCTATATTATGGTGATTTAGGTTACTAATAGAAACGGTTAGCGTATCTTGAATATTTTTTGTGTGATTACATTTCATATAAGACTTCCTGAGTAATTTATTCTATTTAGTGGAAATGTTAAAATTTACCTTGGAAGACTATGTGATCAAATAATTATTATTTTTGGGTCTCAATATTAGTTTTGATAATTTTGAGGAATTTTGAGAACTATTATTCGTTGGGTGGTCTTTGTTGAACTTTGGGTATTACAATTGTATTTTGGATATTGAAGTATTTTTCCATCATATATGCATTATTATTTTTGTGGAATTATCTTATATATTACTAACATTTTTATTATTAAATATATGAGAAATACATAGTTAATAATTTTCGAATTATTTGATTCCCTATAAGTTAATTTTAATTCATTAGGAATGAAAAATTCATCTTGAAAACTAATCTTTTAGAGAAAAAGATAAGTTTGTGATGAAAATATATTAAAGGATAAAAATATACCTTTCAAGTATACTTATACATGTACTTACTATATGAAGTAAAATTATCTCCCATATTATTGAAAAGAAACATGAAACAAAAATGTTATCTACTTACTTTTCTTTCTGATAAATCAATGACCTTTTTAACCAATAAAATATTTATAGTTTGTATTTTTAAATTTCTCATGACCATGTTCTCTATAACTCTCTATCAAAACTTAATAGTTTATTTTTTCTTCCCTGTATATTATTTCCTCCATAGAACCCTAGTATGTGTTATCTTAGGTAACTATTGTATTTCTCATTCATTCTTTTAATGTGTAAATTTTATTAATCTTTTTTTATATAGGAAATCATTAAATAAATTTCAAAATGTCAAGCCCTTGGGTTTTGATACTGAGGTCAAATTTTAGGTTTAAACTTTATAGGGGGGGAATGTAACATCATGAGTTTTTATTAAAAAGAAGCATTATGTTCGAAAGTATATATGATACACGTCATCGATCTTAAATGAAAAACAAAATATTTTTATTTAATATGATATTTAAAGAAAAACCATTTGAATTGTGGGAAAGAACATGGTTAATTATATTATGAAAATATATTTTAAAAATTAATATAAAATAAATTATTTGGATTCAAATTAATTACAAATAGAAATATAACCCTTTTTAAAATAAAATAATTTTTTATTCTAAACACCATTTAAATGAGTACAAGATTATTTTTTGTCAATAAACAAGATAATCCTAATTTAACGATGTTATACTTAAAATATAATCGAAATATATTTAATAAAATTGTTAACATCCATATTATGTGTTTTATATAGAAGAAATAAGAAAAATAAAAATTTATGGATAAAAAATATAATGTTTTAAAAAACCATATTTACAGCCTTTTGACAGCACACTTATTTAAAATATAGTTTTTAAAAATACTCTAAATTATATTTCATAAAATAAAATTTTTATTCTAAATAGTATTATACAAATTTACATTGTTTTAATTTTCTGTATTTTTCTCATAAGATTCATTTTTTGATGAATTGTGAAAAATATAACTTTTTTAATTGAAAACTCCTTTTTCATCTCAATAAATTATCATGTTAAATTATATTTTTAATTGGTTTTAAATTATTTTTATATGAATGTATTATAATTTTATCCAATTAAGGTCTTACAAATAAATTTTACATTGACATTGGATAAAAAACATTATATTTTTTTGAACATTTTACTTTAAAACCCTACTTTCTCGTTCCGTTAATTGGGTTCATTTTAATTTAATTTTAGAAAATTATGTGTTTTATAATTTGAAAAAGGGATTAAATATACATAATTATATGGTTAAAATTATGTAAATGGTTTCATTTTATTTTTGTACAATACGAATAATAACGTTAGTGTTTTTATTTATATGTTTAATAGTAAGTTGGGTAATTAAGAGTTAAAATAATATTATAAATGTTATATAGTTACCATAAAAATGTCTTAATTTTTTTGTATGATTGTGTGTTGACCTAAAATATCTTTTGGTGTAAATTATATATTTCATAATTCACTTGGGTGAGAATATTTTATTTATAATTTTATATTCAATGAGAAGTAAATTTTGTGAATCTTTTTTTTTAACAATTGAAATATATTAAATATTGTGTTATATAAGAGATATATTAGACTGTATATACTTTTTTAAATAAAATTTTGTTATGTATCAATATAATTGTTTTTAAATTTTTATAAAATAAATTAATTAATTAAATGGTTGTAAAATGATGATGCAATAATTGTTTAATTAAAGTAAATAACAAATAAATGACATTAAAAATAATACAATCAATGTAATTTTAGATGATTAATTTAATACATGAATTTTTTATAAGAATTTGGAATGGTTTTAATGTTTTAGATTTATTTGTTTCAAATTTATAAATTAGTTTGGATATTTTTATACAGTAAATTAATTAATAGGGCCAAAAATGATATTGTTGATATTTTAAAAAATTAACATTTTATCAAACGATATAAAACATATGAAAATAACTTTCTTTAAAATGATTAGTATAGTTATTAAAATGTAATATATGGCTAATTTATTGGTTTCTTATCAATTTATAGTAATTATATTGACACCCAATGTGTAAATAATTTGATATCCTGGTAAAAGGTAAAAGTGTTAAAAATGGGTTAAAATGAAACGATGGGGATTAAAAAAAATAAAAGTTGGTATGATTTTAATTGTTTGAATTTATTTTGACCCATAATCATTATATATTGAAAATAAATCCATTTTTATCCATTTTTATTTTGAAATTAATTTATGTTAATATAATGTTTTGATGAATTCCAAGAGTGTCGCTCCTCTATCTTATAAAAGGGTACCCATTATTATAATTTATTCACACTCAAAGACATATTTTTTTAGGAAAATATCTTCCAAAATATATTAAAATATTCTATAACCACATTCTAGATGCCTTATTTGATGCATAAACCCCTCCTTTGTTGTGTTAAGTTGTCAATCAAAGGAGTTTGTTTGAATGAGAGGTATTATTTTTTATTAAGTGTTTCTATTTTATTTCTTATTCCACTTTCATAAAATATTATTCCACCCTAAATAAATTTTAAAGAAATACAATAAATATAATTTCATGTTATTATGTTAATATCCTCACCAAAATCCATCTATTTTTCTATTTTGTGTGAAAAGTATTAATCGTTCACCCGTTTGACGAAATACCACCTCAGGAACTGATATAATTTCTTTCCATCATAGTCTCTCATGATTGGATATAAATATGGAAAGAATAATTATATATGATATTCATGAAATACTTATATTCATTAAATAATAATATATAATTTCTTTTATTACCATTCCACTCACAAAAAATATTAATGTTGTCTGTGCGTGCGTGTGAACTATTACCTCCATGAAGCGATGCGATTCATTTTTTATCATCACATAACATGGAAGATATAAATAAGTATATTAAAAATTTAACATGAAATTAATGATATTATTATCATTATTTAAATATAAAATATTAATATGATTCTTTCCATAATGATCATTGAAATCTAAAAATGTCACTCATGCGTACGGAAGACATACGGTCCCCAAGATTTTTAGGTAGTCAATTTTTCATAACCATACATAATGTTTTTGATTTAAAATTATAATTGATTTATATAAATCATAATAAATTCATTAAAATTAGTTTTTTTGATGATGAAATAATTACCACATTTAATATTGACATCATACCAAATACATTTTGACCTCATTTTCCGAATATCATGAAAACAACCAATGTGAGCTCAAATAAATAATTAATTGTCATACCATTTGAATAAGTTTTATGAAATGTATAATAATATTGAATTTTGTAATTAAAATTAAATAAATAACATAATTTTATTATTCTTCTATGGAAAGTACATACATGATGAATTTGACTCAAGGTAATGGACATCAACACAATATCCTTTTATTGAGGCTTTTCTTGATATTATTCACCCACCCTCATTTATGAGGTGTATATATAGACTCCATTGAAATATCATATCACTAACTTATTTATTACCATGTTATTTGTTGTTTTCTAAATGTTAGTCTTCATGGGGCTAATGAATTAAATGTTCAAAGTGTTATGGGAATACTTTAGTGTTTAAATATTTAATTTCAAAATTTGTTTCTCTCCATGTTAATTCTCGTGATATTATTTTACATTTTTATGATATTGTATATAAAATTATTATTGAGTATATATTATTTCAATTTTAAATTTAATAAAATGGGTTTAAAAATTATTTTTTTATATGGAATGTTTTGACAAATGATAGAAGAAATGTTTTATCCTTAACACACACTTTGATAAGGAATTTTCAACAACCATGACTATTATTTAAATTATAACGTCATTTTCAATATTACATGTATAATTAAGTTAAATTCAATACTTCCCTATATATTAGGTATTTTTTATTGAGAATGTATTTTAAAAAGAATGGTATATTTTATTATTAAAAATGGGATTTAAAAAATGGTATTGTAATATCTGAATATGATTTGAATATGAATATAAAAGTCTTTTTTCAAATGAAGAATTTATTATTTATGTTATGGTTCTTGGTAATTATAAATTATCTTTGTTCACAGATTGTATTGGGTGATCCCATTATATGTTAAATGATGGGTGCTCCAAGATAGTTCTTTGATGCATTGGATACTCTAGAGATGGAAGTTGACCATATGGTTATTCAATCTGTAAGGATTCTATAAGTGTTTTATGTGATAATGTCCCTAGGAGCATACAAGAATTTCTTATTCCTGGAAATGAGTTTTTATGGAAATATTTTTACAAAAGGTATAATAAATTACAATTTTATGGCAAATACATTTCCTTTTGTGGTTAAAAATTTATGTTTTCAAGGAATGTGTTTTCCAAGGGGTTTGATGTTTTTACTAAAACAACAGAACACTATTATACCATTTACTTAGCTTTTTCTTCTCATCCCAAATTTTTTTCATAGGTCATAAGATTAGTTTGGACAAAGAAGATGACCTGATGAAATCATTGAATATGTTCCATGAAAAGAAATCATGTTTCTTATAAAAATGGATTTATTTGGTAGAAAAAATAGTTACTGAGTACAAGTGTCCACATTTATTGTATGGGTTTACTATGTAATAGTTTTAGCCAATTCTCTAAAAATTTATACCAAAATATTCTTTGGGAAATGAATGTATTTTATAATAAGGCATATGTATCACAGAAATAAAAGTGATATGAAGAAGAATTATCTGAAGTCCAGCTTCATTCATATGCATTAAGACATCAATTATAAAAAATAAATATTTATTATAAATATAATATTGTTGAATTATCATGTATATCATACTGTATATTATTTACTCATAACATTTTATCACCCTTTCTTTAAAAAAAATTATTTAATTAAATCAATGTTATATGTGATATCTCCATTAATTATCAATGTATGTTATGATTCATTAGTTTTATTCCTTGTATTATAAACATGTATCGTTATGAAAATATTCTTAATCATGATAAAAATATAATAACTAATCATCACATATATGTATATATTCAGTCATAAATGGTGGATATAGAAAAATGAATTACACATCTTATGGAGACAGTAGGTCGTATGTACTCTTCAACGCTATTTTAATTTTTTGATGGATGGGAAAAAAGAAAGGTGAAAAATAAATCAAAATTTAAAAATAATTATTATATCATATATATTACATATTCATTAAATCCAACCTGATTACAATAAATGTAAAACCGGAATGTAAAACCAATCATATCACTTCATGGAGATTGTATTCCACACATACACAAGAGTGACGTTAACATTTCCCAACATATTGAAAGGTAAGAATGATGATATGATAATATATATTAAGGAGTATAATTATGTTGTAAATATAAAATATAAATATAAAACCCATCAAAATTCCCTTCCAAAAAATATGGTGTTGAGAAATGAATTATACTGATACGTGGAGATTGTAAGTTTTTTGTAAACATGAGAGATACTATCATATCCATTTGATTGGTAGGTAGTGAATTAATTTTATTTAATTAAAATAATATAATTTATTTTTATTTAGGATAATGAAGACATTACTTTGGAAGACCATAAACTATATAGAAGAGGTTAAATAATAAGTATAATAAAAGTGATCGGTTAATGAGATTACATCTTCTTTGAAAGAAATCATTTATATCTCCTCCAAAGGTTCACAAGGTTAGTTTATTAGAGGAAAATAACATATATATTGTGTATATGTATTTTTATAATGGGTTTTGTCTGGGGACAGTCATGATAAAATGCTGAAAATATGTGATGAAATTAAGGGAGGTGGTGCCCAGTCTTGGGATTTCAGAGATGGTTAAAATATAATAACATTATTATCATGAAACAGTTCCTCCACAAAGGGAATTACATAAATATAATTTAGTATGAGGTTTATATAACATCATGAAAATAAAAAATTAAAGGATTAAGTGATGTTTTAAACCTTTTATTTTGGTTTAATCCATTAATTAACCTATTTTAACATTTACCGCTGAAACAACTTTTTCACCCTTAGAGGGTCATAATTTAACATATAATGTGATAATTGGTTCATAAAATGTCCAAGGGATAATTGTTTAGACCTTATTTTGTCAAAACTTTTATCCTTTAAGATTTTATGATTTTTAATTAATTTAAAAAATGATTTTTTTTAAATAATATCATTATTGTCATTTTTAACACTATTAATTTAATTAAAAATAAATGAAATAAAAATAATTGTCACGACCCATCCTTAGGGCCAATGCCATGACTACCCCAAGCCCGCCTTCCATAGGCCAGGGGATGGCGACTAGCACCAAAGGCGTAAAACCCAAAAGAAGTGAAGGCATTACCTTTTAAGAGTAAACAAACACCACAGAGTACGCAAGTGAAGTAAACACTAAGTAAAACTGGGTACAAGGTAAGTGCTAAAAGAAAATGGGCCAGCAAACAAACCCAACTGAAAGTACAGTACAACGGAATGGAAAGTACAACAGTAGAAAATAAGACATCAACATCAAGTCGTCCTCCAGAAATCCCACCTGAAGGGTGGGTATAGATAGTCTCCTCGGCTCCTCAATCTCTCCGTCTGCTCCGTGCACGTCCCGCCAAGTGATCCACCTCCAGGTATCGTCCAGCTCCACAAGCCTCCACCACGATCATTGCTTTCTGTAATCTACATCCAACACAACGTAGTGCCGGCATAGCCTATGAAGGGGTGAGTATACGATACCCCGAAGGGACACCGAGACTCCCGTAGGTCTTCCAAAATCCAAAAAGGATAAACCACAAAGAAAAATACAAACATGAAGTATCATCTATCTCTAATTAGGTATATTCCCATACATATACCTAAGTCAAAAATTACAAAATGGCTCCCACTCTCGAGCCCAAGTACAACCCAGTCCACACAGGAAAGCTCGGCCCAGTCCACACAGGAAAGCACAACCCAGTCCACACAGGATAGCACAACCCAGTCCACATATGATATCACAACCCAGTCCACACAAGATAGCACAACACAGTCTACACAGGATAGCATAACCCAATCCACACAGGATAACAAGTCAATCATATCAATGAAGATGATTTAATATCAAGACTTAATTCACACAGGTATACTACTTCTTGAAGAGAGGTGGAGGTGACACTACGGGAAAAATGGGTATTTGCGACGGGTTATTTGCGACGGGGGAATTTGCCCGTCGCAAATAAGTAGCCTTTTGCAACGGGCTTGCTTTCCCCGTCGCAAAAGAACTGGCGTGTGTTACGCGCCAAATCGCGGGAAACATATTTGCGACGGGGGAATATTCCCGTCGCAAATAACCCGCTGCGGTAAAAGGTATTTGCGACCGGAATATTTCCCCGTCGCAAATAGTATGTCGGCAGGTGGTTATTTGCGACGGGACCCGTCGCAAATAACTATTTAACCGTTGACCGTAATAAATGATGGCTAAGGTATTTGCGACGGGTACGTCACAAATAATACTATTTGTGATGGGTATCCCGTCGCAAATGGACCCGTCGCAAATAATCTAACCTATAAATACCCCCATCTGTTTTTTTCAAATCATTCTCAAACTCCATCTTCTTTTTCTCTCAAAATTTTATTTCTAATGTTCAGTTTTTCTCAAGTTTAATTTTTTTCTCCAGAGTTGATATTAAAGTTTTGAAGAATGATCAGAGTAGATCAATTTTCAAGGTATTTATGTTCATTTTAATTTAATATTTATTTTTAATTTTTTATTAGTTTCAATTATTCTTAATTAGTTGTCATTTAATTATGTTTACATTGTTTTGTTACTTAATAAATTTAAATTATTTGTATTGTTCATAGTTAATGGTAATTAGGAATAATTAGTAATAATTTTTAATAATTAAGAATAAATTTTAATAATTAGTAATAAATACCAATAATTAGGAATAATAACATTATTACATTATTAGTATATTTTATTATTAATATTAAAATAATATTATTTTTTATATATATACAATTCTCTTTTCATCTGTGTGTTTGCTATCTCCACATGTATTATTTGTATGTGGAGATAGAAAACACACAGATGAAAGGAGAATTGTATATAAATTAGAAAATTACATTATTTTAATATTAATAATAAAATATACTAATAATGTTATTATTCGTAATTATTGGTAATTATTCCTAATTATTGGTAATTATTCATTTAATTACTAATAATTAGGAACAATTACCAATAATTATCAATAATTAGGAATAATTAGTAATAATTAGTAATAATTACCAATAATTAGTAATAATTAACAATAATTAGTAATAATTACCAATAATTAGTAATACTTACCAATAATTAGTAATACTTACCAATAATTAGTAATAATTGCCAATAATTAGTAATAATTATTAATAATTATCAATAATTAGTAATAATTCGTAATAATTACTAGTAATTACCACTAATTAGTAATAATTAGGAATAATTACCAATAATTACCAATAATTACCAATAATTACCAATAATTAGTAATAATTAGTAATAATTAGTAATAATTAGTAATAATTAGGAATAATTAGGAATAATTAGAAATAATTAGTTATAATTAGTAATAATTAGGAATAATTAGTAATAATTAGTAATAATTACCAATAATTATCAATAATTACCAATAATTACCAATAATTTCCGATAATTACCAATAATTAGGAATAATTACCAATAATTAGGAATAATTACCAATAATTAGGAATAATTACAAATAATTAGTAATAGTTACAAATAATTAGGAATAATTACCAATAATTAGTAATAATTAGTAATAATTAGTAATAATTAGTAATAATTACAAATAATTAGTAATAATTACCAATAATTAGTAATAATTATCAATAATTAGTAATAATTACCAATAATTAGCAATAATTATTATTAATTAGTAATAATTAGTAATAATTACCAATAATTACCAATAATTACTAATAATTAGTAATAATTAGTAATAATTACCAATAATTATTAATAATTAGTACTAATTACCAATAATTAGTAATAATTAACAATAATTAGGAATAATTAATAATAATAAATAATAATTACCAATAATTGGTAATAATTACCAATAATTAGTAATAATTAGTAATAATTAGAAATAATTACCAATAATTAGTAATAATTAACAATAATTAGTAATAATTAATTATAATTAGCAATAATTACCAATAATTATTAATAATTACCAATAATTAGCAATAATTAACAATAATTACCAATAATTACCAATAATTACCAATAATTACCAATAATTACAAATAATTAGTAATAATTGCCAATAATTAGTATTATTTACCAATAATTACCAATAATTGGTAATAATTAGTAATAATCAGTAATAATTAGTAATAATTAGTAATAATTAGTAATAATTACCAATAATTTGTAATAATTAGTAATAATTAGTAATAATTAGTAATAAATATTAATTATTACCAATAATTAGAAATAATTATCAATAATTAGTAATAATTACCAATAATTACCAATAATTAGTATTAATTAGTAATAATTAGTAATAATTACCAATAATTACCAACAATATGTAATAATTAGTAATAATTAGTAATAATTACGAATAATTAGTAATAATTAGTAATAATTAGTAATAATTACTAATAATTAGTACTAATTACCAATAATTAGTAATAATTAACAATAATTTGGAATAATTAGTAATAATTAATAATAATTACCAATAATTAGTAATAATTAGGAATAATTAGTAATAATTAATAATAATTACCAATAATTAGTAATAATCAGTAATAATTAGTAATAATCAGTAATAATTAGTAATAATTAGTAATAATTAGTAATAATTACCAATAATTAGTAATAATTATCAATAATTAGTAATAATTACCAATAATTACCAATAATTAGTATTAATTAGTAATAATTAGTAATAATTACCAATAATTACCAATAATTAGTAATAATTAGTAATAATTAGTAATAATTACAAATAATTAGTAATAATTAGTAATAATTACCAATAATTACCAATAATTAGTAATAATTAGTAATAATTAGTAATAATTACAAATAATTAGTAATAATTATTAATAATTAGTAATAATTAGTACTAATTACCAATAATTAGTAATAATTAATAATAATTAGAAATAATTAGTAATAATTAATAATAATTACCAATAATTAGTAATAATTACCAATAATTAGTAATAATTAACAATAATTCATAATAATTAACAATAATTAGTAATAATTAACAATAATTAGTAACAATTACCAATAATTAGTAATAATTACCAATAATTAGTAATAATTACCATTAATTACCAATAATTACCAATAATTACCAATAACTAGTAATAATTACCAATAATTAGTATTAATTACCAATAATTAGTATTAATTACCAATAATTACCAATAATTGGTAATAATTAGTAATAATTACCAATAATTAGTAATAATTAGTAATAATTAGTAATAATTAGTAATAATTAGTAATAATTACCAATAATTAGTAATAATTACTAATAATTAGTAATAATTAGTAATAATTAGTATAAATTAATAATAATTACCAATAATTAGTAATAATTGTCAATAATTAGTAATAATTACCAATAATTACCAATAATTAGTAATAATTAGTAATAATTAGTAATAATTACCAATAATTACCAATAATTAGTAATAATTAGTAATAATTAGTAATAATTACCAATAATTAGTAATAATTAGTAATAATTAGTAATAATTAGTACTAATTACCAATAATTAGTAATAATTAACAATAACTAGGAATAATTAGTAATAATTAATAATAATTATCAATAATTAGTAATAATTATCAATAATTAGTAATAATTAGTAATAATTAGTAATAATTAGTAATAATTAGTAATAGTTACCAATAATTAGTAATAATTAACAATAATTTGTAATAATTAATAATAATTAGTAATAATTACCAATAATTTGTAATAATTTCCAATAATTAATAATAATTACCAATAATTAGTAATAATTACCAATAATTACCAATAATTACCAATAATTAGTAATAATTACCAATAATTAGTATTAATTACCAATAATATTAGTACTATGAAAATAATAAAAAATTTATATATTATTAAAATTATCAATATTTGTAACATGTTTTGCTTTATTCTCAACATATTTAATTCTTAAAGGGTCAATTTTTAGGTCTATCTCAATAAAAATTTTGTGTCAGTCGTGTATGATCTATACTCTATAATTATCCTAGCTTAAGTGTTTTTTTCTAACAAATTATTCAAAACTAGTAATGCTTTTATATTTTATAGAGAAATATGGAACAACGAGGTCGTCAACAATCATTATTAGGTGACCGCATATGGATAAATCAACGTAGAAATCCAAATGGTTCTGGTTTAAATCCAGTATATGTAGAGGTTGTGGAGACTTTTTTATCATTTGTGGCATCAAATCCAGAATTTGTTTCAGAAGGAAAAATAAAATTCCCTTGCAGAAAATGTGCATTGAGAACGTTTGACATGTTTGAAAAAGTGGGAGAACATGTCCTGCGTTTTGGTTTTCAACCAGATTATGTTTTTTGGTATCAACACAGTGAACGCAGTTCAAGAGCAGGTGATACCAACTTGATTCCGGATCCATCACGCTTTCAAGATTTAGTACATGATGTTGCAAGTTAATCTGTTCAACATACAGAAACTCCAGCTGATATAGCTTCAAATCCTGAGTTGGCACCGTCTGAATTTTATGAGTTGTTGAAGTCTGCTGAGGATGCATTATATCCTGGTTTCAAGATGAGCAAATTAAAAGCAGTTGCAAAATTTATGGCTATCAAATAAGATAAAGGAATGCCAAACACCTATTTTGACCAGATATTTTCTTTGCTTAAAACACTGTTACCCGAAGGAAATGTTATACCTACAAATTACTATGACAGTAAGAGGCTGGTTCGAAATTTGGGACTTACTTGTCAGAAGATTCATGCATGTTCAAATGGCTGCATTTTATATTCTGTGGAAAATGAGTCGTTGGATAGTTGTCCCACATGTGGGCAACTGAGATATAAAGAAGGACAACACGGGAAGTCTGGTTTGATTCCTGTAAAACAGTTGAGATATTTTCCACTTACATCCAGACTTCAGCGTTTATTCATGTCTAAGAATACAGCGTCAATGATGTCATGGCATAAAGAGAATATTTAAACCGATAAAATCTTGAATCATCCAGCCGATGGTGATTCATGGAAACATTTTGATAGAGTGCATCCATACTTTGCTTTAGAAGCTAGAAATGTTCGACTGGGCCTTTCCACTGATGGTTTCTGTCCGTTTGGATCTTATGGTAGTTAATATTCATGTTGGATTTTTTTAACTCTGTACAATTTACCTCCATGGATGTTGATGAAGGAGCCATATATCTTTTTGACTTTACTAATTTTAGGACATTCGACGAAAAATAATGGTGTTTATTTGAAACCATTGATTGATGAATTAAATTTATTATGAAGTACTGGTGTCAGTACATATGATGTTGCAACAAACAGAATTTCATACTGAGAGCAGCATTGATGTGGAAAATAAGTGACTTCCTGGCTTATGGGATGTTATCTGGCTGGAGTACACATGGTCAGAAATCATCTCCTTACTGTATGGGAGAGAACAAAGCATTTATGCTCATTCATGGAAAGAAACCTTGTTATTTTGACTGTCATCGTAGATTTCTTCCATATGATCATCCTTTTTGCAGAAACAGAACTCATTTCAGAAAAGGAACAGTTGAAAGGGATGGACCTCCAAAAATGCTATCAGGTTCGGAGTTAAAATCAGTTGTATTTTCATTACCTCCCATCACTTTTGGTACCACAATTAACAAACAAAAAATTTCTGGTTTTGGGAAAGAACACAATTGGATTAAACGTATCATATTTTGGGATTTTCCATATTGGTCTGATTTGTTGGTCCAACACATGTTAGATGTCATGCATATTGAGATGAACTGTTTTGATAATTTGTTTCATACAGTTTTGGATACGCCAGGAAAGAGCAAAGACAATGTAAATGCACGATTAGATCTTTCCCAAATTTGCAGGCGTCCAGAATTGGAACTGTTTGAGAATGTCAGAACAGAAAGGTTACTGAAACCAAAAGCAGCTTATACACTGTCTAAAGAAAACCGTTTATTATTTTGTCAGTGGATTGAAGATTTGAGACTTCCAGATGGCTGTGCTTCCAATTTAGGTAGATGTGTAAAGAATAGTCATATTACTGGATTAAAAAGTCATGATTGTCATGTTATAATGGAGAGAATTCTACCCATTGGATTAAGAGGTCTGTTGAATTCTATGATTTGGGATTCCATAACAGACATGTCTCATTTTTTTCGGGAAATTTGTTCGGCTACAGCAGATTATGATGCTCTAAGAAAACTTGAAAAAGATGTTGTTGTAATTATATGTAAACTGGAAAAAATATTTCCGCCGTCTTTATTCGACTCAATGGAACATTTGATGTTACATTTGCCATATGAAGCCAAATGTGGAGGTCCAGTACAGTTTCGAGGGATGTACACATTTGAAAGATGCATGCAAAAATTGAAAAGAAAAGTACGTAACAAAGCATCTGTTGAAGGATCTATTGCAGAAGCTTATTTGCAAGAGGAAATATCTTTTTTCTGCTCCCATTATTTTTGAATCTGAGTATCCTTCAAAACAAAACCGAATGGGAAGGAACAAGAGGAATATTGATGAAATCGACAATCAATTATCTGTTTTCAACCAGTCAGAGATTGGTTTTGGTGGAGTTTATGAACACTGGCTTTCAGATGATGAACATCATAGAGCTCATACGTATGTTCTGCTCAACTGTGAAGAGATGACATCAGTTGTACTGTACATGTTTATATCACTTATTCTATCATTTATGTTATAGTAAATAACTTTGGTTTTTATAGGTTGTATGATAATCATTTCAAGAAACAAATTCCACAAATTATAGCAGCTGCTCTCGAAGAACGTCGACTGAAAAATTTCTCTCAGTGGTTTCAAAAACTGGTAACATAAATTCTTTATCTTTTAGGAACTCATTCAATGTATAGCTTACTATATTGATAATTATTTCACAAATTTTCAGGTGTCTCAACATGCTGATAAAATTGACAAACGGCTGTGTGTATTGAGTAACCCACCTTCCAAACTTGTTAAAACATATAATGCATATGTGGTGAATGGATTTCGATTCCACACACATGCGTATGGGGAATCGAAAAAAACAATGAACAGTGGAGTTAGCTTGAGAGTATCTCATCATCAAGAAAATGAAGTTGACTCTTATGGCATACTTGATGAAATCATTGAACTCTGTTATCTTGGACAAAATTACATAACCATGTTCAAATGTCGGTGGTTGGATACAGAGAGAGGCGTGCGTGTTCATCCGACTCATGGAATCATCAATATTAAATTTGAAAGTGTTCTCGCAGTAAATGAACCATTCTTATTGTCTCAACAGGCATATCATGTTTATTACGCAATGTAATGTGCTACATCAAGAGACTTGACTGATTGGTGGAGTGTAATAAAAATCAAAATTCGAGAAAATCAGTTTAGTCAACATGAATGTGATTTCACTGATATGCAAAGAATTGAAGCTTTTCAAGAGAGTACTCAAAATAAATCTTTTTTACAAAGAGTCACGAGTATCGATGACGACACCCCACATTTAAGAGTCGGTGATGACGATGATATTAATGATGTCACATATGAATTTGAAATGGTAAGAGATGAAGCAACTGTAACTCGAATGGATATCGATGATGTTGAGGAGGAATATGAAGATGACATTGACATATATGAAGATGATGATGAAGATGAACACTAATAGACTTACATGGTTTTTATATACAATCATAATATGTATATATGTATATATAATAGTAATTATCAATTATTTTCTAACATTAAAATTTTCTGTTTCAGATGGACGACGCCAAATTTCGTGAGTTGGCGGATGCTGACCAGAGTTTCGATGCGGCTGAGTTGCTGACAGATGACCCTCAGCCTGCAGGCGCTCCAGGGAGTACGCAAAGGGGGCACGGTCTTGCACGATTGATGATTCCTGACCCCGTCCCCGAGCGATGTCCACGTCTTGGGTTTGATCCACGCACACGGAGGTGTGATAACCTGTGGATTTGACTAAGATTTCATTAATCTATTCTCATAATAAATGTTTATTATTTTTACAGTTTTCCGCATATAGCAGTCGGACAGGGCAACGCAATTTTTCACAACTATTTATCTCAGTCGTGGACCACATGGGAGCAGATTCCCATTGATGTGCAGCAGGCCATGTTCGGCCATTGGTTGGTACGTACGTAAATAACTAATTTTTATTTTGAAAATTATTTCATTTCTAACTTGATATTTTGATTTATTTGTAGGGTTTATGGTATCCGATCGAGGATACCATGCGTGACGCCATCCACGAGGCATGGGAGGTGGCCATGCGTGATCGCCTTCCTCAGTTTTTGCACAATTTAAGAAAAGATGCGATGAAGAAAGCAGGAGTGTCAGATTTTGACGAGTCATGTAGAACACACTGACCAGAGTACATTTCATCTCATGTATGGGATGGATTATGTGCGCATTGGTTGAGTGGTGCCTTTCAGAGGAGATCATCGGTGGGGAGGCAGAATCGGGGGAGACAGGAGGTGACTCAATCAGTCTGGGAGTCGTTCTTTCAGTACTCATAGACAGTATCTGATACATACATTATTTATAAATATTTTATATAACTATAAATATTAACAGTTTATTTTTTATTATTATAGGCTGTCGAGCACCCCGATATTACGGAGTACGACGTATATCGGAGGATGTATAGTGATCCTGCTACTAGGGAGCTCAGACGTGATCATCAGCATCACATCGTTGTCAGTATTATTTGTTTTCAAGTTTAAAAATTAACTGCATATAATATATTCACAATTTTAATTTTAAATTGCAACTACAAGAGTCATATGAGGCCACAGCGTCACAGGCCCGGCCCGAGAGTCAGGCCGAGTCATCAGATCAGACCACTGGCCGTCAGTTTGATGAGGCGACATGGATGCAGGCCACCCGGTATGCCTTCGAGAAGGGCCGAGTAGTTGTTATCGACTCTCGACTGACTCCCAGAGATTATTATTGCAGTGTTGCGATGTCAGCGTCCAACTCGAGAGGAGATCGTGCATCTTCGTCAGCATCACATCGTTGTCAGTATTATATTTTTAAATAACAATATTAATATGAATAATAATATTATTTATATTTTATAATATTAAAGTTTATATATATATTAAAATTTTATAATAATATAATTTAATTATATTTTTTTGTAATACTTGAATTATTTTAATATTTGAATGTAAAATAATTCTATTATTTTTATATTAATTAAAATAACTTATTAATATTTTTTTATTTATGAATTATAAATCTAATATTATTATATTAATTAAATCATTTATTAATATTCTATTATTTTTTTATTTTTGAATTATAATTCTATTATTTTTATTTTAATTAAAATAATGTTTTATTTTTATTTGTGAATTATAATTCTATTATTATATTAATTAAAATCATTGATTAATATTTTATTATTTTTTATTTTTGAATTATAATTGGATTATTATTATACTAATTAAAATAATTTATTAATAATTTATTTTTTTATTTTTTTTATAGTATTTGCGACGGGATACTATGCCCGTCGCAAATAGTATTATTATTATATGCATTAAAATAATTTATTAATAGTTTTTTATTTTTTTTTACAATAGTTTTTGCGATGGGTCCTGTCGCAAAAACTATTTGCGGCGGGCCCGTCGCAACAGGTATTTGCGACGGGACCCGTCGCAAAAACTATTTTAAATTTTTTTTACAAATATACGGAGTACTATTTGCGACAGGGAGAATACCCGTTGCAAAAAAAGGCTTTAGCGACGGGCCTGTCGCAAATAAGTGTTGTTGCGACTCCATTTTCAGCAACGGGCCATTTGCGATGGGCCCCCGTCGCAAATACCTGTTTTTCTAGTAGTGTGATTGGATGTAGCCTCTGAATCATCTCCTCTAACGATCCCACATAGAATCCTAGTACAGATGTCGTCACTGCTGAACCCACAGAGGATCTAAGTATAGTAGTCATCGCTGCCAAACCCACGGAGGATCCAAGTACAGTTGACAACGCTGCTGAACCCACAGAGGATCCTAGTACAGAAGTCATCCTCATCGAACCCACAGAGGATCCCAGCACGGTAGATGTCGTTGTCGAACCCACATAAGATCCCAGTACTATAGAGGTCGTCATCGAACCCACAGAGGATCCTAGTACGGTATTCTTCCTCGTCGAAACCACTGAGGATCCTAGTACAGTAGTCACCCTCATCGAACCCACTAAGGATCCTTGTACGAAAGTCGTCATCTTCGTCACAGCCAGCTCTAGGGTTCCCGCACACAACATGCTCAATTCAGGGAGGGTCCATTCCATGAGACAAGGGGTTGATACATCAACTGTCACAATGTCCAATGTTGATGTATCACAAAGTTCAGTCTTGTCAAAAGGAACTCAACGTGACAGACGACGAGTAAATCGGACGCCCGATCTGAGAGTTATTAACTTTTCCATCCTAGGGGCCTAGTTGGTTTTGAAGATAAAACCAACCCGACCATACTCCAGCTACATCAAAACCTTGAGCGGAGTAAGCCAAAAGAACCGTCTCACGAAGAGGAATCCAACAAAGTCGATGACACGTCAATCGGACATCCGGAGCTCAAGTTATATGCGTTTCTACTCCGCGGGCCCGGTTGGTTTCGTATTCGAACCAACCTGGCCATACCCAAAGATCTCTGAAACCTTGAGTGTAATATGCCGAAACGGCCACCTCGATCCAAGGATCCCAATGCAACTGATGGTGCATCGATCGGTGGTCCGTAGCCCATGTTACTGGCTTTTAAACGGAACTGTCTGAAAACAGGGTGTTTGGGACCGGTCCGACCCAGACCAACACCCCCTGGGTCGGCCCGAACCGGGACAACCTGACCCGAATCTAGGTCCGACCCAGTTGGGAGCGGCCCAGCCTAGTCGGTGTGGCCCTGCCCCACTGGCACGGTCATCCCGGCCCGTTGTGGGGGTCCCGCCCAGCGCGGACGGCCCGGTGGGGGCGGCCAGACCACATGGATGGCGGTTCAGCCCTCGGCCGAGCAGGATGCGGGGGGGGGGGGGGGGGGGGGCTCTGCCCCCATTTGATTGAAGAAACGACCGACTGTTATGGATGGACTTAATTGAACTCTCGGGACCCGAGGGGTCCCGCTTCCAGCTGGTGGCAGCGGCCCGCTCGGCCAGCCGCTCCTCTGAACCGCCACAGCGATATTCTGCGTCTTCTACTCATCCATCATGGTGCGATGGTGCCGCGCTCCTCTGTCATGGACCACCCCGGCCACGGCCCTTCATGGTTCTCCGGGGCGGTGCGGAGGTGCCATGCCCCTCCACCGCGGCCCGCTCTTGGCTGCGGCCTCACCGGCACGGCGCGACGGCGTCGCCCACCTTCTCCACGACCCTCTCCCTCCACGATTCTCTCATCCCCGCATGGTGAAAAGGCACCGCGTCGCCTCCATTCTAAACCACAACAATGATCAAAAACAAAAATGGGAGGAGGATCAGCCCTATTTGTGTAGTACGTCACCCTCCCGTTATATTGATAACAAGCGGCCAAAAATTAACAAAAAACGTCAAATTAATTTTGAATTTAAAATAACCCCTACCTCTTGCTCGTCGCTCATTGGTGGAGTCGCGGAAGGAAGACGATGAAGGCCGTCGTTCGTCATGTCCGCCACATGTCCCCAATTCTGAGATTCATCGGTTCGTTGATGATGTTGTGGAGGATATGTGTCTGTTGAAGGAAGGTTGAAGAAGAATGGCATGGGAGATTGCCGTTGGCGTTCTTCACGTTCTTCATTGGAGAGGATACGATTTACCCAAGTGTTGGGTGTCGCGATACATTATCAGCGCTTCATCGCTTGGGGAAGCCTTCCGAAAACCTTCTCCCAAAATCCCTATATATAAAAGTGGGGCAGAGGTATGTAACCATTGTGGAATTTATGACAGTTCATTTATTTGGAACCTTCCTATATTCCAATGAATGCAGTAACTCAATTTAAGAAGGGGGTCTAGCGAATTAAATTGTGTTGGCACAATTTAAGAGGTGTGTTGGAACAACTTAAGAGAGGAGGACACCAATATGTTTCCCCCACATAGCCTGTGTCAAAACATATGACACGAAATAATTTTATGTTGACACATAAAATTAATTGACATTAATTAATTTTATGTCAACTTATAAAATTAATTGAGAGTAATTAATTTTACATCAACACATAAAATTAACTGACATCAATTTATTTTACGTCGACCGATAAAATTAATTGAGTGCAATTAATTTTACATAGACACTTAAAATTAATGGATGGGGGTTGAGAGGTTTCCTCTCCCTCCCCATTAAATGGAAGGTTAGGGTGTGGCAGTTCCACCACCAACTACCATGTGGAGCATCTAACCACTTTTATCTGCACGACATGTGTTTAACAAAATAAAATAAAATATACAATTATTTTATTTTATTAACCCACGTAAAACCCCAAAAACTAACTTTCATACCCGATCATCCTCCGTCGAGGGGAAAGTATTCTTAAGCGAAAACCCACATTGCAAGTCAAAAGTGCCCTTACATTTTAATTCGAAGACCTGGTTCAGAAGATTGAATAATCTGCTCGTATTTTTACTGAATGTACACGAAAAAAAGATCGGAAAACTATTATCAGTCACCCGTGACCCACTTTGGTCAAGGTTAGGCTCTTCCTAGAAGAAACAAGCCCCAACGAACTCAATGGTACTCTCAGATTTTCAATTCATGTTACCATTTAGATGTTATGAATTTTACAATAAAATAATTTTCACTTAATTATTTTATTTACGGCCAAAAACTAACTTTCTCAGGTGGCCCACACAGGCCAAAGTTAGTATGTAATTAAAAAAGAATAGCCTCACGAGTTCATCGGTGGTCTCTGATTTTTAATCTGAGTTACCATTTGTGATTTATAAGCATTTGAAAAATAAAATAACTTTATTTAATTATTTTATTTACGCTTATTCCATTTTCGGGTTTTCTCACAGGAAGTCCGCGCCGACTAAAAATAAGTCACGCCTAGGGTAAACCTGCCATCCTGAGCACAACAGTGCCCTCAGATTTCTGATCCGAGTAACCATTTAATAGTTCTTCCACTTTTTCAGGAAAAATGCTTACACGTGTTAATTTAAGCTTAAAAAAACTTCAGAAATTTATTCCAGGCACACCGGGGCTTAGAATCAGGTGCCGTCAGAAACTACGTACTCGTAATATTCCACAGAATTTATGAAAAAAAAATCATTTAAATTTACAGGTCCTTACATTACTCCCACCTCATGTATTTACGTCCCTGTAATGCTAAAACACAAACTAGGGAAACTAAAGAAGGTACCGAGCACACATTTGAGCCTCCCACTCCCAAGTGCTCTCCTAGAGGTTCTTGTGCTACCAGCAAATGCGTACCCTGGGAATCGATCATACACACAGGACCCACTCCTGTCAATCCTCAATCTCCACTAGAACCTCAGTGAATGTCGCCCCATCATCAATGTCCATCTCCCCGTGGTCGATGATGTGGGACGGGTTGTGGACACATCCCCTCTGCTAATATACGTGGAAAACGTCGTGCACCCAGTGCAAATGAGGTGGAAGGGCCAGGCCGTAAGCCACCTCGCCTACATTCTACAAGAGTTGCTAAGATTTCTTCTTTGCCGAAAAGGGAAACCTGGTCTCATCCCCTGGATGAACCAGGTTCATTGCCTAATACAGTCAATCCTGAAATGAACAGTACAACCCATGTCCTGGATGACATCTTAAGGCCTCGACGCTACTACCAAGAGATCCAACAATTACTCTCGCCTCCAAGGGTTGAGTCACAATATTCGCATCAGTGTGTGATTACTGGGTCTCCTCCAGTAGGAATCTCACAAGTGAGGGTCAAGTCCATAGTCTTAACCGGAACCTCTTAGTATTAACCATAGAAAAGGACAGGATAATAAACATCACAAGGGAAAGTGTCTTTTATTACTACAGATCAATGTACAAAGACACATGAAAACCACAAAAAACAACAACACAAAAACTATAAGCACCAAGGACAATGGCCTCCATGCCTGGAACTAGTCCCGCTCCTGTCCACCAGCTTCTGGAGCTCCATAGTCATATGCTCCAACTTCCTAAAGCTGTTCTCTCCCACGTCCTCCTGTTCCCTGCAGTTGGGGTGGTCTTCCTGGTGGTAGTGATGGTAGGGCCTCAAAGCGTCACCCACCACCCACTGATCGGCCAGATCCTCTACCTCGTCCACATGTTCCCTGCGGACCACCACGGTAGAACCTCTTCATGATAGGTCCCTCCACCACCCGCTACTCATCTGCAGGGCGGGTCGGGCAGTCTCGAGCCATGTGACCCTGCCCGCCGCATGCATCGCATTGTCTGCTCCTTGTTTGGCTGGCTCTGTTTCGTGTTCCACGTACAACCAAACCCGTTTCCTAAGATTTCTCATCTGATGGTATAGCCTGCTTGGTCCTCTGCATCATCTGTCTACTACCGAATGCCAAAGACTCCGTTGTGGGTCATCCTGCATAGGGTCACGCCACTGGTGATTGCTCAGCGAGAAAACTCTCCACTAGAAGGGCTCTCTCTAGTACCCTCACCTGCGTCAGGATATTTAGGGAGATCGTCGAAGCCCTGATCTCATGCCTCAGTCCCTGCTCGAAGGTCCGGGCCCGGAAGAACGGGTCATGTACTATATCTGTGGAGTAGCACGAGAGGTCGGTAAATCTTGTTGAGTACTGGGCTACTGCCACGCTTCCCTGCCGCAACTGTAGTAGCTCCTGGATGCACACCACATGGAGGGTGCCTTGAAAAAACTCAGAGCGGAAGAGGCTCTCGAAGTCCACCCAAAGGAGTGATGCCTCATCGTGCACCTGGAGAATCATGCTCCACCATCTACCTGCTGCTGTGTGCAGGAGACTCATCGCAAGGATCGCCATAAGATCTTCTGGTTTCCCTACAATGTTAAAACTCGAACAACAGCCTCTAGCCAATCCTAGGCTGCCTGAGGCTCCGTCTCCCCACAGAACCTAGATGGTCTCTGATGCTAAAACTCGTGTAGTGCACTAAGGCGACGTGCACTCTCAACTGTTGGGGCTGGTGGCATTTGTGGAACACCGGGTAGAGGTAACGCTAGTGCCTTCGCTGTAATGGGGCCCTACACTGAGGTCTCATCCCTCGGTGGGATTCCATCTCGCACAAAGCTTGGAACCCTAGCTGGCTACCATCGTGGGGCCATCCTGAAAAGAAACAGGTGAGCCACACTAAATACAGTATACCTGGTGAGATGACACAATGTAATCACAAAAAAACTTTTCAAACACAAATGGAATCAATGTATTCATGTACTGAGTCGGAAATCAAGAGTCAGGGTCCTGGTGTATGGATACGTCGGCCACTGCACCAACACTGGACTGCTTGGACTGATAACCACAGTCATTACTCTAAACATTTTTGCTTCACAGAGAAGAAATTATTAGATTTCTGAGTTCTGCGGTAGAACCGACTCCTCTGATACCAATTTTTCACAACCCGTCCTGGGGGCTCGTGCAGTGACTACCCCAAGCCCACCTTCCATAGGCTAGGGGCTGGCGACTAGCACCAAAGGCATAAAACCCAAAAGAAGGGAAGGAATTGCCTTTAAAGAGTAAACAAACACCAAAAAGTATGCAAGTAAAGTAAAACTAAGTAAAACTGGGTACAAGGTAAGTGCTGAAAGAAAATGGGCTAGTAAACAAACCCAACTGAAAGTACAGTACAACTGAAAGGAAAGTACAATAGTAGAATGTAAGACAACAACACTTATTTGTCCTCCGAAAATCCCACCTAAAGGGTGGGTACAGATAGTCTCCTCAGCTCCTCGGTACATCCGTCAGCTCTGTGCACATCCTGCCAAGTGATCCACCTCTGAGTATTGTCCAGCTCCACAATCCTCAACCTCGATCAGTGCTTTCTGTCATCTGCATCCAACACAATGTAGTGCGGGCATAACCCGTGCAGGGGTGAGTATACGATACTCAGTAGGGACCCCGAGACTCTCGAAGGTCTCCCAGAATCCACAAAGGATAAACCAAAAAGGAAAATACAAAATGAAGTATCAAAAATCTCTACTTAGATATATGCCCATACATATAACTAAGTCAACAATTACAAAACGACTCCCACTCTCGAGCCCAAGTACAACCCAGTCCACACAGGAACGCTCAACCCTATCCACACCGGAAAGCATAACCCATTCCACACAGGAAAACACAACCCAATCCACACAGAATAGCACATCCCAGTCCGCAAAGGATAGCACAACCCGGTCTACATAGGATAACACAACCCAGTCCACACAGGATAATAAGTCAATCATATCAATGATGAAGATTTAATATCATGACTCAGCTCACACATGTATATAAATTCTTGAAGAGAGTTGGAGGTGATTAGATGTAGCCTCTGAATCATCTCCTCTGTCGATCCCACGTAGGATCCTAGTACAGAAGTTGTCACTACCGAACCCACGGAGGATCCACGTATAGTAGTCATCACTGCCAAACCCACGGAGGATCCAAGTACAGTGGACAATGCTGCTGAACCCACATATGATCCTAGTATAGAAGCAGCCGTCGTCGAACCCACTGCGGATCCCAACAGGGTAGATGTCATCGTCGAACCCACAGAGGACCCTATTATGATAGTCATCCTCATTGAACCCACGAAGGATCATAGTACGGTAGTCACCCTCATTGAACCCACTAAGGCTCCTTGTACGGAAGTCATCATCTTTGTCGCAGCCAGCTCTAGGGTTCCCGCACACAGCATGCTCGATTCCGAGAGAGTCCACTCCACGAGGCAAGGGGTCTATAATTCAGCTGTCACGAAGTCCAAAGTTGATGTATCACAATGTTCCATCTTGTCAACAACAACTAAATGCGACAGACGGCGCGTAAATCAGATGCTCGATCTGAGAGTTATTGACTTTTCCGTCCGAGGGGCCCGGTTGGTTTTTATGCTAAAACCAACCCGACCATACTCCAGCTGCATCCAAACCTCGAGCGGATTAGTCCAAAATATATGTATCACTATGAGGAATCCATCAAAGTCAACGACATGACAATCGGACGTCCGGAGCTAAAGTTATATGTGTTTCCGCTCCGTGGGCTCGGTTGGTTTCGTGTTCAAACCAACCTGGCTGCATGCAATGTTCTTTGAAGACTTGAGTGTAATATGCAGAAATGACTGCCTTGATCCAAGGATCTCGACGCAAATGACGGTGTGTCGATCGGAGGTCCGTATCCAATGTTATGGGCGTTTGAACAGAACTGTCTGAAAACAGGGGGTTTAGGCCCATTCCGACCCGGACCAATACCACCTGTGTCGGCCCGAACTAGGATGAACCGACCTGGGTCCGGGTCTGGCCCAGTTGGGTGCTTCCGGGCCCGACAGGTACGGCCTGGCCCGGTGTGGGGGTCTGGCCCAGTGCGGCTGGCCCGGCCCGGAGCTGGCAGCCCAACCCGCGTGGTCGGCGGCTCGGCTCACTACCGAGCGGGATACGGGGGGGGGGGGGGGGGCACTCCCCCCCTTGATTGGTGAAATGGCCACCTGTTATGCCTGGCCTTAATTGAACATGCGGGACTCAAGGGGTCCCTCCTCCAGCTGGTGCCAGCCGTTGGCTCGGCCGACCACTCCTCTGAACCGCAGTGGTCGTAGCCCGCGGCTCCTGCCTGTCCGGCGTGGCGCGACGGTGCGCGCTCCTCCTCCGCGGCCTACCCCGGCAGCGGCCCTTAATATTGGTCTGGCGCGGCGCGACAATGACACGCCCCTTTGCTATCTCCTGCTCTTGGCCACGACCTCCTTCGGCCTCACCGGCATGGCGCGACGGCGCAGCACACCTTCACTGCGGCTTGCTCCGACCGCGATTCTCTCGTCCCCGCACGGTGCAACGACACCGCTTCACCTCCTTTCCAAACCACAACAATGATCGACAACAAAAAGGGGGAGGAGGATTGGCCATGTTTGTGTGGTCCATCCCCATCCCGTTATATTGATTACAAGTGGCCAAAAATTAACGAAGAACGTCAAATTAATCTTGAATGTAAAATCAACTTCAACCTCTTGCTCGTCGCTCATTGGTGGAGTTGCTGATAGAAGACAATGAAGACCGTCATTCGTCACATCCTCCACACATCCCCAATTCAATGCTTCATCGGTTCGTTGACGATTTTGCAGAGGATAGGTGTCTGGGGAAGGAAGGTCGAAGAAGAATCGCATGGAAGATCGCCGTTGGCGTTCTTCTCATTAGTCGTTAGAGAGGATAAGATTTCCCCAATTGTTGGGCGTCGTGATACTTTACCAGTGCTTCGTCGCTTGGTGAAGCCGTCACAATACCATCTCCCAAGCTCCCTATATATAGGAGCGGGGGAGTGGTATGTAACCATCATGGAATTTATGACGGTTCATTTATTTGGATCCTTCCTAAATTCAAACGATGCAGTTAATCAATTTAAGAAGGGGTTTGGGCGAATTAAATTGCGTTGGCGCAATTTAAGAGGTGTGTTCGCACAACCTAAGAGGGGAGGACGCCAAAAGGTTTCCCCCACATATCCTGCGTCAAAACATATGACACGAATTAATTTTATGTTGACACATAAAATTAATTGACAATAATTAATTTTATGTCAACTCATAAAATTAATTGAGAGTAATTAATTTTACATCGACACATAAAATAACTGACATCAATTTATTTTACATTGACCCATAAAATTAATTGAGTTCAATTATTTTAACATCGACGCATAAACTTAATTGATGGGGGGATTAGAGGTTTCCACTCCCTCCCCATTAAATGGGCGGTTAGGGTGTGGCGGTTCCAACACCAACTACAAAGTGGAGCTTCTAACCACTTTTATCTGCAGAGCATGTGTTTAACAAAGTAAAATAAAATATTCACTTAATTTTTTTTAACCCTTGTAAAACCCCAAATACTAACTTTCATACCCTATCATCCACCGTCATGGTGAAAGTCTTCTTAAGCAAAAACCCGTGTTGCGAGTTCAATGGTGATCTCAGATTTCAATTCCAAGAACCAGTTCAAAAGATAGAAAAATCCGCTCTTACATTTACTGAATGTAACTGAAAAAAAGTTTGGAAAAATATTATCAGTCACCCTCGACCCACTACGGTAAAGGTTAGGCTCTGCCTAGGAGAAAGACGCCCCAAATAACTCAACCATACTCTCTAATTTTCAATTTTAGTTACCTTTTAGAAGTTTTTAATTTTACAATAAAATAATTGTCACTAAATTATTTTATTTACGACCAAAAACTAACTTTCTCAGGTGGCCCGCACCGGGCAATGCTAGTATCTTCATAAAGAAAGCATACCCTCACGAGTTCAGTAGTGGTCTTGTATTTTTAATCCGAGTTACCGTTTGTGACTTATAAGAATTTAGAAAATAAAATAACTTTATTTGATTATTTTATTTGTGGTTATGCAATTTTCGAGTTTTCTCACAGGAGGTCTGCGCCGACTAAACTTAAGCCACTCCAAGGGTAAAGATGCCATCCTGAGCACAACGGTGCCCTCGTATATCTGATCTGTGTAACCATTTAAGAGTTATTCCACTTTTTCAGGAAAACTGCTTACACTCGTTAATTTAAGCTTAACAATACTTCAGAAAATTATTCCAGGAACACCGGGCCTCAGAATCAGGTGTCATCAGAAACTACGTATTCGTAAAATTCCAAAGAATTTACGAAAATAAAATTCCTTGAAATTTACTGGTCTTTACAGTAATGTTGAAATTATAATATAATACATTAACACAACTTAAATATTTCATATTTATTGATAATTTTTTTTGGAAAAATTTATCACACTGAAATAACATTACTTTTATTATTTTGAAAATAATTATTATTTCATTTTATTAATTATAAAATAAATACTACATCAGTGTTGCATAAGAATTTAAGATAATTATATAATTTAAAAAAATTAAAAATAAATTTTAATTATTAATAAAATATCATTAATATCAAAATATAGGTTTATATACTTTAATTAATTTCTTTTGTCCCTATGTATATATAAAAATGTTATTTTAAACTAATGGAGTGACATTTATAACTTTTGTTGCATTTAATATCATGTGTGTAATTTTCAAAGAATAGTGTTCATTTAAAATATTCCATTAAGAGAATAATATGATAATGGTTGATTGAAATTAATAAAATGGTAATTACTATGAAATCCTAACTTTTTATGAATTATTTTTTTCCGAAAAAATAAAACACATTGATGGATTGCATTGCACACAATACTACGTTAAAGTGGAACTAAAATAAACATCAAGCATATATATCCATACATGAAACATTGATATTGACTTTGATTACATTAAACAATATGTTTCTCTTGTGTCCCAAAAAAATACTAATTCCCTTCGACAACTTTCGTTATACAAATGACAATGTTGTATGAAACTACGATATACTATTTATATTCTTATAAAAATATTTTTATAGTTATAAACACACTATTGGAATGGTATTTAAGAATAATATTAAATAAATTTGAAAATATTATTTAAAATTTCATATAAAATTAATCGGTTGGTTCCTTGTAAATTTTCAAATGGTAGAATGTACTATTTGAAAATAAAGAAAGTTCTTTTTTGAAAAACTATTTTTCTATGAAAAAAATGTTTTATCATAATAAAGTAAATAACAAACATTTTATGGAAAATGTCAGTAAAAATAATGTAATATAAATTTAATAAAATATTCAATATTCATATAATGTTTTTCCTAGACAATATAAAAAAAGAAATCTAATTTTAGGCATAAAAAGATCTATTTTTCTAAAAAGGTAAATTTACTGCATTTTAAGTAATGAATTATTTTAAAACAAAATTTTTAAAATTTTTAAAATTTTATTTGACTACGTGAACTTAATTTTGAGATAATAATTTATAAATTTGCTTAGGGTGAATTTTTGGTATTTTTCATAAAAGTTTCAGTTTTTGATGGATAATAAACGATAATAAATTTTAATTGCAAAATGAATTTTTTCTAATTTATTTATATAGTTAAATAATATTTTTATTTTTTTTGGTATTATCTGTTGACTTATATATCAATAAATAAAATTTAGGTTATTGTAATCACCTTCACAATGAAATTGTATATAAAACAGTTCATTCTTTTGAACATTTTCACATTGAAAACTTATTGATTCGTCTTGTCTATAGGACTACATTTTATTTAATTTACTCCACTTATGGGATTTTAATCTATAAATATGGATTAAATATTTGGAATCTGAATAATTCATAATTTCTAATAGGGAAAAATTTATTTTTTTAAAAAATTATTAGGGAAAACCTTTAAAATTTATTACAATGATTAAAAGAAAAACAAGTTTATTGAGGGTCTAAACGATATATTAATGGGTAAATAACCTATATACGTGTACAAAAAGCATTTTATTGATATATTTATAAAATATACTATATTTTCTTTGAAAATTTTAATTATTTACTTTTCCACCAATATATAAGAGTACTCACCCCCTCACTTTATCACACCTATCAAGAACATTGAATCATCTCAAACCATAAAAATTAAGAGGAAAAATTAAATCCTCTAAAAATATATTCCAAAATTGGGTCATAAATCCAACCATATAAGTACTTTGGTGAGAACCAAAATGATATAACTGTAGAAGAGGTAACATTAATCAGTGTGCATTTTTTTTGTTTTCTTCTCTTCACCAATTAATTCATATTATATCATTATTACATGACAACATTATAATCTTAAATATAATTATATGTTATTATGTTATTTTTATGGCATACAAAAACACTTCCCACCAATTGGATACACAATCATTATTCTTATGTACGGTGGATAATCACCTCACGAACCAATGTGGTTAGTTCTTACTTTACCACCTTTTGTGGTTGGTAATAATGATGGAATTTTAGTTTATATATGATATATATTATTTTTAAGATGTACTTATGCTTATAAAATAATTATCTAAATCATACCTTTATGCTCTCCATTTTTTCTAAATTTGTCATTATCCTTCAATTTTATTTCGGACTATGAGCTTGCGAAGCGATGTGATTCATTCATGCTTTATATGGAATTTATTAAGGATAATTTTAATATAGATATGTCATATATATTAAATAATAATTCAAATATAATGATAATATATATATATTATTTTATTTTCATTATTTATAAATGAAAAGAAAATGGAAGCAATGTTCATGTGTACGTACGACGTAACATCTCTATGAATGGTGTATTTCATTTTGTATTTTTATATTTTACATTTTATTATAAATAAATAAAAAATTAATTTATATGATATTTATATCATGGTTTCTATTCTTAAAATTATAAAATCATGATCAATGAAAGGTGACTAATTTTAACAATTAAGAATATATATGAAAAACAAAGTAGTCATTACAAGAAATGTAACATTAACTTTGAATTGTAAATAAATATATAATATAATGTCATAATAACTCATTATATTTTATTAAATATATTAATATGGTTCTATTTTATATTTATAATTAAATTACATTTATTATACATTAGGTTGGAATGTGTATGATGTAATTTAAGACAAAAGGTAAGGGGATTTCCATCCTCGCTTTTCTTTATATGATACTTATACCATATTCGGCACTTATTTATTTTTTTTTGTGTATGTAATACCCAATGAAATGTTTTATCATGAATTAAATTTATTTCATGACATTAAATGTTTCAATTTTTTTTGTTCCTTCATTTTGTGCATGATTTAAAAGTAAGTCAAGTAGTAAGGTATTTCTATCCCACTATTTAACTTTTGTGAGAAACATGCCATATTCCCCATATATTTCTAATATGTGGTGTATATACCATGCATGAATTTATATTATTATTCCTTTAAAATTATATTTTTAATTAATTATCCATTTTAGAGTATATATTTTATACGGTTTATGGTATAAAAGTTATTAAATCAGTATGATAATTTTGTCGAAATTTTCCATCTTTGAGACACATGTTATTTTTTGCACCTATATTCTTTTACAAGGTGTTTTCAATACCCCTTTGACAAATTATATCATGAATTTAATTATTTTATTGATATTTTAAGATAAATTTAATTTTATTCTTTCATGTGGATTTCTATTCAATGCGACCAATGTGGTAAGGGTTTTTTGATAATACCTCATCATTTATCAAAATTGTTAATTATTAAGCTTTCATTGACAAGATATTATGGTTCATCTCTCAATAATTCCCATGAATTTTATTATCCATAATTTATTAATGATATATTAAATTAATTTATTTTTTCACTCATTAAAACTTAATATAATTAATATATCATTTTTAAGAAAATATGTACTTATCTCTATATTCGGTCAGAATTTTTTACTAAATAAATGTTTTCTAATTAATTGGGTAATTACTAATGGTATATAATCCTAGATGGTACATAGTTTTTTATCCAAAGAACAAAAAAAGAGGGTACATGGGTTATAACCTAAGCTCAAAAATAATAGAGTACTTGGGTTGTTTCCCAGGCAAGAAAATAAGAGGGTGCATGGGTTGTATCCCAATCCAAAATAAAAAATAGAAGAATTTTCTTAGGCCAAGATTTAAATCAAGAGGATACATGGTTAGTAGACCAATCCCAAAAAGTGGGTACACTAGTTGTTATCCCAAGCCTAAAGCAGGTACAAAGGTGATTAACCTAAGACTAACATGTTGTGAATGTCTTGATAGGTATCTTTGAAATAAAATTTTATATTCTTAAGTGCATGCCACAATTCTATAACTTATTATTTTTCTATGATATCACAGATTATGCTATTAATTAACTTGTGATTTATTATTTATGATATTCCAATTGTTATTCCATGATTAATGATTATGTTTTATCATTTGATTTTTGTGGTTTTAGATTTTTATTCCCATGTTCTCATACACTTATGTTCATGTTATTCTTATATATCTTTATTAGTTACCCTTACCAAGAATTTATATCACCCCTTTAATATGTTTCCATTGTTCAAGTGATAAAGAATTTTTGTATGTAGGTGTACTAAAGGGGAATATTTTTTGGAAAAATTTTATGATCTTTCAGTTGAATATAAGATTATGGTCCATGTTTCCAATGTTACTATGCTATTATGGCTATTAGACATGTATTTGTGTAACATAATGATTATTATTCTAAAAATATTTTATATATATTTACGTTTTTCATATCTTTCTATAGTTGGTACCAAATGAACAGTTTATCCAACCATTGGAAACTAGGATAAGAAGAACATAGTGATATCCCTGGGTATATTTATAAAGATATGTCCCGTAATGTCTCTAAAGATTATTTTATGTATGAGTAAATTTTTTATGAAATGACATGGAATTTTGGAAATGGATTGTGAGAGAGGTTTCTAAGAAATTTTTGTGCTTTCTAGATACCATAAGTGGATTTGGATAATGAACATATACCAATAGGGTTGAAAATATTAAAGACACCATATTGAGAAAGTCTTGATCAAGAAAATGTTATCAACAATAGGTCTTGTTTCACACTTGTTTGACACTCGCATGGTATATAATTTAGATATTGAAAAACTCTTTATGAAACTTTGTGAAGGAATTAAATATAAAATGACAATGAATAACCTATGATGAACATGATTTGTTGTAGATTAAATAATAAGGTGTCATAATTTATACATTATATATAATATTTTTCATGACTATGTGGTTTTTCACTATGATAAGTGTTGCTCACACTATTCTTTCTTGTTTTATTTAAAGGTGAGAACCATAAAAAATTGAGTTAAGATTAAATGTTATGGAAAATTTACTAATGAAAATAAAAATATAATTATGACTATAGTAAAGAACATTATGGTTATTAAAAATCATTTATCATGGAACATGATTAACAACATATACCATAACCAACTATCAGACTCTCCAAAGAAGATAATGAATTAGTTTTATGAGACATCAGGTAATGGTGACCGTAGATGAATACCGTTTCAATTTCATATATGTCAATAATGTAGTATGAATATCTAAAGGGAATGTATTAATGAAATGAGAAGATATCTTTTGTGTTGTGATGATGGCAATAGGTCAAGTATTTTCTAAAAAATGATGAGTATAGTTAATTCAATGGATTATAATATTGGTCTCCCTATGTAATTATAAATTGTTGAATATTTTATGTTTATAATGTATTTTAATTATGAAAATAAATTTCTTACGGTGAAATATCATGAAGTAACCCAAAAATGATGCACGATTAATGGTATTTTTTTTGACGACGAAGATACCACAAGTGACATATGAAAGGAATGTGATGGTGTAATAGTATTGTTTAAAATCATGATTAATTTGAGTTAGATGAATATTATGTCCTAATTCATATATAAAATTTTAGTAAATTTTTAAATAGGAATAATATAATGAATATTAGTTAACTGTTTAAGAATGAAGTGGTATGATTTGAGTATTTATGTTTTTCAATTCATTATTATGTTATATAAATCCTGAAATATATAAGTAATTTCAGTATAAGTTTCTCATTATGGAATTAAAATGTTATTTTGAATGGTGCTGATGATATAGAAATGTGATTTAATGGAAATATGTTATTTTCCATAAGTTAAGTTAACCCTTAATTTGTTGTTGAAGTTTAGAAACTTCTATTTTTCTTATATAAAGTGCTTATTGATTTGGTTAAAGTAAATTAGATAGTATCAATTACCTAATAAATGATAATTAATTTTCTGAAAAAGTGTATTAATCTATCTTGTATGGTTTTTATAAAATTTATTTAATTAATTAATATATCTTACAATCACTGGAATGATAATAAATGTGTGTTTTCAATAAGGATTCATTGCAATTAATGTTATTACCATGTTTTAATAAAATACATAATGAATTAATTCAATGTTTTTATGTGAAAATACAGTGATAGTTTATGATATATAGGGCATCATTGTTATGATTATTTTAAGATATATAGTGACTTTATTTCTAAAATTTGGGATTTTTATCATTTAGTTTGGTCAAAAGGGTTAACCATTTATCAAATGGATTATATTGAACTTTTATGATAATTTAGAGAATAAAATATTATCTCACCATATATGGAAATATGGATATCATAAAACCTATGATAAAAATTTTGTTGGACTCATAAATAATGGTTTATGGAATTACCTATCATTCTATTTATTGATCTTTTGTTCCATTAATGTTTCAAACATAATAAATTCAACTTAATTATTCACATAGCATATAAAGAAGAACATTGGTCATGGAACAACCACATGGAACGATTTTGTATATAAAATGGAATGAAATAAAGTTAGTATATCTTATTGTGATTATTCTTAAACTTTACGAAAATGATATTGAAATAAAATTCTAACTTGTTATCATAATTTTTTATGATATCAATGGCCTTTTCCATGCATCTATGTTCCACAGCTTTGTAGTAGATGAACCTTCTCGGGATGACTCAGTTATGCTGATCAATGTTCTATATCAATCTCCATCCTAATCTCTACTTTATTTTTATCTTCCATTCCCAATTTCATTTTCCATTAATGGTCTGTGATTTTGAAATGAATTTATGAATCACTTTGGATAACCGTTATTTTTCAAACATTATTTTTAAAGGATGTTTTAGTATTCATTTTTAAGATGTGGATTTGTATGAAAGGATCCTTCCATTGTTCAAAATTTAATAAACAATATGTATTTATGGGTTGAATTCCATTTTATGGAGGGTATGATGTAACATCAGGTGTTTTTATGAATTATTTTTCTTTGAATAAATGAAAATTATTATATGGCTTATATTGGAAGCTACACCAAGTTAAAGTTGAAATATACGCAACATTAATCTCTGATTTTATTACACAAAAAATTGATATTATCTTACTTTACATGAAACAAAATTTCTATATTTTGTTACACATAATACTGTTTCTCTTCAATAGCTTGCATTACACAGAAGACTGAGGTTTACCTACCTAGAATATTTTATTATTATTATTATTAAATTATTGTTATCTTTATCACTAAATAATTGGAATGAAATTTATGACTAATATTATCTAACTTATGAAAATATAGTTTAAACATGTATATAAAACCAATACTTTGGTTTTTAATTAACTGAAACATGATTAATAACAACTTGAAACTAAACAAATACCTTTTTATAAAATCTATTTTTTATGCACAAATACATATTATTTCACTAAATTAAATAAATTTTTATATGATTATATTATGTGAAATTATATATTATATATTAAATAAACTATTTATCATTCATATTATGTTTTTTTCTATACAATAGATTAGATAAAATCAAATTTCATATATAAAAAGATGTATTTTTCTAAAGGCGGTTGACAACCATTTAATGGGGAACTTGTTTTAAAACTAAATTTAGAAACTAATATAAATAATTAATGAAATAATAAAATTCATTTTTGAAATATAAATTTCAAAAATACCTTTTGGTGGAATTTTGGTATTTTTTGGAGAGGTATAATTTTATGAGGAATAGTAAAAAATACTGAATTTTAATTAAAAATCGATTTTTTTTTATAATTTTTCTATATTGTTAAATTAGATTTTCAGTTATTTAAAGTATAAATTATTCAATTATAGATCAATACATCCAATTTATGTTATTTAAATCAATTTACTATTGAAATTATATATAAAAACATATCAATCTTTTTAATATTTTCACATTAAAAACCCTTTGTCTCATCTAGTCTCTATGATTATATTTATATTAAAATATTCCACTTATATGATGGGAATTTGATAAAATTTATTATAAATTTGTATTTATATTATTTTTATAATTTTATTAAGGTAAAATTAATATTTCATTAAAATATTTGTAAAACTGTTAACATTAATTATAGAGATTAAGAAAAAAATGAGTGTACCTTGGGACTAAATTATACCTTAAGGGTACAAATGACCTATAAACATGTCCAAACCATATTTTCATGACACATTTCAAATATAAAACATATTTTATAAAAATGTTATTATTAGAGGAATATGATCTAAGGGAGACCAATTAATAAGTTTTACCTTTTGATATTCACAAGAATGCCCCTCTTCCATTTTTAGAGGGAACTAATCCCCCACACTTTTTCACACCTCTCTAACAATTTTTTTCATACAAAAAATTCCAAAATAAGCTAAAAAAATCCCTTCTCTCCACATATTATCCACACATTGGACAAAAATCCAACGATATAAGCCGTTTTGTGTGAACCAAAAGGATATACACATATAAGGGGTAACATTTGTTAACATGTATTTTTGTTTTGCTTCCTTATCTACCACCTAAAATTATTCTTATATCATCATCATTTAATATAATAATTATATGAAATATATTTATATTTTAATATGTTATGTTTAAAATCTACAACATCACACACTTCTGTCTAGTGGGATATACAATAATCGTTCTTGTGTATGACAAACAACCACCTTACAAACAGATTATGTTCGTTCTTTCATTACCATGTTTTAATTTTGTTAATTTTGATGGATTTATAGTTTATATGTGATATATATAATTTATATTATTTATTTATTCTTCTATAATTATTATATAACATATACCTTCATGCTTCCAATATTTTTGAATATGATATTGCCGTTGATGTTTACGACGGGATATCGCCTCACGATGCGATGTGATTCACTCATGATTTACAATGAATTATTTAAGGATGTTTTTAAATATAAATAAATTATATATATTAATTGATAATTCTAATGGAATTATAATATATATATATAATTTTATTTTTATAATTTCATCATGACAATAAAATCGAAACAACATTCTTGCGTACGTACAACCTATCGTCTCCATGAAAAATGTATTTCATTTTATATTTATATAATTTTTAGATAATTATAAATACATATATGACTAATATGTATGATATTTATAGCACGTTTTTATTTCTTTACATTATAAAATTGTTATCAACGTAAGAGGAGAATAAATAAAAAGTTAGAACATATTCCAAAAAACAAAGTTGTTATTACCCGAATGGTAACTTTAAAGTTGAATTGTTATTAAAACTTTTATTTATTGTCAAAATAAAATCATAAATGTAATTATATATATAAAAATTGTTATTTTATATATTTATAATAAACATATATTGATTAAAAAATATGTTTTAATGTTTACAAAGGAAGTCAACATGTATGGTAAGGGGATTTGTAGTATCACTTTTATTTATGCGACAACTATGAAATATTCACAAAATGTTTCTTTAATGTGGTTTATATACCATACAATGAAATATTATATCATTAATTGCATTTATTTACTAATATTAAATTTTTTAATTGATATTATTATTTCATGGTGCTATGGATTCATAGGTTACTGAAGTAGTAAGTGTTTTCCGCCCAACGTTTTACATTTTTTGATACACTATATATATTCACCACCTATTTATTATATGTGGTTTATGTACTAATCATGAATGTTTTTTATCATTATTTTAGTAAATTCATTTTTTTTAGATATTAATTCTAAAATATATATATTTCAAATGGTTTAAAGATCAAAAGTTACTTAATAGATATGAGAATATTTTACCAATTTTTCTTTATTTGAGAAAAATGTTATATAATGTAATTATATTAGTTTATGAGGTGTATACATTGAAACATTGAAATTTTATATCATCAATATACTTATTTTCATATTATTTGAATCTTCATCTATTGTTACTTTTTTCATGGGTATTTTGATTTGATGTTTCCAATGTGTTAAGTGTCTATGGATAAAATCTCATCATTTATCGGGATTTCTTATGGTCATGCTACCATTGATGAAGTATTATATTATATATCTCAACAATTATCTTGGCAATTATTATATTATTGTTATTAATGATATATTCAATTAATGATACCATTTTATAACACTTTGGTAATTATGATAAATAAGAATGTTTTTTAGGAAAACTCAACCCCATATATCTCTTTAGTCAATTTTATTTTGTTAAAAAACCATGTTTTCTAGAATGATTTCCTAAAATAATAATTGAAATGATATTTTTAAATAATTTTCAAGGTAATGTATTTTGGAAATGTTTATTTTTTTAGATAGTGTTTGATATGGTTTTTAAATATTCCTTTATATGTTTTCAAGATTGTTTTAAAAGAAAAAAGTTTTCAAAAAGTTTTATATTTTATAATGATTTTTTTTTCAAAGAAAAAATGTTATATTCCTTAAAAATTGTTCTTAAATAATATTTGAAAACTATTTTCTATCTAATATTACATCCTATGATATATTTTATTCTTTACACAATGTTTTATCCTACGAAACCCTTCTAATTATTTCATTGAATGGATAATGTTCAAGATAAAAAGTATTTCCTTAAACCTATTTATCTTCCTCATGTTGTCACATGATGAAAGGATTAAAAAACATGATTACTTTGATAAGATATTCTATGATGAAATTATAATGAAACAATTTTATTTTATATAGATTATGATTTTATGAAATGTTTCTAATACATGTTTCATTTCATGAGTAATTATGTAAAGAATGTTTTATGATCTAATGGAACACAAAAATGTTGTTTTCCTTATGTGACGGGTGGGACCAATATTACTATCGAATTCATTTCTTAATGGTAAATAATATATGAGATTTGAGGGTATATTAGCTATTAACCCATTAGTGGAAAAGAGAGTATATGGGTTGTATCCAAAGCTTGAAACCAAGAGGGTGAACATGTTTTAGCCCATGCCGAAAAAAATATTGTTCATTATTTTTATACCAAGACTGAAAAAAGATGACACATGGGTTATTGACCATGTCTGAAAACAAGAGGGTACGTGGGTTTTTATAAAATGTTTGAAGAAAGTTAGTGAGTTATTAGGCCATGACTAATATGTTATAAAGGTCACGGTTGGTATCCTTGACATAAGATTTTATAAACTTATGTTTATTCCAAAATCATATTTCTTTTTACTGTAATACGATCTCATAGATTATGAACTTTATTAGACTTTTATTAATTTATTATGCTATGTTAATATTTAATCCATAACTCATGATTGTAATCATTGATATGTAGGGTATGGTATTCAAATGTTATACTATTTTTATAATACACTTATATTCATGTTATGCTTCTATATTTTCCTTAATTACCCTTAATGAGCATCTAATATTACCACTTTATTCTGATTAATTTTCCATGATTATAAAGAAAGGTTTTAATTAAGAGTACTAAAGGGGACTATCTCTTTGGAATGAATGAATGCATTTCACCAAAATAGAAAATTGTGTTCCATGTTTCTATAGGTGCTATACTATTACAGTCGTTGGGCATGTATTTTTTTAATCTAATTAATATTCATCAAAAAATATTTAATATCCATGAATGTTAAGACTAGGTAATAATAATTAGGATTAAATCTTATGGCCTTATCACTTACTTTTTATCTAGATTAACACAATTCTTCCTTTAATGAGGTAATAAATTTTATAGTGGTTACTATTAACTTTGATAAAAAATGAAAGGGTCTTATTTACCAAATTTTAACCTCAAAATTACTAATATATAATCCATTATATGAAACTAATATCATTAATTTTTGGAATGTAATATTATAATAAGTGATAAAAACACGATGAAAAGTCCAGTTTATAAAAAATATATTTTAAGAAAATATATAGTTTATTCTTATCTCATGCTTATAGAATTGTTAAATGAATGATAAAATATTATATTAAATTAGAAAATATAAATTTCTTCAAAATCATTTTCATATAGTGATTAATTTAATATTGTGAGAGTAAGAATAAATTCTTCACATAAAGAATAGTGTGTCTGAAAATGCCTTTTTACGTATAAAAAACTACTTTAAAGAAAATTAAAAAATAAAACTGATTACAAAATAAAAATTATATTATTTAAAATATTAGAAAAATATATTTACATTGAAAATATTTTAATAAAAATGATACTCTTTTCAAGATTGAAACAAAAATATTTTTTTTATTAAAAATATATATTTTTAACAATTCTCTGAGAAATAAATATTTTAAAAAAATCTCAAAAATTCATTGTAATATAATTTTGATGGGATTATTTAAAAAATTTATTTAATTTTATAAAATATTTTTTTTAATGAAACATATAAAATAATTTAAAAAAACAATAAAAATTAGTTTTGAAGGAAAATAAAAATTTTAGTCATAATATAACCTTGCTAAAAAATGAATACTTAATTTCTTATAATTAATAAAATAATTTTAAATTGAGTAGTATATTTTTATATATCTCATTATGATGTTAATAATATCTATACCATACAATTTAATTAATAGGTTATAATTTTTATATTTAAATAATTATGCTTAATTCATTGTTTAATTTCAGTTTGTGACGTCATATAGACTATCAATACAAATGTTCTTATTCAATAATCATAGATAGTTACACTCCCCTATTAAATAAACTGCCACCGTTCAATTTAAACATGTGTTTAGTAATCATGGGTTAGAAATTTGAAAACTTCTCTTTGGAAATCCCTCATTATAAAAGGGGTTATTAAAACGTCATCTTCAAAAGGAGAAATTAAAATTATATGAAACTATAGAATGACATGTAACTATGTTTCCGAATATGAAAAAATCATAGGGAATCAAAAATATGGACAAGGAAGAAAATTAATTTTCATAGACCATTGATCATGAGAATGTTAATGATCATTAAAAATCTATCAATCTCAACATAAAAATCAAATAGGTGAGAAAATGAAAATAAATTCCACTGAAATGAAGGTAAAATGAAAACAATTTTATCTCAAGATCCCTTCATTAAATATTAGGGATATTTACTTGGGGAATAAAATCGTAACATAATTTACTTCCATTTTATAAGAATAATTTCATACTTTTGTTGTGCATTGATCAATTTCCCCATTGTCTCGTACTCCATGAAATAAAAGCTAAAGATGATTTTTTTCATGTGTTATAGACTAAAATTAACTATTAAATATTCATAGAATCTATAATTCATTCTTTCTGCCTCTAAATATTTACCAAAAAAATTGTTCACCTAAGGTATCTAGTATCTTACATGGTTCAAATTAACCTATTTTATAATCACTTAACCTTAAGGCCCCATCAAAATATGACTAAACATAATTAAATCTCATCGATTGGTATTATTTGATCTCATATCCTTCCACGATGAAAATAACTTTTATTTAGAAAGAATTTTAATCACACATAAAATATATTAAAACAATTATATACATTAATCCATTATCAAAATCAATCCACAAAAAATCATATAAGATTCAAAAAGATAAATCACTTTTTACTCCATAGGTAAGATAATTTATTAACAAAAAACATTATTATTAGATGTATAGGTTCATAATAGCACCAATATAAGGTCATAAATAGATTTTGAATATCAAATTTGATTTCCTTGATCCATAATATATGATACGATAGTTAATCAATTCATAGAATTACATCAAATATTACTAAATGATGAACAATAATATTTTCATTGGGCACATTCATAATGAATTAAAAATGAAATCCCCAAAAATGGAGTGGAGGTTGAATATTTTTTAATTATCATGATTTTCTTCAATTATTGAGATTGAATAAGATTTGACTTAGTTAATTTAGTTCAATGGTTTTTGTGGGTCATTATCCTCTTTATCGCAAGGATTTTTTAATTGATTTGAATAAATAACAACTCAATTAATTTACAATATTTGAGTGTTAGTGGTGAACTATATGTATCTTTATATCTATTCACACTAGTTTCTATCTTCCTCCAGTAAAATCATTATTTTATTACACAATGACCAACCATTCCCCACTTGAAACATCTAATAGTTACCATTAGAAAATTTCATCTATATTTCATTCAACACTTTGTGCATAGATGAAGGATTGTCTTTTTCACTACGTGGTATTTAGAACATCCTTTGAATTCCACCATTATTTATTATAAAAACCATGAGATTAATGGGTAAATATAATCCCCATACCCACCTTGATGGAAAGTTGAATGATTTCTTCATAGATGCTGATATTCTTTATAGATAATTCTATTTAGTGACTTGGTTTTGAGGCATCAAAGAATTGACTAACCATACATCCAAGTAGGAAGATAATATGATTAGTGTACCTCCCATGCATTATATAATTATACCCATTGGTACCAATGAAATCATCATCCTCTAGTTTTCCCAGGGAATTCCTTACACATATTCATATGAAGAGCACGAGGGAATTATTTAATGAAAATAAGATATTGAAATCATCAAACTCTATGAAGGAAAATTTTTAATATTAATTTTTGTTTCTAATAAGAGTACACTATTGGTATACTTCACATTCTTAATGATAAATATTAATAATGGAAATCAAATGTTCCAAAAATTTGAGAATGGAATAAAATATTTTAAATGAAACTGATCCACTGATTAATAACTAGTAGGTTAGTGGACCCACTAAAATAAGGTGAAACTATCTTCATGAAGGTCTCAACATATGTTTTCCCTACTTTGATTATTTTTAAGATCATCTAGGCTCAATTAATGAGAATGTTTTGTGATCATTGAAATATGATTTTTAATTATAACATTCAAAACCTTTGGTAGCTTTGGAGGAAAATCATGTCATTGTGTATAACTTTATGTATTGACATAATTAATTGAGGTTCCATCCATTGAATAAAACCAAAAATAACAGTGTGATAAATAATAATAATAGTGGGGAACCACATAATCATTAAACATAATTTATAGTATGCCTAAATCATGAAAAATTATTTTATGAAACCTTATGATTAACCTATGTCATTCATTATCATTACAAAAACATTAGGATTTTATCCTATAATTAAACTTTCCCCAAGGGTTCTCACTACTGTTATCTCATCCTGGTTTCAAAAGGGAAACTAAACCTTTATATCAAACCAAATATATCATCCCATACATTTTATACATATACAGTATATCTTATTAGATTAATATTCATTAAATATCATAAAAACCGTGCTGTAATCATATTGGTATAGTATCTGTTGAGACCCAGAAACATAAACAATTTTTTCATAAGATTCAAACATTCTATATAAATATCACCCTTCATAGACATATCATTCCTAGATCCTTTCTTTATAACATTGGGAAAAAAACATAAGAAAGGGTGATATTAGATGTACATTAATGGTACGAGAGGTATATATAAATTATCACATAAGAATTGTATGAGAATAAGGGTATGTAAACATTAGATTAATGTATGAAATACATACCGTACATATAAAAATACTAAGACATGGAATAAATATTAGTGGTTTTTCAGAAATGAAGCATAAATAAATCAAATAACATTATCCAATATAGCATTAAATGGATATAATACATGGAATTATGGCATAAAAATAGGCACAAAAAATCATTTACATTATACTCAAGGATTCATAACCCATAACATAATAATTTATCTCATTCACTCCCCAAAACATTATAGATGTAAAGTTTCATTGCCAATACTTTCATATAGGTTTGGTTTCAATATCCAGAATATCATAGTAGTTAAGATTCACTATAATAACTATCATAATAGATTGGGTTACCAAACTACTATAGTAGTCCAGGATTGCTTCCAAGTCAATCCTTATAGATAGAGACCCTTAATGATCTAGATTCACACTCAATTCCTATCCATTTTATCTCATGAGATACAAGTCTTTACCCAATGAATTAGAGGGAGATATAGTTTCCACCAATCACTTCATGAAAATAATACACATGTTTTCCACAAGGTCAAAAAAAATTCACCGTATCAAAAACCTTGAAATGAAATGGGTTTCATAAATATTTCCCCATTGCATAACCAGTTGAAAAGAGGCATGTTTGATGAACATTTCATCATTTCATCTTAGTATAATACATGGAAAAATAGGTTTCATAAAAATATTTTCATCATAAACATAAACCACATTGAGAAATAATAATGATGGTATCATTGAATCATATCTCCAGTAATGCATAAGTCAAATTAATGGTTTTTTTATTTTATGAAAAATAAATAATTAATATATTATGAAATAATTATTGAGGAAAATATCCATTGAATTCTAAATTATTATCATTTAAATATATGAAATTGAAAATGTTGTAGAACAAAATCATTTTAAAAAAACCATGGAAGACTTGGTAGGAATCATCAAAGAATTCATTGGTAATAATTATGGGAATATTCACTCTTTCTATAAAGAATCACTATATTCATAATTTTATAAAAATTCAAAATGTACATTGTTCTAGAAACAAATAAAAGATTCATTTTAAAATCATTTTCTAAAAATTTTAAGAAGGGTAAACATTACATTAAAAATAATTTGATAAAATAAAAAACATTACGTAGATCGTTTTTAGATTACATGGTTATGTAAGAAATGGTTTCTTTGAACAAAGAGAGAAATAATGATGATTTTTTTTTAAAAAAACATCATTTCTATTATGTAAATAAAATCAAAAGGAAAAAATATTTCTAATAAATAAATGGAGTATTAGAAAATTTTGGAGCTTCTTAAGAGTTTTTTTATAATAATTCAATATTTTAATCACAATGACAAAAAATATTGATAAACAATGTGATTGTAACATAGAATGCTTTTCCACTTTGGTAATATTTGAATCATAATTCCCATGAAATAAATATCCTTATATAGATATATAAAGACACATAAAATTTATAGTAGAAATCATAAAATAAATTCATGGGTAGTAGATATTACAGAGTAATTCATGATTTTAAATTACTCCCATTATATAGATGTCACTTAAAAATGATTAATTTACAATCAATGTTCATGTTTTGGTCATAAACACATTAAAAGATAATTGTTCGAGTTTATTTAATTATACTATAGTTTAATGTTTTGATGATATCATTTTATATACTCATAAAAATAGTGTGATTCTTCTTTATCATTAAAGATGGTGAAAATTATCACATATCAATAAAATGGTGCTTTTGAAAATTAGGCCATTTGAAGGGAAATATAGACCACAGATCAAGACCCACCAAATCGATGATGAAAACTAGACTATCCAAAAAGGTAAAATTTTTAGGCTCAAACCAGAACCCCAAATTTGATTAAACCAAATAATATGTTCAAGGATATAAAAAAATATATGGGAAAAAATCAAGGCCAAAATCCACCAATAAGGGTCACAAATGATGATATGAAATCCCGCACACAATAATGTATGGAAATTAAAAAAATCACACAATACATGAATTTTATCTAGATATAGACATAAAAATGATCCGAGATTTTTTTGTATGAACTAAAAGATATATAATAACAATTTTTTTAATAAATGATTCATATTTGAAAAAATATTCCTGTACAAATAACTATTCAAATTGTTTTAATAGAAAAATCTAGACAAAAATGGGTAATAGGTCATTGTGTAGTAAAATAGACATAACTTTTTCTAAAAACGTACATGTGATAGATATGTTTTATGTACCACATAAAACATAAATATATACAACTTGTAAAAATAATAGTTCTTATGATTCAACTCTATGTATGGGAAAATTGGCAATCCAATATTATGAGTATATTTGGAATGAAAACAGTTCACCACCTTGGGCTATAAAGATACCTCTCTAATCCTTGAATGGGGTTGGAATCTCAGTGAATTAGAGAATAAATTATAATGAAAATATCATTTAAAAATTTCTAGTTTTATATTCCAAAATCAATAATCTATTAGACATACGTTTCTTCTTCTCTTTATTTTCATGTTCTTTCCCATTCATTTTCATTTGTAATCTTATAGTTGTTTTCATATAATTTTATTCAAATATTAATTAAAGTATCTTCATCAACTATTATTCATATATACCATTTTAGGTTAATATTAATTTTCTAAAAATTATTAAACCAATCAAAAAACCAATCCCTTCTTTCTATTTCTCATTCAATCAAATGTGTGTCATAATTCTCTTCATTGTTCATGTGTGTGTTCAGTGCGAAAATCTTTTCTTATCCTATTATTTTTATTCCATTTTTAATTGATCACCATAAAAATATAACTCCATATTATTAACCACCCACAAGGATGATTAAATTTACCAATGGGATGAGTCGTGATTTTGGGTTGTTATTGGATTGAGAGCTTTTTCTAGATGAATATTTTCTAGGATGGCGTTGTGTATGTTAAACATAAAATATTTGGGACTAATGACTTGATTTATTTAATTTGGGGATTCCATAGATTACTGGAAACATAAATACAGTACAAAAAAATAATTTATTAATATTAAAATCCTAGTTATGTAATGTCTTGGATTAGAGTCCTAACACTCGGGAATTCTGATCAAATTATCTTTTGAATTGGGTATTTATTTAATTAAATTCAAAGAAAAATGCAAGGATATCATAATAATAAATTTTAAATAATTATATTTTCCCAATATTTATCAAAATATTTAAATCAAATATCATCCACCAATCAATTTGATAAATCCCTACAAACAACCCTCACCTTTTCAAAATAAAAACAATCGAGTAATAAAAAAAGTACAATCACTGAGGATTGGAACTGAGTTTCACTATATTGATTAGCAGATCACAATAATATTGATTGGTATATTTGTTAAAATAGACCATTATTCAGTTTTATATACCTTACATAATAGAATTACGTTGTGAATATGACATGTGTCACATATAAATAAAGGTTAGATGAAAAGTCATTACCTTGGGTTAGACATCATTCATAAGAATTGGAAAAGGATATTAAATATATATAAATATATTGTAAATATATTATAGAACCATAGTAATATATATATATATATATCATAACTTAATAATTTACTTATAACTATTTATCACCTTTTTGTTACAAAATATTTAACATACACCATTTTTAGTGATGTCTGCTTCGTTTTTCATGTATGTTTTAGTCTTCTTGTTTTATTTCTTGTATTTTAATCATGATTCCATAGTATCAATAACATAAATCAGTAAAAAATATAATTTATATTAATAATATATATTTATATATATATTTATTAAATATATTGGTAGAAAGACGAATAACACCATTCATGGAGATGGTATGCCAAACATACATATGAAAACTGTTTTCATTTTTTGATGGATAGAATGAAAGAATGGTAAAAATTAAATCACCTTTATAGAATAATTTATATATAATATATATAATATATATTAATTAAATCTATAATTATTATTTACTATGTGAAATTGAAATGAAAAACTATTTATATCACTTTTTGGAATTGCTAGTTTACTCATACGCACATGTGGCATTATTATTTCCAAATAGATAGGATGGTAATTAGGTAGAAATGATAGTATATTTTCAGAGTTTTAAATATGTTTGAAATATCATATAAAAGCTTTATAACAACAAAATACCCATCCCAAAAAGTGAGTGATAATAAATGAATTATATTCTTATGTAGAGATTGTAAGTCTTACGTACACACAAGCGATACATTCACTTCACATTTGATGAAAAGGGGGTGAATAAAGGTGTTTTGTGAACATAATAATATTTTATTATATTTAGGATATATAATTTTTTATTTTATAAAGATTATGATTTATTTAAATGAGGTTAAATGATAATTTTATAGAACGTTATTGATTAAGGATATTACGGCTCCTTTGAAATAACTCCTCTTGTTATTCTATTTGGGATCCTAGTTATAGGATTTTTGGAGGATTAGAAATTATAAAATATTAATAAGTAATTTTATAATGGACATTGGGATGTTATCATTGAGATATATGTCTCACTAGGTGTGGTGAACTGAGGGGAAGACATTCCATTTTATAATTGAGGGGAGGGGGGCTCTTGAGATATTTTAAAATATGAAAATATAATGAAATAATTTTCTAGAGAAAATGACTCAGAAAGGATTATAATGTTTTTGATATTATAGTATGTGGTTCAAATATAAATAAAAAATAATTTTTAATAGGTTTAATTGTTTTTTGAAATCTTATACTCCGATTTAACCTCTTAGTTTACATGTTTTAAGATTTACCATAACAACATCCTTTTCACTCATTAAGAGTTATAATTTTAAATATATAGTAAAAAATTGCTCATTAATCTCTCAAGTATACCATTATTGACCATATATTATTCACCTTTTCCTATATTTTTATTTTTAGTATTTTTAAATAATTCTAAAAGTTATTGTTTTTTGATAAAATATCATAAATGTCACTTTTAACACTATTTATTTCATTTGACTAAAAATATATAAGAACAAATTTGGAAGTATTATATATTTCTTTAATAAAATAATCATATTTCATATTAATCAATAAATTTCATTTACCACTTTATCTCACATAATTTGTATTAATTATAATATTTTTTAAGTCATTAAATTTATTTTTTAGGAAGTGATTTAATACTAAATCAACATTGCATAAACATTTAAGGTAATTATAGAATTTATAGAATTAAAATTATAAAAATCCAATATGAAAAAAACATTTTCATCTCAAAATATATATTTATATTCAATCAAAACAAACTTATATGGTTTTATTTACATTTAAATGATATTTAAAAATAACAGAGTGAAATTATGTATCTTTCGTTTCTCTAAAACTTATATTTACCAATTTCATGGGAATTCTTAATTAAAAAAATAAAATTAATTAATAAGCTGATAGGGGTTTAAATAAAAACATCAAATAATAATTAAGATGAAAACTAATAGACTCATTAAATAGTTTTAACATATATTATCACAATTTACTTTTTAGAAAGGTCGTAAATTTAACCACGACTAGTGTTCATATTGAATAAAAGTAACCTATTTAAAAAATTTAAACCTCTTAATTAGAAATATGAAATAAATTTAGACAAATTCAATATCTATTTATTATTGAAATTATTTTAAAAACGAGGGTGCGAAATTTGATGAGAACCTATTTTTATAAAAATACATTTTTAGGCCTAAAACATAGTTTATTACTATCACTTTTATAAAAAAATATTGAATGAACGTTAATATTTTGAATATATAATATATTAATTTAATTAAAATATTTGATAAATTGTAATTATTTTAATTTAGTATGATTAAAAACTCGTCATAATCATAAAATGTTTTTTCCATCAAATGACTATTTACGTATAAAAAAATATTTTTATACGAAAATTAAACAAAAAATTGATTGCATTAAACATAATTGAATTAGTTAACATAAAAAATAATTAATTTTACTTTGAAACCAATTTAAAACTAAATCTAACTTTATTCATTCATTATCAGAAATAATATTTTCAATAAAAATTGAATTTTTCACAATTCAATGGAAAATCAACCATTTTACATAAAATCCATTAAATTATTATTAAGTTAATTTTGAAAAGATGATGTAAAAATTTTCGTTATTATTATGAAATAATATTGTCAGCAGTTTCAAATAAAATATTTTATAATAATATCCCATAAAAATTATTTTAGTATGAAATATATCTTTTAGGCATAACATAAAATTACCAAAAATTGATTGTATATTTCATAAGAATTGATCAATATATTTAAATTATATAAGATATTATTATATATCTCAAAAATTATTTAATATGATATATTAAAAAAAATTAATGGATAGGTTATAATAATTATATTTAAATAATAATAATTCATGGTTTAATTAATTTTGATTTTGCATTTCATATACACCATCGAACATGATGTTCTTCTTAAAAAATATCAGGGTGTTATAATTAGTATGAATTGCACTACCACTATGTGAAGAAAGATAAGTTAGAAAATGTATTGTGTGGAAAGTATAATAGAGATCTATCTATAGAGTGGATAGAGAAGGATCCAATGTTCATGGATTTAGTAAAGTCGGAAAAGAGTATTACCAATGAAGGGGAACATATTTATTTTTTCAAGTAACCACGCATCCATATTAACTAGTGCATATAAATAATTACGAAAAATATGATAATGGGGCTTAAATTATATTTAAATACATTAAAGAAAGGGTATTTTCCAACTTTATCTATGAACTTTGAATAATGAATTATGTAAAGACACTTAATGTACCTAATATACTTTAAGTGATGAGGGAATTGTTGGATGTAAATCATATAAATGAATTTATCTATAAAGCCTTATATCACCATGATGTATATGAATATATGTGATCATTTCTTATTGTAAATCATAAATAATGAAATTAGTGACTATTTGTAAATTTTATTAGTATAACAATATGTAAAATATGAGAGGATACTCCTATGAGTTGTAATGAAAGCCCACCATATAAATATGTTGAAGTGGTATAATATCAAAATGGAAATTTTGACTAAAATTCCTAATACAGTTAAAAAGAATGATGTTTTCTTGCTTCAATGTTGATCCCCTATCCATGTATACATAATTACTATAAATAAGGTAGGATATCCCCCATAAATTTACTACATTGATCTATATCAATGAATGTGTGAGACTCCACGTTCGACCATTGTTTTGTTTGTCTAATCAGGACTCTTATTTCAAATAAATGTTTTGAAGAAGTCTTCAAATGTATTTGAGTATAATGATACACTTGACAACTAATTACTACTATAAAAAATATGGGAACTATGAGATAACTATCTTAAAACTATAGGATATGATGAGTTCATGATCACATGACTTTAAAGTAACCTGGTATTAAGTCCAAACTCAATTGGAAATTTCATTAAAACATTAGATTCCATTCAAGTATAAAAATGGAACCTTATAAGGCCTTTTATGGGAAAATATGTCTTAAGGACTCATGATTTGATAACATTTGTGAAAAGAGTCTTATTGGTTTCAAAATCATTATACATATAACTAATAATGTGAAATTTATCTACAATCATATAATGATAGCACATAGTAGATATAAAATCAATTCTAATAATCTTAGGATGGACATTTAATTTCAAGTATGGTATCATGTGTTCTTAAATGTACATCCATTGAAGTGGGTTGTAAGGTTTTTAAAAATGGAAAATCTATGATCATGGTACTTTATCCCTTGTCAACATTTAGATATGTCTAGAGATGGGGAATGTTATTTGGAATTTCCTCCCAATTTCATTGATGATTTTATGCCTTTAATGTCTTAATGTAAACAATGTAAACTCATTAACTAGTACACATACTCACCACTGATGGAATAGAGTAAAAAATCGACTTTTTTATATAATGAATACCTTGTCCAAATTATGTACACTAGAGAGAACGTTTTATATAATATGAAAATAAGACTAGTGAATGAACAATTTACGAACCCAACGATGAAGGCTGAAACCTAGGAGGAATATGATGATATGATAATGAATTACAATTATTTTTATACATTTTTATATTTCCCCCAAATTTTAAGGATAAAATTATTTAAAGTGGGAGAATGTAAGACCTAAGAACCAATTAAGGTAATTTATTGGTAAATTATTAATATTCATAATAAAAAACATAAAAATAAAAGACAACTACATGACTAATAGTTAATAATTATTAATACATTACATTAATTAATATATAGTAATATAATTACACTCATATGTTTCAGAATAAAATAAGATGTACTAGAATAAGGGATTTAAAATTTTTGGCACCAAATATGTTTTTCAATATATATATTCTCATCATAATAACTTAATTTCATATAAATATAAATATAATTTCATAAAAAATCATTTAATTTTTAATGTGTATATCAAAATTAAGTAAAAAAATTCATTTTAAAAAAATGTTACTAGGTTAAATATTCCATTTCAATGTAAATTGATAATTTTTATAGAATTATATTTTTCAAAAACTTTTTATTTTTTATGAAAACATATTTAATTGATAAATTCTAAAAATTAATATAGTATAATGTTTATATTTATAAAAAAATTATTAATATTATTTAATTTTTTATATATGTGAAATAAGATTAAGAAAACATAATATTGAAAAATAATATTTTAGAAATATTTTTTTTATAATATATTAATTTTTTTAATTTAATAATTTATTATCTCATATTTATAAATTTTATTAAATTTAATTAGTTTATAATTTAGAATTTGCACAATAAGATTTGTTAAGTGGGATCATATTATAATTTTGGGAAATAATTAATTACAATAATGTTTGAACCTTTTTATTTTAATTAGAACAGTTTATGTTTATTTTTTCTATAATGAGATTATTGTTTTTTGATAGAATTTTAATTTTTAAGGAATTTTAAGGAAATTTGGGTAATTATTAAACATATGTTACCGTTAGATCAAATGACTCACTGCCCAATTGAGTCACCACAAAACATGAGTAACCACCAGAATGACTCACTATTAGACTGACTCATCTATAAACATTAGTATCTTCTAGATTGAGTCACCATTAGATACAAGTCTCCACTAGAAACAATTCACTACTAGAAGAGCTACGGTTTATTTTCATCCACCTTTTGAAATAAATGTTCCCAAAATAAATATTAATGAAATGTATACAAAGGGTTATATAGTTATTATTTCTTTTACCATTGCAGGTATAAATTAAATAAATGGTTAGATTTAGTATAGCAATCCTAAATATCTCAATTATTATTCATCCTTGGGTGCATATGGTGCATTATATTTTATAATACTACTTTAAGCATGGGAGATCAAGTTTTTAGGGAATTTTTGAATACTAAATAGATTATCACATGAGTACATGAATGTTTCATTCCAACTAAATTTAAACTCTAATGGAGTGTAACTAATTGAATATTAATATCCTCCCCTATATATTTAATATAGTGAACTGCATGATGCTCGGTTTTACTGCAAATTTCAAAGAAATTGTTGGAGCTACACACCAAGTAATATTTGAGGAATCTCTAGCATCTGTATCACTATAGACCAATCAAACCAATTTTAGATGTACAAATTGATGTTTATCATACTATACTGGTATCCAACCAGATATTATATTTATAGTGTGTTTTGTTCCCATTTTATATCAAACCCTAAATAATAAAATTTACACTCTATTAAAAGGATTATTAGATACATCAAATATATAACCCATTTAAGACTATTATATCCTAGAGGAAAATAATTTGACATAGTTAGTCATTCAAATATGGATTTTTGTGGTTGTATGTAATATAAAAAAATCACTTCTTGAACATGTCATCAATTTGGAAATTCTATAGTATCTTGGTGAGGTAAAAAGTAATATTCCATTTCACTGCCTACTGCTAAATATGAACACATAGTTCCATTGAGTTACTATGAACAAATTTTGTGAGAAAAATACACAGTACTAGATTGTGGATATCAATCTAGACATGTACCAATAAATCATGAAAACACAAGTGCATCCAGAAATTATAAGAATAATATGTCTCATTATAGGATGAAGCGTATTGATGTAGGATATCACATTTTGAGAGACTATTTTCAATATGGAAATATAACATTTGAATATAGAAGAAATTAACATCAAAATGCTGATATTTTTTTAAAACCATTGGATTCTGAAAGATTCAAATACATTAGACATGAATTGGGTATGATCAATTTTGGTAATTTTTTCGTCTTCAACAATTCACCATTGGCTAGAGATTATTGGAAAGTCATATTTGGAATATCACCATTAGTGAGTCACCATTAGTGATTCACCATTGGAACGTAACCAATATAGATTCATTACTGGTGAGTCACCTTTGGCTGGTCATGATTGGTGAGTCCAAGTTTGGAGAGACACCATTGGTGAGTCTGTATTGGTGAGTCACCATTGGGGAGTCATTGTTACTCAGTCACCATTACCGATTCACTGTTGGAAAAGTCACTAGTCTATATTTTTCCACCAGTCTCTATTTCATGCATTTCTTTAAATACAAATTATGGATATTAATTTTTTATTGGATTTAATAGTTTATTTTTTATTATAGTTTTTTTATTTTTTTCCCTAAATGATAAATTGGGATTAATGGCAAAATTTGATTCACTCTATGTTTCACTGTCTCCCTTTGAATTGAACCCTTTCACAATCCCTTTATCTCATAACCCTAACCCTTACTGTACCCTTGTTCAAACATTCATTTCACTGAAATGGTGTGACTCAAGAGACCTTAAATGTTGTCTCCTAATAAATCAAGGCCTATGAAGAAGTCTAAAAGAGAACCTAGCTATGATATTGTGGTGATAATGATGGATAGACTGGTTATCTAGAAATGGCAGGATTTTGTATCCTTTTTTGTTTCATGAATTTTAATAACATAAAAAGTTGAGTTTTGGAAAGAATAAATACTTTATTTATAGTGTGATAGATGCAAATGAGGTTGTCTTTTCTTCAAAATAATAGAAAAAATGCTTAAAAGATACTCATCGGGGTGTTTTTGAAGATTATCATTGTACAACACCTAGTGAAATTAAATATTTTTTATAATGATGAACTACTTGAAAAGACCATTAATATTACTCTATGAATTCATACATTATCTTAGATAGATTGAGAAAGAAAAATTATTTTTTTATTAAGTATTTTCTTTTTCCTAGAATATGGGACTTGAATACTATGAGATATCAGGATATACATCTTATATTCCTTATAATATGAGAAGATAAAATCCAAATTTTTAAATAACTCCAGGTTCATAGGATATAAATGTGTAAGTCATCTTTCAAAACCAATTCTCTCATTTACCCTAGTTTGATTTCATCCATGTTGAAAACCATGTATTTGATTGATGTGGAGGAGGAATATGACGTAAAATGGGGAGGATTCAACCTAACTAATATTATCTATAAAATGAAGATATTAAATAATAATCCTTGGATAAAGAATGACGTTAAAGAGAATGATAATATATGTGATGACTGTAATATGATTGATCATCAATCTAGACACAAAAACATAGTGGACCATGTCATGGAGCTAGATGATATTGGGAGTTACTCTATTGAGGAAGAAGAATAGTAGGTCATTAGATCTTTTGATGCCTATGTGGCTACCTCCATTGTGGATGGAAATGACCCTCAAATTCCAAGATCTTTTCCATGTCTTTTGGAAATGCTATTCCTCTAGTTTCTCTAACTACTAGATAATGTATATTAAGTGAAAGAGATGGGGAGGGGGGATAATAATGCCTCTGGAGATAAGAGGATCGGGATTTATTCTTCAAAAATATTAGAAGAAGTTGTAAAGGTTTAATATTATGATAATGTTAATGGAAAAGGAGGAAATAGAGATTATAATGCGGATAGTGATGGTGGAGGACATGATAATAATGATGATATTTCTATTGAGAGGACTCAATCACATCATCCTTCTCTTAGCACTTCAATTAGGTACATGGAGATACCTGATCTGGTCAGATCTATGTCCACAAAAAGATCAATTACAAGGAAACCTGTTGGTTATTCTACATGCTCTATAGTAGATACCAGAGTATCTGTTGAGGAGGAATAATCCCCTATTTTTGTTATTGTTGACCTTACTGATAAGACTTTTGAATGATTTTTTTTTGTTTCTCATGATTTGTCGGTGAAAATAAAAGTATATGATAAACATGGTTTGTAATATTTATAGGCCATGTATGTTGAGGAATTTATTAGAGAGAATAAAGATTCTCGAGGTTTTTCTATTTTGGAAAAGTATGAGGTATCATTTATGGTGGACCCTTCCCCTATTTCAAACTTATTGGGATATTTTATTCTGATTTAGATAGTGATAAATTTATTGAAGACCATATAATTACACCAAAGGATTGTGGACATATAGTCTTTATTGGTGTTGGTATATATTTTAAGGTATCTCTTATATAGGTTATTGATCAAGCTGGTGAGCTTTAATATTTTCATTAGATGTACCCACTAGATCTAGTACTAGAGAGGTTGTTGTGCCTAGTGATGAGAGAGTTGTTTCACCTCCACATGTTGCTAATATTTTTCCTTAGATGTAGTTTCTAGAGATGATTTAGAGTCATCTAGAGGGAGGATTATTTCAATCTTTAGTGTGATTTTAAGGTCTCAAAGACCTCCTATTACACAAATCAATGAAGTAGATTCCTAGAACATGTTTGATAAAGTTTTTTACCACATTCATCCAAAGATGTATTTTAATATTCAAGTTGTTTAGATTGAATAAAGGTGATTGGATGTGATATGAAGTCAATAAGATCTATTATTGAAGAGATGAGGAGCATCTTTGCAGCCTATCCGGATGCCTTTTTTAGAAGGATAAATACTTTGAAATCTATTTCTTCAACATCTAGTGCTCAAACTCCCATTAACTTAGGTTGATTCCTTGATGGTATGTTCTATAGTCTGAGAGGAACTCCAGGCGTTTTTTGGAGATGTTCATTCTTATTATCAGGAGGAATTGAGGCAGATTCATCAGTATGGTGAGAAAAAATATGAAATGGTAATAAATTGATTAAATTAAGCACTAGGTAATAGGTAAAACATCCCCAATTCCATTAAAAACTATATCTATTGGGTTTATAATAAGGAGAAAATTAATTATAATTTATAATTTTCCTAGAAACCCCAAGGATTCCACCATCCACTAGAGATTTTAATGAATCAGTTGACTATTTTAAGGTGTTGAACCCTCTTATGAGGTTATATATAAAGAAATATATATATTTATTGAGTGTTATAGAGTTATGAGGGACCATTATTATGGAATTTTTCAAACTTATAAAGCTGTGTAAGTATGTAGTGAATACTACTATGGTTTCTCCCAAGAATAATACCATGAAAACCATCACCTATGCTCGTCCTTCAAACTCTTTTCATTCTCAGTTACATAATTTTAGCATGTCTACATATGAAGCTACAATGTTTCTCATACCTATTGTGATATGAGATATTCTTACAGCTACCACATCCCAATACAGCTCAACCTATGTGCCTCCTATATTAGGAAAGGGAAAGGTACATTTTAATAATACCTCCCATGTTAGGAGTGACTCTATTTAAGATTATTGTTTGATAGGGACTTCATTTTATTGTTATCTTGTATCTTATTATTATTGTAATATGATGATTTTTCCTCACTAAAATAACAGTATATTATTATTAATAACTTTTCGTTTACTGTTTTTGGGTTTAACATTTTGATATTACTAAGAGGTGGAGAATAATTATTTCATTTACCTTGTTATAATACTCTTTAATATGGTTTATCTTACCTTTCTAATAAGTTACCTATGATTGTGAATTTACCTTTCATAACTCTCCTTTGATTCCTAGAATATTTTGTAATTTTCTTTTAATTAAATTATTATTCTAATGTTATTTAATTAACCATTTATATCCTTAGTTACATATATCCTTGATACCTTATTTCTATATCTCACTTCTAACATTTGAGATTTTAATTATACTGTTTTCCATTAAATTTATCTACGAATAAAAAAGATTATTTTTTCTTTATAAATATTATATGATTTGTGACCTTAAAAAAGGGGGAGATTATTGGAACCTACTTATTTTAATACTCACAAATCATGTTTATTATTTTTATAAAGAGACTATTTTATTATGATAGAATATTATTTCGTAATTGAGTTCGATGAAAATTTGGAATAGTAATAGACAATAGTGATCGTTAGTTCAAATGACTCACAAATAGATTTAGTCATGGGAAAACATGAGTCACCATTAAATTGACTCATCGCCAAAACAGAATCATCAATATAATGAGTCACTTCATGTTATGATTACTCTCAACAAATGAGTCACTGTTAGAAGAGCTACCATCTTTATTCAACCTACTTTTGAATTAGATATTGTTAATTACTATATCAATGAAATTAATTCAGAGGGTAATTTTATGATTATTTTATTTACAATTTCAAGGATGCATTAAATATAATATCAGATTATGTATGAGGATATATAAGATCTTGATGATTATTTAGTAATGGATTCTTGTAGTGATCTATATTTCAGAATATTGCCTCGTGCATAGGTGATCAAGGTGTGAGATAATCTATGAATACTGAAATAATCGTCCAATGAGAATTTACATGATGCATACCCACAAAATTTCAACTCTGAAATAGTTGAAATCATTGAAGTTAAAGATCATTTCATACACATAGAATTAAGAGAACTACATGAATCCTTATTTTACTATAACGTTTAGAGAAATTATTTGAATTCCTTACTAAGAAACATTCAAGGAAACTTGATAATCTAAATCTCTATAAACTAACTAGAATTACCTTTTCTATAATGTTATTATATAAATCTCTATTCTGGGTTTTTTACATTCAATAAATGTGTTTTATTCTCTATTATTAATGCACACTGACTCCAACAATAGAACTAGATAATTCTAGATATGATTTATATTTTTCTATATCTTTATACCCATGGTATTTGTGGAAGAGGTCCATGTGTGTTATGTGTTGTTTTATTTCCCACATATAAATTTTGAAGGGGATTTGTGCCTATTAAAGTGAGCTATTGTGTGTTTTCCAGATCCCGGTGTTGGATCAGATTATGTTTATATAACCATCTAAGTTTTGGGTGATTTATAGATGTGGGGGTTTATGTGTTAGCTTTAAATTGAACCCCTTATTTACTTTATTGTGATTTTTTTTACATTATTCATTTTATGGATTTCCATTATATTTAGTTATATTATGAAAATAAAACTGGTACATTGATAGTTAGTCTCAACAAGTGATTATATCTATATATGTTTAAGCAAATTGATTTCAAATGTAAATGTATTTCTTCATATTGTTTTAACTGAGCCTTAATCAATATTTGAGAAATATTTTAAAAGATCAAAATTATATTAAAATATTGTTCTGATTAAATTGGAAAATTATTTTAATTGGCGGAAATTATTTGAACTCGTTCTTAAATAAATTTTTTATTTGGAATTGAATTAACTACACTTGATTTACTCACTCTAACCAACACATTGAAAATAATTTAACAAGAAAATATGTGGTCAAAAGAGTTAATCTGTAAAAGATCATTTCTTAAACATACATTATATTATTAACTTATATAATAATTTTCTTTTTTTGGTAATTAATACACACACATATCACCAAAATCCACATTCATAACATATCTAACCATTATGTGATACCACCTTTACCCCATACGTAACATATGTTTCAAACAAAATGGCTACATTTTCAGCTATAATAGTAGATAAAATCAACCCATTCTATTACCCCTCCTCACAAAAAATAATTTGAGAAAATTTTATATCTTAATATCCCCATAATAATTTTGTATAATAATTTTATATGGTTATAATGTGGTTTTTTTGTCATCGAGAATATACATTGGGAGTAAGTGTTCACAATTCTCCTATTTCCTTTATAATTTTTTTTTAATTTTTATAATTTCTTTTGAAAATATTTTCCCCATTCAATAATTGTTATTATTAAATGTTATTATCACACATTTAATATATATTAGTGATATAATACTTATTAGAGTTAATTTTATCCTTTTCATATGCTTTTAATATATTAATGTAAGGGTTACTAATATATTCTCTTCCGTTATATTTGTAGTCTTTCAATTTCCATTTACTTTCATATAGAAATGTTATTATGTTTTACTACATTAAATTATATATCATGTATTAAATTAGGTATTTATACAACCTTATTTTTCCATTGTAATGATCAAATAGTAAAATTGTGTGAAAATAAAGAGTGTGTGGAATCTTAGAAATTTTATCCAAATATTGATAAATAAAAATGGATGAAGTATTTGAAATATATTAAATATGGGGTAATAACACATAAAATGATTCTTGGGTATTAACATGAAATTCAACTGGTTTAGAACATGTGGGACTAATTGGAAACATGGTTTGACAATCCAAGTGGACGCGATTTGGATGAATAAGGAGATCGCTACAAACAATAATAAAGGATTATATGCTATTGATATTCATACTCCAGAAATGAATTTTTTACTAATTCCTTTCTATCATTCTTTTGATAAGGGATTTAATTATTAAATTATGAATATAATGTTATTTATAGTTTGATTATGGTATATTCACCTAGATATACTCATTGATCAATTCTCTAGAGAGTGTATTGATATCCCCTATGATTGTCGTCCCAATATGTGTATTGGTGATTAATAAAAAAACATTCATCATGTATTGTATATTTATTCATTTTAACATATGATAAATTGATTATACATATTAAGTATCTTATGGGGCCTAGAAAGATATATCTATTGAAGGCATAATTGATTCTAATGAAACAAACTTGTTTGGTTAATTTTTATGCCTTGTAATTTTTAGAATAACTTCTTTAAATGGGTCCTTGATGGTAATAATAAAATTTATTGAATTTATTATATTACCATTATGAAATAAAACACCATTTCAATTTGATAATTTATACTTTTTTAATATCTATGAGCTAATTTTATGATCACATGATTAGTTACTAATATCTATAAATTTATATTTTATATAAACTATTTTTTAAACAATTTTCATGAAATTAATTTGTATAATTGATTTCATATTTAATTATTTATGATTATATTATACTCTACACCATATTGAGTGTATGATATCACACCTTAATATTGGTTTTCATTTTCTAGGAAACCATGAAGATTACAACACATGATGTAATGAATTTCTAAGAGAAAAAATATTGATTTCTTATATTTGAATGGTGTATCATAAAATTTATGTATAATTTAATGTTAAATTATGTATCTTATTACCCAATCCTACTAAACATTTGGGTTTTGTGTATTATGATTTATATATTATGTATTATGTATCTGTGTAATAAAATAAACAATGACACTAGGTAAATATAGACTCATGGTTTCTTGTTAACATAAGGTGGGTGTGGAGAGTTGAGGTAACCATTTTGATGATCTGGTTGGTTACCAATCAGATATAATGGATTGATTAATATACATAGTATGTGGATTATAAATTCAAATCCATATAATATATAAGAATACAAGAATTCCTATGAAGGGTGACCCTTTGTTTTCACTCAATGAGTGATCTATGTTTTTGTTGGCCATGATTCTAGAGAATGGATTAAGGTGTTTCAGAGTGAATTAATGATCAGCATAGTGGTGTTTATAGGTATTGTAGAAAAAACCCCAGTTATTAGTTTATATTGGATCCATTTAGTTGCTAAATGAAATATCTCATTCCTGAACAATAATATGTCAAATGTATAATAAACTCTTAAAATATGGGATTTTGATTCACAATGTGGAATGGGTCTTTATGAAATTATAACCTTGGATGTTGATTAGATTTTGTGATGTAACATAATAATGGAATTTTACTATTTTAAAAAAGAAATTTGTGTTCACAATATTTAGGTGAATTATTAGAAACTATGATTAGATTATTTATAATTTTATCTAATGAGAGGGATTGTTCTCATAATCAATCAATAGTGGTGGCTCCATAGTCATTACCTATAATAAAGGGGACAACAATAGTGATGTTTAAATTTTGTTCCTATGTGATGGGATGTTCTTAGGTGATATAACTAATGGGGTTTGATGTAGGTGGAGAGTACATCTCCCATTTTCTCTAGTGAATAACAATCTTTAAATTTTGTTCATATTAAATATCTGGGTAGACATCCTTAGTTGATACCCCATTAGTGAAGCATGACATTAAGTTTATTTTGTCCAGTGTATCATTATGGGTGTTCCGATCATTTGGAAACACTATCTATGTGTTTAAAAATAATATTTTCTAATGCATTTATGTATTTATTCTACAAAGAAAGTGTGATTTTAAAGCCTTAGGCCCTGAGAGATGGGTTATCTCAATGAAAAAAATTTCTATTTTGGATTTTGAAAGATTATGATAGTAGATGTACAATATTATATCATTGTGAGTTTTATATTTTTATATAAATTATAGATATTAAATATCATGAAAGTGCCCGAGCAATTTAAAAAATATATCTCCAAAAGAGGGATTCAACTTGTAGGAGGTCAAGATATGGATGGAGGATTCATACATATATTTATAAACAACATGTAAATAAGGATTAGTTTAATCTCAAATTATGAAATAACAACATTGGTGTATGTTCTACGCTGGCATTAGATTTTAGAGAAATTTCAATGGACCTAGAGGATCATGTTACCTTGATACTCTTTTAGTGTAAGTGTGAAATCATTATGAATCACCATGTGGAGGGGTGAAACATAGATGATTTTTTTTATCATGAAACAATAGTATAGATTGATCCTAAAGCTTTCAATTAAGGTTCCTACACTTGGCATAAGATTACACACAACCATTTTGATGTGGTTATTTATGGTGTGTGGTTTTTATTCATTCTTTGTCAGGGAAAGATCATCTAATTGGAAAGTTTTTGGTTATAATTTATTAAAAAGGCTAACATAATATAATTAATTTTAGCAATTAAGTCATAATTTGAGATATGATAGAGATGATATATTTCCACATAAAGAGTATTTTCACCACCTAGGTGGTTCAATACTGAGTCCTTAATAATATTAAGTCTATGTTGGTGAAAAACGTCCATGCGATGGTTGTAATTTTCCAATTGGGAATGTTTTTCATTCTTATAACATTGTTAATTTTGTCCCAAATAAAAATGGGTTTTTTGTAGAGAGGATGTAGAGAACTATAATTTTCCAATTTGGATGTATGTTGGTTTTGATTTATTTTATTTGGAGTCCTCTATATAATTAAAACAATATATTTATCCTAATATATTTCTTAAAAATGGATGGATTTATTGACAATGGGGTGTGGAATTTACACAGAAACTATAGTGCCATTGAATTTTTAGCTGGAGACAAACTCAATTAAAATTTTTGATTTATAAAAATATTGTTGATCCACTATGTCTTCATTACCTAAAATTATTATTCATTATCCAAATGAGTTTTCAAATGGTAAAACTAATTCATTAATTTATTATAGAGTTCTGGGTTTTTCATGGGGTCAGTCTTAGTTTCATACACACCAGATCCCCATTCATTTTCTATATAGGCTGGATTAATTAATTAACTAAATAATTAACATAAATATTATAGGTTACCCTAGTGGTATCCTATATAACTTATATTTGCTGATATCATCGTGGGTTACTCATTCTTTCCATTAGCAAGAACCATATATGCAGAGTGAGATATTGGAAGCCAAATAATGAGAAGATTTCATGAAATTGAAGAAATGAACAAGGAAATAACAGCTTGTTGATTAAATAAATCCACCATATACGATGATATTTACTTTTTTAGGTTTTCCTATTATTTATATGTTTAAAATCAAAATATATTTTTAATGATATCAAATAATATTGATTTTTTCCTGAGGTTATACTATTTTCTACCCTTCAATAATTTCTGTTACACTTGTTGATTTTTTGTTCTCAAATTCTATAAATCATTGGAATAGAATAATTTTGGATAGATGGATCAATCACTATATTTTTAATTGAGATTTTTCATTTTTTTTAATGGTTGAAGAATGTTAAATGTAAATATTCTCTCCCACTCTTTCACCCCCTCGCTTATAATCTCTCTATCCCTATCGACATATCGTTGATCTATATCTCTCCCTCTCTGTCTTTTTATCACTCCCCTATGTTTATGATAATATTCCAACCATTTTTATAGCCTTCAATAGTGAGGACCAATGCAACGTTGGCCGACATTGGAGGGACAATGTGGTGAAAGTGTATAAAGAGAGGGGATGGTGGAGGCTTGCATGAGTAATGATATAACATGATGGTTGGTGTGAGAAATGTTTTTGTATGATTGTAGGAGTTTCTAAACTATTTGAGAATGTGACACTCATGGAGGATAGAAGATATAAAAATGCCACATATGAATCTGGTTAGTGTGGACTAGGGTAAGTGATAGTTATAAGGATTTTATATATGTAAATAATGTGATAAAAAAGAAAGTGTTTAGTGGTTTGGGAATAGAACACTATGGAATGATGTGGTATATGAGGTTTATTTATTTCTCAATCCCCAGCTAGGTTAGGCTAATTATTCTAGGTTGGGAATACCTCGATTAGACTTGGGGTTGGATATTTCATGCATGAAAAAAAAAGCAATGCATGTATACACGACACACCTATATGATGCACTACATATTGGTTTCCAGATGCCCATCAAGAACATATACAACAAAACCAACACATCATGATTTGTTCTCATAGAGTATCATATGGAGCCTGTCTTCTGTTAGGGTTGCAGGGTGTTTTCTTTGATATACTAACCATGTGTATGATATGGGGAAATATATACCCCACTGTTAGTTTTTATCCATGAAACCCCCAATGGTGTTCACATTTTAGAAATTTCAAGTTTTTTATGATGTAATATGAGATGATATATGATTTTGATATCTAGGGAAAACATTAATTCCCAATTGTATTGTAAAAAAGTTCTCATCACTTATATTGGGTTTGACATTCCCCCCACATGCATGTTGTTTGGTATCATCAATATTCATATTGGATTATTGATAGGGTCATCAATTTTCCCAATATACCTATGGAGATAGAACCACTAGATCTTCATAAAAGTATATACCAACATTCCTCCTTGTAATATGGTTCTAGGATCATATATCTATAGATTTTTATAGATATGGTGATTTTTACACCTGATACACCTTGGGAACATGATTCTCAATCTCATCCAACTGGTATGGTTAATTATTCCATCATTAACCCAACCTATAATACCCTTTATCATTATTTTATTCTCACTCTAATGAGGTGTGTTTTAGTGAGTTAAAGATTTTATTATTTGATTTTAGTGAGGTGGAAAGTTATTTTATTACATGAGTGGTTATTATAGAAGGTTTTTCTATTCTCATGAAAAATAAATATTTATAGTAATGAGTGGTTTACATATGGGGTTCTATATCAGTGAAACATGTATGGGGGGATATATAGTGTGATATTTCAATTATTTCCATGCTTACATAAGTCAATAGTGGGTACCACATCTTTGATTCCCAATAATGATGTGTAATTTAGAGAGGTGAGAAAATTGTGTATTTAGAGTATTGTGACTATTCATGTAGACCATTTGTTTCCTTTGATATGAGATATATTGATATATGTGTACTTTAGTATACATGGATGTTTTTTCACTCTACGTATCCTAAGTTTATCACATGAATTAGATCACCATGGGCTGGAGATGAGATGAATGGTATCTCTTAGTGTTCTATAAAATTTATGTTATATAGAATTTATGGATTATATTTTCTTATACTAATCCTTCACACTCTGTCATATCTAGATTTTTGTGTTGATTGTTTTTCATTTGTTTATTTTGAGGATTCCTACGATGGATTTTCATAATCATCAATAAACATTCCTTATGTCTACATGTTTTGTGTCTATAAAGACAAAATACAGTTTCAGAGATGGTATTGGTTGATATTTAGTAAGTGTGTCTTATCAGGAGTTGACTAGTGATGATGTGTTGTGAAAAGTGAGAGGGCATTGAGGTCTAGGATGATAGAATTGACCACTGTAGTTAGGGATTACAGTAGGAGTACATGCGATGAAGTGGTGATTTCTGGTGTCCTTTACCTATCATATTCATTTATTTATCTTATGTAAAGATCCTTTGTATCCATCCATGGGGTTTTGTACATGTATTTTTATCTCAATCATCAGTTTTATACACTTCATTTATTCATATCAATATATTAACAGTGTTATTTCTTATTTTTTTCTTTTTATATATGTCCATTTTATAATTTATTATTGATTAATGCCTCTCATACTGTGTGATATACTCACTCATTAAAGGCAACCATCCTATGGACAATTGGAAGATAGATTGAGGTGATAATCATTGATTGATACAAGCCCAGTCAGGTTTCAAGTGTGTTGGGTATTATAACTCTTATGGATATAAAAATTATGACCCTAATCATAGGATGATGGTGGTTACTACATTTCAGAGCTTTAACTACCATAACTAGCTAGGGTCATGAGTTGGAAAATTCAACTGTTGAAACCTGAAAATTTTGGTCCTCTATAAAAAAGGGAATATTTTGTATCAAAAAACCACAAAGAATAAATCATACCTCACCCTAATGAAATATAAAAACCCATATAGATTAGTTATATTAGGTTCTATAAGACCTCATAATTCATACCCATTAATTATTAGATATTACATTGAAAATTATTACCAAGATAACCCTATAATGAACTTATTTGTATAGCCAAGTTTTCATAGGATTCATTGAATTAGGAATATGTTATTGGGATACTTCCAACTTATAACCACATCAGTGATCCCAATCTCCCACAATATGGCCACTCACATATCTTAAGGATTATAAAGTGTATCACCCATAAGGTCATGTGTCTCTTTGAGAGATTTTCGTAAATTATATTTTTACTCAATGTACTCAAAAATTCAAATTATCACAATATTACTCTTATGTATATGAATATAAATATATACCAATACTAAATAAATTTATGAATGTATTGAGGTATTAGAACAATAATAATTTCAATTGGTACATAAAGGTATCCTATAAATTGTTTAGGTAATAAGATACATAATATTTAGATACATCCCATTACTAATTCAAAATGTAATACATGGAATATCCCCTATAATTAATTGATCTGGATGATAAATAGAACATATATAGAGAAGTATAAAAAAAATTCAACTAATCAATATGTTTTTCGATGAGTTAAAATGGTGGATAATTATGGATCATAACATGATTATATATCTATTTTTAATAGAATTAATGGATATAATCACCAATATTTGTTAAAAAAAGAGTGTACCAAAATCAGATGACATTTGATAAATAAAACCCTTTAACTTAATTTTATTTAAATGGACCTTTATCTCTCCTAAATCTATAAATTACAACCTATATATTGGTATTAATATAGTAATCATACCTAGAACCAAATCAATAATAAGCAAGACTCTCCTCTCAGGATTCAATCTATATAAGTTCTTAGAAATTTCATTTTGATACATTAGTATAATGAATGGAAAAAACTATTCCTTTTATCCTCATTAGTCCCCTATACATCTTTTGAAAACTAAATGTGATCATAAAAAACCACCTATCATCATGTTTTATTAAAATTAAATATAAATCAAAATCCCAAATAAATGTATAGAAATCACCTACTAGATAAATATAGGATACTCATTTCTGATACAAATCATTGAGTTTATTTTTATTTTTTATCCAATCCATACTAGGTATCGCAAAAAAGTTTTGAAAGTCCCAAATAAATATCTATAATACCCATAAAATTCACCATTGTGACACATCATATACATTAATGAATACCCTTGGCTTATTTCAATTGGGAGCTTTGATGGTCATAATCCACTATTGGCACTCCAATATAACACTCATAATATTGAATAACTCAGTACACAAAAATATTTCATCATGGATAAATATAATAATAATAATCTATATGTTGATTATTCTAGGATAACACATTATATTTTTCAATTTTCCCTCTACACTATTAGCTAGAATATTATTAATAGTAAATATATGTCCTAAAATTTTACATATGTCACAAAATTTTAATATCTTACTATCCAATGGAATACCACCTACTGTCATTATGACCATATGAACCATGTCTACCACTATATACCTTAGATTATATAATTCAGTTAAGAGGCAATATCCATGATGATGTTCCTGACCTTTGACTTTGTCAAACGTCTAATATACTATTAGATCTAGGAATATATCTAAATTAATATTCAAGATAACCCAACTAATTAGAAAAATGGATCTCCCTTGGCGGATATTCAATATTAGATTGAATGTGTCTAATTCATTTTTAATTTAAAGGCTTGGGAAAGGCCTTTGATCATGGGTGAATAAAAAACCCTGTAATACGTAATCCCTAACTACAACCTCTCAATCCTGATATATTATTCATTAGTTTCCTGCTATAAGAGGAAATATTCCTAGAAGGAAAAAGGGAAATTTGTTATCCTAAAAATCTACCATATAACATTTTTCTTCTATAATATGGTTATATTTAACCATATCATAAGATTATGTGAAGAAAAATAGATTAAAAAATACTCATATGTTGTTCCATATCCCATCATTGATGAGTATAACTATATACATCTCATCACTTACTAAAATAGGGTTGAAATGATGTAACTCTATAAAATATGATATACAAGCCATCTCAAAAACACTAAATAGTGTAATATGTATAAAATAATGATATTATTCAATTATTTATTTCTTATAGAAAAAATTCTATATGAAATGAACCAAGACATACATTTTTGGATAACCCATTATTCTAAATCATAAGGATGTATTCATCCCAATGAATCTTGGCCAATCCATGTAATATATAAGTGTCTTAATTATACATTTTCGTACATGTGGACAAAAAATACTAAATAATTTGAAAATTTTACCTAATATTAGACTATATTCCCCACATTATAGCATCGTTATGGAAGAGGTGTGGTTGTAACATGAAACACCACATATTTTCACTCTATTATTATGTTGAATAACTTGTTTTGAATTTAAAAATCATATCAAAAAGAGAAATATGTTTTTAGTTTATAACATTACAACACATATATAAATTAACATTAATAGAAAAATAAAACAAAATAATTGATAATTACTTATATTACATGTGGTATAAATAAAAAAGTAAATAAAAAAGTGTATGTGAATGTATTTTCCATCCCTATGTTCTACATATAAGATCGTATCGATGATTGAAACTATGTGATGATGGAAAAATATAACAAATATTTTATACATTTTATGAAATGTCTGGTTAAGTATGATGAATAAATGTTTGGACACATATAATCTCTTATATAGTAGTTTAAAATGGATATATTACCATAATATATTTTTTTGACATATAGTCATCAGATATATTTTTATTAGATATATGAGTATTAGACATATAATAAATAGACATATTATAGTTGTATATATGAATTTAATTGCTATATTGAAATTATGGTAATAAAATTGTAACCCATATTAGAAATGAATATTGGTTTAAAACACTTATATTTAATATGTTTATAGAATACTCAACATCCATTAAATAACTATGAAATGATAAAAACTTAGATATGAGTTTTTATTACACAATAAGTTATTTTTCCTAACTATTATTCATGTATATTTAATATATTATATTTTGATATCTTAAAATTAAATTTGATAAAATGTATTTTATATTTTGAAATAGGATATTGATGTAATGTAAGAGGTAAAATTTTATTTTGAGTGAAACATTATGTTATAAGGTTTAATGAGGAATTTTGTTTGTAAATATTAAAAATGGTTGAAAACCATATAATGTAATTTTAATGTATTAAAATAATAAAATAAAATATATGAATAAATAATAAAATTTTATTCAACCAAGGATTTGTCAACTTTTGGAACAAATTCTATGTCAAAACGATGTTTTATGACTATTACATAATGTGAAATTTAAAATATTCCACACCTAATAATATACTAAAAGACCATAAATTAACACATTCAGACTAAAAATTCCAATTTTTTTTCTTACATAATCATGATATAAATTTATTAATATTTTCCCCCTCTCATGTTTATGAACTTCTGTTAACAAAAAGAAAATTGAATCTTTCATTGCGACGAAAGTATTTGAGAGAAATTAATTCTTCATCAACGTATATAACTAGATATTTTCCATCTCTTTCAATTATTTTATTCTCTACAATATCCATTTTTTTTAAATAATCTAAAATTTTGTTATTAACATCATTTCACCCCACGTAAAATGGATTGAAAATAATATAACATTAATCTGAGTCACTTATACATATAACTTGATTTATTGAAGTCGATTCGACCACCGATGTGAATGACGTCATACTATCATCAAAATATAACATATTCTTGATTATATGAAAAACAAATTAGAATATATGTTAATTATTAGAAACTTATCTTACTAATATTTTTCAAAAATGTTAGAATCCAAATTAATGGTTATTTTAAAATAACTCATTGTTATTGGTAAAGCTTTATGAAATGAGAACCTTTTAAATATCAACAATGAAAATCACATCTATACCTTAAATGAAATAAACACGGAATTTAAAAAATAAATTTTAAATTATGATTCTATTTCTATGGATATTATATTAAATATATACATATTAAAAATTATAAATGACTTAAAACTCTATACTAAAGCTAATTAAAAACAATCTTAACTATTAACATCAATTTTTAAAAATAAACTATAACTAACAAATATATATATATTATTAATTAGTTTTTATATTATAATATTAAAAAATATAGTTCATTTGAAGAAAAATAAAAAATATGTGATTAGGATGACAATATGTATTATATAGTGAGAAATTTTATGCTTGAGGAAGTCATAAGTAAATGTAACAGAATGTTTATTTTCAATCTTAATGGTTTTAAACTTTACTATCATTTTAATTTCTCTTTTGGATATTCATTTATTTATACTAGATCATTTCCACCAATTCTATAATTTATTATTATAACTTTTCAACTGTTTTGATTTATTCACAATGGTGGGAAATAAATATATGACTCTCCATTACTTAAAACATTTTTTCACATTGTCAATTTCCCTAATTGAGTTTTTCTATCTTCTTTATAATGTATCCATACAGGGTTTACATATTCATTGGTTATTTAAAAGGTTTTAATTTCTTTTATTCTTCAATTTGAAACCATTTTCCAAAATTACATTGTTTTAAGGTAGTAATGTAAAAAAGGAAAATAAATCTCTATTTTTCCTCAATTTATTATCTTCATATAATAATTTTATATCTATGTTCATACACACATATGTTTTAAACCAATTATGTTTCCTAATTTATCACATGGAATATACAATCATGTAATCATCAAACTTATTCTTCTAAATTATTTATCATTACTTCTTGTGACAATTATTATAAAACCCATTTGAATTTCGTATGTTAATTATAATATATCATAAAGGATTATTTTTATTGTGAGGTGACACACATATTTTCTATTTATCATCATGTAATAGGTTGGAAATTTATTATATAGACAACCAATTTATTTTAAAAATAATAAATATTAAGAAATTATATGTTTTGTTTCATGGGAAGTTATCTTAGTCTATTATATTATTTTAAATGTTTGTCCACTATGTTATAATGGTCAATGAAGAGAGAGTTAACAAAAGTTTTTATTTCATATTAAAATATTTTGTGCCAAATTTTTATGTTAATCCAAAAATTTAATTTTTTATTAATGACATATTCAATGGTTCTTTTTCTGTTGGGTGTGAATTGAGGGTTATGTTCTCATAAGACAATGTTCATATTTTACATAATCATTTATTTTTTTCATTTTGATATTACTCAATACATATGTCTTATGTTTTAAACACTAAAAATATACAAAGGTTTCAATTTTATTCCATTTTCCATTCCCGATGTAATTATGAATAATATTATATATTATTTTCCTGTATTGGAGTCATATATGATGACTTTTATGACGAAAAGTGAACTACATATAAACTGAAATATTTATGTTGGTAATATTCAAATACACAAAACCTTAAAGTTAAGGTGTTGTGATTAATTTGTTATGTGTAATTTATAATAAAGTAAACTTATGAATTATGTATGTGTGTCATTGTTGGGTGGATTCCTAAAATATATAACTATTATCTATAACCTATTATTAATTTATCACCCATCTAAACTTTATAGGGCATCAATTGGCTCAATCCAAGAAAAGTCACTATGAGTTGATAATAAATTAGAGGATCTCATACATCCATAGGTGGAGGATGCTCACTTTGAAACTGTTTATTCCTTTCTAGAATATATCATGGAGGAATATATATGAAATAAAAAATTCAAAATTTCAACTTTTCCAACACAATTATTGATATCACTTTTCAGAAAAATAAATAACAAAAATAATGGATGTCTACTTATATATAAATAATAATCATGTAAGAGGACCATATTAGTCAGAGATTCCCCATTACCAAACTATCCACTCACATGGTTTGGTATATAATTCTTTCAGATTATCCATTATCAATTTGTAGTAATTTTTAAATTTAATAACACTATTTTATGTTTATAAATAGCCTAAAACATAATTATGGGAGAATGGATAATAGTTTTTAGAATATCATAAACCATAAATTGAAAAGTTATTTACTGATTAAATGAAAAGTTATAAAAGTTTTAAAAGATGAAATGGGATACAATACCAGTCATAATTTGACATAAAATCAGTGGGATGTGAATCAAACCAATTAATCTCCATATGAACTCATGTGTTAGGAAGACCATCCACCACAATATTTTCCTACCAGTAGACATGAATTAAAATAAAGTTGAGTCTCATTATGGAATCCATAAAATCCCAAAATTTATTTTTTAGAGGCTTAGATAGGTCAAATGTACGATTTCTTGAAGCCTATACAAGAATAAAAGAATCACTTTCCACCCAAATATTGTTCCAGCATTTCAATTTTTAGAGACTGATAGCATGAATGATTCCACACGTCTCCAATTCAAGTGAGGTATCCACTTTATATGAACTATAACAACATCCAATTTTATTTTCATTATAATATTTAATGAACACACCATACCTTGAAGGGTTCAGGTTTATTTTTAAGGCACCGTCCTTAGGTAATATGATCCTATTTGGATGTGGGGGTTTCCAAAAAACCTTGACTATTTTTATGGTCGATTTATAAATTCCAAAGACACCCATTTTTGGAAAAATAAATAATTCGTGAACACTGTTATGATAATATTCCATATACACTACATTCAACACCTTAACTGTGACAAGAACCCTCTATAAAACTAATAATGAGAAAAGATCCATTCTATTTTGTACCAGGGTATCACGACCAAGATAGAGAGAGCTAAACAGTTTTTCCATTTCAACATACAATATGTTTTGATGTTGGAGGGAGAGATCACAGTTCATGAATAACTAAAAAATAGATTTTTGGGTAGTTGAGTCATGATCCATAGATACCAAAGAGGTTAAATAAGTCATTATATAAAGGATAAAAGTCACAAAAACAAGAAGGATATTATCTGCATCTTCTCTATACTGATTTTAAAAACCACACCTAGAGTAATGGTAAATCCCAAATAATTTCAAGACACAATCAGTTGGTAACCTATTGTGTGCCAAATTCCAAAAGTGGGATAGTTGATAGGGACTAATCAATAAATATTTAAAATTAGTTTATTAATCAAATAGATTTATATTCATGTCATGTGTAACTATATTATAATTATCAATTAGTAAAATAATCATCTTTCCACCCTGTGTATGGTTTCAAATATATAATGATAATTTACACAACATATTGCTTAAAATCAAAACCCATAAAGGCAGAAAAAACCAATAATGAAAATAAAGTTCCATAGTATCTTGGACATGTAGATATATGTGTCAGATAAGAATATAAATTAGATATAAATAATGTTTTAAAATACCCGAAATATTATTATCATGTCTCAAAAGTAAAAAAAATAAAACAAGACATTGATACAACTTTGTAATTTCCTAAAACAATTTAGTGATCAGTAACCCAATACTTGTATTTATATGCCCTAAAGGGAACCTCAAATTATTTCAAATGTGGTAGACTAGTGGTCAAGGATAAACAATAATATGAGTAGATTACAAAATTTATTAGATAAATATAAAAATGTAAAATAATGTAAAACTTTCATCTATAATATGATCACATAATGACCAAATTATGGTTATGCACCAACCCTAACAATATATTAAATTATATTACAAAATTCAATCTCATGAAAATATCATACCGGTGATATAAAATATATAGGATCACCTGATGATCATCTATATACAAGGTATAATAAAAATTACTAAATAATGGTGACATAAACAAAATTGGGTCTAATTGATTGTCTACATCAGTCTCCTGACAACTCCTATATATCTTTTACTGATCTAATGATCACTACTCTCTTTCATTGTGTATATCATGAACAATCAATCTTAATTACCTTTGGGTTGACTATAAGTGGTGTGATCTATATATGTAGTAGGTCACTACCATAAGTGTCCCTAAAAAATCTAGTATATAAGGGTGAAAGTATAATTAGATACAAAATCATTTTAAAAATAAAAAAACTATCACATCAAATTTGATAATTAGAATACCTATCCTTTTTAGTTATTTCCCCTATGTGGGATTGGTTTTGGGTATAATATAATAAAGGTTATCCATCTGATATCCTTTAACTTATAATGTTATCTATCAATGTTGTGAATATTTTTTGTTAAAAAAAACATTTCACTTCAAAATTACGATTCTATAAAACTAACCCACTGATAATCTTTAAAAATAAATAAGAATGTTAACATATGTTCCATGCATGGAAAAATCTCTTATGATGTTGGTTTATAGATTTGGTGTTATTTTTTTGGTTGAAAATACGGTTATAAATGGTCTAATGTATTATCAAATGTGGGGTTGAAGATGGTGGGAAATCCCCTCATGATAATGTTTTAGAGATTTTTGATATTTCATCATAAGTATACTTTTTGGATTATGAGATCCCGTACATATATAATGAGGTTATGAATGTAGAATGACGAATAATTTTCGATGATTGAGGGACAAGAGATTAAGAACATAGACTAAAAGGATGAGTATGTGATCATATGAAATTATGTTATTGCCAACTGTTAGGTTTTTATGTAGACCATGATGTAAAGTACATTGTTTTCCAATGGGAGTTTAGATAATAAGGTGATGGATTAATATATGAGTATAATGTAAAGGGATAAATAATAATTGTGTTTTAGTATGGTTGTAGAGATATAATACAATATAGAGGTCCCCTAATCACTTTTCATAGAGAGAGAGAGAGAGAAAACTAAGTGAAAATTATCACTGAAGGAATTAAGCTCAAACCAATAGTGTGTATGTATGTTGAAAGTTTGTGTAAGGGTGGTCATAGAGCTAATGGATGGAAATTTTGAAATGATAGATCAAATTTATCAAAACATTGAGTGTATGTGGTGTAGTGTTGGAGTAAATGGAGGATTCAACTTTTAAGATAAGGAGTACATTGAATATTAATCATCACTGTTGGAGTACACAGTGAATTCACATAGTAAAGGGGAGTTCATAACCATGAGGTTAGAGTTTATGGCGAATATAGTTTCATGATTTCATGTTATTTATAAGATATTGTTTTAAGAAGAACTTATTTTCCCCAAATTCAACAATACAGAGAATTGGACCTTAACTCTCAGGTGAAAATAGTTAATTGTGATAGAATCATATATGTTAGAAATAAATCAGATCTAATTCAAGTCAAAAAATAAATATTCTAGTGGATTAGTTTGTCCATATTATTATAGAGAACTTGGGATTTAAATGTGTGATTGGTTATAAACCATAATGGACATTCAAACCACTCTTAAAATTTTAATATTAGTACAGTTTGGGGATTTTGGTCCATTATCATAATTCAATTGTATGAACCTTGGAATAAAACAGGTAGGGTGAACCACATAAATTTTTTATATCCTGGATGTTATTATTTTTATATAACCATATTTATATGAGAATAAGATAGAAGAGATTTTTTATTAATGTAAAAAATTATCAAAGGAGTAACATTATAATATTTTATGATTTATTTCTCTTCAAATAAATTATATTCCTTTAATAGCTTAAGATACATGCAAAATCAAAGTCTAAATGAACTAAAATATTGTAAAACATTACAATATTGTAGTTAAAATTATAGAATGAATTAGAATAAATGTAATTTGGAAATAAAATATAATTTTTTTAGATATATAAAACATATTGATAAATAAAGATTAAATTTTTTGAATGTATTTATATAGCTTAAAAATACATTTTTTCACAAGAATGTTTTTTATATATTTTTTTGAAAAAATAATAATATTAATTTGTCCAGAAATAAAATTTAATTTTTAAACATATACTCATTTTAGTTATCACAAATAAAAAATTATATTAGTGTGAATTTTTTAGAATTTTTTAGAATTTTATAAAAAATTAAAATTTTAACGAATATTGAAAAACTATTTTTTTATTGAAAACTACCTATTTTAAATAATTTTAAAAGTTAAATTTTTTTAAATGGTTTTAAAATTAATATTAGTTCATTAATATTATTAATTATCTAATTATGGTCATATTAATTAAATTTATTTTTATTTTATTAAAATATTGAATACTTTAGAAAAAAAATTTCTTGAAAAGTGTTTTTCATTGAGCGTTGTGAGTTTATTTTATATTTTTTTCAACATTTTTTAGAGACTAGATTTAGTAAAATGCATTCTATTTTTTTTATTTAGGACTTAAAAATTAGTTAGTGAGTCTATTTTTATTTTTGGTCATAATTAATAGTCAAAATAGTTTAAAAAATTCACTATGGTTAAGGATAAAACTTGTTGACGAGGGGGTAAACAAGGAGTCATGGGTAAATATACCAATTAAAATATTCTAAATACAATTTTATGTCCATATATTAACCTCAAAATTCCCCAAATTCAAATATATAGACCTCTGAAAGCATTTTTCTTGAGAATCACTTCATTATATTTTAATGTTTAACAAATAACAAGTCTTGATTCTCCCATTCATATAAAATGACACCCCTCCTTTCTTTTATTAACACAATATGGATCTATACATCATAGAAGAAACCTTACAATTTATATTACAAAATTATATATAAATCTATAATATGTTCATTTCTTCTAAAAAGTCAATTCTTAGTATCCTTAAGTAATGATATAAAGGGGGTCTACCAAAGAAGAGGTAGTCATCTTACACGAAATATTTCAATTTATTTCCCTTTATACCTAAACTAAACATATAGAATGAATAATAAAATAATAAGTTAATGAAATTAAATATACTAAAATTGTAGTATGATTATTGAAACACGAATATATACCATCAATTTCATCAAATTAGAAGTGAAAATATCGCTCTTGCATATGTGTGGACTACCACCTCCACACAATGAGAACATTTATCTTCCATAATTATATTTTAGGTATTATTATTATGATGGTTTAAATATTAAACAAATTGTTTTTAAATTTTTTTTTTACGATTTATAATATCATATCTACCTTCTTACCTTCTAGTGTATTGAAAAATGCCAACGTCGTTTGTTCACAAGTGTGGACTACCACCTCCACAAAAAAATGATGTTTATTTTCCATTAATGACTAACATGGATAGTAATAATGTTAGATTTAAAATATATATATATATATATATATTATGATGTCATAATGATTTTATTATTTTATATATTATTATTTTTTCTAACTGATGAGATGTGAAAACAATGTTCATGTGTACGCACAACGTACCATCTCCATGAAAGGTGTATTTCATTTTTATATCTCAATATATTAATGATGTATAATTGTAAATAATTACTATATATTATATTTATATCATGATTAATATTCAATTGATGATGGAACTTCTATCACTATATAAGGAATATAACATTCAAACCGAGATTCTAATGGAAAACAAAATAGTTAACACCAGAAAACAATTATTTTTCTGAGGAACTTTTTACAAATGGGTGTTACAATGTTATAATTAGATTATATATGATATTATAATGATAAATATTATTATTTTTTAAATTTATAATAAATTTAATATTATTATATAATAGGGTAAATAACATCCAATGAAAGACGAACTTGAGGTATGTGTTTTATGTTAAAATCTAATTATTTACATGGATATTTTTATGATTAAGTTCTTAATGATGAAATTTCTTCATATAAATCTTTAATGACTCATGAAATTTCGTATCCTATATTTACTTCTTGATAATACATTTCTTCCTTTGATTTTTCATTATCTAATCACTAAAGAGAATGAATAATTATTTTTATTGAAGACCAATTTTATTACTCTCTTCAGTCAAAAATTATTTTTATTTGAAGTACAAGTTTTCTAAAAATTTATCAAGAATGTATTCTTCTCCTCCTATTATTGTTAAAAAAATCATTATTTCATATGATAAATTTTTTCAAAAAAATATTTAAAGTAAACTTCTTATCATTTTTAAAATATTTTACTTTACGATTTTTACTAAAAATGTGAATGTAATATATGTTTTAACATTTTTGGAATTAATGAAATTTCATGTTATTCAAATCACTAAATAATTTGAATCATACATTGAGTTTTTCCAAGGTTATATCAAATTAAATTTTTTGACTTATTTTTTGTTAAATTTTTCTATTTTATATAATAAAATTCAAAGCGAAAAGGGTATTTTACTCATTATATTTTCAAATGACATTTGAGTGGAATATTAAAAAATGATAACATAATTTGTTTTTACCAATGATTTACTTGGTATATTATCCAAATATACTATCCTTATACTTTTTTTGATTGTTTATGATTATGATGATGACATGATGAATGGTTTACGAAACCCATTACTTTTTCACAGGTTATGCTATGTTGAAATTATTAAATATTTATGAAACATGATTCCTTTCCATAGTTTATGGTTTGATGAATGTTTCATGATCATGTATCTCATATATATATGACTTTCATAATGTGATGTGGGGTATTAGAATTATATATCCCTCTAATTCATTTGATAATGATGGAAATCTCATGAGATAATAAGGACTTGAATGGAGAGTGTGCCCTATTCAGTATGGGAATCTATCCACTATGATAGCATTGGGAGTAAACCTTAATTAAAGATATGAAGTAAAGGGGAGTGAAAACAATCCATGGTGATAGAATTTTTAGTTCATCTTCCCAAAATAAATTATTCTCCATTCCTTTGTATATTTCACTGAAATATGTTTTATGGAAATGTTACACTCTCATAGATCATTTTCATTGATTCCTTTATCATTAATGTCTTATAAACTACCATGCATTATTTAATGGATCATGATTATAATCAACAATGTGAAATGTTTGGTTTTAAAATTTTATGCTCAATGTATTATACCATTATGATATTCTAATGATTATGTGATTATTAATATATCCCCGGATTACAATTACTAAAAATTATATCTCATCATTTATTATATTAGTTTCCTCAGGTTATGAATAATGGTTTTTAGTATAATATATATTGTAAGCGTGATAGTTTTTGAAACAATCATAGGAGATGTTGTAGATGTCTCATTAATAGGTGTATTATTTATCCATGTTTCCAAAGAAACTAGACCAACACACACATAGAATACATCATAATATAATTTATTCAATATTCATGTAATAAGATGTGATATTTATGTATGAAATTTTTGGTCCGGTAAAGGAAGTATCATAGAACGGTTTAGCTTTCACTCGACACTAGTATGAGAAAATGATTGTGAGACCCCTTCATAAAATATAATTTATATGAGAATAAACACTGTTATCTTAATGAAATAAGTGTGGTCTTATTTGAAAAACATTACTCTATTGATAAAAAAAGTATTTTTTGTTTTTTAATAGATGGATCTATGAGTAATGACCCCAAAAATGTTGTTTGAGTATATCTCAATCATCATTTGGGGGCATGATGAGTGTGTAATTATTACGTACTTGGTTTTATTGTCTTAGGGGATATACTTTGGTTAATTCATATTTTTAATTTAAACCATCACAATGGATTTTAATATATAATAATTATGTAATACATAGTTTAAACCAATGGTTCCATAGATTTAAATGAAGTTCCCATGATTTAGACATCCTATAAATTTTTTGTTGATTATGTGGTTTCAAAATATGATTATTCTTTCAAACAATATGTTTTTTGGTCTTAGTATGGGATTGGAGATTTAATAATGAATTTGAGGTGGTGTTATGTATTCTCAAAAAATGAATTAAAATATTTTAGCACAATTATATGGATTCATGTATATCCAGAACAATCTCATGGAATGATAAGTTACCAGGAAAGTTAGTCAGAGGTAGGCCCCTGACTATTTATTATAGAAAAGGAAAAGTACAGAAAGCACGTTCCGCAAGTCATAAAACCAATTACAGATCAAAATTATTATTTATAACATCATTGATTTGATTCTAAATTATCAATGAAAACACCTAATGGTATGATGATCACATCCCAAGTATGTGATTCTTATCCAATTGATGTTTTTTATAATATGATTCCTATAAATCTATTTATTATTTTTTGGTCGAATTTTATGTTATCAAAGGAATTTATTGGTTTTAATTATTAAAATCTCAAATCAATTGTCATGGAAGGGATGTCAAGTATTATAGTTTAGACCATTGTATGATCATCTATTTGTGAGATGATAAATATAAAATCAAGATATAAATCATATCAATTATATGGGAAATGAATCATATAAAAAAAGGGTGTTTATCTCAGATTAGTTGAGTTAAACTTGAAATTGAATATATACAAAATGTGACCATGATTGGGGATGTATTTACAAAAGAGTTTCTTACTCTTCCACTAAATTGGGAAGTTGATTTTTCAATTTAACACATAAATAATGTTACACCAATTTCAATGTATTCTTATATTATAACATCCCAAGTAAGTAATGAATAATAGATATTTTTATCTATGTCTATTAATGAATTAGATAGTGTTTTAGAGGCTTAAAATGAAAATAAATCTAATCTTAAGCATGGAATACACAAATATTCTTAAATGATTGTTTTACTTCCTTTTGATGGAAAACCATTTTTAAATATATCTTTTGACAATTTTATAAGTTATGTTTGTCAAAATAAACTAATTCTTTTTTATTGGGACATCAATATTTACTTTGTGTGAATTATTGGTATTTTTCCGACAATGTTCATTTTTTAATGAATAGTGAAAAATACTGCATTTTACATCAAAAATGCTTTTTAATATAATTTATTTATATGATTATATTATCTTTATAATTGGATTTAAGGTGAAATTATAATATATTTTTACCATTTTATCCAATAGTGGTCATTGTAATTAATTTCACTTTGAAATTGGACTTAAACTAGTGGCAATCTTTTGATACTTATTGTTTCATAAAAACACGCTATTTGCTCTGACAACGGGAATTAATTATTAAATTAATTAATGTAACATATATGTTTTTAATTTTGTAAAATAGACATCATTTTTGAATTCGGAATATCAAATATAGCTTAGGGTAAAGTTTTGGTATTGTTCTGAAAAACTTCAATTTTTGTTGAATAGTGAAACCAATAAGTGGTAGTTAAAGAAACTAATTTTTCGTTTAAATGAAACTTTTCCACTTCTGTGATTTGATTTTCAAAAATCCGACATACATGGATGTCATTAGGAATTAAAATGTGGTTCAATGAGATTAAAATAATTTTTTGGTGAATAGTAACTTTTATGTTTTTAATCGCGATTAGTGGTAACTAGTGTAGTTTAAGGTAAAAAAAATGTTTTAATAATATGAGATGAGCTTGACACATGTCCTACCCTCATTGGATGTGTCATGGCCCACCATGAAAATTCAGGGGTCAACTTGGGGACCCCATGGATCCACTTTAGTTGGGAAATGACATAAATAACTTTTTATTAAATGTAAAAGTAAAAATGATAGAAACAAGAGATGTTTTACTAAAATAATTTTTACATGGGGTTATACAAGTCAGATTTTTTATTATAAATATTCATTGGAAAGATAAAAATATTTACTACATCATAGTATTTTTTTATAATTTTTAAACTTTAAATAAATTAAATTATTTAGGACATCTTGATGATGCAGTGATTACCTCATTAATAATGGATTTAAATAAAATGAAATGATAATGTAAAATCTATGACCTACACATGTCCAAAACCTATTGGATGGGTGGATTTCGAACCATTATCACCTTACCCTCGAATTATATCAATGTGGGACCTTTTCAACCCGAAACTCATTTTAAAATAAAGTAACATTTATTTACTTTCCAAGAGTGCCCCTCCTATCCTCTTATAAAAGGCCCCACCTCTACCTCTTTACCCACACTTACAAAGCCTTTGGCTTGGCAAATACATAACCATTTTGTCTATCCACTTCCATATCTTACTCCTTGATGCCTCACATTCGGCAGAAGTCTTCCCAAGGAAGCCTTTGAGCTCAAACCAAAGGGAGTTACCTGATTTTAAGGTAATGTTTTCACTTGAGTCCTTTTGTTTTATTTTGCTTCTCCAACCCCCTAAACTCTTTTTATTCATTTATTTTTTAAAAACACCAGTATCTTCCATATACTAGTATTTTTTTATAAGAAGTATTAGAGCTACACATACACACACCTACATCTAATGGTTAAATAACATACTATTTCCGTGGATGGCGAATTTCTGCCTCCCGAAACGATGATTGTTCAACATTATTTTAACACCTTAAAAGGTGTCCATTAAAATGACACTATATTTATATATGATATATAATATGTTTATGTTTTCCTTAAGCTTCTGTATTTTTCATTTTGGGAATACCATTATGGTTTCCATTATGGGTAAACGCGATATCTTCATTTAAGGAAGTGCGGACTACCGCCCCCTCAAAGTGATTTGAATCGTTAATACCATATATGGGACGTATAAAGGATGGAGTTATGATATTATATATGATATTACACTGGAATTATAATATACCTTTATATCATTATTATTCCATTTTATAAAATATGAAATAGAAATGGAAGCAGCGTTCATGCGTATGTACGGCTGACCGTCTCCATGAATGGTGTATTTCATTTCTTACCTCTAAATGTTATGTAATATTATAAATGCATGTATATAATGGATATATATGATACATATGATATATAAATCATGATTATAATTCTGGATATAATGGATACATGAACAACTTGTAATTATAAAGGGTTTATTTTTGACTTAAGTTCAATTGATCGTTAAAACGACCGTTATTAACTTAAATAATTTCATAGTGTTCATGACATGGAAATAAGTGATATAAAAGGAGTAATTAACCTTAAAAAGGTTCTTAAACAATTATAAATTAACTCATGTTTATTATTCAGGAGATTAAAGAATGACCAAGTCAAGTCGGACCTGAGGTATGTGACTTCGTCTCAATCTCCTTTCATTGGGGCATATTTTGTTTTATACACAACCATATTCTATAAAGTGTATGAACCCCTTTGAATTTTACGTTTATTCAAAATGAATCTTCTTTATACGAAGTGTTTAAAAAACGACAAAAGTGAATGTTTTTTTCGTATGTATGTGGCGACAACGAATTGTCCGCCACCGTGACCATTATTTGAGTTTCAGCATTTTCTACAAGCCACACCTTATTTTTAAAAAGAAAAATAAATACCATGTTTTAATTTTTTTTATTTTTGTATTGAAAATGGTTTTCGTAATGTTTTTATTTCAACGTGTTGTATTTATATCTTGTGATTGAAAGGTGGAAATGTTATGTTTCCTTTATGCATGTTTTATGTGATACGATTATGTTGATGTTCTTGAGCATTATTATGAAGACGGGTGGTTCCGTGATAAACTAAGGGCTGGTGAGCCCGATATAGCTCTCCAATGCATTGGGTAATGCGACGGAGTGAAATGTTAAGGTTTCTCCGAAGAGATTTTGGGAATATACTGTGATGGGTATTCCAAACGTAACCAAGAGGGTCACTCCCTACGTAAGAATGTTATAAATGCCTCAAGTTTCCTTTATGTCTTATGATTTTTATGATTTATTCATGATAAGATGAGGTATGTTAAAGTGCTTATTTTTTATGGGTAAAGTATGATTTCATTCTTATGTATATATGTACCCATGTTTCCTTTCCATATTTTTATAACCCTTACTGAGCTTTTTATGCTAATCCCAAGTTTTTTTGAAATGTTTTTCACAGGTCAAGGGAAAGGTACTTGATATGATGATTGTGTCAAGGAAGTGTCAAGAAAGAATCCATGTTTTATTTTAAATATGTTTCCATTGATGGGAAATAAGAATACTATCTTTCTGTAACCACTTTGTTTATATGTGGAATGTAATGCAAGTTTTATGATCTAATTATCTTAAACTCTAAACCGAAAAAGATCATCAATGTGTAATCTTGTAATAACTCAAGATTAAGTAAGGTTTAAGGCTAGGGAATTATAGTTGGTATTAGAGGTTGGTTTAGATAACTTTAGGAGTTAGAATTCTATTAAATGATTATCCAAAAATATTATTTTTTGAAATGATATAGAATTTGAAGATTACCATGTTGCTTCATCTAAGACATGTTTGTTCAGAATGGTTTCCCACAGAGGAAACAGGGAAGCAGTGCTAGGAAGGCATGCAGAAGGAAAGAACCTTCTGAATCAGCATCCTGAGATGGTCGGAATTGGAACTGAACTGTTTGTTGTAATAATGGCGAAGTTGACTCAAGCAATAAATGGTGGTGGTATCCATGCACGAGATCATCCAGATCAACCGCAAAGGAACATGTCAGTGGTGGAATATTTTATGAAGCAACATCCCCATTCATTCAGAGGATCATCTGACCCTGTACTAGCTGAAGGGTGGATTAAAGCACTGCAGAATATTTTCGATTTCATGGGGTGTTCAGACAATGAAAAGGATAGTCTTGATATTTACTGTTTGGAGGGTGATGCAGATATATGGTGGTTGATGGTTAAAAATATCAGGGACACTGATGAGATTGATGCTCTCGACTGGGATGAATTCAAAGATATGTTTCTTGAAAAGTATTTTCCTAAGGCTGTTCGACTTAGGATGGAAAAATAATTCTTGGAATTGAGGCAAGAGGAAGACTCAGTGGCTACCTATGATGAAAGAATCACTCGATTGTCAAGGTATGCTCCAAATTTTATCCAAGACCTTGACAGTAAAATCAATCATTTTTACTCAGGATTAGAGCCAAAATATCGAAGGGCATTAGCTTCTCGTGAGTCTAAAAGTTATGAAAGGCTTGTTTGATGTGCTGAGAAGGTAGAAATGGAGTTTTTTGATGATCAAGTGTTCTATAAAAACCAATAGAAGAAGAGACTGAGGTGGCATGATAGAGGGAAGAATTATTCAAAAAAGTTTGATGATAAGAAAACTAAGTTTCCAGTTTGTGATAAATGTGGAAAAAGGCATGCTGGGAAATGTCTTCTGAATTCAAGAAAGTGCTACCGATGTGGTAAGATGGGACATAAGGCTCGTGATTGCACTGAAAAAGATCAAGGTGAAGGTAAGACCAAATTTTATTAACAGTTAGTGAAATGTTTTAAGTGCAATGAGATGGGTCACTATGCAAAAGATTGTCTGACAAAGAGCTTGAGTGATGGGAAGTTGTTAGACTACAAGCAGAAGGGGGTGATGAAATCCTTTGTAACTTCTTCAGTAGATGTCGGGCCATCAAATGAAGTTGTATCAGGTACTTTGTTTGTTTTTTCAGATTATTCCAGTGTGTTGTTTGATTCGGGGTCTACTCATTCTTTCATCTCTGAAACATTTTCTAGTAAAATGGGAATACCATCTCAAGAAATGACTCCGGAACTTGTGGTAAAAACACCTGGGGGAAATGTTGAGGGAAAAAGAATTTATAATAATCTTCCTATCCTTATCTGTGGAAAGAACCTACTTGGAAACCTTATTTTTATACCTCTAGTAGATTTTGATGTTTTCCTGTGTATGGATTGGCTATCTATTTAACATGCTAAGATTGACTGTAGAGATAAAGAAGTTTCTTTTCAGAAAGACTTTCAGTTTGTGTACAATAATGAACCCTTACTGTTGATAACATATCAAGTGCCCGAGAAACTTGTAAAAGATGGAAATCAATGTTACCTTGCACACATCATTGAAAATAAATGAACTTTTCAGATTAATGATGTGCCAATGGTAAATGAGTATCCTGATGTTTTTCCTGATGATCTGCCTAGAATAATACCCGATCGGGAAGTTGAATTTACTATTGACTTAGTTCCTAATGCTAATACAATTTCAAAACCCCCTTATCGAATGGCTCAAATTGAACTTTTAGAGTTGAAGGGGCAATTTCAAGATTTATTAGAGAAAGGTTTCATTCGACCTAGCATGTCACCATGGGGTGCTCCTATTTTATTTGTTAAAAATAAAGATGGTTCTATGAGACTTTGCATTGATTATAAAGCCTTGAATAACATCACTGTTAAGAACAAATATCCTTTGCCTCATATCGAGGATTTGTTTGATCAGCTCCAGGGAGCTCAGTTTTTTTCAATGATTGACCTGAGTTCGGGCTACCATCAGCTGAAGGTAAAGGAGGAAGATGTTCCGAAGACAGTGTTTCGTACAAGATATGGCCATTATGATTTTGTAGTAATGCCTTTTGGGATAACCAATGCACCTGCTGTATTCATGGACTTAATGAATATAATTTTCCATGAGTTCTTGGATAAGTTTGTGGTGGTTTTAATTGATGATATTTTGGTGTTTTCTAAAAGTAAAGAGGATCATGAAATACATTTAAGGGTTATTTTGAAAACCATAAAAGAAATGAAATTGTATGGGAAATTCAGCAAGTGTGAGTTTTGGTTGCAACAAATTTCTTTCCTTGGTCACATTGTTTCTAAAGATGGGATAACTGTTGATCCTGCAAAAACAAAGGTTGTTGAAGAATGGCCAAGACCCACAAATGTAACTGAGATTCGTAGCTTCCTTGGTTTGGAAGGATATTACCGAAGGTTTGTTAGAAATTTTTCACGTTTATCTAGTCCAATGACTAAGCTAACTCGGATGGGTGTTAAGTTTATCTTGACAAAAGAATGTGATGATTTTTTTCAGGAATTGAAAAGAAGATTGGTGAATTCTCCAGTTTTGGAACTACCTTCCAGGAATGGGGAGTTTTTTATCTACAGTGATGCTTCATTTAAAGGAATTGGTTGTGTCCTAATGCAGAATGATTAGGTAATTGCTTATGCTTCATGACAGTTGAAAACACCTAAGGTAAATTACAATACACGTGATTTGGAATTAGCTGCTGTTGTTTTCGCTTTAAAATTTTGTAGGAATCATTTGTATGGAGTAAAGTGTGAAATATATACCGATCACATAAGTTTAAAGTATATATTCACTCAGAAAAAATTTAACATGAGACAGAGGAGATGGTTAGAATTAATCAAGGATTATGAATTCATTACCATCCAGAAAAAGCAAATAAAGTGGTTGATGCTTTGAGTCGAAAAAGTAATTCTTCATTAGCAATGTTGCATTTGGAATGTGATCCTTTGGTTAAGGATTTGACGAACTTTGGCATAGAAGTTTTTGGTGTAGGATGTTATTCTGTTTTGTTTCAGGTATCAGTTAAATCTTCTCTATTAGACAGAATCAAGAAATCTTTGAATCAAGACAGTGAGTTGCAGAAAAAGGTAGATCTGGTTCAGAAAGGTAAGTTGCATGAATTCAACACTGATAATGATTGTGTTTTGAGATTTGGGAAGATATTGTGTCTGCCTTGTGATTCACAGTTGAGGAGAGAGTTGTTATGTGAAGCTCATAGTTCTCCGTTTTCCGTTCATCCTGGCAGTACTAAGATGTACAGAGATCTGTGAGAGTATTACTAGTGGGATGGAATGAAAAGAGATATTGCAGATTTTACTGTGAAGTGTTTTAAATGTCAACAGGTTAAAGTAGAGCGGCAGTTACCGAAAGGGATGATTCAACCTTTACCAGTGCCGGAGTGGAAATGGGAGAATATATCCATGGACTTTGTTGTGGGATTACCGGAGACATCTCGAGGTAATAATGCAATCTGGGTTATTGTTGATCGCTTGACTAAATCTGCCCATTTCCTTGCTATATGAGATACTTTCTCTCTAGATCAACTTTCCCATTTTTATCTTAAAGAGATAGTCAGGTTACATAGAGTTCCTCTCTCCATTGTATCTGACCGTGATCCCAGGTTTACTTCTATCTTTTAGAAAGGCCTTCAGAAGTCGTTGGGTACTGAATTAAATTTTAGTACAGCTTTTCATCCTCAATCAGATGGGCAGTCAGAACGAACAATTCAGACCTTTGAGGATATGCTACGAGATTTTTCGATGTATTATCAGGAAAGTTGGGACCAATATCATTCTGTGGTTGAATTTTCATATAATAACAGTTTTCATTCCAGTATACAGATGGCACCATTTTAGGCATTATATGGGAAGCGGTGTCGAACTCCACCTTTCTGGGATGAAGTGGGTGAAAGGAAGTTGATGGGACCAGAATTTGTTGAAGAGATGGCAGAAAAAGTTCAGATGATTCAGAAGCACATGAGAACGGCTCAGAGCAGGCAGAAGAATTATGCGGATAACCGGAGGAAGGATCTATCTTTCGAGGTAGGTGATCATGTTTTTCTCAAGGATTCTCCTTGGAAAAGTGTGATGAGATTTGGTAAGAAAAGAAATCCGAGTACAAGGTTTATTGGACCATATGAAATTATGGAGAGAGTTGTATCAGTTGCATACCAGGTGGCTTTACCTCCGATTTTATCTTAGGTACACAATGTTTTTCACGTTTCGATGTTGAGAAAGTATATGCCAGATCCATCTCATGTTTTGAGTCCAGAGGTAGTTCAGCTGGAAGAGATCCTATCTTATGAGGAACAACCAGTCCAGATTCTTGACCACAGGGAGAAAGTGTTAGGAAATAAGGTGATTAATCAGGTAAGGGTTTTGTGGAAAAACCACATGATTGAAGAGGCAACATGGGAATCTAAAAATGCAATGAGGGATAAGTACCCCCATTTATTCGATAAGTAAATAAATTACGGGGGCACAATTTTCTAAAGGGGGAAGGATGTAACATCCCAAGAAAGTAATGAATAATAGATACATTTATCTATGGCTATTAATGAATTAGATAGTGTTTTAGAGGCTTAAAATGAAAATAAATCCAATCTTAAGCAGGAATACACTAATATTCTTAAAAGATTGTTTTACTGCCTTGTGATGGAAAAAAATTATTAAATCTATCTTTTGACAATTTTATAAGCTATGTTTGTCAAAATAAACTTATTCTTTATGATTGGGACATAAAAATTTATTTTGTGGGAATTTTTGGTATTTTTCTGACAATGTTCATTTTTTAATGAATAGTGAAAACTACTGCATTTTACATAAAAATGATTTTTAATATAATTTATTTATATGATTAGATTATCTTTAGAATTGGTTTTAAGGTGAAATTATAATATTTTTTTACAATTTAATCCAATAGTGGTCATTGGAATTAATTTCACTTTGAAATTAGACTTAAACTAGTGTCAATCTTTTGATATTTATTGTTTCATAAAAACACGCTATTTGCTCTGACAGCGGGAATTAATTATTAAATTAATTAATGTAACTTATATGTTTTTAATTTTGTAAAATAGACATCATTTTTTAATTCAAAATATCAAATATAGCATAGGGTGAAGTTTTGGTATTGTTCTGAAAAACTTCAATTTTGATGAATAGTGAAACCACTAAGTGGTAGTTAAAGAAACTGATTTTTCATTTAAATGAAACTTTGCCACTTCTGTGATTTGATTTTGAAAAATAATACATACATGGTTGAAATTTAGATGTAAAATGTGGTTCAATGAGATTAAAATAATTTTTTTGTGAATAGTAACTTTTATGTTTTTAATCGCGATTAGTGGTAGTTAGTGTAGTTTAAGGTAAAAATAATGTTTTAATAATATGAGTTGAGCTTGACAAAAGTCCTACCCTCATTGGATGTGTCATGGCCGACCAAGACAATCCATGGGTCAACTTGGGGACCCAATGGAGCCACTTTTCCTGGGAAATGACATAAATAACTTTTTATTAAATGTTAAAGTAAAAATGACACAAACATGAGATGTTTTACTAAAATAATTTTTACATTGGGTTATACAAGTCAGATTTTTGATTATAAATAGTCATTGGAAAGATAAAAATATTTAATACATCATAGTAGTTTTTTTATAATTTTTAGATTTTAAATAAATTAAATTATTTATGACATCTTGATGATGCAGCGATTACCTCATTATTAACGGATTTAAATAAAATGAAATGATAATGTAAAATCTAAGACCTACAAAAGTCCAAAACCTATTGGATGGGTGGATTTCAAAACCTTATCACCTTACCCTCGAATTATATCAATGTGGGTCCTTTTGAATCCGAAACGCATTTTAAAATAAAGAAACATTTCATTACTTTCCAAGAGTGCCCCTCCTATCCTCTTATAAAAGGCCCCCAACTCTACCTCTTTACCCACACTTACAAAGCCTTTGGATTGGCCATCCCCTTCCCATTTTGTCTCTCCACTTTCGTATCTTACTCCTTAAATCCTCACATTGGGCAGAATTCTTCCCACGGAAGCCTTTGAGCTCAAACCAATGGGAGTTACCCGATTTTAAGGTAATGTTTTCACTTGAGTCCTTTTGTTCTATTTTGCTTCTCCAACCACCTAAACTCTTTTTATTAATTTTGTTTTTAACAACACCATTATATTCAATATACTAGGATGTTTTTATAAAATGTATTTGAGATACACTTACACACACCTACATCTAATTGTTAAAGAACATACTGTTTCCTTGGATGGCGAATTTCTGCCTCCCGAAACAATTATTGTTCAACATTCTATTAACACCTTAAAAGGTGGCCATTAAGATGAAACAATATTTATATATTATATATAATATTTTTATGTTTTTCTTAAGCTTCTGTATTTTTCATTTTGGATATACCTTTATGGTTTCTATTATGGGTAAACGCGATATCTTCATTTAAGGAAGTGCGGACTACCGCCCCCTCAAAGTGATTTGAATCGTTAATACCATATGTGGGACGTATAAAGGATGCAGTTATGATATTATATATTATATTACATAGTAATTATAATATACCTTTATATCATTATGATTCCATTTCATAAAATACGAAATAGAAATGGAAGCAGCATTCATGCGTATGTACGGCTTACCGTCTCCATGAATGGTGCATTTCATTTCTTACCTATAAATGTTATGTAATATTATAAATGGATGTATATACTGGATATATATGATATATATAATATATACATCATGATTATAATTCTGGATATAATGGATACATGAAAAACTTTTAATTATAAAAGGTTTATTTTTGACTTAAGTACCAATGATCATTAAAACGACCGTTATTAACATAAATAATTTCATAGTGTTAATGACTTGGAAATAAGTGATATAAAAGGAATAATTTACTTGAAAAAGGTTCTTAAAAAATTATAAATTAACTCAAGTTTATTATTCCGGAGATTAAAGAACGACCAAGTCAAGTCGGACATGAGGTATGGGACTTCGTCTCAATCTCCTTTCATTGAGGCATATTTTGTTTTATACACAACCATATTCTATACGGTGTATAAACCCCTTTGAATTTTATGTTTATTCAAAAGGAATCTTTTTTATATGAAGCGTTTACTAAATGACAAAAGGGAATGTTTTTGTCGTACGTATGCGGCGACAACGACTTCTCCGCTGTCGTGACCATTATTTGAGTTTCGGCTTCCTCTACAAGCAATAACTTATTTTTAAAAAGAAATATAAATACCATGTTTTACTTTTATTTTATTTTGGTATTGAAAATGGTTTTCATAATGTTTTTATATCAATGTGTTGTATTGATATCTTGTGATTAAAAGGTGGAAATGTTATGTTTCCTTTATGCAAGTTTTATGTGATATGATTATGTTGAAGTTCTTAGGCATTATTATGAAGACGGGTGGTTCCATGATAAACTACGGGCAAGTGAGCCCGATATAGCTCTCCAATGCATTGGGTAACGCAATGGAGTGAAACGTTAAGTTTTCTACAAAGATATTTAGGGAATATACTGTGATGGGTATTCCAAACGTAACCAAGAGGGTTACTCCCTACGTAAGAATGTTATGAAAGCCTCAAGTTACCTTTATGTCTTATGATTTCTATGATTTATTCATGATTTGATGAGGTATGTTAATGTTCCTATGTTTTATGGGTAAAGTAGGATTTCATTCTTATGAATATATGAACTCATGTTTCCTTTCCATATTTTTATAACCCTTACTGAGCTTCTTATGCTCGTCCCAAGTTTTTTTGAAATGTTTTTCACAGGTCAAGGAAAAGGTAAATGATATGATGATAGTGTCAAAGAAGTGTCAAGAAAGAATCCATGTTTTATTTTAAATATGTTTCCATTGATGGGAAAGAAGAATACTATCTTTATGTAACCACTTTGTTTATATTTGGAATGTAATGCAAGTTTTATGATCTAATTCTCTAAAACTCTAAACCCGAAAAGATCCTCAATGTGTAATCTTGTAATAACTCAAGATTAAGTAAGGTTTAAGGATGGGGACTTATATATATAATGTCCTGATTGTGTTCCTAGAATTAAAGAAGAATCTCCAGGAGGATCATGAAAAATGATTAATTCTTCTATGTGGGTCACATTAGGGTGCACATGTTTATTTTATTAGAATGAAATATTGATCAACTTATCTCTTTATTGTTTATAGAGGACTAAAGTAGATCAAAATGAAGAATAATTACCATCTGCCCAATATTGATTTAATGATTTTGGAACAACGCATAGCTCAATACTTTTCTTAGATTGACCTTTTTTTGGATATCATTTATTCTAGGTTATTAAGGAAGCTATTTCGAAGAAACCATTCCATATAATGTATAGAAAATAGGAATTTATATTTATGTGATTTAGTCTTACTTATGATCATTGAATCTTCAATGATTTAATTAATAGTGCCTTTAAAGATTACCTTGATTAGTTTGTGGTAGTTTCATCATTGATTATCCAGAACATAACTACACACCAATCAAGAATAGTTTTCCTCTACCATATATTGATGACTTGTTTTAAGAAATACACAAAGCTCAATACTTTTCCATGATTGACCATTGTTTTTGAAATCATCAATTAAAGGCCAAGACAGATGATAGACCCAATTAAACATTCCATGCAATGTATAGAATCTATGAATTTATGTTGATGAAATTTGGTCTTATTAATGACCCTGATATCATCACTGATTAGATTAATAGAGTCTTTAGAGATTACATTGATTAGTTTATGGTAGTCTTTATAAATGACATTATTATATATTCCTAGGGTATAGAAAGGAACTAATTTGAATCTAATATTTTACTATAGACCTCATTTTGGATAAGTTGAATGAAAATTTTGGAAAAATAAAAAAATTCATTTTGTATAATATAGTATAAAAAGATGGTACAAATATGAATCCATAAAATTTAAAAGTTAATAAAAATTATACAAGACCTATGATGTTTACTGAGATCTATAGGTATCATTGGTAGTATCAATATTATCGAAAACATATATATACTTTTTTAAGGATATCTAATCCACTCACCATGTTAACTCTGAACAATTTTAATTTCTTTTGAAAAATTGAATGTTTGAAAAATTTTAGATAAATAATATAAGATTAAAAATATCTATGATTGCACTACCATATAGTAGATAGGGTTTTATGATATATAGTTATTCTGTGAAGAAGGGAAATGTATATGTACTCATTTATAATTATATGGGGATAGATTATGTATCATTTATATTCTAAGGTCATGTCCTATAGACTCCAAAGGCCTTTTGGATCAAATCCTTCCTCTAGTGATGTTTTAATACAAAAATATCACTCAATAGAGAATTTAGATGGCTCCTTATAAAACCATCAATGGAAAGATGTGTATAACTCCCAAATTTTGTGATGAAGTTGGAGAAAGAAATATATTGGAACATTAGCTTTCAATAGAAATTTTAGTTAAAATCTGATCTATTCAGAAAAAAATCATAGTATTTTTGAGTGAATAGAAATTTTATATTGAAAATCATATGTGAAACATTGAATTAAATGTTAGTGAGAAATCATTCCAATTAATTTATCAATGTAATAAGTTAATGAGATTTGGAAGTAAGGAAAATCTGATTCTTAGGAATATTTTCCCTTTTGAGATTATTGATCTAGTAGGGATGATAGATTTTTGCTTCACGCTCCCACAAAACAACTCTCATGTTCATAATATATTCCATGTTTATAACTATAAAAATACATCTAGTCCACCTCTTTGTGTTTTTCCAATAAAAGTGGATATTAGAGGAGGATTAGTGGGACTACAAAGGTGTTTGATTTCTAAAAGATGTTAGAGGGAGGAATTTATATTGTAACAAGTGGTTTATATTTTAAGTGTGTTTTACAATGTAATGATATATTTTAAAACCTAAATGGTTCTTATATATTGTGTGGCTAATATAGTGGAATTTATTTTATAAATCTTACAATTATGGTGTAAATTAAAGAGTTAATATATTTTGAGTTGATTGGTTTTTTTAAAGAAACGTAATTTTTGACACATAAATGAGGAAAATATGGGTTTATACCATCCATATCCCATTTTTAGCATGTTATAAAATATTTTGTGCCTTAGGTTTTCTAAAATCTCAAATTTATTCTCAAACAGATCTTGGAAAGCAGCAACAGGTCGTCACGGTTTTCTTAAATCCCATTGTAGGGGATCGATTACAACATTCATTATTTTATATTTGAAAATCTGTGTTATGATATAACTCTTATCTTGTGGATATTTAGTGTTTAAATTCCCATGGTTTCACTCCATGTGATTATTGTTCTTCTCCATGTCCTAATGGATTATTTTTATTTTTGTTTTTGTTGTGGAGGAAAATCCTAGGAGGGATGCATATTCTTATAGGAGAAGTGATCTGGATCCATGATGTTGGTCTATTATCATGTAAATAATGATGAATACTTTGAGGTATGTGATTAATTTTTTTATCAAATTTATTTATCTAAGATCATAAATTAAAATAGTTTTACCACTTTGGATGATAATGAAATTTCCTTTTTATATTTTGATATTTATTAACAGTGAAATTTGATAGTGATTGCATAAAAAGGTATAGTATCATGATATATATTTTCCTCTTGATCTTATATATAGTTTTCTATCAATAATATAACTGTGTAGTATGTTTTTATACTTATTTTAAGAATTATTAATCGATTTAAAATAGTAAGGAATTCAATGACAAAATTAATTGATTACTTGGATTAAGAATCAAAGAAGATGCATGTTGGTAATATGATGTTCAATGTAATTTTATGTTAATAATATTGATTAAATATTCATATTCAACTCAATATAAAGTATTATTTAACTCAAGATGATATAAACACTAGTGGTTTATCAAGGATAAAACTTTTTGGGTTATGATCACCCAGTTGTGATTAAGCTGGAAGGCCCGGTGTCAGGAGCCATGAGAGCAGGTTTATATGTGAAGGTTGAATGCCTTGTTTTAGGTCGATGTTTCCCTATCATATATTTTTCTTTTATTTCCCCATTATGATGTTTTTATCATATGATCCTTCTAGTGTGATTTGTTATGATCCTAGGGTGGATGATCATGAGATGGATTATGTGATATAGGGTGAAGAGAACCATAGGGTTTGGCATTAGTTGACATCAATGATGGTTATATTCCATGGGATATGTATGTGGGTGTTAGGAATGACACCAAATATAATGGAACATGTTGAATTTAGGATTAATATATGATGTGATAAGGTTTTATATATTCTCGATATGAATCTATTTATTGGTTGATGGCATGGTAACTTGTTTATTTTCATTCCATTCCGCACAATTTGAGGAAGATTTATGTGTTTGGTTATATGTTCCCTCTGGGTGGTATTTTAATATTGTTTTCATATATTAAATTGATTATTTAATGGTAATTATGTTTAATAAAATGTTTATCCCATGGGGTTTGTTGTTTCTAGAATGAAAAATAGATGATCTTGAGAAACCATTGAATCAGCTTAGATTATGGTTGTAGGGTATGAAACTCACTCTATTGACAAAGGAAATATGAAAAATATTAATGTATGTGAATTAATGTTGTTAATTAATTTATAATTATTAAATTAATATAAAATTTACTAATAAAAAGTAATGTAACTAATTTAATTTATCTATTTAAAATATATGTGTTCTTATATGATATCTAGTCTTAGTAGTGATAGACGAGAGTCTGAGTGATTTTAGCTACAATTGATCTACAACTATGTTATTCTCATAGTGTAGTTGTGAGATATATTATATCCTATATATTCTTTTTTTTATGTCTTACCCCTCCCATGTTGGTTAGGGTAACTCAAACCCAGTGGACTCTAGGATTGTGTCTTCCCTTACATCCTAGTGGTAGGATTGATGGATGGTTACCCCTATAAACACCCTCTTTCTATTAGTATTTATATGGGATGGAAAGTAGAAAATTTATTTTTCCTTTATTTTTTTGTAAATGGTTATGATGCATTGTGGTTATTTCACATCATAGTATCTACAAATACAGTATCCAAAGGATTCATATTAGTAAGACGTGTAAAGTTTGTGATAGCGTGTTGTACCTTACTCAAGGTAAAAGTTGTGGTTGATTGTGTTAAAAGTCACATTATATGATACATAACACAAGGGTTGTGTTGGGTCCTTGAAAACATATAGTTACTATATAATTATGGGATAGTGTATGATGTGATGATGTGATACATGTGGTGCATGTTGTGATACTTATATCATGTGTCTATGAAGTGCTTCTCTTTTTCCAAGAGATGGATCAGGATGTGAAATAATGGGGAAGAGTTGAACTCTAGTGTGGAAGTGGAAGCAGGGGACACTAGATGACTTTTTATTATAATACTTGATCTCTTGTATGAGATAATTGGTAATATTTATCAATGGTGAGGCTAGAAACAAAATTTAATTCTCTAGGTGAGGAGTTAGTATCACTAGTATTTAGTAATCTTTATCATCTATTCTATATATTTTGTATGAAAGGATCTCAGGAGGATCCTACTGAGTATATTATTATTTTGGCCCCACTTATATATATATATATATTAGATCAGTAAGAGGTGGTTGTAGATCCAACTAGATATTACTAGACATTTTGTTTGAGGGATCTATTTGGTAATTGTGATCATTAATGATTTTAAATATTTAGTACATATAGATTATACTAATTTTGTTTTAATAATGCATGAAACTACTTTTATTAAAATGGGAGTACATTAATATATTTGGATAAGTATTGATTGTTGTATCTGTGTTTTCTCACTATTCTACATATTCTTTTAGATGGTAATGAATCATATTTTATATTTGTTATACCCTCACTTATAGGCACCAACCAAGTGTCTACTAGAGGTGGGTCTCTGACAGTCACCATCTCCCTACTCTCATTTATATCATAGGAAGGACACTCTTTAGGGGGGAGGGGTCATGAAAGGGTGGTACTAAATATTGATGTAGAGAGATATGATGTAGTTTAGTGTTAGAAACATGTAATGTTTCATGGGTTTGTAGGGATACAATGTCATTTATGTTTAGTATATGATGTAATCGTGGGATACTAACTGAGAAAATGGTATTTATGCCCCCTATGATTTGATGCATGTATCATTATGTTTTTTGAGCCTAATGAATGAAGTGATACTAGTTATGGGGTAGAGACCTTGGAAAGGATCATAAATCATTCTTATTTCTGTCACTTTATAAATGTGTAGTCATTGGGATAGGTTAAAACATTAATCCATGTAATATTTTGATTAATTAGATATTGTACAATTCTCTTTATACTAGGAATAAAAGTCTAATTTTTTTTATTTTTTTAAATTATGTCTCTAGGTTGATCTATTTCTTAGTTTTTCATTGAATATTTTCATCATTATGTGCTACTATATCACTATATAGTGGAGGTGGCTAAAAATGAAAAGTAGAGGGGGAAACTCTTGGATTTATAGTTCAAAAGTTTGAAGATGTATGAAGGTTCTATTTTAGATTTAGTCATAGAATGTTGGTTGGAGGAGTATGAGATTGCTTTCAGTTCAGTTCATTAATACATGTATCTATGGGTTTCATTGGATATGATGATGCTTCATTGGGAAGAGAGGCAATGTTGGATCATATTCTCCAAGGATCTTGAGGAGTTAACTGTATCATGCATGAAACTCCAATACCAATTTCGAGTAGTGTTTTTTTCCTAAACCAAAATGTGAGTCACTCTCTAGTATTTTGTTTCCCTTCAACTATAGAGATCCATATTTTGTGATTTTTGGATCTATTTTAGAAACCCTCTATAATATTCTTCTGACCTATTTACAGATGAGGAGTCAAGGGAGAGGAATTTATAGGATGATTTTTTTCTTTCAGACCTTTCACCAGGTGACCCTGTTCAAGTTGTGAACATACCAAGAGGTTAAAGAAAGATAAAATGTTATTGAGTGGATGTTTTCTAAAATTATAACATCACAAGGGGGGAGTTATCAATATTCCTCAACAAACTAGTGATGTGGTCTGGGATTGTAACATTCCTCGAGAGAAGAGATTTTATCATCCAGGAGTTGGTACCACCCCTCATCATATTTTTTCTCTTGGGGTGGAATATCTAAGTACAAATCCATGAGACCAGACATAAGTTTTTCTTTGGGAGGAAAAGTTCATAAATGGGTAGTGTGAATAAACATTTTTTGAATCCAACATCAACAATGTGTTCCACTTCAGGTTCCTTTGTTTGGGCTGTTTTAATTGATATAGCTGCAACAACAGATTTCTCTAGATTGTCTCAATAGAGAGGAGATGGGATGGGAGGAGGATATCCTCAAGTTGTTGCTCATACTATGAGAGTAGAGTGTGTTTGTTGTGGTGTTCATTATAATGGTAATAGAGTATTGGTAGAAGGATTAGGTCAACATCATACTTTGGTATTTCAAGCGTTGAGAAATGCATACATTTTTGGAAGAAATATTTACATATCTTCTAAAATGGGGATGTTTTTAAAAAAAATCAAAGACTGAAAAAATCCAAAAAATCAGTGGAACTTGTCCATGAATTTGAACATGTCATAGACAGGCTTCCAGGTCCCTTAGCATTGACTATTACTGTTATAGATCAAGTTGATTTTATGAAGTATTTAGAGACCATGATATTGTACTAAGGAATAAATATATCTTTAGGAGACTTCACATATTGACATGTAAAACCATATGAAATAATCCTCATCATGTATTAGATATATTTATAGTTGGAAATCATGGAAATTTTTAGGAAACAAATTGTTTTTAATGATGATGATAGAGATAAAATGATCATCAGTAGTGGGTGGGACACTCAGATGGGTAAAAGGTAAGCTCTGTCCTTGTCCTCCGGGGTGGCCATGACTATGGTGGTCTCATTGGATGTTATGTAGTCTTTGTTTCAAATGGTTTTGTAAGAGTGCCTTGATGTATTTCTAGAGGAGGGTATTGTGTTAGCCGCTATAAAATATATCTAGTTTTAGATTGAGGTGTTACCTGACATGTATCTTTTCTCAATGTATCTATATAGTATGTAAACATATATGTTCTAAGAGCTTCAATTAAATCATGATGATATTTTTTAGTTGGGTTTTTTTCTTCTGAGTGTGTTACCCTAGGGTGTCCCAATTTTATTCCTAAAGATAGATGATGGAAATTTTTATCTTTTTATCAATTATCATCACTTGAATTGGGTAAAAGTGAAGAACCTCTTTCCTCTACAATGGATTGATGATTTACATGAAAAGTATAAAAGATTATGTTAGTTCGCAAAAATCATTCTATGGTCATGATATCATTAGATTTCATTGAAGGATTAGAATATTCAAAATACCACATTGTGGTGTTATAATGGTAATTTCTGGGTCCTTGTGATTTCATTCAGTGTGATGAATAGTCTATCCATGTTCATTTGGTTTGTTAATGAAGTATCGATAGATTATTGGATAAGTTTTGGGTTATTTTCATCAATGAAATCAACATGTACCCCCATTTTGAGGAAGAGCATTCTAAGTATTTGTGTGCCATTTCAGGAGTTCTTCATCATGAGTAGCTATTTGGTATGACATTGAACTATAATTTTCATTCTTATGAAGTTAATTTATTAGTGTTTGTCATATCTTAATAGGGAGTAGGTGTGGATCCAATGAATACTAAGGCACTGGTTTCTTGGGAATAACCCAAGATATTATTAGAATTGTGGAGTTAAATTATTTATGTAGGATACTATAAGAAGTTTATATATGATTTCCATGATTTTTGACTCCTCTGATAGAATTGACCATGAATGAACAATAATTGTTATGGAGTGACCAATATTTTTCATATTTTGAGTACCTAAAGGATAGGTTGGTCGGTGATTTGATCCTTTGTTTTCTAATAGAGGGAGTTATTTTAGAGTTTTTTGGGAAACTTGTCACTGTATATTAGGTTGTGTTACAATGTAGAAAATATCATTCATTTCTCATGGGTCCTGTATGTTATTTCTCCATGTGCATAAGAACTCCACCATGATATCAAGTTGGTAGTCGAGGGTTTTACCATGAATTTGTAGGGACATTACTTTATAGTTGAGTGTTTTTTTATTTTTTAACAACCATAAGAGCCCAATGATTTTCTTCTCCAAATAGGACATTAAATTATTCCATTGATAGTGGATGTTATTTCTATAGGATTATAGCTTTATGATTTAGTGTACATCCAGTCAGGTAAATGTTGCAGTTGATTCCTTAAGAGCATAGTCATGTAGTGATGCTATGAAAAACTATAGATCTGACTGAATAATGAAATAAGAACAATAAAAAATACTTATGTATACGATATTGGATAGAGGTTTATGATTAATTTTCTTGATGATAGTGACAGATTATTATTTTTAGTTGGTGGAAGAGTCTCTGATATGGGATTATCAGGAGGAGTTTTAGAGGGACCATGTTTTTTTGGTGATACTGCTAATGGTTGGTCTATTTATGATTAGAACAATGTGGTATTCTAAGGGAGGTTTTTCATCCCTTTGTTGATAAATGAGTAGTTTCTCCATGATTTTCATAGATTTATATTGTAAGTGCTTCCCAATGTGATAAAGTTGTACCAATCATTGAGAGGTCATATTTCTGGGGGTTGGAGAAAGCAGTTGTAGAGTTTGTTTCTCAATACATTCTTTGTAAGAAGATGAAGATTGAAAATTGTATTCTCGATGGTTTGTTCCAAATGTTATATGTCTCCTCGTGTATGTGGGAATAAATATGGATGGATATCATTAATAGTTTACCAAGAGATTAGGGATGCTATGATTCTTTATGGGTGATTTTGGATTAATTGAAAAAATAATTCTACTTTATATATATTAATGAATCAAGCCTAGTATAGGTTTCTTTATGGCAGTATATAGAGGTGGTGGTGAGACTCTATGGTGTCTCGATGAAGATCAACTCTGATTGAGATCCTTAATTTAACTCCAAAGTGTATAGAGGTCTCCAACATGGTTTTGGATATCAATTATACCTCAACACTACATTTTATCCACATATGGTTGGTCAGAGAGAGAATTCCTTCCATACTGTTGAAGTCATATAACATTCTTATGTCTTGGATTTTAGTGTTTCATGTATGAGACACATAACTTTAGTTGAGTTTTATTTAAACAATAGCTTCCATTCCTAAATTAGTGTGGAACCATTTTAATATACCGATGGCCAACCCATCAGTTCCCTGTTATGATGGAATGCGGTTGGAGAATCCATAATTACAAGGATTGAACTGATATAGAATAAGAAATATAATGTTAATGTTATCTTGTTTAATATGAGAGAAAAATATGATCATCATAAATCCTATGATGGTTATAGGTGGAGACCTCTGGAGATTTACTTCAGAGGTCATATGTTCTTGAAGGTGACTCCCCATCATGGAAAGTGATGTTTTGGTCAAGGGAGTAAGCATTCCTTCCGGTCTATTGGACCATTTGAGGCGTTGTATTAGATTGGATCGGTGGCATATCAAAGCGATATTTCCCTGAATATTAACGAAATACATGATTTTTTTACTTCTGCAAGAACTATCATTACATTCATGATGATTCTCACATCATTGAATGCAGTGAGATCAATTTTTTAAATGATGTAACCTTCAATGAGTGACATATGTAAATCTAGGACCTCCATGGGAAGGTGTTTCCTATGAGTTAAATTCCCTTGGTTATTATATTGTGGTTACATAATGGTGTGGAGAATATTACATGGGAATTTGAGTCAAAAATACACATTCAATATTCTGAACATTTCTTGTTTATCTCTTCTCTAGTTGTAATAGTAGTTGCAGTTAATGAACATTTATGTCTAAGAAATGGTTTCCTCTTGTTATTTATTGTGACCCTACTCTCATTTGAGAAGTATATCCCCTAGGATAGTGTTTATAATGTTTATATACAGTTAATTTTTATTTAATTGTTTCCTATAATGATCTTGTTAAATTTTTGAGATCATGAGATTATTAATAGGTATCTCACAGGGTGGCAGTTTGAACGACCTTTTCATTTTAATCGAGGGTTGGATTTTAATTATTAAGGATGAGAATTTTTTGGGAGGTATTTTATGTAAGGTCCCAAATCGATCTATACTAACCCTCTTCATTTTTTAGTCTATGTTTCTTAGAGGAAAACTAATGGGGATATATTGTGGTTTTATTATTATAGTTGGAAGTAACTAATTTTCTTCCATTACAAGTTTTTTACGATATAAGTGTGTTTAATGATGTAATGATAATATTTATGGCCTAATGGGGGTTTACATATTATTTTATAGAGATAATAGAATTGACATCATAAATATAACATTTGTGGCATCAATTAAATCAAGGATTTTTTATTTGAGGGGATATAATTTTTGGTGAAAATTAATTTTCAACGTGTTTATAATGTAAAATGAAGGTTTACACCATAAATTTATCTTATTTTTTGTTATTTATAACCTAAATCACCTTAAATTTTATAAAACATTATGTTTTTTTCTCCCAAATCTCTTAGCATCCAATAGGGGGTTTTCAATACATTTTAGGATCCCTTTAATGGGGATTGATCCTAGCCTCCCATGTTTGATCCAAACTAATCTATGGTATGATATAACTCTTCTATTTTTTTCAATAGTTTTTTCTTACCATGTATTCATAACATGTGATGGTAGGTCCAATTAATGTTCTATTGAATTTTTTTCCTTTTGGAATGATTTTGGCACACCATCCTTGGAAAGATGTTGTTATCCTTGGTAGAAATGATCGGGATCAATGAAATTGTTCTATTTTCATGAAAATAACATTAATTATTTTGAGTTATGAGATTTTATCTCCTATTTATGTTATCATGTTTTATCTCTTTGAATGATAATTCATTTATACTAGTAAATATTATACCATATTAATAATGAAATTGGATAGCACTCATATGATGATGTTTTATTCCGTGATAATGGTTTGCCTCTTTAATTTCTTGATATTTTTATATATTTATTATTATTATATTTTATGTAGTCATGTTTAGTTTAGAATGTTTAAATTGATGGAAAATTGTAAATAAAGAAAAGCTAGAAATAATTTACAATTTTTATTAAGAAATAAAGAAGAGGAGTGTTTATAATTTAGGGATCCTTTTAATTTTATCATAACAAAATTAATGAAACATACATGTTTGACATAATATTATTATTCTCACGATTTTATTGTGGTGTGCCACCTAGGTCGTTTTTTTGATGCTTGGTGGTACACTGCCTTCAAACATTCTGAAGGTGCGTGTCATTCATAACTTCTTCACAGATGTCATCTCCGTGATTGAAATGGGATGATGGGTTGTCCGTACCTACTTTAATGTATTCATCCTCAGAATTCATATCATAGTCTGGGTATCCCATATCAATTAAATTATTGATCGCGAAATATGTTCCTAGTGCCATCTCTTTATTGATGCGGGTTAATTATGTTACTTCTACAAGGACATTCCAAAGGGTCAAGTCAGGGATGTAACCTTTAATTTGTAGGGTAGTCATGTCGAGCATCGATGGAATGTTAGGATTCAAAAACACAAAAACACATGTATTCTTCTTCATTAAAGGGATTCTCAAGGGTGAAAAAATATGAGGCTTCCTACATTGATCACATGGTGTTTTATGCCAAAAGAATGTTCCTAATTTTTTCATCAACATCCCATGTTTTAAATGGGGTACCATGTGAGTTTAACATCTAGCAGAGATAGATCAGATAGATCATAACACTTTTAAAGGATGATCAAGTTGGTTCATACCTTGGAGGGAGCACCTGAGAGGATTACAGGATGAGTGGAATAGAATTCCCAATGAGGATGCAATCGAGAGTGGAATGTCCCATAAAGGGAAGATTTCACATCATGAAGGATGACCTGGATACCACTAAGGGTAAATTAGAGAAGGTGGACCCCAATAAGTGTGACAAAAAGGGATACCATTGGATGGGATTGATCATCAGGGAGGATTCCTATGTACCATATTTAAAAAATAGGGATCAAATCCCATGTTGTTCAACAGAGAATGTTTTGGGGATTACACATGGCAAGAATCCCATTGTAAGAGGATTACTCTTGGTTGAATGAGTGTGGATTGTGTAGGGATTATACATGGTTAAATGAATGGGTGCTTCAAATTGTAGTAATGAAATAATTGGGGAATACCCAATGAGATGACACATGTGCTACTACGGGTAGTGATGGTATGAATGGGGCATATGCACTATGAAGTACCAAATGAGTGGAATGTTCCCATCGGGATGTGGTGGATTTGGTAAGGATCGTGATGGAGGTGGAGGGTTGGATGAGGTGGATGAATGAAATGATATAGAAATTATGTGAAGATTTTGGTGTTGGGAATAAACTTCCTGTTGTTTTGCAACATATCCCAGATGGCTCATAATCTGAGCCCATGTAATTCTTATAGGGGTATTGGGGCTTAAACATGGTCGACCACCTAGTAAAATTTGGACATGTGGATGGGGGTTATGCATGGAAATCCACCCCAATGGACATAAAGGAGATGGGACCTCGGGGTGGGGCATGATAATCAATAGATATAATTCCTTGAGGGAAATACAATGATGGGAATGAATGAGGATGAATGCTAAGGTTTGATAGATGCACCCTTAGGAGGAGGTAACCAGGGTTTACTGAAAGTTGGGATTGAATCTTAGGGAGGCTTCCTTAAAACACTATTTATATTACAGGGACCAAAACCCACATAGATTGTTTGTTTGGGGAAAATAAACTGCGACAATCCATGAAGGTGGAAACATGGGCTTACTCTAGGATAGAATCCTGAGGTGTGATTTCCCAATAACTACTAACCGATAATCCTACACGATTCATGCTCAGTGTGAAGAAAAAGTGGAAGCATTGTACCATGTCGTCATATCATGAAGGATGCATCAACAAGGGATGGAATGGCAATTACACATGTTTATCAACCCAGTGATTTGGAAATTAGTAAATGGAGGATAAAGTGAGCAATATTGTGAATAAATGGCTTGTGGATTACACAAAAATGGTTTCCTTTCCCCATAGTAAGATTCTATTCCATACATGGATAATCCCCTCCCATGTGAGAGAGATATCATTCCTGTGGAGACAAGTTGGTGTAGAAAATTCCTGAGGTGGGGCAATCCCATTTTCATTTCCTGGGGTGATTCTAGGGTTTAACCTCATGTGCTAAAAATAATAGTGTTTGGTTGTTTGACATCCTACACATGGGATGAGAGGGACCTGCTTCTCACCCCTTGGACATACAAAACCGGATCCCTTTAACCACTAGTGAATAGATGAAACCAACAATTTTGGGAAATAATAGTGTGGAGGTGTGGAAAATCAAGCGGTTCATGATTGAGTAATTATGAAAAGAAGAAATATCTATATGTGTAACTTTGAAAACAGGAATTAGGTAGAGCAATGAAACATGAGACACTACATGAGGAACCAATAAATCACAATGCATAATCTGAAAGGTCTACATGAAAGAGTTTCATGAAAGATGTGGGTGTTTCTTGTAATAAGGGAATAAACATGGTGATTTTGTGTAGAGAAAAATTTTGGAGCCTATAAGAAGGGTTGTTCACTATATTGGAGGATCTCAAAAAAATGTAGGTGTCAGAGAAGAAGGGGTTGTGTATAAGGGATACTTATTGAGCATAATTAGAATCTCTTGTGTGAACATACCTTTGGAAAATGGAAACGAGAAAATGTTAAGACCTTTTGACCCACCACAAAAGAGGTCCCATGGGGTACCTATCATGCATGATCCTTTACCTTGAAGTCATTACTTGCGTTCATTTGAAGAAGGGGTCATCTAACACACATGGGAGTAAAGGTTATAATTTTAGATCATTTCTGAAATGGGTGGGGTGCACTTCTATTTATATGAAAAAATATTGGTGGGATTGCATAAGGATGGTGGTGAGGAAGTGGCTAGACGACGTCGCATTTGTCAATCAAGGTCCGTGTGCATAGATCTTCATCTTGTGTGTAAGTCTATGAACATACACCCACCTTCCTGGTAGATTCATAGAAGGACAAAGGGGAAGATGGCATTTCCTTTGCATTGGGCATGTAAGGGTCTTGGGTGTGGATTTCAGTCTTGGTCACAAGTCTCCAAAATTATGTGCGGATCCCTTGAGGTTTTTTGGATTGTTCTCTAGGTCATATTAACATTTCAAGATGCTCAAATATTTCTAATTGTGGCCTCATGTTAAATTGATTTCAATAAATCCTCCCCTCAGAATATGATATGAAAGGGTACCCGAAGGATGGGTTTAGAGGGAAACTCAACAGAGAATTATTCTTATAAGTTTGCATGAAAAAATGTCAAATTTGAAACATATGGAACCTTGTACTCATGAAGAATACCTATTTAGTTCCTATAAGTACACGGGGGAGCATAGAATAGTATATTGAAATTCTGTATGTCAATATATTTATATAATGTTTATAAGTTGTTGATTCTCTATTGAAGGGCCCCATGTTTCATCGCAACATTCCACGTATCTTTTGAATATTACTATCTTCAATAAGTGCTGAATTTTCTATAAAAATCACCCAATCATGTGCACAACCCTCTATATTGCACACCAAATCACAATATTTCATGTGAATCCCTTAATACATTTAGATATTGACTAACATGTATGGTGAATATAGTGAAACTGAAAGGGAGGCTGGCTTAGCTGCACAGAGGGTCAAGATGATTGAAAACCTTCATATACTCTATACCATAAGGATATCGTTAAATAATCATATGTTCTTAGTATGATGACATATATTCATAAGTATTTCATCCCCTGTAATATCCTTCCACTATGGATCATTAAAATTTTGGAGTAAGTGGCCACTCTGATATTTGATACAAACTCACCATGGTGATGGTTCACACAAAAAGATAGACTTTTGTAGTATATCATGACAAACAATGGGAACATTACCGAGGATTTTTGGGAGATGTTTGTCTATGGCCCAAATCCTAAGAAACAAGACTATCATGGGGAGAGAACCTGTGGTAGAAGAATTTAATAACAACTATGAATTCACTTTCCAGAGTTGCATCAGTGAAAAGAGGAAGGGCTAGAAGAAAGACTGTGACTTGAGGTTGGTGGTAATATTAGTAGTGAATGGTCATGGGCCTACTGGGTCTGCCATATATGAGATAAGTCTATGGAATATCTGCAAATCACTGAGCATTTTAAATCCATGTGGACATCACAACATGTGGACATCACAATTTCACTTTGATCATCAATATAACTTGGTTTTGGAGTTGTTTATCTAGAAGTACATTGAGACAAATACATTCCACCTCCACTAAGGTCTGTATAAATATTTGGTAAGTCCATTGAATCAGATTTATTCTTCTAGAGGGACTTTAGTATTAATATTTCTTATTAATAGATAATATCATGATAGATTGGGCAGAAGCCTCCAATTTTCACATGGAATTTCATGGGATTAGTGATGGAGAGGATGAAGATTGATTACATCCCGAAAGACATCTCCTACCCATCATGGTTTAGTCTATTCCTCAAGAGGGATAAGGTGGTGAGGATTCTAGGCTGAGGAAAACATTTCCCACATGCAATACCGAAAGGAAATGCAGGATCATACTTGATGATCCTTGGTAGTATAAGAATACCACTCATGGGGCATAAGTGTGAATGAGAGCTAGGATCAGCATGTATGATTTGTTGACTTTTTTCTACCTTCCTAAGAGGTTGGTTTCTTCCAGTGGTGGAAACAAGGGTGGGGGTCCATTTGGGGACATTGTTAATGGTCGATATTATGGAAGGCTCCTACAAGTTTAATCACAGAGTTCCCATACTAGCATGGTAGTACATTATCTTGGGGAACATTTCAAGAGGTGGTATGACTATGAGAATCTGAAAACTGTTATAGAGCCTATATGTCTAGGATACATCTCACCATGGAAGATATGACTTCCTGAATTCCATCCCACCTCTAAGAACCATTCCATATCAATCATTATTTAATATTACTATGGTCTGACCATAAATGGTCAAATAGAATGGGACCGAGATCTCGATTGGAAATAATGAAAAATTAATCTTCCATGCATTCCACACAATGGTCATCTAGATGGTGGATGAAATTTGAGGTCTTCTAGAGTAGAGGTAATATCTGCAGAGTATTAGGGATGGTGTGCTAGTATCCCGAATAGTTGGAAAGATATTTTGTGAACCCTAAATGCCATCATGCTTTTCCAAAACTTTTCGGTTGCTGAAGTTAATTACAATGAACGGGAGTAGAGAGGTATGGCAGGAGAAACACCCTTGTATCCTTTTCTTGCAACATTTCATGTTTATATGTTCTAAAATTGGTGAAATAATTACACTCCCCCCCCCACTGATGTTGATGACGTCCTGGAGATGGAGTATGCTGATCACTAGGTGGCGACAAATCCAAAAAAAATTCTATTAATGTGCATTCAACAAATAAAGTCAATATGTGTGGAGTCTAGGAGGTGAGAAACCAAGAGAGGTTGCGTGTACTGGCCATGGGTTTTGTGGTACATTATATGGTGAAAATTTGATGTTTGGGGTGTTCTAGGTAATCTGGAAGGCCATCCAAGCTTCTCAGTGAAGCTTAAGACTCCTAAAGGTAGTCTCGGCCTACTAGTGGCATCAGACTACTGGTTGCCTCGGCCAACCGGTAGCCTCGGTCTACCGGTAGCCTCGGCCTACCGATAGCACGACCTACCAGTGGCCTTGGCCTACCAGTATCCTTGGTCTACCGGTAGCTCGACCTACCGGTGGCCTCAGCCTACCAGTTGCTCGGCCTATCGGTGGCCTCGGCCTACTAGTGGCCTCGGCCTACCGGTCCCCCCGGCCTACCAGTAGCCTCAGCGTACCGGTAGTTTGTCCTACCAGTGGCCTCGGCCTAACGGTAGTTCGGCTTACCAGTTTCCTCGGCCTACCGGTAGCCACTACCTACCGGTGGCCTTGGCCTACCGGTGGCCCCGGCCTACAGGTAGCTCGGCCTACTAGTCACCTCGGCCTACTGGTGGACTCGGCCTACCGGTAGCCTCAGCCTACCGGTGGCCACGACCTACTGGTAGCCTCGACCAGCTGGTAGCTTAGTCTACCGGTAGACCTAGCCTACAGGTGACCTCCATAGGTTTTCCTATAGTGCCTCCTTTTTTTTGCCCAAATTGGTTTGTAAACCATTTTTTGACCCCATTAATTATATTTTAAAGCCCATTAATGGTGTTTAATTAAATGATTGGTGAGGTATCCTCCTTCAATGGGAAACCATGCATTTTGGTCATGCCTTTAACCGCGTTTTCAAAAACGCCTCTATTACACCCTGTGAGGATTCCTTCCGTGGTTAAGGATGTGTGCTTCGGTTTTAACCGCCCCGAAGGGTGGGGACATTTTAATTTAGACGTGTGGGGTGGCCTAGCCGTGTGTTCAACCAACGATCCCACTTCTTCCGTGGTTTTGTGTTTTTCTCTATATCTTAACCATCCCGGGGATGCTGTATCTCAGGCTATATAAACTAAAGGATTCTCTTCTCCCTAGGATTCTTTTTTATCTATCACCATGTGCTTGAAATACCCTTCCTTTGGACGAGTTGTACCCCCATGAAGTTTTCATTGATCGCATTCCATGGAGTTCCTACTACTCATGATTCCCAGTTTCCACAAGAGGACTTAACGTCGATCCTTGATCAATCAAGTAGGGATTTCCTCCTTCGTCTCTCCTTTATGTGCATCATGAGAGGTGGGTATGCTTTTCTCTCTGTGTAAATTGATGAAACAAAGCACAATTATGATAATGAACGGACCCTTAAAGAAGGAAAGGGGGTGTGATAGAAGCTCTACTGTACTCTTTTATGTTAATTTGTGTTGTGAATTATACGGGCCTATGCTAACTAAAAATCATGGTTGTTGGTGGTATTTCACTGTGCATTAATGAACCTCAGTTCTCCTGGATATTTAAAGAAACATAAAATGGTATTGTTTAATTAAATATACTCGGTTAAATAAATTTAAAGCACTAGAATCAACCCTTTACTGTGATAACTCCGGTTAAAGCCCAGTGGAATTGAAACCATGGAGTGTGTTAAATCTTTTAAATCTGAAAATATCTGCAAGGGCCTGCCTTGTGTTGGTGGTAGTGGTTTGGTTGTTTTCTTTCACAGGGAAATTGCGGGTGACCTTATGAATTTCATAGATGGGGGGGGGGTTATATTACTGGGGTGATATGGGTGGGGATGGGATCCCATGTTGTTATACTTTTGCGGGATGTGAATATGAGGTTGTGTTGTTGCTCTACTATGACACGAATTCGGGTGGGATCCTCTGTTGTTGAGAAACCGTTGTCTCCTGGATTTTGGGTACATGGGGCTGTGTCTCAGGGTTTTTTCTTCTAGTACTTCAAGGGATCTCACTTGATCCCAAGTTGTTGTGACTTTACAAGAGAACCGGGTGTGAATGCTTAAATTTTTCCGACAGTTTTCCTTCATTCATTAATTGTGTTTCATAAGTGGTTGTGCCAGTTAGTTTCCCAGTAGTGAAGAGATTAAATCTTTTTGAACTATTATGAAATGATACTTGAATAGGGAAATTGGGAACTATTTTTTGTGTCCCTGTTTTCCGAGGCCGCAGTTCTTGAACACATGCTTGTATCTGTTTGAGGATCCATAGGATGGAATGTGTGTCTGTATATGTATGTGTAACTGTATGTTTTGTGTTTAGTCTCACCCCACCTGCATTGGGCACTTAGTGTCGGACACCCCATATAATAGGGAAAGGTGTTTCCCCCTAGTTACTCTCCTTCATGCTCCCTCTTCCCTAGGCTGTGATGGCTGGAGGCAACCTTACACCCAAGACTCTTCGAGTAGGTTTCGTTTGGTGTGTTGTTAGCCCAGGACTCTTCGAGAAGGTTTTTATCCCAGGTGTCTTCAGGATGAGTCCTCGGTGTATGAGGGGCATGGATGTGTGGTTATGAGGCCCAGGTGTGTGCAGGCGCAGATGTGGATGGTTGTGAGGCCCAGGTGTGTGTGGTCAGGAAGAGCGTGGTAGCGTCAAGACATTTGCTATTAGGGATGATCAGGTAGCTAGTGGGGGAAATAGTTGTGCGGGGTACCCAAATGCTTTGTTCTTTACTATTATCTTAGTGCTTATGTTATTTGGTGAGCGTGGATGGTGAGGTGGGATGGAGATATTCTTTGAAAGATGATGTTTCTTCTACATCTCACGAGACATTAGGATGTCTTCCAACTTGTGCACAAGTGCTTTAGGTTTTCTTATAGATTATACTTTGTATGCTCACCCTATGTTTACTTTCAATTTTCAAGGAGGGCATCAGAGGCCGTACGAGAAATTACTAGTCTGGACGTTGGAGTTTCTTTTGGTCACTGTTGGATTCTTCTTGTCCTTGTTCCATTCATATTGGGTATTTTACTTTGGAGTCCTTGTACTTTGTTCAGTTTTATTATTAAAACAATCATTTAGTTTTGTTTCTTTACATTGAGTTTTCTATACATGGTGGTGTGCGATGTTGACTCATTCATTCTCCCAATCATGGTTAACTAAAAAAGGGTAATGCCTCCCATATTGTGGAAATGATATACCCCTGGTTCTAGTCACCACTCTACGGCCTACTGGCGGCGAGATTCAGGGGTTATTATCTCTCTTTAAACGTAAATAAATAAGGGCTTGGAAATTTGTTGTCCCTTACCTCCATTTTGTGAAGACGGGTTGTGAAAAAATGGTATCAAAGGAGAGGTTGGGGGATAGGATGGATTCTGGAGTTAGAGACATTGAGTATTGCATGGGATGGTAGGGAAACAATGTTAGGTGATCTTGGTTCGTGAAATAGACCAGGGAGGACCAGCTAGGACACGGGATTTTAGGCCCCCCTGTGATCCGATGCAAGGACTCTGAGCCTATGAAATGACCAAGTGATACTACACTTATTACGGGGTAGATACCCTAGGGAAGGTATATAAATCATACTAAAAGTGTTTTTAATATATTTGGGGCACCTTGGGGAGAAAATTTTAATAATAATAAAAATAATTCCCTTACTACTCGGGCATAGTAATTCTTTGTTTACCCTACAGCTATGGCACCCGGACATTATCCACAAGCGACTCGGGAGGTTGAGGCCAAGCGGATCGAGGAATTTGACCAGCATAGGGATGACCGAGATGAGGAGGATGACCTGTGGCAGAGGGCTCTACGGTCCTTCCAGCGATAAACCCTCAAGAAGTAAGAGGGCAACTTTTCTGAATCAGTAATGGAGGGATGTCTCGATGAGCTAGACATTACCTTCCCTTTGATCCATGATCCATGGGAGTACTGGGTTCCATTGGCAGTCAGTCAACTGAGAGGAGCAACGCGTCAGTGGTGGATGCTTTTCATGGGAGAGAAGACAGAGGTAGAGGTTTCATGGGCCAGTTTTGAGATGTAATTTCGTGAGGAGTTCCTCTCCTCTACAGTGAAGGCTGAGAAGAGACAGGAGTTTCTCTCCCTTCAGCAGGGAAGCATGTCAGTGAGGGAGTTGGAGACCATGTTAAAAGATCTCTTGTGCTTTTCCTCGGATCTCTTTTCGGATGAGGAGTCTCAGGCAAGACGGTTAGAGGAGGCACTTTTTCCATCTCATCAGTATGCTGTTACTCCTTTCACTCTTCCAATGTACCTAGTAGTACATAAGAAGGCCGACATAGTAGATAGGATGCACTCGTAGGGAGGCACACCATGAGAAGGGAACCAGCTGAGTTCATCAAAGGGGAAGGTGGTCAGTAGTAGGTCTCCAATGACAGGGCCATCCAGGTTTTGACAAGTAGGTATTAGGCCTCCTCAGTTCCAGTCCCGAGCTTCTCGCCCTCGCCCCTTTTCCATAGCGCCAGGACCAATGTGTTTCTCTTGCGGAGTTTTCAGGCACGTCCAAAGCAGTTGTTCGACTCAAGATCCACATGGTGGAGGTGTGCAGTTTCAGCACCCACCTCACCAGTATCCATTTCCGGAGAGGCCTTTCCAGTAGCAGTAGTATGCCCCTGGCCCTCTGAGGGATGACCTTGCAGGAGGAGACCAACACTAGGGTGCTCTTTAAGGACCTCGACCAGGGCGTGGTTGGGGAGGTGGTCAACAGCAGCAAGGCAGAGGAGCTAGGTGTGGATAGTTGCATGCTACAGAGTTAGTAGCTCCGGTAGGACCAGAGGTCATTCGAGGTACGTTCAGTTTATTCAGCACTTTTTTCTGCCTTGTATGATTCGGGAGCTTCACACTCCTTTTTTATGCCTAAATTATCCCATGCTTTGGGTCTAGATGACGAGAGACATTTTGTGCCCCTAGTGTTGATAACACCAGTTGGGGGTCATACCAGCGTATCTTCCTTTTTTTGGGGATGTAGACTGATGTTGGGACTACATCAGTCTAGTGAAGACCTTCTTTCATTGAAGATGTAGCAATACGATGTCATTCTAGGAATCGACTAGTTATTCTCTGTGCATGCCATCATCAACAGCTATCATAGAAAGATCAAATTCTCCAACTAGGATGGACAACGTGTGGATTTTATTAGGGAGAGGAGTTATCAGGTGGGGAGTCGACACGTGGAGCCACTCTTTTCAATGCTGGATGGGTTGTCAATGGAGTCGGAGGACACATGAATGATGGATGTCCCAGAGGTCGTAAGAGAATTCCCTGATGTCCTTCCCAATGAGGTTGTGACTCTACCCCATCAACGTGATGTTGATTTTGGGATAGAATTACACCCTAGTTCCCTCCTGATCTTGATGGCTCCTTATCAGTGGGAACCTTTTGAGTTACGGGAGTTGCGGATTCAGATTTACGATCTGATGGAGAAGGGCTTTGTTCAACCCAGCATGCCGTCATGGGGTGCTCCAGTTTTGTTCTTAAAGATAGAATATGGTAGTCTATGACTGTTCATAGACAACCAGAGGTTGAATCAGTTGAAGACCATGAATCCTTACCCCCTCCCAAAGGATAGACGATCTTTTCGACCAGCTGAGGGGAGAAGGTTGGTTCTCTAAGATCGATATGCGGTCTGGATACCACCAGTTGAGAGTGAAGGATGCTGATATCTCGAAGACAACTTTTAGGTGAAGATATGGCCACTTTTTGTTCTTGGTCATTCCATTTGGCATTACGAATGCACCAGCTATGTTCATGAACCTCATGAACTCTGTCTTCTGAGAGATTATGAACCAGTTCGTTGTGGTGTTGATCAACGACATCATTATCTACTCAAGATCAGAGGAAGAGCATGTCGAGTATCTTAGGGAAGTTTGGGGAGTCCTTCGACACCACCATATTTATGGGAAACTGTCTAAGTTCAAGTTCTTAATGAGAGAAGTTCATTTACTTGGACACGTAGTGTCTTAGAAGGGAATAAGAGTAGACCCATCAAAGGTTGAGGAAGTCATTTCATGGGAAGCACCCAGGAATGTGGCCGAAGTTCGTAGTTTCCTGGGTTTGGAAGGCTATTACCAAAGGGTTTTTCCAGACTTCTCTCGAGTTTCAGCTTCGTTGACATATTTCACTTGGAAGGACCAGGCCTTCGTGTGGAGCTATCTGTGCCAGACAACTTTTGGCTACCTAATGGAGAAGCTGGTTAGTGCTCCAGTCCTCAGATTACCAGAGGAAGGGGTGTTGTTTGAAGTGTTCTATGGTGCTTCTATCCTTGGGTTGGGATGTGTGCTGATGCAGCAGCAAGGACTGATCTCTTATGGGTATAGGTAGTTACATCCTCATGAACATAACTTTGACACCCATGATCTGGAGCATGCGGCCGTGGTGTTCGCATTGAAGGTGTGGCGGCATTATCTCATTGGAGAGCGCTTTGTGGTCTTCACAGATCACAAGAGCTTGCGTTATGTCTTTTCCCAGTGGGATCTAAACATCCAACAATGGAGATGGGTTGAGTTCCTCCAAGACTACGACTTCGATATCCCTTATACTGAGGGAAAATGTAATGTTGTGGCTGATGCCCTGAGCATGAAATTGCAGAAGGAAGTAGTTTAGGAATCTGAAGATGCTTGGAGAGCGATGGAAGAGTTAGCAGCCTTGCATTTGGATGCAAGGTTGGATGGTGGAAGAGGTTGTCTATTTTAGATTCTTGTAGTTTCTTATTTAGTGGGGTAGGTGGAAGAGTCTCAGTGGTTGGACGCAGAGGTGGAAGTGATACGAGGTCATGCTTATCAAGGAAATGCTCCTGAGGGATGGTCGAAGGATGGTTAGTATCAAATTCTTTTCCATGGAAGGATTTTTGTTCCAGATATGATGTGTAAAGGTGTTCTTTGTGAGTCAATGGATCATCTTTAGAAGTACATCATGGGGTCTCAGAGATGTACCAAGGCCTGAGGGGATAGTTTTGGTGGCCTGGGGTAAATAGGGCGGTGGCAGAGTTTTAGCTAAGTGCCTACTGTGTCAGCATGTGATGGCTGAACACCATTTTCCTGGAGGGTTGTTACAGCCTTTAGATTTTCTTGAGTGGAAGTGGGATGAAATCACTACGGACTTCATCATAGGGATACCCAGGGCTCAGGGAGGCTATGATGCCATCTGGTTAGTGGTGGATCAGTTGAAAAATCAACACACTTCTTAGAGATTAAGGGGTCGAGCCCGGTGAGCACCTTAGCCCAGAGGTACGTCGATGAGGAGGTGTGGTGGCACTATATTCTAAGATATATTGTCTCCGATCAAGACATGCGGTTTACCTCACGAGTCTAGAGGGGATTACAGCAATCCCTTGGCACCCAGCTACGCCTTAGCACTGCTTTCCACCCTCAGAAAAATGGGAAAAAAGAACGAATGATCCAGATGTTTGAAGACATGATGTGGGAATGTGTTATAGATTTTGGGGGATCATAGGTACGAAACATTCCTCTGGTGGATTTTTCATATAAAAATAAATTCCACTCCACTATTGGCATGACACCGTTTGAGGCCTTGTATGGAAGGCCATGTCATTCACCCGTTTGTCGGACAGAGATTGGGGAGGCAGCTATTCTTGGGCCATAAGTGGTGCAGGGAACCACTGAGATGGTTATGCTCGTGTGTGGGAGGATGAGGGCATCCCAGGACTGGCAGAAGTCTTATGTTGATCGTAGGAGGAGGCCCATGGAGTTCGAGGTTGGAAATCATGTGTTCTTGAAGATTTCACCTCGACGTGGGAAGCGATGGATTGGGAAGGGGAGTAAGCGCTCCCATGGGTTCATTAGACCTTCAGAGGTGTTGGGACGAGTTGTTGAGGTGGGATATCAGCTGGCGTTTCCACCTCAGTTGGAGAAAGTTCACAACGTCTTTCATGTCTCCCAGCTTCGTCGATATCTACACGACGACTCCCACGTTATCGATTGGGGAGAGTTAGATGTCAAAAACCATGCGACCTTCATAGAACAACCAATCAAGATCGAGGATTATAAAGAGAAAGTGATTTGTGGATGAACCATCCCCTTGGTTCATGTGTTGTGGAGGCATGGTGGCCGAGAGGAGAGCACTTGGGAGCGGGAGGCCTAGTTACGTGATCAGTACCCAGAGTTGTTTTGACTTCCTTGTTGTTGTTGTTGTTGTGAGTTTTGTTGAGATGTTTCACCTTGTGTTTTAATATATGAAATGCTTTTTCTTCTTGTTTTGACACTAAATGTTTGATGATGGGAAAACCTGACTTCTAATCAAGGTTCATTAATGTGGATGCGATTAAACCCATGCGGGTGAGTTATTTCCGCCCAAAGACGATAATATCCTGACTTGTAGGAAGTGACTCCCTGACTCAGGTGTTGGATAGTGTGATCCTTGTGCTTATTGTGAATTTGTGTGGTTGATAACTCTTGGGGGAGTATTATTGGATGTATTGGGGTTCTGTTCTAGCTTTGAAAAAACTATGGGGTTTTCCCATGAGAAGTATCATTAGAGGGTGGTTGTTTGGACCCCACTTTTATCCTTTCTAGTTTGTTCTTATATTCTCCGGGACGAGAATTGTTTGAGAAGTATCTGATGTAATGTCCCGGGGTTTTGGGGTCCATTAAATGGTGAAAATATGATGTTTGGGGTGTTCTAGGTGGTCTGTAAGGCCATCTCAGCTTCTCAGTGAAGCTTAAGACTCCAAACGGTGGCCTCAGCCTACCGGTGGCCTCAGCCTACCAGTAGCCTCGGCCTACCGGTCGCACAGCCTACCGGTGGCCTCAGGCTACTAGTGTCCTCAGCCTACCTATCGCTCGGCCTACCGATGGCCTCGGCCTACCAGTTTTCGCGGCCTACCGGTGGCCTCGGCCTACCAGTGGCCTCGACCTACTGGTCGCCCCAGCTGATCGGTGTCCTTAGCCTACCGGTAGCTCGGCCTACGAGTATCCTTAGCCTGTCGGCGGGCTCGGCCTAGAGGTATCATCATCCTACTGGTAGCCTCGTCCAACCGGTAGCCCGAGACTACCAGTAGCCTTGGCCAATCGGTAGCTTGGTCTACTAGTAGAGCTAGCCTACAGGTGACCTCCACGAGTTTTCCAGTAGCACCTCCCTTTTTTTGAAGCGAATTGGTTTGTAAAACATGCTTTGACCCCTTTAATCCTGTTTTAAAGCCCATTAATTGTGTTTAATTAAATTATTGGTGAGGTACCCTCCTTCAATGGAAAACCCTGCATTTTGGTCATGCCTTTAACCACGTTTTTAGAAACGCCTCTACCGCATCCTGTGAGGAGTCCTTCCTTAGTTAAGGATGTGTGCGTCAGTTTTAACCACCCCGAAGGGTGGGGAAATTTTATGTTGGATGGGTGGGGTGGCCCAACTGCATGGTTAACCCGCAATCCCTCTTATTCCGCGGTTTCGAGTTTTTCTCCATAACTTACCCATCTCGGGAATGTTGTATCTCAGCCTTTATAACCTAAAGGCTTCTCTTCTCCCTAGGTTTCTTTTTTATGTATCACCCTGCGCTTGGAATACCCTTCCTCCGGACGAGTTTTACCCCTACGATGTTTTCCTTGATCGCGTTCCGTGGAGTTCCTGCTACTCCTGATTTCCAGTTTCCACGCGAGGACTTAACATCGATCCTTGATCAATCAAGTAGGGATTTTCTCCTTCGTCTCCCCTTATGTGCATCATGCGGGGTGGGTATGCTTTTGTCTCTGTGTAAATTGATGAAACCACACATAATAAAGATAATCAATGTACCTATAAAGAAGGAAAGGGGGGTGTGATCGATGTTCTGTTGTACTCTTTTATGTAGGAATGTGTTGTGAATTATACTGGCCTATGCTCACTAAAAATCATTGTAATTGGTGGTCTTTCTCTATGAACTAATAGACCTCGGTTCTCCTTGTTGTTTAAATAAACATAACATGGAATTGGTTATTTACATATGCTCAGTTAAATAAATTGAAAGCACCAAGATCAACCCTTTTCTGTGATAACGCCTGTTAAAGCCCAGTGGAATTGAAACCATGGTGTGTGTTAAATCATTTAAATTTGAAAATACCTGAAAGGTATTTCCTTGTTTTTGTGGTAGTGGTTTTGTTTTTTTCTTTCACGGGATGATTGCGTGTGACCTTATGGAATTCTTGGATGGGGGGGCTTAGATTGCTGGGGTGATATGGGTGGGGATGGGATCCCCTGTTGTTATACTTTCGTTGGTTGTGAAGTTGAGGCAGTGTGGTTGCTCTGCTATGACACAAATTTGGGTGGGAAACATTGTCGTTGAGAAACCATTGGCTTATAGATTTTGGGGACATGGGGATTTGTCTCATGGTTTGTTTTGTTTCCAGTACATCGAGGGATCTCACTTGATCCCTAGTTTTTGTGACTTTACAAGAGAACTGGGTATGAATGCTTAAATTTTCCCAACAATTTTCCTTGCTGCTTTAATTTTTGTTTCTTCTGTGGTTGTTCTTGTTAGTTTCCCAGTAGTGAAGGGATTAACTCTTTTTGAACTTTTATGAAAATATACTTGAATAGTGAAACCGGGAACTGTTTTTTGTGTGTGTGTTTTTTGAGACCACAGTTCTTGGGCACTTGATTGTATCTGTTTGAGGAGCCATAGATTGGGCTGTGTGTCGATATATTTATGTGTAACAATATGTTTTGTGTTTAGTCTCACCCCACCCACATTGGTCACTTAGATTCGTACACCCCATCTCATGGGGAAGGGTGTTTACCCCATAGTTACTCTCCTTCCTGCTCCTTCTTCTCTAGGCTGTGATGGCTGGAAGTGACCTTACACCCAAGACTCTTCGGGTAGGTTTAGTTTTGTTTGTTGTTAGCCCAGAACTATTTGGGTAGGTTTGTTTTCCCAGGTGCCTTCGAGATGAGGCCCAGGTGTATGCGGGTAGGGATGTGTGGTTATGAGGCCCAGGTGTGTGCGGGCGCAGATGTGGATGGTTGTGAGGCCCACGTGTGTGTGGGAAGGAAGAGCGTGGTAGCGTCAGGACATTTTCCATTAGGGATGAGAAGCTAGATAGTGGGGGAAATAGTGGTGTGGGGTACCCAAATGCTTTGTTCTTTACTATTATCTTTCTTCGTCTCTTATTTGGTGAGCATGGCTAGTGAGGTGGGATGGATATTTTCCTTGACAGATGATGTTTCTTCTGCTTCTCACGGGACTTTAGGAAATCACCCCACTTATGCACGAGAGCATTAGGTTTTCCTACTACGTATAATTTGTACTCTCACCCTACATTTATATTCAATTTTCCAGGAGGGCATCGGAGGCCGTGCAGGACCTTACTAGTCTGGACATTGGAGTTGCTGTTGGTCGCTGTTGGATTCTGCTTAGTCTTTTTCCTTTCCTATTGGGTATTGTACTTTGGAGTCCTTTTACATTGTTTAGTTTAATAATTAAAACATGCAAGTAGATTGGTTTTTTTCATTGAGTTTTCTATACTTTTTGGTGTTTGGTGTTGACTCATTCTTTCTCCCAATCTTGGTTAACTATAAAAGGGTAATTCCACCCATATTGTGGAAATGTTATACCCTTGTTTCTAGTCGCCACTCTGGGGCCTACTAGAGGTAGGAATCAGGGGTCATTATCTCTACTTCAAATTAAATAAGGAAGGGCTTGGAAATCTTCTGTCCCTTCCCTCCTTTCGGTGAAGGCGGGTTGTTACATGGCGCAAGAGAAGTGATATCAGAAGCGAGCCATGCGACTAGGGTAGCATGAGATGGAACCTCGGTGGAAGGAACCTCACAAATGGTGGCCTTACCACTCCCATTTGAGGAGGGGTGGTCTTGGAGGAGGTCGCATGGTCAATCTAGAGAATCTTCTTGGAATAAATAGAGGTCCCTAATTCATCCCACTATAGATTCAATCTTAACCACATTATGGTCGGGCTGGACAATACTACAAAAATCTATAAGTATAAAAATGCTATGAGAAAAATTGATGTGAGACAGGATACAACATCAAGTAACTAGGATTCAATAAGTTTGTTATAAGGTATAAATTCATCAGAGAAATTCAAATATGAAGGACACATACATATATGCATTTCAATGGGGAAAATATTAATATCCTCATATTTGGGTGAAAGTGATGATCATCCAAGAGTGTGACTCAAAAGAACTGCCACTTGAGGACGATGACAATGAAGAAGAAGAATGAGAAGATGAATAATAGGTCTAGCAAGTGATAGAAGAAGAAGGAGATTCTGAAGATGAAGAACCTTATGGTTAGAAAATTTAAGATAAAACGGACCATCAGGGGACCCTATGTGAGAGTGGAAAAATCATACGCTATGAAAATGATCATGATGAACATTTCAACATAATTCTCAACCCATATCACTCTTTGTCCCTTCTCTTCCTATAATTTATATTCACTAACAAAAATTTATCATATTAAGGGTATTGAACAAGGGGATCCAATTGATGGTATTGATATTATGCTGATGGATGTGGACATATATATCCCTAATCCCGCATCTATGGCCGTTGAAGGTGGAAGACCAGTTGTGGCTGAAGCGGCTACAGGTGAGCCAGCGGACTATACTAGGGTGATGAACTCAAAATAATATACTTTACCTATTGTTCATAATGAACCAGTACTGATCATCTATCTAGGAAGTGCAACAGGATATTCAATGTTAGGAGTTACCATGATGACCCAGGCACTTGACTGAACTTCACATAGATCTTAAAAGAATCTATCTTTCACAGACACACACATTTTATCTGAAAAAACAGCTGACCTAGGTGTATATTCCACACAATTCTCTAAATAAAGAAGAACATAAAACTGGAGATTATATGACATCTTTTTTTGATCTCTTGGAGGATGTACCTATTTTTGAGGAGAAAGTCATTCAATACAATTCAGACATTGAACTTAGAGAGCAGAGAGTCATGGTTACAAGTGATTCCACTTCCATGGTGGAGCCTGATACATTTGGATGAAAAGATTCCAAATAATAAATGCATGAAGAAGGTCACCCACATTCCATAAAGTCCATTCTCTTAGAAAAGATATCCGAGGAATATCCTACCATTGAGACTATGGCTATCTTTTCCCAATAAGGACCTTCAGATCCAGAGGAATAGTGTTATATTGATCTAGATATAGCTGAGGATATCTTTATAAAATGACACCATACATGGAAGAATATCAAAAATTTCCCTGAAATCTCAGAGGTAGAATGAATGAGTCATATGGGGTCACTCCGCACCAAGATACATTGTCTCTATGCTGGATGGGTGTATGTTATCCCTCTTCACGAGTTGATTCACGACACTCCTTTCAAAAATAAACATGAGAGAATCCAATTCCTTGACACCACCTAATCCCAAAATAAATCTAAAAACATCCATAAGTTCAATCTAGATGGTTAGGAAATCTAGCTCCTTGATGCGATGATGAATGAGAATTTGGTATTCATCACCAACCATTTGGAGCATATTGAATAACTGAAGGTCGAGTTGGTAGAAACCCCTGAGCAGCTGGAATTGATGAGCCATCATGTGACTGAGCATCGATCTAAACAGAATCAAATGCATATCAAGGATAAAAATCATTTCTCTATGACTTTGAATGAGGAGAGGGAGATCCAGAAGTGGTAGGATATTCTAGCATCCAAATGTCAAAAATTTATAGTGTTAAAGACGTTTATTGATTGGGAAGAATCCTATGGGTCAGGTTTTATCCAAACATGTGAAACACAATTCTTTTTTTATTTATTATTTTTTGTTTCAAACTTCAGGAAAGGAACATTTCATACTTCAACTACTACATATCATTCATATCTTTGAAACATTAAATGATCAATCCCTAAGGTCAATTGGGTTATTCATAGTGCGAGGAAGAAGGGATAACAATATAATTACTCACTTTGTTTGAGATCACTGTGTAATCATTGAATACTTGGGCTTTGATATTACCAATTGAACACCAAATAATTTAGTCTAAGAGGGGATATCATCATAGATTAAGGCTCTTAGAAAAGTAAATTTTCAATTCCCAAAGCGATTTGGAGCATAAATGGGTTAACTCCAAGGGATTTGGAATCAATACGATCAAAGGAGAAATGGAAAGTGTGAGTCAAAATTCCTAGAAAATAATAATACAATGAGAGAGACATCACAATATTGGAAAACTGCTAACTACATTCCAAACATTGTATTTTTACCAATAGTATGAAATTGTAAAAAAGAAATAATGGTTGAATTATGACTGTGTTGAAAACAAATGTCATATTTTTAATTATTATCTTATGTATTTTTTAATGTTGTTCCTGAATTGTAGGTGATACTAAGTGATATGTGACCATGACATTAGGGGGTTCCTCCAAACTTTTTAGGGGAAAAGGATCTGAATAAAAGGAATGAAATGTGTGTAAGTGAAATAGAGAAATGTTCATAAGGATTTGAACACTCTTGAAATATTAAAACTATGGCTTGGAAAACATTTGTGTAGCCACATTTGTCTGAAGAAGAATAAATCTACCTTCTAGGGTTTTATCTCAGATGTCGAGTGACAAATGAAGATGCAAAAAATTAAATGGATAGTAAATATGGTGGGAGAATACCTCTCAAACAAGGACCTGATATGCTTTGCTGTTTTACATCATACACATGAGGAATGTTCATATTATATTTTACTATCATGTTATCTAGAAATCCAACAATTTAATGTCATTTAATTAGGATGTTTTTACATAGTTTGTTGTCATACTACACGATCCTGAGAATCCTATTTAATGTCATAAGTCATAGACCACGGTGTCTATTCCTATAGTGTTTTCATGGAACAAATGATATGTACCAAATGTGAATTATCCAAAAGAATATTACACACCATAAAAATACTATGGAGTATACTGAATGAATTCATTTTTGATTTGGTGAGGGAAAAATATAACATGAATTAAGGCTAAGGAGATCGGCCATCACACCCCATATCCATATCAGTCTCCTAGTTTACATTTATAGAATTTTGATTGTTATTGGGGCCAATGGGGCCAAAAGATTATTTATTAACACAATGTATTTGGAGACCAACAATAATGGGGGAAGTCCTCTCTAGAGAGGTGGATGAAACATCCCATAACTACCATGGGGAATCCTAAACATTCTCAGGGTATGGATATAGTTTACTATTATGCATTGAAGATGATGAGTACGTAGACTGATGTCATAGTGTTCAGACCATAGAGTTTGTGGTTCTGCCTAGAGATAAAATTTCTAGGCATCACTATGTATCCTCTAAGGATTGGAATTTATCCACACGTAGTTCTAGAAGAGAAATTTCTTCATATATGTATGATCTATACATAGAGAGGATATAAAATAGATATTTCTTATTTTTACTTTTTTTATTAATTTTTTTGAGTGGCTAGAACATGATGAAAAGTTTGGGCTTCGCTATAAGAATCAATCCATGTGAATGTCTTGATTGGTGGCATGGCATATGACCAATTCCAATGGTGATTCCCTCTGAAACGAGAACACCATAATGTTCTACAGTTTTTTTTCATGTGGCTTGGATGACGATGCTGCAATAAAAGGTCGTAAGATAGGACTATCCCATGAATTTTAACATCATGTGCTAAGGACACAATGATTTAACATCACATGGTATGGGACATCACAATTTAATTTCATGTATCTTGGATGAAATAGATCATAGTTTAAGGTTGTAGAACATGGACCATAATGTTTCACAAACATCTCTTATATAGGTATAACCCACCAAGGATTGTAAGCCTTTGTGATGCACGCTCGGTGTGGGAAACAAGGAGTTATTTTAGGCTTTACACATCATATGGTATCACACAATAATTGAAAATAAACACTAGGAATGATGATCCCAACCATGTATACATTCCTACTCGACATGCGAGGGTGTATGGTTGGATGACACCAGGGTGTTTGGATATCCACAAGAACATGATGGGATTTGGAAAATGTGAATCAAATAGTATGAGACATAATATATAATGAGGGTGGCGTGATGACAGAGGATAATTTTTGGCCTTGTTCCAAACATAGCATCCATATTCTGTAACATGTGATGGGATCAGACAAAAGAGTGTCGACCATTAACCATATTCAAAATATAGGACCTCTCTCGAAATTATATTAAAAATCATCCATGGTTTCACAACCCCCTCCCCACAAATTGAACCCCTCTAGGGACAACAGTGGGAAAAGAGAGATAGCGATCTCGAGTCCCACCACCTGTAGGCTCCGAGTTGCTAACTAGAATTGAGGGTATAATAAAGACAAAGATGTGGGGCATTACCATCTAAGAGAACACATTCAAAAGAGAGAGATAAAATATACACCAACCGACTACTTCTTAAACCAAAAAGAAATTGAATCCCTAGTGTACATATGTAATGTCACGCACAAACTATTACATATGAATGGATGAAATTTCATATACCAAATGAAAGTAAAACAACAACACCCATGAAGCCTGATTAGCTTCTGAAACCCCAAGCCAGTAGTAACCAGAATTATCTCCAATCTCCACAAAGTGAACTGAAAATTGATTATATAACATAGGGTGAGTATAATTTTACACTTAGTAGGTTCCTCCCTAGAGCCTCTCGTGAAAAAGTAATGAAATCAAGATAAAGCATAGTGAGCAACAAGTGGAGCTAACTCATCACCTAAAAATGAATACTGGATTCTGATCATATCCATGGATACTTCCACAATGTATTTCACTCAATAGTATATAATATAATAATGAATATCATGGGTACCGCACTACCACTTACCCTTTGGTTTTCCACTTTTCCTCAATGTCGCACATCCTGAACATCTCTCTCCAAAAAGGCTGCCCCGAAGACACTTAAGAAAAACACCAAAACATGCATATCATACATCCACATGAACCTAATGAAAATCACCACCACAACCACATTACCAAAAGTAACCAGGTAGTTTATGGAGCCACCACAACCTATATAATGTGTATCAATCATCTGATTTTATACCTCAAGACATCACAACCCACATGCCAAGTAAGAATACTCAATCCAACATAACTTATACATATAATACCTATATTTCAACTTATGAATATATATCCATAATACATGTGTGTAAAATGACCATAATCCATTACATCCATATACACTCATATATGGGGGAAAATTACAGTTGTGCATACCATCACTAGTAACGATTACAAGAATAGATCATGGAAAAAGAGGGTAGTTAGCCATTTATCCTCCCACCAGAACATTAGGGAAAACACCCCAAAAGGCTCATAATACCATAGGTGTTAGATGAACTAACCTAAAGGGTGGAGTAGCATATATAAACACAAATAGTACATGATATAATATTGCTCACAACCAAACAATGGGGAAAAACCATGTCTTTAAATCAACAGTAGCTAATGTCTATCGGACTCCCAACTTCCACTACTAAGTCTCGATATCCTATAAATACACAACCATATAAAGAGGTTCATTATGTCTTGTTATCCATTTTGATATGTTTCAAAATATCTTTTTTAATTCACTAACCATTAATTATCCTCTATCATTTTCTATCACAACAATGATCTATGCCCTCCAGTAATTACCAAAATGAGTCCATAGTTTCTCAAAATATTACCTTAACATTTCAACGCACCAACCCCAACCCCACAGCATAAATATTCATTCATTAAATAATTTATAAATAACATATTCACTTCCTATTATTATAGTAATTCTAGAAAATCATTCAATGCTACCAATCATGAGGGGATCAACACGGTGAGTAGGAGAACTACCCGTTGAGTCTTTTCCACCAATATTAAGAGTTTCGAACCATCCATCCGTGAGATGTTAAATAGGCAAAGTAAATGGAATAACCCATGAATCTTCACCTCATTTAGAAAAAGTATAAGCAAGTCTTGATTCCTCTAGTAGCAGGGAAAGTAATGTAGATAATCAAACAACATATTCAACAAGAATAAAAAACATCACATCTATTGGTGAGCCCATCATCAACCTGTTCCATCAACCTTGGGGTCCTCCATAATACCCACATGTATTTGAAGATTCATCTAAAAACTCTTTCTGTCAACTAATTTTACAACCACTGGGCCTCCCTACCCCGACATACCCGAAAATCCTTCCAGGGTCAGTAATCCAAGACTCACACTACAACCAATGTATTAGGAAACAAACAACATAGCAACTGGGAACTTGGACCTAAACAAGGAATTCAAACTTCACATTGAATGAGATCTCATAGATAAAAATTATATGGACATTAGAATTTAATAGTATGTGGGAAACTTAGACCAATAAAATAATTACATTTATCACATAGCTGTTTCATTATACCATCTTCAATTAACCAATTCATTATTAGAGGTTCCAACTATCGGTAACCTATACAACATGCTATCTCATGATATAAAAAATTAATTAAAAATTAATTTGAAAGACTGTTAATCAAAAATACTCAAAATTATAAAGATTAATTAGTCAATTTAATTATACATTCTTTCTGCATCAATTTTAATATCATCAAATTACAACAACAACAACAAGATTCATTAACCATACCTTTTTGATCTTTATCCAATTATTTTTAAATTATTCACGACCTTAAATTATTTAACAATTTCCATCAAGAACAACACATTAACAATGAAATGAATTGATACCACACTATCTAGAAAATAAAGAGGTAATACCATTTCTATGAAATTGATACAAATTCTTTAATTGAGTTCAAATATTTATTATGTAAATTTCACTGTGATCCAGTGGGTAAATCATGAAAACTCTAAGATGGGTTTTAAATAGAATATGAAGCCCTGATTAACCTGCCTCAAACGGTTTCTGAAATTATTTTCTTGAGAATGGGAAAACACAATAGATCACAAATGACCTCCCCCGCAATGACAGTATCCACCCAAGGATGCCACGAGACAACCACATTGACCAACCACCAATAAAGATCCATTTGAAACATGTATATCCCATTCCATTACATTGAAATGAGAAATGGGAGGAAAAATATTTAGGATCCAAGAAAAGTGGAGGTAGAACATTTCTCATATCGAAGATGGATTGACACTTCCTAGTTCTGCCGATGCAGGGGGTGCACAGACAGCACGAAAATCAATAAGGGAAAAAAAATCCAAGGATTGAAGTTCAATTGCATGAATCCTATGGGATGAAAGGTTTGGACATCTTATACCAGTGAAAAAAAAGACAAAAGAACAAGGTAGGAATATATCTCACCCTATTGAAAATCTAAATAGTGCATCGGTTTAGATATGGTTTATACTTTCCATTAATGGTGGATCTAGTTGAGATTACATGTTTTGACCGAGTAAAGGAACCAGGACCCGTAAGAAAATTTATATAGGAGTCATGAGATATGGAGTGGTCTTAAATAACATAAAATAGTGCTTTGAATGTGTTTTACATCAAAGATAATTTCAATGGGGTGAAACTATAAAAAGTAGAAAACATTGTACACCTACCGATATTTGAACTATCATCCAGAAAAAATTGTTCAACCTACCAATAGATGATCTACCAGTCCACGAAACACTATTCAACCTACCTATAGATGACCTACCATTGTTTGAAAAACTGTTGAACCAACTGATAGATGACCTACCGGTCCTGGAAACACTATTCAACATACTGATAGATGACCCACAATTCTAGAAGAATTTTTCAACTAATCAATGGATGGCCTACTATCCTAGAATCATTTTTCATCCTACAAATAGATGACATACCATCCTAGTAACACTACTCATCCTACCAATAGATGACCTACCACCCTGGAAACACTATTCACACAACTGGAAATTTTGTAAAGTGTTATAAATAAGTCACCTTGACCACCAAGAACACCTAAAACACTAGATTTCAAAAAAGGAACGCACTAGAGAGGTCCATGCCATTACGTATGATTCCTCTCAAAATATTCTCATCCTTTAGAATCCAAACCCATCCTAGATAGGAACAAAAAATTTTTCATTGACATATCCATCTCGTGAGATACCTCTCAAGGCTCTCACCACTACAAGAGATCAACTGGTTTATAAACAGAACAATAATAAACCATGATACAACCACAACCTGCTCTTAAAAAAATTATCCCAATGCAGATACATATCAAAAGGGAGCTTGCCACAAAAGGTAACAAGATAAATCTATCTTATAAATGAAAAGATTCTACAACCACCAAATGAACAACGTTACAAGAGGATATCTAAACATAAAAAACTCTGGGTACTGAGCACGTATCAACGAATCATGTTCCCAAGTACTCTACCCCATGCCACCATGCCTTCACAAGATAAGAACTTGGGGTATAACATGCCTGTTCACCCCCTTATCCTTTTGGTCTTTGATCTCTATAGACTGTACCATGAAGGTCCCATCATTGTTAAAAGTGATCTATCCCAAATCAATAATGTGGGATCCATCATAGAGATTATGAGAGTGAAATTACCCATTGAAAAAAATTATGTATCCTGCTCATCTACGTGGGAAGTGCTACCCGATATGACATGACTCTAACATAAGTCAAAAATACAAAAGGCCCAACAAACTGAGGATAAAGCTTACTCCCAAGAAAAATACATTCACTGCCCACGATGGAGAGTCTCCTTTAGAAACACATGACCCCCAACACCAAATTACAATTGTTTCCTCTTATGATCGATGTCGGTCTTCTAATGATATTTCACTACCTTCATCCATTCATGTGTCACATGAACCATGTCTTTCAGACTCTACTATTTTTTGGATTGAGAATTGCTGACTCTCTATCCCTTTCCCAAAACAATTAAGAACAAATAGTCAACTATACAGTGCTTTAAATGGCACCATACTGTTGGTGGAGTGGAAACTATTTTTGTAGGAAAAATCTTCCTAGGGTATTTTTATCATTAAAAATCCTCTAAAATCCAAGACACAAGAGAAAAACATGTCTTGAAGAGTTTGGATGTTTTGTTCTATTTGATCATCCATCGATGGATGAAAATCTATGCTAAGGTATAACTGAGAAACTGAATAATGTTAGAGACCTCTCCAAATCCTAGGGGTAGAATGGAGATCTCAATCGGAAGTGATCATCTTTGGGACTATATAGAGTCTCACAACATCTTTCAGATATTTTCTTAACAAAACCGGCACTGAATTTGATTTCTTGATTTCTATTAAGTGGACTTATTTTTTCAAACAATCAACTACAACACCTATGGTATTATAGACTCCCTAATCACGAGGTAAAATAAGAGAAAATAAAAAAAAATATGTCTTCAAAATTACACTGAGGAACATATAATAGTTGTATCAAACCACTGTGGATGTGGTGATCAACCTTCATCTTCTGCAGGAACAAATATAGAGACACAAACTCGGAGACTACATGCTTAATCCTAGGCCACCAAATCTGACTCATCAATTCATGGTACATCTTTGTCATTCCATGATGAACTGCTATGGGAAAACAAAGGAACTCCCTAAGAACAATCTCACACATCCCCGATGGAATGAAAAGTCTTCCCTAAAATAACACTAGGTGTTGTTCGTCCTCATACCAACCATCAGGGGCCTCTTTATAAACAACTCGGTCTCTCCAAACCTCCAACTCAAGTTCCCCAATTGGGAATCTTCTACCTACTTCAACAGAGATGAGTACACCATCATCAAGAGAAGACAACCTTTTCCCCCAACTTCTCCCATATCAAGATGTATTGTCAAAATCTCTTCCATCACTCTCCAAGAATAACTTGATTCATGCACTTCATTACTGCATGACTTCCAACTCATTGCATCGGCTAAAATATTCCTCTTTCTAGGTGTATATAAAATTCCAAAGTCATAATCCTATAGAACTCCATCCATCAACAATGTGAAATGTTTAAGTCACACTGGGAGAAAACATTCCTCAGGATCGAATGACTAGTGAAGACCATGAAACACTCAACAATGATGTAATGACTTCAAAAATTTAGGTCAAACACCACTACCCCAAACTTGTGATCGTGGGTGGATTATTTATACTCTTGGGGATGTAACTACTGAGACCCATAAGAAATGACAGATCTCTACTACATCAAAACACAACATAACCCTAGATGCAATTAATTATAGATAAATTCAAACTTTACTTCTTCTAAAGGAAGACCAAGAACTAGAACACTGGACAACTTCTTATTCTAATACTCAAAAGCGTATTAACACTGATCTTTCCATACAAGCACCTGATACTTTTTATCTAATTTTTTCAGTGGAGTTAAAACCTGAGAGAAATTGTATTCAAACCTCTTATTATAGTATGAAAGACCAAGGAATATTCACACCTCTACCACTATCATGGGTGGCTTCCCAAGACACAACTTCTTATATCATTGATGGATAAACATCTACTACTTGATGCGATACAAAATTCCCCATGGAATGGACTTCATGAGCCAAAAAAATTAAACGTCGACAACTTCCCAAAGAACTACTGACGATAAAGAACTCTCAAAACACCATATAGATTCTCTAAATGCTCCTACATGGAGACAGATTACATAGGGATATCATTTACTAAGGCTACCATGAATTTATCCATGAACTCAATGAACACAACATTAATCAACCCCATGAACACAATAAGATAATTTTTTATAGTGAACAAAATCACAGTGAACTCGTAATTCCCATAGAAACAACACAAATCATCCTTCAGGATATCCTCACCATTCACATGTATCTAATGATATCCTGGTCGCAATTTTATCTTCGAGAACCAGCTTACACCCTATAGCTGATTTAATAAATCACCAATCCATGGAAGATGATAGCGGTTCTTCAATATCAATCAGTTTAAGTAACGATAATCAACACAAAACCACAAACTATCTCCATCATTCTTCCCAAACATAACTGGTTCACCCCACAGAGACATAGTTGGATGAAAAAACCACATTGTTGTATACCATGACGTTTTATACACAACTCCCACAAATCAGAAGGTTCCATCCTCTATGGAGACAATGAGATATGAGACACTCTTAGTTGTAGCATGATCCCAAACTCGATCTCTCATCGATGGGGTAACCCTACAACCTTAATGGAAACACATCGTGGTAATATTCCCTGAACCTAAGAAATTATAACTATATATCCTTTGAGGAACACAACGTTAGCTCAGTCACCAAGGATGACAAGGATGTAAAATGCCTCTTACCCATCTGTGGGTCTTGCTCGACAACAAATAATGGTGTATCACTACTAGCATCGAAGAACACCACATGTCTCATCAAAAAATCCAAAATAGTCTGCATATAATACATCCAATCCATTCTAAGAATTGTATCCTATGTTTATATCCATAAAAAAAAGAAATTCATTCCAAGAGATGTGTTCTCCCCGAACTAGCTCATTGTATTTACAAAGTCCAAATAATTCTTCTCGAACTCCAACTAATGTAGTCAACATGGAGGGATCTGGAAGCCTCTATAACTCCAGTACCAAATAATGGAAAAGGATTTGTGATATGAAGGAGTGGGTTACTCTGGAATCAAACAAGTAGTGAAACCAAGTAGAAAAAAAGAAAATGGTACCTCAAACGATGTTTGGGTCGCATAATGCTGGCAAAGATAACTCATGAATATAAGGCTCCGACCTTAAACATTACTTATTATTGAATTAAATGAATAATTCACATAGTGGATCTTTTTAGGTTTAGAGTTTTAGAGAATTAGGACATAACTATTACATCTCAAAATATTACAAAGTATAAACTTCTACTATGTTTCCATAAAATAGAAACTCTTAAAAAAAACTTGCCTAGTTCCATGTTTCTGATAGCATGACATTTCCTTGTTCCCATCCTTGAACCTATTCCACATTATTTCATGTGAAAAACATTTCAAAAAAACATGGGTTCAGTAGAAAAAGCTCAGTAAGGGATACAAAAAGAAGGAAAACTGTTAGTTTTTCAAAACAATAAGTAAACCAAGAATACTTTATCAATGTAATACTTTTCACCTTTATGAAGTAGTAAAAAAAACTCTTCACTGAATAAAATATCATTAATTACACCTTTTTTAACCAAAAGATTACCATAAAACCCCATATAAAGAACACATAACATATAAAGGTAACTTGGGACATAAACATACTTAAATGGAATAACCATACGGTCGACTTCCACACATATCACTTAACGGAATAACCATACGGCCGACTTCCATACCCAATGCATTGGAGGTTATAACGTAACCACCCGTCCTGGTATTCACGTCACCACCCGTCATATGGTTTATCAGGTAACCACCCGTAAAATGTCCAAGTACCATCATTACACAAAAAATATTGAAAATATAAACATTTCAATAACAACATTTAATTTTCAATCACAATAAGTAATTCCAAGATATTGAATTAATCAATCCATTTTCAAAAATCATTTAAAAGTTATTTTTGAATCAAAGTGTCCCATACCACTTTGAAGCATTTAATGGAATTATAATTTTAAAAAATTAATTTCCATATAAATAAATACTGAAAACCATTTTGAAATCATGGAAATTAAAGATAAAGATTTAGAATAATGAATCTTTAAAACATTTAAAATGATATTTTTCTTAAAGAGTTTTTAACAAAATGAGAGACTCTTGAATACAAATAATTGCAGAATAACATTTAATCTAAACATTATAATATCTTGAGAAAAAGGGATTCATGATATAATATGTCAAACGAAAGTATACACACCATATAAGAGTTAATTGGTGTATAACAACAATGAAGTCTCAATAGAAATATAAATTGAGATGAAATCCATTATAAAGATGGTATCCTTAAATTAAAGATAAATCTATCACATAATTATGTGTGAGAAATATAAATACACCCAATATAAGTGGATATTAAGTGTGAAACAATAAGAGGTCATTCACACATAATCTTTGAAAAACAAAACAAATGACATAGATATTTAACTCAATGAAATGAGATTGAGTTAAGATTTCCCATACAAGTTCGTAAGAATTTATCAATGAGATGTTTCTGTGTAGAAATAGTATATCCACACAAAGGTTTGTGGAAATTACAACATAGAGATTCCACACATAATCTTGGAATAATAAAATCAAGAAGTATAGGTTTAACCCAAAGAATTGAAAGTGGTTTAATAAGTTCCCTTACAGAAATCTGACAGCTTAATGACATCACGTTAAAATTCAGAAAATGAGTTGATGAGGGAGAAAATGGTATCTCATCACTTTGACATAAAATTTACATAAATTAGGATATAGAAGAAAATATCCTACGATAATAGTATGTGAATTAAAAGACATAACAAAAGATGTCTTTTAAAACGAGGAGGGTGAAAGGTCCTCTTACCGAGTTGTGTAACTTTCAAAACGTACACCCCATGGAAGATGGGTCATACAATGAAGATTTAAATACCTGTAAATGAAATTATACTACACAAAGTATATAATAATGGGCATTACATACACAACTCAATGAAAATAGTGGCAAACATAGCATAAATGTCACCGGAATAAAAGTGAGATGAAAAATCCCTTACAAAAACTCGGCTGCCTAATGGCGCCACTTAAAACATCCAAAAATGGATTTATGAGATCAAATATGGTCTCTCATAATATGAACAAAAAAATTATAGTATTATTAATATAAAGGAACATCCCCAAACATAAGAATTTTGAGCATATAAGAAATGACATAAAAGAGAGTACTTAAAAAGAACGAGAGAGGTTGGATCCCTTACAAAAATTCAGCAGCCTAACGGTGCCAATCAAAACTTCCAAAATGTATTGATGAGAGAAAATAAGGTCTCTCATCATATGAACATAAAATTTACAGTAAGTGTAAAATAAAATAACATCCCAATAATAAGAAATATGAGCTTAAAAGGAATGACATAAAAGAGTGTACTTAAAAAGAAAGAGAGGGGTAGGATCCCTTACCTCATGTCCGACATGACTCGATCGTTCTTTAATCTCCTAAATAATAAAATTTGGTCAATTTATAATTTATTAAGGACCTCACTTAAATATTATTATTCATTTCACATCACATATTATAATTTAATAATAATTGGTTATTAATATGAGTTCATATCAGATGTTTTTGTCGATGTGTGGTACATGAGTAAAAATTGAACTTGTTGGAAAAGAATTTTCCATGTAGTTATGGGTACATCATCTCCAGAATAGTATTGATGTTTTAACTATCATAAATATACAGTATATATTCATTTATTATATTCCATAACATTTGGAGATAAAAAATTAAAAGCACTGTTCATGGAGACGGTAGGCCGTACGTACGCATGAATGCTACTTTCATTTTTTTCCATATTAATCGAATTAATGTTAAACGAGAGATATATATATTATAATTCCAGATTTATAACCATAATTTAGATTTAATATATGAAATATATATTCATTATATATATGTACTTATTATTGTACATAACATTTGGAGATAATAAATGAAATGTACCGTTCTTGGAGACGGTATGCTGTACGTACCCATGAACGCTACTTTCAATTTTTTGGAACATTAATGGAATTAAGAATAGATGAGAGAGATATATATATTATAATTATATTATAATATATATGTTATATAGATCACATAAGTTCATCAATTTCATTCTTTATACATTCCATGTACTGCATGAACGAGTCACATCACTTGAGGGGGCGGTAATCAACACTTTCTCAAATGAAATTATCGCATTTCCACAACATGAAAAGCATAAAGGTAGGTATTAAATATATAATACAGAAGAATATAAGGGAAATAAATATAATATATACCATAAATAAATATATTTCAATAATAATGGCCACTCTGAGAGGTGGTATCGGAAGATAGAACAATCATCGTTTCGTGAGGCTGTAATTCGCCATCCACAGAAACAGTATGTTTTTTTAACCATTAGACAGAGGTGTGTGTTAGTGTATCTCGAATAGTCCTCATAAAAACAAATTAGTATATTTAAGATACTATTTTTGTTACAAAAGAAATAAATAAAATGATTTTAGGGGGTTGGAGAAGCAAAATAAGACAAAAGAACACTAGGGAAGACATTACCTTTAAAACAGGTAACTCTTTTTGATTTGAGATCAATGGCTTCCGTGGGAAGACTTCTGCCCAATTTGAGGCTTCTAGGAGTAAGAGAGGAATTTTTAGAGACAAAATGGGAAGGGGTTGGCCGAGCCAATGTCTTCAGAGGTGTGGGTAAGGTGGTTGAGGTGGAGGCCTTTTATAAGAGGAGAGGAGGGGCACTCTTGGAATGTTATAAAAGGGTACTTTATTATAAACTGATTTCGGATTTTAAAGGTCCCAAAATTGTATATTTCGAGGATAAAGTTATAAGAGTTCTAAATTCACCCATCCAATAGGTTTTGGACATGTTTAGGGCTTAGAGTTTACATTATCTTTTCATTTTATTTAAATCGTTAAATAATGAGGTAATCGCTACATCATCATGGTGTCATGAATAATTTAATTTATTCAATGTATAAAAATTATAAAAAAATATCATGATGTATGAGAGTTTTTTATCTTTCTAATTAATATTTATAGTAAAAAATATGACTTGTGTAACCTCATTTAAAAAATATTTTAGTAAAACAACTCATGTTTGTGAGATTTTTATTTCAACATTAAATAACAAGTTATTTATGTCATTTTCCTACCAATGTGGCTCCATGGGGTCCCCAAGTTGACCCATGTATTTTATTGGTTGGACATGACACATAACATGAGGTTAGGACATGTGTCGAGGTTATTTCATATTATTAAAACATTATTTTTACCTTAAATTACACTAATAAACTTTAATTGCGATTAATAAAACATAAAAGTTATTATTCACCAAAAATTATTTTAATATCATTGAACCAAATTTTACTTCTTAATTACAACCATGTATTTTATATTTTTTAAAATAAAATCACAGAAGTGGCAAAGTTTCAATTAAACAAAAAATCAGTTTCTTTAACTACCACTTAGTGGTTTCACTATTCATCAAAAATTGAAGTTTTTCAGAAAAATACAAAAAAATCACCCTAAGCTATATTTTATATTCTGAATTCAAAAATGATGTCTATTTTATAAAATTCGAATCATATAAGTTTCATTATTTAATTTAACAATTAATTCCTACTGTCAAAACAAATAGTGTGTTTTTAAGAAACAACATCTATTAAAAGACTGACACTAGCTTAAGTCCAATTTCAATGTGAAATTAATTCCAATGGCCACCATTGGATTAAATGGTAAAAATATATTCTAAATAAACGTTAATATTAATTAAAAATATAATCTATCCATGTAAATAAATCAGATTAAGACGAGGTTTTGAATTAAAATGCAACATTTTAAATAAAAATGATCTTTATCGGAAAAATAACAAAAATTTACACAAAGTAAATTTTGATGTCCAGATTCTAAAGCATGATTTTATTTTGTCAAATAGAATATATAAAATTTTCAAAAGTATATATAAAAAGGGTTCTCTATCAATAGTCGGTTAATCGACCCTTTAAAGAATATTTAGAAGATTTATCCTTAAAATTGGATTCATTTGCATTTTAAGCCTCTAACATTTATTGTAAAAAGTAAAAATATTTGACAAACATATATAATTATTTTGTATTTAGTTATGTTCATTCCCTCCCATACAAAGGCTAGGCGTTAATTACCATTTAAAATAAAATTATTTTATTATTAGAGTGCAACATAAGATTTCAAAGGATCTTGTTGTTGCGTATTGGGTAAGCCATCAAGCATAGCATTCCCTATAAATTAATATTAACATTTTATTCAAAAAACTAGGGATAAAAATAAAAATGTCATATTCTTTATTTAACTGGGTTGTTACATCCTTCCCCCCTTTTGGGAATTGCGTCCTCAAAATTTTAAAATTGGGCTCAGAAACATCATTGAAAGTCCCACATCAGAACAAGAGTTAGTAAAACTATCACTTTAATAGAATGGGGGAGAAGTACAAAGGTCACCCAAGTTAACCCATACTAGGATTTCAAGTATGAAAATATGGATATGGAGTAAAATACAAAGGGTCATCTTCTGATGGAGAGTGATAGTAAACATGTTTCGGAGAAAGTTAACCACAAGAAAATAAAAAACTTGTGGTGGGTTAAACGGTATTCGATTCCCCAGTAGGAAAAGGTAATAGGAAACATTTTTGTTTTAAGTTACTTTTCATTGAGGAGTTTATTTTTTATCTTAAGGAAACATACTTACTTTCCATGTGGACTTTCAACTTTTACAAGATTTCTTACACAAACTCATACTTTCCCTAAAAGACGAGCATTTAAGAAGACTTTTTCGCATTAAGAGTATTATAATCAACTTCTATAGAATCACCTAATCCATAAAAGAGAACTATATACTTCCCATGTGTTTAGACCTTAAACAAAACTAAAACAAAAAATCTTATTATGAGATAAGATAATACCCAAAAAGTATAATCCTTTATAAAAAAATCTATTCTTAATCTCCAAAATTTGTCCAAAAAATCCCAAAGTTCAACGAAGACCATTCGATAAACAATTGTCCATAAAACTCATCAAAGTAAACCAAACTAATATTGAAACCCAAATATTTGATGGATATAATCACATGGTCTTCCAAGGTACAAATTAAAATTTATCTCCAAAAAAACATTAGTTTCTCTCAATGTCTCATATTGAAAAGTAATTTACCTAATCACATATCCTCCATGATAAGTTAATAATTTCAATTGATAACCCAAAATTCATTTACTCTTGATTCATAAAATCGTCTAACTAAAAATTATTAGTCAAATGAACCTAGGACTTCACGTAGTCCAGTGGTAGGAAATACCAGTCGCACATTGGTTGTGGGTCTGATTCCCACAGCTTTGTCGGACGTGACGGGTTGTCACACGGTCTGCGTGTTATCCTTTTTATAAAACTCAAAAATAACCCTATCATGTTTTAACCTCAAGTTTATATCAAGCCATTTATATTCCATCATAACATATAGTAACCCATAATTACTTCAAATGTAAGGATTATATAAACCCTAATGGTGACCTTTATAATTATTACCTGAACTTCCACATCGATTGGTCATCTTGTACATGATGCATTACAGAACTTACCAAGGTTCAAGTGGTTGATCATGACTCCATTGGTATAGAACAACCACGAGTTTCCTAATTGAATCTATCATTTCATCCGGTCTCTTAATCAAAGAACCAACTCATTTTCCTTCAAACCCGTTGTCACTTTGGTGCCTGCTAGATCTATCCATTTACTAAAACCAGAAATGTCAGTGTGAGAATATCTACAAAATTATAATGTACTAATGAGGATGATAAACACTAAGATATACTTACTCATTCACTTTATCTAAAAAATATGACTCTTTCTGAAATTCTAGCCATTAAGGTATTGTCACTTATACTTAGAGAATACCATAATCTCTAAAGTTATCTAAACCGAACACAGATACTAACTATAAGGCCCCGACCTTAAACATTACTTATTATAGAATTAAATGAATAATTCACATAGAGGATCTTTTTAGGTTTAGAGTTTTAGGGAATTAGAACATAACTATTACATCTCAAAAGATTACAAAGTATACACTTCTACTATATTTCCATAAAATAGAAACTCTTAAAAAGAAACATGTCTAGTTCCATGTTTTAGATAGCATGAAATTTCCTTGTTCCCATCCATGACCCTATTCTACATTAAGTCCTATGAAAAATATTTCAATAAAAACATGGGGTGAGAATAAAAATCTCAGTAAGAGATTCACAAAGAAGGAAAACTGTTAGTTTTTCAAAACAACAAGTATACCAATAATACATTATCAAATTAATACTTTTAACCTTTATTAAGTAGTAATAAAACCCTTCACTGAATAAAATATCATTACTTACCCCTTTTGTAACCAAAAGATTACAATAAAACCCATATAAAGAACACATAACATATAAAGGTAACTTGGGACATAACCATACTTAAATGGAATAAAAATACAGTCGACTTCCACACATATCACTTAATGGAATAGCCATACGATCGACTTCCATACCCAATGCATTAGAGGTTATAACGTAACCACCCATCCTGGTATTCACAGCACCACCCGTCATATGGTTTATCACGTAACCACCCGTAAAATTTACAAGTACCATCATTACACATAAAATATTGAAAATATAAACATTTCAATAACAACATTTCATTTGAAATCACAATAAGTAATTCCAAGATGTTGAATTAATCAATCCATTTTCAAAAATCATTTAAAAGATATTTTTGAATCAAAGTTTCCCATGCCACTTTGAATATTTTAATGGAATTATAATTTTAAAACATTAATGTACTTATAAATAAATACTAAAAACCATTTTGAAAACATGGACATTTAAGATAAAGATTTAGAATAATCAATCTTTAAAACATTTAAAACGATATTTTTGTTAAAGAGTTTTTAACAAAATGGGAGACTCATGAATACAAATAATTTCGGAATAACATTTAATCCGTACTTTATAATTTCAAAAGAATAATGGGATTCATGATATAATATTTCAAAGGACAGTATACACACCACATAAGAATGAATTGGTGCATAACAACAATGAAGTCTCAATGGAAATGTAACTTGAGATGAAATCTATTATAAAGATGGTATCCTTAAATTAAGGATAAATCTATCACATAATTATGTGTGAGAAATAGAAATACACAAAATATAAGTGGATATTATGTGTGAAACAATTATAGGTCATTCACACATAATCATGGAAAAACAAAACCAATGACATAGATATTTAACTCAATGAAACAAGATTGAGTTATGATTTTCTCATACATGTTCATAAGAATTTATCAATGAGATGATTATGTGTAGAAATATTATATCCACAAAAAGGCTTGTGGAAATTAAAACATAGAGATTCCACACATAATCTTGTCATAATAAAATCAAGAATTAGAGGTTTAACCCAATGAACTGAAAGAGGGTTAAGTAGTTCCCTTACAGAAATCCGGCAGCCTAACGATGTCACTTTAAAATTGAGAAAATAAGTTGATGAGAGAGAAAATGGCATCTCATCACTTGGACATAAAATTTACATAAATAAGGATATATAAGAACATATCCCAACATAATAGTATGTTAATTAAAATACATAATAAAATAAGTCTTTTAAAAATAGGAGGGTGAAAGGTCCCCTTACCGAGTTGGGTAACTTTCGAAACATACACCCCATGGAAGAAGTGTCATACAATGAAGATGTAATCACCAATAAATTAAATTATACTACACAAAGTGTATAATAATAGGAATTACATAAACAAATCAAAGGAAATAGTGGAAAACGTAGCATAAATTTCACAGGAATAAAAGTGAGATGAAAGATCCCTTACGAAAACTCGGCAGCCTAACAGCGCCACTTAAAACTTCCAAAAATGGATTTATGAGATAAAATAGGGTCTCTCATAATATGAACAAAAAAATTACAGTATGATTAATATAAAAGAACTTCCACAAACATAATAATTATGAGATTATAAGAAATTTCATAAAAAAGAGTACTTAAAAAGAATGCGAGAGGATGAATCCCTTACGAAAATTCGGCATCCTAACGACGCCAATCAAAACTTCCAAAATGTATTGATGATAGAAAATAGGGTCTCTCATCATATGAACATAAAAATTAAAGTATGATTAATATAAAATAACATACCAATAATAATAAAGATGAGCTTAAAAGGAATGACATAAAAGAGTGTACTTAAAAAGAAAGAGAGTGGTAGGATCCCTTATCTCGTGTCCGACATGACTCGATCATTATTTAATCTCCTGAATAATAAAATTTGGTCAATTTATAATTGCTTAAGGACCTCCTTTAAATATTATTATTCAGTTCATATCACATATTATAATGTTATAATAATTTGTTAATAAAGTGAGTTCATATCAGATGTTTTTGTCGATGTTCGGTAAATGAGTAAAAATTGAACTTGTTGGAAAAGAATTTTCCATGTAGTTATAGGTACATCATCTCCAGAATAGTATTGATGTTTTAAATATCATACATATCTAGTACATATTCAGTTTATACTATTCCATAACATTTGGAGATAAAAAATTAAAAGCACTGTTCATCGATATGGTAGGTCGTACGTACGCATGAACACTACATTCATTTTTTTGTCATATTAATGAAATTAAAGTTAAAAGATATATATATATATATATATTATAATTCTATAATTATATCCAAAATTTTGATTTAATATATGAGATATATATATCCATTGTATATATGTACTTATAATAGTACATAACATTTGGAGTTAAGAAATGAAATGTACCGTTCATGGAGACGGTAAGCCGTACGTACGCATGAACGCTAATTTCATTTATTTGGCACATTAATGGAATTAAAAAATAGATGAGATATATATATATATATATATATATTATAATTCCAGTATAATATATATGTTATATAGATCACATAAGTTCATCAATTTCATTATTTATACATTCCATGTATTGTATGAACGAGTCACATCACTTGAGGGGGCTGTAGTCCACACTTCCTCAAATGAAATTATCGCATTTTCACAACATGCAAAGCATAACGGTATGTATTAAATATAAAATAAAGAAGAATATAAGAGAAATAAATATAATATATATCATTAATAAATATATTTCCATCATAATGGCCACCATGAGAGGTGGTATCAGAATATAGAACAATCCTCGTTTCGTGAGGTAGTAATTTGCCATCCACAAAAATAGTATGTTCTTTAACCATTAAACGGAGGTGCGTGTTAGTGTAGCTCGTATCCTCCTAATAAAAAAAATCCTAGTGTATTTAAGATACTGGTGTTGTTACAAAAGAAATAAATAAAAAGAGTTTAGGGGGTTGGAGAAGCAAAATAAAACAAAAGAACACTAGGGATGAAATTACCTTTAAAACGGGTAACTCTTTTTGATTTGGGATAAAAGGCTTCCTTGGGAAGATTTATGCCCAAGTAAATTTTGAATAAAAATACAACATCTTCATTAAAAATGATCTTTATCGGAAAAATTACAAAAATTTAAACAAAGTAAATTTTGATGTCCAGATTCTAAAGAAGGATTTTATTTTGTCAAATACAACATATAAAATTGACAAAAGTTTATTTAAAAAGGTTTTTCCATCAAAAGTCGGTTAATCGACCTTTTAAAGAATATTTAGAAGATTTATGCATAAAATTTGATTCTTTTCCATTTTAAGCCTCTAACATTTATTGTAAAAAGTAAAAATATTTGAAAAACATATATAATCATTTTATAGTTAGTTCTATTCATTCCCTCCATTACAATGGAAAGGTGTTAATTACTATTAAAAATAAAATTATTTTATTATTAGAGTGAAATATAAGATTTCAAAGGATCTCGTTGTTGCGTATTGGGTAAGCCATCGAGCATAGAGTTCCCTATAAATTAATATTAACATTTTATTCAAAAAACTAGGGATAATAATAAAAATGTCATAATCTTTATTTATCTGGGGTGTTATAATGAAGATAACCAAAAACATCTCCATGGAATCCCTGACCATGATGGAGACCACCTCCACATCCATGATCTATTCTATGAGGATGAGGAGAATCCCATTTCAATCCTCTTTCTAACTCATTTTCTCTTTGCTAGACCAAAACCGGTGCAAACTACCACTGCTACCTCGACTATAACTGCCTCAATGGAGGAAACGGAAGTTGAACACTTGACACATGATGATTTATTATAAGGGTCAGTCACTCTCCTTACTGATGACCAATTACTTTTCAAGGAAAACAATTTCCTAATCACTTATCATGTCCTGAGATATACTGCCCTTAATGAAAAAATATATTGATGGTTGGGTCCTGCCTCCTATGAAACAAACACTATTCTAACCTAAAATCTGAGAACCCTAGACTATATCTCTGATTCATTATTAATCCTGACGACTACCCTCAAATAATTACATGATGTTAAATAAACTCCTCTCAATGACCTCTAGCCTCACCAGTACCTCGAGATACATTTTCAGCATAAACTGGGTGACCTAGCACTGGATCTCTAGATGTGAATCCTCCCCAAAATGCCTCTCCCTGGCCTCCTCATCGTGATATAGGTCTGAATAATATCACAGAAGGATTCTAATATGGATGCCAAACCCTCACATGCTAGATCTCCCCATTGTATTGGTATGTAGCTCCTGATGACTAGCTGCCTTCATTGTCGAGGAATGATACTCGACTTTGAAATGGTCTCAAAACACCTCCCAAATGACTACTGACACCTAGTAAAATAAATTGAACTATAACCACCAATACCTTGCTTCTCCATGCTGCATTGTCAGAACCAAAGATACCCAGTTCTCCTTCAGAGTACAGATCAAACTGAAAGCTATCTCAACCTCCTCTGACCAGTCTTCCATGACTTCATCAAGAATGGAGCCCTTGAACTTCTACAGACACTGTAATTGAAAATCTAAGTGTATCCTCCTCTAAGTGTCATTGTCGTAATATTATACTCTCTTGCGATCTACTGGAACAACCTTCTAAAAATATTCCATTCGAACCTGATGAGGACATTGGCCCATATCCATATCTACAAAAGAACAAATGGTTAGATCTCCAAAACCTAGAATTTTGAAAACAATAACATTAATTAATTTTTTTATTCCTTTTATATTAACCTATCCGAAAGACTACCCATTAAAAAAATGCAAAAAGAAGAATAATTCATGATCCTTCCATAGGTATCTACTCATAAATAAAGTATCACCTTATTTAGTAACCAATATAAGCATAACGGTCCGCTCAACAGATATCACGGGGCCCTATATACCTGTGTCTTAGCTAGTCTCCAAAGTTTACAGTTCTTTCTAAACATATATGACACAATTTCCCTACCAAACCATGAATCCTCACCAATTCTTGACTCCAAAATACATCTTATCCCTTAACTAGACCACTAATTCCAAAATTTCATGATCCCCACCACACAATGTAAGCCCCTGATGAAAATTCAATAAGAAAAGAGAGATAGTGACCCCTGAGTCCCACCTCTAGTAGGGACAAGGTTTGTGAGTATAATTGAGGGTATAGTAAACACAGAGATTGGGGGTATTAACCTTTAAGAGAACACTTGAAAAAGAGAAAAAATATAGGCACAAACCAACTCTATCTCAGAACACTATGTAGAAGAAATCCATGTGCACATATTAAATGTCATGAAGGAACTACTACAACTAAAAAGAAAAAATTGCAAGTACCAAAAAAAAGTAAAACGATAGAGATCACGAAGCCTGAACAACTACTGCAACCCCAAGCTATTAGTAAGAAGACTGATTTCTATCCTTCTCCATGTTTCTTAAAAATCATTTATATAACATATAATTAGAATAATAGAATACCTAGTAGGATCCTCTTTAGATCCTCTTATGAAAAAGTAAATAAACCACGCTAAATCATAGTGAATGACATGTGAAATTAACCATTCACCTAAACATGCATACTATGTTTCCAACCTCACCATGAATACTCTCTCTAAATATTACATAGAAGAGTATATATTATAATAAAAAAATCAGGGGTACACATTTACCACTTCCCCATTAGTTTTTTTCTTTTTCCCAATATCGAAAACCTTGAACATCTCTCTCAAACAAAGCTAGACTGAAGACACCTAGGTTAAGCACCACGATACAAATCTCATGCATCCACACGAACCTTGTGAAAATCACCACCAAAACCACATAACCAAAATTAACCAGGCATCTTCCAAGAGCCACCACAACCGGAATAACATGTATCAATCATTGGGTATTATACCTCAGGCCATCACAACCTATAAACTGAGTACATATCCTCAAGATATCATAGCCTATATACATTATACCGAGATGATCACTTAAGAAACTATATAAAAAATACATATGTGTGAAAAAACCACAAGCCATTATATCCCTCTACCCACATATATGGGGAAAACTAACTATCATGCATACCAATACCAGTAACTACCAGGAGAAGTGAGTGACACTAATAGGGGTAGTCATCCATCCTTCCTCCCACTGGGATGTTGGGGAAAACACCCCTGGGGTTCAAAATACTTGGAGCCTTAGTTACCATAATCAAGAGGGTGTGAGAGAATATATAAACACAAATATTACTTGATATAATATAGCTCAAAAAAAATCTATACAAAAAACCTAGTCTCAGACTCAACTAGAGCTAATGTCTCTCAGACTACTGACTTCCACTACTAAGAGAAGATATCCAATTAGTACAAAACCAATTAAATGGATAAATTAAGTCATCTTATTCATTCTGATTAGTTGAAATTTATGTTAATTAATTATTTAACTATTAATGATCCATTATCAATTTCCATCAGAACAAGGCTCCATGCCCTCCAGGCATAACCAAACATAGTGCACAATTTCTCAAAATATTGTCTCAGCATTTAATCCCCAAAATCCCCAACCCCATTGTTTAAAAAAATCATTAATTCAATAACTTATTAATAAAATATTCACATTACATAATTCCAAGAATTCTAGAAAATCATTCTATGATACAAGCATAAGGGGGTCAACACAGTGAGTAGATGAACTACCTATCGAGTCATTGTCACATATAATAGGAGTACAGACCCATCCATCCTTGAGAATCTAAAAAAAGAATGCTTCTTGAAAACCTTGCATGCATTCCTCTCATTTGGATGGAGGGTAAGAAATACCAGCTACCACTAGTAGTGGGGAATGTATAGTAGATAAACAGGCAATCAATTCAATAAGAATCATAACATCACATTAATGGGTAAGACCAGCTTCAAAAAGTTCTATCAACCTTAGGGTCCTCCTCAACACCCACATGCATAAAACAATTATTCTCACCACTCTTGGCGTCAACTGATACCTCAACCACTGGGCCTCCCTACCCCCACAAACTACAATAGCCCTCTAGGCTCGTCCATCCCACACTTCCACCATAACACAACCAGAAGGAAACAAACAAAAAAGAAACTAGGCTCTTGACCGTAAATAAGGAATTAAACCTTCACACAGAACAATCAATCCCCAATCCAATGTATAAGGTGATTGGACTTTACAAGTGTGTAGTTAACTCATACCTAGTAAGGAATTACCTTTATAACACAACTAGTTCTCTATTTCAATATTGAATTAAGTGATTCATAGTCACCGGTTCTGACTATGGGCAACCTAAACTACTCATGATCTCAATCAATCCCAAATTAATTATAAAATTAATTTAACTTCACTTTAATAAAAAATTATTAAAATTATTCATGTTTTTCATTCAATTAAATTAAACTTGACTACTACATGAATTTTATTATCATTAAATTACAACAACAATAACCGGATTCATTAACCATGCCTCTTTATATTTATCAAATTAATTTATAATTAATCTTAAAATTATATTATTTACCAATTTTCATCAATAATGAAATGATAAACAATAAAATCATAGATACCATACTATCATTCAAATCCAGAGGCAATAAAATTACTAACAAATTGATGCTAATTATTTAATCCTATTCAAATATTTAGTATGTCAATTTCATTGTGATCTAGTGGGATAAATCATGCTAACTCTAAAAATGCACATAAATAGAATATAGAAGCCAAAAATTCCCTTCCTTATAAGGGTTCTTAAATTTTTTCATGAGAACATGCCAGCACAATAGATTGTGATCACCTCTCCCGCAACAACAACAACCACCCGAGGAAACCATGACACAACTGCATTGAAAAACACCAAAGAAAGATCCATTAAAAACACAATGATCACATTTCATCACATGGTAGGGATAAATGAGATGAAATAGATTGAGGAACCCAAAAGATTGGGGGTAGAACATACCTTATATCAAATCTAGATCAACACTTCCTGGTTGCACAAAAATAGGGGTGGACATATAGTAAGAAAAAATCAAAGGGAAAACAATCCAACGATTGCAGTTGAATTCCATAAATCCTATGGGAAGAAAGGTTAGGAAATCTCATACCAGGGAAAAAAGATAGATGAAAAAGGTAGGAATATATATATATTTTTTTAAAATATAATAAGTGAATCTGTTTAGATACATTTAGATTTTCCATTAAAGGTAGATCTAGATGAGATTACATGTTTTGACCTATTAATGGCATCCAGACAATTAGGAAAATTTAAATAGCAGTTATGGGCCTTGAATTGTTCTTAAATCCACTAAAAGGGTTTTTAATACATTTGACATGAAATATAACTTTAATGGGCTGAAACAGTATGATGTTAACAACACTGTACACCTACCGACATATGGCCTACCATTCCAGACACATAGTTCAACCTACCGCTGGATGATCTACCAGTCCTAAAAACATGGTTCAACCTATCAAATATGACCAACCAATATTAGAGACACAATTCAAATTACTGATAGATTACCTACCATCTAGGACACACTACTGAACCTACTAATTGATGACATGTCGTCCTAGAAATATTGTTCATCCGACCAATATATGACCTACTGGTCCTAAAAACATTATTCATCTTAGTGATATATGGACTACCATTGTAAAAACATTGTTCATCCTATCTATAGATGACCTACCATCCTAGAAAAAACTTTCATACTATCGATAGATGACCTAAGATCCTAGAAAAATTGTTCATCCAACTGATTAATGACCTAACGTCATGGAAACACTATTCACAGAAGTAAAAATTAGGAAAAGTGTCAAAAATAAATCACCTTGACCTCCAAAAACACCTAAAATACCATGTTTTCACAAATGAATAGACCAGAGTGTTCTAGTCCATGAGGTGAGTCCCCATGCTGCAATGTGGTCCCTTTTGACATGATAGATACTGAAGACCTAGATAATGGAATTTGTGATGCATGAAACTGGAATGGGGAATATCCCAATGAAATCCAATGTTCCAAGTATCAAATGACCTCACACTCAAATTTGATGGTTTGGAACATCTTTAGGAAGGATCATATCTATCTTCAAGATTGGGTGGTGTTGCAAACAGTTTAAAGGTATGGTTGCCTAGACCAAAATCTCTTAGTTTATGGTCATAGATTATAGACCATATGTTCCATGTTTAATATGATGTGTGTGGGACATACCCATGATTTTAAAAATAATTCAGTGAGAATAAAAATTTCCCATGGTTTATTAGTGTTCTACTAGGACTTATACATCCCAAAGGAGATGTGTGTGGTGTACTAAATAACACAACATGAATGATGACCATATATATCCACACCACACCACACAACCTAAAGGATGGATCCCATGCCAAGAGGTTGTGAAAAATGTTCATGATTTTGTTACTGGGCCCAACTATATGAAGTATTGGAATCACTAAATATCCAATAAAGATGAGAATCACCCCACACATAGATCTGGAAATGGAATAGTGAGTGACCAATTTCAATAGGTGTGATATCCTATCAAAAGAAAAAATCATTTTTTACACTTTTTACTATCATGAAAACTATGACACATAAAATCTTATTTTTTAATCCATAGAGATATAACCACTTAGTGGGGAGTTATGTGGTGTGGTTCCATGAGGAAACCCAACATGAATGTGGATAAACGATATCCACCACACAAAATTTTTTCCTAGATGATATCGAGGATAAAGGGACAAAGGGCTGAGTTTTTGATTCAATAGATGGTCTCGGGGACCAAATGTTTGGGATTCACTAAGTATCCCATAATGATAGAAATCAAACCACACATAGTTATTGACAGTTGGCATGGTAAGGTACTGAAGCCAAAAATGATATATCTACCTAGATAAGACTTTGTAGTGCTGTGTAGATTACTATCATACAACCCAGATATTGAATGCATAGTTTAACATTATACAATAAATACGAGGGATATTATTCCATTTATCATTATGAAACAAGGATATTAAGGATCTTATTTTATGATCATAGATATTGGAGCATGATATGAGGCTTCAAAAGGGTAAATGAGTAGTACGATTCCATGAAGAACCTTGACGTGAATGTGGACCAAGGAGATCCACACCACACCACACATTACTTATGGAAAACCCATCCACAGTTTGAAGTCATATGGCATGGACTTTTATGTTCTACTAATCATTAATTGCTTAGGACATAAACTCCTAGTTTAAGGCTATATATTTTGGAACATAATATGGTGTGATTTTTTCATACGGATAAAAACCATACCATGAGCCCAAAGCTCATATGATCCATTAATAGTGTGGTAAACAATGGGAATATAAGATTATTATGACACATAGAGACACCAAACATCGTAACATAGAATATGAGTGAAGGATGTTCCAATGATGTTGATCAGCCTAATCAACATAAAAAGTTGCACCGAGGAGTAACACTGAAGGTGTTGATGTTTCCTCTTGACATAAGGATGTGGATAAGTGATATGAATGAAAACATTTGATATTGTGGTCAAAATGTCGTCGCATTATGATGGAGGATAAACTTAATCATTTTCTAAAACATAGTATCCATATCTCGTATCCTGGAATGGGAATAGACAAATCAGGGTCGACCTCTGACCATGTTTAAAACATGGGACCTATCTCAAAATGCGATTCAAAATATTCTAGGGCATTGAATAAATATAATAGGATATCTATGATCCCATGCACCATTTCTATAGGGGGTCCCATCAAACATGAAAGATGATGGAGACCTAAATAATGTACGCGAATCCTAGATATGAAATGAGGGAATGTCGATGCAGAAAAAAACACTCTATGTCCTAAAACACATCGCGTCTGAGAAAATTAATGAGGCATATCAGATAGAGGAATCTAAAACCCATATTAATAGAAGAATCCTAGAGATATATACTAGATATGTCATGGTGATGGACCAATTCCAAATTAATAGGATGAGGAGATCAAAAGAGGGTTAATGAACCTGGGGATGGACCCATATAAAAAGTGTATCGGACTTCCAACATATCCCATATGGTTGGGTATCAAGCCACATGCAGTTCTTGAATCTCATGTTGTCTAGCTTTATGCATTAAGGAATAAGTTAGTATTAGAATTCCTAAGAGATGTACATAGTGAAATAGTTGTAGACAAACATGTTGGAGAAACACATAGGTCTTAGAAACACACCACACACTCCCAAGGGTATCCTTCTTTAAGAATTTGAAGAATACATATAGCTTGATCATAGAAAAAATATCTTGGCAACCCTATGTATCTCATAAGGATGGGAATCAAGCCATACATAGTTCATGGACAATGGGAAGTCTAACATCAAGCGGTGAGGATGAGGGATATTATGTAGATTAAAATAAAGCTACTATGAGGCTAGGGGTGGGAAGTTATCCCAAAAGGGATGTACATGATGTGGTAAAATAAACCCAATGTCAATGGGGATCATAGAAATCCACACCACACCATTATTTTCCAAGATAAATCTTAGGGAAAGTGAATAAAAGGTAAAAAATACATCCAGTACCATATTCTAAATGTCTTGGTATTCTAATGTATCCCATAGGGATGGGAATCAATCCATACATTGTTATGGAAATGACACGATGAGTAAATAGTGCCAAAGGTGACACCATATAATATGAGTACATCAGGGTGTTTTGAAGTTTATTATCATACAACTAGGACAAAGTAGTTGTTTTAACGTCATGTGGGACATGTCATATTAATGCAACACCGAAGAAAAGGTAACTTACCTTCTAAGGACATGTATAAAGGACCATAAATGACATGTAATTTATTGTCTTGTAGGTAGGATGAAATATTTAATGGTCTTGTGGAATGGTAGAGATATTAGTTTAAGGCCATATAACTCATACCATGAGGTGAATTTACCAATATGGGGGTATGTATCATAGTTTCATAAAGCGATCCAATCGGAATGGGGACTAAGGATTTCTTTCACCATAGCACACACTTCTGAGTAAGAACCCAATCCATAAGGACAAAATGTTGAATTGGAAGCTAGGAAATAGACAATGTGCCTAGGCATTCCTACGCATCTCATAAGGATGGGAATCATGGAACATATTGTTCATGAAGATTCGATGCTGTTTAAAATCAAGCCATAAGGATGCATCGGTTTAAGGTCATGCAGGGTGGCTGCAATCTTAGTTTGAGGTCATAGAACACAGACCATATGCATTTTTTCATCATACGGGATGTAACAGTAGTTTAAAATCATCTAGGATGCAATAACCACACTCTTGTGAAGTACTATTTGCGGACCATCGAATACATGGGAGGAGTAACTCACTCTCTATCCATGGTTACCAAAGAGTATACACTATTAGAGTACACCATTTTAATGATATAAGATGCTTCCCATTTTATCTCCAACTTTTGGGTCTTCTATCTAGGTATCATTAGCATTCTAAGATCTAGTACCATATCAAATTGATCGAAGGAGTGGAGTCTTACTTTCATATTGTATGCTCTGGCTATATTGTTGTGGTGCCTCTCTAGATTGTGAAATGCTAGGGGATGGTTCTCATTGAGGGATTCTAACTCAACTAGATAGAAATGTATTTATTTTTTCCCCATATAATAATTATATTAAACCATGTGGAGTGATGGAAACCAAATATTGTTGTGAAACGCTACCTTTGTTATGTACACTAGGGAATATGGGGTCACTTGGGTGGAGTTTCATCTTGTCATATAATAAACCCATAAACATTGGGGAGCTTGTTATGCCAACTCTTCCTATTTTATACCACTATATTTTTTAGAATGTTAGAGAGGGTCTGGTTGAAAATCTTGTTCTATCCATTTTTTTTCATGTTATTGAGAAGTGTGGTTCAACCATATGCTATAATAGGCTTACAATTTCTTCAACTTCATTGCTCAGGTGTTGGTTTCATTATTAGTGAGAATAGTTTGAGGTATATTGAATAAATGGATGATATTGGATACCATGAACTACACAATAGAACATTACGTGAGCTTCTGGAATGAGATTGCCTTTGACCACTTATAAAAGAAATCTATTGTAGTCATAATGAATTTTCACCTATGAACCCTTACTGGAAGATATACCCCTATGACATCTAGTCCTCAGACTATGAGGAGACATGAATACTAGGTTGTATAAAGGTTTTATATAATCCAATACTCAATTTTGGCATGTATTTGAAATGTGTGGAACCTCCTGGAGAACACAATGTTGTCATAGACCACGGTGGGACAGATGCAGCATAACCATTGAATCTAGTGAGAGACTTTTGACCATGACTGATGGGATCCAAAAGAACTAGTATGAACATCTTTTCTAACATTGGGAAAATTTTCTCCCTAAATTAAATGAAAGATAATTCCCTTAAATCAACATTTTTAGATGATTTTTTTGAGGATGGAACCAATTTGGAGGGTGAAATTCCCTACACACTAACAGATTGTCTCATGCTCGACTATTTCTGTCGAGAGATTTCCCAAATAGAGATACTGGATGAAATAATTCATCCATTCATATATTTCTAATACTATGATAGGAGGATTCACCGGATCCAATGTTGAATCCTCAATCACAATGTGGCTTACCTAATATTTTTCATCTTTGTCCTAGGAAATAGAAGTGATGACCCTTAAGTGTGCCACATGAATCAATAGATCTTTCTAGTTAGAATCTATGAGAAATGAAGAAAAACTTGCAAGGGAATTAGCTCAACCATTCTATGACCAAGGAACATGATTTGACTTTGGTTGATAAGGGAACATGGCCATCATATGGATATCATGTTTGAGAAAGGGTAGAAGCGCAATCTTCCTGATGATAAAATCAACATTAATCTATATGATGGCTAGATCAAAGTCCCTATCCACATACAGGTGGGAAAAACCAATTCAGAGAGCCATATTGAGACTAGATATAAGAGACTTATACTCCACCTAATTGATGGTGCCTCATTTTGACATGAAAAATGATTAGGTAAATATAAAACTTGCAGGTGTGATTAATATAACACCCATGCCTACATTGTTGGGAATGGGGTCATTGAACCTACTTGCCATTTGAATTTAGGGGGAACCTTGAAAATGAATATTCCAACCTGGAATCACTTGATCCACTAAGATAATGACCTCATATAGACAATAAATATATGTGAAATGCTCTTCTGGAGCCAGATGGGTGTCTAGAAAGTCTTCCAACACATGACCCTTAATGGACTCCTGTGGGATGAACCTAATGTAGAATTGGTGAAGGATCACATACCGCTATGATAAATTCCTATCAACATATGAAGGTTCATAATATAATTTAGTGAATCCACACAGGACACAAACTGTATCTCATGATGTTGTAGATAATGTCACAACTTCACCAATATGAAAACTAGTGTGAGTATGTCCTTCTCGACAGAATAATAAATTTTCTATGTCTCAATGAGCATGCGAATGTGATGGTACAAAATATCCATTAATTATTATACTGGGTCTGAAGGGAACTTATGGATCATTCTAGGGTGATCAAATAAAGGACTAGTAGATTTTCAGAGATTGGTGGAATCAAAACTAGAGACTGCAATAGATACTTATTGATCTCCTAAAATGTGTTCTTGAACTCTTCATTCCATTGGTAAATGTATCGTTTTTAATGTGTCTAGAAATTGGATTAAATTTTATAGACATATTTATAATGAATCAGTGTATATAGTCTATGTGGCCTTACAAGCCTTAGAGATCCTGCAGGCTTCTCAAGGAATGCATCATATTAATGGCCTTGATCTTCTCCAGGATAATCTCGATGCCTCTATATCTAACAATGAATTTGAGAAACATCGTCTAGGTAACTCAAAAACCACATTTCAAGTGGTTCATCGTTAGATGGTGGGATAGGAGTAATCTAAAAACTTTATCAAGATCTCAGAGACGGTCCAGATGCTTGCAGGGACTGACCACCCAATCATTAATATAGCATTTCACTAGCACACATGATGATTAGTTGGAATATGCAGTTCATGGAATGCTGATAGAAGTCTCCAGAAATATTCCATGCAAAGGGAATTAAATTATAGATAAATGTCTCTTGTGGTTCAATGAAAGCGACTTAACCTTCATCTTCAGGGTCCATTCAGATCTGGTTAAACGTAGAATATCCATCCTTGAAGGAGAGGGCTTGGAATTCAGCGGTGGAATCGATCAACAACTCTATCATAGGAAGGGGAAAATTTTATATGAAATAGTGATAGTTGAGATCCCAAAAATTGATGTATAATTTGACAAGTCTATTATTCATTCTAATAGGAATTAATTTTTCCAACCACCTGGGGTACTGGGCTTCGTTAGAAAAGTTGATTTTTAAGATCTTATCATCCTTGGCCTCGATCATGTCACCATGATAGGGGTGCATCAACTAGGGAGGTTGTTTGAATCCAGAATGACTTACCAAGAGTCCAAGGAAGTGGATGGTGACATGAGGATCTAGTCCTAGAGTATCATCATAACACTATGTGAGTACAACATGGTGCTGCTTCAAGAAATCAAATTCAGGTCCTATTATTCAGTAGGCATGGTTGCGCTGATTAGTGTTAGCCTTGATTCTATCTTAGTACTAAGAATAACGGATGCCAAATCATTGAAAATGGTGGAGATTACATATTAATTCATTGGAGGAGCATACTCTAGGTTATCTTCATCAGTCGTGATAGGGGGATCAACAGGAGGAGAATATTCATCCCAGTCAATAGATCTAGGAGTAACACTAGTTCTCGCTTCGGGAGATGTAGAACCTTCACTCAGAGAATCCTACATTGAATCCATGAAAATAAAATCTATCTAAACAATACAAGTAGAACTTCATCCAAGGGGACCATTTTTTATTATATCAAAGTAGTGGTGGTGTGTCAGTTTTTGTCGACTTAGCCAAGTCGGGAGAAATAATAAAGTGTGGTGTATCTCTATAGCCAAGGGGTGAACATCTCGATATCTAACAGGGGTAAGTAGTTCTAGTATTACCTCAGCCTATTTTATATAGGAATAAAAAGTAATATTCTGAAATTCCTTGTACCTTGAAATGTGTTTTCTCCTCATCTCAGAAATGATGAAGTAGTGTCCCCAATATGGGGTTGAGGCCTCTAACTCGTGAATTGGGAGGATGAAATCATTGTCCAAATTTTTCCATTCGTCAACTATAGTAGTAGGGTGATCAACCTAATTTGTTTGAACCTAATTGTCCTTACTCTTTTAATAGTTAGAAACTAAATAGATGTCCTCATAAGAGGAAAAGGGAGATGCATCACCTTTGAGAATTCCTAGATGACCATTGAGGGAGTACTATAGGTGTTGGTAATATGAAGATGGACGTTTTGGGTGTAGAAGGATGTAGGAACCACCCATCAGTGTGTTGTAGGTGGTGTCCTATGAGATGAACATGAATTCGATGATTGAAATTAGGCTGAAAACTGGGTCTTCTAGTGAATCTTTCCACACATACTCTACTCAGTGTTGTTATACCCCTATTTTATTAGGTCATAATGACTTATATGTACTTTAGATAGTCCTAGGGCATAGAGCATTTGGGTCGGGATGAGATTGATCCTAAACTTTTTTTCATTTAGTCAATGGAGGAGATACATTGAATAGAGCTATCTTGTGATGTATAGGGGATGGGTTTTACTCTATATAAGGGAGAATTCATCCTCTCTTGAGAATTATATGATGGCATGTTATTCTGCTCACTGGAATTCATAAGCATGGAAGGCCTCTGACACTGCTAACTCTATTTCAAACTGGAGTGGGATTTTCAATGAAATTTTGAGGGCCTCACACATATCTTATGATATTATAGGTGCCTTAGGAATTGATATATTTGTACAAATTTTGGAAATATTATTAAATAAATAGTACATCCATGATAGACGCACATTTCAGTCGACATAATGTTGTTATTCGGCAAGAGGCCAGACAAGTGTTAGGGTTGGTTGAACCCATATATTATGGATAGTACTAATGATATGATGTTTCTCACTTGGTAAACTATGTAAAACAATTATCAGATGATTGCTATAGGAATAAGTTATGTCTATAGCTGGACGTAGTTGATCAGAATGTGGTCGCAGTTGCTCTACCCGATCGAAGAACTTAAATGGTGGTTGTAGAAATCCTGATGAGATGGGATTAGTGAACTATGAATGATGAGATATGTTCTAAGCCTAATTTCTAGTCTTAGTATCATGCATGAATTGCCTATAAGCACATGCCTGAGTATTACAATAATTCACATGTCTATGACCTCATCGACGATAGTGTCGAATAGGAGTATTTTGAGTATGTCCATGACATTCCTTGTTTATGGGAATCATGAAAAGGTCATCCATTTCAACAGTATTCATTGATTCACACTTCTTTTCATCATCTAAAATATCCTGAAATGTAATTAGAATTATTCGGGAGACATCCATATCTTGAGGTAGGAAGTCACCAAAAGTTAAGGATGGATTTAGCATCGGTTGGGGGATGTTCATTCCCTTGAAATACTGGTTCCTCATCTGTTGAGAAGTGAAAGGCTATGAAAAGTATGTAGAATTGGAAGTAGGATGAGATGCAAAAACATCAGGAGTATCAAGAAAATTCAAATGAGCTCAAATGACACCATGGTGTTTTGTTACAACTTTTTTGGATAATCAATCATCATAAATCAAAATCCAATGGCTGGAGACATGCTTTCATTCACCTTCACTGTCCCTATAAGGCTTCATAGAAACATACAGCACTTGTGCCGGTGTAAGACCAAATTGACTACGTTGTTTTCAATCTGATCCTTGATCCAGTCCTTAAACACATATCATCATTTGATGGTGTGACCAAGGATCCTATGATAAGGGAAGTAGTCAAATATATTAGTGAGATCAGCCTCTTGGGGAATTTAGTATTCAAGAAATATCGGGATTCAAAAAATCAAAGGCACTATGGAAATAACCAAGGACCCGAGCTTCATCGAATGAGTAGGACCGGTTTATCCTATCTGGGAAGTAGACTCTAAGATCGTTGCCCTAATTGGGTAATGGAGACTAATAGGGGGATAAATCTCTATTGTCTTTCCTAGGTTGTAGTGCTTGATGGGGTGGGTTTTTCCAATTCAGCACTAGGAAATGTTGAACCTCAGGTTGGGCTAGAGGATGTTGTCCTTAGTGAGGATGTAGATGGGGCTCTTCCTGTAATAATTCTTGAGATATGGGGCCCACTACCTGTGATACAAAAATAGTATTAGAATTTGTATATCTTATTTTTGGAGATGTGGGAGGCACATGGAGTTCCTGTTTATCTTGATGAAAATCATCATCTAGGTGATGAACCTTTAAGAAAAAAACCAACAATAAAACATGGATGTTATGAATGATGAGGTAATAAACCAATTATGTCTTTACGTTCCCTAAAATAATAGTTAATATCTAATATTTTTTCAGCTGAATATCAATTGAGTGTGTGAGGCCCTTCAACCTCATGATAAAGTCTATGATATTCTCATCTAAGAACTTTTTTCACATGAAGATGTCAGTAATACTGGTCTTGGAATTACTAGAGATGAGTTGATATAGAAACTTCCTATGAAGATCTTCTCATCCCCCCTTGGGTAACTAGAAGTACTAGATGAATGTCAGTCCTTTCAACATCTGTATGAAAACCATAGTTTTTCATCTTCCTACTGTTCTAGAGTCCCTAACATATGTCCTCTATATAAAATAATGTGGACCAAATTTTGTATCGGGTCACCCATCCTATTGAAAGGGGAAAAGGTAGCATACCCAAATTTCAGTGGAGTATACATATCATCCACCCATACTGGATATGACTCACCATTATGTGGGATCTCCACCTACTATGTCTTATGGACCTCGATAAGGGAAATGAGATCAGCAATCGCCCAGATGGGGATTCCTAACCACCGGTGCAATAGAAATCTCTAACATATTATTGGGAGGCTTAATGTTTCTCAGAGAAACTAGAGTGGCCGGTGGAACCACTCAAGGAATAACCTAATGAACTTCTAGGGGAAAAACCTAAGCAAAGTCCCAAGGATGATTCTATCACAGTCCAGTAGGATTTGGTGATGCACATCACGCATATTTTCTATAGGATCTGACCTCTACCTTCTTGGGAATTACATGGTTTTCAGGATCAATAGGAGGATACTCATCGGGATGAACTTATGGATTCCCCTACATCCCCATTAGATGATAGATGGTGTCATACTAAGGATCACCATAGACTAGATGTTGTTTTTCAAGGTTATCTGTGAGGGGCTCATCAATGAATTTATTCTTTTCTATGATCTATTAAGGAAATGAGGCATTATACTGATCATCCTCCATCTTTTAAGTTGAACCAGATGGGTGAGTCAACTTCAGGGTCCCAATATGGTTTTTACATTATTATTATTCTGACTAATAAGTGTCCTCGAGGCCATGGAACTGCCTCTGATAATGAGTTTGGACAACTACAGGGTCTGCCCGGTTCTGTGCTTTCCCAAGGGGAGGGACATACTCTTCAGACACTATGTTAATTCCCCATTCCAATTATATCTCCTTGATAATAGTGTTTACCATGATGGTTCCTAGAGTCATATCCTCATTATCATTAGGTATATCCTACTATCACAGGATCGAGCTAACGTGGAGCATATCATATTTCACCCATCCATTGATCTTCACATGTAGAGACTCTTCTTTGATAATTATGTGGAGCATAGATAAGAACTAGATGTGTCTATTCTAAAGAGTTTGGTGATAGATTAGTGATGTTGGGTTCTTGGCAACGAGAAATGTAGCTAGGTCAGCCATGAGACATTGTTGGGAAATATCATCAAAGTGCTCCCTGAATATTTGGATAAAACAAATGATGGTTATGGAGGAAAAAATGCATCACACAAATAAATCTATAGAATCATGGTACATCATCATATGTGAGAGATTCCAGAATATCTATGTCTAGAGTCATGGGTAGCCAAAACATCTCATATAACTGGTGTAACACAATAATACCCCATAGAATTTTTCATTCAGAATTGGGTTCTGAACCGTCATTTCCCAATACATCAAATGTGGGTGGGTGAGGAACTAGAAACGATGCTGATTTAGATTATTATGGTAATGGAATGGTTGGTGGAGAGAACATTATGTGAGCTAACATAACACAACATACTAGGTCATCTCTTAGGGATGGTATCAGCCACATCATCATGTTCCTATGGGACATGGTGTTACCCACCGCTTCATGTGTCAAGGTGGTTTTTTAAATGGTGGATCAGACTAGTTCTCATCATCTATCAAGCCCCAAAACAACTTTATATGATATCATGTTGAGTAAGAGAACGAATTTGGTGATATTAGAGGTCAATAAATGTAATTTTCCTATAAAGGAGCCAAATATTCCTCCTCCTACATGAACCAACATAGTGTTTCAGGGATTTGATAGATCTTGCTTCCTGATAGGATGAATCTCACATGTCAGGTTCCTTCTTTTAACTACAATGCAAAGGATCGGGGTAATGGATCCATCATTAAGTAACATGATGATTTATGATTCTAAAAGAAAGACTAGATTGATGATGATATAGTTCTTCTCATAGTTCTTCATTCAGTAAAGATGGTTCACCCTTTAAACTTGGGACAGTTCTTCAGGGAATGGTAAATTTTCCAAATGGGGATTACCTCTTTGTGGGTAGGTGATGGAGTGGATAGGACCTTTAATTGAGCCACTTTTGATATGAGTATGACCATCATATCACTTATCATCAGTGTGGGGAGGACATCTACTTTGTTGAGATGATGTGTGAGGAGGACCCATGCATATGTCAAACATAACATGGGGAGGTCATTTGTGTTGATTAATTGATGCATTGGGAAGACCACAATAGTTGGGAGTCATGGATCCATGGGGAGGACCTTCACTAGAGATCATGGAAAGATTGGGAGGATTTCCATGTCTACTACCCATTAAGGAAGAATGTCCTATACACTAGTTGGTAGTAGTATCTTGAGGAGGATCTTCATACATATCGAACTAGACATGGAGATGATATCCATGCTAACCATAATTGAAGGGAGAAGGGACTTCACATGGATGGTTGTTGGAGTGGTACATACCTCCACTAGAGTTGGTGATAACATTGGGATGACCTCTATGCTGATGACTGACAATGTGAGGAGGATCACCACTCTAGACTGTACTACTACTGGGAGGACCTTGTCCTAAGCATGGAATGACTTGAGGAGGTTATTTGTGTTGATGATCTGAGACATGATGAGTACCTCAGTATCTTTAATCATAGGCCCAAGAGGAACTCTATGCTGATTTTCAACAAGATGGGGATGGACTCCATTTGAACTAATACAGGAAACTTGGGGAGAACCTCTATGCTGAGTGTGAGAGGGGGAGAACCCCCACTGTGTATGGTTAAGGTACAAAGAGGTCCTTTGAACTGGATATAATTAGCATGTTTCTCCCCATTATAGATTCTAATAATTTCGATGACCGATGTAGTCAACCTATCCTTCTCATTGGGTGGTTGAGGTCTCATTCATTATTTCTCATTAAATTTTGATTACTATATAGTAATAAGGAACCAGTAGTATTCATCAATGGTGTCATGGGAAACTATAACTGTAGAAGATGATAACCACAAATGGGCATCTTCCTATGCCTATGCCTGATGTTGGCATTTCGTTATCTAGACTAGTGCTAGTGGATAAAGGGCATAAAGCACTTATTCTTTGACCTATAGGGCCAATAACTAGTTGTGTTGTAATGGATAGGTGGGAGCCCCAATTGGAATTTCTCTAGATGTTTTCTTCATCATGTTGAATCAGAAGCCCCTTACATCATTGGCGTAGAAAAGTGAGACATAGGAACTTTCTAGGGAGAGGATCCGATAATGGTTAAATATTAGAGGGGGGATTTTTGGCTCCATGGATGACCCATGGGTGTGGAAATAAGGATAGGGTGTTAAAGCCTCAAGGTGTTGAAGAGCCATGGATCACAAATGAATGACCTCGTCCTACTCGCATCGAGGAAAAAGGGGGTCTATGACCCTCATCTGAACAATTTTTTATGGAGAGATGGGGTATGAGAACCAGATAGACATGGTTATAGATGACATCATGGTGGAGGTGGAGCCATACAGGATTTCCACATTATCATTCCTCTATCACGTATGTCTATAGGTAGGTCGAGCATTGGTTTCCTATAGCTTGGTCCTTACAATGCAAAAAATATTCCACCATTAGTATAGATAATAGGAAAGAAACGCCCAATGAAAAAGTTACATTTAGTAATCCATGGTTAGATTTTGAGAACCATGATGAGAGTGTCATAGATTTGATTTTCCAAAGATTAAATGTCCAGAATTCTTGTGAGTTTTGTACTAGCACGACTATTTTCTTGTTTAGACATGGTTCCAAATAGAAGGATCCAGTGAGATGCTCATTTGATGATGTCTCAAGCTTTATTAATACCCATATTTGGAGAAAAAAAGATCATATTGTGTTCACAATTTTTTTTGACACTTTTATCTAGGTGCACCACCTACGTCCTCATGTTCGTTCTCGATGATGGTGTGTTGTAACTCATATTCATTTTTTCCAAATGTGGGTGGAATTCACCACTTCTTTAGATATGTATGATCATTGATTGGAAATGGATGATAGGATGTCCCCACACATCCATGTATTCCTCCTAAAAATTAATTACCATGTCTTGAACTCCTTTATAATTTAAGATGTTGTTAGTGAAACCCAATCCTGGTTCCATCTCTTTTTGGATTCCAGTTAATTACAGTAATTTTTTCAAGACATTCCAAAGGATCAATTCAGTGTAGCAACCTTCAGTCTGAAGAGTAGTCCCGTTGGGAATTGATTTTATGTTTATATAATGAAACACTAGAAGACCTATATTTTTCCTCATTAGAGAGTATAACAATATCATAGAAACGCAAGGCTCTCCACATCGATTTTGGGATGTCTTAATCCATAGAAATGTTCCTGATGTTTCCTCGACATCTCATGTGTAACATGTTGTATTTTGTGAGTATATCATCTAGAAAATATGGAATGAAATGATCAGAACACTTATGAAGGATGTTCAGGTAGGCATATCCCTAGGATAGAGCACCTTGATGGTTTACTTGATAAGTGGATTAGAACACCCAATGGGGATATACCCGAGATTCACATGTCCTATAAAGGTAATATTTAATATTGTGAAGGCTTACCTGGAAACCATTGATGGAAAATTAGAGAAAGTGGACCCCAATGGAGGGGTACTAAGGTTTACCATTCGTTGGGTTTGAGTCTTGGGGAGGCTACATATGTACAATGTTTAGAATAAAAGGATCAAAACCCACATAGTTTGAGAGGACATGGTTTGGGGATTACAAATTGTTAACAAACCTTTATAAGAGGATTACTATTGGTTGAATGGATGTGGATTGTTTGGGGATTATGAATGTTTATCTACCCTGGTGATGTAAAGAGTAGAAATGGGATGAATGTGTATTACACATTAATATTACCCATGTGATACTGAGAGTGGTGAGGGGATGAATGTGATTATGCACTGAGATGGAAAAAATGAGTGGCATGATCCCATTAGGATGTGGAGGTGTGAGGAAGGGTCAACATGTAAATAGAGGGTTTGATGAAGTGGAAAAAATGAATGATGAGGAACTGACATGAAGATGAATGTGTTGGGATTGAACATTAGGGAGGTTTCCTACATATCTTGGCAGGTTGGGAATGAATGTTGTTGTAGTTCTATGATGTGAATGGGGACATAACAATGGATAGAAACTAGTCAAAATGGGAAAAGTGTCTAGGGATTACACATGGATAGCCACCCCAAGCGGACCCGAAAAAGATGTGACCATTAGGAGGGGCATAATCCTCTTGAGATATAGTGCCTCGAGGTAAAGACTAGGATGGTAGTGAATGAGGTTGGAAGCTGAGGTCCAAAAGACAAACCCCTATAAGAAGGGAACTAGAGTTTTACGATGGTTAGGATTGAACTTCATGAAGGCTTCCCAGATTCCGTATTTAGAATATAGGTGTAAAAACACTTATATTTTGGTTTTTTGGGGCCTTATTCCCTAATATATCCCATGAAGGTGGAAACATGGGATAACTCTAGGTTGGATGCCTCAGTAGTGGTGCCAGGGTCACTAATAACCTCAATGCCCATGTTAGTGATGCTCAGTGTGTGAAAAAAGAGAAAGCAGTGGACCAGATTATCACATAAAAAAATTAATCAATAAGGGATAGAATAGAGATTACATAGGGTAGGCAGGCCAAGGATATAGAAATTTGGAAAATGAGGAGAAAGGTTGATACCACTTTTACGAAAGGATATGGGCTTACACTAGAATAGACACCAACCCCACAGGAACAGTTTGTTCCATATGATGATTATTTAATCCCATGTGAGGGTGATATCACTATTATGGATATGAGGGGGTGTAAAAAATTCCCATGGTGGGGAAACACTTGATACTATCACAGGGACAGGATATTGTTTAATTTCATATTCTGAGGATGATGATTCTTGGTAGTTTAACATATTTTAGCTCGGACGAGGGGGGCTCTCTTCTCACCCCTTGGACATATATAACTAGTGCCCTTTTACCGTAGGGGAAGGGATGTGCATAAAAATGATAGGAAATAATGGTTTGTTTGAGTGAGTAGTCAAGGGTTCCACATCAGTTTAGATATGAAAATAATCTACTACTATTAGCTTACGTATTTAGATAACCATTAGTTTGAATAATGCAACATGAGACACTACACAAGGAATCATGAAATCACAACTTCAAATCATGTAGGCCAGCATTAATGAGGTTCATAGAAGATGTGGGTGATGAGAAAGTGAAGAGATAAAACATGGTTCTTTGGGGTAGATACAAACCATTGAGCCTATATGAAGGAGTCTCCTTAATATTGGAGGCTTTCATGCAAAATGGTAGCATTAGAGTAAAAGATGTACTACACAATTGGTAGTTCATGCATTGAAGAAGAATATTTTTCACACAGATTCCATAGAAAAAATGAAATGGGTGAGGGTCAATCACATTTGGGAACACCCAAAGGAGGATCCATGAATGACCTATTGTAAAATATTATGATCCTTGATGTCATAACATGTGTATGGTCGTCGAAGGGATCATCTTGACCCTATAAGAGAGATGGTTTGACTTTTAGATACTTTTTTAAAAGGTATGTGTGCTATTATATTTATAGGAAAAATTATTGGCAGGCGAACATAAGGAGGCTAGCATGGAAGTGGCTAGTTGACATTGCATTGGTCATGTAAATTCCTTACACGTTGATCTCCATATTAAGGGAAAGTCTCCCAACTTATGTGCACCTCTATTAGATATTTTTGAGAGTCTAGAGGGAAATATGGCCTTTTACATTTCATTGGGAATGTAAAGGCCTTATAAGTTGATTTTGGTCTTAGTAGGAAGCCTCCAAACATACATGATACACCCTTGAGGTTATAATGATTGTTTTCTGAGTCAAAATATGGTTTAAGATACTCAAATATTTATATCAGCGAAATCCAAAGATATTCAGATCCAAAAATGATATTCAATGTGATAATAGAGTTGATAAATAATTTGAAGAAATTTAATGATTTTTTATAATGATTAAAAAGTTGTCAAATGATAATTGCACTTATTTGAGTTTTTTGAATAATGAATTAATTCTAAGACTATGTCAAAATATTATTATCCTGTTACTAATTTATGCATTATGTTTTCTATATTTGGAACTTAAAAATATTGAAATAATTCAATAAATATGGAATAAAAAATAGTTGTTTAATAATGGAAAATATTTTTCAATGTGAGTTATTATTCCCCATAAATATAGAATGCTTGGTGTTGGGATCTATGAGAGCTCATTTGTTTGTGAATTATGAATGCCTTCTTTTAGGAATATGTTTCCCTCTATATTATGATTTTTTATTCTTTCAGATGTTATATTTATTTGATCCGTTCTATATGATGTGACATAAGCCTAGGGTGGATGATCCTAGGATAAAATAAGTGATATAGGGAGAGGAGGCTTATATTATGTGGAAGTAGTTGACACCTATAATGGAGAGATGAATCGGGATATGCATATATGTGTTGGGGATGACATTGAAGATTATGTAATGAGTTGAATTTGGGATTACCTATTAATGTGATAAAGATGGATTATTTCTTGATATGAATCTGTTTAATGAATGATGGTTGAGATGCTTGATTATATAAATTACTTTATCAATGGTTTAAGCAAGTTAGATGTGATGGGTCTATCATTTTATCTTGGTGGTATCTCAATATGTTTTTATTGAGTATCTAGTTTATTGGAAGTTGATATTTTTTAATAAGTATTTAATACATGAGGTTGGTTGTTGCTATATTACAAATGAGTTTATCTTGAGAAATGATTGACTAAGTTTATATTTTTCTGAGCTCTCATGGACTTAAATCTTAAGGTGAAGGAAATATTAAATGAATTCATGTAAGTGAAGTAATATAGTTATTTTATATCTAACGAATTAACTAAAATAAATTTAACTGAGAAAAACAAATGAATGAAATTTAATATTTATCATTAAAATGATTGAGTGAATATTGTATTTATAGTCTTAGTAGTGCCAACCTAGATTTTGTGTGATGTTAGCTACAGTTTAGTCTATGACTAGTTATTACCATATTGTAGTTTTAAGATATATTATATGCTCTATATTTTGTCATTTAATACACTATTCCACCCATTTTTGATTGGTGTATTTAAACTTTATTGATACTAGGAAGGTTTTTCACTAACATCATGACATACAGATGGAGAGGTGACTACTCCCTCTATCCCTTCAATCTTTTATTGGTATTCTTATGTGCTAGTGGGCATGTTGGTTAGTTTTCCCATACATGTTTGTAGAGTGATGTAATGTTTTTTTGGTCATATAACACATATGTATCTCCATATATAGTATAAAAAGGATTATTAATGGTATGGTGCGTATATGCTATAATGTATTGAGGTACCAAACTCGGTGTACAAGATGTGATGGCTTTAGGGTAAATACTGTATGTATGATACACGTCATATGGGATATGGTGGATATTGTAAATTGACTAGTTACTATATAATGATTTCATAAAGAATGATGTGGTGATGCGATCAATGGGGTGAGTTTTTTTATAATTAACCCAAATTTGTATAGGATGGCATACATTTAGAGAGGGATGTCTCAAGATGTGTGACATTGGGATAGATTAGAAAACCAGTGGTGAAGTGGTAGTGGGGTTTCCATGATGTTTTATTATTATAATACATGACATTTTTCATGCAATACTTGGTTAGAGTTATCAATTTTGAGGATGGGAACATAGTATATCTATATTGGTGATGAGTTAATTTTAATAATGGTCATTGTTCTATAGTATGCTTTTTATGTTTTTAATGATAGACTCCGGGTAGGATCCTACTGAGTATACTATTATAATCACTTTATATATATAAATAATTTTTTTAGGATAGTAGATGTATGTTAGAGATCAGATTGGATATTACTATATCATGGTTCTTTAGGAGTAGTTTGGGATTTATTGTCACTACTGAGTTTACCTTTATGGTACTTGTAGTTTTTAATTTAGTTTATTTAGTATTGTATGCCATTATATGTTTTTGATTGTGATTTTTTTAAAAATACGAGGAGGTTTTATTGGTTTATACATCTTACATATATTCTAAATGTTCTCATAGAGGGTATTATATCCCATTTTATGTTTATTAAACCTGGGTATAAGCTTCAAACCTATGGCCTATTAGTGGGGGCACTAGGGCAGTGAATATCTCGCTTCTCTAATTTATGGCCTAGGAGAGACTCTCTTTTAGGGGAGGGGGTCATGAAAAGGTATCAACAATGGGGATGTAAATACCTAACTAATCATATGCACTGAATGTAATGGTTGTAACACTATATCATGGTATTTCTTAGGAATAAAAATCAGTAGAAATCCTAGATCTTGGAGATAAAGTGTAATGGAACAAGTCGAATAAACTAGTTAATGATCTGTAGAGGAATTAGAAAACCAAAGAGGCGACCTGGGAACCCAAGAATGTGATTCAACGTAGATATCCTCATTTTATTTATTTTTAAGTGTTACTATTTTATGGAATAAATTTATTTTAAGGGGTATAATGTAACTCCATGACATTTTATGATATATTTATTTTCAAATAAATTAAATTTTTTGGATAATTTAAAAAACATAAAATCACATGCCTAAATGAAACATAATATAGTATACCATTAAAACAAAGAATTTATCTTATAGTGTGGAAAATTAAAAAATAAATTTAAAATTTTTTACATTGTTTTTTTATAAGTAAAATATATTAATAAATATATAATCTTGTTAAGTAAAGTCATTATATGCTTTAAAAATATATTTTCACCAAAAAATGATTATTATTTCTTTGGGTGACTAAAAAATAAAATTTATTTGTGAAAAATTTAAAAATTTTATTTGAATATTAACATAATTTTTGAAATTAGCATTAAAAATTTTCTATTATTAATTTTTTTTTGAATTTTCAGAAATGTAATTTTTTAAAAAATAGTGAAAAATATTGATTTTTATTGAAAATTTCAATCTCATTTAAATAATTTAAATAGATTAATTTTTTTAAAATTTAATTAAATGTATAATTAGGTCACTTATTTTGTTATTATTATAATTATAGCTGTTGGAGTTAATTCTATTTTAATTTTCATATAAACACATTCTATACTTATCAAAAAAATGTCTCTCGAAAACAATATTTGTCCACATTTTGAGAGTTTATTTAAAAGAAATTTCTTAGATTTTGTTAGATTTAATTTGATTAAATGAATTCTATATTTGGTATATGAAATTAAAAAAAAATTAATGTGTTCAATTTCATTTTTATTCACAATGAATAGTGAAAACAGTAAAAAAATCCCCACAATGAAGGATAAAATAGTTTTACCAGGAGGGGTTAAACCAAGAGACTGGGGTTTATATTATAATTAAACATGTATAAATACTAATGTATGTTCATATTTAGACCTTATCATATTCCACTATATAATATATATCCATTCTGAAGAAAATTGTAGATCTTCTTTTTTATATTTTAATCTTTTATGAAATTAAATGTGCATCCCCTCCACCACATATGAAAGGTTAACACTCATTTATCTTATTCACTCCAATTAAATCCATATATCTATTCCCAAAACTAACTTATTCTATTTTATGTTTCCATATCAATGAATTAGTGGTTCTAGTATTCTTAAAATACTATTCCAAGGGTCCTTTAGAAAGAATCTAAAGGAGGTATATAGTAGTAGAGATAATCATCTTACATGGCCTATTCCTATTTATTAATTATTTTACCTCCTCTAAACATATGTTATTTATCACAAAATATTAAATTATGAATTATAAAAAAACAAAAATTTTATTATGACTATGTGACCATAAATATTTGCCCAATATTCCATGAAATGAAATGTGAATGTATTGGTTGTGTGGACAACCACCACCACATAGAGACACGATTCATCTTACCTCACTATATTTGATGTATTGTAATTATGTTGGATTTAAATTTTATATATGATATTTATGACAAGATTATAATTTTTTAATTTTAATATCATATTTATTTTTTTATATTCTAATCTATTTGAAAATAATAACATCTTTTGTCCTTACGTATATACTACCACCTCCATAAAGCTATGTGATCCATTTTTTATTTAGGATTTAAATGGATGGTAATAATTATAAAATTATTTAATATATATGAAATAATAATTATTCTATAATGGTGAATATTATTTACCTTTCTTTCATTCCTTATGTTGAAAAGTTAAGATAATGGTCATGTATAAGTATAACTTACTATCTCCATGATTGTGGTTATTCATTTTCATGTATCTATATTTATTTGGATTACTATATATATAATAAAAATATAAAATATTTATATCATGATTACCATTCTATTCATTAATGAATAATGATCAAATTACATGTTTGAAAACCACAAAAAAGTAATTCCCATGAAAAATGATAGAACCAACACATGGAAATGGTGTTTTTTATAAGGAATTAAAAATAAGTTGGTTTGAAATGTAATAAGTGGATTATGTATCATTTTATAATTTATTTTAGATAAATTAAACAAAATACTAAGTATGGGGTTGACACTATGTCCTCAAACTTTTCTTGGCATAGAAATCCACCAACTTAATGGTACAATAAGTTCTGAAATATTCATAACACATGAAAGATTTAGAAGTAGAAATAAAAATAAAAATATCAAAAACCAATGATTTATAGAGGTTTAGGGAACATTAATAACCTAGTCTATTCTACCAATTCTCAACTCCACGATTTTGATGATTGTCACATGTACCAATCCTTTTTTTGGGGATTGTTAGTCCTTTTCTAAGGGACAACATGACTAAGTATTTGATGTCAGAAAATGGTAAAAAACATTAAATTTTATTGTGATCCATCAAGAATTTATCAAAAATAGTATTCAAAGTTATTTTATCATGAACCTTTATAATATTTTATAATAAAAAGAAACATAAAAAAATGATAGTGAAAAATATAGATATCCCAAATGTTGTGTATAGGTGAAAGACAAAACTAAATGAAGAGATGAAATATATAAGAGATAAGATAACAACAAAATATCATTCAAAGAGAGTCTTATAAATACCAAATGAATTTAATTTGAAGATAAAATATATAACATGGATATTTTTCATGTTTTTTGTCTTAGAATAGAGTAGAACACATAATGCTTTGAGAGAAAAAGATAGTTAAGAGAAAAAGTGTTGATCTTTTTGTTCTGGTATTTCTCTTACCAATTCTCATTATAATACAATTGTTTTAAAAAAACAATCTTAATTTTATACATATTAATATCTTACATATTCTGGTCTTGGAATTGAATTCATGATTCCCTTTTGGTCAAAAATACTAGAAAAACATGGATGGGCATTAAAATATTCTTGTAATTTTTTTCTTCTCATCCTACATATTATGTTATCAAAAAATAATTTTTTATAATTATATAATCCAGAACTTAGAGCATCGATTTAAATCATTAAATTTCACTTAATGTTCAATAACTACAATAAATATTTTGGTTATAGTGCCACATAGGCGACTCCTGGTCACTATGTAGCTGAATTCAACTGATTTTAATTCACACAACTAAATTTATATATGTATTCATTCATCATGTAATCTAATTATTCAACATTACATTTCATCACATATCATATTTCTCTAAATAGAAAAATAAATAACATTTCTTAATGTAGTTTTATTATTCACATAATTTTTTTTTCATGTAGTCAAATTTAATGTACTCAATAGAATGAAGTCTCCATTTAGATCCATTTAGTAATAGTAACCAAGAATCCAATCCGTCTAGTTTATTAATATACATAAGCAATTCATGTATTCATTTCTTTGAAATATATTTTTGGTCCCATAAGTGATTCATCAACATAGGTGATTTCAATAGAGAAATTTTCGTGACATAAATGATTTATGTTGGTGTTAAAATAAAAAATCCAATTGAAATATTTGATTGATTGATGTAGCTGAATATCCTTGTAGATGATTGTCTCATTTAGAATATTATTTAAACATTTGTAATCTTCTGCAAAAATATAAGGAATTTAAGAATTAATATAATAATCGATTAAAAAGTATTAAAAATATTTTACAAACATGAACTAAATATCATTTGAAACATATAAAGGGTATTTGAGATGATTAAAACATAAATCACCAGTGATGTGTTGAAAAATAAATTTCTAGTCCAACAATATCTCCCTTTTTTATGATCACCAAATCCATAAAATAGTAATCAAATAATTTTAAACGATTTATAGAAAAATATATAACAAATTGATTCATTGTTTTTTTGTATCATACTTTCTTCTCTAAATTTATTAAAACTCTCCCACATGACTTCTAGTTACAAGAATACATCATACCATAAATTATTACTTATCCCCCTTTTTATCATTTAAAAGTTTGGGTATAAAGGGAAATAACAGTTTTGATATAGCGCATGAAATAATTAAATATCTATGTACAAGTTTTAAAAACAATTTGAATTATGGAAGCATTGAAATTAATGTAAATGATAAAGTATAACCTTGAAATGATAAAAGCTATTATATGAAAAAAATTACCTAAGATCCAAAAAATATCATAAAACACTTTAAATTAAAACTATTTCTCTGAAACAGAGAAATGAGATTATGATGTATTTCATTGATTATGAAAAAATCTTAAAAAATAAAAATATCCATAAAAAAATACATTCCTAAGAAGATCCAGGATTTTGGATTAGGGAAAAACACAGACTAATTTATGGGTAATGGTTTCATGATGATTCAAGTGATTTAAATGGATGTTTGAGGGTAATCTACTTGAGGTAGAACTGATCTATTAATGTTTATAGATGAACTTTATCCAATCCCATAACCAGATGGATCCAGTGGTCTCTTTCAAGGTGCGATCCAAACCATATCATGATTATTAGAAGCATTTATGAAATCTGGAGAACCCGCACTAGAAAAATATATCTCTCTGATATGATCTAGAGATATAGATACTTTATTAGTATTATCAGTAGAAACTGTAGCTATAACTGTGGAATGTTATTTATTTCAGATCCAGGTTGGGTCAAAAATTCTATCCACACTTTTCCTCGATAGGTATTTGATGGTGCAGGTACAAGATATATTCATCACCTTAGAGAAAATATTTCATCACAATATGTATTAAATATATTTATGATACCATACATGGATAAAACAAGAATGAAAAGATAATATTTTCTATTATAATGGGAAATGTTTACAAAAACTTTTGCAGTATCTAATTGAAATATTATATTTTCATTGTAGAGAAACTCAGAGAATTGAATATTGTAGTTAGCTGAGAAGTAGATTGAGAAAAAAGAGGCCTTGAATACAACTTATATGAATTCATTCAATTGATACATCAAAAATAATCAACATACATTATAAATAACTGAATTTATTGTCTGTATTGAAAAATTATTCGATCAAGATCTGACCAACCTCATTCAAAGAGATGGATGGATCTTGATTCCTTTCATATCTAGAAGCAACACCCGATATATGTATTGTATTAGCAGGTGTCACTAAAGTCACTAGATTAAAGGTCTACAATAATACAACCTCACTTCTTGCAGGTTTATTTGGAATATCTGGGGCTTTATTTGACTCTTAAGAACTAGAATCCTATTCCGATGAGTATATCCAAAATCTCAAATTCCTTCTCAAATATTGACTAACATATGAGAAAAACACTGATGGATTCCATTGATTAGACCTATAGAAAAATAAATAATGACTCTTAATTTATTGGAAACTTCCTAGGACTCTTTTACCCTAAATTATAGACAATATACCCACACTTATAGATCTATTGATAAAAATGAATACTTTTTAATACATCATAGAATTTAAAAAACCACCCTTTCATTTTTATTTTTTAAATAGGTTCATTTACATCTAAACACATTATACAATATACATTTCTCCCATAATTGTTTTCTATAGTTTTAATTTTATTATATATATGCCTTTGATTGTGATTCCTAGTGAAATGGGGAAACAAAGAAAAGGGTGATATATAAATCCAAGTAAGGGATAAATAATGAAAATAGAGCATAAATGAACACCATGGATAAATGATAAGTAATGATATGAGAATATAAACATGAGGAGAAGTGTAATAACATGCACATAATAACATTGATACATTGAATAGAGTTATAATAGAAAATAATTACAAAGCATGAAATATAAATCTTGATAAATGGAATAACTAAAATTCATATCAAGCATAAAGAAAATGTATTGGTATTTAGTAAAATCAAACATTCCTAAGGGAATTACCTATCTAGATAATTACCATTTCTCTTAAGAGAAACCTATAAATAATAAACTCCATTATCTATGATGATTAAATTTAATCCTATTAACTCTATCTCATTTCCAAATTCATTGATTATATATTAGGTAAAAACCTTTATATATCTTAATTTAGGTGTTCCATAAAAGGAAAACCTACATAAAATAATCATACCCTAATAAACAATTTTTATATTAAATGGGTTACCAATAATTTTTTGATAACTTTTTTGGTAAATACCCAACAATCAACATTATGAAGTCAATGGTATTTACACAATATAGGTCATATGGGTATATTATTTAGTCAATAATTTCATTGGTCTACTGATGTATGTGTATCAATGTGAATACCCTTCACTCAAAAAATTTATGAATGTTTGTTAACATGGAATGATAATGGACTAGAAGATTATATTAAGTAATGATGATAAAATTGAATGAAAATTGAAGTGATGGATTTGTCTCTATAAAGATAAAAATTACACCATGAAATGTATACTTAGTAATAAAGATGTGAATAATAATGGTAAAATACCTAGATAATATGGAGAGTGAAAAGGAACATGTTTGTTTCATAAAAATATAGTTGTAATGAAACCATTTTACTAGATTACTATTGTTATCCAGGTGTATAGCCTACAATCAACATAGAATCAATAATTTGTTCACATTGGTAAATGAAGGACTCCAATTAAGGGAATGATAAAAAGAAGTAGTTATGGATACATTCATAGCACTATGATATCAATATAATGTAAATATCAGTATATATATACTAATTGTTTAGTATGGATCATTATGTGTATACGAGTTATCAGAAGAAAATCCACTAATAGTATCAAACTAGTCATATAACAAGGCCCTTTGTTCTCTAATAGGTGATGATATATTAAAATCACTATGTGAGCTTTTTTAGGGATATTACCCCAAGGTATAAATATTCTAGAATGAAACTCATCTATAGTATCTAGAAATATATTTTGTTGTTATGAAAACTATACATGCTTTTCATTACTAAATTTTTGATGGTTATATGTTTATTGGAAACGATATCAACTTGAACAACTTATTAAGGTGGTATAATAAGAGAAAATAGGGATCTATAATTGATTACATAGTGATTAAATTATAAAAAATAACTATAATAACATTTTACATTGAAATGAGAAATAATTAATAAGGCTCGAAAAATTAATAAGAAAATAGCGGCAAAGAAAACTTGTTACAACATAATAACGACTTAAGAAAATTCTATAATGATATGGAATAAATAAAGTAATATTTAAAAAAATCACATGGAATATAATAACATTGAATAATAAACATTTAATTATAAGAAAGGATATTTAAAAGGTTCTCATAAGAATGGTAATGAACTTGAAAAGGAAGTGAGAGAATTGAGGAAACTCTTACATTAAGAGGATGCTTCTTAAAGCTAGAGATGGACTCTTTAAAGGCTTGTATCCACCTTTGAGATAATTATTGGAGGAATATTGAGATTTAAATAATGGTCAATGTAATTGGTGTGGATATTGATAATATAATGGGGTATATTTTTTCTTGACCATGGGTAGTTTTAGGTGATTAAATAATTATTAGTTTGTATTTAAGGATAACCACTTTTTGGTGGAATTAATTCCAATTATTATTTTTTAAAATAAATGTTGTGATGGATGGTTATGGTCTTAAAATAAATATAAAATCACTTTAATGTCATAATATTTATTTATTTCATGATTTTACTATTCAACAGTAACCTGATTTATGATTTTAAATATACCACATTAACTATTTTTTCTAGGATAACTTTTTTTTATTAAAAATATGAGTTATCTTTTTCTTAATTTGGAACATATAATTAAAAATATTCCATTTAATTTAATTTATATAATTTATATCTTTGATAAATTTTAATTCTAATATGATACACGTGTAACTCATAACAATATCTTTTTTAGAAATAATAAAATCATGTTTTTCAAAATGTTAAGATTCTGTTTCCAAATATAAAGTATTTTATATTATGTAATTAATTAAATATATTTTCATTAATATAATGAATTTTGAAGTTTTATAACATGAGAATATCATTATCATATCATATGGGTAGTTGGATTTTATAATAAAATTGTATCTTCATTTTTCCCCCAAAATCAATTTTTTCTAAAATTAACAAAAATTAACCATAAAATGATTCTGATGTTCTAAATCAGAGATGATATTTATTTTCTAAAATTTATCTTGAAATATAATAATATTATACTTTATAAAAATATTCATTTATTGAAATTTATCATTTTTCGGACATAATGAACTTCTGAACCATTATAAAAATCACATAGAAACTTTCTAATTTATATTATCATTGAGATGTATTTTATAAGATAATTTGATGAAGAAAATTTATTTTAAACATATAAACATATTTTAAATCATAATTTTATCGAAAAATAATTACATTTTACTTTCTCGAAAAATTCCCTTACAAAATATTTTAAATGGTCAATTCACTTCATAAGCACAACAAACAACAATAATGACTAAATTTTCTATTAAGTAATTATAATAACTCCCACCATCCATATTATCTATTAAAAATTATAGAGAATGACCATATTTCCCTATATATTCAAAATAATTTTCTCATACTTCATTATTTACTACCTCACATTCAAAGGATCTTACACACCCTTTGATTATTTGAATTGTCTTCAAAACACTTCTCCTTCCTTTTAGGACCTTTATGGAAAGAGAGAAATTTTTGGGATAATTCAAGATTATAGAGTCAGATTTATGGACTGTACTATTCTTAAAAATGTATAACCCTTAAATATTACTATTTGAATTGGTACATATTTAAACATGATATTTAATGTTCTTCTTATATTTAAAAGTATATATATTTTCTAACAATAAAATATTAATTATAAAATAAGGTTTCTACTATTAATAGTATAAGGTAATTTTTATTTTGTTATATTCTACCACCATAATGAAATTATTACCTCACAATTTCACTAAATAATAAAAAATTAATAAAAAAATGTAATCTCAAAAAATACCTATATAAAGGTCACAACATAAACAACTTGGATAAATGAAGCCTATTGTATCATACTAGTTATATTTAATCTATTCCACTAGAAAAAATCATTATTTATCTGAGTCACTATGACAAAACATACTGAATCCTAATTCCCAAAAAAGGATAAACTCTTCTCTGATACCAAATATGATACTATATACCTGCACTTCCATATTTGATGCTAAAAAACATACTTTTTAATAAATCTCATGAATTATAACATACTCCAATTATCTAATGTTAGATGTCTTTGATAAATTAGTACAATTAAAACTAAAAACATTCTATAATACATATTTAATACAAAAAGATTATCCACAGTAGTAATATTATTATATATATTACTTGGATTGTAACTCATAGGGAAATGGTGGAACCAAATAAAAGGTGGAGTTATTAATCCAAATAAGCTATAAAAAATGAATATAAGGAATAAATGAACATTCTGGGTAAAACATGATCCAAAATATGATAACATAAAATTGAGGACAAGAGTCACTGCGTTATCATAAGAACATGAAAATTAAGAGAAATGTAAATTATTTTATAATCATAATCCATGTGATATAAATCCTAATCAAAAGAACAATTAAAAGTTATATAAATCATAATGAAAACATGTTGGTATCATGGATCATTAAATATTCATAATGGGATTACAAATCCAGGTATTTACTATATCTCTTATGAGTAACCTATAATAGGTATACTCCATCATATCTTCGGATTAACTTTAATATAGTTAACATTATCTCATTACTCAATGAATTGGAGTGTTATCAGGGAGCACCATTCATTTATCATAATTAATTTATTCCACATTAGGGAAACATAAATAAAAAAATCATAACATGATTAAATTGACTAAAATTAAATAGGTATCACATGTAATTAGATATCATTCTCAGTACATACCAATAAGTAAATATTATTAAGACTGAGGTATATACACCATAAATATAAACGGGTTATAGAGTTTAGTTAATAATTTCAAAGATCAATCGATTAATGGGTATAAAGGTGAATACCATTCAACAAGAAAAATAAATCATGGTTATTCACATGGAAAGGTATTATAATAAATGTTTCTATTGCATATTTCTGATGATATGGGGAGGCTATGGAAGTGATAGATTATTCACTATAGATATCAAAATTCACCCTAAAATGATTACATAGGAACATGTAAATGTCAATGAAAGGTAAAATACCTATGTAATATGGTGAGTGGAGGAGAAAATTCTCCTCGGTTTCAAATGAAGATTAAATGAAACCATTTCAATGGATTAATTCAGTTGTATTGGATAATAACCAACAATCATCCTATAAAAAATAAGATGTTCACATTGAACAAGGAAGAACTCTAATTAATGGATTTATAACAAGAAGTAGTTAAGTATAAATTCATGTATTGGGGAAAAAAATTGAATGTAAATATCAATACATATATTCCAATACATTATTATCAATTATAAAGTTCATGTGAGTTATCCAAAGAAAATCCCCCTTGTGTGTTAAACTAGATGTGAAGAAAGGCTCATGGTCATGCACAAGGTGATGATTAATTCATAAAATAATACAACATTTTCCGGGCTATTACTCCTCAATTCAACTATGATAGATCCACATCAATATTTAACATCCAGGTAGGGTTTGTTTTTAGGAAATCAACACATTGTTTTTTACTTAAAAAATGTTTGGATGGTTTTATAGCAACGGTAAATCATAAGAATTACGATTTCTAATGAATGTAGTATAATGATCATTAATGGTGATATTTCCTTGATTAAACAGTGAGTATATTATAACAAATTTTAATTATAATATTATACATTGAAATGATAATGAATTTAAAAGGTTCATAAAGGTAATGAAAAAGGAGAGGTGAGAAACCATTGTTTTTGCATTAGAATAGCTCATAGAATGACTATAATGAGAGGAAGTAAATATTATATCATTTAAAAATATAAAATTGAAGATAATAAAATGAAATTAAAAAATGTTAGTATAGTAACAAATATCTAAAAACACAATAAAATAGGAGGAATGAATTTTAAATGTAAAACAAAGAATTATGGAAACCCCATCATTTAAACGATACATTAGAAAGAGTATAAGGTACTAATTATAGGCTTGAAACTACCATTGAGAGACTCCTAAGAGGAAGTGTAAAGGATAAATCATAATGAAAGGCCATGCTGTAGAATGTGTGGATAAAATAAGTGGTATTTATACTTGAGGAAGGCTGGTTTTAAATGATCAAATATTGCTTATTTTGTATATAAAGCCAAAAAATATTGGTTAGAATTAATTATAATGATATTTGATAGAATTTAATGTTTTAATGTTTTTAAGGACTTACTATAAAAAAACTACTAATTTAATGTTGTATTTTTAGGAAGTTGTTTCCATTACTATTTAACTTTAACCACAACCTTATTTTAGATATACCGTATTAACATTTTTTACGGATATAAATTTGTTTGGTTTTAATATTAAAATTTAAATTATTACCTGATTTAGACCTTCTAATTAAAAACATTCAATATATTTAAATTAATTGAATTTATAAAACTGATATAATTTAATTCTAATATGTTACAAATATAAATGCTAAAATTAGTTTTATACAAAAGATAAACTCCTGGGTGTCAAAATGTTAACCATATGTCTCTAAATGAAAATCATAACATATAATGTTATTACATAAATAAATATTGGTCTAGAAGAAGGATTAATAAATTTGAAATCATGATCATAAGAATATTATATCATAGGTTTAATGATATTTAGTAATAAAATTGTATATTCAAATTTAACACTAAAAACCAATTGATTTAGAAAATTAAAATAAATACACCCAAGAATAATTGTGATGTGTTGAACACAATATATATATATATTTTATAAAATCAATACTCTAAGTATGATAATTTTTTCTACGGTATGAAAATCCATTTTAATTTAAAATTAAAAATTTTTAGGACATGATGAACATTATGACCACTATAAAAATTAAATAGAACACTGATAATTTACATTTTCATCTAATATTATTCTATATGATAATTGCATGAATGTAAAATTTATTTTAAAAATATAAATTTATCATAAAACATAACATTTTTGGATGTAAAATACATTTTTATATTTTAAAAAAACTTTATTATAAAATAGTTCTAATCGTCACTTACTATAATCTTCATAACCAGTAATAACGATGACCTATAGTTTTATTAACCAATTCCCATAATTCCAATAAACCATATTTTATGATAAGGATTATGAAAAATGGCTATATTTCTCTATGAATACACTGATATTCCCTGACTTCATTATTCACTTCATCACTTATATGGGTTCATAATCATCCTTCAAAAAGGTTAATTATTTTCAAACCACTTCTCTTAATTTTTACAATCATTATAGTAGGAGAAAACATTTGGGGAAATTCAAGCATATGGAACTTGTTTTATTGAATGTACTATTATATAATTTGTACACCCCTTTACTATTTCTAGGTGGACTCGTCTATATTTATGATTAAATCATAATATTCTTGTAAAATATACAAGTATTTATTTGGGATCATAATGAAACAACGATTTAAAAAATAACATATTATATATTAAAAGTATAAAGGAATTTTTTGAGTTGTTACTTTATACCCCAAAAATATAAATTTAACCCTAAAAATTTCACTCACTACTAAAAAACCTAAACTGAAATGTTCTCATAATTATTATGTATAGAATGATTACATTATAAATAAAATGGAGATAATAATATTATAGTTTCACACAACTTATAATAAACTTAGTACAATGTAGTAAATTGTTACCTATCTATGTTTCAGGGAAAAAATATCTTAAATCCTAAACAAAAAAACAACCAGAATTTGCTCTAATACCAAATGAAATGCCCTATACCCACAATTCTTGATCTAGTTATAAAAATATGTAGTTTTTTTATACATAACATGAATTAAACCAAATACTAAGATCTAATATTTTGTGACTTTGGTACTAAGATATATTTACAACTAAAAGAATTGTACAATACATATTTCATATATAATAATTCTCCACATATGGAATTTTCTTACATATTTTGTAAAGAACCAATGTTTTATCAACCAAAATTCCCTTATTATAATTATTTCATTTGGTATAAACACATAAGAAAAAAATAAAATCTTTATAAACAATGAATGAATGATATAATAAGTGTTTCAATAAGTTAAAAAATTATTACCGATGAAATAATAACTTGACCTATGGAATAGTAATTTGACCCTTATGAATTGTGAAATAGATAATTTAATAGTAAACCCACCAATAAAAATTATAATTAAAAAATTATCCATCTTATAATTTAAAAAATGATATAATTATATCATCAGATGTATAAATAAATATTTTAATAATTATTAATTAAGTATTGGTATTTTTTAGGTGAAAAATATTCAATTAAATTTTTGATTAATTTAATAATTTTAAATAATATATATTTTTATAAAATGTATTCATAAATTAATATTTTTATTTATGAATATTTGAAGTTAAATTTATGAGACCTTAATTAATTTTTCATTGTGTTTGAGAAGCAGTTTTAATTTTAAATTTCTTATTTTCCATGTAATAGATGTTTTTAATTCAAATTTATATTTATCATATTTAGAAAATTATTTTCATAAAATAGAGTTAATTTTTTAATTATACATATCAATAAATGGTTGGTTTGTTTTTTTTTTGGATTTTTATGAAATCCTTGAATATTTGGCGAATAAAAAATTACATTAATTTACGATAGATGCTAAATACTGGAATTATGGAGTCTTACATGAGGTAGTGTTGACGAAATCCAATTATTTAGAAATCACATACTTATGTTACTATATTTACTCTCATGAATCATCATAATTTATTTTCTTGGAAAAATAATAAACTAATTAATCATTTAATGAGAAAAACATCCCTCTCCTCCACTATAAATACAACCCCTCACCACCAATTATCTTGAAACCTGTAAAGACTTGATAATTGCTAAAATTATTCCCAATAATCTACCAAAAACTCTCCCATACATCTAGGATATTTGTTTCTTAACAAAATACCAAAACCAGTCCCATAAGGAGGCTCTCAAGAAGAAGGAATCAGGAGGTAAGACCCTCTTCCCTTTCTTTTTTATTTCTTCTCAAATCCCTTTAATTTCTTATATTATCCTCACTTAGAATGTCAAAATATATTGAAAACTCCTTTATATTACATATACTGTAATTTAATCATTTTTATGGGATAATTATACATTAATTCTCTCCTCATCTCTCTTTTACATTATGAATGAAAACATCACCAATGAGGTGTCGATTTATCACTTTCAGGGATGACGTGCTACCATATTTCAATTCTATCATTAATATTCATCATGAAAATATTTTCTTGGTCAAACTAGATTTTAATATATCTATTATATACTATTTAATGTTGTAGAATCATTTTTTTACAAATGATATTAATTTAAAAAACAAAATGAGTTCATTAATATCAAACAAAGCTAAATTAATATAAATGATTATCATTAATGATATATCTAATGAATTATCCTCACTTATGGAAGAATAAATTTATTTTATTAATATATATTTTCTTTAAAATCATATATGATCATTTATAGAGAACTATCCTCATTTTAAATTATATTCCATATAGTTATACAAGTAAAAAGATCATGAAAACTGAGGAAATCAACACTCTAAAATGTTGAAATTGAATATCTAAATCCATAAAAATGAAAATAAATGGTCATAATAATGTGTTAATAAATCAAAAAACATTTAAATTTTTTCATGAACTATTAATTAATTAAAATTATTTGATTATTAAGGATATTAATACTTAGTGCAGAATAGTTTCCGACATAAGTTAAAGAAGTCAACCCAAACAACCATTTTTTTTTCAGGATATTCTTTCTTTCTTTTTACCCTAATTCAATGCTCTATTATTTTTATGCGAATATCATAAATTATTCATATATTTTAAAAAATCATATATATTGATCCATTCATCATTTTTTGGGGGATATACATGTTTTTAAATGGGGTTTTACATAATTAATCCCGATAACCAATCCCGATTGACGGGAATTTCCAAAATTCCTACCCATTTTCAAGTGTTCTCTATAATATGTTCTAAGCCATCATTATTTCCAATAAAAACGTTTATTCATTTTCAAAACATTATTTGGTCACTTATAGTTTTATATAAATGTTTATGCTCTTTTCTTCTTCAAATCAAGTTGAAAATTTACATTTAACAACACTAAAATGTTTTATTTTAAATATTTTTAAAATCCACTTTCAAATATATTCACTTAAGTTTAAAATCACATATCATGATATATGAGAAATTTCTATTATGAATGTCAATTTATGACTAAATTATTTTCATTCATGGACACTATCATGATATCCCATTATGTCCTTCCTTCAAACATGATTATGATACCAAATTCTTACCATTGGTAAAACTTATGTTAATGTTTGATTTCATATGTATTATTATTCATGTGGAACAAATTTTCATAAAAATGTTAATATAGTTCTGATCAAATAGTTCTCCAATGCATTGGTTAAGTATTATACTCATGAAATGTTATGTGTAACGGTCTTGGTGGTGAGCCTCAACCCGTGCTCCAATATGTGTAAAGAGACTTGACTCATTCTCCTCTATGTTCATAGAGCCTTGAATCCAGATCCTCTATATGCAATGATACATAGATCATGCTAAATTACTTTTTTTGTTTCTTCCACATTACTATGAATCAATTATTATATGATCCCATGGTAGGATTCCTTATGTTTATTCCTCTTCCATGACTTTTTATATTATTATGTTATTCCTTTGAACCCATGTGGTAAGATTTATTTTAATATTTATTCCCTTACTAGTTTTTTCAACTCAAACCATTTTTAGGTTATCCCCATATTATCCTATTATGATTTAATGTCCCAAAGGCAGTTTTGAGTTCATAATGTATGATAAATAAATAAAAGATTTATTTAGTCCCATGCTTTTAGTTTTATGTTCCTAGACTTCCAAGAAATTGGAATTAATGATCCTTGTATTTTAATTCAAAGTTTAATTATTCATAAAATCATGTAATGTTATTTATAAAATACTAGGGTCTCTAAATCTTGTATCAGATGAATTGTTTAGTTATTTTTGGATACTTGTAATACATCCCTTTAGTAAGAACCATATGGAAATTATAAAGTATTAGAAAAGAAACCCTTTTTTGTTTGTATAGAGTAAGTTGTCTATCATGAAAATAATTCCATGTCCGGATAATACAAGTTGGTGTGGGTATTGAAAAGATGTACCTTGGAGTAACAACTCTGTCAGAGTGTTCTGGGCTAACTCAAGGTATCCTAGTACAGGAAAACATGCCTTAATGCACACCTGGTTTGACACTCTGAGGGGATATACTTTTGTAAATTCATAATCTCATTACAAACCATTATTACGGGAACAATGAAAATGGCCATAAGAATATATGTTAGGAAAGAGATAATGGATATTTTACATTTAAACCTAGGGAACCAAAAGTTACTACATAGTTTTCCTTTCTGATATTTTCCTTTTAGGTTTATTATTATTTTGTTTTTTATTATTACAAGTTATGTATTCAAGCCCCCCTAATTTCACATAATGTTTCTTAGATAATGGTGCAAAATAGAATAAAACATGTCAACAATTGATGTGATAGGAAATGTAAAACTATCCCTAATGATATGAAAATTATGATAGAAATGGGTTCGCAAAACATAATTATAGTACTTGCTTAACTAGATCATGTTATAAATAATAACATGAATTTTGTGGAATTCCATCTTTCTCCTTGGAAATAAAATGTTTTCAATGAAACATTAATGTTGTAGAGGCCTCCAATTTTTTGTGGATCATCCAATCCATTCATTATGTAATAGTGGAATAACACCATTGAAATGATATTCTCTATTCTACATTCCTCATAATAAGGGAATGTTGTGTTTGAGGTCAATAATTTTGATGGGAATGATGATCATTGGTGGAAACTGATAATGAATATGATGTCCAAGGGGGAAATTTAGTCCTAAAATCGAGAGGACTTCATAAAAATGTTTTTCAATAAATATTTCCCTAGACCCTACATCTCAATATTGAAAGGGAGTACCTCAGACATAAGTAGTAAGAAGATGAGTCTATCAGGGCGTTTGAATCAAACATTATCAGGATTTCAAGACATGCCTCCGGTTTTTTCTTGAACATATAAATCATGGTGGATCACTTATTTAGTGGAGGAAAATAGATCCTATGAAAATCATTGGTTATTCGAGACTTTGATAGTTATGAGGTCATTGTATGTTTATGTCTTAAGGTTTAAATATAGATTAGAGACTTTCAATGGCCTCTTAGGCCTTATGAAAAAAAGTGGAAAATTGATTCCAATATAGGTTGATCAAAAAATAAATCTCATGATGGAAAAATGATTGAATTTCCTATGTGTCAAAATTTTGATAAGAATAATAGTTGGAACTATCTAAAAGGAACCAAAAAATTATTCAAATGTGGAATAATGAAACATCTAGATAACTACCACTTAAGGAATATGAAGAATCCCACTAATGTGGAAGAATAATGGTAAGATCATATAAAAGCACATTTAGTAGTGTATTGTTTCAACTATATGGAACATTGTAATTTTACGAACCAATACCCTAAGCTGAGGCTTGTTTGAGGAAATCAATGACAACCTCCAAAGAAACAAGGAAGGGTTTATACTATCAGTACTATTGACATGGATCCCAACATGGATTTTGTGATAGGAATTATAACTATTCATTCAAGAATTGAAAACATAATTTTTTATAATGGTTCTATGTATTGTTTCATATCACCCATGTTTAGTTGAACCTTTCAAAAACCAATTGAAAATATAGATGATGTGTTATTTGTGAGAATTGATTATTGTGAAATTATTGTGTCCAAAGTACAGAACTCATCCCTTGTTAATTATTTTGGACTGAACCTCCCAAAAAATCTCATAATAATTTCTTTAATAGATTTCAATACTATGATGGACATGTATTGGTTTTCTTTATACAAATTCAACATCAAATGTCCAGAAAGGGAGATCACTCTTCACATCCTGAAGAATCCTCCAATTCTATACAAGTGTTTGGAGGGTGATGAATCTCTTCTAGAATCAACATCTCCAGTGTGGATATTATTACCTCATGATGAAGCATATCTCTCTCAAATGTTCAAGACAATGGATTTGATCATGCTCTAAGATATTCCCATCGTGGGGGATTACACAGATATATTCTTTGAAGATCTTCATAGACTTCCCTATGACTATGATGTTGAGTCCAAAATTGAACATATTCCTATATCTTAGTATATATCAAAGACACATTATAGAATGGACACTTTTGAGATTGAAGAACTAAAGAAGTTGTTATAGGAAAATCTGGTCAAGGGTTTTATATGCCCATTTTCTTGACAATGGGGTGCACCAGCCCTTTTCTTCAAGAAGAAGGATGGATCAATGCACCACTATATTGATTATAATAAACTCAATAAAATCATGATAAAAAACAATTATCCGTTTCCATTTATAGGTGACTTGTTCGATCAGCTAAGTGGGGCTATTTTTTATCAAAGGTGGACTTTCAGTCAAGATATCACCCGTTAAAGGTTGGAAAGGAAGATTTTGTAAAAAAATTCCTTAAAATGAGGAATGAACACTATGAGATCATAGTGAGGCCCATTTGACTCACTAGTGATCCAACATATTACATGGATTTAATTAATGTAGTCTTTATAGATTACGTAGATATTTTTTCGTAGTCTTTATCAATGATATTCTGATATACTCTAAGAGAAAGCACGAGCACAGGGAGCATTTTAATAATATACTAAAGACTTTGTGAGGGAGAAACTGTATAAAATGTATAGTAAATGTGAGTTCTAGATAGAGGGTTTATCATTATTAGGGAATCTTATCACACGTAAATGAATATCTGTTGACACATCCAAGACAAAGGCAATCAAAGAGTAGCCCACACCACTATCTATAATAGAGATACACAGATTTCCTAGCCTAGATAGGTATTAACTATTATTTGTGAATAACTTCTCATTTTTTTCAATTCTAATAATCGAGCTGAAATAGATGGGGGTGAAGGTTTTATGGACTTAAAAATGCAAGGAATTATTTAAGGATCTTAAAAAGAGCCATATCACTGTGCTAATACTCTTACACATAATAAGGGGTGAACTCATTGTGGTATAAAATGATGCTTCAAATAAAGGATTAGAATATGTACTGATAAAAAATGATAAAGTTATATCTTACACCTCAAGGTAGATGATAATTCAGGTGAAAAACTATTCTAGTCATGATCTCGAGTTGGAAATTGTGATCTTTTTATTTAAAATATAGCCGTCTTATCTATATTGGGATAGGTGTGAGATATATGATGTTCAAAGGGATATAAAATATATATTCACATAGAAGTTGCTTAATATTCACCAATAAATATGTTTAAAGATCATTAATGATCATGAATTCTCAATCGACTACAATCATGGTGAGGAAAATAGGGTGGAAGATTCTCTAAGTAGAATGGTTCCTGCATCATTATCAACAATGAGAATTGAGAAGGATCCAATTTTACTAGACATATAAATTTTGGACATGGGAATCATGAGGGGAGGAACATCATCAATCCTTTAACAAAAATTTCTCAACCATCCATTGTGAAAAAAATAAAAGATGCGAAAAGAAGTGATGTGGAAATTCTAAAATGGGTGTAAGCTATCCGAAATAGGAAACCCTATGAGTTCATGATCGATAAGGATGTAGTAATAATATTTTGTTTATGACTATGTGTACAATAAAATCCAAAGATAAAGAAATATTTTATAAATTACACACATAGCTCAAAATTCTCTATTCACCTAGGGCACACAAATATATATCATAATCTCTGAGAGAAATTTTAGTGGGACAATATGAAAGAAGGGATCACTGAATATACATCAAAGTATTAGTATGTCAGAAAGTGAAGGATGAAAGGAAAAAGTCTAAAGGGATGATTCTACCATTACCTATACCATCATGGAAATGGAAAAAATCCCAATTTACTTTTTTTTTTCTCGACTTCTAAAGACATTGAAAGGAAATATTGATATATGGGTTATTATTGATCATCTTAAAAAGATGACTCAATTTATCAAAATTCTTAAAGAATTTTCACTGGATCAATATGCATATATATATATATATATAATAAGTGGTAAGGAATAATAGAGTACCACTGTCATTTTTATTCTATCTAGATATAAGATTCACCTTCATGTTAAGGGAAACTCTCCAACATGGTCTATGTGCTGACCTGAACTTTAGTATGGCCTATCATCCACAAATAGAGGTTCAATATGAGCAGGCTATTTAGAAACTAGAGTACTAGTTGAGATCATGTACTATGGACTTCAAAGGGGGATTAAACAAACACCTTCCAATGGTTAAATTATCCTATAACAATATTTTCCACTCAAGCATCCAAATGGCACCATATAAAGACCTTTATGGGGAAAGGTGAAAAATACTATTATTCTTGGATTATGTCCTTAAACATAAGCTGTTAGGACCAAAAATGGATAATGAAATGGTAGAGAAGGTTAAAATCATTCAATAGAACATCAAGGCATCCCAAAATTGACAAAAGAAAAATGTATACAATCATCGATGAGACATGCAGGTTAAAGTTAGAGACATGGTATTCCTCTTTAAATCTCTATAGATGCGAATCATGAGATTAAGGAATAATGGAAAGATAAGTACTACGTACATTGACCCCTTCGAGATACATTATTGTATCGGTGTTGTGGCCTATCGACTATCACTTCCATCAACTATGTCTTATATACATGATGTATTCCATTCATACCTCTTAAAGAAGTAAATACTAGATCATTCACGTGTAATATCTTTAGATGTGGTATAATTAGAGCGTAATCCTTCTTATGAGGAGTATCTGGTTATGATCTTGGATCATAGAGATAATGTTCTACACAACTAGAATACTCACCTGGTTATTGTATTATGGTGGAAGAAAAAGTAAAAAGTGAAAACATTAGAGTTAGAGTAAGCGATGAAGGAAAAGTATCCAGACATGTTTTCACCTTAGTAGGTTAAAAGAAATTTTATGTTAGATAATTCTTATGGGGGGAGAATGTAACAACCCAAATTTTAATCAAGGGAGAATAGCTTGTTATTATTTTTTCATGTTGTTCAAACACATAAGGTAACATGATAAAATCTTCAAAAATTATGAATAAATGAAATAAGAAGGGTTTTTAGAAGTTAATGAACCTATACTAATGAAATAGTAACCCGAACATTAAAACTGTAATGTGTCCCTTAGGAATTGTAAACCTACAAATTGAATAGTAAAATCTACAATGAATTTATAAATAAAATTTATCCATATTATATGTCATAAAATAATAATATTATATCGTAGTATATGTAAATAAATATTTAAATTTTTTTAAAATGAGTGTGGTCATTTAAGTATGTTATAAATATTTAATACCATTTTTATTATTAATTTAATAAATTTAAATAATTTTTTTTTCAAAAAATTTATTAAAAAATTTATATTTTTATCAATTAAGATTATAATATAATTTTTTGAGATCATAATAAAATTTTCATTGTTTCGGAAAGGAAGTTTTAATTTTAAAATCTCTATTTTCTATGTAAATGATGATTTTAATTAAAAATTATATTTATAATTTGTAGAAAATTATTCTCATAAATTGGAGTTCATTTCTGAACTCTATATGTGAAAAAATGTTTCGGGTGGAATTTTGATATTTTTCTGCAATACTTGATTTTTCAGAGAATAATAAAATACAATAATTTATGATAAATTATAAATACAGGAATTATGGAGTCGTAGGTGATGTAGTGGAAATGTAAGGCCATTATCTCAAACTCACATGATCAATTTATAGTATTTTTTCTCAACAATCAACACTATTTCAGGCCTTTAGTAAAATAATAATCTAATGAATTAAATAATGAGAAAACACCCCTCTCCCCCTCTAAAAATACCACCCCTCACCACCTCTTCTTCTCACACCTATCAAGACTTGTACCTTTCAAAATTCTTCCTGATAATCATCAAAATCATCTCCCCCTCTTCTAGATGATTTTTTTTCTTAACAAAATACCGAAACCAATACTTTAAGGATGCTCTCAAGAAGATTGAATCAAGAGGTAAAACCCTCTTCTATTTATTTAAATTTATTTTAAAGTTCTTTTCCTTTATTATACTCTCCTCACTTAACATTATCCAAGTGACATGGAAAATACAGTTTCTAATATTAAATATAATTTTATCATGTTCATTGAATTATTCTTCATAATATCTCTTCTCCTCTCCCCTTTTCCTTAAAAATGATAACATTATCTGTGATGTGCCGATTTACCACCTTCAGGGATGACGTTATTTTATATGTCAAATTACATATTAATGGATTGTTTTGAAACCATTTTATGGCTGAAAAATATTATAACATATGTATTATATCTTATTTAATGTTCTCGAAGAATTTTATAAATATTTTATTATTTTTTTTTTACAAAATGAGTTCATTGAAATCACACAACACTTAATTAATCTAAACGATTATCATTAATGATTTATCTAATGAATCATCATCACATCTAGAAAAATACTTTTCATAATATTCTATAAATTCATTAATAACATATATATTTTTTTAAACTATCCTCATTCCACATTATTTCCAATACACGTACACAAGTAAACTGATAATGAAATCCAGGGAAATGAACTCTCCCAAACGATGAACTTGAATCTTTTATCCCATAAAAAATTCCATTAATGAAATTCATAATGTTATAATAAATAAAGTACATCTATAAATAGTTCTATAATTATAAATTAATTATTTTAAATTGATTATTTATGACATTTAGACCAAGTTTAGAATAATTTCAGATATAAGATAAGGGATTCAACCCGAACCTCGATTATTCTTTCAGGATATTATTTTTCTCCTTTTACCAAAATGTAATTCTATTTAATTTTTATGGATAACTTTTTATTATTTTATATATCTTCCAAAATAATTTATCAAGATCCATTCTTCAATTTTTGGAGGATATACATGTTTTTATAAGGTTCCCTACGCAATTCTTCCCAATAAGAAAGTTCGATTTAAGGTATATTCTTGAATTATTAACCATTTTCATGTTTTAACTATAATATATTTTAAGACACCATTATTTTTTATAAAATTAGTTATTTTATTACGAAAAAAAATTATTGTTTCACTTATAGTTTTATATAAAATATTTATCCCTTTTCTACTTCATATTCTCATTAACATTTTATTTAATCCACACTAAAATGTTTTATTTCTAATGTTTATTAAACACCAATTCACAAGTAATCACTCTAGTTTGACATACCTTATGATAATAGAAGACTATTTTACCTTATGAGTTTCATTTTATGATTTAAATCATTTCTTTCGTTGATAATATTATGATATCCACATATGATTTTCCTCTTGACAGGACTATGATATCCAATTCATACCATGGGTATACATTTTGTTTATGTTTTATTCCTTATGTATTATTCTTCATGTGATGGACATAGTCATTAACATGTTAAGATGGATTTTCCCTGAAAGTACTCCAATTAATTGTGTAATCTTTAGTCTCATGAGATGTTATGTGCAGTGGTCTTGGTGTTTAGCCTGGACTTGTGTTCCTCTATGTGAAATTACCCTTAAAAGGTGCTCCTTTATGTGCAACAAGTCTTCAGTCGCAACTATCTACGTGAAGAAAGTCTTGAATCAAGCTAAAAATATGTTCATGTTTCTTCTACATTACTATGAATCCATGATTATATGCTCCCATGTTATGATTCCTTATTTTTAATCTTGTTCCAAGCCTTTTTATAGCATTATATTATATCTTCTAACCTATGTGCTAATCATTATTTTAATGTTTATTCCCTTTTGGGTTTTTAGCTCATCATTTTTTTCATGTTTTCCCCTTGTTATCCTATTAATATGTATGGTCTCAACGTAATTTTATAGCCCATAATGGAAGAAAAATCAGGAATTGGTTTATTTACTCTAATGTTTTCTGTTTTATATTCCTTGTCTCCCAAGACACTAGAAATTACAATTATTATCTTCTAATTTGATGTTTATTTATGAATAATATCCTGTAATGATATGTGTAAAAGTATAGGGTCCCTATATCTATTCCTTTGATTTCAATTCCTGGGGAAATTTGGGAATATTAGAAAACAGAGAGTTATAAATCATAATAAGTGGAAAACAATGAAAATAGAGCATAAATAAAGATCATGGGTAAAACATGAGGTGTGATATAGGAACATAAACATGAGAAAAGAGTCCTAAAAAGATCATAAGAACATGTACATAAAAAAATGCATTATAAGATACAATAATTATGACCAATTTGAAATCAATATTGTTCAATAGAACTATTAAAATTAATTAAAGGAATAATGAAAAATGTCGGCATCTTGGAACTTCAATCATTAATAATATAAATAAATATCTGAGTAATTACTATTTCTCCTAGGAGAAACCTATAATTAGTAAACTGCATTATCTATTATGATTAACTTCTATCCACTTTACTCGACCTCATTACCCAATACATTGGATTTCTTCCGGGGAGAACCTTTTATATATCTTAATTTATGTTCTAAAAATAAGGAAAACATACATAAAATAATCATTACATGATAAACCCATTGGAAATTAATTTCATATCTAGTTAAATTTTATATTTTTCTTAGTAAATAACAATTAATCAATATTATGGAATTTATGGTATTTTTACTACATAGATAAACAAAAAATATTATTGAGTTAACAATTTTCCAAGTCAATCTATATTTGGTATCTTGGTGAATAACCTTAAATTAGAATAATTGTGAAAGGGTATTCAAATTTAAAGGATACAACAAACATATACTTTATGAATTTTTTCAAATGAATTCAATTTCTTTAAAATCTTACATCACATTAATCATTGATTTTTAATGAACCACACTATACAATTAATAATATAATATAAACATGATAGTAATATATTAGACATTAAAATTTAGGGTATGGATATGAATAACTAAATTATGACAAGTATATGGTATAAACAATAATAAAATAATATCAATAGTTATTGTATTAAATATAACTAAAATAAAAATAATTTTAATGAAAAGAAAATGTTTTATGAAAACAATATTTTTGTGAAAGGTTTTTTTACATTCTTTGAGAATATAATTTTAAAATAATTTTTTCCAATATTAAAAAAAAAATATTTTACAATAATAATTTCAATTTTTAAATGAATATGAAAATTATATATAGGATTTTTTTTATAATTTTAAAAAATGATTGATTATTTTTTTAATACTGAAAAACCTGGTTCTTATTGAAAACAAAACTTCGAGTTAAATCATTAAAAAGTTACACTTTGATATAAAATTATATTAATAATATAAAATTATATTAATAATGAAATTAATAATATTATATTATAATCAATACAACTTATGACATTGGATTGAAATTCCATTTTATTTATAACATTATATCTTTCAACACTTTTGATAAAATTTTGCTTTGGAAAATTTATTTTTGGTCATGTCTATGAGTTTAATGTTAATTAAAATTTCTTACCTATATGAATAGAATTTGGAAAAAATAATTCCATATTTTTAAGAATAATAATAATTATTATATAATAAGTTCAACTTAATTTTTTTAATGTATACTAAAAATAGTAAAAATTAATTACCATAGTTAATGTTAAAACGAGTTCACTATAGAGTTAAATTAAAATTCCAAGGGTTAAAAAAGATCTTAAACATGTTTAATTACTATTTTATAGAAATATTTATACCCTTATTACTATGTGTTATATTATTATGAGTTTGTGGGAAAACATTCCATGAAATGGACCAATATAATAAATTAAGTAATGAAAATGAAAAAAATGTCACCCTTATGATTTTTAATTTAAATTAAATGTTCATATAGGGAAACTAAATTTTTAATGAATATTGATGTTTAGTTTTAGATTAAAGAATGTATTTTCTAGAGATTAATCTATTTGATTTTTTAAAACTATTTAATTTTCATAAATGTATTTGCAATGATGAAGAAATAATTATTTAATTAATTAAAAAACTTATTCTAAAAATAATAAAATTATTATAAATTGAGTAAATTATTATGTTTTGTGGATTTTATAGATAAACATATCTTTTTATAAAGTTTTAAAAATAATATTTTTTATTATATCACTTTTATAATATTTTTAATGTCAAATTAAACGAAAAGTTTCAAAATTGGTATTAATTTCATTTTATAATAAATAATATTTAATTAAATAATATAAATTTATTAAAAATCCTATAATCATTTATTTTATGGGTATATATTTAGATATATTAAAAATATTCTTTTCATGGAAAGATTCTCCTTTCAAAATAATTATATTGACCCTAATATATTAAAGATATTAATAGTACGGTAAATGGTTACACCTGGTTCTGAACAATTCCTGTTCCTATGTTACACATAATTATTTTAAAAAATAACTTTTCTATTCTATGAAATTGATTTATTATTTTGAATCATTGGGACAAAATTATCTAAAATGTATCATTTTAATTTTATTCTTAAATAATAAATTACATATGTCAGTAAAAAAGACTAGTTATCCGAGTGAAAACTAAAGTGGTCAGATTAAATAAATATATAAATTAATGTAAAACTTGTTTGAAACATGTGTTTTTTGTGGTCGAGATGTGCATTGACCAAATCATCCTTCCACCACATAAATTGTAATTGTTTTTGGATAATGGTGTGAGTGTGACCTCCCATTATTGAATATATCAGTGTATTTTTAAAAACATTAAACCTCCTCAATTATAAAAAGCCACATCCACCCCTCACTTCTTAACACCTCTTAATCCATTTGGGTCAACCAAATGTAGGAAAAAAAATCCCAAAAATCCATATATAAAATTTAGAGAAACTCTTTTTTTCATAAAATTAAAACCCTAAGGTCCTTAATATTATATCTAAATGTGGTTTCTTTAGTTGAAGGAGGATAGAGCAGTTTTGAGGATAGATGAAATTGAGGTAAAGGATTTATATCAAAATTTTATTTTCTACAAGACACATACCATATTCATCATGTATGTATTTTATGTGGTGTATATACTACATATGAATGTCTTTTTTGTTTCTACCTATGAAAATTATATGGCTTTATATATCCTTTAAAGGATATCCTTTTCATGGGGTTTAAGATTCAAATGTTACCAAAGTGGTAATAATTTTACGTTACAATATCATTATTTATTGAGTTTTTTGAAGACTATGTTTTTTATGTTTATATATTAAAATCTTCCACATAGGAAACCCAAAAAGATTATTCACATTTAGTTATTTATAGATGATATGTTTTTTTCATCCATTTTTCACTCTTTAAGTACTTAAGTGATCAAAAATATATTTTATTGAAAAATGTACTTATTTCAAACATTATTAATAAATTAGTTTTCATCAATATAAACGTTTTTTTATAATTTTTTAAATATGTTCGAAAATATTATATGATTTTTAATGTAATTTTTACACTTTTTACATTTTTAAAAATTATTTTATAGGATTATTTTAATCATTTTATGAACAAGGTGCTTTTATGTTTTATGAAATTGTGAAAGGAATATTTATTTAAACAGATATAACTAGAAAAAAATATCAGTTATCATTACTGATCAATTATTTAATTCTTCCTTAATTTTTTTCCAAGGTTTTTTTCAAAGAAATGTATTTCATATTTTTGTTGGGAATTTTTAGTTTTAAAAATTAATTTTAAAGTTAAAAAATAGTATCTTCAAGAAATAATATAAACGATATTTAATTTTTTTTATAATTTTCCATTGCATGTTTCAAAGAAAATAATTTTTTAATTTTTTTTAAATGGTGGTTTGAATTTAAAAATGTTATTTTCCTTGTGTAATTTTCCCGGTGATCTTTGAAAATCATTTTTCATCTAAGATGGAATCCTTTGAGGTTTCTTATACATTAAAATAGATATGATCCATGGATAATAGTCTGATTATTTCTCTGAATGGTTTATAATTTTATTAAATTTTTTTTATGAAACTCGTTTGTTTTCCGAAGGATATTATATGATGAAGTTTTTATAAAACCTATTCCTTTTCCATGAGTTATATAATAATTAATTGATGAAATATTTTATACTATTATAAAATGTTTATGAAAACTATTTATTTTCATTTGTTTTAATATGAGGTATTTTTTCAACTTACATCACACAAGTGATTGATTTTCTTTATCTGATATTGATTACATTGTAACCATGGATGATGGTAATGTTATATCATAGGACGGTGGTTATATTAAAACTGAGATGAGAGATACCCATATCACCACCCGATACATTAGATAAGACATTATATTTATAGATATAACAATGGAAGAAATTTATATGGTCAATCCAAAATGGTAAATAGGATAAGGGGAATGATCCATAATGGTAAATAGGCTAATGGGCTTGACCCAAAATTTGAAACATGCTTAGGGCCTTAGTCCAAATTGGGAAACCAGTTATGAGGAAAAATACACTATGTTTTAGGGATTTATAGTTAAACTTAAATAATGTAATGGTTATTATACCTCTGATTTTTCCAAAAATTTATTTCACGATCATATCAATAATGAATTAATAAATTTGAAACACTTTTCAATCATCTCTTTTAGAATAATAATGCTTTATGTCATGACTCATATTTATCATCTATGATAGGTTGTGTGTGACCTTTTAACATTTTGTTCATGATTTCAAACCATTATTATTATCTTAGGATATAATATGATCATAGAATAATAACTCAAATTTTGAACTTATTTATCTCTTAATCTCACAAATTCTTGTCTTTCCTTTCCCTATGTTATAAAGAACATATTTTTTAGGAAATGTTTATGAAGTGTACAAAAGAGGAAGATCTTTGTAGTATGAGTTGAATATCATTCACCAAATAATAAGGGTTTTCAACTTTTCTAAGAAGAAAACAAACCATTATGGTCCTCAGACATGTGTTTGAGAAATGTATTGAATACCCATTTAAATAATTGCGATATTTATGTTTAGAAATCATGGTTCACAAAATTTGGCATCAAATGAATGGTTTAGTAAACAGATTATAACTTAGATGATGAAAGATTATTGAGATTCCTAGTTGTATTCATAATTATATGTAAACAAATATTTATAAGGATAAAAATAAATATAATTCCCTATATAAAAAATATTCATAAATTTTGGTGAAGGATATAGAGAGTGGTTTCCATGAAATTATGTCCATGTATGGATACTAAAAGTGGATGTGGAACTAGTGTAGATGTACTTGGTTTAATAACTCTAAAAATGTCACAATTAGTTTAACTCTATGCTCATCACGTTCATGAAGATGGTCCTCGATACACACTTGGTCTAAAACTAATGGGGGATATGTTTCTGAAATTAACAAATTCTCCCTAAACTATCATGAAGGACTAGAAATGATGATGAGCATGAATGGTCTAGGTTGAACCTAAGGTTTCTAAGATTGAAATTATGTTGTCATAATTAATCATATTAAAATTTATTTTTCAAGATTATTGATCACCCATTAAAAATATTATTACTCACACTATGTTTTTTTGATTTTAGACAACGGTGAGAACAAGAAGGAACATGGATAACAATGAATGTGACAGAATGTGTTAATGAGAATCCAAATGGGATGATGATTAGATTAAAGGATGTTATTGTAAATAATAATCAATTATCATGATATATGATTAAAAACTCCCACCTTAACCATATATTGAGCTCACTAAAGATGACATGGATAGAGTTTGTCAAGAGATCAATTAGTGGATGCCATGAAGGGATGATTATTGAGTTTTATAGATATTAATAATGTGAGAAAAATAACTCTAAGTAATGTATCAATGGAATGAGAATATGTTTTATGTGTTGAAAATAAGGGTATAGATTTAGTTATTTCTGAGGGGAAATGAAAATTTATGTTACAAAATCGATGATAATAATGGTTTCCTTAAGTCTTCATCATTGGTTGAGTGTTATAAATGTAGATAATATATGAATAATGAATATAAATGTATTAGGGTTGATATTAAATAATTTAATCCAAATGTGGTATGGGTAAATTTATTTTTACGGTGATGAGGATACTACAAATGAATGATGAAAGCAAGGAGGTATCAAGGAATTACATGATGATTCCTAGTTTATGTTTTAATAATTATGTGGTACTCTTGAATTATTTATATATTGGAATTCACAAATTATGTTTTATGAATCATGAAATAAAAATAATATGTTTTTTATAGAAAATTTTCATTAAGGATTTTTAAAAATATGTTAATAGGTACCAATGAACATGAAAATTAATATATTTGAATTGTTATATTTTATGGAAAAATCATGATTGAGGTTATTATAAAACTCAATATATTTATAATGTTGACAAAATGGTATTTATTTTGGATAAAGAGGTGACTAAAATGAATATTGAAAATTGGAATGTATTAATGACCTTGTAAATTATTAATTTATTCCTGAAAATGCAAGGCGTGTTTTCATTTATTGAGTTTAAAACATTGTTTGATTTAAGGAATATATTTAATCATATGTTTGTCTATTTAATGAATAAGGAATCATTCATGTATTCATTGATATTTTATGGTAATTCTTCTTATTACCCAATTTTTGGAAAATATATGACCAAGGTATTCACATATTTTATATGTTACAATTATAATATACATTATTATATTTGCGTAATTAATTTTCCAAATATTTAGGAAATTTATTATCCAATTTTTTAAAATGGTGATTTTTTTGGATTATTATGTTCAACCATTTACAAAATGATTTATAGTGAACATTGGTAGAGGTCATAGAGATTAATGCATCCAAGACATGATGATTTTTATATATTAGAGACATTTTTCTAACCATCTTTATTTTGACGATAATTGGAGATTCATGGAATGGAATATCATACTTTTATGAATCATTTGATCCATTACATGTTAATTTTTTTACTTGAAGTATTAAAAACAAATCTTCATTTCATGGAGTAGTAGTTGAAGTGAAAATTGATCAAATAACCACCAATGTCTGAGATTATTCTTAATATATATAATAATTTTATTTATTAGTGAAAAATTATCACCTTTTTGGAAATGAATCTTGAGAATTGTTTTTTTCTATTACCATCATTTTCAATGAATTGATAGTATTTTTCTCACAAATTTGACTAATTTTTTGGGAAGCTAACTATCTCTTGATCATTCAAATTATATTGGTTAATCATCAATGTGTATTAATTTTATTATATATCCACTTATACAATTCACACTAGATTTTCCTATTTGGAACCATAATTATGTGTTACTCTAGACGACCATTATACTGCTCTTTTTATATCTTATCAAAAGGATGTTTTATCACCAATTTTTTCAATGTGGGTTTTCCATAAATGAATTATCATTTTTGAAACCAATGATAATTAGGATGAATATAATATTGTGGGGATGTTATAGTATTATGATCGTACAATGTAACACAACAATATTTTATTAAAATTTTTAATATAAATTGAATTTTTTGATATATTGCATCACACTCACCACCAAGATTTAACAAAAAAAATTACTATTAATATTATCATCTAAACCTAACCATTGTGACTTATAAATTAAAACATAAGGTATGAATAATTATAAATAAATTCTAAAAAAAATATGGTTTACACATTAATAAAATATGATCAATAGTTAGGTATCAATTAGAAATACTATAAAAATCATTTTAAGGAAAAAAGAAATGTTTCATAAAAAATGAAATTCTATAAAAAGATGATTCCTCACACTTTGAACACATGAATAAATACTAAAATTTACTAATTTTCTAAAATATGTTTCAAAAATTGAAGTTAATTTATGAAATAATGATGTTCAAATTATTTTATATTGTGTTTTTGAAAATCTTCTAAAATGATTATTTTTCAACAAATATTGAAAAATAATGGTTTTTATTGAAAAGTATCTTTTTCATTAAATACAATTAGAAGTTCCATTTCTCTATAAAATGGTAATAAATGTGAAATTATTTAAATTATAATATAATAAATTCCATTCATGTCATTTTATTTTGTTATATATTAATTTTTTTCATTAATAAATTCTATACATTTTAGAATTTTGTCATTGGAAAACCACTTTTTTGTCACACTAACTGGTTTAATTTAATATTAATATTTGAAAATTCTATGAATGGAATTAAAAAATATGGATTCCATATTTTTTTTCATAATATTTAATATCATACAGTTAGGTCAAAATAATTTTTTTTACTTAATGAATATTAAATATTATAAAAATTAATTATCACGGTTGAGGTTAAAACGAGTTTACCGTGGGGATAAAATAAAATGATAAGTGTTTAAAATGACCTCAAACTAGTATAATTAGTATTTTGATTCCATATTCATTCCTTTATCTCCTAATTCTATATTTTTTTAGTTCATGGGATACTTTTATATAAAAGGGACTTATAGAAAAAATTTAGTAATTAAAAGAAAAAATGTCACCCTCTTACTTTTAAATTTCAATTATGTTCCAAAATAGGGACAAAATCAAGTTTTCATTTAATTTTAGTGGTAATATTGTGATTAAATAAATTATATTCAAGATTGTGACTTATTTATAATATTTAATAGTTATATAATTAAAAAAATTCTTACACAACGCCCTTAGAGTGATTATATAATTAAATAATTATATAAAATATAATTTTCTAAGAATAAAGAAATTAAATAATTTCAATGAAATATCTAGTAAAATTAATTTTATAGAATAATATATCATATTTTAATGGTTTTAAAACAATATATTCTAATTTCATCATTGTACTGATTTTTTTAAAGTTAAAATAAATTAATAGTGTCCAAATTGACAATAATGTAATTTTATAATTAATAAATTAACATTAATAAAAAAATTACTTTCATACAATTTATTAGTATTTATTTAAATCTATAAACCATATTATATTATTGTACCAATTTTACTTTCATAATAATTTAACTGACCCCTATATAGTTAAGAAAGTATTTACCATGGAAAATAGTAAAATGAGGTTTTGTGTGTTTTATACGTTTAAGTTAAAATTGGAATACATATTAGGAATTTGATGATCAAAATTATTTAACAAGGATAATGTTTTTCTTAATGTATAAATTACATATGAAAATAGGAATTCTAGTTACCTTTTTGAAAACTAAAATGGTAAAAGTATGGAAACATAGAATTTTAGAACAGCTTGTTTAAAACAAGTTTTCTTTCTAGGGTGGATGTGAGCATCAACCATATCCTACCAACACCATTTTAATTATATTTTATAGAGGAAATTGTGGTTATATTGGATTCCCATTATTGAATAGTTTTGTTGTATTTAAAAAAATTCCACTACTCCATTATGAAATAGAACTTCCTCCCATCTATTATTAACACCTCTTAAGATGTTTAGATTAGCTATTACAAGAAAAAAATAAATCTCCAACATTATTAAAATCATTCTTGAACTGATTTAATTTCCAAATGACCAACCCTAGGTTTATTAATATGATATCCAAAGGAGGTTTCTCTATGATAAGGGGGCTAGAGTGCTTTTGGGTAAAGATGAACTTGATGTATGAGATTTCCATTCCATGTAAATTTGATATGATATACATGAAATATTCCCCAAATATTTATTTTATGTGGTTTTAATACTAACTGTTAATGTGTTTTATGATTATACTCCAACAAATTGTGAGTATTTATATATCTATTTAGGGGTATGTCTTTTATGAATTTTACGATTCAATTGTAACGTAAGTTGAAATGATTATATATTACAATCTAATTTTTTATTGGGAATATTTGTGATTAGGTTTATTATCATAGTATTTTATGATAAAACACTCAATAAAATCCTGAATTTTATTCTCCACCTATTATTTCTTGAGAATACATGTTTTCAATTCATGTTACACTATTTAAGTACTTATGATATCAAAAATAAAATTTTTAGGAAAAAATCCACTTTATAACTATCTTCCATCAAAAACATTTTTTCATCTAAATATATATTTCATTAAAATGATCTAAATATATTTTAAAAAATATCTTCTATTTTTTAACATCATTTTTACCCATGTTTTAATTATTACAAAATGGTTTTAAGGTAATATATTTTTTATTTTATAAACACGTTTCAATTATATTTTAGAGAAATTGGAAATGAATCACTGTTTTATCATGTGTGGAATGAAAAATGTTTCCAATATCATGATGAATTTGTTTTTTTAAATTGTTTCTTTATATATTTCCTTGGTTGTTCATAGGAAAATTTATTTTAAAAATTAATTGTTAATTTTTAGTTTTAAAAAGTAATTTTCAAATGGAATGTTAATTTTCATAAAGAAATATCTTGATTTATCTTTAAAGATTCAATTTTATGTTTCTTAGAGTATTTTAAGAAAATCTATTTTGAAAATGTTATAAAATATATTTTATATGTTTCCAAAGAAATTTCTTTAAAAAATTATCCATGATATCTTCTAAAATAATTTTTCATGTAAGATGAAATTCTTTGACGTTACTTATTCTTTAATAAAGACATTATTTGAGGATACAATTCATATGATTTTATTAATGGTTTTGGATTGTGGTGATAAGATATTTATGAAACTCAATCCCTTTCCAAAAGCTAGCTATAATAAATTGTTTATGAAACCCATTCCCTTTTAAGGGGATACACTATAATGAATTATTGAAATGTATTATGATGTGATAAAAAATATTTGAAACCAATTTCATTTCATGGAATATGATGTGATGATCTTTTATGATCTTATTTGAATAAATGTGATTTGTTTTCATTATATGGTCGTGGTTATGTTATAAACAAGGATAGTGGTTACATTATATCCTAGGACTAGAGTTCCATTATAACCGGGATGGGTGGGACCTATAACTCCCACTAATTAATTGTGTAATGTTTGATATGTCATGCAAAAATGAGAAACATGACCATAATCATGATCCATAATGGAAAAAATGTATGAACCCAGTTTTTGGGAAGTATGATTCCTTTTTCCATCAATATTTAGTTTAAATGTTTAAATATGGCTTAATATGAATTCTATTTGGGTTAATAGAGGTATTGGGGGTGTGTGGGGATGATTTGGAGCCTAAAAATCAGTTTTGGGGTGAAAATGTCCTGTAGTGCGGTTAAAGGAAATAGTGCGAACATGCCACATGGTTACTTCTGAATGTGATAAGATGGAAAGTGTGAGGCTATAGAATTAATGTGTTAGATAGAAAATGTGAAATGGGTCACCCGACTGTGAAACAATGTATTCAATTATTGAATTTTTAGTTTTTCATGATTTGTGTATGCTTAGTAAAATTATACATGATCACTATCTGATGTTCCGGTTTCTTATAGCAGACCATGAATAGTTGGTTCCTAATTTTGAAAATAGTCTGATCAAACCACATTTCCCAATATTTTTGGTAAATTTAACAAAATTCTACCACATAATTCTTATATCGATCCTGATATTATATTCTACTCCCGCACAGTAAACTCTCCTATTAGAATCTCTATTTGGAGACTATTCTAGGATGGTGGAGATCTCCTCCTTCTATGCTATAATTCAACAATTGATCTTCTTAGTAAATTTGTTTTTTTATTTATGTATTCATTTTATCCATTCTAATTAATGTTTTGGAATCAACATCACTATTTAGGTTTAATCTAATAGTTCTGATTAACAGTTTCAAAGACAATTCCTTGATTTTATCCCTATTTGAGTTAAATTAAGAGCATATATTATAAGACCAATCCACTATAGACCAAATTTAGCTGGCCTCCTTCCATTCAATTAATGTATAGTGTTTATATACTCAATTATTCTACACACCCAATTCTCAAAGAGACACCTTGAAAAGAATTTAAATAATTTAATTAAATTAATAGGCATTGCCTATATATGTAAATACTCCATTAAAAAATATTTTTAGGTTATAGAAAATGATTTAGGACCACCACATGGGTGAGTTTATAATTAATTGGATGACCATGGGTTGATTTTGGAATTTGATTCCCTAGGGTGAGTCCTTTTTACCACTTGTTTATGGATTTAAAATTCAAATGGAAATGTAATTTGGTTTGGAATTTTAATTGGAATTGGGTTGATTAATGTGAAGGGATGGATGACCATAACCCTTGGACCATTCCTTATAATTTCATTTTTAAGCATGATATGCTTGACATAATGATATGACCATGTGATTAAAATTAAAGGGTAATTATTTTAATATTATCTCATGCCATTAGTCACCATTTTTGGTAAGGAGTAAATTAATTGTTCATGGTGTTGACCTTAACAATGTTAAATGGAATTGATTATCAGTATTGATAAAATTTTACTAAATTATTGTTAATATTCATTTGGTGATTGATGGATTCAAAAGAAAATTCCCTTGACAGACTCATTAGTATTTCACCTTACTTAAGCACGAGTGAAACATGTATTTCATAATGGACTACTAAGGATGGGCGCATGTGGGATTATTTTTATATCTCAGAGTGATACATGGACTCCTTATTTAATTTTCCAAGGACATACTCATCGGGGATGACTATTATATAATGATTGATACATGGATTCCATATAGATTTCACAAGATTTAATTAATGGAAAATTCGACCATATATTCCATTGGTGATACTTTGGATCACTTATTGTTTATCCAAGTATTAAATCGAATAGAAATGTTGTTATACCACACCTAGATAGAAAATTGGGTTCTTCTGAGGACCATCATGGATAGGGTTGTAGGGTGTTAGTTTATATTATACCTGGAGAGATACCTATATTCCAAATTAGTAATTCCTTGTATGGGATTAGGTTTTCAATTGAATAATAAATAAAATGAATTACATGATGCATCTTCCAATACGAAGAACAATATTGGATTCAGTCACAATCATACACTTTACGGAAAACATGTTTCCTCATCCTCTAATGATAAATTTCCATGGGGGATGCTGGTAATTTTATAAGGTATTGAGGCATAATTATTAAATATAATTGAATCATGAAATGAATTTTATTATTAATGTGAACCTAGAATTTATAGGATGTTTAATTTTAGTAATTAACATTGATATTATATTATTTCATAGAAACTGTGAATATTATATACTACTGGACTGGCGGGCCCTAGACCATTGGTGGTTGCATACTGGGATAATGTATCCCACTATCTACAACCTTCTTTGGCTAACCAAACAGGCCATATGATTGAAAGAATATATTAGGTAATGTTACTTAATATAGGATTATGATTGATACTGAGGATTAGGGGAGCATGTGACCGATCTGATGTTCATGATGCTAGTTGGGATACTTTTTATCCTTATGGTAATTTTGAAACATTTATTGTATTATACAACAGTGTACCTTTTTTGGATGTTTTACTAGACACATGAAATGTATCATCATCATTTAATATGATTTTCTTTTGTATTTTTATCTATTCCAACATTTTATCTATTACATGTATGATTTACTGCTTTATCTAAATATATGTTATTGATATTAAACTAAGATACACTTTGGTGATAAAGGGATAGTCCCTCCACAAACTCACATAGGCCCTCTATACTAGTTGGAATCCTCTCGAATTTTGAGAGATGTACCTGAGGTCATGTTGCCAACCAGGGTCATGACATTATTGTGTGCATCCAACTCTGGGATGCAACAATGTGGTCTCAGAGGGATTTTTTTGGGTTTGATTTTCTATTTTGAAACAATGGATAGGGATATAAAGGAATATTAATTTTGATACTGAGATGTGCCTGAGCTATCAAACCCACACACAAGAAAAAATCTAAATTACCTTGAATGAAATTTTTATTTTCTATATTTTTACTATTATATATGATTTGATTCCACTATTGGGTGATGCATTGGAATAGTGCTATTATTATTTAAATGAATAGTGGTTATAAATCTATGAAACCCAATGAGGTGATGGGTTTCATTCCCATTCATCATTTTATGCATTCTACAATAATATCAATTTATGCATTATTCCATTCCATTTAGGATTCATTAACTATTTCATGATCTTTTGACATGTTCCTTGATATATATATGTTGTTTGAATAGGTATTTTGGAATGTGTTACGGAGTGAATTAGGTGGGTGCCAAATTTTGATTGAAAAGTAGTATGAGCCCTTATGGATCAAAATATTTTGAACTTATTATTGAACCATTTAAAATTAATTTTGGTAAATTGAAAATAAAATGAAATGGAAAATTGATGTAGAAATAAAATAGATCCAAGAATTGTTTATAGCAGAAAACATAACATAGTACCGACCATAGTTGTGGGCACTAGGCAGTCTTCCTAGCATTAAAAAATTAGTTGTATGATTCCATGTCCTGAATAATTGAGTGGGAAAAGGTGTGTGTCCTTATATATGAAGTATTGTACCTATCCTATTTGAATACCTATATTTTGAGTTGTGATCGATGATAATGATATTGATTTGAGATGTGTGCTTGAAAATTTTAATGGTGTGACACCATGATGTTCTCCAGCCATGATCTAGAAGGGTGTAGTGATCATGGTACAGAGGTGGTGATCCATGAGATACCCATGGATCCTCCATTAGTGTGAGATATGATAGGAGTAGTTGAACTATACACAGGCACTGAAGCATTGTTTCATGAAGGTATTATGTCATTATTGTAGACCATTCATGCATCACCACCACCTATCCTTACAATAGAATAGATGATGCCTGGGTTCCGCCAACAGTATCCACCCACGTTTTAATGTGGTAGTGGACCCCATGCTATGGAGTCCAATATATAGGCAATGTAATCTATAATTAGGAATCTAGTGATTCCTCTTAAGAATAGGGTAAAGCTCTCTACATATATGAAACATGATTCTACCCAAAGATGGTGATATTTCTTTAATTAGATGGATCATCTTCTGGAGATGTCATGGATGGATTTTTATAAGGCCTTAAATGACTACTTCAATCCTGGGATGTTGAGGGATAATATAGCACATGATTTCTTGTTCTTGGAGAAGGTAACATTATCAGATATTGAATATTGATCCTATTTTATAGAGCTCTTGTGGTTCAACTTACTCAAATGAGTGACAAGTTATCCAAATCAAGAAGATTTAATGATGGTATTTGTTATAACTTCTAATCATAGGTAAATATCATTCGAATGGCAACTACTTCTAGAATAGTGAATACAACATTTATTGAATTGGGAAACTAGAGAGAGTCTGGAGGTGTGAGCTAAGGGTGGTTATGCCTCTTGATCTAGTACTACATCGACCAGTTGTAGGAAGAGTCATATGGAGCTTCCATGTAGGGATATTAGTAGTCATATCACATACTCATGTATCCTGGTGAGGTGATAATGGTATGATATACAAAGATATATGAGGCCACAATGTAAGAGGGACCCAAAAGAGTTGTGACCATTCTGCAAGATGGGTCTTCTAAAATGATTCTACAAAAATATTCCACTACCATCTAGTGAGAGAGGGTCTGCACCTACACTATATTTAGGAGTGGGTTCAATAGATTTTCATTTTGTAGGGAGCTAGATTATAGTTTTTTGATCAGGACGAGGTGGTGATCAAGGCCGTGGTTATTAGATCCTGATTTTATAGAGACAATTGGTGGGATATACATAAGTTATCTCACTATTATCAATGGGATGCGAGTCCAAAAATATATATATTGTTCACTAGACCCTTGAGGAGAATGATTCTTCACCATATACTATTATAGGCACTACTCTAGTAACCTATAATTTATCTTTTTCACTTTTCACTATAGTGGATTCTCAGAGCATTAAATATTTTCCCATTGGGGAGAGACATGACCACAATTTTTAGAATTTTGATGGTTTTATGATGATTGAAACTCCATTGCAGATTAGAACGGATGATGTAAATCAGTGCAGGGAGTGACCCTTGAGATTGGTGGGTGTCACTATGTATGGCTCATCTTTTTTCCTTGAGATGATTAGTATTGAAATTTTTTCAGGATGGATTGGTTGGTTTTTCATTAATGATTTTTTTAATCATCATAGGGTGACCATTACATCAACATATGGTAGATATTTCATTCCAAAAGGTTAATGGGATTTCAAGAGAATCTTATCAAGATTTTATCATCATGGGTTGGGTGTTATAACAACCTAGATTGTGAGTTTATAGTTGGATAACAAAGGAACACATCAAATATATCTACCACTAGTTATTGATCATTTCATGTACGTTTTCCTAGAATATATTTTTGGATTACCTATACTAATAGAGGTAGAGTTTTCAATAGAGAGAGTTCTAGGAGCTGCACTAGTATCTATTCCTTCATATATGATAGATACTATTGAGATACCAAAGCTCTAGAGGTTTCTAAAGGATTTAAGGGAAAATGGGATTATCTAAGCCATCATATTTTCATGGGTTTCAGAGATTCGTTTTATAAAAAATGTGGATGATACACTTAGGATAATAGTGGATTACCATAAATTGATCTAACTAATAGTTAATAACGAACATCCACATCGATGGATAAATGATATCTCTTACCAGCTTCGAGGAGAGTGGGTATTGACAATGATTATTTTATATTTGATTATCATCAGGTGTGTGTTGGACTATCAAACATACCTCACAGAACCTTTCATAGAAGGTATGGTTAATAATATTATTTTGTAATTCCATTTGATCTCATGAACACACCAACAATATTTATGTCACTGATGAATCGAGTGTTCCAATCTTTTCTGGGTTTGTTTTTTTTTGTTATTTTTGTATGATAACTTGGTGTTATCTCAAAATCAACATGACCATGACAAAAATATTGAGATCATAATGAATAAGATAAGATGGAATAAGTTATGTACTATCCTTGTATAGTACAAAATCTAGATGGATAAAATTCACTTCATAGGTTACATTATCATAGATATTGTAGTATCAGTTTTTACAATGATGATGAGAGATATAATTTCCTAGGAACATACCTAGAACTCCTTGGAGATATAGAGTTTCTTGGGGTTGGCTAGTTACTTTAGGCATTTTGTATAGGAATTCTCACACCAAGAAGCTCCTCTTATAGGCTACACTAAGAAGAATCTGATATTTATATGGAAAGATTACTATGACATATACTTTCATGATATGAAAGTAATATTGACATTTTCTCTTATTCATATTTTTCCATATCTAAGTAGTTACACTATTTACTAAGATGCATAAGGTATTCGTCAAGGTTCAATACATATACAAGGGGACAGATTCATGATGTATGAGTATCGGCAGCTGAGGCCTCATGAGAGAAATTACCCAACTCATGATATCAAATTCCTTGCAGAAGTTCATTCATTATGCAATTGTATGATTTAAATGGAGTGAATTTCTTGATGTTGATGAACCAAAAAATATTGAATTACATATTCATATAGAGTGATTTGATCCTAATATAGAGAAAATGGTTGAATACCTATAGTATTTTTATTTTGAGATTTCTTACATGTATAGTAAAGGAAATATATTAGCCGATGCATTAAGGATGAGGAATCAGATAGAAGATGTTAAACAGGCTATTAGTGAGTGGCAGTTTATAGATTTGTTCTTTGAGATGCCCTTGTTGGGGCATTAGGAACATGTAAAGACTCATTTTATATCCATAGATGTATCCTCATCCATATTTCATAGTTTTAGTATGAGGAAACTATCTTATTTTTAGGGCCTAGTCTTATGGGAGAGTTTGGGAAGTGAGTACCATCCTCTTTTTTGGACCATATGAGACGATGAAATTATGTGTGTACATGGTCATGTATAGATTTTAGTAGATAAGCAAGGGGATAAAATGTGAGAAATTCATGCTTCATATTTGATTTTTCACCCCAATTTCACCAATATGTATCAGAGTTTTCATCGCCAATACTGGTGGGTAGGTACAAAAAGAGATTTAAATTGTTTTTTCAGGAGGTTTCCCACCTGTTAGAAGTTGAAGGTGGCACACCAGCATCCCTAAAGACTTTTAAAAAATATTCCCATTCTTTAGTGAAAATGGGATTATTTCACAATGGAATTCAAGAATGTTTTTCCATGGTCACCCAGAGGCAATGATTCCATATGGGTTGTCGTTGACAGACTCACAAAGGTCGCACGGTTCCTACATACAAAGGAGACCTTTTAATAAGATATGCTTGGGAGGTTGTACATCGGTGGATTGTATTACATCATAAGGAACCACATTATATAATTTCAAATAGCTATGCTTGTATTAAATATCATTTCTATTAGCGTTTGTAGAGGGAATTAGGTAAACATGTGCTTCTGAACACATCAACCCACCCTCAGAGAGATGGATAGTTAAAGAATATGTTTTAGGTGCATGGGGAAATACTATAAGAATGTGTCATAGATTTTGGGGGATCACGGGAGAGGCATATAACCATAGTTTAACACTCTTGAAATAAAAGATTCTAAGATAATATTTAGAGGGATCATTTGGAAGCTTTTTATGGTATGTCATTTCGATCACCCCTGTGTTGATTATTGGTTGGAGAGGAAGATGTGATTGGACCGAATATTATTTAGGAGACCATTGAGCATTTCTAGTTAATATGGAAGTGGATGGGCATAAAATTGTATCTAATGATATATTATGATAATATCCATATATGAAATCTGGAGTTAAAGGTTAGGGATGGGGTACTTTTATGTGTTTCACCAAGGCAGAGACACATGAGAATCAATATATTGGGTAAGATTTCACTACCGTATGTCATGCTATTCAAGATTTTGGAGATAGTCTGGCCGATAGCCTACTCGTTGTAGTTACCTTAGAGGTAATAATACATTCATGATTTCTTTCATGTATGTGTGATACAGATGTACTACTCAGATCCATCTCATTCTTTTCCGCATAAAGAATTTGTGTTACAAGTATCCTTAAACAACCATTCTATATGTATTGTGGATCATATCATGGAGGTTCAATAAGGCTATTCAGTTCATCCAGAATGGGTTCTTTGGAAGTGCTTCCATGTATAGGATGAGACTTGGGAGTGATAGGTTGTTGTACAATCCTAGTGGCTGGAGGTATTCAGAGAAATTATTTACCACTATAGAGGAGGAGATTTAGAGACGAATTTAAATAAGGGGGATGTTTGTAAGAACATGGTACTTTCTTGAAGTATAAATTTGTTTTCTGTCAATTTTCATTTTAAATGTTTATATCTTTCCTAATTTGATTTCTCTTTTGTGTCATGGAGGTAACCGGGCAGTCATGGCCAGTTCAAAGCATGGACCCTAGTTTTGGGGTGAAAACAGAATGCTTTATGGCTAGATGAAACCATGTAGGGCAGGCCACACTATTACCTATATAAATATATATTATATGTTGAAAAATAGCAATGTATATTCCAGATTATTGGATTAATGATGAAAAATGGGCCACACGACTTATCTTCTATGTATAAATTTCTTAAAGTGACGTTTTTCATTGTATGCAAATTCATAGTCAAAACCATGTGTGAAATATATATAAAGTCCCCCTTTCCTATAGCATACCATGCATGTATAGAAAATAATTTTCAAAACTGTGGAAAAAATGTAAAACACGATATCATTGGTTAATTTACTAAAACCTCCCCACACAATTCTTATTTCAACCCAAATTTAAAATTCTTCTCTCGCACAACAAATTCACCTTTTGTAATCCCTATCTGAAGACTATTCTAGGAAGTGGGAGATCTCCTCCTTCCAATATTATGTCCAAGAAGCAGTCATTTGGTTGGATCTACATTGAAGACTTGTCAATTCCTTTTGGTTTGTTTTTCATTTGGTTTTTTATCATCTTTTCTATTTAGGTTCAATATAAATTTCCCTTTTATTTGTTTATTCATAAATTCTTCATTTTTCTCTTAATATGAGTCAAATAAATATCTTACACTAGATGATTTATCCACTATATACCTACAATATATGGCCTTGTTACTTTTCATTAATTTTGTGTTTTTATATTTTTCATCTTTCCTTACACTCAATTCTAGGAGAGTCACCTTTAAATGAATATATATCATTGATTTAAATTAATAAGAATGGCCCATGTAATTAAATAGGCCATCAATGAATGTTTATACGTTATGGAAAATGATTTAAAGCCACCCATTGGGCGAGTTTACAATGAGTAGGACCACCATGGGTGACATTGGTAAATGTATTCCTTAGGGTGTCACCTTTTAACCATTTCATTGGGATGTTAAATGTGAATTGAAATGTAATTTCAATTAGAATTTTAATTGTAATTGAGTTTATTAATGGGTTGGGATGGATGAGCATGACCCTTGGACATTTCCTTGTAAGGGATTGTTTAATAATATTATTCCCGATATAATGTAATTACCATTTGATTTGAAATAAAGGCTAGGACTTCAAAACATATGCCATTGCATTAGAGAAATTTTGAGGTTCGTTGTAAATTTATTGTTCGTGGTGTTGTACTTCACTTAGTTAAATGGAATTTTTTAAGGATGTTGATTAGATGTTATTGAATGATTATGAATATAACATGGATGATACATTGTCTCAATGACGAATTTCATGGGAATACTCAATGGGATTTCACCTTTATTATGGTCGCGTGAAACTTATACTACATAATATATTTTTAAGGAAGACTCATGGTGTATTATTGTTATATGGACAAGTGATAGTTATAATTGTTATAAGTATTTCTAGGTACAGACGCATAGGTGATGACTATTATATGTCAAGTTATACTTGGATTTATTATGGATGTCTATGGATGGAATTGATAGGTAATTTGATCTGATATTCCATGGTTGATACATGGGATCCCTTATTGGATCCATAAGGATTGACTTGAATGATAAATATGTTATACCACACCTTGAGTAATAACTAGGTTCTTATGAGGATATCCATGGATAGACTTATGGTGTGTATTTTTTTATTGTATGTGGAGAAATACCTAGATTTCAAATTATGAATTCCATGGACTAGGTGAGGTCATAATTTAGTAAAACAATGAAATTTATTACTTGACACGTATACTAAGAGAAAAAACATTTTTGGATTGGGTCTTGGTCTAAAACTTTATTGATAAAATGTTTAGGCATACATTGATCATACCATTCCATAGAGGACACTGGGTATTATTCTTGTACTAGAGGCTTACATATTAAATACAGTTAAAATATACAATGAACTTTATTATAAATGAGAACATAAAAATTATATGATGTTTACTTTTAATACTTCCATTTAATATTGTATTAATTATTTCAAACTATGATTGTTATATACTCACTGTCTAGAAGGAAATAGAACATTGGTGGTTGCATATTGGAATTATGTCTCACACCTTGTTCTGGCCACCATGGGTACATGAATAGACCCTATGATTTCAGTTATATATAAGGAAAGGTTCCCTACAATAGGTTCTAGACTGCTTCTTAAGAGAACGAGATCATGGGATCAATCTGTTCCTCATGATTCTAGATGGGAAAGTTTTTGTAATTTTTTTTACATTTGAAACAGGAATTGTATTATACATTAGTGTAATTATTTATTATATTTTAATAGACACATTATATATTTCATCATCATTTTATATAATTTCTTTTTTACATCGTTATCTATTAAAATGGGTTAGATATTGTCTAAATTATTTACTGCTTATTCTAATAATATATTATTGATATTCTATGGTGTTATACTTTGGTTATGGGGGCATAGTGTCCCCATGTACACACATAGGCCCTGATTTATAGTATACACTCTCTAGTGTTTGGGGAATTGTTCTTAATGCCATGTGGCTAATCAATCTCATGGAAATGTTGTGTGGTATTCAGGTCTAGGATGTTACAAAACAAGGAAAATGGCTTGATAAAGAATGTAAAAAATCCAATGGTCTTGATCAACAATGGGAAACATGTTAATGGTGTTGATCCAAATGGGGAAATATGTGATTTGGCATAATCCTCTATGAATATGGTCTTGGTAGTTAACATTGACATATAAATTGATTCTATAACTCTTTTAGTTACATAATTGTATCACATGATCTTATGGTTAATGAATTATGAAGATTTTAAAAATCTTATAAATCATGTATTTTTGAATTATTAATAATTATTACAAGACAAATGATTATGATTTATGATAGGTTGGGTATAAAATTTTTATTCATGTCAATGATATCATACCGTATATTTTATTATAAAATTCATTTCTATCATATATTGACAACTCCCATGTTTATCAATATAATGTAACTAAGCTCACCCTTTCGTATGTTTCCTTTTGATAGGTTATGAAAAATGGTTTCAATTAGGATATATTTTTTATGATTAAAAAAGGTAACTACCAATATTGGAGACATTAAATATCTATCAATAAATTTGAATATTTATTCCCTAGTATTAAAATAAACTAAACCACTACAGTCCTTGGGAATGTATTTATTAGTTATATTGAATAATCATCTAAAAGATGTTATATTTATATACATAAATAATATATTTCTATAAATGTTTTGGAATGTGATGTTTTATTAAGAATTATTAACGATAATGTAAAAAATTAGAATTGATTGATTATTTTCTATGGATATCATAATTACACTATATAAGATATACATAAGAATATAGACAAGAAAAATAAAAGATAAATTTTATGAGGAATATTTAGATTTAAAGAGAAAATACTACTAGTTAACAAATCAAGTGGTACTGAAACCCTTTCAATCGATTTATCTAGTTATTATAGCAAATAACCAATAATCATCATAGAAAAAAATAAGATGTTCACATTGTAAAATATAGAACTCCAATTGTGGGAATGATAACAATAAGAATTTAAGGTTACATTCATGGAATATGGATACCAGCTAAATTTAAATGCCAATATTTATATTCCAATCATTTATTTTGGATCATAATTATGTATATGAATTATCCAACAAAAATCCCCCAAGAGTATATACTAGGTGTTCCATAAGGCTCTTTGTAATGTACCAAGTGAATTTTATGATATTTAACAATATTCCCATTTTAATATTATTAAAATAAGTTCACTTATGGCAGTGACTCATCAACTTTTATTATTTATACATGGACATTATTTATAGGAAAACCACACATGCTTTTCAACACCAATATTTAGATGGTTTTATGGGTATGAGAAACCTTGAGCATTGTAAAACTTATGCAGGTGGGTTAATCAGAGGAAATGGTTTTTTATCATTGATTTCATAGTGACTTAAATATATAAATTATGAAAAATAACATTTTACATTGAAATGATAATCAATTACTAAGGCACACAAAAGTAATGCGAAATAATGGTTGAGGTACCCTTAATTCATTATTTTAATGACTTATAAAAATGATACAATCATAGGGAATAACGAAACTTCAATTTTCAAAAATATCACATGGAATATAATACCATGTAATAAAAAACATGGTAGTAAAATAAATTGTATTTAAAAATACTATATAATAAAAGTAATGGACATGAAATGGAAAACAGGGAATTGAGAAAAGCCTTACATTGGGAGGATGCTTATGAATTCCAGATAGGGACCCATTATAACCATGTATCCACCTTAGATAAAATATCGAGAGGAATAATGATAAGAAAATAATTATACAAGGATTTTTTTATTCAATGTGAGGAGGGAATGGGGTGCATTTATACATTTGGAGGGGTGGTTGAAGCAAATAAATACTGGTTATTTTGTATTTAAGGATAACCACTTTGGGTTAGTATTAATTCTAATAATTTTGGTCGGACAATAATGTATTAATTGATTTTTAAGGTCCTAAAACATATATAAAACATGTTTACTGTTTTATTTTTAGTTATTATTTTCTTTTACTATTTATCATTAACTGGCTAAAAGATTTTACCTATATTACAGTTACACTAATTCTTACCATGGAATTTTTTTGTGTGCCTAATATTTAAATTTAATTGATTAAATAATTTAAAAAATATAACTCAAAAATATATAATCTATTTTAATTTATTCAATTTATAATATTTATAACAATTAATTGTTATATGGTGCACATATTACATATAAATAATGTTTTTTAGCAGATATAAAATCACAGTTTTAAAAATATTAAGAATGTTTTTCTAAATGTAAAATATTATATATTATTATGTTATAGAAATAAATTATTGTAAATAAGGGCTTATCAATAATAATAAACTATTATATCGTTATTATATAAAAATATTTATGGTATTTAATAATGACATTGTATTTTCAAATTTTATAGCCAAAATTATTTTTTTTTGAAAATTATCATAAATTCACCATAATATAATTTTTAAGTGATGAATCCAAAAATAATTTTTTTTTTGTAAAAATAATAATATAGATATGATAATTTAATCTTTTAAGTTTTAATAAATAATTAACTGATAATAAAAGTCTTATGAAATAAATATTACTATAACCATTTTAAAAATTAAAAAGGTCTTTACTAAATTATATTATCATTAAGATATTTTTTATAAAATAATTTCTTGAAAATAAAATTATTTCAATCATATAAATTTAAAATAAAAACTTGTTATATTGGAAATTAAATATTTTTTGCAGTTCCAAAAACGCCATTATAAAATATTTCTAATAGTAACTTAATTATAGCTACATATGTAGCAATAATAGTGAACATCAGTTTTATTGAATAAGGGTCATAATGCCCAAAAGACACATTGGTTGATAGTAATGATGTAAAATGAATTTATTTCTCTATAATTACACCATCATTTTCTCAACCATCATTATTCACTACCCCAATTACAAATGTTATTACACATCTATCTATAACATCAATTGTTTTCTTAATGGTTCCCATTTTTCATGAAAATATTTATAGAAAGAGTGATATTTTGTAGGTTAATTCAATCCCCTACTATTAATTTTAGTGAATTCACTATTCTTCAATATTTATATCCATTTACCATTCCTAATTGAATTGGTCCATATTTACACTTCACAAGAAATATTCTACTGAAATTTAAATGACCTTACAAATGTTTATACTAAAATAATATTAATTAAATAAGAGTTACTATATTAATAAATTAATTTAATTTTGGGTTTATTAAAATCATTCCAACAAATTTACGAATATGGAAAAGAATTTAATTCAAATACAAATATGTTCTACGGAAAAGTCTCCTAATTAAATTTCTTATTTCCAAAAACTCACTCAATATATCATTTTTAAACCCTTGTATAAGAACATGCATAAACATGTGACATTCTAAATACTAAATCTGAGATGAAACTAAATTAATATATGAAAACATTTGAAAAATTTAATCCTTATTATATGGATCCATAGAAGGTTTAGAATCAAATTTAAAAGTTGGTGGAAACTATTTAAGGAACTAAAACTGAATTACCAATAAACTCTTTTTTGTATTAAATATTTCTATTATCTCTATATTCAATCCCAATATATCATTCATATCATCTACTGAATGATCGTATTGAAAAAATTTATATAATATACTATGTAACCATGAGATTCCATACACCAGCCTAGTTCATTGAGCTCTAATGTTTTAGCACAAAATACTCTAAGCTCACTCACTTGAGATTTCATAGCACTAATTTCCACATTACTTACACTAGATAAAACATGATGCTTATGTTGATGGATATTAATCTATATTTTCTTTAACCCAAAATCCTAACAAGAACACTGATACCAGTTTTAGAAAATTAACCCTTTTGTACATATAATATTTTATCTTTCCATGAAATCTACTATTTCTTTCACTCTACATAATCTCTATTGATTTTATCGAAACCAGACATCAATGTAGTGGAAATTTATTCATGTGTTTCTCTATATTATAAATTTCACAAATATTACACGATGATAGAGTAAGTTTCTTATTGGGTGGTTATGGGACACCATATTAAATATGTGAGAGAGCATCATCCACATCCAAAAATACATATATGGCTCTAAATATGACATGATAAAGGGATCTAAGTGGTGGGTAAACCTTAGTGTTCTAAACATGAAGTTCCTCTACAACATTAGTGGTAGGTACATATGGCACAATATCAACAATAATATATTATTCAACTTCAACAATACTAACAGTGTGAGTAATTGGATCAACTGGATGAACTAATTTGTCTTCATAAACCACTAAAACAATTTGTCTTTAATCTTCTTTAACCCCTGGTAAGATCAATGGAACTAAATTCACTATTCTCTCAGAATCTATATTTTTTTACTTCCGTATTATAAACTATCTAAAATGGTGGGAAATCTCTAATATGTGATTTAGTATATGGATCCCCTTGATTTTCTTCTAGAGTTTCTCAAAATTCCCATCCAACTAGCTTTATTAAACAGGAGGTAGCATCCCAGTCATAACTACTAGTTTTCAATAAAATTAATGAAATAGTGTTATATTTGTTATAGTTCCAAACACCGAATTTATTAAAATGTAACTACATTATTATTAAAAAATAAGGATATCACACTTTCATATGTGTTTTAGTTAAAATTCACTTTTTGTTGGAAGAAGTGGTACATAAAAACTATAATGTACTGATCTATTTTCAGTTTGATGATATAGATCCACACATATAAGATGCACATTTGCATAAACAATACATTAACTGTCTCAGAAACTATTTATGCATATCCCTCTTTGATGATATTACATAAATCCTTTAACACTAGTTCAAAATACTTATTGACCGTCTTCAAAAAGACGAGGCAAAAAAGATATCTAAAAATATTTGTAGATCCTATATAACTTATAACCACTGAATTCTAACTGAATCTCTACCCACCATCATAAAGTTCATGAAAGGAATATTCTATCTCCATGGATGAAGAAATCAGGTCCTTCCTACTTACCATTGATGAATGTGAATGCCATAATTTTCCCCACTAAAACATAGAATTCTCCATGAACTCATTTTCGTATTCATCAAATATATAATCCTGATTTCAACTAATAAAAGAACAACTAATATCCTTGAAACTGAAAATGATTCTTCAAAAAAATCTCTCTTCCATTATTCCAATTGATATCTAGGGATTTTTCAATATGATAATTATATAGAACACCATCATTATTTTATTTCATTGAATAACTTGAATCAACACCATCTCCTCACATTAAATTCAGCATATAAAAATGATTAATTGGACAATGGGAAAAAACATACAGAGATGGTTTTTCATTATGATGAGAATGGAAAAACGTGAATGGTGGGGATGAGAGGTTCTATTTTGGACTTAAGTCACCAAAATAATTTTGAAAGGGGATATATATAGATTTTAGGTTTAGGGATTGATCTGACTTAATTATAATGGAATAAAAATAAATAAATGAAATTTATTTTCTAAAATAATATTAGAGTTAATTAAATATATACTAATACTTTTTTTTTCAAAAAAACATTGGAAAAATATTTTCTTAATTTCATAAACCATTAAAATATAATAACATTAGCAAAAAATGATGAAATTAAAATATTTGGGAAATATATGTGGATAAAATAAAAAAAAATATTTTAAATTGAAATAACCCTAATTACTTATTAATAAAATCATAAAATTCTCAATAATGAGGCTTAGTAAGAATGTCAAATTATTTACTCCCAATAGGGATAAATTCAAGATATATATCACTATTCTGATCATGGTTACTCATTAAATGATACCTTATACAAATATTCTTTTTTATTTGTCTATGGGATTCATTGAAATATTGATCGAACGCATATTGTCACATTTAACCGATACATTAATATAATTGAATAAAAAATCTTTTAAGGTGTTTTTAATTCTAACACATCTACACACCAAATATATGATGATGTTTTTTCTACATCGAAATTATATAATGGAATTGAATTTATTTCTTACTAGACCAGAATACTATAGATTTTATATGAAAATGGAATATTCCTTATGTAATCTTCCTATATAGTCTAAAAACACAAAATTTGGAATCCTGAAATGTTGATAAATTAAAATCACATGATTTTAGATAAATTAAGGGAAGATAAATGGTTCCGTTTTAATACCATAAAATTATATTAGTATATTTAAAATGAGATTCATTTAGATTATCCTGAAATTTAGAACATAAAAATATTAAAACAATTATTTATGTTATACCAGTAGTTTTATATAGTATAATTATAACGACCCACACTTTACATACATTGTTAATACTTCAAAATTGAACCACACTTATTACAACATATGACAAAACCACAAAGGACCGTATAGGTATAGTGTCTTTAGAAACTGGGAAACATAAACAACTGGTTCATAAATCTTCTACAGTGTCTCCCATTTATTTCATCATATCTAGGGTCCCTTTTAGCATATTCTACTTAATATCCATCTTCCTGGCCTGGGGAAAAGAAAACATAAAAGGGTGAGCTCAAATGCTCAGCAAGGACAAATAAAGGAAATAAAAATCATATCATATCTTTTTGAAAATTAAAACCTGCAAAAGAGATCATAATATCTTAACATGGAATAAATCATAGAAGTGAAAATGAGATCCCCATAATCATAACATAAAACTTGAATCTTTGTGGCATGCACACATAATCATGGAAAATCATTTCTTGTTAGTCATGACTCATTGCCAAGACTATCTTAGTGGACAAAGTCCCTTTCTGAACCGAGTTCACTCCTCGTTTCAGTCATGTATCACTGAACCGAAATAACCTTCCGTTCCAGCCATGTCTATCTCATGAGATATAAAATCATTACCCAATGCATTGGAGGGAGATATAGGTCCCACCCATCTTATAATGAATCCTTTCTTATGTGTGCCACATAATCATAAAACATACATCATCGCATAACACATATAACAAAAATGGGATTATTGAAACATCATGACATCATAAATCAATTCATATATGATAAAGGAATTCATAAACATAATTCCATCACAACATAGTCAAACCAATGTAAAAATATGGATAGAAACAGAACCCTTTATTATCTTAGATGGAAAATAATTTTGATAAAACACTTGAATTGAATTCTTGAGGAAAATATCCTTTCTTCTTCAAAAACATTTTTCCTTTCATAACATGTCATACAACTTTAAAATAAAAGAAGTTGATTAAAAATAAACTTGAAAACTTGTAATGGAAGCTTCTTTGAAGTAATGTTTTAAAAATCCATTCATGCCGTATAAGTTAAAAAAAACATTCTTCGTACTTTTGTCGGAAAAGTCAAAAAGTACCTCGTACGGAAAAACGACAAAAGATTCCTTTCATATTATTTACTAAAAACTCACCTAAGGGTAAAATTGGATTTAAACTATTTCAAGTGGATGGAAACAATATTACATATTGAGGGAACATGGATGTGGATGATAAAATACACCCCAGTAAATACTTACGAATAAACAATCTCGGATAAAAATGAGATTGTGATATTTCCCTTACCTTAGGTCCGATTTGCTTTGTGCGTGTCCGAAGCTCCTGTATAATGGTTTAAATAATGTTATTGACTTATTCCAGAATCATACATATTGATATGAGATCATATATGGTCATATTATTAGCTTCTTGTTAGTAATATTTCATTGTTACTTGTTACTCGGGTCTTTATAACTTTTTGTTCTTATGCGTGTTTTGTCGAATAAATTCTTATTCTTATCTTTAGGTTATAGATAATTAATTTCCAGAATGGTATTAGTGTAGTATATACCATATTCATTCATTCAATTCATTTATATAATCATTATGAAATGAAGATCATGTAGAACGAGTCGCATCACATCGTGGAGACGGTATTCCGTACGTACGCACGAGTGATGATATCGTTCCTATGATCGTGGAATTGTATTGGAGTATATATATATATTATTTCAGTATCAATATTACTTAATAATAATCATATATAGTTACTGATTACACCATTATACCCATCCTTGTAAGGTGATGGTGGAAAATAGATTACACCACGGCGTGGAGACGGTATTCCGTACGTACGCACGCACGGTGATTTCATTTTTCCGTAGGATGGATAGAAGGTGAATTAGGGTTGTTTCATATTTATAATAACATATCAGTATGTAAGTAATACTGATGTTATTACTTTATCATGAAACAACTAAAGAAGAAGAAGTTGAAGAAGAAAGAAATTGAAAAGATCGGTAATGGATATTAACTCTTCTTTGGAACGCCTTTTTGAATCCTCCACTTAAGGAACTAAGATTGGTCTTTGGAGAAGACCAGGACCTCTAGGATTATTCTAGGGAAGTGGAGAAGGGAAAATGGCAGGGGTTGGCCTAGCTTGAGTGCTCAAATTGGTGTGAGGAGGAGGGGGAGGAGGTGCCCTTTTATAAGGGAGGAGAGGGGCACCTTAGGAATATCTCAAAATATTATTTTATATTAAAGTCAAAATCGGTTTATAATGGTTCCAAAGGGTCTTATTTCGAAGCTAAAGTGGGGATGGGTTGAAATACTATCAACCAATAGGATTTAGACAAGTTTAGGGTATTATTTTAACCTTATCAATTAGATTTAACTCTAAGTTAATTAATTTAACTTTTACCGTGTCTTTTTGTTTTCTTTCACTATATGGTTAATACACTTACTATAACATGCCAAACGAACCCCAAATTGTTTATTATTAATATATATATCCTTATCTAAGTCATTTGGCCGAACCTTAGATTTTTAGGAATAAAATAACAATTAATAATATAATATTTGATTTAAAAACTATTTTGTGTCAATTTTGACACTATTTGATATATGATTTTTGTGAAAGTCATAACAGAATTATATGTTCGAACCAAGTTGATTAAATCAATACTAATATATCATAGTAACCTAGAAAATTAGTGGAATTCATAAAAAGTCTCAAATTACATTTATTTTGGTATTTATATTATCAATTTTGTAAATATTTCATCAATAAGATAATTACTGCATCATCTTTGTGTCATAAATAAATTAAATTATTTGATGTCTAAAAATTACAAATAAAATACCATCATGTAGGAAATCGTTTTATCTTTCTAATAAATATTTACAATCGAATTTATCTTATGTATAACCCTATATTAAAAATGATTTACTATTTTAACCCTTCTTTAAATAAATTAATAATAAATGTCCTAATCTAATCCAAGTGGGCCTAAATGGTCATATTTTATTCCTAAGTTTGTTTTTGGTCGAATTACACTTGTCCAATAGAATTAGGACATGTGTTAGGGTAATATTAATATCATATTTACCCTTAGTTACCCTATTTACTATTAACCGCGGTAAAAATAGTAAAAAGTTACTATTCACCAAAAAATTATTTTCATCTCATTGAACCACATTTTAGTCCTTGATATTAACCGTGTCTCTCGGATTTTTGAAATTCCATTCACAGAAGCGGTAAAATTAAGTTTTATGCAAAATTCAGTTTTTAACCTACCACTTAGTGGTTTCACTATTCATCAAAAATTGAAAGTTTTCAGAAAAATACCAAAATTTCACCCTAGGATAATTTCGATATTCTGAGTCCAAAAATGAAGTCCATTTTGAAAAATAAAATTTATAAAATTTCAAAAAGTGGTTATTACTATTCATAACGGCTAGTTTTAATAGCATATTGTTTTTTTAGTGAAACTCGGTATTGCGTACGACCCAAGCTATCGAGGAAGGTCGCGATTGCGTGTAAAGCAAGCCAAGCAAGTGTTGTGTAGAAAAAGATTCCTTTGATGATTTATATAACATAAAAGTCTCGAGTGTTACATTCTACCCCCCTTAAAAAGAATTTCGCCCTCGAAATTCGTCACTTTGCAACAAACAAATGAGGATACTTCTCCCTCATCATATCCTCAAGCTCCCATGTAGCTTCTTCAAGTTGGTGGTTTCTCCATAAAACTTTCACCAAGCGAGTGGTCTTGTTTCGTAGGACTTTTTCGCTACGATCCAGAATCTCTATCGGCTGTTCTTCATAAGAAAGATCTTGCTCAAGCGGTACAACTTCTGAGCTGAGTACATGTGAAGGATCTGGTATGTACTTTCTCAGGAGAGATACATGGAACACATCGTGAACTTGAGAGAGATTCGGTGGAAGCGCCAATCAGTAAGCTACCTTCCCAACACGATCCAGTATTTCAAAAGGACCGATATATCTAGGGCTCAACTTCCCCTTCTTTCCAAATCTCATAACCCTCTTCCAGGGAGATATTCGTAAGAACACTTTATCACCCACTTCAAACTCTAGGTCTTTTCTTCGGTTGTCGGCATAACTTTTCTGTCGACTCTGAGCTGCTCTTATGTGTTGTTGAATAGATCTGACCTTTTCTGCCATTTCATCAACGAGATCAGGTCCTAATAGCTTTCTTTCCCCAACTTCATCCCAGCAAGTTGGAGTCCTGCATTTCTTTCCATAGAGAGCTTCATAAGGAGCCATCTGAATACTGGAGTGAAAGCTATTATTATAAGAAAATTCCACCAAAGGTAGGTGTTGATCCCAACCTCCTTTGAAATCCATAGAGCAAGATCTCAACATATCATTTAGGGTTTGAATTGTTCTCTCAGACTGACCGTCTGTCTGGGGATGATAAGCAGTGCTGAAACTCAACTCTGTATCCAGAGTATGCTGAAGACTTCGCCAGAACTTCGAGGTAAATCTCGGATCTCGATCAGATATAATAGAAAGTGGTACTCCATGCAATCTTACCACTTCCTTTACATATATCCTGGCAAGCTGATCTAGAGAGAAATCCTCTCTAATAGCAATGAAGTGTACAGACTTTGTAAGACGATCAACTATGACCCAGATAGCATTATTGCCTTTGGATGTTTTAGGAAGTCCTGTGACAAAGTCCATAGTGATGTTTTCCCATTTCCATTCGGGTATGGGTAATGGTTGTAACATCCCCTTAGACTTCTGTCTCTCAGCTTTAACTTGTTGACAAACCAAGCATCGAGAGACATATTCAGCAACATCTCTTTTCATGCCATCCCACCAGAAGTACTCTTTCAGGTCCCTATACATCTTCGTGCTTCCAGGATGAATAGAGAATGAAGAACTATGAGCCTCATCCAGCAGCTCTTTTTTTAATTCGGGGATGGGAGGAAAACAAACCCGATTCCTGAACTTTATTATCCCATCACAATCAAGGTTGAATTCAGGAACATTTATCACCTTCTTTTGTAACTCGACATCTTCTTTCTGTGCCTCTTTAATCTTCACATGTATAGATGGTTGAACATTCATTTGAGGAAGATAAGATTTTTCCCCTTCCATTATAATTCCAAGATCCATCCTTTGTAAATCCATAAATATTGGATCTTTTGTGATCCTCATCATGGATAAACTAGCATGGTCTTGTCGACTTAATGCATCTGCCACCTTGTTTGCTTTCTCAGGGTGGTAATGGATTGAGCAGTCATAATCCTTAATCAGTTCCAACCATCTTCTTTGGCGCATATTCAGCTCCTTTTGTGTGAAAATATACTTTAAACTTTTATGATCAGTATAAATATCACACCTTTCACCATAAAGGTAATGCCTCCAAATCTTTAATGCAAAGATTACCGCAGCCAACTCCAAATCATGTGTTGGGTAATTTTGCTCATGGATTTTCAACTGTCGTGAGGCATAAGCTATCACCATATCATTTTGCATAAGAACACACCCCAATCCCTTCTTGGATGCATCACTGTAGATCACAAACCTTTCTCCACTACAAGGCAGTGTGAGCACAGGTGCACTGGATAACCTTCTTTTCAACTCCTTGAAATTCTCTTCACATTCCTCTGTCCAGACAAACTTAACTCCTTTCCGAGTCAACTTGGTGAGTGGATTAGATAATCGTGAAAAATCTTTTACAAAACGTCGATAATAACCAGCCAAACCAAGAAAACTTCGGATCTCAGTTACTGTTGTTGGTCTTGACCATCTTTCGATAACCTCTGTTTTTGCTGGATCCACAGATATCCCCTCTTTTGAGATTATATGACCCAAAAATGCAACTTTTTGAAGCCAAAATTCACACTTGGTAAATTTGGCATAAAGCTTCTCTTTTCTCAGGGTCTTCAATATAATTCTCAAGTGATCTTCATGCTCTTCCTTGCTCTTTGAATAGACAAGAATATCGTCTATAAAGACTACCACAAATTGATCAAGATAGTCTCTAAAGACTCTATTCATTAGATCCATGAAGATAGCAGGGGAATTAGTAAGACCAAATGGCATCACTATAAATTCATAGTGTCCATACCTTGTACGGAAAGCCGTCTTTGGTATATCCTCCCTTTTGACCCTTAATTGATGATACCCTGAACGAAGATCAATCTTGGAAAAGTATTGAGCTCCGCGTAGTTGGTCAAATAAGTCATCAATGCGTGGGAGAGGATATTTGTTCTTGATAGTGATCTTGTTAAGTTCTCTATAATCAATGCAGAGTCTCATTGATCCATCTTTCTTCTTAACAAATAGAACAGGTGCTCCCCAAGGTGACGCACTAGGGCGTATGAATCCCTTATCAAGATTCTCTTGGAGTTGCTTCTTCAATTCCTGCAACTCAATTGGGGTCATTCTATAAGGTGTCTTTGAAATAGGCAAAGCACCCGGTACGAGTTCAATTGAAAACTCAACTTCACGATTTGGTGGAAGACCCGGTAATTCCTCCGGAAAGACATCATCAAACTCCCGTACAATGGGCATATTCTTAATCGTGAGTTTCTCACCAAATATTTGAGATAAATAACCTTCATTTAGTGGAATCAATACCCATAAGATGGAAGAAATTTCCACTGGAAGGTTATGTTCATCCTTGCATTGATAGACGATCGTAGGTTGATTTCGAATATGAAATGTGACTTCCCTTCTTTGGCAATTGATATGAGCTCCATGTAGAGAAAGCCAATCCATGCCAAGAATCACATCAAATTCCACTAAAGGAAGGATCACAAGATTTGCAGGAAGCACTTTCCCACAAACTTCGATCGGAGAAGAATTATAAACTTCTGATGCGATTGATGTGCCATTAGGTGTTGTCACAGCTAACTCAACATCTAATTGTTGAGGTAATACGGTGATACCCTTAGAAAATTTTTCAGAAATAAAAGAGTGGGTGGATCCAGAATCAAATAAAACATTTGCTACTTTAGAGTGGATGGTAAGTGTACCTTTCACCACATCGTTATCGTACTCTACATCGCTGATAGAAATTGCATGTGACTTTCCTTTTTCTTTAGCCTTAAGAGTTTGTTGACGTCGACCATCATCATCAACCCTTGGATTTGGGAATTGATTGGCATAATGCCCCATCTCCTTGCACTTGAAACATTGAAGTGTAGCAGGTTCATTCTGTGTATCCCTTCCTTTGTTTGCATCATTAGACATCTTCTTCCCATTATCACGACATTCAAATGCCCGATGACCTTCCTTTCCACATTTAAAACATTTACTTGTCCCTTTAAGACAACTCCCTCCATGTTTCTTTCCACACTTTGAGCATAAGGGAAAGTTCATCTTCGTTTCCGTGTGCTCTTTAGATTTTTCTTTGAATTCCATCTTCCTCTTCTTATCAAACCCATGTGACTGATGGGTTACTCCAATCTCCATCTCGACTTTGAGAGCACATCGAACGATTTCCTCGTAGCTATTGAAGTCCCTTATGGCTAACGCCCTTCGAAGACTTGGTTTTAAGCCACTAAAGAATCGATCGATCTTACTCTCAGGTTGGATAATAATACCAGAAGCGTACCTTGCAAGTCTGGTAAAATTTGCTTCATAGGTACCAACAGATTCATCATCCCTTTGCTTCAGTTCAAGGAACTCTTTCTCTATCTTTGTTCGGAGAATACGAGGGAAGTACTTATTGAAAAATAAGTTCTTGAACTCGTCCCATTCCATAGACTCAATTTCATTCCTTTGCATTGTATTCTTAACAAGATTCCACCATTGATCAGCATCTCCTTCCAAACGATACACTGCTAGGATGACTTTATCATGCTCAGAACATTGAAGAACTGAAAATATCTTTTCAGTAGTACTAATCCATTGTTCAGCAACTAATGGATCAGTAGACCCGCTGAAAGATGGTGGACGCTGCCTCATGAAGGATTCAACAGAATGTTGCTCCCTCCTTTGTTCGTTTGGAAATCCTGCATGATTCATAGCTTGAGAAAGTTGTGTGAGCATGGCTACAAGATTTTGCATTCCAGCTCCCATATCGTTTGTTTGCTCAGGGGGGACAATCATTTCATTGCCCATCGCATTCCGCATTAACACGGTTCCTTCGGGTTCCAGCCATTGACTAAAACCAAGAAGAATAGTGTGAGCAACACTAATTATAATAGGAAACCACATAATTCAAGAATAAAATTTTCATGCTTATGGTCTTATCCTAGGTTATTCATGGCCATTTCTAAGATTGTGTTCTATGCTTAGACTTATCCTTAGGGTTCTTACTAAGGATTTCACATCCTAGTTTCCAAAGGTTGACTAAACCTCCCTTTGATACCAACTATAACGACCCACACTTTACATACATTGTTAATACTTCAAAATTGAACCACACTTATTACAACATATGACAAAACCACAAAGGACCGTATAGGTATAGTGTCTTTAGAAACTGGGAAACATAAACAACTAGTTCATAAATCTTCTACAGTGTCTCCCATTTATTTCATCATATCTAGGGTCCCTTTTAGCATATTCTACTTAATATCCATCTTCCTGGCCTGGGGAAAAGAAAACATAAAAGGGTGAGCTCAAATGCTCAGCAAGGGCAAATAAAGGAAATAAAAATCATATCATATCTTTTTGAAAATTAAAACCTGCAAAAGAGATCATAATATCTTAACATGGAATAAATCATAGAAGTGAAAATGAGATCCCCATAATCATAACATAAAACTTGAATCTTTGTGGCATGCACTCATAATCATGGAAAATCATTTCTTGTTAGTCATGACTCATTGCCAAGACTATCTTAGTGGACAAAGTCCCTTTCTGAACCGAGTTCACTCCTCGTTTCAGTCCTGTATCACTGGACCGAAATAACCTTCCGTTCCAGCCATGTCTATCTCATGAGATATAAAATCATTACCCAATGCATTGGAGGGAGATATAGGTCCCACCCATCTTATAATGAATCCTTTCTTATGTGTGCCACATAATCATAAAACATACATCATCGCATAACACATATAACAAAAATGGGATTCTTGAAACATCGTGACATCATAAATCAATTCATATATGATAAAGGAATTCATAAACATAATTCCATCACAACATAGTCAAACCAATGTAAAAATATGCATAGAAACAGAACCCTTTATTATCTTAGATGGAAAATAATTTTGATAAAACACTTGAATTGAATTCTTGAGGAAAATATCCTTTCTTCTTCAAAAACATTTTTCCTTTCATAACATGTCATACAACTTTAAAATAAAAGAAGTTGATTAAAAATAAACTTGAAAACTTGAAATGGAAGCTTCTTTGAAGTAATGTTTTAAAAATCCATTCATGCCGTATAAGTTAAAAAAAACATTCTTCGTACTTTTGTCGGAAAAGTCAAAAAGTACCTCGTACGGAAAAACGACAAAAGATTCCTTTCATATTCTTTACTAAAAACTCACCTAAGGGTAAAATTGGATTTAAACTATTTCAAGTGGATGGAAACAATATTACATATTGAGGGAACATGGATGTGGATGATAAAATACACCCCAGTAAATACTTACGAATAAACAATCTCGGATAAAAATGAGATTGTGATATTTCCCTTACCTTAGGTCCGATTTGCTTTGTTCGTGTCCGAAGCTCCTGTATAATGGTTTAAATAATGTTATTGACTTATTCCAGAATCATACATATTTATATGAGATCATATATGGTCATATTATTAGCTTCTTGTTAGTAATATTTCATTGTTACTTGTTACTCGGGTCTTTATAACTTTTTGTTCTTATGCGTGTTTTGTCGAATAAATTCTTATTCTTATCTTTAGGTTATAGATAATTCATTTCCAGAATGGTATTAGTGTAGTATATACCATATTCATTCATTCAATTCATTTATATAATCATTATGAAATGAAGATCATGTAGAATGAGTCGCATCACATCGTGGAGACGGTATTCCGTACGTACGCACGAGTGATGATATCGTTCCTATGATCGTGGAATTGTATTGGAGTATATATATATATTATTTCAGTATCAATATTACTTAATAATAATCATATATAGTTACTGATTACACCATTATACCCATCCTTGTAAGGTGATGGTGGAAAATAGATTACACCACGGCGTGGAGACGGTATTCCGTACGTACGCACGCGCGGTGATTTCATTTTTCCGTAGGATGGATAGAAGGTGAATTAGGGTTGTTTCATATTTATAATAACATATCAGTATGTAAGTAATACTGATGTTATTACTTTATCATGAAACAACTAAAGAAGAAGAAGTTGAAGAAGAAAGAAATTGAAAAGATCGGTAATGGATATTACCTCTTCTTTAGAACGCCTTTTTGAATCCTCCACTTAAGGAACTAAGATTGGTCTTTGGAGAAGACCAGGACCTCTAGGATTATTCTAGGGAAGTGGAGAAGGGAAAATGGCAGGGGTTGGCCGAGCTTGAGTGCTCAAATTGGTGTGAGGAGGAGGGGGAGGAGGTGCCCTTTTATAAGGGAGGAGAGGGGCACCTTAGGAATATCTCAAAATATTATTTTATATTAAAGTCAAAATAGGTTTATAATGGTTCCAAAGGGTCTTATTTCGAAGCTAAAGTGGGGATGGGTCGAAATCCTATCAACCAATAGGATTTAGACAAGTTTAGGGTATTATTTTAACCTTATCAATTAGATTTAACTCTAAGTTAATTAATTTAACTTTTACCGTGTCTTTTTGTTTTCTTTCACTATATGGTTAATACACTTACTATAACATGCCAAACGAACCCCAAATTGTTTATTATTAATATATATATCCTTATCTAAGTCATTTGGCCGAACCTTAGATTTTTAGGAATAAAATAACAATTAATAATATAATATTTGATTTAAAAACTATTTTGTGTCAATTTTGACACTATTTGATATATGATTTTTGTGAAAGTCATAACAGAATTATATGTTCGATCAAAGTTGATTAAATCAATACTAATATATCATAGTAACCTAGAAAATTAGTGGAATTCATAAAAAGTCTCAAATTATATTTATTTTGGTATTTATATTATCAATTTTGTAAATATTTCATTAATAAGATAATTACTGCATCATCTTTGTGTCATAAATAAATTAAATTATTTGATGTCTAAAAATTACAAATAAAATACCATCATGTAGGAAATCGTTTTAGATTTCTAATGAATATTTACAATCGAATTTATCTTATGTATAACCCTATATTAAAAATGATTTACTATTTTAACCCTTCTTTAAATAAATTAATAATAAATGTCCTAATCTAATCCAAGTGGGCCTAAATGGTCATATTTTATTCCTAAGTTTGTTTTTGGTCAAATTACACTTGTCCAATAGAATTAGGACATGTGTTAGGGTAATATTAATATCATATTTACCCTTAGTTACCCTATTTACTATTAACCGCGGTAAAAATAGTAAAAAGTTACTATTCACCAAAAAATTATTTTCATCTCATTGAACCACATTTTAGTCCTTGATATTAACCGTGTCTCTCGGATTTTTGAAATTCCATTCACAGAAGCGGTAAAATTAAGTTTTATGCAAAATTCAGTTTTTAACCTACCACTTAGTGGTTTCACTATTCATCAAAAATTGAAAGTTTTCAGAAAAATACCAAAATTTCACCCCAGGATAATTTCGATATTCTGAGTCCAAAAATGAAGTCCATTTTGAAAAATAAAATTTATAAAATTTCAAAAAGTGGTTATTACTATTCATAACGGCTAGTTTTAATAGCATATTGTTGTTTAGTGAAACTCGGTATTGCGTACGACGCAAGCTATCGAGGAAGGTCGCGATTGCGTGTAAAGCAAGCCAAGCAAGTGTTGTGTAGAAAAAGATTCCTTTGATGATTTATATAACATAAAAGTCTCGGGTGTTACAATAATCCAATTTACTCCTCTAAATACCGTGTTGTTAGCTGGTTTCACAACTTCACCCAAATTGTTATTTTTATTAGATCTCAAATGAGTTTCATGAATTTTACCACTACTAAGTACAAAACATTTTTGCAAGTAATGTATGTATTTACATAGATACAGAAATTCCCAAATTCTTTTTTATAATTATTTAATACTAGATTTAAATTTCACTTTACCATCATGTTGATTTAAAATTACTTTTCATCATGAGTATTCAAAAAATAATTACACTATTTTTTCCAAAGAACTAAAAATTACATTATAGAAATATAATCGATTTGGATGAATATATGAAGATGTTATTTTGATGAAATGTTTATTTTTTTCACTACTGAAAATAAAATTGGAATAATAAAATAAATTTAATGTTTATACTAATATCTAAATTCTTTTTAAGGACATAAAGTGATTTTGTATGTTTGAAAACTAAATTTGGAATTTTTGGATTTTCAAATCTATGGGGATGTTGAACAAAATAATCTTTCTTAATTAACCAATTAAATATATTTATTTTATATCCATTTAATATAATTTGAGATGCATGTGTGGTGTAGAGGATAAGATAATATTAAAGGATTTAAATCTACATATTGTAGAAAAGGCCTCTTCATAATCACTCTCTTCCTATTGGTAGTAATTTTTACATTGTATCTTCTCTATATCTAATAGTGTAATCATATTTTTTGAATGTTATAACCTACTCTAGATGGATTGTGAACATGAACTAAAATATTAAATTATTGATTAATAATTGTACTTATGATATTCTCTCTGATGGTTTTGATCCGGATCTATTGGGATCATGTGAGCAGGTCCCTACAAAGGATTTTCTAAATGATCCTCTAGCAACATTTTCAGATGAACTCCATGATATGATTGATCGTTACAATTTTGTCACCTACCCTGATTTTTTAGTTTAGGAGCCAGCTAGAAATTTTATTCTTACTGAAAAATTATATTATATACATGTCCCCAAGAGTAACCATGATGATTATAAATTGGTATCGGTTATCAATAAAAAATGGATCATACATTCATGTCAAACACTAATATGGAGGTTGGCTTAAAACAGGTTACCCAAAGATGAGGTTTTCCAAATTATTGGATTTCACCATTGTTCTAGGAGTGTTATGTGTAATCAGTATTGGGAGGATCCATTGAACCTATTCTTTAGTTGTGTGATGACTATAGCTATATGGAAGGAGGTTTTGGGTGATTTTCCTCTGTATGGAATTAGATATTCAGTACTACAAGCCCTTCCCTGCAGATATATGGTTATCCATGTCTCAACTCATGTACAGTCTCTCCTTTGTGTGACAATATCAGATGTTCTACGTACAATTTTGGGGCACCATAGTTCTTCTTTTAACAATGGAAGGGTTTTTTTTGTATCTTGTCATGAAGCAGGTTTTTGCTACTATAAGGGAATGTCGGATTCTTTTATGGGTGTGTGCAATAATAGTATTTTAGATTTTATGGTGTTAAAAAACCTGGGTGTACAAGAGGATTTCAGACCTTCTTTTGTTACTATTGAGGTGTTCTAGATACCTTATTTCCATCATTGAATAAGGTTTGATATAGATTGTGCTTCTAAATGGAACCCAGCGCCTTCAGGTTGTAGTGCATACATTAGGGCCCCTGATGATTCTCTTAAAGAATGATTTCATTGTTCTTGTGGTGGGACATATTTTCTTGAGGCAGAGATGCTTGGGATCATTCACACTATCTCTTTTGTGAAAACCAATGGTTGGAATAAAATCTAGTTGGAAATTGACACTTCTACCAACATACATGACATCAGAAATTGTTAAATTCATATCTCTTAGAGGATCTCAACAATGTGGATACAGTGCATAGAGACTATTTATACTCTCAACTTCTTCCTCTTATATGTTTATGGAGAGGTGAACCTGGTTTTATATGGCCTTGAGAACATGGGGGTTTGTTAATTGATAACCTGGTCTGATACCCATCCCACAATCTTGCTCCCTCTTTATGTGGCTGATTGTAATAATATATTGTTTTTTTGTCTCTTGTATATTTCTAATCATCTATGATTAATTTCCTTACCCTTTTGGTTGAGTCAATTTTTTTAAAAAAACTCTCCCCCTCTTGGATATTTTCTTTAGAAACTAGTATATACTTATGAATTCTAATCACACCATGATCATCTAATTTATTTCAAAAAACACATCTTTTCCTATAAAAGTATAGTAATAGGACCAATTAACCAATTCCCATAACTTGTTCACTTTTAATGGATTTAACTCTTCTTACATAACCATGACCTAACTGTCACATAAAAAGGCTTATTCTATTATTATATGATCCAGTTGAGATAAAAATATATAAAACACTTCAATGTTTTTTACACTCTATCCAAATATAATTTCATCTTTTATGATTATCGTAACATTATTCAAAGAATTGGTTTTCAAGGATTTATGTTTTTTAGGAAACATATTTTTAGATTGAATTGTATTTATCATTATAGGATTTGGTTCACTAAAATAAATATCCAAATCATAATTTATATTGTAAAAAATATATTTAGGACTCACATTTTCAATGAAATCTCATCTTTATCCACATGATTATTTTTGAGATCAAATGGATCAATTTAATCGAATTTCAAATGAGTTGATTATTTATCAGGTATTGAACTTTTATTTTTAAACTCCATAATACATAAAAGTAGTATAATATCCAAGGAATATCCATTCATCTCCTATTACATCAAATTTATCAATATTATCCGTGGTTTTAAGAATGAAAACATTAAATCAGAATAGTTTAAAGTACCAAAATTTTGGATTTCTATTATTCTATATCCTATAGGATGTTATCTTTAAAACTTTTATAATTAGTACTATGTTTATGTCATAACATGATGTATTTATAAATTCAACCCAAATATAAGTGCGAAAAATATATTCACATAAAATACTTATAAAAATTTATTACATGGTTTTATTCCTCCATTCAATAACATTATTATATTAAGGTGTCCTAGAAAAAGATAAATTATATTATTTTCTATATTTTGAAAAATAATAATTGATACCATGGTTTTTTAATTTTTTATATTGTCACTTCTCAAAGTAATAATATTTGGATAATTTCTCATTTTTTACCCATTTAAAAAAATATAAAAGTATAATAAGGTTAAATTTTTACACTAAAAAGGAAAACCTAAGTAATTATAGAAAAATAATTAACTAAAGCACAAAATAAAAATATTCCTTATAGTATTACTATTATATATTTCAAAAACAAATCCATATGGATATGTTTTATATGTTTTCAAAAAGAATACACTTAAATTTTATCGAAATATGACTTGAGTTAATTGAACATTTGTAATTCTTTATGTATTTTATTTTTATTCAGTTTATATTGATGTAAATATAAAACTAATTTTTTCTTATAAAACATTCAAATATAATAAACATTACTAAGTCCAAGAATTATATATAAAAATTCTAATATTACTTGATTCATAATTTCAATTATTCTTTTATTTATACACAAATAATTAATATCGAGAGTGCAGAAATTATCAATTCTAGGTTACATAAAATTAATATGTTTATATTTAAAAAAATATAATTAATTAGTTTAATATTATACCATAAAACCACTTTAACAAAATTTGAAATTAATATCATATCATTATTTAATAATGCCATATATAAAAATATGTTTATGAAGGCTAAGGTTGGATATCCAATTGATCCAACTCGCATAATATTAAATTTACCATTTATCCAAATGTGATGATTATAAGTAGCATTTTGAGAAATATCTACTCATAGGGAATGAGATTCTAATATCTATTTACAATTTTTCATTGATGAAATTGTACCCTTTCCCTTAAAAATAAATATCAATTAAGAAACAATTTTAGTACCCCTAATATCATGGTTCCATTAATTTTAGAAACTAACTATCTGAGAGACCATATTATCTTGTGCTTTTAAGAACATCTAGTTATAAATTTTTTTTGGATGAAAACAATTCTTAACTCAAAACAATAAGGATTTTGAGGACATAAAAAAAATATAACAGTACCCTAAATTTTCACCTGGAAAAAAACATTCAAGTGATTTTTATTCATTAAACTACATTATAAATTGATGATATAAATCTTATGGTTTTAACATGGTCTTATAATTTCCAAAGTATGTTTATATAAGTTGTTATTATAAATTGTTTATTCAATTAATTTTCACATTTTATGAAAACACGTGTAGAATATTCAATACCTTGAAATTCCTTTTTTAAATCAATCAATTTTTATTCTATGTTTAGTACAAGATGAAAAATAATATATAGAATTACATTAAATTGTAGGATTAGATTATTTAGGTCCTCAAATTCATTATTAAGAAATTAATAATACTTTTGGGGTAATTTTTTTTTCATTTTTAGCCTTTTATATCTTATCTCATGCAAGGAATAATATTAATTTAATTAAACAAAAGTGAAATTTTATTTTTATGAATTCTAATCAAGTTAGAAGAATAAAATGAATCTAACTCATCAAATTAATTCATATATCTCATGTTTCTCAAGGAATTTGTTTCTTATAATGATCAATATTTATCTCTACTAGAATCCTTATATGAACTCAAAGTGACTTCTGTCGATTAATTTTATTTATTCTTATATGAGACCCTTTTGAAATAACTATACTCATGGTTTGTAATTTCATGTAAATGTTGTAATTATTTCTTGGTCGGCCCAGGTTTCTTACACTCCAATAATCAAATATTTTTAGAGTTTTTCTCATGAATCGTATAATAATTTATAGATCTCTAAATAATAATATCATATTTTGAAACATGTTATAAGATATTAAAAAATGAGAAAGAATCCCATTGGATTTAAAATTTCATGAGTTATATTTTTTGATAGATGATTTAGAAATTTTTATACTCTTAATTCTTCATGTATTATTTTGATGTATAAATAATCAAGGTAAAAAAATTTCTAGAAAAACACACAATCACATGTATCATATTCCATTACTTGTTCATACATCATAAGTATACAAATATGATTTTTATTATAATTTATTTGAATGTTTTAGATTTATTAATGGATACCATGATTCTAATCTATATGGGTGATTAAATATTTAGAATTTTATAATATTGATCTGGTTTGGGAATTTGTGTTCTTAAATAGGAAAAAATTTTAATAACCTCAATAATTTTTATATTTAACTGAGTGATATTCTCTATGTCTATCATTCTTAAATTATTGAACTTATTCTTGGTAGTAATATTACAAAGATATATTACATTATCTGTTTAATCATAATCAACTGATATGGAGATCAATATCTCACCCGCTTTTTCACATTCTGAAACTCATTAAACCTCATTAAGACATAGTTTTCAAATGATAATGTAAATGTAATTGGTATTTAATTCATTTCTCACATCAGTGTTAGTATTCCATGTATTTAGTGTAGTGTTTGGAATTTTTAAAGGATACATATCATTTATATTAACATTATAGACAAGGGTTTTCATATTTAGTGTCATGTACACCTTCTAGAAATAATATATTTCACCATATTTTTTTCGGGGATACTACCATAGATATAGTTTTCTTTTAGAAGTTGCATCAACCATTTTGGAGAAGATTTTAAGACATTATCCTTTTATTATGGAGAAATAAAACATAAATTCCCTTGATACCAACAATTGGTTGGTTATGAACTACACTAAGACTCAATAAGTAGTTAATTGAGTTACTGAAATTTTTTTGGATTATAAAACCACCCTTTTAATGTAAGATACATTATGATTTTTTATTAAAACATGATGATGTGAAAATAAATTATAAATAAATATATCAAACACCAAATATTTATAGTGGTTCAAGGAACACAAATACCATATTCTAATGTCGTAATTCTTAAGTAATTTATATTAATGTTTTTATTTAGTACTAGTCATTTTAAGAAGGAATTCTAGTCATTTGTATTGTCACTATGTGACAAAGTTAATGTAGTAGAAACATGGATGAAAAGAAAGAGATTTTTTATGACTATAAGATGGATTTAAAAAACCATCCTTCAATTTTTTTCAAGAAACGTAATAGATTAATACATTAACCTGATAATTAGAAAAATGAGAGGTAAATAAAATTGATATTAAAAATGTAGTAAAAAATTGGAAGATGCAACTCACAATTGTGAAAAGATATCTAGAAGAAAAAATATGAATGAAATATATCTCAAAGAGATTGTTTAAAATATATTAGGATTCAAATTTCAAGTAGAACTATATTAATGGGATCTTCTTCTCTTTTTTGTGTATAATAGAGCATCACATTTAGTGTTTCGATAGAGAGAGAGATAGATAGAGTTGAGAGTTAAAGTTATATTTTTGTTCATATTGTAATTCTCATCTTTTTTTTCTACCTTACATATTATAATTATAATACTATTACATGAAATAAATCTCTCTTAACATTGTAGTAACTAATATCACATAAAATTTATTCTTTTTTATTGAATTCAAAAATTCATTTTTATCAAAAATTACTCAACAAGTGGAATGATCATTATATTATTCTTGTTATTTTTTTTTCACTTAAAACATAAAATATGTTCAATTTTTTTAAAATGTAGCACAATTTAAAATTTAAATCAATTATTGGAGGCATTAAATTCCACATAAAGTATACAAAAATTAATAAATATGTACCTTGTAGAGCTACACATCCATTACTGGATCACTATGATGTCAAATTCTGTTTATTTGAATTTAAATATCCTAGTGGTTAAACATAGTAATTTATAACATAGAGGAATTAATCCATGTAGCAATTCTTCACATAAAAGATTTCTCTACATTGTAAAAATACATTGGGATTCCATATGCAGAAAATTTCATCACCATTACATTTCACTCTTATATCCATATTTTCTATAGCTGAATGAATAAAATAGTTATTTGGAACCACACAGAAAAATTTACCATGTATCCAACTCACATAACTAATTTTTCATCGTAGTTAATTGAAATAGCCATTTCATTAATGTATATATATTCTCATGTGAGTGATTTCCACATAGAATATTTAATGATAAATACTATTCATGTAGGGGTTTCATTCATATAGTTTATTGACATATATTATTGATCGATGTAATATAATATCCATATAACCAATTTACAAACAGAGAAAATTTTACATACTTAGTGAAATTTTTGAAAAATCATAAAGTGTTTCTAAATTAAAATAATATTGGATAAACTAAAGAATAAACCTATACAATAAACTTAAAATAAAAATCATTTGAATCATATGAATAGAATTTGAGACCATATAATCATAAAGAACACGAGACATGTTGGAAAAAATTTTATTAGTCCAAAGATAGTAAGTATTCATAGGATTATGGTATAGTAGTATAAAAGTTTTTAATTCATTGTATTGGATGTTAGAGTACTTTCAATTCTTGTCGAACATGATGTATTGTTTTTATGTTACAATGTCATGGCTTACTAAGATTATTTTTTATTGTGTATAAAATGATAAACTTTTATGATATACATCTCAAGAATATCAATATTTTTCTTCTCTATAGGTTATTTTAGGATAATACATATTTTCAATTAATTTTACAATATTTAAGTACTCAAGAGAGTGAACTAATATTTTTAAGGAAAACCCCTTTATTTCTTTTTTCGATCAAAAAATGATTTTACATCCATATCTATGTTTTCAAATAATAATTTAAAAAATGTTTTAATATGATTATATTATTTTTTTAAAGTAATATTTACACATGATTTACCTTTTAAAAATATTTAAATGTAATATCCCTATCATTTTTTGAATTCGGTACTTGTAGAATTCATTAGATAGGTGAATAAAATTTTTGTTTTAATATATATATCATGAATTTAATTTTTCAACATCATGACCATTCAATTATTTGAATATTTAATTTCATGTCTCCAAGGTCTTAATTAAAAAAATTTCCCTCATATTTGGGAAATTGTTAGATTTTTTATTATTAATTTCTTAGTGAAAGACATCATTTCCATTAGAAATTTTATAGTGATATTTTAATTGAATTTTCAAAAAATGATAACATAAATTGATGATACCTATGATTTAATGGGAATCTAATCCAATTATTTCATCTTTATTCTTCAAAAATATGGTTTAAAATTATGATTATGAAATGATGAAATGTTTATTTAACCCATTTTTCAACTAGTCATGCTATGATGAAATAGTAAAATGATTTGTAAACTCATTTCCTTTCTATGTGTTATGATATTTGGAATGTTTTATCATACATTCCTTGCAAAATTTATGATTTTTATTATGTTATGAGTGGTTCTATAATTATATATCACTCTAATGCATTGGGAAAAAACAGATATCTCTACAGATAATAAGGAATAGAATAGCGAGTGAGCTCCATTCAGTAAGGGACTCTATCTATTAGTATAGTATGGGTGGTTAACCATGACTAATGATATTATGGAATGATAGGTGATCCCAATACATTACTATATATTTAGAGTTTTTCTTTTACTTCAGGAGGGATTCTAAATACCTTTTTGTATTCCATAAACTTAGTTTTTATGAGAATGTTATTCTATCATGGATTTTATAATTCAATTCATTTGTGATTAATATATTATGAAAAACCATTATTTATTTCATGACTCCAGATTATCAAATATGATATTAAGGTTATATTTTTGAAATAATATGATCATATTCTCAAATAATTATTGTCATTTTGTATTTTTTTGATCATTAGTATCTCCCTTGTTTACCCTTACTATGAATCAGAGAATGCGCTTTATTATGTTTCATTACTCAATGTTAAAATGAAATGTTTAAATTATGATATTTCAAAAAAGTGTTATTGTTATATAGTACTTAGTGGACAATGATAGATATATTTGGTTAACAAGTTGTTCATGTATCTGAGATTACAAATACAATAGGGAAATATAATTCTATCTTGTATTGTAATGTTGTGTATTGATTATTCATCTAATTAGACATGATATTTACGTATCAAAATGATGGTTCACAATAAATGGGGTTGTAATTTAAATCCATCTTACACTGATTCACCCCCACACAATATAGTATGAAATGTAGTAGGGAAAATAAACGGAGTCATATATAATGGCTAAATCTCCCTCAGTGGAATGAATCAATGAATTTAATATCAATGAGATTTGGATTATTAGGGGAATCAGTAATAATATTTTGATTAATTGAATATGATATATATTCTGATAATTCAATATAGATATTTCTATAGTTTTAAATCATAATATTTTACCTAAAATTTATACTGGTTATTTTTATGAAGAATACCAATGAGAAATTGATGATGATGCAAGAGGAATAAATGATTTGGTAGGAAAATTATCTAACTTAATCTATATTTATGTGACAATTTAAATACTAACTTTTCATGTGGGAAAATTAGATAAATATATATGAAGGGGATACAAATTTTTATTATTTCAAAGTGTAGGTTCTATGAAATAAGTACAATGACTCAATGATGCCCCTGAATGAACATGTTAATTAATTATTCAATATGGTCAATGTAGTTTTGGAATACATGAATGTTCTCGAAGAATCCCTGGATGATATAAGGATTATCCAACAAGTCCTAATAATTTTTTCATAGTAGTAAAATTTTAATATTTTTATACATAAGGGAAATGATCCCAATGAAAAGGAATTTGAAAAATTTCAAAGTACTCTGTGTAAATTGAATATTAAAAATTATGATAACGAGGTTATATAAATGGAGAAGTCTATAAAGGTGGTATTAATATCATTGAATAATATCACTAAGTAGGATGATCTAGGAGAATAATATGTTGATGAATTCTTATTATTTATTTCATTAAATCATTAAGGGGGAAAAGTTTGGTTTACATGAAAATTTCCATATGAATGTTATATATGTAGAATGATTGGAAACCTTATAGGAATGTTTCCTAACAAATTTTCTTAATATAGCATGGGTGATTATATTATGAGGAAGAAATCCTCAGGAAATTTAATAGGAATGAAAATTAATGTTCATATGTTATTCAGTAATTGGATTATTTATTCCTAAGATAATGATAATCATGAAAAAAGTGAGGAATATGGGATAATAGATAATAGAAATCATATATAAAATATTAATTTTTATATTGTTGTATATTCTTAGATAAGGTAAGGGAGAGACCAAGATGAAGGAGAAATAAAAGAAAGTGTTGATCTATAAGATAATTTAAAGCCCTATTTTGAGAAGATTTATGTTTGGAGAAACAAAGTAAATATGTTAAATAAAATAGTTCATAATGATAAAACCTACATTCAGTAGAAAGGATAGGATATGTTTGAGCTAATGATAAAAATATAATGGTGGAAATTTTCAAATCTATAAAAATTCCTAGAGGTTGTTGAGTACAAGAGCAATATTGAATAAATAACCATGGTTATGGATGTAATGAATCAAATAGTGAAAATAGTGAAATAATGACACAAACATATCAAATTTAATTATGATTAATAATTCTCATTTATGATGAAAATATACATATAAAGATCGTCTATAGACTATTGATGAAAAATCGGGAAAGTAAACCACACATGAGACATAGATAATGAGTGTGGAGAATAAAGGTCCAATAAAATAGGAAATATAATTTTAATACAATAAAATTATATATTTAAATAAAAATTCATTTAAAGGGATTTATTATAAATAAAAAAATAGTAATGTTTCTTGATATACCACAAGAACCCATTGAAAATTTGAAGGTTGATTTTGGCACAACATAGAATTATCACATTTTGAGAACCCTAAGGAAAACATATTATTTTGTAATGTAAAAATGGAAATAACCACATATGATGTGTTATTATTAGGTATATTAAGAAAATTACAGAAAAAATCAATAATAAATATGTACTCAATGGTGTAATTGTAAAAGAGGAATATATGCATAATTAAATATTATAATCATTATATTGATTTGGTCCATTTAGGGTGTGCTAGTTAGGGACATGTTTAATGATAATCCCCATCAAAAATAATGTTGGATTTTCTAATAAAGACCCAATTACTGAAAACATAGTAGATTAATGAATAATCTAGCGATATGGGGAAGGAAATTTTATTTTTATATTTATAAGTTGGTTTTGGCCAATTAGACTCTTAATAGGATCTTACAAGTCAACCAAAAGTAGGTACATAAAAAATACATGTACTAAAAATAATATTAATAATTTAGTGTAGAATATATTGATTTCATATAGATTATTTGATCAACATTGTGTTCAAAAAATTAAGAGTAGAAGCACATCCCATAAGTTGGGGAAAATATTATTATCACAGATTTCTAGAATGTTAAGGAATAACATTCCATGTTTTATAATGATAATGGTTTGAAGATTATAGACTTTTAGAATTAAAAATTTGGTTGAGAAACATGAGGAAAACATGTGTATGATCCACTGAAGATGAAAATTATACTCAGATTAGTGAGAATCTACTATGTGACTTTTAGAATGAATTATAATTTACCAACAAGATGTGTATCATTAAGAAAAAATACAATATAATGGTGTTGATAATGAAGAACAAAAATTTGAATTTCTACCATGTGTGTATAGAAGAATATATATAATTTTTATCTAAGGAGGAATAAAATCGATTGTGGAATAAATGGAATAGAAATTTATACCCACCAACTCTTGAAAATATATTAAAATAAAACACAGACTGGGGTCCCTAGAATCTATAATGTTATCATAATAATGTGCATGATGTTGTCCAAAAATTAATTACCATTAAAAAAAATTAGGAAAAATAATATAAATAAATGAGATTGATTTAACTGAATCATATTGATGTGTGTGGACTTATCTCACAAACATTCATTAATTATAAGGGATAATAAATTAATGGTATTGATGATATTATTAGAATTTCATAAATAAAATTCATTATATAAAATTATTGGTATTTATTTAGGTAGCACACTATCAAAGGAAATTTGAAAATATGATCAAATATAGTATTCACAAATTTTAAACCAATAGGGGAATGGAGTTCACCAACAATCAAGTATCGGATTTTACTAACAAATATAGGATCTGGAACCTGGTATCTATAGTGATAAATCCTAAAAAATGGTGTTGTAAATAGGATAAATACCTTGATAAGAATCATGTTCTAAATAATTAATATTAAAAAATACCTATAAGAATGTTTTTGGATAGAAGATGTCTTAACATCATTCTATTTATATAATAGATATTTATTCCATCTAAAAGAAATAATGATGCCATATGTGTTGCAGTATGAAAAAAATATAGTTGTAGTACATTAAAATCCTCCAAATTAGTTGTTAAATTCTCAAGTATGAGGATCGTAGGGAGTTTATATACATTTGAGATGAATGTAAATTTCACTTCCACTATGGAAAATTAAAACAATAATAATGCTTTAATAAATTTTAAAATGGATTTTTAGAGGAATTATTTTAATGTAGTGGAAATTCATTAGTATTATCAATAAGTTAGTGAGTAGTTTCATGGGCATATCTATGTGTTTTCTAAAACGTTAAGGGGGGGGGGGGGATAATCACCTAGGTTAAAAATTGAAGGTGATTTAGTTGAGGAGGATGATAAATTCATACAAATATATATATATATATAATAAGAATTATAATAAATCAATTGATAGAAAAAATATCTTCTGTGATAAGAAAAAATATTACAGAAAAGGGGAATAAATTCTATTAGGAAATATATATCCTATCACAGGAAAAGAAAAAATGTTTTAATGAAGTTGTAAAATATGATAATCTGGTTTAGGGGATGAATAAAAAGCATGAAAAACTCGATAGGAATCATACACGGGATATTGAATCAATAATTGGAGAAAAAAAATTATTAAGACCAAATGGGTATTTAATATCAAGATAAATAAATAAAGGATGTTGATTTGAAAACAATAATGACTACTGTGAAAATGGTACTCATAAACTTATGGAACTGATGTTGATGAAAATTTTCAACTCATGGAAAGGTTAGAGATAATTCAATTACTCATAGCCATATTAGTGGTAAGGAAATTAAATGTTTTTTTATTAATTCCAAGAAACTATTTATTAGAGGAATTAAAAATGAGGAGGTCTAAATCAAACAACCAAATGGATTTCCTACCCAATAACATGAAATTAATACTTTTTGATTAAATAAGTGTATTTATTTGTTTCTATTAGAACCAAGAGAGTTGTAGTAAAAACATGATGAATACATGAAGATTATTGGTTTATATTATGGTGGTTTTTATTGAATAATTTATGTCAAAAATGAAAGTGGTCAAAGGATAATGGCGATGGTGTACATCAATGATGTAATTTTTCATTTATTGAATTCATTATAGTGAGAAAAAATTATTGTGTTCATGAAGATTTAGATTGAAATGTCAATGATTAGTGAAATGATGTATTTACTTGGTTTTTAGGTCATACAAGTCATATAAGGTAAATATATTTATCTATCTATATATTATAAGGAGTTTATGAGAAGACATTTAATAAAGGTATTCAATGATATCAAAACTCTGTTTGCAATCCAAATGAAATTTTAAAGGGATAATGATGGAAATGTGGTCAATTTCATTGAATATAGTATGTACAATGAGATTTTATTTTAATAAATAGTACCATGAACAAACATTGCATTTTCTGATTTTCATTAGGCACTAGTTCTATGTAGTTAATAAAAATACATATGATTTATGTAAAAAGATTACTATGATATATAAAAAGAACAAAGAATTTTTTCTTGTTGAATAATATATCATCAAAAAATGTTTTTTTGGATATAAAGATATTGATCTGACCAGTTTAGTAGATGATCGAATATCAACATCCAGAAGGGAAATCTATATTGGGATATTGTGTATTTCAGGTAACTAGAAGAAATAAAACCACATTTATTTGAGCTCAATAGAATCTAATTATGTATTTGTGACTAAATATTCTATACAAATAATACTGATAATATAAAAACATGATCACATTGATTTTTATTTGATTTATATTATTTGAATCAATTATGAACATTATAGTTCTACAATTCTTGGAAAAAAACATTTACATCACTCAAAGGATAATGAAAATTGAAACAAACCATCACTTTTTATAGGAAAAATGGAACATAGGTTGGTGAGACTAGAGTTTTCTCAAACTAAAAATCACATTATTAAAATAAAATTTATGGAACTACATAAGGAATAAATTATATGTCCCTAGGTTTATTTTAGATTCCAGTAAAATACTTGTATATAGACAGTGTAGATGAGAGATTCCAACTCTCAATGTAATGGTGTGATATTTTAAATGTTATTATTTATGTACATTTCCCTATATCAGACCATAAAAGAGTAATCATTGTGTTTACTGAAAAAGTGGTAGAATTATTTTCATTTAATGAGAAATTTTTTAATAATTCTCTACAACAACCGCAGCCCATAGCGGTGTTTTTTCCCATTTAGCGGCGGTTTAAATCGCCGCTAAATGGGTTGGCGGCGGTTTACAAAAAACGCCGCTAAACTTGGTGTCGGCAATCTTTTAGCGGCGGTTTTTTCTATTTTGCGGCGGTTTAAAAAATGTGTCGTAGATGCCTCATTTCCTGGCGGTTTCTCTCCATTTAGAGGCGGTTTTATGGGTTTGCCACATTTTTTTATTAACGGTAGTTTTAACCGCCGCAAAATTATGCCATTTGATGCGCCTATTTTGCGGCGGTAAAACCCGCCGCTAAATATAAATGTAATATATTTAGCGGCGGTTTTATCCGCCGCTAAATGCTGCCCAGCAAGGCATTTAGCGACGGTTTTAATCGCCGCTAAATGCTACCAAGTATGGCATTAGCGGCGGTTTTAACCGCCGCTAAATTCTGAACTGGAAAAATAAATAATTTTGGTTCTACTGCACCACTGCCCTGAAAAATAAATCAAACCAGAATATAGAGATCACCTAGGTTTCATGGGGATCTCGACCCCCTTCATGGTAGTGTAGGATAGCAGTATAATAAATAGAGAAACAACATACAATAATTAAATCAACAATAAATGAAAGACAAACCATTGGATGAATAATATAAACTAAATATAAAAGGCCAATGACAATTTACAACCATGAATTCATGTCCAGATTAAGATAAAAAACTAAAAAATAGTATACATATAGAAGGTAGCATGATACACATATCACAACCTGAACCACAATTCCTTCCTCTATGAAATCTCGTGTTTACCACAAGCACATTCACATAAGCCCATACCTGACTTTTAATGAAATTTCTTATCATTCCATCACCTAACCATTTAATACATTGTTCCCCAGCATGAACAAGGGTGGAACCTAGATCCATCCCACTATAATCATTACCCTTTAAACATCACCTTTGAGTCCGATGATAAGTTTTTGATAAAATAAGATCATCAAGATAGAGTCCAAGTAATAATCCCTAGGTAGTCCATACTCCAAGTTTACAAGTGAGATATTGGTAAAAGACCAAAACATCCACATAAGATCATTGACTGAGCCTAGAATGACATTCATCTAGTGATCAAGTCAAATAAAACAGTTGGTGTCCAAAAGTTTGTCCAAGGAATTCCTATACAGGAACTCAGGTATCACACAAGAACTAACCATGCCTCAATAAAAACCATGCATCCCGCATGAAACATTGATAAAACCTATTTATTAAAAATTAATAACACTTGATAGCTTTAGCTCGCTATATAACCGATGCTCTCTTAGTGCATCATGGATGACGTAATGATAGGGGACATGCTCGTTGCTAAGCAAGAGTACACTAAGAGAGTATAAATATTATCAGAAGATTGGAGACACTTCCTTCACCTCTACGACACTTCCATCACTTCTACTACCTAGAAGGACATTTTTACTATATCTGACACGATGTTTCCCAAATTAGGAGTGTCCAAGTCATGAAAAGAAGAGATAGACCAACTGATCATAAGAGAACTAGGTTAGATTCACCTTAATCGCACATGTGACACTTATCTGATTTACACTCACAAACTCCATAACATTTGTCATAAAATGTGAAACAAACCCGACCAGCGTGTCAGAACACCCAATCCATTTATGAATCGAGCTTACACAATGGGGATACCTGAATGCTACTATATAGTATAAATGGTATTAATATGGGTTACATATATGGAAATGTTTGGTGGAAACTATGTGCCATAAATGTTATATATACAAACCAACCGTTATCATACTTGTTCAACACATCAACAATACTACTACTCATCATCTGATGCTGCATCGTCACCCTCTCCACCTTCATCTCCACCACCTGCTGCCACCTATAAGAACATTATATTGAAAATTAAATATTTTTTCATATTTATAATAAAACATAAAACCAATAAAAGTTATAAAACTAAATGATTTTGATTTTTTTGTGATTTACCTGCTCACCACTACCTGATGCACTACCACCAGGGGAATATCTTCTCATATACTGACGTATTTCAAGCAACTCTTTTTGCAAACCAGATATCTGATCCCCTACTGGTGAACTGTGTTTCGTAGAGAAGACATCTCCCTCTGAGCCTCATCTGGTATGAAATGACTATAAGTAGGAGTAGATGTAGTCGAAATCCCTGATGCCATGCGAAAGAACACAGATGGTACAGGTCCCAAACCCATCCCACGCACTCTACCAGGATGCTCCTTCCCAAGGACTTTACCAACTGGGTCATCCTGGGAGACTGAGTAGGATTGCCCAGGATTGGCATCCCATATTTCTTTAATTTTTACCTATAAATAAAATATCAATATATATTAACATAGTAAAAACTGATAATAAGTTATTATAATAAATAATTGACTTCATACCCCAACTTCTCTGGCAGGTTCATTAACAAAACTTCCATCTGTTTTTTTATGAACATCCAGCCACAGTTCTGTTCGGGATGCGTCATGCCCTAAACTATGTGACTGCATTAAACAAATATAAATCAACAATTAAATATGTTAAATAGATAATATTATCTTATAAATATTTAAACTAATTAAAAGATTTCCAATGACATTCGGCTTCTTGAAAAGATTTTTGAACCCACACTGTGCGGGATGACCTGCTTTGCCCGGTTTGAAGAATTTTTTCTTGAGAGATCCTGAAATAAATAAAATTCAATTTAACAGTATTGTATTCAATGTCTATCTCCGCTTCATGTACATGTATAAATGTAAAATGAGGATAATATAATAATATATATTTCAATACCATACGCTTCTCATCACGATGTCTATCGACAAAAACCTTCCATTGTTCTTTCGGTACCCCACTGGGTATCTTCTCATACATCTGCTGCAAGGTCAACGAAGTATTGTTGACATCACACCACAACCTCCATTTTAAATCGTTCCGTTTTTTTCCAAGATTTTTCAATGTCCACTTCCGTGCTATCACATCAGCAACGGTAAAGTGGAAGAACATCTGTATACAGAAATTCATTTTAAATATATTAGTAACATGACATTCAATTAAACCATAAAGTAATAAAATTACCTTTATCTGAGAATCATAAACTTTATTTTTCCAGTTTGGAGGCATATGCCTCCAATCATCATATGAAATAGGCAGGGAAATGGGCTCCGCTGCCAGCTGACCTATAATCTGACCAAGTAAACCTGCAGTGTCATCCGTCGGGACCCCATAAGAATCAAATGGCACCACTATCTTCTCTCCATGCATATTCCAAACATCATAACTTTTTATGTGTTTTCCACGGTTGCATTGTTTTCATATGCAATGATAAAAAAATTACTATAAACAAAATGCAATAAATTTATTTAATTAAAATTTGTATCTATGACTGTGACCCTCCAGAATGTCCGTGATGAACTGGAAGGGGCGTGTCGCTGCCCCACTGCTGAGGCTCTTGTAGGGGGAGGCGATGAATCATCCTCTAATGAGGCATCCACTGATGGTGTCAGAGATGGTGCAGGGGGAGATGATGCAGGGATGTAGGCAGCTGCTGCCTCAAATTTCGTGGGGACAGACGGATCATCATCTATCGCAGAAGTAGAAGGAATGGTATACCGCTTCTTCCATGGCATTCCTATCATTTAATCAAATAAAATTATGTTCAGAATATATATTTCAAAAAATTTATGCAGAAAAAAAATTAAAAATGATAATAGATGCCCAGTACTAACAAACAAAAAATATATAACAATGATAATGAATGACTACAGAAATAAAACAAGTGGTTGCTGAATGAATAAATAATTGTACATACAATCATTTTCCCCTTCAATCATGTCGGTTTCCTGCTCCATTGCTTCATCCACTTCATTCATCCTTGCAAGACTAATATTTTCAATATCATGATAGACGAATAATTCTGCTTCCTGTTGTTGATGAAATTCAATTGCAGAGGTCAAATCTTTCACTTCATCACCCATATCATACAAATATCTTTGTATTACGTGAGTAACTACACTCCATCCTTCATCCACAACATCTTTCACATAATATACCATTTTTTCCTGTGATGCTAAGATATATGGATCATGCAGTTCACGATCACCAACATCCATCAAGCGAGAGAAGATTATAGAAGTAAATTGCAAGGAATCTCATTTAACACCTCTGATAATATCGACCCATTTGCATTTGAATAAAACAACAGAAAAATGCCCGTGGTAGTTTAATTCAATAATATCATGCAGCTTTCCAAAGTATTCCACTTCAGAAAATGTAAATATACCACTATTCTTTGTTTTCAAACCCACTTCTCGATCGACTGTACGAAATCTAAAACAATTCACATTATAAGCGCTGAACTTTATAACTTGTTTTATAGGACCTCTAGCAAGAAACATGAAATATTCTAACAAGTCTGCTCGAGTATCAGTATTCATGATCTAAAAAAAAATAGATTTTCAAATTTTATGTGTCAAACTAATATTCATATTTATTGCAATATTTATAAACTTACACGTCGTGAAAACCATTCTACCAGCTATTTATTCACAGCTTTCAATATATCTTTTTCATTTCGTGTTCGGCCTCTCATTCGTTTCTTTTTTTGTATGCTCAACTCTTCAATAAATGGATCTGCAATTTCACTATTCAGCATCACATATCTATGTTCCTGTAATAATTCCAATTCTGTTAGGGTCGCGTATGAGGTCCTCCCAACTGATCGGCCAATAGCAGGAAATATTTTTGATTTCTGATGCATTTGAGAATGAGTTGTTGTGTCATCAACATGTGCAACTCGATTAAATATTGTCTCAATATCAGCCAAATATCTGGAACAAAAGGTGAGACACTCCTCGTCCAAATAGCCTTCAGCAATAGAGCCTTCTGGTTGAGCATTATTTCTCACGTATGCTTTCAAATTCCCAAGATATCTGTGAAAAAAAATAAAAATATTATGAATTTATTTAAATGCCAAAAATTGTTTACTTAACTGGAAACATATAAATAAAATACCTCTCAATTGGATACATCCATCGATAATGAACGGGGCCTCCTAATTTAGCTTCGTCAACCAAATGCACAGTTAAATGCATCATGACAGTAAAAAAAGATGGAGGAAAGATCATCTCCATTGCACAAAGGGTCAATACAAACCTCTCCTGTAGGTTGTCAAGCTGAAATGGATGTACAGCTTTCTCACATAATTGCCTGATAAATGTGCAGAATTGGAGTACAACAGCAGTAACTTTTTCAGGTAATAATGTACGCAATGCCAATGGTAGTAACTATTGTAACAAAATATGAGAATCGTGACTTTTCAATCCATATAACATACGATTCTTCAAGTCAACACCCCATGAGATGTTACTCGAATACCCATTAGATACCTTCACATTCTTTAAAATTTGAAGGAAGGTATCTTTATCCCTATTTTTCATTGAAAAAATCGCTGGAGCATACTTTTCATTCTCATCTGGCCAGAGATCACGTTTTATGTTCATTACTTGTAAGTCTTTGCGAGCATTGAGATGATCCTTCGACTTTCCATGCTCATTAAGTAATGTGAAAATCAAATTATCACATACATTCTTCTCAATATGCATCACATCAATATTGTGGCACAAAGAATTAAATTCCCAATATGGAAGTTTGAAGAATATACTTTTTTTCTTCCATTGTTGAGTTCTGATTTCACTTGACGATGCACTTCGCACTCGTTTTCCGCTATCATTCAAATGATGAACCTTCCCAAATTTTGTTTTAACATTTTCAAGCTGTGTCAATATTTCAAAACCGGTTAACAACTTTGGAGGTGGTCAACGATCAATGGAACCATTAAATTTTGATTTGTTCAGCTGAAATCTATGAGATGCATCAAGAAATCTTCGATGGCACAAGAAGCACCATTTTCTACTGTGAGGTAGCCGTTTGGGCTCGAAATCAAAGTTACAAATGGGACAAGCCAAACCCGTATAAGTGTTCCAACCAGATAAATTGCCAAGCTCAGGGAAGTCACTAATTGTCCACATTAAAGCAGCATGCATTTTGAACATTGTTTTAGAAGAAACATCAAATGTCTCAACACCGTTGCTCCATAACTCCTGCAATTCTTCAATCAAATGCTGCAGGTATACATCAATATCATTTCCAGGAATTTTTTCCCAGGAATAATCATAGAAATGATAAAAGTTGTTTGTTTCATACACATCCACGGAGGCAGATTATAAGGGATCAAAACAACTGGCAAAATGCTATAACTCGTACACAAAGTCCCAAATGGGTTGAATCCATTGGCATCCAATCCCAATCGAACATTCCTAGAATCAGCTAAGAAATCGGGATGTAATGAATCAAATGTCTTCCACGATTGGGAATCTCGTGGATGTCTCATTAACCCATCATTTTTATTATCTACAGCATGCCATTTCATGTATTCGGCGGTTTTTGATGACATGAATAATCATTGCAATCGTGGCTTCAAAGGAAAGTAACGCAAAACTTTTATAGGTGTGTTCCTTTTCTTCTTCTCCATGAAATTATGTTCAGTCATACTTCCAACATTACCCTTTTTCTGCCATCTAGAAGAAGAACATTTCTTACAATTATGTCTACATGAATCCTCTCCCCAGTAAAGCTTACAATCATTGGGACACGCATGCATTTTTGTATAATTCAGACCATGCTTGTTTACAACTTTTTTCATCTCATAAAATGACTCTGAGATTTTTTGCTTCAGGAAATGCATCACGAATCAATTCCAATAACATAGACATTTCCTTATTTGTAATTCCACAAAGACATTTGATATGGTACAACTTCAGCAGAAATGAAATCTTTGAATATTTCAAACACCCACTATACAACTCTTGATTTCCATCATCAACTAAATCATGAAACGCATTTTCCTCACTGAAGTTTTCCATTACATTTGGCTCCATAGAATCAAGAGGAGGATCCAATGATATGTTACAATCTTGATCTGCTTGTGTTACAGTCTAAAAAATATCACTTGTCACGTTGAAATTTGTAGCATCATCTTCTGGTTGTTTTGATATGTTTTGATGCTCATAGTGGTGTCTTGCAGTGCCGAATGCATCATTTATGAAGTTTTGCATTTCATTTTCCATTTGCGACAAACTTGGGACCTCATTCTGTGGATTAACAACAGTCCTCAATCTTTCTGTATTGTTTGATTCTCCATGACAAATCCAACACAAATATTGATCAGGGAATTGCTTCAGTATTAAATGTTCATAAACTTCATCCCTCTTCAACCATGTTCTAAATTTATATTTAGGACATGGACATCTTATTCTCCCTTCAACGGATAGATTAGAAATTTCAAAACCTAAAAACTCATTCAAACCCTTAACATATTGAGGTGTGTTCCTTGATAATGTGATCCAGCTTTTATCCATGTATATCACAATGTGCCTACACAAAAATATACGATAGTGTATGATTACATAAACATAATATAATAAAGATGAACCATTGATCATAAAGTATGCATAATATAATAAAGATGATTCATTGATCACATTTACAACTAGAGACCAACAGAACAAGTCTGGTCCATAGGAGACAGCGTCAACACCTCATTGAGGAGCAATAATAATATCGGGCTACACACTTATCATAACACTATCGATCACACATTTATGTTGCCTTAAACAACACCCCATTGATGTGTGATCGAAATTGATCATAATGCATTTTAAACCTGAGACATTATGTGATTGTTTAGGCTTGACCTTAGATGTCCTCCAAGAGGAATGATGTTTCTCAATGGTTTTATACACAACCAACTATATAGAGGGCCACTATGTTCACTTTATTCATCGAAGTGTCACCTCTCTAGGTTTGAGTATTACAAGTCGGACATTTATAATCATGTCTTCAAACATCGACATATAAAGAACCAGTTTTTTATTCAAGGGTTGTCTTAGACATTGAAACATTATTAATCTCATTTATAAGAATTTTATTTTAATAAAAAAATTTAATTTTTTAAAAGGGTTGGATCACTATAGTGGTGAGAATGTAAAACACATACATACATCAAATTCATAAACACATGGGAAATGCAGAACGACTACTCACATCAATTCTATTTTTTCACTTTTTAAGAACAACCCTATAACTCTTGTCTATGATTTTTTAAATCTGAAATCATATCTTTAGTACCTATCTCAAGGCACAACACCAAATAAATAATTATATACAATTTATAGTTAATTATATAATTTTATTATAAAAATTATAATTTATTTCAATTAAATCCAACAAGGAATAATTGCCTAAAAATCACCAGCTGACCTCATCACACCTATATAATAACCAGCCACTTATGTATTGTTTGTGGTGAACTCCATCCTTTATCCCAAAAAAATTACCTATGAAGTTGAACCAAGTCAATCAACAAATTAACTTAACTTAATCTAATTTTAATTAAAACTATTTAAAAATTATAAATGGTGATGTACCTCTAACCCAATGACATGTTACAGCATGAGATAATAATGTTGGGACATCTCATATCAGTTTTGAGAAAAATAATTATCAGATCAGATGATTTATACAATGATCCAGTTTAAATAATCTCCAAAATCTAACCAAAAAATCCAAAAATAAATGAAGAACAATGTAAAGGTAACATCAAATGTAGTCATACATAATGGAAATAATACTACATGTTTGACCCCAACCATGGCCATGAATGATGTTGTAGAGGAATTTATCCAAGGTTGATGCAAGTAGTTTACAATCAAATGATGTCTTATTTGACATTAGAATCACCTTTTTGATGTGTTGGTTACATATACTTCTTCCTAACCATATAATTTATTCCCCTTCCCCTTCTCTATCTATCTGCCTCTCCCAAAAACAATGTCTACATCATAGGAATATATGTTCGTTTTTTGAAATATTTAAGTCATGTAGTTGTTGATAAGGTGGCATGTATATTTGTCATAATTGAAATAATTTTTTAGATATTTCATTATTTTGATTACCCATGTGTTTTTATTTCCTATTATGTTTTTTTGAGACTCGACGCAGTAATGAACTACTCACGGTGGAAGACTAGGCCACCAAAACCCAATTCTTTCCACCATAGGCCATTTTTTAAAGATAAGTGACGAGAATGAATAATTATAATGGTAGGCCTCTTCATAATGTACATGTAGGCATGAACCCAACCATATATATGAATATGTTCATAATAATAAAAATAAGAGAAAATAAACTAAATATTTACATTCTATCATGTTATTTACTTTAGAGAATAAAAAATAGTACAATAGGTAATATGAAAATAAATGGAAAAAATATACACCTAATAGGGAAATATTACATATCCTGAAAATAATATGAAACGAATGAATTATAGAGAGATCGACTATTGATCTATAATCACTGACCACCATGTAAGGTCAAATTAACCCAATTATCCCTTTTCCCAACATAATACACAACTAATTTGTACATTATCTATATATACATGACATGTGTGGGAATAACTCAATTAGGTTTGAGCACATATATACCCAACCTTCCGCATCCAAACCCGATATAGGAGGAATAGAATACATGTTAATATTACACATCTGATCCTAAAGATTGACAAAAAACTAACCCAACAATAAATAGATACGTTCTTCAATGAAAACCGAAAAGGAGAGAAAGGTTATATCTATCTCAAATACCAGTCCCAAATAATGGTTTCACAACTTCTCAAATGAAATATCATCAATGCCTAGTATCATGCTAATTTGTTCAGGGAATTATTGAGGAGGACCAACACCTCATCAATTTTCTATAATCTACTATATTTTGGAAAGAGTAGATGTAGGCCATATTTTTCCATCTTGAGGCTCCCCTTGAGAGGTGGGTGAATCTTTTTTCTTATAATATTTCATAAAAAAGAAGGATTTTTGGATTTTTGGTCTTTGAAGACCAAAATATGGATATTTCCTTTACATAATTTAAAAAAAAACTAGCATCAACCCCCATGTGATTGCATGTGATATAATAACCACCCTTGTCGATGGAACTTCTTAAAAACTGAATAGAATTGAAAAAAATACTAGTAACCCAATTAGATGTCATGAACTGCTACTAAAAATAACCCTTGATCACACTATAGGTCTTCATAAAGATGCCTCTTTCCTCAATCCTATCTTAAAATTAAACTATAGACGAACAAATAGCAACTCAAGGATAGTAGAAATATTGATATCAAAACCCACCTAATTCACAACATCCACAAAAACATGTAATCATATAAAGTTATAAAAGTTATCAGGACATTTTTTACAAGAAATTTTTAGACATTTATGAATGAAACCAATTCAATAAAACTACAAAACATTTACTGAAATGTAAAAATATGTATATAAAAGTTCATTAATCTTTGAATGATGTAAATCCAATAGAAATTAAAGTGCAATAAAAAGATCTAGAGAATGAAGAGGAACCACAAGGCTAAGATGTTGTCTATATTGACTCCCTTGTATTTCTCTTTCCAATGCAGTTTTTTGTGAATGTCAGCCCCAATTAAGACTCCTCTTCCATATTTTCATCAAAGACCATCATTAAATACCTTTATTTCCGCAACATAAACAATGTATAATCATTGTATAAAAATACACATAAAAGTTTTCATAAAAATTTCATATAGATAAGAAAAACAAAATTGAGAATCATAATAGTAAGACCTAGATTTTCCAAGGGCGCGGGGGGCGCGGGGGGCGCAGGGGTCGCCGGTGGTCATGTGGGTTGCCAGTGGTCGAGGGGGGCGCCGGGGGTGAGGGTTTCGCCGGAGAGTGCGGGGGTGAGGAGTCGCCGATAGCGCGGGGGGTAGGGAGTCGCCGGCAGCGCGGGGGGTGGGGAGTCGCCGGCAGTGCGGGGGGTGGGGAGTCACCGGCAGTGCGGGGGTGCAGAGTCGCGAGGGTTAGGTCGCGAAGGGGAAGGGGGAAAGGGTCGACGTCTGTGTAAAATAATTAGGGTTTCGCAACGGTTTATTAAAAACCACCACGAAACCTTCACCGAAAAAGGTTTAGCGGCGGTTTTGTGAACCGCCGCCACAAAACCGCCGCTAAACCATGTTTTTTTGTAGTGATTGGATAAATGAATATATGTGATTTTAAAATCAATAAAGGATTATATGGACCAGACCTCAAATGAAAAGAAGATATTGATTTTTATTCAAGACTTTTATTTTATTTACTTTGAGGACCTTTTCATGTTTAGAGATTTAGAGAATTATTCTATAAATCGTATATAAAAGACAATGTAAACCATTATTTTACTGAAAAATGAAATCCCAGGAAATATTTATCTTTACCTCAATATTATTCTGAGTGAATGAAATAAGCCATTTTCACTATAAAAACACAAAAAACACAAATTTATCTATAATAAACTATTTAAAACACATAGTAAGAAAATAAAACTCATTTAGGTGGATTAAATAATCATATTCCAAAAACCCTTTCAAAACCCTTTTAATTAGAATAACCATATATTTGACACTGAACATAGTAATTACCCAATGCATTAGAGTTATATAATAGAGTTCACCCTTCATATAAGTTATAGCATGCTCAAAAATGTGATATAATGGTTATTATCCATTTATATAAGCTATATCGAGCTCACCCATTTCCTTTGAGCTATAATAGGGCTCAACCCCTCATATAATCTATACAGAGCTCACTCATGAGCTATAATGGGAGAAAAACCTTCATATAAGATATATCGCGCACATCTATTTATTAAAATGATCATGTTCTACAACACTTATACTAAAATTCACCATAAACCCATTTGGGAAACTCATTTTCACCTATATGAAAAACACTCTTGAAAAAAGTACAATTTTATTTTAAATCCTCATTTTAGTACCAAAAAAAAATTTCATTGAAAACCCATTTCCAATATCAAAACACCTAAAAAGGGAAAGTGGGTATTTAATTTTTGAATAAATATCATCATTAGAAGTACTCTATATATAAAATTACTATTATCATGTTGTAAATTTCATTGTTTCTAAGACTGATTATAATAGAACACCCCTATTGTCATTTTCCAAATTGTTCAGTATTAAACATATAAAAATTTTAGTTTTTTAAACCCATTGAAATAAATAAAAGATAAATAAAATTTAAATTATAAATATATTAAATTCACTTATAGACATTAAAAAGTATTTTTAAAACATGGAAATATATGTAAAAGAGAGTTTGAGGGAAAACATTAAAGGATGAATTTTTAAAGGAGACGCCCCTTATGACCTGGGAAACACTTGAATAAAAATCACCATAAAATATTATCATTCAAAATATATTTAAATGTTATTAAAATACATAAATCTAGGATATGAAATTTAAAATGGGCAATAAATTTAAATTAAAATTGAATATAGGTGAATAACATTGAAAAAATCTTCAATAAAAGGTAATTTATGGAAAGTACCCTACCCTGAGTCCAATTTTCCATGTGGGTCGATATCATTATGAATAATAAACATTTTTTAATTATTAAATGTATTTATAACCATTTTTTAGTTTATAATTTCATAAATTTCACTCCTTAACATGTTATGTATAATTACCAAATCAATTTAGTTTGTGTTGGATATTTTGATAATGTTTGACTTATTTGTCAAAATAATCTTCATAGGTTTACTATGGTTGAAGAGGTTATCATTTACACATTTATAGAATAGTAAAAAGTATATACATATCATATTTATACATTATTTATAATTTTAAAATCATTCATGGAATACAATTATGAAATATAAACTAATGTTACATTCATGGAGACGATATGTTGTACATACCTGTGAGTAATGTTTCCATATTTCAATGATCATTATGGAAAGAAGGTATACAAAATTAATTTTTATATAATGATAACTATATCATAAATACCATAATATATAATTATATATAATTGTGATGAAAAATGGAATCACATTGCTTTAAGGAGGTGGTAGTGCACACGTCAATAAATGATGTAATTACATTTTAATTTAGTGAAAAGGTATGAAATAAAATTTTACATTATAATTAAATAATAAAAAATATGTCATTATATCATAATATTTCATTTATATCACATATATTCCTTATATTTTCCCTTATTACCTTCCATGTAACATGTTAGTGAAAATGTATCACATCGCTTCCTAAGGTGGTAGTCCACTGTACCATCGAATAAAGTTATCACATCCCTTATGTATTTGAATATAAAAGGTTTTATATGATATAATTAACCCATAAGAATAATAATGTTATAAATGTCACATATAATCTTTAGATCCATTATTATTTCAAAAAATGAGTGGTAGTCACGGGAAACCAAACACTATCTTTACATGAGGCGGTAGTCCGCCATACACATGAATAATGATTTTGTAACCAATTTGATTAAATTTTGAGTGGGTTTATATCATAAAAGTAACATAAAAACTCAATATATTTCATATTTTATGGTTTTTATATAATCATGTTATAATAATAATTAATGTACTTGGGGAAAGAAATAAAATAAAGATGTTTGTTAAAGAACCATTCCTATTCTATAGGTATATTACTTTGGTTCTCACTAAACACTTACTAGGTAGGTTTTATACCAAATATATGGAATACATGATTCAGTCATGGAAATTTGGAATGATTTAGGTAGATTTTGGATTTTTCAAATGGCTTGATAGGTGTGGAGAATTGTGGAGAGTGAGAACCCTTCTGTAGTGAAGGAGTGAAATTATTGTATATAATCAAAATAATTCACTATTGGGAGGTTGGACACTCTTTATGTTGTTATAGAATATAAAAATAAAATATTAAATAGATATTATGTTCTATAAAAACTTATAACATACAATAAAACACATTTTTTGGGAAATTAATCTTCACTAAAGCGCATGTTACGTGCCAAAACACCCCTTTAACCTTAACTTCCCTAACAATGTTTTTACAATTTATTGGTAAATATGTTCATTATAAAAGATCAGGTTTTACATTAATTGAACATCTTTGATATTTATTAGCATTCAAAAGAAACTTTGAGTAGGTTATGGGTTTTAGTAATTTTAAATCATTTAATAATATATCAGTTATTATAAAATAACATTGATGTCAATTTTGAAATTATTTATATAATTCAAATTTAAAGATATCAAGATAATGATAGAATCTGATTATATTAATTTAACACATTTATTAAAAGATGTTCATATCTAAAATATAATTTTAAAAAAATCATTCAATTAACTTCACTTTTTTAATTTCATTTATTTCAGTTAATTTATTACTAAATAATAATTATGTTTGCATTTCTTTAGCATATTACACAACTAATTCCTCAATAAAAGTAAAAGATAAATTATAATCTTCATAAAAATTAATTTATAATTTAAAAGAATATATATAAAAAAATCAATAATATTTTCTCATATCCCAATAAAATATAGATTTTAATTCATGGATTATTCTTTTTTTTCCTTTTTTATTATTTAACTTCTTATATATATTAAATTCCTTGAATAGAATCATAATAACTCATATAAATAATGCCCTATATGATAAAGGTAAAAATATTTCTATCCATTGTGTGTTGTATAAATTGGGTTCTATTTTACACTTTATATTATATGGTTACGTACAAAATAAACATCTTTTTACAGTAATCACAATAATTTGATTTTTCCATTTTCACTCATCAAAATTGTTAAAAAATAATTTTAATTCATTAGATAATATAAAAAAAATTCTAAATCATTATGTTTTATCAAATTTTCCAAATTAAATTCATTTTAGTTTCATAATTTAATTTTAAATTAATCCTTTAGATGATACAAAAAGACATGTTTTTAATGTGGAAAATGGAAAAAGGTCACAAATTTTTTTAAATTAAAATTAATTAATAAAATGATTAAAATGAAATATATTTGATTAATTTATGTAAAATTGAAATATAATAAATTTAGAACAAATTTAATATATAATTCAACATTATTATTTATTTATATAAAATTTAAGTTTTCAACTAAAATTCCGTATGTTAACTATTCATAACAAATTGATCCATCTCAGAAAAATACCAAATATTCAACCTAATATATTTTAAGTATTCTTATTTAAAAAATAAATTTAAATTTTCATTTAAATTTTAAAAAATATGTGAAAATTATTATTAAATTATTTTCTGCAAACATAATTAAAATAACTTTTCAAAAATAAATTGTTTTTCAGAATACATTTTTGTTCAATCAAATGATTCTAATTTTAGTTATAATAAATATATAACTTTTAAAAATGTGTAAAAAAATATTTTTTCACACTTTATTTAATAGTATTAATGACATTCATTCCAACATCTAGGAATTAACAATAATATTACATATTAATATTAATAGTATATTATAGTTCAGTAAAGCTTTGCCTTTCATGTAGTGAAATCTATCATATAGAAACATGTATATGCATTTAACAAAAGTTATTTCAGTGTTTCATATCATTCATGTTTTTTAAAATAATTTTTTTTCTTTAAAATATTAGGGTATTACAATAATGATTCTTTTCATGGCATATTCTTATGGGTCCTGTGTCATGACCCCCTACGACCTCCTATAATAGGCGAGGGGCTGGAGAGTAATGATGACTAAAAATATCACTATCATTCAAGGCTGTATAATAAAGTAAATTTACACATACAAATACATATCTAAGCCAAAAAAAATAATGAAATGTAAAAAAAATAAATAATCATTTATTCATACATATAAATCCTACAACTAGAGTATAACAACAAGAAAAATAAAATAAATATGTCCAAATACAATCCCACTAAAAAGAGTTTGAAACCATGCACATCCTAAAATTGAATATGGGGACTACTATCAAAATGTTGTAGGAAATATCCTTGGTCTTTATAGTCTCAGTAAACACTCTCTAGTACTGGGCCATCAAGGACTCTGTCCAATGGTCGACAGTCTACACAAGACACAAAATGTGTGGGAAGAGATAGTGTTGGATTTGTTAAAAAAATACTCATTAGGACACCCCAAAAATAAAAAATAAAACAATTTATAATAGTCAGATAGACATAGGTATATTTCTAAAACACATAAACAAGACTATCTATATATACTCAACAAATAAAAATATTCTAAGGGTAATTTCACAACCATAATGAAATACTATGATTCCATTACAGAAGTTCCATAATCAACTCATCTATTAGAACACTCCATGAGTCTGATAACATTGATCTTATCCAAAGAGATATGAATTCTAGATGAAGGGAACACCTATGTTCATGGGGGATACGAATAAAATAATCAAGAGTGACCCACTAATTAGAGGATCAGAGTTCACATATTGTTAGTCATGACGATATCAGGAACTTCTCCTAGTTAAAGAAGATAATTGGGGATCTCACTAAAAGCCTCATAGAAGGATTCCGTCAAATATATTGAGTTTTCATGCTAAAAGGATTATTTTACTATCTAAAGGAGGTGATTATATATCAACCTTTATAGAATTGAATATAGGGAAAAAACCCTTATTGAACGTTTACATGATAATGAGGAAAAGGGATCTAAGACAAAATTGATTTATTACACTACGTGTAGTAAGAGTACAGACTGTGTCCCATCAGCACCAGTTCCTTCCCATTTAAAATGGAACATCCCCATAGCTGTGTAAAAGTGAACAACATGATGTTTCCATAGTAAAAATTCACATTATTTAGTACACAACGTATCCCAGGTATTCCTAACCTGACCATGTCTGTGTAAGAGTACATGGAATTCCCAAGCCTTTGTAATTCAAGTCACATATATGTAATCTCTATGGTACACACAATTAGAAAAAAGAGGTGTCACACGTTGTGTGAGAGGGCCATATGTATTGTGATCCTTGAATTCCTCTAGAAATCCTAGATACTGATATAAGGTACCCACACAATGTTTAATCCTATATTACATACAGTGTGGATAACAATATTTCAGAAAACTAGGTTCTTCCTCACTTGTAAGCTCACGCCACCACCGCCTCGAATTCTAGCGTCAATATTTTTGAAAAAAATATATATTATTTAGTCGAGCCTCAATGTGGTTGTTCTCTAGAATTTATCCTTTGAAACCATTTTGGAAATTTATAATGAAGGTTCTGATCACTATTCTCGCACCCCACTCAAATTGAGGATCTCAAATCCATCCTGATCCATATTTCCTTAACACCATATCATTATCCTTGAACCATACTATGTACAAATCTATCAAATCTAATGTTTACACCAAGAAACATGTCCAAAATTATCGATTCCTATGTTAATGTAAAACAACATGCCAAATAAAGAATTCCCATGATGATTGTAGATTCTGTGGAGAAAATCACAATGATAAATCACGAGGAAAATTCTTTACTCAATGTTTATTTAAACGACTATTATAATTTATTAGATCAATGAATGGTGAGAGATAAAATCTAATCACAAACAATTTTTCCCAATTCTTTAATAAAACATACCCATTCTGCAATAGGCCATATATGTGGATCAATATGTTTATTTTTTAATCAATGTTCTTGATAGAAATATAAAATTGGGTAATTATACATATAAGCAACAAACTTTTCTTTATACGCTTCAATTACTGATGAATAACAATCCTCTTCATTTTTTATTATAGATATCTTCGAATCTAGTTGCACATCGATCGTTGATCTATGATCTGGTTAGTATACATATAAGGTAGATCCTCCAATGCTCTCCCCATGTGTTCTCTAATGGTTCTAGGGTTATGTAGATAACCATAAGGAATTGGATAAACTGTATACTTATAAGAATATTTTTGGTGCCACAAAAATGGATGAAATAAAATGATATAATTGAAAAAATAATTTATTTTAAGGCCGCAATGACATTTTGACAAATCTCATGTGAAAAAAATATATATGAATTGATTAGGGTAAAAAAATATTTTGAACACATCTGTGACCCTAAATTTATGATCCATGCCATCGTTTAGAAGATATTCAACATTATCAGGAAAACTATGAGTGCATGTGATTTAATATATTTAATATATTTCATACATTTATTCTGGGTGTACCAGGACACAGAATTAAAAACCATCTTTGTGCCTGGTTTTTAAAATAATCTATAAAATATTCAAAAATAATAAAGGGAAAATCCAAGTCATTTTAATTTTCCAAATTTTATTATTTACATAATGACAATCCAATATAAGGGTTATACCATAATGTGTTGGTATTGACTGTAAATACGAGCCTCCAACTCCTAGGTGCTCTCTTAAATAATCTCATATTATCTTTAAACAAACTCGAATGGAATTAATTTATATTGAAGGATATTATCATTTTGATCCTCAATATCTATTGGGTACTTTGCAGTGATATATCTATCCATGATATCCACCTCACCCTATTCTACAATGTGGGATTTTTCATGAATGTACATCCTCAATTATGACACATGGAATATATCATATACCTATTATAACTACAATGGTAGTGATAAGAAGTACGACACCTCACTAACTCTATGTAGTATCTTGAAATAGACAATGATTCTATGGGATATCATTCCACCATGACCGAATCTGCATAATTCATGTTGAGGGTAAACCCTTAAAAACACATGGTCTCCCTATTAAAAATCTAAATATAAGACCCCGGCCTTAAACCTTACTTAATCTTGAGTTATTACAAGATTACACATTGAGGATATTTTCGGGTTTAGAGTTTTAGAGAATTAGATCATAAAACTTGCATTAAATTCCACATATAAACAAAGTGGTTACATAAAGATAGTATTCTTCATTCCCATCAATGGAAACACATTTAAAATAAAACATGGATTATTTCTTGACACATCCTTGACTCTATCATCTTATCATATACCTTTCCCTTGACCTGTGAAAAACATTTCAAAAACTTGGGATGAGCATAAATACTCAGTATGGTTTATAAAAAAAACATGGAAAGGAAACATGAGTTCATATTTACATAAGAATGAAATCATACTTTACCCATAAAACATAGGCACTTTAACATACCTCATAAAATCATGAATAAATCATAGAAATCATAAGACATAAAGGTAACTTGAGGAATTCATAACATTCTTACATAGGGAGTAACCCTCTTGGTTATGTTTGGAATACCAATCACAGTATATTCCCTAAATCTCTTCGGAGAAACCTTAATATTTCACTCCTTCGCGTTACCCAATGCATTGGAGAGCTATATCGGGCTCACCCGCCCTTAGTTTATCACGGAACCACCCGTCTTCATAATAATGCCCAAGAACCATAACATAATCATATCACATAAAACATGCATAAAGGAAACATAACATTTACACATTTCAATCACAAGATATCAATACAACACAAAAAACATTGTGAAAACCATTTTCAATACCAAAATAAAAGAAAAGTAAAACATGGTATTTATTTTTCTTTTAAAAAGAAGGTATGGCTTATAGAGGAAGCCAAAACTCAAATAACGGTCACGACGGCGGAGAAGTCGTTGTCGCCGCATACGTACGACAAAAACATTCCCTTTTGTCGTTTAGTAAACTCTTCGTATAAAAAGATTCCTTTTGAATAAACGTAAAAGTCAAAGGGGTTTATACACCATATAAAAGAAAGTTGTGTATAAAATAAAATATGCCTCAAAGAAAGGAGATTGAGACGAAGTCCCATACCTCGTATCCGACTTGACCCGACCGTTCTTTAATCTCCTGAATAATAAACTTGAGTTAATCTCTACTTGATTAAGAATCATTTTCAAGTTCATTATTCCTTTTATACCATGTTATGAACATCATGTAATCATTTAAGTTAATAATGTTCATTTTGTTGGTATTTGTTTCTTAAGTCAAAAATAGACTTCTTACACTTACATGTTGTTAATTTGGTCATAGGTTCGTTATATCCAGAATGATATTAATGATTTTTATAACATATATATCATATATATTCATCATATACATGTATTTATAATATTACATCACATTTAGAGGTAATAAATGAAATGCACCGTTCATGGAGACGGTAAGCCGTACGTACGCATGAACGCTACTTCCATTTCTATTTCATATTTTCTGGAATGGAATCATAATGATATAAGAGTATATTATAATTCCAGTATAATAACATATATAATATCATTAACTTTATCCTTTACACATCCCACATATGGTATTAACGAATCAAATCACCTTCAGGGGGCAGTAGTCCCCACTTCCTAAAATGAAGATATCGTGTTTACCCATAATGGAAACCATAAAGGTATTCCAAAAATGAAAAAAAACAGAAGATTAATGAAAAAATAAACATATTATATATCATATATAAAAATAGTGACATCATAATGGCCACCTTTGAAGGTTTTAAATGAGTATTGAACAATCATCGTTTCGGGAGGCAGAATTTTTCCATCCACGGAAACCGTATGTTCTTTAACCATTTGATGTAGTTGTGTGAGAGTGTAGCTCAAATAAATATTATAACAACATCCTAGTATATTTAAGATACTGTTTTTGTTACAAAAGAAGTAAATAAAAAGATTTTAGGGGGTTGGAGAAGCAAAATAAAACAAATGAACATGAGAGAATGAATTACCTTTAAAAGTGTAACTCCTTTTGATTTGAGTCTAAAGGATTCCATTGAAAGGATTCTGCCCAAAGGTAATCCTCTAGGATGAGGAAAGGGATGTGGAGAGAGTAAATGGGCAGGTGTTGGCCGAGCCAAAGGCTTGAGGAGTGTGTGAAATGAGGTAGAGTTGGGGGCCTTTTATAAGAGGAGAGGAGGGGCACTTTTGGAAAGTAAAGAAATATTACTTTATTTGAAAATGTATTTCGGTTTTAAAAGGTCCCACATTGATATAATTCGTGGATAATGTAATAAGGGTTCGAAATCCACTCATCCAATTGGCTTTGGACATGTGTAGTTCATATATTTAACATTACCTTTCCATTTTATTTAAATCGTCAAATAATGATGTCATCGCTGCATCATTATTATGTCATAAATAATTTAATTTATATAATGTCTAAAAATTATAAAAAAAATACTATGATGTAGGAAATCGTTTTATCTTTTCAATGACTTTTTATAATCAAAATCCTTATCTTTATAAGCCCATGTAAATTTTTTTTTCGTAAAACATATTATGTTTGTGTCATTTTTACTTTTACATTAAATAAAAAGTTATTTTTGTCATTTCCCAACAAAAGTGGATCCATGGGGTCCCCAAGTTGACCCATGGCTTGTCTTGGTCGGACATGACACAACCAATAATGTTGGGACATGTGTCTAGGTCATTTCATATTATTAAAGCATTATTTATACCTTAAACTACCCTAATTACCACTAATCGCGATTAAGAACTTAATAAGTTACTATTCACCAAAAAATTATTATAATCTCATTGAACCAAATTTTAATTCTTAATGACAACCATGTATGTCAGATTTTTTAAATTCAAAACACAATGATGGAAAAATTTCATTTAAACGGAAAATCAGTCTTTATAAGTACCACTTAGTGGTTTCACTATTCATCAAAAATTAGAGTTTTTCAGAAAATTACCAAAAATTCACCCTAAGCTGTATTTGATATTCCGAATTCAAAAATGAAGTCTATTTTACAAAATTCAATACATATAAGTCAAATTAATTAATTTAATAATTAATTTCCGCTGCCAGAGCAAATAGCGTGTTTTTACAAAACAATAAGTATCAAAAGATTGACACCAGTTTAAGTCTAATTTCAAAGTGAAATTGATTCCAATGACCACCATTGGATAAAATGGTAAAAATATATTCATATTAAACATTAAGACCAATTCAAAAGATAATCTAATCATATAAATAAACTAGATTAAAAAGCAGTTTTAATGTAAAATGCAGTATTTTTCACTATTCGTTAAAAAATGAACATTGTCAGAAAAATACCAAAAATTCACACAAAGTAAATTTTGATGTCTCAATCATAAAGAATAAGTTTATTTTGACAAACATAGTTTATAAAATTGTCAAAATATAGATTCAAAAATGGTTTGCCATCAAAAGGCAGTAAAACAATCTTGTAATAATATTAGTGTATTCCATGCATAAGATTGTATTTATTTTCATTTTAAGACTCTATAACACTATCTTAATCATTAATAGACATAGATAAAAATATCTATTATTCATTACTTATTTGGGATGTTACATCCTTCCCCCCTTTAGAAAATTGCGTCCCCGCAATTTATTTACTTATCGAATAAATGGGGGTACTTACCCCTCATTGCATTTTCAGATTCCCATGTTGCCTCTTCAAACATGTGGTTTTTCCACAAAACATTTACATAGTGAATCACCTTATTCCGTAACACTTGCTCCCTGTGGTCAATAATCTGGACCGGTTGTTCCTCATAACATAGGTTCTCTTCCAGATGAACTACCTCTGGACTCAAAACATGAGATGGATCTGACATATACTTTCTCAACATCGAAATGTGAAAAACATTGTGTACCTGAGATAAACTCGGAGGTAAAGCCACTCGGTATGCAACTGATCCAACTCTCTCCAGAATTTCGTATGGTCCAATGAACCTTGGACTCAACTTTCCATTCTTACCAAATCTCATCACACTTTTCCATGGAGAAACCTTGAGAAAAACATGATCACCTACCTCGAAAGATAGATCCTTCCTCCGGTTATCCGCATAACTCTTCTGCCTTCTCTGAGCTGTTCTCATGTGTTTCTGAACCAGCTGAACATTTTCTGCCATCTCTTCTACCAATTCTGGTCCCATCAACTTCCTTTCATCCACATCATCCCAGAAAGCTGGAGTTCGACACCGCTTCCCATATAATGCCTGAAATGGTGCCATCTGTATACTGGAATGAAAGCTGTTATTATAAGAAAACTCAACCAATGAAAGATGTTGGTCCCAACATCCCTGATAATCCATAGAACAAGCTCGTAGCATATCCTCCAATGTCTGAATTGTTCGTTCTGACTGCCCATCTGATTGAGGATGAAAAGCTGTACTAAAATTTAATTCAGTACCCAACGACTTCTGAAGGCCTTTACAAAAGATAGAAGTAAACCTGGGATCACGATCCGATACAATAGAGAGAGGAACTCCATGTAACCTGAATATCTCTTTAAGATACAAAAGGGAAAGTTGATCAAGAGAGAAAGTATCTCGTATAGCAAGGAAATGAGCAGATTTGGTCAAGCGATCAACAATAACCCAGATTGCATTATTACCTCGAGATGTCTTCGGTAATCCAACAACAAAGTCCATGGATATATTCTCCCATCTCCACTCTGGCACTGGTAAAGGCTTAAGCATCCCTTTCGGTAACTGTCGCTCTGCTTTAACCTGCTGACAAGTCAAACACTTCACAGTAAAATCAGAAATATCTCTTTTCATTCCATCCCACCAGTAATACTCCCGCAGATCTCTATACATCTTAGTACTGCCTGGATTACTGAAAACGGAGAACTATGAGCTTCACATAACAACTATCTCTTCAACTGTGAATCACAAGGCACACACAATCTCTTCCCAAATCTCAAAACACAATCATTATCAATGTTGAATTCAGGCAACTTACCTTTCTGAACCAGCTCTACCTTTTTCTGCAACTCACTGTCTTGCTTCTGTGCTTGCTTGATTCTATATGATAGAGAAGATCTCACTGATACCTGAAACAAAACAGAAGGACTTCCTTCACCAACAACTTCTATGCCAATGTTCGTCAAATCCTTAACCAAAGGATCACGTTCCAAATGCAACATTGTTAATGAAGCATTACTTTTTCGACTCAAAACATCAGCCACTTTATTTGCTTTTCCCGGATGGTAATGAACTGTACAATCATAATCCTTGATTAATTCTAGCCATCTCCTTTGTCTCATGTTTAACTCTTTCTGAGTGAATATATACTTTAAACTTTTGTGATCGGTATATATTTCACACTTTAATCCATACAAATGATGCCTCCAAATTTTTAAAGCAAAAACAACAGCAGCTAATTCCAAATCATGTGTAGGGTAATTTACCTCATGAGTTTTCAACTGTCGTGAAGCATAAGCAATTACCTGATCATTCTGCATTAGGACACAACCAAGTCCTTTCAATGAAGCATCATTGTATATAACAAACTCACCATTCCTGGAAGGTAGTGCCAAAACTAGAGCATTCACCAATCTTCTTTTCAATTCCTGAAAACAATCATCACATTCTTTTGTCCAGATAAACTTAACACCCTTCCGAGTTAGCTTAGTCATTGGACTAGATAACCGTGAAAAATTTCTAACAAACCTTCGGTAATAGCCCACCAAACCAAGGAAGCTACGAATCTCGGTTACATTTGTGGGTCTTGGCCATTCTTCCACAACTTTTGTTTTTGCAGGATCAACAGTTATTCCATCTTTAGAAACAATGTGACCAAGGAAGTAAATTTGTTGCAACCAAAACTCACACTTGCTGAATTTCCCATACAGTTTCTTTTCTTTTAAGGTTTGCAAGATAACCCTTAAATGTTTTTCATGCTCCCCTTTACTTTTAGAAAACACCAAAATATCATCAATGAAAACCACCACAAACTTATCCAAGAACTCATGGAAAATTATATTCATTAAGTCCATGAATACAGCAGGTGCATTGGTTAGCCCAAAAGGCATTACTACAAATTTATAATGGCCATATCTCGTACGGAATGCGGTCTTCAGAATATCTGCCTCCTTTACCTTCAGCTGATGGTACCCCGATCTCAAGTCAATCTTTGAAAAAAAAATGAGCTCCCTGGAGCTGATCAAACAAATCATCGATATGAGGCAAAGGATATTTGTTCTTAACAGTGATATTATTCAAGGCTCTATAATCAATGCAAAGTCTCATAGAACCATCTTTCTTTTTAACAAATAAAACAGGAGCACCCCATGGTGATGTGCTAGGTCTAATGAAACCTTTCTCTAATAAATCTTACAATTGCTCCTTCAACTCTAAAAGTTCAATTTGTGCCATTCGATTAGGGGGTTTTGAAATTGGATTAGCATCAGGAACTAAGTCAACAGTAAACTCAACTTCCCGATCTGGTATTATTCCAGGCAACTCATTAGGAAAAACATCAAGATACTCATTTACCACTGGCACATCATTAATCTGAACAGTTAATTTATTTTCAACGATGTGTGCAAGGTAACATTCATTTCCATCTTTTACAAGTTTCTCGGCCTCTTGATATGTTATCAAAAGTAAGGGTTCATTCTTGTAAACAAACTGAAAGTCTTTCTGAAAAGAAACTTCTTTAGCTCTACAGTCAATCTTAGCATGGTAAATAGAGAGCCAATCCATACCTAGGATAACATCAAACTCTACTAGAGGTAGAACAATAAGGTTTGTAAGTACGTTCTTTCCACAGATAAGGATAGGAAGATTCTTATAAATTCTTTTTGCCTCAACATTCCCCCCAGGTGTTTTTACCAAAATTTCAGGAGTCATTTCTTGAGATGGTATTCCCATTTTACTAGAAAAGGTTTCAGAGATGAAAGAATGTGTAGACCCCGAATCAAACAACACACTGGCATAATCTGAAAAAACAAACAAAGTACCTGATACAACTTCATTTGATGGCCCGACATCTGCTAAAGTAGTTGAAAATGATTTCACCACCCCTTTCTGCTTGTAGTCTAACTGCTTCCCATCACTCAAGCTCCTTGTCGGACACTCGTTTGCATAGTGACCCATCTCATTGCACATATAACATTTCACTAACTGTAAATCAAATTTGTTCTTACCTTCACCTTGATCCTTTTCAGTGCAATCACGAGCCTTATGTACCATCTTACCACATCGGTAGCACTTCCCAGAATTCAGAAGACATTCCCCAGCATGCCTTTTGCCACATTTATCACAAACTGGAAACTTAGTTCTCTTACCATCATACTTTTTTGAAGAATTATTACCTTTCTCCTGCCACCTCAGTCTCTTCTTCTGCTGGTTGTTATAGAACACTTGGTCATCGGCAAACTCCATTTACACCTTCTCAGCACATCGAACAAGCTTTTCATAACTTTTAAACTCTCGAGAAGCTAATGCACTTCGATATTTTGGCTTTAATCCTGAGTAAAAACGATTGATTTTACTATCAAGGTCCCGGATAAAATTTGGAGCATACCTTGCCAATCGAGTGAACCTTTCTTCCTAGGCAGCCACTGAGTCTTCCTCTTGCCTCAATTCCATGAATTGCTTCTCCATCCTATGTCAAAAAGCCTTAGGAAAATACCTCTCAAGAAACATACCTTTGAATTCATCCCAGTCAAGAGCATCAATCTCATCGGCGTCCCTGATATTTTTAACCATAGACCACCACTGATCTGCTTCACCCTCCAAACGGTAAATAGCAAGACTAACCTTTTGATTATCTGAACACCCCATGACATCAAAAATCTTCTCCAGTGCTTTAATCCACCCTTTAGCTAGCATAGGGTCAGATGATCCTCTGAATGATGGTGGATGTTGCCTCATGAAATGTTCCACCACTAACATGTTCCTCTGCGGTTGATCTGGCCGATCTCGTGCATGGATACCACCACCATTTATCGCTTGAGTCAACTGCGCCATTACTGCAACAAACTGTTCAGTTCCAATTCCGACCATTTCTGGATGCTGATTCGGAAGGTTATTTCCTTCTGTATGCCTTCCTAGCACTGCTTCCCTGTTTCCTCTGCGGAAAACCATTCTGAACAAACATGTCTTAGATGAAGCAACATGGTAATCTTTAAATTCTATATCATTTCAAAAAAAAATATTTGGATAATCATTTAATAGAATTCTAACTCCTAAAGTTATCTAAACCGACCTTTGATACCAACTATAAGGCCCCAGCCTTAAACCTTACTTAATCTTGAGTTATTACAAGATTACACATTGATGATCTTTTCGGGTTTAGAGTTTTAGAGAATTAGATCATAAAACATGCATTACATTCCACATATAAACAAAGTGGTTACATAAAGATAGTATTCTTCATTCCCATCAACGGGAACACATTTAAAATAAAACATGGATTATTTCTTGACACATCCTTGACTCTATCATCTTATCATGTACCTTTCCCTTGACCTGTGAAAAACATTTCAAAAACTTGGGATGAGCATAAAAACTCAGTATGGGTTATAAAAAAAACATGGAAAGGAAACATGAGTTCATATATACATAAGAATGAAATCATACATTACCCATAAAACATAGGCACTTTAACATAACTCATAAAATCATGAATAAATCATAGAAATAATAAGACATAAAGGTAACTTGAGGCATTCATAACATTCTTACGTAGGGAGTAACCCTCTTGCTTACGATTGGAATACCCATCACAGTATATTCCCTAAATCTCTTCGGAGAAACCTTAACGTTTCACTCCTTCGTGTTACCCAATGCATTGGAGAGCTATATCAGGCTCACCCGCCCTTAGTTTATCACGTAACCACCCGTCTTCATAATAATGCCCAAGAACCATAACATAATCGTATCACATAAAACATGCATAAAGAAAACAAAACATTTCCACATTTCAATCACAAGATATCAATACAACACAAAAAACATTGTGAAAACCATTCTCAATACCAAAATAAAAGAAAAGTAAAACATGGTATTTATTTTTCTTTTAAAAAGAAGGTATGGCTTGTAGAGGAAGCCGAAACTCAAATAACGGTCACGACGGCGGAGAAGTCGTTGTCGCCGCATACGTACGACAAAAACATTCCCTTTTGTCGTTTAGTAATCGCTTCGTATAAAAAGATTACTTTTGAATAAACGTAAAAGTCAAAGTGTTTTATACACTGTATAAAAGAGAGTTGTGTATAAAATAAAATATGCCTCAAAGAAAGGAGATTGAGACGAAGTCCCATACCTCGTATCCGACTTGACCCGACCATTCTTTAATCTCCTGAATAATAAACTTGAGTTAATCTCTACTTGCTTAAGAATCTTTTTCAAGTTCATTATTCCTTTTATACCATGTTATGAACATCATGTTATCATTTATGTTAATAATGTTCATTTTTTCGGTATTTGGTTCTTAAGTCAAAAATAAACTTCTTACACTTACATGTTGTTAATTTGGTCATAGGTTCGTTATATCCAGAATGATATTAATGATTTGGATAACATATATATCATATATATTCATCATATACATGTATTTATAATATTACATCTCATTTAGAGGTAAGAAATGAAATGCACCGTTCATGGAGACAGTAAGCCGTACGTACGCATGAACGCTACTTCCATTTCTATTTCATATTTTCTGGATTGGAATCATAATGATATAAGAGTATATTATAATTCCAGTATAATAACATATATAATATCATTAACTTTATCCTTTACACATCCCACATATGGTATTAACGAAACAAATCACTTTCAGGGGGCGGTAGTCCGCACTTCCTAAAATGAAGATATCGTGTTTACCCATAATGGAAACCATAAAGGTATGCCAAAAATGAAAAAAACATAAGCTTAAGGAAAACATAAACATATTATATATCATATATAAAAATAGTGACATCATAATGGCCACCTTTGAAGGTGTTAAATGAGTATTGAACAATCATCGTTTCGGGAGGCAGAATTTCGCCATCCACAGAAACCGTATGTTGTTTAACCATTTGATGTAGTTGTTTGAGAGTGTAGCTCAAATAAATATTATAAAAACATCCTAGTATATTGAAGATACTGATTTTGTTACAAAATAAGTAAATAAAAAGAGTTTATGGGGTTGGAGAAGCAAAATAAAACAAATGAACATGAGAGAATGAATTACCTTTAAAAGTGTAACTCCTTTTGATTTGAGCCTAAAGGCTTCCTTTGAAAGGATTCTGCCCAAAGGGAATCCTCTAGGATGAGGAGAGGGATGTGGAGAGAGTAAATGGGCAGGGTTTGGCCGAGCCAAAGGCTTGAGGAGTGTGTGAAATGAGGTAGAGGTGGGGGCCTTTTATAAGAGGAGAGGAGGGGCACTTTTGGAAAGTAAAGAAATATTACTTTATTTGAAAATGTATTTCGGTTTTAAAAGGTCCCAAATTGATATAATTCGTGGATAAGGTGATAAGGGTTCGAAATACACTCATCCAATTGGCTTTGGACATGTGTAGTTCATAGATTTTACATTACCTTTCCATTTTATTTAAATCGTCAAATAATGATGTCATCGCTGCATCATTATTATGTCATAAATAATTTAATTTATTTAATGTCTAAAAATTATAAAAAAATACTATGATGTAGGTAATATTTTTAGCTTTCCAATTAATATTTATAATCAAATTTCTGATCTTTATAAGCCCATGTAACAATTGTTTTCGTAAAACATATTATGTTTGTGTCATTTTTACTTTTACATTAAATAAAAAGTTATTTTTGTCATTTCCCAACAAAAGTGGATCCATGGGGTCCCCAAGTTATCCCATGGCTTGTATTGGTCGGCCATGACACAACCAATAAGGTTGGGACATGTTTCTAGGTCATTTCATATTATTAAAGCATTATTTATACCTTAAACTACCCTAATTACCAATAATCGCGATTAAGAACATAATAAGTTACTATTCACCAAAAAAATTATTATAATCTCATTGAACCACATTTTACTTCTTAATGACAACCATGTTTGTCGCATTTTTGAAATGCAAAACACAATGATGGCAAAATTTCATTTAAACGGAAAATCAGTCTTTATAAGTACCACTAAGTGGTTTCACTATTCATAAAAAATTGGAGTTTTTCAGAAAATTACCAAAAATTAACCCTAAGCTGTATTTGATATTCTGAATTCAAAAATGAAGTATATTTTACAAAATTCAATACATATAAGTCAAATTAATTAATTTAATAATTAATTCCCGCTGCCAGAGCAAATAGCGTGTTTTTACAGAACAATAAGTATCAAAAGATTGACACCAGTTTAAGACTAATTTCAAAGTGAAATTGATTCCAATGACCACCATTGGATAAAATGGTAAAAATATATTCATATTACACATTAAGACCAATTCAAAAGATAATCTAGTCATATAAATAAATTAGATTAAAAAGCAGTTTTAATGTAAAATGCAGTATTTTTCACTATTCATTAAAAAAATGAACATTGTCAGAAAAATAAAAAAAATTCACACAAAGTAAATTTTGATGTCCCAATCATAAAGAATAAGTTTCTTGTGACAAAAATAGTTTATAAAATTGTCAAAATATAGATTCAAAAATGGTTATCCATCAAAAGGCAGTAAAACAATCTTGGAAGAATATTAGTGTATTCAATGCATAAGATTGTATTTATTTTCATTTTAAGCCTCTATAACACTATCTTAATCATTAATAGACATAGATAAAAATATCTATTATTCATTACTTATTTGGGATGTTACACTAAAGGCCTCCATAATCAATTTTTATAAAACTTATGATTTATTTTTATAGTCCCCATTGACTCCTGGTTGATCTGCACCACCATTATAGTATTTTACACCAACTCTAAGATGATGAGTGTTGACTCTCATTGTTTAGTACAACAATGTGGTGACCTGCAAGGTCGTTCCTAGAAATCCCCATATGGTACAATTTCAATTATAGATTAGTATATATTGTGGTACTCGAACTCCACCAATGTTAGGTAATCCTACCACATACATCCAATGTTCAACATGCTAGCTCGCAACATGTCATCCAAAACATGAATATTCCACTCAATCTAGCCATCTATATGTTGGTGAAAACTACGATCAATCGTAACTAAGTCCCAAATTCATCCTCTAATATCTTATATAATGTAGATGTGAAGTGATCATGACATTATGAAATGATCATTGATGGAACACTATGGATTTAGATAATCTCACACACATTGATGAATATTATGCTCTCTACTAAACACTTCTATCAGATAGCTTGGAAGTTGTCTAACATGGTGAGTAAGTCTATGATAAAACAAATGGTTCCATTTCCATTAGATGTACATGGTATTAATATAAAAAATTACATGGATATCCCATTCCATTTCCACTCTATCACATCAAGGGGTTGAGAAAAAAATGTTGGATCTTTGTTCTCAACCACAACTAGCTTGAAAGTTTGACATTGAGTGGAAAACTCTACAATCCCCTTGATCATCCTTGGGAAACAATATATAATTTTCATGTCTTGGTATCTATTTTCCAATAGTTTATGTATCTCCAAAGAATATTTAAGAAAATCTATCAAAACCTCTTACTATAGCGTCACTGGTACCATTAGGATTTATCTGAAAATAATGGCATTCTATCCACCTTAAAAAAATATCAGGAGCATATCTAGTGAATATATGTTTATGTAGGGTCTCGTATTATATATCCCCAAAGTGTTCCTCACTAAATCTATGTTGAAACATAGGGGAAACAACTATCTTTTAGAAGTAATTTTCACCATCTCCATCCTCAAAGGAGAACTACAATGAGTCCAACTTATCTAATAGAACATTCAAAAAACATGAAAATGTTCTCATATTAAGAGAATCTGAAACAAAATTCCCCTTCATAAGAGTATATACAATATTGATGTCATAATCACAGAGGATCTCTATAAATCACATATATCTCATGTTAGGAGCCTTACGAGAAAAGATATACTTGAGAATCTTGTGGTCTAAATAGATGATGAACTGATCTCTCATCAGCTAGTATCACAAGATATTTAGCACAAAGAATACCAATACATACTCAATATCATGTGTAACATATTTCATCTAATATGTATCCACTATCATGGTTTATAGGAAATCACTATTCTTCTTTAGAAAATAACACAACCAAGTCTGTTCCGTAATTATTCATAGAACACCATGTAGTCACCACCTCATCTGGTAATCTCAGGATAGATGTTCTCATCAATCTATACCTCCACCTCTAAAAATTTTATTGGAAACTTTTCATCTGCACAAAAGGATACCTCATTGTGGTCAAATCATTCATATGTTATAATATTCTTGATAATTCTGGTTTGAATCTCTTATAGTATACCACCATCTAAATGAAGCTCTTTATATCAATCAAGATCTTGGGTGTCTCCCATGTTAACATTACGTCAACATTTTCTGATTCCACCAACACACCATCTACTAAGATAACATGTCCATAAATGTGGACCTATAATATCAATACGTTTCACCTTGAGAGATTCTTGTAAATTTGATTCTACAAAATCACTAATAACTACACGCAAATGTTTAATATTCTCCTACCTTGATTTTGAGTACACAAGGATATCATCAATTAATACTACCATAAAATGGTCTAAGAAATGATGAAATATCGAGTTCATGAGTACCATGAATACTAATTATGCATTCATCACATTCAAGGGAATATCTGAGTACTCATTATGATTGTAGAAACATTATAATGGAATCTTTGGTATATCCTTTTCCCATAATCACAACTGGTGATAGCCTAACAAGATGTCTACCTTTTAGAACCATCATTTATCTCTCAACTGAACAAATAGGTCATCAATCCCTGGTAATGGATACATTTCTTCATAGTTACCAGGGCCAATGTTGGTAGTCCACACATAACCTTATGATACCATCATACTTCTTGAAAAAACTGGGGCTGTCTAGGGGAACACATGGTATTGAAAACCATTCCTCTAAAAGTACACTAAATTCAGCCTCTAAAAAGAAATCATTTTGGGACCCATCAAATATTCTAGAGTAGTTATCAATTTCATCATAGGGTCTAGATCAATGAATAATTCTCTCTCTTGATGAGAGGTAGAACTTAAATATCCTCAGAGACGATGTCCTCATTTTTTCCATCATTACAGGGAACTAGAAACTCACAACATCCACTATACTAAAGGAAATTGTTAGCAAAAATGAGTAATATGAGTCACACTCTTATGCCTGAGTCCATCTTGCAATTCGTGGGATTCCATTTCACCAATAAATAAATACATAGACCCATCACTATGTTCAAACCACATCATCTTCCTAAAACACTCAAAATGGTCATGAATTGGGGATAACCAATCGATAATTAAGATAAGGAAATAAGGTATTATTGTTGTAACGCCCCGACCCCAGCTACCCAGAGTCGGTGCATTACTTCGTAACATTGGCATGATCATAAGAAAGATCAAATATCGAAAGACCGATTGGTTTAGTAGCCTTGGAAAATGCCAGATATATTCATATGTTTTACATTACATTATAAAATGAAAAACTACTACAAAAACATAATGTCTCAATAGACCACACTATTATCCCCTCATAAAATCCCTGCAGGTCATTCATAACTTACTTCTTCACATCCTGGGAAAAATAAAACATAGAAAAGGGGTGAGCTCAAATGCCCAGTAAGGATAACAATATAGCAGAAACTTTCATAAATAAGAATAAACATTTAAGGCAATGCATTACTAAAACAAAAGCCTTTTAAACTTGAACTTCAACATAGTATGGCAAAAGTAAAAATGAAATAATGCCATTTACTTATTCACATGGATATTCTACTAATCGAATAATCACATGCAAAAATCAATAACCACTTTCATAATGTTGGAATGCATAATGCCAGACTATCATAACCACATAGTCAAGGCCTCGTGCCAAGACTACAAATAAGATTTTGTCAAGGCCTTGTGCCAAGACACTAGTTTGTCTCATGAGACCTACCGATGCATCGAGGAGCTATAGCGGGCTCCACCCGTCACTTATTAAGTCCAATGCATTCCCAAATGAAAAGGTTTAAACATAACATAAACATTCATATTAAAACTAGCATACGAAATGTCAATACTTTCACAATAAACTATGAATGGTATAAAAATAGCACATCCACAGTCAAACATATCACAAAACCTTCAATACAATATAGAAGTTTTGTATCATAATAAATCAACTTCAAATAATCTTAAAATCCATCAAAGGATGTTGACATAGATGAAATCAAAATTCTTTTTAAAGAAATATCTCATTTTATTTTGAAATCATTTAAGATCCATATAAAATAAAACATTTTCTTTGAAAATATTCTTATAAGCTTGTAAGGAAAGCTTTGAAGATTTTATAACGGCGTAAAATAACCGCACCCGCCGTATAAGTTAAAAAAAACATTCTTACCTCAATTCTGTCGAAAAGGTTAAAAAGGACCTTGTTTTGAAAACGACGGAAAGATTCCTTTATAAACCTCTTATAAAAAGTCAAAAAAGGGTATAAATGACTTTAACCCATATTCTTGTAAATAGTAAAAATGTTTTGAAATACATTTTTAAGAAACATGGATGTGGATGATAAAGAGATCCCAGTAGATTATTATATAAACAACCTCGGATAATGAAGAGATTGTGAAATAACCCTTACCTTGTACTTTTCCTTGGTTGTGGTAGGTTAACCTCCTGTATAATGGTGAAATAATTGTTATTAAATTATACAAGAATCATATACATTAATATGATATCATATATGATCTTTTAATATTGATTTGATAATAATATCTTAGTATTATCGTTGTTTCGGGTGTTAACTTACTTGTTTTCTTTCATATGTTTTGTTACGTAAGACATGTTTGTAAAGGATAGGTTTTATATTATTCATATCCAGAATGATATCAAGTCCTTAAACATCATTTTTAAATCATAAAATGATAATTACACTTTAATGGTTACGATGGAGAATGAATCTCATCGCGTTCGTGGAGACGGTAGTCCGTACGTACGCACGAGCGACAATATCATTCTTTTGATATTAAAATAATATATAAATGGATGGTATATCATATATACAGAATCATTAACATGTTATATTTATTATTTACATGAGTTACACATCATTATTATACCCATCCAAATAATATTATATTGAATAACAATTACACCACGACGTGGAGACGGTAAGCCGTACGTACGCACGTATGGTGACATGTTATTCAAAGGGTGGATAGAATACTGAATATGATTGTACCATATTTATAATAACATCACAGTATATGTGAGATACTGGAGTTATTATTTCAGAATGGTAAGAACAAAGGAAGAAGAAGTGGAAGAAGAAATGAACTTAGAAAAGGGTGGTGAAATCATTACCTCTTCTTCGGGTTCTTCCTTTTGATTTGATCAAAAGGGCTCCTTAGGTTGGCTTTATGATCAAACTAAGGCCTCTAAGTTGTAGTGAGGGATGTTGGGAGAGTATTTGGGCAGAGTTTGGCCGAACCAAAAGGCTTTGAAGGTGTGAAGAAAAGAGAAGGAGGAGTGCCCTTTTATAAGAGGGGTGAGGGGCACCTTTGGAAAAGCTAGAAATATTAATTTATAATAAATTCATATTCGGTTTCTAATGGCTCCAAAGTTGAATATTCAAAGGATGAGGTGGGGATAGGTCGAAAACAACTCATCCAATATAATTTAGACAGGTTTGGGTACTTATATTAACCTTATCTTTAAGTATTAACTCTAAGTTAATTAGTTTCACTTTTACAATGTCTCTTTGTATTTTTATATAATATGGTTAATAAACTTACTATATACATCCAAGAGACCCCCAAGTGGTCCATTAATGATTAACATATCATAATATAAGTCTCTTGGCCGAACCTTAGATTTTTAGGAATTTAATATCAATTAATAATATAATATTTGTTTTAAGAACTCTTTTATGTCAATTTTGACACTATTCAATAGTTGATTTTTGTGAAACTCATAACAGATTGATTACTTCGAACAAAGTCAATTAAATCAATCATAATATATCATATTATCCTATAAAATTAGTGTAATTCATTAAAATTTTCATATTATATTTATTTGGGTATTTATAATATCAATTATGTTAATTTTTTACTATTTTAGTAATTACTGCATCATCATTGTGTCATAAATAAAATAAATTATTTAATGTCTAAAAATTATAAATAAAATATCATTATGTAGTAAATCTTTTTATCTTTCTAATGAATATTTATAATAGAAAATCCAACATGTATAACCCTATGTAAAAATTGTTCTTCTAAAAGATGTAAGCTTATGCCATTTTTATTTTTATTTTAACTTTATTAATATAATGTGTCCCTACCACATACAAGTGGCTCCAAGGGGTCCCCAAATTGACCCAAGGATGCTCATGGTCGGGTATGTGTCCACCAATAAGGTTAGGACACGTTTTAGGGTAATTTTGTATTATTATAATATTATTTTTTTAACCCTTATTTACCGGATTTACCCTTTAACCATGGTAAATAAAATATTTACCGCAGTAATTATTCAAAATGTCTAAAAATAAAAGTTACCTATTTACACAATTTGAACATCCTGATTACAAATATGGAATCCATTTTCCTAAATTCAAAACACAGAAGTGGCAGAAATTAATTTAAAATTAATTCCCGCTGTCAAAACAAAAAGCGTGTTTTTAAGAGATAATAACTATCAAAAGATTGACACTTGTTTATGTTCGGTTTAATTGTAAAATTATGTCCAATGATAAACATTAAATTGAATGGTAAAAATATATTATAAATATACTTTAAAACCACTCAAATTCATAATTTATCACTATTAATTATTTTGATTAAAAAAGTTGTTTTTAATTAAAATTTAGAAATTTTCACTATTCATCAAAATATGAAAGTTATCCGAAAAGTACCAAAATTTCACCCTAGACTAATTTTGATATTCCGAATCCAAAAATGAAGTCCATTTTGAAATATAGAATATATATGATTTCAAAAAGTAGGTATTACTATTCACAACGGCTAGTTTAATTAGTTGTGGTGTGTGTTAGAACTCGGTGTTGCATACAACACACGCTATCACATTATTCAAAGAGAAGCGTACCATAGAAGCTTGGGGTGTTACAATTGTTTCAACAATGATATCCCAATAGAAAATATCACACCCAAGTTTTAGGTCATATTGTTAGAATAGGTGTGGGATCACTGATTCATCTCCAATAAAAGTCTCCATGAACAAATTTTGATCTAAGGTATAGACCAAAATATCTAAGTCTCAAACCAAATATTCAGTAATAAAGTAATAACTAGAACTTGTATATATCAACACTATAGTAATTTTTAATATTTATCGATTGTAACACAAACCATTCTCGGTGCCTCTATGTTGTAAGCCTCGACTTCAATAAACTATCTTCACCCCTTTCCTATAGTACCTAGAGCAATGTTTGTACAACCTAGTTAGTGGTGGTAGTTAATGGTCAAAGAATATACCAAATATATATTATCTACCATCGTTACTACATCTTATGCCCTAAGGAACCACCTTATCTTACTAATACTAGTGCCTCGACAACCATCTACTATCTCTATATCAACCATACAACGAGTCAGAAAATGTCATGCAATATGTCTTATCCCATCACATGAGTAGAATTTCCTCTCAATGGAATGAGTGGTCCCATTTTGTGTTACCTGAAGAACATAACCTATGTATTGAAACCACACCCAAAAATATATTACCAGTCTATGTGCATGGGGAACATATCGACTCCATGATTCCAAAGTATCTTCCCTAATTCCCCACTCTTGGTAACTGATCTCATTCTTTTGTTGACCAAGAAACATTCAGACACCAAATCTTGCTCTGGAACACCTACATATACAGGAATACACAAAGGTAAAACTATGGATTAGATGTATCTATGTCGTCATTGATTTAATTTCTATTCCCAGAAAAATATACCTTGATCTATATCCATCAAGGACCTGGAGAGGTTCTTGAACCTTGAGGAATACCAATATAATGAAATAGTTCATTATTAGAGATGCAGAAGGTCTTGGATACATATATCCACCGACATGTCTAGAGTGAAATAATCTCTAAAAAGTGCTCAAACTTTATATATTCATGATTCACCTTGATGTAATACTTGATAAATAACCCCCTCTATAGTTATAATAAAACATGGATAAGTTTCATCATTAGGACCACTATAATGTCTTCTGGTTTCCTAACTAGATGGAAAACACTTTTCACTACCTTATGCCAGCACTCAGCTGCCTATGGATTGGGATAGACTCTGAACCATAAGGGCCTTTGTCACTGAAACTTTTGAAATGCACTCAGCCTATGCACTTCATCACCTCATTCTGTGTGTACCATCTTCTTATATATATGGTGTGGTTCAATTGGTGCAACACATAGAGGTAGAGCCTATGGAACTAGTCCCTGTATTTATGCCTTATCGTAAACCAATCATCCTCATGATTATGATGCGGAATTTTAGATATAATATTCCATGGTGGTTTACAAAAATTAATCAAGATGAATCAAAGTCAATTAGTATATCTAGAGAAAATAATTAAGAATGTCTTGGAAACCACATCCCATTCCCATAAGATACATGTGATTTTTCCCCAAGAATCAATTTTCTCATTTACCAAGTCAACAGGAATGTGATAAGAGTTATGGTGTATTGATAAGCCGGTTTCCGTACCAACACCAGAGTACAATTCCTAAAATATGAATTCAAAACTCTTAACACCAATTCCACAAACCAATGTCACAGACTCTGGTCTTAATGTAGAACTGAATTCATAGATACCACTCTATCATGAAACGCCACAATGAGTCCCAAGTTGGGAATCCCCAAGCCCACCTCCGATATGATGTGGGGTGGTGACTGGAACCAAGTAGGCATATCAATTACAAGGGAGACCGATTATAGACACACACACTCATATCCAAGCCTACACTATATGGAATTGTAAAAATAGCTGAAAAATCATACCTTATTACATAAAAATCCCCTTGGTAGTGTAATACATGATGTAAAGGAATGTAAAGTGGTCCAAATACAATAACACCCTAAGGATTATAAAAAAAATCCAACAAAAAAGTGAAGGTGGGGACTAATATCAAGATACAATTAAAATACACATTGATCTATCTTTTAACATTATGTTCTATTTATTCCTTGTTTTTCTATAAATCCTTCAAAAGGTTTATTGTCTTCACATGAAATGACATGTGATGAAAAATACCACATAAGGGTGAGTATAGAAATTCCTAATTGGACCAACCAATACAAAAAATAATATAAAAAATTATAAAAATAATCTCTACATTGATATATGTTTATAAAACATATAAAAAGTATATCAAAATAGACTCAGTAAATACACACAGTATCAAGGTAAAGTCACAAATGTAATGACAACCTAGGTTTCTAAATAAAAAGTTTCACAAATCACTCTTTTGGGTGAACACACTCCATGAATTTGATAACAATGATGACACCCAAAGAGATATGTTAACCACTAAGGATCACACCTAGGGCCATGGTGGATAGCGATAACTCAGTCTAAAATAACAAACTATGTAGAGGACTAGTTCCCATGTAGTGTTGGTCATAATTATACTAAGAACATCACCTAGAGAAAGAAGATAATATGTGGTTCTCACTCTGATACATAGGGAATAATTCTTACAACTATATTTAATAAGTGTTGTGAAGGGATCATTATCCAATTTAAAAGAGGAAATTACCTACTTACCATGAGGAAAAAGTATACAGGGAATGTATCCATAATGGAATGAGACTATGATACCAAGAAATAGGGCTCCAAGACTAATCTTAAAGTCTACACAATGTGTATTAGGAGTACATGACATATCCCATCAACACCTGGTATACCCTATTTAAAAAAGACCAGTCTTGTGTTCACTTGAAATTACTTGACCTTCTACTTCTTGTGGACCTCTACCCATGCATCAGCACATGAATTTACACATGAATACCTAACACTGATGTGTTTGCGTATGTTTTGGTACTTTTTAGAGGCCTCAATTCTCAGAATTTTTAGAGGATTTATATTTCTGGTTTTTGTTGGTTTGATTATTATATGTTTTTTTGTGAATTGTTTCTCTTTTTCAATAGTGTGAATGGAATAATTTTCGTTTCATGGTTATTTTTGGTATTGGATTTAGCTACCGGAGTGATATTTTTGTGCTCGATATGTTATCAATGATATTTATTGATGGGGATGTTGGTTTCATGGTTGTGGAGTAGACATAACTATCATCGATGATGGTGATGGATTTTAGATTAAGGTAGTGGGTTTTTCAGGGTTTGAGGTTCACTTTTAATTTTGAATACACAGATTTGGGTTGATTTTAGTACTGTTGGTTTAAAATTTTAATTTTGGTTCCCACTGATTGTTTTTTGTTGGTGTTTGTTTATATTATGATATGGTCTAGTTTTGTTTGGTATTTGGTATGTGTGGCTCCCACTAACCCACAAATTGGATTTAATAAAATACAAAAAATTTATTGGAAATGGATGTATCCATGTAAGAGTATATGATAATGATAAGGTTTCGTACGTCAAATAATGGTTGTGTACCTCCAAGGTACATATAATACATCTGATAGGGTCACACATCATTTGATAGGGTCACTTATAATTTTATATTTAACTTCTTACTGAAACCATAACCACCATTTCAAGGGTCCCACGAACCATTTAATCCAATGTTACATGTGGTCTGGATCACAATTTTTCAGAAAAATAGTTTCTTCCTCCCAAATATGCACGAACCACCACCACCATGGATATTTAAATCAATAATGAAAAACATCAGAGATCTAAAAGAACTATTACTTTTCATGGATTCTTATAAAAATAAGACCTTCAATACAATTTTAAAATTGAATTCTATAGGTTCCCATAACTATTTTCATGCCCCGCTCAAATCAGTGGTCTCTAAAATGGTTTAATCTACATGCCGATACCACCATTACATGATCTGTAAAACATACCAAGTATAAATAAAAAATTTCAAATTTTTGTTCAATGAAATGGATAGAAAATGATCAATTTCTCAAAATCACACACCATCTTAGATTCTGGTCTTAAAAATGATCCATACAATATTTAAAAATCATACATGTAATTTCGGAGTGATTAGAAATATGTTATTTAAATTAATAAAAATCATGGATGTCTGAAATATGGATCCATAATGAATGTAGTAATTTTAAATGGTTATGTAATAATTATTCATAATAGATACCATTTGCATATATTTATAGTAATTGGTACTGATTTATAAATGCTTGTGAAATTTTCTAACAAGTCCAATTGGTATTTATTTTCCTGTTGTAATCGGGAAAGGATAAACATGTTTCATTAGGAATGATATTTTTTATTGATGAAATATTTATATTTATCAAATTTATCACAATTATATTTCCCTTATTATATTAGAGTATATATTGTGAAATTCATTAATCTCTAACTAGAATCTCCAAGGGTGAATGGTGTTCATGGTCAACAGGAGTTGACTATTGGCAAGAAATCCCTCTAGAAACAATTTCATTGTTTTGGGGTTATTTTATTGATTAACATTTCTGGATTGAGATATTACATATACTTCCATAAAGTATAATATGTAGACCCTAACGCTGAGTACACATACCATGATGTTGTTTTTCGGAAAGAAGATTGAATATTTCAACTAGAGGACATTAAAATCATGCTTATAGAACCACAAGGACCGATATGTATTCATAAGGAGTAATTTGTTTTCGACCATAAAATCTCTATCAAGATAGAGATGTTGATTGCATAGATGATAACTAATGTTCATTGTATTTACAACAATGTTTGAGGATGATTATCATGTGCCAGGATGAATAGTAATGTGTTTTTGTTATTTTTTGGATATAATTTTCTATATAAAGTACTCATTGTTTGTTCATTAAGATGGGGAAAATTACTCGAATATATTATCATTTTATGAATTCTGGTATTTCCCAAAGGGTTTCTGTGTAGTGAATGTTTGTGCAAGGTATTTCATGAAGGAGAGAACATGAATTTTAGAACATGAAATGAATGTTTTTCCAAAATTTTAGAGTACTTATTTCAATGCTCAAGTCAATGGAGGATCTATTCATTATCTTGAAGAATGTTTTTAATTTGATATCATGATCTTGGTCTACAAAGTGGGTGTAAACCACAATGTAGAGTTCCAAACACTGAGTTTGAGTTCTTGGTGAATAGTGATCTATAAATTCTTGTTTATGGAATATAATTTCATGTATAATTAGGATAATTCAATGAATTTATATATGTGATAATTTTTATTTTATCTATTAGGTGAATGTGAATATTTATGACACAATCACATTTAAACAAAATAAATATCAACTCTTTTGATAAAATAAAAAATTATTATAGATGATATTTTTTTAAAATCGATAATTTTTGAATTGCTATATTAATTTTTTTCATTGTCTATACTAGTAAAGTTAGTGATTCTTATTTAATAATTTTAATTTATGTTATTTTAGTGGATACAATAAAATTTAAACACCACATTTTCACTCACAATGAACTATCCGGGTCATGATAAACCATGTAAAACATTCATGTATTTAGAATGATTTTATTTTTGTATACATATATTATTTGAATATGACATGTGAACAGAGTTTTATTTTATAATGAAAATAGATCAAATGGGTGGTATTTCTTATCCATCGTACCATGATTCACCCCATATCATGGTATTTAACCTAGTAGGGACAACATTTCACATGCCTAAACTAAACTAAGAACATATGAAAAGTAGTTTTACATTCCACTTAACATTTTTCATCAGACATGATAGTCAAGATCCTCTAGTGTCTATCATCTTTACATATCATAATATGTATCTTATTTAGACTCTCTTCTATTGTATTATCTATGAATGGGTTCCAATACTGGGGGTGTTGAATTACTAGTACTTATTTTTTATATTTTATTTATAATAAATACTCTTCTTTGACATTTAGAAATATAATGTGATCAAATATAAAAACTAAACGATACCCAACTATAGAATATATATATATATATAAATACAATTAACATAAGAGTTCTATAAGGTTCCCCCCAAAAGTGGGTGACTATATCTATTATATGATTAGGTTAAGTCCAATTCATAAATAATTTCACAAACAGAAATATGGGTTATAATCAGAGTTAGAAGGTATCATCCACAATAAAATTATGTTTTAACATACATAAAACATCCCACTAGATGATTTCAATAAGCCTTGAAATTTGTAGTAACATTATAAAACATGATAAGAAATTTATATTTTCATCGATTATGAAACTACAATATATTAATGATCTTATAATGAACCATTACATTAATTAGATTCATAATGTTCTCAAATATCCAATTAAACCATGATTTATATCGAATTTTGATTACATAAAAGATAATCTTCCTCACTCTTATCAAAATATAACTATTTTATTTCTCATTATCACCTTTCTAATATTCTTCATGTTTAAATGCTATATTATATTACATGAATTCATAGTGTTGAAAATTATACCAACAAATGTCCATTTTTTACATTTATTCACCTTTCTCTCATTACCCAATAATCCATAATTATTGATTTTTAAAAAATTTATATTTCATTTAATTCTAGAATATTTTCAATAACTTGAATGAATAATTCCTATATGAATATTTAATACTTATCTAATCACATGGGCCTGCTTCCATGATCTCAAAATATTATCCTACTTTAGATATAGTTCCATTAATGATATTAATAAATTACACTTTAACTGATAAAACCATAATATACAATAATTTATTCCATATATAACTTCAATTATAAGGTTTTCTTTATCATAGATTATAATCCCCTAAAATTCTTTAAACAACATTATGAACTAGATAAAATCATGATTTTATTAATAATATTTGTATTTAAAATTAAGAGGAATAAAACATGTATCACCTATTCTTAATTAAGGAATTATTTTTCTACCATATTTTCAGTTCTAAATAGTATAGAAGTGTCCACATAGTAGAGCAAACTACCCTTAAATTTCATAATAACAGCTTTAATTTTAAGAATTTTCACTTAAAAATGATGACCCTTACATAACCATAGTGATGATGTTGACAAATTGAGAAAAATAATTTCATCAACACTTTGTTCCATAGTATATTAAATGATATTCAGTGAGTTACCAGAACTAAATTTACATTTTATCATAATGAATATGATGTATTATTTATCTAGTTAAATTTCCATAGATCAACCAAAATCACTTTTACGTGTTAACCATATTTACTATGAGGTTTTATGAAGATTTTTAGTTTTATTTATCTATTATGGATGACCATTATGGATTTGAAAATACACCATTACTCAGGAAATGATATTCTAAAATTTTCACATTCAATGTGATATCAAAAAATTATTAAAACATGGTCAATTAATCATACGTCATTTCCATGTATTTTCCATCAACTATTAATCAACTTAATTTTCTTAAAAACAATAAAAAGTCATATTTAACAAATTATAATGAATTTTACTCTTAGTCAATTACAATTATAGTATCTATTCAATAATTATATGGGTTCTTCAGTGCTTCAATTTGGATTTGTTATAAAATCAAGAAATTAAAAATATTAAACCACAAATCAAAATTATTTTCAATATTACCCTATAAAGCCTGGAATGAAATTTTATTATGTGAATTACATTTATTTTTGGCATGAAATTGTTATCCATTTACTTATATTCAAAATCCTCAATACATACACTCATGAATCTTTGATCCTAATTTTTATAATTAATACAACATGAGATTAACAAAAGAGAGAGATAAGGATATGAATATCTAAAAAAAATTGTAAATAGAATTTAAATAATTTTTTTGTGGTCCCACGCAACCTCAACTAAATGGGTAAATTGGATAATGGGGTTTTATTCGTAAATAATAAAATATCACCATTTTCATATATTTTCCAGATATATCACCAATATGTTCCTTTGGGGAGACATAATCTAACTACACAACACCATTTCTTACATTTTCCTTAAAAAATGAATATTTGTATCTATATGTTTGGATCGAGAATACATGATAGAATTTATAGATTTATTAATGGAAATTTAATTGTCATGATAAATACTCATTAGTTTCTCAACATATAATTTTAAGTCTTTTATCTATATATCAACCATAATATTTGTTTACAAGCATGTGTTATTGATAAATATACAAAATGTTTTGTAGATATGGTAACTAAATTATAATTATTATTATTCTACATTACAATGTTTTTAACAAAAAATAAATTCCATCATATATATATTTTCAATCATTGATATCATGAGGCACATAAGCATTAGTGAACCCTGAAATATTTAGTTCTTCAGTTCCATTATACAACAACACAAACCTCAATGTTCTTACGATATTCCATATTATTATTTTAGAAAAATAATATTTGAATCTTTTGTGTAAATTTTTAATATTTCACATATTTTCAAAACACATAAAAAATATTTTCGTCATTTTTGGTAAAAAAATATACATTTTTATAAAATAATTACTCTTGATTTATATTATTTCAACATAGTATTTTCTAAATTTTATAGAAAACACTATATGTATTTATTAATAAAAATAATTTTCGATGAAAAATATAAAGTTGAATTATCTTATATATTTTTCATTTGATTAGAGAATTTATTTTTCTATTTAGACACCATCTAATATTAGGATGTATCTCATCTAACAGATCACTTAAATATCAAAATACATCTTTATATCCATTAAAACATTCATGAAGGAATACTATTTTGTCACTTTTAATTACTATTCAATAAAAAACTATAAAAATAAAATTTCATAGACTAATATCCTTCTAAAATAATTTAATGATTATTTTTCCTTTAAAAAGTACAATTTCATCACATACCTATCCAGTTTAGAGTATTGGGCCCTAGGGTCATATTCTAAACCATAGACGAATTTCATTAATAAACATAGAATGGTTAAATTACTATCATGTTTTAATAATTTGATGTTTTCATAATAGAAATTATTTTAAAAATTTATGAAAAATGTTTATTTCACATCTATACAATAATCTCTACAGTGACTATTATAAAACTGTATGAAATATTTTGATATCCAAAATATTTATAATAATTAAAAATTATTCATTATTTCATTGTCCTCCATATTAGAATATCTTTTTCATACAAACTATTATTTTTTTCTTTAACACTACACATTTTTATTATGATTATTTTTGAGTAATCACATTATAACGTTGGCAGTTTTTCATTTTTTTATAAGAAAAATTTCCCATGTAAAATTCATCTAACCCAGATTCAACCATTCATTCATATGATTAATCATTTCCTTTTTATTTAATCGTTTCAATAATTATTTTGGGAGAAATTTTCAAATAAGATATGTTTTTTATGTATCAATATTATTTTAGTTTTTATTAGTGCATCCAAAATGCTAATTATAGTTTTGGATTCTATGTGCTTATTGAAAATATAATTTTTCACTTAATCATCTCTCTAATATTCATCCTCACCAAAATTTTGATTTCATATAAAATTTATATAATTTAATCCATTTCCTACTTATTTCCTAATAATTTTACACAAAATCAATACAATGAAAAATTATAAATTTTGAAAAAATGGATTGATTTTATCTATAAATGGTGAGTTGATTTTCAATAATTTCACCATACAAATAATCTATAAATATGTTTCATCCTTTAATTATAGTGTATATAGACTATTAATTTTTATTAATATTCTATAAATATATTTTCATTATATATCCCTTTTATATTTTACTAATGGTTTTGTTTGATCTTCATAAATCATGGTCTTGTAAACATATTAGAGTCATTCAGTATTTTACTTCATTATTGCATAATTTTTATTGTTTATGGTTCAAATGTGGTCTCCATAAAATGTAAAAAAACATTTTCACAGTAATATAAACTATATACCTCAATAGTATTCTTTTGTAGTTTGGGTTTGTCAAGGATTTACATTACTATTTCAACTAAGATACTACTATTTCTTTATGAAACTTCATTTCACTTTTAAGTATAATATATAAATAATAAAAGGCTTAACATAATCTAGTACGATTAGATTTAGATGATTTTCATGTAAAATTGAATCCAATATTGTTCATAAACCTATGGATATGGATTCCCAACTCTTTCCCATACTATATGAAATATTTTTTTACATTTATATTATATGTGACTTCTATTTTATGATACATAAATTTTTTAGATATGTAGTGTGATCACAAAATGTGATAAAGTTATGATGATATCTAGAAGAATAATTTATCATAAGACTATATATTTAGTAATATAATTTTCATTGTTTATTTATTGTCTAAATTGAACTATTTTTTGAGATTGTTTAACCATATTCCCTTTATGTCATATTTTAAAAAAACCTCTATTTCTCCCACATCAGTTGTGGCAGATTTCACACCACATCATTCTTTGAGCTTTTACTCAAAAAATTTAAGGAAAATTTACCATATTTTTAGTTCCCATTTTCCATTATCCACGAAAATAAAATATCATGAATTTAAAGGTTCATCATTTTTAAAACACATAATCATTATTTCATTCTCATTAATTGAAAATTCAACTATATATAGGAAAAAATATAATGAATTAAATTATCATAAAAATGATTCAGTTCTCTTATGATATATTTGGATGAAACTCAATATTTTATGTTTGATCCCCTAAAAAATCAACCCCTTTTTATTTCATCTTCTTTGTTTTAATCACATTATAACTAACAAATATGATTTTTATCATTCTTTAATTAAAAAAATTTTAGATCCCTTAGTCGTCATTATGAATATTGGTAAATTTATTGTATATCCCCTATTATATGAGAGTAAAAAATAATGTTAAAAATATGTGTATCTATTTTTATGCAATATTTTCAGGATGGATCCAGAGTGAGTTTTTTTATTTATTTATTTTTATTCCCATTAATCTTTCATTATTTAAAAAATGAAATATATTATTATTCATACAAAATTCAACATGATGACCCTATTGATCACATTACCTAAATTTTTCTTCCAGTTAATTTAATTTATTCTATTTCAGAAATAATTATGAACTTTTAGACATTTCTTTTCAAATCTATAAATTCCTCCTCTCTTTTATAGACTTTTATTATTTTTATTTTGTGTTTCTCTTATTTTATTCATGTATAGTCTATGCAGATGATATTTTTTACTATTATAAATATAATTTGTGTGATGAAATACAAAAAAATAGTGATAACCCCTGAATATTTATTTTAAAACTAATTGAAACTCATCCCAGAATATTATAGATATCTTCCAAACATATTTTCTACCTCTAAATTTACTAGGGAGGTATTTTATACAAAAAATATTTGTCATCACATAATATAGAGGATTGTTTTTCATCAATTGTTTTTGAGAAATAAAAATTGGTTGTTTAATTTGAAAGATCATTTGAAGAAATTTATTTTTTGATTTTTAGTTTAATATGAATAAAATTTTAATTCAATTATGGGTGATAATTCTTAGAATTTTGATATGATTTTTATTTATCCTCCATGGAAGTTTGGAAATTTTAATTAATCCTTTTAAATTTATTATAATCATTAAGGCACATTATTTGGGTCTTTAGTAGGTCCTCTATAACCCACCTATATTGTAATAAGGTTTAATTTTCAAATAAATACTATATTTAGTAGACTGTTTCACATGAAATGCTAATCCAAGGAAAACCTAGACATATTTTATAAAAGAAACATAAAAATTGTAATATTGAAAAATATTTACTCATTAAAAATTAAAGTAACATAATAATGAAAACGTTTTATTAATAAAATCAATGTCTGTTTTTATACTAATTCATTCCTAAATTTTAATTATTATAGATAACTAACTAATAAATTTATATTATTCATAAAATGTTTTCTTCTTAAAAATTTCATTTTATGTGATTTGGATTTTATTATATTATTGTAAAATATTTAATTTAATTAAATTCATTGATAATATATAAAATAAAATAAGATAATGTCTATTGAATTATTCTTACCAGAAAATTGACAATTTTTTTCATAAAATTTATATTTTTACAATAATTGTTTTTATGGATTATGTTCTCTTGAATTATAATTTTTCTAAAAAAATTTATAAATTTAATATAATAAAATTATTTATATATTTTTTCTCATAATTTTCAAATTAGTTAACTAGGTATATTTTACTTTTTATGAATAATAATAATATAATGAGATTAAAGTTTCGTTCCACGATAACAACAACAGGGTTATTCTCAAAGAAATATCTTCATGGGAATTGTGTAATATTTATCTAAATTGACCACATTAATATCATTTATATAATTACACATATTTAATTTTCAAACATATAAAAACATATTAACATGAATTTAATTTTTAATTATTATGAAATAAGAACAAAAATATTAAATATTGAATAAATCCATCTTCCTATAAAAATTGATTTAATTGTATTTCAGGATTCCATTTGAATGATAAATTCCAAAACATTAAATATTAATTTTATGAAATTAACTCAAATTTTTATTTTTTTATAGGAATACTATTGTGGGATTCAACATTTTGTATTTTTAATAATATATTATTTTTAGTTGAATAGTGAAATATAAATTTTTTAAAAAGACCATGGATTTTATCACATTAATTGGATATTAGAAAGAATTAATTATTTGCGATAAATATTTCACAGAAAAATATTAATTTTCTAAAAAATATTTTATATTTAATAAATTTATGTTTAATTAACTCTCCTGTATTTGAAATTTTTAAATGTAAATGATTATTTTTCACTAAAACTATTTTATATTTAATATACATTTACTAGTTTAGAAATAATTTCTTTTTATTTTAAAAAATTTATATAATAAATGAATTTTTTATCTGGAACCAAAGGGGCTAAATTATTTAATTATTTTCTATTTTCTTTTAGGAATAGAAATTAATTTTTTTGGTATTAATTATTTACTATAGTGAAACATAAATGAAAAAACTGTTAGAAAATTATGATATACTTAAATGATGATAAAAAAATGTCTCAATATTTTTTAATTCTTTTGTTGTCCCAAATTCACCTTATGGATATTGTGGTTCACTTTTGGTGCCAGCTTCCCTGATAACTAAACCACTTATTACACTAATACCACTCATACCACATATAATATGAGCCTTCCACCATTTTGTTTCCCCTTGTAAAAAAATCTAATTATTCAAGAAAAACATTGTTTGAATACATTTCTAAGACCGTGATAAAAATAATAGATATTATGGTCTCCTCATGGAACCACCAATAAAACCCATAGTCTTGTTTTAAAAAACATTATTCTATGGCGTAATGTAAATACGCCAAAATCTCCCCTTTTCATTTTTTGTTATTTAAGAATTATTTTTCTATATCAATGTCAATCACTATCCAAAAATAATAAAAACCCTATAATTACTATTTTAATTTATTTATATTTGTTAGAAAACAATTATATACCTTATATCATTCTTCATAGAAAATTGAAAACCACATCTATGCATATGTGTAGACTATCAGCTCCATGGAAAGAGAAGTTAAATTTTTCATAACTTTATTACTTTTATGGTTCAATGATGGTGTCTAGTGAATAATTAATTTATTTGCATCATTATTTATATTTATACAAGATAAAATAATTTCCATCATCAAATGATTCAATGAAATATTAAAATGTCATCTGTGTGAACGTAAACCCTACCACCTTTATGGAGTGACATGTTTCATTTTTTATCATTTGGTCACATGTATCATTATAATATAGTATTTTGGAATGTAAATTTTTTTAATGAGTAATATGTTTAATTATAATGGTTATTATAGGAAACCATAGCAATTTATTATCCTTGTATTGAAAGATGATGATATTAGAAAATCACCCAAAACAAGATTATAAATGATTTTTTAAAAGGAAACAAATCCTTAGTCTCCCTAAAATGGACATGGGGATGAATAAATAAATTTAAAAAAATATTATTTATTATTTATCTTGGAATCACATAACGAGTATTAAATTAAAGACATATATGATGTTTTTAAAAAGAATTTGGGAAATAAATAAAATTACTAACACTTGATAATGAAAAGAAAAATAAAATAGATATTGAATATATTATGAATGATTATAATTAAATAGTATAAATTGTAATATATGTTAATAATATGTTGATATATGTTATTAATATATTAATGTTTATGAAAAAATAAATTAATGGACTTTATAGGATATTCAGAGCAACTGTAAGGGTTTTTTACCATCTGAATTTTTATTCATTGGGACAGATGTCATATTAACCAATTATTTTATATTGTGTGATATATATTTTAGTAAATTTATGTTTTCTAATAAATTCATGAAATTAATGGGATATAAAAATTTATCATGTTTTTTACATTTAAAGGGAATTTGATTTAAGGGAATCCTATTTTGTAACGGATTATGACAAATCAATCCTTCTTTATTTGAGTTTTTTTGCCTTGATATTTATTCTTATAGGATTAGTTCACTCCACTGTAATATTTTATTATATAATAAATTCTTATTTTCTGTTAATATATTTTTATTTTTATTTCCAATAATCTTTCTTATTGAACTTATTTCTCTTAAAATTATATCTTTATTAAGAATATTTCAAATAGTTTTTAATGACTACATAACTTTATATACATATACATTCTTCCTTAAAATGTTCTCCTAATATATTTGATATCTCAATATGTATCATGATTGTAATGTTTGTATTTATATTCTAATTAACCATATTGAAAATCTCATTTCATTTTGATTCATATGTTTTATCTTCCAATCTATATGTACTTCAAAAAAATATTATGTTTTTGACTAATTTTTTTATATTTCATTCCAATGTAACGTTTTCTAATATTTCTAATTTCAAATTTTCAAAACCAAATTTTCAAAGTAACTCATAACTACATTTTTTATTTAAAAATTAATTTTTTATGAAAAAACGTTTTTAGTATTTAACTTACAGTTTCTTATTACTTAAAAAATATATATATCAGGAAGAATAATAACTTATGAATCAACTTATAATTTTTTATCAAATAATCTATTGGGAGATTGAAATTTTGATATCTAATAATCTAATACTTGATGTTATTTTATTTGATACCATTTAGAAATTATATGAAACCCATTTTATTTTTATATGTTTTCATGAAATGTATAATTCATTATATCTTATGACACACATATGTATAAATGTTATTGAGTGGGTTCATGTATTACAATGAAATGGATCAATTATAATTCTACAACATACGATAAAAAATAGGATGTGCGTTATGACACATTTTTCACAAATGGGATGCTTTTTATGATGCTTGAGTCACTAATGTTAAGGAAGATAGGTCATTAGTTCCAGTAATGGGTCATGATTTATGATGCTTGAGACACTAATAGGCCACCCTATTTAAATGACTATGAATATATCTAATGTATTTGAATGATTATTTTTATGTCAAATCTTTTTATTATGATTGGCTTCTATTTCATATATTTTTATTTTTCAAATGTATATGATTATTATCCAAGGATCATGATTTTTTTGACACACTTTTTCCCTGGTGAATTTTTTTCTGTTGAGATTAAAGGTACTTCTATAATAAAATATAGATAAATCTTATTATTCCATGTGTATTTTACAAATATATTACTATCATGATCATGTTTTATTATATTTTTTTATGATCTAACCCTTAATTAAATGTTTTTGAGTTTTTGACATTACTATGAATCTGTTCTCAACATATTCTTATGTTTCGATTCGCAGCTGATGAATATTTATATAAAATATGAGATATCTAGAAGGTAGTCTATTATTGTGTGATTATGGTGAAATTTTATAAGTATTTTAGAATAATATAATTATATAGATTATTTTCTAATAAAACAAAACTTTTAGTTATAGTATTGGGTTATTATAGTGATATATAATTTTTATGTAATTTGAATATATGTAAGATTATCTTGGCTTATCTCATCTAGAATTGAAACAATAATAATGTGTGAGTTTTTAGCACATGATCTGAGAGTGTCGATGTCATATAAATTTTTTTTGGAATTAAAGCATGGATTATATATATTTTAGGATTATTTTAGTTATTTTTTCAGATTATGAAGAGATAAAATTGGTGAAATTATTACTTATAAGATTATGTTTAAGATAACATGTTAATGATTTTGTAAAATAGAGATTATGTAGCTTCTTAGTAATAATTCCACTATATAGATAAATATATTTTTATAAAAGATATTGTATTTATTTTTTTTACAACATAGGTAATTATATAACAAATCAGTTTCATGATTATTAATATAGTTAAATTCATTACTAAAATACTATGTAGTTTTAAATAAAAAAGAAAAAATTTTAATTAAATTTTTTTATTATAAGTTACAATTTAAAATATTAAATTATAAATTTTAGATTTTTTATTTAAAAATAATCTCAATTTTTAAATCATAAAATAAAATATTACTTGGGGTTAAACTTGTGTATTTTTTTAATAATTTAATATTTTCTGTGAATTATATAGAATACTGATTTGTGGTTAAAATCACACATATTTTCAATAAAAGAAGTTATATAATGATAACATTGTTATTTAAATATAATTTAATGTAACATAATAATTTTTAGTTATAATTTATCCAATTAATTTTTTTTATGAAAAGTTATATTTTATTTTAGTAAGAGTTTGTTTTTGGGGAAAAAATATTTTTATAAAAAGTGATTTAAAGTCCCCAATGATTAAAAATTTTAAATAATTAAAATATTCAAAAATGGGGAATTATATAAATTAAATTTATATGTTAAATTTTGTTAAATATATATTTGGATTTATACTATGATTTTTTATTTGTCATTAAGAAAATATAAAATCATTTATTTTGATGAAAAATACACATATTGAAAAAAAAATTCTTATATGTGGGTTTTATAATAAATAAAAATTTTCCATTTATTTGAAAATAATTTGGTAAAATAGATTCCATATTTTTAGTTATAAAAATTTCTATTATAAAAAATGTTCAACTTATTTTTTTACCATAATTAAAAATCAAAATTGTTTAAATTAATTACCATTGTTAAGGTAAAAAACAAGTTTATTAGGGGTTAAAATAAAATGAAAATGGTTAAAATGAAATTAATTTTTTTAAAAAATATATTTACTATACATATCAGGATCTAATAATTTCTAAGGGTAGATAATTATCCATTTTGAATCCTTGTAGGATGTGAAAAATGTTGGTAGACCTTTTTGATTCCAAAACACACATGTGTCCTAATCGGCTCACTTATAAAAAGAAACCCCTCTCCTCTCCTATTCACACCATCAATGAAATATGGGTTATAATATACATAGTAAAATATATTACTAAATTCAATACTCTCGTCATAGAATCCATATTCTGATTGAAATCAATTATAGTAAAACTATATGTACAAACCAAAAGAGTTAGTCTGAGATGAGGTAAAATTATTATCTATGCGTTATTTATTTATTTATACTTTCACCTCATTAAAATATTTTTAAACTACTATTTTATAAAAATAATAGTATCTATAATATATTTATATTTTATTATGATATTATAGTATCTTAATTATTTATGATATTCCATCAAATGGGATGCCAAATCATTATTCTTGTGTATGGTGGAATATCGCTTCTTGAACTGAGGTCATTTGTTTTTCAATGTTCAATTTCTGGGATAGTTGAAATAATGAATTTAAATAATATATATAAAATTTAATTTATATTTATACTTACTGACTTGCGATATAATATATGTGTTATTGCATTCAATTCTATGGGGGATGTGATGTGTCTGGGAAACTTCAGTCTCTAGAAGTGTTCTGATTCATTTTTCACTAATGATTTGTGAGGAATATAATATTGATAAATATAATGAATATATGAGATATAAATTAAATATTTATGATATTAATAACATATTTTTCATTATTAAAATATAATATAATTTTTTCTTTCTTATAATTAAAAATGGTAACATCGTTAGTGTATATGGAGTATTGCCTTCATAAAGAGATGTGATTATTTTTTTCAATCACCACAAAAAATGGAATAAAAATATATGTATATATAATTAAATAATATGGTATTTAATTTTTTTATAATTTTATAATGATTAATATATTAATTATCTTCTATCCATAAAGATAATCCAAAAATGCGAATGTTACTCATTAGTACGGACAACCTACCATCTCCATGATTGTAATACGATTCCTTTTTTATAAAAATATTTCATGAACTATTATAAAAAGTATATGTTATGATTAAATAAGATAATAATTTTGTGAAAATTATTTTTTAGATTTTCATTAACGACCACTTAGACCAATAGTCATGGAACCGATGTAATTTTTGATGCATTAGACAAACATAATCGAAACACCTGATATAAAATTATTTTATTATGTAATTGTATATAACATGTTAACAAGTGAAATAAAAGTAATAATAAAATAGATATAATTATCAAAAATTTAAATAATTTACTTTTTTTTTATTTAGTATGATATATAATGGTGGTGACAAGCCAGACTGTAGGTTTGGGACTTTAACTCAATTTCATTTCATTGAGTCAAAATTTAATTTAATCCAATTATATTCTATCATAAGGTGTACACAAAGCCTCTTTGATATATTATATCATGAATTTACCTATTCTAATCATATATTATGTTTTAAAAAAATAATTTCATGGGGCTTCTGATTCTTTTGTTTCCTCTAGGAAAATGTATTTTTTTCTAAAGAATTCACTTTTAATTTTTTTCCTTCCATATATTTCCCTTCCATGTCCATGTTTTTAAAATGATTTTATGAATGTTTGTAAATATACATAAAATATTTATAAATTATATTTTATCTATCTTTTTTACATTATTTCAACGTTTTTCTAAAGGAATCTTTTAAAATTTTTATACAGATAATTTTGATAACTAATATAATGAATTTTATATTTCAACTTATATGGAAAAAATGAGTTCTCTTCCACAATAGACATTTTTTAAAGATGAGATTAATTTAAAGAGTTTTATGTTTTATTAAAAGAGATAAACTTTATCATCCTTCTGTTTTATGAAATATGTTTTTAAATTAATTTAAATTCGTTGATAAAATGAGTTATATGCAAAGTACAGTCGATCCTAACAATAATATATTATAATTATTATTTAATATGTAAGTATTAACTCAGATTATATATTTTAGTGTTTGATTAATAATATATCTATTATGTTTAAACATGTTAATAAAATATTTTTACATCAATCCAATAAATATTATAGTTATAAGATGAAGATAAATCCAATGTTACACTTCGAAATTCTATTTATGTCAAAAATAATTTTTATTAACTTTTAATGAAGATATATTTTAAAAATAAATTTTGAAACAATTATAAAATTTATTTTAAATAATTATCTTCATTATTTAAATCACACTTTTAATATTATCTTTGGGAGAATTTTTGTGTTATTTCTCAGAAGATTAAATTTTTTATGAATAGTAAAATACAATAAGTTTTAAATGAATAATATTTTTGAAATACTTTTTTAATATTGGTAAATTATTTTTTTAATTGTTTTTAAATTTAAATTAGAAAAATTATACATCAAATTATTTTTTTTCCATTCGGAACATTTTTATATTGAATTTAGACATAAAACATTTTCAAACTTTTTGATATTTTCACATTGGAAACCCTCTTTCTTGCCACATCTCTAGGATTTTATTTAAATTCAATTTTCCCATCACTATTAATGAAAATTTTAAAAAAATTAATATAAATTCTGATGTAGTAGGATATTTATTATTTAATGAGTTCTAATTAATTTTGAACAATAATAATTAGGGAAAGCAGTTAAAATTAATCAACTCAATTATGTGTAAAATGGAGGTTTGTGCATCACACCAGATTATATTACAATTAAATTTACAAACAGATATGATTTTTATTTATATATTTTTTCATCATATTTAGTAATATATAATAAATTTGTTTTTAATATTTTACTAATGGTTAAATTATTAGTTAAATAAAACGTGACATGTTATCTTAGTCAATAATATAAAGATAAAATTATTTATACCTAAACTCAAAGGAAAAAATTGATGAAAGGTATTTTCTTTTTGTGTGTAGTAGGTTTAGATTTACCGTAATTTATATAAAATCTGTTACATTTTAGTTTTGGTGGATCATGATAGAAGGGAGATATAAGGCCCCATCCTTAAACCTTAATTAATCTTGAGTTATTACAAGATTACACATTGAGGATCTTTTTAGGTTTAGAGTTTTAGAGAATTAGATCATAAAACTTGCATTACATTCCATATATAAACAAAGTGGTTACATAAAGATAGTATTCTTCATTACCATCAATGGAAACACATTTAAAATAAAACATGGATTATTTCTTGACACTTCCTTGACACTATCATCATATCATGTACCTTTCCCTTGACCTGTGAAAAACATTTCAAAAAAACTTGGGATGAGCATAAAAAGCTCAGTATGGGTTATAAAAACATGGAAAGGAAACATGAGTTCATATATACATAAGAATAAAATCATACTTTACCCATAAAACATAGGCACTTTAACATACCTCATAAAATCATGAATAAATCATAGAAATTATAAGACATAAAGGTAACTTGAGGCATTCATAACATTCTTACATAGGGAGTAACCCTCTTGGTTACATTTGGAATACCCATCACAGTATATACCCTAAATCTCTTCGGAGAAACCTTAACGTTTCACTCATTCGCGTTACCCAATGCATTGGAGTGCTATGTCGGGCTCACCCGCCCTTAGTTTATCACGGAACCACCCGTCTTCATAATAATGCCCAAGAACCATAACATAATCGTATCACATAAAACATGCATAAAGGAAACATAACATTTCTACATTTCAATCACAAGATATCAATACAACACAAAAAACATTGTGAAAACCATTTTAAATACCAAAATAAAAGAAAAGTAAAACATGGTATTTATTTTTCTTTTAAAAAGAAGGTATGGCTTGTAGAGGAAGCCGAAACTCAAATAACGGTCACGATGGCGGAGAAGTCGTTGTCGCCGCATACGTACGACAAAGACATTCCCTTTTTTCTTTTAGTAAATGATTCGTATAAAAAATATTCCTTTTTGAATAAATGTAAAAGTGAAAGTGGTTTATACACCGTATAAAAGAAAGTTTTGTATAAAATAAAATATGTCTCAACGAAAGGAGATTGAGACGAAGTCCCATACCTCGTATCCGACTTGACCTAACCGTTCTTTAATCTCCTGAATAATAAACTTGAGTTAATCTCTACTTGCTTATGAACCTTTTTCATGTTCATTATTCCTTTCATACCATGTTATGAACATCATGTAATCATTTAAGTTAATAATGTTCATTTTGTCGGTATTTGGTTCTTAAGTCAAAAATAGACTTCTTACACTTACATGTTGTTAATTTGGTCAAAGTATCATTATATCCAGAATGATATTAATTATATGGATAACATATATATCATATATATTCATCATATACAAGTATTTATAATATTACATCACATTTAGAGGTAATAAATGAAATGCACCGTTCATGGAGACGGTAAGCCGTACGTACGCATGAACACTACTTCCATTTCAATTTCGTTTTTTCTGGAATGGAATCATAATGATATTAGAGTATATTTTAATTAAATTATAATAACATATATAATATCATTAACTTTTTCCTTTACACATCCCACATATGGTATTAACGAATCAAATCACTTTCAGGGGGCGGTAGTCCGCACTTCCTAAAATGAAGATATCGTGTTTACCCATAATGGAAACCATAAAGGTATGCCCAAAATGAAACAAAAGAAGCTTAAAGAAAGAGTAAACATATTATATATCATATATAAAAATAGTGACATCATAATGGTCACCTTTGATGGTGTTAAAGGAGTATTGAACAATCATCATTTCGGGAGGCAGAATTTCGCCATCCACGGAAACCGTATGTTCTTTAACCATTTTATGTAGTTGTGTGAGAGTGTAGCTCAAATAAATCTTATAAAAACTTAATAGTATATTGAATATACTGGTGTTGTTACAAAAGATGTAAATAAAAAGAGTTTAGGGGGTTGTAGAAGCAAAATAAAATAAATGAACATGATAGGATGAATTACCTTTAAAAGTGTAACTCTTTAATTTGAGCCTAAAGGCTTCCTTTGAAAGGATTCTGCCCAAAGGGAATACTCTAGGATGAGGAGAGGGATGTGGAGAGAGTAAATGGGCATGGGTTGGCCGAGACAAAGGCTTTAGGAGTGTGTGAAATGAGGTAGAGTTGGGGGCCTTTTATAAGAGGAGAGGAGGGGCACTTTTGGAAAGAAAAGGAATATTACTTTATTTGAAAATGTGATTCGGTTTTAAAAGGTCCCACATTCATATAATTAGTGGATAAGGTGATATGGGTTCGAAATCCAGTCATCCAATTGGTTTTGGACATGTCTAGTTCATAGATTTTACATTATCTTTCCATTTTATTTAAATCGTCAAATAATGATGTCATCGCTGCATCATTATTATGTCATTAATAATTTAATTTATTTAGTGTCTAAAAATTAAAAAAAATACTATGATGTAGGAAATAGTTTTATCTTCCCAATGACTGTTTATAATAAAAAACCTGATCTTTATAACCCCATGTGAAAATTGTTTTCGTAAAACATATTATCTTTGTGTCATTTTTTACTTTTACATTAAATAAAAAGTAATTTATGTCATTTCCCAACCAAAGTGGATCCATGGGGTCCCCAAGTTGACCCATGGCTTGTCTTGGTCGGCCATGACACAACCAATGAGGGTAGGACATGTGTCAAGCTCATCGTATTTTATTAAAGCATTATTTTTACCTTAAACTACACTAATTACCACTAATCGCGATTAAGAACTTAATAAGTTACTATTCACCGAAAAATTATTATAATCTAATTGAACCACATTTTACTTCTTAATGACAACCATGTATGTCGGATTTTTGAAATTCCAAACACAATGATGGCGAAATTTCATTTAAATGGAAAATCAATTTTTATAAGTACCACTTAGTGGTTTCACTATTCATCAAAAATTGAAGTTTTTCAGAAAATTACCAAAAATTCACCCTAAGATATATTTGATATTTCGAATTAAAAAATGAAGTATATTTTACAAAATTCAAAACATATAAGTCACATTAATTAATTTAATAATTAATTCCCGCTGTCAGAGCAAATAGCGTGTTTTTATGAAACAATAAGTATCAAAAGATTGACACTAGTTTAAGTCCAATTTCAAAGTGAAATTGATTCCAATGACCACCATTGGATTAAATGGTAAAAATATATTCATATTACACATTAATACAAATTCAAAAGATAATATAATCATATAAATAAATTAGATTAAAAAGCAGTTTTGATGTAAAACGCAGTATTTTTCACTATTCATTAAAAAATGAACATTGTCAGAAAAATACCAAAAATTCAGAAAAAGTAAATTTTGATGTCCCAATCATAAAGAATAAGTTTATTTTGACAAACATAGTTTATAAAATTGTCAAAAGATAGATTTAAAAAGGTTTTTCCATCATAAGGCAGTAAAACAGTCTTTTAAGAATATAAGTGTATTCCATGCTTAAGATTGGATTTATTTTCATTTTAAGCCTCTAAAACACTATCTTAATCATTAATAGACATAGATAAAAATATCTATTATTCATTACTTACTTGGGATGTTACATCCTTCCCCCCTTTAGAAAATTGCGTCCCCGCAATTTATTTACTTATCAAATAAATGGGGGTACTTATCCCTCATTGCATTTTTAGATTCCCATGTTGCCTCTTCAATCATGTGGTTTTTCCACAAAACCTTTACCTGGTGAATCACCTTATTCTGTAACACTTGATCCCTGTGGTCAAGAATCTGGACCGGTTGTTCCTCATAAGATAGGTTCTCTTCCAGCTGAACTACCTCTGGACTCAAAACATGAGATGGATCTGGCATATACTTTCTCAACATAGAAACGTGAAAAACATTGTGTACCTGAGATAAACTCGGAGGTAAATCCACTCGGTATGCAACTGATCCAACTCTCTCTAGAATTTCGTATGGTCCAACGAACCTTGGACTCAACTTTCCTTTCTTACAAAATCTCATCACACTTTTCCAAGGATAAACCTTGAGAAAAACATGATCACCTACCTCGAAAGATAGATCCTTCCTCCGGTTATCCGCATAACTCTTCTGCCTGCTCTGAGCTGTTCTCATGTTTTTCTGAATCAGCTGAACTTTTTCTGCCATCTCTTCTACCAATTCTGGTCCCATCAACTTCCTTTCACCCACTTCATCCCAGAAAGCTGGAGTTCGACACCGCTTACCATATAATGCCTAAAATGGTTCCATCTGTATACTGGAATGAAAACTGTTATTATATGAAAATTCAACCAAAGAAATATGTTGGTCCCAACTTTCCTGATAATCCATAGAACAAGCTCGTAGCATATCCTCCAATGTCTGGATTGTTCTTTCGGACTTCCCATCAGATTGAGGATGAAAAGCGGTACTAAAATTTAATTCAGTACCCAACGACTTCTGAAGGCCTTTCCAAAAGTTAAAAGTAAACCTGGGATCATGATCCGATACAATGGAGAGGGGAACTCCATGTAACCTGACTATATCTTTAAGATACAGACGGGAAATGTGATCTAGGGAAAAAGTATCTCATATAGCAAGGAAATGAGCAGATTTAGTCAAGCGATCAACAATAACCCAGATTGCATTATTACCTTGAGATGTCTTCGGTAATCCCACAACAAAGTCCATGGATATATTCTCCCATTTCCACTCGGCACTGGTAAAGGCTGAAGCATCCCTTCCGGTAACTGCCGCTCTGCTTTAACATATTGACATGTCAAACAATTCATAGTAAAATCAACAATTTCTCTTTTCATTCCATCCCACCAGTAATACTCCCGCAGATCTCTATACATCTTAGTACTGCCCGGATGAACTGAAAACGGAGAACTATGAGCGTCACATAACAACACTCTCTTCAACTTTGAATAGCAAGGCACACACAATCTCTTCCCAAATCTCAAAACACAATCATTATCAATGTTGAATTCAGGAAACATACCTTTCTGAACCAGCTCTACCTTTTTCTGCAACTCACTGTCTTGCTTCTATGCTTGCTTGATTGTATCTGATAGAGAAGATCTCACTGATACCTGAAACAAAACAGAAGGACTTCCAGCACCAAAAACTTCTATGCCAAAGCTCATCAAATCGTTAACCAAAGGATCATGTTCCAAACACAACATTGTTAATGAAGCATTACTTTTTCCACTCAATGCATCAGCCACATTATTTGCTTTTCCCGGATGGTAATGAATTGTACAATCATAATCCTTGATTAATTCTAGCCATCTCCTTTGTCTCATGTTTAACTCTTTCTGAGTGAATATATACTTTAAACTTTTGTGATCGGTATATATTTCACACTTTACTCCATACAAATGATGCCTCCAAATTTTTAAAGCAAAAACAACAGCAGCTAATTCCAAATAATGTGTAGGTTAATTTACCTCATGAGTTTTCAACTGTCGTGAAGCATAAGCAATTACCTGATCATTCTTCATTAGGACGCAACCAAGTCCTTTCAATGAAGAATCATTGTATATAACAAACTCACCATTCCTGGAAGGCAGTGCCAAAAATGTAGCATTCACCAATCTTCTTTTCAATTCCTGAAAACAATCATCACATTCTTTTATCCAGATAAACTTAACACCCTTCCGAGTTATCTTAGTCATTGGACTAGATAACCATGAAAAATTTCTAACAAACCTTCGGTAATAGCCTGCAAAACCAAGGAAACTACGAATCTCTATTTGATGGCCCGACATCTACTGAAGTAGTTGCAAAGTATTTCACCACCCCTTTATGCTTTTAGTCTAACTGCTTCCCATCACTCAAGCTCTTTGTCGGACACTCGTTTGCATAGTGACCCATCTCATTGCACTTACAACATTTCACTAACTGTAAATAAAATTTTTTCTTACCTTCACCTTGATCCTTTTCAGTGCAATCACGAGCCTTATGTCCCATCTTACCCCATCAGTAGGACTTTCCAGAATTCAGAAGACATTCCCCAGCATGCCTTTTGCCACATTTATCACAAACTGGAAACTTAGTTCTCTTAACATTAGACTTTTTTGAAGAATTATTACCTTTCTCATGCCACCTCGGTCTCTTCTTCTGCTGGTTGTTATAGAACACTTGGTTATCGGAAAACTCCATTTCCACCTTCTGAGCACATTGAACAAGCTTTTCTCAACTTTTAAACTCACGAGAAGCTAATTCCCTTCCATATTTTGGCTTTAATCCTGAGTAAAAATGATTTATTTTACTATCAAGGTCTCGGATAAAATTTGGAGCATACCTTGCCAATCGAGTGAACCGTTCTTCATAGGCAGCCACTGAGTCTTCCTCTTGCCTCGATTCCAAGAATTGCTTTTCCATCCTAAGTCAAACAGCCTTAGGAAAATACTTCTCAAGAAACATACCTTTGAATTCATCCCAGTCAAGAGCATCAATCTCATTGGCGTCCCTGATATTTTTAACCATAGACCACCACTGATCTGCTTCACCCTCCAAACGGTAAATAGAAAGACTAACCTTTTGATTGTCTGAACACCCCATGACATAAAAATTCTTCTCCAGTGATTTAATCCACCCTTCTGCTAGCACAGGGTCAGATGATCCTCTGAATGATGGGGGATGTTGCCTCATGAAATGTTCCACCACTGACATGTTCCTCTGCGGTTGATCTGGCTGATCTCGTGCATGGATACCACCACCATTTATAGCCTGAGTCAACTGCGCCATTACTACAACAAACTGTTCAATTCCAATTCCGACCATCTCAGGATGCTGAATCGGAAGGTTATTTCCTTATGTATGCCTTCCTAGCACTGCTTCCCTGTTTCCTCTGCGAAAAACCATTCTGAACAAACATGTCTTAGATGAAACAACATGGTAATCTTTAAATGCTATATCATTTCAAAAAAAATATTTTTGGATACTCATTTAATGGAATTCTAACTCCTAAAGTTATCTAAACCGACCACTGATACCAACTATAAGGCCCCAGCCTTAAACCTTACTTAATCTTGAGTTATTACAAGATTACACATTGAGGATCTTTTCGGGTTTAGAGTTTTAGAGAATTAGATCATAAAACATGCATTACATTCCACATATAAACAAAGTGGTTACATAAAGAGAGTATTCTTCATTCCCATCAATGGAAACACATTTAAGAAAAACATGGATTATTTCTTGACACTTCCTTGACACTATCATCATATCATGTACCTTTCCCTTGACTTGTGAAAAACATTTCAAAAAAACATGGGATGAGCATAAAAAGCTCAGTATGTGTTATAAAAACATGGAAAGGAAACATTAGTTCATATATATATATGAATGAAATCATACTTTACCCGTAAAACATAGGCACTTTAACATACCTCATGAAATCATGAATAAATAATAGAAATCATAAGACATAAAGGTAACTTGAGGCATTCATAACATTCTTACGTAGGGAGTAACCCTCTTGGTTATGTTTGGAATACCCATCACAGTATATTCCCTAAATATCTTCGGAGAAACCTTAACGTTTCACTCCTTCGCGTTACCCAATGCATTGGAGAGCTATATCGGGCTCACCCGCCCTTAGTTTATCACGAAACCACCCGTCTTCACAATAATTACCAAGAACCATAACATAATCGTATCACATAAAACATGCATAAAGCAAACAAAACATTTCCACATTTCAATCACAAGATATCAATAAAACACAAAAAACATTGTGAAAACCATTTTAAATACCAAAATAAAAGAAAAGTAAAACATGGAATTTATTTTTCTTTTAAAAAGAAGGTGTGGCTTGTAGAAGAAGCCGAAACTCAAATAACGGTCACGACGGCGGAGAAGTCGTTGTCGCCGCATACGTACGACAAAGACATTCCCTTTTGTCGTTTAGTAAACGCTTCGTATAAAAAATATTCCTTTTGAATAAACTTAATAGTCAAAGTGGATTATACACCGTATAAATGAAATTTGTGTATAAAATAAAATATGCCTCAACGAAAGGAGATTGAGACGAAGTCCCATACCTCGTATCCGACTAGACCTGACCGTTCTTTAATCTCCTGAATAATAAACATGAGTTAATCTCTACATTCTTATGAACATTTTTCAAGTTCATTATTCCTTTTATACCATGTTATGAACATCATGTAATCATTTAAGTTAATAATGTTCATTTTGTCGGTATTTGGTTCTTAAGTCAAAAATAGACTTCTTACACTTACATGTTGTTAATTTGGTGAAAGGTTCATTATATCCAGAATGATATTAATAATTTTGATAAAATATATATCATATATATTCATCATATACAAGTATTTATAATATTACATCATATTCAGAGGTAAGAAATGAAATGCACCGTTCATGGAGACGGTAAGCCGTACGTACGCATGAACGCTACTTCCATTTCTATTTCGTATTTTCTGGAATGGAATCATAATGATATTAGAGTATATTATAATTCCAGTATAATAAAATATATAATATCATTAAATTTATCCTTTACACATCCCACATATGCTATTAACGAATCAAATCACTTTCTGGGGGCGGTAGTCCGCACTTCCTAAAATGAAGATATCGTGTTCACCCATAATGGAAACCATAAAGGTATGCCCAAAACGAAAAAAACAGAAGCTTAAGGAAAGAATAAACATATAATATATCATATATAAAAATAGTGACATCATAATGGTCCCCTTTGAAGGTGTTAAATGAGTATTGAACAATCATCGTTTCGGGAGGCAGAATTTCGCCATCCACGGAAACCGTATGTTATTTAACCATTTGATGTAGTTGTGTGAGAGTGTAGCTCAAATAAATCTTATAAAAACATCCTAGTATATTTAAGATACTGTTGTTGTTACAAAATATGTAAATAATAAGAGTTTAGGGGGTTGGAGAAGCAAAATAAAACAAATGAACATGAGAGAATGAATTACCTTTAAAAGTGTAACTCCTTTTGATTTGAGCCTAAAGCCTTCCTTTGAAAGGATTCTGCCCAAAGGTAATCCTCTATGATGAGGAGAGGGATGTGGAGAGAGTAAATGGTCAGGGGTTGGCCGAGCCAAAGGCTTTAGGAGTGTGTGAAATGAGGTAGAGGTGGGGGTCTTTTATAAGAGGAGAGGAGGGGCACTTTTGGAAAGTAAAGGAATATTACATTATTTGAAAATTTGTTTCGGTTTTAAAAGGTCCCACATTGATATTATTCGTGGATACGGTGATAAGGGTTCGAAATCCACTCATCCAATTGGTTTTGGACAAGTGTAGTGCATAGATTTAACATTATCTTTCCATTTTATTTAAATCATCAAATAATGATGTCATCGCTGCATCATTATTATGTCATAAATAATTTAATTTATTTAATGTCTAAAAATTATACAAAAACCACTATGATGTAGGAAATCTTTTTATCTTTCCAATGACTATTTATAATCAAAAATATGATCTTTATAACCCCATGTAAAAATTGTTTTCGTAAAACATATTATGTTTGTGTCATTCTTACTTTTACATTAAATAAAAAGTAATTTATGTCATTTCCCATCCAATGTGGATCCATGGGGTCCCCAAGTTGACTCATGGCTTGTATTGGTCGTCCATGACACAACCAATGATGGTAGGACATGTGTCAAGCTCATCTTATTTTATTAAAGCATTATGTTTACCTTAAACTACACTAATTACCACTAATCGCAGTTAGGAACTTAATAACTTACTATTCACCAAAAAATTATTATAATCTCATTGAACCACATTTTACTTCTTAATGACAACCATTTATGTCGGATTTTCGAAATTCAAAACACAATGATGGCGAAATTTCATTTAAACGGAAAATCAATTTTTATAAGTACCACTTAGTGGTTTCACTATTCATCAAAAATTGAAGTTTTTCAGAAAATTACCAAAAATTCACCCTAAGCTATATTTGATATTACGAATTCAAAAATGAAGTCTATTTTACAAAAATCAAAACATATAAGTCACATTAATTAATTTAATAATTAATTCCCGCTGTCAGAGCAAATAGCGTGTTTTTATGAAACAATAAGTATCAAAAGATTGACACTAGTTTAAGTCCAATTTTATAGTGAAATTGATTCCAATGACCACCATTTGATTAAATGGTAAAAATATATTCATATTACACATTAAGACCAATTCAAAGGATAATCTAATCATATAAATAAAATAGATTAAAAAGCAGTTTTGATGTAAAATGCAGTATTTTTCACTATTCATTAAAAAATGAACATTGTCAGAAAAATACCAAAAATTCACACAAAGTAAATTTTGATGTCCCAATCATAAATAATAAGTTTATTTTGACAAACATAGTTTATAAAATAGTCAAAAGATAGATTTAAAAAGGGTTTTCCATCATAAGGCAGTAAAACAATCTTTTAAGAATATTAGTGTATTCCATGGTTAAGATTGGATTTATTTTCATTTTAAGCCTCTAAAAAACTATCTTAATCATTAATAGACATAGATAAAAATATCTATTATTCATTACATACTTGGTATGTTACAGGAGACCTCTCAACAATGTTTACATTTTTTTTATTTAAAAGAATGTCACTCATCCTACAATATAAAATGGCACTCACCCCCATCACATATTCACACATTAGAAGCCTTTTTTTCATCCTATCTAGCACAAATAATATAAAAAAATACATTATTTCATATTATAAAACTAATATTTGATTTAATGATAACCATGAATGTCCTTTTGGGAAATCCAAATGGAGTTACCCAAAGAACATGTAACATTCTTCAATGATCACTTTGGATTTATTTATTTCTCCTCACATTAAATCCATATTATTATATGATTGTAAAATAACCTCAGTATCCTCAATATAATGATATTAGGTTACATTATGGTGTCTACCTACACCAACAAACACTTCAATAAAATGGGATACATAACAATGGATTATGTGTATGAAAGACTACCACCTCAGGAACTGATGTCATTCGTTCTTCCAATACCACCACTAAATGTTGGAAATGCAGATGTGATTACTATTTTATAATATATTTAATATATATTGGATGTATTTATTAATATGTAATTATTATATAACACAAGCCTTAATGATTTCCATTTTTGGGAATATGATTACATCGTTTATGGATATGTGAACACTTCTAAAAAATACTCCATTAATAGTACTGAAAACATCCTTTAGAAGTGCTATAAAATCACTGAATACCTCAGCATAGTTAATAATCCATGGATTTAATCATCATAAATGTAAGTGATAATAATTAATAATTTTATGAGTGATTTTAAAATTTCTTATAAATGACGTCATTTATCAGCGATTTTAAAAGGGCTTATAAATGACCCCATTAATCAGCACTTTTATTTTGAAATTATAATTAAACGCTTTATCATCACTTTTTGAAGTGCCTATAATGGAAGATTTATCAGTTTTTTTAAATCACAGATAAAATTTGGATTTATCAACGAAATGACCAACCATGATGTACATGAACACTAAATTACATTTGTGAAATACTTAATACATGACACAAACAGATGCCCAAAGGCCATTTTAGATTACTACTTTTTGAAAACAGAAAACATAAAAAAAATGGTTTATAAACCATCTATATCATCTTCTTCATTATCCTTTATAACTAGAACCCCTTTATGTCACATCTAACTCAATACCCTTCTTCAAATCCTAGGGGAAACAAAACATGAAAACAGGTGATATAAAATTCTCAATAATGGTATTCATGGAAAATATCTCAAAAAACATAAACAAAATAAAGTAAAAAAATTAACATAACATTGAAACAAAAATACCACATTTAACATCTACAAAAATCTAGAGTCATGAAATAAGTCATGGTAGTTCAAAAGGCAGAAATTATAATAGAATCCTGAACCATGAGAAAATAGGATTGGCATAAAACATGGATTTTTTTTAAAAAAAAGCACATAATAAGATTTATATAGTAACCAATGCATTACTTAACTGACCATCATAGTGGACACTGTCCATTACTCAACCTGGTTTACTTTTCCTTCCATCCACATATTACTAATATTGATTTACTTATCGCTCTAGTTATGTATTAATGAACTAGATTTACCTACCATTCTAGTAATTTCAATATCATTAGATATAAATGTTTACCCAAGGAATTGTGGGTCGATATAGGTCATACCTATCTCATAAGGAAATAAGTCTTACATGTGCCACAAAAAACCCGAATCATTCATCATAACATAAACCAAGAAATAATATAGGTTTCTTAAACTTATTTTAATAATTACATAATCCATATAAAATACCATTCCATCATTAAAATAATCAAATAATAGTAATAATCGTGATAGAAACATAACCTTATTTAAGACTGTCATCTAAGATGGAGATAATTATTATAAAACACTTGAACTTAATTTTTGAAGAAAATATATTTGCTTCATCAACAAAGTTTTCATTTCTACAAATGTTTTGCAATTTTAAAAGAATATAATTTAGTTTAAAACAAACATTAAATAGTGTAGAGGAATCTTCATGAAAATAAGGCATTAGGAAACTGTAAAAAATCTATTCATGCTGTTTATCTTTAAAAAAACATTCACCTATTACTTTTTCTAGAAATGTAAAAAAGAACATCGTATAGTAAACGAAATAATGAATCATTCCATACCTTGTAGTACAATTAAAAATGGCTAAAATTGACTTTAAAAAATATTTTATGAATTGAAATAATTTTATATATTTAGTAAACATGGATGTGAATGATAAATATATCCCTATAAATACTTATGTATTAACAATATCATATAATAATGATATTATGAAATTATCCCTTACCTTAGGTATGATAAATAGTATTCAAAACTATATTATAGTGGGTTCAAATATATTATTTACTTATAAAAAATCATTATAATTTTTATGATATCATATATGATTCACTTATGAATTTAAATTTACCATTCATTAATAAATTACATGCTAAATCAATATTTTTGGTAACAATCGTCTTATTTAATGTATGGGTTTTGACTTGTTTTTCATGATCTTATTACATAGGTTGGGATTTAATTATATTAAAAATTTCAAACATTCATTATATATCAAATATATTCAATATAGAAATATATATAATAGATATATAAATGAAATGGAGTACAACATTCATTGAGACGGTAGGCTGTACGTACGCACAAATGCTATTTCTGTTTCCCTATTTAATTGAATGGAATCAAGTAAATGATATATATATATATATATATATATAACCAATATAATTATTATTTCATATATTTCTTGCTTATTTATTATATATAATTTATAATCATTCTTGAATGGTTAACTTGGAGAATGAATTTAATCGTGTCGTGGAGAAGGTAGGTCGTACGTACGCATGATCGATGATTTCATTCACTTAATGAATAAATAGTTTGTAATTGGATTATATATTAATTATAAAGATTAATTATAATTTTATATTCTTTATTTACTTCTATTATACAAAAAACTATACCCCTCCAAATTTTGTATTGTGGAATAACAAATTACACCATGGCATGGAGACGGTAAGTCGTACATACACACACATGGTGATATTGTTATTTTTAGGATGGATAAAGGGTGGTATAGGGTTGTCCCAAAATAATAATAAAATGAAATGATGTATAAGAAACTAGATTAATTATTTTAGTATGAGAAAAAACTAACAATAGGAATTATAAGATGAAATGAATTTTGAAAGATATGATAAAACCATAACCTCTTTTTTGAGTAAATATTTTTGATTTGCAAACCCCCCCCCCCAGGATGGAATAATTGCAAAAATTGGGCCCTATAAGTGTAATGGAGGAATTTTGGGAGCTTATTTTATCTGAGTTTGGCTATCCAAAGGGATTGAATAGTGTGAGTAAGTGGGTAGTGGTGGTGTCCTTTTATAAGCAAGAGGAGGGGCACATTAGGAATGTCTTGAAATATTAATTGATTAAAATTTTATATTCAGTTTATAATGGTTCCTAACTCACTGATTTCGAAGATAAGAATAGTATGTGTCTAAATCATATCAAACAATAAAATTTATACTCGTTTTGATTTTTTCAAACATTATCTATTTGATTTATCCTTATACAATCTTTTTATTTATTCTGTGGTAAAAAAATTCATAATATTAAATGGTTATAAATATTTAGTTATCTATATTCAATTTTCTATAAATGGATAATTTATGAATATTTAGACAAATTAATTTTTACTTTGTCATTGTAAAAAAAAATTTGTGGTTTTTAAATTATTTAATAAGTTGTTATTTTTATTAAATATCAACAGTGTCACTTTCAATACTATTTATTTATTTGACTTTAAATAAAATCCACACACAAGATAAACTCAAATATATGATTTAATACCATCTTAAAATGTCATATTCACCTATAAAATTAATGGATCACATTAATTAGTTAATATGTTATTTATCCTAATATTATTTTAAATAATTTATTTGATGTTTACGTCAATAAAATAATTTCTACATCACTACTGTGTCATCATTAATAGTAATTTTTACTCTAAAAAAATTATAAATAAATTCAAATTATGTATATAATTTCATCATATTTCGAGAATCTATTTATGTTATAATTTTTAATAATTTTATCACTATATTAAAATTATTATACTTTTAAGATATAATAGAGTGACATGTTGTGACTTTCTTTGGTTTTAATTATAATTACACCACTTTTATAGAAAAAAGTCCATTAAATGAATACATTATTACCCTATATTATTTTGGTATACTTTAATAAATAAAATAATATTTTTAAAGTTGTTTGGGTCATTTTATTATAATTATAATATTGTTTGTTACCCCAATACACATGATTTAACTTTAAAAGAAGTAAATAAAAATTATCATAGTTACTATTATAATATACAATAAAATAAAAATTACATATTAAAAAAATATGGACACACTGACTCAAAATATGGTATCCATTTTTCTAAATTCAAAACACATAATTGGATGAAAATAATTTAAAATAAATTCCGGTTGTCAAAACCAGAAAGGATGTTCTAAAAAATTAAAAACTATAAAACAGTTGATATGTTTTTATATTGAATTTAAATGGGAAATTACATCCAATTAATTTTTTTTTATAAAATGAAAAATCATAATCCATTTAAACTTTAATACCAATTAAAAAGATAATCTATCTATATAAATAAATTAGTAGTAAATGCAGTTTTAAATTAATATTTAGTGTTTTTAACTATTCAATAAATTATGAATTTCATAAAAAAAATTTAAAAATTTAGACAACAATAAATATTTCTGTTCTACATTAAAATGAGCAGAATATTATGTCATATACAACTTATAAAATTTTTAAATGCGTTATTTATAAAGGGTACTCTATCAAAAGACAGTTAAACTGTGTTTTTTTTGGAAAAAATACTTCTTTTATCGAAAAATTGAATTTTTTATTATATTACATCTTAAAACATATAAGGTGAATTTAGGAAATTAAATTTAATATATTTCAAAATTATTTCCCTAATAAAATCCATAATAAATGATTTTATTATTTTATAGAATAATTTTTTTATAATTTAAATTTTTTCTCAGAAGGAAGTTAATACTATTCCAACCCACCTCTATAATCCATAGGTTATAATATTTAGTAATCACTTATAATCTGTTTTGAGTGAAATTAACTATATCAAAAGATCTTGAAATTTTGTATAACACAAGGAATGAATAGTGATTTGTATACTCCAAGATAATCTTGGTGTAGCATACAACAGAAGAGATCCATGAAATTAAAATGAATCTATATCATAAAATCTCGAGTTGTTACTTTATACACCACATTAAATGAATTCCACCCACTAAATTCGTTGGTGTTATAAATGGTGTAATACTTGAGGGTTTATTTCATATAAACCCACATCATAATAAGGAATTGTAAAAGGCTATTTTAAGAAGGAAAGAAAGAAACATAATGGTTACCTAATGTTACTCATCACTGGTTTTCCACATAGGAGAAGAATGGTGGTAATGGAAAAAATGGATATAAAATAAAAACCCAACCATCATGTTCTGATAGATAGTGATAGATAAAAATGTTTTTATGAAGTTATCATCCAAAAATCCAAAAATCCACAATGATTTAATGGAACATTTGGTTCATCGGATAAGAAGGTTCTATGTTAGCATTTTTGGTTTTCAAGATTCATTCCCTAAAGTTGAAGTATTTTACATGAGAATAAATACTTACTTGATTTTGGAATAATCTCAACATTGTTCGTGCCATGATCAATTTCCACTTCCATTCTTATTGAATGAAATGAAGATGATTTTTTCATTATTGAAGTGTTAGAAAATAATATGATAGAAAGATAGGTCATTCCATATGTCTCAACAAAAAGGTTACAATAGGTAATCTAATATCCTTAAATTCACCTATTGTGAGATAATAAATTAATATTACAAACTTGAAATGGAATATCAATTATACCATCCAAAAATGGATAACATTAAAATCCATCCAAAAATTAAAAATATAAAACATTAGAAAGAGTTGAACTAAATCAATGTAACATTTATCACGCATGTCTGATAAGGTAGTTCTTGGTTTTCACATTCCAAACATGCGAATAGCATAATCTTGTATCCTCTTTAAACATGATAATAACATGAATTACTATAGAAGAATAGTTAAAATATTAATTTTGATTCCAAAAATTCAATATACTCAAACCATGACATCACTTTGTCTATATGTTTGTCCTTAGGTCATTAATAATATCAAAAATCTTATTTCCTCCTTAAATCATATTTTCACACTTGTCTTTGATTTTCCAAAAAATATTAGAAAAACTATTCAGGGTTAGTGGTACCTTTCAACATATAATTTCATATACATAAAAAAATAACGTAACAATAATTAAATTTGTCTTTATTCTACAATACTACAAAATTACTTATGTAACATTATTCTTGTTGAACATTTAATCATTACACTATTTTATTAAACCAATGACCAAGCTTCATTGTTTTAATCCATAAAACTTCATTCATCTCATATATCATGTGAGGCATCTTCATCATCAACAACATAAATACTACCCATATGAACATGATGATTCTCATCATGATATTTTCAATTTGATAAACGATTAGCGTAATGCCCATATATTCCACATTTAAAACATTTAACCATCTTTTATGTCTCATAAATACCATTATCCTTATCCATTATGGTAACCAAACCTCTTCCATTATTATTACTGGATTTGTGTCCTTTTTTTCCAAACCCAAAGCATCTTCAGCTTCACTTGAAACATTCTAATTAATGCCTCTTCCCAAATGATTAAAATTTGGAAAATTAAACTTTCATTCCTCTATGATAACCATGAAACTTTATCTTTCTCTAATTATCTGGTTTAGGAAACTCATGAAAGATGAGATTATTGATCATATAATGAGATTTCTAATTAGGCCTAATAATGATTTTTTTCTTGGATACTCCGATTTCATTAGGATTATCATTAAGAATATCATTCCACTGACCGTAATATTATCCATTAAGATGAATCCTCCCTTTTCTAGACATGTTTGAAATCCCTAAAAATTAGTGTGAGAGGAAAAAGTCATACTGGGGAAAAAATAATCAAGGGTCGGTACCATCAATCTCTAATATCATATATTTAATATTTGGATATTGATGATACATACAACAATTATAGTAATATAAACTATAGTTAGAATAACCCTTATGGACATTCCCAGTCATACCATAGAAATATCTCTATGGATCTTAGTAATTTTTTTGCATCTTAGTTTCAAATGGTTAACTTAACCTTTTCTCTGATAGCAGCTGAAACGACACAAGATTGCCGTACATGGACATTACATCACATTTTTGGAATATGTAATACATGAAAAAAATAGATTTTCATTTATGGTACTAGTTTTGTGCCTTTGAAAACTAAAAAACATAAACAACTGGTTCATAAAATATCAAATTCATCTCCAGCATTATCCTTCATAACTAGAACCCTTTTTTGACAAATCATACTGAATACCCTTATTCAAATCATAGGTGAAATGAAACATGAAAAGGGTTGAGATAGAATTCTCAATAATGGTAAGAATGGAAAATATATTACAAATATTAAACATAAGAATGTAAAAACATGAACACAACTTTTGTAGAAAAACATACCACATTTAACATATATCAATATCTTGAGTCATTAAATAAATCATGGAATTTCATTTGGCATAAATCATAATGGAATGATGAACCATGTGTAAATATAATTGGAATAATTCATGGAATAATGGGGGAAAATCACATAATATGGTTTCCATAGTATCCAAGGCATTGTTTCCAAGACCATCATAGTGGACAATGTCCATTGCTGAATCGAGTTTACTTGCCACTCCAGCCATGTATTACTAAACCATATTTACTTGATGTTCCATCCCTGAATTACTAAATTGTATTTAGTTGACATTGTAGTAATATATATCCCATGATATATAAATCTTTACCCAATGTATTTGAGGGAGATATAGGTCCCACCTATCTTATAATGAAATTAGTCTTTTATTTGCCACAAAAACGAAAACCATCCATTATAGCATAACCCATGAAATAAAATGGTTTTCTTAAACATAATTGTATCATAACATAATCCATATAAAATATAATTCAATCATTATCATAATCAAATCATAGTAATAATTGTGATATAAACATAACCCTATTTTAGATTATCATTTTATATGGAAAACAGTTTTTATAAAACAACAACACTTAAATCTAGACGAAAATATCCTTTCTTCTTTAACTTTATTTTCTTTTCTCAAAATTCCAAGAATTTTTAAAAGAATAGAATTTAGATGAAAATAAACATGAAATATTGTACACAACGACTCATGAATATAATACATCATGAAACCGTAAAAATCAATTCATTCTATATAAGTTAAAAAAACATTCTCCTCTCACTTTTACAAGAAAAGTCAAAAAAATACCCTATATGGAAAGTAATAGAAAGATTCCTTCCATTCCATATAGTAGAAGTAAAAAATGGACAATATTGAATTTAAACAATATTATAATAATAGTGATAATATTATATATTTAGGTAACATGGATGGGGATGATAAATATACCCCTGTAATACATATGTATAAACAACCTCGAATAATAATGAGATTATGAATTTATCCCTTATGATAGGTCCGATATGATTCGAATGTATCCAAAACTGATGTATAGTTGGATTTAAAATAATATTAAACTGTAATAGAACCATAATAGTATTTATTATATCATATATGATGCAATTTTTTTACTTTATATTAACTGTCCATTTATGAAGTCCACGATAAATCATCATTTTGGGAAATAATCATTTTCTTTATCATATGTGTTTTGACTTGTTATTCATAATATTTTTACGTAGGTAATTATTTTCATACTTCCAGAATGTAAAATATAATTTATATATCATATATATTAACTATATAAAAATATATAATATATAGATAAATGAAATGTAATACACCGGTCATGGAGACCGTAGGTCGTACGTACGCATGAACGTTGTTTCCGTTTCCTTAATGAAATGAATGGAAGAAATTAAATGAAATATATATATATATACTGTAGAATTATTATTTCATATATTTCATTTTTATTTATTATATATTCTTTATAATCATTTTTCAATGGTTAATGTGGAAAATGAACCTCATCGCGTCATGGAGACTGTAGGTCGTACGTACGTACGAGCAACAATATCATTCACTTAATTGCTAAATGTTATGAAATTTGATGCTATATTAATTATACAGAATAAATATCAAGTTATATTTATTATTTAGATTCATTATACTCATAATTATAGCAATTAAAATTATTTATTATTGACTAAAATATTACCCCATGGACTGGAGACGACAATTCGTATATACGTACGTATGGTGATATTGTTATTTGTATGAAGATTAAAAGGAGGTATAAGGTTTTATGATACATATAAGAAGATATCAAAATGTATAAGATACTATATTTATTAATTCACAATTAGAGAAATATAATAATTGGAATTAGATGAAGAAATTAATTTTGAATGAAGTGATAAAACAATAATCTCTTTTTTGAGTATCTCCTTTTGATTTGAAAAAAATGTCTCCCTTGGTTGGATTTCTGCCCATACATTCGTCTCTAGGAGGATGTATGGGATTTTGGGAGCTTACATGAAAGAAATTTGTATGAATCAATGGTTATTAAAGGCGTGATTATGTTGGTAAAGGTGGTTTCATTTTATAAGTGGCAGGAGGGGCACTTTAAGAAAGTCTTGAAATATTAATTTATTATAAATTTATTTTATGTTTATAAAGTACCCAAAATCATTTAGTTAGAATTTAATTTGAGTATGGGTAGAAATAATCTCCACAAATAAAAATTATAAATGTTTTTATTTAATTTTAAAACTTTCCATTTTTATTAATCCTTATTAAGGAATTTTATTCTATTTGTGGTAAAAATATTCTAAACTGAAAATGGTCATAAATATATATTTATGTATTGAAAATTTACCATAATTGGATAATTTTTGATATTTTAGACCATATAATTTTAACATTGTAAATTTTATGTATTTCTAGTGATTTTTAAAAAAATTAATAATATTTTATTTTTATAAAATATCAATAGTATCAATTTTGACTGTATTCATTTATTTGACGTCAAATAAAATCCACATATAAGATAAATTCTAAAAAAATATTTATTACACTTCTAAAATGACATATTCAGCTATAAAATTAATGGAGGACATTAATTAGTTCATATGTTATTTATTATAATTTATTTTAAACACATTTATTTGATATTTATATCAACAAAATAATTTCTATACCACTACTGTATTATAATGAATTTTAATGATTTAATCTCTAAAAATTATACATAAATTCACATGAAGTAGATAATTATATTAGATTTTTTATAGAAAATTTATGTTCGATATTTTAATATTTTTTATCACTTTATTTAAATTATTAAACTTATAAGATATTAGAGAGGGACCTGTTATCAGTTTCTTTTGTTTTAATTACAATTACATCACTTTATTGGAAAAAGTCTATTAAATGAATCAATTCTGACCCCTAGGTGATTTTCACAAACATTATTTTATCTGATAATATTTTTACAGGTGCTAGGATCATTTTATTATCTTTATCATATTGTTTGTTACTCTAATTTACCGTATTTTTCTTTAACTATTGTAAATAAAAACTATCATAGCCAAAATTCATATTATCAAAAAAAATATTTGTAACATATTAGCATAATTTAACCCACTAATTCCAAATATTGAATCCAATCTTCCAAATTCAAAACTCAGAATTAAGAGAAATTAATATATAATTAATACCCACTGTCAAAACCTGAAATCATGTTTTTTAAAAAGAAAAAACAATCAAAAGGTTGATTTGTGTTTATGTCCTATTTAAATGTGGAAATTCTTCTGACGAAAAACATTGGACTAAATAAAAAAATAACTCAATTACACATTATAACCAATTAAAAAGACAATTTATCAGTATACATAATTTATGCAAATATTTAGTTTTGAATTAAAATGCAGTATTTTTCACTATTCATTAAAAAACAATTCATGAGAAAAATACCAAAATTTCATCCAAGGTAATTATTTATGTTCTGATTCAGAATAATAAGTTTATAATGTCATATAGAACTAATAAAATTATCAAAATCCAGATTTAAAACGGGTTCACAATGAAAAAGAGTTAAAATGTAATTTTTTTAAAAAAATACATCTTTTATCTGAAAAATTGTATTTCTTAATATATCATATCTAGAAAACATATAAGATAAATTTAAAACACTTAATTTAATATATTATATATATAATTCACTAATGAAATCCACTGTGAGTGATTTTATTATTTTATTGACACACTAATTTCGATTTAAATAGTTTTTTAGGAGGAATTTAATATTTTTCATACCCACCATTATAATGGATATGTTGTACTATTTTGTAGTCACTTATACGTAGACTTGTATGAAATTAATTCTTTCAATAAATCATAAAATTGTGTGTAACTCATTCCATGAATATTGTTTCATATTCTTCAAGATAATCTAGTTGTAGCGTAAAAAAAATTCATCAATGAGATTAGAAAGAATATATCTCATAAAATATAAGCTTGTTACAATCAGTGATTCTATAGACAGTTATAAATATCCCATTTATCCAAAAATTAAAATGTGTTGATAAAGATATTCTTTATAAACACTTTTATAATCAATGATAATGATAACTTTATTAGAACTTTATAAATTACTAATGAATGGGAGAGTTATCTATGATTATAAAGGTACTAATAAAGGATATATTTATCAGGAAATTTAGTAGGGATAATAAAGCATAAAATTGCAATGTGAAGATAGAACACACTACATCCCCAGAAACAAATGTGGTGTGTTGTCAAAACACAATGCATCACCACAAAAAAACAATAAAATGACAAAAATCAGATACAAACACTTAATTTAAAGGAAATAAAGTTTCGAACAAAAAAAATAAATGAAAACACTATTATAGAGTATATCAATTTTTTACAAAAAATAATTTATTTTTTTGAATAAAAAACCTCCCTTGTAGTCAAACTGGTGAAAACATGAGTCGAATTGAGTTGTGACTAATTCTAACACAACCAAAATGACATATAGATCATTTTTCTAAAGTACCAAAACAATCATAATGCAATTTCTCAATATTGAGTAGGTTAGTTTTTTTATTAAAATTAAATTCATTTTTGAATAAAACAATGCACTTAGAGTCATACTAGCCAAATGATGTAAAATAGATTTCTATACATCCCAAATAACCCATGGATCATTTTCTGAATGTTTCATAACAATCAGACTATGTTTCCTCTATTTTGAGTATGCCACTTGTATTTTTTATGAAAATGTCATTTTAAACTAGAATCACACACTTTGGGCCATACAGATAGAATCTTTTGGGGGACATGACATGGGGCTGATTCGTACAAGTAAAAATGAATTAAGAATCATTATAAAAAATTATTAAGGAAATTTGGATGGTTTTCCATGATTTTCAATGACAAACACATTTTTATATCAAATATCAATTTTATAGACATATTTACCCAATAATTTTAGTTTGTTTATTTTCTAGTTTGATTATTAGAAGTTGTTATAATGTTTCTTCAATAAACATTTGGATAATTTGAAACTTTCAACAAAAAATTATATTACATGTGGATTAATCCACTGTATAGAATCAGATAGTAAAGTGGTAAAAACATTATTTAAATAAGTCACATGAAACACTTGTACAATATATCTTATAATTATTTAAATGTGTTGTGTTCTCTTTTAAATAAGCGTTCTAAGAAAAAAACATGCTCTGATTTTAATTCATCTTCATTTAAAAAAAGGTTTTCTTTGCAAGCCAATGCATCTTATCATCCTCCTAGTTCTGTACCTTAATATTTGCCTCTAACTATTTCTCTATGTCAGTCCCCAACTCTGACTCTACCTTCGCCTCTACCTCTGACCCCATGATTTACCTATAATTTTATTATTTGTAGGTTAACACTATTAAATAAAATAATTTCCCCCATTATTCTTTTCCTTATGAAAGTGATCAAAAATAATATATAAGAATTATGAAAATTATGATTCACACCACAAATATCTTTCAAAAGTCATAACTTGTACTAGATCTAAATATTACAGGTAATCACATAAGTTTTTTGTTGAAATACATTCTGAAAAAAAAGTATGCGGGCCACTTGTCTCTAAAAAAATTTCTCTTCTTCTTTTGAGTAACTAGGTTGTTGGAAAACTTGATAGTATTGTGAAAATTTAAAAAAAATTAATTATTTTTCTTAACTTCATTAATTACATCTTGAGGGATGACGATCTTTTCATTATTTATGACTTATCACAGAAATTTATAAACATAATATATACAATTAATATGAAAATCTTGTTTTAGACACTATAGAAACATTTAAAAATTAAGTAAATTGTTATGAAATATTTTTATAGTTAAATATTTATATATATATATAACCTATTTTTTTCCATTTTCAGTAATTCATAGGCTTTATCCCTTCAGACACTAAATTCATTCCAAGACCTATCCTGTATTGAGTGACCTCCCTATCATAATTTTTTTATTAAAATCGAAAATGAATATATAATTTAAATTTTATCCATAAAATGATTATTATTGTGTATTAAATATTCACAATATACATCATGTGTGGTCGGTTTATTTCATTTCCAATCATTGGATAAACAATTAATAATTAAGGATGTATATATTGACTTTTATCAGCATCCATACCCCCTATAAATAATTAAGTAATGAAAAAAATAAAAAATGATTTTGTGTAACTTTTTTTCCTTCTCAATTTCATTGTCCTTTATAGTAAGTTCACGTGTATAAATGGTACATGGATTAATGAATCCAAATCATGATTCACATGATCTTCCCTTTATATAGCTGTGATATAAATTTCAATAAAATATATGAATCATTATTAAATTTATCAAAAATATTATTTCTCAATTTGGATAGACATATTATGAAAATTTAATTTATATATGGTTTCACAATTGAGACACATTACAATTCATGCTTGAGAATCTCATTTAGACTCTCGAGACCAATTATATATGTCATTTAACTCCCTATATTTCATCTATATTTTCATTTTAATACATAGTTTTTTCTTCAAATATGGGCTCTAAATTAATTCTTAATGATAATAAATTCTTCTTATTGAACTATCTTTGAGAAGGTACTCTATGAGGGTCATTTTGTTTTGTTGATCATTTCAGAAGATCTTCTAGAATCAACTTTCTATTTATCTATTGCTTTATTCATCATTAATATCATAATTCACTTCAGATGTTTTATCATTAACTATTACATGTTTTTAACATGAAGGTTATTTAAAATATTTATCTCATCTATCATTGTAATATTAGATGACAGTCTATGAAATCTCTAATAGTAGCATCAACCGTTGTAATATCCAAACTATTTAGTGTAATGTGAAACTCAACAATTGGATCAAAAGAAACCTCAATACCCACTCTCATGTGATCTTTTGGGAGTGTTTTATTATTTAATTCTTCTCTTGGTATATCGTATATTGTAGCCATTACAACACGGTGAAATGTGGGTGTTAAAAAATATAAACCACAAACAAGTATTCCCTTTATAATTTTAGTAATATAAAGTTATTGGATGTTTTAGGATACAAATTTAATATAAATAGTAATAGAAAAATTAGTTACCCTAGGTAAGGTATCCATTATAGGGAATTACAAGAATCAAATATAGTGAGATCAGCTGGTTCATATGTAGATTTTTTCTCCACCACCTATTGAATTTGATCGTTTTTTCTTCATTGGTATATAATAAGAGACCACAAAATAATTTCATGGATTGTGTCTATTTGTATATGCAATTTTAATATCATATTATTTGTATCTTCATGTTGTTTTAACTTCTCAAAAAAATATTGAGGGTAGAATCCTAATCATATTCCATTAACGATGTCATATTCTTCTTGCTGCTTCGAAGGCACTAAAAGCAGTGTTTCTTTTATTATAGTGATTGTTAACTAATGTGTCTAATGAAGTAAAAAATATTAATAGTAATAGATAGTTTTATATAATATTATTATAAATCCTAATTAATTACAAGTATGTCATACATACCCATAAAACCAATATCATTTTTTGGTTTTCATCAACTAATTTAGCCTCTTTATTTACATGATCCTTCTTATATAACACATTGAATATGATGGAAGTGGCTTCATATTTATTATTCGTAAATCCATATATAAATAAAGAAAAATATGATTTTTCATATCACATAATTATGCTTTTATTTTGGATTTAAAATACATTCCAATTTATTTTCTTATGAAGCATACCCCATCCTTCCTTTGTGAAGGGGTATGTTAGTTTTAATACACATTGTATATTTTCAACACTCTTTGGATATTTTATAATTTAACAATTTTTAATCGAGATGGATGAAAAAATAATTTCAGATAATATATTATTTATTAAAATTCACTTGAAATTATTTCTCCTTGTGTTTATTTGTGAATGTATGTTTCCTACTTTATAATGTGTGCACAACTAAGTGGTTGGTGGAGATTTATTTTCCCCAATGAATCCCTATGATATAACCTTATAAAAAGATTCCAAAAAGCATATATGGGATTTTTCTTTTGGCCATTAATAAAATTGTTTTAGGGAAATATTCTAAAATAAAATTGGTTTAAACAAAATAAATAAATTTAAATCAAAAATTAATTATATAAATTTTTAGTGAAATATAAAATATATATTGAAACATTACCATTATATCATTCCAAATGATTACCTTCATTATTGGATAGACATGAAACCATGAGTGAATATCAATCGGCATATTCATCTTAATTGTGAACCCAAGATAACTAATTAATGTTCACTTTTGGGGTCAATAGGTTGGCCATATTGATTTCAACCAACCTAATATTTTATACCATAACTTCTTGCCTTGATAATTTTAATCAACACTATGATGTTGGGTCATTGTTTTTTTCATCAACATGTTTTGGATGCCCTAAAAATTCTATAGTTTCATCAGAAATAGTTTCCTCTTCCTCAATATTAGTAACATAATCTTGTTCAGAATACATTGTCTGCCACAGTAGTCATACATTTAATTTTCATTAATATCAAAAATACAATACATCTCATTCATAAGAGTCCAAAATTATGTGTGAACATTTCATGAACATTGTTGCTTCCATTAAAATATATAATAGAAAACAATACTAAAATAAAATTTGCCTCAAAAAACCTTATTTAATCCATCCTCAGGTGCTTGACTGTCTTCCGTATCTTTATTATTGAATAGACTCCCTCTTTAAAACTACCATTCCTTTCATCATTTGGGTCATCCCATACCATGTACTAGTGACCATTTTTGATTAATAATACTCAGAGTATTTCAAAAAACATAAAAGAGGTGGGGGATAAGCCTCGAGCAAAAAAATTAAAAAATAATTATTAGATATATGAACGTATTCTTTCCACATAGGTTCAAAAATAACATAAATACAATTGTAATTATTGATTCTAATATATTTATAAAATTATGAGAATTATGTTCTGTCAAAAGTAACTGAGCGAGTCATATAATAACATGAATATCAAGAAACCAAAAAATTTCAGGGTTATTTTTTGTGTTCTCAGGAAGTAGTAATAGAGGGGGGGGGGTGAATGGCTAAAATAGTTGAAGACTGGGTTGGGAGATGTAATATTCAAATATATAGAGGAGTCCTAAACAGAGATTAAGGAATACAATCTAATCATGAGGTATTCCATCAAGGAACATTGGAAGCATAATTATGGGAGGAAGGCTAGTTTGAAATAGGGAGTTCAATCCATCATCAAGAGATGGAATGAAGTAAAGAATATGACGATGAATTAAATAGCAGTTGTGAATGTTAATTGTATAGTGAAATTGAAGAATTGTATAACTATTCATGAGAGTAACCATTTTCAAGAAAGATGCATGAAATTATGTGATTTTAGGGATGAAGTGTATTATATTGTATATAAATCATACCAAAATGAATCTTTATTTTTCATATATCTATTTAAAAAAGTATCACATATTACATCCATTTTATATACATGTATCAATACTCATATACATTGAAGAAAACTTCACTTTCAATTAAAGATGATATTTTCAATTTTTCCTACCACTAATTTATAAAATGGACAATGAATAATCTTTTTTCTATATGCTTACATATAGAAAATATTTTTGTTAAAAACGTTATGAATAATTTCATATCCCATTCCCATATGGAATTTAAGAAACACAAAAATTGTAACATCCCAGGTAAATAAATAATATTAAATTCTAAGGATTATCAATATTTGTGAATAAAATGTTAATATTACTTTAAAGGGAATTCTATGCTCGATGGTGTATCCAATGCGCAACAATGAGTTTCTTTGAAATCTTACGTTGCACACTAATAATATAATAAAATTTTAATAGATAACGTCTAGCCATTTTAATGGAGGGAATAAACATAAATAACTAAAAAGTGATTACATATGTTTGTTAAATATTTTTACAATTATCCAATAAATGTTAGAGGCTTAAAATACAAATGAATCCAATTTTAACTATAAATACTCTAATATTTTTTAAATGATTGTTTTACCGCCTTTTGATGGTGAACCTTTTTTATATCTAACTTCTGAAAATTTTATAAGATCTATTTTTCAAAATAAACTTATTCTTTATGATTGTGACATTGAAATTTACTTTGGAAAATTTTTTGGTATGTTTCTGACAATGTTCATTTTTTTAATGAATAGTGAAAAATATTGCATTTTACATCAAAACTGCTTTTTCATCTAATTTAAATATATAGTTAGATTAACTTTTTAATTGGTTTTAAAGTTTAATTAGAATTTATTTTTACAATTTAATTCAATGGTGGTCATTAGAATTAATTTCACTTTGAAAATGGACATAGACAAGTGCAAAACTTTCCATAGATATTGCTTCCAAAAACCCGCTTTTTGTTTCGACAATGGGAATTAACTATATGATTTATTAATGAATCATTTATATTTTGAGTGTGATAAAATAGATTCCCCATTTGGAATCATAAGGTCCAAATTATGTAATTGAAACACTTTTTTTGACATTATGAATAGTAACGACGGTAATTATCTTTAATTATCGTGTTTAATTAGTAATTGGGAAATTAATGGTAAGAAAATAATATCATAAAAATATAAAATAACCCCAAAATGTGTCCTAATTCTATTGGTGGTGTCTTGTATGACCATGGTATGCCTTGTTCCAACCTTGGGACCCCATGGAATAACTTTAGTGTGATAGTGACCTTTTATCATATTTTTTTAAAGAAAGGAAAATGTAACCAAAGTACGTAATACCTAAGTAAAATAAATTTAATTCTGTCTACATAAATGATCTCTTAGACTATAAATAGTAATTGTATAGCTAAAAATATTTCCCACATCATAGTAGTTTTTTTATAATTTTTAGACATAAAATACATTAAATTATATATGAAATCATGATGATGCAACGATTACCTCATTAATGAACGATTTAAATAAAATGAAACGATAATGTAAAATATAAGACATAATCTTGGGAAAAAACCTATTGGAGCAGTATATTTCAAACCCTTATCACCTTATCCTCGAAATATATTAATGTGGGGCCTTTAAAATCGGAAACTCTTTTTAAAATAAAGTAACATTTCTTGACTTTCCATGAGTGCCCCTCCTCTCCTCTTACAAAAGGCCCCCACCTCTACCTCCTTACCCACACCTCTGAAGCCATTGGCTCGGCCAAACCATACCCATTTCATCTCTCCACATCCCTCTATTAATCATTGAAGTGTCAACTTAGGCATAAATCTCATCAAGGAACCCTTTTGGTTCAAACCAAAGGGAGATACTCGATTTAATGTAATGTCTTATCTTATGTTATTTTGAATTATTTTTTTTCTTCAACCCCCTAAACTCTTTTAATAATTTTATTTTGTAAGAAAAATAGTATAATCAATATATTAGGATGTTTTTATAAGAAGTATTACATCTACACATACACACACATCCATCTAATGATTAAGGAACATATTGTTTCTGTGGATGGTGAATTACTACCTCACGAAACGATGGTTGTTCAATATTCTTTTAACACCTTTAATGGAAGCTATTATGATTTCACTGTATTTTATATATGATATATATGGTATTTATGTTTTATATATGCTTCTATATTTTATATTTAAATCATACCTTTATTCTTTTCATGTTGTGCAAATGTGATAATTTCATATGAGGAAGTGCGGACTACCGCCCTTTCAAGTGATGTGACTCGTTCATGCAATACATGGAATGTATAAAAAATGAAATTAATGAAGTTATGTGACCCATATAAAATATATATTATACTGTAATTATATATATATATATCTCAATTATTTTTAATTCCATTAATATGACAAAGAAATGAAAGTAGCGTTCATGCGTACGTACAGCCTACTGACTCCATGAATGGTGGATTTAATTTATTGTTGTCTCCTAATATTATAGAATAGTATAAAATGAATATTTAATGTATATATATGATATTTAAATCATTAATACTATTCTAGATATGATGTACTTATAACTACATGGACGATTCTTTTCAAACAAGTTCATTTTTGACTCATGTACCAAACATCGACAAAAACATTTGATATGAACTCACATAATTAACAAATTATTATAACATTATTATATGTGATATGAATTGAATAATAATCCTTAAAGGAGGTCCTTAAGAAATTATAAATTTATAAAAGTTTATTATTTAGGAATATAAATAAAAGAACAAAACAAGTCAGACATGAGGTAAGGGATCCTACCTCTCTCTTTTTAAGTACTGTTTTTATGTAACTTAATTTAAGATCCTCTTTCTTATGTTGGGGGATGTTATTTTATATTCCTATTTATCTAAATTTTATTTTCATATTATTAAATTCCCAATTTTTTCACATCAATCCATTTTTAGAAGTTTTATGTGGCGCTGTTAGGCTATCGAATTTTCAAAAGGGGATTTTCATCTCAATTTTTATTCCCGTGAGATTCATACTACATTTGCTACTATTTAATTTTGTGTTGTGTATATACTACCTATTATTTTACTATTTGTATAATATACTCTCAATTATTGGTTGTAACATCTTCATTGTATGACCCTTCTTTCAGGGGGTGTACGTTTCGAATGTTTCCCAAATCGTTAAAGGAACCTTTCACACTACTCTTTTAGAAAGACTTATTTTGTTATGTATTTTAATTTACTTATTTTTATCTTTGGATATGTTCTTATACATACTTATTGATGTAATTTTTATTTCCATGTGATGAGATACAAGTTTCTCTTTCATTAACTAATGTTTTGAATTTTTAAGTGACACCGTTAGGCTGTCGAATTTTACCAAGGGAACTTTTTAGCCCAATTTCGATTTCTTTGGGTTCAACTTGTAGTTATTGAGCATGTTATCCTATAAATATGTGTGAATGATATATGGTTGTTTTTCACTTAATATCCACATATATTGGGTGTATTTATATCTGTGACACATAATTATGAGATTGATTTATCCTTAATTTAAGGATACCTTCTTTATAAGGGATTTCATCTCATTTTACAATTCTATTGAGACATCATTGTTGTTATGCATCAATTCACTCTTATATGGTGTATATACTATCCTTTGGAATAATATATCATTAATCCCATTATTCTCATGAAATTATAAAGTTTCGATTAAATGTTATTTCTCATTATTGTATTCAAGTGTCTCTTATTTTGTTAAAAACCCTTCAACTAAAATATCATTTTAAATGTTTTATTGATTTATTCTTATAAATATTTCTCATTAATATCCATGTTTTACAGAAAAAATTAAGAATTTCTTTATATGGATATTAATGGTTTAAAATTTTAAAAGCTTCAAAGTGGTATGGGACACTTTGATTCAAAAATCTATTTATTAAATGGTTTTAAATGGTTTTGAGAATTATTTTTTAGAATGGATTATTTATTTCAATATCGTAAAATGTTATATTGTTATTAAAATGTTATAATGTTATCAATCGTTTTATGCCTAAGTTATGTGTTGTGATTATGTTATGGTTTTTGGGAATTTTTTATGAATACGGGTGGTTCCATGATAAACATAGGGCGGCTGAGCCCGATATAGCTCTCCAATGTATTGGGTAACACGAAGGAGTTAAATGTTAAGGTTTCTCTAAAGTAATTTAGGGAATATACTATGATGGGTATTCCAAATGTAACCATGAGGGTTACTCCCTACGTAAGAATGTTATGAATGCCTCAATTTACCTTTATGTTTTATGATTTCTATGAGTTATTCATAAATATTATGATTTCATGAGGTATGTTAAATTGCATATGCTTTATGAGTAAAGTATGATTTCATTGATTTTTATGTATACATAGAGTAATGTTTTTTTTCATATTGTTATAACCCTTACTGATCTTTTTATTATCATCCCATGTTTTTTTGAAATGTTTTTCACAGGACATAAAGTTGAATAGGGTCATGGATGGGATTATGGAAATGTCAGACTGTCTAAAACAAGAAACTACACATGACTCTTTTGTTCAAGAGTTTTTATTTTTGTTAATAAAATGTAAGCTGTGTAGATGTGTCTAATTTGTAACCTTTGAGATGTAATAGTTATGTCCAAATTCTCTTAAACTATAAACCTGAAAAGATCCTCAATGTGAATTATTCATTTAATTCAATAATAAGTAATGTTTAAGGACGAGTCCTTATAGTTGGTATCAGAGGTTGGTTTAGATAACTTTAGAGGTTAGAGTGTTGTTTAAGAAAAAGTGACAAGTTGGGTATAACCAAAATGGTTAGTATATTAGATGGAGTCATTGTTTTTTGAAAGATAGACAGAGTTTGAGATAACTTGGATAAGTATATCTTGGTGTTTCTCTTCCTCTTTATTATATGATGATTTTAATGATATACTCACACTAACCTTTTTGGTTTTAGTAAATGGATGGATCTAGTAGGCACCAAAGTAACAGTGGATTTGAAGAAAATTGTGACGATTTTATGAAAGAACAACTGAATGATATCAGAGCTATAATGAGAACTCTTGTGGTTATCCTCACCCAACTATCTGGAGTCATGATTGACCATCTGAACCTTAGTGATTTTTATGAGGCATTGTATATGCGATAAAAAAATCCCTACGGAAGTTAAAGTAATAATCATAAAGGTATGTATGTTCAAAAACCCATGTGTCAAATATGTGGAAAGAAACACATAGTAAAATGTTTTAAAGGGACAGAAAGATGATATAGATGTGGAAATGAATGTTATAAAGCAAGAACCTGACATGGAAAAAGGAATAATCTAGTTGGCTCTAGGAAACAGAAAGAAGTTATTTCTGAAGGATCAATTGAATATTTTAAATGTGGTGTGCATTGTAATTATTCAAACACATGTCCTACGAAGTAGTTTCGGGAATGGGGTCACCAAGATCGTACAAATATTTATTTACCAATACCTAATTCCATTCTTATTGAGGATGAAGAAACTGACAATGACCAATGAAAGGTATGGATTATTTCATAACATATGTTTCCCTATTATTGGAATCTTAGGATATGATTCATGATTATGTTTGTAGGAAATAATTATTTCAGAATAAGTTGAAAAGGAATGGCTAATGGACCATGAATAATTTTGAATGAGAAATAAGTCAACATATAAGGGATTTAAGAGTTATGGTAGATTTTAGGATGGTGAAATTCTTAGATGTATAGAGTCTCTTTTGATGATGGTGTTAAATTAGAAGTCTTTTTATAGTAACCGTAATGTTTGATATATGAAAATTTTATTCAAGGAATAATTATCCTTTCTTTTGTTGATATAGTTACAAATAACCATTTGGGTTTATATGATCCTTGAATTTTAGGCAATTACTAGTTAATACATTTTGAGTTGAAAAATGGAATTTATTAGATAACCTTTGTGGTTAAAATATGTTATGGTTATTTTAGAAGATTTTATCTCTTTTTTTGGGGGATGTTTTAAGAATTATATATTTTTGAAAAAAGGACAACACGTAGACCATGTGACAACCCGTCACGTCGGACGAACCGGCAGGAATGGAACCCACAACCAAAGTGCAACAGGTATTTATCACCTACCACTAAACTACGTGAAGTCCCTGGTTAGTTCGAATGATTCTTTTTAATTAGATGATTTAGGAATTTAGAGTATGTTGATTTAGGGTTATCAATGGAAATGATTATCCTATCATGGAGGATATGTGATTAGGTTATTTACTTTTCAGTATGAGACTGTAAGAGTAACTGATGTTATTTTGGAGAAAAATGTTATGATTTATCTTAGGAAAGTATGTGATCACATCCTTCAGAGATTTGGGTTTCAATCTTAGTTTGGTTTACATTGAATAATTTTATGGATATATGATAATTTAATGGTCTTTGTTGAACTTGGGGTTTTGTTTGACAAATTTTGGAGATTAGAAGTAGTTTTTCTTTTTGTAAAAAAATTATCATTTTTGGGTATTATCTGATCTTGTACTAAACTTTTTTGTTTGGTTTTGGTTGAGATCTAAAGACATGGGAAATAAATTATTCTCTTTTTTGGATTAGGTGATTCTAAAGAAGTTTATTATAGTACTCTTAATGCGAACAAGTCTTCCAAAATACTCATCTTTTGTAGAAAATATGAGTTTGATTAATGAATATAGTAAAATTTGAAAGTCTACGTGACAAGTAAGTATGTTTCATTTTGATTTAGTTAAGATCAAAAATAAATTCCTCAATGAAAAGTAACTTAAAACAAAAATGTTGTCTGTTGTCTTTTCCTACTGGGGAATCGAATACCGTTTAACCCATCGCAAGTTTGTGATTTTCTTGTGGTTAACTTTCTCCTAGACATGATTACTATCACTCTCCATTAGAACATGTCCATTTTTTTCTCCTCCATATCCATATTTTTCTACTTCGAATCCTATTATGGGTTAACTCAGGTGACCTTTGTACTTATCTCCCTTTCATTCAAAGTGATAGTTTTACTGACTCTTGTTCTAATGTGGGACTTTCAATGAAGTATCCAAGCCCAATTTTGAAATTGCGAGGACGCAATTCTCAAAAGGGGGGAAGGATGTAACATCCCAGGTAAATAAATAATATTACATTCTAAGTTTTATCAATATTTGTGAATAAAATGTTAATATTACTTTAAAGGGAATTCTATGCTCGATGGAGTACCCAATACGCAACAATAAGTTTCTTTGAAATCTTACCTTGCACAATAATAATATAATAATATAATAATATTTAATTCCTAGCTATTGTAATTGAGTGAATTAATAGAAATAACTACAAAATTATTACATATGTTTGTTAAATATTTTTACATTTATCCAATAAATGTTATAGGCTTAAAATCTAAATGAATCCAATTTTATGAATAAATACTCTAATATTTTTTTAAAAGATTCTTTTACCTCCTTTTGATGGTGAACCTTTTTTAAATCTAACTTCTAACAATTTTATAAGCTCTATTTGTAAAAATAATGTTATTATTTATGATTGTTACATTGAAATTTACTTTGGATAAATTTTTTCTATGTTTCTGACAATGTTCATTTATTTAATTAATATTGAAAAATATTGCATTTTAAATCAAAACTGTTTTTTCATCTAATTTAAATATATGGTTAGATTATCTTTTTAATTTGTGTAAATGTTTAATTATAATATATTTTTTCAATTTAATTCAATGGTGGTAATTAGGATTAATTTCACTTTGAAAATGGACATAAACAAGTGCTAAGCTTTTTATAGATATTGCTTCCAAATAACCCGCTATTTGTTTTGACAGCGGGAATTAACAATATGATTTACTAATGAATCTTCTATGTTTTGAATTTGATAAAATGGATTCCGTATTTGGAATCAGACTATAATGGCCCATACTTTACATACATTGTTAATACTTCAAAATTGAAGCACACTTATTACAACATATGACAAAACCACAAAGGACCGTATAGGTATAGTGTCTTTAGAAACTGGGAAACATAAACAACTGGTTCATAAATCTTCTACGGTGTCTCCCATTTATTTCATCATATCTAGGGTCCCTTTTAGAATATTCTACTTAATATCCATCTTCCTGACCTGGGGAAAAGAAAATATAAAAGGGTGAGCTCAAATGCTCAGCAAGGGCAAATAAAGGAAATAAAAATCATATCATATCTTTTTGAAAATCATCACCTGCAAAAGAAATCATAAAATCTTAACATGGAATAAATCATAGAAGTGAAAATGAGATCCCCATAATCATAACATAAAACATGAAACTTTGTGGCATGCACACATAATCATGGAAAATCATTTCTTTTTAGTCATGACTCATTGCCAAGACAATCTTAGTGGACAAAGTCCCTTTCTGAACCGAGTCACCCTCGTTCCAGTCCTGTTTCACTGAACCGGTATAACCTACCTTTCCAGCCATGTCTATCTCATGAGATATAAAATCTTTACCCAATGCATTGGAGGGAGATATAGGTCCCACCCATCTTATAATTAATCCTTTCTTATGTGTGCCACATAATCATAAACCATACATCATAGCATAACCCATGTAATAAAAATGGGGTTCTTAAACAACATGACATCATAAAACAATTCATATAAGAAAAAGGAATTCATAAAAATATTTCCATCACAACATAATCAAACCAATGTAATAATAGGGATAAAAACAGAACCCTTTTATTATCTTAGATGGAAAATAATTTTGATAAAATACTTGAACTCCATTCTTGAGGAAAATATCCTTTCAACTTCAAAAACATTTTTCCTTTCATAACATGTCATACAACTTTAAAATAAAATAAGTTGATTAAAAATAAACTTGAAAAATTGTAAAGGAAGATTCTTGAAAATAATGTTTTAAAAATCCATTCTTGCCGTATAAGTTAAAAAAACATTCTTCGTACTTTTGTCGGAAAAGTCAAAAAGTACCTCGTACGAAAAACGACAAAAGATTCCTTTCATATTCTTTACTAAAAACTCACCGAAGGGTAAAATTGGATTTAAACTATTGTAAGTGGATGGAAACAATATTACATATTGATGGAACGTGGATTTTGATGATAAAATACACCCCAGTAAATACTTACGAATAAACAATCTCGGATAAAAATGAGATTGTGATATTTCCCTTACCTTAGGTCCGATTTGCTTTGTACGTGTCCGAAGCTCCTTTATAATGGTTTAAATAATGTTATTGACTTATTCCAGAATCATACATATTGATATGATATCATATATGGTCATATTCTTAGCTTCTTGTTAGTAATATTTCATTGTTACTTGTTACTCGGGTCTTTATTGCCTTTTGTTCTTATGCGTGTTTTGCCGAATACATTCTTATTCTTCTTTTAAGGTTATAGATACCTTATATCCAGAATGGTATTAGTGTAACATATATCATATTTATTCATTCAATTCATTTATATAATTACTATGTAATGATGATCATGTAGAACGAGTCGCATCACATCGTGGAGACGGTATTCCGTACGTACGCACGAGTGATGATATCATTCCTATGATCGTGGAACTATATTGGAGTATATATATATTATTTCAGTATCAATATTAATTTATAATAATCATAAATAGTTACTCATTACACCATTATACCAATCCATGTAAAGTGATGGTGGAAAAATAGATTACACCACGGCGTGGAGACGGTATTCCGTACTTACACACGCGCGGTGATTTCATTTTTCCGTGGGATGGATAGAAGGTGAATTAGGGTTGTTTCATATTTATAATAACATATCAGTATGTATGTAATACTGATGTTATTACTTTATCATGAAACAACTAATGAAGAAGAAGTTGAAGAAAAAAGAAATTGAAAAGATCGGTAATGGATATTACCTCTTCTTTGGAACACCTCTTTGAATCCTCCACTTAGGGAACTATGATTGGTATTTGAAGAAGACCAGGACCTCTAGGATTATTCTAGGGAAGTGGAGAGGAGAAACTGGTAGGGGTTGGCCGAGCTTGAGTGCTCAAATTGGTGTGAGGAGGAGGGGGAGGAGGTGCCCTTTTATAAGGGAGGAGATGGGCACCTTAGGAATATCTCAAAATATTAATTTATATTACAGTCAAAATCGGTTTATAATGGTTCCAAAGGGTCTTATTTCGAAGCTAAAGTGGGTATGGGTCGAAATACTATCAACCAATAGGATTTAGACAAGTTTAGGGTATTATTTTAACCTTATCAATTAGATTTAACTCTAAGTTAAATAATTTAACTTTTACCGTGTCTTTTTGTTTTCTTTCACTATATGGTTAATACACTTACTATAACATGCCAAACGAACCCCAAATTGTTTATTATTAATATATATATCCTTATCTATTTCATTTGGCCGAACCTTAGATTTTTATGAATAAAATAACAATTAATAATATAATATTTGATTTAAAAACTATTTTGTGTCAATTTTGACACTATTTGATATATGATTCTTGTGAAAGTCATAACAGAATTATATGTTCGAACAAAGTTGATTAAAGCAACATTAATATATCATAGTAACCTATAAAATTAGTGTAATTCATAAAAAGTCTCAAATTACATTTATTTTGGTGTTTATAACATCAATTATGTCAATATTTCCTTAATAAGATAATTACTGCATCATCATTGTGTCATAAATAAATTAAATTATTTAATGTCTAAAAGTTACAAATAAAATACCATTATGTAGAAATCTTTTTATCTTTCTAATTAATATTTATAGTCGAATTTATCTTATGTATAACCCCATATTAAAAATGATTTACTTATTAAACTTTGATTTTAACTATTTTAACCCTTCTTTAAATAATTTAATAATAAATGTCCTAATCTAATCCAAGTGGGCCTAAATGGTCATATTTTTATTCCTAAGTTTGTTTTTGGTCGAATTGCACTTGTCCAATAGAATTAGGACATGTGTTAGGGTAATAATAATATCATATTTACCCTTAGTTACCCTATTTACTATTAACCGTGGTAAAAAAAAGTAAAACGTTAATATTCACCAAAAATTTAATTTTATCTCATTGAACCACATTTTACTTACTGATATCAACCGTTTCTGTCGGATTTTTGAAATTCCATTCACAGAAGCGGTAAAATTAAGTTTTATGCAAAATTCAGTTTTTAACCTACCACTTAGTGGTTTCACTATTCATAAAAAATTGAAAGTTTTCAGAAAAATACCAAAATTTCACCCTAGGCCAATTTCGATATTCTGAGTCCAAAAATGAAGTCCATTTTGAAAAATAAAATTTATAAAATTTCAAAAAGTGGTTATTACTATTCATAACGTCCAGTTTTAATAGCATATTGTTGTTTAGTGAAACTCTGTATTGCGTACGACGCAAGCTGTCGAGGAAGGTCGCGATTTCGTGTAAAGCAAGCCAAGCAAGTGTTGTGTAGAAAATGATTCCTTTGATGATTCATATAACATAAAAGTCTCAGGTGTTACATTCTACCCCCCTTAAAAAGAATTTCACCCTCGAAATTCATCACTTTGTAACAAACAGATGAGGATACTTCTCCCTCATCATATCCTCAAGCTCCCATGTAGCTTCTTCAAGTTGGTGGTTCCTCCATAAAACTTTCACCAATCGAGTGGTCTTGTTTCGTAGGAATTTTTCACTACGATCCAGAATCTCTATCGGCTGTTCTTTATAAGAAAGATCTTGCTCCAGCGGTACAACTTCTGATCTGAGTACATGTGAAGGATCTGGTATGTACTTTCTCAGGAGAGATACATGGAACACATCGTGAACTTGAGAGAGATTCGGTGGAAGCACCAATCGGTAAGCTACCTTCCCAACACGATCCAGTATTTCGAAAGGACCGATATATCTAGGGCTCAACTTCCCCTTCTTTCCAAATCTCATAACCCTCTTCCAGGGAGATATTCGTAAGAACACTTTATCACCCACTTCAAACTCTAGGTCTTTTCTTCGGTTGTCGGCATAACTTTTCTGTCGACTCTGAGCTGCTCTTATGTGTTGTTGAATAGATCTGACCTTTTCTGCCATTTCATCAACGAGATCAGGTCCTAATAGCTTTCTTTCCCCAACTTCATCCCAGTAAGTTGGAGTCCTGCATTTCTTTCCATAGAGAGCTTCATAAGGAGCCATCTGAATACTAGAGTGAAAGCTATTATTATAAGAAAATTCCACCAAAGGTAGGTGTTGATCCCAACCTCCTTTGAAATCCATAGAGCAAGCTCTCAACATATCTTCTAGGGTTTGAATTGTTCTCTCAGACTGACCGTCTGTCTGGGGATGATAAGCAGTGCTGAAACTTAACTCTGTATCCAGAGTATGCTGAAGACTTCGCCAGAACTTCGAGGTAAATCTCAGATCTCGATCAGATATAATAGAAAGTGGTACTCCATGCAATCTTACCACTTCTTTTACATATATCCTGGCAAGCTGATCTAGAGAGAAATCCTCTCTAATAGCAATGAAGTGTGCAGACTTTGTAAGACGATCAACTATGACCCAGATAGCATTATTGCCTTTGGATGTTTTAGGAAGTCCTGTGACAAAGTCCATAGTGATGTTTTCCCATTTCCATTCGGGTATGGGTAATGGTTGTAACATCCCCTTAGACTTTTGTCTCTCATCTTTAACTTGTTGACAAACCAAGCATCGAGAGACATATTCAGCAACATCTCTTTTCATTCCATCCCACCAGAAGTACTCTTTCAGGTCCCTATACATCTTCATGCTTCCAGGATGAATAGAGAATGATGAACTATGAGCCTCATCCAGCAGCTCCTTCTTTAATTCGGGGATGGGAGGAACACAAACCCGATTCCTGAACTTTATTATCCCATCACAATCAAGGTTGAATTCAGGAACATTTCTCACCTTCTTTTGTAACTCGACATCTTCTTTCTGTGCCTCTTTAATCTTCACATGTATAGATGGTTGAACATTCATTTGAGAAAGATAATATTTTTCCCCTTCCATTATAATTCCAAGATCCATCCTTTGTAAATCCATAAATATTGGATCTTTTGGGATCCTCATCATGGATAAAGTAGCATGGTCTTGTCGACTTAATGCATCTTCCACCTTGTTTTCTTTCCCAGGGTGGTAATGGATTGAGCAGTCATAATCCTTAATCAGATCCAACCATCTTCTTTGGCGCATATTCAGCTCCTTTTGTGTGAAAATATACTTTAAACTTTTATGATCAATATAAATATCACACCTTTCACCATAAAGGTAATGCCTCCAAATCTTTAATGCAAATATTACCGCAACCAACTCCAAATCATGTGTTGGGTAATTTTGCTCATGGATTTTCAACTGTCGTGAGGCATAAGCTATCACCATATCATTTTGCATAAGAACACACCCCAATCCCTTCTTGGATGCATCACTGTAGATCACAATCCTTTCTCCACTACAAGGCAGTGTGAGCACAGGTGCACTGGATAACCTTCTTTTCAACTCATTGAAATTCTCTTCACATTCTTCTGTCCAGACAAACTTAACTCCTTTCCGAGTCAACTTGGTGAGTGGATTATATAATCATGAAAAATCTTTTACAAAACGTCGATAATATCCAGCCAAACCAAGAAAACTTCGAATCTCAGTTACTGTTGTTGGTCTCGACCATCTTTCGATAACCTCTGTTTTTGCTGGATCCACAGATATCCCCTCTTTTGAGATTATGTGACCCAAAAATGCAACTTTTTGAAGCCAAAATTCACACTTGGTAAATTTGGCATAAAGCTTCTACTTTCTCAGGGTCTTCAATATAATTCTCAAGTGATCTTCATGCTCTTCCTTGCTCTTTGAATAGACAAGAATATCGTCTATAAAGACTACCACAAATTGATCAAGATAGTCTCTAAAGACTCTATTCATTAGATCTATGAAGATAGCAGGGGAATTAGTAAGACCAAATGGCATCACTATAAATTCATAGTGTTCATACCTTGTACGGAAAGCCGTCTTTGGTATATCCTCCCTTTTGACCCTTAATTGATGATACCCTGAACAAAGATCAATCTTGAAAAAGTATTGAGCTCCGCGTAGTTGGTCAAATAAGTCATCAATGCGTGGGAGAGGATATTTGTTCTTGATAGTGATCTTGTTAAGTTCTCGATAATCAATGCAGAGTCTCATTGATCCAACTTTCTTCTTAACAAATAGAATAGGTGCTCCCCAAGGTGACGCACTAGGGCGTATGAATCCCTTATCAAGATTCTCTTGGAGTTTCTTCTTCAATTCCTGCAAATCAATTGGGGTCATTCTATAAGGTGTCTTTGAAATAGGCAAAGCACCCGGTATGAGTTCTATTGAAAACTCAACTTCACGAATTGGTGGAAGACCCAGTAATTCATCTGGAAAGACATCATCAAACTCCCGTACAATGGGAATATTCTTAATCGTGAGTTTCTCACCAACCATTTGAGATAAATAACTTTCATTTAGTGGAATCAAGACCCATATGATGGAAGGAATTTCCACTGGAAGGTTATGTTCATCCTTGCATTGATAGACGATCGTAGATTGATCTGGAATATGAAATGTGACTTACCTTCTTTGGAAATTGATATGATCTCCATGTAGAGAAATCCAATCCATGCCAAGAATCACATCAAATTCCACTAAAGGATGGATCACAAGATTTGCAGGAAACACTTTCCCACAAACTTCGATCGGAGAAGAATTATAAACTTTTGATGCGACTGTTGTGCCATTAGGTGTTGTCACAGCTAACTCAACATCTAATTGTTGAGGTAATACGGTGATACCCTTAGAAAATTATTTAGAAATAAAGTAGTGGGTGGATCCAGAATCAAATAAAACATTTGCTACTTTAGAGTGGATGGAAAGTGTACCTTTCACCACTTCGTTATCGTACTCCACATCGCTGATAGAAATTGCATGTGACTTTCCTTTGTCTTTAGCCTTATGATTTTGTTGACGTCGACCATCATCATCAACCCGTGGATTTGGGCATTGATTGGCATAATGCCCCATCTCCTTGCACTTGAAACATTGAAATGTAGTAGGTTCATTCTGTGTATCCCTTCCTTTGTTTGCGTCATTAGACATCTTCTTCCCATTATCAAGGCATTCAAATGCCCGATGACCTTCCTTTCCACATTTAAAACATTTACTTGTCCCTTTAAGACAACTCCCTCCATGTTTCTTTCCAAACTTTGAGCATAAAGGAAATCTCATCTTCTTTTCAGTGTGCTCTTTATATTTTCCTTTTAATTCCATCTTCCTCTTCTTATCAAACCCATGTGACTGATGGGTTACTCTAATCTCCATCTCGACTTTGAGAGCACATCGAACGATTTCCTCTTAGCTATTGAAGTCCCTTATGTCTAACGCCCTTCGAAGACTTGGTTTTAAGCCACTAAACAATCGATCGATCTTACTCTCAGGTTGGATAATAATACCAGAAGCGTACCTTTCAAGTCTTGTAAAATTTGCTTCATAGGTACCAACAGATTCATCATCCCTTTGCTTCAGTTCAAGGAACTCTTTCTTCATCTTTGTTCGGAGAATACGAGGGAAGTATTTATTGAAAAATAAGTTCTTGAACTCGTCCCATTCCATAGACTCAATTTCATCCCTTTGCCTTGTATTCTTAATAAGATTCGACCATTGATCAACATCTCCTTCCAAACGATACACTGCTAGGATGACTTTATCATGCTCATAACATTGAAGAACTGAAAATATCTTTTAAGTAGTACTAATCCATTGTTCAGCAACTAATGGATCAGTAGACCCGCTGAAAGAAGGTGGACGCTGCCTCATGAAGGATTCAACAGAATGTTGCTCCTTCCTTTGCTCGTTTGGAAGTCCTACATGATTCATAGCTTGAGAAAGTTGTGTGAGCATGGCTACAAGATTTTGCATTCCAGCTCCCATATCGTTTGGTTGCTCAGGGGGACAATCATTGCATTTCCCATCGCATTCCGCATTAACACGGTTCCTTCAGGTTCCAGCCATTGACTAAAACCAAGAAGAATAGTGTGATCAACACTAATTATAATAGTAGAACCACATAATTCAAGAATAAAATTTTCATGCTTAAGGTCTTATCCTAGGTTATTCAGGGCCATTTCTAAAACACTAAGATTGTGTTCTATGCTTAGACTTATCCTTAGGGTTCTTACTAAGGCTTTCACATCCTAGTTTCCGAAGGTTGACTATACCATTCCTCTCATACCAACTATAACAGCCCATAATTTACATACATTGTTAATACTACAAAATTGAAGCACACTTATTACAACATATCACAAAACCACAAAGGACCGTATAGGTATAGTGTCTTTAGAAACTGGGAAACATAAACAACTGGTTCATAAATCTTCTACAGTGTCTCCCATTTATTTCATCATATCTAGGGTCCCTTTTAGCATATTCTACTTAATATCCATCTTCCTGACCTGGGGAAAAGAAAACATACAAGCGTGAGCTCAAATGATCAGCAAAGGAAAATAAAGGAAATAAAAATCATATCATATCTTTTTGAAAATCATCACCTGCAAAAGAGATCATAAAATATTAACATGGAATAAATCATAGAAGAGAAAATGAGATCCCCATAATCATAACATAAAACTTGAAACTTTGTTGCATGCACACATAATCATGGAAAATCATTTCTTGTTAGTCATGACTCATTGCCAAGACAATCTTAGTGGACAAAGTCCCTTTCTGAACCGAGTCACCCTCGTTCCAGTCCTGTTTCACTGAACCGGTATAACCTACCGTTCCAGCCATGTCTATCTCATGAGATATAAAATCTTTACCCAATGCATTGGAGGGAGATATAGGTCCCACCCATATTATAATGAATCCTTTCTTATGTGTGCCACATAATCATAAACCATACATCATAGCGTAACCCATGTAATAAAAATAGGGTTCTTAAACAACATGACATCATAAAACAATTCATATAAGATAAAGGAATTCATAAAAATATTTCCATCACAACATAATCAAACCAATGTAATAATAGGGATAAAAACAAGACCGTTTTATTATCTTAGATGGAAAATAATTTTGATAAAATACTTGAACTCCATTCTTGAGGAAAATATCCTTTATACTTCAAAAAACATTTTTCCTTTCATAACATGTCATACGACTTTAAAATAAAATAATTTGATTAAAAATAAACTTTAAAACTTGTAAAGGAAGCTTCTTGGAAATAATGTTTTAAAAATCCATTCTTTCCGTATAAGTTAAAAAAACATTCTTCGTACTTTTGTCGGAAAAGTCAAAAAGTACCTCGTACGAAAAACGACAAAAGATTCCTTTCATATTCTTTACTAAAAACTCACCGAAGGGTAAAATTGGATTTAAACTATTTTAAGTGGATGGAAAAAATATTACATATTTATGGAACATGGATGTGGATGATAAAATACACCCCAGTAAATACTTACGAATAAACAATCTCGGATAAAAATGAGATTGTGATATTTCCCTTACCATAGGTCCGATTTGCTTTGTACGTGTCCGAAGCTCCTGTATAATGGTTTAAATAATGTTATTTACTTATTCCAAAATCATACATATTGATATGATATCATATATGGTCATATTCTTAGCTTCTTGTTAGTAATATTTCATTGTTACTTGTTACTCGGATCTTTATTGCCTTTTGTTCTTATGCGTGTTTTACCGAATACATTCTTATTCTTCTTTTAAGGTTATAGATACCTTATATCCAGAATGGTATTAGTGTAACATATATCATATTTATTCATTCAATTCATTTATATAATTACTATGTAATGATGATCATGTAGAACGAGTCGCATCACATCGTGGAGACGGTATTCCGTACGTACGCACGAGTGATGATATCGTTCCTATGATCGTGGAACTGTATTGGAGTATATATATATTATTTAAGTATCAATATTACTTTATAATAATCATAAATAGTTACTCATTACACCATTATACCCATCCTTGTAAAGTGATGGTGGAAAAATAGATTACACCATGGCGTGGAGACGGTATTCTGTACGTACACACGCACGGTGATTTCATTTTTCCGTGGGATGGATAGAAGGTGAATTAGGGTTGATTCATATTTATAATAACATATCAGTATGTATGTAATACTGATGTTATTACTTTATCATGAAACAACTAATGAAGAAGAAGTTGAAGAATAAAGAAATTGAAAAGATCGGTAATGGATATTACCTCTTCTTTGGAACGCCTCTTTGAATCCTCCACTTAGAAAACTAAGATTGGTCTTTGAAGAAGACCAGGACCTCTAGGATTATTCTAGGGAAGTGGAGAGGAGAAAATGGCAGGGGTTGGCCGAGCTTGAGTGCTCAAATTAGTGTGAGGAGGAGGGGGAGGAGGTGCCCTTTTATAAGGGAGGAGAGGGGCACCTTAGGAATATCTCAAAATATTATTTTATATTAAAGTCAAAATCGGTTTATAATGGTTCCAAAGGGTCTTATTTAGAAGCTAAAGTGGGGATGGGTCGAAATCCTATCAACCATTAGGATTTAGACAAGTTTATGGTATTATTTTAACCTTATCAATTAGATTTAACTCTAAGTTAAATAATTTAACTTTTACCGTGTCTTTTTGTTTTCTTTCACTATATGTTTAATACACTTACTATAACATCCCAAACGAACCCCAAAATGTTTATTATTAATATATATATCCTTATCTAAGTCATTTGGCCGAACCTTAGATTTTTAGGAATAAAATAACAATTAATAATATAATATTTTATTTAAAAACTATTTAGTGTCAATTTTGACACTATTTGATATATGATTTTTGTGAAAGTCATAAAAGAATTATATGTTCGAACCAAGTTGATTAAATCAACATTAATATATCATAGTAACCTATAAAATTACTGGAATTCATAAAAAGTCTCAAATTACATTTATTTTGGTGTTTATAACATCAATTATGTCAATATTTCGTTAATAAGATAATTACTGCATCATCATTGTGTCATAAATAAATTAAATTATTTAACCAAAAATTTATTTTTATCTCATTGAACCACATTTTACTTACTGATATCAACGGTGTCTGTCGGATTTTTGAAATTCCATTCACAGAAGCGGTAAAATTACGTTTTATGCAAAATTCAGTTTTTAACCTACCACTTAGTGGTTTCACTATTCATCAAAAATTGAAAGTTTTCAGAAAAATACCAAAATTTCACCCTAGGCTAATTTCGATATTCTGAGTCCAAAAATGAAGTCCATTTTGAAAAATAAAATTTATAAAATTTCAAAAAGTGGTTATTACTATTCATAACGGCTAGTTTTAATAGCATATTGTTGTTTAGTGAAACTTGGTATTGCGTACGACGCAAGCTATCGAGGAAGGTCGCGATTGCGTGTAAAGCAAGCCTAGCAAGTGTTTTGTTGAAAAAGATTCCTTTGATGATTCATATAACATAAAAGTCTCGGGTGTTACACAGACAGTCTAAATTATGTAATTAATACTCCTTTGTTTTTTGGACTTTATGAATAGTAATGATGATAATTATCTTTAACTATCGTGTTTAATTAGTAATCGGGTAATTAAGGGTAAGAAAATAATATCATAAAAATATAAAATGACCCAAAAATACGTCCTAATGATTTTGGTGGAGTCTTGGCCGACCATTGGATGCCTTGTGCCAACCTTGGGACCCCATGGAATCACTTTATTAGCATAGTGACCTTTTATCATATTTTTTTAAAGAAAGGAAAATGTAACCAAAGTATGTAACACCTAATTAAAATAATTTTAATTCTGTCTACATAAACGATATCTTAGACTATAAATATTCATTGTAAAGCTAAATATATATCCTACATTATCGTATTGTTTCATAATTTTTAGACATTAAATAAATTAAATTATTTATGACATCATGACGAAGCATCGATTACCTAATTAATTAACGATTTAAATAAAAATAAATGATAATGTAAAATATAAGACATAAACTTGGTAAAAACCTATTGGATGTGTATATTTCGAACCCTTATCACCTTATCCTATAAATATAACAATGTGAGACCTTTAAAATCCGAAACACTTTTTAAAATAAAGTTACATTTCTTGACATTCCATGAGTGCCCCTATTCTCCTCTTATAAAAGGCCCCCACCTCTAACATTGTACCCAAAACTCTCAAGCCTTTGGCATGGACAAGCCCGGCACATTTCATCTCTCCACATCCCTATCTTCATCATTGAAGCCTCACCTCATGCAGAATGCTCTTCAAGGAACCCTTTTCGTTCAAATTAAAGGGAGTCACCCGATTTAAAGGCAATGTCTTCTCTTATGTTCTTTGGATTTATTTTGCTTTTCCAACCCCCTAAACACTTTTTATTACATTATTTTGTAACAAAAACATTATATTAAATATACTAGGATGCTTTTATAAGAATAATTAGAGCTAAACAGACACACACATCCGTTTAATGGTTAATGAACATACTATTCTAGTGGATAGAAAATTACTGCCTCACAAAACGATGATTGTTCAATAATCTTCTAACACCATTAATGATGGACATTATGATTTCACTATATTTTATATATGATATATATGGTATTTATGTTTTATATATTCTTCTGTATTTTATATTTAAATCATACATTTATTCTTTTTATGTTGTGCAAATGCGATAATTTCATATCAGGAAGTGCGGACTACTGCCCCCTAAAGTGATGTGATTCGTTCATGAAATACATGGAATGTTTAAAGAATGAATTTAATAAACATATGTGACCTATATAACATATATATTATAATTTAATTATAATATATATATCTCTAAATTATTTTTAATTCCATTAATATGATAAAGAAATGAAAGTAGCGTTCATGCGTACGTACGGCCTACCGTCTCCATGAACGGTGCATTTCATTTATTTTTATCTCCAAATGTTATGGAACAGTATAAAATGAATATGTACTGGATATATATGATATTTAAATCATTAATACTATTATGGAGATGACATAATTATAACTACATGGACGATTCTTTTCAAACAAGTTCATTTTTGACTCATGTACCAAACATCGACAAAAACATTTGATATGAACTCACATAATTAACTAATTATTATAACATTATAATTTGTGATATGAATTTAATAATAAAAATTAAAAAAGTTCCTTAAAAATTATAAATTGACAAAATTTTATTATTTAGGAATATAAATAAACAAATAATACAAGTCGGACTTGAGCTAAGGGATCCTACCTCTCTCTTTCTTTTTAAGTACTCTTTTTTATGTAACTTACTTTAAGATACTCTTTATTATGTTGGGTGATGTTATTTTATATTACTATTTCTGTAAATTTTATGTTAATATGATCAGAGACCCTATTTTATCTCATCAATCCATTTTTGGAAGTTTTATGTGGCGCCATTAGGCTGCTGAATTTTCATAAGGGTATTTTCATCTCACTTTTTATTCCCGTGAGATTCATGATACATTGGACACTATTTCCTTTTGTGTGGTGTATGTACTTCCGATTATTTTACTATTTGTATAATATACTCTCATTTATCGGTTATTACATCTTCATTGTATGACCCTTTTTTAATGGGGTGTACGTTTTGAATGTTTCCCAAATCGGTAAGAGAACTTTTCACACTCCTATTTTAAAAAGACTTATTTTGTTATGTCTTTTAGTTTACATCATTTTATGTTGGGATATGTTCTTATATATCCTTGTTGATGTAAATTATATCTCCAATTTAGGAGATAACATTTTATCTATCATCAACTAATGTTATGAATTTTAATGTGACGCCTTTAGGCTGTCGAATTTTACCAAGGGAACTTCTTAGCCCAACTTCTATTTCTTTGGGTTCAACTTATAGTTATTGAGTATGTCATCATATGAATATGTTTTAATGACATATTTTTGTTTTACACTTAATATCCACATATATTGGGTGTATTTATATTTGTCACACATAATTATGAGACTGATTTATCTTTAATTTAAGGATACCTTCTTTATAAGGGATTTCATCGCCTTTTAGAATTCTATAGAGACATCATTGTTGTTATGATCCAATTAAATATTATATGGTGTATATACTATCCTTTGGAATATTATATCATGAATACCTTAATTCTCATGATATTATAAAGTACTTATTAATTGTTATTCCTCGGTTATTGTATTCAAGTGTCTCTCATTTGGTTAAAAACCCTTTAACTAGAATATTGTTTTAAATGTTTTATTGATTTATTCTTATAAATATTTCTCATTAATATCCATGTTTTAAAAATGGTTTTAAGGATTTATTTATATGGATATTAATTTTTTAAAATGTTAAAATCTTTAAAGTGGTATGGGACACTTTGATTCAAAAATCTAGTTATTAAATTGTTTTGAAAATTGTTTTTTTGAATGGATTCATTATTTTAATATCTTAAAAGGTTATATTGTTATTGCAATGTGGGAATTTTATCTTTCCTTTATTCTTAAGTTATGTGTCATGATTATGTTGCGGTTCTTAGGCATTGTTTTTGAATATGGGTGGTTCTGTGATAAACCTAGGGCGGCTGAGCCCGATATAGCTCTCCAATGCATTGGGTAACGCGAAGGAGATAAATGTTAAAGTTTCTCCAAAGCGATTTTGGGAATATACTATGATGGGTATTCCAAACTTAACCATGAGGGTTAATCCCTATGTAAGAATGTTATGAATGCCTCAAATTACCTTTATGTCTTATGATTTCTATGAGTTATTCGTAAATATTATGATTTCATGAGGTATGTTAAATTGATTATTCTTTATGAGTAAAGTATGATTTCATTGATTCTTATGTATACATGGAATAATGTTTTATTTCCGTATTGTTATAACCCTTACTGAGTTGTTTATGATCATCCAAGGTTTTTTTGAAATATTTTTCACAGGACATAAAGTAGAATAGGGTCAAGGATGAGATCAAGGAAATTCCAGACTGTCTAAAACAAGGAAGTATACATGACACTTTTGTTCAAATGTTTTTATTTTTCTGAAAAAATGGAAGCTGAGAAGATGTGTCTACTTTGTAACCTATGAGTTGTAATACTTATTTCCAAATTATCTAAAACTCTAAACCTGAAAATTCCTCAATGTGAATTATTCATTTAATTCAATAATAATTAATTTTTAAGGCCGGGTCCTTATAAAAATAAATAATATGAATCTTTTACTTCCTAAGATCATTAACAACATTATAATATACTAAGATGGTACCTATCACTAGACACGAACCATGTCTACCATTATACATTGACAAGTGAACCATAAATAATCTACCAATCATATTTAATGACCCAACCATGATGAAATATGTCAAAATAAACATTGGAGGTTCCCCAACTAACCACATCGATAGAAATGTTTCACATCAAAGATGCAATTATGATTAAAGTATCCCTAGAACCTATAAAGATGGATCACTCAAAAAGTCTCCTCAATTGTAGAGTAATTTTGATTTCTCCACTATAATGGTCCTAATGAAATGAATCTCTTGCCACCTATATTTGGAATCACTTTTTTCCACTCAAGGATTCCTCACCTTAAATTTTTTAATAGTTTATTAATCAACCACAAGATCCCTCCAATAACATATAGCTCGTTAATGGGTAAAATTTTCAACTTATTCCTAATATTGATCTAGTATTTTTCTCATATAATAAATGAAGTGAATCTATTCATTGAAATCCAAAATGTTTTACTATGATATATTACTATAAAGTTTCATAGAAACCACATATAACTTTTTTTCAATGAAAATTATTCCATATAGATTGAAGTAGATATACAATTACCTCTAGGACATTATGCTCAATGTATGTTCTAAAATATAGAGGATGTTTATTACCAATCTCATATGGAGATTTATGGGTAATAGTGGTGACATCTTCTATATTAATGTAGACATTAACATAACTTTCCCCATATAAAAAACAATAATATTTCCTAAATAGATAAAAAAAATTAAATTTAAATATAGACCCTCTGCCCATCTCTCTCATTGATTTCAATTTTAATAAGTCTTTTAATATGTTATATATAATTTAAAAGATTTCATACGAATTATTTTAAATATAATTATGAAACACCTAACTAATAGTATCAATAAGCAAGGTTACTAAATAAACTCAATAAATTAATAATCCATAGAAACCTAATCAACACTAAAAAGTAAATAAGAATTCACTATTTATTTATTATTCATGATTTATTTAATATAAATTTATAATTGATTCTAGGAAAAAAATTATCAACGACACCTAAGAACATGAAATTTCATATATTCATACCTATTCCTACTTATCAAATCCTAAATAAGCGGCATGAGACTCGGGAAGATAGGTCAGAGAAAAAATAAACAATAAAACATAGACAACATATAGTAACTAAAGTATCCAACATAATTATGCTATCATGAAATATTTATAGATTACTTATTATATCTATAATGTTTTTTATTTTTTGGGATATAATCAATACTAATATCCCTGGTTTCACATTGATTCCATTCGCTACCATTTGTGTCCTAGTGTACACAAATAGTTCCCAATTCAGGCCTGAAAAAAACCTCATAGCCACTTCCCTATCAATAAAGTATTAGGTCAATGCTAAGGGATATAGTTAACTTGTTTGAGAAACTATTTAATGTCTTCAATATTTAAATAAACTCAATTTGATCATGATATAAAGAAAACATTACCTATATAGTAGTTTGTGGTGTAAAATGTATTTTATTTAACCATACAGTCCCATACACATATGTTGACTAACCATACCATATAGTAACATCCTTATCTTTCGTAAAAACAATTTTAAATAGAGGAAATATATAAAATAGAACCACTTATTGTTTATTATTAGAGAGGAGATGAAATATTGGTTTTGTAATAGTTATGAATATCGCAAAAACTCAAAACAAAGAACTGAATACATCAATTAATGATATATGAAAAAGTGGAAAATATCATTCATTGGACCCTATCCATGATTAATCTGATAGAATGTAAAGGAGTGATGTTGGATACAAAGATGTTCTGTGAGATCTTGATTATCATGAGTGACTAAGTCATGGTTAGGGTTCTTTGAAAATAGACCGAAGAAACATTTAACAATGCTTTTAGAAAAATGTTGAAAATGATCCCATTAATCAGCTCTAAATTGACAATCAATGATAATGTATTTATAATTATAATAATTTATTTTAATCTTATATTTTTTTATGTATATATAATTATTTATCTATAATTATAATTATTCTTATTTTAAAAATATAATTCTATATTTATAATAATTATAAATACATAAACATACAATTTTAGTAAATATAAATTTATAGATATATTTATTTATAAATATATATTTAAAATTATTAGTGGATATATAATATTAAATACATGCATTTTAAAATTGAGAGAAATTGTATAATTGAAAATTTGTACAGTTTAAAAAATTGAAAATATGGATCTATTTTATTAATTAAATATAAATTATTAAGAAATATGGATATATATATATATATATATTGATGTCTATGAATACAAATTTAAAATAATAATTATATTAAATCAATAAATATAAATAAATAATAGAAAATGATGAAATTCCAAAATTAAGAAAATACTAAAAATGAATATCCTCACTGCAGTATTAAAAAAACAAAGAGAATTGATCGATTAAATACATAAAATATTAAACTTATCTTGTTATAATGAAATTATAATTTTTTTGGATAAATTACAATAATATTATGTTTATGTGTTTCTAAATATTTTGTAAATATATTTGTGTGTCCATTTGTATATAGAAATGAATTAATTTCATATATATATATATATACATGAAATCAATGTATCACATGATGTTTGATATGTGTTAAATTTAAAAATCAAACAACATTGAAAATTAGCAAGACATTAATATTTTTTAATAAAAATTTTATTCATTATATATATATTTAAGATATATTATTTACTAATATTTGTAATATATTTATTATACTGATTCATATTTATTATTAATTACTTATTCTATAATTTTTTTAATAATTTTATAATTTATTCTATTTCATTATTTTTAATTGTTACAGTTTATTCTTTTTATATATCTATATTTAATATAAAATATTTATTAATATTTTTAATCTAAAATATATGTACATTAAATTAATTCATTTTTAGCAATAATTATTTAATTAATAATTTTTTTATATTTTTGTTAATTTACTAAATTAAAATATTTTTTAAATTATTTAATTTTATTCATTTTACAAATCTATATATTTAGTAAATACTATTTATTATTATCTTCAATATATATGTGTGTGTGTGTTCGTGTGTGTGTTTATTAAATATATTCATTTTAATAAGAAATATATAATTAAGAAACTAATTTTAATTTATTTATTTAAATTTTGATTTTAATCTTGTCCACCATCAACACTAATAATAAATTTATAATAAATGGTATACATTATTAGTATTAAAAATTAATTGATGATAAAGGGAAACCTTTACCATCACTAAAATAAAGCTCTAATAAAAGTTACCTTTTATCGGAGCTAAAACTATCGATGCTAAAGGGTTGAATTTATCATTGCTTTTTTAGCACTCTTAAATGGATACCTTTATTACCCCTTATTTTAGCACTGATAAAGTTCAAATTTATTGGGGCATTTTGGTAATGTTGATTAATGTCAACACTACTAAGGGCAGGATTTGTAGTAGTGGGACTACCCCCTCCCCAAGGTGATATGATTTTTTTCATGCATTACATGGAATGTATTAATGATTTTATAATAAAAATATTTTATAAATGAAATATTTATAAAAATAATGAAATAATTTCCATTATGTAAATATAATATATCATTTTCATTAATAACATTTCACTAATTGAAAAATTTATTACATCATTCATGGACGTGTGAACTGCCACCTCCTTTAAGCGATGTGGCTTCTTTAAACTCACAAGAATTATATTTATAAGTATATATTATTTATTAATAAGTTTTTATGATATTATTATCATTATAGATATATTGACGTTACTTACATTCTTTACAAAATGATCACTGAAAATTGGAAATGTTACCCATGAATACGTATGAACTATGGTCTCCATGATTGTAACATTGGTTCCTTTCTCATAATCGTAATTCATGATTTAGTTTAATGTTATACTTAATGAATAAATATGATAATTATTTTATGATTATTATCCTATGAATTCTTAAAACATTTCCCCTCTTAACATAGAAAACCTACCAAGGTCGCGTTGACTCATAAGCCGAATAGTTTCAAAACATCCGACTTAATATTAATTGATTACGAAAATATGTATACCCTAAAAATAAGTGAAATAAAACTAATAATAAACATTTAATAGTTTATAAATAAATAAAATATGTATCATAATATTATTATTCATGATGATAAAAACACATGTGACCAGTTTGACTCAATTTAAAGGACATCGTCTCAATTTCCATTCATTGAGGTAATTGTTGGTGTTATGAAGTTTTATTATTTTCTAATGTGTATATATAGAACATTTTAATTTATTTTTCAATAATATATAATTTAAATATATTAAATGTTTTTTAAATATAATTATTTAATGGGTTTTATGATTCAAGTGTTTGTCATGTGATAAAGGGATTTTCCTTGAAAAAATAATCTTTTATGGTTTTCCTTCAAACTCTTTATCTCTTCCATGACCATGTTTTTAAATTTATTTCTGAAATTAATATATATGGTTAAAAAAAGTATAAATTTGACTTTATAGCTTATTAATTTATTTAAAATTGTTTTAAAAATATCTATTATATTTTTATTGAAAATTGGATTTTAAAAAGAAAATTGTTTTTTTCTGATATTGTTTTCATAGGAGTTTAAAATAGTTTTTAAATGTGTTTTATGGTGAAAGTGTTTTATTAATGATTTGAAACATGATTAATTCATGATGGAGATTCCGATATATTACCATGTTAGCCTATTATAGCTTATATGATGAGGTGTCCTAGATAGCGCTAGGTGATCCCATTAAGGCTCTCCAATATATTTGGCAATGGTTATACTGGAATTAGAACATATGGTTATTTCAATTGAAAGGGTCTTGACATAGTTTTATGAATATGATTCTTTGTCCTCCAGAATAATTTTTAATTACATTATATAGGTTTTAATGATTTTATTTGAAAAAAATGTATGTTCGTCTGCACGTTATTTTTTTCATTTTCTCATAGAACATTGGAGATAACTATAAAAATGAAATGAGTTTTTATGTTTTTACTGAACTAATAGTTTACTTTCATTCTATATCACATTATGAGATTTTGGGCTAATACCATGTTTTTAATTTGTTTTCATATTTTTTAAGGATGGGTATTTTAAAGTAACAAGTCATGTTTATTGCCATGTAGATTTCCATGAAATGAATTTATTTACTGATTTATGTGTTTTAAATAATGGAGAAATTAATACTAATAAATAGTGTCCAATTGTTATTTTATAGTTTTATTATATATTTTTTGTGGCCTAATTCAATAAACTTCAAACCTATAAATATCCTCAAAGTGAATGAATTAAATTTTTTAACTAACACTCAATATTTTTTCATGTTAAAGGTCAGGGCCTCCGTATTTTTATCATAAGAAATTTTTTGAAAACATTATAGGTTACGATATTGTTAATGAAATTCCCTTAAATGGTTACACTTCATGTTTATATTAAAATGGAATAGAATTTTTATATTTCTAGGTATCTTCATAAAAATTATATATTCTCAGAATGGTTTTATGAAAACGGAACACATAAGTGTAGTGGGATTTCACCGAGAGGAAAATATCCTTCCAAATTAGAATCCTAAGATGGTTGGATTTTGAATTTTATTGTTAATTTCAATGATGGATCAGTTTGAATAAGATATTGATGAGTTTTTTATCCATGTTAGAGAGTAATTTAATCTACCAAAATGGAACAAGTCGATAGTTTGTCATTTCCTAAGGCAACATCACCCAATATCCAAAAGAACATCTAACCCATTGGAAGTCGAAGTATTGATCAGTGTCACAGAGATGATGTTTAAATCCCTTGGATGTTCAGAAAATCAAAATGTAACCCACTATGTTTTTCATTTTTATGGTGAAGGTGAATTATGAAGGACATTTGTTAAGAATACTATTGAAAATGTTTATTTTGATTTCATGGAATGGGAAAAATTAAAAGATATTTTCATTGAGAAATGTATCTTACAGTTATTTCATCCTAGATTGGATAAGAAATTCTTTTATGTGACTAAAAAGGATGATGATTTGGAATCAAAACCAGATAAATAGCATACATGGATTCCGAGATACGCATAAATTTTTGTTTGAGACACTTATATTGAAATTAAAATATTTTACTTGGGATGAGAACTATGATTATGAAGATCAATAGGATTAGAAGAATTTCAATGTTAATATAATTTTGATAATATTGATATGTAGTAATTTGAAACATATGATCCACAATATAGAAGGAGTAAAAATGGTAAAACTGGAAGGAAAAGGACATGAAATTAGCAATGGGTCATATAGGTAATACCAAAACATGTTTCAGTGTGATAAAATACATTTTAAGGAATGTATTTTTGGATTTGGAAAGTGATTGAAATGTGGTTAGTTTGTTCATAGGTCTTGTGACTATGAAGGAAAGGGTAATGGACGACCAAAGAATTGGGTTACCAATACCCATCCAATAAAGTGGTGGTTTAGTTTCAATTATATGGGTCATTATACTAATTCATGTATGAATATAGTTTCACATGATATAAATTATCATGGCCATAAATTGAAAGGTATAGAAAATTCATTTTCCAATACTATAGTTGATTTTGGATCATATGGTAATGTGATTGAAGAACTAGAAAGTAAGGAATTTTTTTAGAGGTTATTCCTATTTTTAAGGATATAGGAACTCCAAAAGCTTTAAGTGATGTGATCATTAATTGATTAAAGATACTTTGAGAGACATTTATTTTTATTTATTTTTATGAGTGACATTAGTTTAATGAGAAGTATGACTCTAATTTGGACATGATTTTTCTCGAATCGAGAATTATTAGGGTTAATATAATCGTTGATTATTAAGGTTATTTTGTGGGATTCTAATTCTGTTGTTATAAATATTATTAGGTTGAAATTATTATTATGAAATAAAAATATTCAAAGTATGTATATGTATATTTATTATTAGATGGGAAGACTACTCATTAACTCTTGGGAAATGATATCGAAACAAAATTATTATCCTTGTACCATCAATTTTATTCAACCAAGGGTAATTTCTATCATCATAGATTTATGGTTTTGAGGCCATTAACATTTCATTGATCATTCACATTCTTGTGATGAATGACCTTAATCACTAACTATAATTATTTTCATCCTTCCTTCTCCCCCATATATGTTATTAATATGTTGAATCCTTGTTATGGATATCATTGGGTGAAACTTAAATTTCACATATTCTAATTTTATGGTACTTTTATCTTTATTTCATTTAAATCATGTGGGTTTCTATAAATGAATTAGGAAATTTTTTAAAATCTAATAATCAAGATAAATTTTATGGGAAACAATCACCTTAAGGGGGTAGTATGTAACATCCTGAGATTTTTTGAATAATATTTTTTAAAATTAATTGAAATTATTTGATAACATGAGGGACATGAAATGAACATTTTAGCTAAAAAATAATATAATATTTCTATTTATATTTAATATTAATGTTATAACCTAGCCGTAATATTGTAGGGAATGAATAGGAAAAAATGTATAATTTTTTAAAAAAATAATGAGATGTTTTTATATCCATAAAATTTATTTTATATGTATAGATAAAGGTAAATCCATTTTTACGATTTATAAATGCATATTTAGAAAACAGGTACCACCAAATTCAAAGAAAATAATTGTTAAAAAATAAATTATTACACATAAATAATTTTTATTTAACGATATATACCTTAATTTTTAATATTAAATTGAAAAAAATATCTTAGGGTAAATTTTCAGTATTTTTCAAATAAAAATAATTTTTTTATAAATAGTGAAAACAATTGATTTTTAATTTATTTTTTTCTTCTAATTTATTTATATATTTAAATTATATTTTTAAAATGTTTTTAACATTAAATTAGATAAATTTTATTTACATTAATCCAATTTGAGTCATTTTAATCATTTTTACATTTATTTTATTTAAGAAATCATGGTAAACTTATGAACATTTTCACATTTAAAAACCACTTTTTTCCACATCTGTTGGATTAGCATTATATTTACATATTCTAATAATATGTCTTAAATTTTAAAAAATGGGTATAAATATTTGGATTAATTATAATATTAATATAATAATCATTTTAACTTAATTTTTGACTGTAATAATTAGTGAAAAAGCTAACATATGTTAATGCTTTTTAGATTAAAATAGTGTTTTCCCATGACTTGAATTTTTATTAAAATTAATTTTACACCCACATTTTTTTTATTTGACCAATTTGAATAATGTTTTTGAATAGTTAGGTATAAATTATATAGTAGTTATATTTTTAATTATATTATTAAATGAAAAATTACCTAGGTAAATAAAATAATAAAAGTTACCATAGTAAAAGCTTTAATGATAAAATTGAGTAAACTTAAATCCCAAGATACAATATGATAAATATGATTTTAATTTTTCACAGTGTAAGTTTTTCATGATAATAATTTCCCTCCACTCCATTATATTTCATGTCTCGGGACACATGATTTAATGGAAACCATCCTTCAATGTTTACCTTTTTGTACTTATAAGAATGCGACTCCTCCTTAACTATAAAACAGAACTCACACCCCACCTCACTTATTCACAAAAATAAGTACATTTTCAGTGTAAAATAAATTCCAAAATAATCTCCAAAAATACTCTCATATAATCAACCTAAAATTTGTAATAATGAAAACAAAATAAGTGATTAATGTAATCTAAAAGGAGTTACCCAAAGAAGAGGTAATGTTTTTCAATGAGAACTTTTGTTTTATTTATTTATACACTCATTAAATTCTACTTTATACAGGATTGTATAAAAATATTTGTATCAAAGATATACTTAATCACTATTAAATTAATGTTTCTCCCTTTTATTAAACATACTTTCATATGACGGGTTTTATAATCATCAATCACGGGTACGACAGACTACCACATCTAGAATCAATGTTCTTCATTCATCCATGACCACCACTCATGTATGGGAATAATGATGGAATTAAAATTTTATAAGATATGTACAATATTTTTTATTACATTATTCTTATTTAATTATTACATATCACCATAATTCTTGATTTCTATTTTTTGGGAATAAGATAACTTCGTTTTTGGACATGTGGACTACCACCTCCTCAATGTGGTATGATTTGTTCACTATTTGCATGGAATGTATTAAATCTTTTTTAAATGAAAATATGTTATATAAATTAAATCTATATGAAAATATTGAAATAAATACCATTTTGGAAATAAAATATATCATTTTATTTATTACCTTATTACAGATTGAAAAAGTGATAACATCTCTGTGGACATCAAGACTATCCTCCTCAAAGCGGTGTGATTAATTTAAAATCAAAATTATTCAATATATAATTATATATTTTTAAATATTATGGTTTCAATGATATAATTATAATTCTAGAAAGATTATTGTTACTTATCCTATTTCGATAATGATTACTGAAATAGTGGAGCACTACTCGTGCGTATATACAACCTACTATTTCCATAGGTGTGAGATTGCATAATTTTTCATAAAAATAATATAGGATTGGGTTTAAAAGAATAATTGATGTATAAATATAATATTTACTCCATTATTATTATTTCATTTTTGTTTAAATAAAGACTAATTTTACTATAGTGAACCTACCAATGTCATGTTGGAACATAAACCAAACAGGGTCAAAACAACTAGCATAATCATAGTTGGTTAATAAATTGAATATTACTTTATAATAAGTGAAATAAAATTATTTTAATCTATAAAGATGTTATAAATAAATTAAATAGATAATATTATTCTATTATTTAGGATGATAAAGACACACTAGACATGGGGGACTCAAGGTAAGGGACTTCGACCCAAATTCCATTTATTAAGGTAGTTATTGATGTTATTCACCTTAATGAATTTATAAGGTGTATATATAGACCCTTTAATATTATTCATTGATAATTTTTCAAAACTCCTGAAATTTATCATCTCTCAATATCATTAATTAATGGGGTTTAGGATTTAAGGGTTTCTCAAGTGATTAAAAGATTTTCGTTGAAAACAATCATTTTTATATTTTTTCTTAAAATAATATCTATCTTCAAGGTACATGTTTTTAAAATGAAATTTGAAATTTTTTCATATTGTAATAAATGATTTTTAAATACTATTTCATATTTTTTACATAATTGAAAAAAAGTTAAAATAAAAAGGGTATTTTGATTTTAAAACATGTTTTTCAATTATAATTTTATTTTTATAAAAAAGTGTTTTCTTATGAGTTAAATTAACTTTTTCAAAGGGTATTATGATTAAACTATTTAATTAATGAATTTGAACATGAGAATTTCCCAATGGTGTGCCCTAGATACCACCATGTGAGACCATTATATGTTATATGGTGTCGCGATCTCGATAGTTCTTGGTAATCCCATTATAGCTTCAATGATGGGGAAGCCTAGATAGCGTTGAGTGAGCCTGTTACAGCCTACATAATGGGGAAGACTAGATAGAATTGGTTGATCCTGTTATATTTTATGTGATGTTTTGGGAAATATATCACTATTTGACATGATTATAGCTATCAAATGTATTGGGTAATGATAATATTGGAAGATAACTATATGGTTATTCAAATTGGAAGGATTTTTGAAATAAATTTATGAATATGATGCTCTATGTCATTGAAAGGACCGTTATTCAATTTCTATATTTTGTAATGATGTTTTGAGAAAAATTTGATTTTTTGAGGTAGATAAATTTTATATAATATTTTCAATAAACATTTATGATAAAGGAAAATTTCAAATGAGTTTTCATGATTTTTTCGAACTAGTAATTTCCTCTATTTTTTTATCCTTTACTATTATTTTTTGATAGTCCATTATTTTGAAATTTTTTTCTCTATGTTTTTGGATGTATAAGAACAAGGTAGAAGTAAATTTTATTTTCATGTAGATTTTCTATGAAAATAATTCTTTCTTTACTTCAAGAGTTTATATTATGGAAAAATGTTGTTTGATCATAATTATCCACATTGTTTTTTTTTTGGTTTGGTTATGTAGTAGTTATAGATTGATTTTATAATCCTTGAAGGATACTAAATGAGAAAAAAATAAATTTATTGACTAAAACACAAGATTATTTCAGGTTTATGGTCGAGTCCTTACAAAACATTTTTCTTCTTAGGGTATTATAGTATTAAAAATTCATTTTTAAAAAATTAATGTATATTTGATATTGAAAATGGTTTTTCAAAATAAAGGGTTTCTTGGTATTGAAATTGGGTTTTCAAAATAAAATGTATATTTGGAATTGAAAATGGGTTTTTAAAATATACGGTTATTTTTTTAAAGAAAATGGGTTTTCAAAAGAAAAGTGTATTTTATTATAAAAAATGGGTATTCAGATGAAAAGGGAATTTTAATGTGAAGAGTGACTTTCTTATGAGTTTAAAAGATGTTTTAAATTTTTTATGAGGAAAAAATTTAATCATAAAAATATTTTAGTAAATACATCATTCTTAGAAATTATACATAAGTATAGGGTTCCCCTAGAGAGAATCGGTGAGCCCATTATAGCTTATGAGGTGGGTGTGCCTTGATAGGGATCAGTGAGCCCACTATATCTTATTGTTAGGGTGAACGCAGATAAAACATAAATTAATTAGGTAATTAAATTTTTTTAATATGAATGGAGTAGGTATTTACCAAAATTTTCATCCTATTAATTTATTTTTGCTTTGGTTACATATGATATTGGATTAAAATGGGTTAGTAATGTGATGTTTTTTGTTTACTCAAAGGGGTTTTAATTGATTACTATAGGGTTTAAAGGCTTACATTGAGTGAAAATAGTGTTTGTTTTTTGTATTTTAAAATCCTTTATTTAATTCTCTAGGAAAAATTTGATGATAAATGTAAAAATTACTTCATTTTTCATACATTTCATTAGACTAATGGGGTTCATTCAATATTTGAACTTCACGAAGATTTTTGTGCTCATACATGCTTAAATATTTTTGTTAGGACTCTAGGATGGCTAATTGAAGGGAAGAAGTCAATTTTAAAGAAATTATTTTTAATAAAATAAAAAAATATTTATTTTAAAAAATTTATAATATAGGAAAATATGATACAAATTAGAAGTGTCTACTATGAATTATATGGTTTTGTAGTGTATGATTTATTACCTAATTCTATAAAACTATAAACCAAAAAAAGATCATCAATATTAAATAATGTAAATTGTTCACTAAAAATTAGTATTACGTTTTTTTAAGGATAGTCCTTATAGATGTACCTATGTGTAGTAACTTTATAATTTTCATTTCAGTATTAATTTTATTTTCACCCGGTGAATGACAAGTAAGCCTACCCACAAAATTTCTTTCACACTCTCAAATGATATTATTTTGTAAGTTCATTTTATCTTTATGATCCATTATGGGGGACACTAATATATTTATGTTATAGAATACAACTGGAAATAATTAAGGATAAATTACATGAATATATAGATATTAATAAGTTATGGTGTATATTCATTGATGTGTGAAATATTGGAAAAAGGGTTTTTGAATTTTTAGAGATTAATGATTAATTATTTTATGGTTGAAAATTTAGTAACAATTTCATGATAATTTATCTATTATTTTTTCTGGGATTAGGGAAAAAATTAAAAGGGAACCTATCATATATTAAAATAAATTTAAGCAAATATATGATAAGTTAATAGTAATGTGTCACATGGGAATTCTTCCTATGATCAACATACCTTATCATGGTTTACATTGGTTTGATATTATCAAAACCATTTTCTATTGTATTTGGGAAAAGAATAATTAAAATTAGGATATTAATTTCATGAATCTTGAAACCAATTAGACATAATGATTTCCAAGGAGGATTCTTTACAAGAAAAGTTTGAGATGAAATTTATTCAAATTATAAATAAAAACATGATATTTTAGTCTTACACATCAAAATGAGGTTGATATCTAAATAGAATTTACATATTTAACCTTTTCTATCTTATGAAAACCCTTTGGTATCATCCTAAGTGATTATTTTTTAAAAATAAAATGATTAAATTTATTTATGTTGGGGGAGATAGAATATGAAACATGAATTTTTTCATATAAGTTTTGTTATTGAAATAAATAATATTTTTAGTAGCTTGTATCACATGCAAAAACAAACCAAAATGAGCCATGAAACATTTTATAAACATAAATATAAAAATTTTAATATAGTTTTTTGATATAAAATAATCTGAATCTTAAAAATAACTTTTTTGATACATTAGTTTTAATGAATTATGAGCATTAATAAATTATTTACAAATAATTATTTCAATGAAATTTTTCAATTGAAAATATAATAAAATAATTTAAATTACATTCAATAGATATTTAGTGGTATATGAAAATTTTATTTTATGTTGACAAGGTATATTTTTCCTAAAATTGGTTTTTTCATTATGAAAACTAAAATTAAAATAAATGTTCATCACCCATAGAAATTGGATCTGGTGCATTAATCAACATGTTTAAATTAGGTAAGAGTATGTGGAAGGTACTATTAACAAAAGGAGGTGAGCCTTGCTATTATTCTGGTGGCAGGCTACTAGTGTTTATAGGAGGCTAGAAACAAGGTACTCAATGATTGACCCTCCTCATCCCATACTCCCTTGACAGTGAGGGATAAATTCCTCATCTAGGATCATTTAAATCTTCTAAATAGTTGGGATATGACACCCTCTCTTAGGGGTTGCATGGATGAGGGAATCTTATCGATCTCTCCTCATTCCCTAACACATGGGAACTGGGTGAGATAGAATCTAACCATCCTTTGTTTGACCAAAATGTTGATTATTTGTGCAGTCATTGGAAGATGGGTGGTGTGATGAATCATTTTTCAGGATCAGTTATCTTTGTCTTCGATGGTTTTTATGGGGATGGTTACTTTCTTAGGTAGGATGTAAATTACATTTAGTGGGCCTTACCTTATGCAACTCAAAGCACATATCTTACACTACTGTCAAGATGGACTAAAAGGAAAATTGGGTATCACTAAAAGGACTCTCTTATACACCATGGAATATCTTCTATTTGATCCACAAATGAAAGTCCCTAATCACCAATGGGATCAGGTTACTCTGTACATCGACTAAATGAAACTGGTTACCTGATTTCATAGCTCATATGGACTCCCTAGAGTTCCCTCTTTTAGATTTCTCATGAAACGACACCCATCCCCCAAAAAGTGTGAGAATTTTCATAGGTGATTCTCTCATCGTTTATTTTTACATACCACTTCACTATTCTCATTGTTTGTTGGACCCCTCTCTCTTAATAAAATTCCCATTATTATTGTAAAAAATGATGAATAGTTTTTAAAAACAATGATTGAGTTTTTTCTAAATAAATTAATATTGTATTTATTTTACATAATTATATTAATGTGAATTTTAAAAATGTTAATAATATTTTAAAATCCATTTAATAATTAATTTATAGTAAATAATATAAATAATGATTTAAATTTGAATTATCCATCTTCCAATAAAAAATATTTTTCAATAAATTTTATATTTTAATTTTAATGTTACAATACAAAATGTTTAAATTTCAATTTTAAAAGGTAAACTTGTTTTTTGGATTCAGTATATATATATATATTAGGTTTTGAAATATTTTCATATTTTTATAAAATGATTATTATGTGAATAGAGAAAATATTATTTTAACAAATATCATGAAAATTTATGACATAGATAGGATATAAGAATTGAATGAAATTTTTGAATCTTTTATTTCTTACCAAAAATATATTCAATAATTTATAATATATATTTAAAAATGTTATATTTAATGTAAAAACCTATATTCGACACTTTTTAATGAATGTTTTATTTATCTCATAAATAATTTATTAGTACATTATATATTTATTAATTAAAATTTTTTATCACTTTTTGAAATTGTTTTGAAAAAGGTTTTTTTTATTTTGAAGCATAAGGTCAAAATTCTATAATAAAGAATGGTTTTTTTCTATACAAAAAAACTTACCAAGATAAATATTCTTTACCGTGATAATAGATAAAATGTTAAAAGGGTTAAATAAATGGTAGAAGAATAAAATCAAGTTAAAAAATTATCTAAATGAGTGGGTGAATGATTTCAAAAATAAAATACATATACACCATATTATATTTTACTTTTTAAGATACATTCATTGAATAGTGAACATGATAATAAAAAACACAACTCCTACCACCTATAAATGTACGCATTGAATATACAACTTCTCTACAAAAAAACTTTTTTATTTGTACCAAAAAGTACCAAAATACATCACCAATACATCTATCAACATCATTTTTTTCTTTTATCCTCAAAGAATGACTCCTCATGGTGTTAATATAATGGAAAAGGAGTTATTACTATGAAGAAGAAAAAAAATCCAAATATATCCGTTTTATTTAAATTTCATTAGGTTTTCATCCTCGGTGTCACGTAAATTATAACATAATTAAATAAAACATTTATTTTTATTGGTATAAAAATTTTATTTTTATTTATGTAATAATTGTAATGTATCTTCCACCCTTCCACTAACAAATATTAAAAAAATGTCTCTTTGTATGTTCATACTTTGACTTCCATATATCGAAATGTGGTTTTTATAACTACGATACATGGATTGATTAATGGAGGTATATGATGTCTGAATATTATATTTAAAACAATAGTATGATCTTAAAAGGATAATTAAATTACTAATTCATTTATATTATATGAGTATTCTACATGACACCCATTAGAATGTTTAGAATAATGCCACCATAGTGCCACATGTTCCATTTTTTCATAAAAATATTACTTGAATAGTTAAATATAAGAATAAAAAAAATAAAAATTAAATTCCTTTCATTATTTTGATTATAAAATGTTAACCCAATTTCACCATTTTTTCAATTCACTGAAAATCCAAATTGTTGTGCATGTATACGTGCAGACTTCCACCCCTATAGAGAAACATGCTCTATTTTTCATCACATCCATTCATGGATTGTTTTAAAATATATTTAAATAATTTATAAGATATTAAGTATCAATATATATTATAAATATGGTTCAAAATGTATTAAATAAATAAATTTTCAATATAATGCAATTTGTAGATATTGGAGTATAACCTAAAATGAATCAATCATGGAATTTGTTGTCAAAAATCCAAAAAATAATTTCCATTAAATGAACAAGGGTATATATAATTATTTGAACCAAATAATTTTATATATTATTTATAATCATTTAATTATGAACTTAGTATAAAATAATGGAGTTTAATGATGTCGTTTTACAACATATGTGAATCAATTGAAATTACTAAAAGACAATAATAAAAATAATCATTATCATGGTAATGAGTTTATAATGAATGAATATAGTTAAATATTATAAAAATAAATGTTCGAATATTATTATGAAATATTTTATAAATATCGATATATATTTGATAGAGGATATTAAATCATATTAATTATATTGATATTAAATTTAAGGGGTTTTCTCACATCACTTTTCATTTTTATAAAAATAAATATTCACCCCTAGTTAATTATTGTATAGTTTATATAATTTTATATAGAATTTATTATCAAACATTTATGTAATATATGGTATTTTAAAAATCCAACTCATGTTTTTCCCTCATAGTATTTTGATTCAATTGATAAAAATTTTGTAAGTTATTTTAATAAGAGAATTATACATTCATTGATTTATAATGCTTATATATAAACATATTTCTATTAGTTATATTCCTATACACAATGAGGTTTTATTATACAATTAATTTTTTAATATCTAGGGATATTTAGCATTTTATTTCCATGATTCTTCCTTGATAAACTTATCTCTCATAAAAGAATAACATAATTATAAATTATTATCATTCATTGTAATGTCTATTTTACTCCATATACATATTTATTCTTCCTTAAAATGTTATCATTATTTGTTTTTAAATTTAAATATATATTAATTAATTTTATATTTAAATTTATATTTACCCCTTTTAGAAATATGTTTTATTAATCATTTTTATTATACAGGTTTCAATAAATGTCTCTTTAAAAAAATTAATTTTGATCTGTAATGTTATTATTTATGGAAAATGAAATAAATGATTTTTGAAATGTATTCTTATCATTTAACACAAATTTTCTTCTTAAATATTAAATATCTATAATTTGTGGTGTAATTATTCTAAATCATAAAATAAATTGATTTATTTAATACTCCTTTTGTGTAATTTAATTGTCATCAACTGATCAAAATCATGAATTCAGTCCTTGTGACACCATTTTTTGGAAGACACTATCCCAATATTCCTTCCATAGTTTTTAATGGTATGATGAATGATTTATAACTTATGGAATATAGATATATGAATTTTATTTATTGTTTCTTATATTACTATATAATGAATTTGTTATGGTTTTATATATCATGAAATAATATGGGTACTGATTTATGATACTCGAGTCACTAATGGGATCCTATTAATGATGATGAGTCACTAATGGTTCGTGATTTGTAATACCAAATTAGGTGATATGATGTGAGTTGTGATAATCAATTCATTATAGGGTCATATGATATTTAAGTCTAAACCAAAATGTAATGTTGTCTAAGGATCGATATTTTTTCGTAGTACCATATTATATTATGTATTCCTTACATTCCATATTTTTTGGTTATATGCATTTTATTATGATATATAAATAAAATTTATTACCTAAAAATATTTTTTTCAGGGTAAATGTTTTTTATTTGAGATTACATTTCATTATTTCATTGAATCTTAATAACTATTATTGTTTATTATTCATTTTTAGAGCATATTTCTCCCATGATTTTGTTTTTTAATACAAATATAATCTTACTACCAATGATATATTGATATGTTCTTCCCTTATTATTATTTTTATTTCAGCCTTTCTTTTTTATTCCATTACCAATGTTTTTAATATGACAATAATATTTGAGATGTCTAGGAGAAATTATTGTTTGGTGTGATAATGGAGAAGTGTTCACATGTATTATAAAATAGGATTTAGGTTACTTATCTCTAATGTAACAAAGTTATTTTGTTTTGGGATACATAGATTATTTGATATGTACTTTTTAATTTTAATAAATATTATTTGGTTTTATTGAGGTCATCTCATAAAGCATCATTGCTAGTTGTCATGTATATATTTTGATCACCGTATTTATGAGTGTTGGTTTGGGAACATGATTATCTACTTTCAAAACTATTTTTCATCTATATCTTCCACAATCACTCCCATATTCACATCCTTTTACTTATCCTTAATAATTTATTAATTTCAACTATATTAATTTACATGATTTTCTTGTTCTTGTTTAGTTTCCCATTAATCATATTTAATGAACAATTTTTTATCTTTATAGAGTTTAATATTATTCTCATGAATGGATTCATGTTCTACCATTGTCATGTGATCCATATATATTTCATCATATACTTATTAATTATATATTATGGTTTCTTATTGTTTTTATATGTGAGAAAAAAACATTATAAATTGTTCAGAAGCCACATTATCTAAATAATTACAAGTCTTAGGGTATCTATATTTTTCTTTGCAATCCACTCTCATTATTTTCTTCTTTAATTTTTTTTAATTTTCTAAATTTGTTATATTCCATTAAACTTTCAACAAATTTCTCTTTTTGAGAATTTTATTGCTTACCATTAATCTCCTAAGAATCATCAATATTCTTTGGATGTTAGTATCCTTATTCCCAATTCATCAAAATTTAATGAACATTAGTGGGAGTTTACATTTGTAATTTTATTTTCCTTTTAAAAATTTGTTTGAGATAAGAGGTATATGGTTTTTATATTATTAATAGTTTATTTATAAATCCTTATATTCAGAAAATTTATTATCTACCGATAATTTTATTTTCTGTTTTTCAATGGATTCCAATTATGTTAATTCCTAAATCTTATTATTGATTTCCTCATAATAATAGGAAGGAATATTATACATATCAATATGAGATGTATCATATTTATCACCTAATACAAATATTTAAGGATCAACGACGTCTAGAATAGTCTTCATAAACATTTTAACAATAATAGTGTAATTTATTTTTTCTATATAACCATTGATTTTTTAAGATATTTTATTAACTGTTGTAATTTAATCATCAATAGTTTCATTATCAAATATTATCATAGCATGAAAATTTATTATTTTCATTTATATCTTTGAAAATATAGAAACTTATACTATACAAAAATTATTATCTATTTGTCTAGAATATATTTCATTTTTAAGTCCCATTATAATGTTATACACATTGTTTGGGATTACATAATAAATAATTTCATGTAATTCCTTATAAAACTAGTTTCTCCTTGTTAGTAAATATCATTGGGTTATCATTATTAATTTATATTAATTACATCATGGAATAATATATGAATTCTAGGATTAGTGAATGGCCAAAAATAATCATCGTATTCATCCATTTAATGATTCTTTATTATATATATGGATGCAATGCCTCAATTGTGTATGGGATTAAAATTTTACATATCCAATAGAATAAATATCATATATACTGAACATGGTTCATCAGATACTAGTTGAAGTGCATAAGAATATATCATACCACAAGGGGGTTGAATCATTTTTACTTACTTATAATTTTATATTTACAAAGAACATTATGTTATTTAAAATAATCTAATCCACTAAAATTTAAAATATCTTCCTTACCCGAATGTAAAAGAAATATATATATCCACAAAGCACAAAAGAATTTATCAAGGTACGCACCCATGTTGGCCGAAAATATCCATGGTATGATTAGGCTATTTCGGTTTAATGGACTATTTAAACAATATTAAAAGTGATACATGTGGAGTTGGAAGCTGTTATCCTTTCCCCAATATACATTCCCAACAAATATATCATATTTCTAGTAAAGTATAATGTATCCCGATATTTATTTAAATAGTTCATAATAGAAATAGAAATATCTATTTTTATTTAGGATCCCTTTAACATATATAAATGAAATTAATCTATACCACCATAATGATATATTCTAAATTATTTATGTATTTAAACATCTTGATAAAATATTAATGCCAAAATAACTTATCTTTCTTACTATTATAAAAATCTAAATGTTCACATTCAAAATCTCATTTCACTAGTATTTCTAATTTTATAATTCCATATTCTATAATTTGAAATCATGGAATCAGTTTTTTGATCGATCAAGCTCTATTATATATGTCCCATAAATTCTCCCACATTACTAAATAATTCATTATTAATGAATTTGGAAAAATTCAGGCATTAATTAATTCTAGAAAGTTCTCACCATCATATAGACAACCATTATCTTCACACTTCTTAGTTTTAACATATCACGCAACAATGATCCAACAGTTATTGAAAATTCTCATTCTTCTAAGGGGCTATAACCATTGATATTAAAAAAATAAACATTAAATAATTAAGCTATATTTTTCAGGTATTTTCTTCCCAGAAATGTTCTCCGACATTGTCTTCTTCTTCATGGTCTATAGTCACCTCATTTATCTATACGTTATCATTGAATGGATTGATCCATTATTACAAAAATAGTCATTTAATTTTGAATTAAAAGTATCCTTTAAATATATAATAAGTTTTATAAAACATTGATAATATAGTGGAATAATTTAGGGACAATATACATCGTACATGTAAGAGAAATATTGTTTTAAATCATTGAAATATTCATCCACAATTGAAAAAAATAAAAAACGTTACATAAATTAAAAAATATAGGATTAAAAAGGAATGAAAAGAAAGTAGGGACACTAAATATAAGTCATAGGTGTCATGAGGTTAAAATTTCTAATTTTATACCATCACATCTAATGGTTTTTAAATTTCTGAAGAAGTGTTAGATTTTGATAAAAACGTAATAGTATTATTTCATAGTAAAATAATGATGGTATGCCACTATTCAAGTTATAATAGCTCTAAATGGGAGAAGTAATAAATTTTTGGGTATAATAAGTCTGTAATGAATCCAAAATTTATTTTTATATTGTTTTTAAAAAAATTTAATTTGTTCACAAGTAAATTTTTAAATTTTACAATTTTGGACTTTACAATGCTAAGTAATTTTTAGCGAGACAATATAAAGTATATTAAAAAATTAGATAGCAGATATGAAAAAAATTTAATGTTTTTAATAAAAAATATGTATCAATATATTTAATTTCAATTTCTAATTAAGAGAAAAAATATTTTTTAAATTAAAATATTTTTTTATTGAGAAAAAATGAATCTTATAAAAAAATATTGTTTTAAAAGTTTGATGTTCTTAAAGATATGTATAATTGATTTACAATTGCATGAAATTTAATATATTTATATTTAATTTGAGGAATTTTATTTGTTTCTTAATTGATAATTTATTTATTTCTTGAACTATATAGAAAATGGATAATGTAATAAAAAAATTAAAATAAAAATTTCAACATTATCATGGTAATTAACATTTTTCATGTTATCTTACCATTATGCCTAAAAACAAAATGGTAATTTTTAAATGATATGGTATTATGTATTTAAAAAATTAAATTTAAATTTCCATATAAAATTTATAAAATTTAGAAATAATAATTTTCATATTAATACTAATAATACATTAACAACTGGTTTTGGAATGTGTTTCTTCCATCATAGAATGTAATTTTAATTATTATACATTTTAACATAGGATTTATAAGGTGTGTAATTATATTGATAACCAACTGTTTAATGGGTGAAATATATCATTCATATTTAATAATTTTATTTAATTGAATTATCTCCATTTTTTTCAGTTTCTTGTTGTAGGTATGGAAAGTTGCTCAACCTAAATTAGGGAAAAATATACTATATCTACTAAGTCTGCATGCATTACATTCAATGTGTAACTTTATCCATAAACCACATCCCTCCTTCTCATAAATCCACTTTCATTCCTTACTTTATGACCCATTACCCCCTGTGATTTTCCAAGGATTCTCTATCGGTTCCCACTTTAGATTCCATATCCACTACCCCCTCCTCCTCGGGCTGCTCCACCTCTGGATAATCTCCCTCTGCCTACCCCACATCCGTCTCTTCAACCTCAAGATCCTCCCCCCATGGATTCTCATTCTCACCTTCTAATTATTAGGAATTTCCTCATCTTCTCCAAGGTTTCCCATATCAGATCCCTCATCCACTACACTTTACTCCTCCAACAACTCTTCCTCCACCAGCTCTACCTCCAACTACTATGCCTATTCTTGGTCTTCATTTGGTTTCTCTGCCTTGGGTTCCTCCATATCTAGAAATTGCACCTCTAGCTACTCCATGTCCTCCTACTCTGAATCCACTTGTTCTTCCTCTAGATGCTCCACCCCTGAATCTTCTACTTCTTCCTTCTCCACGTCCACTAGCTCCACCTTGGTCAGCCTCATTCTACTCCGCATATATCTCCACTACCTCCACAAACTCCCTCTACTCCTACAATGACTCTAACTTCTATACCTATGTCACCCTCATATTTTAGTCATATGTTTGGATTTATTTTTATAAAAATTTTAAACCCCACCACTGATTTCCATCATCAAGGGCATGTTGGTCGTGATTCATTATCTCATTGTATCTAAAATTTAACTTTTGGGACTTTTATTTTTTTATTTATTATTTAGAATGGATTATGTAATTATTATATTTATTTATTTTTTTTGATTTCATTTTTATATTGTTAAATGAATTATACTTTTCTATGATCGAGGTTAGAAAATTATAGAACCCGCATTCTGAGTGGAAAGTGATGAATTTTTCATTTCAATATTGGATCATGATTTTTTAAGAATTAGCTACTCGTCTACCATGGTCATAATTATAGAATATATTGTGGTTTCATGTTGGTGTTCCTATTACTTTATATATAGGGGGCTTCTATAGTTTATTTGATTCTTCTTAATATTCAAATATAAATTTAATTGCAATGGTCGAAATTGCTATATTGTTTTATTTGAAAGCGTAAAATTAATATGTTTATCTTTTTAAACAATGATCCTATTGGTTTTTGTATCATATAAATAATTTGATTTATTCTTTTTAGTCAAGAATAATTTGGAAATATTATTGACAGTTATTTTTAAATGTTCCTTCGAAAAATTTTGGGCCTGGTTAATTGAATAAAAGGTGTGTAGTTCGATCATTTTAAAATTTTAAATTAATATTAATTATAATTTTATCCATTGTAATAATTAAAATTTTCAATGTTCTCTTATATATGTTTACTATTTTATTTTTTCTAAATCATTTTATATTTATTTAATTTATTAAATCTATAATATTTGGGTTTAAATATTCGAATTAGTAATTTATATACATCAATTTTTAGTTATTATAAATTTTCTTATGTAATTATTATGTATCTTTTTGTGAATATCATTTCATTTTTATATACAAGACTATTATGTAGGCTATATTAATTTTATATTTCTTATCATATTTAATACAACGGTGAATAGTCCCATACATTAAATAAAAGTTTTATATTCATTGGTAATCAAATCGAAATTAACTAGAAAGATATGCTTGAAAAGTGTCATGATTGAAATGTGTATACAAGGATGAGTTGTTCCCTCTAGACATTTTTTATTTATATCATCTCAATATAGTTTTTCAACTAGAATTTCCTCTACTCATTATTTTTTCTTTGAAAATTATTGTAAACGCAAATTTTGTTAAATTTAAGAAATGACTGTTAAAGGGCACTCAAGTTTAAATGGACAAAATATATATTTTGATTCTAAATTTAATCCTTTGATTATTTTTTATCACTATTTTCTTATCATTATTATTCAACTGTTTTATTTATGATATATTATTTTTGAGTAAGGATAGTAATATTTTTTAAAATATCATTATTTTAATAAAGTCAAAATAGTAGTATATAGGATCAATAAATCAAGATGTGCCCAAAAATATGAAATGTGTTCTTATCTTCTATGATTTCTCTAATTGGTTCACTTTTTTGGAAATATATTGCTTTGTTTACCAACTCCTATAAAATTTTTAGTGCAGTTTTTATTAGATGGGGATCCCAATATAAAAATAATAATAAAAAACATATTCTAGATGGAAATAGACAATTAATAATGTTTATATATTGAAGAAACCAGTTATAAAATACATTAAAATGCATATATTTTCACCTTCTATATTATTGATTTTATATTGAAGAAACCAATTATATATTTAAGAAACCAACAAGGATTATATATTTTAGAAACTTTTTACTTTTTATGTAATTATATGTATACAATAGATTTACATTTTCTATAACTAAATAAAACATTGTTTTTATATTTTCATTCACTTGTGATCTCATATCTAGCAACTAAATTGGTTTTTTCTATTTATGTTTAATTATCTAAATTAGATTTACTTCCAATGTTATAATTTTTTGTAGTTAGATTACATTAATTGGTAATAGGAACCAATTTATTATTTAAAGAACTTGGAGTGGCATATAGATGAAACAAAATGAGGACATTTGAAAATGAACTAATATTTTTTAGTAATATATAATAACATTATTGATGTTATAAAGAAATTTCTTCCAAAAACATAATCAGAATAAGTCTATGTATATTTATGTGTTCATAGTTAGATTCACATTAAAATTTATTGTTTTTTATTTTTTATTATATTACATTTCCTCATTGAAGGATCCAATGTCCCGTAAACTGAATTTTAGTTTATATATCATAGAATCATAATGATTATATTTAAATATTGAGATGTTATTTCTTTAGGGGAATATTTGATAGAAAATTATGTATTACTTATATTTTAAAAAATTAGAGAAATTAAATATATATAAATGATGAATACTCATAAAAAAATCTATAGTTCATACATATTCCTGATAAAAGTGAACATTAAATATTTTTTATATATTGTATAAACCAATTATAAAAAATAAAATAGTGTATATATTCTTCAAAATTGATAAAAAAATATTAATTGTTATGTTTTAAAAAACAAATATATATTACGAATTTTTATAGAGTATATTATAAATATGGATATCGAATACGTAGTATATTTATTTAACATATCCTAAATTAGTGATATTATTATTTCAATATATAATGCATATAGAAATAATAAGACTACAATTAACACTTCTACAATTTTTTTCATCATTTGTCTCAATGGTTCATTCCCTAATTTTAAAACATATATTTCATATTTTCCATTCATATAAATCATTATTTCATTTCTTATCCATATTTCTAATTATAATCCCAGTGGGTACATATTATAATGATCATTCTCTTCCTCTAGTAACTCTTTTATAGAATCCTTCCGGTGTTGAATTCGAACGAGGGATTACATTGTTGGAAGTCCGCATTGATTAATCAGTTGTGATATTAGTTATGTTTGAACAATATAATTTTATAGTTTTATATCATTTTTATTTTAATTAAATAATTATTTACTAATGATATAACAGAAATGTTTTTTTATGTATCATATATTTATTTATATAGTAAAAAAATCATTATTCTTTTTTTGTTTCAATATACAATAATTATTGTGTTATCTAAATAATATTTATTTAGTTTCATTTTTTATGGACCCAAATGTCAAAAAAAGTAATAATATTTCCATAATAATATTCTTCTTCTAAACATTACATTGGATTTATTTTAATTTCAATTTTTATGAATGATTTTAAAGAATTTGATTTGATCGCATTTTGAATAGACATGTGCATTTTCACGGGAAAGGTACTAATAGTTACTAAAATCATGGGCCCTTACATAAGTTGGACCAACTACTTTGATAGATCAATAAGAAAAAACTACATACTCAATTTAGATCACCAGGTAAATGATTCTACATTTAGATATTCATTTTCCATGAATGGGTCACTGAAAAGCTGGTTGCTCTGTAATAGTTGAATGAATGGCTATCATCTAACCACCAGTGAGAACCAAAGACCATGTACGGTTTATAGAATTTTTTAAGAAAATAAATTCTTATAATTTCATTCCATTCACTTTAACGCCCCAATATTTTTTGATATTTAACTTCTTAGATGAATTTAGTTTATTTTATAACTTACATTTCACACCGAGAAGAAACAAACTATGATAAACTATTAAATATTACCATGATTGTTAGATTATTAATGTAACTCTTAAGAATAATAATATAGAAATTAGAAAAATTACCTCACCTATGAAATATAAATTAAATTCAGGTATCTCATACATGAGAATATGATATATATATATATATTATAAAATAAGTAAATAAATGTTTTAAAAATGATAAATTATGTGTTGGTATTTTTTGTGAAACATAAATGTTTATATAAAATTTTAAAATTAATATCAAGATTGAAACAAATGATTATTTCCATAAAATTAATTTATAAATTAACATTATATTTCATTATAATTATAAAATAGTTTTATAATACCACAATTACCTTTTCAATGTGTCGTAAAATTGGTTTATCATTTTAGAATTACTATTTTTTCAATAAATGATGATTTTATTCAAAAATAAAATATATCATATTTATAAAGAAAACTTATAACATCATTTAAATATTTTAAATCTAAACAATTAAATATGGTGTGGGTGAATATTTTGTATTTTTCTAAAATACTTGAATTTTTTATGAATAGTTAAATATGATAATTTATGGTGAAGTGCTTATTAATGTCTAATGGTTGTGGAGGGGTGATACATATAGTCAGTATCATTTTTCTATATTGACATTCAGGTCATGATTTTTACTTTTTTTATTATTTCTGTTAAGGTTCCCCCCTTCTTATTTTACAAGGGGTTTTTTTAAAAACAAAATGAGGCCTCTAGGCCGTTGGATGGAAAATTTATGATATTTGACATTATATATAAATAAAAAAGTTATTGGGACATATATTATGTATGGATGAGTTAAAAATCCATTATTTAAAACACATATTATTTATTTAAATTTTTCTTATCACATCTTCATCCCTATCAAAAGTTACATGATAACTCTATTATCATATATATACATGAATTTTAATGTCATAATGGAATATCCATAATCACATATTTTATATTTTCTTTTTATTTAAAAAATTAAAATATCATATGTGATGTGTTGATTCACCGTCTTCCTGGAAAACAAGTTTTTATCTTCTATTTTTGACTTCGAGGATAATCATAGAACAATTATTTGGTCAAAATTTGTTTTTAAATATACATATTATAATTTATATAATTTAATATACCAATATATAAGTATAATATTAAAAAAATTGACATATGTTCTTAATAGTAATAAAAACCATCCAAATAAATTAAAACATTTTCATCAAACTTTTATCTAATAAATTATTATCATACCATATAAAAATAGACATATGAGATCATAAATAATTTTTTATTTTCATTATTATGAAATAATTTCACTTTTAGTTATGTTAATTTTTTATTATAAGAACTCTAATATTTATACTGAGGGGAACCGATCAGAAATTCATGAAAGGAACACTCTGAAACAATGAAAATAACCATTAAAACTCATCAAAAAAATATTGAATTTAAAAAAAATTATCACAATTTTATTTATTTTTATGGGTTCACGGACTATTTAATTTATGAATATATATTGATTATCGAGTACATTATGTACATGTTCAGAATGGTTTGAGACCGAGGGTAAGTGTTTCCCATCAAATTTTTATTTCAGGGAGAAATGACTTATTCCCCAGTGATTTCTTGCCTATGATGTATTTATAAACCATTTGAAATATAATATTATGAATCTATTTATCATCTTGTTATTACATGTTTCATTTAACTGTCATTAATTTTTTGGGGCATTTGTTTTGAAGGTTTGCAATGTGGTAAGGGAATTCCATACACAATTTCTATTCTCTAGGTTAAAATTCTAAAACATTTATCATATTCTGATAAAATTATGTGTGAAATAAATAATTATTATATTATGTGGTATGGAAACTTGTTCTAGGTTTATTGATATATTGAAAAAATAATTAATTCATTGGTTCAAATTCACAATTTTTTTAAAAAATAACATTTTAAATGTTTCTTTTTCAAAAAATCAAAAGAAATATTTTTTTACTTCAATAGAATGAGAAGATTTTACCACATTAATGATTTATTATATTACTTATGTATACTTTAAAGGTTTAAGAGTTTATATTAAATGAAATTTATTTCTTTTATAATTGTGTATATTTTTAAGAAAAAGTGATTTCAAATCAAAACATAAATTTTTCCCAAGAAATTTTATGTGATATAATTAATGTATATATGTTTACATAATTTATTGAATCTTATGGTTTACTAAGTTTGAACTATTATTGTACCATTTTCAATATATTATTCAATGGGTTATGATCAATTTGAATGGGGTTGTACTATTTTGACACCATTCACTATATTTCACTAGATGTGTTATGATCATGTTTATTGAATAGTACAAATATTAAAATTTTGTATGCTTGTTTAAATAGATATTTTTATATTGGTTATGTTTAAACCCATTAATATAAATAAATAATTAGACTTAGAAAGTTATGGGTGGGTACCTCGATATCAACTTGATGTATTGGTTGTTCTCACGAGGCATACTATACAGGTTTTTCACTGAGGCCTTACTCATTTATGTTGAATTATTGTCTATGGCCATGATGGAATGATTTATACATCATGCATTCTGAAATACCTCATTATGAGATTATTCATAGATTTCCATGTGATTATTATTGTTGTAGAATATATGTGATTATGTTTTCTATCTCATGTGGATTATTTATATAGTATTATGCGATCATATTTTATTCTTCTATATTATGCTCAAAATATTAATTATATGGAATTTGTATGAGTTATTTAATTTCCAAAGATTATTATTCTTGTTTATGACATATTAATCTATTTTTATACCCATACGAAGCATATATGATCACCACTTCCGGATTTTTATTTTCCCCCAAGATTTCAATATGTATATTACAATTGATGTGCAGGGTTAATCTAGGAGAATAATTGTGTTGAAAAAGGATTCAAAATATTGTGTTTAATATTTTAAATTTCTATGTAAGATTCATATAGATAGTTTGGTCTCTTAACCTAATGAACTAACCAATTATTTGTAATTATAATCATGTATCTACTCCAATGTAATAAAGTAAGGCACTAGCTCAATGGTACAATAGTTACGGTCTATACATTTATTATTAGATAATTATTAGTAGAAACATTAGGAACTAGATTTTTGAAATCATAGATTATAGAAATTAATATTATGATAAATATTTAGGATTAGTATTGAAGAAAATTCCCAAGAAACCATGTTAATGAAAATGATATTAGCAACGTTATAAATTTTCAATGTCTGTTAAATTTTTCACTGGTTTTATGATTATACATAATTTTATGACCTAATATAGTGTAAGTATTCATTTAGAAGTGGATTTTAATAGAATTAATGATAACTCCATCAATGATCATGATCCAAAGAGAAAGAAGGATCATATATTTTATGGTCTTATGCCAATATTTTAAAGGGAACAAGTCTCTAAAATATTTTCATCAGATAAAGACATAGTATCATTTGCTAAAGAGGAACATAAATAATTATCTAATTATTATGTCTTATGACGGATGAAGGAGAAAATGGGTACAATAAAGTAAATTATGGATAATGTCATTAGATAAAAAATTATTTTACCATATGTGATAATTATGGAAAGAAACACATTGATACTTGTTTAAATGGAATTTTAGTTTTGATACAAGTGTAGAGATATTACTTAATTATTTTGATTAAAATAGAATGAAAAAGGTTTCTAATGTGTAATGATTCTAATTAATTTTTCTGGAAGAATATAAAAATGAATGAATCAAGCATAAAAAGAATATTCCCCAAAAAGTTCAATGGTTCATGTTCTAGACTAAGCTACTAACACGCATGAAGATGGATGATTTATATGACTATGTTTAGAGTTTATAATTATTTTATGTGATTAATTTATCAATAATTCACTAGTTATAAGAATCATAAGATCTATAATTATTTCATCATAATAATTATTATTTAAGGAATTTGAATCATGTTATGAATAAAACCAATAAACAAGGGGAGTGATTGTATTGTATGTTTATAATTTTGAAAATAGATGACTTGGGAAATATATCCCTAAATATTAGTTGATATTTAGATAATAAAAAATACATGTTTATTGGATAGTATATGTGGACATGAAGAAGGTTAGTGATTACATAGTTTATGTTATTATGGAATTTTTTGATGATTCAATTTAAGGAATATGTTCAATAACCTGATATTTTACTCTTGGAATCATAGATTTTTCATAATAGTTAAATGGATATTAAGGTATTAATATATTTTTATGTGAAATATAGTTTATAATTGTTTAGGAAAATATCATGTGATTATTATTTTGGAAATCCGGTGACCATCCATATAAATATTTTGACATTTAATTTGGAATAAATGTATTTTGAATTGGTCTTAAGGTAATTACTTTTGGAATGTATTAATAATACAAATTAATTTTATTTTTGGAGGTTAAAATATTATTTATTGTGTTGGATAAAATATTATAACCAGTTTTATTTCTAAATATTTAATGGAAAAGGGATTAAATTATGGGTCTTTAGCTATAGTTTTCATGGCATAAAATTGACTCTTGAATATCCATCTTTTGTTATACAAAATGAAGTGGATTAGGAGAGAATCATAACCAAATAAAACGATTATGATTATGAAATGGAATGAAATAATGTAATTATATTTTCTCATCTTAATATCACTATAGAAAGAGAACCCTCAACTCTAGGAAAAGCATTCAGGAATAAAAATGTTATCTATTTATTTTTGTTTTCTAAGGAATCAATGGACTTTTAATCAATAAAACATTCATGGTTTTGTTACGGTAGACATTATTATGACCATGTTATATAAAACTCTCCATCATATCATGATAGTTATATTTCTTTTCTAATCCATATTTTTCATTTCCCAATAATGAACTCTTACAGGGAAACCTAGTTTCGCGGTGACCATATGATGGTCCTTTCCCTCTATTAAAGTGTGTTTCTTAACAATTATCTTGATAATGAAATATTTACACAAGGGTATTTTAAAATTTCAACTACATGGATACCAATAAAAATTTTAACTTGTGATGATGTAATTTTTAGATGGAATGAAGAATGAGACTCGCTAGTATTTTATGGAATGTTTTTTCTTAAATAAATTCAATTTATTTGATAGCTTATTTTGCACACTGAGGTTAAACAAACCATGATATACTAATAAATATAGACATGACCATTGGAATAGTAATTTGAGCATTATAAATAGAAATAAACCCATTATAATAATATCTGTATATATATATATATTTATAAATAAAATTTTGGTTTCTCATCCATGAAAATATGATATCTTTATATGATGGAAGAAATAAGTAAATTATTTACAAATTTTAAATTAAGAGATGTTATTTTTCATGAAATATAAATGTTTCTTTCAGATTTTATAATTAATAAAAGGATTTAAAATAAAAATCATTTTTATAAAATAGATTCCTAAAATAATATTTTGGTCCTTTATAATTAGAAGATAATTTTATGAGACCATATTTACTTTTTCAATGTGTTATAAAATCAGTTATAATATTAGAATCACTATTTTTTTAATAAATAATGATTCTCTTAAAAAGATAAATTTATCATATTTATATAATTATTTTCAAAAAATGGTGTCCATTTTTTTTAGTCTATAGATTTAAATTGGTTCATGTTATTTTTTATATATTTCTAAAATAGTTGAATTTTTTATAAATACTGAAATACGATAATTTATAATATCTGTCATTTTAGGTAAAAAAATGAATTATGGAGTAATGAAGGGCTTATTTATGAGTTAGTAAAACATTATTTGGAAAATATATTCTCTAGTAATGTATTTATTCATGGGATTCAATAGTATTGATATTCATGACCCAAAATAATAATGAAATGAATAAAAAAATAAAAAACACATATCCTTCACTATACATATCACCCCTTGCCACGACATATCTTCATAGGTTATATGCCTTTTATCTTGTATAAATTATACCAAACTCCATTACCAATATCTTCCCCACATCCAAGACCATATTTTTTACCAAATTACCAAGTCCAAGTGTTATGAGGAGGTTCCCTAGGAAATGATATTCAAGAGGTAAATTCCACATTTCTCTTTTATTTTCATTTCTTTTCATATCATATCCTCTAATAACGTATCCAAATTTTCATGGTAAATATAGTATAATATATATAATATATTATTTGTTTACTACTGGAATATTCATCATTTAATATTTTTACTTATCCTTATATTTTTAAAATAAAATCATCTTTATTGATTTAACAATTAACTACCTTCATGGATGATGAGTTTTCAAATTAGATTACCTTATACAAGGATGAAAATAAAATCATTATTATGTTTAAAATATTATTTTAATATAAAAATTTCAGGATACATCATGTTCTATATCTAATATATATTTTTTTTTTATTAAATAAAATGACCCTTGTTCGTGATGGTCATAAAAACAGTCAAAATAAATTAAGACATTTTCAACGATATTTTATCTAAGTAATTATATCCATAACATATAACCAAATAATATATGATGTCATATAACCTATATAAGTTCATTAATAACAAATAATTATCATTTTGATATGTTATTACCATTTGAAAGTTTATTATTTTATAATTTCACATATTTTTTTAAGAATATTTGATTTCACTGTTAAAAATGGTATTTTCCCTATGAACGTTTTAGTGTTCTTATTAATGTATATATGTCAAAATCAGTTCATAAATACTATTATTTATAAAGTTTGATATATTATTAAAGCACTTAACATATTTTAGTTAATGTCTTATGATTAGAATTACTGGGATTGTACTATTATCACACCATTCACCATATTTATATAGATTCTACATGATTCTGTTTATTGAATGGGAAAAATATTAAATTTCATAGGAATGTTTAAATAATAATTTTTATATTAATTGTTTTTCACCCCTTCATATGTGGAATGTTTTGTACTTAGAAATTGATGTTAGGGGCCATCCATAGCCTCTCGATGTATTTGTGGTTCTCATGTCACAAACTAGGAATGGTTTTTTCCAAGGCCTTATACATTTATTTATACTTCTTGGGCGATAACCTAAGGGTATGTATCAAACATACCTAATTATGGATTCCCAAATAATTATATTATTACTTGATTTCCTCATGATTATTTGACTAGTATAATATTTATGGTTATGTTTTCTAGCTCATGGTAATTATTTATAATGTATTATTTCATCATCTTTTGTTCTACCATATGATGCTCAGGTTATTGTTTAAATGGACTGTTTTAAGATATTTACCATACCATAATCATTTATGATTTTTTATGGATTATATGGCATGTATACCCTTTTAGAGTTTCTCATATCACCCTTTTTTATGTTTTATTTTCCCCATGATATAAAGAAGTTTATTATGACTGATATGTAGGGTTACACAAGGAGAATAATGGTGTTCTAAAAGGAGTCACTATGTTGTATTTTAATTACTAAATTATAATGTATGTTTTTTGTATTTAATATTGTTTTTAAAAATGATAAAATAATTGGTCCTTTGGGATTTACATACTGTATCTATGCCAATGTAATAATGTAACGCACTAGAACCGGGCTACTGGGGTTGGGGTCTTTACATTCCCCCTTACTCATTGTTTTAAGTAGATAATGGGGGATACCATTGGATAACCTCTACCCCTCAGTCTCTCCAATATGATCCCCTCTTGGTTCCTCATAGGCTTTGGGACTAATTTATAATGGGTTTCTAGGATAGGATGAAATAATTCATCATCAAAAAATAGAATTGTGGGGCCTTGGAGTATAGTGGATTATGGATTTATAAGGATGATAAATGACATTTGTTTGTCAACATTTTAATATTTTTGTTTTATTCAATGGATTTATCAAAATATGAAACCATATTCTAATGGATGTTTTTATCAATTAGTTATATATTCATGGTAATTTTAGTTCTTGGAGTGTAGATGTAAGGTTTGAGCCTTCTGCACATCATTTTTTAATGATTTTGATTCACTGTGGTGATTTATTAATTTTATGAATATGAATTGTTAAATTAAATAATATAGGTAATTATAAATTATTGTAATTTAATTCTAAGGCTTTCTAAATGATTTAATAGAATATAAACATAATTAGTATAAGAATAGGATTTCATGAGTCTTGAAAAATCATTGTATAAGGATGGTAACTTCAATATTTAGAGAAGTGGTCCCCTTAATACTTAGTCATATGTAGTAGAGGAAATATTTTATATTATCCTACTAAGGGTGTGGTTCATTCTAATATATATGTGGTTTTTGGGCTATGATAAGGTCTATTTAAAGTGTATTATTAATTCAATGTGTGGTTTTGGATGTTTTGATATTCCCAGTGACTAGTCCTATAGTGGTCATTATGATTTGTTTACTATAATGATCCCCCCGAGGGACATTATTTTTTTATTAACCATGAGTGGGGGGTGATACTCAGTATAACATTGAGTGACTCCCATATTGTTATATTTATTTATAGTGGAATGTTAGTTTTTAACTTGTAGGGAGATCCAAAATTGATTTTTGGCTTTGACCTCAGGAAAATGAGATATTTCTTGAGGGAATGAATTATTGAGAAAAGTTTTAAAGATATTGATTAACATAAAGCTTAGTATATATGGATGATAATGTAATTTAGAGTAGGTTGACATTTTGAATACACATCATGGGTGTGCCTTTTATCTATAAGAGAATAAATGAATATTATAGTTTCCCTTATGTTTTATGGTGTATTTATGTGGGTAATTGGAATATAATGGGAATTTATTGACAGGAAAATATAATTTATGTATTAGTTAGTATGGTAAAATATTATGTCTTAATGTAATTATGATGATTGGTTGGTGAGGTTATTTGGCCACATAAATATTTTATTATTGGGATTACATTAGATATAAATTCTAATAATCTGTATTAGGTTGTTTCATTAGGTTCTATGGTAACTTTTTGATGTTATATAGGTCTTTTAAGGAAATATAAGGTTATGTTTACTTGTAATAATTTTTTTATTGATTCATTTTGGTGTAATTGGTGCATAAAAATAATTTGGTTGTTCCAAGAGTGAGATATTAGATGGTTATAAATTTAATGTTTTACACTATAATTACGTGTGTCAACTATATTTTTGTGAGGTATCTTAGGATGAATATGTGGGTAGTTAGCATTAAGTGAGTCTCTAGGTATATATGAGATTCTAGATTTGTGATAGGATATGTACTCTATTTTCATGAGTTGTTATTAATCATGACTATAATGTTTCAGTTTGACTTTATACAAATAGAATGATTCAAAATAATAAGTGGTCTTCCCCCAAACCAATATGATTCTTGTTTAGAATGGCATCACTATGTTATACCTTTCCTAGAGGTGTTTAAACACACATTAGTGATTATTTGAAACTTATTTCCCAAATATGTATGAGATATTTATTGGAACTGAACACATAATTAATTTTTCATGTTACATTTTAGTTATACATATCTGTGGTTGTGCTAGTAATTTACATATATTTCTTCAACATAGATGATGATACTAGTGATATGACTTTTACCAGAATAATTCCCAATATTTATGGGATGGGATATTTTATTCCATTAAAATAATACATTTTTGATATATGAAATAATGGATATTTTCCATGATTTCTCTAGTTTATTTATAATGTATGGGGGTTTTCTATATTACACCTTTGATTAGATGTATTTTTTATAAAAAATAACATTATATTATGTTCCTTTTCCACAATGTTCTTGTAATTCATCAAATAAATGCAATGTTATCTTGTTTCCATTTTTTAAAAAAAAATTTATTTAAATGGATTTTTACGTTCTTCTGCTCCCATATAGATTTCCTATATTTTATGAACATTATAGTCCCTTATCTAGTATTGGCCTATGTAAGTTGGTTAATGTGTTTTGGTGTCCAATTTTGTGTATGGTGACCTCAAATGATTGCTTGTATGTTGATTATATCATATTGATTACATTTAAATACATCCCAAATGAGTTTTGTATGTGATAGAAGGGACACTGTTGATAATGGTTAATAAGCTCTGTTAAATATTTAAAAAAATAACCATATATTTAAATAATAAGCTTTTGTATTTTATCCCGGTAACATTAATAATTATATTAATAAATAATTTGAATTTTAACTAATAGTATATAAGGGGGAAAAATATAGAAACATAAGAAAGAGATCAATATAAAATATTTTATCATGGATTATCCCTGATATGGGAAACCCTCTCTTTGCCATGGCAACCCATATTGAGTCATCAGTGATATAATATAACTGAATCATGAATTTTAATGGGTCTAAGGGTGTCATTCTTTTACCTTGTTCTCCCAATATCACACATGAGTAGACCACTATATTAAAAATTGTATCGGTCTTCTCTCGGAGGTTCTATATAGTCATATATTATTAGTTCTTGAAAAGGTCATCCCCTTGTATTAGATGTTCACTACATATAGGGTGAAACTGCACCAAAAAATAATATCTTCTTTCTTAACATAATGTGAATTAGGATACAAGGATTTCTCAATAAAACAAAATTCCAACTTGAACACTTCTATTTACAAAAAAACTATAGTTAATTATAAATTATTTTTCTCATTACTTAGTGCATTTCTAAAATAGTTATAGGCTCAACGAGAATAATCAAAACATGCATTGTGGTTCAATCTCTCATCAATTGAATTCTTGTTTTCCCCCTAATATTGTTATAACATGGGTATATATAATAAAACAAACAAAACCCTAAATTCAACTTCTCAAATGGTTCATCAATTATCTTACTCATTTTCACATTTATATAGTGTTTATATTCAATCACCCAACTCGTTATCTTTTTATTCATCCTTTTTCTTAATTAATACCTATATAGTTTCATAGGATTGTACAAATATTAATTTTTATTTAATATAGGTTATACAATTTTTTCTTCTTCCTCTTATACATTTAGAAATCTATTTCTTATTTGGTTTTTGTTGTCTCTTATTAACCACTCAACAGTACACTATTATCTTCATATATGGATCAAATGATGTATTGTATCTACTCCCCTTAAGATATATTCTCCCCCGTACCCTTTGATTGGGATGCTATTTTAAATACACATTTAATATTAAATGTTTTATAAATGAGACACACATTGTAAAAACAAGCTTCCAAACAAAAGGAGTACAATTCAATACCCATATTTGGGGTCCCAAAATTTTCATTTTACCAATTTTTCAACTCAAAGTATATTCCATAAATAACCGAAATAAAAGACACTCATTTCATTTCTCATGTTTTGAAATTTTACTGAATAAAATATTCTTTATTTATCAATAAGCATAGAATCACCATCTTATTGAATCTAAAACATATCCACATCCATATATATTTTTATATTCATAGCTATATAAAAATATATATAATTCATATCTATTATTCAAAAATCTGCCTTACTGCTAGAGAGATTCACAATATACTAATACAGAACTCATTTTATGTCTGTAAAAACTATAAAAGCATAGTTCTTTAATTCAGTATTCTTCTCAACTATCTTTCATCACAAACGATTTGAGGTATTGATGAAAATATAATCATTCAAAATAAATATAATATAATTATTAATCAAAACTCAAGTTCTTCATTTTGAATCATAAATTGCATTTACATTGATATCAAAATTCTAAAATAATTTCTTTTTTTGAATTCACAAATGTATATTTGATTTTGAAATCATAATGATTTTGCAAATACTTCATAAAGTCATCAACATCATTATATTTATCATTAATCATTATATTACAATTATCTAAACATAAATTTTTATTCTAAAAATTTAATATTATCCCTAAGTCATTTCTATAATGGGGAAATTATTTCCTTCATATGAATGAATTTATTTATATAGGGATCAATTGAACTATAAGATGTAAAATCCCTTTTCTATTTTTAAATAAATAGATGAATTTTCTTATGCATTATCTCGCATAAATAAATTAACTCATGAGAAGAAAAAATGGATTTCCAATTTTAAATTATATGTATATTTCATTACATTCTCAGTGGAATAGGAATATTGTGTGTAGAATAATTTTCATTCAAGAATTTAATTTACTTCCACATAAATGAGTTATATTATGGGACACCTATGTTGATTAATTCCCATTAAAATTTCTCAACTCCCATAAAATAGAAATATGAAATACTCTATTATCAAATGAATTTAGCTCATTTTTTCTAAATATTTGAATTATGTAACATATTTGATGTGTGGGATAACTTATTCAGTCATTTTTTATGATGAAGTATTGGAATAAATGAAATCATAACTTAAACATATAAAGAACTCTTGTAACACACCATTATCTTTATGTGATGTATATTTTAATTTTTTTATGATTTTACTTTTTATTTGTCTTTGTAATGATTAGAAATATTTTAGAGAATACATATATTGGAGAAGTTAGGGATATGTTTTAATTTTTATCATAAAACTAGCATTTTTTGTAGACTAATGAAGATTTTAATTCCATGTAATGGTGATACATTAAATGTAATAATTTATATATAGATTCAGTGATATAAGTACACTGAATCAAAGCATACATTCCATGCATTGTGCAAAAACCATTTAAATATTGAAAATATGATTTTAATAAAAAGGAGACAGGTTTGTTATTTTATATGGGACTTGACTGTTGCATGACAAGGAATTGGGTTACACGCTGTGTAAAACCCAATGTTTCCATTTTATAAATACATCTCGGCTGAATATATCATATCATTCCTCTAGGTCTCCATCGTTATCAATATATATCCATCCCCAGGTTAATTTATTTATCTCCTACCCTTAGAACCATCCATTGAACAATTTGTCATTTTTTGGATGTAGTGTATCTCTTTGGATGAGAGGTATTCATCTCGCTTCAATCTCTTTATCTCTTACTCTTGTATTTTTTATATGTCAGGATGGGATTGATGTATCTAAAATAAGTGTTTTTTATCATTATTATATGTTGATTTCCATGATCTTATACACCTTCTTTCATCATTAGTTAGTTCTTTATGGGGATTATGTTGTCATTGAAAATGTTGGTGGTATTATTTAATATATAGAAATTGATTAAACCTTGAATTATATGTATTTTAAATTGAATTCTATTTACTTTTGAGACACCTATTTTATGTGAATTAAAGCATTGATTTGACATGGTAATGAATTAATAGAAAACCCCCAATTATTAAGGAATACGAATTTGGGATGTAATTTAAAATTGAATGAATTTATAAATTGAGCATATAAATGATTCTAGAAAGCTGATTAAATTGATTTGATAAAAATATACGAATGGTTTTGAATTGAAAATGAATGAAATGAATTAAAAACCAATGTTTTGGTTTTGAACATAACTATAATTTTGAGAAGTAAAAGTGGTTAATTGTGAATTATTTTTAAATGATATTATTTTCCCATTTTAAATTGTTTGATTCAAAATAGGTCTACCAAGGTAGTTCATGGGGTATTTGGGACAAACACCCTAAAATGGAAATTCCTTACAAATGTATTAATGATAAATAAGTTTGAAAAATCATATTTTGGAATATCATAATCCTATTGTGATATTGATGGGTCATATTTGCATCATCATAAGAGATTTTTGTATACATAATGCAGAGATAACTTATGTAAGATGTGTGAGGATCCCATAACATAAGATCATTATACCATAGGGTAAATTACCACAGTTCTAATTGTGATTCATTTAATTCATATTCTATTGATTTTTTAAACTGTTTTAATTATTCATAATGATTTATATTAATTGTATTAAAGATTGTGTTTATTTAATACAAGTTGGAAATATATTCCATCCAAATAAATTAAAAGAATATTTTTTAAATAGATCATATATTTCTATGCTTTTTTGATAGAAAAGGAATGAATAATTTGGTTTATAGTGGTTTCATATTAATATAGATCACTTTGTCAGGACCTGCTAGGATTTTTAGTTCACACCATGCATTTTCATTAGGGTGTTTGTATATTTTACCCTAAGAGGTTTGAGTATAGGGAGGATGGGTCAGAGAGAAGGTGTCTTTTCAGGGTCCTTTGGGGCTTGGACTAACATGTCCATTGGGATTTTGAGTTTTTATTACTAGTTTTATGATTCGAAGTTGATGTATTATTTGGGTTTCAGATATATCTATTTAGTTTCTGGTATTATCTCCCTTTATGGTTTTTAATCATATAGATATTTTTTTCTTCCTCAACGTTTGAGGAAGAATCATTCCCAATTATATATTTTATGATACCAAATGATATTCTACAACTGATGGGGATTGATAATTCCATTCGGGATATATTAGTCTCAGATCAACTATCAGAGTACTAGAGTATCTGGGCTACATCTTGAGAAATTGGTATCAGAGGTTCACATTATCAATCTTGAAATAATGCCGCAATGTAGTTGAGAAATCATGATTGGGATTATAAGTTTTTTGCGCATAAGTGACTTGCCATCTCATATCACAATGAGTGTTAAGTCACAATGTATGGTTTGACAATGACTTCTTGATGGTTAGTTCTAGTCTTTTCAATATTTATGGTTTGGATAAGTGAAAATAAAAATATTTTCTATATATATATTGGGAATAATTTTTATTGTTTCACATGTCTACGTATGAATATGAGTAATAATATAATGTCTCAAATGTTTATTACTGATGTTGTGTTTCATCATTCCTTTTAGAATACATGTGAATTGGATTCAGGGGAATCCGTTGATGAACAAAATGGGAAAATACATTTAAGGACTAGAATCTAGTTTAGCCGGTTTCACATGCTATCATTATACTATGGTGCAATACAACAATTCAATTTCTAAGGGGTTATAGAAAAGATCATTGGAATAAATCTTTTTCACATAGAGTATGATTATCTTGAAGAAGTAGATACATGTCCAATGACCGTGAAAGGTACCATCAATATATATTAATCATTAGTGATTAATTTATTTGATATTAGTGTATCTCACTCATTAAGGTTGAATAAAATTTTAAATCTGCAAAATATTCCAATATATCTTTTTTCATCTATGATGAAGTTTACTACAACACCCAGAAGGATGAAATAGAAATTTATTCTTTTCACCCTTTTGATTTATATATAAATGACATCAACCTTACTTGTGATTTTTTGGTTCTCAATATGACACCACTTGATTTCATTTTCATGATAGACTAGGTCATTTATTATAAAGATTGTGTTGATTACTATATTTGACGATTCTCATTTATTTTCCATGAGAGTGGTGATTCATATCTTTTAGTGATATTGGGAACTGAGGTCATGTAGAGATGAAACATCTTATATAGTGTCTGGGAAAATGATATCAGTTTTTCTCTTGATCTGGTGTGTGAATCCTTGAGTGGTGAACTCTGTCTTTGAGCATCCCATCATTTATACTTCTATCTTGTCTATTTTTAAACCAATAGTGGAGGTAGAGTTTTCAATTGATTCATTTCCAGGTACTATACCATCTATTCCTTTTACAATGTGGTACCAGCTAAAATTAATTAGTTGATGTCTTAGTGGGATGATCTGGATGATAAAGGATTTACATGACCGATTTTATCACCTTGTCTGGTGCCTGTTCAATTTTCTATGAAATCTAATGGATCACTTCACATATGTGTTGATTATTGAATTCCCAAATGAGTCATAATAATGAAAAATTAACCATTCACATGGATTTTTGACATGTTTGACCAGTTGAAAGTGGATATATTGTTCTGAAAAAATGATATTCGATATAGTAATCACCAGTTGAAAATAAAATAATATAACATTTAGAAATCCAAAATTTAGAGAAGGTATGGTCATTATGAGTAACTTTTCATTTCATTTGGTATAACAAATTCTCTTTTAGTATTTATGTCTATGATGAACTAGATTTTACAAGAGTATCTTGATACATAGGTGGTGGTCTTTGTGGATGAAATATTGGATTACTCTATGTTTGAGGAGGATCATGTGTTTTATTTGAGTGAAATTATGGAATTTTAAGGCAACCACCAACATTATTCCAATCCACGAAAAATTAATTTATGGATTTGTTAAGTGATTTTCTTGTAACATGTAGTCTTGTATAATATTATTTTAGTTGATCCGGATATAGTTAAATATGTTATGAAATAGGATAAACCACAAAATGTTTTATGAGATTCAAATATTCTTCAATTTAGATGGATATTATTTTTTTCCTAAAGTATTTCTCAAATTTGGATTCATTGGTGACTAATCTAACTCATAAGGGGGAAAGTTTTTCTTGGGATGAGAAATGATATAGTTATTTTAATATCATAAAATTCATTTTAGATTCTATTCTTGCATTTACTCTTCTAGAGGCTATGTAGGGATGTGTGTTATTATATGATACATCAGGTATGATTTATGCTTGTGTTATTATGTAGGGTTTTCACGTTGTTCCCTATGGATCTCATTAACTTAGGCTACAAAATAGAAATTATCTAACCCATGACCTTGAACTTGTAACGGTGATGCATGCACTTATGAGTTGGAAACATTAATTTTTATGGATAAATGTATTCCATGTATTCCAACTAAAAAATATTGAGTTATATCTTCACTTAAAATTATTTTAATATTCAAAAGATGCATTTTGTTGAGAAAATATAATATTTTAATTTCAATATTTCTTATACACAAGGGAAAGTAAATCGTGTAGTAGATTCATATGGAAAGGATCATCTTTCACATTCTGTGAATGAATCATCATAAGTGTGGAATATAATGGATCTTTTTGAACAACATCATATTAGAGTTTATGAAACATGGTTTGATATTTTTATTGTTCATTGTTAAATTGACTTCTTATCACCATAATATGGTCCATTTGTAACATAATATTGATGAAAAAATCCATGGAATTTGGAAAACATTGGTTTGTGGGCCGAATGTTGCTGAGTGGCCATTATCCAAGGAGTGTATCCTATGTTTTTGGAACTGGTACATTGTAATTTTTTTTATAAAGAGTGATATGAGGGGGGATTTCCATAATTCCTAGTGAGTAGTGTGCCTAGGAAGAACAAATATTTTTAATTTTATTCATTATAAATCTTAGTGGACATGTATGATATGAGACATACCTTAGTATGTCTCTTATTATTATACATTCTAAGAGTTCAAGGTCAATGATATGGGATCTTGAGTTTTTTCCATATTCACTCCCATTTCTAACCTGTAATTGGGATGATATCTCCATTGACATTGTAGTTAGGTTTCCAAATTCCATGAGAATGAATAATGGGATATGGTTCATGATTTATAGGTTGACCAAATTAGACAAATTTATAACCATTGTTGTCATAACCATAGTTGAGTATCTTTGAAATCACTATGTGTGAGAGATTGTTCAATTCCATAGGGTTCCATATAGTATATTCTCAAATAGAGATCCCTGTTTCAGTTACTGATTTTGGGGATTCATTTAAGAGGCATTGGGACTCCAAGTTCATTTTTGTATAACATACCATCTATAGAAGGATTCACATATATATTGAGTTATACCGTTTATATGGGATTTTATTTGATCCAGTATCCTCAATTTTTTTTGGATTTTACTATTACCATTTAGTAGTAGTTGAGTTTTTATATAAATATAGTTAACAGTCCTTGATTAGAATGGATCATTTTATGGAATTTAATGGTCGGCCTTATAAATATCTATTATGTGGGTAAGAGATGGGTGAAATTTTTTTGGTTGGACTAAGATTGTTTCAAGTGAAGAGATAAAATATTTTGTTAATTGTTCAAAGGTTGTTGATTAAATATATCCAGTATAAGTATTATCCTGATTATCTCTAAAAACCATTAGAATTTTCATTTTTAATCATTTATTTTTGAAAGTTTAATATTTTTGGGTTCATAAATATCTTAAGAGGCAAGGAAATCTTCCTCATAGAATTTTGGTACATTTATAGGTTGTTTAGAAGATGGGAAAGTGAAATAACATTTAGAACATTTTTTGTAGTATAGATCTATAGAAAACAAATTCCATGTTTCGAAGCAATGAAAGTGTATATATGATCCATATCATGTTTTGAGTATGAGTGATATTGATATTGAGACTCATTTATCTATGAATGAAAATCCAATTAGGATTGTTGATTATGAGGCCCTGTAAATGTTTTAGAGGGTGATACCGTTAGTCTGAGTGCTATGGTAGTAGAGTTTTAATTCTCACGATACATGGGAGCAAGAGGAACTATTGAGAGAGAAGAGGCCAGATATTTTGGATATGAAATCATCATGAAACAATTTTTGGGGACATAATGATTTTATAATGGTGTGATTGTAAAAGACATTTACACATCTATTAGGTATGTTTTAAGACTCTGTTTAGGGTTTACATTTTTTTCTAGGGAATTTAGTGAAGAAATTGATAGGATAAATATAATGGTAATGTTTGTGATTTTATTGTAATTTTGAGACTAAAACCCACTATTTATTTATCCTACTGTGTATTTACACACCTTGTAATATTGTAAAATATTTGTAATCATCATTTGGAAGATTCCATGAAATCATTACATAGTGTGAACTATTACATGCGATGTACTATTTACACAATGTGTAAATATTAAAAAAATGTTTTAATAAAAATGAGATGGATTTTCAGCATATATGGGATCCAAATATTATGAGTGTAATTGGGTGACACATGATGTAAAATAAAATGTTTTGTCTTTAAATAGGAGTATTTGATAAAGAGAAAATTTCTGTAATCACATTTTTCATCACATTCAACCTAGATCCATCCCTAGTAAATTTTAATGAACTTAAATACCTTCATATAATCCATTTAGAAATTGAACAATGTATTGTTTGGGGTGTATCTCTTTGATAAATTTGTCTTTATATCTCTTCCATCTCTCTCTCTTTTCCTATTAGAGTTTTATACGTCATCTTGGGATTTATTTATCTATAAATAATGTTATTGAATCCTTATATTATGTTGAGTTCTGAGATATTATTCTCCTTTATTTTCTATTAGAGTGTCCCTTTGTGGGAATTTTTATTTCATGTAAAAGGTAGGTGAATTTGTTTAACATTAGAAAATTGAATAATATATGAATTTCTAGTGCTTTAAAAATCATTCGATTTATTTCTCAAATCCATTTTTATGTGATTTAGATATTGCATGTGACTTGGAATTGAATTTTCTATAAACCCCCAAATTCTTATTGAATTGAAATTTTGAGAGTTATTCAAAATTTATAGAATTTTTAAATTTCTTTGAGAGTAAAATTTGGAAAATATATTAAATTGGTTTTATTAAAACATACTATTTGTTTTGAATTGAAAAGGAATGAAATGAATAAATTACCTATTTTTTAGTTTTGAATGCCAATAGGAATTTTGATTCATAAAGGGTGAGATTGTGATGTTTTTTTAAATGAAATTATTTCCCTTAAATATTTATTTATCGAGATCATGTGAGATTGAATGTTTAGTTAGTTATTTGGGGATAAACACGCTAGGATGGTAATTCCTTTGGAATGTATTGATGATTCAAATGACTAAAAAAACCATGTTTGATATATTGTAACCCTAATGGGATATTTATGTATATTATTTGGCATGATATTGAGAGACGTGTGTACACATATTTATATAAAAACTTATATTACATGTGTGAGGATCCCAAAAAATGGAAAATTCATACTAAAAGTAAGATTTTCATGGCTCCTGTTACGATTACTTTGGTATATATAACAGTGATTATGAAACAAATTTACTCATTTCTAATGATTAAGGTCATCATTTTTGTATAATGTTATTATTTAAGCCTATTTTTATATTTTTTCCATTTTTTAAAATGAAAATATTTTTTTGTTTTAAAATAAAAAATCAACTATCATTCCCATTTTTATTAAAATTTAAAAAAATGATTTTTTTACTGTGGCATATTATTATGGGACACCTGGTGAGACCCTTTTGTGTTATATAGCTTACACCCTACCATTACATCCAAGTGCTTTTATATTTTCCCCTTATAGGCCCGAGTGAAGGGAAGACACCACATGGTGAAGGTGTAAGTTCTTGATACATTGGGGCTTAGAGTGAGGTATCATTTGGGACTTGGAGTTTGTCTTATTTGACTTTTTTTAACTTTGGTGACATATAGTTTTTTTTTGATAAATCTATTTGGTTTCTAGGACTATCAAAATTTTGGTTTTTTACCATACTGACATGTATCAATTTCTTCAACTTTGTTTGATGAAAAATCATTTAAAATTGTATATGGTTGGACTACATTTGCTACACTCCAACTGGTGCTGATTTGTAATGACCGTTGGGCCATGTCAGTTTTAGATCAGGTATCAGGGTACCAAGATATCTTGGATAGTTTGTGTCACATCATATATTCTCTTTCCCTCTAAAAACTCATTAAATCAACTCTAAATATCTTCCCAAAGATTCTCGAAATATAAAAATAATTCAAAACTCCATAAAAACATTTTAATTATGTTAGAGTGTGTAAAATACATGATATAACCAATTTAATTAAACTATTATCTTGTACTATGTAAAATTGGCATTATATCTATTTTGATCCAGATATGTTCAACTCACCATTCACCCCAAACTATTTATCACTTCCAAAAAAAATATACTCAAATGATATATTCTCTTATTATACATAGGTTTTTTTCTACCATAGTAAATATATTGTTAAATATTTTACTATATAATTAAACATTATTCAATTTGGATACAAAAATAAAATTCTCTCTCATTAGTTACACCATAAATATTTTTATAAAAACAATTCATTATACTTTGACATATTCCTTATATTTAAAGACATTTAAAAATAAAAAAATATTCCATATACATTACCTATGATATTTCAATCCATGTCGTGATTGGTAGAAACAACATTCACTTCCTTTATGAGGACTATTTATCCATTCACCATGATAATATATTTACTTCCAAATCCATTTGGGTGGATCCTTTCTTTATCACACCTAAAAAACATATACTTTTTACATTAAAAAAACTATTAAAAAATAATTTTTAATAACATGGAAAATTTAGATTCCCTAATGAGTTTTATGTCACACTAAGCTTGAAAATGTTTCTGAAGGATTATAAATTATATTAGGATTTCCATTCATTGGATGTATCAAGGATTTAGATGTTGCATTTTTTCTGGATGTTGGGAGATTTTCCTATGGATGAATTTGGGGATATTTATATATATATATATATCATAGTATTTTCAATTAACTTTTACAAATTTCCAACAAAGTGGAAATCCATTTGGGTGTTTGATTATTTAAAATTGACCCCTTTCATTAAAAAATCACACATGTTATTTTTATAATGGTACGGTCAATATATCTAACACCACACATAAAATCTATTATATTATATTGATTTAATTATTTATATGTCATTTTAAATAATGATACTGAGATTATAGTTTCCCTAAAGTATTTTTAGACTATAAACTCTAGTTAATAGAGATTCCAAAAAAGGGATGTTTTTTGAGGTCATATAGCTCTCAATATAGACAAATAGATGGTTCATTGGGCTTGGTAATTTGAAATCATATTAGACTATTGTTTTTTAATTTAAAATTTTGTATACAGTAATTGGGGGTATGATATTAATTGATATATGGTCTAATATTATTCTTAGGTGTAGCAAGTACATGAATATTGAAATTATAGGTTACATAAAATATATTTATTTTCAATTATTTTTCCCTTTTGTGATTGAGATGATTTATTATTACCCTATAAATATTCAATATATTTTTATAAATTTTAATTAAAATTTAAATTGGAATTATAAATTTTATTCAAATTTATGTTGGATTTTGTTCTTGAAATTGTACATTTAGGATGACATTTTGTGTATTTTGGGATATTTTTTCAATGAAAATGTTGGTTTATAGGTTTCAATAAGGCTCATGGATGGGGATCATGTTGTTTTTAGAAGATATGTTCCCATGGGTACCTAGTGGGGGTACATAAAGTACCAAGTGTGAAAGATTGAGGCCTTTATCCCCTGGTGGTGATAATGAGTACCCAGTGGAATCATATAAGTTATATAGTGGGAATAGTCAGCCATATTTTAAATTACTAATAATTTTTTCATAATTCAATAATTATACCCACGAACCCTCTCCTAGTATTTCTTATTCTCTATTACCTTAATGAACCACTTATTTTCCTACCTTACTTCCATCAAATAGAATCATCTTCCCTCATAAATGCTATTGGATTTTTTTGTGGATAGTTTCATTTTTATGCTTAGGTAGGCCCCCACTTCACAAAAATTATCTCTTAATCCTTTTAATATTTTAATTAAGATATTTTGGGGTTTGTTTTTACCTATGATATAAAAAAATCGATGATAAACTATATATTTTTTCCTTCCTCCATTATTTTTTGGGAAAATAAAGTCCAAAATCGGAAATATATAATATCTTTATGGTTATTTTGTAATATTTATCGTACAAAATTATTTTATTAGGATATTCTTTTTATCAATCATCAATCATGGTACCATTAAAACTGATTAAAATTAAACATTATACCAAATAATATTTAGATTAATTATTTGGATATTTTCCCTTAATTAAAGAAAGGATTCATTAGATTTATCAATACTATAATTATCATTTATTGGTTAAGGGATTATTAATTATTTCTGAATATTATTTTGTTATTTTAAATTTATATTATGCTTTTGATAGGTTATGAGAGAATTATTGTTAATGTGAATTATATTGTAGGTGGTTCCATCCCATATAGGACTTCCACGAGTTTTTCATTTTTATAAATTTTCACAATTGTTTTCAAATAAATTAAAATAATCCTTTGTTATTTCTATGTTATAAATAAAGGGTTTAATTGATTAATTTTTTAAGAAATATATTAAATATTATTGTATAGACCATCTTATACAAGGTGTTTATATTAAAAACATTTATATTATTAGTGAACTCTAGTTATTAGAAATATTATTAATTAATTATGTTTATTTACTAATAAAACACACCATTTAATGGAAATTTTAAATTTTGAGGTCTCCAATAGTTTCTTAACTGATTAATAAATATAGTTTGTTTAGAAATTTATGCTCCCAAATATATGTGTTCATCTATAATTGGATAATTTAGAATTTACTTTCATTGTTTTATATTTTATTAATGAGTCACAAGGAGTATAATGATCCATATTTGATATAACTACCTAGTAACATGGTTCTATAATGCATTTTATTGTATCCCAAACATGAGTATATCAACATATATATTGAAGAGGATTGATGTTAGATAATGGATGAAGAATTTTTTTTACATGATTTTAATATATTTATTATGAAGGAAGTTGTACTTCCATAATGACATTGATACTACCCTCTTAGAAAATTTTAATCCTTCAATGTCTTAGAAAATAACCAAAATTTTAAAATCGCAATTATGTTCTTTTGGAGATAATCTATTTTTTGATTTTAATCCATAAATATTGATTATATTTGGTAAATAATTTTTATATATATAATATATAATTCCCCATAAGATAGAGAGAATTTAATACAACCATAACTTGAATAAGTTATGGTTCAATGATTCATATATAACCACAGTTAATAATTTCAAATAGAATTGAGTTAATGGATAGGTTATTTGGGTGGATTTAAATGTATCATTTCATAAAAGTAGTTGGTTCCCATTAACAGAGTCAACATCTATGAATATCATATCTTCTAAATAACCTAACACTAGTTTTATCTAATAGATAGAAGTTCCATTAGACTCGATATCTTGTAAAGACTCCAATTAATAATTAAATTCCTTCAAAATTCATTATTTTTAAACAATTCGATGTTATTTGATAAAAAAAATATGTCAATTTTAAGGAAAATCACATTTTCCTCTTTAATATAGTAAATCAAGATTGATTAGATGGTTTTTAATAATAGTTATTCCTATTTTTTTGAAGAAATTCATTTTGGAAATTTTGTTTCTAGTTGTGGACATAATATTTTAAAATATAACATTACACCCTAAATTTTTCATAAAATAAATATTGTTCCTTGTTCTCAACCATCATTATATTTCTTTGAAAAAGTGTCCATTATTCACTATGATATATTTATTTCAAATCTATTATCTATATTGACTATTAACCAAAAATCTTATACTTTATTATTTTTTGTCTAGAAAATGATTAATCTGAACATGGCGTGACCTCTTAAAATATTTTTAAATGAATTAAAAAACTATTTTTAGTTTATTAATTTACAGTTCCCTTGGTAATTTTTCTAATTTATATCACTATTTATAAACATTTCCTGATATAAAGGTTTCTGAATAATTATATTAAGCATCTTGTTTATATATTATATCGATCATGAATTTATTTTGTTGAAACATGTACTGTAGTTTTTATAATGATTCTACTATTTAATAATGACAATGAAGAATATGTAGTGTAATATATTTCATGGTTATGAATATGAACATTATAGTTTTGGTATAATAAGGGTAGACTATTTTTAAATTTGTATATTTTTATCTTATATAAGAAAAAAGATCTATTTTTCCATATTATAGATGGAATGATTGTTCAAATGTGATGGGATAATGTTCTATTGAATCTATTATACTAATTCCCCAATCCTATAATAATATGGTAATCATGTTTCCCTAACTCTATTATACAATTTCCCATTTTCACTGAAAGTATAGGTGTCACACCCCATATTCTACCAAATGTATTGTTGTAGGAGTATTGATTAGGCATTTCACTGTATATTATACCTAAATAAATAATATATTATATTTATTTTTTCACACACTATACCTAACTAAATAAAAAATAATTGACATATTTTTTTTATTATACAAGATGATTAAGTCAGTTGATATAAATTTTAGTTACCATATCTCAAAATCAATAACTAAATTAATAGTAAATGGAATCAAGAAGAGAATGTATTCCTTATGAAGCCCATTTTACCAAGCTCGTATGTGAGTTATCTTCTCTAGGATGTTCTCTTGATCAATCCTAAGTGGTATAATAGTAATTTTGGTTTTAGAAAACCCATATACATGAGAAGTTCAATATCAAATAGATTGTGAAAATATCCATTCCAGTTGAACCACCACCAAAAACTACAACAAGTACATATTTGATATATAGGACTTATATAATTATCTTATGTTTTGTTGAAAGTATAATTTTAGATTATATAAATATTTAATAAAATATTTATTTATATTGATATATCATAAAATTTTATATTATTCAAAATGTAATTTGTCATAAATTAACTTTATTCAGAAAAATATTCTTTTTGAGATATTAAAATGTGATCTTAGGAAAAAAATTTAATTTTAATTAATAATATAATGAAATATTAATAATATATTAATTATTAATTGGTTATGAAATTAATTTCTAACATTCTTATAGTCATTTCCCTATAAAAACTATTTTCCTTTATGTTTTATTTTCTAAAATAAGAATATATAAAATTTTTGTTGTGAATTTGATAAAAATAAATTCATTTGTATATTTTTCTGGTAAATAAAATCATAATAAGGAATTAGGGGTTTTTTAAAAATTAATAATATTTAGGTGAATAGTGAAAATATTGTATTAATAATTAACCTGCCATTTATGAATCTATTAACATATAAGTATGAATTTGAAATATATAAATAATTTTTATAATATAAAATAAATATGTTATAAATAATTTTTTAATATTTAAAATGTTGTTTTTAATCAATAATCCAATAGTTTAAAATTTATAACATAAGTTATATTTTTTCAAATGAAAATTGATTTCAATACATTATACATTTAGTATTACAAAATTAAGTTTTATAAATTTTAAAAACTGAAAAAATTAAAATAGATTTAAAATTATGAAAAAATATGAATAAATATATAATAAGGACCATTTTATTTTATGAAAAAAAATAAAAAATTAATTATATAAAATGTCGTTTCAATGGAAAAAACAAAAACACTAATAAAAGAGTGAACTAAGATGTAATGTGTGTAACATGTTAAAAAAATAATTTAAGTGCTTTTTGAGGTTTTTATAGAAATTATAAATTCTGAAATACATTACTTATAAATTTTGTAGCCATATTCATTGAAGGTGACCTCCCATTTTTGAATGGTTTCGAGAATTTACCAAAATACCACCCCTTATCACTTATATAAGTGATATTTATTTTCTTACTTAACCTCAAAAAAGACCTTATATTATTCCCAAATATTACCCAGACTAATACTAAGAACTCATATGAACATTAAGAATGTTATTTTATTATCAATAGACCACCCCTCAATGTTTTAATCCCCATTACAATAGAGATAATAAAAATAGGATGGTGTTGATTTTTGAAAACTCCAACCACATTCCAGTCTATTTGTGATATATTATTTTTACTAGAGTTAAAATAAATAAAATTATAAATATTAAATAAGTATCATTATTATAAAATTATGTTATTTTAATTGTGGAAAAATTATTAACCACCATTTTCCACAAAAGAAAATGAAAAAGTATATTGTGCATTGTGTGGATTGCCGCCTCTATGAAACAACATGTTTATTCTATAAACACCATAAAACTATATTTATAATATAATATTAAATATTTAATTATGAAATTTATGAAATGTTTTGTATTAAAAAATTACAACCCATATTATTTATTTCCCCATTCATTGGGAGATGAAATTGTAATCCATGCATACATGTGGACAATAGACTCTGTTGTATGATCATTCTTCATTTTTCAATTGATATCTAACTTAAATGGATGACCATGAGAATAAATTCAGAAGATAAATATAATATTTATGAAATGATTAAATTTATAGTATTGGAAATATTTTTAACTATCAATAATATGAATGACATACCATCATTATAAAATTAACCTTTTTATGTATACAAACTGTACAAATAAAATATTCATATTATGATATATTTTAATATACATTAATTATTCTTCTAACTAACTAAAATTATTATATATAAAATTAATATACACTAATAATGACAATTATTCTTGTGATCTAATTTCACTAAAATCAAATCATCTCATATTAATCCACAAATCATGGTGTGTTCATGTTTCGGTTAGTTTGACCACTTACTTATACAACACCACAAAATTACACCATAGATCACTATGAAAACATAGTTAGCAAAATATAATTATATATATATATATTTGGGTGTGTGTTTCAATTATAATTTTTTATTGAATGTATACATGAACATGTTACTCAATAATTATTAAAACTCACTTAGTTCATAAAAAAACACTGAATTGTGCTTCTTATTGATTTTATATTCTTGTATAAGGAATGAAACACACATAAAAAAATTTAAAAATAAACAATATTTATATTCCACACATTAAAATAAAATTAATGATATTTTAATGATCAAATTATGGTGAATTATTAACACTAATAGAGATCATATGAAACTAGTATAAAACAGTTAATACTATAAACCCCTAATGTTGGAAAATAGTTAAAAACTAACAAATATACATGAATATAATTATTATAAATTAAAATTATAAATATTTTTAAGTATAAATATGGTTCTAAAATTATTTATTAATAAATTTATGTTCTTGGTACCTTATTTTGATCACTTTTTTGGAAATAAAGAGTAACATTTATGTTTTCTTTGTCTCCTTTTCAAATACATTGGACATGATTGATATTATGTAATATAAATAATATAATATGTTGCATTCAGTAACCAAATTATTTTACATAGGAATATATTATCAATTTCATGATATTTTAATTTCATTTTAATGATATTCCACTCATTTTTAATTGATTCTGTCAATAAAAATTACGTATAAGCTTCATCAACCCAATTTCATATTTATTGCGTTGTAGTCTTTTATAAATTAATATACCTTTTTTATTTTTTGATCCCACCATTCCACTATTCCATATGTTAATATAAATTTGAAAATATTATTTTCTTCCCCACTTCATTATTTTTTAATTTTCTTGGGACATTCTTTTTTTGTAAATTCATATTATTGAAAAGTTTTTGTAATTTACCAAATTGAAACCCCTTCCCAATTTTAAAATGGAAACCTCCCTCCTAAATTTTACACACAATAAAATCTTAATTTCAACTGAAAAATTTCCATACCGACTCTTAAACACTCATAGAAATATTAATATGGTTCATTTATTCTCAAAAGACCAACCCACAATGGTTTTATCTCCTTTAAAAAGAAGATAATCCAAGTTTTAAGATATTTTAACCACTCCTTGCTATTTCCTATTTATTTATATTCTTTTATTTTTCCAAAATATTACTTTAAACATATGAAATATTATATCATTAGTATTTTTATTATAGAGTTATTTAATTTTAATGATTATATAAGCCTTAATCAACATCATCTTATCCATTTACAAAAACTAAAACGTGATTCACATGTTGTGCTGACAATCGCCTCCATGACACAATGTGTTTAATTTTCTATTACCACTAGACAAGAGTTGTAACAATAGGAAATTGTAAATATAATGATTATATTTCTGAAATAGTTTATATTGTGAAATGATGAAACATATTACACCTTTTCCTTAAACATATGGGAAAAGAAACCATTAATCGTTCATATGTATAGACTACCACCTCTATGGAATAGTCAATTTCAACTTTTCCTTTAATATTTACCTTAATTTTTTGGTTTGGAGAATGGATTTGAATTATTAATATGTTTTTTAATATTTTTTATTAATTAAAATTTAACAACCTATTAGTAATATGAACAATAAACAATTATCATAAAATTAACAATCTCAAACAGGAAAACTACAAAGATAAAAAAAGTAAATTCATATTATGTAATATTTTTATATACACCAATTATTTGTCTAATTAAATTAAATTATGAGATATAACTATAATGAAATATAAATATGATAAATATTTTATTGATATAATGTTATTGCATCTTAATAAACCCATAATAATCCATTGATCATGTTGTGTTCATGTTTGGGTTGTTTTGACCTCCTACATAAACAATTCTAAAAAATTATATCATGGATGACCATGAAAAAATAATTAAATTTATAATATTATATAAAGATTTAAATAGTGGGTTTTTAAATTGATAAATCAATATCTATCTCTATAATTTAAAAAACTGATTTTATTTGTTAAGAAAATCACTCAAGTCTGCCTATTGTTGGTTTTATCATAATGAATAAATATTAAAAACACATCAATGAAAATTTTAACATTTTAAATAATTTTTTATTCGTATATATTTGTAATGTTAATTAACTTTTAATGATGAAAATTTTTAGTATAATTAATATCATTCCATATCCTTAAAAAAAGTACAAATGATAAAAAAATACGAGCACTTGATGTGGGAAAATAAGAGAAAGATAACTAATACACTTATATATAATGATTATGAATGAAAATTATAAATAATTTAAGGAATTAATATTTTTCTGAAAATTTTCATTAATATATTTATATGTGTTATAAAAGAGTTTAATGAAATTCCATGTAAATATCCAATAAATGAATGGGTTTCTATGTCATGCAATCAACTCTGTGAGACATATTTGATGTAGTTCACCCTAACTTATTTTATAAATTGTAATAACAAACAATTTTTTTACCACAAAAAAAATATTATAAATCTCATTATATTTCAATTTTAATTTCATGATATTCCTCATATGATCCATTATCTCTTATATTTCTAATTCCATAGACTCAATTTATTATACATTCTGTCATAATATTTCAGGAAAGATTATATATTTAAATATCATTTTGATATAACCATTCCCATATTTTATATTTTATATCATTTTTTTAATTCATAAATAATTTATTATCATAAATAACCACTTCTTTTATAATATTTTTTCCAAAATAAATGTGTTAGGTTGGTATGACTAAATCAAATTCTTACCATTGAATCATTTCATCCATATACATATTTTCATTTCCTCTAATGTTATCATATATTTTTTTAAAATCTAATAGGGATAGTTTTAATTATATTTATTATTATATTTAATCAATTTTAAATGTAATATTGATCACTCTTTTTACAATTTTAGTTTTCAAACATTTGTATTTCAAAATATTTTAAATGTAATATCTATTGTTTTAAACAAAACATTTATCTACAACCTTATATTTTTTTAATACCCATTATTTATTTTACTGTATAAATAATTTTGACCTCTTTATATTAATGTTTTAAAAACTTTAATCCATCCCTTCCAAAATTACTTATCTGGAAAATAATTTTGACTTTGTATTTTATATCAATATTTAAATGGTTTTGTGAAAGAAGTTATAATTTCTACTCTATTTTTACATTAAGTGGTATACCTTATAAATTGATTTGTTGATTACCATTTATATGTTTTTATTATACGATTCCACTTGGAAAAGAATTTTGTTGATATATTTTGATTTCTAATTTTTAGGTTATATTTTTTTCTTGAAAATATTAATAACCTGTTTGATTCCATGGGTCCTTAAGATATAATTATGGGTGATTTTATGTTACAAATATATATAATCATGATGATCGGTTAGATATTATATCACCATAAAACTAATTCGTTTATATTTTTATCTCATGACATATTTATGTTTTTACATAATGTGTTTGTTCACATATGTATGGGTATTGTGGTTTTGCTCACATATTAAAGCTTGGAAAAAATGGTTTTGTTCACCAAAGCGTGGGTATATTGGATTTTCATAGAATGGTTTTACTATGAATATGGTTATTACACATTCTTTTCAAGTATATAATAAATTTGGAAATGCTTTTCATTTCCCTAAAATCTCATGTTTTCTTAATTATGACTTATTTTTAATGTATTCAACTATTTTATTTCATGCCCAATTATTATGTAATTATTGAGTTGAATTTTGTGAAATTTCATATCTTTTATAGTTCCTTAATAATCTTTTGATTACCATATGTTTATATAACAAGATTTATGATGATAATATGATATCATTTTATCTTTTACTAATATATTTATTTCTTTACAATGTACTCCTATAGGTTTATAATATGTTAAATTAGGATATTTATTCCCTTATAGATCATTTGAGGTCACCCAATTACTTTGTTTCTATTTCCTAGGTTATGAGGAATATTATATTCCATTAGATTTTTAAAAAGGCTCTAGAGGAACGTGATTCTATGGATATGTTTTCTACTGTAGTAAAATAACATTTCTATGTTGCTTATATGTGACATTAAACCTTTATGTCATTGGGTTTTGGAACTAAATGTGAGATATATTATTTAAATCATGAGATTTATGTGTTGTTAAAGTCATTTCTATCATTGGTAAGTTTTATATACCCTAAAATCATTAAAATGTATTAGTACAGCACCATAACATAAGTTTATGGTTAATATCATAATTTGATACCCATTATAGAAGTATATATATGACAGGAAAGGAAACTTATAATATATAATGTTATGAATCAACATTAATTACGCTCTATGTTATGTATTTATATCCCCAAAAAATGTATAAATTGTGATGTTAATATGTTTCAATATATCTATAAAAATGAATATATTGATCTGATGTATACCTAGGTATATTCCTTGTGTGTTAGATCCATGGTGGCAGCCAGTTGATTAGTACATTATTAGACACTTAATGTAAACTATAGTGTAAACTAATAATAAATATATATATTACAAAAACTTACATTTACAAGTCGATGTTTGGAGATATTTTTCAAACAACACCTTGTCATTATTTGTATTATTAGAGTCCCAATTCAATATTGTGGCGGAGACTACAGTTTATGGGAAAATTTATCATTGAATATTATATAAATGCATTGTATAATTTCATCTTCCCAAACTACACATTCTATATTTATGTTATTCATTTCACACAAATAGTATTTTTTTCTTTTTTTATAATTAATTAATATAATGATTTTAAATCACACCCTGACTACACCCTATAAATCATGATGTTAATCACAATGTTCTAGGGATTTAGGATGGCCCCTTGGGTGATTTGACATCCTTATATGGGTATCCTTAAGTTGATTTGGGTTAATGTAATTACAATGTGGAATCAGTGTAGGTTGATATTTTTACATATCACTTAGATCGATCAGGAAGGATGAGATCAAGAGTACCCATGGTAGAGAAGAATTAATTCCTTATGAAGATTATGTATTCACATGAAACTTCAACTATTCTTAATTGAGAATCTATAGTTTTTAGGTCATTATTGGGAGGGATCTTCCCTAGTAGTTCATTCTTTCACAGTAGATTTGGATGGGTATCCATTATTTGGAAACATGGCATCCGTTTTTTTCATTTAATTTTTTATATTATAAATAAAATATATTGGGGGTTTTTTATTAATTTATTCTTCAAATATATATATAAATATATAGTGTTTCCTAATATACATATAGATGTTATGATTACGTTTATATAAATCTCCAATTATTTTTTTTATTGAGATAATCCATCTTATTTTTTTCCTAGAAATTGTTTTTATAAATGTTTTACTATTAGGAATACATATTTAATTTTGAACTATATTAAAATTAATAAATCATGTTTTATGTTTTTTAATTATGATAATTCGATTATTATTTTTGGTTATACTAATATATTATTTCTATGCTAAATGATTATTTTTCATTAAATCAATAATTCTATTATTTCATACCATATCATTATAATACCATTAGTTATTATTTATCTAAGTATTAATTTGTATAAATCCTTTTTCTAATTAATGAATTGAGTATATAATTTATTTAAGAATATTATAGTTTTTCCCATGATAAAAAATTAATTTCCCCTCCTCCTATAACCTTATACATTTCTTTAAAGGTTGACTATACATTCCCACAAGTGGTTTCCCAATTCATTTCTCCTACCACCCTCTTGGGCCCCTCTATCTAAATTATTTTATACCACATATTGAGTCTTATATTCCTGATAGACTAACTATAATTATCTAGAACACATAGGTACCATATCCACCTAGTAAGATGAAAAGGTTGAAGGCCTAGCCATAGTCCTTATCCACCCGTCCAGATACACTCCCCTCTGAGGAGCCTTGGAGTATCTATACACAAACCAGATTGAGATTTTTCAGGGACTGTTCGTATCCCTATCTGAAAGTGATCAACTTACCTAGGTCCAAATCTATGTTCCCACTCTTCTAAATGTATCCTATCGTTATCAATAATTATTGTGGAATTAGTGCCCTAGATATGACTTATTTCATCACCTTAGAGATCCAAAATCATAAGGTAGATTTTTTTGCATCAATTTAGAAAAAAACTATCCAAAATCAAGGAATTTTACCATATACTGACTATGCATGATGATATGCATGTAGATCCCTCAACCACCACCCCTGGATCTTCAGGTGCAGGAACACTTTAGTGGATATTGTACTAGCAGATGAGAAATTTATCACTACCAAAGCGACTAATTAAGGTAAAAATATTTTCTTCTAATCTTTTAATGGGAGATGTGAGGCCCAAAAAATATAAGTCTTTTGGAATGTTTTGAATGAATTTTATCTGGGATTTTCTCCAAGGTATATTTGAGGGGACATCAATATTATAACTGACCCATTGCAAAAGAAATGTAGAGGGAACTACCCCCATAATGGGAGCATGGACATTGCTCAGTTTCTGAGAATCAAGGGGGTTATAGACATGGGGTTCATAGGGGACCCACTTACCTGGTGTAAAAACCAAAGTAGTGGCCTCCTCTTATAGATCTGTCTTGACCATTTTATGAAAAATATCCACCCCATATCATCCTACCCGAATTCCAAAGTGAATCATCTAGTTCAAAGAATTGGATACCATTCTCCGTAGTTGGTCACCCTTACTCCCATCCAAGAGAATTATGTGAGATGTATGTTCTAACAGTAGTTGACCAGCCTTCCATGCTATAATCAGGTTGTTAGTGATTCCTAGAGGGGATCTACATAGTGTAATTTGTGGATTGGGATGCATAATAAACCGAGACGTCTAAGGTATGAAAATCTAAAATGGTTCAATAGAGATCCTCTCAATGACCAGGAATGTGATGAAATCTCCTAGGATATTGACATGTTGGAATCTATCATAGAATAAGAATGTAATGAGGGTTTTTTAGGATATCTTCCATGAAAATTATTAGATTTTGGATCTATTTTTGAGATAATAATGTACGGATCGAGATACTTCAAGAAAAAAATTGGTGTTTGATGGAGACAAGAACACTACATACTTCAATGCTTGAATTAGAGAGAAAAATAGTCTAGAAGAACATCATATATTAATGGAAGTTGGTTACATCTATGTATATGGGGATATTCATGGGTGAATAGCTCAAACATTATTTATTGATCCCCAAGGTGAAACAAATCCATGTATGCCTTAGGGATATTCGAGTGTCCATGTTGGGATGTTGGATATGTTCTCGAACCTTGTTACCAACAAAGAAATCATGATGATGGAAACAACACCCTAGAGAAGGAAATTTATGAGCACATTATTGGTTTTCATTAAGAGAGTTCTCCTGGATTGGAATACTTTCGTGGTTATTTATTCATATATTCTTATTTCATGATTAAAATAATATTGCTATGCCTATTCATGACATCCTTTGTGGGGGACCCTTAACACCTATGGCTTGTAAAACTACCCTTTTCCGTATACTAAGGATCATGTTACCTTCCTTCCTATTCCATTACAAGACAATGAGTGTGTGAAATTTTCTATATAAAATACTAGCATGTATCAATAATAAAATTATATCCCTACATCACCCCCATAAGATCCTTATAAAGAAGAAATGGTTTGTTAGGGGTTGATCCCTCTCAAGGCCATTGATCGAGCCCAAGAAATGGTTGAGGACATCATCTTCATGCCATGTAGCTCTAACATGGATATCAAATTGGATGTGATAAAATTATATAACATAATTGAATAGAGCTTTATCAACAAGGTTTTCTTAGTTATGGGTTTTTCTACTTGGGCCTTTGATTATATTTCCAGGTGTTTTTTCTCTTCATTTTTGGTGATCTCCTTTGTGGAAAATAATTTAATGATTCTATAAATATACCATTTGATTAATCCAAGGTGACCTATTTTCTCCTAATCTCTTCATACTCTCTCGGGAAATCCTCATCTACATCATTAATATGAGTGTGATTAATGGATATATCACCCCTATCACAACATACTAAATACGGTCTCCATTTATCATCTCATATTTGAGGAAGATATTATAATTTCAATGAATTCCAACTATTTTATAGTGTATTCTATTAAAAGTATTTCTAATTATTATTTACTTTAGAGTGGGAAGGTCATTAATAAACCATAAAGTAGTTTCTTCATTTGTAATAGATTTTTAGCGAGTAGGGTCACCTACTTATTTTGTAGTCTTGACATCTAGAGAGAATTATTCTAAATAGAATACCTCAGTAAATACCTGGAATTTCCATGTATTTTTTTAAATATATGGGAATTTTACGAGTCCTATAAATCTAATGTCATGTGATTCCGAGGCCTGGAGTGCGCAGAATGATCCGTCGAAGTTTTGTTGAGCTTATGTTAATGAGCGTAAGAAGTTTTCCTGAAAATGTAGAATACCTATTAAATGGTAACTCAGATATGAAATCGAGGGCACCTTTGCACTTAGAATGGAGGGTTTACCCTAGGCATGACTTAAGATTAGTCGGTGCAGGCCTCCAATGAGAAAACACAAAAATGGCATAATCATAAAAAAAATTATTTTATTTTTCAAATTCCTAGAACACATAAACGGTAACTCAAAATATAAATCTGAGACCACCCATGAACTCATGAGGGTACTCTTTCTTTAAAAAGACACTAACATTGGATGGCACGGGCCACCAGAGAATGTTAGTTTTTGGTTGTAAATAAAATAATTAAGTGACAATTATTTTATTTTAAAATTCATAAATTCTAAACGGTAACTCGGATTGAAAATCCAATAGTATCATTGGGTTTTATGGGGTGTGTTTCACCTAGGTAGAGCCTAACCATGAACAACTTAGGTCGAGGGTTACTGATAATAATTTTCGAATCTTTTTTTCTGGTACATTCATTGAATGTGCAAGCGGAATTTTATAACTTCTGAACCAGTGCTCGGAATTGAAATCTAAGGGAACCGTTGAACCCATAGCACCAATATTTTCTTAAGGAGACTTTGACATTGTAGTCATATTACTGGAAATAAAAGATAGTTTTTGGGGTTTTCATGTAAAAATTAAATAAAAAAATTTGTGTAGATTTTTTTTATTTTGTTGGTTAAAGCCTCTATGTGGAAGTTAGAGGTGGAGACCACCACACAATAACCTCCCATTAGAGGTTATAGTGGTGGGGTACACAAAAACCTAACCCCCCTCTTCATATTATTTGTGGTGGGGACCACCTAGGTTTTAAAATACCTTGAAACTCCTCATTAATGGGGAGAAACTTACATACTCCCGTTATGTATAGGGGAGCCTCTTAAACTCCCCTAACTTTTAATTATGCCAAATATTACTCTTGTTTAATTATGTCAACCTCATGAATTAATAATGTGGAAACAACTTTATTAATTCAACTATTTCTGAATTATAATGCCAACGACTTAATAGATTTTATAATCTATTAACCTTGGCAAACTACTATTTTGGTTGGAAAAGGAGGAAGGAGCTTTTGAGAGAAAAGCTATCACCATTGAAGAATGAAAAACGCGTTCTCCCAATGAAGAATGCTATACTAACAAAGAAGGTTGACCCTGACATTGACTGTCTTCCTCAGAATTCTGCCCATCTGGGAAATATTTCACAACCGACGTGCGAGCTCAGGATTGGAAGTGTGCAGTGGATGTGAAGAATGATGACAACTCTGTCTTCTTCCCCACAACTCTGTCGACGAACTATAATAAAGGTAGGGGTTAATTTAATTAAGTACTATGTCCTTCCATTCTTTTAAAATGAAGATCAATAGTTTTTTTCCTTTTTTCATCTTGTTTGTTGAGCTTCATTCTTATGAACCGATTCCTATCACCCTAAACGCGGAGGGTGAGGGAAAACCTAACATAGACCCACTCCATTCATTTATATCTCTTTTGTGATGTTTTGCGGTGTGGCAGTGAAATGATGACGCAATGAAAGAGACATGCATTGATGGTGCTACCTATGGTTACCACAACTCGTGCCTCCCTCGTGCCGCTTCGGAGGAACTGGCTCCGCCACCCAGGCCTGAGCCTCGCCACCGCACTTACCCACACCTCCCGGCTGCCCAGCCTCCCATGTGCCCTGGTCGAACCACGTCGGACGACCCGTGACGGCCCGCGCCTCTCGTCTATTCGGCCTCCCGTGCACCCAGGCTGAACTGCACCAGACCGAACCGCGCCGGACCACGCCTCTCGGCCGCCTGACCGCCCATGAGCCCTGGAAGAACTGCACTGGCCCGAGCCGCGTCGGTTGCGCTTCCCGGCCACCCGGCTTCCCGTTCCTACCATGAAACCTAGCCGGACAACACCACCCGCCTGTCTGGCCGTACCGAGCTCTGCCTGAACTAGCCCCCAGCCAATCCTCAGCCTCCTGGCTGAACCAACCTCGGTTGTGCCACCTCGGCCTTCGGATGCTGCAGCCCCGAACCACTCCCTCGCGGTGCCCACTGGACGAAGCCGCACTCTCACCGAATTGAGGCCACCCCATGCCCTAGCCGCCACTGGCTGCCTACTGGGCTGGGCCCAGCTAGTCAGGCCAAACCCAACGGGCAAGCCTGAGTCAGTCCAACTGGTTCGGACCGAACCTGGGCCTACCATAACCCTTTCCTTTCTTTTTTCCATATCTTTGGCACCGTACGTCAGTTTGATGAACCGTCAGCAGTGCTGGAAATTTTTGAGTATAATGGTCCCTTTGAGTATACCCCACTAGAGTTCGGGGTATAGTTGAGATTTAGTCAGGTTGGATCTTGCATGAATCCAACCGGGCCCCCAAGACTAAAAGGATAATTACTCACATACCGGGCATCTGATTGGCGTGCCATCTATTGCGTTCAGACCTCTATGATGTAGAGGACCTTTGAGATACTCTTTCTTGGGACTTTGTGGTAGTCGATGTATCGACACTTGGAATGAGGAGGGGACCCTCCCGAAATCAAGCATGCTTTTTGAAGGAACCATGTGGATGGCTGCCCTCTGACTACTATTCCTGGATCCTATGTGGGTTCGAGACCTCCGACTACTGTTCCTAGATCCTGTGTGGGTTTGAAAACACTGACTACTGTTCTTGGATCTTGTGTGGGTTTGACAGATCTGACTACTATTCCTGGACCTTGTTTGGGTTTTAAAGCACTGACTACTAATCATGGATCATGTGTGGGGTTCAACGGCTCTGACTATTGTTCCCGGATCTTGTGTGGGTTCGAAAGCTCTGACTACTGTTCATGAATCCTATGTGGGTTCAACAGCTCTAACTAATATTCCTAGATCCTACGTGGGTTCGACAGATGTGATGATTTAGTGACTACATCTATTCATCTCAATATCTCTTCATATGTTGTATACCTATGTGAGATGAGTCAGTAAATTTTGTGTTTTCTTTATGATAGAGACTGGTTACTTGATAACTTAGGTATATGTATGGGGATATACCTATGTGGGGTTATCTATTGATTTCATACTTTGTGGTTTATCCTTGTTGGATTTTGTGAGGCCTTGAGTGTCTCTGGTCCCTACTAAGAATATTCAAACTCAAACCTATAGAGGCTACGCCCACACCTTGTTGTGTTGGATGCAGATGACAGATATCGCTGACGGAGGTTGAGAGTACCCGGAGTGGATGGTACCCATAGGTGGACCTTACGATGAATCAATACACGGAGGAGAATGACGGATGTGGAGTTCTGTGGTGGCTATCTGTACCTACCCTACAGGTAGGAATCCTGGAGGATGAACCAATAGCTTGTTTTCCTTTCTTCAGTTGCACATGTATTTCTAGTTTCCTTGTACTTTACAGTTTGGATTTTATTTCCGGCTCCTTTACTTTTCAGTAAACTTTTGATATACAGTTTTACATTGTGTTTTGTATCCATCTTTGTGCTTTTTTATGGTTTTTACAGTTTATAATGGCAATAGATTCCCATTTTTAGGGAATTGCGCCTTTGGTGCTAGTGCCCAGCCTCTGGCCTATAGAAGGCGGGCTTGGGGTAGTCATGAAATGGGCTCGGGGGTACTGGCCGTGAAAAATTGGTATTAGAGGAGACAGTTATACTGAAAAACATAGGGCTTCGATCTTATTCTTGAATCCATTGTCTTATGTGTTGTGAGTGTCGTTTTCTGTCCCGGGAGACCAGTGTTGGTGTTGTGGCGGATGTATCCATACACCAGGACCCAAACTTCTGATTTCCGACTCAATTCAAGAAAACACTATTTGTGTGTGTGTTTATATTGTGATTTCTTAAGTCATCTCACCAGGTCAACTCACCTGATATAATATTTTGACCGTGTCTCATCTGTTTCTTTCATGATGCCTCCACGCGGATAGTCAGTTAGATTTCTGTGAGTTGTATGCACTGATACCCCACCGAGTGACAAGTCTCTGATACATGGCCCTTTTACTATGTTGGAACCTTTGGGTGGTGTACAAGAAGCACCACCACCCATTGGGCATAAGATACCACCAGCCACACTAGAGGGCAGTGCACGCTGACTGAGCACATTGGAAAAGTTCTAGTAGTAGATTCCTCTATGGTTTCGAGCTAAGACAGATTCCCTCTCAGCTGAGGACTAGCTGGAGGCGGTTTCTAGAGTTCCCCATCTAGTTGAGACACCGGTATAGCAGATGGTGATCTTAGTAACTAGTCTTTTTCCATGAGTGACCATGAGGATGGTCCTCTTAGTGATGAGGCATTGGTATGAGGACCATTTCCTGAGATAGTACCTTTGGGTAGTGCGCCAGCTATATCACAAACTATTGGTTAGCAATTACAACATGGTGTACCGGTAGATGACACATATAGGTTTAGTTCCTTGAATGTGTTTCACCATCAGAAACCCCTCTGGTTCTGAGGTGAGCCCGACTCACAGGTGGCTGAGGACTAGCTCAAGGAGGTGGCTATGAGTTCCCTAGAACTTCTACAAATTATGTAGGATGACATGATGATAGCTAAATATTCATCGAGGTGTACCGATCTTTCTTGGTACACGATGAATATGATACGATCAGTGATTCGGGGCTCAAACATCCAAGAGAGGTGTGTTTAAAGAAAATCTAAGCCATCACTATTCCTCTATGAATTCCTACTTAAGTTAGGTTGTTAGAGAGAACCATTGTGGTTGAATTTTCTTTGGCTGTGTCGATACAGCGAGTGAATCTTACTATTGGGAAAGTAGGAAAGTGGCACCAGTCTTAGAGACTTGGGCATGTAAATTTTTTCGGTAAGAATAAGTGTTAGGGACAGATGAATTTGTAGTGCAGCAGACGTGGAAGAAGATCTAGGAGAGCACCATGTGGTGGTGTACTTTTTCAACATGTTACAACCACCCCTTTTTTGTGGACTATTTTAGGCTCAGTGATTTGGAGGACAAGGGAAGAGAGTTATTTCATGCGGTCAAGGAATACAACCCAAGGGATCTAGGAATGATTCTAGGTATAGTCTATGTGTACTACTAGATATTGTATCTATTGAAATAGGTACCAATAATTTCATCCTGAACTAAATATTGTCCTAGACCTATAGTTTCTTATTAAACCATTGACATGACCCTCACGTCTGGAGATACCATTAGGAGGAGACTCGATAATCAAACTTAAGTCGACGGTGTGATCTGACCCTTGAGGTGAGAGTTCTCTTGGAACCTCATGGTGGAAGTGCCTAGGCCTTATGATGATAGTATCAGTTTGGACTTTACAACCACAGTTTACACTAAGATTGACTATATTAGGAAAATAGGTTGTGGTTTATCTAAAATGTTGGGATGGGGGTTTCCTTGGTCGGAGAAAAAGGAATCCCAGGAATTATAGGATAAACTCATTCATAGGAGGGTGCAACCAATCACTCCTGATTTATCCAACATAATCCTCATGGTAGAAGAAGTCGACTTCGAGATATTCTATACTCCTGGGAAGGGAAACATGGTAGCAGACGCACTCAACAGGAGGTCTGTCCTACATCTGCTGAGTGAGGAGACAGATCAGCTAGCTTTATTGTATATATCATTTGTGGATAGAGATAGAGATGTTTTTCTATAGTCTCTTATTTTCACTCCCCCACTTCTTTAGTGAGTCAGGGAGGCACAGTATGGGGACGTTAACTACAAGACAAGACATGCTCAGATATCCACCGAACATGCACCTAATGGATTTTCTAATGCTGGGGAGCACGTCATCATCTTTAGAGGACATACCATGGTACATGTGTCACCTTAAGAGGAAGTGTTGAAGGAGTTCCACATATATCCTCTTGCGGTACATCCAAGAGTGGTGAAAATGTACCAGGACCACTAATGACAACACTGGTGGTCAGGAATGAAGAAGGTTTTTGCACAGTTTATCTCTCAACGCCTCACTTTTCAGCAATAGAAGGTGGTTCATTAGGTACCGGTAGGCTTGGTTAAGGCATTATAGGTCCTAGAGTTGAAGTGGGATGGGCTATCCATGGATCCATGATAGGAGATCCACATACATCCAGAGGTCATGACAAGATCTGGGTGATCATCGATTGACTCACCAAGTCATCCAACTTCCTACAGATTAGAGAGAATGGTTCAGTAGGGAGCTCAGGATGCCTCTATGTGCAAGAGATTTTGTAACTACATGGATTACCTTTGACGATTTTCTCCGATCATGATACACATTTTACTTCCCTACTATGGAAGAGGTTGTAGTAATCTTTCAAGAAGCATCTCCGTTTGAGCGCCACCTTCCATCTTCATACAGATGGTCAGACTGAGAAGACCATTCAGACCCCCATGGACCTTATGTGTGCTTTCATCATTGAATTCATTCGCATTTGGGAGGATCAATTACCTTTGGTGGAGTTTTCATACAAAAACACTTTTCACTACACCATTGGGATAGCACCTTTTGAGGTGTTATACGGGAGACCTAGCAGATCACCTCTATGCTGGACTGACATAGGAGAGTCAGTCCTTGGGATACCATAGATGGTATGTGCTACCACAAAGAAGGTGCAGATCATCCAGGAGTGGATTAAGACTGCACAGATCAGGTGGAAGTTGTATGCTGATAAGATATGGAGACCTCTAGTGTTCGAGAATGGCAACCACATCTTTCTACGGGTCTCACCTCGACGAGGTTTCTGAAGATTTGGTAGAGATGACATGTTATCTCTGAGATTCATCAAATATTTCAAAGTCCTCAGTAGAATTAGTGAGGTGGCATACCACTTAGATCTTCTACCTCAGTTGCACTGGGTGCATGAATTCTTCCACGTTTCATAGCTGAGAATATACATGCACGACCCTTCCCACATCATCGACCACAAAGAGCTTGACATCGACGATGGTGCAATTTTTATGGACGTTCAAGTAGGGATTGTGGATCAACAGTAGTGGGTCCTTCATGGATGGTCTATACCTCTAGTTTAAATTCTTTGGTGGCACAAAAACCTCTAGGAGAGCACATGGGAGCGGGAGGCCAGATATGTGATCAGTACCCCCACTTGTTCCCTTAGTTTTAGTTGTGTCTTATAGGGATATTGAGCATTGAGGTGGGGAAAATTAAAAGACCCGGAATTTACATGTATTTTTTTAAATATATGGTAATTTTACGAGTATGTGAAATCTGACGGTGCGTGATTCCGAGGCCCGGAGTGCTCGCAATGATCTGTTGAAGTTTTATTGACCTTAAGTTAACTCGCATAAGTAGTTTTATAGAAAAAATAGAATAACTATTAAATGCTAACTCAAATCAGAAATCTGATGGCACAGTTACGCTCCAAAGGGCGGGTTTACCCTTGGTGTGACTTAAGATTAGTCAGTGCAGGCTTCCAATGAGAAAACCCAAAAATGGCATTATCGTAAATAAAATAATAAAATAAATTATTTTATTCTTCAAATTCTTATAACTCAAAAATGATAACTCAGATTAAAATTCAAAGACCACTACTAAACTTATGAGGTTATTCATTCTTTATGTAGACACTAACATTGGTCGGTGTAGGCCACCAGTGAAAGTTAGTTTTTGGCTGTAAATAAAATTATTAAGTGAAAATTATTTTATTTTAAAATTCATAACTTCAAAACGGTAACTCATATAGAAAATGTGAGAGTGAAGTTGGGTTCATTGGGGTGTTTATCACTGAGGAAAATCCTAATCACGACCGACACCGGTCGAGGGTGACTAGTAATAATTTCCCAAACTTTTTTTCAGGTACGTTCAGTGAATGCGCAAGTGGCGTTTTCTAACATTTGAATCGGTTCTCAAAATTGAAATCCAAGGGCACCATTGAACTCATAATGCCATTATTCACTTAAGGAGAAATTCACCTTGACAACATATAGTCAGGAATAAAATTTTTTTTTTGGGTTTTTCGTGAATGAATAAAATAAAAATAAAGTGGTGTAGCATTTGTTTTATTTTGTTGGTTAAAGCCTCCATGTGGAAGTTGATGGTGGGGACCACCACACCTTAACCTTCCATGAGAGGTTATGGTGGAGGGATCCACCCAAACCTAACCCCCTCTTCATGTAAATTTTGATGGGGACCACACAGGTTTTAAACCCCCTTGAAACTGCCAATTAATGTGGAGAATCCCACAAACTCCCATTAAGTATAGGGGAGCCTCTTCAACTACCCTAACATTTAATTCTACCAAATCATCCTCTTTGTGAATTATTCCAACCTTGTGAATTAATTATGCTAAGCCAACTTAATTAATTCACCCATTTTTGAATTCTCATGCCAGCAACATAATAGATTTCATAATCTATTATCCTTGGAAACCTAATATTTTGGTTGGAAAAGGAGGAATGAGCTTTTGAGAAAAAAGCACTCACCAATGATGAAAAAAGAACACATTCTCCCAACGACGAATAATACACTGACGAAGAACATCAACCCCGACATCAACCTTCTTCCTAGGACTTCTACCCACGTGGGATGTATTCCACAACCGATGTGCGAGCTCGGTATTGGAAGTGTGTAGCGGACACGACGAATGACGAAAACACCAACTTCTTCCTCGTGACTCCATCGAGGTACAACAATCAAGGTTCGGGGTTAATTTCATTAAGTGCTACGTTCTTCCATTATTTTAAAATGATGATCGATAGTGTGATCTTTTTTGTGGGTGGGTTGTTGAGATTTGTTCTTATGATACAATTACTATCGCCCAAGAAACAGATGGTGCGGGCCAACCTATCATGGACTAACTCCCTCCATTGATCTATCTGTTTTGATGTTCTTCATCGTGTCAATGAAATGACGGTGCAATGAAGGAGACAGGAATCGACCGCGCTACCCACGATCTCCAAAACTCGTGTCGCCCTCGCGGTGCTTCAGCCGAACCGACTCTGCCACCCCGGCTTGTGCCTCGCCTCATCACCGACCTATGCCTCCCAGCCATCTGACCTCTCGTGTGCCCTAACCGAACTGCACCGGCCCATGCCGTGATGGCCCGTGCCTCTTTTCCTCCCGACATCTCGTGCACCCCGGTCGTGCTGCGCCGTCCCATGTCTGTCGGCCACCTGACCTCATGTACACACCTACCAAACTATGCTGTCCAGAGCTACAATAGACCGCTCCTCCCGGCCTCTTGGCCGCCCATGCCTCCTGAGCGCCATGACCAAAGCGCACTACCCACCAGTCTGACGACTCTGCACCCTGGCCAAACCGGCCCCCAGACAACCAGTGACCTCCCTGTGGAATCGGCCTTGGTCGAGGCTCCCCAAAACGCGCGCTCACGGTGCCCTCCGAGCTGAGCTAACCTCGAATCGAATCACTGCCGGTCCGCACCTTAGCGGCCCCTCATGGCCTACAGGGCTGGGTCCAGCTGGCTGGGCCGAACCCTATGGGCCGGCCTAAGTCGGTCCGACCTGGTCGGACCGGACCCTAGAGGACCATGACCCATTACATTATTTTGTCCATATCATTGGCACAAGACATACATTTAACAAACCGTAAGCAGTGATAGAAATTGTGGAGTGTAATTGTCTCTTTGAGTATACCCCACTGGAGTTCTTGGTATATTTGAGATCCTATCAGGTAGGATCATGCCCGAATCCAACTGGGCACTCGGTAATAAAATCATAATAACTCACAGATCGGGCATCCGATTGACATGTCGTCCATTGTGTTGAGACGTCTATGATGTGGTGGACCTTTGAGATGCTCTTTCTTGAGACTTCGTGGTAGTTGATGTATTGAAACGTGGCATGAGAAGCATACCATCTTGGAATCATGTGTTCTTTTTGTAGAAACCATGTGATTGGCAGCACTTTGACTACTGTTCCTGGATCCTGTGTGAGTTCGACAGCTCTGACTATTGTTCCTGGATCTTGTTTTGGTTCGAAAACAATGACCCTTATTCCTGGATCCTATGTGGGTTCGATAACTCCGACTATTATTCGTGGATCATGTGTGGGTTCGAAAGATCTGAATACTGTTCCTGGATCATTTGTGGGTTTGACAGCTTTGACTACTGATCCTGGATCCTACGTGGGTTCGATAACTCTTACTACTATTCCTGGATCCTACATGGGATCGACGGAGTAAATGATTCAGTTGTTATATCTAATCATCTATATATCTCTACATAAATTGTATACCTGTGTGAGACGATTTAGTAACTTTTGTGTTTTCCTCATGATTAAGATGGATTACTTGATAACATACGTATATATACATGCATATATCTAAGTGGGGTTATCTGTTGATTTCATACATTGTGGTTTACCCTTTTTGGATTTTGTGATACCCTGAGGGTCTCGGGGTCCCTAAAGAGTATCATCATAGTCACCCATGTATTGGCTATCCCAACACCTCATTGTGTTGGATGCAGATGATGGACATTACTGACTGAGGCTGAGAGTACCAAGACTGGATGGTACCTGGAGGTGGACCTTATGATGAATCCTTACATGGAGGATAATGACAGATGTGGAGTTCTGAGGAGGTTATCTATACATATCCTTCAGGTAGGAATCCTGGTGGATGACCCATAAACAGTTTTCTCCTTTCTTCTGTAGTAGTTGTATTTCTAGTTTCCTTTTAATTTACAGATGGGCTTGTTTTTTCGACCTCTTTACTTTTCTGTACTATTTTGTTATATAGTTTTAATTAGTTTTTCCTATCCAGCTGTGTGCTCTATTGTGTTTGTTTAAATTTTAAAAAGGCAACACCTTCCCAATTTTAGTGAATTACGCCATTGGTGCTAGTCGCCAACCCCTGGCCTATGGAAGGCGGGCTTGGGGTTATCACGGAATGGGCCCAGGGGATGGGTCGTGACAACCTGGGTACTCCCATTTCATCTAAAAGATTTTTATTAGTGATCTTTATCATATTATGAGAAAGATAATATGAGAGATCATCATCATGAAAAATTTGTTCCACTCCTTCAGGGGTCTGATTAAACTCGTTGATGGTGTCATTTCTGTTGTTCATGTCAATTCCATGAATTATATAAAATATACAAATGGTATTGTCAACTCTATGATCAATACCCTTCATGATTATATTTGGGATTACTTATTCAAATGTAAGAGGAACTCTTCCCCTTGTTCTAGAGTGAAAAAGATGATTCCGGAAGGAGGGATTAACCTGACAAGCCTTTAGGGCACCCTGTAATGTTTTCATGCAAATATGATGTGGGAATTCTTAGATGATAGTACCTTATAGGGGTGGTCTATTTCCATATGATGTGGATATGATGAGTTTGGGGTGTGGAACCATGTACCCCCTTCAGTTCATTGGAATCTCCCCTCATCCCAACCATTTTGACATTATCTTATTGGATTTTTTGGAGAATTGAGATTTCCTTCTAGATCCACAATTATAATGGTTCACATATTGTTTTCCTATGATATATTGAATACAAAATATCCTTCAATGGAAGTAAGAAACTACCAATATTTTATCAAAGATATTAAAGATATAGATCAAAAACATACATTAATCCTTATTGAGATGAACTCAAATCATGATAAATGAGTATTTACCTCTCCAACACATGTGCCTTTTCCTCACGATACATCGAAATGGTAGCCGTTTTGCATAGAGCTTATGATAGTTGGAATGAACTCCTATAGTGAGAAAAAAGTCCTTCTAAATAAAACTTCTCCACCTAGATAATTAGGAAACAAGTTGTGCCTACTATTGATAATATCCAGTAGTGTGGAATTTCCTTTGTCTCACATTGCCACTACTATAAAAGCCACAAGGATGAAAACATGAAGAATCTATTTTTTCAAAGGACATTGGGTGAGAACCATCTAAACCATTTTAGAGAATTCTCGATATTTTCTTATTGGGATCACAACGGTATTCATTTCATATATCAAAAATTCTATGGTGTGGTTCATACAGGTCATGAAAAGAAATCTTTGAAACTAATCCTTAGTTATGGGTACAAATATCTATAGAAAATGAGGAATCAATCATTCCATGATGATGATTGTCCTACATAGAGTTCCATCATTATATGAATAAGGAATAAGATTATTGATCTACGTCACCTTTTTAATAACTGGTGTGATGCCCCTTCTTGCAGGCTAATGCATGTGAGGAACTCTCTATACTAGCCCTCAGGCAATGCCTCTTGAGGTCAGTGGGATCGATGGTTACCTCCTCTCATTGGCCTCAAATTTAACATTAATGGGTCATGGGTTTTGGGTTAAATGAAATGAGTTGGGGTGGTTCTTGATTCATGGGGTTCAGTTAGCATGGCGTTGACAACCCACTATGGAAGTGGGAGCTCTCTCCAGGTGAAAGGAAAGGTGATGTTTACTAGTTTGAACCTATTTATCCAAAGTAACATCTTGTTGTAAGAATATGAAATAGATTCTTGCATTAATTATAACTCGAGGAACATAACCAATATGATCCCATTATCCATCTCTTATATCACTAGTAAATGTATAGGACTTATTAACAACATCATTAATGTGTCTCATACCTAGTGTGAGGGTTACAAAGAAGTGGTTCATCTTGCATCCCTAGTGGTCTAACACCACAATATTTCATTTGTTTTTTATATGAACTAATACCTTATTACTAGAGGAGACTCACATAGTTAAAGATTATTCCCATGGGATATATTGCCTTAGAACTCCCATGGTTGGACTGCTGTTGTTTCTGATGTTTCCTTCTTCCTTGAATTTCGAGTGAGTAACATTAACAATGATGATGATGACTAAGTAAACAGATTTAACAAATTGAAATATGGTCTAAAATAATATTAATTAAGATATATCATATTGTGTGAAAATAAATTATATAGTTGTTATTTTGAATATTAACGTTTTAAATACACCTCAATTGTAATAATTCAATGAATTTTGTTTGTGTGTTTTGAATGATATTAGTATTTTACATACCATATGATACATAAAATACATGGATTCCCCCTCATGAAAAGATTACGAGAAATTTGAAGTTGAATGCTGGGGATACTAATGTTTTTTAAAAATACCATTTTGGTATTTTTGGCAAAAAAAGACCACTATTGCACTAAATATATGAATACAAGGTTAAAAGAGTTTGATGGAAGGAAATTTTCATTTACTCTATTGAATAACAGGAATCATATCACAAGGAATATTATAATAATATTTGAAAACCTCAAAAGATACATCATTTTTTCTAGACTATTGGAAAGTTTACTAGCTTCTTGAAAGATGTGTGTGATGATGTGGTTCATTGATGCAATAATATCAATATAGTTATCCCATTTTATTGTCAACCTCCATGAGATATCAATCTATTACGTCCTTAACTCTTGTACAATAGTAGTGGAATCACTATCAATCCATACATTATTCCAATTTCTATTTCATGAAACTAAAAAAAATTACTAAAACCTTTAATATCCACTTCAAGATAAGTGATATGACCACCATGACCATATGTGCTTTCCATAACATAACTGTTATGATCCCTAATAATTATCCCATAACCTGTTAGGCCTAGGATCCCCCTCAATGTTCCATAAGAATTGAATTTGATCTATCTTACAAAAGGGGGACACCAAAAGACCTCAATATTTCTAAGGGGTATACTAAAGTCACCTTTGGTTCTATGTTTTTTCAAAACAAAGAAGTCACTGAAAATGTTTTTGTAGTGCTCTCCATGTAGCCTGTTGGAATTTTGAAGAGCCATAATTTTATATTCTTGTCCATTCCTAGAATTAAACGTTATAAATTTCTGGGTTTTCTATTTCTTCTTATCTTGATAATAAGAATAACCTCAAAAACCTCATGCTATTGAAGATCATTAGTTGTTTTGACATTTGAATATCTATCAAAGAAAGCAGAAAATTGTAGAGGTTGTTAGTCTTCAAAGGGTGTAACTTGAACAGATAAAACAATAATCTCCCAATATAGGCAACTATATTGTAGTATAGAAATAACTTTTCCACATCCCCACAATGTTGATGAATCAAAAAAACATTGATAATAGTTAAGTACCAACTTGATGAAAATTAACATCAAATTGCATCTCATTCAAGTATAAATGCCAAATCAACATAAATCATAATGGTGAAACATTTCTTATTGAATTTCCCAATCAATATGTAGTTACATTGATTCAGATGCCTATATAATCTTTTAGAATCAATAATACCATTTTTTCTTAGTTCCCAAATTATCATATCCTCCTTTTTATAAACTAATTTGACTTGAAAACAATAGTAGTGTCCAGTGGGATCTTGTTCATATTTCCCCACTAATCATTAATGGAGATTTTGTAAGTAGTTTATGGATCAACTATGTTAAAACATTTATTTAAAGTAACCCCATTCTATTTATCTTTCAAAAATATATTGCTAGAATTTAAACTAACACCCATGAGAGTTCATATTAATTTTCATACAGTTTCTTCTAATCCCATTTCAAATAATGGATCGAATGTACCTCAATTTTCATTCAATCAGTTAGTTCAAAAATATTTATATGAGGAATATCAAGGCATAAGAAATGTCATTGATGAGTCTCCACATAAACTGGGCTTGGAGGAGTGATTGAAGAGCTAATGGTTTTTTATACCAAGGTATCCTTTGACCTAAGACATATAGCACTGCATCCACGGAGCTGTGAAAATATTTCTTTCTAGGATAATAACACCACACAAAAATTTTATCATCTAGGAGTTGATGGTTTTAATAATAGAGGTACACCAATAATACACCATGAAATAATACAAAAACATTGAATCCACCACTTTCTTGAATGACACTTTTTGTATTATGGTTGTAAATTCATATGGATATGTTCAATTTGGGGTTAATTATCCGGGTAAGTGACAAAAATTTATAGAGAAGAATAAGAATAATGAAATTTATTATTTGGAGACAATTAAATCTATTAACTAAGGATAGATTTTGTTTTCATGGTGAAAATTACTATGGTGTGGATTTTATACTTACCCGAACCTTCACCAACACATTTTTTTGAAACTAAATTCAAATTTTATGAGGTAATTTGAATTTTCAATTTTTGATGAAGATTTTTTTTAATGATTAAAGTAGTGAAATTTATGTTTTATGATGATATTTTTATGCATTTATGGATGGTTTTATGGTTTTGGAGTTATTTTGGAATTTTTGGTAAGGTTCACAGTGGTGGAACATATAGTCTTCTAACTGTAGGTGCCACTTAGTACCCATTGGTCATAAAATAGGGATCCAACATGATGAGAAGATGACCATGACCCAAGGAGTTTTAACTAACAATGTATTATGTGTATGATCCCAAATTTTTATTTTCATATAGATATGTGTTTTCTTGTTTAAACATTTTATTGAGTCCATTTTGGCATAGAACCTAGAGTAGGACATGGTCTTGTTGGGTTGTACTTGGTAATAAAGTGGCTAGACAGTTGTAGGTTGGCTATAGGCTGATTACACGTTGTTAAAGGGTGATATACATCGTGTAATCCCATTTCATGATTTGTAATGTTCGGGTCTAGACCTTTCACAACATGTATGTTATTATCTTCAGAAATAAAAAAATCTGGCATTAAAAACCGTATATGGAAATTACATTCCATTTAATTTCCCAATGGGTTAAAAACATAGATGTAGGGGACTCTATTTTATGCATAGAATAGTTTTCCCATGTTTTGATGCCTAAAACCCATCTATTTTAATATATCAAATCTAGCACCTGTATACTCTCAAATTCTTCTATTGTTGGTCATGTTGGAACCACATCTATAAGTACATGATTAATTTTTATCTATTCAGGATTTTTTGGAACACTTGCAACACTATTTGTATTTAGGCTGACATGTTCTAATTTCCCATTCTACATCCATTCTTCATATTTCTTTAAAACCAAGGAGCATCAGGATTCGATTATGGATGAACACTATAATATTAAGCTAAGGTAGGTGGTATATATATTTTTAGCTTTTAATGGTTTATAAATCTATTAACCCTTTCATCGCCCATCAAACATTTAAGTGTGGGCCAGAATTTTATTTTTTATATAAAATTGATGTTGTAGGACCTGTTATGTATTCCCTTAGGTTACTTTATGGTGTTTTAGTGGTTTTTCCAAACCATCTCATCTAATGGGGAGAGCCTAATGAAATTGACTTGTTAATACGTTATCAAGCCACCAAAAGGATGAGAACTTATTATTTTCCTATTAGAGTAGGCATGTTTACAATTAAATGAGTTTGAATAGCTTTCATAAGGGATGTAATACCTCCTTGAACAATGACATCATGTTGTTTCATGCTTATATTTATAAAATGTATTTAATAGAGTTGGTTATACTAGTGGGTATACTCATTGGTTGTTTTTAAATTACTTGAAAGGTTTATTGGGAAAATGTGATATATGAGTGGGTATACACGCATCAGGTTTTCAATTAAAAATGGTGATTAATGGGTGGGTATACCCATGTGACATGTTAAATTTGAAATCTAATACATGAGTGGGTATAATCATTTGATCTTTTTGTGATGTGAGTTTTCACACTAATGTGGAATGTAAAATTCTAAATTGTATGAAATGAATGAGTGGTTTGATAGATTCCATGGATGACTCTCCATAGATCTGTAATTTGGTTGTGGATTTCATATATTGAATAGGCCCGTCGGGGCTTGATTCCATGGGATGAATTAGGACTTGGTACACCTTGGATTGAACTTTCTTGGACTCATATAGGACTTGTCGGTACACATGCTCATAATACTCCAACAGGTTCCTTTATCGAGTTTCCATCGAGATGATCTTGGGACTCAATGAGGATGCCTTGGTCATCAACAAGTTGGATCCCGCCCTCCATGGTCTATACATCATTATATGGTATTGATGTGGAAATTATGATACGCTTCATTATACAGAGAAGTCATGGGATATATGATTTGGATTGTAGGAAAAAGTTATGGGATCTCGATATAGATTATTTATATGAAAAGTTTATGTTTAAAGGATAAATATGGATGTAAATAGAGGATTTGTTACATGTTTACGATTTTTATCGCTTCCTTGTTAAAATATAACACTTTTTGCAGAGATCCGTGATAGAAATTTATGTATTACTTGTTGTCATAGACTTCTTCCATGCACATTCACACTAATGTTACTGATTTACTTACACTTGTTATCACATTTTATATTGTTTCTTCAGACTGTATAGATCATTAGGTGGTTACCTACGAGGATATTTACCTCACTCAAAATTTGGTCTTATATTTGGGACCCAAACAGATAAATGGTTCTAGGTGATGGTAGTGAAATGTTCCCCCGTACAGTTTGTAGATACTTTATTTTGGAGTAGGATAGCATGGAACCATGTTGAGTCTTTCCATGATAATATTATTTTTTGGTATTTTGGTTATTTTTGGTCACTTGTATTTTATTTTATTTGCATGTACTATTATTTATGCTTTCTAGATACATTTATCATATGCATTATTGAATATCTGAAATTTCTAGATTTTATATGTATTCATGTCTTGTAATACATTCCAGCTGTCTTCTAATTTATTCTCTTATGCTACTGAATTTGATTGAATTTCCGTATGATATAATTGGGTAAGGAGATAATAGACTCCCTAATCTCTTACCTAGGACCTCACTACTAGTCGGTATCCTATGACATTTGGGGTGATGTGTTTGAGGCTATGTGACCAACACTGCTTGAGGCACTGTTGGGTGGCATTAAGGTTTGGGACATTACAAAGTGGTATTTGAGTAGGGTTTTTCTAGTTTGAATTACTGGTTTTCACCAATAGATAGGGATATGAATGAAATGAAATTTGCTAATATTCTTCTCCTAGGAGTAGCTACCCTTCATATATGGGAAATCCAAATTTACTTGAATAGAATTGTGATCTTTTGGATTTTTACAATTATATTTTATTTTATTTCTTTGTTGGGTGGCACACGAGTGTTATTTTGTAAAAAATGTTATTATTGTGGGTTCTATTTCTATTGAAACAAGATGATATAGGAATATTCCACCTTATGAATCATAGAGACACATGATAGAAATCACATTCCATATATTAAGCCATTCTATGTAGGTTAAATTACTAATTTCATGCCTTTATAATAGATGTTGTGATTTTTGTGACTACTATTGTAATAGGATTTGTGTAGGAGATAGAAGAGTGAAATCATCATTCAATTCTTAAGTATTATGATACCATCTTTATTGGGAAATTTTGCATCGTTGAAATGAAAAAACTAATGTGAATTTGAAATTTTTAAAATGAATGGTAACCATGTGTATGGTCCCCTAGGTGTTATGAGACCTCATATTTTTGGTATTGGTAAAACCTCGGTTGAGTTTTCTGAATAATTGACATGATGAAATTAAAATGATTGAAATTGTAATTATAGACATGACCGTGACACAAAATTTTATTGGAAAAATTAAAGAGTTTCTAGTCGAATTAGTGAATGTTACTAATATAGTTCTAGTTTTAAGAGCATATTTATTGTCATGAATTGGCTTCAGGATTGTTCTTACTAATCCTATGATTTTGTGCTTTGACTTTGACTTCGTTATTTTATAATGAATTTCTTTGAAATTGTTGGCCTCTAAAGGTACGTCGTGAGGTAGATGATGACAACACTCCAAAAGCAGTATGCCAGGTATTCCAACTGATCCTCATTTAGTTCCAGCTATAACCCCAAATAATGTTATTAAAATATGTGTAGGGGAACAATTCTACAATTTTTTATATGTTATATATAGACTTTCAGGTGGAAATGTTGCCTACCTTGACTATGGATGAGCTAATGTGGGTGTTCCAGTAGCATTATCCTCTATTTTTTTAAGAGGATGGTGGTCTAAAATATACATATCTATGAGCCTAGAATATATTACCAATATTTGGGTATCTATAGATGCCTTCTAATATGAGGTTCAAGCTCAAGACTTATATGCCACATGGAATAAAAGCATTGGTGTGATGTTATGAACCACGCTGATGGGTTGTGAGATATGGGTTGGACTGAATTCCAGACTCACATCTATGAATACTTTTACACCAAGAATCTAATGGAAGTGTCGGGTAGTGAGTTAATTCATCGGGATCAGGTTTTCATGATGGTTAATGAGTAATCGACATACTATACAGGGATTTAGTGTTTTTCACTGATGTACCTTTCCGATGAGCTATCTAGAGCGAGATGCTTCAAGCAAGGTCTCTAATATGCTTTCAAATCTATGGTCAACATGTTTGTATTGAAATCAATAAAAAATATTGATAATTAGGTGACAATTAATGATCATAACCTAAGGGAATTTCGTGGCATCGAATAGGTCCATGCTGCTTTGTGACCTGGTGGTTCTATATCTTTTGGCAGGCAACACCATTTTGAGGGGTCCTACGAGATTGGCACTAGTTATGATATGCGTGTAAGATTGGTGTTTTTCCCCAACATGAAAGGTGATCCTTCTTGATGAATCAGTTCCACTATGAACGAGTTGATGGCTGAGTTTGCAGAAATATGGGACACATGCAACATTTTAGAAGGATCGTTACTCTAGGAGGGTATGATAGGGATCATCTTAGACATCAGGTTCCTGAGCAAGATTCTCAGCATCACATAAGGAAGGGAGCTATACCAATGATGTTTTTTCAAGGTGTGGAAATGGTGGTCAGGGTAGAGGTAGCCAGACACAGGTTACACTGATTCCTCAGAGTGTTCCTACTCTAGGTAGTGAGGTTGTGTAACAGGGATGCGGTACATGCCAGATATATTCTATATAGCCATCCCCCAAGGAGCAGGGTGGTCGACCTTCTATGGTGAGAGGTACGTTCATAGTAGAATTTGATATAGAATATTCATTTTTTATACAGTTTCACCTCATAGTTTAATATTTTCACCTGTGGTGAAATGTCTTCGGATTTTTGTGTATTCTTATGAGGGAGTTTTGATGCTAGACCCACCATTGGGAATTAGAATGGAAGATGTGTACTAGTGTATGGGGTTCCCCCTTGTGGTTGGTGGGAGTCACTTCATCTAGGAGCTTTTTTTGGGATGACAAGGTTTGGATTCATTCTTGGGGTGGAATGACTAGTAATTTATTTATCTCATGTTGACTTCTATCACCATAGTGTGACATTCACATATCTATAAGATGTAGTGTTTACTCAAAATGTTTATTAAGATGTCTATGTGAGCCAAGATGCACCAGAACATTGTGGGATGAGAGGAATGATAGCCTAGATTGGTATTGTTTTGGGGATAATAAGGGAATGATTCGGGAGGAATTTCCTCCAGTGGTGGACCATTTCAAGGACTTGATCTCGACATAATTTTTTGTTTTACCTCATAAAATAGTGGATGAGTTCTCTATGGAACATTTACTATGAGCTACACCACTATAAATTCCTTCTTATACGATGGCCATGATAGAGTTTTAGTAGCTCAGGTGGCAGCTAGTGGATTTGGAGGCAAAGGGGATTATTCAACCCAGTACTTGTCTATGGGGGTCACTTGTCCTTTTTGTGAAAAAGGTTGATGAAAATATTAGGCTTTGTGTGGATTATCTGAAACTAATCTAGATGAATTTTAAAACTAATATCCCATTCCACATATAGATAACTAGTTTGATCATCTTCAAGGAGTTTGAGTGTTCTAAAAAATAGACTTGAGGTCAAGATATCTATAGGTGAATTTTTGACCTATAGACATACCTCATATAACCATTCATAGCAGTTATAGTCTATATGGGAATCTAGTAATTCCATTTGGTGTCATGAACACACCATCAGTTTTTAGAATGTTGATGAACTGAGTCTTCTATCCAGACATGGATTCTTTTTTGGTGGTTATCATGGAATATATCTTGGTTTTTTCTCACAAATGAAAAGGCCATGAAATCCATATTGAGATCATTTTTAATACACTTCTATATAATCAATTATATGGTATGATCACAAAGTGAAACTTTTGGATGGATAATATCCAATTATAGGTTAAGATCATCTCGATGACGGGAGTATTAGTGGACCCATATAAGGTGATATATTTAGTTTCCTGGGAATAAACCTAGATCATTTTTTGATATACAGAGTTTCATGGAGATAACTGGTTATTAAGATCATTAAATACAACAACACTCCTTCTCAGTAGTGATGTTAATTGGATTTAATAAGATGGATGTGATTTTTGTATGGTTATATTCTTGTGAGACATGTTTTCAGGACCTGAAAGAATGTTGATATCAGCATCATCCCTGATACTTAAGGATTAGGGAAATAGCTACACTATGTATTGTGAAAAATCATATATTAGGTTTTGGTATGTTATTATGTTTGGGAAAGATTTTTGGTGTGTGTCTCAATAAATGTGGACACATGGGAGGAAATACTAGACACCTGATCTCATGCTTGATTCAATTGTTCACACATTGTTGTGTGAGTGACACTTCTTACTGCGAGATAATTTTTGGTGTTCATGAACCATAATATCCTAATGTATATATTTTCATAGTATGATCTGAATATGAGGTGGTTGAGGTGGGTGGATTATGTATAGTCCTTTCCTAATTATAAGTCATACATTACTAGTAAGGGAAATGTAGAGACTGATGCACTGAGTAGGAAGAGTCAAATACATGTAGTGAAATAGGCTAATAGCTAGTGGATTATTATGGAATTGTTTTTTGAGAATAATTAGGAGGTGCATGAAAATTAGAAAAATTATTATCTATTATACTTAGTTTTGACCTCAAACCTACTACATATAATTTGGAAGAGGATCCTATCAGATTCTGAGGGCCTAGTCCTAGGGGATTATGTGGTAGGTGGGGATCCACCTCCTTTTTGGATAGTTGGATGTACTTGGATCCTACATATCCATGGATGTGTTTGGATTCTATTGGATATTATTTACAAGTAGAAGATTGACATTAATGCTTTCGCTTGCGTAGTGCACCCCAAAGTCACAAAGATGTACCGTGACTTGTGACATTTGTACTGGTGGCTGGGTATGAAGTGAGAGGTAGCTGGTTTTATTAAAAGGGGTTCCACCTATCAGCAGGTGAAGGTGTGACATCAATGACTAGCCTGTATTTTACAACAGTTACCGATTCTAGAGTGGAAATGGGATGATTTCCTTATAGATTTTGTGAATAGTTTACTACGGTTTCCTTGAGGTAATGATGCTATATTGGTTGTTGTTGATAAAATTATAATGGTTCCTAATTTGATACTAATTAAAGAGACCATCAATGTCAATGATATTATAATGATGTACATCTGAGTGGTGGTATGACTTCATGGGGTCCTTCGCACTATTTTTTTCAGAAATAGACACACTCTATTTGACTAGTTTCTGGATGATTTTTTTAGGGAATTGGGTAAACATGTGCATTTGAGGCCAATATACCTCCCTCAGACTAATGTCCAGTTAGAGCATACGATATAAGTTCTACAGGACATGTTGTAAGAATACTTCATGAATTTTGGGGTTATTTAGAGAGTCACATTCCCCAAACTGAGCATTCACACAATAATAGTTATTAGGAGATGATATAGACGACACCATACTAGGATCTATATGGTATACCGTGTGGGTCACCCCAGTGTTGGTTATAGGTTTGTGAGATATCATTACTGAGACCCCATATCATGAAAGATACTTCTAAGAAGATGATGATGATGCAGAAGGTGATGGCCACTGCGTAGTCTCATCATAAATCATATGTTGATCACTATATAAAACCTATACAATTCATGGTTAGGGATCATGATTTCATGCTTGGTTCACCAAGGCTGGGACACAAATGGATCATGACACATGGTAAGATTTCACCAAAATATATTGGGATGTTTGAGATTCTAGAGAGAGTCATGTCGGTAGCCTATCAGTTACAGTTACCTCATAGGTAAAGAGCCATGCATGACATCTTCCTCAAATCATAGAAATTCTGTTATCATTCAGACCCGTCTCATTATTTTTCACCCTGAGGAGGTTGAGCTTTATGTTGATTCATAAATTGAGGAGCATCTGATTTATATTGTTGACAGGACATTGATGGTTCAACGGGTCTGGTCAATTCCTCTAGTATGGGTGATATGGCAGCAGATTGTTTATAAGAAGAGACCTGAGAGAGAGAGAGAGGCTAACATACAAGCTAAAAGGATGGATTTGTTTTTAGTAGACTCATGACCGCCATTGAGAGGAAAATTCAGGGACAAATTTCATTAAGGGATGGGGGAGGATTTTAAGATCCCATGTTTTTCAAGAGGCACAAATCTTTAATTTTTGGGTTTAAACATTTTTTAATTTCCAATTTGCAATTAACCCTAAGATATGCCATGGCTTGGTTGGGTTATACTTGGGAATGAAAATTCTACAAGTCAATAGACTGTTTGTTGGCCTGTTACACAGCGTGAAATTAGGTTATATGTCGGGTAATCCCATTTCATATTTTTTAATGTGTTAGCCAAGACCATTCCTGATGTGTATGGTATCTTCCTCAAGACGGAAAAATTTGTCATTACATGCCATATAAGGGAATTAATAATTTTATAATTTCCTGTTAGTTTTAAAACAATAGAGGAAGGAGTCTCTCCTTTACACAGAATTTTTTTTTCTTTCCATTGAATACAAAAACCCATATAAGCTAGCTTTTCAGATTTGGTAACCATTCACGATATGATTTTCCTTCCATCAGTCACGTTGGAACCACATTAATAAGTACACGATTCATTATTATCCATTCATGATTCTTCTGAATAACGACTGTGTTATTTTGATTTATGCTCATATTCTCAAATTTCTCATTCTTCATCCATTATTCTAATTTCTTCCAAACTAAGGAGAATCAGGACTTGATACTATTTTATCACTCTACTACTAATATAATTTAGGTGCTTAATACTTTTCTTTCACCTTTTGATTCTTTATATTGCTAGTCTCCCTTTCACCACCAGCTGAATTATCGGTGCGAGCATTGTTTCGAAATGTTCGTCTGAAATAGATGGAGTTGTACTTGTCAAGGATTTCCTTAGGTTATTTTGTGGTGTGTTGGTGGGTTTTTCTCCAACCATTTCCATCCATAGGGTGTACCAAATGAAACTAACTTGTTCATACCCTGTCAAACCACCGAATGTGTGAGTTCATATACTTTCCTAGACAGAGGAAGCCAGTTTATACTTAAATTAGTTTTTTTATATTTATTACAATAAGTACTTACTTCATTCCTTATTTTATCAGGTCATGTTATTCTTATATTGATTAAATATCTTAAATCAAATTTTTTAAATGAGTTGGTGTACTAGTTAGTTGTTTTTAATTTCTTAATTGGGGTTTTTGTGAAAATGTGATATGTGAGTGTGTATGTTTACATGAAGTGCATAATTATAAATGGAGATGAATGGGTGAGTACACCCATGTGACATGTTAATTGTGAAATGTAATACATGAGAGGTTATAAACATGTGATGTAGTGGGTGATGTGAGTGGTTATACTCACATTGAATGGATATTTTTCAATTGTATGCAATGAATGAATGGTTTGATAAATTCCATGGATGGTTATGCATGGATCCAGAATGCATTATTTGATTCCTTGGGAGGATTATTCCCATTGGGTCTTGATTCAATGAGATTACATGGGCCTTTATATCCATTGGAATCATCTTTCTTGGACTCTCTTAGGACATGTCAGTACACATTCTCCTAGGACACCAACCAATGACTACCAGGATTCCATTAAAATTCCTCTAGGACTCGATGAGGATGACTTGGTCTTCAACACCTTGGATCCTTCCCTTCATGGTATACCCTTCATTATATTTTAAATCCACCAAAATTTTGATATCCATCATTAAACAACAAGACTATGAGATATATAACTTTGGTTGTATGGAAAGGTAATGGGTTCTGAAGATGATTTCTTTATATAGCAATGTTGTGTGGATACGATGTGGACGGATATACCAAAAGGTTTTGTTACCTATTTAATTTATTATAGATTCCTTCTTAGGAGATAAAACTTATTTTAGGGATCCTTGATAGGTAATTAAGTATTAATTTTTGTCGTAGTCCTAGGATATGGGCATTCAAACTTACGTTACTACTTTAATTACACATGTTTTCATGTAGTATACAGCTGTTTAGAACAGTATACATATTTGGTTGGTTACCTACTGGTATATTTATCTCACACCCTATTTGGTACTCCTTGGGGACTTAAATAGATTATATGTTTTTGGGTGATGGTTGGTGAAGGATCCCCAACATAGGTTGTTAATAGTTTCATTGGGGAAGGAGAGTGTGGGACCAAGATGAGGCTTGTGATGGTACTATGACATTTTTCTCTTTTTTTTATTTTTGGACACTTGTATTATATTTTACTGGCATAAAGTATTCTAGATGATTTAAAGATACACGTATCATTCCCATCATTGAATATGTGAAATTTCAAAATTTTATATGTATTTTAATCTTGTCATACTTTCCAGTTGTCTTTTTATTTATTTTCATCCACTATTGAATGTGTTAGAATTATACTATGATATACTCTGGTAATGAGGGAATAGTCTCCCCATTGACTCACCCAGTCCCTCAATCATAAATAATCACCTCTAGAATTTTGGGAGATGTGATTGAGGCCATGTGAGCAATCGAGCTTAGGGCAATGTTGGGTGGCATTTTGGTCTGCGGCGTTACAATATGTCTTAGAATAATTGTTTTATAATTCAATTTAATTAATAAAAATATTGATATTTTTATCCAACCATTAATCCCTTGAACCTATTATCATTTTATTTCATTCCCACATTAAAAAATATTCTTATTGGGATCAATATTTTCTCTAATAATGTGGTGTTATCTTTTATTATGATTTACCATTGATTTTGGTGTATTTTAAATTTCTTATGTCTAAGTAAGATGCTTTTTATGTTCAATTATAATCCATCCTAGTTCTTAATCATATTCCCTTAATGTGTATTTGTATTTTAATGATTGATTTCAATAATTTGATGGTGAAATAAATTTTTTTCCTTGGTTCCACTAATTTTTTGGTTATACAAGAACCATTTTGTGATTTCTAAACAATTTATCAATATTTTTATAGAATTATACTACAAAATGATATTATTATGTCAATTTTAATGATGAGAGAGAATTTTATCTCTCAATGGTTATAATTAATTTGGGGATTTCTACTAATTACAAATTAGTTTAATTATTGGGATATTTTTCCAAAAATTTAACTATGTTTCATTTTAGTTTTCAATATGGTTACTTTAGTATATTAACTAATTAATTATAAATGATCATTGAAATAAAAAAAATTATAGGTAAATTGATGGTAGGTTGTTTGGAGACATATGTAACAACCCTACTCTTGGATTTGGAATCACCTACCACAATTTCAGTGAAAGTAATAAAAATGATAATTTATATTTTTATAATGTTTGAAGAATGTTTTTTATAAATAATTTTCAATAGAATCTAAAGAACATGACATTTGAGACCCTCTTGATCATGGTTTTAATGAACAAAACATTTTTATCATGATTGAACTTTAGTTTTTTTAAAAATATTAATTTGATAAGTCTACTTAATATGAATATATATTACTATTTAGATTGTTTAAATGTTGGAATCTCTTATACAAGTTTACCAAGGTTATAAACGCAATTCTATAATGATGATCAAATTGGATATCCCCAGGCCAAGGTTTCCCAATTTATTGGAGAGTGCCTCCCTATACCCTAGAGACTATAAACTTGTGATGAGGGCCTAAATCATGAAATGGAGTTACTATTATATTAATATCACAATTTTCAATACTAATAAATAACTAAAATAAATCCATATTAGTTTATATAGAATGATTAAACCTATAAAATAACATATATGATCCATTTAAACAATATATAATATAGATTCCCCATAGGACGAGCCAAATAGAAAATAAACACAAGAAAAAAATACACATAACATCCCTAATTAGAAACCTATGACACACTAAAATCCAAATATATGATAGAATGGAGACACTTCAACATGATCCACCACACATACCACTGTCTTCCCTGGTGGAAAATGTATGATATACATGGGGAATGAAGTTCATGTGTTTGGTGGGATAAAATAACTAAACATAGCCTCATAAAGAACAACTAATATACACCATCGTGTAGGTGTGCATACATGTTAAAAATAAATACATAAATAAAAATTATTTCTAGTTTATTTTGTGATAATTAGGCTACCTATGCACTGAGTGAGGACCATATTTCCATCATGTAGTAATATGATAATTAGGCCACTATGAAGCCTCACCATAAATTCATCATTTTCATTCCAAAACTCTTTAGTAATTGTGACTCATTCTATCAATCATGATGCCTATCCATCATTAGATTCTTTTTAGTATGGTGTCTTCCATGATTTTACCCATAACCTGAATGAATAGGGGATAGTCATATGTCCTAATCTTGACCCACTACCTTATCACCAAGGACATAGTCCATTGGTCATGTATCAAATGACATCATGACCCAACCATATAATGGGAACTTGTTGTACCAACCCTTATCATGGAATAATCATTCATCCATGTTCCACATCATCCCATGATCTAGCCACCAAGATGATCCTTGACCATATCCTGTGATGGAACACAACATATATTTCAGAACACATGACTATGCATGCATTGTCTACCACAAAACCTACAAATTCATTGTCAGAGAATGATACGGTGTAAGTATCCATGTGACCACAATGTTACACATCCCATAGAAAAACCACATTTAACAAAAGAACAAATCGCAAACAACCCTTATACACAACTAGTACACTAATCTACAACCATAGTTTAATATCCACATTTGGTAGATCCAAGGTTGTTATGTATCCTACTACCATAGTAAATATTAAAACATGGTCATAGGGATTCATATGTAAGACTATAACAATTTAGTACATTTTTTGTGATGATATGATAGACCAAAATGACAGTGAACTAAAATTATGGAAGAAGGATGGTGCCCAAAACAACAAATGTTCATAGGAAATATGATTGAAGATAACGGTAATGGTATATGACCAAAAACAACTTTTTCTTTGGATGCATAATTTTATATAGTCACAATCATGGTGGTAAATTATGATTTATGGGATATATGTCCATGGCTCATGAATATTGTGTTTCTAGGTGTTTTGCAAACACCTTAAACCACGATCAACTCAGACTGTGGGTATATGTGGGATAGATTCCCCTAGTCTATAAAATCTATAGTCTATATCCTAGAACTCTATCATTTTTTTAATTTTTTTTAATGTTTAATAATATATAACCTATGTTTGGGTGAAATAATATGTATCTATATATTAATAAACATTTAGTGTTTTGGGATAGTGGTAATGAATTACATGGAATAAGTAAGTGGTTCTGATGTAATCTCTTGGTGTCTTTGTTTCATTTTTTGAATAGCTATGACCACTATCTATGACCATGCACATTTGTAATTATGGACACAATGAAGTATGTATTTTATATATTAGGAATTGGAATATGGTGTTTAGTATACAACAACCATACATTTAGATAATGTACATTAATGATCTATGACCATGGTCCCATACCAAGGCCATATCCTAAACCCTATTGAAATGGAAATCAGGGCATTTATCTATGTGGGACATGTACTTTTGGATAAATTCTTAATTTCTAGGCCTACTACCTTGAATGTTTCCTATGGAAATATATAAATTTTATAGTTGTGTCATATGTTTACAATATCATCCACATGTTATAATTTATGAAGATATTTTTACTTATCCAAAAAAATCATATCTACCCATAAAGGGAATTCAATAGATCCTCTAGACCTATCGTGGCCTCAGTTCATCGATGTCATCCTACACCCATCAAACATTAGTGAAAATTTCCCAAAGGCTCATCCCAACCTAGAACTCATGGATCAGTCCATCCTCAACAAAACCAACATCACTCCTAGTCCCTCTATCTATGTACAATCTCAAGATAATACCTTCTACTCCACCTTGGACTCAATATGTTGGGTACAATACCTTTTCAAACCCCCTTGAATCCCATATTGATGTCAATAAAAACACCCATGAATGACACTTTGGTCTCATAAAATATTTTATACCAAAGATTTGTTATCCAATCAATTAAAGGAAAACCCATATCTTTTGTAATAAGTAAATCCTAAAATTCATATCCTACTCACTAAAAATAAGAGGAATCACATTCAAACCCATTAATAAATTAAGATTCAATAACTTGTGTTATGACCATTCATGCCTCATTGATTTAACCTATAAAAAAAATTATTATAATATATTCCTTGTAACCTATCCAAGGATATACTTTGACACCACCCAAAACTTTATACACACCCATGGACTCTGGTTAAATTCATTATCTCCTTAACCCCTTAGTGACGTAGTCCTAGATTTATCTAGTTTAACTAAAGTGATAAAAACCACTAATTTTAATCTTAGGAGGATAAAAAAAGTCTTAATTATTCAACCTAGGGTACCTATGATCCCCAAATACAATTCTTGAACACATTCAAGTATGTTTGTGTGAAACATTGTATGTAAATAAGAAAATTTTTTTAATGGGCCCTCCTAACTCGATAAAGGACATAACTCAATGATCACCAATGGGTCTCAACCATATCCTCAAAGCATCATCTATAACATAGGCATATGTATTATTCAAATCATCAGACATAATTAATTATATCACAGTATAATTAATTGTTAAAATTAATATAAATAATTATAATCTTTAAAAAAATCAACATTAGTCACCTTCTCCCTGAATCCTTAAGATATATGATTTTATCAACTACAAAAACACACCCAATAAAAATCCACAAATGAAAAAAACCAACTAATAATTGAAAAATTATTTTAATCTCAAAAAAACCATATGAAAAATTAGTATCATACATACCTAAATAGTGTTTGTGAGGAACAATGTATAGAAATAATTTTGTGGTTTCTTCTACCCACAACACATGAACCCCCCAATGTGATCCCCTAAAAAGTTATTGTTGGTTATTGGACCATGGTAGCCCCCAATGTGATACCTTGAATAGTGATTGTTTCAAGGATCACACTCAACTCTATTAAACCATGGTACCCCAAACCAATTCCAAAATCACATCCTCAGCAAGAAAGATATCCTTAGACTAACATGGCACATCATTTATCCACACATATTGGTATCCAATCACCGAAATACAGACAAATCTACTCTAATGTTCATCCAAAATACAAAACAATCTCAATGGAGACACACATGACTAATATATCAATATATAACAAAAATGGGAATAGAAAATTTCTTAATATGCACCTCCCTCCTCCCATTGAGACCTTTCCATGAAAATCAATGTCAATAATAACACTACTCTTCAAGGAAGAGTGATCCTACATGATTAGTATAAGAGGTTATTGTATAATTTATTTTGTCTACCACAACCAAACCCAATGTTTTTACACTCCCAGATAACTTAATCACCCAACATGACTGATTCATCCTTAAGGAACAACTCATCTAATAATGACACACAACAAAAACCCATCAAGTATTATCCATTTCCTTATAATCTATCCTAATACCATATAGACTTTTCCCTTAAGTGCTATTAAAATGTTCATCCACCACACATGCATCATTCTAGAACCATGAGAATGTACCCATACTCCCACTGAACCATAAAGAGTGGTCCAGTGAGACAACTGATCCATCCCTATAAAAACCAACATCAACACAAGAAACACTCTATGTGATTCACATAAAAATATCCCATGAAATTATCATTATATTCCTCAAGTACATTGTTTGCATGGATCGATATCATATCTGAAGAAGTGTATGAATAATACCATTGTTATTATTGACACCTTATATAACTATTCTTGTATCTTCTTGGAAACTCATTCCAACCACCAGATTATGTATCTTGCATTCCATTAACACATATAGAAACGATCTTGTAATCCATGCCCACATATACCAACAATGGGTACCCATACATCCATTGGTTAATGAATTATATTACCATTTCCAAAAAAACTCTTTCCATAATATCTACACGATCTTCAATTAAAATTAATAACACCATGGTCTTGTTGAGTAGAATTATACTAATAATTTATTTTTCCAATAATATATATATTTTTGGTAAAACACTAATAATATAAACCTCCCACTAAAAAACCTCATGAAATTATAAAAAATTAATCTGTGTCATATTTGTATAAATATGATCAGTCCATGAAAACTCTTTCCTGCTTGAGCAAGAAGAAAACTTTAATAATAATCCCAATAATACTGATTATATTTGAATCAATAACCAAATAAAAAATACCACCACCCATGTAATGGATTCATACCAATGGAAATGTATTTTTGAAGTGGTAGTATGAGGTCTCTCATATGATCAGGTAAATTCATATACCACTTCTAAAGAATCACCCCAATTTTTGCGATAAATCTTAAAACTCATTCAATGTTTCCAGTGTCCCATATTGGGAGGTGCATGTATTTTAATTTTGGAGGTCTCTAGAAGTCCTCAACTGTGCCTCCCAATAATACTGAGACCTCCAACTAGTTTTGAGGGACTAAAAAATCATGAATATATCATTGATATCATACTGATAGTTAATGAAAAATAACCCAGAAACATACACATAAATGAAAAAGAAATTCTCAACACATATAATATCACAAATAAAGAAAATATATAAATTATATGCTGGAATCCGATTAGGAAAATCCAAAATAACAAATAAAAAGAATATAAAATTATTTTCACCGACCATATTTCTATCAACATACCATACTACATGTTTAGTCTACAATACTCTAGATATTATCAACATCAATCTACCAGTGGTCTCTTACTCTAACCTAAAAGTGGATATAAGAGTTTTATATGCACTAAGTACCCATGTAGGGTATGATTATTTTTATCAATAGGGTATCACCAAGGACCCATAATAAACATATTTATATAAATGTGTGTGTATACAGAATGTTAATAAACAAACAAACATTCTATTTCCGTCATCATGCACTAATTAGGCCACCATACCACTCGACAATGTTGAAACACATATTAGAGCACCAATTTTTAATTTTACCACCATATTTATTAACCACATCTTCTTTATCTCTATTTTGGACCATTAATATTAATTTTCTTCATGAAATTATTCATAATTCACGACCTAAACCTGATGACTCAGGGTAGGGAATTATCCAGGCCTTGACCCACCACCAAAATGAATGGGGAACTCTTATAAATCTATATGTCAACCCAATACCTAACTACATAGGGTATGGAACATTTGTTTTGTCTCATGTAAAATATTACACCAGCCCTCTCATTAGTGTCCCCTAACCAATGACTTCCTATATCAAGGTAATTGATTGAAATCATGTATTATACCATGACAAAGCAGCAAGGGATTTATTCAAACCAATCATAATATAGAAAATTCCATTTATCTCAAGACTCAATACTATATAGAAAGGCTCAACCACATTTCATAAAAATTCTCTCTAAAGAAAAGGATGGAATAAGGATCCACACTCTCACATCATGAAATGTTTCCAAAGACAACCATCTTAGACACAAGAACTCAGGGACAAAAACCTCCACAAAAACTCTCTAGGATGTGCCATGGTGATGGTCACATTAATCATAATCCCAAATCCAAATCAAGTATCATCTCAACCATTATGGAATCCACCATGAACACCATACCCATATTCATATTTTATCATTAATAGCATACATAACTTGTGACTCATTGATGAAAACATTGTCTCTAGTCCAATCCTGATCCAGACCTTAAGGCCTGATCCAACATAAAATAACCCTCATCATTCAAGGTCCCTATCACCAAGAATAATCCTAATCCATCACCTTATAAATGACATATTTTCCAACAGTCATGGTCTTATTTACATAAATAAAGGCTTTGAAATACCAATTCTTTATACAAAATAAACCCCCAACCCTCACCTAGGTATCATCACATATACCTTAAGGAATTTTCTCCAGCCCATAGCATATGGTAATCCACATTCTATCTCACTAACCAATTCCCACTGGACATATTATACTAAAATATATTACCAATTCACTCATTCAGAATTCGGGGAAAGGACCTAGTCACTAACATGATGCACAACCATCTCGCCTGTCATCTCTAGAAACAAAATCCACCCCTAACTTTATATTATCCCATTGAACCTGATCTATGTTTTTCTATGCCACCAATCACAACATGATACCTACACAAGGATTCACAATAGGAAAACTAGAAACCAATCCCATTGGATACATACACTTTGGGAGATCATGTTTCACTAAAGTGTTGATGATTATTTATTCCAAGAATATGTTCCCCAATATAATCCCACTTATTCTACATAGGGGAGTAATGGTCCCCAAACCATGTTTTAGAACCCCTGAAATCATGCAAAAATGCACAATAATAAATATATATTCATTATAAATTTCTTCATTGGGGAAGTAGACCTCAATACTTATGTTAACCCATCACCGAGCTCCATCATGTCTTTTAAAAACCCTCTAATCATAGTTCACACATCCCAAAATCTATATTTGATCAATATATATATATATACATAATTATAAATTGGTATAATTAAACATTAATATTATTTACATAATAATACATTACTAAACATCCATTGGTCTTCATTCTCTGGCCAAAACCTCAATCATTTTGATGGGGACCACTCTCAACACACCATAGAACCTAACCTATATGAAATTCCCAAACAGTATAACACAATTAACAATGAAATTAATTTAATATATCAAAATTAATAATCATTAAGATAAAAATTATAATAAGTTAAATAATAAATTGTGTGGATAAATCCCATTATAGTGTACTATATCAATAGAACATGTAATATGTAGTGTTCTTCCAAAATTACAACATGGTTCTGAGAAATTTCGATGAATCCATTAATGAAATTCATCAAAAAATGACTAGAAAAAAGGCCACAAAATAATGGAGGAGAATAGAAAGAACAAAAAATATTGTATTATCACTTAATATAATAAAACCCTACAAAAAAGGGATTATGGGGGGAGGATAGGAGGAGGAAATACCACAATAGACTATCCGGTGTAGTATTTTTAACAATGAAATGTTAGGGGTGAAAATCCTCCATTACAGGTCTACCACAAATTTATATAAATAGCACCCTATATAATTCATTGTGTAACCAAAAGATTCATTTCACAAATCAAACGAGGTATAATGATAACCCAATTTACCAAATATACTCACAGAGTGAACTATAATACATATTGTTTGCAACTGTGTGAGAATTTAAATATAATTTAATTTATTTTTTGTTTATAGGATAATTTTTGATTCTTTGTTTAAGAAGATAATTATGAGAGTTGGGGAATCTCAGATAAGTGATTTTGGAATTTTATTATAGGACACCAAAACTCACTGAGAGGGGAAGGGTGAATCGAACTGCTAAATTTTTCCTTAAAATAAATGAAAATTATCCTCATAATATTGGGAACTCCTGAATTATATAGATGTGAACAGATAAATCACTTACCACTAATAAGAAGAGAGAGTAAACTCAACAAATTAGTTTTACATGGTTCACAACTAAGTTCTAGTGAAAAGAGAATACGTCAAATATGTGTAATTTATACCAGAATAAACTATGATTAACAATATTTTGTACATTAAAATTGATTAAAAATGGTAAATCCATGCCAGTAATAGTTCATCTACAAATATTAGGGTCTGGTCACTCCTTACCCAAGGCACAGTGCCTCATCTCCAATCTCACTCAATAGTCCAGTAATGAATCTTCCACATTTAATATTCATTTTATAGTGACCCAAACATTTAATACATAGATATTATATTGAAATAGATCATTTATCATTATAGAATCTATCTATCTATGCCATAATCATATAGGATTAGGGACATCGAAAACATGGGAACATAAATAACAAGTTTCTAATTTCTATATTGACTTTAAATTATTTCAACAGTGGTATAAATATTCATTTAAATAAAACACATGATACCTTTATTCATAATATGGTGAAAGTAAGCATTAGAATAATATGAGGACAGATGGTCTGTAAGGGCATGTAGAGGAGATATTAATTGTCACATAAACAGAACATGAGCATAAGGGTATAAGAACATGGTAATATATTTTCAAAACTAAACCCTACATATAACATACAACAATCATAAATCAAGGAATAAATCATTGTATTCAATAAGTCATTAATCATAAGTAAATGAATGAATATGACCCATGATAGAATAATATTGGCATAATATATAGAATTTTGGAATATACATAATGATAGAAAAAAATTTCCTTAGTAGTAAATAATCTTTTCCAAGTATATATAAGTGTAATGAGTTATCTTCTAAAACAATCATATTAGTAAAGGTTCACTCCCAAGACTATGTAGAAAAATTCCCTTACTAAGTTGGATTCACTCTCCATTTTATTCTGATTTATCTCATGAGAAATCAATATTTACCAAATTTATTGGAGGGAGATATATGTACCAACCATCCAATAATTAAAATAAAAAATTTGTGTTCCAAAATATCAAATGGAATCCATCATATAATAACCAAGGGAATGATATTTGTTTCATAAAAATTTCATCATAGTTGTACCCATGGATAATAGATGGATTTCATAAAAATTTCATCAAATCATAACCCATGTTAAAAAAATGGGTTTCATAAAAATTAATACATCATAATAGGAAAGCCTCTGGGTAATTAATATATATTTTATCCTTGGATTATATACTACATGAATCATAAATATAATCAAAGGATTTCATAAATGATTTAAATTTATTTTTAAATATCAATTGGAAAAATTCAAAAAGAAAAAAACATTACCATTTTAAAATCACATATCATTCTAAATCATAGAAACTTATAAATGAAAAAATAATATTTGAAAATGAAATTTTATAATTTTAAAGGATTATTTGATGAATTTTATAATCATGATTGATCGAAAATCCACTCACAGTCCTTAAATTATAAAAACATTTCATTTTTTTTTGAAATTCAACAATGTACTTCATTTGGAAAACAACAAAAATATTAATTTCCAACTATTTTCTTAAAATTAAAAAAACTGTAAAAATGTGATTAAAAAATTATTTGAGAATGATAATATATTTATTTCTTCCTACAACATGTTTATGGAATACAAATATATCCCATAAAATAAATAAATGAAGAAAATAACAAATAATAATGAGATTGTGAAATAAAACTCTATACATTGGTAAATTTTCAATCAAAATACCTATGAAAGAAGGAAACATATGTGGATAGGTAATCACAAAATATTCCCTAAAATAATAATAGAATAAATTTAATGGATGTATCAACACCACAAAAAATAAATAAGTTTTATATAAGACATAAGTCTTACATAAGAAAAAGTGAAATGAAAATCCCCTATTGTATGTATGGTTTCCTTCATAAACGATGAGTCCTAATTTATAATAAATATATATTTATTATACATATATATATATATCAATGAACTAGAATCATATATATCCTATAATATATTATATAATTTTATCATATTATCACATATTTGTTATTAATTTTTTATTAGAATCATTGTTTTAGGTGATATCTAGATCATTTTTCATGTATATTTTGGTTTTTTTTAGTTTAAAGACATGTAATTTGATCATGAAAAAATATTATATAAAATTTTAATTATTATATTAATATTATATATATTCCATATATAATTTTTTTGGATACATTCATAAATATTATATATAGGAAAATGAATTTGTAAAGACACATAAATTACTTGTAAATGTTTTTCTTAAATACATGGGATTTTTAAGAGTCTGCAAAAATTGACGACGCTTGATTTAGAGGCCCGGTGTGACTAGAATCAATTTCTGAAATTTTGTTCGGGTATGTTCAGTAAACGTACGAGGTGGTTTTTATAACTTTTGATCTGGTACTCGGAACTGAATATTGAGGGCAACGTTGAACTCACAATGCCATTTTTCACTTAAGAAGACTTTCACCTCGACAGTCGACCATCATGAATAATATTTAGTTTTTGGATTTTTCTAATAAAATAATAAAATAATGTACAAGACATTATTTTATTTTTAGCTGTCATGTGTTTTGTGTGTTGGTGAAAACCTCCCCTTTGGAGTTGGTGGTGGGACTGCCACACCCTAAACTCCCATTAAAGGTTATGGTGGTGGGGCTCAACCGAGCATAACCTCTCATGGGAGGATAATTGATGTGGGGCCCACCCGATCTGCATAACCTCCCTATTAATGATAGGGGTGGGAACCACCTGACCCCTATTGATGGTGGAGGATGAAACCTCTCCACTCTCCCTCGATAATGAAGGAGACCCTCTTAACCTCCCTCTGTAATTAATTGCGCCAACCATTGTGTATTATAAAGTATATCCTCATGTAATCCTCCAAATTAATGAGACAACACTTGTGCATTTAATTTGGTGGAGCCGGGTTTTTAATTCTCCTTTTTGAATTGGTGCCCCAATGTAATATTATACGACAATGTAATATTATTTCGTTGGAATTTCACTTTTGGTGGAATTGAGAGGTGAATGTGAGAAAAGTGAACTCAACGAAGAAAGCGAAGAACACCAGATTTCTTCTTCAACTTCTTTCCTCGAATCCTACCGATGTGGAGTGCCTTCAGTAGCAGACACAACTCGAGATTTGGAGATCATGGTGGACGTGACGAATGACATATTATTTTGTATTCTTCCCATGACTTCAACTGTCAACGAACGAAAAACATCAACTATTATGGTATGGGGTTATTGTATGTTGATTCTTTCCTTTTCTTCTTCTTATCAACGAAGGAAAATTGATACAAAGTGTTGATTTTTAATTGTGTAGCTTCATTTTGATGATCCAAATTATATCATCTCTAAATGCAGAGGGTGTGGGATAACCTAATATTTCCCGAATCCCTCCTCCATTTGTTCATATTTATTCTTCGGTATAGCGATGAGGAGATGGAAATGAAGGAGGCAATGATGTAGGCCACGCTCCCACAACCTCCATGAATCGCACTGCCCCCGGGTGCACCTATACTTCTGGCCGAACACCTCCACGCCACGCGCTGGCCTACATGCGTGCCACCTTGCCCTGTGTTGCCTGCCCGCATGCTACCTATCTGTGTTCCCCGTGTGCTACTCGTCTCCGTCGGGGCCCTATTCAGTGCCCCCGCACAGCCGGCATGTGCAACCCGCGGGCTGCCCGGCTCCACCGACGGCCTACAAGACTCTCATGCACCCTACCTAGCACCCCCATACCTTGTCCAGCACCCCCATAGCTTGCCTGGCATCCAGCTGGCCTACCCGCACCCTGCGCGGCCTACCCACTGGCCTCCATGCTACCGATATCCTGAGTCACGCCCCTCACGGCGCTGGCCTAAAAGGCCCCCGACATTCAGGTAGAGTCTCCTGCATGGTGGCATCTTGGCCGAACCGCCCTTGCAGTCTGTTGGGCCGGGCCCAGCGGACCAGGCCTATCTTAGCCGGATGAACCACCAAATGGGCTAGGTCACACCTATTCAGTTTTTCTGGGATGACCCAGACTTGGTCGGCCCAGACCGGGATGTGCTGAGTCAGTCTGACCAGGTCAGACCAGAACCGGTCCCACTAAGCCCCTTTTCTTACGTTGGCCATGTCTGTGGCATCAGACGCCCATTTAACGAGTCGTCAGTGCCGCTGGAAATCTCTATGAAGGAAGGTTCTTTTGAGTAAACCCCACTGGAGTTCCATGTATAGTTGAGATATGATTGGGATGGTTTGTAAACGAATCTAACCGGGCCCCGAGACTAAAAGTCTAATAACCCACAAATCGGGTGTCTGATTGACACACCGTCTATTGCATTGAGACCCCTATGACGTGGAAGTCCATTGAGAGACTTCTACGTGAGACTTCGTGACACTTGGAGTATCTACCAGTAGCTCGTGAGGAGGATCCATCCAGTGACGAGCAGATAGAGTACGGAGACCTAGTAGCTGGCTGAGACCTGATGACTGCTTGACCAATTCTATTCTGAGTGACTCGACCAGCCTAGTGGGGACCGCGTTTGTGTGACGCGGCAGTCCTATGGCAGAGGAGTGCCTCTGTGTGAGCGCGGAAGACCTGCGGTACTGGACAGGAGAAGTACCTTTGCAGGATATTAGGGGGAGCACTTCTATGTGATGCGGCAGACCCACAGTGGGGAGCGCCTCTATGTGACGCAGTAGACCCACGGTACTCGGTAGGAGGAGTGCCTCAACTGTCCATGGATAGTGGGAAGCATCTCGGTGTGACACGGAAGGCCCACTATAATCGATATAGTAGGAGTACGCCACCAGCCATGGTTTCGATAATAAAAATCATGGTTTGAGATGAATCTTAAACTTTTGTGTTTCCTCGTGATTGAGATGGGTTATTTTATAACATAGTTATATGTATGTGCATATACCTATGCAATGGTTATTTGTTGTTTTCTGCCTTTGTGGTTTACCCTTGTTGGCTTTCATGAGACCTTGAAGGTATCAGGGTCCTTACTGAGTATCATTATACTCACCCTTGCACAGGCTATGCCCGCACCTCATTGTGTTGGATGTAGATGATGTACAATGCTGAAAAAGGCCAAGAGTGCCAGTACTGGATGACACCCGGAGGTGGACCTTACGAAGAGTTGGCACACCGAGGAGTCTGGTGGACGTGGAGTGCGGAGGTGGCCATCTATACCTACCCATCAGGTAGGAACCCGGAAGGATGATCCATGAATAGGGTTTTATCTTTCAGTTGTTTGTCCATTTTTCAGTTTAACATGTACTTTACAGGTGGGCTTGTATTTCGGGCCCATTTTTACTTTCCACCACAGTTTTTGTATACAACTTTTACTTAGTGTTTTGTTTCTAGTTGTTTACCCTGATGTGTTTATGTATAGTTACGAAGTCAATGCCTTCCCAGTTTAGGGATATATGTCTTTGGTAATAGTCGCTAGCCCCTAGCCTATTGAAGGTGGGATTGGGGTAGTTACAACATGGGCCCCGGGGGATGGGTCGTTTCAAATTGATATTAGATGTGTCGGATCTACTGCAGAACATATGACTCTGATATTTATTTTCAATGAAGCAATAGTGTTTAGGAAACGAAGTGTGGGTTTCAGTTCAGGGAGTCGAGTGTTGGTGCGGGTGGGGACGTATCCATACAACAAGACCCTGACTTCTAAATTCTGACTTAGTTCATGAAAACACTGATTGCGTGTGTGATTTCCTTTGTGGATTCTTTATGCCAGCTCAACCATGTCAGCTCACCAGGTTTAATATTTTGACTGTTTCGCATCTGTTTCTTTATAGATGCCTCCCCGAAGATGACCATTTAGATCCCTGACAGTTGTATGCACTAACATCCCACCAACCGACGATGACTCGATGTAGGGACCTTAATCAGTGGAGGCACAAATGATACTACTTTACATTGGGCCACTGATGCCACCATCCCTAGCAGCAGATGAGGCACACCTCTTGAGCTATTTGCACGAGTTCCAGCACCAGAGGCCACCCAAATTTAGGGGAGAGATGTACCCACATGCAGTTGATGATTGTCTGGAGGTTGTGGTGAGAGTTTTCAGGCTGGTAGGGACACTAGCAGACTTTATGGTGATCCTTGCTGCCAGCCTCCGTCAGGAACCAGCAGGCAGATGGTGGAGCATGATCCTCCATGTTAATTATGATGAGAAACTTCTTTGGGCAGTCTTCAAGAGCCTGTTCCGGGCAGAGTTTGTTCCAGCCACCCTTCGAGGGGTGCAGATACATGAGCTAATTCATCTACAGCAGGGTACCATATCGGTGGTGCAATACTCAACGAGGTTCACCAAACTTTTTTGATGCTCCACTGATATGGAATGAGACCAGTTCATAATGGCTCGAACCTTCGAGTAGTTACTCAAGAAAGAAATCAGATCTTCAGTTATCACACATAGCATCAAAACTCAAGCGGGGGTGTTAGAGAGAGTTATCATAGTGGAGAGTTTCCTTGCTAAGCAGTCTCTTGTAGCGAGACCCACCACTAGCTGATATGCTGCGGAGTCTCCTGCAGCTAGCTGTAGACAGATGTCATAGAAGTCCATGAGGAACATACCTACATGTGGTTGACCTCATGACTCACGATCGGTTGTGGGGGGCACACAATGTAAAGACACATATGCCGGTATAAGGCAGTGTTACTCATGTGGCGAGCTTGGTCACATGGCTCATGACTGTCTGACCCGCTGCTCTGATGATCAGTAGACAATTGAGGTACCTCTCAGGCAGAGGTAGATATTCGATTGAGGTAGTCCTCTGGGCTCAGGTGGACGTGGCAGAGGATATGTTCGAGTAGCTGGAAGTGGATGACGTTACGTTGTGCTACTGCCACTACCACTAGGAAGCCCACCCCGACCGCAAGGAGTAGGTGGACATGGTAGAGCTCAGCATTAGGTAGCTGAAGGATACTACCATGGTGCTTCAAAGATGATACTATGTATGATCTGTTTCTATTCCACTTTAGCTGTCGTTCTTATAGATATTGGTGTCAGTCCCCCTTTCATTGACACTGCCCTCGTTCGAAGCTTGGTGATTCTGATGGAGCTTTTGGCTCGATCCTTACAGGTAGAGACTCCTATGGGTGATGATTCAAAGATTACGCACTGGTGTTGGTAGTGCGAGCATACTCTAGGAGGCTATAGGTTTGGCTGGGATTTCCCCGTAGTGGCGTTGAGGCCTTACGAGGTCATCTTTGGTATGGACTGGTTATCTATTGTACATAATTAGATTGACTGTATTAGGCACAACGTTTGGTGTGTCCACACGGATGGGACAAGGTTTACCTTCACCGGTGAGAAGGGAACCATTGTAGCATAGAACGGACTTACTTTGAGGAGGGTTCACCCGTTCACTCACCATTTGGCTTTCCATACCCTCAGAGCAATTGATGTGGAGAGTCTGACTTATCCTGTAGTGGTGGACTAGTACATGGATGTTTTACCTGATGATGTTCCAGGACTACCTCCTCACAGAGAGGTGGACTTCTACATTTACCTATACCCCGGGACGACAACGATATCTAAAATAACATATCAGATGGCACCTGCTGAGCTCGCGAGCTGCGGGTACAACTTAAGGGCTTGTAGGCAAAGGGGTTCATCCGGCCTACTGTTTCTCCCTGGGGAACCCCGATTCTGTTCGCCAAGAAGGCAGATGGGAGCATGAGGCTTTATGTCTACTACCATTATCAGAACCATGTGACTGTGACGAACAACTACCCACTCCCGAGGATTGAAGACCTCTTTGATCAGCTAAAGGGAGCTCAATGGTTCTTGAAGATAGACCTTAGATCAGGCTATCACCAGCTCAGAGTTCGGGTGTGCCCGGATGAAGGAGCGAGCTTTGATCGCATATGGTTCTTGGCAGCAGAGACAACATGAGAATAACTATACTACCCATGACCTAGAGTTAGAAGCAGTGGTCTTCACCTTGATGATGTGGCAGCACTATCTTATGGGAGAAGGGTTTACAGTCTACTCTGACCACAATATACTAATCTATATCTTCTCTCAGAAGGTCCTAAACATGAGTCAACTGCGTTGGATTGAGTTCCTCCGGGATTATGAATTTGAGATAGCCTATACTCCTAGAAAGGGGAACGTTGTTGAAAATGCACTCAGCAAGTGGACTAGTATTCAACTACTAGGTGAGGCGATAGAGCAGCTGCTTGCCTTACAGATATCCATTGTGGATAGGGATGGAGGATCATTCCTATAGTCACTTACGGTCACTCCCCCACTCCTTCAGTGAGTCAGTGAATTAGAACATGGGAATATTGACTACGAGTCATGATGTTCCAAGATATCCACAGGGCAAGCACCTGATGGATTCTCTAAATTTGGGGAGCACATCATTATCTTTAGAGGACGTACTATGGTTCCAGTGGCACTTCATGGAGAAGTGTTGAGGGAGCTCCACACTTCCCCTTTAGCGGTACATTCAAGAGTGGTGAAGTTGTACTAGTAACTTCATCAATAGCACTAGTATCCAGGTTGAAGAAGGATGTAGCAGAGTTTTTCTCTTGTTGCCTCACTTGTCAACAAGTGAAGGCAAAGCACCAGGTACCAGAATGCGTGGTTCATCCATTAGAGGTCCTGGTGTGGAAGTGGGATGGGATCTCCATGGACTTTTTGATGGGTATTCTACGTACAGTTAGGGGTCACGCTTTGATTTGGGTGATCGTTGACAAACTCACCATTTCAGCCCACTTCTTACCGATCTAAGAGAAGGGCTCAGTAGAGAGTATGTGATGCCTCTACGTGCATGAGATTGTATGGAAACATGGAGTACCTTCACCTATTATCTCTGACCATGATTCCTGATTTACTTCATAGTTATGGAAGGGGATGCATGGAGCTTTTGCGACACATATTCGCTTGAGCACCGCCATCCATCCTCAGACGGATGGACAGACCGATTGGACCATCCATACCCTCGATTACATGCTTCGAGGTTGTGTCATCGACATTGGTCATAGATTGGTGGATCACATAATTTTGGTAGAGTTTGCCTTCAACAACAGTTATCAAACCACCATAGGGATGGCACCTTTCAAGGCACTATACGGGCGACCTTGCAGAACACCATTATGTTTGACAGACCCTAGGGAGTCAGCACTAGTGGGACCAGAGATGGTATGAGCTACCACCGAGAAGGTGAAGATCATCCAGGAGTGGATGAGGACTACACATAGTAGACAGAAGTCATATACTGACAAGAGACGGAGACCTCTAGAGTTTGAGGATGGCGACCACATCTTCCTACGGCTCTCACCTCGATGATGTCTACGAAGATTTGGCCAAGGGGAAAGTTATCTTCTAGGTTTATCGAACCTTTAATGGTCCTCAACAAAGTAGGTGAGGTGGCTTATTGCCTAGCTCTTCCACCTCAGTTGCACCAGGTGCACGGCATCTACCACGTATCTCAGCTGAGGAGATATGTGCACGACCCTTCTCACATCATCGACCAAGGGGAGTTGGACATCGATGATGGGGAGACATTCACAGAGGTTCTAGTGAAGAGTGAGGATCAACAGGAGTGGGTCCTATGTGGACATTCGATACCTCTGGTGCACATTCATTGGCAGCACGGGAACCTCTAGTAGAGCACATGGGGGCGGGAGGCTCAGATTGAAGCTCAGTATCCCCATTAATTCCCTTAGTGTGAGTTGTAACTTACAGGGACATAAAGCCATACGGTGGGGAGAATCTAAAGACCTATAAATTCCATGGATTTTTTTTCTTAAATACATGGGATATTTCTGAGTTAGAAAAAATTGATGGTTCTTGATTTCGAGACCTGGTGTGCCCAGAATGAATTTCTGAAGTTTTTTTCAGGTACATTCAGTAAACATACGAGCAGGTTTTTATAACTTTTGAGCCAGTGCTCAGAACTGAAATCTGAGGGCACCGTTGAACTCGCAACACCATTTTTCCCTTAATAAGACTTTCACCTCGACGACAGATGATCAGGAGTAAAAGTTATTTTTTGGATTTTTCTAAAAAAATAATAAAATAAAGTACAACACTTTAATTTATTTTTAAGCCTCCATGTGTTGAGTGTGTTTGTTAAAACTTTTACTTGGATTTGGTGGTGGGACCACCACACCCTAACCTCCCATGAGAGGTTATGGTGGTGGGGCCCACCCTAACATAACCTCCCATGGGAGGATAATTGAGGTGGGGACCACCAGAGCCGCATAACCTGACCATTAATTATAGGGCTGGGGACCACCCGACCCCTATTGATGTTGGAGGATGAAACCCCTCCACTCTCTCTCATTAATGAGGGAGAGCCTCTTGACCTCCCTACGGATTTAGTTACACCAACACTTGTGTTTTATTAAGGAAAACCTCATGGAATCCTCCAAATTAATGAGACAAAACTCGTGCATTTAATTTGGTGGAGCCGGGTTTTTAATTATCCTTTTTGAATTGGTATGCCTATGTAATATTAGACAAAAATCTAATATTATTTCGTTGGCATTTATATTTTGGTGGAATTGGGAGGAGCTTGGGAGAAAAGTGCTCCAACGAAGAATGTGAGGAACGCCAGATTTCTTCTTCGACTCCTTTACTTGAATACTATCGACGTGGAGCGCCTTCCACGGCCTACGCAACTCGGGATTTAGAGAGCATGGTGGATGCGACGAAGGCCGAATTCTTTTTTCTTCTTCCTGTGACATCAAACGTAAACAAATGACAAACATCAAATCTTAAGGTAGGGGATTATTGCATGTTGATGCTTATTGTTAATTCCTCTTATCAACGAATGAATATTGATGGAAGGTGTTGATTTTAAATTTTTGAGCTTCATTGTGATGAGCCAAATGATATTATCTCTTAAGGTGTAGGGTGAAGGCCATTCTAACATGGCCCAGCTCCCTCCGCCATTCTTTCGTATTTATTCTTAGGCATAATGACGAGGAGACACTAACAAAGGTGGTAACGTAAAAGGTCATGATACCCGAGACCTCCGCGAATCGCACTGCCCCTGCGGCGCACCGATAATTCCAGACGAACACCACCGCACCGCACCCCGGAATACCCGCGCACCGCCGCACCCCGTTCCCCGTGCCCGCATGCCGCCGTGCTTTACGCGGCCTGCCCGCTCACCGTCACCCACCGCGCTGCCTAACCCCGCACCATTGCGCCCCGTGCCGCCTTCCCACGGGCCCCGCATGCTGCAAGGCTCCACCGGCGCTCTGGCAGGCGCCCCCAAGCAGCCTGCCAGCACAACTCGCGTGCTTCCCGGCTCTGCCGGCGACTTTCCCTTTCCCACCGCGCCATGCGTGACACCCCTGCGCCCTGCCCGGCGCCCCCGCGGCCTGCCCATAATCCAGCTGGCCATCCCGTGCCCCGCGCGACCAATACGCTAGCCTCCCAACTGTTGATCTCTTGACCAGAACCCTTCACGGCACTGTCCAAACCGACCCCGACCTTCGAGCTGAGTCGCCTACATGGCGACATCCGGGTTGAACCGCCCTCGTAGTCCGCTGGGTCGGGCCCAGTGGACCGGGCCTAACATAGCGGGCTGACCTGCCCAACGAGCTGGGTCAAACCCATCGGGTCTATCTAGGTTGACCCATATCGGATCGGCCCATACTGGGTTGGGCCGCGTCGGTCCGACCGGGTCGGACCGGACCCGGGACCACTACCGACGCTTTGCTTACTTTGGCCATATCACTGGAACCGAATGCCCGTTTGACGAGCCATTAGCAGCACTAGTAATTTTGATGAGAGACGGTCCATTTGAGTAAACCCCACTGGAGTTCGGGTTATAGTAGAGATACGGTTGGCTTGGTTCGTACACGAATACAACTGAGCCCCCAGGACTAAAAGGCTAATAACTCACAGACCAGGCATCTGATTAACGCGCCGTCTATTGCATTGAGAACCCTATGAGGTGACAGTGCGTTGAGATACTTTTACGTGAGACTTCATGACACTTAGATTATTGACCAATAGCTTGTGGATTGGATCATTCTGGTGACGAGAAGAATGATTACAGAGACCTAGTTGATGGCTGAGACCTGACGACTGCTTGACATATTCGACTCGGAGTTACTCGACTAGCCCAATGGGGAGAGCCTCTGTGTGACGCGGTAGAACCATGGAGGAGGTGAGCCTCTATGTGAGTGTGGAAGACCCACGTTACTACACTAGAGGAGTACATCTTTAGGCAATTAGGGTGAGTTCCTCTGTGAGATGCAGTAGACCAACGGTGGGGAGCACCTCTGTGTGACGCAACAAACCCATGGTACTCGACCGGAGGAGTGCTTCAGTAGTCCAAGTTTAGTGGGAAGCGCCTATGTGTGATGTGGAAATTCCACTGTACTAGATAGAGGATGAGTACAACACCAACCATGGTTTTGATAATTAAAATCCCGGTTTGAGGTAAGTCTTCGACTTTTGTGTTTCCACATTATTGATATGGGTTACTTGAATACTTAGGTATATGAATGGGAATATAACTAAGTAGTGGTTATCCATTTTTTCATACTTTTTGGTTTATCCTTGTTGGATTTTTTGAAACCATGAAGGTCTCTAGGTCCCTACTGAGTGTCATTAAACTCACCCCTACATGGGCTCTTCCCGCACATCGTTGTGTTGGATGCGGACGACAGACAACGCTGACGAAGGCCGAGAGCACCAGGACTTAACGGTACCAGGAGGTGGATCTTACGACGAATTAGTGCCTAGAAGAGTCTGACATACATGGAGTTCTGAGGTGGCCATCTGTTCATACCCTTCAGGTAGGAACCCCAGAGGATGATCTAGGAGCTTCTCTTTACCTTTTAGCTATTTGTCCCTTTTTCAGTTGTACTTGTACTTTACAGCTGGGCTTGTATTTCCGACCCCATTTTACTTTCCATCATACTTTTTGTATACAATGTTTTCTTATTGTTTTGTTTCTAGTTGTGTACTCTGATGTGTTTGTTTGAAGTTATAAAGGCAATTCCTTCCTAGTTCAAGGATATGTGCCTTTTTTCCTAGTCTCAGGCCCCTAGCCTTTGGAAAGCAGCCTTTGGGTAGTTACAACACGGGCCCGGGGGACGGGTCGTGACAGAATTACACCATTCATGGAAAACGAATGTCATACAAACACATGAACACTATTTTTGTTTATTGACTGATTGAAGAAGATATATGTAAATAATAATTCAAATTTTCAAATTAATTAATATATCATATAAATAATATATATTCATAAGATCTATCCTTCTAACCATTCATGTAAAATAAATACAAATCACAAATCACATCATTTCGTTGTGGTGGTTGTCCATAAGAAAGCACGAGTGACGCTATCATTTTCAAATAGGTTATAATGTTAATAAAGGTAGATATCATTTTATAATTAGAGAAGAATAATTATTTCATAAGTATAATATATATAAATTAAACTCATTATAATTGGAAAAAATAACAAATAGTGAAGAATACTAAATTTTTATGATTTTTGGAGCCATTAAGTCGTACATACACACACACAATACTTTCACATCCCATTTTGAAGAAACGATGGTGGAGAATTAAGGATTAATAGTCATAATAAACTGTTGGAATATTTAGTGTACTAATGATATTATTTTTGAAAAATATAAATTATTTAGAAGATGTAAATGAACACTACAAAATAAAGTGATTATTTAATTCAATTACCTCTTCTTTCAAATGACTACTTTAGATATTATAATAATGTCTCTATCGTTTGTCCTTTAGGGATGTCACCACCTGAATATTTTGAATAATTATATTTAAAATATTATTATCAAGGGGAGGGTTTTTAGATAATGTTCTATGTGATGTAAATAAGTGGGGGAAGAGCTTCCATTTTATAATTGATGGAAACTTTTATAATTTCTTGAAAGATTAAAATGTAATGGTACTATTCTAGAGGAAATTTATTCTAAAGAGAATATAAATTCATGAGGGATGTAATTTTATAACTTATATTGTCCCATCTATCCTTATAATATATTTTTATAAATTTTTTACAACTTAATACAATATTATTTTCAAAAAATATAATTATTATAAATTTTTATATTCTTCATTACATTTTCGTTATAAAAATATATACAATAATATAAATTAAAAAACATTATACCTCGCTAAAATTTCACAAAATCTATGAAATTATAACATGATATTTATTATCTCAAATAATAATTCTTTTAATATTTGTAATATGAATTGTTTCATTATTCCATTAATCGAATAATTACTATGTTACTATTGTGTAAGCATTTCAGGTAAATATTTCCTAAAAATTTAAAATATATTACCATATTAAAGATAAAAATTTGATATTTAGAATTAATATTTATTTACTAACAATTAATTTGGTTAAAACCATTTTAAATATTTTATTGTTATTAAAAACATGAGTGTGACATGTTTGACTTTTCTTGAAATAAAATTTTATTAAAGTCTTATTATCATCCATGTGATAAGAAAATGTTATAAATTAGACCATTATATTATTATGGTAGATATATATCCATCCAATTATAATTATTATTGTGTAAGGAAAAGTTATTATCCATACAACATTATTTTAAGAAAAATTCCAGATTTACCCTTACCGAGTTAATAAAATTGATACAGTAACAATTAAAAATGAACAAAAAAAATATTTACAAAATTGACGCCCACTAATTATAAATATAGAATCCATTTTTCAATATTTATCTCACAAATTTGTATAATTTATTTTATTATTTATCCCATAAAATGAAAAGAAAAATAGATTTACCGAAGAATGCGTAATAAGCTAAAAAATTAACTTATAAATAAAAAATGATTAAGGATTATTAAAATATAATGAATAGGATTATATAAAAAAATTACTTAAATTTATTTGATATAAAATTAAAATCATAAAGGTAACTATTAATATAATTAAAATGATGGTTTTATATAAATCTATATTTTTCACAATTAACGGAATATTTAATATTTTAAAAATAATTCTGAAAAAATCATCATAAGACAATTATGACACGATAAAATCAAAAATGAAGTTGATTTTTTTTCAATGAAATATAATATATTCATAGATATTAACTGAAATATTTTCTAATTAAAATTAATAAATAAATTTTTTGGAGAAAACATATTTTTGATGAACAAAAATTGAGTAATTATATTTTAATAATTTATAAAAACGTTCATATTTTGTATAAAATTAATATTTATTTAATAATTTATTTAATAACATTCATACTCCACAAATTAATGAATAGTTTCTATGTGAACCTTAAATAATAACAATTTAATAGTGTTTAATGGTTCATTTAAGCTCGGTGTCATGTGCAACAGAAGCCATAAAAAAATAATATTTAAAGAAAACTATTTTCAAAAGATTCATGGCTTTACATTATAAAAATTTAATGAATTTAATCCTCACAATTTTACATTCTACAAATTTAATGAATTTAATACTAACAATTTTAACATGTGCTCAGTAATAAAATGTTTCACATTTGAAAAATCCATTATAAAACTGTTTTCATCAATAGTGAAAAAAACCATCCTCTTGAAAAATGATGATTGTTAATACAAAGGTAATTTGGAATAAAAAAAACATTATTTTCAAATAGTAGACCATTATTGGTAGGTGAAAACATTGAAATGGAATTGAAAAATAACACCCATGCACATATATAGATTCATAGAGAACATCAATTGGATTCGGATAATTACAAAAATAATCACAAATAAATGAGAAGTTAAATAACCATAAATTCATCATAATTTAATGTTATATGAAAATGATTTTGTAATAAGGTATTCTTCCTATAGTTAATAAATTAAAATACATTATTATTTTACAACTTATGTAAATGTAGATAAATGATATGTGTAATTTCAGTCATTTACCTATTTGCACCATAATCTCATGTTTTTCACCAAATGATGACTATTCAAAATGAATTTTTTATTGATGGACAAAAATACACTTCAATGAATCATATAATTCCAAAAAAGGATAACAATACACACTGCTTATTTTTATATTTTATCCTAAACCAAAATGGTTAGTATGAGGAAATATAATTCCCAAAATGAACAAATAATCATAATAATTAATATCACATTAAAAAATTTAAAAATAATGCTCATATTTTAAATTAAAACTTCTCATAAATCTTTAAGAATATTTTAAATACTCCAGACCAAGTTCAAAACCCAAAAGTCAATACTATTTTATCTCATATTGTTTTGATAATAAATAAATTTATATATAATCACCATTAGTTACTAATAACACTGTATTCCAAACATTAAATTTCAATGATATCATATTATTTATGATATAATAATTATATCCATAACTAAATATGCTTAAATCTCAAATAATCTTTATAAACTCATTAAAATGATATTTTAAACCCCATTGTTTATCTTAGATCATTCACCATGTATCCTGAATGTGTAATATAATTCTTCTATGATAATACTCTTCATTAATCCTATGGGTCATATATACCTCAATCTAATAAAATTTTTCCCACAATATCATTAGTCACATGAAATTTCCATTACTAAAAAAATACACAATGGGGTTAAAAACATTGATCTCATGATCAACGTCCCAGTTATAAGCACATGACAGTATCTAAAATTATAATGTTAGATTTATATGAATACATATATGATTAAAAAAATACAATTTACCCCTTGATCCTTAAATAGAAACACATAATAGACAATAACATTTCCATTGGAATCATTGGTGTTGTCCTTGTAATGATTAAATATCAAATAATATTTCATTATTCTACAATCCATGGAGAGTGAGGTAGTTTATGCTCAAAATCACATAAAATTTCACAAAATCATGGATAATAATATTTTCATTTTTATTATTCATACAAAATGCAACCTGAAAATCCCAACCTTAGTGTGTAGGTCTTGTGTGACCGAATTATCATCATTGGCTTTAATTGTTCTAATCACATTACTATTTCCTTTATAATTCTTCCTCCAAGGTTATTATGTCTTATTATCCTAGTTAACATCTACATTAGGTAATTTATTAACATTATTCCAATATTCCTTGAATCTATAGAACTGTTGTGTGGGTGGTGCCTTATATAGAGCTTCTTAACTAGTCTTTTAATTAGCTATCATCTTCCTACAAAATTGAATGTCAAATTTTTATGGCCTTCCTTTAGACACATAAAAAAGTTACCTGTCCCCTATAAAATAATTTAATCTATGTCTCCTTCTTCATATAATGCATGATTTAATTCTCAACTTCTTCTCTCCTTTTATTTCAGACTTTCCTTTAATTTTTTTTATCATTTTCTTGTTAAAACAATGATATTGGGGAGTAAATATAATATCTATATCCTTCATAATATCACATTGAACGTTTTATTCATACAAAATGAATTCCATTATGGCTATGACCTTTTAGAGAATTCTTTTAAAAACTAAATAATTGATCAACATTACATCCTCGTTGGATTATAATGTAATAAGAGACCAAAAGTGTTATAAAATATTCACCATAGGTTCCAAAAGAATCAAAATATTTTTTATTTTTCCCAAATAACTCATTCTAAATTTTTTATAGAGTATATGAATAAATTACATGTTGAGAAATAACCACTTAAACCCATCCTGCTCTATGGATCCCAAATGATCAGGTTACCTATTAATCATGATGAGATTTCACCATTGATCTGCTTTACCCTCCAAATGATATATAACTAAAATTACTTTTTCATGTTATAAATACTAGAGAATAGAAAATATCATTTCAATGCCACTAATCCATTTCGTAAACAACTAGTGGATCAAAAGAAAATTTAGAATAAGGTGGTTGTTTTCTTGTGAAGTAATAAATAGAATATTGTTCCATCCTTTGATCATTTGGATTTTTAGTGTGATTTAAATTTGTAGAATATTGTGTGAGAATAGTATAGGTATAGTGACATTGTAAAATTCTAAACATAAACATAACATGGGAATAAGGGTATACGAACATGATCTTATATTTGGAAAACCATAAAATTCATATCAAAAATAAAAAATCAAAATTATGGTATAAATTGTCAAGGTTTTGAAGTCATGAATCCCTAGGTAATCAAAGCACATGAACCATGATAGCATAATACAAGCATAAGTCATGAAATGGTTCCATATACATAAGTATATAAAATTATTTACTCAGTTGTCAGGGCTCTATTCATGTGCCGTCATAGTGGAATATGTTCACTCCAAAAAACATCATAGTAGTCATGGTTCACTGTCAAGACTATCACGATAGACATAGTCCATTACTATATAGGGTTCAGTCTCTAATCTATTCATACTCATCTCTTTAGATATCAATCATTACCAAATGCGTTAGGGGGAGATATAAGTCCCACCAATCAGCTAAATAAAATGTTAAAAATGTGTGCCACGTGATCATAAAGAATTCATCATTTTCCTTACCCATGAGATGTAATGTGTTTTGAATACATTTTTATATATCATAACCCATGGTAAAAAATTGGGTTTCATAAAAATTTGGTCACATCGTAACCCATCCAAAAGAAATGAAAATATTAAACAACAATTCATCATAATCATAAACCATGATGAGATAAAAAATAGATTTTATTCATGTATTATATCACTAATAAAATGTAATTATCATAAACTTATGTCATATTAGATGTAAAATTATTCTGAAAAATAACATTGAATTTTTATTATAGAAATGAATTCCTCATTTTAATATCACTTATCTTTATAAAAAGATAATCTCATATAAATGAAAATGGTTTCTTTGAAAATATACATGTAAACATATAAATAATTATTCAAATCTTTTAGTTATCACAAAGGCGATAAAATATACACATTTTTATATGATAAAAAACATTCCTTAAATATTCTTTATAGAATAGTGTAATGTACCTTCATTAGAAAATGACAAAAAGATTTTATTCATATTTTTTAAAAAAAATTTAAAGAGTCATTTAAAAAATTAAAAAAAATTTGTATATTTTTTAAATAACATATTATTTTTAAAAAAAAACAAGGTTATGAGAGATAAATATTTCAATGTGGATACTTACAAGTAATCAATCTCTAATAATAATGAGGTTGTGAAATAAAACCCTTAAAACTATAGAAAATATTGAATCAAATCACACATTAAATAAAGAAAAATATGTGCATATGTATGCCCAATAATTAATTTGGTAATAACCATAATTTAAATTAATGGGAAATATATACACAAGATAAATGATACATGTTTTATATATGATACATGTCCCACAAATGTAAAACCTAGATGAAAATCTCATACATTAATCCTAGCTTCAATCCTATATGTTGAATAATTCTATATCATAAGTATGTATTAATTATGAACCAATTAAATAACAATAAACTTATATATCATACATTAAATGATTTACTGATATCCATTTTCACCCTTTTTTATTTATTTTTATTACATTCCATGTTTTGGGTAAAATATGCTTTGATTTTCACATATATTTTGGTCTGGAATATTTTTCCTTGTTAATTTTGTCATGATTACCTAATTTATTTAATGATAATAGTTATATAAACATATTTTATATTCATTTCCTAAATATTTGGTTTAATTCCTAAAATTTAGAAGTAGAAAAATAAATTACATTATTTGTGGAGGTGGTAGGTCATACGTACACATAATGGTTTTTATCATTTTGAAATAAATATAATGAAATAACGGAAAATAATAACCTTGAATGAATAATTAATATATCATATATATTATATATAATCATCATATCAATTATTATTACTATGTAATTGAAATAAAAATGAAAAACAAATCTCATCACTTGTAGAGGTGGTTTCCACAGAAACACATAATCGACATCACCATTTGTAAGTCATTTTATGGTAAGAATTAATATGTGATATTATCACTACATAAGTATCATTATTCCATAATTATACTTTATATAATATTAACCCATCATAATAAATATCCGATTATGTAGTGATGAAGAATGAATTGTTTGTCTAAGTGGAGATGGAAAGTTGTATATAAGCATGAGAAATGCTTCATCCTAGCATTTGATGGAAAGATGATGGATAATGCTGGTTTATTAACCATACTAATATTTATGCAGATTAATATTTTTTTGTTATTTAATGAATAATATATCCAATTTAGATGATTTTCAAAATAATTACAGAAAAGAAATGGATTGGTAAAACATCTCATTCACTTATCACAGTCAAATATCTATAGAACTACATCTTTATACGTCTATTTATTAAAATAGTGATGTTATAGTTTCCTCTATACACAATCCTTCAACTTATAGTGCCATATAAGAGGTTTAATCTTCATTGAATAGGTAATCTTGTGATCCTTTCTCTTAATCATGATTTCAATTATTCTTTCTAATGAGTCAATAATTTTTTTTACCATTATATGTTATCTAATACAGAATTATCTAATAAATTATATTCATAATGATATGGTGTATATATATAAATATATTTAATTTTTATTTACACCCTCTATCATTTCCTATATCACCTTTTATTACATGTCACTTTAGTGATACGTTTCTAATGGGTATGAGGAAGTTTTGAATGGATTTCTTATCACAAACTTCTCTCCTACTATGGGCATACCATATTTTCTAAATAATTTTTTAAATTTATTCTATCTTTTAAGAAATATTTTTAAAAAATTATGAATAATTATTCTAAAAAATTAAAATAAAATTAAAATTTGATAATGTTATCAAACATGTCCATAAATCAATTCCATATTTAACTAAAAAATATTAATTATTATAATTGATATATAATAACATAAATTAATATAAATAGGACCTAAGGTCAGGAGACTTCCATACTCTACTCCACTTTTAGGATAATCTTCTCTTATTCCATATTTTATCTATGATTATATTTAAAATTTCCCTATAAATATATTTTCATTTGTCCCAATTTTGGACTACTAAAGACATAAATATATCAAATATGTGTAAATTATTTCATAGATAACTTCATGATTTTTTATCATTGAAATTTTAGGAATTCACCAACTAATCATTTTCATAACTATTGGTTATTCTTTTTAATAAAAATACGAACTAATTTTCTAATGCTGCAATTTTATAATAATAATAATGTTTTATATTTAAAATTTTTAATCCTCTAAGTATATTCAATCTAATTTTATTTTTTACATCACTAATTAACCCTTTCTTTCTCTTTGTTTTATATCATGTTTAGTTTTATAGTATGTTTCTCTTTCATCAGTTGTATATGATTATGATAATTTTATTATGTGATGGGTTAATGAAAAAAAATATATCCATTAAATTCAATCCATAATGTGATATATATTATAATATTAAATATATTATTCTAGAACATGATTCAATATTAGTTTAAAATTTATGATGTGATGATCTATACACAAACATTATGCTTTTACATGATGATATCTCTGTATAGATTTTAATTGAGGGATTTGACCCCAATGTTATTATGATTCACCATTATATATATTCAAAATCATATATCTACATAAAATGATTACTCCATGTATAAAATTATGATCCCTATATTATTAAATTATGGGGATTATTATGTTAACCTATGTATTATATTGATTCAATACTCATTTTCCTTTCCTATTATTACTCTTCGTGTAGGTATTTGAGATCAAAATATACCTGTTGCATTCCATTGGGCAAATAAAAATCTAAGTGGGATATGAAATCAATAAGTAAAATAATGAATAATTAACAACACAATGTTTTTAAAATATATAATATATTGTTTTATTAGCCTAATTTTCTAAAAAAATAATCCCTTTTCATTTTATATTATTTTGCTATTATGTTGTTTTTCATAATAATTTTGAAGTAATGATGTATAAATGATTTTGTTCAATATAGTTGGTATAGAATTTTTTTTATTAATTATAGAGTTAGGATTTTAAAAAATGGAATATTAAAAATATATATATACTATCCCAAACCTTCATGCATATATATTACATCATTTTAGATGAATATTAATTACTTTACACAAACTGATGAGGATCATAAATGTATATTAAATTTTGAAACATCCACACAAAAACAATTAGTCTCTGATTGGGCTACGTCATCCCCCACTATATCCTTCATATATTTCAACCTTATTAGAAAAATTATACATAATACATATCTTCATAACATAGGAGAAGTAAATATAAGAAATGGTGATCTTATGTGATCATTATGGATAAATAAGGGAGATATGAAAGGGTAATATGGACATAAGGGTATAATAACATGATAATAACATGTAAAAAATATACCATGCATATCAATGACCATAACGACGAGTCATGACATAAATATTGTCTATTAAAAAGACATGTATCATAAAGTAATAAATGAACATTTGATATGGGAGAATACCATTGTTATAAGACATATATTTTTGGTATACACATAAGTATAAGAATAAATTAAATAGTAGTCATAGATCATTCCATAAAATATCATATGGGAATGGTTTCACTCCCAAAATAATCATACAAGTAAAGGTTCACTCCCAAGATTATCATAGAGGATAGTCCCTTACTAAAATGGGATCAATCCCAAATCCATTATTTTTTATCTCCTTAGATATTAATATTAACCTTATTCATTAGATTTAGTAATAGGAACCACCCATAACAGAATGAATATAGAACATATGTTTTCCACAGTATCATAAAACGTTAATTATATTTGGAAAATGAAATAAAATGGGTTTTATAACCATTTGATTATAACCTAACATGTAGAATATATTGAGGTTTCATAATTGTTTCACCATTTCCTCAAAACATAACCTCTAGAAAAATAAGTAAGTTTTATAATAATTTTATCTTGGTATAACCCAAGGATGAGAAATTGGTTTAAAATAATTTTATCATGGTTTAAATGGTGGAAGATAAATGTTAATATAAAACATTTAGTCCTCATAAAAAATAACCATAGAGATAAATTACATCAATGGTATCATTTGATCATATCCCTAATTAAGAATATGTAATATTAAATGATGTCATAAAAGTTGAAAAATATTACTTAAAGCCCACATGGAACATTTATTGAGGAAAACTACCTTTAAAATAATAATTATTTTAAAACATATAAAATTTTAAAAATATTTTTATTTCAAAATTACATTGTAATCTGGTCAAGGAAGCATTAAAAATAATTTAAAACATTTAAATTAAAATATTATTCTAATTTTCAAAATAACATTTTTAAAGATGAAAATTAATAAAAGGTATTAGAAATTCATTCCATTGAAATTAATCATTGAACCATATAATATAATATTTAAACTAACGATTTGGTCATGATGGGGGAAAATATTGTTCATGTCATACACATTAAATTAATATTACTTTAACATTCTTGATAAAAACAATTGGGAATATTTATGAAATCAGTATGAATATTATATTGACATTGTTTTAAGTGATACTAGGATAAAATTTTACTGTATAAATAATTTTATTAATTTTAATATGTTTTTTAAAAGATTTTGGAAGGAAATGATTTTCTGACAAAGGAGATAAATAATGTCAGTTTTTCATTTAAAACTTCATTTTAAACTATTAATTACATAAATATTGGAAAAAGTTACGAAACAAGTATTCCCATGAAATAAAAAAAGGAGAAGAAATATAATTAGTTTCTTTATAGATAGATCATAATATTTTATAATTGGTATTATAATCATGAGATATCCTAATAAACTATGATATTGTAACATAAACCCCTTTCCACATTGGAAACATTAAATCATTTTACCGATGAATGAATAAAATTAAATGAAACCTATAAGTTATTGTGAATATATATATTGAATACATAGTAATTCAAATGTGTTGTATATAAACATCATAAAAGAAGATATGTGTATAGCATAAAATATGACACAAATAAGGAAAATTGAGATAAAAAAACCTTATCACATAGGTAACTATTTAACCCTAAACATCGTAAAATATCTAATAAAAAATTTATGTGTAAATAAGAGTAATTTATATTTTAATCATAACATAATAAATAAAAGGTCAGTATATAGATAACATAATATAAAAAGGTTGTTAATATGTAATGTGTCTAACATCAGTAAAAAGGTATATGGAAATCTTGTACTACATCAGTGATCTATCAAATTTCAAGCCCCAATAAATCACACCATAAAATGAAAATTTAATGATCAAAAAAATATTTACATTTATTATATATAATGTCAATGGATTAGTATGTATACCAAAAAAATGAGTTATTAACTTGGTTGTGTCTCTTGGAAAAAAAGTGGGACTAGAAATCACATCTTATAAGTATTGACTTCATTTGTGCATGTTATTTCATACAATAAAATTGATATAAGTATTTTATTTATCTTTTAAAGGACCATTAATATATATATATCATATGTTTTATTATTTAATTATGACCATATATTACAATTTAATTAACAATTCCATGATAACGTCACGTTTCAGGGAATAAATACATTATTTTCCATTTATATTTTTATTTTATTTTTGGTTATCTTTGTAAAACCCTGAAATTTCAAGGAAATTTTTTTCTTAAATTCTTTGGAATTTTACAAGTCATCAATTTCTGATGGCGCCTAATTCTGAGGCCCAATGTGCCCGGAATAAATTTATGAAGTTTTGTTCGTGTACGTTCAGTAAACATACGTGCAGGTTTTTCTGTTTTTTGAACCGGTGCTCGGAATTGAAATCCAAGGACACCAATGAACTCACATCACCAGTATTCGCTTAAGGATATCTCTACCACAGTTGCGTTTTGTCAAGGGAAGTAGTTAATTATTTGGGGTTCTTAATAAATTAAATAATATTTATGTGTTACATAATTTTATATGGATGGTGGTTATTTTCTCCAAACATAAGTTGGAGGTGGGTCCCACCCCCACATAACCTCCCATGGAAGGATACTATGTAGCGGGGCCCTCACATGTATCTAACCCTTCAACTCCACATTAACTCCTTAAACCCCTCCCTTATCTTTTGAACTCCCAAATTATTGTGGAGCCTTTCCACATTCCCTCATGATGCTGCCAACACAGGAATAATTAATTTCTTTATTAATTAATTTGTGGGTGATGAATTCTTTTGAATTTAATTAAAATGAATAGAATCATTAAAAGTGTGGAGGTTATTGTTTTATTTTTTGTTTGGTTGGCATAAGTTTTGTTGGGAGAACTAAGGAGATGAGGAGAATCATTCATCCAACGAGGAACATGAAGAACATGAAGAATGCCCTTTATATACAACGACGAACGATGTTCTCTCCGACGAAGATCGACGGAGATGCTATAGCCCGAGATCGACAACGTGTGACAGGTGAAACATACAACGATGTCTTCAATGTCTTTTTCTGTGAAACTGTCAAGCGAACATTGAAATCCAGGTAGGGTTTTGCACTCGAGTCTGAATTCCTTGATTTTAAGTTCATAATTACCCTTGGATAAAAACAACAACCGCAGATCGACCCACGAACATGCCGATCTGAAGAATGGATGTTGACTGTAGGATGGGTTAGAGATTATGTTGGGAATTGTTTCTAGTTTAATTATATGCTGGATTACTGTTTGAGCCTCTAACGTAGAGGGCACAGGCAAACGAACAAGTCCAGACCCTCTGCCAATTCGTTCTTGATGCGCAGTTTGAGGGGCGACGCGTGAACGGACTGGAAACCATGATTTGAGGTCGTCGCAGTGAAGAAAATGACCCGAGGAGGCCGTAGGGACAAATCAGAGGCAAAACGGACAACCAGAATGACTTCGGTGTCTCGCAGAGTGGTGCGGTGGCATAGGCGATGGGAGGCGGCGGCCGGCACAGGCGACCGGAGGTGACGGCCGTCACAGGCCGACCGCTTGGGGGTAGAGGCACCTCTCACACACCGCCGGTGGAAGGTAACCCTGGCACTGGCCGCGACTACGGAGCAGAACCCGCATCCGCAGGTTCCGGAGAGGACGGGAGGCACCATCTTGAGCCACCGTTATAAGACACCAGGAGGCCTCACCCCCCCCCCCCCCCCCACTCTGCGTGCCCAGCATGAACGCACTTGTCCAGTTGGCCGAGCCGCGGCCTGCCACCGGGCCAGGCCACCTGCCATGTGGGCTGAGCCACCCGCGCATGGGTCGGGCTATAGCCTCTGGGCCGGGCCGCTCCATACCGGGCCGAACCTGGATCTGGGTCGGGGTCGACCCTATTCGGGCCGACCCAGGGTGGGTTGGGCTGGGTCGGACCGGACCCACACCCCCCTCTTCGGACCACATTTGGTTTCTCGCCCATAACAGGAGCTACAGACCTCCGATCGACGCACCGTTAGTTGTGTAGGATTACATGGATAGATAAGGTAGTTTTGTTATATCACACTAATGGTTTCAGAGATGTTTGGGAATGGCTGGGTTGGTTCCAACCTGAAACAAACCAGGCCCTCAGAGTATAAACACTTACAACTCTCAGATCAGGCGTCTGATGAATGCACCGTCTGTGGCGTTGGGTTCTTTATGATGAGACAGAACTGTGGGATACATCATCTTCAAACTTAGTTGTTGTATCAATACATGGAACGAGAAGTAGACCATCCCAGAATCGAGCGTGCTGTGTACGGGAACCCTAGAGCTTGCTGTGACGACTACTGCACTGGAATCCTATGTGGGTTCAAAAGTGAGGACTATTGTACTGGAATCCTAGGTGGGTTTGACAGTGACAAATTCTGTACCGGAATCCTACATGGGTTCGATAGTGATAACTAGTGTACCAGAATCCCCCATGTGTTCGACAGTTATGACCTCTGTTCCTGTATCATTTGTGGGTATGACATAGTAACTAGTCATATATCCTGTGTGGGTCTGACAACTTAGCTAGTCCTATATCATGCATGGTTCTGATAGCATAGATGAATCAATGACTACATCTGGTCATCTGCATCACTTTATGAAAGATGCATACCTTTCTGAGTTGAGTCTAGTCTTTCAATCATTATCATCGATGTGATTGACTTTACTTCTTGTGTGGGCTGGGTAGTGATTAGGCTTGAGTGTTGGAATCGGGATGTGACTGGTAACTTAGGTATATGTATGGGCATATACCTAAGTAGGGTTGGTTGATACTTAGTGATTATATCTTTCTATTTTGGTTTATCCATTGTGGATTCTCGGAGACCTTCGAGGGTCTCAGGGTTCCCTACTGAGTATCGTTATACTCAGCCTTGTACGGGCTATGCCCACACATTGTTTTGTTGGTTATAGAAGACATACATCACTGATCAAGGTAGAGAGTTATAGAGCTATATGGTACCTGAAGGTGGACCACATGAAGAGACATACTCGGAATAGATGGATGGACCTGGGGTGCTGAGGAGGCCATCTGTACTCATCCTTTAGGTGTGATTTCAGGGAGGAAAACTTAGTAGTTTCAGTTTACATTTCATCAGTTTTAATAGATTTACAGTTTTTGTACTTTACTATTGGACTTGTATTTCTGGATCCTTTCCATTCAGCACTTACTTTTGAATACATTTTTACTTATTGTTTACTTTCAGTTGCATATTATGCTTCTTTTGTTCAGGTTGTGTGTGTGTTACAGGTCCAGAGGCAATGCCTCCCCTTTATATAGGGATTATTCCTTTAGTGCTAGTCTCCAGCCCCTGGCCAATGGAAGGTGGGATTGGTGTTGTCTTGGCACATGCCCCATGGACGGGTAGTGAAAAATTGTTATCAAAGGTGATCGGTTCTACCACAAAACATGGACTCTGGTTCTTTTAATGGAAATATAGTTAAGTATTTTGAGTATGGTTATCAATTTAGGGAAACCAGTGTTGGTGAGGTGGCCGACATATCCACACACTAGGACTCGAACTTCTGATCTCCAACTCAGTGCACAGAAATACTTATTGCATGTGTGTTTCCATTGAAAATGTTTTCTTCGTGATTACCTTCTGTCAGCTCACTAGGTATAATTTTTTAATTTTGGAACACCTGTTTCATTTTAGGATTTCCCCATGAAGGAAACCATCTAGGGTTCTGAGTTTCGTACGAGATGGATGCACACCAAGTGATGAGGCCTCGGTGCAGGGCCCCATCATAGTGGAGGCACCCACGGTACCACTACCCGTTGGGCCACCGATACACCAACCCCATCAGTAGAGATTGAACACGGCCTGAGTGCATTGCATGAGTTCCAGCGATAGAGGCCGCCCAGGTTCTGGGTAGAGACGGACCCACAACCAACTAAGGATTGGCTGGAGGCTATCGTGAGAGTCTTCAAATTGGTAGGGACACCATCCAACCTCATTGTGATCCTTGGCGCGAGTCTCTTGCATGCTGAAACAGGCAGATGGAGGAGCCCGATAATCCAAGTTCATGAAGAGGCATCATTACTCCGGACAGACTTCAATTTTCTCTTTCGCTCAGAGTTTTTCCCAGACACCCTTAATGCGATGCAGATTCAGGAGTTAATTCATCTGCAGTAGAGAGGAATTATAGTAGCTTAGTACTGAACGAGGATGACTGACCTCTCATGCTACTCTACAGATATGGTACATGACCCATTCTTGAAGGCCTGGACCTTTGAGCAGGGACTCAGGCATGAGATCAGGGCTTCCGCAATTCCCCTGAGTATCCCATCACATGCGGGGGTGCTGGAGCGAGCCCTTCTAGTGGAGAGAAATCTCTCTAAGTAGTCACTAGTGGCGAGACCCACCATATGGCGACATGTATAGGAGTCTTCTACAGCCAACATTAAACAAATGACACAAAGGTCCAAGCGGACCAAGCCATTTGGTGGGCGACCCTAGAATATATGTTCGGTGGTGTGGGGCACACAAGACAATACCAGCTATACAAGGAGAAGGTGGTGTATGCATGCGGCTTGTAGGCTCGCATGGATCTTCAATGCCTGACCCTCCATGCAGATAAGCAGTAGATAGTAGAGGGACCTCCCAAGAAAAGGTAGAGGTTCGACCATGGTGGTATATAGGGAGTTGGCGGACATGGAAGAGGAACTGGATGAGCAGTGGGTGGTGGATGATGTTTTGAGGCTCTACCACCACCACAACTAGGAGGTCCACCCCGACCATAAGGAGCTGTCAGGCAGAGGTGGGCTCAGTTCTAGGCAGTCAAGGCCTACGACCACGGCGTACCTTAGATGATTCGAGGTACTATATGTGTCTACTCCACCTTTTCTATAATACTCGTAGACACAGGTGCAATTCATTCTTTTATTGTCGTTGTCCTTGTTTGGAGCTATGAGATTCCAATGGATCTGTTGGCTCGATCCTTACAGCTGGAGACTCCTACGGGAGAAGACTCGATGATTACGCACTGGTGACAGTAGTGTGAGCTTACTCTAGGAGGTGAGAACTTCGGCTGAGATATTCTCGTAGCGGCACTGAGGCCTTACGACGTTAACTTAGGTATGGACTTATTATCTACAGTTCATGCTCATATTCAATGTATTAGGGGAATGTGTAGTGTATCCACACGGATGGGATCAGGTTAACCTTCACCAATGAGAAGGGATCCTTTGCAGCACATGATGGACATACGCACCGGAGGGGGTAGCTAATCACACATCAGTTGTCTAGTCTCTTCCCGGGAGAATTTGATTTGTGTAGTTTGATTTTTCCTATTATGGTGGATTAGTGGGTGGATGTTTTAAATGACGATATTCCAGGACTACCTCCTCGTAGAGAGGTAGACATCTTTATTGACCTATACCCTAGGAAAACACCGATATCTACTCCAAAATGATGGAAGGATCCTGCCGTGCTTTGTGAGCATCAGGTACAACTGGAGGACTCATAGGGGAAGGGATTTATCTGACCCAGTGTTTCACCCTTCGAATATCCAATTTTTTTCACCAAGAAGGCGAATGGGAGCTTGCAATTGTGTGTTAACTATCGTCACCTGAATTAGGTGACCATGAAGAACATGTATCCACTTCCAAGGATTGACAACCTCTGTGTTCAGCTCAAGGGTGAATGATGGTTCTCGAAGATAGACCTCAGGTCAGGGTATCACTAGCTCAGAGTTGGAGACTAGGATGTGCTGAAAACATTCTTTAGGTGTCAGTATGGACACTATGAGTTCATTGTTATGCCCTTCGGCATAACCAGTTCTCCAATAGTGTTCATGAGTCTCATGAACAGGATCTTCCAGCCTTACCTCGACCGATTTGTCGTAGATTTCATCGAAGACATATTGATTTACTCGACTACTAAGGAGGTGCATGCCTAACATTTGTAAGTGGTACTGGATACACTCTGTGAGAATCAGCCTTATGGTAATCTTTCGATGTTTCGGTTCCGGATTCGATAGGTTCACTTCTTGTGACACGTCATCTCGGAGGATGGAGTTGCAGTGGATCCAGTGAAGATCGAGGCATTACTTTCTTGGGAGCCACCAAAGAGTGTGATGAAGGTGTGGAGTTTCTTGGGGCTAACTGGGTACTATAGGAGATGTGTGCCATACTTCCCCAGAGTTTCAGCACCATTTTCGACATTGATGAAGAAGGGGAAACCCTTTGTGTGGTCGGATAGACACCATCAGAGCTTTCAGGAGCTTAGGCAGAGGTTGACCAGTGTGCCCATCTTGAAGCTACCGAAGGAGGGCGTAGGCTACGTAGTTTATTGCGACGCATCAGGGACTATACTTAGGGGTTTCATGATACAAGAGCGAGTAGTGATCACGAATGGTTCATGGTAATTGAGACAACAAGAGCTAAACTATGCTACCCATGACCTGAAGTTAGCATTAGTGGGCTTCTCCTTGAAGATGTGGCGGCACTATATGATGGGCGAGTGTTATACAATATACTCTGACCCCCATAGTCTCAGGTACATCTTCTCACATAAGGACCTGAACCTGAAATAGTGAAGACGGATCAAGTTTCTCTAGGACTATGACATCGAGATATTCTATACTCATAGGAAGGGGACCGTTGTAGCAGATACTCTCAGTAGGAGATCAGACATTCAACTGATAAGAGAGGCGACATAGCAGTTGGCCACGTTGTAGATATCTTTTGTGGATAGAGATGGAGAAAATTTTCTTTAGTCTCTCACAGTCACTCCTCTACTTCTTTTGCGAGTCAAAGAGGCATAGCGTGGGGACATTAACTGTGAGATGTGACGTGCTCTAATATCCTAAAGGCATGGAACTGATATGTTTTCAGAAGGTGGGGAGTACATCATCCTCTTCAGATAATGTATCCTGATGCTAGTTGCAATACAAGAGAAGGTGTTGAGGGAGTTCCACACTTCCCATCGAGCAGTACATCCAAGAGTGGCGAACAGGTATCAGGACCTCAGACGATAACACTGGTGGCTGGGAATGAAGAAGGCATCAGCAGAGTTCGTCTTGCGATACCTCACTTGTCAGCAAGTGATGGCAAATCACCATGTACCAGCAGGATGGGTACATCACATAGAGGTTCTAGAGTGGAAGTGGTATGGGATATCCATGGATATCGTGATAGGAATTCCACATACATCCAGAGGCCACGACTATATCTGGGTGATCATTGATTGACTCACCAAGTCGGCCCACATCCTACCGATCAGAGAGAAGCGTTCGGTGGAGAGCGTGGGACACCTCTACATGTAGGAGATTGTGTGTTTATAGAGAGTACCTTCTTTTATTGTCTTATACCATGACACACGCTTTACTTCCCGGCATTGGAAGGGGTTGGATGAGGCTTTTGGGATGCAGCTTTGCTTGAGCACTGCCTTCAATCCTCAAACAGATGGTCAGACTGAGAGAACCATTCAGACTCTCAAGAAAATGCTCCGTACATGTGTCCTCGTCATTGGTCACAGCTGGGAGGATCACATACCCATGGTGTAGTTTGCATACAACAACAACTACTACTCCACCATCCAGATGTCCCCTTAGGAGGAATTGTATGACTGAACATGTAGATCACCTCTGTACTGGACTAAACCAGGGGAGTCAGCATTTGTAGGACCAGAGATTGTGCAGGCTATGATAGTGAAGTTGCAGATCATCCAGGAGTGAATGGAGACTGCACAGAGCAGACAGAACTCCAATGCTGATAGGAGACTGAGATCGCTCGAGTTAGAGTATGGTGACCATGTTTTCCTACAAGTCCCACATCGACGAGGTCTACAATGATTTGTCCGAGGTGGAAAGTTATCTCCACATTTTATTGGGCCTTTACAGGTCATCAGCATAGTAGGTGAGTTGTCTTACCACCTGGCCCTTCCACCTCAGTTGCACCGGGTGCACGACTTCATCCATGTATCTCAGGTGAGGAGATACGTGCACAACCCATCCCATATCATCGACCATGGGAAGATGGATGTCAATGATGGGGGGAATTTCATGGAGGTTCCAGTGGAGATTGATGATTTATAGGAGCGGGTCTTGTGTGGTTGGTCGATTACTCTAGTGCGTGTTCACTAGCAGCACAGGAACCTCCAGGAGAGCACATGGGAGCGGGAGGCTCAGATGCGTGCTCAGTACCCCCATTTATTTTCCTAGTGTGTGTTGTAGCTTTATAAGGATTTAATACCCTAAGATGGTGGTAATGTAAGGACCCAGAAATTTCAATGAAATTTTGTTCTTAAATTTTTTGTAATTTTACGAGTCTGCAGTTTCTGACGATGCCTAATTCTGAGGCCCAATGTACCCGGAATAAATTTCTAACATTTTTTGGGTATGTTCAGTAAACATACGTGCGGCTTTTTATATCTTTTGAACCGGTGCTCAGAATTGAAATATGAGGACACTAATGAACTCACAACATTGGGATTCGCATAAGGAGACCTCTGTCGCAGTTCCGTTTGGTCAAGAGAGAAAGTTAATTTTTTCGGATTCCTAATAAATTAAATAAAATTAATGTGTTATATAATTTTATTTTTAAGGTGATTATTTTCTCCAAAGAGATGTTGGAGGTGGGGCCCACCCCCACATAACCTCCCATGGAAGGATATTATGTGGCAGGGCCCACACGTGCACCTAACCCTTCAACTCCCATTTATCTGCTTAAACACCTCTCCTACCCTTTGAACCACCAAATTATGGTGTAGCCTTTCCAATTTCCCTCATAATGTTCCCAACACAAGATTAATTAATGCATTTTTAATTAATTTGTGGGTGATGAATTCTTTTGAATTTATTTTAAATTCATGGAATCATTAAAAATGTTGAGGCTACTGCATTATTTTTAGTTTAGTTGGCATAAGTTTTGTTTGGAGAACTAAGGAGAGGAGGAGAATCTTTCATCCAATGAGGAACCTGAAGAACATGAAGAACATCCTTTATCTCCAATGAATAACGATGTTCTCTCACACGAAGAATGAGGGAGACGCTCGAGCCCGGGATTAGAAGCATTTGACGAGTGCAACGTACAACGACGTCATCAATGTATCTTTCCATGACACTGTCAAGAAAGCATTTAAATAAATGTAGGGTTTTGAACTCGAGTTTGAAGTAATTTAGTTTAAGTTCCTCTTTTCCCTTGGATAATAACAAAAAATGTGGATCGACCCCCGAACATGTCGATCCACAGAATGGATGTTGACTGCGGGATGGGTTATAGATTAAGATGGGGTTTGTTTCTGGTTCAAATATATGCTGGATTACTATTTGAGCCTCTAACGTGGGGGGAACGAGCTAAAGAACAAGTATGGAACTACCGCCAATTCATTCATAATGTGCAGTTTGATGGGCGACGGTTGAATTGAATGACAACCTTGATTTGAGGTCGTCGTAGTAAATAATAGCAACCGAGGAGGCCATAGGCGTAGACGAGAGGCAAACCGGACTACCTGAACAGCTCCAGTGGCCCACAGAGGAGCACGGTGGCACGGGTTGCCGGCGGCCGACATTGGCTAGCCGTCTTTGGGTAGCGGTGCCCCTTGCGTTCCACCTGCGAAAGGCAGCCGTAGCAGCGGAGAGAAACCTATATCTGTGGGTTCTGGTGAGGAAAAGCGGCGCCAGATGGAGCCGCTATTACAGGACACCAGGGGGATACAACCCCCCACCCTGCATGCCTAGAGCGAACGCGCTCGACCAGCTGGATGAGCCCTGACCGGCCGCCGGGCCGGGCCACCTCACTTGCGGGCCGGGGCGCCTGACGCATGGGCCGGGGTGCCTGCTGCATGGGCCAGCCCACCCTTGTGAGGGATAGGTTGCAGCCGCCAGGCTGGGATGGGCTGCAACCTATTGGGCCGAACCTGGATCTGGTTTGGGTTGACTCGGTTCGGTGCGACCCAGGGCGGGTTGGGCCGGGTCGGACCGGACCCAGACCCCCCTCTTCAGACCACTTTTGGTTTTTCGCCAATATCATGAGCTACAGACCTCCGACCGACGCACCATCAGTTTTGTAGGATTTATTAGATCGAGAAGGTCATTTTGGTACATAACACTCAAGGTTTTGGAGATGTTTGGGTATGTCCGGGTTGGTTCAAACTCGAAACTAACCGATCCCTCATAGCAGAAATGCTTATAACTCTCAGACCGGGCGTCCGATTGATGCACGGTCTGTCACATTGGGTTCTTTATGATGAGATGGAAATATGAGATACCTCAACACATGACTTCATTAATGTATCAATAAATGGATGGAGGAGAAAACCCTCTAGAAATTGAGCATGCTGTGTGTGGGATCCCTAGAGCTGGCTGCGACGACTACTATACCAGAATATTATGTTGGTTAGACAACAAAGACTACTATACTAGAATCCTATTTGTGTTAGATAGTGATTAAATATGTATCAGAATCCTGTGTTTGTTTGATAGTAATGAATATTGTACCTGAATCCTCCATGGGTTCAAGAGTTCTGACCTCTGTTCCAGTATCCTTTGTGGATCTGACAGTGTAGCTGGTCTTGTATCCTGTGTGGGTCCGATAGCTTAGCCGGTCCTATATCATATGGGGGTCCAACAACTTAGATAAATTAGAGACAACATATGATCATCTCCTTCTCTCTACAAAAGATGTATACCTATGTGAGATGAGTCTTCTATTTCAATCATTATCATCGATGTGATTGAATTTACTTCCTGTATGGACTAGGTAGTGATTGGGATTGAGAGTTGGATCCGGGCTGTGACTAGTAACTTAGCTATATGTATAGGAAAATTACTAAGTAGGGTTGGTTGATACTTCATGATAATGTCTTTATACTATGGTTTTTCCTTCGTGGATTATGGGATAACTTCGGGTGTCTCGGGGTCCCCTGCTGAGTATTGTTATACTCACCCCTGCATGGGCTATGCCCGCACATCGTTGTGTTGGTTGCAGATGACAGACAACACTAATATAGGAAATGAGTTGTAGAGCAGGATGGTACCCGGAGGTGGTCCACTTGGTGAGACTTACTTAGAGAGGACAGATATGCATGGGGTACTGAGGAGGACATTTGTACTCACCCTTCAGGTGGGATTCCCGGAGGATGACTCAGTAGTTGTTATTTACGTTTCTTCAGTTGTAATAGATTTACAGTTGTTGTACTTTACAGTTGGGCTTGTATTTCGGGCCCCTTTCCATTCAACACTTACTTTTGTATACAGTTTTACTTAGTGGTTACATTTAGTTGCGTACTTTGTTTCATGTCTTTAGGATGTGTGTGTTACAGGTTAAAAGGCAATACCTTCCCTTTTTATAGGGATTACGCATGTGGTGCTAGTCGCCAGCCCCTGGTCTATGGAAGGCGGGTTTGGGGTAGTCATGACACGAGCCCCGAGGATGGGTCATGACAGTCTCTCTTATATCATGGTTAAATAGTATATAGTGTGTCAAGAATACTATAAATAAAATATATAATGATTATAAATATTTTTATGGAGATCTATAAAATTTATATATAGAAAATTAAGTACAACGATCATGGAGATGGTAGGGCATACACTCAAAGAAATGTTTCTTCTATTTCTCTAAATAAAGGAGATAAATAATGGTAAACAACATATTATCATTAAATAATCATTTTTATATCATATATATCACATATTTTAAGTAAAAAAATAATTCTTAATATCTTTGTTGTGTTTAAATGAATCACATCACTTCATGAGGTGGTCGTTCGATGTACCCATGAATGATGTTATCACATTCCCACAAAATAGAAGGTTAGAAGGACAATGTGACATAAGGATTCAGAAATAATAATAATATAATACGTTTAAAATATAAATAATAAATAAAACATAATATCTAGTCATGAGGTGTGGTAATGGAAAACAAATAACATTTGTTCGTGGGGTGGTAGTCTGTTGTATACAAGATTAATGATTTAGTTACCCATTTGGTGGAAGAGAAGATTAATATATAACATAATCTTAATAGGAAAAAATAATATTATATGGAATATAATTCATTTATTATTTAATCAATTTTTATAAAAATTAATGAGGTGGGGGAATAAATAAAATATAATTCTCAGTTTGGGGTGTCACCTCTTCTTCAGATAGCTTCTTTTGGTTAGCACAAAAAAGAATCATATGTTTCATTTATGAACAAATTTTGAATACTAGTATCGAAGAATGAAATTCAAGAAGTTATTTGGAATGGGAGTTTCTAAATATATTATTTTTCGTAAAATGAATATAAAAGGACATGGGGTGTCCTTTTATATGTTAGGTGTGTGGCGCACTTGTAATTCATGAAAATGAAATTTTTTAATCAATTGTTTAAAGAAAATAGTAAAAAAGTAGGTCTTATTGAAGAAATAATTTTTAAGGTAATAATATGGCTATAAAAGTGGTGTTTTAATAGTTTGGTTTCATTTTAAACTCTTATATTTGTAGTTTAACACCCAACAAACACATTTATACCTTATCCATGAAAAATAGTTTTTATTATTTTATAATTTTCATTATGGGAAATAATTAATTTGACCTTATTAGGTAATAAAAATTACTATTACTGAAAATATAAATCAAATTAGCCAAATTCTTCTCACACAAGTGGCAAAATATAATTTAAATTAATCTTGTTGTAATGATGAGAAATCGGTTTTCCAAATAAAAATTGTAAATAATTCTAAAAACTGTTCATATTGACATGTAATATAAAATTGATTAAAATTACATAAATTTCACAAATAGATATATTGTTAATCCAATATTTATATTAAAACCTTCTTAAAATTATATTAAAATTTAAAAAATTATAAAAATAAATGACAATTCTTAATAAAAACTATTTTTATCCAGTATTTGCTGAATAATTTTTATTCTGAGAAAAATTTCAAAATATCAACCAAACATAATTTTTAAATGATGATTTCAAAAAAAGACATTATTCTAAAATATATTTATAAAATTTTCAATAATTATTTTTAAAATCTATTTTTAAAATGTGAGATTTTTTTTAAGAAAATATAGGTTTCATGAATAAAATTGGATTTATATTTTCCTACTTTATAAAAAACACATAATATGAATTTTAAAATATTAGTTGAATATAAAATATATAAAATTAATTATAACCATTCCTCATAATTTATTTATTTTATTTATTGATGTAAAACACATTTTTTCACATAGAAATATATTTTTAGAATAATTTTTCTATCATTTTTAAATAGTTTATATTTTAATTTCTAATTAATGGGTCACCAAATAATTGAATATATATTCATTTGTAAACCATATAATTTCATAATTGAATAAATCATTTTCATACCCTCTATTCCAATAGCTAGGTGATTACAATCATATTAAATAAATAATATTTTAGTATTATGCCACATTTTTTTAATATCATTGATGCGTGGAGCATACGAAACACGCCATTTTTATATAACAAAAGGTAAAATCATTATTGCATGTAGAGAAAGTAAAAATCAATGATTAATGTAAAAAAATAAAAATAAAAAATAAATTTATTTAAAATAATATTTCACATAATCTTGGGGATTTACATTCTAAATCCCTTAAATAAAATGTGTCCCTATTGTTGCAATTTTTTTTGATAGAAAAGTGTTTCATAATTTTAAATACATTTTTGTGAAACCCTAATAATAAAATAGGTTAGTAAATATTCCTCATGAATATAGAAATATAGATGGGTTAAGATCATCTATAATAATTCATTATAGGTTTTAAAATAGGAGGGCAATTGTGGGAATAGAAAACATAGAGAATTTAGTGAAAATGACACCCAAATAATAATGGAGAGTGATAAAGAACATAGGTAAGAGAATGTAAATGACTACTAAGATAGAAACCAAATGGGTGTAAAAATATTATGGATATCATAAATGATTTTGGTAACAGGACAATAAAATTTTTCAATATCCATTTAGTAATGTTAGGGAATTTGTATGAGAAGATATACCAACTCTATTTTATTCTATTTCATAACCAAAATATCTTAATTTTTTTATTGAATGATAAAATTCCTTTTAATATCTCACTCTAATATATGTATTTTCCTTATATGATGAATTATATATATATATAAGAATTATAATTCAGTCCTTCTATCTATAGTTATTATTAAAAAAATTTATCACAATTTTTTCATAATATTCATTTGGTTGACTAATACATTAATCTATAAAACCATTTACAAATATCAATATAAAATTTTCCAATTATTTGTAACCTTTTTAGACTTATAAATTTTTTATTTTTTTAATAAGGTAACTAAATATCTGAGAACCACATAGCATAAATCCTCCAAAAACATGAAATATCTCTTAATGGTCATATTACAAATATTTGAATTCCTTAGAAAAATATTCTATTAAATCATGGTTACTATAAGAAATATCCTAAAAAATAAATGAAAACATATGAGCTTTCCCATTCATTAAATTAAACTAAATTTTGTTAAATATATTTTATAAAATGAATAATTTTTAAGATATATCAATGAAAATATACAACCCTTTTCCCACAACTCATTAATCAGTTAAAAGGACCTCATTATTATATAATTTACTTTATACTTACCAATCATATCTATTTAAAAACTTAATTTTATTATCAACATCATGAAAATATTAATGGTTATGTTCCCTTAATAACATTATTAACCTAAAATAACACCTTTCTAATTAATCAACTTTATAGTTCATCAGCACCGATTAATATATTCTTGGAAATTCATAATGAAAAACTTACAATGAATTGTCTATATATGTTTTCTAATTCATATAACATAATTATGGAAATCCAAATCAAAATCACATTAATCATCCCAATTCCTTATCATACCATTATCTAGGCTTCATCATCTCACTCCTTAATACATATTTTATACAATATGAAATATGAATCAGGTCATAACATTTATTATCCTCAATTTAATAGTGTTTATCACGATTAAAATAACTAATAATATTAGGACAGGCCAAAACTTTTGTTTTCCATTTATAACCACCTAATCAGTATTTGTACAACCATTATTCCTAAAAACATTTAATTATCTTCATGATCTTTCCCCTTGGAAATATATTAGTATAATTACCATAATTTTCACTATTTAAACATTAAATTGTTGACAATACTTCGGGAGACCATTATTCTCAGCCATTGTGTTTTTTTTAAATTTTCACTGTATTTATATGATTTGTGTAATTTTTTCCAACTAAATACTTATTAACAATATCTTGAGACATCCACATGGGTGATTATTCCATCATTCTCAACATATAGGAAACTGATACTTCACTACCCTGTGTCCTCTATGACCTGATCTCTTTAAAAACTCTATAGATATCTTCTTTTGTGAGTCCAAGAGTTGATTAAGGTGTATGATGATTATAATATATCAAGATAACTGATTACGAATAATCATACTATCCTTCACTCTAGTTCTATTCCCATTTGGTTTCTCATCAACACATTGTCTATCACATTCAACATTTATCCAGTTCTATTTGGTTCCCACCAATGACTAAAACCCAAAATCATACTTTCAACAATAATATTCATATTATGGTACCAAATAATGAATAAAAATCACTTATAAGATTTCTATCTTATTACACGATATTTTATGTCTATGAATCCCTAGGTTTTTCATTGGTAATTCATCTTTATTATTTAAACCAATCATAAAGGTTCATAAAGTGTCTTTTCAATTTCCAATGTGCATTCCTCAAGAGTGTCAAACCATGTTTATAACAAGGCCCATTTTCATGAACCATGAGATGATCCATTCCAACTCAATACTCCCATGTAAGAGTTATTAACTCAAGGTACATCTGTTCTAAAGAAACAAAAATTTATATTAACCAGATAGGGTTTTGATTTATTAAAAACCACTGGCTCTATCCTTAAATAAAATTTCAGGGGAAATTCTTGCACTTTAACTAATCCTTAGACATAAGCATAGAGTAAACCCTATACGTATCCTAATAAATATGAAAATCAATTTAACTTAATTTTTCTCATCCTATTTTTCATGTGGTAACTAAAACTATAAAATAAAAAAAAACTATAACACCCCAAGATTTTCATATATAGATATTATATGTTTTTAAATGAATACTCATTACATTTCATATTTACACACTTAATGTTATTAAATATATAGTTCTATTGGAAACATGGATACATAATAATAAGTCCATAAATGAGCTGTGTCATCTCCCACCCTTTCCTTCATAACTATCACCCTTATTATATATATCATAATTAATACATTTATTCAAAACCTTGGGAAATAGACATAAGAATGTGTGACCTCAGATGCTTAGTAATTTTAAACTAGGGAGATATATAAGCATTACATGTATATAAGTGTATTACATCATGAAAATAACTTGTGAAATCCATTACGTAAATATCAAAGAACATAATAATGAGTCATGATATTAATATTTACCATTAAGAAGTTATTATTCATAATGTAATTAAAGAAGATGATATCTAAAATAATAATTTTTACATAAGATAAAGAAACTTGGTCATCACATAATCATTGAAAATATTTTACTTTTTAGTCAGTTTTTTATAGAAAAAATATCATAGTACAATTTGTTGGCACCCAAAATAAACATACTAGTCAATGTTCACTCCCTATAGTATCATAGTGGAAAGATTCTCTTGCTGAACATGCATTAGAAACCATTATAGTCTTATTTATCTCATGATATATAAATCATTACCCAATGGTTTGGAGGGAGATATATGTCCAACCTATCACATAATAGATGTCAGAATAATTTGATCCATTATATATTTAAAAATTGTTTATATTATAAGCCAATAAATGAAATAGGGTTCATAAACCTTTCATTTGAATATAACGTGTGGATGATAAATAGGTTTCATAATCATTTCATCATTTCATAAAATCATAACCCATGTAAAAATAAGTGGTTTTCATAACCATTTTATCACAGTATAACCAACGGAAGAAAAATACTTTTCTAATATATTTTTTCATGATATAACCTATGAAAGAGAATCTGTTTCATTATTATCCTTTCATCATGAACAAAAACTATCTAGAGAAAGAATTAAAATGATATACACGGATCATATCTTGAATAATGTATACGAAACAACAAAAGAAGTCATATTAGAAAGAAAATTATATTAAAAGACTAATTTGAACATTTATTGAGGAAAATATCCTTTCCACGTTGAATAACACTTTTTGGAACAAATTTTCTATTTTCAGAATTCATTACTATAAAACAATCCTTAAAAACAAATTATGGAATCAGAAAAATCATCAAAAATAATTCCTAAGGAAAATATCATTTCTATTTTAGAAATCAATTATTAAACATAAAAATTCATCATAAATATTTGAAAATATTTTATTTTCAAATAATATTTGAATCATATAAATTATTATTTAAAAAATTATTATGAATATGGAAAATATTATTCAAGTTATACATGAAAAAACAATTATTCCTTTCATATATTAAATTAAATCCAAATGAGCATTATTTATAATGGGAACTGAAGATCCCCTTAAAAAAAATTTTAAAAATTAAAACATGGGTAAAAATTACTTTAATAAATCATTTAAATGTTATTTAATACATTATTGAAAATATTTTTATGGGAAATTGATTTTAGAATGAAAATAACTTCCGACTAAAGATTGAAATAATGTTTTATTTTCTTTGAAAACATCTTTTTAAACTATTTAGAATATATTTTGTGTTAAATGAAAGGAAAAAATGTATTCTCATTAAAAAATATAATAAAATACATGAGTTTATTGAGATATAGATATTGAAATTTCATCATTTGAAGCGTAGTTATGCAAAATCCCAATAAATAATAATATTTTTGCATAAAACACTTACTAAATTAGTAATATTGAATTTTAAGACATGTGAATGAAAAAAAATTAAATTAAAATTTCATGAGAATAAATATATTAAAGGAATTACATCTCAAATGGTTCATATATACATCCATTAAAAGAAAATAGGTTTATAATGCAACATATATCTCAAAGAAGGAAAATTGAGACAAAATCCCTTACCATCTTGGTAAATGTTCATCCATAAACACCATGAAATAGAGACCCTAAAATGTATATTTAATATAAATATAATCACTAGGGGAAAACTTATAGTGAACCATGATTAATATACATGTATATTACATTATTTTAGATGAATATTTAGTGCATTAAAAAAATACACACCCAATGACCATAATAGTTTGTGTCTTTTGAAACATTGAATCAAAAGATCCTATCCGATTAGAAGATATTCAACATCTCTTTTAAATATTTAGACCTTTATTAGTTCTACCTAAAAAATTTCTTCATAAACTAGGGAAATAAATCATAAGAAAAGAGTTGATTTCATGTGCTCAGTAAGGCAAAATTATGGAAATGCTTAATAATAACATGCACAATAGGGTATAGAACATGTGCATAATATTTGATGACCATACCATTCATATTAGAGATCATAATAAATAATAGCAGTTCTAAAGTCAGGAATATCAATTATATAAAGAAGAGAATCCTTGAAATAAAAACATTGGAAGTAAACAAGGAATTGTGTAAAACACATATACATATAAAAACCCTCAATCAAGGAGGCATACAAAGGAATTTGTAACATGTTATGACTAGGTTAATAACCTGTGTACCTATTCCATGCATTGGATTCCCTACTGTGTACCCTCTCATTTCGAGCAAGGTATGTCCTCCCATTTACACTCTTGTTTGGGGATTGGGGTGCCCTCTGGATTTCCATATTCTTTCGTGCCTGTAATTTCCTCCCATCCACCCTTCTATTTCAGGCTTGGGATGTCCTCCCATTCACCCTCTTATTTCGAGCGTGGGATTCACTTATGTATACCCTCTTATTTTGGGATTCGGATGCCCTCCCCTATAACATTGTATCATAAAAAATATTTTTCATTCCCAATCCATTTGAGGTAGATATAGGTCCAATCTATCTCATAATGAAATAAAAAATACATGTTCTAAAAAATAATAAACAATAATATCAAAACCCATGAATTGAAATTGGTATCATTAACATTTCACCACATCATATCCTATGAAAAAGATAGGTTTTATAATCACTTAATTGATATATATCTTGAGAAAAGAAGCAGTTTTCAAAAGTATTCAAATTGTGTAAGTGAAACAGGTGTCTTTAGAATCATTCCACCAAAACATAAACCACTTAAACTAGAATATGAATAGATCCTTTAAAGAATTTCTATGAAATTTATGAGTAACCTCAATAGATGTCACCATGGATGGAGAATAATTTGGAAATATCAATCAAAATTTTCTCTTGGGAAATGTTTCATTTTTTATTTGAAATAGATTTTTAATATAAAAAACCATTTTAAAATCACTTTCCAAAAAAACATTGAAAAAATATAAAGAATTATTGAAATCCTCTTTATCCCCTTTTTCCTAAAAAACAAAAGAATATTCAAAGTATTTTAAAAGATTTTTTTTGAAAAAAAATTTGAATTACTTAAAAGAATGTTTCAAAATTCCTTGAAAACCATTTACATATAATACTATGAAAACATATAAATAAATAGTGAATTTTTTTAATCCATTTCTTTGAACATAAATTTTTAAACTTATAATAATTTATTTAAAACAACATGAACACCATTTCATTAGAAATTCATTTAAACCTTACAAATAAATATTGAAATCGTTTATAAATCGATTTTAAATGAAAAAAAAAAGAAAAAATCATGAACTCTTTAAAAAAATTCACAGAAAATATTTTTAAAATTTAAAATGAATTCTTGAAAATTTTTTGAAACCCATTTTGAAAAATTGTGATAGATAATTCACAAAATTCTAAAAACCTTCTTCATTGAAAATAGATTTGAAAACATATAACGGATTATTTGAAAACATTAAAAAATTATTAAATTAATTTTTCCTTCAAAATTATCTTCAATGAAAATTTGAATACTTTTTTTGAAAACTGTTTTGAAAGAACTATTTTAGTAATAAAAAAATATTTTCTACCGATGAGTGAGATACTGTCATATTTTTATTAAAAATATTTTATGAATTATCCTAAGTACCAAAGAGTTAAAAAAGGTAATAATACATGGATATATATTGAAAAAATATAGGAAAAGTCATCTAATGAGTTTTTCTAAGATATTGATCATAATATATCATTACAAAAGAATAATCATTATTAACCATCATAAGTGATGAGATTATTTTGATAATATCTTATCACATGGTAACCTAGAATCATACTAACCATGTAACATAATAAAATTAAATAAAGCTCAAAATATCATTAAAATAAATAGATTGATTATATAATAGTTTAAAGGCTGCATATAAACCTCACATACAAATATAGGTGAATAACATGTATTGTGTCTTAAATAAAAAAAAATTGAGAAAAAAAACAACAAAAAATATGCGGTAAATTTTGAAACATAAAAAACAAAAAAAGTGGAATTGTTAAATGGATATAAAAATATGCATAAATTTAATAATACTATTCACATAATTCATTTATGTGAATAATACACACCACTCAAAAAGAATGTTTGGTTAATAAAGCATTTATCTCATGAAAATGAAAAGTGAGATGAAATTCCATTATGTAATTAATTTTGACGTACTCAATAAATAATCCTATATAAAAAACAAAAATATATTATACATACTTTCTTGATCCATATTTTTATATATAATTTCATATATGTATTGATTATGACATTATATTACACACCTTATTATCAATTTCATGTTCAGATTATTCATCACATAATATTTGATTTGATTTTCACTTGTGTATTATTTTGTTACATCATTGGTTCATATACATATTATGTAACATCCCAAGTAATTAATGAATAATAGATATTTTTATATATGCCTATTAATTAATTAGATAGTGTTTTAGAGGCTTAAAATGAAAACAAATCCAATCTTAAGCATGAAATACACTAATATTTTTAAAAGATTGTTTTACTACCTTTTTATGGAAAACAATTTTTAAATCTATCTTTTGACAATTTTATAAGCTATGTTTGTCAAAATAAACTTATTATTTATGATTGGGACATCAAAATTTACTTTGTGTTAATTTTTGGTATTTTTCTGATAAATTTCATTTTTTTAATGAATAGTGTAAAATGTTGTATTTTAATTCAAAACCTCTTTTTAATATAATTTATTTATATGATTAGATTATCTTTTTAATTGGTTTTAAAGTGAAATTAGAATATATTTTTACCATTTAATCCAATGGCGGTAATTCGAATCAATTCACTTTGAAATTGGACTTAAACTAGTGTCAATCATTTGATACTTATTGTCTCATAAAAACAGGTTATTTGTCATGACAGCTGGAATTAGTTATTAAATTAATTAATGTGACTTATATGATTTTAATTTTGTAAAATATACATCATTTTTGAATTAAGAATATCAAATATATCTTAGGGTGAAGTTTTGGTATTTTTCTGGAAAACTTCAATTTTTGATGAATAGTGAAACCACTAAGTGGTAGTTAAAGAAACTGATTGTTCGTTTAAATGAAACATTGTCACTTATGTGATTTAATTTTCAAAAATCCGATATACATGGTTGTCATTAAGAAGTAAAATTTGGTTCAATGGGATTAAAATAATTTTTTGGTGAATAGTAACTTTTATGTTTTTAATCGCGATTAGAGGTAATTAGTGTAGTTTAAGGTAAAAATAATGTTTTAATAAAATGAGATGAGCTTGACACATGTCCTACCCTAATTGGATGTGTCATGGCCAAATCAGAAAATCCATGGGTTAACTTGGGGACCCCATGGAGAGACTCTCGTTGGGAAATGACATAAATAACTTTTTATTAAATGTTAAAGTAAACATGACACAAATATGAAATGTTTTACTAAATCTATTTTTACATGAGTATATACAAGTCATGTTTTTTACTATAAATATTAATTAGAAAGATAAAAATATTTCCTACATCATTATATTTTTTTATAATTTTTAGACATTAAATATATTAAATTATTTATGACATAATGATGATGCAGCAATTACCTCATTAATAAAGGATTTAAATAAAATGGAAAGATAATGTCAAATCTATGACCTAAACATGTACAAAACCTATTTTATGGGTGTATTTCGAACCATTATAACCTTATAATCTAATTATATCAATATGGGTCCTCTTAAATCCGAATACCATTTTAAAATAAAGTGACTTTCCTTTACCTTCCAAGAGTGCCCCTCCTCTCCTCTTATAAAAGGTCCCCACCTCTACCACCATACCCACACTCCCAAAGCCTTTGGCTCGGCCAACCTCTTCCCATTTTGTATCTACACTTCCCTCTATTACTCCTTGAAGCCTCCCTTTGTGCATAAGTCTTCCCAAGGAAGCCTTTGAGCTCTAACCAAAGGTAGATACCCGATTTTAATGTAATGTCTTCACTTGAGTCCTTGTGTTTTATTTTGCTTCTCCAACCCCCTAAACTCTTTTTATTCATTTCTTTTGAAACAACTACAGTATCATAAATATACTAGAATGTTTTTATAAGAAGTATTCGATCTACACTTACACACACCTACATCTAATGGTTAAGGAACATATTCTTTCCGTGGATGGCGAATTTTGGCCTCCCGAAACGATGATTGTTCAACATTATTTTAACACCTTCAAAGGTGGCCATTAAGATGAAACTATATTTTTATATGATTTATAATATGTTTATGTTTTCCTTAAGATTCTGCATTTTTCATTTTGGTCATACCTTTATGGTTTCCATTATGGGTAAACGTAATATATTCATTTAAGGAAGTGTGGACTACCGCCCCCTCGAAATGATGTGATTCGTTAATGCCATATGTGGGACGTGTAAGGGATGGATTTAAAGATATTATATATGATGTTATACTGGATTTATAATATTCCTCTATATCATTATTATTCCATTCCATAAAAATATGAAATATAAATGAATGTAGCGTTAATGTGTACGTACGGCTTACCGTCTCCATGAACGGTGCATTTCATTTCTTATCCCCAAATGTAATGTACTATTATAAGTACATGTATATAATGGATATATATGATGAATGATACATCTAAATGATGAATATAATTCTGGAATTAAAATATACATACCTCTCATTTAGTTTTAATACCATTAATATGACAAAGAAATGAAAGTAGTGTTCATGCGTATGTACGGCTTACCATCTCCATGAACGGTGCATTTCATTTCTCACCTCTAAATTATTATTTAATATTATAAATACATTTATATGTTGGATATATATGATATATTTGATATCTAAATCAGGAATATCATTCTGGATATAAATAACCTTTTGCCACATGAACAAATGTAATTGTAAGAAGTCCACTTTCGACTTAAGAACCAAATATCAACAAAACAATCATTATTAACATAAATGGTAACATAATGTTTATAACATGGAAATAAGAGATATAAAAGGTATAATGATCTTGAAAAAGGTTCTTAAGAAAATATAAATTAACTCGTGTTTATTATCCAGGACGTTAAAGAATGATCGAGTCAAGTCGGACCCGAGGTAAGGGACTTCATCTCAATCTCCTTTCATTGAGACATATTTCATTTTATAAACAACTTTCTTTTATACGGTGTATAAACCCCTTTGACTTTTACTTTTATACAAAATGAATCTTTTTCTACGAAGTGTTTTACTAAATGAAAAAAAGGAATGTTTCTTTTAACATACGCGGTGACAATGACCTTTTCCACTACTGCGAGTATTATTTGATCTTTGGCTTCCTGAACAAGTCGTAATGTTTTTTCTAAAATGAAATAAATACCATATACTCCTTCATGTATTTTGGTATTGAAAATGGTTTTTTATAATGGATTTGTTATGACGATATATTTAAGTGATATATTGTGATCAAAGTGTGGAAATGTTTTCTTTCCATTATATTTGTTTTATATCTTATGATTTTTATAATGGTACTTGGACATTTGATGGGTGGTTACATGATAAACCATCTGACGGGTGGTGCCATGAATACCAGGATGGGTGGTTACATTATAACCTCCAATGCATTTGGTATGGAATTTGGCTGTATGGCTATTCCATTATGTATGTATGGAAGTTGGCCGTATGGCTATTCCATTAAGTGATATGTGTGGAAGTCGACCATATGGTTATTCCACTTAAGTATGTTTATGTCCCCAGTTACCTTTATATGTTATGTGTTCATTATATGGTTTTTATGGTAATCCTTTGGTTACAAAAATGTAAGTAATGATATTTTATTCAGTGAAGAGTTTTTACTAATTCATGAAGGTGAAGGTATTACTTTGATAAAGTTATACATGGTTTACTTGATGTTTGAAAAACTAACAGTTTTCATTCTTTGTGTATCCCTTACTGGGCTTTTTATGCTCACCCCAAGTTTTTTTGAAATGTTTTTCACAGGACTTAATGTGGAATAGGGTCAAGGATGGGATCAAGGGAAAGTCATGCTATATAAAACATGGAACTAGACATGTTTCTTTTTAAGAGTTTTTATTTTATGGAATCTTAGTAGAAGTTTCTACTTTGTAATCTTTTGAGATGTAATAGTTATATCCTAATTCTCTAAAACTCTACACCTGAAAATATCCTCAATGTGAATTATTCATTTAATTCAATATTAAGTAATGTTTAAGGCTGGGGCCTTATATATTACATGTTATAAATAGTGTAAAACATGACATAAATATTATATATATTCAGTATATTTTATTTATAATAATATATATAATATAGAAGTGTGAAATGGAATACACCATTCATGGAGATGGTAATTCGTACGTACACATGAATGTTGTTACCATTTTTTTATTATCATATTGAAAATAAAAATGTAGATAAATATATATATATATATATATATATATATATTATTATCTTGTTTTCCTTATTATATCATATATATCATATAATATCACTAAATCCATCTTTAATACATTTTATGTAGTGTGTGAGTGAATCACATCGCTTGGGGGGGGGTCCACACATTATGAATGAAAATTAACAAATTTACAGTAAATGGAAGATAAATATGTATGTTTTATAAATGAAATAAATAATATTAAATACATAATAAATATAATATATGATGTATATATAAACATATTTTCCATCAAAATTGCAACCGAGAGAGGTGGTAAAGGAAAAATAAATATTCATCTTTTTGTGAGGCGGAATTTCACCAAACACATAAATAAATTGTTTCTTACCCACTAGATGGATGTTTGTGGAAGTGTAGGTCTAACACTTTAAATAAATAAATACAAGTATATTTAATTGAGTTCTTTTCTTATACAATCATGTAATAATGATATTGGAGGGGTGAATGAATGAAAATAAAAGAATGAAGATTGAGACAAGATATTGCCACTTAATTGGGTAACTCCTTTTAGAAGGTTTATGAATGAAATATGGACATAAAATGGGTTACTTACAAGTGGATGGGTCATTTTCCCCCATAATATTTAATTTTAGTTCCTAATTATGCTTAATTGGACATTAATTGATGTGAATAATTTTAATAACATTTACTAATCTTTTTGGTGAAAATTTAACATGATCTAATAGTAATATAAATATTATACTAATATAAATTCTCAATTCCTATATATTAAAAGTAAATTAATATTAGTGGAAAATTAATATTATTTCTAATCCCATATATTGGAATAAATAATGGGATTTTAATGTAGAAAAATGTACAGTTATTTGTTACTTTTTTATATTCAATTTCAAAGTGAAATTGATTATATTGACCTATATTTTATCCATATATATATAATTTATCTAATGTATCCTTAATAAAATTCAAAATATAATTTTAAAATAATAAATATTCAAAATAAAAGGATGTTATTAACTAAAATTTGGTTTTTTCACTACTCATCAAAAAATGAATTTTCCTAGAAATATCCAAAAATTTCACCCTTAGATAATTTGAGAATTATAAATTAAAAAAAATTATTTTTTATTATCAAAATCAATTTTTCTGTCTAAAATAAATTTTTTTGTTCTTCACATAAGAACATGAAAAGTGGTTCATTTGAGAAAAATGTATTTTTAAACATATACATACATTACAATAAAATTATATTATTCATTGTCAATATTTTATATTTATAAAAAAAATTATAAAAATAGTTTAAAATTATTTATTACTATTAATATTACTATGTTTTAATGGATATGTTAGGAATAACATGTTTTAATAATTTTAATTATAAAATGATGTTTTGTACAAATTAGGCATTACATATGAAGTACACAAACACGGTGTTCTGTGTAGAACATGGAATGTTGGTTTCACATATAGCAGAATCCAAGTTAGTGTTTCATGTAGTTCAAAACATGTTGGTTCCATGTGAAAGAATAATTTATATTAGTTTTTAAATATATATATATATATATATATATATAACTATTTCTAGTGTCAGGTTAGATGAAAAATTACAACAATAAAAAATAATTTGAAAATATATATTTCACAAAATCATATTGTGTTACATTCTACCCCCATAAAATTAATTTCTCCCTCCAAAATTGTTTGGGTTAATAACAGTTTCACACTAGAGGGTCCATTCAACAGAAACTCACATCATAAAAATTAAAACTATTAATTATTTTAAAAAAGGTATGTTGGAAACATATTAGTTTCCCAAAGTAACATATAACTAGGTTTCCACATAGGTGAACATAGGTGGGATGTCAAAACATGGACACAGAAGAAAAATATGATAATCAGGTTTTGCTGAAGATTGATAATGGAAATGGATCAAAAGAAGTGGGTGATCACAGAACAATAAATATATGATGATCTAACGGACCATCTAATTTATCAGAAATAAAGGTGATATGATAAATCTATTTAAAAGTATTTTTTATTAGATTTAAGGAATTACTTTCATTTCCAGTAACCTAAGTGAACATAGTTACTTGATTTTTTCCTTTTCATATTTATAATCTCTCCCTCCTATATTTCCTTGATAAATTCTCAAATCATCTCTTATTATGTGGAATGATGGTGAGTTATCAATTCTGAAAAAACAAACATATCATGAGATCGATAAATAGAATTTTATGTCATTAGATATTCCTTAACTTGACATATTTGCTAAATTGTTCACACAAGTTATTTGACAGGTATAGATCCTCATATTAAACATATCTGTTTACTTTCCCTTACATAATTAATTGTTTAACATAATATTTCCAAAATGGTAAAACTTATAACTTTCCAAAAATTTCAAATCCAAAAAATTTAAGAATATGGTTATAAACCCTCAAAATAATGATCCCCCATAAACCACAATTTAACTATAGTTTTTCACATTCCAAATAAATGAATACCCTTGTCATATATTCTCTTGCCACATGGTAATGACCTGAATTAATATAAATCCTTTTTAAAAACATGCATGATTCATATTTCAAATATTAATGGATATATTCTTTAAATACAAGAATTTATAATCATACATGATTACATAGACCACATTATCAACCAATCAACAATAATATCTGGGGTAAGAAGTACCATCAAATTCAACTATTTATATCCAATATTTCTCTTATCCAAAAAGAATTATCTTAACCTTTAGAACATAATAAGGGTTATCTTTCACTTAATCTTGTGTTTACCATTGATATCACATTTTCATAAAATCACTTTTCTAGTCCATTATAAATATTCAACAATTTCTTAAAAATCATTAGAGAAAAACATAAACTGAATAATCCTTACATAATTCACCATTAATAATTCTTGGATCCAAATCAATAAATACTTCAATACTTCCACATTAATAGTTGTCATGGAATAGGTACCTACTTCAAATAGAAGTAAATTAGTATGTCTTTCAATTGAGTTGGTTAATGCTAGTGTTCTCAATAGAAGAGACATTGAACTCCATGAAAATTCTTCACTCCATAAAATTTTTTCCCATGGAGATAACATCTTCCCCTCTATTTTAGTTATTCCTCTAGGTTATTTTTCCCTTATTCATGACATATATGAATCCAAGTATTCATTCCTCTACACTCCTTATCATTTGATCATTTATAAAAGTCCATCTTATTTTTATATTATGTATTAGGAATATCAACAATATTCACATTATTAATCATATATCATAGTACTAATTTGGTATAATCACAATATCATTCTCCCTATCCATTATCCAATTTAGTCGCTCATAATTTCCTGATTTTACATCAGGCTTAATGTTAATCCAGTTATTTATAGTTTATTCCATTAACATACACCATAAATTATGGTGTGAGAGACACATATCAAAGAAGAAAAGCACATAATCCTGTAAAATAACTTATAGGATGTCTAAGTCATGACACCTACATTTTAATCGATGAAACCTTATGTTTATGATAGGATAATCATAATAAAATTATATTCAAGTCCTTCATAATAATTCATGATGAGTTTTTGAATTCCCAAAGCATAACCCCCAGAAGTGTCTAACTAGCTATGTAGCATCACTCGTTGTCATGTACCATATTACCCCAAGTCAAACCAGAATCATTTTTTCAATGTTTTTCCTCCTAGTTACAATTATTCTGGATCTAAATCCAATTTTTGTATACATATATGGTTTTATTTCAATGAAAACCACTCACTCCACCCTTTAACAAAATTCATGGGAATTTTCCTAATCGTTAACAAATCCTTATACTTATCCTTAGTGATATAACTAGAAATATACGTTGAAATATATAAAGGGATCTCACTAAAGATATATCATCATCGTTTCCAAAGGCTGACTTAAATATTTTTCTGATACGACCTATAATGATCCCAGATTATCACTGATGGATATTAAATAATTTAATATGAATATTCTGTATAATACAAAAGTACATGTCTGATGAACATAATAATTCAATGTCTATCAATACATTGAAAAAAAATCACCAATCCAAGTGAAATATCTTATTGATCTCCCAAAGAGATATATACCTTTATAATTCCTACTTAAAAACATTATTCTTACACATAGAAAAGGGATCATAAGAAAGGTGTGAGATGAGATGATCAGTAATTGTGAATGAAAGAAATGTTTAATCAAAACAAGAACAAAATGGAATTGAACTTTTGTATAACAATTGCAGATCATACCATACATATTGGAGATTACAATATATATTGGATGGTTTTATGGCATGAATCACATAGAAATAATTAACAGCTTAATGAAAGAATAAAATCTGAATAAAACATGGAATTTTTGAAAAAAATAAGCATATAAAAACCCTATGTCATAGAATCCTGCTAAGTATTTTATAACATTATTGGTTTCAGTTAATAACTATAATACCTACATAGGGATTGGGATTCCCTCCCGTGTACCCTATTATTTTCGGATTGGTATGTACTCCCATTTACCCTCTTTTTTGAGGAATGTGGTGTCCTCACATTTAATCTATTGTTAGGGGCTTGGGATTTACTCATGTGTAACCCCTTGTTTTGGTCTTTGGATGACCTCCCATATACCCTCTTGTTTCAGGCATGGTATGATATCATGTATACACTCTTGTTTTGGGCACGGTATTCCGTCCCATATACCCTTTGATCTCATAAATCATTTATCATTACATAATGAATTATATGTAGATATTGCTCACACTGATTTTATATTAAAATCATACAATAAGAGTCCCCAAAATAATAAAAAAATCATATCATAACCCATGAAATGAAAGTGGTATCATTCAAATTTCATCACATCATAAACTATGAAGAGAGATAGGTTTCACAATCACTTTCTGAAAGCATAACCCATGAAACGAAGTTGGATTCAAAATCATTCAACCTATGGAAGTGAAATAAGTATCTTAATAATTATTACATAAAAACATAAATCATTCATAAAAAATATTATTGTAACCATTATATCATTTTCCATATAGTTATGAGTAACATAAAAAGATATATTCATAGATGGAAAATAATTTCGAAATAGCCTTCAGAACATTTTCTTGCATAAATTATCCATTCTCCATTGAAAATGGATTTTTAAAATATAAAACCATTGGAAAATTGTTTTCATACATAATAACATGAAATATTATATAGAATACTTGAGATCATTGGGAAAAAAATTTCCTGAATACTTATGACATAAACTTCAATGATTTTAAAAACCATTTTTTAAAAATAAATTGAAAACATTGAAATATTTCAAGGATGTGTTTAAAAAACACTTTCATTAAGTTTACTACTAAAACATAAAAATAAATATTGAAATGTTTTTGAAACCATTTCTTTTAAAATTACATTGAAACCCAATAAAAAATCATGGAATATTTTTGAAATAATTTAATTGAAAATAATTTTAATACTTATAAAGAAATAATAAAATGCTTAAAAAATATTTTGACATGAAATGTTATGAAATAAAATTGAAAAAAAATTTAAAAACATTCACTTGAACTAATTTGAATACTTATAAAAAACCATTAATATTTTTGAAAAACATTTTTACATGAAAACTTATGAAAAACGTTTCAAAAAAATTTAACAAAACTTTTTATCTGAAAATATCTATTAAAACTTATAAATAATTATTTGAATCTAATAAAACATTTATTAATTATTATTACTTTAAAATTATCTTCATTGATAATTTCTATAACATTTTTTAAAAACATTTCATTTCTAATCAAACAGATTTTTGACCAAAGAGATATATATTGTCATATTTTCTTGAAAACATTTTATTAATTATAATACGTACCAAAGAGTAGAAAATTGGATTCAATATTTTGATATGTAAGGAATATGAATTATATAAATAAACTCATTATTTTTCTAGAGGTATGGATCAAAACATTTCATCAATGTAGCTTAATCATTTACAATCTCAAAAAGCGTTGAGATTGCTTCAGTAATCTCTTATCACATGGTAACATGGGATCATAATCTCCATGTAGAAATATAAAATTATATGAAAAATTAAATATCAATAACAGATGAATATTTATGATATTAAATTTCAAAGGAAGTATATATAACTCTGGGAAAAAATAGTTTCCTTACAAGCACATGTCTCAAAGAAGGAAAATTGAGACAAAACTACCTTACTAATTTCGTAAACATTGAAATAGAAAACCCAAGAATGGGATACCATAAAATATATTTTTAAATAGAAATAAATTTATTTATAATAATCATAATATTATTAAACATGCACCTTACACTGCTCTCAAAATTAATAGATGTTTAATAATATGAAAATGAAAAGTGAGATGAAATTCCAATACCTTATTTCATTACTGTCATCGTAATCAATCCAAATTCATATATAATAAATATAAATTTCTTATAATTATTTTAATGGTCAATATTATAATATGTAATACCTTATATATATTTAACGTGTCATTATATTACCTTATTTTTTAGCAATTTCATGTCAAGGTTACACTTAGGGTAATATTACAATTATTTTCCGCTTGTGTATTAATTTTTTATATCATTGGTCCGTATACATGTAATGTTTTTTTCAAGAATGTAAATCATGATATAAAAATAATTTATATTCATCAAATTTTTATTATAATAATCTATATAATATATATGTTTGGAAAGGAATACACTGTTCATGGAGACGGTAATTCGTACGTATGCATGAATGGTGTTTCTATTTTTTATTCTCGTATTGAATGAAAAAAGTAAATAACAAATATGTATATATATATTTATAATCATTATTTTATAATTATTATATCATATAAAACATAAAATATCAATAAAGCCATCGTTAATACATTCCATGTAGTATGTGAATGAGTCGTATCACTTTGAGGGGTTGTAGTCCACACTTCCTCGAAAAACAATTATCATATTAACACCAAATAGAAAGTAAAATGATATGTGATTTAAAATGAATAATAAATCATAAAATAATAAAATATTATAAAATTTAAAATATTTTAATAGTGTGTCTATAATAATTTCCAACCGAAGAGGCAGTGCAGGAAAAATGATCAATCATTATTTAGGGAGGTGGTAGTTCGTCATAAAAATAAACAATATATTGATTACCCATTAGACTGAATTGGGTCTATATGTAGGTAAGACCCTTAGAATAAAGAAATTATTGTATATTTAAGTTATTTTGGTTTTTATAAAATAATGGAATAATGATAGTGGAGGTAATGTAGAAGGAAAATAAAATAAAGAAGTATGAGCGAAGAGGTTACCTCTTAATTAGGTTACTCTTTTTTGTTTTGGTGAAAATGATTCATTGGATATCGTTCTTCCTAAAGATATGATTATAGGATTAGGGTATGGAAGTTGTTATTTTTATTTGGTAAAACATGTATGATCAGATTTTTTTAGATATTTGAATAAGAGGGACATGTTTTGGCCTGTTATCGGGAGGGAAAAGGACTCACTTGGAATTTTTTAAATCAAGTTATGTGGACACATTTTTATTCCAAAAAACTAATACCAAACCATAAAAAAATCAATATTTTAATATTTATAGATTATATATGTCCATATAATTTATTTTTTAATTGTGCATAGTCCACTTGGTCTCCTAAAATTAATGATTTGTCCATATAATGCTTAATTTTACCATAATCGTTGTGATTAATTTTAATCAACTTTACTAATATTTTTGGTAAAATATTAACATGATATAATTAGAATATATTTATTATAATTAATAAATGTTTTATTAACATAATTATAAATTCAATTCATAGAATTGGAAAAATTAATATTCTTTCTAATCCCGTAGACATGACGAAATAACATGTTTTTTAAGTGGAAAAATGTTCAAAAGTCAGTTAAAATTTTATATTCAATTTCAATGTGAAATTGAATATAATGAAATAAATTTTATTAACATATGTTTAATTTATCAAATGTGACCTTAAAACTAATTTAATGTATACATTAACATTAATAAATATTTAAATGAAATGGTATTTATTAAATATAATGCAATATTTATCATTATTCATCAAAAAATAATGTTTCTAATAAAATTACAAATATTCAAACTAAGATAATCTCATCATTATAAATAAAAAAATCATGTTTATATTTTCAAATAAAATTTATATATGTATTTAAAATTAATTTTCTTATTCATCACAGCATGACATAAAAATTATTTTATTGGAGAAAATGGTATTTTTAAACCATTAAAGACTTTACAAAAGATTAATATTTTTTTAGGTTTAATATATTTTATTTATATAAAACCATTATAAAAATATTTGTAATTTAGAAAATAAAATTAAAATTACTATTCATTAACAGCTATGTTATAACTAACTCATTTAAAAAGTTATAATAATAAAATGATGTTTCATAAAAACTCATTATTTCATGTAAACTATGCCATGTTGATGATTCGTATAGTGAATGAAAATTTTGAGTTGCATGTATCACAATCAAGGTCAGTGATTCGTGAAGTTTAATCAATGATCAGTTAAATCAAAATGATTTTTGCCTTATTGTTTCAATATATATATATATATGACAATTTTCAGTGTCATGATAAATGAAAAATATAAAGGAGATCAATTAATTAGAAATAATATTTCAAAAAATACTTAGGTGTTACAATAATAATAAAATACATTCATGGGAATTATTTTCACCAGATAATAGTAATTGTTGGAGAATATTTCATGTGTCTCAAAGAATTAAAAAGTGAGACATAAATCCCTTACCACATTAGTGATGTTTTGAATCGTAAGCCCCAAAAATTAATAACGTAAAATGATGAATTAAATATCCTAAAAATAAGGATATTAATGGTATAAAATTTTAATGATTTTTATATAACCCATAAAATTAAATTAGTTGTGAATTTGGATATGTATACAAAACAACAAAAGATAAAAGAGAAATTCCTTAACTGATGTTATGAATTATATCGTAAAAATTCAAAACTATTATTTAACAACTAAAATTTTGTTATAAATCAATTATATATCCATAAATATTTATATGATACCACATATGATGTACTTGTGACCTTTTATCACCCATTTATTTACAATTCCATGTTATAGTCAGGATTTGGGAAATTAGTTCTTTATTTTTTGTGTTTTTTATGATTTCATATTTTTGGTTATATTACATTGATCATGGTTAAATAATATCAAGAATGATACATATTATATAAATTCCAAATATATTTTGAGAACATTGATTTGATATATAAATAAAAGTATGAGATAGAAAATAAGATACACCATTCATGGAGATGGTTCATCGTACGTATGGATGAATATTGTTTCCATTTTATAGAAAAATAAATAAATGAAGGTAAATAATATATTACAATTTAATAAAAATATTTATGTCATATATTTATAATATTTTTAGTAAAACCATCCTTTTTAAATTTACTTTAACGGGTGAATGAAAAACATTACGTCACAAGATAGTGGACCATTTAATACACCAACAACGATAACATATTACCATAGAATGGAATGTTAGAAAGAAATTTTTATATCATTATTCAGGAAAAATTATATCCTAAAGATCATATTTATAAAATAAAATAATCATTATATTCATCATTTATTGGAAGTTACATAAAACTAAAAACATTGTTTCATGAGGTGGTACTCCATTGTATACCGGAATGATTACTTCGTAAGCCATTTGATGTATGAGGAGATGGTTATACGTTGTTCCCTTGGAAGTAAAAAATACTAGTATCTATAATATACTATTTTTATTATATTTTTATCTTATAGTATTACTTTATGGATGTGGATGATGAAATAATATAAAATTCTTGGTTGTTGGTGTTACATTCTCTTCAGAAAGCTTTTTATGGTTTTAATCAAAAGGTTTTTTACAATGAAATTATGAAAAAATAAGGTAACTAGGAATTGATAGGGAAAATAAAGATGTTCTTTGGGTAGGTATTGGATAATACCAATGGTTTTGGATGTGTTAACAGTAGATGAGAGTGGTTGCCCTTTTATAAGTTAGATGTGTGGAAGACTTGTATTTTCTAAAAAGAAAAATGTTTATCGACATTGCTCAAATGTCATAAGGTTCAACATTATTCTATTATATATCCTAGAATAGATCATGGCTATATATTTCCAAAAAATGGCTTTTGTTTATGTTTTGGATAATTTCTAATCCTTATCATTTTAGTTTAATATCTTAATGACCCTATTTTTATTATCACCATAGTAAATAAGATTTCCTGTTTTTAATATTAATAATGATAATAAACTATTTTGACCATATTATACATTTAAATTTATTATGATTCCAAATTTAGAATCTAATTTTCCAAATTCAATGCATATATGTGGAAAAAATTAATTTAAATTAATCTACTAGTAGTGAAGAGAAAGCACATATCCAAAGGGAAAATGTTCAAAAGTTTAAAAACATTTTATATCAATATTGTGTATACTTGTTTTTAAAATTACATTAATTTGATCAATAGATATATTATTTCAAGAATTTTACTATTAAGACCATATTAAATCAAAATTTATGTTTTTAAAATCATAAAAAAATGACAAATCTGAATAAAAACATGTAATTTTTAATAATCATTGAAAAATTTACATCCTAAGAAAATACTGTAAAATTCACCATAAGATAATTTTTACATGATTATTTAAAAAATTAAATATTTTTTTTAAAAATTAATTCTATAATAGTGAAAATTTAGTTTTAAAATATGTGAACAAAATGTGATAATACTTCTTTTTAGGAAAATATAGTGTTTATGAACAAAATAGGATTTATTTTTATTGATTTTATAAAAACACATAAGATGAATGTTATATTATTTAATATATAATATATATATTTAATTTAAATAGTTTTCACAAACTTATATTTTAAAATTTAATTTTTAAAACACATTTGTTCAGAATTTTTTTGGATAAAACCATTTCCATTTATGTGAAAGTACTTTTATTTTCATTTCTAATTAATTGGCCAACAATGAATTAAATATATACAAACTTGGAAGCCTAATATTTTAATAATTCAGTTATCAATATTCAGACCATCCATTCTAACAACTAAGTGATTACTATCACATTGAATAATAATATTTTAATATTATAACATGTTTAGTTTAAACATAGTTATGAGTATAACACATGAAATGAGTGTTTCATGTAGTGAAAGATAAACACAATTATTTGTGTAACAAAAGCTGAACATCGAAATTCAATTATTGAAAAATATTTAAATAATTAAATTTATTTGAAAAATTATTTTTTAAAATATCAGGCTGTTACAATAATGTTCTTTTATGTGATGACATTATAACTGATTTTGACATGTGAATATGATTAATAATCATTCTTTATTGACTAATGTTTTCTTCTAAAAATCGACATTTTGTAAAATATTCGAAACTAGGGGAAACCAATATAAAACCCCAATTAATGTATAATTAAACATTTTTATAAATGAGATTTTTTGTGTAAGGGGATGTGTTCTCAAAATATTATTAGTGGTACTTACATATATATCTTAGGGTAACCTTGAACCATATCATACATCCACTTTCACTGAAGATGAATTCATTATACTTCAATTATTTTATACTTCAATAACCACAATCTTTTAAGAAACTATAAAATCATGTTGTTATATAATAATAAGTTTTATTCTTAGAAAATATTTTCCTATGCCTATTTATATGATGAAGAAGAATGGTTATTTAGTATTCAACCTTTTATAATGGGAAAGTAAAAGATTTCATAACTGTAATCAGGAATACAAATACAAAGAATGAATGTTATATAATTGAATGTGAAATCATTCTGAAGACATTTCCTTAAAAAATATTTCCCTGAAACTCTTTAATCAAATATAGGGATATATTTTTTGACCTTACAAAAAATAATATTTAATCAACCAAAAATTATGTGGAAAATTTTACGAGGACATAATGGTATGCCTTAGGATTTGTTGTCAATAATGATTTGAAAATAGAAAAATTATTTAGTTTTTAGAAACAACCTCTCAAAAAAATCTATTACTATTTGAAATTTTTGGAGTTATGATGATGTGGTTTTTTATGCTCAAAGGGTATATATGGATATTGGAGAATGGTTATACAGAAATAAGGATATTAAATTAGGTATGGGGATCAAATTTCATGGATCAAATGGTAAATATGGAAAGTGGATTCGACCTCCCACATGTCAATAATTAGGAAATAATAACCATGTATTTTTTTCAAAAAAATGATTAAATGATTCAAATATGGAGGTAAAATCATCAATCCCATAAACGTTGTACAGTAATTATTAAATTGGATAATATAATAGAGAAAGGGAATGGACCAATTAGTGAACCACATATGCTCTAATACCTCAACTATAAAAAACATGGGACTTATGCTAGCTATTGTTCGAAACTAATAGCCTTTAATGGTAATCAATTTTTCTAACCACTAATTCCAAGGGAGGATTGGAAATCTTATTCCATAACCACCACTAAGTTGGATTAAGAAAATGATGTTGGGATAGGTAAACTTAATATTCACTCATGTGTGGTTATCATTTTATTTGAATATAGTTCTATAAATTTCATTATAACATGTAAGCTTTATAGATATATAGAATCATGTACATGATACCATGAAGTAGATATATTGGTGGGAATATCTGGTAATGTTACTATGTCAAAATATTCTCTAGTATTCATACGTGGGAATATTCCATATGTGAATCTCTTAATACTTCCACTAGAAGAATTTGACACCGAACATGTCATATATAGGTTATAATTTATATAAAAATGTCTTCAATTTCAAAGAAATGTATATCTCATTTCATATGAATAACCAACCTATACTCTTAGAAAAATGATTATATGATTACGAGTTCCCTTATAAAATCCCCTAAAACCATGGGTGTGAAAAAAATAATGTATCATATTATAATAAAATTACAATTTATTAGAAATCATGATACTTGAAGACATGAACATTGTGAGAGAGTATAATGTTATTTTTACCATGGAATTTTCATGACTTCACATATATCATTAGGTATATTATTCAATATAACTTATTCTCAGAGAAACACTTACATCAATGATTCTATATAGTATTAACTTATTAGAACTAGAGAATTTTAATAGAAAATTGAATGTGAATTTGGGAAGAGTGTTTATACACCATAGTGCATATCCTTTGGGTGAACCTATAATTTTTATCTCAAAAAGGGATGGGTTAATGTTGTTTTTCATTGATTTTAGGGTTTCACTAAGAGCACCATAAAGAAAAAGTGTCCACTTCCAAGGATTGATGACGTGTTTAATAAATATCAAGGAGATAAAAACATTTAAAAAGTATATTCATGTTTTGAATATCATCAATTTATGGTGAAGAGTGAAGATACTCAAATTATATCATTTCATATGAAATACAGATACTTTGTGTTCATATTGATTCTGTTTGGACATAATACTATCACTATAACCTTCATGGGAATGATTAATAGGATCTTCAAAGGCTATAATAATAAATTAATATAGGTATTGGTTAATAACATCTCAATCCTCTCCAATAGAAATAATAAAAAATTTAATCCCCATAAACAGCAAACTACTCAATGTTTCGTAGTTCAGCGACCACTATATGACATTTAGTGAACAACCTCTTATTCCAATGAATGATGACTAAATAATCGAGGAATAATTTTTTATAAGGAGGAGACTATTCCCCCATAAAAGAATAAAAATAATAGTATAAATAAAAAATTTCATATATAGAAATAAATAATTGTTTTATATATGAGAAATAACCATCAAAATGCTATGTGAAATGTATATGTAGAAGTATATAGTCATACATAACCATGACCATGAAAATATACAATGACTAAACTCCCATGTAGATGATGACATATAAAAAATAAATTAGGGAAAATAAATAATTGGGGCAATAATACCATCCCTCATAGATATCTAAAACCATCATTCCATTTTTCAATTTTTTCCTACTTAACCATGAAATTTAGAGCCTCAGCCCAACCTATTCCTATAATCAATGAAGTCATTTTTGGTTCCCTTATTCCATGGTGTCACATCCCACCTTCTTCATGGCGATGGTAGGAGAACAAATTTCCACTCCCTTCATTCATCAAAATGAAAGAGATATATTGACCTCTAAGGTCATCCTTTAATAGGTCATAGAGTGGAAACAAGCACAAAGGGTATATAATCATTCAAAAATTGGAAGTAATTTCCATTTATAATGAAAATATTATCAGGAGATAAGATGCAAAAAATCCTAAACAACAACAATAATTTGTATAAAAGAAACCAAAAATCATCCTAAGAATGATTTAAATGTAAACTGTAAAAATATTATAACCAATGTTTCAAAGAATGTACTAAAAGAAAAAGATTAAGAAGAATCACAACAACAGTCTCAATGCCTAAGATAGTAAAGTCCATCACGATCAACAATGTCCCCTGGAAACTGGGAAAATGTTTTCAAAATATAGGGTCAGTATACATGTATACCTAATTGGAAAATTAAATCCACATGTCCACTAGTGGGAGACATACTAATTCGCCTGTGAGAGAACACTGGAACCTCAAAGCACCTACCATGGAGTACTAACTAGACCATCCTTAGCACGACAACCTCACCAAATAATGCAATTCAAGTAATGTAGTAGTATGATTACATCAACGACTGGGTACCCCAAAGTACTTTCCGACTGGTTATCTTCCCATTCCTAATGGCTAACGTCCTGATACTAAAACTCTTACAAAATGTATTCTCGCTACCACGAAATTCCTGCACACACTTGGGAATAAAACCACACACAAATATCACCCGCATACACATGTTCCACAACCACAATACACATATCACCTAGAGACACATGGACCACAACAACTATAACAATCACCTGAGGACATGTGTGCCTCATACCGAATACACATTGGAAAACTATCCTAGACTGAAAAAACCTAGGCCCCCTATCCATTATAAAACCTACCCAGGGGATCTTATAATATTGGTAACCTCAAGCCATTATAGCCTTCCTAGATACACTCCATCAGTAAGAACCCAGAGGAGGGTGTGGGGAAGAAATTCAGTAACCATCCATCTATCCTTCCACCATGTTGTTAGTAAAGAGACACCCTTCCCCATGGAATGGGGGTCTCTGTCACGCAGTTCTCACCATGGGTGTGGTGTGTATAGAAATAAAAATGAGCTACATGTTTTTCAGACAGGTAAGTAAACCCTCATCCCAACCTATGGGTCTCAAACAAAAAACTCTCCCACATAGAACCACATTTGCTGCTACCTATATATGCACAACCACATAGATTGCTACATGAAAACCAAATCCTAATATAATTCTCATTTAACCAATTTGCATTCATTAACTAAGAGGGTTCACTTTAATTAATTCTTGAACTACCAAGGGAAACTACTGAGAAAAATATTTTCAAACCTTTTCAGAAGGATAAGGGACACTAAACACTACCAAGGAAAATAAGAAAATAGGGTCCAAGGAATGAAAATACATTTTAACACCCATTAAAAAATACAATAGAGAACAACCAACCTATAGTCCTACTGTATACATCGTTCTAAATGAGAAACCATTCAACATATACCAACTTTCATTACTCAATGTTATCCTGCTCAATCATCCTCTCAAAAATAGAGTTGGCAGCCTTACTGCCCAACAACACGACACCCAACACAACCATAAACATGAAGACACAGCAGAAACCAATCCTAAAACCCCACTGTCCAAACACAACCCAAATTCATTGCCACATCATAATAAGTTAATCCATTCCATAATCCACTAATCTCTAAACCTAAGAATCTATCACACCTCCTCTGCCACCCCTTACACTAATCCCACATCAAAACACCACCAAACAGTATCCCACTACACACACATACCATTCCCCACTCATAGGATTAACCCCACTCTCAACCCCTAGTACCTATAGACGTGCCTCCCACAATAGATCGACATAACCAACACAAGGCTCAAACCCCATAAAACACAATACACATCCACACCATCAATCCAAGGACATTCATATTTATCCAATGGGGTTATTTAATTCAACTTTTAGAAATAGGGGTAGTCACACAATAGGTTTGTGTGATGACTCGTCCTTGGGGCCCATGTCGTGACTACCCCTAGCCCGCCATCCATAGTCCAAGGGCTGCTGACTAGCACCAAAGGCGTAAATCCTGATAACTAGGAAGGCATTTCCTTTATAAAAGCAAAAAAAACACCATAGAGTACAAGAGGAAGTAAAACACAAAGTACAAAACGATGTGCTGAAAAGTAAATGGGCCAGAATACAAACCCAACTGAAATTACATCTACAACTGAACAAAAGTACAATAGAAAAAGACAACAGATGGAATAACGGAAGTGGCTCCTGGGTCATCCTCCTCGGATCCTACCTGAAGGGTAGGTACAGATGGCGCAGCTCCTTGATTTTCCACCAAAGATCCTACCTAAAGGGTAGGTACAGATAACATCCACAACGCTCTCGCCCGTCAACCTCCTCCAAGTATCGTCTCGTCATGAAGTCTACCTACGGATACTGACTAGTCGTGTGGTCCACCTCCGGGTACCGTCTAGTCCTCGAACACTCGGCCTCCGTCAGCACTTCTCGTCGTCTGCAACCAACACAACGAGGTGTGGGTATAGCCCATGCAGTGGTGAGTATAACGATACTCAGTAGGGACCCCGAGACCCTCAAGGTCTCACTAAAACCAACATGGATAACAACAATGAAGATCTCAACAGATAACCTCTACTTAGGTATATTCCAATACATATACCTAAGTTATCACGTAACCCATCTCAATAATGGGGAAACACAAAGATTATGAAATAAATGGATGATCACTACCCAGGTATATTCCCATACATACACCTAAATTATCCAGTGACCCATCTCAAACATGAGGTATACACAAAGATCAAAGACTCAACTCAAACCAGGATTTTCATTATCGAAACCGTAACTGGTGAAGAGCCCCGTCTCTGGAGTGTACAACGGTCCTGTCACGACTCTGAGGTACTACTCACTAACCTAAGACTGCTGAGGTACTCCTCCTGACGAGTATTGCGGGTCAACCACCCAAACACAATAGTGCTCCCCACCGGGGTATGCCACCCAAACACAGTAGTGTATAGCCCCTAATAGCCTGAAGAGGTACTCTCTGGACGAGTATCGTGGTTCTGCACTGTCACACAGGTAGTGCTCCATCCTCCATGGCTCTGCACCCAAATAAAGTAGTGCTCCTTCCACTAGGCTAGTCGACTCAATCCAAGTCGAGTTGGTCAAGTAGTCATTAGGTCTCAGTCGGCTACACGGTCTCCATACTCCACACGGTCATCTCCGGGAGGGTCCTCTCTATGAGGTATAGTTCGGTACTCTAAGTATCTCAATGTTCCATGAAGAAGTATCTCAAAGGACCGCCTCGTCAAAGGGGTTTCAACGCAATAGACGACACGTCAATTGGACGCCCGGTCTGAGAGTTACTAGCCTTTTAGTCCCAGGGGCCCAGTTGGTTTCATGTGCGAACCAACCCGACCGTATCTCAACTGTACCCCGAACTCTCATAGGGTATGTTCATAGGGACATATTCTCAATGTGATCACCAACGCTGCTAACGGTTCGTCAAACATACGTCCAGTCTGAAAGCTACTAGCCTTTTCATTCCAGGGGCTCGGTTGGATTCGTGTGCAATCCAACCCGGACACTCTCCAATTGCATCCAAACCTCAGGCGAAGTATGCCAAAAGTTCTGTCTCATCATGTGGAATTCAATGAGACAGACGGAACGTCAATCATACGCTCGTTCTGTGAGTTATTGGATTTTTCGTTCCAGGGGCCTAGTTGGTTTCATGAGCGAACCAACTAGACCGCACTCTAACGACATCCAAACCTTGAGCGGAGTAAGCCTAAAATTCCTTCTCATCAAGAGGAATCCAATAATGTCGACGGCACATCAATCAGACGTTCGGAGCTCAAGATATAAGTGTTTCCGCTCTGAGGGCCCGGTTGGTTTTGTATCCGAACCAACCTAGCTGAACCCACAGTTCTTCGTAAACTTGAGTGTAAAATATAGAAACGACCATCTCGATCCAAGGATCGCATCGCAACTGACGGTGCATCGATCGGAGGTCTGCAGCTCATGTTATGGGCAACGGACCGAAGGAGGTTTGGTATTAAGGGGTTCGGGCCCGGTCCGACCCGGCCCGATACCCCCAGGGTCGGCCCGAACCTGGGAGACCCAAACTAGGTCAGGGTCCAGCCTGATTGGACACAGCCCATCCCGGTCAGCGCGGCCCGACCCGGCCTGGGCGAGGACCGGCCCGGCGGCTCGGCCCGGCGCGCTAGGTGCAGTGGCGCTGGACGGGTGGCCAGGCGGCCGGCTCAGCCGTTACGGCCGAGCGAAGTGGGCGGGGGGCACACTGCCCACGCTTAGAGAAACTGCGGCCCCTTTATGGGGCTACTCAGCTGGCCGGTTGGGGGTTTGTAACCCCCGGCTTTTCCCCTGTCCGGCCAGCCCGCCCCGGCCGGCCAGCTGTTGCTGCCACGGGACCGGTAAGGCCGGTCCCCCTGCTCCGACGTCGGTGGCCCGGTACCGGCCGCCCGTTCCCCTACTCTGCCACGGCCTAGAACCAGCCACGACCTTGGTTTGTCCGGCGCTGCGCAACTACGCCGCGCCCCTCCGCCGCGACCCCACTCTGGCCGCGGTTCTTTAGTGGTCCTCCGGTGCGGCGTGATAGCGCCACATCTTTGGTTCATCTTCTATGGAGCGGCGCGACAGTGCTGCGGATTAGATTGTTTCCAACAGCGCGGTGCGACGATGCCGTGCTTCTCTGCCCTTCCTTTATCAATTTCTGTGCAGTGCTTCGGCACTGCATTGCCTTGCTCGTGCTGTATCAATATCAACAACCAAAAAGGGGAGGAGTGTTGGACTTGTTCTTGCGGTCCGACCTTTTCACGTTATTATGATAATAGGTGATTCAATTTTAAAGGAAGAAAATGACGGAAGTAATAATTAAATAGAAACACATAAAACCCCTACCTCTTGACGTTCTCCCTTGATGGATCTGCAGAGAGGTAGCGTCTTTCTTGACGTCAGAAGGTGATGTCGTCCTTTGCGATTTTTCCCACAGCGGTGTCTCCTCATTTGATGGAGACTGGGGAGTGTTCTTCGTCGATGGTCTTGGAAGGTCCGACATTGCCCAAGTGTACTCAAGATGTAACATATCCCCTCTTGTCGCAGAGAAGAAAGAAAGGGGTACGTCTCCGCTCTTTGGTGTCGGCGTTCTTCGTCGGAGTGTTGCGTTCTACGCGTTCTTCAAGAAGGAAGAAGTTCTTCAAAGCTTAAGGATTTCTCTTAAAATCCTTTCTCACCATCAACTATTCTCCCATGAAATAAGACATAGTCTTATTTAATTAACACACAATCCAAAGGAATTCATTTAAAATTCAAATGAATCCAAGAATTAATTACTTGAAAAACCTACACAATTAAGGAGTAGACTTTATTTAAAAATGGGGGGGTTTCTTTTTGAGAGTTACAAAATTTTAGAGGGGAAAAGATATGAAGTTAGGGGAAGGTGAGGGGTTGGGCTCATGTGGGCCCCACCCCACCTTAATCCTCTCAAGGTAGTTGTCAAAAAGTGGGTCCCACCCCTAACTCCTTTACATAGGTTATAACCACATAAGAGAGAGGAAAAGTGTTGTGACACAACACTTAATCCACTTAACAAGAAAAGAAAATATAATTGCAAAACAATTATATTATTATCCCTCACTTTATTTAAACAACTCATCCTGAGAAAACACAACTCCAAAAATGGGTCTTCTTAAGCAATTAGTAGCGTTGCGGGTTCATCAGTGCCCTCAGAATTCAATTCCGAGCACCGGTTCCAATGTTTGAAAAACCTGCTCGTTCGTTCACTGAACGTACGCAAGCTAAACTTTGGAAATTAATTCCTGGAACATCGGGCCTCAGAATCAGGCTCCCTCAGAAACTACGTTCTTGTAAAATCCCAAAGGAAATTTAGAGAAAATTTCCCTTGAATTTTATGGGTCTTTACATTACTCCCACCTCAGGGCTTTACGTCCCCGTAAAGCTTTAACACAGACTAGGGATACAAAAGTGGTATTGAGCACGCATCTGAGCCTTCCGCTCCCATGTGCTTACCTGGAAGTTCCCATACTGTCAAAGAAAGGGAACCCAAGGAATCTACTGTCTTCGTAGGATCTTCTCCTGTTAATCCTTGATCCCCACTGGAACCTCCGTGAATGTCACCCCATCGCCATCGTCTAGCACCCCATGGTCGATGATATGCAAAGGGTCGAGCACGTATACCCTCAGTTGAGATACGTGGAAGTCGTCCTGCACCTGGTGCAACTAAGGTGGATGGGTCAAGCAGTAAACCACCACGCCTTCCTAGATGAGGACCTAAGAAGGTCCGCTGAACCTCGGAGATAACTTGCTGCCTTGGCCACATCTCCGTAAACCTCATCGAGGTGAGACCCGTATAAGGACATGATCGTCATCCTTGAACTCTAGATGTCTCCAATTACTATTAGAACTGAAACTAAAAACGACTACTTCCACGAGGGTAAGGTTGACCAACTCACGAGTGATCGGTCACACCCTCCTATGTATAAGTTTATCTTTTTCTGCATGGGGTTTCCTTTTCTCTGACCAAAGAAAACCCATCCCGACATCGTAGTTAAACCACAACCTTTTTGCCTAATACCATCAATTTCTGTATGAACTGTGATTGCCCAGTCCACACTCAAACCAACATCATAAGGCCTCGATGCTGCCTTAGAGGGATTCCATCCGAAACTCTCACCTCGAGGGTCTAACCACACTGTCAGTGTAAGTGTGATTATCGAGTCTTCTCCCAAGGTATCTCCAAACGTGAGGGTCATGTCTACGGCTTACCGAAAACTCTAGGTCTGGGATAATATTTGTGAAAGAACGGAATGATTCATATCGACGTCTGTTACTATGGTAGCTATTAGTGGACACAGAAATTCCCTTGAATCATTTTTAGAGCCATTGGGTCACACTCCTTGACAGCATGAAACTGGACTTTTCCTCCACCCTCCAGCTCCCTGAGCCTGGCGGGGACAACTAAGGTTGGTGGTTATAGCATGTTAAAATATACACCACCTCATGCTGCTCTCCTAGATCTACCTCCACGTTTGCTACTTCATAAACTCATTTATCCTTAAAGCTTCTTCTTCTTGAAACAATTAACATGCCCGAGTCTCTAATACTGGCGCCGGTTTCCTATTTCTTACTGCACTGTGTAGTCTTCATCCACTCCTGGATGATCTGCACCTTTATTGCCTACGATCTGAAAGAGCTGCTAAAATTTCTCCTTTTCCAAAAAGAGAAACTCAGTCTCATCAACTGGATGAACTACACCCATTTCTTAATACAGTCAATCCTGACATGAATGATGCATTCATGCCATGGATGACGTCATAAGGCCCCGATGTAACTACCAAGAGATCCTACTGTAACTCTTGCCTCCAAGGGTCGAGTCACACTTTCGGCATCGATGTGAGGTCACTGGGTCTCCTCCAGTAGAGATTTCAAATGTAAGGGTCAAGTCAACGGTTTTAACCGGAACCTCTCAGTTTCAACCAAACAAAAGGGAAGGAAAACAAACATCATAATGATAAGTGTCTTTTTATTATTGAAACTCATAGTACAATGACACAAATACCACAACAAAAATGGAACTAGAAGTACAAGGGACGTATCCACTAGTTTCGCTCCTGTTCACCTGCTCCCAGAGCTCTACTACCTTTTCCACTGCTTGACTACTGCTCAAGAACACGCCGCTGCTTCTACCTCGGTGGCTCCTCTAAAGCCTCCGGATCAACTGTGCGGGGGGTCGGACAGTCACGTTCTTGGTGACCCTTCCTGCCGCATTCATAACACTTCCATCTCCTCGTACGGCTGGCTCTAGTCCTCTTGGAACTCTGCATCATCTGTCTACTCCCCACAGATGACTCGGCTGATGATCGAAAATCATGTGGCAAAGGAAACAGCTCCTGTACGAGCTCGGGGTGTAGAACTACTGGCACAAACTCCACCCTGAAAAAGGTCTCAAAGTCTTCCCATGTGAAGGTTATCTTATCGCAAAACTGGAAAAAACGACCCCACCACCTACCTGCTACTTCCTGAAGAAGGGTGGCAGCAAATATCACCATGAAGTCTGCAGGCGTCCACACTAGCATGAAGACTCTCACAACTACCTCCAGCCAATCCTCAACCACTTGCGGGTCTGTCTCACCCCGGAACCTGGGTGGCCTCTGGTGCTAGAACTCGTGCAACGCGCTCAAGTGGCATGCATCGCTTACTACTGGTTCTGGTGGCATCGTTGGCCCAACATATGGTAGTACCGCTGGTGCCTCCTCTGGTGCCTCAACTGCCAGAGGGCCCTGTACCGAAGCCTCGTCGCTCGGCAGGCTGTCAGTACCCACATCCCTCTCGGATCTAGTTGGTCGTCCATGAAAAGGAATCCTGAAAGAAACAATATGACATGGTCAAATGATTATACCTGGTGAGCTGACCTAGTTTGAGATGACTTTTAAAAACATCTGGAAACACACATGCAATCAGTGTTTTCGTTCACAATGTAAGAAATCAGTTGTCAGGGTCCTGGTTTATGGATACGTTGGCCACCCGTACCAACACTGGACTCCCTGAACTGAAGACCACACTCGGTACTCTTAACACTATTTCATCACAGAAATAAAATATCAGAGTTATAAGTTCTGCGGTAGAACCAACTCCTCTGATACCAATTTGTCACGACCCGTCATCGAGGCCCGTGCCATGACTACCCCAAGCCCGCCTTCCATAGGCTAGTGGCAGGTGACTAGCACCAAAAGAGTAAATCCCGATAACTGGGAAGACATTTCCTTTATAAAAGCAAAGAAACACCACAGAGTACAGGAGGAGGTAAAAAACTAAGTAAAAAATGAAATGATGAAAAGTAAATGGGCCAGAATAAAAACCCAACTGAAATTCCAGCTACAACTAAACAAAAGTACAACAGAAAAAGACAACAGCTGGAAGAACAGAAGCTGCTCTTGGGTCGTCCTCCTCAGATCCTACCTGAAGGGTAGGTACAGATGGCACAACTCCGGGATCGTCCACCACGGATCCTACCTGAAGGGTAGGTACATATAGCCTCCACAACGCTCTCGCCCGTCAACCTCCTCCGAGTGTCGTCTCATCGTGATGTCAACCTTCGGATACTAACTAGTGGGCTGGTCCACCTCCAGGTACCGTCCAGTCCTTGAACACTCGTCCTCCATCAACATTGCCCGTCATCTGCAACCAACACAACGAGGTGCGGGCATAGCCTGTGCAGGGGTGAGTATAACAATACTCAGTAGGGAACCCGAGACCCACAAGGTCTCACTAAAACCAACATAGATAACTACAAAGAAGATCTCAATAGATAACCTCTACTTATGTATATTCTAATACATATACCTAAGTTATCAAGTAACTGATCTCAATAATGAGGAAACCTAAAGATTATGAAATAAAATGATAACCACTACCCATTTATATGCCCATACATACACCTATGTTATCAAGTGACCCTTCTCAAACATAAGGTATACACAAAGATCAAAGACTCAGCTCAAACCAGGATTTTCAATATCAAAACTGTAACTACTGAAGAGCCCCATCTCTGGAGTGTACAGTGGTCCTATCATGACTCCGAGGTACTTATCACTATCCTATGACTGCTGAGGTACTCCTCCTATCGAGTACCGCGAGTCAGCTACCCAAACACAGTAGTGCTCCCCGACGGGGTATGCCACCCAATCACAGTAGTGTATACCCCCTAATAGCCTACAGAGGTACTCTCTGGACGAGTATCGTGGGTCTATACTATCACACAGGTAGTGCTCCGTCCTCCATGGGTCTACACCCAAACAATGTAGTGCTCCTTCCACTAGGCTAGTTGACTCAATCCAAGTCTAGTCGGTCAAGTAGTCATTAGGTCTCAGTGGGCTACACGGTCTTCGTAATCCACACGCTCGTATTTAGGAGGGTCTGCTCCATGAGCTACAGGCTGATACTCTATATAAATCAAAGTTCCACTAAGAAGTTATTCAAAGGGCCGCCTCGTCATAGGGGTCTCAACACAACAGACGACACATCAATCGGACGCCCGGTCTGTGAGTTAGTAGCCTTTTCATCCCAGGGGCCCGGTTGGTTTCGTATGTGAACCAACCCGGTTGTATCTCAACTGTAACTCGAACTCGCATAGGGTATGCTCATAGGGACCTTTTCTCAACGTGATCACCAACGCCACTGATAGTTCGTCAAACGGATGTCCAGTCTGAAAGTTACTAGCCTTTTCCTTCCAGGGGCCTGGTTGGATTTGTGTGCAATCCAACCTGTCCACTATCCAACTGCATACAATCATTAGGCGAAGTATGCCAAATGTTCTGTCTCATCATGTGGAATTCAACGAGATAGACGGCGCGTCAATCGGACACCCGGTCTGTGAGTTATTGACCTTTTCGTTCTAGGGGCCCGGTTGGTTTTGTGAGCGAACCAAACCAACCACACACCAACGGCATCCATACCTCGAGTGGAGTAAGCCAAAAGTTCCTTCTCATCATGAGTAATCCAAAAAATTTGATGGCACGTCAATCAGATATCTGGAGCTCAAGATATTAGCGTTTCCGCTCCGAAGGCCCAGTTGGTTTTGTATCCGAACCAACCCGGCCGAACACAAAGTTATCCGAAACCTTGAGTGTAAAATGCCGAAATGCACGTCTCGATCCCTGGATCACATCACAACTGATGGTGGTCGATCTAAGGTACGCAGCTCATGTTATGGGCAACGGACCGAAGGAGGTTCGATATTAAGGGGTTCGGGCCCGGTCCGACTCGGCCCGATACCCCCAGGGTTGGCCCGAACCGGGGCGACCCGAACTGGGTCAGGGTCCGGCCAGCTTGGGCGCAGACCGACCTGGTCAACGCGGCCCGGCCCAGCCTGGGTGCGGCCCGGCCCGGCATCTCGGCCCGGCGCGATGGGCACGCTGGCGCTGGCCTGGTGGCCAGGCGGCCGGCTCGGCCGTTACGGCCGAGCGAAGTGGGCGGGGGCGCACTGCCCCCGCGTGGAGAAACTACGACCCCATTATGGGGCTGCTAAGCTGGATGGATGGGGGTTTGTAACCCACATCTTTTCCCCTATCTGGCCGGCCCACCCCGGCTGGCCGGCTGTTGCCGCCACGGGACCGGCAAGGCCGGTCCCCCTGCTCTGACGCCGGCGGCCCGGTACCGTCTGTCGGTTCCCCTGCTCCTCCGTGCCCTAGAACCAGCCACGACATTGGTTCGTCTGGAACCGCGCGACGGCGCCGCGCCCCTCTTCCATAGCCCTGCTCCGGCCACAGTGGTTTAATGGTCCTCTAGCGCGACGCGACGGCGCCGCGTCTTGGGTTCGTCTTCTACGGCACAATGCGACGGTGCCGTGGATTAGATGGTTTCCAATGGCGTGGTACGACGGCGCTGCACATCTCCGCCCTTCCTTTAATAATTTCCGCACGGTGCTTCGGCACCGCGTTGCCTTGCTCATGCTGTATCAATATTAACAACCAAAAATGGGAGGAGCGTCGGCCATGTTCGTGCGGTCCGACCTACTCCCATTATTATGATAACAAGCGGTTCAATTTGAAAGGAAGAAAATGACAGAAGTAATCAAAAAATAGGAATTCATAAAACCCCTAACTCGTAACATGATCCCTCGATGGATCTGCGGAGAGGTAGCATCGTTCGTTGATGTCGGAAGGTGATGTCGTCATCTGCGATTTTTCCCACGACGTTGTCTCCTCCATTGATGGAGACCAGGAAGTGTTCTTCGTTGAATGACATGGAAGGCCCGACATCGACCAATTGTAATAAAGATGTAACATATCCCCTCTTTTCGTAGAGAAGGAAGAAATGGGTACGTCGCCGCTCTTTGGTGTCGGCGTTCTTCGTCGTAGAGTTACTATCTTCACATTCTTCAAGAAGGAAGAAGTTCTTCAAAGCTTAGAGCTTTCTCTTACAATCCCTTCGCACCATCAACTATTCTCCCACGAAATAAGACTTAGTCTTATTTAATTAACATAGAAGCCAAAGGAATTCATTTAATATTCAAACAAATCCAAGAATTAATTACTTGAAAAACATACACAATTAAGGAGTTGACTTTATTTAAAAAGGGGGGTTTCTTTTTGAGAGTTACAAAATTTAAGTGGGGAAAAGTTATGAAGTTAGGGGAAGGTGAGGGGTTGGGATCGTGTGGCCCCCAACCCACCTTAATCCTCTCAAGGTAGTTATCAACAAGTGGGTCCCACCCCTAACTCCCTTACATAGTTTATAACCACATAAGAGAGAGGAAAAGTGTTGTGACACAACACTTAATCCACTTAACAAGAAAAGAAAATATAATTGTAAAACAATTATATTATTATCCCTCACTTTATTTAAACAACTCATCCTGAGAAAACACAACTCTAGAAAGGGGTCTTATTAAGCAATTACCGGCGCTGCGAGTTCATCGGTGCCCTTGTAATTTGATTCTGAGCACCGGTTCAAAAGTTAGAAAAACCCGCTCATTCGTTCACTGAACATACCCAAGCTAAACTTCAGAAATTAATTCTGGGGACACTGGGCCTCGGAATCAGACGCCGTTAGAAACTGTGGTCTTGGAAAATCCCAAAGAAAATTTAGAAAAAATTTCCGTTGAATTTTACGGGTCTTTATAGTTTGATCCTGGGTCATCGATTTATTTAAGCAAATATATGTGACTAATCCTATTTTATATTGCATCCAGTTAAAAAATCATCACAATAAATAGAACATCGCTAGGGAACATGAAAATACCACCAACAACCATGATTTTCAAAAGGCATATAGAAAAAATAACAATAAAAAGAAACAATTATATAAGATAAAACAAATGATCATCATTGACATTATTTAATTCCATACCCATTGTCTTTTAATCATCACTTCCATAATGTTATTTATTAAAAATTTAATACAATCATTAAAAAGTTCTTCATAAAGAATAATTATTACACCCATCCTGAATTATACAAAAATAATGATTTGCAAAAAATCCATACCTGTAACAACTGATGACCAAGAAAATTCTTTACTCCAAAACGAGGGATCACATGAGCACCATGAAAGTCCAAGAAAACTGTGAAAGAGGGGGCTCTAGTACATGAACTTTACTCAAATAGGGAGGAAGGATTTAGTTTCACTTAGAGGGAAAAACCACACTATGAAGGGAAGATCCCAAGATTGATGCGCTAGATCATATATTAAATGAAGAACATTTTCAAAAGTCATTAACATGTGATAATGGTCAAAATCACATGGTTTGGATATCTTAAAGACCATAGAGCATTCAGATATTATGATATACATAATATCCTATCAAATTAACATAAAAATTACCAAATAGGGTGTTAAATATGGATTATGTAAAATATAATATATGTGGGAAGAATATGAAGAAATTTGGGATACATGAAATTTGGAAAAGGGTAAGAAACAGTTTGCTGTGCCACGGTTACTGTGCCACAATTTTGGCGTTCCACTATTACAGTACTATGTATTCAGTCTGCCACCATTTCGGTGCCACTATTTCTTTGTGCCACAGTTTCGGTTCCACAATGATAGTGCCTCTATCTTGGTGTGGAACCGTCATGGTGCCACCATTTTGGTGAAATTGTTTTGTGAATTTGGATTTTAGGAAAACTCCCAGAGAAATCAACTTTCTCCCCAAGAATAGTACATGTACTAGGTTTTCAGAATTGAATAGACCAAGGAAATCCATGTCATTATAAATCGCCACCCATGTTGTGTGTGACAGACAAATTAGTCTGGAATCTAAAATGGCCCCATATAATACTAGTATAGCATTGTATACACATTTGGTATTCTTGGATAATCAAAAAATCCAGATGCATGTCTAAATAAATAATATCCATCAATACTAGGGTTCTTACAGGATAACAAAGATAGACTATACATACTTCAGCAAGTTTCAAAGTGTCTCTGGGCATATAAACCACCTAGGGGTTCGATATCCATGAAAAAAACCATATCTAAATCCCATACCTTTTTTATCCATTATTTAAGTATCATTAAGTATAATTATACATCATGAGAAATATCCCCATATTCAAAACAAAATGAAACCAGATTGGGGAAATATAAATAACCACTGAACATGGTAATCCATATTGGAGAAATATTCAAAACCCAAGATACATATTAATCATATGATTTTGTACTCTTCCACTTTCTATAATTGTATTATAACTATTAGGCATGAGGCTACCGTTTATTCTCTAATCAAAAATAAATGAAACATGCACAGAGGGGAATCTCATTCCCATAACCATATTGACATGTATACTGAAATATAATATTTTTCTAAGAGAACCATCCATCAATAGGTCCATGACACTAAACATACCAAAAATATAATATATAGCCATTATAAACCCATCCTTCAAACCTCATGTCAATCCATACAGGTCAGTCACATAGAAGAACAATTCACAACCTTTATAGGAAGGCCTCTCAACTACACTCCTCATTGTAGTCACCACTATCATTCCTTTCTCACACCATTGTTTTAATCTCTCTATTTAAAACCCAAGACAACACCATCTAATTACTAGGACAATCCCCCTCTAGGATCAACTCCATATCTAGGAACCCACCAGACTACACTTGGTAACACCCTTGAATGGATAGCCTACAATAACTAAATAATATCAATATGTCATTTTGGTATATTCCCACACTTAAAGGAATATTTTTGATTAAAAACATTTTAATCTCATAACAAAATCACCAGACACAAGTTATAAGCCTCACTATCATACCCTCAAGCGATGGCATAATTACCATTCCACTTTTTATGTGATAGGATGTTTCACTCACCCAACCTATCATCATGGATTACCCTAGGCATGCCCACATAGGTTAATTTTTACTATGTGAAGAAACACACACCATTATATAGAACAAGGATCTATAGGTATCTCAAGGTTCTTCTATGGCCTACTCAGGCCAATCATTCTAATAAATTACTCTCATCGACAATGAGGACAATAAGGTAACAAATTTCTCGCCTTGTTACATCATGTTCACTTCATTTCATTTAATATACCCACCCATGGTCCATACATCTTTGGGAATGTATTTATAATCAGGACATCGAGAATAATTGTTTCATGAACCAAGCTAGTTTTAAAGAGTATGTTGATGCCCATTAACCATTACCTAGATTATTTATAGGTATTCAATTCTATTATTAAACATATTAAAATATTATACAAGTTAATAACCATTAGTTTTGGGAAATATATCACTAGTCAAATCTTATGAATAAACAAATGTAAAAATACACGAAGACCACATATCTAATTTAATTAATGTCCTTTAAATAGAACATGGACAATATTTCCATTGGTCATCCAAGTGTTTCATAAATTCCAATGAACCATTCTAATCCTATTGAAATAATTATATGATTTTTAATAAATTATTTTTAATTAGAAAAGATTTTATTAAATAGGAATAAAAACTAAAACTCACATGGAATGAAAAATTGAAAAAAATATAAAAAATGGGATGTCGTCCACTCATGACATGTACCAAAACCTATGCTACAAAAAACCTGTATTAGTTTTATGAAAATAGTTAATCAATTGTATCTAATATTGAATGAACCATATAAAAATATATATTTGGACATACCATCATCAATGTATAATCTAATAGCCCTTACATGTCTTCATAATACATTTTCATTCCATGTCGATAGGAATATATTAAATATAAGATGATTTCAACTATGCTCTAGTGGAAATCACCATCCAATTGAAATAATCACTGAAACTTATTCCAAAACAACCAAAATCTAGGGTCAAGAACATGAAAATAGAAAGTTATATGGTTATAGGTGGATATAGCAATAAATTACATTGAATTATCTATTAAAAAATCAAAATAGAATCCGGGATCCTGGAAACAGAGTGGGGGGATGCCCTAGTTTATGTGCATGAGGGAGAGGGAGAGATAGGGTTGCAGTTTAAAGATGAAGGGTCTAAAGAATTAATCTCCCCTATGTAATAAAATTCACAAATATATATATTACAGAAACATGTTATTTTTTACTTTTAATGAATTGTGCAGTTAGAATTGTCCAACTGCCACTTCCTCATATTGAATACCATTATTTTTTTCCAAACTATTCTCCAAATTTGTGGCATGAAGTATCTGATAAATAAATCCTTGCATAGCTTGGCAACACAATTTACTAATCTATGATCCAACTAAGAAAAAAGCCTATAAAATAAAATATTATATTTTTCTTGTTTTGTATACAACTTTTCACCAAACCTAGTACACTCATACCTATAGTCAGCTAACTTTGTTCTCCCTTTATATTTCCTGGTAATCGCATAACCATGTTTCAACCATAGAATTTCAAAATATAAAAAATAAAATAAAAATAAAACCCTCAGAAATTGAGGAGCTTCATGTTTTTCATACAACCACACAATAGTGAAAAACCTTCTAAAAATGATAATTATTTTCAGAATCTATAGAAACTCCCTTGAGAATTGAAGAAGTCCTCCAGGCCACGATCCATGTAATTACCTATGTGTTCATATGTTCTGAATATTTGGATCACACTTCAACATTTAATTTAATGGATTTATTATTCATTAAAATTTTTGATGAAACATGGTGAAGTCTACTTTAACATACTAAAGAGATGATTTTATACTTCAATAGATTCATTGAAATAGACTTGAGAATTGAGTTCTCTATTTTGGAGTCTTGAAACTACATACACGATTATAGTAGAAACCAACTGGACAGTGGGGTGTGTAGTAACTCAATGCACTTCCTAGACTCGCTGATCATATGGTGAGCCTCCACTATGAAGATGATGAATTGGGAAGCACCCCTACAGCCCATACATGTCTTTTTATCCAACTGGAGAGACTGTAATAGATTTGACGGAGTTTTTCAAGACATCATTTAAGGAAATTTTGTTTAGACTTTTAGGAAATTGACAACCATATGGTGTTTGACACCATGTATTAATTTTTTTGTGATATTTGGATGATTCATACTTTCTTCCTCCCTCTAAGAGATCTCAATTATGTTGGTTGGATCTAGTAAACATCCAATATAAAATATGGCTGATATCTTTCATTCTTTATCAATATCAACCTTTATCAATGTATGGTTGTGGATCACGGTTCCATTCATTGTGGGTGAATTATATTTTAATGTTTTATAGAATTTTATCATTTTATTTATCATTTATCATTGATTCGTCTTATCATTGTTTTTCTTTATCATCAATTGATCATTTAGAAGATCTCGATTAGAGATTCTGTCATAAATACCATTGGATTGTGATAGAATTGCCTACCAATGATGGGCCATTAGATAAACATGAAAAAATATATCTAATGATAATTAATTCTATCCATTGATATGGTTTTTATTAAATTAATGTCCCATTTTGTCAGTATTTTATAATTAAATAAGAACATTATGATTGATAGTGTAAACAACATGTAACAATGTGGTTGAATAAACAACGAAATATAACTTTTTAAATGTTACCATTATAATCTAAAAATTTAATGGGTGGGTATAAATTGAATTAATTTTATTATGAAATATAAATATATTTATATGTATATATATAAAGTTCCCAATCAATACCAATTTATTTAAAAATTCTTAATGAATAATCACTCATTTTTTAGTAGTTTATTTTACGTGTCAAATATAAATTTCAATCAAAAATGGATTTTATTGTATTTCAGGACATAATATTATAAGAAACTACTTGAAATTTTATAAGTTATATTTCATAAAAAAGATACCCCTTTTGGAAATATTTAATAAAAATTCTCTTAGAGTGAAAATTAGAGAATTTTCTGAAAAGAATTATTTTTCAATGAATAAAGATAAATACTCTTTTTTTAAATTATTTTCTATTTAAATACTTGTAAAGTAATGTTACATTTTAGGTTATTATAAAAATATAACTAGATCATTTTTATTATGAAATATATATTTATAGTATTTGGAAGGAATTTTATACTTCAATTCTATATAAAGCTTTTGATATTTAAAAGGGCAATTTTCTAAAAAAATAGTTTTTCATTACATTTCATTCTATTAAATTATTTTAATTTCTACCACTTATAGCTATTGAATCTTAATAATTGTTTTATTTGTTTCGAAATTTTAAGTCCAAATTTGTAAAATATTTCACTTTCCATTTAGTTATAAGGAATAATAATGGTAGTAAATTTTCATTATTATGATAAAGTTAAAATGGGATAATTATTATTAAATTTAATATAAAAATGTCTCATAATCAACTTAAACTGGTTGAAAATTGATTTTTTTAAAAGAATGATATAAAAGAACCCTATCAAAAAAACACAGTAAGAAATCTCAAGGTGGTTTTTAGTGATGAAGCCCAAGGGAATCCCCTTAGAAAAAAATATTACACTCACACCGGAGAAAACCTAAACTAGAATAAAAAATTAGAGACTCCTCTTCCCTACATTCACAACCAATAGAATCAATAAAAAATGAGAATCTCCCTGAATGTGGTGAAAATTGTTTCCTTGATTGGAATCTGTGAATTTATTTGATAAAATAAATCAGTTCCCATGTGGAATCAAATTTCCCTTGTAGAGAACACACTAAAACCTCAGAGTATGAATCAACCTTGGAAATAATTTGGTTGTACCTCTTACAAAACATGAATTCGGTGTGCAAAGATCTCTCATCCATACTCATGGTGTTACCTAGGCTATAAAACATGCTGAAATATATATGGATGGATCATTACTATCCCTAATAAAACCACCCCTCTTATCTTTTCATTCATGAAGGATAAGTCCACATTTTTTTTGGTACCATTATAGGGTGGGAACTATCAACCCCATCGAGCTGGAGAACATTCTGCAGCAATAAGACTATTGAGGAAGCTTTAAAGAGTACGTAAACTTTGTCCACCTTTAATTATCAAAACCATTTAATATATGAATTCCTTAAATATCACCTAAATATAATATATCAATAGTCGATTATTCATTATCACCAGGTTCCGGGCTTCCCATATAGTCCATGAAATGGTGATGAAAATTATGTTATTGTACTTGATCTCTATCTCACAATGTTCTGAGCCCAGAAAATTGATCTCAATGATGTCCTACATGGATACATTCACATAAGGGGACCTACCTTGATGTCCCCTAATAGACCAAATATCTACATCCCAATCACTCATAAAAAAAAGATGAAACACCATGTTAGTTTGTGATTTGTCACAACGAAAATAATAGGAGGATAAGAAAATACAATCCTTTATTCTATTGAATAGGTTTCGTTCATCCACTACTAATTCATTCCCTAGTATACATAAATTTGGTGTCATTTTCAATTCATAAAAACATGTATAATATTTATGTAGAATACAAAATAAAAAATATTAATCCCTTTATATTATTATTATTATTATTTGACATATTACATAAGGAAATAATGAGTATATGTTGGGTTCTAAATGGTTTTAAATATGAATGAAATATTATTCTGGTAAATGATTTCTATTTATTAAGAATTAAAGTGTCCCCTTAAATGATTACCCAATACTAATACAATATTTATAATATTAAAAAATTATTTTTGAAATATTGAAATTAATTTAATTTTAGAAAAAATTGTTTGTAGAGCACATTTTCAAGATAAATATAAACTATTAGGGATATGTTAATGGATTAGATTTAATTTTTTTATATTATTGTATATAAAATAAAATAAATTTAATTTCTTCAAAATTGACATCAAATATATTTTTTTAAAATAATATTATATTAAATTATTTAAAAGTTTATAAAAATAATGACGTAAGACAAGGGGGATATAGTGAAAAATGAAATCCCTTGGTCTACAACCTCATCGAATATATGTGATTAATTTTTCATTTCCACTTTACATGGATGATAAAAAGAATATATATAATGAATGTATATGATATATATGATTATATAATGATTTATGAATGGTTATTTATTATTTACCTTTGTTTCATTCCATGCCTTGAATAGTTGGAACAACATTTATCCGTATCTATAGCCCACCATCTTAATAAATGGTGTAATTCAGTTTTCTATTCCTACTCTTATGGATGACTCTAATTTTTTATGTAATAAATATATATTAATTTTCAATCATGAGTAAAATTTAATAGATCATACAACAATGATCAAAGTATAGGGACTACAATTACCTTACCGAAACATATATGAAAAATTAATATGATATCACCTATAATAGTAAATATAATAATGAATTGTCAATAAAAGAGAGATAAAATGTCATCAATAAATCATATATGGTATAATATGTATGATTATTATTATAGAATGGATTTATAATAAATCTATATTTATTATAAATGATGTTCAAACACGTACGAAAGAATTCAGAACTGATGTAATAGAGATTCATCTCACGATTATTTCTATAAGACAGTTTCCATATAGAAAAATTATTAATTTTATTTGAATAATATAATGACTATTATAAATTTGAATGATTATTCTTATAAAATTTACTATAATTTATATATACATATATGTTTCATTCATTAATCGGGCCAATGATTCAAATGATACTATAATAAAAAGGTCAATATTTTAAAATCTATATTTTATTTATTTTTTATGATTATGTTTACAATGATGAAATCTTTTGATATAACTCTCAATGAAATCGTAAATTCAGTCCTCCTATTGTTATTTATTGAGAATACATGTTTTATTTCATTTTCCTCATCATATATACTCAAGATACCTAATAATGTATTGCTGAATGTTTTTAATTTTATCCTCATATTATATATGAACATTTTTATCAATGATTTATTTGTACAAAAAATAGTTAAAAAAAATTATTCCGGTCACTTTTAAAATGATAAACATTGTGAATTTTTACACAATTTTGATTGGACTTTTTCTTCATTAAACATATATGACATGAGATTATTTTTCATCCATTGGGATAGACCAATGAATTAAAACTACCTCTATAAGTTTTTAAACTTATTTTGAAGGTAAATAATATCTATAATATTATATGAATTTGTTATGTTTTTTAAATAAAATATTTCCAAATGAAAAAAATAATTACCCTATGTTATATTGTAGATATATTTTAATGTAATTTTTAGTCCATGATAACATTCTTTCGTGTTAATTATTATTTAATGGATATATGAAATAATGATACAATCCATATAAATTTTCACACTGGTTTGTGATTATGATAATGTGATATTTACAGAAGTAATTTATTTTCTATATGTTATATTATGATGATTTGTTCTTGTGGAATTTATATATATGTATTTTGATTATGTGATATTTGGTTCCATTAATTCCCATAAATGTTTTTGGTAAATATGGAAAACTTATGAATTTAATATAATACACATGAACCAAATTTCTTGTTTAAAATTTTATGCAACAAAATTGATTTCATGTCCATAAGTTTATGCATGTCTTGGGAATCGATAACAATAATATTAAATGTGGACCTAGTTTTGTGTCTATAATTTTATGCTAGGACCATATTTAATGATTTTAATATAATGATTGGACACTATATGATATATAAATGTTCAAAAATTTATAAGATTATGTTTTTTCTATATTCTCATGTCTATAAAATTCCATCATGGAAATTATTCTACGATTCCTTTAGGATCCAGGTCATATATAATTCCAAATGTTTTCCGTGAATAATGTTTACGATATAATACATAAATCGAATAGATTATCAAATTTTATTATCATGTTATCATTCAATTGTTTTCAAATTATAATTAAGTGGTTACTGATATCTCCCTTGTTTTCCCTTACTAAGAATTTTATATCACTAATTTTTATGTTACCATTACACAGTTTTTGAAGAGAGGTTTTATGTATGATATGTATAATAAATGTGATAGTTATGATTAATGTAGATGGATATTCTGTCGATATCTTATGATCAATTGTTTATGTATTCACATTTCCAAGGTAACTATAACTCTAATATTTTGGCACATATTATAATTATCTATAATATATACACACAAATAAATATGTTATATCTCTGTATGAACTGTAAGGGTCATGTAATTGGTATAAAAAGGTTTAGTTAACCATTGGAAAATAAGGATGATAAAACATTATTATAAAATTTTATGATAATTTTATTTATATGAGAATTCATATGTTATTGTAAATATGGAAGTGTGGTTTACCAAGAAACAAATCTGTATATGGTTACTAAAATAGGATATGTTCTTTCATAAATCAATATTTTGGAAAAATCATAAAAAAAAATATTTTCGAGTATAACTCGACCCTAAAATAGAGAATGGTGAGTGTACCATAATGGCACAACTAATTTTGCACTCTCGGTGGATCTTCATGGGTTAATCCATCTTTTATTTATAAACCATTATGAATTATATGAATATATGATGAACATTAATGAACTAGGTGTCACAACATAGTACAAATAAGGAATTACTTTAATGAATATGTTATTATTCAATATAAATGTGATAAAATGGTTCTTATAAAAATTTGTTAGTGTTAGTCAATGCCTAGAACAGAAAGGAATATTGTGAATGGTGAATGTGGTGACCAAATAATTGACCATCCTCATGATAATGAAAATGTATTAGAATCTCGAATGCATTATTTTTTGATGGTTTACACTATAATATCTTATGATATAATTTGTAATTGGTGTCATTATGAACATTTAAATTTTCCAGGGGGGACATGTCATTCAATCTTTTATGGGACAACATCCAACCCTATTCTATGGAAATTTTGACCCACTGGTTGTTGAAAATGGATTAATGCGAGGAAAAATATATTTTCTATTATTTCGTGCCTGGGCCATGAAATATTTTCCCTATAAATTTATTTTTTGATAGGTGAAAAAAATAATTGGTGAAATATTATTCGAAATAATAGTGAAAACAATGAAATTTCCTCTATGGAATGAGTTGTGTTTAAAGCGTTATTATTTATATATATATATATATCCCTCATTTTTTATTTATAAAACATTGATAATAGAGTCAGTGAGGTTATGAAAATTATTATTTTGTACAGAGAGGGAAAATTGTACAAGAATTCCTAGTTACTAATATATTATAATCATCATCCCAAAAAAATAGATCAACTATTTAGTGGTTCAAAATCGTGTTTTTGAATGTAATTTGCCATAATATATATTTGAATATATAAAAAATTAATTTTATGTTCACTAAAATTTGACATGGACTTTAAAAAACCACATTTCTTGGGTGGTATGAAAAGGAATATATAGTTTCATAGAAGATTTACTTGAATATATGATTGGGGAAGAAAATTTTCAACTCTCCAAATAAGCATATTGTGAGAAGGAAAACTAAGATAAATTCATGAAAGTAACAAGAAAGTGTTTGAAATGTGAAAAACCAAAAAAATGAAGAAATGAATATAGAATTAATGTGATGAATGATGTTGATGGGTGGATAGAATAAATTGATCAACATAGTACACTACCCACACAACTTTTTTATATACGCTTGGATTCTGGCCATCATTCCAATCACTATTATAATCCAAGGTGTAATGAAGATAACAATCAATAATAACCTTTTATGGTAATATAAAAAGTTAAAGAATATTAAATCACAATAATTGATGTCAATATTAATAAGTAGGTCACACATATCATACACTCTATAATGGGTAATTTTATGTTTGATTTTGTATAAATGATCCCTATGAAAATATTATTGTTAATTCATTAGTGAAATATGATGTGATTTTGATAATTTATTATCTCTATATGTATAGATTATGGAATAAGGAAATCACATTTGATAATCTAAGTCATACTTAGATCATCTATCACTGAAATGATGAACCATGACTTGTAGGAATTTTTTTAAATATGGGAGCTTATTTGTGGTGAATTAAAGTTTATAAGAATATATGGTTTTGTTATGAATTTACATTTTTGAAATGATTAAGGTTTGTACCTTATAGAGTGAGACTATATAGATGCTTAAAATTATTTTTTTTATAATGGAAGTATATAAGATCAAATAATAAAGATACTTTGTTTATAATGTCTTTATACATAGTTTAGTAGTGATGAATGGTTAACTATGTATAAAAAGTATTAATTTGGAATTTTTATGTTATTAGATAACTTGGGATAGACAATTTGGCTTTTTGATATATTTGAAGGCCGAAGGAATGAATTAGTGTTCTTATGATATGTTAAATGATAATATTATAAATTTAGGTGTAACAAATTCATATTTAAAACCCATTTCATGCTGTAATAGATGGGTTAAATGTGTAATTGATCAAAGTGCATCAAATGTATGGAATTGTGCTTATAAATTAGATAGAAATAATGTAATTATATTTCATTATTTACATTATCTTGAATGTTGGAAAATATTTAATCTTTAGGAAAATTTTTTTAATAAAATGTTACCCCAAAATTTCATTTCTGAATAAACAATGGTCTTTTAATCCATCGAGGATTTATATTTTAGTAGGGGTTAGAATTCTTTCAGCCAATTTATCTATCACTATCTTTTAATCCGTTGTCATTTTAATTATTTTATGTTCCTATATTTTTAATTCCCACTATTTTTTCCTATTAGGAACCAAGTTATATGATATTCCTATATCAACTATATTTCCCATTCTGTCTTTTAATAAGGAAGTTTTATTAAAACTTATTATGATGTGGGATTTAAATAAAGTTAATTCAATATGGTTAGCCTTTAACTAATGATTTCATGTTCATATTTTAATGACAATTTATTTAATAAAGGGAGAGTGTTACACCCTGATATTTTTAAATAAGGAAATTATGTTTGATAACATATATGACATGAAACACTGTGCATAAATGAGCGAGGAAATATTATATGTTAAATGTGACTATTATAACACAATCATAAAATTAAAGAGTATAAAAAATATTAACCATTACATGATATATATATATATATGATGCTCCTAAAAAATAAAATTGTATTGATTAATTCTTAAGTAATAATCACTCAATTTTTAGGAATTTAATTTTTACACTCAAAAAGAATGTTTTCTTTAAAATACTGAATATTTACTTTTTTGATAGAATGTTATAAATAATTTATAGAATATTTATCAAAAAATTATATATATAGGTAGTAAAATTTTAAATCATCATATCAAAATTATCTTTTAGTGATATTTTCATATTATTCTGAATTGTTTTATTTTCAAGGAATAGTGAAAAATAACGCATTCTTCGAAATACCTATTTCATTTTAAAATATTTTGAAAGTAAAATAATATATATTTAAATATAATTAGTTAATATTTATAAAAAATATATAATTATGGTCTTTGTATGGAATATAATACTTTTGGTGGATATTAAAACATTTTAATATATATAATGATTATTTTCTGAAGACATTTTCTTCATACTCTTCATATTTTTTAGTTAAATTAATTTATCCCACTTTTGTTAATATAATCATAAATATAAATTTCATATTTTAAATTAGAAGACACAAATATTTTGAGTAATTCATTTTTAATTTCGGTCAAAATGAATAGTAACCATAGTAATTTTTTATTATAATAGTAAAGCTATAATTGGTTAATTTTGGTTAAAATTATTATAATAATATCTCAAAATCAACAAAAAACATTCATTTATCTTAATGTATGAGTTTATTTCTTTAAATACCATTCCATTATCTAATATATGACAATGTGGTGCTATTTTTTCTTTATATTGACATTTATAACATTTTTGAAATATGTATGGTCAAAATGCCATTCTCTTAAATCTTATCTATATTAAAATATTAAAAAAGTGAAAAAGAGTATACGGTTAGTTATAACTAAATTTTTAAAATATAAGTGATTTTTTATCATGATAATTTATTTCTAATTTTTTGAAATAAAATAAATACCGTAAAGGATTTTGTAATGCTAATACATTATTTATTCAATTAATATAAATATACAATAAATGATTTTAAAAATAATTAATCTGATGTATTTTGGATGATTTTGTGTGTCATAACTTGATTTATGTAAATATGAACAATTATTAACATATTAAAGGATTATATTACAATTTCATTTTTTTCAATGTGTATTTAATGTCAAATTAAATGAATAGTGTAAAGATTATATTAATAATATTTTATGAAAATTATATAATGTTAAATTATTTAGAAATCATAAAAATCATGAAAGTGGAAATTGAGGATAATATAATCTCAAAAATGTAATCCCATTGTAATTTATGATCTAATTTTCTCCGCATAAGTAAAATTATAATACATTATATGTCAAAAAGTTGTTACTATGCATTATGTTAAAAATGGTTTACTATGCGGTTATGCAAATAGATAATGTTTCAAATACCAAAAAATACTATCCATGTTTTTTTATTGGTATTTAAAATCCACCCAACCTTATATTTGGATCCTTGACAATCACTAGTGCAGAAAACGTTTTTTACGTCGGTTATTTTTAATTTTTTACGTCAGTTTCTAGCCGACGTTAATACGTGCGACGTTATAAATAAGGTTTTTGACGTCGGTTATTTAAAAACTGACGTCAAAAACATAAAATCACGATGTTTATCACGTCGGTTATTTTAGAACCGACGTGATAAAGGGCCTGGAGAATGGTTTATCACATCGGTTATTTTAGAACCAACATGATAAAGGGCCTAGAGAATGGTTTACCACGTCGGTTATCGAAGAACCGATGTGATAAATGGCCAGGAAAATGGTTTATCATGTCCGTTCTTAAACAACTGACGTGATAAACAGGGGGTGAGGGGGTTTATCACGTCGGTTCATATAGAACTGACGTGATAAACTAGGGTGAGGGTGGTTTATCGCGTCCGTTCTATAAGAACCGACGTGATAAACCGGGCTGAGCGTGGTTTATCACGTCGGTTCATATAAAACCAACGTGAAAAATAGGGGGAGGGGGTTTAACATGTCGGTTATTGTATAACCTCCGTGATAAACTGGTGGGAGGGGGTTTATCACGTCGGTTAGTCAATAACCGACGTGATAAACCATTGTCCAGGCCGTTTAGCAGGTCGGTTATTCAATAACCGACGTGCTAAACCATTCTCCAGGCCCTTTATCACGTCAGTTATTAAATAACCGACGTGATAAACCATTCTCAAGGCCTTTTATCACGTCGGTTATTAAATAACCCATGTGATAAACCATTTTACAGGCCTTTTATCACGTCGGTCATTAAATAACCGACGTGATAAACTATTTTCCAGGCCTTTTATCAAGTCGGTTATTAAATAACTGACGTGATAAACTATTTTCCAGGCATTTTATCATGTCGATTATTAAATAAACGACGTGATAAACCCAATTTTTTTTAAACAGAATGCAGTGATCTTCTCTCCACCAGAATCAACCAGAAAATAAATCAATAAATCATACCAAAAAAATAGAAGTACATCAAAATTAAGCATGTAAATAGATAACATATAAAACTTACCCACTAGACAGCATCTACCCTCATTTATACCCCATGTACAGCCCTCCCCCACCCCGTTGGAGCCCTCACCCTCATGTATACCCCCTGGACAGCCGCCCCCACTCCATTGGAGCTCCCACCCTCATGTATACCCCTTGGACAACCCTCCCCCACCCCATTGAAGCCCCCACCACACTCCTCGACTGCCCCCGACCCCCGGACACCCCCAAACACCCCTCGACAACCCCCCACCCGCCTGAACAGCACCTCCTCACCCCATCACCCCACTTGACAGCCCCCACCACACCCCTGGACAACCCCCCACCCTGGACAGCACTCCCACACCCCTGGACCGGCTTCCCACACCCCTGGACATCCCACCCACCCCCCAAGACTGCCCCCCAACCCCACCGGATAGCCCTCCCAGACCGCTGGACACCCCCAACCCCACTGAACACACCCCCACACCCTGGGAACCCCTCCCCCACAGACCCAAATCCATACCAGAAGATCCATAAAAAGTAGACCAAAAAAAGTAGAGAAAAATTAAACATTAACTTATATAACATTCAAAACTTACACTGTCAACTTTAAAAAAAAAACTAAAACAAACCTAAAAAACTACCAAATAGACAATTAAAACGACAATATTCAAAATTACATTTTACATTACAAACAACTAAAATTAAATCAAACCTATAAAATAATTTGACCACTCCACTTGTACGTGTTTGATGTCTTTAACAGTATAGGGTTGAGGGTCATCAAAAAGATACAAATGAAAAAGAAGATATTTAACGTGTATAATGAATAAATCAAATTGAAATATGATGGCAAAGTTTAAGAGGAAATCGTACCAGGTCAAAATTCACAACTGTCCCAGTTGTTATTATTTCATATATAAATCTTAACATATAATATCCGCATTCGATGAGGCCTTGTTGTTCATGACAATTCTGTTTTGAATGAGTGTAAATTCAATATATTATTTTTATGTAATAAATCAAAAAGTACAAATTATAAATGGAAATTTACCTTCGCCTTTACATATTTGATCTTTGCATTTCTTTTCTTTGTGTTTTTTCGAATGTAGACCCATGCACTATTAGAAAATAATACGAATGGGGTAAATTTAAAATTCATTATAATATATAAAACTATTTAGAAATTGAAACTTACTTTTCAAATATATTCTTAAAACTTGCCCGCACATCACCATGAACAGAGCATATCCAATAAAGAGCTTTCTCCCTTGGGAAAAAAATCCCTAACATCCAATGATTACTGATAAAAGGAAATTTAATGTTAGTAGTTTTTTATGTTAAAAGATAATTAACTCTTTGAGAGAAATGTGTTTCATACCTCTCACAAAAAGGCATCATCCAACATTGTTGGATTATATTCTTTTCAAATCTTTCAGCAATATAAACCATTGTTTGTTCCTCAGTCAATGCACATGCTTCAGGGGAAATCAATTGCAGGTCCATGAATCCATATACTTCTGTCAGTTCATTCCTCTCACAAATTTTATAAAGATACCTAATACAAAACATATATAAGTATACATTTTTAATAAATATAACGCAGGGAAAAGGTGTTAAGACTTACATGGAAAAAATTTGCACCACGTTGATGCCCAACTTATCTACAGTAACAAGCTCCATGATATCAGATTTTGTAATCCCCACACTTATTTCACGTCCACAAATATGAGATTCCATTGGAAACTCATAAAAACCCATCAACAAATGTGAATATCTTGACAATCTGTCAAGACCACTGGAATCTGTATCTGATGTCATATCCTGTTGTCTTTGTTGTTGTCTATAGAGTATTTCTTTACCATTGAAGTATTCCTGTGAAAAAAAATTGAGAATTATAGTAGTTTTCAAATGATAAAACAACTTTAATAAAAAAATAAAATAAAAGATATAACATTCATACCTCTATGGTAATGGGTCGAAAAAGTCTGGATGGCCAAACTAAAAAATGGCCAATACTCTGTCCAACTGTCGCCACCTCATCTGTAGGTATTGGTACCCTATCTGATCTATCTATAATATCATGTACAGTGACCCTCTGATTCTCTACCTCTAATTGTTGATGATGAAATGCATCTCCTATACAATATACCAACCCGTATGCTACTATATGATGTTGAGAATCATCAACATATAACTCGCAATATGTAAGAAGCTGCGGCGGAGGCGTAGGATAGAAAATGGGGTCTGCAGGCTGAGGTGGGGTAGTGGGAGCTAATGGCGGAGGTGGAGGATAAATAATGGGGTCTGCAGGGGGAGGTGGAGGAGTGGGAGCTGCAGTCTGAAATTGTCTTTGCATTTCTGCAAACATAGACTGCACCGAATCTCTAATCTTGTCTTCCATCGTCACATTAATATTTTTAACTTCAGCCTCCAAGGATTCTATTTTTTTTATAAACCCCCTCAATGTTAGATGTTGAAGAACGTGGAAACACTTTTCTTACCGATACACTTGTCGGATATCCTCTTACACGAACAGGATGTTCGGGCCTTCCCAATTCTGCAAATAAAATATCTTCCCTCCCAGTAGCTGTAAATGTCCCCTCTGAACTCTTCTCCTCAAGAGAGTCCTGTATTAATTAATTGAACATTTTTGTAATGATTGAAACTTATATGAAGAAAAAAGTTAACTTAAATAAATTAAATAGATATCTTACAATCCTCTCAGCTACGATTCTCGATTCATCCGAAAGATATTGCCCATTCTTTCCCTTCTGATATCTCTTCCATTTTTCAGGTCAAGATGGAGGGGATGGAGGGGACACCTCTCCCGAGCTTGAAGACTCAGCTCTTAGTTGTTGAAATTTTTCCGCTATCATTTTTTCTTCCAATAATGTATACCCTCCCCGAGATAAACTATGAGGGTATACATTTTTAGATTGGATATCCTGATGAGCTTTCCTTGTTTGCTGTAATTTAAGAATAAGAAATCATTAACAAAACATTAATAAAATCATTTATATAAGAAAGTATATAAAAGATTACATTTCCCTTACCTGAAATGACTCTTTTTTTCTACTTTCAAAAAAATTGTCTCCATGTGTCTTCATCTATAAAAGGATATATACGACATGGATTGTCATGACTCCTATGACCATAAATGAAATCAGATGAGAGGGTTGATTGGAAATCCCTCCATCTCCTGGAAGCCAACGATAAGCATTTCTTCCTGACTCCTCCAGTCTCAGGAATATCAAATTTCATCTGATAAAGAAGAGGTTAAACATATTATATATACCAGAAACATTAAAATAATGGTCAAACAATGACAAAAGATCTTACCAAAATCGTCTCCCACAACTGAGAGATAATCGCTTTATCCACACCTCTCCAATCATCATACAGAATGATTACTTTGGTCTTAGCCTGAGTTGCAACAAAATTCTTAAAATCTTTGGCATTCGGACCTCTAGGAATATCATCCTCATCAAACTCAACTACTATCCTCTGATCCTGCATACGGGCAAGTGATAATTTTGGTAAACGTGTGCAACCACGTTTACCAACCTTTGAACTCTTTGTCGTAATAGGAGCATGTGAATGTTCATCCCCAGAGGTATGACCAGCAATATGCTCCTCTCCAGAATCATGTGGTTGATCATCTAAATGATCTGTCATTATCCTTCAAATCAAAAAAAACAAATGTCAGTTCACAAATATATAAATTCAAATATTTTAATACTACTGTAATCAGAAAATAGAAAAGTGTACTAGGATACATAATAGTAAACATTGGTAATATGGTAAGCATGTTAAACAATGGTAAAGATGGAAAAGATGGTCAAGATGGTCAAGATGGTCAAGATGGTAAAAAATGGATAAAATGGTAAACCTGGTAAACATTGTAAACATGGTAATGTAATTGTCAGTGAACAAATATACAAATTCAAATATTTTAATACTACTATAATCAGAAAATAGAAAAGTGTACTAAGTTATATAATAGTAAACATTGGTAATATGGTAAGCATGTTAAACAATGGTAAAGATGGCAAAGATGGTCAATATGGTCAGGATGGTAAAAATAGTAAAAATGGTAAACCTGGTAAACATTGTAAACATGGTAAAGTAATTGTCAGTGAACAAAAATTAGCTCTTTAAAATTCATGTAATGGTTATAAACATGATAAAGTAAACTAAACAAACTTAAAACAAACAAAAACATATACTTATTTTATTTTAAATCATGTTTTAATAAATAAAAAACATACAATATCTAACGTTTATGGAAAAAATAAATGTAAACAAGAAATAAACATATGTTACCTGTAATTTTAGGAATGTACAGATGGATTGTTTTCCCAAATTCCTTCGTCATGATCGTTCCTTATGGCACAAACTATGTCTTCAACATGATCGTCATTATGTTCTGTTAATATTTCCATTGAAGTAGGGATCTCACATAAATCAGCATATTCATCAAGTTCATCCTCACCAACATATTGATTTTTCCCTTGTAAAACAACAGCCCACTGCATATCTGATTGATCTACTACATAAAAAATTTGTTTTTCATGTGTTTCCATTATAAAAGAATCAGCTGTGTCTTCCAATCTCTTCAGATTAATAAGTGTCATTCCAAATTCATTGTGTCTGACACTGTTGTTACCGTTAAACCATTTACAGTTAAAAACGGGAACTTTAATTTTAAAGTAATCAACCTCCCATATGTCTTCAATCACTCCATAATATGCATTTGATGCAGAAATTGGGTTTTTGCCCTTAGCACCTAAAAAATGCATTGCTTCTGCAAACACCAATACACCACTATTCTGAACTGCACTTCTATTTTCATGAGCTTTTGTATGAAATGTATAACCATTAATGTAATAACCAGACCATGTTATCACATTTAAACATGGACCACCCACTATCCATTTTAATGTCTCTGATACATCTGATCTACCATGCAAAGTCTTTTTAATCCATCACAAAAACGTTTTGTTGTGCTCATTCAAAATCCACATTTCTTTCTTCTTTGGATGACATTGTTTCAACTCATTAATATGCAATGTGATATATGGTTGAGCATCAGCTATGTTATTCAAGATTTATGATTCTAACTTCATCATCTATTCAGCTGACAATGATTTGACTTTCATGTCGCGAATCCCCTTTCACTCATTATTAACTCACTCATGGTGAGATAGAGGCAAACCTATGTGTTGCGCCGCAGCCAAGTAGCTCGTACAAAACTCTGCTACCTCCTCAGAAATATACTTTTCAACAATGGAGGCTTCAGGTCGATATAGATTTTTAACATACCCCTTTAATATTTTCATATACCTTTCAAAAGGATATATCCAACGAAGATATACAGGTCCACAAAGCTCTATTTCTCGAACCAGATGAATCATTAAATGCACCATTATATCAAAAAAAGTTGGAGGAAAATACATTTCCAATTGACCAAGTATAAAAAGTGCATCCTTTTCTAAAATGTTCAAAGAATTCACATCAATCGCCTTGTTACAAATTGAATTGAAAAAATAACGCAACTTCATTATAGTCTTTCTGACACGAATGGGCAATATTCCACGCAATGCAACTGGTAGAATTTGTTGCATCATGACATGAAAATCATGTGATTTCATACCTATCAACTTCAAGTCCTTCAATGAGACAAAATTTTTTACATTAGAAGAATAACCGTGAGGCACTTTGGTATCATGAAGACACTGATAGAAGCTAATTTTGTCCCTCTTCGATAATGTATGACAAGCCGGGGGAAGAAATGTTCGTCTTCCTTTAGTAGTGGGAGCTAACTCTAAACGTATTCCCATTGATAGTAAGTCTAAACTTGCATTCAACCCATCTTTAGTCTTTCCTTTAATATCTAACAATGTTCCAATCAAAGAATCATAGATATTATTCTCCACGTCCATGACATCAATATAATGTCTAACTTCATGATACCTCCAATATGGTAGCTTAAAAAAAATTGACCTTTTCTTCCAAATATGTCTATCATTAGAAGATTTATGTGTCTTTCCCAATGTCAAGTCAAGGTTTTTCACCCTCTCAAAATGCAGATCAGGGGATAGAGGTTTTGGAGCAGTATCAAATTCTTGTGAGCCATTAAATTCCTTTTTTAGTCTTCTATAAGGGTGTTCCATAGGCAAAAACTTTCGATTACCCATGTACACTGTTTTCCTCCCACGATGCAATTGACAATAGGACGTCTGTTGTTCGCAAATTGGACATGCTTTATGACCTTTAACATTGTATCCAGACAAATTTCGATACGCTGGGAAGTCATTTATAGTGAATAGAAGCACTGCATGCAGTTGAAAATATTCTATTTTATAAGAATAATACACCCTAATACCATCAGCCCATAACAGTTTCAAATCATCAATCAACGGTGACAAGTAAACATCAATATCATTACCGGGTTGCTTTGGACCAGATATCATTGTACTCAACATGAAATATTTGCGCTTTATAGAAACTTCAGGAGAGAGGTTGTAAATTACCAATAAAACAGGCCATGAACTATGTGTGCTACTGAGTGTTCGGTATGGATTCATTCCATCTGTGCACAACCCTAGTCTGAGATTTCTTATTTCATTTCCAAATGTAGAATACTGCGCATCAATTTTCTTCCATTATGGACAATCAGCTGGATGACGTATTTTTCCACCACATACCTGCTCTTCATCATGCCATCTTACCCTTTTTGCATCATGTGAATTAGCAAATAAACGTTTGAAACAATTATTTATAGGAAGATACCAAAATACCTTTGAAGGGAGCTTTGTAATCTCTACATCACCCTGCGATTTTTCTTTCACCTTATACTGTGATGTCCCACATTTTGGACACTCTGACAGAAATTCATATTCCTTTCTATATATAATACAGTCATTCGGACATGCATGTATTTTCTTGTATCCCAATCCCATCGGGCATAATATTTTCTTGGCTTTGTAATGTGAATCCGGATGATCGTTATCTTTTGGAAGAATGTATTTCATCAATTGTAGCAGCTCTGTAAAACTTCTGTCACTCCATCCATGCTTCGCCTTCAGGTTAATCAATCTTAACACCGCCGACAGAACCGTAAAATCTGTACAACCAGGATATAATGGTTTTTCAGCATCACCATATAGACGTGCAACTGTCAGTTCTATCTCAATTTGTTCTGCTACAATATCATGAATCATTTCATCAATTCCATCGGAGTTACCATCTTGCAAATCATCATCATCAGTGACATTCCGTCGAGTTTCACCATACCAAATCCAAGGGCTGTAACTCGGATTAAAACCATGACATATCAGATGATCTTTTATCTCTCTACTTTTCAACTTCTTCATATTCAAACATTTCAGGCATGGACAGAAAAAAAATGTCACTACTTGGAACATTTTTTTTTGCAAATTCCAAAAAGGCATCAACACCTTCCTCAAATTCATTGCTCATTCGATGTGCCGTAATCCAACTTCGACTCATTATTACCTATAACAAATATCAACAAAAATATATATTTTTAAGATAAGAAAAAACAAGTTTATATGAAAAAAATCATAATTTGAATGTAAAACAATTTAAAATATAAAACAAATCTATAGGTATTTAAAAAAATATGCTTGAATATTATTTTAAAAACAAAATATAGTTAGATGTAAGAGTTTTAAATTTCATTGAATCAAAGAAAACCATGACGCCTAATGATTCTCCAAATAAAATATACATCAATAAAACATAAACAAAATGATTTTTATCTGGAATAAGTGAATATGATCAGATGATACACATTTATAATAATCTCATTCCAATATACTAATAAACATGTTAAAATATAGGAATACCTAATGGAGCATATAACATGTGTTATTCATGCTTGTTGTTCAATCATTATGATTTAAAGTACTCAACACTTTAAAGTTCCAAAATCTTGAAAGTAGTAGTAGTTTTCATATGTACCCAACACCAAATAGCTATACATCGTATGTGTCATGTTAAAAATATGAATATAGAACATTTGTTTTATGTTTAATAATATTGTCATATTATCTGATCATTCTGATTATATATTAGAATTACTATATCCTTTTAATCCGATATATAATCTAAGGACATTAATATTTCTTTAGAAAAAGTAATGTTAATATCATGGTAATGTAAAAAAAAGTATATGTCGAACTATATATATGTAATACCAATAAAAAAATACATATGTGTTTGGCCTGGGTTTCACACATAAAGAAACTCATCTCACAGATTAAATTTTTGAATCATCCTACATAATACTTCTTTTTATAACTTAGGGAATGAAAATAATAAAAGTTTTGATTTATGATACTCATTATGGGTAAACATGATATATATATAAATATAATATCTAATCTCATAAAAAGATATCCATGGGGGTATAAGAGCATACACAAAGCACATGATCAAAATGATAAGTGAAAAAGTTATATATAATCATAGATTATAAAACCTGAGTCCATGTATAACAATTTTAGCATAACATAAGACATGATTTATATGATAGTGGGAACATGATTTAAAAAACCTTATTCACAAGATCACAACATTGGTATGTGGAATAACATAAGAGTGTGGCACAAACTTAATCATATAAGTCAAAACATATGTCAAGGGAAAACATAGTTTCATTCACCTCATATTGGGATATGTTAATCACCTTTCCTATAATTTATTATAATATTTCTTACGAGACACATCACATAACACATTGGACATGGTATAACCATCTATATCCCATATTGATCTATGATATATAATGCATTGTCGAATTCATTAGAAGGATATTATGGACCCAAATGTCACATAATGACTAACCATATATATGGGTGAATCGTGATTATCAAATCATTTATAACACTTTCATAGATCAATTAACTAACAAAAATGAAATGGGGGTCATAATTGTTTTTACAAAACATTATAATTATTAATACATAAAAATGTGTTTGGATAGTAAGATAAGATAATATACCTAATTCAATCTAATTATCATTAAATTATTTCTACCTAGATAGAAAAGACCTTTATAAAAAATATAATTTAACTTGAGAATGAAATGAAAGTAACCTTTACCTTTTTTATAATGAAAAATCTGAAAAGGATGATAATAATATTTAGGTATTATAATTTTTTTATGAATTATTAATAATAAAAGAAATCACCTCACTTGGTTATGTTGAAAATCGGACATACCATCGTATTCAAGAAATCAGATACACTTTGCATGAAAAGGTCCATCATTTTTAGGAGATGACTGAATGAAGAAATGTATTATCAGAACCACCATGAGTCCAGAATGAAATATTTGATTGTAATAGGTATGAATTGATATTTTTATGTATGCAGATGAAAACAAATGATGGTTTTCTGATCTAGGAGTTCTAAAAATCAAAATTTTTTGAAAACATATTATGATGTAAGCATGATGAATGAAATTTTAAGTATAGTTATTACCGATTGTACCTGGTCCAATTTCATTCATGAAAATCATTTTCTGGACAATCATATTGAAAATATGATTTTAAGAAAATAAGTACTACCAATCTTCATCCAGAAAGACACATTCCAGCTAAGTAGGAAATAATAATGTTGCTGGAAGAATGGAACGTTACAATACCACCCATTATTTTTCAGATTTTGCTGAAGCTAATCCTCAATGTTTTAATAACCATTTGCGAGTTGAATGTTGCGAGTTGAATGAACATAATGACCATTTTCAATAACAAAAAATTCCACGAGATTAAAAAATGAACGAAAAGAACATCAAGAATCGAAACAAAAACGAACGAAATAAATTCGTGGAAGGCTTACTTGAATGTCGCGAGTTGAGATGATAGATCCGGGAGGAGTGAAGAAGATAAACAATGAATCCAAAATGAGTTTAATGCAGGCGATCGACGAGTCAATTAGGGTTTACCGCGTGAGAGAGAGACGAGCCGACGACTGTCAATCGAAAAATCGTAAATGACAGAACACGGGATTTAATTTTTTTAAATGCTTTATAACGTGGGTTATATAATAACCGACGTTATAAACTATTTTTTAGCTGTTTTACGTCGGTTATCTTAAAACTGACGTAAAAAAGCTCCCGCGCTTTGGTTTTTTACGTCGGTTATTTGGAAACCGACGTAAAAACCCCCCTGGGGCTTTGGTTTTTTACGTCGGTTATAAGATAACCAACGTAAAAAACCAATGCGCGGGGGTTTTTTACGTCGGTTTCCAAATAACCGACGTAAAATAACCCGATATCTACGCGTTTTTTACATTGGTTATTTGGTAACCGACGTAAAAAACCCGATATCGACGCATTTCTTATGTCGGTTATCAAATAACTGACATTAAACACACCGCGCTTTGGTTTTTAATGTCGGTTATTTGATAACTGATGTAAAAAACGCGTCGATATCGGGTTTTTACGTCGGTTACAAAATAACCGACGTAAAAAACCCCCCGCGCATTGGTTTATTACGTCCGTTATAAGATAACCGACGTAAAAACCCAACAACCGCGATTTGTAATGTCGGTTATTAAAATAACCGACGTGAAAAATCTACTCTCCGCATTGTTACGTCAGTTATATATAACCGACGTAAAAAATGGTGACGTAAAAAATGATTTCTGCACTAGTGAATTTTGATGCATTATTATTGAGCATTATGTTATTATAATTTAATTATTTTAGAAATTTCTGAAGAGTTGTTCTCCTCATTTATAAAATGGAATAACTTTCTCTCACCTATTTGAAATGCATGAGACTTATATGTTGAACATGACATGAAAAATACTTTCTAAACATCCTTATACTCACTTATTAGTACTATTATTCCCTAAATATTAGCCCTGGGATCCTAAAGAGATGATGAAACAAAGTTGTTTCAATTGATAGAAAATATCTTTAACCAATCACTTTATTTTTTAGAGATTCTTAAAACCAATAAATATTATATGTTCCTAAAAAATAATCACATAAATATACCTAATATTTCTAAATTTTATTCTTATTTTCAAACCACCTTCATTCACTATCTTTCTATAAAATGATATTTAAAAGTTTCGCTTGAGTGTACGTAAAACATACCATCTCCACGAAGTGATATAGGTATAATTTCATCAAAAAATTAGTTGGATGGATATTATAATAGATTTAAATTATATATTTAACATTAGTGAAATAATTATTCTTTTTATTGTCAATTTTTTATTTTTCTTCTTAAAATCAATTCTTAAAAAAAACAAAAATCCCGCTTGTGCATACGTGTAGACTACTGCCTTCATGAAGTGATGTGATTTATTTTTAATATCCACATTAGATAGATGATAATATTTATAGAAATCATTTATATTTATATGATATATATTATATAATAAATATTATATAAATTATTTTTATTAATTACTGTTCAGTAGTTCGATTTGTCGAAAAGTTAGAACATAAATCTAGCGTACGTACGACCAACTATCACCATGAATAAGGTAATTTATTTATATATATTAGCTTTTATGGATGAATATAAATATTTATATAATCAGTATATAAAATATTTATACCATGATTAAAATTATTGTTTTTATTGAATCATTCTGTATGTACAAGGACCAAAACTACTAAACCCAAACATATTTGAAAAATGAAGCATATTTGACCGAGAAAACCAATTTTAACATATAAATGTTAAAAAATTTGTGATAAAATGTTATAAATAAATAATATATTTAATGGTATATATTATTATGGTTTTATAATATATATACAATAACTCTCTATTTATAATAATATATTTTCATACACAGATGAAGGAAGTCAGACCTGAGGTAACTGATTTTCATCCATCCTTTTTTTCTATGAGACACATGTCACATTCACCACATGTTTATTTAATATAGTGTATATAATGAAAAAGAATGTAATTTATGATAATTATTATGAATTTTATGCAGATTTACATATACATGCAATTTTATTTCTTCCATTGGTATTTGGATTAAAATGTTTCCAAAGTAGTAATTGTCTTATGTAACAATCCCATTGTTTATCATGACTCTTTTTTTTAAGAATTAATTAATGATATTATTTGATATAACTCTAAAAAAACTAATAAAATTTATTATAATATTTTTATATATTGATAATACAATTTTTCATTTCATTTTACTCACCTTATGTATTAAAGATTCAAAACCAATTTAATTAATGTTGACATTATTTGTCAATTTTATTGAAAATAATTTCTTCTTCTATATCTATGTTATCTAAAAATGAACAATGTTTTTAATATTATCCTATTGTTTTTCAAAAAAATATTTACACATCATTTAATTTTAAATATTATTGTTTAAAATTCTTTTATCTTTCAAAATGATGTATTTTTTACTTATTATAAAAGTGTGAAATGCATGTTTTTATGTTAACTTATACTACATAAATGAAACATCCCATTTTCATGTACTATAAATTCATTGAAAAATAATTTAAAATTTTATTTGGTTCTTTTTAGATAAAATAATATTTGTAATATTTTATAGCTTTTTATATTTTAAAGAAATTATTTTGAAATATATTATGTATTATACTATTGAAAAATTAGAGCTATCTTTTAAAAAACAATTTCATCCTTGATAAAATACTTGGTGTTAAATATGATTTACATGTAATATAAACCATTAATAACATTCTTATTATTTAACTATGTGGTTTGTGATTATATGGGACAGATGTTTAAAAATCCAATTAATTTTCCATGTCATGTTGTTTTGATGGAATAATCCAGTAGAATTTATATGTATGGATTAGGTTTATGTGATGGTTGGGTTTGTTAAAACCCTATAATGCAATGAATAAAGATGGGTATCAAATGAAATTTTTGGAAACCAGTCCTATATAAAAGATTTTAAATCATTGGTACTGGTCATAGAAACATTGGTATATGATATACAAACATTTCTATGTATCATGGCGTGTTAATTGATTGATATAGGTCTATATAAAGAGTTTATATTGAGATTATTGGTATAACCCATAGGCTATTATGACCACCCATGGTCTTTACTGAACCCTTAGTATAAATTTATACCAAAGTATGAGTAGACCAAGGTTATAACTTTATGTGTCCCATCATTCTATACTAACAGTATATGTTACAACTATTTGTATATACCTATACTGATGGATTTCTATATTATTGGTTTATTTTCCTCTACCCAACCAGCACCAAAATCCCATCAAACACCTCATAAAAATCAATTACACCGACTATATTAAAAAACCAACCACAGTACACTATACATGTAATATATATATATATATATATATATATATTACATTTATCACATAGACAAAAAAATTACTTATCAATAATTTTCAAATCATTTAAAATATCTCAACATAGGTATAAAATACACATAATAGATTTGTTTTAGTAATTATGCACCATACAAACAGTAGTCAATTTTCTCTAAACGTACTAATATAGGGATCAATATCTCCCTCATCACCACCATTACTATCATAATCATCACAAACATCACAAACATACCCAACATCATCATCCTCTTGGGTACTAACATCATTATATTCAACATTATAATAATCATAAAAAGTGTCATTACGTCGAAATCCACTAAAAACCTCATTTCTATCACATATTTCACCATTAAAGAGTGATCCACTACTATACATGAATCGAAAACTGTATCAGCTTCTAATTTAAGTGATGAAAATAAAACTATCATATCATCTATAAAGATCAATTTGATCATTTTAACCATTTGACACTCTAGTGTACCTATTTTTATCCCCTATGATGCTTGTTTGTGTCATTTTTAGCTCAGTTTTGTCATATATTTGATAGGTTCATGATGAGGGTGAATACCTAGTATAGATGATGCTGTTACAAGATCAAAATCAAACACTCCCATTGTGCTCCTCACCTAATACATGTCTAAAATGATCATTTATCCTTAATTTTTCATCTTATTTATTGTAGAGATACACTTGGTAACACTTTAAAATATATTAATAAGATATTAAAATATAAAATAAGTACTAAATTATGATATATAATGAAAAATGAATTAAATATTTCACTATGTTTTTTCATTTATGGAACATTAATATTTTCCTTCCAATTAAATAATAACAATTTTTCAATAGAATCATGACCATTGGTTCTCATAGTTTTTCCGGGAAAATGACTTTTATTATTATAATTATACATTACAAAATAATATATAATTAAAAAACAAAAAAAAAATTAAATTACATTTCAATGAAAATTGATTACTTATGTTGAGGTATATCAAGAATATTTTTATTATATTACCTATTATATTGGGTTGGATTGTATATTTAATTTCTTTTAAAATCATATTTATTTATTATTTAATTAATTTTAATTGGATAATGTTAGTATAGTTTAATGAAACTCTTGTGTGTTTGATTTAAAATTATTATAGTTGAATGAATTAATTATGGTTCAAATATTATCTATTTTGTTCAATATATGTAAATTCAATTTGTTTCATTTTATCTCTATTCATTTTGATTTGATCTTTATTTTTCTTCTTAAGTTCTTTAGGTCTTAGTTTGACCAATTATATTAAATAAAATTCAATTTTATTTGAATCAATATCATTTAGTTCAACCATCATTGATTTTTTTGTATAGTTTTTATGGTTTGAGTTAGTTCTTTTTCATTTAGTTTCATATTTTTGGTATTTTAGAGATCTCTTAAATGTGTTTTTCATGACTTCGTCTAAGTATGATTTGATACAATTCATAAAACAGTTATTTCGAAAAGATTATATTTAACTAATTTATTATTATTCTATTTATTATCTATATATTTTAAATATTTTCAATTTCATTAAATTCACATAAATATAGTTTTGGTTAATTTGAATCTTTTTGTTTTAGGTTAGCTTATTTTAGATTGGTTTGACATAGTGTAGTCCTATTTAGGTTATGTAAATTTGATTCATCTAGATTATATTGGTATTTTTATATTTGTAAATGGATATTAGATTTTTTAATCTCTAGAGGGATTAATTCTAGTCATATTATTTTTGATATATTTTTTTAGTTCAGTATTATTGTGTTTTATTTGGTCTGGATTTGTCCAACTCATTTTAGTTCGGGTTTCATTTGAAATGAATGGAGAATTTTTATTATTCTAGGTTTATTTTTTCTATTTGGGTCGATTCGGTTTTGTTTTTGTGGGTTTTTTATATTAGTCAAGAGTTGGCTTAGTTTGTTATATATGTTTCAATTCTGTCATATTGTGTTTTTTTAAATAATACGTTGACTGATAGAATAATAATAATTTGATCATGATCATCATTATCATTAAATGAGATAGGGGAAATGAGGATGGATGTTCTTTAGGATATGGGTGTTTCTCATGTGTGGTGGCGGCATTTTTCAAATTCCATATTCCCATATATGTAATAAATGAATGGTTTATTCGTACATTCTCAATGTATCAAATATTATGCTCTGCAATATTTTTAATTTCAATAAATTTAATTTGGTATGGATCTTAACCCATATTGTATTCCACTTTGGATTATTATTATTTTGTTTTTGGATATTTATTTGTATATATCTAATGATCATTACATCGATATATCAGTGCCCAAATTATATTGATCTTCCCTATCATGTTTATAATGAATGATGAACACATATTAATCTAATATAAGTAGATGGAAAAATGTTGTATGTTCATTGTTAGAGATATCTCATCAATGTGCTCTAGAAAAGATGCATCATATGGAAGTTAGGGTTTTAGAGTGGTGGTCATGAGTGGCATTTCTTGGTCAATTGATGAGATATGGTTAGCCATATATAGAAATATTTAAAATTGAATACTCTATTGATATATATTTTTGTATTTTTTTATTCAAAATTCATAATTATATAAACTAATGTTATATATATTACATGTCTTTTTAAACAATATTGTTTCCCATTTGAGGTTTGAAAAATAATTTTATTATTAACTATACATTATATTTATTTAGTTATTCATAATTTTTGGGTGACCTACTAAGAGTTTGGATATTAAAAATCCTTATTGTATTTATATTGTTATGAGAAATTTATTTTTATTTTCTCAATGGTCATGGTTTATAATGGGAGCATTGAGAGTTGGTTATTGTTTTTACATATCAACAAGGTCTACCTATATTTACTTTATGAGGATATTTATTTTGGGGGATATGTTTTTTCATTGTTTTTTTATATGAATAATTTATTTGGTGGAATATAATATTTAGATATTCAATTAAATTATATTTAATTAGGTTCAATAACTATTAGGTTTTTTAGTTGTGTTAGTTCATAGAAAACATTAGTTAGTCATAAAAAGTACATGCACCACTGATGATCCTCTATTATGGTGTATCCTAATGTGTGCACATACTTCATAGAATAATAGTTAATTTTGTTTCTCTATGAGAAATACTAAAATAGAAATTCAATTAGGTTAATAAGAAATAAATTTTCAATAAAACCCATTAATGTTTAATTATATCGCACACTAATTAATATTTCAATAAATGACATGTTCTTGGTATTGTGTATTTTCGAAATAATTTAAGTTTATAACACCCAATTACATAATATAATCATATAACTATCATATAACTCATGTTTTTATGATAATAAATTTCCTCCTTTTAGTCAATCGTGAAACCTTCATAGGTTGAGTATCATGAATGTTAAATCAACACTCTGACCATTATGTTAATTTATATAAGTAAAATAAGAATATATATTTTTATTTAATAAATTGTATTACCCATATATCCACCCCAGATAATTATATGTTTTTATTATCAGTATAAATCCATGATAATGGTTTTAATAGAATGCTATCGCTATAAATGGAAAATGTTACAATGAGACTTTAACATAGTTTGGAATTCCTACATATAATTTTACAAAAATAATTTTAATATACCATTATTTGTATTTAATAGTTATATATTAATTTCATATTGATTAATACACACTTTCTATTAGAATATCCCACTAAATAAGATAATATAAGAAAAGTATAATTAATTCACAGTGAAATTAAAAAAAATTATATGATGTAATTATTTTTACATATCAAAATAAAACCAATTTAGAATATTCGTTAGGCTCTGATAGATTTATGGGTTCTTCAAGATTAGTGACCTCTGAAAGATATTCTTGTTCCATCCCATGTTTTGGTTCATCAAAATGTGGTGGATTGGAATCCCATGGAGCCCAGTCATTATATATTATATGGATATGTCATGAACCAGCCTGGGTCGACCACAAACCAGGCACACAAAATGAATTGTGGCATGGCCTTAAGGGCGTTCCCAATCCCCATAGCCTAGAAACTAGTGTCGGTAATCCTTAGAGTATCTAAGGGAAGGATTTCTCCAAATTTTAAAAAAGTAAACAACATCTAGAAAAAATAACATCCAAGGATAATAAAGAATATGATATTTCAATATTTATTAATATTTGTGAATTAAATATTCATTATACATTAAGGTGATGCTATGTCTGATAGTGTACTCAACACGTATAAATGGTTTTATTTGAAACCATACGTTGCAGAAAACATTGAGTTATACAGAAAAATAATAAAATATTTTTATTATTTTAAATGGTAGTTAACGCCTTGCCATTATATTATCATGAATGAACATAACTAACGAAAATATTATGACACATTTTTTTAAAATGTTTTTACTTTTATACTATAAATTTTAGAGGCTTAAAATAAGAATGAATCTAATTATTAGCATGAAATACTCTAACATGCTTTGAAAAGACGATTACCCACCTTTTGATGGTGAACCCTTTTGTAAATATTGTTTTTGTGACTATTATATATTCTATTTGAAAAAATAAACTTCTTATTTATAAATAAGACATAAAAATTTACTTTGGGTAAAATATTTTTATTTTTTCTGATAAAGTTTATTTTTTGATGAATAGTGAAAAATAAAGCATTTTAATTCAAAACTACCTTTTAATATAATTTATTTTTATGATTAGACTGACATTTTAATTGGTTTGAAAGTGTAATTAAATTATATTTTGATGATTTAATTAAATTTTTTTCTTTAAAGTAATTTCTCTTTTAAATTGGAAATAACCATATGTCAATATTTTGGTAGTTTTTTATTTCTTAAAAACACGTTTTCTGGTTTTGACAATTGGAATTAATTTTAAATTAATTTCTACAACTTTTGTGTTGGGAATTTGGATAAATGGATTCCATATTTGGAATCAAGAGTTCTAAATTGTTTCAATAGTTTACTTCTGTTTTTGGAAATTATGAATTGTAACTTTAGTAATTATTTTATTTACAATTGTTAAAGTGTAAATCTTGTAAATAAGGGTAAAAAATAATATTATAATTATATTAAATTACCCTAACACATTTAATATCCATATTTGAGGATACATGTTTGACCATGGGAATTATTTGGGTCGATTTTTCGGACCTCATGGAGCCACTTGAATGTGAAAGTGACAATTTGTAAACATTAACTTAAAGTTAAGGAAATTGTAACATAAACATGTATATTTCAGAAAAACAATTTTTATATGAGGTTATATAAGTGATATTTTGTACTAAAAAATATTTATTATAAATTTAAAAATATTTCCTACATCATGGTATTTTATTTATAATTTTTATACATTATAAATATAAATTTAATTTTGACACAATGATGATGAAGTGATTGATTCATTAATAACAGATTCAATTAAATGATATTATAAATGATAAAATAAATGTAATTTTTTTATTGCAATGTCATATAAGAAATTGTTTTATTCTAGGTACTTGTAATATTTGTATTAATAATGTTTTCTTAAATCAACCAGTATGTTATGTATTTGTAAAAATTCATTATACGAATAGTGTCAAAATTGACATAATCCATATTTTAAAATATAAATTTTTTTATTAAATATTATTAAATTATAAAAAAAATAAGATTTAAGTAAATAGTTATAGTAAGTCTCAAATTTTATTAAAGAATCTTTATTTGAATATTTTTCATGTTTTGGTAGATATTTGGATTCTCAAGGTGTTAAATGCTTCATAAAATGGTAAGTGTTAAAATGGTAAAATAAAAAAGATAAGGATAAAAAACATAAAAATCTATAAAATTCCTATTGGATGATTTTATATCAAATTTTATTAATATTATATTCGAATTTAATGTGTTATGGAACTTTTGAAACCAGAAATTATTTTATAATAAAATAATACATTGAAATATTCCTAAACAGCACATATTGTCTTGAAGAAATTTCCACCACTTCTATCCCATTACACACACCTATCAAGCCCCTTGGATCATCCAAATGCTTCTCCAATAATCTAACAATGTCCCCTTATTTTTCCGAGAAGCCTTCACCTAGGAATAATGAAATTCATGAAAGTCTTTTGGCACAAATCAAACGGAGTTACACATTTTAAGAGGTATCGTCTTCTATAAAATTCCATTCCATTATTCTACTTATTCACTCTATATTATATTATTTTTCTTTAATAACACAAAGACACAATTATTATAAATATACTAGGTTTTTTTTATGAAATGTATTATATCTACACTTACACACACCTCGGTATAATGGGTATTGAACTTACTGTTTCTGTGGATGACGAACTACTGTCTCACGAAATGATGATTGTTAAATATTCTCCTAAAACCGATCATGGTAGCCATTATGATGTCACTATAATTATATATGATATTTATTTTATCTCTATACTTTATAAATTATCATTTATAATATAACTTTATTCTTTTCAAGTTTTATAAATACGATAATTTCAATTGAGGAACTGTAAACTACCACACCCTCAAAGTGATATGACTCATTCACACTATATATAGAATATATAGTGGATGGAATTAATGAACTTATGTAATATATATAAGATATAAATAATACTCAAATTATAATATACTTATTTATCATTTAGTTTTCATTCCTTATGAAAAAAAGAAATGAAAGGAGCGTTCATGAGTAAGTACGACTTATCGTCTCCATGAACGGTGAATTTCATTTTCTAGTATCCAAATGTTATGGAATACTATAAATAAATATAAACTTGATATAAATTCATATATAATTTATATATATGATATTTAGATCATAAATACTAATCTATAGATAATGGACTTTTGACCACATGGACAATTATTAATTATAACAAGTTCATTTTTTACTCAAGTTCTGAACATCGATAAAAAGTTTGGAATGAACATGAATATTTAAGTAAATCTTTTATCATCAAAATAAGTGACCTAAAGGGGGAAATAAACATTAAAAAGGTTTTGAATAATGTATAAATTTACTTAAGATTAAGATTTAGGATGAAAAAGGAACAAGTGAGACAAATCCGACTCAATGTAAGGTGACCTTTCACCCTCTTCTTTTGGTCAATGACTTATTAATGTTATGTATTTTAATTTTAATTTTATTATTTTTTGGTATATTCTTATATATCCTTATTTTGGTAAATTTTATGTCCAAGTGATGAGAGACCAGTTTCTCTCCCATCAACTCATTTATTAAATTTTAAATTAACGCTGTTAGGCTGCCAAATTTTTGTAAGGGACTACGTCTCAATCTCAAATCATTGATGAATATATTGGACTATACATGTCCTTATTTGATACATTGTATAATTATACCATTTTTATATTTATTTAATTCAATGTTTTTCTGAGGGAATCTTTTCTCAATGAAGCGTTTTACTAAACGACAAAAAGAATGTATCTTTTTAACGTACATGTTGACAACGACCTCCACGCCGCCACGAGGATTATATGATTTTTGGTTTATTAATCAAGAATTTTAGTTTTTTAATTGAAAACAAACAGCACATACCATTTTTACCAATTTTTATATTCAAAATGTTTTATATAGTGGATTTATTATGTCCATATCTTGTAATGATATCCTGTTATTTCAATGAAGAAATGTTATCTTTCCTTTATGCTTGTTCATGTGTTATGATTTTGTTATGATTATTGAGATTTGTTTATGTATATAGGTGGTTACATGATAAACCTAGGGGGGTGAACTTGAGATAGCTCTAAAATTTATTGGGAAATGTGACAGAGGTAAACATTAATGTTTCTCCTAAGAGATTTAAGAAATATACTTTGATGGGTAATCCAAACATTACTCCTTATGTAACTATGAAAGATAAAATGTATGTACGTTATGGATTCCACTAGTTACCATTGTGTATTATGATTTATATGTGTTATTCATAAATATTATGATTTCATTATCTATGTTAAAGAGCTTATATTTTTTATTTATTGATGGAAAAATGTTTTCTTTCATTATTTTATAATGCTTACTGAGTTGATTATGATCATACCATGTTTTTCAAATGTTATTCACAGGGTATATGGAAGGGTAAGGGAATGAAATAATTCATGGATATTTTTATCAAAAAAATAATTCTAGTTTTTTTAGGAGTTTTAATTTTATAAAAAAATAGATACTAAGTAAAACTGTCTAGATTATAATATTTTAGATGTAATGTAATAGTTATGGCCTAATTCTCTAAAACTCAAAACCCAAAAAGATCAACTATTTGAATTCTGGATTTAAATCCTGATTAAGTAATGTTTTAAGGCTGGATCCATATAGTTGGTATTAGAGGTCAGTTTATATAACTACAGAGGTCAGGGTGTTATTTAAACATAAGTGACAAAACCATAATGATAAGAATATTATAAAGATTCGTAGTTATTTTAGATAAATTGAATGGTTATAAGATAACATGAATGGGTATATATAGTATTTAACATAATCATAATATTTTATATGATGAATTCGATGATATACTCACACTGAAAATTTTATTTTTAGTAAATGGCTCGATCTATCAGGCACGAAAGTCACAATGGATGTAATGAAAACTGTGACGATTTTCTATATAAGAAACTGAATGAAATGGGAGGTGTAATGAAAAATCTTGTGTTAAGTTTCAATCAACTATCTAGAGTCAAGATTGACCACCTGATCCTTGGTGTGTTTTATATTGCATTATATATGTGAGAAACAAATCCTAATGGGAGTTCCTGTAATAACCATAAAAGAATGTATATTAAAAATCCTATATGGAAAGTTTGTGGAGTTAAAGACCTAGTGAAATGCATCAAAGGGATAGTAAAATTCTATATATGTTGTAATGATGTTTATAAATCAAGAACATTCCATTGAAAAAGGAATAATCCAGTTGAATTCAGGAAAGGGAAAGAAGTTATTTTCAAAGGATCAATTGAATGTTTTAAATGTGATGTGCATGGTCATTATAAAAATAGTTGTTCTACGAAGAAGATTCAGAAATGGGATCAGAATTATTGTATTAATAGATGTTTACCAATTCATAATGCCATTCCAGTTGAATATAAGGAAACTAAAGATGACCTTTGAAAGGTATGTATTATTTATTATCACCTGTTTTGACATTATTAAAATCAAAGGACATTATGTATATTTTTGTGTAAGAAAGATGCATAAAAGAATAAGACGAAAAAACATGGATAAAGGATTAGGAAGAATGTTCAATGATTAAGATGTATAAATTTTAGTAGTTGAAGAGTTATGTTGGATCCATGTATAATGATATGTTTAAATGTATTAATGATTAGATTACTACATAACACTTTTTATAGTATTTGTAAACCTAATGTTTGTTATGTGAAAATTTTATTCAAGGAATAATTATATTTCCATCTATAGATATAGTTATAAAGATCGATTTTGGTATATATGATCATTGAATTTGAAGAAATTACAAGTTATAACTTTTGTAATGAAAATGTGAGGTATGAGATAACATTTGTTGTTGAAATATATTATGGTTATTTTTTGGTAATTTATATTATTTTTTAAAATGTTATAATGTTATATAATATTTGAAAAAGGAAAACATGTTGAATGTGTTACAACCTGTCATGTCGAACAATGCTGTAGGAATCAAACCCACAACCAATGTGGTATTTGGATTTATCACCCCCCACTAGAATACATGAGGTCCTTGGTTAGTAAGACTAATTATTTTTAGTTAAAAGATTTTATCGATCATGAATAAGTTGATTTTGGGAACTTTGGTTTTAACTAATGGATATCCTTAGTATTGGGAAATGATTTGGTGATTAAGTGATAATTATTTTCATGGAAGACATTCTCTCTTTTTGGGAAACACAGTATGCCTATGGAAAATATAATACTATGAGATTTCATTTTTGCAGTAATGATTCAAATTTTATTTTCTCTAAGAATATATATATATTATTGAGGATATTTGGTGATTATTTTTATAAATGGAAATTATTAACCAATTTTAGAGATTATATGATTGGCTAATTGCACATCAGTATTAGAATTTTAGAGTACTCGATGTTATTTTGAGATAAATGACAATATTTCTTATGGATGTCTATGTCATTAAATTATTCCCAATTTTTGGATTCAAGATTAATTTGGATTATATTGAATTATTTTAAAGTCAATTTTTTAATTAATAGTCCTTGATTAATTTTTGGTATGGTTTGTTCAATTTTGGAGATTAAGAGTATTATTTATTTTTATAAAAGATTATATTTTTTGGGGATTATCTGATCTTATACTAACCATTTTTGTTTTGGTTAATTTCTAAAGATAGGGGAAATATATAGTTCATATTTTTTGGATTATGTGATTATCTAGAATTTTATTCTAGTGCATCATATGTGACCAAGTCATCTAGAATACTCATCGTTTAAAGAAAAGTTGTGTTTTTGGTAGAAACTTATGAAAGGATAAAACTCTACTTGAAAATTCAGTATATTTCCTTATGTGTTTATTCAATCTAAAAAATAAATTTTCAATTCTCATATAATTAATCATAAAACAAAAATTTTTTCCATTTAATTTTCCAACTTGGAAACCAATGAATGTTTAACTGATCACAAGTTTATGGTTTTCATGTTGTTAACTTTCTCCTGATCAATTTTTCTATCTCTCTCCATCAGATCTTGATACATATTTTATCTTCCATATCCTTGTTTTCTTCCATGGAATCCTAGTGTGGGTCATCTCAGGTGACCATTGTACTTCTATTTATTTATTTTAATGCGCTATCTTTATGGTATCTTTTTTTCGGTGTGGGCCGTTTAATGATGATTATGAGCTAGATTTTAAAATAGTGAGGATGTAATTCCAAAAAGGGGGGAAGGGTGTAACATTCTACGTAAATATATAATATGAAATATTTATATTTATTAATTTTTGTGAACTAAATATTAATCATAATTTTTAGGGGATTCTATGTATTATAGCATACTCAACATCCAACAATGGGTTTCATTGAAATCTTATTTTGCACATAACTTTGAGTTATTCCGAAAAATAATATAATAATAATATTATTTAAAATAGGAGTTAATGACTTGACATTATATAAGCAAGAATGAACCAAAATTACTATAATATTATTACACATGTTTTCTAAATGTTTTTACGTTTATCTAATTAATTTTAGATGATTAAATTTACAATGAATTAAATTTTAAGCATTAAATACTCTAATAATCCATAAAAGGTCGATTTTCCACCTTTTGATGGCAAACCTTTTTAAAATCTAGTTGTTGTCACACTTATGTGTTCCATTGAACAAAATAATCATCTTATTTAGAAGTAGAACATCAAACTTTACTTTGGGTAAAAAATGGTATTTTTTGGATAATGCTCATTTTTTTGATTAATAGTGAAAAATAAAATATTTTAATTCAAAACTACCTTTTAATCAAATTTATTTATATGATTATTCTATCCTTTTAATTGATTTTATAGTGAAATAAAATTATATTCTTATGATTTATTCTAATTTTGTTCAAATCAAATAATTTCACTTTGAAATTGGACATAAATACATGTCAATCTTTTTGTAGTTTTTTTCTTCTTAAAAACACGCTTTTTGGTTTTGACAATGGAAATTAATTTTAAATTAATATCTGTAACTTGTATGTTTTGAATTTGGTAAAATGGATCCAATATACAGAATAATGTGGTCGATATTTTTTTAATAGGTAACTTATATTTTTAGACCTTCTGAATAATAACTTCATTAAATATTTTATTTACCATGGTTAAATGGTAAATCATGGAAATACGAGTAAAAAATTATATTATAATAATACTATATTACACTAACACGTCTTCTAACCCTACTGAATAATACATGTCCGACCCTGGGCATCCTTGGGTCGATTTTTGGACCCCATGGAGCCACTTTTATGTGAAAATGACATTTTATAAAAATTCATTCAATGTTAAGGAAAATGTAACATAAACATATATATTTTAGTAAACCAATTTTTATATGGGGTTATCTATGTGATATTTTCAACTATGAGTATTCATTATAATGACAAAACTATTTCCTACATCATGGTATTTTCTTTATAATTTTTAGACATTAAATAAATAAATTAAATTGTGACACAATAGTGATTCAGTCATTACTTCGTTAATAAAAGATTCAAATAAATGATATTATAAATATTAAAATAACTATAATTTTGTTATTTTTATATCATCTACATATTTTTGGGATGATATTTACATGTTATATTTTAATTAATTATATTTTTTTGAATCAATCAGGTTATTATGAATTTTAAATTAGTGATGATATAAATAGTGTCAAAATTGACATAATTAATATTTTAAAATATAAAATATTTTATTAAATATTATAAAATAAGAAAAATTTTAAGATTAATTAAAATAGTCTTCATAAGACTCAATGTGTAAAATGGTTGATAAAAATGTAAGAGTAAAAAAGGGATAAATAAAAAAATATGGATTAAATAATTTCCAAAACCTATCCAATCATTATTAGATGATTTTATTTCGACCAATATATATATTAACTTCAAATTTAATTAGTTTTGGAAATTTTTAAACCAAATATAATTTTATAATAACATAAAAATTTTGAATATTCCTAAAGAGCCCCTCCTCCCTATTATAAAAGGCTACCACCTATAACCCATTAAACACATATCTAAATCCACTTGGCACATCCTAACACTACTCCACGAAGCTACCAACTTCGCTATATTCCTGCTCGATGCTTTCCCCTTGGAATAAGGCAATTCAAGAAAGAATTTTGGCTGAAATCTATTAGAGTTACACATTTTAAGATGTATTGTCTTCACTAAAATTTCTTTTTTCCATTATTCTACTTCTTCACTCCCTATTATATTATTTTCCTATTATTAAATAAAAAATAAATTATCCTCAAAATAATAGGTTTTTGTTATGAAAAGTATTTGAACTACACTATCACATACCTCCGTCTAATTGGTATATAACACACTATTTCTTTGGACAATGAACTACTGTCTCCCGAAATGATGATTGTTCAATAGTCTCCATCCATGTCTTATTGTGGCCATTAAGATGTCATGGTAATTATATATGATATATATGATATTTATTTATCTCTATTCCTATTTAATTATTTATTACAACATACTATTATGATTTTTATGTTTTATAAATATGATAATTTCATTTGAGGAAGTGCAGACTACCACCCCCTCAATGTGATTTGACTCGTTCACGCTATACATGGAAATTATAAAAGATGTAATTAATGAACTTATTTAACATATATCACATAGATATTATACTAGAATTATAATATATCTATTTATAATTTAATTTTAATTCCTTTGAAAATTAAAGAAAAATAAATGAAAGGAGCGTTCATTCTTACGTACAGCTTACCATCTCCATAAATTGTGCATTTCATTTTCTTATATCAAAATGTTATATAATATACTAAATACATATATAATATACCTAAATACATATATAATGGATATGTATGATATTTAAATCATGAAAAAATATGGAGATAACTAACGTTTGACAACATGGAAAATTTATATTTATAAGAAGTTCATTTTTTACTCAAGATCCGAACATCGACAAAAATTTCAGATATGAACTCAAATATTTATGTAATTGTTTTAGCATGGTAATAAGTGACTAAAAAGTAATTCTAAAATTAAAAAAGTTTCTGAAGCAAGTAGAAATTTATTTAATTTTATTATTTATAAATATTAAGGAATATAGGAGACAAGTCAGACTCAAGGTAAGTGAACCTTTCACCCTCCTCTTCAAGTCAAATAATTATTTATATTATGTATTTAACTTTAAATTTTATTAGGTTTTTATATGTTCGTATATATCCTTATTTCTATAAATTTTATTTCTATGTGATGAGAGACCATTTTCCCTCCCACTATCTAATTTTCTAAATTTTAAAGTAATGCTGTTAGGCTTTTGAATTTTTATAAGGGACTATGTCTAAATATACATTCATTAAGACATATTTTCGGTTATAGAAGACCTTATTATATATGGTGTATAATTATACCCTTTTTTAAATTTCATTCAATGGTTTTCAATGGGAATATTTCCTATAGGAATTTTTTTACTAAATAACTAAAAGAATGTTTCTTTTTAACGTACATGGTGACAACTGCCTTTTCACCACCGCAAGCATGATTTGTTGTTTGGAATCCTTAACAAGATATAATCATTTTAAAAGGAAAATAAATACCATATACCCTTTTTACATATTATGGTTTTGAAAATGGTTTTGATTATGGATTTCTTACATCAATATCTTGAACTTTTATCTTCTGATTTTAATGAAGGAATGTAATATTTACTTTATGTTTGTTCATGTATTATCATTATATTATCGTTATTGAGAATTGTTTACATATATGAGTGGTTCCATGACAATCCGAGGGTGGGTGAGCCGAGATATCTATCCATTGAATTGGGAAATGTGACAGAAGTAAACATTAATGTTTCCACTAATAGATTAATGGAATAAACTATAATGGGTATTCCAAACGTAACTCCCTATGTTTTCATGGAATGGTACAATGTAAGTATGACATGTATTCCACAAGTTACCTTTATGATTTATGATTTCTATATGTTATTGATAAATATTTTGATTTCATAAGGTATGTCAATGAGCATATGTTATGTATGTATTTATGGAACAATGTTATATTTCTTTGTTTTATAACCCATACTGTGATTTTTTTGCTAATTCTAGGTATTTGAAATTTTTTTCAAAGGGAATAAGGAAAGGAAAAAGAAATGAAGAATTCAAGCCAATTTATATAAGGAAAACAATTCTTGTTTTCTATTTAGAGTTTTTATTTTATAAAAAAATGGATACTGATTAAAAGTGTCAACTTTTTAATATTTGAGATGTAATTTAATAGTTATGTATTAATTATCTAAAACTATAAACCAGAAAATAACCTCAATGTTAATTCGTGATTTAAATCATGATTAAGTAATGTTTTAAGGCATGGGCCTTATAGAAAAGGAAAACCCAACATAAATTTAGATAAAATTGAACTGAACATGATTCATAAAACAAATTGTAAATAAAAATAAACCAAACAACTCAAAAAATTGAACCTAACTTCTATCTAACTCTATGTAATCCCACTAGTCACTCTATAATAAAAAGATCCCAAGTCACTTAAGGTGATCAAAATCATGTTGAAACCTATACAAGGTCTCAAAATAGATAATAACTATAGGCATGAGTATTAAAACTCAGTAGGATATCCTGCTAATCTAATCACAATACACATCCTTTAAAAAAAGAATTATCAATTTCAAGTTTAACTACAATATATAAAAGTATGGTTTTCTAAATGATTACTCAAAACAAATTATGGGCCATATCCATTACTCATTTTCAAATATAGATTCATTTCACTAGAATGTCGTTATAATTTTCAAGGGGAAAGTTTTTCTTACTTTTTTCATATTGTACTAGGAGGATAAAACAATTTCATTTGAAAACCATTTTCATAAAAATTATTAAAATAATACCCTTATATTCCAAGGAAAACAATACACGAGAAGGAAAAATTGTAATCTCACAATAGGGGAAATATAAATATACACACTTGAATTATGTTCAACACTGCAAGATATTCAAAGAAAATAGTCATGGGTGAACACAGAGGTTCAATTATAATCTATACGAAACCAATACAGGAGACATCATCCTAGTTGACATGTCATGCACGATGAAATCACAACAACCAATATGCTGAACCATCCTTTCTCGGACATACTGAAGGGAAATAAAATAGTAATAAATAAAATATATCCACCTACTATGATCTTGTAGTTAGTACCATAACCTACCAGTGTAGAAATCATTCTTTAAATATTTTCCCAATATGTTTGGTTCGTGTGTCTCATTTATAAAAAATATGGTGTGCCAATCGATGCCGACCAAGAATCCAATAAGAACATATATTGTAATAATAGTCCCCAACCAACCTCACCATTTGCCTCCACAAGAACCACTCTCATGCCTTAAAATTAATAGACTACAAAGGGTTACAACCATGGATCCCTTATAATGGAACCTAGGTATTCTAAAACATGCACATACATACCATTATATTTCATCATGTCATGAGGAACTTCCAACATTGGTTTTTATAACAAAAACTTTTCATTATTTTCACACATTGGTCAAATGGGCCCTTAAACATTTCTCACAAAACTATACTTTAACCAAAATGTAACCCATATTTCAAAGAGGTATCAATCACACCATTATAATGTATTTTTTTTATAAAACTACTTCAAATCATTTCTATCTCAATTTAATATGAAATCCATTTTCTATGAAAATGCCAACTGGTCCACAATTTATCCACACTTATAAAACTAATTTCAATATAAAAATACGCACTTATTTTAAATTAAAACCCATTGATGGAACAATACAGAAACCCAAAATAATATTTCCACAAGCTAAATATTTGTTAAAAAATCCAAACCAATCTTTAAATATCATAATCTAATAACAAAATCCAACCATGAATTCCATCAAACACTTGGTGTGCGTTATTTAACAAAATAATTCTATTTGTCACGAAACGAAGAAAAAAACACAACATGTCATACTAAATGATTTATACAATCAAAAAAACAAAAAAAATAGCACATATATATGTTCAATAATTCCTTAAATAAATAAATATTAAAATAAAAATGCATGTGAGTGGGAAATAATACATCAAATCCATTGTGGATTAGAAATGCACAACCGAAAACTCTTGTCGCTGGTTTTGGAACCCCATATCTATAATGACCTGAACTTATATAAAAATCCACAAAAAACATAATAAAATCATAACTTGAGGTCTATCATGACCATATTAGAAGAGAAAACCAATAAAAATTGAAGTTAGAAGGAATATGGATGTGAAAATATAAGAGTTTGATGATGAAACATTGACGAATCACTGACCTTTAGTGAGAAATCACCCCAAATGGGGGTCCAAAATATTTAAGAATTAGGGGGGGGGGGAAATCTAGTCGATATAGAGTGAATTTTATTAATCCCATAAGGGGTTGCAAGGTTTTGATACACTGTTTTGAAAACCATGACCAAACCATTTAAGGGATGATGGAATGAACGTGCAACTTCACATGGTTAGGTTTCATAGTTTTGGTAAACCGTTATCAAACCGTGCGATTAGAAAAATTATCTTAAAACCCCAAAATGACAACCCAAACAATAGGGAACCCCACCCAAAAATCCTTGAATGATTTAAACAAAAAAAGTTGACACAATGGGTGTCAAAAACTCTCCCACATGCTATATTATCCCAACAGAAACCAAGGAAAACAATGATTGAAATATTATACAATAGAAAAACATCCAAACTCAACCCCCCCTCACACCAAGGACCTAAAGAAATGAACATAATCTCTTGTAAACTTGATCATAAACCAACACCTAAAAAACTGTGTGTAACAAGATAGAAGTATGAAATGGGGGTAACGTGGAAAAGAATGAATAATGAAAAAAAGGAAGAAGATATATCATACGATATGAACATTTTATATGATAAGTAGATTGTAAATATAATAATTAGGGTGGCATGGATAATAAAATATTTTGAGCCTCCAAATGGATGATGATAACATGTGGCTGACAGGATGTCTTTGGGTTGGCCGTGCAATTAATGTATACAATAGGTTCTTTATGTAGCTCTAGTAGCACTCCATCTATATTGGCCATGATATTGACCACTACTTGTAGTCAAAGATTGTTACACTTTTTTATATTAATTTCCCTAAAACAAATTTTTTTAATGAATTTTAACATGAAATTAAATGTAATACACAATAAAAATATTATAATTATGATACATTCTATGAGAAACATAAGAATAAGACCTAGTGATTTTATTCATTAATCATTATCATAGAATATCATACTTTTATTTCCATCAATATATTTCACAATATAGTTTTGAATAAAATTTGATTTTTTTAAAAATAGTTTTTAATTATTATACATAAAAATATTAAATCAAATAAGAGATAAAAATTTAATTACTTGTTTATGGGACTGTAATTTAAAACCAAGTTACAAATGCTTTGAAAATAAGTTATAAAACATATTTTTTGAATTGAAGTAAATATAATTATAAGAAATGAAAAAAAATAACTAAAACCAATAGACAATTCCAAACTAAAACCAAATTAATGTAATTATAGTAATTCAAATCTGAGAAACCCGCATAAAGATATAATGAACAAACCATGAACATATATAGTTTATTTTATATATAACCCACAATTAATTTGTGATCAACATCAATTATCACAACTTGGACATTTGATTCATCATATAAAATATTTTGGCCCACACCAATTTCGGCATCAATGGTGTCAGTTTCATCACAACTATCGTAAAAATGAGATATTGGGATTACTTAAATAATGAAAATATAATTAGGCATCAGATACACATTCATATAAAACACATTTTTTACAATGATTCCAAAATATGTGGTTCATAAGTATCCTATAAGCTTATAATGTCAATAAATCTAAATCTAATTTCATAAATAAATATACCATGTTTATTTATTGAATCAATAATTTTTTATTTCATCATTGGGACCTAACCAAAAGATTAATAATCCAATAACAATATTATATCAGTAACACATTAATAAGACACGTTTTAAATTGGAAACCAGTAGCTGATTCATTACGATAATAGTTAATTCATAAATTTAACATGGTGATATCCTGTTTCTTTTCACAATCATTACACAATTAGTTGAAAAATATATATACCCATTGGTTATTAATGATTTTCATTCACTGGTAAATTAATTGGGGAAAAAATCCAACACTATTAATTTTTGAGAGACTAAGTCTAATATTAAGCTCATTAATATATATATATGTGTGTGAATAATACAATTAAATAGAAATTTTTTAAAATTTATTTAATTAATGGTGATGGATTCGATTTCCACCATGAACGAAACTCATATTTATGATGAGTCTATATCGTTATCAAATAAAAATAATTGTGAACTATACATAGAATTTTTAATATTCCCTAAAACAAATGATAATAAAATTTTAAGGAATATGTTAAATGATTTAGTATTAGATAATATATAGATATTAAAATTAAACACTTGGTATAATAATCAAACAATACATAATTGAATAAGATTGTGAAATATGTCATATCCTACTCTTCAAGGATCAATGTAGCCAATGTAATAATGTAGGAATTTGTCCCGTTTGTGGAAGATATAAAATGATAGATTTACATTATCTAACTTATATTATTAATTTATCATTGGATGGTTATGTCTTGTGTTAACATCATAAAATATATTCAGCAAAAATCCATACATTCTTTAGCTTGATAAACTCTCACAATAGACCCATCAGGTTGATTCTTATATCAGTCATAAACTTCATCATACACATATTTATTATAGAATGATAAATAAAAATAAAATAACCCCCCACCATGAAGGGTTTATATTGCAATAGGGACTGTAAAATTACAAATGTATGTGAAAATGTTAAATGAAAATTTTCCTCCAACTCACAAAACAATTGTAGTGTTTCTAGTATTGTTTCTTTACGGAATGACTTGTAAAATCTTTAGAAAAATATTATCTAAAAAAACGGAATAATAGAATTATATTAAACCTTACATTATTGAATAGTAATATCCATATTTATGTTGGAATCAATTCTAGAAGAATGATTTGAAAATCCTATGTTTTTTAAGGATATAAATTTATATTCTCTTTGGTTGAATAATTTATATATGTTTCATAAATGGCCATTATAAACCATGAAATTCTAAAATACATCGAGAAAATTGTTTTTTCTAATATTATTATTACATAAGAAGTGTCAGGAAATTTCTATTCATTTTCACTGATAAAAAAAGTACATTTCTTGCCAAATTACTAAATACAATATGTTATGACAACATCATAATCCCTATTTATCCTTCTCATTGATATTTAAAATATTTTAAATAAATAGGAATCTTATATTTTTTTCAATATTTGTTACATATAAAAAATGATCTAAAGAATTGGATGATCTATATTCCTACTCATATAAGATACATTTTTTCCATTTTTATGTGGATCCCATGATAACATTATCCATATTATTAGATTTTATCTGATATCCCCCTAAAAAAATCTAACAGTTATTAATTCATTAATCACATCTATTCATGACATATATTGAGATTTATTTTCATAGTCAAAATTATAATCATACCTCAAATGTTTCTTCCTATATAGATTGTCCATTTACTAGAATCGCTAATTCCCCATGAAACTGAATCTATGGTGATATTTATGTCTCCCAGATTGTTTATTATTCATGAAAATTGAAATTTATTGTTTTCCCTAATGGTTCCACCAAAAAATCATATCATAGGTAGTTAAATTATTTATAATCTGGTGAAGGGTAACACACATCAAAATTAATTTTTTAGAAGAATCATATGTGTGCCCACCCACATCCCAATGATATTTCAACTATTTTTATATAGGTTGTATATATATATATATATATAATTTTGAATATAAAAATGTCCAAATATTTATATAATCAAGAATGTGAATGGTTTCTTAAACACACACATTTATGAAGATTAAAAATGTTAATAAACATAGACATATGATATTAGAATTGACCATCTAGCCATATAGATTAAGACCATCAGAGTACCGACCCAACCTATCATTATACACCCAAACTAATAAATCATGTTGAAAGGAATTATATTTCCCACATTATAATTTATATGGTGGATAAAAATACTCATCTTTGTATATAATTCTTTCAACATCACACTATCTATTTTTTTGATATTTTAGTATACATGGATATATTTTAAATCATACAATTTGATTGAAGGTCCCAAATGAAATTCTATGGAACATGATATGGTGTTTCTTCATGATTATTATATATTGTTTCCTTCCATTATTTTCTTCATTCAAAATCAAAATATCTTTTTCGTGATGATAAAAAAATTGAAACTAATCAAAATGAAAAATTCTCATTAAAACCCCTTCATTTCGTTCATGAAAAATAGATGACTATCTCATCTCTACACTATAGTTCCAAACATGATAGATTGTTTGAAATATTACTATTTATATATGGTAGGTAAATTCTTCCCAACAAAACCGTGATTTTCAAACACAATAATATTATTTACAATGTATTATATCTCTATATGAAAAATTGTGAAAAGAAAATTCTAAAAAAATATAATAAAATATTTCAAATAGGTTGAGATATTATCGATATGATATGTCCAACTAGTATCAATTAATTTATAATGAAAATTTTATTATTGAAATTAAAATAGTAAAACATAATAAAAAATTCATTACAACCAATTTAATTATGAATGTCATTAAAGTATACTAGTGTATAGAGGAATAATGAATAAGATAATTGAGATATTCAATAACTAATGAATTAAAATAATAAGAAACATATTATAAGATATTTAATGATAATAAACAAATACATAATCTAATTAAATAAATATAAAATATAAAAATTAACATAAATTCATTTTCATTATATTAAAAACCCACAAAACATTTTATAATAATATAATAGAAATTCTACCATTATTGATATAATTAATTATAATCAACCATTACAAATGTCTAAGAAACATACATTTATAAAATTTAAAAAAATATATTTATAAAATGTGATAAATGATATAGAATCCCAATGATTTATGATATATCAAATTCTATACAGAATTTGTTACAAAAGTACCCATATCCTTGTGGAAAGTATAAAATGTATCATTTCTATCCTTATATAAAACAAAATAATATCAAATGATCATATAGTAACTCAAAAAGTAACAATACCCTACCATAATTAAATTAAATTGTGTCTATAATCACATATCATGTGAATATTTGGTGAAAAAAAGAGCTTCTACAAGGATTAAACAAAATTATCATTTCTTATCCATTATAATATAATCAATAATATTTTAGTATGAAATAAATATGTTTAAAATAAAATATATATTATCAATAAAAAACAAAAAAATCAAATTAAGATCATTTATTTCATTCTTTGATTACATTCAAGGCATCCAATTATCATAAATAAATCCATCATTCTTCCAAACATTTAAGGAAATTTAGAGGTATAAAGGAATTAAATTTATTTTATGAAGATAAAACATGTCTTTTAATTAAAATGTTATTATGTATTAATTAATATGAAGATAAATGATAATTTTTTTACTCATATAGAAACAAATTTGGTCCCATAGGAAATTATAATTATAAATAAATATCATATTTTTTCCAATGAATATGATCATAAAATATGAAAATAAATTTTATGTTTCATTATATATTTATACACCATGACTATAAAAGTTGTAGGAATTAATAATGAACAACACCATTACCATGAATATAGTTACCCATAAATAATAATTCAAAATAATATTATATTATAATCCTTAAAATAAATAAAGACATATTAGAAAAATATCTCCTAGTAATGTATGATAATAAAGATCATGGGTAAGTAGTAAGAGAGATATGTGTGGGGGAAAAATATATAAGATTTGAAACTCATGAATCAAATGTTGGATAAGAACAAGTTAAAAATATCAAAGAATTAGTGGAGATCGATGGATGAGAAAAGAGAAGAGGATGTCACTTAGACCATAGAAGATAAAGTATTATTTGTTGGGAGTAGAGGAGATGAATCCATGGGCATTATTTTAAGACCCTAAATGAGTGATTTTTTAAAAAAAATTGTATAAGATGTTATATAAAATTGGTTTGAAAATAATATTGGTCATAGATCATATAAAAAATTGTTTTTAAACACTTTTTTATAGGTTGTTTGAAAATAATCAATACTAAAAATTATCAAAAATTATTTGTATAGAGGAAGGGAAACTGAATAAAATTCAAGTAGTATATTTTAAATTTTCTAGGTGTGAAATTATTTTCATGATCATAATATAAAACACAGACCTAGAATTCATGTCCATATGTTTATTTATAGACCTAACATTAAGGACAATTATATTATGTATGGACAAAGTTTCAATTCTATATGTTTTTTCAAGGTCCTAATTTGATGTACTTACCTTAATGAGTTAAACTATTTCTATTTATACAACTTCACAACGTTATAAAATTGTGTTTTTGTCAAATACTTATGTTAATACTATTTTACCAAGTAATGTACTCTTTGAATCATTTTTGATTCATGCCATATTAACTGGAAATATTTATTCCATGATTCAAGATTTTAATTTATGATTTGAGGGGTATGAATTTTGAATATTATACAAATTTTATCATACAAATATGATCATATTATACATAAGTGGTAATTCAAATATCAATTTTTACCTGTATAAAGAATATAATATCACCGTATATTATGTTTTCATTCCAAGGTTTCAATGATCAGTTGTAATTTTAACATGCCTAATAACAGTGATAGTTATTAAGAGAATAGTGGGAGATTAAATATATCACATATATATTGTATTTGGTTCCCTAGAAACTAAATTCTTTGTTCTTTGTGATTACCACGTATCCAATTGATTAATATTTATAAACTTTTAAACATATCATGATTGTTCTTCTGCATGACATAGTATGTGATAGTGTCCTAAGAAATGTTGTCCCACTAAAAGGTTATAGTGGATCCCTACAATGATGAGAACATAGAAGTGCCATGACACTATTTTTGAATATATTTTCTCTTTCCAAATTATATCATTGGAATGGACACAACTAATATAGGATATTAGGGGTGGTGACTCTTGATACATTGAGGCACCGTCTCATGGTGTGTGCCCTTGGAAATAATGTGGAGGATTTTATAAGAACACCATAAACCAATAGGAAATTCACAATCATAAATTTGATTATATATTCATATCTGTGAATGTGTTTATTGGTTCATAGAATTTATGATTATTATTAATGAGTAGTTTATCTCTTGAAAATAGATGTTTTGAAGAAAACCATGATGAAAAATGTTTGTGGTGACATAGGATATATTTGGTGTGCCACGAGAAATACTGCATTAATGAAGAATGCGAGAAAGGATTTTTTCACATCTTCAAAAGTTGATATCTAAGGCCATTTGATAGAAATGATATAGCCTAATAAAATCCACATACAAGGTGTTATCTAGAAATGATAAATTTCGGGAAGTCAAATAATGAGAAATTGAGCACCTGGGTTGATGGAACTTGCATGCAACCCGATTGATTGGATATATGGAGACAAATAGATTATATTACACGATAAGCTTTGGAATGAGGTGAAATATCATTCAGATGTCAAATTATTTCTCTTGGGTTCCATGATCCATTTCTATATAGTAATCAGGGACAAAATTAAAACCTACCTAATTCCAATGAGAATGAGTCCTAGAGGGTCACACACTAAGGGTATCCAGTGCCTCAGTTAAATAATTTATTTATAAGATAAATTTAATAATTTATTTATTTATCATGTTTAATAAATATTATTACAAGATATGGGTTAATAATTATTTATATATTACTTATATCATTTATTTAAATGCGGATTATTCAAGAGAATATATTGTGGATGGAATATTTATTTATTACCAAATAATAAATTTATATTTATTTAATAATTAAATAGTTATTATTCAAGGCCCGATGAATATTGAGAAGGATTGGAAAACTATATTTTGTGTTTGGTGAGAAATAATATTAAATACTATTTAGTTAAATAATAGTTAATTATAATGTAAATGTTAAGCACATGTGAGGGAAATAATAGTATTTCTATTATTATATGAAATGGTGTTTTATCATGTAATAATAAATTAAGTAATAGAACATGTGGAAATTATTTATTATTACATGGTGAATTTAATTCATTACACACATGTCATGTAAATAATATAATTTATATTATTATTTGTCATGGGGTTTCTTTGTCATGTAATAATATATTATATAACGGAACCAGCGATAATTATTTCTTATTTTTTAAGGAATTAAATTCCATATTATCATATTTTTCTCTATATAAGCCAAGGGATCAATCCACCAGCTAACCAATTGTTGTGTGCACAAATTACATAGGGAAAATCTCTTGAGCCTAGAAAATGTTTCCCTATCCTTGATTTCTATTGATAACGAGAGAGTTCCTCCTTTTATATATCAAGAAGAACAATTTTGAAGCGACTCTTAAGGCGATCGAAGGAAAACATTTCAAGCACTAGGATTTTTTGCGCTGGCACTCATATACTCCTTCAACGATGTCCAAAGATATATAGAGCATGTTTAAATCACCGATATATGATTCTTATTCATGGATTCTACATCACAATGAAGCCACACTTCAGACCGAGGTCTGATGCATTAATGAAAAAATAATTAACTTGGAGTAATTCTAAAAATAAATTAAATTAATTATAAAAAAATATGTCTATCCTCTCTTCTCGGTTCTATATTCTCTCCTTTAACTTATTATCTTTGATTTAATTATATGGAAACAAGCATTAATTTTTTAATTTATCCAAGAGTAATCATAGATTATGAAAACATGAAAACTCGGGTAATTTTCATAATGTGCTTCTATTATGCCCAAAACCTACGATATGAACAAGTTATTTATGTGTCCATGTTTTTTAATACTATAGACCTATATAATTCTTCCCTACATCATAATTTAATGTAATTAACATTCATTTATATTGGTGTAATATCTATGTATATAAAGTAAGGGCCAATATATCCTTGGTTAAAACCTATATGTTTTTTAAAAAAATTGAATACAATTGGCCATTTTGAAATAGATATGATTTGGGGATTTTTCTCATTAAATAATTGGGCGTGTTTTTAGAGTCTTCAAACTTTATTGGATGATGCCATGGACAAGTTATTTCCCCCATATTGATGTTTTTATGATGATTGATATTGTTTATGGGTGGTTGCTCATGGTTCATGCGATACACTGATATATAAACCTCATGGTTATTGATGGAGGTAAAATGAAACTAGACAATTCAAACAAATCTTTCATGATATTTGGACTATATGTTGACTCATTTAAAGGTAAATTTTCATGTCAACTCTAACTTCTTGTATTATTTATGGTTAATTGTCTTGTGATACGAGGTTCACCACTTTAGGATAACAACAGTAAAATTCATATTGTTTAATAAGTAATGAGAAATTACAAATTTATTAATTATCCCTAAGTCTTAGTGAAATTAATTAACAATGATAAAATCTAATTGGAATATATGCCATTGGCGAAAATAGACCCTTGGGAATAAGATTTATGTCATCCACTCATGTTCAAAACTTCATGACTAATGAATTCCTTAGATTATATGGTCTAACTTGGTTGAATTTATATGATACATGAGACCTATAGTCTATGAGATATTGAATTATTCAATGATCACATCTGTTTGTGAGTGGTCATGAGAACATGTCTCATTCTTATCCACAAGTATGTAACTTCATAGCCCATGATACCATAATGATGTTTTATCACTTGCCTACTTATCTATGATTTTTGATGGTTAATATTGATGTGGTAAGTTATTCATACATATTCTATACATGTTGTGTATGGATATATTCCAATGTGTAAATATATATATATATGATGTGATAATTAATTCCTTAAGTGTTCTTATATAGCCTAATTGAACATTTTAAACTTGTAGAACACATTTGTGTACCTGTAGCTACTATGATCATGATGATGAGTGACCATAGGTATAATCTGACCTATATTGTTCAATATATCATATTTCATTTAGAGTTATTTTTTAATAATTGATGACTTATGGACTATCATGTTATGACTAGCCCTTATAGGTGAGTGCACATGGCTTGTGATAATGATGATGGACTAAGGCACATAGTAGCGACATGATGTCCTTGAAACCAAAACAATGGCCATAGAGTTGGGGTACATAAACCATGTGGATGTCAATAAGAATATTTAATTAATGGCTATTTTATTTTTAGTATCTTGTAATTTTGATTCCCATAGAACGATATAGAGTATGTTTAGTTGATTCCCAGTGGATGTCAACAAGAATGCACACTCGATACCTAGTGAATTTCAAGTGTCATTCTCACTTGATGCATATTGGTTCCCCAGTATCTTGATCAATTGATTAATTATGGATATATAATATAATTTTGATAATCCTTAAGTATAATAGTTAACAACTCTGGATATCAATTATAATAATGTTTCTGGAAAGGATCCAATTCAAGTACAACAAAAGATTCATGGTGGAATGGCAAGAACAAGACCACTCGACACATGGTTTTTTATTACTTATGTGTTCTTAGTTATTATATTATTTTTATGAAAATTTATTTGTATTTATTTTAACTTCCTCTGACCATATCACATAGACATACACTACATATACTAGTTTATCTTTAGGCCGCTTTGGTGGTTCGCTATAATGTTGTACTCACACCATACTTGGGTATCTAGTTCATATGGGTACCTGAGTGTCCCTAATTATTTTTAGGTAGAGGATGGTAATAGGTTGGGGTTTGGTCATCTATTATTTTCTAAAAAAAATATTCTAGACACATATATGAGGTGAGGAGGTGAGTTTCAAATCCTCTTGTAATGTAATTCCATTTCTAATATGAATGTAATGTTATAGTTGTATACCATCAACATGTGCCCCGTTGTCAGTGATTAGTTTGTTGTCTTTACATATATTCATTAAAAAATTTATTTTTTATTTAGAGCACTGATTGCATGAAAATTATTCCGATGATTCTACTTTACACAATCACTTCTAGTCATTATCCTAGTGAAAATGTGGAGGTGGGCCTATGTTCATATGGAATTACAACTCAGACATAGTAAAGAAGCTTATATGTTACAAAATTGAAACCTAGATCAAGTGTCATTGTTTTCCAATATTTATATATTATGTTAACAAATTATATAGTATTTTTTTATATTGTGATGAATCTTGGTCAGATTTGTCATGAACACATTTCTCAAGGGAATTACTGGTTATCGGGGCATCAGATTGATCTTCATTTTATTCTACTATGATAATATTTTTTTAATGTTGTTTGACACACATAGATTTTTGGTTGTGATTTAAAATGGATAAAAACTAGTATTTATCTCTAAGAGGAATCACATGCATTATATTTTGAATGAACATTTAAGATAACATATATGCTACTTGTGTTTGCTTATACTGAGGATGGAAAATTCGCTAATTAGTTTCAACAACATGTGTGGTGTTTGTACATATGAGATGTTGATTACATTGTTTTATCTATACCTGTATTCCTATTTTCTTCTAAAATAATTTCATCTAAGACCATTGTGTGGTGATCCTGGGTGACAATTATTTTAAGAGGTGATGTAAATTTTGATGATGGTGTATTATCCCAATTCATGTACTATACTATATAACTTGTTATTTTATTTTCAAGTGTTAATTTCATTAGTGGATAACATTATGATAGTAGTAAGTAGATTGTTCTAGTTAGTAATGTATCAAACTATTATATATGTTTTGTAAATAGTTTCATTTTCATTATCCAAACAAAACATCTTTAGCCCCAACATGGTTAGTATAAGGGAAGAGAGGTGATGAAATTTCATTGGATGGGTACCTAGTTGATGTTTACTAAGATATGAACCATAGTGATTCCTTTTTGCAGGTAACACGTATTTCCTTATCTCCAATGAAATGTGACTTCGGTTACTAGTGATTAGGTGTCTCAAAATTAATGAAGGTATCCAAAGTGAGAATATTCATTATAAATGAATAGTCAATATTATTACCTTAGGGGATATTTCTATTGGAGAAAATGATTTGGTCATGTGAGTACAATTTACAATGGCGATAAGAACATTTCTTTAATTTTTCCTTAGAAAAAATAAGCATAGAGAACCTTGAGTGGCCGTAGTCATGACATAAGGTAGGGTGGGAGATCATGGATGATGATTAAATTGAGAACATTATAAGGGTTTTCTAACATGGTGGTTTGGAATGAAACTCCCATTGTATATATAGAAAAGATACAATGTCTATAGAGATATGAGTGTGATATAATGGTTGTATCATTATTGGGTTTGTCTGACACCCTGATAATTAGGGTTGGGAATTGAAACATTGCAGAAAAGAAATTCCTAATCTAAGAGGATTACAAAGAGTTCTCAACTTTTGTGGAGATCACACCTTTTTGTGACAAAAAATAACACAACATGTGATTACATGTTTTAAGGTTAAATAATCATGTGAATATATTATTATTGGAGTTAACTATTGTTTTCTCATTCCACTATGAGAATATAGTGATTCATGATTTTTTTACATGTCATTTCATATGGATTTAGTTGAATTGGGTGAAACGTGTGGGTGAGTTGATGATTGATATTTTTTGGTTCATCTAATGAACCTAAAAGTGTCGGTTGTGTTAGTTCACTAATGTTTTCAGTTCAAGGTTACCATTAATGTTATCAATCCTCATTTTTTATGTGAAACTCAAAAGCATTGTATGATTAATGTTTGTTGTGATAGGATATGTTATATGGGGAGAGTAAGAATCGAAAATTAAACAAGGGATTATTGTGTGGTCATCATGATCTTGTCATCTTTGGAGAATTTATGGTTCAATATTGTTGCTTATGTTAGGGGATGAGATCGAATGACGTCAAATACCATAACTCCTGACAAGGATATAGAATAATGTCATAAAGATATTCAATGTATCATTAGAAACCATATATACTTATTTTATCTTCTTAATGTATTATGACGCCCAAACTAATTGGAAAACATGAAATACCATTTAGAGACATGAATAAATCATAAGATAAAGATCAATAGAAGATAATTGGGATGGTATCAATATCATTCAATGGATATGTTCTAATATAATAATCGTTTCTAATCAAGTATTCAAATCCCCACAAAAAATTATATAAATAGAAATAGATATTGAAATAATTCATGTTGAGATGAAGTTAGATAATGTATGGTTCTTTTATCCACACATGTAAATGAAAAAATAGATATGGTTCATTCTATTTAGTAACACATTAAATATTTTCAAAGTCAACATAAAATCTATTATGAAAATCATTAAACATACATAGAGATTGATGTAATAGAAATTGTTTTCCATATAATAACACTCTAATTGAGAGTTTTGATGGTTTGAATGAAGTTGAATACCATCACATGGAACATTGGAACCTATAATTCATTGAATGTATTAGAGTTTGGCTGATCGAGAAGCACTACCACCAAATATTGATCAAGATCATGATTGGTGCGATGTACCTCTACTAGTGAAGCAGATTATTATTCACATGCATGTAACGAATCACAAATATGTCTACAAGAAAAAATACATATCATTTTAGGAGTTATTATGGATGATCTTCTATCATATACACAATTTCTTATGTAAAAGTAACTGCTAAATTGTTAATGTGAATTAGATAAACTATAAGTAAAAACAGGCAACATGGGAACCTATAGAAACAATATAACATGCATACACTTTTCAATTATCGACAAATATTTCGTGTCAAAATTTTTGGGATGAAATATATAGAGTGGTATAGAATGTAGTGAACCACAATTATATAAATATAAATAATTTTACTTATGAATAAACATGTGTGTCATATTTATGAATATAGTATCATATAAAATAAAGGCACTACATAAAAAAATTATTCTATTAGTATTGCCCAATATATTTAGTGAATTAAAATACCTAATATAATTTAAAGAGTAAAAACTGGATGATAAAAATGTAATAAATAATATATCAAGAATTTTATAATTTTAATAAATTTGACCTCTTAGAAATTTCACACTCCTAAAAAATACAATAAACAAATCTTTTTTTAATATAAATAAAAATATTTAAAATAATGAAAATAAAATATATAAAGGAATTTAAATGAATGATGAACTAATTAAATAGTTTCTTTCAAGGAATTATAAAAACAATTTGATCATTGGAATAATAGAACTGACCTTTAGAAAAGTAATATGACCATTATTACAGTAATCTGAACATTACAATGATAACATAAATAGTTGTTCAATAAAATAAAATATTAATAATACTTAATTTAAATAATTTATGTATACATAAATATTATAATTTCAATGATGTGAATTCATATTAAACACTGAAAGAAATCATAAGTATATTTTTTCTAAAGCATATTTTTATATTTTTGTTAAATGTAATATTTATGATAATAAATTTAATTACCAAAGATAGAAAATAATTTTGATAAAATTAAATTCATTTATTGGATTCTGCACATAGAAATTATCTATATCATAATGTTTTATTTTTTTTTATGAAAATATAATTATGTGTCAATAGTGAAAATAATTTTTATTAAATACCAGATGTATTATGAAAAAGTGATGATGATATAATAATGACATAAAAAATCTTGAAATTTGTTCATAAACCCAAAATTATTTTCATAACAAAATTAAGTCAATTAAAAATAATAAAAATAATTAATCATTAAAAAAATTTATTCCTAAAATTTAATAATGTAATGTATTCCATTGAAAAAATATAACATTCATTTTCATTTTTAGCAATTATTTAAATTAATAAATTTTTTTAAAATTTTTTTTAACATAATAAATTTCAAATATTATTAATAAAATATTAATATTTATTTAAAAAATATATTTTTTGATATTTTTTCATCGTAAATAACAATTTATATAAAATTTATTCCATAAATAACAATCCATTAATGTATAATTACCCCTTATTCCTTCCCTTGAAAATTCACTTCCCATACACTTCTAAAAATAATTTATCTACCAAACTCACTATAATGTTTATATTTATAACCATAGGTATATTCTTGTATCACTAACCCACTATCACTCAATGCTCTAGTCTTTGAGAAAAAAGTAAGTTTCAATAAACTGTATTTCCCATAATCCTTTATTTTTTTAACTTTTTATTTATAAAATCTCAATCTAATTGATTTTTATACAATTCTAAAATATTTAAATCATAATTATATAAAATATTACATATATCAAAATATTTTAAATACTTTTTAATCAATTCTAATCATGCTCTCTCGATCTACCATTATATTGACACGTCCCATTAAAAGTATGTTATAACAACCTGTGAGGATATTGTTAGTGATTCAGTTTTCACCATCATCATAGACAAAAATTCATGATTATTTAAAACTTTAAAGGTTAATTTTAATTTATACTAATATTAAAAAATAATTTTTGGAAAAAAGATAAATTAAACGGAATAAAAACAATGAAATGAAAATGAAAACTGAATACTATAAAGAAACTTGACAATCAATACATCAATATGAAGGTAAATAATATTTGAATTTTTATAATTGATCAGAAGAAATATAAATAAATTCTATACATTTCATTATTATTGTATTTATAGAAATATTTTTATTATAAAAGTAAATCAAATGAGATTAAACAAAATGATACCCTAGGTAAGGAGACTCTTGAACCCAACATTTATTTTCCTTTTGTCTTCACATCATATAAATTTTCAACTTCGTTATTCTAAGAATATTTTTCTAAATAAAATTACCTTATCATTACCTTTTACTCTTATAGGGATATATAATCTTCTACTTCTTGGAAATTATTTAACAATGACATTTTTGGTTTTTGATAATGTATTTTTTTAATATCCCATTGAATAAAATTTAATTTGTTTCATCTTATTTTCATGTAATACAATATATTGTTGGATTATTATGAATGTTAATGAACCAAATAACATCTTATCTTTTTCTATTGTAAAAATTAAATTATATTCATAAACATATTTTTCATAACATCCATATAAAACCTATTATTTTTTCATGGGTTAATAACCTGTTTATTATTGATTTATGTTTCAATTTCCATGTGTAATTCTTAATAATTAAATAATTATGATGTTAAAGGTAGGAATGATGTTATATAACCCTAAAATAATTATTGTCATGTTTTATACATCTTGAGTTTATGTTAATTTTGTGTTATTATTGTGCTAGGTTTTTTCATAATTTATAATTTGATGATTTCTACACATATGTTATGTTTGGATATGATAATATAACTACTAAAAATTAATTTATAGGTTTAACCAAAAAATTATGGTGTTTAATTATTATTAATATGACACATTCCATGTGTCGTTCTAAATTATTTCATCATGATTGTGATGTTGATCATTTTCTTATGATGTGATGATTATGATTATGATCACACATGTTCCATTTTGACTCATATCTCATGTACCATTCCTATTCTACCAACCCATTTTGGGATTTTTGTCACACATTCCTTATTTCTTAACCTTAGGTGAATTTGGTAGATCAATTCCACAGATAAGTAGGACATATATAAATGGATGACATTTAAGGGAAACAAAACCCTTCAATAAATCAAATTATTTTCATTAAAGAAACCCTATACACTATGTGCACATTAAGGCCAAGAAAATATGGGTACCAAAAGTTCTGTTATCCTTTCATTTCTAAAGCAAACGAAATTTTGGTTCTAAAATATTTATTAACATGAAAAAAACATAATATTTTTATTTTCATCATCAAAAAGTACAATATGTGTATGGATAGTTGTTTATGTCAGTATATGAATGGATATAAATATATCCTCTATAACCTAAAGAAAATAGATAAGGAATTCCCCATATTTTCAAATAACCAAAAGGGAAATAAAATGGAACTTATATTTATTATTAATGAATGTAAAAACATCATTTATATTGTTTTTTTCTTTCACATCTACATAACCTTGCAAGTATAAGTATTCCATGTGACGTCTGATATTCTATGAATCTTATAAAAAATTATTATTTTATAACTAATACACAAGGGTATCATATACAATCCACTCACCTCCTTGAGAATTTCAATAATCTAAATTGTGTGACTTTTATAATTAAACAATCACTAACCCTCGTGATATGAAATGTAAATCATTACTATGAAATTGTTTTCATGGATATTTAGACTATTAGACATTGACCAAATTTTAAGGACCTACAAAATATTTTTTTATGTAATTAATGTTTTTAACTATTTTTAAAATGTTTCTAAATTTCAAATTATCCTAAAACTAGTAAAATATGTGTTAAATTTAGGATCAAATTAGTTAGTTCATATGGAAATTTTTTGGATGACTTAAAGTACATAAATATATGGAATAAACTATTTTTCGATTCTGGTTGATGATTATTTTTTAATACATGGTCGTAATTATTCATTCAGGAATTTTAAATTCCTATTCCTTCTAAAAATATTTGTTCTCTTTAAAATGGAAATCATAATCCCCTTAAAATAAGAAATATTATAGTGATGATTTTTATAACCTTCAATAGTAAATATTTTATATTGATAAAATCATAAATCAAAAAATTAATCACTAAAAACACTATAGTATAATAGTGTGTCTAAATAGTGAAATATAACACTCTATGATATTATATAAAATTTGTAATGTGAATATAAACTTATATAGTGTTTTGGATATGGTTTTTAATACTACATATTACACTATAAATTGAATTTTAATTAGAAATATTTTTTAGAAAAATCAATACAATCAATGAAATAAATGAAATATTGAGATCCAAAACATCAAAACTTTTCTATATAATATGTTTATTCTAGAAAAAATGGTAAATAATAGGATATAGGAAGAAAATATGATTATTAAACCAATATATATGACTCTACAAGAATAAATTCCAACATGAACTTTAATATATAGACTCATAACCTAAATATTTTAGTTTGTGAAATTTGATGAGAGAACACTTAGTGAATTGAGAAATATAGGAATTAAAAAGATGATTCAGATGGAAATTTAAATATCTTTTCAAATTATAAAAATAAAATTATTTTCACACTAAATAAGAAACTAAGTAACAAAAATATTATTTAATAGATGAAGAGAACCAATCATAATTTAAATGTGAATCCTAGAGAATACATAATTATTATTTAATTTAAAATATCACGAGTGATATAAGGAAACATATTTATTTAGTAATTACTCCCCAATATGAATATATATATATATATATATATATTTCTAAAAAATTTCTCTTAATTTGAAACAGATAAATTTAGATGAATAAATTTGTCACAAAAACAAAATTGTAGCAGTTATAGTGTAATTCAATCCAATGAAAAGAAATAATTTTTTAAATATAATTGAAATTATCAACGATTATTAAACAATATTGATAAATTTTTCCTTATAGAATAATTATTGTAAAATCAATTACCAGCAGAAATAATCCTTCTAAGATTAATATGGTATATAATAAAAACAATTAATAAAAAATTAGGAAACCATTTCACTAATAGTTATAATAAACTCCATTCAAATTCTACTTTCCCTTGTCAGACATATGAATTTTTTTTATTTTTCAAATTGTGATTAATTTATTAATTATATATTTTAGTTTATTATAAAACAAAAATTTAACAATATTTCATTTTTGTATACCCATATATGTTGGACAATATATTTCAACTCAAAAAACATCATTATTCATTTAAGTAGGCTCAAGGAGACTAGTATGAATTTTGATCAAATATTATATTTCATATAATAATTCAAAATTAATTAGGGATCCAACCCAGTTTATAAACAAATTAAGGATACCATAATTCTATAGATCTTTATAATAATAATAATAATTGGATCAACTAAAAAATATTTGATAAAATAATTTCTAAAATTTATTTTAAGTTAATTTAATTTTTAAAATACAGTTAAATCACTAAGAAGATACAATTTTATTTTGAATTTGATAATAACTCTAATTATTATACTCTCATAAGTACCTCTTACAAGTTAAATCAAGATGAAATTGAGATATGAGGTCCAATAAATTACTGTAATTTATGATATATCAACTACACATAATGTTTTAGTTTGTCTATATTCTATGACTCTCGAATATTGAGTCTAATAAAATCTATGTTAAATGAATATAATTTTGTGGTATTTAAAACTAATGTTATATATTAGTTTTTTTTCCTTTGAGTATATTTTTTCATCTAAAAAGTTATTTATGTTGAAACTATTAAGGATATAGATCAGTTAAAAAAATTAAAAATGAAATTCAAATAAAACTCTAGAGGTCATAGATTGTTAAAAAAACTATTCTTATCAAATTTTATCTTCTTAGTGAGTCTGTTATGTCTTAGAATAGTGAAAAATTCACCAAGTCTAAATTTCCATAAATAATGATAAATATGTATAATCCATTAGTTTTTTATACAGTTATTTCCAATAAATAATAATTTATTATAGTTTTATTTCATATATACAGATGCACACATATTTTTTGTGATAGAAAACAAACAATCTCACTATATAATAATTTAAAAAAAAATTCAATATAGATAAAAATGGATATTCCTAATCACTACTTATGAGACAAAATGTTAAAGTGAGATATCATTCTTTAACTCATAAAAACGGATTATAATCTAAATTTTTTTTCCATATTTCTTTTAAAAATAGAGCGATTTGACCATATAAAATGAATGATGGGGATGATTGAATCCAAAAAAAATAAATCCTATGATATTCTCTAATATGAAACACTAAACATATTGGAAATGTGTAATATATCTTCTTATAAAAAAATATCCATCTGTATAATCCACTATACAAGTTAAAAATGTATTTGATTTTTCCAAAAAAGTATCTCATATAAATAAATTTGGAAGATGAAAAAATACTAATGAATAGAAACTCCACCTATATTTTTAAATTTTTTTGAACCATTTTTATTAACTTCACTATAATAAGTTTATTAGAAACAATTTAATTTTTTATTTGTATAAGATTTACATGTATATTTTCTTTTCAAACCATAACAACGATCTTATCTATGTTCAATTAATGTAATTTTTTTGTGATGTGGATAAACATGCCATGATTATGAGGGTATTCATAATTTTAAATGATTAACTTAATATCTAAACTAACATATTTAGAATAAATAAATCAACTAATTATTACCATTTTTTAGGATCAATGATTTATGGGTGCATAACGTATCATTAAATAGTGAATTATTATTTTTTATTCCCTCTAACATAATTCATCTTAATAACTATTTTACCAAAGATATATGTTCTTAATTATTCATGAAAACTTAAATTAAACTAAATTGATTGATGTTCACCAATATAAAAACATGATAGAGAATGAAGTCATCATTAGAGAAATTAATGATAGATATTTGAATGAGGCTGTGACATAGACTCAAAATACTATCATTGGATTACAATGATTCCCAAATATTTTTATCCCCAATTAAAATACATCATCATACCATAAAAAAATTGTTTTAATCAACTATCATGTTATTAACATTATGTCATAGAGTAATATATAACTTATTTATTTAAAGGTAATCCCTTTTTACATTATCTAAAAACAATTTTTAGTTATTTTATAGTCATAATATATAGTGAAATAAGTTTTATCTCTAATGAACTACATGTTTAGTATATTTTATTTTAAAAAATATTCTATGAAGAGGATTTTCAGCTCAATAAAATAGGACAAGAGGGTGTTGTCCCTTAATTTAGAAATATATATAGGTATAAATGTTTATGTTCCCTTGAGAAGTGGATATTTACAAGGATAAGGTATAGGATATCTATATTCTTAAATTCTTAATAAATATGAGACACTTCAATATGCTAGAAATTATGATCAACTATATTCAATCCAATCCTCAAAACAACTGATGGTCAAGATTCAACCTTATGAGAGAATAATTTCTCAAAACTTTTTTTCTTTATCACGTCTTCAAAAGATCAAGAGCAACCCCCTACGATTTCCTTGGAATAAAAAATTTATAATAACACTATCAAATAATTGATAACAGTTTTATATAAATATTGAAATGATTTTATATATAAATAAATTAAGGAGACGTGAAATGAAGTAACAATGAGATTTTATATCATGGACTCTATATAACTATTAGAGAATCCATGCGCCTCATATTCTATAGTTTTTCTGAAGAAGTTGCTAATAGTATGGTCTATTTTCATTTGGTTGTTGCTACATCCATAAATTGACAACCTCTAGAGACTTATTTATATAAATAAGAATTGTATGTCACTATAACAGTCTTATCCTACAATAGAAAAAGAGTGCTCATGGAATCAAAGAAATATTTTAGTGGATTATATAAAAGGAAAACATCTTTCGAAAAACCTACTATCATATTTCATTTTTAAACTTACACTTCCAATAACATACTTTACAATACCTTCAATTTCATTAAATCCTCACATATTTCTTCCTTATAACCAATTTATGCCATAATAACTCAAAAACTTCAATAATTTGATCCACCTTCCACTACAATCTTATCAAATAATAATACCCATATTCAATTCAAGCACTATTATACTTTTAATGTTATTGTTTTCACCTTAAAAATATAATAATTATCGAAACCTCCATAAATTTAGATACCAAATTTATTTCATAAACTATAATTTATAGTCCAATTTATTTCACATCGATATAAATTTTCCTTCACTTTCCTAAGAAATCTATTTCTGATCCAAAAACTATTCACTATTTTCCCAAAATTTACTAACACATTCATCCAAAATTTATGGAGCCTTATCCCATTACAAATCATATATAACCCTCATGTTCTATACCCTAACCCACTCTAAAAGAGCCTAAATCAACATTATTCTTATCCTCTTATAATCATCCTATGTATTAATATCTTCATTTCTAAGATAATCCGACCACCTGAATTGAATTCCGTGATCCAATATACCATCTAAAATCATTATAACACATTACTAGTTCCTAAACCCATAATCCACTAATTAATTTCCTTACCACTACATCATTATCTCAATATGATCATAAAAACCATAGCTAAAATTCTTAAAACTCCTTTGTATAAAAAATAAATTCTATAATAAATACACTATGACCTAAAATGAACATATATTAAAATTGCATAACATTTCATCCACCATCATAACTAATTTACTCATCCAATAATTATCCTCAAGCATACATCTTATAGAACAAAATATTCCTGAATTACTTTATTTATCAATTACTATTATTTAGATATCGAATATAACTCACCCCATAGATCACAATGAATGTCTACCAGAAAAAGAAACTCAACTAGTTTTTATCAAAGTGTGATAACACTAACTAGAATAATTTTTTATAAATTCAATAATATATTAATTGTTCTTAGTCAATGTTTTATTAGTTTTTATTTCATTACTATGATATTATAATTTTTATACTCACATAGTTTTCCTTATATTTTCTCTAAATGTGTATTCCCTATTATGGTATTTATCTTTTATCTCTCATGATTTATAATATTTTATATTCACAATCGGGATTAAATTAATCAAATGGTTAGATCCTTTTTAAAAATGGAGTTTTATTTAAATGGAATATTTTTTATTTTATTCCTTTCAATATTTTATCATAATCTAATAATTACAAAATCATATATTAATTAAATCTTAGGGAATATTGTGCTATTATTTTATATAGATTAATATTTATTTCTTTATAATTGAAACATAGATTTAATTTTTGTTTAAAAAGTATACATTAAATAATATTGTAAATATTAATTAATGGAATTTTGATTTACCTATAAAATATATTATATGAAATATAATTTTTTTTATATGGATATAATAATTAAAAAATAAGATATTCATTTATATAATTGAAATAATTTATTATCTAATGTCAATAATAAAATCCTCATATTCCAAGACTAGTAGATATGAAAATAATATTGATAACTATAAAATTTCAATATGGAGAATTTTTGGAGGTAATGATCAGTTCATCAATGAAAATATATACATTTTCATAAATTAAATTATTTATCTTGGAGACAAAACCAAATATTTTATGTCTAAATGAATATATATGATGAAATATAAGGGAAAAATTCTTTAATAAAACAAAATTTTTTAACAAATGTTTTGTGGAATCAATAAAAAATTGAAATGATTACTCCACACTACATACCAAAATTTTTAATTGGGCATTTATGGCACCACTTAAGAATTTATTAAAACATCATAGTCAATTAGATAGTGTAATTTTTCAATGATATTTAAAATTTTTTATGTATATAAATGACTGAAATTATGATTTGGATAAGTGAATATTTTTTTTTGATAAAATCAGTCTCACTATTTAATCCCTTTGATAATGTTTTTCATAGAGTTCTACTAGTTCATTTGAAACTATTCTGTTGAAATGATATCAGTAATCAATGATTACAATCATATTTTTTTTTATTTTCAATGATTTGGATATTCATAAAATTTTCAATATGTTTATTTATTATTATTTTTTTTAAAATGGATGAATTTGATCAATTATAATTCCTTTATCATCCTTTTCAGTATTATTTTTAATGAATTAGTTCCTCAAGAAGATTGAATAAACAAGATGGAATTTCATGAACCTGGTTAAGATCTATGTGATCTGGAAAAAATATATCCATACTATAGTGGGGTAAAAGAAACCATGTTCTGAGAATATCATCATAGATTTCCATTTACTTTTAATGACAACAGATTTGGGGATTTCATATCCCATACTACATATTCAAGTGTTACGTTTTTACTTTCTAAATTCAATTCATTTCACATTTTAGTATTTAAGTCATTTGGTTCATATATTATCATGATTTATTCTATCAAAAAATATTTTTTATTATTTTTTTCATTATATTGTTTTTATTTTAATTTTATACCCATACTATCTCATCTTTATAAAAATATATTTTAATTTAAAATAATTTTTTTATATGGTTAATCAATTAACCCCTATTAAAATATTTTATTATAGATGAGTTTTTTATTAGTATGAACGATCTCAAAATTAAAATAATGGGGAATACATTCCAAGCTGATAAATAATTACATGAGGTACATTGTTTGCTTACAGGTTTTAGTCTTAGATCATATTAGGTGAAATGAAGGTTTAATGTGTCTGGATGTTAATGATGGGGATCACAAATAATATTGATAGAGGTAGTGCACAACTGTGGGGGTGAATATCAAAGAATTCGGATGTGTTTAATTAGAATAGAAAAGTAAGGTGTTATATTGTTGGGTGAATAATTCTTGAGATAAAGAATACTGAATCAAACATATAAGGATTAGTTTTATAATCAATGATACATACAAAAGGATACGATGAATTATTGAGATATAAAATCTTGAATATTTTCAAACATACATATATATAGTAATTTAATATTCAAATCATATGGCTTAAGTCTTTAAGAGGAGCTTATATGTTTGTAGAAGTGGAAGGAACATAAATTATTTGATGGGTGGGGATAAATATTCTTGAAATCATCTAAAGGTGTAGAAAATTATACTAGGTTGATGCCTAAAAAAATTCTCCAACTTGATGATATAGAGTCTTCTAAATGTATAAACCCATGTGGGATAATATAAGTAAAAATTAAATTTTTATCTATCATATATATCATAATTTTGATATTAAAATATAAAATAATTCAATTAAAGAACATTCAAATTCTAAATCTATGAGATATAGATACAAGTTTACAGAATTTAATGTAATATCATCGACCATTATTAGTTGTAATTAATTAAAATATGAGAATCAGGGATTTATTATTTTTCTTACATAATTAAATAACCCTTCATATTAAATTAATAGTGGATAGAAATATATTTTCCTAAAATGAACCAATTATTAATTGTAAATATTTTTCCTGAATATATGTTTGTTGTATATTATTATATACTATTTTAAAAATACAAAATCTAGAGAAACCAATAAATAATTTATTTCGTTAATAAATAATATTACAAATATAACATAATGAAAATTATTATTAAAAAAATTAAAATTGTATTTTTTTAAAAAAAATGAAAAATATTAAAATACATATTTTGCCAATCTACAAGAATCATCACCATATTACTAAAACTATATAAAAAATTATTAAATGAATTAATACTACTGATAATGGAAATATAGAACCATAGGAGTAATTTAGTGGGGTATTTATTGAAATAATGAACTTGTATTTATATGAGGTAAAGTAGCCACTGAAAACGTAATGTAACTGTTTTAATATTTGTTCAAATATTAGGAATAGTAACCAGATCATTGGGAATAGTAATATAATAATTAGAATCATAATTTTACCATAAAATATTAAATTTTTTATAAAATAATATTCATAATTATAAATTAATTTAAATATAAACATTATACACCCAAAAAATTAAGAAATAAAGTGATTAAAAAAATTTATGAAAATTTATGCATATTTTAAATAAATAGAGTCTTAAAGTATTTTGTATAGATTGTAATCTTTATATTAATTAAATACCAATTATTTAAATTTATTTTGAAAAAATGAATATATTTTGTCAAATTTAAATGCTGAAATCAACTAAGGGTGATTGTTTTGTTAATTTTGTGAAATAATTTGATTTTTAGATTAATAGTAAAAATACTAATTTTGACATAGTCGGTGTATCGTAAATTACATCATTCATGATCTAATAATGAAATAATTCACTATATACTGTAACTTTCAACCATTATATATTTTATTTAATGAACTTGTAATTAAAATATAATAAACATAATTTAAAATCATAAAAATATCTTTTCAAAACCTAATGTAAAAAATGTTATTCCATTAAAATAAAAATTCCTCCTTGTTTTACCAAATTCCTTTTTACTAATCTAATGAATTAAAATTATTTTGGGGATTTAATGTCTTAAACCTATTATATTATATTTATATATAATTTATATTTTAATAAATGTATTATTATATGTTTTTCATTTAATATTACATTTCATTCAATATTTTATTCTATCAAAACCCCACTCTTCAAATATAAATAACCCCTCCCTTTGAGGGGAAAATAACTAATAATTATTTTACCAAATACAATAATATTACAAACTAACCCCTATCAAGCCTCAAATAATACCTATAGATGGTATGGATGAAACTAACTCCAAACATCAATGGATTTGTAGTGGTGTACACTAGAAGCTACACCAAGGATTAAGTAAGTTTCGATCAACTCTTTTTATTTTTATTTATTTTTTTCATAATATTTCTAACACCCCTTTCATATTCAAAATATAAAAGATTAATATGGAGTTAATTTTTTGTTATATCAATTTTTTTTTACATTCTAGAAGTATCATATTTACTACATATATAAATATCATAATTCTCTTTCCCGATCTTCAAACAACGTACCATCAATGGTAGGTTAACCACCAATAGAGACATTACCATGAAAACTAATACACCCATAATCATTTACATAAATTATAAACTAAATATAAAATATTAAAATATAATTATATGTATTATGTTCTTCATTAAATATTTATAATAATGTTTAAATTACATTGAACAATATTAGTGAAATCGGGGGAAAATGGTATTTTTTTAAAAAGAATGATATCACAATGACTACCCTTTAACTGAGGTAGTGAAGAAAAATAATAAATGGATATAATTTATAAATTGTGTTATTTATTATAGATATTCAATTATGACTCAATTTTTTCTTCAATCTTGGTTTATTATTTATTACAGGAAAAAGTAAAACAATAATGCAGGAATAGAGGTAAATAAATTGTTTAACCCATCCCCTTTTATATGGGTATTCCCCCTTTCATGAAATACTTTGTATGAATACTCTTATAATTTTCATTTGATATAATTTCATTATTATTACATTTTTCTAAGAATATACAGGTTTTATACATGATTTTTTAAAAAATAAACAATTTTCCAAAATAACTCTTCTTTCCAAAATATATCTTTTTCTTATCTTGTATTATTTATTATTCTCTCAAAAATGATAATGGTTATAACAAATTGGTTTTCCACCTATAAAATTTGGTCACTCCAAGTTTATTCGTGAAATCATGATTTATAAAATCATTGTGAATCATATTCTTTTCCATAAGTTAATTTGTGACTATGATTGTAATATTTTCCGCATGGAATGCATGATTAATAAAATATTATGATGTGACGAGGGATCCAGAAATTATATTTCCCTCCAATTAATTTTGTAATGTGATGTATCTCTTGATATAATTTTTATTATGTATGAACTTTATGATATATTTTTTCACCATGTTTGAGTTATGATTATGCTCATATATTATGCGTGAACAAGATATCAAGTTTTTTTCCAACTATGTATTGTATTTTACCACTATGACATGTTGTCTAGTTTTTATGTATCTCTAAATTACATGAATTTATCACATGATTCCCTCATGATTTTGATGATGATAATTTTTTATTATATAATTATGATTAAGATTATTACCAACCATTTTATATTGATTCATGTCCCTCAATCATCCTCTTAATTAGATTTTAGGTCACCCACTTCATTGATGAATAAAATTAGTTGATTACTTATACTAAGTATAATGAGATATTAAAAATGTAAAATTATTATTATTTTTAACAATTTTTATGTTTTTTGTATAAAGTGATTTCTGGTCCTACTTTTTAAAAGATATTTCTCCTCATGATACTGGATTACATTGATTTGATTAAATTTTACTTAAAAATAATCAAATAATAATGTATGGAAATTTAGTGTATTTATAGTTGGTATCAAAAAACGGTTTTGTTAATTTTGGAATTTTAATTATAAAATAATATCGATGAACATATGTATAATTATATGTATAAGTAAAAATCCTATAAGTATTGTTTTACCAAAGTAAAAATATAGGGACCCCAAATGATATGAATTTAGTTTTAAATGCATAAAATTTTAAAAAATTCATTATTTTTGACATATGTTTTCATAAACCCTTTTATATATAAGAAAATTGTGGTAACCAAGAAGAAACCAAAAAAATAATCCATATGGGGGTCAAAACACCGATTTTACAAAAACCAAACCAATACTAATGGATTTGTAGTTATAAACATGGTAAAGATACATACCAAGCTCTATCAGTATATGAATAATAAACATAATAAAATTGAATTTCCATCCTCACCCAATAAGGAGTAACCATCCATTATTTCCTTTATATTACAAAGACAAAAAACCATTAAGGGAAATTCTTATCCACTTGTCATGGAATAGTGGGTTAAATCAATGGAGAAGACCATTTCTATGCTTTAAAATTTTGAGAATGATTAGGTGACTCTTATGGTATATCATTTAAATGGATAAGATGATAAATAGTAGAAATTTATAAATAAGACAATGTTAAAGGATAAAATAGAAGATATGGAGTGGGGGACATTAAAAAAATATTTCTTAACATGCATTTTTCTTGAACTCTTAAACAATTATGGAGAGATAATTCAAAGATATGAAGAAAATTGGAGGTGAATCTGTCAATAATTATGAGGAAAACATTAAAATACATAAAATATGTTGTTATGGTAAATGAGTTGAAGCTAGGTAGTTTTTAGGGGTTTAAAGCCACACATTTAATGCTCTCTAGATATTCGATACGTTGAGAGTTAAGGTGAAGTGGTTTATGTTATATAAATATATTGATGGAGTTTAGATACTCATCCACTGGTTATGGATATAAATAGAGATGAATATACTTTCATGTACATGGGTAAAATTAAATAGGACGAAAGAGGATCTAAGTACAAACATGTCAAAAATGTAGGAAGCAAATCCCTAGTATTTCTTCAATGGAATGGGGAAATGGTTAAAGTGTTGTAGAGAAGGCCACTAAGATTATTAAAGTTTAAGGGATGTATAGAATCCACCCAAAATGATGGTGGAAAAAAATAATCCTCATAATTCACCATCCATGGTTCAAAGCATCAGTTGGGGTGGGGGAGGTGAACTATGAATTCCAATGATCAAAACCATGAGTCCTTGAGGGTAATCAGTTTTAGAAACTACCAAAACTAAAGGACAATATAAATATTATTCCATGACTATTGCTAAAGTCGACGGTGAAAATGATTTCCCAGAACATACAATTTTTATTCACTCTATAGTGGAAAAAGTTTTATTTGATTTTGTTTCTACACATTTATTTGAATACTATATGTTTTCTATTACTGTTGAAAATAATCCTGGATATATTTAAGTATAGATACCAATAAAAAACATAGTTTTGAAACTATTTCAACCTAAGTGTTGGACTCTTATCCATTAAGAGTTTCTGGGAAGGTTCTTCCCAAAAATCATATAATACATCTCTTGGTGGTATTTGATGCTATACTAGGCATTTATTATCTCTAATTATATAGAGCACACATAAAATATCTAGAAAAGTAAATCTATTTAATTATTTTGATCCATTGAATGATTATTTTAAAATGAAAGAAAAATAATGAATCTCTTCTTTAAAATGCATCAATGGTGTTGGTGTTAATACCATGTGAAAGAAAATAACATTCCAAACTGTTTGCGTGATGGGAAGGTATTGACTAGATGAAATTACTACTATTTTGGAATGCACTGATGTTTTTACCAAATAATTACTCATAATTCGAAATGATCATGAGGTAGAGTTCTCAAGAGAACATATAACATGTGCCAATCCTATCTCCCAATGACCCTACATGATATCCATGATCAAGATGAAAGAGTTAAACAAGTTTTAGCATGGTATTTTAGAAAAATAAATTATACAACCTAATGTAAAACCTTGTGGCATTGTTGTTCTCTTTATAAATAAAGAGGATTTATTATTTCATATACATATAAATTAGCAAGAACTCAACAAGAACACCATAAAGAATAAGATTCCCTTTCGACAGGTTTATGACTTATTCGATCAACTATGAGGACCTCAATACTTATAAAAGGTGGATCTATTTTCTAGACATTATGAACATAATGATAAGAAGAAATATATTTATAAGACCATTTTTATAGAGGTTTATAGAAATATGAGTTCATAGTGATTCCATTTGGACTTTCTAATTCACAAAAAATCCTCATGGATTTCATGAATTTTTTTTAGAATACTTAGAAATTTTTTTGTAGTGTTTATCAATGATATTCTAATTTACACAAATATCATAGAAAAAAATGATTTGAATCAGAAGATAACACTAGTGAAATTAATTAATGGGAAATTGTATACTAAATTCATCAAGTGTGACTTTAGGATGGAGCGAGTGACAATATTGTGAAACATGATCACAAGTGATGGAATTTAGATAGAAACATCAAAAACAAATGACACTAAGGAATGGAAAAGACCCACTAGTTTCATATAAATATATAGAATTATTTGATTAGAAGTGACCTAGAAACTGTTTTTGGATAATATTTCAAGATTCTCTATTCCCTAACTATGTAAACATGGAATGGGGTAATGCATTTCTTCATAGAATAATGTCAATTAACCACTAAGCAGATCCAGATGAAGATAATCACTACAACTGTACTCACTCTACCAATAAGTGGAGAAGGTTATATGATTTACAATGTTTTTTAAAATAAATAATTAGTTTGTGAACTCGTACATAATGATAAATTGATAGGTTATATGGAATGATAGTTAAATATTCATTAGCATAATTAAACCGTACAAGATTTAGAGATATCAGTTTTGATATTCCCCATAAATATTTGGGAACACAATCTCTATGGTGATAAGGTTGATATATATAACCTTTTATAAGAGTCAAAATTATATATTCAAGTAGAATGAGATCAATAAGTTTCAAAGACGATTGTTAGAGTTAATAAAGGACTATGATTTCTCAATTCAATACAATTAGGTATTGACGAACAAGGTAGCTAATTCTATTAGTAGAAAATGACCTAATATATTATCCATTATGCAAATTGAGAAAGACTATATCATCAAGGATATATAATGGATTGATCTTAAAATCATATTGGTAGTTAATACATTCTTTATTTCCAGATGAATATCCTAACCATCAATCCAAGAGAAGAATAATGAATAAAAAATGGATAATCTAGAGCTAAAAATTTTAGTGAAAAAAATAAAGATTAGGATGCTACCATAGTTTCAAAATTAATATGATGGTGTAATATATCCTGGATTAAGGATTTGTGTGACTACATAACCTAACAAAAATATGGATCTATTATATAATGTGCATATCTTACCTTTCTCCATCCATTGTTGATGTATAAAGATATACCATGATCGTCAATATCACTTATGATGGCACAACATGATGAATGATATTTTATAGTATGTCTCATGGTGTTTGGTAGATCATCATGTTAATGAAGTGGGAAAAAATCCCAAAGGGTTTGTGAAACCATTTCTTATACCTATGTGGGAGTGGGATAATATCACAATGGAATTTTCACCGCTATCCAAAATAAATCCAATGTAAACAATGGAATATGGTCTACGATGGATAAAATAAAAAATAATTCCACTTTATTGATGTTCGGGAAGATCTATCTATTAAAAAACATTCTGTGATATATGTGAAGAAAGTGGTGAGGGAATATCTATTTCAACTTTTGATTGACTTTCACTATGATACAATGATAACATATTAATTTTGGATAATTATTAAACATTATATGAGTAAAAAATTAAATATTAGCATGACATATCACCCTAATAACAATAACCAATCTTGAAAAAATATCCTTATGCTCGAATTGATGCTTAGATTCTTCCCAATGGAATTAAAAATTATATGGGATCAACATCTCCAATTGTTTAAGTTACCATATAAAAATAGCTTCCATGATATTATTCAAATGGATCCATATGATGATCAGTATGAAAAGTGATGTAGAACTCCAACATTTTAGGATAATGTGGGTGAAAAAAATTATTGCACTAGATCTTGTGCAAGATATGATAGAGAAGTTCCAATCTGTCTGTGTCATATTGAAGCTACTAATAGTTGAAAAAATTGAAATGATGAAAACCATCTATGGGAGAAGGTGATTGATGTTAGAGATAAAATTTCTCTACAAAAATCACCATGGAAGAGATTATTACAGTTTTGAATGATGGGTAAGCGTACACTAAGGTAAATGTTTTACTTTGAGATCCTTTTTTTCATAAGAGAAATGGCCTTTCTGCTTCCACTTCCAAAATCTATGTCTCATTTTCTTGATGTTTACCTCATATCACTCTTGAAAAAAGTACATACCTGATCACTCACATGAACCAAATATAAAGGTGGTACAACTGGATATTGACCAATCATGTGAAGATAATCCAGTGAAGATCTTTACCTAGAGTGAAAATATTCTAGGCAGTAAGACAATTAACCTGATCAGAGTGTTGTGAATAAAAAATAGTTATGAAGAGGTGACAATAGAACCAAAGGAAACAGAGAAAGATATATAACATCATCTATTCTCAAATTAGAATATGAGTTGAAATTTCAGGGCAAAAATTTATAATTGGAGAATTATTGTAATGATCATGTGTTAATTAGTAATATTATATTCCTAAAAAATGTGTTTTTTGTTATATTATTTACTATTATACATATAAAAAATATATAAAACTAAAATTTAATTTAATTCATTTATAAATCTTGGTACATTAATTAGAAATGTTACCAATTAAAATTCCATACATTATTGACGGTGAAAAAATAAAAACCAGGATCTTATAAAGGAAAATATGGATCGACCTAATCTACTAGAATTTTTCCCCCACCTTCTACACTATGGAAAGGAATCAATATGTTAGTAAACTAATAATTATTAATAAAAAGTAAAATATAGAACCTTGTGAGGAATTGAGTTTAAAATTGAGTTAAATATTAATGATTTACTTATAGGAGGAAATGTGGTCATTCGAAAAGTAATGTGACTGTTAGAATAGTAACTTGATTATTAAAAATAGTAACCTGACTATTTAGAATAATATCCTGACCATTGGAATAGAGATTTTACCACAAATAAAAAAATTGGATAAAAATAATATATATAATGATTAATTTAATAAAATATAAATATTATAATTCCAAAAATTTATAGCATTTTTAAAAAACTCAATGATATTATAATCACATTTTTTATAAACTATATTTTAATTTATTTCATTTAAATAAATATTATAAAATTAAAATTTAAAATTTAAAATGTTAGAAATTCAATTCGATATAATAATTATAATTTTTGAAATCATCGCATTAAAATTTACCAATATTTATTTTTAGTAATTTTATAAAATACTTCATTTTTTATGTGAACAACAATAATACAGTATTTCTAAAACGGATATATCATAAATTACATTATTCATGACGTAATAATGTAATTTTTTTTCTTATAACATCAGGATCGAAAAAATAGATATTTTATTTCCTAAAGGATTCATTAAAGTCATATAAATTCAATTTCCAAACCTAAAATTCACTGTCTAAAACCTAATGTGAAAGGTAATTCCATAAAATAAAAATTTCCATTTTTTTACATTATTTTTTAGTAAAATTATGAATCTAATTTTGAAAGGAGATTTAATGTATTACACTCTTTATATTATATTTTTATATTGTTTTTATTTTAAAGCATTAACTATTATATTTTCTATATTTGATAGAATATTTTATTATAAAATTACCCCTCTCCTGAAATATAAATAACCCTTATCCATCCTATTGGAATTTCAATCATACCTCTATTACAAAAAAAAAATACTATTTCAAAATCATGCATCTCAATCAAATTATAATGCCTAGTCATGTTACATAGCGAACGAACTCAAAAAATCAAAGAATATATAGCGGCATAGAAGAGAAGATACATCAATTATATTGTATGTTTTGATTAAATCTTATTCTTTATTTTTCTTCATATTCATCCATTTATTTTTCTCAAAACTCATTTCACAACCAATCTAGATAATTTTAATTAGGATTTAATTTAAAATTAATCAAATTTTTTTCACCTACTATAAGTATAATATTATATATATATATAAATTTCAAAATTCTTCTTCCTGCCTGCCCGACAATGACCTGTGAATGGTCGGTAACCCACATACAGTGGAAATTCCATTTGATAACTTCTTACCATCATCATTTATATATATAATAAAATATATAAAATATATAAAAATGTAATTTTATGTATTAAAACAATATGGAATAAATTTTAATCATTTATAAATTACAATGAAAAAGATACAATCTTTTTAAAATTTTGATAATTTTTATGTGAAAGATGATTTCAAAATTACTTCCCTATAAAAATGATAACTAATAATTATAATTAAATGAATTTAATTTAAAAATTCAGTATGAAATTATAATAATTATTTTTTGGATGAATGTTTTAATAAATCTATACTTATTAGTCAAGAGGTAGAAAAGTGTTGAAATAAAGAAGGAATAAAGGTAAGGGGATTCTTGACCCACACCGTATTTCTTTAGGATATCCATATGTCATGACATATTTTTTATGAATAATCATCTATTTTTCGTAAAAAAATTTGTTAATTTTTCATATATTTTTTATAGGGGATACATATTTCATAATTTTTATTTAAAATACAATTAATTTAAAAAAGAAGATTTCTATCCAAATCAGATCATTGAATTATCTTGAGTTGTTTCTTTCTCACTGAAGAATAATGATTTTTATACCAAATATGTTTTCCCTTACTTATATGGGAACCAAAAATTTATTCATGAATTCATTATTTTGAAATCCCTATCAAATCCATCCTTTCCATGGGTTAATTTAATATTATGACTATAATGTGTTTTATGTGGCATTAATTATTATGTAAATATTATGACATGACATGTCAGATATAAATTATATTGTATAGTAATTCATTTGGTATTATGACGAATCTCATGTGATAATATATATTATTCAGGAACATGATGCTGGATTTGTATACAAATATGATTTTATTATTATTCAAAAATGTTATGCATGAAAGTAATTCTATATTTATTCATAATTATGTGTAGTATTTTACCACTATGATGTGATATTTTGTTCTTATACATTGCCACATTTTATGCCTTTATCACATTTTTTCCTCATGATATTGATGACGATCCTATGTTTATAATATGTTGATGGTGATGTTTCCAATCCATGTAATTTATATTAATGTACCCAATTCATCATATTGCTGGTATTTTTGATAACCCATTTCATTGATGTATATCCTCAAGTGGTTACATGTAGTAAGGATACCAGAAGCTTAAAAATAATAAAGAACAAGTATTTTTAAAAATGCATTCATTTTGTCAAATAGAAAGTAGTATATGGTCCTAGACATTCTATGAAACTAAACATTTGATTGAAAATAATCTATGATATTAATCATAAAATGATGTAATGATCATGAATGAAAAAATAGTGTAGCTATATTTTCAATCCAATATATAATTAATTAATTTAATTATTAAACTCATTAGTATTTTCATATTTATCATTATATTCAAAATTTAAATGTCACAGAGATCATTCAAATGTTTTTTGGTATATTTAGATATTTGTTTCTTTGATTTCACTTTTCACATGAAATTTTTGAAAGTAGGTAGTTTTATTTGTTTCATATAAAGATCTAAATTTTTTCCTTCATTTAGTTATATGAGGTTCCTAAATAATGGATATAGTAAATTCATATTTGGATAACTATATACATATAGATTGTATATGGACTATCATGATAGTAGTAATTCATGAGTTGATTATAATAAGACACATAATAATGAATACAAGACACTTTTTCACACACTCTTCATGTCTTATGATGTGAATTCTTTTGGATATTTTTTAATAAATCACATAACCCTATTATTTTACTTATACTTACTAAATGTTTCTTCTTATACTATTGTGTAGTCATAACCTCCAGATCACACGTTCCATATATGCTAATATAAACCCATAATATTCCAAAAAATTATATGTCACTAGAATAGGTTCAAAATTATAATTGTAACACCCAGATATTTAGGAAAATATTTATCTTTTAAAATAATTTATTTCTTTAGAACCATGTGTTACACGCAATATTGTGTTTAAAAAAGTCACAATATACAATTAAAATAGTATTATTTGGGACATTAATAACCTCCCCGTTAAATGGGAGATTGTGAACATGATTATATACTTAATGAAATATATTCACATATATATATATATATTCTACTAAATATAAAATTATTGATATATTGTATTCAAATAATCACTCAATTTTTAGTAATGTAATTTTATTATTAAAAATATTTTTTAGAAGATATTTTTATTGAATTTTTTTGAGGAAATATTATGTTTGCATAATATAATACTTTTAAATATTATTTTTAATGTGAATATAACATTTAAATATGATTTTTGAAAATATCTATGTATGTTGTTTTAATAATTATCTGAAAAATATTGATTTTTACTTTGAATATTAAAAATACTTATTTTATTAAAAACTATATAAAGAAAAAACATCTTATTTAAAAATGTTAGAAAATAGAAATAGTTATATTTTAATTTAAATAATCCAATTACGTACATGAGAATCAATTTTATTTATTAATTTAGTATAAAAACATTTTTATGGGTAGAAATGAATTATCCATAAGAAATAATTTTATGTGAGTAATGTGTTTTAACTTAACAAATTAAGTCATTCACTGTTGGTGAATTATTTTAATGTAATTTATAGATTATACAATCAATATTATTTTTTTATAATGTATGTAACATTTTTAGGCAAGGGATCATAAATAAATCTATTTTATTATTAAAAATCTATTTTTTCTAAAAAGTATTTTTTTCACATTTTGCACACTTGTATTAAATGTTTTTTATAACTAGGTTTTTAATGTGATAAAATGGTATAAAATAAAATAAATTTTTATTATATTTTCAATTTTCAAATTAATTCCATTAGAATCCACTTTTTGTTTGAACTGAGCATAAAAATACTTTTATAGGTAGAAAAGGTATTTAACAAAAAGGCAATTTTATGAACGCAATGTGTTTTTACCTTAATAAATAAAATTTATCAAAATTGGGGACTTATTTTGATAAAATTTATATATTATATAATCAATAAATTATATTACAATTCAACTAATATTTTTCTAGGAATGGGATAAGAATAAATATTTTTTTTTCATAAAACTATATTTTTCAAAAAAACCAATATCCATTGAATTTTGTGCACTTACAGTAGAATTAATCATATAAAATATATGATTTTAATTTGATAAAATGGATTCCATAGTTTTATTCATGAGGTTAATTATCTGTAAATATATCATTTTTAGTTTGTTGTCAATAAAAAAAGTAACCATGTTGAAATTTATCACTATTTAAAGAGTAAATCACTTTCCTATATGCTAAAAAAATGATATAAGGGCAATAGTATTTCATCATAATAATAATTAGGTGATTTTAAATATATTATAATTACCATAATCTCAAAATATATCATTTAAATGTAAAATTGTCCTTGAAAATGATTTATATATAATTTTAAAAATATAATATTAGAAAATCTCACACTCTTGGTTTTAAATATCATTTATATGCTTAGATAGTAAAATATTTACGCAAGAATTAATATTAACTGTAAATTTCTGTATAACTAAATTTTATTTCTTAGTATATTTATTTCAAATTTTTATGTATTATGTAATACCTTAAATGTTTATATAATGAAAAAATAGTATAAATTTAATTACTATTATAAGGCCCCAGCCTTAAACCTTACTTAATCTTGAGTTATTACAAGATTACACATTGAGGATCTTTTCGGGTTTAGAGTTTTAGTGAATTAGATCATAAAACATGCATTACATTCCACATATAAACAAAGTGGTTACATAAAGATAGTATTCTTCATTCCCATCAATGGAAACACATTTAAAATAAAACATGGATTATTTCTTGACACATCCTTGACTCTATCATCTTATCATGTACCTTTCCCTTGACCTGTGAAAAACATTTCAAAAACTTGGTATGAGAATAAAAACTCAGTATGGGTTATAAAAAAACATGGAAAGGAAACATGAGTTCATATATACATAAGAATGAAATCATACTTTACCCATAAAACATAGGCACTTTAACATACCTCATAAAATCATGAATAAATCATAGAAATCATAAGACATAAAGGTAACTTGAGGCATTCATAACATTCTTACGTAGGGAGTAACCCTCTTGGTTACGTTTGGAATACCCATCACAGTATATTCCCTAAATCTCTTCGGAGAAACCTTAACGTTTCACTCCTTCGCGTTACCCAATGCATTGGAGAGCTATATCGGGCTCACCTGCCCTTAGTTTATCACGGAACCACCCGTCTTCAAAATAATGCCCAAGAACCATAACATAATCGTATCACATAAAACATGCATAAAGGAAACCTAACATTTCCACATTTCAAACACAAGATATCAATACAACACAAAAAACATTGTGAAAACCATATTCAATACCAAAATAAAAGAAAAGTAAAACATGGTATTTATTTTTCTTTTAAAAAGAAGGTTTGGCTTGTAGAGGAAGCCGAAACTCAAATAACGGTCACGACGGCGGAGAAGTCCTTGTCGCCGCATATGTACGACAAAAACATTCCCTTTTGTCGTTTAGTAAACGCTTCGTATAAATAAGATTCCTTTTGAATAAACGTAAAAGTCAAAGGGGTTTATACACCGTATAAAAAAGTTGTGTATAAAATAAAATATGCCTCAAAGAAAGGAGATTGAGACGAAGTCCCATACCTCGTATCCGACTTGACCCGATCGTTCTTTAATCTCCTGAATAATAAACATGAGTTAATCTCTACTTGCTTAAGAATATTTTTCAAGGTCATTATTCCTTTTATACCATGTTATGAAAATCATGTAATCATTCAAGTTAATAATGTTCATTTTGTCCGTATTTGGTTCTTAAGTCAAAAATTGACTTCTTACACTTACATGTTGTTAATTTGGTTATAGGTTCGTTATATCCAGAATGATATTAATGATTTGGATAACATATATATCATATATATTAATCATATACATGTATTTATAATATTACATCACATTTAGAGGTAAGAAATGAAATGCACCGTTCATGGAGACGGTAAGCTGTACGTACGCATGAACGCTACTTCCATTTCTATTTCGTATTTTCTGGAATGGAATCATAATGATATAAGAGTATATTATAATTCCAGTATAATAACATATATAATATCATTAACTTTATCCTTTACACATCCCACATATGGTATTAACGAATCAAATCACTTTCAGGGGGCGGTAGTCCGCACTTCCTAAAATGAAGATATCATGTTTACCCATAATGGAAACCATAAAGGTATGCCAAAAATGAAAAAAAAACAGAAGCTTAAGGAAAACATAAACATATTATATATCATATATAAAAATAGTGACATCATAACGGCCACCTTTTAAAGTGTTAAATGAGTATTGAACAATCATCGTTTCGGGAGGCAGAATTTCTCCATCCACGGAAACCGTATGTTCTTTAACCATTTGATGTAGTTGTGTGAGAGTGTAGCTCAAATAAATATTATAACAAAATCCTAGTATATTGAAGATACTGTTGTTTTTACAAAAGAAGTAAATAAAAAGAGTTTAGGGGGTTTGAGAAGCAAAATAAAACAAATGAACATGAGAGAATGAATTACCTTTAAAAGTGTAACTCCTTTTGATTTGAGCCTAAAGGCTTCCTTTGAAAGGATTCTGCACAAAGGGAATCCTCTAGGATGAGTAGAGGGATGTGGAGAGAGTAAATGGTCAGGGGTTGGCCGAGCCAAAGGCTTGAGGAGTGTGTGAAATGAGGTAGAGGTGGGGGCCTTTTATAAGAGGAGAGGAGGGGCACTTTTGGAAAGTAAAGAAATATTACTTTATTTGAAAATGTATTTCGGCTTTAAAAGGTCCCACATTGATATAATTCGTGGATAAGGTGATAAGGGTTCGAAATCTACTCATTCAATTGGCTTTGGACATGTGTAGTTCATATATTTTACATTACCTTTCCATTTTATTTAAATCGTCAAATAATGATGTCATCGCTGCATCATTATTATGTCATAAATAATTTAATTTATTTAATGTCTAAAAATTATAAAAAAATACTATGATGTAGTAAATCTTTGTATATTTCCAATGAATATTTATAATCAAAATTATTATCTTTATAAGCCCATGTAAAAATTGTTTTCTTAAAACATATTATGTTTGTGTCATTTTTACTTTTACATTAAATAAAAAGTTATTTTTGAAATTTCCCAACAAAAGTGGATCCATGGGGTCCCCAAGTTGACCCATGGCTTGTCTTGGTCAGCCATGACACAACCAATAATTTTGGGACATGTGTCTAGGTCATTTCATATTATTAAAGCATTGTTTATACCTTAAACTACCCTAATTACCACTAATCGCGATTAAGAACTTAATAAGTTACTAGTCACCAAAAAATTATTATAATCTCATTGAACCACATTTTACTTCTTAATGACAACCATGTATGTCGGATTTTTGAAATTCAAAACACAATGATGGAAAAATTTCATTTAAACGGAAAATCTGTCTTTATAAGTACCACTTAGTGGTTTCACTATTCATCAAAAATTGGAGTTTTTCAAAAAATTACCAAAAATTCACCCTAAGCTGTATTTGATATTCCGAATTCAAAAATGAAGTCTATTTTACAAAATTCAATACATATAAGTCAAATTAATTAATTTAATAATGAATTCCCGCTGCCAGAGCAAATAGCGTGTTTTTACAAAACAATAAGTATCAAAAGATTGACACCAGTTTAAGTCTAATTTCAAAGTGAAATTGATTCCAATGACCACCATTGGATAAAATGGTAAAAATATATTCATATTACACATTAAGACCAATTCAAAAGATAATCTAATCATATAAATAAATTAGATTAAAAAGCAGTTTTAATGTAAAATGCAGTATTTTTCACTATTCATTAAAAAATGAACATTGTCAGAAAAATACCAAAAATTCACACAAAGTAAATTTTGATGTCCCAATCATAAATAACAAGTTTATTTTGACAAAAATATTTTATAAAATTGTCAAAATATAGATTCAAAAATGGTTTTCCATCAAAAGGCAGTAAAACAATCTTGTAAGAATATTAGTGTATTCCATGCATAAGATTGTATTTATTTTCATTTTAAGCCTCTATAACACTATCTTAATCATTAATAGACATAGATAAAAATATAAATTATTCATTACTTATTTGGGATGTTACATCCTTCCCCCCTTTAGAAAATTGCGTCCCTGCAATTTATTTACTTATTGAATAAATGGGGGTACTTATCCCTCATTGCATTTTCAGATTCCCATGTTGCCTCTTCAATCATGTGGTTTTTCCACAAAACCTTTACCTGGTGAATCACCTTATTCCTTAACACTTGCTCCATGTGGTCAAGAATCTGGACCGGTTGTTCCTCATAAGATAGGTTCTCTTCCAGCTGAACTACCTCTGGACTCAAAACATGAGATGGATCTGGCATATACTTTCTCAACATCGAAATGTGAAAAACATTGTGTACCTGAGATAAAATCGGAGGTAAAGCCACTCGATATGCAACTGATCCAACTCTCTCCAGAATTTCGTATGGTCCAATGAACCTTGGACTCAACTTTCCTTTCTTACCAAATCTCATCACACTTTTCCAAGGAGAAACCTTGAGAAAAACATGATCACCTACCTCGAAAGATAGATCCTTCCTCCGGTTATCCGCATAACTCTTCTGCCTGCTCTGAGCTGTTCTCATGTGTTTCTGAATCAGCTGAATATTTTCTGCCATCTCTTCTACCAATTCTGGTCCCATCAACTTCCTTTCACCCACTTCATCCCAGAAAGTTGGAGTTCGACGCCGCTTCCCATATAATGCCTGAAATGGTGCCATCTGTATACTGGAATGAAAGCTGTTATTATAAGAAAACTCAACCAAAGAAAGATGTTGGTCCCAACTTCCCTGATAATCCATAGAACAAGCTCGTAGCATATCCTCCAATGTCTGAATTGTTCGTTCTGACTGCCCATCTGATTGAGGATGAAAAGCTATACTAAAATTTAATTCTGTACCCAACGACTTCTGAAGGCCTTTCCAAAAGTTAGAAGTAAACCTAAGATCACGATCCGATATAATAGAGAGTGGAACTCCATGTAACCTGACTATCTATTTAAGATACAAACGGTAAAGTTGATCAAGAGAGAAAGTATCTCGTATAGCAAGGAAATGATCAGATTTGGTCAAGCGATCAACAATAACCCAGATTGCATTATTGCCTCGAGATGTCTTCGGTAATCCAACAACAAAGTCCATGGATATATTCTCCCATTTCCACTCTGGCACTGGTAAAGGCTGAAGCATCCCTTTCGGTAACTGCCGCTCAACTTTAACCTGCTGACAAGTCAAACACTTCACAGTAAAATCAGCAATATCTCTTTTCATTCCATCCCACCAGTAATACTCCCGCAGATCTCTATACATCTTAGTACTGCCCGGATGAACTGAAAACGGAGAACTATGAGCTTCGCATAACAACTCTCTCTTCAACTGTGAATCACAAGGCACACACAATCTCTTCCCAAATCTCAAAACGCAATCATTATCAATGTTGAATTCAGGAAACTTACCTTTCTGAACCAGCTCTACCTTTTTCTGCAACTCACTGTCTTGCTTCTGTGCTTGCTTGATTCTATCTGATAGAGATGATCTCACTAATACCTGAAACAAAACAGAAGGACTTCCTGCACCAACAACTTCTATGCCAAAGTTCATCAAATCCTTAACCAAAGGTTCACGTTCCAAACACAACATTGTTAATGAAGCATTACTTTTTCGACTCAAAGCATCTGCCACTTTATTTGCTTTTCCTGGATGGTAATGAATTGTACAATCATAATCCTTGATTAATTCTAGCCATCTCCTTTGTATCATGTTTAACTCTTTCTGAGTGAATATATACTTTAAACTTTTGTGATCGGTATATATTTCACACTTTACTCCATACAAATGATGCCTCCAAATTTTTAAAGCAAAAACAACAGCAGCTAATTCCAAATCATGTGTAGGGTAATTTACCTCATGAGTTTTCAACTGTCGTGAATCATAAGTAATTACCTGATCATTCTGCATTAGGATGCAACCAAGTCCTTTCAATGAAGCATCACTGTATATAACAAACTCACCATTCCTGTAAGGTAGTGCCAAAACTGGAGCATTCACCAATCTTCTTTTCAATTCCTGAAAACAATCATCACATTCTTTTGTCCAGATAAACTTAACACCCTTCCAAGTTAGCTTAGTCATTGGACTAGATAACCGTGAAAAATTTCTAACAAACCTTCGGTAATAGCTCGCCAAACCAAGGAAGCTACGAATCTCGGTTACATTTGTGGGTCTTGGCCATTCTTCCACAACTTTTGTTTTTGCAGGATCAACAGTTATTCCATCTTTAGAAACAATGTGACCAAGGAAAGAAATTTGTTGCAACCAAAACTCACACTTACTGAATTTCCCATACAGTTTCTTTTCTTTTAAGGTTTTTAAGATAACCCTTAAATGTTTTTCATGCTCCTCTTTACTTTTAGAAAACACCAAAATATCATCAATGAAAACCACCACAAACTTATCCAAGAACTCATGGAAAATTATATTCATTAAGTCCATGAATACAGCAGGTGCATTGGTTATCTCAAAAGGCATTACTACAAATTCATAATGGCCATATCTCGTACGGAATGCGGTCTTCGGAATATCTGCATCCTTTACATTCAGCTGATGGTACCCCGATCTCAGGTCAATCTTTGAAAAAAACTGAGCTCCCTGGAGCTGATCAAACAAATCATCGATATGAGGCAAAGGATATTTGTTCTTAACAGTGATATTATTCAAGGCTCTATAATCAATGCAAAGTCTCATATAACCATATTTCTTTTTAACAAATAAAACAGGAGCACCCCATGGTGATGTGCTAGGTCTAATGAAACATTTCTCTAATAAATCTTGCAATTGCTCCTTCAACTCTAAAAGTTCAATTTGTGCCATTCGATAAGGGGGTTTTGAAATTGTCTTAGCATCAGGAACTAAGTCAACAGTAAACTCAACTTCCCAATCTGGTATTATTCCAGGCAACTCATCAGGAAAAACATCAGGATACTCATTTACCACTGGCACATCATTAATCTGAACAGTTCCTTTATTTTCAACGACGTGTGCAAGGTAACATTCATTTCCATCTTTTACAAGTTTCTCGGCCTCTTGATATGTTATCAAAATTAAGTGTTAATTCTTGTAAACAAAATGAAAGTCTTTCTGAAAAGAAACTTCTTTAGCTCTACAGTCAATCTTAGCATGGTAAATAGAGAGCCAATCCATACCCAGGATAACATCAAACTCTACTAGAGGTAGAACAATAAGTTTTGCAAGTAGGTTCTTTCCACAGATAAGGATAGGAAGATTCTTATAAATTCTTTTTGCCTCAACATTCCCCCCAGGTGTTTTTACCAAAAGTTCAGGAGTCATTTCTTGAGATGGTATTCCAATTTTACTAGAAAAGGTTTCAGAGATGAAAGAATGTGTAGACCCCGAATCAAACAACACACTGGCATAATCTGAAAAACAAACAATGTACCTGATACAACTTCATTTGATGGCCCGACATCTTCTGAAGTAGTTGCAAAGGATTTCACCACCCCTTTCTGCTTGTAGTCTAACTGCTTCCCATCACTCAAGCTCCTTGTCGGACACTCGTTTGCATAGTGACCCATCTCATTGCACTTATAACATTTCACTAACTGTAAATCAAATTTGTTCTTACCTTCACATTGATCCTTTTCAGTGCAATCACGAGCCTTATGTCCCATCTTACCACATCGGTAGCACTTCCAAGAATTCAGAAGACATTCCCCAGCATGCCTTTTTCCACATTTATCACAAACTGGAAACTTAGTTCTCTTACCATCAGACTTTTTTGAAGAATTCTTACCTTTCTCCTGCCACCTCAGTCTCTTCTTCTGCTAGTTGTTATAGAACACTTGGTCATCAGCAAACTCCATTTCCACCTTCTCACCACATCGAACAAGCTTTTCATAACTTTTAAACTCTTGAGAAGCTAATTCCCTTCGATATTTTGGCTTTAATCCTGAGTAAAAACGATTGATTTTACTATCAAGGTCCCGGATAAAATTTGGAGCATACCTTTCCAATCGAGTGAACCTTTCTTCATAGGCAGCCACTGAGTCTTCCTCTTGCCTCAATTCCAAGAATTGCTTCTCCATCCTAAGTCGAACAGCCTTAGGAAAATACTTCTTAAGAAACATACCTTTGAATTCATCCCAGTCAAGAGCATCAATCTCATCGGCGTCCCTGATATTTTTAACCATAGACCACCACTGATCTGCTTCACCCTCCAAACGGTAAATAACAAGACTAACCTTTTGATTATATGAACACCCCATGACATCAAAAATCTTCTCCAGTGCATTAATCCACCCTTCAGCTAGTATAGGGTCAGATGATCCTTTGAATGATGGTGTATGTTGCCTCAGGAAATGTTCCACCACTGACATGTTCCTCTGCGGTTGATCTGGCTGATCTCGTGCATGGATACCACCACCATTTATCGCTTGAGTCAACTGCGCCATTGCTGCAACAAACTGTTCAGTTCCAATTCCGACCATTTCTGGATGCTGATTCGGAAGGTTATTTCCTTCTGTATGCCTTCCTAGCACTGCTTCCCTGTTTCCTCTGCGGAAAACCATTCTGAACAAACATGTCTTAGATGAATCAACATGGTAATCTTTAAATGCTATATCATTTCAAACAAAATAAATAAATTTGGATAATCATTTAATAGAATTCTAACTCCTAAAGTTATCTAAACCGACCTTTGATACCAACTATAAGGCCCCAGCCTTAAACCTTACTTAATCTTGAGTTATTACAAGATTACACATTGAGGATCTTTTCGGGTTTAGAGTTTTAGAGAATTAGATCATAAAACTTGCATTACATTCCACATATAAACAAAGTGGTTACATAAAGACAGTATTCTTCATTCCCATCAATGGAAACACATATAAAATAAAACATGGATTATTTCTTGACACATCCTTGACTCTATCATCTTATCATGTACCTTTCCCTTGACCTGTGAAAAACACTTCAAAAACTTGGGATGAGCATTAAAACTCAGTATGGGTTATAAAAAAACATGGAAAGGAAACATGAGTTCATATATACATAATAATGAAATCATACATTACCCATAAAACATAGTCACTTTAACATACCTCATAAAATCATGAATAAATCATAGAAATCATAAGAAATAAAGGTAACTTGAGGCATTCATAACATTCTTACCTAGGGAGTAACCCTATTGGTTACGTTTGGAATACCCATCACAGTATATTCCCTAAATCTCTTCGAAGAAACCTTAACGTTTCACTCCTTCGCGTTACCCAATTCATTGGAGAGCTATATCGGGCTCACCCGCCCTTAGTTTATCACGGAACCACCCGTCTTCATAATAATTCCCAATAACCATAACATAATCGTATCACATAAAACATGCATAAAGGAAACCTAACATTTCCACATTTCAATCACAAGATATCAATACAACACAAAAAACATTGTGAAAACCATTTTCAATACCAAAATAAAAGAAAAGTAAAACATGGTATTTATTTTTCTTTTAAAAAGAAGGTATGGCTTGTAGAGGAAGCCGAAACTCAAATAACGGTCACGACGGCGGAGAAGTCGTTGTCGCCGCATACGTACGACAAAAACATTCCCTTTTGTTTTTTAGTAAACGCTTCGTATAAAAAATATTCCTTTTGAATAAACGTAAAAGTCAAAGGGGTTTATACACCGTATAAAAGAAAGTTGTGTATAAAATAAAATATGCCTCAAAGTCAGGAGATTGAGACGAAGTCCCATATCTCGTATCCGACTTGACCCGACCGTTCTTTAATCTCCTGAATAATAAACTTGAGTTAATCTCTACTTGCTTAAGAATCTTTTTCAAGTTCATTATTACTTTTATACCATGTTATGAAAATCATGTAATCATTTAAGTTAATAATGTTCATTTTGTCGGTATTTGGTTCTTAAGTCAAAAATAGACTTATTACACTTACATGTTGTTAATTTGGTCATAGTTTCGTTATATCCAGAATGATATTAATGATTTGGATAACATATATATCATATATATTCATCAAATACATGTATTTATAATATTAAATCACATTTAGAGGTAAGAAATGAAATGCACCGTTCATGGAGATGGTAAGCCGTACGTACGCATGAACGCTACTTCCATTTCTATTTCATATTTTCTGGAATGGAATCATAATGATATAAGAGAATATTATAATTCCAGTATAATAACATATATAATATCATTAACTTTATCCTCTACAAATCCCACATATGGTATTAACGAATCAAATCACTTTCAGGGGGCGGTAGTCCGCACTTCCTAAAATGAAGATATCGTGTTTACCCATAATGGAAACCATAAAGTTATGACAAAAATGAAAAGAAACAGAAGCTTAAGGAAAACATAAACATATTATATATCATATATAAAAATAGTGACATCATAATGGCCACCTTTGAAGGTGTTAAATGAGTATTGTGTTGTACCTCTCGTATCCCCTCGTGGTTTAATTTTCATGATCACAATCACTTTCATGTTTATCTAACATTGTTTGAAGTGTTTTTGTTTGAAAGGCACAAGGTTGCCAAGAAGTTGGCCCAAGAATGGACATCAAATGGACTGAAATTCAGTCCACCGGCCAACCGGTGTGATAGCACCGGCCAGCCGGTGGAACTGGCAGAGGCATTGCCCACTGCCAGGTTCCACCGGTCGACCGGTGGCTCTGTCACCGGTCGACCTGTGGCACCCAGCTCAAATAGTATTTGCTACTGTCTTGCCACCGGCCAGCCGGTGGCTCCTCACCGGTCGACCGGTAGAGCCTGGATCAAGACACTTCTTCTCTATCAAGGCACCGGCCAGCCGGTGGAGATGTACCGGTCAGCCGGTGGCCCCTGGACAAGAATCCTATGCCTTTTTGCACACACCGGCCAGCCGGTGGGACTGTACCGGCCAGCCGGTGGAGCCAGTCAAACTAGCCGTTGCAGTTTGACCAGGCTGGCCCACTTGGCTCCCAACGGCTCTTTTAGCCTCTCCAACGGCTCCGAAGCCTCCCCAAGGGTTCCATGCCTATAAATAAAGGCCAAGGAAGCCCCGGACTCCACCCCGGAACATATACGAAGCCAACGGACATATTTTGGATCATTTGGCGTACCTCCAGCGGACTTCCTCAAAGGAACCCTCCTAGCTCCATCCAATTCCACATCCAAGGAGCTCCCTCAAAGAAGCTTGGAAGCAGCCTTCAACATCTCCAATCATCAAAGGCGCCCAAGGCTTCTCCTCATATACGGTTTTATTGTTTTATTCATTTTGAGCTTAAAATTAGGTTTGTACCTACAAACCCCAAACCCTTTTCTCAACCCCCTTTCTTTTGGGTTTCACGCCACCATTAAGGTGTGAAGAGGTTAGTCAAGCCTTTCCTTTTAAAAGGCTTGAGTTTTCGGTGAGCTAGCCTTCACCCGTTAAAAAGGCTAGTGGGTTCTTGCTAAACCATCAAAAGCAAGTGGGTTCTTGCTAAACCACAAAAAGCAAGCTGTAATAGGTCCTAGTGCTACCTCAAAGCCTAGTGGGTTTCTTGCTAAAACCATTGAAAAGCAAGCGGTAGGAATCTCTCAACGGTTGAGTTGGGAGCGGAGACGTAGGCCGGGTTTTTGGCCGAACTCCGTTATCAATTTCTTGTGTCTTGCCTCTTTACTTTCCGCTGCATTCTTTACTTTGATTTTAATTTGTTCATCATTTTTTAAAAGGCAATTCACCCCCCTCTTGCCATCATTCCCCTCGTTTGTTCCGACCCAACAATTGGTATCATAGGGAAATTTGAGTAATATCTTAAAAGGTTTCAAATTCAAAGATCCATTTAGATGGCATCAACCTCTTTCGCCCCCGAAGGCTTTTCTTTGGGTCGGGCTCCATTTTTTGATGGGACCGACTACAATTATTGGAAAACCCGCATGTCTACCTTTCTTAGAAGCATAGGATATCCCATTTCTAAAATTGTCATGCATGGTTACACTCTTTCTACTCCCGACGAATCCAAATGGACCCCCGCCGACATTAGAAATTTTGAGCTTGATGGCAAAGCCATGAATGCTCTCCATTGCGGCCTAGACCGAAATGAATTCAATCGAGTGTCTACTTGCACCTCCTCACATGAAATTTGGAAACTTTTAGAAGTAACTCATGAGGGCACTAACAAAGTCAAAGACACTAGATTTGATATGTATAGGCAAGATTTTGAGTCATTTTCAATGCATCCAAATGAATCAATTTCTGAAATGTTTACTCGTTTTACTGACGTGTGCAATGGTAGAAAATCTCTTGGAGATAAAATTTATGCAGAAACCATGGTCAAGAAGATCTTATGGGTCCTTCCGAGCTCATGGGCACCAAAGGTGACGGCGATCCAAGAAGCTAAGGACGTCAAAAATATGCCGGTAGAGGAGCTCATCGGATCCCTAATGACTTATGAGATTACGATGAGGAGGCAAGCACAAAAGGAGGGCACACCAATCAAGACACCAAAGAACATCGCCCTCAAGGTACAAAAGGAAGTAAGCTCCTCCTCATCTTCTTCCTCATTTTCTTCCTCATCTTCCTCATCATCAAGCGGCGACTCGGAAATGGAGAATCTCGCCCACCAAATGCACAAATTTATGAAGAAGCACAAGAAGAAGAAGAAATCTCGCAAGGCGCGAAAGCAAGAACCCACCGCAAGATCCGAGCCCAAGGTAAAATGCTACGGGTGCGGCGAAAAGGGCCATTACAAGCCCGATTGCCCACTCAACAAGAAACGGGCCACGCAAAAGGAAAAAGGAAAGAAAAAGGTCCTCAAGGCGACATGGAGTGACACATCATCCTCCTCCTCCTCCTCCTCGAGCGACCAAGGTACAAAATGCCTAATGGCATTCCATGAGGTAACATCTTCCGATTCCTCTTCCTCAGGTTCTTCAAATTCAAATTCTTTAAATCATTTATCCTATGAGGATCTCCAATACGCTAGAGACCAACTTGAAAATGGTTTTCATAAACTATCTTCAAAATTTGTTGCTTTAAAAAAGTCTTTCAAAAAACTTTCCTCCGAAAAAGACCAACTTCTCAAAGAGAAGGAGGAACTCTCCCTTAAAATCCAAAATTTCCCAAATGTTGATTCCATGGAATCAACCATCAAAGATCTAAGAGAGACCTTAGCCAAGTTCACCCAAGGTGAACAAAATTTGAACAATTTGCTTGGTTCCCAACATATTTCTAGAACCACCAATGGACTTGGATATACCAACCAAGCCTCCTCCTCCCATGCACCCACTGTTTTTGTAAGGGGGAGCTCCGCTTACAAATTTTGCAATTATTGTAAGAAAACCGGGCACCTTATTTATGAATGTAATTGTAAAAATGCCCGTTATGGCCAACCCAAGTCTTTTTACTTTTCGGACGAATTTTATAGGAGAAGACCCGCAATGAGACAAGTTTGGATTGAAAAATCCCTTCTTGCGAGTCTCTCCGGGCCGAAAATCATCTCTTTTCAAAATCCCTCTCCCCGGTGACTTTTTGTTTTTATTTAGGGGGAGTTAGGATCTTTTAAGCTTTTTTGTTATTTCAAGATTTTCAATTCCAACTTTCAATTTCAACTCTTGGTTTCAAAATTTTCAATTCAAAATTTTCTATTCAATTTTTGATCCAAAACTTTCAATTCAAACTGTTTTTCAATTTTCATTTCAAAATTTTCAACAATTGGTATTATTTTCAATTGGTTTAAAATCTTGATTTTCAATTTATCCCTCAATCAAGTTTTATGCCCCATTCTATTTTGATAATCACAAAGGGGGAGAAATTCCTTGATTGATTGGGGGAGAGTCTTCTCTATCATGCTTTGATTTATTTTCAAATTATCCTTTAAGAATGTCTTTAATTTCAGTATTTTACTTTGATTGTTTCGGTGATTGTGATCATCAAAATAGGGGGAGATTGTTGTACCTCTCGTATCCCCTCGTGGTTTAATTTTCATGATCACAATCACTTTCATGTTTATCTAACATTGTTTGAAGTGTTTTTGTTTGAAAGGCACAAGGTTGCCAAGAAGTTGGCCCAAGAATGGACATCAAATGGACTGAAATTCAGTCCACCGGCCAACCGGTGTGATAGCACCGGCCAGCCGGTGGAACTGGCAGAGGCATTGCCCACTGCCAGGTTCCACCGGTCGACCGGTGGCTCTGTCACCAGTCGACCTGTGGCACCCAACTCAAATAGTATTTGCTACTGTCTTGCCACCGGCCAGCCGGTGGCTCCTCACCGGTCGACCGGTAGAGCCTGGATCAAGACACTTCTTCTCTATCAAGGCACCGGCCAGCCGGTGGAGATGTACCGGTCAGCCGGTGGCCCCTGGACAAGAATCCTATGCCTTTTTTCACACACCGGCCAGCCGGTGGGACTGTACCGGCCAGCCGGTGGAGCCAGTCAAACTAGCCGTTGCAGTTTGACCAGGCTGGCCCACTTGGCTCCCAACGGCTCTTTTAGCCTCTCCAACGGCTCCGAAGCCTCCCCAAGGGTTCCATGCCTATAAATAAAGGCCAAGGAAGCCCCGGACTCCACCCCGGAACATATACGAAGCCAACGGACATATTTTGGATCATTTGGCGTACCTCCAGCGGACTTCCTCAAAGGAACCCTCCTAGCTCCATCCAATTCCACATCCAAGGAGCTCCCTCAAAGAAGCTTGGAAGCAGCCTTCAACATCTCCAATCATCAAAGGCGCCCAAGGCTTCTCCTCATATACGGTTTTATTGTTTTATTCATTTTGAGCTTAAAATTAGGTTTGTACCTACAAACCCCAAACCCTTTTCTCAACCCCCTTTCTTTTGGGTTTCACGCCACCATTAAGGTGTGAAGAGGTTAGTCAAGCCTTTCCTTTTAAAAGGCTTGAGTTTTCGTTGAGCTAGCCTTCACCCGTTAAAAAGGCTAGTGGGTTCTTGCTAAACCATCAAAAGCAAGTGGGTTCTTGCTAAACCACAAAAAGCAAGCTGTAATAGGTCCTAGTGCTACCTCAAAGCCTAGTGGGTTTCTTGCTAAAACCATTGAAAAGCAAGCGGTAGGAATCTCTCAACGGTTGAGTTGGGAGCGGAGACGTAGGCCGGGTTTTTGGCCGAACTCCGTTATCAATTTCTTGTGTCTTGCCTCTTTACTTTCCGCTGCATTCTTTACTTTGATTTTAATTTGTTCATCATTTTTTAAAAGGAAATTCACCCCCCTCTTGCCATCATTCCCCTCGTTTGTTCCGACCCAATCTCTCAACGGTTGAGTTGGGAGCGGAGACGTAGGCCGGGTTTTTGGCCGAACTCCGTTATCAATTTCTTGTGTCTTGCCTCTTTACTTTCCGCTGCATTCTTTACTTTGATTTTAATTTGTTCATCATTTTTTAAAAGGCAATTCACCCCCCTCTTGCCATCATTCCCCTCGTTTGTTCCGACCCATCATATTGAACAATCATCGTTTCGGGAGGCCGAATTTCGCCATCCACGGAAACCGTATGTTCTTTAACCATTTGATGTAGTTGTGTGAGAGTGTAGCTCAAATAAATATTTCAACAACGTCATAGTATATTGAAGATACTGTTGTTGTTACAAAAGAAGTAAATAAAAATAGTTTAGGGGGTTGGAGAAGCAAAATAAAACAAATGAACATGAGAGAATGAATTACCTTTAAAAGTGTAACTCCTTTTGATTTGAGCCTAAAGGCTTCCTTTGAAAGGATTATGCCCAAAGGTAATCCTCTAGGATGAGGAGAGGGATGTGGAGAGAGTAAATGGGCAGGGGTTGGCCGAGCCAAAGGCTTGAGAAGTGTGTGAAATGAGGTAGAGGTGGGAGCCTTTTATAAGAGGAGAGGAGGGGCACTTTTGGAAAGTAACGAAATATTACTTTATTTGAAAATGTATTCCGGTTTTAAAAGGTCCCACATTGATATAATTCGTGGATAAGGTGATAAGGGTTCGAAATCCACTCATCCAATTGGCTTTGGACATGTGTAGTTCATATATTTTACATTACCTTTCCATTTTATTTAAATCGTCAAATAATGATGTCATCGCTGCATCATTATTATGTTATAAATAATTTAATTTATTTAATGTTTAAAAATTATAAACAAACTACTATGATGTAGGAAATATTTTTAGCTTTCCAATGACTATTTATAATCAAAATTATGATCTATATAAGCCCATGTAAAAATTGTTTTCGTAAAACATATTATGTTTGTGTCATTTTTACTTTTACATTAAATAAAAAGTTATTTTTGTCATTTCCCAACAAAAGTGGATCCATGGGGTCCCCAAGTTGACCCATGGCTTGTCTTGGTCGGCCATGACACAACCAATAAGGTTGGGACATGTTTCTAGGTCATTTCATATTATTAAAACATTATTTATACCTTAAACTACCCTAATTACCACTAATCGCGATTAAGAACTTAATAAGTTACTATTCACCAAAAAATTATTATAATCTCATTGAACCACATTTTACTTCTTAATGACAACAATGTATGTCGGATTTTTGAAATTAAAAACACAATGATGGCAAAATTTCATTTAAACGGAAAATCAGTCTTTATAAGTACCACTTAGTGGTTTCACTATTCATCAAAAATTGGAGTTTTTCAGAAAATTACCAAAAATTCCCCCTAAGCTGTATTTGATATTCCGAATTCAAAAATGAAGTCTATTTTAAAAAATTCAATACATATAAGTCAAATTAATCAATTTAATAATTAATTCCCGCTGCCAGAGCAAATAGCGTGTTTTTACAAAACAATAAGTGTCAAAAGATTGACACCAGTTTAAGTCTAATTTCAAAGTGAAATTGATTCCAATGACCACCATTGGATAAAATGGTAAAAATATATTCATATTACACATTAAGACCAATTAAAAAGATAATCTAATCATATAAATAAATTAGATTAAAAATCATTTTTAATGTAAAATGTAGTATTTTTCACTATTCATTAAAAATGAACATTGTCACAAAAATACAAAAAATTCACACAAAGTAAATTTTGATGTCCCAATCATAAAGAATAAGTTTATTTTGAAAAACATAGTTTATAAAATTGTCAAAATATAGATTAAAAAATGGTTTGCCCTCAAAAGGCATTAAAACAATCTTGTAAGAATATTAGTGTATTCCATGCATAAGATTGTATTTATTTTCATTTTAAGCCTCTATAACACTATCTTAATCATTAATAGACATAGATAAAAATATCTATTATTCATTACTTATTTGGGATGTGACAACTATAATAACAAAAAAATTTGGAAATCTTTAATGTGATAAATAATTTTAGTAATTTACGATTTAAATGAATTCTGTAGGTAAATATGAAATATTACTATTGTGATAAAATATTATATTCAAATTCAAACTTTTTATTTATGTGTTTTAAGTAATATAAAACTATAACTATAAAATTATGTAATAATGATATTTTATTTTATTAAATTATTTAAACATCATAAAAATAAAGACGAAAGAAAAGGTAGATATGATATAGTCAAAAATTTATACCATTTCTATTTATGGTATGATTTTAATAAAATTATAAATAAAATAAAAAACATTAATATTTAAATATTTTTCCTATAGTTACAAATAAAATAGGTTAACAAAGGGATAATTAAAATTATATTATTTGATGGGAAACCAAAACATGTATAATTATATAGGTTGATGAGATTAAAACCCTATCCTATCTAATAATTTAATATCTATCAATTTATATGTATTATTCTTGAGAGTTAATTTATTATAATTTAATCTTTTGAGAGACTACAAAATTGTCCCTCACCTCAATTATAAAAGGGTTGCTTCTAGGTCACTTATTTACACCAGTTCTAGGATTTTATCTCAATAAAACACTAGAAGTTTCTATTCTCAACTACCCAAGAAACATTTTTAGTTGTTTGGGCTTCCAGAAATAACAACACTATAACTCATTATTGGATATCTATTAGAGTAATTTCAAAGATGAGGTAATATATTTAAATTATCACATTATTTTCTACTCATTATTACCCCCATCAAGTTCCATGTTATTTATCATAAAAGAATTAATTTATAATACTATATAAGATTAAATATAATTATGACTATGAAAAAAACTATTTTACACTATCTTTGTAATCGAACATTTGGTGAATGTATTACTCGTGTGTACTACGACTTACCATCTATATGTTGGGATACAATTCTTTATTCATAACCATCATTAATGGATGGTAGTTATGATCATTTTACTATGTTTCAATTTTAATATATAATTTTAACTTTTTAATTATAATATAACATTTACTTACATACCATTCAATCTTTTGGGAAATGATAATGCGATTCATGTGTATGTGTGGACTACCAACTCCCCAAATAAATGTGATTTGTTTTTCATTTACATTTTACATAGATTTTAATAAGGAAGAATTTAATTAATATATATGAAATATATTATAATATAATGATCTTATAATGGTTATTTTATATTTACCTTTATTTCATTCTATCATTCTAAAACTGAAAACATCATTCACAAGTATGTATGAGCTACCTTCTAAAAGAATGAAGTAATTAATTTTTATCTAAAATATTTGGAATGAAATTTTTTTTAGGAAATTATTATTTATGATATTTATATACTGATTAAAATTATTTATCTAATTTATTTTTGAAAATATTATTAGGACTAAATGTACTTTTACAAAACATATATGAAAAATGCAGATATCACTCAGAATAAATTTTTTAATAAATAAGTGTCAAAAATTAGATGATAAGAGGTTATATGTCAATAAAATTTGGAATTATATTTATTATTGTAGTTTTATAATATATTTATTACAAATCTATATTTAGTATACCTTAGGTTCCAATGCATATGATGGAAGATATACCTATGTTAATGAATATTCATCTAACTTTTATTCTTATGGGAAACATGCCTTATCCACAACTTAATTATTTCATTCTGTCTATATAATACCCATGAATGTATTTTATTATTCTTATTATTAATTTTATTAGGATATATATATATATATAATATCACTTCTTCAAGAAGAATAAGATTCAAATGTTACCAAAGTAAGAATAGTTTTATGTTATAATCTCATTATTTAATGGATTTTTAAAGATTACGACTAAAATGATTAAATATTATGATATATGTACCTATAATGTCTTGATTTTTTAATCCCCTAGTTTATTATAAAATTATTATTTAATAGTACCATTTCCTTCATATTGTTGCATGAAATTATTCAGAATGTTTTCTTAAAAAAATTTGACACTGTTTTTCTCTTTGTTAAAAAACATTTCCCACCATATCAATGTTTTCAAACAAAATTTTAATTATAGTTTTTATTATTGTCCAATGATTTTTGAAAGTCATAATTACCCATATTTCACTTTTAACAAATTTGTTTTAATAAATTATTCTAATCATATTCCTTGAATGGTACTTTTAAAAAATAATTTTTATTGAACTTAGGTTTTCTTAACTTATACTACATAAGTAACTATTCCCACCATCATGAATCATTATTTCCTTTAATCATGAAATAAAATTTTACATGACTGTTTTTATAGAAAAGTTTTTCCCTTATATTAGTTTTTCTTAATTATTATCTTTAAAATTGAATTCATATTTTCAATAAGAATGTCTTAATGATATATTTTTTATAATTTAATTCATCGATGATAAAAACAATTTATGAATCTTATAATTTACTATTTAAATGATCTAGGTATACAATATTTAATTTTTAAATTTTTTTCATAATATAATGACCAATGTTTTATAAAACTAGTTTATTCTCTGTGGTTCATGCTATTATGAAATTTTGAAATGTTTTGGATACCCATTTTTCCATGGGATACAATATGATGAAATGTTTTCATAACCAATTAATTTTTCTAGGTTTCTATGTGATGAGTATTTTATGATAGTATAAGAGATAAATTTATGGTTTTCATTATGTGATGGGTGTGACCTTTATCTCCTTCCAAGGAATTGAGTAAATATTTAAATTTTAAGAGATAAATTGTATTATAGAGTGGGTTATCCTAGTTCACTAAGGGAATATGTCTATTATGATATTCATAAGAGTAAAACATGAGTAGTAAAATGGTTTTGGTAGTGAAACCATTCCACAATGACATCCTTGACAATGATACTTGACTATTGGAGAAATGATATATTATTATTATTTTCATTCCATAAATAAATTTCTTATTCCGGTATCCATATTCTATGATTCATTTTCTTGATTTTATTTTTATTTGACTGTTATAATAATCTTATATTTGTTCCATGACTTGAGATAATATTCTATGACAAGCATGATATAGATTTAAAATGTTATACTAATGCTTTGATACTCTTTTTCACACTTTATTCTTATATGATACAAGATATATACCTTAGTTACCACTACTATGAATATAAGCATGCTAATTTATCATGTTTCATTTCACCTGGTAATGAAGAAAGGTATTATGAATTATAGGTTTAATAGGGGTAATAGTTATGAAAATATATTTGGATAGGTTATAGTTCTTTTACGAACCAGTTCTTTATTTGAAAACGCTTCCAAATTTAGTAGGACTATATGATTATTCCATGGATTGATATTTTTGAAAAAAATATTAATCTATTAATTTATGATATATTAATTTGAAAATAATGAGTCACTATAGTTGGTATGAGAGAAAGTTTTATTAAACCATGGACACATGGATGGGGGAAAATATGTATGTAACAAAGGGATAAGTCAATGTATATAATAGAATCCAAATATTTTGGTAATCATCAAGAATGATATAGGTGAAACTAAATGCACAATAAAAGTAGGTGTGACAGTGTAGATATCCTATAAATTATATATCATGATTATGTGGTTTCCCACTATGAATGTCATTGTTGACACTGTAATTTTGGTCGTATTTATTTTTGAAAAATAGATGGAAAAATGTTAATGATAAATGTGATGGTCAATTGAATAATTATCCTCATATGAAATTAATTGTTATGAGAGATTTATTCTGAAACATTTTGTTTATGCATAATCAATCATAGAATTATATGATTTTGAATCACTAATTTGATCAGTATACTAAGATAACTAGTATGGGAAAGATTGTGTTTTATAAATTGAATAGAGAAATGATTATTAACCTTAAAAATTGTGTAGAATGTAGGAAGACTCAATAAATTGAATGTTCTGATGGAACAAGGATATTGTGGGTTGTTGTAAATAATGAATCTAATCCTGTTATTTCCATGAAAAATGAAAATTTTAGATAATGTTATTGATGAGAATAAATGAATCCCTAAGGTATCCTGGATGATTTTTTTTAAAGTTCAATATAGAAGAATCAATCTAATCTATGTACTTGCATGAAAATTGTAAAAGAGAATCAACAAGGTTGAATGGGAAATTGTTTCACATATGATGATAATGATACTATGAATGGAATATAAATGGTATAAAATATTTTAGCAAAATTTCTTATGTCAAATTTTAGAAGTATGATTAAATTTATATCGATCAATCATAAGAAATTACTGATATTTTATATTGATGGAAAGAATTTTTATGGAGTAATGTGATTAATTATAGTAAATATTTTAACAATTATGTAGGATGAATAAATTTTTTCTATTTTTGGGATTCAATAATTTAGTTTTTTAACTATTATACTAATGATATTATGGTTTTTAACCCCTGATAGTTCATGGATTTCTCCAATTTAGTTTTTCATTAATGATTTTAAATCATATTTAGTATGGTTCTAATAACCATTGAAAATGATTTAGTGGTCATGTGATATATTTGAAGAATGCATTATTAAGGGTAGATAAACCATATTATGATCCTGATGTTGAGTTAATTATTTTTATTTTGGATAAATATATGATTGAATATGGTTGTATTGGTAACCATGAAATTGTTAGGTGGTTTAATGAAAATTTATTTTGGTTGTTTTTTGTTGAACATTATTAACTTTTTGTATTTATGAAACATATTAAATATCTAGGAAATTATAAAAGGAATAAGTATTGTGTTAATTTTGGAAGCATTTATTTTTGCATTAAATGTTAACTTTAATATTATCGATATCATCATTAGTTTATAATATAATGGTAGATTATAATTTCTAAGGAATCAACACGAACTTTTAATGTTATAAGTGACCATAATTTGATACTCTATTGAGGCTTAAATAACCATTAGGGTGGGTATTTGATTTTATTATAGTCTAATTTTAGACTACTGGATAGTGGGATATTGATAATCATAATGTTTGAATAGTTTTTCCTTAACAATGATTAATTTCATATTTATATTTATCTTGAGGTTAACAATTACATTTTAGGTATATATCTAAATTCGATTTATGATAATTATATAAAGACCTCTATGTTACAAGATTATATTGTAGTTTATCATAGAAATTAATGATATTTTATAGATTATATATTTGTTTGATATATATATAACCATTAGTTTAAACATGTGATTTAACCTCGGAAAAATTAATTGGAAAGAATAAACATTAAATTTTTTATTAGTAGGCCGAATGGTATAAGATCACCATTATGGTTAAAAAATTCATTAATGACAAGCTTATTAAGGTTACTTGTAATGTAGTATTATTGATGAAATTATATAATTCTTACCTTTGTTTTTATTCTAAAAAATAATGGGGTCAAATTTTTTAATTCAATATTTATTCATTTTTTGTAGTTTATTTCCTTGTGTTAAACAATTTTGGTGTGATTAATGCAATGATATAGGAGGGAAAATTCATTTACCTTCTCAATGTGTTAGATGTTGATTTTAGTGGAATATTTAAAAAATCATTATTTAGAGAAAAATAATATACAATGGTTTAAAAAAATTAACAAATGAAATAAAAAATTCCAATTAGAAATATTTTGTTTTTACTTATCTTATATTGTAATAAAATTTTTCATCTTTAGATAAACGATATTAAGAGTAGATTTTTTTGAAATAACCTTTAATTACAAAGAATTGATTTTCCTTCAAGCCCTTAATGATTCATCGTTTTTTGGATATAGATATTCTCTGAACCATTTTCTTTATCCCTATATAATAATCCCTATATAATAGTTTTTTATTTTGTGCTCATATTTTCAATTTCTTCAAATTTTATCATATTTAGAAATCTTGTTCTTTAGATACCTTCATACTTACCTTTTCCTCCTTCTTAAGGGATTTTTTGTCAAACATTTTTAAAATGTGAATTATCTATAATGTAATTTTTAATACGGAAACCATTATTACCATGATAAATTTCAAATTTAAAGTACTCAATTTATTAAAGGGTTGGGAATATTACCCCACGATATTTTAAAATTTTATTTCTCATTAAATAATATTTTTATTATATAACTTATTTTAAAAGTAACAATATGTTTAGACAAACCATGATATACTATTAAAATATTATTATTCATGATAGTTAAATCCAATCTATTAAATTAACTAGTATGAATATGACAAATTACATTTTAAAATACATATAAATTTCCCATGTGATAAAAATTAATTAACTTTTTCTTTGAAAATAACCACTCAATTTTTAGTAATGTATTTTTATTCCTAAAAAATATGATATCGTAAAAAATTATTATATTTTGTTGTTGAAAATATTACAATTAATCTATATTCCTTAAAAAAAAATTGATAATTTAAACCATTATTATAAAATTATATTAAAATTATCAAAGGATTGAGGTTTTTTGAATTTACAGAAAAGATTTATTTTCCCAAAAATACTAAAAAGTGATGATTGAATTAAAAAAACTACGAAAAAAGTTACATTTTTTATTAAAAGGGGTTCAAAGTAAAAATTGTTTTATTATATTTTTTATCATACAATTATTTCCACTAGAATCAATTTTATGTTTGAATTTATTATTAATAAATTTTTATTTGTCAAAATGCATTTTTTTAAATACATTTATGTGTAGAAAGTGTTTTTAAATAAATAAATTAAATTTATTACTTTTGGAGAATAATTTTAATTAAATTTATAGGTTATTTAATCAACAATTTTTTTTAAAATTCATTGAATAATATTTTTTAGAATACAATAAAAATAAATTCTATTTTTTTCTTAAAACAACATTTTTCTAAAAACCTATTAATATTTCATTTTATGCACTTATTTTTAAATTAATTTCCCCCACATTAAAAATGTTTAATTTTTTACAAGGATTCTATATTTTTAATTAGGATATCCAAATTTCAAAAATTTTACTTTTTTCAATATGAACAGTGACCATAGTAAACTTTATCACATCGATAAATAGTAAATCAGGTAAATAGGGATTAAAATTAAGTGATAATGTTATTATATTTTGTCTTAATTAATTTTTGATGAATTAAATTCAACAATGATTATATTAGTATCTATATTAATTCATTTAATGTATATATTTCCATAAAAATGTTTTATATATTATTTAAATAAAAGTATTTAAAAATGGTTACTCTCTCAATTTTTAATTTTATTTTTGTGATCACATAGGGACAAAAATTTGATATGACTGAATATAAATTTTTACTTTTTCCATAATTAATATAAATTCATGATGGTAATTTTTATATAAACTTTAGTTATTATATAATAACATTTAATTGTCAAAAAATGAAAAAAATATTTATTGAATTAGTTGAAAATATAATATAAATGATTTTAAAAATATTAAATGTTATATAAATTGAGTAATTTATAGTGTTTCAAAAACATTATAGTATAATCATGCATATTATTTTCATGGTAAAACATTATTTTTGAGCAATTTTTTTATGTATATCTTTTATGTCAATTTAAATAAACATTATCAAAATTGACAATAATGATATATTATATTATGAAAATATTTAAAAAATAATAAAAGTATTAAAATAATATAATGTAGATATGATATAATTTAAAATTTTATAACATGGCCATTTATGGGGAAATTTTTATATTATAAAAATAAAATTGAAAAAAATCAATATTGGGTATATTTTTACTTTAGTTAAAATTATAATTGGTTTAATAATGGTTAATCAAAATTTTAAGGTTTAATATGAAAGAAGCGTAAATTTGTTTTTTTGGAATATAATACTATCCAACATTATCTTATAATCACTAAACATTTTTTGGATTTTATCTTGAAATTGAATTTATAATTATTTAATCGTTTGAAAAGTGATAAAACTTCTCATCACCTTAATTGTAAATGAGAATCTCCTACCACACTTATTTATACCAATTTTTGATTTATTGATCAATAAAATTCTTCCAATTTCTCGTCCCAAAATTAACATAAAAAATCATGTGGTTCTGGTTTTCGAAAAATACCAAACCTAGAGCCCATTAGAGGATATCTAAAGTAGTGAATTCAAAGAAGAGGTGATCACATTAACCGATCAATTTATTTTCTATTCTTCCTTAACTCCTCTAATAATTTTATATTTATCATAAAATAAAAAATAAATTATCCTAAATTTGATAAAATTTTATAATATTTTTGAAAAACCACATTAAGCACCAACATTCTCATCAAAAGAGAAGTGAAAGTATCTCTTGTCTATATGTCTGGCTTACACTTTTCATTTATAGATAAATTATATTATTCATTAGAATATTTTATGGGTAAAAATTATGATTGGATTAATATTAATATATTATATTTATGAAATAATAATCCATATTTAATTTTAATATCACATATTACTACTTACTATTAAATCCTTTGAGAAATGATAATGTCATTCATGTGTACGTGCAGACTACCACCTCCCAGAATAGATGTGATTCATTTTTAGTTTTTATATTAAATTGATAGTAATGTGGTATTATTTAATTAAAATACATGATATATATGATATATTAATGATCCTAAATGGTAATTTTATAATTACATTCATTTTTTCCCATATCTCAAAAATGAATACAACGTTCATGCGTGTGTACATCCTACCATCTCCATGAAAGATGTAATTATTTTTTCTATCTATACTATTTTGAATAAATCTAAAAATATATAAATTTAATATGTATCATAATTGAATAGTGAATAATATTTTTTATATTATGTAAAAATCATCAAAATACTAGGACCAAAAATACCAAAATAGACCATACCTGAAAAACTATGCAGATATCAACCCGGACACAAAATTTAATAATAAGTTGTTAAAAAATGGATGATACAATGATATAATTATTTCATATATTTGATGATATATATTTGTAATTATCTATAAAATATTTATAATTACTAAATATTTAATATATATGAGGTTACAATGAGTATGAAGGATGTCAGAACAATTGTAAGTGATTTTCACCTCACTTTTGTTTTTCTGGATCACATTGAATATTAACTACATGTTTCTATTTTGTGGGGAACATTATACAAATTAATTTTTTTAAAATATTATTGTTACTAATGTTAATGGGGATTTACATATCTATACATGGATATTTATGTCATGGGTATTGTGATTTAAATTCTTACAAAGGGGTAAGGGTTTCATATCACATTGTTTATTGGGATTGTTTATAATTATTTTTTCAATGATATAATATTATTATATATCTCGAAAGAATGTCATTAGATTAATGAAACTATTTTTCTCAATAAAATTTTAAATAATGATGCCATTATTATCTCATTTTTGTTAATGTCAATGAGAAGTAATTTTTTAAAACAAATACTTCATTTTTCTCTTCGATCGAAAAAGATTCTTCTATTGTATAAATGTTTTATGGAAACGTTTAATATATTATATTTACTATTATCTCATGTTTTTAATGTGTTTTTTACAAATTTATTATTGTTACAAAAAAATTGATTCGAATTTTCTTTTCATTTTCCAAATGAGGTAATTTTTATCTTTTGTTTCAATAGTATGAAAGAATGTTGTTTACCTATACAGCATGAATGTAATTTCCCACCATGATTACTATTTTTTTATTTAAATACTCTCTTACAAGTTTAACAAGTTATTTTAATAGGATTATTTCTAATTGATATTTTTCGAGAATAATATAATAATATTTATTTCAAAATAGAAATTTCACTTTCCTCAATAATGTTTTAATGACCAGTTTATGAGATTTTAATTCATAAGTCATTATAATCTCTTATTTTTCTTATGAATTACATGGTCTAACAAATTGAGTTTTTAAACTATGAACTACATATTTCATGGAGTGATTGAAATAAACCACTAATAGAATTAGGAACTACTAAATTATGATACATTATGATATATTTATTCAATTAAATCTCTTTTATTGCTTGTAATGCACATAAATTTGGGTTAGACCGAATTGTGATATTAAATTAAAATAATATTATTTTAACATATCCATTATTACCAAGAAATTGAATTTTTATATATTAACAAAACTATATAAATTATTAAAATTATGTGTTTTAACCATAAAAAAATTGATATATATTTATTAGATATAAAATTTGAATCATATAATAGAAAAATAAATGTATTCTGGAAAATTGTATTTTTATTACGTATGGTTTAGTATTTTGTTGCATGCATAATTTACAATAAATTATTACTTATTTTATCAAATACTATTTTAACAAATAAAATTTAAATTTTAATCCATCATATTAGAATTATCTTATTGTGTATTTTTTGATCTTACAAAAATGTTTCATTTTTAATCACTAGTGAAAAATACTAAATTTTAATTTAAAACTTCTTTTTTTGTTTAAATTAGTTATAAATTATAATTATATTTTTATTTGGTTTTAATGTAATATTATTTTAATTATATATATATATATATATATATATTTGATTATTAGAATAATTTTCATGATAAATCATTGTATAATTTTTTTATAAACTTTTGAACATTTTCTCTTTGAAAACATGTTTTCTCTACTTGATGTTAAAATAATTTGAATTTAATATTTTCCTCCTATTTTAATAGAATTTATAAATATAGATTAAATATTTAGAATCCTTAAAATACATAATTTCTAAAAAGTTTAACTTAATATTTTACCATAATCAGTTGTGGAAATAGTAAATAATTAATATGGTTATGGAAAACAATTTATTCCCTAAATGGTTAAGATAAAATTATAAGGGTTAAAATGACCTCAATACCTATGTGCAATACATTTTCTAATAACATTTTAATACTATAAGTATAACTATATCTAATTATCCATTTAGACGCTATTTTCATGAGACAAACGGGTCTACACATTTTTATTTACAAAAAATCAATTATTTCGCTCACCACAATTATAAATGGCCACCCTTTCCTCCTCTTTTAAACAAAATAAAACCATATTTCTTCAACCAATAAATTCAAAAATTATTTCCCAAATTCTCTCACATCATCCTATAATCCTTATTTTGTTTATTAATCCTACCCACGTAAGATTTGGTAAAAACCTCAAAAGGATACTCGATGAATAGGTGATGTTCCATAACATTTTTATTTTATTTCTTCCTCTAACTATTTACATTTTCATTAACCCATGATTATATAATTCAATAATTGTCTTAAATATTTTTGATATGTTTTTATTTACTTATAATTACCTAAAATCCCCCACACCTCTAACAAATGGGTTACAAAATAATCATTCATGTGTATGACAGACTAAAGCCTCATAAACCTATGTCATTAATTTATTCTATTGACTTAACTCATGGTTGGATATGATGATTAATAATATATATATATATATATATATGATATTTATAACATAATTAAACATCTAGACTCATTATATGTTACATACTAGGTATTTATAGAATAATTAATTTTCATATATATTAATATTTATGAATAATAATTTAATTTCAGTTTAAAAGGGATTCTTTGTCTGATAGCATACTCAATACACAAAAATGTGTTTCTCCAAAATCATACGTTTCACATAACATTGATTTATACAAAAAAAAATAATACAAAAATAATATTATTATGTTAAATTGTAGTAAACATACCTTCATTGTATTGGTCGGAATCAAAAAAATAAATAAAATATGGATAAAAATGATTTTATTGTTTTTACATTTATCCAATAAATCTTTTAGGATTAAAATGATAACGATTCCATTTTTATGCATAAATACTCTAATATTTTAAAAAGGTTGTTTTACCAACTTTTGAATGAGAAACATTTTTAAATCTATTATTTTCCAACTTATAAGTTATATTTTAAAAAATAAAATTATACTTTAGAAAGAGGAAATCAAAATTTAAATTGTGTTAAATTGTGTTATAATTATGATAATATCAATATATAAATTAATTTTGAAAAATTAGGCATTTTAATTCAAAACTACCATTTAAAATAATTTATATATATATATATATATATTCCTTTTAATTAGTTTTTTATTTTAATTTTAATAGTACTCATTAAATTTAATATAATTTTGGTCATTAGAAATAATTTTAAATTGAAATTGGACATAAACACATGTCAATCTTCTGATTCTGTATACTTATTAAAAACAAGTTTTCCAGTTTTTACAACCGGAATTAATTTTATTTTAATTTCTTCCAATTCTGTGTTTTAAATATAGAAAATTTTATTCCAAATTTGGAATCATAAGGTTTAAATTTTGTATATAGGTACCTTTTATTTTTGGATTGTAGGATTAGTAACATTAATATTTTTTTACATGGTTAAAGGGTAAAACTAGTTAATAATAGTAAAAAATAATATTATAATGACATAAAACTAACCTAACATGTGTTATAATCTTATTGGGTGACATATTTCTAACCTATATCATTGTTAGATCTATTTTAGGACCCCATGGAGCAACATGAATGTGATAATGACATGTTATAATAATTAATTTCAAGTAAAGTGAAATTTAACATAGATATGTATATTCTACTAAAACATTTTTAAAATAGGGTTATACCACTGATATATTTGAAAATAAATAGTAAATGAAAATATAAAATGTTTTACTACATTGGGGTATTTTATTTATAATTTTACATATTAAATAAATAAAATTATTTAAAAAACAATTATGATGTAGTGATTACCTTATTAGTGAAATATTAAAATTAATTATATTATAAATATTAAAATAAATGTATTAAGAATATTTTGATGAAATACAAGAATTTAGGTGTTGATTTATGAAATTTTATAAATAATTAAATAAAATTTATTAGAATAAATTAATTTTTAAATACTTTAACAAAAATCAATTACTTAATATTTTAAAAATTGACATAAATGTGTTTTTAAAACAAATAGTAATTTATTAAATGATATAATAGTCCTTAAAATCAAAGATTAAAAAAATGACTTATAGGATTATGTAAATTTCATCAATGATCCACTTGAGGTTATATTTTAATTTTATTGTAACTATATAAATCATATAGTGTAGAAATCCATGAAGACATGGTAAGAGTTAATTTATTTAACTAAGGGTTAACGCCAAAATATATGGTTCAATTTGTAAAATAAACTTCTATAAACCTATTTTATGAAACTATTTAAACCCATAATCATTTTATATTTTATATATATAACTTTTTATCAATTAAATGATGAAAATAAATTTATAATAAAATAATATTTCAATAATTTCCAATAGTTCCTCGCCCCCATCTTATAAAAGGCCACCACCCCTGCCCACGTTCTCACACCTGTCACGCCCCATATATTTACCAAATTCTTATCTAATAATCTCCCAAAATCTCTCCCTTCCACTAAGAATCCTTAACTTGTGAATAATCTAACACAAGGAATTCTTTTATCTCAAATCAAAAGGAGTTACCTGATTTTGGAGTAATGTCATCTCTTAAGATAATTTCATTTATTTTATTTCTCCAATGTCATAACATTTATTTATTAAATTATTTTATAACAAAACAATTACCTTCAATATAATATAATGTTTTTATTGTATGTTTTTGACCAACACATACACACACCCCCATCTAATGGATATAGAACATACTGTTTTGGTTTGTGGTGAACTACGACCCCACGAAATGATGATTGTTAAATTTTCTTCTACCACCTATCATGGTTATAATTATGATAAATATATATTTATATAATATATATTTAATATTTAAATTATCTCTATGTTTTGAAAATTTTTACTTTGATCATACCTTTATAGTTTCTATGATGTGTAAACATGATAATTTTGTTTGAGGAAGTGTGGACTAGTGCCCCATCAAAGCGATGTGAATCATAATTTATATACATGGAAGATATGAAAAATTAATATATTAAAACTATGAGACATACATAAAATTAATATAATACTGGATTTATAATATAAATTTATACCATTTTACTATTATTATTATTAGTATGAACATGATGTGAAAGTTGTGTTCATGCGTACGTACAACCTACAGTCTCCATGAACGGTGTGTTTATTTTCGTATCTCCAAATATTATAGATATTATAAATAAATATATACTGGATATATAAGATATTTAAATCATGAATAATATTTTGGAGATGTTTTACAATTGAAAACATGTATATTTTACATCAAAACATGATTCATTTTTTACTGAATTATCTAATATTGACAAAAAGTTGAACACAAACTAAAATTCTTAACTAATTGTTAAAAAATGGTAATAAATTATATAAAAGGAATAATAAACATGAAAAAATTTCTCAATCAAGATGAAATTTACCTATTTTTACTATTACTGAAGATAACAGTTGAACATTCCAAGTTAGACTCATGGTAAGAAAACTTATTAACCCTATTTCTATTCTTTGGGTTATTCTTTTACATCATGATTAGGCCATGATACGATTATGTGAGAAATAATATTTGATACCCAATATTGTATTTATACATTATTTATGTGTATATATAGTGAATAATAATAATCAATATATTTATTAACAAAATTATCTTAGTAATGGAAATATTAACTCTATCTCTATTCATTGAGTTAAATATCCATATCATTGGTTTTGTTTTTCCCAGAATATGTGTGAATGAACGTTGATTATTTTACACTAAATATCAACTAATATTATGTTTAATTATATTGTTCACACATATTTATATCATTGATTTATCCTTGATCTAATTATATGATATTTATAATGGAATTCATCTAAATTTCCTTTCAAGGAGACATTTCATAAAGATATGCACCATTATTTCTTTATAAAGTGTATAAATAGTCCCTTCTACATTACTTATCCATATTATATCTATACTAATTATATTTAATTTCTTGTAAAATTTTCAACATTCATGTGGTGTATAATTTAATTTTTTAAAATTTTATGGTAATAATTATATAAAAAATTGTTTTTAATGTTTAAATGATTTATTATACTAAAGACTTTTATTTCATGCTGATGGTTTCAAAATGGTATTTCTGAATTTACATGGACATGGATATTTTAAAATATCATTTTTTTTTCATATGATTCATAGTGGCATGGAAATTTTGGATTCAAAAGTATATTTTTAAAATGTTTTAAATGGTTTTGGATATGGATCGAATATTTCAGTATCTTGAAATGATTTCTTGTGATTGAAAAAGAAATTTTATGTTTGAAATGTTAAAAATTTCAATATTTTATTTGTTATGATTATATAATGGTCCATAGATAATTTATGGTTGTTATCTGATAAACTAAAGAGAGTTGGTTATGTGATAAACAAAGGACGGGTTGTTCCACGATAAACCATGGATGGGTGGTAAGGTTATAACCTCTAATGCGTTGGGTATGGAAGTAGGCTATATTGTTATTCCATTTAGTAATATGTGTGGATTTTTTTGGTATAGTTATTCCATGTATGTATGAGTATGACCCATGTAACCATTATATGCTATACATTACTTTCTATGTATATTATGGTAATCTTTTTTATTACAAAAAATATATGAAATAATATTATATATAGTAACGTTTTTGTTTTGGCATCCTAAAGGTAAAAAGAATTACTTTATGATAAATTATTAATGGATTTAATATTTTATAAAATGATAATATTTTAAATTATTTGTGTATCCCTTCCTAAGAACATTATTCTCATCCCATGTTTTGAAATGTTTTCACATGTTTTAAAGAATAATAGTGTCAAGGATGAGATCAAAGAAAACTAATTATTTAATAATAAAATTAACCAAATTTGTTTTTAAAAAGTTTGTGTTTTGAGGAACAAATGTATAGTGTCCGAAGTGTCCACTTTTTATTTATATGGTTTTTATATAATCGTTATGGCCGAATTCCCTAAATCTTTAAACATAATAAGATCCTCAATGTGAAATAAATTCTAATAATTTACATAAATCAAGATTATCTAATGATTAATGTTAGGGACATATAGTTGGTATCAAAAGATGGATAAGAAAAATTTGGAGTTTAGGATGTTTTCTTAAGAAATATTGATATTATCATTAGTTTATAATTTTATGGATGATCATTAGTTTAATGGTTCAGAAACCCCTTTTTTGTCTTTATGATCTGAAATATTATGGTAACTACTGTTATTATTGGAGACATTCACCTTTAATGAAATTATGTTTTATAATAATTTGGGATGAAAAGTGAGATTTATGAAATAAACTTTGACCATTAAACTTTTAATGGTTATTTTTGAGGTCTTTATAATATTTTTGGAATATTATTATAATTATATTGATTTTTTAAAACGAAAACACTGATACCAAGTGAAAACCTGTCATGCCAGACAAGGCTACAAGAATCTAACCCAGAACTGCAGTGTGACATGAATATATCATCTACCACAAGCCTGCATGAAGTCTTTAGATAGTGTGACATTATATTTTTGAGTTAATCATGTTGATGAAATAAGAGAAAGTTAATTTTGGGAGCATACTTTTTTAATTAGATATCCTTGATATTGGAAGATGATTTGGTGATTGAGTGATAAATGATATTATGGAAGATGTTTACTACTTTGTGATATTAATATACTAATTAAAATAGAATAACATGGAATTTTATTTTAGAATTAATGTTTTGACTATATTTTTAAGGAATCCATGTTTCTACTATTGAATTGTGTTAATTAGTTTTATTTATGGAATTTATTAACCTATATTAGAGAATATGTGACATGGAAATTGCATTTTTATATAAGATAATAATAGTGGTTGATGTTATTTTGAGATAACTCTGAAATGTTATTTTAGATGACTATGTGATCAAATCTTTGTAATAGTAGGGTTTCAATATTAGTATGGATTATTTGTGGAATTTTATGGAATGATATTTGTTGAATGGTCATTGTTGAACATTAGGTATTACTATTCAATTTTTGATATAAAAAATAATTTTCTTCATACTATTTATTGTTATTTTGGGGGAATTATCTGATATTATAATACCCATTTTGGTTATGGATAATTTTTTATGATAGAAGGAATAGATAGTTAATGTTGTATGGATTATGTAACTATTTAAAAGTTAATTCTAATGATTCAGGTGTGAAAAAGTCATCATTAATACTCTTTTTTAGAGTAATGTTTAATTTGTTATTGAAATTTATTAAAGGATGAAATTATACATGACAAGTAAGTATGTTTCCTTATATTCTTAGTCAAGATCGAAAAAAAAATTCCTAAAATTTATGAAAAGGACCTTAAAACAAAAACACTGACCATTTAATTTTCTTACATTGAAATCAAAGACTATTTAACCCATCACATGTTTATGGTTTTATGATTGTTAATTTTATCATTACCATGTAATCAATCACCCTCCATCAGAACTATATGGTTACATTTTCTTCCATATCCATGTTTTCCAGCATGTAATACTAGTATGTGTTATCTCAGGTGACCTTTTTTACTTCAGTTTCATTCTTTTGATGTTTTAGTTTTATTGACTCTTTTTCCGATGTGGTATTTTTTACTGATGTTAAGTATCCAAATTTTAAAATTGCATGGAAGCAATTTCCGAAAGGGGGAAGGATGTAAGAAACCCAGAATGTATAGAATAATTAATTTTCATATCTATAAAAACTTATTAAGGGGAATCTAATATTACATTAAAGGAGATTCATTTTCTGATATTATACTCGACAAATATTAACATGTTATTCCAAAATCTTATGTTGCACACAACATTCAGTTTTACAGAAAAATAATACAATAGTTATATTATTATTTTAATTATTAGTTAAATCCTATTTGTTTTATTGATTGGAATTAAAAAAATAACATAAATATTGTTACACATGTTTGTCAAATGTTTTTACAATTATATAATAATGTATTTAGGCTTCAAATAAGAATGAATTCATTTTTAAGCATAAAATACTCTTATATTATTAAAAGGCTATTTTCCTACCTTTGAAGGTGAACCTGTTTTAAATAAATTTTTTCTCACTTTAATTTTTTATATTTTAGAAAATAATCTTCTTATATTTAAGAGGGACATCAAAATTTACTTTCGAAAAATTTTTGGTATTTTTCACATAAAATCAAAAAACAAATGAAAAATGAAAAATAATTCATTTTGAATCAAAAAATTATTTTCATATAATTTATTAATATAGTTATATTTTAATTTTTATTAGTTTTAAATTTTAATTAGTATATTTTGTATTATTTAATGAAATTTTAGTCATTATAAGTATTTTTACATTGAAATTAGACATAAAAACAAGCCAATATTTTGATTGTTATTATTTATTAAAAACATACTTTTGGGTTTAAGAAAAATAATTATATTTAAAATAATTTCATCCAATTCTGTACTTTGAATTTGGAAAATTGATTCTATTTTTTTAATCTGATGGTCTAAATTGTGAAAATAATCCCCTTTAATTTTTTTACATTATGAATTGTATCTTTAGTAATTGTTATTATTTACTATGGTTAATGTGTAAATCAGATTAATGAGGGTAAATAATAATATTATAATAATATAAAACTAACCTAACACAATTTATAATCCTATTGGATTAGATATAAAGGACCATGATCATTCATGGGTGGATTTTAGGACCCCTTGGAGCCACATTGATGAGATAATGATGTGTTATAATAATTAATTTAATGTAAAGAGAAATATAACATAAATATGCATCTTATAATAAAACATTTCTAAAATAGGGATATATGACTAATATATTTGTCTATAAATATTCATTAGAAATAAATTTTATTTATTACATCTTGGTTTTTCATTTATAATTTTTATACATTAAAAAATAAATTTATATATAACACATGAGGTTGTAGTGATTACCTTATTGAAGAATGATTCTAATATATGTTTTTATAGATATTAAATAATATAAAATTTTAAATTTTTGACACTATACGTGAATTATATTGATTATTATGTCATGTTATGTATTTCTAATGTAGTTCTTTTAATGAATAAAGTATTTATTACTTTAGAACAATCGATTATAAATAGTGTTAAAATTGACTAAACGAGTTTGTAAATTTATTAATATTTTAATAAATGATATTTTAGTGATACAAAATATAATATTCTTCCAAATTACTTATATAGATTTAAAATTCTAATTAATTATGTACATGAGGTTATATTGTTTTTTATATTAACTAAATTAATCATATATTGTAAAAGTCCTAGAAGACATTTTATGAATAAATTTATTAAACTAGTGGTTAAATCCAAAAGATAAAGTTAAATTTATGACCTAAACTTGTCTTAGACCTACTATTTGAGAGGATTTATAACCATAATCATCTAATATGTGAAATATATCATTTTGGATCCATTATAAATATAATATCATTTTATAATAAAATAATATTTCAAGACTTCCCTAAAGTACCCCTCCTCCCTTTTATATAAGTTGACCACATATACCCACTTACTCACACAAAAAATGCCCCTTGGTTCACCCAAATTATAATAATATAAGAACCCTACATTCCCCCTTTAATTCTAGAAGATTTAATTTCTATAAAAGGATTTCAAGGAAGCCTTTTGGCTCAAATCAAAAGGAGTTGCCCGATTTAGAGGCAACTTTTTCTCTCAAGCTCTTGTCATTTATTTTAATTCTATAACCTCCTAACCACTATTTATTACATTATTTTATATTGAAAATAGTATCCTAAATATATTAAGTTGTTTTAATGATAATTTTTTGACCTACACTTACACACACCTCCATCTAATGGATATAGAACATATCATTCCTCTTAAAGTGAACCACTGCCTCACAAAATGAAAATTGTTCGATTTTATCCTACCACCTATCTTGGAGATAATTATGATGGAACTATATTTATTTATGATATATATTATATTTATATTCCCTATATTCTTCTTTATATTTTTTAGAACATATCTTTATGATTTCCTTATTATGTAAATACGATAATTTCGTTTGAGGATGTGTTGGCTGCGACCTCTAAAAGAGATGCGACTCGTTCCTGCTATACATGGAATTTATAAAGGATGTTTTTATTAATAATATGAGAGATATGTGAAATTAATATAATAATAGTAGTATAATATACATTTATATCAGTTGATTATTATTTTTTAATTTGAAAAGGTATTGAAAGTAGCATTCACACCTACATACGACCTACCATCTCCATGAACAATGAATTTCATTTATTATATCCAATTATTATATATATTATAAATTCATATATAATGGATATGTATGATATTTAAATACTGATTAATATTATAGTGATTTTGGACATTGCACTGCATGGACAATTTACATCCAAAAAAGTTTCATTTTCGATACAAGTACTAAATATTGACAAAATGTCAAACATGAACTCAAATAATAAACTAATTGTTAAAACATGGTAAAAAGTGATATAAAAGGAATATTAAAATTAAAAAAGGATATCAATAATTTATAAATTATCCTATGTTTATTATTTTGGAACATAACCATTATACGTGACGAGTCAACCTATAGGTAATGGAACATCTTAACACAATTTTCATTCTTTGTGATAATCTTCTACTTCATGATTATGGTGTGCAATGATTATGTTGGAAATAAATTTAGATATACTATATTTTATTTATAATTGATTTCTGTGTATATATATTGAATACACATAATCAATCTATTTTACTAACAAAATAATCATTGTAAGATAAATCCTAACACAATCTTCATTCGTTGAGTTAAATATTTATGTCATTGGTTCTATTTTTCTATGAATATGTGTTAATGATCTCTTCATATTTTATAAAGAATATAACCTTATATTGGGTTTATTTATATTTGTTAAAAATAATCATTTCATTTATTTATTGTTTCTCAAATGATATGATACTTGAAAGGGACTTTGACTCAGTATCCTTTCATTAAGACATTTCTTGATGTTATGCACCGTTATTTCTTTATAAAGAGTATATAAAACCCCTTTATCATTAATTATCCATATTATATATATTCTCCTGATATTTAATATTTTTTTAAAATGTTCTAATTTTATGTGGTGTAAAATTTAAATATTCAAAATTGTAAAGTACTCATTATCTAAAACATCTTTTTTAATGTTTTAAACATTTATTCTTATAAAGACTTTTATTTCATGACCATGTTTTAAAAATGGTATTTGTGAACTTATATGGACCTGAATATTTTGAAATTTCAATTTCATTCAAAATTTCAAATTGGTATGGGATACATTGATTCAACAGTCTCTTTAATAAATTTTTTAAATGTTTTCGTTAATTGATTGAATAGTTTCATGTCGTGAAATGATTTTTCATGATTTAAAATGAAATTTTATAATTTAAATGTTTAAAATTAAAATATTTTATGTGTTATAATTATATTATTGTACATGTACATTTTATGGGTAGTTACATGAAATATAAAAAATAAAGGGTTTATTTGATAAACTACAGATGGGTGGTTTCGTGATAAACCAAGGATGAGTGGTTACATTATAACCTCCAATGAATTCGGTATGGAAGTCAGCCGCATGGCTTTTAAATTTAGTGATATGTGTGGAAGTTCACCATATTTCTATTCAATTTCTATATTACCATGTCCTATGTCTCTAGTATATGTTATAAGTTACGTTCTATGGATTTTATGGAAATATTTTGATTACAAAAAACTGTATGAAATGAACATATATTCAGTTCAGTGTATTTTACTAATTCTTAAAGGTGAAAAGTATAACATTATGATAATATATTCATGATTTTCATGTTTTAGTATGTATAATCATTTTACTTCCTTGTGTATCCCTTTCCAGACTTTTAATTCTCATACCGTGTCTTGAAATACTTTTCATATGTTTTCAATACGAAGCGAGTCATGGTTGGGATTAATGAACAGGACTGATTTTTCATGGAAAGAAACCACATATCTTTTTAAAATGTTTTTTAGGGAAGAAATGGATAGTGTTGGAAGTGTTCACTTTGAATTTATATAGTTTTTTATGTATGAGGTACAGGCTAATTCTCTAAATCTTTAAACATAATAAGATCCACAATGTTAAATAATGTCAAATTATAGACATAACTCATGGTTATGTAATTTTAAGGATGGGTCCTTTCATTATATCATAAATATATTTTTTTTACTTTTTATCCCATATGGTGTATGATAAAGTCACTAACGTATGTGGTTGACTACCACCTCACAAAGCGATGAGATTCATATTTTAGAAATTATTAACATGAAATGTGGTATGATTAAATTAAACAAATAGATATCATATAAATGAAATTATTATGATATTAATTAAGTACATATCATTTATATAGATAATATAACATTTTATTTCACACATTTAAAAAATACAGCGTCACTCATTTATATGTATACTACCTCTATCAAGATGCGATGTGACTCTTTTTAGCACCACACCACACAAATGATATATATAAATAAATTTTTTAAGACATATTTTGGTATATAAATTTATAATAGATTATTTTATTTAAATAAAAATAAATAATTATCTACATTATTTTTATTAAAATAATTGAAAAATGTAATTGTTACTCATGTGTTTATGAAACCAAACATCTCTAAGATTTTAATGTAACTCATTTATCAGAAAAGTCATTAATGATATCATTTTAAATAATAATTTATGTATAAATACGATAATTATTATTTTATTATTATTATGAATATGTTTAAATAATAACCACTTTGACCACATTCATCCTATAAAAATCAAGTTTGACACATATTCCAAATTGCATCGAAACACCTGTTTTAAACTTAATTGTCTAAGTAACCATATATAAAATTTTAGTAAATTAAATAAAAATAATAAAAATAATGAAATAAATTACTAATAAATTAAATAATTAAAATAATTTTTTATTCATGTGGATAAAAAAATTTATGTGATGGGCTTGATTCAATATAAGAGTTTCACTTCTCAGTTTTTCTTTTGTGATACATAAGAAATTTTCATGACTTCTTTTTCTTGTTGGGTTTATATAATTTCCTTTTATATTTTTTATCATTAATTAATTCATATTGATATTATTTGATGTTTCATTTGATGCTATTTCTTCTTGGGGGATTATTATTTAAAATATACCAATGTGGTAACAGTTTATTTCAAAATTTCACAACTATTCAAGATTGTTCATGTCTATGTCTCCCATAGGAGAATAATTTGAAATTTACTTCACTAAATAAAACCATTTATATTTCCTATGGTCACTCATGTAATTTTTCATATAATATTAACACTTTTTCACAATTTAGTATTTAATATGATATTGATTTTTTTTTCGATAAACTGACTTCATTTCTCTCTTGGGTCAAAGATCTATTTTCATTAAAAACATTTTTTAAAAATTGGTTTAAATTTAGATATAATATTTTTTTAAAAATTTATTAAATAAATTATTAACCATATTTAAAATATAGATTTTCTAAAGAACACTACATATAATTTTCTAAAAAATCAGCTTTTGGAATTTTTTGTAAAAGTGAAATGAATCATTATTTTAATATTTACATCATGAACAAAATTTTATGATATCATGACAACTCAATGATTTAAGTATTTATTTAAAAATTTATAAAACATAATTTTTAGTGAAAATAATATTCAAAATATTCTTTTGTATTTTTATTATAATATGATTTTAAAATTGAAGAGGTTGTTTTCCTTAAAAATATATTAATGGGATTTTTATCATTTTTCTATTCATCAATGACATCAATAAATTTATTATACTTAATATCCACTGGGTATATATGATATTTAATTAATACATATTCTTCCTTTGGATGGTTTATGATATGTTTTGTTTAGTTGGTATAGATTTATTAGTGTTCACCATAGTACTCTTGATTGTTATGGAATGTGTTTATCTGATTGAGTATGTATTAACATTTATTATATATGTTTTTTAATAATAATTTTCTTTTTGATAAATTTTAACCCCATTCATTTGAGAAGTTAAATTTAATTAGAATGTAATGGGAAGGTCCCTTTATATCTTCTTGATGCAATAGTAGGTATAATGAGAAAACTATATAATGTTTTTTCTGAGGCTTTACACATTTATATAGATTCGGGGAACATGTATCACCAATATTAGATCTCATTGAAATAACCATGAATGTATGTTTTAGATGTGTAACATTATTCATTTCATCATTTTGAATTCAGTTAATGATATTCCATGTGATTATTTGATTAGATAGTATATCCATGGTAATGTTTCAAGCTCATGTGATTAATTATATGGAATTATTTGATCATATTTTATCCTTCTATATTATTTTGAAGTTATTTATTAAATGTAATATGATTTCATTATTTACCTTTTCATATTGACTATTACATATTTATTCAACTCTTCCATTTTATTCATACCCTTAAAAATAATCAGATCTTACCCATTTATTATGTTTTATTTCCGGCTAGATACCAAGATATATTTTTTGATTTACATTAAGGGATACAATTAACAGATTAATGTAATTATGAAAAAAAACTCATTGTGGTTTCAATGTCTTAAATTTTAATGTTAATTTCATGTGTTTAACTAGTCTTACAATACTATAAAAATATTTGTTCATTCGGGGTATGGTTCCTTGTATCTTTTGTTAATGTCATAATCCATATGTGATATCTAGGTTAATGGATTCTAGGACACAAATGATGGTGTCAGAGGAGGTTTATTATAATCTTTTTATGTAGATTTAAGAGAACAAATAAAAGAGAAAATTATCCCGTTGTAAAATTTGACCATACATATTAAATAACATCCTATTGTTTTTATAAGTTATAGATTATATATTATTTCAAATAAAATACATCCATGTTTGGATAATACATATTAATTTTTGTTAGGAAATATATATATCTAGGGGTCATAACTCTTAAAAGGACCATTCAGAATAACTAAATCATCACCTCGTGCATGAAAATGGTCCTTATATACACATGGATTGAAACTTCCTGGTGATATTCTAAGGATAATTAAAATTTTCTTACAAGACATTATGAGCAATTTTAAAATATTTATATCCCCAAGAAATCCACGTTTTTGATTATTATATTAGACATGCATAAAATTTTCAATTTATGTGCATTGTTTAACTAGTGTGGGGATTATACATTATGTTTAAATAACGTTATGATCTAATACAATGTCTTCATTATTTAGAAATTGTTCCTAAAATATTGAATGATAACTATATTGATACATTTACCCCATATAGTGATTTAACATGTGAGAACATGAACCTCCTTTTCAGGTATGTTTTAATTTTATGGTTATTTAGGAGAAAAAAAGGAATTTCTAGAGGTCGTGTTGGGGTGAACGATGGGCACACAATTGGCGCATTGTTTGAAGAAACCATGTGGCCCGCTTAGGAAACCGTGAAACCCTTGATAGTGGGCTCAACATGGGTAGCGCCTGGTTTGTCAAATCATGTGGGCAAGCCGTGCGAAATCTCTGGGTGAGATAGTGGGAACCTCACAATTGGAACATGGTTTTCCAGACTGTGTGGGGTAATCATGTGGCCACATAAAATTAGGGTGTTTAAGTCCTGAGGCACACTGGATTTTCCATTCCTCCACCTTTCTTCCTCCTACATTTGGCTCACATGGGAGTTGAGATTTTTAGAGGTTGGGGGAGTTCATTGGCACGTTTTGGAGGCAAATCGAATAGGTTTTTGGTGGATTGAAGGTAGTTATTCTTAGGTAAGTATTTCATCTTGGTTTCTCCTTGGTTTTCCCTAGATATTCTCTTCCACCTCTCTAGTTTTTATAGATATACATCGATTTCATGTAGATATAGTGTTGGGTTTGCCTTTGGTGTTGATTTTAAGGACTTTGGATGATAGGGAAAGAGTTTTAGAGCGGTCTCCCATGGATCGGTTGCCCAGATTTTGTGGGTGTGGTTGATTGTGGATCATTTTTGCAAGAACCCTAAATGTAGGTGGTTTGTGCATTTTGGAATATGGTTCTTGAAATGTATGTGCAAAATCTCCAATACCCATGAACATGGTATTGTGAGTTGACTGTTTTTAACCCTGTTAATTGCCGGTTTTGCTGGTTTGTGTGAGTAGGTATTATTTCTATGTGAATAGCGTAGCTTGATATGCTTTGGAGGTGTTTCATGTTCATGTTCTGCTAATGACCATTTGGTTCTGCTTATCCTATTAGGATACTCTATTGTTTTAATGTGTAGTATTGTAGGATGGAATGATCTTGTCTATCTAGCATGCTGATATGTTGTAGACTACTATCCCAGTAGTTCATGAGGTGTACTTTGGATGATATGAATTTCTATACTCTTTCGACTTACATAGGGCTGTGAGAACCTGGTGTATTAGACCATAGGGATAATGGACGTAAGGGCTTTTCAGAGTGTCTTTATAATTATACGATGTGACACCACTACGGGAATTGGCATTGAGTGATTCCCCAGAGTGTCTGTAGTTCCTCGACGGGGGGTATAGGGGGAATTGACATTGAGTGCCTCCCTAGAGCACCATTAGTATGATACGAGACTATAAGGGTAATTTACGGTGAGTGTTTCCACCGAGATTCTATGATTAAGCTGAACCAGTGGGGTTCAGCTGAGTGTGATACCTAGAGGGTTTCTTGTACATGATAGGTATGACAAGAGGGGATATGCTATGGGAACTTCCCAGAGGGTTACCTATTTGTTAGCTGCTTACTGGTATCTGTTAGGTATGACCAGAGGGGATATGATCTAAGTAATTCCTAGAGGGTTACCTGTTGTGATTTTCTATATTTTTTAGATGTTGCTTATTATTTTGATTGTGGATTGGTTACTAATGATTAATTCCTGTTTATTTCTTTCTGTAAATTAGCTGCCATATATATTCACTGACTGTTATGCACAGATCATGTGGTGGTTGCTTAATAGGATTCATCTCACACCATGTTTGGGCCATGCTTTTGGGCCCAAACAGACTATGTTGTTGCAGGTATAGATAAGGGCAAGCACCCTTCTACATTATGTACTTGATTGCATTGGAGCTGGAGAGCATGGGACCAAGCTGAGGCTTGTGAAGATGAGGAGTTTATCTATTTTATTCCATTTACCTTGATTTCGTACTGTACTTTGAATTTTGACTTGTTTTGATGTTTTCCTAGACATATATGTATGAAGAATCATTTACATATATATGTGTGTATATCCTCTAATTGTTTCTTTATCTCAGCCTTTCACTGTTTTCTATTGTTCGATGTCTACTACTTATGCTATTGTATATTTGTTTCTCTTCTGATGTGTTACTCTTCCAATGAGGGCATATTTTTCCCATTATCACACCAAAGGCCCTCTCTTCTAGTCGACAACCTCTAGAATTTGAGGAAATGTGCTTGAGGAAATGTGACCATCCCGGTACGGGGTGCCTCTGGGTGGCTTCAGGAACCGGGATGTTACAATGTTATATCATAGCATTTCTTTTCCATTGATTTACTATTTGGAGCCTTTAGCCAGGGATAGGGAGGAATAGGTACATGGTAATAAGTTGTTCCCAGGAGTATCTATCTCGTGTACAGGGAAATTCCAATCTACCATGTTGATGAAATTTATTGGTTTTTTATATTTATGGTTTCCATGATTTTCACCGTTGGTGACTCACGTGTTTTGTACTGGTTATTATTTAAGTTATTGAGGTTCTATTTCTATCGCAACCCGATGAGATGAGGGTATTCCATCTCATGCATCATATAAGGCCCCAGCCTTAAACCTTACTTAATCTTGAGTTATTACAAGATTACACATTGGGGATCTTTTCGGGTTTAGAGTTTTAGAGAATTAGATCATAAAACTTGCATTACATTCCACATATAAACAAAGCGGTTACATAAAGATAGTATTCTTCATTCCCATCAATGGAAACACATTTAAAATAAAACATGGATTATTTCTTGACACTTCTTTGACACTATCATCATATCATGTACCTTTCCCTTGACCTGTGAAAAACATTTCAAAAAAACTTGGGATGAGCATAAAAAGCTCAGTATGGGTTATAAAAACATGGAAAGGAAACATGGGTACAGATATACATAAGAATGAAATCATACCTTACCCATAAAACAGAGGCACTTTAACATACCTCATAAAATCATGAATAAATCATAGAAATCATAGGACATAAAGGTAACTTGAGGCATTCATAACATTCTTGCGCAGGGAGTAACCCTCTTGGTTACGTTTGGAATACCCATCACAGTATATTCCCTAAAATCATTTCGGAGAAACCTTAACATTTCACTCCTTCGTGTTACCAAATGCATTGGAGAGCTATATCGGGCTCACCCGCCCTTAGTTTATCACGGAACCACCCATCTTCATAATAATGCCCAAGAACCATAACATAATCATATCACATAAAACATGCATAAAGGAAACATAACATTTCCACATTTCAATCACAAGTTATCAATACAACACAAAAACATTGTGAAAAACATTTTCCAAACCAAAATCAAAGAAAAGTAAAACATGGTATTTATTTTTCTTTTAAAAAAAGGTATGGCTTGTAGAGGAAGCCGAAACTCAAATAACGGTCACGATGGCGGAGAAGTCGTTTTCGCCGCATACGTATGACAAAAACATTCCCTTTTGTATTTTAGTAAACGCTTCGTATAAAAAATATTACTTTTGAATAAATGGAAAAGTAAAAGGGTTTTATACACCGTATAAAATAAAGTTGTGTATAAAATAAAATATGCCTCAATGAAAGGAGATTGAGACGAAGTCCCATACCTCGTATCCGACTTGACCCAACCGTTCTTTAATGTCCTGAATAATAAACTTTAGTTAATCTCTACTTGCTTAAAAACCTTTTTCAAGTTCACTATTCCTTTTATACCATGTTATGGACATCATGTAATCATTTAAGTTAATAATGTTCATTTTGTCGGTATTTGGTTCTTAAGTCAAAAAATAGACTTCTTACAATTACATGTTGTTAATTTGGTCAAAGGTTCGTTATATACAGAATGATATTAATGATTTGGATAACATATACATCATATATATTCAACATATACATGTATTTATAATATTACATCACATTTAGAGGTAAGAAATGAAATGCACCGTTCATGGAGACGGTAAGCCGTACGTACGCATGAACGCTACTTCCATTTCTATTTCGTATTTTTTTTGGAATGGAATCATAATTATATAAGAGTATATTATAATTCCAGTATAATAACATCTATAATATCATTAACTTTATCCTTTACACATCCCACATATGGTATTAATGAATCAAATCACTTTCAGGTGGCGGTAGTCCACACTTCCTAAAATGAAGATATCGTGTTTACCCATAATGGAAACCATAAAGGTATGCCCAAAATGAAAAAAACAGAAGAATAAGGAAAACATAAACATATCATATATCATATATAAAAATATTGACATCATAATGGCCACCTTTGAAGGTGTTAAATGAGTATTGAACAATCATCGTTTCGGGAGGCAGAATTTCGCCATCCACGGAAACCGTATGTTCTTTAACCATTTGATGTAGTTGTGTGAGAGTGTAGATAAAATAAATCTTATACCAACAGCCTAGTATATTGAAGATACTGGTGTTGTTACAAAAGAAGTAAATAAAAAGAGTGTAGGGGGTTGGAGAAGAAAAATAAAACAAATGAACATGAGAGAATGAATTACCTTTAAAAGTGTAACTCCTTTTGATTTGAGCCTAAAGGCTTCCTTTGAAAGGATTATGACCAAAGGGAATACTCTAGGATGAGGAGAGGGATGTGGAGAGAGTAAATGTGCAGGGATTGGCCGATCCAAAGGCTTGAGGAGTGTGTGAATTGAGGTAGAGGTGGGGGCCTTTTATAAGAGGAGAGGAGGGGCACTTTTGGAAAGTAAAGAAATATAGCTTTATTTGAAAATGTTTTTCGATTTTAAAAGGTCCCACATTGATATAATTCGTGGATAAGGTGATAAGGGTTCGACATCCACTCATCCAATTGGTTTTGGACATGTGTAGTTCATAGATTTTACATTATCTTTCCATTTTATTTAAATCGTCAAATAATGATGTCATCACTGCAACATTATTATGTCATAAATAATTTAATTTATTTAATGTATCAAAATTATAAAAAAAATACTATGATGTCGGAAATCTTTTTATCTTACCAATGACTATTTATATTCAAACATCTGATCTTTATAAGCCCATGTAAAAATTGTTTTTGTAAAACATATTATGTTTGTGTCATTTTTACTTTTACATTAAATAAAAAGTTATTTTTGTCATTTTCCAACAAAAGTGGATCCATGGGGTCCCCAAGTTGACCCATGGCTTTTCTTGGTCGGCCATGACACAACAAATAATGTTGGGACATGTGTCTAGGTCATTTCATATTATTAAAACATTATTTATACCTTAAACTACCCTAATTACCACTAATCGCGATTAAGAACTTAATAAGTTACTATTCACCAAAAAATTATTATATTCTCATTGAACCACATTTTAATTCTTAATGACAACCATGTATGTCGGATTTTTGAAATTCAAAACACAAAAGTGGCAAAGTTTCATTTAAACGAAAAATCAGTTTCTTTAACTGCCACTTAGTGGTTTCACTATTCATCAAAAATTGAAGTTTTTCAGAAAATTACCAAAAATTAACCCTAGGATATATTTGATATTCCGAATTCAAAAATGAAGTCTATTTTACAAAATTCAATACATAAAATTCAAATTAATTAATTTAATAATTAATTCCCACTGCCAGAGAAAATAGCGTGTTTTTACAAAACAATAAGTATCAAAAGATTGACACCGGTTTAAGTCTAATTTCAAAGTGAAATTGATTCCAATGACCACCATTGGGTAAAATGGTAAAAATATATTCATATTACACATTAAGACCAATTCAAAAGATAATCTAATCATATAAATAAATTAGAATAAAAAGCAGTTTTGATGTAAAATACAGTATTTTTCACTATTCATAAAAAAATGAACATTGTCAGAAAAATACCAAAAATTCACACAAAGTAAATTTTGATGTCCCAACCATAATGAATAAGTTTATTTTGACAAACATATTTTTTGAAATTGTCAAAATATATATTCAAAAATGGTTTTCCATCAAAAGGCAGTAAAACAATCTTTTAAGAATATTAGTGTATTCCATGCATAAGATTGTATTTATTTTCATTTTAAGCCTCTATAACACTATCTTAATCATTAATAGACATAGATAAAAATATCTATTATTCATTACTTATTTGGGATGTTACATCCTTCCCCCCTTTAGAAAATTGCGTCCCCGCAATTTATTTACTTATCGAATAAATGGGGGTACATATCCCTCATTGCATTTTCAGATTCCCATGTTGCCTCTTCAATCATGTGGTTTTTCCACAAAACCTTTACCTGGTGAATCACCTTATTCCGTAACACTTACTCCATGTGGTCAAGAATTTGGACCAGTTGTTCCTCATAAGATAGGTTCTCTTCCAGCTGAACTACCTCTAGACTCAAAACATGAGATGGATCTGGCATATAATTCCTCAACATTGAAACATGAAAAACATTGTGTACCTGAGATAAACTCGGAGGTAAAGCCACCCGGTATTCTACTGATCCAACTCTCTCCAGAATTTCATATGGTCCAATAAACCTTGGACTCAGCTTTCCTTTCTTACCAAATCTCATCACACTTTTCCAAGGAGAAACCTTGAGAAAAACATGATCACCTACCTCGAAAGATAGATCCTTCCTCCGGTTATCCGCATAACTCTTATGCCTGCTCTGAGCTGTTCTCATGTGTTTCTGAATCAGCTGAACATTTTCTGGCTTCTCTTCTACCAATTCTGGTCCCATCAACTTCCTTTCACCCACTTCATCCCAGAAAGCTGGAGTTCGACACCGCTTCCCATATAATGCCTGAAATGGTGCCATCTGTATACTGGAATGAATGATGTTATTATAAGAAAACTCAACCAAAGAAAGATGTTTGTCCCAACTTCCCTGATAATCCATAGAACAAGCTCGTAGCATATCCTCCAATGTCTGAATTGTTCGTTCTGACTGCCCATCTGATTGAGGATGAAAAGTTGTACTAAAATTTAATTCAGTACCCAATGACTTTTGAAGGCCTTTCCAAAAGTTAGAAGTAAATCTGGGATCACGATCCGATACAATGGAGAGAGGAACTCCATATAACCTGACTATTTCTTTAAGATACAAACGGAAAAGTTGATCAAGAGAGAAAGTATCTCGTATAGCAAGGAAATGAGCAGATTTGGTCAAGCGATCAACAATAACCCAGATTGCATTATTACCTCAAGATGTTTTCGGTAATCCGACAACAAAGTCCATGGATATATTCTCCCATTTCCACTCTGGAACTGGTAAAGGCTGAAGCATCCCTTTCGGTAATTGCCGCTCTACTTTAACCTGTTGACATGTCAAACACTTTACAGTAAAATCAGTAATGTCTCTTTTCATTCCATCCCACCAGTAATACTCTCGCAGATCTCTATACATCTTAGTACTGCCCGGATGAACTGAAAACGGAGAACTATGAGCTTCACATAACAAATCTCTCTTCAAATGTGAATCACAAGGCACAGAAAATCTCTTCCCAAATCTCAAAACACAATCATTATCAATCTTGAATTCAGTCAACTTACCTTTCTGACCCATCTCTACCTTTTTCTACAACTCACTGTCTTGCTTCTGTGCTTGCTTGATTCTATCTGATAGAGAAGATCTCACTGATACCTGAAACAAAACAGAAGGACTTCCTGCACCAACAACTTCTATGCCAAAGTTCATCAAATCCTTGACCAAAGGATCATGTTCCAAATGCAACATTGCTAATGAAGCATTACTTTTTCGACTCAAAGCTTCAGCCACTTTATTTGATTTTCCCGGATGGTAATGAATTGTACAATCCTAATCCTTGATTAATTCTATCCATATCCTTTGTCTCATGTTTAACTCTTTCTGATTGAATATATACTTTAAACTTTTGTGATCGGTATATATTTCACACTTTACTCCATACAAATGATGCCTCCAAATTTTTAAAGAAAAAACAATAGCAGCTAATTCCAAATCATGTGTAGGGTAATTTACCTCATGAGTTTTCAACTGTCATGAAGCATAAGAAATTACCTGATCATTCTGCATTAGGACGCAACCAAGTCCTTTCAATGAAGCATCACTATATATAACAAACTCACCATTCCTGGAAGGTAGTGCAAAAACTGGAGCATTCACCAATCTTCTTTTCAATTCCTAAAAACAATCATCACATTCTTTTGTCCAGATAAACTTAACACCCTTCCGAGTTAGCTTAGTCATTGGACTAGATAACCGTGAAAAATTTCTAACAAACCTTCGGTAATAGCCCGCCAAACCAAGGAAGCTACGAATCTCGGTTACATTTGTGGGTCTTGGCCATTCTTCCGCAACTTTTGTTTTTGCAGGATCAATAGTTATTCCATCTTTTGAAACAATGTGACCAAGGAAAGAAATTTGTTGCAACCAAAACTCACACTTGCTGAATTTCCCATACAGTTTCTTTTCTTTTAAGGTTTGCAAGATAACCCTTAAATGTCTTTCATGCTCCTCTTTACTTTTATAAAACACCAAAATATCATCAATGAAAATCACCACAAACTTATCCAAGAACTCATGGAAAATTCTATTCATTAAATCCATGAATACAGCAGGTGCATTGGTTAGCCCAAAAGGCATTACTAAAAATTCATAATGGCCATATCTCGTACGAAACGCGTTTTTCTGAATATCTGCCTCCTTTACCTTCAGCTGATGGTGCCCTGATCTCAAGTCAATATTTGAAAAAAACTGAGCTCCCTGGAGCTGATTAAACAAATCATCGATATGAGGCAATGGATATTTGTTCTTAACAGTGATATTATTCAAGGCTCTATAATCACTGCAAAGTCTCATAGAACCATATTTCTTTTTTACAAATAAAACAGGAGAACCCCATGGTGATGTGCTAGGTCTAATGAAACCTTTCTCTAATAAATCATGCAATTTCTCCTTCAACTCTAAAAGTTCAATTTGTTCCATTCGATAAGGGGGTTTTGAAATTGGCTTAGCATCAGGAACTAAGTCAACAGTAAACTCAACTTCCCGATCTGGTATTATTCCAAGAAACTCATCAGGAAATACAATAGGATACTCATTTACCACTGGCACATCATTAATCGGAACAGTTCCTTTATTTTCAACAACGTGTGCAAGGTAACATTCATTTCCATCTTTTACAAGTTTCTCAGCCTCTTGATATGTTATAAAAAGTAAGGGTTCATTCCTATAAACAAACTGAAAGTCTTTCTGAAAAGAAACTTCTTTAGCTCTACAGTCAATCTTAGCATGGTAAATAGAGAGCCAATCCATACCCAGGATAACATAAAACTCTACTAGAGGTAGAACAATAAGGTTTGCAAGTAGGTTCTTTCCACAGATAAGGATAGGAAGATTCTTATAAATTCTTTTTGCCTCAACATTTCCCCCAGGTGTTTTTACCAAAAGTTCAGGAGTCATTTCTTGAGATGGTATTCCCATTTTACTAGAAAAGTATTCAAGGATGAAAGAATGTGTAGACCCCGAATCAAACAACACACTGGCATAATCTGAAAAAACAAACAAAGTACCTGATACAACTTCATTTGATGGACCGACATCTGCTGAAGTAGTTGCAAAGGATTTCACCACCCCTTTCTGCTTGTAGTCTATCTACTTCCCATCACTCAAGCTCTTTGTCGGACACTCGTTTGCATAGTGACCCATCTCATTGCACTTATAACATTTCACTAACTGTAAATCAAATTTGTTCTTACCTTCACCTTGATCCTTTTCAGTGCAATCACGAGCCTTATGTCCCATCTTACCACATCGGTAGCACTTTCCAGAATTCAGAAGACATTCCCCAGCATGCCTTTTGCCACATTTATCACAAACTGGAAACTTAGTTCTCTTACCATCAGACTTTTTTGAAGAATTCTTACCATTCTCCTACCACCTCGGTCTCTTCTTCTGCTGGTTGTTATAGAACACTTGGTCATCGGCAAACTCCATTTCCACCTTCTCAGCACATCGAACAAGATTTTCATAACTTTTAAACTCACGAGAAGCTAATGCCCTTCGATATTTTGGCTTTAATCCTGAGTAAAAAAGATTGATTTTACTATCAAGGTCTCAAATAAAATTTGGAGCATACCTTGCCAATCGAGTGAACCTTTCTTCATAGGCAGCCACTGAGTCTTCCTCTTGCCTCAATTCCAAGAATTGCTTTTCCATTCTAAGTCGAACAGCCTTAGGAAAATACATCTCAAGAAACATACCTTTGAATTCATCCCAGTCAAGAACATCAATATCATCGGCGTCCCTGATATTTTTAACCATAGACCACCACTGATTTGCTTCACCCTCCAAACGGTAAATAGCAAGACTAACCTGTTGATTGTCTGAACACCCCATGACATCAAAAATCTTCTCCAGTGCTTTAATCCACCCTTAAGCTAGCACATGGCCAGATGATCCTCTGAATGATGGTGGATGTTGCCTCATGAAATGTTCCACCACTGACATGTTCTTCTGCGGTTGATCTGGTTGATCTCGTGCATGGATACCACCACCATTTATCGCTTCAGTCAACTGCGCCATTACTGCAACAAACAGTTCAGTTCCAATTCCGATCATTTATGGATGCTGATTCGGAAGGTTATTTCCTTCTGTATGCCTTCCTAGCACTGCTTCCCTGTTTCCTCTGCGGAAAACCATTCTGAACAAACATGTCTTAGATGAAGCAACATGGTAATCTTTAAATGCTATATCATTTCGAAAAAAATATTTTTGGATAATCATTTAATAGAATTCTAACTCCTAAAGTTATCTAAACCGACCATTGATACCAACTATAAGGCCCCAGCCTTAAACCTTACTTAATCTTGAGTTATTACAAGATTACACATTGAGGATCTTTTCGGGTTTAGAGTTTTAGAAAATTAGATCATAAAACTTGCATTACATTCCACATATAAACAAAGTGGTTACATAAAGATAGTATTCTTCATTCCCATCAATGGAAACACATTTAAAATAAAGCATGGATTATTTCTTGACACTTCTTTGACACTATCATCATATCATGTACCTTTCCCTTGACCTGTGAAAAACATTTCAAAAAAACTTGGGATGAGAATAAAAATCTCAGTATGGGTTACAAAAAACAAGGAAAGGAAACATGGGTACAGATATACATAAGAATGAAATCATACTTTACCCATAAAACATAGGCACTTTAACATACCTCATAAAATCATGAATAAATCATAGAAATCATAGGACATAAAGGTAACTTGAGGCATTCATAACATTCTTGCGTAGGGAGTAACCCACTTGGTTAAGTTTGGAATACCCATCACAGTATATTCCCTAAAATCTCTTCGGAGAAACCTTAACGTTTCACTCCATCGCGTTACCCAATGCATTGGAGATCTATATCGGGCTCACCCACCCTTAGTTTATCGTGGAACCACCTGTCTTCATAATAATTCCCAAGAACCATAACATAATCGTATCACATAAAACATGCATAAAGGAATCATAACATTTCCACATTTCAATCACAAAATATCAATACAACACAAAAACATTGTGAAAACCATTTTCCATACCAAAATAAAAGAAAATTAAAACATGGTATTTATTTTTCTTTTAAAAAAGAAGGTATGGCTTGTAGAGGAAGCCGAAACTCAAATAACGGTCACGATGGCGGAGAAGTCGTTGTCGCCGCATACGTATGACAAAAACATTCCCTTTTGTAGTTTAGTAAATGCTTCGTATAAAAAATATTCCTTTTGAATAAATGGAAAAGTCAAAGGGTTTTATACACTGTATAAAATAATGTTGTGTATAAAATAAAATATGCCTCAATGAAAGGAGATTGAGACGAACTCCCATACCTCGTATCCGACTTGACCCGACCGTTATTTAATCTCTTGAATAATAAACTTGAGTTAATATATACTTGCTTAAGAACCTTTATCAAGCTCACTATTCCTTTTATACCATGTTATGGACATCATGTAATCATTTAAATTAATAATGTTCATTTTGTCGGTATTTGGTTCTTAAGTCAAAAAATAGACTTCTTACACTTACATGTTGTTAATTTGGTCAAAGGTTCGTTATATCCAGAATGATATTAATGATTTGGATAACATATACATCATATATATTCAGCATATACATGTATTTATAATATTACATCACATTTAGAGATAAGAAATGAAATGCACCGTTCATGGAGACGGTAAGTCGTACGTACGCATGAACGCTACTTCCATTTCTATTTCGTATTTTTTTGGAATGGAATCATAATTATATAAGAGTATATTATAATTCCAGTATAATAACATCTATAATATCATTAACTTTATCCTTTACACATCCCACATATGGTATTAACGAATCAAATCACTTTCAGGGGGCGGTAGTCCACACTTCCTAAAATGAAGATATCGTGTTTACCCATAATGGAAACCATAAAGGTATGCCCAAAATGAAAAAAAATAAGATTAAGGAAAACCTAAACATATCATATATCATATATAAAAATAGTGACATCATAATGGCCACCTTTGAAGGTGTTAAATGGGTATTGAACAATCATCGTTTCGGGAGGCAGAATTTCACCATCCACGGAAACCGTATGTTCTTTAACCATTTGATGTAGTTGTGTGAGTGTGTAGCTCAAATAAATCTTATAACAACATACTAGTATATTGAAGATACTGGTGTTGTTACAAAAGAAGTAAATAAACAGAGTTTAGGGGGTTGGAGAAGAAAAATAAAACAAATGAACATGAGAGAATGAATTACCTATAAACGTGTAACTCCTTTTGATTTGAGCCTAAAGGCTTCCTTTGAACGGATTCTGCCCAAAGGGAATACTCTAGGATGAGGAGAGGGATGTGGAGAGAGTAAATGGGCAGGGGTTGGCCGATCCAAAGGCTTGAGGAGTGTGTGAAATGAGGTAGAGGTGGGGGCCTTTTATAAGAGGAGAGGAGGGGCACTTTTGGAAAGTAAAGAAATATTACTTTATTTGAAAATGTTTTTCAGTTTTAAAAGGTCCCACATTGATATAATTCGTGGATAAGGTGATACGGGTTCAACATCCACTCATCCAATTGGTTTTGGACATTAGTAGTTCATAGATTTTACATTATCTTTCCATTTTATTTAAATCGTCAAATAATGATGTCATCACTGCAACATTATTATGTAATAAATAATTTAATTTATTTAATGTCTTAAAATTATAAAAAAAATACTATGATGTAGGAAATCTTTTTAGATTTCCAATTAATATTTATAATAAAACATATAATCTTTATAATCCCATGTAAAAATTGTTTTCGTAAAACATATTATGTTTGTGTCATTTTTACTTTTACATTAAATAAAAAGTTATTTTTGTCATTTCCCAACAAAAGTGGATCCATTTGGTCCCCAAGTTAATCCATGGATTTCCTTGGTCGGCCATGACACAAACAATAATGTTGGGACATGTGTCTTGGTCATTTCATATTATTAAAGCATTATTTATACCTTAAACTACCCTAATTACCACTAATCGCGATTAAGAACTTAATAAGTTACTATTCACCAAAAATTATTATAATCTCATTGAACCACATTTTACTTCTTAATGACAACCATGTATGTCTGATTTTTGAAATTAAAAACACAAAAGTGGCAAAGATTCATTTAAACGAAAAATCAGTTTCTTTAACTACCACTTAGTGGTTTCACTATTCATCAAAAATTGAAGTTTTTCAGAAAATTACCAAAAATTCACCCTAAGATATATTTGATATTACGAATTCAAAAATGAAGTCTATTTTACAAAATTAAATACATATAATTCAAATTAATTAATTTAATAATTAATTCCCACTGCCAGAGCAACTAGCGTGTTTTTACAAAACAATAAGTATCAAAAGATTGACACCAGTTTAAGTCTAATTTCAAAGTGAAATTGATTCCAATGACCACCATTGGATAAAATGGTAAAAATATATTCATATTACACATTAATACCAATTCAAAAGATAATCTAATCATATAAATAAATTAGATTAAAAAGCAGTTTTGATGTAAAATGCAGTATTTTTCACTATTCATAAAAAAATGAACATTGTCAGAAAAATACCAAAAATTCACACAAAGTAAATTTTGATGTCCCAATCATAAAGAATAAGTTTATTTTGACAAACATAGTTTATGAAATTGTCAAAATATAGATTCAAAAATGGTTTGCCATCAAAAGGCAGTAAAACAATCTTTTAAGATTATTAGTGTATTCCATGCATAAGATTGTATTTATTTTCATTTTAAGCCTCTATAACACTATCTTAATCATTAATAGACATAGATAAAAATATCTATTATTCATTACTTATTTGGGATGTTACACATCATATAGCCACTTGATAAAAAAAACATTTCATTCATTCTTGCCATGTCATGTAGGATGAATTATCAATTGCATGTTGTTGTGAAAGATGTTGTGTAGAATATGCATGCTATTATAATAGATTCCTTATCAAAAATATTTTCTTATTATTAGAGCATTGATTGTGTAAGGTTTCGTTTGAATGAGCACCAAATTTTGGTTCTTAAGGAGTTATGGGCCCTCATAGACCAGAATATCGTGGATTATTGAATAGATTACCAAGTTTATACCTTGTGTAAGATGCCAAGCTTTGATTTGTGGAGAGTATGGGCCCTCACGGATTGAAATTTGGTACATTAAATGTTTGTTTCCGTGTTTCTGAATGTTCTGGAGTAGTATATGAGGATTACAGTCCGGAAAAACCCAGAATGCACGCCGTGTAGTTCTGATTACACAACCTGTGTTCTTTTGTTCAGGAAGAACAATATTTCTTAAGTACATGTCGTGTAATCTCTAGACACACCGTGTACTCCTATGTTTTCAGTTCATGATAATTTTAAATCTATGGTGTGCAGTAGACCTTGGAGAGTCAAGCCACTGATACCTCCCTTGGCTGTCATCCAGTTACATGGAAGTTATCAGATGCCTAATACGGCTCATCAGGGATATCCAGCAGATCCTCTTGTTGTGCCAGTCTCATCACCAGTAGTTATTCCTATTAATGGTTCTAATGCATAGTTTCGGGTAGGCTTTATGAGGATGATGCAGACCTTTCAGGGAGCATCGCCTCCTGCCCCGTCGATGACTGATCTGACACGGGTCTTTCAGTAGTATCATCCTCACACTTTTTCCGAGGATGTAGGACATGAGGCTATAGTGTCATGGATAGAAGCCTTGTTGACGATATTTGAGCATCTAGAGATGCCTCCAGAGAGGAGGGTCAAGCTGGGTACCTATATGATGCATGTTTCCGCCAGGAGATGGTGTGATGTGATCTCATAGGTAGGTCAACAACATGTTATGGCTTTGGAGGAGTTCCAGGACATCATCTATGAATACATCTAACAGGAGACCTTGAGTGATGACTGATCCTCGGTGTTCATGAGTTTGGAGTAGGGTTCTCTTTCTTCCATGGTGTATTCTTCTCATTTCATCAAGCTTCAGTGTTTCACACACTTCTTGGGAGGAGATGGGTTATTCCTGGAAAAACAGTTTGAGGATTGCCTCAGACAGGACATCCAATCTTAGGTGAATATCATCAGGTTGGCTTCCGTCGCATCTATTTCTAAAAAGGAAAAGATCACAGAGCAGAATTTGGGGGAATCTGGAGTTGTGAGACAGGGTTGCTCGACATTCGGAGTTAGCATTCCTTCTACTGACAGAAGGAAGCACCATAGGGAGTCATCACATTGTGATCAAAAAAGGGGAGACACGTATTTTGGTATCCATGTGGTCTGCTACCAGTGCGGGAAGACTGGGCGTACGGGGCCGTAGTTCCAGAGGGACCCAGTGGAGTGCCAATCTTGGGGAAAGATGGGTCACCTTCAGCACTTCTGTAAGGTCTTCTCAATCACTGCTGGTGATAGGGATTCTTCTGTGGCTCCTTATACATGAGAAGCTCCACCAATTTCTCACCAGTCTGGGAACTGGAGTTCTTATAGACTTTCAGGTCGAAGTGGAGGTCACGGGTGCAGTGTTCAGTCACCAGGCTACCAACGACAGTAGGGAGGATCCACTCAGAGTAGTCAGGCAGGGTCACAGGGCCGCGAAGCTAGCCAGACCTTTTCAGTGGAGGAGACCGATCATAAGTTGGATCTCAGACCCTCTACAGTTTGAGGTGCGATCCTAGTAGCCTCAGTTTTATCTTCGACTCTTTTAGATACTGGTTCAATGCATATCTTTATGTTTGTTTCTATCTTGTCAAGCCTTTGGTTCTGTATCATTTTTTCTATTGATGTGTGGACACTAGATGCTCTGTTGGGGACCAGAACGACTAGTGTACGTAAATTCAAGGAGTTCCCTCTCGAGGTTAGTGGGTGTCACTTTTTTTGTGATCTTTATGTTCTAGAGATGAGCGGCTATGATATCATCCTCGGGATGGATGGCTAGTCCCCTTCCAGGTAGTCGTCGACTGCTACTACCAAAGGGTGTGTTTTATATCACTAGAGGGTTAATATTTTCTTCATTAGGGTGAGTGGGATATCCTGGCAAGAAGAGTGGGACCATAGCATCATGGGTTATGGGTAGGTACAACCCAGATTGCTAGTATTTATCTAGATGACTAGGGGAATTCACAATTAGACTTTCTTCCGGTGGTGGATCATTTCAGAGATGTCTTTTCAGATGAATTTTCAGGTTTTCCTCTAGAGCATGAGGTAGACTCTTATATTGATCTTGTTCTAGGAGCGGAATTTCTGTCCATTACTCCTCATAGGATGGCTACACCTGAGTTGTAGGAGCTCAAGAAGCAATTTGAAGAGTTGCATGAAAAATGTTTCATCTTACCCAGTACTTCTCCTTAAGGTTTTCTTGTCCTGTTTTCGAAGTAGGAAGGCTGAACTCTTAGGATTTTCATGTATTATAGAAATTTGAACCAGTTGACAGTCAAAAAATGATATCCCTTGCCCAATATATATGAAATCTTTGATCAACTTCGAGAAGCTCTGGTGTTCTCAAAGATAGACTTGAGGATTGGTTATCATTAGTTTCACATAAGACCATATTCTATACCTCTCATAACCTTCCAAAGTAGGTATGGTATATACGAGAATATGATTTTTCTATTTGGTCTCACGAACGCACCTGTAGTTTTCATTGAACAGATGAACCGAGTGTTCCATCAATACTTGGACTCAGACATGATGGTCTTCGTGGATGATATCTTGGTGTACACTCACTGTCAAAATGACTATGATACCCATATTAAGAACATTTTGAGTACACTTAGAGAACACCGATTATATGCTGAGCTCTCCGAATTCCACTTTTGGATGGACCATATTTACTTTTTGGGTCATGTTATCTCAGAGAAATGAGTATCAGTAGACCCAGAGAAAGATAGATCTGTAGTTTCCTGGGAGAAACCGAAGAACATATTTGAGGTGTGGAGTTTTCTAGGGATGGCTGGATACTATAGACTTTTCATACAAGAATTTTCACGCTTGGCAGCACCGCTAATAGGCTTGACTAAGAAGGGGGAGTTGTTCTAATGGTCAGAATCATGCGATCCATCCTTTCATGAGTTGAAAGGGAGGTTGAATTTAGCACCAATACAAGTCTTTCATGAGCCGAGAAAGAGCTACACCGTTTATTTTGATGCTTTAGGTATCAGTCTAGGAGCTATGCTTATGCAGAGAGATGGAGTCGTTGCGTACGGGTCTCAGCAGTTGAGGCCACATGAGAAGAACTACCTGACACATGATCTGGAGTTGGAATCTATATTCCATGGTTTACACTGTTGGAGAAATTACGTTCTGGGAGAGCATTTTGTGGTTTTAACCTACCACAAGGGTCTCAAGTACATCTTTACTCAGCGTGATCTAAATTTGAGACAACGAAGGTGGGTTGAGTACCTTCAGTCATATGACTTTGAGATTGCTAACATGCCTTGGAATGGAAATGCAATGGTTGATGCCCTGAGTAGGAGGACTGAGATACAGGTTTTTCAGGAGGCTAGCAGTGAGTGGAATCTTATGGCTCTATTCTTTGAGATACATTTGGAGGTATACGACAGGCAACGACAGACGTTTCTATCTTCGGTATTTGTTACCTCTACTCTACTTGATCGAGTGAGAATGAGGCAGTTACCAGTTTCTGAAGGCCTAGTCCTGTGGAAAAGTGTGTTAGGATGTGACCCTTTTATTGGGTGGACCATACGTGAGGATGAGATCTTGACTTTCCAGGGACGTTTATGGGTGTCATAAGATATACATGAGAAGCTGATGTGGGATTTCCATTCCTCGGTTTGGGTAGTTCATCCTGGTGCCACCAAAATGTATCGAGATCTACACTGTAAGTATTAGAGGCCAGGTATGAAGAGGGATGTAGCTGGTTTCATCATGAGATATTCCACTTGTCTGTAGGTGAAGGCGGAGCATCAGTGACCAACAAGGATTTTTCTGCAGTTACCCATTCTTGAATGGAAGTGGAATGACGTCGCAATGGATTTTGTGATTGGTTTTTCAAGGTCTCCCTGAGGTAATGATGTAGTTTGGGTTTTCATTGACAGGCTCACTATGGTGGCTCATTTCTTACTGATCAAGGGGACCATCAGTGTTGATGGGCTAGGCAGGTTGTAAATCCGAGAGATTTTACATCTGCATAGAGTTCCACACTCCATTGTTTCAGATAGGGATACCCGTTTTACTTCTCAGGTCTAGAAGGGGCTTCATAAGGCTTTGGGAACACATATACCTTTTAGTACAGCTTACCATCCCCATACAGATGGCCAGTCCTAGCATAAGATTCTGGTTCTTGAGGACATTATTTTTTCATGTGTTCTTGATTTTATAGGTTCCTGGGTGAAGCATATACCTCTAGTAGAGTTTTTCTACAACAATATTTTTCAAGATACTATTCAGATGGAACCTAACAAGGCTTTGTATGGTAGGACATATCGATCAATATTATGACGGCTGGAGGAAGGGGAGGTAGCTTTGCTGGGGCCTCGTCTTGTTCAGGAGACCACAGTGGAGATATAGTTGATTCCAAAGAAAATCGCTGATTTACAGTCTCATCAGAAGTCTTATGCTGATCAGTGAAGATGGCCTCTCGAGTCCGAGGTTGAGGATCAATTTTTCATGTGTGTCACACCGAGGATGGTACACAAGAGAATTACGAGGTAGGGTAAGCATTCTATGAGGTACATCTGGCCGTTTGATGTGTTAGAGAGAGTTGGGACGGTAGACTATCGGTTTCCGTTAGCTCAGAGGTACCAAGCTATGTACGACGTTTTCCACATTTCTCAGATATGAAATTACTTTTAAGACCCATCCCATGCTTTCCAACCCAAAGAAATAGAGTTGGAGCTGGTTTCATCTTTCGAGGAGCATCCTATCCAGATTTTCGATCGCAGTACGAAGGTTCTCCGTGACTGGTCTGTTCCTCTTGTATGGGTGCTATGGCAGCAATGGTGAGTGCTTGACGAGACTTGGGATAGGGAGGTCGATGTACGATCATAGTGGCCGAAGTTGTTTGGGGTTTCTTCATCTGCACCACGCTAGGGAAATTTTGGGGCTGAATTTCATTAAGGGGGGAAATTTGTATGAACTAGGACATTCTTTTGAGGTATATTTTCCTTTTCTGGTCCTTTCTACTAAAAAGAAGAATTTCAGGAGGTCTTTCAGGGGTACACAGTCAACACACATTTGGCGCACGGTCTGAACAAACCATGTCGCCATACGAAGAAATCGTGCAACCCTTGAATGTGGGCTCTGCATGGGTAGTGCATGGTTTGTCAAACCGTGTGGGAATGCTGGGTGAAATCCCTAGGTGAGAATGTGGAAACTGCACTGTTGGCACACCATTTTCCAAACTGTGCGGAGTAACTATGCGACCACTTAAAATTTTGGTTTTTAAGTCCCGGGCCACTCGTGATTTCCCATTCCTCCACCTTTCTTCATGTTACTTGTGCCTCACATGGGAGTTGTGATTTTGAAAGGTTAGGGGAGCTCCTTGCCTCATTTGGGAGGAAAATTGAAGCGATTTTTGGTGGATCGAAGGTGGTTCTTCTCGGGTAAGTCCTTCCTATTGGTTCATCCTTGGTTTATCCTAGATCTTCTCTTCCCTCTCTCTATGTTTTCTAGATTTACATCCATTGCATGTAGATCTAGTGTTGGGATTTTCTTTGGGTGTTGATTTTATGGCATGTGGATGATATTGAAGGTGTTTTAGAGCGGTATTCCATGAAGCGATTTCCCGGATTTTGTGGGTGTTTTTGATTGTGGATGGTTTTCTCTAGAACCTTAAAGGTAGGTGGTTTGTGCCTTTTGGATTAAGGTCTTTGAATTGTATTTGCAAAATCTCCAATACCCATGAATGCAGTATTGTGCATCTACAGTTTTTAACCCTGTTAATTTCTTGTTTTAATGGTGTGTGAGAGTAGAGATAATTTGTATGCGAATATGGTTGCTTGCTATTCTTTGGAGGTGTTTCCCATGCATGTTCTGCTCAGGACCATTTGGTTTTGCTACGCCAGTTAGGATGATTTTTTATTTCCATGCCTAGTATTATAGGATGGAGTGATCTTGTTTATCTGACATTCTGATATGTTGTAAACTTCTATCCATGTACTTTTTGAGGTTTACTTTGGCTGATACGTGTTTCTATACTTTTTTGACATACACAGGGTCATGATAAATTGGTGTAGTAGACCATAGGGAGAATTGACGTAAGGGATTATCTAGAGTGTCTTTATAATTATAAAATGCGAGACCAGAGAGGGAATTTAAGTTTAGTGTTTCCCTAGAGTGTCTATAGTTTCTCGACTAGGTCCACAGGGGGAATTGATGTTGAGTGCTTCCCCAGAGCGTCTTTAGAACGATATGAGACTATAGGGGGAATTGAAGGTGAGTGCTTCCCCAGAGAGTCTATGCTTAAGCTGAACCGGATGGGTTAGACTGAGTGTGATACCCAGAGGGTTGCTTGTACTTGTTAGGTAGGACAAGAGGGGATAGGCAGTGGGAACATCTTAGAGGGTTACCTGTTTGTTATCTTCTTACTGGTATCTGCTAGGTAGGACTAGAGGGGATAGGCTATGAGTACTTCCCTGAGGGTTACCTATTGTGATTATGTGCTTTTTTTTGTTGTTGCTTGATATTTGGACTATGGATTGGTTGCTGTTGAGTACTTCATGTTTACTGCATTATGTACTTTACCTACCAAATATATTCACTGACTATTAGGCACATATCATGTGGTGGTTGCCTATTGGGATTCATCTCCCACACTGTTTGGGCCATCCTTTTGGGCCCAAATAGACTATGTTGTTGTAGGTATAGATAAGGTCATTCACCCTTCTACTTTAGGTACATGATTACATTGAAATTGGAGAGCATGGGACTATACTAAGTCTTGTGATGCTGAGGATTTTATATGATTTCTTTCTTTTACCTTGATTTAGTACTATACTCAACATTGTGATTGTTTGGATGTTTTCCTAGACATATATGTATCAAGAATAATTTATATATCTATATATTCTCCAGTTGTTTCATTATCTCAGACTTTTTCTATTTTTGTCGATGGATATTTACAGCATCTGCTATTGTATATTTGTTTCTCTTCTGTTGTGTTACTCTTCCAATGAGGGAATAGTTTCCCCATTATCACACCCATGGCCCTTGCTACTAGTCATCAACCTCTGGCATTCAGGAAAATGCACTTGAGGCCTTGTGACCAATCGAGTACGAGGTTCCTCTGGGTGGATTTAGAAACCGGGATGTTACATAACTCCTAGGAAAGATAATGAATTCAGAGTTGGGGCTAGAGCAAGAACTGATCAAATTATAATAATATTTTTTAAGGTGACTTATTCTATGAGTAATAAAATTTACTGACTCGAGCAAACAGTTGATACACTATGGAGTATAAAAATACTATACTGTCTCAAGCATCAAAAAAAACTATCATTCAATTGGACTGTAAATCTATTTTTAGCTAGAAATGGATATGTTCTTTATAGAATATATTTCTCTCCATGGGAAGTAGTGAAAGGTTTAATTTTTTATGTGGAAGATTATAGTTTATCAAGAGATATTGATAAATGGTGGTAATTAAATCAAATCACTAAGGATGAGGAGTAAATAAAAATAATGAATTTGAAGTATTTATAGGTAATAATCAGGCCAAAATATTTTCCTCATCGGAAATGAGGGAATATGGAAAGGTAGATCATGAGTCTATGTTACAAAGAAGAGGAAAATGTTTCTAGTAATAAATTCAACCTTACAAGGATAGAAAAACATGATGTAGAAAATATACATAATACAAATAAAATTATTTACCATTAATTATATGTGATTAATCCAACCCCTCAAAGGGTATTAGTCTCCTAATAATTATCATCATACAAGGAATTGGTAACATGTTCTATCAAGAGAGAGAGAGATAATTCTCTTTGTATTACATATTATAAGGGAATAAAAATTAGAATAATATTGTAGATAAATAATATTTAATGGTACGAATGGATGAAAAATGTTTCCAACATCTGATACTTAAAGAAGGAAACACCATGGTAAATGGATAAAATGAAATATAGTTTTATTTATGTGTGAATAAAAAGGATATAATACTTGTCATTGCACAGGAAGAGATAATATTCCAATTTAAAATGATTATAATATATGTATATTGTGAAATATGTAAATTAATTCCATAATCAATATATGAATATACCTTAGATGAAGACAATAGATTATTTTCATGGTTATCCTATTGATACCACTAAAGTGGAATGATTCATGTGATCATGTATTCAAACAATTGACATATGCTGTAAATATTGTTATTAATGAAAATTTTATTAAATTAATCATAAAATATATAAGTATTATACTAATGTACCACTTCTTAAATGATTTTAGTGTTTATAATGAACATTATAGATGAACAAGAAAAATAATTTATTGTCAATTTAAATAATTTTAAAACACATGATTGAGGGGAAGATATTCCTCAATATGTTTCTAATGTTGCAATAATGATGTAAATATAAAGATATGATTGATATATATAAACTAAATTTCATGGTAATTGTTACCTCAGAACTAAATAATGATTTTTTTAGAAAAATTTAGTAATCCATTAAAAAAATTAGAATATTAATCTTTTTTATGGTTAATAATGAAAACAATTTATGAAATTTTTATATTGAAATTAAGATGATTCTTTTGATATTAATTTATTATATAACCATATGATGTTTTATACATATTGGATAGCCTATGGTAACCATTGTTTTATAATAAAAACTAGATATTTAGGGAATGAATTATCATTCTTTTATGGATCTTACATTCCATAAAAGTTAATTTTAGTGTTTCAGTCATTCAAATATTAAATTTTGGATATTCTTTTATTGGAGTAAGCCATTAGTATTGTGTTGATAAAAATTAAATATATATTATTAATTTATTTTTATGAAATCGAAACATGTAAAAAAGTACATTCCCTTATTTTTGTAGATAGAAAAAAAATTCCTTGACACTTTGGATAGGTTATGGAAAATGAATTTTATCCTAATACATTAATTTTTAGTTGAAAAAATGTGATTTTAAATTAGAATATATTTATTGTTTTTAGGTCATCAACCTTCTTTGGATCACCTATATTATTTTTATCAATGATCTCTATCACTCTCAATTAGTTCTTTGGTGTTTCAATATTGTTCTATGTCTACGTTTGCAATTCTCAAATATGTTCCCCTGCCTAGAAACATATTTATGCAATTATTCTATATGAACTTCCCAAATCAATTTTTCAACTATTAATAAGATTTTTTTACATTATTTTAATGTGGGTTTACAACAAAGGGACGTTCAAATGAAATACTATTGATTACCAAGCTTAATATTATATTGCGAGGAAACAATTTATTTTTGAGGGGTTGAATTTAAAACACTGAGATTTTAAAATATGAACATCACATTAGATATAATAAATTTTAAAAAAAATAATAATTATAAGGTATTATAACATATTGATACTTTATGATATATTTATCTAAATTTATCTATTTCATTGCTTGCAATGAAGGCTAGACAGGGTTTTAAAGAAACACGATACTCCAATAAAATATATTTATTTAAGAAGTAACATTATAAACTCTATATGAAATTAGTGGGTATAAATATTACTATCTAAATTATAAATATTATATAGTTTATAAATAATTAAAATGTATGTCTATTAATTATAAATAAAATTTTAACCATTTGAAAGTAAAAGATTTTTTTCTAAAAACTTTATTTTTTTAATATTCCAGTAGAAATAAAACGAATATCTATTAATTATAGATAAAATTTAACCCATTTAAATTAATATGAAATTTTTTCTAAAGAATTTATTTTTTTAAAAAAATGGTCTAGTCTTGAATTTTCATACATAATTTATAGTAACTTTTATCAATTTTAAAAAATATGATTTTATGGTTAATCTTTATTTTATAATTGATTCTATAAACATTTTATTAGTGATAATTTTTGTTATTTTTCATTAATATGTCATTTTTTAATGGTCATTGTAAATACAATATTAAATTGCAAATTTCCATTTTGTTAAAATTATTTTTAAATTATTATTAAATTTAAAAATTGGTTTATATTAAATATAATTCAATTATAAATATTTTATTCCATTATTTTCATTTGAATCATTTTCATATTAAATTATGATATATACTCTTACTAAAAAATTTAATGTTTTCTCTTAAAACCACACATCATTGTGACATATGCGAGTTTATTTTAAAATAATATTTTCTCACTTCTTTGAATGAAATTTGAAAAACATAATCAATATTTTGAATTGTTATAATTTATATTATATAATAATTTCATATTCTTCATTACTCTTAATTAATAGAGAAAATATTAAAAAGTTAATTACTGAGGTAAAAGATAAAATGAATTTACAATTGACTTGACTAAAAATATAATGGCTACAATAAAGTACAAATCTATCTAAAATAAAATGGATGTTCATAGATTGAACATATCATGTTTAAGGTTCTACATTACTCAATTGGATCCCTTTTGGCCTATGAAAAATGTGGGTGTACTTATTTTCTTTAATAAATTACAAGTGCGACACTCACCTCACTTATAAAAGGCCACAACTCTCCTATAGTATAGATACCTTTATAAACATATGGTTTCACAAATACCTATAGAAATCACTTCCCAATTTCAGTCATATCATTATAGAAGCCTTATTATTTCTAAAAATCTATCCTTGGAAGGAATTGGTACAAACCTATGGCAGGTACCCACATAAGAGATAAATTTCTTAAATGATAATTTTTTTTATTTCCTTCTCCACCTAAAAAAATTATTGTTAAAACATTATGATATAAAAGCCCTTTTATCATCTATAAAATGAGATTTATTAATATTAATGGGATAACCTAAATTCTCCCACATTTCCAACAAATGGGTTTTTAATCATCATTCATGTGTATAGTGAACTATATCCTAACATACAAATGTAATTCAATTTTATACAACCAACTCTCACTCTTGGGTATGATGATTAATCTAAACAATATAGTTGATATTAATAACATAATTATACAACAGTATTTGTTATATCATATATACCTTATAAAACCCTATAATAATAAAGGGTTAAATGACTAAATTATATGGCTCAGGTCAACAATGGGAGACCTTTTTTCTATAGCCTACATGATTAGAAATCCCTGGTTGACAGTTCTTAGAAGACAATAGTGATTAGGATGGCTGAACTTCTAGATTGATTTATAGTGTGTATGCAAGTGGGAAAAAACACATAGGAATGAACATGTCTTTAGATATTCCTAGATTTTAATATATATTATATCACAAGACATTAATGTATGTATGATATGTATAGAATTAAGAAATATATCATTTTTAATTAAATCATTGATACACCATGTGATTATTTGATTATATAGAATATCCAGGGTCATGTTTCTAGATCATGAGATTATTTATATGACATTATTCGATCTTATTTTATTCTTACCAAATTATTCTCATGAAAAATAATTATAGGAATATGTTTTAGTTATTTAATTTTAAATATTGATTATTTCTTATTTACTCATATCTTCTATCATACATATACCCTAACTGAGCATCTGAGCTCACCCTTTCCTATATTTTATATTCCCTAGGATACTAGTATGTATATTGTGATTGATATACAAGGATGAATAAAGAGGAATAATTTAATTCAATGACAAAATATATTTGTTATTTTTATTAATTTAAAATATAATGTGAATTTAATTTATGAATCATGTTTACCATTACTACAAAACTATTCGACTATTCAGGATGTGATTCCTTATATATAATGAAAATGAAAAAAATGACATCCACTCTGGGTTACTGAAGTTATGTTCACTATATTTGGTGTTATATTATATTGTGTTTGATCACATGAAACTAGATTTATGAATTAATTGGTTAGATAATATTACCCTATGAGAGATTTTATGGATAATTATATAGTAACATCCTAATGTTTTGGTAAGGATGATATTTTTTTGGGTTTTTATACAATATAAATCTTAGTATGGATACTAAAAGTGGATGTGTTTCTAGAAAATATGTATCTAGGAGTAATATGTTTTTAAAGGGAACATTGGGCTTGAAAGGATCATCAATAAGTGCACAAAAAAGGTCCTTACTATGAAACTAGGTTGATAGCCCCTAGGGATTTTAATTGGATAATAGACATTTAATATAATATAAATTATAAATTTTTTTTAAATTATGTTATCCACAAATAAAACTTTTTAGGATAGTGAGATTATATATTCATATAAATTTTATTTATGTTATGTGTTTTATAAGTATCGGAAGTATACATTATGTTTCATATTGTTATTATTTAATCTATATTTTTTCATTTTTCTATAAATGGTGACTACCTGATTGAATTTGAATAACATTAATTCATATGTGTCATGTAAGGATTTAGATACTAGGAAAGATTGTGAATCTAGAGCTATAACTGAATCCAAAAATGACTTAATAATAAATATATTGTCGTAGATATCTTGGGTTATTCATAAAAACCATTATCATGTGGATCATTCTACTCACACACCATGTGGTTTGATATTGTTTTAATGATTCATGTGTCGACAACCACCACCACTAAATGTGTTTATAAATACTTTTTTGGGTAAGGAATGGACATGTTCTGTTGAGAAGATATTTCTATCTCTATTAATTATTAAATGGGAGAACATTTCCTTGGAAGTTTATCATCCCTCAAGTGATTCAAATTAATAGCAGCCTTTGATTTAGAATACTAATGATTAAAAGGAAATATAAATCATGGAGTTGATTGGTTTCAATGTAATATTGTTGGGAAAATATTTTCCTCATAAGAAATGAGTAGATATGGAAATAAATATCATGATTCAATGATAGAAAGAGTATGAGTATTTTGTGTGAATGATGATAACATTATAAGGTTATCAAGGAATTATATGAACTACCTAAAATCATTAAAGATAAATATTAGACATTTCATTAATGATATTTCTTAAATCCTTCTAAGGGAACTAGTATCCTTGAAATTGTATCATCTGAAGACATATTATCAAATTCTGTCAAGAAAATGAAATCAATATCCAAGTCTTATAGATTTGAGGGTATGTAAGAGAATAACATGGTGATGGAGTAAAAAATTATAACAAGATAAATGGAAAGAATTATCTTCCAACATGTGATACATAAATAAAGAAACAAATCAGTACATTCCTAAAAGGAAATGAATTTTTCTTTAAGAGTCTAGAAAAATACTACCATACAAATGATCAAAAGGGTAAGAAGGAATCATCCATGGTATAATTCATCCAGTGTAAGGATATGGGGTATGAGGAAAATTAAATCTCCATGTGTTAAAATAATATATCTTATATGATTCTAATTGATCAAGGTTATGCTTATGTTATTTATACAATGAATTTGAAATGATTATTCTAAGGGTGTATTTTGATCTTTTAAATAGATTGTAAAAGTATTTTATTTATGATATTATTGTTATAATAATGATAAAATGTATGAGGATCATAATTTGTTGCACTTTTAAAAAGGATTTGAGAAGATATTTTGAACTCTATAAATGTCAAAGAAAAATGATTCAGGGGAATGTTGAATATATTATAAATAACCGATTAAGAGAAAGATAACACTTGATTTGTTTTCCTAATGTTGAGATAATGATGTTGATATAAATGACGATTAATATAGATAAATTAAATTTGATGGAAATGAATATATTGTAAATGATTAATGACATGGTCATTTTATAATTTTTGTAACACAATTTCTAATGTTTTTATAATAATATTTTAGAATGGATATAAGGTTAACCGTTTATAAAAAAATTTATGTTGAAATTATGATGATTATTTATAGACTAATTTATTACCTCACCATATTATAATTTATGAATATCAGATAACTTGTGAAAAACAATTTTTTAATAAAAATACGTATTGATACAAAGAATGAATTTTCATACAATAAAATATCTTATGATCCATTAATGGTTAATTTTAATATTTCAGGGATCAATTTTTTCAAATATTAATTTCTTAGAGAAATAAATTATTTTGAAAATAATTAAAGCATAACCAAAGGATCATATTTTTTATTATGAAATAGAGATATATTAAATATGTATATTTATTTATAATCATATTTAGTAAAATAATTCCACATGTCTAAGAAATTTGTATTCAAACAAAATTATATCCTAATGCGTACATTTTTTGTGAACAAATTATCTTTTATATCACAATATATTTTTGGTTTTTCTTTCATTAACCTTCTTGGGATCTCCCAATTTTTTGTAATAAAGGATATCTATCACTCTCTATTAATCCTTGGAAGTTGGTATTTTTTTCCATGTCCATGTTTTCATTGCTCACATATGTTATCCTAATTAGAAACCAAGTTATATAATTATTTTTAATAACCTTCACACATTTAATTCTTCTTTAATAAGATGATTGTTCATTTACACTTTTTTATGTGGTTTCCCAACAATGGTACTTTAAAATGACAAACCAATGATTATCAAAAATGAAGTGAAATTTAAAATGACATAATTTATTTAATTGGGGTAGAATAAATATCATAGTATTTTAAAATATGATCATCATATTCAATAGCATAAATGAAATTCAACACATAGTACATAATGGTATATAACTTATGATATAATTATTTAAATTTAATCTCTTCAATAACATTTAATGCACACAACACTGAGTTTTGAAGTATTGTGAACTCAGTGAAAATATTGCAATATAAACATTACCATAATAACTTAACCATTAAATATGAGGGTATAAATAGGAATAATAAATTATGAAAATTATATGGTTTATAGATAAATAATTTGGATACCTATTGATTAAACATAAAAATAAGAACCATTTGAATGAAAAATAAATTGTTTACAAAAAATTGTATGTTTTTCTAAATGTTGGTTAAGTTTCTATATAAACCCAGTATTATCATACATGAATAGTACACCATATTATATGAATATTTAGTACATTACAATAATACATGCATGTGGACCATAATGGTTTAGTGTCATTGGGAACATGAAAAAAATATTGTATCCTAATGATTTATCTTAACCATCTTCCATAAAGAGATCCATATTTAAGACTTATAACTAGGTCCATTCGTCATATACAAGGGAAAGGAATCATACAAAATGTGTGAGATCGGTTTCTTAGTAAGGTAAATAAATGAAATATATAAGAATAACATGAAAAAGGGTATGGACCATGAGCATAACATTTGAATATCATACCCTATATAATATAGATCATAATGATGATTGGAAGTTTAAGAGACAATAATAATAATAAAAAATAACATAAGTGATGAAAGATAAACATGTTTATAAAACATAGTATTGCAACGCAAGTATAAATTTTGCCTATATCCATAGTTCAAACCCATTTCTATAAGATATAGCCACAATTTTTCTATCCATGGAACCTATTAGCATGTTTATATAAAAAACTTCATAAATGGTTTTAAGAGCTATATCCATGTTTTAAAATAGGGTTATAGGGTCTATTTCCACAATTTTGGAAACTGTGGAAATACCTCACATTGTCTCCACCGTTTCTATAGGGTATCTTGCACAGTTAAAAACCCTACCTATATCCCATGTAAACTATGGATATAGAATTAAAATAAATAGTCTGATCTCGGATTCAATGTCCTTACCTTCACTACCTGAACATGTCACCTAACCACTATACCACAAATACCATTGTGTATATATATTGTTATATGTATTATTAATAACTATGGATATAGCATGTAAACTATGGAAATAGACCTTCCCTTCATTTTTAGTAGGGTAATTTTTTATCCTCACAAGGGAAGTATTCCTATAAGAATGGTTTTGATGAACCATGGATATGGAAAATTTAAATAAAAATACCTTTATATCAACATTTTATGAAAACCATGGCAATATCCCTAAAACATTGACCTATGTCCACTATTTGATGAGTCTATAAGCACTGTTTAAACTATGATGAAAGGGTCTATATGAGTAGTTTTATAATCCAAGGGAATATATCACACATTTTTCCACAATTGGTATAGGTATATAGCCACAGTTTGAGCTATGATTATAGTGTTAAATTTCAATGTGGAAAACCATGGATATATTCCATGTAAACTAGGGCTAAGTCCTTTGTATAAATACCTAAAGGCATGGTTTTGGAAAGCTGTGGCTATAGGTCAATGGATATAATCCACTTTTTTACTAGTACATTTATATATATAATTATTTCCATAGTTGACAACGAATTTTCTTCAAGACCATCTTTGTGGGAATGGTATTTTTTTAAAATTGGGTTCACACCCCATTCAAGCATTGTATTAAAAAACTGAGTTCACCCCTCATTCCACCCCTATATTAATTAATCAAGTTAATTTCCCATTCTATACCTATAATATAAACTAATGTTCATTTCTGTTTCCATAAATTCAATACAGAACTGAGTTCATTTCTCATTACATACATTTATATCTCATGATATACAAATCCATAACCAATAAATTTGAGGGAGACATATGTCTGAAACATCTCATAACAAAATCATACAAACACGTGACAAAAAATAATAAAAAATTATATTATATCACATGCAATGAAATGGGTATCATAAACATGTAAACATAATATCCCCTATGGAAAATGATATATGATTCACATTTTTTTGTCAAAATAATAACCAATAAATGAGAAACAGATTTCATAAATATATAACCCATGAAATAAAAATGAGTTTCACAAATACATTGAAATTAATACTAACACAATCATAGAATTAAAATGAATTGAAGCATTGGATCGGTTCCTAGAATGAAATGAGTTAGATAAACATATTTCATCCTAGATGGAAAACAATTTAAAAATATCTTTAAAAAACATTTGTCGATTAAAATATATTTTATTCTTTGAAAAATATTTTTAATACATAAATCCATTTATAATCATTTTTATTATGAAATTCCTAGAAATAAGATAAATAAATATTGGAATCAATTTAAAAAAAAATCATTGAAACTTATAAAATAAGCTTCAACCCATTTTATAACCATTTTTCTCTAAAAATAGACTCAAAACATATAAAAAAGCATTAAAATATTTTGAAAACAATTTATTTGAAAATAATTTGATATCTTATAAAGATATATTTAAATTTATTTAAATATATTTCTTTAAAAATACTTTGAATAATTAAAAATAACTCTTGAAAACATTTAAAAAAACAATTCTTTGAATAATATGAAATAATCATGAAAACATTTTGATACAAAATTTCCTTGAAAACATATAGAATAAAGTTTGAAAACATTTTAAAAAAATATCAATGAAATATACTTTTGAAAATATTTTCATTAAAATTATCCCTTAAAAAGGAAAGGAATTTGAAAATAAATTATAATGGGTAAATCAATACCTGTTATACAGGGTAAAAAGAACATTCCATTTTCAGGGTTAAACTGTTATAAAAATTATTTGTTTAGAATTTGAAAAAAAATCATTTAAGATAACGGTAAAACATAAAAATGTTATGATTTTATTTTAATGATTATAGAATAATTGTATAATATTATTGGAAACCTTTTTCAAGAAACATATATTTCTGACTGAAGAGAGCTTAAAGTCATACTTTCTTAGAAAAAAAATTATTATTTATCATATGTACCAAGGAGTAGAAAATTTATACCAATACTTGGTTGTAGCATTAATAAATACGGGATATTAAAATTCATCAATGTATTTATATATGATTTATAATATTTTATCAATGGTTTCATAAACAATAACAATATTGAAAAGTGATGAGATTGTTTCAAAAAATCCTTTTCACTTGGTAAGATGGGATAATTCTCTCTCTTTAATAAAAGAAAATTACAATTATCTTAAAATATAATTAAAATATGTATATTCATTAAATATTATATAAATTCGAATTATACAAACCTCAAAATTAATTTAGTAACATGATTCTCAAAGAGGAAAAATTGAGAGGAAACAATTTTACTGATTTGGATACATTTTAAACTCATACCACATGAACGAAAGATCATAAAAAAATATGTGAATACTCAAAAATTTAATTATAAGATATATATAATAAATGCATGGTATATACTTATACAAAAAAAGGAAAGAGTGGTGAAACTAGCTTGTATCTCATAGAAATAAAATATCATATAAAATCATATTCCATTATTTCCGGACTCTCGATGTACACATTAAAAACACATATATAATACTTATTTATTTATTATAACTATTTTAAAGAACAATATAATAATATATAATACCATATATGGTTTTATAAAGACCTTATATTACCCTCGTGTTAACCATCCAATGTCAATAATGATCCTATGTAAAGGTTTCAGATTGGGTAATATATATCATATATAATCACTAAAACTATCATTATTACAATCTATGTAGTGTATTAAGCGATCATATTTCCATGAGGGGACGTAGTCCACAATTCCTTGAATGAAATTATCATATTAACAATAATGGAAAGTAAAAAGGATATGTGTTTTAAAAGAAATAATTTATCTTGGAGATATAATAAATATTTTATATAACATATATAGACATATTTTCGATCATTAGAGGTAGTACGTAAAATTGAAAAATCAACGTTTAGTGAGACAGTAGTTCTCCATACATGAAAATAGAATGTTTATTACCCATTAGATCGAGGTGTCTGTAAGTGTACATAGATTAATTGGAATAAAAACATCACTTTATATTATTGATACTGTTTTTTATAAAATAATGGAATAAATATAGTTTAACTATAGAGAATGAAAATAAAAGAAAGTCACATGAGATATGGGGTTCTCTCTTATTTGAGTCACTCCTTTTGGTTTGTGCCAAAATGCCTCCCTGGAAAACTTTTTGCCTAATGGGAAGATTAAGGTTGGAATGGAGGGATGTTTTGAAGTATATTAGGTTGATATTTTTCGAACCTAAGAGGATTTAGAGATTTTAATAAAAGGTATTAGTGGTGTAATTTTATAAGGAAGGAGAAGGAATTAGTTGGAATTTTTAAAAACTAGTTAGGTGTACACATGTTCTTACATTAAAAAGTCACAAAAACAACATAATTCATGAATATAAGTTTTATGAAAGCAATATGTTTGGAAAATGTGTTTTGGACGTGTTTATAAGTCATTTTGTTCAATTATATTAAGGTTTAGTCCCTCATTAATGTAAATATTATCTTAATCAATATAATTAATTTTAATCATTTTTACTAATATTTTTGGAAAAAAATTATGTTGATATTATTATACAGTAAAAATTAAACTGATGAAAATTTTCTATGTCATTTTATCATAATTATATTCATAGAAATGGTGAAACTATGAATAATGTAATTCCCATATATGGGATGAAATTATGGGTTTTAAATGTAGAATAATGTTCAATTTTTTAATAATTCAATTTACTAAATTTCAATGAAAAATTGATTCTAATGATCAAAATTGTATAAATAGATGTAAAATTGTTATAATAGTACCTTAAATTAAATTTAGATTATAATTTAACATTAATGAATATATAATCAAATAGATATTTTTTAACTAAAAAGTAGTACTTGTCACTATTCATCAAAAAATAATGTCTCTTAGAAAAATCACAAAAACTTTCCCTTGGATAATTTTGTAATTATAAATGAAAAATTGAACATTATTTAGTCAAATTACATTTCAATGTTTTTATAAAATTAATTATATTGTTTTTCACAAAAGGACATGAATTTTAGTTCATAGTTTTCTTAAATAGATTATGAATTTATAAAATATTTATATATTTCATTATCAATATGTATTATTTCTATACTAGCATTATAAAAAATATTATAAAAGTATTTTTTAATATTAATATCAGTATGTTTAAATTCTAGGATATAATTATATCATTTAAAAAATATAATAAAATGATTCTTCACAGAAACTCAGTGTTGCGTGTAACATATGCTAAGTTGGAGTAGCGGGTATCTCAAGCCAATTCAGTATTTCTTACAGAGAAAGCCAAATTAGTATTTTTTTTATAGTGAAACACTAGTCGATGTTGCATGAAAGGAATATACGAATAAGTTTTTTTGATATATATATATATATAATGAACTATTTCTTGTGTCAATTGAAATAAAAAATATAAAAAATATTAAACAATTCGAAAAAAAATAATTCAAAAATATCAGGGTATTACATTCTACCCCATATAAAATGAATTCCACTCTCAAAATTATTCTTGGTTATCAAGGGTTTTAAACTATATAGTTTCAATCATATATACCCCAATTGTAAAAAATTAGTACTAAATTTTCCATTAAAAGGAATGTTGGGACCATAACAGTTATCCAAAGTAACATATATCTTGGTTTCCCAATTACTGAACATAGGTTGGGAAAGAAGAATAGAGATGGTAGAAAAGTGTAAATATTTTGTGAGGGTTATTGAGGTCATCAATCAGAAACAATTGAATGATAAAAGAAATGTTTAGTGCCTCAAAGCCATAAATCATTGGTTATTTAAAAGGCCCTCGGTTCAACAAATTAAGGTATTATGACAACAAATTTTCTTATGATCTTTATCCTAACATTGAGTTATTCTTTTATTATTCATGAATATAAGGAAATATACTTACTTGATATATTTCTATAATCAAAATTTCATTATTCTTATCATTTTATATGTTTCAAATTCATCTATTACATCAATAAATAGATGCCCATAAATTAACTTTGATGGATAAAGCTGAAAAATAGACTTTTAACATATATTATGACCCATAAAATAATGAAAATTATAACTATTTATCTATATATATTCTTAAAAACTAATATGGTTAATACATTAATATATAAATATAAAATTAATATTAATGTTACATCATAAATAAATATTCATAAAAAATAATTATACATTAACCAAAACATTGTGTAGGCCAGTGGTAGGCATGAAACTGTTATCATCTTTTGGTCATGGGTTCATGACCTATGACCTTATCGAGCATGATTTGTTTTCACCCAACATAAAAGGTATCATTTTATAAAATCAAACTATTATAATTTCCAAAGTATGATAGAAATATTAAAAATAAGGTTAATCACTAAATATCATTTTAACATAGGTTTTCAATACAATATCAATACACAAATACTTCCTCTGAAGTTTGACTTAAAAATTTCATGAATAGAGAACCATATAAGCCTTCTAAAATAATATAATCCAATACCCTACAAAAAATTCATGAAACTAGCTGAATATTAAACCCCCATATATCACAAAGTATCTCTTGGTTTTAACAGTCCAAAGATTTCAATACCCTTATGGTAAATTCTCATATAACACAGTAAAATCCTTGATTTCTATGAATCCTTCTGGAAAACATGAATAATTACTTATTCCATAGATTACTGAATGTATTTTATATTTATAAGAATTTTTAACCATCAACCATGATAGATTAAATACTTGTAAACATGTCTGTAGTTAGTTATAAGGAAATTAATAAAACCCAAATTATTTATTCATAATAGAATTATCTTAACATAGAAAACATATTTAGGGTTACCTTCCCTTAGTTAAAATATCACCTTTTCATTAAATCACTTCACAGGTCCATTGGGAGAAATCACTAGGAAATTGTAAATCCATTGAAAAAACATAACCTAAACAATATTTATATATTTCACCTTTCATAATTCTTGAATCCAAATACATAAAAAAAATTTATTACATAATCCATAAGAAATTTAAATGGATAACTCATCATAATACCTCTCTCCTTTCACATTTATTTTGTAGTCTCTTCATCATCATCAATTTAACCATTACTCGTATTACTAAGTTGATCCTCATTAGGTTTATTCCTCCTGGGACATTGATTTTTATAATCACCATTTATTCATTACATAAAACACATTAACCTTATATGATTTATTAGGGAGGCCAATATTTTTATTCATTTAACTATCCAATCTCTTCAAATTTACATTGAAGTTAGTTTCTCTATGTCTATATTTTCAACTATAAATGCATATTGGTGTTTCTCTAAGACATTTTCATATGTGATTTATTACACATTCCGAACACAAATGAAATCAAATCTTATTTCTTCCATGATATTAAAATATGAGAACTCTCATCAAACTCCTTTATTATTTTAATTTGTGAGTCTAATATTTGGTTAGGCATACATTGATAATCATGTTCTATGAAAACTAATTAGGAATAAACACAACATCTCTCACTCTAGTGATCATACCACTTAAATGCACAACATAAAATCTTCTATCACATTAAATATTAATCTAGTTCCCGTTATTGAAAAAAAATCAAAGCATAGACTAAGTGTTTCATATCATAGTATAAAACCATGTTGTCCAGAATAGAATTACTTATAGTACGACTAAATCCTGAAAAAAACTTAAATCAGTGACACCATTTGTTCATCCTATATTATTCATAGAAAAAATGTATTTAAATATTTCAATATGGTGTATTAAGGGTTTTTTAATTCCCAAAAATATCCCCTTGGAGTTTCAAAACATGTGTGCAGAAAGATGCATTTTAGTGTGCCATATTACCTTTAGTCAGGCCCAAGTCATCATGTCAGTGTTTTTACCCCTAGATATATTAGTTCCATGGCCACATACACATTTAGTATCTATACAAATATGTATTTCTAGGAAACTACACATTTTATCATTTAACAAAATTCTAGTACATTTTCTTAATATTAACCCATCCCTATACATATCATTAGGGACACACCTAGGCATAAAATTAGAATTATACTTATGGATATCACGAATGTTTTATTGTCATAGTTTCCAATGGATGACTAAACCTTTCTACTGATATGAACTATGGAAACACATTCTTACCTTACCTGTATATTACAAACTTTTAGATAAATATCTAGTACATTACGATAATACATTCCTGAGGACCGTAATATCTTAATGTCTTTAGAAACAATGAAATAGACTCTTTTATCCTGGTGAATGATCATCAATATCTCCCATATTTATCTCCTCCTTTAGAACATCCACCTAAAACCATTCTTCAAATCCTATGGAATAGAAATATAAGAATGGGGTGAGCATAGATTCTCAGTAAGGTATATAAGAGAAATGTGAAATAATAACATGAAAAAAGGGTACGAAACTTGATAATAACATTTATAAATAATACACTTCATATTATATATAAAAATGAATATTAGAAGTTAATTTTAAATGAATAAAATGGAAACAGAAAACATAAGCCATGAAATCCAAACAAAGGAAATAAATATGGAATTTTGGTAGAAATATACACATATATAATGATTCAAATAGTATCAAGGCATTACTACTGGTACCATATTAGTGGAAACATCACTTTACTAAATTGGGTTCAAACCTCTTCCCCTCCCCCATATTACTGAATTAATTTCACCCGTTATTCCAACCATGTAGTACTAAACCATTATTTTTCCTGTTCCATCCCAGTAATAAATAACTGTGTTCAGTTTTCATTTTAGTGATATCTATCACATGCGATATAAATATTTACCCAATGCTTTTAATGGATATATAGGTCCAATAAATCTCATAATGAAACCATACGTACTTGTGCCACAAAATCAAAAAAAATATAATAACCAATTAATGGGTATCATAAATATATAAATATATGATAGAATATTATAAAAAATTCATGTTTCATTATCATTTAATCAAAATGACAACCCATGAAAGTGGAATTTATTTCAAAAACTTATAAATCATGAAGTAAAATGGGATCCATAAATATCATGGAATTAAAAATATCCCATTTATAAAATGAATATGAATGAAGCATTGAGATTATTTTCCAAAAAAGAATTAATTACATCAATGGATTTCATCATAGATGAAAAATAATTTTCAAATATTATTCAAAACAAATTTCTTGAGGAAAATATCACTTGTTAATTTAAAAACTATTTTTAAAATTTAAACCCATTAGAAAATAATTTTCTTAGAAAATAATTTTCATAGAAAATAATTTCAAAATATATAATGAATACATGAAATAATTATGAAAACAAATTCCTTAAAAATTATAAAATAAACTTTATAGGAAATAAATATCTTTGAAAACACATTGAAAATTTATAACGGAAGCTTGATTTTTTTGAAAACAAATTCTTTGAAAATAATTTCAAAATATATAAATAAATCATGAAAATGCTCTCAATACCATTTGATGAAAAATACATTGAAATATATAAATATAGATTGAAATAATTTTAAAAAAATTCCCTTGATAAACAATAAAACAATATTAAAAAAATTTTAAATGCAATTTTCAATTAAAATTACATTTATAAACATTATTAAAATTTATCCTTTTAAATTTTCAACAGATCTTCAAATAAATGATGACATGTAAATTTGTACATGTTTTATGAGGTAAAAAAGGGAATTACTTTTACATGGTAAAAAAGATTTAAAAAATGCATTATTTACACCGAGACAAGAATATTCCATGTAATATATTTGTAAATGATAATAAAGTTAATATTTTCCTTTAATTATTGTTGTATAAGGGTTCATTATTCTTGGAAACCCTTTTTAGAAAACATAGATTTCCGACCGAATAGAGAGTAATGTTGTGATTTATAAAAAAACAATTTATTAATTATATGATGTACTAGATAGTAAAAATGGTACCAGTACATGAATATAGCATGAATAAATAGAGAATACAGAAATCCATGAATGTATTGAGATATGGTTTATATGATTTTTACAAAGTAACTATAAACATAAACAATCTTGAAAGGCGATGAGATTATTTCAATAAACTCTTATCACATGGTAACTTGGGACTATGTTCATCATGTAAGAAAATGAAATTAAACAAAGCTTGGAATATCCTAAAAATATGGATATTCAAGATATATCATATAAAATTGATGTATTCACACCTAAAAATTGAATTTAGGTTTATAACAATACATGAGTCTCAAATAAGGAATATTGAGACAAACAATTTTACCGATTTGGTATCATTTTAATCTTATAATGCATAAAACAAATATCATAAAATGGAAGTGTTAATACACATAAATATATTTATAATATAAATAAAATAAAATAATGGATAGTATATACACCCAAAAAAAGGAAAGAGTGGAGAACAAATCATGTATCTCATGGAAATTAAAAGTGAGATAAAATCCACTTACCTTATGTCTTCACTCTCGTTGTACTCATCTAATCCACCTTTATATGAAATATCAATTTATTATAAAAGTTTTATAGAGCCATTTTATTATATATAATACCATATAATGTTTTATTATATCCTTATATTACTCTCCAGTTAACCATCATATGTTATGGTTTCACTTTGGGTTATATTTTCTTTGTGATTCACATGTGTCATAATTTGTTATATCATTGGTCCTTATACTTATATAATTATTTCTAGAATGAAAAAAAATTAAAATATTATTTATATTCATTATTTAGGTACTATAATAATCTATATAATTTATTATTATGAACAATGATGCACCGTTCATGGAGACGGTAGGTCGTATGTATGCATGAATGCTATATTAATTTATTTATCATGTTGGAAAAAAGTAAAATAAATATATATATATATATAATAACAATGTATTTTTATGGTATCATATATGTCATATATATTCATTAAAACCGTCTATAATACAATCCATATATTGTATGAATGAATCATATCGCTTTGAGGGGTTAATAGTCTATACTTTCTCTAAAGAAATTATCATATTAACATAAAATGGAAGAAATGAAAATAAGTTATTTATATATAATAAATAAAAATTAATAAATAATAAATATAACATATTACATATATATAAACTGATTTTTTATCATAATTTCTACTATGATAGGTGGTAAGGAAAATTCAACAATCATCATTTTGTGTGGCGGTAGTTTTTCGTACATGTAAGGAGTATGTTTACTACCCATTAGATAGTGTTTTTTTAATTGTAGGTATAATAATAGTATATTTAGTATACTGTATTTGTTTTATAGTAATCGAATAATGATATTGGAGGTGGTGGAGAAGGGATAAAATAATGGATATCGATATGAGGTGTTACCTCTTAATTAGGTAACTCCTTTTGGTTTGTGCCAAAAGGATTCCGTAGAAGATTTTTTTTCACAATTTGAGGATTAATCGAGGATGATAGGGGTGTTGTGAAGTATATTGGGAATATTATGGCTTGTATTAATAGGTTTTAGAGGGGTTAAAATAGGGATATGTGTTGTCCATTTAAATAGAAGGAAATAGGCTCACTTGGAATTTTTGAAAAGAAGTTCAGTGTACACTTTTTATTATAAAAAAAAGTCATAAAAACAAAAATAAATCAATAATGGAAGGTTTATGGATGAAATGTGTCAAAAAAAGGGGGTTCTAAAATTTTTGTAGTACATTTTTTCCTCTAAGATAACGTTTTAGTACCAAATTAATCTTAAATTGACATTTGTCACTCAGATTAATTTTAATCACTTTTATTGATATTTTTGTCAAAAAATAATTTAATCTATTAGACACTAAATGTTACACATATTAAAATAGTTTATTTTATCTCATTTAAATTAAATTCATTGAATAATAGATAATTTGACTTATTCTAATCCCGCAGACAGGATGAAATTACGGGGTTTTATGTTAGAAAGAAGTTCCAAAATTTATTAATTTTATATAGTCATTTTTGAAGTGAAATTTATTATACGGACCTAATTTATATATATATATTATCAATTATGGACTTTAAAATTTTCATATATAATTTAACATTAATTATTATTTAATATAAAATTACGTTTTTAACTAAAAAGTTGTATTTTTCAACATTCATCAAAAAATGAAAATTATTAGAAAAATCTAAAAAACATCCTATTATAATTTCCACATTAAAAATTAAAAAATGAATTTTATTTTATCAAATTAATTTCCTATATGTGTCATTTTTTTGGTTATTTTTTCATTGAAATGCATGAAATTTAATTCCTATTTATTTTAATCATATAAGGACTTTACCAAAAAATGGTATCTTTCATTATTAATATGTTTTATTTTTGTTAAACCACTATATATATATATTTTTTTTAAATAAATTTATTAATATTACAATTATTATTTTTAGTGGATATATTATAATTATATCATTTAAAAAAATATAATAAAATGATGCTTCATAGATATTTGGTGTTCCGTGTAACTTATACTAAGTCAGTGTTTTTGTTAGCGCTTACCAAGTCTGTATTGCATGTAGCAAAATCCAAGGTAGTTCCATGTGAAATTATTATCTAAATTTTTGTTTTTGTTTATATATATATACACACAAACATATATATATATATATATATATATATGTTTCTGTGTGTGTGTAACAAGATCTATTGTCATGTGAAATGAAACAAATTAAAAAGATAAATTAATTAAAATAATAATAATTCACAAAATCTTTGGGTGTTACAGTCGCTCTTTGCGTGAATTATGTATAATTAAATTTTATAAATATTAGAAAATTTAATTATAAAAATAAAAATAAATTACTAATTCAAAATATTAAAATTATCTTAGGGTGGATAATTTGGATTTTTCTAAAAAGATTCATTTTTTGATTAATATTAAAAAATACTAAATTTTATTTTTGAATATTTATATTTTAAATTTATTATAAAGTAAAATTATATTTAGAATTAGTATTAAATTAAAATTAGTTCAATAACATATTTATCAATCCAAGTTAGTTTCTCTTTAATCATTTTGATATTTATGTTTGACATAAAAGTTGTGTAAACCTATGAACAATTTCTCTTAAAAAGCACATATTCTGAATGCATCAATGATATTAATTTTAAATTAATGTTTACCACTTCTATGAAGATAATTTTGATTAATTTATCCAATAAATTGAATAAGAATATATTATATTATCTATTATTTTAAATATAATTTTCTTCCAAAGATAATATTATAAATAGTACTAAAATACCTTTGTTGAGGTAAAAATTGATTTCTCGAGGGTTAAACAATGATAAGTATTAAAATAGCCAATTTTTTTTATTAAATATATTATATGGATATTTTTAGACCATACAATGTAAAAGGATTAATATTATTCTATCATGACCCTTTTTTCATGTGAATAACATGGGTAGACCTTGTTCTTTCAAAAAATCACAAGTGTTCCAGTCACATCACTTATAAATGACCACCTCATTCTTATCTTATTAACACTATAAAACAATTTTGGAATAGAAAATAATTTCAAAAATAACTTCCTATAATCACATAAATTATACAAAAATCATTATTTTGGGGTTAAATCCAACCTAGTATGGCTTTCATACAATTATAAAGAGGATAATCAAAGAAGATGTGACATTTTCAATGAGTATTTTTATTTTATTTCATTCTCCACATACTATAATTATTATTAAACCATGTTGATATATATTATAAAAATATATTGTTTAGACTTAGTTGTTTTAATTTTAGTTTCATGACCTAAAACGACTCATACTTCCGTAAAATGGGTTATTAAATTATCATTTATGTTTACAGGGGACTACAACCCCATGAATCAATATCAATCATTTTTTCCATTACCAAATTTCACATTTGGGGTGGATTATCAATTTATTTAATTTATATTATATTTGTAAAATAATTATTCATTTCTGATAATTATATCATATATAACTTTTTTTAATTTTTATTTTGTAGTGGATATGATAACATTACTTGTGTTTTTGGCAGACTATCGCCTTTCGAATCGATGCAAATCCATGTTCACTGGCACTTTACAAGGAAAGAGATAAGGATAATGTTATTGAATATATGCTATATATATGAAATTATTATTTTATTATTCCAATTTTTATCATTATATAAGATTATACACCATCAATTTATTTCACTAAAAAATGACAATGTCGCACATTTACATGTGGACTACTAGCTTCACAATGTGATGTGACTACATTTTCATCACCAAACCACATGGATTATATATAAAAGTTTATTTATTAAAATTTCATATTATATATATGATATTATTATAATTATATAAATATAAATTTTTACATATGTTCATTCTAAAATTATCAATGAAAAATGGAATTGCTAGTCATGTGTAAGTACGATCTACCATTCCATCGTTATAACATAATACATTTTTCGTAAAAATATTAAAATATTAGTTTTAAATTTATAATTGATTTATAAATATTATAATTATATCATTATTAATACTATAGTTATGTTTAAATAATAACCACATTGATAATACTCATATTACCAAATTAATTTTTGAATCATAAAACTAATATCATTGAAACATTCGACATAAACATAAATGAAAATGTAATCATATATATCATGGTAATAAAATAAATAAAAGGATCAATAAACATGATAATGTTTCTAAAAGAGTAAATAATTAATATAAATTTAATATTAATGGATATAAAGAACCTACATCATGAGTCAAACTCAAGGTAAGGGATTCTCATCAAACTCTTACTTATATGGGACAAACCTTATATTCTCCACTTATTTCTCTTCTATAGTGTATATAATGAATTTTTTGTATATTATATCATGAATTAATATATAATAATGATATTAAAATTTAATTTAATTTTATTTATTTCATGGGTATGGGGATTTAATAGTTACCAATGTAGTAAGGGTTTCTTTCATAGTCTAATATATCTCCCTTGATGGAATTATTTGATCTTTATTTCTTAAAATCAATATATTTCCCTCCCATATTATTGTATGTTGTTTTTCAAGTAGTTTTTCAATTTCTACACTCATTATTACTTATAATAATTAGGAAGATTTTATTATTAAAATCAAACATAATTTATCTATTTGGTCATACAACCTTTCTCATTAGAACAATCATTTACTATGAGAATTTCAAAATTAATTTTAACCTTTTAAAAATTATTTTTTAAATTAATTTTTAACCACTTATCATTATAAATAATTATTTGAATTTAATATTTATGCCATTTTCAAAACAATTATATGTTTTATTTTACCAAAAATGATAAATAAGTCTTTGTTTTAACAAGAATAACATAAAAATATGTTTCGACCGTTATGACCATTAAATGTTTTAATGATTATTTTAAAAGTTTTAAATTTTTTTAATGAAAATTAAATTAATATTTTAATTTTTATATATTTTTTTAAATGTGATTTTAAAATTAACAAGTTTATTATACTAAAAAATGTTTATAATTTCATTTTTATGGTATTTTTATTCATAAATCACAAAAAGAAATTCTTTTAACTTAGTATCCATCGGGAAAATGTTATATTGAAATAATCATTATTATTTATATGGTTGATTTTTGAACTATTTGATTGATGATGTGAAATTAAATTTCCATTCTCTATATTACTCTGGATGGTTTTTAATTATGTTATCTGATTGCGATAAGTATTAACAATTCATATGTTAGTTTTTCAGTATAATTTTTTATCATGATTATGCTTCACCCCTTTTGTATGAGTAATTCATTAGACACAGTAATTGATGAGTGACAACCACTATAGACCCACTATTCATCAATAGGTTTCATGAAATAATCTAAATGTAGTTTTGGTTGAGGCCTTACCCATTTATATATATATATTTCTTGGGACAAGCATCGATAATATTAGATGTCTTGGAACAAGCCTCGACAATATGACTTATATATACATTATTATGAAGAACGATGTTATGAATTTAGTTATTGATATTCTATTTGATTATTTGTTTACATAGAATATCAATTGTCAAGTTTCATAACCATGTGATTATTTATATAGAAATACTTGATCATCATTTCTTCCATCCATATTCTACTCATGATATTAATTAAATATATTATTTTTTATTATTTACCAATCCATATTAATTGTGCCATTTTTATGCATAGTTCCCGTAATAAACATACCATTACATATAAAATGATCTCACTTATTTCTTATGTTTAATTTCACACAAGATAAGAAGAAGTAGTTTAATATTGATACGAAGGTATAAAATAACGGGAATATATGAATTATCCAAAAATAGATTTTGGTTTTTATGTTTTAATATTTAATGTGAATTTAATCTCTCTTTCATGTTTACCAATCCTACTAAACTATTAATTCTTTTGGGATGAAATTATTTATATTTTATCAAAATGTAATAACTTAGACATCAACTATGAGTAAATAGTACTAAGGATGCTACATTGAGGATATGATTAAAAGATGTAATCATAATTATTTCTTCGAATAATTTATGAATATAGTGACATAATGTTTATGAATCTAATTTATTTTCACTGCTTTATACATTGATAGAACAGTGAAATATTTATGAAACATATTTCTCTTACATGGGGTTTTCTTGGATTAAATATTTTTTCAACCCATTTCTTTTATTGGTTTTTAATATGATGAATGTTGTTTGATCTTGTGTTAAACATATATATATTTTTATTTTTTGATTGTTTGGACCTACATCTCGCTCCAATGTATTGTGTAAATACTGATATCTCATGAAAATATAGTACTATAATTGGAGTGATCCCAGTTTAGTAAGTGACTATGTATACTATCATAGTTTTTATATTGGAACTTGACTACTACGATGGTTTATTTTGTGAACGCATTCCACAAGGATAACCTTGGAAATGAACCTTGACTAATAAGGAAATTATTTCCTTTTATTTTTTAATGAAACCAATCATTATCTTATTCATATGTTTATATTTAATGATCCATGTATTTTTATTCCATTATGATTCTGGTGTTATAAACTATATACCTTTATTCCATGACTCCAAATTTTGATCTATGATATACTAGGTATGGTTTTTAAATGTTATTATCAAGCTCTCTTAACCACTAAAACATATTTTTATCATATAATAATTGATATATTCCTTTATTACACTTACCATCTGATATCAACCTTTTCGTAAATTTTTATTCCCCAAGTTAATAATTAATGTATTTAGTATGATATATCTAATAAGGGTTCATGTTATGAAAATTTTAATGGGATAAAATATAGATATTTTATGAAATATTTTTTTATATATCAGTGTGTCCAAAGGAAATTGACCAATATGATTCTGGAAAGGTTTTTATGTTATGAAATGAATATTCATCAATTAAGATGTGATATCTATATGTGATATGTAAGAGTCACATTAAAAATACCGTTTGAGTTCCTAATTGCATAAGATGTGATATTATTATTGAATTAATATATTTTAATCATTGAGGAGTTAGTTACAAAAAATATATAAATATTGAATGAGGAAATAAGTAATGGTAGCTACTAATTAGTTAGAAAAGATTCTATAACAGTTTAATTTAAGAACTATTCACCACATATGAGTTTCAATGAATCTGTTTGTTTGTGTTTTTCAATGTCTTAATTGAAATTATAACTATGATGAATTCATTATAAAAGGTATGAGATTTACCATTTCTTTTGTTTTCTTCTAATTATGAGTGAAAAAAATATATTCCAAGTGTAGGAATCTATAAATTTGAGCTTTTAGTTACAATATATTTGGTCACATCACTACTAGTGCTAATGTTATCAATGAGAATCTCAAGGATGAATCTTATTGTTGGATATTTATATCAATGACCTCCATGTGTATGACTTATATATTAATATAATTTATTTCAAGGGTCTTATAAATTTTTGAAACATGGTTAATCAGGATATGCATATAGATCATCCAGCAGCTATAGATTAAAATAGAAGAGTTCCATTTTGACACTTTATAATAATTAATAGATATTTTTATGGGGTTTTAAATATTTTCATCCAGAATATCGTATAATTAATAATTATTGAATTCCATTTACATTATAATTTTTTAAGTCGTATATTATAGGTTATTTAATTTCCATTCAGTTTGTATGATTTTGTTTCTCAAAATTTTCAAAGTCATTGTTTCTATTTTAGGAAATTATGAATATTACTACATAATGGGTTATAAATTTTTTTACAAGATCAATTAATCCTAATTAGACCTATAATATATGTGTTTAAAACTATATATATAAAATTATAACTTAATATTATTAAATTGTTGGATGACACTGTTTACTATAACAATAATTATTGAATATGTGGTCAGTATTTAGGGTCCAAAAATCGGGGTGAATAAGTTTGGATAGTTGAAGTTATTAGACATGGAACTCACTGGTGTGACCCTAATTAAACCTGTAATTACAATTTCATATTCCATGAAAATGATGTATTCAAATCATGTCGAAAATTTTTATTTAATATATTGGAAATGTATGTTCATTATACTAGGTGTATTTACATAGAAATTGATTTAGAGTATTACGATACATTATGGATGTGGATGTTCCAAGATTCATATCTCTACATTTTGAATCTATAATATTGAATAATATTTGTAGTTTAGTTTATTGATATAATAGATATTACTAATTGGACTTCATTTTAATCATAATAGTTTTCATAGCATGAGAATGGAACTAAATTAACTATTCATTAAGTGAATATTTTTTTGTATTGGATTAATAAAGAGTGTTATATAATCATATATTATAATTAAGATGGTGATGTAGAATAAATAAACTATTTATTAGGTATAAATGTTAACATGTTAACCAAGTTAATAAGGTTTTGGTATGGAATATATGAAATAATCATTGGATGATTAGACGAACTAGATAACTTGAGTAATTCGATAGTCCAAGGGACTAGATAGAATATTCATTGCATAGTTAAGATGATAACATCCCCCAAATTATTAGATAATCAAGGGGAATAGTTATCATAGTTTATTTGTAGTCATGTCTATAAGTTGAAATGGTTTATTTTATTGTCACATGGACAATTCAACCAAGTCTATTAAATGGTAATGGTTACTAGTATGAGTTGTATTGATCATTATATTTTTATATTTATTTGTTAATGGTTATTCATTTTCTTAGGCATTCAAACACTCCATTAAGTCTTCTCACGTGTGATCTAATATTCATTTCATGCATGGAAACTAGACAAAAAAAATATAATCCCCCTGTCATGGTCCTCATTTATTTGTTTATATTAGAATTCATTAAATTTATATTTGGAAATAACAAATGATATGATAATTATCATGACCCGTCCTCGGGGCTCGTGTTGTGAATACACCAAGCCCGCCTTCCATAGGCCAGGGGATATCGACTAGCACCAATGCATAATTCCTGGTAAAATGGGAAGGCATTGCCTTTGTAAAGTAAACAAACACCACAAAGCAAGAAAGTAGTTGAAATAAACACTAAGTAAAAACTGGGTACAATAGTAAGTGTAGAAAAGTAAGTGGGCTAGAATACAAACCCAAACTGAAAGTAAAGTACAACTAGAAAGGTAAAATAGCAACTGAAAGTAAAGTTGCAACCTCATGCCGTTACTGTAAGTCCCACATGAAGGGTTTGTACAGATAGCCTCCACAGCTCCTCGGGTCCAGCCATCCGCTCCGTGTACGTCCTGCCCAATGGTCCACTTCTAGGTACCGACCTACTCCGCAAGCCTCAACCACGATCAGCGATGTCCATCGTCTACAACCAACACAACGTGGTGTGGGCAAAGCCCGTTCAGGGGTGAGTATAAGCTACTCAGTAGGGACCCCGAGACCCCCGAAGGTCTCCCAGAATCCACAATGGATAGTCCACAAAGGAAAGATACAATCACAAAGTAACATCCGAATATACATAGGTATTTTCCCATACATATACATAAGTCATCAATTCCAGTTTACTCCAACCTCTGAGCCCAAGCTCAATCACATCCACATAGGAAATCACAACTCGATGCACACAGGAAAGTATAATGTAATCCATATAGGAAATCAAGTCATGATTCAGCTCACATAGGTATACTTCTTCATATGACGATAGAGATGATCAGATATAGGCACTAATTCATCTAAGCCATCGGACCCACAAAGGATCGATATGTACTAACCCCCACAATGAACCACAATGGATCGATAGGTAATTAACCCCCGCAATGACCCACATAGGGTCTGACCAACACAGGATTGATAGGTAACTAACCCCCTCAATAACCCACACAGGATCTATAGGCACTGGCCCACATAGGACCGCTGAGCGCTGACCCACATAGGATCGGTATCACTGATCCACGTAGGATTGCTGAGTATTGTAGTCATCACTGTCGAATCCACGGAGTATTTCTGAACAGTCGTCGTTGTCGTCGCAGTCGTAGGTAGAACTAGGGTTCCCACACACAACAAGCTCATTCGGGAGGGTCCGCTCCACGAGATGAGGGGATGATACGTCAACTTCTGGATTTGATGTATCCAAATGTTCAATATCGTCAACAGGAACTCAACGAGATAGACAGCGCGTCGATCGAACGCCCGGTCTGAGAGTTATTGGCTTTTTCGTCCTAGGGGCCCGGTTGGATTTTTATGTCAAAACCAACCCGACCGTACACCAACAACATCCAAACCTCGAGTGGAGTAATAAAAAAGGTCCGTCTCAATTAGAGTAATCCAACAAAGTCGACGGCACATCAGTCGGACGTCCGTAGCGCAAGTTATAAGCGTTTCCGCTCTGAGGGCCTGGTTGGTTTCGTGTACGAACCAACCCGGCTGAACCCAAAGTTCTCCAAAACCCATAGTGTAATATACATAAACGACCGTCTCGATCAAAGGATCGCTACACAACTGATGGTGTGTCGATCGGAGGCTCGTAGCTCATGTTAAGGGAAACAGACTGGAATGTCTGATATTTAGGGAGGTTCGGGCCCGGTCCGACCCGGCCAGGTACCCCCTGGGTCAGCCCGAACCGGGTCGACCTGACCCGGGTACCGGTTCACCCTGCTTGGGCGCGGCCCGGCCCGTCTGGCATGGCCCGACTCAGCCTGGAGGTCCGGTCTGGCCGCACGGTGTGATGGCGCACTGGCCAGGAGGCTCGGCCGAAACGGCCAAGCGTTGACAAGTGGGGGGGGGAGGGCTGCCCCCCACTTGCTTTGCTAACCACGGCCTCACGGGGGATGCTCCTTGCCAACGGACACGGCCGAACTCCACGTCCCACCTTTTCTGGTCCCGCGCGGCCATGGGACTAGCGGCCTGCCGCCGCAGCTTCAGCCCCGGCGGCCCTTCCCGGCAGCGCGCCGGGCGCCCACGGAATGTTCCGCAAACCACCGGATGAGCTCCGGGGGTCAGATTTTCCTGTCGTCTTCGCCAACGGCTCTCCCGGGACCGTTTCTCCACTGTGAAGACCTAAGAACGCCTGTGCGGCCTGTTTCATCATCGCCCGCCGATCCTCACACCAAGAACGAAGGGACGGTGGGTTCAGACTTGTTCCTTGGTCCGCACCCACCGTGTTAGTGGTTTAAAAAGGATTCCAAAAAATATTTTAACATATTCCATGTGTATAAATCACAACTATTTAATTCAATAAAAACCCCTACCTCAAGCGTCGTCGAGCGAGGGTTCGTCGCTGAAGAAGCGTCGCAGAAGGGGGATCGTCGCGTCATAGTTGAAGTGTCGCGGAAGAATCGTCATTCATTTCCAAGGATCCAACATTCTTCGCATTCGTCGCGAGGAAGAGAAGATCTGGAAGATCCTTAGTGAAATCTCCCTGGCCTCTCAACACCACCAGCCTAATAAAAATAAGAGTTGTCTTATATTTATTTCATAAGTCTTGTGTATTAAAATTCAAAAACAAAAGAAACAATTAAGTGAATTAATTACAACGCTTAAACCACCACATTAATGAGGCATTTCTTAAGCAGAATAAATGCAAGGTTTGACTTCATTAATAGGGGGTGCAGGTGCGATACTTAAGAAGAAAAGAAATGGTGGGATCATGTGGGCCCCACCTCACAAATAACCAACCATGTGGGTAGGATATTGTGGGTCCCACATCATCCACTTAACATATGTTATGCAAAATAAAATAAAAATCTGTTGCACCACTTTTATTTTATTCCTTAACGTAACCCCAAAAAATTAAAAACCACACCCGATCAAATGCAACCTCAGAAGAGGTGTTTCAAAGCAGATACGGGTGCTGCGATTCCATCGGTGCCCTCGGAATTCGATTTCGACCACCGGTTCAAATGTTAGAAAAACCTGCTCGTTCGTTCACTGAATGTACCCGAGCTAAACTTAGAAAAAATATTCCGGGCATACCGGGCCTCGAAATTAGGTGCCGTCAGAAACTTCATTCTTGTAAAATTACTAAGAAAATTAATAAAAAAGAAGATTTCCATGAATTTTTCGAGTCTTTACTTCACTCCCACCTCAGGTAATTACATCCCAATAAAGATACATCATAAACTAGGGAAGAAAATGTGGGTACTGAGCATGCATCTGAGCCTCCCACTCCCAAGTGCTCTCCTGGAGGTTTCCATGCTGCCATCTGATGCACACTAGAGGAATAGACAGTTCACGTAGGACCTGCTCCTGTCGATCCTCAATCTCCTCCAGGACCTCCGCAAATGTTTTCCCATCATCAACGTCCAGCTCCCCATGGTCAATGATATGTGTCGGGTCGTGCACATATCTCCTCATCTGGGAAACATGGAAGACATCATGAACCCGGTGAACTAAGGTGGTAGAGCCAGCCGATAAGCCACCTCGCCAATCCGGCTGAGGACCTGGAAAAGTCCGATGAAGTGAGGAGATAACTTACTACCTCACCCAAATCTCTGTAATCCACATCGAGGTGAGACCCACAAGAAGATGTGGTAGCCATCCTCAAACTCTAGTGGCCTCCGCCTCCTGTCAGCATAAGACTTCTGCCAGCTCTGAGTTGTCCTCAACCGCTCCTGGATGACTTGGACCTTCTCTATCATGGCCTAGACCATCACTGGCCCCACAAGTGCTTACTCCCCATGGTTTCACCCGCACAAAGGATATCTTCAAGGTCAGTCGTACAATGCCTCGTATGGTGCCATCCCGATGGTGGAGTGGTAGCTTTTGTTGTACGCGAACTCCACCAAGGGTAGGTGGTCCTCCCAGCTGCAACCAAAGTTGAGGACACATGCCCGGAGCATGTCCTCGAGAGTTTCAATGGTCCTCTCCATCTGACCATCTGTCTGAGGGTGAAAGGCGGTGCTCAGACGTAGCGGCATCCCGAACGCCTCCTACAACCCATTCCAAAGGCGGGAAGTAAATCTAGAATCTCAATCGGAGATGATAGATTATGGCACACTATGAAGCCATAAAATATCCTGAACGTAGAGATGTCCCAAGCTCTCCACTGAGCCCTGCTCTCCGATGGGTAAGAAGTGAGCCGACTTTGTGAGTCGGTCAAAAATCACCCAAATGGAGTCGTGAGCCCTGGAAGTGCGTGGAATTCCAGTCACAAAGTCCATAGATATGCCATCCCACTTCCACTCCGGGACCTCCAAGGGATGTACCAACCCTGCTGGTACCCGGTGCTCTGCCTTCATCTACTGGCAGGTGAGGCATCGAGAAACGAACTCTGCCACAACCTTCTTCATGCCCGGCCACCAGTGTTGTCATCTGAGATCCTGGTAAATCTTCGCTACGCCAAGATGTACCGCCAAAGGGGAAGTGTTAAACTCTCTCAGCACCTCCTCCCGTAAAGAAACTGGTACGAAGGTACGTCCTCTGAAAAGGACGTTGTTCTCTCCTCCTACTGAGAAACCACCAGGTGCCCATCCTGAGGATATTTGCGCATGCCGCATCTCATAGTCATCATCCCCACACATTGCCTCTCTGACCCACTTCAGTAGTGGAGGAGTGACTGTGAGTGACTGAAGGAAGGCTGCTCCATCTCTATCCACAAAGGTTATCTGCAAATCGGCTAGCTGCTCGGTCACCTCCCCAAGTAGATGAATTTCTGTCCTCCCGCTGGGAGCATGGACTACCACGTTCCCCTTTCTAAGAGTATAGACTATCTCAAAGTCATAGTCCTGGAGGAACTCGAGCCATCGTCTCTATATCAGGTTCAGGTCCTTCTGCGAGAAGATGTACCTGAGACTCTGGTGGTCAGAACAGACTGTAAAGCGCTCACCCATTAGATAGTGTCGCCATGTCATCAGAGCGAATACCACTACTACAAACTCCAGGTCATGGGTAGCATAGTTCTTCTCATGAGGCCTCAACTGACGTGACCCATAGGATATCACTGCCTGCTCCTGCATCAGGACACACCCGAGTCCGGTCCCTGATGCATCGCCGTAGACTACGTACCCTACTCCCTCCTCCGGCAACCTCCAGATAGGTGTGCTGGTCAATCTCTGTCTTAGCTCTTGGAAGCTCTACTTACATCTATCAGACCACACAAAGGGTTTCCTCTTCTTCGTCAATGTTGAGAGTGGTTACACAACTCTAGAGAAGTATGGAACAAATCTCCAGTTGTATCCTGCTAGTCCCAAGAAACTTCGCACCTCCATCACGCTCTTGGGTGGCTCCCAAGCTAGAAATTCCTCAATCTTCGTAGGATCCACCGCAACTCCCACCTCCAAGATGACGTGTCCCAAGAAGTGGACCTCAATTATACATAACTGACACTTCCAAATCATTCCATAATGTTGGTGCTCTCGGAGTGTGTCTAGTACAACCCGCAAGTGGTAGGCCTGCTCCTCCTCAGTGGTCAAGTATATCAAAATGTCGTCAATGAAGACCATGACAAATTGATCGAGGTATGGAAGAAAGATCATGTTCACGAGGGCCATGATCACTGCTAGAACATTTTTTATGCTGAATTTCATAAAAAAGAACTCATAGTGGCCATACCAACATCTGAAGGTCGTCTTCTGTACGTCCTCGTCCCGAACTCTTAGCTGATGATATCCTGACCTGAGGTCTATCTTTGAGAACCATCATGCTCCCTTGAGCTGATCGAAGAGGTTATCAATCCTTGGTAGTGGATATTTGTTCCTCACTATGACCTGGTTCAGGTGACGATAGTCGATACAAAGTCACAAGTTCCCGTCCGCCTTCTTAGTGAACAATATTGAGGAAGCCCATGGTGAAACATTGGGTTGGATGATTCCATTTCCCTGCAAGTCCTCTAACTGAACCCGTAGCTCTCGAAGCTCAATGGGATCCAACCGATATGATGGGGTGGATATCAGGGTTGTCCCGGGGTACATATCAATATAAAAGTCTACCTCTCTGCGAGGAGGTAGTCCTGGAACGTCGTCGGGGAAAAAATCTTCATACTGATCCACCACTGCAGGAAAACCAGGACTCCACACATCAACTGCTTCTAGAATGAGGCTAGACAACCAATGTTTGATGGGCTGTCCTCTCCTCTGCAGGAGTCCGTCCTATGCTAAGAAGGCTCCCTTCTTGCCGGTGAAGGTGAACCTACTCTCGTCGGTGGGTACACATCGCACCTTGCGCCTAATACAGTCAATCTGAGCATGGACTATAGATAACCAATCCATGCCCAACATGACGTCGTAAGGACTCGACACCGCTACAAGATGATCCCAGCCGAATCTCTCGCCTCCTAGAGTAAGCTCACACTACTGGCACCAGTGCGTAATCATCGAGTCTGCTCCCGTAGGAGTCTCTAGCTGTAAGGATCGATCCAACGGCTCTGTCGGAATTTCTGAGCTCCGAACAATGGCATCGTCTATGAAATAATGATTCACTCCTGTGTCTATAAGAACTATAGAAAGAGTGGAATAGACACATGTAGTACCTCAAATCATCTTGGGAACACCGTGGTCGTAGGCCTCTACTGCCTGGAATTGTGCTTGTGTCTGCCTGCCAGCTCCCTGTGGTCGGGGGTGGACCTCCTTGTGGTGGTGGTGGTAGAGCCTCAAAGCGCCTCCCACCACCTGCTGCTCGGCCAGCTCCTCTTCCTAGTCCGCCTTCTCCCTACAGACCGCCATGGTCGACCCTCTACCTCTGTCTGGGTGGCCGCTCAACCATCTGCTGCTCCTCGGCACGGCAGGTCGGGCAGTCACGAGCCATGTGGCACTGCCCGCCGCATGCGTAGCACTGTATGCCTCTCTAAAGACTGGCTCCGTGCTGTGTGCCACGCACAACTGAGCCAGTGTCCTGAGATTGTCTACCTGAGGGTCTGGTCTACCTAGAACCATGAGTCATCCATCGACTGCCTACAGCCAAAGACTCTGCTACATGCCGCCCTAAAGTAGGTCTCACTGGTGATGTAGGCTCAGCACGGAATCTCTCAATCAATAGGGCTCGATCCAGTACCCCTTCATGTGTTGGAATGCTGAGGGAGATCAGTGATGACCTGATCTCCTGCCCCAATCCCTAATCAAAGGTCCGGGCCCAGAAGAATGGGTCCCGTACCATGTTTGTCGAATAGCGCGAGAGATCTGTAAATCTCGCCGAGTACTGGGCGATAGTCAAGATGCCCTTCTGCAGCTGTAGAAGCTCCTGGATGCGCACCGCACAGAGGGTGTCTAGGACGAACTCTGAGCGGAAGAGGCTCTAAAATTCCATCCAGAGAAGAGATTCCTCATCGTGCACCAGGAGAATCAAGCTCCACCATCTACTTGCTGTCACGTGCAGGAGGCTCGCTGTGAGGATCACCATGATGTCTGTTGATGTCCTCACTAACCTGAAAACTCATACAACTGCCTCTAGCCAATCCATGGTGGCCTGAGGGTCTGTCTCCACGTGGATCCTAGGCGGTTGCTGACGCTGAAACTCGTGCAGTGCACTAAGTGACGTGCATCGTCAGTGGCTGGGGCTGGTAGCATTGGTGGCTCGGTGGGTAGAGGTACCACCGGTGCCTTTGCTGTCAAAGGGACCTATACCGAGGCCTCGTCATTCGGTGGTCTGTCGTCACACACATCTCTCGAAACCCTAGCTAGATACCGTCGTGGGGCTATCCTAAAAATAAACAAGTGTGCCAAAGTCAAACAATATTCCTGGTGAGCTGACACAAAGTAATCACAATGAAAACTTGAAACACACATGCAGTCAATACAAAAATTGTATATTTTTGTGATATATATTGAATATAGAATAATTACTATTCATGGTTGGGTAATTCTCAAATTATTTTAGTTTTTTCAATATTCATAAAATGAAAATATCCCTTATTTATGAAATTCAATCACTCATTTATAGTTTCAAACACATGGCCTACTGGAGGCATCCTGTTGGTGTCACACATGGTTTCATCACTAACATTTGTAGGGTATTTATGCTATTAAGTCATGAAACAATATCCTTAGAATCCATGAGAATTTGAATATTGTATTTCTAATGGTACAAGTTAATTAATATTACTCATGAAAAATAAAAATTTCAAGACAATTTGGATGAAAATACTTCATTAGAGAGATGGTACTAGATAAAAATGAGATGATTTCACATTGATTTATATATTTTCATCATAAACATTTCCATTTATAGTGATGTCTTATAAAGAAGATATCTTATATTTATTATGATATATATATGATTCTATGACATAAGTATGATTAAAAGGAAACTTTTTATATTATATTTATCACATTTCTATTCAATACATACTCATGATAAGTGCACAATAAGTAATGTTATGGATACGAAATCATTGTGTTGACGAAAATCATTCATGGAATCGAAGTATGAATGAATGTTTTCAAAATATTTTTTATTCCATGAATTATTTATTAGCAACTAAGAGGGGTGAATCAGTGCTACACACTCATTATGAATTCAATTAATTCAGCCTCATCAACATTTTATGGTTCAAAATCTAGTGAATTACTTATCACTTCTTAACCTTCATGTGAAGTAAAAAAAGATATTTATAGTAACACATGACCCCAACATAGAGTCTTCAATATATCTAACAACTACTAAAATTATAAATTCCACTATGATATAAATGGCATATATATTATTTTATAGAATAAAACAGTTCATCAATAAAAGATCCTACAAAGAAATACGTTCATCACTTTTTGTTGTATGTGAAACAAGATTTTTCTTCTTCTTCAAAAAATAGATTGATTAGTAAAACTAATATGTATTCCCACATGATCTTCCATTGTGGTGTTGGTATGAATACTATTATAAATCAATATTGATTTAGATCATCCTCATATTTATGAATACATAGGTTTATTGTAGATTTTTTTTCTTCTTCAATGGAAGTTGACTTCATCTCCTTCTCTCTCCTCAAGAAACTATATTTTGGTCCTCTCAAAACCGCCGCAATTTGTATATGAGATTGAAATTATTCTCACTCCATAATTATATAATTTTCTAAAAATATTTTTTATCTCATAGTATATTAACTTTAGAATATTGATCCCTATTAAATAAATTCGGAATATCCAAGATCAGGGGATGTAAGAGAAATATACACTTTTAAATTGATCAAATATAAGTCCAATATATTCTTGATTTAATTTCATAAAAAATAGTCATTTAAATCTATTGAAATATTTGTAAATTTATTTTTTTTTTTTTCAGGAAATCTACTTTTTTGATCTCATTTTTGATATCTATTTTCATGCCCCAATGCATCTCTTCATAAAAACGTTCATATTAGTGGGCACGAATGTTTTCCCACATTATATTCATTAATATTGACATATTAAATTTTTTAAACAATTGAAGACTTATTCTATGAACCAATACATTTTCTTACAAGTTCACAAATTTTCTAGAAAACATAAATATTTATTAAAGTACTATGATAAGAATTATAAGGACTCATTGTGAAGCTTTTTTATATGGAATGACTTATTATTAACTGCTCGAAGGATAATGCAAAAAAACAAGGTTTTGTTTCTCATTATATATAAAATTCATTATATTATGATTTTTGAGGAGAAAATTCTTATGATAAATCCTTATGATAGATAATTGTTTCCAAGACATATGATCATGCATCAAACACATTTTTTCTTCTAAAACAACAACATGTCCAATATCTATCAACTACAATATAAATATTCAAATTGACTGTAAGAATAATAAAAATATTGTGTGATAAAATCCATTAGGCCATGCCTAATTTATTATGTGATTTTATAATCAATAGATCATACATGACTAGGTCCAAGTATATTAATTCCTAACTCTATCAACATCAACCTAAATCTTATTTAATCAACTATAGTTACTATCAACCTACTCAAACACACATCCAAAAAGTTGTAGAAATTGAATATTTCTCTAAAAATAAATGTCCTGAATTTCTTAAAGATCAACACATCAACCATATATTTTAAAGAAGATACATTAATGATATCTAACCATGGTTTTCATGAATCGAAAAAACTTGTCCTATTTAATTTTATCATCACATCAAATCACTCAAATAATAGACATGGACTATTTATAAGTTTGAAATTAAATTACAGATAATGAATCCATATAAATCCTCCAATAATCCACACCACAATAAAAAAACATATTTAAATATTGACAATAATTGAAACATAAACCATTAGGCACAAAAATATATTTATTTTTTATCATTTTAAATATTTCGAGACAATTTTTATGATAGTTGGTGTCCTCATTTAAATAACCCTCATATTTTAAATAAAATTCAAAGAATCAATAGGATTATTCTCTCCTTATCATGAAAAGTTTCCCCTTCATTTAATAATATCTTGACCCACTTACGAGGGAAGGATGAAATAATATATTATATTTATAATATTCATTTTAGTTAGTTCACTGTATGGCCACGTAGGAAAACATGGTGTAGAATAGATGATGTATATATAAAAGATTATAAATGTAGTCTTTATAAATCTGTCCATGATATATTATAATAAATATCACTTTTTGGTGGAATTTTTATATATTTCGTATAAAAATTATTATAATACATCCATTTTAACAAACAACAAAAATAGTCCATCTTCGTGTTAAAAGACTCCCTTTTATCTCATCTTTTCATCCAACACTCACACTAAATAGGTGTATTTTGTACCAAAATCTCAATGGTTTGTAAGTGTGATTTTCATTCCTCAGTCACTATATTTCATTGGTATCCAGATTATTTTCAGTTTTTTATTTATCACATCCTGTGATATATTGACATCCCCATGTCTATTTTTTCTCCCAATAAGGGATGGACCCCCTCATCAATTTCATAGTAGTTGAAATATCATGAAACTAATAATCATTAGTTTCATATAGTGACGCCACTACAAATATTTTCTAATTACATTCCAGTTATTAGATATAATCAAGAATAGTGTATAAGGAGGAAATATTTCCATTAAACATGACATTATGAATGCCTTTCATAACATTTTTTGGATTTCAATCTTCAAATTGCATCAAAAGTTTGGTTTTATTGATGCTTTCATCAGTATAATAAAGTAATTATTTAAATCATCCTACATCTCCATCCTATGTAATGGTTCCCTTATTGGATACATTAAATTCACCAAGGGTGTTATACAAGGGGATACCAAATCTACCTTTTTTCCTATTGGAGAAGATTATTTAAGTAGAATGCCCACTCGCCTTGATGATCAAAACAAGCTTAAACATATTCAGGATTATAGAAACATAAATGTGCCCACACATCTCTTATATTCTAATAACATCATCTTGTTCTTACAAGATGAATAAAGGAATTCCCAAATTCTGAAAAATTCCATGTATTATTATGAAGAAATCTCTAGTCAAACTAGAAGTTGGAACAAATCCATTTCTTCCATGGGGAATTTTTTTTCATCACATAGAAAAGGTAATATGATAAAAAATTTATGTATCAAAGAAGGACCATTACATTTAACATATCTTGGTGTACCTTTAATTTTCGGATGACCTATACATTTCTGCAATTTTTACAAAATCATAAATCAATATTCCTCTTAGAAAGGTAAATCCTTCTCTATGGATGTAAGAATATGTATTTTTAAATCTACAATTGTCTCTAGAATGTTCTCCTCATTGAGGGTCTAAATATGGCATGTTAGTTTCTTTAAGATAATTAATGTTTACATAAAAAGTTTTTTTTGACCGGGATCACTTTTTAAATGAAGTGTGTGACCATTACCAAGTCACCTTATTGTAAACATTTAGAGATGTGTGGTTTTGGAATAAAAAATATTATAATCATTAATGATGATTTTCAAACAAAGCTCACATGGAGGTTACTTCACAAAAACTATGATTTGATTAATTTTCAAAAAATATAATTCATACTAATATAATGAAAGGAAATTTAAATTACATTACCTCTTCAATTTGGTTTTCCATAACACAATCATTTTTAAACATCAGGAAGAATTATAAATGGATGGTTAGTTATGATTCTACCATGAAATTTTGATTGGAAAATTGGACTGGTACTTTTTTAATCTCCATTTTCCCTCCCAATTGTCATACAATGAACCCCAAGAGCAGTTTATGAGATGATATTAATTATCATATAATCAACCTTCCAGATAACATCATTTATGTTATTTGTAATTATCCCTACACAAACTCGTATGATTTCCTAATAAGGGAACCATCCCATAACAGCATCCTTGATTCCAAAAACATTTACAAACCCATTTTCATAATATATAATCTCAAAGTTTGTTTTTTGAAATCCTTTGAATTTTTTTTTATTAATCCCTCATGGATTACTCTTTTTTTCATATTTATCATAACAAATTTCTGAATGTGGGTTTTCTTCAATCTTTTTTATTCATCTTTGATATAAATGTCATCTTTTTAATCTACATAGAGATGATACTAACCATATTTTTTTATCATGTTCTACATACATTTTCCATTGGAACTATATTCTTGACATTTTATATTGTTGATGGTTACTCCTTGATTCAATAATCTCCCAACTAAAGCAGTGCATGAATTTTGTAACCTCTTAGCAAATCAAGATTCTTTTCTTAACTGATGTGGTTGAACTTCTCCATGAGATCTCGTATGATATAAATTCTATTTATCATAATAATTTCTCATTATGTCGTAATGTCAGTCGCATGTAGATTCTCATGGATATTTACAATGCTGCCTCAATTGAGAAGGCATATTATGTAAAAAATTTAGATATTTTGAGATCCTCCATCGACATAGGATTTATGGTCTCTACAGATAACCTAGAAATTCTTTTTAGGTGATTTGGAAAGCCCCACTCCGTGGATTGATCAATTTAAATATCTATGGCGCTTCTAAAGGAAACCTCAGACCTTTGGATTGTAGTGCTATTTTCAAAGATGTTCTTGGTCCGTGTCACAGATTCTTCTTTGGTGGTTATGGTACAGCCTCGTCTCTAGAAGTGGAATGATGGGTGTGATCATTATCATGGACTTTTCCAAGAAAAAGGTTTGAAATAATATTTTTATTGAAAGGGATTCAGCAACTATTGTTCATGATATTTGGAATGGCGTGGTGCATCATTCCTAGGCCCTTACTACCCATTGGATGAATTATCTAGCTTCCATTTAGTGATAAACTATATTTTCATTCATTCCTTTTGGGATGTGAACATGGTTGAAAAATATCTTTCTAATAAGGGTATCAACCAGGATATAACATTGCAAGATGACCTCACTATTAATTTAATCCTTCTTTATGATAATGATTGTAATAAGATTTATTTTTTAAGACTCATGCTACACTTTTTTCCCATATTTAATAAATTTCACCTTGGTCCTTCACTAAGGGACCACCTTCTTAAAAAAACCAATTTTTCAATTATATATAGAATCTATTTTTTATTTCCCCATTTTATTACACGTCTTAAAGTACTCTAACCATATTAATGAGAATTATGTTTCTACCTACATAGTTTCATCAGGATTAACACATATCTTTTTGAAGGAATTAATATGGAATGACTCATCATCATCATCTTTATGAATCACATTACATATTATTACATGGGGATACTATTCTTGAAATCTAGTCAGGTACTCTTTAGCTTTGTGATATTATTTTACACACATTACAATATATTATTGAAAATATTTTGTATTTTTATATGTGGATATATTTTCTACCATTCATATTATACATATATTCAAATATTAATTGGCTCTATTTTTTCTACTAAATATCCTATTTTATTCATTTACCACTCTTTATAATGATATATTATTCAAAAAATAATATGAATTATGTTCATAACTTATACATAACTAAGAATATCCACTAAAATTGGTACCATAATTTTGATAAGAAATTAATATATGAATTTAAATATAGTTTTTATAATATAAACCAATCCTCCTAATAGTAAATTGGTAGTGTAATTCTTTAATTGTTTTCTCCCATTAGTGGGGATGAGTTTTTCTAATGATACTTCTTTGTCAAAAATGGTCATGCCTTATAGTATTCACCTACACTGATGGAGATAATAGGTATTTTATGTGAAGAATATGTTTTATATTTTTTCATTCTCACGGGAACCATTATTTTTAATAAATTGAGAATAATCCCCATTAACATTTTCCATTGGTGAATTATTATCAAACCTTGTTCAAATCATGTTTAACTATGATATATATGGATAGTGTCTCAAATAATGTTTCTTTTTCAATGGTAAAATAATCCTCAATATATCTTATGATCTTATCTTGAACAACTACCATTATGTTATATGACTTGATCACATCAATGCTTCTCACTTATTTCAGATATACTCTTCTTTATTTGTAGAAATTTTTATTTTTTTGCTTCTTATTTTCTTTCTAGAGGAATTGTTTCTATTCCATATTCAATTCTAATTTTTTCTTCTAGTAACCAATAAATTTCTTTAATGTGTTTTACATCATCATAACAAGGGATATAAAATCCATTCTAAAAATTAGAAAACAAAATGAATCCTTTATCTATGTTATAAAATTATCCATCATCCCCATTCATTATAATGAAGTTTTATATTTATGTTTCTATATTTTTTTCTCATACACAATTTATATTTCTATTTCTTCTCATCTACCTAATCATATTTTTATTCTTAAAGATTATTTTTTGGGTAATACATTGAAATATGTCCAATATCACTAAAATCGTATCATATTTCAGAATTCATTTCATTTCATTTCCATTTTCGAGTCACCAATAATTTTTAAATGAATGTTATAATTTGGTTTAAGTATTCATTATCCCAAAATTATAAATAATAAAATATAATAGCATCTCCTTCTAAAAAATATCCTTTTATTATGAATTTAAACTCCATTTAATATTTTATATTGTTTTTGGAGGTTGGATCCTTTCTCATTTCATATTCAGTTAAAATATTTTTATGTTCATCTAATGATATATATACTCTTACCACCATGGTCAAACCTATATAATTTTATTTCCCTAGATATACCCTCGTAGTCTTTCTAAGAATAATATTTTTCATTATATGTTCACTAAATCCATGAATATTATAAATTATTTTATTCACCCGGGAAATATAGTCATATTCATTTTCATCATCATCCATTTTAGTATCATATAATTTACAGTTCAATATATGTTTCTTTAATCCAATAACCTTGATATTTCTTCTATATCTTCTTATCAACATATCCCATATTTCTTTTTCAATTTTAAGACCCATTACCGAAGTAGATATTGGGAAAAATATGATGTTTTACAAGGTACACATACTATTTACTGAAAAATAGAAAAAGAATTATTAGTTTTTGATTTATTATATTCTTTTATATTCTATATGTTTTATAAGAATATTGAATCATATCTTGGATACCATTAGGTATAGATATCCATAAAAATTTCAATCGGTCAGATCATTGAATCCTTGGTGTTTGAATCTTCTTATCCCAACATGTGGTGATAGATTCCTCTAGAAGCTCACATAAATCATTACATGGTAGAATTTGATACAATTGTGGGTATAAAATGCCTCATGGTACATATATTTGACACATAAAATTTTTAGAATAAATTATATTTCAATATTTCAATCCATCCCATTCTCTTGTAAAAATTAATGGAATATCATGAATACCCTATGGAAAATCCCTCAACAATGTGGCTGTTAACATGCAATAAAGATAAATATGTATCCCAATAGGTGTGAAAAATTAAAGAATCATCCTTGAATAATGTTCCTTTATTAGGAAATATATATATTTATTTATTTTTCAATTTCATGGACTTCCCCAAGATCATGAAGTAGGGGACTCAATTGAACTCATACCATGATCCACTCCTATTATAAAATTTATATATATGATAGAAATTGTCATACTATAAGAGTTAAAGATGTGGCTATAATAGAATTTAGTAAAAGGGTATGTTTTTTCATGATAATCAAAATGGTCTGTACTGGTTCTATTTTTCATGAAAATGGACAGATTAATGTAGGTTTTCATAAATTATTGACATATCATTGTGATTTACATAAAGAAAATTTAACCCCTTACCATGGATTTATGACTAGTTTGATCAAGATCAAGGAGAATAGTAATTTTATAAGTTGGATATGCTTTAGAAATATCATCATGTTATGTTATAGAGTGAATATATTATTGAATATATCCTTATATACAATATATATAAATTATTATTTCATAATTAATGCCTTCAGACATACTAATACAATTGAAATATTTATCTATATGATGAATATAGTCTTTAGATAACACCTTGACAAAATTTTGGTATTCATTATTAATGAAATTATTAATTATTTGATGTGTGGTAAGGAATGTATAGATACTTATATGATTTAGTAGTGAACCTTAATAGAGAATAATATGCATGCTAATTTTAAAAAGTGTGCCTTCTATATGTAACAATCCTTATTCTTGGGGCATGTTATAATTAGTAAGGGAGTTAATTTAACACATCAAAGTAAATAGTTATTGAATAATGGTCCATAACCACTAGTTTCATAGAGATCTACAGATAACATATATTAGATGCTTAATAAAAATGATTTGGTAAAAATTTTAATTATTTAGTTTCCCACAAAATAAGTTAATATATAAATGTATAAACTATTATTCAATAATAGAATGCGAGGAAATATTTTTGGAACTCATGAATAAAATAATACCTATGTAAATACTAACACTACCCAAAAGAGGAGATTAGTTTGTAGTATAAAATAATTATTAAATGAAAGTATTTGGTTGGATACTGATGAAGAATACAATTGGGATAGCTTATGCCTTGTGATAATTGAACATCCATGAGAAAAATATCTTTCTCATGATCTTCAGGAGGCCACAATGATATATTCATGGATGATTTGGTGGAACTTCCTCTATGGTGTGATGTGTGACGTATATATATATATATCAGAAAAGTATAATGTATATAATCACATTGAAAAATACCTACATCCATAATAAATGTTATTATTTGTGATCAAGGACTATGATTTTGTTACTTATTATCATCCTAGAAAGCAGAATAATGTAAATGATGCTCTTAAGTGAATAGAACCCATTATACTATCCATGTTTTTGATTTAGAAAAACCATAGATTGACTAATATAAAATAAATTTATATTAAAATCATAGAAATTGGAAATAAATACTACATTACCCAAACTATTTCCCATTCACATACCACATAGAACCTCAGGGAGGAACGAAGGAACTATATATACCTTTAGAATAAGGTGTTATAATCAATGTATGGAATATATTAGGCATTTAACATCGATAATGATGATTTTCATCTATTTGAACAAGGGTTTGTGCGCCTCTATTTATTTGGGAAAATAAAGATCTGATGGATAACATACATAAATCATATATGATCATGTATTTGTATTATTTTAAAATTTAAAAAATAATCTAAATAATTATTTATCGGATTGGTTAAAATATTTAATGAAGAATTAGAATGAGATTATGAGAGTTAGAATTAATCAAAAGGATTTTTTAAGACGGGGACTATTTTTTGGAATATAGATGTTGTGTTTTATTGACATTAAAAGGATAATGGGTATGTTTTGGGAGTTTTAGAGACATTAGCTATGGTATACTATTTGGTGTGCACAGTTTAGTGGAAACGAGGAAAAACCATGTTTCATAGATGGTTTTGTATTCATTTTGAATAAATAATTGCATATTTGGATGGATAATGAATTATTTGTGGTAAAATTTTTTTGAAAAATGGAAAACCTTGTAATGTGTGTGGGGGGGGAGGTCTAGGACATATAGCATGGTTTTCACACAAATTTAAAAAACAATGAACATTTTTTAAGATGGTATCCAGTGGGATGGTCCACAGTTATCGCATCGTATGAAAATTATATGGCCAAACTATATGAGGGGTTTTTGTGTTTGATAGTGGGAGGTGTAATATTTTTCAAATTATGTGAGCTAACTATGTGAGGCCTAGTTTGTTTGAAAATAGGTGGCAGATGGTTAATGAACATTTTGGAAATTGGTACACCTACTCATACCTTCATTATAGTGGGGATTTCATCAAAACTTCCATTTGTTTTTTTTTTGTGCTAATTAACAATATTTTTCCCTTATTTTATGTGCATGAACCAGGGGACTACCAACACATTTCCTCCTCCCCCAACCCCATGATATGGGGTTTCATAATGAAAATTAGTTTTCATTTTGGTTAGTTATACTCCTTATATAGCTTAAATTCCCTTTATCCATCATATTTTATTATTTTTAGAGATCATTAGTATATGACTTTTTGATTGTTCCACGAAATCATGAAGGAATCATCCATCTATCAAGGAGATTTTTGTTGGATTATTTTAAGAATATCTCAAAATGAATTGGCAGGGTTTTTGTGGTGTTTCATTAGTTAATTTGATTGTAGTGATTTTCTTAGGTTTTTATAATTTAATTAATTAAATTTGATTTAGTAATTGTTTCTCCATTTACTGAATTTTCAAAGAATGGGGTCAGGATTGCATTATGGAGCTCTCGTAGTAGATTTTGTGGAGTTCTGATATGTTTTTATTGCCCATTTATTTTTTATATTTATCCTAATTTGGGGGTGTTCTAAATAAATAATTATTATTTTAATTAATTAATAGTTGTTTCTTAGCATGGGGTTGGATAATTTGTCGTCGAGATGATCTAATTTGAAAAGTAGTGAGTTTGGATGAGGCTTATACAAGAATGGTAATGGATTTAGGGATTATTAAATATTTTTGGAAGGATTTGATGTTGAGGTAGTTGTTCTATGAGATTTACACATAGTCTTATTAATTTTTTTATTTTTGTATGGGGTATAATAAATAATGGCTATATATCTTTTTATTACTTCTATGGGTTTAGTATTTTGTTTTGAGCTTCCAAATGATATCTTAGTCCTTCCATGGATTCTATCATATTTTTTATTTATTATAATATTGAAACTATAAACACCCTTAGGGTGAACCATATCATAGGAAAGGGTAAAGTAAGAATGTTTTAGGCTTAACCTAGTTGAGTTTAATGGTTGAATTGTTTAAATGGTTATAGTTCACTTAGTAGTATATTTGGATAATTGTTTTATGAACTATTGGAATGATTAATTAAAAAAATTTTTTGGAATAGTTTTTTAAAATTTCAATGGGACCTTTGAAATTTTATTATTAATATTTTTTGGGTGTTGACTCAGTTTTGGGTGTTAATGGGAGAAAACTATGTTTAGATGTGGTTAGTGTTTTAAAATGAGGTGTTGACAGAAAATTGGATTATGAAATGGGGTTTTTAAATGGATTTAAAAATTTCACATGAAATTAATGTGTGTTTTCCCTTGGGCCTAATTCATTATAAATGGATTTAAAATCATAATTTGAAATGGCTATGTGGTTCACCATTGGTGAGATTTCATGGTAACTAATTTAGTAGTTATTATGGAAACAACGACATTAACCATTCCATGGTGGTAATTGATCATTATTGAATTGGTATATAGAAATGATTTTTAACGGATTTATTTGAGTGATTAAATTTCTTTGTAATGTTAGTTATTTGAATAATAACTTTTCTAGTATTGATTAATGATTTTAGGTTCTTTGATAATATCCAATTTCTTGTGGTTATTGTATTAGACTATAATTCCAGACACTATGGTTTTGATACTTGACTATTCCATATAAAGCATGGGATTGATGTTGGAATAATGTTGTAGACACTATATCATTTACATTCCAGACTTAATCCCTATGCACGATGGTATACCATACAGATATGGATCAGATAATGAAGCAATAAATTTGTTGTTTTAGTTTATATACTAATGATTCAAGTACTATTTTTTAAATTTATGAATATATTTTGGACTAATTCATTAGAAATTATTATCTGATTTCACGATGAGATTTTGGAGAGAGGAATCATGAATTATTGAAATAATGTATGTTTCTAGATATCAGACATGTGATCCTGAATCTATGTTTTAGAGAACCAAAAAATGTTTTGCACTTTCATGATTCATATATTGATGAAATGTCCCTTTTTTTAATTATTTTCTATTTCACACTAAATTTCATGACCCTAAATACCTACTATATTCCATGAATGGTTTGTTATATCATGGGCCTATTTATGAGATAAAATTAAAGAGTTACTAGATAGAATGTTGTTCCTTTTGGATTGGTGTTTCCTTTTTTACTAATTATTTACAACACTATTTTTCTACATATTTTTTTATCTCAATGGTATTTTATTTAGATTTCATTTTTTGTGGCCTACTATGCGGTACTCAAACCTTCCCTGTTATACCACTACACAGGGGTACCAGAGTATCTTTTTAGTGATTATTGTATAGAATGATTATAGATGATTCTTATATTGAGTTTTTCATGATCATGTAGGATAACTAAGATGGTATTATGTAATGGGATATTGGGTGTAGCTCTTATCTTAGAGAAGTTGTGGGGCCCATTTTAAGGTATTTTTATTTTATTTATTTTTCCCATAATTATCCCATTGGGAGGTCAATTTTATTGATTTTATTGTTAGTCTATTTACCACTTTTCATTTTGTTAAAAAATTATTATATATTACATTATTTCTTTATTCCATTAACTATGATGTTTATAATATTAGGATATTTATTTTTTGTTGTGCATACTATGGTGGAGCTATAGAATCCTCACAGTTTCACCTTAAACCCCCACTTCATGCTGATAACCTCTAGAGTGTGAGGATATGTACATGAGGCCATGTTGTAAGAAAACTCATGGTAGTGATCAAATGTAATCTTGACAGGGACATCACAATGTTGTATCAGAGTGTTTTAATTCTATTGTTATTTTTCTATTTTTTGATTTAGTAGACTGGGGATATAGTAATCTGTCTGATCTTGTGATGGATATCATCTTGTGCATCCCAAACACATATTATGGTTAGAATTTTTTATTACCATGAGAAAATGTATAATATTTTATTCATCAAACAACGCTCATTTTGTTTGTATTTTTTGATTATGATGTAATTTTATCTATTGGTCTATTTTCAATATGTCTATTATTTGGGTTTTCATCTTGGAATGTGAGGTAAATAAGCATATAATTTATCATTTAAGGCATGTAATACCCACATGTTATAGATAGTGGAGTTTTTTATTTTATGGATTTCCCATTAACATTTAGTTTTTTTAGATTTACTATGAGACACCCAATAATGAGGAAAAAAACACAGCCTTAATAAAATGATGGTGATGTGACTCAGGTGGGTTAGTGTGGTATAATTATAAAAATATTAAAATAGTTTGCATGTTTTTTTAGTGTTATATCCATGGTATGGATTTATATGAAGTGTTATGATGTGAAAATTCTTAGAGAGGACATGTTATTGGTTTTTTCTAGTAGGTTCGATGTGTTATGTGTTTTCAATTTGATACCCAAAAGATAGTTGTTTTAATATGTTGGTTTTATATGTTGATTCTATGTGAGTATGTTTGATTCCCATGATTTATATCATTCTGTGATTTGGTTTGTACCAAGTTGGTTCAACCTTATAACTAAACTTTCTACATGACTAGTAGAGATAATTGTCAGATTCTAGTGACATTCTCGATGTGGACCTTGTTTTGTAATATGGTTCCTAATTGATATTTAGGGTGATAAATGAGTGTCTTAAGTCAATTTTTCAATGAATTTTCATGGATGTGGATTATATTTTTTCATTAGATTTTTTTGAATGGTTTGAAATGGGTGGTACATTAAATGGGATGAGGTAGTTTTGATGCCTTTAAAAATTAAAAAGAAACACATGTGTGTAGATTTTGATCCTTTTGGTTTATCCTATAGGGTGAGAATTTTTGGGTACACAGTAAGTGTAGCAGAAGTGCAAGAGGGTTGAACCGAATAATTATAAGCATAACTGGGAGAACAAGATGTGATATAGGTTAGGTAGTTCCTGAGGGTAGGAATGGTTTGGTGTCTGGACCATTTAGCTAAATATTTTTCATTAGGAATCTAGGGAGAACATAGATGAACATAGTGAAAATTTTGGATTAGGGTGTTTTCACTTGTTTTTCGGAGGCACTGAGGGTCATTTTCAGGGGTTGAGACTAGCATGAATAAGGATCATAGAAAATAGATGGTGCGTCTGAGTTTAGTTTTTAAGAGATGTGAATCACTATAGATGGCTATATGTTTTGTGTTTAGTTCCCAAAATATCTTTTAATGGTTAATCATAAACAGAATCTTAAGGAAACATGCACTTGCAAGAAATTTGTTATTTGTATTATGTATTGAATGTCATGGGATCGTACACCCAAGGCTCTCGAGTGGAATATGAGGCCTTGATTAGAATGAGAGAATATATGAGTGTGGTGAAACACTTATAGTTAGGGATGCCTATTCCACTTTAGTTTTAATGATATATACCTACACATAAATATAATATCGTACATGGATGAGTTGGGGTGATATTCATTGACAATATTTTATTGTATTATTAACTGGAGATGGTTATCCAAAATATATTTACATAATCATGTGTATGAAGATATGGAAATAACTATATTCTAATCCATATAATGATATTTTTTGGTATTTATTTACGATCTCCGTGGAGGTGTCCTTCATGAAAAATTCATCGGGAAGACATACGGTTGGATGTGCACTTCCACACATCTATGAGTGTCCCCTTGTATTAGATTTTATATCAGAAGATGTTTTGGGTACTATGTTAGAAATCTAGGAATGGGTAATATTTGACATTTCTTTGTCCCTTTAGTAATGTATAGGTAGATGTGTCTAATTTAGGGGTTATAAGTTGTTACAACATGTTCTATTTTGATGGGAGTTTCTTAATAGAGGAGGATTCAACATGAATCCTATAGTTGGGAGATTTGTGTGGTGCTATAGCAGGTGTAACTACTATGATAAATGACTCACAATAATGTAGATCTAATCATGGATAAATTTTTTCCACACTATAATGAGAGTGTGGAAATTTTTAAGGAATGGTTCGATTTTTTACGGAAATGCTATAGTAAATAAATTGTGGTGGTTGAATGATTGGTGTATTGGAATTTTACATGAGGTGGTTTAGTAGAGTAATATGAGATTCTTTTGTCTAAGGTGTCTTTGTGGTGTGGGGAGACATAATGATGGATTAGGTTCAGTGGAGGATTTTGTTGTGGAATCTTAGCGGTTGTAGGGCACATACCCATGTGAACATGTTGGAGTGACTATTAGTTAAATCTCGGAGAGGATGTATCATGACTAGGTGAGATGAAAATTGTCGGTAGTTTGAGATAATTGTTTTTTGGGTTAGTAGTATGATGATTTTCTAACTAGGGTTTCTATGTGAAATATGTGTATAAGATAAAAATCAATTATGGAATGTCATTTTGGGAATGATAGGTTCATTTTAGTTTTTTATTAGAGATTTTGTGAATAATTTTTAATGTTCTTTTTTCATGCACGGATGAAGGGTATGTGTATGATTAATTTGGCTTAGATGACGAGTTTAGGTGTCTATTATGATTGGACTCCCAATTTGGGTGGAGAATTGTATATTGGGAACCATGCTAACCACATTGTAAGATTTTGATTTCAAGGTTCTTTTGGATTTCTTGTCATGTTTGATGCGTCAGGCATTATGTGTTTGGATTATGAGTTTGATCATATTGTGGGGAGAACCACTGGTCTGATGAGTGACCAGTCGATGAAAATTATACTGGTAAATGTGGATGGGATCAGATAAGATCCATCATGGTGTTTTCTATTTTATAATGGGAATTTGATCCGGTTTTATCCTATTGAGTGCCATCAAAAGGGGGTCTACCCTTGGTTGTCCAGGTTCATGGAAGAAGAAGGATGGAATTTGAAATAAATGGACACCATCATTGTTTGGGTGGTGTGGTTAGATGACCATCGAGGATTATTGGGGAAAATAAATATCATGGTAAGTAGTATATATTAAATTGTGCCCATTTGAGTTGAAAATTTTAGATGGAATTTCAATTTTCATTTACATGGTGGGTTTAATTTCATAATGAAGCACTGGAATGATATTCTAAGAGATGGATTTACTCAAAATGATTTTCTAGATGATGAATGAGGAAAGGATGGTATATTATTTGTTTTATGAGAATCGGTGATTTTGGGTTATGTTTTTGGAGTAATGGATGCTTCAAAACATGGTTCATGCTTTTGTCTTCACTATTTTAGTGAAACATAGTTACACATTGATACTCATAGGTTTGTAGTTCATTATTAATGGAGAATGGTTTAGTATCATTTTCAGAGCATGGTTCACTATAAAAAGTATGAGATAATGGGGAAATGATGAAAATCAATGTATGGAATGGGAAATTATGATATTTGTCACACATTTTCCTAAAATCCAAGCTCTGTTTCTATATAGGGATCCAATAAGGTGTTCTATGACCAAATAATGGTTTGAATACCATATAGACAAACTAGTTAATTGGTGTTAGTGTTTGATAGTGGGAGATAAAAAATATCAATCTTAGTGACCTATCCATTTTAGGAATGGGGTCTTGTGTAGTAGCGGGTTTCTTGTTGGCACATAATTTTGCTAGAAAGAATCAAAACTAGTTGGTTCTTATAACTACATTAAAATGGGGGGTTGCCAAAATTCCCCTAGTTATTTAGAATACTCCACCAAAGTTTTCTCCCATTTTATTAGCAAGAACTAGGGGACCATTATCCCACCTCTGTAAACCAATCGGGTTGGGGTTTGTTTATGGATATTATTTAGTGATTCGGTGATCTCATCTTCTACAGTGTCTTTATTTAATATTCTATTTCTATACATATTATTCATGGAGTTATTCCATTTATTTTTTATTTATGATTCCACCATGTAATGGGGTAATAAATTGTTTATGAAGTGGATTTTGTCTTATTGACTAATAGAACCATGAGATGATTTTTGCTTGTGATTTCCTAGAATTTCACTAAGGCATGTGATTGTAGTGAATTTTCTTATGTTTTCCCTACTAAATAATATTTTGTTATTATTGTAATGGTATAAACACTTATTTATTTAAAAATTTATGGTTCAAGAGTCTATTGTGGACATCTTATTTACATTACATGGAGTTTAAACAAGAGTTTCATTCCTGGTGAGTTTTTACAAGTTCATGAAAAATTAGATTTTTGTTAATTAGTTAATAGTATATTTTCAATTAATTAATGATTTTTTAATATAATAATGTTATAGACTATGTGGTCAAGATGAAATTTTTAGGATGTAGAGGAGTTAAGATAGAGATTAATGGTTCTTTTAGAAGGTTTCTAGACTTTTGAATCTTTTTTATAATCATCATTGTTGAGGTAGGTGGTCTAAGAGAATTACCTATAGTATAATATAAATATTTACATCAATATGGGGAATAATCCTAAAATCCCTTGTGTGGTGTGTTTTCCTCCTTGAATTAATTAAGTTCTTTAGGCTTCAAATTGATACCTTAATTCTCGAGTATATTCATTTGGATCAATTGGTATTTTTATGACCGAACATATGGTCGCCTGTGCGGTGAGCCATTTTATTTAATTGGGTAAACTGAGTGTGTTAAGAGAATAACCTAGTAATGATTGTTTGTTAACATGATTCAATTTTTAAGGGACACTCTGGGACTTGGGGATACCTATTTTATGTCTTTCCATAGGATTAATTGAAAAAAAATATTGTTCCATTCTTCTTGAAATTCCTATAAAGAATTTATAATGGTTTTGCAATATGTTTTTTTAGTATATGACCTAGTTTTTTGGGTCAAATAGAGACAACTCTGTTACAGGTGTTTTTTATATTTTTAAATGAGTTGTTAACAATAAAGTGGTTTATAAATATGGGTATGAAAATAGATTTGAAATGTTGATTTGATATGGGTTCTTGGTTTCCCTTAGGTGGCATGATTTATAAAAGGATTTAAAATTTTTATTTTAAATTGGTAGTGGTTTCCATTGGTTGAGATTACAAGAAAATATTTTAAATATTTTTTTTGAAAGCAAGGATTTAACATTTTCTTGGACATAAATAAAAATTTGGGACTTGGTAAGTGGAAATAATTTAAAAAGGATTTATGGGTGAGTTTTTGAATTCTATATAAGGTGAATATGTTTATGATAAATATTTTGAGTAATTATGAATGATTTAGGTGGAAAACTGATTCTCAGAGTATAAATTTTTTTATTTCAGTTCGATTCTCCTGGAACTATAGGTTTAGGTTCCAGAATAATGCTCCATGAATTATAGACTAGACTATGTACTAATACTACATGAAATATGGGTTTTGTATTGGCCTAATTGTCTATAAACTATGGTTTTGGCATTCTAGAATAAGGCTCTAGTAATGCTGGATTACCAATCAAATAGATTATGTAGCTCTGCATCAATGTTTTTTCCAGACAATTGTGCCAGGTACTATTTATAAAATACATGTGTATTTAGTGGGATTATTCTATATGAAAGATTGTTTTATTGTAATATTTTAAATTATAATGTGCCTCAGAGGTCTTTTTTTACCATTTATATAGCTGTACAGTTGATCTGGAATCCCACAACAATGTTTTGGAGAACCGGAATGGTGTTTTAGGAATTCAAGAGTCAGATAATGGTTGAAAAGTCTTTTTTTATTTAGAGTATTATTAAAAATATGTTTCATAACATTTATGGTTGGAATACATCAATGCATGTTTGGTTGGATTAGGTGCCCCATTGAGATCCAATTATTATGGGTTACTAGATAGAATTATTCTACTTTGGATGTGCAATTCTTTTCTGTATTATTTATTTTTTCCACTATTTATCTACATATGTTTTTTCTCTTACTAGTATTTAATTTTGAAAATAATTTTGTGTAGAATACTATGTTGTACTAACAACATTTGAAATCCTCCACTGTACATTGGATCCTTATCATCTCTATTGTTTTTATTTGAGATATATTTTTGGACCGAGGCCCATGGTGTGTTTATCATGATCATTTATGATAGCTCGTATGATATTACATTAAAGGGGAAATGGGTATATGGAAAAACTCATGGATATCATAAAACCATTTTTATAAATATTTATATTATTCTTTATTTTTTTTAACCATCCCATATGTGAGTTATATTTATAGATTTAATGCCAAAAATGGATTTTACTGTGTTTCATTTTATTAATACAGGCTTATATTTTAGTTTATTTATTCTTTAATTGTACTCTAATGTGTAAGATATTTTGTTATTTATTTTTCATTTTTAACTTAGATGTGTGGGGGTTAATTTTCATAATAATTACACCATATACACACCACTTATTTTTAGAAATCACTAGCATATGATGAAGCATTATTGAGGTTCTCTCGTGAACCGAATCTAGGAACTGTATCATTGGAATCAGGTCTAGCATTTTACATCTCATGAATTTTTATATACTTTATAGACATATCCTGATATATAGACACATTGGAAAAAACATTTGGCATGACATAGTGGAGAAGGATATTGATTAATATTCCTCAAATTTCTTAGACAATTAAAATGTTAATGCAGAATGACAAATGTCCAAAGAAATGATTCCACCATTTAGATTACCCACATTGAAATGGGATAACATCACTATTGATATTGTATTTATTCGTATAAATAAATCTATGTAAAATAAATTTGATATGGTTTGTGGTGGATCAACTCAAAAATAATTACCACTTCATCAGTATTAAGGAAAATATCCCAATTTACCATTATACTAGAATATTTGTAATGAAAGGGGTGAGGATAAATGGGTCACCACTATAAATCATATATATTTGTGATTTTTGGGTTAACTCTAAATTCTGTAGATTCATCCAACATTCAATGAATACTAAATTTAAATTAAATTCATCCTTCACCTCAAAAGTTATTGGAAATTTTAGTGGACTATTGCCGCACTTATGGATATGTGGATATATTTATCAATGGAATATGATGGTGGATTAGATCAACATCTACCAATGTTTGAGTTCAAATACACAAAAAATAGCTACTATTATTTATTCAGATAGATCTATATAAACATGTATATGGTATGTGATGTAGAACAACAATGCGACATGACAAATTTAGTGAATGAAAACTTTTTAGCCTGATCTTGTGAAATTTATGGGAGAAAAAGTTTAACACATTTAGAATCAATAGATGTGTAACATTGATAATCATTGAAGAAAAATAGAGAGTATGGTTAGAGATATTATTTGCTTTGAATATAACCATATAATAATCCTTTGGAAGGAAATGAAAAATTATCCCTAGTAAAATTGGCCCATTTGGGATCGTTGGAAGCATATGATTAGTGGATTATTAAATGGACCTTCTGAAAAATAAAGATCATGTTCATTTTCTATTGCTTGTATATCTTCATGATATATAAGTGATTAATCCATTACATATTCTGAATGTCTAATTGGTATAATAGGTGCATGACCCCTATTAAAATGAAAACCCAATGAGTATCATATATCATGGAGAAAATTTTCTACACAACATGAAATTTGAGTGGGTGGAGAATGTAATATCCCAAAATTTTATAAATACAAAAATATGTAACTGAATAAAATATTCATTTCTAAATATGGTATATGATAAAAGTTGAACACCCTCACAAAATAATTATATATTTTCAGAAATGATAAAATTTTGTTTCCACAATAAATAAATCTATATGAACTCCAAATATTATAATTCATTATTAAACATAAAATAAAATAAATTTATATGATTAGGAAAATATGGATCGTTTTGATCCCTAAGAAGTATCACAGCGATGAAGAACATATTAAAAATTACAAAACATTTATAATACAATTGATGTTTTAGAAAATAAAAGTATACAACAAAGAGAGGACTTGATATGATTATTGAATGATAGAATAAATAGGTATTTATTGGATTTAATATGATATTTCTAGTAGTTATGTCACCAATTTAATATAAGGCTACCCATGAGGAATGGTAATATGGCCATTAGAATAGTAACATGACTATTAAGAATAGTAATTTGACTAGTGGAAATGAAATTATAGTATTAAATTAGTTTAGTTTCATGTATATAATTATTTTATAAACGTATTACATTAATTAATTTCCTAGTTCCTTAAAATAAATTTAAAAAGTAATGAAAGTTCCAGGGTATTGTATAAAAGGATATTTTAATTGAAACTATAATTATATAATTAAATTAAAATTAGACATGAAAAATTATTATTCTTTCAAAATGAAAATTATATGTTAGATAATCCTATTGAAATAAACTATGATTTATTTTTCTATGTATTTTTTGAAAATAAATCCATTTTAAATTGAGTGGGGAAAGTAATATTTTTACATAAAATCTTAATTTTAATTACTTTATCTAAGAGTTAATAAATACATGATAAAATTAATTTCTTATTTTAGAACCAACTTTTTTTAATAATATTAATGATACATTATAAAACTAGAAACAGAAATTAAATCCACAAAAAATTATACAAACTCCAATGTTATATAGTATTCTGGTAGAATATTTTTTTTAATTTATCTGAGTCCATTTTTTATATATGATTGAAATTTGTTTCTGAAATATTGAAAACCATTGAATGATTCTATTTCATTTCAAAATGTCTTAAAATTTCTTGAATAACACTATTATAATTTTACCAATAAAAATATATTTTAATCAATATTTTTTTCTAAAAAATACCCCTCTCCTCAAGTATAATTACAACCTGAACATCCCTTTGGAAACCCAATTCACTTTCACTTACAAAAGAAAAATATCTATAAAAATTACTTTTTGTAATTGCCTTATAATTCATAGGTATTTTCAAAAGTCACTCATATCAATGAATTCAAGTATTTTTGTGTTTTAAAAAATAATCAACTCTATAATTAGGGTAAGGTGTCATCAACTATTTTTCAAATTTTTCTTTCAAATTAATTGTTTTCCAAATTCCACTTCATTCAAAAAACATTAATTTTTTTAATTATTATGTTAAGATTAAATTAATTATGTTAAACTACAAAAACGATCATATTTATAACAATTATCTTATCATACATATCATTCATCTTCGTGAGAAAATGTCCCCTTAATGGTTAGTTAACCACCTATAAAGACATTGCCAACTCTCTCCTCATAACCACCATTATCAAAGTTAGTTTTAATTATATAAAATACATAATTTTATAATTTTATGTATTATATGATTCTGAAATTATTATCTTTTATAAGTATTCTCTATCAATAATAATGATATCAGAACAAAATTTGATAATTTAATGAAAATGTGACATCAAAACAATTAATGTTTAGAAAAATAGTATAATAAAGGAAAATAAAATAATAATAATTGATCAACAATTATTCAAATGAATAAAATTAATTTTTTATTTCATTTTTTAAACCAAATAAATTAATTATAAAATTGGGGTAAATAAGAAGAAACACAAAAAGATTAAATGTAATTGTTCTTTAAAAACTTACTATTTATTGTTGGGTTATCTCACCATTCAAATTATTTTTAGAATTTATATTCCATTAATGTTCTAAATAATTTTATTCAATTATATTTCTCTTTTATTTATTGCTATATAAATTTTAATACATTTTGAAAATTATTTATAATCCAATTTCATTGATTTTATAAGGGACACTAATTTCCATGGCATTGCATCGAATCCTCTGGAGTTGTTTCTACGACACTAAATATTAGTTTTCTTTTCTCTGAAAATATGATATCTCATAATAATTTTTGAATCTAAAATATATTTAATAATATATGATTTATGGATTCGTAAAGAGATCCATTCATATTAATGGGTATATTTCATGGCTTCAATTTATATATATATTTTTTCCATGTGTAATGCTTGATTGTGTGAATCTTCTCTTATGATGGTTGTCCCTAGAATAAGATATCCCTCAATAAAATTGGTAATGATTTATATCTCATGAGATTATGTGTATTGTTATTGAGAATGATTTCATAATTAATCAGAAATATGATGTTACGATTTATATACATATTTTATTCACAAAAATGAGGATACATTTATTCTCAACCATGTGGGGAATTTTACCACTATTTTATGATGTTTCATTATAATTAATTTGAAACATTCCATAACATTTTGAAAATGAACCCCCATTTTTTATATTGATCATTTTCATATGATATATGAGGATGAATTTTCTCACAAATGTTTTAGTTTGTTTAATGTCTCACATTATTTACCTTTTATTCCTCTCACTACTAGGATTCTATCTCACACCATTCATTGATGTATATCCTTAAGTGATTACTTGTATTAAGGATATAAGGATATGTTTAAAAGGAATATTATGGAGGAATGGAATAATATTTATGTTTAATTATGTACAAGTGATGTATGAACATAATTTTTCAATGGTAGTAAACCATTATAATCATAGATTTTGTTACTATTATGTTTTATATCTAAAAAGGATGAAATATTAATGAATGAAAAACATGGGTTTTTGTAATCAAATACGTGTCATCATGTAAAGTTTAAATTTATTTAAAGAAGCACATAATATGTACAAGTTTTAGAGAAGGGCTTACTGCTTTTAGAGATGGTTATACCACCCAAAATGGATTCTTAACCCTCTACAACAATTATTTATGTGATAGAGTCCAATGTTTTCTCAACTACATATATTTTTCACTAATAGATTTAATTACTCTCATAGAAAAGATCTGATAAAGAATGACCTTTATATCTCGTTGTTCGTGGCCACATTAGATGTTTTTATTCCACCATGAACAGTTGGATGAACTTTTCTAAAGGTATACTCCCACATGTTCATTAGTAGTGGTGTTGGTATTGATACTCCTTCCATATCTTGAGGGTTTAGAACTTTATTTGCTTCATGACTACTTGTGTACACGTTATATAATTTTTTCCTTAAATTGTGTTAAGATTCATCTCTAACTCTCTCTTAGACTCACTAGAGTGTTGAGATATCATAATTCTTTCATAGTGCATGGGATTTCTCAATTTTTCTCACTCCCAAATCATCTTATTTCCTCTAAATATTTATAATCTCAAATAATAAGTTCGTATGATTATTATTGTTCTTTATCAAATTATTGGGACACAATTATCTTAAAATTGTAGAGGGATGTCCTCATTTAAACAGATTGAATATTTTCCTAATTTATTCCATGTTTGAATTCCTATTCAAATCTCTCATTACTTCTCATTAAATTTTTTTAACATTTTTATCTACTGATTTTCCTTGGATTAACTTATTTAATGAAATTTTATATATATATGTGCTTCACATCATACATAATTTTTTTGTAGACCTTATGTTTTTTTGGTCTTTGGATATTTTCTTGTATTTTTTCATTTATATTTATATTATTAATTTTCCCAAATTGTAAATGACTTATTCTTAGAAGAATGACTTACCCTCATGTGATTTCCTAATATATAGAAAAAACAAAAAGTCATACAATTATTTCAATGTATTATAGTCAAAACACTAATGTATATATATAAAAACATGTAATAAGAATATAATTATGGTCATCTAATCAAATACTTTCATCTAAACAAAATTCCATTTTTATCATTATATAGACAATTTTTCAATGAATCACTATTATGGGAAAACCCTTATGACTAATACTTATAATTTAGACTTTTTTTTAATATTTTTGGTTTACTCCAAAAAAATATTCAATTGACATAATATAATTTACATTCAAACCCCATCTATAAAATGATAAAAAACTGGATCAACTATATAAAGTACCAATCGAATGCATGATACAATCTAAATAACTACGAAAAATTACCAATGTAATGATATGGTCATATGAATGACCCAACCCTTATCTTAGTTTTGGAATTCTTGATATTCATAACATTAATCTAAAGCCTCATCAAATAATATTCATCATTTTTCAATAAAATCAATGAAACTTCTAACTTGTTTTTGATATTTAAACATCCTTTGATAATAATATTCACAAATTCATAAAAATGAGAACTGTAATATTCAAATAAAAGTATTCAAATTTCATGATTCTAAACTATGTTACTAATGTGGATACACCAATTATCCTCTACCATTTTCTAATAGTAGTAACATACTCAACTAATATATGTCGATAAAATATCAATCTAGACATCCCATTCTATCTCAGGAGTCAACATCAATCCAAAAAGATTTATCATCTCTATCACCAAACAAATATTTAAATATTAAAAATATGTTCTACTAAACCATTTGGGAACATAAATATCTATGATATATTTTTTGTATCATATTTTATATAGGGAATGATAAATGACAACAATATTAATTAGGAATCATTTAATATAGATTAAAAAATTTCCCTTGTAAAGAATAAGATTTATCAATATAATATATTTAAAATTACACTGTATTTGTTTTGTAAAATTTTATTGATGTTTTTTTGATAAGTTTTAAAAATAATGGTATATGTTTAACACTCATAAATAAGTCAATATTTAATCATAAAAAATTAGTTATGTTAAGTAAATATATTAAAAAATGACGTTATATAAAACAAAACTAAAGAAGATGTTTAAAAATGCACCTATTCATAGAACTAGAAAATTAAACCTCATATAATATTCATCAAAGAGATATATATTTAATGTATTCTTATTCCACTAAAATAGTGATAAATATTATCAAAGTCATGGGAATTTATAACAATATTTTCATTATTAGAAAATGCTCACACTCAACAATACCGGTACGATACACTTCTATAAGAACTATATTATTTCAATCACACTTCTATATCTACTAATCATAATATTACATAATACATCATTACAATAATTTTATAAGTGTTTGATTTATCTGTTTGGAATCAAATATAAATGATTTATTTCACCCAAAAATCTACCTGATACAACATCAGAGAAATTCCACCGGACATAGTTCGTAATAACTTTATCATAATTAGTAATTCCAAACATGATTGAAGTGAAGATATTTAGAAAAAGGTGTTATGATATTAAAATACCCATGAACATGTATATTTCTACCCGATGAAGTGGAATAAAATTATATCAAACATAATATATAAGTGTATTATTATATGTAATATGTAAATATTATATTAGACACATGATAATAAAAATTAACTAATTACAATGATGTTTTACATGATATAAAATGAATATACTTGATATATAAATTTCATTTGATACTGTAAAACAAATATTATTTTGAGGATTTTAAAAATATATTGATGATTCACAAACTATTCAACACAAAATAAAATATTATATTCATATTATACTTCTATTTATCCATTATAACAAAATCATTATCCAAATATGGATATATTAAGGAAATATATTAGAACTGAGTATATTTAATGATAAACTCAATTATAAATATTAGTTATATTTATCTTTTGAATATTAGAATAACTATAATTTCATAAAATTTAAAATTAATGCATTTGGCCATGAAATCTAATTCTAATAATATTAGAATTGCTCCTATTTTATTTTTCTGCTACTTTAAAAAAAATTAATGACTAAAAACGTTTCGTAAAAAAAGTAATAATATACTTCTCTTAAATAGAATTATTTTTAAAAAAACTAGTATACGTTTATTTATTTTAAATCCATTTCATAGATGAAAAATTAAAAATACATCTACTGAATTTATTTAAGTCAGTGGATATATAAATAACTATTTTAGTAAGAAGAAAAAAATAAAATAGACATATTTAGTAATGATGTGAGACAAGATTAGTATAACTTGACACAAATGAAATATAAAATATTTAAAATAGAAAACATATTTTTCAAAATGAATGGAAAAATATATTATGTAGATTTAAAGGAAAACCCCAAAATCATGATATAGACTATATTAATTTTTATTAAAGATTGATATATAATATTATAGAATCTCAAAAATAATTTTATGATCTAAATCAATGAAAGTTTTCTCTCAATGATGTTATAATCTCATAGAGGTGCCCAAGGACCCTAACATACTGATATATACATTCATACTAAGAATTTATTGTCTTATTAATAATTAATTTTTTACAATGATTGTGGGTTCAAAAGTTAGTAGGCAATTGTATTGAAATCAATTGGTGAAGATCATACCTCAACAATTATTAAAGGCTTCTTGTTTGTATAATTTCTCATATGTTTCTCAGTTTTTTATTTTTATGGTCATTAGTTAATAAATATTAATATATATTTCAATATCAATTTTTATTATTGTTTAATCCATCCTATAGTGTTGATGAAAATTGAATTTGAGACACAATTTAATCCACTTAGAAGGAAATGGAAACTTCATGATATCATGAAATTGTTTTTGTCGCATTGTTAAGTCCTTGTAATTTTTAATCATGAATAATTTTTAGTTAAAAATGGAAAAATATCCTCCCACTATTATATTTTAGGTCAATTTTAAAAGCCTCCTATTAAATTTTCAAAATATCACAATTTTAAATTTTATTGGAAACTCATTAATTTGTTATCTCTATTTGAATGACCATGCACAAATGGTGAAGCACAGTACCCATTATATTATTTATATTGATTATTATCATTAAAATACATGGTCTGGTTCTTTAAGGAATGATATATTCTATTGAGTATCGTGATAAAAAATATATTATATATTAATCGAAACATTTCAATTTTTTTTCTATAGTGAATATAAATTTGAACAAGGCAATCTGAATATTTATTTTAAATTCAATATGTATTGAAAAAACCATTCATTGGATTTATGAATGAATAAATTAAATCATATCATATTATAAATATATATGATTGAATATGGATGATGATTAAAACATTATCATCAAGTCTTATATTTAAACATCAAGCACGTTTTGTTACTGATGTAGTTGTGAACACTGAAAGGAAGTGGAATTTTACTTTTGAATCTTTCCAAATGGATCTATATAAATTAATTTAACTAATGTAATACTACCAAATATTTTTTAATACCATCATTCCATGTCATAAAATAATTGAGGTAATCTTCTATAAAAATGGATAATGATATTTGTATCATAGAGATTATTAATCATTAATTTTATTATCCAATTTTTATTTTCATGTTTGTGCGTCCTCAAAATTAAGATTGAATTTTTTATGGGGAAATAATTATTCTAGAACTAATCACACATATTTTATGGATAGATATTAAGAAAATATGAAATATATTTTTATAAAAATTAAGAGTGTAATAAAAATTCATAAAGTATGCGGAATTTGAGAATTATGTTATGTAGACAATAAAAACGAGGCAATTAAAATGACATGATAACAAGAAAAATAATCTGATTATAGAACAATATTCATTTCTAAATTATTTTATGTTTATATAAAATTTATCTTTATTATTTGTTGCAACATGAATATAAATGGTTCAAGAATGAGTAGTTATAGAATAATTTTATATTACTATTTTATGAGATAGTTCTAATAAGGATGCATTTATTCTATTTGATAAGACATAATAATTATTTATGGATTATTAAAAAATCTTTTGTATTTAACTAATGATTTATCCATGTCAAATCTAATAAATATTCAAGGTGTTTTGTATTTTCCAAATTTTGATAAGGTATTTATGGATTATAAGCCCATATTTGATTCCATAGAATGATATGGGAACCCTTATATACCTTTTGATGTCCAGAATAAATATATATTTATTGTTGAAAAATAAAATAATGTAATATTTCATAGAGTTTTTAATAAACTCATTTCTATGAAGAATAATAATTAGAAGGAGAATGATATTTTATAGGACAATTATTCAATAAAAAATTTCTATATTCAAACACTCTAAATGTATGTAAAACATTTCAGTAGTGTGATTTTTTTCATATACCATAGGGATTATGACTGTGTAATGAATGATTATATATAATTCTAACAGTTCCTTGTTCCCTGTGTTATTTTATTTACATTGGTTGGAACCTCCTTATAAGGTTTCTTTAAATTGTTTTAAAAATTTATTTAAAAAAATTATACATACACATGATAATATGAATTAATTTTTTTAGATACATAGATATAACTTTTCAATTTATGTATGTTAATATACTAAACAACGAATGAAAATATTATTATTGTGGGTAAAAATCATAATATCTCTTTTTTTCATGGTTAAAAATTATATTCTATGTAATATATTATGTGAAATTGAAAATATTATAAGATGAATTTATGTAGAAAGAGTCCAATGTAGATCCATTTTTAATATTAGTTCAAATCGATTGAAATTAAATTATAATTCTTAATGGGATATCATCCACTGCCGAATGTGTGAAAAAACTCATATTGAGTAGTAAAGTAGTTAAAAAAATATTTTTTATATTACTTGTATATGGATGACTGTGGAAGAAAAGATGAAGATATATTATACTGTATCATCTTTCTCTAACATAAACCCATAGATGAAATGTTTCATTTTAAATAAATGTTTTAAAAAGATTTAAATAAATTTTATTATATTATTCAACCCCCTCCCAACCGACAAAAATGGAATAGGTAATTCCATAGTCACCTCAATCAGTATTTGGTAGTTGATGAAAAGTTGTTTGATATACTCTTCAATTTTTTAAAAAAATAATCAATTTCTTAATTTACGTAAAATAATAAAACAAGTTAACAATGAAATCCCTAAATTATGAAAAATGAAATAAAATAAATAATTTCCCATCGTAATCTAATGAGTGAAATTCAATGTTCATGTTGAAGTGAATTTTTCAGTATGTGGTGTTGAGTAGTTTTATAATATTATTGTGGAATATAAAGAGTTTATGAATAACATATTATTTTAAAAAATAAGGAAAAAATTCAACTTCTAAAAGAAAATTTCATGATCTTACATCATATTTCCACAAAGCTAGGAACTTGATCTAGCACACAGCATACTTGAGGCACCTCATATATCACTCCATAGTGGAAACTAGTGCAATGGAATCGATGGAAATATTTTTTAAAGATTGTTCCCTGATAAGTATTTATAAAAAAGATACCTAATTATTCAATAATTCTAGTATGAGGTATGTAGAAGTTGGGCCTCCATCCCCACATATAATAATTAATGAAATTTAGTTAGGATAAAACATTAAATAATCACAATACAAATATGAATGAATAGAATAAATAAAGAAAACAAAATAAAACTCAAAATAATTTTATGGGAACATCATAAAAGTTACAACAACATAATACCAAATAATGAAATGGATGATACATATAATAAACAGATAAAAATAAATCTCAACATAATCTCTATATGACCTTCAACTTCACCGACCATCTATAATACTAACCTGATCTAAGAGAGATCCTAGACATGAACATGAACATGTAAATAAATAGGAGACATCCAACACTAAGTGGTGTAATTGGTGGTGAGAGAGAAAAAAAATAGTATGAATGGACTATAGAATCCATAAATATTCATTCTAAAAAATAACCCATAAATTCTTCATTGGAATTACACTATTGACTTTATATATTCTATTATTTTATAAAAACTCATTTCATTATAAAATCCACATTAAATACCAATTTAATAAATTATTTGAGGGTCATTACTTTATAAAAACCATCGATGAAACCATAACCGAAATGAAAAATTATTAAATAACTGAAAGAAACAGTTAACATTTATATAAAAATAAAATAATAACTAAATAGTGGAAATATAAATTATGGTATGTCACAATAGAATTAAAAAAGTAAGAGTAAAGCATGATATATAACTAATGTTCCTATAAATAGTTTGGATTACATAATACATAATCATGGGAAATTTATAAACATCTCATGAGAATACTCTAACTGTAATTGGTCTAGGGAATTCTATTTTCCAGTCAATGTGTTCCAAAGTCTCCAACCAAAAAGATTCCCTCAACTAGCTCATCTATGGCACCCTGAAAGAGACATTCCATACCTAAATGTGTAGAGATTTTCTCACCCTATATATATAGTAACATCCATAATCACTTTGACAAATTTCTTAGGCCCCATGATTCTTGTAATAATGGTGGTTGAGGTATAATTTATTTTTAACATATCTACCATGGATAATCAAAAACCAATCATGAAAACTCAATCCACCTCCCTACACTCATCCATGTAAAACAACCATTTATTAAAAAAAATAGTATAGAAACATAACAAGATAAAAAATGATTCCATAGGGGGTGGTCACTTTTCAAAAAATCATATTCATGGTACAAACTAGTACTTAAAATATCACAACAGTGAAAAATTTCAAATAAAATAATTATTTCATTTAACGTCATTTAAAAATCCAATGGACGCACTAGAATAATTTGTCAATATACAAAACAGGTCTCTACACCAGAATTAAAAAACAAACATTTAAAACATTCATAATAACTTATTTTGGAAATAAGTGTTCAATTTTGGAGCCTAAGTATAATAAAAAATTATTATACTAAATTTAACTATATATGATTATAGACTTCTATATGTACAAATAATTGTGTCAGTAAATATAAATAAATATCATATTCATATATAAAAACATTCATAATGTATAAAAATGATTAATTAAGTGGAAATTTTCATATCATTTTTCAAAATATAATAATTCCTGAGTAAAACCATCCAAAAAATCACAAATTTCATTAAACCAAACAACCCATATAACATAACTTATTAATGGTAAATCATCATTTGAAACTCCACGATCCATTAAAAATAGTTTTCTAAATCATTTTATAAGACACACAATTGAAATACAATTTTTAAAGGATATAGAATCATCAAACTCTTGGATATCCCATTTAAAAAAAACATTAGCCTATAATCATTTAAAAACAATTTATTAAGTTTGAAATAAATGGGAATTTTATTGAAATCAATTAAAAATGATCGACAATCTAATTATGTGATATGGACCATAAAAGATTATAAATAACAATGAAAAGGGATTCACAATTTCAAAAATCTATAGAATATTTAATGAAAAATTCAAAATGAATCAATGACAAACCCAAAAATCACAATCTATAATAAAATTGTAACAAATTACCTATCAATTTACATATATCATGGGTAAAGGTAAAATAATGATTTAGAAAACATTTAATAGAGAATAAATGAATAAAGATAAATTAAATCATGAGTGATTTCTTTAAAAACAAGTGGGTGGGACTTAAAACTTGAGGAATGGAAAAGGAGTGGTGGATTGAATACTCCTCTATGCATATTTATAATTTTAGGAGAGAAGGGAGTTGAATTTATTTTAAATTTAATGTGTAGACTAAAAAATTTACTTTAAAAAATTTTATGTTTCCCAATGATTCAACAATGTATACCAACCCATGCATAAATGGTGTTCAACTCATTGGACCCACTGAGACACCCAAAGTGTTAGGAAAAATAGGTTTGGAAATAATATTCTAACTATGAAAATTTTTTCCTTTAAAACCTATATTACACAACACAATTTCTACATGGTTTTCACTAACAGTTTCATCGAATCATGTTTAATTCTCTAAATTCCAAATACTGAACATTTTCACTTGAAATTTACGACAAACATAAGGAGAAATTAATCATATAATAAATAAATAAGTATATAGTTTTTGTGGTGATAATTTTCTTCACCATAAAAATTCTACCCCCATAAATTCACATATATTCCAAAAACATATTAATAAGGATTCTCATCGCAAAATAAAGAAAATATAATTTATTTAATTTCGTATCAATAAAAAACATAGTGGTTCGACCCTATAATTAATGAATATGATCTTTAAAAACAAAAACCAAGAATTTAATAATAAACATAAAATTTGTGACATATAATGTGTCTATGCGCCATTTAAGAATCCCACTACCATAGTGGCTGAAAAAAATAATCATTTGAATGAAAAAATACATATCATGAAAAAAATACTCCAACCAAATGAATTCAAATTTATTAGTCAACTAAAACCCAATACATATTTTATAGAAGACATATATCTCTCCCAAAAATCAAAGGATATGAATTTATCAAAAACAAAATAAAAAAATAATAATAATGATTGAAATGGGAAGAATATAGGAAGGGATGGAAAATGGATCTAATGGTAACTTCAAAAGATCAGACATAATATAAATTATGAATTTTTAGTCCATAAGTAATTCCTATTATTCTATTAGGATACTAAAATTTGGAATTTATTGAACATTCCCAATTGAACATTATGATGGAATGTCATTGGATCACTCGAGTATGATGTCATGGAATACCCAAACAAACTACCCATGATTCACCCAATGAACACTTCCTCTCAAAAAAGATTAAAAGAATAAACAGACTCCTCCAAAAAAAATCCACTAGTTTCAACTACACACCAAATATGGAACATTCATTAGAAAAATATGAAACTAATATTTATCCCATCATGGTTCTCCCATAAGAATCCAACTCAGCTAGGATAGTCCCATCCTTTATTTCTTTAACCAAGATCACCTTAAATGAATTAACTCAATAATTGGGAACTATATGGATACCCTTATATATGATATGTACCCTCACTAAATCACTAGACACCATCACTATGGAAATGAAATCAGATAATTGATTTATTTAACATAAACCATTACTGCATGTTAGCCATATTAAATACTGATAATATACCATATATACTTCATCTTCTTATTTTAGGATTATTTTCTTTATATGAGGTAATAAACAATTAATTTTTTTTGAAAAGAACATGTTTTTTATATTAAAGAGTAACCAATTGGTTTTGGAGGACCATGTGTAATATTAAGAAGATCAAGATGAGTCTAGGTGTTGGAGTGTTGTGATTATATTTCCACTGGTTAGCTACTAGTAATCCACCATCTATCCATTGGGAATCATATAGGTTGGAAATCCAAAGGAATCCCAGAAATTTCACTAGTAATACCCATTATCCAACCATTCAGATCGAATTTGATTTCAAATAAAAATGTGAAAAATGGAATTTTACCCATTTATCCATTATTCAATTATTACTAGATTTTCACCACTAGTTTATGTTGTAGTACGACATATTATGGTGGAATCTTCTCCATAGAATTATTTAAAGGAAATCTTTTATCACACATCAGATTTTTCTTATTTATATCACATTGGATAGCATGTGTTAATTCTATCACACCATTACCTTCAAATATAACATTTTCCATTTATCAGAATATATTCCACCATTTTTAACATAAAATTAAATTTTTTTTTGTATTTTTTGTGATTTTTCTTTTAATGATATTATAGACTATAGTATACGATACTAAATAGTGATTTGAAATTTTTTTCCATAATATAGGAGGTATTGCGAATTTCATCCTTAGTCTCTCAATGGTATTGTGATATTGACTTCTGAAGTCATTTAAAGCCTCTAGACACTTAAACTAAAAATTATCCATTTATTTATAATAACATATTATCATTTTTGAATGAACCATGTATTTATTAATGAAATATGGGTTGGGTGAAATCATTTTCGTTCTTGTTATGTTGTGGTTTTTACGACATTCCATGATTCGGGGTGAATTATATGGGTAGTAAAGGCCTTCCATTTAAATATTAATTTTATGAATTTGGGATTCATAAGATATAAATTTGGACCCATATATGTGATTGAGATTTAATTATAAATTATAAATTTGAAATTAATCAAATTAATAAAACATTTATGTTTTGTGGTGTTTATTAATTGAATTTTGGATTAATGATAATGATGGATTTCATGAAACTGGATATTAGTATGGATTTTAAGGGTGGAATACCTTAGATTCTGCATGAATAATATTTTTATGGAGTACAATGGATGATCCAGGTATTCTAGTAGGTTATGTAACTCCTAGTGAAAGAAATTTTGTTATACCCATATTCATTACTATGATTTCCTTAGGGCAGATCCCCTTTAGATTCAGTTACGTCAATTGTAGTCTGAGAACATGGATCAGTGACATTGGTTGTGAATAATACGATTATTGGTTTCTTATGGAATGTCATTTTTTATTTTCAATGGTTTATATTGGTTTCAAATTCCATGTTTGTGATCCATGGATTCTAATAAAATTGCACCTCTAACTATGAAGGGTTTTCCCTAGGGTCCAGACCTGAATATTGGATTTTCTTCTAAACTAGTTGAAAAAAAGATTCAATTAACACAACTGGATTCCATTGACTTGTATGATCCTTGTTTCATGAGTAATGCAGCATGGAACATGATTAAGTATTGAAAAACACTCCATGTTCAAAGACAGACATAGGCCCAAGCATGTGGGGTTGTTTGAGGATTCTTCTTTAAGACTCATGGTATGAAATATAACCTTTTTTTTATTTTAGTAGTTTAACATTTAAATATTCAGGTCACATATATATTGAAAACCTTTACCCATAACATGTATTTCTACTTTTTTTCATAATTCATTTGCGGTGGCCAACTAAATTTAACTTACAAACTATTTAAGCCAATTTTTTGAAACCAAGTAAGGAAAAATGGATGCGTGCTGGGAAAATAGAGGGCACCCTACATCTGATGATGAATGGAATTCCTATTATTCAATTTTTCATCTATGAATTGGCTAAGATATATATACTTAGGGTTTTTTTATCTATTTTATTTCCCTTTTGTTACATTCTGGTCTTCATGTATTCAATTTGAATTTTATGTATGTTTTCTTGAGCAGTATATGACATGAGAATTTTATTACACCAATTTTGACATAGTTTGACGGAATATATTTATTTTATAAATATGTTATTTTATTAATTTTTCCATTATTTAGAATTATTTCGTACTCAGATAAGTGGTTATTTCCCCCTCACTGTATCACATTTGGTACACAGTCGTTATCAGTAGAAACTACCAAACCAAGAGGCATGATTTAGGCCATATGGTGCATCGTCAACACGAACTGGATTTGTAGCTCTTGAGTTGGGGCCTCGAAAATGGAATCATGTCAAATTTTTATTTAATTTATTATTTGGTCCATCTAGATAAGAGAGATGATTTGATGGTGATTAGTAACAATCATCTGAATGGGAGTAGCTTACCCACATATAGCGGGATATCTATATCATGAGGGATGGGACTGATTTTTGTTCTTTGAGATTTTATTATTGATCTACATTTCCCTCTATTAATTTATTTTATTTATGAGGTTATATATTAGGGGATTTTAACTATTGGTTCTATATTGAAAAAAAATTCTATACATGCATCGTATTTGATGCATAAATATTTTCATAACATTTCAATGATTGATTATATGTATGCCTCGATTGTTTTTAGGTCATGCCTTATTATAACAAGGCGTTTTCATTTAAAATGTAATAATTAACCAATATTATTTTTTCATATATAGATTAACAATGTATTTATATATAACTATTTTTTTATGACTAACAACTAAAAAGTGTAGTAGATTGGAATTTCAAATTAGAGGATATTCAATGGCTTGAAAACTACATGTAAAATAGTGTTTCCATTATAACATGTGTCTGAAACATCATGTACCCACACAAAGGTCATGAGATTTAAAAAAAATATTAAACTGATTAGAAAATGATATGAATTTAAAAGAGAATGGTATATGAAATGTTTTTAATGAAAATTATGTGTTCTGTTAAATAAATGTATTTTAAACAATCTAAATTTTTTTACATCATAAACAGTGAATGGAATCTTATATAACAATATTAGGCTAAATAAGGTGTCTTTGAGTGTATTAATTAACCATGGGGGTTTTATTTTCTCTAGGGATAATGCATGGGATGTAATATTAAGATACCATGGTTATTTATTCTTTCCCTATAAGAAATAACTATAACTCTCATTGTAATAAATTATGAGTCATCCCTTTATCATTTTCAATTAATGCCACTTAATTTAATATTAATTTACTACCAATGGGAACTGGTGAGCATGTTGTAATATGTAGAGGCATGGGACACTTATGATATAGGTTTAAGGAATGAAGTCTCGACAATGTGAGAGTTTCCTTAATTAATAAAGTCTATCGAGGATAATGTACCTTGAGTTTCTAAGAATTTTTATGATTTGCATCTTGGATTTTTAGGTGAAGCATCCACATATGTTCTCTGGGAAAGGGTTCCATAGATGGATGAGACCTTTCTTTAGTGTATTATCATGATTATTGATAATAGATAGACACCCACTTAGAAGAGGGTTATTCTTTAAACATATATGATCGAATCCTAGGAGAGGAAATAGTGGGGCATTTGTTGTTATGTCGAATTATAAATTGGTATAGTCTAAAAACATGGAAATATGAGATTCATATGTCTCCTATTCCCCAAAACCGTATAGTAAAAGTAGGATAGAGTGTTTATACACTTGTAATATGGGAGTTTATTTTTTTATAGCAATAATCTCAGTTCATTTAGTTGAAAACACACACATTGTCTATTGATAGCGATGATTCAGCCTAGATATGATCCATCTGGGATGGTATTTTGTGGAAGATAAATCCATAGGTGAATTTTTCAATTTTACCATGAGTTGCATGATGTTAAAGAAATGCATGTTTCTGATAGAAATATTTGAGAGGATTGTGGTATAAAGAGATAACATAAGTTTGTAGAGGATTATTTGATCGCGAGGAGGTTAGATTTGATGGGTCTATGTAGAGAATTAGGGGTAAGATTTTTCATGGAGGCATCATGATCATATGTCATCAGGGTAGGTAACAAAAAATTTCATTATAATAGAATATATATTTGGCATCATTCTAGTGGGAATATGGGAAAGCATATTAGGTTATGTAGAATGTCATAGGAACATAATGATATATCCACTAGGATTTGTCTATGATTCGGTTCAAGATATGTTACTCCATGGATGAAATGTGGTTGGAATTTAACTATTCAAGATATGATACTACTTGCATGAATGTTAATAAATATAGTACTAACACTATAGATTTTTTACCTAAAAAGAAAACATTTAATTCATAAATACATTATAAATAGCCCTTAAAATAATTCATTAAAAATACATATTTTATGAAACCATTGTTAATTAAATATACAAAAATGACCATTATAAAACATAAAGAAACACTAACTAAGAAATTATAAGGATAATGATATGTCACAATTCAATCAAAAATTTAAGACCACTAAAAGACACCACACTGAAGAGTCATTAAAATATAAAATAAAGAATATATAACGTTGATAAATTATTAAACATGTCATGAAGAGACACCTAACATACCCAATTTGGAACCAAATTAAGGAATATACATGCATTCACAAGACTATAAAAAATTATGTTCCCCCAAAAAACCTCATTAGTAGATCTACCCATTGGAATTTCCTTACCGTATTTGGTCTAGTCCCTATCATCATGAATATATATATGCATCCCCCATCACTCAATAAATCATATATGAACCCATGATAATGATAATAATGGTATATTAGGTAGAATTGAAATCAAATATATCATCTAACGATCAACATATGCAAAAAATTGCCATTTCAGTCTCCGATATACACTAAAAAATATTAAACAATCATTTTTTAATAAATAACAATATCTCATCAAAACCAATGGAACGGGACATATGTAAAGGGAGTTCAATTTTCACCAAAAGAGAAGAATGGTAATGACTATGAAAAAAATAGGACACTGGTAACATATTTCTAAGAAAAAATTTCTTTCTACAAATTACACATCTACATCAGATGTAAGAATCAAATCCATTTGTCAATGTACCAAATAAGGATCAAAAAGATTTTTTCAGAAACATTAATTTTGAAATTATTTTAGAAATTGATTTTAAAATCAAAGTAAAAATATAGTTCATAAGTGTTAAATAAAGTCACCATAGAAAATTTATGTATATGAACAAAAATATCTAAATTTATACAAAGGTGTATATATATATATAGAAGATTTAAATAAAACCATTCATAAGGGATAATGAGGAATTTATATTAAGTTTCAATTAAATTTTTTTATTAAAATTATATGAATTCTCTAAACGGAGTTTAAAAACACATGTATCAATTCAACCATAAAGACAATGTTATATAAATTATTAATGATAAAATATTATTTTAACACAAATGATATTTTAAAAAGGATTATTCATCAATTCACCGAATGAAAAACTCATATATTTGTTTCTATAATTACTTTTAATCATTAAACATATTATATTACTCATTTACATCAAAATAATTATCCCATGAGGATTCAAAAACTATTTTATACCTTACAAATTAATATTTTAATAAAATATTTTTTTAATGGCTCAATGATCTAGAAATATTTTTTATAGAGGAAAATGATATAAAATTAAACATAAAATTTGTGTAAATGAAACAAAAATTATGAATATAGATAATACACGGCCAAACTAATCAACAAAACACCATAACATCACATGACAATACACATTAATAAATATCAAATAGTTGGGTTTAACCAATATTGAACTAATGGATGGGATGAAACTAGAAAATGTGTGAAATGTTATAAAAATGATGAACATAGTTTAAATTAAGAGAAAATCCTGGAAAAACTAATGGAAAGGACATAAAATCAGAGATAAAGTAAATGGGGGTGTATATGGGAATCCCATTCATGTATTCTAGTCGAGATAATAGATGGTAGGGTTGAATGGTTTTTCAAATATGGTTGGGCTGAATTAGAAATACCGTTCTATGAGAAATTATTTAGTCACAGTTTTTGGCTATATAATTTAACAAATCGGGTCCCAAATAGGTGTCCCCTACTATAAGAACATATAGACATGAACAATTTTTCTAAATTGTTTCTAAAATCATATTTGAACTATGAAAAATGTTTTTTCAATGTTTTTATACATCTAATAAATTGTCACAATGTATTCAGCAATCAAATTTAATAACCATAGACCCTTCCCTAAATTACAATCATTAATGTTTTTCATGGAAAATAAACTCAAAACTAATGAGGAAAATAATAAACTGAAAAATAAATATAGAAAAAATAATTAGAGTGTGATAAAAAATAAATTCATACATATTTTATTTTTTTTATATATGGTAAATTTATAATACACCAAACTAGAATAAGATATATTATTAATGTCTCATAAAATTATGAAAATAATAAATGGATTGAATGATTTCATAAAGGTTCAATGAACCTTATGGCTTCCAAATTGGAGAAAATCCATTTATATTTAATAAGATAAGAACGAATCTAATTTTTTATGGTATAAGTGAATTAGTATGGGGATTTTTTATTTGAGGTTCCAAAATCCAAAAAAATCAATTGACAAATACAAAATTAAAAATAAATAAATTTAGATTAATGATACCTATATTAAAATTTCATACATTTATTTAATGAAAAAAAAACATTAGGTGATGAAGATAACATTAAAAAATTTTACATTGTTCACAGTTTCCTAATTTTTCTTTCTTAATAATTTTATGATTCTGATACAAAATGTTTTAATAAAAATATGTATTTCTAAATTTATTTTGTTTATTCTCAGTTGTACTGTGGTGTATACCGCCTTTTGAACTAGTGTTTATATAAAAAAAATATAATTGCAATGATTAAAATTATTCAAAGAGAAAAATATTTTAAACTTAAATTATATGTTAAAAAATTATTTATTTAAAAAATAAAAATAATTACTAATAGATACAGAAATGGTAATAATTTTATAATAGATTAAATTGTTATACCTATAAAAAATTATATTATAATCCAACTAATTTTGTTGAAAATATATCACTACACATACGAAAAAATATAGTGATGAAGTAATGAAATTGAATAATATATATGGTCCTATGAAGGAAGAAATATTTTAATAAAATATCTCATTAAAGAATAAAATCATAACACTATAAAATAATAGTTGGTTCGTAAATATTATTTTATATTTGAATTTTATGTTCGGAATGCACATATTAAAAAATTATTATGATATATATTATATTATTTAAATGGTGGTTGATAATAAAATTTTCCAAAAAAATGACACCATTGAGATATCAATTATATAACTAAAAAATATATCCATCAATCTTAACAAGTAACAAAGATGTGGTAAATGTTTATATTTCATATTCACTAAATATTTGAAAAACATTATCTATAATCAAATATAATATTATTACTAACATTATAGTTCAATTTTTATATCAACAAAAATTTATCCAAGTATTATTCTCAAAATTAATTGTAATATAATTCTTTAAAACATACAATAAAAAATATAATATTAGTAACTTCTAATAAGTTGGATATCCAAGTTAGAAAACTAACCCTTTACTCCATTTTAAATTTTAACATAGATACCCAAAAAATATCTATTATTCACTGTTAAAGATATATAATAATTTTATCATTGAGAAAAAATAGGTTTCAAAACCAATCTATAAATAATAAGTTATGAAAAATGATGTGTTGGTTTTGAAAAATTAATTATTTGTAAAAATAAATAAAAATGAAAAGTATTGAGGAATTACTTATTTTTAGATATTCGATATGTTGAAGGAAGAAAATAGTTTATTTTGAATTTAGGAGAAGTAGTATAATATAGAAACACAAAAGGGTTTAATATATCTATATTATAAAAAATTGAACAATGGTGTGGGACATTAACACAAATAATAGATATTATAATAAAATATCATCATTAAGAGTACATTATGATTTTATAAGTGACAAATGATAATGAAAATTGATAAAAATATTATATAAAAATATGAAAAATTCAATGTGTATATGGAACTATCACTGATGATAAAAATAGGCTAAAACATCCTTAGGGAAGAAAATAATTAATCCAATGAAGTACTGAAGGGAAATAATTGATTAGAATATTTGAAATTTAGTTTAATTTCATAAATTATATTATTCTAATTTACTTTAAAGTGATGAATATATTTATAAACACTCTTAGCTCAATAAAAACCACATAAATTTTAATATTGTTTAATAAAAATTAAATTTATCTTTTTACTATTTTCTTATAATGAATAACTCAGGGGATGCCTAAAATATTGATGGGGAAGAAGGATTGAAAATATTTTTGAAACAATTGTACTATAATGAATAAATGATTCCAATTTAATGTTAATGTATTTCAGTCTTTAGACACACATACAAAACTAGTTATTTTTAAAAAATAATAATAGGAGAATATTTCACATGTCTTGTTGATGAAATTTCTTTGTGAGTGGTATAAATAAAGGAATAAATGTAGAAAAAATTTTAGGGCATGATGGAATGTATATAATACATAAAAATATAAATATACTTCCTCATTTCTTTAAATATTCTATATTTTCTATCCATGGAATCAAATGGAATTACTAATGAATGTGGATTGGGTGATCATGAAATTAATGCAATAATATTTCCTATTGACTCCCTAGATGAGAAAGAAGTATAAAAAAACTTCTTTATACCAAAACTGAGTCATAGTGTTATCTCTTATACTCTAAATTTTCCCTTAATATGTATCATTAAATTATGTTGTTAATCTTGGGTATAAAAAATATAATTCTAATTGACAGTGTGAATCACACATAAATACAATTCTGTATAATTTAAATTAAAAAATATCATTAAATTTATATTTTGATAGGTATATCCAGAATAAATTTAGAAGTAGTGTTATTACTAATTTTCTTCTTATTTAGTGAACCAAAATTTTGAATGGGAATTATATTTCTTTTAGGGATTATGATTTCATCAAGAAACCAAATTAAATTTAGTATATTTATTATATAATTTTAATGAGAGATCAAATACTTCTTATGTATATAATATTGATTATATATTCAATGAATTATATAAATCATATTAGATAAAAAATATTGAAATGATATAATTAAATAAATATTCAGGAAAATTAAATAGGACGAAGAATAAATGTAAATAGTAACATAAACAAGAATTGTTCCTTTAAATATATAATGAGAATAATGTACAATAAAAAAATATATCATTATAGAAATAATAAATATTTCCATAAATTGACTAAAATGGATTTATTAATGAATGTAATGAATTTTATAACATGATAATAAAGATAAAAATGAGTAATGGAATAATTAAAAAGAATCCAAGATAAATAATCTACTAAAAAGATAGACAGTAATTTCTAATGTTGGGATAGAGTTTCTATGAAAATATTACAACATATGGTAATGGGGTGGAAATACCCTCTACGAGGAATAATAATTTGTTATGAATTTTAATTCGGATAATAAGTAGTAAATGGAAATATTTTTTATTATATGCACTATACCTTTTACAATAGGTACCCATGAGAATAGTACATTTATAAGGGTTATTATAATAATGTCATTGAGATGAAGGAAATGACTCATTAAAATTAATAATAAAATATGATTTTCAACTATCTATAAGGATTTCGATTATTTTGTAATTTGAATGGGTAAATTGAATATCCTACCATATAAAATGTTAATAAAGTAATAATTTTTCAATTTATATGGACTTCATGAAGTATTTCCAATATCAATTTTGTAAAATTTTTGTTATGTTCCTTTTATAAGATGTTTAGAATTTTTTTTTTAAAAAATGTAATAATTTTTTAAGAATATCATGACTCACAAACTACTCAAGAATAAATATTGGAATTTTAACAAAGCTAAATATACAAAAAAAACTAAATTTAAGGTTATTAATATATTTTTGAGGATGAGTATACTAGACTAAACTTATAGAGACACTACCTTAAATGAAAATTCAAATATCACATCATATATATATTGATGTAATGAACACAATGGATTTAAAATTTTGTATTCTTTTTTAATATGTAAGGTTTTTAGTATTTCGTAGGTGATAAAAAATCTATGTATTGAATATTGATCTTTGAGAATCATTTAGATCACCTATATATAATATTATTTCCATTGTATATTCTATTGCAGTTGTATTCTTATATTAGGAAACAAAAACTATATAGAGACCAATCCATTTAATTCATTAACATTGTATAACATTTTTGGAATACTTAAAGCATTGTAAACATAGATTCCTAAAGACCCTTCTTGTCTAGTGGATTTTGAAATAAGGTAACATGAACACTATTATATAAGTGAGAAAAATTATCTTCTACAAGATTTTTCTTGGCTAGAACCATTCTCAGACACGTCAAAAATAATACATATCAACATAACCTGTCGAAGGAAACCAAACAAGATGTTATCTAAAATGACAAGTAAATGTAAAAAGGGAGATATGTAAACATAATCATGAGCATAAGAGTATGAGAAGATGATCAAGAAAATATAAGATCTTATCTTGCATATCAGATATCATATACATGAATCATTGTATAATTATTGGTTGTTCATAAGATACGAATCATATGTAAATGAATAACATAATCCATCAACGAATAAAATAAGAATAAAACATGGAATTATGGAAGATAAATAAGCCTATATAATATGATTTATATAGTAGTAAAGTAATTTCTTCCAATACAATCCTAGGAGTATAGATTCACCCCTCGTACCATCATGGTAGTCATGGTTAACTCCCACTAACATCTTAGAAGAATTAATTCACTCCTCATACCATCATGGTTGTCATTGTTCACTCCCATGTCTATCTTACATGTCATGGTTCATTCGAAATGCAATATTAGTATATCTCATGATATATAAATATTTACCCAATGCATTGTAGGGGAATATAGGTCACACCCATTTAATTATTAAATCAAACATACATGTGACATATGATCATTAAAAATCATACTATAACCCATGAAATGAAATGGGTATTATAACAATGTAATAATATAATAGACTATGGGTAAAGATAGATTAAATAAAAATTTTATCATAAACATAACCCATGAAAACAAGTGGGTATCAAAAGCATATAACATATGAAAAAGATAAGAGTTTTATAAAAATCATGCCATGGAAACATAATCAATTTAAAGAATGAATATGATTGGAAACATTGAATAGTTTCCTTATAAAAGTATGTGTAAGACCAATAGATTGTATCCTTCATGGGATAATATTTTGAATGATCTTTTAAAAATATTTATAGAGGGAAATATATTTTATGTATTGAAAATTATTTTTGAAACATAAAACCTTTTGAAAAACCATTATTGTTAAAAATAGATTGTAAAACTTATAATGGAGGCATTGGAAACAATAAACGTTTTTAAAACCCTTTTTCCTTGTAAATAGTCTTCAAATAACTGTAGAATTCATTTTTAAAAACCAATTTTAAAACATGGTTTTTGAATACAATAGATTTTAGATCGTAGAGATAGATAGTCAGATTTTACATAGAAATATTATCTAAGGTATCCAATTATTTGAAATAGTATAAATACATGGGTATATCTTGAATAACTAGAGGAAAATAAAATTCATGAGTTTTCTTGAGATATAGATCCCAATATTTAATCAAATAAGCATAATTATTGTCAATATCAAAAATTTGATGAGATTTCTTCAATAAAATTGTACCACATGGTCTTTTTGGTATCAAACTCTTTATTTAAGAAATAAAATTAAATTATTCTTAAAAATAATGAATATTATTATATTTGTGATATAACATGTAATATGGAAGTATATACACCTTAATAAGAATTTACCCCCATAACAAAACATGAATCTCAAATAAGGGAAATTGAGACAAAACTATTTTTCTGATTACATAAATTTAGAGACGTAAACCTCATAAAATATAGATCATATAATGGATATATAAATAAACATAGATTTAAATATGATGAAAATTTGATACATCCTTGGTTAATACATACACCACACAAAAGGAAATAGTACAAAACATATCATGTATCTCATGGAAATAAAATTCTAGAAAAAGTCCCCATATCTTTTGTCTTGAATCCCTTAATACTCATTCAAAACATACTTATAATAAATATTAAGTTATTATAATTATTTTTAAAACCCATATTTTTCAATATGAAAGCATATATTATTTGAATATGAACTTATATTACAAACATGTTAACCAACTTATGTTAAGTATTCACTTCAGAAGAAAATTGTCTTTTCTCTTCACATGTGTCTTAATTTGTAATATCTTTAGACCTTATACATATATAACAATTAAAAAATATAATAAATGGTATAAATATAATTTATATTCTGTATATTATTATTATTATAATCATTATATTTTTGAATTTTTAAATGGAATACATTGTTCATGGAGATGTTAAGTCGTATGTACACATGAAGGATTTTTCTATTTTTATTATCATATTGAAAGAAAGAAAGGTAACAACCTATATGTATATATTAATATAATAAAATAATGGTAGAATTATAATGTTATGTATACATATAATGTCACTAAACCCATATTTAATATACTTCCTGTAGTGTGTGAATGAATCACATCGCTTTGAGTGGGCGGTTTCCAACACTACCTCAAACAAAATTATTGTATTCACACCAAATGGAAAGAAAAAAATTATTCATGGTAAAAGGAAAAAATACGCATAAATTAATGAAAAAAATAAAATAAAATATATATAAATTTAGTTTTCATCTTAATTTCTACCAAGAGAGGTAGTAAGGAATATTGAACAATAACCCTTTTGTGAGGCAGAAGTTTGTTGTACACATAAATATTATGACTGTTACCCATTAAATAGATCTGTGTGTAATTGTAGGTCAAAAAAATAGAATAAAAACATCATAGTATATAGAACATAGTGGTTTTGTTATACAAAAATTGAATAAATACAGTAGAGGGGCTAGAGAAGGAAAATAAAAGAAAGGATCTTGAAAGAAGGTGTTACCTTTTAATCGTGTAACACATTTTGGTTTGTGCCAATAGGTTTCCGTGGAAGACTTTCCCCCCAAAGGGAGGAATCCAGAAGGAAGTTAGTGATGTTGGTATGTTTATTGGGTAGAGTATTTCAAAACCTATTTTGTTTTAGGGGAGTGAATAAGAGAGATAGATTGTCACCCTTTATAGGAATGGAAAAGTACTCACTTGTTATTTTTTTTAAAAAGTTAGGTGTACCCATATGTTTACCTTAAAAGTACAAATAATCCCATCCAAACCCAATAATGGAAGGATAATGATGGAATATTTTCCACAAAATGGGGGTTTTTATAAGTTTTTAAGTCTTTTTTTCGGAAAATTAATGTATATCATTAGTTAAACTTAATTTTACTTTAATCGATTTTATTAATTTTAATTACATTCATTAATATATTTTTTTAAAATAAAGTTGAATTAATTAGAAATTAAAATTTATACTTATTCCAAATATGTAATCCAAATCCCAAAATTCTATTCACAGTAGTTCTAGAAATTAATTTAAACTTAATCTTGTTGTTGGGTTTATAAAGCGGGTTTTTAATGAAAAAATGATCAAATGTTTGCAAAGATTTTATTTCAAATTTTAACTTGAAATTTTTTATAATTCCATCATTGGATTAATTGATAAAAATATAATATAATTAATTTATGAAACAAAACTAAAATATTATTTATCCTTATAGATATTGAAGATAAAAAAATATGTTTTGAATTAAAATTTTGTATTTCTCACTATTCATCAAAAAATAATGTTTCTCAAAAAAATCCAAAAAATTATCCCTAAGATAATTTATAGATAAAAAATTCACAAATTAGGTTTAATTTAATAAATTATATTTCTAAATGTGTGTAGAATTAAATTCAATATTTTTCAAAGAAGGACATTAAAAATAGTTCATTAGAGAAAATAGTATTTTAAAATAGAAAATGACCATACCAAAAATCACATCCTTCATTATCAATATGTTTTATTTATATAAAAAATTATAAATAATATGTTAAAAGTAGTTTTTATTTTTCATGATACAAATTGTTTTGGATTTATTATAGTTATCCAAGTTAAATAGTTATAACAACAAAATGATTATTCATAGAAACATCGATGTTGGGTATAACATACACATAATTGATTTTACATGTATCATACAACAAGTACATGTTTCATGTAATGTTAACCAAGTTTTTTCCATGTAAAATGAATTTTTTAATTATACAATTATAATATATAAATGAAAATTTTATTTATTCATAGAAATGGTTCATAAAAACTCAGAGTTTTATATTTTACAAACATAAATTGAATTTTTTCCTTAAAATTAATCACAAAGGAAGAAAATGAGGATACTTATGCTTCATCGTATCCTCATATTCCCACATAGCATCTTCTAACTACTAATTTATCGAAAAAATATTTACCAAGTTAGTGGTCTTATTTCATAGTACATTCTTTGATAAGTCCATAATTTCAATCCGTTTTTCTTCATCAGATAGATCTTACAGCAGTGGTATGACATCGAAGTTTATTATATGTGATGGTTTTGGTATGTACTTCTTCAATAGAGATAAATTGAACACATCAAGGACTTGAGAGAGAATCAATGGAAGTTAGTAGAGATATGATACCATCTTAATATGATCAATAATCTCAACAAGACGGATATACCACGAGATTGGTTTCCCTTTCTTCTCAAATATCATAATATTATTCCATGATGAGATTCATAAAAACATATCTTCACCATTATAAAATATCATTTCACAATTATGGTTAAAACTGAATCATTTCAACAAACTTTGTGCTACAATTATATGCTATTTAATGGTTATTTCCTTTTTAACCATATCATTAGAAATTTTTTGAACCAGTTGATATCTATCTTCAAAATCAGCCAAAAACATTTGATATCAGCTTTCATTATCATAATAGGATTCATATGTTCCATATGAATAGTGGAGAGAAAGATATATTTTTATGAAAAATAAATAATAGGATTGTATTTATTCCAACCACCATTAAAATACAGTGAACAAGATCTCATCATATCCTCTTGGGATTGAATTATTAATTCCGAATTACTATCTATCTGAGGATGATAAGAAGTTATAAAAATTAATTTTTCATCTTGTGCTTGCTGAAGACATCTATATTACATTGGGGTAAGCCTCATATCCTAATTTAATATAACAGATTGTGTTAATCCATACAACCTTACAATTTTCATAACGAATATCTTGGAAATATGGTCTATAAAGAAGTATTTTAAAAGAGTGGTAAAGTTTAATGACTTTTTTAAGATGATCGGATACCTCCCATATAGAATTAATCATGTTTGAGAAATTGGGTAATCCAACCTGATAATCCATAGTAATGTTCTCCCATTACCATTCCAGTTTGGGTAATAGATGCAACAACCCCATTGATATTTTTTCTTTGAACATTATCTTGATAAAATACCAAGCACTGAGATACAATCTATGTGATATCTCTATTCTTTTCTCCCACTAGAAGTATTATTTCTATTACCAATTCATCTTTGTACATACAAGATGAATATAGAATGAAGAACTATAAGTTGCATCAAATATATCCTTTTTGAAATATGTTATGGAAGTAACACATACACAGTTCCAGAACCATATAATTCTATCCCGATGAGCATTAAACTCATGATCATTTCTGACATTATTTTTCATCACATCATCTTCCTGTTATGCCTCCTTAATCATCACTTGGATTTGGGGTTGAAAATTTATTTTATGATGGTTAGAATTTTTCACTTCCTTCATAATTTCTAGATCCATCCTTTCTAAATATAGAAATGTAGGATCTTTTGTGATCTTGGTTGTGGATAAGATATCATGGTCCTTCTGACTTAATGCTTCATCCACCTTTTTTTCTTTTGTAGGGTGTTAAGAAATTTAGCATTCATAATCCTTTATCAACTTCAACCAAATTATCTTGTGCATGATCAACTCCTTGTGTGTGAATATATATTTTAGGCATTTTTATTAGTATATATATCCCACATTTAACCATAAAGATAATTCCTCCATATATATAATGTAAAAATTAATACTACATACTCAAAATCATGATTTTGGTAAATTTTTCGATCAATGTTCAACTCAAGAGGAATGATTTTCTTGGGATAAATTCATTATAAAATTATGGTTTCACTTATAATTCAGCATTTAATTATTTTGGGTGAATCTTAACACCCTTAGAAAATTAATTATATATGAATGATTGAGTAGTTCTAGAATCAAATATGAAATTAGAAGCTCTAGAATTGGTGATAATTGTTCCATTCATCACGTCGTTACCACACCCCTCATCAAAAATATCAATTCCATGAAATTTCTCCCTATCCCTCTATATATGATATTGTAGAAGTTGATCAGTATCACTAAACCTTGGGGTTAGTAATTGGTTATCATAACAACAATTCTCATTACACTTGTATAAATTAATCAAGGTATGTGAATTCAATTCCAGTTTTTTCCCATTTACAACATTATTGAACTTATTTCCATAACTTCCGCAATAAAATTTCTGATATCCCTACCTTCTATAATTAAACCTTTTATTAGAACACGTATTTCAATTTATCAATGCTTCTTTATGCACTTAGAGAATAATGTGATACTCCGCTTGTTCTCATTATGGTTTATATATTTTTCTTTAAACTCCATCTTCATCTTCTTGTTAAAACCTTGAGATTGATTTGTGACTCCGACCTCTATTCCAACACTGATTTAAAAACTCACAATCTATTCGTTGCTACTGAATTATCTTATGGGAAATACACTTTGGAAACATGGATTTAATCCAGTGAATAACCAACCAAAATTACATTTGTTTTGGATTATATATCTTGATGCATACCTGCGTGTCTCATTAAATTATCCTCATAGGTTTCAATAGCATCATCATCACTTTTCATCAAAATCATGAAATATTTCTCTATCATAGTAAAAATAATCTTATAATATTACATATTGAAAAATAAATTCTTGAACACATCACATTCAATGGATTCAATATTATCTATTTTCCTTGAATTATTGATTAGTGTCCACCACTAGTATACTTATCTTTATATGAGATAGATAACTAGAATAAATTTATAATAATCTGAACATTGCATAATAGAAAACATGTTCTCATCAGTACTAGTCCATTGTTTGACAACAAGTGTATTATAAGATCCTTTCAAATAATTTGGACATGTCCTTAGAAAAGACTAAGTAGAAAGTTGTTACATCCATTTCTCATTTGGAATTCCATAACGATTCATCACTTGAGATAGTTCTGTGTCCATATTAAGATTTTTTTCATTCCATATCACATATAATTTGGTTTCTAAAGAGGAAAATAATTTCAATTTCAATAATAATTAGAATTAACGTAGTTCCATCAGGTCCCAACCATTGAATAAAACCAAATCATAGATTAAGAAACAATTATCATTATTAGTAACTTAATAATCATGAAATGTCAATTATATGATGTCTACATTATGACTTATTCCTTAATCCATGAAAATTTATGTTTATCCTAGGTTATTCATAGAAAACATATTTCATAATTTTTCATGATGGTTGGTGATTTTTTTTGAATTCCCAAATCATATCCCCTGAGAGTGTCAAACTAGGTGTTTAGTAAGGCATATTGTCATGCACTATATTACCCCAATTCAGGACAAGAATATCTTGTCAGAGTTGTTACCCCTAGGTGAATCTATACCAAATACACATCCACCTGCAGTAATATAAGAACTAATAAATTCTTTTTAAATTTATTTATAATGATTTTATATAAATAAATCATATTTTTGGTATAGGTCATATATGTTTGAAAACATTACTTTCGTAAATTTACTGATTTTTATGTCCTTCTATAAAATTTAATTAAATTAATATAGGCTCTTTTAGAAATTTAAATTGATAATCTAAATATAATTTTGGAATTCAATGTGTTAAAACTATAGTAGGGTGATTTTTTTGTTTTTTTTGAAAAACTTCATTTTGGATAAATAATAAATAATAAATAATTTTAATTCAAAATTTCATATTCATATTATTAATTATATTGTTAAATTATATTTTAATTTGGTTTTAAGGTGTAATTAGATAAATTTTACATAACATTGTCCAATGTAGTTCATTGCAACCAATTTCAAATTGAAATTCAATAAAAAACAATACAATCAAATAATCATGTTCTCTTTAAAAACCCTTTTAACGTGATAAATCTACAATATTACTTGTAAATTAATTTATGATAACTATTAGATTGAAATTTGAAAAATAGGTTCAATATTTAGAATTTAATAATTTATAATGTATTATATGGTCAAATTATTTCTTTAAAATGTATTAGTGAATGTAATTAAATTTAATTAATGTTATTAAGGTGAAACAATATTACTAAATGGTCGAACAATAATTTAAAGGGATGAATAAAATAGAAACCTACCAAAAATTGATTGGATAGAAATAATTCGACCAATACCACTCTTGTCATAAAACTGAGAAATTATAAGAGGCACATGATGTAAGGGATCACTCAAAATTGTTTTCCTTTTTAAATTTACAAGAATATCACTCCTCTATCACTATAACAGGGCACTCACACCCTAATGTATTAACTCCTCCCAATCCCTTTGGCTCAGCCAACCCATTCCCATATAACCTCTAAAATACACCCAATTCATCTAAGAAGCCTCTATTTGAGTAGAAATTCAACCAAGGAATCCCTTTAGTGCAAACCAAGAGGAGTTACCCAAATGAGATGAGTTTTAAATGTGTTTTATGAATGTCAAGACATCATGTAAGATGATTTCTAGTCTCACTTTAAATTCAATGAGGCTTATTCCCCATTAACCACCCAATTATTTTTTTTCTTTATGATATTCCCATGAATCTATTTTTTATTAATGTTCTTCAATGTATTGGAATTTACACACCCATTAAATGATCTCTCTTTTTTGGGTATTGTGTCTATAAAGTTACCAAATTGATGAGTTAATTTTGTTATGGTTTTCCATCTCTAGGACACATGTTTTGTTATGCACCTATATTTTTTATAAGGTGTATATAATATTCCATTTACAAGATACTTCCTCAATAAACTTCTTTTAATTATATTATATTCTTCATGTAATTTTATTATCTTAGGGGGATTATAATTTAATGTTAACATAGTGGTAATAGGTTATTTTTAAAATATCATGATTGATCAATACTCTTTACGATTACACTGATATTGATGAATTATTATGATACACATCTCAAGAACAATATTTAATTTTATTCTCCTACATTTATTCAATATGTATTTATATATTTGTGTCATTATTCCACTCATTCATAATTATGATATGTAAGAAAATTTTTTAATTATATCTAACCTTATTTCTATAATTGGATTTAAATCTGTATTATTCGACAAAAAATGTGTACAAATATGTTTCCAAATTTTTTTTAAAAAAATATTTCTTTAATGGCCTTTATTGAAAATGGATTTTAGGAATATTTTATGGTTTTCAATGATATTTTCATAGAAAACATTTTCAAAACAGTGTTATTTATTGAAATGAATTTTTAGAAATAGAGAGTATATTTTTTACAAGAATTTTTTTCAAAATATGTTTTCTATATATAATTAAATCCATCCAAAAATATTATACTTTATAATGGATATGATCCATGGATTCCATTATTATTTTTCTTTAAATGGTTTATGTTTAAGATGAAAAGTTGATTACGAATATCATTACCCTTCCAATTTTTATATTCTTTTAAAACCCTATTCTTTTGTTGGGTTATATTAGATGAAATGATTTTGACACAAAACACTTTTACACAGGTTTTGATATGATGTCATGTTTATGATACCCATTTCATTTCATGGGTTATTATTTGATAATCATGAAACCTATATTTTTATGGTGAAAGATACATTGATTTTTTTCATCTTGTAGCATATAAATGTATGATTTAATTATGAGATGGGTGGGACCTATATCTCCCTATTATAAATTGGGTAAGGATTTATATCTCTAAATATAATGATGGGGATTAGGCCAATGTGCATGATTAAGAATTAAAGATGGGAAAACCTGATCCACTATGAGTATATAGGGTTACCTTATCCACTATGGGAATATGTGGAAACCCAATCCAATATGGGATGGTTTTGATAAACAATCCCTTATAATTAATGGACTATGACTAAGGACGATGTTGTGTCATAATCAATAGGTGTAGTCTTTATGAAGTTCTGTGATAATTTTTTGCGATGCGCCTTATCTTTTAGGGAATGATATTACATGTTTATGTGTATACAATAATGCCATGAAATATTCCTAGAATTTTATTTAATAGTTTTGTTTACAATTATACTATATTACATGACTTATGAACTGCAAGTATTTATTCCATGACTCTTTTTTATGATATTTGATATGCCTGTTATTATCTTTAACTTATATATTTAGGTTTAAATACACATACCGTCATGATTATTATTAAATTCCCCACTTTATAACCCTTACTGGGCAATGAATATCACTGTATTTATGTTTCGTTTTGATATGTTATTTAGGTATGTATTATGTAGGATGTTTGTAAGAAGGGGTTTGAAGAACCTAGTAGGAGAAAACACATCTCTCTGACATACTAGGGTTTTTGTTTCCATGTTTCCAATGGTAATAATATAATATAGTGTTGGGGAATCTGTTTGAGTAATGTATTAATTATCCTGAAAAATTATGTAATGATAATGTAAGAAAATTGTGGGAAGTTATATTGAAACATTCGTTGGATATGCTCTGTAAATTCAAAATCTTTTTAATGAACCATAATGAGGGATTTAGATAGATAATGAAAATGAAATTAGAAGGATAAACAAAATGTATCGCAGAATAAAAATATGGTTCCATGATATAGATATCCTATAATTATTTATACTTATTATGTGGTTCCCCTATGTGGTTATTGTTACAAAAACTATGCTTTTGGTTTTAATCAATGGAATGAACCATAATGAATATGATCATTGTTGAATGTGATATATAATTTGTTGATGAGAAACTAAATGGAATGACAACTAGAAGGAAGTATATTTTGATTATTCCTATTTAGTCATAAAAATGTATGATTAATAATATGCACCTCAACCAATAATTAGAATAACCAAAGAAGTAGTGGATATAGTTCATTGAGAGTTCGAGTTGTAGAGATTGTGAAGTGAAAAAGATTTTGTTTCGTATAACTTTACAATGTGGAAATAAGTACCCAATTTTATATCTTAAAGTAAAGGGGTTATTTTTTGAGTGTGGAAAATAAGAACATAAATAATGTTATTCTAATGAAAAAAATGAAAAGTGTTGTTACTGAAATGGATGATATAAATGGTATTTATAATTTTTTTAATGGTTGGGGATGAAGCCTCGATTATTATAAAATAAAAGAAAAGTCCTCTTTCAACTGGGTAGAAGGAGACCCATTACATAGCCTAAAGTCCCTGGAGGCATTTGGCCCATTAAATGGCCTGTAGCCCCAAATTTTTGGCCAAAAACCCTTTCTGGGAATTCTACTCCTACAGTAACTACCTTCTACAGTAATGCATAGTACTCTACTGCCGCTACAATACCATTCCACAATTATAGTGACCTGCCACCACTACAGGGCCCGCCACTACTATAGAATGAATCAGAAGGTGGTATGTGTAATTTTTATACTATTGATGATGAGTATACTATAAATGTCATATAAAATTAATGGAATGTTATGAGAGTATTTTTTATGATAAACACTAGATGCATGATATAATTAAGGTTGGTGAATGTTATGATATGATCAATATTTCCTATTATATGAAACTGGTTTTATAGACTAATACAATGAAGAATAGTTAATGGTTTGGGACTGAATAGGTATAATTTACATATTTATGTATTGGAAATAAATCATTATATTATATGAATAATTATGTATATAAGTCTTTTTCATTATAATTTTTTCAAAAAGTATTTGAAAAATTATTTTGAATGATTTTGATAACCAATAAAAGAGACTTAACGCAAATGTATGATTTTTATTATTGGAAGATAACCCTTAATATTTTCTCAGTAATAAGATAATGGTGTTCATTTAAGATAAATTGGTTATTGATATTTTTAAATCATATTGAATAGTATTGAGGACACTGGAATTGTTCAATGAATTTTTGAAAAAGTTGTTCATGTTATCATTGATAGATATTACAGCATTGTTGGATTTATGTAAAATATTAAATAATATTTGGTTTTATACATTGAATGAGGAAGTCGGTATTATTTCATTATCATTTTTGGTAATTTTTTTATTACATTCTTTCAAGAATAAATATTACTGAGGTATTCAAATATTGGATATGTGGAAATCATGAGATACACTAGGATCTTTGGTGGTCAAATATTATGTTTATTTTAAAAAAAATGGACCTTGTTTATAAATAATTAATTCTAGAACGTTCATAGAATAAATATTTTTGGAATAGATGGAGTAGAATGATGGATGATTTTTTAGAAATTATAGTATTATTTCAACATATTAATATTAATATATAAATATTGGTAAACATTTTTTTTTAATAATTATATATGGAGGGAATGATTTATCATTATTTTACAGATATTAATTATCTATTTTGATAAAAAAACATCTTTTGGAGTAAGAGATGAATTGGAAATTGATCAATCAACAACCAATATATGAAGTTGTGGTTATAAAATGGAAAGAAAAAAAGTAAGTGTGACTTCTCATAGAAATTATCCAATATTAGGAAAAGGTTATTAAAGTAAAATTTTGTCTTATAATCATCATTTTTTGGATGTCAATGTCCTTTTTTACACCACTTTGGTTTATGTAATTGTGTTTATTTCCTTTATCTAGAATGTGTTCTCTATCACAACCCATCTGTATTTGGGCATTAGTATTATATTTTACGCACTTTTTTTCACTTGATTCATATGTTATATAATTTGGAAAATATTGTATTTTTCTATACAATCATTTCACAACCCTATATCCCTTTTGGAGAGGATGTTTGATTATCCCATTTTATTACTTGTTTTCCTATAATGTGATATTCAAATGTCAAACCCTTGAGTACATAGAAAATTTTCAATATACAGGTAATAAATTTATTTTAGTCTCATAGAATGTATCTATAACACCAAGAATATTTTAAAATATTTCCCTTATTAAATTATTTAAATTTCATTGATAGCATATGCTACATAAAACACTGAGGTTAAACAAACAATGAAGAATTATTATTTAATTATGATAGTTATCAGCCAGCATTGGAATGGTGGGATTGAATGAGAATAAATTAATTATGAAAATATATTTTACACATGTTTAGAAAATTAACTCACTATTTCTTAATTAATTTGAAATAAAAATGTGAACAAATTGAATATATAGGTTGTGTTATTATAAAAGACTATTTATATATATATAGTGAAATTTTATCATTAAAAATAAAATTAATCATTATTAATTAAAAATATTAATGAAATTTATATGTAATATGTTTAATTAAATATTTTTAAATTCATCCAATGTGTTTATATGTATAATATAATAATATAAATAATTTTACATATAAAAGGAAATACTTTTCTAAAGTTAGTTGTACATCAATTTAAAGGATGTTTAATTCGAAATCTAAATTCTAAAACATTTAAATATTCTATTTTAAAAAATTAAATTATTATTTTAAATTTTAATATCAAAATTTATTTGGATTGAATTTTTTTTTATATTTTTTTATCAGTATCATTTTTAGATAAATAGTAAAAATACTGAATTTAATATGAAAACAAAATTTCATTTAAAGAGTTTATAGAAAAAAATAATGTTTTTTAATTGTTATATATTATAAATAGAGAATTTTTATAACATATAATATAAATTAAGAAAGATGAATAAGTTTCACATTGAATATAGACATTATAACATTATAATATTTTAAACGTTTTCACTTTCACTACCCATTTTCTCACCCGATCAACAAGATTAATTTTAAATATATTTTAATTTGTTTTGTGTTTTGAATTTTTAAAAATGGAGTTCATATTACTGATAATAAGATTGAATTTTTTTAAATATGTCCTATTATTTTGGTAAAATATGAATACTATGTTTAGTAATTTTAATTAAAATGGATAAGGTTATGCTGAGTATTTAAGGATAAAAATAATATTCTAAATAAAATAAAATTACCCTAAAACGTGTCCTAATTTTATTGTAGGATTACGATTCTTCCTTTACCATTAACATATATGATATTTGGCTAATTTTGTCTATTTTTAAAAAATATATCCATTAAAAAAATTTACTCAAAGATAATTCAAAATTATCATAAATAGGTTTTTTAACATGACCAATGTTTTTAATATGGGGTTATATAGGGGATATGTTAGAAAATGAATAGTATTTTTCATGATTAAATATTTATCTTTATTGTGATAATTTTTTTATAAATTTTTAAAATAAATAATTAAATTAATGGAATGAACAATGATGATGTCATAATTTTTCAATTAACGGACAAGCCGAATAAATTTTATTAGAAGTATTAAAATAAATATAATTTGATACAATTAATGGAATCCACAAATTTTCATGATTAATATTAAATGTTAGTGATGAGTTAAAATAGTTTTTTCTAATATATATTTTTATTATAATATTTTTAAAATGTCATTTAATATGTTGTATCTAGATTATCTATAATGATATTTGAATATAAATAATATTGTATTGAAAAAAGTAAAATATGTAAAAATATAAAATTTAGTGAACAGATCGGTATAAGGTAAAAATGTTAATCAATGATTGAGTTATGATCCGATTGATATTTTATTGTAAATATATTAAATCTTAGTTAGTAAAAAGACATGTTGTCATAATAAGAGTTATAGTGATTAAATAAGTGTTAATTCGAATTGATAAGGGTACAAATGTGACCTAAACATGTATAAAAATTATACATTGAGAGGATCACAAACCATCTCCATAAAAACATAAAAATAAATCAATTTCAGAAATTTTTAATTGAACACAGATTAATATTAATTTAATATTTTGAGAGTATCCAAAAGTTCCCCTCAACTCAATTATAAAAGGGAACCTCCTCTCTCACTTATTCACAACACTTTGAGCCTTCTATCAAAAATGAACATATCATTTTCTCTTCCCAAAATCCACATCCATATTCTAAAGGTCCTGTTGTTCAGTAAATAACTACCCTATGTACATTATGAAAATTTATAAAAGATCTTCTTTGTAGATGAGGAAATCATACTTACTGACATTCCCAAAAATAATTCTTCTCATACATACTTTTTAGGAGTTTTTTCCATGATAAAGTTATTAATCCAGAATAATATAAATTATGGTAGTTCATTTTGATTATTGTACTATGATATTCCATTATTTATCCATCTTATAAAAAATTGACACATAATGTGTGGGAAAAAACATATAACCATCCCCACATCATGGTTTATTTTTCTTTTCACTCCCACATTACACGGAAATGTATAATGATTGACATAATTGATAAATATGGAAGAAATGAAAAGATATTTTTTCTATATAATTAACATACCATACAAGTCCATAGAATTTTAACATTAATAGGGTGATACATTTTCTCATGTGTATATATGAATTACCATGTTCACTATGAGATGTAATTCATTTTTTCCATGTTCAGTATTCAGGGATAGTTATTAAAATGTTCTAAATGATTAAACATTATATTAAAAAGGTAATTAAAATTCTGAAGATGAGGGAATTATATCCTCTTAATATGAATTGGGACTTACCCTACCAAAGATGAATAGAAAGATAAAATTGTTAACACCTACTAAGAGTGTAAAAATTAAATATTATTAAAAAAAGTTTTATAAAATGATATAGGAGGCCCTTATATGATAACATAAATATGAAAATGGTTCTATTATGAATTAATAACTTTATTTGTACCCTTATGCATGAGGTGAATGTATTTACAACCAAAAATAAATTGTAGGCATGGGTGTTTTCATCTCAGTTTTACTTCAATGATATATATGTCTTAGTAACCAGTTATTACTATGTGTGTTGTATGTGTACTACCCATTGACATATCATATGATTTTCATGTTATTTAAGGTTTTTTATAATTCCATTCCATCATGGGTCTTACGAGTCAAATGTTTCAAAAAGGTATGATACAAATTGATTTGAAAAAATATTTTTTAACATATTATTTGATATATAATGAATGATTTGGATAAGAATTAATGACTGTGGAATATATATAATACCATTGATGCACTAATATTCTCATGAGTTGAGTAATGGGAACAAGATAAATGTATTTGTACCCAAAATTATTAAACATCTTTTGAAAGGTCGTGATTGTAATAGTTCACGTGCTAGATAAATGACATCAAATAAATATGTATTAACATTATTCATAAATCAATTATTATTATATAGATAATTTAATATATGATAATATATATGCATTCATTTATTTCCCATTTTATTGATTAAATTGAATGTGTGTTATGTTACTAACATTACCATGCTAATTATTATCTTTAATGAACTATAGATTTCATTTTATATAACTCTTATCGGGCATCTGAGGTCACCCATTTAATTGATACCTCTTCCCCAAGTGATACATATAATAAATTTTAATAATTTTAAGGATGAAAATTACATTCCTTTTATATGTTTAATATTTTAACAACCAATGTTATAATGGTACCATGTATCTATCTTGTAATTCAAGATTAATAAATAATTCACTCATTTAGGATATGAATCTAGTATTTAATCCAATGTAATAAAGAATGGAATTGGTTACGAGATACAAGATTTTAGGTTTTATAGTTGGAATCATTTAAATTTTAGTATAATTAATAAGAACTAGATTTATGAAAACATGTATCAGGGAACATAACCCCACGATATAAATTTAGGATAAGTATTGAAGACCATCCTAAAGTATTTTGATTATACATTATTATATGATATAATATAATGAATTCCAATATTTATAAATGGAACATTGAAGAAGGAATGACAACTACATCAGTTAAATTAATCCAATGGGTAATAATTATTGTTTCTAGTATGGTTTTTAGCCAATATTTCAAAGAGAACTAGTCTTCCAAAATTTCTCCTCATGTGAGGAATTTGTATCATGTGATATTAATATGTTGTAATAATTACCTATGTGTAATGGATTCAAATGGATGAATGATAAAAATCGGAATTCGGGGAAAGGGATGGATAAAGGGAATAAGTCAAAGATGAATTTTCTCACATAGAATAATTTTCGAAGGAAACACTTTAGTATATGAATAAGAGGAAAAGGATTTTACTTTATGTATACAAAAAGGGCAATGAGGATCTTAATTGCGGGATAAGAAATAAATTTCCTAGTATTCAATGTTTCATCCATAAAGATATGGGTTTCTACACAAAATAATTCCCAAAGTGTCAAGGAAATATACCTCAAAATTAGACAATGGATCATGGGAAATCATACACTATTAATAAATAAAAATTGGAATGAATAATGTGATTATGCATGGATTCAAGTATTATTTCTTGTGATTATTTATTAAATTATGTACTAGTTATAAAAAATTGTGAAATATAGGGGGATTTCCATATTATTTCTTCTATATAGAATTGGAAGCATGTGAGGAATACTACAAATGAAATATAAAAGTTATTATGTTTTAAGATGATCATTTGGAATACTCATGAATTTTTGAATATAACTCTACATTTTTTCTTTATGTTGAAATAATAATGGAAATGAAAATATTACGGGATAATATTGGTGACCATGAATGTTGTAATTGATTTCATGGTTTATGTTAAATTTTCATGTTTTACTAGATTATGGGATTTATGAAAAATATCCAATAATATATGTTTTAGTTAGGTAGTATAGAATTAGAAATGCATTCAATAATACTTCATAGAAGTTAATGTTACTATTTTGTCTTAAGTGAATATGCGATGAAGCTATTCACTAGTACGGTATGTGATGACTAAGATTTAGATTTTTTTATTTGAATGATTAATGGTATCTTCATTTTGGAAATTTAGTAACCATCTTTATAACATTTTGGATCTTGATATTTTGGAATGGTCATAAGGTTAACCATTTATGAAATGGTTTATGTTTAAAATTTAAGAGGTTTAAATATTAGTTTGTTTATTAATATTGCAGTACATGTGAAAACCATATTGGTTTTATAAAATAGTTCTGACCGGTGGAATGAATTTTCACTCCATAAGGATATTATGATATATTAATAGAAATTTTTTGAGATTCATGATTTATAAATTAAATTCCTTATAAGATATTCCATTTGTGGATTAAGGTATTAAATTTCAATGGAATTTGTCACCAATTTACCAAAGACTCCATGAATTAATGATGCAATATGATATTGATAAATTAATCATTAGAGATAACTATTTCGGTTCAAACATTTCTATAAGGATTAACATGTTAAGAATATTTTTTGAGTTTTTATGAATTTTAATAATACAGTTTTAGAAAATGAAAAAACATTCTATTGGGCAATAACCTTTTGCATCTAGCATGGCTGAGGGACATGAAATCACTGCTGATGGGCTACATGGTTGTATCACATACCACTGGCCTACATGATTTCCTCATTAATATAATATAGTTTTTTTATTTATGACTCATGATAAAAATTAATAAGTTCATTTTGGGAACCCTACATAATTAAGATAAACATAACAACATGATATTTTTTCGAGGATCAAATTTTCTTGTGTCATTTGGAAGAAAATATAAGTTTTTCATAGAGTTTGTTTGAAGGGAGAATCTCTACATATCAAGTAATTATATCATCTTATGATATTACCCTATCAAGTTAATGGATTCCTCAATAATAGGAAAATGACTATATAATAAAAATGACGTTCCTTTAATTTTCTTACCCCAATATCAAAGGCATCTTAAACCCATCAAAAATTAAGGATTTTGTGATGGTAGAAAATCTGATGACCATGTGCTCTATTATTCATCGTCAAAATATGATATTTTGATATCACTTCTTGGTCGCAGATTTCACTGTAAACTTATTATATCCTATTTGAACTCATAATTTTGTGGTGAACTTCACATTTTACTTTTCCTCTTATTAAGGGGTTGTTTTACAAACCCTATTTCGATGTGGGTCTCCCACGATGGAATTTTCAAGTATCAAAATTAGTTGTTTGAAGTGAAATTTCAATTTAAAAGAACATAATTTTTTATGTTGGTTAAAATATAACACCTCATGATTTTATAGTATGAATCTTCTTAAAAAAATCTTCATTGATATTGTACATTAGAGAGAACAGTTAGCATAAAAAATAATTAAATACTAATATTATATTTTGTTAGTTATCAACATTCCATTGGAATGGTGGGAGTGGATGTGAATAAATAAATTATTAAAATATAGTTTACACAAGTTTGTAAAAATAATTTAATGCTTTCTAATTAATAAGAAATAAAAAAGGGATCCATTTAACATAAAGGATGTGTTATTATGAAAAGATATTTTTATTCCCACAATGGAATTTTATCTTAATAAATTATGTTAATCACTATTAGTGATACATATTAATGAAATTTATTATTTATATATGTGTTAATTTTTTTCAATTCATCCAATATGTTTTATAGGGATAAGAAAATAAGAAATAGAATTTTATGTATAAAAGGATATATATTTTAGAGCGAGTTTTACAATCTTTTAATGAATCATTTGTTTAAAAAAAATTCCACATATTAAAAAATTCACTTTTTAAAAAATAATATTATTTAAAATTAGATTATCAAAATTTACTCTGGTAAATTTTTTAATATTTTTCTGATATGATTATTGTTTTGATTGATGGTGAAAAATATTTAATTTTAATTAAAATTATATTTCGCTTATAAATAGTTTATAGTGATAAATAATATTTTGGATAGATTTTAATGTATAATAAGATAAATTTTATAATAGTTAATACAAATTATCTTATTAGAATCAATTTCAAATTGTATATGCAAATAAGAATATTAAAATATTTTCACTGTTTTTACTTCAATAACCAGTTTTTCACCTTGTTGTCGAGATTAATTTTAAATTAATTTTACAAAATTATGTGGTTTATATTTTTAAAAATGAAGTCCATATTCATAATAGTTTCCAAATCTATTAAGTTTGTCTTATTTATTTTTTATAATGTGTATATACACATTGGTAATTTTATTACTATATTTAAGGGTAAATTTGGTAATTAAGGGTATGAATAATATTATAAATATTCTAATATTACTATAATACTTGTTCTAATTTTATTTTATGAGTATTTTTGCATCCCTAATTGTCACAATATAGGTTTTTGGACCATTTTTTTTCCATTAGGATGAGATTATATCCTTTACCTGAATTTATTCAATGAAAGTCAAACTTGCCATACTTTTGTTTTTGACAAGTTAGAATTTTTTAATATTTGTTTATATAAAGGATATGATTTACTATATATTTTATTTTGATAAATAATTTATTTATTTAATCATGATAATTTATTTTTACTTGTTATGGATGAAATAATTGAATTGAATGATTCCACAATTATAATGCTGTAATTGTTTAATTAAAATAAATATCAGATAAATGTTATTGGAAATATTAAAATAAATATAATATTATATAATTAATGACTTCCGTGAATTTTATTTGAGAATTTTAAATTTTATTTATGATTTAAAACCATTTTTTTCAGTATATCAGGTTATTATGATATTCTTATAACGTCATGTAATGAATAATATCAATATTTACATTGATGATATTTTAAAATAAATATTTTTTTTATTAAATGATAAAAAATTAATAAAATAATTCAATATTTGTAAAATATTGGGATAAGGTTTATATTTTTCTAAATGATCCTTTTATTTGTATTTTGGTAGTTTACTGTAACAACATTATCCATTAAATTATAAAAACACATGTTGTCACAATACGAGTTAATGATATTAAATAAGGGTTATTAACAAGATATATGGGTATGAATGTTACGTGAACATATAAAAAAATTATCCGTTTAGTTGATTGAGAAAAATAAAAATATTGGATTCATGATATCTATCTTTGTATCCATTTAAATAGAAAATTTATGTAAATTAATTTAATATTTTTATAGTTTCAAAAGTGTCAGTTACCGAAATTATAAAAGGGAACCTCCTACCTCACTTATTCACCCCACATTGAGGGATATATTTTAAAAAAACCATATATATTCTATTTTATAAACATCTCTAATTATGTTCTAGAGGTACCTATATTTAATAAATATATACCATGTGTCCCTTGAGAGAAGTTATAGAGTAGCTACATCGTAGAAGACATAGTTATCCTTACTAACATTCCAAATGTTGTTTCTTCTTCTACATCCTCTTCATGAGTTATTTTGATGATAAAGTAATAAATCAAATATAATATATATATTTTGAGTTATTAATATTATTATGGTACAATAATATTCTATTATTTATCCATACAATGAAAATGAATGCACTACATGTGTGTACGTTCAACTTACCATGTCCACACTGTGGTATAATTTTTTTCATCACTACTTAACATGTTTGAGTATAATGATGGATATAATAGATATATATATCAAAATTATAACATGATATAGATTCAGTGTAATTAATATACCAACCAATTCTTTACCCTTTTACCATTAATGGAATAATAGCATCACTCATGCATACGTATGACCAGCTGTGTAAATGTTGCGATGTTGGTCATTATTCAATTTTATGATTTATAGATGATTATAAAACTATATTTAATGAATAAATATAATATTAATAACATTTATATTATTATGTATATGATATAATTATATCCTCAATACAAAAGGTATTACTTACACATTAATCCATACATAGAAAAATGAACTAGTTAACACCTGAAATAAGGGTAATAATAAAATATTACTAACAAGTAGGTGAAAAAATGACATGATAAGATTTCATATCATATACTAAATATTAAAATGGATTTTTATTAACTAATATAATTTTTTATACCACAATATATGCACTAAAAAATGTACAACCAAAATGATGTATGAGGTAAGGGTACTCTCGTATCACTTTTACATCTATGATATATATGTCTTATTCACCATTTATTTGTCGTGTTTTGTGTATGTGCATTATCCTTTCAGATATCGTATCATTATCTTGTTATTTAATATTTTGAAGAAATTCAATTCCTTCATGGGACTTAAAAATCAAATGTTTTAATGTGTTATAGAACACTTAAATTTAAAAAAAATATTTTTAAATTGATTATTTGGTATATAATTAATTCTTTGGACATTAATGAACTGGTGGGAGAATATGTATAAAAACATGATGCTTTAGTAGTCTCATGTGATTAATAATGCAACATCATATAATGGGTTTTTAAATATAATTATTAAACTACCATTTTAAATTTCTAAACAATTTTGGTTCATGTTTTAGATACTTGATATCCAATATATACAAATTTTCATTATTTAGAATTGAGTTATTATTAAACAAAGGATTTTCACTATAAAATAATCAATAGATTCATTTAATTATAATTTTATTTATTGCATATAATGTTTTTATAATTATATACCTTTCCATTTTGATTATGATCTCCAAATCAAGATATCATTCATTGAATGTTACTCTTATTAAAAATATAAGATCACCCTTTAATATTTTCCCTTTTCCATAGGTGATGAAGATGAAACATTTGAAAAAGTCAAAAGATGGTTTTTTTTTCTTTTTCTTTTGTATTATTTTTAATCTCCCATTAAATAAGGGTTCCATGTATGTATCTAGCTCCACAAGACTACAAAATTATTTGGTCCTTTAGGATTTGAATATTGTTTTTATTCCATTATAATAAAGAATGTCACCCGCTGCAGTCATTGGACTGTATTTCATTACAGATGGTATGATAGAAACATTAGTTGGATCCTTAGGAATAACATTTAGGAAAAAATATATTATGTAACTTAACCCCTTGATATAAGGTGAAGATAATTATATAATAACATGTTATTATTCTGTGATTATTTATTATGATAGGATTTATTCTTATGTTTTCACTTATTTAGAATTGGATCTAATCAGATGGAATGAAAACAAAATCAATGAACATAATTCAAAGGTTAAAAATGGCCATTTTATTCATTTGGTTAAGCCAATATTTCTAAGAGAACTAGTCTCTAAAACATTGATTTCATTTGATAAAATAGTATAATGCTATATCAAGATATGGAAACAATTATATATGTAAAATGGGTTGAAAGAGATTAATATAAAAAAGATAATGGCATAGACATGGATGGAAAAATGGAATAAGGTAACAAAGAATTTTCCCTAATATGGTAATTGTGGAAGGAAACACCTTGTTATATGCATTAGAGTAAAAGGGGATTTCCTTAAATGTGGATAAAATGGCCATGAGGGTCATGATTTCAAGATGAGAAAGTAATTCACCAATATTAAATGATTAAATTGTAAGGATATGGGGAACTATTCAAAATAATTCCTCAAGCATCGTAGAAATATACCTAAAAAGAAGTAAATAGATCATGGTCAAGATTACATTATTACAAAAAAATGAAGGGAATTGATTAATGTTATTAATATGTGATTAATAACTATGTATTTTTCATATTTTATCATTTATGTAAATGTCATAATAACCATTGAATATATATGGATTTTATTGTAGTAATTCTTCATTATGGTAATGGAATCATGTGATGCATATTACCAAAAACCAAGATAAGTAATTATGTGGTTTGTTTAAATTTTATAAAACTAATTATTTTCTGAATATTATCCTACATAAGTGTATTATGTTGATATAATAATTTTAAATATAATTTTATGGGATAGTATTGGTGACCATAAATTTGGATACAAATTCGATAGTTTATGTTATCATTATAGGGTTTTCTACATTATTGAATTTTAAGAAAATATCTAACATTATATGTTTCAATTAATGAATAATAAAGAATTCATGTTTTTAATTAACATTTATTGTAATTCATGATAATAATAGGTTTTAAAATAATACATGATGAAGTTATTCACAAGGTTGGTATATGAAAACTATGATTTATTTCATGTTTTTTGAAATATTAATGTTATGTTAATTTTATAAATTTAATAACATTATTTCCAAAGTATTGGAACATAATATTTTTTAATGATTATAAGGATAATCACTTAGGAAATTTTTTATGTTAAACATTGCATAAGGGTTTAAGTGTTAAAGTGTATATTATTATTAGAAAACTTGTTCTAAATATACTGGTTTTTGAGAAATAATTGAGAGAGAAAGAAATAATTTTAACTCTTTAGGGATATCAAAATTTATTTAAAGTAAATTTTGGTTCTTTATTAAATAACAACTAAATAATGGATATTGATTTTTAGAATTTAGGTATTACATTACAATAGATTGTCAATAATTTAACAAATAGTATAAGAAAGAATAATAAAATATGAGAATTCAAAATTAAACATATGAGATAAAGATTGAAGTTAAAACATAAGTTAAATGTTTAATATATTTAGGTTTCTTTATAATTTTTTAAGAATTATAATAATCTAATTTATGAAAAAGGAAAACCCATTTGTCAGGTGACAACCCGTTACATCTGGCAATGCCACATGACTTAAACTCGGAACTGAATGGAGACATGGTTAAAACACTTACCACTAGCCAACATGATACCTTGTTAGTAAAATAAAGTTTTCTTTATTTATAAAGTATGATTAATAAAGTATGATTTAATTTTCAAAACCCTAAATGATTAATCTGAATATATTATCTTGTAATTTAATTGAGGAATAAATGCAGATATGTTGTTTGGAGTAAAAGATGTGTTTTTATGGTGTTTTTAAAGGATTAATCTCTACCTATCAATTAATTATATTACAGTATGTTCTTACAATAGGAATTAAATGTATTCCTCAATTTTAGGAAACTGATTTTAATATAAAAACGTTTTTTGTTTAATTTTCATAATGATAAATAAATCAGCTCTTTATCCCATCACATATAAATGGTTTTGTGATTGTAGAAATTCTTATGACTCATGTCCATAATCACTATCCATCAGAACATGATAGCTTTATTTTTCTCCAATGAACTAGTTTCAAATTCATCATAATTTTATCTAATTAAAAAGCCTAATTTTTTTGTGACCCTCATGCATATATTTCCATCTTATTAATGAGATTTTTTATTAAACATATTTTGATGTCGGTTTCACAAAAATAAATTTTCAAGTATCAACTGTTATTTTTTATTTGAATTTTCAAATTGTAGGGATGAAATTTATTAAAGGAGTGGAAAATTTAACACCAAAATATTATATTGTATTTTTCTTCTTAAATAAATTTAATTACATAGATATAATACATTACAGAAAACACCAATCATAAAAAACAATAAAATATTATTGTTTAATTATTATAGTTATCACCTAGCTGTTGGAATGAGATGAATGAATTAGAATAACTAAATTATGAAAATATAATTTAAAAATGATTATAAAATGAATTCATTTGTAACCAGTTAATTATAAGAATAAATAAGATATAATTAAACATAATGGACACTTTATTATAAATAACATTTTTTATTCCCATAATGCCTTTCTTACATTATTAAATTAAAATAATCACTATTAATTAATTATAGTAATTAAATTTCAATGTCGTAAATTCAATAACTTTTCTTTAAATGCATTTAAGTAGTTTTCTATGAAAAATATGAGAATAAATTCAATTCCTCACATAAAATGATATATTTCTATAAGGTGGATTTATATCCATTTAATGGACATATATTATGAAAACAATATTTGGATCACAGATCAATTTTATATAATATATAAAAAAATTCTTTTTTTATTGTAATATAAAATTTTAGTGTTTTGGAATTTTATGTATTTTTTAGATTAGTTGCATGTTTGGATTAATAGTGAAAATTAATTAATTTTAATTAAAAGAATCTTTTTCAAATAAATAATTAATAGTGTTAAATATGGTTTTTAATTGGTTTTAATTTGTAATTTGATCAAAATTTTACCAATTATTACAAATAAGGTCGTTTTTATTAATTTCACACAGAATATGGATATAAAAACACTATAATATTGTAAAACTTTTCACATTAATAACCTATTTTCTCACCACTTAAACAAGAATAATATTATATTAATTTCTTCCAATTATAAATTTTAATTTTTTAAAATCGATTATATATATGTAATCAAAAGAAAAAAATTATTGAATAATTAATTTTCTTTTTTAGATAATATAAATAGTAATGTTCGAAATTTTTATTACCATATTTATGGATAAATAGAAACATTAAGGGTAAAACATATATTATATATAATATGTAATTGTTATAACACTTTTCCTAATTTTATAAGATGAATATATTTCACCCATAAGAATTAATGTATTGGTTTTGTGACTATTTGTGGCCATTTGAATTCGAATATAACCATTAAATTATTTTATTTAATGAAAATTCAAACTTTTTATAATTTTGCTTCTAACAAGATAAATATTTTCAATATTGGGAAATATAGTGGATATATTAGACTGTATATTTTATTTTAATATATAAAATATTTATCTTCATCATGATAATTTATATTAAATTTTTAATGATGAAATTATAAAATTAAAGGATTTCACCATCATGATGCAATAGTTTTTTATTTATGGAAATATCATATCAATGTTATTATAAATATTAAAATAAATATAATTTAATATTAATAATGGAATAAATGAAATGAATGAATTATTTATATTAATTTTACATTTATGTGAGCATTTAATAATGTTTTTTAATATATAATGATTTTATTCTATTTGTAAAAAAATTATTTGATAAATATTGTCAAAATTGACATTAATGATATTTTAAAATAAATAATATTTTAATTAATGATATAATATTAATAAAAAAATAAAATATTAAACAATGTTGGGATAATAATTAAATTTCATCATTGATCTATTAAGGCTTATTTGTTATTTTATTATAACTATATTAACCCTTATGAAGTAAAAATGCATATTATCATGGTAAGAGTAAAAGGGATTAAATAATGGTTAATGACAAAAATAAGGGAATGAATATAAACTAAACCTATCTAAAAATTATTGGGTCTGATTATTTTGACCCATAATTATGTTATAATTTCAAGAACTCACTTTTGAGTCATTTGTAATTGAAAATTATTTTATATTAATTTAATATCTAAAGAGATTTTAAAAGATCCCCTCACTTCAATTCTAAAACGACATCACATCCCTCATTTATTCAAACATATTTGAGCCTTCTATCTGGACAAAGCTATTCCATTATCGGTTATAAAAATCATAATTGATATTTTGGATTTTCTAATTTTTCAAAATTTCCCACCTTAGGTTTATTAAGAGAAGTTAAAAAGGAGATCCTTTATTGAAGCGGTAATTGTGTTTACAAACATTCCATATCATACACTTCTCTGACTTCAATTTTATTATTTGTTTCCATGATAAAGCAATAAATAAAATATAATTTCTGTTATGAAATTTTATTTTGACTATGGGAAAAAAATATTCCATTTTTTATCCGTACTATGAATAATGATAGAATCATGTGTGTGTGTGTATGAAATACCATCACAATGAAATAAAGTAATTTTTATTCATCACCAAATTACATAGATGAGTTAGTGATGAAAATAATGGATACAAATGGTTATTATGACTTGATATGGATTTTAGATAACTAATATACCATACATTTCCTCAACCACTTACCATTAATGGAACGAAACGATCACTCATGTGTATGTACAACCTACCCTCTCCATGATGGGATGTGATTCAGTTTCCTTGTCGAATATTCAAGGATGATTATGAATCTATATTTACATTTTAAATATTAAATTAATAAAAGTAATTTCATTATAGATACATTGGAACTATATCTTCTGCACTATAAATTGCAATTACATAATAAAAAATACATAGGAAAATGAACCAGTTAACACCTGAAATGGGGGTAACAATGACATATTAAAAACAAGAAGAATAATAAATGATATAGGAGGATTATATGAGATATCATAAATTTGAGCATGGTTCTAGTTTATTTTATTAAAAATAAGTAATTCATTATAAAATAAGTTAAATCAAATGCAACCAAAAGAAAGTGTGAGATCAGGGTTTTTTAATCTAACTTTTACTTCTATGTTATATATAACTTATTCACTGCTTAATTCATGTGTAGGGTGTATGCATCAAACCCATTATCATATCAGATCATTATAATGTTATTCAGTGTTTTGTTAAAATTCGTTTTTTCCACGGGGCTTATGAATCAAATGATTCAAAGTGTTATGAGGCACTTCGATTTAATAATCACTTTTTAAATTGATAATTCGATATAAAATGAATTCTTCGGACATGAAAAAATGGGTAGGGACCATATATATAAAATTCCCCTGATTAATCTCTATTCCAACTAGACTAATAATATGACTATATTAAATTGTTTTCCACAAAAAAGTATTAAACTATATAATTAAAGGTATTGATGGTAGTGGTCTAATTGTCAGATAAATGATGTCTAATAAATAAGTATTATTTTTTTAGAATGAATTATTTATTATCCCATATACTTTCATTGTGAAAAAAATAATATTTTCCATTTCATTCATAGTTTATTGATTAAATGGAATTTTTATTCCTTTTTCAAACATAGAAAATTTATTATGCTCTTTTATTCAAGATAGATTCCATCATTTGTAACTATTCCACAAAATCTAACCTAACATGATTATTTGTTATCTTTTCCCAAGGTGATGAAGAGGAAATGTATGAATTAATTTAGGGATAAAATTTATTTTCCTTCATTAAATTTTATTTTGAAATTATAAATGTAACAATTGTACAATGTATTTATCTTGTTCTTCAAAAATATTAAACTATTTGGTCCTTTGGGATTTGAATCTTCTATTTCTGATAATTTAATAAAAAAAGGAATTGGCTTCATTCTACTGGATTTTTAATCAATAATGTCAGTATGTATGAATGTTTTGTTGAAACGTAGAGAACTATATTTGTAAATAAATATTTGGGAAAGTAAACCCCTAATATAAACTGATTATATGTATAGAATAACATCGTAATTTTTTGTGACTATGAATTATGGTATGATTCAATCAAATATATACCCTTATTTTGAAATAGAACCTAATAAATAAATGAGAACCATATCAAAGAACATAACCCAATAAGTAATAATGATCATTTATTGGAAGGGATTAATATAATATTTTTAAGAAAAATACTCTTCCAAAAATTCATTTCATATAAAAAAATAGTATCATGTAATATCAATATTGAGGATAAATTATATTAGTATAATAGATTCAATGGGATGAATGAGAAAACATAGATTATAGGGAAAGTGGTGGTTGAATAGAAGAAGGAAAATAAAATTTTTCCCACCTGTAATAATTGGGGTAGGAAAAATATTGGAATTCACTTAAGAGGAAATGGAGTTTTATTTATGTGTAGAGAAAAATGAAACCATTATAAATATTTCAAGAAATGGAAATAATCTTTCAATATTTTGTGCATCAACTATAAGTATATATGACAATATAAATAATAATTTCCCAATAGTTATTGAAACATACATAAAAAAGGAAAATGAAACATTGTTAGGATTACTCTATTACCACATATGAAGAGGAATGATTAATCCAACTATTCTTGGATTAATGAATTTTTTAATATCATTATTTTATCAAATATATAATGGTTATAATAATTATAAAATATATATGGATTTTACCAATTAATTATTCTTCATATATTTTAAATCTTGTGATTAATTGTTCCCACAAAAAATATATGTGATTATATAGTAAGTTCATATTTTGGAAAACACATGACATGTGGATTATAACCCTGAATCTGTTTTCAATGATAAGAAAATAATTACAATGGGATGGTTTTGGGATAAAATTGGTGACAATAAACGTGGTTAGTGATTTTATTGTCAATTTCATCTAATCATGGATTACTAAATTACTATATATAATGAAAATATCCAATAAATTATTATTTATGTAAGAAATAATGAAGAAATTAGTTTTTAGATAAGGATTTATGGTAATTCATGTTATTAATTTATTTATATATAATATAGTGGTCAGTATTCCCTTGTTTGGTATGTGAAAACTATGACGACTTTATGTGATTTCGGTGATTAATGGTATGTTAATTTTAGAAATTTAATAACAATTTTTTTATGTATTGGATATTGATATTCTAGATGAGAGAAAATGTTTACCATTTATGAAATGGTTTAAGTTAATATTTCAATGAGGTGTAAATATTAATTTTTTAGTGAATATAGGATAACATGATCCAACCATATTGGTTTTGGAAAATAGTTGAGAGATAAGGAATTCATTTTCACTCTTTATGGATATTATGATTCGATAAAAGTATATTTTTGGGCTTTATCAATTAAAAAATAATTATTGGATATTAATTTATTTGAGTAAGTAATGAAATTATTATCATTTATTTACCAATGAATCATTTTAGATATCCATGTATATTAAAACATTTATTTAACATTTAATACATTATAGTTATTTTTAGTATTTTTTACATAATTTAATAATATATTTTTATAAAAAAAGATAACTCGTAGGTTTGGAAACAACATGTTGCATCTATAATGGTCGCGATACTTGAACCCATAAGATAAGGGTGACATGGGGGTATCCCCTGCCACTATCCTATATGATGTCCTAGTTAATACAATATAGTTTTCTATATTTATGTAATCTGATAGATAATGTATAAGTAAATTTTGGGGACCCTATATTATTAAGATAAATAGATGATCTTGTAATTTCCTTAAAGAATAAACATTGAAATGTATTTTATAGGAAAGAATTATATAATGGTGGAGTGTGTTTAAAAAATGATGTTATACCTCTATATTATGTATAATCCCATTTTTATCACTCTACGAAGTAAAATTATACCATAACTCTAGGAAAAGGATTTTTGAATAAAAAAATTAATCGTTTAATTTTATTATAAGGAAAACAATTGCTTATTTAACCCATCAGAGAGAAATGGTTTGGGGAAGGTAGAAACTATAATAACACTTTCTTATATTACACACTATCTAAACCTGATAGTTTTATTTCTCTTCCATTTCCTAGTTTTTACTTCACTACAATGTTATCTTATTCAAAAGACTTATTTTGTAGTGTCCTTTATATATCACATTCCGTCTAATTAAGGGGTTGTTTTATTAACCCTATGAAATATGTGGGTTTCCCACAAGAAAATCATGTATATAAATTTTATTTTTGAAGTCATGTTTCAAAATGAAAAGGAAATATTTATTGATGGAAGTAATAATTTAGCAAAGTTTTAATGTTCAATAATTATCTTCATAAAAAATCACTTACAACAATATCATACAATACATAGAACATCAAGCTTAAACATGAAATTGAATATTTTAATTTAATTGAGATAGTTATCACCTGGCTGTTGGAATGATTGAAATAAATGAGTGTAAATAAATCCTGAAAATATTGATTAATTTTTTTAAAAAAAAATTTTTAACTGTGTTCCAAATAAATATAAATACAAATGAAGACTAATTGAACATATAGGATGTTCAATTATAAAAAACAACTTTTATTCCCACAATAGAGTATTATTTTAATAAAATAAATTAATCACTATTATTAAATATATTAACTTATTCTTTTTCATATACAATAAATAAAAATCTTTTCAATTCATATAAATTTTTTTATTGTCATTTGAAAAAAATAAATCCAATTTAGCACATAAAAAATACTATTTTTCTAAAGGCAGTTTTACATAATTTTAATAGAGCACTTATTTTATAATTAAATTCTGAAATTTCTATAATTTAAATTTTATAAAATAGAAAACATTTTTGATATTTTAATATCTAAATTTAATTTTGTTTTTTTTTGTTTTTTCTTTGATAAGTTTCATGTTTTAAGGAAGAGTGAAAATAATGAATTTAAGTTGAAAACAAATTTTCCATCTCAAAATCTATAGTATTAAATCAAATTTTCCATTGGTTCTAAAGTATTATTATATAAATATTATATTATTAAATATAAAATATAAATTTTTAATCAATTTAAAATGAATATAGATATAAAAACATTACAATGTTTTAAATGTTTTCAATTAAATAACCCTTTTTCTCACCCTGTCGAGGGGATTAATTTTATATAAAATTTATCCAATTCTATATATTGATTTTAAAAAAATATTCATTATTTTGAATCATAAGTTATTCATTTCGTATATAGTTACTTTTTCTATTTTTAGGCAATATGAATAGTATCTTTTGTAATTATTATTACCACGGTTAAGGGTAAATTGGGTAATTAAGGGAAAACTAATAGTATAAATATTAGAAAATTACTCTTAAACTTATAATAATTAATATGAATGGGTAAGTTTCACAAAAAAAATTTAATGATCTATTATGTGACAATTTTTGTTCATTTGGATGAGAATAAAATCATAATAATATTTTAATCAATGAAAAGTCAAACGTGTCAAATTATTGTTTTTGACAAGTTAAATATTTTTAATATGGGGTAATATTGGGGATATGTGAGACTATCAACTTTATTTCGAAAAAAAACTTATTTATTTCATTGTGATAATTTAATTATTGTTTTTTGGGCTGAAATTATCAAATTTATTGCTTTTATTGTTTTGATGCAGTAATTGAATAATTAATGGACATAAAAAATAAATGTTTTCAAAAATATTAAAATAAATATATTTTGATATATTTAATGAAATACATGAATTTAATAGATTAATTTTTTATTTTATTGATTTTTTAAAAGATATGGTTCAAATATATTATGTTTTTATGATGTCTTAAAAAGTCATGTAATAAATAGTGTTAGAATTGTCATTGTTGATATTTTAAAATAAATAATATTTTATTGATTGATATTAAAATCATAAAAATATAATATTTGTCCAAAATATTTATATAAGGATGGAAATGTCAAAAAGTCCATTAATAATTATTTTGTAAATTTATTAAATCTATATTAACCTTTATTTGTTAAAAACAAATGTTGTCTTGGTGAGAGATAAAGAGATTAAATCAAGGTTAATAAAAAATGATAAGGGAAATAATATGACCTAAAGATGTCTAAAAATTATTACTTGGGAGGATTTAGACCCATGCTCATATTATATTAGAAATAACATATATTGGGCCATTTCTAATTGATAATTAATATATATTAATTTAATATTTATAGAGTTCCCAAAAGATCCTCTCACATAAATTATGAAAGCAAGCCTCTTCCCTCAATTCTTCACACGACATTAATCCTTATACAATACAAATACCCAAAAATATTTACATCCAAATATAATTATCTAATTTTTGGGGGTCGTGATCTTTCAAAGATACATATCCTTAGCCCATCTAGAGAAGTTATAGTGGAGATCCATCAAAGGAGTGGTAATCACCTATACCAACATCCCAAAGATAAGTCATCCTTTAATTTATCTTCATGGGTTTTTTCCATAATAATGTGATTAATCCTTTATCTTCTATATGGTAATATTTTATTATGGTTATTGGACAACTTTATTCTATGAATTTCTATAATATGAAAAACTAAAGCACTGTTTGTGTGTGTGTTTTTAACATACCATCTCCACACCATAGTGTAAATTTTTTTCATCACCAATTTAATTGTATAGGTATAATTATTGAAATAATAGATATATGTTTTCATTATGAAATCATATTTATTATTTCAAATCAATATTCCTTCCAATTACATTCCCTTTCACCATTAATAGAATAATACCATCGCTTGTGTGTATATACAACCTACCATCTCCACGACACGATGATATTATTTTTTCATGCACATCAATAAATGATGATTATAAATATGTATTTAATGATTTAATATTATATTAATATCATTAATATCATGCTTTATATTATGGATCTATATCTTATTCACAATTAATGGGACATATAAAACAAAATATGCATTGGAAAATGAACCATTTAACACTCAAAACAAGGGTAATAATGAAATATTGTTAACAAAAAGTTGATAACATGATATAATAGGATCATATAATTTAACATTAATATGATTAAAAATGTACTGTAAATAAAAAAAATATTTAATCTTTTATGTTAGAGGTTAAATAACCTAAAACAATAAGTAATTGTGGCGTAAGAGTTTTATAAGATCGCAGACATCATTGAGGTATGTCAATTATTAAATTAAATTTTAAATCTATAAAATTAGATAATTTAAATGTTTATTTGGTGTTCTAAGAGGTTCGAGAGGGTCCTAAGGGTTCTGGTCCTTAATGAAAATGAAATTAGGTTATCAAGTGCTTGTTTCATAGTTGGAGAACAGTTAGTGGAAACCATTCAACCAAACCATGTTAGCAAAAAAGAGTTATGCAATGTTTAAAAACTGTGAAAGGGGGAAGAAAAATATGTATCTAGGGATAGATTCATTAATCTTGGGTTGTTAATGGTTTTCTTAACCGTGCAGTCACTCTAGGTCATTATGCTACATGGACATGTCATGGACAGAAGCAGTCACCTGATTTATGTGTAGTCTTGAAAACTGTGTGGCCAAACCATGAACCCCATTAAAAATATGTGTATAACATTTCAACCACTTTGGATTTTAATTTTTCTATCGGAATTCTTCCCCTGTTTTCTTATATAGAAACCCTAGTGACAAACCATTGTGAACAATGCTTTCCAAAGATCTATCTCCTTAATTTCTAGGATATTTGGAGTGTTGTTAGATGCATATCAATGATCTAAGTAATTGTAATTATCCACTATCTTCTCTACTATATTTGTTATTGTGGTTTAATTATTCTTTTTCTAAAGACCTAAATACCACATTTTAAAATGTATCATATTTTGGGGATTCAAAGGGAATTAAAAGATGAGTTTAAGGACATTGTTAAGCGAGTGTTCGTCATTAAAAGCCATATATGTGGTCTAAATGTTATATCATGTATTCATGATTTTTGATTTGTGAGTATTTGGTTGTGCTTTAGGTCATTTTTTGTAATGATTTAAATTAAATAGCATGATTTGGAAAAAGGGTTGGCTAAGGGATGGATTGAACCTCCCATAGATCCCTTTGGGTGTGCTAAGATACATTAAACTCATTATAGGGCCACCCATGGGGTGTACCCTTACCCAAACATGGAAAATGGTATTGTTAATAATATATTTTATTTTTAATTAAGTAGATACCATGATAAATGTGTTGACAATTTGGTTGTCTTGTGAAAGGGAAGAAGGGTAATTGTGTTTATTTTATAACATGGATAATGGGATGTTTGGAACATTTGAAATGGGTGAAATGAATAAATGTGAGTTGGTAAATTGTATTATAGGTTTTAATGAAGACATGTCTGTGTGTTAAGGAATATTAATAGGAACATGGAAGTTGGATATGTCATAATGATGGTTTATGGTTTAAACTAACTATGATTTTTGAATGAAGTATATAATTATTTATTATGGTTTATTAAAATGGTTTATGTAATGAATGATTATTATGTAATGAACAAATATCTTTGTGGTTTGTTGGATATACGAATGAGGCTCCACCCATTGATTGAGATGGATTGAGGCTCTAAACCCATTCCATAGAATGCATTTTTTATGGAGTTTGAATGGGGTTCATGGTCCTTAATGGTTGCATTGAATGAGACTACCTAGAATTAGGCCCCAAGGTAAGTGTGTTGTTATTAATTGTGAAATAGTTTCCCTAGGGAGGTATGGAACTTGATTTATTCCATTACATAGAGTTGTTGAATGATACATACTATATTATTATAAATTAATTTTCCATCACCGGAAACATATAATGAAATTGTTTAAGTGGTTGATGATAATTAATTCCACACATATTATGTTTTTTATCTTGTTATCCATTTAGTCCATACATACACTATTTATTTTAATTGTATGATTTATAGATACTATTGTTGGTGTCCTACTAAGTGGTACTCATGCCCTACTTGAGACGTCATTAGCCAGTCCAGTAGATTTCATGGTTACAGATCCAGAAAAGGGAAGATTCCATATTGTATGGAGTAATGTTTTGCATAGGATTGTCATATTTGGGGATCCAAACATGGAGTTATAACTTATTTAGAATATTTTGTATATTTATTTATTTTTTGTGTTTTCCCCTTATTAGAATTGTTAACATGGAATTGCATATTTGTTGTTTGGTCCTAGATGTAACCAGTTTGGGAAAATGATGGTAATCCATGTTTCTAGTTTATTTTTTTATTGTTTCCTTATTTTATATGTAATCTATTCTAGACCCTCTTGTAAATAGGTAATAATATCCCCACATGATGTATAAAATCCACACTATTAGTCTTAAACCTCTATTGTACGGGGACTCACACTTGAGGTCATGTTGAAACCCATATTCTAGAACTATTTTAGTTAAATCTTGGTCAGGGACATTTCCAAATTATATCAAAGGGGTTCTTTCCAGTTTCCTTAATATTTGGAAATATTATATGGGTGATTTGGAAGTAACAATGTCTTGGTAATGAGCTTGTTATTTGAAGTATCTAACAAATTAATGGGGGAAACACATGAACTAATGGTGGGATTTTTTTTATGTGTATTGTTAAGGTTGAATTTTATTTCATCATTAGGTGATGAATATAATGTTAAATGTAACTGTTTTATGTTATTCCTCTCATGGTTGGAATGGGATTATGTTGGTCATTCAAACAATATTTTAGGAACACTAGGATACATGTGGCATGAATCATTATAGGAACACATTGGGAATATTTGTGGGACATAAGGGATAAAAATACATTTCTATTTCCATAAAATATTAAAAGAAGTCATTCATACTAAGGATAATTAAAATGTGTAAATGTACGGGATGTAAAAGAATGGTTATTTTTTTAATGATGAGTTATAAATATCTAAAAATGTATTTTTTTTTATTTTTTAAAAATGGTTAGGTTCTTAAGTGAGAAATATTTAAGATGTAGTGGTAAATTCGTTTTAAAAATGGAATATAATGAACGAACATTTTCAATGTTAGTTGGTTTACCAAATGTCGAACATGAACCATGGTAGTGATTTAAAAAGGTAATTAAATATTGGTGGTGATATCCGTTGGGATAGTGAATATGAATGGGCTGTGTATTCATAGTAGAGTTTCTTTTTTTGTACAATTGTGGATGTCTTATTTAATGTTCTCTATGATGTGTGTTTGGAATTATAGAGAAATGATACTATGAATATGTGTGTATGATGGTAGAAAACAGGATGTAAAGGATAGTTATACTTCATAAATAGAGAAATAAATCCAAGTAAACTAGTGTAATAGGGGAGAGAAGGTGTTCCCTGAGAACGTTGATCATTTAATGAAGACTATGGAATGGGAACTTTGGGAAGGTTGTGCTGAGTAAGATTGAGATGGATGTGGAGTTTCATCTACAAAACCCTCCAATTTTTGATGTATATGGAGTACATAATGAAATATATTTTTGGATAGAGTCCATTAAAAATAATTTTGATCACTTATAGACTCCTCCTGAGAATATATTCAAGCGGGTGACATACATGTTGTAAGGTCAAACCATGTGCTGGTGGGATGTTTTGGTTCAGACCTAGAAGACTGATAATATGATATTGATGGATTTCTAGGAAATGTTTTAGGGTAAATTTCAATCTCGAGACCTTGATATGGGAGAAGTCTATAGACTTTACATGGATTTTCTAGGATTCTATATTAGAGATAGATTTTTTCAACAACTTCAATGACTTGAAACACATAATTCTAGTGATGACAGGAGATGATTAAGCTATAAATAGATAGTTATAGGATATAATCTAAAATAGAATTAATTTCAATGTGAATATAATTCATCTAAAATGATTTTTTAAATTGGATTATCAAGAAAATATTTGAAAAGGGAATCTCAAGGAGTCTCCTAGGGATGGACCAAATGTTTCTGTTGGGTGGTCTAGTGGTACAACATCAAATGGTTAAAAACACTACATTTAGAGTTTATAATAAGGTGGTGGTGGATATATTAGTCCGTAAAAATCACCTTCTACTATGGTAAGAACTGGTATTTCTGTTATAATTGTGTTAATCTAAGACACATGTGTGGATAGTGTCCTTGACCACTAGTTGAGTACCGAGCATGCGATGGGTTGGGTAATGCGTGGAGGTTATATATGAACCTTAGATAAATATTTAATGATTGAGGATTGAGGCCAATATAGAGTGTATCTAGGGGAATTGTTACCTTGTTTTAGGTAGGCAGTTGGAGATCTACTGCCCGTACCAATTGGGGTAATGGATGAGGTAATCTCAGACAAGAGCATCCATATCAACAAGGTAGTGTGGTTCCAGCAACACATATTAGATCCTAGTGAAGAATAATAATCTGGCTTCATAAATTCAAGGAAACACCTAGAAGTGGTGAGGTGTGGTGCTCGATAGTTCAGGTAATGATTATTGTAGCTTCCACACTCTCTATATATTTGGTTGAAACATGTGCCTCACATTATTTTTGTATTCCATATTCTTATGTGGTGTTGGATCAAGAAGTTGGTCATTTTATAGGTATTATTTCGATTGACATCCAATATTTGTGGGATATGAAATTATCTAGCAATGTAAGGGGTGTGATCTCAGGGTTGGTGGGTACTATTTTCTATGGTACTTGTATGTACTCAATATTTTTTCATTGATCAAAATTTGGGAATGAATTATATATTTTTTTAATAAGAACACATTGAATATTACCTTTTTAGGGTTATGTATAGGTACCTCGATATATATAATTATGTCAAGCATGGTGAACCTGATGTCCAGGGAGGCAGTGCAGGGCCAATTTGTCAGAAATTGTGTGAGCTCATAGCTTAAATGGATTGACTTGAGCTTGATGATGTTGGAGTAGAGTAGTTTTTCCTTAATCCTATAGTGGATTTGTTTAAGGATGTGTTTCTCAATGAATTCCTAGGGCATCCACCTGATAGGGATTTGGATTTCACAATAGATTATTTTCATGGAGAAGAACCAATTTATATTCATCCACATATAATAGAACCAATATAAGTCCCAGAACATACAAGTAAATTGGAAGAGTATGAGATGAAAGGGTTTTCTCATCCTAGTACGATACTGTGGGGATATAAAGTGATTTTTTCTAATAAGGATGATGGCTCATTTCGGTGACATGTCGATTTTAGGAAGATAAATTAGATAACAGTTAGGAACAAATAACCTATTCCAAAAATTGATGATCTTTTTAATATCTCAGAGGTTCTTTAGTTTTATCATAGATTGATCTGATGTTAAGGTATCATTAGTTAACGGTGAGACCTTATAATGTATTGTAAACTAAATTTATGAGAAGACATGGGTTATAATTATTTTTTGTAATGTTTTTAGGGTTAAAAAATGCCCTAGTAGTGTTTTTGGCTCTAATGAACATATTCTTTCACTAATACCAAGATTGGTCTGTATTTTTCTTTTTTGATGACATCTTAGTGTACATAATAACTCATGATGATCAGTCCAAAAATCATGATGTATTATTAAGTAATATAAGTGAGATTAGGCTATAAGTGAAGCTACACAAATGACATGTCAAGATAAATCTGGATAATTTCTTAGGTCAGATAATCTCAAAAGAATATGTGTTAGTGGACCAAGAGAAGGTGTGGATAGTTGTATCGTAGAGGTATCCCAACATTGTTTCTAATGTCCATAGATTTTTGGGATTTTTAGGATATTACCAAAGTTTAATCGAATAATTTTCGTGTTTGGAAGCATCACTCTCAGTTTTTATCAAAAGTTAATAAAGTTTGAAAAACCTAGGAAATGTGAGAATTATTTTCGAGATTTAAATAATTGACTAAAAACTGGACTGATTTTGATATTATATGATAAATATAATGAGTCTACTTTGTTTTTTTATGGATATAGTGTTGGGATTGGGATGGTGTTAAGGCATGATGATTGGGTTGTAGCATATGGTTCATGATAGTTGAGTCCTTGTGAATGAAATTATCGTACTCATGATATTGTGTTGGCTGTAGTGGTTTATGATTTATTGTGTTATTGGAATTACTTTTTGGTAAAATGGTTTACTATCGTAACCAAATAAAAAATACATAAGTACATCTTATCCAAATTTTACCTAAAACATTGGTTTTGATAGTGTCTTGAGTAAAGTCATTAATTTGATTTTGAACTTCATTATACAACAAGAAAGGGTAATAGAGTTGTCAATCCATTTATTCAAAATAATCAAAATTCGGATGTTCAAAAATCTATCTCTTAGAAGAGGATTGTGGAATTTCTTAGTTTGATGCACTTGGAGGTGGAGGATTGGAATGGAATGGTGACCCTTTGATCAATGATATTTGAGTCTGTGATTTTGACCCAGATCAGGGAGGGTAAGTATGATGATTTGGAGTGTTTTTATTAGAGGTATAGTCTTGAAGATAGGGTCCACCTACTGGTTGGTTTATTAGTGATTATGAGATCATTTATGTGTGTGGTCAAGTTTTCATACCTATGTTTATATGATAATATTTTCTACATGTGTATCACACATCACAGTGGGAAGTACATCCTAGTTTTCTCAAAATGTTTTGTGATCATTTTTGGTAGTCTTGGTGGCTAGGAATAATGAAATAGGGTGAAGGTTTCATGCACAGTGTTTTAACATTCAGTAGATGTGTTGTAATAATAAGTCACCATGTGGTTTTATACAGACATTTCCCATTCCATAATGGATGAGTGATGGAGTAAAAATGGATATCTTGGAGACTCTCCAAAGTATTTCGTGCAATAGTGATGCAATATGGGAAGTTGAGGACCAGTTGACTAAGGTGGATCATTTATTAGTGATTCAAGAATCTATAATTGTTGATTAGTTGGGTGAGTTGAATATTTATGATATAGTGTGGTTTCATGGATTATGGAATACTATAGTTTCATATCATGATCTTCATTTCAAATCATGTATTTAGAAAGGATTACTGAAAGTGATTAGTACCTAGTTTTTTTCAGTAGGAACTTTCTCCCACAAATGGATGAATAATCAAAGCATAAAATTCACATTTCAGATGAAATGTTAAAGGAACTTTTCATATATTTTGTTCCATCATGGGAGAATCACATGGTGATTTTTTAATTCCCCTACATGAATAGTTACTAAGAAACCATAAAAGGTACTCAAGGGTAGATTGTGTAGATAACTATTTTGTTGGATGAATGTAGGGAAGTAGAGTTGTGTCGATTGAGTCTTGTATTGTAGACAATGAAGAAGGATCGGTTGATTCAGAATCATATGGATATATCTCATAACAAGAAGAAGAAGCATGGAGAACATAATTTTAGGCCACTTGAGTTCATGGTGGGTGGTCTTATGTTTCATTAGGTGTCTCCAGGGTTGGGTCACTGCCAGATTCGGAGGTACTGTATGTTGGATCCTAGGTACATTGGGTCATTTAAGATTATATGGAGGATCAAGTCAGTATCATATGAATTATATATTTAAAAATTATAAAGTGTTATGCATGATGTTTTTCATGTTCCATTTCTTTAGTAGTATCACCCTTACCATCCCAAATGAATTGTGTTGAAGATGTAAGGAATAAATATAATTTTTCATTTAAGGATAATCAATTATATATTATGGATCTTAGTGAGAAAATATTAATTAGAATAATTGTGCATTTGGTTTGAGTTTTTTGGTAGCATGTTGGTCCTAAAGAACAAACATTATATAGAGAGATAGATATGTGGGCTCAGGGGCCCAGTATCATTACATTTGAAGTTCAGTGATTCCTAGAAGTCTATATTAAGGATGATCCAATATGTTGTGTGGAGTTTGTATTATCCACAAATTTTTGGAGATATGTAATTGTATAAATTATGTTTTAAATATCATAAATCTGGTTAATGTAATGTTTATCAGGTTTATGAAGAGGCTTGGGGGTGTACTGGTGGTTCAGGACATGAAATAAATTGAAATTAGAGCATTATGTTCTGGTAGCATGGATGGATAATAGTTAACAGTGACCTTTATCCCAAATTTTTCTTTCCAGGAGGACGGGTTAACAAAAAGGTATGTCGTTTGTTTGGAAGATGGTTTGTCAAAACGTGTGGGCTTCCCAAGTAACCATGAAACATACACATCACATGGACCAAGGCGAGCTCATGGTTAGCACATAGTTTGGAAAATCATTAACCCCATTAATTTTTTTTTACCATTTTACTCTTCAGGATTATAAGAATTCTACCAGATTTGTTCTCCCATTTTCCCTTTAGTATCCCTAGTGAGAAACCAAAATTACCACATCTTCATAAGGATCAATCTTCTTCATTTCTTGGCTGTTTGGAGTTTCATTGGGTGTCGAACAATGCACAACGTATGTATAACTCTTCTCTTTTGCCTCATTTCTAGATTTTGTCTTGTGTTATCATTCTTCTTCTTCTGAATTCCTAAAAAAATAATTATCCACTAGATCATAGGCTGGGTACTATAAGGGAGTTTTTATCAAAGACTACAACCATGTTTAAGTGATTGTTCATATTTTGAATCAAATAAGTTATTCTACATGTTATATCCCATACCCATGTTGTCGTATTTGTTTGTATATGGTTGTTATTTGGGTGTTTGTTTGTTGTGTATTTTTTATTTTGTAAATATTTATAAAATTATATAGATGAGTGATGGATTGAACCCCTCCCATCCTCCTTTTCATGTGTAATGATTGATTAAATCAATTATGCCACCACCCATGGGGTGTTCTATTACCCGAAGAAGGTAAATGGTAATTTTAAGAATATTTTTTATTTTTAATGATTTATATACATTGATAAGTGCGTTGAAATATTTTTAGGGATTAAAAATAAGAAAATGACTAATGGGTTTTAATAAAAACATGTATGTGAGTTAAGTCATAAAAATGGGAATGTGTAGATGGGATAAAAAATAGTGGACATTTATGTTTTGAAAGAGCTATGAATTGTGTATGTTGTGTGTATTTCTTGATTATGTTTTATAGAAATGATTTACATTATGAAATAATATTAAATTATGTGAATGAGGCTTGGTGGTGTGTGGGAAATTGGACTGAGGTTCCTCCCCCTAGTGAGGTTGGACTGAGCCTCTAAACCCGAACCCTAGAATTCCTAGAATTGGGAGTCTGGCTAAGGCTCTAGGCCCCGAATGGTTTCATTGGATGAGACTACATGGACTCAGGCTCCAAGTTAATTATGTTGTTATTAATGGGAAAATGTTTTACCTTGTGATATAGGGAACCTAACTTATTACCCTAGGAAAATCCATTGACTATCATATGACGTTTGATTATAAATTAATTTCCTAACCCATTGAAAAAATAATCAAAATGTTTCAGTGATTACTTTTAATTAATTCCACCCACTCTATCATTTTTTTTCTTGTGACTCTCTTAGTAAATCATACAGAATTTGTATAGACTGGATATATAGTAGAAATTATTGGTGGTTGAAAACTATGTTGTACTCATAGATTTCAAAGACCACCATTTGATACCTGAGAATATTTCATGGTTGTGGTTATGGAAAAAAGAAAACTGCAATTACAAGAGAGTTGAGTTGGGCTTGGGGTGTTTATGGATGACGATATAGATTTGGATTTATGACCCATTATGGGGAATTTGTTGTTTTTTTATATTTTGGGTTTTCCTTCCCTTCTATTGTTATTATCATGGCATGAAATATTTTTTGGTTGTGGAAGTACCATGTCTGTGAAATGGTTGGTAATGCAGTTTTCTGGTTTAATAAATATTTTTCATCATTTTAGATGTTTAGTAATATGGATACTATGATAAAGAGGGTATAGTATCCCCAAATGATCTATCTGAACCTCACTGGTACTCAAAATCCTCTCGCATATTGAGAGGTGTTCATAAGATCATGGGGTGACCCGACTGAGCGCATTGGTATAGTGTCTTCATTGTCGAGGATAGTACCAGTTTTTTTATATCTCATTTACTTCTATGATGTATATGACTTATTCATAACTTATTTCCTATATGTGATATATGTGTACATCCCATTGAAATATTATATCCTTCTCATACTATTTAATGTTTTTTAAAATATTATTCAATCATAAGTCTTGTGAATTAAATTTTCCAAATTGATATGGGAAACTTTGATAAAAAAAACTACCATTAAATATATTATTTGATATATAATGAATTCTTTAGAGTTTAACAAATGGGTGGGTACTATATATTTAAAATCCCCTTGAAGCATCTGTAGGCTCATGAGATTAGTAAGGTCACCAAATTAAATTTCTTCACCCGTAATTATTAAATCATCTTGTGAAGGGTCTTGATAGAAGTTGTTCACATGCTAGACATAAGACATCCGGTAAATAAGCATTTTCACTATTCAGAATTTAGTTATTAAAATATATAGTATTTTAAATATGAAAAAAATATATGGATTCATTTCCTTATTATTTTACAGATGAAATATATTGTCTGTTTATTTATCTATCTTCCCATGTTAGTTATTCTCTTTAATTAAAGATATCTTCTATTTACATAACTCTTTCCGGGTAGTTGAGCACACCCATTAATTTGTTCTATTTTCCAAAGGAGAGGAAGATGAAATAGTTGAATAACTTAAAGGATAACAATTATTTTCATTTTTTCATTTTTGTTTTTAACTACCAATTTAATATTGGTACAATATATGTATCTATTTTTTTCAAGACTACTAGAATATTCTGCCTTTTGGTATTTGAGTCTAGTATTTGTGGTAATTTAATAAATAATGGCAATGAATTTGAGATAATTATTGTTGGGAACATTAGAGTAACACTTCGATATTTTAAAAAATATATTTTTTAAATCATATTCTATATTTTTAAGTACTTGAAATATTTTTTTTTCTTTCATTACTTGAAATATTAAGTTCCTATAGGGTTACACCCGATACTAGGAGTATCTTGGGTAATTATCAAGAAAGAGTATAAACAAAACATGTCATACTGTTAAAAAAATATTATTTAATAATTTAGTTATTACAGAGACATGGGAATAGAGGGTATGAATATGATTAAATAAATTATAAAAATATGTATTTTACATATATATATGTAATGACCCCTTTTGGGCTAATGTCGAATGAAAATATGAAATATTTGAAAAAAATAATTCTTTTTCAAAAAAACAATTATTATTTGCAAAAATTATTTTAAAATCAATAAATTAAAAAATTAGTTTGGGTGATTAATTTTGATGAAATAAATAAATTATATATTCGATTGAATTTTTAGCATTTATCTCAACTTTTTTTTGAATATAGATAATAATAAATCCAACATTATTCTTAAAAAAACAATTTTAAAATAAATATATTTTATCACCTTTTTTGCATTTATTTTAAAAATAATTTTTCCAATTCAATTAAATTTATTTGAAAAATTATATATTTTTAAACTATAATGTAAAAATTTTCATTGGGTTAATTTTTTTATAATTTTCTAAGATGGTAATATCATTGATGAATTGTGAATAATATTGGCTTTTATTATTATTTTTCATTTATTTTAATGAATATAAAAACAAAAAATTTTATTAATATGGTTTTAATTATAAAATTAGTTCTATTATATATTTTTTAATCTAATTTAGATCCTGGGAATCATTTCCATTTTTAATTTTGACATAAAAACTTTTTATACATTGGAACATTTTCACCTTGAAATCCCTATTTCTGGTCACATAAACAAACATAATTTTAAATTAAAATGTTATAATTTTTTGGGTGGAACCTAGGAAAATAAATTCCATATTTTTAATCCTAATATTTTATATTATATAATCATTTCAGGATAATATTTTTCCAAGATGAATAGTAAAAATAGTATATAAAATTTATTGGGGTTCTAGTAAAACTGAATTTTCTAAGAGTTTCACTATAAAGGTAAGGGTTAAAAATAATCCAAAACTTTTACAACAACAATTTTTTTATATTTATACATCATATATATATTTATATATTGTTCATTTTTTGAGCATATTGTAATGTGAAAAATGTGGCAACACCTTTTTCGTTTCAAAAATAACATGTTCACCACTAACATCACCTAAGAAAGGACACCCACTTTCATCTACTCTTCACACTTTCATAATCCATGTGATCAGATTATAACTAACCAAATAACTTACTTAATTCCATCCTATCATCAATGTAGACATATTTCTCTATAAATCTATCATATGATTCCTTTTGTTGAAAACAAAAATAAGTTGTCTGAAGAAGGGGTATTTTTCATGTCCTATCCCCCGGGGCCCATGCTGTGACATCCCCAAGCCCGCCTTCCATAGGGCAGTGGTTGGAGACTAGAAAATAAGGCATATTCACTAAAACTAGGAAGGCATTGCCTTTATAACCCGTAACACACACAACCAATCACACAAAAACATATGAACTCAAGTAAAGTGATTAGTAAAGAGAGTGAGTACAGTAAGAAAATGGGGCCAGAATACAAGCCCAACTAGAATGTACAAGGAAAACTGGGAAATAGAAGATGAATGATATGTGAAAAGAAGCTCAATTATCATCCACCATGAATATTAACTGATGGATAGGTATAGCTCAGGAACAACCGTCTCAGTGGTTTTCCTTGTCTAACGTCCACCTCCGAGCCACCTCCAATCCTGGTAATCTCCTCGACAGTCAGCGTTGTCAGTCGTCTACACCAAACACAATAGGGTGCAGGCATATCCTGTGCAGGGGTGAGTATACTGATACTCAGTAGGGACCCTGATACCCTCGGGATCTCTCAAAAAACCAACATGGATAAACCACACAATATGAAATCAACTAACAACCCTGCTTAGGTATATGTCAATACATATACCTAAGTTATCAAGTATACCCATCCCAATCATGAGCAATGAAAAGATCCCAACTCGAAGCCCAAACCTCGACTATTCCATAAATGATGGAATACCATGAAGGTAAGTACCACACAGATATTCCACACAGAATAATACCACCATGGTTTTACCACAAAGGAATGTACCGCTCAGGTACGAAATAAACTTACATCAAGTATAAAATAATTACTATAGTAAATATGATTAGATATAACTACTGAATCACCTTACTCTTTTAAGAGGCATACCCATGAAGGATCAATAATCATCATCAGACCCACATAGGATCTCCAGGTGCTGACCCCTAGAGGATCACTCCGGGCTGACCCACACAGGATCCCTCAGTGTTGATCTACACATGATTTCTAGGTGATGACCTGCACATGATGGCTAGGTGTTGACCCACACAGGATCACTCGGGTAGTCCCACATGGAATCCTAGAGTGTTTCCATGTGGGACCCTTAATCACAGAACCGCAAGGGATCTCTTCCTTAAGTCACAACCAGCTTCTGGGCTCCCGCGCTAAGCTCACTCGTCTTCAGAGGGGTATACTCTTCAAGCCACTGATCGAAACTCCAACTGATATGATTCCCTACAAAAATGTATCATAAAGGACTACCACGACTTAGGGGTCTCAACTCAATAGAAGCTGCATCAATCTGTTACTTGATCTGTGAGTTATTAGTTTCTTAGTCTTGAGGGCCAGGTTGGATTCATGCTCGATCCAACCCGATTTTAATCTAACATTATCAAACTCTCCAGTGGGGTATAATCAAAGGGACCATCTTTCTCCAAAGTTTCAGAGACACTAATGGTTTTTCAAACAGACATCTGGTGCCAATGTTATGGCCAAAAGTGCGTAAATGGGTCAAAAATGGGTCCGGGTTCAGTCCGACATGGACAGAATGACCTTACCCGACCCGACCCGACTCACTGGGTTTGGATTGGCCAGCTATGCAGCTCGGCCCACACAGGGCGGCTCGTCCTGGGAGGTGTGGTGGGCTTTCAAGGCCTCGGAGGGCTGTAGAGGACCGCAGATGGCCCCGAGGCCGCGGGGAGGCGCGATGAGGCCACATTTGGCAGTTGCCACCAACAGTGGAGCACTGTGGGGTGCAAGGGACATGGGGTGGTGGAGGCCGCATGGCGGTAAAGTGCCATGACTACACCGGTAGTCGGCTTCACTGGCCTCCCTTCGTTCATCACCTTCGTTGTGGTTCTCGAGTTCCACTGGTGCTAGCCACCGACACAACTCACCATCACCATCACGAAGATCACAAAAATAAGGAAGAATGGAAGAGGGGTCATGCCATGTTTGTTTGGCCTGCACCATCCAAGTTAGAATAATTGAAAATGTATCTACAAAAACCTAACTCATGAATGTGAAACTCTACAATTCATATGAATTTTGGATCAACACATTTTTGTTCATCTGTGTTCGCCATGCTTTCCAATAAAGAGAAATTAAATTGAGAAATTTCATGAATTCAATAACAATCCCTACCTTGGAGAATTGTCTACAATGACTGCGAGATGGAAATTGTGAAGGAGAAGATAGTTCCAACGATCATTTCTTCCCCAGTCATGCTTCTGAGGTATGTTCGAACATCGTTCATGTTCTTCAATTCTGGAGTGTGTTCTTTGTTGGAGGGATTTCTCCCAATTTCTCCCCATTCTCTTTTTCCAACTAAAAATCGCATCCCAAGAAAAGAGGTGCCGACATAATAAAATATGGTTGTTTATTTTTAAATTGTTGGCAAAAATTACGCTAGATAAATTAATTATAGAATAGTTTGAATAATTAGTTAATGGAGAGTTGGAATAATTATAGTAGGGAGTTGAGAGGTTCTAATACAATAATCAGTGGTTCAGGTGGTCCCCACCACCATTTTTTGAATTGGGGATTTTACTAGCTTGGGTGGTCCCCACCACCGAGAATTCAAGTTGGGAAGTTTTTACCCTTCCTGGTCCCCATGTCCATATCCTCCACATCAATGGTTTTGTAGAAATGAAATTAAAGTTCATTTTATTTTATTTTTCATTCCCATTAAAAACCCTAAAAACTATCTTTCACCCTCAACTTAATGTGGTCATGGTGATTGTCATAATAAGCAAATGCCAGCTTTGAGAGTTCAATGGTTTTGTTGGATTTCAATTCTGAGCACCAGTTTAAAAGTTACAAAAACCTGCTCGTACGTTAATTGAACATACCTGAAAAAAAGTTCAGAAATTCATTTTGGAAACACTGGGCCTTAGAATCACGTGCAATAAGTTTTCGCAGACTTTTAAAATTACCATACTTTAGAAAACAAATTCAGGGTAATTTCGGGTCTTTAAATTCTCCCCACCTTAGAGCATTATTTCCCCCTAAGCCACAACTCAAAAAAGGGAACAATTTGGGGTATTGAGAACGTATATGAGCCTCCCATGCCCATGTTCTCTCATAAAGGTTCTCATAATGCCAACAAACATGCACCAGATGTATCGATCTCCCATGAAGGACCTGATCATGTCGATCCTCAATCTCTACTGTAACCTCCATAAAAGTTTCCCCATCGTCGACGTCCAGCTCGCTATGGTCGATGACTTGGGAATGGCCGTGCACATATCTCCTCAGCAGGGATACATGGACGACATCATACACCCGGTGCAACTGAGGTAGAATAGCTAAGCGGTATGTCACCTTGCCAACACTGATGATGACCTGGAAATGTCTAATTAATCTCGAAGATAACTTGTCGTCTCAGCCAAATCTTCGCAAAAATTGTCAAGGTGAGACCCATATAAAGTCTTGGGTTCCATCCTCGAACTCCATAGGTCTTCACCTCCTATCGGAATACAACTTCTGACTACTCTGTGAATTCTTTATCCGCTCCTAGATGATCTGCACCTTCTCTGTGGTAGCCCGTACCATCTCTGGTCCTACTAGTACTGTCTCTCCTGGGTCTATCTACCACAAAGGTGATCTGCACGGTCGCTCATACAATTCCTCAAAAGGTTCATCCCATTGGGGGATTGAATGTTGTTTTTTTTATGAAAAAAATCACTAGTGGAATGTGATCCTACTAGAAGTGACCAAAGTCGAGGATGCAAGCACGTTGTATTTCCTTGAGGGTATGAATGGTTCGCTCAGTCTAACCATCTGTCTAAGGATAGAAGGCAGTTCTCAAATGAAGTTGAATCCTGAAAGCCACCTTCAACCACTGCTATAACCGAGATGTAAAATGTGTATCACGATTGGAGACAATAGTAGAGCGTACTCCTTGTAGCTGCACAATATTTTGCGCATTGGGGCGTCCTAAGCTCTTTACTGAACCATTCTATCTAATTAGTAGTAAGTGGGATGACATGGTGAGTCAGTTGAGGATCACCCAGATTGAGTCATGTACCCAGATATACATGGATGTCCTGTCATAAAATCCATGTATATCCTATCCCACTTCCACTCTGGGACCTCTAATGGCTGAACCAATCCAGCTGGTACCTGGTGCTCCACCTTCACCTACTGACAAGTGAGGCACCGAAAGACAATCTATGCAAGTGGTTTATTCATTCCAAACCACCAATAATGTTGACAAAGAACCTATAACCTTTTCCCCGCTCTTAGATGTACCACTAGAGTGGATGTGTGGAACTCCATCATCACTTCCTCTCAAAGAGACACCAGTACCATGGTACATCCTCTAAATAGGATGACGTGCTCCCCACCATAAAAAAATCAATCAGGTGCCTGCCCTGTGGATATCTGAGCATTTTGATCCTCACAGTCAGAATCCCATCTCTACTCCTCCCTAACTCGCTAAAGAAGTGGGTTAGTGAATGTAAGGGAATGAAGGAAAACTGCTCCATCTCGATCCATATAGGATATCTGCAAAGCGGTCAGCTGCTCTGTCACCTCACCTAGAAGCTTTAAACAAGATCTCTTACTGAGTACAATTACTAAAATGTTCGCCTTCCCAAATGTATACACTATCTCGAAGTCATAGTCCTGGAGGAACTCATTCCAACATTGTTTTATCGTGTTCATGTCTTTCTGAGAGAATATATACCTGATACTCTTGTAGTCAGAGTACATCTTAAAATTCTCACTCATCAAGTAATGTCTCCACATATTTAAAGAAAAAACCACTACTGATAACTCCAATTCATGGGTAGTGTAGTTCTTCTCATGTTATCTCAGCTGTCGAGAACCATAAGTGATCACTGCTCCCTCCTGCATCAGGACACATCCTAGCCCATTCCCTGATGTGTCGTAATAGACTACATACCCTACACCCTACTCTAGATTCCTCAAGATGGGAGCACTACTCAGCATCTTCCTCAGCTCTTGAACACTCTACTGTCATCTTTCCGACCACACGAAGTGTTCCCCCTTCTTTGTCAATGTTGATAGAGCTTCTTCAACTCTTGAGAAATTTGGCACACACCTATGGTAGTGTCCATCCAAACCCAGGAAACTCCATATCTCTGTCGAACTCTTGGGTGGCTGCTAAGAAAGTACTACCACAATCATTGCTATATCCACCTCAACTTGAGCCTCTGAGATGAAATGTCCTAGAAAGTGAACCTCTCGAATCTAGAACTAGCACTTCGAGAGCTTACCATAATGCTGGTGCACTCGGAGTGTGTCTGGTACTACCTACAAATGATAGGCATGCTCTTTCTCTGTATTTGAGTAAATCAAAATGTCATCGATGAAGACTACTACAAAGAGATCATGGCATGTTGAAAATATCATGTTCATGAGTCCCCTTAACAATTTTGGAGTGTTTGTTACACCAAATTCCATAACCAATAACTCATAATAGTTGTACCGACATCTGAAAGCCCCCCACTGCATATCCTCATCTCGTACTCTGAGATGGTGATAGCCTGATCTGAGGTATATCTTCGAGAACCACCGTTCTCTATTCAGTTGATCAAAGAGGTCGTTAATACTTGAGAGTGCGTACATGTTCTTCACGGTCACCTGGTTCAGGAGCCGATACTTGACACAATGTCTCAAGATACCATCCTTCTTCTTCATGAACAAAATCGGGGCTGCCCATGGAGAAAAACTGTGCCAAATGAACCATTTCCACTATAAGACCTCCAGCTATACCCACAGCTCACTATTCTCCATGGGAGCCATCAAATACACTAGTGTAGATACTGTAGTCATCTCAAGGTACAAGTCAATGTAAAAGTACACCTCTATTTCAGGTGGTAGACTCGGAACATCATTAGGGAAGCCATCCACATACTGGTCCACCACTATAGGATAACTTGGAATCTCCACATCAACTTCTCTGAGCGTAAGGCCAACCAACTAATGAATGATCGGCTGCACTCTCCTCTAGGTTAGTCCATCCTGTGCTGCAAAGTCATCCTTCTTGCCGGTGAAGGTAAACCTAGTCCCATCTGTGCGGACACACCTCATTTTGCACCAAATACAGTCTATCTATGCATGTATTGTAGAATACTATTCCATACCAAAATGACATTGTAAGGCCTCGATGATTCTACTAGGAGATCATAGTCAAAGCTTCCACCTCCTAGAGTAAGCTCACATAGTTGGAACCATTGTGTATTTTTCAAATCCGCTCCTGTATGATTCTCTAGCTGTAAGGATCGAGATAACAGCTCTTTCAGAATCTCTGTGCACTGAATGAGGGCAGTGGAAAAAAATAATTGCTAGAACTTGTATCTATTAGTACTGCAGCTAAGCTGGAGTAGACACAGATCTTACCTTGTATCATCTCTGAAGCACCGTGATCATTGGCATATGATTCCAGGAGCTGAGCTCGCCATTTTCCTCCTCTTCCTTATGGTTGGGGTGGAAAGCCTGGTGGTGGGGGCAGTAACATCTTGAATTGTCTCCCACCACTAGTTGCATGGCATGCATCCCTGCCACATCCTCTTGCTCCCTAAGACCTTACTCGATGGTCTGAGCCCTGATGAATGGGTCTCACACCAAATACATGAAGTAGTGTTAGAGGTTAGTGAACCTCGCTGAGTATTAAGCTAAAATTATTCTGCCCCACTATAGATGAAGTAGATCCTGTATGCGCACTATGCAATGAGTCTCCGGGACAAACTCTGCTTGAAACAGGCTCTCGAAGTTTTCCCAGAGAAGTGTCACCTCATCATGATCCTAGAACATCAGGCTCCACCATCTGCCTGCTGCTTCCTGTAGGTGGCTAGTGTCAAGGACCACCATGAGATCAGCTGGTGTACCAACCAGTCAAAAGACTCTCACCCCAACCTCCATCCAATCCTTACCCACTTGTGGGTCCGTCTCTCCCAAAAATCTGGGTGGCCTCTAGCACTGGAACTCATGCAACACGCTCAAGTAGTGTGCACCCTCTATTGCTGGGGCTGGTGGCATTGGTGACCCAATGGGTAATGGTACCACTGGTGCCTCTGATGGTGCCTCTATTAGTAGAGGGCCCTGCACTGGGGCCTCATCGCTCGGTGGGCTATCAGTGCGTACTATATCTAAAACCCTAGCTGACTATCCACGTGGATGCATCCTAAAAATAAAAAGGTTCATAACCATCAATAATTTATACTTAGTGAGCTGACTCAAGAGATCACAAAGAAAACTGTTGAAAAAACACACGCAATAAGTGATTTCATTCACTCTGTCCGAAATCAGAAGTCAGGGTCCTTGTCTATGGATACGTTGGCCACCACACCATCACTATATTCCTTATACTGATAACCATAATCACTACACTTAACACTATTGCTATTAAAAAGAAAGATCAATTTCATATGTTCTATGGTAGAACCGACTCCTTTGATACCAATTTGTCACAACCCGTCCCCCGAGGCCAGTGTCGTGACTACCCCATGCTTATATTCTATAGGATTGGGGTTGGAGACTAACACTGATGGTGTTCTCCATAAAACTAGGAAGTAATTGCATTTATGACCTATAAAACACACAACCATGCACACAGAAAGATACAAACTCATGTAAACTAAATAGTAAACAGAGTGAGTACAGAAAGAAAGAGGGGACAGAATACAAGCCCAACTAGAAAGTACAATGAAAAATGGGAAGTTCAAGATGACCAATATATGAAAGGCATATGCTCTATCATCCATCAAGAATCCTACTTGATGAGCATGTACAACTAAAGAATGGTCGTCTCTGCGGTTCTCCTTGTCTAACATCCTCCTATGAGACACCTCCAGTCCTGGTACTCTCGTCCTTAGTCAGTGATGTCTGTCATCTTCACCAAACACAACAGGGGGATGTCATAAACTTTGTAGGGTTGGGTATAACGATACCCTGTAGGGACCCAGAGACCCTCAATTTCTCACAAAATCCCCATAGGATAAACCACACAACATAAAATCATCTGTCAAACCTACTTTGGAATATGCTCATACATATACATATGTTATCATGTATACCTATATCAATGAAGAGGAAAGCACAGAGTCCAACTCAAACTCCAAATCTCGTCTATTCCAAAATTAAAGGCATACCACAAATGAAAGTCCCACACATGTATGTCAAACAGAAGAATACAACAGAGGTATTACCACGAAGGAAAGTATCACTCAGGTACGAACTCACCTCACACTTGGTATAACATAAGTATAGTAATAAAGATGATTAGTTGTAACTACTGAATCATCTTACATTGTTAAGAGGTAGACCCATGATGGATTTACAATCATCATCAGACCCACATAAGATCTCTAGGAGCTGACCCACATAGGATCGCTCAGTGCTGACTCACACCAGATCATTCGCTGCTAACCCACACAGGATCACTACATGCTGAGCCACATAGGATCGCAAGGAGATAACCCACACAGGATCGATCAGGTAGTCCCGCATGGAATCCATGAGCAGTTCCATATGGGACCCTCAATCATAGGCCCATGAAGGATCTATTACATAAGTTACAGCCAACTACTCAATTCATTTGCTAAGCTTGCTAGTCTCTGGGAGGGTCCGCACTTCAAGCCACTGGTCAAACTCCAACTGCCAATAATTCCCACTAAGATATATCACAAAGGACCACCATGTCATCGGGGTCTCAGTGCAATAGGTGGCGTGTCCATCGGTCGCCCGATCTTTGAGTTATTTGCGTTTAAGTCCTGAGGGCCCAGTTAGATTCATGATCAATCCAACCCGACCGTACTACAACATTATCCAAATCTTCAGTGGGGTATAATCAAAGGGACCGTGTCGCTCCCATGTTTTCATCACTGCTGTCTGTTCGTCAAACTGATGTATGGTGCCAATGTTATGGCCGAAATAGCATAAATGGGTAAAAAAGTGTCTAGGTCTGGTTTGACCCACCCTGCGCCGACCCAATTTTGGTCGACCTGGCCCGACCCGCTTGGTCCGGCACAGCTCGGCTTGGCGGTGCGATGTGGCCGTGAGGATGTAGAGGGTCGCGGAGGGTCGTGAGGTTGTGTGGTGGTGCAACGATGTCATGGGGCTGGGTGGTTGGGCTGTGAGGCATGACTGTAGGGCAGAGGTGGGGAGGCCACGGGGAGGTGGTGGCCACAGGGTGGTAGAGCGTCATGCCTTCACTGGCGTCCGACTTGACCGACCACCCTTCATTCATCACCTTCTTCGCGGTTCTCAAGTTCCATCAGTGCCAACTGCCGACACCGGTCATCGCCACTATCACGAAGATCACAACAATAAGGAAGAACGGCGGAGGGGTCAAGAAATGTTTCTTTGTCCCGCATCCTCCTAGTTAGAGCGGTAGAAAACCACTCTACAAAATCTTGAGTCAATAACATTAAACTCTACAATTCATATGATTTTTGGATCAACTCGTTTTAGTTGATCCGCGTTCTCCATGCTTTCCAAGAATAAGGAATTATGTAAAAAAAATCATGAATTCAATAATAACTCCTACTTTGGAGAATTTTTGACCGAGATCATGAGATGGACAAGATGAGGGCGAAGAGAGTGCCAACGATTATCGCTTTTGCAGTCATGCTTCAAAAGACACTTTGAACATCATCCACGGTCATCAATTCCAGAGTGCATTCGTTGTTGGAGAGCTTTCTCAAATGTTATCCCCCTTCTCCTTCGCAAACCAGAAATCCCCTCCCTTGAAAAGTGGTGCCAACATAGTAAAATATGTTTGTCCACTTATAAATTGTTGGCACAAATTAAGTTAGCTTAATTAATTAAAGACGATTTGGCATAATTAATTAATGGAATGTTGGCATAATTAATGTAGGGAGTTGAGAATTTTTTCTCCCATAATGAGGGGTTTTGGTGGGCCCCACCACCAAATTTGTAATTGGGGTTTTACTAGCTCGGGTGGTCCCCACCACCGAGCATTCAAGTTGGATTTTTTTAACCCCTCGTGGTCCCCATCTCTATATCCATCACATGGGTGGTTTTTTAGAAATAAAATAAAAGCTTATTTTATTTTATTTTTTATTCTAACAAAAAACCCCAAAAACTATCATTCACCCTCGACCTACTACGGTCAAGGTGAAAGTCACCTTAAGCAAATACCATTGCTACAAGTTCAACAGTGCCCTCAGATTTTAATTCCTAGCATCAGTTCAAAAGTTACAAAAACGCTCATATGTTAACTAAACATACCTGAAAAGAAGTTCAGAAATTATTTCTGGGCACACCATGCCTCGGAATCAAACACCGTCAGTTTTCGCAGACTCATAAAATTCCCATATAGTTGAAAAAAAATTACATGGAAATTTTGGGTCTTTACAGTATTATCTGTAATCAATCAATCTATATTTTTTCTTCCTCCACTGAAATAAATTAATATTAAACAATTATTATATAATATATATATTATATTAAATATAATTATATTTTATCATGTTTAATTCATAACCTCAATCCTTCTCTTCTTCTAAAAAATTGGTTACAGAATCATCATTCATGTGTATAGTGAACTACTGCCTCAAAAATTGATGTTATTTGTCTTCATCACAAACACAAAATGATATATATAATGATGGATTTATAGTTTATATATGATTTTTATGATATTATTTTGTTTATATATTCATTATATCATACGTTTCTTCTTAATTATTAATCTACGGTAATATGAGAACATCGTTCATGTGAACAGTGATCATTCTCTTTAAAGAAACAACCCCAATTGCCTAGAGCTGGTGAATTATTTTATTAAACTATAATATAACCATAAATGATATATCCTGAAGTTAATAATAGTTTAATATCTTTGTAAAGCAAGATACATTCAAAATTTCAACATTTCAACTTGATAAGAAATACAACATAACAACATCTTTTGCTTCACACATAAACCACTAGATTATCCTTAGATGTAACTCATAATATACATTTTCAAAACCTAGGAAAGTAAAACGTGTGAAGGGGTGAGTATAGCTTCTCATTTAGGTAAAATAATAAAGTGGAAGAAAATATAAACACTAGGTAGGACGAAAAACTAAAAATTCAAGCCTTTGAAAACATACTTGAGAATAACATGCTAGGAGTAAAAACTGATTAAATAATATCAGAAGTCATAATAATAGATATTATACTAGTCTAATACTCACATGAACTATTAATCACTAGTTTGATAATGAGGTAATTCATAATTCTATACATTTTGAAATTTACCATCAAGGCCTTAGCCAATACAAAAAAAATGATTAAGGACTTGGCCAAAGCCGTATCTTAACATGGGTAAGGCCTCCGACAAATCCATATCTATTTTTCTCATGAGACCTACTGATAAATAAATGGGTTATATAGAAAACCAACCCTTACTTAATAATATTTATGAATTACTCATATGAATGGGGATTAATATCAACAATATATACATTCATGTTGAAACTAACATATAGAATGTAAATAACTTTCCAAAATAAACTAACCATAATGAGTATTATAGTGAATGGGTACAAGATAGAACATTCATAGTAATTATAAAACATTAAATACAATATGATAGATTATATCATAAAATATTAGACCCAATTTCATATAATATTGAATAAGATTTTTTATATAGGATAAATTACTCATATAAATTCGTTGAGTAATTCTTGAGATAAATAATCTTTTACATTGAAAAGAAAATTTCTATTGGAAAATATTTGAATAAAACCAGAATTTATTTAATATATATTCCTCATAACCTAATGTGTAATTTTTGAAAAATAATGGTTTCAAAAATATATTATAGAGTTCCTTTAAAAAGACGTAAGAATTAAATAAATTCTCTTCAATCGAGATTGTATTTCAGGATGTTTTTTTTTTGAAATATACATTTAATAAATGAATCTATCCATAAATGATAGAATGATTTATGTTGGTACACATATCTGTAACATCCACATACAATTTAGGATGACTAAGTAAAAATAATTAAGAATTTAATTTGGATTAATATAGTCAAAGAGTAACCCGAAAGAAAATGGAGGTTCGGGTAGAAAACCCTTACCTCCTTTCTGAACATGTTTCGTTCTTGAACATAAGGTCTTGGAATATGAAATTTGACATTTTAATAACGTAATTTTTTACATGTTAGAGGTGTATTTTATTTTTTATACTTTATTATGTTCATTAATTTTAGTTTTTATGGGTTATGAAATTCAATATCATCATTTGTGAGTGCCTGTTTCATCATCTCTCATGATCTATTTGTCTTTATAAAGGTCAATGTATACTGAGAAATTAATTCTTTATTTTCTGTTATATGTTTTTAATTTTTATACCAAAGGTTAAATGATAATATATTTCATTTTTTTACTTTTTTTAGGGATGGATCCTTAGAAATTTTTTATTGATAAACGCTTGGATTAATTTTGTTGTTTTTTTTATCACGACGAACTCATTTTATTTTATAAATTAATAAAATGTGTAAAAAATAATGAAAGAACATTTAATAAGATATATTACCTACATTATTATCTGGTTCAAATATTAAAATGGATTCACGACCATAACTGAAGATACTAACAGAAGTTGAAACCCCATTGTCATTAAATGGGATAAATTAAAACATCTCAGAGATTGTATTCATTTGTAGTTTTAATGGGGGGAAGGAGAGTTAATGGAGAATAATTCCATTATAATAACGGTATTCTATTACATGTTATGTACTATAGTTATCATAAAATTTTTACAAATGTAAGTGAGGAATGAAAGAGAATTAAAGGAACTTATAAGAAAATAAATGAAATGAAAAGAGGAATTTACCTCTTGAATTTATCTTCCTTAAGTGCCTATTTAAGAGAGAATATTTGGTCCTATGAAGATACCATGGGATTTGTGATGTGGGTAGGATCATGGTAGGATATTTTAGAAGTATTTATACAAGGTATAAGTCTTGAGAGGAGTAATGAGAAGAGGGAGTGAATGGTGGCTTTTATATTGGAGGAGAGGTGGTGTTTCCCATTATTTTAATCATTATTTTTTTTTAATAAGACTATGAATAGTCAGGATTATTCTAACTAAAGAGTAATAATTTCATGTGAGTTCAAAAAAATGGAATTTTACATAATACATTACTCAAGCGTGACGTAGAAATTCACTTTTTCCACATATTTCATAAATTATAGAATTTCACTATTAACCAAAAGTTCTTGAATTTCAGAAAAATACCAAAAAATCATCCGAAAAAAAATTTTACATTTAGAATTAAAAACTAATATCCATTTTATCATAATAATTTTATAAATTATATAAATTTATTTTTAAAATAAATTCATTATTTACCTGAAAAATAGATACTTTATATTTGAAACTGATTTTATATGATTTTAAAAAATTAACTGAGGTCTCATAAAAGTATCATGAATTCATAATAAAACAAAATATTTATTGGAGAATAAATTTTAAGAAAATTTATTTTATTGTAATTATTTTTTTATATAATGTGTTAATTAATGTTTTTTAATTACAGAAATATCTACACTTAATTATTAATTTTTCTGATAATCAATATCATTTATATGGTTCCTAGATCATATTTATAATCGCATGGGTGAGGTTACTATTCAAAAGGGTATATTACTATTCATATGGTTATGTAACTATTTGTATGGATATGTTACTATTCACAAAAAATGTATCTTGAACCTATTTGACTGTAAATATCTTACAGACTATAATCGTGTATGTTAGTTTTCACATCATAAAAGAAGTAAAATCTTATCTAATGGCTATATTGTAGGTATCTCCTATAAATATCAAAATGTTTTTTTCATAGCCTTAGTATTAAATTAATTCAAAAATAAATTTATTTTTAAAACCTTGGGGTGTTAAATTCTTCCCCCATATAAAAAGTTCATCCTCAAAATTACTAGAATGTTACCTGATGAAAAAAAATTAGGTAGTTATTCATCATAAGTTCCTTAGTATCCCATGTTTCCTCTTCAATTTTATGACTTTTCCAATATACCTTTACCAGCTGAGTCTTTCGATTCCGCAACACATATTTTTATGTTTCCGTAATCTCGATAGGATCTTCATAGTAAGATTAATAGAGTTCCAATTCTATAGCTTTAGATGTGAGGAAATGCATTGGGTCTCACATGTAATTTCCAAAAAATTAGACATTGAACACATTGACTACTTTAGACATCCTAGGAAGAATTGCTAATCAATAATCCACAACTCCAATTCTATCTATAATTTCAAAAGGGCCAATATACATGGGGCTCAATTTCCCTTCCTTCCCAAATCTTATAACACCCTTTCATGGAGATAATTTTAAGAAAACATGATCTCCCACTTGACATTTGAAATCATTCCATTGGATATCAACATTCAGCAATGCTCTTTTCCCTTCGTTGAGTTAATTTGATATGGTCCTGAATAGTTTTTACCTTCATTGTTGTTTCCTCTACAAGCCATGGACCCACAAGCTTGTTGTCACTAACATCATCACAACATGTTGGTGTAAGATATATCATTCCATACAATGATTTATATTGTTCCATTTGAATTCTATAATGGAAACTATTATTGTAGGAAAACTCCACAAAAGGTAAATATTGATCCCACATAACTTGAAAATCATGTAAAAATTATCTCAACATTTCTTATTAATTTTGGATCGTCCTTTCTGATTCCCCAACAATTTTTGGTTGATAAGAAGTACTCAAAAAATATCAGTATCCAAATATTTCTATTTACTTTTCCATAATTTTAAAATAAATTATAGATCATGATTAGACACAATTGAAAGAGGTGCTCCATGTTTTCTCACAACTTCATTGATATAGAGTCTTGTTAGGCCCTATAGTGGAAAATCCACCCTTATAGTAAGTAAATGGTTATCTTTCATAAGTCAAAAAAAAATTTCCCATATTGTATCATTCATTCATAGAGTTCTGGGAAATCAGGTGAAAAAATATATGGTAATGTCATCCCATTTTCATGCAAGAATAGGTAGAGGTTGCATGACTCCTCTAGGATGTTGTTGTTTAGCCTTCACTTGTTGATAGACAAAAAAACATGGGACATAATCTACAATTTCCTTATTCATGTTATCCCACCAAAAATGTCCCTTCATATATTTATACATATTCTTGCAACTAGATGTGTAGATAAATTTGAACTACGGACACCAAACAATAACACCCTTTTTTGTTTGGGTATAGTGGGAACACAAAGCCTCAACCCAACATCCAAATTACATCTGTATATATGAATTATTCTAACTTATCATCATTCACATCAGTAATTTTCTATTGAATATTCTCAACATCATGTTGAAAATTTATAATCCTTTATAAGAATGATTGTTGGGAATGAAATTGAAAAAGAAATGATGTTTCAACTTCATTGATAATTCCCATATCCATCCTCTCTAGATCCATGTACATAGGATCCTTGTTAATTATCACATTTTTAGAACATGATGGTTCTTCTTACTCCATGCATCAGCAACCTTATATTCTTTTCTTGTATATTAGTGTATGAAACAATAATAATCTTTGACCAGCTTGATCCACCTCCCTTTCCTAATGTTGAGTTATTTATTTGAGAAGATTCATTTCAAGATCTTGTGGTCAGTATATATCTCACATCATTCACCATATAGATAATGCCTCTATATAATTATAGAAAATATTACAGAAGCTAATTCATGATCGTGAGTTGAATAGTTTTGACCATGAATTTTTAACTGTCTTGATGCATAGGCAATAACTCTATCATTCTACATAAGGATATAGCCAATTCATTTCTTTGATGAATCAATATAGATCATAAACCCAACATTTCTTTATTGTAGTGTTAGGATCAAATAATTCACTAATATCATCTATAATTCTATGAAACAATCCTAACATTCATTTTTTCATCCAAACTTAACCCCCTTATGAGTAGGGTCAGTTAACGGGTAGTCTAATCTCGTGATGTTCTGAATGAAATGCTGTTAAATACCTTATAAGCTAATAATACTTCATACTTTGGTTATGTTTGTTTGTGTTGGCTATTTCAGAATAGACATTATCTTCATATGATAAATGGATATTCCATCCTAATAGACAATATGGCCATGAAAATTAACTAATTGAATCCAAAATTCATAATTTCTAAACTTCCTATATAACATATTTATTCTATGAGTCTTTGAATTAATGCACAGATGGTTTTCATGCTCTTTTAATCTTTTAGTGTATAACAATTTATCATCGACAAATATTAAAACAAAGTCATCAGTATATTCCTAGAAAACACGGTTTATTATATCCATGAATACAGAGGGTGAATTAGTCAATCCAAAATCTATTACTGTAAAATCATAATGCCCATACCTAATTTGAAATGTTATCTTTTGTATATCTTCCATCATCACACACAACTGTTCATATCCAAATTTACAAACAATATTCAAAATATATTAGGGTCCATGAAGTTGATCAAATTAATAATCATTTTGATGTAGGGTATACTTTTTCTTTATTATTATAGTATTGATCTCCCTATATTCAACAACCATCCTCATAGATCAATCTTTATTTTTAACAAAAACGTCAGGGTCTCCTCATCAAGAAATAGAAAAGAAAAAATCATTTATCACTTAATTACCCATATTTTTTCATTAGCTTTAAAAATTCTATACTTTCCATTCTATATGGATTCTTTGATATAGGCCTTCAAACATGATTTAAATCAAATGAGAACTAAAATTCACACTCTAGAATATTTCTTTGTAAATTATCTAGAAAAACATCAATATATTCATTTATAATAGGTACATCATTGATAAGAAATTTTAATTCGTCACTCGTAGATATCTAGTTTTCATCCTCCCCACAAACTGATTTTAATAGAGAAATTGAGGGCGGTTCTATATAAGAATAATATGGTGGTGTTTTTGGCCTAAGGATATAGGATTCTACATCATCCAAAAAAATAGTGACTTCCTTCTTCTTGAAATATATTTCAACATCAAAATATTGAATCCAATACATAATGGGTATTATGTCAAATTCATTCATTGGTATGATGATAAAATCAATTGATTATTCACCGAAAAATTTTATAATGGGGACTGCCTGATACATCGTTGGTGCAATGATACTTCCCATAAGAATATCCACTGACAACTCCTTTGTTAAATCAAATTGGAAATATATATTTTTATTAAAAAACTAGGAAGTTATAAAAGAATTTTATGATCTAAAATCAAATAAATCAGTGGCTAAGTTTGATTAAATGATTAAATTACCTACTACACCATCATTAGTAACTTCAACATTAGCAGTTTTGACAGCATAAGCTTGACCTTTCTCACATGGATTTTTCTGAGGCCAATTTCCTTGATGATGTGGGCAATAATTAGCATAGTTCCCCATCTCCTACAAACTATAACATTAAAATTTGATGGCTTCTTCCATTCCATTTTAATTACCAACATAATCGGCTTTCTATCCACACTTATAGAACACACGTTTTCCATTTATGCAGGCACCAGGGTGTTTCTTTACAGAATTATCTAATGTTAGAACAATAACCCTTTTATTCACCCCTTAATCCATTTTATCCACCAACACCATATTCTTAACTTGATTCCCATTAAATTCATAATAAATAGGGAATTATTTCTCATTCTTGTAAAAACCCAATATTTAATAGCACATTATCTCTTAAAAATATACAATAACTTGTGCTACACACAACACCGAGTTGATGCGCACCACGACTTACCAAACTAGTCGTTCAAAAAGAAGTTATGAATAATATAAACTAAATTTTGAATTTAATATACTACATATAATTTTAGAATCCATATTATGTGTTTCGTAGACATAATGAAATACGTAAATCATTTTTTCTAGATAAAAGATGTATTTTAAAAAAAAAATCAATTTTACCACCTTTTAGTAGAAAAACTCTTTTTAAAATTCAATATTTAACACTTTTATATATTAAATTTAATGAATTTACAATTTTATTTAGAATAAGGGCATAAAAATATAGTTTGGTTAAATTTTTTTACTTTTCTAATGACTCTCATATTTTGATGAATAGTGAAATATATTATATTTTATTTAAAAACAAATTTTCAAAATTAAATAATTTCAAGTGCTAAATTATATATTTGAGTGTTTTTAAAGAATAATTATATTATATTCTTATCATTTAATATAACTTTAGTCATTGTATTTAATTTCACATTTAAACAAGACATAAACAAGTGTCAATCTTTTGATATTTATTATTTCTTAAAAACACACTTTTTATTACAACAACGGGAATTAATTTTAAATTAATTTCTTCCACTTTTGTGTTTTGAATTTGGAAAAAATGGAATCCATATTTGTAATTTGGAGGTCCAAATTGTGTAAATTGGTAAATTTTATTTTTAGAAATTATGAATATTTACATCAGTAAATGTTTTATTTACCACGGTAAAAGGGTAAAGTTTGTAAATAATTGTAATGAAATATTATTATAATAATATTAAATTACCCCGACATGTTTAAAATTACTAATGGTTGATACATATCTGACCATTGGAATCCTTGGATCAATTTTGGGACCACTAGGATCCACTTGATTGTGACAATGTCACTTTATATCAATTAATTTAAATTAAGGACCAAAATGACATAAACATATATCTTTTAGTAAAAAACAATTTACAAGGTGCTATATAAGTTATATTTTCGACTATAAATATTCATAATAAAGGCAAAAATAGTTACTAAATAACGGTATGTTATGTATTATTTTTATACATTAAATAATTAAATTTATTTTGGACACAATGATGATGCATTAATTATCTTATAAATGAATGAATCAAATAAACGGTATTATAAATATTAAAATAAATATATTTTCAATGTTTTTATGACACACACTACTTTTCTAGCTGAAAATGATATGTTATTATTTATTGAATGTATATTATTAGAAGTAATAAATATTTTATTACTTTCACAAAAACCAAATACTAAATAGTGTCAAAATTGACATAAATGAGTTTTAAAAAAAATATTATATTGTTAAATTATATAGTAGTCTTACAAATTTATGGTTTTTCCAAAAAAAAACATATATAATGATATATGTATCATTTATTATCCACTTGAGGTACTCTTTGCTGGATAGCGTATGTTTATTACCCATACAATATAAAAATACAATGAGACATGGTAAATGTCAGACTATTTTTCTAAGAGTTAAATCAAAATTATAAGTTTAATATGGGGACATAAACCTATCTAAAAACATTATTTTGACCCATAAAAACCATATCCTCTTAATAAATCATTTTTGAGCCATTATAAAATTAAAATTATTTTATTAGAAATTAATATTTCAAGCATTTCCTTAAGTGACCTGCACCTCTTTTATAAAAGGGTACATCACCTTATCTTAATTTCATACCTCCAAATCCATATGTCTCGGCAAACCCCTTCCCAAACATCCTAAAGACTTTCCTCCCTTCATCCTAGAGTCCTTACTTAGGTTAGAAAGACAACCTATGGACCCAGTTTGACTAAATCAATATGAATAACATGAAGATGAGGTAAATATTTCATCACCTCTTTCAAGTTATTTTATTCTTCCACATTATATTTCTTTGTTGTTTCCATTATTAAATAATAATTATAGTGTCTTATATATACTGGGATGTTATTATAAACAGTTTATAACCATATTCAGTATTCTATCCATCATTTTAATGAAAAAGTCACCATACGTGTGTACGTACGGCTTACTGGCACCACGTCGTGGTGTAGTTTGTTATTAAAACAATTCATTATTTGGATGGGTATATTAATTATTATCAATGATTTCAAAAATAAATATAACATTCTAATGATTATGTATATAAAATATACCATCCAATTATATAAGATTTCACCATGAATGTAAATATATTTTTGCTCATGCATACATACAAATTACCGTCTCAATGAACGTGGTGGTATTCATTCCCTATAGTAATCATTCAAGAATAATTTTAATTTTGTGATTAAAAATAATGTTTCTGAACATAATATCATTCTTTATATGAATAGAATACATCTTATCCATAAAAACATGGCTTATGTAACAAATCCTAAAAAGGAAAACAAATCAGTTAACACCAAAAATGATGATAATACTGAAATATTATTAACAAATCAATAATAGAGGATCATATAGGAAATAATATTAATGTATATATTTATTGAATAATTTAATAACAATGTTTTTACTATTATACATGTGGTTATCAAACTATCGACTAAGAAAAATTACACTGTAAGGGTTAATTTCATAATCTCTTTATTATCTGAGGTTGTTTTTATGTAAGTATCTATTGGGACCTCATTATCATCCACATCTGTGTATTCTAAAAAATGTGATTCAAAACATTTTTAATATTTACTATACTATGGGTTGATGTCATTTATAACCTTATTATACCATATATGTCTTGAAATGAATTTTCCTTTGTTTTCCAAACAAGGTACTTTATAACCTTTTCGACCAAATTATGGTATGAATGTCTTTTTTTAACATATACTAGGAGTGTGGATATTTTCTACCATTATATATGCCTCGAATCTTCACATACAATCTGATATTAATATTTTCAAAATAAATTTTTTCTTTTATAATTATATGACTTTTAAATAATTTCAAAATATTAACCGATATTTCTCTAAAAAAGTTTTTATTCTATATATATCAACATCCATTGATTGATTTTAATATTGTTTGACGTTGATTTTTTAAAATACAAAACATCCATATTGTATTGAAGGTTTTGTGATATTTTTGACTTTGGATGTGTTATTTTTAAACCATTCATGGTTTATGTATAAATTATTGACATTTCCTATGATTGTTTTAATATGAATGTTTATGTTTTGTTTAAACCTTTTCATATGAGGAATGTATTATTCTTAGTAAGTGATGGGTGGATCCCGCTATACCTTCTCTATGAATCGGTAGGTCTCATGAGACAAACTAGTGTCTTTACATAAGGCCTTGACAAAATCTTATTTGTAGTCTTGGAACAAGACCTTGACTATGCGGTTATGAAGTCTTCCATTATGCATTCCATCATTATGAAATTGCATATGGATATTAATGTGATTATTTGTCTAGTAGAATATCCATTTGAATAAATAAATTGAATTATTTGATTATATTGGCCATATTATGCAGATGTTTATGTTTATAAGGATTATTTTTTAGTCTTATATATTGCTTTACTTATTTATTTTTATCTATTAAATTTTTTGTTATATTATTATCCAAACTAAGTGTTTGAGCTCACCCCTTTCTATGTTTTATTTTTTCCAGGATGGGAAGAAATATTTTACGTTTGACCTATTGGGATAATCTAGGGATATAAGTGTGGTCAATGGGGAAATTTTTTTTGGTGTTTTTATTTCATGATCTAATGTAAAACATATTAATGTATCTAGTACTTACAAGGTTAATAAACCGGTCAATCTTTCAGGATTTTATTTCTTATGATCAAGCCAATTTTATGTAATAATGCAATGACTCATGGTAACTAGTATAGGTTCGTTATAGTTGGTATCGTGGGATGTTTATTACGTACCTTGGAAACTAGATTTAGAAAAATATTGATTAGATAACATTACCCTATGATAGATTTTTAGGACTAGTATATAAGAACTTCCTAGAATTTTGGTTATTTAATGATTTTGTGAATTTTCCAAAAAATACATATTGGTATAGATACTAGCAGGTAGTGGAGTCTATAGAACATATGTAACTAGGAGTTGAAACTCTGATAAGGAGTTTTGGGCTTGACCCGGGGTATCCTGGTACACAACAATGGGCCTCACAACACTCTTGGTTACGACACTCTCAGGGCATATTCATTAGATAATTCACATTTTTTTAATGTAATTATGAAGGATTTATAAGTAAATACTTCCTCAAAGAAAAATTATTATGATTATATATTATTTGTATAATCTTTTTAATTTATTTTAGTTATTTTACAAGTTTGGAATTGTGCATTGCGATTCAAAAACTATCATGTTGTTTTCCATTGTTTTGAAATGGCACTTAGTAGAAGGAATGAGCATTCCTACAATACGAAAGATCAGTAGATTAAGAAGGATCATATCTTTCATTGTATTAAGACAACATTTAAAATTGAAATAGTCTCCCACGTATTCTTATCATTTGAAGAAATATTATCATGTTTTTATATGCTAATTAAACAATTCTATATGTCTTATGGCATTGAAGGGAAGCAATAGAAGAAAAGGATTGTAGATAAAAATATAGAGAAAGGGAAGTGCAGAAAGAATTATTTTCACATATGTGATAACTATGAAATGAATTACCTTGATAAATTCTTGAATGGAATGGGAATTTTTTATAAGTGTGGAGAAAAAAGACACCAAGTACGTAATTCAAAGGGTAAGAAAAAGGTTTCAAATGTATTATGCTTCATCTGCAAGGAGTTTGGACACTACGCAAATCAATTTCTAAATCATCAATGTATTCCCAAAATGATGGTATTAGATAATTATCAAGTTATGATACTACCACAGATGAAGAGGAATGACTAGTTTTATTATGTTGTTATTAAATAATTAGTTCATTTCAGTGTTGTATCAACGATGTACTAGTTATATGAATTATGGAAATAAATAGGGATTGTATTTCCATACTATTTCATTAAGGATTTGATATTGTATGGAACCGAGTATAGTGACACAGTTTCAGGTTATATTTTTTGTTAATTACTTGGTTGAAGGAATGATAAACCATAATATGGTCCTGATACTGAGGTGGTGATTTTGGAATAAGATATGGTTAATTTGGATAAATTATATTGGATATTCTTGACTACCTTTGAACTAGTTAATGGTTTGTTTATTCCTTCATTTTTGGAATATTCAACATTTATTGATATAAAGAATATATCTAGTATTCTATAAGGAATAAGGGAGAATGAATGTAATCTATAAGGTTTTATGGTAACTCAGGGTGTTATCATGTTCTAAATGAATACTTGATGAATATATTCATTTTTTATTATGTGGAAAAAGAGATCTTCATTTTGTTTACATTCTTTATAAAATTGGGACTATGTGTTTGGACAGAAGTATTTTGTATAAGTCTAAAGGTTGGAATGGAATACGTTTGAAATTGAATACTGTTATTAATGATATATAATTTCTTAATATTTTTTTGATTTTTAAAAAAATGACATCCCAGAGGTTAGGAGACAACCCGTCGCATCTAGCAAGGTCGTGAGACTTGAACCTGCAATCGAAGGGCGAAAATGGTGGATCCCCAACCACTGGCATATGTGATGTATTAATTTGTATTACATAGTTTTTTAATAGGCGAAAAATTGAATTATAAATTCATTATTTTTGGGAACCCAAAAAGATTAGGATAAATAGATATTTTTGAATTCTATTATTTTTTGGAGTGAAAGATGAGTTTGTGGTAGGAATTAGTTAAATGATGAAACTCTACTTGTCATGTATATAAATATATATTCCCTCTAATTCTATAAATAAATTAATTCTAAAATTTTAGTGAAGGGATCTTAAAACCAAAAATTTGTTATTTTCACACCATATTTTTTGTTGAACTAATGATAGTTTACATCATCTTAGATTGATGGATTTGAGGCACTCAATTTTACACATGTTTGTGACTGGTGACCTCAATCACTCCCAAGAAATATTTATGTTTCCCTCCAATTATGTGTCTCTAATTTCTCTTTTATGTTCTCTTAATCAAGATCGTAATTTGGTGGTGAATTTTTCATTTCCCTTTCCCTCTTATTAAGACTTAATTTTATTTACCGAATTTCCTATTTGGGTTTTCTAGAATGGTATTTTTGTATTTATAACTATTTATTTTCAAAGAATTGTTTCAAACTTCAAGGAATTAATTTGTTTAAGGATGGTACAATGTATCATCCCAAAATTTCAAAGCATGATATCACTTCAATGAAATTTAGTAACTTGCACTACATGCAACACCGAGATCGAGCACACTACAACTTACCAAACTAGTTGTTCTGAAATGAGTTGTGAACATTATAAAATGAATATTAAATTTCATATACTCTATATAATTTTATAATCCATATTAAATTTTTCATAGACATAATATATGAACTAATTCATTTTTTTTATAATAAAGGAGTATTTTAAAAAAATGCAATTTTACAGCCTATTAATGGAGAACATTTTTTAAACCAATATTTTAAAATTTTATATATTCAATTTAATGAAATTAAATTATAATTTAGAATCATGGACATAAAAATTTAGGTTGGATAAATTTTTTGAACTTTTCTGATAACTTTCATATTTTGATTAATAGTGAAAAATAAAAAATTTTAATTAAAAACATTTTTTTAATAGAACTAATTTATATTGTTAAGTTATAAATTTTAGTGGTTTTAAAGTATCATTAGATTATATTTTAAATTTTAACATAATTTATTCCATTTTAAGTAACTTAACATTTAAACTATACATAAACAAGTGTCAATATTTTGATAGTAATTATTTTATGAAAACACGCTTTTTGTTTTGAAAAATAAAATTAATATAAAATTAATTTTTTCCACTTGTGTGATTTGAATTTGGAAAAATGGATTCCATATTTGGAATCCTGAGGTCCATATTATTTTAATTGTTAAATTTTATTTTTATTCATTATGAATATTTATTTCATTAAATATTATATTTACCATGATTAAATGGTAAATCTGGTAAATAAGGGTAAACACATATTATTATTATTATATTAAATAACCTGAACCTATGAAATATTCCTATTTTTTGATATATGTCCATCCATGGACATCCTGAGGACCATTTTGGGACCTCTAGGAGCCCCTTGAGAGTGATAATGACACTTTATATTAATGAATTTAAAGTAAAGACAAAAATGACATAAACATATATCTTTTATTAAACCAATTTTTACAAGGTGTTATATAAGTTATATTTTCGACCATAAATATTAATTAGAAAGATAAAAATATTTACTACATTATAGTATTTTATTTATAATTTTTTTACATTAAATAATTTAATTGATTTATGACACGATGATGATGCAGTAATTGCATAATTAATGAAAGAATAAAATAAATGGTATTTTATATCTTAAAATAAGTTTAATTCCAATGTTTTTATGACATCCACAAATTTTTAAGGTGAATAAAAAAAGATAGTATGTATTCAATGTATCATTTTGAAGTAATCTTGTTGTGATTAATTTCACAAAAACCAAATACTAAATAGTGTCAACATTGACATAAATGAGTTTTTAAAACAAATATTATATTATTAAACTATATAACAGTCATAAAAATATATGGTCTTTCCAAAGAACATATATAATGATATTTATATTATTAATGAACCAATTTAGGTTCACTTTTCTTGTTATAATATCTTTATTAACCATATAATATAAAAATACAAAGAGACATGGTAAATGTCAAACTATTTAACTAAGAGTTAAATTTAAATGATAAAGTAAATATGGTGACCTAACCCTGTCTAAATCCTATTGGTTGAGATATTTTCTACCCATGACAACCTTTTCCTCAAAATAAATCATTTTGGAGAAATTTGAAACCAAGAATTATTTTACTATAAAATAATATTTCAATCTTTTCCTAAAGTGACCCTCACCTCTCCTATAAATTGGTACTTACAATTATCATAATTTCACTCCTCTAATGCTATTTATCTCAGCCAAACCCTTCCCAAATATCCTCCCAACTTTTCTCCCTTCATTTTAGAGTCCTTCCTTTGGTCATTAATCTAACACAAAGATCTCCATTGATAAAATCTAAAAGAAGAACTCGAAAAAGAGGTAAATATTTTATCACCGCTTTCAAGTTCTTTTCTTCTTCAAATTCCTCTTTCTTTATTATTTCCATTATATAATAATAAATACACTATCTTATATATACTTTGATGTCATTATAAAAATTATACTACCATATTCATTATTCTATCCATCATACGAATGAAAAATTCACTATACGTGTTTACGTACGGCTTACCGTCTCCTTGTCGTGGTGTTGTTTGTTTTTCAAAAACTTCATTATTTAGATGGCTATAATAATGAGTAAAATGGACATAATTAATAAATATAACATGTTAATTATTATGTATATATGATATAAAATCCTGTTAAATATTATTTCACCATCAATATAATGATATTTTCGCTCATGCGTACACATTTATTACCATCTCCACGAACGCGAGAAGATTCATTCCGAATTGTAATCATTCAAGAATAATTTTCATTTTCTGATTAAAAATAAAATTTATAAACATAATATAATTATGTATATGAATCAAATACATCCTATCCATAAAAAATATGGCTTATGTAACCAAGAATATAAAGGAAAAAAATTAGTTAACACACAAAATGATGATAATACTGAAATATTATTAACAAAGAAATATTAGAGAATCATATATGATATCATATTTATGTATATAGTTCTTTTATATTTTAATAGGAATGTTTTAACTATTATAAATGAGGCTAACATACCATATACTATGGAAAAGTACCAGGTAAGGGTTAATTTCGCAATCTCTTTATAATCTGATTTAGTTTTTACGTAAGTATTTACTAAGACCTCATTATCATCCACATCCACGTTTTCTTAAAAATGCAACTCAAATATTATTCCTATTTAATATAATATGGATTAAATATATTTATACCCTTATTTGACCATATATGTTTTGAAATGAATCTTTTCGTCATTTTCCAAACAAGGAACTTTATAAGTTTTCCGTCAAAATTAAGGTAATAATGTCTATTTTTACTTATACGGAAGCTGCGACTATTTTCTGCCATTATATCTTCATCTAAGATTCCCACACAAGATAATAATAACATTTTCGAAATAAATTTTTTCTTTTATAATTATCTTACTTTTAAATGATTTCAAAATAGAAAGAGGTATTTCTCAATTTTTTTTTGATTTCATCTATTTCAACATCCTTTGATGGATTTTAATCTTATTTGAAGATGATTTATTATGACACAAAACGTCCTTTTTGTATTGAATGTTTTGTGATATGCTTGACATTTGAGGTGTTGTTTTTAAACCAATCATGGTTTACGGTTAATGTATTGACATTTTTATGCTAGTTTTAATATGAATGTTTATGTTGTATTTAAACCATTTTATATGAGGAATTATATAGACTTAGTATGTGACGGGTGGATCCCACTATAAATTCTTGATGCATAGGTTGGTCTCATTTGAAAATCCAGTATCTTCACATAAGGCCTTGAAAAAAATATTTTTTTAGTCTTGGAACAAGGCCTTGAATATGTGGTTATGAAGTCTGGAATTATCCATTCCATTATTAGGAAATTTGCAATTGATATTGCATGTGATTGTTTGACTAGTAGAATAACCATGTGAATAAGTAAATGGAATTATTTGATTTATATTGTTCATATTATACTGAATATTTTTTTAAAAGGATTATGTTTTATTCTTATTTATTTATTTAATTGTTTATTCTTATTTATTAAATTTTATGCTATATTGTTATCCTTACTGAGCATCTGAGCTCACCGCTTTCTATGATTTATTTTTTCCCAGATGTGAAAGAATATTTTATGGCTGACCTGTAGGGACATGCTAAGGATATAAGTGTGGTCAATGGGTTGAAAATGTTGTTTATATATTTATTTCATGATGAAATGTAAATCTTATGAATTTATCTAGTACATCAAAGGCTAATAAACTGATTGGGATTTTGGGATTTTATCCATTGTGATCATGCCAATGTTATATAATAATGCACAAACTCTGGGTAACTGAGGTCAGGGCATTATAGGTATTAATAGCACTTGAGATAATGTTTTCATATGATAAGAAAATTTTGGAGATTAGTATCCTTTAGAGGAATGGTTTCAAAACCATCAAATAATAGATCAATAATTTCCCATGGATTACATATATAATCCACAACATTCTATTATATCCTTGTAAAGTTGGATTCATAATTTCTATCATTTTCATCATCTTTTTTTGAGAGTTATGATTTTCTCACCATATCTTCTTGTTGTTTATGAGGAAAATATTTTTCTATGATAATATCCAGAACTTCCTATATTACATTTCTAATATTTCTTCACATTCCTTAGTTTTTTGAATTACCGACCACCACTGATCCACATCTCCCAATAAACAATAAACATCCATGAAAACCAATTCTATTTCGCTATATCCCAATGTGAGGAATATCTTCTATAAATAAGTTAACCACTACTCCACTACAATTGGGTTTTTAGTCCCATTGAATAATGAAGGATTATGTCCTGTAAATAATTATAACACATCTCCACCATGTTGTAGTTATGGATCCTCCAAATGGTAAGGTTATTTTTCATATCCTAAGTCAATTATCTAGGTATATTTATAATATTCTTAGTATAAGGCCCTAGCCTTAAACAATATTTATTATTGAATTAAATGAATAATTCACATAGATGATCTTTTCAGGGTTCGAATTTTAGATAAATAGGACATAACTATTACATGTCAAAAGATTACAAAGTAAACACTTCTACTATGTTTCATAAAATAGAAACTCCTAAAAAGAAACTTGTCTAGTTCCATGTTTTAGATAGCATGACATTTCCTTGTTCCCATCCCTGATCCTATTCTATATTAAGTCCTGTGAAAAACATTTAAACAAACATGGGGTGAGCATAAAAAGCTCAATAAGTGATACACAGAGAAGGAAAACTGTTATTTTTTCAAAAACGAAAAGTAAACCAAGAATACTTTATCAAAGTAATAATTTTCACCTTTATGAAGTAGTAAAAAAACAGTTCACTGAATAAAAATAATTACTTACCCATTTTGTAACCAAAAAATTACCATAAAAACCCATATAAAGAACACAAAACATATAAAGGTAACATGGGACATAAACATACTTATATGGAATAACCATACGGTCGACCTCCACACATATCACTTAATTGAATAGCCATACAACTGAATTCCATACCCACTGCATTGGAGGTTATAACGTAACCACCCGTCCTGGTATTCACGGCACAACCCATCATATAGTTTATCACGTAACCACCCTTAAAATGTCCAAGTACCACCATTACACATAAAATATTGAAAATATAAACATTTCAATAACAACATTTCATTTTCAATCACAATAAGTAATTCCATGATATTTAATTAATCAATCCATTTTCAAAAATCATTTAAAAGAAATTTTTGAATCAGAGTGTCCCATTCCACTTTGAAGATTTTAATGGAATTTTAATTTTAAAAAATTAATTTCCATATAAATAAATACTGATTTTTTTAAAACATTGACATTAAAGATAAATATTTATAATAATGAATCTATAAAACATTCAAAACCATATTTTTATTATAGAGTTTTTAACAAAATGAGAGACTCTTGAATACAAATAATTGCGGAATAACATTTAATCCGAACATTATAATATCATGAGAATAAATGGATTCATGATATAATATGTCAAAGGACAGTATACACACCATATAAGAGTGAATTGGTGTATAACAACAATGAAGTCTCAATGGAAATGTAAATTAAGATGAAATCCATTATAAAGATGGTATCCTTAAATTAAGGATACATCTATCACATAATTATATGTGAGAAATATAAATACACCCAATATAAGTGGATATTAAGTGTGAAAAAATCATAGGTAATTCACACATAATCATGGAAAAACAAAACTAATGACATAGATATTTAACTCAATGAAATGAGATTGAGTTGTGATTTCCCATACAAGTTCGTAAGAATTTATCAATTATATGATTATGTGTAGAAATAGTATATCGACACAAAGTTTTGTGTAAATTAAAACATAGATAATCTACAAATAATATTGGCATACTAAAATCAAGAAATAGAGGTTTAACCAAAAGAATTGAAAGTGTGTTAAGAAGTTCCCTTAAAGAAATCGGACAGCCTAACAGCGTCACTTTAAAATTCAGAAAATGAGTTGATGAGAGAGAAAATGGTATCTCCTCACATGGACATAAAATATACATAAATAAGGATATAGAATAACGTGTCCCAAAATAATAGTATGTGAATTGAAAGACATAACAAAATAAGTCTTTTAAAAAGAGAAGGGTGAAAGGTCCCCTTACCAAGTTTGGTAACCTTTGAAACGTACACCCCATGGAAGAAGGGTCATACAATGAAGATTTAAATACCCGTAAATGAAATTATACTAGAAAAAGTGTATAATAATGGGCAGTACCTACACCAATCAAAGGAAATAGTGGAAAACGTAGCATAAATGTCATGGGAATAAAAGTGAGATGAAAAATCCCTTACGAAAACTCGGCAGCCTAACAGCGCCACTTAAAACTTCCAAAAATGGATTTATGAGATCAAATAGGGTCTATCAAAATATGAACAAAAAATTACATAATTATGAATATAAAATAACATCCCCAAACATAATAATGATGAGCTTATAAGAAATGACATAAAAGAGAGTACTTAAAAAGAACGAGAGAGGTTATATCCCGTAAGAAAATTCGGCAGCTTAACGACGCCAATCAAAACTTCCAAAATGTATTGATGAGGGAAAATAGGGTCTCTCATCATATGAAAATAAAAATTACAGTATGATTAATATAAAATAACATCCCAATCATAAGAAATATGATCTTAAAAGGAATGACATAAAAGAGTGTACTTAAAAAGAAAGAGAGGGGTTGGATCCCTTACCTCGTGTCCGACATGACTTGATCATTCTTTAATATCCAGAATAATAATATTTGGTCAATTTATAATTGGTTAAAGACCTCTTTTAGAGATTATTATTCAGTTCATATCACATATTATAATGTTATAATAATAGGTTAATAAAGCGAGTTCATATCAGACGTTTTTTTCGATGTTCGGTACATGAGTAGAAATTGAACTTGTTGGAAAAGAATCCTCCATGTAGTTATAGGTACATCATCTCCAGAATAGTATTGATGTTTTAAATTTCATACATATCCATTATATATTCATTTTATACTATTCCATAACATTTGGAGATAAAAAATTAAATGAACTGTTCATGGAGACGGTAGGTCGTACGTACGCATGAACACTACATTCGTTTTTTGTCATATTAATAGAATTAAATTTTAAAGAGAGAGATATATATTATAATTCCATAACGATATAAATAATTTAGTTGTAATTTATGAAATATATATCCATTATATATATGAACATATAATAGTACATAACATTTGGAGATAAGAAATGAAATGTACCGTTCATGGTGACGGTAAGCCATACGTACGCATGAACGCTACTTTCATTTCTTTAGAACATTAATGTAATTAAAAATTGATGAGATATATATATATATATTATAATTACAGTATAATATATATGTTATATATATCACATATGTTCATCAATTTCATTCTTTATACATTCCATGTATTGCATAAACGAGTCACATCACTTGAGGGGGCGGTAGTCCATACTTTCTCAAATTAAATTATCGCATTTGCAAAACATGAAAAGCATAAAGGTATGTATTAAATATAAAATAATGAAGAATATAAGGGAAATAAATATAATATATATCATAAATAAATATATTTCTATCACAATGGCCACCATGAGAGGTGGTATCAGAAGATAGAACAATTATCGTTTCGTGAGGCAGTAATTCGCCATCCACAGAAACAGTATGTTCTTTAACCATTAGACGGAGGTGTGTGTTAGTGTAGCTCGAATACTCCTCATAAAAACATCCTAGTATATTGGAGGTATTGGTGTTTTTATAATATAAATAAATAAAAAGAGTTTAGGGGGTTGGAGAAGAAAAATAAAACAAAAGAACACTTGGGAAGACATTACCTTTTAAATGGGTAACTCTTTTTGATTTGAGCTCAAAGGCTTCCTTGGGAAGACTTCTGCCCAAAGTGAGGCTTCTAGGAGTACTAGAGGGATGTGGAGAGACAGAATGGGGAGGGTTTGAGCGAGCCAAAGTCTTGATAGGCGTAGGTAAGTTGGTAGAGGTTGGGGACTTTTATAAAAGGAGAGGAGGGGCACTCTTGGAATGTTATAAAAGGGTACTTTATTATAAAATGATTTTTAGATTTTAAATGTCCAAAAATTGTAAATTTTTTGGATAAGGTTATTAGAGTTCGAAATACACCCATCCAATATGTTTTGGACATGTGTAGTTCTTATATTTTACATTATCTTTTCCTTTTATTTAAATCGTTAAATAATATGGTAATCGATGCATCTTCATGGTGTCATAAATAATTTAATTTAATTTATTTCTAAAAATTATAAAAAGAGTATCATGATGTAGTAAATCATTTAATATTTCTAATAAATTTTTATAGTCAAAAATATGAATTTTATAACTCTAGTTTAAAATTGTTTTAGTAAAACAACTCATGTTTGTGACATTTTTATTTTTACTTGAAATAAAAAGTTATTTATGCCATTTTCCTACCAATGTGGCTCCATGAGGTACCCAAGTTGACCCATGGATTGTCTTGGTCAGGAATGAGACATAAAACGAGGGTAGTACATGTTTCTAGGTCATTTCATATTATTAAAACATCATTTTTACCTTAAATTACACTAATTACCTTTAATCCCGATTAATAAAACATAAAAGTTACTATTCACCAAAAATTATTTTTATCTCATTGAACCACATATTAATTATTAATGAAAACCTTGTATGTCAAATTTTTGAAAATAAAATCACATAAGTGGCAAATTTTCATTAATTTGAAAAATCAGTTTCTTTAACTACAACTTAGTGGTTTCACTATTCATAAAAAAATTGAAGTTTTTCAGAAAAATACCAAAACTTCACCCTAAGATATATTTGATATTCCAAAATAAAAAATGATTTATTTTAAGAAATTAAAAACATATAAGTTTCATTTAATTAATTAAACTATTAATTCCCACTATCAAAACAAATAGCGTGTTTTTAAGAAGCAATATATATAAAAAGATTGACACTAGATTATGTCCAATATCAAAGTGAAATTAATTATAATGACCACTATTGGATTAAATGGTAAAAATGTATTATAAATACACTTTTATCGTAATTAAAAATATAATCTATCCAAATAAATAAATCAGAATACAAGGAGGTTTTGAATTAAAATGCAACATTTTCAATAAAAATGATTTTATCTGAAAAATAACAAAAATTTACACAAAGTAAATTTTGATGTCCATATTCTAAAAAAGGATTTTATTTTTTCAAATACAACATAATAAAATTTTCAAAAGTATATTTGAAAAGGGTTCTCCATCAAAAGTCGGTTAATCGACCTTTTAAATAATAGTTAGAAGATTTGTGCTTAAAATTGGATTTATTTACATTTTAATCCTCTAACATTTATTGTAAAAATTAAAAATATTTGACAAACATATATAATAATTTTCTATTTAGTTCTGTTCATTCCCTCCATTATAACTAATATGTGTTAATTACCATTTAAAATAAAATTATTTTATTATTAGAGTTCAACGTAATATTTCAAAGGATCTCATTGTAGCATTTTGGGTAAGCCATCAAGCATAGCATTCCCTATAAATTAATATTAACATTTTATTCATAAAATTAGGGATAAAAATAAAATTTTCATATTCTTTATTGAACTGGGGTGTTACATCCTTCCCCCCTTTAGGGAATTTCGTCCTCGCAATATTAAAATTGGGCTCATAAACATCATTGAAAGTCCCACATCAGAACAAGAGTCAGTAAAACTATCACTTTAAAAGAATGGGAGAGAAGTACAAAGGTCACCCAAGTTAACCCATACTAGGATTCTAAGTATGAAGATATGTTTATGGAGGAAAAAAAGTGTCATGTTCTGATGGAGAGTGATAGAAAACATGTTTAGGAGAAAGTTAACCACAATAAAATCACAAACTTGTGGTGGGTTAAACGGTATTCGATTCCATAGTAGGAAAAGATCATAGGAAACATTTTTTATTTAAGTTACTTTTCATTGAGTAATTTATTTTTTATCTTAAGGAAACATACTTACTTGTCATGTTGACTTTCGACTTTTACTAGATTTTTTACACAAACTCATACTTTCATCAAAAGGCGAGCATATAGGAAGACTTTTTTGCATTAAGAGTACTATAATAAACTTCTATAGAATCACCTAATCCACAAAAGAGAACTATATACTTCCCATGTCTTTATACCTTAAACAAAACTGAAAACAATTTAGTAAGATATTGGATAATACCCAAAAAGGATAATCCTTTATAAAAAAAATCTATTCTTAATCTCCACAATTTGTCCAAAAAACCCAAAGATCAACAAAGACCATTCTATAAACAATTGTCCATAAAATTCTTCAAAGTAAACCAAACTGAGATTGAAACCCAAATATTTGAAGGATTTAATCACATATTCTTCCAAGGTACAAAGTAACATGTATCTATAAATAACATAAGTTTCTCTTAAAGTCTCATATTGAAAAGTAATTAACCTAATCACATATCCTCCATGATAAGTTAATAATTTCCATAGATAACCCAAAATACACTAACTCTTGATTCATAAAATCGTCTAACTAAGAAGAACTAGTCAAACTAACCAGGGACATCACATAGTCCAGTTGTAGGAAATAACAGTCACACTTTGGTTTTGGGTTCGATTCCCACACCTTTCTTCGACATGACAGGTTGTCACACGGTCTTCATGTTGTACTTTTTATAAAACTTCAAAAATAACCCTAACAAGTTTTAACCTCATGTTTATCTCAAGCCATTCATATTCCATCATAACATATAGTAACCCATAATTACTTCAAAAGTAAGGATCATATAAACCCTAATGTTTACCTTTATAATTATTACCTGAACATCCACATCGATTGGTCATCTTGTACATGATGCATTACAGAACTTACCAAGGTTGAAGTGGTTGGTCATAACTCTTTGGTAGTTGGTTTAGAAACACCACTAGATTCCTCATTGAATACCCCATTTCATCTGGTCTCTTAATCAGAGAACCACCACAGTTTCCTTCAGACCCATTGTCACTTAGGTTCCTGCTAGATCCATCCATTTACTAAAACCAGAAATGTCAGTGTGAGTATATCAACAAAATTATCATGTACTAATGAAAACGATAAACACTAAGATATACATACTCATTCACTTTATCTAAAAACTATGACTCTTTATGAAATCCAAGCCATTATGGTAATGTCACTTATGCTTAGAGAATACCCAAACCTCTAATGTTATCTAAACCGACCTCTGATACCAACTATTAGGCCCCGACCTTAAACATTACTTATTATTGAATGAAATGAATAATTCACATAGATGATCTTTTCAGGATTAGAGTTTTAGAGAATTAGGACATAACTATTACATCTCAAATGATTTAAAAGTATACACTTCTACTATGTTTTTCAAAAAATAGAAACTCTTAAAAAGAAACTTGTATAGTTCCATGTTTTAGATTGCATGACATTTCCTTGTTACCATCCATGACCCTATTACACATAAAGTCTTGTGAAAAACATTTCAAAAAAACATGGGGTGGGAATAAAAAGCTCAGTAAGAGATACACAAAGAAAGAAAACTGTTAGTTTTTCCAGACAACAAGTAAACCAAGAATAATTTATCAATGTATTACTTTTCACCTTTATGAAGTAGTAAAAAAACTCTTCACTGAATAAAAGATCATTACTTACCCATTTTGTAACCAAAATATTACCATAAAAACCCATATAAAAACACATTACATATATACATAACTTGGGACATTAACATACTTAAATGTAATAACCATACGGTCAACATCCACACATATCACTTAATGGAATAGCCATACGGACAACTTCCATAGCCAATGCATTGGAGGTTATAACGTAACCACCCATCCTTGTATTCGCGGCACCACCCGTCATATGGTTTATCACGTAACCACCCATAAAATTTCCAAGTTCCATCATTACACATAAAATTTTTAAAATATAAACATTTCAATAACAACATTTCATTTTCAATCATAATAATAAATTCCAAGATATTAAATTAATCAATCCATTTTCAAAAATCTTTTAAAAGATATTTTTGAATCAAAGTGTTCCATACCACTTTGAAGATTTTAATGGAATTATAATTTTAAAACATTAATGTCCATATAAAAAAATACTGAAAACCATTTTGAAAACATGGACATTAAAGATAAATATTTAGAATAATGAATCTTTAAAACAATTAAAACGATATTTTTGTTAAAGAGTTTTTAACAAAATGAGAGACTCTTAAATACAAATAATTGCGGAATATTATTTAATCCAAACTTTATAATATCATGATAATAAATGGATTCATGATATAATATGTCAAATGATAGTATACACACCATATAAGAGTGAATTGGTGCATAGAAACAATGAACCCTCAATGGAAATGTAAATTGAGATGAAATCCATTATAAAGATGGTATCCTTAAATTAAGGATAAATCTATCACCTAATTATGTGTGAGAAATATAAATAAACCCAATATATGTGGATATTAAGTTTGAAACAATAATAGGTCATTCACACATAATATTGTAAAAACAAAACCAATGACATAGATAGTTAAATCAATGAAATGAGATTGAGTTATGATTTCCCATTCATGTTCGTAAGAATTTATCACTAAAATGATTATGTGTAGAAATAGTATATCCACACAAAGGTTTGTGGAAATTAAAACATATAGATTACACACATTATCATGGCATAATAAAATCATGAAGTAAAGGTTTAACCCAAAGAATTGAACGTGGGTTAAGAAGTTCACTTACAGAAATCCGACAGCCTAACAGCGTCACATTAAAATTCAGAAAATGAGTATATGAGAGAGAAAATGGTATCTCATCACTTGAAAATAAAATTTAAATAAATAAGGATATATAATAACATATCCCAACATAATAGTATCTTAATTAAAAGACATAACAAAAGAAGTCATTTAAAAATAGGAGGGTGAAAGGTCCCCTTACCGAGTTGGGTAACTTTCGAAACGTACACCCCATGGAAGAAGGGTCATACAATGAAGATGTAAATACCCATAAATGATATTATACTACCCAAAGTGTATAATAATGGGCAGTACATACACCAATCAAATTCAATAGTGGAAAACGTAGCATAAATGTCATAGGAATAAAAGTGAGATGAAAAGTCCCTTACGAAAACTCGACACCCAAACGGCGCTACTTAAATCTTCCAAAAATGGATTTATGAGATCAAATAGGGTCTTTCATAATATGAAAAAAAAAATTACAGTATTATTAATATAAAATAACATCCCCAAAAATAATAATGATTACCTTATAAGAAATGACATAAAATAGATTACATAAAAAGAACGAGAGAGGTTGGATCCCTTACGAAAATTCGGCAGCCTAACGGTGCCAATCAAAACATCCAAAATGTATTGATGAGAGAAAATAGGGTCTCTCATCATATGAACATAAAAATTACAGTAATTTTAATATAAAATAACATCCCAATCATAATAAATATGAGCTTAAAAGGAATGACATAAAAGAGTGTACTTAAAAAGAAAGAGAGGGGTAGGATCCCTTACCTCATGTCCGACATGACTCGATCGTTCTTTAATCTCCTGAATAACAAAATTTGGTCAGTTTATAATTGCTTAAGGACCTACTATAAAGATTATTATTCAGTTCATATCACATATTATAATGTTATAATAATTGTTCAATAAAGTGAGTTCATATCAGACATTTTTGTCGATGTCCGGTACATGAGTAGAAATTGAACTTTTTGGAAAAGAATTTTCCATGTAGTTACAGGTACATCATCTCCAAAATATTATTTATGTTTTAAATATCATACATATCCTATATATATTCATTTTATACAATTACATAACATTTGGAGAAAAAAATTAAAAGCACCGTTCATGGAGATGGTAGGTCGTACGTATGCATGAACGTTACTTTCATTTTTGTCATATTAATGGAATTAAAGTTAAAAGGGAGATATATATATTATAATTCCAGAATGATATCCATAATTTAGATGTAATATATGAAATATATATCAATTATATATATGTACTTATAATAGTACATAACATTTGGAATAAGAAATGAAATGTACCGTTCATGGAGATGGTAAGCCGTACATACGCATGAACGCTACTTTCATTTGTTTGGCACATTAATGGAAATAAAAAATAGATGAGATATATAAATATATATATTATAATTCCATTATAATATATATATGTTATATATATCACATAAGTTCATCAATTTAATTCTTTATAAATTCCATGTATTGCATGAACGAGTCACATCACTTGAGGGGGAGGTAGTCCACATTTCCTCAAATGAAATTATCGCATTTGCACAACTTGCAAAGAATAAATATATGTATTAAATATATAATAAAGAATAATAAAATGGAAATAAATGTAATATATATCCTAAATAGTTATATTTCAATCATAGTGGCCACCATGAGAGGTGGTATCAGAAGATAGAACAATCACCGTTTCATGAGGCAATAATTCACCATCCACAGAAACAATATGTTCTTTAACCATTAGACGGAGGTGTGTGTTAGTGTAGATCGAATCCTCCTCATATCAATATCCTACTATATTTAAGATACTATTTTTGTTACAAAAGAAATAAATAAAAAGAGTTTAGGGGTTTGGAGAAGCAAAATAAAACAAAAGAATACAAGGGAAGACATTGCCGTTAAAACGGATAACTCTTTTTGATTTGAGCTCAAAGGCTTCCTTGGGACGACTTCTGCCCAAAGTGAGGCTTCTAGAAGTAAGAGATGGATTTGGAGAGACAAAATTGGAAGGGGTTGGCCGAGCCAAAGGCTTGAGTGGTGTGGGTAAGGTGGTAGAGTTTGGGGACTTTTATAAGAGGAGAGGAGGGGCACTCTTGGAAAGTTATAAAAGGTTACTTTATTGTAAAATTCTTTTCGGATTTTAAAGGTCCCATAATTTAATATTTCAAAGATACGGTTATAAGAGTTCTAAATACACCCATGAAATATGTTTTTGAAAAGTGTAGGTCTTATATTTTACATTATCTTTTCTTTTTATTTAAACCTTTAAATAATGAGGTAATCAATGCATCATCATGGTGTCATAAATAATTTAATTTATTTAATGTATAAAAATTAAAAAAATATAATGTTGTAGGAAACACTGTTATCTTTCTAATGAATATTTATAGTCAAAAATATGACTTGTATATCACCATTTAAAAATTGTTTTAGTAAAATAACTCATCTTTTTGACATTTTTATTTTAAATTTAAATAAAATGTTATTTATGTCATTTTCCTACCAATTTGGCTACATGGTGTCCCCAAGTTGACCCATGGTTTGTCTCGGTCGTCCATGACACATCCAATGAGGGTAGTACATGTGTATTGGTCATTTTATATTATTAAAACATTATTTTTACCTCAAATTACACTAATTAACTTCAATCGCGATTAATAAAACATAAAAGTATCTATTCGCCAAAAAATTATTTTAATCTCATTGAACCACATTTTACTTCTTAATGAAAACCATTTATGTTGGATTTTTGAAAATCAAATCACAGAACTGTCAATGTTTCATTTAACTAAAAAATCAGTTTCATTAACTACCACTTAGTGGTTTCATTATTCATCAAAAAATTGAAGTTTTTCAAAAAATACCAAAAATTCACCCTAAGCTATATTTGATATTCCGAATTCAAAAATGATGTCTATTTAAAAAAATTAAAAACATATAAGTTGCATTAATCAATTAAACAATTAATTCCCACTGTCAAAACAAATTGTGTGTTTTTAAGAAATAATATTTATTAAATGATTGACACTAGTTTATGTCCAATTTCGAAGTGAAATTAATTCCAATGACCACCATTGGATTAAATGGTAAAAATATATTCTAAATACACATTAATATTAATTAAAAATATAATCTATCCATATAAATAAATGAGATTAAAAGGAGGTTTTGAATTAAAATGCAACATTTTCAATAAAAATGATCTTTATTGGAAAAATAAGAAAAATTTACAAAAAGTAAATTTTGATGCCCAGATTCTAAAGAAAGATTTTATTTTGTCAAAAACAACATATAAAATTTTAAAAAGTATATTTAAAAAGGGTTCTCCATCAAAAGTCAGTAAATCGACATTTTAAACAATATTTAGAAGATTTCTGCTTAAGATTGGATTGATTTTCATTTTAAGCCTCTAACATTTATTGTAAAAAGTAGATATATATGAAAAAATTATATAGTAATTTTTTAGTTAGTTCTGTTCATTCTCTCCATTACAACGGCTAGGTGTTAATTACCATTTTAAATAAATTTATTTTATTATTAGAGTGCAACGTAAGATTTCAAAGGATCTCATTGTTGCGTATTGGGTAAGCCATCGAGCATAGCGTTCCCTATAAATTAATATTATCATTTTATTCAAAAAACTAGGGATAAAAATAAAAATGTCTTATTATTTATTTACCTGGGGTGTTACATCCTTCCCCCCTTTTGGGAATTGCATCCTAGAAATTTTAAAATTGGGATCATAAACTTCATTGAAAGTCCCATATCAGAACAAGAGTCAGTAGAACTATCACTTTAAAAGAATGGGAGAGAAGAAAAATGGTCACTCGAGTTAACCCATACTAGGATTCCAAGTATGAAAACATGGATATGGAGGAAAAAATAAAGGGTCATGTTCTGATGGAGAGTGATAGTAAACATGTTTAGGAGAAAGTTAACCATAATAAAATCACAAATAGGGACCCTCATAATATGAACAAAAACATGACAGTATGATAAATATAAAAGAACATACCCAAACATAATAATGATGACCTTATAATAAATGACATAAAAGAGAGTACATAAAAAGAACAAGAGAGGTTGGATCCCTTACGAAAATTCGGCAGCCTAACGGCGCCAATCAAAACTTCCAAAATGTATTGATTAGAGAAAATATGGTATCTCATCATATGAACATAAAATACTGTACTTAAAAAGAACGAGAGGGGTAGGATCCCTTACCTCGTGTCCGACATTACACGATCGTTCTTTAATCTCCTGAATAATAAAATTTGGTCAATTTATAATTTCTTAAGGACATCATTTAAATATTATTATTCATTTAATATCACATATTATAATATTATAATAATTGGTTAATAAATTGAGTTCATATCAGAAGATTTTGTCGATGTTCGGTACATGAGTAGAAATTGACCTTGTTGGAAAAGAATTTTCCATGTAGTTATAGGTATATCATCTCCAAAATAGTATTTATGTTTTAAATATCATAAATACCCATTATATATTCATTTTATACTATTCAATAAAATTTTGAGATAAAAAATTGAAAGCACCGTTCATGGAGACGGTAGGACGTACGTACGCATGAATGTTACTTTCATTTTTTGTCATATTAATGGAATTAAAGTTAAATGAGTGATATATATATTATAATTACATAATGATATCCATAATTTATATTTAATATATGACATATATATCAATTATATATATGTACTTATAATAGTACATAACATTTGGAGATAAGAAATGAAACGTACCGTTCATTGAGATGGTAAGCCGTACGCACGCATGAACGCTACTTTCATTTATTTGGCACATTAATGGAATTAAAAATATATGAGATATATATATATATTATAATTACAGTATAATATATATGTTATATTGATCACATATGTTCATCAATTTTATTCTTTATACATTCCATGTATTGCATGAACGAGTCACATCACTTGAGGGGGCGACAGTCCACACTTCCTCAAATGAAATTATTGAATTTTCACAAGATGAAAAGCATAAAGATATGTTTTAAATATAAAATACAGAATAATATAAGGGAAATAAATATAATATATATCATAAATAAATATATTTCCATCATAATGGCCACTATGAAAGGTGGTATCAGAAGATAGAACAATCATCGTTTCGTGAGGCAGTAATTCGCTATCCAGAGAAACAGTATGTTTTTTAACCATTAGACGGAGGTGTGTGTTAGTGTAGATATAATCATACTTATAAAAACATACAATTTTAATGAATATACTGGTTTTTTTACAAAATAAATAATTAAAAAGAGTTTATGGGGTTGGAGAAGCAAAATAAAACAAAAGAACACTAGGGAAGACATTACCTTTAAAACGGGTAACTCTTTTTGATTTGAGCTCAAAGGATTCTTTGGGATGACTTATGCCTACAGTTAGGCTTCTAGGAGTAATATTGGGATGTCGAGAGAAAAAATGGGATGGTTTTGGCCGAGATAATGGCTTTAGAGGTGTGGGTATGGTGGTAGAGGTGGGGGCATTTTATAAGAGGAGAGGTGGGGCATTCTTGGAATGTTATAAAAGGTTACTTTATTATAAAATGATTTTCGGATTTTAAAGGTCCAAAAATTTTATATTTCTAGGATAAGGTTATAAGAGTTCTAAATCCACCAATCCAATAGGTTTTTGACATGTGCAGGGCTTATATTTTACATTATCTTTTAATTTTATTTAAATCGTTAAGTAATGAGGTAATCGCTGCATCGTCACGGTGTCATAAATAATTTAAGTTATTTAATGTGTATATATTATAAACCAAATAAATGATATAGGGAATTTTATTATCTTTCTAATGAATATTTATAGTAAAAAATATGAATTGTATAACTCCATTTAAGAATTGTTTTAGTAAAACAACTCATGTTTGTGACATTTTTATTGTAACTTTAAATAAAAAATTATTTATGTCCTTTTCCTACCAATGTGGCTCCATGGGGTCCTCAAGTTGACCCATGGATTTTTTTGGTCTGAAATGACACATAACATTAGGGTAGGACATGTGTCTAGGTCATTTAATATTATTAAAACATTATTTTTACCTTAAATTACACTTATTACCTTTAATCGCGATTAATAAAACTTAAAAGTTACTAGTCACCAAAAATTATTTTAATCTCATTGAACCACATTTTACATTCTAATTAAAACCATGTATGTTGGATTTCTTAAAATCAAATCACAGATGTGGAAAAGTTTCATTTGAATGAAAAACCAGTTTCATTAACTACTACTTAGTGGTTTCACTATTCATCAAAAATTGATGTTTTTCAGAAAAATACCAAAAATTCACCTGAAGCTATATTTGATATTCCGAATTCAAAAACGAATTATATTTTACAAAATTCAAAACATATAAGTTGCATTAATTAATTTAACAATTAATTCTCCCTTTCAAAACAAATAGTGCGTTTTTAAGAAACAATATCTATTAAAAGATTAAGACTAGTTTAAATCCAATTTCAAAGTGAAATTAATTCCAATCATCACAATTGGATTAAATGGTAAAAATATATTTTAAATAAACATTAATAATAATTAAAAATATAATCTATCCACATAAATAAATTTGATTAAAAGGAGTTTTTTAAGTATAATGCAACATTTTCAATAAAAATGATCTTTATCGGAAAAATAACAAAAATTTACACAAAGTATGTTTTGATGTCCAGATTCTAAAGAAAGATTTTATTTTGTCAAATAAAACATTTAAAATTGTCATAAGTATATTTAAAAAGGGTTCTCCATCAAAAGTCTATTAATCAACCTTTTAAAGAATATTTAGAAGATTTTTGCTTAAAATTGGATTCATTTCCATTTTAATACTCTAACATTTATTGTAAAAAGTAAAAATACATGAAAAACATATATAATCATTTTGTAGTTTATTCTGTTCATTACCTCCATTACAATGGCTAGGTGTTAATTACTATTTAAAATAAAATTATTGTATTATTAGAGTGCAATGTAAGATTTCAAAGGATCTCATTGTTGCGTATTGGGTAAGCCATCGAGCATAGAGTTCCATATAAATTAATATTATAATTTTATTCAAAAAACCAGGGATAAAAATAAAAACGTCATATTCTTTATTTAACTGGGGTGTTACACTTAGCACCAGTCATATCTCCTGATCCAACCCCATAATCTTGCATAAGGGGGAAATCCCGAAATAGGATACGCATGTTCAGGCAGTTTTCATTCCTTCCACTAGGTGTTATTTATAAAAAATGGAATAAAATAGATTAGTTTGTGAATCATAATATATAATATCATCTTAGAAAAATACATACCATTAATTTAAATCTTATCAATATCTAATCTCTTAATCATAAACACAGTTTCATTGAGAAAAAAAATAACTTTTAAATCCTTTGTAATGTTTTGTAATGAAAATGTGAATTATCCCAATCTTATCCCAAGAGAGTGTAAAACCATGTGCATAGTAAGTGATGTTTTCATGTACTAAGGTACTCCAGGTCATGGACAAAACTCTTTGTTGAAGTTATTACTCGTAGGTACACGTGTTATAGAAACCGATCCACATTTACTATCAAGACAATGTTGTATTTTCTAATAACATCCACATAATCTATTCCTGTCCAAAATTCCTAGATGTTATTCTATATTTTTCCTCAAAGTCAATCATTGTGTTTTGTTCCATAATCAACATTTTCTAAATCTGGTTTCCATGTTTTCTGCTAAACATCCTCTCATCCCAACTATACAAACCTGAACCCACTTTCATAGTGATGGTTCCTAATTTAATTACACTATAATATAAACAAATATGACGTATCCTAAAAGGAGAATAGTTTAATTGATTTTTAAAACAACGTACATACATATATTCAACCTTACAATTTGAATATAAATATAACATAACAACTTATTTGTAATCACACATAAACCCCAAGTTTATACTTTAAATTCATTCATAATATACTTATTCAAAACCAATGGAAAAAAACATATCAAAGGGGTGAGATCAGATGACCAGTAATGTTACATAATATAGGTGTGAAAACATAAACACTAGGAATAATGAATAACTGAAAATTAATTCCCATAAAAATATACTTGAGCATAATATGGTAGGAATAGAAAACTAATTAATTAATTCCATAAAACATAACCATCGATATTAAAATAGTCTAAAAATCATACCGACAATAAATATCTACTTTCACAATAAGGGAATGCAAAATAAAGTATATTCTGAAATATACTCTCAATGTCATGACCATGAAATCTAAAAATTATGAAGGCTAAAGCCAAAACCATATTTGAAAATCAACAAGGCCTTGACCAAGTCCATATCTGTTTGTCTCAAGATACCCTCTAATGCATCAATTGGCTATATCAGGCCCCATCCATCACTTACTATTTCAAATTCAGTCATCATATGTATAGGGATAAACATATACAATATATACATTCATATTGAAACTAACATATGAAATGTAAATAACATTCCCAAAACACTAACCATTCAGAGTAATATAGGTAATGATTTCAATATATAAAATCCATAGTAAAAATAATCATTAAACATTCAATAAAACATGGTAGATGATATAATAAAAAATTATTCTGAATTACACATAATATTAAAATAGATTGTTGAAATAGAAAAAATAACTCTTACAAAATAATTGAGTAATTCTTAAGTTAAATACTATTTTACTGAAAATAAGAGTTCTTTTGGATAAATATTGTATAAACCTGAAGTGAAATAATATATTATTCTCCTAATTAAATGTGTAATTAAATAAAAATAATGGGTTTTAAACCATATTATATAGTTCCCTCGAAAATAAGTATAACTTTTACGAAATTCCATGAATCAGGCTTGTATTTCATCAAGAAATTTGAAGATATCATTTTAAGAATTGAATATATCCATAATAGAAATAAGGATTATGGTTGGTAAATATATATAGATCATCGAAACAGATTTTATGATGAGAACATAAGAATAAATAAGAATTTAATTGGGGTTAAGAGAGATAGAGTGAAACAAAAAAAATGAGGTTTGGGAAGAAAACCCTTACGTTATGTATGACTATGTTTTGATCCTAAATGTAAGGTCCTAGAATATAGAATTAGACATATAAAAAACTTAATTCCAAACCAATTAGATATTTATTTTTTTTATTTTAATTTTATTAAGTTTATTTATGTATTGTTTATGGCTTAGGATATTCAATATCATCATATGTGGGTGCTCATTTCATTAGATTTCATGATTGGTTGTTTTGTATGGAAGTTAATGTAAAATAAGAATATAATTAACGATATGTTAATATATTTTATAAGTGATCCAGAAAAGGTTGAATGATCATATTATTCTTTTTTTTACTTTTTGTGAGGGTGAAATATTAGATAAAATTTAAATGATAATGTCTTATATTAATTAGAACGGTTTTCGATCACCACAAACTCATTTTATATTATAAATTAATACCATGGGAACAAAAGTGATTCCAAAACGCAAAATAGGATATATTACATATATTATCATTTTCAAGTCCATAAAAATGGTATCATGAAAATAATTTAATATGGTTATTGAAGTTGAAAACTCATTATTGTTGAATGTGACTAATTAACACATCTCGGATGGTGTTTTCATTTTTATAATCAAAGGAGGGGAAAGGAGAGATGATGATGAATTATTACATTATCATTAAAAAAATTAGTACATGTAAGGTAATGTAGTTATCATAACATGGGAGGAAAGGATGTGAGGAAAGAAAATTTATGAAAAGAACCTGAAAGAAGAAAAATTAAATAAAAAGAGGAATTTACCTCTTTAATTTATCTTTCTTATGATCCTCCTCATGGGAGAGGATTTGGTCATCCAAAAAGATAAATGGATGATGAACATAGGTAGGAGACTGAGATGATATTTTGGAAGCATTTAGACAAGGTACAATAGTTGAGGGGATTGAAGAGAAGGAGTGATGTGCGGAATTTATAGTGAAGGAGAGGATGGTTTTTCAATTATTTTATTAATTACATTATTTTTCTGGCCCAATATTATGAATAGACTTGATTCATGAGACTCGTAACAATAATTATTGCATTTTAGTTCTAAAAATGGCCATTTACATCATCCATGACTAAAACATGATGCATAAATTCATTTATTTAGCAAATATCCTAAATTATAGAATTTCACTATTCACAAGAAATCAAGTATTTTGGAAAATAATGAAAATTCACCATAAACAATTCACGACATGTAGAAATAAAAAAATAACTATATTTTATAACTATAATTTTCTAAAGTAGATAAATTTCATCATTAAAATAAAATCATTATTTACAAGAAAAATAAATATTTTAAATTTAAATCTTGTTTTATAATACTTTCAAAAATTAACAACAGTCTAATAAAACTATACTATATATATAGGAAAACAAAATTTTAATTATAGAATAAATATTTAGAAAATGAATTATATTTTTAATTAATTTTTTAATTTATAATTATAATTAAATATTTATTACTCACAAAAATATCAACACATAATTAATAATTTTTAAAATATTAAATCTCATTTATATGTTTCCTAAATTATATTTATACTCACTTGGGTGTGGTTACTATTTAATAGGGTACATTACTATTCATTAGGATATGTTACTATACATTAGGGTAAGTTACTATTCATTAAAAATGTGTCTTGATGCTATTAGACTATAAATATATTACTAATCACAACCATGAATATCTATTTTTCAAATCATAGAAGAAAGAAAACTGTATCTAACAATGATGTTATACCTATATCTTATAAATATCAATGTGTTGATATTTATAGACTCAATGTTGAGTGAATTTATTAATAAATTCATTTTTAAAACCTTTGGGTTTTACAGACTTTCCCCTGATAAAATGTTTTCCTCAAAATTACATTAGAGTAACCTCAAAAAAATATTTGGATAATTCTTCATCATATGTTCCTCAAGACCCCACATTGCCTCTTGAATTTTATGATTTTTCTTATCTACCTATACTAGCCGAGTTGCATGATTCCTCAACACCTATTCTATAGAGTATAGAATCAGGATAAGCTCTTCATAGTCAGATAAATTGGGTTTTAATTATATACCATTAGAATTGAGGTCATGTGTTTGGTGTGGTATGTACATTCTCAACAATGAGACATGGAACACATTTTGTACTATAGACAATCTTGGAGGAATTTCTAAATGATAAGACACATCTCCAATTCACTCTGGAATTTCAAAAGGGCTAATATATCTAGGGTTTAGATTCCCATTCTCCCAAAATCGTATAACACCCATCCATGGTGCTACATTAAAGAAAACATGATATCCCTCATGAAATTCAAAATCATTACTTTTATTATCTAGATATATATTTTTCTATCTTTTATTAGGTTTTATATGGGTTTGATTTTATTTTACATTCACTATTGTTTCCTTCACAAGATCTAGAACAACAAAATTCCTTTCACCGACTCATCACAACATATTGGTGTATGACATATCTTTCTATAAAATTCTATATATGGTTCCACTTTAATGCTATAATGGAAGCCATTATTGTAAGAAAACTCCCCAAAAGATAAATATTGATCCCATATACCTTCAAAATCATATGATCATGATCTCAACAAGAATTATAAAGTATATATCATCCTTTTTGATTGCTCATCAGTATAGGGGTGATAATAAGCACAAAAATGAAGATCAATATCAAAATATTTCTGAATACTATTCCAAAATTTTGATTAAAATCATGGATCACAATAAAAAACAATTGGTAGATGTACTCCATGAAGTCTCACAATTTCATTGATCTACAGTTTTTCCCAGTTCTCTAGGGTCAAATCCACCCTTATAAAGTGGAAATATATAGATTTTGTGTTTCTATAAACAATTAACCATATTGTATAATTAATTCATAGATTTTAAGGAAATCATGTAAAATATCCATAGTGGTGTCATCCCATTTCCATGTATGAATATGTAGATAATTGCATGGATCTTCTGGGATGTTGTCGTTCACCTTCAATTTTTTTCAGAATATACATATTGATACATGATCTATAATTTTCCACTTCTTATTTTCCCATAAGAAATGTTCCTTAAAATCAATATACAATATATTTCTACCAATATGTATAGATAAATTCAAACTAGGGGCATCATCCAATAACTAACTTTTCAGTTCAGGTATAGCAGGAACACAAAGCCTCTTCCCAACCCTCAAAATTTGATATTCATATATGAATTCTGCCAACATTCAATCTTTCCCAGCATTAATTTTCTTTTAATGATTATCCTCATCATTCTATTAAATTTTAGACAATTCAAATAAATATGTTTGGGAAGACGATTGAAAAATGTAATGATGTCCCACCTTTTATTGATGATTTCTATATTCATTCTCCCTAGATCTATAAACATAATATCTTTTCCAATTCTCATTTTTTGCGAACTCGATGATCGTTCATACTCAATGCATAAGCTACCTTATTTTCCTTTCATGGGTGATAGTGTAAGGAACCATCATAGTCCTTGAGCATTTTGATCCATTTCCTTTTCCTCATGTTGATTTCTTTCTAAGAGAAGATGATTTTCAAGCTCTAGTGATCAGTATATATCTCTCATCATTCACCATAAACATAATGTCTCAATATCTTCATAGAAAATATTACAGATGCAACCTCAATATCAGGAGTTGGATAGTTATGTTCATGAGTTTTAAATTCCTTGATATATAAGAAATAACTCTTTCCTTTTGTATAAGGACACAACTATGTCCTTTCACTGATTAATCACAATAGATCACAAACCCATCATTTCTTGATGGTGGAGTTATGATTATAGAATTCACTAATCTCTTATTTAATTCATTGATCCATTCATCACATTCTCTTTTCCATATGAACATTACCCATTTTTGTGTATTCTTATTAAAGGGTTGTATAATCCGGTGAAGTTCTATATGAAACATTAATAATAACCTACTAAACCAATAACGCTACATACCTTGATCAATATCCTTAGTGTTAGATATTAACAAAAAACCATTTTCTTCATAGAATCATTGGATATTCCATCATTGGACACAATATTTCAATGAATGAAAACTGATTGAAGCTAAAATTCATTGTTTCTAAACATAAAATAAAATTTAAATCATCTAAAACTCTTAAGATTAATGCAAAATTGGTTTTCAAGATCATTATATATTTTAGATTATATGAAAATATAATTAATAAATACCAAAATAAATTCTTCAAGATATTCATTACATCCGTGAAGATAGAGGGCACATTAGTCCCTCCAAAAGTCATTACTGTAAACTCATAATTCCCATACATAGATAAAAATGATATCATTTACATATCTTACTTCTTCAAAGGGAGTTGATTATATCCATCATTTATTTTACTAAAAATATCAGGCACTCCCCCTGGGGAAACACTGGGTAAAATAAATTCATTATCACTCAATTCCACTACTTGTATATTGATATATACTAATTTAACAGTTACCACTCTATAAAGAGTCTTTCTAATTGGTCTTGAACAATTAATTAAATCAATTGAGAACTCAACATCACGATCTAAAGGATGTCCATGTCAAACCTCTAGAAAAAATCAATATATTCTTGCACAATAGGTTAATACTTGATTTGAACATTTCTTTCCTCACTGAATGATATCGAGTTCTCATCCCCCCCATGAATTGAATTTAGTAGAGATAATTAGGGTGGATCTAGATCATAATATGATGGTGATTTTTCTTCCCTAAAGATAAATGATTCAACATCAATCATAAAAAATTGTAACATCCTTCTTTTTGAAATATATTTTCACGTCACAATTTGAAATCCAATTCATCGTGAGGGTCATATCAATGGAAATAAAGAGTCTCATGATAAAATCCATAGATAAATCACATTCATATTCCTTAATATGGAAATCTAGACAAATATTTGTTGCAACAATATTTCCCTTCTAAGTTTCAACTGAAAACTCCTCTATTAAATCAAATAATAAGTATATAATTTTCTTTAAAAACATGGATGATATAAAAGAATGTGATGATCCAGATTCAAATAATGAATTTTCTTTGTTTCAGAAAACAATTAATATACATTCAACCGCATCATTAGATTCTTCTTTCGTAGTAGTTGTGACTGAAAAGTCATGCCCTTACTACAGACTTATAGCACATACCTTTTTCTTTTTATGTCAGTACAATGGTGTTTCCATCCAAAAGTATATCATATTGGAAAATGCAGCTTTTTATTCATCACATTATCCATTATATTCTCTTCCACCCCCTTATAGTGTTTTTCCAATAAATTCATAAAAAAATGGGAAATATTTCACTATCTTGATAACACTTGAGAAAATGACTTTGTATGATGGGAATATTTTGGAGTCTAGTTCCCCTAAATGAAATGGTATTAAACAATCCAATAATCGATCGATATTGATCCATGGATTTTTTATATAGTTTATAGAATAAATTTATAACCTTTTAATGTTGGATTCATAACTTTAATGATTTTTTATCATCTTTCTTCCAGAAACTGATGAATTTCTGCTCAATATCTCTTCATTGTTCATGTGGGGAAAAATTTCTTGTTTAATTTATATGAAATACCTCTATTATATTTATACCGTTTCATCCTCCTTTTGTATTTAATTAAAAACCACCACTTATCTACATCCCTTTTGACTGATAAAGCGCCATGAGAACCATCTCACTTTGGATACATCCCCAAGAGAGAAATATGTTCTCTAGCTATCTTATCCAATGTTCCTCAATGAATGGGTCTGTAATAAAATCAAATGATAGATGATTTTGTCACATAATGTGGTTTAACATTTTTCCTACATGTTGTGGATCAGGATTCTCTATAAGGGAATGTTTTTTTTTCATAACATGAGTTAGTTTTCATTTATAATTATATATTGTTCAGCACTAGTTGTAGCTCCAGAGCCAACATCATTTTCATTCATAGGGGGAAATCCTTACAGAGGATATGCATGTTCATGTTGTTTCCATTACTTCCACTTCACTCCATTTTTAAATACTGTCATATACAAGAATAATATATGAATCATAATGTAAAATATAAAATTAGCAAAATACTTATCATTAAATTGAAATCCTAGCCACAACTAATCTCATAATCATAAAATGGTTCCTTTTTGAAATATTCTAAATTTAATTGTTTTATAATGGATTGTAATGAAAATATTATATATCCAAAAAATATCTTCTAGGAGTGTCGAACCATGTGGGTAGTAAGGCCCACTGTCTTATAGCAAGATACCCTAGGTCAAGCCCAAAACACCTTATCAGAGTAGATAATCTGAGGTGCATATTTGTTAGAACAAAATCCGATTGTAGTATCCAGAAAAGGAACTATTTTCTTGAAATATCCACATAATCTATTCCTTACCAAAATTATAGGACGTTATTGTATGTTTATCCTCAAATACTATATTATAGTTTTTTTCCGTAATATACATGTTCAAAATCTATTTTCCATGTTTCTACTAAACGTCCTCTAATACCAACTGTAAAAACCCAAACCTAGTTTTCTAGAGATGGTTTCATATTTTATTACAATGGAATATAATAAAGGATGTAATAACATAAATGAAAGAATAGTTTAGTATCTTTGGAAAAATAGATACATACTTAAGTTCAATATTAAAACTAGAAATGAAATACAACATAATAACTTCTTTGGAATCACAAAAAAACCTCTATATTATCCTTGCAAGTCATTCATAATATACTTCTTCACAACATAGGGAATATAAATCTTGTTTAATAGGTTAGCTCATATTATCAATAAAGGTAAATAATATTCTAGAATAAAATACCATCAATTGGTATAATGACTAACAGAAATACATGCCTTTAAAAATATACTTGAGCATAATATTGTAGGAATAAAAACTAAATAAATATTTCCATAATAAAAAACCATGGATATTCTACTAGTCGGATAATCACTTGGATTATCAATCTCTATATTAATTACTAGTGAATGAATAATGCCAAAAATTATGAAATATACCGTTAAGGCCTCATCAATGACAACTAAAAATGAATAAGGCCTTGGCCAAACCCATATCTGAAAATAGGAATGTCCCCAGCCAAGTCCATATCATTTTTTCTTTTGAAACATACCGATAAATCGAAGGGCTACAAAAAGCCACATCCATCACATACTATGCCAAATGAGTCCCTAATATTAATGGGGATAAACATAAACAACATATATATTCATATTGAAACTAGCATATAAAATGTAAATAATTATCCCCAAACACTAACCATTCAGTGTAATATGGTGAATGGTTTCAAGATAGAACTCCCATAGTAAAACTAATCATAATCCATTCGATACAATAGGGTTTGCAATATCATATGATATTAGTACCAATTACACATAAGATTTGACAAGAGATTTGAAATAGTTAAAATTACTCTTATAAAATCATTGAGTGATTCTCGAGATAAATACTCTTTTACTTTAAAAGTAGAGTTTTTCTGGAAAAAAATATTTGAATCCATAAGTTAAATAAAATAGTATTCTCATAAAAAATTATTAATTTTACAAAAATAATGGTAGCTAAAATTGACAATAGAGTGACATTTAAAATAGAAAAGAATCCGAGAAATTCCCTTGAATTGAGTATGTATTTTGTGAATAATTTTTGAAAGATCATTTTAAAACATGAATCTATCCATAAAAGAATGAATTATTCTAATTGGCACACATATAGAGAACATACACACGAAATTTATAATGAATAAGTATTAATAAATAACTTTTTTATTAGGATTAAGAGAGACAATGAGTAACGTGAAATAAAATTGATGTTCGGGTAAAAAACCCTTACCTTATGTCCCAATATGTTATCCTATCTAAATTTTGGCCCTTAATTCATAACCAATTATAAATTTATTTAATTCATTATAATTTCATTAAGTTCATTTATTTTCATTTTTATGGGTAAATGGATTCAGAAATATCATTTGTGAGTGCTCGTTTCATTATCTTTCCTAGTCAATTTGTTTGTATGATAGTTAATATAAGTTGAGAATTGAATTAAAGAAATGATGTTAAATTTTATTAATGTTCATACAGAAAGATAAATGATCATATAATTCATTTGGTTACTTTGGGTGAGGATCAATCAATTGATAAAATTTTAATGATAAACTTTTGTGGATTGATTAGGTGCTTTTTCGATCACCGCGAAGGCATTTTTTTACATGTTAATACCATGTTTTAAAAAATTATTCAATAACAATACATGGTTTATATTAAATATATTATTTTCTTTTTCAACCATAAAAATTATTTCATGATCAGAATTGAATATGGTAAAAAATGTTTAAAACTCCACATCCATGAATGTGATAAATTAACACAGCTCAGATGGTCTTTTCATTTATAGTATATAAGAAAGGGAAATGAGATATAGTCATGAATTATTCCATTATAATAAATAAATTGTCGTACATTTAAGGTAATTGAGTTATCCTATACTTTGTCAGAAATGAGGCGAGTAATGAAAAAGAAACAAAGGAACATAAAAGAAAATAAAATAAATGAAAAGTGAAATTTACCTCTTGAATTTTTCCTCCTTATGAGCCTCTTTAGGGAAGAGGATTTAAACTTTTAAGATACCAAGGCATGATTGAAAATGGAGGTATCATAGGTGGATATTTTATAAGAATTTATATAGGGCCGAAGACTTTAGGGGAGTGATGAGAAGATGGAGTCATGGGTGGACTTTAAAAAGGGCGAGTGTAGGGTTTTTTCATTATTATAATAATTATTTAATTATTTTGGCTCAATAATATGAAAATTCTTGATTACTGTGACTCTAAATTTTACTAATTTCATATAAATTTGAACAAATGGTTAGTTACATAATTCATAACTCAAGCATGATGCATAAATTCAATTACATAGCATACTTCTTAAATTATAAAATTTCAATATTCACAAAAAATTCAAGTATTTCGAAAAAATACCAAAAAACCCACCCTAACCATTTTTTTATGTTTAGAATTCAAAAATTAACTCCATTTTGTAAAAATAAATTTTTAAATCATAGAAATTTAACTTTAATATAAAATCATTATTTAATAGAAAGATACCTATTTTAAATTTAAAACTGATTTTTTAATACTATTAAAAATTAACTGAGGTCTCATAAAATTATCCAAAATTCATAATAAACAAAATATTTATTGATGAATAAATTTTAAGAAAATGTATTTTATTTTAAATATTTTTAATAATTTAAAATATTTATTAAATATTTATTACTCAAAAAAATATATACACATAATCATTAATTTTAAAAATATTCAATCTCAATTATATGGTGCCTAGATTTTTTTTATAGTCACATGGGTGATGTTACTATTCAAAAGGGTACATTAATATTGATAAGGGTAAGTTACTAATCACAAGGGTAGGTTAATATTCAACAAAAATTTATGTTGATACAATTCGAATCTATATATATTACATAACACGACCGTGAATGTCAGTTGTTAAAAACATAGAAGTGGAAAATTTAAATACAATATCTAGGTTATAACTATATCCTATAAATATAAAATTGTATTTTTCAGATATAATCAGTGTAGAATGAATTAGTTAATAAATTTATTTGTAAAAAAATGGGGTGTTACATTCTCCCCCATTATAATAATTTCATCCATGAAATTACCAAAATATTACCTCATAAAAAGATTTAGGTAGGTCTTCATCATAAGTTCTTCTTGCTCCCCTGTTTCCTCTTCAATTTTATAAATTTTTTGAAGTACCTTTACCATCAATATTATCTGATTCCTCATCGTCTATTCATTAGTGCCCAGAATCTAGATAGGCTCTTTAGAGTAAGATAAACCGTGTTCTAATTCTATAGCAATTGAAGTGAGGACATGCATTGGGTCTGGCATGTACTTTATCAACAATGAGGCATGGAACACATTGTGTACCTTAGACAAGAAAAGAATAATTTTCTAAATGATAACCCATAGCTCTAATTCCCTCTAGAATTTCAAAAGCGTGGAAATATCTTGACCTCATCTTCCCTTTTTTCCTAAATCTTATAACACCATTCTATTGAGATAATTATAAGAAAAAATATTTTACTCTTGAAATTTCTAATCCTTTATTCAATTATCAGCATGGCACTTTTTTGATTCATTGAGATTATTTGTTATGGATTTGAATATTTTTTACCTCGACAATTGTTTCCACAAAAATCTCTAGACCCACAGCCTTCCTTTCACCGACTTCATCCCAACATATTGGTGTAGGACACCACTTTCCATACAATGCTTCATATGGTTCCAATTTGATACTATAATTGACACTATTATTGTAGGTAAAATCCATAAAAGTTAAATAATAACCCCCATACCTTTAAAATTATTTGTTTATGATCTCGAAATGTCTTATAATTTTTGGATTGTTCTTTCTAATTGACCATATGTTTTTGGGTGATTAGAAGTACACAAATGATTCTCAATATAAAAATATTTATGAATACTTTTCTATAATTTTGATCTAAATCATGGATCACTATCATAAAAAATTGAGATAGGTTCTCCAGGAAGTCTTACAACCACATTGATATGGAGTCCTGCAAGGTGACCTAGTGGAAAATCCTTCCTAAAAGTGAGGGAATGTGTATATTTCGTATGTATATGAAAAATTACCCATATTAAATCATTATTTATTTTATTTTTGGGTTATCCAATGAAAGAAACCATGGTGATTCCATCCCATTCTCATATAGTAATATGCAGAGGTTGCATGACTCCTCTAGGATATCATTGTTTGACCATTAGTTGTTGACAGACAAAACATCTTGATACATAATCATCAATTTCCCTCTTCCTATTATCCCACTTGAAATGTTACTTCAAATCAATATACATCACAGTTCTAGAATTATTTATAAAAAAATTCAATCATTGGGCATCATCCAATAACTCCTATTTTAGTTTGAGTATAGCAGGAACAGAAAGCCTCTTCTCAAACCACAAAATTCAATATTCATATATGAATTATCCCAACATCACGTCTTTCACTTCAATAATTTTCTTTTGAAGATTATCATCATCATGCTGAGACCATTTAATCCTTTATACTGATGATGTTTGGGAAACCAATTGAAAATTTAATGATGTTTCACATTATTTGAAGATTCACTTTTCTATCCTTACCAGATCTATGTACATATAATCCTTATCAATTATTAATTTTTTAGAATTCAATGATCCTTCTTAATCAATGCATCAACTACATTATTCTCTATTCTTGAGTTATAGTGTATGAAACTATTTTAATCCTTGAGAATCTTCAGCCATCACATATTCCTCATGTGGAGTTTTATTTGTGAGAATATTCATTTCATGATCTTGTGATTGGTATATATCTCATATTTTTAACCATACAGAAAATGACTCTAAATCATCATAGAAAAGATTAAATCTTCTAACTCAGTATCATGAGTTGGATAGTTCTGTTCATGAATGTTTAACTACCTTGATGCATGGAAAATTACACTTTCAGTCTGTATAAGGAAACATCTAAGTCCATTATTTTATGTATCACTATAGTTCACAAACCCATCATTTTCTGATTGTAGAGTTGTGATTAGATAATTCACTAATCTCCTCATTAATTTTTGGAAAAATTCCTCATTTTCATTTTTCCGTGTGAACATTACCCTTTTTAGTAAGCTTCGATAATGGTTTGGTTAATTGGGTGATGTTTTGAAGGAAACACAATAATAATTTGATAATCCAATAAAACTATATAACTTGGTTATGTTTATCGGTGCAAGTTAAACCTAGATAGCCTTTGTCTTCATCGGATCAACAGATATTCAATCCTTAAAGACAGTATGTCCCTAAAAAGAAACTAATTGATGCCAAAATTCAAACTTTGAAAATAGCCCACATAATTCATTTCATCTAAGAGTCATCAAAATAATGTGCAATTGGTTTTCGTAATATTTGGTTATTTTAGAGTATACTAATATATCATCAATAAATACCACAGAAAATTAATCATGATATTACATGATAACCATATTCATTAGATCAATGAAGTCAGAGGATGTGTTAATCATTCCAAAAGGCATTACTTTAATCTCGTAATTCCCATACTTGGTTAAAAATTATATCTTTGGTATAACTTCCTTCCTCTCATACAAATAATGATATCAAGATTGAAGGTCAATCTTCGAAAAGTATTAGGCCCTGTGTAATTGATCAAATATATCCTCAATGAGATGTAAATTATTCTTTTACGTTATTATTATAGGATTTATATCCTGGTAATGAATGTATAACCTCATATATCTATAATTATTTTTAATAAAAAGATTAGGGACTCCCCATAAAGAAACAATTGGGTGAATAAATACATTATCATTCAATTAGTCTAGTTTTTTCTTATGTTCTACTAACTCCACAGTGTTCATTCTATAAAGATTCATTGATATAGGAGTTTAACCATGAATTAAATCAATTGAGAACACAAATTCATGCTCTGGAGGATGTCCAGGTAAGTCCTTTTGGAATAGAATTATATTATTGCACAATATCTACATCGTTTATTTGATTATTTCCTTCCTCACTCATAGAAATCTCGTTCTCATCCTCCCAAGATGTGAATTCAGTAGATCTAATGGGGGTGGATCTAGATGATAATTATATGGTGATGTTTTGTCTCTAAGGATATGGGATTCCCCATTGTCTAGAAAAATTGTTACCTCATTCCTCCTGTAATATTTTTTCACATGAAAATTTAAAAGACAATCCATAATGACGATTATATAAATGTAAATCATGAGGATGATAATAAATTAAATATATCAAGTATCTACATATTACATAATGGTGACTTCATGACACATATTTGATGCAATGATACTTCCCTTAAGAGTTATGACTGAAAAATCCTTTGTTTAATCAAATTGGAAATATCTAATTTTCTTAAAAAACTAAAAAGATATAAAATCATTTAATGATCCATAATCAAATTAATCAACTCATAAGTTTGAGGGAATGATTAAAGTACTGACCACCACATAATAAGTAACTTCAACCTCACTAGTTGTGACAATAAAATCTTGGCCTAGCTCCCTGGTCCTTTTAAAAGGATTGTTTTTTTGTTGATTTAGAGAATCATTAGAATAGTGATCCATATCCCTACAATTATTGAATTGATCGTTGATAGCCTCTTTCCTTCCCTTGAAATCACCAACATGATGCACTTTTTCCCAACCTTGTTGCATGATCTTTTTCTTTATAAGCAGGAACCATGGTGTTTCCTTCGACCACTATCTCATGCTGAAAAATTTAAATTTTTATTCTTCCACTGATCAATTCAATCCTCTACCACCCTCCTCTTATCTTGTTTCCCCTTATATTCAAAAAAATAGGGAATTAATTCTCATACTTGATAGCACTTGAGACAATTCCTTCCTCTGGTGATAAAATTTGGGTGACTGGTTCCCTTCTAAGGAATGTTATTATACCATCAATGAATTGAACAATCCTACTCCATGGATGATGTATATAGTTAATAATTACTTTCTAACCTTGTAAAGTTGGATTCATTCTTTGCAACATTTTTATCCGCATTTGGAATGAGACTTATGAATGGACTCTCTATATCCACTCATTGTTCATGAAGAGAGTATTTTTATAGAAAAATATCCACTAAATCCATCCATTCAGTTTCTTCTATTTCTTCCAAATCAATTGTGTTTTGAATTAATGACACCCACTGATCCACAATCTAGATTAATAATTAAATTCCATGACAACCTTCTCACTTTTTTTATATCCCAAAGTGAGAAATATCATCTCTAAATAATATATCCACTACTCCGCTACTAATGGGTCTGTAGTCCCTTTGAATAAAATATTTTTTTATTGCATAAAGTGGTTTAACGTTTCTCTTCCACATATTGTATGAGGATTCTTTATATGAGAAAGATTATTATTCATAACCTAAGTCAATTTTCCTATTATAGTTATAATTTTCTAATCACCAGTCATAGATCTATAGCCAAAATCATTTTCTTATGTAGGAGGGAAATACCTACATGGGATACACACGTTCATTTAGTTATCATTCCATCCACTTGGAACCATTTTTTTAATAATGGCATGTAATTTACATGGTAAGGAATCATGATGTATTATATTATCTAAGAAAAATAATTAAAATAAATTGAAATACTATCCATATTAAATCTCAAAACCATAAACATGGTTCCTTTGAGGAAAAATTTACACTAAATTCCTTCATAATGGATTGTAAAAAATGTCAATTTTCCCTAGAATGTACCCTGATATTTTCAAACTAGGTGCACAATAAGGCTTATTTTGGTGTACATGGATACCCTAGTACATGCCCAAAACTCATTATTAGAGTTGTTTCTCCTGGGTACATCTGTTCAAGAACCACATCCACATGAAATGTCTAAATAGGGATATATTTTCAAGAAAGATCCATATAATATTTTCCTTAATAAAATTCTGTGTTGTTATTGTCTAATTAAACTCAAATACTATTTTAGTTTTATGTTCCCTAATCTAAACTTTCGAAATATAGTTGACATGTTATCTACTAAACTTCCTCTGATACCAACTATAATTACCCAAAAATAGATTCATGGAGTTGGTTCCTTATTTTATTACCCTAGAATATAAATTAGTATTTAATTTCCAGATGTAATGAATAATTTTGTTTCTTTGGAAAACAAAATCCACACATAAGTCCAACATTAAAATTTAAAAGGAAATACAACATAACAACTTCTATGGAATCACACCTAAATACTAGATTATCCTAGAAAGTAATTCATAATATACATCTTCATAACCTGGGGAAAATAAAATGTGTGAATTGGGTGACCTCAGATGCCCAATAAGGATAAATAATACATGGGAATAAAATTTAGACATTATTCATGATGAATAACCAAAAATTCATTCCATTAAAAAAAATACTTGAGCATAATATCCTAGGAGTAAAAACTGAATAAATAATGCAATAAAAAATAACCATGGTAATAAAACTAGTCAAATAATAACATGGACTATCAATCTATAGTATCAAAATGAGGGAGTGCATTATTCTAGAAATTCTAAAATATACTGTCAAGGCCTCACCCAAGGTAACTAAAATTGATTAGGGCCTCAGTCAAAACCATATCTAAAAATGGGAAAGGCCTCAGCCAAGTCCATATATATTTTTTCACAGGAGACCTGGTAAAGTATAAATGGGTTATTGTAAGCCCCACCCATCACATAATATTTCCATTTCATTCAACATTTGAATAAGCACAACTATAAACAACATATACATTCATATTGAAACTAACATATAAAATGTAAATAACTTTTCCCAAACACTAACTATTCAGAGTAATATAATGAATTTTTTGAAGGTATAACATAAATAGTAAAACTAATCAAAAACCCTTCAATACCATATGGTATATGATATTATAAAATATTATTCTGAATTACACATATGCATTTACAAGCGTGTTGAAATATACTAAATTACTCTTATAAAATAATTGAGTAATTCTTGAGATATATACTCTTTTACTTCTAAAATAAGAGTCATCTTGAAAAAATATTTTTATAAAACTACATTTGATAAAAATATATTTTTCCAAAAATAAAATGAGTAATTTAAGATAAATTGGTTTCACTAAAATAGAGTATAGCATGCCCTTTAAAATATGTAAAATTTTGAGAAATTTTATTGAATCGTGCATGTATTTCGGGATGAATTTTTGAAATATCTTATTTAAACATTAATGTATCCCTAAAAGAAAGAAGGATTATAGTTTTTACACATTTATAAAACATAACAAAATAATTTATGACTAATACATATGAATAAAAATGAATTTAATTGGGATTAATAGATATATTGATTAAACTGAAAGAAAATAGATGTCATGGTAGAAAACCCCTACCTTATGTTTGAATATGTTCCGCTTTTGAAATTAATTTCTGGGTATATAAAATTATAATTATTAATAACAAAATTCAGAATAAAATATAAATTTATTATATTTATTATAATTTATTTAATTTCATTTCTGGACATTTGTATGGGTTAAGAGATTCAATATAATAATTTATGAGTGTTTGTTTCATTAGCTTCCATGGTCGGTTTATTTGAAGAGGATTTAATCTAAAATGAGAATTGAATTCTAGAAAAATTGATAGATGTTATTAATGTTCATAAAAATTATTACATGATAATTTAAATCATTTTTTTTAATTTGGGTTAGGATGAATCATTAAATAAAATTTTAATTGCAAATGCTTTTATTAATTTGGTGGTTTTTTGATCACCAATAACAAATTTTATTTTATAAATTAATAACTTGGTTAAAAAATTGATTCCATAACATTACATAGGTTATATAATATATATTATGACATGGTTAAAACAAAAAATGGTTTCATGACCACAATTTAATATTGTAATAAAAGCTGAAAACCCATCGTCCTTGAATGTGATAAATGAAGACATCTTATGAGGTGTTTTCATTTCAATTATAATGGGGTGGGAAAAGAGAGAGGATAAAGAATTATTACATTATCATAAAAAATATAGTATATTTAGGTTACTATAGTTATCATTAATTTTTGAGTAAAATAGGTGATTAATGAAAAGAAAGAAAGGAACATCAATGAAAATAAAAGAAATAAAAATAGGAATTTACCACTTGAATTTATCTTCCTTAAGAGACATATAGGGGATAAAAATAAATCTTTTAAAGAGACCAAGGGATACTGAATGTATGAAGGATCTTAGGAGAAAAATTTATATAATTTATATAGGAAAAAAGGCTTGATAGGATTGAAAAGAAGAGTGAGTGATCGGTGGGTTTTATAGTGGAGGAGAGGAGGGTTTTCCATTATTTTAATCACTATTTTATAATTTTAACTCAAGATTATAAATAATCATGATCCCTAGAAGTAAAAATAATAATAGTTTCTTTTTTTCAAACCAATTATCATTTATATCATCAGTGACTGAAGATGAATGACACAAAAATTCATTTATTACCATTTTTAGTAAATTAGCGAATTTCACTATTCACAAAAAAATCATGTATTTCGGAAAGATACAAAAAATTAACCTTAACCAATTTCATATGTGTAAAATTATAAAATTAACTTATTTTTATCAAAATTATTTTCAAAATAAGAGAAATTTAATTTTTAAATAAAATCAATATTTACATGAAAAATAAATACTTTAAATTTAAAAGAGATTTTATAATACATTCAAAAAATAGATATGGTCTCATGAATTTTTCCTATATTTAAAAAGAAAACATAATATTTATTGAGGAATACATTTCATAAAAAAAATATTGTAAATAAATTTTTTAATTTTAAATTGTAATTAAATATTTCATACTCACAAACTCTCAACATTAAATTATTAATTTTTAAAATGTTAAATTTCATTTATATGGTTCCGACATTAAATTTATCCTCAAAATGGTGAGGTTTTTATTGAAAATTATACATTAATATTTATAAGTTTAGGTTACAATTCATTAGGGTAAGATTCTATTCAAAAAAATATAAGTTGATCCAATAAGACTCCAAATATCATACTGATTACAACCGTGTAGGTTAGTTTTTCAAATCATAGATATAGTGAACTTATATATAATGGCCAGTTTATAACAATCTCCAAGAAATATCAATGTGTTTGTTTTGGATAAACATAGTGTTGAATGAATTCTATAATAAATTTATTTATAAAACCTTAGGGTGTTACAATCGCATCATAATGTTGTGCGATTCTTTCATGCTTTATATGGAAGATAATAAGGATTGCTCTAATGAAATTATGTGATATATATTATATAAAAATTATTCAATATTTGAATTATAATATATTACTTTAATTTTTTCTTTCATTGGGAAAAATTGAAACAACATACATTTATATGTAGGACCTACAGTCTCCAGTAACAATGTATTTCATTTTCTATATTTAAATTTTTTGGGTCATTATAAATACATATAATCTGAACATATATTATATTTCTATAATGGTTAAAATAATTTTTATTATGTAATAATGATGAATGTAATAACATAAAATAAAAACATAAAGGCAAAATGAAGCATTTATTGCCCAAAATGTTACATTAACATGGAACTGTTAATAAACATGTAATAAATGGTCATAATTAAATCATATCGAGTATTATAAATATATATATTTTTTATTTATTAAATGTATAATAATATTATATTTATAATATAATATTTTTAGCATGTATGAAGGATGCTGAGACACAAGCTAAGGGATTAATATTATATCTTTTATTTCTCGGAGACATATAAAAATTCACCACTTGTTTTATTTTGTGTAGTGCATATACTAACCTGTTGACATGATATTTAATAAACATACTAATCTTAATGGTATTTAAGGATTCATTTTATTTCATTACTTATTGTTTCTTAAGATCCATTATATTACAAAAGTATTTTGGGATTTCTATCTCACTTTTTTACTTCTGTGAGACGCAAGACTTATTTACCACTTATTTCATTTATATGTTGTATATACTGAAAAAATGTATTTTTTGATTATTCTATAATTCTTTTTATTTAAATAACCATTTTTAGATCTATGTTTAATGTTTTTAAATCATTGTAAGATATTTTTTCCCAATTTTAATTCATCGATACATATGTTATGTTATACACCAATCTCATTTTATGAGGCCTATATTAATCCCACTTGACATGTAATATCATGGATTGAGATACACTCATGAAATTATATGTTTTATTTAATGTTATTTTTTTGGGATAATGGTTCAATTTTACTAATGTCGTATGGGATTTATGTTACAATCTCATCTTTAAATGGTATTTCTCTTTATTATGATTACAATAATGAAATAACATAGCATATATCTCATGAAAATCATGTATATTATTCACTATTAGTTATTTCTAGCTAATACGTATTTTAATTTCATTTTCCTCAATTTATGCACTGATCATTTTAAATGTAATTTTTTAATAATAATCTTCTTTTTTTCTGTATTCGATCAATAACACTTTTTCTCCAAAAACCATGTTTTCTAAAAATGTTTTCAAAATATTTATTAACATTATTCTAGAAATTTATTAAGGAATTTGTTAACCATGTTTGATGTAACATCCTATTATTATATTCATGTACACCTCAATCCCTATTTTTATCATTGTTTATTTGGGGTTATCTTTGGTGGTTTCAGGAAGAAGATTAAAAAAGTGGAAGCCTCTTGGGTAATGCACTATTAGCGCACATATTTCCCAAATTGTGCACCCTGTTAATATAGATCGATAAAACCCATTTAAAGAGTGTGTTAATGGTTTTTTTATAATTTGAAAATTCATTCACCCACCTTTTTCATATTATGAACCCCTTTAGAGTGGAACATAGTTAGGGTGCACAATTTCGGAAATAGTATGGTCCTACCTATCTAACTTCAAAAATGGAAAAAATTAATTCTTAAATTGTTTTAAAAATTCTCAAAACCCATTAAATAAACTTGTGATTGATCTAAAATATAATTTTATGTCTTCCTTGGTATTTTGACCTCTCAAGGATCTATTTTGGCTCATTCAATCCCCATACAAGGATGATCAAAGCCTATCGTACATCTCTCATTTTCCATATCATGGCCTCATCCTATATAATGAATATGATTTTTTATATCATTATGTTATTGGAGGATATAACATAATTTTCTAGATCATTTATCTAGTTTTTATTCTCAAATATTCTTTGCTTAGATTCTTCATAAGTGTTTCTTGATGGATGAGTTGTGATACATGATTTAGTGATCGATAAAGGTTTGTTCAATTTATGTTTTCCCAATTTAATTAATACTATCTTTTTTCTTTATATTAAATTTATTTCAATTTTATGATGAAAAATTCTAATCACATCAAAATGGGATTTGAATTTATTTTGAATAAAAATATTGGGAAACTCTCAATTCTATTAAATTCGTGAGAAATATAAATTTTATTGAAATTCAGGTGATTGATTTTTTGAAATTTTATTTTGATTTTCTTTTAGAAAATGGATTGATTTCAATATAAGAAGGCATTATTTTTTTCACTGGATAAGAAATCAAAAAAATAAAAACCCATATTCATGATTTTGAAGAGAAATTAACATATTGCAATGGAAAATGGAATAATTTTATTTTCAAGAGTTTTTAAATAATTTTTCCATTAATGATTAATATCTAATAACATGAATGATTATGAACATTGTTAGTTATTTGGGGAAAACTTTCATGGTTGGAATTTCCCTAGCATCAGATTAACAATTTAAATCTCTAATATTAACTTAATGGAAGATCTTATCCCCTATGATATGTTGGTTAGTATTCATTATTTGATGTCTAAGAGATATGTGTGTGTGTTATCATGATCAACAATATGAGTGTGTGAGGAACCCATAACCTGGAAGTGAAATATCTCATTACAGAAAAAAATAGATCATTTTTTATTATTTATATATATATATATATCCCTTTTTTAAAAAAAAATTACACATTCCATGCGAATTTATATAAAACAATTTATATTCAACATTAATTAAGGAAACAATTTAAATGTTTCCATTTGTTGAAAAGAAAATAATGTTCTTTAAATATTTTATTACAATGTTCTACCTATTAATTTAAAATTGAAATCACAATTTGGTTAATTACTTAAGCATATTATAATGAAATTCATGGCCACTACATGCTCGATAAGTTACTCAATCTCTACATGTGCCTTCTTGTGCTTATATATTTCCTTATTCCATGTTCGAGAAAGGGAAAAATCACCACATTGAGGTGGTGTTTCTTGATTATTGGTCGTGCAGTGTTGTTTCAGTTGGGACTTGGTTTGTTTATATTTCGATTTCTAGTACTTTATGGTCATAATATGGGTTTATATAAAGTTTAACTTCAGTTAATTTTCTCCCTATAGAGTTTTCTTTTGAGTTTATAGAATTGTAACTATTTCATAGTCTATTTATGAGAAAAAAATATTCCCACTATTATGTTCTATGACTCCAGGTGCATAGAACCCACCCTTGGGGTTTGGAAATTCCCTTTTGGCTATGTCATAATCAGATTGGTTATTACTATATCGGGGTATCTGGGCCAACTCCTGAAATAGTGGTATCAGAGCTGGTGGTTAAGAATCATCCCTTTATGTAATATGTAGTTTTGTAATCTTGTTGGGACTTGTGATATAGCTACCAATGATTTCCCAGATAACTCTCATCATAATCTACCTAAAGTCACATGGGTGGGTTGGGAAAGAAATATTGACTATTATTTGTTCTAATTTCATTGATTCTGATTTGGAAGGATTGAAATCCCAATATTATATATCAATATGACTGGATTAATATACCATATTTATCTTTTTTAGTGTCGATCTGAGTATCCTTTATGATTTATTCAATGTGGTCTGCTAGAATTTTGTATCCTCCTACTTTGGAGAAGCATGTCAATGGGATATTAAAGTATGATTTTGATGAACCTTATTGACAAAATCCTTCCATGGACTAGAATCTATATGACAATGTTGTGTGTGTATTACATGATCTGGGATTTTCACATGTCCTTATTCTCATTTAGGATCAAATTCTGGAACCAAAGAGTTATGAAAGAAAGGTTCATTCTAAATAATTTCTTTTCCAGAATCCACCTATATCCCAAGGCTTAAACTATCCTCATGCTGTTGAGGATAGGTAGATAAGGGTGGATGTTTTATTTCAGTTCTTCTAAATGCTTGATTATATAAAATTGGATTGTGTCACATTAATTATATAATAACCTATAGGGAGATGGTCTTACACCATGGTGATTAACAAAAAAGCATGATACCATCGAGTGAAAAGAAATTTAATAACTTCTCACCAACCCGTTTATATTTTTTTCTATGATTTTGGCTAAGGATATAGAGATATTCAAACTCGAGTCCACTAATAAGACTTTGAAGGATTCTACAAATATATTTTCTAATATTGTGTTGTTTTCAAATGAGATAGTATCAAATGAGAAGATTAAGACAAAATAGTTTTACTTGGATCTTAAATATGATATTCATTCATATTTTTTCATATATAATCTCTATTTTGATGAGGAGGTGCTGGATATGGAGTAAATTATTCGGATGGACCTAGATGGTATGTTGGGGTTGCTGTGAAATAATTTTTTCCCCATGGATGTTTTAGGATTTAATGAAAAGGTGATATGATGCATGATGAATATAATAGTGTCTCTCTATAGTAGGTTTCTTATATACCTCTTAGAGATACTGTACGAGGCCCTTTTATTTTCCACCTATGTAGAATGATTGAGAACTCAAAATAGGTTTTCACTAATGCACCCAATGTATGTAGTCCTAGTGGATGATTAGGTCACATTAAAAAGTTCTATCATTTCTATTTAGATACATGTAGTATAATATGATCATTTTCACCTAAAATTAATATATTATAATTAGATGCTTCATGATCTAAGGGGTTACTTCAATAAAAATATAGAATGATGCTACATCACATAGTGGATGAGTTGCAGAGGAAGCACATTTAGGTGAATTAACGATGAGATATTCCATCACTATTGCATCATATTTAGTGACAACATTATTTTATACTACTGAATATCACTCATTTATTTCATATCTTATTGGGATTCTGATAAATATTCCCAAAAAAATTATATCATATCTATTGTATATTACTACACCCCTCTGAAAGAAAAAAAGAGTAGTGTATTTATTTTCTTTCATGTGTCTTATCTTTATTTATGATTGTTATTTAATGGGAGTTTCTAATTCCCATCACTCGAACTCTTAAAATAAAATTTAGGATATATTGGATCGATGCAAATAAATCTTGAATTTATTGTTATCTTTTCTGGGTATCCATAATTGCAGCTAATCAAGTGCGTTGTATCTTTTTGGGAGAATGGTACCCAAGGTTCAATAGAGTTAGGCCTTCATATATAGATATGGGAAATATAATATATATGTTTAACATTGATCTAGATCGGGATTCAATGAGTTTTGATATCCCACTATTTTTCAATGATTTTTCAATGTTTATCCATCTTAATTCTATAGTCTACCCCTGATAAGAGAGATGTATATTTTTATTAATTTAATTGCTGATACTCACAGAGTATTTATTCCCACATAAAGTATTCCACCATCTAAAATTAAATATTTGAAACACTTTTTAAAGATCATTTAATGAAATGATTTATAAAATCGATTTTCTCAACTAGTGCATCACCATCTCTCTTTACTAAGAATGATAATGAGTCACTTCTTCATTTTTTTGATTACTGAAAACTCCATAAAATTTAGATAACTAAAAAGTATTTGTTTCCTTGTATTGATTATTTATTTGACTAGTAGAAACAAATGAACTACTTTTTGAAGATTGACCTTTGATCTGGTAGTCATCAGTTGATAATAAAAGAATATGAAATTCAAAAAACCTCATTCCAAAGACGTTATAACCATTATTAATTCTTTTAAATTCCATTTTATCTAACCAATTATCTTGTAGTAATTATGAATTTGATGAATGGGATTTTCCATGAGTATATTGATAATTCTGTTGTGGTGTTTTTGGATGAAATCCTTTTTTACTTAATATTCGAGGTGGATCATGTGTTTTATATATAAGTAGTGTTGTAATTCTTGATAAATAATAAGGTTACACCAAGATATCAATATTTAATTTCTATATTTGGGAAGTGATATTATTGGTACACATGGTGTTATAACATAGTATCATAATTGATATTGACATGGTGAATGATTTTATTAAATGTGAATAACCATGGAGTGATTTTGTAATCTAGAATTTATTGGGTGTATATGTACATAATTACTTATCATTAGAACACGTTTCAAATGTGCCTTCTCCAATGTCATATCTAATGTAGAAGGGACTAATGTTTTCTTTGGATACAAATATTTATGGTTATTTTTTTATATAAAATTTGTATTGACTTCTATGTCAGCGATGAGTCTTCTAGATGCTGGGAGGGTCTATATCGTCTTTTTTGATGCATTAAGTTCACGTTTGGGATGTGTCCGTATGAAGGGTTATCACGTCGTTTCCCATGGTTTTCGGTAGCTTAGGTCACATGATAAAAATTATTAGACACATAATCTTGAACATGTAGTGGTTATTCATGTGCTTAAGAGATGGTAAAATAAACTTTTTTTTGAGAAATTTTTACCTTGTATTTTGACTATATGAGATTGAGAAATATTTTATATTCAGGATATTTGAAACTACATAAGAGGTATTGGGTGATGTACCAAATATCATTTGACATTGATATCACATATACACCCGGGAAAGAAAATATTATCGTAGATTATTTAAGATGGAAACATCAAACCCTTACCATAGAATCATCATCATAATAGTCGAATTTGAGGGATATTTGAGTTATATATTCTATTCAGGATATTTGATACTACTTCAGAGGTGTTGGGAGGAGTTCCTAATATCATTTGACATGGACATCACATATACTCTGGGGAAAGGTAACATTATCATAAATGATTTGAGACGGAAACTTCAAACCACTGCCTTGATAAAATCATCAATAGAGTGGAATTTGATGGATCATTTTTCATATTTGCATATATAGTTCAAGGAATCCAGAGTCAAGTAATCCTTGGACACTATATAGTTTACCTCCTCAATTATCGAGATGATTCTTTGGGAACTACAACATAACGATGAATTTTATAGCATTAGAGACTCTGTTTATGGTGTAAATTTCATTGATGGGTGGTTATTCTACTTGGAAGGTATTCTATGTTTTTGTAACTAAAGAATAGTATTTATTCATGTGATAAAATTTGTTATAGTGTATTTCTAAATTTTCTAGTGTGCAACGCATCCAGGAACCATAAAGGTGGTATATGACATGAGACAACAATTTGTGATGGCAATGTATGATATGAATAACTAACGAATTTTCTATCATTATTATACAACCAAATAGGTCAAGGATGGGGACTATAGACCTTTAGGTTTTATCCTACCACTTACTTTTCGAAATGGATGTGGGATGAGATCTATTTGGACATTGAGTTTTGGTTTCTGCATTCCTAGAAAAAGAAGAATTAAATTTCTTTTGTGATCAATAGGATGACCAACTTAGCTCACTTTATACACATTCATGATACAACCAAAGCTGGTGGTCTGATAAATTTCAATGTAAAAGAAATTATTAATTTACATGTAGTTCTATCAATTATAGTCTTTTATAAGGATCCTTAGTTTACCACTCACTTTGGGAAAGGCCTTCAAGAGGCACTAGGATCTCATGTTCATTTGAGAATGGTATACAATCCATAGTAAAATGGCTAGATTGAAAGAGATGTATGGATTCTTGAGGATATGATTTGTTCCTATGTTGATCACAATTGGGCTGCTTGAGATTTAATTTTTGGTCTCATTGAGATATCTTATAATAATATCGACCATTCTTCAATTAGGATCACGCTTATTGAGGTCTGGTATTTCTATCCTTATAAATCTATGTTATGTTGGATGATGATTAGTGGAAGCTTGCTGGTTTGAATTAGCTTATTTGACTAGATAGTAAATAAAGATTCATTTGATTCATCAATTAATGTTCATGTCCTAGAGATAGTATAAGTCATTTGATGACCGATAATGTAGAATTTCTTAATTTTCAGGTTGGTGATCATGTGTTTCTTATTATTTGACCACCTTTAGTTAATTGATCGCTTTGCAGTCTGGGGTGGATTCATCCTCATTTTGTGGGACCATTTGATTTTGAGAAGGTGGGGAAAGTGTCTTAACATTAATACCTTCTTCAACAATTGATCTCAATACATAATGTGTTCCATGTATCTCAGCTACAAAAGAATCATCTCGATCCATCTAACATTCTCAGCTTGAGTGATATTGGCATTGATCCTAGTTTATCTGTGACAAATGTCTTATTCAAGATAGTTGATTATAAAATAAAGGTACTTCATGTGATTAAAATACCATTTTTTCTACTACTACGTTATCATGGTATTGATACTCATAGTACATGGGAGAGTGAAGCATATATGACAGAATATTGGCTTCATATTTTTGGTATGGATACTTATTAAAAGCCTTTCATGGGATTGAAAGATCCTATGGTGGGGAGGTCGTAACATCATGTTATTTTTATTAGGTACTCATCGACCCCTCTTTTGACCATGTTTTAGTTGGGGTTGCCTCTGGTGGTTTCAGGTATAAATTTTAAATTTTTTTAAGGCACTTGGGATTTGCATGTTTGGCATAGGGTTTTGCCAAATTATGTTCTCTAATTGTGAGAATAGTGAAAACATAGGTAGTGAGCTTATTCATGGTTGGCACAGAGATTAAAAAATGGGATTCCCACCAAGTACAAACCATGCACCCCTTTAGAGGTAGACATGGATAGGGTGCATAGTTTTAAAACTATGTAAATCTATCTATACAGCCACGAGAAAATTAAAATTTAATTCCAAATAATGTTTTAAAATTTCATGATCCTCCTATATAAACTCCTTATAAATGTAAATATAGACTCGGTGTTCTATAAGGTCTTTATAGCACTCAATGGCCCATTTTGACTAATCCAAACCCCTTCTATGGTGGATCGATGTTTGGCAAACATCATTTGATCTCCCCCTGATAATAGTTATTCTCCCTTTATCTATGTCCTAATATATTCCTCTCTCTAACATAGGGTTTTTAGATCAATATGTTTTTATAGTATCTGATCTCCATTATTTTGAATAATTAATGTTGGTATGATTCATACAACTCTATTATCGAAATTCTTCTTGGATTTTTCCTTTATAGGCACTATCAAATGTGATCATGTGTTCTAAGGTAGGTGTATCTGAATGATCTTGGGAAATGTATTTAACACTAAATTTATTTATTTATGTTAAATTTATATTATTCATATTTAAAACCAAATTATATTAGAATTGGGATTTTGGTTTTTTCTGTAATGAATATATTGAAAACACCCGAATTTCAATGAATTGTGGTTTCATATAAATTTTATGTAAATTTTTTAATTTGTTTTGTTGAAATTTAATTGTGAAATTGGAATTCTGAAAATTGAATCTTTTTTCTGATAAGAACCCTTTGGTTTTTTCTGAGAAAAAGGAATTAAATGTTTAAAAACACATATATTGTGTGTAAAATAGAATTAGGAATATTGAAATAGAAAATAATTTCTATTGAATAGTTTTTAAATAATTCTTCTAATATTGAATACTTTTTAGAACAATAAATCCTAGGATTGTAGTGACTTATTTGTAAAAAACACACTAGGTTGGAATATTCATATCATCTAATTAACACATTCCAATCTAAGATAAAATTATTTGAATATCTTATCCCATTGGGATGTTGGTTAGTCTAGTTTGGATAGTGTCAGAGAAACATGGATGGAAATTTTCATGATCACCTATATGTGTGTGTGAGGTTCCCATAACATGGGTCAATTTTACCTCTTGGAAGATGATCATGTTTCTCATATGTGATTATTTTCATAAAAAATCTATTATTTCTAAAAAATCATTACACACGAATTGTGAATATATATAGACAATTTTATATAAATTTTTTATTAATCCATTGTTTTAAATGTTTTAATAAATTTAAAAGAAGATAACTTTTTTAATAAGCACACTTAATGTCATTCATGTTTATTTTAAATTGAATGAACATTTAGTTTAATTAATGTGGAATATTATTATGGAATCCTTGGTGTGTCCCAACTATGCTCTTATCTAACACCCTGCCTATTCCATCATGGGTATATTGATTTCTTTTTTCTAGGATTGAGTATGGTAAATGAACCACTTGGAGGTTGTTTTTGTTGATCTTTCGGATTTTAGTGCCATGTATGTTGGTCTTTTTTTATTTATCTTTTAGTTTTTGGTACATTGTGTTTGAACATTGGGTTTATATAACTATATAACTTATAGTTTTGTTCTCTATGAGGAGTTTTCTTTTGATCTAACTTTATTCTAACCATATCTTCCACTATTTAGGTTTGAAAACCATTCCGCTTGTTATCTTGCATAATTCTTGGACCCATTCTCCAACATTAGGGGATCAAGAAATACATTTGGGATATGTCATGATAAACTCGGTTATTAGGATACCCGAGTATCCAGGCAGGTTCATGACATGTAATTTTTTACAATATTATTTTAATTTAATTTTTATACCTTTTTCAAAATATTGCCTTTTTAGAGAGGAACCTTATTTTCCTCAGGAAAATTCTTTTGTGTATTTTAAAAAGCATTCCCATCTAATATGACATCTGTTGAATTTAACATTGCCTTAGTAGGGATATGATCCAAGGATACCATTTTTATTAATTCTTTATATGTTTTATGTTAATAATGGAAGGAATTTTATGTAACCTGATTGTCTTCCATGAGTAATACCCTGAAGAAATTCTAATATAACCTAGTTATTTCATGGGTTATACTAAAATTAAATGATTATGAAACATGTCTCATTTCAAAATTTTATCATATGATGAAATGTTTATGAAACCCATTTAATTTCATGCATTACGATAATATGAATGTTTTATATTGTGTGATACACATATGTTTGATTTTTATTACGTGATGGGTGACCCATATATCTTCCTCAAACACATTGGGAAATTATTTATATCTCATGATATAGATAGGATGAAAATGTGGAGTCAACACGGTTCAGTGGGTGAATTTTTCATCTACGATGGTCTTAGGAGTGAACCTTGACTTCTATGATGGTTTTGGATTGAACCCATTCCAATACGATAGCTTGGTAAGTGATTCATGAGTACTATGGAAATGATTGTCAATACTTATGTGTATGCCCAAATTCCAAATCTTATGAACATGTTCTAAAATCATGGATAATGTTTATTTTTTCCATATGATTCTGGTGTTATTAATTTCAAATATTTATTCCATGTCATGATATTATGATCTTTGATATGAAGGTTATAGTTATAACATGTCAAGATTGTGTAATCATAACCTTGTTCCCATGTATTTCTTATTTTATCATTGATATCTCACATTTTAAAACTTTCTGAGCATCTAAGTTCACACTTTCATTTGTTTCATTTCCACATGTGATGAAGTAGGGTATGTTTGTGAAGTTTACTAAAGTCAAAAATCATTATGGGAGAAGTTTAATATACTTCATCAAATTATAAGATTATGTACCTGGACTCCAAAGAAACATATTTATGATGGTAATCCGTTATGTGTGTTTTTATTTAATCAATATTTCTCTCAAATGATGTAATATCTATGTATGAGAACCATGATCTATTTTATCGATAAATGTGAACTCACTACAATCAACTAGCACCAGAATTGTGGTGATCAAATATAAATAGGGGTCAATTAAAGGATTATTATTGTGGATTGGGAAGATTGTGTTGGGGTTAGTTCAAATTTCTTTTATTGATTATTTTAAATACATATATAAATGGAACTTATTAGAAAGACTATATTAGAATATGTAATTTTAGTAAAAAAACCTTAATTTGGATGAAGATCTTATAATTTATGGTTGTGACACGCATGACTAGATATGGATAACATGTTTACAAATTAGGTTTGGTTTTTCATAGTAATCTATGGAGATATAGTATAATGAATTATTAAGAGGAAAAATGTTTTTATATAGTATTATATGATAAATATGATACCTTCCAAATGTTTTCACATTATGAAATTTCTAAATATTAGTATTTTGAAGTCGACATTAACATAAGAAACATGTAGTTATCAAAATTATTTGAAATCCCTATAAACAGAATATCATGATGTCTTCTTTTTTAATTATTTCTTTTCAATTGGTTTGTCCTATAGTTTAATCCATATGAAAATCCATTTTTCTATATATATTAAAGGGTCTTTATATTAAAAGTTTTAGTTATATATATTGATAATATATTTAAAAAATCAATGTTTTTCAACCCCTCCCACAAACCACGACATTAGTGTCACTACGCTAGAACTCTGTGAACAATAATTGGAATAAATTCATATATTTTTTCAGTAGTTTGATATAATTAATATTTTTAATATGCTAAGGAATTTTTATTAAATTTCATCATTCATGTCTTTACAATCATATTTTATTTTTTTCAATGGTATAAATGAAGAAAAAAACATCAAGAGTTTGAAGCTCATGGAATGGAAAAGTAACAGAGAGAAAAAATTTCAAAATCCAGCACTCTTTTTTAACTTGATTAATGCAAATAATAATCATCTTTATATAAATATATATTATCAGTAGTTAAAAAAGAATCACAAAATATAATTGATGATAAACCCAAAAATATCAATGTATTTCAAGATAATATACATTCATTAGATGAAATTAATAAATATAAAATTGATGTAAAGAGATCTCAAAGAGAGATCAAGGATTCAAAAAATGATATTTGATATATATATATATATAATAAATAATATTAATGAATAAATTATATAGATGACGAGAAAATATTGTGTTGAATGTTTAAATTATCATAAATATTTAAATAACACTCTTACAATGAAACAACATGTGTTTTGGAAAATTTGAGATATCTAATCGGGACTGAAGTAGATTTCTCAAATAATTTAGAAAAATTAGTTTCACCATTAAAAATAATGAAGAATGAGTTAGGTAGAAAATAAAAAATATAATTATTAAGAAGTTGAAGAAAAAAATAGGATATATATCTATATAATGCTCAAGGATAGAGGTAACATTTTTTATAAAAAATTATGTTTTAAATAATGCTATTTTCATGACAATTATAGTTTACAGAATGATGTCTAGACAAATATTTTCTATTAACATTTATAAAAACCAAACACTAAATAAATTGTGGAAGAGAGTATAACCATTACATTTAGTTCAGAAAAACACTCTCAATTGAATATAGTTTTAATACAAAGAATAGAAAGTTATTTATTCTCATTAAATTTATAATAAAGGAAGAAAAACAATATTTTTACCCATTATTAGTTTTTTGAATGGCTTGGCTGCAAGGAAAATATTTATTGGAAATTTTTTTAATCATTTTAATCCAAATAAATAATTCATTTTTGTGGATAAAATATAAAGTCAAAATATATCCAACCGAGTTTATTTAAAGTACACAGAAGAAGATAAAAATATTCATTATAAAAGAAATTAGTCATGATAATATCCATATAAATTGATAATAATGTGGTCATTTTAATGGGGAATTATTGTTTACCACAATAAATATTTATTCTCTTGTTGTTATTAATACAATACCTCAAAATATAAGAATTAACAGTAAAAAATGTGAAAAATAACATGCCTTAATGTGTATACTATATCACCTGGATGTTTATATGAAATAAATTCTTTAAATAATTTTAATTATTCATTAGAGTTCATTACACAAAATCACGAGTTTACAAAAACCATGAATATGACTCACTGAATGTAATTTTTTTTATTAAACAGGGATTGGAAGATGCCCTAGAATATAGAGAAATCCTCAAGGTGGACAAAAATGGGGAATACCAAAATCATTTCTTTGAATAAAACTTTTACATTATAATGGAAGATATCCCAAACTATTAATGATGACGATAGTGTTATTAGGATTCCCGACATAAGAGAGCATCTACTAAAAAGTTTACTTCTATGAAAATATTCCTTACCCATAGGCATTCATTAGTGTCTAATTAGCATCTTCTTGAGAGGTAATACAACTCTCAAAAAGTATCCAATTTCCCCTAAAGAATTGTGATGAAAACATCAAAGCCTGACATGATTTCCATTAACTACATGCTAAACCCATTACAAAATAAGATACCATAATGAAGTGCCCAAATTTACTTCCCCAACGAACATCATGCACCATAAAAACAAATAAACTAAAACCAAACAGAACCCACCAAGTCACTAAGAAGCCTCCTCCTCGTATCTGATCATTCAAGTAAGATCTGTAAACATTTAGCTTCAAGTTTTTTAGAGGTGGATCCCAGTAAATCCATCACCTCATAGACCTATCAACCATTCATGACCTGTTTAGTAACCCGGAGAAGGAGATCAAATTTTGACCCCCTTTAGAAGGGATCCCATTTTCACTAGTAGTGACCTCATCCATATCTGTATAAAGTTTAGATAATAATGTTTCCCTTTTCTATCCTTGTTACGGTCTTCAAAAATATTCCAACAAACATCAGTTAAAACGGTACTCTGCACCTTGAGATCATTGCCTTTCTGATCCATACTAGGCCTCCATGAAGTGATGGGTGCTTTTAGGGAAAGCAACCCCACTCTGAAAGAGGCTTTTTTCCTAATGGAGGAACCAATGTAAGAATCCCATTCAATCTGGATGAAAAGGTGCACCATAGTTTTGGTATTTGGAAATGTGCAACAATAAAATGCGAGGCCAGTTCAATGACCCTCCTTAGGAAATTATCATCAGTTGGCCTAGCCAGGATCCTATAATTAAAGAAAAGGAAATTAAGATTATTGGGGAACCCCTTGCCCCATAACACACCCTCACATGCATCCTTCTCTACCCTTGCAAAAATGTTCTACTTGTAATAATGATCTATAAACACCCGAAATAAAACCTATGAAACACCAATTATCATCCTTCTCATCTAAGATAATATTATAATATAACTCCTTCTAATATTGGGATAGAAGCATCCTTACCAGTTTCGGGTACTTGCCCGCTTCCTTGAAGGAACTGTATCAAGCTGGACGTCCAGGGTATAATAGCCTCTCCCCCCACCAATTTCATAGTCTATAAGTTGATATCATTTTACCCCAAAATCTATATAGAATAACCATGTTAATCATCCAGAATGGGAATCAACCATATCACCAAGTGAGAGGTTAGTTCTTTCTAGGACTTGCCACCATCCCATTTATTACCATTTTTGGAACTGAAGATGGAATCCTACAATAGAACATATTCAATGATATCCCATGTTACATGCATTCCATTCATGGTTCTAGTGATGTCATGTAATCCCACATCGCCTTCCCCAACCGGCATGGCCATTCTTTTCTAGGTGGAGCAGTGGTAGTTCCCAATTTGATTAGCATCCCACATGAATGTCATGAAAACCTTCTCAATCTTATTAATCTAACCATGTGGATGTGAAATGGTTGACCCGATATGCATGGGGATGGATGTAATCACATTGTTAATCAATGCCACGTGTCCTCTAGAAGATGAGAGTTTGTTCTTCCAATTATGGATCTGGTCCAGAATCCTAATGATGATATCCTCAAATAAGATCTTCCTGATACAACCAATGGAATTAGGGGTTAAGAAATAGGATGTTGGAAATTTCACTTGTTTCATTCCCATAATATTTTGAATTTCTCTACATCACCTTCCAAAACACTTCATTGAGATCAAATCATTACTCTTCAGTAGATTAATTCATTGTACACTCAAACCACCATAGAATGATATAACCACCAATAAACAACAAAGTGATATTACCCTTCCATTAACAAAAAAAATATTTCCTCAGCAAATATTAGGTGCCAGATAATAACACTCCCCTTATGATTATGGAATAGAAGAATTCTACGTTCCGACAAGATACTATGAAGATTCTTGGACTGAGCCACTACTGCCAGAATAAATAAAGAAGGAGATATAGGATCACCTTAAGGGACCCAAAATACTATTTTTATGAACTAAAATAATTTCCTCACAATGTAAAAAAAGATCCAAGGGGAATAGAAACACCTGAAATAAAGGCCACAAAACCACTCATGAAAACAAAGTTTCCTTAAAAATTCTAATGGTGAAACTCCACTAAATTTGGTCATAAGCTCTATCCACTTAGACATGAATGATAACACTGTTACCCATGTATATTATTTTTAATATCATTAACCATCTCATTAGCAATCACAATCACACCTTCAATACCCCTTCCTTTTGTAAATCTATTTTTTTCTTAGAAACCCATTTTGGAATGAGGATATTCATAATTTTGGCGATAATATTAGCCAAAATTTTATAGGAGACATTACAAAGGTAGATGGGTTGATAGTGATTATGACTTGAGGGTTTCTTAACCATACGAACTTAGATCACTCTCAAGTAATAAATTCTCCTAGTTAGGGATCTTTCCCGAAATGATCTTAAATGGCCTCCACCACATGAGCACCAAAAACATCACATGCATCCACATAGAAGGCACTTGGGATGTGATCAGGTCTTGGGGAACAATCTTAAAACATCTAAGAGATAGTCTCCATGATTTATTAATCATATGATAACTCAATTAAATGGTAGTTTTCAAATCCATTTATCATCCATGGAATTCAATAAATAATCCCTCCTCTAATTACACTGAATGGGAGGAAACCATATCAGTAGAATCTGATATATCCAAAAATCCCTAAAAGTGTTCAGGATCCATTTTACTAGAAACATCCATGTTTGACATAATACATACATCACACATACTATGATTAAATATTACAGTTTTCTTCCCTTTCAGGCTGTCCTAAAAGAAGGTCATGATTGGGTCTCCCAATTTTATCCAAATTATGTAGGCTCCTTATTTGTATCTCCATTCCATTTCCTATAATTTTTCAACTAGCACAAATCTCTTATCACATAGCATGGAAAAATTTATCTCATACCACATATATTAAAGATCTTCCTCCATGATTTCAATTTACTTCTTCATCCTTTCCACACTAAAGTCCTCCTTTGGTTTGTTAAATAACCATTCTTGGATGTCCACCTTAAGTCACCTTAGTCGATTAGAAAGGCCAACACTACTGCTCCACTCTTCCTACCCATTCCCTGAAGACCACTCCAAATCCTAAAATATGAGACACCCTTAGTATAAAAAGACCATTTTAACCATGTTGTTAGATTAGTGGGAAAAAATATAACATGATTTTGAAAATGTATGGTGAATTCATTCACTACAAATTATATATGAAAAATATAAATCAATTATAAAATTGTATTTTTCTATTAAAAATTAAGTGATTTAATATTAGGAAATTAAATTAATGTAATATATATGAGATATCGTAAATAATTTTTTTATATTCATTAAATATATAAATTTGTCATATGGTATGAATATACCCTATTTGATGAATGAAAACCTTTATTTTTTCAAGAGGGTGGTTTTCCTCCTTTTAATGGACATCCACATTTAAATGACGATTTTGAACTTAATAATTTTTATATGACAACATAAAAATCTTCATTGGAATAAGGATATAAATATTAACTTTGGATGAACTTTTAATAGTTTTTATTAACTTTAAAATTATGATAAATAGTAAAAATACAGTAAAATAAATTAAAAACATCTTTTTCATCGAAATAATATATATGGTAACATTAGAATATTTAATGTTCTTGAAGTTTAAATATAATATATTTTTATAATTAAATATAGCGTATGTCTTTATCAATAATTTTGAATTGAATTCTGATATAAAATCAATTCAATCGTTTGCAATGTTTTAACATTTAAAACATGTTCTCTCTTTTCAACTATGAGATTAGTTTCATGTTAAATTCTACAAATTAAGTGTTTTTAATTTGGAAAATATATTCCATATTTGTAATAATTATGTGTAAATTATTTAAATAGATTTATTTTATTTTTGGGCTTTATGAATTGTCACTTCATTAATTTTTTTTAATATGGAAAGAGTGTGTATCTAGTAATACGGGTAAGAACACTATTGAAAAATTAACCTAAAACTTGTCAAAATGTCATTGGATGAGTGGTTTTGGACCTAAATAATTGTTTGGTTGAAATGGTGTCTTTTGGACCTGTGGAACCCACTTGGATGAGATTATGACATTTAAATTATTTTAAATAAAGAAGAGATTAATTTTTCTCACTCAAATTTTAATAAATAATTTTTTTTATATAAGTTTATTCATTATATAAAATAAATTATAAATAATAATTTTAATGATAATTTTTTTATAATTATAATTTATTTGTAATTTTTTTTTTGAAATAAATAATTCTATTAAATACTTATACTTTGATGATTTAAAAAAATAATTAACTGATGAGAAATCAATAAAACATTTTTAATTGAAATGATAATAACCATAAAAATTCTCAAAAACCTGACCAAATCTTATTAAGTGAGTATATATATACTATAACTATACAAGGGTCAAGCTAGTGACTATTTGGAACCCTTGTAGAAGAGATTGTAAATATTATATTTTTTAATGTGATTCTAAAGTCGTCACATTCATAATTTAATAAGTATAATATTTTAAATGCTATATTTTTTATAAGATAAATTTGATAAAAAAAATATTATTATTAAATATAGTATATTTTTAGTCACCATAGTATTTTTGATAATTTTTATATATCAAATAATTATATTTAATAATTACACAAAGTTGATTGTCTAAATATATTATTAATAGATATAACAAATAAATTTTATTACAAATATTAAAATAAATTCCATTTTTTCTAATTAATATGTTTAATGAATTTTCAAGATGTACTTGACCTCTTATTAATAATATAAAATAGTTTTTTATAAGTTATAATTTTTTCTTAATATTTTTAAGAATAAATTAATTTAATAGTGTGAAAATGGAAATTATCATTTATTTAGAAAAATAATGTTTCATTAAATTATTTAAAAATCCTAAAAATGTGAGAATACACAATAATTATTTTATTGGTCTAAAATATTATATGGTAATTATTTATGGTCTGATTTATTTCAAATAAGTAAATATTTTTTCACTTTTTATATTGAATGTTTTTAGTTTATTAAGAATTTAATACAATATGTAAGTGTTAATTATAAAAATAAGCTTTATCTTGACTAAAAAAAATAGGTAAAATATGATAGATGATGAAATTAAAACCCTATACTATATCATCATTAAAATTTGGAATTTTATTGTGGTTTTTGGATGGCTTTTGATTTATTTATAAATTAATATTTTTGGAGATCCCAAAAGTGCCCCTCACCTCAATTATAAATGGGAACCACCTCCATCACCTCTTCACATAACATTAATAATTCAAGATCATCCATACCATACCATTTTACTTAATAAACTTACCTATTTACATTATAGAGGTTATTGAATTCTTTAAATTCCATCTCTAGTTCTCTAAGAGTAGATTTTGAGGATGCACGTCGAAGAAGAGGTAATCTCCTGAACTGATTCATTCAAACATCTTTCTTCTTCTAATTCATAATCATTAGTTGTTTAATTATAATGTAATAACTTTAATATCACTAATATAATTATATATTAATCTAATTTTGAAACTACCATATTTCACCTTTTATTGATCAAATAAAAAATGAAATCACCATTATTGTGTATGTACGACCTATCGTCTCCACACCATTGTGTAATTTATTTTCATCACCACCTTTTTTGGATGGGTATAATGATGGAAATTAAAACTATATATTATTATAATCGATATATATTATTTTAATAACATGATATTGATTATAAATTATTATACACCATTCACTTCAATACCATTCATTAATTATGAGAATGACATCGTTGTTCGTGCGTATGTATGATCTACCATCTACATAATGAGATGCAATTATTTCTACATGATCCTAATGAAAGCATGATTATATAAATGTATATTATAAGGCCCCAGACTTAAACATTACTTAATATTAAATTAAATGAATAATTCACATTGAGGATCTTTTCAGGTTTAGAGTTTTAGAGAATTAGGACATAACTATTACATCTCAAAAGATTATAAAGTAGACACTACTACTATGATTCCATAAAATAAAAACTCTTAAAAAGAAACATGTCTACTTCCATGTTTTATATATCATGACATTACCTTGATCACATCCTTGACCCTATTCCACATTAGGTCCTGTGAAAAACATTTCAAAAAAACTTGGGGTGAGCATAAAGATCTCAGTAAGGGATACACAAAGAATGAAAACTGTTAGTTTATCAAAACAACATGTAAAACATGTATACTTTATCAAAGTAATACTTTTCACCTTTATGAAGTAGTAAAAACTCTTCACTAAATAAAATATCATTACTAACCCTGTTGTAACAAAAAGATTACCATAAAACCCATAAAAAGATCACATAACATATAAAGGTAACTTGGGACATAAACATACTTAAGTGGAATAACCATACGGTCGACTTCCACACATATCACTTAATGGAATAGCCATACGACCAACTTCCATACATACTTAATGGAATAGTCATACAGCCGACTTCCATACCCAATGCATTGGAGGTTATAACGTAACCACCCATCATGGTATTCACGGCACCACCCGTCATATGGTTTATCACCTAACCACCAGTCAAATGTCCAAATACCAATATAAAATCATAAAACATAAAACCAATATAAAAAATGATAACATTTCCACATTTCAATCACAATATATCATTTAAATATATTGACATAATATAATCCTTTATCAAAACCATTTTCAATACCAAAATACATAAAAGAGTATATGGTATTTATTTTATTTTAAAAACATTACAGCTTATTGAGGAAGCCAAAGACCAAATAATACTCGTGGCTGCGGAAAAGGTCCTTGTCACCGCGTACGTTAAAAAAACATTCCTTTTTTTTGTTTAGTAAAACGCTTCAGAGAAAAAGACTCCTTTTGTATAAAAGTAAAATTAAAAGTGGTTTATACACCGTATAAAATAAAGTTGTGTATAAAACGAAATATGCCTCAATGAAAGGAGATTGAGACGAAGTCCCTTACCTCGGGTCCGACTTGACTCGATCGTTCATTAATGTCCTAAATAATAAACTTGAGTTAATTTCTATTTTCTTAGGAACCTTTTTCAAGTTCATGATTCCTTTTATATCACTTATTGTCATGTTATAAACATTATGTAACCATTTAAGTTAATAATGTTTGTTTTGTCGATATTTGGTTCTTATGTCGAAAGTGGACATCTTACAATTACATGTTGTTCGTGTGGTCAAAGTTTCTTTATATCCAGAATGAAATTCCTGATTTGGATATCATATATATCATATATATCCAGCATATACATGTATTTATATTATTACATAATCATTTAGAGTTAAGAAATGAAATGCACCGTTCATGGAGACGGTAAGCCGTACGTACGCATGAACACTACTTTCATTTCTTTGTCATATTAATGGAATTAAAACTAAATTATAGGTATGTGTTTTTTAATTCCAGAATTATATTCATCATTTAGATATATCATTCATAATATATATCCATTATATACATGTACTTATAATAGTACATTACAGTTGGGGATAAGAAATGAAATGCACCGTTCATGGAGATGGTAATCCGTACGTACGCATGAACGCAACTTTAATTTCTATCTCATAATTTAATGGGAAGAAATAATAATGATATAGAGGTATATTATAATTCCAGTATAACATCATATATAATATCATAATTTCATCCTCTATATGTCCCACATATGGTATTAACGAATCCAATCACTTTGAGGGGGCGGTAGTCCGCACTTCCTTAAATGAAGATATCGCGTTTACCCATAATGGAAACCATAAAGGTATGCCCAAAAAGAAAAATACAGAAGCTTAAGGAAAACATAAACATATTATATAGAATATATAAATATAGTGTCATCTTAATGACCACCTTTGAAGGTGTTAAAAGAATGTTGAACAATCATCGTTTCGGGAGGCAGAAATTCGCCATCCACGGAAACAGTATGTTCTTTAACCATTAGATGTAGGTGTGTGTAAGTGTAGCTCAAATCCTTCTTATAACAACATCCTAGTATATTGAAGATACTGTATTTGTTACAAAAGAAATTAATAAATAGAGTTTAGGGGGTTGGAGAAGCAAAATAAAACAAAAGGAATCAAGTGAAGACATTACCTTAAAACCGAGTAACTCCGTTTGGTTTGAGCTCAAAGGCTTCATTGGGAAGACTTCTGCACAAAGTGAGGGTCCAAGGAGTAATAGAGGGATGTGGAGACACAAAATTTGCAGGGTTTGGCCGAACCAAAGGCATTGGGAGTGTGGGTAAGGAGGTAGAGGTGGGGGCCTTTTATAAGAGGAGAGGAGGGGAACTCTTGGAAAGTAAGAAAATGTTACATTATTTTAGAATGAGTTTCGGATTTTAATGGTCCCACATTGATGTGTTTCTGGGATAAGGTGATAAGGGTTCGAAATCCACCCATACAATAGGTTTTGGACATGTGTAGGTCATAGATTTTACATTATCATTCCATTTTATTTAAATCCTTTATTAATGAGGTAATCGCTGCATCATCATGATTTCATAAATAACGTAATTTATTTAAATTCTAAAAAGTATAAAAAAACTATCATGATGTAGGAAATAGTTTTAGATTTCTAATTAATATTTATAGTCAAAATTCTGACTTGTATAACCCCATGTAAAAGTTTTTTTAGTAAAACATCTCATGTTTGTATTATTTTTACTTTAACATTAAATAAAAAGTTATTTATGTCATTTTCCAAACAAAGTGTCTCCCTGGGGTCTCCAAGTTGACCCATGGTTGTTCATGGTCGGCCATGACACATCCAATTAGGGTAGGACATGTTTCAAGCTTATCTCATTTTTTTAAAACATTATTTTTACCTTAAAGTACACTAATTACCTCTAATCGCAATTAAAAACTTAATAAGTTACTATTCACCAAAAAATTATTTTAATCCCATTGAACCACATTTTACTTCTTAATGACAACCATGTATGTCGGATTTTTGTAATTCCAAAACACAGAGGTGGTAAATTTTCATATAAATGAAAAATCAGTTTTTTAAGTACCACATAGTGGTTTCACTATCCATCAAAAATTGAAGTTTTTCAGAAAAATACCAAAACATTACCCTAAGCTAGATTTGATATTCCTAATTAAAAAATGAAGTAGATTTTAAAAAATTTAAAACATATAAGTTTAATTAATTAATGTAATAATTAATTCCCGCAGTCAGAGCCAATAGCCTATTTTTATGAAACAATAAGTATGAAAAGATTGACGCTAGTTTAAGTCCAATTTCAAAGTGAAATTGATTCCAATTACCACCATTGGATTAAATGGTAAAAATATATTCTAATTTCACTTTAAAAAGAAATTCAAAAGATAATCTAATCATATAAATAAATTATATTAAAAAGAGGTTTTCAATTAAAATAAAACATTTTAAACTATTCATTAAAAAATGAACTTTATCGGAAAAATACCAAAAATTTACACAAAGTAAATTTTGATGTCCTGATTCTAAAGAAGAGTTATATTTGGTCCAATAGAATTTATAAGAGTTATCAAAACTATATTTAATGAAGGTTCGCCGTCAAAAGGTGATAAGTGAACCTTTAGTGAAAATTATGGTATAAATGCCTAAAATTGAATTCTTTCCATATTTTAAGCCCTTATCTTTTATTGGATAAATGTAAAAACATTTAAAAAACATATATAATCATATTTTAGTTATTTATATCAATTCCCGCCAATACAACGGCTACATGTTAACTACCATTTAAAATAATATTATTTTATTACTAGTGTGCAACGAAAGATTTAAATGATACTCTTTGTTGAATATCTGGTACGCTATCGAACATAGCAACCCTTTTAAAGTAAAATTATTATTTAATTCGTAAATATTAATAAATATGAAAATGTATTATTCATTATTTACCTGGGATGTTACATCCTTCCCCCCTTTTTGGAATTGCGTACTTGCAATTTTATTCATTTATCAAAATAAGTTGGGGTATTTATCCCTCATAACATTTTCAGATTCCCACGTTGCCTCTTCAACAATATGGGTTTTCCACAAAACCTTTACCTGGTGAATTTCTTGTATTTCGCAACACTATCTCTCTTCGGTCATGAATCTGGACTGGTTGTTCTTCATAAGTTAGGTTCTCCTCCAGCTGAACTACCTCTGGACTCAAAACATGAGATTGATCTGGCATATACTTCCTCAACATAGAAACATGAAAAACATTGTATACCTGAGATAAAGTCAGAGGTAAAGCCACTTGGTAAGAAACTGATCCAAATTTCTACAGAATTTCATATGGTCCAATAAACCTTGGACTCAGCTTTCCTTTCTTACCAAATCTCATCACACTTTTCCACGGAGAAACCTTGAGAAAAACATGATCACATACCTTGAAAGACAGATCCTTCCTCCGGTTATCTGTATAACTCTTCTGCCTTCTCTGAGCTGTTCTCATGTGTTTCTGAATCAACTAAACTTTTTCTGCCAACTCTTCTACCAATTCTGGTCCCATCAGCTACCTTTCACCCACTTCATCCCAAAAAGCTGGAGTTCGACACCGTTTACCATATAACGCCTCAAATGGTCCCATATGTATACTAGAATGAAAACTGTTATTATATGGAAATTAATCCAAAGAAATATGTTGGTCCCAACATCCCTGATAATCCATAGAGCAAGAACGTAGCATATCCTCCAAGGTCTGAATTGTTCGTTCTGACTGCACATCTGATTGTGGATTAAAACCTGTACTAAAATTTAATTCTGTACCCAACGACTTCTGAAGGCCTTTCCAAAAGTTATAAGTAAACCTCGATATGCCCTCAGTAATCCCATAACAAAGTCCATGGATATGTTTTCCCATTTCCACTCTCGCACTGGTAAAGGCTTTAGCATCCCTTTTGGTAACTGTCGTTCTTCCTTAACCTGCTGACATGTCAAACACTTCACAGTAAAATAGGAAATATCTTTTTTCATTCCATCCCACCAGTAGTACTCCCGCAGATCTCTGTACATCTTAGTACTTCCAGGATGAACTGAAATCAGAGAACTATGAGCTTCACATAACAACTCTCTCTTCAACTATGAATCCCAAGGCACACACAATCTATTCCCAAATCTCAAAACGCAATCATTATCAATGTTGAATTCAGGCAACTTACCTTTCTGAACCAGCTCTACCTTTTTCTGTAACTCACTGACTTGCTTTTGTGCTTGCTTAATTCTATCTGATAGAGAAGATTTCACTGATACCTGATTCAAAACAGAAGAACATCCGGCACCAACAACTTCTATTCCAAATTTCATCAAATCAAAAACCAAAGGATCTCATTCCAAATGTAGCATGGTTAATGAAGCATTACTTTTTCGACTCAAAGCATCAGCCACGTTATTTGCTTTTCTCGGATGGTAGTGAATTGTACAATCATAATCCTTGATTAATTCCTACCATCTCCTCTGTCTCATGTTCAATTCTTTCTGAGTGAATATATACTTTAAACTTTTGTGATCAGTATATATTTCACACTTTACTACATACAAATGATGGCTCCAAATTTTTAAAGAAAAAACAATAGCAGCTAATTACAAATCATGTGTAGGGTAATTACCTCATGATCATTCAACCGAAGTAAAGCACAAGCAATTAACTAATCATTCTGCATAAGGAAACATCCAAGTCCCTTCAACGAAGCATCACTATATATAAAAAACTCACCATTCCTGGAATGAAGTTCCAAAACTGGATCATTCACCAATCTTCTTTTCAACTCCTAAAAACAATCATCACATTCCTTTTTCCAGATGAACTTAACACCCTTCCGAGTTAGCTTAGTCAATGGACTAGATAACAATGAAAAATTTTCAACAAACCTTCGGTAGTAACCTGCCAAACCAAGAAAACTACGGATCTCGGTTACATTTGTGGGTCTTGGCCATTCTTCAACAACTTTTTTTAGTAGGATCAATAGTTATGCCACCTTTTGAAACAATGTGACCCAGGAAAGAAATTTGTTGTAACCAAAACTCACACTTGTTGAATTTTCCATATAGTTTATTTTCTTTTATGGTTTGAAAGATAACCCTTAAATGTCTTTCATGCTCCTCTTTATTTTTAAAAAACACCAAAATATCATCAATAAAAACAACCACCATTTATCACCTGAGTCAACTGAGCCATCACTGCAACAAACTGTTTAGTTCTGATTCTGACCATCTCAGGATACTGATTTGAATGGTCATTTCCCTATGTATGCCATGCCATAAAATCAGTTCTGTTCCATCTATGAAAAACCATTCTTAAAACATAAATATCTTAAGAGAAGCAACATGGTAATCCGTAAATGCTATATCATTTCAATAATACCATAAATTAATTTATAATTTAACATTTTTCTAACTCCTAATGTTGTCTAAACCGACCTCTAATACCAACTATAAGGCCCCAGCCTTAAACATTACTTAATATTGAATTAAATGAATAATTCACATTGAGGATCTTTTCAGGTTTAGAGTTTTAGAGAATTATTACATAACTATTACACCTCAAAAGATTACAAAGTAGACACTTGTACAAAGATTCCATAAAATAAAAAATCTTAAAAAGAAACATGTATAGTTCTATGTTTTGTATAGCATGAATTTCCCATGATCCCATCCTTGACCCTATTCCACCTTAGGTCCTGTGAAAACCATTTCAGAAAAACGAGGGGTGAGCATAAAGAGCTCAGTAAGGGATACGCAAAGAATGAAAACGGTTAGTTTATCAAAACAACAAGTAAACCATGTATACTTTATCAAAGTAATACTTTTCACCATTATGAAGTAGTAAAAACTCTTCACTGAATAATATATCATTACTTACCCTGTTGTAACCAAAAGATTACCATAAAACCCATAAAAATATCACATAACATATAAAGGTAACTTGGGACATAAACATACTTAAGTGGAATAACCATACGGTCGACTTACACACAAATCACTTAATGGAATAGCCATACGGCCAACTTCCATACAAACTTAATGGAATAGCCATACGACCGACTTCAATACCAAATGCATTGGAGGTTATACCATAACCACCCATCCTGGTAATCTTGGCACCACTCGTCATATGGTTTATCATGTAACCACCTGTCAAATGTCCAAGTACCAATATAAAATCATAAAACATAAAACCAATATAAAGGAATGATAATATTTCCACATTTCAATCACAATATATCATTTAAATATATTGACATAATATAATCCTTTATCAAAACCATTTTCAATACCAAAATACATAAAAGAGTATATGGTATTTATTTTATTTTAAAAACATTACGGCTTGTTGAGGAACCAAATACCAAATAATACTCGCGGCGGCGGAAAAGGTCATTGTCACCGCGTACGTTAAAAAAACATTCCATTTTGTCGTTTAGTAAAACGCTTCGTAGAAAAATATTCCTTGTGTATAAAAGTAAAAGTCAAAGGGTTTTATACACCGTATAAAAGAAAGTTGTGTATAAAACGAAATATGCCACAATGAAAGGATATTGAGATGAAGTCCCTTACCTCGGGTCTGACTTGACTCGATCATACTTTAACGTCCTGAATAATAAACTTGAGTTAATTTATATTTTCTTATGAACCTTTTTCAAGTTAATTATTCCTTTTATATCACTTATTTCCATGTTATAAACATTATGTAACCATTTATGTTAATAATGTGTGTTTTGTCGATATTTGGTTCTTAAGTCGAAAGTGGACTTCTTACAATTACATGTTGTTCGTGTGGTCAAAGGTTATTTATATCCAGAATGACATTCCTGATTTGGATATAATATATATCATATATATCCATCATATACATGTATTTATAATATTACATAATCATTTAGAGGTAAGAAATGAAATGTCCCGTTCATGGAGATAGTAAGTCGTACGTACGAATGAACGCTACTTTCATTTCTTTGTCATATTAATGGAATTAAAACTAAATGAAAGGTATGTATATTTTAATTCCATAATTATATTCATCATTTAGATGTATCATTCATCATATATATCCATTATATACATGTACTTATAATAGTACATTACACTTGGGGATAAGAAATGAAATGCACCGTTCATGGAGACGGTAAGCCGTACGTACGCATGAACGCTACTTTCATTTATATCTCATAATTAAATGGGAAGAAATAATAATGATATAGAGGTATATTATAATTCCATTATAACATCATATATAATATCATAACTTAATCCTCTATACGTCCCACATATAGTATAAATGAATCAAATCAGTTTGAGGGGGCGGTAGTCCGCACTTCCTTAAAAGAAGATATTGCATTTACCCATAATGGAAACCATAAAGGTATGCCCAAAAAAATACAGAAGATTAAATAAAACATAAACCTATTATATAGCATATATAAATATAGTTCCATCTCAATGGCCACCTTTGAAGGTGTTAAAAGAATGTTGAACAATCATTGTATCGGGAGGCAGAAATTCACCATCCACGGAAACAGTATGTTCTTTAACCATTAGATGTAGGTGTGTGTATGTGTAGCTCGAATCCTTCTTATAAAAACATCCTAGTATATGTAAGATACTGGAGTTGTTACAAAATAAATGAATAAAAAGAGTTTAGGGGTTAGAGAATCAAAATAAAACAAAAGGAATCAAGTGAAGACATTACCTTAAAATCGGGTAACTCCGTTTGGTTTGAGCTCAAAGGCTTCCTTGGGAAGACTTCATCCAAACGTGAGGCTTCAAGGAGTAATATTGGGATGTTGAGAGACAAAATTTGCAGGGGTTGGCCGAGCCAAAGGCTTTGGGAGTGTGGGTAAGGAGGTAGAGGTGGGGGCCTTTTATAAGAGAGGAGGGGCACTCTTGGAAAGTAAGAAAATGTTACATTATTTTAGAATTATTTTCGGATTTTAATGGTCCCACATTGATGTTTTTAGAGGATAAGGTGATAAGGGTTCGAAATCCACCCATCCAATAGGTTTTGGACATGATTAGGTCATAGATTTTACATTATCTTTCCATTTAATTTAAATCCTTTATTAATTAGGTAATCGCTACATCATCATGATCTCATAAATAATTTACTTTATTTAAAGTCTAAAAATAATATAAAAACTATAATGATGTATGAAATCTTTTTAGCTTTATAATTAATATTTATAGTCAAAATTATGACTTATATGACCCCATGTAAATTTTTTTTTAGTAAAACATTTCACGTTTGTGTCATTTTTACTTTAACATTAAATAAAAAGTTATTTATGTCATTTCCCGACCAAAGTGTCTCCATGGGGTCCCCAAGTTGACAAATGAATCGTCTTGGCCGTCCATGACACATAAAATCAGGGTAGGACATGTGTCAAGCTCATCTCATATTATTAAAACATTATTTTTACCTTAAACTACACTAATTACCTCTAATCGCGATTAAAAACATAATAAGTTACTATTCACCAAAAAATTATTTTAATCCCATTGAACCACATTTTACATATTAATGACAACCATATATGTTGGATTTTTTAAATTCTATAACACAGAGGTGGTAAAATTTCATTTAAATGAAACATCAGTTTTTTAGGTACCACTTAGTGGTTTCACTATTCATCAAAAATTGAAGTTTTTCAGAAAAATACCAAAACTTTACCCTAAGCTATATTTTATATTCAAAATTCAAAAATGATGTCCATTTTACAAAATTCAAAACATATAAGTTGAACTAATTAATTTAATAATTAATTCCCGCTGTCAGAGCAAATAGCGTGTTTTTATGAAACAATAAGTATCCAAAGATTGACACTAGTTTAAGTCCAATTTCAAAGTGAAATTGATTCCAATTACCACCATTGGATTAAATGGTAAAAATATATTATAATTTCACTTTAAAACAAATTCAAAAGATAATCTAATAATATAAAAAAATTAGATTAAAAAGAGGTTTTAAATTAAAATACAACATTTTACACTATTCATTAAAAAATGAACTTTATCGGAAAAATACCAAAAAATTACACAAAGTAAATTTTGATGTCCCGATTATAAAAAAGAGTTATATTTGGTCCAATAGAATGTATAAGAGTGATCAAAACTATATTTAATGATGGTTCACCATCAAAAGGTGATAAGTGAACCTTTAGTGAAAATTAGGGTATAAATGCCTAAAATTGAATTCTTTCCATATTTTAATCCTTTATATTTTATTTGATAAATGCAAAAACATTTAAAAAACATATATAATCATATTTTAGTTATTTCTATCCTTTACCTCCAATAAAATGGCTACATGTAAACTACCATTTAAAATAATATTATTTTATTACTAGTGTGCAACGAAAGATTTCAATGAAACTCTTTGTTGCGTATCTGGTATGCTATCGAACGTAGCAACCCTTTTAAAGTAAAATAAATATATAATTCGTAAATATTAATAAATATGAAAATGTTTTATTCATTATTTACAAGGGATGTAACATATATAATATATAAATTTGATATATATAATGTTAATATAATTTTTTATTAATATAACTATGATATATGAAGTATCATGGGAACCTATTTGACAAAACCTGTATAAGAAAATGAAGTAGTTAGTACCTGAATAACAAGTAATAATGAACTGTTATTAAAAACGTTGAGAATATGATCATATATGATATTATAAAAATTTATATGATTATTAAATAAGTCAATGAATTTATTTATATAATTATAAAGGGGTTCTGGATAAAAAAGGATGTCAGAGCTTAAAGGTAAAATATACTTTCACAATCTCATTATTATTTGAGATTATTTATATGTAAGTATTTAGAAGGATATGCTTCTCATCCACATCCATGTTTTATAAATATTTAATATTATTTTAATATCATACATTTTTAATGTAAAATTTAACAATTAGTGAGTTTTTATTAAATGGTATGAATTGAATGCTTTGTCGTTATTCGATACGAGGTATTTTTTGAAATTTACAGAAAAAGTATGAGGATAATTTATTTTATAACTTATATGGGACAAATGGATTTTTAAATATTAATAAAACAATATTTTTATTAATATTCCTCTATAGGATTTCCTATTTATTTTCAAATTATTTTGTTTATTATAATATTTCACTAAATTTTAAAAAAAAGAAAACATTTTTGAAGAATAAAATATGTTTTACTCAAGAATTAATTTGAAGTGTTATATCAGAATAATTTTTTTACTAACACGGATGTATAAAATTGGGTTATGTTTCAAGTATAATATCTTCATTTTAATTATTATTTTATTGTGTTTATTGTGGAATGTTATTCATTCATTCCATTTGTTTTTCATGGATTATGATATGGCAGACATGTGCTTAAAGATATCCATTTTCTTCGTAGGGTTACGACGAATGATTATGTAATTGTGTCACTCCTAATAATGATATCATTATGAGATGTTTGGTACCTATATCTTTATCCAATTCATTGGTAATAATTTATATATCATGACATATACAAGGATGGAACGGAAAATGATATTCATTTAGTAATATAGGGCTGGAACGATGAGTAAAATCAGTTTATTAATGTACTTTTTCTTCTATGATGCTCTTGGAAATGAGCCTTGACTAATATAAAATGATTTTATATGCTTATGTATATGTCAAAAAATTTAATGTCTTATGTCATGAATTTTAGGATTAAGTTCAATTATTCTTATGAACTTTTATGATTTATTCCATGAAGTGGTTTCAAGATATTTCATTTGCGGGGTAACATTTTCAAGTGTTATGTTATTATACCGTATGATTGTGATATTATTGATATTTCCATTGTTTACCCTTACTGAGTATCTGATCTCACCATTTCACATGTTTCTTTTGTAGGTTTCATGCATAATGGTATAATGTATGATTTCTCAAAAATTGGTATATTCATGAAAAAATAAGTTGGAGGCAATGAAGAAGTCTTATGAAACAATTGATTATCTTCCCTAGTTTCTAAAGATAGTATTCCTATTTGATCCTATGATGAAATTTTTATATTTTGATGAATATTATTTAATATTGATGTAATAAAAATTTATATAAAGTATGGTTCATGATATTTGGTATCATAGAAATGTTATAGTAAACCTTTGAAAACTATGAAGAATAAACATTAGTAAGAACACAATGGATATATCAAACCCTTTTTATAATCCTATTTTTTTATAAATAATCATGAATAACCTAGGATAAAAATAATGTATCCTAAATTGACATTTTATTCTTTAATTTGTGTTCTTTCCCATTATGGTTAGTGTTTCTCATATTATTATTCTTAGTTTTAGTTAATGGATGGAACATGGAGGAACCACAATAATGCATAATGTGAAGAGAAATGCAATAATTTACCCCTTTAGAAACAAAAAGTTTTGTGATCTAAAATTAAGAAATATTATAGACATGATCAAACAAATAGTTATATCTATGAATTGTGCAGGACTTAAAAACTAACAATGAATGGAATAACATTCTCTTGAGTGACTTCTGAGGTTGCAACCACATTCATTAATCAATAATTCAGACCCATTAGTGGATGAATAATGAATCAGTACAACAAAAAATATAATTTTATTATGCTAATTTCATTTACATGATATTGTCATCATTATAGCATATCATTTATAAGGGTAAGCTGATCAATGGTGGAAACATTACAAAAATATGAGGAAAAAATATGACATTTAATCCATGAAATGGGAGGAGTTCATGATATTATTTTTCAATAAGTAAATTCATTTAAATCTTTGAACAAAGATGTATATAGAGTTCCTTCAGCTTATGAAAAAACAATGAAGAATCCAATTATTCCTATGTGGAAAGTTTTACAACACTTTCAATGTATGCTTTGGGAATTATTATCCTAACTGAGAGTAAAATTGATGGATTTTTTAGTGTTATAAAACTATGTCTCTAAAGTTTTAATCCATAAGGGACTTTAGTAGCTATGATTAAATCAATTTATGTTCCATAATAGTTAAGATGGATAATGGATTAACTCATCAGTACTATGGTTTTGATATGAAGAGAAAAATTGAATTCATGGAAAAATATAATGATCATAATGAAAAATAGAGGAGTTTTCCCTTATGCTGAAAATGTGGAAAGAATAATAGATGAAATTGTCTTAAAGGGTCTAAAAATGTATTATGTGCCGAAAATAAGTGGATTGGGCTGTTCAATTCCGATGTGGTGGGAAAAAAATTCTTAATCATGCCTACAAATAAAAGGCAACACAGAATGCACATCATACACTTCAATGATACAAGTGCGAGGAAATGGGGAATTATTCCAATCAATTCCCTAATCGAAGATTTACTGATGAGGATCAACATCCTCAAACTCATAATTCGAATGAAAAAATGAAAGTCACATGAGGCCACTATTGACGATGTGAATTATGATAATGAATTGGTGGAAGGTACACATACCATCAATTATATGGTACAAAATGTTTTTTGGGATTTTGGATTCCCCACTCTTTTATTTATGTAGAATTTTCTAGTGTAATCACCATATTACCTCAGGAATTAGATGACGAGTTAGGTGTGACATCTTCTAATGGAACAACGGTAGCATCAAATGTTTATAATTTTTCCCGGGTTTATGTTTGTAGAAAATTAATTCCAGAAAATTTTGTAACCCATCCTATATTGTAATTTTATGTGATTCTTGGCTTGTATTGTCTTTCACTATATGTGTCTCACATCAATTTCCAATGAAGGGAAGTCACATTTTATATTTTAGATCAATTTATGATCATCTATCGATTCATAAATGAATATGACCTTCTCGTACAAATTTATTCCCTCTAATTGGTCTTGATTATTACAAATCAAGGTAATCTATCTCAAATGGTTGGGGAGGAATTCACAATTAGGTATACACCCATTTTATGGGAGTTTTTAATGTCTTTTTGAAAAAATAATTCAATGTCCTCAACTGAATAGTGAGGTAGTGTTTTCGATAGCACTTATACGGGTTGTTATTCCTATTTCAAAGATAGCATATAGAATAGATATAATTGAGTTTTAGAAATTGAATAAGAAAATCCAAGAGAATCTTGAGAAAGGATTAATATGCCCAAGTGAATCACCTTGAGGTGAACATGTAGTATTTGTTAGGTAGAAATATGGATCATAGAGGAAATATATTAAATATCAAGAACAAAAAATGATCAATATCAAGAAAAAATATCATCTCCACCACATTGATGAATTATTAAACCAACTTATTGGAGGTAAATAATTTTCCATGATTGATCTTCATTTAGGATATCGTCAATTAAGGGTCAAGAGGGAGGATATATGAAAGAAAACACTCCGTATATGGTATAGACACAGTGAATTTATAGTGATTCCATTTGTTCGTACTAATTCCCCCACTATTTTTATAGATCTAACAAATAGTGTCTTTATAGATAATCATGGTAATTTTTTGGTAGTATTTATAGCTGATATTCTTTTTTATTTTAAGAGTAAGTAATAAAATGAAGATCACATAATGATTTTTCTGAACACCCTGAAAAAGGATAATATTAATGGAAAATTTAACAACTGTGAACTTTGGCATCAATGAGTTTCAATTTTGGGTCACATAATCTCAAGGAATGAGATATATATGGATATATTAAAAATGAATGTTATTAAAAGTTATCCGAGACCATAAATGGTAATTTAGATACTTTTTTTTCTTCTTGAGGGATATTATTGATGTTTTGTGATATATTTAATACAATTATCTAATAAACTAACTATGTTGACTAAAAAGTGTTATTTTTATGTAGAATGAGTAATGTGAAGATAATTTTATGGATTTCAAAATATGTTTAGCTAGTGAACTTGTTCTCAAGATGCGTTATAGTGGAGAATGTTTTTTGATATATAGTGATGCATCCAAAAAGATACTGGGATGTGTTCTCATGGAAAATGATAGGGTGAAATATTATGTCTAATTATAACAAAAAATACAAGAGAAAATTACCCAAATCATTATTTGGAGTTTGTTTTGGTAATCTTTTAATTAATGAAATATAAGCAATATCTATATAGGGAAAGGTGTGATACTTATACTGATTATAAAGTTTTAAAATATATTTTTCACACAAAAGGAGTTTAATATATACCAAAGAAGATTGTTGAAATTGATCAATTATTATGACTATGAAAAACATTACCAATCTATGAACGTGAACAAGTTGGAAGATGATTTGAGTAAAAAGGACCACACTAGCCTATCCATGATTTGTATCACAAAAGATCCCATATTTTTGTATTTTAAAAGGATAGATCATGAAATATTAATGTAAGGTGATAAATCATATCTTTATCAAATGAATGTTCTACTATCTATACCAATTAAAATTATAGAGGCGCATACGGAAGATATATATATATTAAAAAGGTGAGAAATGATCATTAATTCATCCTTGGTTTTGATGGAATAATAAGGTTCCAGAATCGGTTTTTTATTCCTCCCATAACAGAATTAATGAAGGAACTATTGGATAAGGCTCATAGTTAATCATTCTCTACTCAGCCTGGAAGCACACAGATATAAAGATACATGAAAGAGTATATTGGTGGTAGGGAATGAAAATATATGTTTCCGAATATATTTGTTTGTGATTTCTTTTTCAGTAATTTATTGATTCAAGATAGATATATAAGGGGTTATAATAATCATTACCCATAACAGAATAGAAATGGGAAGATATAACTATGGAATTTTTCATTATACTTCCCAAAACATCTAAATGACATAATTCTATATGGGTTATAGTTGATCGCCTTAAAAATTCAACAATCTTATTTACTATTATAGAGGATTTCTCTCTTTATCGGCTTCCCAAGATATATGAAAATGAAGTGTTAATATTTTAGTGAATACCACTTTCTGTTATATCTGATCAGGATCCGAGGGTTAACTCTATGTTCTAGAAATGTCTTCATCTGTGTCTAGATATAGATTTATGTTTCAGTAAAACATATCCTCCTCAGACAGATAATCAGTGTTAGAGAAAAATTTAAATTCTCGATGAAATTTTGAGATCTTGATATATGGATTTCAAATGTGGTTGGGATCAACACCTGTGTTTGGTGGAATTTTCATACAACAATAACATTAACTCCCATATTCATATGGATCCTTATGAATCCCTCTATAGAAACTTGTTCATAACTCCAAATTGTTAGTATGAATTAGTGGAATGAATGCTATTAGGACCTGATCTTGTTGATGAAATGGATGAAAAGGTCAAATTTATTAAACCACACATAAGAGTATCTTAGAGATGGAAAAAAAGTTATGATAATAGTAGAAGAAAATACATAGAGTTTTATGTGTGTAACAATATGTTTCTAAGAATATTTCCTTGAAATTGTGTAATGATATTTGGAAATAAGGGTTTGATGAGCCATAGGTATATTGGTCATTTTGAAATTATAGATCTTATTTGGATGGTTTCTTACCGATTAGCACATCCACCGAATATATCTCAAGTTATTGAGGTTTTAGATGTATCCCTCATAAGAATGCTTATTCTTTATCATTCACATTTACTAAACTCAAAATTCATATCTTTAGGGAATGATATTTCGTAGGAAGAACAACTGACAAAGATTTTGGATCAAAATGAAAAAATTCTATGAAATAATACCACTTCCTTGGTTAAAGTTTTTTGATGTAACCACCAACTTGGGAAATAAATGTGGGAATATGAGGATATGATGAGGAAGAGATATCCTTATCTATATATATCAAAGTGAATAATTTTGAGAGAGGAATTCAGTTTAAGGGGGGTAGAATATAACACCAAGATGTTTTTATGAAATATATTCATTAAATAAATTTAAATCTTCAATTTCTTGCATTTTACAAAATTATGAGTTTAAGAAAATCATGAAACCCCCTTACAATAAAATGTCCATTTTAACCAATATTTTAGGATAACTGGAATAAATTAACTAACTTATGAAAATTTATGGTGAAGTCATTTGCTTCAAATTATTTATGAAAAATATTAATCAATTATATATTTGCATTTTAGTATTAATATATTTAGTGAATTACTATTAGTAAATGAATTTAATGAAATATACACGTGATATAGTTAAAAAATATTTTTTTATATTCATACAATAAATATTTTTGCAATTGGGTATGAATAAACCCTATTTGATGTATAAAACCCAATTTTTTTTCAAAAGGGTAATTTACCACCTTTTAATGGAGAACACCTTTTAAGTTAAAATTATGAAACATTAATAATTTTTATATGAAAACATAATAATTTTTTATTGAAGTGAAATATAATCAATTACATTGGATTAATTTTTAATAATTTCTCGTTAACTTTAAAATTTTTTATGAATAGTGAAAGTACAATAAGTTTTTATTAAAAACAATGTTTTTCATCAATATAATTTAAATGGTTATATTATAATATTGAATGATTTTAATGAGAAAATAGAATATATTTTAAAAATTCCATATTGTTAATGTCATTATCATTAATTTTATGTTTAATTTAGATGTAAAAACATTTCAATTGTTTGCAACATTTTAACTTTTATTACACTTTCTCTCTTTCTCACAATGAGATTATTATTAAATTAATTACATCAAATTATGTTGTCTGAATTTTTAAAAATGGATTATATATTTGGAATCAATATGCCCAAATTATGTAAACAAGTTTATTTTATTTTTGGTCATTATTAGTAGTGAACTTAGTAATTTTATTTAATATCGGAAAAGGGTAAATTGAGTAATTAAGGATAACCACACTATTATAAAATAACACTAAAATTTCTCTAAATATCACTAAATGAGTTTTTTTCAACCAAAATCATTCATGGGTAAAAATGGTATCCTTTGGAAGCCACCTAAATGAGATTAGGATATATATTTTATTTTATTTAATGAAAAGATAAATATGTCTCCCTTAGATTTTAATAAATAAATAATTTTTTATATAAGGTTTTACAGAATATAAATTTGATAATAAATAAATATTTTAAATATATATTTTTATATCTGGGTATTTTATTTTTAATATTTATCAAATAAATTATTACCTCAATGAATTATACTTTGATGTTGTATGAAATATTTAATTGATGACAAATCAATAATTTTTTTATTAAAATACTAATAACTATCAAAAGACCCAAAAACCTGACCATATAATGTTGGTCGAGTATATATCGACCATAAAATTTAAATGGTCAAATTATTACCAATTTTCAGCCTTATAAAAGTGATTATGACACTTATATTATTTTATAAAAAGTGATGTTAAAGTTTACATATTCTTAATTTAATATTTATATCATTTTAAATGGAGGATTATACATAATATAAATTCTACAAAAAATATAATTCCATACTGTAGTAGATTTATCTTCATGATAGAATTTTTTTTATTTTTTATTCAATATATAAGTATATTAAATGATTACACATAATTGATATAACAAATATTCTATCGATAGAGATAAAAAATAAATTTTATTAAATATATTTAATTAAATATAATTTTGGCCAATTAATAAGTATAATTAATTTTAAAGTTTCCCCTGACCTCTTAGGAATATTATAAAATAGATATTTTTGATGTTAAACCATTATATTAATATTTTTAAAAATAATTTAATTCAATAGTTTCCAAATTGGCACTATTGTTTGTTTTCCGAACTAACATTTCATTAAATTATTTAAAAATAACAAAACATTCTAAAAAATATATAATAATAATCATATAGTAAAAAATGATTTATTTTTATATTTGTGGTCTAATTGAAATCACAGAGTTAAATATTCCACCCTTTTAATTTTTAAGTATATGTTACCTAGTTAAACATTAAACAAGGGTTAATTAAAATAATATTGATTAAATTAATAGAAAATACATGTATAGAATATATTATTTGATGATATTAGAACACTATCCCATGTCATATTCAAAATTGTGACATTTTTTAGGTTTTTGGTTGGGGTAAGATTTTATTATAGATTAATAGTTTTGGAGATCCGAAATGTTCCCTTAACCTCAATTATAAATGGAATCTCCTCTCAATCCTCTTCACTTAAGATTGAGAATTAAATATCATAGAGGCCTTTCCATTTTACCCTATAAAAACCCTAGTAACATTATAGATGTTTTTTTCCTTCTTCATAGACCAACTCCAGTGCTCTAAGTGGAGATTTATAGGAAACGTGTTGAAGAATAGGTAATCTCCTCAACCGTTTCATTTAAACATATTTATTAATCTACATCCTATTCAAGAGTTTTTTTAAATATAATATAATAAATTCAGTATCAATTATATTCTGGAATGTTATTTTAATTATGAAACAACCATATTTCACCCTCAATCCATAAAAAAAATCAAAATCACCAGGCGTACATACTTACGGCTTACCATCTCCATGCCATGGTGTAATATTTTTTCACCAACCCCTTATTTGAATGGGTAAAATGATGGAAATAAGAACTATATATAAATATTATAACATGATATTGATTCTTAAATATTATACCCTCTCAATTCAATACCATTAAAGAAATATGATAATTATATCATCGCTCGTACGTATGTACGACCTACTATCACCACGATGCCATGTGATTCATTCTACATGATATTCATTAAATCATGATTATATAAATGAATAGAATGAATAAATATGATATATATAATTTTAATATAATTTTTCAATGATATAACTATTACCTATTAAAGAGAATCAAAACTTATTCGAAAAACCAAGCATTTGAAAATGAAGCTTTTAATACCCAAATAACAAGTATAAATGAACTGTTATTATCAAAATGATGATAATATGATCCTATATAACATCATAATAAATACAATGATTCTAAAATAAGTTTATGAAATTATTTAAATCACTATATAGGAGGTTTATATTCATAAAATGGAAATCTGTTCTAAAAGGTAAATAATAATTTCTCAATATCATTATTATCTAAGAATTTTTATACGTAAGTATTTTTTATGGTATATTTATCATCCATGTCCATATTTCATAAATATTTAATGTTATTTCAATTCTTCTAAAATTTTAAAAAACCAATTTTACCCATTGGTGAAATTTCATTAAACACAATTAAATGAATTTTTTTTAATTATTTGATACTATGTATTTTTATGAATTTCTCGGTACATGTATGAGGACCACGTTATTTAACTTATACGACATGAGTGTTTTTTACATATTTATAATTATTTATTTCCATGATTCCTCCTCTACACGATTTCTAGTGTATTTTCAAATAAATTACTTTCTTATAAAATTACATTGCATTTTAAGAAAATAAAAAGTTATTGAAGAATAAATGATATTTTTATCAACAATTAATTACAAGTGTTATATAAAAAAAATCATCTAAGATGGAATTATTTTATAATTTTATGTTTCAAGTAAAATATTCTCAATGTACCTTTGGTTTTTGTGACTAGTAAGGAGTGATATTTATGAACTTCATTTTTTACCTAGATTATATTAGAGTAGAATGATGTTTAAAGAAACCCATTTTATTTATTGGGTTACGATGAATGATTTATGTTATTGGGGCACACATAAGAATGATTTAATTATGAGATGGGTGGGACATATTTCTCGCTCAAATGCATTGGGTAAAAATTTATCTCTCATTTGATAGACATTGATGGAATGGTAAATGATATAAATTCATTAATTTAGTGTTGGAACAAGGAGTGAACTTGTTTTAGTAATGGATCGTGTCCACAATGATGATCTTTGAAATGAGCCATGACTGATATGTAATGATTTATTATTCATATTTGTATTCCTAAAAATTTTATGTCTCATGTTATGACTTTTTGGATTATATTCCTTGATTCCTATAAACATTTATGATTTATCACATGGAATGATTTCATGATCCTTCATATGATGAATAAGATTATCAAATTTTATGTTCATATATCATATTATTATGATATGGTCGATATCAACCTTGTTTACCATTATTCAGAATCAAAACTCACCAATTCATATTTTTGTTTTCCCCAATTCATGATGATGCGTATTAAGTATGATATGTTTAATATGGTTATAATTATGAACAAATTAGTTGGAGACAATGACGATGTATTATGGTCTAGTTGTCAAGGTTTCCCAGTTTCTAATGACACTATACATATTTAGTAATATAATTTATTTATAATATTTTAATAAATATTCATCAACTTTTATGTAATATCAATGTATGTAATGTATTTTCATTATATACATATAAAGAATATGAGGAACTAATTTAATTGAATATGAATATTGAGAAGGATTGTACAATATAAACTCTTTTACAAAGATGAAATGGACACATTATTGAGATTTCAATCAATCCTTGTGTATATCAATGAAAATGGACTTGCATTGGATAAATTAGGAAAATAAATCCAAGAATGAAAGAAATGTAATAGTTTGGGGGAATACATCTGTCAACAAAAGTTTTAATTTCATGTGTGATTTTCACAATAGGGTATCCCAAATAATTTTAAGAATCTATTTATAAGATAAAATATTATGAGAAATATTTTCATGTAATGTCTAAATTTTTTAATACTAATTTGAACATCTAAAAAATAATTAAAAACATACATAAATTTAACTTACTCTCTAATTAATATAAACAAATACTATCATTACATTATCATAAAGATGAAGATATAAATTATACTATTCGACCCAATGAATTTTATATCTAGAAATATAATATGATGACTATGGCTGAACCATTCTCCAAAAGTGAGAGCTGGAAAGAATAGAGTTCCAATTTTAATAGGTAATTATCATCCTTATTTAAATATTTAATGAATAAAATAATAAAACATTGTATTCCCATATACACTATGTTAATTCATCTATATAGAATTTAAAGTGAACCATGTGTGGTAAAATATAATGTTTATGCTATCTAATATTGTAGCATTGAGAATTATCAATCATGGAATGATAAAAAAATCACATGGTATTTCTTATTTGAAGCACATCAATTGGTATCAACAATAATTAATTATATGGATTGAATTAATCCAATGTAGATATAAATTGAGATGTTATAAGATATCATTATGTTATATGAATATAACACATTGATATCTGATTAAATATATTATAGTTTATATATGATTACTACACATCTCTAATAGATTTTATGTATTGAATAAAATCTCATTATAAAGTGTAGATATTGATATGATGACTAAGAAATAAGGTTACTTGATGTGGTGAAACCTAATTTTAGTTCATTTTCTGAATTAGTTCATTAGATGATGAGGTTATTTGCGTAGAAAAATCCACATGGTTAACCCCATAAAGTAATTTTATTCAGTTAATATCATATGATGTGTTTTTTTGGGGATTGCATTAATGACTTAGTTAATAAATCGTGTTTTCTACAATGAGATAGATCATGTAAAAAATTGTAAAATAATTCATGAATCAATTCCTAATAAAAATTACTACCACACTTCTCTCTAGTGTATTTGGTTTTACCATAAAAATGAAGAGAATATAAATATTCAACAATCATTTTAGCAAGATATGAGTGTAAATATCCCTTACTCATAAAACACTGAATTTATAATAAATAAGTTGGAGATAAAACAAATGATTTTAAGAACAAAATTTCATTAATTTAAGGGTTTTGAATAAAAATAAAAAAGGCGATATTAAAGATACAAATGGATACTGATGAGTGTATATATTTATAATATTTAATGTTGAAATATGTGTTATGTGATGGAAAATAACCCAATGTGTGAATGTTCTAGACTGATATATAGGTGGATTAACGATGAATAACACACATTAATTTATGTGACTTTATATGATATTTGATATCTGTTTTTTTGAAAATAATGATGAGAGAAGAAATTGAGTATATAGGATTATGAAATCTAGAAAGGAAATTTGGGATGATTGTCTATATATACATAATAACAATCAGTGAAACGTGATGCTATTATTAATAGATAATGAAAATCTCAATTAACTATAGGATCTTAATATAATTATATACTATGTATGAGTATAAATTGATATTTACACATGATATTATTACATGAATAAATATAACAGATTTGGGAGACATATTTGTATGAATATGGAAAATGATTTTACAATTCATGAGTTTTGTATTTTATTAATTACTTATAATTTATTAAACTATTGTGAAGAATGTTTAATAATAGTTTATGATACATTGTAGCCTCATTGGAGATGTTATTGGTTCATAAAATATCAAATTATTTGGAAATAATGTATATGTTTTCATTATGATTTGATATATTTATGTTATATGATGTAATTTGAGATGTTTTAATATGGATAGAATACTTTTATTAATTTTGGATTTTATTTAAGAATTCTATAGAGAATTATGGAATAATGTTTTGATGAATATTTTATTATACACATTTTTATCACATTAAAAATATTTTTCCATGAGGTATGTATTATTAAACATCTATTTTTTAAGATTCTACAAGAAATATATATGCATAAATCCATAAAAATTGAGCTATATCAAATTAAACATGAACTGAAGATGAGTACTCTTGATTCTATAAAATATTTTTATGATTAACACATAATTTAATCTATGTACAACATATTAAAATATATTTTTATGGTATATGTAGGCGTAATTATCTCTTACCTGAGATTTGGCTGAAAAGTTTGAATGCATAAATTTGGAAAAGTACTAAAGATTCATCATGATATGTACAAATAATATAGAATGTATATAATATTTACTAGAATGTTTCAAAGGGTATATATGATTAACTCTAAGGTTAATATACTCCTAAAATATTAAATTATTTATATGTAAGAGTATGTTTTTCTGCCATAAGTGAAATATATGATTAATTATTTCCTATAGAAAATGAATCTATTTCAAAATTAGACGATTCTATAAAATATAAATTTGGATTTTGATGATTTTTATAATTATTTAACATCATGATAATTTGAGTATTTCATCTTGATAAGAGATTAGTTAGTAATATGGTGATTTATTTGTGATAATTTATGCCACTTTCTAAGGTAGATTACATTGAATTTTAGTATCTGCTTTAGGAATCAGTCATTTCATTATAGGAAAGTCATGCTGTATCCACTAAAGTCCTAGAGTGGAATGCTATTTCTCCCATTACATGAAATGATTTTACAAATTATAGTGACATTACATATGAGATATGATGAACATTTGGTTTATAAGTATTGTGTATTTGTTGAATATACAATAAAAAACTATTTTAGAGATTATTGAAGATGTTGTTTTTGGAATGAACACATAAGAATTACTATTTATAGAGGATTTTGGGGAAAAACTACATTATCAATTTAGAATTAAATATTAGGGATTGTGTGGAATAAATCCATGTTTCTGGTTTAAAACATAAAATTTTTATGATTACAAATGTTCAGATTTTATTGGGATTTCAAGATTTAAAAATTAATTATAATGTATACACGATTAACATTCTGATTCGATAAGTAAAAGAAAAACGATATGTAATAAATGTTAACGTGTGATTTTTTATGTTTATGATCTTAAACAATAAGTCACATGAACATTAGAGATGGAATTATATGATATGCGTGTCTCAAAATCAAACTGAGTAGAAAAACAATGTAGTCACGTGCATTAGAAATGATCCTTGTAAATTCTATATGTTGCTTCATTTTTAAATTTATATTTTTGAAATTTTTTCTATTGTGTTTTAAATTAATAATTAGATTCATTAATTATAACATTTATAGAGTTACAATTATTAATATAGGTAATTAAAATATGATGATAATTTTAAAATTTTGGTTTTTATTGATCCTCCCCCACCTCAATGTGATTACCACAGATCACCAAACACATCAGGATCAAACAAATTAATATATTACAATATTTATTTTTTAAAAATATAAAATTAAAATATATATATATATATATATATATAATAGTATTGGTAATATATTTTATAAAGAACTTATCAGACTCTTATAATGGAAACTCATCGAGAAACTACAATATTCCAATAATTTTGGAAGTATTTCTATATTAAAAAGTGTTAAAAAGTTAGATATCTTTCTTTGTGTGGATTAAAAATATAATATTAGAAACATAACCCAATATATATATATATATAAACAAGTATTAATAAATACATATTATTCAATTCAAAAAACATTATATTATATATTGATACTCGGTTCAATTAAAGATCAAGGTTACTATTTGTAATGATAAAGAAATCAATCAAATTAGTTCATTCATGTTTCTACCCAAAAAAATTATATTGAAATCTGACTATAATTAAACATTAATGGATCTAATTAAAATTTCATTTTAATAATAAAACATTTTATGGGGAATAAATTCCATTAAATATATTCTAAATTAACACAAAAATGTAAATTGTTCATGATATAAGAAATTTTGACGAGTCTTCATGATTAAAATCTTGCAGATAAGTTACTATATGTTTTTTATGTGATATATACTACATTTTCATGTCAAAAAAAAATTAAAAATGGAAAATAATTATAAACTATATCATATTAATACTAACATCTTTAATTATTTTGTCTTTTTTACGAAAAAATATCTAATTTCGATATACGCATTGAAAAATATGAGAATTATTGACCTCTTAGATTCATGATCCAAATATAACATGAATTAAGTCCAACATATACATATATATATATATATGTACTTATATATTCAATAAATCTATTTACGTAATTTTACAAAGCCCCAATTTTTTAATTTCAACAAACAATGAATTGATTGAGTTATTAAGAATAAAAAATATTTGTATAATTTCATATACATGATAACTTAATGGTGAAAATATAAAAAATCTATCATCATGAAGATAAATTAAATATTAACTAAAATATTTTTTTATAGAGAATAATTTTGGCAAAAAAATAAAAAAAATGAGGAAAAAACAAAAGGAATTATAAGACTAACTTAAGTGTGTTTTTTTCAAATTTTTGAAAAATATATTTTGTTATAGGATGTTATCAATTTTATAGAAATAAAATAGTGAGAACTAAAAACATGATCAATTATTAACGGTTCCACAGGGAACATTCCATTATATATTGATGAATGGTTTTATATAAATATTCATTATCTTCAATCGAAAAACTAATTAAAATTGAAATTTTAATGTAAAAGAAAAATTCAATAGTTATCACAACAAATAAATATATATGTTTTCCTTTTTGATATTCATTTATTGATTTTGGTTTTTCAACATGAAGAATATAGATAAAATATATCAAAAAAACATCATTCCAATCATTGTATATAAGGACATATTTTTCCTAATATGAATGTAGAAGATGCACATTCATAGATGATTTATGAGAGAATATAAATGGGACAAAACATAATAATAATACAAAATTTAAAAGGGAGTCAAAAAAATTATCAAATTAATTTAACATGAAAGTTATATGATTGATAATAAAACTAAAAGATATTGAGATGTAGTTAGTTAATTTTAAAACATGGATATACCTTCATCAATATTTAATGAACATTCTTTTTTAGGATTGGATACTACTAAATAAACTGAGTAATTTTATATTAATTTTATAGAAGAGAAATCATATTATTATAATGAAGAAGAATTGGTTTTAAATTTGTTATTATATTTAAAATTTTTATTAAATTATATTTTAGGGTATGTTTTTAACTATAAAACAATTAATAGTGTACATGATGTTCATCTCTATCCCCTTTGACCAGTTATAGTTCCAATTGATAAAATGTGAGGAACTATGGTTAAATGGGATAACATCTACTAGACACTATGGACAATATACTCATATTGATTGTAAAGATTGATAAAAATTATTTTATTCATATAGATCTTTTATATTTTATGAATATATATATATTTATGGAAGAAAACATCAAGATTTATTTTAGATGTTTATTGTCCATAAAAATAAATGAAGGAAGATGTTTTTTATGTTTACGATAAATTTTTAAAATTTACAAAAAATACATTGAATCACTAATGCACCCTCCCATATAAATTAACATCTATTAGATCTTAGAAATACATATATATTCTAAATCTCTACTTTTCAAAACCTTTTCTTGAAAATTAATTTAACAACATCTCCCAGATTCCACATCATTTTATATTCCCTTGGATTAATAGACCTTTATCCTATGGGTATCTGTACCATTATTCTTTTCTCAGTACACTTTAGTCTGGAATTACTTATTTGTTTCATAACCATCTTATTTTATCTCTCTAGTTATAATTTTTTTTTTGTGAAAGTAGATCTGTTTGAAGATATTTACTCTAAAGTCTAGGTTCCCTTTTTGTAAACTCACACAATACTTTCTCTTTATCTAGTGATTCTTGGATAGATGAAACTTGTACTTCATATGATGAAACTATATCTGATGGAACACATATTAAACTAGTTTGGAACCATTATTGTACCCTATGGAAGTAATACTCTATAACTTTCACTCCTCTATGTGTACAAATATTATTATAATTGTGCACTATACCAATAACCTCTTATTATACGTGTGATTCAATAAAAATTTTGTGGTAACATAAATAAAATTTTATTCCCAATGAAACATTGAACATGAAGCTTACCTCTAATTTCAGTATTTTTTGAACACTTCTAAACTCATGTAGAGTATTATCAGTCACACATTAAGTCTTAAAATAATATCATTTATTTAAACATCCTTATCTTAGGATAAATAAAAGTATTAAATGACCAGATCCACATCTTAGATAAGAATGTTATATTATTTGTGTATAGTTCTTTAGAAATCATCTTTCTAATTGAACACTCTATGTATTCTCTATCAGATAGACTCACAATATTTCCTCATACAATGTACCTTTTTTGGTTACCATTTATTAGTAAACTCATTTTTATGGGATCATCATATCTCAATATGATGATCACTACAAGATAATGTCAATTACAGCTTTATTGATCAAATGTTATGTGCATTGAGTGGCCTTCATACTACTCTCAATATAATGAGACTTCAAAAATATATTCATCTAAGGAAACTCATTGTTATATAAAACATTTTTTTCACTTCTATTCATGGAGAACCTTTACAGTCATCCATTTTTATTACTAGAAAATTTTAATTTATTAGTAATTTTGAGTGCTTGATAGATGGTAAATTAACCCTTGTAATATCTTTTTCATCTCTATCTAGTTCTCAATATCAGTTTACTTCACATGATATTATAGTCATGTTATCCTATATCTGGTGAACTTTTTATCCCTACATTATCCATTAGATAAAGATTATTGAAGTTCTATTAATTGATCAGATCATCTCTCACTTCTCCATATGGTCATACTACACCATAATCTTCAATCTCAACCATAAATCTATAAACTTCAAACATTGCAAAATACTATTTGATTGGACATTATTTTTTGATCATTATATGTTCTGAAATAAATCATCATATGGGTGTATCATTACACATTGAAATTAAAACTACATATATTTCTTTATACTGTATCATTTTCATCTTATCATTAGTCTGATCATCCTACGTCTAATCATGACAACTTTAGTAATAAAAGTTCATAAAACAGAAACATCATCTCTGTGACTTAGGATTTCACTTCAAAAACACCAATAAATCCCACTTTATCTAAATTGATTTATAAATATGCATAATATCTTTTCTTATATCATGTAATATTATAGATATAATGAACATGATGATCATTATAGAATCAACCAGCTTTGTATGGATTCATTTATATCATTTATAAGGAAACATTTATAAACATCATAAAGAAATTTTCTTACGTTTATTTTTGCAAACATATCAAACTTTCATAAGTGTCAATATTTACAGAAAAAAATTAATGCATTGCTATCAAATATAAAAAAATGGATTTGGAACAACAATTCCCCCTATGTGTTTATGTTCAATATACACATCAGTCATCAAACATCTTCAAAGTCAGTATGCCTACTTAATAATTTTTTTCCAAAAATAATTTTTTCATTTTAATGCTCCACCAATGAAATTTTATACCCATATTGAAAATCATTTTATAATGGTAAGATAATGATCATCTTATCTCTAAATCCTTTATCTCAGAAAATCAAAAACGTTTCCTAAGAGAAAAATAAAATCATGGGAATTTTTTAACAATGATACTTAAAAACATTTCAATGTACATATGTGAATAACTAACATAGAAAACATTAATGTATAATCAACGTGATCATTGTTTTCCTAAACACTTATGTCTTATAATATAATCATTATGTTATTTCCAATAACACTGTATCTGAAAAAAACATATTATTTTCATAATGATAAAAAACCTAAATCTATATTAAAAAACACATCAAAGTATACAAATTTCAAAAAACAAAATTCCACATTTCCTCAGATTTCATAATATCATTACTTATTCATTCATTAATATTATGATAAACATACATCAGTATCAATTTTCCCCCTTAAGCATAACCTTCCATTCCTAGCCATTATTGGAAAATTTTCCACAATGTGTTTGTCTTCTTATTATAAAACATCAATTCCACTCATCCATATTTCATTCTTATTCACATTAAATTACCGAGAGTTTTCAACAAAAATTCTGTGGGGAATAATAACAATGCTCAATGTTCCATAGAAGTATTGATTGGACTAAGATTTATCTCCTAGACTAGACTATTACTTATTCATCTTGATATATTTTTCAGGGGCTATATTTTACCACTTTTATTGAATCTTTACAAAATTTATAAATGGTTTATTTTAATCTATAGAATTTTATGATAAATATATCATTTTTTCTTAAATATTATAACATTATTTTTTTATAATGAGTTTGTAACATCATTTTAATTCTTTATTCTTATGAGGTTATGATATTCATACATTTTTTTTGGTAAACTAACCATATTTCTAAGAACACTTTACATATTCAAAATCTGTAAAACATAATTTCTTGAAATATTGTTATAAAGGTAGTTCTCATATTCATATTAGAGTTACATAACATTTTTCTTTAGAAATTTTTTTCATTCCCAAATCATTATTTACATGAACATATGATATGGGAAAATAACAAATCACACATTATTAACTTTTATAACATTATTGATATCTTATCCATAATAAATTTTTGGATCTTATTCAATATTTAATAATTCAAACATTTCATTCATGAAGCAATAACATTATTCACCTTCGAACACTGTTTCTAAGTCAAGAAAAATTCTAGAAATACATGTTCATCATTAATCAGTATAGCTCCACCTTGATTCATACCATATTATATTTTAGGAAATATTTTACCATGATAATTTTATCTTACAAAATAATCTACAAAACCAGTAGATACCACTAAATATTTATCATTTATACCGATAATAGAATATATTTTATTCTTATTTTTAAATTTTCCTAAGATAATTTGGGTTACTGTGCTCATGGAGATTTTTTATTTATAAATTACAATATTTCTTTAGGAGGAGGATTTTTCATAAATATTATATTTCTAAATAGAATTGTTATTAGATGAAGATGTACATTGATATTCTTTGGAAATTAATATAACTATCATCGGTGAAACATTCTTTTCACCATCATTAGAAGATTCACCTTTAACAATAACTACATTGCAAAAGTCTTATATCATCATTGGTAACTCACACTGTTTTGTAAGAAATATAGATTTAATTTTTTACAACTCATCTTCTTTCAGAGATAAAATTTCATTAAGAATACTTACCATCATTTAAAATTTCTCTAGCATTAACATGTTATTCTTACATTCCTCTGCATGTGTAGTTTCTTCATTTTTAACACCCCCTTATCTGTATAATTTTTCATCATAATAATGCAGTTTCATTTCAATCTCACAAGCATTAATTTTTTTTACAAGTAATCATATAAAAGTTTATCTCCTCTTTTTTATTCAATCATAATTATCTAAATTTTTCTATCTATCATATTTATTAAAATTTCTATTTACATCATTGAGTGTTGAAATTTTATTATGAGAATCTTATATATTTTATTTTAGAATTCAATCATATGTATTTTACTCCTCTCTGATGTCAAAAATTTCTAATGAAAAACAATTTCTTTATACATTTTTATAATTTTAATGCGGCAATTAAATTAATTGTAAGATAAAGAATCATCCGGATCTATTTTTATCAAAAAGGGAACATCATTTTAGTAAATTTTTTCTTATATTTCTTTCACTTTTATTCCTATGTCATTTCAGCTTTTACATCAAACATTGAATAATCATATGTATTCCTAAGAAGTCCTCCTATAATGTTTTTTCCTTATAATTATAATATATAAGATATAAATTACCAGTTTCCATTTTTTATAGCTTGTAAATAAGAGAAATTATTTGGTTGAATTGTTATTCATGTTTCCCTATAACTAAATCACTTGCTTAGTTTTAATATTAATTATATCTAAGATTATATTTTAATAACACCATAAAGGATACGTCTTCCTGATCATAATTCTTAAATATTTTATATTTTTCTCATTTCCTGTGACATGATAATATTATAAAATTCATCATAAGATAAAATTTCGTGATCTTGTAAAGATAACACATAGAAATCAATTCTATATAGATGGTTTCTCATCATTATCTTAATGATAATATAATCATCTTTCTTTCCAATAAAATCATTGAAATTTTCGTTAATATCATTGAATCTTGTAAGGTATTCATTAAAACATTCTTTATTACCCATCATTAGCTATTTATATATAATTCTATATATTTTTAGAATAATTTCATTAACATACTCCTTTATTACATATCTGCTTCTCCTATAATATAATCATTGGATTAGTAATTTGAAAACATATAATAATTTTTATAAACATTAATCACGAGATCCATAAATATGTATTTATGGAATTTACATCATATAAATAATTTACCCTATCAATTTTTTTCAAATAAACAACATTTATCGGAAGAAATTCCAATTTTTTAGCATCTCTAACTTCATTTCCAAGAGATAGAATAAAGGGTAACTTCCTCTTGTTCAGTCTCTAGTGATATATTCCTTAAATAAAAGTGCACCCTTGTTATTTACTGAATTTATATTATCCAACCTTAGTAGATAGTTGGATCATTAAAATGAAACCTACACTGAGATACTAATTTAGTTTCCCTGATCTTATATTACCATTGAGTGAGGTAAGGGTGAATCAGTGATCATGTTTTAATTTACCTGAATGATTCATAACTTTGATTGTAAACATTCCTAGACATTGAGAGCTTTTTAGAGTTAACATCCAGAAAATCTATGTCTCAATATCACTTCCTAATTACTAATATAAATTTAGAAATTCACACAAGATATTTAAATGATTTTCTACAAATACCTACTAATTTTAAGGAAGGTAGTACCTAGAATATGGATGATTTTAATATCTTCTTTAAGTATTAAAATGGAATTTGTATAATATAGTTCTACACAAAAGTAATCATTCATCCACTTTTCCTTGGTTCAATCCCACCAAAAATCATCTCTTATTTCATATTTGACCATCCCCCCCAACTCTATTATGGTTATACATTTTCTTCACAACTAGTTATACCCCAACCATAATAAATTTTAGAAGCTCATTATGTTTTCAATCTATAAGATCATTAATTATTATTATTTTAACCACTATAGAATTATATTATCATTAAAAAAAATTAAGTTGGATGACCTCTATCTTTATAAAACATTTAAGTTTATCAAAAAATCTCTCAAGAGTTTCTTAGCATTGAAACATTCTCCTAAACTGTAATGCCCTGACCCAAGTTACCCAAAGTCGATGCATTATTATATATCATAGTCATGATCATAATTGATAAATTATAGAATGTCCAATTAGTTTAGTATCCCTGTATGTACTAGATACATACATATGTTTTACTTTACTATATTAAATAAAAAAACTACAACATTTTGCTTCCAATATACATAATCATATCCCATAGACAATTCTTGCAGTTCAATCATAATACAATTCTTCACATCTTAGTGAATTAAACATAAGAAATGGGTGATCTCATATTCTTAGTAAGGATAATGGTATTGAATATTCTATCATAAATAAGCATAATTATTTAAGGCAAAGTATAAGACTAAAACACAAGATTTTTAAACATAAATTTTAGCATAATATGTCAAAGATAAATCAAATAATTCAATTAACTTATTCAACTAGATATTATACTAGAAAATAATCACATGTAATATAAATATATAATTTCATAATGATGTGATGCATAATGTCAGACATCATAACCATATATTCAAGGCCCTGTGCCAATACTACAAATAATAATTTTTCCAAGGCCATGTGTCAAGACACTAGTTTGTCTCATGAGACCTACTGATGCATCAAGGGGCTATAAGGTGCCCCACCCACAACATACTAAGTGAAATGAATTTATCAAATGAATAGTGTGGAACATATTCTAAGCATTCATATTAAGACTAGCATACGAAATTTCAATACTTTAATCACAAACAATGATTGGTATAAAAATAGCACATCCATAGTCAAACATAACTCATTAAATAAAATATAGGATATTTCATTATAATAAATAAAAAACAATCAAGAATAAAATAATATAAAGGATATTGGTACAGATGAAAATAATTACTAAAACTAATTGAGGGAAATATCCCATTTTTTCATAAAACATTTGAAACTCACACTATTTATCAAAGCAGTTTTATAAAAGAGATTTTTTAATCAATGTGTCCCATACCACATTGAAACATTTGAATGAAATTTTAATTTAAAAACATTCATGCCCATATAAATAAATCCTTAAAATTATTTTTAAAGCATATACATTAATGAGAATTATATAGAAGAATAAATCTTTAAACATTGAAAATGATATTTTAGTTAAAGAGTTCCTAACCAAATAAAAGATGTATTAATACAAATAATTGAGGAATAAAATTAATAAAAACATTATAATATCATTATAATAAAGGGATTAATGATATAATATGTAAAATGAAATTATATACACTATATAAAAGTGAATTGGTGGATAACAACCAAAACATCTCAATGGAATGTAAATTGAGACGATATCGCTTATAAAGACTATATCCTTAGATTAAGGATAAATAAATGAAATATTTATGTGTAAAAAATATAAACACAGTCAATATGATTGGATATTCAGGGTAAATAAATCAGAGGACATTCAAGAATATTTTTGAAAAAATGAAACCAATGACATGGATGTTTAACTCACTAAATGGAAATTGATTTAAGATTACCCTAATAAAGTGTATATCAATTACTTAGAATTTATCAATGAAGTGATTATGTGTATAAAAAGTATATACTCAATAATGGGAGTGAAAATTAATACATAAATAAATAAATACTGATTTCATACATAATATTTGAGTAAAATAATCAATGATGGATGGGTAAAACCCAATGAGTGGAAATTGAAATTAGAAATTCCATTTCTGATTTGGTAACGTACGAAACATACATCCCATTAAAAAAGGATCATACAATGATGATTTAAATACACATAAATTATAGTATATTACACAAAGATTATATTCACTGGAATTATATACACCACACCAAAGGACAATGTAAATTATTGCATGAATCTCACTAGAATAAAACGTGAGATGAAAATTCCTTACATTTTAATCTTCCATAGTCAAGGGTATGTTGACCTAATGTATAATGGTTAAATTATTTATATTAAATTATTAAATAACCCCTGCATAAATATGATTTCAAATATGATCCTTTAATATTTATTTGATAATAATAGATGTGTACTATCATTGTTTCGGGTGTTAACTAATTCATTTTCTATTATATGTTTTTTTATGTAAGTCATGTTTGTTATGAATATGATGTCTTTTATTCATATAGAGAATCATATTATGTTCATAAACATTATTATTAATCATAAAATGAATATTAGACTGGAATGGTTATGATGGGGAATGAAATCTCATCATGTCGTGGAGACGGTAAGCTGTATGTACGCACATATGGTGAATTTCTCGTTCATAGGATGGGTAGAATAATGATTATGTATATACCATATCTATAACAAAATATCATTATATAGAGGATATTGGACTTATTATTTTGGTATGTAAACATCAAAGAAAGAGGAAGTGGAAGAAGAAATGAACTTTGAAAGTGGTGATGATGTATTTGCCTTTTCTTTGGGTGCTTCCAATTGATTTGAACAAGAGGGATCCCTGTGTTGGCATTATGATCAATGTAAGGAAGCTAGGCTGAAATGAGGTTAGTTGGGAAAATCTTTGAGACGGTTTTGGCTGAGACAAAATTCATGGGAGTTGTGAATTTAAGATAATAGTATATATCTTTTTTTAAGACAGGTGAGAGGCACATTAGGAAAATCTTGAAATATTATTTTATTATAAAATAATTTTTGATTTCTAATATCTCAAAATGGATTTATTTTGATGATAATGTAGGGATTGATCTAACACCTCTCAATCAGTAGGTTTTACACATGTTTAGGTCACCAAATTAACCTTATCTTTTAGATTTAATCCTTAGTTAAATAGTTTAACTTTTACCATGTCGCCTTGTATTATTATAATACACGGTTAATAAACATAATATAAAATGAAAATATAACCTCAAGTTGTCATTAATTACATAGAAATCATTAAATAATCCCTTTGGATGAACCCTGTATTTTTTGGACTCTTATATAATTTAATTAATTAATATTTGTTTTAAAAACTCATTCATGTCAATTTTAACACTATTTAGTATTTGGTTTTTGTGAAATTCATAATAACATGAATACATCAAAAACAAATTCATTGAATCAACCCTAAAATTTCATATTAACCTAAATTTTTTTTTGGAATGCATAAAAATCTTCCGTTTTCATTTATTTTAACAATTATAATATCAATTATTTTAATCTTTCATTAATAAGGTAATTACTGCATCATCATTGTGTCATAAGTAAATTTATTTATTTAATGCCTAAATGTTATAAATAAAATACCATGAAGTAGGAAATATTTCTAACATTTAAATTAATATTTATTGTCGAATTTATCCTATGTATTACCCTATATTAAAAATGTTTTAGTTATTAAAATTTCAATTTAGCACTTTTGAAAATTTTATAAATAAAATATATTAAATGTACTAATCTAATCCAATTGGATCAGAAAGAAAAGTATTTTTTTTTCATCTGGTTTGTTTTTTTAAAGACACTCATTCAATATTATATGTACATGTGTTGGGGTAATTATAATATCATGTGTACCTTAATTACCCTATTTACTTATAATTGTGGTAAAAAAATCAAATGTTACTATTCAACAAGACTTATTTTCATCTTATTGAACAAAATTTTCCTTACTCATGTCAACCATGTCATTTGGATTTTTGAAATTCAATTATCAGAAGTAGTAAAATTATGTATTAAAAAAATTTGAGAATGTGCCAAGAAGGTGGGTAAAACACGAAAAAAAGTTCCATAAAAATTTATATATCTATTCCTATTGTAAAAGGAATTCAGTTAATTTCATTGTAATAATATTGGTATTATGTATCAATTTTGACTTTAAAATAAATTTAATAAAAATAATAATTATTTGAATAAAAATTCAGTTTTAAAGAATAACCTTGTATTTTTCACTATTCATAAAAAATTGAATGTTTTCCGAAAAATACTAACAATTAACCCAAATATAATTTTGATATTCAAATTTCAAAAAATGATGTCTGTTTTACCAAATTCTAAACATTTAATTTTTATTAATGAAATTAAAAATAATTCCTAGAGTCAAAACCAGAAAGTGGGTTTTTGAGAATTAGAAAATATCAATTGATTGGTATGTGTTTATGTCCAATTTAAATGTAAAATTACTTCGAATGACCAAAATTGGATTAAATTATAAAAATATAATTTAATTATACTCATTAAAATTTATAATTTAACACTATAAATTAGTTTGATTAAAAAAATTATTTTCATTTACAATATAGTATTTTTCACTATTTATCAAAATTTGAAAGTTATCAGAAAAGCAACAAAATTTTATCCAAACTAAATTTTAATGTCCCGCTTCTAAATAATAAGTTTAATTTATAAAATTTAATATATAAAATTTTCAAATATTTTATTTAAAAAGGGTTTTCCATTAAATTGTTTTAAAATTTCATTTCATTAAAAATACTTCTTTTATCAAACAAATTGATTTTTTTTATTATATTGTGTCTAAGAAACACATAATATGGATATAGAAATTAAATAGTGTATATAAAATTCAAAATACAGTTAATACTATTCAAAACCTTTTTTTGAACGGCTAGTTTGGTATGCTGTTGTGTACTTTAACTTAGTGTTCTGTGTATGGAATATATTAAATACCTTTAAAGAAAATAACGTACTATGAAATCTTTGGGTTTTAAATTCTTCCCCTCATTAGAAAATTGTGTCCTCCCATTTTTAAAATTGGGCTTGGGAACTTCATTGAAATTCCCACATTGGAAAAGGTTTCTATAAAATTATCAATTTATAAGAATGAAAGAGAAGTACAGAGGTCACCAGTGATAACCGATACTGAGATTCCATATAAAAAAATAGGGATATAGAAGATAAACTTAGTGTCATGTTCTAATGAATAGTGATAGAAAATGTAATTAGGTGAAAGCTAACAACAAGAAAACCTTAAACATGTAATAGGTTAAATGGTCATGGGTTTCCAGGTAGGAAACGTAACGGGACAAAGTATTTTTTTTAAGTTCCATTTCATAATGTTAATAAATTTATTTATGAGATTGACTTATAAAATAAAGTGATATAATGAATTTTCAAACAGAGATTCATCCTTCAATAATTTTCTACCACTAACTCATCTTTTATCCAAATGTTGAGTATTCTAGATGGCTTTGTCACACATGAATTGATAGAATTAACTTTTAAATAATCACATAATCCAAAAAAGATGAACGACATATTTTCCTTGCTGTTATAGATTAACCAAAACCAAATTAGTCAGTACAATATCACAAGATCCGAAAAATTGATAATCCTTCATGGTGAGAAATACTAATATTAAATTCCATTACTAAACAAACAATACCCAATGATCAACAGAAACGATTCAATAAACAATTATCCTTAAAATTCATCAAAATAATCGAAACTATGTTTAAAACCCCTAATTCAGAATGATTTTATCACATAGTCTTCCACGATAAATAATAACATTTATCTCCAAATAATATCAAGTACTCTTAAATTCACATGCTTAAATGTAACTATCCTAATAACATATTCACTATTAATGGGTAATCATTTCAATAATTAACCTAAATCTCTATATATTCACACTGAAAACATTGATTCTTCCAAAATAAAAATCCACCCATTACTCCTCAAATAAAATCCCACGGTATTCTATTTTCCTTAGGCATATAGTGTTCCCAAAAGAGATAATGACTTCTAAAATAAAATTTATCACTTATTCACAAAATCATTCTCTTATACTATGTATATATATTTGATAAAGCATATGTTCCAAAAATCAACATATTCATGATCCAAAAAATCATTTAACTATACACAATTAGTTATACTAACCAAGGACTTCATGTAGTCCAATGGTAGTCAATAAATATCAATCGCACTTTGTTTGTGGGTTCGATTCCCACAACGTTGTCTGATGCGACAGGTTGTCACATGGTCTATGTGTTGTCCTTTTTCTAAAACAATATAATTTTATAAAATTACAAAAAAATGTGATTTTTGCCTTAATAATAACCATAACATATTTTAAACCCTAATTTTATCTTATACCTCACATTTTCATCCCAAAACGTAATAATGTGTAATTGCCTCAAATTCAATGATCATATAAGACCAACTAGTTCTTTAAAACTATATCCACAAAAGAAAAGAAAATTCTTACTCAAATATAATTTTCACATAACAAACATAAGGTTTACACACACAAGAGAACAGTCTTCCAAAGTAATCCCATAAACAAAGAACGTTATTACCCTTAAATATTTTTCATAAAATTTATTTCCACCAAGGTTCTTCCTTGACCTAGTGGTTATCCTATTGAATAGGTAATTGACTTGGGTAATGCCTAGGTCCACTACATTTACTACAAATGACTCTAAATTGATTATTAGGATCATTTTTATTTTCTTCTATAGTACTCTTCATTTTTTATTGACAATTATCTACTTTGTGTCCTTCTTTCCCACATAGAAAGCATTTCCTTATTCCATTGATACACTTTGTTGGGTGTCTTCATCCACATTTCCTAAATTATGGAAGTTGATATTTCTTTTCTTCATGGTCTCCACTACTTGATCTCTTATCATTGTCCACCTTTCTCTTCATTATTGAGTTTGGGATTTGGTTAATGTATAGGTTGTTGATATTATTTTTTAAAAATTTATTCAGCCTAAACATGATATATTTTACTCTTATCAACATTCTGTTTTGTTTCTCATTTCCACCACCATTCCCACCTTGTTCATCTTTTTCAATATTACTATGACTTTAATGGAATCCAACCATTGACTGAAACCAACAATCATGGTCTGAGTAACAGTATTCATAAAATCATTTAGAGAATATCATGACACCATATTTTTAATATAAAACACTATTGGATTAACCTAGGTTATTTATTCTCATCTTATATAAAAATCCTTCAAATTGGTTTGTAATGAAAATGTGGATTATCTTATACATATCCCACAGGAGTGTCAAAATAGGTGCACAGTAAGGCCCATATTCATATACCAGGATACCCTGGGTCTAGCCCGAAACTCTTTGTCAAAGTTTTCACTCCTAGGAAAATTTATGCCATAACCACATCCTCTTGTAGTATCAAGACATGGATTTGTTTTCTCGGAAACCTCACAAAATAACTGCATTACCAAAATTCTAGTAAGTTATTCCATACTAATCCTCAATCACTATCATAGGGTAATGTTCTCTAATCAGTGTTTTTCTTAATCTATTTCCATAGTTGTGTAATAAACATTCTTTAATAACATTTGTAATGCCTCGACCCTAGTTACACAGAGTCGGTACATTAGTACACAACATTGTCAAGATCACAGGAGATCGTGACTCAAAAGGCCGATTAGTTTAGTATCCTTGAAATTATAAGATGCATACATATGTTTTACATTAATTTATTAAATAGAAAAACGTAAACATTGTGTCTCCTTTGAACACACACATATACCTTAGCCAATTCCTGTAGTTCAATCATAATATTCATCATATCATATTGGGAAAAATAAAACATAAGAAATGGGTGAGCACATAAGATCAATAGGGATAAAAATATTTCAAGAACTATCATTAATATGCATAATAATTTAATGAAAAGTATAAGACTAAGAAAAAAGCCCTTTAAAATTAAACATTAACATAATATATCAAAGATAAATCAACTAATTACATTTACTTATTTAAATTGATATTATACTATTCTAATTGTCACATGTAATATCAATAGATAATTTCATAATTATGGAAAGAATAATGTTGGACATCATAACCACCTAGGCAAGGCCTCGTGCTGGGACTAAAAAAATAATAATGTCCTGGACATGTGTTAAGAAACTAGTTTGTCTCATTAGACCTACCAATGCATTGAGGGGTTATAGCGGACCATGCACGTCACTTACTAAGTCTAATACATTCCTCATATAAAATGGTTGGAACATAATCTATACATTTGTATTAAAACATTCATACAAAATGTCAATACATTAACAAAGAAATCATGAATAGTATGAAAATAGAACATCCACAGTTATACATAACCCATTCAATACAATAAGTGAGATTGTATTATAATAAATCAACCTCAATAAAGAATAAAATAAAATTCATGATATTGATGTACATGAAAATAATCATTAAAATCAATTTAGAGAAGTATCCCCTTTTCTTGATAACATTTAAATGCCACCCTATTTATCAAAGAAGTTGATTAATAGAGATTTTTAAATCAAATTGTCCCATAATAATTTGAATCTTTTTAAAGGAATTTTAATTTAAAAAAATCATGATGATATAAATAAATCATAAAACCATTTTTAAATCATAGACATTAATGAAAATGATTGAGAATAATAAATCACTAAAACATTTAAAATGGTATTTTAGATAAAGAGTTCCAAAGAAAATGACGTATATTTGAATACAAGTAATTGTTGAATAACATTAATTAAAACTATATAATATCATGAGAATAAATGGATTCATTGTATAATATATAAAACAATATTATATACACCATATAAAAGTGAATTGGTGCATAACAACAAAGAAGTATCAATGGAATGTAAATTGAGATGAGATACCTTATAATTACTGTATCCTTAGATTAAGGATAAATCAATAAAATAATTATGTGTAAAAAATATATATACACGAAATGTGATTAGATATTCATTTTAAATCAATCATATGAAATTCAAACATATTCATTAAAAAACAAAACCAATGACATGGATGTTTAACTCAAGTAATGAAAATTGAGTTAAGATTACCCATATAAAGTATATATTAATGACATGAAAATTTACCAATAGAGTGATTATGTGTATCAAAAGTATATACAGAACAAGGGGAGTGGAAATTACTACATAAATAAATAAATACATATTTTAGGAAAAATCTTGGAGTAAAATAATCAATGAAGTGTACGTATAACCTAATGAGTGGAAATTGAAATTAGAAATTCCCTTGCCGATTTAGTAACTTATGAATCATACACCCCATGAAGAATGGATCATACAATGAATCTGTAAATAACCAAAAATTAAATTATATTACACAAATATTACAATCATGGTCAGTACATACACCACAGCAATGGTAATAGTGGAAAATATTGCATCAATATCATGGGAATAAAAAGTGAGATAAAACCCCCTTACCCAGAACTCTTCCTTAGTAAATGGTATGTTAACCTATTTTATAATCGCTAAATAATTTTTATTAAATTATAAAAGAACAAAATACAGAAATATGATATCATATATGATAGTCTAATATTTTGTTGTTAATAATATTTCATGGGTAATATTGTTTTGGGTGTTAACTGATTTATTTTCCATTTGATGTTTTCTTATGTAAGTCTTGTTTCTTATGGATATGATATCTTTTATTCCAATCCAGAATGGTATTAAGTTCATAAAAAATATTTTTAATCATAAAATGAAAATTATACATGTATAGTTATAATGGGGAATGAAATCTCATTAAATCATGGAGAGGGTAAGTCGTACGTACACACGTATAGTGACGTTTTCATTCATTGGATATATAGAATAATGAATATTATTGTACCATAATTATAATAAAATGACATTATATATATGTTATCTAAGTTATTTTTTTATTAAAACAACAATTAATGAGGATTTGGAAGAAGAAAAGAACATTGAAAGCGGTGATAAATTAATTCCCTTTTCCTTGGGCACATCCTTTTGGTTTAAAAAAAGGGCTTCTTATGTTGGATTTATTATCAATTTACGTCCTGTAAAGACCAGTAAATTTCAAGGAAAACTTTTTCATAATTTCTTTGGGATTTTACGAGTCCGCAATTTCTAACGGCACCTGATTCTGAGGCCCGGTGTGCCCAGAATCAATTTCCGAAGATTAGATCATGTACATTCAGGGAACGAACGAGCAGCTTTTTCTAACTTTTGAACCGGTGCTCGGAATTGAAATATGAGGGTACTGATGAAACCGCGATACTGGTAATTTCTTAAGAAGACTTTTATTTGAGTTTCGTTTTCTCGGGGGGAGTTGTTAAAAAATAATGATTAAGTGTTAAGTGAAAAAAAGTTGTGTCACAAATTTATTTCACTCATTTAAGTGGTGTAACTCCCATGTGTGGGAGTTGGGGTGGGACCCAATTAATCCTAACTCCTCTTGTTAGGATAGTAGTTATGTGGGTACCACATGATCCCCCACCTTTTAAAATTCCCTAACTCTTCTAATCCCCATTTAAATTATGTGACACTCCCTCGCATTAATGCTTCCAACTTAACTCCATTTGTTTTTGACAACTGAAGATTAATTAAATCAAGTGAATTCGCCTTTTGAAGTTTTGTAATGCAAGGGAAAAGAATAAAATAAGTTGGGGACTTATTTTATTTGGTTGGGATTCGTTAGGTGGAGACCTTTTGGAAGGAATCTCTAAACTCTTCATCATCTTCATTGAAGAATGTCGTGACCTCGACGAAGAATGTTGTCACCGCAAGGAGTGATCGATGTGCTGTTCTTCTCCTCTCCGCAGCCGGTGTGAGACATCATTCCCTCCTTGGATTTACGCTGATGCCTTCAACCATGAAGTCTTCTTTTGAAAACATTTTTGAGGTAGGGGTTTATAGTGAGAAGTACAATAAACCCATGTTTTTCCCTTCTAAACAAGGAACGCGGATCAACCCTTTACCAAGTTGATCTGCAAATGTTATTATTTGTGGGATGAGAATTTTTATTTATCAGTGTGATGTTGGGAACTAGGTTCAATTTTAATTGATTAAAATTGTTCCTTGTTAAGTCTTTGAAATCATGTGTTGATTTTTTTTAAATAATAACACCTAACGCGAAGTGCGCGAGCCGAACAAACACGGCCCGACAACCGACCGCAGATTGATTGTTGATGTGCGGATTAACAGACGATGACGGAATGAGCCGCGCCACCCCGGATGGGCTATACCCTAATGGGCCGGACCAGAACCTGGGTTGGATGGACCTGGTTCGGGCCAACCCAGGGGGTACTGGGCCGGGTCGGACCGGGCCCAGACCCCCTGTTTTCGGGCAGTTTCGTTCAAAGGCCCATATCCTGGGCTAGGAACCTCCGATCGATGAACAGTCAGTTTAGTTGTGATCCTTGGATCTAGATGATCATTTTGGAATATTACACTCAAGGTTTTGGAGAACTTTGGGTATGCCCAGGTTGGTTCAAACCCTAAACCAACCGGGCCCTCGGAGCGGAAATGCTTATAACTTGAGTTCCGGACATTCGATTGACGTGTCATCGACTTTGATGGATTCCTCTTGATGAGACGAAACTTTTGGCATACTTCACCTGATGTCTAGACTTATTTGGAGTAAGTCCGTGTTGGATTGTACCCAAAATCCAACTGGGCCACTTGAACAGAAAAGCTGATAACTCTCAGACTGGACGTCCTATTGAAGAACCGCTAGCAGCGGTGGTAAACATTTTGAGCAACGGTACCTATGAGTATACCATATGAGGGTTCGAGGTAAAGTCAAGATACGGTTGGGTTGGTTCGTACACGAATCCAACCGGGCCCATGGGATGAAAAGGATAATAACACACAGACTGGGCATCCGATTGACGTGCCGTCTATTGTGTTGAGATTCCTATGAAGTGGCAGACTTTTGGGATACTTCTTCTTTGGACATTGTGATACGTGGAGTATTGACTAGTAGTTTGTGGAGAGGACCCTCCCGGTGACGAGTGAGTGGAGTGCAGAGACCTAGTAGCTGGCTGAGACTTGACGACTGATGATCGATCGACCATGTGTTATTTGAATAGCCCAGTGGGGAGCGCTTGGTTGTAGCGGCAGACCCACGGAGGTGGAGCGCTTGGTTGTAGCGGCAGACCCAATGTACTCTACATAAGGAGTACCTATATAGGCTATGAGGTGGTGCGCTTGGTTGTAGTGGTAGACCCATGGTGGGAAGCACTTTTTTGTAGCATCAAGCCCATAGTACTAGACAGCTGGAGTACTTCAGCAGTCCAAGGTTAGTGGGAAGTGCTTGGTTGTAGTGGCAGGCCCACTGTACTCGACAGAGGAGGAGTTCTGTAGAAACTGTGGTTTTTACATCAAGAATAAAATCCTGGTTTGAGATGAGTCATTGGACTTTGTGTTTTGCTCATGATTGTGATGGGTTAATTGATAACTTAGTTATATGTATGGGAATATTCCTAAGTAGTGGTTATCCGTTGATTTCATACCTGTGTGGGATGAGTCTTGACTTTCAATCTTTGTCATCAATATGATTTACATGCTTTCTTGTCTGGATTGGGAAGTACATTCTTGTGTGGATTGAGTTATACTTTCTAGTGTGGACTGGGTTGAACTTGGGCTCAGAAGGTGGAACCGAACTAGAGTTGATGACTCAGGTATATGTATGGGCATATACATAAGTAGTGTTGGTTGTTACTTCGTGATTGCATCTTCCCTTTGTGGTTTGTCATTCGTGGCTTCCGGGAGACCTTTGGGAGTCTCGGTGTCCCTACTGAGTATCTTATACTCACCCCTGCATGGGTTATGACCGCACTACGTTATGTTGGTTGCAGACTACTGACAATGCTGATCGTGGTTGAGTCTTGGGGAGCGGGACGGTAGCCGGATGTGGACTATCAGGTGGGATGTACACGGAGAGGACGGTCGGACTCGAGGAGCCGATGATACTGACTGTACTCACCCTTCAGGTGGGAGATCTGGATGATGACATGGTGGTTGCATCTTGCTTTTAGTTTTTGTACATTACTTTCAGTTGTAGATATACATTTCAGTTGGGTTGGTATTCTGGACAATTTACTTTTCCGCACATTCTTTTGTACTTAGTGTTTTCTTCTGCTTATACTCTGTTGTGTTGTTTACTTTTATAAAAGAAATGCATTCCCATTTTATTGGGATTTATTAATTTTGTTCTAGTTTCTATCCCCTGGCCTATGGAAGGCAGGCTTGGGGTAGTCACGACACGGGCCCTACGGACGGGTCGTGACAAATAGGTATCAAAGGAAGGTTCTACCACAGAACTCAGGACCATGATAATTCTTTTCTGTGAAGTAATAGTGTTAAGGGTAACAAGTGTGGTCTTCAGTTCCGGGAGTCCAGTGTTGGTGCGGCGGCTGACGTATCCATACACTAGGACCCTCACTACTGTTTACGGACCCACTTCACGAAAACACTAATTGCGTGTGTGTTTCCAAAAGTATTCTTTATGTCAGCTCACCAGGTATCAACTTTGACCGTGTCGTATTTGTTTCTTTCAGGATGCCTCCTCGCAGACGACCAGCTAGAGCCCTGAGAGTTGTACATACTGACAGCCCACCGAGCGACGAGGCCTCAGTACAGGGTCCTCTTCCTATTGACGCACCAGTGGAGGCACCAGCGGTACTACCACCTATTGGGCCACCGATGCCACCAGCCCCAGTAGCAGATAGTGCATGTCACTTAAACGCACTGCACAAGTTCCAGTGCCAAAGGCCACACATGTTCAGGGGAGAGACAGACCCGCAGGAAGCTGAGGATAGGATGGAGGCTGTGGTGAGAGTCTACATGCTAGTAGGGACACCAGTGGACTTCCTGGTGATCCTTGCTTCCAGCCTCTTTCAGGCAGCAGTATGCAGATGGTGGAGCCTGATGCTCTATACGCATGATGAGGCGACACTTCTGTGGGCAGACTTCGAGAGCCTATTCTAGACAGAGTTTGTACCAGCCACCCATCGATCAGTACGTATACAAGAGCTACTTCATCTTCATCATGGTATCATGTTGGTGGCATAGTATTCCGAGAGGTTCACTGATCTATCAATCTACTCCACAGATATGGTATGGGACATGTTCGTTAGGGCCCGAACCTTCAATCAGAGGCTCATGCGAGAGATTAGAGCTTCACTTGTTTCTCACAGCATCCAAACACAAACATGGGTGTTGGAGTGATCCCACTTAGTGGTGATATTCCTTACTGAGAAGTCTCCAGTAGTAGGACCCGCCACTAGCTGGCATGCAGTAGAGTCTTCTGTAGTGGGCAGTAGACAGATGACGCAGAGGTCCAAGAGGACCATACCTACAGGTGGTCGACTGCATGACATATGATCATGTGTGCGAGGCACCCGAGGTGGAGAAGGACTTTCCATGAGAGTACAGTGTTACTCCTTCGGCAGGGTTGGTCAAATGGCATGTGACTGTCCGACCCACCATATAGATGACCAGCAGATAAACAAAGGACATCCCAGGCAGAAGTAGAGGTTCGAATGAGGAGGACCGCAAGGAGTAGGAGACCAAGGCAGGGGAGCTGGCCGTGCAGCTGGAGGTGAACGACGCTTCGAGGTGTTGCCACCACCACCACCAGTAGGTCCACCCTGACCACAGGGAACCGATGGACATGCAAGATCTTAGCTTCAGGCAGATAAAGCATATGACTACGGAGCTCCAGAAGCAGGAAGATAGGAGCGGGACTAGTTACAGACATGGAGACCTTTGATCTTGGTGATTATAGGTTCCTTTTGTTGTTGTTGTTGTGGTTTTATGTGTCTTTGTACATTGATCTGCAGTAATAAAACACACCTTTCATTGTGACATTTACTTTTCCTATCCTCTCTATATGGTTGATATTAAGAGGTTCCAGTTTAAACTATTTACTTGACCCTCACTTTTGAGATTCCTACTGAAGGAGACCTAGTGACCACACACTGATGCCGACAGTGTGACTCAACCCTTTGAGGTGAGAGTTACTGTTCAATCTCTTGGTAGTAGCTTCTAGGCCTTACGACATCATCCCTAGCATGGATTAGTATCATTCATGTTAGGATTGACTGTATTAGGCAAAGAACATAGTTCATCCATGGGATGAGACCAGATTTCTATTATCAGAAATGAAGAAATCTTAGTAGCTCTTGTAGGACTAGAGATTATTTAGACTACGACAGAGAAGGTGCAGATCATCCTTGAGCGGATGATAACTGCACAGAGCAGAAATAAGTCTTTTTCTGTTAGGATTCATAGACCACTAGAGTTAGAGGATAGCGACCAAGTTTTCTTACAGGTCACACCTCGACGTGGTTTACGGAGATTTGGCCCAGGTAGCAAGTAATCTACAAGGTTCATCAGACCCTTCTAGGTCGTCAATATGGTAGGCAAGGTGGTTTACCGCTTGAACCATCCACCTCAGTTGCACCGGGTGCATGCTGTGTTCCACGTATCTCAGCCTAGGAGATACATGCATGACCCGACACATATCATCGATGACGGGGTGGCTTTTGCGGAGGTCCCGGTGGAGATCAAGGATTGACAGGAGCAGATCCTACATGGATGGTCGATTCCCCAGGTTCACTTTCACTGGTAGCTCGGGAACCTCTAGGAGAGCACATGGGAGTGGAAGGCTCATATGCATGCTCAGTACCACATTGTTTTGCTTAGTGTGTGTTGAATCTTTAAGGGGACGTAAAACCCTACGGTGGGAGTAATGTAAAGACCTGTAAATTTCAAGGAAAATATTTTCATAATTTCTTTGGGATTTTACGAGTCCTCAGTTCTTGAAGGCACCTGATTTCGAGGCCCGGTGTGCCCAGAATCAATTTCCGAAGATTACCTCGGGTATGTTCAGTGAACGAACGATCAGGTTTTTCTAACTTTTGAACCGGTGCTCGGAATCGAAATCCGAGGTCACCGATGAAACTGTCTTGCTGATAGTTACTTGAGAAGACTTTTATTGAAGTTGCATTTAATTAGGGGGAGTTGTTAAAAAATAAGGTTTAAGTGTTATGTGAAATAAAGTTGTGTCACAACTTTATTTCTCTCATCTAAGTTGTGTAACTCCCATATGTGGGAGTTGGGGTGGGACCCACTTAATCCTAACTCCTCTTGTTAGGATATTAGTGAGGTAGGGCCCACACGAGCCCCCACCTTTTCAAATTCCCTAACTCCTCTAATCCCCACTTAAATTATGAGACACTCCCTTGCATTAATGTTGCCAACATAACTCCATTTATTTTTGACAACTCAATATTAATTAAATCAAGTGAATTCAACTTTTGATGTTTTGAAAAGAAAGGAAAAAGAATAAAATAAGGTGAGGACTTATTTTATTTTGTTGGGGTTCATTGTGTGGAGACCATTGGGAAGGAAGCTCTAAACACTTCATCTTTTTTTATTGAAGAACACAGTGACCTCGACGAAGAACGCTGTCACCGTATGGAGTGATCGACGTGTCGTTCTTCTCCATTCCACAGCCAGTGTGAGACGTCATTCCCTCCTTGGACATATGCCGACACCATCAACCGCGATGTCGACTTTTGACACCATTGTTGACGAAGGGGTTTAAAGTGAGAAATTTAATAAACCCATGTTTTGTTCCCATTTAAACATGGAATGCAGATCAACCCTTTACCTAGTTGATCTGTGAACGTTATTATTTTCAGGATGTGAATTTTTATTTATGGGTGTGATTTTGGGAACTAGGTTCAATTTTAATTTATTAAAATTGTGCCTTGTTATGTCTTTGAAATCATGTGTTGATTTTTTCCAAATGATAAAACCTAACGCGGAGGGCATGGGCCGAACAAACACGGCCCGACAACCCACCCCAGATTGATTGTTGATGTGTGAATTGACGGACGACGACAGAACGGGCTGCACTAGTCGAGTCGGGCCTCACACTAACAGGCAGGACCCGATCTTGGGTTGGGTCGACCCGGTTTGGGCCAACCCAGGGGGTACTGGGCCGGGTCGGACCGGGCCTAGAACCCATATTTTCGGGCAGTTTCGTTCAGACACCCATATCTTGGGCTACAGACCTCCGATCAACACACCGTCAGTTGCGATAGGATCATTGGATTGAGACGGTAATTTAGGAATATTACACTCAATGTTTCAGAGAACTTTGTGTATGTCTAGGTTGGTTCGAACCCAAAACCAACAGGGGCCTCGGAGCGGAAATGCTTATAACTTGAGTTCTGAATGTCTGATTGACGTGTCGTCGACTATGTTGGATTTCTCTTGATGAGAAGGAAGTTTTCGAATACTTCACCTGAGGTTTAGACGAAGTTGGAGTAAGGCCGGGTTGGATTGATCCCGAAATCCAACCAGGCCCGTGAACGGAAAAGTCGATATCTCTCAGACCGAACATTCGTTTGACGAACCGCCAGCGGCGTTGGTAATCATGTGAAGAAATAGTCCCTATGAGTATACCCTATGGGATTTCGGGTTACAGTCGATATATGGTCGGGATGGTTCGTATATGAAACCATCCGGGCCCCTAGGACGAAAAGGCTAATAACACACAGACCGAGATTCTGATTGACGTGTCGTCTATTGTGTTGAGATTCCTATGACGTGGCAGACTTTTGGGATACTTCTTCGTGATACACTGTGATACATGGAGTATTGACCAGTAGCTCATGGATAGGACCCTCCAATTGACATGCGAGTGGAGTAAAGGGACCTAGTAGCTGGCTGAGACTTGATGACTGCTGATCGATCGACTCTGTGTGATTCGAATAGCCTAGTGGGGAGTGCTTGGTTGTAGCGGCCGACCCACAGCGGTAGAGCGCTTGGTTGTAGCGGCAGACCCGTTGTAATCGACAGAAGGAGCGCCTCAGTAGGTTATGAGGGGGTGAAATTGGTTGTAGCGGCATACCCATGGTAGGAAGCGCTTGGTTGTAGTAGCAGGCCCATAGTACTCGACAGGTAGACTACTTCAGCAGTCCAAGGTTAGTGGGAAGTTCTTGGTTGTAGTGGAAGGCCCACTGTACTTGACAGAGGAGGAGTTCTCTAGTAGGTGTGGTTTCAATAGCACGAATAAAATTCTAGTTTGAGGTGAGTCATTGGCCTTTGTGTTTTCCTCATGATTGTGATGGGTTACATGATAACTTAGGTATATGTATGGGCATATACCTATGTAGTGGTTATCTGTTGATTTCATACCTGTGTGGGATGAGTCTTGACTTTCAATCTTTATCTTAGATAAGATTGACATTCTTTCTTGTGTGGATTGCGACATACATTCCTATGTGGATTGAATTACTCTTTCTTGTGTCGACTGGGTTCAACATGGGCTCAGAAGTTGGAACTGAACTAGAATTGATAACTCAAGTATATGTATGGGAATATACCTAAGTAGTATTGGTTGTTACATCGTGAATGCATCTTTCCATTTTGGTTTATCCATCGTGGATTCTGGGAGACCTTCGAGAGTCTCGGGGTCCCTACTGAGTATTGTATACTCGCCCCAGCATAGGCTATTCCCGCACTACATTGTGTTGGTTGCAGACGATGGAAAACACTGATCGGGGTTGATGCATGTGGAGCAGGACGGTACCAGGAGGTGGACTATCATGTGGGACGTACACAGAGAGGAAATCCGGACTCGTGGAGCTGACGAGACTAAATGTACTCACCCTTCAAGTGGATGATCCGAAGGACGACTTGGTGGTTGAAGCTTCCTTTCAGTTGTTGTACTTTCCTTTTAGTTGTAGTTGTACATTTCATTTGAGTTTGTATTCCGGGCCATTTACTTTTTAGCCCTTTCTTTTGTGCTTAGTGTTTTCTTATGCTTGTACTATGTTGTGTTGTTTACTTTTATAAAGGCATGCCTTCCCTTTTTATTGGGATTTACTACCTTGGTGATAGTTTCCAACCCATGGACTATTAAAGGCGGGTTTGGGGTAGTCACGGAACGGACCCCGAGGACGGGTCATGACATGTCCTCTTGGTTCAAATGAGGGTAGTTAAAAGGATATTTGAGTAAGGGTTGGCCGAGCCAAAAGGATTTGGAACTGTGAATTAATGAGAATGGGATATAACATTTTATAAGAGAGGTGAGAGGCACTTTAGGAAATGCATGAAATTTTATTTTATTATAAAAAATGGGGTAGTTATTAAAATAAATACTTATAGTCAAATTTATCTAATGTATAACCCTATATTAAATATGGGTTAGTTATTAAAATTTTAATTTAACACTTTTAAATATTATTTAAATAATATATAATAAATTTCCTAATCTAATCCATGTGGATCAAAAAGAAACATATTTTCATCCAAAGGTTGATTTTGGCTGAAATAAACTCATCGAATAGAAATAGGACATGTATAGGGGTAATTATAATATCATTTTTACATTTAATTATCCTATTTACTTTTAATCGTGGTAAATAAAATTCAAAATTTATTATTCAACAAAAATTATATTTATCCAATTAAACCAGATTTTAGATACTAATGTCAACTGTGCCTCCTAGAGTTTTGAAATTAAATTCACCGAATCAGTAAAATTACATTTTATTCAAATTTACAAATGTTCCTATAAGGTGGGTAAAAAACAGAAAAAAGAACGACAAAAATTTATATATATATTATTATTATAAAATGACTTCAATGAAATACATTGGAATAATATAGGTATTATATATATATTTTTACATTTAAAAAAAATCAAAATCAAATAATTATTATTAAAATAAAAAGACGGTTTTAAACAATAATGTAGAGTCTTTTTACTATTGATCAAAAATTGAATGTTTTCAAAAAAATACCAAAACATCACCCAAATCAAAATTTGATATTCAAAATTCAAAAAATTATGTCTATTTTACCAAATTTAAAACATAGAATTTGTATTTATTAATTTGATAACAGTTGTTGTTGTCAAAACCAGAAAACTGGTTTCTAAAAAGTAAAAACAATATAATGATAGATATGTGTTTATGTCAAATTTAAATGTAAAATTACTTCTAATGAAGAAAATATTATTAAATAATAAAAATATAATCTAATTATACTTCCAAACTGAAGTGCATTGTGTTGCATTTGTTGTCAATGAGGCATGAAGTTGTCTTGGAATGAATGGATGTCAGGGAGTCAAGATGTGAATGACAAAGGATGTGATGGTGATGGTGATGAAGGAGAATGGACATGGTACTAAGATGAATGTCACTTAGGAGATTCACTAAGTGATATTGGAAATTGTGGTTGAAACATTCTCCATGTATATCTGACGATTGTTGAGCTGATCATTAAGTTCTAAGAACTTGTATCAACTGGATACAAAGTCACAACAATGATTGAAGACCATGCATTGACTTGACAATGCATGAAGAGAATTAAAGTGTGCTAATGAAGTCCATGTACTATTTCTTAGTGCATGTGAATTTGAAGTTGATCAAATTGATCTCTGATTAGATCAATGAATCACATTGAAGAATTTAAGTGATTCAGGAGTTTGGTTGAAGAAGAAGAACCTTCGGTAATTCCATTCCTAAGTGTTGAATAAATGTTGAAAAGAATGGAGGAATTCTTAAGAAGAAGAAGAATAGAGATATGAAGAAGATGGCTTGGAATGTGGCATTTGGCTTGAACTTATGGAAGAACTTTGTATTTGACAAAGTCTTATTCTTTGCCTTAGCCAAAAAAAAAATATGGCCAGCCAAGGCACCTTGGGGGTTCAACCCCAAGGCATGGGCACCAGGGCACCACGCCCGGGGGAACCCGTGGGGCGAGCCAGGGCGGCAGGGCGCACCCGCAGGACACCGCATGGGCGCCTGGGGCACGCCCGGAGGAGCGTAGAGGGGCCGTGTGTAAGCCCCCGAGGGCACGCGGTGGTGAAACCCGCGCACCCGGAGAGCATAGTGGGAGCTAGGAGCGCGCCTGCAGGAGCAGAGTGGGCGTAGAGCGCGCCCGCAGGGAGAACACGGTGCGGGGCGGCACCGTGGAGGGGGAAGTTCAACTGAGCCGGTTGGGGGAGCGCTTAGTTGATAAGGCGCGGCAATTCCTCTCGTCGTTTCGATGTGGGACGTCGATTTTTCCCGCGGAAGAGATCCTGGCCGCTCATCCAATCGCGCGCCAGATCCGAGCCGCTCATCTAATCGCGCCGCTCCGGTTCAAATCCAGGCCGCCCGATGTATCTCAAATGCCTGATCCGACGGCCGAGAGCTCGTCTCCTTCCTCGAGCTCGAGCCGAGGACACCCCGAAGCCACCCGCAGCCTCCGTTCGAACCAGAGGCATCCCGACGACTGCATTCGAGCTCCCGACCACCATTTCTGAATCCGAAGGCTCCATTGAGCTCGTCTGGACACACTGAACACAACCATGCATTAAAAAATGCGTGCATGCAATGAGAGGAGAATTCGGAACAAAGCCAAGGAAAAACGAAGGTGTCGAGGCTACGTTAGTGCGTGTCTTGCATGGGATAGAAGAGACGAAGTCCGTGCATGCGTTCTAAGTCGCATGCACGTGGAGGAAACCGAAGAAGAAGGAATCCCGCGTGAAACAGAGAGTAAATACGAGATTTGAAAAAAAAAATCTTTAAAGAACCGAAATCGTCGGGGTTTTGAAAGATATCTCTCCGCGGAAGGCAGAGGCTCTCCTCGCCTATAAAAAGAGAGGCTGAGGCTCGAGGTTGCTTGCTGATCTTTTGAAGAAAAACGAGAAGTCCCGTGAGAGCACCCTTGCCTCGCGAAGAAGAGCCTGCGCGCACACTTGCGCGGCAGTACAGCCCGGAGCTCCTCTAGCTCTGTTTTGGTTCCTTTTGCGCACTCCTTGCGTGAAAGAGGTTGGAGAAGAACCCTGCGCGCTATCCCTTTGTGCGGCAGGAAGATCCTGCGGCCGCGGCACCTTGCGCACCCACGGTTGAAGCCCCGCGGTGTTGCACCTTGCACACCCGAGTGCTTGCGCGGCAGTAGTACCTACGCGCCCGAGGCCAGTGCATCTTGCGCGGCAGTGTTGAGGAAGGTTGGCCGCACCCCTTGCGCGCCTTCATTTGAGACAGGGAGTTCGGGTTGTGTTCTACACACATTGTGTGTGTGCCAAAGAAGGCCGAGGCCTTGCCTAGTGTGTGTGGTAAGAGGAGAAGAGAAATACCCGAGGCCTTTAAACAAGTGGCCGTAGCCCTTGTGTGTGTGCCAAATTGAAGAACACATCTTGTGTGTGCTAAGTACCCTATGCGGCAGTGGGAGAAGAAGAATTGGCCGCACCCTCTTGCACGGCTTGCTTGAGGCAGTAGGGGTTCGGGTTGTGTGTGCAAAACAAGAAGAGGAACAAGGTCGAAGCCTATGTGTGTGCACCAAGTGAAGGCCACACATTTTGTGTGTGTGTCGAGTGAAGAAGGCCCTACGGCTTGTTAGTGCTAAACAATAACAAAGAAGGCTAAGCCGTATGTGTGCAAAGTGCAAATACACCCTACGGGCATTTATTGTGTGCAAGTAGAGGAAGGTCACTACAAGTGTATGCTAAGTGAAGAATTTGTGTGTGCAAATTAAAGAAGTGGCCGAACCTATGTGTATGCTCTAAGTGGAGTGAACACACATTGAAGAAGGAAGAAGTAGACCCACACTAAAGTATAACACACCTTTTGTGTGTGAACAATTTGAATATAGTGTGTGAAGATTGTGGAGAAGGTGTGTGCTATAGTTGATTACACCCTTTGTGGTTCTACTGCACCAAGAAGAGAAAGAGGGGAGTGCATGCATGCATGCACATGCACACGTGAACAAAGCCAAATTTGGTTGTGTGCATTTGAGGAGTCCAAGACCAGGAGGTTCTTGAAGAATTTGAGGAGCCATGCTATCAGTGCATGAAGAAGATGCCATGCACTCAGTGCATGAAGTTGAATTGCTGTGAGACTAGACCAGAATGAAGTTAAAGACATCAATTGTCTGAGTATTAAGTAATTGGAGAGAGGCCAGGTCATCCTTAGAAGAAGGAGATAAATCCTGAGCAAGACGAGAAGACCTGTTCACCACAAGTGATCAGAAGAAGAGCAAGGCCAGCAGCCTTTATCCCAGGCTGGTGAAGTTACTTGAAGAAGCTTAAAGAGAAGAAGAGCTACTCGTGTGACTCGAGGAGCCAGGAGAAGACCCTGTGGGACTCAGGGAGAAGAAGTCTTTAGTGGGATTCTGGAGCAGGCCAGTGGGACTCTGGTAACACTGTGTGAAGCAGTATAAAGACCCTCCTGTGGGACTCAGGAGAGATACGGTGGGAAGCTGTATCGACCATTGTAATTCTAACAAGTTATAATGGGAGAATCCATGCTGGGAGAGCATGGCAAGGATGTAGGCCTTTGGTGCCGAACCTTGTAAATCCTTGTGTCCAGTGCCTTTACATTTACTACAGCATTCGTGGAAAGGTGAGAGATACAAGAAGAGTGGTTCGAGGCTTTAACCAGCCATAGAGGTTTAATTGATTAAGAATCAATTAGTAAAAAGTTTTAAGGGATCACTGATTCACCCCCTCCCCCTATCAGTGATTCACACTGATCTGGGCACTTCAATTGGTATCAAAGGGAGGTTACCTCTAAAAGATCCAAGGGAGTCTATATGGAGTGCAGATTTGAGGAAATGAAAGAACAGCCTCAAATGGAGATATCTGCCAAGACTCAGAAAAATAGAAAGAAGAAACAGGCCAAAAAGATGAAGAAAGCCTATCCTAGCTGTGATAAAGTTGAAACAATGAATGATCTTCAGAGTGCACTCAAATATCTTCAGAAGACAGTTCCCATGGAAGTGGAAAAGTGTATAGCTACAGGCATCCATGATCTTCAAGAAGAAAAATCACAGTTAGAAGAAGAAGCCAATGCTATGGAAGATCAGCTGGCTAAAAGGGTTGGCATAACCAACACTCTCAGAAAGCTGGTAAATGCCAAAGATGAAATAGTATCCCTTTGCAATGAAAGATATGAAGACACTGCTGAAGAATTGCAAAGAAGCCTTTCTGAGAAAGACATCTTTATGATAATGATCAAAGATGTTTTCCATGCACTGGAAAAGAGGCACAAAGTTTCAATGAATGTCAAAGATGCTCAACTTGAAGAAAAAGTCAAAAGGGTGAAGGAGCTTGACAACTCATTGCTTGAAAGGAAAAAGGTGCATGAAGATCAGATGAAACAGCTGGAAGAGAAATGGGAAGGAAGGCTAATAACAATTGAGGATGAGAAGAACTCCCTCAACATGAAATACTTAGAACTGGAGGTGATATTGAAACATCTGCAATCACCTAAAGCTGAATCCTCCCAGTCAGCTGGAAGAAGACATGTTGCTACTCAAGTATGCTTTGAGTAGGATGATTCTAAGAGAAAGACATCCTCTAATAAAAGTGCAACATCTTCTAGAAAGAAGGTACCATCCATACCATCTTGTACTGATGCTTCTAATTGTGTTTCCACAAAAAGTGGAGGATGGAAGAATAATTCCAAAAAAATATGGATGAAGACAGTAAAGAAGCAGATCTCTCCTGAAACAACACAACTTGTCAAGAAAAGTACTCAACAATCAAAAGGACTAAAGAGGTCAAGATTTGTGGGTCAATGTTGGTGTTGTAACAAGTATGGGCATTGTGCAAAGGATTGTTGGTACAATCCACTGAATGCCAAAGCACAGAGGAAGCCCATGCCAAGGGGGAGCAAGCCAGAAGAAAAGAAGCAGCATCCACAGGTCCAGAGACATCTGTTTACTGCAAATAGATTTGGATTACTTGACAACATCTGGGATGATTGCAAAAGTGGTCAAAAAGATACATGTCAATCTCCAACTGTATCCAGAGCTCAAAAGAAGAAAAGATCACAGAACCTGGATAAGAAAGAATCCTTGGGAAGCAAGCAGAAGAAAGCTGAAGATGCTCCCAAGAAGATGTTGAAAAGGGAAGAGAAGTCCTTGGAGTCTAAATCCAAGAAGGGTGATGCATCCAGAAGGACCACCAAGAAGAAATGCTTCTACTGTGGAAATAAAGGACACATCATGGACCTTTGTAAAGAAGCCATGAAACTAAATAGAAGCAGACTGAACTCCAAAAGACAATCAATCCAGAAGAAGAAGGGATTGATTGAAAATAAGTTGCCTAAGAGAGGTAGCTTAGCAGCATCCAAAGAACCATGTGGAACTTCCAAAACTGAGGCCACTCTTCCAAATGATTTACTTGTCATATGGCCACATCAGTTGCAACTTGCCAGAGAACTACAAAGAGCTGAAGATGAAGTTCTGGCAATTGCTAAGGCAAAAGGGAAGAAGAAGATTTCACATGAAGATGTGTTGAGATCCACACAAGCACCAACATCATTGAAGATCAAATGTGCAAGTGTGAAGACTGGTGAAAATGGGACATCTCGGTTGAGAGAATCTTCTCAACCTTGTTGTTCACATTGATGAACCAAGGAGGTTCCATCTTATTCCCTTATACACTTGTATTTACATGTGCTAACCTGGCAGGGAATTGAAGATGATGATCATTCTCAACTGGAGGATGGTTTGGACAGAATGGAGTGCACCCCTTGAGGGGGAGCCAATCTGAAAAAGATGGGATTCCTAGATTAATACCATCTTGAGAAAAGTGAAGGTATTCCAATCATACTTTCATCCCTTGTTTCTTAATTGTATTCATCATGACAATTAAGGGGGAGTATTGATTGAAGTCAAATGGATGAAAGGGGGAGCTTTATCTTTGCACCTGAACTTTCTAATGAGTTTTGTGAAGTTGTGCAGGATTTAGCAATTCATTGATATATCTGAAAAATTTCAAACCCCTGAAGCATGATCTCACATGAACAGTGAATTTTGGACAGCTTTGAATTCCTTGGTCATATCACTCTTGTTTTCTACACCGGGTTAGCCCAAGTAGACTTAGAGCTGATTTACTAAAGGTTCTTTGCTAAAGAGAACATGTGACATCATCCCTCTCTCAGTGTTTTTCAAGAAGATGCTATTCGAAGGGAGGAAGATACTTTTGAAAGTGAACCACACCACACCTTTGCATTTGATTGCCAATAAGGGGGAGAAAATATTGGCACACATATTGACCCATTCATATGTGCTGAAGTGGTGTATTGACAACAAATACAAAGGGGGAGATTGAAGTGCATTGTGTTGCATTTGTTGTCAATGAGGCATGAAGTTGTCTTGGAATGAATGGATGTCAGGGAGTCAAGATGTGAATGTCAAAGGATGTGATGGTGATGGTGATGAAGGAGAATGGCCATGGTACTAAGATGAATGTCACTTAGGAGATTCACTAAGTGATATTGGAAATTGTGGTTGAAACATTCTCCATGTATATCTGACGATTGTTGAGCTAATCATTAAGTTCTAAGAACTTGTATCAACTGGATACAAAGTCACAACACTGATTGAAGACCATGCATTGACTTGACAATGCATGAAGAGAATGAAAGTGTGCTAATGAAGTCCATGTACTATTTCTTAGTGCATGTGAATTTGAAGTTGATCCAATTGATCTCTGATTAGATCAATGAAGCACATTGAAGAATTTAAGTGATTCAGGAGTTCGGTTGAAGAAGAAGAACCTTCGGGAATTCCATTCCTAAGTGTTGAATAAATGTTGAAAAGAATGGAGAAATTCTTAAGAAGAAGAAGAATAGAGATATGAAGAAGATGGCTTGGAATGTGGCATTTGGCTTGAACTTATGGAAGAACTTTGTATTTGACAAAGTCTTATTCTTTGCCTTAGCCAAAAAAAAATTATGGCCAGCCAAGGCACCTTGGGGGTTCAACCCCAAGGCATGGGCACCAGGGAACCACGCCCGGGGGAACCCGTGGGGCGAGCCAGGGCGGTAGGGCGCACCCGCAGGACACCGCATGGGCGCCTGGGGCACGCCCGGAGGAGCGCAGAGGGGCCGTGTGTAAGCCCCCGAGGGCACGCGGTGGTGAAACCCGCGCACCCGGAGAGCATAGTGGGCGCTAGGAGCGCGCCCGCAGGAGCATAGTGGGCGCAGAGCGCGCCCGCAGGGAGAACACGGTGCGGGGCGGCACCGTGGAGGGGGAAGTTCAACTGAGCCGGTTGGGGGAGCGCTTAGTTGATAAGGCGCGGCAATTCCTCTCACCGTTTCGATGTGGGACGCGGATTTTTCCCGCGGAAGAGATCCTGGCCGCTCATCCAATCGCGCGCCAGATCCGAGCCGCTCATCTAATCGCGCCGCTCCGGTTCAAATCCAGGCCGCCCGATGTATCTCAAATGCCTGATCCGACGGCCGAGAGCTCGTCTCCTTCCTCAAGCTCGAGCCGAGGACACCCCGAAGCCACCCGCAGCCTCCGTTCGAACCAGAGGCATCCCGCCGACTGCATTCGAGCTCCCGACCACCATTTCCGAATCTGAAGGCTCCATTGAGCTCGTCTGGACACACTGAACACAACCATGCATTAAAAAATGCGTGCATGCAATGAGAGGAGAATTCGGAACAAAGCCGAGGCAAAACGAAGGTGCCGAGGCTACGTTAGTGCGTGTCTTGCATGGGATAGAAGAGACGAAGGTCGTGCATGCGTTCTAAGTCGCATGCACGTGGAGGAAACCAAAGAAGAAGGAACCCCGCGTGAAACAGAGAGTAAATACGAGATTTGAAAAAAAAAATCTTTAAAGAAACGAAATCTTCGGGGTTTCGAAAGATATCTCTCCGCGGAAGGCAGAGGCTCTCCTCGCCTATAAAAAGAGAGGCCGGGGCTCGAGGTTGCTTGCTGATCTTTTGAAGAAAAACGAGAAGTCCCGTGAGAGCACCCTTGCCTCGCGAAGAAGAGCCTGCGCGCACACTTGCGCGGAAGTACAGCCCGGAGCTCCTCTAGCTCTGTTTTGGTTCCTTTTGCACACTCCTTGCGCGAAAGAGGTTGGAGAAGAACCCTGCGCGCTATCCCTTTGTGCGGCAGGAAGAACCCGGGGTCGCGGCACCTTGCGCGCCCACGGTTGAAGCCCCGCGGTGTTGCACCTTGCACACCCGAGTGCTTGCGCGGCAGTAGTACCTACGCGCCCGCGGCCAGTGCATCTTGCGCGGCAGTGTTGAGGAAGGTTGGCCGCACCCCTTGCGCGCCTTCATTTGAGACAGGGAGTTCGGGTTGTGTTCTACACACATTGTGTGTGTGCCAAAGAAGGCCGAGGCCTTGCCTAGTGTGTGTGGTAAGAGGAGAAGAGAAATACCCGAGGCCTTTAAACAAGTGGTCATAGCCCTTGTGTGTGTGCCAAATTGAAGAACACATCTTGTGTGTGCTAAGTACCCTATGCGGCAGTGGGAGAAGAAGAATTGGCCGCACCCTCTTGCACGGCTTGCTTGAGGCAGTAGGGGTTCGGGTTGTGTGTGCAAAACAAGAAGAGGAACAAGGCCGAAGCCTATGTGTGTGCACCAAGTGAAGGCCACACATTTTGTGTGTGTGTCGAGTGAAGAAGGCCCTACGGCTTTTGAGTGCTAAACAAGAACAAAGAAGGCTAAGCCGTATGTGTGCAAAGTGCAAATACACCCTACGGGCATTTATTGTGTGCAAGTAGAGGAAGGTCACTACAAGTGTATGCTAAGTGAAGAATTTGTGTGTGCAAATTAAAGAAGTGGCCGAACCTATGTGTATGCTCTAAGTGGAGTGAACAAACATTGAAAAAGGAAGAAGTAGACCCACACTAAAGTATAACACACCTTTTGTGTGTGAACAATTTGAATATAGTGTGTGAAGATTGTGGAGAAGGTGTGTGCTATAGTTGATTACACCCTTTGTGGGTCTACTGCACCAAGAAGAGAAAGAGGGGAGTGCATCCATGCATGCATGCACATGCACACGTGAACAAAGCCAAATTTGGTTGTGTGCATTTGAGGAGTCCAAGACCAGGAGGTTCTTGAAGAATTTGAGGAGCCATGCTATCAGTGCATGAAGAAGATGCCATGCACTCAGTGCATGAAGTTGAATTGCTGTGAGACTGGACCAGACTGAAGTTAAAGACATCAATTGTCTGAGTATTCAGTAATTGGAGAGAGGCCAGGTCATCCTTAGAAGAAGGAGATAAATCCTGAGCAAGACGAGAAGACCTGTTCACCACAAGTGATCAGAAGAAGAGCAAGGCCAGCAGCCTTTATCCCAGGCTGCTGAAGTTACTTGAAGAAGCTTAAAGAGAAGAAGAGCTACTCGTGTGACTCGAGGAGCCAGGAGAAGACCCTGTGGGACTCAGGGAGAAGAAGTCTTTAGTGGGATTCTGGAGCAGGCCAGTGGGACTCTGGTAACACTGTGTGAAGCAGTATAAAGACCCTCCTGTGGGACTCAGGAGAGATACGGTGGGAAGCTGTATCGACCATTGTAATTCTAACAAGTTATAATGGGAGAATCCATGATGGGAGACCATGGCAAGGATGTAGGCCTTTGGTGCCGAACCCTGTAAAACCTTGTGTCCAGTGCCTTTACATTTACTGCAGCATTCGTGGAAAGGTGAGAGATACAAGAAGAGTGGATCGAGGCTTTAACCAGCCATAGAGGTTTAATTGATTAAGAATCAATTAGTAAAAAGTTTTAAGGGATCACTGATTCACCCCATCCCCCTCTCAGTGATTCACACTGATCTGGGCACTTCACAAACCATTCAAATTTAGAATTTAACACTATAAATTATTTGGATTAAAAAAATTTCTTCAATTAAAATTTAGTATTTTTCATTATTCATCAAATTATGAAAGTTATAAGAAAAGCACCAAAATTTATTCCAAAAAAATATTTATTTCCCACTTCTAAAAAAGATGTTTATTTTGTAAATTTTAATAATTAAAATTGTAAAATATATTATTTAAAAAGGTTTTTCCATTAAAAGGTGGTAAAATTTCATTTTTTGAAAAATACCTCTATTATCTGAAAAATTGAATTTGTTTTTATATTATGTATAATAAACACAGATTATGGATGTTAAAATTATCTAGAGTATATAAAAATCAAAAAAAATCTAATACTATTCATAATCGGTTTATTGAATGGCTTGTTTGGTAAGTCGTGGTGCGCTCGAACTCGATGTTGTGTGTAGCACGAGCTATTGAAATACATTAAAGAAAATAACATACTATTAAATCATAGGGTGATACATAGACATAGAATTACCTGAATATGATCAATCAAAAAAATTATATATCTTATCTAGAAATTTAATTTAGCATCATTTATCTTATCAACCATTATATATATATTTTTGGATCTAATGGGTCTTTGTTCGATGGGTTTCCGTCCGATGCACCCCAGCTCACTATGAATTAGTTCTATGTGATTTAACTAATACATCATTCACCATGGTAATAATTCTTATAATTCTTACTATGATGATAATTTCATGGTCTAATAAAACCTCTTAAATATGTTAGGAACTCTAATTTTTAAACTTACATACTCCTTCCCCTTCATTCAATGAATCATTATCCATTGACACTTCTTCTCAAATAGATAAAAATCAGTCTAATAGAAAATTTTACATGAATAGGTAGGAAATTTGTTTGGATTCTAATTATACATATAATTCATCATTACCACTCTACCAAATTTATGAATTTTTAGTTATGTTTATATTATACCATCAACCTATATATATTATTTTGTTCTATAAGATAGTGTAAGAACTAAGATATATTTTCTCACTCAATACCACATTGTATTTGGATGTATCCCAAACATTTAAATTTTACTGTAAAGCATATCAATTATTCTATAACATTTTCAAACACACTTAATGTTTTTAAAAAAATTTCATTTCAATAATATGTTCATATAGTCAGTGTTAAAGAGTTTATAAAAACTTCCTTTACCTCAATAAGATATAAAATTTTGAATGAATAGTTTACTATTTCAATAGATAATGAATTTAAAATGTTTTTGAAAGATCCCTAGAAATAGTTCTCCTTGTAGAAAACTCTCAACATTCTCCATCTAATGTACTCATTCGATTTATTAGTTCTATGGTTCTTTATTTCGTTTCCCATTTTTAGGAACCACCTCTTGATGGGCTTAGATTATCAATCTTTGACAATCATAATAAGAGATTTTCCACTGGAAATTTTCTAATAAATGTTTTTTATAATTTTTATCCTTCATAAATCTCTATATTAGATGATATTTTATATATTTATCCACATATAAAAATCATATCAAATTTTTTTACCATTAACTTATTGGATCACCATTATAGTTCTCTATATTTTATCATTGAAAAATAGTCATCCATTGGATCATTATAGTTTCTGAATGATATTTCATTAAGAATTTAACATTGATAGAAATATCCATCTAGTGATCTATAGATATTTTCTCCATACAATTTCATAGATAATATATCCTCAATCGAATGAACATTGTACTCTTCCATTCACCATTTGAGGTTGCCTTATAATATTCTTATGATACATGAGAACCTCCCTAAATTTTTTGTCTAATAATTCTATATTAAATCATTTAAACTCAACATTACAAACTTTCCTGTCATTATATTACATCATTTTCACTATTTTTTTCATTCATTATCATATCATGATATTTTCAGTGATCATTTTTCATAAGGATGCATCTTCGAACATTGTAATGTAGACTAAATATATTTATCCATTTGATCGCATCGTCAAACTATCCTCTTTCTGATCAACATGTGGATCATCATTAATACTTCTATATGTAATCATTATACATCTATAACATCATCTTCATGACATAAACATCCACATCTTCAAACTTTTTAAATATAAATATTTGTACATATCTCTTTGTAATATTTTATGAAAACTATACATGGATAATGATAATATTCTTCATGTTATGATTATTAAGATCATTAGAAAAAATTTTAACTATGTATGAAAACATGAATAACCACCATCAGGAAACATTCATACACATAGAAATGAAATCATCTAATATTTATTCTCTAGAACATTTCTAAATTTTAATGTAAATTTAATTATAAAACATATTAATATACAACAGTATCCAAACTCACTTGGGAATAAAAAAATTATTTATGTTTTTATCATATATTTCTACCATTTTATGAAAATAATTATAATTTTACTATAGTAACTGTATTAAAAATATTCTCCCTTAGAATTAATTTCATATAAAAAATATTCTTAACATTTATAATAATTTGTTTTGATGAAATTCAAATCATCAACATTAATCTACTTAAACATACCAAATTAACTTCATTAGTAGCCCATAATAGAGCCTTATAATCATAAATTATTTTTATATATTGTAATTTAATTCTAAAACTCTTATATGACACCAAAAAATTAATAATTTAAAATAACATTTTAAATTTAAAATCAGTTTTTAATTTATTTTTTTATTATAGATATTAATCAATATGTGGACCATGATAGAAGAATTATAGTATTTGGTTGTTGGTTTAGATTTATCACTCCGCAAATCAAATTTTTTGATTGGGTTAAAATGGGATATTCTAATTATTCGTGTTTAGAATTTATAAATTTTAATAATATAATATTAAATTATGAATATTAATTTTTATTATATATAAAAAATCTTTTATTTAAAAATTATAGTTAATTTCATAGGCATGATAAAATATTTACTAAATGTTCAAAAATTTATTAAGGGTCTTACAAGGGGAGAATAAAAATTTATTTATGTGGGAAAAATAAGGAGGTCTAGTTGCATACCTGTGTATAATGTTTATATAGAAAATTAAAAAATCTTCAATAGATGAGTATAAGTGAATTACATTTTCATAGACACTGTTGGAGGTGAGAATATAATTAGGTTATTATTATACCTATACATGTGACATATTTCAAGATTTGAATTCATCTATTTATGGATGGAAATCGTCAATTATGTAATAATGAAATGGAGGATAGATATACCCAGTAATTCATAGTCATATAGTAGAGATCCTGTTTTGAAAATGGATAGATTATCGTTGATCAAAAGGAAAAAAATACTACAAGATATCATGGAATATGACTCATGCTGGGGAAATATACCCTCTTAATATGATGTTCATTATGAAATGAAAATTATTCCCAACGATCAAGGAATGATTTTATAAACTAACAATATCCCATTGAAAAAATAGTTATTAATTCTCAACATGAGGCTCTACATTAGTGCATTACAAAAAACACACCCCCTATAAATGATTCTATAATCCTCAATACTAAATGAAGTAACACTTAGAGACTATAATTATATATATTGGGCAAGGAAAACCCCCTTGCATTGTGTGATAAGAGAGGCTTAGAGATATAAGACTTTCTTTATGAAGTATACATCATTCAGTTTCTAATCTCGATTCCACATTACATTGCTTGTTTCAAAAATAGCCCAATATATATCCCCATAGAAAATGACCCTTCACTGTGGACTGAATTAAGTGTCATCATTATCCAAAATACAAAATTATAAAAACAAATATTCACTAACTGATGTATGATATTCATGAAAACATAACCCCTAAAGGACACCAAGATAAATTTTTCTGAGTCACCATTGGAAAATAAATATTAGATTTAAATAGAATCTAGTATATAATAAAAATAACATAAGGATTTGAGTGGGACTCCTTATCCATGGATTTCCAAATTAGTGAAGATTACAATATTGTGAATCTTTTAAATAAAGACCTTATTTTTTAGCATTGGTATTTCCATCCAAATCTGTTTCCTATATTATTAAGATTCTAAATCGGGTGAACTAAATTATGATAATCAATGAAAATAAAGTTTACTATAGCTTATGGGGTGAATATACATCTATTTGTTTCATCCAACAACTATATTCTATAAAAAATATCATAGTATTGTTTTTTAAGGATAGCCTATAAAAATGGGAAGTGATATCATTCTTATGTGAAGGTAATATCTGGAACATGATACCCCTAACATAATAATGGAGTAAGCACATAGTTATCCATCCATTACATGATGTCACCACTACATAATATGTACTAAAAATTAATAAAGTTATTTATAGTCGAAATATTAATTCATTTGAATAATGTAATTCCCATTATATTTTGGATTCAACTATATATTTAATGAGAAATGTTTTATATCATTTTACAAATGTTTAATGATAATTAATATATTTATTGGATTTATTACTATTTAAATGTATATTAATTTTTTTTGGAATAAATGTTTGATTTATATACAATATTATTTGATTTATGTCCAAGCCCGAGATAACTATAATCAAAATGCTATGATTATGATGTCTTGGAGACAGGTGAAAATATATTATTGATGATAAAATCAATTTATAGTGGGGTTCATTATTGGATCAATGATTTCCCATAATTTAAGAATAAACAACTACACCCAATAATATATGTAAATTATGATATAATTGTGTTAGACTGAAAATGTTTTTATCTACATATAAGGATATATCCAATTTCAACTCATGTATCATTATTTATTATACAAAAATGTAGTTATTAGTTTCTAGAAAACTGGATATGCTCTCTCATGTAGTGGATAACTAAGGTAAATTTATTATTATAGAGAGATTATGCTATTTAATTTGGGGAATTATATTTTATAAGGGTTTTTAAACTATAATAAAAATTAATTCAAAGAGAATAAGATAGAATTTTGTATTTTATGTGTGACATACGAAATAATTTTTAAAAACCTATAAAATTTACATGATTTATCATATATAATTATGGTACATCTCTGGGAACACCACAAAAAATATATCCCCATAGACTAGACTTTTTTATTGTGGAACCATGTAAAATATACCTAAGAACCTTAATATTTTATTTTTAATTATATAATATGGACATCATCGTCTAGGCCTTTGGGCTTAGGCATATTTGGTGTGTGGTTTAGGGATTCGTAGAAGACATATTCTAAAAATCAAGGATTTATTTTAATGTAATATATGAAATTCCAAAATTTGTGAATAAGTTAAAAACTATTTGTTTTTTAATTAAAAATAATTTCAACTTTTATAAATTATCTATCCTCTCTCATGGTTTCACAAATATTATGATGATTTTAAGTTGATTCATAAAGCATGTATATATAATGTACACATGTTCATTTATACAATCCCATTTTATGAAATGGAATTTAGAATAATAATATCATGGATGAGTTTTATTTTTCATATATATTGTCTATAAAATATAATTCATTGAAATAGTTTATGTTCACCATCGTTAGTTAGATTAATTTATATAATGTCAAATATCAAACACCCATTTTAAATAATCATATTTCTCCAAAAGTACAATTATAATGCTCATCCCTTTAATAAATTTATATAAACATGTATCATTGATACATTTATGAAAGGTTTTTTCATATTAATATAATAAAAAATGTATTGTGATGATAAAGGCATTATTTATTTAAGAGATTTAAAAACCAAAAATTTCTTCTGTTAGTATTTATTGTTAATAAAAATACATAGAAATTATCTTCCCCAAAAACAGTTTAACCAAAATAACATAATAAATCTATTATATAACATTATTTTTAGACCAAAAAATAAACTTCACATGTTAGAAATTAGATTAGATAATTCTAACCAAAATTCATATAATTTTAAAAAATTATATATTAAAATGTAGTAAATTCGTATGGAAACAAAATAATATTTTTTATGTACACTCCCACTATATCTAATGAAATTATTAAATCTGAAATCATTGATTTTTTGTTATTTTACCTTGTGGTATTTTTTTTCAAATCATTTGAGAATGAGTATATTATTTTTTTGGGTGGATTATTTGTTCAAATGGGCTGACTCAGTCATGTTTTCCAAATAGAACTACTTCATCAATGGCCAAATTTATCAATCAAAAAATTATATATTCTCTATAGGTTAGAGACCTAAATTATATGTATTGGTGATTATTTTTTAAATTTTAAAAAATAAGAGACTAATAGGTCAATAAATATATAATTATAAATCCAGTGTTATTTTCCACCCTATAATAAGTTTGGATATAAGTGGTTTAAACTAAATTATCTATTTAATCTTAGAGAACATAACTATTTGGAAATTTTTGGATTTTATAAAGAATCATGGTGAATAATTATGGTATTTTGGAAAAAAAATTAAAAAACAAATCCATATATCTTCTAAACACAATTTTGGTACGTTATTTATTTAATCATTGTATATTTTGCCTAAGCTAAATTAGAAAAAGATATTAAATTTTTATTATAAAAATTGATAATATATTATAATTATTCTAATTAATGAATTAAATAGATTCATCAATAATAATACCTGGATGAATGAAGGTATAATAATTACACCAATAAAATTGTCATTATTATTTAATCATAAGGATAAATGTACAAAAAAGTGAAACATATTTTTTATTAATTGAGAAATACCATATCTTAATTGAGAATTTAAATTCAAGGTAACACAAAAAAATTTATAATCAATAAAATTATACCACACATATTAGAAAAAATGTGTGAGAAGAAAAAAATATTCTTAATGATTGGTTAACAATAAAATATATATATAGATAGATCGTAGTTAAATAATTTTTTCTACATCACATTGAGTATTGATGATATGAATTTTTATCTATTTAAATAGATTAAAAATAATTTTAATGGATGTTAACCAAATCATGATATAATGTTTTCAATATATGCAGTGTTTCATTTAAAATAAATTTATTGTATTTTTTATTACCCTTTCCCTAATAGTTTACATATTGTTTCTTCTTTTAGGGATAAATATATCATTATAAATTGTACTAAAGTGTGTAACCTCAACCCATAAGTTTTGGATGTGTTATGGAATTCTATAATGGGTGTATTCTATAAGTTAAATTTAAAAATTTCAATTGTATATTTTTTATGATATTAATTTATTTTCATTTCATGTTCACATAATCATTAATATTAAATATTGTAGATGATAATTAATTTTAAATGGTTTGGGGAGATTTATAATATAAAAAATCCAAATTTATGTTATTTGTTAAATGAAGACGAAAATTTTTAATTATAAATCCTTTTATGAAATGATTTATATAATTTATCATGATAATAAATGATTAATTTATTTTTAATTTTTTATAATTTATTTATTTTAATTTCATTTTATAGAATTTTGTCAATACAATAATAAACCTTGTTGAATTTTATTGATAGTAATTATAAATTGCTGTTTTTTAACATTGTATATATTATAAATATAATTATAGATTGATACAGTCTTTATATATGTGATGAACTAACCCCCAATGATATTCTCACTAATCCCATAGTGAGACCATGTCTAGCCCCTGTAGCAACCCATGCATGACATATAAGGATATTATATATTTCTATATAAAAATTCAATACAATAAAATGACACATTCTTGATGACCATAATTGTTTAGTGCCTTTTGATACAAGAAGACATAATATTCTAACATGGTGAAAGATCGTTGACATCTCCCATGATGATCATCCCCTTAGTACACATCACAAGAATAAAATATTAAAAACATTATTCAAAACCTGGGGAAAAGGAAACATAATTAAGAGTGATCTAAAATGTTTTGTTAGGGTAATAAAGGAGTATACTTAAGCATGACATAAGCATGATGGTATGAGAACAACATCATAACATTTGAATATCATACCATACATATCCATGATCATACACGTGAATCATGGAATAATGATTTTCATATCAGAAGACATAAATCATAAGAGAATCAATAACATAATACCTTGGAGGGTAAAATATAAAAATTACATAGATTTTCTGCATAAACAACAAATTATAACATTATAAACATGTGTAAATAAAAACTAGTTCATCCATTAAGTTATGGATGTGATATCAGGCCTTCATATAAACATATACCCCTAAAAGGGACCATGAATAACATTTTGAACATGAAATCAGCTTTGTAAATAAGTTTATTGATATTTAAGATGGTATGCACATCAAATTATAGACAATAAATAATGTATATGAATTAAATATAAGTAGTATATCTTCTCTCCCAAGGCCGTATTAGTTTCCAAGGATTATTTACAAGGATATCTTATACAAATGGTATCACCCCCCATTCTATGTTAGAATTTAATCTTCACTATGAAGACCATGTTAATAGATTATGCCCCTAATTGAATTTTGTTCAATTCCCAATGAATCTATGTCTATATCATGAGATATTAGTCACTACCCAATGCATTGGATGGTGAAATAGGTCCCACACATTTTATAATGAAATCATACATATGTATTCCACAAAATCGTAAGCATGAATCATATCATACCCCATGAAATGAAACAGTTATTATCAACATTTCATAATATCATAACCTTTGTAATAGAGATTCCTTTCATATTCATTTCATCATATCTTAAACAATGAAATAATGTGGGTTTCAATATTTGTATAACCCATGGAAGTGAAAAATATTTATTTAAAAACATATAATCATAATCACATACCACTCAAGAAAATAATAATAATGTTTTCCTTAGATCTTATCCCTCTTAATTATAAATAAATATCAAAGGATGTCATCTTATTTTGAGATGTATTTTGGAAGATCACTTGATACATTACATAAAGAGAATTAATATTCTTTTAAATAATTTTTTAATAAATAAATAATTTTGAAAACAACCTTGAAAAAATTATAATACAATCATTAGAAATCATATTAATCATTTATTGAGAAAAATATTATTTCCCCTATGAAATTTTTTTTATATCATAAACATTTTCAAAACATTTTTCTTTGAAAGTTTCTTTGAAAACATATAATGGATGCTTTGAAGAAAAATATAAAACACCTTTATAAACATTAAACTTTTTCAAAATACTATTCCATAAAAAAAATATAAACATATGATTAAAAAATGGAAACCATTTTTATAAAACCTTTTGTTTAAGTAAAATATATTTCCAATAAAGGAGAGAAATAATGTCATATTTTCTTAAAAAAACATTTTTAATTCTATTAAGTATCAAAAAGTGTAAAGGTAGTACCATTACATGAAGATATCATGAGTAACCATAGTAAAATAAAATTCATGTTAATGGTAATAGTTATATATTTATATTTAATCATTTTTCTGTGATCATAAATATTACCAATATATTGTGAGATTATAAAATAAAACTTTTACACCATCGGTAAACATCAATCCTTGGACCAATAAAAGAATAACATAAAATGAAATTTAATATATCATAAGTATAAAAAAAATTCATCATATTATATTTGAAAGGGGTTTTATATACACCTCATGAAATAATATATGTTCAAAAGATAACTTATGTCTCAAAAAATACAAATTGAGATTAAAATGTCTTACAAATTAGGTAAATTTTGAATTGTAAACCCAATAAATGGGAGATTATAAGATGGTTATGTAAATAAAAAAATATATGTAGAATAATAAAACAATAAATTCTTGTTAAATACATACACCACATAAAAAAAGAGCTGCCAAATAATACATGTGTCTCATGGAAGAAAAATGTGAGATAGAATTTCTATACTCCATAAGTATAATTTTAATCATGATATCTATGGAAGGATTTAATTAATTTAAACTATTAATTTCTTGAAATAAATTACTTATTGATATAAATTTTTATAGTGATTTATATTCACAACAAAAAATAAATGAATGGGGAATATGAAATATGTCCCGTTGAAATAAAAGTTATGCTAGAAATCCCCTTAACTTACGTATTGACTTTCATCATGCACATACAAATCCATTAAAATTAATAATTATACACTAGAAATTATTTTGATTAAAAAATTTGCTTTCAATTAAAATTTAGTATTTTCACTATTCATCAAATTTTAAAAGTTATCAGAAAAGCACCACAAAGTTTTACAAACAAAATTTTCATGTCCAAATTGTAAATAAGAAGTTTATTGTGTAAATTTTAATAAATAAAAGTGTCAAATATTGAATTTGATAAGGGTTCACCAATAAAAGGTGGTGAAATTTCGTTTTTTGAAAAATACTTCTTCTATCTGAATAACTAAATTACCTTTTATATTATGTAAAATAAAAACAGAATATGGATGTTAAAATTATAAGGAGTATATTAAATTCAAAATATATCTAATAATATTCATAACCACTTTATTTGATGCCTATTTTGGTAAGTCGTGGTGCACTCAAACTCGATGTTCTGTGTATCACGAGCTACTAAATTATTTTAAAGAAAATAATGTACTATAAATTCTTGGGGTGTTATATAGACATTTAATGAGCGGGATATGATCAATCTAAAAATTTCTATAACATATCTTGAAATTTAATTTAGCATCATTTATGCTATCGACCATTGTATAGTATTTATTTTGATATAATGGGTCTTCATTCGATGGGTTTCCGTTCTATGATCCCTAACTCACTATGAATTAGTTATAGGTGATATATCTAATACACCATTCACTAAGGTTGTCATTATAATAATTCTCCATATGATATGAATTTCCTGGTCTATTAAAACCTCTAAAACAAGGTTGGAACTCTAATAGGAATCATATATATTGTTTCCCCTTCATTCAATGAATCATGATCCGATGACACTTCTAATCACATAGATAAAAATCAGTCTAATGGAAATGTTTTTCGATTAGATAGGAACCTTTGTTGGATTATAATTACACATATAATTCATTACTACCACTTAGACACATTTAATAATTTTGTGTTATATCAATATTATACCATCAACCTCTTTATATGGGTTTGTTCTATAAGATTTTGTAAGAACTAAGATATATTTTCTCACTCAATACAACATTGTATTTTGAATATTCCCATACATTTCAATTTCACTGTAAAGATTATAAATTATTCTATAACATTTTCAAACACACATAATTTTTTATAAAAAATACCCCTTCCATAATACTTCCTTATAGGCAGTGTAAAATAGTTTATAAAAACTTCATTTACCGCAATAAGATTTAAAATTTTGAACGAATAGTTTACTATTTTCATGGCTAAAGAATTTACAACGTATTTGAATTATCCATAGATATAGTTTTTCTTGTTTGACCCTCTAAAACATCTCAATCTAATTTACCCAAAAGATTCATTAGTGTGATGGTCCTTCATTTCGATTCCCTTTTTTAGTAACCACCTCTTGATGGGTTCTCTATATCATTATTTGAAGATCACAGTAAGAGCATATCCACTAGAAATTTTTTAAACAATGTTTATTATACTTATTAGCCTTTATAAGCCTCTCTATTGGATTATATTTTTTATATTTATCCATATAGAAAAATCATATAAAAAAACTCTCACCATTATATTATTGGATAACCTTAACAGTTCTCTACCTTTTATCCTTGAAAAAATGTCATCCATTGAATCATTATAGATTCTGAATGATAGTTCATTGATAATTTAATATTGATAGAAATATCCATCTAGTTATCTACAGATATTTTCTACAAAAATTTTCATATATAAGATATCCTCCTTCCATTGAACATTTTACTCTTCCATTCTCCATTTGATGATGCTTTATAATATTATTATGATAGATATGAACCTCTGTAAATGTTCGGTCTAATCATTCTATATAAAAACATTTTAAATCAACATTAAAAAATTTCATCTCATTATATTGAATCTTTTTATCTGTTTGTTCATTCATTTTCATATCATGATATTTTCAGTGATAATTATTCATATGGTTGCATTTCCAAACATTGTAATGGTGAATATATGAATTTATCCATTCGAATGCATTTTCATGCTATTCTCTTTCTGATTAATATGTGGGTTATCATTAAAAAAACAATATGTAAACTTTATAAAACTATAACATTATCATCATGACACAAACATCCATTTCTTCTACCTTTTTAAATATAAACATTTGTATATATCTCTTTATAAACATGCATGAAATCTGTATTTAGATCATGATAATATTATTCATGTTATGATTATGAAGATCAACAGAACACCATATAACTATGTATGAAAATATGCATAACCACCATAAAGAAACATTCATAGACTTAATAAGGAAAGATTCTAAAAATTATTCTCTAGAACGTTTCTAAATTTTAATGTAATTTATTTATAAATACATATTTATATAAAAAAGTTTCTAAACTCACTTTGGAATAATAAAAATTATGTTTTTATCATATATTTCTACTATTTTATAAATAGAATTTTAATTTTAATACAGTAACTATATAAAAAATATTCACCGGTAGAGGAAATTTTATATAATAATGATTGTTAACTTTTATAATAAATATATCTTATGAAATTCAAATTATCAACATTAATCTGGTTAAATATACCAAATTAACTTCATTATTATCCAATAATAGATCCTTATAATCATAAATTGTTTATATATATTTTAATTTAATTATAAAACAACTATATGACACAAAAAAAATTATTCATTTAAAATATTATTTTAAATATAAAATCTATTTTTAATTTATTTCCTTATCATAGATTTTAATCAATTCATAGAAATTGATAGAAGAATTATTGTATTAGGTTGTTGGATTAAATTTACATCTCAAGAGGTCAAATGTTCTGATTGGGTTAAAATGTGATATTCAAATTATTCATGTTCACAACTCATATATTTTGATAATTTAATATTAATTTAGAAATAAAAATTTTAATTATGTATCAAAATTATTTTACATAAATATTATTGTAAATTTCATAGACATAGTAGAAAATTTAATAAAATTTCAAAAATTTGTTAAGGGTCTAATAAGGGGATAAAGAAAACTTATTTTGGTGGGAAAAATAAGGATATTGAGTTTCATACCTGTCACGACCCACTCCCACCAAAGATGCCCCTCCTGAGCTGGAAATGGCTAAAGGGAGATAATGACCCCCGAGTCTCGCCTCCTGTAGGCCCAGGGATAGCGACTAGCACCAAGGGTATGAGTTTTTCACAAATATGGGAGGCATTACCCTTTTAATTTTTTTAATGATCGGGAAATAGGACAAGTCAACCACCAAAAGGAAAAAGGACAAGTGTATAGAAATAAACCCAAAACATTACCACATGCATGTTTAAACAATTTTATAACAAGGTACAAGTACAAGAAAGCTCAAAGTACAATACCAATAGAAAACAAGAGAACAAAAACTGCCACTACTCCAACTGTCCGACTAGTAGGGTCCCGCATGGCCCTGGTAGTCCTCCTGGAAACCTGAAAGTAAACGTAGGGTGAGCATACAAGTATACTCAGTAGGGAAACATAAAGCTCTCATGCACCAGTGGAGAGATATCCAAATGTCCCATGAGAACAACAGAAGAAACATAGCAAGGAATTATATCCACCCAACCCCACCAGCCACACTCACCAAAACCAAAGCACAACAGGTAGTAGTATATAAGAAAAAAGATTATTGGGTATCCCACACCATTTCACTTTAGTTAGCTGCTCTTCCTAACGACGAACATCCTGACGCTGCCACACTCTCCCCGCCCGCACACACATGGGCCTCACAACCACGCATCCCACCTGCACACACCTGGGCCTCACAACCACGTATCCCGCCCGCACACACCTGTTCCTCACAACCACCCATCCCGCCCACACACACCTGGGCCTCACAACCATGCATCCCTCCCGCACACATCTAGGCCTCATCCCGAAGATTCTTGGGAAATATTGGAACCTACCAGAAGAGTCTTGGGGTAAAACCACCCCAATCGAAACCTACCCGAAGAGTCTTAGGTGTAAGGTCGCCTGAAGCTATCATAGCCTAGGTGAGAAGGAGCAGGAAGGAGCTAGTAACTAATGGAAAAACACCCTCTCCCATAAAATGGGAGTGTTTGCCAATAAGTGCTCAATATGGGTGGGGTGCGATAAAACACAAAAGATACATATATATATATATATATATACCAACCACACATCCCAACCTGTGGCTTCTAAACAGAGAAACTGAGAACGTTCCTTGACACTGCTACTACAAAGCATGCATACGACAAACAACCCCAACCCCATTTAGGTTTTCACGTTTCAGCAGAATTAGATTATTTAGTTCCTTAACGACTGGGAAACTATCCACAACCAACCACACCAATCGTTCATAAACAAATCCCTTCCATCCACAAACAAGTTAGGAAAAACATAAGCAGCACAACAAAGTCCCTCTTATCAACCATCCAACCCCATTGATTATTATTAAACCCATTCCATTACCACGCCCCACTAATCATTAACTCTTACAATTTTTATGTTATTATCACAACCCATAGCCCGTTCACATTTAAACCCATCCTTACAGCCCCGCTGCAAACCACCACAAACACAACTGCACCGTACATCATTATCCATTTAATACCATTTATTCCAGCCCTGCTACCCATCACCATCATAACATTAACACCAACCAACAACCAAGCCAACCACAGCCCCGCTGATCACCCAATCCACAACAACCCACAAAACACCCCCATCACATGCCACATATCCAAGACAACACCCACATGTTCATTATTCCATTTTGTTTAACCAGGGTGATCACAGAAGTGTTCCAGATTTTAAACATCCAACGTTACGTGATTAACCAAATTCCACATTCCACAAGGCTTCCACCCATAAGAAAATCTAGAAAGAGAGGGAAACATTTAATTTCATAATAAAAGTCCACCAATGACCATGATTTTCAGTAGGTAGAATCTCATTCAATTCACAACATAATATCATAGAATATAAAGTAATAGAAATCACAACTTCCCATCCCTGTTATATAAGCTAGTTATTATCTTTATTATACAGGTTCATAAGTGTTTCACGTAATCAAAAGGACACCCACCCCGCATGATGGACAAATTAGGGAGATGAAGGTAAGATACATACCTCAATAGGTTCTTGATCACAACGCTCCCCCGGATCAACCTTAGAAGACATCCGTCGGCGCCCGTCACCTCTGTCGGGTCCTGGAAAAACGTCCTCGGCTGGAATTCAGAAAGAAAAGGCTGAAGGAAAGACAACGGACCCAGGTTCGGACGTTCCTCCTCGTCGTTACAATCTCGTGGCCACTGACGGATCGTAAATCGGAGCTCGGACGAAGAAGTTATGGTATGAAGAGACTTCGAGTCTCTTGAGAGAGCTCTACTCAGAGGAGAGGGGAGGAGAGGTGTGAGTTGAAAGGAGGAGGGGACCCCTCCTTTTATAGGCGTGAAAAGAAAAAGTACATAGCGTGTACTTTATGGTACACAGCATGTACTCGGTTCATTCACACGGTCTCCACGCGGCATCCAACACGACTCTGCGTCCGTTGACTGGTAAACACACGGTTTGAGGGTAACACATACGCGGGGAAGGACTACACGGCGTGTAGTTTAGACACACGACATGTACTCATTTATTGCACTCGGAAAGGACACAACCCCAACACAGAACATAGACATTGACTAGTAATGTGTACGTGGGGAAGGACTACATGATATGTAGAAGTAGACACATTGAGTGCACCCATTTATTCCACACAGCAAGGACATGGTCTGCAACATGGGGTATACCCGGGAAGGGGGTACACGACGTGTACTCAAACTACACGGAGTGTAGTTTCAAATTTCTGGAAAGTGTGGAAAATTCCATTTTACCCTCCAGAACACTTCTTGACCTTCTTTTTGACAATGGAATGGGTCAGAGAGGTCCGGGCCATTACATCATATACCTCTTAAAGCATTGTCATTCCCGAGAATTCAAAACCAACCCAGAGGAACCCAACAAGATACCTCTTAGGGTTCTCGTTATAACAGGAACCCAACCAACAACCCTAATCATATGTGTTTGGAATTCCTTCTCCTATGTCAAGATATTATCCACTTCAGGCGGTACTGACTCGCCTACACGGGTTTAATCACATCCTCATTAAAGCGTCTCGATTAATAATTGGGTCTTCCCACTTTCATACATTAGGATTTTTCAGCTTGCACTAACCCCAACACCACACAACCAACACACTACCCAAACATGTGGGTTTGGGAAATTGCTTCACCTATGTCGAGATATTATCCGCTTTAGGAGGCACGGACTCACCCGCACAGGTTCAATCACATCCGCGTTAATGCGTCTCGATTAAGCGTAACATTTTTCACTTTCCCACACATCAGGACATGATACACATTACCAGGGAACAAAGAAACAAAAGGTCTCACAACTGACAAGACAAGCATTCCATATATCAAAGGTACAAAGTACAACATCAACAGAAGCTTAAAAGAACAAAGAAAAAACACAAGTCAAAACAACTCCGTGTACTGAGCATGCATCTGGGAATCCTGCTCCCAAGTGCTCTCCTTGAGGCCGCCATGCCTCCACAACACTCGAACCAAGGGAATGGTTCATCCACGGAGCACCTTCTCTTTACAATCTTCGATTCTGACTGGGCGTTCCTCAAAGGTTGCGTCGTCTCCCATATCTAAATCTCCCCAGTAGATAATGTGGGAGTCATTGTGTAAGTACCGAAGAAGCTGTGAGACGTGGAAGACATCATGAACCTTCTCCAACTGAGGTGGTAGGGCAGCTGATATGCCACCTCACCGACTCGCATCATCACCTCAAAAGGTCTAATGAACCTGGGTGAGAGCTTGCTTCCTTTCCCAAACCTCTGCTACCCCCGTCGTGGGGAAACCTTCAAGAAATCATGATCCCCCACCTCGAACTCCAAGGGCCTCCTCCGACAATCAGCATAAGACTTCTGTCAATCCTGAGCTGCTTTCATCCTCTCACGTACAAGCTGGACTTTCTCTATGGTGCTCTGCACTACCTCTGGCCCATGAGCACCTGTCTCATCTACCTCTGCCCAACAAATGGGTGAACGACATGGCCTTCCATACAAATCCTCAAATGGTATCATGCCAATAGTAGAGTGGAAGCTGTTGTTGTAGGGAATATCTACTAACGAAAAGTGTCGTACCCATGATCCTCTGAAATCCAGAATGCATGCTCGCAGCATTTCCTCCAACCTCTGGATAGTCCGCTCTATCTGCCCATCGTTCTGCGGGTGGAAAGCAGTGCTAAGGCGTAGCTGGGTGCCGAAAGAATGTTGTAACCCCCCCAGACTCGTGAGGTAAACTGAGTATCCCGATCTGAGAAGTTAGTCCTTGGAACTCCATGCAAACGCACCACCTCGTCTACGTACCTCTGTACCAAGGTACTCATCGGGCCCGACTCCTTGATTGCTAAGAAGTGAGCTGATTTCGTCAGTCGATCCACCACCACCAAGATAGAATCATAACTACCATGAGCTCTGGGAAGTCCTGTGATGAAGTCCATCGAGATGTCATCCCAATTCCACTCGGGGACATCTAAAGGATGCATCAAACCACTGGGAACACAGTTTTCAGCCTTCACTTGCTGACACACTAGGCATTTAGCCACAAACTCCACCACTACCCATTTCCCCCCGGGCCACCAAAACTGATAGCTCAGGGCTCGGTAAATTTTTTGAAACTTCTGGATGTACCACCAAGGATGAGCTATGGAACTCACGGAGAACTCCCTCACGCATTGCCACAAGAACAAACAACCTTCCCTTAAATTGAATCCAATGTTGGCTGTCCTCTGACCATCCTTCTGGAGCGTTCCCTTGATCAACACAATCTTGCATCACTTCTACATCAGATTCCCCCCACTGAGACTCTTCCACCTGCTGCAACAAGGAGGACAGCACTGTCATCTGAAACAAACAACCTCTAACACCTTCTACCCTGGAATCCAAGTGCAAGTCAGCCAACTCTCCCATTGCTTTCCAAGCATCAGCAGATTCCCGAACCACTTCCTGATGCGACTTACGGCTCAGGGCATCAGCCACAACATTTCCCGTACCATCAGTGTAAGAGATCTCAAAGTCACAGTCTTGGAGAAACTCGACCCTTCTCTGCTGCCGCAAGTTCAGGTCATGCTGGGAGAAGATATAATGCAGGCTCTTGTGATCTGAGAAGACTACAAATCACTCCCCAATAAGGTAATGTTGCCACAACTTCAGTGCGAACACTACTGCTGCAAGCTCTAGGTCATGGGTGGCATTGTTAAGCTCATGAGGGCGCAACTTCGTAGACCAATAACAAATCACTCCCTTCTTCTGCATCAGCACGCACCCCAGACCAAGGCCAAAAGAATCACAAAACACCTCATACAACAACCCCTCTTCTGGAAACCTGAGTACAGGATCACTGACCAACTTCTCCTTCAGATGTTCAAAAGCTTCCTGGCACTGTTCACTCCATAGGAAGGCCTGGTTCTTCCTCGTCAAAGCTTTCAATGGAGTAGAAACTCGAGAGACATCCGAAACGAACCTCCGATAGTAACCTGCTAACCTGAGGAAACTACGAACTTCTGCCACGCTCTTGGGTTCTGCCCAAGAAACAACTACCTCCACCTTCGACGGGTCCACTGACAGTCCATTCTGATACACCACAAGCCCAATGAAGTGTACTTCTTATGTCAATAACTTACACTTCGACAATTTCTCGTAAAGCTGGTGGTGTCGAAGGACTTCCAAGACTGTCCTGAGATGCTCAACGTGCTCCTCCTCTGATCTTGAGTAGATCAGGATGTCATCGATAAACACAATGACGAACCGGTCCAGAAACTCTCAGAAGACAAAGTTCATGAGTCCCATGAACACATCTGGTGCATTCGTAACTCCAGACGGCATCACTACAAAATAGAAGTTCCCATACCTGCACCTGAAAGCCGTCTTTGAGATGTCACTGTCCTTCACCCACGGCTGATGATATCTCGATCATAGATCAATCTTTAAAAGCCAACCTGCTCCCCTCAGCTGGTCGAAGAGATCATCTATCCATGGAAGGGGGTAGCGGTTCTTGACCGTTACATAGTTCAAACTTCGGTAGTCTATGCATAGCCTAAGACCACCATCTACCTTCTTCACGAACAAAACTAGAGCACCCCATGGCGACACGCTGGGTCGAACAAAACCCTTCTCCATCAGATCGTCAATCTGAATCCATAACTCCCGCAACTCCGAAGGTGCCATCCGATATGGGGCCATCGAAATCAGACGGGCACCAGGCTGTAAGTCTATCCCGAACTCAATGTCACGTCAGGGAGGTAGATTTAAAACCTCCTCAGGAAAAACATCGAGGAACTCCCCATCAACCTCTAGGACATCCATCATCTCTATATCATTTGGAACCACTAATAACCCCCTCAACAAGGAAAGGAGAGGCTCCACACGCCGTCTTCCCTCCTGATAGCTCCTCTCGCCAACAAAAGATATGCGCTGCCCATCCACGTCGGAGAACACGACTCTTCTCCGGAAGCAGTCGATAATGGAACCAACATAAAACAACCAGTCGATTCCTAGGATGAGATCGTATGGCTACATCTGTATCAGGAGAAGTTCCCCACTAGATCGATGTGGTCCCAACGTCATCCCACATTCCCGACAACCACAAGATACGCCGGTCTGGCCTCCAACTGGTGTACTCAATACCAGTGGTACGGAAAGTCTCTCTACGTCTAATCCTAAATCATGGGATATACTAGGTGCAACAAAGGAGTGCAAGGCTCTCGAATAGAACAAAGAAGAATCAAGAGTGCTGAAAAAACAAATCATACCTCACACCACCTATGGTCCGGCTGGAGCTGTCAACTCTGCTGCGTGAAACTGTCCATGCCCAGCTCCTCTGCCTCTATGATGTCGTCCTCCACCTTGACCATGCCCTGGTCAAGGTCCCTGAGGAGCACCCTGAGGTCGGCCTCCTCCCACAAAGTCTACCCTTGGAGGGGCATGGTTCTGCTGCTGCTGGATGGGCCTCACCTATAACTGGTGCTACTGAGGTGGGTGCTGAACCTGTCCACCTCCACCGTACTAAGCTCGGGTCGGTCACCGACTCTGAACGTGCCCAAACCTCCACAGGAAAAACTCCTCGGTCCCATGCTCGTGAAAAAGGTACGAGGACCCGAAGATCTGAACTGGAACTGTTGGGGCCTGCTCCCCACTGGCCTGAACCTGGAAGGTCCCGTCGTTGGTGCCCTGCTTCTTACTGCCTTCCCCTTCGACAAGCCTCGCTGGATCCCCTCTCAGGGTGCAACTCCCAGCGAGTGCATCCTCTCTACAACCTCTGCCTTCTTCTGTACTGCCATGTACGTCGGAAGGGTGAAGGGGGTAACAGCATACTGGATCGAATGACGAAGAGACTCCTCCAAACGTCTTGCTCGAGACTCCTCATCCGGAAAGTGATCCGGAGCAAAGCACATGAGTTATTTGAACTTGATCCCCAGCTCTCGTACCATCATACTCCCCTGCTGAAGGGGTAGTAACTCCTGTCACTTCTCCCCCTTGATCATGGAATAATGGAATTCCTCTCGGAATTTATTCTCAAAGTCAGCCCATGGAACCTATGCCTCTATCCTCTAACCTAGGTAGAGCATCCACCACTATCGCATCGTACCTCTCAGCTGACTGACTGCTAAGGGAACCCAGTACTCCCTCGAAGCATGGATCAAGGTAAAAGTGATCCCTAGCTCCCCAAGCCACCCCTCTGTCTCCGTATCCGATGTACTACCCTCGTACTTCTTGAGGGTTTGCCGCTAGAAAGAACGGAGAGTCTTCTTCCACTGGCTATCTTCCTCATCTCGGTCAATCCTCAACAGAACGACTGCCTGAATCTACTGGGCCTCGGCCATCTGAGCCACCTGGGGACGACGTCTAGGTGCCATAGTTTTATGGTAAACAAGGCTTGCCTAAGCCCAAGTAGTATGAAAAAACTCAAGGTTTCATTTTATCATTTTATTTCAATTTGTTTCCGAGAACACCCAAATCAAGTAAAACACAATCACGATGATTCATGTACCTTCCCTAGGGTCTTTACCCTGCAATCAATGTAGTCTCACTTGGTCGTTCGGTAGGCTTAGAGTCCTTACATCGGATCACGGGGGACCCTAAAATCTCATGTCCTAGCCTGTCTTCCCTAGCCTATGTCACGCACCAAGATTGACTAACACTGTTACCCTACCATCCCATGCAATCCTCACTGTGCCTAACTCTAGACTCCATCATATCTCTCAACCATAACCTATGATACCATTCTCTCATGTCCCCCTCCCACCAAAGATGCCTCTCCTAAGCTGGAAATGGAAAAAGGGAGATAAAGACCCCCGAGACGCTCCTCTAGTAGGCCCCGGGGTGGCGACTAGAACCAAGGGTATGAGATTTTCACAAATATGGGAGGAATTACCCTTTTTATTTTTTTACAGATCAGGAAATAGGACAAGTCAACCACAAAAAAAATAGGCAAGTGTATAGAAATAAACCCAAACCATTCTCAGATGCATGTTTAAACAATTTTATGACAAGGTACAAGTACAAGAAAGCTCAAAGTGGAATAAAAAATGAAAACAAGAAAACAATAATTGTAAAAACTCCAACTGTCTGACTAGTAGGGTCCCGCACGACCCTGGTAGTCCTCCTGGAAACCTGAAAGTAAACGTAGGGTGGGAATACAAGTATACTCAGTAGGGAAACCTAAAGCTCTCATGCACAAGTGAGGAGATATCCAAATGTCCCGTGAGAACAACAGAAGAAACCTAGCAAGGAATTCTATCCACCGAACCTCACCAGCCACACTCACCAAAACACAAGCACAATAGGTAGTATTATATAAGAAACAAGAGTATGGGGTACCCCGCACCATTTCCCTTTAGTTAGCTGCACTTCCTAATGACAAACGTCCTCACACTGCCACACTCTCCCCGCCCGCACACACCTGGGCCTCACAACCACGAATCCCGCCCGCACACACCTAGGCCTCACGACCACGCATCCTTCCCGTACACACCTGGGCCTCACAACCAGGCATCCCTCCCACACACACCTGGGCCTCACAACCATGCATCCCGCCAGCACACACCTGGGCCTCATCCCGAAGATTCTTGGGAAACAGTAGAACCTGCCCGAAGAGTCTTGGGCTAATACCACCCCAATCGAAACCTACCAGAAAAGTCTTAGGTGTAAGGTCGCCTCAAGCCATCGTAGCCTAGGGGAGAAGGAGCAGTAAGGAGCTCATAACTAAGGGAAAAACACCCTCTCCCATAAAATAGGAGTGTTCGGTACTAAGTGCTCAATATGGGTGGGGTGCGATAAAACACAAAAGATACAGATATATATATATACCTACCACATATCCCAACCTATGGCTTCTAAACAGAGAAACTGAGCACGTGCCTCGACACTGCTACTACAAAGCATGCATACAACAGACAAACCCCACCCCATTTATGTTTTCATGTTTCAGTAGAATTAGTTTATTTAGTTACTTAACTACAGGACAACTATCCGCAACCAACCACACCAATCATTCGTAAACATATCCCTGCCATCCACAAACATGTTAGGAAAAACATATACAGCACAACAAAGTCCCACTTATCAACCAACCAACCCCATTGATTATTATTAAACCCATTCCATTACCACGCCCCACCAATCATTAATTCTTCCACTTTTTAAGTTATTATCACAACCCATAGCTCGTTCACATTTAAACCCATCCCTGCAGCCCCGCTTCCAACCACCACAACGACAACTGCACCATACATCATTATCCCTTTAATACCATTTATCACAACCCTGCTTCCCATCACCATCATAACATTCACACAAACCCACAACCAAGCCAACTGCATCCCTGCTACTCACCCGATCCACAACAACCCACAAAACACCCCCATCACATGTCACGTATCAAAGACAACGCCCACATGTTCATTATTCCATTTTGTTTAACCGGGGTGATCACACAAGGGTTCCAGATTTTAAACAACCAACTTTACATGATTAACCAAATTACACATTTCACAGGGTTTCCACCCATAAGAAAATCCAGAAGGAGAGGGAAAAATTTAATTGCATATGAAAAGGCCCCCAACGACCGTGATTTTCAGTAGGTAGAAGCTCATTCAATTCACAACATAATATCATAGGATATAAAGTAACAGAAATCACAACATCCCATCCCTGTTATATAAGCCAGTTATTATCTTTATTGAATAGGTTAAAAAGTGTTTCACATAAACAAAAGGACACCCACCCTACATGATGCACAAATTAGGGAGACGAAGGTAAGATCCCTACCTCAAAAAGTTCTTGATCGCAAAGCTCCCCTGGATCAACCTTAGAAGACTTCCGTCGGCGCCCATCACCTCTGTCGTGTCCCAGCAAAACCTCCTCAGGTGGAAGTCGGAAAGGAAATACCGAAGGGAAGACAACGGACCCAGGCTCAGAAGTTCCACCTCGTCATTACGATCCCATGGTCATTGAGGGATCGTAAATCAGAGCTCAGATGAAGAAGTTATGGTAGGAAGAGCCTTCGAGTCTCTTGAGAGATCTCTGCTCAGAGGAGAGGGGAGGAGAGGTGTGAGTTTAAAGGAGGAGGGTACCCCTCCTTTTATAGGCATGAAAAGAAAAAGTACACGGCGTATACTCGGTTCTTTCACACGGTCTCCACGCGGCTTCCAACACGGCTCTGCGGCCGTTGACTGGTCAACACACTGTTTGAGGGTAACACATACGCAGGGAAGGACTACACGACGTGTAGTTTAGACACATGGCGTGTACTCATTTACTGCACACGGAAAGGACACGGCTCCAACACAACACACGACCGTTGACTGGTAACGCATACAAAGGGAAGGACTACACGACGTGTAGAACTGGAACACAACGTGCACCCATTTATTACACACAGTAAGGACACGGTCTGGAACACGGGGTATACCCGGGAAGGGGGTACATGGCGTGTACTCAAACTACACAGCGTGTAGTTTCAAAATTCTGGAAAGTGTGGAAAAGTCCATTTTACCCTCTAGAACACTTCTTGACCTTCTTTTTCACAAAGGAATGGCCCAGAGAGGTCCGGGCCATTACAATACCTATGTATAATGTTTATATAGAAAATTAAAAATTGTTCTATAGATGAGTAAATGTGAATTGAATTTTCATAGACACTAATGGAGATGAGATGATTTGTTTCTTATTATCCTCCCTCCAGATGCTAAATATTTCAAAATATAAATTCATCTTTTTATGGATGGAAGTCATCAAATATGTTATAATCCAATGGAGGATAGAGATACCCAATAATTCTTTGGCGTACATTAGATATCCAGTTTCGAAAATTGATTGATTATGGATAATTGAATGGAAAATAGTAATACAAGATATCATGGAATATGCCTTGTCCGGGGGAAAGATACCCTCTTCATAAGATGATGAGAATTAAATGAAAACTAATCCCAGAGTGTAAGTAATGATTTATCTTCTAACAATATCCCATTGAAAAAAAGAGTTATTAATGTTCAACATTAGGCACCACATTAGTGGATTCAAAAAAATTCACCCCTTGGAATGATTCTATGAACCTCAATACTAGATGATGTAACACATAGATACTAGAATTGTAGATACTGGGGAAGGAAAACCCCCATGAATTGTGTGATAAGAGAGGATTGGAGATATAAGACATTGTTTATAAGGTATACATCATTCAGTTTCAAATCTTGATTCCATATTACATTGCCTATTTCCCAAATAGCCCAATATATATCAGAATTGAAATTGACCGCTCACTATGGATTGAATTAAGTAACATATTTATCCACAATCCCACATTACAGAAAAACTTCATTAACTGATGTATGATATTCATGCAAACATAACCCTTAAGGGACACTGAGATAAATTTTTATGATTCACCATGGGAAAATAGGTGTTGGATGTAATTGGCATCTAGTATATAATGACAATAATATATGAATGTGAGTTGGAATCCTCTTCCATGGATACCCAAGTTAGTGAATATTTTGATATTCTGAATCATTTAAATAATGTTTTTATTTTTTAGCATAGCTATTTCTATTCAAATGTTTTTCCAATATTATTAGGATTCTAAATCGGGTGAACTAACTTACGATAATCAATTAAAATAAAGATGACTATTTTTGATGGGTTGAAGATACATCTATTTCTCTCATACAACAAATATATTCTATAAAAACGAACACAATATTGTTCTTTAAGGATGGCCTATAAAAAGGGGATGTGATAACATTCTTGTGTCAAGGTAATATCTGGAACTGGAAGCCCTTGACATAATAATGGAGTAACCACATAGTTATCAATCTTGATGTGATGTCACAACTACTAACTATGTACTAATAATTTGTAAGGTTATTGATAGTTGAAAAAACAAAACATTTGAATAAAGGAATTCCCATTAAATGTTTGATTCATCTATATATTCAAAGAGAAAATTTTTAGATCAGTTTACAAATTTTTTATGAGAATTACTTATTTATTGGATTTATCAATATTTAAATGTATATTAAATTTTTTTGGAATAATTGTTTGATTTATATACAATATTAATTAATGTAAATACAAGTCTGAGATAACTATAATCACATTGTTAATATTATGATTTCTTGGAAATAGGTGAAAATATATTGTTGATGATAAAATCAATATATAGTGGGGTTCATGATTGGATCACTAATTTTTAGTAATTTAAGAGGAAATAACTAAACCCAATAATATTTGTAAATTAAGATATAGTTGTGTTAGACTGAAAATGATTTTACCTATATCTAAGGTGATATCCAATTTAAACTCAAGTTTCATTAATTATTATACAACAATGTAGTTATTAGATTCTATAAAACTAGATATGTTCTATCATGTAGTGGATAACTAAGAAAAATTTATTATTATAGATATATTATTTTATTTAATATGGGGAATTATATTTTATGAGGGGGTTTAAACTATAATAAAAATTAATTCATAGATAATAATTTATATTTTTTTATTTTATGGGTGACATATAAAATAATAGTAAAAACCCTATATAATTTATACAATTTATCATATCTAATTATGGTAAACCTATGTGAACACCACAAAAAAGATGTCCCTATAGACTAGAATTGTTTTATTGGGGAACCATGTAAAATATACCCAAGAACATTAATATTTTATATCAATTTTATTTTATTTTTAATTATATAATTTGAACACCACCCTCTGGGGCTTCAGGCTAATGCATGTTTGGTGTGTGGTTTAGGGATTCCTAGACGAAATTTCTTAAAAATTAAGGATTTATTTTATTGTAATATATTAAATTCCAATATGTGTGAATAAGATATAAATAATGGTTTTTTAATTAAAAAAATTTTAAACTTGTATAAATTATCTATCCACTCTCATGGTTTCACAAGTATTTTGTTAATTTTGAAGTGATTCATAAACCATGTTTATATATTATACATATGACCAATCATATAATCTAGTTTTATGATATGACATTTAAAATAATAATATTATGGATGAGTTTTATTTTTCATGTATATATCAAATCCCAATTTTAAATACTCATAATGTAGAAAAAGTACAATTATAATGATCAACCCGTCTATAAATTTATATAAACTTGTATTCTTGATACACTAAGGAAAGGAATTTTCATATCATTGTAATCCAAAAATGGATTGTGATGTGACATACTTCATTTATTTAGGATCTTTAAAAACCATAAATTTTTTCTTTTTTTATTTATTGTTAATAAAAATCCATAGAAACGATCTTCCCAAAAAATAGTTTCACCAAAAGAACATAATAAATCTATTATAAAACATTATTTGTAGACCAAAAATTTTATTTAAATTTTTTAAATTAGAGTATATACTTATAACAAAAATCCATTTAATTTTAAAAATTTATATATTTAAATGTAGTAAATTCATAGTGGAAAAACATAATAACTTTTATGTACACTCCCATTATATCTAATGAAATTTTTAAATATGAAATCATTTATTTTTAGTTATTTTATCCTGTGAACTTACTTTATAAATCATTTGAGAATGATTATATTATTTTTTTGGTTGATTATTAGTTCAAATTGGATAACTCAGTCATATTTACCAAATAAAACTAATTCATCAATGAGTAAATAAATCATGAAAAAAAATTATATATTCTCTACAGGGTTAAAGAACAAAATTATATATAATGGTGAACAATTTTTTAATTCAAAAAATTAAGAGACTAATAGGTAAATAAATATATAATTATAAATCCAGTGTTATTTTCCACCCTATAATAAGTTTGGATATTATTGAATTAAACTAAAACAATATGTTTAATCTTAAAGAACATGACTTTTTTGAAACGTTAAGATTTTCTATTGAATCACGGTGAATAATTGTAGTCTTCCCTAAAAAATTTTAAAAAACATGTCGATATATCAACTAAACACATTTTTTGGAAAGTTATTTACATAAACATTGTATATTACGAATAATGTAAATTAAAAAAAAGATATTGAATTTTATTATAATAATTTAATGGAAAATACAATTCATCTAATTAATAACTAAAATAGATTCATAAATAATCAAACCTGGATGATTGAAGGTATAATAATAACACCAATAAAATTATCATGACTATTTAATCCTATGGATAAAAGTTCACAAAGGAGAAAAATATTTTTTTATTCAATGATAATCAAATATACATACTGAGAAATTAAAATCAAGGTGACACAAACTATTTATAATGAATAAAATATTTCCACTCATAGTTGAAAACTTTTCTGAGAAGAAAAAAACTATTCATAACAATTGGTCCACTACTAAAAGTAAACATAGATAGATCATAGTTATGTACTTTTTTCTCTATAAGATTGACCATTGATGATATGATTTTCTATATATTTAAATAGATTAAAAATAATTTTATTGTATGTTTACCAAATCATGATATAATGTTTTAAATATATATATTGTTTCATTTTAAATAAATTTATTGTATTATTTATTACCTTTTCCCCAATATTTTATATATATTCTCGTTTTTTGGGATAAATATATCACTATAAATTGTACTAATGTGTATAACCCCAACCCATTACATTGGGATATATTTTGGAGTTCCATAAGGGGTGTATTCTATTAGTTAAATTTATTAATTTCCAATGTATATTTTTGTATAATAATAAATTCTTTTTTTTCATGTTCACTTAATCTTTAATATTATATATTGTTGATGATATTTAATTTTAAAAGGTATAGAGAGAGTTATAATATAACACAAACAAAATATATGATATTTTATGGATGAAGAAGATAATTTTTAATTTGAAAACATTTTAGGAAAATATTTATGTAATTTATCAGGATAATAAATGATTTTTTTATATTTTAGTTTATATAATTTCTTTATTTAAACTACATTGTGCCGATTTTTTTTCATACAATAATAAACCTGGTTGATTTTTTCGATAGTAATAATAAATTGGTTTTTTAAACATTGTATTTATTACAAAAGTAATTATAGATTGATAAATACTTTATCAATGTGATGAACTAACCCCACTGAGACTCTCACGAATCCAATAGTAAGACCATGTCTAGCCCCTCTAAGAACCCATGAAAGATATAAAACGATATTACATATTCTTATATAAATATTCAATACATTAAAATGAAACATTCTTGAGGACTATATTTTTTCAGTTCCTTTTAAAACATGAAAACATAATATTCTAGATTGGTGCAAGATCTTGGACATCTCCCAGGAAGATCATCCCCTTAGTACTCATCACAAGAATACCATATTTATAAATATTTTTCATATCCTGGGAAAAGGAAAAATAATAATGTGTGATATCAAATGGTTAGTTAGGGTAAAAAGGAATATACTTAAGCATGATATAAGAATGAGGGTATGATAACAATATCATAACATTTGAATATCACACCATACATATCAATGATCTTAGACATGAATCATGCAATAAATATTTTCATATCAAAAGTCATGAATCATAAGGGAATCAATAAAATAATACATGGGAGGGTAAAATATAAATATGATATAGATTTTTATCATAAACATAAACTTATAACATTATGAACATGTATAAATAAAAACATGTTCACCCATTAATTTATGGAGGTGATTTCAGGCCCTCATATTAAAAAATACCCCTAAAACATGTCCATGAATATCATTTTGTACACGAAGTTAGGTTTGTAAATAATTTTATGCACATTTAAGATGGACTTTGTATCCAATTATTGACAATAAATAATGTATTTCATTACATATTAGTAGTTAATCTTCTCTCCCTAGACTGTATTAGTTTCCAAGGATCACTTACAAGGATATCTTATTCAAATCCAATCCCTCCCATTACAGTGTTAGTATTTAATCTTCACTCTCAAGACCATGTTAATGGAAAATGTACCTTAGTGAACCATGTTTACTTCCCAATACATCCATGTCTGTGTCATGAGATATTAATCAGTACCCAATGCATTGGATGGTGAAATAGGTCCCACAAATGAGATAATGAAATCATACATTTCTTTGACAAAATTTCATTAACATGAATCATATAATAACCCATTAAAGGAAACAATTATTATCAACATTTCATAATATCATAAACTTTGGAATAGATATGCCTTTCATAATAATTTCATCATATCATAAACAATGAAATGAAGTGCGTTTCAATATCATTATAACCCAGGGAAGAGAAAATTATTTAATTAAAAACTTGTAATCCTAATCATATACCACTCAAGAAAATAATAATAATGGTGTCCTTAGATCTTATCCACATTTATTCTTAATAATTAACTAAGTACATCATCTTATTTTGAAAATTATTTTGTAGGATCACTGGGTACATTACATAAAAATAATTAAATTTCCTTTAAATTAATTTTTTAATAAATAAAACATTTTGAAAACCACATTGATGAAATTATAATACAATAATTAGAAATCATATAAATCATTTATTGATTAAAATGCACTTTCTTCTTTGAAAAAATTATTTTTATATCACAAACGTTTTCAAAACATTTTTCATTGAAAATTTCCATGAAAATCTATAAAGGATGCTTTAAGAAAAAATATAAAACTATTTTATAAATATTAAAAAATTTAAAAAACTTTTCCATAAAAATGATTATAGTATATTATTCAAATATTGCAAAAAAAATTTATAATTTTTTTTTACTTTAATATATTTCCAATCAAGGAGAAAAATACTGTCATATTTTCTTAATAAATATTTATAATTATCATAAATAATGAAAAGTGTGAAAATAGTACCATTACATGAATATACCATGAGTAAACATTGTAAAATAAAATTCATGATAATTTTTTATAGTTATATCTTGATATTTAATCATTTTTTCCTTGATAAAAAATAATACCAATAAATTATGAGATTGTAAAATAAAACATTTACTACAACGGTAAATATTAATCATCATCCCAATAAAAGAATAACATAATATGAAATTTAATATTTCATAAGGAAGAAAAAATTCATCATATTAAAATTTAATGGGTTTTATATACACCTAATGGAATAATATATCTTCATAACAGAATTTATGTCCTAAAAAAGAATAATTGAGAAAAAAAATCTCTTACCAATTTGGTAAATTTTGAATTGTAAACCTAATGAAAGAGAGGTTATAAGATGGATATATAAATAAGAATATTTATTTAGAATAATAATAATGTATATTCATGGTAATTACATAAACCACATAAAAAAAAGAGGTGGCGAACAATACATGTCCATCATGGAAATAAAATGTGGGATAGAAAATCCTTACTACATGAGTAAAATTTTAGTCATGTTATCTATTGAAGAATTTAATTAATTGAAACTATTAATTTCAAATAATTTAATTCTTGATATACATTTTAATAGTGATTTATATACAAAAAAATGAGTGGGGAATATGTAATATGTCCCGCAGAAATAAAAGTGAGGCTAGAAATCCCCTTACCTTAAGTCTTGACTTTCAACAAACACATACAAAACCCATGTATAATTAATATTATTTTATTGTAAATACGACATATAAATATATTTATTCAAATAATACCATATATTATTTTATTATGACATTATATTACCCATTTATTAAAAATTCTACATTCTATTTACCATTTGGGTAATAACCGTTATATTTTTGCATATATGTTTTGACTTGTTATTTTATCTTTGCTAACATTAATCATTATTTCATAATATCAGGATATTTAATAATGATATAAAATATACATATATATATATATATTCAATATATATTTATTTATAATATTCTATAAAAGACAATATTAAAAAATGAAACTCACTGTTTATGGAGACAGTATGTCGTATGTAAGCAAGAATGTTGTTTCCATTTTTCTAGTATATAAGGACTGAAAAGTATCTAATATATATATATATATATATATATCATTAAATTATAATTTATCTTCATATGTAAAAAATATTTCTTTTAAAACAATCCTTGACACATTCCATGTAAAGCATGAACAAATCACAACACTTTGAAGGGTGGTAGCCCTCCATACACAGGAACAACATTATTTTATTCCAAATTTTTTTTAATAAAATTAATTTGTGTGTTATATGATAATTAAATAACCATAAAGGAATCATAAAATGATATATTTCATATATAAAAAATAAATCCATCATTATTCTAATCCTTGATTGGTGGTAATGGAAGAACGAATGACATATGTTCATGAGGTGGTTGTCTGTTCTACGGATGGATGATGATTGTCTATCACATTTGTTTAAAGTATTTGAATTTTGAGTTTTTAACATTAAAAAAGAAACATATCAGTATATTTAATATATTTTTGTAATTATATTGATATTATATATAATGAAAATGATGCCGTTTATAGAAAAAATAAAATAGAATATTTTATTAGTGAACATTACCTATTATTTTGGTATATCCTTTTGGTTTGAAGCAAATGATTTTTTGGTTTGCTTTATTCTAAAAAAATATTCAAATATTAGGGGATTGATTTTGTTAGGTGATTTGGGCATCTCTTTGATTATACAAAATGGATTATATATGTGAATATAGTGGGAGAGGTGGTTTCCTTTTATAAGGGTGTTGAGTGGAATACTTGTAAATACAAAAAATGTAAAAACTATTGTGAGGTTTAACATACATTATGTTCATAAAATATTGAAATTAATTCAATAAAATAGGTTGAATATTCTATATATTTTCATTCAATGATTTTCTAATTGATTTAATTTCATTTTCGTCCTTCATATTAAATTTTTTCCCCTTGCTAAACATATCTTTCTATTAGTCATTGTAAGTAGGTTTAACTATCTTCAATAACAATTTTAGTGAAAAATTAATTTACCCATATTATAAAATATAAACTATGTTGATTAAAAATATGTAAGAAATTTTTACAAATTTCAATAACAATATTAGCATAAATTTGTTTGAAATCAATCTTTTAGATTGGACATGACTATTAGTATTTTAAGCAAAAATAGAATAAATGTTTAGATAGTATTTATTTTAAATTTAAAACTGAAATGTACTCAAACGACTTAAATTTTATTAATATTTGAATATTTTATGTTGATATATTTTTCAAACAAATATTAATATAAATTATCTATATTAATAAAATCAATGGAAAAATCAATTTTTATATAAAATTCAGTATTTTTCACTATTCATGAAAAAATGAAACTTCTCTTAAAATTACGAAACAATATCCCTTAGATAAATTTTAAATCACAGATAAAAATTAGTTTTATTTTTTTCAATAAAATTTATAAATGTGTGAAAATTTAGTTTTAAACTCATTGCAACTTTAAATTGCAGTAAGGATTCATTTTAGAAAAATACATCGTTTATGCATAAACTTGTTTTTTATAATATAATATATAGATAAAAAATAAGATAAACGTTAAATATATGTTTTAATTTATAATATATATATATATTTCATTTAAATAATTCATTAAAATATCTTTTTTTAAATTTATTATCAATATTATTTTTTCTAAATAGTAAAATAGTTTTTCAGAAAAGGAATTCCTTCATTTTAAAATAGTTCATTATTTCAGATATAATTAATAAGTAACCAAATATTTAAATTTAGATATATTGAAAACCCATATTTCCACAGGATAATAAATAATATTCATAAGATCCATTGAAATTACTAGGTGATAACTATAATTATATTTTAATAATTTTGTTAATAGTATATTATTGTTTGGTAATGCTATGTCTTATGTCTAATGCAAGCGATCTAAGGAACATACTATTATGTCTAACGAATGGAAACCTTAGGGGTTTATGTAGAAAAATAATCACGTGGTGTTGATTGAAGCAAAATATAAAAAATATTTATAATTTATTTGAAAAAATATATTTCATTGAAACATAGGGTGTTACATTATACCTCCCTTATAATTAATTTCTCCAATGAAATTTGTCTCGGTCATCAATGATTTAAGATTTAAAATTTTCTTTTAATCATAACTCATAACATATAAATAAATAATATAACATAAATTATTAAATAAAATTGGGAAATATAACGGTTACATATTGTGACATATAACAAGGTTTCCACTTTGGAGAACATAGGTGGGCAGTTAAGATATAGACCTGGGAAACCCCATATAAAATTTGAGAGAGATAGAGATCATTGGTCATAAATAAGTGGTTGATATAGAGGATGTTAAAAATCTAAAAACAATAAAAATAGTTCTTAATGTAGTCGTTGATATCATCAAAAAATATTATAGTACGACAGTATTTTATGTGAATATCTGTTTCATAAAATTAAGTAATTTTCATGAGGATATATAGTTAGATTATTTGATTACATTTTCGAAGAAATATTTCATCTATATGTTGATCATTAATCAAATATCACTTTATATATTGCTGCAATAAATATATGTGAATCTATTTTTCTCAAGTACTATTTTGTCATAATATCCATAAATATAATGATTATTCATTCCCTATATAAATAGTTATATTCATCACAAAATGGATTGTATAGGTCATCTAATATTCATAAATACTCATCTAGAGAGATAATACATTAACCACTAAAACATCATCCAATGTTTCACATACACCATATGTCATGTCATTAACCTTGTTACCCATGAAAAATTATAAAAATAGAAAAACATTAGAAGGAATGTCAAAAACATTCTCACAATTAGTTTAATAATGGTGCCCTATATATCATAAGTTATCTCTTGGTTGTTACATACTAAACACATTAATATATTCATCTTGTAATTTCATGAATCATGGTTGTAACAGAATCACCATAATTACGTATTGAAAAGATTAATTCTTCATACTTCTAAATATTAAATATATTCTTGAAATGAATTTTTTTTGTAATCTCCATCCATGATATTATAAACCAATATGTTTACAAATCATTATTATATTACAAAATATAAATTTACCATCTAATTTAAATAATTCTTATCCATCTTCTCTTAATCCAAACTGAACACCATTTTTACAACATTTAGAACATATTATGTGTTCTATTTTCTTAATAATTTGTTTTGTATAACCCTTCCATTAAATTAACTTATGAGGACCAAAATTTGATTTAAATAACCTTTTAGACCCTTAACAAAAAAAACATATAATGAATAATCCTTAAATATTTCATAAATTAGACAAAAAAATTGGACTTCTAATACATCAATACTTCAGTTGTCCTACGTCCTTCTCAAATAATTATCTAATATTTCTTGTGTTATTATTTATCACCTTTTTCCTTTCATATTCCGATTTTCCACTTAATTATTAAAATATAACCATTACTCATATCTACATTCATATTCCCCTCATAAGCTTTCCGTTTAGGATTTAATTTTACATAATGACCATACATTATATATATAATGAATTTAACCATTGATAATAACTTAGGGAGACTAATTTTCACAAACATTGTGTTAACTGATCATTTTGTTTTCCTTTTGTAGATAAATACTTTTTGTCAATTTTTCCATAGTAAAAAATTCTTCATAATCCTATAAGAAATTCACCTGGGTGTTTCTCCCAACATTGTTGACACATATGGAGATGAATATTCATTCATTTATCATCTCAACTACTCAAATACTCATAAAACTCTTTTCATATATTCTTTGTTGATACTAGAAGTTTTATTAAGGTAAACAATTTTAATAATGTCATTTAAAAACTGATTTGGAATAATCACAATGTCCTTCACTCTAGTTATCATACCACTTGAGAACTCCTCCTAAAATTGTTATTTACAATACATGTTGACAAAGTACATTCTAATTCTATGTACTGATTAAACCAAGAAAGAAAGTGTGAGTAATACTTATCATAGAAAAAAACTACACAATCAGGAAAAATCAATTATAAGATGTATAAATCATGATAATATATTATTAATATATAACACCCTTGGTCAATACATGGTTATTTGGGGTCATATTCTATTTAAATCCCCTTCGATGGTTCATAAAGAGTTTGGGAATTTCCAAATCGTATCTACAGGGAGTGTCGAATTTGGTGCACAATTAGGAACATTATCATGCCCCAGTTCTCGATCTAGTCCATATCAATATAGTATTTTTGGGGTTATAAAGAAAGATATATCTATTTTAAAACCACATGCTCTTATCGAATCCTGAAATGGATGTATATATATGAAACCTGCGACTTGATCCTTTATTAATATTCCAAGACATTTTCTTATTCTTTATATCATCCTTAAATTTATCCTTCAATTTATCCCTATAAATATAATTATATACAACACTATGGGGATGAATAATGTTTTCTCAACATTGTTTCCCAAGGAAGACTAAACCATTACTTTGATACAAACTACAGTGATCCAGGATTAACCTACAAGGATTTTTCAACTTTTTGGATGAATATTCAATACGTTACAAAAACACATTTCAATATACTATAATTGATCAGTACCGTTGGAATAATGGAAAAAATATTCTAACCGGATGAAAGATCCTCAACATATTCTATAATTATTATCCACATTATCACTCTTCAAAATAATAAAATAGTAAAGAAATTTCTCCATAACCTGAAGAAATGAATCATGAGAAATGGTGAGCTAATATTTTTTATAGGGGTAAATAAGGATTATATGTATTTATGAAATAATCATGAGGGTATGAGAGTTGTAGTATAACATATTATGATCAATACCTTCAAGTTATGTATTGTATAAAAGATTCGCGGAAAAAAGACAATAAAATTATAATACAAAAATAAAAAGGGAATAAATGGAATAATCAATGATATAATAACATTAGAATAAGAAATAGATTTATGGAATGCACATTAACGTATATCCTTATGAATATATATAAATAGGAACAAGTTCACCAATTATGATAAAGACATGAAACAATGCCCTTTCATAAACTCAAGGACATGAAAAGAGGTCCACACACAACAATTTGAATGTGAAATTGGGATTATATATAACCATATAGACATTTAATAAGGTCCATGAATCACATTATATATTTGAAATAATGACTATGGGTATCATCTTAGTAGTAATGTTTCACTCCAAATATAATCTTAGTCTAAATGTTTCACTGCCCAAAAAATCATAGTATTCAGGTTTAACTGACAAGACCATCTTAGCATGAATTGACCATTATCGAACCATGGTCATATCTCATTCTTTCCATATATATATCTCAAGGGATAAAAAGCTATTCCAAATACATTCAAGGATGATATTGGTTCTACATGTCAAATAATTAAATCATAAATTTGTGTTCCATAAGGTCATTATCACTCATCATATTATTACCCCTGAAATGAAAAATGTTTGATAAAACTTCATAATATCATAACCCTTGGAAAATAGATAGGTTTCATAATCATTTCATTATAGCATTACTCATGAATAGAAGTGGTTTTCATCTTGGAAAAACCCACGTAAGAGAAATGGGTTTCATAAATAACATTTCAACTTAAATAAATGTCACTCAATAAAATAATAGGAATGGTGTCCTTGGATATTTCTCCTAGTAAAGAATAAAAAATTTCAATCTTTGTCATCTTATATAAAGAAGTATTTTAAAAAATTACTTGGAGTTTTTATTAAGGACAATACCATTTCATTGAAAACAATTTTTTAATAACTAAAACATTTTTAAAATACCTTTCTTCAAAAAACACATTAAAAAATTTGTAAATATTTATTTTAAAATCATTTGAAACATTTCTTAAAGAAAATATATTTTCCACTTTTTACACATTCTTTTTAAATAATAATAATATTTGATTTTTTTATTTAAAAATAACCTTTAAAACTTATAAATGAAGATTTGAAAACAATTTTAACACTTTAAATGCATGAAATTTCTTAAAAATAATTTTCCTTGAAAATAATAAAAAAATATCGATTCATAACATTATTTTAAAACATGTTTTTGAAAAAAATGCACTCCAACCATGAAGGTAAATCAGGATGCGTTTTCATAATAAATGTTATAAATTTGGTAATAAGTAAAGAGTGGAAAAATGGTACCCTTACATAAAGATTTCAGGAATAACCTGAGGTAAATATAACTAATGAGAATTATTGATTGTTATATCTTGATATTTCAACATTAGAGACTTTAACAAAAAAATAATCTCAAAAAGTGTGCGATTTTAATATAAAACTCTAACCACTTTAGTAACCTTAAATCCTAATCCACATAATAGAATAAAATAAAATAAACATGTAAACATTATAATGATGAAAAAATTCATGATATTATATTCCAAAAGGGTCATTATATATACTATGTTAAATAATATAGGTTTCTAACATAACATACATCTAAAAAAAGTCAAATTATGACAAAATATCTCACTCATTTGGTAACATCAGAACCGGGAACCCATAGAAAGATAGATCCTAAAATGGATATGTAAATAAAAAATAATATATATATATATAAATCATTATTTTATCTAATGGGTAGTATAAAAACTTCATAAAATAATGAGGTGCTAAATATGACATGTATCTCATAGAACTAAAAAGTGATACATAAAACACTTACTACACAGGTAACATTTTAATCATGAGATTTATAGAATAATAGAATTGAATGAAACACTTAATATAATTAAATAAATAAAATTTTGGATATAACTTGTCATCTAATGGTATATAATAAATAGAATATAAACTAGTTTTTTATATGTAATGATTCTTATATAAATAAATGTTAGTCTTGAAGTCTCCTTAACTAATGCATTGAATTTATATGAACACGTTAAAAAAATTATAATAAATAAAATTTTATTGTGCATCTAACAAACAATCATAAATATAAATATTAATATATGATATTTTACTATGACTTTATATTTCTCTTTTATTAATAATTATATATAAATGTTATGTTTTAGGTAAGAACCGCTCAATTTTTCATATATGTTCTACATTGTTATTTTTGGTCATATTAATTTACAAATGATTTAATAATTTGAATAAAAAAATTTAATAAATAAAATAAATAAATATTATATATGTATTTATAATAATCTATGATATATATAATTAGGAAATGGAAGACATTTTTCATTTATGTGGTAAGTTGTACAGACACATGATCATTGTTTCCATTTTCTGATCGTATTGAAATAAAATTAGTAGTTGATATGTATATATTATTTCTAGTTGAATTATAATTTCATATATGAAAATATTTTTATTAAACTAATATTTAATAAATTCCATGTAAATCATGATATAATAATATCACATCACAAGGCGGTAGTAGGTCGTACACACCAATGCCATTATCATATTCCAAATAAATGGAATACAGGAAGATGTCTATTATTTAATAATTCTGGAACCATAAATACATCATAAAAATAATATATATCATATATAGACCTATAAATCCATAACTATTAACAGCCATGAAAAACTTTAATGGAATAATGAATGACAGATGTTTGGGTGGCAGTAGTCCGCCACACAAACAAATGATGATCTTGTAGCCAATTTGATGGATGTATGTGAATTTATTGGTCTTAAGCCATATATAAAAACCAATTACTATATCTAATTTAATGAGGATTTTATATAATCATCATATAAAAATAAAATAATAATGTTTCAGTAAGAAATAATACAAAAATGATTATTGAGGAATGTTAAATTTTCTTCTGTTATCTCCTTTGGTTTGCACTAAAGGACTTCCGTGGAAGTATTTCTTCCAAAATTAAGGCTTTAATGATTAGGGGGATTAATTTTGGATGTTATTTTATTTGGATGATAAATATTGGTTTATATGTGTTAATAGATGTGGGGTGTTAGTGTCCTTTTATAAGTGAGGTGAGTGGAAAACATGTAAATAAGCAAATAGTAAACACTATTAGGAGGCCTTCCTTACATCACATGCATGAAATAATAAATCATGACTTATAAAATAAGTTACATGTTCTAAATAAAGGCTTTTAATGAGTTTTTGAAATGTTTCTAGGTAATTTTGACCCATAAATTAAATGTTTATCCCTTTGTAAATTTTTTTTCTTAATTACTGTAAGTTATTGTAACTTTTTCACTATTACTTTTTGGAATAAATTAGTTGACCAAATTATAAATTATAAATTTTTAAAATGGAAAATATTTAATCGATTTTATAAAATTCCATTCCCAATTTGGCATAAATTAATTTAAAATTATTCCCAGAGACAATATGAGATAACCAGTTTTTGAATCAAACGGTTCCAAAGATTACAATGCTTTTATATTATTTTTCAATATATACATTACTATAAGAAAATTAATTCGATTAATAGATGTATAATTTATCTAAATATACTCTAAACCTAATTAAGTTTATATTATATATATTAATATATAAATTCAACAAAAAAGAAGTTTTCATTTAAAATTCTGAATTTTCAACTATTCATAAAATATAAAACATCTCATAAAAATACCAAAACATCACCCTAATTTAATTTTGAAATTATTATAAATAAAAAAATTTAATTTTATAAAAAATATTTTATTAATGATTAAAATTATTGTTTTAAAATATTTTCACTATTAAAATGTCATAACATTGTATTTTATAAAATTACATCTTCTTATGCCTAAATTTGAATTATTCTTATCTCTTGTATAGAAAATAGTAACATAAAAGATAGATATATTATTGAGTGTATAATGTATATATTTCACTAAAATAATTCATTAGAAGATATTTTTTAATTTATTGTTTCAAACATGACTGTACTTTGAAAAATATATTCTCATAAAATAAATATATATATTTTGAAATAGTCAATTAATTAGTAACTATAGAATTAATTTTTTATATTTGTGTAAACCATATTCTAATAATTTATATGTCCTTATTGATAAATAATACTCCAATGGGTAGGTTATTAATATAATAATATTTAATAATAATGTTAATTGTATATTTTAGTTTGGTAAAACCCAGTCTTGCATGAATTGCACGATATCAAAGGAACATGGTAATATGTGTAACACAAGTCAAACATAGTGTTATGTGTATCACAAGATTAAATATATGTATTGTGTAGACCATGCGAAAAAATTATTAATTTATTAAAAAATATTCATTCATTAAAACTCATGGTGTTACGACCCCCCCCCCCAAATCCCACATCCAAAAGGAAAGTGTTGACAACCAGTTCTGAGAGTGTAAAACTCGACAATCAGAGGAAATATTTGTTCTAAATAAAAAAACCTACCAATAATTAATGAATACATTTTAATATATATATATATATATATAACATGAATGTAAAATCCTTACATCAAAACAACCTATAGAGTTGTGACACTCAAAGAATAAAAGTATAAATAAAAAATGAAACTCAAATCCTCCAAAATCATCCTAAAACAAATATATCAATGAAAACACATGCACTGTGATTCTCCTTCAAATTTGAAAAAAAATATACATAGAATATGGGTGGTAGTAAATATAGTCCATAGGTTCCTCCCTTGAAACTACACTCATTAATGTACATGGATAATGTAAATGAATATGTGATAAGATGATATACAATATATTAATCTCCAATAAGATTCCAAATGTCTATTGATATGTAACCAATTGAAATCTCACCAGATGAATTTATAATATTTAAATATAAAATGCATAATGGGAAATTTCATCAATTTAAAAGAATAGTCTTTACATACTTACATTAACCAGCTATCTCACAATATCTCTAAGATTCAAAATTATTTTTCCAAAGCCCAAATCCAATCATGGGTGACATGTGGACAAAATAAACTATATTTTCATACAGTAATTCAAATTTTTCAGTGCATGTCGGTCACACCATTTCTCTAATATTTTGTGGTGATAAGTTTGTAGAAGATGTCGGGGAATTATTGCTCAAATAACATGATCCTAAAAATATAATCAAACTTCACATCCTAATTGCTCCACATTACTTTAATATCCATGAATCCTTATCAAGAAGCATTGGAAGTTGTAACTACATTTAATTTTGACTATTTATAATCACATGGTTTTTATGAATACATTAAATTTATCTTGAAGCTTAATTACAAATTACAAAGAAGACCCATTGAAAATTACACACAATTAAAAAGACCAATACTTCAAGAAAAACTAACTCTGTCATATATTAGCATCGAAACCAATATCCATTTTAACATTAATATATTCAACATGAAAATACCATATTCACATTCTTATAATTTATGTGAATTATTTAATAAAATTCTTTATACATTGTCATTTATTCTGGATTTTGGGAAATTATCCATAATTTTATCATCATATGTAAATATATCCAACATTTAAATACCCAAAATCTGTAAAAATTAATGAAAAATAATGTAGAAGTAATTTTAATAATATTTTATCCTTTTATATTGTTTCTTAATATTCACATCCACTATGAAAATTTATCATACTCAGGTCAAACATGTCAGAAATCTAGATGAAAATACTAACAAACATAACCTCTATGAATATTGTTTCATGATGCATTTTATAATGGCTAAAAATAATTTAAATTAAACACATACCTCAATGAATTCCATAGATCATAAGTTATAATCTCTAATATTATGTAAGGTCCCTTGAGAAAACATTACATGCTCTATGAGAAAATTCGTAATTAAATAATTAGTTCCTTGAAATATAATTTCTATTAATATAAAAATACAATATCATAGAACACAATAATGAATTATTCAAACAATTTCATGAATACCATTAATATCCAAAAAATTCTAGAAGAATGTGTATCTTAATAAAGGTTTGAAGAAGAGAAATTACAATGTACATTTAAAATAATTCAATATAAACCATGAAAAAAACAAAATTATATTGAATTCACAAATTATATATAATTATTAGTTATGATTGTTTCAATTTCATAATATTTTTCATGACCCCCTCAGTTAACACACACCCTTGGCCTATAAAAATGTGAAAAGGTAAGTCCTGAGTCATGTCACATATCGTCCCAAGATTGGTCAATACCATTAAAGATGGAAAATAATAAAAAGGTACGCATTTTCCTCTATATTAATAAAATGGCCTAGTTGTAAGATAAAAACCCACCAAAAAACTAGATCATAGAACTAAAAATGTAAAAACCCATCCTATTATGTGAATGTCACATGATAATTTATAAAACTGTTCAAAATAAAAATAAAAAAATGAAAAAAAAATTAGGAAGAAACTCCAAAACAACTCAAACCACTAAGATAGTAGTATCTATATGGGACTCTAGAGCAATTAAAGAAACCTATAAAATTGTTTATATATCTGTATGTTGAGAACAATTTGTATGCATTGTGGGATCATACCCAATATCTCTTCAGAAAATCTGAGAATTGCATACTAATGAACTAATGAACAATCCACAAAACTAAGAAGCATCAAAATAGTCCATCTAACCATCCAAAACCCAATAAGTAATACTCAAGAAATAATGAATCTAATTTATTGATGTAATATCAAAATAAATATATAATAAAGTTCCCCACAAAAACTTCCGAAATATTTTTCTTATCTTACTCTCCAATGTAAGTAGTAATGTTCTCTTATACCATCTATACATATGAGTCATCTTGTTTTATGGTGGTTTGATGTGGATCAGGTCATAGCCAATCCTACCCCATCCTCGTAAAGGGCCTAAGACCATATGCTATCTTTATTCAATGTCGTTATGTCATTCATAGTTATCATATCATTATTCATTCCACCTCATATCTAATAAAAAATTCATAAGTAGTGAAATAAGTAATTGTGTACATGATGGAAAACAAAATTCTCTCCCCTCTGGCCACACATGACCCCAAAAATATGTCTCATCGTCTCATCACATGGAAACATCACTAGCTGCACAGCCCTTGGTTGTAACTCACCACCCACTAAGAACTACAAAAATATACCACTACCAAGTTGATAATAGTGAAGAGGGAGTAATAATACATCAATTCCATCACCATAATATATATTTGGTAAAATACTGATAAAAAAATTTGTTGATAGTATATAGTAGTGGACAAGGTTGGGGTGTACATGGAAATCACAATGATAGTACAACACATGAAAACACACACATATATTTCTGCACAAAATCCAATCTTAAATGGTTCAAATCATAATTTCATCATCAAAAACCACTAATAATATTATTGTTGTTAACACATACTTTAACCATGATGTACATCCCACTACAAGAAATCAGGAACAACCCATAGTTTCTTTCATTCATTTACAGATTCACCCATTTTTTTTAATATTTTATTTCATACTAGCTTTCATATATTAATAAATTTAATACTACATTACAAGGAGAACCACTTTTTTCAACACCTATATCAATTTTGATTTAATTTCAACCCTTTAGTTCAATTCATGAATTTAATTACAACAAGTTAATTTCTAATCAATGCATAATTAATTTCGATCCAGGACATTAAAATTTTAATTATCAAAAAATTTATATTCAATTTATATAAAGAATATACATTAAATACACAATTGAAAAATATAAAAACCTCAAAAAAGTATATATCACTTATCTTGCAAACTTTTCCAAAAAATGATAACATATCCTTTAAAAAACATACATCAGCCACTAGGCTTCCATCGTCCAACACATCCCTTATCGGAAAAAATCACTTACATCACAATAGAAACCCCAAGATGTCTAAACAATAGTAAACATACGGGTAATAGAAAATTTTAAATTTCTAGTAAAAAAATATACAAAAAATCATTTAAATAATGGTTTTATCGTATTTCATTATCTCTAATAGAGTTATTTTTTAAAGGAACATTTTCTAAATGTCTATCATTGAGTAGAGGGGGTGAATCAGTGATGGGGCATTTTAATCCAATAGAAAATTGTTATCCCATTACCTTTTTTACATGTTTGGATATTTATTCTCTTATTATATTTTTCCTATCATGTGAAATGATATGAAATTAATAAAAATAAGACACTATGTTTCTATATGGTTCACTACTCAGTAAGAGAACCTTTTCATCAACATGGTATGGAAATAATCCTACCAAAAAACCACTATAAAACAAAACTTTCAACATGACTATAACAATAAGTTCACAACCATTCCCTAGTAATTCTTTATAGGAAGATGACATTACATGTTTTATATATATTGGATGGATCTTTATACTACTTATTAAGTTAGTCTCCATATTTTTGTTAAGGTTAATTATAACACTAATAATGTTTTCCAACTACTGTGAAGACTAATGGATGTCACAGTTATTCTTTTATCTTTCACTAACTTGTTAATTTCATGCTTACATGAAAAATAACTAGAAAGAAACACTTCTTCATTTTCACAATTGAAAAAAATTGAACATGTTATACTTCTGTATTCAGTCACAATAGAATGAATATAGTTTAGACTGATAATCATAGAATTATTCATTGACAAAAATAGTGATTGAATGAAATAAATTAGGTGAAATACTTTCCTTCTATTATTCTCTTTTTTTGGTGAATGACTTACTATTCTAAAACTTCTTATTCCTTTAGAAACAATCATAGACTTCTTTTCCGTTATTGAAATAATGAAACTCAACTCAGCATGGAATCATCAGTATTGAAATTAAACTAAATAATAATCAATTTATAGATTTTAAACATTATTCTTCTTGTCTCTCTTACTTTCACACTAGTGAAACTGCATGAAATTACTTCTACTTGATAGAAAATTATTTGTCACATGTAAAGAATATTATCATTAATATTTTGTATTATTATGAGAAATGAATTTTGGGGTCCTAAATTATTGTTCATGTGTATGATGATCACAAGTATCTACTCTTTTATTATGAATTATCATAGATATTTGTTTCCTTAAAAAAACTCCCATATTTTTACTTTTTTACCTTTTTTTTGTTTTTCTACCTCCTTCACTCAATGACCCCTGTATCCACTTTATTTTTACCACCCCATCCTTCAAACTAAATCTATCCATTAAAGAACAATGTTTTGAGTTATAGAATTGTGTTTTTAAAAAATGTGTATGCAAGCACTAATAATCATAAGGAAAACTGAATAGGGATTTCATTTATTATTCCTCCTTGGGAAATAATTATTCAGTTTTTCATTTGGTTGTTTTCGTTTTTGGATGCACTATGTATTTATGTGATAGAAGAATTATGCAAGTGTACTTCGTTCTTCACAAAATAAGATAGATTCACATAACATTTTTTTGATAATATATCTATGTGTGTATAACATAGGTCAAACCTCATATGGATCTATCTGTATTTGAGAAACAAAACAAGATAATTAAACATTGGTTACACCTTATTAGAATATTTTCCTTCCTTACATAAGATGGATGATATGAAGTTATTCTCTCTTTAGGAAACTGAATTGTTCATGAATATTCCTCTCAAAAAAGATAAGTGCATGAATCCCTTTCTTTGTGAAGCCTTAATGGGCCAGGGATCTCATTGATTTGGCATTTGAGTAAAGGATAGAGATTATCTATTATATATCAAAAATGAGAGCTCTAAAAATAAGTGAAAATAACTAGCTCGATACATCTATGAATCATGGTATTTATTACAAGGTTTCACCACCTATCATTCATTCAGGAATAGATTCAATTACCTATTTTTATTCCATGTAAATCAACTTCTTAAATGGATAAATATCTTCAATTTGAATTATTCAAATGGTGGGTTAAGTGATGCAGAATATCAAGGCATATTTCCTTCATGGACATAGATTCTCCTCTTTATGAGTATCAAATACACACAATCACGACCTCAAGCTACTTTCAAAACCTCAATCTCAACCATGCATATTGTTTAAGATAGAAATAATGATTTAGATTCACAATTTATAAGAGGGGGTGAATTTGAAGTTTAAAAACATTCATATTTAACTTTAAAAAACTATGTTTAACAAAGCTAAACAAGGTAAATTCACAAGACCTCTTTTAGTTCTACAAAAATTCTAGGATACGGACAAATGGTTCGGGAAATGAATCTTAAATACTGTATACTTGGAAATGATTATAACAAAAAGCATATATAATCTTACTTATCATATTATAAAAAAGTAAAAGAAATTATAAGAAGATTATACTTTCTTCCATTATCAAAATATAGCAGATATAAACATGAAACAAAACAAGTAACAAGTATGAATTCTTTTAACCCAAAGAGAAGGGTTTCAAACAACATTGAATAAACGTCCCTTTATTTATACTATCAAGAATGTATGTCTTTCCCACACCAGGGTAAACCCTCGATAGAAATATAGGAATCTATCTTGTTATCTACACAATACCTTGATATTTTATATAGTTGACACCTCTGTCTTACTATCCCCAAAAGTCCTATAATAGTAAGGTAGTCAGATCCTCTGTCTTTCTATCACTAGAAGTATTCAATTAATCATAGCGAAAATTGAAGTCATACGAAGCAATCTGGACAAGATATTCAGTATGTATAAGGCATGAGAGTCTCCCTCTCTAGAAATTACTTCCGCAGCATGCAATCTCTAGAGTGATCAACAAATTTTTGGCTCATTCAAATGAGATCCTATTTATGTGAACTTCTCCAATGGTCGGATCCCTCCTCCAACAGTCATATATTATCTTGAAGCATAGAGGGACCTATACATGTTCTAATCAAACAAAATTATTTTAAAAACAAATTTTATGACATCGTTTCATAATCCATGTAAAGAAAATTGTGTTGTTTACACATGGTTTTTTTTCGGAGTCTATGAAAAATAATTTTTAGAATCTAACCTAATAAAATTTTGGAGGTTATAAATAATGGATATTCAGATTTTTTTTTCCTAGGAATTATGACCCAGAATTCATTAGATTTTAGAGTCTTAATTCCAATAAATTAAGAATATGAATTTCGAGGAATTATGAGTTTAAATTATAAGGAATTCAGAGCCAGAATTATGAGCAATTAGGTTTCTAAATTATGAGGAATTTTGAGATTGAATTCAGAGGAATTATGAGTCTAAATTCAGAGGAACTCTATACCCGAATTATGAGGAAATTTGAGTTGAAATTATGTGGAATTCAGAATCTGAATTATGAGGAATTGGGAATCTTAATTCTGAGGAATTTAGAGTCCGAATTTCGAGGAATTAGGAGTCTTTATTATGAGAAATTCGAATCCTAAATTATGAGTAATTCAATGTCTGAATTATAAGGAATTTAGAGTCCGAATTTCAGATAATTCTGCGTTATAATTTCATAGAATTCATAGTCTGAATTTCAGCGAATTCGAATTCAGTATTTAAGATAATTTAGATATTGAATTGCAAGTAATTTATAGTTTGAATTTCAGAGAATTTGGATCCTAAAAGCATAATACTCTATAACCAATGATTTATAGGATTTATTGGTACTAAATGTGAAACCTAATTTTAGACTAAGGAATAAAATGCTTTATATTTAATGATACTATATAATGAACAATGAAAACATAGGTAAGAATAAAATTTCATTAGAAAGTGAATATTTCCATTTTTAAGATAATTATTTGGTAAAATATAAATTTTATTAGAGTGTTTTTTATTATCAAAACATAGAGGAATGGATAATTTATAAGGAAACCTTACTAACTCAACAATGTCACCCTTTTTGGATACCATAAACATCCATATGAAAATGAATACAAGGAGACATAAATTTTAATTTATGAACATAAAAATAAAAACATATATCCCTTTACATATGAATCATGGTGAATATGACTAACTTCACATTAGGTTATGAATTATCTATGTATCTTATTTTTGAATTCCTTAATAAGATTTTTCTTTTCCTTGAGAAAGGATGTCTTATTAGAAATAACTCTCCATTAGATTGACTCCCCTTATGTAGAGACCTGAAGCTTGACATACATGGACATTACATTACTTTTTCTGAATACTTAATACATAACAAAAACAGACACACAAGGACCGTAATAGTTTAGTGTCTTTGGAAACATGGAATGTAATCTTCTAATTGTGGTGAAAGATCTTCAACATCTCCCATAAATATCTTCCACTTTTTGTTTCCTGGCGTAAAACCTTTCTTTTGATCCTGGGGGAAAATAAAACATAAAAAGGGTGAGCTCAAATGCTCAGTAAGGGTAATCATGGATAAAATAAAACATACCAAATAAATTGGAACTAAAAAAACAGGAACATAATGTTTAAACATTAAAATCTTGAGCAACGACATAAAACATGGATGTACATAAGGCATAGATCATAATGGAACATAAACCATGATAAAATATCATGGGAATAAAACATGTAATTGTGGCATCCATTAAGCACATGTAATTATTTCCATAGAAGCCAAGGCATTGCTGCCAAGACCATCTTAGTGGACAAAGTCCCATTCTGAATCGAGTTCACTCCTCATTTCAGTCCTGTAACACTGAACCAGATTAACTTATCATTCCAGCCATGTCTATCTCATGAAATACAAAATCTTTAACCATTGCATTGGAGGGAGATATAGGTCCCACCCATCTCATAATGAAATCATTCTTACTTGTGCCACAAAAAAACAGACATCATTCCTAATAACCCAATAAACAAAATGGGTTTCATAAACATCATTCCATCATCACATAATCCATATAAAAGAAATGTATATCATTTCTAATTAGAAAAGTGAAACCATTTAAATCATAGAGACAGGATAATTGAAATATACACATATAAAATAATGTCATCTTAGATGAAAAATGGTTTTGAAAAAATACTTGAAATGAATTCTTGAGGAAAATATCCTTTCTTATTGAAAATCATTTTCTTTTCACAAAATGTCATCAAATTTTAAAAGATAAGGATTTTGTTGAAAATAGTCATGAAATATTTTGGAGGAAGCTTCATTAAAATAAGCCTTTATAAAACCGTAAAAATCTGTTCGTGCCGTATAAGTTAAAAAAACATTCTTCTCGTACTTTTGTCGGAAAAGTCAATAAGTACCTCGTAAAAGAATGATTCCATACATACCATGTATTAAAAGTAAAAATGGGTAAAAAGGAAATTAAACATAAATGAAACCATTTTTAGGAAACATGGACATGGATGATAACAATAACCCCAGTAAATACTTACGAATAAGCAATCTCGGATAAAAATGAGATTTGTGGAATTATCCCTTACCTTATGACCATTATGCTTTGTATGTATCAAAAACTCCTGTATAATGATTTAAATAATGTCATTGACTTTTTATAGAATCATATTAATTGTTATGATATCATATATGGTTCACTTATGACTTTACATTACCGGTTCTTTTGTAAATTCCATGTTAAAGAGTGTTTTGGGTAAAATCGTTTCATTTTTCGTCCGTGTTTTGACTTGTAATTATTCATATAATTACATAGATCACGATTACATAATTCCATAATATAAAACATGATTTATATATAATATATATTCTTAATATACATATATATAATAGATCGATAAATGGAAAGAAATACACCGTTCATGAAGACGGTAGGCCGTACGTACGCATGAACACTGTTTTCGTTTCCTTATTGAGTTGAATGGAATTAAGTAGATGAAATACATATATACATAAATCTAGTAGATTTATAATGTCATATATTTAATTATTATTTCTTATATATACTTTATAATAATTCTTAAATGGTTAACATGGAGAATGAATCTCATAGCGTCGTGGAGATGGTAGTCCGTACGTACGCACCAGCGATGATATCCTTTCCATAATTATTGAATTGAATGGGAGTGGATGATACAATATATCAGAATCATTATGATGGTAGAATAACTATGTATAGTTATTCAATACACCATTATACCCATCCATGTAAGGTGTTGGTGGAAAAACAGATTACACCATGGCGTAGAGACGGTATTCCCTACGTACGCACGCGCAGTGATTTTGTTTTTCGTAGGATGGATAGAAGGTGAAATGGGGTTGTTTCATATTTATAATAACAAATAAGTAAATTATTTAAACTGATGTTATTACTTTATAATGAAACAACTAAAGAAGAAGAAGTGGAAGAAGAAAGAAGCTTGAACGATTCGGGAGAAGAAATTACCTCTTCTTCGATACGCCTCTTTGAAACCTCCTCTTAGGGCACTATGATTGGTATTTAAAGTAGACCATAACCTCTAGGATGTTTCTAGGGATGTGGAGAAGATAATTTTTCAGGGTTTGGCCTCGCTTGAAGGCTCAAATTGGTGTTAGGAGGAGAGGGAGGAGGTGCCCTTTTATAAGAGTGGAGAGGGGCACCTTTGGAATTCTTAAAAATATAAATTCATAAAAAATCTAACCCCACTTAAAAACCTCCAAAAATAACTCATATTAGAAGATTAGATGATATAGGGTTGTAATCCCATCAACCAATCAAATTTAAACATGTTTTAATCTTATTTTAAACCTTATCATTTTGATTTATCCTTATTTAATCTATTTAAGTTTATTTGTGGTAATAAAATTATAAATTTTAAATTATAACAAATAAATACGTATTTGTTGTTAATTTTCCATAATTGTTTACTTTATAACCTTATATACCATATAAATTTAAATTTATAATTTTTAAATATTTTTTTGATTTTTAAATAATTTTATAATATGTTATTTTTATAAAATAACAACAGTGTCAATTTTGACAATATTCATTTATTTTGAATTTAAATAAAATATATACAGAAGATATGTTCGAACTAAACACTTTAATAGATTAATAAAAGGTCATATGTATCTATAAAATTAGTGTATCACATTAAATAGTTCATATAATATTTATTTATTTTATTTTTAAAACCATTTATTTGGTTTATCTCTTAATAAAATAATTACTACAACATTTTTGTATAATTATTTAATATACTCATTTGTTCCATAACAATTTAAAATAAAATCCTATTATGAAGATAAATCTATTAACTTTCACAATAATAATTTTACACGAATTTATCATCCTAAAATCACAATATTTAAATTTTTATATTTATTAAATTATGAAGGTGACAACATTGGCATCATTTAAAATAAAATAATATAAGTGTCATAATCACTTTTATAAGGATCCAAACGGTTATATATTAGGTAATTGGATGCATAAGGTGTATATATACACTACCAATAAGTTTTGGTCAGGTTTGTGGGCCTTTTAATGGGTATTATTATTTCAATAAAAAACTATATTACTTATTTTCCACTTAATAAATAATTTCTGTATCATTAATGTATCACCATTAATGACAATTATTTAATCCCTAAAAATTCTAAATAAATTATCATGATGTAGATAAGTTTATTATATTTCTGGATACTATTCATGTTCGATGTGTTATGATGTTTATCACTAAATTAAAATTATTATACTTACAATATTTAAGAGAGTGACATGTTGTAACTTTATTTGGTTTTAATAATAATTAAATTATTTTCAAGGTCAAAATTCCATAAAATGAATCTAAACCGACCCTTAGTTGATATGGGTTTACTTTTTTCCATCCAATATAATTTTGGAATGTGTTAGGGTAATTTTATAATATTATATTTACCCTTAATTACCCGATTTACCTTTAACTATGGTACATAAAATTTACTGTAGTTACTATTCATAATTCCCAAAAATAAAAAGTAGCCTATTAACATAATTTGGACCCACTGATTCCAAATATGGAATCCATTTTTTTCGAATTCAATACACAAAAGTTGCAGAAATTAAATTAAAATTAATCCCGTTGTCGAATGAAAAAAAGGTTTTTTGTTTAAAACATTGCAAAAGATTGAATTGATTTAACCTGCGAATTCAATGTAAAATCATTGCTAATGACATAAATTATATTAAATGGTAAAAATATATTCTATTTATACTTTAAAACCATTCAATAATATAATTTATCCATATAAATTATTACATTGAAAAAAGTTGTTTTTCATTAAAATATAGTGTGTTTTTACTATTCATCAAAATATGAAAGTTACCAGGATAATACGAAAAAATCATCCAAAGTAAATTTTTATTTCTTGATTCCAAAGAAGAATTTTATTTTGTCAAATTGAACTTATAAAAATATCAAAAACTAGATTTAAAGTGGGTGCGCCATCAAAAGGCGGCAAAACGACATTTTTTGAAAAATACTTATTTTACCTGAAAAAATTATTTTTTTCTTATACCATGTTCTAGAAAATGTGTAAGATGAATAATAATGTTATAAAATTCAAAATATAGTTAATACTATTCATAAAGGCTAGTTCATAAAAATATTATAATAATATATCGTTGTTTAGTAAACTCGGTATTGCGTACAACACATGCTATCGAGGAAGGTCACGATTGCGTGTAATGCAAGCCATGTCAGGTTTGTGTGTTGTGAAAGAATACTTCATTGTTTCGTATAACAAAATCCAACCATATTTCATTTATACATTGAATATATATATATATATATATACACAATGTTGCGTAGAATAACTATTATCAAAATTGTGTGTAACACGATCCAAAAATATTGTTGCATATACTGCAAGCTAATACGGTGTTGCGTATAGCGCAAGGTAATATTGGTGTAGCCTACAACACATGACTTTAATGAAATTAAAAGAATATTTTTCATAAAATCCAGGGGTGTTACATTCTACCCCCCTTAAAATGAATTTCAGCCTCGAAATTCATCGGGGTTATAAATGGTTTACTACTCGAAAGTTTCTTTAATAGAAACCCACATCGTAAAAAGGTATACCAAAACCAATCATTAAAAACAAATGTATGAAACGTAACGGTTACCCAAATAAACTAATCACTGGGTTACCACATAGATGAAAATATGAATATGGAAGAGAAATCTAACCATCATGTTCTGATGGAGAGTGGTAGAGAACATGGGTATGGAAAAGCCAGCAATCAAAAATCCATAGATTTGTGATGATCTAAGGTACCATCTGATCCATCGGATATAAGGGCACTAGGACAACATTTTTTGTTTTTCAAGATCATTTACCTAAAGTTGATGAATTAAAAGAAATACTTACATGATTTTGGTACAATCTCACTATTGTTCGTTAATTGAACACTTTCCACTTCATCCTGTAATTAAATGAAGTTGAATTTGTTATTCGTGATGTGTTGGTAGATCATGTGATAGAATGATGGGTCATTCCATATGTCTCAAACAAAAGGTTATAAAAGTTATCAAAAATACATATGTCCATATATAGTGAGATTAATCATATATGGTTCCTAAAATGGACTTATACTTCATATATAATACTGCTTAATATAATTAAACTTGTTTCTACTAAACAGGGACTTCCTGTAGGCCAGTGGTAGGCGATAAAGGACAGTCACACTTCGGTTGTGGGTTCGATTACCACAGCCTTGTCCGACGCAATGGGTTGTCGCCCATCCTACAGGTTTTTGTTTTTCTAAAACGACATTACTATAACATCCAATAAATAATATCAAAAAAAAGTTTTATGCATAAACAATACTAACTTATGTTCAACATAATCCATTCTAATCTTCAGGCTTATCTAAAATACTTCGGTCCAAGCTCATAGTATAAAGAAAATGATTACTTGAAATGTCAGAAACCAAGCATGTGAATACCATCATTTATCCCCCATATATCTTGTTGGTCACATTCCAATCCTGTGAATACCTTAATCATGTATTCTCTTGAAAAATGAATACCCATTAATCCTTAGTGAAAACATGAATGCTGTCAAAATTTAACTCTTTCCCCATACCAAAATCCAAAAATTCTATGTACTCAAACCATGATATAACCTTATCCTTATATCAGACATGAGCTCATGAATACTATCAAACATTTAATTTTCTCTTTATCCCTTCATTATGCGCATATCATATACATTCCAAAAATATCTGAATAAGCTTTCACGGATACTGGTACCATTAATCCTACACTTTCAAAACTCAAGGAAAGACAACAGTGTAACAATCCTTAGATGTCTCTTTATTCCATAGTACCATGAGATTACTTATACAACATTACACATGATAAGCGTGTAATCACTCCACGACATTTTTAAACCATTGACCGAGCTTCAATAATTCTTTTATCTCACATATCATTTGTAGTCTCTTCATCATCATCAACATAAATACTACCCATACGACCATACTGATTCTTTTCATGAGACTTTCCCTTAGGGAATTGGTTTGTATAGTGACCATACATTCCACATTTAAAACATTTAACCATTGTTGATGTCGTAGCAATACCAATATCCTCATCCCTGGTGTTAACTGAACCTTTTCCTTTGCATTTACTGGCTTTGTGTCTTTCTTTTCCACACCCAAAGCATCTTCCAGTTCCTTTGAAACAATCTCCTTGATGCCTCTTCCCACATGATTTACATAGGCAAAATTGAACTTTATTTCCTCTATGATCATCATGAAACTCCATCTTTCTCTTCTTAGCCGAGTCAGGAAACTTACCAAATTTTACTTTATTGATCATATTATGATATTGATGATTCGGAATAATAATGATTTTTGGACTTCCAAATCCCATTTCAATTGGTTTCTAATGAAGAATATCATTCCATTGTCCATCATATCCTCCATTATCGTGAATCATCTTATTTCAAGCCATTTTCAAAAACACAAAAACAATAGTGGGAGAGGAAAAAATCATGCTAGGGAAAGAAACATAGTAAATAGGGAGTACCCTCAATATCTAACTTCTTAGGATAAATTCTAAGATCGTTACCGTAGTTCTAGGACCATATCCTATACGTATACATATCCTTAGGGACATCCCTAGACATACCATAGAAATATCTCTAGGGATCTCACTAACGTTTTCGCATCCTAGTTTCTAAAGGTTGACTAAACCTTTGCTCTGATACCAACTATAGAGACCCGAAGCTTGATGTACATGGACATTACATTACTTTTGCGGAATACATAATACATAACAAAAATAGACACACAAGGACCGTAATAGTTTAGTGTCTTTGGAAACATGGAACATAATCTTCTAATCGTGGTGAAAGATTTTCAACATCTCCCATAAAGATCTTCCACTTTGTGTTTCCTGACCTAAACCCTTTCTTTTGATCCTGGGGGAAAATAAAACATAAAAAGGGTGAGCTCAAATTCTCTGTAACGGTAAGCATGGATAAAATAAAACATTCCAAATACATTGGAACTAAAAAAAACATGAACATAATGTTTAAACATTAAAATCGTGAGCAATGACATAAAACATGGAAGTACATAAGGTATAGATCATAATGGAACATAAACCATGATAAAATAGCATGGGAATAAAACATGTAATTGTGGCATCCATTAAGCACATGTAATGATTTCCATAGTAGCCAATGCATTGCTGCCAAGATCATCTTAGTGGACAAAGTCCCATTCTGAATCGAGTTCACTCCTCGTTTCAGTCCTATAACATTGAAATAGATTAACTTACCATTCCATCCATGTCTATCTCATGAGATATAAAATCATTACCCAATGAATTGAAGAGAGATATAGGTCCCACCCATCTCATAATGAAATCATTCTTACTTGTGCCACAAAAAAACATACATCATTCAAAATAACCCAATAAACAAAATGGGTTTCATAAATATCATTTCATCATAAAATAATCCATATAAAAGAAATGGATATCATTTCATAATAAAAAAAATGAAACCATTTAAATCATAGAGACATGATACTTGAAATATACACATATAAAATAATGTCATCTTAGATGAAAAATGGTTCTGATAAAATACTTGAAATGAATTCTTGAGGAAAATATCCTTTCTTCTTCAAAATCATTTTCTTTTCACAAAATGTCTTCAAATTTTAAAAGAAAAGGATTTTGTTGAAATTAGTCCTGAAATATTTTGGAGTAAGCTTCGTTAAAATAAGGATTTATAAAACCGTAAAAATCAGTTCGTGCCGTATAAGTTAAAAACCATTCTTCTCGTACTTTTGTCCGAAAAGTCAATAAGTACCTCGTAAAAGAAAGATTCCATACATAACATGTATTAAAAGTCAAAAATGGGTAAAAAGGAAACTAAAAATACATGAAACCATTTTTATGAAACATGGACATGGATGATAACAATAACCCCAGTAAATACTTACGAATAAGCAGTCTCAGATAAAAATGAGATTTGCGAAATTATCCCTTACCTTATGTCCAATATGCTTCGTATGTATCCAAAACTCCTGTATAATGACTTAAATAATGTCATTGACTTATTAAAGAATCATATTCATTGTTATGATATCATATATGGTTCAATTATGACTTTACATTACCCGTTCTTTTGTAAATTCCATGTTAAAGAGTGTTTTGGGTAAAATCGTTTCATTTGTCGTCCGTGATTTGACTTGTAATTATTCATATGATTAATTAGATCATGATTACAGAATTCCAGAATATAAATCATGATTTATACATAATATATATTCTGAATATACATATATATAATAGATCGATAAATGGAAAGAAATATACCGTTCATGAAGACGGTAGGCCGTACGTACGCATGAACGCTCTTTTCCTTTCCCTATTGAGTTGAATGGAATTAAGTAGATGACATACATATATATAAAAATCCATTAGATTTATAATGTCATATATTTCATTATTATTTCTTATATATACTTTATAATAATTCTTAAATGGTTAACATGGAGAATGAATCTCATCGCGTCGTGGAGACGGTAGTTCGTACGTACGCACGAGCGATGATATCGTTTCTATAATTATTGAATTGAATTAGAGTGGATTATAAAATATAACAAAACCAGTATGATGTTATAATAACTATGTATAATTATTCATTACACCATTATACCCATCCATGTAAGGTGTTGGTGGAAAAATAGATTACACCACGGCGTGGGGACGGTATTCCGTACGTACGCACGCGCGGTGATTTTGTTTTCCGTAGGATGGATAGAAAGTGAAATGGGGTTGTTTCATATTTATAATAACAAATAAGTATATTATTTATATTGATATTATTACTTTATAATGAAACAATTAAATAAGAATAAGTAGAAGAAGAAAGATGCGAGAAAGAATCGGGAGAAGAAATTACCTCTTCTTCGATACGCCTCTTTGAAACCTCCTCATAGGGCACTAATATTGGTCTTTAAAGTAGACCATAACCTCTAGGATGTTTCTAGGGAAGTGGGGAAGATAATTTGGAAGGTGTTGGCCGAGCATGAAGGCTCCAATTGGTGTGAGGAGGAGAGGGAGGAGGTGCCCTTTTATAAGAGAGGAGAGGGGCACCTTTGGAATTCTTAAAAATGTTAATTTATAAAAAATCTAACCCCACTTAAAAACCACCAAAAATGAATCATATTCGAATATTAGATGATATTGGGTTGTAATATCATATACCAATCAATTTTAGACATGTTTGGATCTTATTTTAAACCTTATCATTTTGATTTATCCTTATTTAATCTATTTAAGTTTATTTGTGGTAAAAAAATTCTAAAATTTAAATTATAACAAATAAATACTTATTTGTTGTAATTTTCCATAATTGTTTAATTTATAACATTATATACCATATAAATTTAAATTTATAATTTTTAAATATTTTTGTGATTTTTAAACAATTTTATAATATGTTATTTTTATAAAATAACAATATTGTCAATTTTGACACTATTCATTTATTTTGAATTTGAATAAACTATATACAGAAGATATGTTCGAAATAAAAGCATTAATAGATTCATAAAAGCTCATATGTATCTATAAAATTAGTGTATCACATTAAATATTTCATATAATATTTATTTTATTATTTTTAAAACCATTTATTTTGTTTATCTCTTAATAAAATAATTACAACATGATTTTTGTATAATAATTTAATATACTCATTTGTTGCATAAAAATTTAAAATAAAATCTTATGATGTGATAAATCTATTAAAATTCACAATAATATTTTTAATCAAATTTATCATCTTAAAATCACAATATTTAAATTGTTATATTTTTTAAATTATGAAGGTGAAAACTTTGGCATCATTTAAAATAAAATAATATAATTATCATAATCACTTTTATAAGGATACAAACGGTTATATATTAGGTAATTGGATGCTAAAGGTGTATATATACACTACCAATATGTTTTGATCAGGTTTGTGGGCCTTTTAATGGGTATTATTATTTCAATAAAAACTATATTACTTATTTTCCACTTAATAAATAATTTCTGTATCATTAATGTATCACCATTAATGACAATTATTTGATCCCTAAAAATTCTAAATAAATTATCATGATGTAGATAATTTTATTAGATTTCTGGAGAATATTCATGTTCGATGTTTTATGATGTTTATCACTAAATTAAAATTATTATACTTATAAGATTTAAGCGAGTGACATGTTGTCACTTTCTTTGGTTTTAATAATAATTAAATTATTTTCAAGGTCAAAAGTCCATAAAATGAATCTAATACGACCCTTAGTTTATATGGGTTTACTTTTAGCCATCCAATAGAATTTTGGAATGTGTTAGGGTAATTTTATAATAATATATTTACCCTTAATTACCTGATTTACCTTTAACTATGGTAAATAAAATTTACCATAGTTACTATTCATAATTCCCAAAAATAAAAAGTAGCCTATTAACATAATTTGGACCCATTGATTTCAAATATGGAATCAATTTTTTTCAAATTCAATACACAGAAGTTGCAGAAATTAAATTAAAATTAATCCCGTTATCGAATGAAAATGGGTTTTTTGTTTAAAACATTGCAAAAGATTGAATTGATTTAACCTATGATATCAATGTAAAATCAATGGTAAGGACATAAATTATATTAAATGGTAAAAATATATTCTATTTATACTTTAAAACCATTAAATATGATAATTTAATCATATAAATTATTACGTTGAAAAAAGTTGTTTTTCATTAAAATATAGCGTGTTTTTACTATTCATCAAAATATGAATGTTACCAGAATAAAACGAAAAAATTACCCAAAGTAAATATTTATTTCTTGATTCCAAAGAAGAATTTTTTATTTTCAAATTAAACTTATAAACATGTCAAAAACTAGATTTAATGTGGGTGCTCCATCAAAAGGAGGCAAAACTGCATTTTTTTTAAAATACTTATTTTACCCGAAAAATTTATTTTGTTCTTATACCATGTTCTAGAAAATGTGTAAGATGAATAATAATGTTATAAAATTAAAAATTTAGTTAATATTATTCATAAAGGCTAGTTCATAATAATATTATAATAATATATAATTGTTTAGTAAAACCCGGTATTGTGTACAACACACGCTATCGAGGAAGGTCGCGATTGCGTGTAATGCAAGCCAAGTCAGGGTTACATGTTGTGAAAGAATCCTTCATTGTTTCTTACAATATAATACAACCATATTTCATTTATACATTTAATATATATATATACTCAATGTTGCGTAGAATAACTATTATCAAAATTGTGTGTAACACGATCCAAGAATAGTGTTGCGTATACTGCAAGCTAATACGGTGTTGCGTATAGCGAAAGGTAATCTTTGTTTAGTATACAACACAAGACATTAATGAAATAAAAAGAATATTTTTCATAAAATCTCGAGGTGTTACACCTTATATAGGGAATTCAATTCTGTGCTTAGTATACGTTTTATCATTCATGTTTCCCCCTTTATGATTTTTAAAAATGAATAAACGGAATGTAAAAAAATATGTTACCTGAAATATTATTACCATACAACAAAATATATAAAGAAAAACCAAAATTTTAGTAATATTGAAAGTATTTTTAAAATGAATAAAATACAACAAAAGATAAAATTGGGAAAAAATATCCTTCTTTCTCTATCGGCATTAACTTCTTCACGATGGTTTTAAGCTTTTAAATATTTTTTTGATCTTCATCGAAGTGATTGATTAGTTGATTCAGATACATATTTTTAATTTCCAAAGCATTGATATTTTCTTCATAAACCATAATAACTTCTACTTGTGTCTTTAAAAGATCATTTAACTTACTGATCATTTCTTTGAACTCGTTTATGATATCTCTTTACTTTTTCCAATACAATGAAGCTAAATTAATCATACCATTCAGTTCTTTGACATCGTAATACAAAGTTGTATGTTCGAGACTTAGGTTTTCCTCAAAACATTTACTAATATCTTTGAACTTTCCATCTTCGATGTCCAAAGAATCCTTCACAATTTTTTGGAAATCATCTAGGATTCTCATATATTGTATTGTTTTTCATGACCACATTGTTATTTTCTTTCATGAACTTTGTGGGCATCATATCCAAAGGAGAAGTATTTAAATTTATCCTAATTCCTGAAATTGTTTTCCATAATCTTGGTAACTAAATCCAACTTCTAATTAAATGTGTTATAAAGCATCTGGCACCTCCAGTCAATACTCGGAAACAAGGGAATGGTATCAACCAGCTTCATTAGTTATTGTACTACAAATTCATGTCCATGATAGGATGATTCCGAATAAGATTTTTTGATTGGTGAGTATTATTATTCTATGTCTTCAAATTTTATCTTTAACGAATCAGCAACATCATTCTTTGTCAAAAAAAATTTATAGTAGTATAAACTGACACATATTTTTAATTTTCAGCTTTCAGAATCCTCTCTACTTTATTTGGTGATTCATGTTCACTATCTGATAGTTGAACTATCTTATCTTCCTCAACTTTTTCCTTTTCAACACCATCCTCTAGATCCTATTGCTGAACAAATTCATGGTTGCTGCTTTCATCATCATATGGTTTATTCACATATTCCAACTCTTCATCATCTTTTCCTTGTGAAGGAATTTTGTTTGATTCATCATCAGAAGATTCGATAGAAAATTTTTAGAAGGAATCTCCCTCTCAAGATATTCTTCAACATGCCTTATCATGTCAATTGTATCACCACTTCCTTCTTATTCTTCTTCTTCAAATTTCACTTACTAAAATATTTCTTCTTCTTCTTTTAGTTCTAGAATTACCATCTTCTTTCCCGGAGTTATTTAGAGTGATTCTTGAAAAAATAAATTTGGTACATAAACCTGTTCTGAAGCTTTTTTAGCAGCCATGATAATATATTGAACAATCTACCATTCAGACATTTTCTTCTCTTTCTTCTTTTTTTCATTCTTCTGAAGATCCTCAGTTCCCATAATCATTAAATCTTTTGCCTCTGTAGGGTCCAAGCTAAAACTAGGATCCCCTTCCTTCATATTACTCTTTTATTCTCTCAACATGAAAAAAACATCATTTGGGTAAGATTTTTTTATTAGGTTTTGGAGGTATGGATATAGTTTTCTAAACTGCATGATATTTTTCTTTCTTTTGTAGTGCCATCATCTTCCCTTTTTACTACCCTTCTTGGATGTCTTAACCACTTCCATTTTCTTTGATTATGATTCTATTTCAACTTCATATAAATTTTATAAATCTCAATTTATACTATTAAATCCATCCTTCATCCTTTTAAGGTAGTCATCACTATACAACATGACCATAAAATTTGATGGCTTATAACTACGGTGGATTTTGAATTACTCTAGACAAAGAACTATTATCATTGAGAGAATAATTGGATACAAGATTATTTGTGATTTTAGAGTCCCATTCTTGAAATTCATGATTGTATGTATGTCATACTTCACCAGATTAATCATTCTAAGAATCAGCAGAATTTCCAAAGCATAAATGTCACTCTTCTTCAAAGTATCCTTATCACCATTTTTGGAATGATAAATACATGGAACCATATCTCTAAGATCCAAAAATTTATTGAAAGATGATCAATCATTGGAGTATTCATCATAGATAAACCATGAAACTATATGTATTACTCCTTATCAAGATATCCTAAAGCATCTGGTAGCTTGTGAGTGCAAAAATCAGCTTCTCCGACATAAGGAATTCTATGTATGATGGCTGCCATACTGTAAGAAAGGGAATAGGTTTTCCAGTTACATTTAAAGGAAAACATGTCTCTCTCACCTTCATGGAAATAGATTAAAGACTCATAAAACTCTACCCACAATTCCGGATATACCATACCTTGTGCCTTCGGTTTGGATATACACAAAATCTCCCAGCTATTTAGCTTGATGTTCTTTAAAATAAGAGAATAATATTTTGTAAAATTCTTTGGATATACTTACCATTACCTATAGATCTTCCATTTAGACATTTTCTTGAATGATGACATTTTTTTTCTGAGTAGATGCTTCCAAGGACATTTGGAATTTAGAAAACCTGGAAAATCAAAATGGGACTTCAGTAGAGTAGTACGGTTTCAGCACACCAAATTTTTGAAAATCGATATTGGACAACCATATTGGGGCCCTTATATAAGCGTTTGAGGAGACGATTCATCTTCCCAAAAACATCCACCAGTGGAAACACCCTTGATCATATTTTACAGTTGATATGATAGCAGATGAATAAATATAGCAGGTTTCGATCATTTATGGTTTTCTAAGAAAAAAATTCAAATTAAATAAAAATGAAACCAAAAAATTATATTAAACAAGATAAAAATACCAACAAGTAAAAAATTGATGATAAATATTTAAGAAAGGAAAAATATGATTCGGAATGATAGGAAAATTATCAGTAATAAGGAAAATTTTATTGAAGAAAATTACATTCTAGAAAAAATTTAAGTTTGGAAATTTTTTGAAATTTAGATTTTTTTACTACGAAAATTTTTATTAAGAAAATTTTGACTATGAAAATTTTTATTAAGAAAATTTTTATTAGTCAAGAACATGTACTACCTTTGTGAAAAATATTTTCTTACTATAAGATGATAGGTTTCAATAAGAATTTAATATGGAAGATTACCTTATAGTTATCATCAATAAATTTTATTTAATATATTAAAATCTATTAGAGGGTAATGATTTTGTGAATATATCAGCAAGTTGATCTTGAGATCAGATAAATTGAAGAATGAGGTCTTCTTTTGTGGTTGATCCATAAAATAGTGATGCCTAATATCTATCTATTTATCATGAATGTGATGTGTCAGGTTTTTACTTAGAGATATGGAACAACTGTTATCACACAATATTTCTGTTTTGGTAAAACTCATATCATAGTCTGTGAGTGTGTGTTTCATCCACAACACATGGGATCAAAAACATCAAGATGCTACATATTCAGCTTCAGTAGTGGAAAGTGCTTCTAAGTGTTTCCTATTTCATAACCAACAAACTAATGAATGTTCTAAGAAATGACACGTTCCAGATGTACATTTATTATCTATTATACATCCCCCAAATTCATCATCAAAAAAAATTCTAAAACAAAATTATTTCTCGTAGTATAGATGATTCTTAAATACATGGTTCCCTTTAAATAGCAAAAAATTATTTTCACTTATTTCAAATGAGATTCTTTAGTATTTGATTGATATCCTTCCCATAGGCATACTAAAAACATAAAGTCTATACCACTACCTATCATGTATAGTAAACTAGATATCATACATCTAAATAATTTAAGTTCTACCATTTACCCAGCTTCATCAAGAACCATAGAGTTTGAGGTACCAATGGGAGTACATATACACTTAGTGTTGTCAAATTCCTATTTTTAAAAAACATATTTGATATAATTATAGTGGGATATATATATGTTATTTTTGGTATTTGAGAAATTTGAAAACCTTAAAAAAATGTTAACTCGCCCATCATACTCATTTCATACTCAGATTTCATTAGATTTTAAAACAAATCGGTTAAAGATTGCTGAGGTGAACCAAGTATAATGTCATCAACATAAATTTGAACAGTTAAAACAATTTTATTATATTTCATTATATAAATAGTTGGATCCGTATTTCCCTTAAAGAAATTTTTTTATCAAAAATCATGATTTTCTTTTATACCATGCACTAGGTGATTTTTTATGTCTATATAAATCTTGGGTAACATTGAAAAAGTGTTTAGGATGTTTTATGTCCCCAAAATAATATTTTTTTCAAAAACCTTCCTCTTGAACATATCATTTAAGGAAATCACATTTTACAAGCATTTAAAAAAGTTTAAAATTAATGAATACTGTCCTGACATGTTAGATAAGAATGGATTCATGTATATGTACATGAGAATAGGTTTCTTCATAGTCTATTCCTTCTTGTTGATTATAGCCATTAGAATCTAATATATCCTTGATTCTTAAAATGATTCCATTTTCATCATACTTATTTATGAAGACCCATTTTACACCAATAACAGAAGTGTCTTTAGGTCTTTCAACCAAGGTCCAAACTTTATTCCTTTCAAATTAATTTAGCTCATCTTTTATGTATTTAATCCAATCATCATCATCTAATGCTTTATCAGTGATTTTGGGTTCTATTTGGGAAAGAAATGTCAGATGTTCTACTTCATTTCATAAGGAACATATATTCCTCACAGTTTGATTTACAACCCCAATGATACTATCACTGGGATGATTCTTAAGAAACAACTGATTTGGGTTTTTTAAAACCCATTCATGAACATGTGGTAGAAAATCATTAGGGTTAAATACATTTGAAAAATTTTCTTGAACATTTTCTATATGAGATGGATCTTATATCGAGGTTTTATAATCAGTTTTTGAAAATACATATGAGGATGTAGGTTGAAGTTGATTAAAAACAAAAGGATCAATTTCATCAAATTTAGCATACACTGTTTCTTTAATAGTACAATTGCTTTCATTGAAAACTATATAAGCTATAGAAGCTGTGGAGTAACTTAAAAAAATTATTTCATAAGATTTATATGATAATTTATGTAAATTATCATTAGTATTCAAAATTTATACCTTGCAACCAAATAATTTAAAGTAGTAACATCTATGTTTTCTACCGTTCCACAATTCTTAGGGGGTTTTTCTAAGAAAAAATTTAATCAAAAATTGATTTATAGTATAACAAGAAGTACATACAGCTTCTATCCAAAATTATTGAGCTACTGAAAATAAAATAAACATGGTGCTAGTTACCTCTTGAATAATTTGATTTCTTCTTTCAAAAACACCATTATTTTGAGGAGTTATTTGTGATAGAAAGTTATGTGTAATGCATTTTTTACTACAAGAAGTTTAAAAATCAGAATTTTGAAATTCTCTTCCATGATCACTATGAATAGTTATCAATGGAAGGATTTTATGATTTTCAAAATGGGCTAAAAAAATTTTGAAATAAGAAAAAGCTTCATATTTATTTTCTAAAAATTAGACTCATGTAAATCTTGTGTAATCATCAGCATAGACAAATACATAATTTTTTTCCTATGCATCATGTTTATGTTGGTCCAAAAAGATCCATATGCACTAATTTTAATGCTTCAGTAGCTGAGACTTTACATATTTAATTAAAAATTTATTTATGGTGCTTGAAATATTGACAAGGATCATAAGATTTTGAAGAATAAAATCTAAGCTCTGGTAGATCCTTAACTAGTCTTTTCATTGAGAGTTTACATAGGTTCCTAAGGATAAAGCATCCTAACAATTTATGTCATAACCATGATTTATCTTCCATTTCACTAAAGCAAGGTATATTTTGGCTTCTAAGGTCTCCTATGTTTAGTGTGTATACAATTTCTTTCCTATGATAATAATGATTAAACTCATCCATGGAATTGTGTACTAAGAATTTATTATTCCAAAAATTCTCATGGTAAACTTCATCACATTGTTTTCTTATGTTAATGAGGTTGTTCTTAAGACACTTAACTAATAAAACATTTTAAATCAATTTTTTTCCATAAAGATCAATGTAACATATTCCAACAATTTCTCCTAGTGCATTATCTCTGAAAGATACTTTTCTTCTTTTCATCATGATAATATTTTCAAAGAATTTTTTGTTACCAGCCATATGCTGGGAACATTCACTATCCATGTACCATTTATTATAGTTGATACATACTTTATTTTTCTAAAAATAAGTGTGTTAGAATTTCAGAGCGCAAAAATTCTTGGTTCTAGATATTTTTGAAAGAAACATTATAGGTATCAAAAAAAATTTATAAATATAAGCATTATGAAAATCTAATGATTGAGTTTTGTTTAATGAATTTTTTTCCCAATCTCCACCACATTGAAATCTACTATAGAATAGAGAAATTTAAGGAACAAAATAGTTATTACTAAAAACTAGTTTAGAATGTGTATAACCAAATATAGAACTATTTCTTAATGGTAGAATCTTAGAATACATCATGTCAAAATTTTCCTTACCAGAGGTAATGTTTGAAAAACACTTCATGAAGGAAAGTATTTCTATAATTAGTTTTATAACCTTGTTTTTGTCCTAAAAACATTAGTTTTAGAAGTATAGTTAGTCTCTAAAATATTTTTCTTACAAAGAACATTTTTTAGATCCTTAGATTGTTTATCCTTCTTAGAATTAACTTTCTCACAGTTTTTTGATATAATTTCATAATCATAAATTTTCTTATCAAGATCCTTAGAAAGATCTAATTATTCTTTATTAAAAATAGTTATTCTAGAATTTTCCTTATCAATATTTTTCTTCAGCTTAGAATATGAATTCTCAATATTGTTAGCTAACCATAAAACTTTTTCACAAGAAGGTTATGTATTTTCTTTATCAGAATAAGGTTTTTTATCAAAAGATGGTTCTTCATCGGAAGACTCATAATATTTATCATTACTATAATTGGTATTTTATGATACATTAGTTATAGATTTATCATTGTGTACCATGTCCATTAGACAATGATTTACAATGGGTATCTTGGCTTGTAGATTACGTTTCTTCTAAACAGAAGATTCATACTCATAGGATTCATTAGAAGAGTCTCCACCACCTTCACTCTATGTCTCGTTGTCTTTCAAAACATTCATAGCAATATCCTTGTAGTAATTATTTATATTCCCCTTGGAATTATTTTCATTTCTATCCTTTTTCTTAAGAATTGGAAAATATGGCCTGATATTCCCTACTCATTTCCATTTCATAGAAACTAACTTCTGAATATTTTTAGTTCTTTCTCTCTTTATTCGTATATCTATACTGAAAATATTTATTTCCAACTATATTTTTCATACATCAAGTAGTATTTTCACGTTCATTCTCACTATGTTCACTTTCACTAGATTCAGATAAAACAGTTACTTTCTTTGACTTCAATCCTGTTACCCTTTCAGGAGTCTTTAATTTAGTGGTAGTAAAGGCTACTATACCATTGCCATTTTTCTTCTCATTCGTATTAGTATATCTTTTGTTTCTTGTCTCATGTTGAAGAAGAGTTCCAAAAATCTCATCCAGAGTAATTTGAGATACTTTCCTCTTCTCATCTACTGTTCTCCTCTTAGATTTCCACTCATTAGGAATGATACTTATAATCATGTACACATGTGCTTCATCATCTATAACTTTCTCACCCAATTATTATAGGTAGTTAACAATAGTCAAACAAATTTGTTTCCCCTTGCATACAGGTTCTCTATAAGAAAATATAAATCCATGATATTCTACTCTATGCATAGCTCTTCTATTTTTTATAACATTGGATGTACCAAAAGAAGTAACTACCAATTTCTCCCAGATACAGCTAGCAACATCAAAAGATGAAACATGACTATATATATTCCTAGTCATGGAACAAAACAATGTATTATTTACCTTGTAGTTTAGTCCATATTCCGACTTTTCTTGATTGGTGATGTTTCTGACTTCCTTATTAGGAATCTTGTAATCACCAATAATCATAAAAATGTTTTACACTTAATTATTAATAAAAAGTGTCTTAATAGGATCTCTCCAATACTCATAATCGTTCCTATCAAATATAGGTTGTCTTGTTGGACTTATATTGGAAATCGAACCAACATTCATTCCTACCATCATAGAAGAAAATATCATTCCACAAAAGCTTATTAATAGTAAAATTCTATAAACTAACATAAAAATATCTAAGAATGGTAAATATTTAGAACAATGTAAAGTTGACAAAGAAAACTTATATTTGAATATAAGTAATTTAGACACCCCCTATGTGACCAATTGAATGATAAAAATAATTTTATAGATGCTCAATTTATAAGAGGGGTGAATTATATGTTTGGAAAAAATCATTTTTATCCTCAAATAAAAACATTGTTTAACAACGTTAAATAAGGTAAATTCACAATACCTATTATAGTTCTAAAAACATTCTAGGTTATTGAAATTTGGTTCTAGAAGCTAAACATAATGAAATTTTAGTATTAAAATATTATACCTTAAAGGGTATAGAATCTTATATATCAGAATATACAAAAGTATAAGAAACTATTATAAGATTATACATTAGTTTTTTTTCCAAAATATAGTATAGATTAACATGAAAAAACAAATAACAAGTATGAAATCTTTTATCCCAAAGTGAAGGATATCCATCAACCATGGATAAAGGCCCCTTGATTTATACTTTCAAGAAAGTCTGTGTGACCCACACCATGTTAATCCCTCGATAAGAATATTATAATCTATCTTTCTATCCCCACAAGGCCTCGATCTTTATGTTAGTCAGCACCTCTACCTTCCTATCCTCAGATGTCCTCGAACTATAAGGTAGTCAGAACCTCTGTCTTCCTATCCCTGGAATTCCTCAATTGATCAAAGGAATAAAATGTGTCCCATGAAGCAATATGAACAAGATTTTCATAATGCACAATGCATGAGAGTATTTATCTCTAGAAATTAATTCAACAGCATGAAATCTCTAGAGTGATAAACATGTTTTTGGATCATTCACATGAGAACCTATTCATAGGATCTTCTCAAATGGTCGACTCCCTCCGCCAATGGTCATATTTTTACTTGAATCTCGTAGGGACCTTTACATGTGTCACTGAAACTATGGTTAGTTAGAAACCAATTGAATGACATAATTTCATAATATTTCTTAGGAAAATTATGTTTTTTAACTAAATTTAATTTTTGGAGTCTAGGAAAAATAATATTCAGATTCTGACCATATAAAAATTAAGAGACTATAAATCATGGAAATTCAGATTCTGTTTTCTAAGGAATTCGTAACCATAATTCTATTGATTTAGGAGTATAAATTCAAATGGGTTCATAATCTAAATTCTGAGTAATTATGAGTCTAAATTCTGAGGAATTATAGGTTTGAATTATGAGGAATTAGGGGACTGAATTCTACGGAATTCAGAGTCTAAACTCTGAGGAATTTGGGGTCTGAATTCTGAGGTATTCGGAGTCAAAATTCTGAGGAATTTAGAGTCTGAATTCTAAAGAATACAGAGTCTGAATTTCAGGGAATTCAAAGTCTGAATTTTAGTGAATTCGGATTTTGAATTCTAGAGAATTCGGAGTCTAAATTTCTTATAAATCGACATTTGAATTTTAGAGAATTTTGAGTCTCAATTTCAATTAATTAGCAACCTGAAAACAGAATACTCTATAACATAGGATTTATAGTATTTCATGTTTTTAGATTTGAAAATAAATTTTAGACATAAGAATAAAATGAGTTATATTTAGAGAAACTATAGAATGAACAATGAAAACAAAGGTAAGTATAAAATTTCCTTATAGGATGAAAATCATCCTTATTATGATAATTCTTTTAGAAAATATTATTTTTCTTTATAGTGTTTCTGATATTAAAAACACAGAGAAATGGAAAATTCATAATGAAACCATATTGACTCAACATATTGGAGGCATGAACGTCCCCTAAATACTCAATTTTATTCGACCATAACCTCTTATTTGAACTCTTGTTTTTACTTATAGTATAGAATGAATGTATATAAACCTGAGGTCCATTCTCGATTGATGTTGTCATCAGATATGATGACTGTCACCTGGTTTTGTCATTAGTGGGAGTTGATCATTTTGTTTCCAAAGTTGAAGAGTTCATGTTTTTTGTGGAAGAAGATGGTGACATGGTATTTGGTACAATATCATATTGATGATTGTAGAATAGACATGTTATATCTATATGAATTCAATACTAGTAAATAAGTACACTATCATTCATGTCCCAAATCAAAACCAACCACCATCGAACACTTCCTTATATATTAGATCATGTTATTATCACTAAATGTTGACACAGTGGTTAGATCCCCAATACATTTATCCGGACACCCACATGTGATGTTCGATATGTGGTACAAGAGCATTCCTATGGGATTCTAGACTAACCTATTTGACTATTCGTGAATGCACATTATTGGAATTCTAAATGGGCCCAATAAGGGATTATAAAATTCACTATGAACCTCTTACCCCATTCATAGTGGATTAAGTTGTTCTCTCATTGGAATGATTGACCTTTGGGTACAACATGTTGCCCAGTTTAGGTTTTCATGGATAATATGTGTGGTTTTCCAATTTATTAATGAACCATTCCAAAAAAATGATTTAATAACAAAATATATAATGACATTTAACATCAACTGCATGGAAACATTTATTATTATGGAATTATGAGAAACAATTATTATGACCATTCTAAACTACTCCTATAATATTATCATTTATCAATTTCTATTTTATTATTTTAATATCAATTCGAAGGATCTTATTCAATCATCAAATCATACTTCTTCATTGTTCCAATAAATGTGTCACTATTGACAGAAGAAATTTGATCTAAGAACAAGTTAAACAGTCTTTTGAGTCACTGGAATAATTGTTCAATCAAGACATAAAATAAAATTTAATGAACCCATAACAATTCTCTATGAATCACCATTGAAACTAAAATTCTGAAAATCATTTATATGATTCTTTAAATTAAAATACAAGAAATCATCATCTGAACTCCATTAAATTTATGACATATTCATCATATTTGCCTGAATGAAATATTAAAATTTATTTAATCGCCATTATAAAACCATTGAAAATCATTGAAAGAAAATAAAAATCAAATAGAAAGTGGGCACCTCAATATCCCCATTGTATTTTTTGGAAATACCGTCAATGCTATTTCAAAATGATTGTGTAAATATGCAGATCATTATCTTCTCTATAACCTTTATTTTTTTATTATTTAATTTCAATTTCTATTGATGTTATTAAAAAGTTACAATTTTCATTGGATAAGGGTATAATAGAATACTTAATAAGTGTTCTATTAATTATTTTTCTCTAAGTATACTTGATCTGTTCTCATTGAACAAAACCAGAGGATATGATTTTGACAAAAAAAGGTGTCCCTTACCATGTGATAATGATACCTTATAAGATGAAAACTTATATTCATTTCATTTAGGGATATCAATTTCATTCTGAGATGAATCAAGTCAATGTGACATAAAAGTTTACAAGAATAATTAACCAGAAACTCCTTCACTCATATAAACAACTACATCAAAAAAAATCTAGTTCCACAAGTCAGATAAGTTGCCTTTAAAAATTTATATTTTAATATGTCATTGATTAATTCTATTATATACCATTTTAAAAATGAAAATTATTATGATTAAGAAAGAATGAGAGTTCTAGAAGGACATATTTTTTGCAATAACATGATTTTTAGGAATATTCAGTAAAAATTATATTTGATACAAACTGAAAGAAATATTATGATAGCTTCATTATATTTCATTATTTTTCACCCCCTCAATATAGACACTCATAAATATCTTCATAATTTGTGATTTCTTCAAGAATGGACTTCCAGATGATTCAATTTGGAGAATAAACCAAAATTTTATCTTCAACACGAGAATTCCTTGATTGAAAATTTCAACAACAACACCAAGGATGAACTTCTTGAAAAATTGTTATTTATGATGCCAAAAATAATATCAATACCTGATAGTATATTCATTATCCAAGGTGTCCGGAATGAGACATCAAATTCTTCATTTCTATTAATGAAGATCCTTTATAGTAATGGAATTTGAATACAAAATAGAGGAATCATTCAATGATGGAAGATTCATTAAATTTTCTACAAAAAATTATAAGTACTCACCACTTCATGGGTTCTATCCAAGAGAACATCATTCAAATTCAATTACCAACATAATAATAAAATATTATACAAACATATCAACTGGGTATGTTGAATCCTTTTTGCTTCGTCCATGTGAACATCATGGTTGAGATATTTTTTCTAAAAATTCTTACTATATTTAATTTTTTTAACACTAGAACATATCTTATTCACACACAGAGCTTATATATCATCAATTGGAGTCTTTACTTTTCCACTTATACTATTGTTGGATTGTCTGGATTCCATTTTCACATTCATTCCATAGCTTTGAGATAGATAACTAACACTTCATTAGGAATTATGTAATAATGTTAAGATGTTCCAGATGGGTTCTTTTATGTTCTATCATTCTTATTAGATCATCTGTATGCTCATCGTTTCAACATCCTGGAATTGAAATAAACTAATTTCCCCACATTCTTAATTGAAATATTATTGGGAGAGCTTTTTATATCATTATTTTGATTTCCTTCCAATGTAGCTTATTTGTTCATAGCCATATTATATGGTATTATTTTCATTTCAACTTGGGATACATGATGATATCAGTGTCGACCTACCATATGTCCACAGGAATTTCAAGATTGAATTATTTTTTCAAGTCTTCCAAACCCATTGGTTGTATAAAGATTCTTCAACACCTATGGATTTGAATATTCATACCCATATTTCCCCCCCTTCGAATGGCCTTTATATGTGAATTAAAATTTCTATAACTGTAAGAAAATCATGATTCACAATGACTAAATATATTATAGAACAAAAACAACCCCCACAAATATTGATTTCTTAATTTCTTATGTTATTTTTTTTGGTTATTCTTCCTAATTTTTTGGTCTCTTTGAGGGTAACAGGATTCTAGATGTTATTTACTATCCACATTAGTCATGGTGGAAGGTTAATTATCAACTTTATTCATCAGTAAATGTTCATAATTTATTTTAAATCCTGAAATAATCCAGATAACATGTTCATAATAAATAATAAAAGTTGGTATTGTTGGTACATATTTCATCTATGCAAATTGTGATATGTTTTCAAAATATTTCATGTGCTTCTTAATAAATGTTGGAGTAATTCCTTCATTAGAATCCTCTATTGAGCATTAATTAATAGTATAAATTATCTCTATCTTTTTAGAAGTTTAAATATGTTTCTTCTCAATATTGGCCAATTGAGCATCCAATTAAAGTCATTTTATATTGAGGTTGACATTCTGATCTTAAATAATAATTATATTCTATTAATAAGCCTTCTTCATTAATTATATCCCATATTAACTCATCTTATAATTATTATGAATCAAATATTTTAGTTTAATAATTTTCAGGGATATTTTCTTGTAATTTTAAACACTTGAAATTAGTGATATTCATATTTGTTTCTTCTAGTGAATGAATCTTTTTTTTAATGTGTCTTTTTTCTACTAATTTCTATTCATCATTTTTTGTGAAATTTTGAGAAACATATGTCTTGTTTCCTACTAGTTTCATCAATTGTTACAACATTTCTTCGGAGATTAAAACCTTATTGAATTTTTCCTTGATATACCACCTCAAAGACCTCATCTTCCTCTTTTAACGGGGTGAACTCTTTCATTATACATTAAAATACACCAAAAATAAGATAGACTACTTTTTCAGAACACAATACATGATATATCATAATCTATGACATAATATCTACGGTGAGGTTGTATATTATCAATAATCCCCACTTATTATATGATATTAATATTGTGGAATATTTTGAAAGGGACTAAGAAATACATCTTGATTACTTGGGATAGAACTATTTTAATTATCCTTCATGTAAACATGAGCCACCATCTTTTTAACAACCAATCCTGCTATGTCTTCATTATTTGTAATTCATAATGAAACATATACTTCATATTATTTAGACAAGAGGAACTTATTATTCAACATTATATTTTCTTTATGTGTCATATTCATCATGATCATGGGAGATATTGACTTCTGTTTTGAGATAGATAAATGTTTACAAAAAAATACTCCAGTGTTGACTGAGTAATCAATATATAATGATTAAAAGATAATATATTCAGTATAGAGAACCCAATGAAGGTGAAACTTTCCATTGATACTACTTGATACAACAATTTTTGGGATTTTACTAATACAAATATGTGGAGTGAATCCGTTTTGGGGGGTTTTAATCCCATTAAAACATTGTATCAATTTTAGTCTTTGAATTATTATGATCTCGATTCTCATATTCTCATTTACCTATCGTGTATAATAATATGAAAATAATAAATGTATTCAATGATGTTTATACAAGGGTTTCTACTCAAAAATTTTAGTTATTTCATTGAAATGTATATCATTAATCAAGATACATATCAACTAGAAAACAATACTATGAATATTGTTATATCAATAAGGGGATAACCATTCACCTACAATGCACTATAGTAAATTGACTGTTCATGTTTTACAGCCCATAACTGTATCACTACACTTCTTATGAATACAGTCTCCACCATCTAGTCATGGTTATTTGAAAGGAAAATAATGTCTTCAAACATTTGAGGCAATTATTTTATGTCATACTGCTACTTATTTTTTACACTTACTTCATCATCACTTTCTTACCTCCAAAGCATTACACATGAAATACATCTTTTTCTTCGAAAAAACAAAAACAAACTACAATTATTATTCTTTTGAATTCAGTAAAAATAGTATAAATGGGGCTAGGGATTTTAATCTAACAATTACTCTTTACCCAAATGATGACCGACTAATATCAATTTGTTCACCTATTCTTCTTATCTTTTTTTATCTTTCTTTTTTAGATAAAAATTACTCTTTTGAAACATATTCACATTCTCTATAGAAAGAAAAGATTCTTTTTTATTATTGAAATAGTGAAATTTATCTCATGTAAGATTCATCATAATTATGTTTTTCTAGAATAATAATAAAATTATAGATTGTACAAATAATTCTTCTTCTCTATCTTAACATCCTAAAAGTGAAAATATACAGAATCACTTCTTAATTCATTGAAAAAAACTATCACATTCATAGAATTTTATTCTTAATATTTGATTTGTAGACATGAAATTAGTATTACGAATCATAATTATTGTTCATGTTTGTTCAGATCACATACTTCTTCTCATTTATTATGCATCAACATGTACATGTGTGGGATTACATAAACTCTATTTTTATTTATTATTTGTCTCAATTGTTTGTTAAGGATATCTACCTCTTTCTTCAATGCGAATTATTTCCACTACATATTATTTTAAAACCAATTTACTCAAACATGACAAATTTTTTGATGTCTCAAATTTTGTTTATAAACAATATGTGTATGCAATAAAGAATTATTATACAAAAACCTATATAGGTGTTTGAGTTCTCTATCCTCCTTGAGAAAGAATGATATTAAGTTAACTTCTAGTTCTTCTCCTTTGTGTGAATACATAATTTGTGTGAGGTAGAATAATCATATGTGTTTTTAGGAAACATCACTTAATAAGAGATTTATTCATAACAAGTTCTTCTCTATGATATTTGAGTGTGTACAACACATGTCGAATGTTCTACAGAAAATTTTTCATTGAGAAACATGACAAGATTGTTTTACACAGATTGCATGTTTGTGGGATATTCTCCTTCTATGTATAAATATAATGATAAAATGTTCTTCCCCTTTCATATAATTGAATGTGTCATGGATCTTCCTAGAGAAAATTTTATGTTTTGAAATCCACTTCCCTTCATAGCCTCAGAGGATCACAGATATCATTAATTACTCACATATGTGTGTGATGGTGAATCTCTATTATTCAATGAAAATTAGTTCATTGAAAATATATGTGAAACAACATATTGATTTTTCTTAAGTTCTTAGTAATTGGTGGAAGGTTTCACTGCCTATATTTTATTCAATCACAGATTTGATTCTATATTTTTATTCCATATAATTCAAAAAAATTAAAATATAAAGATATTGAAATTTCATTCATAAAATTGTGTTTTAGGAGATGCCCAATATCATGGAATTTTTTATTCACAATCTCAGCTGCCCATCTCAGAGAGTGTCATATTCAGGTGATCAAGTATGAAAACTCTGCTAAAAATCTAAAACATGTTCATGAATATCGGAGGAATGAATGGAATATTCAACATCATTTTCATTTAATAAAATTGTGTTCATAAAAATTTTATTTTCATGAAAATTATAGAATGCATGAATATAAACCCCAAGGATTTTAATTTCATTATTTGATTATCAGAGATAGTAATAAAAACATTTTTTGATCATCAGTGGTAGTAAACCATCGAACTATAATATTCCAAAAGAATAATTATCATGAATAGGACGGTGACAATATGAAAACTATTGAAACATTATATTCATAAAGAATAAATAGAAAAATTAGGTTTGTATGATTTTATTATAGAAGAAAAGTGCATCAGCTTTCACAAGCCAGATCAGAACCCCTATCTATCGAGCACTTCCAAATATACTGGAGTGTATTGGAAACACTTTGATCTAGCATCAGGGTTCAAAGCCATATACACTAAACATCTATCCCAAATGGGTTGTTCTACACATATTCCATGGGAATCCATGCGGGATACTCGCCCAACCTATCCACACCATCAGGCGTGCGCACCACATACCTTATACATAGGCTCGTCGATGGCTTATACACAACCCTCCACACCCTTTATTCAATTATTTTGGGTATAAGTTGACCTCTAAAGGTTGTGTTTTATCTTATGTTCCGACATGTTCCATGTTTTAGGATGGCTTGGCTACAATGTGTGGTTGGTAAAAAAAATTTGATAAACCCCATAAAAATACTTAGTCATAAACTAGGTATATAATGGAAATCAATATAAAATTAATAGAGAACATTATACATAAATAATTATACATATATAATTCCTCAATACATTTTCAATATATCTTTAAATATTATATTTCATTAATCTCTATTTTTTTGGAATATCAATTTCAAGGATCTTCATCAACCATCAAATCTCCTTCTTTATTTTCATCAATACTGTGTCACAACAGACATAAGTTCATTAAATAAAGAACTAGTTAAAAATCATCTAAAATTATAGGATAATTATTTAATAATAATATACAAAATCATTTAATTAATCCATAATAATTCACTTGGAAGAAAAATTGAAACTCAAATCGTCAACACTTTTATATTATGATGTTTGATTCGCTACTAAGTGTGATTGGAAACTTTTTTAATAAACCCCCCAAAAAATACTATCTTAAAATCCATGTGTAGAATGGAATTGAACATAAAAATCATAAGAACATTCATACATATATAATTCATGGTATATAATTTCTCAATCTATACTAAACTTCTGTTCAAATATTATACTTTATTAATAGTTGTGTTCTTTTAGAAATATCAATTACAGTGATCATATTCAATCAGAAAATCATCATTTTACATTGTTGTAAAAAATGTTTCATTTTCAAGACATGTTCATTGAACATTTAAATATCTTCAATATCATCTAACATACTTGAATAATTGGTGTATTAGGATATCCCTTTCCATTTAATGAATCCGTTAAATTTCTCCTCGCATCAACTTTGAAACTCTATGTATTAAAACCATTTATATGGTTCTTAAAATTACCATACTTGAGAACATCATCCATGCTCCATTAAATTTGTAACTTCTTCATCATGTTAAAATCAATGCAATATTTTATTTCATTAACCACCATTTAGAACCAATGAAAATCATTATCAACAAATAAAACTCATATACAAATTAGGCTCACTATTATTAAAAAAATCAGGGTTTACACATAGTCAATTAATTTGCTGATATATTGGATTACAATTTTATTAAATATGAATTAAATAAATCAACAAAGAATGTAATATCATTTATAAAATATTCACAATAAATAAAAATTAAGATTTTTCTTGTTATTCACAAGTATTTATGAAATGAAATAAAAAAAATAGATAAAATAAAGCATGAATGTAACGTCCCGACCTGGGTGTCGCACAACACTACCCTGAGCTATTCAGCCATAAGACCTCAGGCGTGCCTCCCCGTACGCAAGAGGCTGTTGACTAGAAGTGATGGTCTAGTAAGTCAACCGTGGGGATATTATACCCTTTTTATCAGAGTAGACACTAGCAGAAATAATACACAATTGCAGAAGCATATATAAAGACAAAAAAACCTATATCTGAGGATTATGAAGTAGGAAAATGCAATATCATACTGAAATAGAAAACATGTCTTGTTGAAGTACGTGTTAGGTGCCTAAAAAGAAAATAGAAAAGTAAAGACATTAATGACACCCAAGCATATCCCGAACCCTGTCTGTTCCCTTTACGATGCTCCATACATATTCAACCATCTAAATCATGGATGTTTCCATTAACATGTATTGAAAAACAAAAGAAATAGTCTACTCGAGTATAGATCCGGAAACCCGAGTAGGGTGTGAGTATAACTCAGTTGGTCACCACCAACAGCATCTAAAACAAATTCAGTCAATAATAGTGTATGCAGATTTACAAACACAAGTAGTAATGTAAAAAAGTTTACATTTATTCAATTATCCCTTATTTAACTTCATTAACCACTGAGTTCCCAAGGACACCCGTATCTCAATACCTACTTCAACTGTGCCGGTGTCTAAAACATTTTAAAGTATGAATTCAAATTTCATTTAAACCAATGTGATTTCATTATCGATTTCAATTCAATTAATATCACCTCTAATTGGAACCATAGTCCAAAGTGAGTTAATGGTCATAGAACTACATGTCTAGAACCCAAATGATTATTTGGAGCATCAGTACCTGTCTCAAAACCAATGGGTATTTGGTGCATCAGTCTATGTCTCTTAAAATAATATTTTCATGCATGTTCGGTGTAAAATGTCATGTCTATCACCACGTGAATATTTGATGCATTAGTCCATGTCTCAAATTCTATGAGTATTTGGACTATCATTCCATGTCCCATAAAATAATATTTTCATGCATGTTGGGTGTAGAACACCAAATCTATCACCCCATAAGTATTTGTAGCATCAATCCCTATCTCACAACCTGTTTCACATTAAAGAATGTATATCACATACATCACATTAATGCATATTAATCATCCTTAATCTTTTGTCACAATTTTACACGTGACAAGTATCAGAACATATCATTAATTAATTCAACAAATAATTAATCACAACATCACATCAATTAATTCAACAATTAATTAATCACATAGTCCCATTAATCAATTCAACAATTAATTAACCATATCAACAAATTAATTAATTAAACAATTAATTAATCACATAGTGACATTAATTAATTCAAATATTAATTAATCACATATTTCATTAATTAATTTAACAATTAATTAATCACATTTCCCCATTAAATAATTGAATAATTCATTAGTAATTCCATCACATTAATTAATTTATCAATTAATTAATAAATATCCACAACTTGAAATATCATAATTAATTAATCAGTTAATTATCTCATTCACAATATCAATAGCTTATAATTAATTATACAATTATTTATCTTGAATCATCAATTTAAATATCACAGAATTAATTCAACAATTAATTACTCAACTTACAAATATCATTGGCTCTAAATTATTTCAACCACTAATTATTCAATCATATCAATTCAATATCTCAACCATCTACATTAGTTAACTTATAAATTAATTAATCTAATTCATTCAATTTCATTTAATAGTAATACCCATTAATTAATTCACCAATTAATTAATCTAACACATTAATTTTTTTTAACATAATAATCCCCATTAGATAATTATTCATTTAATTAATCTCAGACATCCAACTATAATAACCCCAAACCCCCTATTAATAAATTTTTTAATTAATTAACCTAACTCATTAAATTGTATCAAAACAATAATTCTCCATAATTTATTCTACAATTAATTAATGTAACTCAAAAATCATAACATTACATACATTAATTAATTTACCAATTAATTAATTCAAACTATTCCCACTAACTAATTCCTCAAGTAATTTATTTAACAGAAGCCTTCAATTAATTCACAAATTAATTGTCCATGTCATTTAATTATTTCAAAATTAATTAATTCACAATCAAACCCATCTTAAATTAATCCACCAATTAATTGTATCTATCAATTCTATTATTTAGTTCAACAATTAAATAATCATGTTACATAAATTAATTAATTCCCCTATTAATTATTTCAACCAGCACAATTGATAAATTATATCATAACCATTAATTAATTCTAAAAATAATTAAACAATTCTACCACCAGAAAATCCTCTTAATGAATCTATAAATTAATTATTTAATCCAAACATTTTATCAATCACATCATGACAGTTAATTAATTCGAAAATTAATTAACTGAGTCCACCATCAAAAAATCCTCATAATTATTTAATTTATTAATTATTTAAACAAACCTAATTAATTATTCTAATCATGATTGGTAATTAAATTCAAAATTAATTAACCAAATCCACCATCACAAATCCCTGATAATTAATCTATCAGTTAATTGTTTAAACTTTCCATATTAATTTATCACATCATGACTGTTAATTACTTCCAAAATTAATTAACAAAATCCACCATCACAAATCCTCAAAAGTAATCTATCATAAAATTTCTACAATTTCATACACACAAACAAATCAAAACTATGAGATTGAAATTTATACCACCTACCTCAAATATGATCAACACACAACACAAATCCAATATCACTGATGGTGTGTTACTCTGAATACTATCGAAAGATAAATTAAATAAATAAGCATATTCGGTTTAATAAAAATGTTACCAAAATATTTAATTTTCTATGAATGAAAAATTGATATGGAACATCTTCATATCAATATGAATCTAATGCAACTGACATCACATCAATCTGTTCAATATCAAAAACGATATTGGTTATTGAAGTTTGATTCGAGCGGAAATGAAGAATGGACAAAATCCCAAATAAAACGCATTTTTCGATGATAAATATCTTATAATAATATTATATGATAATTACATAGTATTATTTTCAAATTATATTTGATATTATTTCATTCTTATTATTTAACATGGAGACATAATGATAATTATTAATGATAATTTCATCAGATTATTCATTGAAAATTTCATTTAACACCCATGAAATTATCAATTAAAAAATTGAACTATGATTTATAAAATAAACCACTCTTTTATCTTTTTAAAAAAAATAACATTTTCTAAAAAATTAAAGAAAAGTAGAAAATAGAGATATAATAAAATAATATAAAAATAAAATAAAAAAGATCTACTTTATGGCGCACCAGGTTGAGGCACATAATGATGAAATGTACAGCAGGTCTTTCGCACACTGGACCTCCGCAAAGGAAGAAGAGGAAGTCGCCTGGTGTACTCAAGTGACAGCCGAAAGAGTTTTCAAATGAATAAATCCACTCGAAACCACAACAGAAATGCTTGGTTATATAGAACCCCAAGCCTCATACGGTTCATCCTTTCAAGAAATAAAACCCTATTTTAATCCACTATTTCGACTGAAAATTAATGATGGTGTGTTTTAATTTAAAACATTAATGCATTATTGTTTGGAATGGTCAAAAAAAATTTAAAATGAAGCTTTTGGAATGCTCCATGAGTCAAATATTTTGGCATATCATTGGAGAAGATGATTTTAACATCAAAAACCAAAATCCATTTTATTTTAATTAATTTATTAATTGAACATAAATATTAAATTTTATCAAACGTCCACTACGCATAAAATTTATTCCACAACTCAGTTAAACACCTCCTTCCAGACCTAATGGTGGTCTCAGTTTTTTCAACTGATGAACTGTTTGAGAGATATTGATGATTTAATACTTAAAAAATGGATTAAATAATTAATTAAAAAAATAAAAACAATATTTTTGTGAGTGAGGCATCAAAACACTCGTTTCATATCAATATTATACCATGGATGGGGTAAACCCCATGTTCCCGACATATCAGTGGTCTCAGATTTATCATAAGATGCTTGGTTTGTGAGATATTAATGATTTATTATTATTTTTAAAACTGAATAAATAAATAATTTAAATAAAATAGTTATTTCTTGCGAGCGATGCTTCCAAATGCTTGATGCGAACAAATGTTAAACCTTTTATAGGGTAAACCCATCATTCCGGACCCACTGGTGGTCTCATATTTTTCATAAGATGAAGTATTAAAGAGTTAATCAATTATTTGGAATATATAGTTCTCTCTTAATATAATATCATTAATACTTTTATTTTTGCTTCGCCAAGGCATTACAGATATCATAATCTCACACTATTCAATGTCTAACTCTAAAATTATTTTAATAAAAATATTACAATATTTTAACTAGGAAATTTCTCTCAGATAAATAATTAATATTTTTTAAGGTATTTCTCTAATAAAATATTTTTTCCAACATTAAGTATTTATAAAATGTAAATGTAATAGGTCAAATGAAAACATATTTAGTAAAAGGACATAATCTTACAATATTCTGACCATATAACAGCTTTTCCTTGAGTTGTACTCCGAAGAACCTTTATGAAAAAACATGTTTATACAATATATCAATGGTTGAAGTTTAGTAATCCCTTCCTGTTAAGTAGTTCAATAGAATCGTTTTTATGGACCTGTAGTCAATCCATAGAATCTCATTTGTAAATTTGCGATGTTGTACCTAACACTATAATGCTCCGCCTATATATAACTTCATAAGCACAACCTCTATGGGGCCCATATTTAACCAAAATAAATTCATTTAGCTAAGCGTAAAGACATAGCTTTATTAGTGTACCTAAGACGATGTCAAGATAGGGGACTTGATCATCACTAATTAAAAGTACTCTAAGAAGTCATGTTTAAATACCCCCACTAATCCTTCATCATCGATGTTACCTCCCACTATTGAAACACCTTAACTAGTTCTAATGTATCAGCTCCCCTACCATTCAACATCTCACCATACTAATTCAAAAATATATGATCCTTTACATAACACGTATCTTAGTCCTAAAACTAGAGAATTCTCTCTACCCAATCCATCTTCATCCATGGTCAAACAAAAAAATGATAAATTTTTTAGAACAGTTAGCATACAAATCACAATGTATTTACACAAAATAATTTCAAGTATTTCCCATATATCCTATCACACAGTTGAAACTAAGGCACTATCTTTACCATTAACCATACTACACCTAGGTCCTAGTTAACAAGGGAATACACATTATTATTTTTTCAATTTTATCACTTAGATGCTGATTTAAGCATATCAAGAATCATTTCACAGTATCTCTCAATTTCAAATTAGGTGCTATTTTCATTTCAATTCCAAATGCAAGGAAAAATATTTTATGTTCAACAACTTACAAAAAACCCATTTTCCCGTGCCTACCTACAATGTTGTATGTCAAAAAAATCCTGAGTTTTTAGAATGATTCATGAAGACTCAACCCTCATGCCATACCAGAACACAAGTCAATCTAAAAAATTCACAAAAACAATAATAACAACACACAATAAGAGCATCACCCAAGGTGAAATTATATTCAAATATAATAGAAAAGAAAAATAACTACAATCCCACATTGGGTACTTGTGTTCTCCCTGTACATGGGATAGCTACTCCCATGCATGAACTCATAACCAATCCCTGGCTCTTCCCAATCTCCTGTATACCTTTTCAAAATAGTAAGGGAAAAATTAGAATAAAAACCTCCCTTTGATACCACTTTGTAACATCTCAACCCGAGGGCCATGCAATAGTGCCCCGAGCTAGTCTGCCAAATGACCTTTGGAATGCCTCCCTGTACGCCAGAGGCTGTCGACTAGTAGTGAGGGTCTGATAAGTCTGTTATGGGGTGACAATAGCCTCTTTTATCAGAGTAGACACTAGAAGAAATAATAAATAATAGCAGAAGCATATATAAAGAAAAATAGACCAATATCTAAAGATTGTGAAGGAGGAAAATAAAATATCAAACTTAAACAAAAAAATGACATGTTGAAGAATGTGTTAGGTGCCAAAAAACTGAAATATAAAGACACTGATAACACTAATGCGGCTCCCAAACCCCATCGTGTCCCCTCACGATGCTCCATCCATAACCAAGCATCTAACATAGGGACTTTTCCCTTAATAAAGAAAAAGTCTACTCGGGTACCGTTCGAGCAGCCTGAGTAGGGTGTGAGTACATCTCAGTAGGCCACCACCAACAGTGTCTAAAACAAATCCAGACAATAATAGTGTATAGAGATCTTAAAAACATGTAATAAAGTAAAAAGTTTACATTTATTAAATTATCCCTTATTTAACTTCATAAACCACCGAGTTCCCATGGACACCCATATCACACATGTATCTCAATACCTACTCTGATCGTGCCAGTGTCTGAACCATTTTTAATAATCAGTTCAAATTTCATTTAACAAAATTTCATTTCATTGTCCATTACAAACAAATTAACATCACATTTAATTGGAACCACAATACAATTTCAATTAATGGGTGTAGAATGACATTTATAGCACCCTCATGATTATTTGGATCATCAGTCCTTGTCTCACAACCCATGGGCATTTGAAGCATCTATCTATGTCCCATAAAATAATATTCACATGCATGTAGAGTGTATAACTTCATGTATATCACCTAGTGATTATTTAAAGCATCAATCCATATCTTACAACCGATGGGTTTTTGGTGTATTAGTTCACGTCCCATAAAATAATATTTTCATGCATGTTGTGTGAAGAACACCATATCTATCACCCCGTGAGTATTTGGAGCATCAGTCCATGTCGCACAAAATGTTTCTTAATATATAACATTTAACACATACAACACACTAATAAAGATTAATCAACATTAATATTTTATCACAATTTTACACGTCACATGTATCATAACATCACATTAATTAATTCAACAAATAATTAATCACAACATCACATTAATTAATTCAAAAATTAAATAATCAAACAGTCCCATTAGTTAATTCAACAATTAATTAACCTAATAAGAAATTAATTAGTTCATCAATTAATTAATCACATAGTCCCATTAATTAATTCAACAATTAATTAATCACATATTCCATTAATTAACTTAAAAATTAATTAATCACATTATACCATTAACCAATTTAACAACGCATTATTAATTACATCACATTAATTAATTTATCAATTAATTAATAAATATACACAACTAGAAATCTCATAATTAATTAAACAATTAATTATTTCATTCACAATATCAATACCTTATAATTAATTATACAATTAATTATCTTGAATCATCTATTTTAATATCACACAATTAATTCAACAATTAATTACTCAACATACAAATCTTTTTTCCTCTCAATTAATTCAACCATTAATAATTCCATTATATCAATTCAATATCTCAACCATATACATTATTTAAATAATTAATTAATTAATCTAATTCATTCAATTACAGATCATAGCAATACTCATTAATTAATTCACAAATTAATTTATCTAACACATTTAATTTTTTTTACACAATCATCCAGATTTTTTAATCCTTCATTTAATTAATCTGACTCAAACAACTCTAATAATGAAACAACCCCCATTAATTATTTTTCCTATAAATTAACCTAACTCATTCAATTGTATAAACCCAACAATTCTCACTAATTAATTCTTGATTTAATTAATGTAACTCAAAACTCATTATATTACAACTATTAATTAATCTACCAATTACTAAATTCCAATTATTCCCATTAACTAATTCCTCGACCAATTATTCTAACTCAACCATTCAATTAATTCACAAAATAATATTCTTCATAATTTAAATAATTCAAAATTAATTAATTCATGTTAAACCCCCTCTCCAATTAATCCACTAATAAATTGTTTCCATTAATTCTATTATTTAGTTAAACAATTAAATAATTACCTTACATCAATTAAATAATTCATCAATTAATTACTTTTACCAACCAAATTAATTAGCTATATCATCACCGTTAATAAAATCCAATATTAATTAAACAATTCTACCATTACAAAATCCTCATAATTAATCTATCAATAAATTATTTAATCTAATCATAATAATTAATCACATCATGACTGTTAATTGATTCCAAAATTAATTAACTATGTCCACCATCAAAAAATCCTCAATATTAATCTATCTATTAATTATTTAAACCAACATAATTAATTAATCACATATTGACCATTAATTAATTCCAAAATAAATTAACCGAATCCACCATCACAAAACCCTAATAATTAATCTATCAATAAATAATTTAATCCAAACCAATTAATTAATCACATCATTAACATTGATTAAATCTTAATTTAATTAAGAAAATCCACCATCACAAAATCCTCATAATTATTCTATCATTAAATTTCTACAATTACATAATCACAAATTAATCAAGACTATGTGATTGAAATTTAGACCACCTAACTCAAATATAATCAACATGTGACATGAATCCAACATCGCTGATGGTGCATTTTTCCAATGACCATCGAAGGAGAAATTAAATAAATAAGCATTATCAGTTAAATAAAAATCTACCAAAAATATATCATTTTCTATGAAAAAATTGATACACACCATCCTAATGTCAATATTAATCCATTGAAGCTTACATCACATCAATATTATCAATTTCGAAAAAAATATTGGTTATTAAAGTTTGACTCGAGCAGAAATGAAGAACAGACAAAATCCCTAAAAAAGCATGTTTTTGAAGATAAATATCTTATAATAATATTATTTGATAATTCCATAATATTATTTTCTAATTATATATGATATTTTTGCATAAATTTTATTTAACTTGACGAAATAATGATAGTTATTTAAAGATAATTTCATCAAATTATTTTTTGTTAATTTATTCTATAACCCATGAAATTATCCTTTAAAAATAGAATTTTCATTTGTAAAATAAACCTCCCTTTTCTCTTTATCCAAACCATAACATTTTCTAAAAAAATAGAAAAAATAGGAAAATAATGAGATAATAGAATAATTAAAAAAATAAAATAAACAAGATCTGCATTGTGGCCCACCATGTTGAGGCACACAATGATGAAATGTGCAACAGGTGTTTTTCACAACGGACCGCTGCAAAGGAAGAAGAAGAAGTTGCATGCTCCACCTAAGAGAAAATCGAAGGAGTTTTCAAATGAATAGATCCTCATGAAAACAAAACCGAAATATTTTGTTATATAGAACCCCAACCCTCATACAGTTCATCCGCTCAAGAAATAAAACCCTAATTTAATCCACTTTGTCAACTGAAAATTGATGTAGTGACTTAATTTACAACATTAATGCATTGGTGTTTGAAACAGTAAAAAATGTCTAATAAATGAAGCTTTTTTAATGCTCCATGCATAAAAAATGGTGGCATCCTTTTGGAAAAGATGACATTAACATCAAAACCCATAATCCATTTTATTTTATTTAATATAATAATTTAATTATTTAGCATAAATAATAAATGTTATCAAAATTTTGTTGTTCATATAATTGATGCCACAACTAGGGTAAACACCTCATTCTAGACCCAACATTGGTCTTAGATTTCTCAACCGAGGAATCGTTAGAGAGATATTGATGATTTAATACATTAAAAATGGAATAAATAATTAGTAATAAAATAAAAAATGTTATTGTTGCGTACGTGGCATCAAAACACTCATCACATACCAATACTATTCCTTGTCTTGGGTAAACCCCCTTATTTAGGACATATTGGTGGTCTTATATTTCTCATATGATGCACGGTTTATGAGATATTAATGATTTATTATTTTTCAAAAAATAAAATAAATAATTTATTAAAATAAAAGTATTATTTCTTACAAGTGAGGCATCCAAATGCTCTATGAGAACAAATGTTATACCTTTTATCGGGTAAACCCCTCATTCAAAACCCATTTGTGGTCTATGATTTTTCCTATGATGAACCATTTTAGAGTTATTAAATTTTTTTGAATATATTGTCCTCTCTTACTATAATATTATTTATATTTTTATTTTGCCTTCAGCAAGGCTTTACGGGGTTTAGAATCTCACATTATCCAATGACTGACTCCAAAAGTGTTCTAATAAAAATATTTCAATATTTTAACTGGGAATTATTTCTAATATATGTCATTAAAAATTTATTAAAATTTTCCCTAATAAAATATTTTTTTCCACATAAAGTATTTATAATCTATAAAAGTAATAAGTCAAAAGAAAACCTATTTGGTAAAAAGAAGGAACCTTACAATGAAAATACTAATCAACTTCCACTAAAGTATGATTATTCATTGTTTTTTTTAATCCATATAATATAATAAAATTTTAAAGTATCATTTTAATTACATTGATGAATAAATAAATGTAGAGAACATAGAACCCCTACCTAGAGAGAATCATTAATCCAAAATGCACTTAAAAATAGTAATGGGGAAAATAATTTCACATCCTAGAAATTGAATAGAATGGGATAGTTTGACCACCCAGCACCTGAAGGATAATAATAATATAATATAGATAAAAACTCATTCCAAAGAATGTTGTTATAGAAAATAGTGTGATAAAGAGGCTCGTGAACATGATAGGAAATCACGAGCATGAGAAGTTTGGGTCAAAGGAAGACTTTTTTGAAGGGCCAAAAACAAGATTATAGATTATATTTAATCTAATGATTTTTTAGATATTAAAATAGAAGGAATAAATTATTTTAAAATGGATGAAATAGATTTATAAATATCCCTATTATTAAAATTTCCAACATTCCTTTCAATGAAAATTTTTAGGACGAATAAGATGATTGTAGACACACTGTAGGGGCTAAATTGACCTTTAGTAAAATTGTTAAACTTACTAAATATTAAATGTTGATTTTGTTTGATTAAATTTTTAAAAAATTAATTATTAATAGAATAATAATTTTGGATATGTGTAGTTGGTTTTATAAAATTTAATATAATAACACATTGAATTTTTTATGTATTTTGGATAAGTATGATGATAATCTACTCTTAGAACCCCAAAAGATGAAGAATGGAACCCAGTATAAAAGAGGGAGATATAAATTTATATAGGATTTATTCATACATATAACATTTAAATGGGTTCAATTAAATCCTAGTATATTCTAAGGTGAATTCCCAAACACACGCACACTCACAAGCTTTTGCGAGAGTAGACTGCAAACTAAAATTTTTATAAAGAGTATCATCAACCTATGTGTGCGACCTATTGGTGAAGTATACATAACCAAGGAACACACATTTGGAATGGTATAACAACCAATGATCTATATTTTGTAATTTAATACATAAAAGTACTACTTTTATTGGTGGTATAACCTATTGTGTGAAAATGTAAGTGTATAAAACTCTACCCATCCTAATAGAAGTAAATACAATAATTAAAGAACCTCTTGAGATTCTCTAAAGAAATATATGGCTAAAATAGTTGACTAATCCCCTTTGAATAGAATATAATGACCATGTTTAGGAAATATATATAATTTATAGTGCATCTCATTATGGTGAATGAAATCAATTAATAACCCCCCTAGATAGTTTCTCACAATTGATATAAACATTTGATAACTAGATCAATTTATTTACATAAGAGTATAAACATAGAATATCATCAATATTTGTTATTAATTATTGTGTATTTATTTCAACTAACCTATAATCCTTTAAATACGTATCAATTTTAACTAAACACATGAGAAAACTAATTGAATTATAAAAGTAGTAAAACTGAATTTTTATAGAGATATAAATAGAGAAATTAAAATTGAAAATTAATATAAAAACTAAGGAATAAAATTTTAAAACCAGGAAGAGTAATTAAAACCAATCTGAAATCACCCATTAAATAATTTAACCATTCACTTTTATAATAGTTCAATGTTTGATAACATGGAAATCAAAAGTTTGAATTTTGAATAGCTTACTCCATAATATTCTAGTTAAGACAAAAAGTAAATATGAAGAAAATAATATAATTGAATAACACCTCATTAAAAATAATAAAACATGTTTTAATGATGTTAATTTAAAATAAAATTAATTTAGTAATAATAATAATATCTTATAAATAAATATGAAATAATAAAAATGAGTTTTGGAGTTTCAAAATTTAATTTTCTTGTGTGATAATATAAGATCCACTGATTTTTAAAAATGTATAATTAAAATATTGAAAAAAACTATTCATGTGTTTCTTATAATTAATAATAAGTTATGGATTCATTAGAACAATTTAATCCAAGTAAATAAACATGTAGAAAAACCAAATATTAAATAATATGTAAAATAGATATTTTTTATATAGGATTAAACTACATTGGTATTTTTATTTAGGATAAATTTTCTGTATTTCTTAATTGATTTAAGTGATTCATGTAAGTGAATCACATAGGTGGAATGATCTCATTGGTGAATCAACATAAGTTATCTACAACCTTGGTGTTTCAAGTATGTAAATCATGTAAGAAATTCACTATATAAGGGAATCATGTAAGTATATCAACTTATAGATTCACTAACTATGGGATAAAAATATGGAAATCACATAATTTATTGGATATGTAATGGAACCATGTATACAAATCACCTTGTGTGTGATTTTGTTCAGTTATCTAAACTCTTCACATAGGCAGTTGGTGTAACCGAATAATAGAAAACTTAAAAACACATTCAATTTCATATTTCAATGCGAAAAAGGACCTTGATAAAGGAATAATTAGCTCTAGTTACTCATAACATATGTTTATAAAAATTCCTTACATTTTTAGATAAATAATTTCCATATTAACTGGATTTATAAAATTCATGTTATGATTTAGAAATAGAAGAAGCAATTTTTTTAAAATATTTATATACGCGATAAAAAATACTCAATAACTTTAAACCTATTTTTAGAAAATAAATATATTGATCATTATTTATATTTTTATAATTATATTGATAAAACAATTTTATATTTATATAAAAAGTTATTCACTTCATATAGAGATCTCTATCACATGTTATTGTAACAATATTAAGGGAAACAAAAACTAGGTAATTGGCTACGTGGATTGAAAATCTGTTTTGTGAATTACATTTGGCTCTGTGGATTTCAAATATTAAATCATGGGAATAGTATGTTTATTTTATATTAATAGTATAATTTGTATATAAATTATATTTAAAGGTTCCAAAAGACTAAATTATGGAAGTAACAAAAAATAATAATTGTATAACATGTTATGAAATAATCAAAACATTTAATATAAATTGTATTTAAGTACAAAAATATTATGATATGATTATGATGAAGTATACTTAAAAAATTTAAATTAAAATATATAAGATATATAACAAGACTAAAACTATTTATTTAAAACTATTAAAAAGTTTATAATATTAATCAGACATGGGAGGAGTTGTAATCAATGAAATAGAAAATTAATGTAGGCACATGCACAAAAATCCACTACCTTTTGATTGATTGATTATATAGAAAACAATAACAAATATAAATATCATATTTTTAATCAAATAAAAAAATTCAAGATTTTTAATAAATTTATTAAAGATCCACAATAAATATACCCATGTTTAAAATATAGAGTTATATTTAATTAGAATATTTTTTAAATGTTTTTGAGAAAATTGATCTGAAATATCTTACTAAATAATATTTTTTGAAAACTGGACATGAAAATAGTTGGTTTATATCATATAGAATGTATGAGATATTTTAAACTACAAATATAATTATAAAATATCCATATAAATTAATAAATATTAAATGAAAAAAATATATTCTTTAAGTTATAGATTTATTGAATACTTGAATTATATATCATATAATCTTACTCAGACTCGCACTAAACATATGAAAAACAACACAAAACTGGATATAAAAAATAAATATATGTTTAATCACCCATAAAATGAATATAAATTATTAAAAATAAGATCACCCCTGAATATATTATTTATTTCAATGAAAATAAAAATGTATAAAATTATTTGATAAAATAAAGAGTCATTTGTAATATGATATATATCTCAATGAAATAAAAACATATTTATCGATATTGACACAATTTTATTAAAAATTTAAGTACACTTTGTTGATTCCTATAACAACCAGACACACAAACATTTTGAAACACATTCTATATTATGTAAAATTGGGTTAATAAAAAAAATTTGTACCAAATTAGATTTAAAACATTTAATGTATGGTATATGAGAAGATAAATTTTTTGAGATAAAAATATAGTAATGTTAAGAAGTTTCAGAAAGCTAATATATCTTTCATCAACATAATATCCATGATACTAACATTTCAAATATGTAACTATTGAATCCTTCCCTATTGAACATTTAACAAAATTTTATTTTAAATATTTGGAATTTAATAATTTTATCTAATAAACAATTTATCTCTATTTGGTTTTATCCTAGATACAATCTTACCATACATTTATTTTACCAGATTTTCTTATAATTTCTTCAAAATTTACATTTTCTTTTTTGTAATAACGTTTTTCTTGTTAACAATCACAATATCTACAGAAAAATTATCCTTTATAGATGAAGCAGAAATTTTCAAACTGTAATTTTCTATTTTGAACTTATAATGATTATTTGATATTATCTTTATTCTCTCCTTTCATTTATTGAACTCAGATATATAATTTTCCAATTTTAATATTCCAAAAATAATATTATTTTTTTGTTAGAAAGTTTTTTATAAGACACAATAATAATTACATTATTTTTTGAGTAATTTTCAATTTACACATGAAATTTATCACAAACAAAACATGATTCATTAACATTAGAATGTTGAAATATTTTTCTAGGAGAGTATTAAAAATTGGAATCATATTTATAATAATTGCTATGATTTCATTAATTATCCTTTAAAACAAAATTACCATTATTTACTATATAAAAAAAGGACCTATTACGATAGGGATTTTTTCTATTAGATAAATATTACTAACATATTTTTCCCTTTCATGTTATCCAATGGTGTCTAATTCTTCAGTGAAACTCCAACCCTCTGGATAACCATGTTATACATCCTTTGTGTACTTCAAATCTATTATTTCTAATTTCCACATTGGAAACTCATGTTTGGTATAGGAAAGTTTTCTACATCAATAATATATAAATATAGATATACAATTCTTACATTTCTTTTTTAAATACTACTTCTACCTCTTTCTTTTCCATGAATCCTTTTTAGTAGTATTTTTTATTTATGAGTCCTAGAATATGAGTAGATAATTGACATAGATCATCATTCGTATCAAATTTAGATGAATATAAAGAATCACTATAAAAATAAATAGAAATATATTTATATTTAAAAAAAACTCTCTCATTAAAAAAAATAAATGAATATTATTATTCATGTATTTATGTTCGTATAGCAATAAAGACCCAATCGAGTCATCTACAGAGTATTTCAAAAATAATTTTCATTAAAAATTGGATATTTTCTTTGAAATAGACATCTTTGGTATATAAGGACTTATACTCTAAAAAATGAACTCTTCATGGTTTCACCATGTGTGACCATGTATTTGATGATCTTTTTGAATCTATTTAACATCTCCTTCACATGTTCATGGTAGATATTATAAATTATTGGAACTCAACCCTAGGAATTACATCCATAGTTATTTGAAATTTTTTAGTTTCTTTACAAAAGAAATTTATACTCCTCAAATTTTCTAGTGATGTTTTACAAGAAGATATACGTCCATACACACATTTACTAAATGATGAATAGTGATAATTACAAAATTTGTAATTAAAAACATATTTAAAATCATAAATTATAGTTAAAATATCATGTTCATAATTATTTATTTTATAAGGTCGATCTGTTATAGTCTTATTAAATAACAATATTTTTTAGGAATAGATACATTATTTCTTTCCAATATCTAAAATCACATTGATTGAATTGACTTGGTCTCAAAAAATTCAATAATTCATTCTCTTGAGTTACTATCAATATAAATGGATCATTCCTTTAATTTAGTAAAGACAATTATATTGGATATCACATATAATAAAACAAAAAATATAGATTAGTAATCCCTTATATTTTAATCATTTGATACTAATTGTTAGGTTAGATATGGTGATACATGAAAGAAAAGAGGATTAAAGAATATGCCTTTAAAGGATTAAAAATTTTAAATGACTCCATCATAAATGAATAAAAATAGGTTATGTGTGAATATTTTATTCAAAAAAAATTAAATGTTATAACAAATGGAATTTTCATAGTTGTTTGGATATAAATTATACTAGTATACTATTCACTCTCTGACTGATGGACGGTGGAACCAAAAATGAAAGATAAGTTTATATATATAATTTGATACATGGGAAATATAACCCATAACATTTAAATAGAATGAATCCAAACCCAGAAATGTGGGAGGAAAAGAACAAAACCAACACACATAGCCTTTAGAAGGAGTAGACATGAACCCCGTCTTTCTATTAGGAGCATCCCTAACCTATGCGTGTTTACTTTTAGTATGGTAAGATAATAATGAAAATTTGTTTCAATAAGGTATCATAACCAAGGAAATTAATTTGGGTATGATATAAAAACTAACTACATCTTTTTTAGGTGGTATAACCTGTTACGTGAAATATATAACTGCAGAAAAATATAACAAACCTTGATGAAGTAAATACAATAATTATATAACTATAGAATCATTTTAGAAAACAATAGTTTTAAATGAAAAATATATGGTATACCCATTAAATATATTTCAATCCTGATGTCTGGGTGTTCCAAAAATGGCATTGTATGTCTCTTCAAGATTAATGAAATTATAGAGGAATTTTTTATCCATTGAGTGTTCATTACAATTGATGTATATAGCTCAGCATTGGATCACATGAATGACATAGGTGTATGAATTTATTATATCATTTATTATTATTGTAAAAATTTCTCTATCTATTTAAACAATAATCGAATCCTTTAAATACCTAGAAATTTTGACTACACAAATGAGAAAATAGTTAGAATAATGAAAGAATGAAAAGTACATTATTATTGATAGAGAGAAAATGACATTTAACAATAATTATACGACGCATGAATAAAATATCAAAAAGATAAAGAATAATCCCATCTAATTTAAGAGCACCCATGAAATAATTTAAATGGTCTATATAATAAAAAATTAATGATTGATCCCCAAGAAATTGAAATTTTGGACTTAAAATACAAAATTAAAAAACAATTGTTTAGCATAAGTAGTAAATAAGTAGAGATGTTAAACCATAATAAAACCACATTAAAAAAATTTACAATAGGACTAAATGAGTTTAATATAAACTAATATTAAATTATAAACAATAATATTAATGAAAAATACATAAAATAATCAAAATGTTTTTTTTGTTTCAGTTTATATATTTAATTCGTGAAAATATATTAGCCTTAAATATTTATTAAAACATGCCTAGTATAATAAAAACACTTTTAATGGTATATTTATAATTAATATGAGTTTATTAATAAAATCTAACAATTTAATCATTGGAAATATACATGTAGAAGATCTTAGTATGATAGAATATGTAAAATACATAACTTTTCATGTATGATTAAACCATGTCGTTATTTCCACATAAGAGTTTTTTAATATTTTTATGAATTGAGGAAAGAAATTGGAATTGGTGAAACACTTAACTGAACTGATTATGTTTGTGAATAGACATATGGGATTCACTAGATAGGTGGTTCACATATTGAAATCATATATGTAATTCACTATATTAGGGAATTATGTCTGAAAATAATGTAAGGGATTCACTACATATAGGAATTAATAATAGAAATAGTATAAGTGATTCACTATGAAAGATAACCAGATATGTAAATCACTATTTTTTTTATTTTGTCATGTTTCTTAATTCCACACATAGATAATTCATGTAACAAAATTCCTGAAAAATTAATTTCGAAATTCTATAGTTAAAATGACCTTGAAAAGGGATAATTAGATTCAATTCCTTTTGATCTATATGTATAAAATCCAATTAAATTTACAAGGAAGTAATATTCTCATTAATTGGATTTATAATACATATTTTTTAATTTCGATAGAAAAGAATTTTTTTTTGAAAAACAATAAAAATTTATAAAAAAATATTCAGTGAATTCCACCCGAATTTCAGACAAGAAATATATAATTTGACATATTTATTTCTCTTATTGAAATTTGGAAATTATTATTATATTTCCAATGAAATCATCACTCTATTTGATGTTATTTTAAAAAAATTATAATTGAAATACATATAGAAACAAAATCGTTAAAATCGAATATGTGGATTCAAAATTTGTTGGGGTATTTCATTTGGATATGTAAATATACAAAATAACTATGTGGAAATAGAAGAATTACTATATATGTATATACAAAAGCTCAGTAAATTCTATTTAAATGATCAAAAAGGATTTTTAATCATATTAACTCAAGATGAAATGTGTAAATAAATTCATGAAAAAATTAAAACATAAAATCAAAATAAAACATTTAAGTATATAAATATTATGATATGATCTAGATTGAGTATATGTTACAAAAAGCACAATTAAAATATATAATATCTATAAAAAATTAAAAAAATTAACTGAACACAATTAAAAAATTTATCACATTACTAAAACATGAGAGGAGTTATTATCAATCAAAATAAAAAAATGTGCATGCACATGCCGAAATAATATCTAATTTGGTTTCCATTAAATTCCCCAAGATGACTCATTTAAAAATAAGAACATTAATGAAGAAAAATATATGAATTAATCCCCACAAAATTTATTTAAATTAATATAATTATTCTTTATATTACCTCTTTTATGTAAAAAAATGTTAATTACATTAAATTGAGAAAATCAGCGCATTCCAAAAAAATGATTAATTTAGGAAATTCGATATTTTCAAAAAAAAATTGAAGAAATTTCATAAAGGGATAAATAATATTATGGTATCCAATTTCTAAATGGGCTTATTGTATATATGATTAGAAACATGAAAAAATTTATCTAACATGTCATGGGATAGATAAACTGTAAGAATAACATACTAAGCACACAAAGGAACAGATTAGTCTCAAGAAAAACTTACTAACCCAACAATGGAAATGATCCACCATAAAAACTAACTCATGAACCATGTGAAATAAAAAAAACTATATGTAAAAATATAATACGCATGGTTAGTTAAATAAACATGATCGCAAACATTTAATTCTAAATGGAAAAAGGCTCTCAACATCCTTTTACCACATCTATTATTTAGTAAAACATAATGGAAGGGATTTTAGAAATCTTGAACCTTACATTAGTTTCCAATAAAACAGTTATCATCATCAATAATTTAAAACAAATACCAAATAAAATGAAAAGGCTCTAAATAACCACGTCATGATATACCTCTCTATGATCTTTATTTTTAAGATTAAATCCATCCAACTAATGGATTAAACAATATAACCATGAAACATCATAAACCATTAATTGGGTCAAACTTTTTTAATAATTATTTTCCAAACACATTTTCTCATTAGAAGGTTAGTAGACAAACTCATGCAAGATAAAGGTAAATCCTTGAAAAAACAAGGGCACCGGGAATGAATATGTGACTCTTAATCTAAGGTTATCTCCTCTAACCAAACAATTTTATGGATTAAATTAACAATGGGGAAAGCTAATCCATGTACCACCTTCTCCCAAAGATATTAGATCTCAAAATTTTACTCTAGTAAAATATAATCATCTTTGATATCTACATATCCCCCATAAAGTAAATGGGATTCATTATAAAGACAAAAATAATGCAGGGTCCCATAAAGTGCATCACCAATGAAATATTCTAGTGGTTGGGGAAATAATTGATAATTTTTATTTCTAAGGATTTATAATACCTTGAATTGACCATAAATATGTGTGAGAAATCTTACTCTCATGACCGAATCTTGGTTTCCCCTAATGGGGGAATTCCAGAAGAATAGATGGTCTATAAACACAAACATCGGTGGCCTCCACCTACAGTATTCATAGGAATTATGATAGTCTTGTGTTTCCAATACTCACTACTTAACCATATATATATTCAATATCATGTTTTGTACCACATCAAGTACATGGTTTACTAACACCCGAACCCTGATCTTGAAAAACGGAGATCAACAGGACTTCCCATCAAATGCATCAAACACATCCTAAAATATGGTTTACCGGTATATGTTATAGTAATAAAACCTAACTAAAGGTTGGTTATTCACCCATGACTTTGTAAAATAAAATATAAAAGAACATAATAAAACCTTAAATATATAAATGGTCATATGTATCTTCTAGTCTCTCTAGGGGTGCAAGGCAGTGTAAATTAATAAATGAGAGGTATAAGAAATATAATAACAACTTTAAATTTTTTTGGAAAAACTAGCTTCAAAACCATATTCAATTTTATTTTAAACACTATAATTTTACACTACCTCATCCGCATAACACCGGAACAGAACATCCACATTCTGTAACTCCCTAATCACTATAATATAAAATAAATTCAAGAGCCTTTCAAAGATTACCCAAATGGAATCATAACCTCTTTAAAAATATGGAAATTTTTTGAATTAATCTATTTATATATCCTAATAATTTTACTAGGGTATTTCAATGTTATGAGATAATCTCTAAGAACATAGATCTTTTATTTCACAAATAGATAGACTATACATTGAACCCTTCATTCTAGGCGACCAAAGCTGTATTAAAAGGATAATATAAATCATAGATATACATAAATTCATTTCTATGTGTGTGGTCTGAACATCATAGAGAACTAACTTATGTATGGCCTATATAAAAATTAGTTTTTTCTAAAATTTTATATAAATCGGACCATCCCCAAAACACCACTGTGAAGCCTCACAATGAGACAAACAGTCTAAAATAACCTATAACATTGATTATACACATCAAGAATCATACACATACAATATAAAAGAATATTTCATTTTCATCAAATTAAAGAAACCACTTTCATCTACATATAAATCATTGTGAAATATTTGATGATGTTCATCCATATCATTTCATTGATCCTTATACTCTTAAACAACATCTCTGTATGAAATCCACCTTAGTGAAAAAAAAATCCACTTTATTGGGGTATAGAATATCTCAAAACCATAATCTTTGAAAACATTCATCAACTTATAATGATATAGGTTCATATATAATAAAGAGAAAAAATAGCTTAAAAATTCTCTGTCTATAAAAAACACAAAGCATTCATTGATGAATTAATGTTACCAAAATTTTTGGGAAAACACTATTGCTAAAAAATATATATCATCGGTAGAATAATTATACATGTCAGGTATTAAATTCTTATATCTGTAGATATAAATGCCCTTTTGGAATTGATTAACTTCTCAAATGAACACAGAAATTATCACAAAAACATGAAACATCACTGCTTCTTCAGGAATCATAAAAACTAGGGCCCAACCCATTATCTTCTCAATAAATTAGAATGTTTCCTATATATTTGTGTTCTATAATAATTTGTGGTTCTTCCTAGTCAAATACATTAATATGGCTATAATATAAGTAAATATATTATATAATTTATTGTGACTAAGGAACTTTCAAACATAAACCATGTTCATTGGTACTTCCTATGAAATAACAACACTATTATTTAATGGGTTACAGTAATCACCCTAGTAATACATCATGTATAAAATAAAATTCAACTTCGGGGTCCATATGATTCATCTATATATATTTCCAAATATTTAATATTGTTGAAGAACCTATAGAAATACTCATTGATATTTAATATGATCCTCATATGACTTTATGTAAATGATAATTTAACTTATGAAGGTGACTAAAAACGCACCCAAACACTCATATAACATATATTTAATGTTCCCCATGTACATAGATAGTTAATTTATGAAATTTGATGTTATAAAAAATAACATTAATTGTATGCACCAACACCTCAAGTAAATATATAGGATATCTCACTCATTCGCCCTCATTTAATGATATCCAATCTACACATCAATCATAAAAACAATAAATCTCCCTTCAGGATACCTAATAGGTCATATATCCTAATACGATGGTAATGGTTCTTTAAAATCACTAGATTCAATATAAAATATTTTTGAAACATCCTTGGTCTATCATCCACATTCTTGGTGAGTTACATTGTATCACCCCTAGATAATAAACTAGGCTGAATAAAACCATTATATAGAAAATAATTGATCTAGTGTTTCAACAACTAAAAATCTATGGGTTCAATATTATTGAGAACCAACAGAATCTATAAGAAACATTTTAATATCTCTATCCCAATCATGGCATCATGATGAGTGTCTAATGTCACAAAATTATCCTTTAAAACATTGAAGAATTACAAAATCTCATCTAGAAGCTCCACAACCTAAGATTCTCAAAACAATATCCTCAATGAGTTAGAAAAGTATTTACACACATGTCACACATAAGATGACACCACACTCTAAGGAACGCTACCTAGTATCCTACCAGATTAGAAAAAATGACCCTCCACTAGGAATAATCAATGACATTCCCCATAGAATATAGCCAATCCCTTTGATGGATAACATATAATGGTTCAATCTGTAATATAATGAAATTATCCAACTAATAAATGTTTTCCCATCATCAATATACATCCCCAACACACATAAAAATTGAAATTGCATCTCACAACTACTATGGATAACACCTAGTGAACCTGATGTGTCTCCTCTTTCTATTCTAACATATTAAAAAAATAAACTTCCACAAAAAAGTGTTAAACTATATAATAAAATAATGAAAAAACTATGTTTGAGGATATAAACATCATACCTATAATACTCGTTAGAAAATCTAGAACTGGATCCTAAAATCTAACCATCATACATTACATAGCTCCTCTATATCACTACTAGTGACCTCAACATCCATGCTAGAATCTCTGTCCCTAACACTTAGTACTATCACTCACACATCGTCCCTCAAATTTTGTTGATCACCAATGTTACCCAATACATAGATCATGCATGAATCATAATAAAGTTGATCTCAAGTTTCACTAACCTTCACTTAATCTCTATATCATATATGATCACCTCATGCATTTTTTAAATTTAACATATAAATCATTAAATTTATTCTACCACAACTCATCATACTCAGCCGGATTGGACTCCCGATGATCTAATGGATCCACCTACTAAGACATTCCACCATAAACTATTTTTGAATGAAGAACAAAGTAAAAATCTGAAAAACTTCAAGGTGATATATAATCCTAGAATTTTGGAATTTTCCTAATTTATTTAATTAAATTCATTTTAATTTCAATAAATCATCCCATTCAATCACAAAAATAGAAAAATATGATTAATATACCTCTCCTTGGTCCCTACTCCACAATCAACATTATCTAACATAAAATGGTAATTATGATTATGGTCCATGAATTAGATCATAAGGGTGCCTAATATCATCTTTCCATGTTTATATTTTTTCGACACCACAAAATATGATTGATTAACATAATTTCTCTACCAACCCACACAATTATCAACAGTTTCTATTTAGAAACTCTATCATATATATAAACCAAAATCATTGATACCACTATGATAGGACCCCATCCCCCACAAATAGTAACCCTCCTTTGCCGATAGTGATGTGAATTGGTGATCCCTATGGACTTACCCTTGTTGTCCACAATTTGTTGAATTACAATTAACTTGTAAAGAAATAAAATAAGATGAATTTATTTCTATATAATGAAAAGGTTGTAGGGAAAATTTAAACATAAACCACGACACCTAAAATGTGCATATCATAAAATAAAAATAAATTTATATAAAATATGGTACCAAAATAGAAAAATTATGGTATTAACTCTTTTAAACCCCAAACATATATGTTACTTGTTTCAAACTCACTCTCTAAAACCCTCCTGCTAACCTAAAAATAGTAATATATATTTCGGGTCAATAAAAAATTTATATTTAGTTGGATCATTGCCATGGTCTCTCATGATAGTATGAATAGAATAATCTAAGGTGATAGTGAGCAAATATAAGAACAATAATGCACTAAAACATGCTAACGAACCATCACAGCCTCACCAAGGAACACTCACAAAATAAATCATCCAATATAGATATGTAATATGAAAATAAATTTAGAATTAATGTTCCCCACATCAAACTGTATACTACATTTATTCACTCATGCACCAATATCAAACATCGGATGCTCCCATACCAACAATAAATCCTAGTCATGTTGTGTCATATCGTTCTAATGTGAGATGGGTCATAATTGTACATATCCAAGCCTCCCATAGGGCCCAAACTTTTGTGAGGGAATCAGTGAATATTTTCATATCACTCGTTGATTCCATATCATCATTCATCGCCCTATTTATCAACTCACAACCTCATAATGAGGGAATAATTATATCATGAATTAGAAGGACATGAGCACCATTCCGTAGAATACTATTCATAACCCCTCCTATATGAAAAACCCCTCATTGAATGGAATTTTCAGTAGATATGCTATCATCAGCCTTTACTCACTACCAATTGTTTATTTCCTAAATATTCCATTTTTAAATGAAATTCATAACATTTCATCATCTTAAATGAGGGTATTTTTCACAAATTCATGATTTAAAAACCAACAATTTATATCCATATATACTATGATAACATTTATTTAATGGTGAGTTAAATTAGTTAACACTTAAAAGGATCTAGCTTTTACAAAATTCACACAATATGTAACATAACACCTTCTATGTTAGAGAAAAATGATGTCCAAAATAAATAAGAATAAAAAAATAAACACATGTGATAATGTCTTGATCCCCTTTAATTTAATTATGTCGGTTCATTACAATTTTTTTAATCAATAGCATTCAACTAATAAAGACAAAAATTCCAAATACAAAAATTCATAAAAGAACTATCTAACATAGAACACATACCTGTATAGATGTTTTAAATATAGATGCACTAGAAACAGAGGAAAGGGGAAGACGATGTGGTGTCCTAGTAATTGATAGGTGAGGGCGGGTTCGATCAGACAAAACATGAATGGGGGAAGAATATGATGTAGATACAAACTCCTACCCAAAAAATTATACACTTCCATTGAAAACATAACCATAAATTGGATGTTTAACACACAAATAAATTAGATGCTAAAATGTTTAGGTCAAAAACAGATGGATTGAACTATTTAAGAATAGTATTATCAATTATCTTGGCTCAAATGAAATAATAAATATTAAAATATGGGTGATATATTGTATTTTAAAATGAAATATACATATATTTAAATATATCTAAGAACTATGATTTGAACATTCCGCTGAATATGAATTTAATTGGGTATCCATTTAATTATTGATGAAAACACATTTTAAACCCAAAACCATATAGAACTCAATGATACAATACCACACAATGTATATAATATAATTTTTTTATGTGATAAGTTACCTATTTTTATTAAAAATGGCTAATTACCTCAATAAAATAAAAGTTTGGTATCTCTAAAAGAATACATGTACACTTTATATTTATGATTTTGTAGTCTTGTAAACATACTGAAGGATGGGATTGACTATAGAAAAGAGTATAGTTTCCACATAGACCTGCTACATAGAGAATAAAATAAACAACTACATGGATCAACTGAATAAAAGTATAAATTTAATGCAAGAACAATTGAATAACAACACAAAGGAACTAATCAATAGTATAAAAAAATGATTGAACACATGAATGAACTACTCAACCATGAGAAAAAATTGATCAGCTGAATCAAGAACCATTGGCCGCAAATATCTGTTTATGACACACAATAAATCAACTAACTGTTAGAGCATATATAGAATTTATAGGGGAAAATATCTAAAAACCATATTTACACTTCTAGAACTAAAAAAAATTAAGGAAGTGTTTTTATAAAAATACAGACCCTATAGAAAACCAATTATATATATATATATATATATATTTTCCATGGTGAAAAATAAGGGAATGAATGGAGTTAGCTACTTTAATTAGTAACCATCATTTTCCCATCATTGTTTTTTCATTCTCCCATCAAAAATATTCTTCTATGGTTCATTATTCTTACTCCATGATAGCATGATGAGTATAAATAACACTATAAACCTCTATATAAGGAGGTAATGGGGGATGTCTCAAATGATTAAAAAATATATTGTCCAAAATCTCACATATAGAAAAAATATTTACCACTTCCATGAATTATCCACACCATGAGAGATAATCTGTCACAAAAAATTTAAAAATAAAAATTTATATTTTCCACTATAGACTATTCAAATTTATCCATCATAGTTCTTTATTATGTTCACTAAATTCCACATTTAATATAACATATTACCTAAATATCATTATTCCGTGTTTTATAATGCCCAAAGAAATTCCCCCACAAAATATCTACAATTCCACCTAACATAAGAACTACCTTGTAACAAAATATAGGGTTAATTTATTAAAAATAAGCTTATAAATATAACTTAAATTAATATATTATATTTTACCTTTTTATAAAATTAATCTCATATTTTATTCCTTCCAACTATATCAATATAATTATAATATTTTAAATAGTATTTTTTCACATTCCCATCCATTTGACTCATTTTTTTCCTTAGGATGCTGAAATATAATCATTATTAGGGAAATAAATAAAAATAAAATCAAAAAATATTTAATATTATTTTAACATTGAAAAACATTTAACATGTATAAAAGAAAGTCATAAAATAACTCGATTTTATGATGCCTCATATAAGATTCTCACTCATGGGAGCATTCTTCCATTCCATGATTTTTCGAAAAAAACTGTCTAAAATGGAATAAAATATCCCTATAAAACATTCCCCAAATTATAGGGACCTTTATTTGATATTAAATGTAAATCATGTATTCTTATAACATAATCTACCCACCAATAATCACATGATAAACTGTAAAAATATAATTTACGAGCGAAGAAATATTGAAATAAATCTTCTATTTTACACAACCATGATAGAAGAACCACTCGATAAGTAAATTTCCTAATATGTTAAATCACCATAAAAGATCTAGAAAACCAATGTTAATATTGATAAGAATTTCTAAACCAACTCTTCTCATGATAATGATGTATTTTGGAAATAAAATATCACTGGTTGAAAGTGTCATTGGTATCTTCATTTGATCAATATATTACCGTGGTTCGCTGAAATATGTTTTCATATCCACAATAATGATTTCAACTCAATAGGGAATTTCATATTTCAATAATAGATTTATAATATTAAAATCATCAATAAAAACCCAATATGAATATGACCAATAATATCACAATAAAGTTCCAATAATGATCCCATACTAATTGATGAATGATAACTATTAGTGTGTGAAGAATCATTCAATTGAAAATAACCACCACATGATCCTCTAATGTTTATAACCAAATCCATGATAATTTCATAAATTGTCTAAATTTTACACATTGTTTGAATATATGTTTGAGGATGATATTTTTTCATGATGCGACAAGAATATAAAATAACTTTGTAGTCCTCTCCTAATTGAAGAAGTTGATTTAGAATCATGGATAGATAAGATCATCCAAGGGACACTATGAAACATCACTACATAAACTGCATAAATCATCACAATATTCTAAAATATAATTATTCTCCATAATTATAAATAAATAGAGAAACATTTATAAGTGATCCATAATAAGCCTAATTAAATTAAATCCCATTTTTGAGTGGGGTTATGGGGTAAAACAGTCCTCTATTGTAACTATTTATTTACTATTTGTATTACTCAATGGTTAAGATAAAGAAGTTAGTACCTCATGATTTTCTTTAATCTACAGACATGTAAGACACATAACTAAGAACTCAACTTTATATCTCTTCATCCAAAGAAAATGAAATCCTTATTTAATTAAAAATCCATCTTATTCACACAATGACTTGCCACCAATGGTGATCTATGAATCTCATGTATGAACTCATCACGACTACTCTAACTAATGAATTTTAATTCATGAAACATGATCTAATTATCCCCATGTTAAAAAATCTTATAGGGGAATCATCTTGAATATTATAAAACCTCTAAACCATAGCATTGGGTTCTCCAATATAACAGTGTATCACTTATTAAATACAATAATTATTAACCATCATAAAATATAAACTAAATTAACCATATACATCTCTCATATAGTTTTATATATTTACCCATTCTTCTATCATGTTTTATTCCTCACTTGACATTCAAGACACATCAGTACATGACCTCTTACTCAAATTAGTAACCATGATATTATATTTTCCAATATTATGTAAAATATTGAAATAATAATTCATTTAAAAATCATCCCATCACTTATATCACAAATTTAAAATATTTTAAGAAATTTTATAAATCAAATTTCATAAAATTTATTGACTCCAAATTTTTTTCAATGAAAGTAATGTTTATAAAAAAAGATGTAAAAATACCTATATAATATCCAAATCATTAGTAGAATAGTTAAAATCATGTAAAGGAAACTATTTAAACTCATATTGAATAAAAAATCTATCATTTATGAATACACATCCATTCATTAATGAGATACACCAAAATATACCTCATTATGACTCCCCTCCATGTTTAATAGATATAAAAAAACACACGTCAAAATCCCCTAAAAAATCAAATATCTTCGTAATTTTTTTCAGATGGAATAAAATATTTTCCATTATTATCCAATGTAGATAAATGTTTTGTTATTTGATAAAAACATCAATAAAAATTTTATATTATTATATCTATCTATGAAAATTTAAATAATTTTTCTACTGAGATGCATGAAGAAAATTGTCTATAATTAATGTATTGATGGAAAATTAATTATTTGAAAAAATATATCATAAAATGTGAACATAATATGTCCAAAATTGATAGTATAATGGATTCACATATAATAGATGATTTTTTTACAATTCTGAAATTACAATATTATAATCCATGTAGTTTTCTTCCATATTCAAAAAAATATGAATTCAATCGTAGAATAATTTGTTACCAAAAATTTTGAAATATAGAATTCATTAATCTAAAAAATAATACTAAATAAATTTTAAATCCAAGTAATATTATATTGAATTATAAATTTCTATGTTGATGATAAAATTATATCTATAGAATGTTTTTATCTTTATGTCACATCAAAATCTCTTTATATTTATATATCAATCATCATGAACTATGTTTCATAATTTTTCTAATAAAATAGATTAATACTATAGGGTAATTTGTAATGAATCCTTACAGTTATTGTGTTTATAAACTAATAAAATATTAATTTCTTCTTGATATAATATTAGACCTTGTAATATAATATTTTTACCACCGATGTATATACACAAGGAAATATAAATTCTTTAAAAAACACTTCACCACTTTAGTTCATCATATCCAACAAATTATTTTGTGATACTTGTTAGAATAACTTAGTATGAATATATACCAAATTTATGGTCACACTACAATGGGAAAATTCCAACATCCTATGAAAAAATAATCTATAAATTAACATCCATCTCTTGGAATCCTAAGCTATTTTTCTATAAAATTAAATAATGAACACCAAATAACAAGTAATATGCTAAGGATAAATATATAAATTCCCCAAATATAAAATTTCGTGTATAAAATTTTCCATATGATCTCTATCAAGGTTATCATAAATAACTATTCACCTAAATTAATCAAAAAAATATCATATAGTATATCACCCACCATTAATAAACAATATCCAATGAAAACTGATATTTTTCCATAACAATATCTAATTTTTGACATATTTAATTAAATATCAATCTATAAAAAATAAAGTTATCAACTCTAGGGATTTGTACATACGTTCTACTAGTAAGACTAAACAAATTAAACATGTACATATATTGAATGAATAGAAATCATCGATATCAATGAAAAATTAAAATAAAGAAAATTTACCAGTTGAACATATAACTACATTTTTCCTTCTGTCTCATCAACTACCACGAAATGAAATTTCAACATTCATAATCCTGCCTCTTTGAAATAATTTTTTCTATTACCTTATCACCTATAACTATTAGGATTCCTAAAGGTCATGAAATTTAATCTAGCTGACCCATACAAAATCTAAAAATATTAAATGGACCATAAGGTCAAAAATCCTATTAATGACTATAATACCTTAATGATAATTATTGTTGTTTCTAAATCTATTATGTTTTTTACCAGTATTTCAAAAAATTTAATATTTATGAATCTCTAATAACATAATTAAATTGTTTGGAAATAACCTATAAAAACAAAAATATATAAAACTAGATCATTGAGAACATTAAATACTTGAGAACTGCCAATTTTGTATTCCAATGATAATTTCAGTGGATTTATTAGGCATCATCGATATCAAGAAGATCAACAATGGTGAACTCTCCAACCTCCAAATCTTATATAAAAATTTATGCAATATTACTATATAAAAACCTAGAATATACAAGTTATTTTAAGAACAATTATTATTTTTCAAACCTCATTATAAATCTTCAATCTACGATAAGTTACATGATAATAAATCTTCAGTAAAAACACTAAACATTACTGAGCCCACATCTCCTCATTTGAAATCATTTTAGGAGAATATCATATTAGATTTGTATTCCATGCAAAGAATTATAACCCAGATAAATTTCCATAATAGATGGATATTATATGCTACAAAAAATAGAACATAATAGTTATGGATCAAAACTCCAAAAGAAAATGTCTTTGAAATCCAAAAGAATCATTCTAGTTTTTATATTCATAATAAATCTTAAAAAAATAAATAGTCGAAAAAATAGCATGATAAAACCTTGAAAAAACATAGTACATTACTGGAGGACGTAAAATATTAGAGGATAGATCACCCTCATCAAAAACATCTTTTTTGTATAAAATTATCTCCATAAAAATTAATAACATATGTTTATATTGATTTTTCAATACTAAATCCCATGTATCATAAACTATTATTTATACAGTTAGTCCATAATATACTTCCAATTTATCATAACAATAAAATCTCCTAGACATATTATCAAGGGAATCAGATGTCTATGAATACCACCTTATGAATAAGGATCTGTGAAAAAAATATTCATTTCATGGTTCTCTAAAACCCTACCATTCTTTTATCTACGACATAGAAAACCACCATCACTAATAAATATTAAATAATTTTCCATAACAAATACAATTACATATTAATAATAAACCATCCTTGGGTATATTCAATTGAATAAAAAAGTTCATTTTATAGGAATGTTTCAGCCACTATACCATTGGGTAGTTTTATCAGCCAATCAACTTTCCTATGATTATATATTTTTTTTATATACCGACCAAATAAAGAAAACTAATCAATTCCTTCTCTAAACACAAACTGAAAAACTCTCCTTAACATATACAAAGTTTTAATGTACCATCCATGATTGGAGAAATCCTTAGATGATATAGAAACTGTGTTTCATCCTTATTCCCACTGCGAAAAGTGAAGGTCTTGATGACTAACACCTAGAGTACAAAATTCATAAATGGGAGAAATTTACATCTCTAAATAAAAACTATTAATACAATTATATATAACCATTATGATCCCATACTGAATATAATAAAATTAATATAATTGTTCGACATTACCAAAATAAAAAAAATAAGGAATCAATCCACAAAAGAAAGTTATATCTCAAAATATAATGAAAATAGAATACTATAGAATCTCTACAAACACATTATATTAATGAACACTACTTCCACCAAAACAATTCTGGATATTTTAAAAATAGTATATTTTGAATTAGGGTGAGTATGAACCCAATAAATGATACTCTCTTAAGAACTATTATGTGTTATTGTGTATCACGAATGTGAATTCATATTTGTGATGATATGATTAAATAGTTTTATAGCCAATAGGATTCCCAATGTCTCCCCATATGTTTCCATACAAATCCTCAAAAAAAATAATTATATTCAAAAAACATAAAATTATAAATTCATAACAATAGTAAATATGTGACCTCACATACAAACACCAGCTATTTATTTCACCATCTCTCCTAATATAAAATATCATATCCCCAAAATATAAATCCATTCATGGGGAATGATTTATCGAAAACAACTCCATGTGAATCAAATAATCCAAATATCTCACTACATATTAATCACACCCACTATACATAGGGTGGTTTTTTCCAACATATGATGAGTGCACATCATCACTCAAATACCATAAAAATACAATAATAATCATAATAAAATTTCAAATTGCTCCATCAATATTAAACAATTGGAACCCATCACTAAGAATTTTTTGTGGAAAAAACTACCTAAAATTATATCCATTAATAATTGTAAGGTTACTATGATTACGAAGAATATGTCATGAATGTGAGTTTCTAATTACCACGAAGAATTATTGATAATTAACTATAATTAAGAGAAAAATACACTACCATAAATATAACCCCATGCATAATAACATCAATTAATGAACATCCATAACCATATCAATGATGAAATATATATCTTCACCTTTATACACTCATAACTATATCAATATTCTGTTACCTAATAAATATTGTCCATTTTTATAATCATTTATTTAAAAAATAGTTTTCTAGTAATGGAATTCAATGTTATCATCGTTGATAAATATAATACACAAAAAATACCAATACTTATTTCACAATTTTGTAAGTATTCCCTATTTGAAATCTAATAAAATATCATAGTTAAATACCGTTACATTTTGTGCACATTTACAACAGTAATCTATACATACAAAGACAATTTTCAGGAAATAGCTAATGAAAACAGAATGTAACACGACCCAATTGTAAATTTCAACATGGATCATGACAATGTGGAATGACCACATATGACCTTTCAGTTTGTAGCTGCATGAGGTAAATGGATATAGGTGATAGAGGTAGTGACAGTAAAATTGCTTCTAGCTCTAGAGAAGGTCAGATGTAGAAATCAATGGACCATTCCATGGAAGAGGATGTTCATGGTAAGCATATTGAGGGTCTCCCAAAGGTGGATGATATTTTTAATCAACTGAGGTAGGGTTAGGGGGACCCTAGGATAAAACAACTCATGTAGGTTCTATTGGAGATGGTGTTAAAGATGTTGTTATCCCAAACCATTACACCTACAAGAAGGTAGTGCATGGAGGTACTAGAAAACAAACTGAAGGGGTTCTTAACCAGATTGGGTGGGAACTTCAAAGGATTGTTAGTAATGGGAGGGGACATGACATGGTGGTAGTGATCTGAAGAATCTGAGGACATTATCATTCCTCCACCTAAACAATCTATGTGATGTATTGAGTGATATTGGAGGTGTAAGAAACACTAATTTTCAATCAGAAATAGAGTGTAATAGAGATCGAGGATGGAAATGTAATTGTTTGCACTGTCCAAGGAGGATAATAGGAAACAATGAAAACAGGGACATAGGGAGCCACATTTTCTCCAAGAATCATAAATCGAATGGATGAAAGGACTACTAAGATCTACCTAGGAAAATAGAGAAACAATCAGAAAAGAGATATGGTAAATCTAATTATTATTTAACCCATTATGTGGTAGAAAAAAAGGATCAACAATGAATAGATACTAGGTTCCTAGTGACAGAAATTGCGGCTTCACAAGATGAGGCAACCATGGATGTTTTGATGACATTTCAAGGGGACTCAGAAGTGTTGACTGAGGGTCAACAAAGTAAGAGTCCCCTTCAATTATAGATTTTGTTGTGGGAGGAGGTGTCTCATCCTCTTGGAAAGCAGTGTGAGGTTGGATCCCCTAATGAGACTCAATGTCAGATAGCATTGGTACAAAAGCACATGGATTTACTTATTCCCTTAGATGAAGAAATTGTGGAGTAAGTTCATGATAATAAGGCATTGGTGTAAGATATTAACAAAAAAATTAGAATATTACATTGAATAAACACAAATAAAGAAAAATGTGATTGGATTTATAAGTATAGGTGCATTAAACTTAGAATATTAAATAAAGGGATGATTAATATGAGAGAATACATGAAATCATAGGACAACTTGGCCTATAATTATGAAGACATCTTATAGGATGATCCTGACACTCAGGTAAATTCTATTCCCTAGATATTGTTTAGGGATATTGATTCTAATCAACTCAGACAATTCTTTATCAAATGTTTAGTATCATTTAGTGTTTAAACCTTTTAGCTGTGAGGGTTCTCAATTTTCCATTAATATTTCTTTAAAATAATCAAATTACATTATAGTGGAATGACCACATATAAATTCTACACCTCCCATGCACAATTATAAAGATCCAAATGTATCAATATATAATGTGTTTCACAAAACCAATCAAAACATTGCAATACCTATGAAATATAAATGTATTTAAATAGTAATTGTCTCATAATCAAAGTTCATATAAAATAGAAAATATATCATAATTTAATATATATTTTTAGGGTCGACACATCATTTTGAATAATAAAAATAATTTTAATAATTTTACAAAAAAATAATATATCTTCATAATATAAACAATAATCTAATTATTGTATTTTTACCCTCATTTCAATCATGAAAAATATTTTTAACAATTTATTTAATCAACCAACGTATTTAATGAATAAAATTGTGTATAATCTAATAAAATGAAACATTAAAAAATCATGTTTTTAATTCAATTACAACATTTAAAAGTAATATTGGTATTTTTTAACCTTATATAACAAAATGTAATGTGGAACTAGACTCACTAATATTAACCATTGATAATTGACCGTTTTTTCATTATTAATCATTACCTCATCATTCTCCATTATTTGTAATTCATTCCTACCACACCAAATCATGAAGAATATGATGTACTCTGTGAAACTGCTATTTTGAATAGAATATAAGATTTCTCACATGAATGAAAATTACGATGGTAACAAACTCAATTTATATACAATATTTCAACTACAAACATAAATTCATCATTCTCTATGAAAAATAAATCACATAAAATATCAGTATTAGAATTTAAAATTTCTATTGTATAGTCATTAAATACATCGTGATATAATAAAAATTAAAACCCAAAAATACCATATTCGATATTCCTCATAACCCTATAACATAATCATGATTAATATTACTCCCCACCATAAATTAAAGAACTCAACAATAAACTAATAAATGAAGATTATTTATGATACAATAAATTTTTTACAACTAATCCAATAAAATAATTATTTAAAAATTATTCCTCTATTATTTTTCAAAAATTCACATGTTGTAGATACATACAATTTCAATTAATGAAAATATATAAATCCAAAACAAAAATTACTTGTTAATAAAATATACAAAATTTTCATTGATAAATATTCTATTTATAATTTTATGAGAACAAGTAAATTTATAATTTATTTATATTTATATTTTAAGTCATTTATTTGACACCCTAACCTAGGCCCCATAACCCGAGAACCCAAATCACAGTGCCAAAAGGGTTCACTAATGTCTCCAAATTTATGATGTTTTGAAATGAATACAAAAATATTATAAGAACCAATTAGGGAATGAATTATTTTTAATGCATAATAGAAAAATACTATTCGGAATAAATAAAAATTATAAAAAAAATAATATTTATAATAAATACATTTTATGTACATATAAAACCTTAAGAAAATAACCATTACACTATAATGAAGAAAATGAATTCAATTATATCATGCAATAAACAATAAAATCTATTTCCATAAATCATATAAGGATTTATGGATCTCTAGAAATATTTTAAATAACTTTACAATTCTCTTCATCAAGATCTACCATATGAATACGTCCCCTTACGTACAAATATAAGGAATGACTATAAACATAGAGGCATTTTATAATTTTATTTTCTAAATAACCATGAATGAGAGATATTGAAAATGAAATATACAATAATAATACAAATTAAAACAACTTTATGTGAAAGAATTTATTTTAATTTTATTCCTAAATAAATTGTATCTAACCAAAAATATATAATTTGTGAAAAAAAATTCAATTTTGGGAAAAAAAATTCCACATCCAATTATTTATTTAAATTTATAACCCTTTTTTGTATGCAATTTTTTTTATAGAACACATTTCTTTCCAAAATTCAAATGGAAACATGTTACTCCATAAATATCATTGAAGAGTCTCCATCTCATTAAATACCTTAAAAAACATCTCAAATAATTACAATTGGTCAATATAATTGAAAATATATAGCATGATACAACCATGTTTTTTTATGACTACATTTAACTTATATATTTTAATTTAATATTCATTAATTATAGGAAGTAATTGAATTTTGCTTCCCATTTTTTCATTTTTTATTAATTTAATCATAGTGAATCATTAGAATTTAATCAAGAGAAAAAATAATAATTTAATGGATAAATTTGAAAAAATACTGTAACATGACATGAAGTGTCATGAAATGACACGAAAAGAGTTATTCTTCAATGAAATGAATATATTCAGATGAACTGGGTTCACATAAAGAATCCACTATTCATGATTTCAATTGTTAGAGGGAAGGAATAACATATGGGGTGTAATATTTATTCATTCCATTAAAGAACTAATCACATAATGATTGTTTATATAATAGACTTATAAAAAATCATAACAACACAATCACACCATGACATATATATCATGCCATGAACTTGGAGTCAGCAACAGATTTAAGGATCAAATTATTTTTAATTTTTTGAGGAATTAATAATATTTGATCAGGGATTTCCATAGTTGACTTGTTTGATTCAAAGGAGTTATTTTTATCTTCAAGGATAAACCTTTATCATTTCATTTTCCTATAAATAAATGGTTCTGGCCACTACATCAGGATATCGAGGGGAGGGGTATAAACTTCTGTGAGAAGTGTTGCCACTCCATAGTTTTCATCTAATCCATGGTACTACTACTCTCAAAAAAATTTCATTTTTTAATTTTCACACCATCTCATGTATAACATTTGTGGTTGATTTTATTATTCCAATATATGTATTTACATTTTCTTATATTGGTTTAAAAAAATAATTTTTAATTCATCTTTGGAAATTGAAATCATATTTTTTTCCTCCCCACTCGTATTTATTTCCCATCAAATTATCATAGTGTGTTAATTAAGTGTGTTTTAAAAAGTCGGATTTAATGAACTAGTATTTTTGAACAAAAATTGTTTACGAGATAAATTATATCATTAAAAATTAGTTTTACATAAATTTGTTAATAAAAAACTAAATTTTATGACAATTAAAATAATATATTCTATAATATTGGCATTAATCACCTACAACAATGAAATAAATTATATTTGACCAATTATAATAATCATATTAATTATTTAAATAATAAAAACACTAGTTCATGATGCCAAATATGATATTATTTTCACACTTTTTTATTATTTTTTCTTGTACTCTTTCAAAACATTCATGCCATGTATTTTAGAATTCCTTTCAATTTTTTTCCTAGTTATTGGTCATTACTATTAAATTATATTTTTCCCAATGGCTTCTCTGAGTGACCAACCTAGGGAACTGAAATTCTTATTCTATATAGTAGTATAGAGACTTTTTTATATTGTGGTTAGAAATTTTTATATTGAATTTTTCTTTGATTTATTAATTATACCTTCTAGATATATAAATTTATACCATTTTTCATAGGGTTGGTTTCATGCTAAATAACAGGATTCTAATTATTTTTGTTTTCTTGTAGTTACTTTATATTTTATCTTTAATTATTTCTGTTGCATGGTATCATTCTAGGACTAAATGTTATTGAATGAACAATCCACCTACTCCAAATTAGAAGAGAACTGTAAATAAGATCCTGAGTTGGAGGATGTTTAAGGGAGAAGAAAAATGAAAAAAACATAGTTTGAGAAAATCACCTAGATTAAGAAGTTGTAGCAGGTTTCAAACAATGAAATCTAAGGCAGAAAACACTCATAAACAATAGTATCCCATAAAATATAGGGATAAAACATATAATTATAACAAAATTAGTGGCATCCAACCATTTTTAGAGAAATATAGTCATTATCTATTTTATTTCCAACTCCACCAAATATTTGGGCAAACACACAACGATTTGAACACAAATTTGGGTAGATTTATTAGACTTTTCGACACTTTTTAGTTTTAAAATGTATATAATGATGTGTTGAGGTTTATATTTAATGATTCAATAGATTTTTTGAAATGATACAAGGATTTTCACGTCATTTTATAACCCCATTGGAAAAGTTGGAATGAAACTTCTAAACTCAATTATTATTTTATTATAAATATATAAATAAACTTATAAACTTTTAAAATTTTAATAAATTCAATGATCGATCAATTTATAATGCATGGGAGTGGTTTAAAAACTTAATCATAAAATGTATTAAAAGTGGAATTGAAATGTGGTTTTTTATTCCAACACTTTACAATTGTCTTTTTTGGGTAAATGGGTCCATCGTTGATGTTGTAGCTTGATATAACCTTATCAATAAGTTATTAGAAGATATTAAAAACCAATTAAATACATTGTGTGAAATAGAATTCAATGAAATTATGGGGATGTATAGTGAAGAATAGGGAACAAGGTCCATAATAATAGATGAATGGTTGAAAAACATGACATCTAGAAAACATATATGGACAGTATGATGGTGATTCACCAACATCAAGTTATGTATATGGAAAATGTGAATTATATGGAATATAATAATTCAAATAAATTTTGGGATTAGAATACTCAAAATAAAGTATTTATACAACATTATTACGGATTACATCAAACACACTAGGGACCATCAACTCAATGACAAATCCCCTCATTAGAAGTGACTATGGACAAATTAAATAGAAAAATTTAACACATCATCAAGGAATAAAAGAATTACTCTAAACAAAAAATATCTTCACTATAAATCCTAGATTTCCAAGTAGTATAAATTGAAAACCGTCATAAGTAGAATCCAAGAGGGGTTATACTAGGTGGCCCTGAGGTCAATCCATATTTAAAATTAATGTTTATAACCCTGGAAAGAAGAAAAATTTAAGAAAAACAACCCTGAAATAAGAAAGAAATAAAAATTAAAATTTAGAATATAAGATAATAAATATAATTTATAAGATAAAGAGGAGTCACCAATACCATTCTGGATGAGGCTCCCTTTCTCATAAAGGATGATGTGGAGACATATATAATAATAATAATGTATGATTAATAAAAAATTTAAAAATATCACATTAACATTTCATTTTTAAAAACCTCAAACATCATCCAAACAGTTGAAAAATTCAGAAATGTGTTAGTTTTAAATAATAAATTTATAGAAGAAATATTCATGATCACACTCACATGAGTGTGAATAGATATTATTTCATGGGATCTCCCAAAAAAATAAACACAAAGACACTTTTCTATTTTGATTAATATTTTTTATAATGACTTTTGGTGACTATTAGGCAATTTTGGTACAAGAATAAACATAATTTCATAGACCACATTCAATAACATTGAATATGATGAAATGAATACCACATATATTTCACTATAGCTAGTTAATTACATAATGAAATATCTATAGGGGATAATTGAATACATTCTAATAAAAGTGTACAACTTTTACATCCCATTAGATTTTATGGGGTTTGATACAGATTTTGAAATAAAATCACTTATTTTTATATACCTATTCATGGATAAATGAAGATAACTAATTGTTGTACAATTTGGTGTGTTGTGTATGCGAGTTGGTAGTTTGAACATCTCATTTATAAATAATTTGGGGATAATGAATTAATATAATAATGATTATGTCCTATAAGGGGACTACATTCCCATATAGAATATTGTTTCAATCATTGATAAAAATAGAGATATTGATATTGTTGAGATGATGTAATGAAAATATTAAAAAAATTGTGGGATGAAATTGATCACACTAAATTAAGGAATAATATATTTTTATCATCTTGAATTGGTTCAATCCAGTATAACAGACCAAAGTTGGCCACATGGCCTAATGTGCACCTCCACGTACACTACTAGATACCTACTAGAAGGGAGGGTCTATAGCATGTTACAAGATGACTATGTCAACAAGAATAGTTTAGTATAATGGTATAAAATAATGGTAAATAGTGGAAATAGAAATAAATAACTAATATAAGAATAATAATTAATCTAGATAAAATATACTGGCTGGAATATTAAAATTATAATATAAAAAATGATGTTTACATCATATGGAATTGAATAATACAAACATGAGTACAGGAATAAACATTATACAATACCAAAATATAAAAACTAAAATTAACTTTGTCTAGTAGTATCATGAGAATAGTATCATACATATACCCTGGTAGTCTATCCTAAGTATAAAAGAATACATTCATTGTTAGATGCATCAATTTTCCCCTACTTTCATCCATATGATTTGATTAGGTACCAACTAGTGGTCCGAACATGGTGTGATATATATTCAATATTACACCACCAATGGAATAGAGTAAAATCCAGTTGGTGATCTAAATATATTTATATTAATAGCTAATACCCAAAGTGTAACTCAAGTGTCCATGGATATTAGAAAAAATCACATGGAATATCAAGGGACTGGATGCTAAGGTGTTGTGAACTATATGGGTCGATGTTACCATATATCACCATGTGGGATTCTATTCCAATTTATCACATTCATTTAGGGAATCCATGTATGTATTCCACATTTAATTTTAGACTCCATGCCCCTATACATTATGTTAGTTGGGAAACCATGTTATGTTGCCACATTTACAAGGGATACTGTGCTAGTAGATGAAATCTCATTTGGGACACCATTCCCAAACAACAAATTTCAATGGGATCCTATTCCTGTGTAATTCCATGGTAACAAATTCCCGTATATGATTTGTATATCGTATTCCATTCCTGATTATCTGATTTAAATTGGCCTCATTTCCTATGTATCAGAATATATGTGATTCCATGCCCATAAATCATACATATAAAATGAGGGTTATTAATTATTTAATACAATCAGAAAATTTAATTACAATTTAAATTACAAACTATTTTGCGAAGGGGATACAACATATTAATATGAAAATCATGTAAAGTTGTAATACTACTCATTTCCATTGAATTCAAAGTATATGTTTTCTTTAGCAATCAATACAAGGCATATTATAATGTGGTTGGTCCATATAAACATTTAAATATTCATAGGAATTTCATGAGAACATCCTAAGGGGTGGAACATGTCGAGGTGAGGTTCCTACATCCACAAATAAGGGAAAACGAGTAATTTATCTAATATATAGCAATTTCAATTTAGGATAATATAAATTTAAGGAAATAAAATGGAAGTATGGAATGCCAAATGATGGTACATATTATAAAAATAACTCCTATTTATTAAAAAAATTACTTGACCACCATTTTTGGGTAGGTAGATGAACCCTAATAAGTTTCTATCTTTTAAAATGAGATAAAAAGATAAAAATGGAAGAATAGATAAATAACCTGAAAATATAAAATACTTGCTAACAAGCTAATATGGATTGTGATATATACTATGAAAAGAAGGATGTATAATAATTAATATACTAATGTAGATCCAATATGGCCAAAAAATAGTGAAATGGATGCCATCTAGAAGAGTATGATCTAAGCCTGGGTGGAGGGGAATTGTGACCATCCACTAGGATATTTATTCTAAAAATAAAAGGATAGGTTAAATGAGGGTTTATTTAAATTTTATAAGGTACATGAGATATTCACAATGTGAATGGAATTCAAAACATTATTTCCACATGTTTTCTTTTCCAACCAAGAAAACCCAATTCACATCAGGAATAATATTTATGATGTTCCATAAATTCATGTCTCTCGAAAATTCATTGAGTATGTATGAATCAAGTCATTTCATGAATTATGTTCATTTCATGAATTTCATATATGTCTTGAATTAGTAATATAACCTAGTTCCACCCCACTACTATCATACATCCAAAAAAAATCAACTAGCCTGAAGGCATAGTTCTCCATATATATGCCTAAAATATATACTTAATGAGGGTTTAATTGAAATTAATAGAAATTATTCCTATTTACAAATTCTAGACATTACAACCTCCTCTAAATAAAAATACTCATTCTCAAGATTCACTTATAATGTTGGTTGAATATAATCATAGAATACATCTATCCACTAACAACATATGTTAGCTCTCTCTCTATGTACTTGTCATGTAGATAGTTGTGGTTCCAAAGAATCTGTACTGGTGGAATGAACCTTCCTTGGAGAACCATCGGGATCCAATAAAAAATATGCATATGATTATCCTCAAATGATTCATCTCCCTCTAGGTCAATATCCTCATGGTCAAACAAATGAGATAGGTTAGAATAAAAATGCTGAAGATACTATACAAGAAGACATATTGCATGGCCATGTACCTCTATGGAAAATCTTACCGATAAGAAACTAGCCTGAAACACATTAAGATCTCAAAAAAAAACCCATGTAATGAGTTTATTGAATTCTCTATTTCTGAATCCATATATTAACAAATATAGCAGAAATGGTCAGAAATACTAGATGTCCAACCATGAACTCCACAATTCATTGGTTATGATCAATACATTTCTTCTCCATAGAATGATATATATTTATTTGTTTCTTTAGATATTTCACCAGTTATGAGGCCTCATTAATGAGAGATGTTACCAGTATTACTGCCTTGCCTACAACTAACCAGGATTAGGGTGAATGAAATAACCTACCATAAAAGGCCTCGTATGGATCCATTTAATGAATTTATTTGTATATATTTTTGAACCTAGACTCAGAGAGAGGTATTTTCTTTTCACATATACTTTTAAAATCAAGGATCTGTGATTGGAGAATGTCCTCTATCATCTATATTATTTCCATGAAATAACCATATTCTGTGGGTACTATGATTTACTCAGAATTGCCTATAACCAGAATCATTTTTTCATCCCTTGAAAAATTATAATGTAAAACGAGAATTTCATTTTATATGATATAATGGGGAACAACATAAATTAATACAATCTATTTAATGTAATTCCACTATTCCCATTTATTAGAAATGTCATGATAATTAAATGAAAATATGTGACCTTAGTCATCCAGTAGATGATAACCCATACCACAACACTATCTTGAGGGTTTCATGGTAAACCCATTATAAAATAAATAGTGTCATCTTCCAATCTCCAAATAGGTTTTGATAGTGTTTGTAGAAGTTCCAAAGGAAACTATTATTCTACCTTAACCTATTCTCAGGTATACCACTATGTGATAAAATAGGTATGCTATCCATTCATACTTGACAACCAATATTAATTATGTATGTCTTGGTATATCATGGTAAGACTAGGTGCACTATCAAAATGGAGGAATGAACATCCCACAACAATTCTTCCCATATGTCTCCAAGGAACCATACAAGACCTTGTATATTAATTAACTATTCTATATTGATAACCCAACTCAGAGGTCAGTCCTCATCTGAGACCGTCTCTTTCAAGATTGGTCTTGGGGGATAATATATTTAACTCTTCCATATTCATTACTGAAGAGAAGATTACACTTACAATGAAAAAAAATTATGATACCTCAAATATTCCTGAACATTAACATCCACTAATTATCGGGTAAACAGATATTCTATTTATAGTCATTTCAACTCAGGGAGTTAACCACTGCATTACCCTTTCTGGTTGTATAAGTAAGCCCAAATACAAATGAATGCAGATATTTTACCAATGTATGGAACATAAGATTCAAATAACACAATTTAGAAATGTATTAGATAGTTTCTTAATCATTTTAAATGATTAAGCACCCCACTAGTAGATAATTACACCAAAATTATAAGGTATGAACTATAGATTCTATCTCAAGGTCATTTTTTGGTATTTCTACTTGTGAAGTCCTATCTGGCAGGACCTACATGTCACAACTCGATATTTTAGTATAAAAATTTCCCATACTCCAATTTATGATGCATAAAAATATATTGTATAGTTTCTTCATGGATCTAGAAAAATCAAGATCTGCACTAAAGTCAATCCCATTTCAACCCCTAAAGGTATTTCTCTCATGCTTCAGACCATGAAACCTTCACACCAATTTTTTCAAACACGTTATAGGTGTTTCTAGTAATGAATAGTCATTAATAAAAAAATCTATAATATCCATCCAACCCAAGAAACATTGAAACTAAAATGAATTCATAGGTTGTTTCTATGAAACCATTATGCTTATCTTCTTTGGGTAATCATATACTCATACCTGTAAAATTTTGTGACCTAGTATATAAAAATTCATAGTTAGAAAGTTTTATTGGGTGAGATTACCATACATAAATCTCTATCTCAATGTATTCAACGTGACTGCAAAATGATTTGATTGGTCAAGTTTGATATAATAATTCACCATGATATCATCCACGAAGATTACCCAAAATTAATCTAGATAAATTTATAAATATCAAATAATTAGGGCCATAAGAACTATAGGTTAATTAATTAGAGAAAAAGGCATAACTATATATTTATACATTCTATTTATACTACGTAATGTTGTACATGGTTTTTCTGATGGTCTGAAATGCACTTTATATTAACCTGGCCTATAATTGATGTTGGGGAAGATTATTTCCCATCATAGGTAGTCAAAGAGTTTATCTATCTACTGTAGTGGATAATGTTTCTAATCTATTATTTGGTTCAAGTGTTGATAATCTACAAAAATCTTGAGTGTCTATCCCACCTTTTTGATAAATAGCATAGGAAAAATTCATAGAAAAGTATTTTGTCACATGAAACTGTTATCATTCAAATCATCTATCATATTATTATGTATTTAAAGATTTGTAAGTTATATACTATAATGATGAATATACACTTATTACACTCATAATATTAGATTTATGGTGAAATCCAACACCCCCAAGGGACATAACATTAAAAATTCGTCAGAGAAGGCATACATGGAATGATCCATGTGTTCCCATATCACTCATAATAAAACTAGCCATCAGGATTGCCACTCCAGATATCCCATGAAGATCATGTATGACTCACCCACATATACATCCATTCTCTTATATGTTCATAGGTACCACCATTAGGTGATGTGAATGACACCCTTTAGAGATAGAAATCCATGTGGTAATAGAAGGCTAATAACCATTCTATTCCCTTTATTGTTTCAAAATCATTCATCTAGAAGAAAATAGGTTCCTTACGAATTTGTACCCACTTATCTCAAGGGGGAACCCTTTTGACTGGTGTAAACTATCAAATAAAACCCAAAATGCTGTGTCAAGATTTGTCACACCATATAATTACTAATTTTATAAGTCCACACATTCTATAATTCTTGAAAATAATGTTTAATTCCTATAACTTATATAAAATAAGGGAGATACCAATGTAGAGGCTATAAGAATAGTACCTATAATTGTAGAAGGCCTGACAGTATTCTCCTCTAGGATATGCTTCACTATATCAATATGGATAGATCTATTTCATTATGATGAGACACAGAAACCCAAAGAAACTCCTCTCTAATATAACAATGTTTCAAGATCCAAGAAACTATGGCCCAAACAGGCACCTCACACTGAATTTATAGTAGTATAAAACATCTTGGTGAGGTTTCGTAAATTTTTTTCTAGAAGCTAGGGCGTGTATAGACTATCTTCCTCTAAGAATAGATGGAAATTTCTTGGATAATGGGTAATGATTATATAACATTCTACAACCACAGTATTGAAAAGGTACTATGGGGTATTGGAAAATAAATTGCCTCAACTTTCTTAATTGTGGGAACACTAATTAACAATCAGTAGGTGTTATCAGATTATTTATACCCTCATGTGTGAAATCGATGTGATTACCCCTTACAGTCAGGAAAACAAATCCCTATCTCTGAATGGAACCACCCTAGGTAGCATCACCATATTCAATAATGGTTTTCTCAGTGATGAGGTCATGATTCACTATATCAAAAACAATGGCCAACTAAAATATATTCTCCCATGATCGGATGGTGTATACAAGATTATATTTTAATTTACTTTCTATCACTAACTCATCATCGATAAGTGATAATGGGAATAGTGTATATTTAGTAAATTGATTCAAATATTCCATCATATACATAACACCCCACTATATATTCATAAACTACCATGCACATTCTTATTTCAACATTTGAGTTAATAAGTAATCATGGCAGTTTTTCTCGAAGTCATCCAAACAATATCTTGAAAATGATTAGCAAGGGTAATCACAACATACTAAATCATTGAGGAACCATGATGCATAAAAGTTTCAAGACAGACCCACCTCAAAATAATCATCTGCAAAAATTAAAATATGGAAGTCATGTCCACTAGAAATGACTCAATGGCTTGGGGAATCTATTCCCTAAGAAGGTAGGTAGATGATAAAATTAGAATTCCCATGTCAGATCTACCATAATTGAGATATGCCAGTGATATCCTTGATTAAACTACATAAACTATAGCAAGATCCCTCAGAACTAAAAATTATTTCCTATATTTGGAATACTAAGAGGTTCATCAAGTGGAACTACTATAGGTAACATAGGTTTTCCACCTATAAAGAATTATTTTAACTACATTCCTATCACACAACTAAATGAATGCTTGGTGGCATAGTTATACCATTCCCAGATATACTCCTTAGATAATATTCCATAATATATATGATAACATATAATAGAAATGGACATATATAAATACTTCTTAAAAAGATTACCACCTCTATACATACTCCATTTGCAAGGTATATGAGATAAGAATGGTCACAAATAAATGACCCAATTCCTACTTCACTCTACTTAGGCGGATCATGGCATGGTTTAGCATAACATAGAAGAGGCTCCAGTATTTAGTGTTCTAATTACAAGGTATACAGAAAAAACATTTTACATTGAATTTTCCTTCTCTATTTAATAATAGACATGTCATTAATGAGTATTAAATAATTTATGTTAATACCCATTAATTTTTATATATATATCCTAGTCTATTTAAATAAGTCACCATTCCTAATTTATAAATGCATGTTCTCTATTAAATTGCAATTAGCTTACCTTGTAACTATCACATGACCCTTACAAATGGAATCATGATGTGATTGGTTATGTAAAGTGATTTAGTTAAATGAATTTCATATAAAATTTATATAATTTTAAATACCAAAAATAACAATTGGTAATCATGTAATCAAAATCATCTAACTTTTCATTCCATAGAACCTGTGGATCATGAATCAATGATGGAATAATTGGTTAATTAATGTTCCATCATCATGATATATGAAAAACCCATTGTGTTTGATTTTGAAACATTAATTATTTAAATTATTATATCTCATCATGAAATATTACTAAAATTAAAAATACATAAGTCCTAGAAAATACAAAAATCAGAAGAACTACAGGTAATTTATGTGATGTTATGCACCTATATGGAATGGAATAATGTATGTCATGTGAATTTTCATGTTCTTATAATTATGCATGAAATGAAATATCCTTTTCATAAAAGCAAAAGGATAAATAATTCAATAATAATAATAATAATATCTATGATAATAATTCCAAAAAAAATTATTCCACCTAATTGTGAAAGTATTTTAAATGTATAAGACCCAAAACAAATCCAAAATAACGAATTCCATGTAAAATGGATTTCCCCTATATTTTTATTAGATACTCCAAGGAATATGGTCATTACCCTATTCTAATACATTAATCACATATATTATAACAAGAAAATATTATGAAATTGTAAAAATGAGGTATCTGATACAACTTTGTGGCATCTCTGATCAGATTCACTCCAATGTAATCGAACCTGGTAGGCCACTTGGCCTCAAGTGCACCTCCACATAGACCAGGTTATACTGAAAATTAGGGATAGACTTGGGTGTGGCAGTGGGGAGACTATGCCCTCATGTCATAATGTATCACAGTGTAATTAAAAAATAGTAAACAACTGAAAATATAAAAAAAACTATATGTGGAATAATTAATCATCCATATAAAATAAACAAGATATAACAGAACAATATCATATAAAAATGATTCTCATGTCAAATGGAATATAAAAAAGGGACACAGGGGTACACAGATATACATCATGCTATAAGAAATAAAAAAGGAAAAAATTTACCTCCACTACAATTGTGAACACAATCTCAGTCCTCTACGCTTATACTCCATCCTAAGAATACAATCAAACAACCAAAGTCAAATGATTCCCTTTATCCCTACCTATATACATATGATTTTCCAGTGAACCACCCTGAAGCCCTAATAGGGTGTTATATATACTCAATAAGAAACTACCAATGGTTTCTATTAATTTCCATCTAGTTCATATTAAATGATCATTGTTCATATATAGTGATATAAATAAAAAAATATAAAACGTCAACTGGTAAGTTCTGGTTCCTAAATTGCATGAGGCAGACTCTACCTAATTTAGCATAATCTAGTAGATCTATAAAAAATTTAAATATGTATATATATATTGTTTATATACAAAGATATTTTTATTTCCCTATATATATACTATTAGTAAGGACTTCAGACAAAACTTAGGTGATCATGGATAGTAGTATGAATCTCATGGAATATAAAGGGACACCATGCTCGGGTGTCAAAGACCATTAGGTCTCTATGTTTGTATATCACCATGTGGGATTCCATGCCAAGTTATCAAAAATAATTAGGGAATCAATGTAAATATATCACATTTAATTTTGGATTACATTATTTTATACCTTATTCCAATTGGGACACCATGCCTAGTTATCAAATTTACATGGGACACCTTGTACATACTCAAATTTTGTTAGGAACACCACACATGTACATATCATGTCCTTTATGATTCAAGGAACTTATATTTCCATGGGACCATATGCCTTTATATACCATGTATATTGGACTCTATGAATTCTTTTCACATTTATATGGGTCGCCTTGCCTGCATTCTACAATATAACAGATTCCATTCCCATAAATCACTTTTATAAAATGAGGGCTAATAATGATTTAATAAATTCTCAATGATAAATTAAAATTAATTTTTCATTCAATTTAGCCTTGCTAATATCCCATATTCGTAGGGAAATCACATTAAAAATTCATACCACACATTTTCTTGTACTTAATTTAGTAATTTCATTTATACATCAATAAAAGAACACTTAGAATGTTTTTGGGGAATATAATCATTTAACATTTCAAGGTAATTTCATGATAACAACATATGGGATGGGACTTGTTGAGGTGACATACCTCCTATCATAAAAAGTGAATATAGGTCATTCCTAACATGGATACAAATTTAGATAAAGGAAAATTATAGTTTTAAATAAATTCATGGAATGTCAGGGAGGAAATATGATAATGCATGTTATAAAATGGCTCAGTATTGTAGAAAAGTTAATAGACCACATAAATTATGGTGATAGACAACCCCTGTTATTTTCTTTCTATTAAAACTATCTATAATGGAATAAAATGTAATAATAAACAAATAATATGAAAATAGGGCATATTAGTTCACACAAAAATAGTGTTGAAGATGTAAAGAATAACAAAGAAAAGAATGATGTTTAATGGACATCTTTCCAATGTGGATCTAACATGACCAACGGTGGAATAAAAAAGAACCAAACGAAGGGAGATGAAAAAAGATTATGTGATAGAGTATTGGTCTCTCCTAGTGGGATACTTCTAGAAAAAATCAAGGGATATGTTAAATGAGGTGTTCTGCCCTATTTAAAAAGGATAAAAAATATTCACAATTTTAATTGAATTCACATTATTATTTCTTCGCGTTTTATTTTTAATATAGGATAACATTGTTCAAATTATGAATAGGATTCACAATGTTCATTGAATTCATATCCTATATTAAATTCATGGTTCTACCCAAGGACAATTCATTTCATTAATTTCCTTCACATCATGAATTTCAATTACCTCATAAATTTAATTAAAATCCTCACCTGGTTATATTATGAGGCATCAACCCCATATTACATTCCATACACAAAAAACAAAGTGTCATAAAGGCATATACACTTTTTTCTAAAACTCAAACATAATGTGTGTTTAATAAAAATAAAGTAATATATACCTCCAAACAATGAATGGTTGTAAAAATTTAAATCGTGATTGAAAAGGTATAATTAGTATGATTAGTACAAGATCTAATTTATAAATTTTTAGGTATCACCAAACATTGATTGATAGGCCCAATAGAATTGAATAAGGTGATATAAATATAGATATAGAATCTAATTTTAATGAAAGTGAAAGGGGACACCTACATAGAGAATAACCAACTATGACTATTCGTTGCATCAAATGAGGTAAATTCAAAAAAATCCTTCATCACAGTTACTATGAACTGTAAAGGTAGCTTCATCTAAATTAATTAATTATTATTGTATTAATAATGTGTCACTCCAAACACATGATTTATAGTTTAGTGTTGAAAAATGTTGTGTAATTTTTTTAATTGTACATGAAAAATTACATAACACTAAAAAAATTCAATACTTTTTTTCAATCTTGGTTCTAGAAAATTAGACATGAAATTTTATATTATCCAAGTTGTAAATAAATTATCTCTTTCTCTTCGCACGTGGTAACTCTAAAATCTATGACATATAAATTATAAATTCTATGATACCAGTGAATATAACATTAAATGAGCAATGAGTATTAAATTTACTAGTAAGGTGTTTTAAATTCAATGAAATACTATTTATAAATTCTACTTTTGAAAATAACTCTTTTTACAATTTTTTCTTGACTATTTTATTAAAATACATTTTTAATATTACCTTATATATATATGTGGGTTTTTAACATTAAAAACATGAAACTGTATTTAATTACTTATATATATAATTTTCTGGGAAACAATCTTCAAAATTAACATAATTGAATTCCATCACCTTTAGATTGCATAATTATATGGAATATCAATGAATGAATAATTAACATATTTGTATTAAATTATAATTCATTAAACATAGGAAACCCATTTCAAAATTATTTCCATATAAATGTATGGTATATTCAATACAGTTTCATAAATAAATATTAAAAATAGTACATGTACACATGTTATGTCATCAGTATAGATTATGGCCATATCTTGTGTTATGATTGCACATTTAATTTTTCACATTAAATGACATATTTTATTAGTGAAAAAATATATAAAATAACAACTTTATTATATTCTATAAAGAAAAAACAACAAATAAAAAATAAAATCAATTACCCTAATAAAATTAAAAGATAAAACATTACAAAAAACATGGTTATTCCATGTCATTATATAAATGTATAATTTTATTTCAGTATTTTCTTATAAATGTAAAACCCGTAACAAGGGTTATAAAATAAAAATCAATTGAAACTTATAATTATGTTCTAATTCCAATTTTACAAATAAGGTTTCATTATAAAAATTTGAGTAACATAATAACACACATATATATTTATTTGAAAAACAAAATATATGATTAAAAATACTTAATTATAAATAAGGAATTTCCCTTAATTTAAAATTTCATATAACAGAAAGGAAATAAAAAAATCCCTTACTAATGATTTCAAACATTAAATTGTAATATATATATAATAATAATACTCCTTATAAAAATAAAATATTGATAATAATAATAATAATAATCTTCTTTGATAAAAATGAAGAAACTCCCTTACTAATTTTTTTTGCATAATTTTTCTTATTTTCTTCTTTACAGAACACTCAAACACCAGCTCTCATATTCTTTGTCTCTCAGAATAATAAAAATACATAATAAATAAAAAAACCTTTCTCTCTTTCCAACCCTCATCACTCCCCTTCTTATACACACATCAAGACGAATTTAATTATATCATTTATTTCATCTTGAAAAGAGATTTTAATACACTAATTGTCTTGCTGTGAATGATAATAAATGTCTAAAAATGATAGAAACATATATATATATATGATAATTTAATTAAAGAAGACAATTTTTACAAATTTATTCGTTTAAAAATATATTGTAGTCACTTCTCACCTACATCCCAAAGCTTGTTGTTGATTCATTATGTTCAATTTTCAGGGATAAAATCATAGTATTGTATAAAAACGTCAATTTGACAAGAATATTTTTTGAAAAGGATCATTGAAACAAGTTTAAACCATCTAAAATTTTTGAAAAATGGGACACCAACAGTTTTTAAGCATTTGAAAAATAAAAACGGGGTCAAATATTGACATTAGAGTGAATAAAAATTAAAACATCAAAAAATAGAAATTCCATACATTAACAAAATAGGATAATTTAATATATTTGCAAACAATATATTGATAAAAGGATTTTCAAACCAAAATAAAATACACAGAGCTAAGAATATATCTACAGGATTCAAATGACGAAAAAAAGAGATCACACCTTAGATCTGGTGTTTGATTCGGCAGTTGACCTCATTTGGCTAACCTCGAACACTGATTTGACATAGATCTAGTTGCTAACACTCATCATCAGTCTCCATCTCAATTAAAAAGTCATATAGACTTGATATCCCCCTTGGCTAGCTCAATTTTGGCACGAGCTTCATTTGGGGTCTGATGCTCAACTCCCCAACGCCCTCGCATAACCTCTCTTAAACTTAGCCTCTCCTCCCTGATCACTTGATTCAACACCCTTATTTATATTTCATTTTATTATTACATTTCCTTAAAAAAAATTATCATTTAATTTTTTATTCCTATATCAATATATTTAATTTCAGATAAATTTAAATATTTTATTAGATTAATATATTGTTTTGAATTTAATCCTGATAATATAAATTGAATATTATAATACTGAAATTAAAATATTTTAATATATTATAGCAAAATTTATTATAAAAAATTAATACCCATACATACTTTTTAAATTCTCTAACAATTCGAAATTATAAATTATTCATTTAGTTTTTTTAATATTAATTCTTAAAAGTGAAATATTTTTTTAAATTATGTTTTTTAATTTAAAAAAATTATTAATAATTTCATAATTTAATTTATATAAATTATATAATTCTTAATTATTATTTTCATCAATTTTTAAAATATTTCTATTATTATCATTTTAATTGAATTTATATTTTGGTTTATAATTTCATAAATTCAAAATTTTATAAACATAAAATTATAATATTCATGATTATTTTATATATATAATATAAAAATATATTACCTTTTAAAAAATAAATAATTTAAAATATTAATTTAATAAACAAATAAATTTCATAAAATAATGAGATATTTTAAAATTATATTATATATATTATGTATATGACATAACTAAATAAACAATTTATGTTTCTTTATAAATTAATCAATTTAAAAAAATCAATAAAAAAATTAATCTTATAATTTTGGGGATGTTACACAATCCCCCATAAATTAATTTTTTCCTCACAATTTACTCATTGAACATAACATTTGGAATTTCCATCTTCATAATTAGAAAATAAAAATCTCTTATAAAATTTAGTTACCTAGAAAAATACTATGACATAAATCTTCTTTTCATAATAATGTAACATATATTATCCAATGTTATCAATGTCATTTCTCTAATACTAATTATAATTCCCTAAACTGATGCTTTCGAGTTCATTGCAAAAATATGATGTGTAATTTTATTTAAAAATGAAAATTACCCATTACTAAACAATAAAAAAATTACAGGACCATTTTCTAGTCTAGAAACTATATTATTAGAAATAAACGTACATATTATAATAGTTTAACATATAAAATACTTCACTTGAATAATGATAACTCTAAAAGTGATGATTTGTAAATTATAACTTCTAAGATACCTATGAAAGTCTTTCTAAATGAAGGATTAGAATTAAATTTTCTTGTAATCAGTTTGAAAGTTAGTGAAATACCTTTTTTAAAATCTTCTTTTGTAAATAGATTTAGTTAAAATTCTTTTGAACTTATTTTGAAAATATCTTAAAGACATTATTTAAAAGTACATTTGGAAAATATCATTAAATTTTTAATTCTTGGAAGATATTATAATAGTTTTATTACTTATGCTCAAAATAGGATTAAAAATAATCTAGGGATTTTTTAGAAATAATTAGAAGTCATTTGAAAATAGTACATGGAGGCCATTTGAAATAATGAAGGATATATTGGTCCTTCCCACTTTTCGATTGATGGGATCACTCCCAATTCTATGCCATATAAACAACATTAATGGTCCATGTAAAAAACCTTTTTATGCTTCCCTTACTTATATATATTCATTATTCTCTTGAATTTTTACTTTAAAAACATGATGAAAAATTTACATAATTATATATATATATATATTTTATTTATTTAAATTCATGGGAAATCATATACTAAATTATTAAAATTGAACCGCACCACTTTATGTTTTCAAAATTATATCGAAATCAATGAAATATAATTAACATTTATTCATTAAATTATCATTTATTACACTCAAGAAACTCATTTTGAAAGTAATTTCTTAAAAAGTAATGGTTTATTCAATACACATTCATAGTTAATTAATAAAAATAGTACATTTAAGCATGAAATGTCTTGAGTATAGATGATGGAAATATCTTGTTTAATGATTGCACATGTACTTTCTCATACAAAATATCTTATTACTCAACACACATATAAAATAACAGCTTTTATATATTCTAAAAAAAATAAATATAAATAAGATAAAATAATATCAATTACCATTATAAAATTAAAATTCCAAACATTAAATGAATGATTTTTTATTTATGTTATTACTTATGAGTATAAATTTTATTCAAAATAATTTCTTATAAATCTAATTACTGTAATATAGGATTTAAAATATAATTCAATTAAAACACATATTTTAATTTTGGTTCAAAATATAAAATAATGTTTATTTCAAAAAATATGACTAACATAATATTATATTATTATATTTAATTGAAAAACTAAATAAGTAATTGTAAAATAAATAATTTCAAAAGAAGAATTTATTTTATAATTAAATTTTCATAGAATGTAATAAAAAATGATAATCATGAAATAACTTAAAAATTTTGTTTAACATAAAATAAAAATATATAATAATAATAAGAATAAGAATAATCCCCCTTATAAAAATAAAATATTGATCATTATAATAATTTCTAAAAACATTGATAAAAAATGAACAAACTCCCTTACAGATTCTGTTTGAATAATATTCCTTCTTTTCATCATGGTAGAACACTCAAACATTGGCTCTCGTAGTCTTTGTCACTCATAATGGAAAAAATTCAAATGAAATAAAATATACATTTGTCACATTACATCCCCATAATTTCCCTTCTTATACACTCGACAATACAAATTTAGGTATATAATTTATTCCAACATGCATAGAGATTTTAATACTCTAATTAGATTGCAGTGCAATATAATAGAAGTCTAACAAATGATAGAAACACACACACAGAGAGATAGAGAGATATATATATATATATGTATATATATATATATATTTACATATAATAATAATGGAGTGGCCCAAATTTACCCATGTTCAAAGGGTTAAGCGGTTGCTTACAATGTTTCTTAGGTTATCGAATCCTCATAAAACTAAGAAGATCCTTAGACACACAACAAAAAGAGATAAATGATTAGCTATGAAGTTCCCAACATGGGTTGATTTTATATGGTTTTAAAAGAGCACGAATAGATCTATTTGAATTAAAATTATGGGAAAATGAGTGGATCCTAGTTTTTTACTCGTTGTGGATTGGATGATTTTTTTTATAATTACAATTTCAATAACATGAGAAGGATTAATGCAATGAATTCATACTAACTTCATAACATACTGATTAAACACCTTCAAATACAAATTATAGTCTCCTATAAACTTGTAGGATAATTTTAATGAGCACTCCTAAGTAAAGGTTCTAATTAGCATATAAAAGTGGGGTGAATAAATTCAACGTGGAAGCAGAAGAGATTAAATCATTGAATGAAATGAAATCAAATAAAATAAATTAATAACAATTAGATAGTGATAAATAACGTCCAGTATAGCTCCTTGAAACTCCCTTGGATCAACCCATAAAATATTTATCCCTCCAATGATGACATTTTGTCTATGGAAGCGGGAAGTAGACTTTTTATTATGTAAATGATGAAATAAAAACAACAAAATAATGATCACTCTGCTGTTGTGTGAACAAAATCATAAGGTTTGTTGTGAAAAAATCACAACATAAGAAAACAGTTTCAAGGTAATGTGTAGAAGAATAGAATAAAGGAAGAAGAATAATTTTTATTGAAAACTATGGTGATTCTAACACCTTACATGAGAATGATGAATGTTAAAAAGACAATTTGGCATAATAACATTGGTATGAAAACAAAGCTCCATGCTCCCAAAATTCTCCACCACTACTGCATTATAAAGTCATTTAGGAAGACTCTGGCTGAGCCCCAATATTCCCATGTGTCTTTAATTAATTTTGGTGGTCCTAGGTGGGTGGAAAATTAATGTAGATGAGACTTTTCAACTCATTACCCGAAGTGGAAGCCATCGTGAATCCAACAAAAAGACGTACCGAAGGGACCTTCTAGATGGATGAATTAGAGTGGGCCATAGCAGGATAAAATTTATCCCCTAATGGATCCTAATATAATATAAAATTTCAGCCCAAAAAAATTTAGATTCATGAGATATTATTTAAATTGTGGGATGTTTTTATGGGCATCAGAATCTAGATAGTAATTTCATCACCAAATTGGGCTGCCTAGAACAAAATTAAAAACATAGAATTAGCTTGGTCTGCTATTTAATGAAATGTTCCCCATAATATCCTCTCTCTATTTTTAAATTTTCAGAATCATTGGGTAGAATCTTGTCGTCTACAGTAATTTTATTGGGTTACTGTCCAGTTCACTTCACCCAGAACCTTGTTGGTTCATGGCCCACTTTGGCGGTCTTCTAATTTGAATCTACTTGTTCTCCAAAAGAATGAATATTTTCCTTATATAATGGGAAACATGAAAATTAAATACGAAAATGAAATTAAGACCATTTTTTTTATTATATGTTCAAAAATGTACCATGTAATAGTGCATTTTAAGAAGGAATTACAATAATAATGTGAAATAATGATCAAAATGTAAAATTCACTAATAATGGAGTCAATGAATAATAAATCACATGAATATTATATTATAAAAAATAAAAAATATCCTATTTTAGTGGATAATAATATATATATATATATTTATTTAATATGATATTACTGAATAATAAGAAGTTTATATATGTAATCGTTTGAAAATATATCATAGTCACAACACACAAAAATCATGAATCATATCATCGATTCATTATCATAAATGTAGACGGATAAATTCATAGTATTATCTTAAGATTTCAATTTTAATAGAGCATTCATCATGAAGGATCATTCAAACAAATTGAAACTGACTTAAATTAATGACGAACCAGACAACAATAATTTTCATGCATTTGAAAAATAAAAACCAGGAAAAATACTCACATCAATGTGATAAAAGATTATAATATCGACCTATATGTTTACCATATCATAGGATTTGTTGAACTACATCCCCAATATCACCGATAATTCATTATCAATTATTTTTAAGGCTAAAATAAGAGTATAATATGATGAAATAAATTTGATTGGAAGACTGTTCATTAAGGTTCACTAAAACTGGTTGAAACCGACTAATTTTTTTTCAATAATTAGACACTAATCATTTTTATGAATTTGAAAAATCAAAATCAAGAAAAATATTGACATAAAATTGAATAAAATTTAAAACATTAGGTAATAGGAATACCAGTCTTCGATAATATCAAATAAATTTACTAATAATATTTTGTTAACCGGATTTGTGCACTAAAATAAAAAAAATTATACCTGATAATTGATTTACATTATGACAATGATGAAGAACAGTGGTCACACCTCTCATATAGCATTTGATTCAGTAGCATACCTCATTTGGCATAGTTTGAACCCTGATGTGACACAAATTTGGTGGGTGACACTCTTAATTGGTCTACATCTCAATTATAAAGTCCTTCGGACTCGATATCTCCCTCGACCGGCTCAAAATGCGCTCAAGACTCATTTGTGGTCGTGGTACTCAGCTCCTCAAATCCCACGATGGGCCTCCCTTGAACACAACCTCTCCCCCATATATCGTTGATTCATCTCCCTTATCAACATTTCACATTGTAATTGTATTTGGCATTATGATTTTATATCATTTAAATTTATAATCATTTATAAATATTTTAATTCTAAAATAAATAAATATAGTTTATAGAATAATATAATATATTAAAATTAATCATGAAAATATATATTAAATATTTTAATTATGAAATAATACTATTTCAATATTTAATAAAATAATTTATTATAAAAAATAATACTCATACATAAAGTTTTATAATTATCTTATAACTCATAGTTTTACATTATTCATTTTGTTTAAATTAATATAAATTCTTTAAAATTTTATTTTAATTATAATGAAATGTATTGATTTAAAAAATAATCAAATTTTATTGATATTTTCATTATTTTAATTATTTAAATGATATGATTTTGTAATTATTATTTTCATCATTTTCCTAAAGCATTTATTATTTTTATTATTTTAATTTAATATATATTTTGGTATATAATTTCATAATTTAAAAATTTTATAAACATAAAATTATAATGTTCAATATTTTTTTATATTTATCATTTAATAATTTATTAACATTTAACAATAATATTATTTCAAATATTAATTTAATTATGAGATAAATTTCATAAAACAATGGTGTAATTTAATGTTATATTATATAATTTTAAATATTTAACTAATGTAAAAAAATGATGTTTTTTGTTTATAAATTATTCAGTATAATTGAAAATTTAAAAGAAAAACTATACTTATAATTTTGGGATATTACAATGAAACGGGTAAAACACTATTATTTTCTGAATTAATTTTTTCCAATAAATTTAATTTCATTTATAGTTAGTTTTACTCCGAACACCTAGTTTTAACAAACAACCACATAATATTAATATAATTAAAAAAACAGGGCCATTATGACATATTCGTTAAAATTAGAGGTATGAATAGTAATAACCATATTTCTAAAAGTAAGTATAATTTTTTATAATAATAAAATATACTGATTAAAAATTAATTCATTTTTACTAAAGTATTTATATTCTTCAAAAATATGTTTATTCATCCAAAATTATTTTCGTTGTTCTTATATTTAAAAAAAATATATTTTTTTCTTATTTATGACAAATTATATGACCAAATTAATTAAAAATTTTAATCCATCGTGTCAAAATTATCTTCACATGAATTTTTTTATATTTCTATAAAAAAATTGAATAATAGTGGAAAAAATAATTTTAATTGAAATTTACCTTTTCATTTAATGAATTTTTAAAAATAAATTATGTTTTTATAAAGATATAAAATTAAAATTATTTCAATTATTTTCTGATTATTCATATCTAGTTTATTAGAATAATTTATATGATCAATTTTGATATAAATTTTTTTTATGCTTATCAAAACATTTTATTCTTAAACCAACATTTTCATCATATATACTCATTTAAATTTAAATTAAAATTTTCCACATCTATGAATTAAATTTTTTAAAATAGATTCCATATTTTTAGTTTTCATAAATTATATTAGTTTATAATTACTATGCAATTTTTTTCATAATTAATTATAATCATAGAAAAAATTAATTATCATAGTTAAGGTTTAAATGGGTTTACTGGGGTCAATCCAATGGATATGGGAAATTTTCACAAATAAACTAGTCCAAAACCAATTTGATAGACATATGAAAACAATATCATCTCTCGCCTTTAAATCATTATCCATTTGGAATAAATGTTTTTGGACTGACCATATCATTTTTAATTATTTCTGGAAATTTCCATGTGTCTTCTAAGTGGGTCCTTTCCATAACTTATAAATAGAAACATACACCCTTATCCTCTCCACACGAGGAATGTATTTGGGTTTAGCTGATACCTACCCAAGTCACATCATTACTTACCTGTAACATGTCCTTGAAGTCATTTATTATGGAACCCTTCTAATAAGTATTTATCTTCAAACCTAAAAAGGTTTTCAGAAGAAGAGGTATTGTCCTTAACTATGTCTCTTCATTTTATTTATTATTTTATCTCTATTAAAATTTCTTCAAAAATTATGATATAGAAAATAGTTATCTCCCATGTAATTCTATTTTATTATGTTAATATCATAAATTACATTAATCTCTTCCTCCATGAAATGGGAAATGAATTTGTCAAACATGTGTACAGTGGACTACCACCTCATGAGCCTTAGTAAATCATTTTTCATCATGACCTCTCAGATAAAGATTAAATAATATATTTAAATTGTATATGTGATATTTATGACATAATTAATCTTCTAGAATTATAATGTAAAATGTACCTTCTTAACATCCATTCATTTTGAAAACGATAACACGGATCATGTGTATGTATGGACTTCCACCACCATAAAGTGATGTGATATATTTTTCATTTCATTTTTAAATAAGATTTAATGTGGATAGTGTTAATGATAATATGTGAAATAAATAAATTAAAAATTATTCTATAATGGTGAATTACTATATTCTATTCTTTTAGTTCGTTCTACTATAAAATGGAAACAACGTTCATACATATATATGTCGCACACTCTCCACAAATAGTGTAATAAATTTTTCTATCTATATATTTTATATATTATTATACCTGTTTATTTAATGAATATATATATATAATTATATGATATTTATATCCTTATTAAAATTTTTAAGATTATGTAGCCACGATCAATGTGTGAGGACTAAAAATTTCAATCAAAGATATACATATAAACCCATGTTATTATTACCTGAAGTAGTGATTTCAAAAGATAATTGTTAATAATTAGATGATAAAAGGTTATAATTCAATTATATATGGTATTATAAAAATCATTATGTTTCTAAAATATTTTTATAATAAACAAATATTTATTATATAGGATGTTATATATTTTATAAATAAATTCAATACTTGAGGTATGGGATTTTCATCTAACTTATATTTCTATATGACACATAACATATTCACCAATTTTTTCCTTTGTATCATTTAAATACTAACCATTAATAAATTATATGATTATTATCTATTAAATTGTGGAATATACATATACAACTATATTTCTTCATTTCATGGGTCTTACAATTCTAATGTTACCAAATTGTAATAGAATTATATTACAATGTCATTTTGAATCAAGATTGTATAAAATTATTCTTCTAATGATACAATATAACTCTCATGAAAAACATTATTTTTTCTATTATATTTATTTATATATATTACATGTATTCTAGTCATTTCCCTCTCTTTTTTACGTATGACACTAGAGGATGGTTTGTAAGGAAAATGGACCTTATTTTTTCTGAAGTTGAAAATCAAATATATTCCATGTCCATAATTTCTATAATTGATTTAATGAAAATTTTTACTATTATCTAATTATTTTTAAATTTTCTTAACCATGATTTACTTAATAAATAATGTTTTATAAGTAATATTTATTTCTTTTCATAAATGAAGGGCTTTTACTTATGAAAGAAAATTTTAAATGAATCATTGTTTTTACACGTATGACATGAATGAAATTTTCTACCATCATGTATAATAAATTATTGAAAAAATATTTTATGATTTTCCATTTTTCATTTCTAGGATAATTATTGTAATATGATTTTTTTTATTTTTCATCATATTTTAAAAGTATAAATTTTGTTTTTCTCAAAAACATTTTAATTATCTCCAAATTTTATTTAAATATATCAATTAAAACAACTCTATATTATATATATATTCTATACTGGTGATATTATACATAGATAACATCCTTGTTTTTTTTTCTTATATGGTCTATGATTATGATGAAAAGATGTTTATGAAAACTATATCTTTTTAATCGATTATGATATACTGAAATATTTAAAAAAACTAGATTCCTTCCTATGGGTAATCCTATGATTAAATTTTTATGAATCCCATATCCTTTTTAAATTTTATGTCTTGTTGAATTATTTATGATTTTGTTTCAAAAATATCTATGATATTTATTATGAAATAGGTGGGCTCAAAACTATTTATCACTTCAATGCAGTTCATAATGTTGGATGACTCATGTTCTAAATATGGGATTTCATTTTCACAATTTATTGTATGGGATTGGAGTTAATTCCCATAATATTATGCATATACATGTTCTTATGTCCATAATATTCTTCATCAATATGAATTTCAAGTCCATGAAATTATGCTAGGACCTGAATTTTACATCCACAAGTTAATTTGAGGGAAAAATATCTTGTCCTTAACTTAACGAGGGAACCTAAATCTATTTATATATGCTCACATTGGTAATAACTTATGGTTTTTTACACATTGTTTGGCCTATATTACTCCCTTTGAGATCATGTTGGTTGAAGCCCATTATTGTTCATTTTTTATGAAAAGACAATATTATTTTAGTACTCATGATTATGATATTAGAGATATTAGGTATGAATAATGTTTGTTATGGTCATTATAACATACACACGATCTGATATTTTTCATTCAAATGATCATTGATTGATATATATCATGTTTTTCATTATATAACATCTTATCTACCCCTTACTTATGTTTCATTTCCACATGTTATAAATAAATATTTTAAGTAGGGTACATCTATGAAGAGTACTAAATGAAAGGATCATTATTGGAGATATAGAACATATTTCATGAAATTAGAGGATTGTGTATCTATTATCAAATGATAGTTCATCAAGAGACATTTATTAAATGTAATTAAAATCTATCTTATAAGATATAATATTTATGATTGAAAAACTCAGGTCATTATAGTTGGTATCTGAAGAGATATTTTTTCAACCATCAGAGATTAAGGATATATGAAATTTAGAAAAATCCAAAGGGATAAATATATCTATAAGATAATATCCTAATGATATGTTAATGAATGGATTATGTTATATATGATGTAACTACTTCCATGTCCCGATAATAAAAGTACATTAGGCTCTCATACAGCCATACCAAGGGGTAATAACACTAAAAAGGGAACGTTGATGTTTATCTTGATTGTCACTTGATGCACAATAATAGTCACTAATATAAACCTAATTTGAAACTCCTGAGAGATATTATTATGTTAATTGATGTTTTATTTATGATCCATTTTGATTAATTTCTTTAGATAAAGATCATTGATGGCTTGGTTAACCAAAATGTGTATTATATTTAAAATAATATGTCATTATTTATACAATTAATATATGATATTTCATGATTATGTGGTTTATATATATAAAATCTATTACTCACGCTATTCTTTTTTGTTTTAGTTAATCATAGTAAACAAATATAACTGGGGTGACATTGAATGAGTAATACAATGTGTTAATGCTAAACCAAATGGGATAATGACTAGAGTGAAGGATATTATAATTTTTTCCAGTCAGATATCCATATATATGATTAACAACATCAACCTTATCCAAGTCTCAGACTCACCAAAGAAGACAAAGATATAGTTAAATTAAACCTAATGTGGTGGAGGAAATGGGGGAAGATTACTCAAATTCCTATATTTCAATAATGTCAGAAGAATCACTAAATGGAATGTCTCAAAGGGAAGAAAAAATATTTTATGTATTCCGATGAAGGAAATTGATTATTTAATTTCTCTTGTCCCATAATTTCCATATAAGGTTTTTTTATTTATATAGAATTATTTTGAGACCGTGAAATCTGACGGTGCATAATTTGGAGGCCATGAGTGCTTAAAATGATCTGTAAAAAAATGTTTTGTTTAAAAAGAATGTGTGTGAGTGGTTTTCATTAAAAAGTGGAATAACACCTAAATAGTTTCTCAAATCAAAAATTGGAGGGAAATGTTGTGTTCAAAATGGCGGGTTTACCCTAGGCATGACCTATGTTTAGTCGGTTCATGCCTCTAGTGGGAAGACCTGTAAATAGATTAACCATAAATAAAATTATTAAAAAAATTATTTTATTTTTCAAATGATTATAACTCAAGAATAGTAACATGGATTGAAAGTCTGAGACCACCACTGGACTAGTGATAATATGCTTTCCTTATGCTGAATCTATCATTGGATGGTGTGGGCCACTAGTTAAAGTTAGTTTTTGGTTATAAATTAAACATTTATGTGATGATTATTTTATTATAAGAAATAGAATGTCTAAATAGAAAATCATATTGAAAATCCCAGAGTACCATTGAGATTGTGATGGATTGTTCTCCTTAGGCAGAGCCAAACCTCGACCTGCGTGAGATGAGGGTGATTGCTAATAATTTTATGAACCATTTTTAGGTATATTTAGTAAAAACGTGGGAGACGTTTTCTAACATTTGAACTGATTCTGCGATTAAAAATCTGACAACACCATTGAATTAGTAGCACTGGGATTCACTTATGGGAGTCTTCACTTCTACAGTAGTAGGTCTGGAGAAAGAAGATATATTTTGGGAATTTTAATAGTATAATAAAATAACTAAGTTATTTTATTTCTCTCGTTTCTATTTCTATAACGATCAAGTGGCAGTGGCCAGACCAATGAAATTTCAAGGAATTAAATGGATTGACTCCTCAAATCCATTGTAATAGTGCCATTGGAATTAGGAAGGTTCCTATTAAATGAACCCCCATTAATTCCATAGGAATTAATCACTCTCCCCCTCTCCTATTTATATCGATATTTAGGAGGGGAATTGGCATGGATTCACCAAGTGATGATATTCTGATAATGTGTCGCGACCCCAATCACTTGGAGGACAGTGACAGTTCCATCGGATGGTGACAGGTGACACTAAATCATGAACCTAAGGATGACGTTTGAATGGAAAGGTTGGAGGCTTGTTATGGGAAAGACAAACACCCGCTCTCCCTCAAGCGCGGATGTTCTCAAATGATCTTGACGTAGGGGGTCTGTTTTGAAATTTTTCTTCGATAAATTAAATCCTCTTCCACATTATATCACCTTAATATGGAGGGAATGGGCCAAAAAACCAATGCTTGGACCCTCAACCACTTAATTATTGATGTGAAGCTCAGGGAACAATTTCCAACATGATGGCAACGGGAAATGGTGGGTCACGCTATGACTGTGGTACTGTAGAAGATCCATAGGTGCAGGCAGAACCAAGAACAGGCACCAGAGCATGTGTAGTGACCAGCGGAAGAAAACGTAGGTGCACCATGTCATCCACTGTCGATGGTGGTCGGAGAAGACATACAACAACGAGCTGTGAGCGTTGGATGGTGGCGTACAATGGCGGGCCTCTATGTCCGTAGGAAGCTGGGACAAGACAGTCACGTGAGAGAAGGGCGGCGCCCACAGGAACTGTGGGAAGAAGCGACCATGGCCTGTAGGGCACCGCAGGAAGGTGGGTCATGGACTATACCGCTGCAGGAAGGTGCGGTGTGACCCGCACCATGCTGCATTAGAGACACTCGCTCTAGAAAATGGTCCAGTTGTTAACTGAGGTGGGGATGCACTCCACCGATTGGCGAATGGCCCTACAAGTATGGAGATAGTGGGATGAAATAGTATGCCTCCAGGCGGACCGAGCCAGCACATGCCTTACCCGACCAGTGTGCCAAACCCGACAGTTGACTGGGCCAGTCCTGCGAACCGAACTAGGCTGACCCTGATGGGTCGGCCCCATTAAACTAGGACGACACTTAGAGGGCTGGACCCAAGAGAGCTAAGGTGGACCCCAGGACATGTTGCGTTGGGGCTGCCTGACTGAGTAAGATGGGGACCAGACCCATCCGGTCCATGTCTAAAGATATTCCTAAAACTGAAAAACATGGTGTCTCTTCGACATGCCATTAGTGGTGTTGGCATCCCTTTTTGGAGGTGGTCACTTTGATGTATTATGGTACGCTCGACCAAGCCGGGTAGGACTAAGGTGCGACCACCCCTGTTTGATGGAATGGGGTGTAACTAGCATACCGTGTGTCTGTTTGACAAACTATTTGCAGTGTGAAACTCTTATTATGATGCCGTTATTTTGGTATATTACACATGAGTTTTGGGGAATGTCTGAGTTCATCCTGGTTGGATAAAACTCGAATCCAACGAAGCCATTGAAATGAAAACACTTCTAAGTCACATATCGGGTGTCCGATTGATGTTTCGTCTGTTGCGTTGGAACCCATACGACATTGCAGTCCATTCGGATAATTATTTGTGTATATTTGTGAAGATTGATGTATTATTAAAGGATCCAATAGAGGTTCTCCCAGAATCAAGATTGATATGAGTGGGAATCTAGTGGCTGGAAGTTAGGCAAAGGTCGTAGACAGATCATACAGAGGTTAGTGCTGAGCAATCATGTGTGAGTCAATACCAATTCTGTGTGGGTCAGATCTTATGTGGGTCAACGTGCTACAATCCTGTGTGGATAAATGCATACCAATCTTGTGTGGTTCAGATCCTATGTGTGTCAGTGCCCATCGATCATGTGTGGGTCAGCGCATACTGATCATGTGTGGGACATATCTTGTGTGGGTCATTATGGGGGTTAGTACCTATCAATCCTATGTTGTCCAGACTCATTATAGCCAGCAGTAGTGCCTCTCGACAGAATAAGATGATCTAGCTTCCCAAATAATAATTTATACTTCTTTGACATACTTAAACACCTACTGTGAGTAGAGTCTTTTACCTTTGTGGTGACACATGTGTGGTACTTTTACCTTCATGGTGATATCTTTGTGGTGAAAACTATGTGGTACATTTACCATCGTGGTGATATCTTTGTGTTGTTTCCTATATTGTACTTTTACATTCATGGTGTTATCTTTGTGATGTTACCAACCTGGTACTTTTACCTTCGTGGTGTTACGTTCTTGGTGTTACGGTTGAGATATTTTTCCCTCGTGTATAAGACGAGTATATCATAATAATATAAGTATATGTATGGGCATATATTTAAGTAGTTTTCATGACTTCTTTGTGCATTTTGATTGAGGCAATGATTTGTGGTTTTTCCTTTGGGGAACTTTGGGAGTCTTTCGGGGGTCTTAGGGTCCCTTCTGAGTATTGTTATACAAACCCCTACACATGCTTTTCGCTCACCCAGTTGTGTCACGTCTAGAAGGTGGACAACATTGATCGAGGCTGATGGAGCGAGGATTGGACGGTGCTCTAAGGTGGACTATTTGAGGTGGTATGATGCAGGAATAGGGGTCATGAGTTATACCTGCCCTTTGGGTAGAATCCTCGATGGATGATCCAGGAGCTTCTTTTCTCTTTTCAGTTGTACTTGTACTTTCCATATGGGCTTTTATTCCAACCCCTTTACATTCAACACAATTTTTAGTAAAGAAGTTTACTTATCGTTTTATCATTTTGTGCCCTGGGATTTGTGTTTTCATATAGGTATAATGAAAATTCCTTCCCGTTAAGAGGCATGCCTTTTGGGTGCTAGTCAACAGCCCCTAGCATATTGAAGGTGGGCTTGGGGTAGTCAGGGCACAGGCCCTAGGGGACGGGTCAGGAAAAAGTTGTATTAGAGGAGTCATTTCAACCAAAGAACTAGGACACTAATCTTTTCTATGTTTGAATAGTGATAAGTGTTATGACATTGGTTTTCAGTTTGGGGAATCTAGTGTTCATGTGGCAACCGATATATCCATACACTAGAACCCCGAATTCTTATTTCTTACTTAGTGTATGAAAACACTGATTGCGTGGGATTTTTAATAGTTTTTTTATGATCTCATTGAGTTAGATCACCAGGTATAACTTAATTACTATGGAGAACCTATTCTTTATCTGGATGTAACTCCATAGACCTCCAGCTAGGATTCTTGAGAGAGTACAAGATAATGACCCACTAAGTGATAAGGCTTCGGTACAAGGCCCACTTACTATGTTAGAACCTCCGAGTGGTACACCAGTAGCACCACCACCCATTGGATAATAGATGCTACCATTGGACTATGCACACCAACTGAGCACATTGAAAGAGTTCCAACGGCAGAGGAATCCAAGGTATCATGGTGACACATATAACTAGGTAGATGAGAACTTGCTGGTGGCTATAGCTATAGTTTCCGACTAGTTGGGACACAAGAAGATATGATGGTGATCCTAGATGCTAATATTTATCTGTGAGTTGCCATGAGGACGGTCTGCATAGTGATGTGGCATCAGTACACGGATTGTTTCCCTAGATGGTACCTTCGAGTAGTGTGCCAGCTATATCACTACCTATTGGTTAGCAGTTACAATCGGCAGTACTGGTAGAGGACACATGGATGTTTAATTCCTAACATGTGTTTCTGTTTTAGATAGCTGTCATGTTCTGAGGTGAGGTCGACTCACCAGAGGCTAAGCACTGGCTTGAGGAGGTGACCGAGATTCCATCTAGTTAGGGAACCATTCGAGCAGATGGATGTCCTTGTTCAGAGCCTTCTATGTGGCTCAGTGGGATGATAATAGGGTTTAGATTACCATGATCTTGTGATTAGGTGACTTTTCTATGGAAAATCTTGAGAACCATCCTTAGTGTAGATTGTATCATGCCATAAAAACCTAAGGGGTAATTATTCCATGGTGCTTCTACATCTTTAGCAGGATGACATTTCTATAGTTCAGTATTTTTTGTGATGTACCGACCATCATAGGTACTCAACGAATATAGTACGGCCAGTGCATCAGGGCTCGGACCACTGAGCAAGGTGAATTTAGGGTCATCTGATCTAGAAATATTGATTTATGAATTCATTCTTATGATAGGGTGCTCAAGAGATCCTTTGTGGTAGATTGGTCTTTTGCTGAGTGGATCAGGAAAGGAAATAATAGTTGTGGTAAAGCAAGAAATTGATTCCAGTCTTAGAGACTTGGCGAAGAAAAATGTTTCGAGAAGAGGAAGTGATAGGGATAAATGAATATACAGGTCAAAAGATGTAGAAGTGGTATTGGCGAGAAACATGAGGTGGTATAAATTTCAACATGTTACAATCACCACCCCAATATGGTCCCAACAAGACATAGGGAGCTGGAGGACATGGGATGAGAGTAGTTTTGTGCGGTCAAGGAGTGTGTCCCATGGGATCCAAGAATGATTCGAGGTATGGTGTGTGTCTACTACTATCTACTGTATTGATAGACATACGTACCAATCATTCCTTCTTTCCAAGAATCTTGTACAGGACCTATAGTTTCTGGTTAAACTGAGGACTTGACCCTTACATCTGGATATAACTTTGAGAGGAGACTTGATAATCACACCTATGAAGATGGTGTGATCTGACCCTTGAAGTGAGAGTTTCGAGTGGATCCTCTTATTCGAGGCATGGAGTCCATACGATGTCAGTTTTGGGATGGACTGGACATCCACAATTCATACTCATATTGAAATTTTTTATAAGAAAGTATGTAGTATATTTAAAATTTTGAATTGGGGTTATCCATGACTAGAAAAATAGAAAACCTAGGTATCATAGGATAAACTCATGCATAAGAGGTTGCAACCAATGACTCTTGAGTCAGCCATCCATACCCTCATGGTAGCATGAGTTTTGAGTTTTCAGCTCCCAACACAGTGGTAGAGTATGGGGACATGTTTCGAAAGTTGTTTCTAGGATTACCTCCCCGAAGGGAGTGGTAATTATGCCTTGGATATGTCCTAATGGATATTTTTACCAGACATTATAGGGTAGTTTCAACCTTTTCAGCTTTGACAAAGGAAGGGGAGCCATTCCATTGGATGGGGAAGTGTCAACAGAGCTTTCAAGAGCTAATTCAGAGACTGATGAGTGCCCCCCTAAGGAGGCTACTAGAAGAGGTTGTACGATGTGTAGTCTACTATAACACATCATGGACCTATCTAGGTTGTTTCCTGATGTAGGAGTGGGTAGTGATCGCCTATGGCTCATGGTAGTTGAGACAGAATGAGCAAAACTATGCTACCCATGACTTGGAGTTAGCACCAGTGGTGTTTGTGCTGAAGATGTGGAGACCCAATAAGATCGGTGAAAATTTCACTATTTACTCAGATCAAAAGAGTCTTAGGTATGTCTTTCCATAGAAGTACCTTACCCCGAGATAGTGAATATGTGTGTAATTCTTCAAGGACCATGACATTGAGATAGTCTATACTCATGGGAATGGGAATGTGGTAGAAAATGCACGTAGAGAGAGGTCTGGTCAACAACTACTGAGTGAGGCATCAGAGTAGTTAGTCGCGCTATGGATATCTTTCATGGATAAATATTGAGTATCTTACCTCCATTATATAATTGTCAGTCCCCCAATTATTCAGCAGGTTTGAGAGGCACAACTTGTGATGTTGACTATGAGGGATAACCTGCACAGTTATCTGCATGACGGTCTATTGAAGGATATATTGAAGGTGGGTATCACGTTGTTATCCTTAGAGTATGAAACATGGTACTAGTGATTCTTCGGAAGGAGGTGTTGAGAGAGTTCCATACATCCCCTTTTACATACATCTTGGAGTGGTTATGGTGTACCAGGACCTCCGGCGTTAGTACTAGTGGCCATGGATGAAGTAAGTAGTGGTAGATTTTGTACCATGACACCTAACTTGTCAACAATTGAAGACTACATAGATCCAGAAGAAGTCTTATGTAGATAGGAGATGGAGAACCTTGAAGTGTGAGGAGGGAGACCATGTCTTCCTACAGGTCTCACCCTGACGAGGATTACGAAGGCTTGGCTGTGGTGGAAAACTTTCTATGAGGTTCATCGGATTTATCCATATATTCTATAGATTTGGTGAGGTGTCATAACATATAACTCTTCCCCCATAGATTCATAGGGTGCATAATGTTTCCCTTGTTCCACAGCTCATGAGATACGTGCATAATCTGTCACACACTCTCGAATGGGGCATGTTTGACGTGATGATGTAGTGACTTTTACGGAGTTCCCATTGGAGAGAGAGAATAAATTGGATCATGTCCTTCAAGGTCAGAAGATCCCTCTAGTGTGAGTTCGCTAGCAGCATGAGAACCTCAAAGTGAGTACATGGGAGTGGGACGCTCACATTCGTGCTCTGTACCTTCTTTGGTTTGGATTTCCTTATTTTGGATTTTAGGGACATAAAGCCCTATGGTGAGGAAAATGTAATGTCCGATAATTTCATTATAGTTTATTAATTTTACATTGAATTATTTCGAGACTGTAAAATCTGACGGTGTATAATTTTGAGGCCAGAAGTGTCTGGAATGATCTGTTGAAAAATATTATGTTTAAAAACAGCATGTGTGAGTGGTTTTCCTAAAAATGAAATAACTCATAAACGGTTTCCTAGATCTGAAATCTGAGGGCACCATTGCATTCATGATGGCATATTTACCCTATCCATGACATAAGATTATTCAGCGCATGCCTCCAGTGGGAAATCCCGAAAATGGCATAACAATAAATAAAAAAACAGAAGAAAAAAAAGCATTTTATTTTTCAAATGCATATAACTCAAGAACGGTAAATCAAATTGAAAATCTAAGACCACCATTGAACTCGTGAGGGTATGATTTACTTAGGCTGAAACTAACATTGGCCTGCATGGGCTATCAGTGAATGTCAGTTTTTTCCCATAAACTAAAAAATTATGTGACAATTATTTTATTGTAAAATTCATAACAAATAAAAAGTAACTCGGATTGAAAATTTGATAGTACTGTTGAGATCGTGTGGTTTTTTTCTACTTAATATGAGCCTAACATCGACCAGCATGAGTTGAGGGTGACTGTTAATAATTTTCTGATCTTTTCTGGGTACGTTCAGTAAACGCGCGAGCGACATTTTCAAACCTTTGAACCAGTGCTTGGATTAAAAATCTTAGAGTGCCATTGAATCTGTATCACTGTGATTCGCTTAAGGGTGGCTTCACTTTAACAGTAGTGGGTCTGGAGAAAAAGTTATATTTTGGGATTTTAAAATGAATAATGAAATAACCCAGTTATTTAATCTCTTTTGTTTCAATTCCTCCAACGGACAAGCAGTAGTGGTGGGACCTACTATGTGTCAATCCATTAAAGGGACTGGATCCTAAATCTATTGTAACATCATTGTTTGAATTTTAAAATTTCCTATTAAATGAACCCTCATTAATTCCACAGGCTTTACTCAATCCCCAACTCTCTTATTTATATGGATCTTAAAGAGAGGTATTTGCACAAATTCACAAATGGGTGAAGTTCAGATAATGTGTCACGACACCAATCAAATGGAATATGGAGATAGTTCTAGTAGGCGGTGATGAGGGAAACCGAATCACGAACCGAAAGAAGACTTTTGAACGGAAATGATGGTATCTTGTTGCGGGAACGATGAATGCTGACTCTCCTAAAATCACAGACATTCTCCAATGTCCTTGAGGTTTGGGGTCTTTTTTTAAATTTTTCTATGATAAATAAAATCCTCTTCTTCTTGCTATCACCTTAATGTGGAGAGCGCGGGCCAAATGATCAAGGCCAGACACTCTGCTATATCATTATTGATGTGAACCTTGGGGAAAATTTTACAATATTAAGGCAATGAAAAATGGTGGGTCACGCAATGACATCGAAAACATTGAAGAAATTTAGGAACATAAGACACCAAGAACAGACTCCAGAGAATGCTCGGTGACACGCATATGAAAATGAGGCTATCCAATGTCAACAGTGGCCAACTATGGCAGGAGAAGACTCACGGCAGCTGGTCACGGGTGATGGAAGACATCATGCAACGGTGCGCCGCAGTGGCCACATGAGTTCGGCCTGAGCCAGCCACGTGGGACATGGGTGGTGCTTTCAAGAACCACTGACGGAAGTGTTCGTGGCCAGCAGGTCGTTGTAGGAAGGTGGGGTGTGGCCCACACCACGGCAGGAAGGGGTAGATTGGCTCGCGCTGCACGGTGTTGGAGATACCCGGTCGGCCAAACAGCATACTAGTTAAATGCTGTTGTCTAGAACCCCACTGGCTGGAAAATGGCCCCACAAGTGTGGGGACCGTGGGATGAAAATGTCCACCTTCGGGCGGACCTGGCCGACACGGGCCTGCCCCGCTAGCGAGATGCCCCCCCCCCCCCCGGGGCCTGGAACAACGAACCCAACTAGGATAACCTCAAAGGACCATACCCAATAAACTAGGCTGACCCATAGTGGGACAGACCCAAGTAGGATAAGATAGACCCAGGGACACGTCGTGTAATGCCAGCATGACCGAGTCGGACCGGGCCAAGACCCAACCGGTCATCAAAGTACGAAATGATTGTAACTAAAAAATCGGGTGTCCATTCGAAATGTCATCAGTGGCATTAAGATCCCTTTTGGGAAGGGGCCCCTTTGATGTATTCTAGTGGGCTCGATCGAGCCACGCTGAACCGAGGTGCAACCACCACTATTTTACATAAACGGGTGTAACTGGCAGACCGATAGTCCATTTGATGAACAATTTTCGTTGTTAGAACACTAATAATGATGTGTTCCTTTTAGTATACACGACACAAGTTTTAGGTAAATTTGGAGTGCGGCCGAGTTCGATCGATCCCGAATCTAACTGAGCCCTCGAAACTAAAATGCTTATAAGTCACATACGGGGCGTCTGATTGACACACCATCTATTGCGTTGGAACCCTTACATAATGAAAGTCCATTTGGATACTTAATCATGGAATTTCGTGGAGGTTGAGGAGAAACATAATGATTGAGTAGTGGTTCTCCTAGAATCATGCATGTTATGAGAGGTAATATGGTGACTGCAGGTCAGGCAGTGGTTGGAGATAGATCATACAGAGGTTAGTGCCGAGCGATCCTATGTTGTTCAGCACCCATAATGTGTGGGTTAGATCCAGTATGGGTCAGCGCTCAGTGATCTTATGTGGGTTAGCGCATACTGATCATGTTCGGGTCAGAACCTATGTGGTTCAGCGCTCGGTGTTCCGGTGTGTGTCAGTTCATATGCATCCTGTGTGGGTAAGATCCAGAGTGGATAATTGCAGGGGTTAGTACCTATCGATTCTATTTGGGTCAGATTCTATATGGTTAGAAGCAGTGCCTCTCAACAGAAAAAGATGATCTAACTTCTCGACTAATCATCTGTACTTCTGTGCATTACTGAAATACCTGGTATGAGCTGAGTCTTTTACATTCATGGTGATACTTGTTTGGTACTTTGACCTTCGTGGTGATATCTTCATGGGGATACTTATGTGGTACATTTACCTTCATCGTGATGTCATCATGGTGTTTCCAGTGTGGTAATTTTGCCTTCATGGTGCTATCTTCGTGTTGTTACATGTGTGGTACTTTTACCATCGTGGTGTTACCTTCAGGGTGTTACCTTTTTGATATTCATATCTCATGTATGAGATGAACATATCTTGATAACATAGGAATATGTATGGGAATATACCAAATTAGGGTTGATTATCACTTCATGCTTTGTGATTGAGGTCTTACATTGTGGTTTTTCCATTGTGGAACATTGGGAGATCTTCGGGGGTCTCGGAGTCCCTACTGAATATTTTTATACTCACCCCTGTACGGACTTCACCCACACCTTGTTGTGTCTTGTGCAGACTATGGACAACATTGATCAAGGCTAAGGGATCCCGGACTAGGTAGTGTATACTGGTGGACCATTTGATGTGGTGTGACATAGGACTACTGATCGGGGGCTATACCAACCATTCAGGTAGGATCCCCTATGGATGATCCAGGATCTATTTATCTCTTTTCAGATTTACTTGTACTTTCCAGTTCAACTTATATTCTGGCCCCTTATATAAGGTCCCAGCCTTAAACCTTACTTAATCTTGAGTTATTACAAAATTACACATTGAGGATCTTTTCGGGTTTAGAGTTTTAGAGAATTAGATCATAAAACTTGCATTACATTCCACATATAAACAAAGTGGTTACATTAAGATAGTACTCTTCTTTCCCATCAATGGAAACATATTTAAAATAAAACATGGATTCTTTCTTGACACTTCCTTGACACTATCATCATATCATGTACCTTTCCCTTGACCTGTGAAAACATTTCAAAAAAACTTGGGATGAGCATAAAAAGCTCAGTAAGGGATATAAAAATATATGGGAAGGAAACATGGGTACATATATACATAAGAATGAAATCATACTTTACCTATAAAACATAAGCACTTTAACATACCTCATCTTATCATGAATAAATCATAGAAATCATAAGACATAAAGGTAACTTGAGGCATTCATAACATTCTTACGTAGGTAGTAACCCTCTTGGTTACGTTTGGAATACCCATCATAGTATATTCCCTAAATCTCTTCAGAGAAACCTTAACGTTTCACTCCTTCACGTTACCCAATGCATTTCAAAGCTATATCAGTCTCACCCGCCCTTAGTTTATCATGGAACCAGCCGTCTTCATAATAATGTCCAAGAACCTCAACATAATCGTATAAAAGATGCATAAAGGAAACATAACATTTCCACCTTTCAATCACAAGATATCAATACAAAACTTTGATATAAAAACATTAAGAAAACCATTTTCAATACCAAAATAAACGAAAAGTAAAACATGATATTTATTTTTCTTTTAAACAGAAGGTATGGCTTGTAGAGGAAACCGAAACTCAAATAATGGTCACGGCGGCGGAGAAGTCATTGTCGCCACATACGTACGACAAAACATTCCATTTTGTCATTTAGTAAAACGCTTCGTATAACAAAGATTCCATTTGGATAAACTTAAAATTCAAAGGGGTTTATACACCGTATAAAAGAAGGTTGAGTATAAAACAAAATATGCCTCAATGAAATGAGATTGAGACGAAGTCCCATACCTCGGGTCCGACTTGACTCGGTCATTCATTAATCTCATGAATAATAAACTTGAGTTAATTTATACTAGTTTACGAACCTTTTTCAAGTTAATTATTCCTTTTATATCACTTATTGCCATGTCATTAACACTATGTAATTATTTAAGTTAATAAATGTCGTTTTAACGATCATTGGTACTTGAGTCAAAAATAAGACCTATATAATTACAAGTTGTTCATGTATCCATTATATCCAGAATGGTATTCATGATGTAGATATCATATATTTCATATATATCCAGTACATGCATGCATTTATAATATTACATAATCATTTAGAGGTAAGAAATGAAATGCACCGTTAATGGAGACGGTAAGCCGTACGTACGCATGAACGCTACTTTCATTTCTATTTCATATTTTATAGAATGGAATCATAATGATATAAAGGTATATTATAATTACAATGTATTATAATATATAATACCATAACTACATCCTTTATACGTCCCACATATGGTATTTAACGAATCAAATCACTTTGAGGGGGCGGTAGTCCGCACTTCCTTAAATGAAGATATCACATTTACCCATAATGGGAACCATAAAGGTATGCCCAAAATGAAAAATATAGAAGCTTAAGGAAATCATAAACATATTATTTATCATATATAAATATAGTTTCATCTTAATGGACACCTTTGAAGGTGTTAAAATAATTTTGAACAATCATCGTTTCGGGAGGCTTAAATTAACCATCAACAGAAACAGTATGTCCTTTTACCATTAGATGTAGGTGTGTGTAAGTTTTGATATAATATTTCTTATAACAACATCCTAGTATATTTAATATGCTGTAGTTGTTACAAAATAAATTAATAAAAAGATTTTAGGGGGTTGGAGAAGAAAAATAAAACAAAAGGACCCAAGTGAAGACATTACCTTAAAATCGGGTAACTCCCTTTGGTTGAGCTCAAAGGATTTCTTGGGAAGACATATGACCAAAGTGAGGCTTCAAGGAGTAAGAGAGGGAAGTGGAGAGACAAAATGGGCAGGGGTTGGCCTAGCTAAAGGCTTTGGTAGTGTGGGTAAGGAGGTAGAGGTGGGGAACTTTTATAAGAGGAGATGAGGGGCACTCTTGAAAAGTAAAGAAATGTTGCTTTATTTTCCAATGGGTTTTGAATTTTAAAGGTCCCACATTGATATAATTAGAGAATAAGGTGATAAGGGTTCTAAATATACCCACTCAATTGGTTTTGGAAATTTGTAGGTCCTAGATTTTAAATTATCTTTCCATTTTATTTAAATCGTCAAATAATGAGGTCATCACTGCATCATTATGATGTCATAAATAATTTAATTTATTTAATGTCCAAAAATTATAAAAAAAACTTTGATGTAGAAAATCTTTTTAGCCTTCCAATGAATATTTATTTTCCAAATGATCAGTTATTTAGACAAAAATAAAAATATTTTACTTAGGTGATACATTCTTTGTTACATTTAACATTCTTTAAAAAATAAAAAGATAAAAAGTCACTTTCTCACAAAAGTGATTTCATGGGGCCCCCAAGTTTGGCACAAGGAATCCCATGGTCGGCCATGAGACGTCCAGTATCCTTAGGACACATTTTGTGGTGTTTTTGTATTATTATTATATCATTTTATTATCTATAACTACCTGATTACACATTAATCAAGATAATTAAAGATAATTACCTTCGTTACTTTTCATAATGTCCAAAAAAAAAGAGTCTTAATTAAATAATTTGGACCTTATGATTCCAAATATGTAATCCATTTTACCAAACTCCAAAAACAGAAATTTCAATAATTGATTTAAAAATAATTCCCGTTGTCAAAACAAATAGCGGGTTTTTTTGAAATAATATCTATGAAAAGTTTGGCATTAGTTTATGACCAATTTCAAAGTGAAATTAATCCTAATGAACACCATTGGATTAAATGGTAAAAATATATTCTAATTTAACTTTAAAGCCAATTCAAAAGATAATCTAATCATATAAATAAATTTTATTAAAAAGCAGTTTTGATATAAAATGAAGTATTTTTCACTATTCATTAAAAAATGAACATTGTCAGAAAAATACCAAAAATTCACACAAAGTAAATTTTGATGTCCCAATCATAAAAAATAAGTTTATTTTGACAAACATAGCTTATAAAACTGTAAAAAGATAGATTTAAAAATGGTTTTCCATCAAAAGGCAGTAAAACAATCTTTTAAGAATATTAGTGTATTCCATGCTTAAGATTGGATTTATTTTCATTTTAAGCCTATAAAACACTATCTAATTCATTAATAGACATAGATAAAAATATCTATTATTCTTTTCTTACTTGGTATGTTACATCCATCCCCCCTTTAGAAAATCGTGTCTCCGCAATTTATTTACTTATCGAATAAATTGGGGTACTTATCCCTCATTGCATTTTTAGATTCACATGTTACCTCTTCAATCATGTGGTTTTTCCAAAAAACCTTTACCTGAAGAATCACCTTATTCCGTAACACTTCCTCCCTATGGTCAAGAATCTGGACCAGTTGTTCCTCATAAGATAGGTTCTCTTCCAGCTGAACAACCTCTGGACTCAAAACATGAGATAGATCTGGCATATACTTTCTCAACATCGAAACGTGAAAAAATTGTGTACCTAAGATAAACTCAGAGGTAAAGCCACCGAATATGCAACTGATCCAAATCTATCCAGAATTTCATATGGTCCAATAAACCTTTGACTCATCTTCCTTTCTTACCAAATATCATCACAATTTTCCAAGGGGAAACCTTGAGAAAAACAAGATCACCTACCTCGAAAGATAGATCCTTCCTCTGGTTATCCACATAAATCTTCTGACTTCTCTGAGCTGTTCTCATGTGCTTCTGAATCAGCTGAAATTTTTCTCCCATATCTTCTACCAATTCTGGTCCCATAAACTTCCTTTCACCCACTTCTTCCCAAAAAGCTGGAGTTCGACACCGCTTCCCATATAATGCCTAAAATGGTGTCATCTGCATACTGGAATGAAAACTGTTATTATATGAAAATTCAACCAAAGAAAGATGTTGGTCCCAACTTCCCTGATAATCCATCAAACAAGCTCGTAGCATATCCTCCAAGGTCTGAATTGTTCATTCTGACTGCCCATCTGATTAAGGATGAAAATTTGTACTAAAATTTAATTTAGTATCCAATGACTTCTGAAGGCCTTTCCAGAAGATAGAAGTGAACCTGGGATCACGGTCAGATACAATGGAGAGAGGAACTCCATGTAACCTGACTATCTCTTTAAGATACAAATGGTAAAGTTGATCTAGGTATAATGTATCTCGTATAGCAAGTAAATGAGCATATTTGGTCAAGCGATCAACAATAACCCATATTTCATTATTACCTCGAGATTTCTTCGGTAATCCCACAACAAAGTCCATAGATATATTCTCCCATTTCCACTCTGGCACTAGTAAAGGCTGAAGTATCCCTTTTGGTAACTTTCGCTCTGCTTTAACCAGCTGACAAGTCAAACGCATCACAGTAAAATAAGCAATATCTCTTTTCATTCCATCCCACCAGTATTACTCCCGAAGATCTCTATACATCTTAGTACTATCTGGATGAACTGAAAACAGAGTACTATGAGCTTCACATAACAACTCTCTCTTCAACTGTGAATCAAAAGGCACACAAAATCACTTCCCAAATCTCAAAATGCAATCATTATCAATGTTGAATTCTGGCAACTTACCTTTCTGAACCAGCTCTACCTTTTTCTGCAACTCACTGTCTTGCTTCTGTGCTTGCTTTATTCTATCTGATAGAGATGATCTCACTGATACCTGAAACAAAACAGAAGAACTTCCTTCCCCAACAACTTCTATTCCAAGTTTCATCAAATCCTTAACCAAAGGATCATGTTCCAAACACAACATTTCTAATGAAGCATTACTTTTTCGACTCAAAGCATCAGCCACTTTATTTGCTTTTCCTGGATAATAATTAATTGTAAAATCATAATCCTTGATTAATTCTAGCAATCTCCTTTGTCTCATGTTCAATTATTTCTGAGTGAATATATACTTTAAACATTTGTGATTGGTATATATTTAACACTTTAATCCATACAAATGATGCCTCCAAATTTTTAAAGCGAAAACAACAGTAGCTAATTACAAATCATGTGTAGGGTAATTTACCTCATGAGTATTCAACTGTCATGAAGCATAAGCAATTACATGATCATTCTGCATTAGGATGCAACCAAGTCCTTTCAATGAAGCATCACTATATATAACAAACTCACCATTCCTAGAAGGTAGTTACAAAACTGGAGTATTCACCAATCTTCTTTTCAATTCCTGAAAATAATCATCACATTATTTTGTCTAGATAAACTTAACACCCTTCTGAGTTAGCTTAGTCATTGGACTAGATAACTGTGAAAAACTTCTAACAAACCTTTGGTAATAGCCTGCCAAACCAAGGAAGCTACGAATCTCAGTTACATTTGTGGGTCTTGGCCAGTCATCCACAACTTTTGTTTTTGCAGGATCAACAGTTATCCCATCATTAGAAACAATGTGACCAAGGAAAGAAATTTTTTGCAACCAAAACTCACACTTTCTGAATTTTCCATATAGTTTCTTTTCTTTTAAGGTTTGCAAGATAACCCTTAAATGTCTTTCATGCTCCTCTTTACTTTTAGAAAACACCAAAATATAATCAATGAATACCACCACAAACTTATCCAAGAACTCATGAAAAATTCTATTCATTAAGTCCATGAATACAGCAGGTGCATTGGTTATCCCAAAAGGCATTACTACAAATTCATAATGGCCATATCTTGTACAGAACGCGGTCTTCGGAACATCTGCTTCCTTTACCTTCAGCTGATGGTACCCCGATCTCAAGTCAATCTTTGAAAAATACTGATCTCCCTGGAGTTGATCAAACAAATCATCGATATGAGGCAAAGGGTTTTTGTTCTTAATAGTGATATTATTCAAGGACCTATAATCAATGAAAAGTCTCATTGAGCCATCCTTCTTTTTAACAAACAAGACATGAGCACCCCATGGTGATGTGCTAGGTCGAACGAAACCTTTATCTAATAATACCTGCAAATTGTTTCTTTAACTCTAAAAGTTCAACTTGAGCCATTCGATAAGGGGTTTTGAAATTGGCTTAGCATCAGGAACTAAGTCAATAGAAAATTCAACTTCCCGATCTGGTATTATTCCAAAAAAATCATCAGGAAAAACATCAGGATACTCATTTACCCCTAGGACATCATTAATCTGAACAGTTCCCTTGTTTTCAACAATATGTGCAAGGTAACATTCATTTCTATCTTTTACAAGTTTCTCAGACTCTTGATATGTTATCAACAGTACGGGTTCATTCTTGTACACAAACTGAAAGTCTTTCTGAAAAGAAACTTCTTTATCTCTACAGTCAATCTTAGCATGGTAAATAGAGAACCAATCAATACCCATGATAACATAAAACTCTACTAGAGGTAGAACAATAAGGTTTGCAAGTAGGTTCTTTCCACAGATAAGGATAGGAAGATTCTTATAAATTCTTTTTGCCTCAACATTTCCCCCAGGTGTTTTTACCACAAGTTCAGAAGTAATTTCTTGAGATGGTATTCCCATTTTACTAGAAAAGGTTTCAAAGATGAAAGAATGTGTAGACCCCGAATCAAACAACACACTGGCATAATCTGAAAAAATAAACAAAGTACCTGATACAACTTCATTTGATGGCCCGACATCTGCTGAAGTAGTTTCAAAGGATTTCACCACCCCTTTCTGCTAGTAGTCTAACCGCTTCCCATCACTCAAGCTCTTTGTCGGACACTCGTTTGCATAGTGACCCATCTCATTTCACTTAAAACATTTCACTAACTGTAAATCAAATTTGGTCTTACCTTCACCTTCATCTTTTCCAGTACAATCACGAGCCTCATGTCCCATCTTAACACATCGGTAGTACTTTCCAGAATTCAGAAGACATTCCATAACATTCCTTTTGCCACATTTATCACAAACTAGAAACTTAGTTTTCGTACCATCATACTTTTTTGAAGAATTCTTCCCTTTCTCCTGCCACCTTGGTCTCTTCTTCTGCTGGTTGTTATAGAACACTTGATCATCAGAAAACTCCATTTCCACCTTCTCAACACATTGAAAAAGCTTTTCATAACATTTAAACTCACAAGAAACTAATTCCCTTCGACATTTTGGCTTTAATACTGAGTAAAAACCATTGATTTTACTATCAAGGTCTCGGATAAAATTTGGAGCATACCATTCCAATCGAATGAACCTTTCTTCATAGGCAGCCACTGAGTCTTACTCTTGCCTCAATTCCAAGAATTTCTTTTCCATCCAAAGTCGAACAACCTTAGGAAAATACTTCTCAAGAAACATACCTTTGAATTCATCCCAATCAAGACCATCAATCTCATCAGCGTCCCTGATATTTTTAACCATCGACCACCACTGATCAGCTTCACCCTCCAAATGAAAAATAACAAGACTAACCTTTTGATTTTATGAACACCCCATGACATCGAAAATCTTCTCTAGTTTTTTAATCCACCCTTCATCTAGCACAGGGTCAGATGATCCTCTGAATGATGGGGGATGTTTCCTCATGAAATTTTCCACCACTGACATGTTCCTCTACGGTTGATCTGGCCGATCTCGTGCATGGATACCACCATCATTTATCACTTGAGTCAACTGCGCCATTACTGCAACAAACTGTTCAGTTCCAATTACGACCATCTAAAGATGATGATTCAGAAGGTTATTTCCTTCTGTGTGCCTTCCAATCACTATTTCCTTGTTTCCTCTATGGAAAACCATTCTGAACAAACATGTCTTGGATGAAGAAACATGGTAATCTTCAAATCCTATATCATTTAAATTTGACCGTAAAAAAATATTTTTGGATAATCATTTAATAGAATTCTAACACCTAAAGTTATCTAAACCGACCTTTGATACCAACTATAAGGCCCCAGCCTTAAACCTTACTTAATCTCGAGTTATTACAAGATTACACATTGACGATCTTTTCGGGTTTAGAGTTTTAGAGAATTAGATCATAAAACATGAATTACATTCCACATATAAACAAAGTGGTTACATAAAGATAGTATTCTTCCTTCCCATCAATGGAAAAAAATTTAAAATAAATCATGGATTCTTTCTTAACACTTCCGTGACACTATCATCATATCATGTACCTTTCCCCAGACCTGTGAAAACATTTCAAAAAAACTTTGGATGAGCATAAAAAGCTCAGTAAGGGATATAAAAATATATGTAAAGGAAACATGGGTACATATATACATAGTAATGAAATCATAATTTACCCATAAAACATAAGCACTTTAACACACCTCATCAAATCATGAATAAATCATAGAAATCATCAGACATAATGGTAACTTGAGGAATTCATAACATTCTTACGTAGGGATTAACCCTCTTAGTTACGTTTGGAATACCCATCACAGTATATTCCCAAAATCTTTTCAGAGAAACCTTGACGTTTCACTCCTTCGTGTTACCCAATGCATTGGAGAGCTATATCGGGCTCACCCGCCCTTAGTTTATCACGGAACCACCCATCTTCATTATAATTCCCAAGAACCTCTACATAATCGTATAAAAAATGCATATATGAAACATAACATTTCCACCTTTCAATCACAAGATATCAATACAACACATTGATATAAAAACATTATGAAAACAATTTTCAATACCAAAATAAAAGAAAAGTAAAACATGGTATTTATTTTTCTTTTGAAAAGAAGGTTTGGCTTGTAGAGGAAGCTAAAACTCAAATAATGGTCACGGCGGCGGAGAAGTCGTTATCGCCGCATACATACAACAAAACATTCCCTTTTGTCGTTTAGTAAAACGTTTCATATAAAAAATATTCCTTTTTGATAAACGTAAAAGTCAAAGCGGTTTATACACTATATAAAATAAGGTTTAGTATAAAACAAAATATGCCTCAATGAAAGGAGATTGAGACGAAGTCCCACACCTCGGGTCCGACTTGACTCGGTTGTTCTTTAATCTCCTGAATAATAAACTTGAGTTAATTTATTCTTGTTTAAGAACCTTTTTCAAGTTCATTATTCCTTTTATATAACTTATTTCCATGTCATGAACACTATGTAATTATTTAAGTTAATAACAGTCCTTTTAACGATCATTGGTACTTGAGTCAAAAATAATCCCTTTATAATTACAAGTTGTTAATGTATCCATTATATCTAGAATGGTATTCATGATGTAGATATCATATATGTTATATATATCCAGTACATGCTTGTATATATTGTAAAGACCCGTAAAATTCAAGGGAAATTTTTTTCTTAATTTTCTTTAGAATTTTACAAGAGCGCGGTTTCAGACGGCACCTGATTCCGAGGCCCGGAGTGCCCGGAATTAATTTCCGAAGTTTGGCTCGGGTACGTTCAGTGAACGAACGAGCGGGGTTTTCCTAACTTTTGATCCGGTGCTTGGAATTGAAATCCGAGGGCACCGATTAACTCGCAGCGCCGATATTCGCTTAAAGAGACCTTTTCGGAAGTTGCGTTGGTTGCGGGATGAAAGTTAGTTTTTGGGTTTTAGGTTTAAGTTAAATAAAATTTTGTGAAGAACAAAATTTATTTAAACTTGTTAAATCCTACCAAAGGGGGTTGGAAGTGGGACCCACATCCACTTAACCTCCCTTGGGAGGATTAAGTGTGGTGGGGCCCACACGAACCCCTAAACCTTTCATATTCTCCCAACTTCATTAACGCCTCATTAAATGACATGAGTTATTTAATTTTGGAGTTAATCCTTTTGAATTTCAAACTTTTGAAATTCTAGTGTTTTATGTGATAATAAAATAAGATGTTGTCTTATTTTATTTTGGTTAATTGTTTGTCTTCTCAATAGGTGGAGTACTACAGCAGTCTTAAGTTAGTGGGCAGTACCACGGAGTTGTGACAGGACCACTGTACACTCCAGAGACGGAGCTCTTCAGCAGTTATGGTTTCGATGATGAAAATCCTGGTTTGAGCTGAGACTTTTGACCTTGTGTTTACCTCATGATTGAGATGGGTTACTTGATAACTTAGGTATATGTATGGGCATATATCTAAGTAGAGGTTATCTGTTGATATCTTCTTTGTGGTTATCCTTGTTGGTTTTAGAGAGACCTTGAGGGTCTCGGGGTCCCTACTGAGTATCGTTATACTCACCCCTGCACGGGCTATGCCTGCACCTCGTTGTGTTGGTTGCAGACGACAGGCAGTGCTGATGGAGGCCGAGTGTTCGAGGACTAGACGGTACCCAGAGGTGTACTACACGACGAGTCAGTACCTGGAGGTGGACCACTGGGCGAGACGTGCTCGGAGCGGACGGCGGGACCCGAGGAGCATTGGAGCTATCTGTACCCACCCTTCAGGTGGGACTTCCAGAGGACGGCTCGACGCTGCAGTTTTTCCTTTCAATAGTTGTTTTTCCTTTCAGTTGTACTTTACAGTTGGGCTTGTATTTCCGGCCCCTTTTACTTTCAGCACATCTTGTACAGTTTTTACTTAGTGTTTACTTTTCCTCTTGCTTACTCTATGGTGCTTGTTTACTTTTCAAAGGCAATGCCTTCCCTTTTTGTTGGGATTTACGCCTTGGTGCTAGTCGCCAGCCCCTGGCTTATGGAAGGCGGGCTTGGGGTAGTCACGACACGGGCCCCGAGGACGGGTCGTGACAATTGGTATCAGAGGAACTCAACGCAACAGACGGCGCGTCAATCGGACGCCCGGTCTGAGAGTTATTGGCTTTTTCGTCCCAGGGGCCCGGTTGGTTTCGTGAGCGAACCAATCCGGCCGTAACTCAACTATACCCCGAACACTCACAGGGTATACTCATAGGGACCGTTTTTCAACGTGATCACCAATGCCGTTGACGGTTCGTCAAACGGACGTCTGGTCTGAAAGATATCAGTTTTTTCGTTCCAGGGGCCCGGTTGGATTTCAGTGCGATCCAACCCGGACACTGTCCATCTGCATCCAAAACTCGGGCGGAGGATGCCAAAAGTTCTGTCTCATCAAGAGGAACACAACACGGCTGACGGCACGTCAATCGGACGTCCGTAGCTCAAGATATGAGCGTTTCCGCTCCGAAGGCCCGGTTGGTTTCGTGAACGAACCACCCCGGCCGAACTCAAAGTAATCCGAAACCTTGAGTGCGATATACCGAAACGACCGTCTCGATCTAAGGATCGCGTTTCCGCAGACGGTTTGTCAATCGGAGGTCTGAGGCTCAAGTTATGGCCAAAAGACCGTAAATGATTCGAAACGGGGGGGTCCGGGTCCGGGCCGACACGGCCCGACCCCCCCCCCCCCCCCCCCCCCCGCGCCGCCGCGCCGCCGGCCGGCCGGCCTGACTCTCCGGGGTCTGTCCAGCACAAAGGAGATCTACAAGGTCGGCCGTACAACGCCTCGTACGGTGCCATCCCGATGGTGGAGTGGTAGCTATTGTTGTACGCAAACTCCACCAAGGGTAGGTGGTCCTCCCAGCTACGACCAAAGTCGAGGACACATGCGCGGAGCATGTCCTCGAGTGTCTGAATGGTCCTCTCCGTCTGACCATCCTTCTGAGGATGAAAGGCTGTGCTCAGACGTAGCTGCGTCCCGAACGCCTCCTGTAACCCCTTCCAAAGCCGGGAAGTAAAGCGAGCATCTCGATCGGAGACGATAGATGATGGCATGCCGTGGAGCCGCACAATCTCCTGAACGTAGAGACGTCCCAAGCTCTCCACTGAGCCCTGCTCTCTGATGGGTAAGAAGTGTGCCGACTTGGTGAGTCGGTCAACAATCACCCAGATGGAGTCGTGACCTCTGGAAATGCGTGGAAGTCCAGTCACGAAATCCATAGATATGCCGTCCCACTTCCACTCCGGAACCTCCAAGGGTTGTACCAAGCCCGCTGGTACCTGATGCTCTGCCTTTACCTGCTGACAGGTGAGGCATCGAGAAATGAACTCTGCTACAGCCTTCTTCATGCCCGGCCACCAGTGTTGTCGTCTGAGGTCCTGGTACATCTTTGCCACTCCAGGATGTACCGCCAAAGGAGAAGTGTGAAACTCCCTCAGCACTTCCTCTCACAAAGGGACTGGTACCATGATACGTCCTCTGAAAAGGATGGCGTGCTCTTCTCCAAGGGAGAAACCATCAGGTGCCTGTCCCAAGTTTTTGATGTATCTTTACGGGGACGTAAAGCCCTGAGGTGGGAGTAATGTAAAGACCCATAAAATTCAAGGGAAATTTTTTCTTAATTTTCTTTAGAATTTTACAAGAGCGCGGTTTCAGACGGCACCTGATTCCGAGGCCCGGAGTGCCCAGAATTAATTTCCGAAGTTTGGCTCGGGTACGTTCAGTGAACGAACGAGAGGGGTTTTCCTAACTTTTGATCCGGTGCTCGGAATTGAAATCCGAGGGCACCGATGAACTCTCAGCATCGATATTCGCTTAAAGAGACCTTTTCGGAAGTTGCGTTGGTTGCGGGTTGAAAGTTAGTTTTTGGGTTTTAGGTTTAAGTTAAATAAAATTTTGTGAAGAACAAAATTTATTTAAACTTGTTAAATCCTACCAAAGGGGGTTGGAAGTGGGACCCACATCCACTTAACCTCCCTTGGGAGGATTAAGTGTGGTGGGGCCCACAAAAACCCCTAAACCTTTCATATTCTCCCAACTTCCTTAACGCCTCATTAAATGACATGAGTTATTTAATTTTGGAGTTAATCCTTTTGAATTTCAAACTTTTGAAATTCGAGTGTCTTATGTGATAATAAAATATGATGTTGTCTTATTTTATTTTGGTTAATTGTTTTTCTTCTCGATAGGTGGAGTACTACAGCAGTCTTAAGTTAGTGGGCAGTACCTCGGAGTTGTGACAGGACCACTGTACACTCCAGAGATGGAGCTCTTCAGCAGTTATGGTTTCGATGATGAAAATCCTGGTTTGAGCTGAGACTTTTGACCTTGTGTTTGCCTCATGATTGAGATGGGTTACTTGATAACTTAGGTATATGTATGGGCATATATCTAAGTAGAGGTTATCTGTTGAGATCTTCTTTGTGGTTATCCTTGTTGGTTTTAGAGAGACCTTGGGGGTCTAGGGGTCCCTACTGAGTATCGTTATACTCACCCCTGCACGGGCTATGCATGCACCTTGTTGTGTTGGTTGCAGACGACAGGCAGTGCTGATGGAGGCCGAGTGTTCGAGGACTGGACGGTACCCGGAGGTGTACTACACGACGAGTCAGTACCTGGAGGTGGACCACTGGGCGAGACGTGCTCGGAGCGGACGACGGGACCCGAGGAGCATTGGAGCTATCTGTACCCACCCTTCAGGTGGGACTTCCAGAGGACGGCTCGACGCTGTAGTTTTTCCTTTCAGTTGCTGTTTTTCTTTTCAGTTGTACTTTATAGTTGGGCTTGTATTTCCGGCCCCTTTTACTTTCAGCACAGCTTGTACAGTTTTTACTTAGTGTTTACTTTTCCGCTTGCTTACTCTGTGGTGCTTGTTTACTTTTCAAAGGCAATGCCTTCCCTTTTTGTTGGGATTTACGCCTTGGTGCTAGTCTCCAGCCCCTGGCTTATGGAAGGCGGGCTTGGGGTAGTCACGGCACGGGCCCCGAGGACGGGTCGTGACATATATAATATTACATAATCATTTAGAGGTATGAAATGAAATTCACTGTTCATGGAAACGGTGAGCCGTACGTACGCGTGAATGCTACTTTCATTTCTATTTCGTATTTTATAGAGTGGAATCATAATGATATAAAGGTATATTATAATTCCAGTGTAATATAATATATAATATCATAACTCCATCCTTTATATGTCCCACATATGGTATTTAACGAATCAAATCACATTGAGGGGGTGGTAGTCTGCACTTCCTTAAATGAAGATATCGCGTTCACCCATAATGGGAACCATAAAGGTATGCCCAAAATGAAAAATATAGAAGCTTTAGGAAATAATAAAAATATTATATATCACATATAAATATAGTTTCATCTTAATTTCCACCTTTGAAGGTGTTAAAAGAATGTTGAACAATCACCGTTTCGGGAGGCATAAATTCACCATCAACGGAAACAGTATGTCCTTTAACCATTAGATGTAGGTGTGTGTAAGTTTTGCTCGAATACTTCTTATAAAAACATCCTAGTATATTTAAGACACTGGATTTGTTACAAAAGAAATCAATAAAAAGAGTTTAGGGGGTTGGAGAAGCAAAATAAAACAAAAGGACTCAAGTGAAGACATTACCTTATAATCGTGTAACTCCCATTGGTTTTAGCTCAAAGGCTTCATTGGGAAGACTTCTGTCCAAAGTGAGGATTCAAGGAGTAATATATGGATGTGTAGAGACAAAATGGTCAGGGGTTGGCCGAGCCAAAGGCTTTGGGAGTGTGGGTATGGAGGTAGAGGTGAGGGCCTTTTATAAGAGGAGAGGAGTGGCACTCTTGGAAGGTAAAGAGATGTTACTTTATTGTCAAATGGTTTTTGGATTTTAATGGTCCCACATTGATATACTATGAGGATAAGGTGATAAGGGTTCTATATATACCCACCCAATAGGTTTTGGACATGTGTAGGTCTTAGATTTTACATTATCTTTCCATTTTATTTAAATCGTCAAATAATGAGGTCATCGCTGCATCATTATTATGTCATAAATAATTTAATTTATTTAATGTCTAAAAATTATAAAAAAAAAATACTATGATGTAGAAAATCGTTTTATCTTTCCAATGACTATTCATAGTCCAAAAGATCAGTTATGTAGACAAAATTAAAAATATTTTACTTAGGTGATATATTCTTTGTTACATTAAACATTCTTTAAAAAATAAAAAGATAAAAAGTCACTTTCTCACAAAATTGAATTCATGGGGCCCCCATGTTTGGCACAGGGCATCCCATGGTCGGACATTATACAACCAGTAGCCTTAGGACACATGTTGTGGTGTTTTTGTATTATTATGATATCATTTTATTATCCTTAACTACCCGATTACTCATTAATCAAGATAATTATTGACAATTACCGTTGTTACTATTCATAATGTCCAAAAACAAAAGATTCTTAATTACATAATTTGGACCTTATAATTCCAAATATTTAATACATTTTACCAATCTCCAAACATAGAAATTGAAATAATTTATTTAAAAATAATTCCCATTGTCAAAACAAATAGCAGTTTTTTTGAAACAATATCTATGAAAAGTTTAGCATTAGTTTATGACCAATTTCAAAGTGAAATTAATCCTAATGACCACCATTAGATTAATTTGTAAACATATTTTCTAATTTAACTTTAAAACCAATTCAGAAGATAATCTAATAATATAAATAAATTGTATTAAAAAGCAGTTTTGATGTAAAATGCAGTATTTTTCACTATTCATTAAAAAATGAACATTGTCAGAAAAATACCAAAAATTCACACAAAGTAAATTTTGATGTCCCAATAATAAAGAATAAGCTTATTTTAAAAAACATAGCTTATAAAATTGTCAAAATATATATTTAAAAATGGTTTGCCATCAAAAGGCAGTAAAACAATCTTTTAAGAATATTAGTGTATTCCATGCTTAAGATTGGATTTATTTTCATTTTAAACCTCTAAACACTATTTAATTCATTAATAGACAAAGATATAAATATATATTATTCATTACATACTTGGGATGTTACACCTTAACGTTCAAAAAACTTTTTAATACAGCAATTTACTTCATTTTTTCCTCTTTTTGTGCTCTTGTATTTTTGTGTTAGTACTGGTTTAAATGTAATTCCTTACCATTAAGAGATACACCTTTTTGGTGCTAGTAGCCATCCCATGGCCTATGGAAGGCGGGCTTGGGGTATTCAAGGAAGGGCCTTGAGGGATAGGATGTGACATAATTATTGAGTAAAAAATTATAATTTTCGTTAACATGAAAGATGAGATTTGTTATTTCTTAAAGGAATAATCAAAGGTCGTGTTTTTCAAATTTGGATAGTATGGGACTTATGAAAATTAATATCCTCATGGGTGAATCTCAAGAATTTTATAATCAAGGTTGTATGAGTAAAGTATATTTTAATGAAGAAGAAAATAAAAATGCCATAAGTAGTGGGGTGATTGAAGTGATTACAATTTTTTACTAAAGAATTATGAATCAAGAAATAAATAAGAGATGTTCTATATAAATTTATCATTATGGATTTCTAATAACACACTAAATTGTATTGATAACATTGAAAAGTTATTTAAAGGATATATTATTTGGAAAATAAGTAATTAAGGTTAATGTAGCCCTTAATATTCCCATGAGGTTAGATAATGGTATTTAGATTGGATAATGAGATGATTGATATTTTTATATTAAAGTGGATTTTATTGATGACCTTGCAACTCATTAATGATTTGATGTAAATTTTTTAAAATTTTCATTTATGGATTTAAAAAAAATTGAATTTTTGGAATATATTTAATAATATTTGGTTTTTTATAAGAATGTGGAAGAATGTTTGTTTTAATTTATGTTTTATTGTAATTCATATCATTACCATGTTATAGGAGAATATAAGACCCAAGTGTTCATATATTTTTATGTTAAAAATAATATAGACATTATGATATTTGGTGGATTAATGTTTAATTTATTATGGAAATTTAGTTAAATTACTTATTAATTTTTTAAATTTTCAAAGAGTCATATGGTTAACCATTTTTTCGAATGGTTTTAGTTGGACTTTAGATTTCGTTTTCAAGATAATGTGTTGTTTAATTATATAATTATTTTTCCATATTATCTGACATGATCTTACACTATTAGTTTTGATGATTCATATATATAGTAATAATGACTTATTGTTATTTTAAAGAACTTTTGACCCATTTTTCTTCAAAAAAGAAAAATTCATCTTCATTTATTAGATCGACATATGAATATGTAATTGACCAAATTAAACCCAAAGGATGTTATTGTATTATGTAATGGAATAATATCATGTAAGTATATTTTCTCTTGTTATCTATCATGATAGTTGATTTTCCTTTACCATTAGAAAAATGATCTTGAGATGAATTTTTTTTTCAATTACATTCATTCCTGATGAATCAATGGTCTTTTAAATAATCATAGATTTCCTTTTTTTGTGGTGGTTAACATTCTCATGACCATGTTCTCTATCAATCTTTATTAATCACTATTAATTATTATACTCTTCTATTAAAATATTTTCAAATACCATTAATCATATCCTATTTGGAAACAAACTAATTTTATTCTCGGTGGCCTTCCTATTTAACATTATCCCTTTACAAGAGGATGTTTTATTAACCATTTTTATGATTTAGGTTTTTCAAAAAGAAATTATTTAATGATAAACCCTTGATTCCCAAGAACACGTTCAAATTTTGAGGACTCAATTTATAAAAGGTATAAAAATCTTGTTGGATTTATGTATTTAAACCTTATTATATCCCATCCTATAATATATGTCCATTTTTAAATTTTATTATTCTAAATGAATTTATCATTTTATGTTCTTTTGATTAATTTTTAAGTGGTTACAAAATGGGAAATTTCACCACACTTATAAAAGGGCACCTCCACTTCTCTCCACTATAAAAATTAAAATACCTTTGGTTTGTGGAAAACTGTCCAAAATACCTTACTTATACCCCATCCCACGTCGTGGTGTCTAGTTTTTTATTAGAAAAAACCACCTAATAAGTATTTAGGTGTTATCTTAAAGTGGTTCTCTAAAGAAGATGAATAATCCTTAACCCTGAAATACTAATTTCACTGATTCTGGTAACATATTAGAACCTTCTTCAAACTAGATGATATAAAAACATAATTTTATCCCATATATTTAGATTTTATTATGTTAAGGCCACAATATGCATTCATCTCATCTCCTATCTAATCAGAAATGAAACTGCAGATCATGTGTGTGGCGAAATACCACCATGCGAAGTGATGTGATTTGTATTCCATCCCCCCTATCACAAAATAATATAATGATATATTTAAAAAATACATAAGAAATTTTTGATATAATTATACTTCGATAATAATATATAATATATACTTTCTTACCTTCATTTCCATTTGAAAACAGTTATGCCACATGTACGTATGTGTGGATTAATTACTCCACATAGAAATGTGATACTTTTTTATATTTATTTCACTATGGATGGTAATAAGGATATATTTTAAAAAAATATATGATATATATGACATTGAAATTATTCTATAAAGATGAATTACTATATACCTTTTTTTCTTCCTTCTGTTGAGTAAATAGAAACATGGTTAATGCATACGTATGACCTACTGTCTCTATGAATGGGGTAATCTATAATTCAATTTCTAAATTCAGTGTATGATTAAATATATATATATTTATAGTGAATATATCTAAAATATCTTATCATGATTAAAATTCTATATATGATTGAATAATGATTAATATAAAAAGACCAAAACTACCAGACCAAAACATATATGAAAAACAATGTAATTATTACAGAAAATAATGATTTTAACAATGATTTGTTATTAAATCGGTGATAAAATGATATAAATAAATAATATATTTTATGAATAAAATTAATATTTTTGTGTAATATATTTTTAATGAACATTTATTTACAGTATTGGTGTTTTGAATGAGCATGAAGATATTAGAGACTTGAAGTAAGGGATTATCATCTTACATTAATTTATGAGGGACACATACTATATTGACCAAATATTTACTCAGTGTGGTGTATATAGTTACCATGAATTTCATTTAGGATTATTAAAATTAAAATTATTAGTTATGAATATCCATATCATATTCTTTCTTTCATAGCTCTTATAATTTAAAATTGACAAATGTGTTTAGGTCTTTATGTTACAATAACATTATTTACTGAGATTGTTTATGATTTTGTTTTAGATGATTAAATCATATGATATACCTCTAAATAAAATAATTAATTTCATTATACTATGTTTATTTATTTATATTAAATGTTTTCTGTTCATTTTGATCATTTTATGTACTCAATCAACAAAAAGAATTTTTTTAAGAAAATCAAATTTACTGTTATTTCCCTTAAACAATTCTCTTCCATGTCCATGTTTTGTAAAAATATTTTAATGAATGTTTTTCCTATTAAAAAATTATTTATTTATTTAATTTTTTTTTAAAAATAAGATTTACCAAAAAAATTAAAAGGTATCATATTTTCATATTTTGAATGAGGTTTTTTTACTTTAAAATAGAAAATGTAGAAGGAATAATTATTTTAATGTGTATAGGAAAAATAGAATTTTCCTCTTCTGTTGAGCACCCATCGATTTAAAATATATTTTACAATCATCCTAGCAAAAATTAAGATATAATTATTTTGATAATATTCCTTAAATTTAAACAATTAATTGAAATTTTCAAATTGGAATGTGTATTTTTTTAGAAAATAGGTTTTATTGATCTCTTAAATATAATTCTATTCATTAATAACACTAAAACTGTATTTTTCATATTCTCAACTAGATATTTAATCCAATGATACCCTCCTTATTCTTTATGTATTTTTTATGATTATAATGAAAATATTTTTTACGAATCCCATTTCATTTCCATGCGTTATGATATTTAGAAATGTTTGTGAGACCCATTTCATTTCTACTCTTTATGTTATAAAAAATATTCATTGAAATTACAACTATTTAAGTTTTATGATATTGAATATAATTTATGATCTAGTGGGACACATATATAGGATTTCCATTACATAATGGGTGGAATCGGAATCATATAACCCTCCATTTATTTGAGAAAATATGGATGAATCTTGAGATAAATAAGTTATGAGCGAACCATATTACATAATCACAATTTCAATCATGGACAATAATTTCCTATCAATAAAATGATATGTGTACCTGGTTTTCATGTCCATATATTTCTACAGGGACATGGATTTCATATCCCTAATAGTATGCATGGACCAGGCATTTAAGTCCATAGGTTTTTGTGTGCTCTTTATTTCATGTCCATAACTTACAGAGTGAACATGTTTCTATTTATACATGATTAAAATGACAGATGGTTATGTATTTTCAGATTCATGTATTTATATTATTCTGTCATGGATCATATCCACCGATTTATTCATGGTTAATGTCCTATGAATGACCATATTTTTTTTACCATGACTCATTCATAAAATCATTGTTGGATTGGGTATGATCCTTCTGTATTGTAGTTATGATTTTATAGCCTTACCCTTATATTATGATTTAATATGATCAATGATTTAGATCACGCATATTTATAATTATGGGGTATATAATCTCACCCTTCCATATGTTTCCTTCTCCAAGGATGGGAACGATGTTCTTTTATAGGGTATGTCCATGAAGATTACTAAATGGGCAGATCATTGAGGGATATGTCGATGAAATTTCCTAAAATAATAATATTCTGAATAATGTATCCAAATAAACTAATATTTAATGGTCTATATGTGATTATTTTTATGAATGCAATTGAATATTTATCTAAACAGATATACAATTTATTTATGAAAAATTATAGTTGTTACAAAACAAATGTTTTTATGACTTTAATTTCTTTTGTTTTTAGATGTAGGATAACTTCCCCAAATAATTTATTAGTTTATTTAAAATGACCAATAATATTTAATTTTTTATTCTTCTTTTTTGGCCCATTATGATGGAATACGGTAACTCAAGCAAGTATGGAATAAATGAACAAGGCTAAATGAACAATTCAGTCCATGAGATGTGGGTTCATGTCATGAATAGTTAGATAATATAAACCTTTCAAGATATATTTACTGTTTGTGGTTTTGGAACCAATAGAATCATATATATATGGAAGTGAAACATTAAATTTAGAATATCATTATTTTCATTTTTATGTAATTTGTTTTGCAGGTAATTAAATTGGAAATGTGTACCCACAATAAATTTGTGTTGTAATTTTCATTAATGGGGAAAAGCTTTATTAGGATAATCATTATTCCGTGTTTCAAATATCATTGTTGAGAAAAATATTTTAATAAAATATGAATAATGGTTTGATATACGAATAAGAAAATGCATTTGATAATTCATAAATAATAGTGATGAGTTTTCTTATCTAAAAAAATTATCCTTTATTTCTCATCTTTTGAATTTGTAATAATTAGGTTAAATATTTTTATGTATTTACCTAAATTATTGACTCATTGTCACATTATTTTATACCTAATAAGTATCTAAACAGAATATCTTAATCTTCATTGAATAAAAATCAATTTTTATCCTTAGGAAATTTTTGGATCTAATCTTATCTTATCTTCTTATTAATGATATGAATATGAAAATTCAATTATAATATGGATGAGGATTTTATTATTATTTTTCCTCTAATCAATGGATATACCCTCATATTGATCATTCTTTTACCTGATAGAATCCTGGGGTTTCCTTTATTAGGAATATCCACTTTACATTCTGATATTTTCCCTCCTTTCCTATTCTAATTATATTTCATGATATTCAATGATTCTAGTGTGTAGGTGTGTTTCCTTGAGATATGAGAAAGGATGATGATATATTTAATTTTATAACATTATTATACCACATTAAAAAAACGATGGTTCCTTATTATAAAAAAACAAATCATTATTTGACTGATGATTTCAATTGTATCGAGTTTGGTGGGTAATGTAAGATTTTCTCCAATTAAAGCATTTAAGAAAAAGGTCAAAAGAGATAAGAAAAACCATATTTTTATTATTACATTATAAAAATTTAATCATTGAAATTTACTTGATGTATGTAAAATTGGGAAGAGTTATCTATTGAATGTAATTTTTCATTTCTCTTTTTGTGGATTATCAAGTATTTTAGTTAGTGTTAAACCCTCCTTTTGATATTTTTATTTTTTTACAACATTCCACAAAAAATTAAATCTTTAGAGCCATTTTATACTCATTTAAAAGACATAATTATAATTTTTAACCTTATATTTATATTTTAGATATGGTATATTGTTTACAAATCTATGGTAAGGTACTTCTATATGAAGCATGAGAAAAACACAATTTATATTAACCATATCTATTTAGAGAAATGAATTATAGTGAGTTATTTCAGAATGGGAATGAACATAAATGTTGAATTATGAATTATGAGTGTAAGAGAGGAGATTAAATGTCATTTACACATAAAGAAAATATAATACAAGGTTATATTTTCTTCATTGAATAACAGGTAGTTGAATATGTTTTCTAGTCGACGCTTGAAATTTTGATTTCTCATAGAAAATTATTTAATTTTATTGATATTAATATTTAACTATTGGTATGATGGAATTCATTGGATAACATTATCATATTTTAAACATAATTAAAATCATAATTTTAAGTGTTTTAAGGTGTCATAACTAAATCTAAATCAGATAATTATTTATATAAAATTCATTACTTCTATAATTAATGTTATTTTTTGGCACATTCTTCTATATTTTATTCTGTAAATTATAGAAAATAATTGTAATTATATCAATATAAAAAAAATGAAAAGTATTATGGAGTAATATGTAGGCACTTCACGAGATAAAATAAAGTGTTGTTTCCTAACACCATAATAATAGAGTACGACATAAATAGTGAAATTGGAAAAAAACATGATTCACATCATAAATACACTATTCATGATATAAATAGTTCAATGATGTAGAGAAAATTTGAGATGTTATGACATTTCATATGGTGAAAATAATAATCATTTCATGAATTTTTGATGAAAATAGTTTCAGAAAGGAAAATCTAGACATTCACACTGGGATATATGTTTCACATCATGAACCTAGAGTTAACAATATGTTTATGGATTTTATTTTTCTTACTTTTTTTAGAAATTAAAAATACTACATTATAATTTCTATAAGTTACCTATAATATTCCAAGGGGATATTTTCGACCCTATATTTGTCTCTTTTGGTGTTTCATTTCCCATAAATACATGGTTTTGGACATTACATTGAGACCTTAGGGGGGATATGGATCTAGGATTGATGTGTTTTTATAGAAAAGTCTTCTACAAGGCCGGGATTCTACATCTTAGTGTAGTATTTTCATTATACTATTTTTTACCCTATAATAGATATCTTTAGAGAGTGAATTTTTCATTCAACGCTTTGATTTTAAAGGGGATTATATTAATCAAAAAAATTCCCTTCTAATAACCTCTTATAGCTCTCTTAATTGTTATTTCATGATCATTGTGTGTAAATTAAGGGGGGTTTTCAATAGTATAATTTTTAGAAATTGAAAATCTCTATGAATATCCGGTGGGATAAATATTATATATTTAATAATTGGGTTGAGCTTCTATTATAATTAACCATCCCAAATATACGACCATTAAAAATGGTAGATTATGAAAAATATTATGATTAACCAAACAAAGCGGATAACGTTGATGTAATTATGAAAAAAAGGACTGATTACTTAAAACATACAATACCTAATTTGATGAACCTAGGTACTATTCTCTATTTATTCATTGATTATATTATCTTATTCAAAATGATTCAAAATAATAAGTCGGTTAGTTTAGTCTTATCATTGGATTTATTTCATAGTTTTTGGTTTTTACTAAAAAATTATTATTTTATCCAAAATTATCTCTTTGGGATCACGTTGAATACATTATATTCCCAAAATATATAGTATTTTAGAGTCTTGTTTGTTTAATGTTTATAAATTTTTAAATTGGGTTCATATGGTGAGAGATAATGATTCCCAATTCATTCCAGTAATCTATCACTTCAACAAATGGAAACATAATTTTATTACTATAGATAAATGTTAGATGTTTCAAAAATAGATATTGTGGAAAATTATTTTTACACACGTGTACACACACACTATATAATAATTTTTAATAAAATTATATCATTTATTGAAAATGAACCATTTTCTACTGATGTTTCATAAATTAATTTATCTGAAATTATAAATTTTAAATAAAATATTGGTTTATTACAAAATATACATTACAAAATCATATTCATGTAATACTTAATCCAAAAAAGCTGTATATTTCAATAAATTTTCTTATAAATTTTTGAACAAAAAACCTATATAGGTGTCAGTAAAGTCTTCTAAATTTCTAAGCTAATGATCATTCTATGGTAAATCAATAATTCTATCCACGATTATATTTAATTATTAATTCATTAAAAAAAATTATCCATCTATTTATCGTAATTTTTTATGACTTTTTTAAATTTGGATCTACCATGTTCCATTTTAGTAGAACCTTGTGAATGTATTTACAATATTTCATGAAATCATATCAGGGGAGTAATACATTGGAAATAGTTATAGAGCCCATTAAATTACTATTATTGAGTTATAGAATAAATTTTAGTGGAGGAAAAAAATGAAAAAACTGTTATTACCCACATTCCAATTTTAATGGTCATGTGAAAATTTATTTTAATACATTATTAGATTCTTATAATAAAAGAGTTTAGAATTTATTATAATGTATTCATAATTAATAACATAAAAATCATAATATGCGAGTAATATAATGATTAAGTCAAATATATTATTGATCCATTGAGTATAACTTCAATTAAAAATTCAATAAGAATGATGGAATCAAATAAATTAAGTTTATCGAAAGAAATTTAAATCATAAGAGTGTATTAGAACATTATAAATATAGGATCATGATATAACTATATTTCTAACATTATTGATGATTAATCGCATAGTTTTCAACATTGTATGTAAGAAAAAATATAATCTTTGTTTTTAGTCTCTAATTAGTATATTTTCATATGATCACTTACTATGCTTCATTTAACAATAATGTATTTTTCTTAAAAATTAAATTAGTATAATAAAATATAATATAAGATAAAAAATAAATCAATGAACTTAATTTACTAAAAGTAAATAAATATAAAATAATTAATAAAATTAATAATCTAACTCATATAATCATCAAAAATAAAAGATAAACTGTTCAACCACTCTTCATCAGAAATAGCAGTAGAAAGTGATTGCGCATAAATTTTCTCACACAAACAAAATATTTATTCATGTTAGTCATGGAATAGGTTCATAATATAATCCTAACTACAATAAACTAGAGATATTTTTATTTCCATGACATCCAAAAAATGTTATGTTCTATCTAGTCATTATTGTTTTCATTATGTAGTATCCACTTGTATTTATATTTTTTTATCTATCTAAAAAATAAAATAATGAGTTATGTATAATATATTTCATGAATCACTATATATATAGGCCTCAATATCAATAATCTATTGTATAGTCTATTAATAAATTGTCTTTTTGTCAATTTTTATATCTTTAAAAATAATATAAAAATATTACACTGAAATAATAAAATATTTAATCATGATTTACATTCCTTTATCTAAATATCATCATGAATATCCCATTATACTATATTCTGGTAATACAAAATCTCTTTTAAACCATTATAATTTGATTTATTTTTTGTTCTTTCATCACTATCAAATGTGGTGATTTTTCTTTCTCAACATGTTTATCTATAGTTTATTATGATCACCAAATCACACATAAATACTATTTTTTGGATCTTTATTATAAAATAAATTTGAAAATAAAATAATTATGTAATTCCTTCATGAATAAATATATTTTCTAATATTTCTAGTATTAAAATTTACAAAACTGTAATTAGTTTGACTGAAAATTAATCATCGTGTTCATCATTAAAAAAATTACCAACTTCTCTAAATTTACCTTTAACCACCATTCATTAAAATGTTATTGAAAACACAAAGAATTTTTCAGTAAAAACCCATTTATTATTCAAATTCATATTTTAATTTTTATGTCGAAAAATCTGTATCAAGTTTCCACATGCTTAACCTGTTTCTTATCTCCATGAAAAAATATATATATTATCAAAGAGTTTTTTTATCATCTCTAAATTTTTAATATCATGATCAAAATAAATACAATTATTAGTGAGTGTGAACATTCAGGCATCACATGAAACCATCATTTCAATAACTAATTGTTATAGAAAAATAATCAACCATGTATTTTACATTACAATAAAATTAAATTATCATTCATTTAATTAGAATATTCCAAGAATTAATTAATATTTTTGATCATGTGTGACAAAATTTACAAAAAGAAAATATTTCACGCATCACTCATGGATAATTTTTTAATGATGTTTAATCCTCATATACATCAATTCTTCCCATATTATAGAAATTATTTTAAATATATTCTTTCTAAGAAAAACTCAACACTAATCCTGTTGAAATTATTATTGAATTGGGTTTTACCATGTAAGAATTTGGAATATTTCTTGGAATATTTCCAAATGTAGGGGAGGATTTGGCATGGGATTCTGGTGATCAGAGAGCCTTAATACGGTGATATTCATAATATTAAATATATTTAATCACATACACGAATATTCTATGAAAACATAAAATATTACATGAGTGGATCCTCATATCAGAATTATAAGTGCTCAATTATGTTTAGAATGTGTTTTTACCCTAGTCAAGACAAAAATTGTGTGGGTGTTGGGTGCCCGACCAGGGGAAATCATTGGTGGGTGTTATGAAGAGGGTTAACTCATTTAATGAAATATAAATGAATAAGTCCCCTCACCACCACCCCCCCAATTTTGGAGTTTCATGTATGATATAAGGTTAGATATGGTTCCCACTAATAATATTGGATGATTGAGGAAAAACTATTGATAACAGGTGTTTTTGATCCACATTCTTAAGGTAGATCATCACTAGAGTGATGATTGGATCCTTTAGAGAATTGTTTTGAACTTGAAACACCATGATTACCCCATGAGGTAGATATATTTTGGAACTTTACAGCCCATCGCCTTTATATGAATTTTTTTGTGGTTTTAGAGCCCTTAAATTATTTCTATAGGTATCATGGGGAAAAATAAAATATATTTATGTTGAAATATGAGTTTTGGGAATCTCAGATGAAATTATCGTTTAGTATTTCTATTTACACAGCATGTGGTTTGGTGGAACATGCTATGTGTTCTTCCTATTCGACGAATAGAATATTTTGGGACAGCATTTCATGTATGTGGGTTACATGCTTTGTAGTGAGCCACATTGTGTCTCTATGGAACATAATCAGGATTTCTGTGTCAAAGAACATGGCCATATAAAGGTACATAGTAAGGATACATGAAGACATGATGAGTAACACTAAAATATTTTGAGAATGCATCCCATGGTGCTGAATAGTGGAAAAATTTCATTATCTTGGGGTGTACGCCTTATGTATGACATTTTTGGGCGACCTGTGTGCATAAGGACACACCGAGGTGTATGGAAGGTGTGAGACACCATCTAACATGGGTCACATAACATTTATTTAATTTTAGACACTCCGAGTAGAATCAGTGAAATCATCCAAGGTCCAAATTTGAAACGAATGTCATATAAATTGGTTACATGATGTGTGCCCACTTATTATAATCATTTCTTCCTCATGCAGCTTCTTATTTTTGAATAAAATTGAGGCTTTCTAGTATCCGATTTTTGATTTTTTTACATGTATAATGTAATGATTTCTAGGGATTGGGTCTTTGAGCTGTGGTTTAAGGTGACATTATGGTTCACTTTGGTTAGAAATGTTAATACTTGTACTGGTTGAGTGAGTTTCTATGGTAATGTCATACAAGGGTTTGTGGAATCATTTCCTCATAAATGCATTTTCATCCCCCTTTGGATACCCCAACCTTTTTTAGCATGGATGTGTACCCATATTCTAGAGTGATTTTAATCATCCCACTTCAATAAAAGACTTATTGGATTATAACTAGTCACCCTCTATGAGGATCAATGAAATACTCACATCCTTTCATGGTTCACTTTGTAGAATTGTGGATTTGGTGTGACCAACTATACATGAGAATTGATCCTTTATACAGGAGGATGTTCCATTAGGGGACATAACCCCAATGAGCTCTAGGTTCTGACCCTCTATCTTTGTGTTGAGATATGGTCATTATGATGGGGTTTATGTCTGATCAAGTGTGTATCCCATATTAATCCCATCATATTCCTCAATGATTTCTATGGTGATTTTTTCTAGGTGAAGTGTGGGGAATTGATATGACCAACTATTTGAGGGTGTAAATGTTATTCTTAGAAAGTTTCTCTAAATTAGGGTTGTTATATGATATCCAATTCTGAGTTTGGTGTTTCAACTAGGGATATTAGTGTCCCCCTGTGGTAGGGGGAGTGACTACTACCTATATTTAAGGGATCTTATGGTTGACTGGGTGACTTTCTCAGCGATGTTGTATGATGAGCATACCCTATCACATAGGTACAACTAGGGATGGTAGAGTTATTCCATCCTTTTATAATTCTCAAAGATAAATCAGATGAGTTTCATCAGGGATGGAGGAATAGAAAATAGTGGTGTGTCATCTCCTGGTTGAGTACCATGTGGGATTTTGATGATGTTACATCAAAATCTAGATACTCACTATGTGATGTCTTTTAGATTTTATTAATATGGCATGGGTAGGCTTGTGGAGTGACTACTCCTAGGTGAGAAACATATTGTAACATCAATTTGGTGGTGGTGCATAGATGTATGGTTTCAGAATATGAGACGTGGATTTTTCTGTGACTATATTTGGGATGTTCTCAAAGACCTTATGGTATGTTTCATCATGGTTGAAACACCATTGGTTGCTGAGAATACATTATTTGAATTTTGGAGGAGTAGCTGATGTGGATTTTTTCTCTCATTGGGTTTCCACGTTAATGGGTTTAGTTGAATAATTTATATGATTTATCCAATTTATTTGGGTTCTAGGGAACCGAATTAGTATTTTTATACTCACCCCTTCATGGGCTTCAACCATACATGTTGTGTCTTGGGTATACCATTGGTAATCCTAGTACTTTCCTTGGGGGAGTGGGAGTGAGTGAAGTATAGTTACGGACTAGGGATACCAAGTTGGTTTCTAGTCATGAATTTGATATCATTCCTCTCCATTCGAGTAGGTTATCCGGTTTTATTGTTTTATTTGGGTGGGCTTTTATTTTTCAATTTTTATATATTTCTAGTAAATTCATACAATTTTATAGTGATATAAATGAATTCATGCATGCTGTATCAATTGTAATATTATATTGTTACACTGCTTCGTTGAGATTTTTGTGGGTGTGTGTGTATAGGTACATTATTATAATGTCTCCCATGTGTGTGTCATGCCTATATGATGTTGGTTTCATTCCCCTATCCTATTAGAGGTGTTCTTGGGGAGTTGTGGCTCTGACCCCATTGGGATGGGTCTTTATAGAGTGTTAACAGAGAGTGTTCCACATTTGGACAACACTATTAGGGTTATCTAGTTATGAGCTTGGTTTGGGTATATAGTGTTTAGTGTTTTGGGATTGGCTATAATACTAGTGTGTTCAGTGTTGGTGAGGTAGCTGATGTATCCATTCATTAGGATCTTGATTAATATAGGACTAGGTTTTGGTTTTGGTGTCCATATTGAGTTGGCTAAAAAATGTACTATATGATCATGTCGTGTATTTTTATCCTTTTGGGGGATTCCATTATGAAAAACGTTGAGGTATCCATATACCGGATGATTGATGGACCTGAGGAGTGATAATCTCACCTAGTTAGGGGCTATTCACCCATAAGTTTTTCATTGATGTGGACATCTAGATGAGTTCCCACTTGTTGATAAATGTATAGAACTGCCTTTAAGAATTCAAGTGGATTCAACTATTCATGATGAGTTTTGATAGATTTTATGGTTTATATGATTATTCATAGGGTTTGAGATCATATCATTTGATTCTGATGCATTGTCTTCTTGAGGACTAGGATGATGAGATCCCACATAAATTTGGGATGTGACATAGAAGGAACCCTCATTTTTAGGGACAATGAGGATATTTCAGTTCCCTTATTCCTATGAATTTTTATGCTTGTAAGGGTTAAATAAATATCAAGTGGGAGCTTCCTACTCATCAGGATAGTGAGAGAGAAAGGGTCCCTCAAACATCAATGAAGAGGTGGCAGTTTTAGTGTGGTCTATTTAGTGGCTGACATAAAATATGATTTGGACCATCGATATGTGGCTGGTGCATTAGTTTTATGCAATCGGCACCACCCCCATGTGATCTTGAATATGCATGGGGAGCTAGAGGTCAGGGACATGGGTGATTATGAATGGTGGAGGGTGTTTACCCAAAGGATCCAGAAAATTTTGGAGGTAAACTCACTATCCTTAATACTTTTATAGTATATATATGGTTGTGAGTAACCTTACCCATTACACTTACTTCATGATGTTTTCTAGGGTGACATAAAGAATCAATGGACCCCACTTGTGTTTTTTAATGACATGAATTTGGGCATAAAAGATATATGGGCAATTGTCCCACTAAGATGAGTTTTTTGATTTGATCTAAAAATGTGTGTTTGAGTCTGTATTTCCCAATGTTAAAAGTATTAATGTGTGGAGGATGATTTTACCCAACTTTTGTGTATGTGGTTATTGGTGTTTCAATGTGTCACAGAAGTACTTGGTTATGGTAAACATGTGGGATATGGGAGGGATGTGTTCTGTGATGTAGTATCTCATAGAGGCTTCATGTGTGGCTTAGGGTGTGGTAGGTGATTACTTTTACATAGTTATAGATTTCGAAGTTCCTAGAGAATATCTTTTCCGTTAGTATATCATGTATTCATGACCTAGTGATATTAGTGATTACCTTATTCTTGAACCCTATGTTGGATTCTTTTATAGAGAGGACCAGTGATTACGTGCTTCTTCCAATAGTGTTACATGACTTCTCGAGGAGTAATATATACTCATGTGGAAATATTTTCTATTTTGGTTTTAGGACTCTATGATGTTTTACCCATTATGGATTGGATTCCTACCAATCCACACATAAGTGTTTTATACTAGTTGACAAATCAGTTATTTTGGTTCAATGTGAAGTATTTTTCTTCTGTTTCAAAATGACTGATCTCATTCATGAGAGGATGATCTCATTCGTAGTAAGATACGACCATTTCCTTATTAGTTGTCTCATATTACCCTTGGAGTATCAGTTGCTATGTTATTTTGGGTTTCCTATAGTAGTGTTTGAGATGTAGATGTTTTCCTCAGTGGATATCAGGTTTATCTATCCTTAGTGTCTTCTTTTTCATAGAATAAAACCCACGGAAATACATGATATTTTCATAATCATATTGGTTTATTTCCATAGAGGCTTGTGAGCTATTATCAAGTCAGAGGTTTGAAATTGTACTGCTTATAAGACATTATGTGTTCACACGCGAAACAATGTGTTGTTTTCCTAGGATGAGGGATCTTGTATGTCATGTGTGGTTTAGGGCACCAGTTCCATGTGACGTTCCAGGAGGAGTACCCACACGTGATAGTCAAAAACTTCATTTCAAAGAGGTTTAATGAAATATGGTTCTCAATATTTATCATAAAGATATTATACCACCAACTCTTAGGTTTTGGTGTAGTTTTTCTTGGATTTATGGTGATATATTTGGTGTGTTGGATGATCAAAGATGTTAAGAGGAAAATGGAATGTGTCCTCAACCATTTTTTGGGATGGTTATTGGTAGTCTTACGTGGAAGAATCATATTTTGATTGGCATCAAAGGTTGTTTTCATGAGACATATGAGTATATTTATACACATACTCTAGGAGTACCATCCAAATGAATCTTTCCCGAGTATTGGTTCTAGAAATGGAAGATTCACTCCTAAAAAACTATTCTCTTTATATGAGGAGTGATGGTAGACCATTGGAATGGATTTAGTGGATTTTGGAAACGATTTAATTTGTCTGTTGTTGGTGAGTGAGGAGACAATGTGACTAGCCTCTTAAAGTAAGAGATTGTAGTTGAGGTCGGTGATATGTCTCTCTAGTTGATGGTTTTTACACTATAACTCTTATAAAGATTATGGTAGTACGATTCGAGAGTTTCTATTGAAGTCACATGCTGTTGGATATCAACTATACATTTTCGTGATGGATTTTCCAAATGTGGGGAGCACATCATTATTCCATGGATAGATATTGACATGAGTCACGTGGAAATATGTAGTCCTTATGATTATCATTTCCCTTAGTGGTGCACCCATTAGAGGCTTTTATATTCTAGATAATCATTCCATTTGGTTTCTATAAGAACATTATTTGAGTTTTTCATGATGGAGAGGTGTTGGTTGTGGAAGGAGTACACCGTTCAGAGGTGTTTGAGGTCTATTGGGTCTCACTTAAGGACTTCTTAGGCCAAAAATTGTAAACCATGTTATAAAATGATGTGATGTCATGTTTTGGGATATTCCCTCTCTTCATTAGTAAGGATGGATGGTCAAAATAAAATATTGTCCTTATAGTCTGTAAACATTCTTCTTCTATTATAGTGTGGGTTATCTAGGTGTCATGCCACTAGAACTTTTAGCGAACTTTGGATGTGTTTTGAGGTTCCCATCTACCATAATTGTGGTGACATGTGAAATGATAATTGAACTATTTTACAAATGAAGAGTTGGGTACTGGGTGTTGAGTTTTTTTCCAATATTTTACACTTTTTGGGCTTGTGGATTATCGAGATGGGTGTTTTTTAATCATGCGAGAGCCTTATAGGGAACTTGCTGGTGTGGAAGAAATTATTTGGAGCTCAATTTTTTCCTTCTACCTTGTCTTTGGATATTCATGGATTAAATCTTTATGGTTGGTAGAATTTAATTATAGGAGTTTTTTCACATAATATATTGGATTATTTTTAGGAATATATCAAAATCCAGGCATTTATTTGGCATGGGATTATTGGGCTTGAAGCGTGTTAGTGTAGTGATATTAAAAATATTTAATATATTTTATCATTCATGTTTAATTTCCTATAAAACTATAAAATTTAAATGAATAACTCCCTGACCCTTACATTTGGAAATTCCATTCATGGGATAAGGTATAAGAGGTAATTATACAATGATGATGAATTATTGAGCCTGAACCAAGGAAATTAGGTCTTTTTTATCACCGTTCATGATGCAGACCATCACATGATCGAGGATCAGCTCATTATGTCCATAATTTTAAACCCGAAGACCCTGTGTTTTTCCACTAGGTATATGGGTTTATGATATTTACATCTCTACCCATTTATGATGTATTTTTTTTGCTTTTACATCCCATCTATGATTTATATGGTTCCCATTATGATCGATTTATTGTATTCATGTTGAAATTGGGGGTTTCTGATATCATTGGGTAAATTCCCGTATGGATTTTTTGTTTACATTGTGTGTGATTCACTGGAAATCATCACGTGTTCATCCTTTTTTGGAATATTATATTTTTGGACTACAAATCATGTAGTGATACAAGTCTTGTGTTAAGGGAACATGCACAGGCTCGCCGTGTCAAATGAAATTGTTGTGTAAGGGTAAATTTCAATGAGATATGAAAATTACATGACTTGCATGGGAATAGCTAGAGAACATGGCCCACAAGACTGTTTATCCATAACATGTCATGTTTCCAAGGAGATTTCTATATGGACGACAGAACTAGATGATTTATATGGCAAAGGAAATATGTTGAAGTTAGGGTGAGCATAAATGTGTTGTGTACAAGGTTTACACATGTGTTGTATTACATGACCAGTGATGTCATTTGTGGTAAATGACAAAATAGGAATTCATATGGTTTCACAATCCATGAAAAAATGGGTAAAAAAACTATATTTACATTTATAAAATCTGATTACCATCATGGAACAAAACCATGTTTTAGTCTTCATAGGAACCTTGTGTACATCTTAAACTCATCATGATCCCCATTTTGGAAACAATTATCCCTCACCCATATTCTTTTTCTTAACATTGATGGAGGAAATTGATTAGCCTATCCTAGGTATTTTTCCTATGAAAATGTGATGGTGTACATGGCATGGTAAATTAAGGTGGGGTTACAGGTGATGTTATATGTATCTTCAGTTAGTGATATTTAGGACCAATGTTTTTAAGAGAGTTCCCAGTGTAATTTCCTATGAAGGTTTTTAGATTCATTTCCTGATCACCATATTGAGAAAACTCATTGTTTTTCTAGATATTGTGTAGCATGGGTTAGTCCCCATATTTGGGAGTTAGTTGTATTAGTATTGTTTAATGATAGACTTAGTGTATTATATAATATTTCCCTCTGAGAGGACTGGAGCCATCCTCACATCCATTTGTGTTTCTCTTGGTAGGGTTATAAAATCAGAAATATGAAATATACATGGGAAAAAATCCTCTTTTTAGAAATTTGATTCCATCTATGGAAAGATCCCCATTGAAACATGGGTGTTGACCCTATATATGTGTGTCAAGAACAAATCTTTCTTATGGGTATGTAGTCAGATCAATTGTTTTTCTTGGGTGAATCCCCTCAGTTTCTTATCAAAGTTCTATCATTTTGTTTTCCATGATGAAGTGTGGGGAATACATGACCAACTATATTAGTGTTTTGATTCTCTAAATAGGTATTTGTTCTTAATTAGGGTTTTGTCACGATAACCTTTTTTGAGTGTGGTGTTTCATATTGGTTTTTTATAATCCCCCAGAGGTACTAGGAATGAACCCTTTCCAATGTTTCGGAGATCTTATAGGTAAATGGGTGACTTTATCTATTGAATTATCTGATGAGTGTACCCTCTAAGATAGGTACCACCATTGATGGAATGGTTATTCAATTTGTTTATCATTACATAGGATTGATCAGATGAGTTCCACCCAGGATGGAAGACGATGAACAGGTGGAGTGACATCTCCCAATTGATTAACATTTGGGATGGTGATTATGTGACATCATCTTCAAGGTTCTTTATGTGTGAGGTCTCTTTGTTGCATTCCATCTAGGATGGCTAAGATCAAGGAGTGAGTACTCCGATGTGACTAAAATATTGTTACCTAGAGTTACTAGATCTAGATATACTTAAGGTTGTGGATCATGAGACTTGGAGTCTGTTGTGATTATATATTGGATGTTTTGGGAAACCTTGTGACAAGTTTCATCCTTCATAACATACGACGGGGTGTTGTGATAACTATTTGTGTATAACTGAAAATTATTTGAGATTTATTTTCTCGTTTGTTGGTGTTTCGTCAAGCTTGGGTCAACCATGCCGATACCTATCATTTCCCCATTTTTTGGGCTTTTGGGTTGCCTATTGAGTATTTTACACTCAACCCAATATGTTATTAACTCACAGATTATGTATCTCATGTAGATGAAAAGTATTTTAATACTTTCTAAGGGGGATCGGTAGAATGTGGAGAATTTTTTTGGACAGGACCTACCAATGTGGGTTTTAGTCATGCATTTTATAGTTATCCACTCTATTTGATCAGGTTGGATGCCTTTATTGTTTTATTTTAGTGCTCTTTTATATTTCCTTGTTTACTTTGATATAATAATTACTTACTTTGTTAATGGGTTATAGATTCATGAATGTATATTGTAGTAATATAAATTTTACCTATCTCCATTGTTTTACAATGATAGTTGTGGTAGAATGAATATATCTACATTAGGCTATTGCCTCCCATTTTTTTGTCATGCCTAACTGGAGCTAGTGGCCAGACCCTGGCCAATTAGAGGTAGGCATGGGGAGTCACAGCTCAGACCTTGGTGGTATGGGTCATTACAATAGTCAATAGGGTAATTATGAAGTTATGGGATAGTGGTTATTGATAAGAAAATTCAAAATAATTCATAAGATAGATTTTTCTTTGTGTATAATGTGTTATTGCTAAATAAAAATCAATAAAAACTACATTTTAATTTCCATTAAAAATGTGTCACTAGTCATAGATCATTCTCCCTTTATCTAATTAGTATACAAATAGTTACATTTAAAATAAAAATTATTTTGACTTTATTTTTTTTAAATTTTTTCACATCTCAAGTTTTTTTATTGTAAAATAATTATATGAACCATGAAATTACAATGTATAATGTCTTGTAAACCATTATTAAACAACAAAAAATATCTTCACACTCAATCTGTAATAATACATTATCTCTCAATATAATTGAAACAAAAATTAATAGTAATAGGTATAGTAAATGATTCATGAAATATAGCACACCTAGAAACTTATTCACGATTTCTAAGGGATTAATGGTTGAAAAAATATAAATGTTCACTTAATGTTTCAAGAGAAAATAAAAATAATATATTGAGTCATCATAATATAATTGGATTCTCTGTTTTTTTTGGGGAAAAATGAAAGTTCTATTAGCCAGCACATTCAAAGAATCTCTTAAAGAAGTGATAATTTTAAATAATATTTCATTATTTTAAAAACACCACATAGAAATATTTATTATAAAAACTTTAAAATAACATATCCATATTATAATAATAAATTTTATTTAAAATGGTAGAATAATTAAATAAAAAATTATTTAAAAAAATTATCTTAAAAAGGTCAAACAATATTCCCAAAATCATATTTATCGAATCAATATTCTCATTATTATATTTACTCATCCAAAAATCATATAAATTAACCAACTATATCAAAAATATAATTTAAAATAAGGTATTTCAATATTCCAAAGAACTTTTTTATATCTTAGGTTAAAAATATAGAATGATTTATAACTGCTGAAATTTCCTACTGGTAAAATCTATATATTAACAATGATATGTAGGAAATGTTAAAGGTCACATAATTTAAAATTACACTACCTTGTTTATTACATTACAATCATGAGTAATTTAGAAGTACTTAATGTTAATAAAATATCCCCTTACTTTTAGTGATATTTGATTTCCCCCAAAAGAAACCTCATCTATTTATAAACATTTCCAACCTACAAAAATCATAACATAATGATATATTTACGGTTTAATTTATATGTCTCCACATACCCCACTCTAAATCACTAAAATTCATGGAAACATATTATAATTATTCTCTTTTTTTTCAATGTCATTGTCATTATATCTTTTCAAGTAAAATTTCTTCCAAATCAGAATAAAAATATTAAATTTTAATTTTAATTTCATTCTCCTTCTATCTTCATGAAAATACCAATACATCTTATTCTCGTGTTGTAGTCTCTCAACTAAATGGTTACCTATTGGCATGTCATTATTACTACACAATCACATGTCATGATTTTTCAATCACTAATAATTACCCTATTTTATGTTATAATTTATTTATCTTATATATTTACACTTATTAATGTCATTAATTTGAATTTTTATATGTAAAACATCCTTAATAAACCACATTATGGTGAAATAGTTTCAAAAATTGTAAATTCAAAAAGTTTCATATCATAAATGATTCTATTATGACATTAATTTCACTTTAATCAATTAGAATATACAACTGTGACAACCTGGGTATTTTAAAATAAAATATCATATTTAGGTTTATTCATGAAATATTCATTTTATTAGTTGGTTCACGATAGAAAAAAATTACATCATCAATTTATATAATCATTATTATGTATAATTTATTATGTTACTTTATAATAGAAATGATGTTTTGTTTAAAGGATTATTATATTTTCCTACATAATGTATTAATGATATTTAATGAAAATATTTATTTATTATTAATTTCAAAAATTAATATTAATGGTAATTGAACCGAATCATATTTATAATTTCAGGTAAAAATTATCAAGTAATTAAATTATAATATGTGTATTTATTTATAAATTAAATATACTATTTATTCAAAAAAAAAATATTATTTTAATGAGTTTTTACTTTAAAATTTATTTTTATTTGATGATATATTCATTATAGATTTATGAATATTTCCTTTATGGAAGTTACATAGAAATATTACTTGATTTTTTATAATTTAATGGGATTTTTTGAAAATATATATTTAGTTATTTCTATTTTCTATTTATGAAATTTTTATAAAGATAAAAAATCTTACAATAATCCATTTTTTCAAAACACTTTCAATTATTATGGGACTTCTGAAATCATACCTTATTGTTTGGTAAAAAATGTGATATATGGACTTGGGATCCTTACATATCGAAAATACCATTTTCCCTTTACTGTAATTTTATCCTCTTTCATAGTTACTAATATGAATACATCCAATGTGTTGTATTTTCAATTTTTCCATCTTTTCTACTTTAACTTGTCTTATTTATGGATCATACATATCAATGTAATCCTAGAACTTTCAAATTCTTTCATTCTATATACTATTATTTTTATGTGTGAAGCCCTTATGATTTGGGGATATTTTAACCTACTATTTCCATTAATATCATCATTTTAGAAATTTGTGTGCCTTATATAAAACAATTTGAATAGTATGTATCATGTAAGATCATTACCATTGATAATTAAAGTATTCACATCTCATCTCCTGATCATACTCAGCTTCAGATATTTATCTCTTTATATCATTTGAGTAAAAATCCCTTGTACCCAATTCTATTTTTTTGAACTTAATCACTCACAAGCTTCACCCAATGAAGACTCATCCTTAGATTCAATTTTTCTCTTCCTAAATGTATCTTCATCTATCAAAATTCAATTCATTACAACTATGAGGCTGATGTGTTATCAAAGAAGGCTATTGTGGAGTCCAACTCGGAATGGTCTTTTATAACATTTGATTGTTGTGTGCCCTTTATTGAGGCTGATGCATGTGGAAAGTCTTTCAATAGTCTTTGTAAACCTCCCTTTTGATGTTCTATCTTTGTATTCATTTTCTAATAAAATTTTGTATGAGTGAGTCTGACTCGCTTATGGGCCTTTTGAGTATATATATATAATACATTCTAAAAATATATGTAGAATATGATTGTTTTAGATGTTGGGATGACATTTTTAAATTAATAGGATTTCAAAATATCATCATACAGTGTTGTAAAAACTTACATGTTAGAATGAGGATTAAATATTGTTGTATTATAGATCACATTAAGTGAATCTATTTATCATGTTATTATTTTAAATCACTAACCTATGTAGATAATGTACTTATAATCCTATTTAGGATTGATATTTACACTCTGGTTGATGATTCTAAAATCTTATAGAAGATTTTATGAGAAAAATTATTTCATATTTTATAATATTATATATGAAAATCCTGGGAAAAAATTATGAGAGAGGATAGGGATACATGAAATTTATATTTATTCATCTTTATGATTAAAAAATATCATCTGATGTTTAACTGTGTATGTTTTATAAAAGTTTGTCTATAAAAGGGTTACAACCTACAACAACCATAGTACTAGGTAATTTACATTTTTTGAGATTATGTGATTCTTTATATATGTGTCAAGTGTTTTGGGGAGGTTTTTCATTTTTTAAAATTGATTCTGAAGGTCCATAGTTTGTGTCTGGTTAGTATATATCATGAACCACATCTTGTAAATGAGGTAACTTGTTTATGGGGCCATTGGGTAGGCATATCGTTGGAAGATAGCATCTCCAATCTATGTCAATTATCAAGGGAAATTGTAAATTCAGTTGGGATCAAGACAGTGCCACCACAGGTTTGTGACACTATTTTATAAATTGTATAGCTTAACTAAAAATATCTCAAGACCATGTCTAGTAGCACATGCATGGTCAGAGCACAGTTTCACAAACTGTGCGACTAACCAAAGCGAGGTATAGTTAAATCCCTAAAATTTTCCTTTTTATCCAAAATTAGTTTGGGAAGAATCATTAGTCCTATAATATTCAAGGATATTGGACTCCTCTCCCACACTAGTCTTTACGGTCAATTCATTCAAGAAGAAAGTGATTTTTTTATGAATCAAAGGGCACTAGAGACCTTGAATTACTAGATACTCCTTATTATCTATCTTTTTCACTATTCATCCAAGATCAACTCTTCCCCACTCTCTTTGAACCACATATCTATTCTGTTATGTATTTAACTATGTATTAGGACATAAATTATGATTTTATCTTGTTGGATTAATTAACATATGAGTATAAATATTGTATCTATTAGTTTTAAGTATCATTCTACAATTTCTCCATCATTCAAGGAGTAGGTGTCTTCTCTATCATTTTAGTAATTCTCAAATAGGAATTATTATGTTGTATAATATTTATCTCTTATATTTGTAATGAAAATATTATTTGATTTCATAAAGGAACCCCTTTTATGTGTTTTCCAAAATAGAAAAAAATTTGATGGATTTTGGAACACTGTCTTGGACTATGATATTAAAATTACGTATTATAAATATTCAAGGGGTCAATGATTTGAAATAATATGATTATTTTTTAGAAAACAACCATTTTTCTTAATGGTTTTGATAAGATATTACCTAATGGGTTATCATTTTTCTATAATGATGGGTTTATTCAAAAGTGAGAAATTAAATGTTGGATGTGTTATAGTCTTGGTCTCCCACTATTAATGGTAACACCATGCTTTACTATATGGTTGTGTGTATGTGGATGGGTGTGTGTGTGTCGAAAAATGAATAACTTTATTCAAAAATCTAATGGATGGAAATTATTTTTTTTATGTTTTTTCTCTATTTATTTTACTCACAGAATTATATAAACTATTATAATATTTTCGAATTGTTTTATATAAAACATTCTAGTCGATTCTTTTACTTGTGGAATGTAATGGAAAGTCATTGGTGAATTCCTACTAAAAATATCTTCACAGCATCATTTGGAATATTAGTTTCTTGATTTATATAATCTTCTATGATTTGGGGATGGTAATGTTGTCATACTTCTCTTTTAAAGGACCTTTAAACATTTGGTTCAGTAGGAGGAGATGGTTCTCAGATCTTGCATGGGTTGTACATTAATTATTGAATTTCATTATCCCATTGTTTTTTCATAGGTTTTATCATTTATTTTTTTGACTCTGCCGTTGTAGATTTAATGGTTTTTCTATTGGCTTTATTATTTCTACTCATGCATCATATATGAGGATTTTATTTGTTTTATCTTGTATTTTTAAGAAGTTTTAACTTCAAGGAAAATGTTCCCCAAAATTATTAATAATACGTTCAAATTTATTTATCCTTTAATTTCATGGGGATGTCACCTAAGCTTATTGTCACTCTATCTCTTCAAAATCAAATGAGTAAGGGTTGATTATCACAAATGGTGTTAGTCGTGGTCATCTTGTCTCTCTCTTGGGATAGTAGTAAGGATATGGGAGTGTGTGCACATGAAATATATAGCTTAAAAAGGACTAGATAATATTTTTATGATAAAAATTAAATTACCAGGGTGTCTAGGTAAAAAAATAATATAACACACATTGATGTGTGATTTCACCTTATCATTGTGGGTTCCACTGATGAGTGTTTCTTAGATTTCATTAGTAGTGAGACATACCACTCATACAACTTTTATTATTTTGAAATTATAAATTTACTAAATCCAGGAACGTTATTTAATCATAATAAATATTAGTAATGAATTCTTCTTAAGGTGATTTTGAATTTTATAATCCTTCATTTTATAGTGAGTGATTAGTAAAATATGGTTTGTCTACTTATAGATAATAAAACTAGATATATGTCCTAATAATTCAATAGAAAAATAAAAAATTATTATTGTACCTAGACCATAGGTTAACTAACTATTCTCATAATGTTTTGTTTATGATTTTGAAGCCATGGATTGAGGAAATGTTAATGATGATCCTCGATAGGGGGTCCAATTAGTCCATTTTATAAAATTAATCCTCCCATTTTTTATAGAGTATTACGAGACTATAATATAATATCTGAGTCTGGTTCAGATGAAAAAATATATATTATAAATAATTGGAAAATCGATATAGCTGAGGGTTAACCTTGCAAGGTAGATGCTGGAAGATCATAAATTCCTAAAGTGGGACTTATATTCCCAAGCTAATGATTACCAAGGCATGACACGGGAAGATTTTGAATAATTTATTAATAAAAAAATCAATCCTCACACATTTAAATAAACAAGGATAATGACTTTCATTCGTATAAAAAAATTATTTGTTATAATGTATTTTACCATGTTCATGAATGCAGTCTTCTTTTCAATAAAAATTGATGTTAGGTCATCCATAAAATGAAAAAATCCTTGAATCTAGGTTCTAGCTATAAATATACTCTAAAATAGATTTTTCAACCACATAGTTTCCATGTAGATGGAAAATTGAGAAACATTTGTAGAAAGTAAAATTTTAAGAAATTTGAATAGAAGAAGTATTTTTTCACCATGATAGATAGTGGGAACTCAAATATTGGGAATAAGGGAATGATGGAATCCTAAATCCAAGGTGGTACAGTATCTCAGGATCAGACTGTGGGGTTTGTTAACCGTTCTCCATGACCATGTATAAAACCTATTTATATTCAATTTTGATATGATACATATAATAAACTTGATATTGTGGAACCACCCAATGAATGTCACAACAGAAATCAAATGGAAAATCTTAATTATTATATTTATAACACTTTAAGGTATGGTATGGAAGATGCATCTCATGGTTCTCATACATCCTCTTCTTTGATGGGGAGGCCTCATAAGAATAGTTTGGTCCTTAGAACTATGAAAATCCAGGTGATTCCAAGAAAAATATTAAACATCATGGTATGTAGTCTAAGAAATGAATAAATAAATAAGGGAGTTGGTGTACAAATTTATGGTTCCTAACATGTGATCATGGATGATCAATATGGGCTTTCAATGAGGTGTTCTATGATCCTTTTAAATTCAACCATTAGGTAAGACTTGTATCATATGTGTGAATAAAACTCTTTTATCACTCCTCATGTGGCTAATCGTATGTATTAACTTATTAAAATGATTCTATCTATTTTCAATCATCAGAGACCTCTAGTAAAATAGAAGTGTTATTCTTTCAAGTTTAGAATATATTTGATAATAATTGATGAGTAAAAATTGGGTTTTGGTATACCAAATTTATAAATGGATGTTTGTGACTTAATTTTGGAAATGTATTGGTTGAAATTTGTTTAATATACATAATGACTTTTATGCTTGGAAAGTCAGTTTCACATCCCCAAGTAGTACTAAGCATATCTTTATAGGTGACTAATATGTGAATGCATGAAAAAAATAACCATAAGTACTGGTGGTAGGAAATATCCCATATAAATTAATAGTAGTTTCCTAAAAATATTTTCATTTGATAAGATATATATCTTCTTCACCCATCATAGATCAATTTCAAGAGGTCATTCTGAGTAATGAATATAGGTTTTCACATGAATAGGAGGTGTATTTTATGATAGATCTCTTTTCAAAGACTTTGCCTTTTTAAAATTCATCTTATAGGATACATTCAATACAACAAAAGGAATTAAAATTATAGCTTGATGAGTTGGAATGAAAATGGCTCATCTGACCAACTACATCCATCTAGAAAGTATTGACTCTATTTATAATAATAGCTGATGAAGTGCTTAGACATTGTCTCAACTATCATAATCCAAACCAAGTAATGATAATGAATCAATATATTATTTAGTGTATTTAGGTATTTTTGAAATAATTAATGGGATACCATTGGTTTAAAAATATTTATTTATGATTACAATATCAACAGGTGAGAATTCATAAGGAATTTATTCACAAACATTTTATTTCATAGCTTTTATGGATATTACAAATACATGGTTTTCAACTTGGTTCATGCAAATTCACCAATGTTATTCATGGAATTGATGAATTGAATATTTCATAGGTGTCATTAATCCTTTGTATAGAAGATCATTGATAATATATTGAATTATTCTAAGACAAAGGATAATCATGAACAATACTTGGCTATTGTATTGAGATTCATTCTAAAACATCTTGTTTTTTCAAATCATTCAAAGTAAGATTTTTGGTACATGTGGTACATTTTCTTTATCATGTTGCATCTAGATAAGATCATTTAGTAGATAATGAAACGGTATAATTTGTTATCTATTTGAAACCTCCAAACAAATTGAGATGCCCAATGTTTTAATATTATCATGGTATTTTTGATCATTTGTTCATGATTTATCATGTATTTCATAAATAATGAAAATACATATATAGAATGGTGTTCCATTCCAATGTAGTGATGAATAACAAAAATATTTCCATTAACATTAATTTTACCATATAGTAGCACATATCTATATTTTTTCAAATTTAGTACAAGGATATGTACTCTTATAAGATGCATTAGGATCTGGGTTATGTTGTGTTCTCAAAAAGGGATATAAATTTGTATGTTATGGCTCAAGATTTCTATAGAAACATTATAAAAATTACCCAAAAACTAAATAGGATTTGTCCATATTCGTTCATGCCTTAATGACTTGGCATCATTATCATTTTGTGATATATTTATAGTTTCCATAGATCATAGGGGCTTTAAACATATCTTATAATTAAGGGATTCCAATAAATAGAAACATAGATAGAACAAATACTATAGATTTTTTGCCTTGAATTGATGTATACACTAGAAAAAAGGAAACTCTTCATGGGATTCATTGAGCATGTCTTCCTGTAATCAGTTTGAAAGAAATTATTTGAACAAATGGAAACTAATTTCATTTATATCAGATATGAAAATGGATTGTGAAGAGAAATATAACATTATAATTTTATTTCATTTTTCTCTTAGTATTAATTTTTTTGATCAAGTTATAGATTCTTAGACATCCAATCCTAAATTATTATAAAAAAGGTAAAACATAAAACCTATGATTACAATTTAGCGTTAGAAATTATATAGTATATTTTTTATATAATTTAGAGATTATGTTGTTGTACCTAAAATTGATTAGTAACATATTATTTCTTCCTACCACTATTTGACTTGGATCTTTTATCCAAGAATCCAAAAGAGGTATAATATAGCGAGGTATCAATTTTTGGGATTGGATATAGAGAAATGTGAATGAGTTCATGTCAATATTCCTATCTTGTTAGTAAGTTAAGGCATAACGACAATGGATAGTGGGTATGATGAATTATTAATGATTCCCATGTAGAAATTAGATCATTGATCATTGTATTTTGTGACAGTTCTACCATGAATGGTTTTGAAACACAACACCGTATCATAGATTATCAATCAACATTTGAAGTTGGATAACTTTATCCCAATTCATGAATCTAATGTGGTGGAAGACTTGTCCAAAATTTAAATTTGAGTGGTTGTAAAGACAAATTTTTTCCCAGTATCTTTTTTTTCTGACCGTGAAGCAATGTTTGCATGTTAGTTTTGGAAGTCCACGAAAAATTACCATGGAAATAAATTTACCCTTAGAATAACTTATCATCATAAAATGGATGGAGAATTATAATGTATGATCAGAACATTGGAATACATGCCTTGGGATTGTGTGATGGATTTTGGATACTCATGGAATGAGATATACCATTAGTATAGTTTTCAGGAAACAACACTTATTGAGACTTGATATATATAAGAATGCATTTTAATAATTTAATGGAAATATTTTTTATCCACCAAATAATTTGGTGGAAGCTGAGGAAACATCACTTATAAGACATTGTCTTCTGAATGAAATATTTGAAAATATTTAAATGGTCATAAATAGATTTTGGATGGATTAGAATCATCAGAAATCATATTGAGTTTAAGGATGTACTTTTTCTTAAATGAGGTCTGGATTATTTAAATTTCGTTAATCACTCGTTATGTTTTTCTTTTTATCATAGATGTTGTAATCATTCTTTTATGTTGATCAGTTTATTTTTGTGATGATGGATGTAAGGGTATAGAGCCTAGCTGCAGAACCAAAACAAAATATTAATGAAATTCATGATGTTAATTTAATTCATTATATGAGTTGGTCAAGCCAATCCCTCTTAATTTATCATTGGTTGAGAATTCATTACACACCATGAAAATAGTTCAAGATGTGAACTGTGTTTCTATATCATAAAAAATTGAGTAATTATCACTATGAAATTATCATGGATCTTTTTTAAAATAGGGTTGGGATAAAAATTTCTTTATCATAACACTCATTACTTCCTTGCACATATTCCCTCTTCTTCCATTAGAACCCTCCCATGGCAGAAAGTTATTTGTTGATGTTTCTTCGTCATTCAATTTATAAATCAATAACATTTCATCTTATTGGAAGTGTATAATTCAAAAAAATAAATCTATTACCTTCCTTTCTATGTTTGTTACACCATCTTCAATATCATTTCTTTGTTACTAAAATTACCTATTTTTAGGGAATTTTTATATTTCTCTATTTTCTATCATTCTATTCCAATCAGACAATGATATTAGATGTGTAATCCTCTATAACCATAAAATAGGTCGACTACCACTTTTCCCCTAGGTCTTTCCATGATTGTCACATTATTTGATGAATCGGTTTCCCCTATTCATTGACCCAAAAACAAATTTAAATTAACTAAGTGGATTAATTGTAATATAAATTACCTATTTTGACCCTCTAATAAGGTTGGAGACCAAGAAAATTAACTTAAAATAACCCATGTGTGTTAAATAATTAGGCCTATGTAACTATTAAACATTAATTGTGAAAATTCAATTATTTTGTTTGATTCAAAATCCAAAATCTTTTAATTGATACGTGTGGATGAATTAATACATTGTAATAATTTCAACTATGTGTAACTGTTATGCTATTAAATTGGTATCAAATTATTAATTGTATGATACATTACATAGCCTTGTACATTTTTGAACGAAATGTTAGGATGATTAATTATACATATAAAGTTAATGAATTATAATAATTATGAACTAAACATAATTATTTCTGTATTCTTATGGTTCCTATTTCTACTATGGATGATTTTATTATTATAGGAGTTTTCAGACTTGATATATTCTTGAATTCAAAAGGAAATTTTGTGAGCACTCAGAGGCACCAAATGAATTCATTTGGTCAGTTTAAAAGGTATAAATACACACTATAATTTGGTAAATGTCTCATAACATTTGAATGACTTATAACAGTATGAAAATTCTCATGATTATTTTTTAGATATAAGAATGCCTCACCTAAACTCCTTGGACATATATGATGCCATATGATAGGAGGTTCCATGGATTATCCTAATAATATATAGTCACTCTTTGATAGGGATTTACTATGTGCATGATCCCTTGACAGAGTTAGACACTATTCCAGTGGAATTCCTTGGGTGTAACCCTGTGATTACACTTAGACCCACCTATATATGATACAAATTTTCAGTACATTGATATATCATGACCTTTTAAGGCCAATAATTCCTTATTTTATATTTGATCTTGTATTTTCTATCATTATGAATTGGAATACCTGGTTTAACCTGTGGTTCAATTGATAATTACATACACTACGACATGTTGGATATACTTTCTAGACCCATACCTTTTATAGGTCTATTATTTTGAAATATCTAGAATGGGACAAAGTAAGTTTTTTCTATTGGGAATTACATGAGGAGTTTATTCATGACATGATTATTATTTAATGTATACTATTCCATTACTTATATTTATCCTTACACTTCTTCTATTATACTAATGGACTCGAATTAAATAGACTTCATTTGTGGTATCCAATGATGTATATCTCACACCCTATTTGGGTCAACATTTAATTCATGGTAAGAATTCATGGATGTAGGTAGGGAAAAGGGACATCACCTTGCCTTGGATTTTTGATTGATTATAGAATGGGATCTTTGGATCTTGGGACCAAGCTTTCAATCATGATGTTATTGGATATAATTTTTATTTTTTTATTTTTCTATACATGTATATATGTGTGATGACATTTTGTATAGGTCCATGTCATAATAATAATTTTATATATTGTGTCACGTATGAATTGATGTATTATAATTATCTGGATGATTTACTTTTCTACCATATATATCATTATATGCTTCCTCATTTTATTATTTTATCATACTATTGTGCTACTCAACCAATGAGTAAATAGTGTCACCACTAAACCAATTTGGACCATCAATTTATGCCAGAAACCTCTTATATATGGGTATGCGTACATGATTCCTTATATAGAACTAGTGTGTGTTACTTAAGAGGGGATACGGTTAGGAAAATTAAAAATAGGAATCATATGTTTTTTCATTTTGAATTGTTTTTGGATTTTTAGAAATGATACCATGATGCATTAGAATTTGGTAATGATCATGTTCATAGGAGTATTTAACCCTTGAATGATAGAAAATCTAATTTTGAACAATGGGATTTGTTCGAAAATATTATTCCCATTATAGTTTTAAATATTTCATTTTTTTTAAAGTATGTGCATGGATGGTGACATTCATTATTATTGTTGAAATTATTTTTACCCTTTGTTCAGTAAGGGAAGTAGGTAGTGTTCCATGCAACATTATAGTTATGTGAGGAATTATATTTCATTCATTATTCCATCCCATGTATACCTAATATGTGCATACTTTTTGGCATACACCTTGTTCCATGATAGTTATATTTGATATTTTGAAATTTTCATTGTAGATATAAATAATTGGAATAATTAATGTGTTTGAATGAACATAAATGGAGATTTTCGATATAGTGTGATGATGGAAACTTATTTATCAAATTATATTGAGTTTCATTCATGAACCATTGGTTACATAAGTAAAAAAGTTAGTCGGTTTCAATTATATGTATGAAAATTTCATTTAATATTGTTTAGGTGAATCTATATATTGGTAATGATGATTCATCTAATTAATCAATCTTGAAATCCGGATTGTAGATATATTTAGTGCCATTTTAAATTTATAATGCATATTAATTTACATGTTCTGAATGATAGAAACATATAACAGAAAAATTATAGATATACAAACATAAGGATACACATAACAGCCTATTTAATAATTTTTGTGTTCTATGTTCAAATAGAAATGGTTTTGGAAAAATATTGATAGTAATTTAAACATAAAGGGTGTTTTCCCATATTCTATGAAATTAAGACACTATATACTATAACAATAATAGAAAATCTAGAACATGACCATGAACAGACCATATTAGTTTGAAGTGGGAAGTATCTATGGGGATTTATCTTAGTATTATATGATGTTGATGGCTGGACTTATGAGCATACAATGTTTTTCAACTCTTATATTGGAAGGATGGTACCTATCCTATTCAAATATCTATGATGTTTTCATTGTTAAATTCTTTCTAAGGTGTGTGTTTGTAATTTTTAGAGTTATTCCCCCACAATGTACTTATGTTGAGTTCGATGAAGGTAGTGACAACCATATTCCTGAAGTGGTGTGACCTATCCTGCTAGTGATACCACCAATAGAACCTCTAATTAAACCGGACACGGGAACTGACGCCCAGTTGGGAGAAGCTTTTATATGGTTTATACAGACTCTAAAAGGATCTCCATAGCATTCCCCTACTATGGGATAGATGACCTGAGAGTTCCAGAAGTAGTATCCACCCACGTTTTTAGGTGGTGGCAGTCTATAGGACATTGATACATGGCTAGAGTATATGTTATCTATCTTTTATCATCTAAACATTACTCTAGAGAGGATATTCACACTCAGAAATTATATACTTTATGGTTATTCCAAGCATTAGAAGGACATAATTACTCTAAAATGGAAAAATTATGATATTGAATGGATGGAATATTCTTCCTACCACCTCGGATTATTTATTTCAAGATATGTTGAGATATGACATATCTAGGGAGGTCCTATATCTAATGAAAATATCTCTATCAGTTATGTATAATTCACCTCTATTTTATAATCTTCAATGTTTTTCACCTTTCTTCACTACTAGAGGGATTTCAAAAGTGGGGTTCTATGATGATGGGATCAAGAATTCTATCTGTTCTGAGCTAAATTTTTTTGTTTGACTATTATCAGGGGAATTTTCAACCAGTACCTAATTACTAAGTGTAGTTTAAGGGAATATATTATTACAGGACATGGAAGTTAATTTACAAGGTAGGGTAGTAGTTAATCTAGTGTTAGGAAGAACCATCAAGTAGGATCTCAATAATATATTGAAAACTATAGAACCATCACTTGTAGTCCAATTAAAAGTAACCAGTGCAAGAGATATAGTCATGAAAAACCTCTATGCAACCATGAAATTATTGGGTGTCGAGCATGTATAAAAGTGGACCACAATTTGAGGTTTTGTTAGAAGATACCATATGTGACTAGTGAGATCAGATCCTCAAAAGATCCACCATCTGGAGTAATATTATTATATCCTCATCAAGATGGAATCTTGACCACCACTAGTCATATAGGCTGAGGAGGTGGACATGGTTTAGGAGGATATAATCATGATACAAAGCACGAGAATAGTGGAACCATTATGGATAGTAAAGTAGTATCTCTGATAAATGGATCAGAATTTTTGTATGCAATGAATACTTTTCCAGAGGAGAAGGATTGTAGGCCACCTATAACATTAGGTAAAATTTTATTAGCCTATACTTTAGTATCTAATATTTTGGAAACAGCATCGTTTCATTCATTTATCTCCATAACTATTTTGGAAACTAGTGGGGCAAAATTTTATTATTTATATTATTTATGACTCAAGATACATTGTTGAGATTAGTTTCCTATTTTATATACCAATTTAATATTCTCCCACTCATGATTAGATGGTGTCATTTCTTGTGGGTCATCTTTAACCTCGAGATGAAGGGATTCAATTCCATTCTCATGGTGGCCTACTTGGTTACCTATAATGATTTTGTAAATGTAAATCATTGAATGTTATGAATCACATAAACATAGAATGATAGTCATATTCACATGATCAAATAAGATGTCCATTAACGTATAGTCAGACAATATAATCTTGGGCTAGGTGGAGTGATTGACCATATTATTATCCATTCTATGAATGATTAGAGAATATGTATTGATTATTTTCCTATAATATTTTATTATTTCAAATATATAATCCATAAATAATAATCTAGATTACCCCATGAGAGAGATGTATATTTATCTATTTAGTCATAGAAAGATGTAACAATGATATCCATTGATCCTTATAAAATTATTACAACAGATTTGTAGGATATCAAGAGGGATATTGAGTAATATGATGTAAAGGGTTTTGTTGATCCTAGAACTTCAAATTGGTGTTCATATAATTTTTTCATCAAAATAAAAGAGGGTACCCTTTTTCTTTGTAGGGATTACCATAGTTTTAATCGAATTAATATAAAGAACCTATATTTTCCACTGCATATAGATGACCTCTTTTCCAATATTCGAGGGGCTAGGATTTTCACAAAGATCAATTTCAGATTATGTAATCATAAAGATAGAGTTATGACTTTAGAGACAACTTTCCTAGAGTTTTGTATCATGTATTTTGTTTATGAGTATTTGTTTATGTCTTTTAGTCTTAGGAATACAAATTCAATTTTTACTGACCTGTTGAATTGCATTATCCACCATATTTGAATTCATGGTGGAAGACATTGTGGATTATATCATGGTGTATTATCACAGATTACATGACCAAGTAAAACATCATGAGATCATACTGAAGACACTATTAGAGAAGTATATATATTATGAACTGACAAAATTCCTATTTTGGATCAATAAGTTACATGTGTTAGGTCACACTATTTTAGATGCTAGACTGTTGATAAACCCTGAGCAGGTGAGTTTTGAGGTTCCTAGGGAGTATCCCACTAACATTTTTGACATATAAAGATTCATGGGGTAGGATGGATATTATAGGTCCTTTAATTAAAAATTTTTATGGATATAAGTTCATATTTTGTGATTAACTAAAAATTATGTATTGTTTATGTGTTCATTAGCATATAAGACATCCTTTAAGAACCTGAATGGATGACTTAAATCCAAACTAATCATAATTATTTCAAAACTAAGAAGAAGATATAGTGTTTAATATGATGTACTAAGGATCGATCTAGGAGGAATTATGGTGTGGGAAACTCAATTTTCAGAATATGAGTATCATTAATTGATTATAAACTAGAAGAACTAGCCAATTTATGATCTTGATTCTGATGTTCATGCCTTTTGTTATTAGGGACATCATTTTCATTGTGATCCATTTGTGGTGTTTATTGACACCAAAACTGTCAGGTATATCATTAACCAACTTTAATTATATCTCATAAATATGTGGGGTGTTTAATACCTATTATCATTTAACTCATATAATTACTATGCACTTGGGAAGTGAAATTTTGGAGGAGATTGTTTGAGGAGGACTTGTACATAAGTAGTGTAGGAATCTTGTACTGAGTTGAAATTGACGACTCTATTCTATGAGATGAATTTAGAGCTATAGTACAATCATGGATATCATACCCTTAAAACATTATAAGATACCTCTTAACTCATGCAGATATTGAAAATGAAGTGTTATTTGATCCTGAGGCCCTAGTCCAAATTGATAGTGTATTAGACAAGGAACTCCCACTTGGATTGATCATTGGAGAAGATGAGGTCCTGAACATCCATGGATGTACCTGTGTTTTTAAATAAATATGGAATAGAATTATTCAATAATATCATGATTCTACATGGGTGGTACAGCCTAGGATTACAAATATATTTCAAAATTTACATAAAAAAAACTATAGTCATGGTACGAAAAGTGAGATAGAGAACTTTGATACTAGTTGTTCCACCTATCAGTTGGTGAAGGATGAATACTAGCTACCAAAAAATATTTTATAACTATTCCAGAGTTGAAATTTTATTATGTCACTAAAGAATTTGTGATTGTTTTACCATACTCCCTCAAGGAAACGACGCTATAAGGGTTATTGTTGATAGGATCTTAAAGGTATATTAATTTTTTATTATCACTGAGACCTTTTCAATTGATGACCATTGAATACTCTATATCTAGTGATTAACTAATTTATTGGATCTCCATGGACTATTGTTTTAGAAAAAGGATTCTTGTTTTACTTCTCAGTTTTATCAAGGGTTGTAGAGGGTGTTTTGTACACAGGTACTTTTGAGTGCAACATACCACCCTTAGACCGACCGATATTCAGAGTAGAAAATAAATTTGTTATAGAACATTCAAATTGCATGTGTCTATTATTTAAGAGGTTATTTGGTGAAATATATACACCTATATGAGTAATCATATAATAATGGTTCTGAAGTGAAGATTATGATTGATTCTTTTGATGAATTATGGGGAATGTCATTCTTAACACCTTTGTGCTAGATAGTGAATGATGATGTATAACTACATAGACTTCATCCTATTCAAGAGACTTTTGTGTATGTTCAAATGATCATAAAATGAATGGATATGGCCTAGTCCTGGAAAAATTCACATGCTTACCATTGCTGATGACCGCTATAGTTTCAGTTTGGTGATCAGGTACTCTTGAATGTATCAACTATACATGGGAATTGATGGTTTAGGTGTAATGGTAAGTTTTCACCTTGTTTCATTGATACATTTTTTGGTTATGGAGAGGGTCAAATAAATATCTTATCAGATATAACTCACTCAGATATTTAAGGGCATTGTTGATGTTTTTAACATATATCAATTATGTTGTAGCTGCATAGAACAATCTCATGTTTTCAAGCCATATGAATTGAAGCTTAATGTTGATTCATATTTACAGGATAACCTCATTCCCATCGTCGACTAGATAATTAAGGGTAGATGAGGTTGGTAAGTTTCATTATTTTGGTAGATTTGGTAGCATCACATTGTGTAGGATGATACCTAGGATAAAAAGGCTAACATATGCTCTTAGGGGTTCGAGTTATTCTCAGATGAAGCTTTACCACCCTTTGAAGGGAAACACAAGGACAACTTGTTTTAAGGTGGGCCTATATGTCCTCATATTTTCTATATGAGTAATGGATACATAAATTCTTTTTAAACCCTTTCTATTTTTTCCTTTTTTAGACTATGTAACAATTCCCTTAGGTGAGTTTGTTTGTTTTTTCAAATATGGTAGTAGGGGTTGAAGACTAAATGAAAAAAAAATCATGACAGTAATCAAATTCATGATGTTAATTGATCTAGATCGACCCCATGAAGTTACCATAGGATGGGAATTCACTACATGTTTTGAATATTATTAATTATTTGAACTAGTTTTTTTTGGTCTGTAGAAGAAAAACTCAGATATTCATAATGTAAATTCCAAACACATCATGAATATATTAAGGAACTATTTTGAAAATGGGTTTAAACATTTTTTTTCAAAAACATCATTTCTCCCTCACATAGTAGCCATCTTCTCCAATTAGATCTCTTTTGTGTACTATAGTTAATATTTGTTATTCCTCCTCTATTTGACATCTGAATTAAGATGTCTCGATTTTTTTCAATTATATAAATTTTTTATTAGATCCATTACCTTCCTTTAATAGTTTAACTATTTACCTTATATGTTACTTTTTTCATGATAATATTCCATATTTTTAAGACATTTTTTCAATTTCTAGTCTTTATCTCATTATAGTCCATATCAGAATCTAATACATGATGAGTACTCCTCTACTACCATAAGGTATTTGGTTCAATGAATTTTCACTAAAATATCATCATTTTATAATTTTCATCATTTTATTGTATGTTTATATTACCAATTATTTTCCCCTAATATCAATTAAGCAAAAATTAGTTGTTTAATTTGAAATAAAAATTCCCTATTTGACATATTTATTATGGTTGGATACCAAGGACCTACACCTAAGCCACCTGTTGGGTGTGTAATGCATATTCTATCCTTCCCATTATATTTTAAAAAGTGAAATTCCATTGGTGTGATTGGTTTTACATAAATTATTTAGTTAATTCAATTGGATGAATTTATACCGTATATAATAAGAAATAATGTTTGTCATTGATCATATTAAATTTTAATCAAATGATTAATGGTATGTAACCTTATATGTACTTTATCATTGTTGAACATGAAGGTATGGACTTGAATTATATATATTAATTGAATGAATTATTATTTTTATCACTTGTAATTATTTATATCACTAAAATTAATGTCTTTATTCCTACTATAGACCATTTTATTATTATTTTAGTGGAATGACATGGTCTAGACATGGATTCTTAAGGGAAATACTTGATCACTGAGAGGACACTAAATGAATTCCTCGGGCTCATTTCCAAGGGAATAACCACCAAGTAATTTGGTTATTGTATTATTATATGTGAATTTTTTGATGTATATTAACGGTTAACTTGACTATTTTTTGGATGATCGAATGCCTTAGATGAACTCTATAGATTAAGAAGATGTTACATGATAGGAAGGTCCAAAAATTCTCCACTTTGACCCTACTCATGCATAGCCCATGATTTACGGTTGTCTTGTTCTAGGAACATTGTATGACACAATCCATTTGAATATATCATGTTTACCCTATAACGACCCATACTTTACATACATTGTTAATACTTCAAAATTGAAGCACACTTATTACAACATATGACAAAACCACAAAGGACCGTATAGGTATAGTGTCTTTAGAAACTGGGAAACATAAACAACTGGTTCATAAATCTTCTACAGTGTCTCCCATTTATTTCATCATATCTAGGGTCACTTTTAGCATATTCTAATTAATATCCATCTTCCTGACCTGGGGAAAAGAAAACATAAAAGGGTGAGCTCAAATGCTCAGCATGGGAAAATAAAGGAAATAAAAATCATATCATATCTTTTTGAAAATCATCACCTGCAAAAGAGATCATAAAATCTTAACATGGAATAAATCATAGAAGTGAAAATGAGATCCCCATAATCATAACATAAAACTTGAAACTTTGTGGCATGCACACATAATCATGGAAAATCATTTCTTATTAGTCATGACTCATTTCCAAGACAATCTTAGTGGACAAAGTCCCTTTCTGAACCGATTCACCCTCGTTCTAGTCCTGTTTCACTGAACCAGTATAACCTACCGTTCCAGCCATGTCTATCTCATGAGATATAAAATCTTTACCCAATGCATTGGAGGGAGATATAAGTCCCACCCATCTTATAATGAATCCTTTCTTATATGTGCCACATAATCATAAACCATACATCATAGCGTAACCCATGTAATAAAAATGGGGTTCTTAAACAACATGACATCATAAAACAATTCATATAAGATAAAAGAATTCATAAAAATATTTCCATCACAACATAATCAAACCAATTTAATAATAGGGATAAAAACAGAACCCTTTTATTATCTTAGATGGAAAATAATTTTGATAAAATACTTGAACTCCATTCTTGAGGAAAATATCCTTTCTACTTCAAAAACATTTTTCCTTTCATAACATGTCATACGACTTTAAAATAAAATAAGTTGATTAAAAATAAACTTGAAAACTTGTAAAGGAAGCTTCTTGGAAATAATGTTTTTAAAATCCATTCTTGCCGTATAAGTTAAAAAAACATTCTTCGTACTTTTGTCGGAAAAGTCAAAAAGTACCTCGTATGAAAAACGACAAAAGATTCCTTTCATATTCTTTACTAAAAACTCACCGAAGGGTAAAATTGGATTTAAACTATTGTAAGTGGATGGAAACAATATTACATATTGATGGAGCATGGATGTGGATGATAAAATACACCCCAGTAAATACTTACGAATAAACAATCTCGGATAAAAATTAGATTGTGATATTTCCCTTACCTTAGGTCTGATTTTCTTTGTACGTGTCTGAAGCTCCTGTATAATGGTTTAAATAATGTTATTGACTTATTCCAGAATCATAAATATTGATATGAAATCATATATGGTCATATTCTTAGCTTCTTGTTAGTAATATTTCATTGTTACTTGTTACTCGGGTCATTATTGCCTTTTGTTCTTATGCGTGTTTTGCCGAATACATTCTTATTCTTCTTTTAAGGTTATAGATACCTTATATCCATAATGTTATTATTGTAACATATATCATATTTATTCATTCAATTAATTTATATAATTACTATGTAATGATGATCATGTAGAACGAGTCGCATCACATCGTGGAGACGGTATTCCGTACGTACGCACGAGTGATGATATCGTTCCTATGATCGTGGAACTGTATTGGAGTATATATATATTATTTCAGTATCAATATAACTTTATAATAATCATAAATAGTTACTCATTACACCATTATACCCATCCTTGTAAAGTGATGGTGGAAAAATAAATTACATCACGGCGTGGAGACGGTATTCCGTACGTACGCACGCGCTGTGATTTCATTTTTCCGTGGGATGGATAGAAGGTGAATTATGGTTGTTTCATATTTATAATAACATATCAGTATGTAAGTAATACTGATGTTATTACTTTATCATGAAACAACTAAAGAATAAGATGTTGAAGAAGAAAGAAATTGAAAAGATCGGTAATGGATATTACCTCTTCTTTGGAACGCCTCTTTGAATCCTCCACTTAGGGAACTAAGATTGGTCTTTGAAGAAGACCAGGACATCTAGGATTATTCTAAGGAAGTGTAGAGGAGAAAATGGCAGGGGTTGGCCGAGCTTGAGTGCTCAAATTGGTGTGAGGAGGAGGGGGAGGAGGTGCCCTTTTATAAGGGAAGATAGGGGCACCTTAGGAATATCTCAAAATATTATTTTATATTAAAGTAAAAATCGGTTTATAATGGTTCCAAAGGGTCTTATTTCGAAGATAAAGTGGGGATGGGTCTAAATCCTATCAACCAATAGGATTTAGACAAGTTTAGGGTATTATTTTAACCTTATCAATTAGATTTAACTCTAAGTTAAATAATTTAACTTTTACCATGTCTTTTTGTTTTCATTCACTATATGGTTAATACACTTACTATAACATGCCAAAAGAACCCCAAATTGTTTATTATTAATATATATATCCTTATCTAAGTCATTTGGTCGAACCTTAGATTTTTAGGAATACAATAACAATTAATAATGTAATATTTGATTTAAAAACTATTTTGTGTCAATTTTGACACTATTTGATATATGATTTTTGTGAAAGTCATAACAGAATTATATGTTCGAACCAAGTTGATTAAATCAACATTAATATATCATAGTAACCTATAAAATTAGTGTAATTACTAAAAAGTCTCAAATTACATTTATTTTTGTGCTTATAACATCAATTATGTCAATATATCATTAATAAGATAATTACTGCATCATCATTGTGTCATAAATAAATTAAATTATTTAATGTCTAAAAATTACAAATAAAATACCATTATGTAGGAAATCTTTTTAGATTTCTTTTTAATATTTATAGTAGAATTTATCTTATGTATAACCCCATATTAAAAATGATTTACCTATTAAACTTTGATTTTAACTATTTTAACCCTTCTTTAAATAAATTAATAATAAATGTCCTAATCTAATCCAAGTGGGCCTAAATGGTCATATTTTTATTCCTAAGTTTTTTTTTTGGTCGAATTACACTTGTCTAATAGAATTAGGACATGTGTTAGGGTAATATTAATATCATATTTACCCTTAGTTACCCTATTTACTATTATCCGCGGTAAAAAAAGTAAACAGTTACTATTCACCAAAAATTTATTTTTATCTCATTGAACAACATTTTACTTACTGATATCAACCGTGTCTATCGGATTTTTGAAATTCCATTCACAGAAGCGGTAAAATTATGTTTTATGCAAAATTCAGTTTTTAACCTACCACTTAGTGGTTTCACTATTCATCAAAAATTGAATGTTTTCAGAAAAATACCAAAATTTCACCCTAGGATAATTTCGATATTCTGAGTCCAAAAATGAAGTCCATTTTGAAAAATAAAATTTATAAAATTTCAAAAAGTGGTTATTACTATTCATAACGGCTAGTTTTAATAGCATATTGTTGTTTAGTGAAACTCGGTATTGCGTACGATGCAAGATATCGAGGAAGGTCGTGATTGCGTGTAAAGCAAGCCAAGCAAGTGTTGTGTAGAAAAAGATTCCTTTGATGATTCATATAACATAAAAGTCTTGGGTGTTACATTATACCCCCCTTAAAAAGAATTTCGCCCTCGAAATTCGTCACTTTGTAACAAACAGATGAGGATACTTCTCCCTCATCATATCCTCAAGCTCCCATGTAGCTTCTTCAAGTTGGTGGTTCCTCCATAAAACTTTCACCAATTGAGTGGTCTTGTTTCGTAGGACTTTTTCGCTACGATCCAGAATCTCTATCGGCTGTTCTTCATAAGAAAGATCTTGCTCCAGCGGTACAACTTCTGAGCTGAGTACATGTGAAGGATCTGGTATGAACTTTCTCAGGAGAGATACATGGAACACATCGTGAACTTGAGAGAGATTCGGTGGAAGCGCCAATCGGTAAGCTACCTTCCCAACAGGATCCAGTATTTCGAAAGGATCGATATATCTAGGGCTCAACATCCCCTTCTTTCCAAATCTCATAACCCTCTTCCAGGGAGATATTCATAAGAACACTTTATCACCCACTTCAAACTCTAGGTCTTTTCTTCGGTTGTCGGCATAACTTTTCTGTCGACTCTGAGATGCTCTTATGTGTTGTTGAATATATCTGACCTTTTCTGCCATTTCATCAACGAGATCAGGTCCTAATAGCTTTCTTTCCCCAACTTCATCCCAACAAGTTGGAGTCCTGCATTTCTTTCCATAGAGAGCTTCATAAGGAGCCATCTGAATACTGGAGTGAAAGCTATTATTATAAGAAAATTCCACCAAAGGTAGGTGTTGATCCCAACCTCCTTTGAAATCCATAGAGCAAGCTCTCAACATATCTTCTAGGGTTTGAATTGTTCTCTCAGACTGACCATCTGTCTGGGGATGATAAGCAGTGCTGAAACTTAAGTCTGTATCCAGAGTATGCTGAAGATTTCGCCAGAACTTCGAGGTAAATCTCGAATCTCGATCAGATATAATAGAAAGTGGTACACCATGCAATCTTACCACTTCCTTTACATATATCCTGGCAATCTGATCTAGAGAGAAATCCTCTCTAATAGCAATGAAGTGTGCAGACTTTGTAAGACGATCAACTATGACCCAGATAGCATTATTGCCTTTGGATGTTTTAGGAAGTCCTGTGACAAATTCCATAGTGATGTTTTCCCATTTCCATTCGGGTATTGGTAATGGTTGTAACATCCCCTTAGACTTTTGTCTCTCAGCTTTAACTTGTTGACAAACCAAGCATCGAGAGACATATTCAGCAACATCTCTTTTCATGCCATCCCACCAGAAGTACTATTTCAGGTCCCTATACATCTTCGTGCTTCCAGGATGAATAGAGAATGATGAACTATGAGCCTCATCCAGCAGCTCCTTCTTTAATTCGGGGATGGGAGGAACAAAAACCGGATTCCTGAACTTTATTATCCCATCACAATCAAGGTTGAATTCAGGAACATTTCTCATCTTCTTTTGTAACTCGACATCTTCTTTCTGTGCCACTTTAATCTTCACATGTATAGATGGTTGAACATTCATTTGAGAAAGATAAGATTTTCCCCTTCCATTATAATTCCAAGATCCATCCTTTGTAAATCCATAAATATTGGATCTTTTGTGATCCTCATCATGGATAAACTAGCATGGTCTTGTCGACTTAATGCATCTGCCACCTTGTTTGCTTTCCCAGGGTGGTAATGGATTGAGCAGTCATAATCCTTAATCAGCTCCAACCATCTTCTTTGGTGCATATTCAGCTCCTTTTGTGTGAAAATATACTTTAAACTTTTATGATCAGTATAAATATCACACCTTTCACCATAAAGGTAATGCCTCCAAATCCTTAATGCAAAGATTACCGCAGCCAACTCCAAATCATGTGTTGGGTAATTTTGCTCATGGATTTTCAACTGTCGTGAGGCATAAGCTATCACCATATCATTTTGCATAAGAACACACCCCAATCCCTTCTTGGATGCATCACTGTAGATCACAAACCTTTCTCCACTACAAGGCAGTGTGAGCACAGGTGCACTGGATAACCTTCTTTTCAACTCCTTGAAATTCTCTTCACATTCCTCTGTCCAGACAAACATAACTCTTTTCCGAGTCAAATTGGTGAGTGGATTAGATAATCGTGAAAAATCTTTTACAAAACGTCGATAATATCCATCCAAACCAAGAAAACATCGAATCTCAGTTACTGTTGTTGGTCTCGACCGTCTTTCGATAACCTCTGTTTTTTCTGGATCCACAGATATCCCCTCTTTTGAGATTATTTGACCCAAAAATGCAACTTTTTGAAGCCAAAATTCACACTTGGTAAATTTGGCATCAAGCTTCTCCTTTCTCAGGGTCTTCAATATAATTCTCAAGTGATCTTCATGCTCTTCCTTGATCTTTGAATAGACAAGAATATCGTCTATAAAGACTACCACAAATTGATCAATATAGTCTCTAAAGACTCTATTCATTAGATCCATGAAGATAGCAGGGGCATTAGTAAGACCAAATGGCATCACTATAAATTCATAGTGTCCATACCTTGTACGGAAAGTCGTCTTTGGTATATCCTCCCTTTTGAACCTTAATTGATGATACCCTGAACGAAGATCAATCGTGGAAAAGTATTGAGCTCCGCGTAGTTGGTCAAATAAGTCATCAATGCGTGGGAGAGGATATTTGTTCTTGATAGTGATCTTGTTAAGTTCTCGATAATCCATGCAGAGTCTCATTGATCCATCTTTCTTCTTAACAAATAGAACAGGTGCTCCCCAAGGAGACGCACTAGGGCGTATGAATCCCTTATCAAGATTCTCTTGGAGTTTCTTCTTCAATTCCTGCATCTCAATTGGGGCCCTTCTATAAGGTGTCTTTGAAATAGGAAAAGCACCCAGTATGAGTTCTATTGAAAACTCAACTTCACGATTTGGTGGAAGACCCGATAATTCCTCCGGAAAGACATCATCAAACTCCCGTACAATGGTAATATTCTAAATCGTGAGGTTCTCACCAACCATTTGAGATAAATAACCTTCATTTAGTGGAATCAAGACCCATAAGATGGAAGGAATTTCCACTGGAAGGTTATGTTCATCCTTGCATTGATAGACGATCGTAGATTGATCTGGAATATGAAATGTGACTTCCCTTCTTTGGCAATTGATATAAGCTCCATGTAGAGAAAGCCAATCCATGCCAAGAATCACATCAAATTCCACTAAAGGAAGGATCACAAGATTTACAGGAAGCACTTTCCCAAAAACTTCGATCGGAGAAGAATTATAAACTTTTGATGCGACTGTTGTGCCATTAGGTGTTGTCACAGCTAACTCAACATCTAATTGTTGAGGTAATATGGTGATACCCTTAGAAAATTCTTTAGAAATAAAAGAGTGGGTGGATCCAGAATCAAATAAAACATTTTCTACTTTAGAGTGGATGGTAAGTGTACCTTTCACCACTTCGTTATCGTACTCCACATCGCTGATAGAAATTGCATGTGACTTTCCTTTGTTTTAGCCTTAAGATTTTGTTGACGTCGACCATCATCATCAACCCTTGGATTTGGGCATTGATAGGCATAATGCCCCATCTCCTTGCACTTGAAACATTGAAGTGTAGTAGGTTCATTCTGTGTATCCCTTCCTTTGTTTGCGTCATTAGACATCTTTTTCCCATTATCATGGAATTCAAATTCCCGATGACCTTCCTTTCCACATTTAAAACATTTACTTGTCCCTTTAAGACAACTCCCTCCATGTTTATTTCCACACTTTGAGCATAAGGGAAAGATCATCTTCTTTTCAGTGTGCTCTTTAGATTTTCCTTTGAATTCCATCTTCAACTTCTTATCAAACCCATGTGACTGATGGGTTACTCCAATCTCCATCTCGACTTTGAGAGAACATCGAACAATTTCCGCGTAGCTATTGACGTCCCTTATGGCTAAAGCCCTTCGAAGACTTGGTTTTAAGCCACTAAAGAATCGATCAATCTTACTCTCAGGTTGGATAATAATACCAGAAGCGTACCTTGCATGTCTGGTAAAATTTGCTTCGTAGGTACCAATAGATTCATCGTCCCTTTGCTTCAGTTCAAGGAACTCTTTCTCGATCTTTGTTCGGAGAATACGAGGGAAGTACTTATTGAAAAATAAGTTCTTGAACTCGTCCCATTCCATAGACTCAATTTCATCCCTTTGCCTCGTATTCTTAATAAGATTCCACCATTGATTAGCATCTCCATTCAAACGATACACTGCTAGGATGACTTTATCATGCTCAGAACATTGAAGAACTGAAAATATCTTTTCAGTAGTACTAATCCATTGTTCAGCAACTAATGGATCAGTAGACCCGCTGAAAGAAGGTGGACGCTGCCTCATGAAGGATTCAACAGAATGTTGCTCCTTCCTTTGCTCGTTTGGAAGTCCTGCATGATTCAAAGCTTGAGAATGTTGTGTGAGCATGGCTACAAGATTTTTCATTCTAGCTCCCATATCGTTTGGTTGCTCAGGGGGACAATCATTGCATTGCCCATCGCATTCCGCATTAACACGGTTCTTTCGGGTTCCAGCCATTGACTAAAACCAAGAAGAATAGTGTGAGCAACAATAATTATAATAGGAAAACCACATAATTCAAGAATAAAATTTTCATGCTTAAGGTCTTATCCTAGGTTATTCAAGGCCATTTATAAAACACTAAGATTGTGTTCTATGCTTAGACTTATCCTTAGAGTTCTTACTAAGGATTTCACATCCTAGTTTCCAAAGGTTGACTATACCTTTCCTCTGATACCAACTATAACGACCCATACTTTACATAAATTCTTAATACTTCAAAATTGAAGCACACTTATTATAACATATGACAAAACCACAAAGGACCGTATAGGTATAGTGTCTTTAGAAACTGGGAAACATAAACAACTGGTTCATAAATCTTCTATAGTGTGTCCCATTTATTTCATCATATCTAGGGTCCCTTTTAGCATATTCTACTTAATATCCATCTTCCTGACCTGGGGAAAAGAAAACATAAAAGGGTGAGCTCAAATGCTCAGAAAGGGAAAATAAAGGAAATAAAAATCATATCATATCTTTTTGAAAATCATCACCTGCAAAAGAGATCATAAAATCTTAACATGGAATAAATCATAGAAGTGAAAATGAGATCCCCATAATCATATCATAAAACTTGAAACATTGTGGCATGCACACATAATCATGGAAAATCATTTCTTGTTAGTCATGACTCATTGCCAGGACAATCTTAGTGGACAAAGTCCCTTTCTGAACCGAGTCACCCTCGTTCCAGTTCTGTTTCACTGAACCGATATAACCTACCGTTCCAGCCATGTCTATCTCATGAGATATAAAATCTTTACCCAATGCATTGGAGGGAGATATAGGTCCCACCCATCTTATAATTAATCCTTTCTTATGTGTGCCACATAATCATAAACCATACATCATAGCGTAACTCATGTAATAAAAATGGGGTTCTTAAACAACATGACATCATAAAACAATTCATATAAGTTAAAGGAATTCATAAAAATATTTCCATCACAACATAATCAAACCAATGTAATAATAGGGATAAAAACAAAACCCTTTTATTATCTTAGATGGAAAATAATTTTGATAAAATACTTGAACTCCATTCTTGAGGAAAATATCCTTTTGACTTCAAAAAATTTTTTCCTTTCATAACATGTCATACGACTCTAAAATAAAAGAAGTTGATTAAAAATAAACTTGAAAACTTGTAAAGGAAGCTTCTTGGAAATAATGTTTTAAAAATCCATTCTTGCCGTATAAGTTAAAAAAACATTCTTCGTAAAAAGTCAAAAAGTACCTCGTACGAAAAACGACAAAAGATTCCTTTCATATTCTTTACTAAAAACTCACCGAAGGGTAAAATTGGATTTAAACTATTGTAAGTGGATGGAAACAATATTACATATTGATGGAACATGGATGTGGATGATAAAATACACCCCAGTAAATACTTACGAATAAACAGTCTCGGATAAAAATGAGATTGTGATATTTCCCTTACCTTAGGTCTGATTTGCTTTGTACGTGTCCGAAGCTCCTGTATAATGGTTTAAATAATGTTATTGACTTATTCCAGAATCATACATATTGATATGATATCATATATGGTCATATTCTTAGCTTCTTGTTAGTAATATTTCATTGTTACTCGTTACTCGGGTCTTTATTGCCTTTTGTTCTTATGCGTGTTTTGCCGAATACATTCTTATTCTTATTTTATGGTTATAGATACCTTATATCCAGAATGGTATTAGTGTAACATATATCATATTTATTCATTAAATTCATTTATTTAATTACTATGTAATGATGATCATGTAGAACGAGTCGCATCACATCGTGGAGACGGTATTCCGTACGTACGCACGAGTGATGATATCGTTACTATGATCGTGGAACTGTATTGGAGTATATATATATTATTTCAGTATCAATATTAATTTATAATAATCATAAATAGTTACTCATTACACCATTATACCCATCCTTTTAAAGTGATGGTGGAAAAATAGATTACACCACGGCGTGGAGACGGTATTCCGTACGTACGCACGCGCGGTGATTTCGTTTTTCCGTGGGATGGATAGACGGTGAATTAGGGTTGTTTCATATTTATAATAACATATCAGTATGTAAGTAATACTGATGTTATTAATTTATCATGAAACAACTAAAGAAGAATAAGTTTAAGAAGAAAGAAATTGAAAAGATCGGTAATGGATATTACCTCCTCTTTGGAACGCCTCTTTGAATCCTCCACTTAGGGAACTAAGATTGGTCTTTGAAGAAGACCAGAACCTCTAGGATTATTCTAGGGAAGTGTAGAGGAGAAAATGGCAGGGGTTGGCCGATCTTGAGTGCTCAAATTGGTGTGAGGAGGAGGGGGAGGAGGTGCCCTTTTATAAGGGAGGAGAGGGGCACCTTAGGAATATCTCAAAATATTATTTTATATTAAAATCAAAATCGGTTTATAATGGTTCCAAAGGGTCTTATTTCGAAGATAAAGTGGGGATGGGTCTAAATACTATCAACCAATAGGATTTAGACAAGTTTAGGGTATTATTTTAACCTTATCAATTAGATTTAACTCTAAGTTAAATAATTTAACTTTTACCGTGTCGTTTTGTTTTCTTTCACTATATGGTTAATACACTTACTATAACATGCCAAACGAACCCCAAATTGTTTATTATTAATATATATATCCTTATCTAAGTAATTTTGCCGAACCTTAGATTTTGAGGAATAAAATAACAATTAATAATATAATATTTGATTTAAAAACAATTTTGTGTCAATTTTGACCCTATTTGATATATGATTTTTGTGAAAGTCATAACAGAATTATATGTTCGAACCAAGTAGATTAAATCAAAATTAATATATCATAGTAACCTAGAAAATTATTGGAATTCATAAAAAGTCTCAAATTACATTTATTTTGGTGTTTATAACATCAATTATGTCAATATTTCATTAATAAGATAATTACTGCATCATCAATGTGTCATAAATAAATTAAATTATTTAATGTCTAAAAATTAAAAATAAAATACAATTATATAGGAAATCTTTTTAGCTTTCTAATGAATATTTATAGTCGAATTTATCTTATGTATAACCCCATATTAAAAATGATTTACTTATTAAACATTGATTTTAACTATTTTAACCCTTCTTTAAATAAATTAATAATAAATGTCATAATCTAATCCAAGTGGGCCTAAATGGTCATATTTTTATTCCTAATTTTGTTTTTGGTCGAATTACACTTGTCCAATAGAATTAGGACATGTTTTAGGGTAATATTAATATCATATTTACCCTTAGTTACCCTATTTACTATTAACCGCGGTAAAAAAAGTAAAAAGTTACTATTCACCAAAAATTTATTTTTATCTCATTGAACCATATTTTACTTACTGATATCAACCGTGTCTGTTGGATTTTTAAAATTCCATTCATAGAAGCGGTAAAATTATGTTTTATGCAAAATTCAGTTTTTAACCTACCACTTAGTGGTTTCACTATTCATCAAAAATTGAAAGTTTTCAGAAAAATACCAAAATTTCACCCTAGGCTAATTTCGATATTCTGAGTCCAAAAATGAAGTCCATTTTGAAAAATAAAATTTATAAAATTTCAAAAAGTGGTTATTACTATTCATAACTGCTAGTTTTAATAGCATATTGTTGTTTAGTGAAACTCGGTATTGCGTACGACGCAAGCTATCGAGGAAGGTCGTGATTGCGTGTAAAGAAAGCCAAGAAAGTGTTGTGTAGAAAAATATTCCTTTGATGATTCATATAACATAAAAGTCTCGGGTGTTACATACCCCATGGATTGCAATTATACCCACATAGTTATGCTCCATTGCTTATATGCCCTGAGCTGGCATGACCTCATATGGTCAAGGATGGATTTATTTTAATTGGATCATGAATTTTTAATCATTGTAACTATGATGGACTGGTTTCCCATTGGTTAGATTTTTTGAAACTTGGTATAACCAAATATCTTATTGTTTCATTTCTAATATATTAACATAATGAGAAAAGTTAGATTTAGTCAATAGGGAATCCCATGATGAGTTTTTTCTGGACATGATTAATATTTCATGCAGGAAATTCCATTGCATGTCATTATATATACACACTGTAACCACTATACTCAAAGACATGACTTTAATAAAAACCATTGGTGGTGTTCTGTTGAGTATATCTCACACCTTATTTTGGCCTCCATCTCATACCTAGACATACTTCATGAACACAAGTTTGAATAAGGGAAAGATCCTTTTTTTGGATGCTTGATTGATTTTAGCATTGGATATTGGGAATGAAATAATGGACCTTGGATCGTGATGTTATTGTTTAGAATTTCTGTTCTTTTAAACATTTATTATACGTTTATGTACAAGTGATGGAATATTAAATAGAACAATGACATACTTATCATTTTGTATATTGTTATACTTTTATCTTGATGAATTATTTTTGTTTGGATGATTAACATCAGAAAACATATCTTATATTTTTATTCTTTTGATACATATTAATATATTATACTACCATTATATTCAAAAAATGAGGTTATATTATCTCTATTGTACCACCTATGACCCTCACTACACATTATAAACCATAGTGTTTCAGGGAGGAGAACTTTATACCATGGGACATATCTGATTCGGTTACATATGAGTGAAATGGTTTTGGGATCTTAGACATAGATCATTGCCAATGACTGATATAATTTTCTGATAGTTAGTCAAGTTTTTTTGTGGATACCTTGAACACTATGCAATCATTGATTTGTTAAACAATTCATGTTGTCTCCACTTTACAGTGTCCCATTTCTGATAAAATGTTTTGTGTATGATTACACATATCCGTTTTCTGTAGAATTAATATTAAATTTTAAGAATAATTTGTTTCATGTGTCTCAACTAAAATGGTACCATCCTAATCCTAACCAAGTCATTTGATGGGACCACATTCCTCTCAAATGGGGTGATATGTTGATTCATGTATAAAAAAGAATTGGGGATAGGTAAGAGAAGATAATTCATGTTAAATATCCCATTTTAGTAATGGTTTTATTGAAATATTATAAGATTTTGGAAGAGACATGGGACTACAGATACGAAATGTTTGGTTAATTGTTGAAGATCTTCCAAAACAACAGTAGTTTCCTAGTTTCATTGGATGGAAATAAAAATGGTGTCTAGAATTTAATAATCATGTTTCTAGTACATTTCTCTATATTTATGTGTTATGAGGTTATATAATGAATGAGTTAGGTTTTTATAGGTTTAAGGGGTATTTGGAATGTTTTGAAATAGTTTTTTGAGGTTCATGGTTTCCCCAATATTAGTAGAAACTATGAGCTGTACAATATGTTTGAGGGGTCACAAGGAAGGTACAGGTCCTGGAAATCTATGAATGATCCCAAGGGAAATCATGCAATCTAGTGACCTTGATACAATTGCACCACACGATTGGTATATGGTTTTCTAACCCATGGTTCATGGCCATGCGGCTCTCTAGACCTTTTCAAGTATCCCATGCAAGGTCGAGGAATGTTTTTACAAAACATGTGACCAAACCTTGTGAAATGAAGTTAATGCTATGAACTATTTTGTTTTAATCATTATTAAGACATTTAAACGTCATTAGTCCTGCAGTCTTAAAGCATCTTGAAATCCTATCCCTCCCACGGCTGAAGATACAACTACCATCAACACAAAACTGACTTTTGGATGAATCATTGTGCAATGGAAATATGGAATTATCAGCAACTATTTATTTTATCTCTTTTTCTCTCAGTTATTGAAATATCCACTTTATCATCTATATTGGAACCACAAATATTATCCTTTATGAATAGATATATGTTTTTTGAAATAATTCCTAATGAGATATTGTTAGATATAGAGAATATACATTGTTATTATCTTGGATCCTGATGTTCTATATGTTTTTACTCACCCTAAAAATATATTATGAATTAGGTGGATTATATCTCATAATCATTATTCTAGAACAAAAAAATATTATGTTGTTTTATTGGAATCAAAAGTATTTTTGGCCAACAATTAGAATTTTCAATTAAAAAGGGGGAAAGATAATGTACAAGGAATGAAAGAACATTGGATTATAGAGGACTAAAATAATTGAGGCCAAAGGGAATGCCCTCTTCAAATGTTCGCCACCATGATATGAAGTGACCCAAGGATAAAAAACCATGTAAACATCATATTTAGAGAACAATATAAGGAAATGATGTCAGAAACCTTTTTACCCACACTCCAGACATGAATGAAATCAGAAAACATATTACTCTCTTGATCTATGAATTTAAAATGATTTTTTTAAAATTTGGAAATGTATTGATGGTTCAAAAGTGTTTGATATAATTATTTTTAAATAAATAATTTATTATTTAATTTTTTTTAATTGATATGGAATTATGGGTTATCTTTTGTCAAAGTGGAAGGGTTTGGTCGAAATAGACCTAGTCAATGTTTTTTGTGTTATGGTCATGGAAAACCACCATCCTTGGTAACACCCATATTTTGTTTATTCATGTGAGCATGTTGATAGGTGTTAATGTGTGAACATTATAATGGTTATTATAAATGTGAATTGATGTAAATAAACTTGTTTATGGTTTTTCTCACATGATTTTACATTTGGGATTATATAAATCATTTGAATTTTTTCTAGTAGTTTAATATAAACGGTTCTAACTGGTTCATATCCTAGTGGAATGTGATGAGAAAACATTGGGGAATTCCTACTATGTTTATACTAAACCCCTATGGTGAACATTAGTTAGTTTTTAGATATCATCTCTTGGGATGTAGTGAAGAGAAAATAATAATACTTCTATAGTGATTCACCTTGAAACCTTAGGTTAGATAGGTCAGTTTTATGCTTGGAAATTGTCTAGGTTGTACCTAGATTAAGGTATTTCGTTATCCATTGGTTTTTCAAGTGATTTTATCATGATCTATTGCAACATTTATTTTTTATTTTTTTGTTTTACTTTATGTTACTTTATTTATTCTCAATTATCATATAGGTTGATTGGATTTTTATTATTCAGTGTTTTGATGTTGTCTTAATATCTGGGAAAATATTCTCCAAAATGTTTACAATGCCCTAGGAAATTATTGTCAGACTTTATTGTTTTAGTTATTTCACCTTTGTAATGTGTAAATATATCACTTCTTCAGACAATTTTTTGGGGTACTATTTTAGACATCCACTTTATTTTTTCTATCATCGATAGATTGGTCTTTAATTTATATTCAATATAAATTATCTCTCGTCTAACTATTATGGGATGGTCATGTTTTGGTTGTTACAATTATCACTAGCTTTGGGTTTACATAACATTATAAGTTAGGATGGTATTAGTTGACAATAATTTAAGAGTAAAAGATACAATAATGGGTTAATAGTTTCATTGGTTACCATTAATTCAAAGGAATGAATACCTTTTTAAGTCTTATGTGAATGAGAATAAATAGGGGTAATGATACTATATAAGATGTTTATTATATTCTATGAAAAATACATTATTTATCATACATAACATTTTTATGGGAGTATGATATGATTTTGAGGTAACAATAGTTATTTGGGAAAAGGATTATTTTATTTTGATAATATAAGCTAGGTAGTATAAATAGATTTAGGGACTGAAAAGTTATTAAAAATATTTTGGAAAATTATTATTAAATTTTTGGAAAATTCAGTATTAAATAAATTATTGATTGGAATTTTATTTTATATAAATATGATTATAGATATTTTAGTTTAATATTTTTCATAATATGTGTAATTAGTGTTTCAAATATTTTGGGAATAGTAAGGAAAGATTTTAGGCTTATTTGGGTTTCTAATTTTTATTATAATTGTTATGTTTATTTTAGTGAATATTGGATAATGTTTTAATTTTTTCTAGGTTTAACTATTTTTATGAATTAGGGGATTATAAATTAGTAGAAAAACCATAGAGTAATTTATGATTTTATTATTTTAATTTTTAATGTTTTTATTTTTCATAATTTGGCTTCATGTGATTATATAATGTATTAACATTTCTAGATATTTTTTAATTTATGGTTAATGGAAAGGAGATTACATCTATTTTATAATATATTTTTGATGAATAACTTGTAATTATTAATTTATTGACTATTTAATCTTTTCTATTCAATAGATTTATTGTCAATTATTTATTTGAATGGAAGAATTGATCACATGACTTTGTCTATAACACCCCGAGATTTTATGAAAAATATTATTTTATTTTCATTAATTTCTTGTGTTGTATGCTACACCAAGATTACCTTGCTCTATACGTAACACCGTATTAGCTTGCAGTATACGCAACACTATTCTTGGATCGTGTTACACACAATTTGATAATAGTTATTCTACGCAACATTGAGTATATATATATATATATATTCAATGTATAAATGAAATATGGTTGGATTATGTTATATGAAACAACGAAGGATTCTTTCATTGCACGCAACCCTGACTTGGCTTGCATTACATGCAATCACGGCCTTCCTCGATAGCGTGTGTTGTACGCAATAGCTGGTTTTACTAATCAACGATATATTATTATAATATTATTATGAACAAGCCATTATGAATAGTATTAAAAAAAATTAATCTTATAAGATTATTATTCGTCTTACACATTTTCTAAAACATGGTATAAGGACAAAATAAATTTTTCGGGTAAAATACGTATTTTTCAAAAAATGCAGTTTTGCTGCCTTTTGATGGCGCACCCACATTAAATCTAGTTTTTGAAATGTTTATAAGTTCAATTTGAAAAAATTAAATCCTTCTTTGTAATCATAAGATAAAAATTCACTTTGGATAAAATTTTCATATTATTCTGGTAACTTTTATATTTTGATGAATAGTAAAAACATGCTATATTTTAATTAAAAACAACTTTTTTCATCACCATAATTTATATGGTTCAATTATAATATTGAATGGTTTTAAAGTATATATAGAAAATATTTTTACCATTTAATATAATGTATGTCATTAGCATTGATTCTACCTTGAATTCGTAGGATAAATCTATTCAATCTTTTGCAATGTTTTAAAGAAAAACCCATTTTCTTTCGACAACGGGATTAATATTAATTGAATTTCTGCAACTTTTGTGTGTTGAATTTGGAAAAATGGATTCCATATTTGGAATAAGTGTATCTAAATTATGTTAATAAGCTAATTTTTATTTGTGGGAATTATGAATAGTAACTATGGTAAATTTTATTTACCATAGTTAAAGTTAAATCGGGTAATTAAGGGTAAATATAATATTATAAAATTACCCTACCACATTTCAAAATCCTATTGGATGACTAAAAGTATACCCATATCACCTAAGGGTCGGATTAGATTCATTTAATGGACTTTTGTCCATGAAAATAATTTAATTATTAATAAAACCAAAGAATGTGACAACATGTCACTTTCTTAAATCATATAAGTATAATAATTTTAATTTTGTGATACACTTCATTAAACCTCAAACATAAATAGTCTCCATAAAGATAATACAATTATATACATCATATGAATTTATTTAGAATTTTTAGGGATTAAATATTTATCATTTATTATGACACAAAGATGATGCAGAAATTGTCTTATTAATGAAATATTGGCATAATTAATGTTATAAATACACAAATAAATGAAATTTAAGACTTTTTATGAATTAAACTAATTTTATAGGTTAATATGGCATGTTATTATTTATTTAATTAACTTTTTTAGAACTAATAATTCTGTTATGATTTTCACAAAAATCAATTACTAAATAGTGTCAAAATTGACATAAAATAGTTTTTAAAACAAATATTATATTATTAATTGTTATTTTATTCTTAAAAATCTACGGTTCATCAAAATGACTTATATAAGGTTATATATATTAATAATAAACAACTTAGGATTCGTTTAGCTTCTTATAGTATGTTTATTAACCTTATAGTATAAGAACACAAGAAGACACGGTAAAAGTAAAATTATTTAACTTAATGTTAAATCTAAATGATAAGGTTAAAATAGGAACATAAACTTGTCTAAATTATATTGGATGAGTGAATTTATACCCATACCCACCTTAGCTTCAAAATAAATCAATTTGGAGTTATTTAAAACCGAATTTGACTTTATAGTAAAATAATAGTTTTAGATATTCCAAAGGTACCACTCTCCTCCCTTATAAAAGGGCACCTCCTCCCCCACTTCCTCACACCACTTTGAGCCTTCAAGCTCGGCCAAACACTACCAATTTCTCCACTCCACTTACCTAGAAACATCCAAGAGGTACTGGTCTTCTTCAAAGACCTATTTTAGTTCTCTAAAAGGAGGTCTCAAAGAAGCACTTCAAAGAAGAGGTAATGTCTGTTACCGATTCTTTCATCTTTATTTCTTCTTCCACTTCTTCTTATTTTGTTGTTTCATTATAAAGTAATAAAATAAGTATCAATCACATACTTATATGTTATTATAAGTATGAAACAACCCAATTTCACCATCTATCCATCCTACGAAAAAAGAAATCACCGCGCATGCGTACGTATGGAATACAGTCTCCACGTCGTGGTGTAAACTATTTTCCACAACCACCTTACTCGGATGGGTATAATGGTGTAAATAATTACTATATATGACTATTATAAAGTGATATTGATTCTGAAATAGTATACATACACTCCAATATAATTCCACGATCAAAGGAACGATATCATCACTCGTGTGTACGTACGGAATACTGTCTCCACGATGTGATGCGACTCATTCTACATGATATACATTTCATAATGATTATATAAATGAATTTAATGAATGAATATGATATATAATACACTAATACCATTCTGGAAATGATGTATCTATAACCTAATGAGATGAATAAGAATTTATTCAACAAAACATGCATAAGAACAAAAAGTAATAAACACCCGAATAACAAGTAGTGATGAAATATTACTAACAAGAAGCAAAGAATATGACCATATATGATATCATAACAATAAGTATGATTCTGGAATAAGTAAATAACATTATTTAAATCATTATACAGGAGGTTCGGACACTTAGGAAGCAAATCGGGCCTATGGTAAGGGATAATTTTGCAAATCTCATTTTTATCCGAGATTGCTTATTTGTAAGTATTTACTGGGGTTATTTCAATCAATCATGTCAATGTTTTATAAAAGTGTTTTAATGTATATTTAAAGTCCTTTTTTCCCATTCTTGACTTTTACTACATGGTATGTAAGGAATCTTTTTTTTGTTTAGGTTACGAGGTACTTTTTGACTTTTCTGACAAAAGTATGAGAAGAATGTTTTTTTAACTTATATGGCATGAATGGATTTTTAAAACATTATTTCCAAGAAGATTCCTTTACAAGTTATCTAGTTTATTTTTAATCAACTTCTTTTAGTTTATTATTTTATGACATGTTAAGAAAGGAAAAGTCTTTTGGAAGTATAAATGATATTTTCCTCAAGAATAGAGTTCAAGTGTTTTATCAAAATTATATTCCATCTAAGATAATAAAGTGTTCAGTTTTTATACCTATTATTACATTGATTTTATTAAGTTGTGATGGAATTATTTTTATGAATTCATTTATCTTATATGAATTTTTTTATGATGTCACAATGTTTAAGAATCCCATTTTTATTACATGGGTTATGCTATGATGTATGGTTTATGATTTTTTGGCACACATAAGAATGGTATCATTATGAGATGGGTGGGTCCTATATCTCCCTCCAATGCATTGGGTAATGATTTTATATCTCATGAGATAGACTTGGCTAGAACGGTATCCTATACCGGTTCAGTGAAACGGGACTGAAATGAGGAGTGAACTCGGTTCAGAAAGGGACTTGGTCCAGTAAGATAGTCTTGGAAGTGAGTCTTGACTAATAATAAATGATTCTCTAGGATTATGTGTGTATGACACAAAGTTTCATGTTTTAAGTTATGATTATTTGGAATACATTTCACTACTATGATTTATCCCATGTTATGAAATTATGATCCCTTTTGTAGGTTAATATTTCCAAAAGATATGTTCTTATTAATATGACGTGATTGATATTTATTTTGTTTACCCTTACTGAGCATTTGAGCTCACCCTTTTATGTTTTTTCCCCAGGGCATAAAGAAAGGATTTAGGTTTAAAAAAAGAAGATCTTATGGGAGATGTTAAATATCTTTCACCACGATTAGAAGATTATATTCCGAGTTTCCAATGACACTAAACTATTACGGTCCTTGTGTGTGTGTTTTTGTTATGTACTAAGTATTAAGAAAAAGTAATGTAATGTCAATGTACGTCAAGCTTCAGGTCTCAATAGTTGGTATCAGAGGAAAAGTTTAGTCATCCTTTGGAAACTAGGATGCGAAAACGTTAGTAAGATCCCTAGAGATATTTCTAAGGTATGTCTAGGGATGTCCCTAAGGATAAGTATACGTATAAGATATAGTCCTAGAACTATGGTAACGATATTAGATTAAACCAAAGATGTTAGATATTGATGTTACTCCCCATTTATTATGATTTTTGCCTCTCACACTATTCTTTTTGGGTTTTAGAAAATGGATGGAAATAAGATGATTCACGATAATGGAGGATATGATGGACAATGGAATGATATTCTTTATGAGAAACTAAATGAAATGGGATTTGGAACTCCAAAAATCATTCTTATGCCGAATCAGCAATCTCATAATATGATCAATAAAGTAAAATTTGTTAAGTTTCCTAACTCGGCTAATAAGAGAAAGATGGAGTTTCATGATGATCATAGAGGAAAGAAAGTTCAATTTCCCCTATGTAAATCATGTTGGAAAAGGAATCAAGGAGAATGTTTTAGAGGAACTGGAAGATTCTTTGGGTGTGTAAAAGAAGGACACAAAGCCAGTAAGTGCAATGGAAAAGGTTCAGTTAACACCATGGATGAGGATAATGGTATTGCTACGACATCAACAATGGATAAATGTTTTAAATGTGGAATGTTCGGGCATTATTCAAACCAATGTCCTAAGGGAAAAGTCTCATGAAGAGAATTAGTATGGTCGTATGGGTAGTATTTATGTTGATGATGATGAAGAGACTACAAATAATATGTGATATGAAAGAATTGTTGAAGCTCAGTCAATGGTTTAAGAATGTAGTGGAATGATTACATGTTTATCATGTGTAATGTTGTATAAGTAATCTCATGGTACTATGGAATAAAGAGACATCTAAGGATTGTTACACTGTTGTCATTCCTTGAGTTTTGAAAGTGTATGATTAATGGTACCAATATCCATGAAAGGATATTCAGATATTTTTGGAATGTAGATGATATGCACATAATGAAGGGATAAGGAGAAAATTAAATGTTTTATAGTATTCATGAGCTCCTGACTGATATAAGGAGAAGGTTATATCATGGTTTGAGTATATGGAATTTTCGGATTTTGGTATGTGGAAAGAGTTAACTTATGACTGCATTCATGTTTTCACTAAGGTTCAATGGGTATTCATTCTTCAAGAGAATACATGATTAATGTATTCACATGTTTGTAATTTGACCAACAAGATATATCTTATGATATATGGGGGATAGATGATGGCATTCACGTGATCATTTTCTTTATACTATGAGCTTAGACCGAAGTATTTTAGATAAGCCTAAAGATTGGAATGGATTATGTTGTACATAAGTTAGTATTGTTTAAGGATAATTTTTTTTTGATATTGTTGATGGGATGTTATAGTAATATAGCTTTAGAAAAGGAAAACCTTCAGGACGGGCGACGACCCATCGCGTCGGACAAGGCTATGGGAATCGAACCCACAACCGAAGTGCGACCGGCCTTTATCACCTACCACTGGCCTACAGGAAGTCCCTGTTTAGTAGAAACTAGTTTTATTATATTAAGCAGTATGATATATGATGTATAAGTCTATTTTAGGAACCATATATTATTAATCTCACTATATATGGACTTATGTATTTTTTGATAACTTTTCTAACCTTTTGTTTGAGATAGATGGAATGACCGATAATTCTATCACATGATCTACTAACACATCACGAATGACAAATTAAACTTCATTTCTTTAGAGATGAAGCGGAAATTGTCCAAAGAACGACAAACAGTGAGACTATACCAAAATCACGAAAGTATTTCTTCTAATTCCAATTTCATCAAATTTAGGGAAATGATCTTGAAAAAACAAAAATTTTGTCCTAGTGCTCTTATATCTGATGAATCAGATGGTACCTTAGATCGTCAAAAATTTATGGCTTTTTGATTGCAGGCTTTTTCATATACATGTTCTCTACCACTCTCCATGAGAACATGATGGTTAGATTTCACTTCCATATCCATAATTTCACCTATGTGGAAACCAAGTGATTAGTTTATTTGGGTAAACTTTACATTTCATACTTTTGTTTTTAAAGATTGGTTTTGGTATTCCTTTTTACGATGTGGGTTTCTATTAGAGAAACTTTCGAATAGTAAACCATTTATAACCCTGACAAATTTCGAGGGCGAAATTCATTTTAAGGGGGGTAGAATGTAACACCCCGATATTTTATGAAAAATATTCTTTTAATTTCATTAATGTCTTGTGTTTTATGCTACCCCAATATTACCTTGTGCTATATGCAACACCGTATTAGCTTGCAGTATACGCAACACTATTCATGGATTGTGTTACACACAATTTTGATAATAGTTATTCTACGCAACATTGAGTATATATATATATATATATATTCAATGTATAAATGAAATACGGTTGGATTATGCTATACTAAACAACGAATGATTCTTGCACATCATGCAACCCTGACTAGGCTTGCATTACACGCAATCATGACCTTCCTCGATAGCGTGTGTTGTACGCAATACCGGGTTTTACTAAACAACGATATATTATTATAATATTATTATGAACTATACGTTTTGAATTTTATTAACTAAATTTTTAATCTTATAATATTATTATTCGTCTAACACATATTCTAAAACATGGTATAAGAACAAAATAATTTTTCGGGTAAAATAAGTATTTTTCAAAAAATGCAGTTTTGCCGCCGTTTGATGGCGCACCTACTCTAAATCTAGTTTTTGACATGTTTATAAGTTCAATTTGAAAAAATAAAATTCTTCTTTTCAATCATAAAATAAAAATTTACTTTGGATAAAAGTTTCATATTATTCTGGTAACTTTTATATTTTGATGAATAGTAAAAACACGCTATATTTTAATTAAAAACAACTTTTTTCATCGCAATAATTTATATGGTTAAATTATACTATTTAATGTTTTTAAAGTATAAATACAAAATATTTTTACCATTTAATATAATCTATGTCATTAGTATTGATTCTACCTTGAATTTGTAGGATAACTCAATTCAATCTTTTGCAATGTTTTAAAGAAAAACTCGTTTTCTTTCGACAATGGGATTAATTTTAATTTAATTTCTGCAACTTTTGTGTATTGAATTTGGAAAAATGTATTACATATTTTGAATCAGTGCATCCAAATTATGTTAATATGCTACTTTTTACTTTTGGAATTATGAATAGTAACTACGGTAAATTTTATTTACCATAGTTAAAGGTAAATCGTGTAATTAAGGGTAAATATAATATTATAAAATTACCCTAACACATGTCAAAATCTAATTGGATGACTAAAAGCAGACCCATATCACCTAAGGGTCGTATTATATTCATTTAATGGTCCTTTGTTTATGAAAATAATTTAATTATTATTAAAACCAAAGAATGTGACAACATGTCACTTTCTTAAATCATATAAGTATAATAATTTTAATTTAGTGATATACTTCATGAAACTTTAAACATGAATAGTCTCCAGAATTCTAATAAATGTATCTACATCATAGGAATTTATTTAGAATTTTTAAGGATTATATAATAATCATTTATTATGTCACAAAGATGGTGCACAAATTGTCGTATTAATGAAATATTGACATAATTGATGTTATAAATACCCAAATAAATTTAATTTAAGACTTATTATGAATTACACTAATTTTATAAGTTAATATGACATTTTAGTATTGATTTAATTAACTTTTTTAGAACTAATAATTCTGTTATGATTTTCACAAAAATAAATTACTAAATAGTGTCAAAATTGACATAAAATAGTTTTTACAACAAATATTTTATTATTAATTGTTATTTTATTCTTAAAAATCAAAGGTTTGGCCAAATGACTTAGATAAGGATATATATATTAAAAATAAACAACTTGGGGTTCTTTTGGCTTCTTATAGTATGTTTATTAACCTTATAGTATAAGAACACAAGAAGACACGGTAAAAGTAAAATTATTTAACTTAATGATAAATCTAAATGATAAGGTTAAAATAGGAACCTAACCTTGTCTAAATTATATTTTATGAGTGAATTTAGACCCATAACCACCTTATATTCAAAATAAATCAATTTGGAGCTATTTAAAACCGAATTTCACTTTATAATAAAATAATAGTTTTAGTTATTCCAAAGGTACCCCTCTCCTCCCTTATAAAAGGGTACCTCCTCCCCCTCTTTCTCACACCACGTTGAGCCTTCAAGATCGTCCAACCCATGAGAATTTCCTTTCTCCACTTCCCTAGAAACATCCTAGAGGGTCTGGTCTTCTTCAAAGACATATTTTAGTGTCCTAAAAGGAGGTCTCAAAGAAGCACTTCAAAGAAGAGGTAATGTCCATTACTGATTCTTTCATCTTTATTTCTTCTTCCACTTCTTCTTCATTAGTTTTTTCATTATGAAGTAATAACATTAGTATCACTCACATACTGATATTTTATTATAAGTATGAAACATCCCTATTTCACAATCTATCCATCCTACAAAAAAAAGAAATCACCGCACGTGCGTACGTACGGAATAACATCTCCAGGCCGTGGTGTAATCTATTTTCCACAACCACCTTACTTGGATGGGTATAATGGTGTAAATAATGACTATATATGACTATTATAAAGTTATATTGATTCTGGAATAGTATACATACACTCAAAAACAATTCCACGATCATAGGAACGATATCATCACTCGTGCGTACGTACGGAATACCGTCTCCACAATGTGATGCGACTCGTTCTACATGATCTTCATTTAATAATGATTATATAAATGAATTGAATGAATAAATATAATATATATTACACTAATACCATTCTAGAAATGAGTTATCTATAACCTAAAGAGAAGAATAAGAATTTATTCGACAAAACACGCATAAGAACAAAAAGTAATAAACACCCGAATAACAAGTAGTAATGAAATATTACTAATAAGAAGCTAAGAATATGACCATATATGATATCATAAAAATAATTATGATTCTGGAATAAGTCAATAACATTATTTAAATCATTATATAGTAGGTTCAGACACTTATGAAGCAAATCAGACATAAGGTAAGGGATAATTTTGCAAATCTCATTTTTATCCGAGATTCCTTATTCTTAAGTATTTACTGGGGTTATTTCAATCATTCATGTACATGTTTTATAAAAGTGTTTTCATGTATGTTTAATGTCCTTTTTACCCATTCTTGACTTTTACTACATGGTATGTACGGAATTTTTCTTTTGTTTACGTTACGAGGTACTTTTTGACTTTTCTGAAAAAAGTACGAGAAGAATGTTTTTTTAACATATACGACATGAATGGATTTTTAAAACATTATTTCCAAGAAGCTTCCTTTACAAGTTATCAAGTTTATTTTTAATCAACTTCTTTTAGTTTATAATTTTATGACATGTTAAGAAAGGAAAAGTATTTTTGAAGTAGAATGGATATTTTCCTCAAGAATTGAGTTCAAGTGTTTTATCAAAATTATTTTCCATCTAAGATAATAAAGGGTTATGTTTTTATACCTATTATTACATTGATTTGATTATGTTGTGATGGAATTATTTTTATGAATTCCTTTATCTTATATGAATTGTATTATGATGTCACAATGATTAGGAATCCCATTTTTATTACATGGGTTATGCTTTGATGTATGGTTTATGATTTTGTGGCACACATAATAATGGTATCATTATGAGATGGGTGGGACCTATATCTCCCTCCAATGAATTGGGTAATGATTTTATATCTCATGAGATATACATGGCGGGAACGGAAGGTTATACCGGTTCAGTGAAACAGGACTGAAACGGGGAGTGAACTCGGTTCAGAAAGGCACTTTGTCCACTAAGATAGTCTTGGCAATGAGTCTTGACTAATAAGAAATGATTCTCTATGATTATGTGTGTATAGAACAAGGTTTAATGTTTTATGATATGATTATTGGGATTACATTTCACTACTATGATTTATCCCATGTTATGAAATTATGATATCTTTTGCAGGTTAAGATTTCCAAAATATATGTTCTTATGAATATGACGTGATTGATATTTCTTTTGTTTACCCTTACTGGGAATTTGAGCTCAACCTTTGATGTTTTTCCCCCTGACATAAAGAAAGGATTTAGGTTAAAAAAAATAAGATCTTTATGGGAGATGTTGAAGATCTTTCACCACGATTAGAAGATTATATTCTGAGTTTCCAAAGACACTAAACTATTACGGTCCTTGTGTGTGTGTTTTTGTTATGTACTAAGTATTCCGCAAAAGTAATGTTATGTTAATGTACGTCAAGCTTCGAGTCTCTACATTTTAATTCAATACATATTATATTATTCTAATTATTATTATATGGTCATTATCATTTGATTTTCAAAAAACAATTAAATAATTTAGTCCCCTATAAAAATCTATATGAAATATCAAACATCTCCTCTATGCCTCCACACATCCTTGGATCATGTGACATTTAATATCAAATAATCAAGTCCCAACTCACTCATTATTCCTTGTATAGAAAATATCATCAAATTTATTTACTACTATTTCACAATATCATGACAATATAAATAACATATTGATTTTAATGAATTTGTAGAATTGGGAGATCATGTATGGAAATATATTTATTTATATTAAAACTATTTTTTTGAATTACTTGTCATATTTTCGAAAAACCATTGTTTGAAATTTTCAAATCAAAATCTATCATAGTATTAGAAAAAAATTCCTTTAGATTAAATAAAATTATATGATATATTTTTTAATTATATCATTATATTCATAAATGTAAAAATATTTGTGCCAACATTATCTAGAAAAAATAGTTTGGCGATTCTGAATTGGAATTAAGATATTATTTCATTGTGTGGAACCTTGCTTTTTGTGAATGAATGAACCATGAAAATTATGAAATATTTAGTAAATGGTGGAAGTATTATGATACATTATAGATTGAATGAGAATAGGTTATATATTTTTTGTATCTATATTATGGTTTTAAGATCTAATTTTTTGTGATATTTTTATTTCTAACAATGAAAGTTATGGTGAAAGGATGCAGTTTTATTAAATGGGAGAATGTGACAACCCATGTAGTTAAAAAACGAGTTTAATGATAATCAAAGAATTTTTTTAATATTTAGTTGATGTTACAAAAGTTATTATATAATTAAATTATATAATAATTAGGTATTTAAAATTCTAATGATACATTATGATAGATGTTTTCTAATTTATAGTTTAAATTTATTTTTATAAATTGATTTATAATTTTATTTTGAAAAAATTAATAAATATTTAGATATTTTTTAATGGATATTTATGATAATTATATGAAAACATATTCAAAATGTTATAGATATTATTTTCAAGGTATTAAATTAGAATATGGATTTTAATTTTTAAGATAACTATTTTATCTTTCAAACAAGAATAATATTTTAATGAATTAGTATTTTTTAAAAATATTAGTTGATTATGGTGGAATGATTTTGGTAATATTAATATATATTATAATGGAATTTTTATTTAAATATTTCATTAGTTTTAATATATTAATGTTATTTTCATTTTGAAAACTATATTCTATGTACCTCATTTTTTATGAAATTTTACAAGTGTACTAAATATAACTATCAATCCTAGTTCTGAAAAAGGAAATAACAGAAGCATATTATTAATGGATAATATAAATATTGCCCCACTATCTCAAATATACTCATATATATGGGCATATGACCATAACATATACTTTTACTTTATTTTCTAGTGACTAGTTTTTCTCCTCTTCCTAAGTTACACTTCTGTATATAGGAAATATTCTTTAATTTTCCATTTTTTGATCATGATTTGTTTTACAAATCAGGTTGATAACCCATATATATTATAGTGAAACACCCACTTTCCCAATTTTTCCATTATAATTACCCTTAAATTTCATATAATAAACCCTTACAATTTCATTATTGTGTATTCTATGAGTTCCAATAAGCAAATACTTCTATTAATTGGTAAACCATAAAGAATATGTATTGAAACCTAAATATTATTTAATATTGTTTCAATTGAAAATTAAATCATTCAATTCTCATCACCCAATAATATTTATCTTTTGATCATAAAGACTTTATTGGAATTTGATCAAATGTATTTCCCACTCCACTTTTTATTTCAAATCATTAGTAATAAAGACCCGATTTAACTCAATATTTACCCTTTATTTTAGTAAATGATACTCTCAAATTTTTATTTACCCTTCAAAATTCTATTCATCACAATTACATTTTATGTCTTGATAAAAACGGGAAAACCAAATATTAGAAAATTTTATTGAAGAAAATTATGGTTATAAATGTCAATATAGAATATTAAAATTAAATGGAATTTAAAATATGATAAGAATAATGATTACTATGATTATATATCTGAATGAGGACTAAAAATTACTATCTTATATATCAAATTAATTTATTTTGGTTATCATGTGTTTATTTTGAATCCCAACCCTAAGATTATAATGGATTAAAAAATATGGGTCACCAAGACATTTAAACTCTTTATAATGACTGTAAAATTATAAAGAATATTTTAGTTGTAAATCATAAAAATGATATTAAAGTGTAGTATATCATATGTTCTACAGGAAATAAAATAGAGAGAGAATATAGGGATATATGAATTTTCCATACATGAAAATTTGTAATTGTTATATCTCATGTAATATTTAATTAAAATGAGTCAATGATGTTTTTCTATAATAAAAGAAAAAACTATTAATTTTTTTTCCATTGAGTGTTTTTTATTTCAACTAAATTAAATCTATATTTTTTTCACCAACAAAAATTATACATTCTCTTATGTTTTTGATTTTAGGAAAACTTCTTAAGTATTTTGAGAGATCATGGATCAGAATGATTCCATTATACTAAATAACGCATGGTACAAAGATTTTTTTAATCAGAATATATTCTTATATGTTTTAAATTATATATTTAAATTATTTATTTTATCCAGATTCTATGTTTTTTCTAATACATTTATTCTTAGAGCATTATCAATTTTCTATGTATTTTTTTTAAAAATAATTTTATTTTATGGGTATAATTAAAATTTCATTCTTATGTATTGAAAATTATTTATTTGTGAGGTTTATGATAAAAAATAATAAATTCCATTAGTTTTATTCATGGTTTGGTACATGAGAATTATAGAATATTTTGGGTGATATCTGGATATATCCCTTTAATTCATTAGTTAATGATTTATTCTCTAGACAAAATGATATAGGAATTAGATAGTGTTGTTATTCTAATATGGGTTATTAAAAACAATAAATTATGTTATTTCAGGAAAAATTTTATTATAAGGTAAATGTGTATAATGTCAAATATTTCATTCCCAGTTTTTATATTCATGTCTTGATTTTATAATAGAATCATTAAATTTCATGTTACATGAAGTTGATATCATGAATGAAGGAAACTTTTTTAAATTTATGAAATTATGGTAGGTATTTCAAGGATAAAATATTCAACAATTCTCATATTTTTTCAAGGAACCTATTTAACTAATTTGTTGATTATTTATTTTCTTGTGATATTTATAACACTAATTATAAGAAAAGAAGATTCATTCATGTTGGAAAGTTTTCTTCATATGAGCTCAAACTTGTTTTTTAATGAAAATAAATTACAATATTTTTCATGTATATCAGTAACCTAACATGTTTATCCCTTTATTCCCTTATTTTGTTGTATATATTCACCACACATTATCAAACAAATATTTATCGAGGTTGAGGAGGAATAATAATTATTATGAAGTCATTTTATTATTAAGTTGATTTTATCCCATAAAAAATAAGGTGTTTCGTTTATCGTGTATTTTTAGTGAATAATATTTTCATATTGTAGAACAATTATGGGTTTTATTATAAAAGGTTTTTTTATTTTCCAAACACAAAATCCTAAATGGTCATTGGTATGAATGTTATGTAATATTTTTTATAAACATGTAATTATGGGATGAGTATGATCAATTTATTTTATAAAAAATTTTCTATAATAAAAAATTTCATCCATTGTATTAGAAAATAATTGAATTCTCACCTAATTAGGTAGTAGTAAATCATTTATCATTCAAATTTGTTGTACAAAACATATGCACAAAAATGATTATTTCATAAATAGTGTCCTAAATGTAAATTTTATTTTTTTTAACAAGAGATCTTAAAATATAATGATTAAAATGAATTGGAATGAAACATTAAATTAAAAATTAATTAAATAAAATATATATATTAAAATATACAATATATAATAATGATGTAAATAAAAAGTGACCCCTAATTACCATTCTTCGATCCTTTCATACAATATAATATCACTAATAATGGAAAAATATAGAGACATCTCAAAGAGGAGAACGTCTTAAGGAACTCATTTATTTATAAATAATTCAATCTAATTTAAAATTATTCTACCATGTAAAAACCCAATCAAATAGAATATTAATGGAATAGTTTCCATTTTACCATGTTTTCATTATTTTTTCACCATAATTAAACGTTCAAATGTCAATTTAAATTTCTATTAAATTCTTTATAGATTTATTGTGTCATATAATCATCTAATATCTCTCTAAAACATTAATTATACATAATTAACTATAATAAATTCTATGATAATCAGGAAAAACCTAAAAAACCAAACTATATAAACATTTTATTTTATCATTTTCAATATATATGTTCAAAAAATTCAAACCAGAGAACAAAAGATTTAGTATCTTTAGAATATCTGGAACATAAATTTGAAACATAAAGGTAACTGTAACAAAGTTATATCATAATCCAAAAGGGAAACCTAAATCTTAATAGTTATTTAATACTACAAATGATACCACTAAGATATTATAAGAACCATTACAACTCATGCATATATATCACATCTGAACAGATTAATATTCAAAAAATTATAAATCAATTCATTATATAATAATATAGTTCAAGTGTCTTTGGAATCATGGACTTGTAAACAACTGATTCAAAAGTGAACTACCACATCTATCACTAAGTTTTTCATAAGTTGTACACCTCTTATACATAGAACTCAAAATTCCATTATTCATAATCTAGGGAAAGGAAACCTAAGAGGGGTAAGCTTAGATTCTTTGAAAGATTAATCGATGTATATATCAATGATAACATAAGCATGAAATACACATAATGGTATAAGAACATGGTATTAAAATTTATAAACCAGAAAATATATATCAATGATAATAATCTATATTAATAGCCTAAATATTTGCAATTCATTATTCGCGAATCATAATAGAGTCAACAAATATGATATGTGAGTGAGTAACATTGGAATAAGACATAAATGTTAGAAATAAACAAAATAATAGTAGGTATTTTTTCAAGGGTACCCACCAAGACATTCATAACATGTTATGGTTAGGATAACAACCAATTCAACTACTTTGTGCTTGGGATAACCTCTTGTGTACCATCTTATAGGATAGGGATAACCACCCGTGAAACCTTTTTGGGATTGGGGTAACCTCCCAGGACCAAATTATTCTTTGGACAGTGAAAAACAGCCATATACAAATTGATATTATAGAACATTAATCATTAGATGGTTAATATTTTGGAAATATAATTTTGGGGACCACCCATTATATAAAGAATATTTACATGTATGAGCTATAAGATAATAAAACATTCATCATATCATAATCTGTGAAAATGAAAAAGATTTCTTAAATATATTTTTATTATAATAATAAAACACCTAGAGAAATAATATCTATGGTATCATTAATTCACTTCCCTAAAATAGAATAATTAGAATCAAGAATAATTTTCATTTATCTATAAAAATTCCATTAAATTATCATTGATAACATTTTTTATGAAAATATGATTCTCAATTTGGAAATAATTATTTAAAATTTACTATGTATTAAAAAATATTTTTGTTGAAAATAATCCATAAATGTTTAAAGGAATATAAAAATAATTTAATGGACACAAAAGGGATTTTTTTTATTTTCATAAATGATAAAAAAAATCCATTAAAATTTTCAGTAAAAATTAAAAAATTCTATCACCATATAATGAAAACAAGTTTCCTTTTAATGAATTTTGAAACAATAAAACATTAGTAAAAGCTTATATAATCAATAAATTAATAGTTTTAAAAATATTTGATTTTTTTTTAGAAAACATGGACATATAAGAGAAAGTATTTTCGAATGATGCTAGAAATAATGTCAATATATCATAAAAAACAATATTTTTGTTATATGTATTTCCTAAAGGGAGTAAAATGAAATTAAAATAGGTAATTTATTAAAATAGAAATAGGGGAATAAAATCATATATTCCCATAAAAGATAGATCACAAGTCTTCATCATTGAAAACATAATCATAAATTTTTACAATAAACAATAATATTGTATCATAATACCCTTTCCATGTTAGTATCTTTTGAATTGTATTCCCTATCACGAATTGACATGGGTTAACCCATAACCGATCACATGATCCAGTCTACGGTCGGAATCGAAGGGAGTTCCAGATCCCCATGAGCTATCAACTAGTTTTGGGAATTAAAATTAATCATGTGGGAATGATTTATCCCATAAATGAAAGAAAAATAAATAAATAAAAACTAAAGAATGAAAAAGAATACTATAAGTAGAGATAAATTATAAATTTGAATACCTCCATGGGACCCTACGAGCCACCACTGACATAAAACCAACGTTGCACTCTGGGGAACAAATCTGAGCATAAAGCATCACCTAAAACAAAACCAAAAGATAAAAATATAGGATTGAGTATCAATAATTTATCAGCATGACCAAAAAAACTATTCTCATTTATGTTTTATTTAGAGAAAGAATCATTACTTATAGGTTTGATCTACAAAATATAAATGTATATTTTACGAACATTTTTTCTTTAAATAAAATCACTTTCTATTTCCCAATTTCTACTACAAACCCCATTTACTTTTCATGTGGATGAAATTTTCATTTAAACAAGGTGATGTTCATACATAAAAAAGGAGGAAAGTAATGTTAAAATATTTCAAAACATTTTTCAATAAACACATGAAACCATTCTATCACTATTACCAAGATGCTATGCTACACAAGGGAACAAGAGCAACTAACATACAACATCGGAAATAGAAAAACATCACCCAAGATTAGCCAACCAGCAACTGCATCTTAATCCTCCACTCCATATAATGATGTTCCAAACAACATGGGAAAACCTAGGAACTTGTGAATAATCTATAATGTACTATACAAGCAATTTATCTAGAACAAATTCCCTACCTGATGAAATCATAATGCCTAAATGCCTGATAATTACCCAACCTAGTCCAACCAAAGTCCCCAATCTCATAAAAATAATAAAAAAATATGTCCATATTATGGGAAACTTTCCACTTGGTGTTCTGAATTAGTTCACCAATCTTTCAGAAAAAATTATCTCGCTATTCTAGGTTCCTATGTCCTGAATAAAAATGGGGTTGATCCAACCAATGTAAATTGATCATCAAATCACAAGAACATACGCATATATCACACATAATCATATCACACAACAAGTCACCGCTGAGTCACACCATGAAACAAGTCCCAGTCTATTCAAATATTTGATTGTTAGGGAGTCCTACATGGTGGACATCCCACAATATATATAACCAAAGTAATAAGACCATCGAATGAGAGTTTCCTGGTGAATATATTTTCAGTCTTCCAACCAGGACCCACACAACCTTCATATGCTAAAACAATTCATAGACAGCCACATGCACACCAAATCATTTCCAAAGAATCAAAAAAACACCACTTCCATTTTCAAAACAATTTGGAACCCCATTTAAGATTTATTTTTATAGAAATCCACAATCATTTAAAATCCAATCAATTCCTTAAAAAATGAAATTTAATCACAAAGTTCAACTATTCAATTTGAATAACACAATGTAGGTACATTTAATAATACAATTCTTTGTATTTCAAATACAAGGGAAAATCACTCCATTTCATGGAAATAATTTATTTTAAAAACCATTAATTACTAACTAAACATTATATAATGGTTATAATGGTAATAAATCAATGTATTATTAAATTGAAAGGAAATTAAAAGGGAATCTACCTCAAACATGTCTCTTTTTTATGATGACCACTCAAGACATCACTTCACACTTACACACACATGAATTTATAACTATATATATAAAAATTCCCCAAGATTCATTTCATATATTCCCCTCTCTATGATGTAATATGTATAAATATGGAATATATATACCCTACCCTATTCATGTACATGTAGACATTCTTGATACTTGTAGCTCGAAACAACCACATCGAGGTCCAACTTACTCTATAAACATTACCAACAACTCCAAAAACACAAAACACCTAAAATAAAATTATTCCAAACAAAGAAACCATGATACGATTAAAAAAAGGAAAAAAATATATTTATGAAAAGCAATGTTAAAGGAAAAATTATTATAAATGTACCATCTTCATTTAAGTGGCCATCCATGAATGTACTCCATACAACCATGGATGTGAAAAAATCTAATAGTACTATCCAGAATTTCATGAAAGCACCCAAAAAAATTTTCCCGAGAAACACCAGATACATAGAAACTAAAACAATATTCCATAAATGGGATCCATGCCATAAGAATTCATAGATTCACACATAGAAAACAAAATCCACAATTCAACAAATTTACTAAACTTTTTCCAAGTAAAACATTAACCAAAACACCATATTTTTTTTTCAAAATGAAATTTTCTTTTCATCTAACACATATAACATATATAATCATAAATATAATCCTATGATAATATCAAACCCAAGTTTTTACAAATAAAACTAATATAAAAGACCCTAATATGATAACCACGAGAATCATGGTAAGAGAAACATGTAAAAAAGTTAATTAAAATCATTAAACCATTAACAGATTTCTTGAGAAGGGAAAACCGAGAAATATCAAACCTTACCGGTGTTCTAATGTGGAAAAACACTCAGAGAAAAGAGAAAACACCCTGAAGTCTAACCCACACACTATATACATTAGGTAAAAATACACAAACCATGACCTTAGGCCTTAGGGTTCCGCTATTGGAATAAACCCATAAAAATAAAATCCAAGGAAGCTCACCGGAGGGGAGTAACGACTCACGGAAGAGGAATAGGGTACTAGAGGGGGTTCACACCATAGGTAGGGAAGCTGGAGAGTTTTGTGCCGGAGAGGAATAGAAGTGTGATCGTGGGGATTTCCATGGGGTTACGTGAGAAGGTGGAGCATAGGTGAGAGAGGAATGGATTGATAGGGGTGTTTTTGGGAGGAGGAGGTCCAACCGGGATGGGGCAGCATGATAGAGGTGGAATGATGATCAAGGGAGCCGTATGAGGAAGAGTATGTGAGGGTGATGTGTGACACAAAAGGTATGGGAAAGGGAACCCAATTAGGGTTTGAAAAAAAACAAATGAAAACATAATGCTAAAACTATTCATGATAATAATAATAATAACAACAACAATAATAAAACTTAATGATAGTAATATTATTCATTTCATTTTATAATAATAATAATATTATTATTATTATTATTATTCTTAAAACATTACTTAAATTTTATTTCAAAAATATTATTTATTTTAAATAATGGAAAACCTCATGGTCACCTGGTCCAACCGCACGGTTATAGATAACCATGTGTTGCCCGTGCACCAGCCCAAAACCATAAAAATTTACCAATCCTAAAAAAATTTAAAACTATACTAAACATGAAACACAACATGAATATAGAAATCCTTGAAATAATAAAATATAATAATTTTAATGGTTGGGGTGTGACAATTCTCCCCACAAAATAAATTCTACCCCCAGAAAGTCACCAAGCAAAATGTTAATCCAAAATTGAGACCATGATCAAACAAAACCAGAAGAAATAAGGAATTTCGGGGGGACTATTTATTCCCCAAGACACATCTGACTGATCTTGAACAAACCGCAACCCAGAACAATGGGAGAACATGAGAGTATTCTCCCCAAAACAAGGATTTTAATATCACATAAATTAAAACCAAAACAACTCCACTAAAACCAAAAAAGGAAACCCGAAATAGAGCAACCTGCAATCGAGACCCAGGGGGGATAACTCAACCTTTCTACACTAACTGAACAACAAACATATTGCAAACATGAACTTGGTGACCCCCAACATTATCCCCTTGAACCTCCCCACAAAAATATACCACACATCCAAGACTTAAATAAAAATCCCATTCCATGGAAACCCATCATACTGGGGAATTAGGATGAAGGAATTTCATATAAAAAACCACTGAAACTGTGAATCTCTCATGGTGATTTAGAAATCCCAACAAAAATGCATCCATAATCTTTGGCTTGATCAAGACAACAACTCCACTAAAATATAGAGCTCTCCGTTCGTGCCAATATAAGAACACAACCAAAAAAGTGAACTTGAACACAATTACAAACATCAATCTCCCCAAGACGTGAAATATTCAAATGATCACTAATAAAACTGGGATCTACCCCCACAAGGCAAAATATACTTTTAAGAAAAAAATTATTATAGAGGCCACATTTATAGGGAAACATCCACTAAGATCATGAAAGGGTAATTTCATCGCACTATCACCACAAAAGATGAACTTATAATAATAATAAAACAAGAACAATTATATATTTAATTACCCCTATTACAAAAAATTGATAAATAAACTATCCAATGTCTCACATACTAAGGTAAACCCTTATTGTACCCAAGTTCCACCCTGAAATATATGGTTGGCTCTTTAATAGTTGAAGCATATCCTACCACATGGTTAGGTACAATAATACCTCGGTCATAACCCCTTCTTCAAGTAATGCTTCCAGCAGAACTTCTATATGTGACCCAAAAGGCTAAAATAATGGTAGGTCTTTGGAGGGAGGCAGCAATATAGCTTAGAATGGTCAGACTGGCCACAATTATAGAACACTAGAAATCATCCTAATGAACTGGAAGTAAAATCCAATACGGATAACTCCTTATGAACCAGTTCCTTTGGCGTGCACTTCCCCCCAGGTGGGGAACATTTATGAATGATAGGAAACACTATATTACTAATTGCCTACACTCTGAAAACTGACTTATTGAAGTGGTATGCACAAATATTCATCGTCCGCTGGTCCTGTTGAACATACACACCTACATCCCTCTTCTTTTTCTTCTTCTACACCTCATTGGGTATAAACTGAAAAAAAAAATATGGACATAAACACATCACAACTCCTCCTATCATTAAATTATGGTGGGACAATATGTTTCCACTGGTCCGAGGCTGGACCCTCAATCAATCCCAAAACAGTATGATCTTTAGAAACCATGCAAGTTTCCTACCCTCTAAAGGAATGTTCGACCTATTCAAGCCACCTCACTGCCTATAACAGACATCAATCATTGTAATGGATTTGAAAAATTCAAGAAGAATAAAAATTGTGTGTGACTCCTTAGAGATCTTAGGAAACCGTTCTTAGTGGCTTTTTCTAAAAATATCCAAAAACATAAAATTAGGACCACCATAATGAAAAATCAAACTGAAGCGAACAACTTCATCCCCACCAACCAACTCTAAAGTCAAACACACATAAGAATTACCATAAAATTCCATTTAAAAAGAAAACATTTTCATTTAAAATTTTAAACTACCCTCTTTTAGTGCCATTTTTAAATACTAATACACACTCTTAATAAAATGGCAATTTCCAAAAAAAATTCCTCTCTCAAACTCACATAGGAAAAACCAGGTCAAGCCTTTAATTTCAAATAGGCACCCAAGTAATACCATGAAATTTTGCACATGTGTTTATCCACATCCATCCATTCGTGCCAACACACTCTTTCTATAGTAATCTACTCATGTGAAAACATTCTTATGAAGTACCCATGGTTTCACCCAACACATTTATTTACCAAATCCAAACATTTACCAAATTTTCAAAGTCAAATATGATTTTAAATATTGAAATCCACTTTACTAATTTTATACCATTTGAAAGAAAGAACTTTCATTTCAAAAAACCTTTTCCATTTTCTGAGCCTAACTCAAACCAACTATAAACAAAAACAAAATCATTTTAGGAAAGACTACCAAAAGGATGGACTAGTAGTCATGCCTAACCCAGTGACATCATAGTGAGCCATACCCTAAGTATGGCATAACACTAGGTGGACCTTGAAATTTTCACCTAGACTTCACATGGATTAATACTCCATGGGAGGTCACAATATGAAATCAGATCTTCTCTAATTTCATCCCTCAATACAAAACAAAAACAAAAGACTCAAATACTCAGAATACCACTAGTAACTTGAAGATCAAAATGGGTAAGAGTTTGTGACGCTCTTCCTGAACCTACCTCTGGAGTCCAAAATGTCTTAATCTACCACTACAAGATAACCTAAACAATAAGGGCCCAATTTGATAAAAGTTTTCACAAACCAACCTGGGTTGACCCTAAACCGATCACCTGACTCGGTCCCGGTATGGCCCGAAGGGAATTCCTAATCCCCACAGGTAGGAAACTAGTGTTGAGCATCAAAGGTAAATAGGTGGGAATGAATTGGATCACAATTTAAAGACATATAAGTAAATAAATAATAAAAAATTAAAATTTAAACAATTATTGGTGAGAAAATAAAATTTTACATTCCTCCATGTGATCCTTTGGGTCACCACCAACATCAAACCAACATCTCACTTCCTCCACAAAATCTGAGCATAAAGTAGCACCAGTAGCTAAAAAATATATGTAAAACTATATGAGTTAGTATCAAAACTCAGTAGGTGTTCCCAAAAAAACTATTTCCACAATCATTTCCTTTAAACACAAAAAACTAGTTCTATCTTTGAACTATAATATATAAACGAAAGTTTTTCAAAACTTTTACCTTCAAATAAAATCATGATCCATTTCCAATTTTCAACCAAAACAAAATATTCATTTCATTAGGCAGACATTAGAATATAAAAAAGGGGAATTTCAAACTTAGATAGGGAAGAAATGAATGTAAAAAATTTACAAAACCTTTTTATGAAAATACATGAAACCATTTTATCACTTTTAGAAATATTCTACGATACATAAGGGAACATGATGAACAAACATACAACACTATCAATGGAAAAACATCACACAAGTGTAACCAACATTCACCTGTATCTCAATCATCTTCCAAATATAACTATGTTCAAGAAAATATGAGAGAACCAAGAAGATTTGGAATAATCTAGAATGTACTATATGTGTGACTCTCCCAAAGACATTCCCTAATTGATTAAATCATAATTCCCAAATTCATGATCATGGCCTTTTCTTTCCTGAAAGAGGGGCCCAATCATATATCAATAATAATAATAATATATCTCCCTATTATGGGCCATAATACATGGAATAATCTAAAATAGTGTAGAAATAATTTACCAAAAAATCACTCGCTATGCTAGGTTCACATGTACGAATAAAAAGGGTGATGAGCTAACCAATGTAAACTAGTCATTGAGTAAAAAGAACATACACATATATCACAAATTATATACTCACACAACTATTCAACCCTAAGTCACCCTAATAAACAAGTCCCATGCCTTTCAACTATTAGATCATAAAGGTGTCCTACACGGCTGACCTCCCACAACATACCCATAAATAAGAAAAGTGGGCCATCCAAGTAGAGTTTTTCTATGGAACCATTTTAAAATTTCTAATCCGTCCCCTCATTACTATCACGTGTGAAACCAAATCTTATATAAATACACACGCACCAAATCATTATAAATAATCAAATACACACCACTTCTGATTTCAAAACAGTTTAGAATACCATTAAAGAAATATATTATAAAAACCCAAATGCATTTATAATCCAATCTATTCTTTAAGGACCATAATTTATTCACAAAAGAAAACAAGGAAATTTGATAAACACTATGTAGGTGACTTTAAAAAAAAGTTTTATGCAATTCACATATAGGGGGAAATCACTCCATTTCACAAAAAATATTTAATCTAAAATCCATTTATAAATAAATATCTACTAAATAATGGTGTAAAATTCAATCATTTAATGTATTATTAAATTTAAAGGTAGTACAAAGAGAACGAACATAAAAAATGATGATTTTTGGTGATGACAGCTCAAACTGACCCTTCGTGCTGACACACACAATAATTTACACACACACACACACACAGATATTTGTGTGTGTGTGTGTGTATTACCCTAGCTTCGTTGCACATATTCCCCTCTCCAAGATGGAATATGTACAAAGTGGGTGTATCTATATGACTTACCCTATGAATCTATATTGAGTCATTATTAACACCCGTACCTCAAAACCACCATAGTGTGGTCCAACAAACTCTATAAACATTACAAAAAAATCAAAAATTACAAAAAAAACATAAATTCGAATTAATACAAAAAAATGAACCAAGATATGATTCATAAATCAACGCAACATTTAATAAAATCAATGTTGATGGAAAAATTATATTTAATGTACCATCTTCATTTGAATTCCAATTCATGTGTTCACTCTATGCACACTTGGATGTCCTAAAATCTAATGGTACAATCCAAAATTCCATGAAAATACCCAAAACCAATTTTTAAACAATCAACACATACATACAAACTAAAAACATCTATCAATGGGTTTTATGCCTTAATAAGTCACTGATTCACACACAAAAATATATATCCACAATTCAACCTATTTACTAAAAATTTTCCAAGGGGAAACATTATACAAAACATCCAATTTTTCTATCAAAACACAATTACAAAGTTATCCAACACATATAGCATAGATACAAATAAAAATTATCCATGATACATTTAACAATCCAATTTTTTCAAATCGGGCTAATTTGAAAACACCATAATCTGTAAACCATGAGAATCATGGGTATGTGAATCATGGAAAAACTTAATTGAAATCGATGAGGAATTAAAATATTTATTCGGACGGTAAATCCATGGAATCACCTACATTTTCAGTGTGATAATTTGATGGAACACTTAGATAAGGAAGAAAAAAACTCGATGACCAACCTGCACATCCTAGACATGGAGAAAAAAGAAACCATCTATAACCCTAGGATTTAGGGTTCATCTTTCAAAAGAAGTCCCAAAAAATAATATCCAAGGAATATCATTAGAGTGGAGGAATGGATATTTAGAGAGGAAGAGGGTGTTGAAGTGGATTCTTAGTGGAGGTAGGGGTGTTCAGAGAGTTTCGTATAGGAGAGGAAGAGATGTACGAGCATAGGGAACTACTAGGGGTCACACAAGAAGGTGGGGCGCCGAAGAGGGTGGTGCAGCTATAGAGGGAGGAACTAGTGATAGGAGTTGGTTTCGTATGGATGGGGCGGTGTGATGGAGGTGGTGGGATAGGAAATAGTGTAGTGTGGGGAAGTACAGGGGGGAAACGTGCATTGTGGAAGCGAAGCAAAAGGGGAACTCAATAAGGGTTAGAAAAAAACAAAAGAAAATCGAAAACTAAAACTAATCATGATAATAACTATAATAATAATAATACCAATAATAATAATAATAATAAACTTAAAAATAAATTAATGATAATATTAATAATCATCCCTATCATCATTTCATTTTTTTAATTATAATTTTATCATATTTATTATCATTACTAAACCATTATTTAAATTATATTTTCATAAAATTTTATTTATTTCAAATATTGGGTAACCGCACAGTCACCTGGGTTGACCACATAGTTACCACTAATCTTATGGTCATTGTGAACCATCCCAAAAACCCCAAAAATTACCAAACATCAAAAATGTTAAAAAACCACTCAACTAAAACCTCAATGAAAATATCCAAAGCTATGAAATAATAAAATAAAATAATTTTAGTGGTCGGGGTGTTACAAGACCCATGAATGAAATAAAAAAATTATGGATATGTATATACTATTATTTTTATGAGTGTGATAATATGAAATATTCATGTATAGTATATACACCACACAAAATTAATAATTGGTAAACATGGCATTTGTCCTAGTGAAATAAATGTGATTCAAGATTACCTTACCTCAAGGCTTGAATTCATTCTGATAGGTTAGAAACTAATTTATAATAAATATATTAAATATCCATAAATATATATATCAATATATATATTTAGTACTTATAACCTTTTATCACAGCTTTATCAACAATTATTTTTTAAAATCAATGTTCTGAGAGATAACGACTTTATTGATGATGTGTGATTTGTTTTAATTGTTTTGGTTCTTGAAAAAAGTAAATGATTCCATATTTCCTAAAAAATATAAATATAAATAGAATATATATATATATATATATATATATTATACATATTTGGAGTCATCCATAAAATTTATATAAATTAAATGTAATTATATTTTTCATAGAGATGGTAGGTCATACGTATGCATGAACATTTTTTTCATTTTCTAGACAGATGCAATAAAAGAAATGTAAATACTAATTCACCTTTACACAAATGAATTTATGTCATATATATCATTTAAATTCATAAAATATATTCTTTTTACTATTCATGACAAAATAAGATGAATAAAATTATCACATATCTTTGGGGAGGTGACAGTAAATACATATTCTAAAGTGACATTTTCATTTTTCAATAGACTGCGAGGTAAGAAGGTATAATTAATATTGTAATTATGAAAATATAATAACTTACATAATATAATATAAATACATAAAATAAATAATTATATCCATCCATGAGGTGTTCATGATAAAATAATTACATTGGTTCAGGATGATTTAGTCCCCAGTAAACATGATTGATAGTTTCATTTCACAATTAATAGTGATGGATATGGATATAGGTTATGCCATTAAAATTATAGTCTATCATGATATGAAATTATTTTTTTATTATTTCTTTTTATTTTGAAAATATTTTTTGGTGGACTGAGAGAAAATAAAATAAAAATACATAGTTATGATATATACCTCTTCTTCAGAGAACCTCTTTAGGTTTATATATAAATCCTTGCTAGGATGGTTTTTTTTATCCAACCACTAAATATAACACTTTAGAATTGATTTTAGAGAGGTTTATTTATATTTATTTTATGAACTAAAATAAGTTTTTATGTGTGAGGAGAAGAGGGGAGGGTTGGGGTTCCCTTTTATAATTGAGATGAGTGGCACACTTGTAATTTATCAATGTTTTACAATAATTTCATGCCACTTTCATTGAAATAAGGATCCCAAATGTCTCATTCTCAAGGACTATATTATCAAATTTCATAATATGAACATTAAAAAAGAATTTTAAAATATTTTTGGTTATATTAATACTTACCATTTTAGTTTAACGCCCACCCACCCCCCCTAAGTAAATATATATTATCCTTAGACATGATATTAAATTTATATTGATTTTAAATTCATTATATCAAAAATATTTGTAGTAATTGTTAACTAATATTATATATTATAAATAAAAATTTATATTCCATATTACCAAATTCATTAAACTAAATTTTTAATGTTTAGTTTAAAATTAAACTCTTAAATGAGATGAAAATTGAGCCTTCCAAAGATAACATATTCATATGTATAAAATGTTTTTAAATCAAAATTAAAATTAAAATTGATTAAAATAAAATAAATTATATTACCAATGTTGAAATATATTTAATTTATTTGCTAATATTTTTTAAAAATATGGATGTTTGTTACTAATTTAAATCAAAAGGAGGTTTTTAATAAAAATAATTACTTTTAACTATTAAAAGAAAAATAAGTATTCTAGAATCTTCTAAAGAAATAAATCTAAAATAATTTAACATGTTTTTTTTGAAAAATTGTTATCATTATTCAGAAAAAAGATTTAAAATTTTATAAAATTAATTTTAAAATATGTGAGAAAAACATATGAAAACCACTTTTGGAACAATATAGATTTTATGAATAAAAATATATATATTTTTATCGCAATCCTAAAAAAATATTAAATTATTCATAAAATTTCTTATTGAATATATATTTTATAAATTTAATTAAATTCATTCAATATTATTGGTTAATTTTCTTTATTATTATAAAATCCCAACACACGCATAATAATAGTTTTTCAATAAAATATTTCTTTAACATTAAAATGAATTTTATTTTCATTGATAACCAATGAATTTTTTTATACATCATTATTATTTATGATTTTCATAATTTAGTTATTCATATTCATTACCCATAATTTAAGGTCAAGGTTTTAAATTTTACCTTAAATGTAACACCCCAAGATTTCATAGTGTGTTACTTCTTCAAAATAATTCAATAACTTTCACTAAATGCAACACCAAGTTCAAGCACACCATGACTTACCAAACAAGCCGTTCAAAAGAGGTTATGAATAGTATTAGATAAATTTTAATGTTTATATAATCCTTATAATTTTAGAATCCATATTATGAGTTTCTTAGATATAATGCAAGAACAAATTCATTTTCAGTATTGCACTGTTATCAACTTTAATAGTGAACCCTTTTTAAATACTATATTTTAAACTTTTTGAATAAATGGGGACATCAAAAATTTAAAATGAAACATCCCAATCTTCTATGGTACGCTTCTCTTTGAATAATGTGATAGCGTGTGTTGTACGCAACACCGAGTTCTAACACACCATAACTAATCAAACTAGTCGTTATGAATAGTAATACCTACTTTTTGAAATTATATATATTTTATATTTGAAAATGGACTTCATTTTTGGATTCAGAATATCGAATTTAGCCTAAGGTGAAATTTTGGTACATTACGGATAACTTTTATATTTTGATGAATAGTGAAAATTACTAAATTTTAATTAAAAACAACTTTTTTAATCAAAATAATTAATAGTGATAAATTATGAATTTGAGTGGTTTTAAAGTATATTTAGAATATATTTTTACCATTTAATATAATGTTGGTCATTGGACATAATTTTACAATTAAACCGAACATAAACGAGTGTCAATCTTTTGATAGTTATTATCTCTTAAAAACACGCTTTTTGTTTTGACAGGGGGAATTAATTTTAAATTAATTTCTGCCACTTCTGTGTTTTGAATTTAGGAAAATGGATTCCATATTTGGAATCAGGATTTTCAAATTGTTTAAATAGGTAACTTTTATTTTTAGACATTTTGAATAATTACTGCGGTAAATATTTTATTTACCATGGTTAAGGGTAAATCCGGTAAATAGGGGTTAAACAAATAATATTATAATAATACTAAATTACCCTAAAACGTGTCTTAACCCTATTGGTTGATACATGGTCGACCATGGGCATCTTTGGGTCGATTTTGGGACCCCATGGATCCACTTGTAAGTGATAATGACACTTTATTTTAATTAAGTCAAAATGAATACAAAAATGACACAAGCATATATCTTTTAGCAAAACAATTGTTACATAGGGTTATATAAGTTGGATTTTAGATTATAAATATTCATTAGAAAGATAAAAAGATTTCATACATAATGATATTTTATTTATAATTTTTAGACATTAAATAATTTATTTTATTTATGACACAATGATGATGCAGTAATTACTATAATAGTGAAAAATTAAAATAATTGATATTATAAATACCCAAAAAAATATAATATGAAACTTTTAATGAATTAAACTAATTTTCTCGGATAATATGATATATTAGGATTGATTTAATTGACTTTGTTCGAAGTAATCAATCTGTTATGAGTTTCACAAAAATCAACTATTGAATAGTGTCAAAATTGACATAAAAGAGTTATTAAAACAAATATTATATTATTAATTGATATTAAATTCCTAAAAATATAAGGTTCGGCCAAGAGACTTATATCATGATAGGTTCATCATTAATGGACCACTTGGGGGTCTCTTGGATGTATATAGTAAGTTTATTAACCATGTTATATAAAAATACAAAGAGACATTGTAAAAGTGAAACTAATTAACTTAGAGTTAATACTTAAAGATAAGGTTAATATAAGTACCCAAACCTGTCTAAATTCTATTGGATGAATTGTTTTCGACCTATCCCCACCTAATCCTTTGAATAGTCAACTTTGGAGCCTTTGGAAACCGAATATGAATTTATTATAAATTAATATTTCTAGCTTTTCCAAAGGTGCCCCTCACCCCTCTTATAAAAGGGCACTCCTACTTCTCTTTTCTTAACACCTCTCAAGCCACTTGGCTCGTCCAAACTCTGCCCAAATAAGCTCCCCACATCCCTATCCTCCTACTTGAAGCTTCCCCTTAGGCAGAAAGCATTTCAAGAAGTCCTTTGGTTCCAACCAAAGTGAGTTACCTAGATTAAAGGTAACGATTTCTCTTAAATTATTTTCATTTATTTTGCTTCTCCAACCCCCAAACTCTTTTTATTTCCTTTCTTTTGTAACAACACCAGTATCCACAATATACTAGGATGTTGTTATAAGAAGGATTCAAACTACACATACACACAACTCCATCTAATGGATGATGAACATAATGTTTCTGTGGATGGCAAACTAACGCCTCACGAAACGATGATTGTTCAAATACATCTTACCACCTCTCATGGTGGCCATTATGATGGAACTGTAATTAAATATGATATTAATGATATATATTTTATATATAAGCTTCTGTAATTCCATTTTATTTCATACCATTATTCGTTTCATGTTGTATATACATACGATAATTTCATTTGAGGAAGTGCGGACTACCGCCCCCTTAAAATGATATGACTCGTTCATACCACACATGGAACGTATAAAGGATGGTGTTAATGAACATAAGTAACATATATAAAATATTATATTATACTGGAATAGTAATATACCTATGTATCATTTGGATTTGATTCTTTTAAAATGAAAATTAAATGGAAGTAGCGTTCGTGCGTACGTACGGACTACCGTCTCCACGAACGCGATAAGATTCATTCTCCATCATATCCATTCAAGTATTATTCTCATTTTAGGGTTAAAAATAATGTTAATATCATTCTTATTATGAATAAGATATAATCTATCCATTACAAACATGTCTTACGTAACCAAACATTTAAGAAGAACGAATCGATTATCACCCGAAACGACGATAATACTAAGATATTATTAATAAAGCAATGTTAAAAGATCGTATATGATATCATATTAATGTATATGATTCTTGTATAATTTAATAACAATTATTTCACCATTATACAGGAGGTTAACCTACCCCAACAAAGGAAAATTACAAGGTAAGGGGTTTTCATCTCACTCCTTATTCCCGTGAGATTCATGTCATATTGCCACCATCACCTTTTGTGTCGTGTATGTCTACCCATAATTATATTATTTGTGTAATACACTCTAATTTATGTGTATTTACATATTCCTTGTATGATACCTCTTTCATGGGTTGTATGTTTCATAAGTTATCAAATTGGTAAGGGTTATTTCACAATCTCTTCATTATCCGAGGTTGTATTATACGTAATAATCTACTGGGATCTCTTTATCATCCACATCCATGTTTCTTCGAAATGTATTTCAAAACATTTTTACTATTTACAAGAATATGGGTTAAAGTCATTTATACCCTTGTTTGACTTTTTATAAGAGGTTTATAAAGGAATCTTTCCATCGTTTTCAAAACAAGGTCCTTTTTAACCTTTTCGACAGAATTGAGGTAAGAATGTTTTTTTAACTTATACGGCGGGTGCGATTACTTTCCGCCGTTATAAAATCGTCGAAGCTTTCCTTACAAGCTTATAAGAATATTTTCAAAGAAAATGTTTTATTTTATATGGATCTTAAATGTTTTCAAAATAAAAGGAGATACTTCTTTTAAAAGAATTTTGATTTCATCTATGTCAACATCCTTTGATGGATTTTAAGATTATTTGAAGTTGATTTATTATAATACAAAACTTCTATATTGTATTGAAGGTTTTGTGATATGTTTGAATGTGGATGTTCTATTTTATACCATTCATAGTTTATGGTGAAACTATTGACATTTCGTATGCTAGTTTTAACCCGAATGTTTATGTTATATTTCAAACTTTTCTTCAGATAAATGTGCTAAACAAGTATGTTCCGGGTTGGGGACCGGTAAAAGTAAGCCCTCCAGGTTGGGGACTGGTTAAAGTAAGCCCTCCAGGTTAGGGACTGGTAAAAGTAAGCCCTCCGGTTTGGTCTCCGGTTATTAGATGTACTCCGGGTTGGTGTCCGGTTATTAGAGGCACTCCGGGTTGGTGTCCGGTTATTAGAGGCACTCCGGGTTGGTGTCCGGTTATTAGAGGCACTCCGGGTTGGGTTCCGGTTAGAAGTAACCCCTAGGTCTTGGGATGAGGCCTAGACAATGAAATTAACGTTTGACATTATGCATTCCAACATTATGAAAGTGGTTATTGATTTTTTCATGTGATTATTCGATTAGTAGAATATCCATGTGAATAAGTAAATGGCATTATTTCATTTTACTTTTGTCATACTATGTTGAAGTTCAAGTTTAAAAGGCTTTTGTTTTAGTAATTCATTGCCTTAAATGCTTACACTTATTTTCAATGTTCTGCTATATTGTTATCCTTACTGGGCATTTGAGCTCACCCCTTTTCTATGTTTTATTTTTCCCAGGTAGTGAAGAAGTAAATTATGATTGACTTGCAGGGATATTATGAGGGGTTAATAGTGTGGATATGAAGACTTTGTTGTTGTAGTAGTTTTTCACTTTGAAATGTAATGTAAAACTTTATGTTTATATCTAGTGTTTCCAAGGCTACTAAACTAATCGGTCTTTCGAGATTTGATCTTTCTTGTGATCATGACAATGTTACGAAGTAATGCACCGACTCTGGGTAACTGGGGTCGGGGCGTTACAGTTGGTATCAGAGGAAGTTTAGTACAAACCTTGGAAGCTAGATTTAGATAAACTCTGATTAGAGCACGTAGACCTAAGATGAACTTTGAGGATTAGTATAGAAGAACTTCCTAGAATTTTGGTATTGTAGATATTTTGTGAGTTTTCCGAGCAATACATCCCTGTCTGGATACGAGCAGGTAGAGGCGGCTCTGGCACAGATGTACCTAGGGGTAAAACCCGAAAACACCGCTTTGAGCTTGACTCGAACGGGAACTGGTGCACGACAACGGGCCTTGCTGTACTCTTGGTTACGACACTCCCGGGGGATATGCTTAGGATAACTCTCATTTTCTTTACATATCATTTTGAAGGGATTATGAGTATATACATCCTCAAAGAAAACATTCTTATGATTATGGATTATATCCATAAATAGTTAAATTTATGTTAAGTGTTTTATAAGTATGGGATTATGTATTTTTATTCATAAACTGATCTAGTTTATGCCATTGTTTAGAAATGGCGCCCAGTAGAAGGAATGAGAACTCCATAAATGCACATGATCCAAAGAGAAGGAAGGATCATATCTTTCATGGTCTTAAGCTAGAATTGATAAGAGAAATAGTCTCCCATTTATTATCATCATATGAAGAAATAATATCATGTGTTGATAAGATAAGTAAAGAGTTTACTGAGTCCTATGGCTTTGAAGGGAAGCAAGAGAAGAAAAGGATGGAAGAGAGAAAGATGGATAAAGGGAAGAGGGAAAAGAAGAATTTTCCCATATGTGGTAACTGTGGAAATAAACACCCTAGAACTTGCCTGAAAGGAATGGGAGTTTGTTATATGTGTGGAGGAAAAGGGCACAAAGTATGTGACTGCAAGGGTAAGAAAATGGTTTTAAATGTACAATGCTTCATTTGCAAGGAGTTTGGACACTACGCGAACCTATGTCCCAGTCATCAGACTATGCCGCAAATGATGTTATTGGATAATAACCAAGTTATGATACTACCACAGATGAAGAGGAATGATTAGAGTTCTTATGTTGATTATGTTAATTGAGTGTTGTATCAACAATGTACTTGTTATAATAATTATGGAGTATATAAGGATTGTACTGCAGTACTATTTCATTAAGGACTTGAGATTATGTGGAACAAAGAAAAGTGACTCAATAGCAGGATAAATTTTTGGAAAATATATGGTTGAGAGAATGATAAATCATAATATAGTTCTGATACTGAGGTAGTGATTTTGGAATAATACATGATTGATTTGGATAAATTATATTAGATATTCTTGACTACCTTGAAGCTGGTTAATGATTTGTCTATTCCATCATTGTTGGGGTTTAAAACATTTTTGGATTGATGAATTATATCCAGCATTTTATATGGAATAAGGGAGCATGAATGTAATCAATAAAGATTATGGTAAATCAGGATGTTTCAGTGTATTAAAAGAATACAAGATGAAGGTATTCATATGCTATTGCGGGGTAAAAAGGATCTATATTATGTTTACCTTCCTTATAAATGTTGGACTGTGAGTTTGGACAGAAGTATTTTGGATAGTTCTAGTTTGGGTTATTTTGGATTACCATAAAAGGAAAACCCGGAGGTTGGGCGGCAACCCGTCGCGTCCGGCAAGGCTGCGAGACTTGAACCCGCAACTGAAGGGTGACAAGGGTGTATCACCTACCACTGGCCCATGAGATATCCTGGATTAAATAATGTTGTTTTTTTTAAAGATCTGGTAGATGAATTATAAATTCGTTTATTTTGGAACCCTCTATGAATAGTATAAATAGAATTTTTTTTACGAGTGAATGATGAGTTTTTGGTAGAAATTTATTAAGGGATAAAACTCTAATTTTAAAGTAAGTATATCTCCTTATGATCTTAGCCAATATCATAAATAAATTCCTCATCATTAAGAAAAGGAACTTAGAACAAAAATGTTGTCCTAGATGGTACCTTAAATCATCACTAATTTATGGCTTTGGGATTGTTGGCCTTTTCATAGCCATGTTCTCTACCACTCTCCTTCAGATAATTGATGGTTAGATTTCTCCTCCATATCCATATTTTCCTACATGGAACCCTAGTATGTGTTATTTTCGGTAATCTTCATACTTTCCACTCTTTATTTTAAATAGAGGCCTCATTAATTCATTTTTCGATGTGGGATTTCAACTAAGATATTTTGAAACGTCAAAAATGTGTTATCCCAATACCCTATATTTTGTTGAACCGATGGTACTTCAAATCATCATAGATTGATGAGTTTAAGGACCTCAATTATACACTTATTTGTGATTGATGACCTCAATCACAACCTATAAATATTTACGTTTTTCCTCCAATTATATGTCTCTAATTTCCACCAATGTTCTTCTAATCAAGATCATAATTTGGTAGTGACCCTTTCATTTCTCTTTTCCTCATATTAAGACTAAATTTTAGTAACCCAATTTCCGATGTGGGTTTTCCCACAAATATATTTTATATTTTCAACCTTTTATTTTCGAAAACAATTTCAAATTGCGAGGACGCAATTTATTGAAGGAGGGGAGAATGTAACACCCCAAGATTTCATAGTGTGTTACTTCTTCAAAATAATTCAATAACTTTCACTACATGCAACACCAAGTTCAAGCACACCATGACTTACCAAACAAGCCGTTCAAAAGAGGTTATGAATAGTATTAGATAAATTTTAATGTTTATATAATCCTTATAATTTTAGAATCCATATTATGAGTTTCTTAGATATAATGCAAGAACAAATTCATTTTCAGTATTGCACTTTTATCAACTTTAATAGTGAACCCTTTTTAAATACTATATTTTAAACTTTTTGACTAAATGGGGACATCAAAAATCTAAAATGAAACATCCCAAGCTTCTACGGTACGCTTCTCTTTGAATAATGTGATAGCGTGTGTTGTACGCAACACCGAGTTCTAACACACCATAACTAATCAAACTAGTCGTTATGAATAGTAATACCTACTTTTTGAAATTATATATATTTTATATTTGAAAATGGACTTCATTTTTGGATTCAGAATTTCGAATTTAGCCTAAGGTGAAATTTTGGTACATTTCGGATAACTTTTATATTTTGATGAATAGTGAAAATTACTAAATTTTAATTAAAAACAACTTTTTTAATCAAAATAATTAATAGTGATAAATTATGAATTTGAGTGGTTTTAAAGTATATTTAGAATATATTTTTACCATTTAATATAATGTTGTTCATTGGACATAATTTTACAATTAAACCGAACATAAACGAGTGTCAATCTTTTGATAGTTATTATCTCTTAAAAACACGCTTTTTGTTTTGACAGGGGGAATTAATTTTAAATTAATTTCTGCCACTTATGTGTTTTGAATTTAGGAAAATGGATTCCATATTTGGAATCAGGATGTTCAAATTGTGTAAATAGGTAACTTTTATTTTTAGACATTTTGAATAATTACTGCGGTAAATATTTTATTTACCATGGTTAAGGGTAAATCCGGTAAATAAGGGTTAAACAAATAATATTATAATAATACTAAATTACCCTAAAACGTGTCTTAACCCTATTGGTTGATACATGGTCGACCATGGGCATCTTTGGGTCGATTTTGGGACCCCATGGATCCACTTGCAAGTGATAATGACACTTTATTTTAATTAAGTCAAAATGAATACAAAAATGACACAAGCATATATCTTTTAGAAAAACAATTGTTATATAGGGTTATATAAGTTGGATTTTAGATTATAAATATTCATTAGAAAGATAAAAAGATTTCCTACATAATGATATTTTATTTATAATTTTTAGACATTAAATAATTTATTTTATTTATGAAACAATGATGATGCAGTAATTACTATAATAGTGAAAAATTAAAATAATTGATATTATAAATACCCAAAAAAATATAATATGAAACTTTTAATGAATTAAAATAATTTTCTAGGATAATATGATATATTAGTATTGATTTAATTGACTTTGTTTGAAGTAATCAATCTGTTATGAGTTTCAAAAAAATCAACTATTGAATAGTGTCAAAATTGACATAAAAGAGTTCTTAAAACAAATATTATATTATTAATTGATATTAAATTCCTAAAAATCTAAGGTTAGGCAAATAGACTTATATCATGATAGGTTCATCATTAATGGACCACTTGGGGGTCGCTTGGATGTATATAGTAAGTTTATTAACCATATTATATAAAAATACAAAGAGACATTGTAAAAGTGAAACTAATTAACTTAGAGTTAATACTTAAAGATAAGGTTAATATAAGTACCCAAACCTGTCTAAATTCTATTGGATGAATTGTTTTCGACCTATCCCCACCTAATCCTTTGAATAGTCAACTTTGGACCCTTTGTAAACCGAATATGAATTTATTATAAATTAATATTTCTAGCTTTTCCAAAGGTGCCCCTCACCCCTCTTATAAAAGGGTACTCCTCCTTCTCTTTTCTTCACACCTCTCAAGCCACTTGGCTCGTCCAAACTCTGCCCAAATAAGCTCCCCACATCCCTGTCCTCCTCCTTGAAGCTTCCCCTTAGGAAGAAAGCATTTCAAGAAGTCCTTTGGTTCCAACCAAAGTGAGTTACCAAGATTAAAGGTAACGATTTCTCTTAAATTATTTTCATTTATTTTGCTTCTCCAACCCCCAAACTCTTTTTATTTACTTTCTTTTGTAACAACACCAGTATCCACAATATACTAGGATGTTGTTATAAGAAGGATCCAAACTACACATACACACAACTCCATCTAATGGATGATGAACATAATGTTTCTGTGGATGGCAAACTAACGCCTCACGAAACGATGATTGTTCAAATACATCTTACCACCTCTCATGGTAGAAATTATGATGGAACTGTAATTAAATATGATATTAATGATATATATTTTATATATAAGCTTCTGTAATTCCATTTTATTTCATACCATTATTCGTTTCATGTTGTATATACATACGATAATTTCATTTGAGGAAGTGCGGACTACTGCCCCCTTAAAATGATATGACTCGTTCATACCACACATGGAACGTATAAAGGATGGTGTTAATGAACTTAAGTAACATATATAAAATATTATATTATACTGGAATAGTAATATACCTATGTATCATTTGGATTTTATTCTTTTAAAATGAAAATTAAATGGAAGTAGCGTTCGTGCGTACGTACGGACTACCGTCTCCACGAATGCGATAAGATTCATTCTCCATCATATCCATTCAAGTATTATTCTCATTTTAGGGTTAAAAATAATGTTAATATCATTCTTATTATGAATAAGATATAATATATCCATTACAAACATGTCTTACGTAACCAAAAATTTAAGAAGAACGAATCGATTATCACCCGAAACGACGATAATACTAAGATATTATTAATAAAGCAATGTTAAAAGATCGTATATGATATCATATTAATGTATATGATTCTTGTATAATTTAATAACAATTATTTCACCATTATACAGGAGGTTAACCTACCCCAACAAAGGAAAAGTACAAGGTAAGGGGTTTTCATCTCACTCCTTATTCCCGTGAGATTCATGTCATATTGCCACCATCACCTTTTGTGTGGTGTATGTACTACCCATAATTATATTATTTGTGTAATACACTCTAATTTATGTGTATTTACATATTCATTGTATGATACCTCTTTCATGGGTTGTATGTTTCATAAGTTATCAAATTGGTAAGGGTTATTTCACAATCTCTTCATTATCCGAGGTTGTATTATACGTAATAATCTACTGGGATCTCTTTATCATCCACATCCATGTTTCTTCGAAATGTATTTCAAAACATTTTTACTATTTACAAGAATATGGGTTAAAGTCATTTATACCCTTGTTTGACTTTTTATAAGAGGTTTATAAAGGAATCTTTCCATCGTTTTCAAAACAAGGTCCTTTTTAACCTTTTCGACAGAATTGAGGTAAGAATGTTTTTTTTAACTTATACGGCGGGTGCGATTACTTTCCGCCGTTATAAAATCGTCGAAGCTTTCCTTACAAGCTTATAAGAATATTTTCAAAGAAGATGTTTTATTTTATATGGATCTTAAATGTTTTCAAAATAAAAGGAGATACTTCTTTTAAAAGAATTTTGATTTCATCTATGTCAACATCCTTTGATGGATTTTAAGATTATTTGAAGTTGATTTATTATAATACAAAACTTCTATATTGTATTGAAGGTTTTGTGATATGTTTGAATGTGGATGTGCTATTTTATACCATTCATAGTTTATGGTGAAACTATTGACATTTCGTATGCTAGTTTTAACCCGAATGTTTATGTTATATTTCAAACTTTTCTTCAGATAAATGTGCTAAACAAGTATGTTCCGGGTTGGGGACTGGTAAAAGTAAGCCCTCCAGGTTGGGGACTGGTTAAAGTAAGCCCTCCAGGTTAGGGACTGGTAAAAGTATGCCCTCCGGTTTGGTCTCCGGTTATTAGAGGTACTCCGGGTTGGTGTCCGGTTATTAGAGGCACTCCGGGTTGGTGTCCGGTTATTAGAGGCACTCCGGGTTGGTGTTCGGTTATTAGAGGCACTCCAGGTTGGGTTCCGGTTAGAAGTAACCCCTAGGTCTTGGGATGAGGCCTAGACAATGAAATTAACGTTTGACATTATGCATTCCAACATTATGAAAGTGGTTATTGATTTTTGCATGTGATTATTCGATTAGTAGAATATCCATGTGAATAAGTAAATGGCATTATTTCATTTTACTTTTGTCATACTATGTTGAAGTTCAAGTTTAAAAGGCTTTTGTTTTAGTACTTCATTGCCTTAAATGCTTACGCTTATTTTCAATGTTCCGCTATATTGTTATCCTTACTGGGCATTTGAGCTCACCCCTTTTCTATGTTTTATTTTTCCCAGGTAGTGAAGAAGTAAATTATGATTGACTTGCAGGGATATTATGAGGGGTTAATAGTGTGGATATGAAGACTTTGTTGTTGTAGTAGTTTTTCACTTTGAAATGTAATGTAAAACTTTATGTTTATATCTAGTGTTTCCAAGGCTACTAAACTAATCGGTCTTTCGAGATTTGATCTTTCTTGTGATCATGCCAATGTTACGAAGTAATGCACCGACTCTGGGTAACTGGGGTCGGGGCGTTACATTAAATAATAACATTTTAAAAGTATATCATTGTTTAATTAAACACGATGTTGTGTGTAATGCATGCTATTGAAGAAGTTAAATTGATTTGGGAAAAAAATATTTTAAAAACATATCAGGTATGTTTTCCCCTTAAAACAATTTTTCTTTTTAGTTTATTTTAATTTAATAAAAAAATTATTACACATCTACCTCATAATATCCTATGTTTCCAATATATCCTCCTCAAATTGGTGGTTTAGCTAGAAATCATTTTCCAAGTTGGTGGTCTTTTTTCATAGAAATTTCCCTCAATTGTTTAAAATATCCAATATTTGTTCCTCATCAATAATATCTTATTACAATGGTATGAAACCAAAGTAATGATCATGTGATGGGTTATTCATGAACTTCCTTAATATCAATACATAGACAAATCATGATCTTAGAATAGGTTTTGTATAAGTGAAATGTGATAAAATACCATCCTAGATCGATCAAGAATCTTAAAAGTGCCTATATATCTAGAGGTAATTATAACGACCCACACTTTACATACATTGTTAATACTTCAAAATTGAACCACACTTATTACAACATATGACAAAACCACAAAGGACCGTATAGGTATAGTGTCTTTAGAAACTGGGAAACATAAACAACTGGTTCATAAATCTTCTACAGTGTCTCCCATTTATTTCATCATATCTAGGGTCCCTTTTAGCATATTCTACTTAATATCCATCTTCCTGGCCTGGGGAAAAGAAAACATAAAAGGGTGAGCTCAAATGCTCAGCAAGGGCAAATAAAGGAAATAAAAATCATATCATATCTTTTTGAAAATTAAAACCTGCAAAAGAGATCATAATATCTTAACATGGAATAAATCATAGAAGTGAAAATGAGATCCCCATAATCATAACATAAAACTTGAATCTTTGTGGCATGCACACATAATCATGGAAAATCATTTCTTGTTAGTCATGACTCATTGCCAAGACTATCTTAGTGGACAAAGTCCCTTTCTGAACCGAGTTCACTCCTCGTTTCAGTCCTGTATCACTGAACCGAAATAACCTTCCGTTCCAGCCATGTCTATCTCATGAGATATAAAATCATTACCCAATGCATTGGAGGGAGATATAGGTCCCACCCATCTTATAATGAATCCTTTCTTATGTGTGCCACATAATCATAAAACATACATCATCGCATAACACATATAACAAAAATGGGATTCTTGAAACATCATGACGTCATAAATCAATTCATATATGATAAAGGAATTCATAAACATAATTCCATCACAACATAGTCAAACCAATGTAAAAATATAGATAGAAACAGAACCCTTTATTATCTTAGATGGAAAATAATTTTGATAAAACACTTGAATTGAATTCTTGAGGAAAATATCCTTTCTTCTTCAAAAACATTTTTCCTTTCATAACATGTCATACAACTTTAAAATAAAAGAATTTGATTAAAAATAAACTTGAAAACTTGTAATGGAAGCTTCTTTGAAGTAATGTTTTAAAAATCCATTCATGCCGTATAAGTTAAAAAAAACATTCTTCGTACTTTTGTCGGAAAAGTCAAAAAGTACCTCGTACGGAAAAACGACAAAAGATTCCTTTCATATTCTTTACTAAAAACTCACCTAAGGGTAAAATTGGATTTAAACTATTTCAAGTGGATGGAAACAATATTACATATTGAGGGAACATGGATGTGGATGATAAAATACACCCCAGTAAATACTTACGAATAAACAATCTCGGATAAAAATGAGATTGTGATATTTCCCTTACCTTAGGTCCGATTTGCTTTGTTCGTGTCCGAAGCTCCTGTATAATGGTTTAAATAATGTTATTGACTTATTCCAGAATCATACATATTGATATGAGATCATATATGGTCATATTATTAGCTTCTTGTTAGTAATATTTCATTGTTACTTGTTACTCGGGTCTTTATAACTTTTTGTTCTTATGCGTGTTTTGTCGAATAAATTCTTATTCTTATCTTTAGGTTATAGATAATTCATTTCCAGAATGGTATTAGTGTAGTATATACCATATTCATTCATTCAATTCATTTATATAATCATTATGAAATGAAGATCATGTAGAACGAGTCACATCACATCGTGGAGACGGTATTCCGTACGTACGCACGAGTGATGATATCGTTCCTATGATCGTGGAATTGTATTGGAGTATATATATATATTATTTCAGTATCAATATTACTTAATAATAATCATATATAGTTACTGATTACACCATTATACCCATCCTTGTAAGGTGATGGTGGAAAATAGATTACACCACGGCGTGGAGACGGTATTCCGTACGTACGCACGCGCAGTGATTTCATTTTTCCGTAGGATGGATAGAAGGTGAATTAGGGTTGTTTCATATTTATAATAACATATCAGTATGTAAGTAATACTGATGTTATTACTTTATCATGAAACAACTAAAGAAGAATAAGTTGAAGAAGAAAGAAATTGAAAAGATCGGTAATGGATATTACCTCTTCTTTGGAACGCCTTTTTGAATCCTCCACTTAAGGAACTAAGATTGGTCTTTGGAGAAGACCAGGACCTCTAGGATTATTCTAGGGAAGTGGAGAAGGGAAAATGGCAGGGGTTGTCCGAGCTTGAGTGCTCAAATTGGTGTGAGGAGGAGGGGGAGGAGGTGCCCTTTTATAAGGGAGGAGAGGGGCACCTTAGGAATATCTCAAAATATTATTTTATATTAAAGTCAAAATCGGTTTATAATGGTTCCAAAGGGTCTTATTTCGAAGCTAAAGTGGGGATGGGTCGAAATCCTATCAACCAATAAGATTTAGACATGTTTAGGGTATTAGTTTAACCTTATCAATTAGATTTAACTCTAAGTTAATTAATTTAACTTTTACCGTGTCTTTTTGTTTTCTTTCACTATATGGTTAATACACTTACTATAACATGCCAAACGAACCCCAAATTGTTTATTATTAATATATATATCCTTATCTAAGTCATTTGGCCGAACCTTAGATTTTTAGGAATAAAATAACAATTAATAATATAATATTTGATTTAAAAACTATTTTGTGTCAATTTTGACACTATTTGATATATGATTTTTGTGAAAGTCATAACAGAATTATATGTTCGAACCAAGTTGATTAAATCAATACTAATATATCATAGTAACCTAGAAAATTAGTGGAATTCATAAAAAGTCTCAAATTACATTTATTTTGGTATTTATATTATCAATTTTGTAAATATTTCATTAATAAGATAATTACTGCATCATCTTTGTGTCATAAATAAATTAAATTATTTGATGTCTAAAAATTACAAATAAAATACCATCATGTAGGAAATCATTTTAGCTTTCTAATGAATATTTAAAATCTAATTTATCTTATGTATAACCCTATATTAAAAATGATTTACTATTTTAACCCTTCTTTAAATAAATTAATAATAAATGTCCTAATCTAATCCAAGTGGGCCTAAATGGTCATATTTTATTCCTAAGTTTGTTTTTGGTCGAATTACACTTGTCCAATAGAATTAGGACATGTGTTAGGGTAATATTAATATCATATTTACCCTTAGTTACCCTATTTACTATTAACCGCGGTAAAAATAGTAAAAAGTTACTATTCACCAAAAAATTATTTTCATCTCATTGAACCACATTTTAGTCCTTGATATTAACCGTGTCTCTCGGATTTTTGAAATTCCATTCACAGAAGCGGCAAAATTAAGTTTTATGCAAAATTCAGTTTTTAACCTACCACTTAGTGGTTTCACTATTCATCAAAAATTGAAAGTTTTCAGAAAAATACCAAAATTTCACCCTAGGATAATTTCGATATTCTGAGTCCAAAAATGAAGTCCATTTTGAAAAATAAAATTTATAAAATTTCAAAAAGTGGTTATTACTATTCATAACGGCTAGTTTTAATAGCATATTGTTGTTTAGTGAAACTCGGTATTGTGTACGACGCAAGCTATCGAGGAAGGTCGTGATTGCGTGTAAAGCAAGTCAAGCAAGTGTTGTGTAGAAAAAGATTCCTTTGATGATTTATATAACATAAAAGTCTCGGGTGTTACATTCTACCCCCCTTAAAAAGAATTTCGCCCTCGAAATTCGTCACTTTGCAACAAACAAATGAGGATACTTCTCCCTCATCATATCCTCAAGCTCCCATGTAGCTTCTTCAAGTTGGTGGTTTCTCCATAAAACTTTCACCAAGCGAGTGGTCTTGTTTCATAGGACTTTTTCTCTACGATCCAGAATCTCTATCGGCTGTTCTTCATAAGAAAGATCTTGCTCAAGCGGTACAACTTCTGAGCTGAGTACATGTGAAGGATCTGGTATGTACTTTCTCAGGAGAGATACATGGAACACATCGTGAACTTGAGAGAGATTCGGTGGAAGTGCCAATCGGTAAGCTACCTTCCCAACACGATCCAGTATTTCAAAAGGACCGATATATCTAGGGCTCAACTTCCCCTTCTTTCCAAATCTCATAACCCTCTTCCAGGGAGATATTCGTAAGAACACTTTATCACCCACTTCAAACTCTAGGTCTTTTCTTCGGTTGTCGGCATAACTTTTCTGTCGACTCTGAGCTGCTCTTATGTGTTGTTGAATAGATCTGACCTTTTTTGCCATTTCATCAACGAGATCAGGTCCTAATAGCTTTCTTTCCCCCAACTTCATCCCAGCAAGTTGGAGTCCTGCATTTCTTTCCATAGAGAGCTTCATAAGGAGCCATCTGAATACTGGAGTGAAAGCTATTATTATAAGAAAATTCCACCAAAGGTAGGTGTTGATCCCAACCTCCTTTGAAATCCATAGAGCAAGCTCTCAACATATCTTTTAGGGTTTGAATTGTTCTCTCAGACTGACCGTCTGTCTGGGGATGATAAGCAGTGCTGAAACTCAACTCTTTATCCAGAGTATGCTGAAGACTTCGCCAGAACTTCGAGGTAAATCTCGGATCTCGATCAGATATAATAGAAAGTGGTACTCCATGCAATCTTACCACTTCCTTTACATATATCCTGGCAAGCTGATCTAGAGAGAAATTCTCTCTAATAGCAATGAAGTGTGCAGACTTTGTAAGACGATCAACTATGACCCAGATAGCATTATTGCCTTTGGATGTTTTAGGAAGTCCTGTGACAAAGTCCATAGTGATGTTTTCCCATTTCCATTCGGGTATGGGTAATGGTTGTAACATCCCCTTAGACTTCTGTCTCTCAGCTTTAACTTGTTGACAAACCAAGCATCGAGAGACATATTCAGCAACATCTCTTTTCATGACATCCCACCAGAAGTACTCTTTCAGGTCCCTATACATCTTCGTGCTTCCAGGATGAATAGAGAATGAAGAACTATGAGCCTCATCCAGCAGCTCTTTTTTTAATTCGGGGATGGGAGGAACACAAACCTGATTCCTGAACTTTATTATCCCATCACAATCAAGGTTGAATTCAGGAACATTTCTCACCTTCTTTTGTAACTCGACATCTTCTTTCTGTGCCTCTTTAATCTTCACATGTATAGATGGTTGAACATTCATTTGAGAAAGATAAGATTTTTCCCCTTCCATTATAATTCCAAGATCCATCCTTTGTAAATCCATAAATATTGGATCTTTTATGATCCTCATCATGGATAAACTAGCATGGTCTTGTCGACTTAATGCATCTGCCACCTTGTTTGCTTTCCCAGGGTGGTAATGGATTGAGCAGTCATAATCCTTAATCAGCTCCAACCATCTTCTTTGGCGCATATTCAGCTCCTTTTGTGTGAAAATATACTTTAAACTTTTATGATCAGTATAAATATCACACCTTTCACCATAAAGGTAATGCCTCCAAATCTTTAATGCAAAGATTACCGCAGCCAACTCCAAATCATGTGTTGGGTAATTTTGATCATGGATTTTCAACTGTCGTGAGGCATAAGCTATCACCATATCATTTTGCATAAGAACACACCCCAATCCCTTCTTGGATGCATCACTGTAGATCACAAACCTTTCTCCACTACAAGGCAGTGTGAGCACAGGTGCACTGGATAACCTTCTTTTCAACTCCTTGAAATTCTCTTCACATTCCTCTGTCCAGACAAACTTAACTCCTTTCCGAGTCAACTTGGTGAGTGGATTAGATAATCGTGAAAAATCTTTTACAAAACGTCGATAATAACCAGCCAAACCAAGAAAACTTCGGATCTCAGTTACTGTTGTTGGTCTTGACCATCTTTCGATAACCTCTGTTTTTGCTGGATCCACAGATATCCCCTCTTTTGAGATTATATGACCCAAAAATGCAACTTTTTGAAGCCAAAATTCACACTTGGTAAATTTGGCATAAAGCTTCTCTTTTCTCAGGGTCTTCAATATAATTCTCAAGTGATCTTCATGCTCTTCCTTGCTCTTTGAATGGACAAGAATATCGTCTATAAAGACTACCACAAATTGATCAAGATAGTCTCTAAAGACTCTATTCATTAGATCCATGAAGATAGCAGGGGCATTAGTAAGACCAAATGGCATCACTATAAATTCATAGTGTCCATACCTTGTACGGAAAGCCGTCTTTGGTATATCCTCCCTTTTGACCCTTAATTGATGATACCCTGAACGAAGATCAATCTTGGAAAAGTATTGAGCTCCGCGTAGTTGGTCAAATAAGTCATCAATGTGTGGGAGAGGATATTTGTTCTTGATAGTGATCTTGTTAAGTTCTCTATAATCAATGCAGAGTCTCATTGATCCATCTTTCTTCTTAACAAATAGAACAGGTTCTCCCCAAGGTGACGCACTGGGGCGTATGAATCCCTTATCAAGATTCTCTTGGAGTTGCTTCTTCAATTCCTGCAACTCAATTGGGGCCATTCTATAAGGTGTCTTTGAAATAGGCAAAGCACCCGGTACGAGTTCTATTGAAAACTCAACTTCACGATTTGGTGGAAGACCCGGTAATTCCTCCGGAAAGACATTATCAAACTCCCGTACAATGGGCATATTCTTAATCGTGAGTTTCTCACCAACTATTTGAGATAAATAACCTTCATTTAGTGGAATCAATACCCATAAGATGGAAGAAATTTCCACTGGAAGGTTATGTTCATCCTTGCATTGATAGACGATCGTAGGTTGATCTGGAATATGAAATGTGACTTCCCTTCTTTGGCAATTGATATGAGCTCCATGTAGAGAAAGACAATCCATGCCAAGAATCACATCAAATTCCACTAAAGGAAGGATCACAAGATTTGCAGGAAGCACTTTCCCACAAACTTCGATCGGAGAAGAATTATAAACTTCTGATGCGATTGATGTGCCATTAGGTGTTGTCACAGCTAACTCAACATCTAATTGTTGAGGTAATACGGTGATACCCTTAGAAAATTTTTCAGAAATAAAAGAGTGGGTGGATCCAGAATCAAATAAAACATTTGCTACTTTAGAGTGGATGGTAAGTGTACCTTTCACCACATCGTTATCGTACTCCACATCGCTGATAGAAATTGCATGTGACTTTCCTTTTTCTTTAGCCTTAAGAGTTTGTTGACGTCGACCATCATCATCAACCCTTGGATTTGGGCATTGATTGGCATAATGCCCCATCTCCTTGCACTTGAAACATTGAAGTGTAGCAGGTTCATTCTGTGTATCCCTTCCTTTGTTTGCATCATTAGACATCTTCTTCCCATTATCACGGCATTCAAATGCCCGATGACCTTCCTTTCCACATTTAAAACATTTACTTGTCCCTTTAAGACAACTCCCTCCATGTTTCTTTCCACACTTTGAGCATAAGGGAAAGTTCATCTTCTTTTCCGTGTGCTCTTTAGATTTTTCTTTGAATTCCATCTTCCTCTTCTTATCAAACCCATGTGACTGATGGGTTACTCCAATCTCCATCTCGACTTTGAGAGCACATCGAACGATTTCCTCGTAGCTATTGAAGTCCCTTATGGCTAACGCCCTTCGAAGACTTGGTTTTAAGCCACTAAAGAATCGATCGATCTTACTCTCAGGTTGGATAATAATACCAGAAGCGTACCTTGCAAGTCTGGTAAAATTTGCTTCATAGGTACCAACAGATTCATCATCCCTTGGCTTCAGTTCAAGGAACTCTTTCTCCATCTTTGTTCGGAGAATACGAGGGAAGTACTTATTGAAAAATAAGTTCTTGAACTCGTCCCATTCCATAGACTCAATTTCATCCCTTTGCCTTGTATTCTTAACAAGATTCCACCATTGATCAGCATCTCCTTCCAAACGATACACTGCTAGGATGACTTTATCATGCTCAGAACATTGAAGAACTGAAAATATCTTTTCAGTAGTACTAATCCATTGTTCAGAAACTAATGGATCAGTAGACCCGCTGAAAGATGGTGGACGCTGCCTCATGAAGGATTCAACAGAATGTTGCTCCCTCCTTTGTTCGTTTGGAAATCCTGCATGATTCATAGCTTGAGAAAGTTGTGTGAGCATGGCTACAAGATTTTGCATTCCAGCTCCCATATCGTTTGTTTGCTCAGGGGGACAATCATTGCATTGCCCATCGCATTCCGCATTAACACGGTTCCTTCGGGTTCCAGCCATTGACTAAAACCAAGAAGAATAGTGTGAGCAACACTAATTATAATAGGAAACCACATAATTCAAGAATAAAATTTTCATGCTTATGGTCTTATCCTAGGTTATTCATGGCCATTTCTAAGATTGTGTTCTATGCTTAGACTTATCCTTAGGGTTCTTACTAAGGCTTTCACATCCTAGTTTCCAAAGGTTGACTATACCTTTCCTCTGATACCAACTATAACGACCCACACTTTACATACATTGTTAATACTTCAAAATTGAACCACACTTATTACAACATATGACAAAACCACAAAGGACCGTATAGGTATAGTGTCTTTAGAAACTGGGAAACATAAACAACTGGTTCATAAATCTTCTACAGTGTCTCCCATTTATTTCATCATATCTAGGGTCCCTTTTAGCATATTCTACTTAATATCCATCTTCCTGGCCTGGGGAAAAGAAAACATAAAAGGGTGAGCTCAAATGCTCAGCAAGGGCAAATAAAGGAAATAAAAATCATATCATATCTTTTTGAAAATTAAAACCTGCAAAAGAGATCATAATATCTTAACATGGAATAAATCATAGAAGTGAAAATGAGATCCCCATAATCATAACATAAAACTTGAATCTTTGTGGCATGCACACATAATCATGGAAAATCATTTCGTGTTAGTCATGACTCATTGCCAAGACTATCTTAGTGGACAAAGTCCCTTTCTGAACCGAGTTCACTCCTCGTTTCAGTCCTGTATCACTGAACCGAAATAACCTTCCGTTCCAGCCATGTCTATCTCATGAGATATAAAATCATTACCCAATGCATTGGAGGGAGATATAGGTCCCACCCATCTTATAATGAATCCTTTCTTATGTGTGCCACATAATCATAAAACATACATCATCGCATAACACATATAACAAAAATGGGATTCTTGAAACATCATGACATCATAAATCAATTCATATATGATAAAGGAATTCATAAACATAATTCCATCACAACATAGTCAAACCAATGTAAAAATATGGATAGAAACAGAACCCTTTATTATCTTAGATGGAAAATAATTTTGATAAAACACTTGAATTGAATTCTTGAGGAAAATATCCTTTCTTCTTCAAAAACATTTTTCCTTTCATAACATGTCATACAACTTTAAAATAAAAGAAGTTGATTAAAAATAAACTTGAAAACTTGTAATGGAAGCTTCTTTGAAGTAATGTTTTAAAAATCCATTCATGACGTATAAGTTAAAAAAAACATTCTTCGTACTTTTGTCGGAAAAGTCAAAAAGTACCTCGTACGGAAAAACGACAAAAGATTCCTTTCATATTCTTTACTAAAAACTCACCTAAGGGTAAAATTGGATTTAAACTATTTCAAGTGGATGGAAACAATATTACATATTTAGGGAACATGGATGTGGATGATAAAATACACCCCAGTAAATACTTACGAATAAACAATCTCGGATAAAAATGAGATTGTGATATTTCCCTTACCTTAGGTCCGATTTGCTTTGTTCGTGTCCGAAGCTCCTGTATAATGGTTTAAATAATGTTATTGACTTATTCCAGAATCATACATATTGATATGAGATCATATATGGTCATATTATTAGCTTCTTGTTAGTAATATTTCATTGTTACTTGTTACTCGGGTCTTTATAACTTTTTGTTCTTATGCGTGTTTTGTCGAATAAATTCTTATTCTTATCTTTAGGTTATAGATAATTCATTTCCAGAATGGTATTAGTGTAGTATATACCATATTCATTCATTCAATTCATTTATATAATCATTATGAAATGAAGATCATGTAGAACGAGTCGCATCACATCGTGGAGACGGTATTCCGTACGTACGCACGAGTGATGATATCGTTCCTATGATCGTGGAATTGTATTGGAGTATATATATATATTATTTCAGTATCAATATTACTTAATAATAATCATATATAGTTACTGATCACACCATTATACCCATCCTTGTAAGGTGATGGTGGAAAATAGATTACACCACGGCGTGGAGACGGTATTCCGTACGTACGCACGCGCGGTGATTTCATTTTTCCGTAGGATGGATAGAAGGTGAATTAGGGTTGTTTCATATTTATAATAACATATCAGTATGTAAGTAATACTGATGTTATTACTTTATCATGAAACAACTAAAGAAGAAGAAGTTGAAGAAGAAAGAAATTGAAAAGATCGGTAATGGATATTACCTCTTCTTTGGAACGCCTTTTTGAATCCTCCACTTAAGGAACTAAGATTGGTCTTTGGAGAAGACCAGGACCTCTAGGATTATTCTAGGGAAGTGGAGAAGGGAAAATGGCAGGGGTTGGCCGAGCTTGAGTGCTCAAATTGGTGTGAGGAGGAGGGGGAGGAGGTGCCCTTTTATAAGGGAGGAGAGGGGCACCTTAGGAATATCTCAAAATATTATTTTATATTAAAGTCAAAATCGGTTTATAATGGTTCCAAAGGGTCTTATTTCGAAGCTAAAGTGGGTATGGGTCGAAATCCTATCAACCAATAGGATTTAGACAAGTTTAGGGTATTATTTTAACCTTATCAATTAGATTTAACTCTAAGTTAATTAATTTAACTTTTACCGTGTCTTTTTGTTTTCTTTCACTATATGGTTAATACACTTACTATAACATGCCAAACGAACCCCAAATTGTTTATTATTAATATATATATCCTTATCTAAGTCATTTGGCCGAACCTTAGATTTTTAGGAATAAAACAACAATTAATAATATAATATTTGATTTAAAAACTATTTTGTGTCAATTTTGACACTATTTGATATATGATTTTTGTGAAAGTTATAAAAGAATTATATGTTCGAACCAAGTTGATTAAATCAATACTAATATATCATAGTAACCTAGAAAATTAGTGGAATTCATAAAAAGTCTCAAATTACATTTATTTTGGTATTTATATTATCAATTTTGTAAATATTTCATTAATAAGATAATTACTGCATCATCTTTGTGTCATAAATAAATTAAATTATTTGATGTCTAAAAATTACAAATAAAATACCATCATGTAGTAAATCGTTTTAGCTTTCTAATGAATATTTACAATCGAATTTATCTTATGTATAACCCTATATTAAAAATGATTTACTTTTTTAACCCTTCTTTAAATAAATTAATAATAAATGTCCTAATCTAATCCAAGTGGGCCTAAATGGTCATATTTTATTCCTAAGTTTGTTTTTGGTCGAATTACACTTGTCCAATAGAATTAGGACATGTGTTAGGGTAATATTAATATCATATTTACCCTTAGTTACCCTATTTACTATTAACCGCGGTAAAAATAGTAAAAAGTTACTATTCACCAAAAAATTATTTTCATCTCATTGAACCACATTTTAGTCCTTGATATTAACCGTGTCTCTCGGATTTTTGAAATTCCATTCACAGAAGCGGTAAAATTAAGTTTTATGCAAAATTCAGTTTTTAACCTACCACTTAGTGGTTTCACTATTCATCAAAAATTGAAAGTTTTCAGAAAAATACCAAAATTTCACCCTAGGATAATTTCGATATTCTGAGTCCAAAAATGAAGTCCATTTTGAAAAATAAAATTTATAAAATTTCAAAAAGTGGTTATTACTATTCATAACGGTTAGTTTTAATAGCATATTGTTGTTTAGTGAAACTCGGTATTGCGTACGACGCAAGCTATCGAGGAAGGTCGCGATTGCGTGTAAAGCAAGCCAAGCAAGTGTTGTGTAGAAAAAGATTCCTTTGATGATTTATATAACATAAAAGTCTCGGGTGTTACAGTAATGATGCCTTTAATTTGGAATATCAAAAATCTCTTGCAAAGAGATATTCATATAAAAAACTTCCCACCTTATTCTAACACTATACCTTAACAATAATTTTTAACTTAACTTTTATAATAACATTGTGTATCCCTTATGTATTACAATATAGAACTAAGATTATCTTCTATTTCATTAGCTATATAAGTTCCTAATAAACTTATTTCTCCGACTTCATCCCAACACATTAGAGTTTTATATAAATATCCATTAAAAATTAAATAATGATCCATTTGAATTCTCATGTGAAAGATACATTTATAGAAAAATAAACTAGAGTACGGGATTTACCAAAAACACTATTGAAATAAATAAAACAATATATTATCAAATCCACTAGGGTTTCAATGGTTATATTTGAATAACTGTGTATATGGGGATGATAAGGTGTGGTGAAACACAACTCTATATTAAGAGAATGTTGAAGACTTCACCAGAGTTTCAAGGTAACCCTCAAGTCCTAATCTGATTCAATATAATGGGATACTCCCTAAAACCTAACCACTTCATTAATTAATAATATAGAAATATGATCAAGATATAACTCTAAACTATTGGAAATTAAGTGTACTACCATTGTATACTAATAAAATTTAACCAAAATAATATTAAGGACTTTATTTGTTTTATGGGATCTAAAGAAAAAAATCCATGGTGATGTTTTCTCATTCCCCTTTTTTGAAGGGTGATGTTTGTAACAATTTATTAGACTTCTAACACCCATACCTAACTTGTTGAAATTCTAAACACCAATATATAAACATTACAATATCTTTATTCATGTTATCCAAATATAAATACTTTTTAAAATTTCAATGCATCATTTTACTTATATGATGAATATATAATGATGAAATATTAACCTAATTGGATATAAACTTCTTAAAATCCATTATAGATGGAACACATATATGATTTATAAATCTTATCATTCAATCTCAATAATGGTTGAACTGCATGGAATTTTAATCTTTCATTATAGCTCTACACTTTCTAGTTGTGTCTCTTTAATGTTCATATGGATAGATGGTTGGATACACATTTGAAAAAGATAAGATTTCTCCCATTCCCATAATATTTCTATATCCATTCTTCCAAAATCCATAAATATTGGATCTTTTATGATCCTCATCATTTATAAGCTAGAACAATCATTTTCTCACAGTGTCGAATCCACCTTTTCTCTTTTCCTATGGTGATAATATATTTAGAAATTATAATATTCAATTATTTATAAATATATTCTCTGGAGCATAGTCAATTCCATATATGGGAATATATAATTTACTATTTCATGAAGAGAATATATCACACCTATACTATAAAAGATAATTCCTCTATATCTTTAATGCCAAAATTACTATACCAAATATCAAATCATGAGTTGGGTAAATTTTCTTATTAATATACAATTATCAAGGGGAATAAGCTATAATGATATAATTATTCCAAAGAACACATCCAAATATGATTTTATATAAATCATTATTGATTACAAAACCTTTATTTTCAATAGGGTATTATATACATAGGTGTACTGGATAACTTTCTCTTCAGTTCCTTGAAATTTTCCTCACATTCGTCTATGAAAAATAACTTGTCTCCATTCCAAGATAATGTGGAGAGTGGATTGGTTAAACTTGATAAATAACACACAAACCATTTATAAAATCTACAAAAAACAAAAAAAAATCAATACCAGTCATATTTGATGTTTTGGGTCAATCATTAATAACATCAGTCTCTAATGGATTAACAAATATAACCTATCCTGGTAATATTTGACACAAAAAATGAAACCTTTTATAGACAAAATTAAATCATGTTTTATTTTTAATTAAATTTTAATTCTTTCGGGTCTTCATCGTAACTATCAAGTTATCTTCATTTTCTACCTTTATCTTTGAATATATATGAATATTAACTATATAGAATAATTAAACTAATTATAAAAATATCTAAAGTCTATATTCAATAAATTTATTATAACATAAGGGGAACCTTAAGTACAATTCTCATCACTATATATTGAAAGTGTTCATAAAATGTAAAAAATAATTTCTTAGGAATATCCTCCTTATTGACTGTTAATTGATGATATCTTGGATGGTGATTAATCATATGAAATTATTTATCACTTAAAATTTCATCAAAATGTCATAAATATTGGGAAGAGGATGAATTTTCTTGATTGTGGTCTTTTTTAGTTCTACCAAATTTATACAGTAACATTATCCATCATTCTTCTTAACAAAAACAACATGTTCACCCCATGTTAACACACTTGGATGAATAAATCATACATAAATATTATCTTGGACTTTCTTATTCAACTCATGCAACTCAATCCAAGATATTTTTTTTGGGAGTATTTGAAATATTAATGTCCCCATATATGAGTTCTTTGGGGAACACAACTTCACAATTTGGATGAAGACTGGACAGTCTATGAAAAAAAAATCTAGCGCAAAATGAATATCTTTTTTGATGAGATTTTCCCCAACCAAATTAGGTAAACAAACGTTTTTAATAGAAATTAGGACATATAAAATGGATATGATTTCAATATTGAGTTCATATTTGTCATCACAATGGTATAGAATCAATGTTTGGTTTCTAATATCAAACATTATTTATTTTCCCCATCAATTAGTGTGGGATTTAGGTGGATAAATCCATTACATTCCAAATATAACATCAAATTTAACTAGATGAAGAATAGAAATATATTTTTATAAACAATTCCTAGAAATGTAAATTGAATATTAATTATTTTCTTGATATCAGATCATCATATAGTTAGGGGTTTTCACTACTAATGAAACATCTAATTTTGGGGGATTTATTATTATATCCTTCAAAAATTATTTAAATATAGAATATTGGGTAGAACTATAATCATATTAGACATTAATTATTTTAGTTTTGATGATAATGATACCTTTCAACACATTTTCATCATACCACTTATTAAAAATTGTGGTCGCATGGGATTTACTTTTCCTCTTATCTTAAGAGGTTGCTAATATCGATCATAATCATTAAACGTTAGTTTCGATCATTGGTAAAAATATTTCACAACATTATTTAGTCACATTATAACCTATCTTTATAGAATGTAAACAATTACTAGTGCCATTATAATAATTTCATATTTGTTTCCTTACTCACTTTGTGTAAGAATGAAAGATCATCTTCACATATTCCTTGTATTTAGAGTTTCTATTAAATTACATATTTCTTTTCCTATGAAAATCATGATTTTTATGGGTAACTCCAATATCTATTTCCACATTGATAGTGTATAAAATTAAATCTATATATTTATTTAAGTCTGTTATGGAAAACAAACTATATATACTTGGTTCTATTCCATTTAAAAATAATTCAACAATACATTTAGGCCAACTGATAACACCGGAAGCATACATAGTAAGTCTTATAATATTTTCATCATAGATACTAACAGATTAATCATTTTTATATTTTATGAAATGTAATTTTACTCTATTTTTAGAAGAATATTTTGAATGTAATTTCTTAAAAAAAATATCCAGAATTCATTCCACTCCATGGATTCAATTTTTTATCATTGCCACATATTCAGGATAAGTGTCCATCAATGATTCACTTCAACTTCAAAATGATAAACATCTGAGATGAATTTTGAATAATAAAACCAATAAATAATTGGAAATATCTTTTCACTAGTGCATAACCATTACTCAAAATCTGTTGATTTAGTAAATAAACAAAATAAATGTTTGTGGTTCTTTCATAGGGAATCAATAGAATGTTGTTGCTTCATTTTCTCATTTGTAATTTCTACATGATTCATAGCTTTGGAAAGTTATGTAATCATAGAAAAAAATTTCTCATAATATCTCCCAAAATATTTTGTTACATTAGAGAAAATACATTTAATTTTATGTCTTATTCAATATTAACAAGATTCTTTTGGGTTCTAACCAATGACCAAAACAAATTATAAGAGTGATAAATAATAATAATTTCAGAGAAACTACATAATCATGAAAAATTATTCAGATGATATACAAATAATGAAACCATTTTTAAATTATGATTCCTTAGGTTAAACCCATGTCATTCATAGATATCCTATATTCAAATCATTTTTTATGGTTCATACTGAGTTTTTGAAATTCCTAAACATATCTCATGGGTGTGTCATGCCAGGTGTGCATCAATGCATTTTTTATGCACTATGTGTTGATTGAATTAAATCCCAATAAACCATTTTTAGAATAATTTTAACAAAGTGATATTTTATGAGATCGATGAACACTTATAATACATATAAAGTGATTTAATTTCATGTAAAAAACTCAGTTTGTCCTTTACTAATATTCCATGAAATTTCCCTGTACATTGACTTTTCCCTAGAGATAACACTAATGTTTTTTCATCTTATTTTTTAAATGTTATGTAAATCATACTATAATACCATCTATAGAAACGTACACTTTTCATAAATAGATATCACATCTTAATATAATAATATTAATTATAGAACAAAATTATCTCTTTCAAAATCATAAATGTCTAGTATCATTGGAGAATTGGAAATTTATACAACTAGTTTATAAGTAAACTACATCAACTCACATTATGTTCTTTATAACTATTTCCCTTCTTATGCATATAATACATAACACCTATCATCATAACCTAGGGAAGGGAAACATAAAAAGGGTGAGAACTAATGCTTAGTAAGGGTAATAAAATGAGATATTAATTATCACATATGCATGGCATGAGAATTGGATTACAAGAACACAAGCTTACAATTTTAAAACTATACTATTCATATCAAATATACTAATCAAATGTAATGGATTAAATATTTATATTTCAAAATAAATGAAGAGTAAATGAATAAAATAACATGAGACATGATATTAGAACATTTTAAAAGATATAGATGGGTCACATACATATAAGAATAAAAAATATTATGTCATGGTTACCCACAAAGACATTTAATACATTTTAGGAATTTCATAACCACCAATGTACTGACTTTTGGATTGGGTTAAACTCCCATGTACCGTATTTTAGGCTTTTTATAACCTCATGTGTACCCTATTTTGGGCTTGGGAAAATATCCCTTTTAACATATCTATCAAATGGATTCGAATAACCTCCTATGTACTGTTGATATAATAAATTATTAATGTTACCTAATTAATTATAGAGATATGTAATTAAAGGTCCAATGATCACAGTATAAATAAAATACGAATATTTTATAAAATACTATAATGTAATCATCCTATAGTAACTCTTTAAAACTAAATGGGACACAAAAAAATATTTTCATCATTATCAAAACATCCAGATAAAGAATTGGGATGGTATAATTGGATCACATATCTAGTAAATTATCATTATTATTGAGGGTTGTTATCATTAAGGAATAGAAATAGCATTACAACATCATTACAAATTTTTTATAAAAATACCATATCCGCATCCAAAATCACTTTTTAAAAAATTTCCACATATTATGTAAAAAAATTTCAATGAAAATAAAATTGAATAATTATAAATAAATCTTTAAATCATTTATTTGTCATGATTATGTGAAATTTCATTCATGTATACAAATTAAAACAAATTATCCTTTCTTATTTTCATTAAAACCAAAAAACTACATCATTTGGAAATTGATCAGAAGAATACATTAAAGTAATTTTGATAAAAAACCATAAAAACATCATTAATAACTAAATGTATAAATTTTTTAAAAAAAAAACTTTTTTAAAAAACATGGACATGGAAGAGGACATATTTTCTACCAAAGAGAAAAATAATGTCTGTTTTTCGTAAAAAAATATAATCTTCTCTTAATGAGATTAAAATAAATAGAATATATTTATTTTCGACAAATAACTAAGGATAATAAAATTCATTATTTTCATGATATATATATCATTATATTTTATCATTAGATATATATTTATAAATAATCCCTATAAATGAAGTGATTTAATCATAAAAGTCTAACAACATTAGTAACTTTTAAATAGTAAACCCCATTAAAAATTTGAACATAGATTGATATTTTTGTCCTATAATTTGATGAGAATAATCATAAAATATTTTCATTCATATTAATACACAACGCAAAATAACCAACTAGTGATTGTGTTATGTGTCTCATAAAAATAAAAGTTGTATAAAAATATCATACCCCTGGTCTAGAATTCCATTATACATGTTTGAACCTCATGTATAATAAATATTGTATTATTTTACAAATATTGTAAAATTATAATAATATATTTCATAACATATATTAGTTACTTATATCCTTTTTAATCCTTTTATTGGAAATCCATTATTAAAATCATTGTTCTAGGTGAAAACTGTTTTATTTTTCATGAATATTTTTTTTGGATTGTTTTTGCTAATATACATTGATTTTTTAAGGATATTTATAAAGCTAATAATTATAGAAATATAATATATATTAATTATATATATTTATATTCATCCATAAAATTTCGAGATAGATAAATGAATTTCAGTAATCATTGAGACGGTAGGCCATAAGTACACATCAAAAACGAGTCCAATTATTCAAAACATGGAACAAAAGAAAGGTAAATATTAATTCACATTATTGTAATAATATTTAAATAATATATATAATATATATTAATTATATATTAATTTATTACTTTCTAGGTCATAATCATATGAATATTACTTCACATTTCTTCATGGAAGAAGTAGTTTATAAGTACGCATAAGAAACATTATAAAATTTCAACAGATTGGATGTTAAGAATATTAATGTGATATTATTATTATTGAAGTATAATTTTGTTATTAAAATCATATATATATAATTTATATACATCATTATACACATCTATGAGAGGGAGTTATGGAAAAAAATTTACATTGCTTTTAGAGGTGGCGGTACGTCGTACATACGATCTATAATTTCATTTCAAATTTGATGGAGTTGGAGGTGGGTACAGGTTATGGAACTAAATTATAAAATATTCATTCATGAATTATATTTTTTTATTTATTAATTATATTTATATAATTTTTTAAGGACTTGTATGAATAAATATTATGAATATTAATGGTTAAGAACTTCAACTCTTATTAGGATAACATATTTAGGTTTTTAACTAAAGCCATCTTAGAATGGTTTTATGATCAAGAAATAGACTATAGGTCTTGTTTTGTGATTTATAGAAGTTCTTTTTGATATTGGATGAATGAAATGTATTTTTGAGCATTATGTGGAAGTGATAGTATACGGGTTCACTTGTATAATTGATGTGAGCGGAACACTTGTAACATTTCACATTTTTACAATAATTCATTCTCACTTTATTAAAAAACAAATCACTAAACTAGCTAGTTATAAAACCAGATATGATATAATATAAAAATACATGTAGAAAATTTGAATTATACATATTTTCAAGTCATTCTAAGGAATATATTTTTAGATTGACCCCCTTTTCACTCGTTTTAACTTAAATGAGATAATTAATTTTAACACATTTTATTATCAGATATGAAAAATGATTAAGATATTATTTTTAAATAATATTATATGTTTTTATTATAATTATTGAATAAAATATAGAAAATTAAATTCATAGTAGTTGAAGATTTTATTTTAAAATTAAACCCACCTACGTTATGAAAAATTTGTTTTCCGAAGAAAATGTTTTCATAAGTATAAAAAATTGATACAATTAAAATTTAAATAGATTAAAATGATATAAATTCGATTAAAAATAATAAATTTTACCTATTTATATTTTTAAATCATTTAAATAATATATAGGTTTTCTTAAATTTTTTTAATGAAATGTTGGGTTTTAAAAAAATTAATATTTTTTCACTATTTGTCAAAAAAATTATAATTTCAAAAAATTATCAAAAAGTCACTCTAAGATAATTAGGAAATTTTTATTTTAAAAAAAATCAATTTCATAAAAAATCCTAAAAGGGTAAAATATTAATTTTAAAATATGATCGTAAAACATGATAGAAATAATTTTCAAAAAATATTTCTTTTTATGAATAATATTAGATTTATTCTTATCCCATGACTAGAAAAAATATTATATAGATGATAAAATCATTTATTGAATATATAATGTTCAAATATCATTAAAATCTTTCACAAATAGTGATTAATTTAACTTATTAACATAATAAATTCGTTCATAATTTTCTATTTCATAAAATATTTTTTTAGGTTCATATTATTTTTATTTTCATGGATAACAAATCAATTTTTTTTAAATGATAAAAAAATTAATATTCATAATCTATTTATTATTATTAATTCCCTCCAAATTAAAATCATGTTTATAAATATCACATTAATTTGTAATATTTTAGAAGTATACTATGGTTTCTTCAACTTGGTGTTGTTTCTAATGAATGATATCAAATAAATTAAATTGTTTTGAAGAAAATTAATTAAAAAAATATAATGGTCTCACAGATATACCTAATGAAAGGGGTGTACTATAAATCCAAGTAAGGGTCTAAATTTTTTTGTTAAATATAATAGCTAAGATAAGTGGAATAACACGATATCATGAAGAGTATGATCACATAAGTTCAAAATAATGATTGGAATAAACATTATGGAATTTTATAAATGTTGAAACAATAAAAAATATGAAATCATAAGTATATGTAATGGAATCCCACCATGACAAAAGAATATAATGTTCTTGGCTAACCACTTATGCACAATAACTGTTATATTGGTAGATGAATATGTTATCCAATGCCTTAGAGTTAAAACATGGAATACACTTTCTATTCATAACATTTAAATGCATTTTTTTCTATGTAAATCAAATATATGGCATAATAATAAGAAAATTACAATATAAGATAATCAGTTACATAATCCTCTCTTAGAGAATAATCCAATGGCATCTCATAAAGAATACAATGAAATAAGGTATTATGAATTTCTGTATATTCCAAAATGATTATAGAATATGACATCTAAGAAATTAAGTTCAATTGAATTGAATACATGAAAATGGGTTAAAAATTAGGTTTTGATGTGAACTACTAAATCATTCTTTCATGAAAAAGATAATAAATCATTAGTTTGGTAAGGTTCATTATAATTTTAAAAAAACTGATCCATTTTGTTTAAAAAAATAAATGGTTGTTTTACTAAAACCTCTAAATATTAAAAATCATTTTATGTATCATTTAAATATACAAAATTTACATGTAATTTTTGTTAATTATTTGGGATTTTCATAAGTCTGTGAAAATTGACGGTGTGTGATTCTGAGACTTGGTGTGCCCAGAATGAATATCTGAACTTTTTTTCAGGTATGTTAAATAAACTTACGGGGGACATTTTATATATTTTGAACAAGTGATCAAATTAAAAATGTGAGGGCACCTTGGAATTTGGAATGCTGGGATTCACCTAAAAAATTTTTAATCAGCTGGAAAGGGTGGATATGGAAAGATAATTTTTGGACTTTTCGAGAAGAAAATGAAATTATTTAAAAACTTATTTTATTGTTTTCTCTCAGATGCATGGAATACGGAGATGATGCATGGAGATGATGATGTAGTGACAAGAATATTAAAAAAACACATGGATGACCCTTCTTTGACAACGTAATATAGAATTAAATGGTGCAAAACAATGATGTTGTTTCATAAATGAAATAGCATAATGACGGGACTACACTTCATTATGGAAACATTGCATCATTGTTCAATAAATAGTTCTCCATGTCGGGATGAATAAGTGGAAGGATTTGGAGGATTCTCATGGGAATCCTTGATGCACTTCCCCCCTAGTGAAGAATGACGAACGTCGTAGAATTCTTTTCGGAGGATGGAACCAGGAAGCATCGGCAACGCCGTAAACCCTTGAGGACGAACATGCGACAATGAACATCATAAAAGGTAAGGGGTTTGTGTTCTTTTATGTTTCCTCTTTTCCCGTTCTTGAAAAATGTAATGAATTCGGTCCAACTGACTAACAGGTTGATCGGTGTCTCGTCTAATAATGTTAGTGGTTGTTGCGTGATCTTAAACTCAGGGATTAATCATCCTTTAATTGTTATTAATTTCTCCTCATGTTTAAAATTTTAACATTGAGGGCCTAGACTGTATCCAACAAGCCCCAAACCCTCTGTTAAAATTTCCCTAGTGCATTCTTCATAGCAGAATAGCGAATGTGACGACAAGATGATAGAGGGCCACAAAATGACGGCGGCATTCTGATCACCCCCAGAACCAACCGCTGGCATGCCATGCTAGTGGCGGTGGGCAGTAGCTGGATGAGAACCATGGAAACTGACAGTGGGGGGTTGAAGGTGGCATGCCATCATGCACCGCGGTGGCTAGAAGCGGCCTGCCCGAGTAGGCCACACAAGAGATGTGCGGCTGTAGAAGCCACGGCCAACAGTACATGACAGAATGGGATAGCATAGAACCTGCACTAGTACATGTTTCACTATAGGAAATGGCCTTGCATCTATGGGACTAGTTGCGAGGAGTGGCTTTCCTTAATGGGGGCCAGCACGAATGCAGGTCGGGCCAGAGCCACGACCTAGTGGGCCTGTACATGTGGGATGAACCCCACCCAGTGGGCCGGGCCAACAGCGGCCGAAGCCCGTGAACCAGTCGAGCTACCCCTGATCGGCCAGACCTGGTGAACCGGGCCGATCCTTAACGGGATAGACCCATGCAGTGTGTGGTAGATCTTGGGACCAATTGCGTCGGACCGGCCTCACCGAGTCAGACCGGGCCCAGACCAAACCGGCCCCCAAATAAAGAAACGCTCTTAACAGACTAACTGAGTGTCCATTTGACATGTTATCAATGGTGTCGAAACTCTTTTGGGATGAGATTCCATTGGAATATTCCAACGGCCCCGACCAAGCCGGGCCGGACTAAGGTGTGATCACCCCCTGTTTCATAGAAAACGGTGTAACAATCAAACATGGTGTCCGATCAATGTGTCGTATATGGAAAAAGGACTCTTGTGACAAGGCGGCCAATTAGATATTTTCTAAGTGAGTTATGATGGGGTTTGACATGTGAGCTGGGTTGGATCAAACGTGAATCCAACTAGAACCTATTTAAAAAAGTTCCCAAATCTCACAGACCGGGCGTCTGATCGACGCATTGTCTGTCAATTTGGGACCCATTAGACAAGGAGGCCCATTTGGTATGCTTTTTTCATGACATTTTACTAATTGAAAAGGACTTATTTCTTGAGGATCAGAGTCTTCCGGAGATCAGGTGTGTTCCAGGCAGGATTCCAGTGGCTGGCTATGACATGAGAATAAAGAGTGACCAATGCGGGTTGGAATTAGAAGCTCTAGAGTGGGATGATCTAGCTTTATGCCTAATGATCCCTAACTCTACATCAGCAACCAAGACAGTTTAGCACCATTGGAAAACACGGGTCAACACCATAGACCAAGATGGGTCAGTCCCAGCGACCAATATGGGTCAGCATCTAGCGACCAATACGGGTCAGCACTAGCGACCAATACGGGTCAAAATCTAGTGGAAAATACAGGTCAACATACAATGACCTAGATAGATCAGTAGTAGAGTTACTATGGATAGGATGATTTGGATTTATGAAAACTCATCCATATCCCAGTAACCTTGATGTTATACCATTACAGTGAGATGTCTCTTTTGCTTTGTGCTTCATGATATAGTTCATGGTTGTAATATTACCTTTGTGGTATTTCTTGTGATTTTTTCCATTGTGGATTACTAAGAGACCTTCAAGGGGTATTAGGGTCCCTAATATGTATTTTATACTAACCCCTACACAGGAACTGCTCGTATATGTGTTTCTCGTACAGACTACTGATGCTTTGATTCAAACATTAGAGGTTCAGGTCTTGGTGGAGCTTATTGTGATGGGAGCAGTCGAGATCCTCTTCTTTGACTTCAGACATATAGCTACTACCCTCCAAGTAGATCTCCATGGAAGATGCGATAGCATTTTTCTTTCTTTTTAGATTCTAGGGCTTGTATTCCAGTGCACTATTTTCTGTTTATAGTTATACTTGTGGTTGTACATTACTCTCACGGGTATATCTTACTTTTTTTTAGTTTACTTCAGTTTCCATTTTTGAGTGTGTATATATCTCTAAGGTAATGCCTACCTAGTTCGGATAAATCCTTTTGGTGTTAATCACAAACCACTTTCCTATGGTAGGTGTGATTGGGGTAGCCACATTTGGGCCCTTTGGGATAGGTCATTACAAAGTGGTATCAAAGGGAGGTTGGTTCTACCAGAAAAACTAAGAATCTACATTTAATAAAAAAATTGAGTAAACTGTCTTGAGATCAGTTTTTAGTATTAGGAGTCCAGTGTTGATGCGGCGACCGATTAATCTATACACCAGGACCCTGAATTCTGCTTTTCGACTCGGTACATAATAAAACTTGTTGCATGTGTTTTGAAATGTTTTCGTAATCTTTCTTCAGTCAGCTCACTGGTTATAACTTTATGACCATGGTGCATCTGTTTCTTACAAGATGCCTCCATTAAGACAACCAACTAGGATTCCTATGAGATATTGTGACAGTGGTCCAAAAAGAGATGAGGAATTGGTACATGGACCACTCATGGGGATGGAACTTTCAGGTGGTTGACTAGCATCACAACCACCTATTGAGTAGTAGATTCTATCAGTGAATCATGAATGTCAGAGGAGAGCATTGAATGTGTTCTAGAGACATAAGCTTCTGAGGTTTTGAGGAGAGATGGACCCCGGGAAATAGGGGACTGTTTTTAGGTAGTATTGTGGGTCTTTCACTGTGTAGAGACACCAGCCGAGTAGAAGGCGTTCTCGGCCACTACCGTTTTTAAGGGATCAACAAAACGATGGTAGAGATCGACACTCTAGGTGCATGAGAAGAACACCCTCACATAGCTAGACTTTGAGAACCTTTTTGGGGCAGAGTTCCTACCATCAAAACTATGCACTGTGATTTTTCTGGAGCTACTACATCTACATTGGGGAAGCTAGACTATGGCTCAGTATTCGGTGAGATTTGATGAACTCTCTTGATACTCCACTGACATGGTATGGTACCCTTACATTAGGGCTCAGACCTTTGAGAAGGGGCTCCGAAGAGAGATCATTGCTTCGACAATTTATCTCAACATCCCGATGTAGGATAGGGGGATATAGCAAGCTTTATTGATGGATATATTTCTTACTGAGCAGGCATAGACTGTGAGAGCCCCTACTGGACCACAGGAAGCTGAGTCATATGTAGTTGGAAGTAGATAAATGACACATAATCCAAAGAGGGTAGGCCATCCCAAGGGTGAACCAGGGATGCATGGTCAAAGGTGCAAGGGTTGAGAGGTCGTGGGAACCACAAGCGAGGCATGATTTTTTCCCTATGGGAGATAGGGTCACAGAGCTCATGATTGTCTGACTCCCTGTGTGGATGATCATAAGATGGTGGAGGGGCTACCGAGGAAATAGAAATGGAAAGAAAATGAGCATCATCTAGGTGACAGATGAGGTCAAGGAGCATAACGCGTAGTAGGAGGTGGTCAGAGTCACCAGGCACTACCACCACCACCCCCAGACGGTCTACCACGAGCTCAAGGTTCGGTTATGTGGTGAGAGGCCCATAAATAGGAAGTATTAGATCATGATCCAAACATCCCTGAGATGATACGCGGTGCGATTTGTGTATTATCTACTTTAAAAGTAGTGCTTATCGACACAAGTTCTAGCCATTCATTCCTTGTCGTGGACTTCGTCATGGACTCTCTGATTCCGACTAATCATTTAGATTGACATTTGTGTTTGGATACTTTTATGTGGGGAGATTCAGCGGTAACATACTAGTTCCAATATTGTGATCTTACTCTCAGAGGAAAGAGAATCAAATGGGATCTTCTAGTAGCATCATTTAAACCCTATGATGTTATTATAGGCATGGACTAGCTATCAATAGTTCTCACATAGATTGGTTTCTTGATACATATAGTGTGACGTACATGCAGAGATGGAGTCCATTTATCCTTTGCGGTAGAGAAGGAAAAAATGGAAACACGATATGGACTTGCACTTAAGAGGCTGCATCTAATTAAAAATTAGCAAGCTTGCATGACCTTCAACATAGGGGATGAGGAAAGTCCATAGTTTCCAGTGGTGGTGGATGACTTTGAGGATGTCTTTCACAAAGATGTCCCATGACTACCTCCTCGAAGACAGGTCGACTTCTGTATTTAATTGTACCTAGGAACATCACAGATACTTTCACTGGCATATCTGATGGCCCATGTAGAGCTTCGGGGGATGAGGGTATAGTTGGAGGACTTATAGAGGAAGGGATTCGTAAGGCCAAGTATTTCTCCATAGGCATCCCCGATGTTGTTTTCCATGAAGTCGGATGGAAGTTTCGGTCTATGCATGGACTTATGCTGCCTAAACTAGGTGATTTGGAAAAACAATTATCCTCTACCAAGGATTGGTAATATGTTTTATCAGTTGAAAAGAGTGAAGTGGTTCTCGAATATAGACCTCAGATTAGGATATCATCGGCTCAAGGTACAGGATGAGGATGTACTGAAGATAGCCTTCAGATGTTGGTATGCCCATTACATGTTCTTGAAGATGCCTTTCGTCATGATCAATACTCAAAACGTTTTCCTGGGCCCATGAATAGGATCTTTCAGGCGTACCTCAAACACTTTGTGGTGGTCTTCATCGACAATATATCGGTGAACTTAGTGTACAAGGAAGAGAATGTTGTAGAAGTGAGGATAGTTTTGGAAACAGTCCAGGAGAACTAATTATATGGGAAACACTCGAAGTGTGAGTTCAGGATACGGAAGGTCCACTTCACAAGACACGTCATCTCAGTGGGTGGAGTTGCAGTGGATCCAGTGAAGATTGAGGCATTACATTCTTGGGATCCACCCAAGACTATTATTGAGATTCTAATATTCATTGGAATTTCAAGATACTATTAGTGGTTTGAACCGGATTTCTACAGAGTAGCATCACCTATGACTTCCCTGAAGAAGAAGGGGAAACCCTTCCTATGCTCAGAGACATGCCAGCAGATCTTTCACTAGTTGAGGTAGATATTTACAAGAGCTCCCATCCTTTGGTTACTAGATGAGGTCATTGACAACATGGTTTACTGTGATGCATCAGGTACCATACTCGGTTGCATCCTGATGCTTGATTGTGTAGTGATTGCTTGTGGATCACGAGAACTGGGGCCTCATGAGTAGAATTATGTGACTCCCAACATGGAGTTGACAGCATTAGTCTTCACAATGAATATGTGGCGACACTACATGATGGGTGAGTGGTTCATTGTTCACTCAGACCATAATAGTCTCAGATATATCTTCACAGAGAAATATCTGAATCGTTTATAGATGCATTTTCTACAGTTCATCCTAGATAATGACATTAGGATAGACTATACTTCTGAGAAGGAGAGTATAGTGGTAGATAAACTTAGTCGAAGATCAAGATCACAGATACTGAACAAGGATTCATATACGTTATCCACACTTCAAATATCGTACGTTGATAGAGGTGTGACACTCTACCTCTAATCGATCGTATTTTCCCACACCACTCCTTTAACGAGACATTAAGCAACAACTCAGAGATAAAAACTATGAGACTACATGTACTCAGATATCTTTTATCCATGCACCGGATGGATATTTTGAAGGTGGGGAGCACACTATCCTTTTTGGAAAATGTTCGGTTGTACCAGTGGCCCTATAAGAGAAGGTAATGAGGGAGTTCCATACATCCCCCTAGGCAGTACAGCTGGTCATGATGTAAGATGCATAAGGACCTCTGGTGTCATTACTTGTAGCAATGGCTGAAAAAATATGTGGAAGAGTTTGTTTCTAGATGCCTCACTTACCAGCAAGTGAGGATCGAGCACCAGGTACCAGCAGGCTTGACACAACCCCTAGAGATACGAAATTGGAAGTGGGAAGGGATACTGATAGACATCATAATGGGATTACCAGGTACGTCTATAGGGCTTGATACCATCCAGGTGATCCTTGATTGACTTACCATGTCTGGCCACTTCTATTCTATTCAAGAGAAGGGTTCGGTAGATAGCTTGGGATGTCTCTTTATTCAGAATATTGTGCGACTTCACATGGTTCCTTTGAAGATAGCCCCATAACATGACGTACGCTTCACATCCCGCTTGTGGAAAGGATTACAAGTGGCTTTCGGGACTCAACAAAACTTGAGAAAATATTTTTCACCCACAGACCGATGGTCAAACTGAGCGGACTATCTTGACCCTGGAGGACATTCATTGTGCATGTGTCCTAGATTTTTGTTGCAGTTGGGAGGACCACCTACATTTGGTGGAGTTCACTTATAGCAACATATATCACTCCACCATTGGTATGGCCCATTTTGAGGCGTTTTATAGACAACCATGCAGATTACCCTTGTGTTGGACGGATCCAGGAGTGCAAACACTAATGGGCCTAGAGATGGTAAAGGATACCACTAAAAAGGTGCAAGTCATGCGAGATCGGATGAAGACTGCATAGTGCTGATAGAAGTCCTATGCTGATATGAGACATATACCAATAGAGTTCCCGTAGGGGGACCATGTATTCTTACTAGTATCCCATAAATGGGGACTATAGATATTTGACTGATGCGAAATACTCTCAATGATGTTTATCATACCAATCCTAATACTTCATAGGATTATAGAGGTGGCATATCATTTGAACTACCACCGCAGTTGGAGAGGGAACACGAAATCTTCCACGTACCTCGGTGGAGGGGATACGTGCATGACCCATCTCGCTTCATTTTCCTTGGAAGCCTAAATAGTGTTGACAGAGCAACTTTTGCAGATTACCCGATGAAGATAGAGGATCGACAGGAGCAGATGCTTCATGGGTGGTCAATACCTCTAGTGTTAATTCTATTACAGCAGATGAATTTCTAGAAGAGCACATGGGAGTAAGAGGCTCATATGTGTGCCCTGTAGCCCTCTTTGTTTGTGTAGCCTAGTTTGGATTTTGTGAATGTAAAGCCCCAATGTGGGGAGAATGTAAATACCCAAAAAATTCAATGTAATTTTTCAAAAATTATTTGGGATTTTTACATGACCAAAAAAATTGACAATGCATGATACTGAAGACCGGTACGCCCAGAATGAATTCTTGAACTTTGTTTTGGGTACGTTTAATAAATGCATAAGTCAAATTTTCTATCTTTTGAACCGTTGATCAGATTAAAAATCTGAGAGCACCGTTTAATATGGAATGTCATGATTCACCTAGAAACTAATTAACTTCTGATGGAGAGGGATGAATAGAAAACTAAATTTTTTGAATTTTCAAGAAAAATAATCTAAAAGAATTATTTTATTATTTTTTCTCAATTTCGTGGATGATGGTGATGTTGCAAGGAAACAATGATATGGGGATGGGTAACTTTAATGAAACACATGGATGACTCATATTCCACAATTTACCAGTGAATTTAATAGTGAAAACAACGATGTTGTTTCATAAACAAAATAATGTAACAGCGCGATAACACATCATTTTGGAAATGCTGCAGCATGGTCCTATAAATTGTTCGGCATGTTGAGAAAATTAAAGGAGAATTAATTGGATGATTCTCAGGTGACACTCTGACAGATTTCCACACAAGAAAAAAATGACGAACGATGAAGAACGCCTTTCGAAGGATAGAACCGGGGTGTGTCGTTGACACTGTAAACCCTCAAGGACGGACATGCGACAAAGAACATCATAAAAGGTAGGGGATATGTGAATTTTTTTTCACTCTATTCCAGTTCTTGAAAAATATAATGAATCTGGACCAACCGACTAATGGGTTGATCTGCATCTCGTTTAATCATGCGGGTGGTTGTTGCGGGATCGTACACTCGGGGATTATTCTTCCTTTTGTTATTATTAGTTCCTTTTAATGTTTAACATGCTAATGTGGAGGGATAATATTGAATCAAACAGGGCACAGATCCTCCGATAAACTTGTCCTTGGAGAATTCTTCATGGTGGAACAACAAACATGGAAGTAAAACTATTGAGGGCCACGAAATGACGATGGAATTCGGATGGCCTACAGAAAAAATTGCAGATACTCTATATTAGTAGCAGCCTATGGTGGCCAGAGGAGACATGCGGAAATTGGCCATGGGTAGGGGAATGAGGCATCTTGTGGGTGCTAAAGGTGGCTAGTGGGCCGCGGTAGGTGGGGGAGGCGTAGACCTCGCACCGTACTGTGTCATGCTGGACAAAATGACCTCACATATGTGGGGCCACATGGGAGGAGATGTCTTCCATCAAGTAGATCGGGATGGACACTAGCTGGCCGAATGGGCTAGACCCACCCAGTGTCCCAGACCCATCCATCGGGTTGGGCCAGCGTGGGTGGACCAGCGTGGGTGGGCCTAGCCCCCCCCCCCCCCCCCCCCGCAGCGGGTCAGGCCAACCGCGGACCAAGCCTTCCAACTAGCCAGGCCAACTCTTATGGGCGGGACCCAGTGAAAATAGCCGAACCTTAACATGTTGGACCTCAGCTGGTTCAGGTAGACCTCGGGACCCGTTGCATCGGGCCGGCCAGACCAAGTCAGACCGGGCCAAAACCCAACTGGCCCTCAAATAAAGAAACACCCATAACAGAATAACTGGTTGTCTGTTTGACATGTTGTCAATTGCGTTGGGACACAGTTTGGGAAGTGGTCCCTTTGGCATATTTCAGCAAGCCCGACTGAGCCAAGATGGGTTGAGGTGCGATCAACCCCATTTCACAGGAAAGGCGTGTAACTAACAGACCGAGTGTCTGATCGATGCACCGTCTATGTCATTAGGACACTTGTGAAATGATGGTCCATTGGAGATATTCTAAGTGAGTTTTTATGGGGTTTGATGTGTGACCAGGTATGGATCAGACTTGAATCTAACCGATCCCTATTTACAAAAGTGCCCATATCTCAAAGACTAGACGTCTGATCGACGCACCGGTTGCCCTGTTGGGACCACTAGGATAGGTCGATCCCTTGGGTATGATTTTTTAGAGAATTCTTAATTGTTGAAAAGTTTCAGATGGATTGAGGAGAAGAGTCATATAGAGATTAATAATGCTTCATATGGGAATCCAGTGGCTAGCTATGACATGAGGAAGAAGAGCGACCAATGCAGGTCAGCATTAGAAACTTCAGAGTGGGATGATATAGTTGTACAAATAATCATCTCAACCTATAAATTAGAAACCAAGGAATGTCAGAACCAGTGACTAATATGGGTTAGCTCTAGTGACTAAGATGGCTCAAAAAAGTGACGAATATTGTTCAGCATCTTGGGACCAATATGGGTCAGCACCAATGACCCTTTCGAGTCAGCATCTAGCGACCAATACGGGTCATCAAATAGTGACATAGACGGGTCCACAGTAGAGTTACTACAGATAGGATTATTTGGATTTAAGATTAGTAATACTTATTCTATAAACCCTTATGTTATCCCATTTGAGTGAGCTATCTCTTTTTCTTTGTGCTTCAAGATTTAAATCATTCTTTTGATATTATCTTTGTGGTATTTATTGTGATGTTTTCCTTTGTGGATTACTGAGAGACCTATGGGGTGTCTCAGGGTCCCAATTGTGTATTTTTATACTCACCCCTCCACATGATCCACCCACACGTGTGTGTCTGCAGAAGACTACTGACATTTTGAGGCAAACTTTGAATGTACTATTCTTAGTGGATCTTGGTGCGACAGGATCAGTCAAGATCCTCTTCCTCGATATCATACTTAGAGATACTACCCTATAGGTAGAGCTCCGGGGAAGATGCAACAACTATTTATATTCTTTCCAGTTTTGAGTGCTTGTATTCTGGCCCATTTTTTTCAGTTTATAGTTGTACTTGTGTATGTACTTTACTCAAGTGGTTATACCATAATTTTTTTGGTTGTTTACTTCAGTTTCCTTTTTTGTGTGTTTATATCTCTAAGGAAATGCCTCTTAATTCTGGAAAATCCTTCAGGTGCTAATCTCCATCCTCTAGCCTAAGGAAGGCGGGCTTGGGGTAGTCACATTCGGCCCCATGGGATGGGTTGTGACATATCAGTATATTAAAAGAGACAACAATAATACTTGATATCTATAAAGTGGGTTATAATGAAATATGAAATTAAATGGTAACACTAATATATTTTAATATCCACAATAATGGAAGGTAATGAAAAATGTAATATATGTATAGAACTTATATATAGAGTATGGAAACATTACACTATAATAATATATTTGGAAATTGAAAAGAATAAATTGAACACCTAACTACAAAGTATAATAGTGGTTCGGAAGATCACTTGCTATGAGTCCTTGACTCATTTTGTATGATCACCTAATTTCATAAACTATTGACTTATATTTATTTAGTACCTTATTAATAACCTTTTTCAAATATATTTTATTTTTTACCATTCTTTTATTTTTTATATTAAATAATTTTTTTTGAGGCATTATGTTTATTTTTACTCTCTAGGGTGTTCATTATAGGGTTCCAATGCCTCTTTAGTTTGTGAATCTTTATAAACATTTTTATAAAATTGTAAAAAAACATAATAATTAAAATTAAATGATATAAATTTCCTTGAATAATTTTAAATTCAGAAAAATATGTCAATTTGTTGACATAGGGATGATTCATTAGTTTCAAATGTTATCCTTGCCCAGTTAGTTCAATTTGGTATGATTACTAACCATTATGATCTATATTAGTTTATTTAATTAAATTATTATTCATAAATTCCACCAAAAATTTAATATACTTATTAGTGTAATGTTTTACCAAGATAATTCATATATAATAATATAAGAAAGAAGCGGTGAAAACAAGATATGTCGTATATGGGGGAGTTGACCCAATGAAACATGGGTAATGATTTCATTTTAGAAAAGAAAAAGGGGGATAAATTATAGATATTACCTTAATATGATAACAATTTAGTATTTAAATGATAATAATTTTTTTTTATAAAATCATGTATATAATATGTTTGAGGAGGTAATAAGAGGAAATGAATTTAATAGATTTTTTTTGAGAATGCTACCTCTTCCATTGGATGTTGACTCTTAGGATAACCCTTCAGGATCCATGTAATTGTCATTTTGTTTGACTGAAATGCATTGGACATGTTAAATATTTTTGGGAAGTGTCTTGAATGATTATCTTCAATGGTAAGGAACTTAGAGTGTGAATAGAATATGAGTGGTAAAGGGTGGAATTTAAAAGGGGGTGGGAGGGTGTTTTAGAACAATAAATTCATTAGTTTGTTAGTATTTCTCAAGAATAAAAATAATGATGATTCTTATGAAAATTTATTTACATGTTTTCATTTTGGGAGATATTTTTTTCTTACATCATCCCATATATAATTATTTGGCTTTGTACTTTTAATGTAAATTTAAGTATTTCAGGGTATTTCCCAATCACAAAAAAAAATTGTCTTCAAAAAATATAAAAATTAAAACCTAAGATAATTTTATTATTATTATTCAAATAATGATATCCATATTTCCCCAAATCATTAAAATTTAACTTTTTAATAAAATATTTTTTTATTGAAAAATATGAGTTTTTATGACAAAACCAACTATTCTACATATGGAAAAGTTATGAGGGGTATAATAATATTATATATTCATTTATATAAAAGCATATACTATTTTATAAGGTTAATTGATCAAAATTTATTTTATTTAATACTTTTCTATTTTCTATAAAAATATTTTAGTGAAAATAAAACCTAAATATTTTACTAAAAATTACAATTATGTTTTCATATTGTAAATGATTAATTAATGTTGTTACTACTTTTATTAATTGTATATAGATAGAAATTTCTTATATTATTATTTCCTAAAATACACAACTAATATTTTTATATCCTAAAGGACTGGTTATTATTCTAATATGTACTATTCCAAATAGTGATCATTATATTTTAAAATCTATACAAATAACTCTAATTTACTTCATTCATATATTACTTAAATTTCAATAATGTTTCTATTTTCATCACTCCCAAAAATTAATATTAAAGTACTAACATTGTATTTCATTTTTATAATTTTTTCATGAGTGTGGCAATTCAAGGAGATTAAGATGATCTGAATATTCATATTCTTGTCTTTTTCTATTTGATTTTCCATCGTTGTATTATCCATTTTACTATGTTTAATAATTGAATAATTATAATGTTCTAAATTAATAAAATAATGGCTTATCATGGTGTTTTATACTATACTACGTTACATAATATGTCACACAAAATTATATATATGTGAAACTATATTTTTAAATTCCTAGGTAATTACATTCTACCCCCTTTAGAAATTTCACCCATGATATTTCATTTCATACACTAAAATTGATAAGTCTACTTTTTTCATGACTTATTTTTGTTCCAATGTGACCTCATTATACATATGGATCCTCCACATAACTTTAAATAGCTAAGTAGTATTTCTCGTAGAACTTTCCTTCTTCGATCCATGATCTTCACTAGCTAATCCATGAAAGAAATATTATTCTCTAAAATAACCAACATTGGATTAAGTACATATCATTTATTGGGTTTGTACATCAATAATATACTTATGCAAAACACTTAATTTTCTTAAGAAATATTTGTGGGAGATAGAGTAACTAAGTTGCAGTTCTGATATGGTCATGAATTTGAAATGGCTTGTTTTTTCATGGGCATATATTTCAATTCATCTCAAAAATGATAAATTTATTTCATGGAAATATGATAAATAACACCTTCTCTCTTACTTGAAACTCTAGGTATCATCGATGATTGTCATTATTTATTGGATGATACCTTTTTGTGGACATCATATTCCATTGAATGGTTTTTAACATTCTCTGACATCTCTTCTACAAGATTAGGTCATATCAACCTCCTTTATTCAATTTCATCCCTGTATATGGGAGCCTCACACCTATTCCTATATAAATATTCTTATGGTTTCATTTGAATTTAATAATAGAAACTATGGTTATATGTGAACTCTTCTAAGGGAATTTTTTGTACCCAATGACTATGTAAATCTATTAAACATTGTCCTAGAATATCCTCTAGGATTTGAATTATTATTTGTGAGATTCCATCTCTATGAGGGTTATATGAATTACTAAAACATTTCTATATATCCAAATGTTATTAAATACTTCTCAAAAACATCAAGGTAAACCATGAATCTAGATCTGATACATTAGAGAGTAGTAGTCCTGATATCCTTTGTAATTCTCTTATGTATATCTTTGTGATTTGGTTTAGAGACAAATCCCCCTTGATTAAAATGGATTTAGATAACATTTTATGGTGATTGACTTCAACCCAAATTAAATTATGGCCTATAGTTTTCCCAGGGATTCCTATGAGAAAGTCAATTGTGATATTTTTGCATTTCAGTAGAGGTATGTGTAATGGATACTGTAAACCCTTGGACTACTATAATTTAAACAAAACATTGTTAAATATCTATCATCGAGGTAAAACTCTAAAATATCCGTCTTCATGTTATGACACCATTTGGTTTGCGTCACATATATATATATATATATATATATATATATATCCCTCTCTCTTTCTCTCTTTATGCTCCCTTAATAAATCAAAAAGGTTTAGATATGTGAATCAACTAAATCATCATTCTTCAATTAGAGTATTTGTGGAGAAAATATCTAAGATTAAAACATTATAATTACTTTTTTATCAATTGTATACACTATAATATATTTTCCCTTCCATTTAAGCTCCACATCATATCTGATGTCTACTTATATCTTTATATGGATGATTGATTGATTTGTTATTTGATAAAAGGTAGAATTTAATTCTATTTATTATGATCCATGTTTCCTAATCTATTTTTCAAATAATATTAGATGCATCACAACCCTAATCATGGATAGGGTTTTAGGATACTTTCTATATAGAACATAATCCACATTTTCACCTTATCACTATAGTAATGCATTAAACATTCACAATCTTTGATCAGCTCCAACCACCTTCATAGGAATATGTTGAACTCCAATTTTATAAATATATTCTTAAGGATCTTATGTTTGATATATATTTCACACTAAACTCTATAGATATACTGCCACCAAATATTTCATGTGTAATTTTCTACAAAAAATAAATTATCATGTGTTGTATAATTATCTCCATAGATCTTCAATAATCAAGTTTCATGGGTGATAACTTTATCCACATTCATGAGGAAAAAATAAGAGAACTTCTTTAATTTTTCACTATATATTACAAATCATTCACCATTGGTGGTAGTGTCAATATAGGAGTTGTGATTTTCTTATTATTCTACTCCTTCAACCACTATTAACATTCTTCATCCCAAAAAAACATTCCACTGTTTTGAGTAATCATGGTTATCATGTTTGAAAATCATGTACAAGTTCTCAATAATCACAAATCAGTTACTGCTAATCAAAAGAAACTTATTATCTCTATTGTATATTTTTGTATGGTCCATTGTTAAATTACCTTTATATTTGAATGATCCCTAGTATATCCTCATAAGTGATTAAATACAATGATAATGATACATTTTTTATCCAAAAGTTACACTTTGAAATTTTGGAAAAATTTACTTTATTAAGGTGTTTATCCTATTACAAAACTGATTCTAAATTTTTCCATTTCATTTTGAGTATTTAAAAATATCATCGAGAAATATAATAATAAACTATAAATGGTCATTTTGAAAGACTATATTCATTATGTACATAAATATTGTTGGAGAATTAGTAATTCTGAATGGAATTACTATGAACTCATTGTGTTTTCACCTTGAACAAAAAGAAGTTTTGGGTATATCCCTCTTCCTCACCTTTATTTGATAATTCCCTAACTGAAGGTTCACATTATAGAAGAATTTTTTATTGTGAAGTTGATTTAATAATTAATTAAATATATTGTAGTGGAATCATTTTATCATGATGTTATTGAGTTCATGATGATAAATGTATTTGTACATTGACCCATACTTATTCTTGAAAAAGATTATCATTTCACCCATAGTGAATCACTTGTTTCTATTAAGCATATTTCTATATTATCGTGAAGATCATTATTTTGTTCATCCAATTAAATAGGGGAAATTATAAGGGAATTCATTGATATTACTATAGCACCATGTATGTATTTATTTGTGAACTCCACCTCTTAGTTAAGTAGAATACAAGGAAATTATTTGGGGAATACATCTTCTTGTTTGTTACAATAGCCATGTATTAAAGAGTGGTCCCATTATTTACCTTAGTTATCTGATTTAGATATTATTTCTCATATGGATATAATAACCACTCTTTAAAATTAATTTCAAATAGAGATTCATATTTTCCATTATAATTTTATAAAATTAGAGGTTGAGTTGGGATATGGATGTTGATTTCCATCTCATAACAATTCACAGTTTTTATATATAAGGATTGATAATTTATGGGTAGTATATAATTGAATTCCAATAAAGGGAGTATGATATGGATTTCGGGGAGTTTCAGTCCAAAAAGATTTACATGAAAAGGGTTAAACGCATTGGATGCAATAATTTTCCAATGACTATTTTCAATGATAACACAACCTCTATATTTTTAGGTGGAGTTTGAATAGTTCTACTAAATTTACATGATATAAAATAATTCATAGATTCTAAAAAAATGTTTATTCACTAGTTTTAAATGAATTAATAGTGTACATATAACCATTTCACATTCATGATTCACTAAAAAAGTGGTTATATCATATTCCTATATTTTCAGTCCTGGCCTTAGAGGATGTTTTCGATGGTTAACCTCAATAACCCTTATAATTAAGAAATGATTTTTACTATGTCTATGTTTTTTCACAATTGAATCATTAGACCATATACTAATGAATTATTTGAAGCTTATTTTCATCTATAAATATTTTTTGATTCTTCATATCCCTTCGACATTCATTATCATAACACCATTCCCTTCTACAATTGAATCAACTCATTTCCCCCTTTAGGTAGTCTTTAGTGTACATATTCCCAAACATATGATATTTATGATGTTATATTCTCTTTCAAACATGATTATTATATAATGATCCTATAAGGTTAAAACTTGTTTCCACATCCTATCTTCATTCCCTAGAGACCAATGTTTGGATCCTAACTCTAGATTATAAAAATGGAGTTTTAATATCTTTTTTTCAGTGAACTAAAGGATATAAAATAACTTCTCAATAAAAATTATCCATTATTCCATGATTTGGAGATTAGAAAATACACTAAAATTTGAAACCCTTTTTCAAATAATAGACTTAGTCGAATATTATTTTCTCTTAGGAAATTGACTTTTTTTTATGTTATTGAAAATAATACTCATAAAATTTTCCTATTGTGCTATTTCTACCATGAATTTCTTAACATATACGATAGTCATATCGAGCATTTTGTTAGGGGAATCATCACATTTCTCATAAAATTATTTGTTGAAAATGTTTCTTCTATTTGGAGTAATTTTTGAATACAATGAAACATTTAGGATGGGGTTACATTATTTTATAATAAAATAAAAAATCAAATATAATTAACATAAAAGGAACACATATATACCAATAAATATTAATCTCTAAATTTTCATCTTGGTTAACCATGGAAATTTTCATATAAGGTTATCAAAATATTTAATTAAAATACATAATCAACTAAATCATATCCTCTATGAAATTTAAATATAATTTGATGTAAGGATCGGTTCATATTCCTAATTTTTAGATAAAATTAATACCCAACAAAAATATTTCATGCTTATTACCCCTAGGTGTATTTGTTTCTGAACCACAAAAAAATGTAATATCCAGATATGGGTGTCATGGATTAGATGCCACATAGTCATTTCCTAGTATTCAATATGTATTACTATACATATACATTTACTTGTGTTTTACACAAATTATTTCTAGTCCCAATCCCACAGAATTAACTAGGACATTATTTGATACCAAATATTGAAACCCAAATCATATACACATTTTATTTTATGTTTTTCAACATACAATTTCTTAAGATACAACCCAAGGATCTGATGACCGCTTTCTATGGTTGGTAGAATGAAAATATAAAAACATAAAAATAACTATATATATTATTTTAATCTCCAAAATGAGATCTTAAATTTCAATGATCTTATAACAGTACACCAAATAACCTCAAGATATATTAATATAAAGGGGTATGTAATGAATCCAAGTAAGAGAATAATTATTTTAATGAAATATAATGTATAAGAGAAGAGTCATTGAACGATATCAATAATGAGAAGATCACATAACCCAAAAAGAAAAAATAAAACTAAAATAAGGATGGAAATATATAATGATTCAACAATATAAAACTTGATATAAAAATAAAATGTCATCGCTTGCCACCAAGACAACCTATCATAATGTGCTAGCATAACTAATTTTGTACGATTTATGGTATCTCATAAGATTAAAACATTACCCAATTAATTAGTGGGATATCAGGGTGCAGCCATAATATTAATAAAATGTTCATGAATATGTGTTCCTTATAAATAATTCAAATGCAGGGCATTATAATAAAAAAAATACCCCGAAATGTAAATGGGTTACCCAATATTATAGTAAATAATACTCTATAGAAAGATTGTAAATATTACCATGAAATAAAGGATTAATAATAATTATACATTTATTAATGAATAAGTATTCATAGGTTACAAAAATAATTTTTTAGTCAAGTGATGAAAAATAACATGCTAGAAAGTTATGTTAGAATATGGACATCTTACTCGTGATTTTGTGAAAAGGGTAATGAATTTTAATATAGGGTTAGACATTAATGTTTTTCATAATAAAAATAATAAATTTCAATTATTTTCCATATATTAAATTAGTTTTTTTGAAGGAAAAAATCGAAAAATCAATGGATCGATTGGTTCAAAAAAATAGATAAGAATTAGACTACATCACATTAAAATGGTTTATAATAAAAGAATGAATCAATGTGGGATCTTGAAAAACATTTTTTCCCTAAAATAGTAAGTCAAATTTAAATAAATAAATAAATATATGTATATATATATGTATAATATATAAAAAATTAAATATTTACTATAAAATACAAATATAATGAGATAAATGTAAAGTCAGCATGTAACCCATAAGTATAAGGGTGTTCTGGAAGATCCTTCACTACAGGGACATGACTTATTCAATAAGAGATTATAATTTGATGGATAATAAAATTAAATAAATTAAACACATGGATATCAACATTTTTAAAATATATATTTTTTATAACCATTCATTTCACTTCATTTAAAATATTTTTCTTAAGATGTCATATTTATTTATATTCTCAATTATGGTTGTTTCACAATTCCAATGTTAACTCAGTCTATAATTATTTATATAGTTTCTTACCAAATTATACTATTGATAAATAATTGAAATGAAATTAATCATTTAATTTTAGAAGTTTAAATGGAATCAAATATCCATATTCCTTCTAACATATGAATATTTAATTTAGTATAAATATTATAATTACATGGTCTGTTAATTTATACAGATTTACCATCCATCATGAACAAGATTATTTTTATAAAATTGAATAAATATTTATACTATATAGAATGTGAAATTAGTTATAATATAATTATTCTTATTATATTGAACCATAACTAAATTTTTATAGTAATCCATGAAGGTGGTGATAAAAACAATATATGTTGTCCATGGATGTTGTGCTCCAACAAAATCATGGGTTATGTTTCCATTAAATAAAAGATGAAAGTAGGATATATTAAATATTTTAAATGTATATAATAAAAAATTAGTATATAAAATTTTTTTATTCCATTAAAAATATATGGATATAATAGACATGAGTAGGCACACAAAGAATGGAATTTTAGGGACTTCTGTTGAGAGCATTACCTAGTTCTTTGGATGTTGACCCTTATGATACCCCTTAAGGATCCATAGAATTATCTTTTGGTAATACAATAAGTCAATGATTGTGATAAGGATCCTTGGGTGGATACTTTTTTGGTTTTGTAATTTTATTCACATATTATGATTCTTGATCTTCTCTCAATGTGAATTATCACATTTTAGTGGAGAATTACAGAGGTTTTGGTATTTTCTGATGTTATTGGAGTTCATTTTATATATTATTTTTAGTTTTTTGGTTTTAATAAGAAAATTTAAAAGATATTTTTGGTGAATATTAATTTTATATTTTTATAACGAAATGTTTCATTTCAAACTAGGTTGTTGTAGGTTCTTTTTAAAATGAATTTATTTTCTATTTAAAATGTTCTAAAAATAGTTGGATTTTTTACGGTGTTTGAGAAAAATGTTTTATAAATAAATAATCTATTCAATAAAATACTTTATAATGATACATTTTTATTCAAAATAAATTAAAATGATACCAAAATAATGAAATGGTCTATGTTCTATTTTTGAATTAAGAGTTCTGTTTTAAAATCCTTCAATAATGATGGTGATTTTTACTAATAGTTTTTTTCATTTTATTTTAATGCTGTGTTTTATTTTTTTTATTTTATACTTTTTTATTTTTCCCATGGTCCATCATTGACTGTTTGGTTTTATATGTTTGGCATGAACTGGTTGAGTTCTTGTTTTGTTATTTAAATTATGTTTCTTAAAAAGTTAAAATAAAAAAATAAAAATGTTTACCTCCAAGGATTTTTCAATTAGTGAGATATCCCTTCATTTGGAGGAGACCCATTTTGTTTCTATCTCTACCCAAATAATGAATAAATTGGTGGAATTATAACATTTTTTCTCTCCAACCCTACATCGAGATCTTATATAATTGATGTAGAACGTGTTAAACCTTGGGAATCTTGTTGGTGTTTTTTATGGTTTGATACTGAGGATTTTTTCCTTATTGAGCCATGTTTGTTATGAATTTATCACTTGAGTTTTAGAGTTTCTTTTGGTGATTATTTGTCCCAAGGTTTTTGAGGTGCCTTTAGTTGCATGTTTCCTTTAGCATTTGTTATCAGTGCAAAAGAGATTGTGGTTGTGCAGATACCATGTGGATTATGGTTGATTATCATTTGTTTTTTTGTAGTTTATTTGTGTTTTTAACATGGTAATTACATGGGAATCTATGATCAGGTAGGAAGGACTAGTTTCTCTTTGGTGGGAAATAAAGGGAACTAGATCTTTTAAGGGTATCCAAGAGATAGTTTCCAGGATGTTATGTTCCTAGCCAAACTTCATCGAACATAGTAGCCAATGTAATAGGAATATTGAAATTTTTATGATGTTTTCTAGTAGGTTGAGATTAAATTTAACATCCATGATTTGGTTCCCAATTTTTTGTTGAGTCTTATTATGGAATGTGGATTATTGGTATTTTTTAGGAATTGATTTTTTAGTGGTTTTATGTCTCAATATTTGTGACTTTATAATTTTTTCCATTTTAATAAAAAAATAAATTTGTTGGTAAACCTACGTTATGTGTATTTTTCACTAATACCCATCCTAAGGGTTGTATAATATATATGAGTTTTTGGTGTCACTGGATATGTGTCATGAAATTGGGAGATCAGTTTTTCCATTATGATAATTTTTTACCCGTAGTTTGGTTGAGGTATCATTTTGACAGATTACCTTTTGTTCTATCCTTATTTAGTCTTCCACATCCAAACAAAACTATGAAAAGATTTGGATTTAAATTTCTTATTAAAATACCTTCTACTTTGATTGATTACCTTTTAGAGGATGCAAGTGACATGTCGGTGATAATTGTCACACCATACTATGATTGTAGTTTTTTATTTTATTTTATTTTAATTTTTTTTATTTTAAATTTAAGAAATTTCATTGATTTAATTTAAAATTTTTAATGAATTTTATGGGACAAAAATTAACCCGCATTTTTTGTAAAACCATGATATAACAATGAATTTTCCTTTATCACTCAACATTTCCATTTATAACAATGTTCTCATGTATTCTAAAATATAGGATACCCAAAAAAAATGTGTGGGGCTATATTTTTCATGGTAGTTAGTAAATAATTTCTATATTGTGGTTTTGAAAATAGGGTATGTATACAATGTAATCTTCGATTTTATTAGTTATAATTTTTTATTTTGTTATTTTTTCATTTATATATTTTCACACTCCGCATTATCACCCCATCAGGGTGTGACATCCCCTACTAGACATGATCCCAATTATGTTGCCTCCTTCACCCCCAACCTATATTCACATTGGATTTTCCCTCATGATTCTCCAACAATTCATGAATATATTGTAGCATTTGGAATGATCTCCCTGCACATCTCTCTTATTATTTGTTTTTCTTTCCCCCCATTGATGTTTCATGTTTATCAGAACCCATAATATTTTATATTGGTTATAATTTTAGTTTTTCCACATTTTTAAAGCTTGAAATGACTTAAATTGGATCCCTCTATCTTATATTTTAAATATAAACCATTCATCGTAAATTCTAGGAATATTTTACCCTGATTTATCTTTTAAATGTTAAAACTTTGAATTTTTATGGTTTTAATTTCAAATGCTTGTATAAATTTTATATATCAAATGCTTAATTAATACATTATATTTTACTAAGTTTATCATAAAAATTAATAGGATTTCCAAATTTTCATGAATATATAATTTTTTTAATAAATTGTGAAGGAAAATATTTATAAAAATAATTTATTAAATATTTAAAATTTATATTGATATAATTATATTTTTTTTGGATTTAAAATAATTTTTTATTTTTTTCACCTTCCATTTCAATTAGTACTTAAAATTTTAAGTCCTCAAATATTTGTTTAAAATAAAATGGGAACTACAAAAATAATTTTACCCTATTAGGTTCAAGGGATAATTTAAAAAATAATGTTTTAAGAATTAATAAAATTTTATATAAGGTGGTTTGTTATCAAATTATATATAATGGTTGTTTTGAATGTGATTCCTTTAAAGAAATTGTAACTTTTTTTAAATTATTACAAAATAGATCACCATCATGGGTGGTTTTTAGGAAGATTCGTTTGTATATATTTATGTGGTTTATAAATGGTTGTGTGCATGTGTACAAACCTCTTCAACTTTATTGTTTTTTATTGATATTTATGGTCTATGTGAAATCATGGTTTTTTATTAAGAGAGAGCTTGCAGGGAGTGATTTATTTTTACTAATCTTTGTGATGCTTTTTTTTCTTACTTTTTGTTGTCTCTACTTCTTATTTGATATTCTTATAGCTTATTCTGTCACCATTTAATTTATTTCAACAATGGATCTACGTTTCCAATGTAGGATAACATATTTAGGATGGTATCTCCTTCCATTAGTTATGATAGTGTAGTAAGTTTGGCACCAGTTGTAGTATCTTGTGGCATGACAGAATATCCCACTAATTTAGGTAATGACCATTGTTGGTGAAATTATTCTATGTTACCAAGCCTTAGTTATTATAATGTAGGTCCCCTAAAACTAACTCTTGGGTTAGTGGATTAACATAGGGGGATTCTCCATATTTTTTATATTCCCTTATTTTCTTGACATGTATCACACCTTTGATTGGCTTATTTATCTCATTGTTTTATCCAGGACACAGTGAAATTATTTAATTCTATTAAAATTAAAGTATTGTGTAATAGTTTTTTTATAATCTATTTTAGGAATTGTATTTCAATGATATATTTAGAATTCAACAAGTAGTTATTTTTATGCAATTTTTTATTTCGAAATAAATTATTCAAAATTAGTATTTTAATTTCATAAAAATGAATATAAAAGATTATAATAACACTTTAAGGGGTTATTAATTTTTAATATGATTATGTATTGGATTCATATTATTTACTAATTTTTTTAAAACTATATTTAAAATATATTATATATAATGTTAGAAATGTGGTTGGGTTGGGGTGGCCTATTAGATGTTTTATTGTCACTCATATATCTCTTATTAGATTCATGCACTAGTTTATCTTCTCATATAGTTATTTTCAACCTATAGAGGGTTCACTGATTTGGGGGGTTGACATCTGTTTCCATTTTTTATCTGGTTTAAACATGTGTTACCAATATATGATTCTGAAGGAGATGCATTTACTTTTATTAAATCTATTGTTTATAACCCTTTGAATGAGTTCTTTACTACATCCAATTATTGCAATTGGTGGATAGCATTATTTTATTCAAATACCAGGTGATTTGGTGGGTTGTATCATGTTAAAAAAAATTGGGGTGAGTTAAGGGTGTTGGGTAGGAGATGGAGTTTAGAAGGATAATTGAGATTAGTTTATATCTTTTTATATTTTCTTTTTAGAGTCATCAATATATTTATTTTTTCTAGAAATATGATATTATATTATACTTACAACCTATGGATGAGTCATTCTGAATCTTCAGTACAAATATAATGTCACTTCTAATTTTATATGTTAATTGTAGGCCAAAAAAATTGGTTTTTATGCCTATGATTATTTTTTATCAACCCATAGGGATCAGAGACACCATTTGGGTATTTCATGGGATGGTTTCCCCTTCTTATGAATGGAAATCGTGGGTTGGTTATTGGAATTTTGTATATCTTTGTGCAATTGTCTTCACAAATGAATTTCCTCTAGTGGGTGGCATGGAAACTGTGAAACATAGGATAGACCTGTGTAACATACTATTTTCAAGGTATATAAGAACTAAGTGTTAGAGATTAAATTACATAAGATTTAATGGCCATAGTTCATGTTGGAACGTGCTGAGAAAAATATTATAAAACCTAATATTTATGAAAAAATGTGAGAACATCAAAAATAAGGATTCTATAACATTATTAAATCAATTAAAAATCATGATTACTTAAATAATATATATATATATATATATATTTATATATAATAAAATATTCTATAAAACATAATGATATGAAATAAATCCAAACTCTAATAAGATTCTATAAAATCATCCATTCAAATTCCAAGTACAAATAATGGAGAAATGTTTTGGGTGTTTATAATGTATAATAAAAAATAAAATCCTTTATTTTTAAAATATTATCTCAAAGTCAATGTAAATCTACCAAATAAAATAATAATTTCATAAATTAATACCCCAATAATCTCCCTTCCATCAATTTTTTTATCTCACCTATAATTTCATAGATAAATCTATAATTTAATTAAAAAAATTTTAAAATAAAATCAATGGTGGGATACCTCCTAGGATTATATATATTCTTGAATAATTCAAATTAATTTTTTATAAAAATTCCAAGTTTATTATACAAACCCAGAATATAAATGTAGACTTTTATTAATGATTTCTTTATAGCTTATTAATATTCAAACTCACATCTCTCTTATGTTCAAAAAAGTTATAACTCATTAATAAAAAATAATAATTTTTGTATGCCAATTTCCATAAAAATATAATAAATAAACTAAAATTACTATCTATATCCTCAAATAATCTAAAAAATAATGGTTTTTTAATAATTATGTTTTCATTTATGACATGTTATTATATAATTTTTTCTTCAATAATGTGTGTGTTGGATTAATTCCTTATATCTGATCATATTAAATTTTATATAAGTTTTTTTATTTTTAATCAATTTTTAGATAGAATTTAATTTCTTTCATTATTAAATTTATTTTTATTCTTCAAAACATTAGTTTTATATAGAAAAAAATGATGGGTATCTTTCTTAATTCATCAGTTTAGCATCAAAATGATTTCAGTGTCATTTTAGCCCATTATTTTTTGAATTTCACAATGGGAGTTAACTAATGTTGTTAAATTATAATAATTAAATAACATTTTGTCTATTCTATATAATGTGGATTCATAAAAAAATTCCATATTTTTTATTTTTCTCATCTGTTTTATTTTTCCCCATTTTGATTAGTTTTAGGTAAGGTTGATGAATGTTGGATTTAAAGTAAAGAAGAACATTGGATTGGGAATTAATAGAATTATTATCAACCATTAAAGCCATATTTTGAAACAAAATTCATTAGAAAAAAAATTAATCATGATTAAATATAATTTAATGTAAGGAAAGTGGTAGTTAATGATTAAATGTAATAAAGTAAAGGTTCTATTGGATTGACATTTTATGGTTAAGGCTAATCTAGAAAGAAAATGTAAATAATATTAAACATTTTGGATATATCGGGTAGAAAAATTAATCTATGCCAAGTTCATAATATGGCATCATAATACAAATATAGTGTCATTGGAAATTTGGGGAATCTATTAGAAAAAAAGTATCCCAAGATATTTTCCTATGTTTATGTTTCACCTTCAACATAGTCTTATGTTTATTAATGTGATATTATTTACATTCGTTAATGTAAAAATTGCAATGTAATATAAGGAACCATGCAGACATCATTCAACAATTTGTCTTATACTAATGAGCTTAATATTATATTTACTCAAATGATCTAACGTTGGTTAAGCCTTTATATTATGATCGGTTACTTCCAACAAACACATATGTATCTTATTTTTCTAAAAAGACTATAATTTCACTAATATTGACCTAGATATATTTCAAAAGTGATTGTGTGATAATAAAACACTAGAGAGTGATATTAAATACATATAAGTAAATTAGTTGAGGGTAGAAAATCACTTGAAGAAATTTAAAAACGCTAGATCTACTGGAACCCATGCATAGATTATGAGGACTATGAGAATCCCAAAGCATTCCTATATAACAGAATCATGTAACCCATTATGAAATTGGATATATTAAAGTAGATCCAATATAATGATAAATGAATTCTTATAGTTATGTTTAGTTCATCATAATGTGTAACAGCTGAATATGATAAAAGAATAACATAGATTTTATAGTATATTTGACACAAAATAATTATCTTAAACAACCAATGAAATATATTTCGTTATATTGAATCTCTTTTAAAGCTTATAGAACCTATAACCAGTAGTCCAAATGAACAATAACATAATATATCATTACAAACTAGCCTTTAAATTGTATGAAATGAATAATTATTATTCAATTATTAAAATCATGGTTGTCTATTAATTAAAAAAATAATAATCCTTTAAAACGAAAATAAATATTTATTAAATAACATTAATTTTTTAAAAAATATGTTTTAGTGGAGCATGTCACTCATAATAAAAAATTAATTTTTACCAGTTTTATAAAATTTATTTCAAAAAATGAACATAAATTAATGAAAACATATTAAATTTATCTTTGGGTGAATTTTTTTTATTTTTTGAAATATCCCAATTTTCAAAGACTAGTGAAAAATACAAAATTTTACCAAAACTGCCTTATATTTAAATAATTCATAAGATTAAATTTCATTTTAAATTTGTTTTAATGTAAAATAAGTACAAATGTATTAAAAATAAATATTTTTGTTCTATATGAATCAATCTCATCTTTAATTTTTGATATTAAAACCATACATTCTTATAAGAATTTTCTCTTGGAAAACCCACTTTTTAACCATTTATATGTGTATAATTTTTCATTTAACTTCTACCAATATTTTTAATTGAATTTGAAAAAATAGATTAAATATTTGTAATAATAGAAATTTATGTTATATAATAACATAAATTTAATTTTTGACCCTAATGAATTGTAAAAATAGAAAAAAAAATTATATTTTGAGGTTGAGGTAAAAACTAATTTATTGGTGATAAATCTAAAACGATAAGGACTAACATGTCATAAAAACATGTAAAATCCATTTTACGGATAAATATAGATCCTTTCACCTATAATGTTCAATTACGACCCCTTTTCATGGATTTTATTGATAAAACGTTCATATAAATGAATCTGTTCTAATATAGCATGTGTGCCCTCACCCCTACTTATAAAATTCAACCCTCTCTATTAACCTATTTACACACGAAAATATATTTTTATTGGTTATTACTAGAGAAAAAATAACTTATTTAATCCTACCCTAACATCCTAGATCCCTTTTCATAATAAATGTTTCCCAGGTAGTAATTTGGTTCAAACCTAGAGAAGTTCTCTAAAATAGAGGTGATGGTCTTAAAAGAGTGTTTTCTTTTTTATTCTTATTCAAACTACTTATAATATTATTAAAAAGGTAATATATAGTAACCTCATTATTTTCAACATAATTATATTTTATTATGTCAATATAATTAATTATATCCATCTCCTCTTCCATCAAATTGTAAAAGAAACATTTGGTCATGTGAACGGCAGACTACCGCCTTAAAAAATAGTATAAATCATTTTCAATCACCACCATTCAGGACTGGATATAATAATTTTTTTAAAAAATTTATATGATACTTATTAATATATTGAATATTTTTAATAAAAATATACCTGATATCGTCTTATGTTACATGCCTTTTAAAATATGAAAATGTCCCTCATTTGTGCAATAGACTACCGCCTCACGAAGTGATGTGATTCATTATTCAATTTAACATTACATGGAATAAAATAAGGATAAATTTAATAAATATATGTTATAAATATGATATGTTATTAATTCTAGAAGATTCAAATATCACCCACTTTCATTTCCATTAACTTATACAGATCCATTTATTGTTTTTCATCTTAAATGCAGTGATCCTTGTCATTATTTTAGTAAATTCCTACTTGTAAAGGTTAACCGCTAGACCAAGTATAGACTTTTGTTGAAATAAAAATTATGATTTATTTATTTATTTTGATTAAATATTTTATCAATATATTTTTTTCTAATGGTATCTTGGAAATTAGAATTATGAATCATCTAAGTATTGTGTAATATTTCATAATCATATATGTTTTAAATTATTTAATAGTTATGGATACCACCATTGGATTATGAGGTAAAGATTGATCAAAAGTTGAAAACACTAAAAAAAATTATAGGTACTTTTTTAAGGGATTGTATCATTATTATGGATATTTTTTTAGACACATATAGAAATAAAACCCATTGGTTTAGTATATTTTTTAGTAAAAATATTTAACGAATAATTCCCATAAATTTTTAAAATAAGTTTAAACATAATGGTAGACTTTTGTGTATATCTTATCAATAATTTTACAGTAATTATGTTTTATCAAAGTTTGGTAATGATATATGAATTATATTAATATGGTTTTATAAAAATGACAAGCCCAAAATCAGCTCACAACCCATAAAGTCAAGAAAGGTGAGAGGGCCTGAACCGACATCTAATGGATGATAATAGTTTGGAACCTACCAATAGTATACATAAAATTATGTTTAATATGTCATTGTTCATGTATAAAAAACATAACAAATAAATATTAATGAACAACCAATGGTGTGAATATTTATGTTAAGAGATTTGTGAATTATATTGGACTACTTGTGCTAACAATAATGGTTTTGGAATGTAATTAGATATGGATGGAAAGACTTATCAATTTTGTATCTATATTATGATCCATTAAAATTACATTTTATTACTTAATACATAGAAAATAATTTCTGGAAACTCATATATTCGAGTAAATGACCAATTTGATATTGATCTATGAACAACCAAATGATGAAATTGTGTTTATCAAAAAGAAACATATAAAGTTAGTATATTTCCTCATATTCATATATAGTATTATATTTCATCATGTTTGTGAAAAGTATCATGAAAAAACCATTTAATCATTTAAATTCATTTCTAATGAATCAAATATTCTTTTAAATCCTCATAGGTTTATAGCTTTGAGGTCTTTAACTTCTCATTGATCATTCACTTTCTTCTGATCCATGACTCCTATAATCCTCTATAGTTATTTATACTTATATTTCATTTACATATATTAAAATTAAACCAATTTTATCCTATATTGAATCTTAGTTATGTTTTATTCCATGTGACAATTTTTCATCCCTTTGTATATTATTAAGAGGATATTATATTAACCCTTTTTATGACGTGCGTTTCCAACAAAAGAATTTTCAAATTTTCTACCCTTGATTTATGAGAGAAAAATAAAATTAGAAGAATTAAATTTATTTAATTTTAAGATAATATAACATTATATTTCTATTATATAAGAATATTATAATTTATAATGTATGTGAAATGAAACAGTGAGCTTTGTCAATCCATTAATTTTTTTTAATTTCTTCTCATCGATAGCATGTAGAACACACAACCCCAAGTCTAGATGAATATTAATAGAGTATACCATTATAAAAATATGTTAAATGGGAGTATATGAATTTAAATATGAAAATTTTGGAAAATATTGTTATATGTTGATTATATAAAAAATAATAATCACTTGAAATAAAAAAAAAAATTCTGGAAAAACTGATTTTGTTTCTAAAATCTTATTTAGTCGCACAACGTGTAGATAATTTAAAATTAAATTTTACCAATTATTTTAAGTTTATTTGATAAAATTATCTTATGTTTTATGTAATACAAACAATGTTACATTAGGTATATTTTTTGGATTTTTTATTAATGTTTCATTTTTTGATGTTTAGTGAAAAAATACTGATTTCTATTAAAAAGCATCATTTTCATTTAAAAAATTAAAAAAAATATATTTATAATTAAATTTGATTTAAATTAAAATTAGTAAAATTATTTTAATATTTAACTACTTTATTCCATTGGAATCAATTTTAAATTTTTAATAACTTTTAAATATTTTCACACTTATCATAGTTTTCTCTTTGAAACCACGCTTTTTCATATAGTCTCCCGGAATAATTTTTAAATTAAAGTATGCCACTTATATGAATTAAAATTTGAAAATTGTAATAATATTTTAGGAATAAAATAATTTATATTGTCAAATATGTTCATATAAAATTTTAACCGTAATTAATAGTAAAAAATAGTAAAATTTATATTCCATGGTTAATGTAAAAACTGATTTACCGAGGGTTAATAACAATAGATAAAGGTTTAAATGGAATAAAAACCCATAAAAATCATTTTTCCCATATATATACCCTTAAAACTATAAGGTTTTTAATGAAACATTTTTATGCCTTTTTTTATGATAAAAATGTGTGTGTGATTGAAGATTTAATCAAAACCATTTGTGTTATGTCCCCCACTTATAAAAGGCCACCCAATATTAGCCCTAAATCACACTTAAAATCTATTTGGTTCATCCATTGCCTACCCAAATCACTTCCATAATTCTATTAAATCATTATATATACTATAATATTACCATAAATCCTTCCTAGAATGTTTTTTGGTAATAACCAAATGAAGTTATCCAAAAAATATGTAACAGTCTTAAATAAGTATTTTTTTTCTTATTAAATATTTTTAAAATATTAAGAAACCATGATTATATAATAAACATACTGGAACACATATATTTAGATTTATTATGTTATAGTCATGCAATTTATCCAACTCTAGTTTCATTATATTAGAAATGAAACTCTTGATCATGTGTTGGGTAGACTACAACCTCACAAACATATGTAAGTTTTTTTTCATAACAATCGTTAAAGTAAGTGTATAATAATATATTTAACATGTTAATATTATATTTATGATAATATAATAATTTTGAAATTATAATTAAAGATATAACGTCTTTCCTTGTATTCTGTGTGAAATACGATAACGTCGCTTGTCAATACAGAAGACTACCACCTCACGAAGTGATTCAATTACTTTTTAACTTACACTTTACATGGAATGTTATAATAATAAATTTAATAAATATATCCAATAAATATGAGATGATATGGATTATTTAATATAATATATGACCTACTCTTTAATACTTTCACTGGTTAGTGGAATGATACATTGCTCGTGCATACGTACGACCTACCATCCCCATTAAAAATTGTAATTTATTTTATATGTTGTCCCTCCATGAATGAATATAAAAATTAATATAATGATTAAATATTATTTTTATATAATTAATATCATTTTGGAGATGATTTATATATATATATATATAACACCAATTAACTAGAACTGTAGTGAAAACGCACAAATGAGATAATAAAGAAATTAGTACAAAAAATAATGAAAAAATGAAATATTATTAACAAATGTGTGGTAAAATAATATAATAGGATATTATAAGAAATAATAAATATTAATATGTTTCTTTTATAAATTAAAAACATTCTTAAAACCATTATAAATATTGTTGAAGTAGGTTCAACAAAAATGAAGCTTGAGGTAAGGGATTCCATCAATATTTAGCTTTATTGAGACATACTATAATATTATGTTCTTAATTTAATTTATATAATGTATATAATAAACCTTTTTCATGTAATATCATTATTCCAAAATTATTATATTATTTTATGTTTCATTATTATTTATTTCATAAAAATTGATTATAACAAAAAAGATTTCATGTTTTAATGAATTTCGTAACTAAATTTCTTTTCATTGGGTTACATTACTTATCCATTGAAATTATTATTTTTAGATTATGTGCGTAATGATTTTTGAATATCATTTTTTCCTTTTGTTTTATGTGGAATTAAATTTGATAAAAAATGATTATACATCGGTAAAAATTATTAAATTTGTAAAGGTTTATTTCAAAATTTAATTATAATTTATGATTGTTTATGATTGAATTTCCATTTAGGGAAATTATTTGATCATTAAAAAATGTACACACTTAATTTTCTTATTATATAGTTATTAATGATGATTTAATGTAATAGTACCATTTTTATAAACAGTATTACTTAAAATTATTGAGAAAATGGTTTTAATAGAATCCGACTCTATTTCTCTCATCTGTTGAAAATAATTTTTCTTCCAAACCTAGTTGTCAAAAATGTTATTATCATTAAACAAATTATTTTTAAAGGAACTTTTTACCAATGATTATATTTTAACAAAAAATTTGAAATAAATTCTCCTTTCCTTTTTATAAATAAGGATTGCTTCGATTTTACCATAAATGTGAAAAGAATCGTTGATTTAACGTGTATAGTATGAATATAACTTTATGCTATCATGACCACCCAATGTTTTAATGCATCCTTATAAGTTAAAATTTTTATTTTAAAAGAAATGTTTTTTCAAAATGTTTTGTCTATTTTTAGTTTTAAAATTATATTTTCAAAATAGAAAAGAATATTTTCCACAATTATTTTTTTTAAATATCATTTTATGTTATATATATTCATCAATGAAAACAAAAAATTATTTTTTTCATACTTCACAAGGGATATATTTTATTAGAACCATATTTATTGTTTTAATGTTTGGTTTATGATCATTTTGATTATTTGATTTATTGAAATTCACATTCTTTATTCATTTTTGTTGTAATTAATTTTTCCTTGAAAAATTCACTTTCCAATGATCATTGGACACTAAATTTACCCAACAAATACATATCATTTATAGTGTATATTATTATTAAATAAAATATATATCATTTTAATATATGATATTTTACATTTGATATATGATGAATTCTTTAGATATACTGATCTTGTTAGTCCTTGTCATGGATATCCACTCAATGCATTGATGCTCTCATGAGATGCATCAGTTAGTTTTCCTTAGTTAAATGGCTTTCTTGTGTATACCAAACCATCATTTTAAAACTATCATAAGAAATTTCTTGACAATATAGATATTGTGATGTCTAAGATCATGAAATAAAATAATTAAGAATTTATATCATTTGTAATTGGTAGTTATTATTATCTTATATATTATTTCAATTATAGTATATCTATATGCATTTCATTATCTAATTATTGGTAAAATTTAATGTGTTTTATATTATTTACAATCTATATAAATGATCCCATATCGAGCTCTGATAGTCATGTTAATGATTAAATTACATGTTTTATCTGTTATTTACCTTTCCATGTTGATTATTATTGTCAAATTATTTAAAAGGGTTGTGTGTGTAGATATTTATCTTCTCATTATTATACATATTGATTCATGATATCATCCACTATACTTGACCCTTACTATGATTTCCTTAATAAATCATCATTTCTCAGTGATAATCTCCACTTGATTCTATTTATACAAATTTCACTCACTTAATTGGCATTAATGATATAAACTCAAATTATTAATTTTTACTAGCTACATTAAATAAACTATAAGTGTAATTTTACTTGGTTTTCCTTTTAGAACTAACTTAGGGAAACTCTAAACCTTGTTTAATAGTACAATTTTTCATATAGAAAGGTTTTGTAGCAACCATAGCCTACTTTTAAACCAATGAAAAACCTGGTGGGAGATTATATAATTTTTCGAATTGCACCACTATATACATTGTGGAATGGTATAAAGTAATTTTCTTTTTTAATGGAATCTAATTAATGTGTCCTATCTATTCAAAATATTTATATAAATATATATATAACACTATTATATTAGAAATAATGGTAAACTTAATGAGAAAACTTATGCGTTTCACAAAATGATTCCAAAAACTCATACAATGAAAACAATACCACGTTCAACGAGTGAGTGGATATAAATGTGTGTTGTGTTTTATCAATTTATATGAAATAGAAGTGAGAATGACTTTAGTGAATCCAAATTAAATGAAAATAACAAAAGAATAATAGTAAATAATAGACAAGGGGTTAGATGGCTAGGGGAATTTTTATTGATATAGATTGCATAAAATATATTTCTATAAGTATAAAACTGAATGGTTTGGTTATGAAATCAACCAGTAAAATGTTTCTAACAGACCCATTGATATATTAATGGTTTTTTGACCTAATTTTTTATTTATAAATTCTTGATCTAAGCCATTAGAAATAAGAAATTGTGCATTCACTGCCAAAATATTTTTATCAACCGATCCAAAACTTCAATTATTATTTAAATTGAATATTAGTTTTTGTCAAAAAAATAGTATAAAATAAAATATTTAATATATTAAACATGTCAAGATCAAATATTTTTTATTCATGAAAAATTCAAATTTATTATTTTGAATGATATGATTATAAGTGAATTGTTAACCAGTGAAATATAAAGTGTAAAATGGACTAATAAATGAACAAGTACAATCAATCATATTCCTTTAAATAAGTTTTACTAAAAAACTTATTCAATTTGAAAAAAATCACATTCTTCAGTAAAAACAAATAAATGATGTGGTGTAATATAGGTATAAGGATAAGAATATTATATTTATTGTCCATAATAATTTATCTTTGTATCCCACATCTATTATTCTCTGTTGGAACTCAATGTAAAAAAATCACTAAACTCATAATGCCGCTCCATCATCTGATTATATATTCATGTATACCTTGAGAGTAAATTTACCCATATTATATAATTCATTTCTCATAGTTAGTTACACTAATATTTTATCTCATGTCTACTTGTTTTCCCATCACTATTCATCATATCATTCATGGTGACTCAAGATTAACCATCTAATAATATTTGGTCCAGTAGATGAATCTTCTTTAACTATATAAAATACGTACCTAGGTTTATTTCAACCATAATAGTTTATTTTGGGACTTTTCATGAAAATTTATTGTATATTCCCTAGAACATAGCTCATTATCTTTATCCCATTTTGATTTAATTTCTAATAATAAGAAACAAGGGAACCATATTTATTTTTAATTAGTCCAAAAATTAAAATGTTTCTACTAATTTCTTATATTTATTAAGGTGTACAAACATTATCAATGATTAATATTATGTCTCCTGAAATGATCCTTAAAAATTTAAATTGACCTTAAAAGGAACTCTTTATGTCATAGAAATTGTGTACCTAGTTGATTTTCTATCTGGAAAACTAATTTAAATCTTAATAAAACTTCTTTTACAAATAGAATAAAATATATAACTCGTAACTAACGGGTTCTCTACATGAAAAAAGACACATACATGACTATATATGAATCTTGTGGAATTTGTAAAATTGATGATTTTTTGTCAACCCTAAATGAGTCCTATGAAATTGATATAACCCATATTAAATGGGATTCTAACTCTTATTCTGGTCATGATGACTCTTTTAAAATTATAAAATCCTTTATTAAATTAACCATATTATAAAATTAAACCTCATCACTATAGAATGAATCTTACAAAATTATCAACCAATGAATGAAAAAAATAAATACATAGATACATTTATTAATAAAATTTCAAAATACAAAGAAGAATTGAAATAATTTGTTCTATAAAATTATATATTGAATAACCATTGAAAATTAACATTGTTGATTCCACTAAATCAACCCATTAAAGCATAAGAAAATAAATATTTCAATTTAAATTACACAATATTCACTAAATTTTTTTATTAGAATACAAAAAAATCATAGAAAACAAAATTTGATCTATTAAGCATAAGAAACACATATTTTCACAAAAATATTCAAGAAATATATTTTTATATATTAAATGAATAATAATTAACTATTTAATAATAATATAATATATTCATACCTAAAAATTCCTCAATTACATAAAATAGATATGTCAACCATGTATCAAAATAAATCCATGCCAAATTCACTTACACATAATCAACTATTTATAATCTAGAATTAATATTCCATCATTATTGAATGAAAGTTAATCAAAAATTGTTGTATTATAATGCACTAAATGAAGTTACTGTCAAAATTTCCTTCCCCCATAAAAAATCTTGAGTAAAAATGAATGATTTCTCTCCCAAGAAGATAAAATTTATAAAAAAATGGTTTATAGTTTTTAAAATGATAGTAAAATATTATAAATTTGAATAAAATTCAACCAACATATTTTTTAAATTAAATTACTATGAAAAAATATCTTCTTATCAATGGTGAAGAAGAAGAAGAACCCATATTTATCCAAAAAAATAAAACAAAATTACAATAATTAAACATAAGACTATATAGTATAATAAAAAAACAATGATTAAAATATGAAAATATTAAAAAAAATTATGATAATTTTTAAATGACCGGCTCCATAAAGGATATGCATTTACTTCTTATACCATTCAAATATAATTTTTTTTAGTTTATTCAAAATAAATTGATTTAAATTCAATTTAAAATCAAAAAATTAAGACAAAAAGTTCCCCATTTTTTCCAATATAGAAACAAGAAATTGTTACTATATTGAATCCATGAAGAAATAGAAATTATTAACCATATTATAAAATAAATAATTAACTAATTTTATGAAGAATGTTCAACCTCTAAATTTGATAATTTCAACTAAAGAAATATCATATTTTAAAAAAAATTCAAGGAATTTTTTTACCCTATTTAGAATAGTTTATCACATAAAATACCTTCCACCACACAAAAACCTAAATAATACCCTAATTTTGTTCTTTAAGGTAGTAGAAAACCAAAATTGTTTAAATCATGATGGAATTTTTAAATAATTTATTAAAATCAGCTAAAAATTTAACCATAAATCTCCAAAAACATATTTTACACAAAATGAAAATAGGAAAAAAAATTGAGTATACATGAATCTTTAGATCATATAATTCATAAAATTTTTCCTCACTTGAATTATTTTTAAAAGAAGTTTCGTTCTATAATTTTTTAATAAAAATATTTCAATGTTTTCCACAAAATAAAATAATTAAATGGAACTAGTTCTCTATGTAAATTCATATAAATTGTATCAAAAAAACAAGAATTCAATGAAAATATCAAGATACTGATACACCCTAAAATAACATCAATCATTTTTATTTATCAAAGTAATATATAATAGTATTATATAATTATAGGTGAAAAAATTTTTGGAAAATTAAACAAAAACAAAACTAATATAGAATCCTTAAAATTTTAAGTTCATCCAGTACACTTCCAATTTTTTCATCTCAAGAGAATACCATTGTGGAAAAATTAAATCTCCTAAAAAATACATCTGTATAATATTTCTGAAATTTTAGTAAAAAGTAAAAGAAAAAAAGTTAAAAATAAAGTGGGAATTGGTTCAATCTTTCTCCAATATTCAACCCCAACAAATTTAAAAATAATTTTGATTATTCAATATAGGTTTGTTAATATTTTTCTCAAAAGTAATTCATCGGACGTTTACTTTATCTTAATGATCTAGAGATGAATGATAGTTTTGTAAATCACAATATGATTAATTAAAAATTATCCCAAATTATTACAGTTCATGAAATATGGAATTTTTTTAGTAATTAATTAATGTTTCAGACCAATATAAATGTTAAAAAACAATTATTTTCACAATTTAAAAAATATAAAGATAAATAGAAAAATAAAGACCATGGGTTTACTCCCAGAAATCATTGAGTTTAAAGTCTTCATTTTAACTTCAAAAATATTGATATTTTAAGTAAAAACATATTATCCAAGACCTTTTATTTATCCTAAATGTAATTTCTACACAATTATTCATTAATCCAGAATGGACCATTCTCTAATACAACATTTTCAATAGAATCTTTGATTACAAAATAAGTATAGTGAAAGGTCTAAGTCATTTAGGCCAAACATTTCTTAGAAACAACTTCAATATGGAAATAAAAAGTTAACACATTCTAACCTAAATTAAAAGATCTATTTTATATTCACGAATCATAAATTTTCGTAGATAATTATTTTAAAATATAATAATTCTCATATGATTTTCACCAAATATCTTCCAATTCACTCTAATATATCAATATCTTTTCACTAGAAGTTATAAATTCATGATTTATAATTTTTATAGGCTTGAAATATTTCTCTTGAAATTTAATAGTTTCCCAACATGATTTAATAAATGGAATTACATATGTATACATACATAGGGGAGTTTTGAAATTATATGTATAGTCCACCAATTCCACATCTATATTTGAGGATCATTTATTACTACATCTTCCAATAGTCTTATCTAATATTTGTTTTAATTATCTATTTGAAATCTCATCCATCCCATTGGACTGAGGATGATAATTAGTTAATTTTTTATACAAAAAATATACTTTTTTGATAAAATATGAAAAAATAATTATAATTTTAATGTTATATATATTATATTTATAAAATCCTCAGGAACTCCAATTATTGAAAATGTATTCATCTAAATGACTTTGATGACAATATTAGTTTTATTGTTTGGAAGATTCACTACCACAACCCACATAGGTACCTAATAAATATCCACTAGTATATAATAAATCCCACTATAATATTGTAATAGTCCTATAATATCTAAAAACACAAACAATAAAAATAACTAACTCTATAATTAATTTTTTAGTAATTACATTCCTTCTTTAACCATTTATCATCCATTATTATTTAACACATCCCAATACCAAATTATAAGAATCCATTAAGGTATTTTGATAATTCAATATTTCTTTTAATAACTTTCATATTTTCCTCTACTCTCCCCCATGGTCTTCTTCCCATAATAATGAATAATAACCCTCTAAAATTGAGTTCATCTATTACATGGGTACACATATTCTAAAAATAATATCAATGCAACTCTTAAAATATAGGTGGTCATCCAAAAAGTAGTTTTTTTTTCAGAAATGTATTTCTTATTTTGGAATAGAGTGAGACTATTTTTAATTATTCTAGAAGATGATAAATTAAAAAAATATATAACCCAATCATTATTTACTGTTGAAACTACTATTTATTTCTTATCAATAAAAGATGAATTTATTTCCCTTCAAAATTACTTTGAGTATTGGAAACCCAATAGTGATGATTAGTGACAAATTTTTTAAATAATTCATTTGTTGGATCTCTAAATCAAAATATAATGACAAGAGGATGAACATAATGACTCTGTTGTTAGCCTATTTCCAGAATGAAATTTATTTTAAGGATGATTAGTCAGTGAAAATACTGATTATTGAACGAATGAAATATTTCGAAAATTTATCAAGGGCAACCATAATATCCATCATCTAATTATAAGTTATGGTTTTTTCATCTTGGTATTATCTAGTGAAAAACTAGAATAATACACCGTATGTAGAATCTTTGGTTTTTTATCCTAATATAGTCCTTATATCTAGACATCAAGCATAACTCATAATTTGAAAAATTAAATTATGATCTTTAGTAGTAATGGTGATAAAAGAGGTAAATCATTATTTAGAAAAACTAAAAAATTTAAGAATTTATCATCAATGATAAATGTTTCTATCCTTGAAAATTAGACAACATAATATCCTTTGTGACATCAAAATACATTTTATGAATCGTTGTTATAAATAACATTTCCTAAGAACCTCCTAACACACTTAACTTAATCAAGAAGGGGAAGCCTATGAATAAAACCTATTTTAAATGTTTTAACATATATTCTCATAGTTCATTTCATATGAACAAATAATAATTCCCTTGGATACCATAAACATACATTTTTCTAATTTAAGACAAAGTTTTTATTTTGATACCTCTGTATGACTGATCTAAATTTCTATAAAAACACCTAGATTTATTCCCAATAATCGAAAAACATCCATTTAAACTACTATTATCATATAAATAATATCTATAATTATATCCATAATACCTTTTTTAATGTTTTTAGAGAACCTCTAAATCTAATGGGAATTCTCTAGATTGATAATTTTCTATGGGGATATGTGAATCTGGTCGATTATTTATATTCACGAGCAATACAAATTTATTTATAACTAAAATAACCATTAATAAAAAAAGATAACCCATTATCAGTTATCCACTTACAATTTTATTCTTGTGATTTCATTGAATATGTTTATTTTTCAGTGGAACAATTTACTTTTATGTATTCCATATAGACACTACATTTATCTACTTTCATAATATAAATTCTATTATTATTCTCATTAGTTGCAATATCGATCCACCCCCTTTTTTGGTAAAAAATACACATAACTATCCTGAGGGTTGTTTATGATTGGGAACATGATATTAAAATGTATTTTTTTATAAGATCTTCTCTAAAACCATATTTCATGTTGGTATTCAGACCCATATATCCCTCAAATCAACATTTGTGATCTAGTAATATATTAATGCTATACAAAAAAGGTGATGGTTTAGTCCCCTTTATATCATTAATGGCCAATCCTATAAAATATTTCAACTATTTGAAGAGTAATATAAACCTCCACTATAAAAATTTTCCAATATCTATTAAAATTATGAAAACGAATATGGAATACTCACCAAAATATGAATATTTTTTATGTGATAGAAGTATTAAAATCTCCACTTTCGGTTTTCTTTTAATAAAGGGTATAATTTTGGGGAAATGTGGCTAAAGGTACTCTGTGTATTTTTAAATAAATATTGGAAGTTACAAAAACATCATCCTCATAACTACTATCTACAATTGAAAGATCCTAATGCTCAAATTCTAGAATTCAGTTAAGAATATTCTCTTTTGAAAACTTATAAGGATATTCTAATAAATCTCCATCATAATCATATAATTGTTACTTTTATTAATAAAAAACTATTATACAAGTTTTTGTAGTTGTTGATCAAAATTTATGTTTTTCAAAAAGATATACTAATTATTCTTCTCATTCATTAACACATTGAAGAAATTCCAACAACTATACCCTTAAATATTTTTCACCATTTGTGGGATTCATAACATTATTAAAAACATATATCACATTATATTGACCATGGTTGAATATTTTATTTCAGTTGAATTTAAAATAAAAACCCCATTAATGGGTAAGAAATTCCAACAAATAATTATACGGGATTAATAATGTCATTCCATATCCATCATAAGGAAATTAATAGGTAAAAATAGCTTCACCACTCTAACTAGGAGGCCATCCACTCTCCTAATAGGGGGGGTGGGGGTAATAGATCATTCATACAAAAAAATTATATTATTAAATATAACTATCATAATATCAATTATCTAAATATTTATTGAGGAATCTTATTAATTATTTCATCAATGCCATATAAAACGTTTAGCTAACTGGTATTTCTTAAAGTATAAGGGATGAAAATTCAACCCTACCCCTTGATCTCCGGATAAATCTTATTCTAATGCATAGAGTAAAAATCATCATCCATTTTATATGTAAAAAATACTCACAATTTATTCTTGATTAAAAATTTATTTTTAAAAAAATTTGTATATGAATGGACTAATACCAAAGCGTACACAAATGGGATTTTCACTTGAAGCTTCTTAAATAATCCAATGAACATAAGTAGTTTAAGTTAATTGTTATCTTGCTTAACCATTTTAGGGAATGGTATATGTAGGAAAATTATTATTATTATAGTATGTATAACAACATTTTATTCCTCAAATCCCTCCTTACCTCTCATATTTTTCTATTTTTAATTTTTACACTATATAATTTTAGAGGAATATAGGAATTAATTTCATTTTTGGGGATGTTTTCCATAATTCTAAATTTTTTATTTTCAATATTATTTATTTATTAATTATTCCAATTTTTTTAACTTCCATTGGTTCGTACCTACCATTCCCATTAGTTTATAAATCAATCATAGTTTTTATAGCCATTACATTTTCATTATGGTTAATCTCAGTATAATGAGGAAATTTACTATTATCTAACGAATTCATGTATCTTTCATATTGAATAATTTCTAATAAAATATTGTGAATTATTGAAACTATATCATCCAATTTTAATTCATAATTATACATTTTTTATCTAAAAACCATAACATAATATACATTATTCACCTTAGTAAACATTGAGAATTAGAGGTCTCTACCATAGTTTATTTTGAAAATATTGTTTTGGAAGATTATGCAAATTAGTCCTAGTAGGATTTCTAATAATTCATTTCTCCTAACATGATGTATTTTGAGGATTCTTATATCAAATGATTTACTTTTTTGAAAATTTATCATTATTTCAGTTAAATATTTTGAATATTCAACAAAACTATAATTTTTTACATATTGAGAAAAAATAATATTATAACACTCTAGATAATAACAAAAAAAATCATTAATTTGGATATTTTTCTCTATGTTTTTTTCTTTGGTTTTGATAACCAACATGATTAAAACATTAATCGGCATTATGGGTTATTAGAGACTGAAGGTGGTTAATTATATTATAAAAAAATAAGTTTATTTCTATCCTTGCATCGGTACATTCCCCACCCCTATTTCAAAATATCCACCATGAATATTTATGATGTGAATTAATATAAAATGTGTTTTAAATTTTCTTCTACTCCTCATTATTTTTATCATTATTGATACTTATTACTGACTATTCATTAAGATTATGAGTAGAATAAATAGTAATTTATATAAATAATACAAGAATGTATGTGTGAGAATTCGGTGATGAGAAAACAACTTAAATAAATCACTAGCCCGATATTTGAATTCCTGAAAATCCTCACCTTTATCTTGAATCGAATAATTTATGTTACTTAGAATCTTTACATTTATCATTCTTGGAAAAATTTCATTTTTAATGAATCATATAAGTTATCAATCATTTGAAAACTACAATCATTTAGTTAGAGCAACAAGTATCAATAATTTACATTTAAAAAAAGTAAAACCCCTTTTTTATGATCATATTCTTTCAATATATACAATTGAAACTACTGCACAACATTATATAAATCCTTAATGATGGCTCAAGAGGCCTCATTAAATATTACATTAAAGAAAATAATTAGAAAAAATTAATATTTTGGTTTATAAATACTATCTATCCTAGATAAACTATATTTATAAGGGTTACCCAATACATGATTTAGTTTATACAACCATTTACTATCCCATTATATTTATACTTGAATGAGTGGTTATTTATAATCCACCATTATTTCCTTTGATCTAATATTTATAATATAAATTACATTTTTAGATATCTATTGCTTTTTATAATTCTCTAATTTATAGTTCTGAATTCTAATATCTGTATCAAGTGAATATGCACTATAAATTTTCAAAATCATTATTAAACCATATTTGTAGTGATATTTTTTGTTTATATTTTTTTCCAACAAACACGACATTCCCTTATAGTGGAAGAATATTTTTATCTATTTTCACTAACTAAAATATTTATTTTTAGATCTAATCAACAGTAATAAAATATTATGTGGTTTAAACCCCAAGAAAGGAAAATATGTGTCTTTCAAGAGCATGAAACAAATTCATATAAGGAGAAAAAAACAAGTTAAATTAGAGAATATAGATGAAAGTGACGTCTAATATATTAATACATTTGAAACATATGAGAAAATGTGAGAAGTGAATCTATAAAAAATAAAAAAACAAAAACAAAACAATAACCAAGAAATATGAGGACTATTTGAATTTATTTAAATATGGATTTTATAAAATATATTTTTATAATCTATAAAAGGAATGATCGAGTTGTAACAACAACCCTTAAAATATAGTCAACTAACCTATAATGAAATAAATTGGATACAAAACTCATTTTTTATTTTTAAATTTTAAAGTTATGTAACTAAAATTTGAAATGTGGGTGTTTATGGCCAAAATATTATTTTCAATTGATCTTATAAGGCTTCTCATATTTAATATAAATTTACCTTTTCTCAAAAATGATCACAAAAAAGATTTTATTTAGTATTTTTTACAGTCAATATCAATTTACATTTTTTATTAAACAATTTTAAATTATTTTGTGAAATAAATAAATGAAGGTTATTGTAAATATATTATTACATTAAATTAAATAATATAGTTATCATAAACATCCATAATCAAAATTATTCTCCTATAGTGGTTTAGTAAAAAATCATGTTTATCTCAACAGGAGTCATTTTATTGGATAAAAATAGATTTATAAAAAGATATAAAGTTTTTATAATGAGACTAATATTCATATTTTAGTCAATAATAATACCTCTATAGCTCCCTCTTTACATATTCTTCCTCTAAATCCATCAAAAATGAAAACCTTGAACTCTTGTTTCCTCTTTATCATCTTCCAATGTCTTTATACATATAGATAATATTAATTCTCCCTACCAATCTGATATTTTTCTCAGTTATCTATATAAATTTACTAACTACAAGATGGCATCCCAGATCTCCATGTAGTGAAAATTACTATTCATTTTCGTTTTTATGTTCAATCAATATAAACATTCTAACAAAATGATCTCCTACCTAGTGCATCATCATTATATACTCATAATCAATAAAACATAGTTCCATACTAGAATTTCATGTAGTGGGTTTTCTTGAGAGAACATACTAATTTATAAAATACACAAATCATGGTCTCAAGACCCTTTTATTTTCTTTCCAGAAATGAGAAATTATCAAAACATATGTATTTTTAATCAGATTCCAAAATCAGCAGCTTCATAAAATTTTTATATTTTGAAATGTATAATAAGAAAAAAAAATACTCTTACAAGTTGGGATCAGGTCCTTTTGAAATGGAAATATCCCTTAAAAAGTAAATTTTCAATCTAATAAACTGGGATCATAATCATTTTCCTATCCAGAAATGGAAATGATACATATTAAAATATAGATAACTTATACTGGCCAATAATTCACTCTTACAAAATGAATTCTCCATTAGAAAAATGATTCTTAATTGATTAAAGATAACTATTGGGAAATTTAGTATTAAACCTAATTCATTATATCTCTACATAATTACACCTACAATATTATGATAATCATTACAGAATTGTTTCTTTACTTTTATATATTTTATAATTACTCTTATAAATTTGTAAATACCATAATTAAATTCATTCCTTTGACAAATTATACATCATGTACTCATAATTACTCTTAAACCAATATCATCTCATACACATATAATTTAAAGATATAGATTGAATCATCAAAAAAAATTAAAATTCTATACAAAAATATTTATATTTCATCAATATAAAATAATTTAAAATATAAACATGTAATATTTATAAGATTTATTTAAAAACTCATCCCATTAAAACAATTCCAAAATGATATTTTAATTAAAATTCGTCCAAAACCATTTAAACATTTTGTATTTAAAACATTTGTAAATTCAAAATTTGGAATAAAAGACACCATGATTTCATAAAATAGATTTTTAAAATATCTATAAAAATAAATAAATTTTGGGGATAAGTTCTCCAGGAAGACCATTAGATATCCCAATAGCCCATGGTGTGGAATCCAATAGACTACTAGGTACACTTTGGGGGTCCATCGAGTACCTGGCAGCCACATATCATATTATTTATAATTTTTAGTTAAAATTTATATATATTTGAAATGTTATAACTTATCCCCTTAAAAATTTCGTCTAAAATCACGACATTCATGACCATACATCACCTCTACTCTATTAAATTTGTATTTATCCTCTATTTAATATTGTATTTCAGAATCATTATTCTTATTATATCTTAATAGTCTCTCTCAGATTCTCCTACCATTTACAATTTTCACTCATTTCCTCAATATGCTCCACTATACATATTTAAATTATGGGTTTTCATTTGATTCATATAATGAATGTAAAATAAGTTGAATCAAATCATGATGATGGATAAGTGGGATCATATAAATAAATGGTTGGTACATTAATCTTTTTTCCTTTCTTTTAGATATTTTTTCTTATGTAATATAATTCAGGGATTATGTGTTCCACTGAGGTAGACTGTAAATGAAACTTATAAATAATTATATTCAATTAGAAATCAAGAAGGAAATTCCAAGACCATGAAGGTAATAGTATATATATTAAAACATAATATCAATATATCCATAAATATATTTTTTTGTCAAGGAAGTTATTTTAATTGTGGGAGGAACTCACTTATTTTTACAGAAACTATTTGTTTCGGGTTATTAATTTTTATACTCACACATGGTACACATACTAAAATGGACATATAAGCCATGTGTTGGTATTAATTTCATGGAAATATCCCTAGAACATTGGTACAAGTTGTCATTATCTCAAATGGAATTAGGAAGAAATATTTTGGCTATTGTTATGTTAAATTCTTACATTATATGTCTTAGTTTTATTCTAATTATTATGTATAATATATGATCAAAATATTATATATCATTTTATATTCTATGTGCATTTATGATTATTCATTAGATATATATTTTATTATATCATGTGATGTATATATCATGGTTGTCCCATTACTAAAAATTTCGCATTATACTAAACTATTTTTGGTAATGGTTTTATCTCTTATTAAATTTTATTTGTATTTATCTAATATAGGTTATACCCTCTCATTAGTATTTATAAAACTTTTCCACTAGTATTATCCCCTAAAATATATAAAGGTGAGCTTATAGGGACACCATGATCTAGCTCAGGTCAATGGTGAGAGTCCATTTTAGGTATATTACAATGCGGTATTAGATAATTTTGATTATTTTTTATAATTTTGGACATGGCAGAAAGAGATAGAACTAGTTTTTCATATATTGTGTTTTAGGAAGTTGGGGTTAGTTATTGTCATTGAGGTGGGGATTAACCTATTAAACCTAGTGAAAATTATCATTCATAGTGGTTCTATTATAGAATTCCTATAATTTTGGATCACATTATGATATTAAAAAAATATTTTTATTGGCTACAGTGTAATGGAGTACATAAAATAATTTTAAAGGACATCTCACAGAAAGGGTAGAGTTTCAAATAAACCATGAAGCTAGTATAATTGGACATTACTATAGGTTACATATTTTTTGTAAATCGTATAAATGATTATAATATATAAGAGTTTGTGACTATGTATACATGCTTTGGATCTATAATTGGGGTTATTGGTTTCATCGATCATTATAAAAGGGTAGTAAATACTCGTGGGAAAATACATAACTAAAATCCATTGGTGGGGAATGTACCATTTAATATTCATTAATGGAACCCTTTTTAAATGTTCAATATAGAGATCATAAAGTATGATATGTTGGTTGATCCTATCCTAGGTTTGTTGAGGTCAAGTTTGAGTACTTTAACATCATCATGTTAGTCGTGTTTAGGGAGTATAGAATTAGTTGAGATCACAAATGTTTTCTATATTATTATAATTTTTTATTTTTATAGTGATGTTTGTACACATAGTATTTTATTGAGGAATATTTTGAATAATTATCAATGGTTGTACTCAGGTTAAGGGATATTTATACTCTCCAAGTGAGTTAAATGACATATATAGGAAGAAAAGAGTAGAATGATAATTCTGCCATCAATGAGAGACTATATTATTCAGATTCATACATTCAAAGGTTACTCAGGTTCATCTTTGAAAGCAATGTGATCTACCGTGGTTTTGTAGTGTCAATAATATGGAGTTAGAATTAGGGATTGGGTTTTTATAGATTTCACTAGGTATGGAATATATTTATTAATGGATGTGGTATGTTGACATTGAAATATATATGACATTAGTGAATTTATCAGAAACTTGTATGATTCCAAATTAGATAGAAATTTGTACACATGTTTAGTTGGGAATCCAAAGGAACTCTGATTATATAATAGGAATGTATCTGGTACATAGTGTCACTTGACCTTGTTTTATTAAAAATAAATAATTACAATTTATCAATATTATGTAATCCCCTCTACATATATGTTCATAAACATTACCCACATGACCCAACATCTTATTTCCTCTATTTCAAGTGGATTTTTCCTCTCAACTGACTCACAGTTGAGTGTTGTTTATCCAATTGGATATCATATAATTATTGTCTCATTGATATATATTTTATTTAGGTTTTATATTTATACTTTTTTATTCTTCCCTAAAATTTATTAAATCAAGTGTATTTTTCTTACTATTAGATTTCGATTAAAGGAAGACAATTCAAGACATTTGGATGAATGAGGGGGCTCTTATGACTATGCGGATTGTGTTCCATTGTGTATTCAATTATTTTATACAAATTTTCATTGGTTTTATAACTACATGATTGAGTATATTTTTTGATATAATATAATTTGGAATTCCAATAACCAAGTGTCTATGGGAGGGAATTAAGGACTCAATGAAACCATAATGGACATATTACATGTTGTACAACTAAATTTAATGGAATACATAGACTTTGTTAAACTAAGGATGTTTTTTTATAATATGTAGGGTTTTATGATAATTATTGGGGATTTAGACACCATGAGAGGTTTATTGGAATGATTTTCAATATTTCTTTAATGGTGGTGATTCATTAATTAAAAATGACATTTCCTAAGGTTACCAACCGTTAATAAGGATGGGTTTTTAGTGGAGGTGACTCAAATAAATTATCTTAGTTATAAATTGAAAATCTTTTATTTCATCATAAATCAAGAGTAAAATTTCACCAAAGATGAAATGGAGTGTTAATCTCTTGAAATAAGATTTTACTTGGGGGATTGATTATAATCATGTTTACAAAGGGGTGATAAAATATTTTTCTCTAAAGGTTGGTAGCATGAGATATAATAATTGATTATGTTCCAATACCTAGGGGATCTCAATGCATTAATATCGATAACCTATCATGCATAGAATACTAGAATTTTTACCTAGAATGATATTTTATTATTGTCACAGAACATGAATATCATCTATCCTTTAAAAAATATGATTTGATGACAAGTTTTAAAATAGTGTTTTTTATTTCTTTAAACAATTATATTTATCGAAGTTAGATGTATAGATTATTTTCATCTCTTCGTTGAGTTGTATTTCTTTGAGAGGTTCCATGGGATGACCTTCTTTAGTGGTGGACAACATGATTGGTGATCAGCTAGATTAATTTTATTTTTATGGTTTTTGTACAATATGATTAAAATTGGCATTTCCTCATCATCAACATAGAAATTATATATATTATTATGCATAATTTCAATGGAGTCTAACTTGAGTGATTATTTTGTAGATCATGATACAAGGTTGAAGCTTGTTAGTTATTATAATTTTGAGTGTTATGTAGGATGACTAAGGGAATGATGTAAGCAATATGATTCATTCCATTGATTGTGGTAAGAATTGAGTAGTTAAATATAACTAAGACATATATTTTAATAATAATGGTCATAGAATATTTTGAAGTTGTTAAAATTATTCTTCAAAAATTAATGAGAGTAAGAGAGTCTGATGCAGGCCTACTTATCCCCTAGTACATGACTAGTGAAGGAAGGTATCATATAGTCCAACATAAACTCTAGTATGTAACCAGTATAGTTTTGTGGGTTATATTCCTATATAACTTATTTCATGTGTTGAGTATATATATGTGTGACAAAGGCCTATATATCCTATCATATGTGATTTATATAAGTAGATGAGATGTAATCCTACATAGAATATAGTATATGATGATTATATATAAGTGATATAAATGAATATAGAGATATATATGGGTGATAAATGATAACTTCTCTAATGTATGATGGTACATATTTGATGGTCATGGGAATAATTAGGGGAGATTAGGATCAACCTTGACTCCTTTTTTACGAAAAGTATATGTGGGATTGCATAAAATTAATCATTAATTCTATGTTTGGATGAATTATTCTTAGGGATACTTTTCCCCATATACTATCACTCTGATAGAAATATAGGGTTATTAACTATGTTGGATAGTTTATTACTCAATGAAAGTATAATTATTATATTTATTATTGTTGCTTCCTACCATATTATATCTTGGATGAAACCAAGTATATTTACAATATATTTAAAATGGGATATGGTTACCGGTGGCCTACTATGATTTTTACACACCTCTAGTGTGTGATTTGTAGTGAATTTGAAGACCCAATGTTAGAATGATAGTTAGAGTGATATACCTGGTGTAGGTAGACACTAAGGAGTTAGTATATAGGGGGTACTGAGACAACACTGAGAGGATCTTGGGGTCCAATAGTTATACATTACTATTGAGTTTTGTTCATTTGATCATGTATTATGTATAATAGATCCATTTGGTGAACATATATATATTGTGTGACTTTTATAACATTACATGGTTAGTATATTTTCATATAACATGTTATATATTTTTCATGGTTGGACTATGACTTTAAATTCAATAATATATGGTGTTACTATGGGTTATTCTTGTTTATAACATAAAAAACTAATTTATTTTTATTTTATAGAGGGTATATTATACACATGATATTAACATATCCATATAATTGGTCAGGTGTCTGTAGAATATAGGGAGGCACATGTAGGGTTGCATTTTACTCGACCTCAGGATGATTGTTACTAACTATACCGAGGATGTTATAATAGTACACAACTTATTTGGAAATAACATCTTGTTTATTTTTATTTCCCTTGAATATTATATTCAATGGTAAAATATTTAAAAAATAATTAAATATTGAGTCACGATGAATCATTATTATATCACTATCTATTATATCTTAATTATTGTGTCCATGGTTTTATCTTATAGATTTCTTCTCTTTCCATTCTATAAATGTACACTTAAAGGATATTGTTTTCTTTTTTTTCATTATTATAATTGAGTAAAATACCAAAATTAACTTGGTTTGTCACTAATTTTAAATTCATTTCACTTACATTGACATTTATCATATCGTCAAACTATATAAAACATTTGAATTTAATCAACATTTTTTCCATAATCCTGATATAATCATTATCAGATAAAAATATGAGAATTCTATGAAATTTGAAAAACTAGTGTGTTTTGTAGTAGAATTATAACATTAATCAAATAAATTAGTAAATAAATGAATAAATAAATATATAAAATTAGAAAATATAATTAAATAAGTTATAAAACATTAACAATTTTAAAATTTAAAATTAACAAAAAATTATACCATCCGATTCTTTTATATAGAAAAATATATTTTATAATGTTATATATGAAACAATTTAATTAATTTCATACATAAGAAACTATAATTTTAGAGTGTACTTTAAATAAATTATATTCACCATAAAAAATAATAATTATTTTATTTCATAATATAAAATAATAAAATAATGTTAAAAATGGATTTGGATGTTGGTTTTTTCGATAATGGATGTTATATATTGTTAAATGACATTATATAATTAAAATGAGTACATATTGGAGTATACAACAACTAAAGACTAGATTAGGGTGTTTCACATATATCTAGGAAACTAAAAAGGGGTTAGTTACTATGTGAGAGGCCCCAAACATCATATGACTGAATGTGTTTATCATAATGATAATTGAAGAAATGTTCAGATATTAGAGAATATTTTTCTCTAATATTTTTGAAAATGAAATTATTTAATTGATGAATCTATCAATAAAAATTATTAGTTTCTTCTTGTATAGTTTGCGGTAAAATCACCAAATTTTTCAATGTCTATTGAAATGATATTCAAAATTATTGAAGAAACATCCATTGAATATTGAGACTTTGGTTGTTGGATTTTAAGTAAAATTGTATGATTAAATGAATATTTTATAAGGCTAGTAATTTTCAATCATAATTGACACATTTAGAAACTCTACATGATTATTTTATATACTTCAAAATATTATAACTAGCTAAAAAGTGTTTGGAATTATTCTAGTAATTTTTTAAATTATTTAAATGTTTTTAAAGTTAGTTGACTTGATTAATATGGTATATAATTTATTTTAAAACTTTTGGAACTAAATTGGGGTAATATTGGAAGTACTATTCTAGGGTCGAATATATGATGACCCCATTTTATCAATGTTTCTGAAATTATCGATGTGAATAAAGCATTTTGATTTTTCTATAAGATAATTGTACTAGATTTATTAAAATTGAGCTATGTATAAGATATTAGTGTCACTTATGAATATTGATCAGTGTGTAGGGGACTTATGACACACATGTAAAGATTGATATTGAAATAAGACACTTATACAACATAATAATATTGATCTATACATACGATAATTTTATCTATCATATTATAATTGGTATAAATATAATATAATATGTGTTATGAATATGAATTTCCCTCATCAAATAATTTACTTGGTGATATATCATGTTTTCAGAACCATGAAATTTAAATTAATTTGAACCAAATTTTGTTCAGACTGATTGTCATGGATCAAAGCATCAATAATTAAATGTGTTTAAAATTAAAAATTATAGTGTAATTGATCATAAAACTAATAAATAATATGTTCAATTAAGTATTTACTCAGAATATTATATTAATGTTTAATGAAAATAAAATTATTTAATTTTGATTAATGTGATACATTAAGATTCCATTAATGATCTTTAATGTTTACAATATTGACAATTAATGTGATTCACGTTGGTATTAGAGAATTTAAAACCATGGTGTTATCTTATATTAAATATTTTATAAAGATAAACCAATATATATTTATAAGAACACATCCCATAATGGTAAATTCAATGTCATAGAGATAATTTGTAGTATCATATTAATAAAACAATAAAAACTATTAATTGTTTATTTCACTTGGGAAATTTTTAATTAATGAATAATAATGACCCGAGCCCTCTATAATTAGAATATAGATGAACTATTTAGTTATAACAATTGAAATGATAAATATTGATTATAATAAAATTCAGTTTACTCCTGAAAGCACAAAAAACATCCCTAGATGATGAAAAAATCATTTCAGTTAATGGGATACCCCCCCCCCACATATGGAAAAGGATAAAGAGGATCATGATAATTGATATTGATGGGATATTTTCAATATTGTAAATATCAAAACAACTAGTTTCCTATGTATAAAAATAAAAATGAATAATACAAAATAATGATTACGTATCAAGGGTTATGATCAATGAATAATCATATATCTCTTAAAAATAATAACAATGAATATCTGAGCCTCTATATAATTCAATATCATAAGGATATCAATGAAAGAAGAAGAAGAAAGGGTCAACCACAATCTAAGTTTTCATTCATTTTTAAAATCAATGAGATAAATAAAAATAAAAATAATAGATGTATAACTAACTATCTATGCATGTTATTATTATTTATGTTGAGAAATTTATAAAATGGGTATCTAGTAAATTTGAGAATATTTTATGTGATTTAATGATTGAAAAATTTGGGTTGGTGGTTATAATGAAGATCTTTGAAGAATATATGGAATATGAAATGAGTTTCGTTAACTATTACTGAATATTATCTGCCAATTAATTTCATTGTGTGGAGATGAATGTGATTTGTCATTTTGATGAAACATTATCATTTGTGGACCTAGTATTAGACATCCAATAAAGAGTTAAACAAAAACTTGCATATACATAGTGTGATGTAATATAACATTTGTGACTCATGCTATATTGGGATATCATAGTGTGACCTAGTACCTATAATGAGAGGATCTTGATGTTCTGTAAGTCATGTGGGAAGCATAAAATTTTATACATGATGATATATTTTATAGGAATGAGAAATACAAACCATTATAATTTTTAATTGATTATAGAATAGAATTATTGAATGTGGTGAAAAACCAATCACGTATATGAGTTTGTTTTCCTAATGAAAACATGTAAATTACTGGTATTCATTAATATTTTTCTAAAAAATTTAGGTAATGTTATGGTAAAAATAAATATTGGATCAATTATGGTAAAAGACTAGGATTCTGAATTTAGAAGTAGAAATTCATAAAAGTATTATTCTTCCACTAATTCACCCCTCCCCCACCTAGTGGTTCACAAATCAGTGGGTTACATGATGTGGTATTAGATAAAATCTATGATACCTATGAAAATATCTAGGTTTCTAATAGATTAAATTCAAATATGGGATATTTTACGAAATTCGACATATCAATAATTATTTCTTTATTTATATGGATTTAGTAAGAGAATTTTTAGTAATAACCTTAGAGTATAAATATGAGAAGGATGTAAATATATAAAGGAAAATAATGAAGGGAAAAAATTATTAACTGATAATTTAATAGTTTAAATGTGGTAGGTGTTTGTATATTGAATCTATTCACAAAGATTCATTGTATGACACCATTACAAATTGTGGAGGGTATGAAAAGATAAAAATGGTTGAATACTTTTTCAATTATGTTAGATTATTTTTAAATAAGGTTCTTGTAAAAGTGTTATTATAATTAATGAATTATATCATAGAACTATTTCATGAAAGAAAATATATATTTAAAGAATTCGATGTCATGGAAGAGGTATCTTATAAACAAGTTGGTAAATGAAACACTCCCTAAATCATAGTTAATTCCTAGGGAGAAATAGTTTCAAATTGAAATGATGACATGTCTTTTATTGATGAAAAATTAAAAATAATATTATTCTAAAATTAAGAGTTTAAATCTATTTCCAGTGAGGTATTCGATGTTTTGGAGAGAGATTAAAAATTCACTATGAAACTCAATCATGATCAGCTAGATTTGAAAGATAAAAGTCTTAAAGAACATAACAGTTCACTCTATAAAACTACCAAAATGACTTAAGAATAAGTTAATAATTCTATGTGACATTTTGATACCATTATGAAATTAATTTAGGAATATAAATATTGCCTAAAAATGATGTTTTTAGATGTTATATAAAAATTGATAAATCAAGAAATTGATAAACTCGAATCCTCCTAAGATACTAACTTAAATTATTCATATACTCACGTTTTAGATAATTTTCTCCCAAAATTAAACTAATTATGGTGTTAAATATATTTCTAAAACATATATATATAAGAACCAACCTTTTTCTCATTGAGAATGAAATCCCAAAATCCTAGAAATGTATATTAGGATTATTGTTCTTGAGAAAATATTTTTAATTAAAGGTAGAACATGAACACTTTTTAGTTATATAAATAAACTTAATATCAAAACTATTTATTGAGTGGATAATATAATGTGTTAGAAGAGTTTGACCCCAAAAAATTTAAAATAAGTGGTGTTTCAACACCAAAAATAAAAAAGGCACTCAGTTATGAGAATTTATACAACCTTAACCCAAGGTGAAAAGAAATATAATTGATTTAAAGTGATGGTAAAGCTACATGTTTGGAAATATTTATATAGAATAGTGTAATAATATATCAACTCATACTAGAAGTATAAATCTATAAGTAAGGACAAGTAGAGTTATAGTATAGAAAACTCCTACTTATAAAAATACTATTTCAAAGATGAAGATAAATATATCACAGATAAAAAAAATTTAAATAATTGATAACATCCATGAATATTAAAATTTTCATATAATTTTTCATGAGAAATGTCATTATCCACTAACCAAACATGAATTATATACTAATGAGGAAATGAGTCAATAATTTAATAAGTAGGTAAAAATATAGAACATGTGCTGTTGAGGGCCAAGGAAGTGAATAATGTTACAAATAATCTAGTGCTTGAGATGATAGTTTTAAATCATGATAATGATTTCAAACTATTGAAGTGAATATGATCATTTTATATTAGGATATTAAAAATATAATTCCCATTAAAAATAAACCTAAAGTTTGATATTCAATGGAATATTTCATAATCAAATTGGGATTCAAATAAAAAAGGCATAAAAATACGATCATGGTTGAATAAATCTTAGATGATGAGTTTTAGAGGATAAATAACTAGGAACACTAAAATTTAATAAAAAAAATTGTGTGGTTGGTGTATGATGATCAGTTAAAGTGCTTGAAATTATATAATATAGCTTACGGGTTAAGTATAGGTAAATTTTGATAATTAAACCATAACTTATTCTATATGATAAATCAATTTCAAAAAATAATAATTCCTCATTGAAGAATAAGAAATATAATGGGCCTAATGATACATTGATCAAAAGTCTACATATCCTGGAATAATCCAATAAATTAGAGAATTTTGAAATTAATAGAACTTCATTTCTAGATAATGGGAAGACTAAATTTATATCTACAAAATCATAAAATATAGATTAATATATTCTTTCAAAAATATGATTATATTTGGAAATAAAACAACGAATAAATCATGTTGAAGAGAATACACCTTGGCGTTCTAAATATATTGTTTTTGGGTTGAGTAAAAAGTCTAATCCTAAGTGACATAACTATTATGTTGATATAAGTCCACCTTATTACCATTTTTTGTGTTAACATGAAAGGGTTTGAAGGTAAATTTTTAAAAGTAATAAATGATGAAGGTGATGATACTTTTACAATAAAGATAGATAACCATCATTAAGGTTATTTCATTGGGTATTAATTTTTAGTTGGTATCAAAAATGAAATTGTTTCAAGTATGTTTGAATAATGATGGTATTTCCTATGGTGAAGAGTAAAAGAATTTATCCGTTGATGGGAGCTAACAAATAGAGAGATGATTCTATAAATTTACCAATTTTATTGAAACATGAATTTTATATATCTTGAGTTGAAGGGAACTTTTGTGGTATTGTTTTCACTCTCTTAATTTTTTTAGTTTATGATAAAAATATTATCAATGGGTTACTATATAATGTTGTTGAATGAAAAATATTAATTTAAATTTTTATACTTTATTATGTGGAGTGTAGGTTTATAAATATCTTGAAATCTATTTGTAAAATCCCCAAATAAATTGATTTCAAGGTTTTTAATACATCTAATGGTCCACATATACATCCATGATTCAATGGTAAATTCATTATTTTTCTCTATAATTGGTTAAACAACACACACACACATATATATATATATTTGGATATAACTTACTAGAGACTTATTTATAAACATGTTTTACTTTCATAGTCTATGAGATTTTACCAAATATCCTAAAAAATGGGAAAATGGAGACAATGTAATAACAAAGGGGAGAATATTTATTTTAAATATTAATATTTTAAGTATCCTTAAATTATACTAATAATATAATTAATGGGGATAATAACCATTCCCCTATTCATTTATTATCATTTTGGAGAGAATGATAATATCTACCTTGCATCACATTGAGTAATTGTACAAATCCCATGGGGGATATTAAGGTTCCAAAATGGATAGTTATGTTGTATTATTTTTCAAATATGATGTCATAAAAATCTGAAAGTATATGTGGATGGATAATTGGAAAGGATTAGATAATCTTCCAACTAAGTAAATGTTGAATTCAAGGCCCATGTATTATGGGAATGGATATGGGGTGGTTATATTCTTTGACGAACTAAAAATAAAATGATTGTATATTGTAATATTGAAGATACACCAATTAATGTACTTATTATTACCTCACATCCCATGAGCCCCTAAACTGGTTCCCCAAGTTGGTTATCTATAATACCTCAGTTGCACGTACCCATGTTAAACAAGTCATTGACTATTAGCGGATGTCTAATGTAAGGTGTGGGGAATATATACCCTCTTTACTAGAGTAAACTAATAGTAAAAATCATATAAACAATAGTATTAAATGATAACCAAAATCTAATACATCACATACCACATTTCAAAACATTTGAAATACAAATAATTAAATACAATAAGCATGTCATATCACGATGGTCTAATGTGACAAGGAGTAAACCAAATTAATAAATCTTGGATAATCTACCAAAACGGTTTCTAAATGCTTGTATGGTCTCATAATCAATTCTCTATTCCAAGTCAATAATAAAAAGTAGGTCCTTTCCCCTAATCTAATATGAAAGCAAGAAATATTCTTAAGTTACCAGGGATTCTCAAGTAGGGTGTGAGTACAACTCAGTAGGCACCCACCAATGGTGTCTGCACCAAAATCTAGTCAAATAATAGTTTATATGGATGTTCCAAAACTAATAAAAAACTGTCAAATTTTCCAAGTTTCCTATTAACTTTTTTTTCATTACCCTGATGGAACATAGGTTCTATCTAAGACCTGAAAGTTAAATCATATTCATCTCATGAAGGAGGTACAAACCATATACAAATGGAGTAAAAAAATTGCAAATTATGGGCATTAATTCATGATATCAATTTGGAAATGTACCTTGGAGTATCGGTTCGTGAATATATGTCATGTCCATACCATATAATCAGGGAACATTTGTCAAACATCCTAAACCATTCAATATATAGGTAGAGCACATGGTGTAATTTTTGACTGAACCAATGGAGATCAGCCTCAATCCATCACCCCAAACAGACCAATACCCACATTTTCCAATGTTCAAAATTAATTCACTTTATACCCATACTGACAATAATAGTGAATCAGATCATTTATAATATTTATGGGGCTTATTACATTTATTTTTTAAAAATAGTCCCATAACATTACTATTTCACGACTTAAAAAAAGTTATATTCATCAGTCACCCTCTTAAAAAATTTACCCACATAGTCCTTTCCCTTAAAATTTAATTCAAATTTAGTAATTTATATTAAATAACTCATTTAAATTATTCCAGTTAACAGAAACATTCTATTATTCTGGGATAATAATCCCAACATATTTTTTTAATTTTTCAATATCATAGTCCAATTAAAATATCATTTAACAACTCATTTCACCGTTTTTTAGGGAGTTCCACAACCCATAGGTGACCATTGAACCAGTCTAAATATTATCAATGAATCCAATGGGGACCATGAGGGTTCCCACACAACAATTAGAGTCCCAATATTATTTCTATAACTAAAAACATGAATTTTTGGTATGCAAGCACATTATCAAAACCATATAAACAATATTAGCATCTTATATATGTGAAGTAATCTTATAGAACATCTACCATATGATCATAGATAAACACTTCCTACTACAATACACCTGATTTTGGTTCAAATGACTATAAATTCCTAGTCCATGAATCTGTTGGAAAATAAATGTTTTAGGGGTTTGAAAATAGAGAAAATTTCCAAAAATGGACCTTACAGAAAATATAAGAAATAAGACTCATATACATATATAGATCATCGATCCACAAACAATAGTGATTGAAATATCCAAATATTGAATGAAAATATCCCTTGGAAAGACAAGGGGTTCTTTATTCAAAATCTTTGTTATTGGAGGTTTAGTGGGAAATAAAACCTTCTCTAACCCCTAAAATCCCAAGATGAAAAAGAGATGTTTCTAACCCATTATAGGAACAAGTTTTTGCTACACAGTTGGCCAAACCATGGGCCACAGTGTTTTACCCTCACCCCAAGAAGGAGTCATGTTTTATCATTTTAGGTGTACACACAAGGTTTGAAAACCCATTAATAAGATGTGATTTCACCAATGTTTGGGGGCGATCAAGCCTCATTGTATCCAATGATACCTCACATGGTTTTCTAATTGTGAACCACCCTATATATGTTCATTATGTTATGTCACATTGTTACTGTAAAGACCTATAAATTTCAAGGAATTTTTTTCTTAAATACTTTAGAATTTTATGAGTTTGCAGTTTCTGATGGCACTTGATTCCGAGGCCTGGTGTGCCTGGAATCAATTTATGATGTTTTGTTCATGTACGTTCAGTAAACGTATGTGCGGGTGTTTCTATCTTTTGAACCGGTGCTCGGAATTGAAATCTGAGTACATTGATGAACTCGTAGCACAAGTATTTACATAAGGGGTCATTTACATTAGTTGTGTTTAGTCGAGAGAAGAAGTTTTAATTTGGGGATTCGTAAAAAATTAAAATAAAATCGTGGTGTTACATTAAGTGTACACAATTTTATTTAATTTATTAAGTGGTGGTTAATTCCTACAAGGGGAAGTTTGAGGTGGGTCCCACACCCAGATAACCTCCCATGTGAGGATAATGTGTTTTGGGGCCCACACAAGATCCTAACCCCTTAACTCCCCCATAAACTCCCACGAAACCCCCTTATTAACTCTTAAAACTCTACACCTCCTCTCTTTGAATTTTTAAACATTTCACCTCCCTTCTCTTTTAATTATGCCAACCCATATAATTAATATCTTTATTAATTAATTGGCACCTCTTATTTGAATAAATTTGAATTGCATGGAAATTATATTAAAATTGGGGGAGTCTTATTATAATATTTTCCATGGTAAATATTTTGGTGGGGAAACCTTTGTAGAATTAGAAGGAATGTGTTACTCTCTCAATTAAAAACACCTTTCTTCGGCGAAGAACATCTCTAACGAAGAAAGTGACGAAATTTTCCAATGACGCTTCCCCTTCGGATGCACCCTGATGTCAACGGAATTGACGTCCATTTTCCATGACGCCCGACCTCTGCGACGCTTGTTTTCTACGGCTCGTTTACATGCTCCGTTCTTGAAATCGACATAGGGGGTTTTGTATGATTTTGGTTTGATTAAAATATTCCCTCTTCATTAATGAATTCATGTGTATGTCCTCCGCCATTAGATATCATCTAATTCGTATTTCACGGGCCGAACAAACATGGATTGAAGTCCCTCCGTTGTTTCTTGAATAATCTGGAGGAGGCGGTGTATAGAGGAAACGGCCACCGGAAGCGGAAACCGTGCACCGGCCCTGTGGAGGAAACCACGGCCCGCGGTGTGGGATTCCTGGATGAAGAAGAACACTCTACCTAATGTTGGTTGGGCAGGAGAACCACCGCGCCCACATGGCTCCGCACTATGGAGGAATACATCCCGCACTCGGTGGGCCGCTTCGGCAGGCGAACCAGTCGGCTGCTTGCCAGCCAGTTTGATGAAGCTCACGGCACCTGAAGGTGCCGCATGGGAGGAAAGCAGGTCTTCTAAAACCGAGAAGCCGGTCAGGTAGGAGGGGTGGCGCAGCTCCGTGCCGCCATTATGAAGAACTGGGGGGGCGTGCCCCCCCCCCCCACCCGGTCCTCTCGGCCAGTTGGCCAAGCTGCAGCAGGCCACCGTTGGCACGGACCGGGCCTCCTGTCGCCCGGGCAGGGTCACCCTCGTGCAGGCCGGGCAATAGTGCTTGGCTGGGTCACACCCCACCAGGCCAGAACAACCCCTCCGACTGGGTCAGACCCACAGAACTGGGTCGGGACGACTCGCCAGCCCACCGGCCTTGACGAGACAGGTCCGTTTTTATTAAATGTTAATATCTATTGGATCATGTGTCTGATCGACGCATCGTTTACGGCACTAGGACCCCTGCGACGAGGCAGTCCTTTTGTGTTATTCTAAGTGAGTTTTGGACGAATTTGGAAAATGGCCGGGTTGAAACAAGCGTAATTCCAACTGGGCCCCTTGAATGAAAAATCTAATAACTATTAGACTGGGCTTCTGATCGACACGTCGTGTGTCGCTTTGGGTTTCTTTTGACAAAAAGAATCTTCGGGATACATCAACTCATGACTTAGTGATTGTTGATGTATTGGCCCTTTGGCTCGAGGAGCGGACCCTCCAGGAATAGAGCGTGCTGTGTGTGGGAACCCTAGAGCTGGTTGCAACAGCAATGTGACTGAACTGAATCCTCTGTGGGTTTGACAGCAACAATACTGGATAGAATCCATCATGGGTTTGATATCAATGAGACTGGACTAAATCCTCCAAGGGTTCGACGGCAACGTGACTAGACTTAATCATTTGTGGGTTAGACAGCAACGAGACTGGACTGAATCCTCCGTGGGTTCGACAACAACGATACTCGACTGAATCCTCTGTGGGTTCGACTACAAAGAGACTGGACTGAATCCCTGTGATTTTGATAGAAATTAAATATAGCTGATTAGGTTTTTGTGGGTATCTACTGTTTGACAGTGAATGATGATTAAGAGGATATAACTAATCATCTCTTACTCTATTTTGTGAATACCTGGTGTGAGCTGAGTCTGGACTTCCAATAATTATCATTGATGTGGTTAACTTCTTTTTTGTGGGGACTGGGTTGTTCTTGGGGTCGAGAGTTAGAGCCTAATTATGGCTGATAACATAATAATATGTGTGGGCATATACCTAAGTATAATTGGTTGATAATTTGTGATCGTATCTTTCTTCGGTGGTTTATCCTTCATGGATTCTGGGAGAGCTTCGGGGTCTCGGGGTCCCTACTGAGTATCGTATACTCACCCCAGCACGAGTTATGCCCACACTACGTTGTGTTGGATGTAGATGATAGAAAACACTGATTGTGGTAGATACTTGTAGATTTGGACGGTACCCCTACGTGGACCACATGGTGAGACATACATGGAGCAGACGGACGGACCAGAGGTGCTGAGGAGACCATCTGTACCCACCCTTCAGGTGGGATTTCTAAAGGACAAATCATCCGTTGTTGTTTTAATTTACTACAGTTGTACAAGCTTTTCAGTTGTGTTGTACTTACTGTTGGGCTTCTATTTCCATCCCCTTTCTTTTCAGCACTTACTTTTGTATAAAGTTTTACATAGTGATTACATCAATTGCGTACTCTGTTGTGTTTATTTACTTTTATAAAGGAAATTCCTTCCCAGTATAAGGATTTACACCTTTGGCGCCAGTCGCCAGCCCCTGTCCTATGGAAGGTGGGCTTGGGGTAGTCACGACACAGGCCCCGGGGATGAGTCGTGACAAATTAGTATTAGTGGAGTTATGTTTACCACAGAACATAGGACTCTGATCATTCATTCTGTGAAGCAATATTGTTAATATTATTGACTATGGTTTTCAGTCCAGGGATTCCAGTGTTGGTGTGGCGGCCGACGTATCCATACACCAGGTCCCTGACCTCTGATTTCCGGCTCAGTGCATGAAAACACTGATTGCATGTGTGTTTAAAAAGATTTTTTTTGTGACTACATTGTGTCAGCTTAGCAGGTATACCGTTTTGACTTTGGCACACCTATTTCTTTTCAGGATGGCCCGACAAAGGCAGCCAGCCAGGGTTCCAAGTTACTTACGAGATGGTAGCCCACCAAGCAAAGAGGCCTCCGTGCTGGGCCCCATCACAGTAGAGGCACCAGCGGTACCACTACCTGCGGGGCCACCGATACCACCAGCACCAACATTAGAGAGTGTGCACCACTTGAGCACGTTGCATGGGTTCTTGCAATAGAGGCCTCCGAGTTTTCTAGGCGATATATGTTTTAAGATGGACGAGTGCAGGATGGAGGTTGTAGCATGAGTTTTCCACACATTTGGGACACCCACTGACTTGATCGTGTACATAGCTATTAGTCTCTTTTAGGGAGCCGCTGAGAGGTGGTGGATCCTGATGCTCCAGTTTTATAATGAGGCGACCCTCACCTGGGAGGACCTCTAGGGTCTTTTCTGGGTGGAGTTTGTACCAGCGACTCCACACTTTGTGCAAGCTCAGGAGCTACTTCTCTTTCCGCATGGCTTTCCAACTGCAGCAGAGTCTTCTGCAGCCAATAGTAGACGGATGTCATAGAGGTCCTAGTGGAATAAGCCAATAGGTGGGTGACCCCATGATACAGGTATGGTTGTGTGGGGCACAAGAGTTAGAGCTACCAATACGAGGAGCAGAAAGTGCTATGCATGCGGCGGGCAGGGTCACATAGCTCGAGACTGCCCGACCCGCCCATCAGATGAGTAGCAGGCTGTAGAGGGACCTCCCAGTCAAAGGTAGCGGTTCGACCATGGTGGTCCTCCAGAAGCAAGAAGACATGGGAGAGAAGATGACCGAGCATTAGGCGGTGGACGATGTTTCGAGGCCCTACCACCACCACCACCAGGTGGTCCACCACGACCGCAGGTAATAGGTGGACATGGGAGATCTCATCCTCAGGCAGTTGAGGCCTACGACCATAGTGCTCTGGGAGCAGGTGGATATGAGCAGGACTAGTTCCAAGCATAGAGTCCTTTGTTTATGATTCTTCTAGCTTTGATTATGTCGTTGTGTGGGGATGGTTTGTGTCTTTGTACTTTGAGTTGCAGTAATAAAACACCCTTTTTCATGTCATGTATACTTTACTACCTTTTTGTATAGTTGATACTAAGAGGTTGCGGTTAAAACTGTTGACTTGACCCTCACATTTGAGATTTTTACTGGAGGAGACCTAGTGACCACACACAGCTACTGATAGTGTGACTCTACCCTTAAAGGATAGAGTAATGGTTAGATCTCTTGGTAGTAGCATCGAGGAATTACGACGTCGTCCATGGCATGAAATAGTACATTTCATGTCAAGATTGAATTTATTTGGTAAAGAACATGGTTTATCCGGGGGATGATACCGGATTTCTCTTTTCGGAAAAAGAGAAAACTTAGCAGATCTTGTTGGACGTAAGCGAAAAACGGTGTAGTCGAGTTCTTTACAAATGGATAGTCACAGCCATAGTTCATTGAGTGAAAGGTTTATAGTTTACTCTAATCTCAAAGGTCTCAAGTGTGTCTTCTCGTATAAGGACATGGACTTGAGATGGTGATGTTGGCTTGAGTTCCTCCGGGACAATGAAGTTGAGATAGTCTATACTCGTAAGAATGGAAACGTTGTAGCAGATGCTCATAGTAAGAGATCATGCTTTCATCTACTAGGAGAGGAGACAAAGTAGCTGGCTGCGTTGCAGATATCTTTGGTGGATAGGGATGGCGCATCCTTTCTACAATCCCTCACAGTCCCTCCCCTACTACTTCAGTGAGTCAGAGAGGCGCAGTGTGGGGATGTAGACTGTGAGGTGCAACGTGCTCAGATATCCTCAGGGAAGGCACCTTATTGGTTTTTTAAGGTGGGTAGCACGTAATCCTCTTCAGAGGACGTACCATGGTTCAATTTCACTACTGAAGTAATTTCTATGAGAGTTTCACACTTCCCCTATAGTGGTACATCTTGGAGTGGTGAAGCTGTATCAGGACCTCAAACGACAGCATTGGTGGCTGGGTATGAAGAAGGTTATATTAGAGTTCGTCTCACGATGCCTCACTTTTCAGTAGGTGAAGGAAGAGAACAAGGTACCAGAAGGCTTGGTACATCCATGAGAGGTCCCTGGGTGGAAGTGGGACGGGATATCCAAGGAATTCGTGATGGGGATTCCACGTACATCTAGAGGACACGACTCTATCTGCGTGATCGTTGACAAACTCACCAAGTCGACCCAGTTCCTATCGATGTGATAGAAGGGTTAAGTAGGGAGCTTGGGATGCCATTACGTACAAGAGATCATATGGATTCATGGTGTACCATCGACGATCTTCTATGAATAGGACACACGCTTTTCTTCCTAGCATTAGAAGGGGTTACAGGAGGCATTCGGGATGCAGCTATGCCTGAGCACCGCCTTTCATCCTCAGATGGATGTCCAGACTGAGAGGACCATGCAGACTCTTGAGGACATGCTCCATGCATGTGTCCTTGACTTTGGTCACACCTGGGAGGATCACTAACCCTTGGTGGAGTTTGCGTACAAAAATAGCTACCACTCCACCATTGGGATGGCGCTTTATGAGGCACTGTACGGCCGACCTTGCAGATCACCTCTGTGCTGGACTGACCTAGGGGACTCATCACTTGTAAGACCAGAGATGGTGCAGGCTATGATAGAGAAGGTGCAAATCATACCAGAGTTGATTCAAACTGCACAGAGTAGGAAGAAGTCCTATGCTTATAGGAGAATGAGACCACCAGAGTTTGATTATGGTGACCATGTCTTCTTACAGGTCTCACCTCGGCAAGGTCTATGGAGATTTGGATGAGGTGGCAAGTTGTCTCCACAATTTATCCTACCATTCTAGGTCCTCTATAGTATATCTGAGGTGGCTTACCGTCTGGCCCTTCTACCTCAATTGTATTGGGTGCACATCATCTTTCATGAATCTTAGTTGAGGAGATACCTGCATGACCTGTCACACATAATCGATCACGAGGAGCTGGAAATCGATGACGGGGCTACATTCTTGGGGGTCCTGGTGGAGATCAAGGATTGATAGGAGCCAGTCCTATGTGGACGGTCGATTACTCTGATTCACATTAACTAGCAGAATAACTACCTCTAGGAGAGCACTTTGAGTGGGAGGCTCAAATGTGTGCTCAGTACCCCTATTTGGTTCCCTAGTATGTTTTGTAGCTTTACGGGGATATAAAGCCCTGAGGTGTCGGTAATGTAATGGCCCCGACGTTTCAAGGAATTTTTTTTTCTTAAATACTTTGTAATTTTATGAGTCTGTGTTTTCTAACCGTACATGATTCCGAGGCATGGTGTGCCCAGAATCAATTTCTGATGTTTTGTTTGGGTACATTCAGTAAATGTACGTGCTGGTTTTTCTATCTTTTGAACGGGTGCTCAGAATTGAAATCCTAGGGAACTAACGAACTCGCGGCACCAGTATTCTATTAAGGATACCTTTACCACAATTGTGTTTGGTCGAGAGTAGAAGTTTTATTTTGGGGATTCGTAACAAATTAAAATAAAATTATGGTGTTACATTAAGTGTACACAATTTTATTTAATTTATTAAGTGATGGTTATTTCCTACAATGGGGAGTTAGAGGTAGGTCCCACACCCACATAACCTCCCATGTGAGGCTAATGTGTGGTGGGGCCCACATGAGAGCCTAACCCCTTAAATCCCCCTTCAACTCCAATGAAACCCCCTTATTAACTATTAAAACTCTCCACCTCTTATCTTTGAATTTTTAAACTTTTCACCTCCCTTATCTCTTAATTATTCTAACCCATCTAATTAATATCTTCATTAATTAATTGGCACTTCTTATTTGAATCAATTTGAATTGCATGGAAATTCTATTAAAATTGGGGGAGCCTTATTATAATATTTGCCTTGGAAAATATTTCGGTGGGGAAACCTCTAGAAAATTAGAAGAAAGGTGTTCCTCTCTTGATGAAGAACACCATTCTTCAGCGAAGAACATCTCCGATGATGAACGCGAAGAACATCTCCAATGACGCTTCCACTTCAGACGCACCCTGATGTCAACGGAATCGATGTCCGTATTCCGTTATGGCCAACCTCTACGATGCTCATTTTCCACGACTCGTTGACATGCTCTGTTCTTGAAATCGAGGTTGGGGGTTTTTGTATGATTTTAGTTTGATTAAAATATACCCTCTTCATTAATGAATGCATGTTCTTGTCTTCGGGAATCTGATATCATCTAACACAGAGGGCGCAGGCCGAACGAAAATTTCCTGACAACCCACCATTGGTTCTTGAATAATCTAGAGGCAGTAGTGTCCGTAGATGAAGGAAGCCGAAAGCGGAAACTGCCCACCGGCCACGTGGAGGAAACTGTATCCCACGTTGCGGTCTACTTGGCCGAAGAAGAACTGGTCAACTAAAGCCGACAGAGCTGGAGAACCGCGATGCCCCATTGGCATCGCACTGTGGAGGACCACGACTCGTGCTCCCCAGGCCTCTTCGGTAGGAGAACCGGTCGCCTACCTACTTGCTGGATTGATGAAGGTCACAGCACCCAAAGGTGTCATGTCAGAGGACAACGGCCCGCCCATGAGGGCGCTCCGCCAGGAAGACCGGGAAACTTCAGCTGGCCGGGCAGGCGGGGCGGTGCCACTCGGTGCTGCCGTTACGATGCACAGGCCCCCCCCCCCCCCCCGGACCACTTGGGAAGTTGGTTAAGCCACGGCAGGCCGCCAGCGGAACGGACCCGACCACCTTGCGCGGGCCGAGCCACCTGTCGGCCGGACTGGGCTGCCCACCGCCTGGCCGAACATCCCTTGCGTGGGTCAGGCCACAGTGTCGGGTCGCACCCCACCGGGTCTGGCTGACACCTCGTACTGGGTCGGACCCACCGAGCTTGGTTGGGCCAACCTGCTACCCACCGGGCTTGAATGGTGGGGTTCGTTTTTCTTAAATGCGAATATCTACTGGACCGTGCGTCCGATCGACGCACTGTCTATGACACTGGGACCCTTACGGTGAGTCAATCCTTTTTCCTTACTCTATGTGAGTTTTGGATGACGTTGGAAAATTTCCAGGTTGGAACAAGTGTAATTCCAATAGGTCCCCTGGAATGAAAAATCCAATAGCTCTTAGACCAAGCGTTTGATTGACTTGTCGTCTGTCATGTTGGGTTTCTTTTGATGAGACAGAACTTCAGGATACATCAACTCAGGACTTTGTTATAGTTGATGTATCGACCCCTTGGCTCAATGAGCGTACCCTCCCGGAATCGAGCGTACTGTGTGATGGAACTCTAGAGCTGGTTGCAAAAATAATGAGACTGGACTGAATCCTCTAGGGGTTCAACATCAATGAGACTAGACTGAATCCTTCATGGGTTCGACGGCAACAATACTGGACTGAATCCTCCCTGGGTTCGACAGCAATGAGACTGGACTGAATCCTCTATGGGTTCGACAACATCGATACTAGACTGAATCCACCATGGGTTCGACATCAATGACATATAGCTTATTAGGTTTATGTGGGTATTTGTTGTTCGACAGTGAAAGATGATTAAGAGGCTACAACTAATCATCTGTTACTCTCTTTAATTTTTGTATACATAGTGTGAGATGAGTCTTGACTTTGAATCAATATCATTGATGTGATTGACTTCTTTCCTCTATGAATTGGGTTGTTCTTGGGCTCAAGAGTTGGAGCCAAACATTGAATGATGACTTAGGTATATGTGTGGGCATATACCTAAGTAGAATTGGTTGATACTTCACAATCGTATCTTTCTTCTGTGGTTTATTCTTCATGGATTCTAGGAGACCGTTGGGGGTCACAGTGTACCTACGGAGTATCATATACTCACCCCTGCTTGGGCTATGCCCGCACTACTTTATGTTGGATGCAGATGAAGGAAAACACTGATTGAGGAAGAGACTTGTAGATCTGGACGGTACCCGGAGGGGGACCACTTGGCGAGACATACACGGAGCAGACAGATGGACCCGTGGTGCTGAGGAGACCATCTGTACACACACTTCAGTTGGGATTTCCGGAGGACGACTAAGTGTTTTCTGTCTTTACTTTACTATAGTTGTACTACCTTTTCAGTTTTACTGTACTTACTATTGGGATTGTATTTCCATCCCATTTCCTTTCATCACTTACATTTGTATACAGTTTTACTTAGTGCTTACTTCAGTTGCGTACTCTATTGTGTTTATTTACTTTTATAAAGGCAATGTCTTCCCATTATAGGGATTTACGCCTTTTGTGATAGTCGGCAGCCCCTGTCCTATGGATGGCGGGCTTGGGGTAGTCACAGCATGGGCCTCGAGGATGGGTCGTGACAGTAACTACTATTTTTTCACCAGCCAAGAGAGATGCTCTCGATTTCCCGGTTTTTTTATTCCCTGAAAGCCTCGAAAACCCCTTGTTACCTTCTCTAATTATGAAAATTATACCATTAACAAAATAAAAGTGAGTTTAGAAAAAATTTAAACAAAAATTTACCTCCTAAAATATTCATAATATTATAATCTCCCCACATTATAACAGTTCGTCATCAAGCTGAATTCCCATGATTCATTATGCCTTGAATGAAAAAATATCAAGCCATTGGGTCCATGTATTATCTTAACACTAACAATTTCTCTCTTGAACGCTACCATTATTCAACAATACTCAGAGAAACATCATGATCGTACACCCACAATACATTATCATTACGATCGAAAACATGAATGATATGATCCTTGAAGGACGCATCATCTTCAGTCTCAACATAATCAAACAAAATCACATGAAAATGGTCAATGGGATAACTGCATATATGTGATACATGAAAAATAACATTCAGAGTACTTTTTAATTTTGGAAGAACCAATTGGGAGGCCAACATTTTTATCACCTACATGATCTCAAATGGCCCAACATACCCATGTGCCAACTTACACTTTATCCATATAGAACAGTGACACAATATTGATGACACATGATGGTACCCTTGGTTCAAAATGAAAAAATAAAGTGTTTCATGATTTTAAACAGAATATAAATCCTCTCTACTATATTCTATAGCAATACTCTTCCAAAAATACTAAATATACTCAAACATCAACTACATGAGACTCAATTCCAATACCTCTAATTCACCCACTTCCATTAAAGAAAATGGTGATACTCATGGAATTCCATATATTTAATTATATTGTAACATATCGATAGTTTCCTCATAACTATTTTTATAGTTCAAATAAAGTAGATCTACGTTCTTTTAACATGCTTCTCCAAATTCGACGATGCATCCTCTAAATATGTTCTCTAATTCATAATTATTATTCCTTGATATTCTACCTATATGGAAGTGGTATTTTTTACTCAAAACACTTGATTTAAAAGAAAATTATCTATTCCTTTACATAAATTTGAATCAAAACATTTCTCATGATCCTAAACTATTGTTCATTATACTCCATTATAATAAACTATCACTCATATGTACAAGTCTCCCAACTAATCCATGGTGAAAATATCTCTGATCAGAACGTGATGGGAAACCTTGGTCAAATTATTAACAATCACCAATATTACATCACACTTACAAGCAGTACTCGACATGCCCACTAAAAAATACATCATAACATCATCCTACATCCATTTTGAAATTGGAAATGGATGTAAAAGTACATTGTGTCACTAATATTCATATATCACTTGATGAAATGCGTACAACCATATCATGAAACCTACAACCACTTTTTTCATTCTTTACCACCAATATTATCATAAAATATCATAGTAAATTTTGGTAAACTCATGTTGACACTCCCACTTTGAGGCATTAAGAAAAGAATCAACTCCTCAAACATACATATTTCAAAAATAACCCAACTACAGACATATAAGATCTCATCATCATTAATTCTCCAATTAAAAGTAATAACATCTCCTTCAAAGTTATATCTCAACTCTAGACACATAAGATCCTCAAACATTCTCATATTGATATATTTTAGATGAGATATCATTATAGAAAAAGATTTGAGGGTCATATGTTACCCTTCCTCTTATACATCTAGATGTATGTCACTATACAAAGTCATAATTTCCCACACATAATAATACTCCCAAACTATATATATCTGGGTCCATTGGCTCAATGAATCCAAAAATTGAATAAAATTTCCTTGGGAGTATCCTAGATTAATATAAAAATATTTCCTATAATCAACCCATATTCGATTATAAATATTTAAATAATGTTGTGAAATTTTGTATTTGTGGATTTTATGATAAATATAAAGAATGAACATCTAACGCAAAATGTATTGTCACCAACACATTAATGAATAGACTGTCATCTACAACTTGTTATCAAACACATAATAATTTCATTAATGTGGCCCCAACTTAAATGATACATATATTATGATTAAATCATATTAAATCTGCACTACCCCTTGTTTGATCCTTATTTCATCACAATAAAATGCATACTTCCCACCTAACTCCATTATGATCCAAATCAGTGCAATGATAACATAATTTTTAGCCCAGGGAAGATACTATCACACACTCCATACCATTAAATTTGTATACCTTCTTTGTTAAGCCTGAAATTTTTGAGGCCATGTGAGAAAATTATATGGTGAATCGTCATTAATAACCTAAAAAACCTATGTTGTCATAGATATAAAAAATTCTTAATGAGATATAAGGAAACAAAATTTAAAATCTTATCAGGTCCACAAATACATTTTCATCTAAGATTATTCGTCGCATGAAATTTAATATACTAATATTGAAGTTATATGTTGATTTCTTGGTATAGAGTTTATTATCTATGTGTATACTCCGAGAAAATTCAAGATCTTTGGTATAGTCTACATGAGTTTGGGAGTACAATAAGATTCTATCCATGAAGACAACAACAAAGCGATCCACATACAAAATAAATTATTTGGTTCTTCAATCTCATAAACACAATAGTAGTGCTTCTTATCCCAAACAATGTCATAAAATCATGTATAATCCCTATCTAATCACAAAATCCATCACTTGGAAACCGTAATGTATCACAATCCAAAAACGGTACCCTGACCTCAAATTAATCTTGAAGAATAAAAAACAATGACTCATCTGGTCATAAATATCAATGTTACATGAAATTGTGTGTCAATATTAAGTTTCATTATATTCAACATCTGGTAACTGACATAATACTCTACGGTCCTATAATCCTTCTTGGAGAATAATAAAAGAGATCCTCAAGGTGACATACTCAGATAGATAAACCCATTACCATCCAACTATTTTTACTGAATCTTGAGCTCCAAATACCCTGCTGGTTCTATTCAATATGGATTAATATAAAATAGATCAGCCCTGCGAGACAACTATTTCATGATCTCACACCCCCACTTGGTTGTAAATCCTGATGACTCTTACAGAAAAAAATTCAGGAAATTGATCCATATTAAGTGGGAAGAGTTCATTCTCCACTTCCCTATCATCATTCAAAATACTCCCCACCAAGGCAATAATCTCACCCAACTACTAAAAAAATATCCCTACATGTCCTGCCTAGATATACCATTCCTCTTGATTAATTTAAATGGCACACTCTCTAGATATCAAGATTACTCTCCTATGGTAACATTTAATGGGTGTAAAATACACCAAAAACCAATCCATTCCATGTATTATGGCACAAAACTGCATCTGAAGTATGTAAAAGTCCCGGAAGAGATGATATACACAAATCTCTAGGGAAACACCTTATAAATATGAAGACCCTCTAATATCACCCATAATGGTGTATTGATTGATATAACCACATAAATACATTACAATGTAATAAAAAGGGAATATACCATCCATGAAGATACAAAATAATGGGAGGATCTTATATAAAATATATAACTTAAAAGTATATAAGATTTATGAATTGTACCTCAAAAACTTCATGCTCAGGTATGCCCACCATCGGCTGCAGGCTAAACAAAATTTAGCCGATCCGACACTCTTCCCTAGAATCTATTAAGAGTACCATATGTTTTACTACTTATATGGCATAGATGATTTAATATTGAAGCACCACATCCCCCACTCCATCTACTAAAACTAGTATAACTTTATCTACCTTCTTTGTATGGGGTAGTAGACCTCGTTCCAACAATCTGTATCGGTCTATATCTACCATCACTTCCCACCTATCAAGGGTTACTATAGAAACTCTATGTGTATCCCATAATGACACATGAAAATCATTGGAATGGTGCTTAGTAACCCTAACCACGCATGTTTTCTCACCTACCACACTAATAGAAGATATCCCAATAACTAATCTAAGAGCATGATCCTCCATGTTGAATATTTTTTCCACTACCACCTATGTGAAAGCTCTCATAAATATTCTTCATAATATCAAATGTCACTCCACTAGAATATCCTACAGATTCCACATGTCATCTAATAGAAGCCTTTTTAGGTTCCCCCAAAAAATGAGAGAATGGTTTCCAACCTCATTAAGCCACTTAGAATTGTATATATTCACTTCGAATTTGATATCACATCCATCCTGCAAAATTATTTTCATTGTTTCTTCTTCCACTATAAAATTTGGAACAAAGTACTAAATGTCCGTCAAGTGAACATAATAATCTATCCAATACATAGTACTGTCTTTCAAACTCATAAATTAAAAATCTCTCTACAATATCAGTGTATTTAAAAAGAAACATACTACAATTTTTTTTTATTTTATATGTAATATTTTTAAATATTTAATGGAATATTGTTTCAACCAGTTGCTGAGACGGTGTGAGATTCTATGGCCATGGATGTCTAGAATAAAAGCTTGAAATATACTAAAATATTAAATATCCCATGTTGGTGGTTGTTCTAAAAAAGTGTAATAACTTCTAAATGGGTTCTGGGATTTAATATTTGAGGGAACCATTGATTTCAGAATGCATTTTTACCCTCGGAAAAATGTAACAATAATTAGTGTGGTATGTTTGTTAAAAAGTAATCAAGAGCACAAAAATTTATAAATAAATTAAATAAAATTTTAATATTTCATTTCACTAACATAGTTATTTTCCGATATTTACCTAGATTATTTTTGTTGCAAATTCAATGTTATCTACAAAACCTTGGAGACAACGAAGGATCATTGTTCGGAACTCTGGAAAAATTCTCTCAAGAGAACGGTTATATTATCGTGAATCGATGATTGAAATGCAACTGATTTGATAGATATTGAAAACAAATATGACATGACAATTGTTCTTCATCAATGATTGAACCAAATTGAGGTATGAAATGTGTATCAATTTTTTTAATCCCACATTCATGAGTTCTATGGTGTACCAAAAATCGATCAACAAATAGATTGATTTGCAGATCAATGTCCTCACGATATGGTTTTATCATGGGGTGATTTGGGAAAAATTTTATCATGTATATATTAATCCAGATTGACAATAACATTGGTCTAGTTTCAATCATCTCATTTATTTTTCTACTTTACTCCCATAATAAATTATTGGTCAGAGGTGTTCTTTATTTGACCCATGACTTGACTATTGTAAATCAATCAATCATTCCAACCTATTTCATTGCATAATTATCTGGTATTATATATATTGGATCATCCCAAAATGAAATTGGTGTGATGATAAAGATAGAGAAAATTAGAAAATAGATGATTTCATATTTCACCTTTTACGGAGTTCTTTTCCACACAATGAAGAAGCAGGATTTCATCTATTTTACGTGTAGATTTGATTATGAAATTCATCGATTTGGTGATGGCATGGAAAAATGACCTTGGATCCTTAGTTTGAAGGTAATTTGGCAAATGTATTAGGGCTCGGTTCATCAACTGATGCACGTGGAGTAGAATCTAGGATTCAATAAAATCTCCTAGAACACAGATGTAATTTGGGATTACATGGCGTGTGGGACCCCTTTAGCAGTGTCTGAGGTTTGGGATGAAGATAATGATCACATCGCATGTGACCCATGTTAAACAGTGTGTGATCCTTGTCATTTGTATCATTCTCTACTTTGGAAGTACATGGACACAGATTAGAGTACATGGAATGGACATGTCGTGCACTCCCACATGGACACGGATTGGCATAAACTAACCAGTACACAAACACGACTTCAGTACCCAGACATCAACAAGAGATGTAGGAAATTTTTTCTGTATCTACACATTGTGTACTCATTCTACATGACTTTTACCTGGATACTATATGTCTTGTGATTTTATTCCACATGGGAAGTTCAGGGGATAGTTGGAAACATTGTGTACCCCTTGGGACACACCTTGTAGTCCCTTCAAGAGTTTTGAGGCTCATCGTATTCTTAATTTCGACCAGTATTGGTCGAATGCATTCCATTGACCATTTTCCAAAAGGGTGTAGTAGGATATCAAATCCACATCACTGTATTTTTCTCCCCTTTAGATTTTGAGTCATAGATTGAGTTTTGGTGTCACTCTACAAGACAAGAGTGTGATCATCTATCATTCATATTTGGAGTTTTTGGAATCATCATGACCACTCTAATCAGGGTGCCAATAATCCTTCTAGGAGGTTGTATAGGTAGGGTTTGTGGAATCATTGATATATTATCCCCTACGTAGCAGGTTGATCTTGATGGGGTTTGTGATTTCACACAATGGTTTTGTATGTGACACCCTATATGTGTAGCAATGTATTCATAGACCAGTATAGTCTTTTTAGGTGGGGCCTAATGAGATGCACCTCCTTTTCAAATGTCTCTAATGATATAATGGCATGTGGAGTATGTTCTCTTGGAATGATTGTTTCTTTGAGAAGAATCATGTTGCTGAATGTTTGTTATGCCCACCTAATTGCATGGGGTCTCTCGTGAGTATATCGTGGTTGTTTCTATTATATGTTTATTGTTATATTTTATATTGAAATGCATATTCATGGTGTTCATGTTTTGTTTTATTTGGGAATCCTTTAGAGTATTTTTATACTCACCCCAGCATGGTCCTTTCCACCACATGATGTGTCTTGTGAAGAGGATGACTCTTTTGAATGTTCACAAGAAGGAGAGGGAAGGGCTGGAGCACTGCTAGATCTTGAAATACTTAAGTGTTTACAAAGATCATGATTTTGAATTATTTATCTCCCTTAAATCATTTCAGACTATTTATAGTTTTGGGTAGGGATTTTTTTGCACATTTTCTATTTTCAAATATTTAGTTTCATACTCTGTTGTGGGATATTAGATGTATTCATGAATTCTTTCACCTGTTTTAAAATTCTACATTATTTGGAATTATTTTTCTGTGTGTTTGTATATCTACTTTAGGCTAATGCATCCAATTTGAGGGATATGGCTACCTAGTGGTAGCCACCATCCCCTGGCCTATTGGAGGTGGGATTGCAGGACTTACATCATATTCCCCTTTAGGATGGGTCATGATAGGGTGATATCATACCTTGGTTATACTTTAGCATGTTGGGTCTAGGATATTGGTTTTTTGAAAATTCCTAATAATCTGGAGATTAAATTTCATGACACAGACTCTAGTGTTGGTGTGGAGACCAACGTATCCATACACATGAACTCTGGTCACCAACATTTCAACTCAGTTCATGAGATCACGGGATAAATGGAAAACAATGGCATGTCCATCATGTAGGAATGTTTGTGTTTTTCATGTCCTTATTAAGTTAAGTCCCTAGATATACTCTTTTGATCGGGGTACATCTTGTTTTATTTTAGGATTTCTCTACATAGACAATGAGTCATTCTTCCACTAAATGACCATGTGGATTATCCGACTAGTGATGAGGCAAAAATACAAGGGTTTGTACTAGAGGTAACACCTCCAGTTGTTTTACCATCTATACCACCACCTACTGAGTAGTAGATATCACCAGTGCTACTAGATTAGGATGAATATTGGATGAGTTTGTTCCATGAGTTTTAGAGGCAGATAAATCTTAGTTTCTGAGGTGATAACTATCCATAGGTGACTAAGGAATGTTTTGAGACATTTAGTTTTGTTTTCCATCTAGTCAGTACAGTGGAAGATCATATTGTGGTTCTGTAGAAAAATATCTTCATGGATCAGTAAGAAAATGGTGAGGTTTTGTTACCTAGTCATACGATGATGTAAAACATTCATGGTCATATTTTTAAGTCCATTTCATAGAGAAGTTTGCACCATATAAGCGTAGGGCTATGAGTATCTGGGAGTTTCTATATCCTTGACAGGATAGCATGTCAGTATCTGTGTATTCATCATTGCTTTTCAACCTCTCTATGTAGTCTATGGATATTGATCGAGATCCGTTATTTAGGGATTTGTCCTTTGAAAAAGATCTACATAGAGACATCTAGTCCCTATTTATCTCTTTGTGTATTCCTACCTATGTTGGGGTAATAGAGTGAGCTTTGGTAGTCTAATGTTTCGTGGTTAAGACGATACAGCTGGTGGATAACATCATTTGGAAAGAAAGAGCAGAAACGTCGAAAGAAAAAAAAGTCGACATCAGCCTTAGAGCCTTGGACATGGGAGACATCGTTGGAGGATGACCCAAGATATAGGAACTATAATTCAGTGCTCATAGGTTTGGACCAGTAGGACCAGAAAAAGATGATGCTACTCATATGATGGTAGGGGACATCTCAACTATGATTTTTGAAGTCGTCATACAGCTAATAGAGAGACCAAGGATGGGCCACCAAGGTAGAGATAGTGGCCGGATCTAGAAGGTTTGTAGGGATGTGGATGTGGCAGAGGGGTAGGGGAAGCAATAGGTGGTCAACATTTAGACTTTTTACCACCATCACCCCTAGGTGGACTATGCCAGGAATAGGGAGCTAGTGGACACGGGTGAGTCCAACTGTGGTCTATGGAGGCCATTGACCCCAAATAACCAAGGATGATACAAGGTATGATCTATGTATTTTCTACTTTAGCTATAGTATTAATAGACAGAGGTTCTATTCATTCCTTTCTATCTATTTCTTTGGTTTGAAACATAGAGATTTTTGTAGATCTTTTGACTCGACCCTTGTAGTTGGAGATACCGACGAGTGGTGACTCAGTGATTTTTCAATTGTGTCGATAGATCAACTTGATTATTAGAGGCATGAGTTTGGTATGGGTTCTATTTTTTGTTGCATTGAGGTCTCAAGATATACTCTTAGTTATGGACTGATTTTATTATTATTTGTTCCATGATTTACTATTTCAGTCAAAGGACTTGGTGTGTCTAATGAGATGAAACGAGGGTTTCTTTTGTTGGTGAAAAGGAAACCTAAGAAACACTGGATGGAATTGTACATAGGAGGTTCTAGTTGATTACTAATCAATTGAATAGATTTACCCTTAGTTCAGTGAATGTTTTGAGTTCCCAGTTTCATAAAGGGGTGGTGGAGTACGCAGACGTCTTTCTTGATGATGTTACAAGTTCACATCCCTACTGAGAGGTGTATTTATTCATCAAATTACATCACTAGACTACATTTATATATCCACAATCATATAATATGGCTCACTTAAGGCTTCGAGAGAGGACGATGAAATTGAATGGCTTACAGAGGAAGGACATCATGTGACCTAATCTTTCACCTTGGGAAACCCCAGTGCTATTTTTCAAGAAGGTGGATTGAAACATGATTTTATGTGTTGAATATCGTCACCTAAACTATGTGACCACAAATAACATATATTCACTACTAGGGATCGATGACCTCATTGATCAGTTGAAATTAGTGCGATGGTTATTAAAGGTTAACCTTAGGTCAAGATATCACCATCTGTAAGTACAGGACAAGGATATAACAAGATGGAATTAAGAGTCGTTACAGTATCTAAGAGTACTAGGCGATTCCATTTGGCATGAAAACTTCATATAATTGGTCATGGGGCTCATGAACTAGATATTTCAAAATTTATTAAACTAATTCATAGATGATTTCATTGAAAATATCCTAGTGAATTAATCATCTGAGGAGGAGCATGAAAGAAACTTGAGGGTGGTCATGGACACAGCCTAAGTAAACAAACATTATGGGTTTCTCTTAAATTGTAATTTTTGGATTTTGGTAGTCCAGAACCTCAAACAAGGAATCTCAGCATATGGAGTGATAGTGGACCTAGACAAGATCTTGGTAGTGTTATCATCGGATCCACTTAAGAGTGTGATAGAGGTAAGAAGATTTCTTGGGTTCACATGCTATTTCTAGAAATTCATAACTAATTTCTACCAAATATCGACACCCACGAAATCATTGAGTTGAAACAGGAACTATATTGTGAGGAAAGAATAGTCTCAACAGTTTTTTCAATAGTTGAGATAGAGGTGATAGATAATGTTCCTTTAGGATTTTGACATTGAAATTTTCTACACTACTTGGAAGGCGAATGTGGTATAGGATACACATAGTAGGATATCATGTTTGTAGTTGTCGAATGTGGCATTAGATAAGATAATCTTATTGTAGTTATCATTTATAGATGGAGATGGAGCATCTTACCTCCAGCTGATGGTTTTCACCCCTCCACTTTTATATGGATTTATAGAGGCATAACAAGGAGTTACAGACTATGAGATCCATCGTGCTCAGATATCCATATTGCATGCTTCATATGCATTTTATGATGGTGGGGAGCACATCATTCTTTTCCAAGGATGCATGATGGTACTAGTGACGTTAATGTTGGAGGTTCTAAGGGAGTTTTTTACATAACCTTTAGTAGTACATCCAAGTGTGGAAAATATGTATCAGGACCTCTGATGTTAGTTTTGTGGAAGGGATCAATAATGTAGTTATAGTGTTTGTTTCTTGATGCCTTACTTATCAGCAGGTGAAGGTTAAAAACCATGATCCAACATGTTTTTCTCAACCCCTAGAGGATACACGGTTGAAGTGGGATGGCATATACATGGACTTTTTGAAAGTCTTACCACTCACATCTAAGGGAAATGGTTCCATCTGGGTGATCAAAGACTAACTCACCATGTTGGACCACATCTTATCAATATGATATTATAGTTTAGTAGAGATCTTAGGAGGCCTCTATGTGCAAAAGATAGTTCAAATCCATGGAGTTCCATCAAAAGTTTCTTCTGATCATGATGCTTGCTTCACACCCAAGTTGTGGAAGGGATTATATGAGGCATTTAGGACCAAATTACATGTGATCATAGTGTGCCTCCATCAAAATGACTGTATGACTGAAGAGACCATTCAGGTTTTGGAGGACATGCTATGAGCAAGCATGATAGAGTTTGGCCATAGTTGGGAGGATCACCTACCACTATTGGAGTTTGTATGCAACAAATGCCCTTCCATCATCATTATAGAACCATTTGAGGCTTTGAACTGGTGACTCAGTAGGTCAAAACATTGTTAGACTAACACATTATAGTTATCAATAGTGGGATCAATGTTGGTGTAAGGTATAACTAAGAAGGTATAGATCATCTAGAAGTAGATGGAAAATATAAATATCTAACAGAAATATTATTTTTAAAGGTTATTAAGGCCTTTGGAATTTGAGGTTGGATACCCTGTGTTCCAATGTATTTCACCTCATTGTGAATTATGAATATTTGGACAAGGTATCAAGCTATCTCGGAGGATTATTGGAACCTTCTAGATATTGTGTATATTTGGAGAGGTGGAGTACAACAAAAATATACCTTCATAGCTAGGCATGGTACATGGCATCTTCCACATGTTGCAGGTGAAGAGGTATGTGCATGACCCATCGCACGTTATTGACTTGGGAGAGATGGACAATAAGGTTGGAATGACCTTCGTTGAGTACACAGTATTTATAAAGGATCATCATGATATAATCCTTCATGGGTGATTGATCCCTCTGGTGAATGGTTCATGAATGCACGAGAATCTTTAGGAGTTCACATGGGAGAGGGTGGCTCAAATTCCTGCTTAGTATCCATGCCTTTTTTAGTAACCCATATTTTGGATTTTCAAAGAATCCAATCTCTAATGTGGGAGAAGTTTAGCAACTAGTATTTTCCATGTATTAATCATGAATATTATATGGATTATTTTTGAGACCAGGTACTCAGATAGTGTGTTTGTAATGAGTTACTCTAATATATTAAAATGTTTAATAACATGTGGGCACAGTTATTCTAAAAATGTGGAATAAAATCAAAACTGTTTCTTAGATCAAAAATATGTGGTCACTATTGAGTTCATAATGGTACATTTAACCTGGGATTGATATAAAATTAGTTAATGTAGGTCATTTTTTGGAAAAGTTCCCTCGGGTTCAAAAATTAATAAAGTAATTAAACAAAATTATTTTGTTTTGTTTCACTACCACAATAATTTTTTCAATCATTCAATAGATTTTTATGGTGAAAATATAGGGTTAGTTGTAAAAACATGGAGATGTCATTGGACTATCAGATAGAGATATGGAAAAATTTCTTAAGAAAATTACCACATGATCAAGGATTGATGATCGACGCACAGCAGACTTGAGGGATCTTTCCAATGAATCCGATATAGAAATCATTCCTCTTCATGGATCAAACCGAATCTAGGTAGGGTGTCTATTTCAATTTTTAATTTTCTATTATTAAGATGAATGACTTGATATACGGATTGATATCCTTGTAGTATAGGTATATTGTATGGTGATTTGGGAAAATTAACTTCAATCACCTCATTGATAATCTTATGCAAATGAATCTATATTGAGAAAAACATCGATCGAGGTTCATTCCTCTCTTTTTTTCTTTTTTTCATAGATTCATCATTCATCATGTGTTTTCTTCATTTATTCTGTGACATTTCTATTCTTAATCAATCAATCATTGCACCCCATTTCTTGGCATAGTGATCAGATAATGTTGATCTTGGATCGACATGTCACAATGAATGTTCAACGATGGAGGATTGAAATTGATGATGGATGATTTCCAATTTTTCATTCTTCGACATTATTTGGTTCACAACAATGTATGATAATTAGATCCATTTTTTATGAAGATATGATGATAAAACATGTTTATTTGGTGATGACATGGAAAAAGAAACAGCGATTTTCAGTTTCATGGCATAGCCACCATCAAATTGTGGACTAGAGAATCGTCCATCCAACATAGAGAAAAATATTGGATTCTGAAAAATACCATAGAATACAAAGTTTATCCCAGGATTACACAATGTGTAGGCCCCCTTCAGCAGCATATAGGGTTTCAAGTTGAAGACATTGATCACACATCATGTGAATCTTGTCACGCAGCCTGTTACCCTCCCCAATTCACTCATCAAGTTCATTCGAAGTACATGGTCATGGGTGAGAGTACATGGGAATGGAAATGTTGTCTTCTCTGGAACAAAAATGGCTTGGCATACAAGGAATGGTACAGAGACTTTGTATCTGTATAAGGACATAGACAAGTGACACAGTCAAGATACCATGTTTCAATACATTCCATATACTCATTATACACTCAGTGTACATGGATATTACATTTTAGGTGAGGTACATCCATAAGTGAAGTACATGGGATAGCTTTACATGCCATATACCCCTTGGGACAGTTGATGTAGTTCCTTTAAGAGTTCATAAGGCTCTTCATTTTCTTAGTTTTAACCAGTATCGGTTCAACACATTCCCCTTGTTATTTTATTTTAGGGTGTTGTTCTGAATTACATGCACACCACCTAATTGTGATCCCATCTAGGGGCTATGTCTCAGATAGAGTTGTGGTGTCTTTCCACAAAACATTAGTGTGATCCTCTATCATCCATAGTTAGATTTTCTGGAATTTATGTGACCTCCCTTATAAGGGAACTGATCCACCATCTAGCAGTCCATATCGGTAGGGTTTGTGGAATTATTGAAATATGATCCCCTCTGTAGTGGGTTGATCCAGATTTTGGGTGTTGTGACCCCTTGTAGTTTTATAAAAGAACCCTATTTTTGTAACAGTGTTTTCTTAGACCAGTGTGTTCTCTCTGGGCAGGTCCCAATGAGTAATACCTCTTCATCAAGAGTCTATAGTGATAACATATCTTGCGGAGAGTGTTCTCACATAACAATCATTGCTTTGAGAAGAATCATGTGGATGATAATTGGTTATGACCATATGATGGTTTTCTGTTTCCCCTGAGTATATGTGGGATGTTTCTATAATAAATTGACTGATATAAATTTTATTGAGTTGAATATACTTGGGGATTCATGTTTTTTTATTTCAAGTTGTCTTACTGAGTATTTCTATAAACAACCTTGCATAGGATTTTCCTACACATGTTGTGTCTTGTGAAGATGGTGGATCATTTGATGGTGTCCATGGGGGAAAGGGAGTTGGTGGATCATAGCTAGAGACTGACTGACCGAGGATTTTATCATGACTATAATTTTAACTAATCCTCACCCTTGGAGAAGGTCGGACACTTTACATTTTTGGTTGGGATTATTTTTTGACCCTTTTTGGTTTTTATCACTTTACTGTCATACTCAATTTTGTTATCGTAGATGTATGAATGAATTCTTTCAGCAATTTTAAATTTAAAATTTTATGGTGTTATATATTTCTGTGTATGTACATATAATTTAGGTTAATGCCTCCCATTTATGGTTCATTTATACTCGGTGATAGTGACCTTCCCAAGGCTTATTGGTGCCAGTCATGGGGTAGTCATGGCATTGGCCCCTCCGGGTTGGGTCATGACATATACCAAGAATGAGTCTTAGAAATAATTCAACAGCAAACCAGTGACCAACTTAGTATGAATCCAGATATCCCACCAGTTATTTAATAGTCATACCAATATATATTCCTCCACCTTTTGGATATTCCCTAGAGGATTCACTATGTGGTCCTCAATAAAATTGAGAGACTCTATCTAGAACTCTTGTTCCTCAGGTCTAACCTCCTAAAAAACATCATTGGATACTACAAGTAAATTGTTATGTAAAATCAAACATACTTGATATTTCCTACAGAGAGTCTCTATCTATGAATGGTTTTCAATGTTCAATGATATAAATGGTATTATCTTACACCAATTATACTGAATCAATTGTGGTACCTGTCCATTATAAGGAGGCATATTTTCATCAATGTCCTTGAACCAACAAAATAGTAAACATCGTCAGGGTGTAATATCTCAACAATGTGAAATGAAAATTCAAAAACATAAAATAAAACTTCAACTATAATATCAATAAGGTCACATATACCATAGTAGATGAGTCTACATACAACATAAATATTCTAAAAATTGTAATAGGATCACTACTATTTACTACCCCTATTTGGGGCCATGGATAACATAAGGAAACCCAATCCTTCATATTTAAAAAAATTAATTAGTCGTCATGATAATAATTTCCTCTAACACCCATTTATTCATTAAATAGTTTCAAATTTCTCATTATACACTACTTTGATGGTTTTAATTTAATTATTTCAATTTTAAAAATTAAACATCATTATTAGCCACCATTCTCTATAACATTAAGGAAACTAAAAAAACATTTTTTCCCCTCATATCCCATAATCTTTTCCCCATGTTCCAAACATGATGAATGTCTCCCCAATATCTGATTGCATGAAATGATGAATGCTTAGAAAACATCAAGCCATACCATCCCATGGGTAAAATATCCTCAAAAAATAACATCACAAAACATGTGTATCACCCAAGGTGTAATTACATCCAAATGTAACAATAGAACATCATAAAAAACAACCCCACACCTAGGAACTTGGTGTTTTCCCTCAAAAATTTCTATGATACTCCCGTCATGAGCACATTTCCAAGGATCAACACATCCAAGCCTCTTATCTACCATTCCCAAATAATAATGTAATTTAAAATAAAACCCTCTAATATCAATTAGTAACATATTTGAAAGGGAGCCACTAAACTGGTTCCCATATATAGTTTACTACATGACATTAAAAATGCCTCCCCCTATGCAAGATGATAATGACTAATAGACAGTGACTAATATAAAACTTCATAAAACTATACCCTTTTACCAAAGTAAAAAAATAAAGGAATAAAAATATAATGTTTTTTTTAAATAACTACAAAAATCCAATATAACAAATACCATATTCTAAAAGTAGGATAATACAAACAAAAAAATATAATAAACACATCATTTCATGATGAACTGAGTTTCCATGGTGAAATCTAAAATAATAAATCAAGGAAAATCACCAAAAATAAGTACCAAAAAATGTATGGTCACCTCATCCATTTTCCATCTCATGGAAATTATCAATCCTAAGTCAATTTCCCTTATCCTATCTTCTAACCATGTAATCTGCTTAGGTATCCATGGTGGCCCAGATAGAGTGTGAGTACAAATCATTTGACCATCCACCAATTCTATCTACAACAATATCCAATAAAATATTAATATATATATAGATATATTATTATAATAATAAATATGAATATGAATGAAAAATATTTCCTATTAGAAAATTATTATTCATTTATATGTAACTTTGGTTCCATCTAGACAGCTTACTTCTAAACCTGCATGATCTCATTCCAGAAGTATGAATAATTTACAAAGGATTAAAAAAATTTATTTCACAAGGGAATTATTTAATCAAAATAATTTAATAATATATATTGTATAATCTGTCAATGCATCCATTTCATTTACATACCTTGGGGGCTTCGAGCATCTGTCTCAAATCGAAAACCATTCAGTACATCAGTACAGCCAAGGGAATCAGTATATCATAACATAAGGGATAAGATCCTCATTCTAGTATCCAAAACATACCCTTAATAATTTTTTCAACTATTTTTCATCAGTGGCCTTTTAATCCAACACTATCAATAAGGCTATGTCTTTTCATTTATCATATTTCCATGGTTCATTATATTAAATGCATTACTCAACTCACATAACTAGACCATTTCACAAGTAAGGATAAATTATAACCATAGGTATCCCTTTAAAACCATATACCCTCATGTAAATTCTATTATAACTATTTATCACATTTACCCATTAACAAAACTTAATTCATTTAACTTCTCATGTTAATATAAACATCACATTATTTTGTACGAACAATCCCAACAAAATATTATAATGGTTAAATCTAAAAAATATTTTAAAATATAATTTTCTAACTAATTTCACCATTTATAAGGGAGTTTCATAGCCCAATGGTGACTATAGGACTAATCTAAATATCCTTAACAAATCCAACGGTGATCATAACGGGTAACCTACATCAATTAACATCCCAAATCAGTTTCACAAATTAAATTAATTATGGTATTGAATGGAAGAAAATTAGAAAAACCCCAAAAAATATATTAACATCACAACTATTTGAGATTAACATTTAGGCCATATACCTTATGATCATAGACAAAAAAATTCTCCATCATGACCATTTATTTGATCTCAAATAACCCTCAATATGAAATATAATAATTTGTTGGCAAAAATGGTTTAGGTATTTTTAAAGCATGAAAACACTCAAACATTTTTTTAATAAAATAGAATAAATATGAATCATAAAATATCCCAAAATATCCATTCAAAAACAACAGTACATTAAATAATCAAATATTCAATATGAATCACCCATAGAGAGTTTGTGAACACTTAGATCAGATCCCTAACAGTGGAGAATGAATAGTGATGAAAATTAGAGAAGTCACCATTAATGATGATAGGAAAAATGGTATATTCTCAAAAATTTAATAGTTAAATGGTTTATTCATGTGTTTATCCAATCCATGTGTAGGACATGTAGTAAAACCTAGAAAAGGTAGAGTCAGTTCACACGGTCTTCATAGGATAAAACATGGTTTAAAATACTGTATGGAATTCAAGTGGTCTCCATTGTACAAGGGGGATTTAGATTCATTCTATATTATACCTAATTGAATGTAATGATAAAAATTAACCACAATACACGTGGTTTAACATTTTTAGAAAACAACTACTCCAAACCATATGACACTCATGAAATATGCACTGGATGGCCATTTTTGAACTCTATAAAATCTGAACTTCATTGAAACCTATGGTACCTTCCATAAATATGGTAATTTTTCTATTAATCAGATAAAATTTATTTTAAAAATATTTCAAAATTAAACATACCTAATCTTATGTTTGGGATCTTATACTAGTGTTAATTAATTATTTCCTACAATAGTTCAGAGTTAGAAATAATGTAAGATAAGAATCTAGCTATTGAATCTTATTTATAAATACTCTTATATGGTTTATTAGAAGCTCAAAATTGGATTAAATATTATGGATATGTTATGTCAAATTATGGTGGAATAATTTTGAAACATTTATAATTTTGGCCTCAGAAATTTTTGAGTAAAATATCCTTTTGTAATGGATTTTGATTACAGGTGTTTTTCTGTAAGAGTAACAGCGTAGAAATATATAATTAAATAGGTTGTATAATATTATAAAACTATATAAAAAGAGTTTATAATTATTATAATAATTTATGTAATTATTTATAGATTTTCGAAATTGATTTGAGAAAATTGTAAAGGCACAAAAGTGATTTCAAGAATTTCAGAACTCAATTAAATATATTCTATAAGTAATATAATTGGGTTTATAAAATAAAAAGTGAAATTTATCTACTTTTAAAATTTTATTGGAAATCATGAGATATTTAATCTAGAAAACTTGACTTTTTTTCATATCAAGAAATATTGATATATATATATATGATACATTTTTCCACTTGAGAAGATTTATCTATATGAATGATGTTTTTTTATATGTATGATGATTGATCAATTCGTGTAATATTTTTGGGGAATAAAAAGATTTATCTATGTGTAATAAAATTTTGATTCATTCAAGAGAATTGGACTTTGTGTAAGAGATTTTTTTCGATGCATATTAATTTTTTGGTAATAAAGTTTTCCTTTATGAAAACACATGTTTCTTGTATTATTATATTCTAAATATTATGAACCAAACCATATTAAGATGTGTTTTTATGGAATACGTGATCACATAATAAGTGTATTCCATTATTAAACAATTGTGTAACTGAGCATAAAATAGAGAGAGAATAAGATTAGTAGGATATGTTTTTGAGAGAATGTTTTTTGTCTAAAAATCTGAGCTTCCAAAGTAATTTAATTTTCATAAAGGTTACATTTAAAGATATTTTTGATAATTTTAATTCTTTCAATATCCTAAATGAATGTGACTTAAGTTTGTAATTGATAATATTGAGATATTTTTTTCATTAATATTTTAGATAATTATTATATCTATTACTATTTGTTTATATATATTCCTTCTATAATGAGAAGTTCCATATTATTGAGATAATTTGCTGTAAGATCCATATACAGTGGAAAAAATGTTGATACATAAATATCAATTGATAAACTAAGATATAGAGAATAATAAGAAACTAAAAATTCTAAAATAAGAATCTATAAGATCTATTCAGATGAGAAAAAGTGAATGAGAAAGATGAAAAATTAAAAAAACTATGGTACTTTTGGAAATACCATGGTGAAAATCATTAAGGAGACAACAAGAAATTAAGATTATGGGAGAACCCCCAAATTTGAAAAAAGGTGATTAAGAATCATATGAATAAATTTAGATGGTATAATTTACAATTCAAAATATAGAAAAATAAAATTAAATGGACCTATTTATATGATGAAAGTGTAAAAAGAGAGAAGTATATTTGAATAGTTAGAGCTAGTAACAAATAAGAATTAGAAAAATATTAGAGTAGAAGATCAAAGTGGATTTGAGCTTGTACTAAAGTAAAGATCACAAGGGTATCAAAGATCATAGAAAAAGGAGAAAATAACTAATATATGTTCTAATTAGTGTGTTGATTTAATAGAAAACAATAATACTGATATAGGGAATACCGACTAGTTATGTAAAGAATTTTTTTGCTTTATGTGTTTCATAGAATATGATAATAAAATAATTAATAATTTCATAAGATCTCAAATTAGTGATAAATTCATGTGAATAGTTACAATAAGGATCTATAAAGTTGATATTGATTATGGACCAAGTTTTATTCAGTGATATTGAAGGATTATCGGAATTTGAAGACCTTTTGTTGGGAAGAATGATATTTTTCATATCATTATAGAAGCATGTTGTCAAAATATAGTGATTGAATACCAAAAAAGATATGAAATAAAAACATTCATATAAATGGTGTGAATCCATCGATCCTATGAAACTCTTTGTTTTTAAAGAAATTACATTATGTCTCACATGATATGTTGATGAGGTTTTGGGAGTTTTATAAGAAATAGGAAGTTATATGAATAGTGATATTTTGTATAGCTGTGAGAAATACCAACCATTTTATTCATCAATTTATTATCCTAAAATATCCTTGGTTGGAGTCAATAATTAATCATTTTAAGGAGTGGGTATTTCTGAATAGATAATTTAAATTTATTATATTCATAAATTTATTTACTGTACAACATTGGTAAGGTTGTGAGATAAAATAAATAATAGATTAATAATAAGAGTATTATTGGATGTTCAATTTAAAAACAAAAAAAATATCCAAAAAAATTTTAATGACCAATAATTAACTCTCCCCATGTCTCCTCTCATTAGATCACTGATCCCTAGGGTACTTCCAAGACTAAGAATTAAAATATTTTATATGATTAATATAATTTAAATGGTATAATAAGAAAAGGTAAATAGAAATAATAGAATTTGAAAATATGGTCACCTGTGGTTTCTATGAAATACCATATTTTTGAGAAATAATTTATTAAGAATAAATAATATTAGAAAACAAATATGAATTTTCTAAAAAATTAGAAAATCATAATATAAAATTAAGTAAAACAATGATTTAGGATTTGAGGGTTATAAAGAATATGGTAATAGATAATGTGACAATTTTTATAATAATGTTCCCAATATGATATATAATTTTTAGAATGGTAACTTGGACATTGGAATTATAGAATGAGTGTTGTGGGTAACTATTTAAATAATAGTAATTGTAAATAAAGATTAACAATTTAAGAGGAATATATGATTATTAAATACTATAAGTAATTTTTCAATTAATGGATGAAATTTCATGTATTCATCTAACTCAATTAAAGTTTCATGATATAGATATTTTTGAAAATGTGTTTTCAATTTATTTAAAACAAAAAAGTATTTCAATGTCTGATTAAATAAAAATATTTACCTCATTTTAAAATTAATTTTTATAAAATTAGATGAAAATTTAGAATAATAACATCTAAATTATTACAGATTTAATTTTGGGTAATTGTTTATAAATTTTTATAATTTTAATGTTACTAAAAAAATATAATTTTTCTATAAGGCCTGTTTTTAATATAACATTTGGATGTAAAATTGAATTTATAAATTTAATATATATTATAATGAAATAAAATAAATTTAATCAGTATAATAATTATTTAATTTCAAAACATATATCGGAATTTCAATAACTTTTAGCATATTTTATTCCAATAAAAATTATTTTTATTAATTTATTTTATACAATAATTAAAATATTAATGTCATTTATTAAATATTTTCATTTAAAAACCTGATTTATTTTAATAAAACATCATATTTTTTAATAAAAAACTATTATTATTCACAATATTCTATATTCTTAAATTTTATAGTATATATAACTATTGATTTAGTTTTTATTTTAAAAAACCCTCCCCTTTCACCAATAATTACTGCCCTTCATCACCATTATATTCTCACTTTAAAAAATTATCTTTTTCAAAATATCAATTTTAGATACTTCTTATAGGTCTCTTAGAATCTTCTAGAGCTTCTTGTCTCAATAGAAAATAGGTCTCTAAAGGAATAGTCATATATTTAATAATAGGTCTAAAAGATAATGAAACATAAGTATTATCCTCGATTGTCTATTTTCATTTTTTCATATATTATAAACAAAAAATAATAATAGCAATAATAATACAAAATGTTAAAAATTATTTTTTATTTCTTATATAATGATAAATTAGTATCATTTTTTAAACATTAATAATATTAAAATACAATTAATATCATGGTCGGTTTTCAGAACCTAAATGGGAAATATGATTTTATATAACCTTTTTCTATTAGGGATTACCATAATAATTATTTCATGGTGGAATACTACAAAAATCATAAGATCAAGATATATTTTAAAATCATAAATCAAATAAATTAAAACATTCATAATTTTATTAATGTAGGTAATTATAATTTGTAAAACCACATGATGTAACATTCTTTTAAATTTACACTTTTATGAAAATCAATTGTAAATATTAAATAGAAATAATGACAGTGTTGAAAATTTTAAACTTCAAGTATATTTTTCTGAATAAATTCATGATTATATGGAATTTGGGAAAATAAACTATGATCAATACTGCCCGACAAAGGAAATAGAAGAATTGTGGAAAAAATATCTCAAGATGAAACACATAATCTATTTGTCTATAATATATAAATAATTAATTAATTTAATGAATATTGATAAAAATTAATAAGGATATATGATGATTAAATACTAAATAAAATATTAATACACCAAAACTTAAAGGTAATTGTAATGTGATATGAGACTTAAGATAAGTAAAAATCTTCTCAAAATATATACTTTTTTAGAAACAATTATTTCATTTCTATCCACTTATTTGATAATGATGTCACATTATTTTTGAATATATAGTTATATTATACTATTTTTTTTATATTTATCCCTTTTTTTTCTTTTCCTAGTGGATCATATTCCTTATCATTAATCTTTTTTTTTGGTTTGACGATTTCTTCCAAATTTGAAGATGATTATTTCTTTAATTTACTTTTTCCTTTTGTAAATATTATTTTTATATATTATTTATTAATATTAGTACATGAATATATCTCAATATACATTCGATTATTATTTTATAAACTAATATGTTTTTCTATATCTTTATTTAGATTAAAATCATTTGAATATATTTTTCCCTTCATGTTGAAAACATATTAATGTATATATTATGATGTGATAAGTGTTCCCAAAATTATTATTCACCCAAATCAATTGGACAATTCTTATAAATTATGAGATATTATTTATATATATTGGGAAGAGTGTCTAGTTCACTATGTTATGATGTCATAGTAGAAAACATTGGATTCTGATTATAAGTAATTATTTTATATTTGTACAACATTCATATGATCTTGAAATTTCTATACCATGTTCATAAATTGTGGTTTAAATTTCTATAGTATTATGATTCTTTGTTATAAATTATAATCTCATGATATTTAAATAATATTATGTTCTTGATTCTTTATATTTTAATATACACTTATTTGGTTTTAGTACACCCTTTATTTTTATATGTGTTTTTAGGGATTTTTTAGATACTCTAGAAATAGAATTTATTTTAGGAAGTCTATTATGAAGTCTTAAATAAATTTATTTATTATAATTTTTAAATGTTAGTATTTTGTAAAAAAAATATTTAAATACACTAGTCCTATTTATTCTATAGTGTATATGTTCTGAAAATTATTTGGTGTTTATCGGGATATACTATGATATATATTTTTATGAGTTATGGTTTTTCTTAGTTTGGGTCACTGAAATGGTAATAAAAGAACTAGAATTAACCTAAGGTTTCATAAGTCAAGGTATATTAGTGATTTAAGATTAAAATATTATGACTATACAAGATTATTTATACCATCCTATGTATGTATATTTTTTTATATTATTTTTCCCACAAACCACGTTTAATACAATTTTGGAAACAATTGTAATTTTGAAAAAATTATATAATTGGAAATGAAATTACTTCCCAAACAAGATGTCAAGCATGATGAGATAAGGATTCAAAAACATTAATGATATGATAACTAGTAAAAATCATTTTATAAAAAATACCATAATTCATATAGAGGATAAAACATCTATAAATAAGTGACAACTCTTTATAAATCGCAAAATATTGAAACTAAATGAATATTTTAGTGGATATTCTAATCTATTAATGATGGAACAATATATCAATTCCACCTTGAAGATAATGTGTGTACTCCAATATATGAAACAATAAAAATTTAATAATTCACATATAATATCTATAAGTAGAATATAATTATTTATATAAATTAATTAAAAATATATAAATTGAAGGATGGTATTGATTAAATGAAATGGAAACAATTCAGAAAAATATTTTAAAATAAATAATTTCCTCTCCATCTTCACCTATAAAGGAGATATAATTACTTTTAATCAAAAATAATGTTTTGAAATAAATTTTGGCTTATCAGTAGTGTTTTTAATACCTTCAATCTACAACATTTTATTCATGTTGAAATTTAATATGAGATTTAAAAATTCATTAAATCCATAAAAAAGTCCTCAAAAAACACTAGTATTTAAATATTCTGATACCTATAATAAAAGAGTTTAATGTGATCGTAAAGTTGAAAGGAATCGGAAGTTTATCAACGGTATCAATGAAATATAAATTGGAAAGGAAAATGGAGATTCATTTTAGAGGTTAAAATGAGAAGGTTCATGGTGGAAGGAAGATCGATATTCCCATATAATAAAAATATTGGAATACTCATCAATGGAATTCCCTCATAAAGATAGGGAATTTTTTGTGTGTCTAAAATGAAAGAAATATTATTAATATCACAATTGGGTATTAAAAGGTGTATTAATTTGATATAATATATAAATGTTCCACTTAATGCAACATATATGGTCTAATGTTTCAACCTTAATGAATATGGAAATTGTTTGATTAAAATCACTAAAATGAGGGTTTTTAATATAATAAATTTTAAAAAACCATGAATCCAGCATAAAAATTAATAACATATATCATCACATCTAGATATATGGATCATAAAAATGATGTGGTGATAGGTTTAATCACATCCACTAAATAATAATGTATCTTTTATTTCAATAAAATTAAATACTTCATTTTTTATCCTGAAAATTCCCTAGAGATATTCAATACCCACCTCAAGAAATAAGGGTTAATTTATCAATGGAAAACATAGTAGTTTAATTTAAATATTGGTTATATATAAATCCCTTTATATTATTGTTTTTTATAAGATTATTTTAATAAAAATAGTATTTTTTTTCTTTAATATAATTCAAATCTATATTGGGAATGGGTTGGGTCATTGTATACAGAGCTAATATCAAATGTTGGGAATGTGAACTTATTATATTTATACCAAAAATAGTAATACATTTCTAAAAATGTATCCATAAAATATTCAATTACTTTCAAAACATCCTAAAAAGTATTTATATCATTACCAATTAAATAATTTTAACACACTAGAATTCAGAGTACATTATCTCTTTAAAGTAATTCAACAACTTGCGCTACACACAACACTGTGTTCAAGTGCATCACAAAATATCTAACATTCCATTTAAAAAGTTCTTATGAGTATTATTAACCAAATTTTTAATTTTATATATATCCTATATAATTTTAACATTCATATTTTTTTATTCTTATAAATAATATAAGGACACATTCAATTTTTCCGATAAAAGAAATATTTTTAAAGAAAATGCAGTTTTTTTACCTTTTAATGGTGATTTTTTTTTGAAATCCAATATTTGAAACTTTTATATATTTAATTTAGTGAAATTAAATTCTTATTTACTAGAGGGATATAAAAATTTAGTTTGGATAAATTTTTTGTACATTTCTAATAACTTTCATATTTTGAAGAATAGTGGAAACTACTAATTTTGAATTGAAAACATCTTTTTTAATCAAAAAAAATAAATTTTTAAATTGTTAATTTGAGTGGTCTTAATGTATAATTATATTATATTTTCATCATTTAATATAATTTAAGTCATTGTATGTAATTTCAAATTTAAATTGGACATAAACACATGTCAATCTTTTGATAGTTTTTATTTCTTAAAAACCAGCTTTCTGGTTTGGTCAATGGGAATTAATTATATTTTAATTAAAAATTTCAATTTTTTTATTTTAAAATATACATCATTTTTTAATTTGGATTAAAAAAAAATATTTTTGGTTGAATTTTTTGTATTTTTCTGAAAACATTCAATTTTTTATGAATATTGAAAAACACTATGTTGTAGATAAAAACTTACCATTTCATTTAAATAAATTTTTTTAATTAAAAACTTATCATAAAGTCCAAATAGATACAAAATAATTATATTAGTTCAATTTAATTTATTTGAGTCATCTTATAATAAGATAATACATATAAAAGTTAGTTGAACTTTGTAATGTCTTTTACCCACCTTCTAGACACATTTGCAATTTTGTATAAAACGTAATTTTACAGCACCAATAAATTGAATTCCAAACATCCAAGAAACACAGTAAAAATTAGTAATTGAAATGTGGTTCAATGGGATGGAATTTTTTTTTGTGAATAGTAACTTTTTATTTCTTTTTACCACGATTAAAAGATAATATGGTAATTAGAGGTAAAAAATACATTAAAATTAACCTAAATCGTGTCCTATTTATATTGGACTAGTGTTTTTCCGACCAAAATTAACTTTAGGACAAATATTTAAACCATTTTTATCCACTTGGATTAGATTAAGTGATTTATTATATTTTATTTAAAGAAGTTTTAAAGGTGTAAAATTCAAATTTTATTAACTAAACCATTTTTAATATAGAGTTGTACAGAATATAAATTAAATTATAAATGTTCACTATAAATCTAAAAATATTTAATACATCATGTAATTTTATTAATAATTTTTAGTGATTAAATAAATAAATTTATTTAGGACATAATGATGATGCAGTAATTACATTATTAATGAAAGATTAAAATAATAGATATTATAAATATCAAAATAAATTCAAATAGAGTCTTATTTAGACGTCCAAAAAATTTCATGGTGAATATGACATGTTAGTGTCAATTTAATGTATTTTTTCTAAGTAGTCAACTTGTTTTGACTTTCAAAAAAACCAAATACTAAATAGTGTCGAAATTGACACAACTGAGTTTTTTACATAAATACTATTTTATTAAATTACATAATAGTTTTAAAAATATATGTTTATGAAAAAAGACTTATATAATGATATATCGGTCATTAATGAACAACACGAGGTTATCATGGAATTTTATTGTAATTTTATTAACAATGTAGTGTAAGAATACATGAAGACATGGTAAGAGTTATACTATTTAACTAAGGGTTAAATATAAAAGATATGTTTAATATTGTGACCTAAACATGTATAAAACCTATTGGTTTAGAGGATTTCGACACATCCCCACCTTATCCTAGAATTAAATCAATTTGCAGGCATTATAAATAGAAAATAATTTTATAATAAAATAATATTTCAATCTTTTCCTAAAGTTCCCCTCACCTATCTTATAAAAGGCTACTTACCCATCTATTAAATTCACACCTCCAAGTCCATTGTCACACCCAAACCCAACTCAAATATCCTCCCAACTACCATCTGTTCAACCTAGATTTTTTACTTTGATCATAAAGGAAAACTATGTAGTCCTTTTTTCAAATTAGAAGGAAGCACCCGATGAAGAGGTAATTATTTCATCACCTCTTTCAGTGTCCTTTTCTTCTTCCACATCCTCTTTGTTTTTTGTTTTCATACCCAAATAATAACTCCAGCACAATATACATACCTTTATGTTATTATAAATAGGGTATAACCATATTCATTATTCTATCCATCCAATGAATGACAAAGTCACCATACGTGAGTACGCACGACTTACCATCTCAACATCGTGGTGTAGTTTTTTATTCAACACTTCGTTATTTGGATGGGTATAATAATTAGTATAATTGAGATAAATAATAAATATAACAATTTAATTATTTTGTATATATAATTTAACATCAAATTATATACGATTTTACCTTTAATAGAAGGATATCACCGCTCGTACGTACGTATAGCTTACCTCTTCCACGACATGATGAGATTTATTTCCACGTTCACCATTCAATGGTGATTATGAAAATATATATTATTAATTAATATTTAATATATGACATAATAATTTTACCGGAAATATATATAGATTTATATATGTATGTATTTACATATATCTCATTCACTTACTTCTGTTCAATACGATATGAAAACGGAAACGGCGTTTATGCGTACGTACGACCTACCGTCTCCATAAACGGTGTTTTCCATTTAATATATATATATATATTATATATATTATACATAGTTATATTGAAAATATTTATGAGACATAAATTAAATCATGATATATGTGATAAGATAATGAATAACAAGTTAAAACACGTAAGATAATGAAAGTGATTATAACCCAAAATGTAATTTTAATATATATATTATTATTAAATGGATGGTATAAATCCATAAATTAATATAGTATGATATCATAAATATGAATATGGTTCTGGTATAATTTAATAACATACTATGGTCATTATACAATAGTTTAAATTTACCCTTGGCCAAAGGAAACTACAAGGGATGGGTTATTTCCTTATTCTCAATATTATCCAAGATTGTATATCTCTAAGTATCTGAGGGGAAATATTTATCATATAGGTCCATTTTTCATCAAATTCCTTTAAAAATGAATATTTTAATGTTTTATGGAAGGGTCTCTTTAATGAGATCATCATTCTAAATGTTTTTAAAGATTAATTTTTTAAAATATTTTTAATTAATGTCCATGTTTTCAAAATGATTTTATGTATTTATTTATGTGGAAAAGATTGTTTAAAAGTGTTAATTTATTTCAAAAGTATCAAGTTGGTATCGAACACTTTGATTCAGAAATATCTTTTATATGACTTCCTTGATAAATTGTGTGACTTTTAAATGATTTCATGAAACGAGGTATTTCTTTCAAAGAGATTTATTAATTATTTTCAACTATGTCAACATAATTTATTAGATATTATACATTATTTTGGTTGATTTACAATAATAAAATATTCCATATTTTATTGGATTAGTTATGATATGTTCGACTGTGGATGGGCTATATTTATACCATTATGGTTTAAGGTTAATATATTTGAATTTTGTATTCCAGTTTTAGTATGAATGTTTATGTTATGTTGTACCATTTTTCATATGATTAATGAATTGGACTTATTATGTTATGGGTGTGGCCCTCTATATCATGACGATGCATCATTTGGACTCATGAGACAAATTAGTGTCTTGGTACAATGCCTTGAAAAAAAATTTATTTCTAGTCTTGGCACGGGACCTTGACTATGTGGTTATGAGGTCTGACATTATGAATTATTTCATTATTAAATTAGTTATAAAATGTGATTATTCAACTAATAGAGTATCCATGTTCATGTTTATATAATAATGTTTATTTCATTTTTCCGTATTATGTACAAATATATGTTTAAAAGTCCATTGTTTTTATTGCACATCTTGCCTTAAATAATTTTGGCTTCGACTAAATTATTTACCATTATAGAGTGTAATACCCCCATTTTCTAGTATGTAACCCTATATTGATGCTTCTAATGGTTACAAAGTTAATGGTGATGTATGGGATAGTTGGGAGATCTTGAAATGATATTTTGTGACAAAAGGGGAAGTCACACGGGCGGCGCACAATTTGTCTAAACCATGCGGCCAAAACATGTTTAGTTAGTCTTGGAGGCTGTAGGTTCTGCTAGGGTGGTGCACGGTTTATCTAACCATACAGCCAAACCGTGTGAGATGGGTGGCCAAGGCAGTAGCTAAGGCACGGTTAGTGCATGGTTTTTCAAACCGTGTGAACTAACCGTGCAGCCACTTAAAAAAGATCCTATAAAGGTGGTTCTGATTATGTTTTGCCTCTAAGTTTCTCTTTTAAGATCCTAAGTATCCCTAACTCGGTATTTGGGTTCTCCTAAGGTCATGGAGGGTTCTCCAATCATTCTAGAGGCGATTTGAAGACTTCTCCTGACGAATCGAAGCCAGATTCTTGAGTTATGTGATCATTCTTGTTTGGTTTCTCAGATCTACTTAGATCTATTTCTCCTCTTCTCTCAGTTTCATAGATCTACGCCCATTATGGGTAGATCTAAGTGTGTGGATTCCAAACATGATGAGTTTTATTCTTGGTTGTGTTAGGAGAAGAGATATAAGGAGGATCCATGGTGAATCAGTCGGGTTTTCTTGTGCGTTCTCCATTTGTTAGGGTTTTCATCAAAAACATTGAGGTGGGAGGCTTCACTCTCGACTCCTTTTATTAGAATTATTTGTCTTAGATTCAAATTGGGTTATTTTAAAGGAATTTATTGCGAAAATCATGGAATAAATCTTCTTTATTGTTGATTTATGGTATTAGTGAAATTGTGAAATCTTGGTGATTTGTTGTGCAATGTGATTTGGCTTCATGAATTTAAAATGACGATTCTAAATTATAGAATTTCTAGATTTTTAAATGGTTTTATGAAAGATGGGTTTTCAATAAAAAAGGTGTTTTATTGGAAAGGTTTGGTATTGAAATGGCTTGAATTAAATTGGTTTATTCATTGGTTTTCAATAAAAGCACTATTTTATTGAAATGGTTTGAAATGATTGAACACACATGGTTTTGATGGAAATTGTTTTCAATAAAAGGTGTTTTATTGAAAGGATGGTTTTTTCATGATTTGTTGGAATTTTTGGTGTGTGTCCATAATGAATATATGGGGCTTGGTTGAAATATTACAATGTTCTCGGTTCCAAATGGTTAATGGCATATGTGAAATACGGGGCTTGGTTGAAATATAACCTTGTGCTCGATGCCAAAGGGATAATGGACCGTGGGAAAAAATTACATTATGATGACTTTGTAGATCGATAAGAAATGCTCATCAGCATGGAACTGTCATAACGTAGCAGGCATGGTTTATTTCAGGGGTTTGTGAAATGGTTGGGTTTCCCAAAAAGGAGAGATTGTGAAATGGTTTTAAAGCTTGTTTGGTGATTTTTCTGGAAAAATAACTTGTTAGAAATTTTTTTTCAATTTCACTTGGATGATTTAGGGTATAAATGGTTTTGTAAGCTTGTTTTTATCTTATTATTAACTATTTTGACAAAATGTTTTATATAAACTGTTTTATATAATGTTGTTAACTCTTCTATACGAGTGGCATGATTATGGAATTCATTAGGGAAAACCTACTGAGTTTTATACTCACCCCTACTTTGGAACTTTGGTGATTTTGTAGATGTCGTATTCCAAGACATAGGTAAAGGTAATTCATCTCAATACTATTGGTGCCTGGTGATTCTTGGGAGATGTAGTGGTGCTTGGTGCATGGTGCTCGGTTTGGAGCTATGGAGTGTTTCTTCGCTTGCTTTGAGTGTTTTGTTTAGTCTTCTGTTTGTTACTCTGATGTTGTGTTGGTTATGTATTTGTTTGTGGAACACTGTAGATCTATTTTGGTAATGCAGGAGTTGGTTGTTTCATTAACATGAATTATATAGTGGTTGTTAGTGATGTTTTGGTTTGTTTATTTCTCAAAGGGTAAATTGTCCCCCACTTTCATTGAAACCCTTCAGCATTTATTTCCAGCCTTTGGCGCCTTGGGGATTTTTCTTAAGGACTAGTAATGACTTTTTGTACTCTCAGGCCAATGAGAATTGGCAGGTCATTACAAATGGTATTAGCTTGTAAGGTCCTAGCCTAACAAGTGGTCATCGATGTTCTTGGTATTGGTGTTAAAATTCCTTCTTGTCTATTAATTGTGTCGAAATATTACACTGGAGTAGGATTGTCAGAACATAAAATGTATAGCATAAAAGGATGTAGCTAACCCATTCTTGTTTACTCATTCATCATAATGAGAGTACCAAACAAAAGAATAATTTTTCCATGGAGCCAATTTTTGAAAAATGCCGAAATAGTTTTCAATTGAAAGACTTTGAAAATTGGGTATTGGTTTTATTTTGAAAATGGGTTGATTTGGAAAAAGTCTGTTGATTGTTTTCAAAATTGGATGAACATGGAAAATGTTGTTTTTGTGAAAACAATGTAATGATAGACGATGTGATAGAATTTGAATTCTAAGACATCAGTTTTTAGAGATTGAGATTGACGGAGTTTGTTGTTGGTTTAGAAAATGGCACCTGGTAGACGTTGTCGAAACCAACCTAAAAAGCTGTGGAAAAAGTGGTTGCACCGGAACCACGTCTGAACCAAAAGTTGGTTCAGATTATTTTCTAGGCTTTTCATGTTTTGGATATGGGGAACTATGGGAATGAACCAAGGCATGCTGATCATACCATCCATTTCATGAAGAAAAATCAATCGAGCTTCAGGGTGATGTTGAACCTGAGAAGGCGGAGGTGTGGCTAAGTAGGATGAATCATATCTTTTATTTCATCAACACACCAGTATAGTTGAAAGTAAATATAGCGATGTATATGCTCAAGGATATTGCACATCTGTGGTGGGATTTAGCGGTGCAGGCTAAATTGGAGGAAGGCCTTACCTTGTAAGATTTTGAATAATTGTTCAACAAACAATTCTATCCTCACATGTTCAGGATACAGAAAACGATGGAATTATTCATCTTGAAACAAGAGACTCTATCTTTCATAGATTATGTGTCTAAATTCATTAATTTAGTCTGTTTTTCACCATAGGTCACGACAAGTGTGTTGTTGGAGGCACACCTCTTCGAATCGGGGGAAATGCAAGAGATTTGATCAAAGAATGTGGTGCTCTGTAATACGGATTATACAGAGATGGTGAATAGAGTGACTATTGCTGAACATGATATCTCGGGATCGATGGGAGGAGGCATAATGATACCTACGAGAAATGGTGGGAACTCAACCATTGGGAACAAGAAGAAAAGGGACACCTATTTCCATGGTGCAAGTGGAAATCAGAACCAGATGGTGGGATCAGTGAACCTTCCTCCACGACCCCAGAGAAAAGCAGTATTCATTCAATGTGGTTCCACTGACCACATAATGTGAGAGTGTATAGTGAAACCTAGAGCATGTCATAATTGCAACAATATGGGACATCATCAAATCAATTGTCGCAGTGCTCCTAGGACGATTGCTCGGGAAACATCTCAGGCGTCGAAACCATTGTATGCTTCGACAGAAAGGGGATAGCAGAGTCAGTCTCTTCAGTATAACAGAGCTACCCATGGTGGTTCTCGAAATACCATGAATCATCGACTAGGGAAATATCAGCAAGGGAATGAGGAGAATAGTGCAGCGATGAAGCAATTGTATGGAGTTGAGCAGATGATGGTCGATGATCAGGTTGGACCATCTATGGTGAGAGGTACAATTCTTTTGAATTATACCCTTGTGCAGGTGTTGTTTGATATTGGTGCATCACATTCCTTCATTTCTTCTTGTATTGTTGACTTGCTATGTTTAAAACTAGAAATGATTCCTTTTGTTTTGAAACTAAAAAATCCTCTTACTGAAATAGAACGTTAAGCCATTGTGTGTAGAGAATGTGCTATAACTATTGATGGAATTGAGTTAAAATGGGACTACTCGATGTTGGACATGGATGAATATGACTTAATCCTGGGTATGTATTGGTTGAAAATGTTTCAAGCTCACATCAACTGTTATAGTAGAACGGTTAGTTTTACGACTGAGGAAAACATCAACCATCTCTTTAGAAGAGAGTGGATGGTAAATAAAGATGCAAAGAGCTTGTTGGAACCAATGGTGGGAATGATCTCTTAAAATCCAGAAACGTTGAGTTTGGAATCAATGTAATAGATCTAGATAAATAGTTTTCCAACTGTTGTGGATCAATTTCCAGATGTCTTTCCTAAAAACATCTCAGGGTTACCACCTCTAAGGGAAGTGGAGTTTACGATTGATCTTCTTCTAAATACCATACCTATTTCCCTTCCTTCTTATAGGATGTCACCAATAGAGTTACATGAATTGAATTTGCTGTTAGATGAGCTGGAAATAAAGGGTTTCATTCGAACAAGTATTTCTCCATGGGTAGCACTAGAGTTGTTTGTGAGGAAGACAAATGGAACTCTTCAGTTGTGTGTTGATTATCGTAAGCTTAACCATGTTTTGATAAAGAATATATATACACTTCCATGCATTGATGATCTATTCAATCAATTAAGGGGAGCTCAGTGGTTTTCCAATATTGACTTGCGATCAGGATATCACCAATTGTGGGTTCGGAATGAGGATATTCTTATGACAGCTTTCAGAAGTAGATATGGCTACTATGAATATGTAGTCATGCCTTTTGGTTTAACGAATTCACAATCGGTCTTCATGTCTTTGATGATTCGGATATTTCAGTGATATTTGGATATTTCTTTGTGGTGTTTGTGGATGATATCTTGGTGTATTCATAGACAAGGGATGATCATGAGGTGAACCTGGAAACAGTGTTACAAATCTTGAGAGATCATCGTTTGTATGCGAAATTATCAAAGAGTGATTTTTGGATACAGGAAGTACGTTTCCATGGCCATGTCATTTCAGAGAAAGGCGTTTCAGTTGATCCTGAAAAGATATAAGACATTATCTCTTGGAAACCACTGAATAATGTGTTTGAGATATGCAGTTATCTTGGTCTGGCCAGTTACTACCGATGCTTTATGAATGATTTCTCAATACTAGCATCACCAATGACAACTCTGAAAAAGAATAATACTCTATTCCAATGGACATAATATTATCAGAAGTCTTTCTAGGAACTGAAGTTTTTTCATACATCGGCACCCATCTTGATCTTTACTGAATTAAGACATGGGTATGTGGTGTATTGTGGTGCTTCCAGAACAGGGTTTGGTTGTCTTTTCATGCAAGGAGACCATGGGGTTTCTTATGGCTCAAGGCAGTTGAGGGTGCATGAGAAAATTTACCAAAAACATGATTTGGAGTTAGCAGTAGTCATTCATGCTTTGAAAACATGGAGTTATTATCTCTTTGGTGATAAATTTACTTTGTTTACATATCAAAAAAGCTTGAAACACATTTCTCGCAGTGATATTTGAATTTGAGTCAAAGGAGGTTGATGGAGTATCTCAAGAAGTTTGACTTTGACTTATGTACACACCCAGAAAAGGGAATTCAGTGGTAGATGGATTGAGTAGAAAGTCATACACTCTGTTTGCAAAATAAGATTTAGATGAATGGTAGTTGATGTTGGTCTAAGACAACATGCATGTGGAATGTGAAGACCAAGGTGAGGTTGTTTTTTTCTTATCAGCTACAATTATTCTTGATTTAGTAAAGATGATCAAAGAAGCCCAAATATCTGATGCAGAATGTCTGGTTGTAAGTTCAAAACACAATGGTGGGGATACCATTTGTGGCTGGAACATGATGGGGGTTCCGTTTTGTGTTTTATAGATTGGATGGTTGTACCTATGGTTTGTGAGGAACAACTCCTTCATGCTTGCCACCATTCAAGATGGGTTGTACACCCAGCTATACAGATGATTTATAAGTCATTGAAGGTGTAGTTTTGGTGGAGCAGCATGAAATGAAAGGTGATAGAGTTTTTCACACGATTCTTAACTTTTCATAGGGTTAAAGCAGAACATCAGAGACCAGCTTGTATGTTACAATCATTATCTATCCCATTGTGGAAATGGGATCCCATAGAAATTGATTTTGTTACAAGTCTTCCATGAACGGTTCAGAAAAAAGATTCCATTTTGGTGATAGTGGATCATATAACCAAGTTGGCCCATTTCATCCATATTCGTGAAACTCGGATGGTGGAAGATCTTCCAAAAATCTATATCCGAGAAGTGGTAAATAGGCATGGTGTACTAATTTCAATAGTCTCAGATAGAGATCCAAGGTTCACATCTCGTTTCTGGAAATCATTTCATCAAGCCCTTGGGATTCAGTTGACTATGAGCACGACGTATCATCCTTAGACAGATGGACAATCAGAGAAGACGATACAAATGTTGGAAGATATGTTGCGGGCATGTGTAATGGATTTTGGTGGCTCATGGGAGGATCATATACCCTTAGTGGAGTTCTCATTTAATAACAGCTACAAAGCCTCGATACACAAGGCTCCGTTTGAAGAATTGTATGGGCGTCCTTGTCGTTCTCTACTATACTGGGTGGAAACGGGTGAAACATCACTAGTCGGGCCAAGCCTTTTCCAAGAGACAATAGTGAAGATCCAGTTTATTAGAAAGGGTGTGGAAACGGCTTAGAGTCTTCAGAAATCTTATGCAGATCATCATCGAAGACCGTTGTCCTTTGTTCGGGGTGATCATGTCTTCTTTAGGATCTCTCCAAGGCTTGGACAATGTCGTTTTAGGAACCAGGGAAAGTTATCTCTTAGGTACATAGGCCCTTTTGAGATACTGAAACAGGTTGGAGAGGTGGCATATCGGTTGGCATTACAGCCACGGTTTAGTTTGGTGCATAATGTGTTCCATGTATCTAAGTTGAAAAATTACTTGCCTGATCCGGACCATGTGATCATATGGGATCACGTTGACCTAGAGCCAGATGCTTTGTCGATACATATACCAGTACGGATTGTGGATAGGCAAGGGAATGTATTGAGTGGAAAAATCATCGTTCTAGTGCAGGTTTTATGGCAGCATGGTCAAATTCTAGAAGAGACATGGGAACATGAGATAGAAATGAAGAAGAAGTGTCCAGAACTCTTTCAGCTGGCTGAAGGTTTTATACTTTCTGAGGACATAAAGACCAATGGTGGGGAGAATTTAGTACCCCAGATTTATGGTATGTAACCCTATCTTGATTCATTTTATGGTTATAATGTTATGTGTGACGTATGGGAGAGTCGGGGGGAACTCAGAATAAAGTTTTGTGACAAAAGGGGAAGTCACACGGGTGAAGCACGATTTGTCTAAACCGTGCAGCCAAACCGTGTGTATTTGGTCTTGGAGGCAGTATCTTCCACACGGGTGGCACACGGTTTATCTAACCGTGCGTCCAAACCATGCGAGAAGGGTGGCCAGGGAAGTAGAAAATGCACGGTTAGCGCACGGTTTGTCAAACCGTGTGAAATAACCGTGCGACCACTTAAACGAGATCCTATAAAGGTGGATCTCAAGCGTTTTTGCCTCTAAGTGTCTCGTTTAAGCTACTAAGTTTCCCTAACTCAGTATTTTGGTTCTCTTAAGGTCATGGAGGGTTCTCTAATCATTCTGGAGGCAATCCGAAGGCTTCTCTTGACAAATCAAATCAGGATTCTTGAGGTATGTGATCGTTCTTGTTTGGTTTCTCAGATCTACATAGATCTAATTCTCCTCTTCTCTAGGGTTCTTAGATCTATACCCATTATGGGTAGATCTATTTTTTTTTGATGAAAAAAATGATGAGTTTGAGTCTTTGTTTTGTTAGGAGAAGAGATCTAAGGAGGATCCTTGGTTAATCGGCCGGTTTTTCTTGTGCATTCTCCGTTTTTTAGGGTTTTCGTCAAATCATTTGAGGTAGGAGGGTTCTATCTCAACTCGTCTTATTATAATTGTTTGTATTAGTTTTAAATTGGGTTATTTGAATGGAATTTATTGTGAAAATCATGGAATAAATCTTCATTAGTGATGATTTATGGTTTTAGTGAAATTTTGAAATCTTGGTGATTTGTTGTGCAAACTTAATTAGCTTTATGAATATAAAATTGTGATTTTAAATTGTAGAATTTCTGGAATTGTAAATGGTTTTATGAAAGATGGGTTATTAATATAAAGAGTGTTTAATTGAAATGGGTTGGTATTAAAATGGCATGAATGATATTGGTTTATTATTTGGTTTTCAATAAAAGCATAGTTTCATTGTAATGGTTTGAATTGGTTGAACACACTATGTTTTGATGGAAATTGTTTTCAATAAAAGGTGTTTTATTAAAAGGATGGTTTTGGAATGATTTTTTGGAATGTATGGTGTGTGTTCATATTATATATATGGGTATTGGTTGAAAGATGACCTTTCAATCAGTTCCAAAGGGTTAATGGAACATGGGAAATATGAGGCTTGGTTGAAAGATGACATTGCACTCAGTACCAAAGGGATAATGGAACATGGGAAACGATTACCTTGTGACGACTTGGTAGATCGATAAGAAACAGATCCTGAGTATGGAACGGTCATAACATAGCATGCGTGGTTGATTTCACGGGTTGGTGAAAGGGTTGGGTTTGCCAAAAATTAGAGATTGTGAAATGTTTTTAAAGCTTGTTTGGTGATTTTTCTAGAAAAAGAACTTGTTGGAAAAATTGGTTTCAATTGCACATGGATGTGTTTGGGTATGAATGGTTATGGAAGAATTTTTGTATCTTATTATAAACTGTTTTTAGAAAATGTTTTATATAAAATGTTTTATATAATTTTTCTAACTCTTCTATCCTAGTGACGTGAGTAGAGAAGCCATTGGGGGAAAACCTACTAAGTTTTATACTCACCCATGCTTTGGGACTTTGGTTCTTTTTCAGATGTCATATTTAGAGACACGGGTAAATGTAAGGCTTCTCATTACTAGTGGTTCATGGTGATGCTTGGTAGATGTGGTTATGCTTGGTACATGGAGCTCAGTGTGGAGTTTTGGAGTGTTTCATGGCATTCTTTGGGTCTTTTGTTTAGTCTTCTACTTGGTACTCTGATGTTGTGTTGGTTATGTATTAGTATGTGGAAAAGTGTAGTTCCCTTTTGATAATGCATGAGTTAGTTGTTTCATTACCATGCATCATATAGTGTTTGTCAGTGATGTTTTGGTTGGTTTATTTCTCAAAGGGTAAATCATCCCCCACTTGCATTGAAACCCTTCAGCATTTATTTCCAGCCATTGGAACCTTGGGGATGTCACATAAGGCCTGGTAATGACTTATTGTACTCTCAAGCCAATGAGAATTGGCGGGTCATTACATAGAGCTTCTCACCTCACCCATTTCTTATATATCATTATCCTAGTCCGTAAACGCATGTGGGATGGCATCAAAAAGGTTTGAGTTAATGCTAGAGTACCTCATAGTCCATTGGATGTTAGTTCCCACCAAGAAGATCCCTTATGTACTTATTGGCCATCTCCCTTACTACGTCTCTATAATAAGTAAAAGTCAAATCCTCCAAAAAATATTTTCAGTGGATCCAGCCTTTTTCTCTCCTTAATGTAGGTGTGGAAGTAAGATATGTTGCTACCCCCCTCTATGGGCCACTTTATTCTCCTATTCTCCCTTAAAATGTTCTCTTATTTTAGCTACATATTCACCAGAAACTCCTTCTTTCTAACGTGGTTTGAGAAAACTAGTTCATTTCGCCCTTCCCAAAGGCATTTCTCGAGGTGGTCGACTTCCTGTGAACTAGCCATCACCTCCCTACCCTAGGAAGGAAGATCCCTCGACCACACCTGGAGCCTTGTCTTTTACCGCCTAAACGTATTATGTAAGGTAACCCATGTATTCCCTTGGGTATGATCTACCCAACTGTCTTGAAAAGTGGCATGGAAAGGTGGCTTGCTATCCCAGTGTCAATAGTATTTTATGTGATCAAGGATATCAATACCGAAAGATAGCGTGATCTGTAAGAGATAGTGATCTGAAATGCCTCACACTAGATGGAAAACTTTGGTTCAACTATACTTGAAGATAGCATGACCATTCTCGATGAACATGTCAAGGCGGCTCCATGACTAGTTAAACCCCCACTGATTATTTCACCACGTAAATCAATCCCCCAAGAATCCAAGGTCTGTTAGTCCCTTACCAACAATAAATTGACAACACACCAGGATGTCTATCCCTCTAAATGGACCTTGACCATTCCTCTCTTTAGGATCCATGATCACATTAAAATCCCCCCAAATATCCATGGTACATCACTAGTATTGAAGCAGTTAAGGTCATTCCACATGCACTCCCTATGGATAGGGTCACATATTCCATATAAAAAGTCGGTGATAAAGGTAAGGAAGTCTCAGGTAGCCTTTACTGTGATTAACTACTCTCCCACGTGGACCTGTTCCACCTTGAAACTCCTCAGCCAAAATATCCAAATATTGATTTTGGATAGATCTTCATGAATGAAACCATGCATTTTAATTTTCCATGAATAATCTCCAATATTGTCTGAGTTATTTTGGTTCTCAAGGATGCAAACTAGAGAAATCTTATGTTTATTAACAATCAAAGAAAAAAAGTCTATTTTGATCCGATCTCCAAAGAAGAGATAATTCTAGATAAAGATTGGAATAATTGAAACTTGAGGATTCTGGGACTAGCTCTAGAACTCAAAGACTTCGCAAAATGGTAGGAAGCCTTTTTCTTTAGTTCCCTTGTCCTAGATCTTGTTGAATCACCCTTATCCTTAGACTGATGTTCTCTTTGACATGCACCTGCCACCAAAGGATGAGTAAATAACTTTCCCCACCTTCTAGGGGAAGATTTTGATATTCTCCCTAATCCAATACCATGTACTACTGGAGAAGGAGATAGATTCCCCTCTTCCGGTGGGACACCCTCTGGAGAAGATATCACTGTAAGTGATCCTGCCTTACTCCTCGACACACCTCGGTGCGAGAAGGGGTCGATAGGGGGAAGTTCCATGAGGCCACATGAGCGATGAATGGAAAAAGGATGAAAGTCAATACCTTGAATCCCGGTAAAAAAGAAGATACTAAGAAGAATAGGGGAACCATTACCAATGTGGGCCTCAAGCTCCCATCGCTTCACAAATGGCAGGATCTCCTGACAGGATACTATGATATTATTAAACTCTGAGTCTGCAAGAACCTTGAAGGTGGGAGTAGGATCAGGGGATAGGTTAGAATCTGCATGAGTATGAGCCTCCCCCACCAAGATGGAAAGGTCGAGTAGCACAAGCCCCATATCTAAGGGTGTTACCCCTCTACCTGCCTATCCCAATATTCATTTATTATCAGTTTGGGGAGAATGATAATATCTACCTTTCATCACATTGAGTAATTCCAAAAATTGCAAGGGGGATATTAAGGTTCCAAAATGGATAGTTATGTTGTATTCATTTTCAAATATGATGTCATAAAAATATTAAAGTAAATGTGGATGGATAATTGGAAAAGGATTACATAATCTTCCCACTGAGGAAATGTTAAATTCAAGTCCCATGTATTATGGGCAATGGATATGGGGTGGTTATATTCCATGACGAACTAAAAATAAAATTATTGTATATTGTAATATTCAAGATACACCAATAAATGTACTTATTATAACCCCCCATCCCATGAGCCCCTAAATTGGTGCCCCAAGTTGGTTCTCCACAATACCATAGTTACACCTACCCATGTTAAATAAGTCATTGACTATTAGCGGATGTCTAATGTAAGGTGTGGGGAATATATACCCTCTTTACTAGAGTAAACTAATAGGAAAAATAATATAAACAATAGTATGAAATGATAACCAAAATCTAATACATCACATACCACATTCAAAAACATGTGAAATACAAATAATTAAATACAATAATCATGTCATATCACAATGGTCTAATGTGACAAGGATGAAACCAAAATAATAAATATTGGATAATCCCCCAAAACAGGTTCTAAATGCATGTACGGTCTCCTAATCAATGATCTAATCCAAGTAAATAATTAAAAGTAGGTTATTTCCCCTAATCTATTATGAAAGCAAGAAATATTCCTAAGTTACCAGGGATTCCCATGTAGGGTGTGAGTACAACTCAGTAGGCACGCACCAATGGTGTCTTTACCAAATTCTAGTCAAATAATAGTTTATATCGATGTTTCAAAACTAATAAAACAAACTGTGAAAGTATCCTAGTTTCCTATTATAAATTTTTTCATTACCCTGATGGAACATATGTTCCATCTAATACCTGAATGTTAAATCTTATTCATATAATGCAGGAAGTACATACCATATACAAAGGGAGTAATTTTTTTTGCAAATTATGGGAATTAATTCATGATATCAATTTGACAATGTACCTTGGAGTATCTATCCATGCATCTATGTCATTTTCATACAATATAATCCGGAAACATTGGCCAAACATCCTAAACCATCCAATATATAGGTATAGCATAGGGTGTCAATTTGGACTGAACCAATGGAGATCAGCCTCAATCCAACACCACAAACATACCAATACCCAAATTTTCCAATGTTCAAAATTAATTCACTTTATACCCATACTGACAATAATAATGAATTAGATCATTTATAATATTTCAGGGGCTTATTACATTTATTTTTAAAAAACATTCCCATAACTATACTATTTCACAACTTAATAAAAATAATATTCATCGGTCACCCTCTTATAGAATTTACCCACATAGTCCTTTCCCTTAAAATTTAATTTAAATTTACTAATTTATATAAAATAACTCATTTAAATTATTCCAGTTAACAGAAACATTCTATTATTCTGTGATAATAATCCCAATATATTTTTTTTATTGTTCAATATCATAGTCCAATTAAAATATCATTTAACAACTCATTTCACCATTTTTGAGGGAGTTCCACAACCCATAGGTGACCATTGAACAAGTCTAAATATTATCAATCACTCCAATGGGGACCATGAGGGGTCCCACACAACAATTAGAGTCCCAATATTATTTCTATAACTAAAAACATGAATTTTTGGTATGCGAGCACATTATCGAAACCCTATATATAATATTAGCATCATGTATATGTGAAGTAATCTTATAAAACAACTACCGTATGATCATAGACAAACACTTCCTACTACACAACACCTGATTTTGTTTCAAATGACTATAAATTCCAAGTCCATGAATCTGTTGGAAAATAAATGTTTTAGGGGATTGAAAATAGAGAAAATTCCCAAAAATGATTCTTACATGAACTAAAAGAAATAAGACTCGTATACTTACACAGATCATCGATCCACCAACAATAGTGATTGAAATATCCAAATATTGAATGAAAATCTCCCTTGTAAAGACAAGGGTATCTTTATTCAAACTCTTTGTTATTGGAGGTTTAATGGGAAATAAAACCATCTCTAACCCCTAAAATCACAAGATTAAAAATGGATGTTTCTAACCCATTATTGGAACAAGTTTTTACTACACAGTTGTCCAAACCATGGGCCAACACTATTTTACCCTCACCCCAAGAAGGAGTCATGTTTTAGCATTTTAAGTGTATATACAAGGTTTGAAATCCCATTAATAAGTTGTGATTTCACCAATGTCTGGGGGAGATCAAGCCTAATTGTATCCAATGATACCTCACATGGTTTTCTAATTATGAACCACCCTCTATATGTTCATTATTTTATGGAACATAGTTACTATAAAGGCTTAGAAATTGCAAGGAATTTTTTTCATAAATAATTTAGAATTTTATGAGTCCGCAGTTTCTGACAGCTCTTCATTCGGAGGACCGGTGTGCCCGGAATCAATTTATGATGTTCTGTTCGGGTATGTTCAGTAAACGTACGTGTGGGTTTTTCTATATTTTGAACCGGGGCTCAGAATTGAAATCTGAGTGCACTGATAAACTCGTAGTGCCAGTATTCATATAAGGGGACCATTACCGCAGTTGCCTTTAGTTGAGAGTAGAAGTTTTAATTTGGGGATTCGTAAAAAATTAAAATAAAATTGTGGTGTAACATTTAGTGTACACTATTTTATTTAATTTATTAAGTGGTGGTTATTACCTAAAAGGGGATGTTTGAGGTGGGGCCCGCATCCACATCACCTCCCATGTGAGGATAATCTGTGGTGGGGCCCACACAAGATCCTAACCCCTTAACTCCCCCTTAAACCCCCCCCCCCAAACCCCCTTACTAACTCTTAAAACTCTACACCTCCTCTCATTGAATTTTTAAACTTTTCACCTCCCTTCTCTTTTAATTATGCCAACCCATCTAATTAATATCTTTATTAAATAATTGGAACCTTTTATTTGAATCAATTTTAATTAGATGAAAATATATTAAAATTGGGAGAGCCTTATTATAATATTTTCCATGGAAAATATTTCGGTGGGGAAACCTCTGGAGAATTTGAAGAAATGTGTTACACTCTTGACGAAAAACACCATTCTATAGAGAAGAATTTCTCTAACAAAGAATATGAAGAACTTCCCCAACAACGCTTCCTCTTTGGATGCACCCTGACGTCAATAGAATTGACGTCCGTATTCCACAACGCCAGACCTCTGCGATGCTCATTTTCTACGGCTCATTGACATGCTCCGTTCTTGAAATCGACGTGGCGGGTTTTGTAGGACTTTGGTTTGATTAAAATATACCCTTTTCATTAATGAATGAATTTGTATGTCCTTCTCCATTTGATATCATCTAATGTGGATGTTACGGGCTGAACAAACAAGGCCTGACGACCCTCTATTGGTTCTTGAATAATATGGTGGTGGCGGTGTCCGGAGGCAGCAGCGACCGGAAGCGGCAACCGCGCACCGGCTGTGTGGAGGAAACTGCGGCCCATGATGTGGGCTTCTTGGCTAAAGAAGAACCCGCCGGCAAAAGTTGGTCGGGCTGGAGAACCGCAGTGCCCACATGGAGCCACACTGTGGAGTAATGCAGCCCGCGCTCCGTGGGGCCCCTTTAGCGGGCAAACCAGTCGGCTGCCTACCAGCCGGGTTGATGAAGGTCGTGGCACCTGAAGGTGCTACGTGGGAGGACAGCGGCACACCCATGAGGGCCGCTCATGCCAGGAAGCCGGTCGGGTAAGATGGGTGGTGCATCCATTACGAAGAACCGGGGGGGTCGTGCCCCCTCAGATCGCACGCCCAGTTAGCCGAGCTGCGGCCGGCCACCGGCAGCACGGACTGGGCCTCCTGTCGCCCGGGCAAGGCCGCCCTCATGTGGGCCGGGCCACAACGCCAGGCCGGGTCACGCCCCACTAGGCCATTCTGACCCCTCCGACTGGGTCAGACCCACCGAACTGGGTCGGGCCGACCCGCCAGCCCACCGGGCTAGATGGGCTGGGTCCGTTTTGATTAAATGTGAATATCTACTAGACTGTGTGTCAGATCGACATGCCATTTGAGGCATTAGGACCCTTGCGACGAGGCAGTCCTTTTGCATTACTCTAAGTGAGTTTTGGAAGAATTTGGAAAATGGCTGGGTTGAAACTAGCATAATTCCAACCGGGCCCCTGGAACAAAAAAGGTAATAACTCTTAGACCAGGCATCTGATTGATGCGTCGTTTGTAACATTGGGTTTCTTTTGACAGGATGGAACTTTGGGATACATAAACTCAGGACTTAGTGATTGTTGATGTATTGACCCTTTGGCTCGAGGAGCGGACCATCCTGGAATCGAGTGTGCTGTGTGTGGGGACCCTAGAGCTAGTTGTAACAGCAATGAGACTAAACTGAATCCTCTGTGGGTTCGACAGCAACGAGAATGGACTGAATCCACCGTGGGTTTGATAGCAACAAGATTGGACTGAATCCTCCAAGGATTCGATGGCAACATGACTGGACTGAATCTTAGGTGGGTTCGATAACAACGAGACTAAACTGAATCCTCTGTGGGTTTGACACCAACGATACTGGACGGAATCCTCTGTGGGTTTGACAACAAAAAAACTAGACTGAATCCTTTGTGGTTTTGAAAGCAACGACATACAACTATTTTGGATTATGTGAGTATGTGTCCTTTGATAGTGAATGATGATTAAGAGGATATAACTAATCATCTCTTACACTATTTATTTAGTGAATACCTAGTGTGAGATGAGTTTGTACTTCCAATCATTATCATTGATGTGGTTGACATCTTTTATATGTGGACTGGGTTGTTCTTGGGCTCAAGAGTTGGATCCAAACTATGACTGTTGACATAAGTATATGTGTGGGAATATACCTATGTATAATTGGTTGATAATTTGTGATCGTATCATTCTTCTGTGGTTTATCCTTCATGGATCTTGGGAGACATTTGAGGGTCTTGGGGTCCCTACTGAGTATCGGATACTCACCCCTGCACGGGCTATACCCGCACTGTGTTGTGTTGGATGTAGATGACGGACAAGACTGATCATGCTAGATACTTGTAGAGCCGAACGGTACCCGTAGGTGGATCACATGGTGAGACGTACTTGGAGCAGACGGACGGACCTGAGAGGTTGAGGAGACCATCTGTACCCACCCTTAAGTTGGGATTACCAAAGGGCAACTCAGCGGTGGCTATTTTATTTTACTATAGTTGTACAAGCTTTTCAGTTGTACTGTACTTACTGTTGGGCTTGTATTTCCGGCCCATTTCTTTTTAGCACTTATTTTTTTATACAGTTTTACTTAGTGATTACTTCAGTTGTGTACTCTGTTGTGTTTATTTACTTTTATAAAGGAAATGACTTCCTAGTATAGGGATTTACACATTTAGCACCATTCACCATCCCTTGTTCTATGGAAGACGGGATTGGGGTGGTCACAGCACAGGCCCCGGGGATGAGTCCTGACAAATTAGTATTAGAGGAGTTAGTTCTACCGTAGAACTCAGTACGCTGATCATTATTTCTGTGAAGCAATATTGTTATGAATATTGAGTGTGGTTTTCAGTATAGGGAGTCCAGTGTTGGTTCGGCGGCCGACGTATCGATACACAAGGACCCTGACCTCGGATTTCCAACTCAGTGCATGAAAACATTGATTGCATGTGTGTTTAAAAAAATGTGACTACTTTGTGTCAGCTCAGCGGGTAACCGTTTTGACTGTGGCACACCTATTTATTTTCAGGATGGCCCCATGAAGGCAGCCAGGTAGGGTTCTGTGTTACGTACAAGATGGTAGCCCACTGAGCGATGAGGGCTCGGTGCAGGGCCCCATCACAGCAGAGGCACCAGCAGTACCACTACCCACTGGGCCACCAATACCACCAGCACCAGCAGTAGAGAGTTTTCACCACTTTAGTGCGTTTCATGGGTTCTGGAAATAGAGGCTTTAGAGGTTTCGAGGTGATATATATTTTAACATAGACGGGTGCTGGATGGAGGTTGTAGCACAAGTTTTCCACACAGTTGGGACACCCACTAACTTGATGGTCTACCTAGTTATTAGTATCTTTCAGGGAGCCATTGAGAGATGGTGGAGCCTAATGATACCGTTTTATGATGAGGCGACCCTCACCTGGGGGGACTTCGAGGGACTTTTATGGATGGAGTTTGTACTAGCGACTCTACACTATGTGCTGGCTCAAGAGTTACTACTCTTTCTGCATGGCTTTCCGACCGCAGCGGAGTCTTCTGCAGCCAGAAGTATATGGATTTCACAGAGGTCCAAGTGGACTAAGCCAATAGGTGGGTGACCCCAGGATACAGGTATGGTTGTGTGGGTCACACGAGTTAGATCCAGCAATACGAGGAGCAGGAAGTGCTATGCAAGCGGTGTGCGGGGTCACATGGCTCGAGACTGCCCGACCCACCCATCAGATGAGTAGAAGGCAGTAGAGGGACCTCCCAGGAAAAGGTAGAGGTTCGACCATGGTGGTCTGCCAGAAGAAAGAAGATGTGGTAGAGAAACTGACAGAGCATTAGGTGGTGGACGCCTTTTGAGGCCCTACCACCACCACAACCAGGTGGTCCACCCCCACCGTAGGGAACAGGTGGACATGGGAGAGCTCATCCACAAGTAGCTGAGGCCTATGACCATAGTGCTCTGGGAGTAGATGGATAGGACCATGACTAGTTCCATGAATAGAGTCCTTTGTTTATGATTTTTCTATATATTTTTTATGTCATTGTGTGTGGATTCTTTGTGTCTTTTTACTTTGAGTTGCAGTAATAAAACACCCTTGTACATGTCATGCATGCTTTCCCACCTTTAATATAGGTTTGATACTAAGAGCTTCTGGTTAAAACTATTGACTTGACCCTCACATTTGAAATTATTACTAGAGGAGACCTAGTGACTACACACAGCTGCCGATAGTGTGACTCTACCCTTGAAGACGATAGTAACAATTTGATCTCTTGGTAGTAGCATCGAGGCCTTACGACGTCGTCCGTAGCATGAAATAGTACCTTTCATGTCAAGATTGACTTTATTTGGTAAAGAACGTGGTTCATCCAGGGGATGAAACCAGATTTCTATTTTCGGTAAAAGAGAAATCTTAGCAGATCTTGTAGGACGTAAGGGAAAAAGGGTGTAGTCGACTTCTTTACAAATGGATAGTCACACCCATAGTTCGTTGAGTGAATAGTTTACAATTTACTCTAATATCAAAGGTCTCAAGTGTGTCCTCTCATAGAAGGACCTGGACTTGAGACGGTGACGTTGGATTGAGTTCCTCCAGGACAATGAAGTCTAGATAGTCTATACTCTTAGGAAGGGAAACGTTGTAGTAGATGCTCATAGTAAGAGATCATGCATTCATATACAAGGATAGGAGACAAAGTAGCTGGCTGTGTTACAGATATCCTTGGTGGATAGGGATGGAGCATCCTTTCTGTAGTCCCTCACAGTCACTCCTCTTCTACTTCAGTGAGTCAGAGAGGCGCAGTGTGGGGACGTAGACTGTGAGGCGCAACGTGCTCAGATATCATCGAAGAAGGCACCTGATTGGTTTTTTGAAGGTGGGGAGCATGTCATCCTCTTCAGAGGATGTACCATGGTACCAGATTCACTACAGAAGGATGTTCTGAAGGATTTTCACACTTCCCCTCTAGAGGTATATCTAGGTTTGGTGAAGCTGTATCAGGACCTCATACAACAACACTGGTGGCTGGGTATGAAGAAGGATTTAGCAAAGTTCGTCTCACGATGCCTCAATTGTCAGTAGGTGAAGGAAGAGCACAAGGTACCGTAAGGCTTGGTACATCCATTAGAGGTCCCCGAGTGGAAGTGGGATGGGATATCTAAGGATTTCATGACGGGGATTCCACGTACATCTAGAGGACATGACTCTATCTGGGTGATCGTCGACCAACTTACCAAGTCAACCCAGTTCCTACCGATTAGATAGAAGGGTTAAGTAGGGATCTTGGGATGCCTCTACGTACAGGAGATCATATGGCTTCATGGTGTACCATCTACGATCATCTCTGATTGGGACACACGCTTTTCTTCCTGGCTTTGGAAGGGGTTGCAGGAGGCATTCGGGATGCAGCTACGTCTTAGCACCGCCTTTCATCCTCAGATGGATGTCCAGACTAAGGGGATCATCCAGACTCTCGATGACATGCTACGTGCATGTGTCCTTGACATTGGTCACATTTGGGAGGATCACTTACCCTTGGTGGAGTTTGCATACAATAATAGCTACCACTCCACCATCAGGATGGCACAGTACGAGGCACTGTACGGCCGACCATGCAGATCACCTCTATGCTGGAATGACCCAGGGGACTCATCACTTGTAGGACCAGAGCTGGTGCTGGCTATGATAGAGAAGGTGCAGATCATCCAGGAGTGGATGAAGACTACACAGAGGTGGAAGAAGTCCTATGTTGATAGAAGATAGATACCAATAGTGCTCAACGATTGTGACCACATCTTCTTACAGGTCTCACCTCGGCGAGGTCAATAGAGATTTGGCTGAGGCGGCAAGTTGTCTCCACAATTTATCGAACTGTTCTAGGTCCTCTGTAGTGTTGGAGAGGTGTCTTACTACTGGCCCTTACACCTCAATTGCACTTGGTGCATTGGGTCTTTCACATATCTCAGCTAAGGAGATACCGGCACGACCTGTCACACATCATCGACCACGGGGAGCTGGACATTTATGACGAGGCTACATTCTTGGGGGTCCTGGTAGAGAATAAGGATCGATAGGAGCGGTTCATACATGGACGATCGATTACTCTGATGCGCATTAACTAGCATCATGGGTACCTCTAGGAGAGCACTTGGAGAGGGAGGCTTAGATGTGTGCTTAGTACCCCCATTTGGTTCCCTAGTGTGTGTTGTAGCTTTACAGGGATGTAAATCCCTGATGTGGTGGTAATGTAAAGGCCCAGAAATTTCAAGGAATTTTTTTCTTATGTACTTTGGAATTTTACAAATCTGCGGTTTCTGACGGCACATGATTCCAAGGCATGGTGTGCCTGGAATCAATTTCTGATGTTTTGTTTGGGTACATTCAGTAAATGTACGTGTGGGTTTTTCTATCTTTTGAACCGGTGATCTGAATTGAAATCCTATGGAAGGTATGAACTCGCAGTGCCGGTATTCTCTTAAGGGTACCTTTACCACAGTTGTGTTTGGTCGAGAGTAGAAGTTTTATTTTTGGGATTCGTAACAAATTAAAATAAAATTTTTGTGTTAAATTAAGTGTAATGAATATTATTTAATTTATTAAGTGGTGTTTATTTCCTACAATGGGAGGTTAGAGGTAGGTTCCACTCCCACATAACATCCCATGTGAGGTTAATGTGTGGTGGGGCCCACATGAGAGCCTAACCACTTAACTCCCCCTTAAACACCAATGAAACCCCCTTATTAATTATTAAAACTCTCCACCTCCTCTCTTTGAATTTTTAAACTTTTCACCTCCCTTATCTCTTAATTATTCTAACCCATCTAATTCATATCTTCATTAATTAATTGGAACTACTTATTTGAATCAATTTCAATTGCATGAATATTCTCTTAAAATTGGGGGAGCCTTATTATAATATTTTCCTTGGAAAATATTTTGGTGGGGTAACCTCTAGAGAATTAGAAGAAAGGTGTTCCTATCTCAATGAAAAACAGCGTTCATTAGTGAATAACATCTCTGATGATAAATGGGAAGAACATCTCCAATGACGCTTCCTCTTCGGACACCCCCTGACGTCAACGGAATCGATGTCCGTATTCCGCGATGCCCGACCTCTACGACACTCATTTTTCGCAGCTCGTTTTGACATGCTCCATTCATAAAAGCGAGGTAGGGGGTTTTTGTATGATTTTAGTTTGATTAAAATATACCCTCATCATTAATGAATGTTGTAACACCCCAAGCTTCCTTGGTATGTTTCCTTTCGAATAATGCAATGGCATTCATTGTACGCAACCTCGAGATTTTAACACACCATAACCAATCAAACTAGCCGTTATGAATAGTAATACCTACTTTTTGAAATTTTATAAATTCTATCTCTGAAAATGGACTTTATTTTTGGATTCAGAATATCAAAATTAGCCTAGGGTGAAATTTTGGTACTTTTCGGATAACTTTCATATTTTGATGACTAGTGAAAATTACTAAATTTTAATTAAAAACAACTTTTTTAATCGAAATAATTAATATTGATAAATTATGAATTTGAGTGGTTTTAAAGTATATTTAGAATATATTTTTACCATGTAATACAATGTGGGCCATTGAACATAATTTCACTTTTAAACCATACATAAACAAGTGACAATCTTTTGATAGTTATTATCTCTAAAAAACACGCTTTTTGTTTTAACAACGGGAATTAATTTTAAATTAATTTCTGCCACTTATGTGTTTTGAATTTGGAAAAATGTATTCCATATTTGGAATCAGAATGTTCATATTGTGTAAATAGGTAACTTTTATTTATAAACATTTTGGATAATTACTTCGGTAAATATTTTATTTACCATGGTTAAAGGGTAAATCCGGTAAACAAGGGTTCAAAACTAATATTATAATAATACTAAATTACCCTAAAACATGTCTTAACCCTATTGGTTGATACATGGTCGACAATGGGAATCTTTGGGTCGATTGTGGGACCCCATGGATCCACTTGTAATTGATAATGACACTTCATTTTAATTAAGTTAAAATAAATACAAAAATGACACAAGCATATATCTTTTAACAAAACAATTGTTACATAGGGTTATATATGTTGGAATTTAGATTATAAATATTCATTAGGAAGATAAAAAGCTTTCCTACATAATTATATTTTATTTATAATTTTTAGACATTAAATAATTTAATTTATTTATGACACAATCATGATAAATTAATTACATTAATAGTGAAAAATTAAAATAATTGATATTATAAATACGTAAATAAATATAATATGAAACTTTTAATGAATTAAAATAATTTTCTAGGATAATATGATATATTAGGATTTATTTAATTGACTTTTTTCGAAGTAATCAATCTGTTATGAGTTTCACAAAAATCAACTATTAAATAGTGTCAAAATTGACAAAAAAGAGTTCTTAAAACAAATATTATATTATTAATTGATATTAAATTCCTAAAAATATACGGTTCGGCCAAGAGACTTATATCATGATATTTTAATCATTAATGGACCACTTGGGGGTCTCTTGGATGTATATAGTATGTTTATTAACCATATAATATAAAAATACAAAGAGACATTGTAAAAGTAAAACTATTTAACTAAGAGTTAATACTTAAAGATAAGGTTAATATAATGACCCAAACCTGTATAAATTATATTGGTTGATTTTTTTTCGACCCATAACCACCTTAAAATTTAAATAATAAAATTTGGAGCCATTATAATCCGAATATGAATTTATTATAAATTAATATTTCTAGCTTTTCCAAAGGTGCCCCTCACCCCTCTTATAAAAGGGCACTCCTCCCTCTCATTTCATCACACCTTCAAAGCCCTTTTGTTCGGCCAACCCCTGAACAAATACTATCTCAACTTCCCTCACTAAAACCTAGAGGCCTTAGTTTGATCAGAAAGCCAACCGAAGGTGCCCTTTTGATCAAATCAAAACGAAGAACCCGAAGAAGAGGTAATGTTTTCACCACCCCTTTTCAAGTTCCTTTCTTCTTCCACTTCCTCTTTATTTCTTATTACCATTATAAAATAATAACTCCAATATGATATATATACTATGATGTTATTATAAATATGGTACAACCATATTCAGTATTCTATCCATCCTTTTAATAACATGTCACCATACATGCGTACGTACGGCTTACCGTCTCCACATCGTGGTGTAATTGTTATTCAATATATTAGTATTTGGATGGGTATAATAATGATGTGTAACTCAAGTAAATAATAAAAATAACATGATAATGATTCTGTATATATGATATAACATCCAATTATATATTATTTTAATATCAAAAGAATGATATTGTCGCTTGTGCGTATGTACAGACTACCGTCTCCACGAACGCGATGAGATTCATTCTCCATCATATCCATTCAAGTATAATTATAATTTGATGATTCAAAAATATTATCTAATGGCTTGATATAATTCTGGATATGAATAATATACATCCCATTAATAATGAATATGGCTCACAGAACAAAGAATATAAAGTAAAATGAACCCGTTAACATCTGAAATGACGATAATTCTAAGATATTATTAACAAATCAATGTTAAAAGATCATATATGATATCATATTAAAGTAAATGATTCTTGTATAATTCAATAACAATTATTTCCCCATTATACAAGAGGTAAACCTACCTTCGACCAATGAAAAAGTACAAAGTAAGGGGTTTCTTATCACACTTTTAATTCCGTGAGAATTCCATTGATCACCACTTAATTATTGCATGTGGTGTATGTGTACTGCCCATGATTGTATTCATTGTGTAATATACATTAATTTATGGGTATTTACATCATCATGGTATGATACTTCTTTCATTGGTGTATGTTTCATAAGTTACCTAATCTATAAGGGAATTTGAGATTTTAATTTCCACTCATTTGGCTTTACGCATATTTCATTGATTATATTACCCCAAGATTATGTGTAGAATCACTATTCATTTGATTATGTCATAATTTCCACTCCCATTCTTATGGATATACTTTTGATACACATAATCACTCCATTGATAATTCTCAAGTCATTGATATGAATTTGATAAGAGTAATTTTAACTCATTCACCATTTGTTGAGTTAAACATCCAATTCATTGGTGTTGTTATTACAAGATTATGTGTGAATATCCTTTGATTGTTCTACACTGAATATCCAATCATATTTAGTGTATTTATATTTTTCACACATAACTATGTCGTTGATTTATCCTTAACCTAAGGATACGGCCTTTATGAGATATTTCATCTCAACATAAATTCCATTAAGACTTCTTTGTTGTTATACACCAAATCACTTTTATGTGGTGTATATAAGGTAGTTTGACATAGTATATCATGAATCCATTTATTCTCATGATATTACAAAGTTTTTATTACCTCAATTATTTGTATTCAAGTGTCTCTCTTTTGGTTAGAATCTCTAACTAAAATACCATTTTTAAATGTTTTAAAGACTTATTCATAGAAATATTTCTCATTAATGTCCATGTTTTAAAAATGGTTTTAAGGATATATTTATATGGACATTAAAGTTTAGAAATTAAAAATCCTTTTAAAATGTTTCAAAGTGGTATGAGACACTTTGATTCAAAGAACAATTTTTAAATGGCTTCTTGACAAATAGTGTGACTTTTAAATGATTTCAAGAAAAAGGGGGATATTTCTCTCAAATAGTTTTGATGATTATTTTCATATATGTCAACATCCTTCATTATTCTTGATTGAGGTTAATGTGATACAATACAATCTTCCATATTGTATCAAATGAGTTATGTTTGAATGTGGATGTGCTATTTTTATACCATTCATGGTTTGTGGTTAATGTATTGACATTTCGTATGCTAGTTTTAATACGAATGTTTATGTTTAAACATTTTCATATGAGGAATGAATTGGACTTAATAAGTGACGGGTGGAGCCCGCTATAGCTCCTTGATGCATCGGTAGGTCTCATGAGACAAACTAGTGTCTTGGCACAAGGCCTTTCAAAAAACTTATTTGTAGTCTTGGAACAAGGCCTTGGCTATGTGGTTATGATAGTCTGGCATTATGCATTCCATCATTATGAAAGTGGTTATTGATAATGCATGGGATTGTTCGACTAGTAGAATATCCATGTGGGTAAGTAAATAGAATTATTTTATTTTATCTTTTCCATTTTATGCTGATGTTCATGTTTAAAAGGCTTTTGTTTTAGTTATAAACTGCGTTAAGTGTTTATGCTTATCGATGAAAGCTTCTGCTATAATGTTATTCTTACTGAGAATCTGAGCTCACCCCTTTCAATGTTTTATTTTTCTCAAGATTATGAAGAAGTAATTTATGAATGACCTACAGGGATAGTATGAGGGGATATGAAACAAGATGTTTTTTTATGATGTAATGTAAAAATTTATGGATGTATCTAGTTATTCCAAGGCTACTAAACTAATAGGTATTTCAAGACTTGATCTTTCTCGTGATCATGCCAATGTTATGTAATAATGCACCGACTCTAGGTAACTGGGGTCGGGGCGTTACAGTTGGTATCAGGGGAAGTTTAGTACAAACCTTGGATGCTAGATTTAGATAAACTCTAATTAGAGCACGTAGACCTAAGATGAAATTTGAGGATTAGTATAAAAGAACATCCTAGAATTTTGGTATTGTAGAGATTTTGTGAGTTTTCCGAGCAATACATCCCTGTCTGGATACGAGCAGGTAGAGGCGGCTCTGGCATAGATGTACCTAGGGGTAAAACCCGAAAACACCGCTTTGAGATAGACTCGAACGGGAACTGGTGCACGACAACGGGCCTTGCTGCACTCTTGGTTATGACACTCCCGGGGTATATGCTTAGGATAATTTACATTTTATTTACAAAACGATTTAAGTAATATATATATAAGATGAGAGTAAATGACCTTGGTTAATCCTAATATGTTTCAAATTGAGAATATGGTGACATTTTAATCTCTAAATGATTTTATGACTACTGTTACTTACACAATGCTTTCTGGTTTTAGTCAATGGCTGGATTCCAAGGAAGTCATAGTGACTTTGAGAATGATGTACAAGGTGGGAACGATGGTGGCCATGAGCAACAAAATGGAATGTTGATAGGCATAAAAGATATCTTCTTTATGCCAAATCAGTTTTCCAAAAATATGATCAACAAAATATATATTAACCAACTCCCAGACTCAACAAGGAAGAGAAAGGTGATAAATGATAAGAGCTCCAGCAATGGAGACCATGGAGAAAATAACCCTCAATTTTCATCATGCAAGAAATGTGGAAGGAGACACCCGGGAAAGTGTCTCAATGGGACAATGAAATGTTTTAAGTGCGGGAAGGAAGGACATAAAGTGAAGAATTTCCGAAAAAAAATGAAGAGTACTATGGAAGAAGATAAAAATGGTCCCAAGAGTCCATTTACAGTCATTTTCCATAAATGTAGGGGACCTGGCCATTACCCGAGTGAATGTCCTATTCTATAGGATATTTTCTTGGTCAAAGAAGAAGCTATGTGGAAATAAATGGTTGGAGAAAAATTTAAAAAGTATTAGCACTCCTTGTTGATGGGTTTACTTTGGAATAATTTTCTCTTATATTTGTAACCCCGCAGTTTGCCATGTGAGAATGATATTTGAGGAAGAATTGTCTCTTCTCTTGTGGATATATGTATAAATAACCATTTGGTTTTATATGATCATTGGGGTTTGAGAAAATTATAAGTTATTATAATTTGGGATGAAAATGCAAGGTATGATATAAAATTTGTGGTTAAATTCTGTTATTTTGAGGAATTTATCTCATTTTTGGTAATATTACAAAATATAGTTTTTGAAAAAGGACAACACGTAGACCGTGTGACAACCCGTCGCGTCGGACAAAGCTGTGGGAATCGAACCCACAACCAAAGTGCGATTGGGATTTATTGCCTACCACTAGACTACGTGAAGTCCCTGGTTAGTGTGACTATTTTTTTTAGTTAAATGATTTTATTGATCAATAATAAGTTGATTTGGGTTCTTATGTCTTATCAAATTAATACCCTTGGTATAGGAAAATGATTTGGTGATTAAGTGATAAATGTTATTTTCGAAGATGTTCGCTTTGTTGGGAACACTATATGCCCAGGGAAAATAGAATACAATGGGGTTTCATTTGTAGAGTAATGGTAGATTTTTATCTACGTTTTTATTGTGGATTTATAGTGATTTGGGTTATTTATGGAAATGATTAACCTATAACAGAGAATATGTGATGAAGTTAATTACATTTAATTTTGTGACTTTAAGAGTATTTGATGTCATTTGGAGATACAATTTAGCATGGGAGACTACATAATCACATTCTTCCATGTTTTGGGTTTCAATATTAGTTTGGATTATATTGAAGGATTTTAAGGACAATTGATTATTGAATGGTATTTATTTAACTTTGGGGTATTGTTGGTTTAATTTTAGAAATTAAGATTAGTGCATATTTTTCTCAAGGAATATCCTTTTGGGGGATCATTAGATCATTCACTAACCATTTTTGTTTTGATTAATATTCAAAGACAATATAAATATATAGTTTATCCTGCATGGATCATGTGATTCTATAGAATTTTATTCTAGCTCTTCTAGTGTGAACAAGTCTTCTTGAATACTCATCGTTAAAAAAAATTGAGTTAGTGGTGTAAATTTATTAAATAATGAAACTCTACATAAATAGTAAGTATATCTTTTAATTTTCTTAGTCAATATCATAAATGAATTCCTCGTCCTTACGTAATATAACTAAAAACAAAAAAAAATGTTGTCCGTTTACTTTCTTACTAGGAGACTAATGGTCGTTTGTCCCAACACAAGTTTGTGATTTTATTATTGTTAACTTTCTCCTGATCATGATTTATACCCCTCTCCATCAGAACTTGACACTTAGTTTATCATCCATATCCATGTTTTCCTACATGGAATCTGAGTATGGGTTATCTTGGATGACCCTTATACCTCTCTTTCTTTCTATTAAAGTGATAGTTTTATTGACTCTTTTTCTGATGTGGGACTTTCCATTATATTCCCAAGCACAATTTTAAAAATTGCGAGGATTCAATTTATTGAATGATGGGAGAATGTAACACCCCAAGCTTCCTCGGTATTTTTCCATTCGAATAATGCAATGGCATGCATTGTACGCAACTTCGAGATTTTAACACACCATAACCAATCAAACTAGCCGTTATGAATAGTAATACCTACTTTTTGAAATTTTATAAATTCTATCTCTCAAAATGGACTTCATTTTTGGATTCGGAATATCTAAATTAGCCTAGGGTGAAATTTTGGTACTTTTCGGATAACTTTTATATTTTGATGAATAGTGAAAATTACTAAATTTTAATTAAAAACAACTTTTTTAATCAAAATAAATAATATTGATAAATTATGAATTTGAGTAGTTTTAAAGTATATTTAGAATATATTTTTACCATGTAATACAATGTGGGTCATTGAACATAATTTCACATTTAAACCAGACATAAACAAGTGACAATCTTTTGATAGTTATTATCTCTAAAAAACACGCTTTTTGTTTTAACAAGGGGAATTAATTTTAAATTAATTTCTGCCACTTCTGTGTTTTGAATTTGGAAAAATTTATTCCATATTTGGAATCAGAATGTTCAAATTGTGTAAATAGGTAACTTTTATTTTTAAACATTTTGGATAATTACTTCGGTAAATATTTTATTTACCATGGTTAAAGGGTAAATCTGGTAAACAAGGGTTAAAAAATAATATTATAATAATAATAATTACCCTAAAACATGTCTTAACCCTATTGGTTGATACATGGTCGACCATGGGCATCTTTGGGTCGATTTTGGGACCCCAGTGATCCACTTGTATGTGATAATGACACTTTATTTTAATTAAATTAAAATAAATACAAAAATGACACAAGCATGTATCTTTTAACAAAACAATTGTTACATAGGGTTATATATGTTAGATTTTAGATTATAAATATTATTTAGAAATATAAAAAGATTTCCTACATAATGATATTTTATTTATAATATTTAGACATTAAATAATTTAATTTATTTATGACACAATGATGATGAATTAATTACTTTAATACTGAAAAAATAAAATAATTGATATTATAAATACCTAAAAAAATATAATATGAAACTTTTAACGAATTAAAATAATTTTCTAGGATAATATGATATATTAGTATTGCTTTAATTGACTTTTTTCGAAGTAATCAATCTGTTATGAGTTTCACAAAAATCAACTATTGAATAGTGTCAAAATTGACATAAAAGAGTTCTTAAAACAAATATTATATTATTAATTGATATTAAATTCCTAAAAATCTAAGGATCGGCCAATAGACTTATATCATGATAGGTTCATCATTAATGGACCAATTGGGGGTCTCTTGGATGTATATAGTAAGTTTATTAACCATATAATATAAAAATATAAACAGACATTGTAAAAGTGAAACTAATTAACTAAGAGTTAATACTTAAAGATAAGGTTAATATAATGACCCAAACCTGTATAAATTCTATTGGTTGAGTTGTTTTCGACCCATACCCACCTTAAAATTTAAATAATAAAATTTCGAGCCATTATAAACCGAATATGAATTTATTATAAATTAATATTTCTAGCTTTTCCAAAGGTGCCCCTCACCCCTCTTATAAAAGGGCACTCCTCCTTCTCATTTCTTCACACCTACAAAGCCCTTTGGTTCGGCCAACCCCTACACAAATACTATCTCAAATTCCCTCACTACAACATATATGCCTTATATTGATCATAAAGCCAACCTAAGGAGCCCTTTTGATCAAATCAAAATGAAGAACCCGAAGAAGAGGTAATGTTTTCACCACCCCTTTTCAAGTTCCTTTCTTCTTCCACTTCCTCTTTATTTGTTATTACCATTATAAAATAATAAATCCAGTATCATATATATACTGTAATGTTATTATAAATATGGTACAACCATATTCAGTATTCTATCCATCCTTTGAATAACATGTCACCATACGTGCGTACGTACGGCTTACCGTCTCCACGTCGTGGTGTAATTGTTATTCAATATATTATTATTTGGATGGGTATAATAATGATGTGTAACTCAAGTAAATAATAAAAATAACATTATAATGATTCTTTATATAAGATATAACATCCAATTATATATTATTTTAATATCAAAAGAATGATATTGTCGCTCGTGCGTATGTACAGACTACCGTCTCCACGAACGCGATGAGGTTCATTCTCCATCATATCCATTCAAGTATAATTATAATTTGATGATTTAAAAATAGTTTCTAAGGGCTTGATATCATTATGGATATGAATAATATACATCCCATTAATAACGAATATGGCTCACATAACAAAGAATATAAAGTTAAATGAACCTGTTAACACCCGAAATGACGATAATTATAAGATATTATTAACAAATAAATGTTAAAAGATCATATATGATATCATATTAAAGTAAATGATTCTTGTATAATTCAATAAAAATTATTTCTCCATTATAAAGGAGGTAAAACTACCTTCGACCAAGGAAAAATTACAAAGTAAGGGGTTTCTTATCTCACTTTTAATTCCGTGAGAATTCCATTGATCACCACTTAATTATTGCATGTGGTGTATGTGTACTGCCCATGATTGTATTCATTGTGTAATATACATTAATTTATGGGTATTTACATCATCATGTTATGATACTTCTTTCATGGGTGTATGTTTCGTAAGTTACCTAATCTAAAAGGGAATTTGAGATTTCAATTTCCACTCATTTGGCTTTACGCATATTTCATTGATTATATTACCCCAAGATTATGTGTAGAATCACTATTCATTTGATTATGTCATAATTTCCACTCCCATTCTTGTGGATATACTTTTGATAAACATAATCACTCCATTGATAATTCTCAAGTCATTGATATGAATTTGATAAGAGTAATTTTAACTCATTCACCATTTGTTGAGTTAAACATCTGATTCATTGGTGTTGTTTTTACAAGATTATGTGTGAATATCCTTTGATTGTTTTACACTGAATATCCAATCATATTTAGTGTATTTATATTTGTCACACGTAACTATGTCGTTGATTTATCCATAACCTAAGGATACGGCCTTTATGAGAGATTTCATCTCAACTTAAATTCCATTAAGACTTCTTTGTTGTTATACACCAAATCACTTTTATGTGGTGTATATAATGTACTTTGACATAGTATATCATGAATCCCTTTATTCTCATGATATTACAAAGTTTTTATTACCTCAATTATTTGTATTCAAGTGTCTCTCTTTTGGTTAGAATCTCTAACTAAAATACCATTTTTAAATATTTTAAAGACATATTCATCGAAATCTTTCTCATTAATGTCCAAGTTTTAAAAATGGTTTTAAGGATATATTTATATGGAAATTAATGTTTAGAAATTAAAACTCCTTTTAAAATGTTTCAAAGTGGTATGGGACACATTGATTCAAAAATCTATTTTTAAATGGCTTCTTGACAAATAGTGTGACTTTTAGATGATTTCAAGAAAAAGGGGGATATTTCTCTCAAATAGTTTTGATGATTATTTTCATATATGTCAACATCCTTCATTATTCTTGATTGAGGTTAAGGTGATTCAATACAATCTTCCATATTGTATCAAATGAGTTATGTTTGACTGTGGATGTGCTATTTTTATACCATTCATGGTTTGTGGTTAAAGTATTGACATTTCGTATGCTAGTTTTAATACGAATGTTTATGTTTAAACATGTTCATATGAGGACTGCATTGGACTTAATAAGTGATGGGTGGAGCCCGCTATAGCTCCTCGATGCATCAGTAGGTCTCATGAGACAAACTAGTGTCTTGGCATAAGTCCTTGGCAAAATATTATTTGTAGTCTTGGCACGAGGCCTTGGCTATGTGGTTATGATAGTCTGGCATTATGCATTACATCATTATGAAAGTGGTTATTGATAATGCATGGGATTGTTCGACTAGTAGAATATCCATGTGAGTAAGTAAATGGCATTATTTTATTTTATCTTTTCCATTTTATGCTGAAGTTCATGTTTAAAAGGCTTTTGTTTTAGTTATAAACTGCGGTAAGTGTTTATGCTTATCGATGAAAGCTTCTTCTATAATGTTATCCTTACTAAGCATCTGAGCTCACCCCTTTCAATGTTTTATTTTTCCCAGGATAATGAAGAAGTAATTTATGAATGACCTACAGGGATAATATGAGGGGATATGAAGACAAGATGTTTTTTTTATGATGTAATGTAAAAATTTATGGATGTATCTAGTTATTCCAAGGCTACTAAACTAATCAGTCTTTCGAGACTTGATCTTTCTCGTGATCATGCCAATGTTATGTAATAATGCACCGACTCTAAGTAACTGGGGTCGGGGCGTTACAAATGCATGTGTTTTTCTTCAGCCATTTGATATCATCTAAAGCGGAGGGTGCGGGCCGAACAAAAACAATCCGATAACCCACCATTGGTTCTTGAATAATCTGGAGGTGGTAGTGTCCATAGGCGAAGGAAAGCATGAAGTGGAAATTGTGCACCAGCCACGTGGAGGAAACTGCGGCCCACGGTGTGGTATACATGGCCGAAGAAGAACCGGTCGACTAAAGTCGGCCAAGCTAGAGAATCGTGACGCCCCATTGGCGTCACACTGTGGCGGACCACGACCTACACTCCCCAGGCCTCTTCGGCGAGTGAACTGGTCGGCCGCCTACCGACCGGATTGATGAAGGTCGCAGCACCCAAAGGTGCCATGTGGGAGGATAGTAGCCCGCCCGTGTGGGTTGTTCGCGGTGAGAAGACCGACCGGCTTCGGCCGACCAAGTAGGCGGGGTGGTGCCACTCAGTGCTTCCATTATGATGAACCATGGGGGGAGCACCCCCTCGGACCTCTTGGCTAGTTGGAGAAGCTGCAGTAGGCCGCAAGCGGCACAGACACGACCACCTTGCGCTGGCCGAGCTGCTTGTGGCCCGGGCCGGGTCGCCCCCCGCCTGGCCGAATATCCCTCGTGCGGGTTGGGCCACAGCGCCGGTCCGGGTTGTGCCCCACGGGGTCGGGCTGACCCCTCCGACTGGGTCGGACCCACCGATCTGGGTCGGGCCGACTTGCTAGCCCACTGGGCTTGACGAACCAGGTATGTTTTTCTTAAATGCGAATATCTATTGGACCGTTCGTCCGATCGATGCTTCGTCTATGACAATGGGACCCTTGCGATGAGGCAGTCCTTTTTCCTTACTCTAAGTGAGTTTTGGATGACGTTGGAAAATGGTCAGGTTGGAACGAGTGTAATTCCAATCGGGCCCCTAGAGTGAAAAAGCCAAAAACTCTTAAAACGGGCATCTGATTAACGTGTCGTCTGTCACGTTGGGTTTTTTTTTACGATAAGTAACTTCATGATACATCAACTCAGGACTTTGTGATAGTTGATGTATCGACCCCTTGTCTTGATGAGCATACCCTCCCGGAATCGAGTGTGATGTGTGCGGGAACCCTAGAGCTGGTTGCGAAAGCAACGAGACTGGACTGAATCCTATGTGGGTTTGACAGCAATGAGACTAGACTGAATCCTTTGTGAGTTTAACATCAATGAGACTGGATTGAATCCTTCACGGGTTCGACGACAACGAGACTGGACTAAATCCTCCCTTGGTTCGACAGTAATGAGAATGGACTGAATCCTCCCTAGGTTCGACAGCATCAATAATGGACTGAATCCACCGTGGGTTCGACAACAACGACATATAGCTGATTAGGTTTTAAAGGGTATCTTTCATTCGACAGTGAAAGATGATTAAGAGGCTACACCTAACCATCTCTTACACTGTTTAATTTGTGTATACCTAGTGTGAGCTGAGTCTCGACTTCCAATCAATATCATTGATGTGATTGACTTCTTTCCTGTGTGAACTGGGTTGTGCTTGGGCTCAAGAGTTGGAGCCGAACTTTGAATGATGAAATAGGTATATGTGTGGGAATATACCTAAGTAGAATTGGTTGATACTTCGGGATCGTATCTTTCTTCTGTGGTTTATTCTTCGTGGATTCAGGGAGACCTTTGGGGGTCTCAGGGTACCTACTGAGTATCGTATACTCACCCCTACATGGGCTATGCCCGCACTACTTTATGTTGGATACAGATGAAAGACAACACTGATTGAGGTAGAGACTTGTAGAGCTGGACGGTACTCGGAGGGGGACCACTTGGCGAGACGTACACGGAGTAAACAGATGGACTCGAGGTGCTGAGGAGACCATCTGTACACACACTTCAGGTGGGATTTTTGGAGGATGACTTAGTGGTTTCTATTTTTACTTTATTACAGTTGTACTATCTTTTCAGTTTTATTGTACTTACTTTTGGGCTTGTATTTCCAGCCCATTTCCTTTGAGCACTTACTTTTGTATCAAGTCTTACTTAGTTCTTACTTCAGTTGTGCACTCTATTGTGTTTATTTACTTTTATAAAGGCAATTTCTTCCCATTATATGGATTTATGCCTTTGGTGCAGGTCTCCAGCCTCTGGCCTATGGAAGGCGGGCTTGGGGTAGTCCGGACACTTGACCCGAGGACGGTTCGTGACAGTTACTACTAATTTTTCACCAGCCAAGAAAGATTCTCTCAATTTCCCGGTTTTTTCTTTTTATTCCCTGATTGTAGCAAACACCTCCTGTTACCTTCTCTAATTATGAAAATTATTCCATTAATAAAATAAAAGTGAGTTTCGAAAAAATATAAATAAAAATTTACCTCCAAAAATATTCATAATCTTAGAATCTCCCCACATTATAACAGTTCGTCATCAATCCAAATTCCCATGATTCATTATTCCTTGAATGTAAAAATATCAAGCCATTGGGTCCATGTATTAGCTTAACAGTCACAATTTCTCTCTTGAACACTACCATTATTCAACAATACTCATAAAAACATCCTGATCTTACACCCACAAGACATTATCAGTACGATCCAAAACATGACTGATATGATCCTCGAAGGACGCATCATCTTCAGTCTCAACATAATCAAACAAAATAACATGAAAAAGGTAAATGTGATACCTATATATATGTGATACTTGAAAAATAACATTCATAGTACTTTTTAATTTTTAGAAGAACCAATTGGGAGGCCAACATTTTTATCACCTACATGATCTCAAATGGCGCAACATACCCATGTACCAACTTAAACATTATCCAAATAGAACAGTGACACAATATTGATGACACATGATGGTACCCACGGTTCAAAATGAAAAAATAAAGAGTTTCATGATTTTAAACAAAATATAAATCCTATCTACTCTATTCTATTACAATACTCTTCCAAAAAAAGAATATACTCAAACATCAACTACATGAGACTCGGTCCTAATAACTCTGACTCACCCACATCCATTAAAGACAATGGTGATCCTCATAGAATTCCCTATATTTACTTATATTGTGACATATGGATAGTTTCCTCATAACTATTTTTATAGTTAAAATAATGTAGTGCTACGTCCTTTTAACATGCTCCTCAAAATTCAACGATGCATCCTATAAATATGTTCTCTAATTCATAAATATTATTCTTTGATATTCTAGCTATCTGGATGTGGTATTAATTACTCAAAACACTTGATTTAAAAGCACATTATATAATCCTTTACATAAATTTGAATCAAAACATTTCTCATGATCCTAAACTATTGTTCATTGTACTCCATTAAAATAAACTATCACTCATATGTACAAGTCTCTCTACTAATCCATGGTGAAAATCACCCTGATCAGAACGTGATGGGAAACCTTGGTCAACTTATTAACAATCACCCATATTACATCACACTTACAAGAATTACACAGTATGACCACAAAAAAATCCATCATAACATCATCCCACTTCCATTTTGAAATTGGAAATGGATGTAAAAGTACAGTATGTCACTAATATTCAGACACCACTTGATGAAATGTGTACAACCATATCATGAAACCTACAACCACTTTTTTCATTCTTGAACACCAATATTATCATAAAATAGCATAGTAAATTTTGGTAAACTCATGTTGGCACTCCCACTTTGAGGCATTAAGAAAAGTATCAACTCCTCCAACATACATATTTCAAAAATAATACAACCACAGACATATATGATCTCATCATCAATAATTGTCCAATTAGATGTAATAACCTCTCCTACAAAGTTATATCTCAACCTTAGACACTTAGGATCTTCAAACAGTCTTATATTGATATATTTTAGATGTGATGTCATTATAGAAAAAGATTCAAGGGTCATATGTTACCCTTCCTCTTATACATCAAGATGTATGTCACTATACAAAGTTATAATTTCCCACTCGTAATAATACTCCCAAACTGTCTATATATGCGTCCATTGGCTCAAAGAATCCAAAAAATGAATAAAATTTCCTTGGGAATATCCTAGATTAATATAAAAAGATTTCCTATAATCAACCCATATTCGATTATTAATATTTAAATAATGCTGTGAAATTTGTATTTGTGGATTTTATGACAAATATAAATAATGAACATCTCACCCAAAATGTAATGTCACTAACAGATTAATGAACAGACTGTCATCTACAACTTGTTATCAAACACATAATAATTTAATTAATGTGGCCCCAACTTCAATGATACATATATTATGATTAAATCCTCTTGAATCAACACTACCCCTTGTTTGATCCTTTTTGAATCACAATAAAATGCAATCCCCAGCTAACCCCATTATGTTCAAAATCAATGCAATGATAAAATACTTTTTTAGCCCTAGGAAGGTAGTATCACACACTCCATACCATTAAAATTGTATACCATATTTGTTATGTATGAAATTTCTGTGGCCATGTGAGAAAATTATATGGTGAATCGTCATTAATAACCTGAAAAACCTAAGAAGTCATTGATATAAAAAAATTCTTAACGAGATATAAGGAAACAACATTTAAAAACATTTCAGGTCCACCAACACACCTTCATCTATGATTATTCGTCCCATGAAATTTAATATACTAATATAGAATTTATATTTTGATATATTGGTATAGAGTTTATTATCTATGTGTATACTCCGAGAAAATTCAAGATCTTTAGTATAGTCTACATCATTTTTGGATGACAATAAAATCTCATCCATAAGGACAACCAAAAAGTGGTCCACGTAAAAAAAATATTATTTGGTTCTTCAATCCCATAAACACAATAGCAGTGCTTCTTATCCCAAACAATTTCATAAAAACATGTATAATCCATATCAAATCACAAAATCCATCATTTGGAAACCGTAACATATCTGTAACACCCCGAGATTTTATGAAAAATATTCATTTTAATTTCATTAATGTCTTGTGTTGTACGCTACACCAAAAGGATCTTGCACAACACGCATCCTTGACTTTCCTTTCATTACACGCAATCACACCCTTCCTTGATAGCGTGTGTAGTACGCAATACCGAGTTTCACTAAACAACGATATGCTATTAAAATATTATTAAAACTAGCAGTTATGAATAGTAATAACCACTTTTTGAAATTTTGTAAATTTTATTTTTCAAAATGGACTTCATTTTTGGATTCGGAATATCGAAGTTAGCTTAGGGTGAAATTTTGGTAATTTTCGGATAACTTTCATATTTTGATGAATAGTGAAAATTACTAAATTTTAATTAAAAATAACTTTTTCAATCGAAATAATTAATAGTGATAAATTATTAATTTTAGTGGTTTTAAATTATATTTAGAATATATTTTTACAATTTAATACAATGATGGTCATTGGATGTAATTTCACATTTAAACCAGTTATAAACATGTTTCAATCTTTTGATATTTATTATCTCTTAAAAACACGCTATTTGTTTTGACGACGGGAATTAATTTTTAAATTAGTTAATGAAACTAATATGTTTTGAATTTGGTAAAATAGACATCATTTTTGAGTTCATAATATCAAATATAGCTTAGGCCTAATGTTTGGTTTTTTTCAGAAAACTTTCAATTTTTGATGAATAGTGAAACCACTAAGTGGTAGTTAAAAAAACTGAATTGTTCATAAAACATAATTTTACCGCTTATGTGAGTGGAATTTCAAAAATCAGGGATACAAGGTTGATGTCAGTAAGTAAAATTTGGTTCAATGAGATGAAAATAATTTTTTGGTGAATAGTAACTTTTTACTTTTTTTACCACAGTTAAAAGTAAATAGGGTAACTAAGGGTATAAATGATATTATTATTACCCTAACACATGTCCTAATTCAATTGGAAAAGTGTAATTCGACCAAAAACAAACATAGGAATAAAATATGACCATTTAGGCCCACTTGGATTAGATTAGGACATTTATTATTAATTTATTTAAAGAAGGGTTAAAAGAGTTAAAATCAAAGTTTATTTAATAAAACATTTTTAATATGGGGTTATACATAAGATAAATTCGACTATAAATATTAATTAGAAAGCTAAAACTATTTCCTACATAATTTTTATTTATTTGTAATTTTTAGACATTAAATAATTTAATTTATTTATGACACAACGATGATGCAGTAATTATCTTATTAATGAAATATTGACATAATTGATGTTATAAATACCAAAATAAATATAATTTGAGGCTTTTTATGAATTCCACTAATTTTATAAGTTAATATGACATGTTAGTATTGCTTTAAACAACTTCTTTCGAACGTATCATTCTGTTATGAGTTTCACAAAAATCAATTACTAAATAGTGTCAAAATTGACAAAAATAGTTTTTAAAACAAATATTATATTATTAATTGTCATTTTATTCCTAAAAATCTAAGGATCGGCCAAATGACTTAGATAAGGTTATATATATTAATAATAAACAATTTGGGGTTCGTTTGGCTTCTTATTTTATGTTTATTAACCTTATAGAGTAAGAAAACAAGAAGACACGGTAAAAGTTAAATTCTCTAACTTAAAGTTAAATCTAAATGATAAGGTTAAAATAATAACCTAAACTTGAATAAATCCTATTGGATGAAAGGAGTTCGACCCATACCCACTTTATCTTCTAAATAAGACCCTTTGGAACCATTATAAACCGAATTTGAACTTAATATAAAATAATATTTTTAGTTATTCCAAAGGTACCCCTATCCTCCCTTATAAAAGGGCACCTCCTCCCTCTCCTCCTCACACCAATTTGAGAATTCAAGCTTGGCCAAACCCTGCCAAATTCTCTTCTCCACTTCCCTAGAAACATCCTAGAGGTTCTGGTCTTCCTAAAAGGCCAATTTTAGTGCCCTAAGAGGAGTTCTCAAAAAGGCGCTTCAAAGAAGAGGTAATTTTCGTTACCGATTCTTTCACCTTTATTTCTTCTTCCACTTCTTCTTATTAGGTTGTTTCATTATGAAGTAATAACATAAGTATCACTCATATACTGATATGTTATTATAAGTATGAAACAATCCTATTTCATCTTCTATCCATCCTACGGAAAACGAAATCACCGCGCGTGCGTACGTACGGAATACTGTCTCCACTCCGTGGTGTAATCTATTTTTCCACCAACACCTTACATGGATGGGTATTATGGTGTAAATAACAACTATACATAGTTATTATAACATCATAATGATTCTGATATATTGTATCATCCACTCCAATTCAATTCAACAATTATGGAAATGATATCATCGCTCGTGCGTACGTACGGACTACCGTCTCCATGACACGATGAGATTCATTCTCCATGTTAACCATTTAAGAAGGATTTTAAAGTATATATAAGCAATAATAATGAAATATATGACATTAAAAAGCTACTGGATTTATGTGTATATATATGTATGTCATATACTTAATTCCACACAATTCAATAAGGAAACGAAAACAGCGTTCATGCGTACGTACGGCCTACCGTCTCCATGAACGGTGTATTTCATTCCATTTATCGATCCATTATATATATGTATATTATGAATATATATTATATATAAATCATGTTTTACATTATATAATTAAGTAATAATGATCTAAGTAATCATATGAATAATTACAAGTTAAAACATGAACGACAAATGAGACGATTTTACCCAAAACGCTACTTTAACATGAATTTACAAAAGAACGAGTAATATAAAGTCATAAGTGAACCATATATGATATAATAACAATGAAAATGATCTTTTAATAAGTCAATGACATTATTTAAATCATTATACAGGAGATTCGGACACTTACGAAGAAAATCGGACCTAAGGTAAGGGAAATATCACAATCTCATTTTTATCCGAGATTGTTTATTCGTAAGTATTTACTGGGGTGTATTTTATCATCCACATCCATGTTTCCTAAATATGTAATATTATTTCCATCCACCTAAAATTGTGAGTTTTTAGTAAAAGATATGAATGGAATCTTTTGTCGTTTTTCGTACAAGGTACTTTTTGACTTTTTCGACAAAAGTACGAAGAATGTTTTTTTAACTTATGCGGCATGAATGGATTTTTAAAACATTATTTCTAAGAAGCATCCTTTACAATGTTTCATGTTTATTTTTAATAAACTCATTTTAGTTTAAAATTGTATGACATGTTAAGAATGGAAAAGTGTTTTTGAAATAGAAAGGATATTTTCCTCAAGAATGGAGTTCAAGTGTTTTATCAAAATTATTTTCCATCTAAGATAATAAAGGGTTCTGTTTTTATCCATATTCTTACATTGATTTGATTATGTTGTGATGGAATTATTTTTATGAATTCCTTTATCTTATATGAATTGTTTTATGATGTCACGTTGTTTAAGAATCCCATTTTTATTACATGGGTTATGCTATGATGTATGGTTTATGATTTTGTGGCACACATAAGAATGGTATCATTATGAGATGGGTGGGACCTATATATCCCTCCAATGCATTGGGTAAAGATTTTATATCTCATGAGATAGACATGGCTGGAATGGTATGTTATACCAGTTCAGTGAAACAGGACTGAAACGAGGGTGACTCGGTTCAGAAAGGGACTCTGTCCACTACGATAGTCTTGGAAATGAGTCTTGACTAATAAGATATAATTCTCTATGATTATGTGTGTATGCCACAAGTTTCATGTTTTAAGTTATGATTATTGGAATTATATTTCACTACTATGATTTATCACATGTTATAAAATTATGCTCTCTTTTGCAGGTTAAGATTTCCAAAATGTTATGTTCTTATGAATACGATGTGATTGATATTTAATTTGTTTACCCTTACTGAGCATTTGAGCTCACCCTTTTATGTTTTCTTTTCCCCAGGACATAAGGAAAGGTTTTAGGTAAAAAAAGGGAAGATATTTATGGTAGATGTTGAAGATCTTTTACCACGATTAGAAGATTATATTCAGAGTTTCCAAAGACACTAAACTATTATGATCCTTGTGTGTGTGTTTTTGTTATGTACTATGTATTATGAAAAATTAATGTAATGTCCAAGTACGTCAAGCTTCGGGTCTCTACAGTTGGTATTAGAGGAAAGGTTTAGTCAACCTTTGGAAACTAGGATGCGAAAAAGTTAGTGAGATCCCTAGAGATATTTCTAAGGTATGTCTAGGGATGTCTCTAACGTTAAGTATATGTATAGATTATAGTCCTAGAATTGTGCTAACGATCTTAGAATTTAACCTATGATGTTAGATATTGAGGGTACTCCCCCTTTATTATGTTGTTTTCCTTATCACGATTTTTGCCTCTCACACTATTCTTTTTGGGTTTTAGACGATGGATGGAACCCAAAGGAACTGTGTTGATCAATGCAATGGACAATGTATTGATTGTCCTCCTGAACAAAAAAATGTTATGGGAGATGGAGTGAAAAATCTTATTGATATACTTACACAAGCTATGAATCATTCTGGACTTCCAAATGAGCAGAGAATGGAACAATATTCTATTGAGTCCTTCATGAGGCAACGTCCACCTTCTTTCAGTGGGACTTCCGATCCACTTATTGCTGAACAATGGATCAGTACCACTGAAAAGATATTTTCAGTTCTTCAATGTTCTGAACATGATAAAGTCATCCTAGGAGTATATCATTTGGAAGGTGAAGCTGATCAATGGTGGAATCTTATCAACAATAGGAGGCCAAGAGATGAAATTGATTCCATGGAATGGGAAGAGTTCAAGAACTTGTTTTTCAGTTAGTACTTCCCTCGTATTCTTCGAACAAAGATGGAAAAGGAGTTTCTTGAGCTGAAGCAGAAGGATGATGAATCTGTTGGTATATACGAAGTGAATTTTACAAGACTTTCAAGGTATGCATCTGGCATTATCATCCAACCTGAAAGTAAAGTTGATAGATTTTTCAGTGGCTTAAAACCAAGTCTTCGAAGGGCATTAGCTATAATAGACTTCAGTATCTATGAAGAAATTGTGCGTTGTGCTATAAAGGTAGAAATGGAAGTTGGTGTTACATATCCATCTCATGGTTTTGACAAGAAACGAAAGATGGAGTTCAAAGATAAATCTCAAAATAATGGTGAAAAGAAGATGAATGTTTCCTTATGCACAAAGTGTGGAAATAAGCATGGTGGAGATTGTCTTAAAGGGACTAGAAAATGTTTTATGTGTGGAAAAGAAGGTCATGGAGCTGCTGAGTGTCGAAGTAATGGAAAAATGGTTTCTAATGATGTGAATAAAGAAAAGACTGCAGAGAACGCACCACCAACACTTCAATGTTTCAAGTGCAAGGAGATGGGACATTATGCCAATAAATACCCTAATCCAAGGGTTAGTGATGATCAACATGAGCAACCACTTAAGGCAAAGGACAAAGGGAAGTCACATGCGATCACTATTGGCGATGTTGAATATGAAAACGATGTGGTGGAATGATTAAGTGTTTATTTAATGGGATTCCAAAATAATGTTGTATATAGTATCGTGGAATATTGGAATATTTATGTTTTGGTCTATTGTGGTTTTCAATAATTTTATGGTACCGGTAACCATGAAAAGTGATTGAGACATTTTTGGTAAATAGATGATATGAGCATAATGAAGGGATAAGAAGATAATGAGATGTTTGATTGTATTCATGAGCACATGATTGATATAAGTACTAAGTGATAACATGGTTTGAGTATATTGAATTTTGAGGATTTTGGTATGTGGAAAGTGTTAACTTTTAACTGCATTCATGTTTTCACTAAGGTTCAATGGATATTCATTCTTCAAGAGAATACATGATTAAGGTATTCACATGTTTGTAATTTGACCAACAAGATATATCTTATGATATATGGGGGATAAATGATGGCATTCATGTGATTAATCTGTGACATTTCAAGTAATAATTTTCTTTATACTATGAGCTTGGACCGAAGTATTTTAGATATGTCTCAAGATTTGAATGGATTATGTTGGACATAAGTTTGGATAAAACGTTTTTCGATATTATTGATGGGATATTATAGTAATATAGCTTTAGAAAAAGGACAACCCGCAGGACGGGCAACAACCCATCGCGTCGGACAAGGCTGTGGGAATCGAACCCACAACCGAAGTGCGACTGGCCTTTATCGCCTACCACTAGACTACAGGAAGTCCCTAGTTAGTAGAAACTAGTTTTATTTTATTAAGTGGTATGATATATGAAGTATAAGTTCATTTTTGGAACCATATACGATTAACCATAAGATGGACTTATAACTTTTGCTAACCTTTTGTTTGAAAGAGATGGAATGAGCCATCATTCTATCACATGATCTGCTAACACATCACGAATGACAAATTCAACTTCATTTATTTAAGAGATATAGTGGAAATTGTCGAAATAATGACAAACGGTGAGACTATACCAAAATCACGAAATTATTTCTTCTAATTCCAATTTCATCAACTTTAGGGAAATGATCTTGAAAACCAAAAATGTTGTCTTAGTGCTCTTATATCTGATGAATCAGATGGTACCTTAGATCGTCACAAATTTATGGCTTTGTGATTGCTAGCTTTTCCATAGCCATGTTCTCTACCACTCTCCATCAGAACATGATGGTTAGATTTCTCTTCCATATCCATATTTTCACATATGTGGAAACCCAGTGATTAGTTTATTTGGGTAACCGTTACGTTTCATACTTTTTTTTAAAGATTGGTTTTTGTATTCCTTTTTACGATGTGGGTTTCGATTAAAGAAAATTTCGAATAGTAAACCATTTATAACCCTGATGAATTTCGAGGGCGAAATTCATTTTAAGGGGGGTAGAATGTAACACCCCGAGATTTTATGAAAAATATTCTTTTTAATTTCATTAATGTCTTGTGTTGTACGCTACACCAAAAGGAGCTTGCACAACACGCATCCTTGACTTGACTTTCATTACACGCAATCGCGACCTTCCTTGATAGTGTGTGTAGTACGCAATACCGAGTTTCACTAAACAACAATATGCTATTAAAATATTATTAAAACTAGCCATTATGAATAGTAATAACCACTTTTTGAAATTTTTTAAATTTTATTTTTCAAAATGGACTTCATTTTTGGATTCAGAATATCGAAATTAGCTTAGGGTGAAATTTTGGTAATTTTCGGATAACTTTCATATTTTGATGAATAGTGGAAATTACTAAATTCTAATTAAAAACAACTTTTTCAATCGAAATAATTAAAAGAGATAAATTTTTAATTTTAGTGGTTTTAAAGTATATTTAGAATATTTTTTTACAATTTAATACAATTATTGTTATTGGATGTAATTTCACATTTAAACCAGTTATAAACAAGTTTCAATCTTTTGATAGTTATTATCTCTTAAAAACATGCTATTTGTTTTGACGACGAGAATTAATTTTTAAATTAGTTAATGAAACTGATATGTTTTGAATTTGGTAAAATAGACATCATTTTTGAGTTCATAATATCAAATATAGCTTAGGCCTAATTTTTGGTTTTTTTCTGAAAACTTTCAATTTTTGATGTATAGTGAAACCACTAAGTGGTAGTTAAAAAAACTGAATTGTTCATAAAACATAATTTTACCGCTTCTATGAGTAGAATTTAAAAAATCCGAGAGACACGGTTGATTTCAGTAAGTAAAATGTGGTTCAATGAGATGAAAATAATTTTTTGGTGAATAGTAACTTTTTACTTTTTTTACCACGGTTAAAAGTAAATAGGGTAATTAAGGGTAGAAATGATATTATTATTACCCTAACACATGTCCTAATTCTATTGGACAAATGTAATTCGACCAAAAACAAACTTAGGAATAAAATATGACCATTTAGGCCCACTTGGATTAGATTAGGACATTTATTATTAATTTATTTAAAGAAGGGTTAAAAGAGTTAAAATCAAAGTCTATTTAATAAAATATTTTTAATATGGGGTTATACATAAGATAAATTCGACTATAAATATTAATTAGAAATCTAAAAGGATTTCCTACATAAATGTATTTTATTTGTAATTTTTAGACATTAAATAAATTAATTTATTTATGACACAATGATGATGTAGTAATTATCTTATTAATGAAATATTGACATAATTGATGTTATAAAAACCCAAATAAATATAATTTGAGACTTTTTATGAATTACACTGATTTTATATGTTAATATGACATGTTAGTATTGATTTAATTAACTTTGTTCGAACTTATCATTCTGTTATGATTTTCACAAAAATCAATTACTAAATAGTGTCAAAATTGACATAAAATAGTTTTTAAAACAAATACTATATTATTAATTTTTATTTTATTCCTAAAATTTAAGAATCGGCCAAATGACTTAGATAAGGTTATATATATTAATAATAAACAATTTGGGGTTCTTTTGGCTTCTTATAGTAAGTTTACTAACCTTATAGTGTAAGAAAACAAGAAGACACGGTAAAAGTTAAATTATCTAACTTAAAGTTAAATCTAAATGATAAGGTTAAAATAATAACCTAAACTTGTCTAAATCTTATTGGATGAAATGATTTAGACCCGTACCCACTTTATCTTCGAAATAAGACCCTTTGGAACCATTATAAACCGAATTTAACCTTAATATAAAATAATAGTTTTTGTTATTCCAAAGGTACCCCTCTCCTCCCTTATAAAAGGGCACATCCTCCCTCTCCTCCTCACACCAATTTGAGCATTCAATCTCGGCCAACCCCTGCCAAATTCTCTTCTACACTTCCCTAGAAACATACTAGAGGTTCTGGTCTTCCTCAAAGACAAATTTTAGTGCCCTAAGAGGAGGTCTCAAAAAGGCGCTTCAAAGAAGAGGTAATTTTCGTTACCAATTATTTCTCCTTTATTTATTCTTCCACTTCTTCTTATTAGGTTGTTTCATTATGAAGTAATAACATCAGTATCACTAATATACTGATATGTTATTATAAGTATTAAACAATCCTATTTCACCATCTATCCATCCTATGGAAAATGAAATCACCGCGCGTGCGTACGTACGGAATACCGTCTCCACGCCGTGGTGTAATATGTTTTCCACCAACACCATACATGGATGGGTATTATGGTGTAAATAATAACTATACATAGTTATTATAACATCATAATGATTATGATATATTCTATCATCCACTCCAATTCAATTCAATAATTATTTATATGATATCATCGCTCGTGCGTATGTACGGACTACCGTCTCCACGACGCGATTAGATTCATTCTCCATGTTAACCATTTAAGAATGATTATAAAGTATATATAAGAAATAATAATTAAATATATGACATTATAAAGCTACTTGATTTATGTGTATATATATGTATGTCATCTACTTAATTCCACTCAATTCATTAAGGAAACGAAAACAGCGTTCATGCGTACGTACGGCCTACCGTCTCCATGAAAGGTGTATTTCTTTCCATTTATCGATCCATTATATATATGTATATTCAGAATATATATTATATATAAATCATGTTTTATATTCTATAATTAAGTAATAATGATCTATGTAATCATATGAATAATTACAAGTTAAAACACGAATGACAAATGAGACGATTTTACCCAAAACGCTACTTTAACATGAATTTACAAAAGAACGGGTAATTTAAAGTCATAAGTGATCCATATATGATATAATAACAATGAATATGATTCTTTAATAAGTCAATGACATTATTTAAATCATTATACAGGAGGTTTGGACACTTACGAAGCAAATCGGACCTAAGGTAAGGGAAATATCACAATCTAATTTCTATCCGAGATTGTTTATTCGTAAGTATTTCTTAGGGTGTATTTTATCATCCACATCCATGTTTCCTAAATATGTAATATTATTTCCATCCACCTACAATTGTGAGTTTTTAGTAAAATATATGAAAGGAATCTTTTGTCGTTTTTTGTACGAGGTACTTTTTGACTTTTTCGACAAAAGTACGAAGAATGTTTTTTTAACTTATACGGCATGAATGGATTTTTAAAACATTATTTCTAAGAATAATCCTTTACAAGGTTTCATGTTTATTTTTAATAAACTTCTTTTATTTTAAAATTGTATGACATGTTATGAAAGTAAAAGTGTTTTTGAAATAGAAAGGATATTTTCCTCAAGAATGGAGTTCAAGTGTTTTATCAAAAAAAATTTCCATCTAAGATAATAAAGGGTTCTGTTTTTATCCCTATTATTACATTGATTTGATTATGTTGTGATGGAATTATTTTTATGAATTCCTTTATCTTATATGAATTGTTTTATTATGTCACGTTGTTTAAGAATCCCATTTTTATTACATGGGTTATGCTATGATGTATGGTTTATGATTTTTTGGAACACATAAGAATGGTATCATTATGAGATTGGTGGGACCTATATCTCCCTCAAATTAATTGGGTAAATATTTTATATCTCATGAGATAGACATGTCTAGAATGGTAGTTTATACCGGTTCAGTGAAACGAGGGTGACTCGGTTCAGAAAGGGACTTTGTCCACTAAGATAGTCTTGGCAATGAGTATTGACTAATAAGATATGATTCTCTATGATTATGTGTGTATGCCAAAAGTTTCATGTTTTAAGTTATGATTATTGGAATTTGATTTCACTACTATGATTTATCCCATGTTATGAAATTATGCTCTCTTTTGCAGGTTAAGATTTCCAAAATGTTATGTTCTTTATGAATACGATGTGATTGATATTTAATTTGATTACCCTTACTGAGCATTTGATCTCACCCATTTATGTTTTCTTTTCCCCAGGACATAAGGAAAGGTTTTAGGTAAAAAAAAGGGAAGATCTTTATGGGATATGTTGAAGATCTTTCACCACGATTAGAAGATTATATTCCAAGTTTCCAAAGACACTAAACTATTACGATCCTTGTGTGTGTGTTTTTGTTATGTACTAAGTATTCATCAAAAGTAATGTAATGTCCATGTATGTCAAGCTTCGGGTCTCTACAGTATCACAATCCAAAAATGGTACCCTAACCTCAATTAATCTTGAAGAATACAAAAAACCCCTCATCTGGTCATAAATATCAACGTTACATGAAATTGTGTGTCAATTTTAAGTTTCGTTATATTCAACATCTGGTAACTAACATAATACTCTATGGTCCTATAATCATTCTAAGAGAATAATATAAGAGATCCCCAAGGTGACATACTCAGAGAGATAAACCCATTATCATCCAACTATTCCTACTGAATCTTGAGCTTCTAATACCTTAATGGTACTATTCAATATGGATTAATATAAAATGGATCAACCCTATGAAACAACTATATCATGATCTCACACCCCCACTTGGTTGTAAATCCTGATGACTGTTAAACAAAAAAATCAAGAAATTGATCCATATTAAGTGGGAAGAATTCATTCTCCAATTCCCTATCATTATGTAAAATACTCACCACCAAGGCAATAATCTCACCCAACTTCTAAAAAGATATCCCTACATGTCCTGCCTAGATATACCATTCCTCTTGATTAATTTAAATGGCACACTCCATAGATATCTCGATTACTCTCCTATGGTAAAATTTAATGGATGTAAAATACACCAAAAACCAATCCATTACATGTATTAAGGCACAACACAGCATCTGAAGTTTTTAAATGTCCCGGAAGAGATGATATCCAAAAATCTCTAGGGAAACACCTTATAAATATGAAGACCCTCTAATCCCACCCATAATGGATTATTGATTGATATAACCATATAAATACATTACAATGTAATACCAATGCAACATACCATCCATTAAGATACAAAATAATGGGAGGATCTTATATTTAATATATAACTTACAAGTATATAAGATATATGAATTGATCCTCAAACACTTCATGCTCAGGTATGGCCACCGTCGGCTACAGGCTAAACAAAATTTAGCTGATCGGACACTCTTCCCTAGACTCTATTATGAGTCCCAAATGTTTTACTACTTAAATGGCATATATGATTTAATATTGAAGTACAACATCCCCCCACCCCATCTACTACAACTAGTATAACTTCAACTACCTTCTTGGTATGGGGTAGTAGACCTTGTTCCATCAATTTGTATCAGTCAATATCTACCATCACTTCCCACTTATCATGGGTTACTATAGAAACTCTATGTCTATCCCAAAATGACACATGAACATCATTGGACTGGTGCTTAGGAACCCTAACCACGCATGTTTTCTCACCTACCACACTAATATAAGATATCCCAATAACTGTTCTAAGAACATGATCCTCCATCTTGAATATTATTTCCACTACCACCTATGTGAAACCTCTAAAAAATATTCTTCATAATATCAAATGGAATTCCAATAGACTACCCAACAGATTCCACATTCCATCTAATAGATTCCTTTTTATATTCCCCCAAAAAAATGAGAGAATGATTTCCAACCGCATTAAGGCACTTAAAATTGTATATATTCACTTCTGATTTGATATCACATCCATCCTGAAAAATAATTTTCATTGTTTCTTCATCCACTATAAAATTTGGAACAAACTACTGAATGTCAGTGAAGTGAACAAAATAATTTTTCCAATACATAGTCCTGTATTTCATCCTCATAAATTCAAAATCTCTCTACAATATCAGTGTATTTAAAAAGAAACGTACTACAATTTTTTTTCGTCTGTGTATTTTTTTTAAATATTTAATGGAATATTTTTTCGACCAGTTTCTGAGACGGCGTAAGATTTTGTGGCCAGATATGTCTAGAATAAAAGCTTTAAATATACTAAAATATTAAATATCCCATGTTGGTGGTGGTTCTTAAAAAGTGTAATAACTTCTAAATGGGTTCTGGAATTGAATATATGAGAGAACCATTGATTTTATAAAGCATTGGTACCCATAGAGAAATGTAACAATAATTAGCATGGGATTTTTGTTGAAAAGTAATCAAGAGAAGATAAATTAATAAAACAATTATATGATATTTTAATATTTCATTTCACTGACATAGTTATTTTCTGATATTTAACTAGATTATTTTTTTTGTAAATCCATGGTTATCCGAAAAACCTTGGAGACACTAAAGGATCATTGTTGAGAGATCTGGAAAAATTCTCTCAAGAGAACCGTTATATTATCGTGAATCTATGATTGACATGTAACTGATTGGATGGACATTGAAAACAAATACGACATGAAAATTTTTCATCATCAATGATTGAACCGAATTGAGGTATTAAATGTGTCAATTTTTTTAAACCCACATTCTTGAGTTCTATGATGAACCAAAATCGATCGACAAATAGATTGATTTGTGGATCAATCTCCTTACGATATGGTTTTGTCATGGGGTGATTTGGGAAAAAGTTTATCATATATAAATTAATCATGATTGGAAATAACATTGATCTAGGTTCATTCATCTCATTTATTTTTCTACTTTACTCCCATAATACATTATTGGTCAGATGTGTTCTTTATTTGGCCCATGACATGACTATTCTCAATCAATCAATCATTGCACCCTATTTCATTGCATAATGATCTGGTATCATAGATATAGGATCATCCCAAAATTAAATTGGTGTTATGATAAAGATAGATAAAATTAGATAAAAAATGATTTCATATTTCACGTTTTACGGCATTCTTTGGAACACAATGATGAAGCATGATTTGATCTATTTTACGGGTAGATTTGTTTATGTAATGCATTGATTTGGTGAATTTATGGAAAAATGACCTTGGATCCTTAGTTTGATGGTAATTTGACAATCGTATTAGGGCTCGGTGCATCAGCAGATGCATGTGGAGTAGAATCTAGGATTCAATAAAATCTTCAAGAACACAGCTGTAATTTTGGATTACATGGCATGTGGGACCCCTTTAGTAGCGTCTGAGGTTTGGGATGAAGATAATGATCACATCACATGCAACCCATGTTACACAGTGTGTGGTACTCCTCAATTGTATCAGCCTCTACTTTCGAATTACAAGGACATAGATTATATTACATAGAATGGACATGTCGGGCACTCCTACATGGACCGAGCTTGGCATACACTAACTAGTACACAATCATGGATTCTGTACCGAGACATCAACAAGAGATGTAGTCGATTTTGTCTACATCTGCACACTGTGTACTCATTCTACCTACCTTTTACATGGACACTATATGTCTTGTGAGTTTATTCCACATGTGATGTTCATGGGATAATTGGACACATTGTGTACCCCTTGGGACACATCGTGTAGTCCCTTCAGGAGTTTTGAGGCTCATCGTATTATTAATTTCGACCAGTATTGGTCGAATGCATTCCATTGACCATTTTCCAAAAGGGTGTAGTAGGGTATTAAATCCACATCACTATATTTTGCTCCCCTTTATAGGTTGAGTCATAGATTGAGTTTTGGTGTCACTCTACAAGACAAGAGTGTGATCATCTATCATCCATATTTGGAGTTTTTGGAATCATCCTGACCTCTCTAATCAGGGTGCCCATCAACGTTCTAGGAGGTTGTATAGGTAGGGTTTGTGGAATCATTGATATATTATCCCCTACGTTGCAGGTTGATCTTGATGGGGTTTGTGATTTCCGACAATGGTTTTGTATGTGACACCCTATATGTGAAGCAATGTCTTCATATACCAGTACATTCTCTTTAGGTGGGTCCTAATGAGATTCGCCTCCTTTTCAAATGTCTCCAATGATATAATGTCATGTGGAGTATGTTCTATTGGAATGATTGTTTCTTTGAGAAGTATCATGTTGCGGAATGTTTTTTATGCCCACCTAATTGCATGGGGTCTCCCCTGAGTAAATCAGGGTTGTTTCTATTATATGTTGATTGTTATATCTTTTATTGATATTGCTATTATTGGTATTCATGTTTTGTTTTTATTGGGAATCCTTCTGAGTATTTTTATACTCACCCCAGCATGGACCTTTCCACCACATGATGTGTCTTGTGAAGAGGAAGACTCTTTTGAAGGTGCGTAATAAGGACAGGGAAGGGCTAGATCATTGCTAGATCTTGAAAGATTGAAGTGTTTACAAAGAGCATGATTTTGAATTAGTTCTCTCCCTTAGATAATTTTGGACTATTTATTGTTTTGGGTAGTGATTTTTTTTCACATTTTCTATTTTATAATATTTAGTTTCATATTCTGTTGTGGGATATTAGATGTATACATGCATTCTTTCACATGTTTTAAAATTCTACATTATGTGGAATTAGTTTTCTGTGTGTTTGTATATCTACATTAAGCTAATGCATCCTATTTGTGGGTTATGGCTACTTGGTAGTAGCCACCAGCCCCTGGCCTATTTGAGGTGGGCTTGCAGGAGTTACATCATAGTCCCCTTTGGGATGGATCATGATAGGGTGATATCATACCTTGGTTATACTTTAGCATGTCGGGTTTGGGATATTGGTTTTTTGAAAATTCCTAATAATCTGGAGTGTAGATTTCATGACACAGACTCTCGTATTGGTGTGGAGACCAACGTATCCATACACCTAAACTCTGATCACCGACATTTCAACTCAGTACATGAGATCACGGGAAAAATGGAAAACAATGGCACATCCATCATGTAGGAATGGTTGTGTTTTTCATTTCCTTATTATGTTAACTCCCTAGATATACTCTTTTGATCAGGGTACATCTTGTTTTATTTTAGGATTTCTCTACATAGACAATGAGTCATGCTTCCACTACATGACCATGAGGATTATCTGACTAGTGATGAGGCAACAATACAAGGGTTTTTAGTAGAGGTAACACCTCCAGTTGTTTTACCATCTATACCACCACCTAGTGAGTAGTAGATATCACCAGTGCTACTAGATTAGGATGAATATTGGATGAGTGTGTTACATGAGTGTTAGAGACAGAGAACCCTTAGTTTCTGAGGTGATAACTATCCATAGGTAACTGAGGAATGTATTGAGACATTTAGTTATGTTTTCCATCTAGTCAGTATATTGGAGGATCATATTGTGGTTCTATAGAGAATCTTATACATGGATCAGTAAGAAAATGGTGAGGTTCTGTTACCTAGTAATATGATGATGTGAAACGTCCATGGTCAGAGTTTTAAGGCCATTTCATAGAGGAGTTCTCACCTTATAAGCTGAGGGCAATGAGTATCTAAGAGTTTCTATATCTCTGACAGGATAGCATGTCAGTATCTGTGTAATCATCATGGTTTTCCAACCTCTCTATGTAGTCTATGAATATTGATCGAGATCAGTTATTTATGGATTTTTCCTTTGAAAAAGTTCTACATAGAGACATTCGATCCCTATTTATCTCTTTGTGTATTCCTACTTATGTTGGGGTAATAGAGTGTGCTTTGGTAGTATAATGTTTTGTGGTTAAGATGATACAGCTGGTGGATAACATCATTTGGAAAGAAAGAGCAGAAACATCGAAAGTAGAAAGTCGACATCTGCCTTAGAGTATTGGACATAGGAGACATTATAGGAGGATGACCAAAGATATGGGAACTATAATTCAGTGCTCATAGGTTTGGACTAGTAGGACCATAAAAAGATGATGCTACTCACATGGTGGTAGGGTACATCTCACCTAAGATTCTTCATGTCATTATACGGCTAATAGAGAGACCAAGGATGGGCCTCTAAGGTAGAGATAGCGGTCGAAGCTAGAAGGTTTTTTGGGATGTGGATGTGGAAGAGGGTTAAGGGAAGAAAGAGTTGGTCAACATTTAGACGGTTTACCACCACCACCCCTAGGTGGACTATTCCAGGCATAAGGAGCTAGTGGGCATGGGTGAGTCCAACTGTGGTCTATGGAGGCCTTTGACCCCAAATAACCAAGAATGATACAAGGTATGATCTATGACTCTTCTCCTTTAGCTATAGTATTAATAGACAAGGGGTTATAGTCATTCATTTCTATCTATTTCTTTGGTTCGAAACATATAGATTTATGTAGACCTTTTGACTTGACCGTTGCAGTTGGAGATACCGACAGGTGGTGACTCAGTGATTTTCCAATTGTGCCGATTGTCCAACTTGATTCTTGGAGGCATTAGTTTGGTATGGGTTCTATGTTTTGTCTCAATGAGGCCTCGTGATGTACTCTTAGGTATGGACTAGTTGTATTATTATTTGTGACAAGATTTACTATTTCAGTCAAAGGATTTGGTGTGTCTAATGCGATGAAACAAGGGTTTCCTTTGTTGGTGGAAAGGAAACCTAGGAAACACTGGATGGAATTGTACATAAGAGGGTGTAGATGTTTACTAATCAATTGTATAGATTGACCCTTGGTTTAGTGAATGTTTTGAGTTCCTGCTTTCATACAGTGGTGGTGGAGTACGCAGACGTCTTTCTAAATGATGTTACAAGTTCACATTCCTACTAAGAGGTGTATTTATTCATCAAATTACATCACAAGACTACATTAATATATCCACAATCATATAATATGTCTCCCGTAAGGCTTAGATAGGCGATTATGAAAGTGAATGACTTATAGAGGAAGGACACCATGTGACCTAATCTTTCACATTGGGAAGCACCAGTGCTATTTTTCATGAAGGTGGATTTGAACATGATCTTATGTATTGAATACCATCACTTGAACCAAGTGACCACTAATAACATATATTCACTACTATGGAACGATGACCTCATTGATCAGTTGAAATGAGTGTGATGGTTATTTAAGGTTAACCTTACGCCAAGCTATCACCATCTGTAGGTACAGTATAATGATATACCAAGATGGAATTAAGACTCGTTACAATATCTAGGAGTTCTAGGTGATTCCATTTGGCATGAATAACTCCATATAATTGTTCATGGGACTCATGAACTAGATATTTCAACATTTATTAAACTAATACATGGATGTTTTCATTGATGATATCTTATTGAATTAACCATCTGAGGAGGAGCATGCAAGACACTTGAGGGTGGTCATGTACACAGCCTCAGTAAACCAACATTATGGGAGTCTCTTAAATTGTCATTTTTGGATTTTGGTAGTCCAGAACCTCGAACAGGGAATCTCAGCATATTGAGTGATAGTGGACCTAGCCAAGGTCTTGGCAGTGTTATCATCGGATCCACTTAAGAGTGTTATAGAGGTAAGAAGATTTCATGGGTTCACATGCTATTTTTAGATATTAATAACTATTTTCTCCCAAATATCGACACCCACGACATCATTGAGTTGAAATGGGAACTATATTGTGAGGGCAGAATAGTCTCAACATTTTTTTCAGTAGTTGAGAAAGAGGTGATAGATATTGTTCCTTTCGGATTTTGACATTGAAATTTTCTACACTACTTGGAAGGCGAACGTGGTATAGGATTCCCATAGGAGGATATCATGTTCTCAGTTGTCGAATGTGGAATTAGATAAGATAATCTTATTGTAGTTATCATTTATAGATGGAGATGGAGAATCTTATCTCTAGCTGATGGTTTTCACTCGTCCACTTTTATATGGAGTTAGAGAGGCATAACATGGAGTTACAGCCTATGAGAACCATTGTGCTCAGTTATCAATAGCACATGATTCAGATGCATTTTATGATGGTGGGGAGCACATCGTTCTTTTCCAAGGATGCATGATGGTACTAGTGACGTTAATGGTGGAGGTTTCTAGGGAGTTTTGTACATACATTTTACAATTACATCCAAGTGTGCAAAAGATGTATTAGGACCTCTGGTGTTAGTTTTGTGGAAGGGATCAATAATTTATTTATAGTGATAGTTTCTCGATGCCTTACTTATCAGCAGGTGAAGGTTAAAAAACATGTTCCAATAGGTTTTGCTCAACCCCTAGAGGTTCCGTGGTTGAAGTGGAATGGCATATACATGGACTTTGTAAAAGGCTTACCACTCACATCTAAGAGAAATGATTCCATATGGGTTATCAAAGACTAACTCACCAGGTTGGCTCACATATTATCAATATGATATTATAGTTTAGTAGAGATCTTAGGAGGCCTCTAAGTGAAAAAGATAGTTCGAATCCGTGGAGTTCCATCAAAAGTTTCTTCTGATCATGATGCTTGCTTCACACCCAATTTTAGGAAGGAATTATATGAGGCATTTGGGACCAAATTAAATGTGATCATAGTGTTTCTCCGACAAAATGATAGTATGACTGAGAATACCATTCAGGTTTTGGAGGACAAGCTATGAGCAAGCATGATAGAGTTTGTCCAAAGTTGGGAGGATCACCTACCACTATTGGAGTTTGTATGAAACAACTACCCTTTCATCATCATTATAGAACCATTTGAGGCTTTGAACAGGTGACCCGGTAGGTCAAAACATTGTTAGACTAACACATTATAGTTATCAATAGTGGGATCAATGTTGGTGTAAGGTATAACTGAGAAGGTAAAAATCATCTAGAAGTAGATGGAAAATATAAATATCTAACATAAATATTATTTTTGAAAGGTTTTTAAGGCCTTTGGAATTTGAGGGTGGAGACCATGTGTTCCTATGTATTTCACATCAATGTGAATTATAAATATTTGGACATGGTATCAAGATATCTCTGAAGTTTATTGGAACCATATAGATATTGTGTAGATTTGGTGAGGTGGAGTACAACAATGATCTACCTTCATAACTAGACAGGGTACATGGCATCTTCCACGTGTTGCAGGTGAGGAGGTATGTGCATGACCCATCACACATTATTGACATGGGAGAGAAGGACAACAAGGTTGGAATGACCTGTGTTGAGTACATAGTAGATATAAAAGATCATCATTAGATAATCCTTCATGGGTGATCAATCCCTATGGTGAATGGCTGATGATTGCACAAGAATCTTTAGGAGTTCACATTGGAGAGGGTGGCTCAAATTTTTGCTCAGTATCCATGCCCTTTTTAATAGCCCATATTTTGGATTTTCAAAGAAGCCAATCACTAAAGTGGGGGAAGTTTAACATCTAGTATTTTCCAGATAGTGTGTTTGGAATGATTTACTCAAATATATTAAAATGTTAAATAACATGTGTGCACAGTTATTCTAAAAATGTGGAATAACATCGAAACAGTTTCGTGGATCAAAAATATGTGGTCAGTATTAAGTTCATAATGGTACATTTAACCTAGGGTTGATATAAAATTAGTTAATGTAGGTTATTTTTTGGAAAAGTTTCCTAGGGTGAAAAAATTAATAAAATAATTAAAAAAAATTATTTTGTTTTGTTTGACTAACACAATAATTTTTTAAATCATTCAATAGATTTTTATGGTGAAAATACAGGGTTAGTTGTACAAACATGGAGATGTCATTGGACTATCAGATAGAGATATGGAAAAATATCTCAATCAAATTTCCACATGATCAAGGATTGATGATCGACACACAACCGACTCAATGGATCGTTCCAATGAATTCGACATAGAAATCATTCCTCTTCATGGATCATGCCGAATCTAGGTAGGGTGTCTGTTTCAGTTTTTTAATTCCCTATTATTAAGATGAATTCATTTATTTTCTGGATCGATATCCTTGTAGTATAGGTATATTTTAGGGTGATTTGGGAAAATTAACGACAATCACCTCATTGATAATCTTATGTAAATGAATCCATATTGATAAAAACATTGATTGAGTTTCATTCCTCTCATTTTTTCTTTTTTTTCCCTAGATTCACCATTCATCATGTGTTTTATTCATTTTTCCCATGAAATGTCTATTCTTAATCAATCGATCATTGCACCCCATTTCTTGGCATAGTGATCAGATAATGTTGATCTAGGATTGACATGTCACAATGAATGTTCACTGATAGAGGATTGAAATGGATGATGGATGATTCCCATTTTTTCATTATTTGACATTCTTTGGTTCACAACAATGTATGATAATTCGATCCATTTTGTATGATGATATAATGATTAAACATGTTTATTTTGTGATGACATTGAAAAAGGAACATCAATTTTCAGTTTCATGGCATGGACACCAACAGATCGAGGACTAGAGAATCGTACATCCAACATAGATCAAATTCTAGGATTCTGAAGAATACAAAGTTTAATCCAGGATTACACAATGTGTGGCCCCCCTTCAGCAGCATCTAGGGTTTCAAGTTGAAGATAGTGGTAACACATCATGTGACTCCTATAACGCAGCCTGTTACCCCCCCAGTTCACTCATCATGTTCATTCGAAGTACATGGGCATGGATCGGAGTACATGGGAATGGAAATGTTATCTTCTCCGGCACAAAAATGGATTGGCATACAGGGAATGGTACACAAACTTTGTATCAGTATAGGGACATAGACAGGTGACATGGTCAAGATAACTAGTTTCAATACATTCCATATACACATTATACACTTAGTGTACATGGATATTACATGTTAGGTGAGGTACATCCATAAGAGAAGTACATGGGATAGCTTGACATGTCGTGTACCCGTTGGGATAGTCGATATAGTTTCTTTAAGAGTTCATAAGGCTCTTCATTTTCTTAGTTTTAACTAGTATCGATTGAACACATTCCCCTGGAGATTTTATTTGAGGGTGATGTTCGGAATTACATGCACGCCACTTAATTGTGATCCCATCTAGGGGCTATGTCTCAGATAGAGGTGTGGTGTCTTTACAAAAAACATTATTGTGATCCTCTATCATCCCTAGTTAGAGTTTCTGGTATTTATGTGACCTCCCTTAGAAGAAAATTGATCCACCATCTAGCTGTCCATATTGGTAGGGTTTGTGGAATTATTGAAAATTGATCCCCTATATAGTGGGTTGATCCGGATTTAGTGTGTTGTGACCCCCTGTGGTTTTAGGAAAGAACCCTATTTGTGTATCAGTGTTTTCTTAGACCAGTGTGTTATCTCTGGGCAGGTCCCAATGGGTAATACCTCTTCATCAAGAGTATCTAGTTATAACATATCTTGTGGAGAGTGTTCTCTCATAACAATCATTTCTTTGAGAAGAATAATGTGGATGATAGTTGGTTATGACTATATGATGGTTTACTGTTTCTCCTGAGTATATGTGGGATGTCTCTATTATAAATTGATTTTTATAAATTTTATGGAGTTGAATATACTTGGGGATTCATGTTTTTTATTTTCAAGTTGTCCTACTGAGTATTTTTATAAACAACCTCGCATAGGAATTTCCTACACATGTTGTGTCTTTTGTAGATGGTGGATCATTTGATGGTGCCCGTGGGGGAAAGGGAGTCGGTGGATCATAGATAAAGATTGTCTGACCGAGGAGTTTATCATGCCTATAATTTTGACTAATCCTCACCCTTGGAGAAGGTTGGACACTTTACAGTTTTGGTTGGGATTATTTTTTGACCCTTTATGGTTTTTATCACTTTACTGTCATTCTCAATTGTGTTATCATAGATGTATGAATGAATTCTTTCAGCAATTCTAAATATAAAATTTTATGGGGTTATATATTTCTGTGTGTGTACATATACTTTTGGTTAATTCCTACTATTTATGGGTCATTTATACTCGGTGCTAGTCACCGTCCCAAGGCTTATTGGTGCCATTCTTGGGGTAGACTTGGCCCCTCTGGGATGGGTTATGATATGTACCAAGAAAGAATCTTAGAAATACTTCAACAGCAAACTAGCGACCAAATTAATATGAATCCAGATATCCCACCACTAATTTAATAGCCATACCAATATATATTCCTCAAACTTTATCATATTCTCTAGATGATTCACTATGTGGTCCATAGTAAAATTGAGAGACTCTATCTGGAACTCTTGTTCCTTAGGTCTAACCTCCTAAAAAACATCAGTGGATACAACAAGTAAATTGTCATGTAAAATCAAACATACATGATATTTCCTACAGAGAGTCCCTATCTATGAATGGTTTTAAATGATCAAAGATATCAATGGTATTTTATTCCACTAGTTATACTAAATCAATTGGTGTACCTTTCCATTATAAAGAGGCATATTTTCATCAATGTCCTCCAACCGAAAAATTAGTAAACACCTTCAGGGTGTAATATCTCAACAATGTGAAATGAAAATTGAAGAACATAAAATAAAATTTCAAATATAATATCAATAAGGTCACATATACCATAGTAGATGAGACCAAATACAATATAAATATTATAAAAACTGTAACAGGATCACTACTATTTACTACCCCTATCTGGGCCCATGGATAACATAAAGAAACCCAATCTTTCAAATTTAAAGAAATTAATTAGTCATCATGATAATAATTTCCTTTAACACCCATTTATTCATTAAATAGTTTCAAATTTCTCATTATACACTACTTTGACGGTTTTAATTTAATTATTTCAATTTTAAAAATTAAACATCACTATTAGCCACCATTCTCTATAACATTAAGGAAACTAAATTTTTTTTCCATTATATCCCATAATCTTTTCCCTATGTTCCAAACATGTTGAATGTCTCATCAATATCTGAGTGCATGAAATGATGCATGCTTAGAAAACTTCAAGTCATACCATCCCATTGGTAAAATATCTTCAAAAAATAACATCACAAAACATGTGTATCACCCAAGGTGTAATTACATCTAAATGTAACAATGGAACATCATGAAAAACATCCCCACACTTAGGAACTTGGTGTTTTCCCTCAAACATTTCTAAGATACTCCCATCACTAGCACATTTATAAGGCTCAGTACATCCAAGCCTCTTATCTTCTATTCCCAAATATTAATGTAATATAAAATAAAACCCTCTAATACCAATTAGTAACATATAGGAAAGGGAGCCATTAAATTGGTTCCCATATATAGTTCACCACATGACATTAGGAATTCCTCCCCCTATGCAAGAGGATAAAGACTAATAGAGTGGGTCTCCTATAAAACTTCATAAAAATATTCCCTTTTTACCAATGTAGGACAATAAAGGAAGAAAAATACAATGTTTTTTTAAATAACTACAAAAATCCAATATAAGAAATACCACATTCCCAATATAGGAGAATAAAAACAAAAAAATATAATAAACAAATCATGTCATGATGGAATGAGTTTCCATGGTGAAATCCAAAATAATAAATCAAAGAAAATCACCCAAAATAAGTACCAAAAGAATGTATGGTCACCTCATCCATTTTTCATCTCATGGAAATTATCAATCCTAAGGCCATTTCCCTTATCTTGGCTTCTAACCATGTAATCCGCCTAGGTACCCATGGTGGCCCATGCAGAGTGTGAGTACAACTCATTAGACCATCCACCAATTCTATCTATAATAATATCCAATCAAATATATATATATATATATATATTATGACAATAACAAATATGACTATGAATGAAAAATATTTCCTATTAGAAAATTATTAATCATTCATATGTACCTTTAGTTCCATCTAGACAGCTTACTTCTAAACCTGCATGAGCTCATTCCAGAAGTTTGAATCATTTACAACAGATTAAAAAAAATTATTTCACAAGGGAATTATTTTATCAAAATAATATAATAATATATATTGGAGAATCAGTCAATGCATCCATTTCATTTTCAGACCTTGGGGGCTTCGAGCATCCGTCTCAAATCCAAAACCATTCAGTACATCAGTACAGCCAAGGGAATCAGTATATCCTAACATAAGGGATAAGATCCTCATTCTAGCATCCAAAACATACCCCTAGTCATTTTTTCAAATATTTTTCATCAGTGACCTTTTAATACAACACTAACAATAAGGCCATATCTTTTCATTTATCATATTTCCATGGTTCGTTATATTAAATGCATTTCTCAATTCACATAACTAGATCATTTCACACATAAAGATAAATTATGACCATTGGTATCCCTTTCAATCCATATACCCTCATGTAAATTCTCTTATAACTATTTATCACATTTACCCATTGACAAAACATAATTCATTTAACTTCTCATGTTAATATAAACATCACATTATTTTGTACTAACAAGCCCAACAAAATTTTATAATGGTTAAATCTAAAAAATATTTTCAAATATAATTTTCTAACTCATTTCACCATTTATAAGGGAGTTTCATAGCCCAATAGTGACCATAATACTAATCTTAATATCCTCAACAGATCCAACGGTGATCATAAGGGGTAACCCACATCAATTATCATCCCAAATTAGTTTCAAAAATTAAATAAATTAAGGTATTGAATGGAAGAACATTAGAAAAAACCCAAAAAAATATATTAACATCCCAACTATTTAAAATTAACATTTAGGCCATATACCTTATTATCATAGACAAAAACATTCTCTATCATGGCCATTTATTCGATCTCAAAAAACCCTCAATAAGAAATATAATAATTTGTTGGAAAAAATGGTTTAGGTATTTTTAAGGTGTGAGAACACTCAAACATGATTTTTTAATAAAATATAATAATTATGAATCATAAAATCTCCCAAAATATCCATTCTAGAACAATAATGCATTAAATAATCATATATTCAATAAGAATCACCCATATAGAGTTTGTGAACACTTAGTTCAGACCCCTAACAGTGGAGAATTAATAGTGATGAAAATGAGAGAAGTCACCATTAATGATGATAGGGAAAATGGTATATTCTCAAAAATTTAATAGTTAAATGGTTTATTCATGTGTTTATCCAATCCATGTGTAGGACATGTAGTAAAACCTAGAAAAGGTAGAGTCAGTTCACACGGTCTTCATAGGATAAAACATGGTTTAAAATACTTTATGGAATTCAAGTGGTCTCCATTGTACAAGGGGGATTTAGATTCATTCTATATTATACCTCATTGAATGTAATGATAAAAATTAACCACAATCCATGTGGTTTCACATTTATAGAACACAACTACTCCAAACCATACGACACTCATGAAATATTTACTGGATGGCCATTTTTGAACTTTAAAAATCTGAACTGCATGGAAACCTATGGTACCATATCTAAATATGGTAATTATTCTATTAATCATAAAAAATTTATTTTAAAAATATATAAAAATTAAACATACTTCATCTTATGTTTGGGATCTTACACTAGTGTTAATTAATTGTTTCCTACAACAGTTCAGAGTTAGAAATAATGTAAGTGAAGAAGCTAGCTATTGAATCTTATTTAGAAATACTATTATAGGGTTTATTAGAAGCTCAAAATTTCATTAAATATTATGGATATGTTATGTCAAATTATGGTGGAATAATTTTGCAAAATTTATAATTTTGGCCTAAGAAATGTTTAAGTAAAATATCCTTTTGTAATGGATTTAGATTATAGTTGTTTTTTCTATAAGGGTAATAGTGTAGAAATATATAATTAAATATTTTGAATAATATTATATAACTATATAAAAATAGTTTATAATTATTATTATAATTTATCTAATTATTTATAGATTTTCTAAAGTGATTTGAGAAAATTGTGAAGGCACAAAAATGATTTCATGAATTTCAGAACTCAATTGAATAAATTCTATATGTAATATAATTGGGTTTATGAAATAAAAAGTGTTGTTTATATACTTTTAAATAAAATTTAGAAATCATGAGATATTTAATCTACAAAATTTGAGTTTTTTTTAATCAATAAATATTGATCTATATACATATATATGATATTTTTTCCACTTGAGAAGATTTATCTATATGTATGAGGTTTTTTTATATGTATGATGATTGATTGATTAATGGGATATTTTTGGGTCATAAAATGATTTATCTATGTGTAATAAAATTTTTATTCACTCAATATAATTGGACTTTGTGTAAGATAGTTTTTTCGATGCATATTCATTTTTTGGTAATGAAGTTTTCCTTTATGAAAAAACATGTTTCTTGTATTATTATATTCTAATTATTATGGACCAAACTATATTAAGATGTATATTTATGGAATAAGTGATCACATATTAAGTGTATTCCATTATTAAACAATTATTTAACTGAACATAAAATAGAGAGAGAATAATATTAGTAGGATATGTTTTTTGAGAGAATGTTTTTTTGTCTAAAAATTTGAGCTTCCAAAGTAATTTAATTTTCATAAAGGTTACATTTAAAGATATTTGTGATAATTTTAATTCTTTCAATATCCTAAATGAATGTGACTTAAGTTTGTAATTGATAATGTTGAGATATGTTTTTCATTAATATTTTAGATAATTATTATATCTATTACTATTTGTTTATCAATATTCCTTCTATAATGAGAAGTTCCATATTATTGAGATAATTTGCTGTAAGATCCATATACAGTGAAAAAAATGATGATACATAAATATCAATTGATAAACTAAGATATAGTGAATAATAAGAAACTAAAAATTCTAAAATAATAATCTATAAGATCTATTCAGATGAGAAAACGATAATGAGCAAGATAAAAAATTAAAAAACTATGGTACTTTTGGAAATACCATGGTGAAAATCATTGAGGAGACTACATGAAATTACGATTAGGGGAGAACCCCAAAATTCGAAAAAAAAGTGATTGAGAATCATAAGAATAAATTTAGATGGTATAATTTCCAATTCAAAATATAGGAAAATAAAATGAAATGGACCTATTTATATGATGAAAATTTAAAAAGAGAAAAGTCTATTTAAATAGTTAGAGCTAATAAAAAATAATAATTAGAGAAATATTAGAGTAGAAGATCAAAGTGGATTTGAGCATGTACTAAAGTAAAGATACCAAGGGTATCAAAGATCACAGAAAATTGAGAAAATAACTAATATATGTTCCAATTAGTGTGTTGGTTTAAATCAAAACAATAATACTAATATAGGGAATATCGACTAGTTATGTAAGGTATTTTTTTCTTTATGTGTTTCATTAAATATGATACTAAAATAATTAATAATTTCATAAGATCTCAAATTAGTAATAAATCTATATGACTAGTTCCAATAAATATCTATAAAGTTGATATTGACTATGAACCAAGTTTTATTTAGTGATATTGAAGGATTATAGGAATTTGAAGACCTTGTGTTGAAAAGAATGATTTTTTTCTTATCATTATAGAAGGATGTTGTCAAAATATAGTGACTGAATACCATAAAAGAGATGAAATAAAAACATTTATATAAATGGTGTGAAGCCATCGAACCTATGAAATTATAGGGTTTTTAAAGAAATTACATTATGTATCACATGAGATGTTGATGAGGTTTTGGATGTTTTATAAGAAATAGGAAGTTATATGAATAGTGATATTTTGTATAGGTGTAAGAAATACCAACCATTTTTTCATCAATTTTTTATCCTAAAATATCCTTGGTTGGAGTCAATAATCAATAATTTTAAGGAGTTGGTATTTCTGAATAGATAATTTAAATTTATTATGTTCATCAATTTATTTACTGTACAACATTGGTAAGGTTGTGAGACAAAATAAATAATGGATTAATAATAAGAGAATTATTGGATGTTCAATTTAAAAACAAAAAAAAATATCCAAAAAATTTTAGGTGACCAATAATTAACTCTCCCTATGTCTCCTCTCAATAGATCACTGATCCCTAGGTTACTTCAAAGACTAAGAATTAAAATATTTTATATGTTTAATATAATTTAAATTTTATAATAATAAAGGGTAAATAATAATAATAGAATTTGAAAATATGGTCACATGTGGTTTCTATGAAATACCATATTTTTGAGAAATAATTTATTAAGAATAAAAAATATTAGAAAACAAATAGGAATTTTCCAAAAAAATAGAAAAATCATAATATAAAATTAATTAAAATAATGATTTAGGATTTAAGGGTTATAAAGAGGACGGTAATAGATAATATGACAATTGTTATAGTTATGTTTCCAATAGGATATATAATTTTAAGAATAGTAACATGGACATGGGAATTATAGAATGAGTGTTGTGGGTAACTATTGAAATAATAGTACTTTTAAATAAAGATTAATAATTTAAGAGGAATATATGATTATTAAATACTATAAGTAATTTTTCAATTAATGGATGAAATTTCATGAATTCATCTAACTTAATTAAAGTTTCATGATATAGATTTTTTGGAAATGTGTTTTCAATTTATTTAAAACAAAAAAGTATTTTAATGTCTGATTAAATAAAAATATTTACCGCATTTTAAAATTATTTTTTTTAAAATTAGATGAAAATTAAGAATAATAACATCTAAATTATTATAGATTTAATTTTGGGTATTTTTTTATAAAATTTATAATTTTAATGTTATTAATAAAATATAATTTTTCTATCAGGCGTGTTTTTAATATAACATTTGGGCGTACAAATGAATTTATAAATTTAATATGTATTATAATGAAATAAAATAAATTTAATCAGTATAATAACACATTTAATTTGAAAACATATATGGAAATTTCAATAACATTTATTATATTTTATTCAAATAAAAATTATTTTTATTATTTGTTTTTAAACAATTATTAAAATATTAAATTTATTTATTAAAGGTTTTCATGTAAAAAACATTATTTATATTAATAAAACGTCATATTTCTAATAAAAAACTATTATTATTCAAAATATTCTATATTCATTATAGTTTATAGTATATATAAATATTTATTTAGTTTTTATTTTAAAAAACCCTCCCCTTTCACCAATAATTACTGCCCTCCATCACCATTATATTCTCAATTAAATAAATTATCTTTTCAAAATATCAATTTTAGATACTTATTATAGGACTAATAGAATCTTCTAGAGCTTCTTGTCTCAATAGAAAATAGGTCTCGAAAGGAATAGTCATATATTGAATAATAGGTCTCAATAAAAATGAAATATATGTATTATCCTCGCTTGTCTATTTTCATTTTTTATTATATTATAAACAGAAAATAATAATATTAATAATAATAATACAAAATGTTAAAAATAATTTTTTATTTCAAATATAATGATAAATTAGTATCATTTTTTAAACATTAATTATATTAAAATACAATTCAGGTCATCGTTGTTTGTCACCACCTAAATAGGAAATATGATTTTATATATACCTTTATCTATTAGGGATGTCCATAACAATTATTTCATGTTTTAATACCAAAAAAATCATAATATCAAGATATATTTTAAAATCATAAATAAAATAAATTAAAACATTCATAATTTTATTAATGATGGTAATTATAATTTGTAAAACCTCTTGAAGGAACATTCTTTTAAATTTACTATTTTATGAAAATCAATTGTAAATATTAAAGATAAATAATGAGAGTGATGAAAATTTTAAACTTCAAGGATATTTTTCTGAATAAATTTATGATTATATGGAATTTGGGAAAATAAACTATGATCAATACTGCCCGACAAAAGAAATAGAAGAATTGTGGAAAACATTTCTCAAGATGAAACACATAATCTATTTTTATATAATAAAGAAATAATTTATTACTTTAATGAATATTGATAAAAATTAATATGGATATATGATGCTTAAATACTAAATTAATTATTAATACACAAAAACTCAAAGGTAATTGTAATGTGGTACGAGACATGAGTTAAGTGGAAATCTTATAAAAACACTTACTTTTTTAGAAACAATTATTTCTTTTCTATCCTCTTATTTTATAATGATGTCGCATTCTTCTTGAATATATAGTTTTATTATCCTATTTTTTTATATTAATGTATTTTTTTATCTTTTCCGTAGTGGATCATATTCCTTATCATTAATCATCTTTTGGTTGGTGATTTCTTCCGAATTTTATGATGATTATTTCATTAAATTACTTTTTCCTTTTGTAAATATTATTTTTATATATTATTTCTTAATATTAGTACATGAATATGTCTCAATATACATTCGATTATTATTTTATATACTAATATGTTTTTCTATGTCTTTATTTAGATTAAAATCATTTGAATATATTTTTCCCTTCATGGTGAAAAAATAGTAATGTATATATTATGATGTGATAAGTGTTCCCTAAATTATTATTCACCCAAATCAATTGGAAAATTCTTATAAATTATGAGATATTATTTACATATCATGGGAAGAGTGTCTAGTTCACTATGTTAGGATGTCATAGTAGAAAACATTATATTATGATTATAAGTAATTATTTTATATTTGTACAACATTCCAATGATTTTGAAATTTCAATTCCATGTTCATAAATTGTGGTTTAAATTTCTATAGTATTATGACTCTTTGTTATACATTATAATCTCATGATATTCCAAAAATATTATGTTCTTGATTCTTTATTTTTTAATATTCACTTATTCAGTTTTAGTACACCCTTTATTTTTATATGTGTTCTTAGGTATTTTTTAGATACTCTAGAAATAAAATTTATTTTTGGAAGTCTATTATGAAGTCTTAAATAAATTTATTTATTATAATTTTTAAAAGTTTGTATTTTGTAAAAAAAAAAATACACTAGTCCTATATATTCTATAGTGTATATGTTCTGTAAATTATTTAGTTTTTATCAGGATAAAATATGAAATATTTATTTATGATTTATGGTTTTTCTTAGTTTGGTTCATTGAAATGGTAATAAAAGAACTTGGATTAACCTAAGGTTTCATAAGTCAAGGTATATTAGTGATTTGTGATTAAAATATTGTGACTATACAAGATTCATTATACCATCCTATGTATGTATATTTTTTTAATATTATTTTTCCCAAAAATGACTTTGTAATACATTTTTTGGAAACAATTGTAATTTTGAAAAAATTATATAATTGTAAATTAAATGACTTCCCAAACAATATGTCATGCATGATGAGATAAGTATTCAAAAACATTAATGATATGATAAATAGTAAAAATAATTTTGTAAAAAATATCATAAGCCATATAGAGTATAATACATCTATAAATAAGTGACAACTCTTTATAAATAACTTAATATTGAAACTAAATGAATATTTTAGTGGATATTCTAATCTATTAATGATGGAACAATATATCCATTCCACCTTAAAGATAATGTGTGTACTCCAATATCTGAAATAATAAAAATGTAATAATTCACATATAATATCTATAAGTATAATATAATTAATTATATAAATTAATAAAAAATATATAAATTGAAGGATGGTATTGAGTAAATGAAATGGAAACAATTCAAGAAAATATTTTACAATAAATATTTTCCTCTCCATCTTCACCTAGAAATGAGATATAATTAATTTTAATCAGAAATAATGTTTTGAAATAAATTGTGGCTTATGAGTAATGTTTTCAATACCTTCAATCTACAACATTTTATTCTTTTTGAAATTTAATACGAGATTTAAAAATTCATTACATCCATAAAAAAGTCATCAAAAAACACTAGTAGTTAAATATTCTGATACCTACGACAAAAAAGTTTAATGTGATCGTAAAGTTAAAAGGAATATGGAGTTTATCAACGGTATCAATGAAATATAAATTGGGAAGAAAAACGGATATTCATTTTAGAGGTTCAAATGAGAAGGTTCGTGGTGGAAGGATGATACAAATTCCCATATAATTAAAATATGGGAATACTCATCAATGGAATTCCCTCATAAAGATACGGAAATTTATTTTGTGTCTAAAATGGAAGAAATATTATTAATATAACAATTGGGTATTAAAATGTGTATTAATTTGATATAATATATAAATGTTCCACTTAATGGACCACACATGGTCTAATGTTTCAACCTTAAGTAATATGGAAATTGTTTGATTAAAATCACTAAAATGGGGGGTTTTTAATTCAATAAATTTTAAAAAAACCTTGAATCAAACGGAAAAATTGATAACATATATCATCACATATAGATAGATGAATCATAAAAGTGATGTGGTGATATGTTTAATAACATCCACTTAAAAATAATTTATCTTTTATTTCAATAATATTAAATACTTCATTTTTTATATTGAAAATTCCCTAGAGATATTCAATACCCACCTCAAGAAATAATGGTTTATTTATCAAGGGAAAACATAGTAGTTTAATTTAAATATTTGTTATATATAAATCCCTTTATATTGTTGTTTTTTATAAGATTATTTTAAAAAAAATAGAATTTTTTTTCTATAATATAATTCAAATCTATATTGGGAATGGGTTGGGTCATTGTATATAGAGCTAATGTCAAATGTTGGGAATGTGAATTTATTATATTTATACCAAAAAGAGTAATACTTTTCTAAAAATGTATCCATAAAATATTCAATTACTTTTAAAACATCCTAACAAGTATGGATATCATTACCAATTAAATAATTGCAATGCACTAGACTTCAGAGTACATTATCTCTTTAATGTAATTCAACAACTTGCGCTAGACACAACACTGTGTTCAAGCACATCACAACATCTCAAACGTTCCATTTAAAAAGTTGTTATGAATATTATTAACCACATTTTGAATTTTATATATATCATTTATAATTTTAAAATTCATATTTTTTGTTTCTTAGAAATAATATAAGGACACATTTAATTTTTCATATAAAACAAGTATTTTTCAAAAAATGTAGTTTTTCTTTCTTTTAATGGTGAAATTATTTTTTGAAATCCAATATTTGAAACTTTTATATATTTAATTTAGTGAAATTAAATTAATCTTTATTAGAAAGATATAAATATTTAGTTTGGATAAATTTTTTGTACATTTCTATTAACTTTCATATTTTGATGAATAATGGAAACTACTGATTTTGAATTGAAAACAACTTCTTTAATCAAAAAAATTTAAATTCTTAAATTGTTAATTTGAGTGGTCTTAATGTATAATTATATTATATTTTCATCATTTAATATAATTTATGTCATTGTAAGTAATTTCACATTTAAATTGGACATAAACACATGTCAATCTTTTGATAGTTTTTACTTCTTAAAAACCAGCTTTCTGGTTTGGTCAATGGGAATTATTTTTATCTTAATTAATGAAAATTAAATGTTTTTAATTTTTTAAAATATACTTCATTTTTTAATTTGGAATAAAAAATTATTTTTGGTTGAATTTTTTGTATTTTTCTGAAAACATTCAATTTTTTATGAATATTGAAAAACATTGTGTTGTAGATAAAAACTGACTTTTTCATTTAAATAAATATTTTTAATTAAAAATTTATCATAATGTCCAAATAGATATAGAATAATTATATTAGTTCAATTTAACTTATTTCAGTCATCTTATAATAAGATAAGACATATAAAAGTTTTTTGAACCTTCTAACGTCTTTTACCCTCCTTCTAGACACATTTTCAGTTTTGCATAAAACGTAATTTTACCGCATCTAAAAATTGAATTCCAAACATCCAAGAGACACAGTTAACATTAGTAAGTAAAATGTGGTTAAATGGGATGGAAAATATTTTTTTGGTGAATAGTAACTTTTTATTTCTATTTACAACGATTAAAAGTTAATAGTGTAATTAAAGGTAAAAAATACATTATAATTACCCTAAAACGTGTCCTAATTATATTGGAGTAGTTTTTTTCGACCAAAATCAACTTTAGGACAAATATTTAAACCATTTTTATTCACTTGGATTTGATTAAGTCATTTATTATATTTCATTTAAAGATGTTTTAAAGGTGTAAAATTCAAATTTTATTAACTAAACCATTTTTAATATAGTGTTGTACATAATATAAATTAAACTATAAATATTAAATATAAATCTAAAAATATTTAATACATCATGTAATTTTATTTATTATTTTTAGAGATTAAATAATTAAATTTATATAGGACATAATGGTGATGCAGTAATTACATTATTAATGAATGATTAAAATAATAGATATTATAAATATCAAAATAAATTCAAATAGAGACTTTTGTAGACATACAAGAAATTTCAAGGTGAATATGACATGTTAGTCTCAATTTAATGTATTTTTTCTAAGTAATAAACTTGTTTTGACTTTCACAGAAACCAAATACTAAATAGTGTCCAAGTTGACACAAATGAGTTTTTTACATAAATACTATTTTATTAAATTATATAATAGTTTTAAAAATATAGGTTTAGGAAAAAGGACTTATATAATGATTTATCGGTCATTAATGAATAACATGAGGTTATCATGGAATTTTATTGTGATATTATTAACAATATAGTTTAAGAATACATGAAGACATGGTAAGAGTTATACTATTTAACTAAGGGTTAAATATAAAAGATAAGTTTAATATTGTGACCTAAACATGTATAAAACCTATTGGTTTAAAGGATTTTCACCCATCCCCACCTTATCCTAGAACTAAATCAATTTGGAGCCACTAGAAATAGAAAATTATTTTATTATAAAATAATATTTCAATATTTTCCTAAAGTTCCCCTCACCTCTCTTATAAAAGGGTACATACCCATCTATTAAATTCACACCTCCAAATCCATTTGCTCACCCAAACCCAACTCAAATCTCCTCTCAATTACCCTCAGTTCAACCTATATTTTTTACTTTGATCATAAAGAAAAACTAAGTATCCCTTTCTTTCAAATCAAAAGGAAGCACCCGATGAAGAGGTAATTATTTCATCACCTCTTTCAGTGTTCTTTTCTTCTTCCAATTCCTCTTTGTTTTTTGTTTTCATACCAAAATAACAACTCCAGTACACTATACATACATTTATGTTATTATAAATAGGGTATAACCATATTCATTATTCTATCCATCCAATGAATGACAAAGTCACCATACGTGAGTACGCACAACTTACCATCTCAACGTCGTGGTGTAGTTTGTTATTCAACACTTAATTATTTGGATGGGTATAATAATGAGTATAATTGAGGTAAATAAAAAATATAACATTTTAATTATTTTGTATACATAATTTACCATCCAATTACATACGATTTAACCTTTAATGGAAGGATATCACCGCTCGTACGTACTTACATCTTACCGTGTCCACGACATGATGAGATTTATTTCCATGTTCACCATTAAATGATAATTATAAAAATATATATTATTAATTAATCTTTCATATATGACATAATAATTCTACTAGAAATATATATAGATTTATATATGTATGTATTTACATATATCTCATTCACTTACTTCTGTTCAATACGATACGAAAACAGAAACGACATTTATGCGTATCTATGACCTACCATCTCCATAAATGGTGTTTTACATTTAATATATTTATATATATAGATATATTATACATAGTTATATTGTAAATATTTATGAGACATAAATAATTTTTTATATTCTGTGTGAAATTAAATCATGATATAAGTGATACGATATAGAATAACATGTTAAAACACGTACCATAACGAAAGTGATTATAAGCCAAAATGTTAATTTAATATAGAAATTTTTATTAAATTGGTTGTATAAATCCATTAATGAATAAAGTATTATATAATAAAAACGAATACGGTTCTGGTATAATTTAATAACATACTATGGTCATTATACAAGAGTTTAAATGTACCCTTGGCCAAAGGAAACTACAAGGGAAGGGTTATTTCCTTATTCTTAATATTATCCAAGATTGTTTATCTCTAATAATCTAAGGGGACATATTTATCATATAGGTCCATGTTTTATTAAATTCCATTAAAAATGAAAATTTTAATGTTTTATGGAAGGGACTCTTTAATTAGATCATCATTCTTAATGTTTTTAAAGATTAATTTTTTTAAATCTTTTTAATTAATGTTCTTGTTTTCAAAATTATTTTAATTATTTATTTATTTGAAAAAGATTATTTTAAAGTGTTAATTTCTTTCAAAAGTATCATGTTTTTATCAGACACTTTGATTCAGAAATATCTTTTATATGACTTCCTTGATAAATTGTGTGACTTTTAAATGAGATCATGAAACGAGGTATTTCTTTAAAAGAGATTTATTAATTATTTTCAACTATGTCAACATCCTTTATTAGATATTATACTTGATTGTGGTTGATTTACTATAATAAAATAATACATATTGTATTGAATTAGTTATGATAAGTTTCACTGTGGATGGGCTATATTTATACCATTCTCATTTAAGGTTAATGTATGGGAATTTTGTATTCTAGTTTTAGTATGAATGTTTATGTTATGTTATACCCTTTTTCATATGATGAATGAATTGTACTTAGTAACTGATGGGTGGGGCCCAATATAACATGTCGATGCATCGTTAGGTCTCATGAGACAAATTAGTGTCTTGGCACAATGCCTTGACAAAACATTTATTTGTAGTCCTGGCATGAGGCCTTGAATATGTGGTTATGAGGTCCGACGCTAGGCATTATCTCATTATTAAATTAGTTATAAAATTTGATTATTCGACTAATAGAATCTCCATGTTCATGTTTATATAATAATGTTAAATTTATTTTTCCATATTATGTACAAATTTATGTTTAAAAGTCTATTTTTTTATTGCATATCTTTCCTTAAATGTTTATGGACTCGACTAAATTAATTACCATAACAGAGTTTAATACCCCCATTTTCTATTATGTAACCCTATATTGATGATTTTTATGGTTATAAAGTTAAGTTTGATGAATGGGATAGTTGGGAGATCTCGAAATGATGTTTTGTGACAAAAGGGGAAGTCACACAGGTGTCGCATAGTTTGTCAAAACTATGCGGCCAATCCATGTGTAGTTGGTCTTGGAGGCAGTAGCTTCCGCAATAGTGGTTCACGGTTTATCTAACCATGCAGCCAAACCGTGCGATATGGGTGGCCAAGGTAGTAGCTAACGCACGGTTAGAGCACGGTTTGTCAAACCGTGTGAACTAACTGTGCGACCACATAAACGAGATCCTGTAAAGGTGGTTCTAATGCGTTTTTTCCGCTAAGTGTCTTGTTTAAGATCCTAAGCATCCCTAACTCGGTATTTTGGTTCTTCTAAGGTCATGGAGGGTTCTCTGATCATTCTAGAGGCGATTTGAAGGCTTCTCTTGACAAATCGAAGCCAGATTCTTGAGCTATGTGATCGTTCTTGTTTGGTTTCTCAGATCTACTTAGATCAACTTCTCCTCATCTCTCGGTTTTTTATATCTATGCCTATTATGGGTAGATCTAAGTGTTTAGATGCCAAACAAGATGAGTTTTATTTCTGTTTGTGTTCGTAGAATTGATCTAAGGAGGATCCTTGGTGAATCGGTCGGGTTTTCTTGTGCGTTCTCTGTTTATTAGGGTTTTCATCAAAAACATTGAGGTAGGAGGCTTCACTATCGACTCCTCTTATTTAAATTATTTTTATTAGTTTAAAATTGGGTTATTTTAATGGATTTGATTGTGAAAAGCATGGAATAAATCTTTTTTAGTGATGATTTATGGTATTAGTGAAATTGTGAAATCATGGTGATTTGTTGTGCAATGTTATTTGGATTCATGAATTTAAAATGATGATTCTAAAGTGTAGAATTTCTGGAATTGAAAATGGTTTTATGAAAGATGGGTTTTCAATAAAAATGGTGTTTTATTGAAAATGTTTGGTATTGAAATGGCTTGAATGAAATTGGTTTATTATTTGGTTTTCAATAAAAGCACTATTTTGTTGAATAGTTTTAAATGTTTAAACACACTTGGTTTTTATGGAAATTGTTTTCAATAAAAGGTGTTTTATTGAAAGGATGTTTTTTTCATGATTTTTGGGAATGCGTGGTGTGTGTTCATAATGAATATATGGGGCTTGGATGAAAGCTGACATTGTTCTCGGTTCCAAAGGGTTAATTGCACATGGGAAATATGGGGCTTGGTTGAAATATAATCTTGTGCTCGGTGCCAAAGGGATAATGGAACTTGGGAAACAATTACCTTGTGATTACTGGGAAGATCGACAAGAAAATGCTCATCAGTATGAAACTTTCATAACGTAGCATGCATGGTTGATTTCACGGGTTTGTGAAATTGTTGGGTTTCCCAAAAAGGAGAGATTATGAAATGGTTTTAAAGCTTGTTTGGTGATTTTTCTGGAAAAATAATTTGTTGGTTTTTTTTCAATTGCACTTCGATGATTTTGGGTATGAATGATTTAGGAAGCTTGTTTATATCTTATTATTAACTGTTTTGAAAAAAAAATTATAAAAAATGTTTTATATATTATTGTTAACTCTTCTATACAAGTGGGGTGAGTAGGGAAGTCATTAGGGAAAAACTACTGAGTTATATACTCACCCCTACTTTGGAACTTTGATGCTTTTGTAGATGTCGTATTTTGAGACATAGGTAAAGGTAATTCAACTCATTACTAGTGGTTCATGGTGATGCTTGGGAGATGTCGTGGTTCTTGGTGCATGGAGCTCGGTTTAGAGCTATGGAGTGTGTCTTTGTTTTCTTTGAGTCTTTTGTTTAGTCTTCTGTTTGGTACTCTGATGCTGTGTTGGTTATGTATTGGTGTGTGTAACACTGTAGTTCTCTTTTGGTAATGCAGGAGTTGGTTGTTTCATTAACATGCATTATATAGTGGTTGTTAGTGATGTTTTGGTTTGTTTGTTTCTCAAAGGGTAAATTGTCCCCCACTTGCATTGAAACCCTTCAGCATTTATTACTAGCCTTTGTCACCTTAGGGATGTCGCTTAAGGACTAGTAATGACATGTTGTAATCTTAGGCCAATGAGAATTGGAGGGTCATTACCAATGGTATCATCTTGTTCAGTCCTGGCCTAACAAGTGGTCATTGATGTTCTTGGTATTGGTGTTGAAATTCAATCTTGTCTACTAATTGGGTCGAAATATTACACTAGAGTTGGATTGTCGGAACATGAAATTTATAGCATAAATGTATGTAGTTAAAGTGTTCTTCTCTACTCATTCCTCACAATGAGAGTACCAAATAGAAGAATAATTTTTTCATGGATCCAATTTTTGAAAAATGCAGAAATTTGTTTCAAGTGAATGACTTTGAAAACTGGGTATTGGTTGTATTATGAAAATTGGTTGATTTGGAAAAAGTATGTTTAATGTTTTTAAAAATGGATGAACATGGAAAAATGTTGATTTTGTGAAAACAATGTTGTGATAGATGATATGATAGAATTTTAATTCTAAGACATCGGTTTCTAGATATTGAGATTGACGGAGTTTGTAGTTGGTTTAGAAAATGGCACCTGGTAGATGTCGTCGAAACTAACCTAAAAAAGATGCGGAAAATGTGGTTGCACCAGAACCACGTGTACACCAAGAGTTGGTTCAGAGTATTGTCTAGGGTTTTCATGTTGTGGATAAGGGGAACTAGGGGAATTAACCAAGTCATGCGGATCATTCCATCCAGTTCATGAAGCAAAATCAACCGAACTTCAGGGTGATGTTGAACCAGAGGAGGCGGAGATGTGGCTAAGTAGGATGAATCGTATCTTCTATTTCACCTACACACCAGTAGAGATTAAATTAAATTTATCAATGTTTATGATCGAGGATATTGCACATCTTTGGTGGGATTTAGCTGTGCATGCTAAATTGTAGGAAGGCCTTACCTGGTAGGATTTTGAAGAATTGTTCAACAAACAATTCTATCCTCACACGTTCAACATCCAGAAAACAATGGACTTATTCTTCTTGAAACAAGAGACTCTCTCTTTCATAGAGTATGCGTCTAAATTCATGAATTTGTTTGTTTTTCACCATAGGTCTAGGAAAGTGTGTCTTTGATGCCATGAATCTTTGAATCGGGGAAAATGCAAGAGATTTGATCAAAGAATGTGGTGCTCTGTATTACAAATTATACAGAGATGGTGAATAGAGTGACTGTTGCTGAATGTGATATCTCAGGATCGATGGGAGGATGCATAATGATACCTACAGGAAATGGTGGGAACTCAACCATTGGAAAAAAGATGAAAAGGGACGTCTATTTCCATGGTGCAACTAGAAATCAGAACTAGATGGTGGGATCAAAGAACCTTTCTCCACGACCATAGAGCAAAGCAGTTTTCATTCAATGTGGTTCAACTGACCACATAATGAGAGAGTGTATAGCGCAACCTAGATCATGTCATAATTTCAAACAAGATGGGACATCTTTAGAGATATTGTCGTAGTGCTCTTAGGTCGATTGCTCGGGACACTTCTCAGGTATCGAAAGCATCATATGCTTCGACAGAAAGATTATAGAAGATTCATTCTCATATGTATAATAGAGCTACCCATTGTGATTCTCGAAATACCATGAATCCTCAACTAGGGAAATCTCATCAAGGGAACAAGGAGAATAGTGCAGCGAAAAAGCAATTGTATGGAGCTGACCAGATGATGGTTGATGATCAGTTTGTACCATCTACGGTGACAGGTACAATTATTGTGAATTCTACCCTTGTGAAAGTGTTGCTTGAAATTGGTGCATCACATTCCTTCATTTCTTCTTGTACTGTTTACTTTATATGTTTAAAACTGGAAATGATGTCATCTCTTTTGAAACTAAAAAAATCCTCTTGGTGAAATCGAACGTCAAGCCTTTGTGTGTAGAGAATGTTCCATAACTGTTGATGGAATTGAGTTAAAATGGGACTTCTCGATGTTGGACATGGATGAATATGACGTAATCCTGGGTATGTATTGGTTGACAATGTTTCAGGCTCACATCGACTATTATAGGATAATGGTTAGCTTTATGACTGAGGACAACATCAATCATCTATTTAGAGGAGAGAGGTTGGTAAAGAAAGATGCAAAGAGCTTGTTGAAACTAATAGTGGGAATGATCTCTTACCATCTGACAACGTTGACTTTGGAATCAATGTAAGAGATCGAGATAATTATTTTTCCAATTGTTTTGGATCAATTTCTAAATGTCTTTCCTAAAAACTTCTCAGGGTTACCACCTCTAAGGGAAGTTGAGTTTACGATTGATCTTCTTATGGGGACCATCCCTATTTCCCTTCCTTCTTATAGGATGGAACCAACAAAGTTACAGGAATTGAATGTGCAGTTAGATTAGATGGAAAGAAAGGGTTTCATTTGACCATGTACTTCTCCATGGGTAGCACCAGAGTTGTTTCTGAGGATGTCAGATGGAACTCTTCGGTTGTGTGTTGATTATCATAAGCTTAACCAAGATTCGATAAAGAATATATATCCACATCCACGCATTGATGATCTATTCGATCAATTAAGTGGTGCTCATTGGTTCTCCAAGATTGAAATGTGATGAGGATATCACCAATTGCGGGTTCAGAAATTGGATATTCCTATGACAAATTTCAGAAGTAGATATGGCTACTACGAATATGTAGTCATGCCTTTTGGTCTAACGAATTCACCATCGGTCTTCATGGATTTGATGATTTAGATATTTCAGAAATATTTGAATTATTTCGTTGTGGTGTTTATGGATGCTATCTGAGTGTATTCACAGACAAGGGCTGATCATGAGGTGAACCTGGAAACAGTGTTACAAATCTGGAGAGATCATCATTCGTATGCCAAATTATCAAAGAGTGATTTTTGGTGTCACACCCCGACCAATGCATTATTTTAACATAAATATTTTTGGGTCTTTATTTTGAGTTGCAGTTTGAATCGGTTCTATTTAAAAATGGATTTGGGATCTTATATGGGTGTGTGCCCGTACGCGCGATTGTCTGTAGTGCCCAATCACATTTAGACAATGTTTTATAATTAAATATGTCATTATTGGTGTGTGCGACCTTGCCCGCGACTGTGGTCGGTACCCATTCTTAATAAGAGAATGTTCTATTTTATTAGATTTATTTCTACATGTCCGCGCAACTAGGCGTGCGAACGCGCACGCAACCGAGCGCGCACTGCTCTAGTGACCGGGCGTGTGACTGTGCACGCGACCGGACGCGCGACCATGCGCAGTGTTTAACTTCAATCAATAATGATATTATTTTGGTTGGTTTTATTATTTTATCTTTATTATTAGTATTAATATTAATTATGTTACTATTTTAATTAATTTGGGTCTTACTTTTGGAGCTGGGGTGTGACAATTGGTTGTATTTTGAAGAAATTGAGATCTGATACGGGCGCGCGACCGCGCACACGACCGTGTGTGGTGTCTCACCTCAATCAATAACGATATTATCATTTTTGTTGGTTTTATCATTTTAGTTTTATCATCAGTATTATTAATATTTAAGTTAATATTTTAATTTCGTTATTAATAATGAAATGTGGTCGCAAAACAAATATATATATATATATATATATATATATATATATTTGTGTTGTTTTAATAATAATAATAATATTAAGATTAAGTTTGTCATTATTATTTTCATAAATTATTTACATAGGCTTTTAAAATTAAAATTGTTGTTGCACTTATAAAATCTTTAATTTACTAATTAGATTACGGTTATTTTTGGATTAGGTTAATTTATGTTTTTTTTCATTTCATTTTTATTTATTTATTTATTTACTTATTTATTTTTCATTTCTTTTATCTTTTTTTCTCTCTCTTTTTTTTGCTCCCTTCTCCCTCTTGCGCCTCACCCCTCCCCGCGCGGAACCCCCTTGAACCCTCCTAACCCTACCCGCTCACGGCCGGCCCCCCTCCCGCTCCCTCTCCCGCTCGCGGTCGGCCCCCCTCCCTCTCCCTCTCCCGCTCGCGGCCGGCCCCCCCTTTCTCTCCCTTTCATTCGCGTTCACCGAGACCCGCACCCCTCGTCGTCCCGACCTCCATCCAGCTTCCTCCCCAGGCTCGCCCGCCGTCATCCCGTCCTCCCACTCCGGCCATGCCGCACCTCCGGCCACCTTTCCGCCCTCCACGCTCGCCGAGTCCCGCAACCCCCCTGCCGTCTCCGGTCCCCTGCCGCCTCCCGCAACCACCGCCTCCCTCACTCTCGGACCCCCTCCTACCCTTCAGTACCTTTTTTTTCTCCTAGCAAGGGTTTGAGTTTATCTTATTTTGGAGTTTGATTTCCTTGTTTTTTTGTGTTTGATTTCATAATTTAGGGTTAATTGTGGTTTCTTGTGATGCATTTGGCGCACGATCAATGTTTCGCATCGGAATTCGAAGATTTGACACCGATGGTAAGTGTCTCCGCATATGAATTTTGTTCGATCAATTAGTTTCCATGTTTAATCAATTTCTGATGTTCTTTAAATAATTTTGTTTGGTGGGATACTAGTTTTTGAAATAATTTAGATTGAGTTTGTTTTGTTTGGCGGTGTTTTATTATGGTATAAGAGTGTTTTATTTGAAAAACCTAAGTCAATATTCTTATAACTATTTTATAAAATGTATTGTTGTTTTATCAAACTGTGTAAAGGATGCAGTTAGTGTTTTGGGTGTGGTTTCAATGTGCGCTTGGTTGTTGAAGCTGGCTTTGGGTGCATTCTTGATAAAAAGTTTATTTTTGTTATTTATAATTGGTTCATAAAATGTTTTAATGATTTTTTAAGTGGTAAAGTGGGGTACAGATTGTGTTTTGGGGCTCTTTTGGTTCATTGTATCTTGTTTTATCTGGGTGTGTTAATGTGATGTGTTTTTCTGAAATGTTTTGTAGATTGATTATGTGTTTATTTGTCTTATTAAATTATTTGTGTAGTGCGTTGGACCTCGCTACGATGATTTCAAGTTGCGGTTGTCCGAAACGCCTACACGTACATGCATGGGGTAAGGAATATATATATATATGCCCTCATTGTACATATTCCCTCATGGCACGGGGAATATGTGCAATGCAGCTATGGGTGTATATATATATATGTAAAAATGCATGTGCGTGTGTGCTCCATGTGTCGGTTCGAGTAGCCATTGGCAGATAGCGGCAGGTTTGAGGTAGGTCCCCTATGCCTATGCTTTTAATTTAAAATTCATAACTGCTTGACTGTTTTAAAAATATGTTTCACACTATCTTATATAGATATACATGCTATGGAATCTGATTGCGGTTGCTAGAAACTATTATGCCTTGTATTGGTAAATTGAAATGTATTTCAAAGCCGTCGGTCTTAAGTGACTTTTTTTTGGAAAATTTATTTCTTAAGTGGTTTTGAGTTGGTAATGTGTATTTCCAAAGGTGTTTGTCCTTTTGGTCGGTTGATTTTAAAAAGTATTCCCTTTATGTAATAAAGAATGTTTGGCATTTTAAGAATGTTTTATGAAATAGAAAAAAAAACCTCTATTGAGGCCCGTTTGGCACTTTAAGATTTGGTTTGCGAAAATAGAAAACCCCTTTTTAGTCATTCCCCTAAATTTGAAATTAAAATGTGATGCAAGTGTTGATGGGTGGTTTGTGGTGTGTGCCTAGTGTAAAGGCTTGTGCGTGTTTGTGTGGTGTAAAGAGGGGGAATGCACTTAGGTAGGGTGTGCGGTGGTGAAAGGTTGAATGAGTTTTAGATAAAGAAAGTGTAATGTATTTGTTTGATTGCTTGATAAAGAAAACTCACCACCATTTGAAATAGAGCACAATGGGAAACCCGGGTATCTAGGTGGGTGACCAGGACTAGTACGCTAGATGACACGGCAGGGGTTTATCCCGGTTTTTCTAGCAGGATTGACGCAACAACACTAACTAAACATATGAATTTCTGAGGGTCGTGGCCTTCTAAGCCACGTTTTCTGAGGGTCGTGGCCTTCTAAGCCACGTTTTCTGAGGGTTGTGGTCTTATAAGCCACGTTTCACTGAGGTACGAGGTCTTTAGGTTCCCACTTTTTCTAGCTGCCTATAGGGATTACCCATGGTGCTCATTTTTGTCATGCTGCTAATGATGTAACTTTCTTTTCAGCTGTTTCATACTTGATGTCTTGTTTGTGAAAACCATATTTTAACCCAAACTGGTTTCTTTTCATTTTGAAATGTTAATGCATGCTTGAAACCTATTCTGAAAATGTAGAGGGAGTAAAAGGCTTTACCTGAAAATGCAAACTCGTTACTTGAATTTGAAAAGAAGGAAAATAGTATTTTAGTATATCTTATTTTCCAAACTGGCATTGGTTGGATTTCTTATTAAAGGCAGAGGCATAGGATGTGGTTGTTTTTGGCTTTCCTACTGAGCATCTCAGTGCTCACGCCTACATTACTTTTCAGTTGCAGGTTTCAGTCTTGGATCGCTTTTGGGAGCGAGTGTGGTTGTCGTGCCGTGGTGATCCACGGGGTCACCTAAGGTATGTCGCGTCTTTTGTTTATTCCTTTTTCTGCTGCCACGTTGTTCAGGCTATTTTTCCTTTATTTATCTGCTTGTTTAGTTTATGTCTATTTATCTTTGTCATGGGCCAAACCGTTCCCAACTGGTTTGTTTTGATGCCCGGCACTAGTTGCCAGCCCGTGGGGATCGGGATCGCCCTTCAGGCCATGTCGCGGACCGGGTTGGGCGTTGGGTCAGATGACGACCCGGCCTGGTTCGTGACAGAATGGTATCAAAGGGAGGTTGTTATTTGGGGTGTCGAGTAGCTTGGTGATTAGGTGTGTTGGGACTCGAGAGGTAGGTGCGGGAAGGACGTCATGAACCCTTGCCCGTCCCGAGACTCGAGTTTCCAGGGGTAGTTCGGGATTTGAATTTTTTCTTCTTTGGATTGGTAGGTGTGGGTGAGGGATGACCAAGGAAGTGAGTCAGTGTTACGCGGCAGACTTGTATGGAGTAGCGACCCATGTACAGCCCGAGTGCACGGTTAAAGATGCTTCTTGTTGTTGATGCCCGCTTGGAGCATGGCCTGCTAAGCCATGTTACTGGGTTGGTGCAACCACTAGTCCCTTATTTTTGGATGTTTTGATGTGAGTTGTGTTTGACCTTCATTTTGGTTGGTGTGAGTAGACCTCAAAAATGAAAACGGGTTTGTGTGAAGGTGGTTTCAAATGGGAATGTGGTGTTAGAGTGGAAAAGTGGTTTTGAAATGGAAATTGTTTCCTTTTAACAAATGTGTGGTTTCAAAAGGGGAAAAAATGGGAGGTGCTTTGGAAGTTGTTTTGAAATCTCAGTAATACTTTTTGGAATGTGAATTGGAAAATGTTTTGGAAATTGGAAATGTATTGCTTTGATGATAAGTTATTTTTTTCAATTGGTTGAGAATTTGTGCTTTGTGCTTAATGGTCTAATTTGGAAATGATAAGTGTATTTAATCTACCCTTGGTATTCCTATGAGTGATCACACATTGAGGTGCGCATGTGGAAGGTGGGGAAATTGGTGACGTGAGTGGATGGGTGCTTGAGCTAGCACCAGGATACGTATGTGTGAGACACCATGGGATACCGATGGTGGATATTTAAGTTGTTTTGTTTGCTGAAAGATGGTTTTCAAAAAGGGTTTTTCAAATGTTTAGAAAAGTGAGTGAGAAATTGTTTAGCGTTCTCTTTTCGTGTTGGGTATTCCTTTTTGTGAGTTCTTGGTTTTGACGTACTAAATTGTGGTTGGAATAGTGATTTGAGTTTGAGTTTTTGTTTGTGATTGAGGTGTGAAATTTTGATTTATGATGAGTTTTGATTCGAATTTGTGCCCCTTGTCTTTGAGTATGCCACCCAAAAACGTCCCAGAAGGTTCTAGTGAGTCACTTCTAGTTGTTGGTTCTACCTAGACTCTTAGCAGAGTGGTGGAATTGAATTCTTTTCGGTTGATGTCCATCTTTTACAGTGATCGTGATCTATTGAAGGTAAAAAACTGGCATGGTGAAGTCGTTGGTGTTTTCAGGTTATTGGGAACTCCTAATGCTAAGAGAGTCTGTGTTGGTTCAGGTCCATTTGAAGGTGCAACTTGGGATTGGTGGAGGAGATAACCCTAGTGTCATTGCATGATGGTATGACTTGGAAGGTGTTTAGGACGAATCTCAATAGTTGGTTTATATTTGTGGAAGCGAAGGTAATGGAAGCGACAAGGCTCGTGAGTGTCCAGCAATGCCATCGAATAGTGAAGGCCTACGTTGGGCATCTCAAGAAGTTGGTTCCCTTTTCTCCAAAGATAATGTCGTAGAATCAGTTAAAGTTTCTCTTGTGTGGGGTCTTCGTCTATTGTTCAAGGACCGGTTCCCTTTGGTGTTTGGGATGGTTCCCCATTCTGTGAGAGCGAGCCAGAGGAACCCATCTCAAACAAGTTTTCTTTACAATTCCATCTTCTATTAGTCAGGACACTCTCTTGTGTGTTCCTAGTGTGCTCGGTTTGGGTACTTTAAGCTGCCTTGTCATCATCCTCCGAAGGCCTGCCGTCAGTGTGGCCATTTGGGAAACATAGTGAAGTTCCGCTAGTGGCTTCGTCAGGAGGAGTCTCAACAGGAGAATGTCAGCTGCTGACTGCGGGGCAGTAGATGCTTCAAGACATCAGAGCTCCAGTCACAGGTCTCGGAGTGAAGCCTTTCACGCAGTCAGGAATTGTCGGGTGTGGGAAACCTTGGTCTAATTTTTGTCTCCAATGATAAATGGGGACGGTCTGAATTTCCCTATTGCATCTCTCCCATCTTTGAAGGTTATATATTGTTGTAAGAGGCATAAATGTCTCTTTTCCTCATTGTAGTCTTTGTTCTTTGATCACCCCACTATGGTTGTAAGAAGGCATGGTGATCTCGTCTTTTTGTAATTCCGGTAGTTTCATCTCCTCAAGTGTTACCTGTTTTGTTTTAGTACATGCTCGTTTTGGAGATGCTCACCTCTTGTGGAAATGATGAGTAATGGTTAAGTTTGCCTTTTGGTAGAATTATTCTGTGGGTTTTCTCATGTGTCTGTGGTTTCTGTTTTGGGTTGGAAGTTCCCATGTCGGTTTAGACTGGTGGGTTTAAGCTGGCCAGTTCTTAAATGGTGGGGAGACTCACCACGGATCTTGTCGTACCTTCATTGAGGTTTGGTCTATGCAGCGGTTTCCTCTTGGAACAAGTTGACAGTTCCAGAGTTAGCTCATGCAAAGAGTCTCAATGTCGGTTGGGCTAGTCGGGTTCTTGTGGTGGGGAGAACCCTCCTTGTTTCCTGATGGTTCTTTTCTTTTCAGTTCCCCTCAGAGCTGGTCGGGTGTGACTGATGGAGTGAAAAGTCACGCCGAGTTGTGATTTTGTTGGCCTCATTCAGTTTCAAACTCGAGATTGTTCCTCGTTTGGCTTGGTGACTTTCTGGGGGCAGAAAGTTTTTGTGGTGGGGAGAAATGTCACACCCCGACCAATGCATTATTTTAACTTAAATATTTTTGGGTCTTTATTTTGAGTTTCAGTTTGAATCGGTTCTATTTAAAAATGGATTTGGGATCTTATATGGGTGTGTGCCCGTATGCGCGACTGTCTGTAGTGCCCAATCACATTTAGACAATGTTTTATAATTAAATATGTCATTATTGGGGTGCGCGACCTTGCCCGTGACTGTGGTCGGTACCCATTCTTAATAAGAGAATGTTCTATTTTATTAGATTTATTTCTACATGTCCGCGCAACTAGGCGTGCGACCGCGCACGCAACCGAGCGCGCACTGCTCTAGTGACCGGGCGTGTGACTGTGCACGCGACCGGACGCGCGACCATGCGCAGTGTTTAACTTCAATCAAGAATGATATTATTTTGGTTGGTTTTATTATTTTAGCTTTATTATTAGTATTAATATTAATTAAGTTACTATTTTAATTAATTTGGGTCTTACTTTTGGAGCTGGGGTGTGACAATTGGTTGTATTTTGAAGAAATTGAGATCTGATACGGGCGCGCGACCGCGCACACGACCATGTGTGGTGTCTCACCTCAATCAATAACGATATTATCATTTTTGTTGGTTTTATCATTTTAGTTTTATCATCAGTATTATTAATATTTACGTTAATATTTTAATTTCGTTATTAATAATGAAATGTGGTCGCAAAACAAATATATATATATATATATATTTGTGTTGTTTTAATAATAATAATAATATTAAGATTAAGTTTGTCATTATTATTTTCGTAAATTATTTACATAGCCTTTTAAAATTAAAATTGTTGTTGCACTTATAAAATCTTTAATTTACCAATTAGATTACGGTTATTTTTGGATTAGGTTAATTTATGTTTTTTTCATTTCATTTTTATTTATTTATTTATTTACTTATTTATTTTTCATTTCGTTTATCTTTTTTTTTCTCTCTCTTTTTTTGCTCCATTTTCCCTCTTGCGCCTCACCCCTCCCCGCGCGGAACCCCCCTGAACCCTCCTAACCCTACCCGCTCGCGGCCGGCCCCCCTCCCTCTCCCTCCCCCGCTCGCGGGCGTCCCCCCTCCCTCTCCCTCTCCCGCTCGCGGCCGGCCCCCCTTTCTCTCCCTTTCATTCGCGTTCACCGAGACCCGCACCCCTCGTCGTCCCGACCTCCATCCAGCTTCCGCCCCAGGCTCGCCCGCCGCCATCCCGTCCTCCCACTCTAGCCACGCCGCACCTCCGGCCACCTTTCCGCCCTCCACGCTCGCCCAAACCCGCAACCCCCCTGTCGTCTCCGGTCCCCTGCCGCCTCCCGCAACCGCCGCCTCCCTCACTCTCAGACCCCCTCCTACCCTTCAGTACCTTTTTTTCCTCCTAGCAAGGGTTTCAGTTTATCCTATTTTGGAGTTTGATTTCTTTGTTTTTTTGTGTTTGATTTCTTAATTTAGGGTTAATTGTTGTTGCTTGTGATGCATTTGGCGCACGATCAATGTTTTGCATCGGAATTCGAAGATTTGACACCGATGGTAAGTGTCTCCGCATATGAATTTTGTTCGATCAATTAGTTTCCATGTTTAATCAATTTCTGATGTTCTTTAAATAATTTTGTTTGGTGGGATACTAGTTTTTGAAATAATTTAGATTGAGTTTGTTTTGTTTGGCGGTGTGTTATTATGGTATATGAGAGTTTTATTTGAAAAACCTATGTCAATATTCTTATAACTATTTTATAAAATGTATTGTTGTTTTATCAAACTGTGTAAAGGATGCAGTTAGTGTTTTGGGTGTGGTTTCAATGTGTGCTTGGTTGTTGAAGCTGGCTTTGGGTGCATTCTTGATAAAAAGTTTCTTTTTGTTATTTATAATTGGTTCATAAAATGTTTTAATGATCTTTTAAGTGGTAAAGGGGGGTGCAGATTGTGTTTTGGGGCTCTTTTGGTTCATTGTATCTTGTTTTATCTGGGTGTGTTAATGTGATGTGTTTTTCTGAAATGTTTTGTAGATTGATTATGTGTTTATTTGTCTTATTAAATTATTTGTGTAGTGCGTTGGACCTCGCTACGATGATTTCAAGTTGCGGTTGTCCGAAACGCCTACACGTACATGCATGGGGTAAGGAATATATATATATATGCCCTCGTTGTACATATTCCCTCATGGCGTGGGGAATATGTGCAATGCAGCTATGGGTGTATATATATATATGTGTATAAATGCATGTGCGTGTGTGCTCCATGTGTCGGTTCGAGTAGCCATTGGCAGATAGCGACAGGTTTGAGGTAGGTCCCCTATGCCTATGCTTTTAATTTGAAATTCATAACTGCTTGACTATTTTAAAAATATGTTTCACACTATCTTATATAGATATACATGCTATGGAATCTGATTGCGGTTGCTAGAAACTATTATGCCTTGTATTGGTAAATTGAAATGTATTTCAAAGCTGTTGGTCTTAAGTGACTTTTTTTTTTGGAAAATTTATTTCTTAAGTGGTTTTGAGTTGGTAATGTGTATTTCCAAAGGTGTTTGGCCTTTTGGTCGGTTGATTTTAAAAAGTGTTCCCTTTATGTAATTAAGCATGTTTGGCATTTTAATAATGTTTTATGAAATAGAAAAAAACCTCTATTGAGGCCCGTTTGGCACTTTAAGATTTGGTTTGCGAAAATAGAAAACCCCTTTTTAGTCATTCCCCTAAATTTGAAATTAAAATGTGATGCAAGTGTTGATGGGTGGTTTGTGGTGTGTGCCTAGTGTAAAGGCTTGTGCGTGTTTGTGTGGTGTAAAGAGGGGGAATGCACTTAGGTAGGGTGTGCGGTGGTGAAAGGTTGAATGAGTTTTAGATAAAGAAAGTGTAATGTATTTTGATTGCTTGATAAAGAAAACTCACCACCATTTGAAATAGAGCACAATGGGAAACCCGGGTGTCTAGGTGGGTGACCTGGACTAGTACGCTAGATGACACGGTAGGGGTTTATCCCGGTTTTTCTAGCAGGATTGACGCAACAACACTAACTAAACATATGAATTTCTGAGGGTCGTGGCCTTCTAAGCCACGTTTTCTGAGGGTAGTGGTCTTCTAAGCCACGTTTCACTGAGGTACGAGGTCTTTAGGTTCCCACTTGTTCTAGCTGCCTATAGGGATTACCCATGGTGCTCATTTTTGTCATGCTGCTAATGATGTAACTTTCTTTTCAGCTGTTTCATACTTGATGTCTTGTTTGTGAAAATCATATTTTAACCCAAACTGGTTTCTTTTCATTTTGAAATGTTAATGCATGCTTGAAACCTATTCTGAAAATGTAGTGGGAGTAAAAGGCTTTACCTGAAAATGAAAACTCGTTACTTGAATTTGAAAAGAAGGAAAATACTATTTTAGTATATCTTATTTTCCAAACTGGCATTGGTTGGATTTCTTATTAAAGGCAGAGGCATAGGATGTGGTTGTTTTTGGCTTTCCTACTGAGCATCTCAGTGCTCACGCCTACATTACTTTTCAGTTGCAGGTTTCAGTCTTGGATCGCTTTTGGGAGCGAGTGTAGTTGTCGTACCGTGGTGATCCACGGGGTCACCTAAGGTATGTCGCGTCTTTTGTTTATTCCTTTTTCTGCTGCCACGTTGTTCAGGCTATTTTTCCTTTATTTATCTGCTTGTTTAGTTTATGTCTATTTATCTTTGTCATGGGCCAAACCGTTCCCAATTGGTTTGTTTTGATTCCCGGCACTAGTTGCCAGCCCGTGGGGATCGGGAACGCCCTTCGGGCCATGTCGCGGACCGGGTTGGGCGTTGGGTCGGATGACGACCCGGCCTGGTTCGTGACATTTGTATATAGGAAGTACGTTTCCTTGGCCATGTCAGTCCTGAGAAAGGCATTTCAGTTGATCCTGAATCGATATAAGCCGTTATATCTTGGAAACCACCGAAGAATGTGTTTGAGATATGCAGTTATCTTGGTCTAGCCAGTTACTATCAATGATTTGTGCATGATTTCTCACAACTAGCATCACCAATTACAACTATGACAAAGAAGAATACTCTATTCCAATGAACAGAAGATTGTCAGAAGCCTTTCCAGGAACTGAAGGTTCGTCTTACATCGGCACCCATCATGATCTTTCCTGAATCCAGAAAGAGGTATGTGGTGTATTGTGATGCTTCAGGAATAGGTTTGGGCTATCTTCTCAAGAAAAGAGACCATGGGGTTGCTTATGGCTCTAGGCAGTTGAGGTTTCATGAGAAAAATTACCCAACACATGATTTGGAGTTAGCAGTAGTCATCCGTGCTTTGAAAACATGGAGTTATTATCTCTTTGGTGAGAAATTTACTTTGTTTACATATCACAAAAGCTTAAAACACATTTCTCACAGTGATATTTGAATTTGAGGAAAAGGAGGTGGATGGAGTATCTCAAGATGTTTGACATTGAGTTGACGTACACACCCAGAAAAGGGAATTCAGTGGCAGATAGATTGAGTAGAAATTCATACACTCTGTTTGCGAAAGAAGCTTCAGATGAATGGTAGTTGATGTTGTTCTAAGCCGACATGCATGTGGAATTTGAAGAGCAAGGTGATGTTGTTTTTTTCTTCTCTGCTACAATTTTTCCTGATTTAGTAAAGATGATCAAAGAAGCACAAATATCTGATGCAGAATTTCTGGTTGTAAGTTCAAAACTCAGTGGTGGGGAGACCATCGATGGCTGGAAACTTGATGGGGGTTCCATTTTGTGTTTCAGTGATTGGATGGTTGTACCTATGGTTTGTGAAGAATAACTCCTTCATGCTTACCACCATTCAAGATGGTCTATACACCCAGGTATACAGAAGATGTATAAGGAATTGAAGGTGTAGTTTTTGTAGAGCGGCTTGAAACGAAAGGTGACCGAGTTTGTTACACGGTGCTTCACTTGTCAGCAGGTTAAATCATAACATCAGAGACTAGCTGGTATGTTATAATCATTACCTATCCTAGTGTGGAAATGGGATCTCATAGCAATGTATTTTGTTACATGTCTTCCATGAATGGTTCGGAAACACTATGCCATTTGGGTGATAGTGGATCATCTAACCAAGTCGGCCCATTTCATCCATATTCGTGAAACTCATACGGTGGAAGATCTTCCAAAAATCAATATCCTAGAATTGGTAAAGAGGCATGGTGTACTAATTTCAATAGTCTCAGATAGAGATCCAAGGCTCACATCTCGTTTCTGTAAATCATTTCAGCAAGCCCTTGGGATTTAGTTGACTATTAGCACGGCATATCATCCTTAGATGGATGGAAAATCAAAGCAGACGGTACAAACGTTGGAAGATATGTTGCGGGCTTGTGTAATGGATTTTTTGGCTCATGGGAGGATCATATACCCTTAGTGGAGTTCTCATATAATAACAGCTACAAATCCTCGATATGCATGGCTCCATTTGAAGCATTGTATGGGCGTCCCTGTCATTCTCTACTATACTGGGTGGAAAATGGTGAAACGTCACTAGTCGGGCCAAGCCTTTTCCAAGAGACAATAGAGAAGATCCAGTTTATTAGAAAGTGGGTGGAGACTGCTTAAGGTCGTCATAATTCTTATGTAGATCATCGTCGAAGACCGTTTTCGTTTGTTGGGGGTGATCATATATTCTTTAGTATCTCTTCAAGTCTTGGACATCGTCATTTTAGGAAGCAGGTAAAGTTATCTCCAAGGTACATCGGCCTTTTTGAGATACTAAAACAGGTTGGAGAGGTGGCATATCGGTTGGCATTACAGCCACGGTTTAGTTCAGTGCATAATGTGTTCCATGTATCTAAGTTGAAAAATTATTTTCCTGATCCAGACCATGTGATCAGATGAGATCACGTTGACCTAGTGCCAGATGCTTTGTTGATACATATCCCATTACGGATTGTTGATAGGCAAGAGAAAGTCTTGTGTGGAAAAATCATCAGTATAGTGTGGGTTTTATGGAAGCATGGTCAAATTCAGGAAGAGAAATGGGAACATGAGAATGAAATGAAGGAGAATTGGCTAGAACTCTTTCAGCTGGTTGAAGGTTTTATACTTTCCGAGGACGGAAATACCAATGGTTGGGAGAATTTAGTACCCCTGATTTCTGGTATGTAACCAAATCTTGATTCTTTTTATGGTTATAATGTTAAGCGTGGAATATGGGAGAGTTGGGAGAACTCAGAATGAAGTTTTGTGACAAAAGGGGAAGTCGCACGGGCGGAGCACGGTTTGTCTAAACTGTGCGGACAAACCATGTGTAGTTGGTCTTAGAAGAAGTAGCTTCTGCATGGGTGGCACACGGTTTATCTAACCGTGCGTCCAAACCATGCGAGAAGTGTGGCAGAGGGAGTATAAAATGAATGGTTAGTGCACTGTTTTTCAAACCGTGTGAACTAACCATGCGACCACTTAAACGAGATCCTATAAAGGAGGATCTCACACGTTTTTTCCTCTAAGTGTCTCTTATAATCTCCTATGTTTCCCTAACTCATTATTTTGGTTATCCTAAGGTCATAGAGGGTTTTCCAGTCATTTCGTAGGAGATCCGAAGGCTTCTCTTGATGAATCGAAGCCGGATTCTTAAGGTATGTGATCGTTCTTGTTTGGTTTCTCAAATCTACATAGATCTACTTATCTTATTCTCAAGGTTTCTGAGATCTACACCCGTTATGGGTAGATCTATTTGTGTGGATGCCAAACATGATGATTTTTAGTCTTTGTTTTTTTTTTGGAGAAGAGATCTAAGGAGGATCCTTGGTTAATCGGCCGGGTTTTCTTGTGCATTCTCCTTTTTTTTAGTGTTTTCGTGAAATCCTTTGAGGTAGAAGGGTTATATCTTGACTCCTCTTATTATAATTGTTTTTATTAGTTTCAAATTGGGTTATTTGAATGGAATTTATTGTGAAAATCATGGAATTAATCTTCTTTAGTGATGATTCATTGTTTTAGTGAAATTTTGAAATCTTGGTGATTTTTTGTGCAAAGTGAATTAGCTTCTTGAATATAAAAATATGATTTTAAATTGGAGAATTTCTGGAATTGTAAATGGTTTTTTGAAAGATGGGTTTTTAATATAAAGGGTGTTTTATTGAAATGGTTTGGTATTGAAATGGCTTGAATGATATTGGTTTATTATTTGGTTTTCAATAAAAGCACAGTTTTATTGAAATGGTTTGAGTTGGTTGAACACACTATTTTTTGATGGAAATTGTTTTCAATAAAAGGTGTTTTATTGAATGTATGGTTTTGGAATGACTTTTGGGAATGTTTGGTGTGTTTTCATATTGAATATATGGTGCATGGTTGAAAGATGACCTTTCAATCAGTTCCAAAGGTTTAATGCCACATGGGAAATATGGGGCTTGGTTGAAAGATGACGTTGTGATCAGTGCCAAAGGGATAATGGAAAATGGGAAACAATTACCTTGTGACGACTTAGTAGATCAATAAGAAACTACTAATGAGTATGGAAATTTCATAACATAGCATCTGTGGTTGATTTCACGGGTTGGTGAAAGGGTTGGGTATGCCAAAAAGGAGAGATTGTGAAATGTTTTTAAAGCTTGTTTATTGATTTTTCTGGAAAAATAACTTGTTGGAAAAATTGGTTTCAATTGCACTTGGGTGATTTTAGGTATGAATGGTTATGGAATCATTTTTGTATCTTATTATAAAATTTTTTGAGAAAATGTTTTATATAAAAAATTTTATATAATGTTTCTAACTCTTCTATCCTAGTGACGTGAGTAGAGAAGTAATTGGGGGAAAACCTACTATGTTTTATACTCACCCCTGCTTTGGCATTTTGGTTCTTTTGCAGATGTCATATTCCAAGACACAGGTAAATGTAAGTCATCCTATTACTAGTGGTTCATGGTGATTCTTGGGAGATGTGGTGATGCTTGGTGCATGGAGCTCAGTGTGGAGCCGTGGAGTGTTTCTTAGATTTCTTTTGGTCTTTTTTTATTCATCTGCTTGGTACTCTTATGTTTTGTTGGTTATGTATTGGTTTGTGGAACAGTGTAGTTCTCTTTTGGTAATGCATGAGTTAGTTGTATCATTAACATGCATCATATAGTGTTTGTTAGTGATGTTTTGTTTGGTTTATTTCTCAAAGGGTAAATCATCCCCCACTTGCATTGAAAACCTTCGGCATTTATTTCCAGCCTTTGGAACCTTGGGGTGTCACATAAGGCCTAGTAATGACTTGTTGTACCCTCAAGCCAATGAGAATTCATGGTTCATTACATAGAGCATCTCAGATCCCCCATCTCTTATATATCGTTATCCTGGTCCATAAACGCATGTGGGATGGCATCAAAAAGGTTCGAGTTAATGATAGAGTACCCCATAGTCCATTGGATGTTAGTTCCCACCAGCAGATCCCTTATGTACTTATTGGACATATCCCCTACTACGTCTCTATAATAAGTAAACATCCAATCCTCCAACAAGATGTTCAGGGGATCCATCATTTTTCTCTCCTTAATGTAGGCGTGGAAATAAGCTGTGTTGCTACCCCTCCTCCATGGGCCACTTGATTCTCCTATTTTCCCTTAAAAGTTTCTCTTATTTCAGCTAAATATTCACCAGAAATTCCTTCTTTCTAACAAGGTATGAGAAAACTGGTTCATTCCACCCTTCCCCAAGGCATTTCTCAAGGTGGTCTACTTCCCTTGAACATGCCATCACATCCCTACGCTGGGAAGGAAGATCCCTCGACCACACCTGGAGCCTTGTCTTTTGCTGCCTAAACTTATTATGTAAGGTAACCCAAGTATTCCCCTGGGTAGGATTTTCCCAACTTTCTTGAATAGTGGCATGGAAGGATGTCTTGCTATCCATGTGTCGATAGTATTTTAAGTGATCAAGGATATCAGTACTGAAAGATAGCCCGATCAGTAAGAGATAGTGATCTGAAATACCTCACACTAGATGGTCCACTTTGGTTCCACTATACATGAAGATAACATGAACATTCTCCGTGAACATGTTAAGGAAGCTCCATTACTAGTTAAACCACCACTGATTATTTCACCACGTAAATCAATCCCCCGAGAATCCGTGTTCTGTGAGTCCCTTACAAACAATAAATTGAGAAAACACCAGGATGGCTCTCCAGCTAAATGGACCTTGACCATTCCTATCTTTAGGATCCATGATCACATTAAAATACACCCAACTATCCATGGTACATCACTAGTATTGAAGGAGTTAAGGTCATTCCACAGGAACTCCCTCAGGTTAGGGTCACATCTTACATAGAAAAAGTAGGCGATAAAGGTAAGGGAGTATCACGTAGTTTTCACTATGATTAACTTCTCTCCCACGTGGACTTGTTCCACCTTGAAACTCCACATCCAAAAGATCCAAATATGGATTTTGGAATGATCTTCATGAATGAAACCATGCATTTTAATTTTCCAGGAATACCCTCCAATCTTGTCAGAGTTCATTTGGTGCTTAAGGATGCAAACTAGAGATATCATGTGTTTATTAACCTTCAAAGAAACAAATCCTGTTTTGATCCGAGCTCCAAAGAAGAGAGAATTCCAGATAAATATTTGAATAATTGAAACTTGAGAATTCTGGGGATGGCTTTAGAACGTAAAGACTTTGCAAAATGGGAGGAATCCTTTTCCTTTAGTTCCCTTCCCAAGATCTTGTGGAAGCACCCTTATCCGTAGACCGATGTGCGCTTTGACATGCACCTGCCACCAAAGGTTGGGTAAATAACTTTCCCCACCTTCTTGGGGAAGATTTTGATATTCTCCCAAATCCAATACCATGTCCTGCTGAAGAAGGAGATAGATTTCCCTCTTCCGGCAGGACACCCTCTGGAGGAGAGATCCCTGTAAGTGATCCTGCCTTGCTCCTCGACAAACCTCGGTGCGAGAAGGGGTCGATAGGGGGATGTTTTATGAGGCCACATGGGTGATGAATGTAAAAAGGATGAAAGTCGATACCTTGAATTCCCGGAAAAAAAAGAAGACACTCAGAAGAAGAGGGGAACCATTACCAATGTGGGCCTCAGGCTCCCATCGCATCACAAATGGAATGATCTCCTGACAGCATACCATGGTATTATTAAACTCCGAGTTTGCATGACCCTTCAAGGTGGGAGTAGGATCAGGGGAAAGGTTAGAATCTACATGAGTATGAGCCTCCCCCACCATGACGGAAAGGTCAAGGAGCACAGGCCCCAGATCTAAGGGTGTTACCCCTCTGCCTGCCCATCCCACTATGCTGGAACAACTGCAGTGAATGCCCCTGAAGAAGGCAATGAGAGTAGAATATTGGAAACACGGGGTAGAAGATGTCTTGGTCCAAGAGAAAGGAATCCTACAACATGATAGAAAGTTTCTCCAGAATAGGAATATAGAGGTCCATTTCCATGAAAATGATGGCCACCAAAGTATTCACACAGTTCCTGGTTTGGACATCTGATTATCGAATCATTCCTATGGAGTACCCTATCATCCCGAGGAGGCATTGATTCAGGAACTATAATGGAAGAAAATGAATTTTTATCCACACCGCCACAACCAAACTTTCTTCCCCCTGTGGATGTCGAAGGACCATTTAGATAAGCTAAGGCTTTAGTGACCAACAACTCGGTGAGCCAGACACCATGCCTAGATGTAATCTTCTACAGAAGCTAAGTCAAGCTAGAAGGAAAGCCTATGGATTGTGGAAATATGAGATAGGATATAGAGGCCCCATGAATTCACAAAGAGATTGAAGATTACTATCGACAGCTTAGAGGATCTGAAACGTGCCACCGGAGTCCATTTCAAGCACCCCGAAACATTCACATAGAACTATGTAGGAACATCCGGGTAGATCTGGTTACACACGGGGGGAAATTGTGCCCTGTCCATAGGGATGACTAAAAAGCCAGGAGGATGAGATTTAGGTGTGTTGCAGAGAGTGTCCCTGAAGGAAAGTGACATGGCCAAAGATAGAATCAGGCTAGAAGGTGAAGGAGGGCCAGCCTGGGGAGGGGGGAGGCGGGCTCATCTTGGGAAGGGCCACCATGTACCGATATCCCACACCAAAGATCGAGGGGACCACTAGAAGGGGAAGGGAGCAAGAACTAGGTTCAATGGAATTTGGACATGAGAGAAACGATGGAGAACAGACGGCAGAACTAGAAACATTTGAAAAAATTTGAATGCCTTGGGACACGTGTCGCGCGTACTTCCAAGAGATAAAGGAAGAGTCCATCTCTCCATTAAATTAACCATAACATGAGGCCATGATTATGTGGTCATGATGTCTGGAATTATTCATTCCCTTATTATGAAATTAGTTATTACATGTAATTATTCAACAAGTATAATATCCATGTGCATGATTATATGGAAATGTTTGATTTATTTTTTCTATATTATGTTGATGTTTATGTTTAAAAGGTTCTTATTTTTAATACACTTGTTTCCTTAAATGTATATATCTTTTGCTGAATTATTTACCCTTACTAAAAATCTGATCTCTCCCCTTTATTATGTTTTGTTTTCCCAAGAAGCTAATAAGATTATTGTCATTGAAATACAAGGTTAATCTAGGGGAATACTGGTGTTCTCAAAAGATTATTTAGGTTGTGTTTTTTGTTTGAATGTGTAATGTAATGTTCATCTATGTAATATAATCTCCAAGACTGCTAAACTGATCAGTCCTTCATGACTTGATTCCATGAAATCATGCCAATGTATTAAAATAAAGAACCAACTCTGGGCTTCTGTTGTCAGGGAAAAATAGTTGGCATCTGGGGATGTTTAGAAACAACCTATGAAATAGATTTAGATAAACATTGATTAAGAAAAATTAACCTAAGATTAAATTTTTTGATTAGTATACAATATCGTCCAATATTTTTGGTAATGTATATATTATGTGGGTCTTCCAAGTAATACATCTCTATCTAGATACTAAAACTGGAAGTGGTTCTGGCACAAATATACCTATGAGTGAAATCTATGATAGTGAGTTTCAAGATTAACCCAGGGTATCTTCGTACATGACAATAGGACTGCATACCTAGTTTGACACTCTCGAGGTATATTCTTAGGATAATTCATATTTTTATTACAAACAATTATGAAGGATTTATGAGTTAATATGTCAACAATGATGCCATTATTATGATTATGATACTATATGTGGGAAAATATTCAATTAATGTTGAGAATTATTATAGTTTTTTATTATAAATTATATTATGATCTAACATATTGTATTTTTCCTTTTAGAAATGGAACTCAGTATAAGGAATTAGAACTCCATCTATACGCATGATCTGGAGAGTAAGAATGATCATATCTTTTATAGTCTTAAGCTAACATTTAGAAGGGAAATAATCTCACATGTATTCTCATCGTATGAATAAATGTTATAATCTGTTAATACGATATGCAATGACTTCCATGAGTCGTATGGATTTGAATGGCAGAACGAGAAGAAGAGGATGGCAGAGAAAATGTGGATAAATAGAAGAAGGGAAAGAAGGATTTTTCCCACATGTGATAACTGTGGAAGTAATCACCATAGTAAATGTTTGATAAAAATGGGGGTTTGTTATAAGTTTGGATAAAAAGGACACCATGTTCATGATTTAAAGGGTAAGAAAAAGGTTTCCAATATACAATGAATCATCTTCAATGAGTTTGGACACTATTTAAATCAATTTACCAATCATCAGAGTATACCCCCATCGATTCTATTGGATAGTATTCAAGTTATAATACTACCACATTTGAGGAGGAATGATTAGTGTTATTTTGTGGTTATTAAAGAATTGTGTTATTTTATTATTGTATTAATGATATACATGTTACAATAAATATAGAGCCTGTAAAGATTGTACTGTAATACTATTTCATCAAGGGTTTGATATTATGTTGTACCAAGAAAAGTGAATAAATATCTGGTCAAACCCTTTAGAAAATATATGTTTGAGGGAATGATAATCCTTAATATGGTCCTGATAATAAGGTATTGATTTTGTAATAAGAGATAATATATGTAACATCCCGTGTTGTAGTAAAAAAACTATTAAATATATTATTAGTTTTTTTTAATTGAACAATAATTCAGGGTTATTAATAATAATTGAAAATGAATATTAATTTATTAAATATTGTTTCAACGACTAATTTTATCGAATAATGATATTTACAAATTAATCACATTAAAAATTACCTTTTTATTTAATCAATAAAACTTGATTTTTCACTGATGATTTAAAAAATTAATATGATTACTTAAAAAATAGATTATTTAAAAAATTATCAACTAATATGAATTAAGTTATTATTTTATAAAATTAGGAATAAATAATTTTTTTATCACCAAATTAATTACCTTATTTTTGAAATTAGATGAAAATTGTTATTTTCAAATTTATAGAAATTATAAACACACACACACATATATATATGTGTGTGTGTGTGTGTGTGAGAAAATTATTATTTTTGAATTATGTAATTTATTAAATTCATTCATAAACATACAAATAAATTATAAATGAAATTATTATGATTATTATATATTATAAACTTTTAATTAAGTTTTTAAAATATTATAAGAATGAAATATGAAAATAATTTTATTAATTAAATTATATATTAATAATAATAACACATTAATTTTTTTTCATGAAATAAATAAATAAATAAAAATTTAAAACAAAATCAAAAATGAAATAAGAAGAAGTGTTAAAGGAGAAATCGGTATATGGGGAACATGGGATTTCGATTAGTGCTTGTGGAATCTGAAGCTATGGATGTCACTGAGTTAGGGAGAAACAACAGAGAGGGGATTGTTAGTCGAGGGCTTTATCACTGATGTTTCATCTTCATGTTTCAATCAAGGTAGATGAATCATACTGAGTCGAGGCTGGTTCGTCTTATAATGTGAGGTCAAAGCTGGGACCAAGAATGGTCAAACACAGCATTGGAGGAGCTCAATGCTGGGAACGAACCTAGATCCGGATCTTAGATTGATTTCTTAAGAATGGATTTCATGTCACAGGTTAGGTTCGATCATTAGTTTATCATGTTATTGTTGTCAAAATCATAAGGATATGTCATGGATCTTTTATGTTGGTGTTATTTCATTTTTTGTTGTCCAAATCTATTTTCTAGTATTTTTTGTGTAATAATTTCCATACTTTTCAATAATCATCCACTTGATTTTTCCATCAATGTTTGATGTCCTTGTTAGTGTTTAATTTATTCATTTTCACGTCATTATATTTCTTGATTTTGATCTTTCTTTAATCAGTTTAAATACATATATCATTATTATAAACGGTTCTGTTTTGGATGTTTTGGTATGCAGATGAGAATCAATTGTGTAATAGATATGTCTGCTATAAACATCTAAATAAAATTAATTTCTTTTCTATTTCAATATTGGGATGGAATTTGTTAATTAAATCATCTGTTTGAAGATTTTTTTGGACTGAATTTGTCCAACTACATGTTTTTAACAATTAATATAATATTTTAAATATATAGTAACATTATGTATAAAAAAGTATCTCAGTAGGGATGAATAGGCCACATGATTTTCATTTTGTTGTTGTTGCTATGTGTGAAAAGAAGGATGGCGAGGCAAAACACTTTATGTTTCCACTTCTAATTTCCAATTCTAATGTAGGGTTTGAAGTTTTTCACAACCTTCTTGGGTATGTGCACTGCTTGGGTCAATATTGTTCTACTGAAATATTAGAGGTATGTAAATATATTTGTTTTTGAAATATTTAGTTTTATTAATGAATAATATGTTCAATGATTATTTTGATGGGGTTTTTGTTCTTCAAAATCTATTTAATTTCTTGTAATAGAAATTTGATTATTTCATTCAAATTATATTATCTTGTTTTGCGTAAAACATTTCAATTATGTAAATTATGATTAATCTTCTCATGTTAAGGGTTATTTTTTTTAACAAATTATATTTTTTAAAAAAGATTCCCATATATATTCATTTATCAAATTAAAATAAGTTTTGTGGTTCTAAAATTTTTGAAATTTTTTATTAAACTACTAATCTTAATTTATTAGGTAGTCTATTTGATTATGTTAAAATTTTTATTTTGATAATTCATTTTATTTCAGTAGAATCATCTAGTATAATTACATATATTATTTACGTTGAATTCATTTATCTATGTTTTATTTAAACATGAATTTATTTTTGTTATTATGTAATATATATTTCTCTATACTTGTATATATTTTAAGAATATAACCATTCTTGATAAATTATGATCAACCAAATAATTATTAGGAAATTATAAATTAAGAAAGCCATCGTGTCATATGCATGTCAAGTGAAAATCATGAATATAGCCACAAATCGATGATTTATCATATCACTTCTTACATGCACATGAATATATAGGTTGATAAATATTCTCATGAGTGTAGAATAAACATTTCAAAAAAGGTATTTTTATTATTATGAATGAAATTTTAAGTACGATAATTAATCTTCTATGTGTTATAAAAAATATCGACATTCCTTTATTTCATAATTCATTTATGTTTTTCAATTTAATATTATGAATTACTATATGAGATTATTATAAAAATGGATTTTTTCATGCTATGAAATGTCTTATAACTTTAGGTTCAAGTTATAAAAAATTGTTATGATAAATTATCTATAATAATAATAAATGTATTATGGTGTAAATAAATTTTAATATATTTCATGCAAAGTCATATGACATGAGTCTTAGTTGTAACCAAGATCTTACGAATATACATATATATATATACACATATATATAAATGCATCTGTATCTTAATGTACTGACATATTTTCAACAATAAAAAAACTCCAGTGAAAATATATATAATTTAATGAAGTCTAAAATGTTTTTCAAAAATACGGCAACATAAACATTGTAAATATTGAAGGTTAGTGGGGAGTGAACCCATCCTTCACTAATTGGGTACGCCTAGACAACCTTTAATGATTAAGTATCCCAAACATTTTTTTTCAGAGCATTTCTTAGTACTTACTGAAGAAGCACTAGATTATTTTAATGTACTCTCAAGAATACATACTTTCAAATGTGTAACTACTTTCACAGTATTTATATAATATTTAAAAGAATAACTATCTTCCAAAGAGCTCATTTAGATGTTTTCAAACTAATAAGTATTAATTGAAGGTGTTTTTAAAGCTCTTTACCATAAATAGAATTCAAAGATATTTCCAAAACATTACATTTCAAAACATATAGTTTTTTCAAAAAAGGGTTTTTGATAAACCCTTATTGGGAAATTGAATTCTCACCCCATTTGTTTTGAAAATTTTTTCCCAGGAATCGTTGAATTTTTAAATCAAACTTCGATGCTTTTGGTGTTAGCACTGGCAGAAGCATAGTATAAAATTGTTTTATTTTGGCCCAACACTGATAAATGTAAGGTTTTGTATAATCCTACAAAACCTAGACTAAAAAAAGGACCTCTTTGTCTTAAAAGTGTTTTGTAATTATTTATTCATTTTTATAAAAAAAATATACAGCATTATCAAGCACTGAGTCTAGAATATCGGGCTTGGGGAATTAAAATTGTTATTAGAGGAATGTTCTGGACAACATTGGATAATATACGTTGTCTTTTGAGAAAAATAAGTCAACATGTTATAAATTTTGTTAGGTAATTAAGTCCCCTTATAAATTCTTTAATTCTAACGATGAAATTTTTGAAATTTCAAATTTTTGGCAAAAGAATTGTGGGGGCATAATTCATTTAAGGGGGGAGAATGTAACATCACGAGTTGTAGTGAAACATTATTTAATATATTTTTAATTTTTATTTTAATTAAACAATAATTATATGTTACTAATAAAAATTTCAATTGAATATTAATTTATTAAATATGTTTTCACTAGCTAATTTTATCAAATATTGATATATACAAATTAGACATAATTAAAATTACCTTTTTATATAATCAATAAAACTTGAGTTTTCATTGATGATTTAAAAAATTAATAGAATTACTTAAAAACAATATTATTTATATAATTATCAACTAATATAAATTAAGTTATTATTTTATAATATTAGGAATAAATAATTTTTAAATCCTAAAATAAAATTATTTTAACTGAATATAGATTTTACATGAAAATTATTATTTTCATATTTATAGAAACTATATATATATATATATATCTGTGTGTGAACATTATTATTATCTGAATTATGAAATTTATCAAATTATTTTATAAACATATAGATAAATTATAAATGAAATTATTATGATTATAATTTATTATCAACATTTAATTAAAAAAAGAAATTTAAATTTTATAAGAATGAAATATGAAACTAATTTTATTAATTAAATTATATTATAATAATAATTATAACCCATTAATTTTGTTCATGAGAAAAATAAAAAAATGTGAATCGAAATAAAAAATGATATAACTTGAATTATTAAAGGAGAAAATAGTTTAAGGGGAATAAGAGTTTCCTTTAGGGCTTGTGGAAGTCGAATATGTGGATATTTCATAGCTCGAGAGAGATGTTGATAGGTTATCGTGAGTCGAGGGCTTCTTTACTGAAGTTTCATCTTCCTATTTCAATCATAGTAGATGAATCAGACCTAGTTTAGGATGTATCATCTTTTGATGTGAGGTCGAGGCTGAGACCAAGCAATGTTAAACACAATGTTGGAGGAGCTCAATGCCAAGAAATAACCTAGATCTGGATCTGGGATCGAGTTCTTAATAAGAGATTTCGAGTCACGGTTTTGGTTCAATATTTTCTATCTTATTTTTATTGTCCAAATCATAGGGATAGATCATAGATCCTTCATGAAGGCATTATTTCCTTTTTTTGTTATCTGAATCTATTTTCTAGTTTTGTATTTAGTTCAATAATTTCTATACATGTCAATAAATTTCCACTTTCTTCTTTCATCAATGTTTGTTGTCCCTGTCAGTGTTTAATTTATTCATTTTGGAATCTCTATTTGTCTCAATTTTGATCTTTATTAATTGGTTGATATGCATATATCATTCATGTCAACAATTCTATTTTATAATTTATGGTACGCAGCTGTTGATCAATTGTGTAATAGAGAAGTGAGTTGTAATCATCTAAATTTAATTCATTTCTTTTCATTTTCATGATTGGGATGAAATTTTTTAATTGAATCACCTATTTGAATATTTGTTCTAGATTGAATTTGTCAAACTATATGTTTTTAACAATTAATATAATATTCGGAATTCACACTAACACTCTTTATAAATAAGAATCTAGGATGGGATGAAAAGGTTTCCCTACTTTGCATTTTTTTGTTCCTACGTGTGAAAAGAGAGCTCACGTGGTAGAAACATTTTATTTACACTTCTCATTTCTAATATTACTGTAGTGTTTGATTTTTGTCACATCCTTCTTGGTTATTTTAACCTCTTAGGTCAATATTATGCTATAGAAATATTAGAGGTATGGTAAAATATTTTTTTTCTCAAAAATTTGGTTTTATAAATGAATTAAATGTTGAAAGTTGATTTTGATGGGTGGTTTTTGTTCTTCAAAATATATTTAATTTCTAGTAAAGTAAATTAGATTATTCTTTTCAAATTATATTTTATGGGTTTTCCTAAAACAATTCAGTTACTTAGATTTTTCTTAATCTGCTCGTGTTAAGGGTTAGTTTTCTCTCACAAATTATTTTTGTTTTACAAAGATTCACACACACAAATACAAATATATATATATATATATTTGTGTGTGTGTGTGCATTTATCAAATTCAAAAATGTTTAGTAGTTATGAAAATTGTGATCAATATTTAGTAAACAACTCTTCAAAATTTATTAGATTGTCAATTTGATTTTGTTAAAATTATGATTTTAATAATTCATCTTATTTCTGAACAATCATCTTGTATAAATACATGTATGTTTTAATTTGAATTAATTTATCAATCTTTTATTTATAAATGAATTTATTTTGGTTATTATGTGATATATATTTATATATACTTGTATAAATTTTTAGTATATAAATATTTTTAATAAATTATGATCAACTAAATATTTATTAGGAAATTATAAATTATGAATCTCATTTTGTCATATGCATGTCATGTGAAAACCATAAATATGGCCACATGTCGATGATTTATAATATCACTTATTACATGCAAATTAATATATAGCTAGATAAAAAAACATATGAGTAATGGATAAACATTAAAAAATTTGGATTTTTACGATTAAGAATGAAATTATAAGTATGATAATTAATCATCCATTTGTTATGAATAATATCAACATTCCTTGTTTTCTTATAACCTCTATGTTTTTCAATTTAAAATTATGGTTTACTATCTAAGATTATTATAAACATGGATTTGTTTATGTTAAGACATATATTAGAACGTTATGTTCAAAATATTAAAATTTGTTATGATAAATTATCTATAAGAATAATAAATGTATCTCGTGAATGAAAATTTTGAATATATTACATAAAAAGTCTTATGACACGAGTCTTGGTTGTAACCACAATCACATGAATGTTTATATATATATATATATGATTTATATAAATGTAATTCTATCTTAATGAATTGACATGTTTTTAACAATAAAATAACACAAGTTAAAATATATATAAGTAAAGTAAGTCTAAAATGTTTTTAGAAAATCCAGCAACTTAAATGTTGTAAATATGAAAGGTTAATGGGGAGTGAACCCATCATTCTCTATGTGGGTAGGCACAGATAGCCTTAAATTTTTTAGTATCCCAAATGTTTTGTTTTTAGAGGAATGCATAGTATGTACTAAAGAAGAACATGATAATTTTAAAGTTCTCTCAAGGATATGTACTTCGAAAAGTGTATCTTATTTCACAGGAATTATAGCATATTAAAAAGCATAAATATATCCAAAAGATCTTATTTATATGTTTTAAAGAATTAAGTATATAGTGGTGTTCTTTTAAAATCACATTACCAAAACTGGATTTCAAATATATTTCAAAAAACATTAATTTCAAAAAAGTAAAAGTATTTTCCAAAAGGGATATCACTAACCCCTTTCTAGAAATATGAATGCTCACATTTTTTTTAAAAAAAAATCACTGGAATCATAGATGTTCTAAATCGAACTTCGACGATTTTGTCATTAGCACACGAAAAAGTGTAGAAGACAATTGTTTTATTTTTGTCCAACTCTGATAGAAGTAAGGTTTGGTCTATTCCTCTAGAACCTAGACTGGTAAAAGTTCCTTTTTGTGTTAAAAGATTGGTGTAATTGTTTATTCATTTTTATAAAAAACTTATACATTATTTTCAAGAACTGAGTCTGGAAGAGCGGGATTGGGCATTACAATTGATTTGGAGAAAGTATATTGGATATTATTGAATAGCTTGGAACTAATTATTGTTTTTTTATTCCATCATTTTTTCAGATTCCAACATTTTTGGATTTATGGAGTATATCCAGTATTCTATGTTTTACAGAAGGAATAAGGAAGTACATACCAATTCAAATAAGGTTATATGGAAATTTAGGTGGTTACTATGTTTTAATAGAATACATGATGAAGGCAATCACATGTTGTTATGCTATAAAAAAGATCTTCATTATGTTATGTCCACCTTCCATATAAATTTTTTGACTATGAGATTGGATACAAGTATTTTGGATATGTCAAAAGGTTGGAATTGTGTAAGTTGAATACTTGATATTTTGTTTGAGGTTAAAGTATGATTTATTGAATACTTTGACCTAACATTTAGGATTTCAGTAAATCTTTAGAGGATTAAGGGTAGATTTCTGGACCTTTTGATTTAGCAAGTGTACTTTATAAGTAAAACAAACTATTTTTGAACATTCATTTCCAAGTGTAAGGGATGAAGTGAAAATAGATCGAAACACAACCAAATAACGAGAATATGATTATAAAAGGAAATGAAATTAAGTGTGATATCTTGAGTTCTTATATTGATTGTAAATTAATCCCTCCTCTTCAGAAAATAATATAATAATGTGTCTAAATAATGTGTTATCCTAACACCATATGTTTTTTAACTAATGATACTTTAAGTCCTCCTAGATTGATGGTTTTGAGGCCCTCAATTTTACATTTATTATTCACATGTTTGTGATTGATGACCTTAATCACTCCCAATAAATATTTACATTTCTCCTCCTATTATATTTCTCTAATGGCCTATAATATTCCCCTAATTTAAATTCTAATATTATGGTGTCTTTTTCATGTCCATTCCCCTCTTATTAAGCTTATATTTTATTAACCCTATTTCCGATATAGGTTATCCACAAAGGTATTTTCTATTTTCAAACATTTATTTTATAAGAACAATTTCAAATTGGGAGGATGCAATTTATTGAAGTATGGGAGAATCTAACACTTCAAGATTTCATAGTATGTTATCTTCTTAAAGTAATTCAATAACTTGTGCTATATGCAACACTGAATTAAAAGCGCATCATGACCTATCAAACTACCCAATTAAAAGGCGGTTATGAATATTATTAAACATATTTTGAATTTTATATATATCCTATAGAATTTTAATATTCAAATTATTTGTTTCTTAGAAAAACTATGAAGATAAATTTAAATTTTTAGACAAAAGAAGTATTTTAAAAAAAATGTAGTTTTTAGCCTTTTAATGGAGAAACCTTTTTCATAAAATATTTGAGACATTGATATATTCAATTTAATGAAATTAAAATCTTATTTAGAAGCGATACATTAAAATTTAGTCTGGATAATGTTTTGGTGCTTTTCTAATAACATTAATATTTTGATGAATAGTGAAAAATACTAAATTTTAATTGAAAACAACTTTTTAATCGAAATAATTTAAATTGATAAAATTTGATTTTTAGTGGTTTTAAATTATAATAGTATTATATTTTTATCATTTAATATAATTTAATCCATATTAAGTAATTTCAAATTTTGAATTGGACATAATCACATGTCAATCTTTTGATAGTTTTTACATCTTAAAAATCTGCTTTCTTATTTTGACAATGGAAATTTATTTTAAATTAATTAATGCATATTCTATGTTTTAAATTTAGTAATATAGAAATAATTTTTTAAATTTTTATATAAAAATTATCTTTTGATTAATTTTTAAAATTTTTCTAAAAACATTAAATTTTGTATGAATAGTAAAAAACACTGTGTTGTAGATAAAACCCGAATTTTTCATTTAAATAATAATTTTTAGTTAAAATTTTATCTTAAATTCAAAATAGATACATAATAAATATATTAGTCCAATTTAATTCATTTTGGTCATTTTATAATATCCTTAGGCATATACAATTTTATTGAACTTTTTAGGGTCTTTTACCCGTCTTCTAGAAAGATTTGTGAATCATTGTAAAACATAATTTTACAGATTCTAAGAATTTAATTTCATAAATTTGGGAGACACTATTTAAATATGTAATCAAAATGTGTTTCAATAGGATGGAATTTTTTTGGTGAATAGTAACTACTGAATTTTATTTAAAACATTTAAATGTAAATAGGGTAATTAAATATAAAAATAATATAACAAATGCCCTAAAACATGTCCTAATTCTTTTGTATAAGTGTTTTTCATCAAAAATAAACCTTAGTACTAAAATAAGATCATTTTTTATCCTGTTGGATTAGATGAGGACATTTATTATATTTTATTTAAAGAATTGTCTAAAGTGTTAAATTCCAATATTATTAACTAAACCATTTTTAATATAGAGGTTTATATATGAATAATTTGACTATAAATATTCATTAGAAAGATAAAAAGATTAATTAAATCATGGTAGTTTATTTATAATTTAAGAGATTAAATAATTAAATTTATTTATGACACAATGACAATGTAGTAATTATATTATTAATAAAAGATTAAAATAATTGATATTATAAATATAAAAAAATGCAAATTGATATTTATGATACCATACACGAATTTTCTAGGTGAATATGACATTTTGGGGTTGATTTAATTTATTTTTTTATGTAATCAACTTTTATTAACTTTCACTAAAACCAAATACTATGCAGTGCCAAAATAGACATAAATGAGTTTTTAAAACAAATACTATTTTATTAAATTATATAACAGTCCTAAAAATATATGGTTCCTCCAACGAACTTATATATTGATAGATGAGTCATTAATGAACCAATTTACATTTTCATGTCATTTTATAGTATTTTTATTAACCATATAGTGTTAGGATACAAGAAGACCTGGTAAGAGTTAAACTATTTAACTAAGGGTTAAATCTAAAATATAAGGTTAATATGATGACCTAAAATTGTCTAAAACCTATTGGTTGAGAGTACTTTGACCCATACCCACCTTATCTAAAAAATAAATCCATTTGGATCCATTATAAATAGAATAATATTTTATAATTAAATAATATTTCAAGGTTTTTCTAAAGTGTCCATCACGTTTCTTATAAAAGGGTACACCCCCTGCTCTTAAATGAAACCCTCAAAAGCCATTTGGCTCAGCCAAACCTGTATCAAACCTTCTTCCAACTACCCTCAAGAATTAATAGAGGCCTTACATTGATCACAAAGCCAACTTATGGAGCCCTTTTGTTCAAATCAATAAGAAACACTCGAATAGGAGGTTATTATTTCATCACCACATTCAATGTTCTTGTCTTCTTCCACTTCCTGTTTCTTTGTTGTTTCCATACCGAAATATTAATTAATGTACCCTCTACATACTATGATGTTATTATAAATATGTTACAACCATATTAATTATTTTATCCATCAAATAAATGAAAAATTCACCTAACGTTCATATGCACAGCTTACCGTCTCCTCATCTTTTTGTAGTTTGTTATTCAACACGTCATTATTTGGATGGGTATAAGAATGAGTATAATTGATGTAAATAATAAATATAACATTTTAGTTATTCATTATATATTATATACCATCCAATTACATACTATTTCACCATCAATATAATGTTATTGTCACTCATACATATGCACGACTTACCATCTCCACGATGCGATGAGATTCATTTCCACGTTCACTATTCAATGATATTATAAAAATATATATTATTAATAAGTATGTAGTATATAACATAATAATTCTGCTGGAAATATATATATATATATATATATATATCATTCACTTACTTACGTTTAATACGATATGAAAATAGAGATGACATTTATGTGTACCTACGGCCTAACGTCTCCAAAAACAATGTTTTCCATTTCATATATCTATCTATTATATATAGTAATATTATGATTATATATGATACATAAATAATGATTTATAAATTGGAAGCTATAAAATCATGATATAAGTGATATTATGAAGAATAACAAGTTAAAACACATATGATATACAAAGGGATGATTACTTGAAATGTTATTTAACATAGAAATTATTATTAAATTGGACTTATAAAGACAAAAATGAGTCAATTATGGTATCCTAAATTTGAATATGGTTATGGTATAATTTAATTACATAATATGGTCATTATACAGATGTTTAAACATATCCTCAACCAAAAGAAAGAACACGGTAATGGTTATTTCCTTAATGTCATTATTATCCAAAATTGTTTATCTGTAAGTATATACTAGGAAATATTTATCATCTCTATCCATGTTTCATTAAATTCTTAAAAAAGGTGTCTTTTAGGGTTTTATGGAAGGGAATATTTATCTAGATCATCGTTTTAAATGTTTTTATTGATCTTTTTCTAAATCATTTTAATTAATTACCTTGTTTTCAAATTGATATTAAGGATTTATTTACGTGGACATGATTATTTTAAAGTGTTAATTTCTTTCAAAAGATTCAAAGTGGTATGGGAAAATTTTATGAAAATATATTTTTAAATTACCTCCTCTATAAATTGTGTGGCTCATAAATGATTTCATGAAACAAGGTATTTCTCCCAAATATTTTTGTTGATTATTTTCTACTATGTCAACATCCTTTATTGGGTATTAATATATATAGTGGTTGATTTACTATAATAAGATTTTCCATGTTGTATTGAATGAGTTATGATATGATTGACTATGGAGGTATAATTTTTATACCATTCATGGTTTATGGTTAATGTATTGACATTTTGTATGCTAGTTATAGTACGAATGTGTATGTTATATTCAAAACTTTTTCGTATAAGGAATGAATTGGACTTAGTAAGTGACAGGTATGGACCTTTATATCCAATTGATGCATCAGTATGTCTTATGAGACTAATAAGGGTCTTAGATGAAGGCCTTGACAAAATTCTTATTTGTAGTCTTGGGACGAGGCCTTGACTATGTGGTTATGATGTCCAGAATTATGCATTCCCTAATTATGAAATTATTTAGTAGATATTAATGTTTGACTAGTAGAATATCCATGTGCATGATTATATGGTAATATTTGATTTATTTTTTCAATAGTTTGTACACATTTATTTTTAAAAGGCTATTTTTTATTGAACATCCTACCGTAAAAGTTTATAGCTTATACTAAGTTATTTACCCTTACTGAGCATCTGAGATCACCCCTTTCTTATATTGTGTTTTCCTAGGATTACAAGAAGTGTATTATAATTTATATATAGTATTATGAAATAGGAATAATGGCGTTATCAAAGGATTATTTTTTTGTGTTTTATGTTTGAATATGTAATGTAATGTTCTTGTATATAATTTATTTTCCATGACTAATAAACTAAATGGTCCATTGAGACTTGATTCCTTTTAATCATTCCAATGTATTAAATAGTGCACCAGCTCTGGGATTTAGGGTCAGGGTGTTACAAAAATAATTATTTGTAAACATGGTTGGGGTGACGTATAATACCAAACATGATGTCAGGTATATTATAACGTAGTTTGTTGATTTATTCTAGAAATATTTTCTTATCCCCCATTTTTATCATGAGGTGAAAAATCAAGAGAAGTTATTCATTGTGAAATAAAAATAATTAATATTTAATATAGAATCATAACAGTAAAGTTATAGAATTAAATAAGAAATTAAAATATACTATAATATATATATATAACATAACCAAGTAAATTTCATTTTTGTTATATAGTTATATTATTCATTAATAAATAATTATAATTGAAAATTTAAAAGGATTATATAAATCATAATAATATCCCAATTAAAACAAGTATATACAATCCTGTAGTGATGAATTGGTCAATAAAAATTTTTATGGATTTTTTCTTCTCAAGGAACGAATTATGATCAATATGTAATTAAATGATTCTAAAAAGGGAATATATTCCAATGAAATCCTTTTTCAGAATATATAAACACTATGATATGATAATATTAAAATTTTAAAACACTAAAATTCAAAAAAATATTCACGAACATTTTGAATAGTGACTTTATAGATTACCTCAATAAAATTTTAAATGTTTTTTAGAGCTTTTATGTCATATATTTATATAAAAAATTTGAACATGAATTATTTTTTTGGATTTGGTTGAATACATTAAAAAATATAAGTTATTGATAAAATATATACAATGTGACTTCAGTAGAGAGTATGTGGTCCTCTTGTAGAATGTAACTATAATAAAAAATATATTTTTATACCCTTAAATGTAGAATCTGATTAAATAATAAATCAGAATAAGTATTCATATAGATATTAAATATTTTCTCTTACTACCTTGTTCGAATACACGTTTTTTTTAAAAAATATCATTATTGTATAACCCACTTACCACATTAATTTGAAGGTAGTAAATTTTATTAATGTAGAAAATGTGAATAAAGCCTTATAGGTGGGAGAATATTTTGTGTTCCAACATTGTCAATGATAAATAATGAGCTACTAGAGGATCCATATAGCTCATTTTTTTATTCTCCTATGAAAAAAATACATAGGGATTGTTAAAATAAATTTTGGTGGGAGTATATCATTGAGAATATTTTTGAATATATAATAAGATGTTAGTTTTCAAATATTAAAATGAAGAACAAAAGGCCACATGTATGGTGTATAAATTCCTTATAACAATATAGAAATAAGAAATAATTATCCTAAATTTGTTATAATTTTCTATATGAGTTTTTATTAAAACATGATAAATGTTAATATATATAATGTTAATTTCTGCATTAGTTAATGAAAATAATGATAATTTAAAAAAATTAGTGTTTTTATAGAAGGAATTATAATTTTAATATATTTTATAAATAGGTAGAATAAATTGATGATAATAAAAAAATAATGAATCACATGTCATATTCCCTAATCGTCATTCACTATATATACAAAACACACAATTGGGCATAGGGAGGCTATTTTCAAGTAGAATATTTGAAACTAGAAGACATGTGGGTGGATACAGACACATCTTTAACCTCTCCTTCTACTTCAACGAATATTGGATGATGTATATGTGGTGGAGAACATGCAGTACACCTCCTTCTATTCCAACCACTGATGGTTAAAATTCAATGTTCAACATGCTACCCTGTGAAAAATTATAAAATTATCCCATTAACCTACTAAATTTCATGTAATTATATATATACATATATAGCAATAAATTACAATAAATTAAATATTTTGGATGAACAGTCATTAATAAAATTTAAAAATTAAGTGAGTACTCATTTTTTACTTGATTGGTCCAAGTTCCTTTCTGTTTAATTTTTATTTCTAGTTTCATTTTATTTTTATTACTTAGCCAACAATAATTCAATCATTTTTCTACATCATAGAATCATTGACCCTATTATAATGTTCTTTATTAAACCCATGGCCTTTCATAATTTCCATTGATTGTTTTGATAATAAAAATATTTAACAAAGATAAATTTCATCAACCCTTTTCTTGTTTTCAATTAATTATTACTTATTTTTCATCATTCCATTTCTATAAAACTTCTATTCTAAATGATATTGTCCCTATAAATTTAGGATGTTTGATGAAAAAAATCAAATTTTAAAACTATGTGATCATTATAACATCATACTATACATTTTTCGGGAATATGAAAAATAATTAAAATTATTGATTATTTTTGGACAACCAATTACATACCCTGAAGTTCAAAAGATAGGCACGCCTAATCCCAAGAAAATTTATTAATGAAAAAGTAAATCAAAAAACATAGAGTCAGAGGGGAGGTCTACAAAGGAGAGTGTAGGTCTCGACATTACAATCAGCCTACACAAATTCATTACAAAACTCTGGTGACACAAAGGACCAACTGGAGCTCACCGCTTCAATAGCATTCTTGGAAAGAGCATCTGTAAATTGATTAGCCTCACAATAAACATGTAATACTTCAAGTGAGAGAGAGTCTGCAAGCCTAAGGCATTCCACCCAAGCTAGTAACATCCTCCATGGATGATTCCTAGACCGGTCCCTATAAATTTGAACTGCAACAGTCGAGTCAGACTCAAGCCATAGATGACGCCAGCCATACTGGATAACATACCTGATAGATTTTATCATGGACCAAATCTTCACTTCAATGGAAAACGCATTGCTAATGTAATGGAACAATCATCCTTTAACAAACCCCCTGAGATTTCAAAAGACACCGCCACATCCAGAGTGACCTGGAGCTCCAGTAGATGCCCCGTCATCATTGACCTTCAACCATCGAGAGATGGGTGGAATCCAGCGAAAAAGTTTTATCATGAGTGGCTTCTTCACAGTACCATTAACACCAAGAGACCTCAAAAAGACAGGGTCAGAAACATCATTCCTCATGGTACCAGTTAAAATGTTTGAAGTAGTCTGAAAGGAAGAATGGATTGCCAGAAAAGCATCATGGAAGGAGGGAGCAACGCTGCTGAAGATAACAGCATTTCTTGCCTTCCAAATAGAAGACCGCAAGCTGGCCAAGGCTATTAAGAGGAGGGACCAGACCTGAAAACTGCAGTCAATTCTGCATATAAATTTCAGATATCCTTCAATAGAAAAAGAGGGAATGTAGCAGTTAAAAATCCCCTACACATAGGACCATAATCTAGAAGAAAACTTATAGGAAACAAACACATGATTAGTAGATTCATCATCATGTAGATAGATCATACAAGAAGAATCCAGAAAAAGTATAGACGGCTACAACATGGCCTGCAAAGGAATCCTTTTTTCCATATTTTCCAGATGAGTAAACCTAAATCCGGGGGAATGAAAGGCTTGGAAAAATCTGTGACCCAATATGGAGGGTCCAGGGAAGAACCACATAGTAACCTGTAGCTTTATCTTGTGTTAAACATGCCATTAGGATTCAGAATCCATACCAAAGGGTCATAATCAGAGTAATAGTTTTGAGTAATTTCTTTTCCAACATGATTCGGAATCATATTAATGATTGTTGAGTTACCATATAAGTCAGCAATGGAAGTCTCTCTTAAGAGAAGAGGGATGGAGGCATCATCATAAAGAGACCGAGACAACTAAGGGGTGGTCCAAAGATTAAGAGAGGATTTCTTGCAAACTATCCATTTCGAGTGAGCCATAAGGTTAGCATAGGCTTGTTTAATGGCATACCAAACAGATGAACAAATATTGTTAGAGTACCCATTGTGAAGCATTGCAATGAACCTGGTTTGGAGGAATTCCATGGAATTATCTGGTTTCGAAATTAAGTTCCATGTAAACTTGCTGATCAAGGTATCATTGAATAATCTGATATCTTTGACACCCAATCCACCCATATGATAAGGTTTGATGCAGTCTTTCCCATCGATTTTTTCATTATTTCAATTGGGTATCTCATTTTTTTAATTTAAATTTTAGAGGTACTAAATATAATATCACTCAATGATGGGGTGTTTTAGTAGGTTAAGTGGTTCTTTCTTATGATCTAGAGATGTAATGGTTTCATTGGGATGGATATCCCAAAAATTAATGTTGAATAAACGTATAAAAATGTATTTCAAGTCATTATATAAGAAAATACAAATAAATAGTTCCTTTCTCAAACATAATTGAAAATTTAGGTATTTATATATTTTTTTCCCATGATAGAGTCTATTTACAAGCACCAATTATTCTTATCTGGTCAATTATAATAACTAGGTTCATTGTTAAAATAAATTTCTAAATTTTTAAATAATCAATGTAAACCAAAATCAAAGGGACATTTTACTATTTTTGTAAAAGTGTATAAAATTTTATTCACAACATCATAAGAAAATATCATTAGAAAACCATTTTCCACTCCCAAAAATTATTTTTCTTTGATATTTTATTATCAATAATGGATTAAATATGATATAGAATTTGAAATTCATTTTCCCATTTCAAATAATAAAGCATGACATTATGTAAAACTAAATTTTTATGGAATCAATTATTTCTCTAAAAATTCTCCAAGGTTTCAAAATTTAAGTAGAAATATATCTTGTCTTTTTAGTGATAAGGTATATAATATTTTAATCTTGAATTCATTGTCTATATTTTACTATTTGTGAAAGGATATGCAAAATTTAGATATAATGATTTTTAGGATACTGTGTCATCAAAGTAAAAACCATTTATTATGTTTCCACTGACCGTAAAATATAAATAAATCATTCTATACATTTTTAGGGTGGTGGATTACATGAAATTAAAGGAAATAATCCATATATATAAAATTTATCAAATTTGGTAAAGTATTAACTATTTGATATTAAAACCAAATTGACAATTTTCTTAATTAACTCACATCTATCAAAGAAAAAAATAATTTTAATTGAATTAAATAAATATGTAAATTAATATATATGTCCCATGTACTGAGGATAAATAAAAACCATGTAAATCATATACACACACATATATATATCACTAAATATATATATATATGTGTATAATGAATAATAACAATGTACACTATATATAATAGTTGTATATATAAGTAAAAGGTGTGTGTTGCTACTTGTAACACCCCATGATTTTAAAAGAAGGCCATCATGTTCAATAAAATATAAGAAACAAAAAATCAATATTGGAAGAGAACATAACACCCTAAGACTTTATAGTATATGTATTTTTAAATAAACTCAGTCTATAATATATCTTACAATACATGAAACACCATGATAGAACGAAACATGATACTTAGTTAAAATGTAATAATTTAAACATTACAATTATAACCTAGGCATTATGTAGAGTGGTATGAATAATACTAAAAAAATTAAGAAAATTTAATGGGTTTTAAATTTTTAATGTAAATAAAATACACATATCATTATTTGAGATAAAACTATAAATATTTTTAATACAAATAATATTTTTTTAAAATTTTGTATTTTGTCTAAAATTTTGTTTATTCTTGCTTGACACATAGAATATAAAAATAATTTGTACCACATTAAGAAAAATATCTGGTAAAATAACCTTAATTTTTAGATCATAATATTAAAATTATGTCAATGTAATTTTTGTTAGTTTTTTTATAAAATTTTCATTTTTATGAATACTGGAAAATACGTGATTCTAATTAAAAAATGCATTATTGTTTGAATTATTTATATTGTAATATTATATTTTAAATATGTTATAATGTAAAATAATTTCAATATATATCTATTAATCTAATTTGGTTTTTTTGGAATCTTTTTCATATTGATTTTTGATAGAAAACATGGTAAAATTTTGAACATTTTCTTTTTGAAAACATTTTTTCTCATTCCCTCTGTGGGATTAATATTAAATTAATTTTTTTCACATAAAAGAATTTAATTTGGAAAAAGTTATTAATATTTTGAGTAAACACAATTTATATTATATAATAATTTATACTTAATTGGGTACGATGAGGAATTCTAAAAAATTAATAGTTATTTACCAGGGTTATTAGGTGTTAACCAAAAAAGATGTCGTAGGAAATGAACTATGAACTTGTCTAAAATTATTTTTATCAAATATTTATGAATTATATTTTATAATTTTATATATTACTCAATTTTATACACTTTTTCTTGTAAAACATATGATTATAAATTTTTAAAAAAATTGCAACTATACCACTAACCAAAATTATAAAAGGCCACCCTCCCCCATTTCTTATTAAAACCTTAAAACCCATTTTGCTTATCCAATACGTATTCAAATCTATAAAACCTTGACCCTAGTTACCCAGAGTCAGTGCATTATTATATAACATTGGCATGAATCATTGAATCGTGTCCTGAAAGACCAATCAGCTTAGTAGCATTGGAAAAACTAGATACATACATAAGTTTTACATTACATAATGAAATGAAAAATAACAACAAAATTGTCTCCGTTGAACACAGTTATATCAATTAGCCTATCCATGAAGGTCAACTATAAAATATTTCATCACATCCTGGGAAAAATAAAACAAAGAAATTGGTGAGCTCAGATGCTCAGTATGGATAAAAATATAGCAGAACCTTTCATAAATAAGAATAAACATTATTGATAATGTATAAGACTAAAACATAGGCCTTTAAAATTTAAAACGTCGTCACAGTATGGAAAATATAAATCAATTAATTCCATTTATTTATTCACAAGGATATTCTATTATTCTAATAATCACATGAAATATCAATAACCCATTTCCTAATGATGAAATGCATAATTCCAACCTTCATAACCACAAATTCATGGCCTCATTCAAAGACTACAAATATTATTTTCTCAAGGCCTTGTGCAAAGACACTAATTTGTATTATGAGACAAACCCATACATCGAGGAGCTATAGCAGGCTCTACCCTTCACTTATTAGTCCAATGCATTCCTCATATGACAATGTTTAAACATAACATAAACATTAGTATTAAAACTAACATATTAATTGTCCATAATTTATCCAGAAATCATGAATGGTATAAAAATTACACATCCACAGTTAAACTTATGCCAAAACATTAAATAAAATATGGAAGACTTGTATCAGAATAAGTCAACTCCATAAAACATAAAAATCAATCCTTGGATGTTGGCATAGATGAAATGAAAACTATTTGAAAGAAACAATACTTTCTATTTTGAATCCATTTAAAAGTCACATTATTATAAAAGAAAACATATATTTTGAAAATACTCTTATAAGCTTGTAAGGGAATCTTCTAATCTGTTATAACATAGGAAAATAGTAGCACCTTCCATATAAGTTAAAAAAACATTCTTCCCATAATTTTGTCGAAAAGGTCGAAAAAAACCTTGAATGGAAAACGACGGAATGATTTAATTATAAAAATATTACAGAAATTCAAAAAATTGTATAAATTACTTAAAACCATAGTCTAGAAAATAGTAAAAATGTTTTGAAATTAATTTTTAGGAAACAAGAATATGGATGATAAATAGGTCTCTATAGATATTCACATATAAACAATCTCGGATAATGGAGAGAATGTAGAATTAATCATTAACTTGTGATTTTCCTTGATAGATGGTATGTTAAACTCTTATATAATAGTTAAATCATTGTTATTAAATTATACAAGAACCAAATACCAAAATATGTTATCATATTTGATTTTTAATATGGATTTGTTTATAATACTTAAGTAGTATCATTTTTTTTGGATGTTGACTGTTTCATTTTACATTATATGTTTTGTTACATAAGTAATGTTTGTTATGGATAGGATATATTTGATTCATATAAATATTCGTATTATGTTATTGAAAATTATTTTTAACCATAAAATGAACATTATTCTTGAATGATTATGATGGGGAATGTATTTCATCGTGTTCGTGGAGACGGTAATCCGTACATGTCACGAACCAGGATGGGTCACCATCAGAACCGATGCGTGACCCAGCCCACAGAAAGGCCTCAATGGTGTTCCTGATCCCCACGGGCTGGAATAAGTGATCGGGTATCATAATAAACTTTGGGAATGATTTTAACCCAAAAAAACATATATAAAGAAATCAAAAAAATCAACCCAACCAAAAGTAAGAGTCGTAGCCAAAAAAATCTTTAGCGCAAAACCATACTTTTGAGTCACATGAAAAAAACCAAATATCAAACAATACCAAAATTATAGTGAACAAAAAATCACCCAAAAACTATCACCTGACGAGAAGACCCCACCCTCAAGCTGCAACCACAACACCACATCAAGAGGCCAGCTAACAACCTGAACCACCACTCCCAAATGCTAGACCCTTAGCTATATCTAACTTAAACAAATATACATACACCCAAGGGTGTAGGTAGGATGTGAGAAATCACCCAGTAGGATGTCACCAAGAAAAGATTCCATGAACAAATAATAAGAGATAATTAAATTTGCAATGTTAAATAAAAGAGATCAAGAAATGCATAACAACGTTAGTGAAAATGGTTTTCATAAAACAACTTTAAAGAAAAGTAGTTTAAAACAAACACATGTTTGGGTAGTAACTCAAGTGACATATCATGTATCATTGGTTTGCAAAAAGTAACCGGTAGCATGAAAGGATGTGAGAGGCCCTATGGAAACTAGAAACATGTGGGACACTAGAATGTCATGTCTCGATGAAACGTGGCATAAAAAGCCACGAACCGTAGATAACATGGCTTAGAAGACCACGAACCTCAAAAAACTTGGAATATAAGTCCATGACCCTCAATCATCATATGTTTAGTTAGTATTGTCATCGTCAATCCTACCAGCGAAACTAGGCCAAGTCATCTCTGGAACACTAGCTAACTAGTCCTAGTCCCCCCACCTAATACCCCAGGCTTCTCTCCTTGTGCTCACCTAATGATCAAAGTTCACATAACATGACACATTAACACTTAGAGCCAAAATAGGTGTTTCTACACAAGAACATGTCACCTGCACACTTAGATCCTATTTTAAAACCACACGCACACCAAAACATTTTAAAACTTAAAATACACTCCTTATACATTAAATTAAACTAGATGCATAACTTAACGAAATCACTTTGATAATTAAGAAAACCACTAAGAATATTTATTAAACAGTTTTCAATCATGTCGCAAAATTTTTTAAAGGGAATAATGTCATTCAAAACCACTTTTTAAAATAAAACATATTCCGACACATGCCAAAACATAAACCACGTCATCCGAACTTCCTTACTCACACATTGCACAGTTTACTGATAATAATAAACAGTCCAAAGTGAGTTTTCACAACAAATATGGACTATAATAACATAAAAATAGTTCTAGAAAATTAGATTCACATTTAAAATGTAATAAAAACTAGTTTTTTGCATGCAAACTAATTATCAATGTGATGAAAAATTAATCCAACACGCAAATCATCACCAGATAACAATTGAGTGTTGAATCACCTACCAACATATTGCATGCTTCGCAAAATTGGTGCACAAAAATCTGCCATAACTAATGTACCTAAAACAAGATAAAATACACCCTAAAACAAGGAATAGCACAAACAATTCAAATTTCAATCAATCACAACCTCAAAACTATTCACAACATCACCACAGCAGAAGAAAAAGAAACTGAACTGTTTTGCACCTATGAAAAGGGTTCGAAGGGCTAGGAAGATGAAATTGGGGGGGGGGGTCCTAAAGTTTTTCCGATTGAGGGAGGAGTGTTTGTTCATATGGGTAAGGTAAATGGAGGGTGCAGTACTAGGAGGTGATTGGTCCGGCTGGGCAGGGGTGTGTGGGAGGCAGTAGGCAGAGAGGGAGAGGGTGCGACCTAGGTGAGTAGGAGGCAGCAGGCAGAGAGGGAGACGACACATCCTGGGTGAGCTAGAGGTAGCAGGTGGAGAGGGAGACGACATGACCTGGCAGAGTGGGAGGCAGTAAGCGGAGAGGGAGACAACGGGAGGCATGTCGAGGTGCAGCAGGCCCGGAGATGCAGGAGAGTGGTCCGATGGGGAGGGTGAACAAGGTAGCACAGCTAGGGTTTTTTCAGGTGAACAGTACCTGTGATGGGGAAAGGGGAAACAAGAAAATAAGGAAGAAAAAATAAATAAATAAAATAATGAAAAGAAAAGAAAATAATATAGAATAAAAGAAAAGGGAATGAGGTATAAATAAAAATAAAAATATTAAGATAAAGGATAAAAGAAATGGAAGAAAAACATAATAAATAAAATAATTAAACTAATATAAAATAAAAATAATATTTAGAATAATCAAAAATAAAAAGGAAAATATTATAGAAATATTAATAAGGAAAATTAAAAATTTTACGATTTTAATGTCACCCTAATTAAAATATTAATTACAATAGTGTTAATAATTATAGTAATAATAAAAATAATAAGCTAAGGAATGTTAAAATTTTAAAATATAACAACAAAATTGAAATATAAATTAAAAAATGTTAATAATAATCACAATAATAATAATAATATTAATAATAATAGTAAAAATAATTATTTTATTTTAATAATGTTAGTTAACCACCCTTGCATTGGGCAGGGCGCACATTAAACTGGTGAATCTACACATGTTTTCTTATGCCTTGTATGTGCATCATGCATTACCAAACCAACACTAACTTATCAGCGTGAAAGCACAAATCTTGTGTTGGGATCACCCCGCTTTTCAACCATAAAAATTAAATAAAGGAAAATAAAATTATGGGATAAAAATTAAAAATTAAAAACATACGTCAAACAAAGTCTTGGTGTGACAATTCTCCCCACCATGAATACTTTCCATCCTCAGAAAGTCAAATCTAATCCTGATCAGAAAATAGAAATGGGTACTCCTACTCAATCCAAGACTTCTTTTCCCAAGTCTCATGCTCTTCATTCCCATGCTACCAATGAATACGAACCAAGGGAATAGACTTTCCATGGAGCACCTTCTCCTGAGAATCCACTATCTACACTGGCTGCTCAAACACTAATAAGTCTAGATCAATCTCCAACTCTTCCCATTTCAAAACAGGTGGCTGGTTGGGATTATACAGTTTTAGTTTGGAGACGTGAAATATGTCGTGAATCGATTTCAACTATGAATGAAAACCTAACCTCTATGCCACCTTGCCAATCCGCTCAGTAATCTTGAGAGGCCCAACATACCTCCGTGTCAACTTTCCCTGCTTTCCCAAATATCGGTGAACCAAGAGAGTGGAAACCCTCAAGAACACTCTTTCTCCCACTAAAAACTTAATATCCCAACGACTTTGATCTCCATAAGATTTGTGGTGACTCTGATCTATCAGAAACCACTGTCTAATCAACATGACCTTCTCAGATGTCTCCAAAACAAGTCTTGGTCCAAAGAGTGAGGTCTCACCTACCTCATCCCACCACAAAGGAGACCGACCGGGCCGACCATAGAGTTCCATGAAAGGTTCCATTCTAATAGAATATGGGTAACTGTTATTATAAGAAAACTCAACTAATCCCAAATGGTTATCCCATTCACCTCTGAAATCCAACACACTTGTGCGAACCATGTCCTCCAGAATCTAGTTTGCCCGCTCTGTCTTGCTATCCGTCTGAAGATGGTATGTCGTGCTCATCTTAATGTGAGTCCCCAAATCCTTCTGGAGGCCTCCCCAAAACCGAGATGTAAAGCGGGGTTCCCTCTCAGAAACAACTGCTGACGGCACACCATTAAGTCTGAACACTTCTTAAACATATAAACGGCCTAGCTCCTCCACCTTCGTTGTATCTCTGATCGGGATAAAGTTAGATGACTTAGTCAAATGATCAATAACAACCCAAATAGAAATCCCCCCTCGAGGTGTACGAGGAAATATAATAATGAAGTCCATGGAGACCTCGTCGCACTTCCAGGTAGGAAGGTGTAATGGTTGAAGTAGGCCAAATGGTCTCTATTGCCTATCTTTCACTTGCTGATAAGTGTAACATCTCGATACAAAGTCAGTTATGTCTTGCCTCATACCTGGTCACCAGAACTGGTGACGAACATTGTAATACATCTTGGTAGCACCAAGATGGATGACCCACTGAGATTTCTGGCTATCCTACATCACCACCTTTCGAAGAGAAAATGGCACCACTACATGGCCCTTGAAGCACAAGATCCTCTCAGGAGACAAAGACCAATCATATGGAGTCTACCCACCATGATGAAACTGCATATATCGCTAACACAGCTCATCACCGGGCTACTCCTACTGAATCAACTCAAGAAGAGCCTGAGTCACCTGAATGCTAGACAAGAAACTACCTCTTCTATGCTTCCTGCTCTCCAAGTGCATCTGGGTGAAGAGACCCATAAAAGTCCACTCGTTTATAGGCTTCCTCAATTCCTGCACTGTAAAGACCCGTAAATTTCAAGGAATTTTTTTTTAAATTTTCTTTGGAATTTTACAAGAGCGCAGTTTCTGACGGCACCTGATTCTGAGGCCCAGTGTGCTCGGAATCATTTTCCAAAGTTTGGCTTGGGTACGTTCAGTGAATGGACGAGTGGATTTTTCTAACTTTTGAACCGGTGCCCGGAATCAAATTCTGAGGGCACCGATTAAATCGTAGCACCGGTATTTGCTTAGAAACGCCTCTTCCGGTGTTTTGTTTTCTCGGGTGTGGTTTTTAATTTTCGGGCTTAAGGTTAAGAAATAAAATAATTTTTCGACAACTTTATTTTATTTCACTTAAGCCACTTGGAAGCCATTTGAAGCCACTTAAATACGGCTTAAACTGAGTTGATCCGGATAGGATGCTATCCAGAAATATCCTACCCCCTTGGTAGGATATTTGCGAGGAGGGACCCGCACGAGCCCCGTAGTTTCTTTCGGCTAAGAAACGCACCCGCGAAAACCCGTCATTATGAATGTCAACTGACGCATTTTCTTAAATTCTTAACAGACCATTTAATTGGGTAGTTTATTTCGTAAATTAAATGAGTTGTTTCTTTCGTTGAATTAATTCAACGAATTGAGGGGTCGTTTCTTACCTGTTTTCGTTTGATGGCATAACAATAAAATAAGACCAACCTATCTTTTTGAGGATTACTCGTTGAGAGAGGATCCTTGAACCTTCATCCTCTTTCGCGAAGAACGTGAAGAATGCGAAGAACGCGAAGAACGCAGAACCCGAAAATCGACGACGCGACGCCGTGATCCGTGACGCCGACGTTCCCTTCCTGCAACGTTCTTCTGCGACGTCTCTTCCTCCGAGACGGATCTTCGATCGGCTGCTTGAGTTCGCCAACTCAACGCCGGATTCCGCAACGACGCGACGCCTTTCCGCGACGACGCGACGATCCCCTCCTTCCGCGATGAGCAATTCCGCGAAGAACGTGCGTTCGACGACGAATTCGAGGTAGGGATTTTATTTCTGGAATTGCCCTTTTTCCTGTGTTATTTCCGTTCAAGAATGAAGAACCCGGACATAAGAACAATTTTATTCCCTTAAAATTGTTGAATTCATGTTTTGATATTATTCCTCCCGTTGTTTATCACTAACGCGGAGGGTGCGGGCCAAATGAACATGGCCCGAAGACCCTCCGCCGTTATTCATTGTTATGCAGATTTGATGGGCGACGATGGAAAGTGCCGCAACGGAAGTTTGATGATCCCGCAGAGAAGAATGAGTCCCGGGAGGAGCAGCGGCACTGACGGGAACAAAATAGGACCACCGGAGCGATCCCGGTGGCCCGCGGAACACGCCGGCGGCGCGGGTCGCCGGCGCGGCGGCGCCGGCAGCCGGGAGCGGCGGTGCCCCAGTGTGCCGCCGAACAGGCCGCCGCAGCTGAAGCCGCTGCGTCGGCGGCACCGGCAGACCAGCGGCTGCGTGGGTCTGGTGCATTCGGACGCGACAAAGCCGCGTCCTTGACTCAGCGCGGCACCACGCGGGGGGCCGCGACACCACCAGGCCGCGGGGGGCAGCGCCTTGGCCGTTCGGCCGCTTGGCCGAACAGAGCTAGGCCGGTCGAAACGGCCGGGCCGCGCCCTGGCCGGACCGGACCGGGTCTGGTCGACCCAGTTCGGCTGACCCCGGGGGGGGGGGGGGGATCTGGCCGGGTTGGCCCAGGCCCAGACCCCCCATCTTCGGACGGTTTTCGTTAAAATGCCCGTAACATGAGCTACGGGCCTCCAAACGACTCTCCGTCAGCGGCAACGCGATCCTTGGATCGAGACGGTCGTTTCAGTATATCGCACTCAAGGTTTCGGAATACTTTGACTTTGGCCGGGTTGGTTCGTACACGAAACCAACCGGGCCCTCGGAACGGAAACGCTCATATCTTGAGCTACGAACGTCTGATTGACGTGCCGTCAGCTTTGGTGGTTTCCTCTAAGTGAGAAGGATCTTTTGGCTCACTCCGCCCGAGGTTTGGATGCAGGTGTAGTACGGTCGAGTTGGTTTTTCCTTAAAAACCAACTGGGCCCCTGGGACGAAAAAGCCAATAACTCTCAGACCGGGCGTCCGATTGACGCGCCGTCTGCGACGTTGAGTTCCTGTTGGCGATACGAAACTTTTGGATACATCAACTTCGGACTTTGTGTCAGTTGATGTATCATCCTCTCAGATCGGGGAGCAGACCCTCCTGAACGAGCTTGCTGTGTGCGGAACCCTAGAGCTGGCTGCGACTGCTTCTTCAACAGCGACGACTGTGCAGGGATCCTCTGTGGACTCCGACGACGACCGTGTAGAGATCCTCAGTGGACTGTGGCAACGACTGTGTAGAGATCCTCAGTGGACTGCGATGACTACTACACTCATCGATCCTGCGTGGATCAGTGCTATAGGTCATGTGTGGGCCCGGTCCTGTGTGGGCCCGATCCTGTGTGGGTCTGATCCTGTGTGGGTCAGCGCTCAGCGGTTCTGTGTGAGCTAGCGCCTACAGGTCCTGTGTGGGCCCGATCATGTGTGGGTCATTGCGGGGGTTAGTTACCTATCGATCCTTCGTGGTTCCGACGACTTATATGGATCAGTGATCATCTTTATCGACATCCGAAGAAGTATACTTGTGTGAGCTAGATCATGTGTTACTCTCCTTTGTGGATTGTGTTGAGCTATCCTATGTGGCTTTACTGTTTACTCTCCTTTGTGGATTGTGTTGAGTTATCCTGTGTGGATTTACTATTTACTCTCCTTTGTGGATTGTGTTGTGCTATCCTATGTGGGTATACGTTTGCTTTCCTGTGTGGACTGGGTTGTGCTTGGGCTCGGAAATTGGAGCCGAACGGGAATTGATGACTTAGGTATATGTATGGGCATATTCCTAATCCGTGTCAGATGTTACTTCGTGATTGTATCTTTCCTTTGTGGATTATCCTTTGTGGATTTCGGGAGACCTTTGGGGGTCTCGGGGTCCCTACTGAGTAGCCTATACTCACCCCTACACGGGCTATGCCCACACATCGTGGTGTTGGTTGCAGACGACGGACAACGCTGATCGTGGTGGAGGCGTGCGGAGCCGGATGGTACCTGGAGCGGTTAGGTGGACCGAGGAGCAGTGGAGGCTATCTGAACCCACCCTTCAGGTGGGACTTCCAGAGGATGGCTTGACGCTGTGGCTTTTCGTTTCAGTTGCTGTTTTTCCTTTTTTAGTTGTACTTTACAGTTGGGCTTGTATTTCCGGCCAATTTTACATTTAGCACAGCTTATACAGTTTTACTTAGTGTTTACTTTTCTGCTTGCTTACTCGGTGGTGCTTGTTTACTTTTCAAAGGCAATGCCTTCCCTTTTTGTTGGGATTTACGCCTTAGCGCTAGTCGCCATCCCCTGGCCTATGGAAGGCGGGCTTGGGGTAGTCACGACACGGGCCCCGAGGACGGGTCGTGACATGCACTGGCACCTTTCTGCTTAAAGCGTCAGCCACCATATTACCCTTCCCCGGGGTATAGAAAATATCAAAATCAAAACCCTGTAGGTGCTCGATCCAGCAGTGCTGCCTCAGATTGTGATCCTTCTAGAAGATAATGGATGTTAGGCTCTTATGGTGAGAATAGGCCACAAATTTCTCTCCAAAGAGGTAGTGACGCCAAGTCTTCAGGGAGTGAATCATTTCTGACATCTCTAAGTCGTGAGATGGGCAATTCTTCTTGTGTGACCAGATCTAGAGAGAACCATAAGCCACCAAATGGTTATCCTGTATGAGTACACACCCTAGTCCCATAACTGATGCATCAAAATACACCACAGAGCCCTTCCCAGACTCTGGTAAGATCAACACAGACACAGTGGTCAACTGCCACTTCAACTCCTCACAAGATTCTTGGCACTATGGGTTATATTCTAACATTAACCCAATCCGAGTGAGTGCAGTAATGGAGGAGGCAAGCCATGAGAAGTCCCGATCAAAATTCCTGTAATAACCTACCAATCCAAGAAAACTCCTAATCTCAAACACATTCCTAGGATGTTCCCATGACATCACCACACTGATCTTCTCTGGGTCCACTGAAACCCCCTATTCTTAGACAACATGCCCAATAAAATTCAATTCCCTGATCTAAAATGTGCACTTCGAGAGTTTGGCATACAGGAGGTGGTCCCTCAAAGTGTGAAAAACAATCCACAGGTGATGCTCATGTTCCTCCTCAGATTCGGAATAAACCAGGATGTCATCCACAAATACCATGACAAAGGAGTCGAGATATTGTTGGAACACTCATTTCACGAGTTCCAAAAAAATGGCCAGAGTATTCATCAATCTAAAAGGCATGAGTAGATTCTCAAAGTGACTATACCTGCTTCAGAAAGCTGTCTTTAGAATGTCAAATTCTCTCACCCCAAGGTGGTGGTATCCCGAATGCAAGTCAATTTTGGAGAACCACTTTTCCCCATTCTGTTGGTCAAACAAATCATCAATCTGGTAAAAATTGTGTTTATTCTTGATGTTCACCTTATTCAATTTCTGGTAATCAATGCACAACCAGAGGGTTCCATCTGCCTTCTTCGCAATTAAAACATGGGACTCCCATCTGGTGCCATAAAACCGACTCTGTGCTGATAATAATCCATATGTGCTTGGATGCACACCAGCCAGTCCATGTCAAGGATCAAATCAAATAAGTCAATATCAAGGACCAAGAAATCCAACTCTATCTTGACTCCTCGCACATAGAGTGTGCACGACGAGCACCTAAGACCCTGCTCCTTTTTCATACCCAGAGGTGTTACTAACTCCATTGCAACAAATAAAAGATCAGTTGGAAGCCTCAACAAGTTCACAAGATAGCAAGATATAAAACAAATTGAAGAACCAGAATCAAATAAAACTGAAGATAAGGAAGATGCAATCAGAATGGTAGCACGAACAGTCAAAGGCCCTACATCAGATCCGACCAGTGCCAGATCCACAACATAGAAATGTCTTGTCCCTGACTGAGAATGACCACTCACTTGAGGCTCTGACATGATCTGGATCTGCCCTAACGAAGATCTAGTGCTACCACCACGACCACCAAACTAAGATCTTGTCATCCTGGTCGGCTCTGACAGAACTGATACCCCTCTGGAATTCAAAGATCCAGCCCCACACTAGTAAGGGCATGCATTCCTGTAGAAACACTACAGATGTCCCACAACTCCACACCCATGGAATGGTCTTGAAGGGTATGGAAAAGCAGTTCAGATGTGTCCTACCCTTCCACACTGATGGAACACCACGGACCCTGCACCAGAATCCCCAGATGAAGTCTCCCTAAAAGGATGACCTGAACTGCCAACACTTTTCTTATATTTCTCATCATGATTTCTCTTCTTCTCGGATGAACTGCCACTGCCAAACCATGACACTGATCCAAAAAACCTTGACTTTCCTCTCTAGTCAATCTCGACAATTCATACATGATCGACCACCTCGGCATAAGTTCCCAGCTTGAACAAGAATACCTAAGAGTAGATTTCTGGTTGAAGGCCCTTCTCAAACTTCCATGATTTCACATATTCAACTGAAACAATTTTATGCACGTACCGCACTAGCTCAGCAAAGCTGTTTTCATAAACAATCATTGTCTGAAACCCTTATGATAGATCCATGAACTCCCAAGATATGGTGTAGGCATGGAACTCGTGACAGTACTACTCCTTACAGACAGCCTGGAAATTCGTCAAACTCATCTGCTCATGTTGCCCATCCCGAATCATTGATTCCCACCACTTACAACTGGAACCCTCTAGTTGGAAAGAGGCACACTTTACCCTGACATCCTCTAGCGTGTCAAGGATCTCGAAGATATTATCTATCTTTTCAATCCATTCCTCTACCTCTTGAGGTTCTGAGATACCTCAGAATGAAGGAAGTTTATTCTTAACAAATGCTTGGGCTTTATCCATTTTGGATCCAAACTCGTCTCCTCTAGCTGGAATAGGGGAGGGGGCAGCATTCTCCCCCTGTCCTAATGTATGAACAGCTCAGACCATAGGTTCTACCAATATCTGATCAAGCGACGAGGGAGAACCCTCCCCAGCTTCCTCCCGTGGGTGTGTATAAGCTCTCCGGGGAGGCATTTTTCTGCAAAGAACAATAGTCATAAAATAACATCATCAATACATCATTTCCAAAGAAAAATCAAATATTCCACAAAATAAGTAATCCCCAGTAAACCAAATATGAAAATGTATCATCATGTCCAAACTATTCTTCCCTTCCCGATGTCCATGCATAGTCTACGGCATGCACGTCCCACCTAGAAGAGAATTCAAACAAGCATCCTGACATCCCATGGCGACTAAAGGTCTGTCACAAGGTGTGCTGGCTAGCCAACCTACTCGCAACCATAATTCTGAGCCCCAACAATCCAAACTCTTGTCTAACCAGACTCGTCCCAAATAAAATAACTCAAAGAAAAAAGCTAACGCTCTGATAACAGTTTGTCACGACCAACCTCCTCGGGCCATGAACCTTTTCATCTAACCCCATGGGTCTCCTGTAATACCTTGGTTTCCTTCACACAAAACCATTGGCCATTACTCACATGGGTCTCTTATCAAACTAATGATAGTCCCCACAGGTCAACACATGTTCTTTCATTGTCTTTTGTCCTCACTCACACACACCCTAGGAAAATTCCAGGGACCAAGAATTCTTTACTGTGGACTTCTTATCAGTTAGGCTCTTGAAATAGAAGGGGAACCTTGTTGACATGGGTAGTAATATTTTTCCTTTTATGTCTCACTTTTTCAGGGGTGTTACACATCATCATTGTGTCATAATTAAATTTAACTATTTAATGTCAAAAAATTATAAATAAAATATGATTATATAGGAAATATTTTCATATTTCTATGTAATATTTATAGTCAAATTTATGTAATCTATAACTATATATTAAAAATGGATTAGTTATTAATCCTTGAGTTTAACACTTTTAACTCGTCTTTAAAATAAAAAATAACGAATGTCCTAATCTAATCCAAGTAAGTAAAAAGGATCATATATTATTCCTAAGTTGGATTTTGGTCTAAATACATGTATCTAATAGAATTAGGACATGTTTTAGGGTAATCATAATATCATATATACATTTAATTACCCTATTTACTATTAACCGTGGTAAACAAAAGTTAAAATATACTATTCCAAAAAAATTATTTTCATCTTATTGAACCAAATTTTACATACAGATTTTAACTGTGTCTCTTAGATTTTGAAAATTCAATTCACATAAGTGGTAATATTACATTTTATGCAAATTTTCAAATGCACTTAGAAGGTGGGTAAAAGACAGTAAAAAATTCTTTAAAATTTTATCAGTCTAATATTATTATAAAATGACGTCAATGAATTACATTGAAATTATACAGGTATTATGTATCTATTTTTACATAAAATATATTTAAATAAAATAAATAGTTATTTAAATAAAAATTCAGTTTTAAATAATAACACATTGTTTTTCACAATTCATCAAAAATTGAATGTTTTTAGAAAAATATCAATGATTCAATCTAAGATAATTCTGATATTCTAATCAAAAAGATGAATTCTATTTTGAAAAAAAATTAATAAAAATTCAAAAAGTGGGTATTAATATTCATAACAGGTAGTTTGATTTTTCATGGTGTGCTAAAACTCCATGTTGTGTACTGCACAATCTATTGCATTATTCAATTGGAAATGTACTGTAGAAGCATGGGGTGTTATATTCTTCCCTCTTTCAAATAATTTCTTTGCCAAAATTTCTAGAATATTACTATATAAAAAGATTTAGGTGGTTCTTCATCATAAGTTCCTGGGTTTCCCATGTTGCCTATTCCATCTTATAGTTTCTGCATAGAACTATCACCAGACAAGTCGTCCGGTTTCTCAACACTTATTCTCTAGTATCAAGAATTCTAATAGGCTCTTTACAATAAGACAGGGCTGGTTCCAGTTTTATTTCTTCATGGGTGAGTACATGTGTTGGGCAAGGCATATATTTTCTTAACAGTAATATGTGGAACACGTCATGAAATTTGGGGAGACTTGGAGGCATTGTGAAACGATAAGCTACAACTCCAGTTCATTCTATAATTTCAAAAGGTCCGATTTACCTGGGACTCAATTTACCCCTCTTACCGAAATGTTTAACACACTTCCATGGAGATAACTTTAAGAAGACATGATAACCTACTTGAAATTCCAAATCCTTCTTTCTGTTATCAGTATATCAATTTTCCTACTTTGAGCTACTTTTGATGTGAGTTTGGAAAACCTTCACCTTTTCCATTGTATCCTCAACAAGTTCTAGACCTACGAGTTTTGATTCACCAACATCATCTCATCAAGTTGGTGTGCGACATCTCTTTCCATATAACACATTATATGGTTCCATATGAATACTTGAATGGAATCTATTATTACTGGAAAATTATACTATAGGTAAATAATGATCCCACATACCTTGAAAATCATGTGAGAATAATCTCTACAGGTCTTATATGGTTTTAATAGTCTTTTCTTATTGTGAATCAGTTTGAGGGTGGTGGGAAGTGCTCAAATGTTGTTTTGTATCCAAGTCCTCCTAAAGTATTTTCCAAAATCATGTTGTAAATTGGGGATCATGATCAGGAATAATCAATAGGAGTACTCTTTAAAGTCTTACAACTTCATTAACATATTATCATTCTAAAAATTCAAGTTGTAAATCATATCTTATAGAAAGAAGATGCGCAGACTTAGTAAGACGATCAACAATGACCCATATTGGATCATTCCTTCTAGGAGACTTTGGTAGCCCCATGACAAAATCTATCATAATATCATCCCATTTTCACTCAGGTGTGGGAAGAGGTTGCATGAATCTTCTAGGATGTTGTCTTCCATCATTCACATGTTGACAAACCATACATCTTGGAACTTAATCATCAATATCTCTCTTCATGTTGTCTGACCAAAAATGTTCCTTAAAATTTCTATACATCGTAGTGCTACTAGTGTGAATAGAGAAATTGGAGGTATGAGCATCATCCAATAATTACATTTTTAGATCAAGTATGTCACGAACACAAATTTGCTTCCCAAATTTCAAAATCACATCTTCATATACGATGTCGATCAATCTTCCATCATTCACAGCATTAATTTTTATTTTAAACTCGTCATCATCAGCCAAATAACTCATTATCCTTTCTAGTAAAGATGCTTTTGCAACCATTTGAAATAGTATTGATAGTTCACCTCCCATGGTTATTCCCATATCCATCTTTACTATATCTATTAAAATTGGATCCCTTTTAACTCCCATATTATTCAAAACTCCTTGATCCTTTCCTCTCAAAGAATCTGTAACCTTATTTTCCTTCCCCGATAGGTTGTTAGTAGTGCAATCATATTCCTTGAGTAGTTAGAGCAATCTCATTTTCATCATGTAGATTTATTTTTGTGAGAAAATGTAGTTCATACTCTTATGATCAGTAAATATGTCACATTTATCACCATAGAGATAGTTTCTTCATATATTCAAAGAAAATTTTATATCTTATATCTCAAGATCATGAGTGGCATAGTTTTGTTCATTAATTATGATCTTTCGTGATGCATAGGTAATAACTCATTCATTTTTCATAAAGACACATCCAAGTACATTTCTTGAAAAATCATTATAAATAACAAACCTGTTAGTCCCCGATGGTAGAGTCAAGATAGGAGCATTGTCTAATCTTTTCTTCAGTTATTCAAATGAAATCTTTTTGGAAATTATATATACATTATGAGTTTATAATATTTCAATTTTGAATCACTAACATTCAAAAAAATATTCATGAACATTATGAATAGTGAATTTATAGATTCCCTCAATAAATTTTTCATAGTTTTTAGAGTTTTTTTCTCATATATTTCAAAAAAAAAATTGAACATGAATTTTTTTTGAATTATGATGAATATATTTAGAAAATATAAGTTATTAATTAAATATATAAAATGGGACATTAGTGGAGAGTATGCAGCCCTCTTACAGAATATAACTATAATAAAGTGTATATTTATAGACCCATCAATGAATAATCTGATAAAATAATACATCAAAATAAGAATTCATATAGATATTAAATTTTTTATCTTATTACATGGTTAGAATAAAAGTATTATTTAATCAATATCATGATTGTATAACCCACTGACCACATTAATTTGAAGGTAGTAAATTTTATTAATGTAGAAAATGTGAATAATGCCTTTTAGAGATTCATAAGTGTTATTATATGGTACTAATACTCACATAAACCTCAAGTATAAAAGGTTTTAGGACATTAAATGATGGCTGAAATAAGGGATTAGTATAATTACTCTTGTAAATTGTCAAGGTGATTGAATAATCATTTTTCTAATTAAATATATGTTATAAAATATTACTTCAAATTCACTATGGTTATTTTTGTACTAATATTTTCATTAAAATTATGGAATTATAATATATATGGTATGAAATTTGATGAATTTACTAAAAAAAAATATGTTCTTTATTCATATAGAGGGATTTCAACCTGGCCCAATGAATATGGATAAATATAATGAAGGATTATGAGTAATCAATTCTTTTTCATATTGGAAAACAAGTAATGTGGAAGATACTTTATGTTTAAATTATCATACTATATTATTTATAAGGAGGATTGAAATAGAAACAATATATTTATTAAAATTTAAAGGATATACATCAAATCTATAATATATGGGTGAATATATAACCTTTGTAAAAATACTACTTGATTAACCAAATTGGAGAGGATTGAGTTGGAATGGAAGGATGGTATAGGGTACTATGGAAAATTATAAGTAATAAATAATGAAACTATTATAGAATAACCTAATAATAAATAAATAGTAATGATATTTGGGGGAATATTTTTTGTTCCAACATTTTCAATGAAAAATAATGAGCTACTAAAGGATCCATATAGCTCCTTTTTTCATTATCCAAGGAAATAACAAATTTAAGGGAATAGATAAAAACAATTTGTGTGAGGATGTGATGGTGAATATTTTTGAATATATATTAAGATTTTTGTTTTCTAATATTATAATTAAGTACAAAAGGAATCACGTATGATGTATAAATTTATTATATCAACATGGAATTAAGAAATAATTATCATAATTTTATCATAATTTTCAAAATGATTTTTTATTAAAATATGATTAATGTTAATATTGATATTGTCTAATATATATCTCTAGGGCAGGCTCATTCAAAGATTCCCTTTACAGCTCGAGATCCAGATCTCCCCAACCTCGCTTCCCGGTGGTGAACGTCTCGGCCTCGGATGTTTCCCGTGATGGAGGGTGCCTCTCCATGGTCTTCCCAGCGTCCTCCTTTTCTAAAGTGGAGGCCTATTTAATGTGGACCCTAGTCTCTAGGTTTGGTTCTGCAAAACAGCCTATTGTGGTTTTCCAGTGTTTTGTCTTCTCTTGGAGTTTACAGGCCCCAGTCCAGATCTCGTCGATCCACCATTCCTCTTTCTGTCTCGTTATGGCCTCGGAAGCAGACTTCCTGTAGGTGTGGTGTATGGTTCCTCGTACTATTGGCCGATTGAGTTTTAGTCTCTCTCACTGGTCCCTAGATGCTCACAGGGGAAAAGAAAGTCCTCTAGCACCGGTTTGGATCCACCTCTTGGGGCTTTCGTTACCATTCTAGAATGATGGTTTTCTAAAGGAAATAGGTGACTCCCTCGGGGTCTTCCTTTGCTCTGACTGCAGATCTTCTAGCTGTGAAGATGTTGCAGTGGCTCATATTTGTGTGGAACTGGATACCTTTCTACTACCGCCAGATAATCTAGCACTTCGAGTTCGGGACAAATTCTGCTGGAATCAAGAGCTCTGTTACTCGGTGTTCCCCAGGATTTGATGTCACTGTCTTCTTCATGATCACTACCTACAGGTGTGCATAATGAAACGGTAGGATGAATGGTATCATCTTCCCAAGAATATGTTCCAAAAAGACCCCCCCATCGAGCCCCTCCCCCTCAATCTTTTCCGAGAGGGAAAATGCAGCTCCAGGTCCCTCTCATTATATGGATTATACCTCATCCCCAGTCATGGTTTCTGGGTTTCCTCTCTCTACGAAATAAGAAGAGTCGAAGTCCAGTCATTCCATTGTTCCCTTTTCTCATGTATTTGGGTAGTCTCCTATGATAGGCCTTGTTGTCCCTCCCCTTCTCTTCTCATTGATCTCAAAGGGGTTGTGCATGGAGAATGGATTGCATAGTTTTTCTTCTAGGCCATCAAGTCTTTTGAAATTGGCACCCCTGTTGTATCCTACTCCCTCCTTGTGATTATGGGTTATACCACTGTGAAAGAATGGACCCTTGGGAAGGAAGGTTCTCCTATATGAGTACAAGGTCTCTCCAACATGCCAAAGGAGCTCATCTAGTGTCCTAGGGGATCTGGGTGCTCTACTTCACCCAATCCCAAAGAACAGGATTAGTCAATCCATAGCACCTAGAAAACTAAACCACTATTAGGCTCGAAGGTGCCTAAGAAGGTGGGTGTTTGCACATAGTCAAAATCAAGATCCCTGAGGGAGAGACCATCCCCCATTTCATGATGGCCTTAAACTCTGGAGCCAATGCCAGAGCATTGGTTTTCCAATGATTCCAATTCTCTTCTAGAACGACCACAGACAGGGTCTCTGGGTTAATTTGGGTTTTATTTCTACATAAGATAGAAAAAACTTGGTATCTATTGTTTCTATTCTCAAACATAAGCATAAGACCTGAAAAATCAAGGACTTTTCTTGGATTCTCAAAATACATGGTTCCCTCCACGCAGACCCATCTAACAGGTACATTTGGATTTTCTTGCACCAGATCTACTCTGTGGATGTGGCTCAGTCAGGGAATCAATTCATCATCATCGTGGTAAGAAAAGGCGACATTGTTTTCCTTCTGACGGATGTATATGGAATCTATACCCCCTTCAAATGGAGACCATCTGGAGCGAAATAAATTCCTTTGATCCTGGGAGCCATCCTTGTTTTGTTAGAGGGGATTTTAACGTGGTGGAAAATCTGGAAGAAAGAAAAGGACGAGGTCCTTTTCATCGGTAGGCCAGTAGTGACTTTACTCAATTTACGTATGAGAAAGGCTTATGTGATCTGGGCATCATAGGAGACTGCTTCACGTGGTTTAACAACCGAAGGGGTCCCCACCATTCGTAGAGCCAGTTCGACCGATGCCTAGCCAACTCTAATGTTTTCATGTTGTCTTATAATACAAAGTTTAATCACATGGTTCGTGGCATTTCCGACCACTCCCCCTGCTGGTGTCAATTTCTTCTAGGCAAGAACATCTAGAGCAGTTTTTCTATTATTAGCAGTGGGTTCATTTCCTGTGGTACCACATCGTGGTTCACGAAGTTTGGGAGATCCCAGTGCAAGGGTATACTTCGGTGGCCATGCATGATAAACTATGTTTCCTAAAGGATCGCCTCTAAGAATGTTAGAAATAAATCCCCTCTAGAAATAATGATTGGATTGATGCCATGAAGGAGGTGGAAAACCTAGAGCTACAGCTGGAATATGCATGGGAAGACAACACTTTTGAGGAACTCTCCTGCAGAAAGGAGGTTATGGCCCAGAACGTATGGCTAGGGAAACTTCGAGAATTAAATGGCTGAAATAAGGGGATAAGAATTCATCATTTTTTAATGCTTGTATCAAGGATACAAGGAGGCCCATAGGACCAAATCTGCTTCTTGAAGATGAATCTTATATGGCTGACAGAGACATCATGGGAAACTGTGCATATGCTTACGTCATGGATCGTCTAACTGGACCTTACTCTCGGATGCCAAATAGGTATGCAGAAGGGATAATGGGATCTTTGAGGTTATTTCTAGAAGGGATTCTAAACAAAACAATGATAAAATGAGTATTATTCTTGATGAAAAGGAGGTTTATAACGCAATAATGAACCTCAATCCAGGCAATGCCCCGGGATTGGATAGTTTCCCTAGTTCCTTATATAGGGCTTCTTGGGAGATGGTGAAATCAGATATTGTCTCGGCCATTCAAGACTTCTTTAGTGGCGGGTCTCTGCCATGAGTTTCAGGGACTACAACCATGGTTCTCCTCCCCAAAATCAGAAACCCCTCCTCTTTGTCACATTATAGACCGGAGAGTCTGTGCAATTTCCCTTATAAAATCTCGGTGAGTGTCATCAACATGAGATTGTATGATCATCTCAATAATATGATCTCCATGGAGCAGCAGGGTTTTGTTAAGGGGTGTTCCATTAACGAATCTATGGAACTTTCTCAATAAATGACAAGAGACATACACCATAAAACTCGTGGCTCCAACATTTGTATCAAAATGGACATGAATAATGAATATGATCGAATGGAGTGGGGTTTCATTAACAAGGTGATGGAAAGTATGGGCTTCTCTTCCCAAAATATTGACATTGTCTTTAGATGTTTTAGCTCAACGTGGATGGTAATTTAATTCATGGGAAAATCCTATGGTTTATTTAAGGCCACTCGTGATCTGAGGCAAGGTGACCCAGTCTCCCCAAGCATTTTCATCTTAGCTCAAGATGTCCTTAGCAGTCTCATCCATTGGATTTTGAGCATATGAGATACATTGGCGTTTCGAAGGAGTGTGAGAGTGTAGTCAATTTTTCACCTGATGTATGCGGACAAAACCATTATTTTCACAAATGCTGGTAGATCTTCAATCAGGATCTTGATCATGGTGCTGGAGGAATACTGCCACTGGAGTGTCCAAGTGATCAATAGGGACAAGAGCATCTTCTATATTTCAAGAAAATGCACAACAAGGAGGATCTTAGAAATTGATCCAGCCCTCTGTATAAAACGAGGTGTCTTCCCCATGGAATATCTTAGGGCTCCCATATCTCTGGTCAGACTCCTTATCCGGGATTTCGACTCTATCCAATTCAATTTTGTTTAATGCATCCTTAATTTGATGAACATATTCCTCTCATTCAGTGGTCTCATTGCCCACATTAATAGTTTTCTCTTGGCTGCCTCGGTTCATGCCCTCTCGGCTGTCAAAGCTCTGAAGGGGTTTATTTACAAAATTGAAAAGATCATGGTTGGCTTCCTCTGAGACCCCCTCACGGAGGGAAAATAGCCCTGGGATTTATGGTGGAAGGGGGATAAGCCTACTGCAGAAGGTGGAATTAACGTGCGATGTCTGGAAGACACTATCAAATTCACTCATGAAAAGCAGGCTTGAGAATTCATGGAACAGTGAACTCTTTGGGGTAAAACCATGAATGTTCAGTTTGGTTTTTTATAGAGGATGGAAGGTCGTGGGTCTCCATTCTAGTCTGATATCTCAAAAATTTTACCCAAAATATACCAACATTCTAAATGGATAATTGGGAAGGGTGGTATATCCTTGTAGTACCACAACTGGGCTAGGAAGGTGCTTGGGATTTTGGGCTTCCCTACTCTTACCCTTATGTTTAGGCCAGCTAGCAAGTACGCATACTTCATTCATGTGGTGATGGATGAGGAGCAGCAGGAAACTTTTAATCTCATCGGCCTTTGTACAGATGTAGATCGGTATGTGTTCACCCCATATTGCACGTGGTCTTTTAATTCTCGGGATTATTGGCACTCATGGGAGGTTCCAGTAATGGTGGATTGCTAGAATGAAATTTTATGGTCCAAATACATTCCATCGAAATATAATTTTCTACTGTGGAGATTTAGGAAAAGGGTCATTGCAACAGATGACAGTGTCAAACATTGTGGGATTCTTGTATTGTTGTGATGCTCCTACTACGAAGCTAGTGTTGAGGAGAACGCTGACCATATTTTCTTCAGAGGAGATTGGGAAACTGCGGTTTGGAGCTACTTTGGGACATTTACTTGCTTTAATGATCGCAACATCGCAGATAATCTTTTCCTGGTTAGGTGGTTCCATGAATCGGGGGATAGAGGTATTGAGAAGTTGGCCTGCACTTTGATCATGCATGCAGGGTGCAGGTCAACATGGAAGGTCAAGAACAAACAGAGGTATGAAAGAGTTAAATCATCTAGTTACTCGATTATTCTCAAATCATAGAATAACCTCATCGACTTGGATCATCTATCCTGCAAATGGAGGGAGGCCCCTCCCTTCGTTGGATGAGCATGTCGTCACAAGACACTCAGCCAAATAGCAACACTTCAGGCAGCCATTGGGTTCGGTGGAATCCTCCTCCCTCGGGCCTCATGCTCAATATAGATAGGTCATGTATCAGGGGCTTTTGTGAGGCGGTGGCACTGTCCAGGACCCGCATGGATCGGTGGTCCTGGCATTTTCTCCTGACCTTGTCCATGGCACATCTCATGAGGCCGAAGCCAAGCATATGGGGCATGGGCTGAGTTTGTGCCAACAAAAGGATATTGCTATCTTGGAAATGGAAACAGTCTCAAAAATTCTGCATGATATCATGCATGACCTTTTCCCAATTCTGTGGTCAATCGTATGTATCATTAGAAAAGACAGAATTATGATTAACAATATAATCAAAGTAAGGCACTCTTGAAGAGAGGAAAATCAAGTGGTGGATTACTTAGCTTCTCTTGATGTCATTGGGACTGGCCTGGTTTTTTTACATAATATGCGCACTCTGAAACACGAAGGGGTCAATTTGATCAGATGGGATGCCCTCGGTCTTCATCACATTAGACCACCTTAGTATCTCCCTTTCATGTGGTCTTGTTTTGTTTTTTTTTGTTTTTTTATGTTATTGTACCTTCTTTAATAAAAATTTAAATAATGATGATGATAAAAATAATAATTAATAACTTTTCATATTCCCTAATAGTCACTCACTATGTATGTAAAACACACAATTGGACGTAGTGAGACTTTTTTCTAGTAGAATATTTTAAACTAGAAGACATGTGTGTGGATACAGACTCATTTTTCACTTCTCCTTATACTTACAAGAATAGTGGATGATGTATATGTGGTGGCAAACATGCAATACACCTACTTCTATTCCAACCACTAATGGTTAAAATTCAATGTTCAACATGTTACCCTGTGAAAATTTATAAAATTTTTCTATAAACAAACTATATGTTGTGTAATTATATATATATATATAGAAATAAATTACTATAAATAGGATATATTGGAAGGACAATCTTTAAAAATAGTTAAATATTGAGTTATTACTCATTTTTTACATGTTTGGTCCATGTTCCTTTCAGTTTAAATTTTCATTTCTAATTTTGTTTTATTTTTATTACATAGAAAATAATAGTTTAATAATTTTTCTACATTATAGAATCATTGAGCCTTTTATAATATTATTTATTAGACCCATTGCATTTCATAATTTCCATGGATTATTTTAATAATAATAATATATTATAGAGATAAATTTCAGCAACCCTTGGCTTGTTTTCAATTAATTATTATATATTTTTCGTTATTCCGTTTCTAAAAAACATATATTACTAATGATATTATCCATGTAAATTTTGGATGTTTAAAGAAAAAAATTCCAATTATAAAACTATGTGATCAATATAACATCATACTATCCATTTTTAAGGAAACATAAAAAATAATTAAATTATTTAATTATTGTTGGACAACGAATTACCTAATATCATCGTTGTCATATGGTTTTTTAATAATGTTGATCATATATTCATTCAAATATTTCTTGTAATAAAAGTAATTAAAATTTATCAAATAAGAAGATAAATTATTTATATTTACATATTTAAGATTTTATATCCCCTATACATTTTTATTAAGTGGTTTCAGTCAAATCAGTTCATTGTTATCATACAAAAAATCAATGATTTACTTTAAAATACAAATAGTTACAACATCAACAAATAGTAATCTATAATCCATATCTCAATGAAACTAGACACTTAAATCCATAAGAGCCATATTTAGATAAATTTTTTGGATTATATAAATCCCATTTTTTCAAGAAGGTGATTCTTATTGTTCTATATTTTAATTAAACTACTTAATTATGGAATTCCCATTTCTCATTCATTTTATCTTTATTTCAATTGGGTATCTCATTTTTTAATTTATATATTAGAGGTACGAAAAATAATATCACTCAATGATGGTGTATTTTTGTAGGTCAAGTGGTTATTTATTATGATCTAGGGATGGAATAGTTTCATTGGGTTGTATATCCCAGAAGTAAGGATGAATAAATGTATAAAAATGTATTTCAAGTCATGATATGATAAAAATAAAATAAATAGTTCTTTTCTCAAACATAATTGAAAATTTTGATTTAATATATTTATTTACCATGATTGAGTCTATCTCAAAGCACCAATAAGTCCAATATAATCAAATATAATAATTAGGTTCATTGTCAAAATAAATTTCTAAAATGATAAATAATCAAGGTAAACTAAAATCAAAAGGACAATTTTCTATTCTTGTAAATGTGAATAACATTTTATTCACAACATCATAAGAAAATATCAATGAAAAACCATTTCCCACTCCCACAAATGATATTTTTTTATATTTTTTTATCTAAAATAATTTAAGGATGATATAGAATTTGAAATTTAGTTCCCATTTTCAAATAATAAAGCATGTCATTATGTAAAACTAAATTTTAATGGAATCAATTATTTGACTAATAATTATCAAAGTATTAAATATTTTAGTAGAAATACATGTTGTCTTGTTAGTTATAAGGTATATAATATTTTAATTGTGAATTCTTAGTTGATAATTTATAAGTTGTGGAAGGATTTTCTAAATTTTGAGATAATGTTTTGTAGGATATTACGTCATCAAAGTACAAACCATTTATTATGTTTCCACTGACCATTAAACAGAAATAAATCATTTTATTGATTTTGAACGAGGTGGATTGCATGATATTATTGGATATTATCCACATATATATAATTTAACAGATTTGGTAAAGTATTAACTAAGTTATATAGAAACCAAACTGACTATTTTCTTAATTAACTTACTTATATCAAGGAAAAAAATAATTTTCATTGAATTAAATAAATATTTAAATTAATATATAAGTCCCAGGTACAGAGGCTACATAAAAACCATGTAATTAATATATATATATATATATAATATATATATATATAATGAATAATAACATAGTACACTATATATAATTGTTATATATATAAGATAAAGGTGTGTGTTCCTACTTATAACACCACATGATTTTAATAGAGGACCATCCTGTTCAGTAACATATAAGAAACACAAAATAAATCTTAGAAGAGAACATGACACCCTATGACTTTAGAATATATGTATTTTTAAATTAATCCAATCGATAATATATCTTACAATACACAAAACACCATGATTTAATGAAACCTGATACTCAGTTAAAATATAATAATTTAATCTTTACCATTATAAGATAGACATTAACTAGAGTGATATGAATAATAGTAACTAAATTATGAAAATTATATGGTATTAGAAATTTTAAATTAAATAAAATACACATCTATTTATTTTAGATAAAAATATAAATATTTTAAATAAAAATAATATTTTACAAAAAAAATTGTATTTTGTCTAAATGTTTGTTTAGTCTCACTTAACACACAGAATATGAAAATAATTTATACCACATTAAGAAAAATTATTTGTAAAAGAGCCTTAAATTTTTATAACAAAATATTAAAATTATATCAATGTAATTTTGGGAGGTTTTCTTTGAAAAGTTTCATTTTTTAGGAATACTGAAAAATAATTGATTCCAATTGAAAATTCATATTGTTTAAGATATTTAAATCGTAAAATTTTATTTTAAATTCTATTTAATGTAAAATTAGTTCAATATATATCTATTAATCTATTTTGGTTTATTGGAATCATTTTTATATTGAATTTTGATATAAAACATTGTAAAATTTTGAACCTATTCTTTTTTAAAACATTTTTTCTCATCACCTCTCAGGGATTAATTTTCAATTAAATTTTTTTCACATAAATTAATTTAATTTAGAAAACAAATTTAATATTTATATTTAAAATAATTTATATTATCTAATAATTTCTACTTAATTCCGTAACATAATAAATGCTAAAAAATTAATAGTTATTTACAAGCTTTATCCGGGGTTAAACAAAAATGAGATCTAATAAAATGAACTATGGACCTATCAAAAAATATTTTCATTAAATATTTATTAATTATAATTTATAATTATATATATTACTCAATTGTATACACTTTTTTCTTGTGAAATAGATGATTAGACATTTTATAAAAAAATTAAAACAATACCACTCCCCAACATTATAAAATCCCACCCTCTCTAATCTCATATTCAAAACATAAAACCTGTTATGTTCATCCATACCTATCCAAATCAATAATTCCTCGACCACAATTACCCAGAGTTAGTGCATTATTACTTAACATTGGCATGATACTTGGAATCATGTCCAGAAAGACGGATCAGTTTAGTAGCCTTGAAGTACTAGATACATGCATAAGTTTTACATTACATCATGAAATGAAAAATAAAAACAACATTTTCTCCATTTAACACACTTATATCCCATAGCCTATCCCTAAAGGTAAACCATAAAATACTTTTCACATCCAGGGAAAAAGAAAACATAGAAATGGGTGAGCTCAGATGCTCAGTAAGGATAACAATATAGTTGAAACATTCATAAGAAAAGCATAAATATTTAAGATAAAGAATAAGACTAAAACATAAGCCTTTTAAATTTAAAACATCATCACAATATGTAAAATATTAATCAATTAATTATGTTTACTTATTCACATGGATATTTTACTAGTCTAATAATCACATACAATATCAATAACCAATTTTATAATGATGGAATGCATAATGCCAGACTTCGTGACCACATAGTCAAGGCCTCATGCCCAGACTACAAATATGATTTTTCCAATGCCTTGTTCCTAGACACTAGTTTTTCTCATGAGACCAACTGATGCATCTAGGAGCTATAGCGGGCTCCACCCATCACTTTTTAGTCCAATGGTTTCTCATATGGAAAGATTTAAACCTAATATATACATTAGTTTTAAAACTATCATACGCAATGTGAATACTTTATCCATAAACTAGGAATGGTATAAAAATAAAACTACCACATTAAAACATATCATAAATCCCTAAATACAATATATAATATTTGTATCATAATAAGTCAATATCAAAAAACTTGAAAATCCATCAAATGATGTTGACATATATGAAATTAAATATATTTGAAAGAAACACTTCTTTCTATTTTGAAAGAATTTAAAAGTCACTATATTATAAAATAAAACATTTATTTTGAAAATATTCTTATAAGTTTTTAGGGAAGCTTTGAAGGTGTTTTAAAAGAGGAAAATAGTTGCACCTATTGTATAAGTTAAAAATACTTTCTTTCCTTAATTTTTTTAAAAAGGTCGTAAAAGGACTTTGTTTGGAATACAATAGATGGATTACTTAATAAGAATATTACATAAATTAAAAAAATGGTACAAATTAATTAATCCCATATTCTAGGAAATAGAAAAAATGTTTTGAAATTCATCTTTTGGAAACACTAATGAGGATGAAAAAGAGGTCCAAGTAGATACTCACGTATAAACAACCTTAGATAATGAAGTGATAGTAGAATTAACCCTTAACATGTACATTTAATTGGTAGTGGGTATGTTAACCTATTGTATAATAGTTAAATCATTTTTATAAAATTATAGATGAACCAAATACCTAAATATGATATCATATATGATCTTTTAATATTTCATTGTTCATAATATTTCAGTATTATTATTTTTTGGATGTTAACTGATTCATTTTACTTATTATGTTTTGTTACATAAGTAATGTTTGATATGGATAGGATATATTTCATTCATATTCATAATAATATTATGTTCTTAAACATTATTTTTAGCCATAAAATGAAAATTATTCTTTGAATGGTTATGATGGGGAATTAATTTCATTGCGTTTGTGGAGACGGTATTCCGTACGTACGCATGAGCGACAATATCATCCAATTGAAGGTGAAATAATTTTTAATTTGATGGTATATCATATATATAGAATTCTTAACATGTTATATTTATTATTTCCATCAGTTATACTCATTATTATACCCATCCAAAAAATGAAGTGTTTGAATAACAAACTATACCATGACATTGAGATGGTAAGCTGTACATACACACGTATGGTGACTTGTCATTAATTGGATAGATAGAATAATGAATATTTTTGTACCAAATTTATAATAACATCAATGTATGTATAAGGTACTTTATTTATTATTTTTCATGGAAACAACAAATAAAGATGACGTGGAAGAAGAAAATAACTTTGAAAGAGGTGGTGAAATTATTAACTCTTCTTGAGGTGTATCCTTTTGAGTTGATTAGAAGGGCTCCTTAGGCTGGATTTCCGATCAAAGTATGAACTATAAGTCTAATTGAGTGTATTTGGGAGGATATATGACCAGGGGTAGTCCAAGACAAATGTCTTTGGAGGTGTGATTTTGGGATAAGGGGAAGTACCTTTTTATAAGGGTGGTGAGGGTCGCTTTAGGAAAAGCTATAAATATTATATTATTATACAATCATATTCCATTTATAATGGCACAAAAATGATTTATTTCATGGATATGGTGGGGATGGGTCACAAACCTCTCACCCAATAGGTTTTAGATAGGTTAAAGTCTCCATATTAAACTTATCTTTTATATTTAACTCTTAGTTAAATAGTTTAACTTTTACCATATATTCTAATATTATTATAATCATTGGTTAATAATGTTACTATAAAAAGGAAATATAACCACAAGTTTCTCTTTAATGATATATATAATTTTAAATATGTCCTTTATCCAAACCTTAGAATTTGTGGAATATTATATCAATTAATAATATAGTATTTATTTTAAAAACACGTTTATGTCAATTTTGAAACTATTTTGTATTTGATTTTTCTTAAAGTCCTAACAACCTTATTACATCGAATAAAATTTATTTAATCAACCATAACATGATAAATGAACCTAGAAAATTATTTTAATTCATCATAATTGTAAATTTACATTTTTTTTGGATATTGATAATACTAATTATTTTAATATTTCATTAATACGGTAATAATGCATCATCATTATGTCATAATTAAATTTTATTTTTTATGTCTAAAAACTATAAATAAAATATCATTATTTAGGAAATATCATTATATTACTAATTAATATTTATAGTAGATTTTATCTTATGTATAACAATATATTAAAAATTGTTTATTTATTAAACTTCGAATTTAACACTTTTAACTCATCTTTAAATAAAATAATAATAAATTTCTAAATCTAATCCAAGAGGGTCAAAAGGATCATATTTTATTCCTAAGGTTGATTTTGGTCGAAATAAAAGAATACAACAGAATTAGGATATGTGTTAGGGTAATTATAATATCATTTTTACCTTTAATTACCCTATTTACTTTTAATTGTGGTATATAAATGTCAAAAGTTACTATTCAACAAAAATTATTTTCATCTTATTGAACCATATTTTACGGAATGATGTCAACCATGTCTCTCTGATTTTGAAAACTCAATTCACAGAAGTGGTAATATTATATTTTATGCAAATTTAAAAATGCGCCTAGAAGGTCGGTAAAAGACGGTAAAAAATTCATTAAAATTTTATATGTCTAATATTATTATAAAATGACATTAATGAATTACATTGAAATTAAATAGGTATTATGTATATATTTTGGAATAAAATATATTTAAATAAAATAAATAATTATCTAAATAAAATTCTGGTTTTAAATAATAATGCATTGGTTTTCTCTATTCATCAAAAATTGAATGTTTTGAGAAAAATAACAAAAAATCACCCTAAGCTAATTTTGATATTCTGAACCCAAAAATGAATTCCATTTTAAAAAATAAAATTTAAAGAAAATACAAAAAGGAGTTATTAATATTCATAACATCTAGTTTGATTTGTCATGGTGTGTTAAAACTCCATGTTGTGTACTGCACAAGCTATTACATTATTCAAAGAGAAAAGTACCATGGAATCTTGGGGGGTTACATTTTTCCCTCTTACAAATAATTTCGTCCTTGAAATTTCAATAATATTAACGTATAAAAAGATTCAAGTGGTTCTTCATCATAAGTTCCTCGGGTTCCCACAATGCCTCTTCTATCTTATGGTTTCTCCATAGAACTGTCACCAGACAAGTTGTCCAATTTCTCATCACTTATTCTATGGTATCAAGAATTCTAATAGGCTCTTCTCAATAATACATTTCAGGTTCCAGTTCTATTTCTTCAAAGATGAGTACATGTGTTGGGTCAGACCTGTATTTTCTTAACGGTGATATGTGGAAAACATCATGATGTTAGGAGAGACTTGGCGGCATTACCACACAATAACCTACAACTCTAGTTCGTTCTATAATTTCAAAGGGTCCAATATACCTGGGACACAATTTACCCTTCTTACTGAAAAGTATAACACCCTTCCATAGAGATAAATTCAAGAAAACATGATCACCTACTTGAAATTCGAAATCCTTCCTTCCATTATCATTATACCTCTTTTCCATACTTTAAGCTGCTTTGATGCGGTTTTGGAAAACCTTTACCTTTTTCATTGTATCCTCAACATGTTCTGGACCTATGAGTATTCAATCACAAACATCATCCTAATAAGTTGGTGTGCACCATCTCTTTCTATATAACGCTTTATATGGTGCCATCTGAATACATGAATGGAATTTATTATTAAAAGAAAATTATACCAAAGGTAAATTCTGATCCCACATACCTTGAAAATCAAGTGAGAATGATCTCTACATGTCTTCTAAGGTTTGAGTAGTCCGTTATGATTGTCCATCAGTTTGAGGGTAGTAGTCAGTGCTCAAATAATGTTTTGTATCCAATTCCTTTTAAAGTATTTTCATGAATCTTGATGTAAATTGGGGATCATGATTACAAATAATCGATAGGGGTACTCATTGTAGTCATAAAACATCATTAATATATATTCTTTATAAACGTTCATGTTGTAAATCATCTTCTATAGTAAGAAAATGTGTTGACTTAGAAAGATGATCAACAATGACCCATATTGCATCATTCCTTCTAGGATTATTCACTAGACCCATGACAAAATCGATTATAATATCATCCCATTTTCACTCAGGTAGGGGGAAGAGGTTACATGAATTTTCTAGGAGGTTGTCTTCCAACTTTTACTTGTTAACAAACAACACATCTTGGCACAAAATCTATAATCTCTCTCATCATGTTGTCCCCCAAAAAATGATCCTTCAAATATTTATACATCTTAGTGCCACCAGGGTGTGTAGAGATATTGGAGCTATGAGCATTATCAAATAATTCCCTTTTTAGATCAGGTATGTCAGGAACAGAAAGTCTCTTCCCAAATTTCAAAATCTCATCTTTATATACAAAGTCGATCAATCTCCCCTCATTCACAACTTTAATTTTCATTTTAAACTCCTCATCATCAGTCTTAGAACTCTTTATCCTTTATAATAAATATAGTTTGGAAACAATTTGAAGTAGTATTGATGATTCACCTTCCAGGGTCATTCCCATATCTCTCTTTTCTAGATCTTTGAAAATTGGATCCCTTTCAACTCCCATCTTGTTAAAAACTTCATTAACCGTTCATTTCAAAGCATCTTCCGCCTTATTTTCCTTCCCTAGGTGGTAGGGTAGAGTGTAATAATAATCCTTGAGAAGTTCAAGCCATATCCTTTTCCTCATGTTGACTTCTTATTGTGAGAAAATATACTTCAAAATCTTGTGATCATTATATATCTCACATTTATCACCATAGAGATAGTGTCTTCATATATTCAAAGAAAATATTACGGCTTCTAACTCAAGATCATGAGTGGCATATTTTCATTCATGAATTTATAGCTATCGTGTTGCATAAGAAATAAATCTATCATTTTTCATAAGGACACAACCAAGTACTTTTCTTGAAGCATCACTATAAATAAAAAACCCATCAGTCCCTCATGGTAGAGTAAATATAGGAGCATTGAAAAATATTCTCTTCAGTTATGAAAAACATTACTCACACTCTTTTTACAAAAACATTCATCGCCTTTAAGTGTGAACTTGGTTAATGGGTTTTCCAATTAGGAAAAATTATGGATGAAGCACCGATAATAATGTGCTAAACCAATAAAACCGCATAACTCAGTTATACTTTTTAGTGCTGGCCATTATTGGATTTCCTTGTTCATTGAAGGATCAACTAAGATTTCATCCTTAGAGACAATATGACCATGAAAAGAAATCTCTTGAAGCCAGAATTCAAACTTGCTAACCTTTCTATGTAATATATTTCTTCTGTGGGTTTTCATAATAGTGCCCAAGTGATTTTCATGATTTTTTTAGATTTTTTAGTATACAAATATATCATCGATTAATACCCCTATGAAGTCATCAAGATATTGCATGAAAAATCTATTCGCTAGATCAATGAAAATAGATGGTGCATTAGTCATTCCAAAATACATTACTATAAATTGTAATTCTCGTACCAATTTCGAAATGTTGTTTTCAGAATGTATTCCTTCTTTACACTCAACATATGGTATCCAGATCAAAGGAAAATATTTTTAAATTATTGAACTCCATGAAGTTGGTCGAATAAATCATCAATGCGAGGTAGGGGATACTTTTTCTATGTTGTTATATCATTGATCTTCCTATTGTCAATGCACAACCTCATAGATCCATCTTTCTTTTTAACAAAAAGATCAGGGGATCCCAATGGAGAAACACTAGGTTGAAAAATCATTTACTACTAAATTTCTCTTGTTGTTTCTTTAGTTCCACAAATTCCACAGTGTCCATTCTATAAGGTGTCTTTGATATGGGCCTTTAACAAAGAATTAAATCAATGGAAAAATAAAATCCTCTTTCTGGAGGATGTCCAAGAAAATCCAATAGAAACACATCAGCATAATCGTGTACAATACGTAAGTACTCTATCTGAAAAATATTTTTCAAATCCATTGTTCTTTCATTCTCTTCCTCCCCAATAATTGAATTTTGTAGAGCTTCTGGGGGTGGATCTAGATAAGAGTCATGTGGTGATATTTCTTCTCTAAAGATAAGGTACTCCATATCATCATCCAAAATTGCTACCTCGTTCTTCTTAAAATAAATTTTTGCATCATGGTTTGAAATCCAATCCATTCTAAGGATTATATCAAATTCAGTCATGGTTTTGATAATGAGATCAAGAGATAAGGAACATTTATATTCCCCAATGGGAATTTATTCAAAAAACATTATTGTAATGATACTTCCATTAGGAGTTTTGAATGAAAACTCCCTTGTTATATCAAATTGGAAGTATCTAATTTTCTAAAAATACTATGATGATATGAAATAATGAAATGATCCAGAATCAAAAAAAGTAGTTTCTAAACATGAGGAAACAATTATATTACCTACAACCACATCTTTCGGATATTTAACCTCTGCAGTACTAATTGCATAAGCTTCGCTATCCTCCCTTTCCCTTTATTGAGGTAATATTCCTTGGTGTTCATAAAATTTGTTTTCATAAATCACATTTTCTATACAATTGTTGCATTCAACATTGATAGCCTCTTTAATTCCCTTACAATCAAGAGCATTATATCCTTTTCACCCAACTTGTAGCAGACTCCCATTCCATTCAGGCAAGTACCAGGGTGTTTCTTCCTACATATACTATAGGATGGATATTCAACTTTTCTCTTCTTCACCTTATTTCTATTTTCAAAGTTTTCAGCTGATCTATTCTTCTATTTCTTTCATTTAAATTCATAAGACTTATAGAATTCATTTTCTATCTTGATAGCACATGAGACGATATCTTCATATGATGAGAAGGATTGTGAGACTAATTATTGATAGAGAAATGGTTTAAACCCATCAAATAATCGATCAATCTTAATGATTGGGTTTCATATATAATATGACACATGATTTTCTAACCTTTTTATGTTAGCCTCATACATTGTGACATTCTCATCCTCCTTTTACTCAGACATAGAAATTGACTTTACATATCCTCTTGATGGTCAAGTAGAAAGTATTTTTTCTAATAAAACCTATTTAAACTTCCTCCATTTAATATTTTATACTTATTCATCATACATTGTGTTCTTAATTAATAACCACCATTGATCTGCATCTCCTGTGAGGTGATAAAATATCCTGAAAACTTATTCCCTTTCACTACTCCCCAAAGTAAGAAATGTATTCTCTAAGGAACATATCCATTGCTCATCTAAAAATGGATTTGTAGTCTCATTGAATGTTGGTGTTTTTTTCCTCATGAAGAATTCTAACATTGATCCTCCACATTGTGAATTAGGGTGCTCAATATGGGTAAGGTTATTATTCATAACTTGAGTGAGTTGTCCTAGTATGTTGATAAGATGATCAACACCAATTGTATCACCAGCTCCACTATAATTATTTTGAGTAGAAGTGAAACTCATACATGTATTACCTACTTCGATATGGTTTCCACTTATTTAACTAGGCGCCATTTTTAAATAATGGCATACACTACATTAGTTTATGAATAAAAAATCATAATTCTATACTTGTAAAACACTTAACATAAATTGAATTGTTTATGGATATAATCCCTAATCATAAAAATGTCTTCTTTGAAGAGGTATATACTCAAAAATACTTCATAGTGGTTTGTAAAAAAATGTGAATTATCTCAATCATATCCCCAGGTGTGTTATTACCAAGAGTGCAGAAAGACATGTTGTCGTATACCAGGATACCATGGGTCAAGCCCAAAACTCTTTTTCAGAGATTTCAATCCTAGGTACATGTGTGCCAGAGCCTCCTCGACCTGGTCATATCCAGACAGGGATGTATTTCTTGGAAAACATGCAACATCTCTATATTACCAAAATTCTAGGAAGTTCTTCTATACTAATCTATAAAGTCTATCTTAGGGAAATGTTTTCTAATCCGTGTTTTTCTAAATATAGCTTCTAAGGTTTGTAATAAACATCCTCTGTTACAAACCATAATTCCCTGATCCCAATTACCCAGAGTAGGTGCATTATTACATAACATTGGCATGATACAAGGAATCATGTCCCGAAAGGCTGATCAACTTAGTAGCCTTGGAAGTAGTAGATACATACATAAGTTTCACATTACATTCTGAATTAAAAAATAACAACAACATTGTCTCCTTTGAACACACTAATATCCCTTATCATATCCATACAGGTCAACCATAAAATAATTCTTCACATCATTGAATAAATAAAACATAAAAAGGGGTGAGCTTAGATGCTCAGTATGGATAACAATATAATAGAAACATTCCTAAATAAGCATAAACATTTAAGGAAATGTATAAGACTAAAACCTAAGTCATTTAATTTTGAATCATCAGTATAATATGGAAAATATAAATCAATTAATTCCATTTACTTATTCACATGGATATTCTACTTGTTGAATAATCTCATGCAATATCAATAACCAATTTCATAATGAGGGAATGCATAATGCTAGAATTCATAACCACATTGTCAAATCCTCGTGCCAACACTACATATAAGATTTTGTCAATACCTTGTTCTAAGACACTAGTTTCTCTCATGAGACCTTCCAATGCATCGATGAGTTATAGGGGGATCCAAATATCACATACTTAGTCCAATGCATTCCTCATATGAAAAGGTTTAAACATAACATAAACATTCATATTAAAATTATCATATGAAATGTCAATACGTTTCCATAATCCATAAATGCTATAAAAATAACACATTCACAATCAAACATATCACAAAAACATTAATACAAAATGGAATATTATTATCATAATCAGTCAACTTCAAACAAGTTTACAATCCATCAAAAGATATTCAAATAGATGAAATGAAAACTATTTGAAATAAATACCTCTTTCTATTTTAAAACCATTTAAAAGTCACATAATTATAAAATGAAACATTTATATTGGAAATATTATTTTAAGCTAATAAGGGAAGGATTGAAGGTGTTATAATGGTGGAAAATAGCTTCAGCCTCAGTATATGTTAAAAAAAACATTCTTTCCGTAATATTGTCGAAACAGTCATAAAGGACCTTATTTGGAAAATGACAGAAAGGTTCCATTATAAACCTCTTATAAAATGTAAAAAAGGGTATAAATGAAATTAAACCATAATATATGAAATAGTAAAAATGTTTTGCAATGTATTTTTATGTAACATGGATGTGGATGATAAAGAGGTCCAAGTAGATACTCACGTATAAAAAACCTCAGATAATGATGAGATTGTAGAATTAACCCTTAACATGAACATTCCCTTGATCGAGGGTATGTTAACCTTCTATATAATTGTTAAATATTTTTTATTAAATTATAAAAGAAAAAAATACATAAATATTATATCAAATATGATCTTATAATATTTCTTTGTTAATAATATTTCTGTAATATCATTGTTTTGGATGTTAACTGATTCATTTTCCTTTATATGTTTTGTTATGTAATTAATGTTTTTCATGGATAGGATATATTTGAGTCATATAAATAATGATATTATCTTCTTAAACATTATTTTTAACCATAAAATTAAAATTATTCTTGAATTGTTATGATGGGAATGAATTTCATCGAGTTTGTGGAGACGGTAATCCGTACTTACGCACGAGCAACAATATCATTCAGTTGAAGGTTAAATTGTATGTAATTTGATGGTATATCATATATAAATAATCCTTAACATGTTATATTTATTATTTACATCAGGTATACTCATTTATATACCCATCCAAACAATTAAGTCTTTGAATAACAAATTACACCATGATGCGGAGATGATAAGTCGTATGTACCCACATATGGTGACTTGTTAATCATAAGATGGATATAATAATGAATATGATTGTACCATATTTATGAAAACATAAAAATATGTATATGGTACTGGATTTATTATTTTGGTATTGAATCAAAAGGTAAATAGGAAGTGTAAAAAGAAAATAAATTACAAAGTGGTGGTGAAATTATTACATCTTTTTGGGTGTTTCCATTTGAGTTGATCAGAAGGGATCCTTAGGTTTTCTTTATGATCAATGTAAGGACACTAGGTAGAATTTAGGGTAGTTGGGAGGATATTGGAGTAGAGTTTTTCATATCCAAATTGCTTTGGAGGTGTGCTTTTGAGAGTAGGTGATGTACCCTTTTATAAGGGAGGTGACGGTCACATTAAGAAATGTTTCAAATATAATTTTATTATACAATAATATTCGGTTTATAGTGGCTCCAAAATAATTTATTTTTAGGATAAGGTTGGTATGGGTCTAAAAACCCTCGAACAATATATTTTAGAGATGTTTAGTTCACCATATTAACCATATATTTTAGATTTAACTCTTAGTTAAATAGTTTATCTTTTACCGTGTATTCTTGTATTATTATAATAAATTGTTAGTAAACCCACTACAAAAATACAAGAGAACCCCAAGTGGTTATCTATTTCCATATATATCCTTATCTATGTCCTTTGGTAAAAACTTATATTTTTATGAAAATTATATAAATTGATAATAAAGTATTTGTTTTAAAAAATCATTTATGTCAATTTTGACACTATTTGGTATTTCATTTTTGATTAAGTCCAAACAACTTGATAACATAGAATAAAATTTATTTGACCAACCCAAAAAAGTTATATTAACCAATAAACTTTTTTTCATTTATCTAAAGTCTCAATTTATATTTATTTGGTATTTATTATAACAATTATTTTAATATTTCATTAAAAAGGTAATTAATACATCATCATTGTGTCATAATTAACATTAATTATTTAATTTCTAAAAGTAATAAATAAAATAAAATTATATAATAAATCCTTTTAGGTATCTAATTAATATTTATAGTCGAAATTATTATATTTACAACCCTATATTAAAAATGGTTTAGTTATTAAATATTGAATTTAACACTTTTAACTCTTCTTTAAATAAAATAATAATAAATGTCATAATCTAATCCAAGCGGGTCATAAGGATCATGTTTTATTCCAAATGTTGGTTTTGGAATAAATATTCTTATCTAATATAATTAGGACATGTGTTAGGGTAATTATAATATCATTTTTACCTTTAATTAAACTATTTATTTTTAACTATGGTAAATAATATTCAAAAGTTACTATTCACCAAAAACTATTTTCATCTTATTGAACAAAATTTTACATAATGATGTCAACCATTTCTCCCAGATTTTAAAATTCAATTCACAGAAGTGGTAAAATTATGTTTTATTCAAATTTGCAGAGGTGCCTAGAATGTGGGTAAAAGATAGTAAAAAGTTCAATAAAATTTCATATGTGTAATATTATTCTACAATGACTTCAATGTATTACATTGAACTTATATAGTTATTATGTATCTAATTTGACTTAAAATAAATTTAAATAAAATAAATAATTATTTAAATAAAAATTCAGTTTAAAACAATAACGTAGTGTTTTTCACTATTCAACAAAAATTCAATGTTTTCATAAAAATACCAATAATTCTTGCTAAGATAATTTTGATATTCCGAACCCAAAAAATGAATTCCATTTTAAAAAATAAAATTTATAAAAATTCAAAAAGTGGGTATTACTATTCATTACGACTATTTTGATTTGTCATGGTGTGCTAAAATTCCAAATTGCGTACTGCGTAAGCTATAACATTATTCAATGGGAAACGTACCATAGAAGATTGGGGTGTTACAAATCACTTCCCAAAATCAATCCCATCAAACAATATTCCTTCTTTTGGTTATAAATTTTAGGCCTCATACTCCTTATTTTGGATTCAACACTAAAAAATTCTATTAATTTTATAAATGATAAAAATAGCTAAAAATAAGTATTACATTGTAAATTCAAGGAAATATTTTGGTATATATTTTTTAGGATTATAAAAACCTTAAAAATTATCAGATTTTGTCATAATTTATACAATCTAATAATTATATTCATGTTCAAGACCTCCTTTTATGATATATTATCAAATTAAAATTCTACTAAACCAATGAAAAATAATTTAAAAACATAGTTTGAGCATGATAATTTCTCAGTAAGGGTTTTAAAACCAGTGATAAATAAATTTCATAAATATATTTTGAAAATGAAATATTGAATAAATCATTCAATAAAATAAATAATTTTTCTAAGGGTTTCCAAAACCTAGATATTAATTATCTCAAAATATATTAAAATATATATGATTTTAAAAACCATTTAATTTTTTAAAGTAAAAATTCGTAGAGAATGATTCTTTATTATATACTTCAAATATTCTGAAAATTATAAAATTTTATTGATTAATCTTGTTATTAGCATACCATAAGGAAGCTTGTGTCCATGAGTAGTATCACCTGTTGGATAGTGTCCCCTTGGAATCATGGGTTTACTCCCCATACTTTATCATATCATTCAATACACAAGCTGAAAATTTAAAGAGTAGAATTTTAAAGGATATTCTTTTCCAATTATAATCATAATATTATTGAAAAATAAATTATTAATTATTTTAATATATTAACATAATTTTATAACTTTTTTGAATGATATAATGTCATTCTTTTTAAGGTAATCCAAATGGACTAAAAGAAATCCATTAATCCTTAATATTTGATTTATTTAGAAAACATAAATATAGTCACCTAGAAATTAAAGGAAATTGTTGAATTAAAATGTATAAAATTTTATCATTAACTACATATGATGTCCATATCTAAGATTATGAAGGATATTAATTTATTCACAAATAAAATTTACACATAAAATGATAACTATTATTTTTCTATTCTAATATTAATAGGGAACACATAAAAAATGATGACTTCAACAATTTGTTTCAAGGTAATTCATTACATGACATGATAACTTTCATCATTAAAATAGAAAATATCATTTAAAATTTAATTAAAAAAATTAAAAAACTTTTTTTATTGTTTTACATTACAGATCAAAACGATCCTTGGAAATATAATTACTTATATAAAACCATATAATAATTTTATAAAATTAATTCAATTATAATGGTTTAAGAGAAAAAATTGAATATTTGAGTTTCATAATATAAGTAGATAGTTGGAATTTAAATCATTTTACCTTACCTTCAATTTTATCAAGGATGAAGATAAGTCGCTAGTTTTCAGACTTAGAGAAGGGAAGGGGTTGAGGGTTAGGCGGTTATTTTGGATGGATGAAAAGTAGTTGTTATATAAAAGTTTTATTGAATGTATATTATTCATATAAACTTATTTCATAAAGGAATTATATTTTTAGGGTTTTCAAGTTTGAAATAAAATAAGTTTTTATATAAGGTATAATATTTATATATTTTACAATTCTTTCAGTATTGTATTTTAAAATTTGAATACGGATTTAAAAATTTCAAAATAAAAACCGAAGGAATAATGGTGTTTGTTAAGAATTTAAGATACTCTAAATCAAAATTTTTGGAGTTCTCATGATAATGGAATATATATATATATGTGGGTGTGTTTGTGTGGATATAGAAGTAATAGTTATAAATTTCCTCTGTTGTTTGGGGAAGGAAATTAAAAAATAGAAAACAAGCTCAAGGGTTTTGTTTATAGATTAATATTCACTCAAGCTATTTTTATGAATTTTCATTTAGACATGGACATGATTATATATAGATGGAATAGTGGTAGTAGATGATTATAACCCATCATTTTTAGGTATTAATGGTTTGAATATCTACTGAAGAAGAATAGTTAATTGAAGTTCGAACAACCAAGATTGTAACTGGCATTTTAAAGGGAGAATAAACAATGTTTATAACTCGCATCACACATTTAAATGAATCTTTTTGTAGAGACGCTTAATAATGCAGGACATGTCTCCTTATCTATAAATTCAAAATCACACACAATATTGGAAGTAAACATGAGCCTTGCGGGCTACTGGCATAATCTCTCCACGAACTCAATGGGCCATATACATGGGTCCACCTGTCTTTTGTTGGCGTTATGCCTTTTAAAAACCTATATGAAGCTTGCAAGGCATAATGAACCTAACAAATCCCACTGACAGAATATCCTATTCCCACTTAAATAGTGGTTAAACACTAGGTTACCAATGGTGGTTCAGAATATTTTTTTATTAACTTAAATTTTTTTATAAATATTAAATGTAAAATTTATCATTAAATGTAAGATTTTTTATTTGTTATCATTATTTTTAAAAACCCATGATGTTACATATATCATTTTAAATATTAATTATATTATTATTTTGATTATAATTTTCTACTGTAATCGTAAAATTATTTTATCTTTATTTTCTAGTTACACAGTAGCTATTGCATTCATATCTAATAAAATATCTAAAACTCCATCTCCTACTTTCTAATAATCAAGAAATTCTAAAATTAAATATTTCTTTAAATGAATTTAAATAAAAAAATCTATATGTTCTTTTATTACTTCCAAAATGGTTTACTACTTCCCTATTATTATAAATATTATGGCTATTATCATTGCTACCACTTATCCAATTAAATTCAATCCAGGAGAATTGGTTTAAACTTTTGGATTCATTATATTGATCAGGGGTGTTCCAAATATGATTCTAATAATTACAATAAGACTTATAAATTAGCTATTTTTTCTAGTTTTGTAAATAATTATTTAATTTTGTTCTTTGTAAATAAAAATTCCCTTGTAGTTTTCTTAAATTTTGATTTATTCTATACTGACCTCATTTTTTAAAAATACCATATAAAATAATGATCTTGAATGTTACATTCTTCCCAACATAATTGAATTGTGAACTCCAAATTCATTCATAAACACACCCCAATTATTTCTAATCCACGCTTTAATATAAGTGATCCCACACACATAACATTATTTTTATTATAAATCACTAAATTCTCACTAAAAAATAATTTATAACTTTAAAATAATGTCTAATGCTGGAAGCATTCTTTAAAATTAGAGGTTCTTCTAAGAAAACTGGTTCTTGTGATAGTTCTAAATTCATCTACATGTCCTTCCCATATGCATCTTGATAAATTTGGGTTAAACTCGTTTAAGAACCAATAATAAGTTGTGATATATGGATGAGGAATCTAAATTTTAGAGAAATATGATTAAACTTGATTTCTATAGTATTTTCGTACTAACTTATCTTGTAATATTTCAATGCCTTTGAATCTTACATATAAATTAAAACATAAAGGTTAACATATATAGGTTTCATAGAGTTTATCATCTTATAAATATTCTAGAAAGTACACTATTGAGTAAAATTAATCAGATAGGGTAAAAAATTTAAAGGACCCTCATAATACATTCCTTGTCATACATATGAATGATGTGGTGTATTCATAATGGAATAATAGACAATAGTTGATACAATAATGAATCAAAGTATATTAGATGTGTTTAATGTCTTATAATGTAGTTTATAAGTAATATGATGGTTAGATGAGGGTTTATTTTCATATAATCATGATTTAATTATTATCCTTTTGATCAAATCTGCTGGAAGGGATAAAGGAATTATTCATGTTCACCCTCCTTCCATATAGAAATTTTAAGGAATATAATTAACTAAGTTAAAATAAATAAATTATTAATTTGTTATAATTTCTAAAATTATCTTGATCACTTCTCTCATACCAATTTCAATTCCCCGAAAAATCACTTCTAGACTCTATACCAAAATATATTGTGTTTTATTTTAAATAAATTAAAACATAAAAATATATAGAACATTATACATTCTAGGAACTATTTCTATCTAGGTTTTGGAGAAATATAAAAACTATACAAATTAATAGATTTGTAAAAAATTTATATAATTGATTAATTATGTCAATATGTGTTACCTCCTTTTATGAAAAAATTACCAATTATAATTATAATAAAACTATGGAAAAGAATTTGAAAACATAGGGTGAGTAAGAAAATTGATAAGTATGGTTTTTAAAATCTGTGACAAATAATTTTCTTAAATCTATTTGGAAAACATTTTATTAAATAGAACATTTGATACAATATATAATTTCTCAGAGTATTTAAAAACATATAAATTCATTACCTCAAAATCCTTTAAAATTACTTTTGAAATTAGAAAAAAATTACAAAGAAAAATTAATAATTCATTTAAAATAATTCATGGATTTCCCCTTTAATTATTTTGATTGTGTTAAAAATTTATTGATTATTCTTGATAATAGGCATACCTTAAGATAATAATGCACCATGAGAAGTGTCCCTTGTTATATTGTTTCCCTGTGAAGTTAGGAGTTTACTCCCCATAACTTATCTTATAATTTGATAATCATGTTCACAATTTAAAGAAATCATTTTTAGAGTTTTTTTCATTATCATTTATAATCCAAAAACCTTGGAAAATAAAACATAAATCATGTTCATTAAGGAAAATAATTTTATAACCTCTCCTCATGGTAAATCTCATTTTTTAGGTAATCTAAAATAACTTGGTGAGATCCACTAATTCATAATTATGTATTATTGATAATACCTAAATATAATTTCATTAAAATTAATACAAATTCATGAATTAAAATGTATTAAAATTCCTTAATAATAACACATGATGTCCATATATATGATTATAAATGACATTCATGGATGAAAAAGAAAATTTACACATAAAATGATTAAACATGAATCTTATGGTATTATTGAAATTATTGAATTATTTGTGTCAACCTTGAGTGAGTCCTATGAAATGGATAGGACCCATATAAAATCGATTCATAACACTTATTCAGGTAATGATAACTCTTATAAACTTGTAATAGACCTTGTGAAAATTTCCCTTTTATCAAATTCCACCTCATCTTTTCATAATGAATCTTACAAAATTATCATCCCATGAAAAAAATTAACGACATGGATATATTAATTAATAAAATTTAAAAATACAAAAAAATGGAAATAATTTGTTCTATAAAATTATGAGTGAAATAACCATGAAAAAATAATATTTTTGATTCCAAGAAATTAAACCATTATAACACAGACAAAATAATATTTCAATAGAAATGAAACAATATTCACTTAAATTATTTATATTAAAATATATGAAAATCAAGGAAAACTAAATGTGATCAATTAAGCACCAGAAACACAAATTTTCAAGAGCAATATACAATAAATATCATTTTCTAAATAAATTGAACAATAATTATTTAATTGATAATAAAATTCCATGTTTATATAAAACATTCCCAGAATTTTGTAAAATAGATATATCATCCATGTATCAAAATAGTGCCATGCCAAATTCCCATACACATAATCAATTAAATTTCCTCTATTATTAATTTTCCATCATTTTTTAATGAAAATTAAATTAAAAATTGACGTATTATAATTAACCAAATTAAGATACCTTCAAATGTGCCTTCCCCCATAGAACATCTCGAGTAAAAATTAATTATTTCTCTCCAAAGAAGATAAAATTACGAAACAAATACAATTTCTAGTTTGAAAATATATGGTTAAATTTGAAAATATTGAATGGAATTCAACCAGCCTCTTTTAAAAATTAAATTTCAATGAAAAAATTATTTTTTTCTCAATATTGAAACCAAATAACATCCCACATTTATCCCAAAAATTAAATATTAGAATAATAAACACAAATATATATAGATTAATGACAACAAGAAATGATTAAAATATCAACATTGTTAAAGAAATCCAATACTATTCACATGACCAACTCTATCAAGGACATCTATTTATTTATTTGAAAATGTAAATATTTTTTTATCAGTTTAAATATAATAAATTGATTGAAATTCAATTTAAAATTTAAAAATCAAGGGCACAATTTCCCTGTTTCTTGCAACATAAAAACCAACAAATGTTACTAGATTAAATCCATGAGGAAATAGAAATGATTAACCACATTAAAGAAGCTAAATTTTAACTAATTGTTTGAAGAATTTTCAACCTTTTAATATTATAATTTCAACTAATGAAGTATTCTATTTTTAAAAAAATCATCGAATTTTTATTACTATATTTAGTATAGTTTATCACATAAAATAACTTGTGCCACACTTAACGACTAATATTTACCTAATGTAGTTCTTTACAGTATTAAAAGTCTAAAATTGTATTAATCATGAAGGAATTTTAAAACAATTTATTAAAATATACTAAAAATATATCAATAAAGATCCAAAAACATATTTTACACAAAATGAAACCAGGGAAACAAATTTTAGTATACATGAATTTTCAGACCATATACTTCCTAAAATGTTGGATTACATGCTTGATTTTTAAGAGAAGGTTCATTCTCAAATTTCAGGATAAAAATATTTCAATGTTTTTATAGAATACAATAATCAAATGGAATTATATCTCTATGTAAATTCATATTAATAGTAACAAATAAACTAGAATCTAATGAAAATATTAAGATTCAGATACACCAAGAAACAAGTTCCATCATTTTTATTTATCAATGTAATATATAATTGGTTTATATAATTAATGGTGAATAATATTGTTAAAAATTAAACAAAAACACAAATAATTTAGATTCCTTTATATTTTGAGTTCATCCATCAAACTTCCTATTTCTTCATCTCATGAGAATATCTTTGTGGAAAAATTAAAACTCCTAGAAAAGTACATTAGTATAATATTTCTAAAATTAAAATTGAAACTAAAAGAAAACAAAGATAAAAACAAATTGGTACATGATTTAATATTTTTCCAATATTCAACCCCATAAAATTTAAATATTAATTGGGATTATAATCTATAGGCTTGTTTATATATTTCTCAAAATTTAATCATAGGATGTGTACTTTAACCTAATGATCCAGAGATGAATAATAGTTATGTAAAGAACTATATGATGAATTGAAAATCATCTCAAATTATTATAGTTCATGTAATATATAATTTTCTAATAATAATTAATGATTTAGGCCAATATATTCGTTAAAAAAATTCCCCCGTTTAAAAAATATAAAAATAAATACAAAAATAAAGTGCATGGGTTTACTCCAATAAATAATTAATTTTAAAGTGTTAATTTTAACTTCAAAAATGTTGAGATTTGAAGTAAAAAAATAGAAGCCAAGACCTTTTATTTATCCTCAATGTAATGTCTACATATTTATTCAATAAACAGTAATAGACCCATCTCCAATCTAACCTTTTCAACAGCGACTTTAATAACACAATAAGGATAGTGAAAGGCCCTAGTCATTTTGTCCTAACATTTTTAGAAAAAAAATTAAATATAGAATAAAAAATGTACACATTCTAACCAAAATTAAAATATATATTTTAAATTCAGGAATCAACAAATTTAATTGCTAATTATTTTGAAATCTGATAATTCTCTTATGATTGTCTCCCAATCTCTTCTAATTCACTCTAATATGTCAATATATTTTAACTAGAAGTTATAAATTCATGATTTGTAACATTTAATAGGCTTGAAATATTTTTCTTGGAATTATATAGTGCTCCAATTTTTTTTAATAAAGGTAATTATATAAGGATACATCCCTAGGGGAGTTTTGAATGTATTTCTATAGTCCACCAAAGCCTCTTCAATATTCATGGATCAGTTTTTACTATAACTTCTAATAGTCTTATTTATGATTTGTTTCAATTATTAATTTTAAATATCATCCATAACATTTTATTTTGTATGATAATTAGTTAATTTTATATAAAATATATTTAAAATTTTTGATCAAATATTAAAAAAATATAATTCTTAATGTTATTAATATTATAGTAATAAGATTATCAAGAACTATAATTATTAAAATTGTATTCATCTAAATGAATTTGGGGATAGTATTAGTTTGACTCTTTGGAAGATTCACTACCTCAACCCACATAGATACCTAATCAATATCCACTAGTATATAATAAATCTCAATATAATATTGTAATATTCCTATAATATTTAAAAACCCAAACAAAAAAAATCATTTAGTCCATAATTAATTTTTATAGAAAAAACATTCCTTATTCAATCATTCTCCATCCTTTAGTATTTAACACATCCCACACCTAAACTCATAGAATCAATTAAGGGACTTTGACAGTTGAAACGTTCTTATAATAACATTTTTATTTCCCTCTCTCTCCCCCATGGTCTTATTCCCATGAAAATGAATGATAGCTATATAAAATTAGGATCATCTATTCCATGAGTACAAATAGTATAAAAAACATATCCACACAACTCTTAAAATGTAGGGGTCATAAAAAAATTAGAAATTTTTATCAGAAATTAATTTCTTATTATTGTATGGAGTGATACTATTTGGAATGATTATAGAAGCTGATAAATTCAAAAAAAATAGCTCAGTCATCGTTTAATGTTGAAACTATAGGTAGTTTATTATCTAGAAAATATGAATATATTTCCCTTGAAAACTACTTTTAGTATTAGAAACCCAAAAAAGATGATTAGTGACAAAACATATAAAATAATTATTTTCATATATCTCAAAATAAAAATCATGTAAAAAGAGGATAAACATAATGACTCTATTATTACCCTATTTCTAGAATAATAACTATTTTAAGGATGATTAGTCAGTGAAAATAATGGCCATAAAACAAATGAAATATTTCAAAAACTTATCAAGATAAGAAATAATATCTAAAATCTCCTTGTAAGTTAAGGTTTTTTCATTTAGGTATTATCTACTGGCCAACTAGAATAATAAATTATATATAGCCTCTTTTGTTTTCTCTATCATAATATAGTCTCTATATATAGACATCAAGCATAAGTCATAATTGAAAAAATCTAAATTATGATCTTATGTAGTGATGATGATAAAAGAACAAAATGATTTATTAATATTATTTAAACATTTTAATAATTTATCATCATGGTAAATATGAGGCAGAACCTAATTGCTGACGAATTGCTATGATGGACCATCGCTCAAGAATGTAACCCTCCAGGACACTCTTCCATCTTAGCTCGCAATGGCTCCTTCCTCGACTGGGGAGCTACCTTCGTGTGCTACCCCTTCGTGGGGATGAGGGGTTTCTCTGTGTGGAGGGTTCAAAAAGGCCCCTTGATAATTAGAGAACATAATGGACTTATTGACAATGAAATACCTTCTATTAATCATTGTTAAAATTGTCATTCCCTATGATCCTCTAAACACACATTACATACTTAACAAGGGCATGCCTCTGAGTAAAATCCATTTTAAAATTTTTAACATATATTCCCATCTTTCATTTAAAATGAAAAAATAAAATTTTTCTTGGTTACAATAAATTTACATTTTCCTAATTTAAGACAATATTAATATTTTGATTCCTATGTAATACCATTCTAAAATCATATAAAAACTCATATATTTATTCCCAAAAATTGAAAAATGTCCATGAAACCCACTATTATCCTATATATAATATCTATAATTATATCCATCATACATTTTTGAATTTTTTTTAAAAAACCTCATAATCTAACAAAAATTCACTAGTTGGAAAATTTTCTAAGGGGAAATATGGATCTTTTCATTTCTTGATATTCATGGGTAGTAAAAATGTGATTATAACTAAAATACCCATTAATAAAAAAGATAACTCATTATCAGATATCCACTTATGAATTTTTTCTTGTAATTTCATTGAATAGTTTTGTTTTTCAGTAGAATAATTCACTTTTTTGTATTCCGTATGGACACTCCATTTGTGTACTTTACATGTATATATTTTCATATTCTTCTCATTGGTTAAAATACTGATACTAATGTTTTTTTGGTAAAACATACACATAACTGCCATGAGGGTTGTTTATTATTGGGAACATGATATTGGAAATTATTTTATTTATAAATTCCTCCCTAGAAACCTCTTTCATGTTAGTATTCAGACTCATATCTCCCTCAACTCTACATTTGTGCTCTTGTTCTATATGAATTCTATACAAACAAGGTGATGGATTAGTTCACTTTATATCATTAATGGAAAAACCTAGAAAGTAGTTTAGCTATTTCAAGACTAATATAAACCTGTATTATTGAAATTTTCTAATATCTATTGAAATTATGACAAGGACTATGGAATCCTCTCCTAAAAATGAATATTTTAGATGTTATTGAAGTATTAAAAGCTCCACTTTATGTGTTCTTTTACTAAAGGGTATAATTTTTTGGAAATATAACCAAAGGTACTTTGTTTATTTTTTAATGAAATATTGGAAGGTAGAAAAAACTTCATCCTCGTGAATACTATATACAACTATAAGTTCCCCATATTCAAATTCTAGAATTCAGTTAAGAATATTCTCTTTCGAAAACACATAATATTGTTCTAATAACTATCACTCAAATCATATAAGGGATCCTTTTTTAATAAAAAACTATTATATTGGTTTCAATAGTTTTTAATCCAATGTTATGTTTTCCACTATGATATATGAATTTTTCTTCTCATTCATTAACACATTGATAAAATTTCAACAACTCTACCCTTCAATATTTTTCATCATTTGTGGGATTAATAACATTATTAAAAACATTAATCTCATTTTATTGACCATGGTTGAATATTTTTTTCTAATTGAATCGAAAATAATAACTCCATTAATGGGTATGAAATTCCTACCATGAATTATAAGGGAGTAATAATTTCATTCCATATCCAGAATAAGGAAATTGATATGTAAGAATAGCTTCCCCAACGTAACTATGAGGCCATCCACTCTCTTAATGGGGGAGTAATGGATTATTCTTCCAAAAATTAAAAAAAATTTATTAGATCTAAGTCTTGTAATTTCAATTTTTTAAATATTGAGAAATGATTCAAATTAATTATTTCCACAATGTCATATAAAATTTTAGCTAACCCATATTTTCTAACATGTAAGGGATAACAAATCTACCATACTCCTTGAGCTTAGGAGGAATTTTATTCTAAATCATACAATAAACACAATCATCCATTTCATATGAAAAAAATAGCAAGAGATTTTTTGTGATAAAAATTTTAATTTTTTTTAAATAAAATTATATAAATGGACTAAATCCAAAGCGTGCACAAATGGGATGTTCACTTGAAGCTTCTTAAATAATCTAATGAACATGAGGAGTTTCATTTCATTGTTTTTTTATTATTCTTTTTATGGAATGGTATATGTAGGAAAAGTTTTATTTTAATAGTATGTATAACCAAATGTTATTCCTCAACTTACTCCTTAACTTTCTTATTTTTTAATTTTATTTTTTCCAATATATTATTTAAGGGGAAAAGGGGAATTCATTTCCTTTTTAAGAATGTTTTTCACAATTATAAATTATGTTTTTTCAATACTATTTATTTATTTATTATTCAAATTTTTTCAAATTCCATTGTTTCTTACCTACCATTAACTTTAGTTTCAACATCAATATTAATTCTTATAGGCGTGAATTTTTCATTATGGTTAATCTCAGTATAATGAGGAAATTGACTATTTTCTCTTGAATTCATGTATCATTTATATTGACCAATTTGTAATAAAAAATTGTGGATTGTTGAATCTATATCATATTATTTTCAATCAGACTTATATTTTTTTAATCTAAAATTCATTACATAATCTACATTATTCACCTTATATTCCCTTGAGAATTAGTGGATTATACTAAATTTTATTTTGAAAATATTTTCTTGGAAGATTTTGGAAATTAGTCCCAATAGGTTTTCTAAGAATTAATTCCACATTAATTGATTTATTTGGAGTATTTTTATAGCTGACTATGTACTAATTTGAATAAGTATCATTTTTTAGTGAATTATGTGGTGTTTCCCACAAAAATATAATTTTTAATGGATTATGAAATAATAAAAAATTGTATAATACTCCAAATAATTACAAAAAATTCCTTAATTTGGATTCTTTTATCTATGTTTTTTACTCTGGTTTTGATAACCAACGTGATTAAAACATTAATCGGCATTATAGTTCATTAGTGATTAAAGGTGGTTCATTATTTTATAAAAAATCAGTTTATTTCCATCCTTGGATCAGTTCATTCCTATCCACTATTTAATAATATCCACCATGAATATTTAAGATTAGAATTAAGAGATTTTTTTTAAAATTTTCATCAACTCATCAATAGTTTTATCATTATATTTCCCTATTGCTAACTATTCTAGATGATTATGAGTTGAAGGAATAGTAATATATATTAATGATCTATGAATATAGGTGAGGGTATATAGTGATGAGAAAACTACCTAATAAAATCTCTAACATTATATTTGGATTCATGAATATCATCCCCTTCATCCCGAATCCAACAGTTTATGTTTCTCCAATTCATTCCATTTATAATTCTGGGTAAATTTTCATGATGAACAAATCATATTATTTATCCAACATTTGAAAACAATTATCATTTTGTTAGAGTAACCAGTCTTAATAATTAACATTTAAATAAAGTTAAACCCCTTTTTTTAGATCATCCTCAATAAATACATACAGTGGAAACTACTGCACAACATTATATAAATCCCTAATGATAGATCATGAGTCCTCATTGGCCATAATATAAACGAAAAGAATTTGATAAAAAATTAATATTTTGGTATATAAATACAACCTCTCCAAGATAACCTACATTTATAAGGGTTACCCAATACCTCAGTTAATTTATACTCCCATTTCCTAGGCCTTTCTATATTTCCATTAATGATTGGTTCTATATATACCACCATTATTTCCTTTAGATTGAATATTTTTAATATAAATTATATTTTTAAATTTCTACAGTATTTTATAATTCTCTGATTTATAGTTCTGAATTCTAATATTTGTATCTAGTGAATATGCATAATAAATTTTCAAAATATTTCATAAACAATATTTTTAAGGATAATTTTTGTTATGATTTTTTCTAACAAACACTACATTCCCTTATAGTGAAAGGATTTTTTTATATATTTTAACTTTTTAAATTATTTATTTGTAGAACTAATCAACACTAGTGAAATACTATGTGGTTTAAAACCCAAGAATATAAAATATGTGTCTTTAAAAAGAATGAAATAAACTCAAACAATTAAAAAAACAAGTGAAATGAGAAAATAAAGATTAAAGTGAGGTCTAATATCTTACTACATTTGAAACAGAAGTGAAAATGTGTGAAGTGAATCTATATAAAATAGAAAATAAAAAAAGAATAAACAAAAAATATGAGGACTATGTGAATTTCTATAAATATATATTTTATAAAATATATTTTTAAAATTTATAAAATGAATGATTGAGTGGGGACAAAAACTCCTAAAATATGGTCAACAAACATATAAAGAAAAAATTTGGATACAAAACTCTTTTGTTATTTTTCAATCTTATAGTTAAGTAACTAAAAAGAAAATGTGGTGTTTATGGCCAAAATATTATTTTCAATTGATCTTCTAATGCTTCTCATATTTAATCTAATATTTCATTTTTCTCACAAAAAGATCGCAAGAAATGGGTTCTTTAGTAGATTTTAAAATCAAGATCAATTTACATTTTTAATTAAACATTTTAAAATGATTTTGTGAAATAAATAAATGAATGATAGTTTAAATCCAATCCTACATTAAATTATATTATGTTGTAATAATATACAACCACAACCAACATTATTTTCCTAAAGTGGTTTAGTAAAAAATAATGTTCATCCCAACACATGTAATTTTATTTTACAAAAACATATTAATAAAGAGATATAATGTAGTTATAATGAGACTAATATTTACATTTGAGTCAATAATGATTCCTATGTATCTTCCACTTCACATATACTATCTCTAAACCCATCCCAAATGAAGACACTAAACTCTTGATTCCTCTTTACTATCTTCCCATGTCTTTATACATCTAGAGAAAATCAACTATCCCTACCAATAAGATACTTTTCCCTGTTCTCTACATTAATTTACTAAGTACAAGATGACATCCTAGATCTCAATGTATAAAAATTACTATTCATTGTATTCTTTATGGTTAATCCGTATAAACCATCTAACAAAAATTTTCTCACACCCTGTGCAATATATCCATCTACTCACAAAAAACAAACTTTTATACCTGTACATCTTAAAGTGTGTTTTCTTTAGAGACCGTAGTAATTTCTAAAATACACAGATCATGGTCTCACGACCCTTTTATTTTATTTCTCAAAATGAGAAATTGTGGAAAAATAGGTATTTTTTATCAAATTACAATATGGGTAGCTTCATCAATTTTATATATTTTTGAAATAATAATAAAAAAATACAAATTAATTTTACAAGTGGGGATCATATCTTTAAGAAAGAGAAATAGCCCTTAAGCAGCTAATTTTCAATCTAATGAATTGGGATCATAGTATGTTTTATATCCAGAAATGGAAATGGTATATATTAAAATTCATTTTACTTATACTATCCAATAATTCACTCTTACCAAATACATACTCCATTGAAAAAATGACTCTTAATTTACTGAAGATAATTATTGTGAAATTAAGTACTTAACCAAATTTATTATATATTTGCATAATGACTCATGCAATATTCGGATAACCCTTATGAAATGGTTTATTTATGTTTATAAATGTTATAATTACTCTTATGAAATGGGATTTCCCATAATTAAATTCTCCCCTTTGAAAAAGTATATATCAAATACTCATTATGTCTCTTAAGAAATTATCATCTCATATAAACATAATATAGATACGTAGATTCAATCATCAAAGAAAATTCAATCTTCGTAGAAAAATGATTATATTTTTTCATAAAAAATAATTTAAAATGAAAACATATAAAAATTATAATATTTATTATAAACACTCATTCCAAATTAAACAACTAAAAAAATAATATTTTAATTAAAATTCCACCAAAACCATTTTAACAATTTGTTTTTAAAACATATGTATCTTAAAATAAAGAAAAATTAATCAATTAAGAATAAAAAATATATCAAATTTAAATAAAAATTAATTATTTCAATTCAAAATGAAATATAATAAATAAATAACTAATAAATTCACAATTTGGCATAAAAACACCATTATTTATTAAAATAGATTTGGAAAATATGTATAGAAATAAATTAATTTTGGGGATATTTTATCCATGAATACCATTAGATATCGCAATTTCCCTGAATGGGGAATCCAAAAGACTATTAGGTACACTATAGGGGTCCATTGAGCACTTGAAAACATCATATCATATTATTTATAATTTTAATTAAAATTTATATATATTTAAAATGTTATAACTTATCCCCTTAACCATTTCATCTAAAATCTTTACATGTATGACCATCCCTCCCCTCTCATCTATTAAATTTGTATTTTCCCTATATTTAAGCTTGTATTTCAGTATAGTTCTTCCTATTGGATCCCTAATAGTTTGGCCTCTAATTATCCTTCAATTTACGGTTTTCTCTCATTTTCTCACTATGATCCACTATAAAACCTTAAATTATGGGTTTTCAATTTCTTTATAGAATGCATGTAAAATTTGTTGAATCAAGTCATGATGATGGAAGAGTGGGATCCTTAAAATACATGGTTGGTACATAAAGGTTTTTTCCTTTGTTTTAGATTTTTTTCTTATGTTATATAATTCAGGGATTATGTGTCCCACTGATATAGACCATAATTAAAACTTATAAATAATTATTTTCAATTAGAAATCATGAAGTACTAGCTAAGATTGTAAAGGTAATAATACATATATTAAAACATAATATCTATGCATCCATAAATATATTTTATAGTCAAACAAATTATCATAAAGTAGGGGGAACCCACATTGATTTTTTAACATTTAGTTTTAGTTTTAAAGGCTATTTGGGGTCAAATGGAATTATATTCAAAATGTTTTTGAATATTTTGAGTCTTACATGGGAAATTAACGTTATTTAGGTGACCAAATTTATCATATAATTGTTAGTTAGGGGAGGTGACTCACATAATTTATGTTACATTATCATGAGATAACTTATATTACCTTGTACATGATGAGTTAAATCCCACCAAACATCGAATTTTATGGACATCAGAACACATGTCTCTTTACTAAGGAGATTGAGTATCGAAATCTTTCTAATGAATCTCTAGGAGCTGTGTATATATAATATTGAGACAATAGATATTATCCTTGGTTAATTACCAAGATAATGGGTGTCCTTGATGGACAAATATTGATAACCTACCATTGATAATTGGTTGAAACATTGTACTATTGTGGGGAATTATAGTGACCTGAGAATGTAAAAATGATTGATCCTCTATCGAAAGTTAATAACCAGATGTCAACTAAATTAATTGTTTTTATATAACTTATTTGGTGGTGTGAATTTATAATAGTAATATATGTCCATAACTTTATGTGAGTTATTGAACATTGAAATATTATATGGGATAACTTTACCTAAGGGAGAATAACCTGATGGGTTATTATATATTTTGAGCATGGCATTAAAATTTTTTTTTATTATATGATTAAAATATAAATATCATATTTATTATAAATTAATGGATTTGGATTAGTTTAATCTATATTAATTGTAACCATCTCAATTGAGTATGTTATGAAGAATCATTATATGTGGAAGTGGGTTTGTAACAATGATTTGAGTATTATGTATGGCGAGTAATTGACTGTTTGAAATTGTCTGACTGGGTCCTTTTAATGTGGTGATCATATACTAGTTAAATGGTAGCATTCCTAATTTTTTATAGTAGTGATCATATATTATTTGTACATTGGAAAATTGATTCTTCAAATTATGATGAGTATAAGATGGTGTTATGTAGTCCTACATAACCTCTTGTACAAGAAATGTTTTGGTAAGTGGGACATAGGCATAATTATCCTATAATAGATGATGAGTGTCGGCGGAAGGGGGACAGATGCATGTATCCTCATATATGTTGTACGAATATTTATCTTAGATGGATTCCCACATACCCTCATTTATATGATGATTATATGTAGTTGGGAAAAATGAACACTTATCCATTACTATGTGATGAGTATAGGTATGTGGGAGGGATAAAAACTTATCCTCTTATATGTGGTCAGTTCCAATTGGTTTGACATGTTTCTTCCATGTCTCTTATGGTGAAGTTCATATATAAGTTGAATGTGTGGTTTCATATCCTCCTTATTTGGATAAGTATATGTGGGTCATTATGTAGGCTATCTGAATTTATGTATTTTTTATATTCAAACCTTGGGAGACTCAATCTCATATATGATCACTATCCAAGGATGAAAGAGTTTCTCTACATAGTGTCTAGTTCGGCACTCAATACTGAAGGGGTATTATATTATGGGATCTCACTATTTTTCATGTTATATTATGCATCAACAGGAATATTTAACTAATTATATTATGTAAACTATTGGTCTCATCTTATTAATTTGTGTACTCAAACCCAGTACACATTCTATAGTAGACATATAAACCTGGTGTTGGTATTCATTTCGTGTAAATGTCCCTAGAACATTGGTAAAAGTAGTCATTATCTCATTTGGAATTAGGATGAAATATTTTTCCTATAGTTAAGATAAATTATTATAGTATATCACTTGGTTTTATTCTAATTATTATGTATAATATATAATCAACATATTATATAACCTTATATATTCTATATGACTTTATTATTAGGCATTAAATTAATATATTATTATATCATGTGATTAATTTATCATGGTTGTCCCATTACTAAAAATTTCAAATTATATTATATTATTTTCGGTAATGGTTTTATCTCATATTAAATTTTATTTATAGTTATCTCATATAATTTATAAACTGTAATTGATACTGATAGACCATTTCCATTTGATTTATCCCCTAAAATATAGGGAGGTGAGCTTGAAGGGACATCATGATCTGGCTCAGGTCAATGGTCAGTGGAGATTTATGGTATATTACAAAGTGGTATTAGATAATTGAGTTAATTTTTTTATAATTTTTGATATAGTATAAAGAGATAGAACTATTATTCATATTTTTGTTTCAGGAAGTTGGTGTTAGTTATTGTTAGTGAGGTGGGGATAAACCTACTCAACCTAGAGAAAAGTATCATTTATAGTATTCAAATTATATAATTCTAATAATTTTGGATGACATTATGGTATCAAAAAAATTTATTGATTATGGTGGAAATGAGTTTGTACAAAAATTTTATAGGACATCTCATGGAACGGGTTGAGGTTCTCATCAACCATGATGCCGATATAATTGGACATGACTATAGGTTAATTTTTTTAATAATATTTTAAATTATTATAATATATAAAAGTTTTTGATTATGTATACATGATTTGGATCTATCAATAACATTTTTTATTTTAATCATCATTATAAAAGTATAGGTTAATGTTAGTACAATGAGATATAATGAAAATCATATGGTGGGTAATGAACCCTTTAATATTCAGTAATTTAACTCTTTTTACATGTAGAATATAGAGATCATAAACTATGAAATGTTAGTTGAACCTATTCTATGAATTTTGAGGTCTGGCTTGAGTACTTGAACATCATCAGTTAAGTCATGTTTAGTGAGTATAGAATGAGTTGATATCAAAATGTTCATCTATATGGTTATAATTTTTATTTCTCTAGTGAATTTAGTAAACTTGGTATTTTATTGAGGAATATTTTGAATATTGAGAAATGGTTGTACTGGGGTTAGGGGATATTGGTACTCTCCAAGTGAGTGAAATGACTTATATTGGAAGAAAATCATTGATTGATCATTGGGTCCTCTATGAGAGACTATATGTTTCAGATTCACACATTCAATAGATACTAAGGTTCATCTTTCAAAGCATGGTGGTCTATCATGTTTTTGTAGTGTCAATTATTGGGAGTTAATATCAGGGATTGGGTGTTTATATATTTCACTAGGTTTGGAATATAATTATTAATGGATTAAGTCTATTGACATTGAAATTTATATGATATTTGTGAATATAGAGGAAACATGTATGATTTCAAATCAGCTACCAATTTGTACACTTGTTTATTTAGGTATCCAATGGAACATTTATTACTCAGCCGGAATTTATTGGGTACCTTGTGTCCCCCAACATTGTTTTTTTTAAAATTAATTACAATTTATCAAAATTAAATTATCCCCTCCACTTATTTTTTTCTAAACATAACCCACAAGTCCCTACCTCTTATTTCATCACATTCATGTTGATTTCTCTTCTAGTTGGGCTCACATTTGAGTGTTTTTATCCTATTAGATATCATATTATTATTGTATCTTGGTTATATATTTTATTTAGTTTTATATTTCTACTTTACTATTTTGTGATAAAATTACTTAAATCAAGATTGTATTTCTTCATTTTAGATTTTTATTAAAATAAGTGAATTCAAGAAATTTTAATGAATGAGGGGTCTCTTATGACTATGAGGATGGTGTTCCATTGTGATTTCAATTATTTTGTATGAATTTTATTTTATTTTATAACTACATGATTGTATATATTTATTTTATGGATTATAATTGGGACATCCACTAACCAAGGGTTTGTGAGAGGGAATTAAGAACTCAATGAAACCATAATGGACATATTACTTGTCGTACCACCAAATTTAATGGAATCCATATATTATGTTAACATAAGATAATTTTTTTTATAATATGTAGGGTTTAGTTATCTTTATTATGGATTTAGATACCATGTGAGATCTATTGGAATGATTTTCAATATTTCCTTAAGGGTGGTGAGTCTTCAATTAAAATGAGAGTTCCTAGTGTTACCAACCTTGAATAAGGAGGGTTTTTTAGTGGAGGTGTCTCTAATAGTTTATCTTAGTTGGACATCGGAAATATTTTATGTCATCACCCACCATGATTAAAATTTCACCAAGGGTGAATTAGGGTGTTAATATCTTGAAATATGATTTTCCTAGCGGAATTGATTATGTATATGTTTACAAAAGGTTGGTAATATATTTTTCTTTATAAGTCGGTAGCTTGAGATATAATCATTGACTATGTTCCATGACTGATGAGATCTCAATGGATTAATATTAACAACCTACCATTGGTAGAATACTGGAATGTTAGCCTTGGTTGAGATTTTATTATGGTCAAAAAACATAAATATCATAGATCCTATAAGAAATATGATTTGATCACATGTTTTAGAATGGATTTTCTTATTTCATTAATCTATTATATTTCTTGAAGATATATGTATAGATTATTTTCTTCTCTTTATTGAGTTGTTTTGGCTTGAGAGGTTCTATGGGATAACCTTCCCCAGGGGTGGACAACATGACGGGTGATCGACTAGATTAATAGTTTTCTAAGGGTTTTTGTACAATGTTATTAAAATTGGCATTTCCTCGTCATCAACCATGTAATGCTATATACTATTTTACCAAATTTTATTGGTGGAAAACTCGAGTAAATATTTAGTAGATCATGATATAAGGCTGATGTTGGTTAGTTCTTATAATAGGAGTGTTATGTAGGATGACTAAGATAATGTTGGATGCAAGAATGTTGATTCCTTTGATTGTGGTGAGCATTGAATGGATGGTTATAACTCATACATATATTTTAATAAAAATGGTAATATATTATTTAGAAGATTGACGAGTTATTCTGAAAAAAATAATGAGCGTAAGAGGGTGTGATTCATGCTTGCTTATCCTCTAGAACATGATTAGTGAAGGAAGGTATTATATAGTCCATCATAAAATCTAAAATGTAATCAGTATAGTTATGTTGGATATATTCCTATATAACCTATTGTATGTGTTGAGTATATATATGTGTGACGAAGGCCTATATAGCCTATCATATGTGATTTAAAAATGTATATGAGATGTAATCCTATATATACTATAGTATATGATGATTATATATAAATGATTTAAAAGACTATAGATTTATATATGCATGATAAATAATGACTTGTTCAATGTCGCATGGTACCATATTTGATGGTGATAGGAATAATAAGGGTAGAGTAGGATCTACCAAGAATCATTTTTAGGAAAATTATATGTGGGATTGGATAAAATTTATCCTTCCTTATTTGTTTGGATGATTTGTTCTAGGGGATACATTTCCTTATATAATAGTACTATGAATGGAATGTAGGGTTATTAACCAAGTTGGATAGTTTATTACTCAATGAAACTATAGTTTTTATATTAATTATTGTTACATCCAACCATATTATATCATGGATGAACCCATGTATATATATAATTTATTTAATATGGGATATGGTTAGGGGTGGACTACTATGATTTTTACACACATCTAGTTTGTGATAATTAGTATATTTGAAGACCCAATGTTAGAATACTTGTTAGATTTATATCCCTAGTGTAGATACACAATAAGGAGTTACCATATAGGGGATAATGAGATGGCACTGAGAGGATCTTAGAGTCATACAGTTATATATTACCCTTTATTTTTTTCCATTTGATAATGTATTTTATATAATTGATCCATTTGGTGAACTTATATTTATTGGGTGACTTTTATAACATTACATGGTAAATATATTTACTTATAACATTTTATATATTTTTCATGGTTGGACTATTACATTTTATATATTTTTCATTGTTGAATAATCTGTCTAATAAATAGTCCCCTCATTCATCCTCATAAATTCAACATCTCTCTACGGTCATGGGGTATTTAGATAAAAATGTAATACAATTTTTTTATTTTCCTTGTATTATTTGTAAATATTTTATAGTTTATTTTTTAGACCATTCAATAAGAAAAAACGTGATTTAGAGGTCCAGTATGTCCATAATAAATGATTGAAATATACTAAAATATTTAATGGCACATGATGGTGGTTATTCTAAAAAAATTTAATAACTTCTAAATGGGTTCTAGGATTAAAAATATGATGGAATCATTGGTTTTATAATTTCAGTTTTACCCTAGGAGCAACGTAAGAATAGTGTTCATGGGATTTTTGTGGAAAAGTAATCATGGGCACAGAAATGAATAAAATAATTAAATAAAATTATAATATTTCATTTCACTGACACAGTTATTTTTCAATATTTAACTATATTTTTTTTAAATCCAATGTTATCAACATAACCCTATAGAAATCGGAGGATCATTTTCGAGAGCTCTAAAAATATTTTCTCAAGAGAATGGTGACATTATTGTGGATCGATGATTGACACGGAACTGATTCGATGGACCTTGAAAACGAATACGACAAGAAAATTTTTCTTCATCAATGATTGAACCGAATTGAGGTATGACATGCATGTCCATTTTTTTAATCTCTTATTCTTATGTTCTATAATGAACTAAAATCAATCACTGAACAGATTGATTTGATGATCAATCTTCTTACCAGATGGTTTTATCATGGGGTGATTTTGGAGATTTTTTATCATATTGAAATTGATTGAGATCGACATGAACATTGATCGAGGTTCATTTATTTAATTTATTTTTCTGATCCCCTAATACATTGTTGGTCATGAGTTTTCTTCATTTGTCCCATGACTTGGCTATTCCTTCTCAATCAATCATTGAACCCTGTTTCTTTGTATAATGATCTAATATCTTAGATCTAGGATCATCTTGAAATGAAATAGGTGTGACGGTGATGATATAGAAAATCAGATAATTGATGATTTTATATTTCATGATCTTCGGAAATCTTTGGCACACAATGAAGAACCATTATTTGAACTATTTTTCGAGGTGATTTTAATATGAAACACATTGAATCGATGATAGAATGGAAAAATGACCTAGGGTTGTTGGTATCAAGGTGATTTGACCACTGTATTAAGGCTCGATGCATCACTCAAGGCACGTGGAGTGGAATCTTGGATTCAATAAAATCTCATTGAACAAAGCATGTAATCTGGGATAACATGGTATGTGGGCCCCCTACAGTAGTGATTGGGGTTTTGGGATGAAGAAAATGGTCACATTGAATGTGACCCATGTTACACAGCATGTGATCCTACCCAATTGACTCAGCTTGTACTTTGGATGTACATGTAATCATATTGGAGTACATGGGAATGGAAACTTCATGCACTCCCACATGGACATGGCTTGGCATACACTAACCTATACACAAACACAACTTCAGTATAGAGTCCACAACAAGAGACACGGGTGAGATATTGTCTATATCTACACATCGTGTACTCTATATGTCGTGTATAAAAAAACTAGATGTCATGTGAGTTTATTCTACATGGGAATTACATGGGATTCCTAGACACATTGTATACCCCTTGGGAAACAATGTGTAGTCCCTTAAAGAGTTTTTAGGCTCTTTGTACTATTAATTTAGACCAGTCTAGGTTTAATGCATTCCATTGGTCATTTTTCAAAAGTGTACAGTAGGGTATTATATCCACATCACTATATCTTTCTCCCCTCAAGAGTATTGGTATTAGATATAGCTTTGATGTCACATTAAAATATTGGATTGTGATCCTCTATCATCCATATTTGGTGTTTTTGGAATCAGTATGACCTCCCTAATCAAGGAATCAATCATCCAACTATGAGGTCGTATGGGTAGGGTTTTTGGAATCATTGATATATGATCCCCTATGTAGCTATTGATCTAGATTGTTTTTATGGTGTCCCAAAATTGTTTTGTACATGAAACCCTATATGTGTATCAATTTCATCAAAGACCCGTGCAATATCTTTTGGTGGGGCATAATGAGTTACACCAATTTGTCAAAAATATCTAATGATATCATGTCTTATGGAGGATGTTCTCCTAGAATGGTATTTTATTTCAGAAGAATCATGAGTCTGATTGTTTTTTATGACCACCTGATAGCATGGTGTAACTCCTGAGTATATCTGGGTTCTTTCTTTTATACATTTGTTGTGATATCTTGAATTGAACTGCTATACTTAGTGACCATGTATTGAGTTTTTGAGGTGTCCTTCTCTATATTGTTATACTCACACCAGCATGGAATTTTACCCCACATGTTGTGTCTTGTGCAGGCGAAGAATCTTTTGAAGGTGCCTTAGGAGGACAGGGAGGGGCTCGAGTGTATCTGGATCCTGAAAGACCAATGTGTTTACCAAGAGCATGATTTTTAATTAGTCCTCTCCCTTGGATCAGTTTGGAATCTTTACATTTTTGGGTAGGGATTTTTATTTTCACCATTTTTATTTTCAAATCATTAGTGTCATACTCTATTGTGGGATATTAGATGTATGTATGAAGTTTTTCACATGTTTAATATTTATACATTTTGTGGGATTTGATTTGTGTGTGTGTGTGTAAGTACTTTCGGCCAATGCCTCCCATTTGTGGGATATGCCTACTTCGTGCTAGTCACCAGCCCCTGACCTATTGGAGGTGGGCTTGGGGGAGTCACATCGTGGGCCCCTCTAGTATGGTGTCATGACATAGTGATATCATACCTTGGTTATACATTAGTATCATGGGTCTAGGATATTGGTTTGGAGGAAATTCAGAATAATTTGGAGTATAGATTTCATGACACGGACTCTAGTGTTGGTGTGGAGACTGATGTATCCACACACACGAACTCTTATCACGTACATTTCAACTCATTACATGAGAGCACTAGATAAATGAAAAATAGTTTTACATCTATCATATAGGAAAGTTTGTGTTTTTCATGTCCTTCTTATGATGGATCCTCAGATATACTCTTTTGATCGGGGTAAATCTTGTTTTATTTTTGGATTCTGCTATATAGAAAACAAGTCATGATTCCACTACATGATCATGAGAATCATTAGGCTAGTGATGAGGAAACGGTACAGGGGTTTGTACCTGTAAAAACACCTCTGGGTTTTTTACCATCTATACCACCACCTGCTGAGCAGCTGATATCACCTGTGCTACCAGTTGAGGGTTAATATAGGCTTAGTCTGTTCCATGAGTTTTAGAGACAGAGAACCCTTAGGTTCTGAGGAGATAACTATCCATAGGTGGATAAAGTCTAACCTGAGGCACTTAGATTTGTTTTCTATCTATTCAGTACATCAAATGATCATCTAGTGGGATTGTAGCAAACCTTATTCATGGATTAGTAAGAAAATGGTTTTTTTGTTACTCAATTGTTTGATGAGGTGACACATTCATGGTCAGAGTTTGAAGGCCTTTTCATAGGGGAGTTATCACCTTATAAGATGTGGGCTATTAGTATCCCGAAGCGTCTACATATATGAAAGGATAGAATATCAGTATCTATGTATTCATCAAGGTTTACCCACCTCTATTGTTACTCCATGAATATGGTTTTAGATCAGTTATATAGGGCTTTGACCTTTGAAAAAAGTCTTCATAAAGATATTCTATCAAAGTTTATCTATTTGTGTGCTACTACCTATGTTGGGGTGATAGAGTAAGCTTTGGTAGTTGAAATATTCTACGTTAAGAAGATTTCGTTGGTGGATATCATCATTGGGAATGGAGTAGAGGCCTCAAAAGTAGGAAGTCGACATCAGTCTCAGAGACTTGGACATAGGAGACATTATAGAAGGAGGACCCAAGATAGGGGATCTATAATTTATGGCTCCCAAGGTAGGTCTAGTAGGCCCATAAAAATATGATGCTACTCATGTGATGGTAGGGAACATCTCAACTGAGATTGTCCAACCCGTCATACGGCTAACAGAGAGACCATGGATGGGCCACCAAGGTGGAGATAGTAGCAGGAGCTAGAAGGTCTATAGGAAGGTGTATGTGGCAGAGGGATAGGGGTATGTAGATGTGGTCAATGTTTAGACTTTTTACCACCACCACACCTAGGTGCACCATGCTACGCGTAGGGAGATGGTGGGCATGGATGAGGCTAGCTGTAGGATATGGAGGACCTTGATCTTGAGTATCCAAGGATGATATGTGGTATGATCTATGTCTTTTCTCATTTATCTATAGTATTTATAGAGACAGGTTCAGGTCATTCCTTCCATTGTATTTCATTGGTTTGAAACATAGAGATTCTGGTTGAGATTTTCACTCGACCCTTGCGGTTGGATAGTCCAATGAGTGGAAACTCAGTGATTTCTCCATTGTGCCAACAATTCAACTTGATTCTTGGAGTTAAGGGTTTTATATGGGATCTCGTTTTTGTCGCAATGAGGCCTTATGATTTCCTCTATGATGTGGACTAGTTCACAATTTTTCATGCCTAGATTTACTATTTCAGTCGAAGGATGTGGTGTGTCTACAATGATGAAACTAGGTTTTCCTTTGCTGTTGAAAAGGAAACCTTTGATGCATGTGATAGAATTTTACATAGGAGGGTGCAGTCGATTACTCATCAATTGGATAGCATAACCCTTGGTTTAGTATTTGTTGTGAGTTCCCAGATTCATGCAGTGGTGCTAGAGTACGTGAACATCTTTCTTGATGATGTTACATGTACACATCCCTATAGAGAGGTATATTTATGCATCATATTACATCTCAAGACTACATTAATATCTCCATGAGAATATCAGATGTCTCTCATAAGGCATGGATAGAGGAGAATGAAATTATAGGGCTTACAGAGGAAGGACTTTATGAGACCCAATAAAGAACACCATATAATTGTTCATGGGACTCATGAACTAGATCATTCAACCATTCTTAAACTAATTCATGGAATTCCTCATTGATAAAATCCTAGTGAAATAATCATTTTAGGAGGAGCATGATATAAAATTGAGTGTGGTCATGGAAATACTCAAGGAAAACCAAAATTATAGGATGCTCTCAAATTTTCATTTTTGGTTTTGGGTAGTCCACTTTCTGGGACATGGAATCTCATTAGATGGAGTGATAGTGGACCCAACCATGGTCTAGGTTGTGTTATCAGGGGATCCACTTAATAGTGTGAGAGAGGTAATAATATTCCTTTGGTTCAAAAGCTTATTCCATAGATTCATAGAAAACTTCTCCAAAATATCAACACACATGATAGCAATGATGTGAAAGGGGAACCCTTTTGTTTGGAAAAAATGGTGTGAGCATGTTTTTAAGTAGTTGAGACAGAGGTGGTGGAAAATGATCCTTAGATGTAACAGCCTGAGATTTTATGAAAAATATTCTTTTTATTTCACTAATGTCTTGTGTTGTACGCTACACCAAAATGAGCTTTCACAACACGCATCCTTGACTTGCCTTGCATTACACGCAATCGCGACCTTCCTCGATAGCGTGTGTAGTACGCAATAACGAGTTTCACTAAACATCGATATGCTATTAAAATGTTATTAAAACTAGCCGTTATGAATAGTAATAACCACTTTTTGAAATCCAGTAAATCTTATTTTTCAAAATGAACTTCATTTTTGGATTCGGAGTATCGAATTTAGCCTAAGGTGAAATTTTGGTACTTTTCAGATAACTTTCATATTCTGATGAATAGTGAAAATTACTAAATTATAATTAAAAACAACTTTTTTAATCGAAATAATTAATAGTGATAAATTATTAATTTGAGTGGTTTTAGAATATATTTAGAATATATTTTTACAATTTAATACAATGTTGGTCATTGGATGTAATTTCACATTTAAACCAGACATAAACAAGTGTCAATCTTTTGATAGATATTATTTCTTAAAAACACGCTATTTGTTTTAACAGCGGGATTTAATTATAAAATTAATTAATGCAACATCTATGTTATGAATATGGTAAAATAGACTTCATTTTTGAATTCGGAATATGAAATATAGCTTAGGATGAAATTTTGGCATTGTTCTGAAAAACATCAATTTTTGATGAATAGTGAAACTACTAAGTTGTAGGTTAAAAACTGAATTTTGCATAAAACTTAATTTTACCACTTCTGTGAATGGAATTTCGAAAATCCGACAGACACGGTTAATATCAAGGACTAAAATGTGGTTCAATGAGATGAAAATAATTTTTGGTGAATAGTATCTTTTTACTTTTTTTTACCACGGTTAATAGTAAATAGGGTAACTAAGGGTAAATATGATATTACTATTACCCTAACACATGTCCTAATTCTATTGTATAAGTGTAATTCGGCCAAAAACAACCTTATAAATATAATATGACCATTTTGGCCTACTTGGATTAGATTAGGACATTTATTATTATTTAATTCAAAGAAGAGTTAAAAGAGTTAAAATCAAAGTTTATTTACTAAAACATTTTTAATATGGGGTTATACCTAAGATAAATTCGACTATAAATATTCATTAGAAAGCTAAAACGATTTCCTACATAATGATATTTTATTTATAATTTTTAGACTTTAAATAAATTAATTTATTGATGACACAACGATGATGCAGTAATTACCCTTTTAAGGAAATATTAACATAATTGATGTTATAAATGCTCAAATGAATGTAATTTGAGACTTTTTATGAATTCCACTAATTTTCTAGGTTACTATGATATATTAGTGTTGATTTAATCAACTTGGTTCGAACATATAATTCTGTTATGACTTTCACAAAAATCATATATCAAATAGTATCAAAATTGACACAAAATAGTTTTTAAATCAAATATTATATTATTAATTGTTACTTTATTTCTAAAAATATAAGGTTCTGCCAAATGACTTAGATAAGGATATATATATTAATAATAAACAATTTTGGGTTCGTTTGGCATGTTATAGTAAGTGTATTAACCATATAGTGAAAGAAAACAAAAAGACACGGTAAAAGTTAAATTATTTAACATAGAGTTAAATCTAATTGATAAGGTTAAAATAATACCCTAAACTTGTCTAAATCTTATTGGTTGATAGTATTTCGACCCATACCCACATTAGCTTCGAAATAAGACCATTTGGAACCATTATAAACCGATTTTGACATTAATATAAAATAATATTTTGAGGTATTCCTAAGGTGCCCCTCTCCTCCCTTATAAAAGGACACCTTCTCCCCCTCCTCCTCACACCAATTTGAGCACTCAAGCTCGGCCAACCCCTGCCAAAATCTCTTCTCCACTTCCCTAGAAACATCCTAGAGGTTCTGGTCTTCCTCAAAGACCAATTTTAGTGCTCTAAGAGGAGGTCTCAAAGAGGCGCTTCAAAGAAGAGGTAATTACCGTTACCAATTCTTTCATCTTTATTTCTTCTTCCACTTCTTCTTCTTAGGTTGTTTCATTATGAAGTAATAAGATAAGTATCACTGATATACTGATATGTTATTATAAGTATGAAACAACCCTATTTCACTATCTATCCATCCTACGGAAAAAGAAATCACCGCGCGTGCGTACGTACGGAATACCGTCTCCACGCCGTGGTGTAATCTATTTTCCACCACCACGTTACATGGATGGGTATAATGGTGTAAAGAATAACTATACATATTTATTACAACATCATATTGATTCTGATATATTGTATAATCCACTTCAATTCAGTTCAATATTTATGGAAATGATATCATCGCTCGTGCGTACGTACGGACTACCGTCTCCAAGACGCGATGAGATTCATTCTCCATGTTAACCATTTAAGAATTATAAAGTATATATAAGAAATAATAATGAAATATATGACATTATAAAGCTACTGGATTTATGTATATATATATATATGTATGTCATCTACTTACTTCCATTTCAAGACAATAAGGAAAGTAAAACAACGTTCATGCGTACGTACGGACTACCGTCTCCATGAACAGTGTTTTCCATTTTATTTATCTATCTATTATATATATATATATACTGAATATATATGATATATAAATCATATTTTATATTCTGGAAGTAAGTAAATCATGATATAAGTAATAATGATGTCAAGAACAACAAGTCAAAACACCTACGATAAATGAAACGATTTTACCCAAAATGCTTCTTTAACATGGAATTTACAAAAGAACGGGTAATATAATGTCATAAGTGAACCATATATGATATCATAACAATGAATATGATTCTGGAATAAGTCAATAACATGATTTAAATCATTATACAGGAGGTTCGGACACTTACAAAGCAAGTCGGACATAAGGTAAGGGAAATATCACAATCTCATTCTTATCCGAGATTGTTTGTACTTTGAAATTTACTGGGGTATATTTTATCATCCACATCCATGTTTCCTCAATATGTAATGTTATTTACATCCACCTACAATTTTTTAAATCCAATTTTACCCTTCGGTGAGTTTTTAGTAAAAGATATGAAAGGAATCTTTTGTCGTTTTTCATACGAGGTAATTTTTGACTTTTCCGACAAAAGTACGAGAAGAATGTTTTTTTTAACTTATACGGAAAGAATGGATTTATAAAACATTATTTCCAAGAAGCTTCCTTTACAAGTTTTCAAGTTATTTTTAATCAAATTCTTTTATTTTAAAATTGTATGACATGTTAAGAAAGGAAAAGTATTTTTGAAGTAGAAAGGATATTTTCCTCAAGAATGTAGTTCAAGTGTTTTATCAAAATTATTTTCCATATAAGATAATAAAGGGTTCTTTTTTTATCCCTATTATTACATTGATTTGATTATGTTGTGATGGAATTGTTTTTATGAATTCCTTTATCTTATATGAATTGTATTATGATGTCATGATGTTTAAGAATCCCATTTTTATTACATGGGTTACGCTATGATTTATGATTTATGATTATGTGGCACACATAAGAAAGGATTCATTATAAGATGGGTGGGACCTATATCTACCTCCAATGCATTGGGTAAATATTTTATATCTCATGAGATAGACATGGCTGGAATGGTAGGTTATACCGGTTCAGTGAAACAGGACTGAAACGAGGGTTACTCGATTCAGAAAGGGACTTTGTCCACTAAGATAGTCTTGGCAATGAGTCTTGACTAACAAGAAATGATTCTCTATGATTATGTGTGTATGCCACAATGTTTAATGTTTTAAGTTATGATTATTGTGATTACATTTCACTGCCATGATTTATCCCATGTTATGAAAGTATGCTCTCTTTTGCAGGTTAAGATTTCCAAAATGTTATGTTCTTATGAATATGATGTGATTGATATTTCTTTTGTTTACCCTTACTGAGCATTTGAGCTCACCCTTTTATGTTTTCTTTTCCCCAGGATATAAAGAAAGGTTTTAGGTAAAAAAAAGGAAGATCATTATGGGAGATTTTGATGATCTTTCACCACGATTAGAAGATTATATTCCGAGTTTCCAAAGACACTAAACTATTACGGTCCTTGTGTGTGTGTGTTTGCTATGTACTAAGTATTCCGCAAATGTAATGTAATGTCCATGTACGTCAGGCTTCGGGTCTCTACAGTTGGTATCAGAGAAAAGGTTTAGTCAACCTTTGGAAACTAGGATGCGAAAACTTTAGTGAGATCCCTAGAGATATTTCTACGGTATGTCTAGGGATGTCCCTAAGGATAATTATACGTATAGGATATAGTCCTAGAACTACGGTAACGATCTTAGAATTTAACCTAAGATGTTAGATATTGAGGGTGATCCCCCTTACTATGTTGTCTTCCCTAGCATGATTTAGCCTCTCACAAAATTCTTTTTGTGTTTTAGTTAATGGAGGGAACCAGAAGGAATTCGGTTAACATTGAATACAATGGACAAATTGGTGACTATGAGCAACAAAATTGTTTGATGCCTAGAGATAAAGATATTGTGATTATGCCGAATCAGTCATCGTGATATATGATTAACAAGGTGAAATTTAGTGGTATGAATAATTCATCAAAGAAGAGGAAGATAAACTATTATGCATGTTCGCATGTTGAGGAGCATAAAGAAAGGAAGATTGAGATTTCTAAAGAAGGGAAGAAGAACCTTGAGGAATACCTCAAATGGAGGAACCGATGTTATCTGTGTGGAGAAAAGGGTCATAGAGTGACAGATTGTTATGGAGTTCAATGTCTTATTTGTGGAGAACATGGGCATTACCCAACTCAATGCCCTGACCTAAAAAGATACTTCTAAATCAAGGAAGGACTTATTCCAGGACAGTCATTGAAGTGGATGGACTGAAGTGTTTATGTATTGGTATTCAAGAATAATGTTGTTGAGGTACTTTTATGGTGTATTGGAATATTTATGTATTGGTCTAATGTCGTATTCTAAGTGATTGAGTTATTTTTGGAAAAAAAAGATGATATGCGCATAATGAAGGGAAAATGAGAAAATGAAATATTTGACAGTATTCATTAGCTCATGATTGATATAAGGACTAAGTGATATCGTGGTTTGAGTATATAGAATTTTGAGGATTTTGGTATGTGGAAAGTGTTAACTTTAAACTGCATTCATGTTTTCACTAAGGTATTCAAGAGAATACATGATTAAGGACTTTGAATGTTTGGAATGTGACCAACAAAACATATCTTATGATATATGGGGATCAAAGATGGTATTAATTCTCTGGTAATCGTTTTCACTATATTATGAGAGTAGACTACAGTATTATGGATAAGCCTAAATATTAGAATGGATTATGTTGGACATAAGTTAGGATAAAACGTTTTTCGATATTATTGATGGGATGTTATAGTAATATAGCTTTAGAAAAAGGACAACCTGCAGGACGGGCGACAGCCCATCGCGTCGGACAAGGCTATGGGAATCGAACCCACAACCGAAGTGCGACTGGCCTTTATCGCTTACCACTGGCCTACAGGAAGTCCCTGTTTAGTAGAAACTAGTTTTACTATATTAAGAAGTATGATATATGAAGTATAATTCCATTTTAGGAACCATATATGATTAATCTCACAATAGATCGACTTATGTATATAATTTTTGCTAACCTTTTGTTTGAGACAGATGGAATGACCCGTCATTCTATCACATGATCTGCTGACACTTCACGAATAACAAATTCAACTTCATTTATTTAAGATATGAAGTGGAAATTGTTCAAGGCACGAACAACAGTGAGATTGTACCAAAATCATGTAAGTATTTCTTTTAATTCATCAACTTTAGGGAAATGATCTTGAAAACCAAAAATGTTGTCCTAGTGATCTTATACCTGAGGAATCAGATGGTACCTTATATCATCACAAATCTATGGATTTGTGATTACTGGCTTTTCCATAGCCATGTTCTCTACCACTCTCCATCAGAACATGATGGTTAGATTTCTCTTCCATATCCATATTTTCACCTATGTGGATACCCAGCGATTAGTTTATTTGGGTAATCGTTACATTTCATACTTTAGTTTTTAAAGCTAGGTTTTGGTATTCCTTTTTACGATGTGGGATTCTATTAAAGAAACTTTCGAATAGTAAACCATTTATAACCCCGACGAATTTCGAGGGCGAAATTCATTTTAAGGGGGGTAGAATGTAACAGCCCGGGATTTTATGAAAAATATTCTTTTTATTTCACTAATGTCTTGTGTTGTACGCTACACCAAAAGGAGCTTGCACAACACACATCCTTGACTTGCCTTGCATTACACGCAATCGCGACCTTCCTCGATAGCGTGTGTAGTACGCAATAACGAGTTTCACTAAACAGCGATATGCTATTAAAATGTTATTAAAACTAGCCGTTATGAATAGTAATAACCACTTTTTGAAATCCAATAAATCTTATTTTTCAAAATGAACTTCATTTTTGGATTCGGAGTATCGAATTTAGCCTAAGGTGAAATTTTGGTACTTTTCGGATAACTTTCATATTCTGATGAATAGTGAAAATTACTAAATTATAATTAAAAACAACTTTTTTAATCGAAATAATTAATAGTGATAAATTATTAATTTGAGTGGTTTTAAAATATATTTAGAATATATATTTACAATTTAATACAATGTTGGTCATTGGATGTAATTTCACATTTAAACCAGACATAAACAAGTGTCAATCTTTTGATAGATATTATTTCTTAAAAACACGCTATTTGTTTTAACAGCGGGATTTAATTATAAAATTAATTAATGAAACATCTATGTTATGAATATGGTAAAATAGACTTCATTTTTGAATTCGGAATATGAAATATAGCTTAGGATGAAATTTTGGCATTGTTCTGAAAAACATCAATTTTTGATGAATAGTGAAACTACTAAGTGGTAGGTTAAAAACTGAATTTTGCATAAAACTTAATTTTACCACTTCTGTGAATGAAATTTCGAAAATCCGACAGACACGGTTAATATCAAGGACTAAAATGTGGTTCAATGAGATGAAAATAATTTTTGGTGAATAGTAACTTTTTACTTTTTTTTACCACGGTTAATAGTAAATAGGGTAACTAAGGGTAAATATGATATTACTATTACCCTAACACATGTCCTAATTCTATTGGATAAGTGTAATTCGGCCAAAAACAACCTTATGAATATAATATGACCATTTAGGCCCACTTGGATTAGATTAGGACATTTATTATTATTTAATTCAAAGAAGAGTTAAAAGAGTTAAAATCAAAGTTTATTTACTAAAACATTTTTAATATGGGGTTATACCTAAGATAAATTCGACTATAAATATTCATTAGAAAGATAAAAAGATTTCCTACAGAATGATATTTTATTTATAATTTTTAGACTTTAAATAAATTAATTTATTGATGACACAACGATGATGCAATAATTACCCTTTTAAGGAAATATTAACATAATTGATGTTATAAATGCTCAAATGAATGTAATTTGAGACTTTTTATGAATTCCACTAATTTTCTAGGTTACTATGATATATTAGTGTTGATTTAATCAACATGGTTAGAACATATAATTCTTTTATGACTTTCACAAAAATCATATATCAAATAGTATCAAAATTGACACAAAATAGTTTTTAAATAAAATATTATATTATTAATTGTTATTTTATTTCTAAAAATCTAAGGTTCGGCCAAATGACTTAGATAAGGATATATATATTAATAATAAACAATTTGGGGTTCGTTTGGCATGTTATAGTAAGTGTATTAACCATATAGTGAAAGAAAACAAAAAGACACGGTAAAAGTTAAATTATTTAACTTAGAGTTAAATCTAATTGATAAGGTTAAAATAATACCCTAAACTTGTCTAAATCTTATTGGTTGATAGGATTTCGACCCATCCCCACTTTAGCTTCGAAATAAGACCATTTGGAACCATTATAAACCGATTTTGACATTAATATAAAATAATATTTTGAGGTATTCCTAAGGTGCCCCTCTCCTCCCTTATAAAAGGACACCTTCTCCCCCTCCTCCTCACACCAATTTGAGCACTCAAGCTAGGACAACCCCTGCCAAAATCTCTTCTCCACTTCCCTAGAAACATCCTAGAGGTTCTGGTCTTCCTCAAAGACCAATTCTAGTGCCCTAAGAGGAGGTCTCAAAGTGGCGCTTCAAAGAAGAGGTAATTACCGTTACCAATTCTTTCATCTTTATTTCTTCTTCCACTTCTTCTTCTTAGGTTGTTTCATTATGAAGTAATAACATCAGTATCACTCATATACTGATATGTTATTATAAGTATGAAACAACCCTATTTCACTATCTATCCATCCTACGGAAAAAGAAATCACCGCCCGTGCGTACGTACGGAATACCGTCTCCACGCCGTGGTGTAATCTATTTTCCACCACCACCTTTCATGGATGGGTATAATGGTGTAAAGAATAACTATACATAGTTATTACCACATAATATTGATTCTGATATATTGTATAATCCACTTCAATTCAGTTCAATATTTATGGAAATGATATCATCGCTCGTGCGTACGTACGGACTACCGTCTCCACGACGCGATGAGATTCATTCTCCATGTTAACCATTTAAGAATTATAAAGTATATATAAGAAATAATAATGAAATATATGAAATTATAAAGCTACTGGATTTATGTATATATATATATGTATGTCATCTACTTACTTCCATTTCAAGACAATAAGGAAAGTAAAACAGCGTTCATGCGTACGTACGGACTACCGTCTCCATGAACAGTGTTTTTCATTTTATTTATCTATCTATTATATATATATATATACTGAATATATATGATATATAAATCATATTTTATATTCTGGAAGTAAGTAAATCATGATATAAGTAATAATGATGTCAAGAACAACAAGTCAAAACACCTACGATAAATGAAACGATTTTACCCAAAATGCTTCTTTAACATGGAATTTACAAAAGAACGGGTAATATAATGTCATAAGTGAACCATATATGATATCATAACAATGAATATGATTCTGGAATAAGTCAATAACATGATTTAAATCATTATATAGGAGGTTCGGACACTTACAAAGCAAGTCGGACATAAGGTAAGGGAAATATCACAATCTTATTCTTATCCGAGATTGTTTGTACTTTGAAATTTACTGGGGTATATTTTATCATCCACATCCATGTTTCCTCAATATGTAATGTTATTTACATCCACCTACAATTTTTTAAATCCAATTTTACCCTTCGGTGAGTTTTTAGTAAAAGATATGAAAGGAATCTTTTGTCGTTTTTCATACGAGGTAATTTTTGACTTTTCCGACAAAAGTACGAGAAGAATGTTTTTTTAACTTATACGGCAAGAATGGATTTCTAAAACATTATTTCCAAGAAGCTTCCTTTACAAGTTTTCAAGTTTATTTTTAATCAAATTCTTTTATTTTAAAATTGTATGACATGTTAAGAAAGGAAAAGTATTTTTGAAGTAGAAAGGATATTTTCCTCAAGAATGTAGTTCAAGTGTTTTATCAAAATTATTTTCCATCTAAGATAATAAAGGGTTCTGTTTTTATCCCTATTATTACATTGATTTGATTATGTTGTGATGGAATTGTTTTTATGAATTCCTTTATCTTATATGAATTGTATTATGATGTCATGATGTTTAAGAATCCCATTTTTATTACATGGGTTACGCTATGATTTATGATTTATGATTATGTGGCACACATAAGAAAGGATTCATTATAAGATGGGTGGGACCTATATCTCCCTCCAATGCATTGGGTAAAGATTTTATATCTCATGAGATAGACATGGCTAGAATGGTAGGTTATACCGGTTCAGTGAAACAGGACTGAAACGAGGGTTACTCGATTCAGAAAGGGACTTTGTCCACTAAGATAGTCTTGGCAATGAGTCTTGACTAACAAGAAATGATTCTCTATGATTATGTGTGTATGCCACAAAGTTTAATGTTTTAAGTTATGATTATTGTGATTACATTTCACTGCCATGATTTATCCCATGTTATGAAATTATGCTCTCTTTTGCAGGTTAAGATTTCCAAAATGTTATGTTCTTATGAATATGATGTGATTGATATTTCTTTTGTTTACCCTTACTGAGCATTTGAGCTCACCCTTTTATGTTTTCTTTTCCCCAGGATATAAAGAAAGGTTTTAGGTAAAAAAAAGTAAGATCTTTATGGGAGATTTTGAAGATCTTTCACCACGATTAGAAGATTATATTCCGAGTTTCCAAAGACACTAAACTATTACGGTCCTTGTGTGTGTGTGTTTGCTATGTACTAAGTATTCCGCAAATGTAATGTAATGTCCATGTACGTCAGGCTTCGGGTCTCTACAGTTGGTATCAGAGGAAAGGTTTAGTCAACCTTTGGAAACTAGGATGCGAAAACGTTAGTGAGATCCCTAGAGATATTTCTACGGTATGTCTAGGGATGTCCCTAAGGATAAGTATACGTATAGGATATAGTCCTAGAACTACGGTAACGATCTTAGAATTTAACCTAAGATGTTAGATATTGAGGGTGCTCCCCCTTTACTATGTTTTCTTCCCTAGCATGATTTAGCCTCTCACAAAATTCTTTTTGTGTTTTAGTTAATGGAGGGAACCAGAAGGAATTCGGTTAACATTGAATACAATGGACAAATTGGTGACTATGAGCAACAAAATTGTTTGATGCCTAGAGATAAAGATATTGTGATTATGCCGAATCAGTCATCGCGATATATGATTAACAAGGTGAAATTTAGTGGTATGACTAATTCATCAAAGAAGAGGAAGATAAACTATTATGCATGTTCGCATGTTGAGGAGCATAAAGAAAGGAAGATTGAGATTTTTAAAGAAGGGAAGAAGAACCTTGAGGAATACCTCAAATGGAGGGACCGATGTTATCTATGTGGAGAAAAGGGTCATAGAGTGACAGATTGTTATGGAGTTCAATGTCTTATTTGTGGAGAACATGGGCATTACCCAACTCAATGCCCTGACCTAAAAAAATACTTCTAAGTCAAGGAAGGACTTATTCCAGGACAGTCATTGAAGTGGATGGACTAAAGTGTTTATGTATTGGTATTCAAGAATAATGTTGTTGAGGTACTTTTATGGTGTATTGGAATATTTATGTATTCGTCTAATGTGGTATTCTAAGTGATTGAGGTATTTTTGGAAAAAAAAGATGATATGCGCATAATGAAGGGAAAATGAGAAAATGAAATATTTGACAGTATTCATGAGCTCATGATTGATATAAGGACTAAGTGATATCGTGGTTTGAGTATATAGAATTTTGAGGATTTTGGTATGTGGAAAGTGTTAACTTTAAACTGCATTCATGTTTTCACTAAGGTATTCAAGAGAATACATGATTAAGGACTTTGAATGTTTGGAATGTGACCAACAAAACATATCTTATTATATATGGGGATCAAAGATGGTATTAAATCTCTGGTAATCGTTTTCACTATATTATGAGAGTGGACTACAGTATTATGGATAAGCCTAAATATTAGAATGGATTATGATGGACATAAGTTATGATAAAACGTTTTTCGATATTATTGATGGGATGTTATAGTAATATAGCTTTAGAAAAAGGACAACCTGCAGGACGGGCGACAGCCCATCGCGTCGGACAAGGCTATGGGAATCGAACCCACAACCGAAGTGCGACTGGCCTTTATCGCTTACCACTGGCCTACAGGAAGTCCCTGTTTAGTAGAAACTAGTTTTACTATATTAAGAAGTATGATATATGAAGTATAAGTCCATTTTAGGAACCATATATGATTAATCTCACTATAGATCGACTTATGTATATAATTTTTGCTAACCTTTTGTTTGAGACAGATGGAATGACCCGTCATTCTATCACATGATCTGCTAACACTTCACAAATAACAAATTCAACTTCATTTATTTAAGATATGAAGTGGAAATTGTTCAAGGCACGAACAACAGTGATATTGTACCAAAATCATGTAAGTATTTCTTTTAATTCATCAACTTTAGGGAAATGATATTGAAAACCAAAAATGTTGTCCTAGTGATCTTATACCTGAGGAATCAGATGGTACCTTATATCATCACAAATCTATGGATTTCTGATTACTGGCTTTTCTATAGCCATGTTCTCTACCATTCTCCATCAGAACATGATGGTTAGATTTCTCTTCCATATCCATATTTTCACCTATGTGGATACCCAGCGATTAGTTTATTTGGGTAATCGTTACATTTCATACTTTAGTTTTTAAAGCCAGGTTTTGGTATTCCTTTTTACGATGCGGGATTCTATTAAAGAAACTTTCGAATAGTAAACCATTTATAACCCCGACGAATTTCGAGGGCGAAATTCATTTTAAGGGGGGTAGAATGTAACAGCCCAAGATTTTATGAAACATATTCTTTTTATTTCACTAATGTCTTGTGTTGTACGCTACACCAAAATGAGCTTGCACAACACACATCCTTGACTTGCCTTGCATTACACGCAATCGCGACCTTCCTCGATAGCGTGTGTAGTACGCAATAACGAGTTTCACTAAACAGCGATATGCTATTAAAATGTTATTAAAACTAGCCGTTATGAATAGTAATAACCACTTTTTGAAATCCAGTAAATCTTATTTTTCAAAATGAACTTCATTTTTGGATTCGGAGTATCGAATTTAGCCTAAGGTGAAATTTTGGTACTTTTCGGATAACTTTCATATTCTGATGAATAGTGAAAATTACTAAATTATAATTAAAAACAACTTTTTTAATCGAAATAATTAATAGTGATAAATTATTAATTTGAGTGGTTTTAAAATATATTTAGAATATATTTTTACAATTTAATACAATGTTGGTCATTGGATGTAATTTCACATTTAAACCAGACATAAACAAGTGTCAATCTTTTGATAGATATTATTTCTTAAAAACACGCTATTTGTTTTAACAGCGGGATTTAATTATAAAATTAATTAATGCAACATCTATGTTATGAATATGGTAAAATAGACTTCATTTTTGAATTCGGAATATGAAATATATCTTAGGATGAAATTTTGGCATTGTTCTGAAAAACATCAATTTTTGATGAATAGTGAAACTACTAAGTGGTAGGTTAAAAACTGAATTTTGCATAAAACTTAATTTTACCACTTCTGTGAATGGAATTTCGAAAATCCGACAGACACGATTAATATCAAGGACTAAAATGTGGTTCAATGAGATGAAAATAATTTTTGGTGAATAGTAACTTTTTACTTTTTTTTTACCACGGTTAATAGTAAATAGGGTAACTAAGGGTAAATATGATATTACTATTACCCTAACACATGTCCTAATTCTATTGGATAAGTGTAATTCGGAAAAAAACAACCTTATGAATATAATATGACCATTTAGGCCCACTTGGATTAGATTAGGACATTTATTATTATTTAATTCAAAGAAGAGTTAAAAGAGTTAAAATCAAAGTTTATTTACTAAAACATTTTTAATATGGGGTTATACCTAAGATAAATTCGACTATAAATATTCATTAGAAAGCTAAAACGATTTCCTACATAATGATAGTTTATTTATAATTTTTATACTTTAAATAAATTAATTTATTGATGACACAACGATGATGCAGTAATTACCCTTTTAAGGAAATATTAACATAATTGATGTTATAAATGCTCAAATGAATGTAATTTGAGACTTTTTATGAATTACACTAATTTTATAGGTTACTATGATATATTAGTGTTGCTTTAATCAACTTGGTTCGAACATATAATTCTGTTATGACTTTCACAAAAATCATATATCAAATAGTATCAAAATTGACACAAAATAGTTTTTAAATAAAATATTATATTATTAATTGTTATTTTATTTCTAAAAATATAAGGTTCGACCAAATGACTTAGATAAGGATATATATATTAATAATAAACAATTTGGGGTTCGTTTGGCATGTTATAGTAAGTGTATTAACCATATAGTGAAAGAAAACAAAAAGACACGGTAAAAGTTAAATTATTTAACTTAGAGTTAAATATAATTGATAAGGTTAAAATAATACCCTAAAATTGTCTAAATCTTATTGGTTGATAGGATTTCGACCCATCCACACTTTAGCTTCGAAATAAGACCATTTGGAACCATTATAAACCGATTTTGACATTAATATAAAATAATATTTTGAGGTATTCCTAAGGTGCCCCTCTCCTCCCTTATAAAAGGACACCTTCTCCCCCTCCTCCTCACACCAATTTGAGCACTCAAGCTAGGACAACCCCTGCCAAAATCTCTTCTACACTTCCCTAGAAACATCCTAGAGGTTCTGGTCTTCCTCAAAGACCAATTTTAGTGCCCTAAGAGGAGGTCTCAAAGAGGCGCTTCAAAGAAGAGGTAATTACCGTTACCAATTCTTTCATCTTTATTTCTTCTTCCACTTCTTCTTCTTAGGTTGTTTCATTATGAAGTAATAACATCCGTATCACTCATATACTGATATTTTATTATAAGTATGAAACAACCCTATTTCACTATCTATCCATCCTACGGAAAAAGAAATCACCGCGCGTGCGTACGTACGGAATACCGTCTCCACGCCGTGGTGTAATCTATTTTCCACCACCACCTTACATGGATGGGTATAATGGTGTAAAGAATAACTATACATATTTATTAAAACATCATATTGATTCTGATATATTGTATAATCCACTTCAATTCAGTTCAATATTTATGGAAATGATATCATCGCTCGTGCGTACGTACGGACTACCGTCTCCACGACGCGATGAGATTCATTCTCCATGTTAACCATTTAAGAATTATAAAGTATATATAAGAAATAATAATGAAATATATGACATTATAAAGCTACTGGATTTATGTATATATATATATATATGTATGTCATCTACTTACTTCCATTTCAAGACAATAAGGAAAGTAAAACAGCGTTCATGCGTACGTACGGACTACCGTCTCCATGAAGAGTGTTTTTCATTTTATTTATCTATCTATTATATATATATATATACTGAATATATATGATATATAAATCATATTTTATATTCTGGAAGTAAGTAAATCATGATATAAGTAATAATTATGTCAAGAACAACAAGTCAAAACACATACGATAAATGAAACGATTTTACCCAAAATGCTTCTTTAACATGGAATTTACAAAAGAACGGGTAATATAATGTCATAAGTGAACCATATATGATATCATAACAATGAATATGATTCTGGAATAAGTCAATAACATGATTTAAATCATTATACAGGAGGTTCGGACACTTACAAAGCAAGTCGGAAATAAGGTAAGGGAAATATCACAATCTCATTCTTATCCGAGATTGTTTGTACTTTGAAATTTACTGGGGTATATTTTATCATCCACATCCATGTTTCCTCAATATGTAATGTTATTTACATCCACCTACAATTTTTTAAATCCAATTTTACCCTTCGGTGAGTTTTTAGTAAAAGATATGAAAGGAATCTTTTGTCGTTTTTCATACGAGGAAATTTTTTACTTTTCCGACAAAAGTACGAGAAGAATGTTTTTTTTAACTTATACGGCAAGAATGGATTTCTAAAACATTATTTCCAAGAAGCTTCCTTTACAAGTTTTCAAGTTTATTTTTAATCAAATTCTTTTATTTTAAAATTGTATGACATGTTAAGAAAGGAAAAGTATTTTTGAAGTAGAAAGGATATTTTCCTCAAGAATGTAGTTCAAGTGTTTTATCAAAATTATTTTCTATCTAAGATAATAAAGGGTTCTTTTTTTATCCCTATTATTACATTGATTTGATTATGTTGTGATGGAATTGTTTTTATGAATTCCTTTATCTTATATGAATTGTATTATGATGTCATGATGTTTAAGAATCCCATTTTTATTACATGGGTTGTGCTATGATTTATGATTTATGATTATGTGGCACACATAAGAAAGGATTCATTATAAGATGGGTGGGACCTATATCTCCCTCCAATGCATTGGGTAAAGATTTTATATCTCATGAGATAGACATGGCTGGAATGGTAGGTTATACCGGTTCAGTGAAACAGGACTGAAACGAGGGTTACTCGATTCAGAAAGGGACTTTGTCCACTAAGATAGTCTTGGCAATGAGTCTTGACTAACAAGAAATGATTCTCTATGATTATGTGTGTATTCCACAAAGTTTAATGTTTTAAGTTATGATTATTGTGATTACATTTCACTGCCATGATTTATCCCATGTTATGAAATTATGCTCTCTTTTGCAGGTTAAGATTTCCAAAATGTTATGTTCTTATGAATATGATGTGATTGATATTTCTTTTGTTTACCCTTACTGAGCATTTGAGCTCACCCTTTTATGTTTTCTTTTCCCCAGGATATAAATAAAGGTTTTAGGTAAAAAAAAGGAAGATCTTTATGGGAGATTTTGAAGATCTTTCACCACCATTAGAAGATTATATTCCGAGTTTCCAAAGACACTAAACTATTACGGTCCTTGTGTGTGTGTGTTTGCTATGTACTAAGTATTCCGCAAATGTAATGTAATGTCCATGTACGTTAGGCTTCGGGTCTCTACATTAGAGATTATGAATTTGATGTTTTCTACACAGCTGGAAAAGAGAACTTGGTATAAGATAATATTAGTAGGATATCATGTTCATAGTTGTCGAATGTTTCATTGGAGTAGTTAATCTTTTTGTAGTTATCCTTTATGGATGGAGATAGAGCATCCTACCTCCAGTTAATGGATTTCACCCCTCCTCTTTTATAGGGATTCAAGGAGGCATAAATTGGAGTTATCTTCTATGAGAACCATCAAGCTCTGATATATATAGGGCATGCTTCTGATGGACTTTATAAAGGTGGGGTTGAATAATGTATTTATAGAGTTTTTCTCTCAATGCATTACTTATAAGCATGTGAAGGTTAAGCACCAAGTTCCAACAGGTTTTTCTCAACCACTAGAATTTCTAGGGTTGATGTGAAATAGAATATCTATCTACTTCTTGAATGTCTTACCACTATCATCTATGGAAAATGATTCCATCCAAGTGATCAAAGACTGACTCTCCATGTTGTCCAAGTTCTTAGCAATCAAATCATTGAGTTCAGTAGAGAGCATAAGGTGCCACTACATTTAATGGATAGTTTGACTCCCTGGAGTTCAATCAAAGGTTGTTTCTGATCGTGAATATTTCTTCACACCCAAGTTGTGGAAGTGATTATATAAGGCATTTGGGACCAAATTACATGTGATCATAGTGTTTCTCCTACAAAATGGCAGTCTGACTAAGCCGACCATTCAGGTTATGGGGGACATGTTATGAGCTTGCATGTTAGATCTTATCCATAGTTCGGAGGATCATCTATAACTGTTGGAGTTTATGTACAACAACAACTACCATTATATCATCAGTATGAAACTAATTGAGGCTGTGAAAAGGCGACCATGTAGGTCACCACATTAATAGAATAACCCAAGAGAGTTTTCACTCGTGGGCTCAAAGTTGGTGTGAGGTACAACTGAGAATGAATAGATCATCTAGAAGTGGATCATTAATATATATATCCAATAGAAATCTTATTTTGAAAGTTTATTAAGGCCTATAGAATTTGAGGGGGGAGACCATGTGTACATATGTACATCACCTCAATGTGGATTATGAATATTTGTCCAAGGTCAAAAGATATCTCTTAGGTTTATTGGAACCTTCTAGATACTATGTATATTCAGTAAGGTGGTGTACCACTTAGAATTAACTTCACAATTAAACCGGGTACATGGAATCTTCCACATGTTACAGTAGAGGAGGTATGTGCATGACCCATCACACATTATTGACTCGAACGAGATAGACATCGAGGTTGGAGTGATCTTTGATGAGTACATGGTAGATATAAAGGATCAGAATGAGATAATACTTCATGGGTGATCGATCCATATGGTGGATGAGTAATTAATGCACGATAATTTTTAGGAGTGAACATGGGAGTGGGAGGCCTAGATTCATGCTTATTACCCACATCTTTTTTAGTAGCTTTTATTTGGGATTTTCAGGGATGTAAATACCTAAGGTGGAAAACGTTTGACTGGTAAGATTTTCTGTGTATTATTATTAAATATTATATGGATTATTTTCCAGACCATGTGCGGAGACAGTGTATCCGGAATGAATGATTGAAATATAATAAAATGATAAATCACATGCGCACATAGTTATTCTAAATAGATATAATAACATCGAAATAGTTACTTGGATCAAAAATATTGGGTCATTATTGATTTCTAAATGGTATTTTTACCCTTTGGGTGATATAACATTAGTTGATGCATGTCATTTTTTTTGGAAAAGTTCTTTCGGGAGCAGAAATTAATAAAATAAATAAATTTTTTTTTCACTGATGCAGCAATTTTTCAATCATTAAAGATATTTTTATGGTAAAAATATAGGGTTAGTGTTATAACCATGGATATTTCATAGGAATATCGAATAGAGATATGAACAATCATCTCTAGAAAATTTCCTCACGATCGTTGATTGATGATCGACTCACAACTAACTCGACGGATCTTTTAAATGAATGTGATATAAAAATAATTCCTCTCTAGGGATAAAACCAAATAGAGGTATGGAGTGTGTTTCAAATTTATTAATTCCCTGTTCTTAAGTTTAATGGATTGATTTTTCAATCTATCTCCTAGTAGGATAGGTTTTTTGTATTGTAATTTGAAAATTTTAATTTTAATATCATTATTTTTTATCTTCTAAAAATAAATCCATATCAACACAAACATCGATCAAGGTTCATTCCTCTCTCTTTTTATTCTTATATCCCCTGATTCATCATTCATCATGTGTGTTATTCATATGTCACATGACTTAAAAATTCCTAATCAATTGATCATTACAACCCATTTCTCGGGATAGTGATATGATATAACAGATTTGGGATCATCATGGGACAATTAAGGTTCTACGATAGAGGATTGAAATGGATGATTACCAATTTATCATTCCTATACATTATTTCGTGTAAAAATATGTATGATAATTTGTTCTATTTTTTATAATGATATGGTGGTGAAACATGTTTATTTGGTGATGACATGGAAAAACGGATCATGGATCTCTAGTTTCATGGAATGATGACCATCAAATCGAGGAAAAGAGCATCATCTAAGGAGTAAAGAGCAGAATTTGGGATTATGAAAAATACCATAGAACAAAAACTGTAATCCAAGATTACACAGCATGTGGGGCCCCTCCCACAACATATAGGGTTTCGGGATAAAGATATTTATCACACATCATTTGACACATGTCACACAACCTATTACCCTCCCCATTTGACTTAGCATGTACTTTGGAAGTACTTGGACATTGATCAAATTATAGGAGAATCGACATGTCTTCTACTCCCTCACAGAAAAGGCTTGGCATACAAGGACTAATACACAGACATCGCTTTGGTACACAGACACAGCCATGTGACACGGGCAAGATACCTTGTTTCTATACATTCCATGCACTCAATATACACACCATGAACATGCATACTACATATCATGTGAGTTAATTCAATAGGAAAAGTACATGGGATAACTTGACTTGTTGTGTACCCCTTGGGACACTCCATCTAGTTTCTTTAAGAGTTCATGAGTTTCTTCATTTTCTTTGTTTTGACCAGTATTGGTTGATCATGTTCCCTTGGTTATTTTATTTGAGGTTTCAGTTTGGAATTACATCCACACTACATAATTGTGATCCCCTCTAGGGGCTATGTCCCGTATATATTTTTTGGGTCCTTCCGCAAGATTATAGTCTGATCCTCTATCATCCCAAGTTGGAGTTTCTGGAATTGATATGACCTTTCTTAGAAAGGAATTGATCCTGCATATTATAGTCCATATCGTTACGGTTTGTTATATCATTTAAATATGATCCCTTGGGTAGTCGGTTGATCATGATTTCGTTTGTGGTGTTCCCTAGTGGTTTTGGGAAGGAATCATATTTTTGTAACAAAGACTTCTTATACTAGTGTGTTCTATCTAGGTAGGGACCAATGTGTTGTGCCTATTTATTGATGGTATCTAATGATAACATATCTTGTGGAGAGAGTTCTAAAAGAAAAATCATTGATTTTAGTAGAATCATGTGGATGATAGTTGGTAATGACCATATGATGGTTCGACTTCAACCCTAATTATATCTGGGAAGTTTCTATTATAAATTAATTGTTATAAATTTTATTGTGCTAAATATACATGGGGAATCATGTTTTTTTTCTAGGTGTCCTACTGGGTACTTTTATTCACAACCCTATACAGGATTTTCCCACACATGTCGTGTCTTGTAAAGATGATGGATCTTTTGTTGGTGTCCTTCGAGGAAAGGGAGTGGGTAGATCATATCTAGAGCCTGACTGACTAAGGAGTTTATTAGACCTATACTTTTTACTAATCATCACCCTTGGAAAAGGTTGGAAACTTTACAGATTTGGTTGTGCTTATTTTTAGACCCTTTTTTGTTTTTAGAACTTTACTATCGTACCCTGTGGTGGGATCTTAGAGGTATGAATACATTATTTCTGCAATTTTATATTTAACATTATATGGGGTTAGATATTTGTGTGTGCGTACATATACATTAGGTTTATCCCTCCCATTTATGGGATATTCCAAGTCCGTGCTAGTCACAAGCCCCAGTATTATTGGTGTCGGTCATGGGGTAGTGGTGACATTGGCCCCTTTGGTATGTGTGGTGACATGGGCCAAGAAAGATTCCTAGAAATCCTTCACAAGGAAACCACCTACTAACATCGTATGAATCCAGATATCCCAGCAGTGATTTATTGGTCACCACAATATACATTCCTTCAACTTGAACCTATTCTTTAGATGATTCACTTTGTGGTACAGAGTAATATAGAGAGACACTATCTAGAAATCATGTTCCTCGGGTATACCCTCATTAAAAAACATCAGTGGATTGTACAACAAAAATTATCAAGTAAAATAAATCATACTTGTTATTTCCTGCCCAGAGTATCTATATATAAATTGTTTGAAGGTATCAAATTTCCCAATGATCTTCTCTTCCACCAATTATCCTGAATCAATTGGGATTACTGTCCATTATAAGGAGGAATATTTTCATCAATGACCTCCAACCAAAAAAGCAGTAAACATCATCATGATGTAATATCTCAACAATGTGAAAGGCACATTCATGAAAAAAATAAAATTTCAATGATCATATAAATTAGGTCATTTAAGCCATAGTAGAAGACTCCACATGGACTATAAAAATTCTCAAAACTGTAACACTCTCACTACTATCTATTACCCCTATCTAGGGGCATGGATAACATAGGGAAACCCAATATTTAATATTTCAAAACATTTATTAAACATCATGATAATAATTTCCTTTATCACCCATTTATTCAATAAAGAGTTTCAACTTACTCATTACACACTACATTGAAAGTTATAATTTAATTATTTCAATTTAACAAACTAAACATCATTATTATCCATCATTCACTAAATCATTAAAGAAAAATAAAAATCATTTTGTCCCTCATATCCAATAATCATTTCCATATGTTCCAATGTTGATGAATGTCTCATCGATCTCTAAATGCCTAAAATGATGCATTCATAGATAATCCTCAAGTCATACCATCCCATGGGTAAAATATCATCAAAAAATAACTTCACACTACATGTGTATCACCCAAGGTGAAATAACATCCAATTATAACTAGAGAACATCATGAAAAACAACCCCACACCCTGGAAATTGGGGATTTCCCTCATACATTTCTAAGATTCTCCTAACACGAGATCATTTTCAAGGCTCAACACATCCTAGCCTATTATCTACCTTTTCCAAATAGTGAAGTTGTATAAAATAAAACCCTTTGACACCATTTTGTAACATATTGGAAAGGGATCCACAAAACTAGATCCTCTAGATAGTTTAACATATGAAATTAGGCATTTATCCCCTTATGCGATAGGCTAATGACTAATAGAGAGGGTCTAATATAAAAATTCATGAGACTATACCTTCTTTACCAAAGTAAGCCAATAATGTAATCACAATAAAAATATTTTTAAATAACTTAAAATCCAATATAAAACATACCACATTCTCAAACTAGGGGAATACAAACAAACTACTATTATAAACATGACATGTCATGATGGTCTATGTTTCCATGGTGAAATCCAAAATAATACATCATTGAAAACCATCCAAAATAAGTACCAAAAGAATTTCTGATCACCAAATCCATTCTCCATATCATGTTAATTATCAATCATAGGGCCCTTTCCCTTATCCTGACTTGTAACCATGTAATCATCTCAGGTACACATGGTGGCCCAAGAACGGTTTGACTGTAAATAATTATACCATCCACCAATTCTATATAAAACAATATTCAATCAAATATTAATATATCTATAAATTATAAGAATAATTAATAGAATTATGAATGTAAAAAATTTCCCCATTAAAAGTTTTTTTATCATTCATATGTCCCTTTATTTCCTTCAATAAAAATGACTTCTAAACCAACATGAGCTCATTCCAAAAGTCTAAATCATTTAAAAAGGGATTAAAACAATATATTTCACATGGGAATTCATTTATAATATTAATTTAATAATATATCTTGGAAATTCAGTCAATGTATCCATATTTTTTCCATTCCATAAGGACTTGGAGCATCAATCTAAAATCCTAAACCATTCAGTAAATCAGTATGACTAAGATATTCAGTCTAGCCTATCATAAGGGACAAGATCCTCATTCCATTCTCCTAAACATGCCATTAATCATTTTTCCAAATCATCATCATCAGTAAACATTCAATACCACACTAAAAATAAGGTTATATCTTTTCATTTATTATATTTCTATGGTACATTACATTTAATTCATTACTTAATTAACATAACTAGACCATTTCACACATGAAGAAAAATTATAACCATTGTTATACCTTTTAAACCATATAACCACATGTAAATTCCCTTATAACTATTTATCACATTTAAACATTAACAAAACATAACTCATTTAACTTCTCATGTTAAAATAAACATCTCATTATTCTGTAATAACAATCTCAACACAATTTTATAATGGTTAAATATCAAAAATAGTTTAAAATATCATTTAACAAATAATTTCACCATTTAAAAGGGAGTGTCATAGACTAACGATGACCATAGGCCTAATCTAAATATCCTCAATATATCCAATAGTGAAGATGAGGGGTAACCAACTTCAATCAGCGTCCCTGTCAGTGCCAAAATATTGGATGAAAAGAACAAAGAAAAAAGAGGCCCCACGCCCTTCCTCGCGAAGCCCCGATGCAAAGCCCCCTGCCTCTGTGGTTGCTACGAAGCACCAGAGGTGGTAACAGTCCGTGAATTCCCTGATGTTCGTGACCATCCGAGAAGTACCAGAGGTTGTAAATCTCCACGAACACCCTGATGTTTGCGAACCCACCACGATGTAGAGGAGGTGGTACCTCTCTTCAAATTCGGTTGACGTTCGCGACCCACCACGAAGCCACCGAGGCCCCCTTTGCGCCGTGTGAGCTCTACTTCGTGGCACCCCCTACCTATAAATATCGATATCCCACTGATCTCTAAGGATGGACATTCTGACCATTCGGCTTCTCAAGTCTCAAATTGAAAATCCCTCTTAGCTCTGGGAATCATGAGCTCAGCAAGGTATTTTTGCTTCGCAAGAGGCCTTCGCCTTGTCTCGTTTTGAGCCCCTCTTCCGAGAGTGATGCCCTTCACGAAGCATAAGGGCCTACGTGATAGAAGGGGATTCCCAAGGGAACCCAGGTAGTCACATAGCATTTATGTTTCATGAAACATCCATCCTATACAAGTGATCCACATGACAAGGCAGGGTCATTGTACATCACAAAGCAAACTGCATCACAACACCTTGCTTCGTGTGGCACCTCTGATTCACGAGACAGTGCTCCATGAACACCCTTCCACTTCACGAAGCACCTACCACCCGCACCTATGCCCCATGATAAGGCCAATGCACTCCACTTCACAAAGCTCACACTTTTGCAAGTGCTTTCCACTATGCAAAGAAACCAAGCTCCGCAAGGTCCCTGCCAGTGGACACCTCTTCTTGGCAATTCCTTTTCCCGTGCGACACTCCATGTTTGCACGATGTGATTTCAAAGTCCAATGGATGACACCACCCATAGTGTTGCTTCTCCTAATGATTCTTCACATAGTCATGCTAACGGTTATTGCTTCTTCGCATAGTCATGCTAACGTGGACCACTCAATGGTTCACTCTTTGACCCCCCTTCACCACGTCCTTGCCGATGCCTTCCCTCCCACAAGAGGTAGAGGGTGCCAGTTATGTAATTCCTAGGGGCGTAGAGTAAACCCACATCGTCCGAGCTATAGGACGTTAAACTTCCAAGACCTCATCCTCAATACATGACGTTAAACTGTGACCTGACCGTGTTCCTTGCATGTAAGGTCCCCCCAGCTCAGACATTATTTACGCCGCTCATCTCCAGGGGACTGGAATCACCCTCACATGTGATGATATCCTCTTTATCAGAGTGACGTTTATCCATGGTGGAAGGTCTGCCTTAGAGAGTAATCCCCAAGCCTCTCTAACGGAATGTAGCACTCATGCACCTCCGTACTTCCCCACTGCCAAGGCCAATGGAGGGCGCGATAGGGAATGTGGAACCTCCCATCTTCAGTCCCAGATCCCCCTCCCTCACACTTTTCGGCACTTTGGGCTTCCATCCTAGAGTAAGTCCCAGCACCATGGGTTTCCTAATGCGTAATCCCCTCTTTGCTTCTCACAGACGCCCCTTCGCGACGTGATTGCTAGGTCTCTACTGCCTCTTGTTTCTCACACTGAGCATGACTCGCGTGGGCTTAGAGTAAGCATCAACCATGGAAATGCCCTCGTCCAACATAACGTTAAACTGTATGCCCTCATCCAGTATGATGTTAAACTGTATGCCCTCATCCAGCATGACATTGAACTGTATTCCCTCCTCCTGTATGATGTTAAACTGCATTCCAGTCTAGCAGTAAGATGTTGTGACTATCCCAAACTATGAGGACATCGATCCATGTCAAGTCATTGTATGTAGGAAGCCTCATGAAGTTCAATCACACCACCAGTGGTCCCACGGGTTCACCTTCACTTCGGTTTGCTGACAAAAACCACCACCTGAACTACGTGGTCTTTGATCCATGTTAAGTCATGGTACGTAGGAATCCCCAAGAGGTGCAAGCCCACCACCCATTAGGAAAAGGTCCTTTTCATGCCAGTTTTTCAACGCTCAACGTGAAGTACGTGCTCCTTGATCTATGTTAAGGCATGATATGTAGGAAGGCTCACGAGGTTCAATCCCACCACCACCTGGTCGTTCCAACCATATTCAAGTCGGTTCTTCCAAGACCTTGGGCAGCCTAGAGTGTAAGACCCACACATCAATCTCGAACTACGTGAACTTTGATTCCCTAACACAGGGACACATAGGAAGTGTCTTCGAGACTCAATCCCATCACCACCTCCATCTCCACGACGGCTCATTTCATTCCTCCTTCACTCCATGCAATTTTCCATCATCCATCATGATTCTTATAGGGGCCGACACATCTCGGTGAGATCATTCCACCCCATTCCCCTACACAACATTTGGGAAGCCGCCCATGGGCTGGCTCTGATATCGGTATTCCCTCAAGGAGGATTAATCAATCTGATCTACTCCAGCTCGTGTTCTGATCAGACCGATCCATCTCCGCTAGACGTTAAACTCGCTGCATACCCTGTGATAAACATGGCAAGATGAGGAAAAACATAGATATATGCCTAGGGAATATGATTCCCTGCACTCGATGTGGGATTCCCCGGGCTTCTGTGCCCTCGAGAAGCCATATAATAAGGGACACAAGACAGACATGCCAATTCCCCAACGTTCAGACACGTTATTGATGCCTCGACGTGACTACTCCAATGACTGAAGGTTACTGCCCTGACCGGACCCTTTGGAATGTCCTAACAGAAGCAGTGTAATTAACCGGAATCAATGGAAGCATGGTACTGGGAAGAGTTTCACAGACAAAATATTAAATCTATGAGGGATAACCATATTAGGTGACGAGTTTTGATGAGGAATCTACAAAAGGAAGAACTGACATCCCATCACCCCAGTTTCGATCAAGTAGCAGACGTCCCTGAATAAGGAGTGGATGCTGCCCGCCTTTGGAAATCGGGAATTCGGGGCAACAAAAAAGTTTCTCCTATCGCTCCCCAGTAGATGGACGCGTGTGCCCCAACAAAAGAGTCAGGAATAGAAATGGTGAACCAGATGTGAAGGTCTTCTCCTCAATGTGGAGATTACTAGCACTTGAAACATCAGTAGATTGACGTGTCACTGGATCCAGATATCTGGCGCCGGGCCCCACCATGAAAATAGAAAGCCTAGCATGAAACTCACTATAAATTTGGGAAGTAGAACATGGGGCATTCCGTTCTGAAATATTGTCTGCGTGGATCCCTCTTTCTGACCACAGAAGACACAATGATGCTGGGGCACTGGTTGTCGATATCTTTTCCTCGCAGTGTTGATCGGTTAATCTCTCTGCTTCTCAAGAATCATGTTGCTGCTATAGGAACATGATCGCCGCCCACCCTCCTACGCAGGGGCAGGGGAAACACCAGCACAGCCACTCTGCGTGGCTCCCCTACTCCTACAACGACAACTACATCTATGAGCATGGGGCACCCATGCCCCATCTCCCCATCAGAAGTCATCCAACAAAGGGTGATTAATGACCACGTACGTCGTTATGAGGAAAAGGGAATAATCCCAACTCGGGATATGGCCATCCTATACCTAGAGGCGTTCAGGCCCCGCTATTAACATCGCCCTTGAGGGTCGCGCAGGGAGCCCCTGCACCCCACCCCAACATTCAATCGTTTCGAGAGCCTATCCCCAGAATGCCTTGATGACTCCCTTCCTTACGCTGATGAGGTGGGTGATATCCAGCTCAGCCCAGTCAGAGTCCTGACCCAAGGACTCCACACAAGGGCCCCTACCCGGCTGCATCAGTGCCGCCATCCGGCCTTTCCAGAGGAGCAGGTAGGCTATGCCAAGGGGTGTCGACATCGACAGCTACTATGGCCTGATCCAATACCGATGTATATCATGAAGCCCCTACATAGACTGAGCAAGAACACTCTTACGACCGACTGGGATCAAGGCCCCAACCGCCCCATTGGTAGGCTAGGTTGACCCTCTGGGTCGCAGGCCCGAGTGGTGATCGTTGCAAACCAACCCACGGTGATGTCACCTTGTACGGAGGTCCTCCCCGTACCACCACTCCACCGAGCGTGGGCCTTCCCCACTCAGAGGTTCTTCATTGATGTATGCCCTGTGCTACCCCCAGTTCGAATGAAGACCTGCCCCATGGCAGCGACACTCGACGTGGAAGTCTTTCCTATGACCACCACAATGGGTATGGAATTCCTCCTCCTACCCTCGACCATCGATGTGAAGGAATTTCCCATCCGTTCCCTCTCCAACGTGGGGATCCTCCGTACGTCCTCTCCGCAGTCGGCGAAGGTCCACCTCTCCATAGCAACCAAAGTAGTGAATGTAACACCCGAGACTTTTATGTTATATGAATCATCAAAGGAATCTTTTTCTACACAACACTTGCTTGGCTTGCTTTACACGCAATCGCGACCTTCCTCGATAGCTTGCGTCGTACGCAATACCGAGTTTCACTAAACAACAATATGCTATTAAAACTAGCCGTTATGAATAGTAATAACGACTTTTTGAAATTTTATAAATTTTATTTTTCAAAATGGACTTCATTTTTGGACTCAGAATATCGAAATTAGCCTAGGGTGAAATTTTGGTATTTTTCTGAAAACTTTCAATTTTTGATGAATAGTGAAACCACTAAGTGGTAGGTTAAAAACTGAATTTTGCATAAAACTTAATTTTACCGCTTCTGTGAATGGAATTTCAAATATCCGACAGACACGGTTGATATCAGTATGTAAAATGTGGTTCAATGAGATAAAAATAAATTTTTGGTGAATAGTAACTTTTTACTTTTTTTTACCGCAGTTAATAGTAAATAGGGTAACTAAAGGTAAATATGATATTAATATTACCCTAACACATGTCCTAATTCTATTAGACAAGTGTAATTAGACGAAAAACAAACTTAGGAATACAAATATGACCATTTAGGCCCACTTGGATTAGATTAGGACATTTATTATTAATTTATTTAAAGAAGGGTTAAAATAGTTAAAATCAAAGTTTAATAAGTAAATAATTTTTAATATGGGGTTATACATGAGATAAATTCTACTATAAATATTAATTAGAAAGATAAAAATATTTCATACATAATGGTATTTTATTTGTAATTTTTAGACATTAAATAATTTAATTTATTTATGACACAATGATGATGCAGTAATTATCTTATTAATGAAATATTGACATAATTGATGTTATAAACACCAAAATAAATGTAATTTGAGACATTTTATGAATTCCACTAATTTTCTAGGTAACTATGATATATTAATGTTGCTTTAATCAACTTCGTTCGAACATATAATTCTGTTATGACTTTCAAAAAAATCATATATCAAATAGTGTCAAAATTGACACAAAATAGTTTTTAAATAAAATATTATATTATTAATTGTTATTTTATTCCTAAAAATATAAGGTTCGGCCAAATGACTTATATAAGGATATATATATTAATAATAAACAATTTGGGGTTCGTTTGGCATGTTATAGTAAGTTTATTAACCATATAGTGAAAGAAAACAAAAAGACACGGTAAAAGTTAAATTATTTAACTTAGAGTTAAATCTAATTGATAAGGTTAAAATAATACCCTAAACTTGTCTAAATCCTATTGGTTGATAGTATTTAGACCCATACCCACTTTAGCTTCGAAATAAGACCCTTTGGAACCATTATAAACCGATTTTGACTTTAATATAAAATAATATTTTGAGATATTTCTAAGGTGCCCCTCTCCTCCCTTATAAAAGGGAACCTCCTCCCCCTCCTCCTCACACCAATTTGAGAACTCAAGCTCAGCCAAACCCTCCCATTTTCTCTTCTACACTTCCCTAGAATTATCCTAGAGGTCCTGGTCTTCTTCAAAGACCAATCTTAGTTCCCTAAGTGGAGGATTCAAAGAGGCGTTCCAAAGAAGAGGTAATATCCATTACCGATCTTTTCAATTTCTTTCTTCTTCAACTTCTTCTTCTTTAGTTGTTTCATGATAAAGTAATAACATAAGTATTAATTACATACTGATATTTTATTATAAATATGAAACAACCCTAATTCACCTTCTATCCATCCCACGAAAAAATGAAATCACCGCGCGTGTGTACGTACGGAATACCGTCTCCACGCCGTGGTGTAATCTATTTTTCCACCATCATTTTACAAGGATGGGTATAATGGTGTAATGAGTAACTATTTATGATTATTATAAAGTAATATTGATACTGAAATAATACATATATACTCAAATACAGTTCCACGATCATAGGAACGATATCATCGCTCGTGCGTACGTACGGAATACCGTCTCCACGATGTGATGCGACTCGTTCTACATGATCATCATTACATAGTAATTATATAAATGAATTGAATGAATAAATATGATATATGTTACACTAATACCATTCTGGATATAAGGTATCTATAACCTTAAAATAAGAATAAGAATGTATTCGGCAAAACACGCATAAGAACAAAAGGCAATAAAGACCCGAGTAACAAGTAACAATGAAATATTACTAACAAGAAGATAAGAATATGACCATGTATGATATCATATCAATATGTATGATTCTATAATAAGTCAATAACATTATTTAAACCATTATACAGGAGCTTCGGACACGTACAAAGCAAATCGGACCTAAGGTAAGGGAAATATCACAATCTCATTTTTATCCGAGATTGTTTATTCGTAAGTATTTACTGGGGTGTATTTTATCATCCACATTCATGTTCCATCAATATGTAATATTGTTTCCATCCACTTACAATAGTTTAAATCCAATTTTACCCTTCGGTGAGTTTTTAGTAAATAATATGAAAGGAATCTTTTGTCGTTTTTCGTACGAGGTACTTTTTGACTTTTCCGACAAAAGTACGAAGAATGTTTTTTTTAACTTATACAGCAAGAAGGGATTTTTAAAACATTATTTCCAAGAAGTTTCCTTTACAAGTTTTCAAGTTTATTTATAATAAACTTCTTTTATTTTAAAGTCGTATGACATGTTATGAAAGGAAAAATGTATTTGAAGTAGAAAGGATATTTTCCTCAAGAATGGAGTTCAAGTATTTTATCAAAATTATTTTCCATCTAAGATAATAAAAGGGTTCTGTTTTTATCCCTATTATTACATTGGTTTGATTATGTTGTGATGGAAATATTTTTATGAATTCCTTTATCTTATATGAATTGTTTTATGATGTCATGTTGTTTAAGAACCCCATTTTTATTACATGGGTTACGCTATGATGTATGGTTTATGATTATTTGGAACACACAAGAAAGGATTCATTATAAGATGGGTGGGACCTATATCTCCCTCCAATGCATTGGGTAAAGATTTTATATCTCATGAGATAGACATGGCTGGAACGGTAGGTTATACCGGTTCAGTGAAACAGGACTGGAACGAGGGTGACTTGGTTCAGAAAGGGACTTTGTCCACTAAGATTGTCTTGGCAATGAGTCATGACTAACAAGAAATGATTTTCCATGATAATGTGTGCATGCCACAAAGTTTCAAGTTTTATGTTATGATTATGGGGATCTCATTTTCACTTCTATGATTTATTCCATGTTAAGATTTTATGACCTCTTTTGCAGGTGATGATTTTCAAAAAGATATGATATGATTTTTATTTCCTTTATTTTCCCTTGTTGAGCATTTGAGCTCACCCTTTTATGTTTTCTTTTCCCCAGGTCAGGAAGATGGATATTAAGTAGAATATGCTAAAAGGGACCCTAGATATGATAAAATAAATGGGAGACATTGTAGAAGATTTATGAACCAGTTGTTTATGTTTCCCAGTTTCTAAAGACACTATACCTATACGGTCCTTTGTGGTTTTGTCATATGTTGTAATAAGTGTGCTTCAATTTTGAAGTATTAACAATGTATGTAAAGTATGGGTCGTTATAGTTGGTATCAGAGGAAAGGTATAGTCAACCTTTGGAAACTAGGATGTGAAAGCCTTAGTAAGAACCCTAAGGATAAGTCTAAGCATAGAACACAATCTTAGTGTTTTAGAAATGGCCTTGAATAACCTAGGATAAGACCTTAAGCATGAAAATTTTATTCTTGAATTATGTGGTTTTCCTATTATAATTAGTGTTGCTCACACTATTCTTCTTGGTTTTAGTCAATGGATGGAACCCGAAGGAACCGTGTTAATGCGGAATGTGATGGGAAATGCAATGATTGTCCCCATGAGCAACCAAACGATATGGGAGCTGGAATGAAAAATCTTGTAGCCATGCTCACAAAACATTCTCAAGCTATGAATCATGTAGGACTTCCAAACGAGCAAAGGAAGGAGCAACATTCTGTTGAATCCTTCATGAGGCAGCGTACACCTTCTTTCAGCGGGTCTACTGATCCATTAGTTGCTGAACAATGGATTAGTACTACTGAAAAGATATTTTCAGTTCTTCAATGTTCTGAGCATGATAAAGTCATCCTAGCAGTGTATCGTTTGGAAGGAGATGTTGATCAATGGTGGAATCTTATTAAGAATATGAGGCAAAGGGATAAAATTGAGTCTATGGAATGGGACGAGTTCAAGAACTTATTTTTCAATAAGTACTTCCCTCGTATTCTCCAAACAAAGATGGAGAAAGAGTTCCTTGAACTGAAGCAAAGGGATGATGAATCTGTTGGTACCTATGACGCAAATTTTACAAGACTTGCAAGGTACGCTTCTGGTATTATTATCCAACCTGAGAGTAAGATCGATCGATTATTTAGTGGCTTAATACCAAGTCTTCGAAGGGTGTTATCCATAAGGGACTTCAATAGCTACGAGGAAATCGTTCGACGTGCTCTCAAAGTCGAGATGGATATTGGAGTAAACCATCAGTCACATGGGTTTGATAAGAAGAGGAAGATGGAATTCGAAGGAAAATCTAAAGAGCACACTGAAAAGAAGATGAGCTTTCCCTTATGCTCAAAGTGTGGAAAGAAACATGGAGGGAGTTGTCTTAAAGGGACAAGTAAATGTTTTAAATGTGGAAAGTAAGGTCATCAGGCATTTGAATGCTGTGATAATGGGAAGAGGATGTCTAATGACGCAAACAAAGGAAGGGATACACAGAATGAACCTACTACACTTCAATGTTTCAAGTGCAAGGAGATGGGGCATTATGCCAATCAATGCCCAAATCCAAGGGTTGATGATGATGGTCGACGTCAACAAAATCTAGGCTAAAGACAAAGGAAAGTCACATGCAATTTCTATCAGCGATGTGGAGTACGATAACGAAGTGGTGAATGGTACACTTACCATCCACTCTAAAGTAGCAAATGTTTTATTTGATTCTGGATCCACCCACTCTTTTATTTCTAAAGAATTTTCTAAGGGTATCACCGTATTACCTCAACAATTAGATGTTGAGTTAGCTGTGACAACACCTAATGGCACAACAGTCCCATCAAAAGTTTATAATTCTTCTCCGATCGAAGTTTGTGGGAAAGTGCTTCCTGGAAATCTTGTGATCCTTCCTTTAGTGGAATTTGATGTGATTCTTGGCATGGATTGGCTTTCTCTACATGGAGCTCATATCAATTTCCAAAGAAGGGAAGTCACATTTCATATTCCAGATCAATCTACGATCGTCTATCAATGCAAGGATGAACATAACCTTCCAGTGGAAATTCCTTCCATCTTATGGGTCTTGATTCCACTAAATGAAGGTTATTTATCTCAAATGGTTTGTGAGAAACTCACGATTAAGAATATGCCCATTTTACGGGAGTTTGATGATGTCTTTCCGGAGGAATTATCGGGTCTTCCACCAAATCGTGAAGTTGAGTTTTCAATAGAACTCATACCGGGTGCTTTGCCTATTTCAAAGACACCTTATAGAATGGCCCCAATTGAGTTGCAGGAATTGAAGAAGCAAGTCCAAGAGAATATTGATAAGGGATTCATACGCCCTAGTGCGTCACCATGGGGAGCACCTATTCTATTTGTTAAGAAGAAAGATGGATCAAGGAGACTCTGCATTGATTATCGAGAACTTAACAAGATCACTATCAAGAAAAAATATCCTCTCCCACGCATTGATGACTTATTTGACCAACTACGCGGAGCTCAATACTTTTCCAAGATTGATCTTTGTTCAGGGTATCATCAATTAAGGGTCAAAAGGGAGGATATACCAAAGACGGATTTCCGTACAAGGTATGGACACTATGAATTTATAGTGATGCCATTTGGTCTTACTAATGCCCCTGTTATCTTCATGGATCTAATGAATAGAGTCTTTAGAGACTATCTTGATCAATTTGTGGTAGTCTTTATAGACGATATTCTTGTCTATTCAAAGGGCAAGGAAGAGCATGAAGATCACTTGAGAATAATATTGAAGACCCTGAGAAAGGAGAAGCTTTATGCCAAATTTACCAAGTGTGAATTTTGGCTTCAAAAAGTTTCATTTTTTGGTCACATAATCTCAAAACAGAGGATATCTGTGGATCCATGAAAAACAGAGGTTATCGAAAGATGGTCGAGACCAACAACAATAACTGAGATTCGAAGTTTTCTTGGTTTGTCTGGATATTATCGACATTTTGTAAAAGATTTTTCACGATTATCTAATCCACTCACCAAGTTGACTCGGAAAGGAGTTATGTCTGTCTGGACAGAGGAATGTGAAGAGAATTTCAAGGAGTTGAAAAGAAGGTTATCCAGTGCACATGTGCTCACACTTCCTTGTAGTGGAGAAAGGATTGTGATCTACAGTGATGCATACAAGAAGGGATTGGGGTGTGTTCTTATGCAAAATGATATGGTGATAGCTTATGCCTCACGATAGTTAAAAATCCATGAGAAAAATTACCCAACACATGATTTGGAGTTGGCTGCGGTAATCTTTTCATTAAAGATTTGGAGGCATTACCTTTATTGTGAAAGGTGTGATATTTATACTGATCATAAAAGTTTAAAGTATATTTTCACACAAAAGGAGCTGAATATGCGCCAAAGATGATGGTTGGAGCTGATTAAGGATTATGACTGCTCAATCCATTACAACCCTGGGAAAGAAAACAATGTGGCAGATGCATTAAGTCGACAAGACCATGCTAGTTTATCCATGATGAGGATCACAAAAGATCCAATATTTATGGATTTACAAAGGATGGATCTTGGAATTATAATGGAAGGGGAAAAATCTTATCTTTCTCAAATGAATGTTCAACCATCTATACATGTGAAGATTAAAGAGGCACAGAAAGAAGATGTCGAGTTAAAAAAGAAGGTGAGAAATGTTCCTGAATTCAATCTTGATTGTGATGGGATAATAAAGTTCAGGAATCGGGTTTGTGTTCCTCTCATCCCCGAATTAAAGAAGGAGTTGCTGGATGAGGCTCACAGTTCATCATTATCTATTCATCCTGGAAGCACGAAGATGTATAGGGACCTGAAAGAGTACTTCTAGTGGGATGGCATGAAAAGAGATGTTGCTGAATATGTCTCTCGATGCTTTGTTTGTCAACGAGTTAAAGATGAGAGACAAAAGTCTAAGGGGGTGTTACAACCATTACCCATGCCCGAATGGAAATGGGAAAACATCACTATGGACTTTGTCACAGGACTTCCTAAAACATCCAAAGGCAATAATGCTATGTGGGTCATAGTTGACCGTCTTACAAAGTCTGCACACTTCATTGCTATTAGAGAGGATTTATCTCTAGATCAGTTTGTCAGGATATATGTAAAGGAAGTGGTAAGATTGCATGGAGTACCACATTCTATTATATCTGATCGAGATCCGAGATTTACCTCAACGTTCTGGTGAAGTCTTCAGCATACTCTGGATACAGATTTAAGTTTCAGCACTGCTTATCATCCCCAGACAGACGGTCAGTCTGAGAGAACAATTCAAACCCTAGAAGATAAGTTGAGAGCTTGCTCTATGGATTTCAAAGGAGGTTGGGATCAACACCTACCTTTGGTGGAATTTTCTTATAATAATATCTTTCACTCCAGTATTCAGATGGCTCCTTATGAAACTCTCTATGGAAAGAAATGCAGGACTCCAACTTTCTGGGATGAAGTTGGGGAAAGAAAGCTATTAGGACCTGATCTCGTTGATGAAATGGCAGAAAAGGTCAGATCTATTCAACAACACATAAGAGCAGCTCAGAGTCGACAGAAAAGTTATGCCGACAACCGAAGAAAAAACCTAGAGTTTGAAGTGGGTGATAAAGTGTTCTTACGAATATCTCCCTGGAAGAGGGTTATGAGATTTGGAAAGAAGGGGAAGTTGAGCCCTAGATATATCGGTCCTTTCGAAATACTGGATCGTGTTGGGAAGGTAGCTTACCGATTGGCGCTTCCACCGAATCTCTCTCAAGTTCACGATGTGTTCCATGTATCTCTCCTGAGAAAGTACATACCAGATCCTTCACATGTACTCAGCTCAGAAGTTGTACCGCTGGAGCAAGATCATTCTTATGAAGAACAGCCGATAGAGATTCTGGATCGTAGAGAAAAAGTCCTACGAAACAAGACCACTCGATTGGTGAAAGTTTTATGGAGGAACCACCAACTTGAAGAAGCTACATGGGGGCTTGAGGATATGATGAGGGAGAAGTATCCTCATCTGTTTGTTACAAAGTGATGAATTTCGAGGGCGAAATTCTTTTTAAGGGGGGTAGAATGTAACACCCGAGACTTTTATGTTATATGAATCATCAAAGGAATCTTTTTCTACACAACACTTTCTTGGCTTACTTTACACGCAATCGCGACCTTCCTCGATAGCTTGCGTCGTACGCAATACCGAGTTTCACTAAACAACAATATGCTATTAAAACTAGCCGTTTTGAATAGTAATAACCACTTTTTGAAATTTTATAAATTTTATTTTTCAAAATGGACTTCATTTTTGGACTCAGAATATCGAAATTAGCCTAGGGTGAAATTTTGGTATTTTTCTGAAAACTTTCAATTTTTGATGAATAGTGAAACCACTAAGTGGTAGGTTAAAAACTGAATTTTGCATAAAACTTAATTTTACCGCTTCTGTGAATGGAATTTCAAAAATCCGACAGACACGGTTGATATCAGTAAATAAAATGTGGATCAATGAGATAAAAATAAATTTTTGGTGAATAGTAACTTTTTACTTTTTTTAACCGCGGTTAATAGTAAATAGGGTAACTAAGGGTAAATATGATATTAATATTACCCTAACACATGTACTAATTATATTGGAAAAGTGTAATTAGACCAAAAACAAACTTAGGAATAAAAATATGACCATTTAGGCCCACTTGGATTAGATTAGGACATTTATTATTAATTTATTTAAAGAAGGGTCAAAATAGTTAAAATCAAAGTTTAATAAGTAAATAATTTTTAATATGGGGTTATACATAAGATAAATTCGACTGTAAATATTAATTAGAAAGATAAAAATATTTCCTACATAATGGTATTTTATTTGTAATTTTTACACTTTAAATAATTTAATTTATTTATGACACAATGATGATGCAGTAATTATCTTATTAATGAAATATTGACATAATTGATGTTATAAACACCAAAATAAATGTAATTTGAGACTTTTTATGAATTACACTAATTTTATAGGTTACTATGATATATTAATGTTGATTTAATCAACTTGGTTCGAACATATAATTCTGTTATGACTTTCACAAAAATCATATATCAAATAGTGTCAAAATTGACACAAAATAGTTTTTAAATAAAATATTATATTATTAATTGTTATTTTATTCCTAAATCTAAGTTTCGGCCAAATGACTTAGATAAGGATATATATATTGATAATAAACAATTTGGGGTTCGTTTGGCATGTTATAGTAAGTGTATTAACCATATAGTGAAAGAAAACAAAAAGACACGGTAAAAGTTAAATTATTTAACTTAGAGTTAAATCTAATTGATAAGGTTAAAATAATACCCTAAACTTGTCTAAATCCTATTGGTTGATAGGATTTCGACCCATCCCCACTTTAGCTTCGAAATAAGACCCTTTGGAACCATTATAAACCGATTTTGACTTTAATATAAAATAATATTTTGAGATATTCCTAAGGTACCTCTCTCCTCCCTTATAAAAGGGCACCTCCTCCCCCTCCTCCTCACACCAATTTGAGCACTCAAGCTCGGCCATCCCCTGCCATTTTCTCCTCTCCACTTCCCTAGAATAATCCTAGAGGTCCTGGTCTTCTCCAAGACCAATCTTAGTTCCCTAAGTGGAGGATTCAAAGAGGCGTTCCAAAGAATAGGTAATATCCATTACCGATCTTTTCAATTTCTTTCTTCTTCAACTTCTTCTTATTTAGTTGTTTCATGATAAAGTAATAACATCAGTATTACTTACATACTGATATGTTATTATAAATATGAAACAAACCTAATTCACCATCTATCCATCCCACGGAAAAATGAAATCACCGCGCGTGTGTACGTACGGAATACCGTCTCCACGCCCTGGTGTAATCTATTTTTCCACCATCACGTTACAAGGATGGGTATAATGGTGTAATGAGTAACTATTTATGATTATTATAAAGTAATATTGATACTGAAATAATATATATATACTACAATACAGTTCCACGATCATAGGAACGATATCATCACTCGTGCGTATGTACGGAATACCGTCTCCACGATGTGATGCGACTCGTTCTACATGATCATCATTACATTGTAATTATATAAATGAATTGAATGAATAAATATGATATATGTTACAATAATACCATTCTGGATATAAGGTATCTATAACCTTAAAAGAAGAATAAGAATGTATTCGGCAAAACACGCATAAGAACAAAAGGCAATAAAGAACCGAGTAACAAGTAACAATCAAATATTACTAACAAGAAGCTAAGAATATGACCATATATGATATCATATCAATATGTATGATTCTGGAATAAGTCAATAACATTATTTAAACCATTATACAGGAGCTTCAGACACGTACAAAGCAAATCAGACCTAAGGTAAGAGAAATATCACAATCTCATTTTTATCCGAGATTGTTTATTCGTAAGTATTTACTGGGGTGTATTTTATCATCCACATCCATGTTCCATCAATATGTAATATTTTTTCCATCCACTTAAAATAGTTTAAATCCAATTTTACCCTTAGGTGAGTTTTTAGTAAAGAATATGAAAGGAATCTTTTGTCGTTTTTCGTACGAGGTACTTTTTGACTTTTCCGACAAAAGTACGAAGAATGTTTTTTTTAACTTATACGGCAAGAATGGATTTTTAAAACATTATTTCCAAGAATCTTCCTTTACAAGTTTTCAAGTTTATTTTTAATCAACTTCTTTTATTTTAAAGTCGTATGACATGTTATGAAAGGAAAAATGTTTTTGAAGTAGAAAGGATATTTTCCTCAAGAATGGAGTTTAAGTATTTTATCAAAATTATTTTCCATCTAGGATAATAAAAGGGTTATTTTTTTATCCCTATTATTACATTGGTTTGATTATGTTGTGATGGAAATATTTTTATGAATTCCTTTATCTTATATGAATTGTTTTATGATGTCATGTTGTTTAAGAACCCCATTTTTATTACATGGGTTACGCTATGATGTATGGTTTATGATTATGTGGCACACATAAGAAAGGATTCATTATAAGATGGGTGGTACCTATATCTCCCTCCAATGCATTGGGTAAAGATTTTATATCTCATGAGATAGACATGGCTGGAACGGTAGGTTATACCGGTTCAGTGAAACAGGACTGGAACGAGGGTGACTCGGTTCAGAAAGGGACTTTGTCCACTAAGATTGTCTTGGCAATGAGTCATGACTAACAAGAAATTATTTTCCATGATTATGTGTACATGACACAAAGTTTCAAGTTTTATGTTATGATTATGGGGATCTCATTTTCACTTCTATGATTTATTCCATGTTAAGATTTTATGATCTCTTTTGCAGGTGATGATTTTCAAAAAGATATGATATGATTTTTATTTCCTTTATTTGCCCTTGCTGAGCATTTGAGCTCACCCTTTTATGTTTTCTTTTCCCCAGGTCAGGAAGATGGATATTAAGTAGAATATGCTAAAAGGGACCCTAGATATGATGAAATAAATGGGAGACACTGTAGAAGATTTATGAACCAGTTTTTTATGTTTCTCAGTTTCTGAAGACACTATACCTATACGGTACTTTGTGGTTTTGTCATATGTTGTAATAAGTGTGCTTCAATTTTGAAGTATTAACAATGTATGTAAAGTATGGGTCGTTATAGTGAATGTCAGCCTCGATCCAACTACACTATGCATGGAGGTCCCCCCCATGCTCCAGCCAATTCCAACAGAGGTTTCGCCTGCTCATGTGATGTCCATGGAAGTCTTCCCCAGGTTCTTTTCGACATTTTCCCCTGTGCCCCTCACACCTCGGTTGTCTCAAGCGGAAGTCCTCTCCACCCCGACGCCATCACGGCCCCGAGACTACATGTCGGGAATCAACCTTGTCCCAAAGAGCCATCTAGGGGTAGGAGGGAGGGTCGTCACCACTACAAGGAGAGTCCAGGGAAAGCCCAGGCGGTGATCAATCCAGCCCACTTCTCGGATTCTAAAGCAGAATGCGACTCGGCATTGGAACCCTCCCCTCATTCCTCTGTATCAGGGACCGGGTCAAGAACACGGCATTTCAGCCTCATACTTCCAGAATGTGAGGTCCAAAGAATTCTCGCTTCTCTTCATAGGTACATCCAAGAGGAGGAAATTTTGGGAATCCTATAGGTTCTGACAGTGTAGTCACCACTGTCGTCACGACAAGCACCCTCTACCTCGACCAGAGATCATAGAGAGCTATTCTGGGGATCGATAACGGTTGAGAAACAGTGTGACCCATCGCTGGTAAACGTGATCCCTACCACAGAAGTTGTGGCTGTCAGCCCTTCGTATAGTGACATTGTGGTCAGGCCACCGCACTCTTCGGAGGATGGCCTGGAATTCGGATGTCGGTCGGCTCGTTCGCCGTATTATCCACCGCCTAGTGGATTGTCCCAGCATTCCGCCTCATTATCGCTACCGGTTCCTCAGCCACCTCCGATTGATAAGTGGGGAAATACGTGGCCAGACCCTGAATCCGAGCCCAGGAGCTTCTGGAACATTCTCACAGCGAGCAACTTCCCAGAAAAGTTTTGGCCAGTGGAAGCATTGAACTTTTGTGCATCAGAATCCCTCACCCCGGAGGAAGTCACGTGCTTCCATAAAACCCCATGGGCAACGCACTTTCATCTTTCCTATCAATGAGTGTTGTACTCTAGGAATTAAGTGCACTTCAAGGAAATCGGCGATCAATGCCATCTAGTCGATTTGGATGCACTCCATGTGGCCCAACGCCCTGAGTCACCAGGTCACCAAAGCTCCCTCCAACAAAAATGCATTCATAGTTTCAAGGTACTCCGCAAAATAATCAGGGAAGCTACCCCCATGAGCAAGTCCATGACAGGGGAGAGTATGCCGCCCTCCTCTTCAGTCCTATCAGATGACAGCCTGATTTGTTATTCGACATTGAGGACATGCCCCCAAGAAGGGTTGCGGTCCACATGGCTGACATAGTGGACAAAGAGGATGAACTGGAGTTTCTCGATGGAGACTTACCTCTTCATGGTGTACCACCATTGTTGGACCCATCAGGGAGAATTACTCGTGAGCAGAGGAAACTTCTAGGCCTCCCTGCGACCACCGAGTCGCTGGTACTCAGCCGAAATGCCAGTAAGTGCAAAGAGAAGGTTGGAACCGTCAAGCACTATGACCCGTCGGCCTCAGTACGGAAAACGGAAGAAGATCCTGAGAAGGCCGCATTGTACAAACAGATTTCCGAGCAGAAGAGGCAGCTCGATGAATTCTTAGTTGAGCTTACTACAGAGAGGCGAGCCGACTATGGTGATCCTATGCTCGGGAAGCAGGGGCAGGAACTACTTCTCCTGGGTGAGATGCCTCCGGGCAACCCAAATGATGCTACACCCGCAGACAAGGTAGAAGCTGGAACTCACAGAAAGAGGGCGTGATACATCTCATCAAACCCTCCTGAATGGCGAGGAAATCTGAGGAATCCAGCCCGAGTTCCCCCAGCCGCCCCGAGGGTCATTTTTTCAGTCACTTCATGAGCCATTGAATTCATTTACCATGTCTAAGTGCCCGGCAACGCACTCGTGGTTAGGGATCCTCGTCAAGATAGTGACACCCACCCGAATGATCCTATAGCACCACTCATCGCCCTCCTTGAGGTGTTGGAAACGTGGAAGGTGGCAGTCCCACAATATGGAAAGCCATATCCCACGTGGGTGGATGATATGCACTCACCCCTCGAGTTTTAGGAATCCCACTTTCATTCTCTTTAACATGACTGGGGACCCACCGTACCACTTGGCTCACTTTTCCTCTAGGTGTGGCCCCATGTTGGGGACCCCGACACAGAAGGAATCTGCCAAGAACTGATGTTTTGTGTAGACATTGGAAGTCCCTGCATTCGTTTAGTACAACAATCTCCCTATCGGACCAGTGACTGGCTAGGAGGATCTCCACCGGTAGTTCTTATACCATTTCAGCTCCACCACAAGAAAGACTAGCATCGCAGACCTCTTCAAGTGAAAACAAAGGCCTGATGAGTGAGTCACGAAATTCATTGCCCGGCGGAAGGGGCATACATACTCCCTAGACATGCCACTGAATCTTGAAAATTACTGATGATGTACGAAGGGAATGTTAAAAAAGAATAGGTTCCTTCCCTGATAACCCAGAACTACCACTGAGGGTTTCGGGACTTCTCAAATATGGTTCAGTGACTCGAGGAAGCTCTGAAACAGGCTAGTCAGGCACGTCCGCTGCCCCATGTAATCCCAGCCATGAGGGATGCTAGAGCCGAACCCGCCAAGGTGGCCCAAATACAATCCCCCAGGCAGTTAGAATTGATGCCAGTGGCACCAGCCCCGCAAACCTGTAGAGGCCCTTCACCTCAAACACAGGATCCTACCCAGCAGCGACCGCCTCAGAACCTAGGGATTCCCCTGTGCAATGCGCCACCACCACCTAGGAGGGACAATCAGGCTCTGTCTCCTTGTGAGGCCCCTCCAGCCCCTCGTCAGAGCCAGGCTCCCATAGCCCACTATCTAGAATGAAGGCACCATACTTACTCGTTCAATGAGAATCAGGTCCCCGGTTACTTTCGAAGTGCCCAAGAGTAGGGGATTGTGCGTTTTCCCAAGTACAGAATGCCTTCAGAGGAAAATCACACTAATCGACCCAACTACTGCCCCTATCACCAGATTATAGGGCACAACTTCAAGTAGTGCTATCTGTTAAAAGACTTGCACCAAGACCAGGTCAACAATAACATAGTCAGGTTGGGCCCATCCCTGACACAAGTGGAGGGTGTCTTTGTATGGTCAGAAAGAAGTAGCGATGACGAAGGCGAGTGGCAGTAGGTTCCCAGCCATGGGTACTAGAAGTACGATGACTGGATGGCTTGTAAAATCATCGCCCGCACCCATGGTATCATTCGGGAACACCTAAATCAGCCGGAGCCTTCAGAGGATGCGACTAGTACCTCTGCACCGTTATCTCAGCCGACCTCTTCCCAAAAGGGAAAGCAGAAGCGGCGCAAGAAGAAGCAACGTGCTCCATCACTACTATCATCGTCCCGCACTCTCAGTGATTTCATGCCCCCTTGAGATGGGGATTCCTCCAAAAATCCACCCAGTGGTGGATGAATCTTCGAGCGATAGTCATGGGTACGCTTCGGTTAATACCGTGGAGCTGGTAAATCATTATATGACTCCCGACGAGGGGGAACGCCAGGAGAACCTCTCCAATGTCCCCAACCGATGTCAACATCAGCAGAACCGCAACCACGTGGGTCATCGAGGCACGTCAGGGGGTTCTTTTAGTAATGCCATGGACGCTACTGAAACCAGACAACAAGCCTAGCCCAGATCTCAATACGCTCAACCTCATCTAGTTCCCTAAGATCGACCTTCACCGCCGTTTGTGATACTAGATCAGGAAGAGCTATCTCATCCATACCGCAACCAGTCTCACCCTGCTACATGGAAATCTCCGTCGTCCGGTCCTCATCCGGAAGCTACTCTTCAGGCATCCACTAGCGGGCATCGGGATGTACCCAGTACTAGCCAGCCGCCGGTCCAGCCAGTAGGGCCGGCCAGGCCTCCAACTGCAGAATGACCTCCTGTAAGCAGAGGTTAATGTTTGGCGTGGAAGTATGATGTTCTAAAGCAAATTGTTGCATTCCAGTAAGGCTTTATATTCTTGAGGCTCTTCTCCTGTCATCTAAAATAAGTGAGGCACTTGTCGAGGCCCTAAGGAGCCCCCTCCAGTTTGAGACCGAGGTTGAAGCTGTAGAAGCCTTCCACGCTGAGGCAATTGAGAATGCCGAATTCCAGGTAGTTATCTCATTCTCCAGTGAAGATGAAGCCCCTCCCATACATGGGAATATTCGCCCACTATATGTCACTGGCCAGTTCAGTGGCATGGAAGTCCGCCGCTGCATTATTGACACGGGTTCTGGGATTAACCTAATCTTGATTCATACACTGCGAAAGCTGGGTTTTTATGAGGATGATTTAACTCCCTTCGACCTTAGAATCTAAGGATAAGACAGGACCAAGCAATCCCCAGTCTGCAAGATTCTCTTGAAGACCCAATTTGGTGGCCTAATTTCAAGCACCGAGTTCATGGTTGTCTCCCAGGACACCGCATACAATGCATTGATGGTCAGTCCATGGCTCCATCTGCATGCAGCGGCCCCTTCGTCATATCACTAATTCCCCACGTACACCCCAAATGGTCGAGTAGGCATTCTCTAAGGGTATGTGTCTCCCTTCACCTCTTTTTAATCCCTCTATTTTGACGCTGACTATTACAAGAGCAAGGATATGCAAATCCTGAAAAGTGAGGATGAAGCCGCCCCAGTCAGAAGTGATCCCTGGGCAGGCCTGGAGGACACCTACATCTTCCCAATCCATTGGTTGGAGTCCATGACCCTCAACATGGGGCAGTGTTTTGTTGTTTCGGGTATAAGAGGAAGTGATGTTCCTATGTCCAAGAAAAATAGGAAAATTACCTCATACTCCTACACCGACCGGGATCAGGAGATCCCAGATCCTCATACCCCTATATGGTATCAGGATGTCAGGATTATGGTAACGGCGGTACGTCATACGTGTCTCTTCTGCCGGGCTGGAAACAACTAGCTCATCCCGACACATCACTACTGCTTTGATGTCATCAAGCGTGGCCCCTTAGGCCAAAGGCCGGATGGGATTGGATCAACTGCATTCATCGCTATCATCTCAGTGGTGAATGAGTCTCCTGATATGATGACCACTGCTGGCCAGGCCAGCACCATCTACCCATCATGGTTTGATAACTCAGAAGGAGTTCCCCTGCAGGAGATCCCTCCACAGGTGGAGAAGAGGATCTGGAGGATTCTCCCCTGCCTATGAAGAAGGTGTCTCTACCACGGTCGATGAACTGGTACAGGTGAACCTTGGTAGTGAGACAGATCCGAGACCCACATTGATCAGTGTAGCCATGCCCCTCGAGGAGCAGAAATAATATGTGGACATTCTCAAACATCACCGTGACGTGTTTTCCTGAAGTTACGACGAGATGCCAGGGCTAGATCCCCAGGTAGTCGTCCACCACCTTGGTCTCTTGACAAACCATCGTGGGTTCAAGCAGCCTCCCAGAAAGATGCACCCTTCTCATGGTGCCATGGTTGATGCCGAAGTTGAAAAGCTTATCAAAGACAACATAGTCAAGGAAGTCCAGTACGCCAGGTGGCTTTCCAACATTGTGCTAGTCAAGAAAAAAGAATGGACATATCAGAGTCTGCATCGACTTCTGCAATCTCAACTGCCACTGCCCGAAGGATGATTTTCCCCTCCTGCTGACAGAGATGTTGATTGATGCCATGACCGGGTTCCGAGCCCTCTCCTTCATGGATGGGTATTCCAGGTATAACCAGATCCTGATGGCCCCCGGGGACGAGGATTCCACTGCCTTCAAGGCTCCCCAAGGTACTTTCTGTTACCAGGTAATGCCATTCGATCTGAAAAATGCAGGTGCCACCTATCAGCAGGCCATGCATCGCATATTCAAGCTGATTCCTGAGACACTAGTAGAATGCTACGTGGGTGATCTAGTGGTCAAATATTGCCAGCGCCAGGACCATCTCAAGGACATTGAGATAGTGTTCGGCTTCCTCTGTTCTTTCCACCTAATGATGAATCTGCTGAAGTGTACCTTTGGGGTTACCTCTGGGAAGTTTCTTGGATTTGTTGTTAAATACCGAGGCATAAAGATCGACCCAGAGAAGATCAAGTCCATCAGCCAAATGCCTCCCCCAAGTAATATTTGGGATCTTTAAGGTCTCCAAGGCCACTTAGCTTATATACACCAATTTATTATGAATATGGCTAGCAAGTGTGAGCACTTTTCCCAGCTCCTGAAGAAAGGCGCCACCTATGAATGGGATGAAGAGTTTTAGGATTCCATCAAGGAAATAAAGTAGTATCTACTCCAACCTCCGATCTTGATGCCACTCATCTCCGGAAATACACTGGTCCTTTATGTGACCACCCTAGAAAGGTCCCTTGGTGCACTTCTCACCTAGAAGAACAGTGAGGGAACAGAGAACAATCTCTACTACCTCAACCGAATTCTCCTTGATATAGAGACTAGATACTCCCCCATCGAAAAGAGCTTCTTGGCACTTGTGTTTGTCATACAGAAATAGCGGCATTACCTGCAGCACTATGAGGTACAGTTGGTCTCTCGGGTAGACCCACTAAAGTACATTCTGAACCGCCCCATGTTGACTGGATGACTAGCGTGATGGGAGGTGATCCTCTAGCAGTTTTACATAATGTTCATGCCTTAGAAGGCCATCATGGGACAGGCATTGGCAGACTTCCTAGCTGCTCATCCAACCTCCTCAGATCAATCCCTATACCTGGACTTTTTTGATGAGGCAATCCTCTCAGCCGATCATGTTGTCTCATGTTGGAAAATGCACTTTGAAGGTGCCTCCCGGAGCCCCGCCGGTAGGAGGCTCAACGATCCTAATGTCAACAGAGTGGGTCTGGGAATCATCGTCATCACCCCGGCACAAGCTATTCTGCCATACTCATTCCTATTGTCATAAGGTGGCACCAACAACGAGGCATAGTATTAGGCTCTCATCACTGGCCTCGAGCTGGAACATGAGATCGATGTGCCCCATTTATATTTGAAAAGGGGATTCCGAACTAGTCATCAAGTAGGTCAATGATGACTTTTTTGTTAGGAAGCCGGAGCTTCTGACATTTCTGTAGTGCACCTTCCATATAATGTCCCAGTTCTCTTCTCGACCAGAGGTTACCCATGTCCCTCGGTCACAGAACGATTGAGAGGACGCTTTGGCTATCTTAGCGGTGTCGCTCGCAAAACCTGAGCAAGATGATTTGATCATACATGTAACACACCAGAGATTCATCGCCCCCATTACTGCAGAGGATGACAACGACCTGTGGTTAAGCCACCACCCCGCCAAACCCTCCGTGCCAGGGGCTCAGGTTCTTTAGATGTAGTGGTTGAGGACACTTCCTACTAGAGGGCACCTATTGTGAAGTATCTCCAAAATAGTTTCCTCCCAGATGATCGGGTCGAGCGCAAGAGAATCTAACGCCGCACGCTGCAATTTATGCTCCAGAGTGGTCCCAAACTTGAGTAGATCCTCTATAAAAGGGGATTCGATGGTGTTCTCCTCCGTTGCATTCAAAGATTAGAGATTTCATAGGACATGCAATAGGTTCATGCCAGTTTCTGCGGTGCCCACCAGGTTGGGTCCAAGCTGTCCCATCAGATCTGGAGGTTGGGGTACTTCTGGCCCCCTATGATCCATGATTGTATTGATTTCTCCAAGAGATGCCACGCGTTCCAAGTTCATGCTAACTTTCCGCATCAGCCGCCAGAGCCTCTCCACTCCACCAAGTACTCTGGGCCATTTTCAGTGTGGGGACTCGATGTCGTGGGACTATATCCACCGGTGACAGCTCGTCAGTGTAGATTCATCTTGACTGCTACAGTTTTATTCTCCAAGTGGGCAGAGGCTATTCCACTCAAAGAGGTCAAGGCCCATTCCATCGTTGACTTTGTGATCTCCAATATCATCCACTGGTTTGGAGTCCTGCATGTTGTCCAAAAAGATAATTGCACCAACTTCCGAGCAGCCAAACTGAAGAAATTGTACGCCAAGTACAATATCCGTTAGAACCATGCCTCTCACTATCATGCATAGGAAAATGGACAGATCGAGGTGTTCAATAAAACCCACTATAGAATTTTTCAAAATATGGTCGGTCAGAATAAGAAGAGTTGGCCGGACAGGCTCCCCAATGCCCTCTGGGCTTATCGGACGATGACTCGAAATTCCACTCAGGTGACCCCATATTCCCTGGTGTATGGGGCTGAGGCCATCCTGCCCATTGAGATCCAGCTACAATCGTTACGCACTACAGTCTATGACCAGTAGGCACTAGATAAGGTGGCCGAAATCCACCTACCTGAATTGGAAGCACTAGAAGAGAACAGGCTCTGTGCCCTGCACAATCTAGAAAGGCATCAGAATAAGATAGCTAGAGCCTTCAAGAAGAAGGTCCACCTTCACTCTTTTTTGCAAGGAGACCTAGTGTTGGACCTCTGAGAGAAAATGATCCCTGGCAGGAAACCACACAAGATTGAGCCCAAATGGGAAGGACCTTACGTCATTCATAAGGTTTACCCCAATGGAGCATACTCCTTGGTGACCATGGACGGAGAGCGCATAACTCCTCCCACCAATGCCACGTTCCTCAAGAAATACTTCGCCTGAGCCCCTTGGTCCTGTAGGACCTTAAACTGTATGGTCCCACATGACCTTAAACTACACCCTGTCTTGCATGACTTTAAACTACAACATCGTCCTGCATGATGATAAACTACAAAATGGTCCGAGCTCTATGACCTTAAACTAATATCTCCCTCGTCCTTAATGCAATACGTTAAAATGCAAGCCTATCAGGCCTTCCAAACCGAGGTTCAGCCTCATGCCCTTTGGCCTCCTCGGACCCCAGGCCCCCATCCTTACTGCAAGAAGTTTAGCTGCAATCTATTCACACTTTCTTGACCGAGGCTCAGCCTCAGGACCCTTGGCCTTCCTCGACTCAGACTATCATCTGGGATTGTATGGTGTGGTGTGGGGTTACATCCTCATTCCCGTCGGGTTACCCGTCGTACCGTACATATCCCCAGATGAGACGTATCTCTTGTCTAGAACGACGTTAAACTGTGTTTCAAGAACTATGTAAGGCTTGATTCCCATTCTAATGGGATACGTAGGAACGCTCAAACGTCTCGTCTTGAGCCCAGCCCCGAGCTCTTCTCTTTGACTGGCCCCCCTGGGTATAGTTTTCTTAGAGGATCCTCATATGATGAGGATTATGCTTCCTTATCCCCATTTATACAAGGATCATAATGGTCGCACCATGTCCCCACTCCTGTTCATCTATCCCCCCACGTCATTACCACACGACATTAAACTGAATGACCTTCATGAACTACATATTACTTGATTCCCATCCTCATGGGATACGTAGGAACGCCCAGAAATTTCGCCTGTTGGCCCAGCACAAAACCCAAAATCTACCCCTCGAGTCAAGACATATGGCAGGGTGCACACTTTTTCCCCAACTTACGTCGAGCAAGCCTCGACCCGACTGTACATCCCCTCCCCTGGAGATGTCCTCCTCTCTTGTAGATGGGTACAACTATGCTTCAAACACTCCTTGATTGGGATTCCATCACTTACCTCATCTCGAAGGGCCCCTGAATGGTACGGATGCTCGGCCTAAGGGCCCTTTTATCACTTCGGTCCAACGCCCTCAAGTATGTCGAGCAACCAGCCGATACAAGTCCCGTGTTTTGAATATGGTCAGTCATCGATGCTCATTTGTTGCTCCCATGTCCGGTCACTATAAAGACGATGTGTTTTAAGCATTTCCAATAGTGTCCCGGATCTTGGGTCCACCCCAAGATTTCCCAAACATCGACTGCAGTGATTCATTATGCCCTATCATGAAGCGACAAACTTCCCTCTGGGTGGTGCCAACGGTCGGGCGCACAACCCCGATTCTTTTATAGGGAGTGTACGGCATGGTGCGTGATTAGGTCCTCATTCACGTCGAGCTACATTCCATGCCATACTCATTCCTTTACCGAGGCCCAACCACAAGACTCTTGGCCTTTTCGGGCCCTAGCCCAAGTTCTTACCTGGAGTGTACGGCGTGGTGCAGGATTATGTCCTCATTCACATCGGCTACTTTCCATGCCGTACGCATTCCCTTACCAAGGCCCAGCCTCAGGCCTCTTGGCCTTTTCGGGCCCTATCCCAAGTTCTTACACGGAGTGTATGGTGTGGTGAGGGATTATGTCCACATTCACATCGGTTTTTTCACCATACCATACATCTCCTCTATCTAGGGAACCCTATTCCCTGAACTTCATCCTCACTACAAGATGTTAAACTGTGAGTAGGCCAGGCCTTCCTAACCAAAACCCAACTATCGGGCCCCTTGGCCTTTTTCGGACCCCCTGGCCCTGGTTATTTCCTATGGGGTTGTGCTGTGTGGTGCAGGATTACGCCCCCTTTCATGTCGGATTACTCGTCGTGTCATACACATCCTCGTTAAGGTATTCTGCCTCTGGGTATCTTCTAGAACTAAGTGTGGCTTGATTCCCATCCTTACGGGATACATAGGACCACTCGAATATCTAAGCTTTGGGTCTAGCCCCATATTCCAAATATCTTCTTCCCACCTTGGCCCCTTGGCCTACCTCTCATGAGCCATTTTGTCGACCCTTTTCAGCGGTTCACCAATGTGCCTATGGGTACTCTGGTTTAAGTTACTCTGAATGCCAGATTCTACTTGGACATGTTCACACCCTCTTTTCAGACTTCATGTTTCCCTTCATCAGTTCTTTAATCATCTTTCACACCCAAAGGGACCCCCATTAACGGCATGGATACTACGCTAAAGGGATCTCCTATCATTACGAGCCAACGCCCCTAAGGGTTTCGGATAAGAAATTGATAAAAATCCCACACTGCGAATATGGTCAGCGGTCGATGCTCGATTGTTATTCCTATATCAGGATAACGCGATATGGAGACTTTTTTTTCCACCATGGTTAACTGTTATCCTCCATCACCACGCCAACCCCATTAATCACAAAATGTCGATTACACAATTTACATCCTTCTCTATCCTCATCATGTCCAAGTAGAGTTTCGAAACTCTTGATACTATTCCTCAGTGCGCATCTATGCATTAGGGGAACAAAGCCATGATAAATGTGTCCTTTGGGGATCTTCACCGACTTCACTTCGATGGATATTCCGGGTATTGTGATAAGAATCTTCCTCCATTCTTTCCCACACCAAGTTTAACTCACATGGGCTTAGGGATCCTGTCGAGGTTTGCACATAATTGGAAAGTTTCTATCTATCCATACATGGTCCAATCTCTAAGTCCCTAAACTAAGATCTCCTAAGAACTATGTATGGATTGATTCCCATCCTCGTGGGATATGTAGGAATGCCCAGACCTCCTGTATTTGGGTCCATCTTAAGTTCAGCTAATTTTTCTCTTATGTCCAGCCTTCGGGACCCTGACTACGGAACTGTATGGTGTGATGTGGGATCATGTACTCGTTCACAATGGGTTTTCAATATCCGCACCATGCACACCCCATTCTAATAATTACCCCTCCTATTTCATTTCCCGCATGACATTAAAAGTCACCTTCATAAACAACATTTCGCTTGATTCCCATCCTAATGGGATACGTAGGACCACCCAGATGTCTAGACTTTGGGTCCATCCCCACCTCCTAGAGATCTCCTAATCTCCCTGTCACCTAGGACCCTCGGCCGGACCATCTACACGAGGGGGATGCATAGGTGTGATACAAGGTTTTTTTGGCACCATGCCTCCCTTCTCCCAAGAATCCACCATCTCTTGGCTGCCCTCATGTTGAGTCCCTAGACCCCTTGCAGTGGTTCGCCCATGTGTTAATAGTACTCTGGTCTAGGGCCAAGATTGTCATATTCAACTTGGCCAAGTTCCTACCACTTGTCAAGCTTCATGTTTTTCTTCATTTGAGCTTCCATTATCTTTCACACCTATAGGGACCCCCAATAACAGCCTGGATACAACTCCCAAGGATTAATCTACTGTTATAGGCCAACACCCCTGAGGGTTTCAGACAACAAATTGGTACATATCCCGCGTTCCGAACATGGTCAGTGGTCGATGCTCCTTTGTTTGTCCCCATTTCAGGCTAATGCGAAAGGATGTTGTGTTGCGAACATGGTCATCAGTAAAACTCCATCGTCACGCCATCCCATTAAGGACTTTAATGTTGGTGGAATGATTCATGTTATGCTTCGGTCCATTGTATCCAGGTGGAATCTCGACACTCTTGGCGATATCCCTCAGTTCAGCTTCGCACGTCAGGTGGACAAAGCTACAATACGGCATCCTTCAGGGCTCCCACAGTTTGATCTCTAGGAACATAAACTAAGATACTTATTAAGGGATATGTACGGCTCGATCCCCAGGCCCATGGGATGTGATGGGTCACCCAGACATCTTGTCTCCGTGTCCAGCTCAGCTAAGGGCTAGTTCCTCATTCCTCTTTCCTTTTTAACCCCATATGGGCCCCTTGGCCCAAGGTCCCTATCTCGGAACTGTGTATGGTGTGATGAGGGAACATGTCCCCATCCACATCAGTTATGTTTCATGGCACTGTACACATTCCCCGCCTAGAATAATCTCTGCTATGTCTGTGCTGCATGACGTTAAAATGCATGCTTGGTCCTATCACATGACCCTAAACTGTGACATTATCATCCTAAACGCATGATGAAAAATGGAACTTTATTGTGATGTCCTCATTGTAGAGGACATCACGTTGGGTATTGGTCATGTGCCATGCCATTTGTCAATGCCTATCACGGCTTGATTCTTGTGGCAACACCAGGGCTTGTTACCCTAGGTCTGTTGCTTCACAAAAAAACCACTCTCTTAAAAGGACAAACAAGATTTATCAAATTCTGTTTCTTTTAGTGTAAGGACCATGCCCCCACTCCCCTTTTTTCTGGCACTGGTACCTTACCATGCCACTTTCAAGAACTACATGCATCTTGATACCCATCCCCATGGGGTACATAGGAACGCATTTTCACATTGCTCAGGACCAGATAAACTCTCATTTTCTGTCCCTTGACCTGAAACCTCTCTCAAGGGGCTTTTGCGCTGTGGTATGGGATTATGTCCTCATTCACATCGGGTTATTTACCACACCGTACACATCCCCAATCACCATCCGCGTCATTTTTTTTAATTACCCGCCATGTGCCTCCTGTGTTTCCCCCCATCCATGGTCCGAATTCTACGACCCTAAACTAAGATCTCCCTACGGGAAGGGACTCAACTCCCTCTATCTATTAAGCCTCGTTTTCATATTTAGATGTGTTTCGACAGAAGAGCCTGAAGTGTGTGACTTTCATGAGGACATTCCCCTCATCCCATGACCATGCTTCATGAGCTCACTATTTGGATCCTCATCCTCTTCCACACCCAAAAGGACCCTTAGAAGACATGGATGCTAGGTTTAAGGGCTCTCCATGGATGTTGGGCTTTAAGGGCTCTGCAATTATTTCGGTCCAACATCCCTATGGATCTTGGACGACATTTGTGACATGGTGTCGTGTTTTGAATATGGTCAACAATCCACCCTCATTTGTCTATCCCCATTCTAGGCTAAGGTGATATGGATTATGCGTTTCCACCATGGTCAACAGTTATCCTCTATTTTCATGCCTCCATCATTGTGATCCGAATATCGAGATTCATGATTCAAACATTTCCACTTCTTTATGTTGAAGTGGAATTCCAACATACTCGGCTCTACCTCTTCGCACATCTAGGTGGGCCACATGGTCGTGTTAGTGTCATTGGCCTGGTATTCACCGAGCGTCCCTTCACCCTAACCTGCCCCTTCTTGTGCCAGGAAAGTTCCCCATTATATCTTGTTTCCCCAATCGAGCACGACTCACGTGGTCTTAGTAGTTTTGGTGGGATATGTACCGGCACAACCATGATTCTCTTCTTCCTACATGACATTAAACTATGCCTCCAAAAATACATGTGTCTTGATTCCCATCCTCATGGGATACATAAGGACACCCTGGAATTTTTTTTAGGGTCCAACCCACAGGAATCAGAAATCATGTTCTTCCCCTTTCCAACCCCCTGGCGGGACCCCTCGTAGGGGACCGTGCAACTATGAATCTGCCCTGAACAAGTTTAGGATGCCCCAAGATTACATTGGGAAGCGACAGACCCCCTCACCATAGAGGCCCTTTATGAAAGAAGGAATGATCTATGATCAAATTCATGTGCCCATCTGGTGTACTCCCACTACAGTGGTGTAATTACATGAGTGTTGGACTCTATTCGGGCAAACCATCACTCCACATTCCACGCTTTGTGTGACCCTTATTAAGACCCTCATCCCCTTTCATGTCTGGAGGAACCCCCTACTAGTATGGATGCTCGACCTATGGTCCACCTGCTGTCCTGGGCCAATGTTCTGGAAGACTGGTCATGTTTCGAGGGACCCCCTAACAGTATGGATGATTGACATATGGTCCGCTAGCTGTCCTGGTCCAGCATCCCAGAAGACTGATCGATGATATTTGAGTTAGGCACCGTGTTGCGAACATGGTCAATGGTCAGCCCTCATTTTTTATCCCCATTTCAAGAAAACGTAGTAAGGATACCGTTTTTCCACCACGGTTAATGGTTTTCCTTTATTGTCACGATACCCTCATAGTGTTCTGAATTTTGGGTATCGTGATTCAGGTATCCCATTATCATTCGTTCGGACCAATTTTAGTGCCCCTGGTGTTGTACCGTTCGTGCACAAAACACGCTGGAAAAACGGTAATTCAGATGTTTTGAGAACATCCATCTCCGTCCAGGTCTCTTCTATTTCATAGAAATCAGGACCGGTTATCCAAACCCCGGATGCCCGAAGCTTGGTTTCCACTCTTATGTTTGGATTGGATGATGAGGCAACTATCTATTGTTTCTCACATTAGGCCTGACCAATGTGAGATTAGGGAATTTTTGCTGGATGTCTCGTAAATATTGAAAAGATGAAAAATGAACTAGTGAATATAACGGATGTCATGCTTGCTATGACGTTCGAAAAATTTTAAAGCAGGAAAGTATGTTTAAGGGTGTGTAATTATAATAGTACCCGGGGGTCAACTCCCCCCATGGATGGATTGACCTCGTCAAAAGAGAGTTGCAGCTCTGACACCCTTCGACTTATGGCATCTAGGAATTGCTGTTTCCGACTCATCTCCTGCTTCGCCTTAGCAACGACGGGGCACAGTTCGTTATCCTCAGCTCGGTCCCTCTCTCTGTCACCCTGAATGGAAGCCATCTCTCTAGAAGCCTGACTCATACGCTCTTCTGCCTCTGTCAGCTGGGCCTTCAACCATGAGATCAGCTCATATTGTTCATTAATAGAGGTTGAGTTCTCATCCGCCCGGGCCTGCAGCAGTTGGACATCGTTTTCAGCCTCCTGGAGCTTATTGAAATTCATTGCCTTCCTCCGCTGCGAGCCCACACTGAGCTCGCGATCATATTCACTGATCATGTCTTCCATGAGATCTCAGATGATCATATGAGGATGCTGGGCATCCATTCCCCCAGCGCACAGTTCGGGTGACAGTGAGCAAAGTCTATTCATTTTATTCAGCCATAGCGCTTGGGGGTGTTATTGATGAAGCACGTGATTAGCTTCCATGATCAGTGACAGACTATTTTTTTGTCCTCTTCATCAGAGGCCATTTCGTCCCAATACGCGCAATTGGAAGGATATTATGTGGGATATGCACGCAAGAAATCTTTAGCAGGATCTGCGTCGGGCGTTGAATCTGGCGTGACATCTAGCGCTGAAGCAGGCGCAGTGGGAATTGGATCGACCGGCTGATCCTCATCATCGAACTCCACCTTAATGACCTCAGGAACAACCCTGGTGGTGGTCCTGTAAATGACAGGGAGTGCACCAGCTCGGGTAGTTGGGGAACTATATCCACAATCACCAGCATTCCCCAAGGAGAGATACCCCCAGACAACCCGACCACCTTGCCGTAGCAGCCCATGCTAGTCGTAGAACTGTACGCGACAGGGAAGGGCATGGATGTCAGTTGGCATGATCTACATATGACATCAATGAATTTAGTGGAAAAGACTTACAGAGATTGAACTCCTTGTGTAGCTCCTGAGTTGGTGCTGATGGGACCCCAGAGCGTGACCCTCCATATATTGTCGGAAGGTCTGGAGATCCTAGAGGAGCCACCCCGGGTGTCCTAGCCCCGCCAGAAACAGAACTGGACACGGCCAATGACACGGGTTCTAAAGGTCCTGCATCATCACCCGACAAGGGGCGAGAGTGAGGTCTGTGTATGAGTTCCTCCTACATGGTTCTAGTATTTGTAAGAGGTCCATAATGGCCTGAGAGTGGACCTAGAGGAAAGAAATTTGGAAGTATACCTTGAGAACCTCTGCGAAATTGTCAGAATCCGAGTCTTGATCTCTGAATTTGCCTTCCTCCAACGAGCTCCCTCCACCGGCCACGTCCTCCCCAGAGGATTCATCTGATTATTCTGGTAGGGGGAAGCGCTCTCTTAGTTCGGTGGCCGACAGCTATGGGGGAATCGTCCGATCCAGCAGCACCCTTACCCGGTCCGTCATTGGACGCGGGGCACCAATGGAATGTACGTAGTCTTCTAGCTCATAATGATATTGCTCAGCCTCCACCGAAGACACCGCAAAACTGGCCTGGACAGGGCCTATACCTGATAAGACCATCCTGAGATGGGTCATCTGTTCCCACATCGTGGGCGGACAAAGGTGTTGTCGGTTGACGTCCCAAATGTCCCAGGCCTCCTGGAAAATAGCATTCTCTGGCATGTCAATATGGCACAACCGCTTCCCCGGAGCCTGAGTGGATATATTGCGGAATCCCCTTGGTGGATGCCCCTCTAGATGGATCTGTTTTTTCGGGACCACCGGATCCACTGCTGCTGCTGCATTCTCAGCCGGTGCAGGTCTCTCCGCCACGCAAGCCCCACTGCCATGAGAGGCCCTTGCTGCCCGCTGACCCCGAGCTCGGGATAGGGGAGGCCCTCCGTACCCAGCCTGAACAGTTGTATACTTCGACATTTCCCCAGGATAAGCCACCTCCCAACTGATGGCATACTCTTTAACCAGTCCAAAGGCGGAAGTGGACGGAGGCAATGCAATTCTCATTTTCCCATCTTCCCATGTGAACATGATCCACAACTTCCTCATTACTCATGGGTGCTCCTCATGACGCACCTCCTAGTATATCTATGGGGTCAGTCGCAGCAGGCATCGGAATTGCCTCACGAACCGATGTGGGGTGTACGGCTCACAGAGTAGCTCACGGTCCACTAGTGCCACCAAAACTCCACCTTGAAAGGCCAGGAGATAGGCCTGGTGATCTTCTGTTCCCTTCCCGCCATCGGTGAGTACCACCATCGGCAACAAAAATGGGTGGAAGTTAAATTTTTCCGCCTTCCACATCCGGTTCAGCACCATCGGTATGGTTAATTTGACTGGAATGCTCCCAGCCGCATTCAGAATGTAAGGGAAAAAGTTTGATCCCAGTGGAGAGATAGGGTTTGGGTACTCGTAAACCCCCTGGATGTGCGCTGAAATCCACCCATATAGAAGGTGGAAGGGCCCTCATATCCTCGGCGTCTTCTTACCCTCGCTAACATGTCCCAGCATCATGTACAATCTGGCGAGCATCTGAATTCCTAGATTGACTCGCCTTCCCCTGGCCAGCATAGATGCCATTATGAACGAGCTAGGCCGCACCCCCATGTTGGTATCCCATATCGACAGGATCCAAAAGCAGATAAGGGCTGAGCTAAACGCCGATGCCTGACTATGGGCTGCTGCTCAATGCTGACACTGAAACCCCAGGTCTTCCCTTGGCTGTCCTCCAAGAGACACCAATACGAGTGCTCCTTTCCCCGTTGAGCCCCCTTCGGACAAGTTCGAGGACTCAAAAGGGAACTCTCGATCCTTCAGGATGTTCAGGTACCGCTTAAACCACTTCTTAAAGTGGACATCTCTCACCACCTCCTTGTCCTCTCTGGAGACTAGTGCCATCAGTGCCAGCACCAGTCGCGGAATCTGCTCCAGAACCTCCCACGTGCTCATGACGGGGAGGAACTCATCATACATGGCCCCCATGATTGGGACCCCCGAGATCTAATGGAAATACCACATACTAATGCCAACCTCCCCATAGTGCAGGTGAAAAGTGTTGGTCCTAGACAACCATTTGCTCAGCAGCTCCAGCATCAGCTGTTTTGGATGATAAATGTGGAATTGCGAGGCCCATGCCACCTCATACAAACCTAATCTCCTAAGATCGGCCCCAAACTCCTTGCATGAGGCACCTACCCAGTAGGCCTATGCCCAGTTGTTGGTGAAGTTACTGCCCTGGCGCAGGTCCCACACATCGGACCACCCCTTTTTTGAATCCTACAAATCCGCCTTCAGTATGGTGTGGTGCATGGTAGGGGATGTCCCCGGTTGCAGTGGCTCCCCATCGATGTTGTTAAGATGGTTGTACAGAGAGTCGGCAGTGACGGGTGTGATGTACTCCCACACATGACCATTAGCCGCCCTTAAACATTGGTATTGGAATGGCGTGCTCCTGAAGCAGCAAGCTGGTTCATCCCTACTCGCTTAGAAAATTAAGACATCATCCAACAGCCTGAAGCTATACAAGGGTAGCTTCTTGCACAGCAGATAGTTCATTTGGCTCCTTGATAGTAGGTCTATAAAAGAATTATGGTCTGGGTGGCTTCGGACCAGCTCCCCTAGGCCCAGACAGTTGGCCATCTCATCCCTCCAGGTGGCGTCTACGAGCACCCCCATCACAGCTTCTTGATGGGCCAATACGGTTTTACAACTCGAAAAAAAAATTGAGGGTCAGGTCGTGGAGATTGTTCGTGAAGATCGCTCGTGAAGCTCGGGCACAAAGCCAAGGTGCGGATCCTGGCCTCAGCTTGCAAGAAAATGTTTCCTTGGCGCAGTTGCGAAGTCGGAAACTCACGGGTCGCCACGAAGCTCGATTTGCGGCGAGCAGACGCAGAGGACGCAAAGCTTCGCAAATCTATAGCGCAAAAGGACAAAGTATCAAGAAGGAAAAAGACAAGAGAGGTCAGCCCCCTATTTATAGGCAGTGACCCTAGGAGATTCGCGGCATGTCCAGCCCGCACAGAGCATTGCGAGGAATCCAGAGCGTGCGGCCCCCGCCTGCCTCACACGACTTCTCCACAAGTCAGCACCACGAAGCCCCGATAATTTTGGCGATTTCCCTCAGTCTCGGACCCTTGATCCCTCCCTGAATCCAATTATGAGGGGGGGGGGCATTTGTTGGTTCCAAAATATTGGATGAAAGGAAAGAATAAAAAAGGGGCCCCGTGCCCTTCCTCAAGAAGCCCTGACATGAAGCCCCCTGCCTCCGCGGCCCCCACGAAGCACCAGAGGCGGTAACGGTCCCCAAACTCCCTAACATTCGCGACCCACCATGAAGTAACAAAGGTGGTAACTCTCCAAGAATTCCATGATGTTCGCGAACCCAAAGTCAAGCAGAGGAGGTGGTACCTCTCCGCGAATCCGGTTGATGTTCGCAACCCGCCGCGAAGCTACCGAGGCCCCCTTCGCGTCGCGTGAACTCTGCTTCGCGGTGTCCTTAGCCTATAAATACCGAGCTACCCCTGAGCTCTCAGGACGGACAATCTAACCTTTCATCTTTTCAACTCCCAAATCATGAATCACTCTTCGCTCTGGAAATCATGAGCTCCACGATGTATTTTTCCTTCATGAGAGGCCTTCGCCTTGTCTCCATTTGAGCCCCTCTTCCGATAGGGATGCCCTTCGCGAAGCCTAAGGACCTACGTGAAGGAAGGGGATTCCCAAGGGAACCTGGGCAGTTGCGGAGAATTTATGCTTCGTGAAACACCCATCTTGTACAAGTGATCCAGTTTCCAAAGCAGGGTCATTGTACTTCGCGAAGAACGCTACTTCAGAGCACCTTGCTTCATGAGGCACCTCTTCTTCGCGAGGCAGTGCTCTGCGAACACCCTTCCACTTCGCGAAGCACCTCCCACTCGCACCTCTGCCCCGTGCTAGGGCCAAGGCACTCCACTTCGTGAAGAACACCCCTTTCCAAGTTATTTCCACTATGTAAAGAACCCAATCTCTGCAAGGTCCATTCATGTGTACCCCTTTGCTTGGAAATTCCTTTTCATGTGTGACCCTCTAGGTTTGAACGATGTGATTTCAAAGTCCCATGGAATACACCACCCGTAGCGTTGGGTCGCCTAATTCTTCTTCGCATAGGCACGCTAATGGCTATTGCTTATTAGCATAGCCACACTAATGTGGACCCCTCAATTGTTCACTCTGAGACCCCCCTTCACCATGTCCTTGCAGATGCCTTCCCTCTCAAAAGGGGAAGAGGGTGCCGGTTATGTAAGTCCTAGGGGTGCGGAGTAAACCCACCTCGACCGAACTATAGGACGTTAATCTTACAAGAACCTCGTCCACAACACATGAAGTTAAACTGTGACCCGACCTGGTGCCTCGCACAAAGGGTCCCCCCAGCATGGACATTCTTTACGCCCACGTCTCCACGGGAATGGAATCACCCTCACATGGGATGATATCCTCCTTATCGGAGTGACATTCTTCCATGGCGAAAGGGCTGCCTCAGAGCATAAGCCTCAAGCCTCTCTTACGGAGGGTAGCACCCATGCACCTCCATACTTCCCCACTCCCAAGGCCAGTGGAGGGCATGATAAGGAATGAGGCACCTCGCATCTTCGGTACCAAATCCCTCTCCCGCCGCTCTTTTGTCGCACTTTGGGCCTCCATCCTGGAGTAAGTCCCAACACATGGGGCCACCTAACACGTAATTCCCTCTTCACTTCTCAAGGACGCACCCTTCACGACGTGATAGTCAGGTCTCTACTGCCTCTTGTTTCTCACACAGAGCATGGCTCATGTGGGCTTAGAGTAATCATAGACCATGGCAATGCCCTCGTACAGCATGACGTTAAACTATATGCCCTCGTCCAACATGGAGTTAAACTGTATGCCCTCATCCAACATGACGTTAAACTGTATTCCCTCATCCCGTATGACATTAAACTGCATTCCAGTCTAGCGGTAAGCCATTGTGACTGTCCCGAACTACAAGGTCATTGATCCATGTCAAGGCATGGTACATAGGAAGCCTCACGAGGTTCAAGCCCACCACCATAGGACCCATGGGTTCACCTTCACGTCAGTTCGCTGACGAAAACCACCACAAGAAATACGTGGTCTTTGATCCATGTTAATTCATGGTATGTTGGAAGCCCCACGAGGTGCAAGCCCACCACCCATTGGGCCAAGGTCCTTTTCACATTGGTTTATCGGTGCTCAACCGGAACTATGTGGTCTTTGATCCATGTTATGGCATGGTACGTAGGAAGCCTCGCGAGGATCATGCCCACCACCACCTGGTCATTCCGACCGTATTCACGTCGGTTCTTCCAACACCTTGGGCAGCCTAGAGTGTAATCCCCACACATCTATCCCATACTTCATGGACATTGATTCCCTGCCACGGGGATACATAGGAAGTCTCTTCGAGACTCAAGCCCATCCCCACCGGAATCTCCACGACGGCTCATTTCATTCCTCCTTCGCTCCATGCAATTATCCATCATCTATCCTGATTCTTACTCGGGCGGCCACATCCCAGTGAGATCATGCCACCCCATTCCCCTCCACATCATTCGGGAAGTTTTCCATGGGTTGGCTCCAATATCGGCATTCCCTCAAGGGGGATTCCTCAATTTGGTCCACTCGAGCTAGTGTTCTGATCAGGATGATTCGTCTCCGCTGGAAGTTAAACTCGTGGAATACAGTATGCTAAACATGGGAAGCTAAGGAAAACCTCAGATATATTCCTATGGAATATAATTACCCTCACTCGATGTGGGATGCCTGAAGCTTCCACGCCCTTGAGAAGCTCTATTATAAGGGACAAAAGACAGACACGCCAATTCCCCAGCGTTCAGACACATTACTGATGCCTCGACATGACTACTCCCAAGACTGAAGGTTGCTGCCCTAACCGGACCCTTTGGAATGTCCTGATAGAAGTTTTGTAATTAACTGGCATCCATGGAAACATGGCACTGGGAAGAGTTTCAAAAAAAAAACGTATTAAATCTATGAGGGAGACCTGAATTATGTGATGAGTTCCGAGGAGGAATCCGCAGAAGGGAGAACCGACATCCCATCATCACGATTTCGATCAAGGAGCAGGCGTCCCTGAATAAGGAGCGGATGACGCCCACATTTGGAATGCAGGAATGCGGGGCAACACAAAATCCATGCCTATCATGCCCTAGAGGACGGACGTGCGTGCCCCGGCGAAAGCATATAAAATAGTCCCAAATCAGTTTCAAAAATTAAAATCACTAATGTATTGCTTGGAAAAACATTAGAACAAACCCATAAACAATATTAACATCATAACTATTGTATATTAACATTTACGCCATCTACCTTATGATCGTAGACAAAAACATTCTCCAAAATGACCCTTTATTCAATCTCAAATAACCATCAAAAAATAATATAATAATATGTTGTAAAAAATGGTTTATGTTTTTTTAAGGAGAGAAAACACACAACATTGGTTTTTCTAGAATATAGAATAAATATGAATCAGAAACTCACCCAAAACATCAATTCTAAATCAACATTATGTTAAATAATCAAATATTGAAGGATAATCCCCCATGGGAAGTTTGTTAACTCTTAGATAAGACCCCTAGCTGCGGAGATTGAATAAGGATGAAAATTTGAGAAGTCACCTTTAATCATGATCGTGAAAATGACACATTCCCCATATTTTAATAGGAAATTGCTTTTTCCATGCATGTATCCAAACCATATGTTAGACATGAGGTAAATGATAGCCAAGGTAGAGTCAATTCATACAGTATTCATATGATACAGACATGGTTTGAATATAGTGTGGAATTCAAGTGCCCCCACTGTCCAAGGGGGATTTAGCCATATGAAATATTAGACCTTGTTGAATTTAATGAAAATAATGAACCAAAATCCATGTGTTTTCATATTCAAAGCACACAACTACTACTAACCGTATGACACTAATGAAATATTCACTGGATGGCCATTTTTGAACTTTTTACTATCAGAACTCCATGGCAACCTTTGGTACCATTCCCAAAATATGGTAATTATTCCAATAATCATATAAAATTGTGTTGTGATTTTTATTACCAATATCTTCAATTTTATATCTTTCGCTAATAAATTTTTTCCTTTAGGAAAAATCATGTTTCTAGAATTATTATATTCTATATATTACAAACTAAACCACATTATGATATATTTTTTATAGAATAGAACGTCACAATATAAGTGTATTCAAATATTAAAAAATTGTGTAATGTAATATAAAATTATTATAGAATAAGTTTAGTAACAAAAATATTTTGATAGAAATTTTAATGTCTAAAAAGCTGATCTTCCAAAATTATTTAATTTGGATGAAGGATACATTTCAAGATATTAGTGCTAATTATTTTAATTTAAATATCTTAAATAAATGTGATTTAAGTTTGTATTTGGGAATGTTGATATATGTTTTTCTTTAATATTTTAGATGATTATTGAAGCTATTATTAATTTTTTATAGATACTCCTTCTATAATGAAAATTTACATATTATAGTGATAATTGGTTGTAAGATCCAAATATAGTGAAAAAAATGATGAGCCATAAATTTTAATAGATAAATTGTGATATAGAAAATAATAAGAAACTAAAACATCTAAAATAAGAATCTAGATGATCTATTCATATGAGATAAAGATAATGAGTAATATAAGAAATCCAAAAACTAGGGTACTTTTTGAAATACAAAGGCGAAAATAATTGGGGAGACAATATGAAATTATGATTAAGGGAGAACCCCCACATTTGAAAAAAAGGTGACTGAGAATATTAAGAATAAATTTAGATGGGATATTTTCTATATTCAAAATATAGGAAAATAAAATGTAATGGACCTATTTATAAGATAAAAATGTAAAAAATGTGAATTCTATTTAAATAATTAGAGCTAATAAAAAATAATAATTAGAGAAATTTTAGAGTAGAAGATCAAAGTGGATTTGACCTGGTACTAAAGTAAAGATCACAAGGGTATCAAAACTCAAGTAAAAAACAATAAAATAAAAATTATATGTTATAATTAGTGTTTTGATTTAATATAAAACAATAATACTAATATAGGAAATACCGACCAGCTATGTAAGGTTTTTTTCTTCATGTGTTTCATAAAATATGGTAATAAAATAATTAAGAAGTTCATAAGATCGAATATCAGTGAGAAATCCATATGACTAGTTTTAATATGGATCTATAAAGTTGATATTGAATGTGGACCATGTTTTATTCAAAGATATTGAAGGATTGTAGGAATTCAAAGACCTTGTGTTGAGAAGAATAATATTTGTATTATCATTTTAGAAGCATGTTTTGAAAATATGGTGATTGACTACCAAAAAGGAGATGAAACAAACATATTCATATACCTGGTGTGAAGCCATAAAACCTACGAAACCCATGGTTTTTAAGGAAATAATTGTAAGTCTCTCATGGGATATTTTTGAGGTTTTTTATGTTTTTTGTGAAATAGGAAATAATATGCATAGTGGGATTTTGTGCTACTGTGAGATATACCAACAATTTTTTTCATCAATTTATTACGATGAAAAATCCTCGATAGAAGTGAGTAATTAATCATCATAAAATATTGGTATTTATGAAAAAAATATTTTAAATTTATTGTGGTAAAAAATTTATTGGTTCCACAACTTGGGTAAGGTTGTGACATATAATAAATAACGGATTAAGAGTAAGAGTAATATTGGATGTTTAATTTAAAAATAAAAAAAATCCAGAAAAATATAAGTGACCACAAATTGACTGTCCCCCCATCCCCTCTCAGTAGATCACTAATCCCTAGGGTACTTCAAAGACTAAGAATCAAAATATTATATATGTTTAATATAATTAAAATGGTATGAAATAAAAGATAATAGAATTAATAGAATTTGAAAATATGGTCCCTTGTGGTTTCTAAAAGATACTATATTTTAAAGAAATAATTTTTTAAGAATAAAAAATATTGAAAAAAATATATGATCTTTCTAAAAAGTAGAAATTAATAATATAAAATCAAGTAAAACTATAATATAGGATTTTGGGGTTATAAAGAGGATAGTAATAGGAAATATGAAAATTGTAATAGTTATGTTTCCAATTAGATATATAATTATTAGAATAATATCTTAAACATTGGGATTATAGAATGAATGTTAGGGGTAACTATTGAAATAATAGTACTCGTAAAAAAGAGATACAGTTTAACTCAAGATATGATTATTAAATAATTTATGTTATTGTTTAAGTAATGGATGTAATTTTATTAATTCATCTAACTCAAAAAAAGTGTCATGATATAATTATTTTTTGCAAGGTGATTTCCCTTTATTTAAAAAACAAGAGAAATTTAATGTTTGATTAAATAAACATATTTTCCTCATTTTGAAATTAATTTTAAAAAAATTGGATAAAGAATTATAATAATAACATGTAAATTAGTATTGATTAATTTTATTGAATTTTTTTAAAATTTAGTATTTTTATGTGATTAATAAAATATAATTTGTCTTTAAGGTATGTTTTTTATATGACATTTGGATATATAAATGAATTTATAAATTTATATTTTATTTTTATGAAATAAAATAAATTTAATCAAAAAAATTAAAAATTTAATTACTAATCTTATATGGGAATTTCAAAAATTATTGGCATATTTTATTCCAATGTAAAATATGTTATTAATTTATTTTATACATTATTGAAAATATTACAAATATTTATGAAAGGTTTACATGAAAAAAAACATGATTTATTTTAATAAAACATGATTTTTTTAATAAAACACTATTTTTATTCTCAATATTCATTATTCATTATAATCTTGATTATCCCTAGCTATTGATTCAGTTTTTATTTAAAAATCCCTCCCATTTCCCTCAATAATTAACGCCCTTATTCACTGATCTCTTATCACTTTAAAACATTATGTTTTTTACAATATCAATTTTAGATAATTCTAATAGGTCTTTTAGAAAATACTAGAGCTTCTTATCTCAATAGAAAATAGGCCTTTGAAGGAATAGTCATATATTGAATGAGAGGTCTCAAAGATGATGTAATTTAAGTATTATCCTCGCTAATCTATTTTCATTTTTTATATAATAAAAATAATATTATAGTAATAATACAAAATAGTAAAAATAATTTTTTATTTCCAATATAATGATAAATTTGGATCATTTTTTAGACAATAACAATATTAAAATATCATTAATATAATGGTTGGTTTTCACCACCTATATGGGAAATATTATTTTATTTTTACCTTTATCTCTTAGGGATTTCAATAAAAATTATTTCATGGTTCAATACCACAAAAATTATTAAAACAAGATATATAAAAAATCATAAATTGAAACATTAAAACATTGATAATTATATTAAACTAGTTAATTATAATTGGTCAAAACTCTTAAAGGAACATTCATTGAAATTTATTATTTTTTGGATAAGAATTGTATATTTTATATAGAAACAATGGAAGTGTTTAAAAATTTCAACTTCTATGATACTTTACCTAATAAATTCATGATTATATGGAATTAGGAAAAATGATCTACAATCAATGCTGCCAGAGAAAACAAACCCATGAATTGTGGAAGAAAATATCTCAAGATGAAACAAATAATCTATATGTATCTAATATAGATATAATTAATTACATTAATTAATATTAATAAAAATTAATAAGGATATATAATGACTAAATACTAAAAAAATTATTACCCAATAACATATGGGTAATTTTAATGTGATTCGATACTTGAGTTAAGTGGTAATATTCTCAAAATACATTCTTTTTAGGAAAAAATTCTTTATTTTCTATCCACATATATGATACTGATATCATATTCCTTCAGAATATACAGTTTTGTTGTCCTATTATTTTTTTTATTTATAACTTTTTTACATTTACTGAGTGGATCATATTCTTTATCAGTGATTTTTTTAAGAATTTCTTCCAAATTTCATGATGATTATTTCATTAAATTACATTTTCTTTTGTAAATATTATTTTTAAATATTATGTATTAATATTAGTACATGAATATGTATCAATATACATTCACTAACTATTTTATAAACTAATTTTTTTTTCTATGTATTTATTTTGATTAAGATCATTTGAATTTCATTTTTTACTTCATGTTTAAAACATATGAATGTGTATATTATGATGTTATAAGTATTCCAAAAATTATTATACACCCAAACCAATTGGATAATTCTTATAAATTATTAGATATTATTTATATATCATGAGAAGGAGTGTTTAGTGCACCATGTTATGATGACATAGTAGAAAATGTTGGATTGTGATTATAAATTAGTATTTTATGTTTGTACCAAATTCCTATGATCTTGAAATTTCTATACTATGTTCATAAATTGTGGCTTAAATTTCTGTAGTATTATGATTAAATGTTATACATTACGATCTCATGATATTCCCAAAATATTATTTTCTTGATTCTTTATTTTTTTTTACAATACACTTATTCGGTTCTAGTACACCCTTTATTTTTAGGTGTGTTCTTATGTATTTTTTAGATTCTCTAGAAATAGAAGTTATTTTAGGACGTAAATTATGAAGTCTAAAATAAATTGATTTATTATAATGTTTAAATGTTTAAATTTTGTAAAAAATATTAAAATACACTACTGTTATTTATTCGAGAGCATATATTTTTTGTAAATTATTTTCTTTTCTTGGGGATATCATATGAAATATTTTTTATGAGTTATGGGTTCTCTTAGTTTGTGTCATTTAAAAGGTAATAAAAAACATGGTTTAACATAAGGTTTCATAAGTCATGGTATACTAGTAATTTAAGATTAAAATATTGTGACTATATGAGACACTTTATACAATACAATGTAAGTATATTTTTAATATCATTTTCCCACAAACCACTTTCTAGTAAATTTTTGGAGACAATTGTAATTTTGAAAAAACATATATATAATTGGAAATGAAATGATTTCCCAAACAAGATGTCCACCATAATGTGATAAGGATTCAAAAACATTAATGATATAATAACTAATAAAATAATTTTCTAAAAAATAACTTAAGTTATATAGAGTATAAAACATCTATAAAAAAGTAACAACTCTTTCTTAAAAACATTATATGGAAAGAACATGTATATTTTAGTGGATCTTCTAATCCATTAATGATGTAACAATTGATTAATTCAGGCTAGAAGATAATTTTTGCAATCCAATATCTGAAACAATAAAAATTTAATCATTTACATATAATTAGTTATGGAAAATAATAAAAAAAACTAAATTTAAGGATCGTATTGAGTAAATTAAATGGAAACTATTCAGGAAAATATTTTACAATAAATATTTTCCTCTCAATATTCAACATGAGTGATGATATAATTACTTTTAATTCAAAATAATGATTTCCAGTATGTTGGGGATTATGAATTATGTTTTCAATACCTTCAATCTAAATAATTTTATTTTTTTTTTGAAATTGAATATGAGATTTATAAATTCTTTACTTCCATAAAAACAAGTCCTCAAAAAACATTACCATTTAATGAATCTAATACCAATGAAAAAGGAGTTCAATTTTCTCTCAAAGTTGAAATGAATTTGTGATACTATCAACAGTATCAAGGGCATATAGATTGGAAAGAAAAATAGAGTTTCATTGTAGAGGTTAAAATGAAAAGGTTCATGGTGAAAGGAAGATATATATTCTCATATAATAAAAATATAGGATAAAACATCAATGGAATTCCCTCATAAGGATAGGGAAATATTTAATGTGTCTAAAATTAAAGAAATATTCTTAGTATCACAATGGGGTTTTAAGAGGTTTTTTAATTTGGTATATTAAATAAATATTCCACTTAATGGACCATACATGGTATAATGTTTCAACATTATAGAACATGTAAATTTTACGATTAAAATTTCTAAAATGAGGGATTTTATTATAATAAATTTTAAAAACACAATGAATCTAAGAGAAAAATAAATAAAAATAGATCATCACAACCAAAGAGTTGGATCATAAAAATGATGAAGTTATAGGAATAATTACTTCCACTTAATAATAATGTATCTTTTATTGCAATAAAATTAAATAATTCATTTTTTATCATGAAAATTCCCTAGAGTTATTAAAAACCCACCTCATGGATTAATGGTTGATTTATCAAGGAAACACATAATAGTTTAATTTCAATATTAGTTATTTATAAGTCCTTTTATATTAAAATTTTTTAAGCTTGTTTTTATAAAAATAGTGTTTTTACATTTACTATAATTCAAATATATATTTGGAATGGGTTGGATCATTATATATGGAGCTAATGTCTAATTTTTGGAATGTGAACTAATTATATTTATACCAAAAACTATATTTCTTTTATAATAAAGTATTAAAAAATATTGATTTAATTTCAAAATATCTTAACAATTATGGATATCAGTACCATATAAAAAATTGTAACTCCTGAGGATTTCAGATTACGTTATCTCTTTAATGTAATTCAATAGAATGTGCTACACGCAACAACATGTTCAAGCGCATCACAACATATCAAACTATCCATTTTCGAAAGTGTTTATGAATAATAGTAACCCCATTTATAATTTTATATATATCCTATATAATTTTATCATTCAAATTTTTTGTTTCTTAAACCAAATATAATGACAAATTTAATTTTTCAGATAAAAGAAGTGTTTTTAAAAAAATGCAGTTCTTTGGCATTTTAATGGGGAACCCTTTTTTAATCCAATATTTGAAACTTTTATATATTCAATTTTTGGAAATTAAAATCTTCTTTATTAGTGGGAAATAAAATTTTAGTTTGGATAATTTTTTGGTACATTTCAAATAAATTTCATATTTTTATGAATAGTGAAAATTACTAAATTTAATTGAAAACAACTTTTGTAATAAAAATCATTAAAATTGATAAATTATAAATTTGGGTGGTTTTAAAGTAAAATTAGATTATTTTTTATCATTAAATATTATGGTGGACATCATAAGTAATTTCACATTAAAATTGGACATAAACACATGTTAATCTTTTCATTATTTTTTCTTCATAAAACCCCACTTTCTGGGTTTGACAAAGGGAATTAATTTTAAATTAATTAATAAAACATATTTGTTTTGAATTTGGTAAAATAGAAATATTTTTTGAATTTGAAGTATCATAATTATATTTGCGTAAATTTTGGGTATTTTTCAAAAAACATTCATTTTTTGATGAATAATGCAAAACACTTTCCTGTAGATTAAAAACATCTTTTTCATTTAAATAATATTTTTTAAATAAAATATTATCATAAATACAATATTGATACATAATAAAAATATGGTTCTAATTTAAATCATTGGAGTCATTTTATAATATGATTATACCTAAAATAATTTATAGAACCTTTTACCCTCTTTTACCCACCTCCTAGTCACATTTGAAAATTTACATATCACGTAATTTTATAGCATATGTGAATTTAATTTCTAATATGCTAGAGACATGGTTAACACCAAAAAGTAAATTTCAGTTCAATAGGATGAAAATAATTTTTGGTGAATTGTAACTTTTGAATTTTATTAACCACAGTTAAAAGTAAACCCATTAAGTAAAGGTAAAAATGATATTATAATTACCCTAACACATGTCCCAATGGTATTGTATAAGTGTTTTCAAAAAAAATATTCCTTAGGACAAAAATAATATCATTTTTTATCCACTGGTATTAGATTAGTAAATTTATTATATTTTATTTAATAAACTGTTTAAAGGGTTGAATTCAAACATTATTTACTAACCCATTTTTATTATAGAGTTGTACATAAAATAAATTCAACTATAAATATTAAATAAAAATTTAAAAATATTTAAAACCTTATAGTATTTTATGTATAATTTTTATATTTTAAATAATTAAATTTATTTATGACACAATGATGGTGAGTTAATTACATTATTAATGAATGATTAAAGAAATTGATATTATAAATAATGAAATAAATGTAAATTGAGACTTTTGATGCCATCCAAAAATTTTCTAGGTGAATATGACATTTAAGAGTTTATTTAATGTATATTTTTCTAAGTAATAAACTTTTTTTGACTTTCAAAAAAACCAAATACTAAAGTGTCAAAATTTACATAAATGAGTTTTTAAAACAGATACTATTTTATTAATTTATATAATATTTATAAAATTCTATGGTTAATCCAAAGGACATATATAATGATAGATATTTCATTAATGAACCTATTGAGGTTATCATATAATTTTATAGTATGTTTATGAACCATTTCGTGTAAGAATACAATATGACATGGTATGAGTTAAACTATTAATTAAGGGTTAAATATAAAAGATAAGGTTAATATGGTGACATAAACTTCAATAAAACCTATTGGTTGAGGGTATTTCAATCTATCCCCACAATATCCTCTAAATAAATCCATTTGGAGCCATTAGAAACCAAAAATTATTTTATAATAAGATAATATTTCAAACTTTTCCTAAAGTGCCACTCACCTCTCTTATAAAAGGGCACTTCCCCTTCTCTTAAATTCACACATCAAAATCCATTTGTCTCAGCCAAACCCTACTCAAATATCATACCAACTACCCTAAATTCAACATACATTCTTTCCATTGTTCATAAAAACAAATAAGGAGACATATTTTTCAAATCAGAAGGAAGCATATGAAGAAGAGGTAATTATTTCATCACCTCTTTCAAAGTTCTTTTCTTTATCCACATTCACTTTCATTGTTGATTCCATTAAAAAACAACTCCAATACCCAATAAATACTGTGATGTTATTATAAATATAGTACAACTATATTCAACATTACATCCATCCTATGAATGAAAAGGTTACTATAGAGGCATAAGTATGGCTTACCGTGTCCATGTTGTGGTGTAGTTTGTTATTCAACACTTCATTATTTTGATGGGTATAATGATGAGAATAATTGATGTAAATAATTAATATAAAATGTTAATAGTTATTTATATATAATATAACATCCAATTACATATTATTTCACCTACAATAGAATGATATCGCCGCTCATGCGTAAGTACGGCTTACTGTCTGTACGATGCGATGAGATTAATTTCCACATTCACCATTTAACTATGATTATAAATATATTTATTATTAATAATTATTTAATATATAAATTAATAATGATAATATATATATATATTTACATATATCTCATTCATTTACTTTCATTCAATATGATATGAAAACATAAACGGTGTTTATGCTTACGTACGACCTACCGTCTCCTTAAACGGTGTTTTCCCTTTCATATATCTATCTATTATACATATTGATATTCTGAATATATATGATACATAAATAATGTTTTATATTATTTAATCAATTAAATCATGATATATATGATACGATAAAAAAACAAGTTAAAACACGTACAATAAAGAAAGTGATTATTAACCGAAATGTTATTTTAACATAGAAATTATTAGAAAATGGGTAGTATAAAGCCAAAAATGAATAAAGTATGATATCGTAAATATGAATATGGTTCTTTTATAATTTAATAACATACTATGGTAATTATAAATAAAGTTAATTGTACCCTCGACCAAAGGAAACTACAAGGTAAGGGTTATTTTCTCAATCTCATTATCATACAAGATTATTAATCTATAAGTATCTACTGGGACAAGTTTATCATTTATGTCCATGTTTCCATAAAATGTTTTCAAATGGAATACTTTATGGTTTTATGGAAGGTACACTTTAACTAGATCATCATTTTAAATGTTTTTAATGATTTATTTTTCTAATGATTTTTAATTAATATCCATGTATTCAAAATGAATTTAGGGATTTATTTATGTGGAAATGATTATTTTAAAGTGTTAATTAGTTTCAAAAGAATAAAAGTGGTATAGGACACTTTTATTTAAAAATAAATTTTAAATTACATCGTTTATAAATTGCGCAACTTTTAAATGATTTCATGAAATTATGTATTTCTCTCAAAGAATTTTATTAAATATTTTCCACTATGTCAACATCCTTTATTGGATATTATTCTTGATTTAGGTTGATTTAATATATTACAATAATCCATATTTTATTGAATAAGTTATGATATGTTTGACTGTGGATGTGCTATTTTTATACAATTCATCTTTTAGGGTTAAATTATTGACATTTCATATGCTAGTTGTAGTACAAATGTTTCTGCTATGTTTAACCCTTTTTCATATGACAAATGTATTAGACTTAGTATGTGATGGTAGGGTCTTGATATAGCCCCTCAATGAATTGGTAGTTCTCGTGAGAGAAATTAGTGTCTTGAAACATGGCCTTGAAAAAAAATATTTATAGTCTTATCACAATGCCTTGACTATGTGGTTATGATGTCCAACATTATGCATTCTCTCTTTGTGAAATTAGTTATTATATATGATTACTCTACTATTAGAATATATATGTGCAAGTTTATATGTAAATTTTTGATTTATTTTTCTATATTATGTTCATGTTTACATTTAAAAGGCTATTTTTTATTACACATCTTTCCTTAAAAGTTTGTAGTTTCTGCTAAATTATTTACCCTTACAGAGAAACTCACCTCACCCCTTTCTTATGTTTTATTTTACTAGGATTCCAAGAAGTGTATTATTATTGATATACATGTTTAAGCAATGGGAATAATTTCATTTTTAAAGGATTATTTATGTTTTGTTTTATGTTTAAATTTATAATTTAATGTTCATATTTGTAATTTATTTTCTAATACTACTAAACTAATCGGTCCTTTGAAACATGATTCCATGTAATCCTTCCAAAGTATTAAAATAATTCTCCGACTCTAGGCTTCTGCTATCGGGGAGTTATAGTTTTTATCATAGGAATTTTAGTAACAACATTGGAAATATATTTAAATAAACTATGATTATGAAACATTAATATAATATATACTTTTAGGATTAATATAGAAGAACATCCAAAATTTTTGGTAATATAGATATTATGTGGGTGTTCCAAAAAATGCATCCCTATTTAGATACATCAAGTGGAAGTGGTTCTGGCATAGATGTACCTCAGAGTGAAAACTCCAACATAGAGTTTTAAGCCTAAGTTGGGGTATCCTGGTACACAACAACATGTCTTACTGCGCACCTGGTTTGACCCTCCTTGGGGATATTCTTAGGATAATTCACATTTTATTTAAAAAAATTATTAAGGATTTAAGTGTAAATATTTCAGCAATGAAAAAAAATTTATGATTATGATACAAAATGTATGAGAATCATCAATTAATGTTGATAATTTTTCTAGTTTTTGGGTTATAAATTATGAAATTAGCAAACCTAGTGTATATGATTTCATTTATAAATGGATCCTACTAGAAGAAATAAGAACCCTTTCAATATGCATTATCCAAAGAGTAAGAAGGATAATGTCTTTCATGTTATTAATCCATCATTTAGAAGGGAAATAGTCTCCCATGTATTTTCATCATATTAAGAAATAGTATCATGTGTTAATAAGATATGTAATGAATTTTATGAGCCATATATCTTTGAAGGGTATAAATAGAAGAAGATGATGGAAGAGAAAAATATAGATATTGGGAAGAAGGGAAAGAAGGATTTTTCTGACATGCGATAAATGTGGAAATAATCACTGTAGTAAATGTTTTATTAGAATGAGAGATTTTTAAAAGTGTGGAGAAGAAGGTCACCAAGTTCATGATTAAAAAGGAATGAAAAAAGCTTCAAATATACAATTTTTTTTCTTCAAGGAGTTGGGACACTTCTAGAATCAATCTACCTATCATTATAGTATACCCCAAATGATGTTATTGGTTAATAATCATGTTATGACACTAATGCAGGTGAAGAGGAATGATTATTGTTTTTATGTTGTCATTAAATAATTTTGACATTTGAGTATTGTATTAATGATGTACATGTTATAATAATTATGGAGTATATATGGATTTTACTGTTGTACTATTTCATCAAGGATTTGAGATTATGTGGTACCAAGAAATGTTACTCAATAGCGGGTTAAAATATTTAGAATCTATATAGTTGAGAGAGAGATAAACCTTAATATGGTCCTTATATTGAGGTAGTGTGTAACGCCCTAGCCCTAGCTTCCTAAAGTCAGTGAATTATTAAATTACATTGGCATGATCGAAGAGATCAAGTCTTGAAACAATGATTAGTTTAGTAGACTTTGAAGTACTATATAAATACATATGTTTTACATTGCATCATGAAATGAAAAAAAACAACATTTCATACCCTTTGAAAAAACTCATATCCCTTATCCTATTACTTCAGGATAATCATAATATTGTTCTTTGCATTCTGTAAAAATAATACATAGAATGGGGTGAGCTCAAATGCTCAGTAAGGATAAAAATATAGCAGGAACAACCATAAATAAACATAAACATATAAGGAAATGTATAAGACTAAAAAAAAGACTATTATACATAAACATTAGAATAATATGGAAAAGATAAATCAAATAATTCTATTTACTTATTCACATGGATATTATACTAGTTGAATAATCCCATGTAATATCAATATCTAATTTCATAATGATGGAATGCATAATATCGGACATCGTAACAACATAGTCAAGGCCTTGTACCAATACTAAAAATAAGATTGTTTCAAAGCCTTGTGCTATGATAATAGTTTGTCTCATGAGACCTACCGATGCATAGAGGAGCTATAGCTGGCTCCACCAGTCACTTACTAAGTCTAATGCATTCCTCATATGAAAAGGTTGAAACATAACATAAACATTTGTATTAAAAATAGGATACGAAATGTTAATACTTTAACCATAAACCATAAATGGTATAGAAATAAAACATCTACAGTCAAACATATCACAAATCCCTCAATACAATATGGAAGATTGTACCATAATAAATCAACTTCAAGAAAGTGTAAAATCAATTAAAGTATGTTGACATAGATAAATCAAAACTATTTGAGAGGAATATGTATTTTTATTTTGAAATAATTTAAACATCACATTAAAATGAATGAAATAATTTATTTTGAAAATATTATTATAAATTGTAAAGGAATATTTGAAGGTGTTATAACAACAGAAAATAGTCGCACCGACTATATAAGTTAAAAAACAATCTTTCCTTAATTTGTTGAAAAGGTCATATTGTACCTTATTTGGAAAGTGATGGAAATATTCATTTCATACCAATATATAAAAATTCAAAAAATAGTATAAATGACATTAACCCATAGTCTATTGAATATTTAATGTTTTGGAAATACATTTTTATGAAACACGAATGTTGATGATAAAGAGGTCCCTGTAGATATTCACGTATAAACAACCTTAGATAATGAAGATATGGTAGAATTAACCTTTACCTTGTACTTTTACTTGGCCTAGGGAACATTAATCTCATATATAATGGTTACATAATTGTTATTAAATTATAAAATAACCACATACATGAATATGATATCATATATTATCTTTTAATATTCCATTGTTAATAATATTTTAGTAGTATCATTATTCCGGGTGTTAACTAATTCATTTTCATTTCTATGTTTTGTTAGGTATGTCTTATTTGTTATGAATAGGAATTATTTTATTCATATAAAGATTGATATTATGTTCTTGAATATTATTTTTAATGACAAAATGAAAATTAGTCTCCAATGATTATGATGGGGAATGAATATCGTCACTTTCGTGGAGACGGTAATCCATACGTACACGCGGGCGACAATACCACTCTATTGAAAATGAAATCATATGAAAATGGATGTTATATCATATATAAGTAAAAATTAACATGTTATATTTATTATCTACATCAATTAAACTTATTATTTTACCCATTCAAAATAATTAATTGTTGAATAACAATCAACACCACGATATAGAGACGATAAGTCATACGTACAAACGTATGGTGAATTTTTCATTCATAGGATGGATAGAATAATGAATATGGTTGTAACATATTTATAATAACTTCATATTATTTATTATGTATTAGATTTTTTATTTTGGTATGGAAACAACAAATAAAGAGAAAGTGGAAGAAGAAAATAACTTTGAAGGAGCTGATGAAATTATTTCCTCTTCTTCTGGTGCTTCCTTTTGATTTGGTCAAAAGGCCTCCGTATGTTGTCTTGTGATAAAAGTAAGGAGTCTTGGTTGAATTGAGGGTAGTTGGGAGGATATTTTATTGGGTTTTTCCTGATCCAAATGTCTTCAGAGGAGTGAAATTAAGATAAGGGGAATTACCCTTTTATAAGAGAGGTAAGGGTCAGTTTAAAAAAATATTCAAATATTATTTTATTATAGAATAATATTCAATTTATAATGGATTAAAAATTATTTATTTCAATTTTATGGTGGGTATCGGTCTATAACCTCTCAACCAATTGGTTTTAACCAAGTTTGGGTCACCATATTTAACTTATCTTTTAGATTTAACTATTAGTTAAATAGTTTAACTTTTACCGTGTATTTTTGTATTATTATAAGAAATGGTTAATGAAAATACAATAAAAAAATTTGAAGATCCTAAAGTGGTTCATAATTGATATAAATAACATTATTAAAGTCATTTGTATAGACCATAGATATTTATTAAAATTATAGCAGTTAATAATATAGAATTTGTTTAAAAAAAAACTCATTTATGTCAATTTTGACACTATTTAGTATTTGGTTTTTGTGAAAGTCATAACAACATTATCACTTAGAAAAAAATTTATTCAATCAACCATAACATGTCATATTAATCTATAAAATTCTTGTAATGCATCAAAAATCTCAGTTTATAATTATATTAACATTTATAATATCAATTATTTTAATTATTCACTAATAAGATAATTACTGAATCATCATTGTGTCTTAAATAAATAATATTATTTAATGTCTGCAAATTATAAATAAAATTTTATTAGATTTAAAATTTATTTATCATTATAATTAATATTTATAGTCAAATTTATATTTTGTATTATCCTATATTAAAAATCATTTTTTTATTTAACATTGAATTTAAAACTTTTAACTCTTATTTAAATAAAATAATAATAAATGTTCTGATCTATTCCAAGTTGACCAAAAAGATTGTATTTTATTCCTAAGGTTGATTTTGGTCAAAATAAAGTTATCCAATTGAATTAAGAAATGTTTTATGGAAATTACAATATCATTTTTAAATTTAATTAACCTATTTACTTTTAACCATGGAAAATAAAATTCAAAAGTTATGATTCACCAAAAATTATTTTCATTCTTTTGAACCACATTTTACTTAATGATTTCAACCAAATATCTTGTATTTTTGAAATTCAATTTACAGAAGTGATAAAATAACTTTTTATTCAAATTTTCCAATATTCCTAGAAGGTGGTTAAAAGACGTTAAAAATTCAATAAAATTTTATACATCTAATTTAATTATAAAATGACCCTAATGAATTACATAGAACTTATATAGGTATTATATATCTATTTTGACCTAAATTAAATTAAATTAAACTAAATAATTTTTTTAAAAATTAGGTTTTGAACAATAACACAGAGTTTTTCATTATTCATCAAAAATTAAAAGATTTCAGAAAAATACCAAAAATTCATCCCAAGCTAATTTTAATATTCAAAATCCAAAAATGAAGTCCATTTCATAAATTAAAATTGTTAAAATTTCAAAAAGTGGGTATTAAAATTCATAATGGCTAGTTTGATTGGTCGTGGTGTTCTAAAACTCCATGTTGTGTACAACGTCAGCAATTTCATTATCCAATTAGAAACGTACCATGGAATAATGGGGTGTTACATTCTCCCCCCCCCACTGCACATAATTTCATCCCTGAAATCTCTAGAATACTTCTACATTATAGGTTTTAGGTGGTTCTTCATCATATGTTCCTAGGGTTTCCATGTTCCCTCTTCCATATTATGGTTTCTCCATATAACTTTTACCAGATGAGTCGTCTGATTTCACACCACATGTTCTTTGGTGTCAAGAATCTTGACAGGATCGTCACAATAAGACAGATCATATTTCAGTTCTATTTCTTCATATGTGAGTACATACGTCGGGTTAGGCATGTATTTTCTCAACAGTGATATGTGGAACACATCATGATCTTTTGAGAGACTTGTAGGAACTTCCAAATGTTAATCTATAACTCCAATTCATTCTAGAATTTCTAAAGGTCTGATATACCTATGAATCAATTAACCCTTATTACTAAATCCTAAAACACCCTTCATGGATATACCTTTAAGAAAACATGATCTCCTACTTGAAATTACTAATCCTTTATTTAGTTATCAGTATAGCTATTTTTCCTGCTTTGAGATTCTTTGATGTAGGTTTAGAAAATCATAATCATTTCCATTATTTCCTATACATGTTCTGGACCTATGAGTTTTTTTCACGGACATCATCCCAACAAGATGGTGTGCAACATCTCTTTTTATATAACACTTTATATGGTGCCATTTGAATACTTGAATGCAAGCTATTGTTATTGGAAAATCATACCTGAGGTAAATATTGATCCCACATACATTGAGTGTAAAGTGTGCAAGATATCAACATGTCTTCTAAGGTTTGAATAGTGTGTTCTAATTTTCCATCAGTTCGAGGGTGGTAAGAAGTGCTCAAATAAAGTTATGTATCTAGGGTCCTCTGAAGAATTTTCTATAATCTTGATATTCAATGGGGATCACGATTAGAAACAATAGATAAGGGTACTACATAAAGCCATACACTTCATTAATATATAGTCTTTCTAAATGTTTAGGTGGTAATTCTAATATTATTGCAAGAAAATGTGCAGACTTGGTATGTCGATCAACAATGACCCATATTACATCATTCCTTTTAGGAGTCTTTTGTAGAACCATGAAAAAGTCCATCAAAAAATCATCTTATTTCCACTTAGGTATGAGAAGTGGTTTCATGACTCCTCCAGGATGTTTCCTTCCTTCCTTATCCTGTTGACAAACCATACATCTTGGCATATAATCATCAATCACCCTCCTCACATTGTCCCACCAAAAATGTTAATTCAAATCTCTATACATCATAGTTCTACTAGGGTGTAAAGAAAAATTAGAACTATGAGAATCATCCACCAATTCCATTTTTAGATCATGTATGTCAGGAACAGAAATTATCTTCCCAAATATAAAAATACCATTTTCATATACGATGTTGATCAATCTACCGTAATTCACAGCTTTAATTTTCTTTTTAAACTCCTCGTCATTATTTGATAACTTTTTTTCCTTTATAGTAAATATGGTTTGGAAAACATTTGAAAAACTATAAATTTTTCACGTTCAATGATTATTTCTATATCTATCATTACTAGATCCATGAACATAGGATCCCTTTCAACTCCCATCTTGTTCAAAACTCCATGATCTTTTCTTCTCAAAGCATCTTCCACCTTATTTTCCCTCCCATGGAGGTAGTGCATAGTGTAATCATAATCCTTGTGTAGTTCAAGCCATAGTTTTCCTCATATTGAGTTCTTTCTGGGAGAAAATATACTTCAAACTCATGTGATCAATATATATCTCACATTTTCACCATAGAGATTGTTTTTTCATATCTTCAAATAAAAAATTACAAATATTAACTCAAGATCATGAGCATGATAGTATTTTCATGAATTTTTATTTGTCGTGACGCATAGGTAGTAACCCTATCATTCTTCATAAGGATACATCCCTGTCCTTTCTTTAGAGCATCGCAATAAATAACAAACCCATCATTCTCCAATGGTAGATTCAATATAGAAGCATTGACAAATCTTTTCTTCAATTATTCAAAACATTTTTCAAACTCTTTTTCTCAAAAAAATTTAACCCCTTTACGTGTGAGCTTGGTTAAAGGGTCAGCCAATTGGGAAAAATTATGGACGAATCGCCGCTAATAACCTACTATACCATTAAAACTGTATACCTCAGTTATATTCGTTGGTGCTCTCCATTCTAGAATTTCTTTTTTCATTTAAGGATAAAAAAAATTCCATTCAGAGAGACAATATGGCCATGAAAAGAAATATCCTGAAGATATAATTCACACTTTCTAAACATCCGATATAATTCATTTTTTAAGAGTTTTTAGAATAGTGCACATGTGATTTTTATGATATTTGTTTCTTTTGGAGAATACCAATATATAATTGATAAATACCAAAAAAATATCATGATATTACTTGAATAATATATTCATTATATCCTTGAATAAATAGGGTGCATTAGTCAATACAGAAGGCATTATTGTAAACTCATAATGCCCATACCCAGTATAAAATGTTGCCTTTGGAATGTCTTCATTATTCACACAAAACTGATGATATCTTGATCAAAGGTCAATAATTGAAAATTATTGATCTCCGTGAAGTTAGTCGAATAAATCATCAATTTGAGGTAATGTATACTTGTTCTTTATTGTTATAGCATTGATCTACCTATAGTCAATGAAAAACCTCGTATATGAATCTTTCTACTTAACAAAAAGAATAGGGGCTCCCCATGGTGAAACACTAGGGCGAATAAATCCTTTATTACTCAATTCCTCTAGTTATTTCTTTAGTTACACTAATTCCACAATGGCCATTCTATAAGGGGTCTTTGATATGGGCCATAAGCTAAGAATTATGTCAATGGAAAACTCAATTTCTTGTTCTATAGGGTGTCGTGGTAAATACTCTAGAAACACATCAACATATTCATGAACAATAAGTGCATCCTCTATTTGAAAATTCTTCTCCACAGTCATATTTATTTCATTCTCTTCCTCCCTAATAATTGAATTTAGTAGAGCTACTGTGGGTGGATCTTGATAAGAATCAGATAGTGATGTTTATACTCTAAATATTAGGTACTCATTATAATCATCAAAACTAGTAACCTCCTTTTTCTTATAATAAATTATTGCATCATGGTACAAAATCCAATCCATACAATGAATTTTATCAAATTAAATCATGGGTATGATGATGAGATAAGCAGATAAAGTACATTTATATGCCCTAATGAAAACTGATTCACAAAACATTACAGCACAATACTTCTGATCAAAGTTATGGCTTACAACTCCCTTGATAAATAAAATTGGAAATATCTAATTTTCTAAGAAAACTAGGAATATATAAAACAACACGATGATCTAAAATCAAATAAAGTATTGGAAAATTTTGATGAAACAATTAAATTACATTCCACCTTGTGATTCAGAGCTTCATCCCCAATATTAGTAATCGTAAATGCTTGAACTTTCTCCCTTTGCCTATTCGGAGGTAAGTTTCCTTGGCACTTAAGGCATTCATTTGAATAATTTTACATTTCTCTATAATTGTAGAATTCAACATTGACAGCCTCTTTTTTTCCCTTGAAATCAAGATCTTGGTGGCCTTTTGACCACATTTGTAATGGAATCTCATTCCATTCAGGAATGTACTGGGGTGTTTATTCCCATTTTTACTACAGAATAGAAATTAAACATTTCCTTTCTTCCACTTATTTCCACTTCTAGAGTGTTCAGTAGATCTCTTCTTCCCTTTATTTTCTTCAAAGTCTTAAGACATAGAGAAATCCTTTTATTTCTTAATAGCACATGAGACAATATTTTCATAAGATGGGAAGGATTGGGAGAATAATTCTCGATGAAGAAATGGTTTTAACCCATCAAATAATCGATCAATATTACACCTTTGGTTACGTATATATTCAGCTACATGCCTTTCTAACCTTGTATTGTTAGCTTCACATATTGCAACATTCTCATCCTCCTTTCGCCTCAGACTCAGAGATTGCCTTTCCATATCAACTAGATGGTCACATGGAAAGTATTTTTCTAATAAAAATAATGTAAACTCCCAACATTAAATATTTTATGATTCTACATCCCCCTTAGTGTTTTGAATTAATGTCCACTATTGATCGGCATCTCCCATGTGGCGAAAAACTTCCATCACAACTTTTTCCCTTTCGCTACTCCCCAAAGCATGAAATGATTTCCCTAAGGAACTTATCCATTGCTAAGCTACAATTGGATTTGTAGTACCATTGAATGTTGGTGCTTGTTTCGTCATGAATCGGTCTATCATTGATCCTTCACATTGTGGATCAGGGTTCTCCATACGAGTAAGGTTATTATTCATAACCAAAGTGATTTTTCCCAGTATAGTTATAAGTTATTCAGCACTAGTTGCATCACCATATCCACTATAATTATATTCAGTAGGAGGGATATCCCTATATGGATTACCTGTGTCAGTACAGTTTCCATTCCTTCCACTTGGTTCTACTTCTAAACAATGGAATACATAAAATTAGTTTATGAATCACAATACATAATTTCAAACTAGTAAAATACCTAACATAAATTGAACATCTTATGCATATAATCAATAATCATTAAAAAAATGTTTTCTTTAAGGAAGTATTTACACATAATTCATTCATAATGGTTTGTAAATAAAATGAGAATTATCCAAGCATATCCCACGGGATTTTCATAACCAAGTGTGCAACAAGCCCCATTGTTGGGTTCCAGGATACCCCGAGTCATGCCCAAAACTCCATGTCGGAGTTTTCACTCCTAGGTACAACTATGCTAGAGCCGCCTCTACCTGTTCAAATCCTGACAGAGATATATTACATGTAAAATACTCAAAATCTCTACATTAACCAAATTCTAGGATGTTCTTCTATAATAATCCTCAAAGTCTATCTTTGTTAATGTTCTATAATCTGAGTTTTTTTAAATCTAGTTTCCACGGTTTCTATTAAATTTCCTATGATACCAAATATAATGCCCCAACACTAGTTTCCTATAGGTAGTTCAATATTACATAACATTTTCATGAACACAAGATATCAGGTCTTGAATGTCCAATTAGTTTAGTAGTCATGGAAGTACTAGATACATATATACATTTTATATTACATCATGAAATGGAGAAAACAAAAACATTGTGTCCCCTTTGAACACACACATATCCCTTATCCTATTCCTACTGGTTAATCATAATATACTTCTTCACATCCTGGGAAATATAAAACATAGAAAGGGGTGAGCTCAGATGCTCAGTAAGGATAAAAATATAGCAGAAACTACTATAAATAAGAATAAATATTTAAGGAATTTTATAAGACTAAAACACAAGCCTTTTAAACATAAACATAATAATAAAATGTCAAATATAAATCAAATAATTCCATTTACTAATTCACATGTATATTTTAGTAGTTGAATAATCACATCTATTATCAATAGCTAATTTCATAATGATGGAATGAAAAATGTTAGGCATCATAACCCCATAGTCAAGGCCTTATTCCAAGAATAAAAATAAGATTTTATCAATGCATAGTGCTAAGACACTAGTTTGTCTCATGATACATACCGATACATTGAGAAGCTATAACAGCCTCCACCAGCCACATACTAATTCCAATACATTCCTCATATGAAAAGGATGAAATATAACATAAACATTTGTGTAAAAAACTAGAGAGCGAAATGTTAATACTTTAACCATAATTCATGAATGGTATAAAAATTTCACATCCATAGTCAATCATATCACCAAACCATAAATACAATATGGAAGATTTTATTATAATAAGTCAACTTCAATCAAGTGTAAAATCCATCGAAGGATGTTGACATAGATGAAATCTAAACGATTTTAGAAAAATATCTATTTTTATTTTGAAATCATATAAAAGTAACATAATTATAAAAGATATCATTTATTTTGAAAATATTCATATAAGCTTGTATGGGAAGCATTGAAGGTGTTATATTGCCAGAAAATAGCTGCACGCGCTATATAAGTTAAAAAACATTCTTGCATTAATTTATCAAATAGGTCTTAAAGTACCTTATATGGAATGCGATAGAAAAATTCCTTTCATATAATTTTATATAAAGTATAAAAGGGTATAAATGAATTTAACCCATAGTCTAGTAAATAGTAAAAATGGTTTGAATTATATTTTTAAGAAAGGAGGATGTGGATGATAAAGAGGTCCCAATATATAGTCACGTATAAATAACCTATAATAATGAAAATATTGTAAAATTAACACTTACCTTGTAATTTTACTTAGTAGAGGGTATGTTAACCTCATGCATAATAGTTAAATAATTGTTATTAAACTATAAAATAACCACATACATAAATATCATATCATATATTATCTTCTAATATTTCTTTGTTAATAATAATTTAGTAGTATAATTGTTTTAGGTGTTAACAGATTTGTTTCCCTTTTTTAGGTTTTGTATCATAAGTCACGTTTGTTATAGATAGGAAGTATTTGATTCACATACAGAATTATATTATGTTCTTAAACATTATTTTTAATCAAAAAATGACAATTCCTCTTGAATGATTACGATGGGGAATGAATCTCATTGTGTGCATGGAGACAGTAATCTGTATGTACGCATGAGCTGCAATACCATTCTATTTATGGTGAAAACGTTTGTAAATGGATGTTATATCATATATAAGGAATCCTTAACATGTTATATTTATTATTTACTTCAATTATACTTATTATTAAACCCATCCAAAATAATTAATTGTCAAATAACAAACTACACCCCGACATGGAGACTGTAAGCCGTACGTACGCACGCATGATGACTTTTTCATTCATGGGATGGAGAGATCAATGAATATTTTGGTACCATATTTAAAATAACATCAAAGTTAGTATATGGTACTGGATTTTTTTTAATGGAAACATAAAAGAAAGAATATGTGGAAGAAGAAAATAACTTTGAAAGAGGTGATTAGATTATTACATATTCATTGGGTGATTTCTTTTTATTTGATCAAAAGGGATCCTTAGATAGGCTTATGATCAAAGTAAGGCCTCTAGGTTGAAGTGATGGTAGTTGGGAGGATATTTGAGGTGGGTTTCTTAGAGCCAAATGTATTTGTTGGTGTTAAATTAAGAGAAGGGGAACTACCTTTTTATAAGAGAGGTGATGGTCACTTTAGGAAAATCTTGAAATATATATATTATACAATACTATCCGGTTTATAATGGCTAAAAATAAATATATTTTGATAATAAGGTGTGTATGGTTCAAACAAATCTCAATCTATAGGTTTTAGACAGGTTTTGGTCACTATATTAGACTTATCTTTAAGATTTAACTCTTAGTTAAATAGTTTAACTTTTACCATGCATTATTTTATTATTATAATAAATTGTAAATAAAAATACTATAAAAAGACAATAAAATTCCAAGTGGTTCATTATTGATATATATAACCTTGTCTATGTCCTTTGGATGATCCTTAGAATTTGATTAATATTAAATCGCATAATAATATAGTATTTTTTTAAACTCAATTTTGAGAATTTTGACACTATTTTGTTTTTTGTTTTTGTGAAAGTTATAACAACTTTATCACTTAGAAAATAATTTATTTAATCTTCCCTAACAATTCATATTAACCTAGAAAATTATTAGAATACATAAAAAGTCTCAATTGACAATTATATTAATTTTTATAATATCAATTATTTTAATCTTTCAATAATAAGGTAATTACTCATCATCGTTGTGTCAAAAATAAATTTAATTATTTAATGTATAAAAGTAATATATACAATAATATTATATAGGAAATTTTTTTAAATTTCAAATTAATCTTTATAGTTGAATTTATATTATGTATAACCCTATATTAAAAATGGTTTAGTTATTAAACATTTAATTTAACACCTTTAACTCTTATTTAAATAAAATAATAATAAATGTTCTAAAATAATACAAGTTGAAAAATGATCATATTTCCTTTATAAGGTTGATTTTTATTGAAATGAAATTATTCAATAGAATTTGGACATTTGTTAGCATAATTATAGTATCATTTTTACCTTTAATTGCCTTATTTACTTTTAACCGTGGTAAATAAAATCCAAAAGTTATTGTTCACCAAAAAGTATTTTCATCCTATGAAACCACATTTTACTTACTGATTTCACTGCGTCTCTCGGATTTTGGACATTCAATTCACAGAAGTGGTAATGTTATGTTTTATACATGTTTTCAAATGTGCAAAGAAGGTAGGTAAAAGATGTTAAAAAATCCAATAAAATTTTAAACATCTAATTTAATTATTAAATTACACCAATGAATTACATTGAACTTATATAGGTATTATGTATCTATTTTTTCAATAATTAAATTTAATAAAAATAAATAATAATTTAAATAAAAAGTATTTTTTGATCAATAATGCAGAGTTTTTCACTATTCATCAAAAAGTTAATGTTCTCAAAAAAAATCACCCCAAGCTAATTTGGATATGATAAATCAAAAAATGAAGTATATTTCTAAGAATAAAATTTCTAAAATTTCTAAAAAAGTGGATATTACTATTCATAACAGCTAGTTTTATTGGTCGTGGTGTGCTAAATCTCCAAGTTGCGTACAGCACAAGCTATTACATTATTCAAAGAAAAATAAACCCTAGAAGCTTGGGTTGTTATATAGTGATTTAGGAATAATAGATAATTAATATAACCTCTTGAGTTGTTGTAAAATAAAATTATTTACTATATTTTTTGTTTTGGATTTAATTGAACAATAATTCAATATTATTAATAATAATTTCAAATAAAAATTAATTTATAAAATATATTTTCACCAGGTAATTTTATCGAATAATGATATTTACTAATTAAGCACAGTTAAAATTAAATTTTGATTTAATAAATTAAACATTATTGTTCATTGATGGTTTAAAACATTAAAAGAATTACTTAGAAAAGATTTTATCTATAAAATTATCAACTAATATGAATTAAGTTTTTATTTTACCAAATTAAAAACAAATAATGATTTAATCATCAAATAAATTTATTTTAACTTAATATAGAAATTATATGAAAATTATTATTTTAAAATTTATATAAATTATAAATATATATATATATTTATTATTAATATTTAATTTAAAAAATATAAATTATTGTTATTATTATTATTTATTATCAATATTTAATTAAAAAATGAAATTTAAATTTTATTAGAATGAAATATGAAAATAATTTTATTAATTAAATCATATTAAAATAATAATAATAACCCATTAATTTTGTTCATGAAATAAATAAATAAATAAAATGTAAATCAAAATAAAAAAATAAAATAACAAGAAGTGTTGAAGGACAAATCGATTTAAGGGGAACAAGGGATTTTGATTATGGCTTGAGGAATATGAAGTTGTGTGTGTCTCCAAGCTTGGGAGTGACACTGGGAGGTGGTCGCAAGCAAGGGATTCTTCGTTGAAGATTCGCCTTTGTCTTTCAATCACAGTGGATGAATCAGACCGAGTTGAGGCTAGTTCGTCTTCTAATGTGAGGTCGAGGCTGAGACCAAGCAAGGTAAAAAAACTGCATTGTGGGAGCTTATAGCTAATAAAGAACCTAGATCTAGATCTATGATTGAGTGCGTAAGAAGAGATTTTGAGTCACGATTAGGGTTTGATCATCATTAATATTGTTTTTGTGGTCCAAATCAGAGGGATAGATCATGGATCTTACATGTAGGTGTTATTTAATTATTTATTTATCTTAATCTATTTTCTTGTATCATTTTCACTGTAATAATTTCCATAATTTTCAATAATCATCCACTTGCTTCTGCCATCAATGTTTGATGTCCCTGTCTGTGTTTAATTTATGCATTTTGATGTCATTATTTGTCTCTATTTTGATCTTTCTTTAATCGGATGATATGCATATATCATTCTTGTCAATGGTTCTGTTTTGGATGTTTTAGCATACAGATTTGGATATATTTAGAAAGAGAGAAGTGAGTTGTAAACATCTAAATTAAATTTATTTTCTTTCTATTTCAACATTGGGATCGAATTTGTTAATTGAACCGTCTATATGAATATTTTTTTATACTGAATTAGTCACAATGCATGTTGTTAAAAATTAATATAATATTCTAAATACACATTAGCACTGTATATAAATAATTATCTCGGTTGGGATGAATAGTCCACCCTAATTTGCATTGTTTTATGTAGTTGTTATGTGTCAAATGTGGGCTGGTGAGGCAGAACCCTTTTATTTCCACTTCTCATTTCAAATTCTATAGTAGTATTTAATGTTTCTCTCATCCTTCTTGGGTCTGTGTGTCGTTTGAGTCAATATTATGGAACTGAAATATTAGAGGTATGGGAAAATTTTTGTGTTTCAAATATTTAGTTTAAGGAATGAATTATAGGTTCAATGTTTATTTTGATAGGGTTTTTGTTCTTTAAAATCTATTTAATTTCATTGTAAGGTAAATTTGATATTTTCTTTAAAATTATATTTTCTGTTTTTACACAAAACATTTGAGTTTCATAAATTATTTTTAATCCATTCATGTTAAGGGTTAGTTTTATTTAACAAATTAACTTTGATTTACAAAGATGAACATATATATGAATTTATCAAATTCAAGAATGTTTATTTGTTATGAAAATTATGATAAATTTTTAGTAAATTTCTTCTCCATATTTATTAAACGGTCTATTTGATTATGTTAAAATTTTATTTTGATAATTAATCTTATTTCAGAAGAATCATCTTGTATAATTACTTGTATATTTTAATTTGAATTCATTTATCTATGTTTTATTTAAACATTAATTCATTTTTCTTATTACATGATATATATATATATACTTGTAAAATTGTTAAGTATATAACCATTTTTAATAAATTATGATAAAAAAATATTTATTAAGAAATTATAAATTAAAAAAGTCATTGTGTTATATGCTTGTCATACGCAAATCATGAATATGGTCACAAATCAATGATTTATCATATAACTTATTTAATGAACATGAATATATAGGTAGATACATGTACCCATGAGTACTGAACAAACATTACAAAAATGGATTTTTATTTCTAAGAATGAAATTTTAAGTACAATAATTAATCTTTCATGTGTTATGCATAATATCGAAATTCATTTCTTTTTATTTAATTTATGTTTCTCAATTTAATATTATTATTTACTATATGAGATTATTATAAACATGGATTTTTTCATGCTATGTAATGTCTTAAAACATTATCTACAAGATATAAACAGATATTAAGGTAAATTATCTATAAAAATTATAATTGTATCCCGTGAACGAAAAGTTTGAATATATTGCATGAAAAGTATTATGACATGAGGCTTGGTTATAACCAAGATAACATTAATATACATATATATATATATATACTTATATTTAAATTTAAGTGTATCTTAATGATTTTACATGTTTTCAACAATAAAAAAACTCCGTGAAAATATATGTAAGTAATGTAAGTCTAAATGTTTTCAGAAAATCCAAAAACTTATACCTTGTGAATATGGATGGTTAATGGGGATTGAACACATCTTTCGCTAAGTGGGTAGGCCCAGACAACCTTTAATGTTCATGAAGCCCAATTTTTTTTATAGAGGCATTCTTAGTACTTACTGAAGAATCATTGTATTATTTTAAACTACTCTCACGCATACGTACTTTCAAAAGTATAACTACTTTCATCGGATTTATAGCATATTTAAACGAATAAATACCTTTAAAAGATATTATTTATTTCTTTTCAATGTATTATGTAGTTTTTGAAGGTATTTTTAAATCTCATTACCAGAAATAGATTTCAAAGATATTTCCAAAAAACGGAAATTTCAAAAAGTAAAATTATCTTCAAAAAGGGTTTTCAATAACCCGTTACTGAGAAATTGAATACTCAAGTACTTGTTTTTAAATTTTTTTCTTGGGAATCATAGAAGTTATATATTGACTTCAATGCTTCTGGTGTTATCGTAGGTGGAAGCATATTAGAAAAATGTTTTATTTTTTTCCAACTCGGATAAATTTATGTTTTTTCTAATCATCTAGAAACTAGAAAATTAAAAGTTCCTATTTGTGTTAAAATTGTTCTGGAATTGTTTATTCATTTTTATAAAGAATATTATACATAATATTTAAGCAAGAAGTCTGAAAGAGTGGGTTCGGGGCATTATAATTGGTTTTAGAGTAATGGGATAGACAACTTTGGAGGTTAGATGTTGTTTTCTGAGGAAAATAAGTCTACACGTTAGAATTTTCATTAGGTAATTAAGTCCCCATAAAAATTATTTAATTAAGAAGATAGAAATTTAAAATTTTCTAAAGTACAAAAAATGAATTGTGAGGGCGCAATTCATTTAAGGGGGGATAGAATGTTACATCCCGAGTTCTAGAAAAAACATTATTTAATATATTATTTGTTTTTGTTTTAATTAAACAATAATTCAATTTTATTAATAATAATTGAAAATGAATATTAATTTATTAAATATGTTTACAGCAACTAATTTTATCGAATAATGATATTTAAAAATTAATCATTGTTAAAATTACCTTTAGAATTAGTCAATAAAACATGGGTTTTCATTGAAGATTTAAAACATTAATAGAATTACATAAAAACGAGATTATTTATAAAATTATCAACTAATACGAATTAAAATATTAATATATAAAATTATAAATAAATAATGGTTTAATCATAAAATAAATTTATTTTAACTGCTTATAGAAATTACCAGAAAATTATTACTTTTCAATTTATAATAACTATATAGATATATATATATAAGGGAAAATTATTATTTTAAATTATGAAATTTTTAAAATTATTTTATAAACATAAAAATAAATTATAAATGAAATTATTATGATTATTATTTAATATCAATATTTAATTAAAAAAGTGAAAAATAAATTTTTTAGGAAATAAATATGAAACTAATTTTATTAACTAAATTAAATTATAATAAAAATAATAGCCCATCAATTTTTTTCCTGAAATAATTAATTAAAAATGTCTATCAAAATAAAAAAATAAAATAAGGAGATGTGTTGAAGGAAAAATCGATTTAAGGGTAACATGAGATTGTTATTAGGGCTTTTGGAAGCAGAAGTTGTGGATGTCACTGAGCAAGGGAGCGACGCTGACAGGCTATCACGAGTTGAGGGATTCTTCTCTAATGGTTTGTCTTTGCCTTTCAATAGAGGTCGATGAATCAGACCAAGTCAAGGATGGTTGATATTTTGATGTGAGTTTGAGACCAAGACCCTGAAAATTAGAAGGTAGTGTTGGAGGATCTCAAAGACAATAAAAACCATTGAACTGGAACTGAGATCGAGTGCGTAATAAGATATTTCAAGTCACAATTATGGTTCGATCTTTTTTTTATTTTTTTGTGGACCAAATCATAGGGATAGATCACAGATCATCCATGTAGGTATTATTTCATTTTTTTTATATGAATCTATTTTTAGTTTCATTTTTAGTGTAATAATTTATATTCTTTTCAATAATCATCCACTTGCTTCTGTTGTCACTTTTTTATGTCCCTATTAGTGTTTAATTTATTCATTTTGACATCATTCTTTTTCTCAATTTTGATCTTTATTTAATTGGTAGATATGCATATATCATTCTTTTCAATTATTCTATTTTGGAAGTTTTGGTATGTAGGTGTGGATCAATTATGTAAAAGAGTTGTGAGTTGTAACAATCCAAATTTCATTCATTTATTTTCTGATTTACAATTTGGATGAAATGTTTTAATTGAATCGTCTCTTTGAATATTTGTTTCGGAATCAATTTTTCAAACATTACATTGTTAAAAATTAATATATTATTCTAAATACACACTAACACTATATATAATTAATTATCTCATTTGGGATGAATAGGCCACCCTGCTTTAAATTTTTTTCTGTTGATGCTATGTGTGAAAAGAGAGATGGTGAGGCTGAACCCTTTTAATCCCAGTTCTCATTTCCAATTTTAAAGTAGTTTTTTATGTTTCTCTCATCCTACTTGGGTATGTCCTTCACTTTGGTCAATATTATACTACGGAAATATTAGAGGTATTAGAATATTTTTTTTCAAATATTTAGTTTTATGAATGAATTATATGATCAAAGTTTATATTGATGGGGTTTTTGTTATTCAAAATCTATTTAATTTATTGTAAGGGAAATTTGGTTATTTTTTCAAAATTTATTTTATGGTTTTGCATAAAACATTTCAGTTACTTAAATTTTGATTAATATACTCTTGTTAATTGTAGGTTTTGTTTTAGAAATTGACTTTTTTTACAAAGACACAAATATATATTCATTTATCCAATTCAAAAATGTATAGTAGTTCTGAAAATTGGGTTGATGTTTAAGTAAACTACTGCTCTAAATTTATTAGAAAGTCGATTTGATTATGTTAAAATTATAATTTTAATAATTCATCTTATATTGGAAGAACCAACATGTATAATTACTTGTTTGTTTTAATTTGATTCCATTTATCAAGTTTTATTTAAACATGAATTTATTTCAGTAATTATTTGATATATAATTATATATACTTGTTTAACTTTTACGTATATAAACATTTTTAATAAATTATGATAAAAAAAATATAAATTATGAAATTATAAATAAAGAAAGTCATTGTGTCATATTCATGTAATTCGCAAATCATGAATATGGCCCCATGAATATATAGGTAGATACATATACTTATGAGTATTGAATAAAAATTACCAAAAATGGATTTTTATGACTAAGAATGAAATTATAAGTACGATTATTAATATTAAATTTATTATGAATAACATCAACATTCCTTTCTTTCTAATTTATTTTATGTTTTTCAAATTAATATTCTGATTTACTATCTTAGATTATTATAAACATGTATTTGTTCATGCTATAAAATATCGTTGAACTTTATGTAAAATATATAAAAATTTGTTATGATTAATTATCTATAAGAATAACAAATTTATTTCATGAAATAAAAGTTTGATTATAATGCATGAAAAGTCTTATGACATGAGGCTTGGTTGTAACCAATATCACATGAATGTTTATATATATATATATATATATATTCTTATATAAAAATGTAAGTGTATCTTAATGCATTGACTTGTTTTCAACAATAAAAAAACTGAAGTCAAAATATATATAAGTATAGTATGTTTAATTTTTTTGGAAAATCTGGTTACTTAAACGTTGTAAATATGGAAGGATAATGAAGAGTGAACTCGTCCGTCGCTTAGTGGGTAGGCCCAGACAACATTCAATGTTTATGTAGCCCAAACTTTTATTTTCTGAGGCTTTATTAGTACTTACTGAAGATGCACTAGAATGTTTTAAAGTACCCTCAATCATACATACTTTCAAAAGTGTAACTAATTTTATAGTCATTATAGGATATTTAAAAGAATAACTAACTTCAAAATATCTTATATATATTGTTTCAAAGTAGTATGTTTTTATCGAAGGTACTTTCAATGTTCTTTACAAAAAACTACCTTCAAATTTGTTTCCAAAAAATTTCATTTCAAAAAGTTAAATTATTTATAAAAAGGGTTTTCTTTAACCCCTTACTAGGAAATTGAAATCTCACCACATTGTTTTTAAATGTTTTTCACCGGAATCATAAATGTTCTAAATTGAACTTCAACGATTTTGTGGTTAGTGAACATGGAAGCATAGTAAACAGTTGTTTGATTTTTCCCAACTTCGATAAATGTATGTTTTTTTCTAATCCTCCAGAACCTAGACCAGTAAAATGTCCCCTTTGTTTTAAAAGTGTTGTGCAATTCTATACACATTTTTATAAAAACAATTATACGTCATTTTATAACACTAAGTCTAGAAGGGCCAGCTCAAGGCATTACAACTGAGTTGGATAAAGTATATTGGATATTATTGATTAACATGGAACTAATTAATGGTTTTTTATTCCATAGTTTTTGGAGAATACAACATTTTTGGATTTAAGAATTATATCTTGTATTCTTTGTTTTACAAAAAGAATAAGGAAGTACATACCTTATCAAATAAAGTTTTATGTTAATTCAGGTTGTTACCATATTTTAATAGAATACATGATGAAGGTATTAACATGTTTTTATGTGATAAAAGAGATCTTCATTATGATATTATGACCTTATTTATAAATTTTTGGAATGTGAGTTTGTAAAAAGTATTTTGGATAAGTTTATGATTGGAATTGAGTAAGTTGAACAATTGATATTTTTTTAGGTTAAAGTATGATTTATTGAATCCTTTAACTTAACATTTTGGTTTTAAGTAAAATTTTTGAGGATTAAGTGAATACTTGTAGACATTGTGATTTATCAAATGTTCTTCTGGCATAAAAATCTTTTTTAAACATTCATTTCTTAGTGTAAGGGATGAAATGAAAATAGATCGAAGCATAACCAAATAATGAGAATATGATTACGACAGGTAATGATATAAAGTGTCTTTTCTTGATTTAATAACTTGATAGTAAATTAATCCATCCTCTTCAAAATAATAAAAAAATTTATCTAAAAAAATGTTTTATCCTAATACTATATGTTTTGTTGAACTGATGATACTTCAAATCATCATAGATTAATGGCTTTGAGGCCCTTAATTTTAAATTTATTGTTCACTTGTTTGTGATTGATGAACTCAATAACTCCCTATAAATATTTACATTTTTCCTCAAATTATTTGTCTCTAATTTCCACCAATGTTATCCTATTCTAAATATTAATTTGGTGGTGACTTTTTCACTTCCCTTTCCCTATTATTAAGAATAAATTTTATTAACCCTGTTTTCGATGTAGGTTTTCCAGAAAGGTATTTTCTATTTTTAATGTTTTATTTTCCAACAACTACTTAAAATTGTGTGGTTGAAATATATTGATACAGGGGCGAATTTAACACCCCAAGATATCATAGTACGTTATCTTTTTAAATTAATTTAATAGTTTTCACTATATGCAACATGGATATCAAGCGCATCACGACCTATCAAACTAGACATTTAAAAACAAGTTTATAAATATTATTAACCATATTATTAATTTTATATATATACTATATAATTATAATATTCAAATTTTATGTTTCTTATACAATCTTTAAGGACAAATTCAAATTTTCAGGTAAAAGATGTAATTTTAAGAAATGGAGTTTTTCTGCCTTTTAATAGCGAATGTATTTTTAAAACAATATTTGAAACTTTTATATATTAAATTTAATTAAATTAAATCCTTCTTTAGAATAGGGACATAAAAATTTTTTTTGGATAAATATTTCGTAATTTTCTAATAACCTTCATATTTTTATGAAAAGTCAAAACAATAAATTTTAATTAATTTTTTTAATGAAAATATTTTAAAGTGTTAAATTATACATTTGAGTGGTTTTAAAGTATAATTAGATTATGTTTTATCATTTATAATAATTTAGTCCATCATAAGTAATTTTACATTTAAATTAAACATAAACACATGTCAATCAATTGATAGTTTTTATTTCTTAAAAACCAACTTTCAGGTTTTCACAACAAAAGTTAATTTTAAATAAATTAATGAAACAACTATGATTTTAATTTGGTTAAATAAACTTCATTTTTAAATTTTTAATATCAAAATTATCTTTGAGTGAGCTTTTTCTTAAAACATTCAATTTTAAGGAATTGTGAAAAACACTATATTTTAGATAAAAACAGAATTTCTCATTTAAATAATTATTTTTAATTAATACAGTATCTTAATAATAAAATAGAAATATAATATATATATTAGTCCATTTTAATTCATTGGTGTCATTTTATAATAATACATTACATATACAATTTTATTACCCTTTTAACATCTTTAACCCACCCTCTAGGGACATTTGAAAATTTGCATAAAACATAATTTTACCAATTCTCTAAATTGAATTTCAAAAATTTGAAAGACATGGTTGAAATCAGTAAGTAAAATTTAGTTCAATAGGAATATAATAATCTTTTGGTAAATAGAAACTTTTAATTTTTATTTACCATGGTTAAAAGTAAATAGGGTAATTAATGGTAAACGTGATATTATAATTACTCTAACACATGTCTTAATTCTATTTGATAAGTGTCATTTAACCAAAATCAACCTTCAGATAAAAATAAGATCCATTTTTATAAACGTTAATTAGATAATTACATTTATTATATTTTATTTAATGAAGTGTTAAAAGTTTTAAATTAAAATTTTATTAACTAAACCATTTTTGACATAGAGTTGATCATAAGATAAATTACACAATAAATATTCATTATAATGATACAAAGATTTAATAAATCATGGTAGTTTATTTATAAATTTTATATATTAAATAATTAAATTTATTTATAACACAATGATGATTCCTTAATTATATTTTTAGTTAATGATTAAAATAATTATTATTATAAACATCAAAATAAATATTAATTAAGAATTTGGATGCCATACATGATTTTTCTCTATGAGTATCACCTGTTAGGGTTGATTTAAATAATTTACTTCAAAGTAATAAACTTTTTTGACTTCCAAAAAAAACCAAATAATGTATAGTGTCAAAATTAACAAAAATGAGTTTTTAAAACAAATACTATTTTATTAAATTATAAAATTTTCATCAAAATCAATGGTTTGTCCAAAGGACTTAAATATATATATATATATATATATATATTTTTAATGAACTAATTTAGTATCTCTTGGAATTTTATAATAAGTTTATTAACCATATATTATATGAATTCAAGAAGACATAGTAAGAGTTAAACAATTTAACTAAGGGTTAAATCTAAAAGATAAGGTTAATATAGTGATCTAACCAAGTCGAAAACATATTGGTTGAGAGGATTTAGACCCATGGACACTATATAATAGAAATAAATATTTCAACCTCTTCCTAAAGTGTCTCTCACCTCCCTTATAAAAGGTTACTTCCACTTCTCATAAATTTGCACCTCCAAAGTCATTTGGATTGGACAACCCCTACCCAATGCTATTATAAACTACCCTCACTTAATTTTAAAGGCCTCACTTTTATCATAAAGCCAACCTATGAAGCCCTTTTTTCAAATCAAAACGAAGCACCAAAAGAAGAGGTAATTATTTCATCACCTCTTTCAATGTTTTTTTCTTCTTCCACTTCCTCTTTCTTTTTTGTTTCAATAAAAAAATAATAACTCTAGTAACATCTACATAATTTGATTTTATTATAAATATTGTACAATCATATTCATTTTTCAATCCATCCACTGAATGAAAAAGTCACTATACATGCTTACGTACGGCTGACCTTCTCCACGTCGTGGTGTAGTTTGTTATTCAACACATTATTAATTGGATGGGTATAATAATGAGTATACTCGAATTAAATAATAAATATAACATGTTAATGATTCTGAATATATAATATAAAATCTAATCACATACTATTTTCCCATCAATAGAATGATAACGTCACTCGAATGTATGTACAGCTTACCGTGACCACGACGCGATGAGATTAATTTCCATGTTCATCATTCAATGATGATTATAAAAATATATATTATTAATAAGTATGTAATTTATGAAAAAATAATTCTGATATATATATATATATCTCATTCACATACTTCCATTCAATTCGATACGAAGACAGAAATAACGTTTATGCGTATATATGGCATACCATCTCCATAAATGGGGTTTTTCATTTCATATATCTATCTATTATACATAATTTTATTCTGAATATATATGATACATAAATAATTTTTTTAAATTATGGAATTGATTAAATCATTATATAAGTGATACGATCAAGAATAACAAGTTAAAACACGTACGATAGAGAAAACGATTATTACCTAAAATGTTATTTTAACAAAGAAATTATTATCAAATGGGTAATATAAATCCATTAATGAATAAAGTATGATATCATAAATATGAATATGGATCTTTTGTAATTTAATAACATAATATGGTCATTATATAGGAGGTTAAATGTACACTCGACTAAAGGAAAGTATAAGTTAATGGCTATTTCCTCAATGTCATTATTATCCAAGATTTGTTTATCTATACATATCTACTGGGAAATATTTATCATATATGTCCATTTTTAATAAATTATTTTAAAAAGGAATTTTCTAAGGTTTTATATATGGGACTATTTAACTAGACCATCATTTTAAATGTTTTTATATAATTATTTTTCTAAATCTTTTTCATTAATGTCCATGTTTTCAAAATGATTTTAAGTAATTATTTATGTGGACCTGATTCATTTAAAGTGTTGATTTCGCTTGAAAGTTTTAAACTAGTATTAGAAAAATTTATTCAGATATCACTTTTAAAGTAATTCCTTTATAAATACTATGTCTTTTAAATGATTTCATGAAACTGTGTATTTCCCTCAAAGAGTTTAATTGATTATTTTCAACTTTGTCATCATCCTTTATAGGATATTATTATAGATTGATGTTGATTTACTATAATATAATCTTTTATATTATATTGAATGAGTTATGATATATTTGACTTTGGAGGTGCTATTTTTATTCCATTCATGGTTTGTGGTTTAAGTATTGACATTTTTTATGCTAGTTTTAGTAAGAATTTTTATGTTATGTTTCAACTTTTTTTTCATTTGAGGAATCCATTGGACTTAGTATATGATGGGTGGGGCCCGCTATAGCCCATCGATGCATTGGTACGTCTCATAAGAAAAATTAGTGTCTTAGCATAAGGCCTTGAGAAAATTTTAATTTGTTGTCTTAGCACGAGGCCTTGACAATATGGTTATGATGTCTAAAATTATACATTCCCTTGTTATAAAATTATTTATTACACGTGATTATTTGACTAGTTGAATATCCATGCACATGTTTATATGGTAATGTTTGACTTATTTTTTCCATATAATGATTATTTTTATGTTTAAAATGTTGTTATTTTTATTACACATCCTTCCTTAAAAGTTTATAGCTTCCACTAAATTATTTACCCTTACTTAGCAACTGAGCTCACCCCTTTCTGATATTATGTTTTCCCAGGATTCCAAGAAGTGTATTATGATTGATATGCAGTGTTAAGATAGAATAATAATGGTGTTCATAAAGAATTATTTGTGTTGTAGTTTACATTTGAATCTATAATTTAACGTTCATGTTTGTAATTTATTTTCCAAGACTACTAAAATGAATGGTACTCGAGACATGATTCCTTGTAATCATGTCAATGTATCAAAATAATACACCAATTCTAGGCTTCTTGGGTTGGGGCGTTATAATAATAATTCTTTGAAAACATGGTTGGGGTGATTTATAATACCAACATTAAAGTCAAGTATATTCTAAGTTAATTTGTTGATTTATTCATGGAATATTTGCTTATCCTCGCTTTTCATCATGAGGTGAAAAATCTTCATAAGTTAAACCAAGTGAAATAAAGATGTATAAGATTCTATATAGAATGGTCTCAGTACAACAATTGAATTAAATAATAAATTAAAATATTGTATAAAAATATATATTACATAACCAAATAAATTTCCTTTCATTTCTATAGTTATATTATTCAAGAATAAGTATTGTACCTTGAAATTTTACATAAATTATATAAAGCATAATAATATCCTAATAAAAACAAGTATCTACTGCCTCATATTGAATACTTGGTCAATCAAACTATTTAGGAATTTTTGCTTCTCAAAGGTAGATTTATGATCATGATATAATTAAATGATAGTAAAAAAGGGAATATATTCTAATTTATTCCTTCTGTAGAATATATAGATGCTATTAGTTCATAATATTTCAATTTTGAAATAGTAACATTCAAAAATATATTCACAAACATTATGAACAATGTCTTTATAGATTCCCTCAATAATTTTTTCAATGTTTTTGGAGTTTTTTTCTCATATATTTCTAAATAAAATATGATCATGAATTAATTTTTTATATTTTGTTGAATAAATTTAGTGAATATAGTTTGTTCATAAAATATAGAAAATTTGACTTCAGTAGAAAGTATATGGCCCTCTTGTGGAACTTAAATACAATAAATAATATATTTATAGATCCTTCAATGAATAATCTAATTAAATAATTCATTAGAATAAATATTTATATAGATATTAAATTTTTTATCTGATTACATGGTTAGAATAAATGTTTGTTTTAAAAAATCTCATGATTGTATAACCCACTTAACACATTATATTTTAAGGTGGTAAATTTTCTTAATGTAGAAAATGTGAATAATTCCATATAAAGATTCAGATGTGGTCTCATATGGTACTGATACTCACACAACCTTCGAGTATAAAAGGTTTTATAACATTAAATGACGCATGAATAAGGGAATGGTATATTTGATCATGTAAATTAGTAACTTAATAGAATAATCATTTTTCTAATTAAATATATGTCAAAAAATATTACTTCAAATTCAACATGGTTATTGTTTTGGTAATGTTTTCATTAAAAATATTGAATTATTATATATATGGTATGAATTTTGATAAATATACTAATAAAAAAATATGTTCTTTATTAAAATAGAGGTAATTGAACATGGACTAATAAGGATTTATAAATATAAATAAGGGTTATGAGTAATCAATTCTTTGTCAACTTGGAAAACAAATTACGTTGAAGATGCTTTTTGTCTAAATTATCCTAATATATTATCTATAAGGAGTATTACAATATGAAAAAAAATATTTATTGAATTTAAAGGATATACATAAAATCTATAATAGAAGGGTGAATATTGTAACTTTCTAAAAATACTCCTCAATTATCCAACTTGGAGAGGATTGAGGAGGCATGGAAGGATGGTTTTGGGTTCTAAAGGAAAGTATAATTAATAAATAATGAAACAATTATAGAATAACATAATCATAAATAAATATTAATTATATTTTGGACTATATTTTGCGTTTCAACATAGTCGATGATAAATAATGAGCTACTAGAGGATACATATAGCTTGTTTGTTCATTCTCCTAGGAAAAAAACTAATACAAAAGGATTGTCAAAAGAAATTTTTGTTGAAGGATATGATAGAAAATAGTTTTTAATATATATTAATATGTTAGTTTTCAAATATTAAAATTAAGAATAAAAGCCACATACATGATGTATATATTTCTTATACCAACATGGAAATTGAAAATAATTATCATAATTTTATCAAAATTTTCTATATGATTTTTAATTAAAATATGAATAATTTTACTATTTATCTAGTTATTTAGTGCATTAGTCAATGAAATTAATTATAATTTAAAAAAATTAGAGTTTTTATGTAAGGAATTATAATTTTAATATCATTTATATATAGGTAGAATAAATTGATGATAAAAAAATAATTAATCACAGGTCATGTTCTCCAATAGTCACACACAATGTATGCAAAACACACAATTGGACATAGGGATTATTTTTTCTATAAGAATATTTGAAACTACAAGACATGTGGGTGGATACGGACACATCTTTCATCTCTCCTTCCACTTCCATGAATAGTGAATAATGTAGTTTTGGTGGCACACATTCAATACATATCTTTATATTATCACCATTAATGGTTAAAATTCAATGTTAAGCAAGCTAACATGGGAGACATTATAACATGTTTCCATTAACATTTTATATGTTATGTAATTATATATATATATATATATAAAGTAATAAATTACTAAAATATAATATTTTAGAAGTAAAGTTGTTAAGAATTGGTAAATATTAAGTGACTACCCATTTTTTACTTGTTTGGTCCATGTTCCATTTAGTTTAATTTTTCATTTCTAGTTTCATTTTATTTTTATTACTTATACAACATTAATTCAATCATTCTTCTACATAATAGAATTATTGAGCCTATTATAAAATTCTTTATTAAACCCATGGTATTTCATAATTTTCATGGATTATTTTAATAATAAATATATATTATAGAGATAATTTTCTTCAACCCTTGGCTTGTTTTTAATTAATTATTATATAATTTTCATTATTATATTTCTATAAACCTTATATTCATATTGATATTTTCCGTGTAAATTTATGATGGTTGAAGGAAAATTTCCATGTATAAAACTATGTGATCATTATAACATCATAATATCCATTTATTAAGGAAAAATGAAAACTAATTAATGTATTTGATTATTTTTGCACATGAAATAACATAATGTCATAGTTATCATATGATTTTTTTTAAATGACGATCATATGATCATTCAAATATTCATTGAAATAATAGTAATTAAAATTTATCAAATAAGATGATAAATTCTTTTAATTTACATATTTAAAATTTTATTTCCCCTATACATGTTTATTAAGTGGTTTTAGTCAAATCAGTTCATTATTATCTCACACAAAATCAATAATTTACTTTCAAATTTAAATAGTTAAAACATCCCCAAATAGTAATCTACAATCCATATCTCAATGAAACCAGACACTTACATCTATTAGATACCTAGTTAGTTAATGTTTTATAGATTATATAAATCCCATTTTTCCAAGAAGGCTATCTTTATAGTTTTAGATTAAAATAAAAATACTTAATATTGGAATTCATTTTTATCATTCATTTTTTCATTATTTTAATAGGGTATCTAATTTTTTAACTTATATTTTATAGATACTAAAAATATTACCACTCAATGATGGTGTATTTTTGTATGCTAATTTGTTTTTTCTTATGATCTCGTGTTTGAATAGTGTCATTGGATTAGATATCTTCATAGTATGGTTGAATAAATGTATAAAAAAGTATTCCAAGTCATTTAGTCCTAACATTTTTAGAAAAAAATTAAATATAGAATAAAAAATGTACACATTCTAAACAAAATTAAAATATATATTTTAAATTCAGGAATCAACAAATTTTATAGCTAATTAATTTGAAATCTGATAATTCTCTTGTGATTGTCTCCCAATCTCTTCTAATTCACTCTAATATGTCAATATCTTTTAACTAGAAGTTATAAATTCATGATTTTTAACATTTAATAGGCTTGAAATATTTTTCTTGGAATTTTATAGTGCTCCAAATTTTTTTAATAAAGGTAATTATATAAGGATACATCCCTATGTGAGTTTTGAATGTATTTCTATAGTCCACCAAAGCCTCTTCAATATTCATGGATCAGTTTTTACTATAACTTCTAATAGTCTTATTTATGATTTGTTTCAATTATTAATTTTAAATATCATCCATAACATTTTATTGTGGATGATAATTAGTTAATTTTATATAAAATATATTTAAAATTTTTGATCAAATATTAAAAAAATATAATTCTTAATGTTATTAATATTATAGTAGTAAGATTCTAAAGAACTATAATTATTAAAATCGTATTCATCTAAATGAATTTGGGGATAGTATTAGTTTGACTCTTTGGAAGATTCACTACCTCAACCCACATAGATACCTAATCAATATCCACTAGTATATAATAAATCTCAATATAATATTTTAATATTCCTATAATATTTAAAAACCCAAACATAAAAAATCATTTAGTCCATAATTAATTTTTATAGAAAAAACATTCCTTATTCAATCATTTTCCATCCTTTAGTATTTAACACATCCCACACCTAAAATCATAGAATCAATTAAGGGACTTTAACAGTTGAAACGTTCTTATAATAACATTTTTATTTCCCTATCTCTCCCCTATGGTCTTATTCCCATGAAAATGAATGATAACTATATAAAATTAGGATCATCTATTCTTTGAGTACAAATAGTATAAAAAACATATCCACACAACTCTTAAAATGTAGGGGTCATAAAAAAATTAGAAATTTTTATCAGAAATTAATTTCTTATTATTGTATGGAGGGATACTATTTTGAATGATTATAGAAGCTGATAAATTCAAAAAAATAGCTCAGTCAACATTTAATGTTGAAATTATAGTTAGTTTATTATCTAGAAAATATGAATATATTTCCCTTGAAAACTACTTTTAGTATTAGAAACCCAAAAAAGATGATTAGTGACAAAACATATAAAATAATTCTTTTCATATATCTCAAAATCAAAATCTTGTAAAAAGAGGATAAGCATAATGACTCTATTATTACCCTATTTCTAGAATAATAATAATTTTAAGGATGATTAGTCAGTGAAAATAATGGCCATAAAACAAATGAAATATTTCAAAAACTTATCAAGATAAGAAATAATATCCAAAATCTCCTTGTAAGTTAAGGTTTTTTCATTTAGGTATTATCTACTGGCCAACTAGAATAATAAATTATATATAGCCTCTTTTGTTTTCTCTATCGTAATAAAGTCTCTATATATAGACATCAAGCATAAGTCATAATTGAAAAAATCTAAATTATGATCTTATTTAGTGATGATGATAAAAGAACAAAATGTTTTATTAATATTTTTTAAATATTTTAATAATTTATCATCACGGTAAATATGAGGCAGAACCTAATTGCTGGCGAATTGCTATGATGGACCATCACTCAAGAACGTAACCCTCCAGGACACTCTTCCATCTTAGCTCGCAATGGCCCCTTCCTCGACTGGGGAGCTGCCTTCGTGTGATACCCCTTCGTGGGGGTGAGGGGTTTCTCTGTGTGGAGGGTTCAAAAAGGCCACTTGATAATTAGAGAACATAATGGACTTATTGACAATGAAATACCTTCTATTAATCATTGTTAATATTTTCATTCCCTATGATCCTCTAAACACACATTACATACTTAACAAGGGCATGTCTCTGAGTAAAATCCATTTTAAAAGTTTTAACATATATTCCCATCTTTCATTTCAAATGAAAAAATAAAATTTTTATTGGTTACAATAAATTTACATTTTCCTAATTTAAGAAAATATTAATATTTTGATTCCTATGTAAGACCATTATAAAATCATATAAAAACTCATATATTTATTCCCAAAAATTGAAAAATGTCCATGAAACCCACTATTATCCTATATATAATATCTATAATTATATCCATCATACATTTTTGAAATTTTTTTAGAGAACCTCATAATCTAACAGAAATTCTCTAGTTGGAAAATTTTCTATGGGGATATATGAATCTTTTCATTTCTTGATATTCATGGGTAGTAAAAATGTGATTATAACTAAAATACCCATTAATAAAAAAGATAACTCATTTTCAGATATCCACTTACGAATTTCTTCTTGTAATTTCATTGAATAGTTTTGTTTTTCAGTAGAATAATTCACATTTTTGTATTCCATATGGACACTCCATTTGTGTACTTTATATATATATATTTTCATATTCTTCTCATTGGTTAAAATACTGATACCAATGTTTTTTTTGGTAAAACATACACATAACTGCCATGAGGGTTGTTTATTATTGGGAACATGATATTGGAAATTATTTTATTTATAAAATCCTCCATATAAACCTCTTTCATGTTAGTATTCAAACTCATATCTCCCTCAACTCTACATTTGTGCTCTTGTTCTATATGAATTCTATACAAACAAGGTGATGGATTAGTTCACTTTATATCATTAATGGAATAACCTAGAAAGTAGTTTACCTATTTCAAGACTAATATAAACCTGTATTATTGAAATTTTCTAATATCTATTGAAATTATGACAAGGACTATGGAATCCCCCCATAAAAATGAATATTTTAGATGTTATTGAAGTATTAAAAGCTCCACTTTATGTGTTATTTTACTAAAGGGTATAATTTTTGGGAAATATAACCAAAGGTACTTTGTTTATTTTTTAATGAAATATTGGATGGTAGAAAAAACTTCATCCTTGTGAACACTATATACAACTATAAGTTCCTCATATTCAAATTCCAGAATTCAGTTAAGAATATTCTCTTTCGAAAACACATAATCTTATTCTAATAACTCTCACTCAAAATCATATAAGGGATCCTTTTATTAATAAAAAACTGTTATATTGGTTTCAATAGTTGTTAATCCAATGTTATGTTTTCCACAATGATATATGAATTTTTCTTCTCACTCATTAACACGTTGATAAAATTTCAACAACTCTACCCTTCAATATTTTTCATCATTTGTGGGATTAATAACATTATTAAAAACATTAATCTCATTTTATTGACCATGGTTGAATATTTTTTTCCAATTGAATCGAAAATAATAACTCCATTAATGGGTATGAAATTCCTACCATGAATTATAAGGGAGTAATAATTTCATTCCGTATCCAGAATAAGGAAATTGATATGTAAGAATAGATTCCCCAACGCAACTATGAGGCCATCCACTCTCTTAATGTGGGAGTAATGGATTATTCTTCAAAAAATTAAAAAAAATATTATTAGATCTAAGTCTTGTAATTTCAATTTTTTAAATATTGAGAGATGATTCAAATTAATTATTTCAATGATGTCATATAAAATTTTAGCTAACCCATATTTTCTAACATGTAAGGGATAACAAATCTACCATACTCCTTGAGCTTAGGAGGAATTTTATTCTAAATCATAGAATAAAAACAATCATCCATTTCATATGAAGAAAATAGCATGAAATATATTGTGATAGAAATTTTAATTTTTTTAAAAAAATTATATAAATGGACTAAATCCAAAGCGTACACAAATGGGATGTTCACTTGAAGCTTCTTAAATAATCTAATGAACATGAGGAGTTTCATTTCATTGTTTTTTATTATTCTTTTTAGGGAATGGTATATGTTGGAAAAGTTTTATTATAATAGTATGTATAACCAAATTTTATTCCTCAAATTACTCCTTAACTTTCTTGTTTTTTAATTTTTAATATTTCCAATATGTTATTTAAGGGGAAAAGGGGAATTAATTTCCTTTTTAAGAATTTTTTTCGCAATTATAAATTATGTTTTTTCAATATTATTTATTTATTTATTATTCAAATTTTTTCAAATTCCATTGTTTCTTACCTACCATTAACTTTAGTTTCAACATCAATATTAATTCTTATAGGAGTGACTTTTTCATTATGGTTAATCTCAATATAATGAGGAAATTGACTATTTTCTCTTGAATTCATGTATCATTTATATTGACCAATTTTTAATAAAAAATTGTGGATTGTTGAATCTCTATCATATTATTTTCAATCAGACTTATATTTTTTTTTTAATCTAAAATTCATAACATAATCTACATTATTCACCTTATTTTCCCTTGAGAATTAGGGGATTATACTAAATTTTATTTTGAAAATATTTTCTTGGAATCTTTTGGAAATTAGTCCCAGTAGGTTTTCTAAGAATTAATTCCTCATTAATTGATTTATTTAGAGTATTTTTATAGCTGACTATGTATTAATTTGAATAAGTATCATTTTTTAGTGATGTATGTGGAGTTTCCAACAAAAATATAATTTTTAATGGATTATTAAATAATAAAAAATTGTATAATACTCCAAATAATTACAAAAAATTCCTTAATTTGGATTCTTTTATCTATGTTTTTTACTCTGGTTTTGATAACCAACATGATTAAAACATTAATCGGCATTATAGTTCATTAGTGATTAAAGGTGGTTCATTATTTTATAAAAAATCAGTTTATTTCTATCCTTGCATCAGTTCATTCCTATCCACTATTTAATAATATCCACCATGAATATTTATGATTAGAATTAAGAGATTTTTTTAAAAAAATTTCATCAACTCATCAATAGTTTTATCATTATATTTCCCTATTGCTAACTATTCTAGATGATTCTGAGTTGAAGGAATAGTAATTTATATTAAAGATCTATGAATATAGGTGAGGGGATATGGTGATGAGAAAACTACCTAATAAAATCCTTAACATTATATTTGGATTCATGAATATCATCCCCTTCATCCTGAATCCAACAGTTTTTGTTACTCCAATTCATTCCATTTATAATTCTGGGTAAATTTTCATGATGAACAAATCATATTATTTATCCAACATTCGAAAACAATTATCATTTTGTAAGAGTAACCAGTCTTAATAATTAACATTTAAATAAAGTTAAACCCCTTTTTTTAGATCATCCTCAATAAATACATACAGTGGAAACTACTGCACAACAATATATAAATCCCTAATGATAGATCATGAGTCCTCATTGGACATAACATTAATGAAAATAATTAGATAAAAAATTAATATTTTGGTATATAAATACAACCTCTCCAAGATAACCTACATTTATAAGGGTTACCCAATACGTGAGTTAATTTATACTCCCATTTCCTAGGCCTTTCTATATTTCTATTAATGATTGGTTCTATATATACCACCATTATTTCCTTTAGATTGAATATTTATAATATAAATTATATTTTTATATTTCTACAGTATTTTATAATTCTTTGATTTATAGTTCTGAATTCTAATATTTGTATCTAGTGAATATGCATAATAAATTTTCAAAATATTTCATAAACAATATTTGTAGGGATAATTTTTGTTATGATTTTTTCTAAAAAACACTAAATTCCCTTATAGTGAAAGGATTTTTTTATATATTTTAACTTTTTAAATTATTTATTTGTAGAACTAATCAACACTAGTGAAATACTATGTGGTTTAAAACCCAAGAATATAAAATATGTGTCTTTCAAAAGCATGAAATAAACTCAAACAGTTAAAAAAACAAGTGAAATGAGAAAATAAAGATTAAAGTGAGGTCTAATATCTTACTACATTTGAAACAGAAGTGAAAATGTGTGAAGTGAATCTATATAAAATGGAAAATAAAAAAATAATAAACAAAAAATATGAGGACTATATGAATTTCTATTAATACATATTTTATAAAATATATTTTTAAAATCTATAAAATGAATGATTGAGTGGGGACAACAACTCCAAAAATATGGTAAACAAACCTATAAAGAAAAAATTTGGATACAAAACTCTTTTGTTATTTTTCAATCTTATAGTTAAGTAACTAAAAAGCAAATGTGGTGTTTATGGCCAAAATATTATTTTCAATTGATCTTCTAATGCTTCTCATATTTAATCTAATATTTCCTTTTTCTCACAACAAGATTACAACAAATGGGTTCTTTAGTAGATTTTAAAATCAAGATCAATTTACATTTTTAATTAAACATTTTAAAATGATTTTGTGAAATAAATAAATGAATGATAGTTTAAATCCAATCCTACATTAAATTATATTATGTTGTAATAATATACAACCACAACCAACATTATTTTCCTAAAGTGGTTTAGTAAAAAATAATGTTCATCCCAACACATGTAATTTTATTTTACAAAAACATATTAATAAAGAGATATAATGTAGTTATAATGAGACTAATATTTACATTTGAGTCAATAATGATTCCTATGTATCTTTCACTTCACATATACTATCTCTAAACCCATCCCAAATGAAAACACTAAACTCTTGATTCCTCTTTACTATCTTCCCATGTCTTTATACATCTAGAGAAAATCAACTATCCCGACCAATAAGAGACTTTTCCATATTCTCTACATTAATTTACTAAGTACAAGATGACATCCTAGATCTCAATGTATGAAAATTACTATTCATTCTATTCTTTATGGTTAATCCGTATAAACCATGTAACAAAAATTTTCTCGCACCCTGTGCAATATATCCATCTACTCACAAAAAAACAAACTTCTATACCTGTACATCTTCAAGTGTGTTTTCTTCAGAGACCGTAGTAATTTCTAAAATACACAGATCATAGTCTCATGACCCTTTGATTTTATTTCTCAAAATGATAAATTGTGGAAAAATAGGTATTTTTTTAACAAATTACAATATGGGTAGCTTCATCAATTTTATATATTTTTGAAATAATAATAAAAAAAATACAAATTACTTTTACAAGTGGGGATCATATCTTTAAGAAAGAGAAATATCCCTTAAGCAGCTAATTTTCAATCTAATGAATTGGGATCATAGTATGTTTTATATCCAGAATTGGAAATGGTATATATTAAAATTCATTTTACTTATACTATCCAATAATTCACTCTTACCAAATACATACTCCATTAAAAAAATGACTCTTAATTTACTGAAGATCATTATTTTGAAGTTAAGTACTTAACCAAATTTATTGTATCTTTGCATAATGACTCATGCAATATTCGTATAACCCTTATGAAATGGTTTATTTATGTTTATATATGTTATAATTACTCTTATGAAATGGGATTTCCCATAATTAAATTCTCCCCTTTGAAGAAGTATATATCAAATCCTCATTATGTCTCTTACGAAATTATCATCTCATATGAACATAATATAGATACATAGATTGAATCATCAAAGAAAATTCAATCTTCGTAGAAAAATGATTATATTTTTTCATAAAAAATAATTTAAAATGAAAACATAGAAAAATTATCATATTTATTATAAACACTCATCCAAATTAAACAACTAAAAAATAATATTTTAATTAAAATTCCACCAAATCCATTTTAACAATTTGTTTTGAAAACATATGTAACTTAAAATAAAGAACAATTAATCAATTAAGAATAAAGAAATCTATCAAATTTAAATAAAAATTAATCATTTCAATTCAAAATGAAATATAATAAATAAATAACTAATAAATTCACAATTTGGAATAAAAACACCATGATTTATTAAAATAGATTTGGAAAATATGTATAGAAATAAATAAATTTTGGGGATATTTTCTCCCTGAATACCATTAGATATCACAATTTCCCCTAATGGGGAATCCAAGAGACTATTAGGTACACTATAGGGGTCCATTGAGCACTTGAAAACCTCATATTATATTATTTATAATTTTAATTAAAATTTATATATATTTAAAATGTTATAACTTATCCCCTCAACCGTTTCATCTAAAATATTTACATGTATGACCATCCCTCCCCTCTCATCTATTAAATGTGTATTTTTCCTCTATTTAAGCTTGTATTTCAGTATAATTCTTCTTATTGGATACCTAATAGTTTGGCCTCTAATTCTCCTTCAATTTACATTTTTCTCTCATTTTCTCACTATGATCCACTATAAAACCTTAAATTATGGGTTTTCAATTTCTTTATAGAATGCATGTAAAATTTGTTGAATCAAGTCATGATGATGGAAGACTGGGATCCTTAAAATACATGGTTGGTACATAAAGGTTTTTTCCTTTGTTTTAGATTTTTTTTCTTATGTTATATAATTCAGGGATTATGTGTCCCACTGATATAGACCATAATTAAAACATATAAATAATTATTTTCAATTAGAAATCATGAAGTACTATCTAAGACTGTAAATGTAATAATACATATATTAAAACATAATATCTATACATCCATAAAAATATTTTATAGTCAAACAAATTATCATAAAGTAGGGGGAACCCACATAGATTTTTTAACATTTAGTTTTAGTTTTAAAGGATATTTGGGGTCAAATGGAATTATATTCAAAATGTTTTTGAATATTTTGAGTCTTACATGGGAAATTAAAGTTATTCAGGTGACCAAATTTATCATATAATTGTTAGTTAGGGGGGGTGACTCACATAATTTATGTTACATTCTCATGAGATAACTTATATTACCTTGTACATGATGAGTTAAATCCCACCAAACATGGAATTTTATGGACATCAAGACACATGTCTCTTTACTAAGGAGATTGAGTATCGAAATCTTTCTAATGAATCTCTAGGAGCTGTGTATATATAATATTGAGACAATAGATATTATCCTTGGTTAATTACCAAGATAATGGGTGTCCTTGATGGACAAATATTGATAAACTACCATGGATAATTGGTTGAAACATTGTACTATTGTAGGGAATTATAGTGACCTGAGAATGTAAAAATGATTGATCCTCTATCGAAAGTTATTAAACCAGATATCAACTAAATTAATTGTTTTTATATAACTTATTGGGTGGTGTGAATTTATAATAGTAATAGATGTCCATAACATGATGTGAGTTATTGAACATTGAAATATTATATGGGATAACTTTACCTAAGGGAGAATAACCTGATGGGTTATTATATATTTTGAGTATGGCATTAAAAATTTTGTTATTATATTATTAAAATATAAATATCATATTTATTATAAATTAATGGATTTGGATTAGTTTAATCTATATTAATTGTAACCATCTCAATTGAGTATGTTATGAAGAATCATTATATGTGGAAGTGGGTTTGTAACAATGATTTGAGTATTATGTATGGAGAGTAATTGACTGTTTGAAATTGTCTGACTGGGTCCTTTTAATATGGTGATCATATACTAGGTAAATGGTAGCGTTCCTAATTTTTTATAGTAGTTATCATATATTATTTGTACATTGGAAAATTGATTCTACAAATTATGATGAGTATAAGAGGGTGTTAAGTAGTCCTACATAACCTCTTGTACATGAAATGTTTTGGTAAGTGGGACATTGGCATAATTATCCTATAATAGATGATGAGTGCCGGCGGAAGGGGGACAGATGCATGTATCCTCATATATGTTGTACGAATATTTATCTTAGATGGATTCCCACATACCCTCATTTATATGATTATTATATGTAGTTGGGACAAATGAACACTTATCCATTACTATGTGATGAGTATAGGTATGTGGGAGGGAGAAAAACTTATCCTCTTATATTTGATCAGTTCCAATTGGTTTGACATGTTTCTGCCATGTCTCTTATGGTGAAGTTCATATATAAGTTGAATGTGTGGTTTCATATCCTCCTTATTTAGAGAAGTATATGTGGGTCATTATGTAGGCTATCTGAATTTATGTATTTTTTATATTCAAACCTTGGGAGACTCAATCTCATATATGATCACTATCCAAGGATGAAAGAGTTTCTCTACATAGTGGCTAGTTCGGCACTCAATACTGAAGGGGTATTATATTATGGGATCTCACTATTTTTCATGTTATATTATGCATCAACAGGAATATTTAACTAATTATATTATGGAAACTATTGGACTCATCTTATTAATTTGTGTACTCAAACCCAGTACACATACTATAGTAGATATATAGACCTGGTGTTGGTATTCATTTCATGTAAATGTCCCTAGAACATTGGTAAAAGTAGTCATTATCTCATTTGGAATTAGGATGAAATATTTTTCCTATAGTTAAGATAAATTATTATAGTATATCACTTGGTTTTATTCTAATTATTATGTATAATATATAATAAACCTATTATATAACCTTATATATTCTATATGACTTTATTATTATGCATTAAATTAATATATTATTTTAGCATGTGATTTATTTATCATGGTTGTCCCATTACTAAAAATTTAAAATTATATTATATTATTTTCGGTAATGGTTTTATCTCATATTAAATTTTATTTATAGTTATCTCATATAGTTTATAAACTGTCATTGATACTGATAGACCATTTCCATTTGATTTATCCCCTAAAATATAGGGAGGTGATCTTGAAGGGACATCATGATCTGGCTCAGGTCAATGGTCAGTGAAGATTTATGGTATATTACAAAGTGGTATTAGATAATTGAGTTAATTTTTTTATAATTTTGGATATAGTAGAAAGAGATAGAACTATTTTTCATATTTTTTTTTCAGGAAGTTGGTGTTAGTTATTGTTAGTGAGGTGGGGATAAACCTACTCAACCTATAGAAAAGTATCATTTATAGTATTTAAATTATAGAATTCTAATAATTTTGGATGGCATTATGGTATCAAAAAAATTTATTGATTACGGTGGAAACGAGTTTGTACAAAAAATTTATAGGACATCTCATGGAACGGGTTGAGGTTCTCGTCGACCATGATGCCGGTATAATTGGACATGACAATAAGTTACTTTTTTTAATAATATTTTAAATTATTATAATATATAAAAGTTTTTGATTATGTATACATGCTTTGGATCTATCAATAATATTTTTTTGAATCATCATTATAAAAGTATAGGTTAATGTTAGTGCAATGAGATATAATTAAAATCATATGGTGGGTAATGAACCCTTTAATATTCAGTAATTTAACCCTTTTTACATGTAGAATATAGAGATCATAAACTATGATATGTTAGTTGAACCTCTTCTATGAATTTTGAGGTCTGGCTTCAGTACTTGAACATCATCAGTTAAGTCATGTTTAGTGAGTATAGAATGAGTTGATATCAAAAAGTTCATCTATATGGTTATAATTTTTTATTTCTCTAGTGAATTTAGTAAACTTGTTATTTTATTGAGGAATATTTTGAATATTGAGAAATGGTTGTACTGGGGTTAGGGGATATTGGTACTCTCCAAGTGAGTGAAATGACTTATATTGGAAGAAAATCATTGATTGATCATTGGGTCCTCTATGAGAGACTATATGTTTCAGATTCACACATTCAATAGATACTAAGGTTCATCTTTCAAAGCATGGTGGTCTGTCATGTTTTTGTACTGTCAATTATTGGGAGTTAATATCAGGGATTGGGTGTTTATATATTTCACTAGGTTTGGAATATAATTATTAATGGATTCAGTCTATTGACATTGATATTTATATGATATTTGTGAATATAGAGGAAACATGTATGATTTCAAATCAACTACCACTTTGTACACTTGTTTATTTAGGTATCCAATGGAACATTAATTACTCAGTAGGAATTTATTGGGTACCTTGTGTCCCCCAACATTGTTTTTTTTAAAAAAATTAATTACAATTTATCAATATTAAATTATCCCCTCCACTTATTTTTTTTCTAAACATAACCCACAAGTCCCTACCTATTATTTCATCACATTCAAGTTGATTTCTCTTCTAATTGGGCTCACATTTGAGTTTTTTTTATCCTATTAGATATCATATTATGATTGTATCTTGGTTATATATTTTCTTTAGTTTTATATTTCTACATTACTATTTTGTTATAAAATTACTTAAATCAAGATTGTATTTCTTCATTTTAGATTTTTATTAAAATAAGTGAATTCAAGAAATTTGAATGAATGAGGGGTCTCTTATGACTATGAAGATGGTGTTCCATTGTGCTTTGAATTATTTTATATGAATTTTATTTAATTTTAAAACTACATGATTGTATATATTTATTTTATGGATTATAATTGGGACATCCACTAACCAAGGGTTTGTGAGAGGGAATTAAGAACTCAATGAAACCATAATGGACATATTACATGTCGTACCACCAAATTTAATGGAATCCATATATTATGTTAACATAAGAAAAAAAATTATAATATGCAGGGTTTAGTTATCTTTATTATGGATTTAGATACCATGTGAGATCTATTGGAATGATTTTCAATATTTCCTTAAGGGTGGTGTGTCTTCAATTAAAATGAGAGTTCCTAGGGTTACCAACCTTGAATAAGGAGGGTTTTTTAGTGGAGGTGTCTCTAATAGTTTATCTTATTTGGACATCGGAAATCTTTTATGTCATCACCCACCCTGATTAAAATTTCACCAAGGGTGAAATGGGGTGTTAATATCTTGAAATATGATTTTCCTAGCAGAATTGATTATGTATATGTTTACAAAAGGTTGATAATATATTTTTCTTTATAAGTCGGTAGCTTGAGATATAATCATTGACTATGTTCCATGACTGATGGGATCTCAATGGATTAATATTAACAACCTACCATTGGCAGAATACTGGAATATTAGCCTTGGTTGAGATTTTATTATGGTCAAAAAACATAAATATCATAGATCCTATAAGAAATATGTTTTGATCACATGTTTTAGAATGGAGTTTCTTATTTCATTAATCTATTATATTTCTTGATGATATATGTATAGATTATTTTCTTCTCTTTATTGAGTTGTTTTGGCTTGAGAGGTTCTATGGGATAACCTTCCCCAGGGGTGGACAACATGACGGGTGATCGGCTAGATTAATAGTATTCTAAGGGTTTTTGTACAATGTGATTAAAATTGTCATTTCCTCGTCATCAACCATGGAATGCTATATACTATTTTACAAAATTTTATTGGTGGAAAAATCGAGTAAATATTTAGTAGATCATGATATAAGGGTGATGTTGGTTAGTTCTTATAATAGGAGTGTTATGTAGGATGACTAAGATAATGTTGGATGCAAGCATGTTGATTCCTTTGATTGTGGTGAGCATTGAATGGATGGTTATAACTCATACATATATTTTAATAAAAATGGTAATATATTATTTAGAAGATGGATGAGTTATTCTTCAAAAAATAATGAGTGTAAGAGGGTGTGATTCATGCCTACTTATCCTCTAGAACATGATTAGTGAAGGAAGGTATTATATAGTCCATCATAAAATCTAAAATGTAATCAGTATAGTTATGTTGGATATATTCCTATATAACCTATTGTATGTGTTGAGTATATATATGTGTGACGAAGGCCTATATAGCCTATCATATGTGATTTAAAAATGTATATGAGATGTAATCCTATATATACTGTAGTATATGATGATTATATATAAATGATTTAAAAGACTATAGATTTATATATGCATGATAAATAATGACTTGTTCAATGTCACATGGTACCATATTTGATGGTGATAGGAATAATAAGGGTAGAGTAGGATCTACCAAGAATCATTTTTAGGAAAATTATATGTAGGATTGGATAAAATTTATCCTTCCTTATTTGTTTGGATGATTTGTTCTAGGGGACACTTTTCCTTTTATAATAGTACTATGAATGGAATGTAGGGTTATTAACCAAGTTGGATAGTTTATTACTCAATGACATTATAGTTTTTATATTAATTATTGTTACATCCAACCATATTATATCATGGATGAACCCATGTATATATAAAATTTATTTAATATGGGATATTGTTAGGGGTGGCCTACTATGATTTTTACACACATCTAGTTTGTGTTAATTAGTATATTTGAAGACCCAATGTTAGAATACTAGTTATATTTATATCCCTAATGTAGATACATAATAAGGAGTTACCATATAGGGGATAATGAGATGGCACTGAGAGGATCTTAGAGTCATACAGTTATATATTACCCTTGATTTTTTTCCATTTGATCATGTATTTTATATAATTGATCCATTTGGTGAACTTATATTTATTTGGTGACTTTTATAACATTACATGTTAAATATATTTACTTATAACATTTTATATATTTTTCATGGTTGGACTATTACATTTTATATATTTTTCATTGTTGAATAATCTGTCTAATAAATAGTCCTTTCATTCATCCTCATAAATTCAACATCTCTCTACGATCATGGGGTATTTAGATAGAAATGTAATACAATTTTGTTATTTTCCTTGTATTATTTTTAAATATTTTATGGTTTATTTTTTAGACCAGTCAATAAGAAAAAATGCGATTTAGAGGTCCAGTATGTCCATAATAAATGATTGAAATATACTAAAATATTTAATGGCACATGATGGTGGTTATTCTAAAAAAATTTAATAACTTCTAAATGGGTTCTAGGCTTAAAAATATGATGGAATCATTGATTTTATAATTTCAGTTTTACCCTAGGAGAAATGTAACAATAGTGTTCATGGGATTTTTGTGGAAAAGTAATCATGGGCACCGAAATGAATAAAATAATTAAATAAAATTATAATATTTCATTTCACTGACACAGTTATTTTTCAATATTTAACTATATTTTTTTTAAATCCAAGGTTATCAACATAACCCTATAGACATCGGAGGATCATTTTCGAGAGCTCTAGAAATATTTTCTCAAGAGAATGGTGACATTATTTTGGATCGATGATTGACACGGAACTGATTCGATGGACCTTGAAAACGAATACGACAAGAAAATTTTTCTTCATCATTGATTGAACCGAATTGAGGTACGACATGCATGTCAATTTTTTTAATCTCTTATTCTTATGTTCTATAATGAACTAAAATCAATCACTGAACAGATTGATTTGAAGATCAATCTTCTTACCAGATGGTTTTATCATGGGGTGATTTTGGAGATTTTTTATCAAATTGAAATTGATTGAGATCGACATGAACATTGATCTCGGTTCATTTATTTAATTTATTTTTCTGCTTTCCTCCCCTAATACATTGTTGGTCATGAGTGTTCTTCATTTGGCCCATGACTTGGCTATTCCTTCTCAATCAATCATTGAACCCTGTTTCTTTGTATAATGATCTAATATCTTAGATCTAGGATCATCTTGAAATGAAACAGGTGTGACAGTGATGATATAGAGAATCAGATAATTGATGATTTTATATTTCATGATCTTTGGAAATCTTTGGCACACAATGAAGAACCACGATTTGAACTATTTTTCGAGGTGATTTTAATATGAAACTCATTGAATCAATGATAGAATGGAAAAATGACCTAGGGTTGTTGGTTTCAAGGTGATTTGACCACTGTATTGAGGCTCGGTGCATCAGTCAGCGCAGGTGGAGTAGAATCTTGGATTCAATAAAATCTCATAGAACAAAGCATGTAATCTGGGATAACATGGTATGTGGGCCCCCTACAGTAGTGATTGGGGTTTTGGGATGAAGAAAATGGTCACATTGAATGTGACCCATGTTACACAGCATGCGATCCTACCCAATTGACTCAGCTTGTACTTTGGATGTACATGTAATCATATTGGAGTACATGGGAATGGAAACATCGTGCACTCCCACATGGACATGGCTTTGAATACACTAACAAGTACACAAACACAGCTTCAGTATAGAGTGAACATCAAGAGACACGGGCGAGATATTGTCTATATCTACACATCGTGTACTCTATATGTCGTGTATAAAAAAACTAGATGTCATGTGAGTTTATTCCACATGGGAATTACATGGGATTCCTAGACACATTGTATACCCCTTGGGAAACAATGTGTAGTCCCTAAAAGAGTTTTTAGGCTCTTTTTACTATTAATTTAGACCAGTCTAGGTTAATGCATTCCATTGGTCATTTTTCAAAAGTGTACAGTAGGGTATTATATCCACATCATTATATGTTTCTCCCCTCAAGAGTATTGGTATTAGATATAGCTTTGATGTCACATTAAAATATTGGATTGTGATCCTCTATCATCCATATTTGGTGTTTTTGGAATCAGTATGACCTCCCTAATCAAGGAATCAATCATCCAACTATGAGGTCGTATGGGTAGGGTTTTTGGAATCACTGATATATGATCCCCTATGTAGCTATTGATGTAGATTGTTTTTATGGTGTCCCAAAATTGTTTTGTACATGAAACCCTATATGTGTATCAATTTCATCAAAGACCAGTGCAATATCTTTTGGTGGGGAATAATGAGTTACACCTCTTTGTAAAAAATATCTAATGATATCATGTCTTATGAAGGACGTTCTCCTGGAATGGTATTTTATTTCAGAAGAATCATGAGTCTGATTGTTTTTTATGACCACCTGATAGCATGGTGTCACTCCTGAGTATATCTGGGTTCTTTATTTTATACATTTGTTGTGATATCTTGAATTGAACTGCTATACTTAGTGACCATGTATTGAGTTTTTGAGGTGTCCTTCTCTGTATTGTTATACTCACACCAGCATGGAATTTTACCCCACATGTTGTGTCTTGTGAAGATGAAGAATCTTTTGACGGTGCCTTAAGAGGATAGGGAGGGGCTGGAGTGTATCTGGATCCTGAAAGACCAATGTGTTTACCAAGAGCATGATTTTTAATTAGTCCTCTCCCTTGGATCAGTTTGGACTCTTTACATTTTTGGGTAGGGATTTTTATTTTCACCATTTTTTTTTCAAATCATTAGTGTCATACTCTATTGTGGGATATTATATGTATGTATGAAGTTTTTCACATGTTTAATATTTCTACATTTTGTGGGATTTGATTTGTGTGTGTGTGTGTAAGTACTTTCGGCCAATGCCTCCCATTTGTGGGATATGCCTACTTCATGCTAGTCACCAGCCCCTGACCTATTGGAGGTGGGCTTGGGGGAGTCACATCGTGGGACCCTCTAGTATGGTTTCATGACATAGTGATATCATACCTTGGTTATACATTAGTATCATGGGTCTAGGATATTTGTTTGGAGGAAATTCAGAATAATTTGGAGTATAGATTTCATGACACGGACTCTAGTGTTGGTGTGGAGACTGATGTATCCACACACACGAACTCTTATCACGTACATTTCAACTCATTACATGAGAGTACTAGATAAATGAAAAATATTTTTACATCTATCATATAGGAAAGTTTGTGTTTTTCATGTCCTTCTTATGATGGATCCTCAGATATACTCTTTTGATCGGGGTAAATCTTGTTTTATTTTTGGATTCTGCTATATAGAAAACAAGTCATGATTCCACTACATGATCATGAGGATCATTATGATAGTGATGAGGAAACGGTACAGGGGTTTGTACCAGCAGAAACACCTCTGGGTGTTTTACCATCTATACCACCACCTACTCAGCAGCTGATATCACCCGTGCTACAAGTTGAGGGTTAATATAGGCTTAGTCTGTTCCATGATTTTTAGAGACAGAGAACCCTTAGGTTCTGAGGAGATAACTATCCATAGGTGGCTAAAGTCTAACCTGAGGCACTTAGATTTGTTTTCTATCTATTCAGTATATCAAATGATCATCTGGTGGGATTGTAGCGAACCTTATTCATGGATTAGTAAGAAAATGGTTTTTTTTGTTACTCAATTGTTTCATGAGGTGACACATTCATGGTTAGAGTTTGAAGGCCTTTTCATAGGGTAGTTATCACCTTATAAGATGTGGGCTATTAGTATCCCGAAGCTTCTACATATATGAAAGGATAGAATGTCAGTATCTATGTATTCATCAAGGTTTACCCACCTCTATAGTTACTCCATGAATATGGTTTTAGATCAGTTATATAGGGCTATGACCTTTGAAAATAGTCTTCATAAAGACATTCTATCCAAGTTAATCTATTTGTGTGCTACTACCTATATTTGGGTGATAGAGTAAGCTTTGGTAGTTGAAATATTCTAGGTTAAGAAGATTTCGTTGGTGGATATCATCATTGGGAAAGGAGTAGAGGCCTCAAAAGTAGGAAGTCGACATCAGTCTCAGAGACTTGGTCATAGGAGACATTATAGAAGGAGGACCCAAGATAGGGGATCTATAATTTATGGCTCACAAGGTAGGTCTAGTAGGCCCATAAAAATATGATGCTACTCATGTGTTGGTAGGGAACATCTCAACTGAGATTGTCAAACCCGTCATACGGCTAACAGAGAGACCATGGATGGGACACCAAGGTAGAGATAGCAGCAGGAGCTAGAAGGTCTGTAGGAAGGTGTATGTGGCAGAGGGATAGGGGTATCTAGATGTGGTCAATGTTTAGACTTTTTACCACCACCACACCTAGGTGCACCATGCTACGCGTAGGGAGATGGTGGGCATGGATGAGGCTAGCTGTAGGATATGGAGGACCTTGAGCTTGAGTATCCAAGGATGATATGTGGTGTGATCTATGTCTTTTCTCATTTATCTATAGTATTTATAGAGACAGGTTCAGGTCATTCCTGCCATTGTATTTCATTGGTTTGAAACATAGAGATTCTGGTTGAGATTTTCACTCGACCCTCGCGGTTGGATAGTCCAATGAGTGGAAACTCAGTGATTTCTCCATTGTGCCAACAATTAAACTTGATTCTTGGAGTTAAGGGTTTTATATGGGATCTCTTTTTTGTTGCAATGAGGCCTTATGATTTCCTCTATGATGTGGACTAGTTCACTATTTTTCATGCCTAGATTTACTATTTCAGTCGAAGGATGTGGTGTGTCTACAATGATGAAACTAGGTTTTCCTTTGCTGTTGAAAAGGAAACCTTTGATGCATGGGATAGAATTTTACATAGGAGGGTGAAGTCGATTACTCATCAATTGGATAGCATAACCCTTGGTTTAGTATTTGTTGTGAGTTCCCAGATTCATGCAGTGGTGCTAGAGTACGTGGACATCTTTCTTGATGATGTTACATGTACACATCCCTATAGAGAGGTATATTTATGCATCATGTTACATCTCAAGACTACATTGATATCTCCACGAGAATATTGGATGTCTCTCATAAGGCATGGATAGAGGAGAATGAAATTATAGGGCTTACAGAGGAAGGACTTTATGAGACCTAATAAAGAACACCATATAATTGTTTATGGGTCTCATGAATTAGATCATTCAACCATTCTTAAACTAATTCATGGAATTCCTCATTGATAAAATCCTAGTGAATTAATCATTTTAGGAGGAGCATGATATAAAATTGAGTGTGGTCATGGACATACTCAAGGAAAACCAAAATTATAGGATGCTCTCAAATTTTCATTTTTGTTTTTGGGTAGTCCACTTCCTGGGACATGAAATCTCATTAGATGGAGTGATAGTGGACCCAACCATGGTCTAGGTTGTGTTATCAGGGGATCCACTTAAGAGTGCGAGAGAGGTAATAATATTCCTTTGGTTCAAAAGCTTATTCCATAGATTCATAGCAAACTTCTCCAAAATATCAACACCCATGACAGTATTGATGTGAAAGGGGAACCCTTTTGTTTGGACAAAATGGTGTGAGCATGTTTTTAAGTAGTTGAGACAATGGTGGTGGCAAATGATCCATAGAGATTATGAATTTGATGTTTTCTACACAGCTGGAAAGGATAACATGGTATAAGATAATATTAGTAGGATATCATGTTCATAGTTGTTGAATGTTTCATTGGAGTAGTTAATCTTTTTGTAGTTATCCTTTATGGATGGAGATAGAGCATCCTACCTTCAGTTAATGGATTTCACCCCTCCTCTTTTATAGGGATTCAAGGAGGCATAAATTGGAGTTATCGACTATGAGAACCATTAAGCTCTGATATATATAGGGCATGATTCTGATGGACTTTATAAAGGTGGGGTTGAATAATGTATTTATAGAGTTTTTCTCTCAATGCATTACTTATAAGCATGTGAAGGTTATGCACCATGTTCGAACAGGTTTTTCTCAACCACTAGAATTTCTAGGGTTGATGTGAAATAGAATATCTATCTACTTCTTGAATGTCTTACCACTATCATCTATGGAAAATGATTCCATCCAAGTGATCAAAGTTTGACTCTCCATGTTGTCCAAATTCTTAGCAATCAAATCATTGAGTTCAGTAGAGAGCATAAGGTGCCACTACATTTAATGGATAGTTTGACTCCCTGGAGTTCAATCAAAGGTTTTTTCTGATCGTGAATCTTTCTTCACACCCAAGTTGTGGAAGTGATTATATAAGGCATTTGGGACCAAATTACATGTGATCATAGTGTTTCTCCTACAAAATGACAGTCTGACTATGCCGACCATTCAGGTTATAGGGGACATGTTATGAGCTTGCATGTTAGAGCTTATACATAGTTAGGAGGATCCCCTATAACTGTTGGAGTTTAAGTACAACAACAACTACCATTATATCATCGGTATGGAACTAATTGAGGCTATGAAAAGGTGACCATATAGGTCACCACATTAATAGAATAACCCAAGAGAGTTTTCACTCGTGGGATCAAAGTTGGTGCGAGGTACAACTGAGAATGTATAGATCATCTAGAAGTGGATCATTAATATATATATCCAATAGAAATCTTATTTTGAAAGTTTATTAAGTCCTCTAGAATTTGAGGGGGGAGACCATGTGTACCTATGTACATCACCTCAATGTGGATTATGAATATTTTTCCAAGGTCAAATGATATCTCTTAGGTTTATTGGAACCCTCTAGATACTATGTATATTTAGTGAGGTGGTGTACCACTTAGATTTAACTTCACAATTAAACCGGGTACATGGAATCTTCCATATGTTACAGTAGAGGAGGTATGTGCATGACCCATCACGCGTTATTGACTCGAGCGAGATAGACATCGAGGTTGGAGTGATCTTTGATGAGTACATGGTAGATATAAAGGACCAGAATGAGATAATCCTTCATGGGTGATCAATCCATATGGTGGATGAGTAATTAATGAACGATAATTTTTAAGAGTGAACATGGGAGTGGGAGGCCTAGATTCATGCTTATTACCCACATATTTTTTAGTAGCTTTTATTTGGGATTTTCAGGGATGTAAATACCTAAGGTGGAAAACGTTTGACTGGTAGGATTTTCTGTGTATTATTATTAAATATTATATGGATTATTTTCCAGACCATGTGCGGAGATAGTGTATCCGGAATGAATGATTGAAATATAATAAAATGATAAATCACATGCGCACACAGTTATTCTAAATAGGAATAATAACCTCGAAATAGTTACTTGGATCAAAAATATTTGGTCATTATTGAGTTATAAATGGTATTTTTACCCTATATGTGATATAACATTAGTTGATGCATGTAATTTTTTTGGAAAAGTTCCTTCGGGAGCAGAAATTAATAAAATAAATAATTTTTTTTCACTGATGCAGCAATTTTTCAATCATTAAAGATATTTTTATGGTAAAAATATAGGGTTAGTGTTATAACCATGGATATTTCATAGGACTATTGAATAGAGATATGGACAATTATCTCTAGAAAATTTCTTCACGATCATGGATTGATGATCAACTCACAACTAACTCGACGGATCTTTTAAATGAATGTGATATAAAAATAATTCCTCTCCAGGGATAAAACAAAATAGAGGTATGGAGTGTGTTTCAAATTTATTAATTCCCTGTTCTTAAGTTTAATGGATTGATTTTTCAATCCATCTCCTAGTAGGATAGGTTTTTTTTATTTTAATTTGAAAATTTTAATTTTAATATCATTATTTTTTATCTTCTAAAAATAAATCCATATCAACACAAACATCGATCAAGGTTCATTCCTCTCTCTTTTTATTCTTGTATCCCCTGATTCATCATTCATCATGTGTGTTATTCATTTGTCACATGACTTGAAAATTCCTGATCAATTGATCATTACAACCCATTTCTTGGGATAATGATATGATATAACAGATCTGGGATCATCATGGGACAATGAAGGTTCTACGATAGAGGAATGAAATGGATGATTACCAATTTATCATTCCTATACATTATTTGGTGTAAAACTATGTATGATGATTTGTTCTATTTTTTATAATGATATGATGGTGAAACATGTTTATTTGGTGATGACATGGAAAAACGGATCATGGATCTCTAGTTTCATGGAATGATGACCATCAAATAGAGGATAAGAGCATCATCTAAGTAGTAAAGAGCAAAATTTGGGATTATGAAAAATACCAAAGAACAAAAACTGTAATCCAGGATTACATAGCATGTGGGGCCCCTCCCACAACATATAGGGTTTTGGGATAAAGATATTTATCACACATCATTTGACACATGTCACACAACCTATTACCCTCCCCATTTGACTCAGCATGTACTTTGGAAGTAGTTGGACATTGATCAAATTATAGGAGAATCAACATGTCTTCTACTCCCACAAAGAAAAGTCTTGGCATACAAGGACTAATACACAAACATCAATTTGGTACACAGACACAGCCAGGTCACACGGGCAGGATACCTTGTTTCTATACATTCCATGCACTCAATATACACACCATGAACATGGATGCTACATATCATGTGAGTTAATTCAATAGGAAAAGTACATGGGATAACTTGACTTGTTGTGTACCCCTTGGGACACTCCATCTAGTTTCATTAAGAGTTCATGAGTTTCTTCATTTTCATTGTTTTGACCAGTATTGGTTGATCATGTTCCCTTGGTTATTTTATTTGAGGTTTCAGTTTGGAATTATATCCACACTACATAATTGTGATCCCCTCTAGGGGCTATGTCCCGTATAGATTTGTTGGGTCTTTCCGCAAGATTATAGGCTGATCCTCTATCATCCCAAGTTGGAGTTTTTGGAATTGATATGACCTTTCTTAGAAGGGAATTGATCCTACATATTATAGTCCATATCATTACGGTTTGTTGTATCATTGAAATATGATCCCCTGGGTAGTGGGTTGATCATGATTTCGTTTGTGGTGTTCCCTAGTGGTTTTGGGAAAGAATCATATTTTTGTAACAAAGACTTCTTATATGAGTGTGTTCTATCTAGGTAGGGACCAATGTGCTGTGCCTATTTATTGAGGGTATCTAATGATAACATATCTTGTGGAGAGAGTTCTAAAAGAACAATCATTGATTTTAGTAGAATCATCTGGATGATAGTTGGTTATGACCATATGATGGTTCGACTTCAATCCTAATTATATCTGGGAAGTTTCTATTATAAATTAATTGTTATAAATTTTATTATGCTAAATATACATGGGGAATCATGTTTTTATTTCTAGGTGTCCTACTGGGTACTTTTATTCACAACCCTACACAGGATTTTCCCACACATGTCGTGTCTTGTAAAGATGATGGATCTTTTGTTGGTGTCCTTCGAGGAAAGGGAGTGGGTAGATCATATCTAGAGCCTGACTGACTAAGGAGTTTATTAGGCCTATACTTTTGACTAATCGTCACCCTTGGAAAAGGTTGGACACTTTACAGATTTGGTTGTGCTTATTTTTAGACCCTTTTTTGTTTTTAGAACTTTACTATCATACCCTGTTGTGGGATCTTAGATTTATGAATACATTATTTCCGCAATTTTATATTTAACATTATATGGGGTTAGATATTTGTGTGTTCGTACATATACATTAGGTCTATCCCTCCCATTTATGGGATATTCCAACTTCGTGCTAGTCACAAGCCCCAGGATTATTTGTGGCAGTCATGGGGTATTGGTGACATTGGCCCCTTTGGGATGTGTGGTGACATGGGCCAAGAAAGATTCCTAGAAATCCGTCAATAGGAAACCACCAACTAACATCGTATGAATACAGATATCCTAGCAGTGATTTAATGGTCATCACAATATACATTCCTTCAACTTGAACCTATTCTTTAGATGATTCACTTTGTGGTACAAAGTAATATAGAGAGACACTATCTAGAAATCATGTCCCTCGGGTCTACGCTCATTAAAAAACATCAGTGGATTGTACAACTAAAATTATCAAGTAAAATCAAACATACTTCTTATTTCCTACCCAGAGTATCCTTATATAAATTATTTGAAGGTATCAAATTTCCCAATGATCTTCTCTTCCACCAATTATCCTGAATCAATTGGGATTACTGTCCATTAGAAGGAGGAATATTTTCATCAATGACCTCCAACCAAAAAATCAGTAAACATCATCATGATGTAATATCTCAACAATGTGAAAGGCACATTCATGCAAAAAATAAAATTTCAATGATCATATTAATTAGGTCATTTAAGCCATAGTAGATGACTCCACATGGACTATAAAAATTCTCAAAACAGTAACACTCTCACTACTGTCTATTACCCCTATCTGGGGGCGTGGATAACATAGGGAAACCCAATATTTCATATTTCAAAACATTTATTAGACATCATGATAATAATTTCCTTTATCACCCACTTATTCAATAAATAGATTCAATTACTCATTACACACTACATAGATTGTTATAATTTAATTATTTCAATTTAACAAACTAAACATCATTATTATCCATCATTCACTAAATCATTAAAGAAAAATAAAAAACATTTTGTCCCTCATATCCAATAATCATTTCCATATGTTCCAATGTTGATGAATGTCTCATCGATCTCTAAATGCCTAAAATGATGCATTCATAGATAATCCTCAAGTCATACCATCCCATGGGTAAAATATCATCAAAAAATAACTTCACACTACATGTGTATCACCCAAGGTGAAATAACATCCAATTATAACCATAGAACATCATGAAAAAAACCCCACACCCTGGAAATTGGGGATTTCCCTCATACATTTCTAAGATGCTCCTAACACGAGCTCATTTTCAAGGCTCAACACATCCTAGCCTATTATCTACCTTTTCCAAATAGTTATGTTGTATAAAATAAAACCCTTTGACACCATTTTGTAACATATTGTAAAGGGATCCACAAAACTAGATCCTCTAGATAGTTCAACATATGAAATTAGGTATGTATCCCCTTATGCGATAGGCTAATGACTAATAGAGAGGGTCTAATATAAAAATTCATGAGACTATACCTTCTTTACCAAAGTAAGCCAATAATGTAATCATAATAAAAATATTTTTAAATAACTTAAAATCCAATATAAAACATACCACATTCTCAAACTAGGGGAATACAAACAAACTACTATTATAAACATGACATGTCATGATGGTCAATGTTTCCATGGTGAAATCCAAAATAATACATCATTGAAAACCATCCAAAATAAGTACCAAAAGAATGTTTGATCACCTAATCCATTCTCCATATCATGTTAATTATCAATCATAGGGCCCCTTCCCTTATCCTGACTTGTAACCATGTAATCTTCTCAGGTACACATGGTGGCCCAAGAAGGGCTTGACTGCAACTAATTAGACCATCCACCAATTCTATATAAAACAATATTCAATAAAATATTAATATATCTATAAATTATAAGAATAATTAATAGAGTTATGAACGTAAAAAAGTTCCCCATTAAACAATTTTTTATCATTCATATGTCCCTTTATTTCCTTCAATAAAAATGACTTCTAAACCAACATGAGCTCCTTCCAGAAGTTTAAATCATTTAAAAAGGGATTAAAACATTATATTTCACATGGGAATTCATTTATAATATAAATTTAATAATATATCTTGGAAAATCAGTCAATGTATCAATATTATTTCCATTCCTTAAGGGCTTGGAGCATCAGTCTAAAATCCTAAACCATTCAGTAAATCAGTATGACTAAGATATTCAGTCTAGCCTATCATAAGGGACAAGATCCTCATTCCATTCTCCTAAACATGCCATTAATCATTTTTCCAAATCATCATCATCAGTAAACATTTAATACCACACTAAAAATAAGGCTATATCTTTTCATTTATTATATTTCCGTGGTACATTACATTTAATTCATTACTTAATTAACATAACTAGACCATTTCACACATGATGAAAAATTATAACCATTGGTATACCTTTTAATCCATATAACCACATGTAAATTCCCTTATAACTATTTATCACATTTACACATTAACAAAACATAACTCATTTAACTTTTCATGTTAAAATAAACATCTCATTATTCTGTAATAACAAGCTCAACACAATTTTATAATGGTTAAATATCAAAAATAGTTTAAAATATCATCTAACAAATAATTTCACCATTTAAAAGGGAGTGTCATAGACCAACGATGACCATAGTCCAAATCTAAATATCCTCAATATATCCAATAGTGATGATGAGGGGTAACCAACTTCAATCAGCGTCCCTGTCAGTGCCAAAATATTGGATGAAAAAAACGAAGAAAAAAGAGGCCCCACGCCCTTCCTCGCGAAGCCCCGACGCGAAGCCCCCTGCCGTTGTGGCCACCGCGAAGCACCAAAGTCGGTAACGGTATGCGAATTCCCTGACATTCGTGACCATCCACGAAGTACCATAGGTTGTCAAGCTCCACGAACACCCTGATTTTTGCGAACCCACTGCGATGTAGAGGAGGTGGTACCTCTCTTCAAATCCGGTTGACGTTCGAGACCCGCCACGAAGCCACCGAGGCCCCCTTCGTGCCATGTGAGCTCTACTTCGTGGCACCCCCTACCTATAAATATCGAGATCCCACTGATCTCTTAGGATGGAAAATCTGACCATTCAGATTCTCATGTCTCAAATCGAAAATCCCTCTTAGCTCTGGGAATCATGAGCTCAGCAAGGTATTTTTGCTTCGCAAGAGGCCTTTGCCTTCTCTCGTTTTGAGCCCCTCTTCCAAGAGTGATTCCCCTCACGAAGCATAAGGGCCTACGTGATGGAAGGGGATTCCCAAGGGAACCCGGGTAGTCACATAGCATTTATGTTTCATGAAACATCCATCCTATACAAGTGATCCACATGACAAGGCAGGGTCATTGTACATCACAAAGCACACTGCTTCATAACACCTTGCTTTGTGAGGCACCTCTGCTTCACGAGGCAGTGCTCCGTGAACACCATTCCACTTCACGAAGCACCTCCCACCCGCACCTCTACCCCATGATAAGGCCAATGCACTCCACTTCACAAAGCTCACACTTTTGCAAGTGCTTTCCACTATGCAAAGCAACCAAGCTCCGCAAGGTCCCTGCCTGTGGACCCCTCTTCTTGGAAATTCCTTTTCCCGTGCGACCCTCCATGTTTGCATGATGTGATTTAAAAGTCCAATGGATGACACCACCCATAGTGTTGCTTCTCCTAATGCTTCTTCACATAGTCATGCTAACGGTTGTTACTTCTTCGCATAGTCATGCTAACGTGGACCACTAGATGGTTCACTCTATGACCCCCTTCACAACGTCCTTGCCGATGCCTTCCCTCCCACAAGGGTTAGAGGGTGCCAGTTATGTAATTCCTAGGGGTATAGAGTAAACCCACCTCGTCCGAGCTATAGGACGTTAAACTTCCAAGACCTCATCCTCAATACATGATGTTAAACTGTGACCTGACCCTGTTCCTTGCATGTAAGGTCCCCCCAGCTCAGACAATCTTTACGCCCCTCTTCTCCATGGGAATGGAATACCCCTCACATGGGATGATATCCCCCTTATCAGAGTGACGTTTATCCATGGTGGAAGGTCTGCCTCAGAGAGTAATCCCCAAGCCTCTCTAACGGAATGTAGCACCCATGCACCTCCGTACTTCCCCACTGCCAAGGCCAGTGGAGGGAACGATAGGGAACGTGGAACCTCCCATATTCGGTCCCAGATCCCCCTCCCTCCACGCTTTTCGGCACTTTGGGCTTCCATCCTAGAGTAAGTCCCAGCACCATGGGCTGCCTAATGCATAATCCCCTCTTTGCTTCTAACAGACGCCCCCTTCGCGACGTGATTGCCAGGTCTCTACTGCCTCTTGTTTCTCACACTGAGCATGACTCGCGTGGGCTTAGAGTAAGCATCAACCATGGAAATTCCTTCGTCCAACATAACGTTAAACTGTATGCCCTCATCCAGTATGATGTTAAACTGTATGCCCTCGTCCAGCATGACATTAAACTGTATTCCCTCCTCTTGTATGACGTTAAACTGCATTCCAGTCTAGCAGTAAGATGTTGTGACTACCCCAAACTACGAGGACATCGATCCATGTCAAGTCATTGTATGTAGGAAGCCTCATGAAGTTCAATCCCACCACCAGTGGACCCACAGGTTTACCTTCACGTCGGTTTGCTGACAAAAACCACCACCTGAACTACGTGGTCTTTGATCCATGTTAAGTCATGGTATGTAGGAATCCCCAAGAGGTGCAAGCCCACCACCCATTAGGCAAAGGTCCTTTTCACGCCAATTTTTCAAAGCTCAACCTGAACTACGTGCTCTTTAATCTATGTTAAGGCATGGTACGTAGGAAGGCTCACGAGGTTCAAGCCCACCACCACCTGGTCGTTCCAACTGTATTCAAGTCGGTTCTTCCAACACCTTGGGCAGCCTAGAGTGTAAGCCCCACACATCCATCTCGAACTACGTGAACTTTTATTCCCTAACACGGGGACACATCGGAAGTGTCTTCGAGACTCAATCCCATCACTACCGCCATCTCCACGACGGCTCATTTCATTCCTCCTTCACTCCATGCAATTTTCCATCATCCATCACGATTCTTACAGGGGCCGACACATATCGGTGAGATCATGCCACCCCATTCCCCTACAAAACATTTGGGAAGCCGCCCATGGGCTGGCTCTGATATCGGTATTCCCTCAAGGAGGATTAATCAATCTGATATACTCCAGCTCGTGTTCTGATCAGGCCGATCCATCTCCGCTGGACGTTAAACTCGCTGCATACCCTGTGATAAACATGGGAAGATGAGGAAAACCATAGATATATGCCTAGGGAATATGATTCCCAGCGCTCGATGTGGGATTCCTCGGGCTTCTATGCCCTCGAGAAGCCCTATAATAAGGGACACAAGACAGACAGGCCAATTCCCCAGCGTTCAGACACGTTATTGATGCCTCGACGTGACTACTCCAATGACTGAAGGTTACTGACCTGACCAGACCCTTTGGAATGTCCTAATAGAAGCATTGTAATTAACCGGAATCCATGGAAACATGGTACTGGGAAGAGTTTCACAGAAAAAATATTAAATCTGTGAGAGATAACCATATTAGGTGACGAGTTTTGATGAGGAATCTACAGAAGGAAGAACCAACATCCCATCACCCCAGTTTCGATCAAGGAGCAGACGTCCCTGAATAAGGAGTGGATGCCGCCCGCCATTGGAAATCGGGAATGCGGGGAAACACAAAAGTCGCGCCTATCGCGCCCCAGTAGATGGACGTGCGTGCCCCGACGAAAGAGTCGAGAATAGAAATGGTGAACCAGATGTGAAGGTCTTCTCCTCAATGTGGAGATTACTAGCACATGAAACATCAGTAGATTGACGTGTCACTGGATCCAGATATCTGGCGTCGGGCCCCACCAAGAAAATAGCAAGCCTGGCATGAAACTCACTAGAAATTGGGGAGGCAGAACATGGGGCATTCCGTTCTGCAATGTTGTCTGTGTGGATCCCTCTTTCTAACCACGGAAGACAGAATGATGCTGGGGCACTGGTTGTCGATATCTTTTCCTCGCAGTGTTGATCAGTTAATATCTCTGCTTCTCAAGAATCATGTTGCTACTATAGGAACACGATCGCCGCCCACCCTCCTACGCAGGGGTAGGGGAAATACCAGCATAGCCACTCTGCGTGGCTCCCCTACTCCTACAACTGCGTCTACATCTATGAGCATGGGGCACCCACGCCCCATCTCCCCATCAGAAGTCATCCAACGAAGGGTGATTAATGACCACGTACGTCGTTACGAGGAAAAGGGAATAATCCCAACTCGGGATATGGCCAGCCTGTACCTAGAGGCGTTCAGGCCCCACTGTTAACACTGCCCTAGAGGGTCGCGCAGGGAGTCCCTGCACCCCACCCCAACATTCAGTCGTTTCGAGAGCCTAACCCCATAATGCTTTGACGACTCCCTTCCTTACGCTGATGAGGTGGGTGATATCCAGCTCATCCCAGTCAGAGTCCTGACCCAAGGACTCCACACAAGGGCCCCTACCCGGCTGCATCAGCGCCGCCGTCCGGCCTTTCCAGAGGAGCAGGTAGGCTATGCCATGGGGCGTCGACGTCGACAGCTACTATGGCCTGATCCAATACCGATGTATATCATGAAGCCCCTGCATAGACTGAGCAAGAACACTCTTACGACCGACTGGGATTAAGGCCCCAACCGCCCCATTGGTAGGCTAGGATGACCCTCTGGGTCGCAGGCCTGAGTGGTGATCGTCGCAAACCAACCCACGGTGATGTCACCTTGTACGGAGGTCCTACCCGTACCACCACTCCACAGAGCGTGGGCCTTCCCCGCTCAGAGGTTCGTCATGGATGTATGCCCCGTGCTACCCCCAGTCCGAATGAAGACCTGCCCCATGGCAGCGACACTCGACGTGGAAGTCTTTCCTGTGACCACCACACTGGGTATGGAATTCATCCTCCTACCCTCGACCGTCGATGTGAAGGCATTGCCCATCCGATCCCTCTCTAACGTGGGGATCCTCCATACGTCCTCTCCGCAGTCGGAGAAGGTCCACCCCTCCCTAGCAACAAAAGTAGTGAATGTCAGCCTCGATCCAACTGCACTATGCATGGAGGTCCCCCCCATGCTCCAGCCGATTCCAAAAGAGGTTTCGCCTGCTCATGTGATGTCCATGGAAGTCTTCCCCAGGTTCTTTTTGACATTTTCCCCTGTGCCCCTCACACCTCGGTTGTCTCAAGCGGAATTCCTCTCCGCCCCGACGCCAGCACGGCCCCGAGACTACATGTCGGGAATCAACCTTGTCCCAAAGAGCCATCTAGGGGCAGGAGGGAGGGTCGTCACCGCTACAAGAAGAGTCCTGGGAAAGCCCGGGCTGTGATCAATCCATCCCACTTCTCAGATTCTAAAGCAGAATGCGACTCAGCATTGGAACCCTCCCATCATTCCTCTGTATCAGGGACTGGGTCAGGAACAAGGCGTTTCAGCCTCATACTTACAGAATGTGAGGTCCAACGAATTCCCTCTTCTCTTCATAGGTACATCCAAGAGGAGGAAATTTTGGGAATCCTACAGGTTATGACCCTGTAGTCACCATTTTCGTCACCAGAATCACCCTCTACCTCGACTAGAGATCATAGAGAGCTATTCCGGGGATCGATAACGGTTGAGAAACAGTGTGTCCCATCGCTAGTAAACGTGATCCCTACCCCAGAAGTTGTGGCTGTCAGCCCTTCGTATCGTGACATTGTGGTCAGGCCACCACACTCTTCGGAGGATGGCCCGGAATTCGGAGGTCGGTCGGCTCGTTCGCCGTTTTATCTGCCACCCAGTGGATTGTCCAGCAGTCTGCCTCATTACCGCTACCGGTTCCTCAGCCACCTCCGATTGATAAGTGGGGAAATACATGGCCAGACCCTGAATCTGAGCCCAAGAGCTTCTCGAACATTCTCACAGCGAACAAATTCCCAGAAAAGTTTTGGCCGGTGGAAGCGTTGAACTTTTGTGCGTCAGAATCCCTCACCCCGGAGGAAGTCAAGTGCTTCCAAAAAACCCCATGGGCAACACACTTTCATCTTCGCTATCAACGAGTGTTGTACTCTAGGAATTAAGGGTACTTCAAAGAAATCGGCGATCAATGCCATCTAGTCGATTTGGCTGCACTCCATGTGGCCCAGCGCCCTGAGTCACCAGGTCACCAAAGCTCCCTCCAACAAAAATGCATTCATAGTTTCAAGGTACTCCGCAAAATCATCAGGGAAGCTACCCCCATGAGCAAGTCCATAATAGGGGATAGTATACCGCCCTCCTCTTCAGTCCTATCAGACGACAGCCTGATTTGTTATGCGACATTGAGGACATACCCCCAAGAAGGGTTGCGGTCCACATGGCTGACATAGTGGACAAAGAGGATGAACTGGAGTTTCTCGATGGAGACTTACCTGCTGATGGTGTACCACCACTGTTGGACCCATCAGGGAGGATTACTCGTGAGCAGAGGAAACTTCTAGGCCTCCCTATGACCACCGAGTCGCTGGTACTCAGCCGAAATGCCAGTAAGGGCAAAGAGAAGGTTGGAACCGTCAAGCACTATGACCCGTATGCCTCAGTACGGAAAACAGAAGAAGATCCTAAGAAGGCCGCGTTGTACCAACAGATTTCCAAGCAGAAGAGGCAGCTCGATGAATTCTTAGTCGATCGTACTATAGAGAGGCGAGCCGACTATGGTGATCCTATGCTCGGGAAGCAGGGGCAGGAACTACTTCTCCCGGGTGAGATGCCTCCGGGCAACCTAGATGATGCTACTCCCATAGACAAGGCATAAGCTGGAACTCACGGAAATAGGGCGCGATACATCTCTCCAAACCCTCCTGAATGGTGAGGAAATCTGAGGAATCCAGCCTGAGTTCCCCCAGCCGCCCCGAGGGTCATTTTTCTAGTCATTTCATGATCCATTGAATTAGTTTACCATGTCGAAGAGACCGGAAATGCACTCGCGGTTAGGGATCCTCGTCAAGATAGTTACACCCACCCGGATGATCTTATAGCGCCACTCATCGCCCGCCTTGAGGCATTGGAAATGTGGCAGGTGGAAGTCCCACCATATGTCAAGCCATATCCCACGTGGGTGGATGATATGCACTCACCCCCCGAGTTTTAGGAATCCCACTTTCATTCTCTTTAACAGGACTGGGGACCCACCACACCAATTGGCTCACTTTTCCTCTAGGTGTGGCCCCATGTTGGGGACCCCGACACAACAGGAATCTGCCAAGCACTGATGTTTTGTGTAGACATTGGAAGTCCCTGCATTCGTCTAGTACAACAATCTCCCTATCGGACCAGTGACTGGATGGGAGGATCTCCACCGGTAGATCTTATACTATTTCATCTCCACCACAAGAAAGACCATCATCGCAGACCTCTTCAAGTGAAAAGAAAGGCCTGATGAGCGAGTCACGAACTTCATCGCCCGACGGAAGGGGCATACATACTCCCTCGACATGCCACTGAATCTTGAAAATTACTGATGATGTACAAAGGGAATGTTAAAACAGAACAGGTTCCTTCCCTGATAACCCAGAACTACCCCTGAGGGTTTCAGGACTTCTCAAATATGGTTCAGTGCCTCGAGGAAGCTCTAAAACAGGCTAGTCAGGCACGTCCGCTGCCCCATGTAATCCCAGCCATGAGGTCTGCCAGATCCGAACCCTCCACGGTGGGCCAAATAGAAGCCCCCAGGCAGCTAGAATTGATGCCAGTGGCACCAGCCCCGCAACCCCGTAGAGGCCCTTCACCTCAAACACAGGATCCTACCCAGCAGCGACCGCCTCAGAACCTACAGGCTCCCCCGTGCAATGCATCACCACCACCTAGGAGGGAAAATCAGGCTCCATCTCCTCGTGAGGCCCCTCCAGCCCTTCGTCAGAGCCAGGCTCCCAGAGCCCACTATCCAGAATGAAGGCACCATACTTACTCGTTCAATGAGAATCAGGTCCCCGGTTACTTCCTAAGTGCCCAAGAGTAGGGGATTGTGCGTTTTCCCAAGAACAGAATGCCTTCAGAGGCGAATCACACTAATCGCCCCAACTACTGCCCCTATCACCAGATTCTAGGGCACAACTTCAAGCAGTGCTATCTGTTAAAATACTGGCACCAAGACTAGGTCAACAATAACATAGTCAGGTTGGGCCCAGCCCCGACACAAGTGGAGGGTGTCTTTGTATGGTCAGAAAGAAGTAGCGATGATGAAGGCGAGTGGTAGTAGGTTCCTAGCCATGGGTACTAGAATTACGATGACTGGATGACTTGTAAAATCATCGCCCGCACCCATGGTATCATTCGGGCACACCTAAATCAGTCGGAGCCTTTAGAGGATGCGACTAGTACCTCTGCACCGTTATCTCAACCGACCTCTTCCCAAAAGGGAAAGCAGTAGCGGTGCAAGAAGAAGCAACGTGCTCCATCACTACCATCATAGTCCCACACTCTCGGTGATTTCATTCCCCCTTGAGATGGGGATTCCTCCAAAAATCCACCCAGTGGTTGATGAATCTTTGATCGATAGTCATGGGTACGCTTCGGTTAATACCGTGGAGCTGGTAAATCCTTATATGACTCCCGACGAGGGGGAACACCAGGAAAACCTCCCCAACATCCCCAACCGACGTCAAAATCAGCAAAACCGCAACCACGTGGGTCATCGAGGCATGTCAGGGGGTGATTTCAGTCATGACAAGGATGCTACTGAAACCAGAAAGCAAGCCTAGCCCAGATCTCAATACGCGTAACCTCATCTAGTTCCCTAAGATCGACCTTCACCGCCGTCTGTGATACTAGATCAGGAAGAGCTATCTCATCCATACCGCAACCTGTCTCACCCTACTACATGGAAATCTCCGTCATCCGGCAGCTACTCTTCAGGCATCCACTAGCGGGCAGCGTGATGTACCCAGTACTAGCCAGCCGCCGGTCCAGCCAGCAGGGTCGGCCATGCCTCCAACTGCAGAATGACCTCCTGTAAGCAGAGGTTCATGTTTGGCATGGAATTATGAAGTTATAAATCACATTTTTGCATTCCATTAAGGCTTTATATTCTTTAGTCTCTTCTCCTGTCATCTAAAATAAGTGAGGTACTTGTCGAGGCCCTAAGGAGCCCCCTCCAGTTTGAGACGGAGGTAGAAGATGTATAAGCCTTCCACACTAAGGCAATTGAGAACGCCAAATTCCAGGCAATTATCTCATTCTCTGGTGAAGATGAAGCCCCTCCCATACATGGGAATATTCTCCCACTGTATGTCACTGGCCATTTCAATGGCGTGGAAGTCCTCCATTGCATTATTGAAACGGGTTCTGGGATTAACCTAATCTTGATTCATACACTACGAAAGCTGGGTTTGTATGAGGATGATTTAACTCCCTTCGACCTTAGAATCTAGGGATAAGACAGGACCAAGCAATCCCCAGTCTGCAAGATTCGCTTGAAGACCCAGTTCGGTGGCCTAATTTCAAGCACCGAGTTCATGGTTGTCTCCCCAGACACCGCATACAATGCATTGATGGGAAGTCCATGGCTCCATCTGCATGCAGCGTCCCCTTCGTCATATCACTAATTTCCCACGTACACCCCAAATGGTCGAGTAGGCATTCTCTAAGGAGATGTGTCTCCTTTCACCTCTTGTGATGCCCTCTATTTTGACGCTGACTATTACAAGAGCAAGGATATGCAAATCCTAGAAAGTGAGGATGAAGCCGCCCCAGTCAGAAGTGATCCCTGGGCAGGCCTGGAGGACGCCTACATCTTCCCAATCCATTGGTTGGAGGCCATGACCCTCGACATGGGGAAGTGTTTTGTTGTTTTGGGTATAAGAGGAAGTGATGTTCCTATGTCCAAGCAACATAGGAAAATCACCTCGTACTCCTACACCGACCAGGCTCAGGTGATCCCAGATCCTCATACCCCTGTATGGTATCGGGATGTCAGGATTATGGTAAAGGTGGTACGTCATACGTGTCTCTTCTGCCGAGCTGGAAACAACCAGCTCAGGCCGACACATCACTACTGCTTTGATGTCATCAAGCGTAGCCCATTGGGCCAAAGGCCAGATGGGATTGGCTCAACTGCCTTCATCGCTATCATCTCAGTGGTGAATGAGTCTCCTGATATGATGACCACTGCTGGCCAGGCCAGCACCAGCTACCCATCAGGGTTTGATAACTCAGAAGGAGTTCCCTGCAGGAGATCGCTCCACAAGTGGAGAAGAGGATCTGGAGGATTCTCCCCTGCCTATGAAGAAGGTGTCTCTACCATGGTCGATGAACTGGTACAGGTGAACCTTGGTAGTGAGACAGATCTGAGACCCACATTGATCAGTGTAGCCATGCCCCTCGAGGAGCAGAAATAGTATGTGGACATTCTCAAACATCACCGTGATGTGTTTTCCTGGAGTTATGATGAGATGCCAGGGCTAGATCTCCATGTATTCGTCCACCACCTTGGTCTCCTGACAAAACATCGTGGGTTCAAGCAGCCTCCCAGAAAGATGCACCCTTCTCACGGTGCCATGGTTGATGCCGAAGTTGAAAAGCTTATCAAAGACAACATAGTCAAGGAAGTCCAGTATGCCAGGTGGATTTCCAACATTGTGCTAGTCTAGAAAAAAGAATGGACAGATCAGAGTCTGCATCGACTTCCGCAATCTCAACTGCCACTACCTTAAGGATGATTTTCCCCTCCCGCTGACAGAGATGTTGATTGATGTCATGACCGGGTTCCAAGCCCTCTCCTTCATGGATGGGTATTCCGGGTATAACCAGATCCTGATGTCCCCCGAGGACGAGGATTCCACTGCCTTCAAGGCTCCCCAAGGTACTTTCTGTTACCAGGTCATGCCCTTCGGTCTGAAAAATGCAGGTGCCACCTATCAGCAGGCCATGCATCACATATTCAAGCCGATTCCTGAGACACTAGTGGAATGTTACGTGGGTGATCTAGTGGTCAAATATTGCCAGTTCCAGGAGCATCTCAAGGACTTTGAGATAGTGTTCAGCTTCCTCTGTTCTTTCCACCTAAAGATGAATCTGCTGAAATGTACCTTTGGGTCACCTCTGGGAAGTTTCTTGGATTTGTTGTTAAATACCGAGGCATCAAGATCGACCCAGAGAAGATCAAGTCCATCAGCCAAATGCCTCCCCCAAGTAATATTTGGGATCTTCAAGGTCTCCAAGGACACTTAGCTTATATACACCAATTTATTATGAATATTTCTAGAAAGTGTAAGCACTTTTCCCAGCTCCTGAAGAAAGGCGCCACCTATGAATGGGATGAATAGTTTCAGGATGCCATCAAGGAAATCAAGTAGTATCTGCTCCAACCTCCGATCCGGATGCCACTCATCTCCGGAAAGACACTGGTCCTTTATGTGACCACCCTAGAATGGTCCCTTGGTTCACTTCTCACCTAGAAGAACAATGAGGGAACAGAGAACAATCTCTACTACCTCAACCGAATTCTCCTTGATATAGAGACGAGATAATCCCCCATCAAAAAGAGCTTCTTGGCACTTGTGTTTGTCGTACAGAAATTGTGGCATTACCTGTAGCACTATGAGGTACAGTTGGTCTCTCGGGTAGACCCACTAAAGTACATTCTGAACCGCCCCATGTTGACTGGATGACTAGCGCGATGGGAGGTGATCCTCTAGCAGTTTTACATAAAGTTCATGCCTCAGAAGGCCATCATGGGAGAGGCATTGGAAGACTTCCTAGCTGCTCATCCAACCTCCGCAGATCAATCCCTAGACCTGGACTTTTTTGATGAGGCAATCCTCTCAGTTGATCATGTTGTCTCATGTTGGAAAATGCACTTTGACGGTGCCTCTCGGAGCCCCACTGGTAGGAGTCTCAACGATCCTAATGTCAACAGAGTGGGTCTGGAAATCATCGTCATCACCCCGACGCAAGCTATTCTGCCATACTCATTCCTGTTGTCAGAAGGCGGCACCAACAACCAGGCATAGTATTAGGCTCTCATCACTGGCCTCGAGCTGGAACATGAGATCGATGTGCCCCATTTATATGTGAAAAGGGGATTCCGAACTAGTCATCAAGTAGGTAAATGACGACTTTTTTGTTAGGAAGCTGGAGCTTGTGACAATACTGGAGTGCACCCTCCATCTAATGTCCCAGTTCTCTTCTCGACCAGAGGTTACCCATGTCCCTCGGTCATAGAACGATCGAGAGGAGGCTTTGGCTATCTTAGTTGTGTCGCTCGCAAACCTGAGCAAGATGATTTGATCATACATGTAACACACCAGAGATTCATCGCCCCCATTACCGTAGAGGATGACAACGGCCTGTGGTTAAGCCACCACCCCACCAAACCCTCTGTGTCAGGGGCTCAGGTTCTTTAGATGTAGTGGTTGAGGACACTTCCTACTAGAGGGCACCTATTGTGAAGTATCTCCAAAATAGATTCCTCCCAGATGATCGGGTCGAGCACAAGAGAATCTAACGCCGCACGCTGCAATTTATGCTCCAGAGTGGTCCCAAACATGAGTAGATCCTCTATAAGCGGGGCTTCGATGGTGTTCTCCTTCGTTGCATTCAAAGATTAGAGATTTCATAGGACATGCAATAGGTTCATGCTAGTTTCTGCGGTGCCCACCAGGTTGGGCCCAAGCAGTCCCATCAGATCCAGAGGTTGGGGTACTTCTGGCCCCCTATGATCCATGATTGTATTGATTTTTCCAAGAGATGCCAAGCGTTCCAAGTTCATGCTAACTTTCCGCATCAGCCGCCAGAGCTTCTCCACTCCACCAAGTACTCTGGGCCATTTTCAGTGTGGGGACTCGATGTCATGGGATTATATCCACCGGTGACAGCTCGTCAGTGTAGATTCATCTTGACTGCTACAGTTTTGTTCTCAAAGTGGGCAGTGGCTATTCTAGTCAAAGATGTCAAGGCCCATTCCATCGTCAACTTTGTGAGCTCCAATATCATCCACTGGTTTGGAGTCCTGCATGTTGTCCAGACAGATAATTGCACCATCTTCCGAGCAGCCAAACTGAAGAAATTGTACGCCAAGTACAATATCCGTTCGAACCATGCCTCTCGCTATCATCCACAGGCAAATGGACAGATCGAGGTGTTCAATAAAACCCAATATAGAATTCTGCAAAATATGGTCTGTCAGAATAAGAAGAGTTAGCCGGACAAGCTCCCCAATTCCCTCTGGGCTTATCAGACGATGACTCGAAATTCCACTCAGGTGACCCCATATTCCCTGGTGTATGGGGCTGAGGCCATCCTGCCCATTGACATCCAGCTACAATCGTTACGCACTGTAGTCTACGACTAGTTGGCGCTAGATAAGGTGGCCGAAATCCACCTAGCTGAATTGGAAGCACTAGACGAGAACAGGCTCTGTGCCCTGCACAATCTAGAAAGGCATCAGAATAAGATAGCTAGAGCCTTAAAGAAGAAGGTCCACCTTCACTCTTTTTTGCAAGGAGACCTAGTGTTGGACCTCCGAGAGAAAATGATCCCTCGCAGGAAACCACCCAAGATTGAGCCCAAATGGGAAGGACCTTACGTCATTCATAAGGTTTACCCCAATGGAGCATACTCCTTGGTGACCATGGATGGAGAGCGCATTACTCCTCCAACCAATGCCAAGTTCCTCAAGAAATACTTCGCCTGAGCCCCTTGGTCCTGTAGGACCTTAAACTGTATGGTCCCGCATGACCTTAAACTACACCCTGTCATGCATGACTTTAAACTACAACATTGTCCTGCATGATGATAAACTTCAAAATGGTCCGAGCTCTATGACCTTAAACTAATATCTCCCTCGTCCTTAATGCAAGACGTTAAACTGCAAGCCTGTCAGGCCTTCCAGACCGAGGTTCAGCCTTATGCCCTTTGGCCTCCTCGGACCCCTGGCCGCCATCCTTACTGCAAGAAGTTAAGCTGCAATCTATTCACACTTTCTTGACCGAGGCTCAGCCTCAAGACCCTTGGCCTTCCTCGACTCAGACTATCATCTGGGATTGTATGGTGTGGGGTGGGGTTATATCCTCATTCCCGTTGGGTTACCCGTCGTACCGTACATATCCCCAGATGAGACGTATCTCTTGTCTAGAACGACGTTAAACCGTTCTTCAAGAACTATGTATGGATTGATTCCCCTTCTAATGGGATACGTAGGAACGCTCAAATGTCTCGTCTTGAGCCTAGCCCCGAGCTCTTCTCTTTGACTACCCCCCCTGGGTATAGTTTTATTAGAGGATCCTCATATGATGAGGATTATGCTTCCTTAGCCCCATTTATACAAGGATCATAATGGTCGCACCATGTCCCCACTCCCGTTCATCTATCCCCCCACGTCATTACCACACGACGTTAAACTGAATGGCCTTCAGGAACTACATATGACTTGATTCCCATCCTCATGGGATACGTAGGAACGCCCGGAAATTTTGCCTGTTGGCCCAGCCCAAAACCCAAAATCTACCCCTCGAGTCAAGACATATGGCAGGGTGCACACTTTTTCCCCAACTTACGTCGAGCAAGCCTCGACCCGGCTATACGTCCCCTCCCATGGAGATGTCCTCCTCTCTTGTAGATGGGTAAAACTATGCTTCAACCACTCCTTGATTGGGATTCCATCACTTACCTCATCTCGAAGGGCCCCTGAATGGTACGGATGCTCGGCCTAAGGGCCCTTTTATCACTTCGGGCCAACGCCCTCAAGGATGTCGAGCAACAAGCCGATACAAGTCCCATGTTTTAAATATGGTCAGTCATCGATGCTCATTTATTGCTCCCATGTCCGGTCACTATAAAGAAGATGTGTTTTAAGCATTGCCAATAGTGTCCTGGATCTTTGGGTCCACCCCAAGATGTCCCAAACATCGACTGCAGTGATTCGTTCTGCCGTATCCTGAAGCGACAAACTTCCCTCTGGGTGGTGCCAACGGTCGGGCGCACAACACCGATTATTTTATAGGGAGTGTACGGCGTGGTGCAGGATTAGGTCCTCATTCACGTCGGGCTACTTTCTATGACATACTCATTCCCTTACCGAGGCCCAGCCACAAGACTCTTGGCCTTTTCGGTCCCTATCCCAAGTTCTTACCTGGAGTGTACGACGTGGTGCGGGATTATGTCCTCATTCACGTTAGGCTACTTGACATGCCGTACGCATTCCCTTACCGAGGCCCAGCCTCAGGCCTCTTGGCCTTTTCAGGCCCTATCCCAAGTTGTTACATGGAGTGTACGGTGTGGTGAGGGATTATGTCCACATTCACATCGGTTTTTTCACCATACCATATATCTCCTCTATCCAGGGAACCCTATTCCCTGAACTTCATCCTCACTAAAAGATGTTAAACTGTGAGTAGGCCAGGCCTTCCTAACCAAAACCCAACTATCAGGCCCCTTGGCCTTTTTCGAACCCCCTGGCCCAGGTTATTTCCTATGGGGTTGTGCGGTGTGGTGTGGGATTACGCCCCCTTTCATGTCAGATTACTCGTCGTGTTGTACACATCCTCGTTAAGGTATTCTTCCTCTGGGTATCTTCTAGAACTAAGTGTGGCTTGATTCCCATCCTTACAGGATACATAGGACCACCCGAATCTCTAAGCTTTGGGTCTAGCCCCATATTCCAAAAATCTTCATCCCACCTTGGCCCCTTGGCCTACCTCTCATGAGCCATTTCGTCGACCCATTTTAGCGGTTCACCAATGTGCCTATGGGTACTCTGGTTTAAGTTACTCGGAATGCCAAATTCTACTTGGACATGTTCACACCCTCTTTTCAGACTTCATGTTTCCCTTCATCAGTGCTTTAATCATCTTTCACACCCAAAGGGACCCCCATGAACGGCCTGGATACTATGCTCAAGGGATCTCCTATCATTACGAGCCAACGCCCCTGAGGGTTTCAGATAAAAAATTGATAAAAATCCCACACCGCGAATATAGTAAGCGGTCGATGCTCGGTTGTTGTTCCCATATCAGGATAACGCGATATGGAGACTTTTTTTCCTCCATGGTTAACTGTTATCCTCCATCACCACGCCAACCCCATTAATCCCAAAATTTCGATTACACTATTTACATCCTTCCCTATCCTCATCATGTCCAAGTAGAGTTTCGAAACTCATGATACTATTCCTCAGTGCGCATCTATGCATTAGGGGAACAAAGCCATGTTAAATGTGTCCGTCGGGGCTCTTCACCGACTTCACTTCGATGGATGTTCCGGGTATTGTGATAAGAATCTTCCTCCCTTATTTCCCACACCAAGTTTAACTCACATGGGCTTAGGTATCTTGTCGAGGTTTGCACCTAATTGGAAAGTTTCTATATATCCATACATGGTCCGATCTCTAAGACCCTAAACTAAGATCTTCTAAGAACTATGTCTGGATTGATTTCCATCCTCATGGGATACGTTGGAATGCCCAGACCTCCTGTATTTGGGTCCATCTTTAGTTCAGCTAATTTTTCTCTTCTGTCCAGCCTTCGGGACCCTGACTACGGAACTGCATGGTGTGATGTGTGATCATGTACTCGTTCACAATGGGTTTGCAATATCTGCACCATGCACACCCCATTCTAAGAATTACCCCTCCTATTTCATTTCCCACATGACATTAAAAGTCACATTCATAAACAATATGTCGCTTGATTCCCATCCTAATGGGATACGTAGGACCACCCAGATGTCTAGACTTCGGGTCCATCCCCACCTCCTAGAGATCTCCTAATCTCCCGGTCACCTAGGACCCTTGGCTGGACCATCAACACAAGGGGGATGCATAGGTGTGATACAAAGTTTTTTTGGCACCATGCCTCCCTTCTCCCAAGAATCCACCATCTCTTGGTCGCCCTCAAGTTGAGTCCCTCGACCCCTTGCAGTGGTTCGCCCAAGTGTTAATAGTACTCTCGTCTAGGGCCAAGATTGTCAGATTCAACTTGGACAAGTTCTTTCCACTTGTCAAGCTTCAAATTTTTCTTCATTTGAGCTTCCATTATCTTTCACACCTATGGGGACCCCCAATAACAGCCTGGATACAACTCCCAAGGATTCTTCTACCGTTATGGGCCAACACCCCTGAGGGTTTCAGACAACAAATTGGTACATATCCCGCGTTCCGAACATGGTCAGTGGTCGATGCTCATTTGTTTGTCCCCATTTCAGGCTAATGCGAAAGGATGTTGTGTTGAGAACATGGTCATCAGTAATACTCCATCGTCACGCCCCGCCCATTAAGGCCTTGAATGTTGGTGGAATGATTCACGTTATGTTCTGGTCCATTGTATCCAGGTGGAATCTCGACACTCTTGGCGATATCCCTCAGTTCAGCTTCGCACATCAGGGGGACAAAGCTGCAATACGACATCCTTCAGGGCTCCCACAGTTTGAGCTCTAGGAACATAAACTAAGATACTAATTAAGGGATATGTACGGCTCGATCCCCATCCCCATGGGATGTGATGGGTCACCCAGACATCTTGTCTCCGAGTCCAGATCAGCTAAGGGCTATTTCCTCATTCCTCTATCCTTTTTACCCCCATATGGGCCCCTTGGCCCAAGGTCCCTATCTCGGAACTGTGTACGGTGTGATTAGGGAACATGTCCCCATCCACGCCAGTTATGTTTCATGGCGCTGTACACATTCCCCGCCTAGCATAATCTCTTCTATGTCTGTGCGGCATGACGTTAAAATGCATGCTTGGTCCTATCACATGACCCTAAACTGTGACATTATCATCCTAGACGCATGATGAAAAATGGAACTTTATTGTGATGTCCTCATTGTAGAGGACATCACATTGGGTATTGGTCATGTGCCATGCCATTTGTCAACGCCTATCACGGCTTGATTCTTGTGGAAACACCAGGGCTTGTTACCCTAGGTCTGTTGCTTCACAAAAAAACCACTCACATAAAAGTACAAACAAGATTTATCAAATTATGCTTCTTTTAGTGTAAGGACCATGCCCCCACTCCCCTTTTTTCTGGCACTGGTACCTTAACATGCCACTTTCAAGAACTACATGCATCTTGATCCCCATCCCCATGGGGTACATATGAACGCCTTTTCACATTGCTCAGGACCAGATCAACTCTCATTTTCTATCCCTTGACCTGAAACCTCTCTCCAGGGGGTTTGGCGGTGTGGTATGGGATTATGTCCTCATTCACATCGGGTTATTTACCACACCGTACACATCACCAATCACCATCCGTGTCAGTTTTTTTGTAATTACCCGCCATGTGCCTCCTGTGTTCCCCCCATCCATGGTCCGAATTCTACGACCCTAAACTAAGATCTCCCTATGAGAAGGGACTCGAGTCCCTCTATCTATTACGCCTCGTTGTCATATTTAGATGTGTTTCGATAAAATAGCCTGAAGTGTGTGACTTTCATGAGGACATTCCCCTCATCCCATGACCATGCTTCATGAGCTCGCTATTTGGATCCCCATCCTCTTCCACACCCAAAAGGACCCTTAGAAGACATGGATGATAGGTTTAAGGGCTCTCCATGGATGTTGGGCTAAAGGGATCTGCAATTGTTTTGAGCCAACATCCCTAAGGCTCTTGGACGACATTTGTGACATGTTGTCGTGTTTTGAATATGGTCAACAATCGACCCTCATTTGTCTGTCCCCATTCTAGGCTAAGGTGATATGGATTCTGAGTTTCCACCATGGTCAAAAGTTATCGTCTATCGTCATGCCTCCATCATTGTGATCCGAATATCGAGATTCATGATTCAAACATTTCCACTTCTTTATGTTCAAGTGGAATTCCAACATACTCGGCTCTAACTCTTCGCACATCTAGGTGGGCCACATGGTCGTGTTAGTGTCATTGGCCTGGTATTCACCAAGCGTCCCTTCACCCTAACCTGCCCCTTCTTGTGTCAGGAAAGTTCCCCATTACTTCTTGTTTCCCCAATCGAGCACGACTCACGTGGGCTTAGTAGTTTTGGTGGGATATGTACCGGCACGACCATGCTTCTCTTCTTCCTACATGACTTTAAACTATGCCTCCAGAACTACGTGTGTCTTGATTCCCATCCTCATGGGATACATAAGGACACCCTGGAATTTTTTTAGGGTCCAACCCACAGTAATCAGAAATCATGTTCTTCCCCTTTCCAACCCCCTGGCGGGACCCCTCGTAGGGGACCGTGCAACTATGAATCTGCCCAGAACAAGTTTAGGATGCCCCAAGATTACATTGGGAAGCAACAGACCCCCTCACCAGAGAGGCCCTTTCTGAAAGAAGGAATGATCTATGATCAAATACATGTGCCCATCTGGTGTACTCCCACTGCAGTGGTGTAATTACATGAGTGTTGGACTCTATTCGGGCAAACCATCACTCCACATTCCACGCTTTGTGTGCCCCATATTCAGATCCTCGTCCCCTTTCATGTCTGGAGGAACCCCCAACTAGCATGGATGCTTGACCTATGGTCCACCTGCTGTCCTGGGACAATGTTCTGGAAGACTGGTCATGTTTCGAGGGACCCTCTAACAGTATGGATGATTGACATATGGTCTGCCTACTGTCCTGGGCCAGTATCCCAGAAGACTGATCGATGATATTTGAGTTAGGCACCGTGTTGCGAACATGGTAAATGGTTAGCCCTCATTTGTTATCCCCATTTTAGGAAAACATATTAAGGATACTGTTTTTCCGCCACGGTTAATGGTTGTCCTTTATTGTCACAATACCCTCATAGTGTTCCGAATTTTTGGTATCGTGATTCACATATCCCATTATCATCCGTTCGGACCAATTTTAGTGCCCCTGGTGTTGCACCGTTCATGCACAAAAACACGCAAGAAAAACGGTAATTCGGATGTTTTGAGAACATCCTTCTCCGCCCAGGTCTCTTCTATTTCTCAGAAATCAGGACCGGTTATCCAAACCCCGGATGCCCGAAGCTTGGTTTCCACTCTTGTGTTTGGATTGGATGATGAGGCAACTATCTATTGTTTCTCACATCAGGCCTGAACCATGCGAGCTTAGGGAATTTTCGCTGGATGTCTCGTAAACATGGTAAGGATGAAAAATGAACAAGTGAATATAACAGAAGTTGTGAATGCTACGACGTTTGAAAAATTTTAAAGCACGAAAGTATGTTTAAGGGTGTGTAATTATAATAGTACCCGGGGGTCAACTCCCCCCATGGATGGATTGACCCCGTCAAAAGAGCGTTGCAGCTCTGACACCCTTCGACTTGTGGCATCTAGGAATTGTTGTTTCCGACTCATCTCCTGCTCCACCTTAGCAACGACGAGGCACAATTCTTCAGCCTTAGCTCGGGCCCTCTCTATGTCAGCCTGAATGGAAGCCATATCTCTAGAAGCCTGACTCATACACTCTTCTGCCTCTGTCAGCTGGGCCTTCAACCGTGAAATCAGCTCATATTTTTCATTAAGAGAGGTTGAGTTCTCATCCGCCCGGGCCTGCAGCTGTTGGACATCGTTTTCATCCTCCTAGAGCTTATTGAAATTCATTGCCTTCCTCCGCTGCCATCGCACGCTGAGCTTGTGATCGTATTCCCTGATCTTGTCTTCCATGAGATCTCAGATGATCATATGATGATGCTGGGCATCCATTCCCCCAGTGCACAGTTCGCGTGACAGTGAACAAAATCTGTCCATTTTATTCAGCCATAGCGCTTGGGGGTGTCATTGATGAAGCACGTGATAAGCTTCCATGATCAGTGACAGACTATTTTTCTGTCCTCTTCATCAGAGGCCATTTCGTCCCAATCCATGCAATTGGCAGGATATTATGCGGGATATGCCCGCAAGAAATCTTTAGCAGGATCTGCGTCGGGCGTTGAATCTGGCATGACATCTAGCACTGAAGCAGGCGCGGTGGGAATTTGATCGATCGGCTGATCCTCATCGTCGAACTCCACCTCAATGACCTCAGGCACGAACCTGGTGGTGGTCCCGTAAATGAAAGGGAGTGCAGTAGCTCGGGTAGTTGGGGAACTATATCCACAATCACCAGCATTCCCCAAGGAGAGATGCCCCCAAACAACCCGACCACCTTGTCGTAGCAGCCCATGCTAGTCGTAGAACTGTACGCGACAGGGAAGGGCATGGATGTCAGTTGGCATGATCTACATATGACATCAATGAATTTAGTGGAAAAGACTTACGGAGATTGAAGTCCTAGTGTAGCTCCTGAGTTGGTGATGATGGGACCCCAGAGTGTGACCCTCCATATATTGTCGGAAGGTCTAGAGATCCTAGAGGATCCACCCCGGGTGTCCTAGCCCAGCCAGACACAGAACTGGACGCGGCCACTGACACAGGTTCTAAAGGTCCTGCATCATCACCCGACAAGGGGCGAGAGTGAGGTCTGTGTATGAGTTCCTCCTACATGGTTCTAGTATTTGTAAGAGGTCCATAATGGCCTGAGAGTGGACCCAGAGAAAAAAAATTTGGAAGGATAACTCGACAACCTCTGCGAAATTGTCAGAATCTGAGTCTTGATCTCTGAATTTGCCTTCCTCCAACGAGCTCCCTCCACCGGCCACGTCCTCCCCAGAGGATTCATCTGATTATTCTGGTAGGGGGAAGCGCTCTCTTAGTTCGGTGGCCGAATGCTGTGGGGGAACTGTCCGATCCAGCAGCACCCTTACCCGGTCCGTCATTGGACGCAGGGCACCAATGGAATGTACGTAGTCTTCCAGCTCATAATGATATTGCTCCGCCTCCACCGGAGACACCAAAAAACTGGCCCGGACAGGGCCTATACCTGATAAGACCATCCTAATATGGGTCATCTGTTCCCACATCGTGGGCGGACTAAGGTGTTGCCGTTGACGTCCCAAATGTCCCAGGCATCCTGGAAAATAGCATTCTCTGGCATGTCAATATGGCACAGCTGCTTCCCAGGATCCTGAGTGGATATATTGCGGAATCCCCTTGGTGGCTGCCCCTCCAGATGGATATATTCTTTCGGGACCACCGGATCCACCGCTGCTGCTGCATTCTCAGCCGGTGCAGGTCTCGCCGCCACGCAAGCCCCACCGCCATGAGAGGCCCTTGCTGCCCGCTGACCTCGACCTCGGGATAGGGGAGGCCTGCCGTACCCATCCTGAATAGTTTTATACTTCTACATTTCTACAGGATAAGCCACCTCCCAACAGATGGCATACTCTTTAACCAGTCCAAAGGCAGAAGTGGACGGAGGCAATGCAATTCGCATTTTCCCATATTCCCATGTGAACATGATCCACAACTTCCTCATTACTCATGGGTGCTCCTCATGACGCACCTCCTAGTATATCTATGGGGTCAGCCGCTGCAGGCATCAGAATTGCCTCACGAACCGATGTGGGGTGTACGGCTCACAGAGTAGCTCACGGTGAACCAGTGCCACCAAAACTCCACCTTGAAAGGCTAGGAGATAGGCCTGGTGATCTTCTGTTCCCTTCCCGCCATCGGTGAGTACCCCCATCGGCAACAAAAATGGGTGGAAGTTAAATTTGTCCACCTTCCACACCTGGTTCAGCACCATCGGTACGGTTAATTTGACTGGAATGCTCCCAGCTGCATTCAGAATGTAAGGGAAAAAGTTTGATCCCAGTATAGAGTTAGGGTTTGGGTACTCGTAAACCCCCTTGATGTGCGCTGAAATCCACCCATATAGAAGGTGTAAGGGCCCTCATATCCTCGGCGGCTTCTTCCCCTCGCTAACGTGTTGCAGCATCATGTACAATCTGGCGAGCATCAGAATTCCTAGATTGACTCGCCTTCCCCTGGCTAGCATAGATTCCATGGTGAACGAGCTAGGCTACACCCCCATGTTGGTATCCCATATCGAAAGGATCCAAAAGCAGATAAGGGCCGCGCTAAACGCCGCTGCCTGACTATCGGCTGCTGCTCAGTGCTGACACTGAAACCCCAGGTATTCACTTGGTTGTCCACCAAGAGACACCGATACGAGTGCTCCTTTCACCGTTGATCCCCCTTCGGACAAGTTCAAGGCCTCAAAAGGGAACTCTCGATCCTCCGGGAAGTTCAGGAACCACTTGAACCACTTCTTAAAGTGGACATCTCTCACCACCTCCTTGTCCTCTCTGGAGACTAGTGCCATCAGTGCCAGCACCAGTCGCGGAATCTGCTCCGGAACCTCCCACGTGCTCATGACGGGGAGGAACTCATCATACATGGCCCCCATGATTGGGACCCCCGAGATCTGATGGAAATCCCACATACTAATGCCAACCTCCCCATAGTGCAGGTGAAAAGTGTTGGTCCTAGACAACCATCTGCTCAGCAGCTCCAGCATCAGCTGTTTTGGATGATAAATGTGGAATTGTGAGGCCCATGCCACCTCATACAAACCTAATCTCCTAAGATCGGCCCCAAACTCCTCGCATGAGGCACCTACCCAGTAGGCCTATGCCCAGTTATTGGTGAAGTTACTGCCCTGGCGCAGGTCCCACACATTGGACCACCCCTTTTTTGAATCCTACAAAGACGCCTTCAGTATGGTGTGGTGCATGGTAGGGGATGTCCCCGGTTGCAGTGGCTCCCCATCGATGTTGTTAAGATGGTTGTACAGATAGTCGGCGGTGACGGGTGTGAAGTACTCCCGCGCATGACCATTAGCCACCCTTAAACATTGGTATTGGCATGGTGTGCTCCTGAAGCAGCAAGCTAGTTCGTCCCTACTCGCCTCGAAAATGGAGACATCATCCAACAACTTGAAGCTATACAAGGGTAGCTTCATGCACAACGGATAGTTCATTAGGCTCCTTGATAGCAGGTCTATAAAAGAATTATGGTCTGAGTGGCTTCAAACCAGCTCCCTTAGGCCCAGACCGTTGGCCATCTCATCCCTCCAGGTGGCGTCTGTGAGCACCCCCATCACAGCTTCTTGATGGGCCAATACGGTTTTACAACTCGAAAAAAAATTGAGGGTCAGGTCATGGAGATTGTTCGTGAAGATCGCTCGCGAAGCTCAGGCCCAAAGCCAAGGTGCGGAGCCTAGCCTCAGCTTGCAAGAAAATTTTTCCTTAGCGCAGTCGCGAAGTCGGAAACTTGCGGGTCGCCACGAAGCTCAATTTGCGGCGAGCAGACACAGAGGATGCAAAGCATCGCAAATATATAGCGTAAAAGGACAAAGTCTCAAGAAGGAAAAAGACAAGAGAGGTCAGCCCCCTATTTATAGGCAGTGACCCTAGGAGATTTGCGGCACGTCCAGCCCGCACGGAGCTTTGCGAGGAATCCAGAGTGTGCGGCCCCCGCCTGCCTCGCGCGACTTCTCCACAAGTCAGCACCATGAACCCCTGATAATTTTGGCGATTTCCCTCAGACACTGACCCTTGATCCCTCCCCGGCTCCAATTCTGAGGGGGGGGGGGAATTTGTTGGTTCCAAAATATTGGATGAAAGGAAATAATAAAAAAGGGGCCCCGTGCCCTTCCTCAAGAAGCCCCAACATGAATCCCCCTGCCTCTGCGGCCCCCACGAAGAACCAGAGGCGGTAACGGTCCCCAAACGCCCTAACATTCATGACCCACCATGAAGTAACAATGGTGGTAACTCTCCAAGAATTCCATGATGTTCGCGAACCCAAAGTGAAGTAGAAGAGGTGGTACCTCTCCGCGAATCCGGTTGATGTTCGCAACCCACCGCGAAGCTACCGAGGCACCCTTCGCGTCGCGTGAGCTCTGCTTCGCAGTGTCCTTAGCCTATAAATACCGAGCTACCCCTGAGCTCTCAGGACGGATAATCTAACCTTTAATCTTTTCAACTCCCAAATCATGAATCACTCTTCGATCTGGATCTCATGAGCTTCACGAGGTATTTTTCCTTCACGAGAGGCCTTCGCCTTGTCTCCATTTGAGCCCCTCTTCCGATAGGGATGCCCTTCACGAAGCCTAAGGGCCTACGTGAAGGAAGGGGATTCCCAAGGGAACCTGGACAGTTGCGGAGAATTTATGATTCGCGAAACAGCCATATTGTACAAGTGATCCAGTTTCCAAGGCAGGGTCACTGTACTTCGCGAAGCACGCTACTTCAGAGCACCTTGCTTCATGAGGCACCTCTGCTTCGTGAGGCAGTGCTCTGCAAACACCCTTCCACTTCGTGAAGCACCTCCCACTCGCACCTCTACCACATGCTAGGGCCAAGGCACTCCACTTCACGAAGCACACCCCATTCCAAGTTCTTTCCACTATATAAAGAAACCAAGCTCTGCATGGCCCCTTCATGTGGACCACTTTGCTTGGAAATTCCTTTTCATGTGTGACCCTCTAGGTTTGCACGATGTGATTTCAAAGTCCCATGGAATACACCACCCGTAGCATTGCTTCGCCTAATGCTTCTTCGCATAGGCACGCTAATGGCTATTGCTTATTCGCATAGCCACAATAATGTGGACCCCTCGATGGTTCACTCTGAGACCCCCCTTCACCATGGCCTTGCAGATGCCTTCCCTTTCAAAAGGGGAAGAGGGTGCCGGTTATGTAAGTCCTAGGGGTGCAAAGTAAACCCACCTCGACCAAGCTGTAGGACGTTAATCTTCCAAGAACCTCGTCCACAACACATGACGTTAAACTGTGACCCGACCTTGTGCCTCACACATAGGGTCCCTCCGGCACGTACATTCTTTACGCCCACGTCTCCACGGGAATGGAATCACCCTCACATGAGATGATATCCTCCTTATCGGAGTGACATTCTTCCATGGGGGAAGGGCTGCCTCAGAGCATAAGCCTCAAGCCTCTCTTACGGAGGGTAGCACCCGTGCACCTCCATACTTCCCCACTCCCAAGGCCAGTAGTGGGCATGATAAGGAATGAGGCACCTTGCATCTTCGGTCCCAAATCCCTCTCCCGCCGCTCTTTTACCGCACTTTGGGCCTCCATCCTAGAGTAAGTCCCAGCATGTGGGGCCGCCTAACACCTAAGTCCCTCTTCACTTCTCACAGACGCACCCTTCACGACGTGATCGTCAGGTCTCTACTGCCTCTTGTTTCTCACACCGAGCATGAATCATGTGGACTTAGGGTAAGCATAGACCATGGAAATGCCCTCGTCCAGCATGACGTTAAACTATATTCCCCCGTCCAACATGGAGTTAAACGGTATGACCTCATCCAACATGACGTTAAACTGTATTCCCTCATCCCGTATGACAATAAACTGCATTCCAGTCTAGCGGTAAGCCGTTGTAACTATCCTGAACTACAAGGTCTTTGATCCATGTCAAGGCATGGTACATATGAAGCCTCACGAGGTTCAAGCCCACCACCATAGGACCCATGGGTTCACCTTCACGTCAGTTCGCTGACGAAAACCACCACATGAACTACGTGGTCTTTGATCCATGTTAATTCATGGTATGTTGGAAGCCCCACGAGGTGCAAGCCCACCACCCATTAGGCCAAGGTCCTTTTCACACTGGTTTATCGGCGCTTAACCTGAACTATGCGGTCTTTGATCCATGTTAAGGCATGGTACGTAGGAAGCCTCGTGAGGTTCAAGCCCGCCACCACCTCGTCATTCCGACCGTATTCACGTCGGTTCTTCCAACACCTTGGGCAGCCTAGAGTGTAAGCCCCACACATCTATCCCAAACTTCGTGGACATTGATTCCCTGCCACGGGGATACATAGGAAGTCTCTTCGAGACTCAAGCCCATCCCCACCGGCATCTCCATGACGGCTCATTTCATTCCTCCTTCACTCCATGCAATTATCCATCATCCATCCTAATTCTTACTCGGGCGGCCACATCCCAGTGAGATCATGCCACCCCATTCCCCTCCACATCATTCGGGATGTTTTCCATGGGTTGGCTCCAATATCGGCATTCCCTCAAGGGGGATTCCTCAATTTGGTCCACTCGAGCTAGTGTTCTAATCAGGCTGATCCGTCTCCACTGGATGTTAAACTCGTGGAATACAGTATGCTAAACATGGGAAGCTAAGGAAAACCTCAGATATATTCCTATGGAATATAATTCCCCTCACTCGATGTGGGATTCCTCAAGCTTCCACGCCCTCGAGAAGATCTATTATAAGGGACAAAAGACAGACACACCAATTCCCCAGCATTCAGACACATTACTGATGCCTCGACGTGACTACTCCCAAGACTGAAGGTTTCTACCCTAACCGGACCCTTTTGAATGTCCTGACAGAAGTTGTGTAATTAAATGGCATCCATGGAAACATGGCACTGGGAAGAGTTTCACAAACAACGTATTAAATCTATGAGGGAGACCTGAATTATGTGATGAGTTCCGAGGAGGAATCCGCAGAAGGAAGAACCGACATCCCATCATAACGATTTCGATCAAGGAGCAGGTGTCCCTGAATAAGGAGCGGATGACGCCCACATTTGGAATGTAGGAATGCGGGGCAACACAAAATCCATGTCTATCATGCCCTAGTGGACGAACGCGCGTGCCCCGGTGAAAGCATATGAAATAGTCCCAAATCAGTTTCAAAAATTAAAATCATTAATGTATGGCTTGGAAGAACATTAGAACAAACCCATAAATAATATTAACATCATAAATATTGTATATTAACATTTACGCCATCTACCTTATGATCGTAGACAAAAACATTCTCCAACATGACCCTTTATTCAATCTCTAATAACTATAAAAAAATAATATAATAATATGTTGTAAAAATTGGTTTATGTTTTTTAAGGAGAGAAAACACACAACCTTGGTTTTTTTAGAATATAGAATAAATATGAATCAGAAACTCACCCAAAACATCCATTCTAAATCAACATTATGTTAAATAATCAAATATTGAAGGATAATCAACCATGGACAGTTTGTTAACTCTTAGTTAAGACCCCTAGCTGCAGAGATTGAATAAGGATGAAAATTTGAGAAGTCACCTTTAATAATGATTGTGAAAATGACACATTCCCCATATTTTAATAGGAAATTGGTTTTTCTATGTGTGTATCCAAACCATGTGTTAGATATGAGGAAAATGCTTGCCAAGGTAGAGTCAATTAATACGGTATTCATATGATACAGACATGGTTTGAATATAGTGTGGAATTCAAGTGCCCCCATTGTCCAAGGGGGATTTAGCCTCATGAATTATTAGACCTTGTTGAATTTAATGAATATAATGAACCAAAATCCATGTGTTTACATATTAAAAGCACACAACTACTACTAACCATATGACACTCATGAAATATTCACTGGATGGCCATTTTTGAACTTTTTACTATCAGAACTCCATGGAAACCTTTGGTACCATTCCCAAAATATGGTAATTATTCCATTAATCATATAAAATTTTGTTTGGATTTTTATTACCAATATCTTCAAATATATATCTTTCGCTAATAAATTTTTTCCTTTAGGAAAAATCATGTTTCTAGAATTATTATATTCTACATATTATAAACTAAACCACATTAAGATATATTTTTATAGAATAGAACGTCACAATATAAGTGTATTCAAATATTAAAAAATTGTGTAATGGAATATAAAATTATTATAGAATAAGTTTAGTAACATAAATATTTTGATATAAATTTTAAGGTCTAAAAATCTGAACTTCCAAAATTATTTAATTTGGATGAAGGATACATTTGAAGATATTAGTGCTAATTCTTTTAATTTAAATATCTTAAATAAATGTGACTTAAGTTTGTATTTGGGAATGTTGATATATGTTTTTCTTTAATATTTTTGATGATTATTGAAGGTATTATTAATTTTTTATAGATACTCCTATAATGAAAATTTACATATTATAGTGATAATTGGTTCTAAGATCCAAATATAGTGAAAAAAATGATGAGCCATAAATTTTAATAGATAAATTATGATATAGAAAATAATAAGAAACTAAAACATCTAAAATAAGAATCTAGATGATCTATTCATATGAGATAAAGATAATGAGTAATATAAGAAATCCAAAAACTAGGGTACTTTTTGAAATACAAAGGCGAAAATAATTGGGGAGACAATATGAAATTATGATTAAGGGAGAACCCCCACATTTGAAAAAAATGTGACTGATAATATTAAGAATAAATTTAGATGTGATATTTTCTATATTCAAAATATAGGAAAATAAAATGTAATGGACCTATTTATAAGATAAAAATGTAAAAAATTAGAATTCTATTTAAATAATTAGAGCTAAAAATAGTAATAATTAGAGAAATTTTAGAGTAGAAGATCAATGTGGATTTGACCTGGTACTAAAGTAAAGACCACAAGGGTATCAAAACTCAAGGAAAAAACAAGACAATAACAATTATATGTTATAATTAGTGTTTTGATTTAATATAAAACAATAATACTAATATAGGAAATACCGACCAGTTATGTAAGGTTTTTTTCTTCATGTGTTTCATAGAATATGGTAATAAAATAATTAAGAAGTTCATAAGATCGAATATCAGTGAGAAATCCATATGACTAGTTCTAATATGGATCTATAAAGTGATATTGAATGTGGACCATGTTTAACTCAATGATATTGAAGGATTGTAGGAATTCAAAGACCTTGTGTTGAGAAGAATAATATTTGTATTATCATTTTAGAAGCATGTTTTGAAAATATGGTGATTTACTACCAAAAAGGAGATGAAACAAACATATTCATATACCTGGTGTGAAGCCATAAAACCTATGAAACCCATGGTTCTTAAGGAAATAATTGTAAGTATCTCATGGGATATTTTTGAGGTTTTTTATGTTTTTTGTGAAATAGGAAATAATATGCATAGTGGGATTTTGTGCTACTGTGAGAAATACCAACAATTTTTTTCATCAATTTATTACGATGAAAAATCCTCGATAGAAGTGAGTAATTAATCATCATAAAAAGTTGGTATTTATGAAAAAATATTTTAAATTTATTGTGGTAAAAAATTTATTGGTTCCACAACTTGGGTAAGGTTGTGACACATAATAAATAACAGATTAAGAGTAAGATAAATATTGGATGTTTAATTTAAAAATAAACAAAATCCTGAAAAATATAAGTGACCACAAATTGACTGTCCCCCCATCCCCTCTCAGTAGATCACAAATCCCTAGGGTACTTAAAAGACTAAGAATCAAAATATTATATATGTTTAATATAATTACAATGGTATGAAAAAAAAGATAATATAATTAATAGAATTTAAAAATATGGTCCCTTGTGGTTTCTAAAAGATACTATATTTTAAAGAAATAATTTATTAAGAATAAAAAATATTGAAAAAAATATATGATCTTTCTAAAAAGTAGAAATTTATAATATAAAATCAAGTAAAACTATAATATAGGATTTTGGGGTTATAATGAGGATAATAATAGGAAATATGACAATTGTAATAGTTATGTTTCCAATTAGATATATAATTATTAGAATAATATCTTAAACATTGGGATTATAGAATGAGTGTTATGGGTAACTATTGAAATAATAGTACTCATAAATAAAGAGATACAGTTTAACTCAAGATATGATTGTTAAATAATTTATGTTATTGTTTAAGTAATGGATGTAATTTTATTAATTCATCTAACTCAAAAAAGTGTCATGATATAATTATTTTTTGCAAGGTGATTTCACTTTATTTAAAAAACAAGAGAAATTTAATGTTTGATTAAATAAACATATTTTCCTCATTTTGAAATTAATTTTAAAAAAATTGGATAAAGAATTATAATAATAACATGTAAATTAGTATAGATTAATTTTATTGAATTTTTTAAAATTTAGAATTTTTATGTGATTAATAAAATATAATTTTTCATTAAGGTATGTTTTTTATAAGACATTTGGATATATAAATGAATTTATAAATTTATATTTTATTTTAATGAAATAAAATAAATTTAATCAAAAAAATTTAAAAAGTTAATTACTAATCTTATATGGGAATTTCAAAAATTATTGGCATATTTTATTCCAATGGAAAATATGTTATTAATTTATTTTATACATTATTGAAAATATTACAACTATTTATGAAAGGTTTACATGAAAACAAAACATGATTTTTTTATAATAAAACATGATTTTTTTAATAAAACACTATTTTTATTCTCAATATTCATTATTCATTATAATCTTGATTATCCCTAGATATTGATTCAGTTTTTATTGAAAAATCCCTCCCATTTCCCTCAATAATTAACACCCTTATTCACTCATCTCTTATCACTTTAAAAGATTATGTTTTTTACAATATAAATTTTAGATAATTCTAATAGGTCTCTTAGAAAATACTAGAGCTTGTTATCTCAATAGAAAATAGGCCTTTGAAGGAATAGTCATATATTGAATGAGAGGTATCAAAGATGATGTAATGTAAGTATTATCCTCACTAATCTATTTTCATTTTTTATATAATAAAAATAATATTATAGTAATAATACAAAATAGTAAAAATAATTTTTTATTTCCAATATAATGATAAATTTGGATCATTTTTTAGACAATAACAATATTAAAATATCATTAATATAATGGTTGGTTTTCACCACCTATATGGGAAATATTATTTTATTTTTACCTTTGTCTCTTAGGGATTTCAATAAAAATTATTTCATGGTTCAATACCACACAAATTATTAATTCAAGATATATAAAAAATCATAAATTGAAAAATTAAAACATTGATAATTATATTAAACTACTTAATTATAATTGGTCAAAACTCTTAAAGGAATATTCAATGAAATTTATTATTTTTTGGACATGAATTGTATATTTTATATAGAAATAATTGAAGTGTTTAAAAATATCAACTCTTATGATACTTTACCTAATAAATTCATGATTATATGGAATTAGGAAAAATGATCTATAGTCAATGCTGCCAGAGAAAACAAACCCATGAATTGTGGAAGAAAATATCTCAAGATGAAACAAATAATCTATATGTATCTAATATAGATATAATTAAATACATTAATTAATATTAATAAAAATTAATAAGGATATATAATGACGAAATACTAAAAAAATTATTACCCAATAACATATGGGTAATTGTAATGTGATTCGATACTTGAGTTAAGTGGTAATATTCTCAAAATACATTCTTTTTAGGAAAAAATTATTTATTTTCTATCCACAAATATGATACTGATATCATATTCTTTCAGGATATACAGTTTTGTTCTCCTATTATTATTTTTATTTATATCTTTTTTACATTTACTGAGTGGATCATATTCTTTATTAGTGATTTTTTTAAGAATTTCTTCCAAATTTCAGGATGATTATTTCATTAAATTACATTTTCTTTTGTAAATATTATTTTTAAATATTATGTATTAATATTAGTACATGAATATGTATCAATATACATTCACTAATTATTTTATAAAATAATTTGTTTTTCTAAGTATTTATTTTGATTAACATCATTTGAATTTAATTTTTACTTCATGTTTAACACATATGAATGTGTATATTATGATGTTATAAGTATTCCAAAAATTATTATACACCCAAACCAATTGGATAATTCTTATAAATTATTAGATATTATTTATATATCATGAGTAGGAGTGTTTGGTGCACCATGTTATGATGACATAGTAGAAAATGTTGGATTATGATTATAAATTAGTATTTTATGTTTGTACCAAATTTCTATGATCTTGAAATTTCTATTCTATGTTCATAAATTGTGGCTTAAATTTCTGTAGTATTATTATTATATGTTATACATTACGATCTCATGATATTCCCAAAATATTATGTTCTTGATTCTTTATTTTTTTTTACTATACACTTATTCGGTTCTAGTACACCCTTTATTTTTAGGTGTGTTCTTATGTATTTTTTAGATGCTCTATAAATAGAAGTTATTTTAGGACGTAAATTACGAAGTCTTAAAAAAATTGATTTATTATAATGTTAAAATTTTTAAATTTTGTAAAAAATATTAAAATACACTACTGTTATTTATTCGAGAGAATATATTGTTTGTAAATTATTTTCTTTTCCTGGGGATATCATATGAAATATTTTTTATGAGTTATGGGTTCTCTTAGTTTGTGTCATTTAAAAGGTAATAAAAACATGGTTTAACGTAAGGTTTCATAATTCATGGTATATAAGTCATTTAAGATTAAAATATTGTGACTATATGAGACACTTTATAAAATACAATGTAAGTATATTTTTAATATCATTTTCCCACAAACCACATTCTAGTAAATTTTTGGAGACAATTGTAATTTTGAAAAAACATATATATAATTGGAAATGAAATGATTGCCCAAACAAGATGTCCACCATAATGTGATAAGGATTCAAAAACATTAATGATATAATAACTAATAAAATAATTTTATAAAAAATAACTTAAGTTATATAGAGTATAAAACATCTATAAAAAAGTAACAACTGTTTCTTAAAAACATTATATGGAAAGAACATGCATATTTTAGTGGATCTTCTAATCCATTAATGATGTAACAATGGATCAATTCAGGCTAGAAGATAATTTTTTAATCCAATATCTGAAACAATAAAAATTTAATCATTTACATATAATTAGTTATGGAAAATAATAAAAAAACTAAATTTAAGGATTGTATTGAGTAAATTAAATGGAAACTATTCAGGAAAATATTTTACAATAAATATTTTCCTCTCAATATTCAACATGAGTGAAGATATAATTACTTTTAATCCAAAATAATGACTTGAAGTATGTTGGGTATTATGAATTATGTTTTCAATACCTTCAATCTACATAATTTTATTTTTTTTGAAATTGAATATGATATTTATAAATTCCTTACTTCCATAAAAAAAAGTCCTCAAAAAACATTACCAGTTAAAGATTCTAATACCAATGAAAAAGGAGTTCAATTTTCTCTCAAAGTTGAAATGAATTTGTAATACTATCAACAGTATCAAGGGCATATAGATTGGAAAGAAAAATAGAGTTTCATTATAGAGGTTAAAATGAAAAGGTTCATGGTGAAAGGAAGATCTATATTTTCATATTATAAAAAGATAGGATAAAACATCAATGGAATTCCCTCATAAGGATAGGGAAATGTTTAATGTGTCTAAAATGAAAGAAATATTCTCAGTATCACAATGGGGTTTTAAGAGGTTTTTTAATTTGGTATATTAAATAAATATTCCACTTAATGGACCATACATGGTAAAATGTTTCAACTTTATGGAACATGTAAATTTTACGATTAAAATTGATAAAATGAGGGATTTTATTATAATAAATTTTAAAAACACAATGAATCTAAGAGGAAAATAAATAACATAGATCATCACAACCAAAGAGGTGGATCAAAAAAATGATGAATTTATAGGAATAATTACTTCCACTTAATAATAATGTATCTTTTATTTCAATAAAATTAAATAATTCATTTTTTATCATGAAAATTCCCTAGAGTTATTGAAAACCCACCTCATGAATTAATGGTTGATTTATCAAGGAAACACATAATAGTTTAATTTCAATATTAGTTATATATAAGTCCTTTTATATTAAAATTTTTTAAGCTTGTTTTTATAAAAATAGTGTTTTTACATTTACTATAATTCAAATATATATTTGTAATGGGTTGGATCATTATATATAGAGCTAATGTCTAATGTTGGGAATGTGAACTAATTATATTTATACCAAAAACTATATTTCTTTTATAATAAAGTATTAAAAAGTATTGATTTACTTTCAAAATATCTTAACAATTATGGATATCAGTACCATATAAAAAATTGTAACTCCTGAGGATTTCAGATTACGTTATCTCTTTAATGTAATTCAATAGCATGTGCTACACGCAACAACAAGTTTAAGCGCATCACAACATATCAAACTATCATTTTTCAAAAGTGATTATGAATAATATTAACCCCATTTATAATTTTATATATATCCTATATAATTTTATCATTCAAATTTTATGTTTCTTAAACAAAATATAATGACAAATTTAATTTTTCAGATAAAAGAAGTATTTTTCAAAAAATGCAGTTCTTTCGCCTTTTAATGGGGAACCTTTTTTTAATCCAATATTTTACACTTTTATATATTCAATTTTATGAAATTAAAATATTATTTATTAGTGGGAAATAAAATTTTAGTTTGGATAATTTTTTGGTACATTTCAAATAACTTTCATATTTTTATGAATAGTGAAAATTACTAAATTTAATTGAAAACAACTTTTTTAATAAAAATCATTAAAATTGATAAATTATAAATTTGGGTTGTTTTAAAGTAAAATTAGATTATTTTTTATCATTAAATATTATGGTGGTCATCATAAGTAATTTCACATTAAAATTGTACATAAACACAAATTAATCTTTTGATTATTTTTTATTCTTAAAACCCCGCTTTCTGGGTTTGACAAAGGGAGTTAATTTTAAATTAATTAATAAAAAATATTTTTTTTTGAATTTGGTAAAATAGAAATATTTTTTGAATTTTAAGTATCATAATTATATTTGCGTGAATTTTGGGTATTTTTCTAAAAACATTCATTTTTTGATGAATAATGCAAAACACATCCCTGTAGATTAAAAACATCTTTTTCATTTAAATAATATTATTTAACTAAAATATTATCATAAATACAATATTGATACATAATAAAAATATTTTTCTAATTTAAATCATTGGAGTCATTTTATAATATGATTAGACCTAAAAAAATTTATATAACCTTTTATCCTCTTTTACCCATCTCCTAGTCACATTTGAAAATTTACATATCACGTAATTTTACAGCATATGTGAATTTAATTTCTAATATCCTAGAGACATGGTTAACATCAAAAAGTAAATTTCAGTTCAATAGGATGAAAATAAATTTTGGTGAATTGTAACTTTTGAATTTTATTAACCACAGTTAAAAGTAAACACAATAAGTAAAGGTAAAAATGATATTATAATTACCCTAACACATGTCCCAATGGTACTGTATAAGTGTTTTCAAAAAAAAATAATCCTTAGGACAAAAATAATATCATTTTTTATCCACTGGGATTAGATTAGTATATTTATTATATTTTATTTAATAAACTGTTTAAAGGGTTGAATTCAAACTTTATTTACTAACCCATTTTTATTATAGAGTTGTACATAAAATAAATTCAACTATAAACATTAAATAAAAATTTAAAAATATTTAAAACCATATATTATTTTATGTATAATTTTTATATTTTAAATAATTAAATTTATCTTTGACACAATGATGATGAGTTAATTACATTATTAATGAATGATTAAAGAAATTGATATTATAAATAAAGAAATAAATGTAAATTGAGACTTTTGATGCCATCCACAAATTTTGTAGGTGAATATGACATTTAAGAGTTTATTTAATGTATATTTTTATAAGTAATAAACTTTTTTTGACTTTCAAAAAAACCAAATACTAAATAGTGTCAAAATTGACATAAATGAGTTTTTAAAACAGATACTATTTTATTAAATTATATAATATTTCTAAAATTATATGGTTCATCCAAAGGACATATATAATGATAGATATGTCTTTAATGAACCTATTGAGGTTATCATATAATTTTATAGGATGTTTATGAACCATTTCGTGTAATAATACAATAAGACATGGTATGAGTTAAACTATTAATTAAGGGTTACATATAAAAGATAAGGTTAATATGGTGACATAAACATCAATAAAACATATTTATTGAGGTTATTTAAACCTATCCCTACAATATCATCTAAATAAATCCATTTGTAGCCATTAGAAACCAAAAATTATTTTATAATAAGATAATATTTCAAACTTTTCTTAAAGTGCCACTCACCTATCTTATAAAAGGGCACATCCCCTTCTCTTAAATTCACACATCAAAATCCATTTGTCTCAGCCAAACCCTACTCAAATATCATACCAACTACCCTAAATTCAACATAAATTCTTTCAATTTTTCATAAAAACAAATAAGGAGACATATTTTTCAAATCAGAAGGAAGCATCTGAAGAATAGGTAATTATTTCATCACCTCTTTCAAAGTTCTTTTATTTATCCACATTCACTTTCATTGTTGATTCCATTAAAAAACAAATCCAATACCCAATAAATAATTTGATGTTATTATAAATATAGTACAACTATATTCAATATTACATCCATCCTATGAATGAAAAGGTTACTATACAGGCATACGTATGGCTTACCGTGTCCATGTTGTGGTGTAGTTTGTTATTCAACACTTCATTATTTTGATGGTTATAATGATGAGTATAATTGATGTAAATAATTAATATAACATGTTAATAGTTATTTATATATAATATAACATCCAATTACATATTATTTCACCTATAATAGAATGATATCACCGCTCGTGCGTAAGTACGGCTTACCGTCTCCACGATGCGATGAGATTAATTTCCACATTCACCATTTAACTATGATTATAAATATATTTATTATTAATAATTATTTAATATATAAATTAATAATGATAATATATATATATATATATATATATTTACATATATCTCATTCATTTACTTTCATTCAATATGATATGAAACATAAACAGTGTTTATGCTTACGTACGACCTACCGTCTCCTTAAACGGTGTTTTCCCTTTCATAGATCTATCTATTATACATATTTATATTCTTTATATATATGATACATAAATAATGTTTTATATTATTTAATCAATTATATCATGATATATATGATATGATAAAAAAACAAGTTAAAACATGTACAATAAAGAAAGTGATTATTAACCGAAATGTTATTTTAACATAGAAATTATTAGAAAATGGTTAGTATAAAGCCAAAAATGAATAAAGTATGATATCGTAAATATGAATATGGTTCTTTTATAATTTAATAACATACTATGGTCATTATAAATAAAGTTAAATGTACCCTCGACCAAAGGAAACTACAAGGTAAGGGTTATTTTCTCAATCTCATTATCATACAAGATTATTAATCTATAAGTATATACTGGGACAAGTTTATCATTTATGTCCATGTTTCCATAAAAAAATTTCAAATGGAATACTTTATGGTTTTATGGAAGGGACACTTTAACTAGATCATCATTTTAAATGTTTTTAATGATTTATTTTTCTAAAGATTTTTAATTAATATCAATGTATTCAAAATGATTTTAGGGTTTTATTTATGTGGACATGATTATTTTAAAGTGTTAATTAGTTTCAAAAGAATCAAAGTGGTATAGGACACTTTTATTTAAAAATAAATTTTAAATTATATCCTTTGTAAATTACGAAACATTTAAATTATTTCATGAAATTATGTATTTCTCTCAAAGAATTTTATTAAATATTTTCCACTATGTCAACATCCTTTATTGGATATTATTCTTGATTTAGGTTAATTTACTATAATACAATAATCCATATTTTATTGAATAAGTTTGGATATGTTTGACTGTGGATGTGCTATTTTTATAACATTCATGTTTTAGGGTTAAATTATTGACATTTCATATTCTAGTTGTAGTACAAATGTTTATGCTATGTTTAACCCTTTTTCATATGACAAATGTATTAGACTTAGTATGTGATGGTAGGGTCTTGATATAGCCCCTCGATGAATTGGTAGTTCTCGTGAGAGAAATTAGTGTCTTGAAATATGGCCTTGAAAAAAAATATTTATAGTCTTATCACAATGCCTTGACTATGTGGTTATGATGTCCAACATTATGAATTCTCTTTTTATGAAATTAGTTATTATATATGATTACTCTACTATTAGAATATATATGTGCAAGTTTATATGGAAATTTCTGATTTATTTTTTCTATATTATGTTCAAGTTTACATTTAAAAGGCTATTTTTTATTACACATCTTTCCTTAAAAGTTTATAGCTTCCGCTAAATTATTTACCCTTACCGAGAAACTCACCTCACCCCTTTCTTATGTTTTATTTTACTAGGATTCCAAGAAGTGTATTATTATTGATATACAAGTTTATGCAATGGGAATAATTTCATTTTCAAAGGATTATTTATGTTTTGTTTTATGTTTAAATTTATAATTTAATGTTCATATTTGTAATTTATTTTCTAATACTACTAAACTAATCGGTCCTTTGAAACATGATTCCATGTAATCCTGCCAAAGTATTAAAATAATTCTCCGACTCTAGGCTTCTGCTATCGGGGAGTTATAGTTTTTATCATAGGAATATTAGTAACAACATTGGAAATATATTTAAATAAACTATGATTATGAAACATTAATCTAAGATATACTTTTAGGATTAATATAGAAGAACATCCAAAATTTTTGGTAATATAGATATTATGTGGGTGTTCCAAAAAATGCTTCCCTATTTGGATACTTCAAGTGGAAGTGGTTCTGGCATAGATGTACCTCATAGTGAAAACTCCAACATAGAGTTTTAAGCCTAAGTTGGGGTATCCTGGTACACAACAACATGTTTTACTACGCACCTGGTTTGACTCTCCTTGGGGATATGCTTAGGATAATTCACATTTTCTTTAAAAAAATTATTAAGGATTTAAGTGTAAATATTTCAGCAATGAAAAAAATTTATGATTATGATACAAAATGTATGAGAATCATCAATTAATGTTGATAATTTTTCTAGTTTTTGGGTTATAAATTATGAAATTAGCAAACCTAGTGTATATGATTTCATTTATAAATGGATCCTACTAGAAGCAATAAGAACCCTTTCAATATGCATTATCCAAAGAGTAAGAAGGATAATGTCTTTCATGGTATTAATCAAACATTTAGAAGGAAAACAGTCTCCCATGTATTTTCATCATATTAAGAAATAGTATCATGTGTTAATAAGATATGTAACGAATTTTGTGAGCCATATATCATTGACGGGTAGAAATAGAAGAAGATGATGGAAGAGAAAAATATAGATATTTGGAAGAAGGGAAAGAAGGATTTTTCCGACATGCGATAACTGTGGAAATAATCAATGTAGTAAATGTTTTATTAGAATGGGAGATTTTTATAAGTGTGGAGAAGAAGGTCACCAAGTTCATGATTAAAAAGGAAAGAAAAAAGCTTCAAATATACAATTTTTTTTCTTCAAGGAGTTGGGACACTACGAGAATCAATCTACCTATCATTAGAGTATACCCCAAATGATGTTATTGGTTAATAATCATGTTATGACACTAATGCAGGTGAAGAGGAATGATTATTGTTTTTATGTTGTCATTAAATAATTTTGTCATTTGAGTGTTGTATTAATGATGTACATGTTATAATAATTATGGAGTATATAAGGATTGTACTGCCGTACTATTTCATCAAGGATTTGAGATTATGTGGTACCAAAAAATGTTACTCAATAGCGGGTTAAATTTTTTTGAATCTATATAGTTGAGAGAGAGATAAACCTTAATATGGTCCTTATATTGAGGTAGTGTGTAACGCCCCAACCCTAGCTTCCTAAAGTCAGTGCATTATTAAATTACATTGGCATGATCGAAGAGATCAAGTCTTGAAACAATGATTAGTTTAGTAGACTTTGAAGTACTATATAAATACATAAGTTTTACATTACATCATGACATTAAAAAAAACAACATTTCATACCCTTTGAACAAACTCATATCCCTTATCCTATTCCTTCAGGTTAATCATACTATTGTTCTTCACATTCTGTAAAAATAAGACATAGAATGGGGTGAGCTCAAATGCTTAGTAAGGATAAAATATAGCAGGAACAACCATAAATAAACATAAACATATAAGTAAATGTATAAGACTAAAACACAAGACTATTATACATAAACATTAGAATAATATGGAAAAGATAAATCAAATAATTCTATTTACTTATTCACATGGATATTATACTAGTTGAATAATCCCATGTAATATCAATATCTAATTTCATAATGATGGAATGCATAATATCGGACATCGTAACAACATAGTCAAGGACTTGTACCAATACTACAAATAAGATTGTTTCAAAGCCTTGTGCTAAGATAATAGTTTGTCTCATGATACATACCGATGCATAGAGGAGCTATAGCTGGCTCCACCAGTCACTTACTAAGTCTAATGCATTCCTCATATGAAAAGGTTGAAACATAACATAAACATTTGTATTAAAAATAGGATATGAAATGTTAATACTTTAACCATAAACCATAAATGGTATAGAAATAACACATCTACAGTCAAACATATCACAAATCCCTCAATACAATATGGAAGATTGTACCTTATTTGGAAAGTGATGGAAAGATTCATTTCATACCACTATATAAAAATTCAAAAAAATAGTATAAATGACATTAACCCATAGTCTATTGAATATTAAATGTTTTGGAAATACATTTTTATGAAACACGGATGTTGATGATAAAGAGGTCCCTGTAGATATTCACGTATAAACAACCTTAGATAATGAAGATATGGTAGAATTAACTTTTACCTTGTACTTTTACTTGGACTAGGGAACATTAAACTCATATATAATGGTTAAATAATTGTTATTAAATTATAAAATAACCACATACATGAATATGAAATCATACATTATCTTTTAATATTCCATTGTTAATAATATTTTAGTAGTATCATTATTCCGGGTGTTAACTAATTCATTGTCATTTCTATGTTTTGTTAGGTATGTCTTGTTTGTTATGAATAGGATGTATTTTATTCATATAAAGATTGATATTATGTTCTTGAATATTATTTTTAATGACAAAATGAAAATTAGTCACCAATGATTATGATGGGGAATGAATATCGTCACTTTCGTGGAGACGGTAATCCATACGTACACGCGGGCGACAATACCACTCTATTGAAAATGAAATAGTATGAAAATGGATGTTATATCATATATAAGTAATCATTAACATGTTATATTTATTATCGACATCAATTACACTCATTATTTTACCCATTCAAAATAAATAAGTGTTGAATAAAAACCAACACCACGATATAGAGACAATAAGTCATACGTACAAACGTATGGTGAATTTTTCATTCATAGGATGGATAGAATAATGAATATGGTTGTAAAATATTTATAATAACTTCATAGTATTTATAAGGTATTAGATTTTTTATTTTGGTATGGAAACAACAAATAAATAGAAAGTGGAAGAAGAAAATAACTTTGAAGGAGCTGATGAAATTATTACCTCTTCTTCTGGTGATTCCTTTTGACTTGGTCAAAAGGGATCCTTATGTTGTCTTGTGATAAAATTAAGGAGTCTTGGTTGAATTGAGGGTAGTTGGGAGGATATTTGATTGGGTTTTTCCTGATCCAAATGACTTCAGGGGAGTGAAATTAAGAGAAGGGGAATTACCATTTTATAAGAGAGGTAAGGGTCAGTTTAGGAAAATCTTCAAATATTATTTTATTATAGAATAATATTCAATTTATAATGGATTAAAAATTATTTATTTCAATTTTATGGTGGCTCTCGGTCTATAACCTCTCAACCAATTGGTTTTAACCAGGTTTGGGTCACCATATTTACCTTATCTTTTAGATTTAACTATTAGTTAAATAGTTTAACTTTTACCATGTATTCTTGTATTATTATAATAAATGGTTAATAAACATACAATAAAAAAAATTGGAGATCCCAAAGTGGTTCATAATTGATATATATAACATTATTAAAGTCATATGTATAGACCATAGATATTTAGTAAAATTATAGCAATTAATAATATAGAATTTGTTTTTAAAAAAACTCATTTATGTCAATTTTGACACAATTTAGTATTTGGTTTTTGTGAAAGTCATAACAACTTTATCACTTAGAAAAAAATTTATTCAATCAACTCTAACATGTCATATTAATCTGTAAAATTCTTTTAATGCATCAAAAATCTCAGTTTATAATTATATTAACATTTATAATATCAATTATTTTAATTATTCACTAATAAGATAGTTACTGAATCATCATTGTGTCTTAAATAAATAATATTATTTAATGTCTACAAATTATAAATTAAATTTTATTAGATTTTAAATTTATTTATCATTATAATTAATATTTATAGTCAAATTTATATTTTGTATTATCCTATATTAAAAATAATTTTTTTATTTGACATTGATTTTAAAAATTTTAACTCTTCTTTAAATAAAATAATAATAAATGTTCTAATATATTCCAAGTTGACCAAAAAGATTGTATTTTATTCCTAAGGTTGATTTTGGTCAAAATAAAGTTATCCAATTGAATTAGGAAATATTTTATGGAAATTATAATATCATTTTTAAATTTAATTAACCTATTTACTTTTAACCGTGGAAAATAAAATTCAAAAGTTAAGATTCACCAAAAATTATTTTTATTCTTTTGAACCACATTTTACTTAATGATTTCAACCAAATATCTTGTATTTTTGAAATTCAATTTACAGAAGTGATAAAATAACTTTGTATTCAAATTTTCCAATATGCCTAGAAGGTGGTTAAAAGACGTTAAAAATTCAATAAAATTTTATACATCTAATTTAATTATAAAATGACCCTAATGAATTACATAGAACTTATATAGGTATTATATATCTATTTTGACCTAAATTAAATTAAATTAAACTAAATAATTTTTAAAAAAATTAGGTTTTGAACAATAACACAGAGTTTTTCATTATTCATCAAAAATTAAAAGATTTCAGAAAAATACCAAAAATTCATCCCAAGATAATTTTAATATTCAGAATCCAAAAATGAAGTCCATTTCATAAATTAGAATTGTTAAAATTTCAAAAAGTGGGTATTACAATTCATAAGGTCTAGTTTGATTGGTCGTGGTTTTCTAAAACTCCATGTTGTGTACAACGTATACAATTTCATTATCCAATTAGAAACGTACCGTGGAATAATGGGGTGTTACATTCTCCCCCCCCACCGCACATAATTTCATCCCTGAAATCTCTATAATACTACTACATTAAAGGTTTTAGGTGGTTCTTCATCATATGTTCCTAGGGTTTCCATGTTCCCTCTTCCATCTTATGGTTTCTCCATAGAACTTTTACCAGATGAGTCCTCTGGTTTCACACCACATGTTCTTTGGTGTCAAGAATCTTGACAGGATCTTCACAATAAGACATTTCATCTTTCTGTTATATTTCTTCATATGTGAGTACATACGTCGGGTTGGGCATGTATTTTCTCAACAGTGATATGTGGAACACATCATGATCTTTAGAGAGACTTGTAGGAATTTCCAAATGGTAATCTATAACTCCAATTCATTCTAGAATTTCTAAAGGTCTGATATACCTATGAAGCAATTAACCCTTATTACTAAATCCTAAAACACCCTTCATGGATATACCTTTAAGAAAACATGATCTCCTACTTGAAATTCCTAATCCTTTATTTGGTTATCAGTATAGCTATTTTTCCTACTTTTAGATTCTTTGATGTAGGTTTAGAAAATCATAACCATTTCCATTGTTTCATATACATGTTCTGGACCTAAGAGTTTTTTTCTCTGACATCATCCCAACAATTTGTTGTGCAACATCTCTTTCCATATAACACTTTATATGGTGCCATTTGAATACTTGAATGCAAGCTATTGTTATTGGAAAATCCTACCTGAGGTAAATATTGATCCCACATACATAGAGTGTAATGTGTACAAGATATCAACATGTCTTATAAGGTTTGAATAGTGTGTTCTAATTTTCCATCAGTTTGAGGGTGGTAAGAAGTGCTCAAATGAAGTTCAGTATCTAGGGTCCTCTGATGAATTTTCTAGAATATTTATATTCAATGGGGATCACGATTAGAAACAATAGATAGGGGTACTACATGAAGACATACACTTCATTAATATATAGTCTTTCTAAATGTTTAGTTGGTAATTTTCATATTATAGCAAGAAAATGTGCAGACTTGGTATGTCGATCAACAATGAACCATATTACATCATTCCTTCTAGGAGTCTTTTGTAGCACCATGATAAATTCCATCACAAAATCATCCTATTTCCACTTAGGTATGAGAAGTGGTTTCATGACTCCTCCAGGATGTTTTCTTCTAACCTTATCCTGTTGACAAACCATACATCTTGGCATATAATCATCAATCACCCTCCTCACATTGTCCCACCTAAAATGTTAATTCAAATCTCTATACATCATAGTTATACTAGGGTGTAAAGAAAAATTAGAGCTATGATAATCATCCACCAATTCCATTTTTAGATCATGTATGCCAGGAACAGAAATTATCCTCCCAAATATAAAAATACCATCTTTATATACGAAGTCCATCAATCTACCATCATTCACAGCTTTAATTTTCTTTTTAAACTCTTCATCATTATTTCATAACTTTTTGTGCTTTATAGTAAATATTGTTTGGAAAACATTTGAAAAACTATAAATTTTTCACGTTCAATGATTATTTCAATATCTATCATTACTAGATCCATGAAAAAAGGATCCCTTTCAACTCCCATCTTGTTCAAAACTCTATGATCTTTTCTTCTCAAAGCATCTGCCACCTTATTTTCCCTCCCATGGAGGTAGTGTATAGTGTAATCATAATCCTTGTGTAGTAAAAGCCATAGTTTTCCTCATATTGAGTTCTTTATGGGAGAAAATATACTTCAAACTCATGTGATCAATATATATCTCACATTTTCACCATAGAGATTGTTTTTTCATATCTTCAAATAAACAATTACAAATATTAACTCAAGATCATGAGCATGATATTATTTTCATGAATTTTTATTTGTCGTGACGCATATGTAGTAACCCTATCATTCTTCATAAGGATACATCCCTGTCCTTTCTTTAGAGCATCACAATAAATAACAAACCCATCATTCTCCAATGGTAGATTCAATATAGAATCATTGACTAATATTTTCTTCAATTATTCAAAACATTTTTCAAACTCTTTTTCTCAAAAACATTTAACCCCTTTACGTGTGAGCTTGGTTAAAGGGTTAGCCAATCGGGAAAAATTATGGACGAATCGCCGCTAATAACCTACTATACCAGTAAAACTGTATACCTCAGTTATATTCATTGGTGCTGTCCATTCTAGGATTTATTTTTTCATTTAAGGATAAAAAAAATTCCATTCTTAGAGACAATATGGCCAAGAAAAGAAATATCCTGAAGATATAATTCACACTTTCTAAACTTCCCATATAATTCATTTTTAAGAGTTTTTAGAATAGTGCACATGTGATTTTTATGATATTTGTTTCTTTTGGAGAATACCAATATATAATTGATAAATACCAAAAAAATATCATGATATTACTTGAATACTATATTCATTATATCCTTGAATACATAGGGTGCATTAGTCAATACAGAAGGCATTGTTGTAAACTCATAATGCCCATACCCAGTATAAAATGTTGTCTTTGGAATGTCTTCATTCTTCACACAAAACTGATGATATCCAGATCAAAGGTCAATAATTGAAAATTATTGATCTCCATGAAGTTAGTCGAATAAATCATCAATTTGAGGTAATGTATACTTGTTCTTTATTGTTATAGCATTGATCTACCTATAGTCAATGAAAAACCCCGTATATGCATCTTTCTACATAACAAAAAGAATAGGGGCTCCCCATGGTGAAACACTAGGGTGAATAAATCCTTTATTACTCAATTCCTCTAGTTATTTCTTTAGTTACACTAATTCCACAATGTCCATTCTATAAGGGGTCTTTGATATGGGCCATGAGCTAGGAATTATGTCAATGGAAAACTCAATTTCTTGTTCTATAGGGTGTCTAGGTAATTACTCTAAAAACACATCAACATATTCATGCACAATAAGTACATCCTCTATTTGAAAATTCTTCTCCACACTCATAGTTATTTCATTCTCTTCCTCCCTAATAATTGAATTTAGTAGAGCTATTGGGGGTGGATCTTGATAAGAATCAAATAGTGATGTTTCTACTCTAAATATTAGGTACTCATTATAATCATCAAAACTAGTAACCTCCTTCTTCTTATAATAAATTATTGCATCATGGTACAAAATCCAATACATACAATGAATTTTATCAAATTAAATCATGGGTATGATGATGAGATAATTAGATAAAGTACATTTATATGCCCTAATGAAAACTGATTCACAAAACATTAGTGCAACAATACTTCTGATCAAAGTTATGACTTACAACTCCCTTGATAAATAAAATTGGAAATTTCTAATTTTCTAAGAAAACTAAGAATATATAAAACAACACGATGATCTAAAATCAAATAAAGAATTGGAAAAATTTGATGAAACCATTAAATTACCTTCCACCTTGTCATTCGGAGCTTCATCCTCAATATTAGTGATCATAAATACTTGACCTTTCTCCCTTTGCCTATTCAGAGGTAGGTTTCCTTGGCACTTAAGGCATTCATTTGAATAATTTTACATTTATATATAATTGTAGAATTCAACATTGACAGCCTCTTTCTTTCCATTTAAATCAAGATCTTGGTGGCCTTTTGACCACATTTGTAATGGAATCTCATTCCATTCAGGAATGTACTGGGGTGTTTCTTCCCATTTTTACTACAGAATAGAAATTAAACATTTCCCTTCTTCCACTTATTTCCACTTCCATAGTGTTCAGTAGATCTCTTCTTCCCTTTATTTTCTTCAAAGTCTTAAGACATGGAGAAATCCTTTTATTTCTTAATAGCACATGAGACAATATTTTCATAAGATGGGAAGGATTGGGAGAATAATTCACGATGAAGAAATGGTTTTAACCCATCAAATAATCGATCAATATTACACCTTTGGTTACGTATATATTCAGCTACTTTCCTTTCTAACCTTGTATTGTTAGCTTCACATATTGCAACATTCTCATCCTCCTTTCGCCTTAGACTCAGAGATTGCCTTTCCATATCAACTAGATGGTCACATGGAAAGTAGTTTTCTAATAAAAATTATTTAAACTCCCAATATTAAATATTTTATGCTTCTACATCCCCCTTAGTGTTTTGAATTAATGTCCACCATTGATCAGCATCTCCCATGTGGCGAAAAACTGCCATCACAACTTTTTCCCTTTCGCTACTCCCTAAAGCATGAAATGATTTCCCTAAAGAACTTATCCATTGCTAAGCTAGAAATGGATTTGTAGTACCATTGAATGTTGGTTCTTGTTTCTTCATGAAGCAGCCTATCATTGATCCTTCGCATTGTGGATCAGGGTGCTCCATACGAGTAAGGTTATTATTCATAACCAAAGTGATCTTTCCCAGTATAGTTATAAGTTGTTCAGCACCAGTTGCATCACCATATCCACTATAATTATATTCAGTAGGAGGGATATCCCTATATGGATTACGTGTGTCAGTACAGTTTCCATTCCTTCCACTTGGTTCTACTTCTAAACAATGGAATACACAAAATTAGTTTATGAATCACAATACATAATTTCAAACTAGTAAAATACCTAACATAAATTGAACATCTTATTCATATAATCAATAATCATAAAAAAATGTTTTCTTTAAGGAAGTATTTACTCATAAATCCTTCATAATGGTTTGTAAATAAAATGAGAATTATCCAAAGCATATCCCACGGGATTTTCACAACCAAGTGTGCAACAAGCCCCATTGTTGGGTACCAGGATACCCCAGGTCAAGCCCAAAACTCCATGTCGGAGTTTTCACTCCTAGGTACAACTATTCTAGAGCCGCCTCTACCTATTCGAATCCTGACAGAGATATATTACTTGTAAAATACTCAAAATCTCTACATTACCCAAATTCTAGGATGTGCTTCTATAATAATCCTCAAAGTCTATCTTTGTTAATGTTCTCTAATCTGAGTTTTTCTAAATCTAGTTTCCACAGTTTCTATTAAATTTCCTATGATACCAAATATAATTCCCCAACACTAGTTTCCTATAGGCAGTTCAATATTACATAACATTTTCATGAACACAAGATATCAGGTCTTGAATGTCCAATTAGTTTAGTAGTCTTGGAAGTACTAGATACATATATACATTTTATATTTCATCATGAAATGGAGAAAACAAAAACATTGTGTCCCCTTTGAACACACTCATATACCTTATCCTATTCCTACTGGTTAATCATAATATACTTCTTCACATACTGGGAAATATAAAACATAGAAAGGGGTGAGCTCAAATCCACAGTAAGGATAAAAATATAGCAGAAACTACCATAAATAAGAATAAATATTTAAGGAAATTTATAAGACTAAAACACAATCCTTTTAAAAATAAACATAATAATAAAATTTTAAATATAAAACAAATAATTACATTTACTAATTCACATGTATATTTTAGTAGTTGAATAATCACATCTAATATCAATAGCTAATTTCATAATGATGGAATGAAAAATGTCAGGCATCAAAACCCCATAGTCAAGGCCTTATTACAAGAATAAAAATAAGATTTTATCAATGCATAGTGCTAAGACACTAGTTTGTCTCATGATACATACCGATTCATTGAGAAGCTATAACAGCCTCCACCGGCCAGATACAAATTCCAATGCATTCCTCATATGAAAAGCATGAAATATAACATAAACATTTGTGTAAAAACTAGAGAGCAAAATGTTAATACTTTAACCATAATCCATGAATGGTATAAAAATTTCACATCCATAGTCAATCATATCACCAAACCATAAATACAATATGGAAGATTTTATTATAATAAGTCAACTTCAATCAAGTGTAAAATCCATAGAAGGATGTTGACATAGATGAAATCTAAACAATTTTAGAAAAATATCTATTTCTATTTTGAAATCATATAAAAGTAACATAATTATAAAATATATCATTTATTTTGAAAATATTCATATAAGCTTGTATGGGAAGCATCGAAGGTGTTATAATGCCAGAAAATAGCTGCACGCGCTATATAAGTTAAAAAAGATTCTTGAATTAATTTATCAAATAGGTCTTAAAGTACCTTATATGGAATGCGATAGAAAAATTCCTTTCAAATAATTTTATATAAAGTATAACAACGGTATAAATGAATTTAACCCATAGACTAGTAAATAGTAAAAATGGTTTGAATTATATTTTTAAGAAAATAGGATGTGGATGATAAAGAGGTCCCAATATATAGTCACGTATAAATAACCTATAATAATGAAAATATTGTAGAATTAACCCTTACCTTGTACTTTTACTTAGTAGAGGGTATGTTAACCTCATGCATAACCGTTAAATAATTTTTATTAAACTATAAAATAACCACATACATAAATATGATATCATATATGATCTTCTAATATTTCTTTGTTGATAATATTTTAGTAGTATAATTGTTTTAGGTGTTAACAGATTTTTTTCCCTTTTTTAGGTTTTGTAACATAAGTCACTTTTGTTATGGATAGGAAGTATTTGATTCATATACAGAATTATATTATGTTCTTAAACGTTGTTTTTAATCAAAAAATGATAATTCCTCTTGAATTATTACGATGGGGAATGAATCTCATTGTGTGCGTGGAGACAGTAATCTGTATGTACGCATGAGCTGCAATACCATTCTATTTATGGTGAAAACATTTGTAAATGGATGTTATATCCTATATAAGTTATCATCAACATGTTATATTTATTATTTACTTCAATTATACTTATTATTAAACCCATCCAAAATAATTAATTGTCAAATAACAAACTACACCACGACATGGATACTGTAAGCCGTACGTACGCACGCATGGCGACTTTTTCATTCATGGGATGGAGAGAATAATGAATATTTTGGTACCATATTTAAAATAACATCAAAGTTAGTATATGGTACTGGATTTATTATTTTGTAATGGAAACATAAAAGAAATATGACGTGGAAGAAGAAAATAACTTTGAAAGAGGTGATTAGATTATTACATATTCTTTGGGTGCTTTCTTTTGATTTGATCAAAAGGGATCCTTAGATAGGATTATGATAAAAGTAAGGCCTCTAGGTTGAAGTGATGGTAGTTGGGAGGATATTTGAGGTGGGTTTGGTAGAGCCAAATGTATTTGTTGGTGTTAAATTAAGAGAAGGGGAACTCCCTTTTTATAAGAGAGGTGATAGTCACTTTAGGAAAAGCTTGAAATATATATATTATACAATAATATTGGTTTATAATGGCTAAAAATAGATATATTTTGATAATAAGGTGAGTATGGTTCAAAAAAATCTCAATCTATAGGTTTTAGACAGGTTTTGGTCACTATATTAGACTTATCTTTAAGATTTAACTCTTAGTTAAATAGTTTAACTTTTACCATGCATTATTTTATTATTATAATAAATTGTAAATAAAAATACTATAAAAAGACAATAAAATTCCAAGTGGTTAATTATTGAGATATATAACCTTGTCTATGTCCTTTGGATGATCCTTAGAATTTGATTAATATTATATCGTTTAATAATATAGTATTTTTTGAAACTCAATTTTGAGAATTTTGACACTATTTAGTATTTTGTTTTTGTGAAAGTTATAACAACTTTATCACTTAGAAAATAATGTATTTAATCATCCCTAACAATTCATATTAACCTAGAAAATTATTATAATACATAAAAAGTCTCAATTAACAATTATATTAATTTTTATAATATCAATTATTTTAATCTTTCAATAATAAGGTAATTACTCATCATCGTTGTGTCAAAAATAAATTTAATTATTTAATGTATAAAAGTAATATATAAAATAATATTATATAGGAAATATTTTTATATTTCAAATTAATCTTTATATTTGAATTTATATTATGTATAACCCTATATTAAAAATGGTTTAGTTATTAAACATTTAATTTAACACCTTTAACTCTTATTTAAATAAAATAATAATAAATGTTCTAATATAATACAAGTTAAAAAATGATCATATTTCCTTTATAAGGTTTATTTTGATTGAAATGAAATTATTCAATAGAATTTGGACATTTGTTAGCGTAAATATAGTATCATTTTTACCTTTAATTGCCTTATTTACTTTTAACCGTGGTAAATAAAATCCCAAAGTTATTATTCACCAAAATGTATTTTCATCCTATGAAACCACATTTTACTTACTGATTTCTACTGCGTCTCTCAGATTTTGGACATTCAATTCACAGAAGTGGTAATGCTATGTTTTATACAAGTTTTCAAATGTGCAATGAAGGCGGGTAAAAGATGTTAAAAAATCCAATAAAATTTTAAACATCTAATTTAATTATTAAATGACACCAATGAATTATATTGAACTTATATATGTATTATGTATCTATTTTTTCAATAGTTAAATTTAATAAAAATAAATAATAATTTAAATAAAAATTATTTTTTGATCAATAATGCAGAGTTTTTTACTATTCATCAAAAAGTTAATGTTCTCAAAAAAATCACCCCAAGCTAATTTGGATATGATAAATCAAAAAATGAAGTCTATTTCTAAGAAAAAATTTATAAAATTTATAAAAAAGTGGGTATTACTATTCATAACAGCTAGTTTGATTGGTTGTGGTGTGCTAAATCTCCAAGTTGCGTACAGCACAAGCTATTACATTATTCAAAGAAAAATGAACCACAGAAGCTTGGGTTGTTATATAGTGATTTAGGAATAAGAGATAATTAATATAACCTCTTGAGTTATTGTAAAATAAAATTATTTACTATATTTTTTGTTTTGGATTTAATTGAACAATAATTAAATATTATTAATAATAATTTCAAATAAACATTAATTTATAAAATATGTTTTCACCAGGTAATTTTATCGAATAATGATATTTACTAATTAATCACAGTTAAAATTAAATTTTGATTTAATAAATTAAACATTATTGTTCATTGATGGTTTAAAACATTAAAAGAATTACTTAGAAAAGATTTTATCTATAAAATTATCAACTAATATGAATTAAGTTTTTATTTTACAAAATTAGGAAAAAATAATGATTTAATTATCAAATAAATTTATTTTAACTTAATATAGAAATTATATGAAAATTATTATTTTAAAATTTATAAAAATTATAAATAAATAAATATATTTATTATCAATATTTAAATTAAAAAATATACATTATTGTTATTATTATTATTTATTATCAATATTTAATTAAAAAATGAAATTTAAATTTTATTAGAATGAAATATGAAAATAATTTTATTAATTAAATCATATTATAATAATAATAATAACCCATTAATTTTGTTCATTAAATAAATAAATAAATATAATGTAAATCAAAATAAAAAAATAAAATAAAAAGAAGTGTTGAAGGACAACTCGATTTAAGGGGAACAAGGGATTTTGATTATGGCTTGAGGAATATGAAGTTGTGTATGTCTCCAAGCTTGGGAGCGACACTGGGAGGTGGTCGCAAGCGAGGGATTCTTCGTTGAAGATTCGCCTTTGTCTTTCAATCACAGTAGATGAATCAGACCGAGTTGAGGCTAGTTCTTCTTTTAATGTGAGGTCGAGGATGAGACCAAGCAAGGTAAAAAACTGCATTGGAGGAGCTTAAATCTAATAAAGAATCTAGATCTAGATCTATGATCGAGTGCGTAAGAAGAGATTTTGAGTCACGATTAGGGTTTGATCGTCATTAATATTGTTTTTGTGGTCCAAATCATAGGGATAGATCATGGATCTTACATGTAGGTGTTATTTAATTATTTATTTATCTGAATCTATTTTCCTATTTCATTTTCACTGTAATAATTTCCATAATTTTCAATAATCATCCACTTTCTTCTGCCATCAATGTTTGATGTCCATGTCTGTGTTTAATTTATTAATTTTGATGTCATTATTTGTCTCTATTTTGATCTTTCTTTAATCGGATGATATGCATATATCATTCTTGTCAATGGTTCTGTTTTGGATGTTTTAGCATACAGATTTGGATATATTTAGAAAGAGAGAAGTGAGTTGTAAACATTTAAATTAAATTCATTTTCTTTCTATTTCAACATTGGGATCGAATTTGTTAATTGAACCGTCTATATGAATATTTTTTTATACTGAATTAGTCACACTGCAAGTTGTTAAAAATTAATATAATATTCTAAATGCACATTAGCAATGTGTATAAATAATTATCTCGGTTGGGATGAATAGTCCACCGTAATTTGCATTGTTTTATGTAGTTATTATGAGTGAAATGTGAGCTGGTGAGGCAGAACCCTTTTATTTCCACTTCTCATTTCAAATTCTATAGTAGTATTTAAGGTTATTCTTATCCTTCTTGGGTCTGTGTGCCGTTTGAGTCAATATTATGGAACTGAAATATTAGATGTATGGGAAAATATTTGTGTTTCAAATATTTAGTTTAAGGAATAAATTATAGGTTCAATGTTTATTTTGATAGGGTTTTTGTTCTTCAAAATCTATTTAATTTCATTGTAAGTTAAATTTGATATTTTCTTTAAAATTATATTTTCTGTTTTTACACAAAACATTTCAGTTTCATAAATTATTTTTTATCCATTCATGTTAAGGGTTAGTTTTATTTAACAAATTAACTTTTATTTACAAAGATGCACATATATATGCATTTATAAAATTTAGAAATTTTTATTTGTTATGAAAATTATGATAAATTTTTAGTAAATTGATTCTCCATATTTATTAGACGGTCTATTTGATTCAGTTAAAAATTTTATTTTGATAATTAATCTTATTTCAGAAGAATCGTCTTGTATAATTACTTGTATATTTTAATTTGAATTCATTTATCTATATTTTATTTAATCATTAATTCATTTTTCTTATTACATGATATATATATATATATACTTGTAAAATTGTTAAGTATATAACCATTTTTAATAAATTATGATCAAAAAATATTTATTAAGAAATTATAAATTAAAAAAAGTCATTGTGTTATATGCTTGTCATACGCAAATCATGAATATGGTCACAAATCAATGATTTATCATATAACTTATTTAATGAACATGAATATATAGGTAGATACATGTACCCATGAGTACTAAACAAACATTACAAAAATGGATTTTTATTTCTAAGAATGAAATTTTAAGTACAATAATTAATCTTTCATGTGTTATGCATAATATCGAATTTCATTTCTTTTTATTTCATTTATGATTCTCAATTTAATATTATGATTTACTATATGAGATTATTATAAACATGGATTTTTTCAGGCTATGTAATGTCTCAGAACATTATCTACAAGATATAAACATTTATTAAGGTAAATTATCAATAAAAATAATAATTGTATCCTGTGAAAGAAAAGTTTTAATATATTGCATGAAAAGTATTATGACATGAGGATTGGTTATAACCAAGATAACATTAATATACATATATATACATATATATATATATACTTATATTTAAATTTAAGTGTATCTTAATGATTTTACATGTTTTCAACAATAAAAAAACTCCCGTGAAAATATATATAAGTAATGTAAGTCTAAATGTTTTCAGAAAATCCAAAAACTTATACATTGTGAATATGGATGGTTAATGGGGATTGAACACATCTTTCGCTAAGTGGGTAGGCCCAGACAACCTTTAATGTTCATCAAGCCCAATTTTTTTCTATAGAGGCATTCTTAGTACTTACTGAAGAATCATTGTATTATTTTAAACTACTCTCACGCATACGTACTTTCAAAATTATAACTACTTTCATGGGATTTATAGCATATTTAAACGAATAAATACCTTTAAAAGATATTATTTATTTCTTTTCAATGTATTATGTAGTTTTTGAAGGTATTTTTAAATCTCATTACCAGAAATAGATTTCAAAGATATTTCCAAAAAAACGCAAATTTCAAAAAGTAAAATTATCTTCAAAAAGGGTTTTCAATAACCCCTTACTGAGAAATTGAATACTCACGTACTTGTTTTTAAATTTTTTTTCTTGGCAATCATAGAAGTTATATATTGACTTCAATGCTTCTTGTGTTATCGTAGGTGGAAGCGTATTAGAAAATTGTTTAATTTTTTTCCAACTCCGATAAATTTATGTTTTTTCTAATCATCTAGAAACTAGAAAATTAAAAGTTCCCATTTGTGTTAAAATTGTTGTATAATTGTTTATTCATTTTTATAAAGAATATTATACATAATATTTAAGCACGAAGTCCGAAAGATTTGCCTCGGGGCGTTATAATTGGTTTCAGAGTAATGGGATAGACCACTTTAGAGGTTAGATGTTGTTTTCTGAGGAAAATAAGTCTACACGTTAGAATTTTCATTTGGTAATTAAGTCCCCATAAAAATTATTTAATTAAGAAGATAGAAATTTAAAATTTTATAAAGTGAAAAAAATGAATTGTGAGGGCGCAATTCTTTTAAGGGGAGATAGAATGTTACATCCCGATTTCTAGAAAAAACATTATTTAATATATTATTTGTTTTTGTTTTAATTAAACAATAATTCAATTTTATTAATGATAATTGAAAATGAATATTAATTTATTAAATATGTTTACACCAACTAATTTTATCGAATAATGATATTTACAAATTAATCATTGTTAAAATTACCTTTTGAATTAATCAATAAAACATGGGTTTTCATTGATGATTTAAAACATTAATAGAATTACATAAAAACGAGATTATTTATAAAATTATCAACTAATATGATTTAAAATATTATTATATAAAATTATAAATAAATAATGGTTTAATCATAAAATAAATTTATTTTAACTGATTATAGAAATTACCAGAAAATTATTACTTTTCAATTTATAATAATTATATAGATATATATATATATAAGGGAAAATTATTATTTTAAATTATGAAATTTTTAAAATTATTTTATAAACATAAAAATAAATTATAAATGAAATTATTAAGATTATTATTTAATATCAATATTTAATTAAAAAATTGAAAATTAAATTTTTTAGGAAATAAATATGAAACGAATTTTATTCATTAAATTATATTATAATAATAATAATAGCCCATTAATTTTTTTCATGAAATAATTAATTAAAAATGTATATCAAAATAAAAAAATAAAATAAGGAGAAGTGTTGAAGGACAAATCGATTTAAGGGGAACATGAGATTGTTATTAGGGCTTTTGGAAGCAGAAGTTGTGGATGTCACTGAGCAAGGGAGCGACGCCGACAGGTTATCACGAGTTGAGGGATTCTTCTCTAATGGTTTGTCTTTACCTTTCAATAGAGGTCGATGAATCAGACCAAGTCAAGGATGGTAGATATTCTGATGTGAGGTCGAGACCAAGACCCTGAAAATTAGAAGGTAGTGTTAGAGGAGCTCAAAGACAATAAAAAATCATTGAACTAGAACTGAGATCGAGTGCGTGATAAGATATTTCAAGTCAAAATTATGGTTCGATCTTTTGTTTATTTTTTTGTGGTCCAAATCATAGGGATAGATCACAGATCATCCAAGTAGGTATTATTTCAATTTTTTTATCTAAATCTATTTTTAGTTTCATTTTTAGTGTAATAATTTATATACTTTTCAATAATCATCCACTTGCTTCTGTTGTCAATTTTTGTATGTCCCTATTACTGTTTAATTTATTCATTTTGACATCATTCTTCTTCTCAATTTTGATCTTTATTTAATTGGTAGATATGCATATATCATTCTTTTCAATGATTCTATTTTGGAAGTTTTGGTATGTAGGTGTGGATCAATTATGTAATAGAGTTGTGAGTTGTAAGAATCCAAATTTCATTCATTTATTTTCTGATTTACTATTTGGATGAAATGTTTTAATTGAATCGTCTCTTTGAATATTTGTTTCGGAATAAATTTTTCAAACATTACATTGTTAAAAATTAATATACTATTCTAAATACACACTAACACTGTGTGTAAATAAGTATCTCATTTGGGATGAATAGGCCACCCTGCATTGAATTTTTTTATGTTGATGCTATCTGTGAAAAGAGAGATGGCGAGGCAGAACCCTTTTAATCCCAGTTCTCATTTCCAATTTTAAAGTAGTTTTTTATTTTTCTCTCATCGTACTTGGGTATGTCCTTCACTTTGGTCAATATTATACTACGGAAATATAAAGGTATTAGAATATTTTTTTTCAAATATTTAGTTTTATGAATGAATTATATGATCAAAGTTTTTATTGATGGGGTTTTTGTTATTCAAAATCTATTTAATTTATTGTAAGGGAAATTTGGTTATTTTTTCAAAATTTATTTTATGGTTTTTCATAAAAAATTTCAGTTACTTAAATTTTGTTTAATATGCTCTTGTTAATTGTAGGTTTTGTTTTATAAATTGACTTTTTTTACAAAGACACAAATATATATTCATTTATCCAATTCAAAAATGTATAGTAGTTCTAAAAATTGGATTAATGTTTTAGTAAACTACTACTCTAAATTTATTAGAAAGTCGGTTTGATTATGTTAAAATTATAATTTTAATAATTCATCTTATATTGGAAGAACCAACATGTATAATTACCTATTTGTTTTAATTTGAATCCATTTATCAAGTTTTATTTAAACATGAATTTATTTCAGTAATTATTTTATATATAATTATATATACTTGTTTAAATTTTACGTATATAAACATTTTTAATAAATTATGATAAAAAAATATAAATTCTGAAATTATAAATAAAGAAATTCATTGTGTCATATTCATGTAATTCGAAAATCATGAATATAGCCCCATGAATATATAGGTAGATACATATACTTATGAGTATTGAATAAAAATTACCAAAAATGGATTTTTATGACAAAGAATGAAATTATAAGTACGATTATTAATATTAAATTTATTATGAATAACATTAACATTCCTTTCTTTCTAATTTATTTTATGTTTTTCAAATTAATATTCAGATTTACTATCTTAGATTATTATAAACATGTATTTTTTTCATGCTATGAAATATCATTGAACTTTATGTAAAATATATAAAAAGTTATTATGATTAATTATCTATAAGAATAACAAATTTATTCATGAAAGAAAAGTTTGATTATAATGCATGAAAAGTCTTATGACATGAGGCTTGGTTGTAACCAATATCACATGAATGTTTATATATATATATATTCTTATATAAAAATTTAATTGTATCTTAATGCATTGACTTGTTTTCAACAATAAAAAAACTGAAGTAAAAATATATATAAGTATAGTAAGTTTAATTATTTTTATAAAATCTGGTTACTTAAACGTTGTAAATATGGAAGGATAATGAAGAGTGAACCCGTCCGTCGCTAGGTGGGTAGGCCGAGACAACATTCAATGTTTATGTATCCCAAACTTTTACTTTCTGAGGCTTTATTAGTACTTACTTAAGATGCACTAGAATGTTTTAAAGTACCCTCAATCATACATACTTTCAAAAGTGTAACTAATTTTATAGTCATTATAGCATATTTAAAAGAATAACTAACTTCAAAATATCTTATATATATTGTTTCAAAGTATTATGTTTTTATCGAAGGTACTTTCAAAGTTCTTTACAAAAAACTACCTTCAAATTTGTTTCCAAAAAATTTCATTTCAAAAAGTTGAATTATTTATAAAAAGGGTTTTCTTTAACCCCTTACTAGGAAATTGAAATCTCACCACATTGTTTTTAAATGTTTTTCACCAGAATCATAAATGTTCTAAATTGAACTTCAACGATTTTGGAGTTAGTGAACATGGAAGCGTAGTAAACAGTTGTTTGATTTTTCCCAACTCAGATAAATGTATGTTTTTTTCTAATCCTTCAGAACCTAGACCAGTAAAATGTCCCCTTTGTGTTAAAAATGTTGTGCAATTCTATACACGTTTTTATAAAAACTATTATACATAATTTTATAACACTAAGTCTGGAAGGGCCAGCTCAAGGAATTACAACTGAGTTGGATAATGTATATTGGATATTATTGATTAACATGGAACTAATTAATTGTTTTTTATTCCATTGTTTTTGGAGAATACAACATTTTTGGATTTAAGGAGTATATCGTGTATTCTTTGTTTTACAAAAAGAATAAGGAAGTACATACCTTATCAGATAAAGTTTTATGTTAATTCAGGTTGTTACCATATTTTAATAGAATACATGATGAAGGTTTTAACATGTTTTTATGTGATAAAAGAGATCTTCATTATGATATTATGACCTTCTTTATAAATTTTTGGAATTTGAGTTTGTAAAAAGTATTTTGGATAAGTTTATGATTGGAATTGAGTAAGTTGAACAATTGATATTTTTTTAGGTTAAAGTATGATTTATTGAATCCTTTAACAGAATATTTTGGTTTTAAGTACAATTTTAGAGGATTAAGTGAATACTTGTAGACATTGTGATTTATCAAATGTTCTTCTGGCATAAAAATCTTTTTTAAATATTCATTTCTTAGTGTAAGGTATGAAATGAAAATAGATCGAAGCATAACCAAATAATGAGAATATGATTACGACAGGTAATGATATAAAGTGTCTTTTCTTGATTTAATATCTTGATAGTAAATTAATCCATCCTCTTCAAAATAATAAAAAAAATTATCTAAAATAATGTTTTATCTTAATACTATATGTTTTGTTGAACTGACGATGCTTCAAATCATCATAGATTAATGGCTTTGAGAACCTTAATTTTAAATTTATTGTTCACTTGTTTGTGATTGATGAACTCAATAACTCCCTATAAATATTTACATTTTTCCTCAAATTATTTGTCTCTAATTTCCACCAATGTTATCCTATTCTAAATATTAATTTGGTGGTGACTTTTTCACTTCCCTTTCCCTATTATTAAGAATAAATTTTATTAACCCTGTTTTCGATGTAGGTTTTCCAGAAAGGTATTTTCTATTTTTAATGTTTTATTTTCCAACAACTACTTAAAATTGTGTGGTTGAAATATATTGATACAAGGGCGAATTTAACACCCCAAGATATCATAGTATGTTATCTTTTTAAATTAATTTAATAGTTTTCACTATATGCAACATGGATATCAAGCGCATCACGACCTATCAAACTAGACATTAAAAAACAAGTTTATAAATATTATTAACCATATTATTAATTTTATATATATACTATATAATTATAATATTAAAATTTTATATTTCTTATACAATCTTTAAGGACAAATTCAAATTTTCAGGTAAAAGATGTAATTTTAAGAAATGGAGTTTTTCTGCCTTTTAATAGCGAACGCATTTTTAATACAATATTTGAAACTTTTATATATTAAATTTAATTAAATTAAATCCTTCTTTAGAATAGGGACATAAAAAAAATTTGGATAAATTTTTCATAATTTTCTAATAACCTTCATATTTTTATGAAAAGTCAAAACAATAAATTTTAATTAATTTTTTTAATGAAAATATTTTAAAGTGTTAAATTATACATTTGAGTGGTTTTAAAGTACAATTAGATTATGTTTTATCATTTATAATAATTTAGTCCATCATAAGTAATTTTACATTTAAATTAAACATAAACACATGTCAATCATTTGATAGTTTTTATTTCTTAAAAACCAACTTTCAGGTTTTCACAACAGAAATTAATTTTAAATAATTTAATGAAACAACTATGATATTAATTTGGTTAAATAAACATCATTTTTAAATTTGTAATATCAAAATTATCTTTGAGTGAGTTTTTTCTAAAAACATTCAATTTTAAGGAATTGTGAAAAACACTATATTTTAGATAAAAACAGAACTTTTCATTTAAATAATTATTTTTAATTAATACAGTATCTTAATGATAAAATAGAAATATAATATATATATTAGTCCAATTTAATTCATTGGTGTCATTTTATAATAATACTTTACATATACAATTTTATTACCCTTTTAACATCTTTAACCCACCCTCTAGGGACATTTTAAAATTTGCATAAAACATAATTTTACCAATTCTCTAAATTGAATTTCAAAAATTTGAAAGACATGGTTGAAATCAGTAAGTAAAATTTAGTTCAATAGGAATATAATAATCTTTTGGTAAATAGAAACTTTTAATTTTTATTTACCATGGTTAAAAGTAAAATTTAGTTCACTTCCCTTTCCCTATTATTAAGAATAAATTTTATTAACCCTGTTTTCGATGTAGGTTTTCCAGAAAGGTATTTTCTATTTTTAATGTTTTATTTTCTAACAACTACTTAAAATTGTGTGGTTGAAATATATTGATACAGGGGAGAATTTAACACCCCATGATGTCATAGTACGTTGTCTTTTTAAATTAATTTAATAGTTTTCACTATATGCAACATGGATATCAAGCGCATCATGACCTATCAAAATAGACATTTAAAAACAAGTTTATAAATATTATTAACCATATTTTTAATTTTATATATATACTATATAATTATAATATTCAAATTTTATGTTTCTTATACATTCTTTAAGGAAAAATTCAAATTTTCTGGTAAAAGAAGTAATTTTAAGAAATGGAGTTTTTCTGCCTTTTAATAGGGAATGTATTTTTAATACAATATTTGAAACTTTTATATATTAAATTTAATTAAATTAAATCCTTCCTTAGAATAAGGACATAAAAATTTTGTTTGGATAAATTATTCGTACATTTCTAATAACATTCATATTTTTTTGAAAAGTCAAAACAATAAATTTTAATTAATTTTTTTAATGAAAATAATTTAAAGTGTTAAATTATACATTTGAGTGGTTTTAAAGTATAATTAGATTATGTTTTATCATTTATAATAATTTAGTCCATCATATGTAATTTTAAATTTAAATTAAACATAAACACATGTCAATCATTTGATAGTTTTTATTTCTTAAAAACCAACTTTCAGGTTTTCACAACAGAAATTAATTTTAAATAAATTAATGAAACAACTATGATTTTAATTTGGTTAAATAAACTTCATTTTTAAATTTGAAATATCAAAATAATATTTGGGTGAAGTTTTTCTAAAAACATCCAATTTTAAGGAATTTTGAAAAACACTATGTTTTAGATAAAAACAGAATTTTTCATTTAAATAATTATTTTTAATTAATACAGTATCTTAATGATAAAATAGAAATATAATATATATATTAGTCCAATTTAATTCATTGGTTTCATTTTATAATAATATTTTACATATACAATTTCATTACCCTTTTAACATCTTTAACCCACCCTCTAGGCACATTTGAAAATTTATATATAACATAATTTTAAAAATTCACTAAATTGAATTTCAAAAATTTGAAAGACATGGTTGAAATCAGTAAGTAAAATTTATATCAATAGGAATATAATAATCTTTTGGTAAATAGAAACTTTTAATTTTTATTTACCATGGTTAAAAATAAATAGGGTAATTAAAGGTAAACGTGATATTATAATTACTCTAACACATGTCTTTATTCTATTTGATAAGTGTCATTTAACCAAAATCAACCTTCAGATAAAAATAATATCCATTTTGATAATCTTTAATTCGATAATTACATTTATTATATTTTATTTAATGAAGTGTTAAAAGTTTTAAATTAAAATTTTATTAACTAAACCATTTTTAACATAGAGTTGATCAAAATATAAATTACACAATAAATATTCATTATAAAGATATAAAGATTTAATAAATCATGGTAGTTTATTTATAAATTTTATATATTAAATAATTAAATTTATTTATAACACAATGATGATTCCTTAATTATATTATTAATTAAATATTAAAATAATTATTATTATAAACGTCAAAATAAATATTAATTAAGAATTTGGATGCCATACATGAATTTTCTCTATGAGTATCACCTGTTAGGGTTCATTTAAATAATTTACTTCAAAGTAAAAAACTTTTTTGACTTCCAAAAAAAACCAAATAATGTATAGTGTCAAAATTAACAAAAATGAGTTTTTAAAACAAATACTATATTAATAAATTATAAAATTTTCATCAAAATCAATGGTTTGTCCAAAAGACTTAAATATATATATATATATATTATTAATGAACTAATTTAGTATCTCTTGGAATTTTATAATATGTTTATTAACCATATATTATAAGAATTCAAGAAGACATAGTAAGAGTTAAACAATTTATCTAAGGGTTAAATCTAAAAGATAAGGTTAATATAGTGACCTAACCAAGTCTAAAACATATTGGTTGAGAGGATTTCGACCCATGGACACTATATAATAGAAATAAATATTTCAAGCTCTTCCTAAAGTGTCTCTCACCTCTCTTATAAAAGGTTACTTCGACTTCTCATAAATTCGCACCTCCAAAGTCATTTGGCTTGGACAACCCCTACTCAAAGCTATTATAAACTACCCTCAATTAATTTTAGAGGCCTCACATTGATCATAAAGCCAACCTATGAAGCCCTTTTTTCAAATCAAAACGAAGCACCTAAATAAGAGGTAATTATTTCATCACCTCTTTCAATGTTTTTTTCTTCATCCACTTCCTCTTTCTTTTTTGTTTCTATAAAAAAATAATAACTCTAGTAACATCTACATAATTTGATTTTATTATAAATATGGTACAATAATATTCATTTTTCAATCCATCCACTGAATGAAAAAGTCACTATACATGCTTACGTACGGCTGACCTTCTCCACGTCGTGGTGTAGTTTGTTATTCAACACATTATTAATTGGATGGGTATAATAATGAGTATAATCGAATTAAATAATAATATAACATGTTAATTATTCTGAATATATAATATAAAATCTAATCACATAATATTTTACCATCAATAGAATGATAACGTCGCTCGAATGTATGTACAGCTTACCGTGACCACGACGCGATGAGATTAATTTCCATGTTCATCATTCAATGATGATTATAAAAATATATATTATTAATAAGTATGTAATTTATGAAAAAATAATTCTGATTTATATATATATATATATATATCTCATTCACATACTTCCGTTCAATTCGATACGAAAACAGAAATAACGTTTATGCGTATGTATGGCATACCATCTCCATAAATGGGGTTTTTCATTTCATATATCTATCTATTATACATAATTTTATTCTGAATATATATGATACATAAATAATTTTTTAAAATTATGGAAGCGATTAAATCATTATATAAGTGATACGATCAAGAATAACAAGTTAAAACACGTACGATAGAGAAAACGATTATTACCTAAAATGTTATTTTAACAAAGAAATTATTATCAAATGGGTAATATAAATCCATTAATGAATAAAATATGATATCATAAATATGAATATGGATCTTTTTTAATTTAATAACATAATATGGTCATCATATATGAGGTTAAATGTACACTCGGCTAAAGGAAAGTACAAGTTAATGGTTATTTCCTCAATCTCATTATTATCCAGGATTTTTTTATCTATAAGTATCTACTGGGAAATATTTATCATATATTTCCATGTTTTAATAAAATGTTTTAAAAGGAAATCTTCTAAGGTTTTATATATGGGACTATTTAACTAGACCATCATTTTAAATGTTTTTATATAATTATTTTTCTAAATATTTTTCATTAATGTCCATGTTTTCAAAATGATTTTAAGTAATTATTTATGTGGACCTGATTCATTTAAAGTGTTGATTTAGTTTGAATTTTTCAAAGTGGTATGAGAAAAATTTATTCAAATATCACTTTTAAAGTAATTCCTTTATAAATTCTGTGTCTTTTAAATGATTTCATGAAACTGTGTATTTCCCTCAAAGAGTTTAATTGATTATTTTCAACTCTGTCATCATACTTTATAGGATATTATTATAGATTGATGTTGATTTACTATAATATAATATTTTATATTATATTGAATGAGTTATGATATATTTGACTGTGGAGGTGCTATTTTTATTCCATTCATGGTTTATGGTTTAAGTATTGACATTTTTTATGCTACGAATTTTTATGTTATGTTTCAACTTTTTTTTTCATTTCAGGAATCCATTGGACTTAGTATGTGATGGGTGGGGCCCACTATAGCCCATCGATGCATTGGTACGTCTCATAAGAAAAATTAGTGTCTTAGAATAAGGCCTTGAGAAAATTTTAATTTATTGTCTTAGCACGAGGCCATGAAAATATGGTTATGATGTCTAAAATTATACATTCCCTTGTTATAAAATTATTTATTACCTGTGATTATTTGACTAGTTGAATATCCATGCGCATGTTTATATGGTGATGTTTGACTTATTTTTTCCATATAATGATTATTTTTATGTTTAAAATGTTGTTATTTTTATTACACATCCTTCCCTAAAAGTTTATAGCTTCCACTAAATTATTTACCCTTACTTAGCAACTAAGCTCACCCCTTTCTGATATTATGTTTTCCCAGGATTTCAAGAAGTGTATTATGATTGATATGCAGTGTTAAGATAGAATAATAATGGTGTTCATAATGAACTATCTGTGTTGTCTTTTACATTTGAATCTATAATTTAACGTTCATGTTTGTAATTTATTTTCCAAGACTACTAAAATGAACGGTACTCAAGACATGATTCCTTATAATCATGTCAATGTATCAAAATAATACACCAATTATGGGCTTCTTGGGTTGGGGCGTTATAATAATAATTCTTTGAAAACATGGTTGGGGTGATTTATAATACCAACATTAAAGTAAACTATATTCTAAGGTAATTTGTTGATTTATTCATGGAATGTTTACTTATCCTCGCTTTTCATCATGAGGTGAAAAATCGTCATAAGTTAAACCAAGTGAAATAAAGATGTATAAGATTCTATATAGAATGGTCTCAGTACAACACATGAATTAAATAATAAATTAAAATATTGTATAAAAATATATATTACATAACCAAATAAATTTCCTTTCATTTCTATAGTTATATTCTTCAAGAATAAGTATTGTACCTTGAAATTTTACATGGATTATATACATCATAATAATATCCTAATAAAAACAAGTATCTACTGCCACATATTGAATACTTGGTCAATCAAACTATTTAGGAATTTTTGCTTCTCAAAGGTAGATTTATGATCATGATATAATTAAATGATAGTAAAAAAGGGAATATATTCTAATTTAATCCTTTTGCAGAATATATAGATGCTATTAGTTCATAATATTTCAATTTTGAAATAGTAACATTCAAAAATATATTCATAAACATTACGAACAATGTCTTTATAGATTCCCTCAATAATTTTTTCAATGTTTTTGGTGTTTTTTTCTCATATATTTCTAGATAAAATATGATCATGAATTAATTTTTTATATTATGTTGAATAAATTTAGCGAATATAGTTTGTTCATAAAATATAGAAAATTTGACTTCAGTAGAAAGTATATGGCCCTCTTGTGGAACTTAAATACAATAAATAATATATTTATAGATCCTTCAATGAATAATCTAATAAAATAATTCATTAGAATAAATATTCATATAGATGTTAAATTTTTTATCTGATTACATGGTTAGAATAAATGTTTGTTTTAAAAAATTTCATGATTGTATAACCCACTTAACACATTATATTTTAAGGTGGTAAATTTTCTTAATGTAGAAAATGTGAATAATGCCATATAATGATTCAGATGTGGTCTCATATGGTACTGATACTCACACAACCTTCGAGTATAAAAGGTTTTATGACATTAAATGATGCATGAATAAGGGAATGGGATATTTAATCATGTAAATTAGTAACTTAATAGAATAACATTTTTTATAATTAAATATATGTCAAAAAATATTACTTTAAATTAAAAATGGTTATTGTTTTGGTAATGTTTTCATTAAAAATATTGAATTATTATATATATGGTATGAATTTTGATAAATATACTAATAAAAAATATGTTCTTTATTAATATAGAGGTAATTGAACATGGACTAATAAGGATGGATAAATAAAAAAAGGGTTATGAGTAATCAATTCTTTGTCAACGTGGAAAACAAATTACGTTGAAGATTCTTTCTGTTTAAATTATCCTAATATATTATCTATAAGGAGTATTACAGTAGAAAAAAAATATTTATTGAATTTAAAGGATATACATAAAATCTATAATAGAAGGGTGAATATTGTAAATTTCTAAAAATACTCCTCAATTATCCAACTTGGAGAGGATTGAGGAGGCGTGGAAGGATGGTTTTAGGTTCTAAAGGAAAGTATAATTAATAAATAATGATACAATTATAGAATAACATAATTATAAATAAATATTAATTATATTTGGGACTATATTTTGCGTTTCAACATAGTCGATGATAAATAATGAGCTACTAGAGGATACATATAGCTTGTTTGTTCATTATCCTAGGAAAAAAACTAATACAAAAGGATTGTCAAAAGAAATTTTGGTTGAAGGATATGATAGAAAATAGTTTTTAATATATATTAATATGTTAGTTTTCAAATATTAAAATTAACAATAAAAGCCACATATATGATGTATATATTTCTTATGCCAACATGGAAATTGAAAATAATTATCATAATTTTATCAAAATTTTCTATATGATTTTTAATTAAAATATGATTAATGTTACTATTTATCTAGTTATTTAGTGCATTAGTCAATGAAATTAATTATAATTTAAAAAAAAATTATAGTTTTTATGTAAGGAATTATAATTTTAATATCATTTATATATAGGTAGAACAAATTGATGATAAAAAAATAATTAATCACAGGTCATGTTCTCCAATAGTCACACACAATGTATGAAAAACACACAATTGGACATAGGGATTATTTTTTCTAGTAGAATATTTGAAACTACAAGACATGTGGGTGGATACAGACACATCTTTCATCTCTCCTTCCACTTCCATGAATAGTGAATAATGTAGTTTTGGTGGCACACGTTCAATACATATCTTTATATTCTCACCATTAATGGTTAAAATTCAATGTTCAGCAAGCTAACATGGGAGACATTATAACATGTTTCCATTAACATTATATATGTTATGTAATTATATATATATATATAAAGTAATAAATTACTAAAATATAATATTTTAGAAGTAGTGTTGTTAAGAATTAGTAAATATTAAGTTACTACCCATTTTTTACTTGTTTGGTCCATGTTCCATTTAGTTTAATTTTTCATTTCTAGTTTCGTTTTATTTTTATTACTTATACAACATTAATTCAATCAATCTTCTACGTAATAGAATTATTGAGCCTATTATAAAATTCTTTATTAAACCCATCGTATTTCATAATTTTCATGGATTATTTTAATAATAAATATATATTATAGAGATAATTTTCTTCAACCCTTGGCTTGTTTTTAATTAATTATTACATAATTTTCATTATTATATTTCTATAAACCTTATATTCATATTGATATTTTCCGTGTAAATTTATGATGCTTGAAGGAAAATTTCAATGTATAAAACTATGTGATCATTATAACATCATAATATCCATTTATTAAGGAAAAATGAAAACTAATTAATGTATTTGATTATTTTTTCACCTGAAATAACATAATGTCATAGTTATCATATGATTTTTTTTAAAATTATGATCATATGATCATTCAAATATTCCTTGAAATAATAGTAATTAAAATATATCAAATAAGATTAAAAATTCTTTTAATTTACATATTTAAAATTTTATTTCCCCTATACATGTTTATTAAGTGGTTTTAGTCAAATCAGTTCATTATTATCTCACACAAAATCAATAATTTACTTTCAAATATAAATAGTTAAAACATCCCCAAATAGTAATCTATAATCCATATCTCAATGCAACCAGACACTTACATCCATTAGATACCTAGTTAGTTAATGTTTTATAGATTATATAAATCCCATTTTTCCAAGAAGGTTATCTTTATAGTTTTAGATTAAAATAAAAATACTTAATATTGGAATTCATTTTTCTCATTCATTTTTTCATTATTTTAATAGGGTATCTAATTTTTTAACTTATATTTTATAGATACTAAAAATAATACCACTCAATGATGGTGTATTTTGGTATGCTAATTTGTTTTTTCTTATGACCTCGTGTTTGAATAGTTTCATTGGATTAGATATCTTAATAGTATGGTTGAATAAATGTATAAAAAAGTATTCCAAGTCATGATATAGTATAAGTAAAAATAAATACTTCCTTTCAAAAACAAAATTAAAAATTTAGGTTTTTATATATTTATTTCCCATAATGGGATTTACTTCCAAGCACTAATTATTCTTATTTGGTCAATTATAATGATGAGGTTCTTTGTCAAATTTTTTTCAAAAATGTTAAACAATAAAGGAAAAAACAGAATCAATGGCGCAATTTACTATTGTTGGAAAAGTGTATAACATTTCATTCACAACATCATAAGAAAATATCATCCAAAAACCATTTCCCACTCCTATAAATGATATTTTTATGAGATTTATTATCTAAAAAAGAATAAGGATGACAGAGATTTTGAAATTGAGTTCCCCTTTTCAACTAATAGAAAAGACATTAGTTAAAACCCCATTTTTATAGAATAAATTATTTCACGGAAAACTCTCCATGATTTAAAATTTTTTGTAGAAATATATCTTTTCATGTTATATGGTATATAAAATTTTAATCATCAATTCTTAGTCAATATTTTACTGTTTTTGGAAGGATATCTTTAATTTTTAGATAATGTGTGTGTGGACACTATGTCATCAATGTACAAACAATTCATTATGTTTCCATTAACCATCAAATAGAAATGAATCATTTTATACATTTTGCAGGATGTGGATTACATTAATTTAATGAAGATAATCCATATATAAAATTCATCAAATTTGGTGAAGTATTTACTAATTGATATTGAAACCAAATTGATAATTTTATTAATTAACTCACTTATATCAAAGAAAATAGTAATTTTCATTAAATTAAATAAATATATAAATTAATATATAATTATCATGTACTCATCCTACAAAAAAAACATTCCAAATCACACACACACACATATATATATAACACTAATAATATATATAGAATGAATAATAACATATTATACTAGATAAAATAGTTATATATAAAAGTAAATGGTGTCTTTTCTTACTTGTAACACCCTGTGGTTTTAATAGAGGATCATTATTTTCAATAGCATATAAGAAACAAAAAAACCAGTATTATAAGTGATTGTAACAACCTACGATGTTACAATATATGTATTTTGAAATATATTCAATCTATTTGGTAGCTCAAAATACATGAAACACCATGATTGAACTAAAAATGAAACTCAATTAAAATAAAATAATTTAAACATTAACATTATAACCTTGAAATTATGTTGAGTGGTATGAATAATACTAACTAGATTATGAAAATTATATGATATTTAGAAGTATAATGTAAATAAAATACACATCTAATTATTTGATATAAATCTATAAATATTTTAAATAAAAAAGATTTTTTTTAAACATTTTTTATTTTGTCTTAAAGGTTATTTAATCTCGCTTCACACACATAATATAAATATAATTTGTAAAAAAATAAAAAATTATTGGGAAAATAACCTTCATTTTTGAAATCACAATATTAAAATTACCTCATTGTAATTTTTGGGATTTTTTTGAAACTTTTTATTCATTATGAATACTAAAAAATACATGATTCTAATTCAAAAATGCCTTATTGTTTAAATTTTTTATATATTAAATTTATATTTTAGGGTTTTTATAGTTAAATTAGTTCAATATATATCTATTAATATTATATGGTTAATTGGAATCATTTTCATCTTGAATTTTTATATAAAACATTGTAAACATTTGAGAATTTTTGTTTTGAAAACATTTTTCTCATCTCCTCTATAGGATTATTTTTAAATAAAATTTTTTTCACATAAATGAATTGAATTTGGATAAAAATATTTATTATTTTGATTAATAAAAATTTCTATTAGGTAATTATTTCTACGTAGTTGTGTACCATATTTAATACTAAAAAAAGTAATAGTTATTTACCACTGTTATCAGGGGTTAAATGAAAATGATGTGGGTTAAAATGAACTATAATACTCTATAAATTTTTTTGATATATTTATAAATTATAATTTATAAATTTATATAATATTAAATTCTATACCCTTTTTTCATGTAAAATACATGATTATACATTTTTAGAAAATTGAAATCATACCACTCATAACAATTATAAAAGGAAATCCTATCTCATTTATTATTATAAATATAAAAACCATTAGTCCATCCAATACCTATCCAAATCACATCCCAAAATCAATCCCATCAAACTATATTCCTTGGTTTGGTTAAAAATTTCATGTCTTATACCCCTTCATTCGGATTCAGTACTAAAAAATTCTATTAATTTTTTAAAAGATAAAAAAACATAATAATATATTGTAAATTATAAATTCAAGGAAATATTTCAGTCTATATTTTTTAGGATTATAAAAACCTACAAAATTATCAGGTTTGTGCATAATTTATACAATCCACTAATTATATTCACGTTTACTACATCCATTTATGAGATAATATCCCATTGAAATTCTACTAAACCAATAAAAAATAATATAAAAACATAGTTTGAGAATTAAAATTTCTCGGTAAGGGTTTTAAAAGCAGTGATAAATAAATTTCATAAATCTATTTTGAATAAAACTATTGAATAAAAAATTCTATAAAATATATAATTTCTAATACAGTTTCCAAAACATAGATATTAATTATCTCAAAATCCATTAAAATACTTATTATTTTAACAAAAAATTAGTTTTCAAAATAAATAATTGGTTGAGAATGATTCTTTAGTATGTACTACGAGGATTCTGAAAATTATAAAATTTTATTGATTAATATTGATAATTAGCATACCATAAGAGACCATGTATCCATGAAAAATAACTCATGTTGGATAGTGTCCCCTTAAAATCATGGGTTTACTCCCCATACTTTATTATATCATTCAATAATCAATAAGAAAATTTAAAGAACACTATTTTAGATGATATTATTTTCTCAATCATAATAAAAATAATTATTAAAAAATAATTCAAGAATTATTTTAAAATTATAAAATAATTTTTTAACCTCTTTAAATTATAAAATATCATTCTTTTTTTAGTAATCCAAATGAACTAAATTAAATCCATTAATCCTTAATAATGGTTTTATTTGTAATACATAAACATAATCGCCTATAAATTAAAACAAAGTATTGAATTAAAATGCTTAAAATTTTCACAATAATAGTAGATTATGGTCATATCTAAGATTGTAAATGATATTCATAGATTCCCAAGGAATAATTACACATAAAATGAAAAATTTTATTATTTTATTTTTACTTTAATAGGGAACACCTAAAAATGATGACTTCAACTATTTGTTTCAAAGGGAATTTATTATATGAAAGGATAACTTCCCACATTAAAAAATAAAATATCTTTTAAGACATAATTTAAAAAATAAAAAAAAACTTTTGTTATGATTTTACATCCTAGTTCTAAATGAACCATGAAAATATAATTACATATATAAAAACATATAATATATTTATAAAATTAATTTCATTATAAGTGTTTAAGATAAAACATAGTGTATTGGAGTTTCATAAAATAAGTAGATAGTTGGTATTTAAATAATTTTACCTTACATTCAATTTTATAAAGGATGAAGATAAGTATCTAGTTTTCAGACATAGAGAAGAGAAGGGGTTGAGGGTGAGTCGAATATTTTGGATGAATGAAAAGAAGTTATTATATAAAAGTTTTATTGAATATATATTATTAATATAAACTATATTCAAAAAGGAATTTTATTTTCAGGGTTTCCAAGTTTGAAATTAATTAGTGTTATATTAAATATAATATTTATATATTTTATCATTATTTCAATATAGTATTTGAAATTTTCAATATGGATCTGAAAATTTCAAAAATTATACTAAAGGAACAATGGTGTTTGCTAAGATTTTAAGATACTCTAAATAAATATTTTTGGAGTACTGAAGATAATGGAATATATATATATATATGTGTGTGTGTGTGTGTGTCTGTTGGTGGGTGTGTGTGGATATATATAAAATAGTTATAAATATCCTCAGAATATGGGTGAAGGAAAATAACTATGTCAAGGGTTATGTTTATAGATTAATATTTACTTAATCAATTTATAAATATTTTTGTTTGGAATAGGACGTGATTCAATAATCATGAAATAGTGGTGGTGGATTTGTAGAACACATCATTTTTTAGGGCTTACTAGTTCGAATAACTGTGGAAGAAGAACAATTAAGAGAAGATCGAATGACCAAGATGGTAACTGGAATTTTAAAGGGGTGATAAACAATATTAATACCTTGAATCCAACATTTAAATGAATATTTTTTAGAAACACTTAATAATATAGTCCATGTCTCATTCCCTCGAAATTCAAAATCACACACAATATAGGACATAAACACGAACCTTGTGGGCTACTGGGTCAATATCTCCATGAACTTAGTGGGCCCAATACATGGGTCCACCCATCTTTAGTTGGAGTTATTCCTATTAAAAATCTATATTAAGCTTACATTACCTACTGAACCTAACATATCCCACTGAGATAATAGCCATCTCCCACCTAAATATCGGTAATCCATTAGGTTTCCTATAGTGTATGTGTATATATATATTTTTATTAATGTCAAATTTTCTAAAATATGAAATGTAATATTTATAATTATATGTAACATTGTTTTATTTGTTATTAGTATTTTTTTGAAAATTAATTATGTTACTTATATAATTTTAAATATTAATTATACTGTTATTTTGATTATAATTTCCAACTATCATCTTAACATTATTTTATCTTTATTTTCAAGTCACTTAATGGAAACTGCATTCATTACTAATAAAATATCCAAAACTCCATCTCCTACATTCTAATGGTCAAAGAAATATTATATTTACAAAAAAATTAATGGTATGTGAATAAAAAATATATATTTTCATTTATTACTTCCAAAATGGTTTTATACTTCCATATTACTATAAATATTTTGGCTATTGTCATTTCTACCACTTATCTAATCAAGTTTAATCCAAGAGAATTTGTTTACACTTTTATCTTCATTATGTTGATCAGAGGTGTTCCAATTATGTTTCTAATACTTATAATAAGCATACTAAATGTGTTGTGGTTTTATAGTATTGTAAATAATTATTAAAGTTAGTTCTTTATTATTATAAATTCCCTTATCTTTTTCTTATGTTTTGATTTATTATATACAATAATCAATTTTTAAAAATAAATAAGGCAGTAAATATCTTGAATGTTACATTCTTCCCAACTTAATTAAATTGTGCACTTTCAATTCTTTCATGAACATGACCTAATTTTTTCCCATACGAACATTAATATTAGTTATCTTACACACATAACTTAATTTTTATTATAAATCACTAAATTTACACTAAAAAAATAATTTATAAATTTAGTATTATATATAATATTGGATGCTTTCATTAAAAGAACATGTTCTTCCAAGAAAATGGTTTCTTGTGATAGTTCCAAATTCCTCTACATATCTTTCCCATATGCATCTTGAACAATTTGGATTAAACTCATGTAATAACCAATAATAATTTGTGATAGATGCATGACGACTCTACAGTTCGGAGATATCTGAGTGAACTTGATTCATATAGATTAGTCATACTAAATCATCTTCTAATATTTCAATGTCTTTGAATCTTCTATATAAATTAAAACATAAAGGATGGCACATACAGGATTCATAGAGTTTACCCTCTTATGAATCTTTTAGAAGGTACACTATTGACAAAATTAACCAAATAAGGTAGTATTTTTTGAATGGAACCTCATAATACAATCATCGTTATCCTTACAGAGAATGTTGGTTATGCACAATTGTATAATAGACAAGAGTTAATCAAAGAATGAATCATAGTATATTAGATGTGATGGATGTATTATATAGTAGTTTACATGTAAGTAGAAGGTCACAAAAAAGTTTAAAATCATATGAGCATGATTTCATAATTATCCATTTGATTAACTACATTTGAAGGGATAAGGGAATTATTCTTGCTCAACCTCCTTTCAAATGAAAATTTTAGGGAAAATAATTAGATAAGGTGAAATAATTAAATTATTGATTATTTATAATTTTCAAAAATTATCTTGATCCTTTATTTGATACCAATTGTAATGCCCCAAACAAGTACTTCGAGACTTAGTACCAAAACATATAGTGTTTTTTTAAATAAAAGAAAACTGAAAAATATAAAATGCATTATAAATTTTAAGAACATTTCCTAAATAGTTTTTGTAGAATTATTAAAAACTATAAAAATTATCAAAGTGTAAAAAAATTATACAATTGAGTAATTATATCCACATGTGTTACCTTTTTTAAGAAAAAATAACCAATTATAATTATAATAAACATTTGAAAAATAATTTGAAAATATTAGGTGAGTAAAAAAATTTCCTAGTATCGTTTTTAAAATTAGTGACAAATACATTTCTTAAATCTATTTTGAAAACGATTTAACAAACAAAAAATTTGATTCTATAAATAATTTCTAAGAGTATTTAAAAACATATAAATTCATTACCTCAAAATCCTTTAAAGAAAACATGCGGCCATGATAAGAATCCCTAGTTGGACTGTCCTCTTGAAAAGTTAGGGGTTTACTCCCCATACCTTATCATATCATTTTATAATCTTGTTAAAAATTTACAGAAATCATTTTTAGAGTTTTCTTCTTTCCCATTCCTAATCCAAAACCCATGAAAAATCATACATAAATTTTGATCATAAAACAAAATAATTTAATAACCACTTCTCACATTAAAATCACATTTTTTAGGTAATCCAAGAGAACTATGTGAAATCCACTCATCCATAGTAATTTATTATTTATAAGACATAAGTATAGTCACATATAAATTAAAATAAATTCATGAATTAAAATGAATGAAATACCATCAATAATAATAGATGATGTCCATATATATGATTATGAATGATATTCATGGATTAAAAGAATAATTTACACTTAAAATGATAAATTTTATTATTAAATTCATATGATAATAAGAATGCACACAAGAAAATAACTTCCACTATTTTTTCAAAGGTTTTTATTTATATGTGATGATATCTTCTCTCTTTAACGTGTCAAATATATTTTAAAATGTAAGTTAAAAAATTAATAAAAATTACTTCATGGATCAAAATATACATTGAAAATATAATTAATTATATAAAACCTTAAAATAATTTTATAAATTTAATTATATAATATGGGTTTAAGCAAAAACATAGTAAATTAGAGATTGAAAAATAAGTATATAGTTGGTATTTAATGAATTTTCCCTAAAACAAACATGTATAAGGGGTGAAGAAAAGCTTCTAATTTTTGACACATAGAAGAGAAGAATTTTCTGGTGAGTCAGGTCTTTTGGATGGATGGATATATGAAGTTATATAGATGTTTTATTGTATATATTGTATTCGTATAAACTATTTTCCATGAGGAATGGTATTTTGAGGGTCCTGAAGTATGAAATTAATTTTTTTGATACTACATATTATATTTTTATATTTTATATATTTTTCCATATTGTATTTAAAAATGTGAAATAGGATTTGAAAATTTGAAAAGAAAATTAATGAATGATGTTGTTCATTAAGATTTTAAAATATTCCTAATCACAATTGTTTATAGTATTTTAGTTGATTGACATATATATATATAATACTCAAAACATTATTATGAAGGTTAGGGAAGGAAATAATAATAAAAATCATTCAAATTTTATTTAAGGGTTCTATTTCTAGAATAATATTTACTCAGGTTGTTTCGAAATACATTGATTTGAACTAGTCTATGAATAGATAAAAATGGAAAAGTGCCAGTGGAGTAGTAGAACATGTCAGTGATGAGTGTTTAATAGTTTGAATATTCTTGGAAGACGAATAGAGAACAAAAGATTGAACTTCCAAGATTATAAATAGTGTTTTAAAGGTCATATAAAAAGTGTTCATACCTCGCTTCCCATGTCAAAAGAAATCATAATCTATTGACACATAATAATATATTTCGAGTCCCCTTAGATTGGAATTTAAATAAACACAACACATAGGCCTTACACGTGCGCCTTTCGGGATACTGGACGAATCCATCCACAAAATTATCAGGCTATATACACATGAATGCTCATATTTAATGGGAGTTATACAAACTCAAAACCTAACTATGGCTTGGACATCCTATTTCTCCTCAAAACACCAACTAAAGGCTTTTCCAGTGCCCACCTATATAGTAGTTAAGAAATAGGAAACATTTGGTGGTTTGGTATATATATATTTTTATTAAAGAATAATTTTAAAAAAAATCAATGTTAAACTTATCATTCAATGTAACTTTGTTTTAATTATTATTATTATTTTTAAACATATAAATTAGGGTACTTACATCATTTTAATTATTAACTATATTATTATTATATTTAAAACTTCCAACTATAATTTAATAATTGTTTTAAATTAATTTTCAAGTCACTAAATGGAAACCACATTAATCTATAATAAATTAACAAAAAACTAAAATTATTACATTATAATGGAAAAAAAATTCATTTAAATACCTATTTCTTAATCATATTCAGATAAATAAAAAATTCTCAATGTTCATTTCATACTTTTAAAATGTTATTCTACTAACCAAGTATTCTCTCTAATTTTGATATTCACTCTGCAAAAACTTTTAAAATTTTCGTAGATCCAAGAGAAGTCTGTTACACATTTCTTCATCATTACGTTGATTGGAGCTGTCCTAATGGTGTTTCAAATTCTTATAATCAACATACCATATTAGCTATGGTTTTCTTGTTTTTTAAAGTTGTATTAAAATTAGTGCTTCATTAATAAAATATTCCTTACATCACTCTTAAATTATGAATTCGTATATATTATTGAATTTAATAACAAATAAGAAATACATGTATGATCAGGGATATTATACGAAATAATTTCTAGTAATAGTTTATGTATAACCTTAAAGTGGTTTTCCATGAAGAGGTTAAATTTATAACTATGTATCTGTGTTTTATTTTTCCCTCCAACTCCTTGAATTATTATTAAAAAATACTGATATAATAAAATCAAAATATTCTATATACTGTAATTTTGTTATGTTGAATGAAGACACCTACAACCCTCCCCATATCTATCAAATGGCTTATGAATTCATTATTCGTGTGTACAGTGGATTACCACCACACAAACCAATGTAATTTATTTTTCTATTAACACCTCTTATTGTTGGGTATGATGATGGATATAAAGTGTATATATTATATTTACAACATAATCATACTTTTCGTTTAATTATATTATATATTCCCTCTTGATTTCTATTCTCTAGGGTATATGATAACGTCTCTCATGTGTACTGTTGACTACCGCCTTGCGAAGTGATGTAACTCATATATCACTAACACTTCACATAGATGTTGATAAGGGTATATATAATTAATATATCTAATATAAATTATATAATTAAGAATTCATTAAATATTTATCATACCTCTATAATTAATTGTTTTCTTCTTTTACCTTTTCAACCACTAAAAAATGATAATGTTGTTCGTGTTCGTGTAGGCTACCACCTTCATGAAATGACGTCACTCCCTTTTCATCTCCAAAACATATTAATTATATATATAAGTACATTTAAAAAGAAATTTTTTATTTATTATATTATGATCATTTTGGAAGGGTAAAATATTACTTGCTTTCATCCGCTTATTATTATTGTAAAATAGTAATGTTACTCATGCATGTGTACAGCCTACTGTCTCCATCATCCTAATGTGCTAAATTTATCACAGCCATATTTCATGATTGGTTTGAAAAGTATAATTGATGTATAAATATGAAAATTAGTTTATGATTATTATTCTTTATATGGTTAAATAATGAACACTTTGACCCTAGTCAGCATACCAAAGTCATTTTTGATGCGTAATACAAATATCATCAAAACATCCAATATAAACATAGTTGATTAAGATATAATATATAATATGGTAACAATTGAAAATAAAAGAATGATAAATTTGAAAAATATTCTTAAAATTTTAAATAATCAAAATAATAATATTATTTATGAAGATAAAGTATGCACAATACAGGTATTACTCAAGATTGGGGTTTTTCATCTCACTTCTACTTTTGGGATACATAGGCCATATTAACCACTTATTTATTTTGTGTGGTGTATATAATTCTATTATTACATTATATATAATTAATTCATTTATCTTCAGGGTATTTATTGTTTCATTTAAATTTATTTCATTCATTGGTCTTATGATACAAAAGTTACCAAATTGATAATGGTTTATTCCACAATATCATCATTATTAAATATTTTTTTTCATGAATCCCTTGGGTAAATATTTTATATTTATATCTAAGAGTGACTCTATTTCATTCTCTGATGGTTATTCATGATGTTTTCAAGTAATTGTACAATTTTATCAATCATTTATATATGAACTGAAAGTGAAATTTTTTTAAGAAAATATTATTTTATTTCCCCCTTTGATCGAAAACACTTTTTCAAAAAAATCCATTTTCTCAAAAAATGTTTTCAAATATGGTTTTTACCTTATGAAAGAAGATTTTTTAAACAAATATTTACCCCTTATTAAATTTTACGAAAAAATATAAATGAATCTTCATGTCATATTTAAATGAATGCTTGTTTGTATTTTACCAAAAATAAATAATGTAATCTTAGTCTAAACATATATGGAATGGACAGAATTTTCTGATATCATGATCACAAAATGTTTTTAATCATATTTTAAAAAAAATTCAAAGTTTATTTTTCAAGAAAAGTAATATCAAAAAATATTTTAAACACTTTTTAATTTGATTTTCAAAGTGAAAAGGGTATTTTCGTCAAAAATTTTTTAATGAAATTCTCATGGTACTTCTATTCATCATTTAAATCAACAATTTTTTATACATATGATACATTTGGTAGATTTCATAATTATATAATCCTTACTCTTTATTTGAATTAGTTTTGATTAGTTTTACAGGGGAAGTACTATGTTGATATCGTTCATTATTATTTTGTTAGTTTTGTGATCAGTTTGACTAAGGATAACCAATTTTTTACCCCAAACCATATTAATATATATGGTTTATGATTTTTTTAATTAATTGGTGAATATATTAAAAATTCAAATGATATTTTTAAAATATAAATTTTTTGTTTTATTTTGTATAATGCATTTCATATATGGAATGCATTAAACTTCGTAAGAGATGGATGAGCCCTTCTGTAGCCATTCAATGCATCTGTAAGTCTCATAAGACAATCTAGATTTTGTATTGGAAGTAGAATTGAATATAGGTCTCTTGGAACAAGACCACTATTATATTATAGGTCTTAAAAAACACCTCATAGGTATTAGATGTCTTTGAGAAATGCTTCAATGGTATGTTTTAGATGTCCAATATTATGAATTCCATCAATATGAATTTAGTTATTAATATTCATTGTGATTATTTTATTATTTAAAATAACCATGGTTTTGATTCCAATATCATTTTATTATTTATATGGAATTATTTTATAATCATTTTTCCTTCAATATTATTCTCAAGTTATTGATTAAATGGAATGTGTTTAATTTTTTTATAGTGCCATGTTGATTATGCCTTAATTATTCAAAGATTTCCCTGTACGCTTACTCTTAATAATAACCTCACATTGTCCCTTTATCATGTTTTATTTTCCATAGGATACAAAAAGGTTTATTTTGATTAATATGTGGAGATAAACTGAGGTGAATAATGGAATTATCAATGAAATCGCATGGTTTAATTTTTGTAATGTGAATATCATGTATGTGTCTGGTTTACCCAGACTACATAGCTATTCAGTCTGTCAAGGATTGATTTATTTTATCTCGTTATAGTGTTAGAAATTAGACACCATCTATAGGCTATATATTTTAAGGTCACTACAATTGGTATTTGAGAAATTTTATTAGAAGCCTGGGGAACTAGATTTACGAAAAAATAAATTAGAGAACATAACACTATGATAATATTTTAGGGATATGTAGATATGAAGATCCTATTTTTTGGTGATTAATGTATTAAATGGGCTTTCATAGAAAATAAATCCATTTTTAGAAACTACAATTGGTCAAGGTTTTAGCACATGTGTTCTTAGTGTAATAACTCTGAAAAGGGGGTATTTTTCATAGCCTGGTCAACACCTAATGCATGAAAATTTTCTTCATAATGCACCTATTTTCAAAGTCCCTGGTAGATATTATATGGATAATACAAATTTTATTTACAATCCATTATGAATGGTTTTATAAAAACAGATATCCCAAAAGAAACAATGATTATTATTATGATATTATATATGGTTAAATTTCTCAATTTATGTTAATAATTTCACTATTTTTTGGAGTGTAAATTGTTTTTCATCATGATAAGACCTAAAAATGTGTATTTAATCATTTATAGATGGTTCCTACTATAATTAATAATAATATCAATATCTCACATAATCCAAAGTTTTAGAATGGTCATTTATTTTATGGGATTAATCCAATATTTAAAAGGGAATTAGTCTCCCAAAAATTCTCACCATATGAGGAATAGAATAATGTACTTATAAGATAGATAAATAATTATCTAAGTATTATTCATTATATAAAAATAAGGAAAATAATATGAGTATAGAGAAAAATATATATATATTGAAGAATTGAAATAAGGATCATCCAATATGTGATACTTGAAAATGTAAATACCTTTGTATATTCTTAAAAGTATGAAATATTTTTCTTAAATTGTGGATAAAAAAGACAACAAAATTGAGATTTTAGGGAAAATAAATAAATTTCACAGTGAAATGCTTCCCTAAAATGATATGGGGCACATTGAATATGAATTTCACAAGAGGAAAATAAGTATGCATTAAAAGTAACAAATTGATCATTCTAAATATTTTTTTATTACCACTATAGAAGTGGAATGATTATGTTTATTTTGTTTAGATTTTTGATTTATTTCATTTGATTATTTTAGAAAATATATCTTGGTTATATGAATTATGAAATGTATAAGGATTTTGTAATAGTAATTTTCATTATTAATTTGAAAGTGAATGTTAAATGTTATCTAGGACTGAAAAAATGATTTGGTGGAAAGATAAAATTCTTCAAAACTCATGATTGGGGGAAATATAACCCTTAATATGTTTTTAAACTGATATAATGATTTTCTATAAAGATATGATTGATATGAATAAATTAAATTGGATGGAACTAAATACCATGGATCTCATTAATGATTTTTGGATAAATTTTTTTATGATATCATTCATGGAGTATTTATGCATATTAATATTTCTAAAGGACCATAAGGTTAACCAAATATAAAATGGTGTAATTTTAAATTTGGATAAGGTTCCAATGATTAATATGTTACTTCACCATATGAACATTTATGTATATTGGATAACATGTACTGGACAATTTTTTATAATAATAACTACATATACAAAAAATGGATTATCATTTTTTATGTATCATGTGATCCATTAAGATTTAATTGTACTGATTAAGTAGTAAAAAATCATATTTGATATTCATTTATTTTAGTCAAACAATTTGTTGAATGTGATTTAATAAAAAACAAAATATGAAATTGTTCTTATAAAATAGAGATGTATCAAGTAAGTATATTTTAATATTTTTTTCAATCAATATAATAAAGGAATTCTTCATCTCTAGGAAAATCTTATTAAATACAAATACAATCATAAACATTAATTTATGTTGAATCGATGGTCTTTAAAATCATCATAGATTTATGGATTGTATGTCCCTAACATTATACTGATCTCTCACTTTATTGTGATCAATGGCCTCTATCACTCTTTATAATTATTGATGATTTTCTTACAAGTATATATCTTTAGATTTCACCAATGCTCTTCTAGTTAGAACAATATTTATATTTCATACTTTGTGAACTTTACATTTTCCTTCCCTATTATAAAGGCATATTTTATTAAATTGTGAGGATGATATTTATTTATAAAAGGATAATGTAACACCTTAATATTTTAAAATAGTAACCTTATGTTTGATATTTTAAATGAAATGAAAAACCAATCATAGAGTAGAGTGTGACACCATAATAATTTAAAAAATAATTATTTTAAAAAAAATTCAATATATATGATAGCTTGAAATATATGCAATACTGGGTTTAAATGAAACACGATACTCTATTAGAATATTATTATTTAAACCTTAACATTATAACCTAGCCATTAAGTTGACAAGTATCAATAAAAATAAAAAAAATTATTAAAATTCTATGGTTTAAAAATTTATAAAATAAATAAAATGGAAATCATTTAATTTGAGATAAAAATAGGACCATTTAAAAGAAAAAAAATGAAAATAGTGTTTTTACTAAAAGGTTGTTTATTTTATCTTCACACACATAATATAAATTTTATTTTTACCAATTTTAAGAAATTTATTTGGAAAATTAAAATAATTTTTCCAAATTATAATTTAAAATTTGTCTTTTAGTGATTTGTTTTTGTTTTTTTAATGCTTCATTTTTTGATGAATAGTGAAAAGTTATGAATTTTAGACGAAAACATACTTTTTGTTTAAATTATTTTTAAAGTATTATTATATACTATATTAGTTTTAAATTAAAATTAGGTAATTTATATATGTTAATCTAATTTATTTTTTTTAATCATTTTCATATTGAATTTTTATATATAAACATTTTCAACATTTCAACATTTTCTCTTCAAAAACTCGTTTTCTCATCACATCTGAGAGATTAATTTTAAATTTTAGTTTTCAACTTATGAGGATGGAATTTGGAAAAAATATACATCATATTTATAAATAAAATAATATATATTATTAAAAATATCAACATAGTTTTTGAAAATAAGAGAGTAAAAATAGTAACATTATTTATTGTGGTTCAGGATGAAACTGATTTATTGGAGGGTTAAACTAAATTGATAGTGGTTAAAATAACCTAAATCTTAGATAAAATCAATTTTTATCCAAAATATAGAACTTATAATCTCTAAATCATAGTATTATCTCATTTTAAACCCACATATAATGTGAAAATCATTGATACATATTTTTCATTTCAAAAATTACAAGTCTGCAACACAACTCGCCTATGAAAGGTGACCCACTCTCCTATCTTATTCACACATTAAAAACATTTTAGTTTAAAAAATAAGTGAATGAATGAGTTTAAAACATCCATAAACTACTCCTATAAGATTTTTTTTTTCAGAAATCCATTCTTGGAATACATTAGGTACATTATTAAAAATATGCTCTAAGAAGAGGTAAATTTCCTAACTATGCATTTTTGTTTTGTTTCTTACTCCACCTCATTATTTTTTTTATTAAAACTTTTTTATATGAAAACCATAGTACATTGAATATATTAAGGTTTTTTATGTTATGTCCATGTCCTTCAACCATCCACACTACCATCAAATGTGTTACGAAATAAACATTCATGTGTAAAAAGGACCACAACCATGTAAACCAATGTCATTCGATTTCTATATCAACCTCTAATGGTTGAGTATGATGTTAAATATATAGAATTTATATGATATTAATAAAATAATAATACTTATATAGTAATCATATCATATATTACCTTTTTTACTTTCCATTATGTAGGGGATATGATAATGTCCCTCGTGTGTACAACATACTACCGTTTCACAAGGAGATTTGATTATTCTGTCACTAATGCTTTATATGGAAGGTAATTAGGATAAAGATGATGAATATAGGTGATATATATGAATTAATTATTATTTTGTTGAAATATTCATCATTATTAAAGGATTATGTATCATTATATTTTTTACCATTTCACTCATTGAAACGTGATAATGCTCTTCGTGTATGTGTGGAATATCAACTTCCTAATGAGATGTGTCTCTATTTTCATCACCAAACCACATTATTGATATATATAAGTATATTTAAATAACTAATATGTTATTTCTGAAATTATTATCATTATGTATTGATACAATATTACTTACCAACTTTCCATAATGATCATTGAAAAATGGAAACATTACTACTGTATATGTATAACCTACAATCTTTGTGATCTTAATGTACATCATTTATAATAATTATATTTCTTGATTGATTAAAAATTTATAATTTATGTATAAATATGTAAATTATTTCATTATATTTATTCTATATATATTTAAATAATGACCACCTAGGTCGTAGTCAACCTACCTAAGTTATTATTGATACATTAGCCAAATATCATCAAACATATAATTTAAAATAAATTGATTATATAGTCTGAAATAAAATTAAATAATTAAAAAAAAATTAATAATAAAACTAAAAATGATTCTTAATAATTGAAGTAATTAACCTATGTTTATTATTATTTAATATTAATAATTTATATAATAATTCATACTCAAGGTAAGTGTTTCTCGTCTCACTTTTTACTTCAATATGACATACACCATATTCACTACATATTTATTTTGTTTTTTCTTTTTACTTTCATTATTTTATGTCATATTAGGAATTAATTTAACTTAATGTAATTAAAATAATCATTTAAATTTATGTTTTTTTTGTTGCTTATAATACAAATGTTATCGATGAAATAATGGTTAATTTCATAATCACGTCATTATTTGATATATTTGTTTTATATGTCTCCCTTATGGGAATTATTTTATATTTATTTCACAAAATGAATCTAATTTATTCTCATATAGATAATACTTGTCTTTATAAATTAATTATACCATTTTTATATTTACATCCTTATGAATTCCATCATTTTGAATTCAAGTATTGAAAATCCATGTAAGTATTCAATTAGTATGAATATACATGGTTATGTTTTATAGATCATGAGATTATTCATAAGGATTTATTTGATCATTATTTATTCCTTCCATATTATGCTCATGTTAATTATTAAATTGTATGTGTTTCAGTTACATACCTTTCTATATTGAGTATTCCTTATTTATTTATAGCTTATATAGTATTCATACACTTATTAAGACTTTATACTTAACCTTTTGTTATATTTTATTTTTCCTAGGATAAGTGGATGTGTTTTGTGATTGATATGAAGAGATATATAAGGTTAATAATCGAATTATTAAAAAAAATCATTGGTCTATTTTATTTAATTTGAATTTAAACAATATATCTAGTTTTCTAAGACTGTAAAACTATTAGATTTTCAGGATACGATTTATTGTATCTTATGCGAATATAATAAATTAGGCACCAGATTCGGGATACTGGGGTCAAGGTGGATACATTATTTGACACTATGTATTAATATTCTCAAATTTAATTAAAGATGTGTGTGTCTATATATTTATAATATTATATATGTATATAAAATTATTTATTATCAATTAAATGAGTGTTTATTATCATTATTTTTATTATTAATAATAAAACTATTATTACTTCAATTATTATTAATAATAAAAGAACATTAAAAATATTTTCATACACGTCATGTAAAGGGAAAAAATGGAAAATCTAAAAGTGATGTTGTTCTTCATTTTAACCCCTGAACGTTTATCCTCTATAATTCCACACAAATATATCATGTAACCCCTACACATCACACAAACTACCAAGTTTGATCTACACATTTATAAGCCACCAAATCAATATCAAATCGAGCATCATGCAAAATAAGTACTTCATATATATTCATTCCAAAAAATATATTTTTATGTTTTAAGATTAGACTCCAAATTAGAATCTAAATTCTATGATACATAAAAGAAACTAGAATGCACATTATAAAGTTTTTTTTATTTAGTAATTTAATAATACATTATATCATCCTCATGTACATGTTTCCCCAATATCACGTCATTGATAATAGAAATTACATTACATTTAATTTCCATTAAATTCCATGTATTTCAAAACGTATTTAGTTTTATATGTCATTTATTACCCAATAAAAATTCCAATAAGAAATATATATACATGACATGTTATCATTAAAATGAATCATATATTTAAAATTATTAATAAATATTTCATTGATTGTAATGTCCTGTACACAACTAAGATAAAATTCTAAAATGCACATCATTTGTTTACAAACAACATTTCTTATTATGTTATTTTTAATTCAATTGTTTTTTTTATTTTTGTTTCAGATATATATGATCCACACCATCATATATTTAGTGAAATAAATCCAATGTTATCTGTATCATAGGACATATCACGGTAGAGGCCTAGGGTTGTAGATTATAAAGCTGAATAATCGATTTAAGTAGTGTATGAGTAGCCACCAATATTAGTTATGTTTCTAGTAGAGCTGTATCCAATAACTTATTCACCATAATTATTAACAAATACCCATAAAATTATATATTGGAAAATAAAACCCTCCATAAGGATCATTCACAAGACACATCCTGCATACCACTTTTTAATTTTTTAGTAAAACATCACAACTTATGAATGTGTGGATATTATCTAATGACACACAGAAAAGATGATATGTAAATTCCGAAAACCAAAAATTAATAATAAATTCAGTATCACATATGATATTAATTCAATCCTAGGGAAAATGTATCTACAATTTTTATTGTAGGTTTGTACATTCTCTAATAAAGATCTATTCCTTGTGTTTATGGATATATTTTTTATGAGAATCCAGCCTATAGAATAAATAGTGGTAACATAAATCTATCATCCATTTAATATTAAAAAATAGTAATTTTTCACTCAACATGAGAATATATAATCAAATTTTAATTTATCATACCTTTACATTTACCAAAACCCATATTGAATCTGTTCACTAACCCAAGCCTCTTATTATGATATCTATGTGGTGGGATCTTAGCATACCTAAAGTTATGCATGGTGCCACATTAATAAAGAGTATACACATCAACTCTTATTCTTACTTCCTCATTAATAACAATTTTTAGTTTTTTTGGATAAAATTTACTAGCTTATATTTATTTAAACAAAAATCCTTAAAATGGTAAAATTTATTTTAAATCAGTTAATCGGTTTATATCAATTGAAGAATATTATATAATATAGTTTTTCACTTTGGTTTAGTTTTGGTAATATTAATCATTAATAACCATAAAAATATCTACAAATTTAACATTCAATAGATAATTGTTTAAAAATTAATCTCACACTACTAATGTTTTATCTCGATCTTCACATTATATTAGAACCCATAGTTATGATAGTTTATAGTTTTATCCATTTTATTAATCAATCAAGAATAATATGACTATTTTCCATGATTAATTAATAGATATAAAATATTTTTAACCAATATAATCTAATTGGTTTGATTTATATGAGATATACAATAATCATCAGTGAATATTTTTTCACATGACGTAATTTGATATCAATAAATTAGTCAAAGCTAGTTCCTTAACAAATTGTAACCGACCTTGACCACTCTAAAATTGAATATGACTAACTATATTATAACTATTATATGTCAACTATATTAAGAAATTTCTGTGTTTAATAGTATAAATGTGAACATATAACATATATCCATTAGGGGACCTACCCTTACCACATCAATTTTTTAAGATTCTATTTTAATTTCCTTGTCATCGACAATTATGGTAACTAAAATATTAATTTTTATGAAATGTGATAGGAATATATTTTTTTCGATTCAATATATCTACACCTCATGAGAACTTAGGTATACCATATTGAATGTACTATATTATGATTTGTTTCCAAAGATGGTTTGGATATAGGGAAACACATATACTCTCTAGAGGGAGCATGATATATTGGTGGATGGTAATCCAGATCCCAATAATCATGGTTATTCTTCCAACATTGTACATCCCCACCATCACCATACAGGCCATACATATTTCATGCAATTATATTTTATACATTAATATTATAGTAAATTATCATCTACCACACATATATATTATTATAACAATCCATTACCTTTAGATTCATTGTTATGAACTAAACTCTATCACTAGCATTGAATATTATAGATAGAAATTCATACTGCATGGAGATGATGGTCATATAAATTAATGAAATGATCAATAGACAATATCATACATGATATATAGATACGTATAATCCCCATTAAACCTCAAGACGAATACCATCATAGGACTCAATGGTAGAGAGATTGGTGAGAAAGAATCATGAGTTATGTGATACCCTCGGGTCTAATGTTATCAAAACAAATAAACCTCTTCAATGAAATAGTAATGGTCTCTTCATGTCTGCTCTTACTGATGATTTTTAACTTCACATAGTTACTAAGGAGGTTGACACTATTTCTTATAAGGCTTTGCAGGTATTGAGTTTTTTATCTAAATATCCTAAAAATATTTTTTATATATATTTCTTATGCATTATTATATTATATTTGTATGATGATATTGATTTTGACGTTTATTTTCACTCATTACCTATAAATCATGTCCACCTAAGGGATTTTTTTTTCAATCCTCACTTATTTTCTAAAATCATTAATTCACTCACACTTACCTTTTTCAATTTTTTATTTTTGAATACTCGTGATTTAATAAAATCCATGGGATTAAATAACTTTCAGATCTCTGATCATCATTAAATAAGATTTAATAGTAACATTTTATTTCACTTTAAGAATAAATTTTAGTCGATAATTAGTTACGAATCAATAATTTTTATTTTATTAATTTAATTTATATCATATTAATACCTTCTGAATATGATTTTATAATATTACAACCCAATTAATTGGGGAGGACAAAATAAATTATTTATTGAGAAGGGTTTAACCACCCATTTAATTGATTTAATTTTCATTTTTTAAAATCGTGGCCAATATTTCTAATAAATTTCAAAGGGGGTAATTTTTTTCCAAATTTATTACTTATAACCATTATTAAAAAATATATTTTTTACATTGAGAATAATGAAGAAAAATTCAACATAATAAATTGTCATAAAAAACCTAGTTTGAGGGACATTAAAGAGACTTATTTTTAATTAAATCAAGTAAACATTTTTATGAAAAATAAACTCATATTGAATCTTTAGTTTAAAAAAATTACTTACCATAATTCAACACCAATATATACCAAAAATAACCTCTATATTTATTTATTTGTTATATAAAGTATAGGAGGAAACTGATAAATTCCAAACCAATGGAAAAGTTTCTGACGAATTTGGTTTTGATCAAAACTCTAAAAAATTCATGACTCTGAGTCGAATATGGTAATGGGTAATGTTTAATAAAAAATACTATTAATGAAATAAATATAGAACATATTCATAAAAATATAATGAAAGTTAAAAATAAAATTAATTTTATACCTGAATGTATTTTAGAAAAAAAGAAGAGAACCATGGTTTTATACATGGTAAATGTAATTATGATACACCATTATTTTTAATGGGTAACCTATATAGTTTCCCCAAGCATTTGAATGTTACATTTTTTGGTTAATTTTATTATCATTAATTTATTCTTGATTTTTATATAATTTTAATTTTAGGTATGATAAAATTTATCTTTGAATATTGTATTTTATGATTATTTTATTAAAATTATTAGAAATTAATAAAATTTATTTCTCTCAATCAAAAAAAAAAATTGAAAATTATTGATATCTATATATTACAAAAGATGAAAATATAAAATTTATGGGATAACAGATCATTTAATTCCATAGTCACATATCATTTATGAAAAACCAATTGCTATATAATAGGAGACAACATGATATTAACCTATCTAAAACAAAAAGTTATGTGGGTGGTACAAAATGCACTAGGAACCTCACAAACCAATTCTAGGACTGTTGGTTCATAGAGAAACTACAAAAATGTAATTATGTACATATTTTTTAGTTATAAAGTGCTCTAAATATAGGCCTTTGGAATGTTGGAATAGAGGATAACAGATATATTAGGAGACTATCTACTTATTATTATTTTAAAAATATATATTTTTTTAATTTTTCCCATTTTATTTTTATTTTCTATACTTCTCATTTTTCTAATTAATAAATCCTTTAATTAGGGAAAATTTCTTGAGTAAATGCTCATAATATTTGTGACATTCATAGACATAGTAGAATATAAACTAAACAACAGTGTTTATGGTATTGTGATGTATTTTATTAAATAAAATTTATTCGTCTATTGGATTATTTTAAATTATTTGTTGGTTTTTTTTCGCTCAATTTAAAAAAACCCATTTCTACTAACATTGGTAAAACAAGCATAATTAGTAAAGATAAAACTAGTAGGTTTCCAAGTATAAACTATATGAAAATTATAATTCCATACTATCAAATTTCAATAAAAATTATAACCAATTACAATATTTTATTAATTATAGACTAATGATTAATTAATTGTTGAATTATTATAAGATTTATTTAAAATGATAATTATATATATTTGAATCCTTGTAGTTTTAACTATATTTTTAATTTATCTAATAAAATGATGATTTATTTTATAGATTATTTTTTTATAATTGCATAACCCTTAAATGTTTATTAATTATTTTTTTAAATCATTACACTGTGAATTCAATAAAAATAAACACTATGTTTACCAAGATAAATCACTAAAAAAATGCAAACTAGATATCAATAAATTTTATTTCTATAGACATAAACCAATGATAATTTTTTCTATCTAGTTAGTTTAATTTATAGGAAAATTATAAATTCTAATTTGAAAAACTTCTGATTAGTTTGAGACTCACTACCAAACTGATACCAAGAAACATCATCATAGATATTATGATGGTTCATTCAATAGTCATTAGAGAAAATAAATATGTATCAGTTGTAGTGGATTATATTAAAACCCCAGATGACTTCATTTCCATAATAATATATTTCTCACTTGATAATATTTATATGGTATATATGAAATAAATTTTGATTATACATAGCGAACCACTTTTTATTATATATGACTAAAATATAAGGTCCACCTAAATATTTTGGAGGAATATTAAACTGAAATTAAATATAAAATTATACTTTAATACATTTTATCATCCTAAAATAGGTTTCTAATATAAAATTACTATCAATACTCAAGATTTTATCCCTCAAACATTCTTAATAGTCTTAAAATGAGGTTATGATCTACATCGTGAACATGTTAACTTCTCAAATAACAAAATAACTCACTCAACAATAGAATTGGACTAATGTGATGGTCATTAATGAAATATATGTAAAAATATATCATGAGGGGTTGATTTATGGTAAAAACATTATTAGGAATAAAACATATATAATAAATTGAATGTGGCGTAATCCACGACACAATATAATATATCATCTTAGGATTAATGGAAGAGATATACTACTAATTAATTAAGTTACATTGATTTTTATGTCAAGAATAATTTATTCCCTATAATATCTCCATGACATAGGGTCAAAAGGCTTGGGATGAATGAAAATTCAATCCCTGTGTGGATTGGTCCATTTAAGAAAATTAGACACATTGTATTTTTTCCATATATACTAGAACATAATCAAAATGGCATCAAGTACATAATGTGCTCCTTATATCTTTCCTCAGTATTTATATACTAGATCAATGATAGGTATATAATCTTGAATTGATACAATAGTAGCATGATAAATAATGTGAGAAAAACCCAACAACGATCCTAGATTATAGAGTCAAATTGTTACTAAATATGATAACTCACATTATATAAGTACTATGAAGAAAACTGATGAAAAAAATGGAATAATGGGACTATATGTATATATTGAAATAAAATTACATTCATTTTTTCATTAGATTTATTAAATTAAAAATTAATAGATAATGCTTTCAAAAGAGGTTAGAATGTTACAACATGTATTTGATTATAATAAAATTATATTTGAAAAACATATATGTATAAAAATTAAAGGAATTGTTTCATTGTTAAACTAAAGTATAAGTGTAAACTATTAGTAAATTATATGTACCATGAAACAAAATAGTAATTATTTTACATCATAATAAAACAATAAAAATAAAAATAAATATTATTTATATAATTAATATAATTAAAATGGTATAATACATACAAGAAAATATAATGAGTTGGAGTTGTAAATCCAATGGCTCGTAGCCTCCCAGAACCACCATAGTAGCAACAATTACTTTTCAAAAATTAAAAATATTATAAACAAGAAAGGAATTTTTTAAATGATATTTAATGATTCTTAAGGGAAAATGTATTGAATTAAATGCAACTATTAATGGGGTATTTTTAAATTAGTGAGATACAATATGACAATCATAATGGGTAATGTATTAGTTGAAAATATGATAATTAATATAATTACTTGGTCATTGGAATAGAAAGTTTATTATTTTTGTATATTTTTAAATAAAATATTTATTAAATAAATAACATAAATATAATAATAATATAAAATTATATAAATTAAATAAAATTAATATTTAAAATATTATTATTAATTTAATTAAACCTACTAAAATATTGTATAATTATATAAATATTTATATAATAATTTTTATCTTATTTAATGAAACTCTGTTATTTTTATACTCGCATGAAAAATATAATTATCCCCATTTAAAAATTTAAAATTAATAATTGGATTAAAAATATTGATACATCATTTTGAATTTATTAAAAAGTTACTTTGTGTGACTATTCTAAAAATGATAAATTTTCGGGTGAATATTAAAATAAAATTTATGTATTTATTATATTTTATGACCCCATTTTTTGTAAAAATGAATTAGTATTTTCAAAAATGTTTCTAATGACTCAAGATGTGTTTAATGAGATAAATAATATATTTTTTAAAAAAAAACATTCCTAAATAGGTAGAGTGATATCCAATTTCTAAAACATATTTTATTCTAATAAATAAGAAACTTTTTTACTTAACAATTTTTATAATATAATCCAAATATTTTTATTAGTTTTAGAATAGTTAAAATGTAAATAACGTGTTATATTTCCTAAATAAAAACAATATTATTAGTCATATAAATAAATACACTTCATAATATTGAGGAAAAATAATTATTTATCTTATTACATATTTAAATGCATTATCCTTCTCCAGCAACAAATATCACTCTTACTTTTATCATTTATCCTCACATAAAAATATTACTTATTTCTCAAAAATCATTATAAAAACTTATCCTAAGTCTCTTATAAATTTTTTCAAGCTTCATTTCTTAGTGAAATATATCTTGCCAAAGGAATAGTCCCATAATAACAGAGGGGTATTGAAATAAAGTAATGCAGTATTATCCTTATTCATGTGTTTTCATTCATTCCTATATTATTATAAATATAATATTTCATTATAATTACATGATAAAATGTTTATAAAGAATCAATAATTTCATTATAAATAATAATTATAAACCCTCATTTTATTCAAAAATCATTAAAAAGTCATTTATACCTGGGTCAATTTATTCTTATTGCATGGTAGATATTTTTATATTTTTATCAATATCCCTCAAGGATGTCTCTATATAATAATTTATAATTAACAAAATAATAATAATTTTTTTGACATCATTATTTATTGAAATAATAAAATTAATATCATACAAATTATATAAATCTAAGGAATCGATGTTTGTACACCCACCTAAATGCTCGTATCATGAAATGAATTTTTATATGATCCATAGTTATATATTATATAAATAAAATAATAAATTTTTAAATTTTATAACATCATTAATATTTTTTGTTTAGCTTAGGTATTTTATTTATCATGGAAAAAGAAATCTGATCGACACCTCTACACTGATTCATCTTAGAAATTATTGAATAAAAACCTTTAGAAGACGCCTATGAACTACATGTTTTTATTAAATGAATAGAAAAAAAATAATTAATAATAAACAATAATTATATTATGATAACAAATAAATAAATAAAATATTATTATATATAGGGTTATATGTACTTTTATGATGATTCAGGACTCAAGGTAAGGGGAAATCTCTTTAAAATTATTTCTTTAAAAAAAATTATTTTCAATGTAATTCCATGATTTTTGTGTGTTGTTATTTTATAATTTGAAAAATAATATCTTTTTATATTTATAATTATCTTTTATTTCTAGTTATAATCAATTTTTTTATAAACATACGCTTTTGGTCTAGGTTTCTTCAAAATTTCCTCGTGATTGTTTATTTACTTTCTTTATTACTCTTTAGAGGATATTACATTAGTATATTATTTGCTTTTATCATTTATTGAATATATATTAAGGTTAATTACCTTATTTATTTAAGAATTTATAAATTTATTTCTATTATTTATGATTCTTGATGCTGATTTGTAACCCATTTCTTTTCCATGGGTATTCATCTTATGTCTAAAAGGATTATTATGATCACTTGAATTTCAATTACCTTTATATGAAACACAAATTCATATTCAAATTATTCTATGATGGGTGGGCCCAAAATTATATAATTCTACAGTTGATTAGATAATTTTTATATCTCATGGATAGTATGTGTCGTGAATGTATAGAGATTTTAACACATTATGTCATATCATTTTAATTGGGAGCCTTGACTTATGTTTATGAATACATATTTTTTTATTTTTGGTACAATCTTATGATATATGAATTCCTACTCTTTGTTCATATGTTATGGAGTATGTTTTTATTTTGTAATGATCTCATGTTATAATTGATGATCACTTAATAAGCTATTGTGGTTTTACTCATTATGTTTTACATTTTATTATCTTGTTTCTAGTATTTTATCTCTCCCTTTTAATCAATATTTATACTTAAAGGACTTTTTGAAGAGATATAATTATAACATATTATATGACGGTTATTATGAATGATTAAAAATATAATTTTCAATTATAAAATTCTTCAATTATGTTCCTAATATTCAATGGAACTAGACATTTATGTAATTGGATGTCCATTTTGTCTAAAATTCCATTGTTTTTATATCTAAAGACTATAAAATATATGTTTTGGAATTGTGGTATTTTATAAAAATGTAATATGTCTCATAAAAAACACATTAATTTTAAGTTTATATGAAAAATTATCCATATCCATTGCTCTATTATAAGAATAATATTTTTATTGTGAATATTAATCCCTTATCAGGATAAAGGATAACGTTGAAATGGTAAATAAACAATTAGTTTCAAAAATCTAACATCCGTCTAATATATATGACCATTAAAGAGAAATCGGTATTCACTTCCCATAGACTAATATTAAAATAGAAAACATACAAATAAAATAATAATATTTAGTTATATATATATATGTCATATTTTAATAATCTTTTCCAGAATATATACTTATTTTCTTTAACTAAACTATTTAAACAATATAATAGATACCAAAACACATATAGTATAAAACTATAACATTTTGAAAAAAAAATTATTTAGTTAAATAATTCAATTATTAAATATATAATTAAATATTTTTTCAAAGGGAAATTGAATATATATTTCATCCAATGATTTCCAATCTCATTACCCAATAATTATAAAACCAAAAATTTTATTATAAAACTATTTAACTAGTTCATAATCATTTAAATAATTATGAATCAAATTCATATTTTTTTAGAACCATTTTGAAAAATTTATATAATTATCTAATAACATAAGGTGAACAATTATTATAATTTTTTTTATTTCCCATTTAGATATAGTATCACTATGTGACATATATATGATCAATATAGTAAACAATCCTCTTAAGCAAGTATCATTGAAAACATATAACCTAATTGAATGTATTTTTCATTTAAATAAATAATCATCATATATTTATATTATTGTTTATTAAGGGTTAGGATGACATACCAATCGTATGGGTAAGAAAATATCTTCCCAACATCAAGTGATTTCCATCCCACAATCAGTTTCTTAACCATCTATACAAGATTTATCTAAATTCTAACACATTGTGTGAGAAATATCATTACACGAATATTGTACTGTTTCATTTTGTTGTGTATTCTAAAAAATAAATTAAAATATTTCCATATTTTGAGACTAACATAAGACTATAGAAAGAAAATTAATTTCTTATTTCATAAGTAGCGATACATTTAGTTTAGATGTATCAAAATTTAAATAATGAAATCAATTTTTATACCCATTATAATATACAATGTTTGTTTATGAAAACATCACAACTCTTATATCCATTATGGTTCTTACCTTTAAGGAGATAATGGGGTATTAAATAACCCAAATTATTGTTATCACATAATTTATATTATAGATAAAAATATAATATGATGATAATTGAAGGATAATTTTTTTTAATAATATTATAAAATCATGTTGTTCATATTTTTTGGAATGAAATTACAAAATATCACATCTTCATTAAATATAAATTTCTAGGAATCCAGTACAGTTATATCATTTGTGGATAATAAATATTTTTTAAAAAAGTCATTTATTTGGATATTATTCTTATAAATTTATTTATTTATTGAATATTTCATTTATCAAAGTGAGATAAAATCATTAAAGGAAAAGTATAGATTTAAATATAGATATAAATTATTCATCTAGTCAGATATATTTTTTGTTCTCTCATAAGAGGGAAATGGTATGGGATACACTAGAAAAAACATTTGGTTGAAAATATAATTATCTATCAACAATGGAAAAATTCACTAAATGAAATGGTGTGATATACATATCTTAACTTTTTGAACTAACCATTGTGAATGATGAGGAATCCTTCCAGTTAATAATTCCTTCATTTATAAAAAGTAAATAATGGATCTCTATAATTATAGATGTTTAAAACCATTATAACCTAATATAAAAAAATTTCCATCTCAATGGTTGAACAAATTATCCAAAATATGACTTCAGTATATTAAATATATTTCAATTAATCAAAAAAAGAACTATTAACCTATACTAGTGTTAAACAATTATTAATTTTTAATTCCTTTTATTTGTAATACATTTATACATAAGAATAAAATATAATTCATTGATATATCTATATCTAGATAAAAAGATATAAAATTCATCACATTGTAAACATTATCTAAATTGTGATATTAATACTCGTAAATTCCTTTTTCCATGTTTCAATGATATAATCCCTAAATTAGACAAATCTATCATGAAATATTATTGATCCTACAAATGAACATCCGCATTATTATCATGATTATCCTTCGTAGTGTATCACATAAAACCCCACACCCAAAAACATTATATATTCTCATATATCTTAAATCAATAATTTCTTCTCTTACCAAATCAAATTAGTGTTTATGATGGTAACATTATATCTAATGATAAACATTTCATTAATATAAAACATAAAAAATATTTATTTTTCTGATCACTAATTTTTTTCTATACATATGGGATATTATTAATATTTTAAATGAGACAAAATACTTTGAATATTTTTAAATATATTGATCCATGTTTGAGAAGCTTGTTTAAATACTCGAATGTACTTAGCTGCCATGATATCTAATATATAATTAGTATTATATATAAAACCCTCATGCGGTATCATGTAAGAAATTTTATTATGTATCCAATTAAAATTACTTGGGTTTCATTATGAAATGATGTGGGATAAATTTTATTGTTTAATTTAAATTACACAAGTATGGTAATTAAAAATGATTTACATTAAAGTTCAAATATCATTATATGGGGAAGAAAATTTTGGTACATATATGTTTCCTAAAAAATTGGGATCTTTAAATAATGAAGAGGAAAAATCTTCCCAACTTTCTTTAAATAAAAATGTTCGTAAGGATTTCCATCTCAATCTATAAACTCAAATTGTTTTCATTTATTTATATAATTTCCTAATTATATGGAAAGGCTACATGAAAACCTTGAAATTTCAATATAAATGTGATGGATTCCCTTTGTAATATGTGGAAATTTGATTTTCTAAATTAGTATTTAAATGTGGTTGAAAAAATGCTAAAATATTTATATATATAAAATGCCTACTATATATAGTGTTTATCAAAAATTTATTGATCAAATTTATAATAGTTATGAAAATAAAAGATACTAAAACTGAAATGAGAGACAAGTACTTCTTTAATTAGTGAAGTGATGATTTTTGAAATGAAGTTAATGTATAAATCTACCAAGAGTAAATTTGTTTAAACTATGAGTATATATGAATTGGAAAAAATAATAAAATAAATCAATGTTATGTTTTAAAGGAGGAAATAAGGGAATAAGTCACCTCTCATGATAATAAAGATATAAAATGAAATGTCAAATTAAGATTTCATTGATCTTATGAAAAAATAAAAAATATTAGAACCCTAAGGATCCAAATTCAAGGTTTGATAAATAAGAAGATTTGGAATTGAAATAAAATACATGTAAAAATATTATGGGATAAGATAAGAATATGGGAAAAAATAAAAATAAATACAATAAAATATTTCTAGTTAATTTCTTGAGATAATAGATATTAGTTGAGCGTGGATAAAAGCTGTTTGAAATTCAAAGTTTCATATTTCTCAATTTCTAGAAGACAATTTTTTTCATTATTCTAATATTTAATATATAGAATTTTCAATTCATCTTTTGGATATAGATAAGTCTAACGTATTTTATGTGGTTATTTATCAAGAGAAAGATTAAAAAGATAAGGAAGGAACTATACAAACATCACTGAAAATATTTCCAAAGAAAAATAAATTTAAGAAGAAATCTAAAATTATTCAAGAGTTGAATGAAGAGTTCAATATCAATTAATTATTAAAATATCAATCAGTTTATTAATATTTGATTTCAATTAAGACAATTTATCTAAATGAACTATACACATTAGGTTATGTAAAACTTGATCACTAAACTAAATTACAAATTCTAGAAAAACACGATTCATGTATTCATAATGATAATATCTATGAAACTAATGATAGTGTTGAAGGTGATAAGGTATTGATACAGATAAAAGAGAATTGATGGAAGTTTTAGATGATGCTAGTGATCAGAAAAATTATAAGATAGATAGAACTTCTATGCCACCAAGGATTCAATTTCCATTTTTTACATCAAATTCCATGAGTCCATATCATTCTAGTACATTGAATGTAATGGTGATTAAAATTAATTCTTTCAATTAGTCTATTTGGTGATTGGAATCTATAATGGAAATATTTTAAAAAAATAAGAAAGGTGTAAGTATATGTATATTAATTTTGATGTTTTGGAGAATTACAACTAAGTAAAAAATATTGTTTAATTGGTTATTCAAAATGAAAATAAATTCAAATATTTTTGTGAAAGTGTTCATAAATATATAATATATTAAAAGAAATAATCAAATGGAAGATAGTTCTGAATATGATTTTAAATTTTATAATGATGTAATTGATAAAATTTGGGGCTTTATAAATACAATTTCTATGTATGTAAAAAATATAAATGGAAAATATTTCAAATCTACAAAACCATTTAATGTATATTTTTTTGATAGAACAACATGTTGGATTTTAAATATTTTAAAATGATTTTATGAATTAAAAAATGATTTTGGAACGAAGAATAATGTTGCTTCAGTTTATTAGTTTGATTAAGTAGAAAGTTATAAATACTAAACATTTGAATAAGATGTTGAATGTTTGAATTAATTAGTTTAAAATCATACTGAAATTTATAAAGTACCAGATTTATATGAGGAAATAATAACCACGAAGGATGAAAATAAGAATATCCATGTTCATGAATAAGATATTTTTATGTAGAAGATAGTCTTGGAAGATTTAATTAAATATCAATGGTATGTAAAGAAAATGAAAAATATTACCAAAAAACTCATGAATAAATAATTTAATATTTTTCTCTGAACTATTAGTAAAATTATTTGTAATAACTCAAACTTATTTTTTGAATGGATATATATGTTTGGGAATGGATGATAATTCAATTTTATTTTGATAGATATTTATAGTTAATTTTTTATATTATTATATTAATATTTAATTAATATATATTTTACAGTATAATTTTTTTGTGCAATAAATTCATTCCTGGACATTTCAAGTGCACATTATAAGTTATATAAAAGCATTATTTAATATAATAAAAAGGGGGAGAGTATTTTTTTTAAAAAATGAAGGAAATTTTATAGTATTTTTTAACAAAAATATTATGAAGCTATAAATTATAAAATAAATGGTGATAAATCAAAGAGGATTAAACAAAATAGTGAGAAAAGGAACATTGTTTAAAATGGTAAAATGGAAAATGTATAAAAAAGGTGAGTATGTTTTTCTATTTAATATCATTTATCTCTTAAATGTTAGGATTTTTTTTTCAAAAACGGGAATATTATTGAGTTGAAATATGAATAAACACATTATATCCTAGTTTTAAGAATCGTAATACATTTACTTAATGATTATTTTTCACTAAAATTTATGCTTCCCCATTTTTAAGCAGTTTTATATAGGAAAACCATTTTATTGGAACAAGTAATACCAATTTATCATAAGGATTAGATTAATATATTCATATGGACTTTTCATAATGTTAGTAGATATGGTTACATATATCTAGATAAAGATTTATAAAAGTGATGAAATCAGAATATGACTATGCCCAAACTATTGAATTTCACTATGAATTCAAGAAAATTATTTTCATCTTATGAAGACATGTTTTCTAGGTGAACTATTCATTAAATATTTCAGACCTAGAAATACATTTTTCTAATGAAAAAATTAATTTGAGTATATAAAATCATGTTATACTATAATGTTATAAAATATTACCAGTATAGATTGAACATGTTGAGCCATCAAGAATGATTTTGTTCTATGGACATTGTAACCCCCTCTATGATTAATTGAATTTTAACATTAAGTATTTTTCAATAAATTGGAGTGGTGATCAAGGAGGAGGGAGAAGAAGCTTTTATAATACTTTGAATCACTGATGATCTAAGAGTTTTTTTGAATCATTTGGTAAAATCTTGTTACCTTCTGTAAACATTCCACCATAATTTCTATTGATTATTCTCTTGATGTATTTTTCATGAAGATATTTTTTAAATTCGTTAATATTTAAATGATTTTTTTTGCAATTAGATATAGTTTGATGAAGGTAATTTTGGGATACGAACAAATATATTTAACTAATATTTATGATCTAGGTTTCTTATGAATTGGGAAATAGAGTTCATTGAATCATAGAATCAAGGGTGTCCTTTCGTAAGGAAAATAATACTTTTTTATTTGTTAAAAACTAAGGATATATAAACTTAGGGTTATTGACTTCCAAAAATCTTAAAGTTAAAGAGTGTAACACTTCTAAACAATGTTATCTAATATTTTATTATGTACTTTATAAAAGATTCTTTTATTTTTAATAAATTCCATTCTCCTCAATGAAATATATTGATAAGTTATATTTACTTTGTAATAAAATTTTATATACTCTAAGAATCAGATGGAAAGTTAAACTGATAATTCTACATTAATAGTATAACAATTATTTTATGTTGTATTTATAAACTACAATTCACCCCCATATTGTATTCATTGTATTAATCTTATGATACCATATAATGTTGTCTAGTGAAACCAACCTAGATCATCGGCGGATCCTATGATTTTATGTTAGGACCTTAATCCTATATATATCCCTATTTGGTGAGAGTGTATTGGTTTTAGGGGATCTTTATAAGTATGGGATTCATGTATATTTTAGAAGGAGTGTAATAAAAACCAGAGTTGTTCCTTTAATGGATAGTCCTAAAAAATGAAAAAAAATTATACAACCTTGTAGGGGTTTAAATGGGATAATATGTCGAAGTGTAGGGGATTTATTTTGAATTATAAAAATATAAATCATTTAGAGGGCAGAAATTTCATTATTATTGACTTGGGTTGATGATGTGTATTATTTATCATTGGTTGTCACTTTATTATGCAGATTATCAAGGAAGTGGTGGATTATTTACCTTTGTGATTAAAATTTCTTTATAGAATTATAGAATCAAATAAAATTCTATTTTAGAAATTAATTTATGACATCATCTGAAATGAATTAGGGATAACATTCCTTATAAACCATCAAGCTAGGTATTTTATATGAATAAGAATTTTATATTAAGTTTATTAATTTATTATTTTACTCACTAGGTATCTTATTGGATAAATATCTGAGGGCAATAAATGTGAGAGAGTTGTAAGCCATATAATATATCAAAAGGTTATCCTATATATAGAAATGACATATTTAGATGAAATTCCAAAGTCCGAAGTGAACAATAAAACATTAGCACAAACAAATTAACTTCATTATTATATCCTTTTGTGATTTATATAGATCATGAGTATATAGAGAAGTCCTTACTTTCTTGAGTAGTTGAGTTTATAATGATTTCATAGGTTCTAGTTTTCATCCCCATTACTTTTATTTAGAGTTGGAAGCTCGCGTCCCTCTTCAGATAAGTCAAACATCCTAGGATATTTGTACAGTGATTAGGGACATTGATAGTTTTTATTCCATTTCAATTAGGGTGGCCTGTAACTATGTAATTATTCTATGGTTAAAGGACCCCATAAGTTTTAGATGAAACATAAACAATGGTTTCCCCTACAACATTACCAATATTAGTAGGATCTAAGATAATTTTGGCTTTCATTATAGAGTAGTGTATGTGGAGTTCAACTAATGGTTTCGCCTGGCCCTCAAGGACCACATGTAATTTTGTGAAGAGGTGGTAATAGAAATAATGGGTGATAATATAGAGTTACTAGATGTTTGAAGAAAAATGTGATGGAGGTATATTCTTTAGCGGAACTAGAGGTCATATATTATTATATCTACCTTCATTATAGATTGGATTATGATTTTAGAGATCTTAGTTCTTCTAATTTATTTTTCACTCATAATTTACTTTTGGGATTGGTACTAAATATAGTTAGACTGTATATAAAATTGGATTTATCTACTCCCATGGGAGATTGATCTAGGTTATCATTAGTATTTCATGGATGTAAACTATTTCAAGGGAAATATTTGTCAAATTTAGAATTGATCTTTTTATCAATATAAGAATACAATAATTTTATTGGAATAGATGAATTATATTTTATGTGAGAATATTTACACTACTATCAATGTTTTGTTATTTCCATGAAATAGAGGGTGGCCATTTTTTTCTTATGTAAAATGTTTTATCATAAGGATCACTCATGTATTGAACTTTTCATCTTAGTATTGTATAATATAATATTTCATATATTGGAATATTGAATATAGGAGTTCATGAGGGTTATAAAAGACTATTTATATCTCCACTAAGTTTATTAGGGACTTACCACCTTATCATGATATCAACATAGGCATAGAGTTACATTAAGATTATTTTACAATATCTATTTCCCCATATGAGATGGCTTCTATAATGATTTAGATGTTTCAAGTAGAAATTTATTATTTTATTTTTTTTATTTTTTTCCTAATGTCTCATAGTGGGGAAATCTAATTCTATTTTAAAAGTGGGATGTTGGATGTTTCATATTGTATATAGATTATAGATTTATAGACCAAGTAACTGTGAAAACCATATAAATATTACAATTTCTTGATGATGTAATTGATTAGTTTAATAAATCTATATAGTTTTCAAGGAAATAATTATAATCGTGATATCATCATACATGATTAATGGTGGTACATATTCCAGTTATGACATTATAATATGAGAATGAACATTTTTTAATCTTAGTGATTCCATTTGGATTTAAAAATGATCTGAATGTATTTATGAATTTGATTTATATGGTATTTATTCTTATTATAATAAAATTATTGTTGTGTTAGTTAATTACATATTTATTTATTTAAAATTATTGATGAAACCTAATAATGATAATCTTGAGACTTCCTCATCTATGTCCCTTTTATGGAAAGATATCGATGTCCATGTTTTGGAAGTTCCATGTTAATAATTTTACTCTATTCTCTCTTTAGTTGTATAACTATGGATCGATAAAAGTTTTCTACAGTTTATTCATAGAAAGTACCAAATAATGTGTTATTTGTGGGAAGTTTTCTTAATTTAGTGCGATATAATATGAGGTTTTCATTTAAAATTATATATATATTTTCTCCTTTAATATCCCAAAGTGAATTAGTTCATTCTTTTTCCAAGATAGATCATTTTCATACTACATTTAATTTTATAAAAGAAAATATTTTAAGAAACTTTAATATTTATTTATGAGAATATATTTTTTTAATATTATTATGATTTATCTCAATATAGATTAGGATTCATATTGAATTGAGACAGTTTAATAATATCTAATGAGTATACGGAGTTATAAACCCATGAACATAACTATGATAACCATGATAGTAAGGTTTTTTATATGTTATTAGATTTGAAATTATTATGACATTACCAACGTAGGTAATTCATTGTGGCCTTAATAGACCATAATTATTATTCTATATATTATTATAGAAAAATATGAACATATTCTAGAAATTATGGGTGCCATTATATAACGATTATTATTTCAAGAAAATGTGCTATCGAGGGAAATGTATTCTATTAATTGAGGATTTCAACATTAATTCCTATAATCACGTTTCATTGGAAGCAATAAATTATAATATAATGTGAAAAAAACATGTAATTTCATTTCAACATGGGTGAGGGAGTGATTATTGTTTCTAATATTAGATAATGATAAATTCCATTTCCTTTAATCATGTATAAAACTATTATCTATGAGACCCTGATGAAAATGTATATATTGAACACATAGTTAATATACATACACTTGATGATTTTATAGTGAATGAGGAGAATTATATGTTATTATTTTTTAATCTATATGTTTCTTCAAGAATATGGGAGACAGTTTTGAATGAGTTACACGTAATAACTTCAATAGTATATTCAAGTAGTTAAAAAATGCATCATTCTTTGAAAAAGTAGTTTTTACAGATTGAGGTGATAAAAATAACTAGCTCAATTTTTATATGTATTTCATTTAGTTCATCAAGTAAAAGATAATAATCATGATCAAGTGTATTTTTTGATTCCGTTTACTATACCATAATTGACATGGTAGGAATCAGTAAGGATGTTTTGAATGGCTAACCTCATTTGATAATAGTTTATGATGTTGTATGGGTTATTTTATATAATGTAAAAAATAAATTCACCTCCTTATGATCAAATAATCATGATTTGTGGATGATTTTTTGAGATTGCGTATGATGGAGGTGGTGATGTTTTATTTTTATAATGCACTATACCATGGTATAATGAACTGTGTTTTATAGAATCATATTCTATATATAAACTATATGTTTATAATTGTAATGTTTTATTTTCAACTTCTAAAAAGGAATTTAATTATATTAATAAATAAGTCATGAAATATACGAATTAAAATAACAAGACTTTATTCATTCACAATAAAACATTACCAAAAATAACATGAAACTACTCCTAAAGGTTGGTGATCCAAGAGAGGTTGATCCTATAATATTATTAAACAAAATAAAGAATACTATGTTCATTCATTATAAGGGGATTTAAAAATGTGGGAGTGAATATAAACCCACATATTCTCATTTTCTAAAGGTATGAAAAAATTAAAGATTCAGAAGGACCATATTGATGACATCTCAATTATTTCTCTATTTGAAAGTATATATGTAACCGAATTTAATTCTCTGTAATCATATGAGATAACTAATTGATGATTACAAATGGATTAAAGATAAAAAATCTATTGAGGTATTACTTTCCATGGAACCCTCTAGGATATTCATATGGGGGATTAAATTACAAGCTTGTAGTATGTTTCAATACATGATGGATGACATTTCTAAACTAGTGATTCAAGGGGTATTATTCTACATTATATGTAATTAAAATACTAGTATAATAATATAAGAATCCATTAATGATTCCATAGTGGGTAAAAAATTCACCTCCACATCCATAGGGTCATGGAATTCCATAGGCCATTCTATTAAAATTCAAATTGATCCAAAAAGGAATCGGGGGAATCCAGTAAATGGACATCAGCATCATGTGCTTTTTAGACATTCCAGTCACACCAAACAAACTTACTTTGTTCATGTTAATGATTTTATTATTTTTGGAACCTCTCTAAATTTCAGCAGTAATTAATATGTCCCTATAAAATTCCCCGATTCTTGAATGCATAAAGAGGCTCTGATTATTGAAAATAAGTTCTTTATAGACCTTATAGAAGTAAAAAATTATTAAAATAACATCTTCTAGTAGAAAATTATTTAGTTCTCCACTTATAGAAGCATAATTGATTAAATAAAATAGGTTATTCACATGTTAATTTGAGTATATATCTATCCCAAAGATATTCTATAGGTTCTCCACTGATGTACCAGAGAAATTATCATTTAAAAAAATTCTTTTACATTTTTAGTGACCCTCATACAATTCTTCTAGTTTGTGAAAAGGTGAAATCCAATACCATTAATTTGACAAAGTGTGGTAATGAATCCACTATAAATTCCTCATAGAAGAAGCTGATTTAATTTCTAAATAAATGGGATAAAAGATTTATCATCTATGACATATTTCACATATTTACATCATAATAGAGACTATAATTTTTTTTAACATCCCATTTCCATCAGATTTCATAAGGAAGATGTATATATAAAAAAAAACCACTTTTTAAATTCCATAAATGATTGAGAATGTGTTTCAATGATAAGAGTGTTAATTATATAAATGAATTAAGCAATCTGAATGTGCGGTATATTTTGAGGTACATACATGATTTCTACAAGGAGTTTTCCAAGAAAGGGGTACTCCGACAATACATGTTGTATTTCCTACACATTTTCAATTTGTCCTAAATGGCCCAAAGGAATCTTTTTTAATGATTTTTTAAAACCCCCTTTCGAGGGATGAGGGGGAACCCTTATAAGGCCTATAGGCTTAGGTGATTACATTGCTCATAGGATTGAGAGACATTAAATGACCTGAAGGTATTAGGAAATTCAACCAGACTATAATTATAAGGAACTGCCCCTTCCCGACATCTACATCATATTGTTAGCTCCCTAACTTCGCATAGCTGTCTGGTTAAGCATCCAATGCAATCACAGGCTAGTACCAATGGAATAGACATACCCTCTCATTCTTTCCCAATCTACTTGATTCTTCTCTAGTGAGTCTGCCTACTCTGAATCCTTCTCTAGGGCTGCTCCTTTTTTGTAGAGTCTATATGGGGAAACTACATGTGGCCTAAAGGCCTTGAGGTGACCCAAAATCCATAAAGGTAGACCAAAATCCCTACTGACCCAAAGTCCTGGGTGGTCCAAAGGCCTTTATGACTCTAATACCAAACCGGTGGCCCAAGGTAAATAGTTCATGAGTTCTACAGTACCAAACAGTACAAGATACAATACTACTACAATTCCTACTACACTACTTCTATAGTACTGCTTCAGTTACATTAAAATATGCCTCCTCCTGGTTTCTAACTTGTGTCTCATGGATGCACATAAGTATTCTTCACCATATGGGTTGAGTCTCAAGTTCATTTTCAATTTAGATTTTTTCATCACATCATTGAAGGAATAACTAATAGTTATCTAGGAAGAATAAGAAAGATATTGATATGATCCATTTAGTCACATTACATGAAACATTTGTTATAAAAAATCGTGGGAAATATCATTAGAAGTCATTATATTCATAGTGAACATACTAAGAAGTGAATTATTAAATTTTTTGAGGTACTTGATTCCTAGACCTCCCATGCTAGTGGAGTTTATCTATTACGTAATTTCCAGACCAGGGAACCACTAAAAGGGCTCACCGAGCTAGGCATTCACATGGTTTCACGTGCACATACCAATATGTCAAAGGTGGACAACAAGTAATGAGGGTATGATCATGATACAGTGGGGATACTATACCCATAGGGTTAGAGTAGAACATTGGTAAATCATAAAAATACAATAGTGGAATCAATATAAATTAAAATATATTGAAATTTAAGACTAATAATATCTTAAGGAAACAATATAAAATATTCAACACTAAATATAAAATAATTATTTTCCATGTGACTATAATATAAAGGTAGGATGAATTTAATAGTTAATTAATAAACAATTCATAATGATAATAAAAAATACCCAAGGGCTACCCCCAATGTAATCCTAAGATTAGGCTCTATCTTTTTCTCTTATGATTCCATGTACAATCATCGTGGTACAAGCAGAATAAAAAATATTGAACCTACAAACATGAGTTCTCTTTAGGAACCCTAGTGTAATGGTGGCCAAAATAGGGCGTGAGATATACCCAGTAGGCCACCCCCAAGTGTGTATAATATTATTTATCCTTTTCATATGTAATACAACAATGTGTAGGTATATAAAAAATGTAGTAAATAATTAAATTGAATCAATTAGAGTTTAGGTTCCCTAAGGACACTTGGTTGACCATACTGGCATCGGCCTAAGTCTGAATGTCTCTAACAATATTCTAACATATATCTATTTTCATACATGTTATGCATTCAAATTTATACCTGAACTGGTGTTGGACACATTTCATAGTTCCCAATATTTAAATAATAATAATAATACATATACATGTGTCATACTAGGAAGACCTGAGATGTAAATCCAGCATCATGGTATAATCTAAAGTGTCACATACTCTATAAGGGACGTCATTCCCATAAAAAATAAATAATAAAGGAAGTGAATATCACTATATAGTCATAGGTGAATAATTATTAAAATAAGGTTCTAATAGTTAATGTTTCATATGCCCAATCATCTAAAATTTGGATACTAATGTCATGTCTGTCACCCTGCTCCGGGATGTGACCACTATGATCAACATCCAAATTGAGGGGGGAATAATACATCATTACTAGTATCCCAACCAATATGAAATCCCACATACATCATCCTCAACCTAGGGGTGTGATAAATAATGCTCAACATCCCTAAACAATGTCCCTCCTATCATAATAAAATGTAAGATAACCCTACTTACGCTATTATCCTTGTGCTTGATATTCCTTTAAGATGCATTTGTCATTTCTCAAGGCATAGTGTATCCCATTATGTATAATTTAGTTTAATAATTTATATATTTTCCACAAGACCATAAATTTTATAATAGATTCAATTAACACAAGTATGAAATTTTATTAATAAGTAAAATTAATTCCATTACATTTGAAAACAACAATGAAGGTCATGATAAATGCCATGGGAATAATATGATTACCACACACCATTTATCAATTCAATAATTAATTTATAAGATATCACACCTCAAAAACTAGTTTTATTAGAAAATAAGAAATTTTTATCAAACAATTCAATTAATTCAATTGAAGCACCTCATTCAAATGGAATAACATAATATTTTTAAAAGGTGAATCAAATAATAAGAAAAATATTATATTCGTATCGTTTAAATTAATACACCCCATGGGTGGTCAATTAATAAGGTATATAGTGACAATTTTTATGTGTAATTATATGAACCACAATAAATGGGAGGTTTTGGTTGAAGAGAAGGCCTCCAACTATATCAAAGGAGGTCTAAACACATCATAAGGTAGTCTAGGAATTTAATGTAATTACTTCCATTTTTTATAAGTGACACCTAGAAAGTAAAGTGTGAAAAACAATGGCTATATCATATAAATGACATGACGTTAAAGGAAACTCATATAGACCACCTACCTCATACATTGAATATACTATTAATCCCATGTTTATCCTTGAATCAATCATATTTGAGAGAAATCAAAGAAATATACAAATTACCTAAAAATATGGTGAATTATCTAGAATTAATATTTTCCGAAATATGGTGAAATAAACATAAAATGGTTGGATAAGGATTCATAGGCTCACCCATATTCTTCCAACATGATGAAAAACTCTCAATCAGGACTACAAAAGGTGGTGATCTCTCCAAGGAAGGATGAGAGGAGGAGTAGCTCATGCGGCCCTAGTTGTGCACATAGAGGTGATGCAAAAAGGGAGAAAACCCTTTAACAAAGGCAGGGGAAATCACCGTTTTCCCCTTTTTAAGAGTCTTATTATTTGGACACATGATTTTGGAACCCATGAACCAACCGTGTGGTCTGAACTACCTAAATCCATGCCCCTTTTAAAAGTAGTACACAGTTGGGATGAACATTTTGAAAAATTGTGCACTTAATTGTGTGTATCTACTATTTATGTGGAACCAATGGTGCTATATAAGCATACATTTTGGTAATATTGTGTCCATGTAATGTGATTATCCTCATCAATACCTGTTCCAAGTTACATTACCTTCTTGGCCCCTCCCACGATTTATAAAAACTATGATCCTAAATAAATGGGGTTTTGTAACACCCCAGGCAAATAAAGAATATTAAATTTTCATATTTATCCATATTTGTGAATAAAGTATTAATATTACTTTAAAGGGTTGCTATGCTCGATGGCGTACCCAACAGGCAACAACGAGTTTCTTGGGAATCTTACATTGCACTCTAATAATAAAATAATATTATTTTAAATGGTAGTTAACATGTAGTCGTTGTAATGGAGGGAATGGATAGAAATAAATAAAATATGATTATATATGTTTTTAAATGTTTTTACATTTATCTAATAAAGGATAGAGGCTTAAAATATGGAAAGAATTCAATTTTAGGCGTATATGCCCTAGTTTTCACTAAAGGTTCACTTATCACCTTTTGATGTTGAACCATCATTAAATATGGTTTTGTTCACTCTTATACATCCTTTTGGACCAAATAAAACTCTTCTTAAGAATTGGAACATCAAAATTTACTTAGTGTAATTTTTTGGTATCTTTCCGATAAAGTTCATTTGTTTAATGAATAGTGTAAAATGTTGTATTTTAATTCAAAACATCTTTTTAATATAATTTATTTATATGATTAGATTATCTTATGAATTGGTTTTAAAGTGAAATTATAATATATTTTTACCATTAAATCCAATAGTGGTCGTTGGAATTAATTTCACTTTGAAATCAGACTTAAACCAGTGTCAATCTTTTGATACTTATTGTTTCACAAAAACATGCTATTTGCTCTGACAGCGGGAATTAATTATTAAATTAATTAATGTGACTTATATATTTTGAATTTTGTAAAATAGACTTCATTTTTTAATTCTTAATATCAAATATAGCTTAGGGTGAATTTTTGGGATTTTTCTGAAAAACTTCAATTTTGATGAATAGTGAAATCACTAAGTGGTACTTATAAAAACTGATTTTTCCATTTAAATGAAATTTTTCCATCTTTGTGTTTTGAATTTCGAAAATCCGACATACATGGTTGTCATTAAGAAGTAAAATGTGGTTCAATGGGATAAAAATAATTTTTTGGTGAATAGTAACTTATTAAGTTTTTAATCGCGATTAGAGGTAATTAGTGTAGTTTAAGGTAAAAATAATGCTTTAATAAAATGAGATGATATTGACACATGTCCTACCCTAATTGGTTGTGTCATGGCCGACAAAGACAAGCCATGGGTCAACTTGGGGACCCCATGGATCCACTTTGGTTGGGAAATGACATAAATAACTTTTTATTTAATGTAAAAGTAAAAATGACACAAACATGATATGTTTTACTAAGACAATTTTTAAGTGGGGTTATACAAGTCATCTTTTTTATTATAAATAGTCATTGAAAATCTAAAACGATTTCCCACATCATAGTAATTTTTTTTATAATTTTTAGACATTAAATAAATTAAATTATTTATGACATAATAATGATGCAGCGATGACATCATTATTTGACGATTTGAATAAAATAGAAAGATAATGTAAACTCTATGAACTACACATGTCCAAAACTTATTGTATGGGTGTATTTCTAACCCTTATCACCTTATCCAAGAATTATATCAATGTGGGACCTTTAAAAACCGAAACACATTTTCGAATAAAGTAATATTTCTTACTTTCCAAAAGTGCCCCTCCTCTCCTCTTATAAAAGGCCCCCACCTCTACCTCATTACACACACTCCTCAAGCCTTTGGCTCTACCAACCCCTTCCCATTTACTCTATCCACATCCCTATACTCATCCTAGAGGATTCCCTTTGGGCAGAATCTTTTCAAAGGTAGCCTTTAGGCTCAAATCAAAAGGAGTTACACTTTTAAAGGTAATTCATTCTCTCATGTTCATTTGTTTTATTTTTCTTCTCCAACCCCCTAAACTCTTTTTATTTAGTTATTTTGTAACAACACCAGTATCTTAAATATACTAGGATGTTGTTATAAGATTTATTCGAGCTACACTCTCACACAACTACATCAAATGGTTAAAGAACATACGGTTTCCGTGGATGGCGAAATTCTACCTCCCGAAACGATGATTGTTCAATACTCATTTAACACCTTCAAAGGTGGCCATTATGATGTCACTATTTTTATATAAGATATATAATATGTTTATGTTTTACTTATGCTTCTGTATTTTTCATTTTTGTCTTACCTTTATGGCTTCCATTATGGGTATACGCGATATCTTCATTTAAGGAAGTGCAGACTACCGCCCCCTCAAAGTGATTTGATTCGTTAAATACCATATGTGGGACGTATAAAGGATGGAACTATGATATTATACTGGAATTCTAATATAACTTTATATAATTATGATTTCATTCTATAAAATACGAAATAGAAATGCAAGTAGCGTTCATGCGTACGTACGGCTTACCGTCTCCATGAACGGTGCATTTCATTTCTTACCTCTAAATGATTATTTAATGTTATAAATGCATGAATGTACTGGATATATATGAAATATATGATATCTACATCATGAATACAATTCTGGATATAATAAACTTTTGGTCACATGAACAACATGTAATTGTAAGAAGTCCACTTTCGACTTAAGAACCAAATATCGGCAAAACAATTATTATTAACTTAAATGATTTCATAATGTTTATGACATGATAATAAGTGATATAAAAGGAATAATGAACTTGAAAAAGGTTCTTAAGAAATTAGAAATTAACTCAAGTTTATTATTCAGGAGATTAAAGAACGATCGAGTCAAGTCAGACCCGAGGTAAGGGATCCTACTCCTCTCTTTCTTTTTAAGTACACACTTTTATGTCATTCCTTTTAAAGCTCATCTTTCTTGTTATTGGGATGATCTTTTATATTACAATTACTGTAATTTTTATATTCATGTGATTAGAGACCCTATTCTCTCTCATCAATCCATTTTGGAAGTTTTGATTGGCGTCGTTAGGCTGTTGAACTTTCGCAAGAGATCTAACCTCTCTCTTTCTTTTTAAGTACTCTCCTTTATGTCACTTCTTTTAAGCTCCTCTTTGTAATGTTGGGGGATGTTCTTTTATATTCCTCTTGCTGTAAATTTTATTTTAATGTGATGAGATACCCTATTTGATCTCATCAATCCATATTCGGAAGTTTTATGTGGCGCCGTTAGGCTGCCGAGTTTTCATAAGGGATTTTTCATCTCACTTTTATTCCCGTGAGATTTATGCTACATTTGCCACAAATTCCATTCAGTGGTGTATGTACTGACAATTATTCTACTCCTTGTGTAATATACTTTCGTTTATGAGTATTTACATCAATGATCTATTGTCCTTCTTTCATGGGGTGTATGTTTTGAAAGATACCCAAGTCGGTAAGGGAACCTTTCACCCTTCTCTTTTATAAAAGACTTCTTTTTTTGGGTCTTTTAATTTACATATTGTTATGTTGGGATATGTTCTAATATATCCTTATTGATGTAAATTTTATGTCCAACACATTTTATCTCTCATCAACTCATTTTCATGTGATGTCGTTAGGCTGTCAAGGGAACTTTTTAACCCAATTTCGATTTCTTTGGGATCAACATGTAGTCATTGAATATGTCATCCATTGAATATGTGTGAATGCCCTTTTATTTTTTTTACACTTAATATCCACTTATATTGGGTGTATTTATATTCGTCACACATATTTTTGATATTGATTTGTCCTTAATTTAAGGATACCTTCTTTATAAGGGATTTCATCACATTTGACATTTCTATTGAGGGTTCATTGTTGTTATGCACCAATTCACTCTTATATGGTGTATATACTGTCCTTTGGAGTATTATATCATGAATCCATTTATTGTCATGATATTATAAAGTTCTGACTAAATGTTATTCCTCAATTATTGTATTCAAGTGTCTCTAATTTTGGTAAACCCCCTTTAACCAAAATATCATTTTAAATGTTTTAATTATTTGTTCTAATTAATATCCATGTTTTCAAAATGGTTTTAAGGATTTATTTATATGCATATTAATGGTTTAAAATTTTAGGCTTCAAGGTGGTATGGAGAACTTTGATTCAAAATCTCTTTATTAAATGTTTTAAATGGTATTGAAAATGGTTTTTTAATGGATTCATTATTTCAATATCCTAAAATGTTATATTGTGATTGAAATGTGGAAATGTTATATTTCCTTTATGCATGTTTTATGTGATACATTTATGTTATGGTTCTTGGGAATTGTTATGAAAACAAGTGGTTCCGTGATAAACTAAGGGCGGGTGAGCCCGATATAGCTCTCCAATGCATTGGGTAACGCGAAGGAGTGAAACGTTAAGGTTTCTCCGAAGAGATTTAGGGAATATACTGTGATGGGTATTCCAAACGCAACCAAGAGGGTTACTCCCTACGTAAGAATGTTCTGAATTCCTCAAGTTACCTTTATATCTTATGTTTTCTATGATTTATTCATGGTTTGATGAGGTATGTTAAAGTGCCTTTTTTTATGGGTAAAGTATGATTTCATTCTTATGTATATATGAACTCATGTTTCCTTTCCATATTTTTATAACCCTTACTGAGCTTTTTATGCTCATCCCACGTTTTTGAAATGTTTTTCATAGGTCAAGGGAAAGGTACATGATGTGATGATAGTGTCAAGGATGTGTCAAGAAAGAATCCATGTTTTATTTTCAATATATTTCTGTTGATGGGAATAAGGAATACTGTCTTTTATGTAACCACTTTGTTTAAATGTGGAATGTAATGAAAGTTTCATGATCTAATTCTCTAAAACTCTAAACCTGAACAGATCCTCAACGTGTAATCCTGTGATAACTCAAGATTATGTAAGGTTTATGGCTGGGTCCTTATAGTTGGTATCAAAGGTCGGTTAAATAACTTTAGAGGTTAGGGTGTTCTCTAAGCATAAGTGACATTACCACAATGGTTAGGATTTCAGAAAGAGTCCTAGTTTTAGATAAAGTGAATGAGTAAGTGTATCTTAGTGTTTACCTTCCTCATTAGTACATGATGGTTTTGTTGATATACTCCCACTGACATTTCTATTTTTAGTGAATGGGTGGATCTAGCAGGCACCAAAGAGACAACAGGTTTGAAGGAAACTGGGGTGGTTCTCTGACTAAGATACTAGATAAAATGGAGGATTCAATGAGGAAACTCGTGGTTGTTCTAAACCAAATATCAAGGAGTCATGATCAACCACTTGAACCTTGGTATTATCTTTAATGAATCATGTATGAGATGACCAATCCATGTGGAAGTTCAGGTAATAATTATAAAGGTAACCATTAAAGTTTATATGATCCTTACTTTTGAGGTAATTATGGGTTACTATATGTTATGATGGAAAATGAAAGGCATGAGATAAACTTTAGGTTAAAATATGTTATGATCATTTTTGATGATTTTATCCCTTTTGGGGGAATTATTTGAGAATTATATAGTTTTAGAATAAGGACAACACAAAAACCGTGTGACTACCCGTCGCGTCGGACAAAGCTGCGGGAATCGAACCCACAACCAAAGTGCGACTGGTATTTATCGCCTACCACTGGACTACGTAAAGTCCCTGGTTAGTTTGACCGATTCTTTTTAGTTATATGATTTTATGAATTAATAGTAAGTTGATTTTGGGTTATTTATGAAAATGAATAACCTATCATGGAGGTTATGTGATTAGGTTAATTACATTTAAATACGAGACTTTAGGTGTAACACCCCGAGCTTCCACGATACGCTTCTCATTCAATAATGCAATAGCTTGCATTGTACGCAAGTTCGAGTTCTAACACACCGCAACTAATCAAAATAGCCGTTATGAATAGTAATAACCACTTTTTAAAATTATAGAAATTTTATATTTCAAAATGGACTTCATTTTTGTATTCGTAATATCGAAATTAGCCTATGTTGAATTTTTGGTATTTTTCTGAGAACTTCTAATTTTTTATGAATAGTGAAAAATACATAAAAACAACTTTTTTAATCAAAATAATTTATACAGATAAATTATACTATTTAGTGGTTTTAAGGTATAATTAGAAAATATTTTTACCATTTTATCCAATGGTGGTCATTAGAATTAATTTAACATTGAAATTGGACATAAACAATTGCCAAACTTTTGATATAAATTGTTTCTTAAAAACACGCTATTTGTTGTAACAGCGGGAATTAATTATGAAATTAATTAATACAACTTATATGTTTGGAATTTTTTAAAATAGACATCATTTTTGAATTCGGAATATCAATTATAGCTTAGGGTGAAATTTTGGCCTTATTCTGAAAAACTTCAATTTTTGATGAATAGTGAAACCACTAAGTGGTAGTTAAATAACTAATTTTTCGTTTAAATGAAATATTACCACTTCTGTGATTTGATTTTCAAAAATCCGACATACATGGTTGTCATTAAGAAGTAAAATGTGGTTCAATGGGATAAAAATAATTTTTTGGTGAATAGTAACTTATTAAGTTCTTAATCGCGATTAGTGGTAATTAGGGTAGTTTAAGGTATAAATAATACTTTAATAATATTAAATGACCTAGACACATGTCCCAACCTCATTGGTTGTGTCATGGCCGACCAAGACAAGCCATGGCCTAACTTGGGGACCCCATGGATCCACTTTTGTTGGGAAATAACATAAATTACTTTTTATGTAATGTTAAAGTGAAAATGACACTAACATAAAGTGTTTTACTAAAACAATTTTTAAGTAGGGTTACACAAGTCCAAATTTTGATTATAAATAGTCATTGGAAAGATAAAAAGATTTCCTATATCATAGTATTTTTTTTATAATTTTTAGACATTAAATAAATTTAATTATTTATGACATAATAATGATGCAGCGATGACATCATTATTTGACGATTTAAATAAAATGAGAAGATAATGAAAAATCCGAGGCTTACACTTGTCCAAAGCCTATTGGATGAAGATATTTCGAAACCTTATCACCTTAGCCTCGAATTATATAGATGTGGGACCTTTAGAATCCGAAAAGCATTTTCAAATAATGTAATGTTCCTTTACTTTCCAAAAGTGCCCCTCCTCTCCTCTTATAAAAGGCCCCCACCTCTACCTCATTTCACACACTCTTCAAGCCATTGGCTCGGCCAACCCCTGCCCATTTGATCTCTCCACATCCCTCTACTCATCCTAGAGGATTCCCTTTGGGCAGAATCCTTTCAAAGGAAGCCTTTAGGCTCAACTCAAAAGGAGTTACACTTTTTAAGGTAATTCATTCTCTCATGTTCTTTGGTTTTATTTTGCTTCTCCAACCCCCTAAACTCTTTTTATTTACTTCTTTTGTAACAACACCAGTATCTTAAATATACTAGGATGTTGTTATAAGATTTATTTGAGCTACACTTCCACACAACTACATCAAATGGTTAAAGAACATAAGGTTTCCGTGGATGGCGAAATTCTGCCTCCCGAAACGATGATTGTTCAACACTCATTTAACACCTTCAAAGGTGGCCATTATGATGTCACTATTTTTATATATGATATATAATATGTTTATGTTTTCCTTAAGCTTCTGTTTTTTTTCATTTTGGGCATACCTTTATGGTTTCCATTATGGGTAAAACACGATATCTTCATTTTAGGAAGCGCGGACTACCGCCCCCTGAAAGTGATTTGATTCGTTAATACCATATGTGGGATGTGTGAAGGATAAAGTTAATGATATTATATATGTTATTATACTGGAATTATAATATACTCTCATATCATTATGATTCCATTCCAGAAAATATGAAATAGAAATGGAAGTAGCGTTCATGCGTACGTACGGCTTACCGTCTCCATGAACGGTGCATTTCATTTCTTACCTCTAAATGTGATGTAATATTATAAATGAATGTATGTACTGGATATATATGACATATATGATATCTACATCATGAATACCATTCTGGATATAATGAACCTTTGACCAAATTAACAACATGTAAGTGTAAGAAGCCTATTTTTGACTTAAGAACCAAATACCGACAAAATGAACATTATTAACTTAAATAATTACATAATGTTCATATCATTGTAATAAGTGATATAATAAGGATAATGAAGTTGAAAATGGTTCTTAATAAGGTATATATTAACTCTAGTTTATTATTCAGGAGGTTAAAGAACGGTTGAGTCAAGTCAGACACGAGGTAAGGGATCTTCTTAACCCAACTTCCATTCTTTGGGTTAATCTCCTACTTTCAAATTATGTCATGATATTATTATGTCCTATTTTGTATTTTTATGTTATTTATGTGTACCTATAGTGAATACACATAATATATCTATTTTATTTTAAAAATGATCTTTGTATGGGACTTCGTCTCAATCTCCTTTCGTTGAGGCATATTTTATTTTATACACAACTTTCTTTTATACGGTGTATAAACCCCTTTGACTTTTACATTTATTCAAAAGGAATCTTTTTACACGAAGCGTTTTACTAAACGACAAAAAGGGAATGTTTTTCTTTCCGTACTTATGCGGCGACAACGACTTCTCCGCCGCCGTGACCATTATTTGAGTTTCGGCTTCCTCTACAAGCCATCACTTTTTTTAATGAAAAATAAATACAAAGTTTTAACTTACTTTTATTTTGGTATTGAAAATGGTTTTGAAAGCGTTTTTATTATATCAATGTGTTGTATTGATATCTTGTGATTGGAATGTGGAAATGTTATGTTTCCTTTATGCATGTTTTATGTGATATGATTATGTTATGGTTTATGATATGTTTAAACCTATTCATATGAGGAATGTATTGGACTTAATAAGTGACGGGTGGGGCCCGCTATAGCTCCTCGATGCATCGGCAGGTCTCATGAGACAACTAGACGTGGAATTGGCCGAGGCCCTTTCCCAATTTGATTTATGGTTTTGGCCGAGGCCTTAATCATTTTAGATGTCTTGGCCGAGGCCTTGACAAAATGTTTCAGAATGTCCGGCATTATACATTCCATCATTATGAAAGTGGTTATTGATATTGCATGTGATTATTCGACCAGTAGAATATCCATGTGAAGAAGTAAATGGCATTATCTCATTTTACTTTTGCCATATTATGTTGAAGTTCATGTTTAAAAGGCTTTTGTTTTAGTTATACATTGCCTTAAATGTTAATGTTTATTTATGAAAGCTTCTGCATTATTGTTATCCTTACTGAGCATCTGAGCTCACCCCTTTCAATGTTTTAATATTTTCCAGGATGTGAAGAAGTATTTTATGAATGACCTGCAGGGATAGTCGGAAGAGGATATGAGTGTGGACTATGGAGACTTTGTTATTGTAGTTTTTCACTTTTTGATGTAATGAAAGACTTATGAATGTATCTAGTGTTTCCAAGGCTACTAAACTAATCGGTCTTTCGAGACTTGATCCTTTGTGATCATGCCAATGTTACGAAGTAATGCACCGACTCTGGGTAGCTGGGGTCGGGGCGTTACAGTTGGTATCAGAGGCAGTTTAGTACTAACCTTGGAAGCTAGATTTAGATAAACTCTGATTAGAGCACATAGCCCAAAGATAGACTTTGAGGATTAGTATAGAAGAACTTCCTAGAATTTTAGTATTGTAGAGATGTTGTGAGTTTTCCGAGCAATACATCCCTGTCTGGATACGAGCAGGTAGAGGTGGCTCTGGCACAGATGTACCTAGGGGTAAAACCCGAAAACACCGCTTTGAGCTAGACTCAAACGGGAACTGGTGCACGACAACGGGCCTTGCTGCACTCTTGGTTACGACACTCCCGGGGGATATGCTTAGGATAATTCTCATTTTATTTACAAACCACTATGAAGGGTTATGAGTATATACCTTCTCAAAGGAAACATTTCTTTTTATGATTATGGATTATATCCATAAATAGTTCAATTTATGTTAAGTATTATACAAGTATGGAATTATGTATTTTGATTCATAAACTAATCTGGATTATGCCATTGTTTAGAAATGGCGCCTAGTAGAAGGAATGGAAACTGTATCAATGCACGAACTCCGTGTAGGGATTGCCCTCCTGCTCAAGATAATTATTGTGGACCTGGAGATACAACTGGTGCTGATCAACTTATTACCATACTGGGACAACTCACGCAGGTTATGAATAACAACCTTACTCGTATGGAGCACCCTGATTCGCAACGTGGAGGATCAATGCTAGACCGTTTCATGAGGCAACAACCACCAACCTTTAATGGGAGTACAAATCCTATAGTAGCTGAGCAATGGATAAATTCCTTAGAGAAAATATTCCATGCCTTGGGGAGTAGTGAAAGGGAGAAGGTTGTCATGGCAGTTTACCGCCTCACTGGAGATGCCGATCAGTGGTGGTCACTGATTCAAAACACAAAGGAAGATGATGACGTATCGAATATGGAATGGAGGGAGTTCAAAGAGCTTTTCTTAGAAAAATACTTTCCTCGTGACCATCGAGCAGATATGGAAAGGCAATTTCTGAGTCTGAGGCAGAAGGAGGATGAGAATGTCGCAAAGTATGAGGCTAACTTTACAAGGTTAGCGAGGCATGCTGCCGATTATATACGTAACCCAAGGAGTAAGATTGATCGTTTCTTTGATGGGTTAAAACCATTTCTCCGACGAGCTTTAGTATCACAATCCTTCTCATCATACGAAGATATAGTCTCATGTGCTATCAAGACAGAAAAGGAATTCTCTAAGTCTTATGACAACAAAGTAAAGCAAGAGAAGAAGAGAACGGTGGAACAAGAGACAGATAAAGGGAAAAAGGGAAAGAAGGATTTTCCATTATGTGATAATTGTGGGAAGAATCACCCTGGTACTTGCCTAAAAGGAATGGGAGTCTGTTATAAATGTGGAGAAAAAGGTCACCAGGCACGTGATTGCAAGGGAAAGAAAGAGGCTGTCAAAGTTGAATGCTACAATTGTAGAGAAATGGGTCATTACGCAAATGAATGTCCTAAGCGTCAAGGAATCTTACCTCAGAAAAGGCCAAGGGATCAAGGACAATCTTATGCTATTACTACAGTTGAAGCAGAATAACTAATGTATTGATGCTTTCGGACTCATGGATTATATTCTGGTTATTAGAATAATGTGATCTATATAAGGATTGTACTGTAGTACTTTTTGATTTCAGTAAGGTTTTAATATGATTAAGGTAATCATATTTTTAGTATGTGACAATAAGAGAAACTTTTCTTTGTTTGGGGAATCTGATGTTACAATTGATTTTGGAATTAAGAGACCTTTTAGAGAAAGTTTGGACAGAGGTATTTTGGATAACTATAAATGTTGGGATGGATTAAGTTGAACTTTGAATAGTATTGTTTAAGGTTAAAACTTTTCTGAAGATTATTTCTGGAATACTATAATACTATATTTTTAGAAAAAAGGACAACCTACAGGGTGGGGAATAACCCGTCGCGTCGGACACAGCTGCAGGAATCGAACCCACAACCATAGTGCGACAAGCCTTTATTTCCTACCACTAGCCTACAGGAAGTCCCTGGTTATTACAAAATCGTTTTACTAATCTAAATGGTATGTGTTAACATTTGGAACCTTATACAATTAGGATAAATAGAATATTTTTGAGTTCCGTTACCATTTGGAGTAAAAGTTGGGTTTGTGGTAAAAATTTATTAACGAATGAAAGTATACATAACAAGTATGTATATTCCCCTACGTTCTTAGTAAATCTCATAAATAAATTCCTCAACATAATAAAAGGTAACTTAAAACAAAAATGTTGTCGGTTAACTTTTCCAACTGGGGATTCAACGACCGTTTAACCAATCACAAGTTTGTGATTTTCTTATGGTTAAACTTTCTCCTAATCCTGTTTTCTATAACTCTCCATCAGACCTTGATGGTTTGTTTCTCCTCCATATCCATATTTTCATAGAATCCTAGAATGGGCTATATCGGGTGACCTTTGTACTTATCCTGCTTTCTTTTAATGTTATATATTTATTAACCTTATTTCCGATGTGGGTTTTCCACAAAGGTATTTTCTATTTTCAGCCTTTTATTATCAAAGAAAAATTTCAAATTGCGAGGACGCAATTTATTGAAGGAGGGGAGAATGTAACACCCCGAGCTTCCACGATACGCTTCTCATTCAATAATGCAATAGCTTGCATTGTACGCAAGTTCGAGTTCTAACACACCGCAACTAATCAAAATAGCCGTTATGAATAGTAATAACCACTTTTTAAAATTATAGAAATTTTATATTTCAAAATGGACTTCATTTTTGTATTCGTAATATCGAAATTAGCCTATGTTGAATTTTTGGTATTTTTCTGAGAACTTCTAATTTTTTATGAATAGTGAAAAATACATAAAAACAACTTTTTTAATCAAAATAATTTATACAGATAAATTATACTATTTAGTGGTTTTAAGGTATAATTAGAAAATATTTTTACCATTTTATCCAATGGTGGTCATTAGAATTAATTTAACATTGAAATTGGACATAAACAATTGCCAAACTTTTGATATAAATTGTTTCTTAAAAACACGCTATTTGTTGTAACAGCGGGAATTAATTATGAAATTAATTAATACAACTTATATGTTTGGAATTTTGTAAAATAGACATCATTTTTGAATTCGGAATATCAATTATAGCTTAGGGTGAAATTTTGGCCTTATTCTGAAAAACTTCAATTTTTGATGAATAGTGAAACCACTAAGTGGTAGTTAAATAACTAATTTTTCGTTTAAATGAAATATTACCACTTCTGTGATTTGATTTTCAAAAATCCGACATACATGGTTGTCATTAAGAAGTAAAATGTGGTTCAATGGGATAAAAATAATTTTTTGGTGAATAGTAACTTATTAAGTTCTTAATCGCGATTAGTGGTAATTAGGGTAGTTTAAGGTATAAATAATACTTTAATAATATTAAATGACCTAGACACATGTCCCAACCTCATTGGTTGTGTCATGGCCGACCAAGACAAGCCATGGCCTAACTTGGGGACCCCATGGATCCACTTTTGTTGGGAAATAACATAAATTACTTTTTATGTAATGTTAAAGTGAAAATGACACTAACATAAAGTGTTTTACTAAAACAATTTTTAAGTAGGGTTACACAAGTCCAAATTTTGATTATAAATAGTCATTGGAAAGATAAAAAGATTTCCTATATCATAGTATTTTTTTTATAATTTTTAGACATTAAATAAATTTAATTATTTATGACATAATAATGATGCAGCGATGACATCATTATTTGACGATTTAAATAAAATGAGAAGATAATGAAAAATCCGAGGCTTACACTTGTCCAAAGCCTATTGGATGAAGATATTTCGAAACCTTATCACCTTAGCCTCGAATTATATAGATGTGGGACCTTTAGAATCCGAAAAGCATTTTCAAATAATGTAATGTTCCTTTACTTTCCAAAAGTGCCCCTCCTCTCCTCTTATAAAAGGCCCCCACCTCTACCTCATTTCACACACTCTTCAAGCCATTGGCTCGGCCAACCCCTGCCCATTTGCTCTCTCCACATCCCTCTACTCATCCTAGAGGATTCCCTTTGGGCAGAATCCTTTCAAAGGAAGCCTTTAGGCTCAACTCAAAAGGAGTTACACTTTTTAAGGTAATTCATTCTCTCATGTTCTTTGGTTTTATTTTGCTTCTCCAACCCCCTAAACTCTTTTTATTTACTTCTTTTGTAACAACACCAGTATCTTAAATATACTAGGATGTTGTTATAAGATTTATTTGAGCTACACTTCCACACAACTACATCAAATGGTTAAAGAACATAAGGTTTCCGTGGATGGCGAAATTCTGCCTCCCGAAACGATGATTGTTCAACACTCATTTAACACCTTCAAAGGTGGCCATTATGATGTCACTATTTTTATATATGATATATAATATGTTTATGTTTTCCTTAAGCTTCTGTTTTTTTTCATTTTGGGCATACCTTTATGGTTTCCATTATGGGTAAAACACGATATCTTCATTTTAGGAAGCGCGGACTACCGCCCCCTGAAAGTGATTTGATTCGTTAATACCATATGTGGGATGTGTGAAGGATAAAGTTAATGATATTATATATGTTATTATACTGGAATTATAATATACTCTCATATCATTATGATTCCATTCCAGAAAATATGAAATAGAAATGGAAGTAGCGTTCATGCGTACGTACGGCTTACCGTCTCCATGAACGGTGCATTTCATTTCTTACCTCTAAATGTGATGTAATATTATAAATGAATGTATGTACTGGATATATATGACATATATGATATCTACATCATGAATACCATTCTGGATATAATGAACCTTTGACCAAATTAACAACATGTAAGTGTAAGAAGCCTATTTTTGACTTAAGAACCAAATACCGACAAAATGAACATTATTAACTTAAATAATTACATAATGTTCATATCATTGTAATAAGTGATATAATAAGGATAATGAAGTTGAAAATGGTTCTTAATAAGGTATATATTAACTCTAGTTTATTATTCAGGAGGTTAAAGAACGGTTGAGTCAAGTCAGACACGAGGTAAGGGATCTTCTTAACCCAACTTCCATTCTTTGGGTTAATCTCCTACTTTCAAATTATGTCATGATATTATTATGTCCTATTTTGTATTTTTATGTTATTTATGTGTACCTATAGTGAATAAACATAATATATCTATTTTATTTTAAAAATGATCTTTGTATGGGACTTCGTCTCAATCTCCTTTCGTTGAGGCATATTTTATTTTATACACAACTTTCTTTTATACGGTGTATAAACCCCTTTGACTTTTACATTTATTCAAAAGGAATCTTTTTACACGAAGCGTTTTACTAAACGACAAAAAGGGAATGTTTTTCTTTCCGTACTTATGCGGCGACAACGACTTCTCCGCCGCCGTGACCATTATTTGAGTTTCGGCTTCCTCTACAAGCCATCACTTTTTTTAATGAAAAATAAATACAAAGTTTTAACTTACTTTTATTTTGGTATTGAAAATGGTTTTGAAAGCGTTTTTATTATATCAATGTGTTGTATTGATATCTTGTGATTGGAATGTGGAAATGTTATGTTTCCTTTATGCATGTTTTATGTGATATGATTATGTTATGGTTTATGATATGTTTAAACCTATTCATATGAGGAATGTATTGGACTTAATAAGTGACGGGTGGGGCCCGCTATAGCTCCTCGATGCATCGGCAGGTCTCATGAGACAACTAGACGTGGAATTGGCCGAGGCCCTTTCCCAATTTGATTTATGGTTTTGGCCGAGGCCTTAATCATTTTAGATGTCTTGGCCGAGGCCTTGACAAAATGTTTCAGAATGTCCGGCATTATACATTCCATCATTATGAAAGTGGTTATTGATATTGCATGTGATTATTCGACCAGTAGAATATCCATGTGAAGAAGTAAATGGCATTATCTCATTTTACTTTTGCCATATTATGTTGAAGTTCATGTTTAAAAGGCTTTTGTTTTAGTTATACATTGCCTTAAATGTTAATGTTTATTTATGAAAGCTTCTGCATTATTGTTATCCTTACTGAGCATCTGAGCTCACCCCTTTCAATGTTTTAATATTTTCCAGGATGTGAAGAAGTATTTTATGAATGACCTGCAGGGATAGTCGGAAGAGGATATGAGTGTGGACTATGGAGACTTTGTTATTGTAGTTTTTCACTTTTTGATGTAATGAAAGACTTATGAATGTATCTAGTGTTTCCAAGGCTACTAAACTAATCGGTCTTTCGAGACTTGATCCTTTGTGATCATGCCAATGTTACGAAGTAATGCACCGACTCTGGGTAGCTGGGGTCGGGGCGTTACAGTTGGTATCAGAGGCAGTTTAGTACTAACCTTGGAAGCTAGATTTAGATAAACTCTGATTAGAGCACATAGCCCAAAGATAGACTTTGAGGATTAGTATAGAAGAACTTCCTAGAATTTTAGTATTGTAGAGATGTTGTGAGTTTTCCGAGCAATACATCCCTGTCTGGATACGAGCAGGTAGAGGTGGCTCTGGCACAGATGTACCTAGGGGTAAAACCCGAAAACACCGCTTTGAGCTAGACTCAAACGGGAACTGGTGCACGACAACGGGCCTTGCTGCACTCTTGGTTACGACACTCCCGGGGGATATGCTTAGGATAATTCTCATTTTATTTACAAACCACTATGAAGGGTTATGAGTATATACCTTCTCAAAGGAAACATTTCTTTTTATGATTATGGATTATATCCATAAATAGTTCAATTTATGTTAAGTATTATACAAGTATGGAATTATGTATTTTGATTCATAAACTAATCTGGATTATGCCATTGTTTAGAAATGGCGCCTAGTAGAAGGAATGGAAACTGTATCAATGCACAAACTCCGTGTAGGGATTGCCCTCCTGCTCAAGATAATTATTGTGGACCTGGAGATACAACTGGTGCTGATCAACTTATTACCATACTGGGACAACTCACGCAGGTTATGAATAACAACCTTACTCGTATGGAGCACCCTGATTCGCAACGTGGAGGATCAATGCTAGACCGTTTCATGAGGCAACAACCACCAACCTTTAATGGGAGTACAAATCCTATAGTAGCTGAGCAATGGATAAATTCCTTAGAGAAAATATTCCATGCCTTGGGGAGTAGTGAAAGGGAGAAGGTTGTCATGGCAGTTTACCGCCTCACTGGAGATGCCGATCAGTGGTGGTCACTGATTCAAAACACAAAGGAAGATGATGACGTATCGAATATGGAATGGAGGGAGTTCAAAGAGCTTTTCTTAGAAAAATACTTTCCTCGTGACCATCGAGCAGATATGGAAAGGCAATTTCTGAGTCTGAGGCAGAAGGAGGATGAGAATGTCGCAAAGTATGAGGCTAACTTTACAAGGTTAGCGAGGCATGCTGCCGATTATATACGTAACCCAAGGAGTAAGATTGATCGTTTCTTTGATGGGTTAAAACCATTTCTCCGACGAGCTTTAGTATCACAATCCTTCTCATCATACGAAGATATAGTCTCATGTGCTATCAAGACAGAAAAGGAATTCTCTAAGTCTTATGACAACAAAGTAAAGCAAGAGAAGAAGAGAACGGTGGAACAAGAGACAGATAAAGGGAAAAAGGGAAAGAAGGATTTTCCATTATGTGATAATTGTGGGAAGAATCACCCTGGTACTTGCCTAAAAGGAATGGGAGTCTGTTATAAATGTGGAGAAAAAGGTCACCAGGCACGTGATTGCAAGGGAAAGAAAGAGGCTGTCAAAGTTGAATGCTACAATTGTAGAGAAATGGGTCATTACGCAAATGAATGTCCTAAGCGTCAAGGAATCTTACCTCAGAAAAGGCCAAGGGATCAAGGACAATCTTATGCTATTACTACAGTTGAAGCAGAATAACTAATGTATTGATGCTTTCGGACTCATGGATTATATTCTGGTTATTAGAATAATGTGATCTATATAAGGATTGTACTGTAGTACTTTTTGATTTCAGTAAGGTTTTAATATGATTAAGGTAATCATATTTTTAGTATGTGACAATAAGAGAAACTTTTCTTTGTTTGGGGAATCTGATGTTACAATTGATTTTGGAATTAAGAGACCTTTTAGAGAAAGTTTGGACAGAGGTATTTTGGATAACTATAAATGTTGGGATGGATTAAGTTGAACTTTGAATAGTATTGTTTAAGGTTAAAACTTTTCTGAAGATTATTTCTGGAATACTATAATACTATATTTTTAGAAAAAAGGACAACCTACAGGGTGGGGAATAACCCGTCGCGTCGGACACAGCTGCAGGAATCGAACCCACAACCATAGTGCGACAAGCCTTTATTTCCTACCACTAGCCTACAGGAAGTCCCTGGTTATTACAAAATCGTTTTACTAATCTAAATGGTATGTGTTAACATTTGGAACCTTATACAATTAGGATAAATAGAATATTTTTGAGTTCCGTTACCATTTGGAGTAAAAGTTGGGTTTGTGGTAAAAATTTATTAACGAATGAAAGTATACATAACAAGTATGTATATTCCCCTACGTTCTTAGTAAATCTCATAAATAAATTCCTCAACATAATAAAAGGTAACTTAAAACAAAAATGTTGTCGGTTAACTTTTCCAACTGGGGATTCAACGACCGTTTAACCAATCACAAGTTTGTGATTTTCTTATGGTTAAACTTTCTCCTAATCCTGTTTTCTATAACTCTCCATCAGACCTTGATGGTTTGTTTCTCCTCCATATCCATATTTTCATAGAATCCTAGAATGGGCTATATCGGGTGACCTTTGTACTTATCCTGCTTTCTTTTAATGTTATATATTTATTAACCTTATTTCCGATGTGGGTTTTCCACAAAGGTATTTTCTATTTTCAGCCTTTTATTATCAAAGAAAAATTTCAAATTGCGAGGACGCAATTTATTTAAGGAGGGGAGAATGTAACACCCCGAGCTTCCACGATACGCTTCTCATTCAATAATGCAATAGCTTGCATTGTACGCAAGTTCGAGTTCTAACACACCGCAACTAATCAAAATAGCCGTTATGAATAGTAATAACCACTTTTTAAAATTATAGAAATTTTATATTTCAAAATGGACTTCATTTTTGTATTCGTAATATCGAAATTAGCCTATGTTGAATTTTTGGTATTTTTCTGAGAACTTCTAATTTTTTATGAATAGTGAAAAATACATAAAAACAACTTTTTTAATCAAAATAATTTATACAGATAAATTATACTATTTAGTGGTTTTAAGGTATAATTAGAAAATATTTTTACCATTTTATCCAATTGTGGTCATTAGAATTAATTTAACATTGAAATTGGACATAAACAATTGCCAAACTTTTGATATAAATTGTTTCTTAAAAACACGCTATTTGTTGTAACAGCGGGAATTAATTATGAAATTAATTAATACAACTTATATGTTTGGAATTTTGTAAAATAGACATCATTTTTGAATTCGGAATATCAATTATAGCTTAGGGTGAAATTTTGGCCTTATTCTGAAAAACTTCAATTTTTGATGAATAGTGAAACCACTAAGTGGTAGTTAAATAACTAATTTTTCGTTTAAATGAAATATTACCACTTCTATGATTTGATTTTCAAAAATCCGACATACATGGTTGTCATTAAGAAGTAAAATGTGGTTCAATGGGATAAAAATAATTTTTTGGTGAATAGTAACTTATTAAGTTCTTAATCGCGATTAGTGGTAATTAGGGTAGTTTAAGGTATAAATAATACTTTAATAATATTAAATGACCTAGACACATGTCCCAACCTCATTGGTTGTGTCATGGCCGACCAAGACAAGCCATGGCCTAACTTGGGGACCCCATGGATCCACTTTTGTTGGGAAATAACATAAATTACTTTTTATGTAATGTTAAAGTGAAAATGACACTAACATAAAGTGTTTTACTAAAACAATTTTTAAGTAGGGTTACACAAGTCCAAATTTTGATTATAAATAGTCATTGGAAAGATAAAAAGATTTCCTATATCATAGTATTTTTTTTATAATTTTTAGACATTAAATAAATTTAATTATTTATGACATAATAATGATGCAGCGATGACATCATTATTTGACGATTTAAATAAAATGAGAAGATAATGCAAAATCCGAGGCTTACACTTGTCCAAAGCCTATTGGATGAAGATATTTCGAAACCTTATCACCTTAGCCTCGAATTATATAGATGTGGGACCTTTAGAATCCGAAAAGCATTTTCAAATAATGTAATGTTCCTTTACTTTCCAAAAGTGCCCCTCCTCTCCTCTTATAAAAGGCCCCCACCTCTACCTCATTTCACACACTCTTCAAGCCATTGGCTCGGCCAACCCCTGCCCATTTGCTCTCTCCACATCCCTCTACTCATCCTAGAGGATTCCCTTTGGGCAGAATCCTTTCAAAGGAAGCCTTTAGGCTCAACTCAAAAGGAGTTACACTTTTTAAGGTAATTCATTCTCTCATGTTCTTTGGTTTTATTTTGCTTCTCCAACCCCCTAAACTCTTTTTATTTACTTCTTTTGTAACAACACCAGTATCTTAAATATACTAGGATGTTTTTATAAGATTTATTTGAGCTACACTTCCACACAACTACATCAAATGGTTAAAGAACATAAGGTTTCCGTGGATGGCGAAATTCTGCCTCCCGAAACGATGATTGTTCAACACTCATTTAACACCTTCAAAGGTGGCCATTATGATGTCACTATTTTTATATATGATATATAATATGTTTATGTTTTCCTTAAGCTTCTGTTTTTTTCATTTTGGGCATACCTTTATGGTTTCCATTATGGGTAAAACACGATATCTTCATTTTAGGAAGCGCGGACTACCGCCCCCTGAAAGTGATTTGATTCGTTAATACCATATGTGGGATGTGTGAAGGATAAAGTTAATGATATTATATATGTTATTATACTGGAATTATAATATACTCTCATATCATTATGATTCCATTCCAGAAAATATGAAATAGAAATGGAAGTAGCGTTCATGCGTACGTACGGCTTACCGTCTCCATGAACGGTGCATTTCATTTCTTACCTCTAAATGTGATGTAATATTATAAATGAATGTATGTACTGGATATATATGACATATATGATATCTACATCATGAATACCATTCTGGATATAATGAACCTTTGACCAAATTAACAACATGTAAGTGTAAGAAGCCTATTTTTGACTTAAGAACCAAATACCGACAAAATGAACATTATTAACTTAAATAATTACATAATGTTCATATCATTGTAATAAGTGATATAATAAGGATAATGAAGTTGAAAATGGTTCTTAATAAGGTATATATTAACTCTAGTTTATTATTCAGGAGGTTAAAGAACGGTTGAGTCAAGTCAGACACGAGGTAAGGGATCTTCTTAACCCAACTTCCATTCTTTGGGTTAATCTCCTACTTTCAAATTATGTCATGATATTATTATGTCCTATTTTGTATTTTTATGTTATTTATGTGTACCTATAGTGAATACACATAATATATCTATTTTATTTTAAAAATGATCTTTGTATGGGACTTCGTCTCAATCTCCTTTCGTTGAGGCATATTTTATTTTATACACAACTTTCTTTTATACGGTGTATAAACCCCTTTGACTTTTACATTTATTCAAAAGGAATCTTTTTACATGAAGCGTTTTACTAAACGACAAAAAGGGAATGTTTTTCTTTCCGTACTTATGCGGCGACAACGACTTCTCCGCCGCCGTGACCATTATTTGAGTTTCGGCTTCCTCTACAAGCCATCACTTTTTTTAATGAAAAATAAATACAAAGTTTTAACTTACTTTTATTTTGGTATTGAAAATGGTTTTGAAAGCGTTTTTATTATATCAATGTGTTGTATTGATATCTTGTGATTGGAATGTGGAAATGTTATGTTTCCTTTATGCATGTTTTATGTGATATGATTATGTTATGGTTTATGATATGTTTAAACCTATTCATATGAGGAATGTATTGGACTTAATAAGTGACGGGTGGGGCCCGCTATAGCTCCTCGATGCATCGGCAGGTCTCATGAGACAACTAGACGTGGAATTGGCCGAGGCCCTTTCCCAATTTGATTTATGGTTTTGGCCGAGGCCTTAATCATTTTAGATGTCTTGGCCGAGGCCTTGACAAAATGTTTCAGAATGTCCGGCATTATACATTCCATCATTATGAAAGTGGTTATTGATATTGCATGTGATTATTCGACCAGTAGAATATCCATGTGAAGAAGTAAATGGCATTATCTCATTTTACTTTTGCCATATTATGTTGAAGTTCATGTTTAAAAGGCTTTTGTTTTAGTTATACATTGCCTTAAATGTTAATGTTTATTTATGAAAGCTTCTGCATTATTGTTATCCTTACTGAGCATCTGAGCTCACCCCTTTCAATGTTTTAATATTTTCCAGGATGTGAAGAAGTATTTTATGAATGACCTGCAGGGATAGTCGGAAGAGGATATGAGTGTGGACTATGGAGACTTTGTTATTGTAGTTTTTCACTTTTTTATGTAATTAAAGACTTATGAATGTATCTAGTGTTTCCAAGGCTACTAAACTAATCGGTCTTTCGAGACTTGATCCTTTGTGATCATGCCAATGTTACGAAGTAATGCACCGACTCTGGGTAGCTGGGGTCGGGGCGTTACATTAGGAGCAACTGATATTGTTTGGAGATAAATGTTACGATTTAACTTGGAAGACTATGTGACTAAATCCTTCAAATATTTGGGTTTAAACCTTAGTTTGGTTACTTTGAAGAATTTTATGGACACATTGTTTATCTAATGGTCCTCGTTGAACTTTGGGTTTTGTTGGACAAATTTTGGAGATTAAGCATAGATTTTCTTTTTATAAAGGGTTATTCTTTTCTGGATTATCTGACCTTGTACTAAACTTTTTGGTTATGGTTTTGGTTAAGGTATAAAGACAAGGGAATCATATAGTTCTCTTTTGTGGATTAGGTGACTCTCTAGAATTTTATTATAGTACTCTTAATGCGAACAAGTCTCCCTAAATACTCACCTTTTGGAAAAAAAATATGAGGTTGATTAAGGAATCTAGTAAAAGTTGAAAGTCAACATGATAAGTGATTATGTTTCCTTATGAATAAATTACTCAACAAAAAGTATCTTAAAACAAAAATGTTGTCTATTAACTTTTCCTTCTGGGGAATCGAATACCATTTAACCCATCACAAGTTTGTGATTTTCTTATTGTTAACTTTCTCCTAAACATGTTTTCTATCACTCTCCATCAGAACATGACCCTATGTTTTCTCCTACATATACATGTTTTCCTACATGGAATCCTATTATGGGTTAACTCGGGTGACCTCTGTACTTATCTTTCTTTATTTTAAAGTTATTGTTTTACCGACTCTTGTTCCGATGTGGGACGTTCAAGGATGTTTCCAAGCTCAATTTAAAAAATTACGAGGACGCAATTCCCCAAAGGGGGAAAGGATGTAACACCCCATGTAAATAAAGAATATGACATTTTCATATTTATCCATATTTGTGAATAATGTATTAATATTACTTTAAAGGGTTTCTATGCTCGATGGCGTACCCAGCACGCAACAACGAGTTTCTTGGGAATCTTACATTGCACTCTAATAATAAAATAATATTATTTTAAATGGTAGTTAACATGTAGCCGTTGTAATGGCAGTAATGGATAGAAATAACTAAAATATGATTATATATGTTTTTAAATGTTTTTACATTTAGTCAATAAAGGATATAGGCTTAAAATACGGAAAGAATTCAATTTCAGGCGTATATGCCCTAGTTTTCACTAAAGGTTCACTTATCACCTTTTGATGTTGAACCATCATTAAATATGGTTTTGTTCACTCTTATACATCCTTTTGGACCGAATAAAACTCTTCTTAAGAATTGGGACATCAAAATTTACTTAGTGTAATTTTTTGGTATCTTTCCGATAAAGTTCATTTTTTTAATGAATAGTGTAAAATGTTGTATTTTAATTCAAAACCTCTTTTTAATCTAATTTATTTATATGATTAGATTATCTTTTGAATTGGTTTTAAAGTGAAATTAGAATATATTTTTACCATTAAATCCAATAGTGGTCGTTGGAATTAATTTCACTTTGAAATTAGACTTAAACCAGTGTCAATCTTTTGATACTTATTGTTTCATAAAAACACGCTATTTGCTCTGACAGCGGGAATTAATTATTAAATTAATTAATGTGACATTTATATTTTGAATTTTGTAAAATAGAATTCATTTTTGAATTCGTAATATCAAATATAGCTTAGGGTGAATTTTTGGGATTTTTCTGAAAAATTTCAATTTTTGATGAATAGTGAAACCACTAAGTGGTACTTATAAAAACTGATTTTTCCATTTAAATAAAAATTTTCCATCTTTGTGTTTTGAATTTCGAAAATCCGACATACATGGTTGTCATTAAGAAGTAAAATGTGGTTCAATAGGATAAAAATAATTTTTTGGTGAATAGTAACTTATTAAGTTTTTAATCGCGATTAGAGGTAATTAGTGTAGTTTAAGGTAAAAATAATGCTTTAATAAAATGAGATGAGCTTGACACATGTCCTACCCTCATTGGTTGGGTCATGGCCGACCAAGACAAGCCATGGGTCAACTTGGGGACCCCATGGATCCACTTTTGTTGGGAAATGACATAAATAACTTTTTATTTAATGTAAAAGTAAAAATGACACAAACATGATATGTTTTACTAAAACAATTTTTAAGTGGGGTTATACAAGTTATATTTTTGATTATAAATATTAATTGGAAATATAAAACGATTTCCTACATCATAGTAATTTTTTTATAATTTTTAGACATTAAATAAATTAAATTATTTATGACATAATAATGATGCAGCGATGACATCATTATTTGACGATTTAAATAAAATGGAAAGATAATATAAAATCTATGAACTACACATGTCCAAAACTTATTGGATGGGTGGATTTCGAACCCTTATCACCTTATCCACGAATTATGTCAATGTGGGACCTTTTAAAACCGAAACACATTTTCAAATAAAGTAATATTGCTTACTTTCCAAAAGTACCGCTCCTCTCCTCTTATAAAAGGCCCCCAACTCTACCTCATTACACACACTCCTCAAGCCTTTGGCTTGGCCAAACCCTGCCCATTTACTCTCTCCACATTCCTATCCTCATCCTAGAGGATTCCCTTTGGGCAGAATCCTTTCAAAGGAAGCCTTTAGGCTCAAATCAAAAGAAGTTACACTTTTAAAGGTAATTCATTCTCTCATGTTCATTTGTTTTATTTTTCTTCTCCAACCCCCAAAACTCTTTTTATTTAATTATTTTGTAACAACACCAGTATCTTCAATATACTAGGATGTTTTTATAAGATTTATTCGAGCTACACTCTCACACAACTACATCAAATGGTTAAAGAACATACGGTTTCCGTGGATGGCGAAATTCTGCCTCCCGAAACGATGATTGTTCAATACTCATTTAACACCCTCAAAGTTGGACATTATGATGTCAGTATTTTTATATATGATATATAATATGTTTATGTTTTACTTATGCTTCTGTATTTTTCATTTTTGTCTTACCTTTATGGATTCCATTATGGGTATACGCGATATCTTCATTTAAGGAAGTGCGGACTACCGCCCCCTCAAAGTGATTTGATTCGTTAAATACCATATGTGGGACATATAAAGGATGAAACTATGATTTTATATATGATATTATACTGTAATTATAATATACCTTTATATCATTATGATTCCATTCTATAAAATACGAAATAGAAATGAAAGTAGCGTTCATGCGTACGTACGGCTTACCGTCTCCATGAACGGTGCATTTCATTTCTTACCTCTAAATGATTATGTAATGTTATAAATGAATGAATGTACTGGATATATATTAAATATATGATATCTACATAATGAATAAAATTCTGGATATAATAAACTTTTGTCCACACGAACAACATGTAATTGTAAGAAGTCCACTTTCGACTTATGAACCAAATGTCGGCAAACAAATATTATTAACTTAAATGATTACATAATGTTTATGACATGGTAATAAGTGATATAAAAGGAATAATGAACTTAAAAAAGGTTCTTAAGGAAGTAGAAATTAACTCAAGTTTATTATTCAGGAGATTATAGAACGATCAAGTCAAGTCGGACCCGAGGTAAGGGATCCTACTCCTCTCTTTCTTTTTAAGTACACACTTCTATGTCATTCCTTTTAAAGCTCATATTTATTTTTATTGGGATTATCTTTTATATTAAAATTACTGTAATTTTTATGTTCATGTGATGAGAGACCCTATTCTCTCTCATTAATCCATTTTGGAAGTTTTGAGTGGCGTCGTTAGGCTGCCGAACTTTCGTAAGAGATCTAACCTCTCTCTTTCTTTTTAAGTACTCTCCTTTATGTCACTTCTTTTAGGCTCCTCTTTGTAATGTTGGGGGATGTTATTTTATATTAATCTTGCTGTACATTTTATTATAATGTGATGAGATACCCTATTTTATCCCATAAATCCATATTCGGATGTTTTATGTGGCGCTGTTAGGCTGCCGAGTTTTCATAAGGGATTTTTCATCTCACATTTATTCCCGTGAGATTTATGCTACATTTGCCAAAAATTCCATTCAATGGTGTATGTACTGCCCATTATTCTACTCCTTGTGTAATATACTTTCGTTTATGAGTATTTACATCAATGATATATTGTCTTTCTTTCATGGGGTGTATGTTTTGAAAGATACCCAAGTCGGTAAGGGAACCTTTCACCCTTATCTTTTTTAAAAGACTTCTTTTGTTGGGTCTTTTAATTTACATATTTTTGTGTTGGGATATGTTCTAATATATCCTTATTGATGTAAATTTTATGTCCAACACATTTTATCTCTCATCAACTCATTTTGATGTGATGTCGTTAGGCTGTCAAGGGAACTTTTTAACCCAATTTCGATTTCTTTGGGTTCAACATGTAGTCATTGAATATGTCATCCATTGAATATGTGTGAATGAACTTTTATTTTTTTACACTTAATATCCACTTATATTGGGTGTATTTATATTTTTCACACATATTTTTGATATTTATTTGTCCTTAATTTAAGGATACCTTCTTTATAAGGGTTTTCATCACATTTGGCATTTTTATTGAGGGTTCATTGTTGTTATGCACCAATTCACTCTTATATGGTGTATATACTGTCCTTTGGTGTATTATATCATGAATACATTTATTCTAATGATATTATAAAGTTCTAACTAAATGTTATTCCTCAATTATTGTATTCAAGTGTCTCTAATTTTGGTAAAACCCCTTTAACCAAAATATCATTTTAAATGTTTTAATTATTTGTTCTAATTAATATCCATGTTTTCAAAATGGTTTTAAGGATTTATTTATATGCATATTAATGGTTTAAAATTTTAAGCTTCAAGGTGGTATGGGGCACTTTGATTCAAAAATCTCTTTATTAAATGTTTTAAATGGTTTTGAAAATGGTTTTTTTAATGGATTCATTATTTCAATATCCTAAAATGTTATATTGTGATTGAAATGTGGAAATGTTATATTTCCTTTATGCATGTTTTATGTGATACATTTATGTTATGGTTATTGGGCATTGTTATGAAAACGGGTGGTTCCGTGATAAACTAAGGGCGGGTGAGCCCGATATAGCTCTCCAATGCATTGGGTAACGCGAAGGAGTGAAATGTTAAGGTTTCTCCGAAGAGATTTAGGGAATATACTGTGATGGGTATTCCAAACGTAACCAAGAGGGTTACTCCCTATGTAAGAATGTTATGAATGCCTCAAGTTACCTTTATGTCTTATGTTTTCTATGATTTATTCATGTTTTGATGAGGTATGTAAAAGTGGCTTTGTTTTATGGGTAAAGTATGATTTCATTGTTATGTATATATGTACTCATGTTTCCTTTCCATATTTTTATAACCCTTACTGAGATTTTTATGCTCATCCCAAGTTTTTGAAATGTTTTTCACAGGTCAAGGGAAAGGTACATGATGTGATGATAGTGTCAAGGATGTGTCAAGAAAGAATCCATGTTTTATTTTCAATATGTTTCCGTTGATGGGAATAATGAATACTGTCTTTTATGTAACCACTTTGTTTAAATGTGGAATGTAATGCAAGTTTCATGATCTAATTCTCTAAAACTCTAACCCTGAAAAGATCCTCAACGTGTAATCTTGTGATAACTCAAGATTATGTAATGTTTAAGGCTGGGGCCTTATAGGATTCTTGTTTGACTCACACAGTTAAAGAAACCATGCGCCAATCGTGCACCTCATGTGGCCTTTCCAAAAACTAGATATTTCATATTCATATGCTTTTGAAACATAAACAAATTCCTAGGACACCATCAAAGACTTAATCATCAACAAAAAAGAATTTATTTTATCATTCCACACTAATTTTTATGATCCAAAATATTTTTACTATTAAAATATCTACAAAAAAATGTTAATTCAAATTCCCCTTGGAAATTCCACCAAATCCAAAATGTGGTACCTTACACATTACATTCAAGATATTTATATAAGCATTAATTTATGGGTAGATCTTATCCATATGAAATTTATGATCAATATTTTCATATTATTTGGGAGATCACTAGGACATTTATAGAAGAAAAAGGCATAGACATATATAGAGGTGATCACTGAGTTTACCAAGACTACTCTCATCTCTTGGGACATATATTTCCCTTTCCAATAGGCTAGTAGATTGGTGATCTTGGACTAGATATTTTAAAGTTATTTTCTTTTGAGTTTTCCCCAAAATATGGTACACCTAGATAAATAAAATTTCAATTTATTCTTTTTATTCCTAGGGATATGGAAATACTATGTTGTCGAGTGACTAGAATTCTATCTCTAAAGAAAACAAAACACTTATTCCATCTAACGGATTAACCTACCACTTCTATATAATGAATTAAAATATATTAAAATATATTAAAATATATATAGGGTGTATTTAGAGTCTTTCCCTAAAAGGGGGATGTTATCAGCATAACGAATTTGTGAGGGAGTGAACAATCCTATACCATCTTAGATCTATTTTTAGAGGCCAATTTGATCTAGGTTAGTAATGCATATTCTAATACAATCGTTAGAAACATCAAAGAGAATACATGATATGGATTCTCTTTATCTAACTCCTCTAGAGCATTGAAAATATTCCCTTGGTGATATTTTAATGAGAATAAATTGTTACATTCATTTAATTTTAATAAATTAAAAGGGGGTATTAAATAGAAAAAGAATAAAATCTTAAACGCTAAGTGATAGCTAGGATCATATCCGCCCTTGAGGGTCATCAATAGCCAATAAAAACCGATAAGGCGAAAGAACCTCATGAAATTAGAGAGAATATTGTGATATTTAATATTAAAACAATGGTAATGAGAAATGTGAAATAAGAAGTGTGAATAAAATTAATGAATTTAGTAATTCTACTTATAGGAAGAAAATATTTTCCATATAAATATTGTAATTTGAATTACTATCATTAAAAATATAGTTATTTGAAATATGGCTATTGGATATACATGTATCTAATAGGTATACCAAATTTTTTGTGGTTTTTCGTAAATTGTATATAATTCAACAAATATATATAGTTATTTATTATGGATTATAATTAATATTATTTTTATAATATGATGTATATATCGGATTAGATGAAGGTTATTCATATCAATGGACTAAAAAATGTAATATTTTGGAAAAAAATTATTATTTTAAATAATATTTGATAAATATTATTAAATAAAAATATAATATTATTTTAAAAAATTTTTTTTATTTTTTTTATTTTTAACAATAGAGCACTCAATAATTATTTTATTTAATTTTTTAATATTTATAAATAATAAAATAGCATTCATTTAATAGTTAATATAATGAATGTATTACTAATACAATCATTCTATTCTTAAAAATATATTTTTCTCTAAAAAAATTATGTGATGTATTTAAATAAAATAAAAATTTTGTATATAGTACGTATTTTTTATATGAATAATATATTAAAAATAATCTAATTATCAATATATTTTAACTAAGAATAAGAATATTTCATATCATAAAATTTTATTTTCTAATGAAAATAGATTTCATGATATTTTTGTTTAAAAGTTAAATTATAAACATTTAGAATTATATTTAAAAAATACTAATTTCCCTTTGGATTTATAATAACAATATTGTCTTATCATAACTGTTTTTATTTTCATAAGAATGTTCATTTTTATGTGAATAATGAAACATATCAATTTTACAAATATTGTAACTTTTATGACATATTATTTATAAGTGGAACATAGAAATATATGCAACCATTTTATTTAAAAATAAATATATTTTACAGGAAAAATAAATGATTTAAAAATATTAATTTTATTTTAAAAAACCTCTATTTCACATTTTAGAACATATGTTGCAGCATTCTAGAAAAAATTTAATACATTATGAATTTATAATTTAAAATTTTTTATAGACTTTTAAAACGACATAATAAAAAATTGATATACTATTATGATTATAAGGCTCATATTATTTAATAATTTCTATTTTAATTATAGGCATAAAAATTAATTACCAAGGTAAAAAATAGTATTCCTAATGAAATAGAGAATGGTAAAAAATGATAACCAAAGTGATATAAGGAATAAAGTATTAAAAAATGTTTCTAATTGAGGGGTTTAGGTTTTGATAAATCAATAATTATCTCCACCCCATTATTTTACATTTTTTATAAATTTTTACATGTATAACATGTTCTTTCATTATATTAAGATGAAATATTAGCTAGAATTCAATTGTTACCACTTATAAAAGGGTATTTCCACCACTCTTTCAATACTATTACAATTTTCAGTTCCTTATTGAAGCTCGACACTTTTTAATTCACAAAAAATAATTTTACACATATATAATTTTTTTCCAAAGATGTTAGTATAATCCCTTCATTTCTAAAGAGTCCTCCAAGAGAAAACACAATTTCTCAAAGTGACTACTAGACTTTCCTTAATTTCATAACTTTTCTACAAAACTATTTCAAAAATAATTTTTTATTTTCTATATAATGACCTAGTTATTGTATTTATAAATAATTTTATTAATCAATGGTAACAATAATTAACCACTTTTCCAATTTTCCATTAAGAAAAAATTTAAACATTATTCATCTGTTTGTTTCAAACACAGTCTCCTTTAATTAATGTCTCCCATTTTTCATCTATTTTCCTTGTTATTTATAAAATTAATTGAAAATATAATTATAAAACTTACATTTTTTTAAATAATACAATTTAAATTTTTTATTAATGAATTTATTCTATATGAAACCTCTTCCATAACTAAATTCATTCCTTGGTTATGGTATGTTTTTGTTTGGGTCAATATAAAAACTTACATGAATAAAACTATAGAATAATATCTTCTATATATATATATATATATGAGAATTTAAATAATAATAAAATATGATAAAAATAAGTAAATAATGATTCCACTTTTGTTATTGTTCAAGAATGGTCACATTAATTTCAGAATCATTAATAATGATACTAATATTTTTCTTTAAAAATAAATGAATAAAATTATAATAATATAAATAATCATAAAGCATCAATTATTGAAACACCCGAGCATCAGTTATAGTAAGATATTATATCTAGAGATATAATAGCACAAAAAAATGTTTTTTAGGAATGTAATTAAAACCTAAATTATATATTTTAAAAAATGTATTTTCTAAAATTAATTTCACATTTTAAATCAATACATCAAAAATAACATAGTGTGACATTTTATGATTTTTCTAAATTTTTTAATATTTCCGTGAATATTTAAATATACAAGGTTTCCAAATACATTCATTTCTTTAGATTAAATAAGTTAACCATTACATTTTAGATTTTCATTTGTAGTGAAATATGATTCACTATATTTATATTAATATAATTAATTCAGTATGAATCATAAATTTTCATGAATTTTACATATGTTAATTTTTATACATAAAATTCCTTTTTCTAAAAAAAATTTTCCATTTTAATTTATGAATTTATAATAAAATTAATTTCTACCACATATAGAGTTGAATAATTAAAAATGTATATCATATTTCTAATCAGGAGGATCATGTTTTCTAAAAATTTTCTTTATATTTTTTTATATAAGAATTATTAAATATGGCATATATTTTTCACCATAGTGTGGGTTAAAGGCGCTTTGGTTCAATTTTCCCTCAATAATTAAATTTATATTATTTTAGGTAAAAAAATTGAAGTTGACACTCTCTTGAAAACAATATCTATTAACATTTTATTGGAGGATAAACATGAGGATTGGTTAGTTTATAAATTAGTATTTGAATGACAAATTATTTATTTTCATCTAATTTATTTATTTTTAATTTTTTGGGATGAAATATTTACCTTAAATTATTACACAATGCCAACGTAGTGATTTTGAAAGTGGTAGAAAAATAAATTAAATGGTTTTAAAAATTATATATGTAATACTATTTGGGTGAATTATAGTTCCCCGTGAATTATATATATTTATATAATATATTAGTAATGTATAAATGTTTTATATTAAAATTAAATTTATATCCTCATGTGTTCAAATTTAAATTAAATGAATAGTTTTAAATATGAAATTAATTACATTTTCAAAAATATTATATATTATTAAATTATTAAAATAACATAAAAACCTTGTTAGATAAAAATTAGGATGATATGTAGTCTAAATGTTTATCCATTGGAAATTTATCTGGTAATATTATACTTATAAGTAAAATTATAATCCATTATGATTGAAAAATTCATTATTATAGCTAAAGTTAAAAATAGACACCAATGGACTTAATAAAAAAAGATATGGTTTAAAATTATAGTTGAACCGATTTAGATTTTACATGATGATTTTATTAAGAATATTCCTTCTGTATGTTTGAATCTATATTATTTTGGAACCACATTATATGATTTAGAAATGTATTATATTATGATGTTTTCTGAATGTTCAAATGCGAACCTTCTTTTCTATATAATATACCACATGTATTTTCCCTTCATTACACCATTTTGAGCCATCTACCATGACCAACCCTTCCAAATTCTCTTCTAAACTATTTTATCCATTAATTTGAGGTTTTATTATTATTTTTATGTTATTACAAGGGTTCGTAAATAGGATATAAAGGATTTTTATTGAAGAATAGACAATCATCATTGCCACTCTATCATGTTTATTTATTCTTAAACATCTAATAAATCTATTGTACCCATCTTAAAATAATAACACCATTATCATAAATATACTAGGATGTAATGAAGATAATTTTATAAACATTCTCACCACTTTTCTATCCTATAGAGAGTGAAAACATCAACAATTCATACAAATGGATTACCATCTCCATAAAGCGGTGTAATTTGATTTTTCATCACTATTTCACTTGAAAAACAATAAATTTTAAAAAAAGGTCACATGTGCATACATGTGAACTACCAAGTCCACATAGTGATGTGAATAATTTATCACTTCTTCTTTGAATGTTTCAAAATAAGGATATATTTTTAATTGAATATATCACATATAGGATACTGTAATTATTCTAGATATGTTACTTTTTATTTAAATTTATGTTTTTAATCCATTAAAAAGTAAAAATGGTGGACATTTATAGAACTGGGAATGCATGTGTGGTTGTTTTATTGGTGGAGCGTAGATCTTGGAGCTTAGTGGTGCCTTGTGATGTCTTTGTTGTTCTTGGATCTTGGTGCTTCGTGTGGAGTTGTGGTGGTGACAAGACTCTTAGTGTTTGTTGTTTGGTTTCCACTTGTACTCTGATGTGGTGTAGACATGTTTGGTTGTATTGGTTTTGGGTTTTATTTTTGTACAACTTGGTTGTATTTTGGGAATGCATGTGTGGTTGTTTCATTGACATTCATCATATAGTGGATGTTAGTGGATCATTTTGTTGGTTTTATCTTAAGTGAAAATTGTTCCCCAACTTGATCTTGAATCCCTCTACCTTTATTTCCAGCCTTTACAGTCTTGGGAATGTCGCTTAAGCCCAGATAACCCTTACCGCCTCCTAAATCCAATGAGGTGGGGGCGATGTGTTACATGTGGTATCAGTTTGTTCGGTCCTTTGGAGTGCATTATCGGATTTGGGGTTGACATTGTTTGTGGTATATTCCATGAGTTGGGATGGTAGTAAGGTGTAGGCTTGTCGGAACTTGGAATGTATAGTATATAAAGATTTATCTATCCCTTTTATACTAAACTTCATGTTACCAGGGAGTTGTGTACATAAGTGTTTTGGAGACACTTATAGGCATTGGAAATCTCATTGTCCTGGGTGTAGCCAATGAGATGTGCATGGCATATAAGGTAGAAATGACTTACCACTAGGATTCATATTTCATTTAGGTATAATTATTTATGATGTGATTTGAATGTGTGAAATTGTAATGTGAATAAATAGGTATTTTGAAAATGGTATGGTTTTCAAAATGGTTAAACATGGAAAATGTGAACTTGTGGAAAGCCTTGTACGATAGTGTTTTGTAATGTGATTTCGTGATTTCTAAAAAAGTGAGACTCATGGTTTTTTATTCTCTTTTTATAGAAATCGAACTTGGTAGGTATCATAGAGACCAACCAGAGGAGGCTACTGAGAATGTGGTAGCACCTGAACCTCAGGTGAGCAAAAAACTGGTGCAATGAAAAGTACAAGCTTTCCAAGCTGTGGAAAGTGTAAATAAAATGGATGAACCAAGGCATGTAGATCATGTGGTTCAGTTTCAAAAGCATAACCCACCCATCTTCAGGGGTGATTCAGAGCCGGAGAGGGAAGAAGCATGGTTAAATATAATGAACCAGATCTTTAAGTACTTGGGAATGCCGCTAGAGTTGAAAGTGAAGTTGGCCATGTATATGTTGGAAGATGTTTCCCATATGTGGTGGGATTAGGTAGTCCAAGAAGGGATGAACCAAGGTATGATGTGGGAATTAATTGAGGAATTGTCTAAAAAACAATTATACCCACATACATTCAGAATTCAGTGTACAACTGATTTCTCCAGTTTGAAGCAAGAGCTTATGTCTGTGATGGAGTATGCAGCTAAGTTTAAGAACTTAGTTCGGTTTTCACTCGAGGTGGCAGGTAGCACATTGTAGAAGGAAAAGATATTTTTAGTGGGGTTAAGGCATGAAATCCTCCCAAATATAGCAGTGTTGTGTATCGATGATTACACAGAGATGGTGAATAGTGCCTCGGTGCCTAAGTGGTATTTTTTGGGCGCTCTGGCAGAGGAAGCATGGTGGTAACCATTGGGAATAGTCGGAACTCTAATGCCGGGTTCAAGAGAAGGAGGGACACTTATTCCTAGGGTGGGAATATGGCATATAATTAGACGAGAAGATCGCAAAATCATCCTCTGAAGCCCCAGAGCAAGCCGGGATGTTTTCAGTGTGGTTTTATGAGCCACATCCAGTGAGATGGTATGGAACAACCTCAAGAATGGAATAATTATAAACAGATGGGGCATCTGTAGTGTTATTGTCTAAATTCTCCATGGTTGGGTGCACGTGACAATCCTCAGGGATCGTAACCGTCGTATGCTTCGACGGGATGGGGACAATATCACACCCCACATTATTAGATTAAAGTGGGTCTTAGTGATCCTTGGAATACCATGACGGCTCAGCAGGGCAATAAAGAGCAGATCGTGGAAATCAAACATGTGTTTGGAGCTGAACATTTTATGGTGGATGATCAGTTCGGACCATCCACGGTGCGAGGTACTATTCTGTTAAATTATACCTTGATGGAAGTGTTTTTTGATACGGGTGCTTCACACTCTTTTATTACTGCACGTGTGGTTGATTTTCTGGGTTTAGGGGTATAAATGATGCCCTCGGTTTTAAAACATCAAACTCCTCTTGGTCGAAAAGAGTGTTGAGAATTATTGTATAGAGAATGTTACATCGTTGTGGGTGAGGTTTAGCTAATGTGGAATTTCTCAATGCTTGAGATGGATGGGTATGATGTATGTCACGAACCGACCCAACGGGGCTCGAGTCGTGACTCCCCAAGCCCGCCTCCAATAGGCCAGGGGCTGGCAACTATCGCCGAGTAGGCTATCACACACATGGGAGGCATTAGCCTATGGTACCTGTACACACTCACCCACAAACACCTCCATGCAACAGTGTAGAGAGATATAAACTGAAAAGTATATGCATGCATACAATCTATCCCACAACCAGAGAGCAACAAAAAAAGTACAAAGGAAAAAACAGGGCCCACCAAAGGAAAACTAAAAAGCGCGTCCAACCCGCTCTGAAGAAGGGGAACGCTGCCACAAACACCCGCTGGAAATCTCCCTCGGCACAGCTCTGGTAAACACCCTGGTCAACACGCTCACTAAGATCCACGTGCTCCGGGTCCTCCTGGGACTCCGTCGAAAGCCCTGTGGTCTGCACAAGACACAAACATGTGCGGGAAAAGCCCATGCAGGGGTGAGTATAAACATACTCAGTAGGAACCCCAAAAACCCAAAACCCAAGGGCGCAACTGACAGGCAACAGTCTGCTCAACCCAGCCAGAGGGAACCCGGACGAGAGAGAAACTCTATCTCATGACCATCCTCGACTAACACAACTAGTCAGCTCAGCTCAGCTCAGGTGTATGCCCATACATACACCTTGAACAATCCAGATATACACAGCTCATGCCACAAAGCCACAAGAGGTACCGACCTCGTCACCAGCAACTGTCCACAACAAGGAGAGTACACCATGAACACTGTCATACCAGATGACACTCATCCGAGAGATACACTCCATCGAGTCCCAAACAAACATCTCAGATGCTCACCCGAGAGACCACGCTCGTCGGACGACATCACTGAGGAAAACTCACTGAAAAAACATAACCACCAAACTCCTCGAAGAGGGGATCGCCGCTAGGGTCCGCTAGGGAATACCAAGACCCACTCCGGTATACGTAGCTCACAGATAAGGGATCACTCCAAGGGTTCACTGGGGGATACCACGACCCGATCTGGCATACGAAGTTCTCACAGATGGGGGATCACACCCAGGATCCGCTGGGGAATGCCACAACCCGATCTGGCACTCGACAGAATCTTCACACTCAGATAGAGGATCATCGTCCATATAAAGATGGTTACGACGATACCGGAACCCTATCTGGTATAACTCGCGATGTATGGGATCGAACCGTCGATGCCGCAACCCTACCGAAACCACGCGCTGAGTAGGGGATTACATAACCAAGGATACCACAACCCTACCGACACCAAGCGCTGAGTAGGGGATCGTATAACCAACGATACCGCAACCCTACCGACACCAAGCGCTGAGTAGGGGATCGTAGACCCAACGATACTGCAACCCTACTATAAACATCATGCTGAGTAGGGGATCGTAAACCCGATGATGCCACAACCCTACTGTGCACGACCCACTGCGTAGGGGATCATATTCCTGATGATGCCACAAACCCTACGGGGTTAACCTGCTAGATAGGGGATCACCGCCTGTGAATAAGCGGTCACAGTGATACCAAGAACCCGATCTACGGTAAAGATGCTAGAGGATTCACACCGGGCCCACTGGAGGGATACCACAACTCTAACAGTTTAAACATCCCATCGAGAGGATCACAAACCCATACGAAGGTTGTGATAGCACACGAACCCTCGTAGGAATGAACCAAGGGAGAACCCTCAACCACTGCTGGTCTAAACATCGCTAACCCGAGCGACTCGCCCCAAAGCCACAATGTGTACCTCCGAAGCCAAAACCGAGGCCACCTTCGCGTTCTACGCGGAAAAACACGCAGGATAGGTTGTTTACTCGCCCGAAACGGAGCACCGTTGAAAAAGGCGCTATTCACCATAGCTAGCTCGCACGGGGCCCACGCTACAATCTCGAAACCCATCGAGCGGATCGCACCACGGCGATCCCCTCGGAAAAACAAACGGAATCGACTACTCGCTCGTCCAAAACGGACACCCGGTGAAAACGGTATTATTCACCGAAGGCCTTCTCGGGTGGGGCCCACGCCTAGATTCCGAAACTCATCGAACGGATCGCACCATTGCGATCCTCTCGGAAAAACACAAAGGATCGACTATTCATCCGCCAAAATCTGACTCTTGGTGCAAAAGCTGTGTTTCCCCACAAACGCCAAAACCCGGCCTCATGGGTCCCGCACCCCGTTCGCAGTCCCAACACCCGGAAACCATCTCAAAAATTCCGTTGTACCATCAGGGTCTCAACGCCACTGACGGCACATCAATCGGACACTCCGAGTAGAAGTTACAACGGCCCGAAGTCGTAAAATAATAAAATAATATTATTTTATACGACATTTCTAACTCCCGGGCCACGATCCCGAACCCTTAAAATTCTCAATGTTTGTTCAAAAGGTCCGTCTCAACGCAAGGAGCATTTCGCCGCAAACGGCTTGCAAATCAGAGATACGGTTTGCGAGTTACGGGGGTTTAAAGAACCCCCGGAAAATCTTGGCCGGACCACCGCGCCGCCTCTCCGGAAACCACCGCGCCGCCGTCAGATTCCGCCGTGTCGCCGCCACCGCCACTGGAAACCGCCGCCGCGCCGTCGCCGGATTCCGCTATGGCCGCCGCCCGCCGTCGCCAGAAAACCAGGTTTTCGCCGGAAAACTTCCGGGAGCCCCCAGGAGCACCCCGGTGCTCCAAATTCAGATCCGAAACATGTTTTGGAAAGCTCAGGACCCAAACTATACAACCCTTGTGACGATTTGAAGAAAAATAACACATAAATGGGATCCGGGATTGTAAAACTCAAACTGCCTACCTGTTGGCGGATCGCCGAAGTTTCGGATGCAGAACGACGCCTGCGACGCGCTGAAGCTCGATCTGCTGACGATCGGCGCTGAAAACGGACTCCTGAAGCTTGAATTGGCGAAGAATGGAGGAGGTGAGAGGGGAGGACGTCCGCTGCGCGTTGGAGGATTCATGGGAGGGGGAGATTGATTATGTTTTTTTTAACAACTCGTTTAACTCTCCCCCGCCAACTCGCCTCCGTCCCGACACCCGATGCGAACAAAAGTAAGGTCACCCCTAGGGTAAACGCACCGTCCTGAAGGCAACGACAGTCTCAGATTTTCCATCCGAGTCTACGTTCAGAAGTTATTCGAGCCGACGCTCGCCCACTAACTTGCTACTTATTTACGGAAACGCCCCTGGTGGCGTTTCTCACCGCAGGCCCGCGCCCGCAAATTTTACACCCCGCCTAGGGTAAACGGCACGTTCCGGATGCAATCGTGCCCTCAAATTCCCGTTCTGAGCTAGATCGGGTTCTTGGTATCGCTGTGACCTCTTATTCATGAGCGGCGATCCCCTATCTAGCATGTTAACCCCGTAGGGTTTGTGGCATCATCGGGAATATGATCACCTACGCGGTGGGTCGTGCACAGTAGGGTTGTGGCATCGTCGGGTTTATGATCCCCTACTCAGCATGATGTTTATAGTAGGGTTGTGGTATCGTTGGTTATACGATCCCCTACTCAGCGCTTGGTGTCGGTAGGGTTGCGGTATCGTTGGTTATACGATCCCCTACTCAGCGCTTGGTGTCGGTAGGGTTGCGGTATCGTTGGTTACGCGATCCCCTACTCAGCGCGTGGTTTCGGTAGGGTTGCGGCATCGACGGTTCGATCCCCTACATCGCGAGTTATACCAGATAGGGTTCCGGTATCATCGTGACCATCTTTATATGGACGATGATCCTCTATCTGAGTGTGAAACTTCTGTCGAGTGCCAGATCGGGTTGTGGCATTCCCCAGCGGATCTTGGGTGTGATCCCCCATCTGTGAGAACTTCGTATGCCAGATCGGGTCGTGGTATCCCCCAGGGAACCCTGGGATTGATCCCCTATTTGTGAGCTACGTATATCGGAGTGGGTCTTGGTATCCCCTAGCGGACCCTAGCGGCGATCCCCTCTCCGAGGAGTTTGGTGGTTATGTTGTTTCAGTGAGGTTTCCTCAGTGATGTTGTCCGACAAGCGTGGTCTCTCAGGTGAGCATCTGAGATGTTTGTTTGGGACCCGATGGAGTGTATCTCTCTGATGAGTGTCATCTGGTATGACAGTGTTCGTGGTGTACTCTCCTTGTTGTGGACAGTTGCTGGTGACGAGGTCGGTACCTCTTGTGGCTTTGTGGCGTGAGCTGTGTATATCTGGATTGTTCAAGGTGTATGTATGGGCATACACCTGAGCTGAGATGAGCTGACTAGTTGTGTTAGCCAAGGATGGTCACGAGATGGAGTTTCTCTCTCGTCCGGGTTCCCTCTGGCTAGGTTGAGCAGACTGTTGCCTTTCAGTTGCTCCCTTGGGTTTGGGGTTTTTGGGGTTCCTACTGAGTATGTTTATACTCACCCCTGCACGGGCTTTGCCCGCACATGTTTGTGTCTTGTGCAGACCACAGGGCTTTTGACAGAGTCCCAGGAGGACCCGGAGCAGGAAGAGCTTAGTGAGCATGTTGACCGGGGTGTTTACCGGAGCTGTGCCGAGGGAGCTTTCCGGCGGGTGTTTGTGGCAGCGTTCCCCTTCTTCCGAGCGGGTTGGATGCGCTTTGTAGTTTTACTTTGGTGGGCCCTGTTTTTTCCTTTGTACTTTTGTTGTTGCTCTCTGGTTGTGGGATAGATTGTATGCATGCATATACTTTTCAGTTTCTATATCTCTGCACTGTTGCATGGAGGTGTTTGTGGGTGCGTGTGTACAGGTACCATAGGCTAATGCCTCCCATGTGTGTGATAGCCTACTCGGCGCTAGTCGCCAGCCCCTGGCATATTGGAGGCGGGCTTGGGGAGTCGCGGCTCAATCCCCGTTGGTTCGGGTCGTGACAGAGTGGTATCAGAGGAGGTTCCACCTTTGGAATCTCAGAGCGTAGCTGGTCTAGCTGTGAGCTTGGTTTGGGTTGCATAGCGGCAGTGTTAGGGTGTTTCGAGCTCGGCTTTCAGGCCAGGGACTCCAGTGTTGGTGCGGCGGCCGACGTATCCATACACCAGGACTCTGATAACCTGCCTTTCGACTCAGGACATCGTACACTGGTCGCGGGGACATAATCCGCAGCAGTATTATGCTGATGACCCGCCCCGTGTAGAGGTTGTGGAGCTGGGCACAGGCTCTGAGGTTGCACCTCCAGGTGGTCTGCCGGGTGAGCCACCACCTGTTCAGCAGCTTTTTGTGCCGGCGGTGCAGGACGAGGTTTCACACAGGCTGAGTGCGCTGCACGAGATCCAGAGGCAGTGACCTCTGAGGTTTCGGGGAGATCCAGACCCCCAGGCAGCTGATGACTAGCTTGAGGCAGTCACGGGAGTTTTCCGCCTAGTGAGGACACCTCCAGATCAGATGGTGGTCCAAGCGGCGAGCCTTCTGCATGGTACTGCTGGGCGATGGTGGAGTTTGGTGACGCAGTCCCATGACGAGGAGACGCTCACGTGGGCAGAGTTTGAGCGACTCTTCATGGAGGAGTTCTATCCGGTGACGCTGAGGTCAGTGTGGATCCAGGAGCTTCTGCAGCTTCGACAGGAGAGCATGACTGTGTCGGAGTACTCAGCGAGGTTTATAGACCTGTCGCGCTACTCCCTGGATATGGTTCGAGACCCGTTCTTTAGGGATCGTACCTTCGAGAAGGGCTTACATTGGGATATCCGAGAAGGTGTGGTTTCCTTGTGCCTGCCCACCTATGCTGGAGTGTTGGAGCGAGCGCTGGTGGTGGAGAGCTTTCTGGCCGAGCAGTTTTCCCCTGTTAGTGCTGGGCACTCGAGAGCTGAGACTTCATCGGTCGGATCGGCATTGGGTAGCCGACATCAGACTCAGGGGTCTAGATGTGGCCGACGATACAGGAGGGGACCCCAGGATGGAGGATCTGAGCCTTAGGGCTCACAGGGCTCGCAGGCCAGTTTTGGTCAGCCGCAGGAGAGGCGGTGTTACGCTTGCGATGGTCGGGGACATCTTGCTAGAGATTGTCCGACCCGACGTGATGCTGAGAGGGAGTTGGTCGATGGGCCACCTTGGCAGATGCAGCGTCTCGAGAAAGGAGGTCCGCAGGGCGGCGGACGTGGCGGCGGAGCTGGTGCAGCAGGAGGAGGTGGTAAGCAGTATCAGTTTCCACCACCCCCACCCCCAGGCGGAACACGCCAAGCTCAGGGAGCTGGTGGTCGAGGGCGAGGACAGCTGCATGCCCTTGAGGATGTTGACCCAGAGGCACCGCGGATGGATAGAGGTACGCCTTGTGTCTTTCTACTTACTGCAGTATTTTGTTAGACACTATTTAGCAGTACTCTTTCCTTTTGTTTCTTGCTCGAATTTTGTTCAGGGCGTTGTCAAGACGCTGTGTGGGTGTTGGTTGGTGAGATCGCTTGTGTGTGAGACCCAGTTGAGAGTCCAGTCGCTTTCCTTGTGCTTAGGGATTTTCGGGGACGAAAAGTTCTAAGGGGGGGGGGGAGGATGTAGCGACTCGGCTTTCCTTGAGAGTCCAGTCGCTTTCCTTGTGCTTAGGGATTTTCGGGGACGAAAAGTTCTAGGGGGGGGGGAGGATGTAGCGACTCGGCTTTCCTTGAGAGTCCAGTTGATTATGTTTTATTTTTTTTAAACAACTCATTTAACTCTCCCCCGCCAACTCGCCTCCTTCCCGACACCCAATGCGAACAAAAGTAAGGCCACCCCTAGGGTAAACACACCATTCTGAACGCGACGAAGGTCTCAGATTTTCCATCCGAGACTACTTTTAGAAGTTATTCAAGCCGACGCTCGCCCACTAACTTGCTACTTATTTACGGAAACGCCCCTGGTGGCGTTTCTCACCGCAGGCCCGCGCCCCCAAATTTTACACCCCGCCTAGGGTAAACGGCACGTTCCAGACGCAACCGTGCCCTCAAATTCCCGTTCTGAGCTACCGTTTTGGATATATCACACCCCCTCCATGTGCATAGTATAAAAATAATTAATATTTTTATAAAATTTATTTCGGGCACACCGGGACTCGGAATCGCACGCCGTCTTCGTGCCTAGCTCTGGAATTATTCGTAGAAATATTCCAAAGTCTGACAGGGCCAAAACCCGAGTCGCTACAATGTAATCCTGGGAATGGATTTGCAGGTGGCTTTTAAGGGCCACAACGATTGCAATTTGTGGACATTGGATTTTAATAAACACGATGGTGTTAGAAATCTCATTAGAGGAGAGAGGCATGAAAGGCAAGGTGCAATGGGTTTGTTGGCACTAGTAGTGGGAACGTTATCATATCAGTTGGCAGTGTTGTCGTTGGAATTGGTAGAAGTTGTTGAGAAGAGTGTTCTTCCAGTAGTGGTGGATCAGTTCTTAATATTTTTCCTGAAGAATTCTCTAGGTTACCTCCCATAAGAGAAGTGGAGTTTACGATTGATCTCCTTCCGGGGACCAGTCCCATCTCACATCCGTCTTACCAGATGGCACCTACTGAATTGCAGGAATTGAAATTCTAGTTAGAAGAGTTATTAAAAAAAGGGTTCATCAATCACTGCACGTCTCCGTGGGCCGCGCCAGTGTTGTTTGTGAAAAAGGTGGATGAAACTTTGAGGTTATGTGTTGATTCTCAGAGACTTAACCATGTTACAATAAATTATAGAAATCCACTTCCATGAATTGATGATTTGTTCGACCAGTAGAGGGGAGCCTAGTGGTTCTCCAAGATCAACCAGAGGTTGGGATATTACTAATTATGGGTGAGGAAGGATGATATTCCTAAAAAAGCTTTCAGAATTAGATATGGATATTATAAATATGTGTTTATGCCGTTTGGTCTAATAAATGCGCAAGTGGTGTTTGTGGCATTGATGAAATAGATATTTCAGAGATATCTGGATTCAATTTTTGTGGTGTTTGTAGATGATATTCTGGTATATTCAAAGACAATGGTGGAGCATGAACAACACATAACAAAAGTGTTGGGGATCTTGAGGGATCAGCGGTTGTATGCCAAATTGTCAAAGTCTGACTTTTGGATACCAGAAGTTTGTTTTCATGGCCATGTGATTTTTGAAAGAGGTGTTTTAGTGGTTCTGGAAAAGATATAGGTTTTTATCTCATGGAAACTGCTAAAGAATATGTTTGAGATATGTAGTTTTCCTGGTCTAGCTATGGTTTATCGGTGTTTTGTTTGTGATTTTTCACATTTGGCTTCGCCGATGATAGCTTTGACAAGAAATAATGTTCCATTCCAGTGGAATGAATAGTGTCATCAGTGTTTCAAAGAGTTAAGGGTTGCCTTACATAAAAACAATCTTTGTTTTTCTAGAACCAGGAAAAGGGTATATGGTGTATTGTGAAGCATCTGGATCAGGGTTGGGGTGTGTTCTCATGAAATTTAATCATGTGGTTGTGTATGGCTCATAGTAGTTGAGGGTGAATGAGAAGAACTACCCCACTCATGATTTTTAGTTGGCAACAATGGTCCATTCTTTGAAAGTGTGGCGTCATTATCTCTTCGGTGAGAAATTTACAGTATATACAGATCATAAGATCTTGAAACACATTTTCTCAAAAAGGGATTTGAACTTGAGGAAAATGAGATGGATGGAATCTCTCCAGATGTTTGATTTCGACTTGATGTACACACTGGGTAAGGGAAATTCGGTGGAAGATGCATTAAGTAGAAAATCATATGCTCTGGTGGTGAAATAGGCATTAGACCAGTGCAAGTTGATGTCGGTTATAGTTGACATGCAGTTGGAATATGAGGACCCAGGAGATAGAGTAGTCTTCATTCTGGTTTTGTTGATTCTTGACATGGTTGGAGTAGTTAGAGAGGCATAGATATCTAATTCTGAGTGTGTGAACATGGGGTCGAGACTCAGCGGTTGGGAGACCATTGAGGGTTGGTAATTGAATGGAGATTCAGTTATGTATTTTCAGAATCGGATGGTTGTAATAGTTCCTTGTGAGGAGGATCTTCTCAGGGCATATCATCTTTCCAGGTGGGCTATTCATCCTAAAATTCAGAAAATGTATAAAGTGTTGGAAGCATAGTTCTTCTGGGATGGCATAAAAAGAAGAGTGGGTGAGTTTGTTTCGAGATGCTTGACTTGCCAGCCGGTCAGGGAAGAGCATCAGAGGCCAGTGGGAATGTTGCAATCTTTTTCAATCCCTCTTTGGAAGTGGGATCAAATATCGATGGATTTTGTCATAGGTCTCACAAGAATGGTCAGAAATCACGATTCCATTTGGGTGATAGTCAATCGGCTAACGAAGTCATCCCATTTCATCCCGATTTGTGAATCCCATATGGTGGAGGATCTATACAAAATCTATATCTGGGAGGTGGTAAAGAGGCATGGCGTTCGAGTTTCGATTGTATCTAATAGAGATCCGAGTTTTACATATCATTTTTGGAAATCCTTATAGCAAGCCCTTGGGACACAATTGACTATGAACACGGTGTATCATCCTCAGATGGATGGTCCATCTGTGAGGATGATACAAACTCTGTAGGATATGTTGTGGGGTTGTTTCATGGATTTTGGTGGCTCGTGTGAGGAGAACTTGTTGTTGGTTGAGTTCTCATAGAATAACAGTTATCAGGAATCCATACATATGGATCCGTTGGAAGCATTGTATAGGCGACCATGTCGTTCTCCACTAGGTTTGGTGGAAATGGGTGAGTCCTCGATGGTTGGATCGAGCCTTGTCCAGGAGATTATAGAGAAGATCAAGATGATTAGGGAGAGAATGGAGATGGCTCATAGTCATCAGAAATCGTATGCAGATCATCGTCGACGGTCATTATCATTTGAGGTGAGTGATCATGTTTTCTTGAGGATCTATCCTAGGATTGGACATCATTAGTTTGGGAAGTAGGGAAAGTTATCTCCGAGGTATATTGGACCTTTTGATATTCTCAAGCGGGTTGGTGAGGTGGATTATTGTTCGGATTTTCCACCTAGGTTCAGTGCAGTGCACAATGTGTTTCATGTGTTACAGTTGGAAATGTATCATCCAGATCATGACCATCTGATTCGATGGGATCATGTTGAGCTAGAACTGGATGCTTCATCGGTGCACCAGCCAGTGTGGGTTGTCGATAGGCATGATAAAGTCTTGCATGGTAATAGCATCGGTTTATTGTTTTTTGTGGAAACATAGTCAGATTCAAGAGGAGGCTTGGGAGCGGGAGAAAGATATGGTCGAGCCGGGGCCCCAGCACTTTTGGCAAAGAGAGGGTTTACTACTTTCCAGGGATGGAAATTCCAATGGTGGGGAGAATATAGCACCACAGTTTGAATTATGTTGCCTTTTTATGAATTTTCATGTGTTTAAAGTGCATGGAACGAGTTGGGAAGAAGTTTAGAGAGTTTATAATGGATTCTAATGAGTTTGGAGGCTTTTCATAGGGAGCGTGGTTTGAGCACTGTTAGTGGAAACTGTGGGGATTCCCAAAGAAACTGTACAGGGGGAGACAATAGGATTCACACGGCCCGCGTACAATTTTCCAAACTGTGCAAGGAAACCATGCAGACCCTTTCTCTCAAGGCAGTAGCATGCATATGGTTAGCGCATTGTTTTCCAAACAGTGTGGGCTAACCGTGCGGCCACCTAAAAATAGGGTTATAAGTTCCGGGCTCCCTCAGGCTTAATATATTTCACTCCACACTTCATCCCACTCTTGGATCCCTCGGGTTATTCTATTCTCAGGGGGTGGAGGAGCTTTCCTACTCACTTTTGAAGCTTTTTAAATAGATTTCTTGGTGGTTTGAAGGTGATTGCTCTCGGGTAAGTCTTCTCTCACGAGTTCTTTGTGTTTTCCTCCTGATCTGTTGCTCCCTATTTCATGGTTTTCTAGATCTACACTTTTTGTGTGTAGATCTAGGGTTATGATTTCCTTGAATGATGATTTTACGGCTTGTGAATGTTAGGGAAGAGGATCTAGAGAGGTTTCGGTGGTGCGTTTGCTGTATTTGAGGCATGATTGTTCGTGGGTCGATTTCTCAGCAACCTTAAATTTAGGTGGCTTCACTCTCGCTTCAACTTGGTTAGAGCTAATGTTTTTCGTTACAATTAATTTTTTGTTATTTGAAAATAATTGTGTTTTGATGTGAAAAGTTGGTTGGAAATCCATTTGGGGATTTTTGGGAATTGGGGGTTTTATAGTGAAAGGCTCTTATTGTGGATTTTAAAATAGAGATTTTAAATTGGGGTATTGAGATTGATTTTGGAAAATGGTTGATGGAAAAAGTTTTTCAACTATGATGTTGTTTTTATTGAAATGTGGTTTGGCATGGAAAATAGTTTTCAATGTATGGATGATTTATTGAAGGGAAATGGTATGTGATGGAATTATTTGATTGCATGTTGTTGTGACATTGGTGGGTTATATGCTTAGTTGTGAATGGTTGAAATGTTGTGTGGAAGTGGGAGGAAAGTCTCACTATAAAAGGTGATAGATAGTGGTCGGAAGAACCACCATATGTGTAGTGGTCGGGAAGTACTGCTAGTTTTGAATGGTTGAACGGGTTGGGTGGAAGTCCCACTGTTTTGGTTGTTTTGGTGTGAATGGGTGAATGGTTTGGGCCGAAGTCCCAACATTTTAGTTGTTTGTTTTGCATTTATTTTCAATTTGGAAAGTTTTATTCTAGTGTGTAAATGATTAAATGGCTTGTGGCATGTTTGTTTGGATTTCCCTTGGTGGTTTTGTTTGGGTGAGATGGCTTCGTAAGGGTGTGTTTGGATTATGTAAATGGTTTCTCTTGTGATTTATTTTATATAAGTTGTTTTATATAAATGTGCTAACGGTTTTATCCTAGTGTCATGTTTAGGGAATTCATTTGGTGAAATCCTACTGAGTTTTAGTACTCACCCACTACTTTGGAATGTTGGTGTCTTTGCAGATGTTGTCTATCGTGATGTGGGAAAAGGTAAGGCATCTCTATCCATTAGTGGTAACTTGTGATATCTTGGTAGATCCTGGTGCTTGGAGCTTGGTGTGGAATTGTAGTGGTGTCATCGCTCATAGTGTTTGTTGTTTTGTTTCCACTTTTACTCTGATGTGGTGTAGACATGTTTGGTTGTATTGGTTTTGGGTTGTATTGTGGTACAACTTGGTTGTCTTTTGAGAATGCATCTGTTGTTGTTTTATTGACATGCATCATATAGTGGCTGTTAGTGGATGGTGTGGATAGTTTTGTCTTAAGGTAAAATCATTACCCAACTTGATCTTGAATCCCTCGACATTTATTTCCAGCCTTTGGAATCTTGGGAACGTCACTTAAGGCCAAGTAGCCCTCACCGACTCCTCAAGCCAATGAGGTAGGGGCGGGTTGTTAGAGATATGATCGATTTTTTTATCTCTACCTATCAAGAATGATTCAAAATATTTATATAAATAATATATATGACATTTATATTATGCTTAAAATATTTTAGATTATGGAATAATGAGAAATATGGATAGAACGAAACTACCGAACCAAAAGAATACATGAAAAATAAAATAATTAACACTCAGAAATGATGATTTTTAAAAAATAATTGCTAATAAATAGGTATTTAAATATTAATAGTGGATTAAATATGAGCTTCTAATTATATATATGGTTAACTAATATATATGTATAAATATAATATTCTTTAATATCTATTAAATGATACAAAAAGTACTTCCAAAGCATGTAAGACATGAGGTAAGTGTTTATTTAAAAATCACATCATTATTTTGTATTGTTTATGTTCCTATTTACATTAGAATGATTATATGATATTTATAAATTAAAGAACAAAAATTTTAGTCTTCTATATTTTTTTATTATTTTTAGTATCAGTTCCATTTTTACCTTCATATCCACTCTAAAATAACAAGAGAAATATTTAAAGTAATACTGATTTCGTTTTCTTTATTTGGTAAGGAATTTTTTTCATAAATTCCAATATTTTCTTTAAAATGTTTTCAATAATGATTTTACTATTCACCAATGATTAATTAAAGACATTTTTATACTTTTTTAGATTATTTAAAAATGAATTAAAATGGATCTTCTTACCATTTTTTAGAAAAGGAACATTTTCTCAAGGTGTGAAAGGAATCATTTTTAACATCCACAACAAGAATGGATTTTCTATAGTCATGTATATGTTTTTTCTTTGTAGATTAATTTATAATTATCCATGTCTATTTTGGTGGATTTCTTTTCTTAGTATTCCAAAATATTGTGATTTTAATATAAGTGATTTCGAAAGGAAAATCATGTTTTCCTTAAGAAATTACCAATGGTATTTTTAATGTTCTTTCATCTATGTCAAATTATTTTTTGAATAGTGCACTTTATGGGGATATAAAATTTTGATAATTTCCACCGTATTACTCTAGAAGGATTATGATCATGTTATATTTACTTATTGGTAATAATATAAACAATTCATATGTTTGTTTTTCAATATAAATGTTTATAATGAATATTTATTGAATCGTAATTTAGAAATTTGATATGATAAATGAATTGGATGTAGTAAGTGATAGGGGGGTTCTATTATAGCCAATTAATGCTTCAATTGGTCTCATGAGAAAAACTATTTGGGGGTATTTAGTATAAAACTAACCTATTTACTAATGTTGTATTGGCACAAGGAATTGATAGTAAAATTATGATATTTGTTATTATGCATTTTATAATTATAAAACTAATTATTTTTATCAATGTGATTATTTATATTATTATGTTATCAATGTATTTAGTCCCCATTTTAGGTTATTATTTTTATTGAATATCTTATGATTATTTAATTTTCCAAAATTATTCATGTTTTATTTATTTTATGATATCTTTCGTCATATTATTTCCCTTATAGACCATTTCAGCTCAGACATTATTATGATTTTGATTATATGGGATACTAGAGGGTACCTTTTAATGAAATCAGGGATCTAATAGAGGACATTATAAATTTTGAATTAGAAATATTATATTATATTTCAATCTTTCGTAAGTAATGTAAGAATAATATATGTATCTATTCTCCCAAAACTACTAATCTATTAGATCCTTAGGGATGTCATTCATTGTATTTTGTTCCAATGTTTTAAAATAAAAATTGGATTTGGGATATTGGATTATGTTATGTAAAAATTACCATAGTGTATAAGATATTTTAAATGTGATCTTTTAGACAAGAATAAAGAATAGATCCACTATTACAAGAATAGTTTCAAAAATGATTATGATTTCTCACACCCAATATTGAAAACATATAACAATTAACAAATTTTCATGTAAATAATAATGAAAAATTATGTTTATAAAAGGTTATAGATATTAAAAATGTTCTGAATTAGGTGAATATGTTATTAATTTTATGACATAAGATATTTTAGTGATTTAGTGGAAGTCAAAAACTAAGGTAAGGGGTTTTCTTCACTCAACCTCATTTATTTAATAATAATTATTCCTTCAAGATTATCATTATTACATAATTGTTTTCTTATGAAAAATTTCAATACTATAATTCCTTAAATCCTTATTTTATAGGGTATTTCATTGATTAAATTCATTATTTATAAAAGCAGATGTTGTTAAAAATAATTTCAATTCTTTCTATATGAGCTCTTTTTCATCTATATCTATATTTTCTCTTCCTGATAAAGTTATCTTATAATTGATTTATTTTTAATAATACTAAATTTTTTAATTATATATTTTTAAATTAATTATTTATCACAATAATTATGATGTAGGATTTAATTAATTTATTTCAAAATAATAACAACGATTTCACATTTGAATTTTTATTTTTATTTTCCATTCCACATTTCCTAAGTAAAATATTTAGGTCCATTTCAAAACACTATTAATTATATATTTCTAAAAGTGGTGTTTTATAAAAATCATTTTATATCTTGAAAATATATTTTTAATGTTATTTTCAACTTCATCATTATATTAAAATGTTAATAAATGTTTTTTAAAAGATATTTTTCATGGTTTTGCATCCATTTTCCACAATAATGTTATTTATATGGAGTTTGTTTATGAATAACCATTTAAATTATTTTATTAAATACTACTTATAGTTGATTGTTATTTTGGTATCAAACGATCTACTTTTGATATCATGTTCTACAATACCATTCTGAAATGATATTAAACCCATTTTTCTCCAATGGTTCTTATGATATAGTAAATAATATATATCATGTTGAACACAAATGTATAGATGATTATGGGTGTGGGTCTATATCACATACCAATAGATTTTTTAATGTTCTGTATCTCATGAGATAATATGGATTCATCCTTAATGGTTATTCTAATCAATTGAATTTTTATCCTTATTGAATTATGACAACAACATAAAGGGAATACATTCCTGGATATGATCATAATATTACATTACCCAATGATTATATTTTTTCCAATGTTTGTTTTTATTCTATTCATCAGGGGAATATTAAATTTCCAATCCTTATGCGGATTGTAACAACCCATGGATCATTTTTACTATATTTGGTTTTCTCATACTTTTTCCATGGTATATGTTGGTTAATTTGAGTTTTCATTTACTCTTATATTAATTAATGAAAAACTATTATTATTACATGTCCTTTTTAATAATAAATTTCTATCTATTCAGGTATTATCATACTCTTATTATGTAACCCATTGGAGAGATATTGATAAGTATTTTCCATTATAAAATTTTAACTCATCCCCATTATTATGGTTCCAATACACATGTTATCACGATGATTATAACTTATTATTAATCTAGAATGGAGTCTAGTGTGGGTAAATCATGGATGAATTTTAAGAAAGTTTATAGAATAATTTAATTATATATCAAATCCTAAAATACATTAAACATTCTAATGTTGATATTTTTTGGTGAATTATGGGTTGTAATTTTTATCTTATAAAAATGGTGTAATATAAATATTTTTTTAGATTGAGTTTTTATAGTTTGTATTTGGACAATTTTTAGTTATTTTTGAGGATTAATACAGTTATTTTTTGAATTAAAAAGAGATAAATTTAGTGAAACCATTTGGGATGGGTCTATTGGATAATCCAAAATATTTTTTAACATATTCATGTTTTCATAAGGTAGATATTATAGGGTTATACTAGAAATTCCAACCTTGTCTAGATACTATAATGTTTTTGTGACTATGGAATAGATAAACTTAAATGAAATCACCCAAAAAAGGACTAGTTTTGTATTAACTCAACCTTTACTCTAGTGCATAATGAGTCGGCCTATGAATACCAACATGGATAGACACTCCTTGATGGATATTCTTTGGATAATTAAAATTATCATTAAAAACAATTATTAGAGGTTTAACTATATTTAGTTTATAGAAATGAATAAACAATTATTGTGTAAAACATTGGAATTATATGTCGATATATGTATATCATAGATTAAACTAAAGTACCAAAGGATATAATTAAGATGTTATAAAAGAATACATCTTAATATTTAGTTTTCATGTTTGTATGATAATTTAAAATGATTTTGTTTTATTTTTTGATAATCATTTCTGTTTTACTATTTGGTTTGAAAATTTTTCTTAAAATGAAGTTATGAAATGAATGTGTCAAAAAACACAAAATACATATTTATAGAGATGTAATTGTAATAAATGGTTAAAGATCATAATATATTTCTATTAGAAGGAAATTATATGTTATCCAATCTTCTAAAAGATGGAAATATTTTTATCACATTAGAATCTATATCATGAGTAGCTATTATCTTTAAGATTTCATTAGGTATTTTTATTAGTAAGTGATAATTAAAGTTTTAATGGTACAGTTTATTTGAGGGGAGATAATGTAGCACCTTTTAAAAGAATATTTTTGTTTTTGTAAACTATAGGATTGTAATTATTATATATTTTAAATTTTTAAAAAGGAAATAAAATAGATTAATAAATAATTCATACAACATAGGAAATAAAATTGCACTTTATACATTCATAGAAATAAATTAAATCAAAATAAAATTTAATAAAGTATTAGACAATATGGATTATTTATTACCTTTTATTAATACATAATTTAAATCTGTATGAATGAAATTGGGAAAATAAATAGAATAGAATAACATCATCACCATAAGGAGATAAGATGGAACATCTTCCCCATTAATGATCACCATTAATGATCACCAATAATGATGTAAAACCTATAATTACAATGAACAAAATGAAATGAGAAATCATTTTATGATCTCTAAAATGAAAAATGATCAAAATAAGAAATGTAAATTAAGAAGTATGAGTGGACTGATAGAATTTAGTCAGGAAATTTATATGAATGAAATTTAAAATTTATAAATATAGTTATTTTTAATTTAATCACTATAATTATTGAAATATAGTCATTAGAGATATGTTCATTGGATATACATATATCCAACACACATACTAAAGTTGTGTATTTAGACTAGTAATATTAATATAATTTATGAAAAAAAATAATAAAATAAAAATAAAATATGTATATATGTTTGGAATTATTATTAATATTATTATTTTGTTATAAATAATCTATAAAATTCTAATGAATATTTTTATACCAATTGATTAGTAAAATTAATTAATTTTTTACAAAATGTGATTTAATTCAAATGGACTATATAGAGAACTATATAATATGAAAGTAAAATAATTTTTAATGAAATGTTTTTTTATGTTTTTTATATTTAAATAATCCTCACTCAGGAAACATTTTGATGAAATATATTTGTAATATTTACTAAAAATGAACTAAAACCAATCCAATAGTTATTATTTATCATTTGTTAGCTATAAATTCCTCATATTCTTAAAAATGTATTTTTTTAAAAATTAGTCCTTTTCAATATTATTTAAAGAAACTAATTATATTATATATAAGATATATTTATGATATTAAGAATATATTAACACCAATATAATTATTAATTTATAAGAAATAAAAATTAGAATAATTCAAATTTTAAAAAGATATGTTCCTATTAAAATCATTTTCTATATATTTATATTTTATTGTTAAATAATAATATTTTAGAATTTATTTTGAAAATTTTAAATAAAATATTAGATTTACAATAAAAATATTAGTTTAGGATATATTTTCTTTATTCCTCAAAAAGGAATAGTTTTTATTTGAACAGTTCAAAATAGAGTTTTTACAAATACCATTAAATTTATGACATTATTTGTATATAATTATGACTTGGAATCTCATGACACACTTTTCAATATATATATATATATATTAAGAGACATTGAAAATTTAAAAATTTATATTTTAGGTCACAAACATATTTTTGATATTTCTAAACGTAACATACAATATTTTCTCTAATGTTTTTTAAATACATTATACATGTGTTATTTTAAAATTAATTTTTATCACTTTTATAAATTTAATCCAATAAAATGATATTTTAAATTATAATTATAAATTCTATAATATGTAATAAGAAATATTTATTTTTAGGTTCAAAAATGAATTACTTAGGTAAAAACTAGTCATTATATTAAAAGTAAAAAAGCTAAAATTGGGTTAACCAAAGGATTAAAAGAAATAAAAATTTATACACATTTTCGTAATTAAGTTTTTGAGGTTATAAATGTCCAAAAAATATCTCACGCCAATCATTTTTTTATTTTTAAGTCTTCCACACTTGTTAACATGTGTTATCTTTATATTAAGAAGAAATGTTCAAAAAAATGTCATTCTCACTACTCATAAAAGTGGCCTCTCACCACCACATAATAAAAATATAAATTTCAATTTTCTATTGAAATAAGTCCATTTTAAATTTAACTATAATTTTTTTCCACATCATTTGGGTTTGATTTTCTGGAATTGTTTCTAATAAATTGATTTCCAAGGAGTCCTCTGACAAAAAATAAGCATTATCAACATTTATACTAATATTTACCTAATTTATTTTCTTTTATGGCATAAATATCAAAACATATTTTTCTCAAAAATTATATAATTAAATTATGAATTTTTGTAGTAAAATTTATTATACTGAGGTAATATTCAATTTTCACCTTTAACCTTTTCCAAAAAAGAAAATGAAAATTCCATTCCTATGTTTGTGGAGACTATCACCTCTATAATGTAATATATCTCATTTTTCATATTGTTTGTCTATTATTTATATATACATATTAAAATAAGATGAATTTAATATAAAATATCTAAATAAATTCACTACTATTCTGTAATAATGATTACTTTCCAAAGGAAATCACATTAATAACCATACACATCCTTTAATTATGGTGTGATCTATTTAGTTGATCTTACCACATACTTCAACAACACTATAAAATTATATCATGTATGAATATAGGAATAAATTATTGATTATATATGATAAAAATAAGAAAATAATTTATTTATTTTGGTTTTTGTATAGTAATAATAATAGTAAACGCATTGATTAAGATACCAATGTTAGTTCGTTAAAAATCACAGAAACATGCTCAACATCTATTTCATATTTATGGATCATGAAACAATATTACCATATAATGAAGTTAAAAATTATATATAATTATAAAAAATTAATTTTATTTAATTTTATTATTTATGAATGATGAAATTTGGGAGAATATTGAATAATAACACCACTATTATAAAACTAGTAGAAAACCACCAATATTACGCACAACATATACAAAAACCTGATAGTACCCAATTAATAAAAATGTAGACAATAATTATAAATGGGTTTTAAAATGTTATATATAATAATATTTTAAAAAAAAATTGGAATTGTGATATATATTTTTTATACCGTATATTCATCCTCTTTACTTGATGTTCAGAATTAATTTAAGAGTTTTTCTGAACACAACTTCTTTTATTGAGTCAGAATGATTCTCTATTGACTATGGTTACTAAAACATAGTTTCTTTTTAAAATTAATAATTATATTATAATTTCATTCAACCTTATTTTATTTATAATAACTGTAACGTCCCAGATCCAGAACCCACTCAACGGGTTCCCCGAACCCGGTTTGTCACATGACCTCAAGCTTATTTCCCCAAATTCCAGAGGCTGCTGACTAGCAGTGAACGCCCATGTATGATAGTGGGAAATCTATGTCCTCATTTGTCAAAGTGCAGCGTAGTGGAAAAGATAAATGACATACAATAGATGAAGTAGTAAACAATATACACCTGAAATGGACAACTAAAGTAAAAGGGAACCAATAGTCATATATATAAAGATGCTTTATATCACTAATTCTATGAAAGCATCCAGAACAAGATACACTAATATACAGTACAATATAACTCAAAGTAAAAGGTACAGCCAAACAGAACAAATCAGAGTAAATAGAACACAACAACATCGCAAGACAAAGATGGGTCCCATGCTCTCCTACTCCTCTACTAAAATCATGTACCTGTAAAGGGACCCTTTCCCTAGTCAACACCTGTAGAAAAAGACATGACCCAAAAACGGTGTGATAAATAAATCCCAGTAGGCTCCCACCAAAGGTCTGTGGCCAACTGTTAGTGAAAATGTGCAGCAGCAGTGTGCAAAAGTAAATGCAGTAAACTAGTAAATACTCAAAAGTAACTATCCCTACCAGTTTCATTGTCATTTTAATTATTACATATCACCTCCATGATTGTGTTTCATCTTGGCAGGTACCACATAAAAAACACCACTATGAATATTCTAAATAGTCGTTTCCTCAGACATATTATCCTTACCCTCGGGTAACAGAATCCAATGCCCACAGTTGATTACCCTTAGGCTTAATGATCACGGCACTCAGGCATACGTGATATTTCCCTCAGGCATGGAGACTACTTCCCACAAGCATAAACAAAGGTTACGCTCAGTGTAACCAAACACCGCCCTGAGGCTAAGAAACACTGCCCTCAGACTAATAGAACACTGCCCTCAGGCTAATATAACACTACCCTCAGGATAGAGAAACTGAGCCGAGCCTAAAGAGTAAATAATAATTTATATGAACATTCTCTTAAGAAAATGAAAAGCACAATATAATCATGGCATACCCTTGGGTATCCGGACCAAATGGAAAAACCAAGGAAAGCACCCCCGGGGTGGTCCTGGATCCAAGAAGTGATCCCAAATAGTATATTAAACTTATCATTAGATTATCTACACAATTATATATATCTTTTCAGAAAAGGCCTTAGCCATACAACACCCCAAACAGGGGTTAGTAGCACAACAGTACACAAATTCAACTCAACAATTGGAAATAAACACCAGACCCCCTACCACTATCATCTCTTATCGGTATATGTGAACGATGCCTCCCGAATTTTCCAAGAACGATGTAGATCTGGGATAAACATTCACTCATTCAAAATCAAATAAATTTCCCTTGGGAAAGAATTGGTATGAACAAATCAAGGAGAGGGGATGTTTTACCTATACGGTCCCAACCTGATCGACACAACCGGAATCGGGTTCCCGGTGTGCAGTTAGGATATCTTCCATGCTCCGGCCTCCTCTCCCAAGCTCCTTCGGCATTCTAAGATTCCACTATCAATAGAGGAGGCTACTCCCAGTTTTAAGAGAAAAAGACAAACTACGTGGAATGTAATCTCAAGTACACGGTCTGTACTTTTAGTTTCTTAACTATTCCTCTGGTGGCTTCTTTCCACTATGGCACTGTTCACCTGTCGGAATGAGTATGCGGTGTGTATTCCTGATTACATGGCATGTACTACTGCTACACTGGTAGCTACCTCCACTACCTTCCTATTCTCATGCCGACTGAGTACACGATGTGTAAATACTAATTACACGGCGTGTAGTCAGTGTTTAAACACTTTCACCGCCGACAGGCCTACACGTCGTGTATACTCTTCCCACATGGCCAAAGTACACGGCGTGTGGAAATTTACATGGAATGTACCCATAAAATTTGGGTTTTCCCCATTTTCCTTATTTCCACAAAAATACTTAAAAAGAAAATGAAGAAACTCGTACCTCAAGAATAAGAACCGGGTTCTTGCAAACTTCCCCCCTTAAAGTAATTCCTCCCCGAATTGGCCTTCTAAGGGTGGAAAAGATAAAGTTGTGAACAACTTCGGTCACTCACCACATACATTGATCTCTTACTCCCAGTTATCGTCCTCCCTCGGCCATGGTGCCATAGCACCCATATAGGAGGAACTGATCAGCCTCAGAGAACCATCATGCTCCTATCAACAATATGAATTGGATGCTCCTCAAATGATGCATTCTCCCGAAGCTCAGCCTCATCGGGCTGAAAAATGTGAGACGGGTCTGAGTGATAACGGTGCAGCTGGGATACGTGGATGATGTCGTGCATGGGTCGGTACCTCTGTGGTAACTGAAACCTATAGGCAACTGACTTGAATCTCTTCAGAATCTCATATGGCCCCACATGCCTCAGTGAATGTTTACCCTGTATCCTAATCCGCCTGTGTCCCAACCTCGGTGAAACATGCAAGAAAACCTGATCCCCAACCATGAACTCCAAGGGTCATCTACGGCGAACAATGTAAGATTTCTGACAAGACTGTTGAGTAGCCATCTGCTTCTGTATCAACTAGAACTACTCTAATGTCTCATGCATAAGATGTGGTCTCAGTAAAGCTACCTCACCTGCCTCAATCCAGCACAGGGTTGATTGGCATGGTCTACCTTATAATGCCTCGTAATGTGCCATATAGATATTTACCTGAAAACTATTATTATAGGAAAACTCAAAAATGGGTATATTCTTCTCCCAAGAGCCTCCAAAGTATAGGATGCATGCACATAACATGTCCTCTATCACTTGTATCATACGCTCTGACTGGTCATTGGTCTAAGGGTGGTAAGTTGTGCTCAGAAGCACCTATGTACCTAGTTCTCTCGGAAAACATTTCCCGAAATGAGACGTAAAGTGGGTGTCCCTATCAAAAACGATAAAACAAGGGACCCCATGAATATGTACTACCTCTCAGATATAAAACTATCTGAGATCATCAACACTGAAGGTCTCCTTGGTTGGCAAAAAGTGAGCTACCTTCGTGAGTCTGTCTACAACAACCCACATAACATCATTACCTTGAGGTGACCTCAACAACCCAATCATGAAGTCCATCGTGACATCATCCCATTTCCATTTCGGAATGGGTAACTACTGTAATAGCCCATATGGCCTATGATGCACCGCCTTCACCTGCTGATAGGTGGAACATCTCGTAACAAGACCATCTACCTCCCATTTCATTCCCGGCCACCAATACTGACGTCTTAAGTCCCAGTAAATTTTTATAACTCCAGGATGCACAGCCACACTGAAGCATGAAACTCCTGCATCAACTCCTCGCATATATCCCCTGGAACCTACACTCGTCCATGGATATACAGTATCTCATCATCGCCTATTGTCTATCCTGGAAGAGGGTCCTCTCTTTCCACCGGCTCCCATGGTACTAGGCCTTCTAAATTTGATAGTTGACTCATACTCACTCTAAATTGGAGGGTAAAAGTCACTGCTAAGGAAGAAAGATAGGTTTTCCCCTGACTATCGTGCACATCCAAATGCATCTCAGAGAACAAAGTCATAATCTGCCACTCACTAGTGGCCTCCTACATTGTTTGTGTCTGAGTATTCCTACTTAGTGTGTCAGCTACTGCATTACCCTTACCAGGTGTATAGGCAAGCTCAAAGTCAAAAGACGAAAGGTATTCGACCCACCTTCTCTATCTCAAGTTTAGGTCACACTGTGTAAAGATATATTTCATACTTTTAGTGGTTCGTAAACACCACAAAATTCTATCCCAAGAGATAATGTCTCCAACAACGCAACACATGAACAAATGCATCCAAATAGAGGTCATGTGTTAGGTAATTTCTCTCATGTAGCCTCAACTGCCGACACTCGTACGCAAACAACTTGATCGCCCAACATCAACACCTCTCCCAGCCCAAAACTTGATGCATCATAGAAAACTGTATAGCTCTTCCCTTTCTTTGGAAGTATCAGGACCGGTGCTGATGTTAACCTTCCCTTCAGCTCCTAAAAGCTTGTCTCGTATGCTTCTGACCAAAAGAAATTCACACCCTTCTTAGTTGAACCCGTCAATGGTTCTGCTAAGCGGGATAAGTCCTGTATAAAAAGTCTTTAGTAACCAGCCAGGCCCAAGAAACTCCGTATCCCAAACACGTTCTTAGGCTGATCCAAGGAAACTACTGCTCTCACCTTCTCTGGGTCTACTGCAAATCCTGCCTCTGAGATAATATGACCCAGGAAGTGAATGTGGTCCATCCAAAAGTGGCACTTTGAGAGCTTATCATATAACTGATGCTATATTAGTGTAATCAGTATGATCTCAAGATGGGTGGCATGGTCGGGTCGAGTGTGAGAGTACACTAAGATATCTTCCATGAAGACTACCAAAAAATAATCTAAAAAATGATGGAATACACGATTCACCAAGGCCATGAAAACTGCTGGCATATTCGTGAGTCCGAATGCCATAACCAAGTACTCATATAGACCATATCTACTCCGAAAAACTGTAAACGATATATTCGATGGTCTAACGCATAACTGATGATATCCGAATCTCAAGTAAATCTTTGAGAACACTCATGCACCTTAAAGATAATTAAAAGGATCATCAATCCTCGATAAGGGATATCGGTTCTTAACCATAAGCTGGTTCAGCTTCCAATAATCCACACAGATTATGTGGGTACCATCCACCTTCATAAAAAAACGACTGGTGAACCCCATGGAGATGTACTGGGTAGGATAAAACCCTTTTCCTATAACTCATCTTACTACCTCTTGCGCTCTTGCAACTCAGGTGTGGCCAACCTATAAGGAGTAATGGACACTGTTGTCACCCTTGGCACAAGATCAATAGAGAAATCAACCTCTTGCTCTGGAATAAGACCTAAAAAGTCATCCGGGAAGACATCCATGAAATGATCAACGACTAGAGGAAAATCCTTCTGACAAGTCCCCTGATCATCTAGATATAAACTCGCAATCTGGGTTGTCACTCCACCTCTACCATGATTCTTGGGTCCATCTCGGCTCACCTAGACATCCCATTCACCCTTGTATAAAAACTCTCCACCCTCTGGTGACGTGATACTCACCCTGTGATGATAGTAATCCACAAAGTCCCGGAAGGATACCAACCATTCCATCCAGAGAATGACATCATAAGTGTCATCTCTATGACATAGAGGTCCCATAGGAAGTGACACCCACCTACCATGAAGGGGCACTCCATGCACTGATGTACACCTACCGACCTCTATCCCCATGTAATATCTAGCGTAATGATATCAGAAGAAGAAGAAACACATAGCCCAAGCCTCTATAAAATGGGTATAGATACAAAAATATGTGTAGCACCCGTATCAAAAAGTACTGATGATAAAACAAAATCTACTAGAATAGTACCTCTGATAGAAGAAGGTCTGGGATAATACATATGTTGGGTCTGTTGCACTGCATATGCCTGCCAGTGTTGCGGCCCTTCGACACAGCCTGGCTACTCTGAGCTAACCCACCCTGCTGCATCTGAGATCCTTGTGTTTGGCTACCATGGCCACAACCACCATCTCTGTCTGCATGCCCTGACATACCCCAAATTCTAGACTGGTAGTAAGATGTTGGTCCGACTCCAGCACATAGAGTCTTCACAGAACCCCTCTCACTAGTCACTGGTAGAAACGACCTGCAAAAGAGTTATATATAACCCATCTTTCCGCAAGCTCGACACTCCACTAGGTCTCGAGAACACTTAGGTCACCTGTGCCCCTCTCTACCACACTGCTAGTAAATGAAATCCCCACCTGAAGTATTATTATTTCTATCATATCCACAATGAGAGAAATCCATCTACCTATTCCTTTAAATGGTAGAAATAGTACCAGAAACTGGTGTCGAACCGCCCTGGCCCACACTACTAGCTTCCCGCATGTTCTGCTCTGTAATTAGTGTCTGGTTCACAATAGCATTTATGGTAGGAAACCAAATAATGTTTACTAGTGCTCGTATGTCACACCGAATACCATTGTCAAAGCGTCTAGCCCTCAATGCCTCATCAACCACTAGAATAGGTGTAAAACACTAATGCTCGGTGAAGCGAGCAGAATATCCATCACTGACATGGTGCCCTACTGCAGATTCATGAACTCTAGAGCTCGATATTTCCATAGTGTCTCTAGGAATAATATTTCATATAAGGATACCTGAAAATATTCCCACGCTATGTCTCGGTGATGCTTAGACTAGGTGGTAACATCCCACCACCTCTTGGCGAAATCACACAGCATTTATGTAGCAAGCTTGACCATCCACCCTGGAGGCATCTCTACATGCTTGAAGATAGTCTACATGGATCCCAGCCAAGAATCCACCGCCTATGGTCTACCATCCCTAGAAAACATAGGTGGATGCTGCTGCTGGAATATACGAGTCAAGTCTTCCATAGATGTGGAATCCTGTAGTGCTCCCTGGAAGGTCTTTATAAATTGCATGAAGCCTTCACGGAACTACGCATCAGCCCCTATGTCCGTTATAACAGTTGGAGTCACATTTCGCTCTGCTGGAGGATCCATTAGTAGCACATGGACTACCATAATTGGAGTATAATAATCACTGCTCTCCTAGTGAACAACCGTTGGTCATCTCGGCGACATGACTCTACAAGGACAAACACACTCCTTAAATCAAGATTATCCTGGACTGAAAACTAGGAGACCGAGAAGGGAATTGACGAAATAAAGCATTCATGATTTACAAAACTTGACTACACGGCATGTATTAATACTACACAGTGTGTTCTCATAGGCCATCCACATGGGTGTGTACTCTAGCTAAAACTAGTCGTGTAACAACCCAAAACATACGTCATGTTGGCCACACACATGGCATGTACGTGATTTTTATTCCCCTGCCCGTGTCCTTATACCCAGCTAATCTACACGGCACTTCTAAAACAAAACTACATGGTATGTCCAGTGGTAGACACAGCGTGTACTCAACAAGCTTTCACCATCCCATGTTGTTCATCACACGACTACTGTACCTAGGTCACACTACACGGTGTGTTTCAAAAAGACACAGCATGTTCAAAGAATCCCCAGACCGACCTGTGTTGCTCGCTCCATGGCCAGCTACACAACAGTCAATACACAGCGTGTTCCAGGTGGACACATCATATACAAGGAAATGATAACACCAACATGTGTTGTTCGTGACATGACCGGGTACCTGGGTCAGACTACACAGTGTTTTCAAGGTTAGCACCGTGTGTATGTCTTAAGGTTTCTTCTTTCAGTTTTGTTAGTTACATGAGTGGATACCGGGTCGACACTACACGACATGTACAACTGATACACAACATGTTCCCCCCAAAACATCCATATCTCGTGTCTCTTCTCATACGGCTGATGACATGGTAAGAGAATACACAGTGTGTACTTATGGTACACAGCGTTTACTTAAAAAGATTCCCTTTCTTCTCAAATAGAAGAACACACATCATGTGTCCATAGAACTAAACGGTGTGTATTCTAGGTTTTCTGGACTGTAAGCCTCAGAAACTACTCCAAAACCTAGAAAAACGTTGATACAACCACCTAAGTGCCAAATTCTGATCTGTGAGGGACCACACTCCCCACAAATCAATCCTTGACATCTTTTGAATGTTATAAAGAAGTAAACTCATCAATGATACACCAAATTACGGTCATTGAGAGACCATACTTCCCAAAAACAATTTTTGGCGTTCAATCTATCAACAACCTCTTACAGCAATACCCTATCAAATAGCAGATATTTATCCAAGCAGTTATCTCAACAGCATGCTTTTCTAGCACAAAAACTATCACAACGACATGCAATTTCTAATGCACAAACATAGCATAGAAATAATGCATGACATGTGATTTCTAGCATGTGCCTAAATGATGCAATATATGTAATACCCTCATCTCAATGGGATGCAACTAAATAGAACCCATGTATAAAAATTTAAATATCACACAGCAAGTGCGTCACCCAATGGTGAATATCAAACCAATTGAAAAATTGAAAAATCAGAAAAATTGCAACACGTGGTAATTTGGATTCTCCTTGTACCTGTGTTAGATACTCCTCGACACTGCTTATTACCAACCAGAATTTCTATCCTATCCGTGAATAAGTCTCCAAATAGTAAATCAAATTAAATAACCCATTTGATACCACTTTGTAACGTCCCTGATCCAGAAGCCGCTCAACGGGTGCCCTGAACCCAGTTGGTCACATGACCACATGCGCATTTCCGAAAATGCCAGAGGCTCTCGACTAGAAGTGAGGGACCAAGTCTGATAGTGGGGAAAATATACCCTCATTTTTCAAAGTGTAGTGTAGTGGAAAAGATAAATAACATACAATAGTGGAAGTAGTAAACAATATACAACTGAAATGGACAACTAAAGTTAAAGAGAACCAGAAGTCATATATATAATGATTCATCATGTCACTAATTCTATTAAAGCATACAAAACAAGATACAATGCAATACAAAATAGTACAACTCAATGTACAAGGTACATCCAAATAGAACAAATCAGAGTAAACAGAACATAGTAGCATCACAAGCCTAAGCTCGGACCCATGCTCTTCTACTCCTCTTCTACAATCATGTACCTATATAGGGACCATTTACCCTATCAAAACCTATTGCAATATATTATTTTTGGGCCGAATACATTACACAAAGAGGTTGTTAGAAATAAATCACAGTAGACACCCACCAAAGTCTTGTGCCCAACTATTAGTTAAAATGTGCAGAAGTAGTGTGAAAAAGTAAATGCAGTAAAATTGTAAGTACTCAAAAGTAACTATCTCTACTAGTTTAATTGACAGTTTAATTATTAATTATCAACTCCAGGCTTGTGTTTTGGCTTGGCATTTACCATATAGGAAAACACCACTGTGAAAATTCTAAATAGTAGTTTCCTTAGACATATTATCCTTACCCTCAGGTAACAGAATCCAATACCCATAGGAGATTTCCCTTAGGCTTAACAATCATTTCCCTCAGGCATACAAAATATTTCCCTCATGCACAGAGACTACTGCCCACAGGAATAATCAAAGGTTACCCTCAGGCTAACCAAAAACCACCCTCAAGCTATGTAACACTGCCCTTAGGCTAATAGAACATTGCCCTCAGTCTAAAGGAATTAGGCTGATCCCAAAGCATAAATAATAATTTATATAAACATTCTCTCAAGAAAACGCAATGCACAATATAATCATGAAATACACTCAAGTATCCAGGCCAAACGGCTAAACAGAGGAACACACCCAAAGGGTGGTCCTGGATCCAAGCAATGATCCCAAACAGTAGATTAAACATATCATTAGATTATCTACATTATTCTATAGTCTTTGATTGGTATATGTGAACGACGCCACCCGAATCATCCAAGAATGACGTAGATCTGGGATAAACGTCCACTCATTCAAACTCAAATAACCATCCCTTGGGAAATAATTGGTAATAACAACACAAGGAGAGGGGAGGGCTTACACGTATGGTCCCAACGTGATCAACGAAAGAGAAATTGGGTTCGCGGTGTGCGATCGAGAGATCTTCCAATCTCTGGACTCCTCTCCTGAGCTCCTCCGACATTCTAAGATTCCTCTATCAACAGAGGAGGCTACTGCCCATTTTAAGCGAAAAAATAAACTACACGGCGTGTAATTTTCACTTTTTAATTGTTCCTATGGGGGCTTCATTCCACCATGGCACTGTTCACCCGTCGACATGAGTACATGACATGTATTCTTGATTACACGGCGTGTATTGCTGCTCCACTGGTGGCTGCCTCCACTACCTTATTGTTCTTCTTCTGACTGATTACACGGAATGTAAATACTAAGTACACGATATATAGTCAGATTCTACACCCTTTCATTACTGATAGGCCTACACGCCTTGTGTACTCATCCCACATGGCCAAAGTACACAACATGTTGAAAAATACATGGTGTTTACCAATATAATTTGGTATTTTCTCCCATTTTCCTTATTTTCTCAAAAACACTTAAGGAAAAAGGAAAAGAAGAAACTCGTACCTCATGAATAAGAACCAGGTTCTTAAAATAACATAGATGAAATTATTTTTTTAAAATATCTTATGTTGTTAAAAATAATTATCATTCAATACAAATGAGCTCCTTTCCCTTTCAGATCCATATTTACCCTACCTTACAAAGTTATTATCTTTTTGTTATAAAAAACAATTATTCTCAATTTATAAAATTTAGTAATTCCTCTTTTATAATTTTTAAATGAATTTTTTGTAACTATATTTATGATGTGGTATTCAATGAAGGTATTTTCAATAACATTAAAAATGATTTCAAATTTGTATTTGTATTTCTATCTTACACTCTACATTTATTATATAAAATATTTATTTCATATTTAGGATTCTATTATATGGATATCATTAAAATTAGTGTTTGAAAATGGTTTTAAAATTACATTATTTAATTTCATTTTTGAATGTCATTTTAAATATAATCTCTATATGATAATGTTGACAACCTTTTATTAAAATCCAATTTATGTTTTTTACATACATTTTTCTTTTTAGAGAAAAAATCCAATGAAGTTATGTTCTATGAATCATCATCTAAATGATTTTATGAAAAACACTCTTTTATTGAAATTTTAATATCAATTAGTTGAATTTTGATATCATGTTATGTGGTTTCATTTTAAAATAATATGAAACCCATTTTCTTAACAATCGATTTCATGATTTGTTGAATTATTGATATCTTATAGAAAAAATGTAGGGATGGTGATGGGTGGGGCACTATATCACCCTCCAATGCATTTTATAGTATTGTATATCTCATGATATAATGTATTCTGGTCTTTCTTGGATATTGTCATAAATTATACTATGTTCCATAACATTTTACACTCACAACATATAGATTGTACCTAATTGGATATACATATAATAAGATAATATTATATGAATTTTTCTCTGCAGAAGTTATTTATTATTCTACACCTCTAGGGAATTTAAAATTACCACTCCATTTTCCTTAGATTTTTTTTTAATTTCTCAGGTTATTATATCATGATTCTAGACCCTTTTGTGATGGTAGGGTTTTGTTCATTAGATATTACATGTCCTATTTAAAAATTTATAGAAAAAAATTATTCTTATAAGTTAATTTTAATAAGAAATTTCTCTCAAATCTAGTTTTATTATATACTTAAGATCTAACCCCCTGACGACATGTTTGTGAGTTTTTTCGTTACTGAAAATTTGATCTCACGTCATTTCATATCTTTTAATTCCCTGTGTTATAAAGAGTATTACAAATTTTCACAGTTCAAGAATGGATTCTAGTATGGCTCAATTATAGAAGAAAGTTTAAAAATATATTTAGAATGATTTTGTATATAGATAGTACTCAAAGTCATGAAAACATTAGATCATGGGATTTTGAGATGATCTTTGTGTTGTAATGTTTATATTATGGACATGATGTAAAATAAAGATATGGTTAGTTTGGGGTTTTATATAGGATTCTAAAAAACACCTGAGTGGGGTTTATACATGAACTCAGGCACACCTCCATATATTTCAAAAGATAAAACCTAGTGTATAGAGACAAAAATATACATAGGGAGACTATTCCCTCAAAATAAAGCCAATATTTATTCCCAAATTCTATAAAAATATTAGTTTAACCCATCAGTATAACAAAAATCCCAAAATACATTTAGAAATAAAACTTGTATCCAAATAGGACCCAATAATCTATAATAGAAATAATTAAATATTCTATATGATACAGAAATACATAACAAAGTAGTAGTTGTATATAAACACATAAAGTAGGCATAATATAAATAAATGTCTAATTGGCTATTACATCCCAAAGCATAGATGAATATAAATTTACAGACCTATTCCACTAACTCACATAATAGTCCTACTAAATCCTAATCCACTATGATGTTATGAATAATTCACATTTATATATCCTTGAAATCCCTATATCCGAAATAAAAATATGAATGATCACCCACGTACATTAAAACCCATGATATTTATGTAGGTAGGGGTGAGATAAATGATAAAGTAAGAATCCTGAATGCCTGAATAATACTAATTTTTATTGTGATCAAGTGAATATGTAGGAAATAAATATATATATTTAATGAATTCAGGTTCACATATGAATCCCACCAACTATAAAACATATCAGATAATGTGCATACAATTATACAACCCAGGTTGTTGTGTGCTAAAAAAGGCACCATAACCCATTCACCTATATATTTTAGATTAATTCTTGATGGAATGAGGTCACCTCTACCATAACTCAACATACACCCAAATATGTTGGTAGGGTGTATAACTAATCCCTTAACCCACGCACAAAAAAAAACAGGGTAGGGTGTCATGGAAGAATATTAACCCATTACCCAAAGTAGCAAGGGGTGGTCATATATTCATTGGACTCAACTCATACCTTAAAAAACAAGAGGGGTTATCATCTATTTTTTCATCCTAACATGATATAACCCTTCCACATGGGGTGATAAACTATCATAAACTATTACATATCACTAAAGGAAAGGACACCTACCATCCATTAACCAATTCTTTCTAACTCAAGATGTTTTCAACCAGGTCTTCTCACTCAAGGAAAGGCCCCTTCAATATCCACTACCTTATCACTCAATTCATATCCCTAGTTTCATATAAAATAGGATCTCATCTCTCCCATAATAATCCTACCAATTCCATCTCAATAACAAAAATATTGGAGAAGTATGGTGGATAGAAGAATATATTTTACTAAGAATCGGGGTGGTGAATTATCCCATAAACTCCCGAATAAACATAAATACAATTTGGGGATTAGAGTTCCAAATAGGTATATCTCTATCCACCATATAAATAAAATAATGGTACATTATGGTTGTTTCAAAAACAAAACCATAAGAAAATGTACCAAAAAACCCTAAAAATTTTGTTACCAGTATGGTTCATGGAACGAACATAAGTTCCACATCATGACCAACCCCCAATAAAGAACCCACATCTTCCACAATCCTTACACATCATGAATCATTGATTACTAGAATTAATTCCATATAAGGTTCAATGATCACCCATGGAATAGTTACCATCATGGTGTGAAACCTATCATTATAGAGTGAATTTCCTTTATAAGGCCCTTCGGGCCTACGTAAGGGTCATTCACATCATTTTTTGAAACCTGTCACACTATAAATGAATTATTTCTGACTTTTTAATCACCTAGAACACCTCAAACCTACCCAAAGTCCTTTAAAACACCTGAGGTACTTACAATTCCTCAACCAATATCTAAAAATACCTTTTAGAGATAATAAAACACTAATAATCCCATTTTGAGCCCATGTTATTGAAAAATATAATGCAACCCAATCTAAACATAACATAAATAATTCATTAAATTCTTGATTTATATAATATATGTAATAAATAGTCTCTCAACTAGAGGATCGAAAGCTTTAGTGTCTTAGATATTTTCTATATATACATCTACATTTAAAACAATTGTAAAAATCTTCATATAATTATGCTCTACATAGTATCCTTTTATAGACATATCACTTAATATAATCAACTTCATATCCTAAGGAATGGAAGAAGGATATGGGTGTGAGATTAGATCCTCAGAAAGGGAAATGAATATTACAATGAATCTAATAACAAACATAAAGGAGGACACAAGGAGATGATAATTATCAATATAAATGATGATGATACCATATATGATAATAACAACACATATTATAACAATAGAAAATACTAAAAAAATCCTTATGGAAACATAAATTTTATGACATGGATCAAAATATGTCTATGTCGTCAGAATATTAATGAGCATGACATACTAGAACATAACATTATATAAATAAGGTGTGACATTAAAACATGACATATCATAAAAAAGAAAAAAACTTATAAATATGTAATTACTTGATAACTATCATTAAAATTTGTTAAAACAAAAATCATAGTAAAACTGTTGTGAGTATACATATTATACTCATGCCTGTTTGAACAAACACAATATCTTTATTATTGAAAATGTAAGAAAACTCATTATACCCCTGAATGTGTGAAAAAAATATTTATTTCCATGCCTTAATATATCATGTGATATATAATTAAACTAATTAAATATATTGAAATATAGGACCCCACCCATTATCATCTGTATATCTATTTTCCTCTTACAATCAACCACCACCATATCATAAATAATACCCGTAAAAATAATGGGTTTATTAAAATTTTAAAATAAATCATAAAAAATGAACATAAGACATATTATAATATCAAAAATATAATTTTTTACATTGAATAATATCATAATATATATATATAGGGTGATTTAAATATCACTTCATGGGAGATAAACTTTGGGGGAAATAGAATTAAATAAAAACATGGTTTCACAACACCGTTTAGATGTTATTATAAATTATGGGGAGAAAATTACATTAAATTATTTAATAAGGAAAAGTGAATTATTTGCAAAAAGTATTATAAGGATTTAAAAATTAATAAATCCTGAAAATAGACAAAAAAATCATGCTAATAAATACAAAGTGATAAATAAGGAATTAAAATGTCTTTATTATATTCTTTTGTATGTTATAAAAAAATCAACATCAAAGAAATATTGAAATAAATTAGTTTAATAAAATAACTAAAATTAAGTATGAAAAAATAAATGAAAAACAAACTTTCATTTCATTAAATAAAATCATTTAAATCGAAAAAGGTAGTCTTTGAAGAGAAGACTCATTAATGACAATGGTAGTTATTCTTACCAATGTTATACTTTATTTTTAGAAGAACTTTACCATATAAGTGGTTCCTAATTATGAGAAGTAATTTACCTAGAGAAAAATATTACATAAAAAATAAAATAGGATAATGGAAAGATCTAAGAAATATTGAAAATTATATTTAAGTATGAAAGACAATTACCTAATGAAAAGGAAATTGACTCAATAAAACCCCTACAAGGAATTTCAGCATAGATGATCGTAGTATAACCTCTTTTATATAAAACATAGTGATATTAATCATCTATTTCTTATATTTTTTCAATTATATAGATTTATATACATTATTAAAATATTATTCTCTACATGTATGTTAGTTAGTTATTAACTATTTTAAATATCGGATGTGGGTAATCATGATTGTTATAAATTAGGTTTGTAATAGTATATTTTTTATTTATTATTCTATAAAATCTCATGATTAACATATAATAAAATGTATTATAATTTTTATTTCATCATTGTTTATATTTCTATAGTTGTATTCTATTAGAGGTTTAGATCTGTTTCATGTAGATACAATTTGAGACAACTATGTTTCAGTGATTTTTATCAAATGAGTGGTGGTATATTAATCAATGTGGTTAATATTAATATTGAAATTTAATAACCGAAAAACTGTGTTTATTTGTATATATCATATATAATAATTAATTAAGTTCTAATATTCATTCATGATATTGTTTTATTAATGTTATTGTAGATGGACATATCAACAAAAAATAAACACTCCACAATTAAGAGATGATTATGGTTAGAAAAAAGATTTATATTGAAAATAATTTAATTATTATACAAGTATAATATTATTATTTAGATTTTCAAGGTGTTTAATGATATATAAACATTTTTTATAAGGAATGAAGATCATCATGAAAAATTAAAAATGATACTTCGTCAAGATGGTTGTTCACATAAAATATGGTTAGATTTTTTATTTCATTTTAATGATAGGGAATTAAGGTGTATTATAATTTATATCTAAATAATAATAATTCTATAATATATTCCCATTCATAGTTAAATTTCATCTTTACATCTACTGAATTGAAGGGTGGTGTAAAATGGAATATGTCACATAAATAGTCTATTTTAAATGTATTTTGATTTTAATTTCCATTAATGTTTTGTTTTGAGGGGTTTCCAAAGTTTTTATGGAGAGTAGGTGAGTTTTCATGAATTGGGCCAAACCGTGAGCCCAATTCCTGATTTAAAAAATAAATTTTGTTTCTTTTATAACTTATTCATTTTTTAATATTTTTCACTCATTCCAACACCTAAATGTCCTCCCTTGGTATATTAACACAAAAAAAAATAAAATTTGGAGCCTTTGGAAATCCATAACCAAGGTGTATATGGGTTTTTATTTAAGGGATTGGGCCTGCCCGAAATCCCAATTCTAGTTTTAAAAATAAAATTTGATTAATTAATAACTTATTCATTTTTAAGGTTTCTTTGGTGATTCAAAGCCCCTAACACTCCGCTTGAACCCAGAAGCGCTTACAATATCCTCCAACTCTCTTTTCAGGTCATTTGCATCGCGGTTTAGGTCGAAACCTCTGAAGAACTCAAATTTCTGGTAGATTTATAAAGGTAATTTGTTTCCATCATAACTCCTCCGATTATTACTCTATTTCCCCCATTAAAATTACTAAATGATCTAACTATCCTTGTTAGAACCTCCCATGAAGGTTTTAGTATTTTTAAAATCAGATACTGGTATTTTTCGGGGATATTTCTACAAGATATTTTAAGTAAGTTGTTCTCCTCCTTTCTTCTTTCAATTTGTTTGGGGTTACATCCAATGTACATAGGGTTTATTCCATTATCTTTGAGGTTCCTAATGTCCAGGAAGTAGGTTATACAAATTAGGGCTTTCTTTTGTGTTTCATTGTCTGAAATTATGGTTTTAGGTCTGGTTTACCTTCCTTGAGGTGCGGTGGTGGTGCGTTTGAGTTTTCGCGCAAAGGATTCAAAGGTTTTCTTGGTTTTGGTAGGTGATTCCATTATGTGTGAACTATTTGTGAATTGGATACTATTTTTATGGAATTTTCATGCTTATTAAATATTATTATTTCTGAAAAATATAGTTTTAGTGGTTTTTGTATTTAAAATGAATCCTAAATGCCAAATTCATGTGAAATTGGATGTTTTTCATAGAAATGTTTTATTAGTTTAATTGGGGCTACCCTATAAGTAAATAGTTGATTTTATTGAACTATATTTGGGATAAAGATACTATTTTTAATGATTATCCCTTGTTTTTATTGCTATAAAACCTAGTTTTAATGGTGTTTGTGAACCACATGAAATTCTAAGAGTTGTGTTGTGTAAAAATGGAGACTTTGCAAGGATGTCGTTTCTTGAACCATATGGGGCTGCCCTAAAAATGATTTTGTGTTTTCACTGAAATGTAGTAGTATTCCCTTTATGTTTTGGAAACTTAAAAATGTGCACATAGTATTAAAGTGAGGTTTATTAGGAGTTTTTTGTCCGAAACACTACGAGATTTTGAGGAATTGTTTTATGAAAAATATAATTGTTTTGTTGCATGTTTTAAGTGGTATAAAATGTGATAACTACTGTATTGGTTGTGATTGAACAGTAATGGTGTTTTATATGAATATTTATTTATGTTTCATGCTGAAATTGATTGATCACAAAAGGGGAAGCTCGGGTACCTAGGTGGGGCGGATTCATACTAGTACGGCTAGTGGACCAGATGGGTTTTGTCCCTGTTTCACATAGCATTTGGATAACGACAACTCTAACTAAACTATGTGGATGATTATTGGGGACCACTAGGTTATGGGTATGTTCCCTACTAGTGTCTCATGCACTAGAAAAGATTTTTCTATGGTTACTTTACACTCAGGTATGAGGTACATAGGGCCCAAGACAACATAGTGCCTAGGGGTGTTCCTAGTGTTATTGCTCATTGGATTTGTAGTATTTACCCATGTCTTAGGGTGTGTTTGGAAGTAAATTACAGTATATAAAATTTCTATTTTAATGTGTTAATATTCTGAAAATTTAGTATTGACAACTATTTTCAATTTGAGGTTTCATTTCTTGAAATTTTAACACTACTTTTCCTTGCGTTTGAAAACTGATTGCTTTTTCACATTGTATTTCTTACTCATTTGAATCATTGGGTGTTATCAGACTGGGATTAGGCTCAAACCATACTTACACCCCTTGGGTGTAAGTAGACTTGGTTATGTTTTATTCAGGTAAAGGAAAGGCTAAGGGCGATGGCGCTTCATGGTGTTAGTTCTCATCCTTGGTGCGGAGTTGTGGAGATAGCTTGGGGGAGATGACCCCTAGTCGTGTGGAGTCCTTGGGGCTGTCTTGATGCTATAATTTTTTTTATTTGGACCACTTGTATTATCTTTAAACCAATGTACTCAGTTCTAGTTTTTACTTAAGTCTTGTTTGGCTCAAAAATTTCAGATTTATATTATGAATTGTTTTTAATGTTTTATGCTTTCATACCCGGGTAAATCGTTCCCAAATCTAATTTAATGATACCCAGGCACTTGTGCCATCCCGTGGGGATAGGGAATGCCCTTAGGGTCCTGTCATGGGCTGGTTTTGGTGCCGGTTTTGGCGGTTACCAGATTCGGTTCATGAGAACATGGTATCAAAGGAGGTTCGCTCCTTGGGTTATGTTATTTGGGGAAGAGTCAGCATAGTCTGGAGCTAGGATTTTTAGGACTTGAAATTTCAGTCATGGGTAGTGTGCCTGGCCAGCACACCTCATGACAGGATTCAAGTCACCATGGGAAGTATGGATTTATATGAGTCCTTTGGTTTTCTTGGTTTAATGATGACTATGGGAAATGAAAAGAGAGTTGGGAGAATAATCTCAGTGAGCTCGCAGGGCCTAGCAAGCCATGTGGAGCTAGGGATATTTCCCTAGAATACTCTCTGTTACAACGAAGTGATTGGAATATGGCTACCAACCATATTTCCAAGTCACCCACCGAAACTAGTTTCCTCTCACATTTTCTTGTGTCTCTTTGTTTTGGAATCTTGAAAACTTAGTTTTTTTTAAGAAAAAAAACTGGCTTCACTTTAAGGAGAGTGAATGTTTGTGAAGTCATTTTTTAGTAAAGTGAAAATGGTTTTATTTTTTTATGCCTATAAATGAAATTTCATAATTATTTCAAAAGGGTAAATTAGGTGTTTACACATATTTTGAAAGTATGAACTATGTTAATTGGGGTTTTGAAAATATGTTTCTATTGGAATTTTTTTAAACCATGGAAAAGTGTTTTGGATTGAATTAAGTGTTCTAGAATTTTTGTTTGGGGGTTGAAGATGGATTTTGGGTTTGGTGACTACTGAACCAAAATAAAAATATGAACTTTTAGAACCTTTTATTGAAATGAGAAGAGTTGAGTTCTTAATTAAATGTAGATTTATGAAATGGTGTTTTTCATGAAATTAGAAGTGTTTTGAAATGGGTTGAAATGCTTTGAAATGATTGTGAAAGGCATGAATATGTGCTTTTATTGAATTATGGATTTTTTCTAAATGGTTGTGTCCTTATAAAATGTTTTGTAAGATGTGAATTGGGATTTTGATCTCATTGTTAGCAGTTTTGAGAAAAAGGTAGGGTTGGTTGACCATTTTGTTTTTTAAAAGTGGAAGGAAGTTTTGTTTTACCCTTTGGTATTTCCATGAGTGACCACATGCATGGGGTTATATGGGATGATGGATGGTTTATGGAATGACTGGATGAGTGCTGGGATGGATATGAGGAGGGTGCCCGGTGTGGCACAAAAACATGCATGTGTGAGGCCCATGGGGTACCATTGGTGGATACGCTTACTGCTAAACCATTTGTTTTCAAAGAATTGGATATAATGAAAAACATGATGTCTTGATGAATAGTTTGGTATGGTCTGTATTATGGGTTTGTGAAATTGTTGATGTTGTGGGATGTTTTGAGTTCCAAAACCCTTTCTGTTTGAACTGTGTTTTGGGTTTGTGTTTGGTCGTTAAGCTGTGTTGTAGGGATGGTTAGTGGTCTCTTTTGAAAAAAAAATTGGGATGCCTTCACGGTGGTTCCCTTCATGTGTTTGGATCTGGTTTGTGGCATGTTTTGACCAATGGAACAGCTTGGTTGGGTCCTTGGGTTCTCTCATTGGATAAGGTACGCCCCCATTAAGGGTTAATGCACAACTGAAGTGAAACCTGTTTTGTTTCGCCAATGGAAAATCCTCCAATTGACCAATATAAAGAATATTTTATCGAACATTTTTTTTATTGAGTCCACACCCATTCATTTCACTGATTTTTGGATCCTCTTGTAGTGGGATAGTGCTTGTGGAAGGTTGAAAGAGACCTTAGTTTCTTAAGTTTCCTGATTCATCAAAGGTGGGAGTGTTCTTTCGTTGTTAGTATGGATGAGTGTCTTGATGGTGTCTAAGAGGGCCTCTGGGTTCTTTATAGTTTCTTTGAAGAAAGAGTTATTATTAATCCACCAATTCTGATATTTTGGTCATGATAGGATATTATGTCAACTTTTTGGAGTTATCTGTTGTTTAGGGACATTGAATATGTTCCTATTCCATGTATTGTTTCTATCAATCGCAAGGGTCATGTTCGGTGATGCATTGTGATGTTTTGTGCTCTTTTGACCATAAAGGTGAAGGTCACACAATCCTCTAAGGTTCTGTGTTATGTTGGGATTATGTCTCCCTTGGGAAAAACATCAAATCCTCTATCTTAGAGAAAGGTGTTTATATGTATCTTTCCCTTCTGTTGTTTCTCACCCAAAGAAACAAGGTCCGATGTGTGTGCATCTTTCGATCCCTTGTTTCAGTGAAATGTCTGTTTTTGGTAAAGTGGGTTATGAAGTGTGTTATGTCTTGATGAACCCATCAGGGTATGAGGTGTAGTTTTTTGTGGCACCAAAAGAAGAAGTTCCATATAGGGTTCAACAGTCTAACTGCGTGGCCGAAGATGCTTCAATATTTTGAGCTCCAGCCATAGGGCCCAGAGAGAAGCTGGTGCGTAGTCAGGGGAAACACCAGTGTTGTTTAAACCCTTGTACAATTTTATATCCTTAGTGTGAAATATAGAAAGTGTTTAAACCTATGGTTTCATCATCTTCCTTCTGTTGTTCACGTTTGGTGGAAATAGGTAGAGGGCCTTGTACCCATGTCATCGCCTAATGTCTTTCCCTCCCACGTTGGTTTCCATGGAGTCATTGGAGAATGGTTGGAAATTTGGCTAGAAATTTTGAGCACACATTTTGTGCACGATTAGTAGTGACAGTGTACTGGAAATACACATGGAAAGAATGATTAGCATAGTTAGTTCTTGGTTTCCCAAACCGTGCGGACTGACCCTACACCCTTCCCAAATCTTAAAAAAAATGGGTCTTTCTGTATCGGCCCATGCTGGTCAGTTAAGTTGGTTGGTTCTTGTGGTGGGAAGACCCACTTTGGGTATCATGTATATTATTTTTTAAATTTCTAATTTATGTATACCCATTATACTAGGGAGTCTGTTTGGGCCTCCCCTATTAGTGTCTTGATTCTGTCTCAAAAAAAATTATGTTGTCTTTTACGGTGGGGAGCCCATTTGTGTCTCTTCATACGAGTAACTCATATTTTTCCTTGGTTTTTTATGGAAAGTAGGTATTATCATTTGGAGATATCTAACTACCTACATCTTACTTTGGTAAACATTGATATTGGAGAGTGACAAATGGTTTAGTTATAGTAGGGAAAGTGTAACCTTGTTCGATGTTGTTATTTATTTGGGTAAATTGATTGAGTATTGTTCAGATTGTGTTTGAGGAGTTTTCATTTGGGATAAAGACTGAATATGCTTGATTCTTTCAGGAAAGTGGTGTAAGTCATTTTTGTGAGAGTTTTCCTTCCTTCATTGATCACTGGAGGTGTTATGGCCTTTGGGGGAGAAACCTGGCAAGAGAGTACCTCTTGGTTTCTCAGTTGGGTTTGGTTGTTGTTTTGGCCTTACTGTGACTTTCCGGGGCGGAAAGTTTTCATGGTGGGGATAATTTTCACATACATAGTTTATTTTAAATGTATTTTTTTAATTTCCATTAATTTTTTGTTTTGGGGGGTTTCCAAAGATTTTATGGAGAGTAGGTGAGTTTTCATGAATTGGGCCAAACCGTGAGCCCAATTCCTGATTTAAAAAATAAATTTTGTTTCTTTTTTAACATATTAATTTTTTCATATTTTTCACACATTACAACTCCTAAATGTCCTCCCCTGATATATTAACATCAAAAATTAAAATTTAGAGCCTTTAGAAATCCATAACCAAGGTGTATATTGGTTTTTATTTAAGGGATTGGGCCTGCCCGAAAGCCCAATTCCAGTTTTAAAAATAAAATTTGATTAATTAATAACGTATTCATTTTTAAGGTTTTATCGGTGATTAAAAGCCCCAAACACGCCCCTTGAACCCCGACGCGTGTCCAATATCCTCCAACCCTCTTTTTAGCTAATTTTCATTGCGGTTTATGTCAAAACTTCTAAAGAACTCAAATTTCGGGCAGATTTATAAAGGTAAATTTTTTCCTTCATAATTCCTTCGATTTTTACTCTTATTCCCCCATTCAATTTCCTTAATGATCTAACTATCCTTGTTCGAACCTCCATTGAATGTTTGAGTATTTTTAAAATCAGATACTGGTATTTTTGTGGGAGATTTCTACAAGATATTTTAAGTAAGTCGTTCTCCTCCTTTCTTCTTTCAATTTGTTTAGGGTTACATCCAATATACTTAGGGTTTCTTCCATTATCATTGAGGTTCCTAATTTCCAGGAAGTAGGGTATAAAATTAGGGTTTTATCTTGTGTTTCATCGTCTGAAATTGTGGTTTTAGGTCTGGTTTACCTTCCTTGAGGTGCGGCGGTGGTGCGTTTGAGTTTTCGCACAAAGGATTCAAGGGTTTCCTTGGTTTTGGTAGGTGATTCCATTGTGTATGAAATCTTTGTGAATTGGATAATGTTTTTATGGTATTTTAATGCTTATTAAATTTTATTATTTCTGAAAAATATAGATTTAGTGGTGTTTGCCTTTAAAATGAATCCTAAATGCCAATTTCATGTGAAATTGAGGGTTTTTCATAGAAATGTTTTATTAGTTTAATTGGAGAAACCCTATAAGTAACTAGTTGATTTTATTGAACTATAATAGGGATAAAAATACTGTTTTTAATGATTTTCCCTTGTGTTTATTGCTGAAAAACCTGGTTTTAATGGTGTTTGTGAACCACATGAAATTCTATGAGTTATGTTGTGTAAAATGGAGACTTTGCAAGGATGTTGTTTCTTGAACCATATGGGGATGCCCTAAAAATGATTTTGTGTTTTCACTGAAATTTAGTAGGATTCCCTTTATGTTTTGGAAACTTAAAAATGTGCACAAAGTATTCAAGTGAGTTTTATAAGGAGTTTTGTGTCCGAAACACTACGAGATTTTGAGGAATTGTTTTAGGAAAAATATAAGTGTTTTGTTGCGTGTTTTAAGTGGTATAAAATGTGATAGCTACTTTATTGGTTGTTCTTGACAAGTAATGGTGTTTTATATGAAAATTTCTTTATGTTTCATGCTGAAATTTATTGAGCACAAAAGGGGAAGCCTGAGTACCTAGGTGGGGCAGATTTGTACTAGTACGGCTAGGGGACCAGATAGGTTTTGTCCCTATTTCACTTAGCATTTGGATAACGACAACTCTAACTAAACTATCTGGATGATTATTGGGGACCTCTAGGTTATGGGTATGTTACCTACTAGTGGGTCGTGCATGAGAAAGGATTTTTCTATGGTTACTTTACACTGAGGTACGAGGTACATAGGGCCCAAGACAACCTAGTGCCTAGGGGTGTTCCCAATGTTGTTGCTCATTGGATTTGTAGTAATTACCCATGTCTTAGGGTGTGTTTGGAATTAAATTACAGTATCTAACATTTCTACTTTAATGTTTTAATATTTCAAAAATTTAGGATTGAAAAAAAATTTTAATTTGTGTTTTCATTTCTTGAAATTTTAACACTACTTTTCCTTGCGTTTGAAAACTGCTTGATTTTTTACATTGTATTTCTTACTCTTTGGAATCATTAGGTTGTATCATACTGGGATTAGGCTCACACCCTACTTACACCCCTTGGGTGTAATTAGAATTTGTTATGTTTGATTCAAGTAAAGGAATGGCTAAGGTTGATGGCGGTTCATGGTGTTAGTTCCCATCCTTGGTGCGGAGTTTTGGAGATAGCTTGGGGGCGATGACCCCTAGTCGTGTGGAGTACTTGGGGCTGTCTTGATGCTATAATTATTTTTATTTGGACCACTTTTATTATATTTAAACCAATTTACTCAGTTTTGGTTTTTTACTTAAGTCATGTTTGGCTCAAAAATTTCAGATTTTTTATTATGAATTGTTTTTAATGTTTTATGCTTTCATACTCGGGTAAATCGTTCCCAAACCTAAATTAATGATACCTGGGAACTTGTGCCAGCCCATGGGGATAGGGAACTCCCTTCGGGTCATGTCACGGGCTGGGTTTGGTGCCGGTTTTGTCGGTGACCAGATTCGGTTCGTGACAGAAGATGTCATTTAATGGATTCAATAGTTCGCACAAAAACCTAGTCATTTTTATTTTGTTTTACTATGTGGATTGAAATTAATAAATAAGGGTTATTAAATTAACATAATAATTTTTTATATTAATATTAATACATATTTTATTACATTAAAATATATTTGGGTGTATTAATATATAAAAAATTGGAAGAAAACCTAAATAGAAGTAAAACACATACGCATAAGAAATCAATGTTCTCTTAGAAACATCATTTATTTTGATGGAGATTGAAAAATATTAAGGAAAAAGGATAAATAAAGTAGTATAGTATTTTATAGGGACATAAAATTCTGAATTTGAAAAATAATTTTAAATTAATATGTGTGGAATGAAGTGGCAATAGATTGTCCCTTTTATAATTGAATAGAATGGATACATTTCGTATAGCTATTATTTTTCAATGATAGAATGAAACTATTCCTTGGAAAATGGTTTAAAAGGTGATAAATAATATATTCTGGGGTTAGATATGTTTTTTAAAGACTCAATTATAAATATTAAATGTTTTTAACATGTTCTAATTCATTTACCTTTAGTTTTTTAAATTTTATATTTTTCACCATTAGGACTAGTTTTTAACGAAGTTATTTTTATATTACTAAAAAAATAAGTTAAAACATATTGAAATATTTGTGTATGTTGAACCTAAATTTAATACCCATTTAATATAATTCAATTATAAAATATGATAATATTATTTTTTTATGAAAACATTTTATATATAGAAAACTGTTATTTTTTGTTGAAAAATGGCATTTTAATCAGTATGTGTTCTTAATGTTATTTGGTATTGGATACCAACTAAATGTGTGTTAACATAACTATATATGTTTTTAAAAAATATTAATGACATTATTTAAAATATAATAATTAAATTTATTAGATAATAATAAAAAACTAAATTAAGAAATCAAATCACTGAAGATAAGAGTTTCATAATTATCATTGTAGTTAACATTAATACTTATAGTATTATTTTTATACCTAAAAATAAAATTATCCTTTTAAAATAATTTGAAGTTATGGATTCCATATTTGGAATTAATTTTACCAAATAATATTTATAAAGGTGATAAAATTTTAAATTGTATATTAGCTTACTTAATGTGTAAATTATAACTTATGAAAAAAGAGTATACGATGAAAAAAAATTAAAATCTATTTTATTAAACCATTATATATATATATATAAAGTTATTTCTTCTATTTATATCTGAAAATTTAATGGATATAATTTATCGATAACATGAAGAAATATTATTATAGAAATAGAATTTTTATTTTTGTTCTGTTCTTAGTACAATACAGGCTACTCAAATGATATTTAATTAAGTAAATATAATTAATAAAATCATGGTTCATTACATTTTCACCCATTATAAATAATTTTATCTTCTAAATTTTAATACATAGAGGGAAAAAAAAATTAGGGTAATTTTCTCTCATCACATCCTTGGGTTCCTATGTAGCCCCCTCAAACTTATAATTCTACCATTGAACAATGATTATAGGGGTTCTCTTATTCCTCATATTCTTGTATCATTGATACCTTATCTCAATAGGTTATTCTCCATATCAATGTTTCTATACAAATTATATAGATTTTAATCATATTACATGGGATGAATCTGGTATGTACTTCCTAAAAAGTGTTAAGATGAATACTTCATGAACTTGAGAGTTTTTTGGAGGGAATAAAAAGTGATAGGATGAGACCCTGACATGATCAATGATCTAAAAGTGGTTGTCATATCTGGTTATTACCATCCCCTTCTTAACAAAACTCATAACATTATTCCTAGTTAATATTCAAAGGAACATCTTATCACCAACTGCAAACTCTAGATCATTCTAATGATTATCTACATAACTCTTATATCTAATTTTTACCTCTTTCATATGACACTTAATGGGTTGAACCATATATTTTATTTCATAGAAAGGTTCAATGCCTATCTAGTTCTTCTCTCTAACATCATCCCAGTATGTTGGATTCATACATCACTTCTAATAAAGACTCATAGTTTTCAAAATGAATGACTGAATGGAAACCCTTTTTATATGATAACTGTACCTAGTGGAGGTGTTTATCCCAAAATATATATATCCATCAGAAATGTTCTAAATGTATCATTTAGAGTTTGAAAGTTCATCTTGGACTATATTTATATATTGGGTTGATAATCATTATTTACACTCATCTTGTTATGAAATGATATCTTAAGAATTATCTAGATACTATAGGTAAATATTAGGTCCTGATTAGATAAATTGTATGTGGTATTTCATATAGTCTGACCAAATGCCTTGTCTTTATCCTAGATAGTTGGTCAAGAGAAATATCTTATTTTATGTATTAAAAATTTGCATACTTTTTAAAGTGCTCAACTACATCCCCAATAATATCATGTCCTTTAGATTTCATATAGTGTCTCATAAAAAATCCATTGTGATTTTTATCATTTCTATACATGTATGGGTACTGGTTTTAACATATCATTATACATTTATTAATCATCCTTTAATTGTTGTCATACCTAGAATTAAGATACATATTCTATAATGTTTTTCTTCATGCTCACCCACCATAAATTATTTATGTCATTATATGTGTTCTACTTCCTAAAAAAAGACAATGGTGAGTTTTATGAAAAACCAAAAAGTTCCTTCACCTATTCCAATTTTAATTGGACATATATTTTTTTTGTTACTTATAACCCCATATTTTTAAATGTTGAACCTATGAATATTAAATACCATTTTCTATAGCTCTAAATCAACTTTATAAACTTATTCGGTCTCCATGTGGATATGTGTTTTAGTAGTTATTTGGGAAAGATAAGTTTTCTCTCATCATATTATGAATTCATTATTAATCCTCCAAAAATCCAGGAGTATTAGGTATTTTTCAGTTATCATCATAGAAATAACGACATGTTATTTCCTTATTATAGCCTTATCTATATTATTTACCTTCCATGGGTGGTAATTTATTGAGAATTTATTATATTTTATCACTCCTAACCATTTTAATTTATTTATGTTCAAATCATTTTATGTAAATATATATTTCAAACACATAGGATCAGTATATACCTAATAATTTTATCTTTAGAGATAATTTCATAAATTAATTATTGAAAATATAATTGTCACCATCTTGAAATGATGATTTTTCTAATTTTTATCATGAGTGTTTAAATGGATTGATGTATAATAAATTACCCTATCATTCTTCATGAGGATAAAAACTAATCTCATCTATAGATAATCTTGGTATATTATAAACACTTCACTACTATTGGGTAATTTAAGTATTATATCTCTTAGAAAAAACTTTTTTAGTTCCTTGAATCATTCTTTAAATTCTTCTTTCCAAAGAAAAATTAATCTCTTACATGTTAAATTGGTAAGTGTTATTAAAATTCATGACAATTTAATTTCATTGATTCTATAGTATGTAGCTAACATAAATAGAATAGAGATATCTATTACTATGGTTGGTTTATTCCATTGGATAATAACTTGTGTATTTGATGAATCTACCGATATTACCTTTCTTGGGATTATAATTTCAAAAATGATACTTTTTGATTCATGAATTGACACTTGATAAATTCATTATATAGTTTATCCTTTCTCAATGTCTTCAACACTATCTATAAATGATCCTCATACTCTTCCTTTCTCTTTAGAAAAAAAAGAATTTCATCTATAAATAAAACCTAAAATTTGTCAAGCTAGTCTCAAATGAATCTATTCATTAGATCCATAATGTTAGTTGGAGGACACATAATTCTAAATCTAGTCACTATAAATTCATAGTTTTCATACCTCATATGGAGAAACTTCTTTTAATTATCATACCTTTTGACCCTAAATTAATGGTATCGTGTTGAAATGTTGATCTTTGAGAAGTATCAAGATGTTATTAGTTGATTTAATAGATAATAGATATAGGGTATAGGATAATTTTTGTTGACCATGATTTAATTAATATCATAATAATCAATTCAAATAATAATTGACACATCCTTCTTTTAAAAAAATAACATGGTTACACATCATGATGAAACATTATGGAATATAAAAACCATATTTATATTCTCTTATAGTTTCTTCTTTAATGATTCCAATTAAATGAGAGTGATTATATAAAGAACAAATTTATATAGGCTTGTATTTATGTAGGATTTCAATTGAAAACTCAACCTCAGGCTCTGGAGTAATTCTATGAAGTTCATTGGTAAATACATCATTACATTCTAATAGAATAGGTACGTCCTCAATTATGAATTAAGTCTAAATATTTTGAGATAAGGGTCCCTCATTGTAGGGTATCATAATCCATATTATTGAATCTTCTTCCATTGGTTGTTCATAATCATCCTTTAATTGAAACCTGATAACCTAGTGAATTGGAATATGAAATGAGATCAATGATCTTGAAATTTGATATCTGTTTTATGCTAGGAAATATAATCCATAACCAATATTATATAAAATCTAATAAACCTACTATTAATTGGATATTATAAAACTATTATCTCAAGAATATCACTCAAATAATATGTTAATATCTTATATTTGATAATTGATAAACTATGGGATTTTTATAGACTGTTCAATATCAATTTCTTAAGGATTTGATTCCACATTCTTAGAAATCATGTGGGATATAAAATAATTTTATAAACCATAATAAAACAAGGTATTATAATATATTGAAAAGATATTAATAATACCCCAAACCACTTCGTTATCAGGACCAACCTCGGTGGTAATGATAGTGAATTCCCACCTATATTCCTTTGGTTTGGGTGGTTTGTACTAAATATTTTATTCACTGGCTGAGGGGTGGGTTATTGATTCTCATATTATCCAAAAACCATGCTCATGAATTTTTATAGTGTGAGTGGATCATTAGATGGGACATTATTCTATTCTATTTCAATAATCAACCTCTTATCTCTTGTTCTATAGTTGGGTCCATGGTTCCTAAATATTCCACAGTAAAAAACATCTTTAATCTTCTAATGTAATTAATTGGGTGATTTATCCTACATTAATTTCATGTAAGAAATTATAATTTCTTTCCACTATGTGAATTATCATATAAACTTCCATGATACTCCACATTCATTAGTTATCTTAATAATAATTAGTGTCTCTAATTTCAATATTAACTTTAAGAGAACATCGAACAATCTCTTCAAAGCTATAACTATATCTAATGTCTCACACCGTTTGAATATAGATATCTAATCTATTAAAGTAGATATAGATTCTACATTCATTATCATCAATGAAACCAAATCCATACCATATAAATTTTATGAAATTTAATTCATATCACCCAATATATTCATTCATGTTTTACTTCAATTGTAAGAATACACACTCCATTTTTGTTTGACAAGTAAAAGGAAAATACATCGTAAAAAACATCATCTGGAACTCTACACATTCTATAGATTATACTTCATCATTTTTCATGGTATTCTCAATGGTATTTTACCACTAGTCATAATCTCCTACAAAAAATAGACAGTCAAAATGACCTTATCAAGGTTTGAGAACTAGATAATGAATAATATTTTGCATTGAATTTACACACGTCTTATCAACTAGTGGATTGGAATACCCACTAAAATAGAATGGATGTAACCTCATGACTGAATAAATAATTAGTTAATAATTATTGCATTAATTTAAAATCTTAACAAGACTCAAATGTTTTCTCATATCATGAGATATTTAGCTGATCATTTCCATGTGGTTTTGTAACCTATCCTCAAAATCATTAGGTCTCACACTGGTATAATATCCACATATTCCATGACACTAATTATTAATTTTAAAATTTTAGGTTCACATATTTACCTTAAAAATATAAATTTTCGAATGAGTATAATTCAATTAATGAATTTCCATATAAGAAAAAATTAATTTTAGAAATATGATTTCATAAATAATGTTAACACATTAAACTATAAATCTCCTAGTTTCAATAAAGGTTATTAATGATTAGTTTTCTAAATAAAATAGTCATATATTCAAATCCATTTTAGTATATTATAAATATAATGATAATTATCCAAATAACATCCCTTTTGGGTGTCAAACAATGTGTACAGTTAGGTCTTTTTTTCATGCACTGTGTGAAGAATGAGTTAACACCCCACACACCCATTTCAGTGTTACTTCCACTAGGTACATCAATTAAAAATCTTGTAAAAACTTTTAATATCTAGATAGGGATGTTATTTCCTAAAAAAACACAATATCTACCTTACCAAAACTTTAGTATTTTATCCAATATATAGACTTATCCATTATATATAATCTTAGGGTTTAAAAAAGTTTCTCTAAATTAATTCCAAAAAAATAAACTCACTTCAAACAAAAAATAAAGTAACTCAATATAAAAATAACTTAAATAATACATTAATTTCATAATTTAGATAATACATCTCACACACAGTTACAAAACATATGTTCCAAAAGTTTTAGTTTCATAGATATTATTTGTATAATAATTCTATTTTACGACACATGTAAATATTTTCCCATAATATTTCTCTTATATTGCCTTTTTCAAAAATATCACATTATATTATCATCTTGATAAATTAGGTTACGAAAACAAAATAATGGGGTGAAACTGGATTCTTATAAAATGAAAAAAATATAATAAGTATCATATCATAACTATAAAGTAGAACATAATGATTAGATAAATATACTATTAAAATATCACGAGACCCTATATGCTATTCATAAAATAGGGTTCGAAAATAAAAAATCATAAAAAAATTTAATATGGAATCATAAATGTTATGATGTGGATTAAAATACATATTATTGTTCATAAAACATGTGATCATGAAATAAAATTTTGGAATATTTAAAAAACAAGGTGTGACATAAGATTATTCATGAAATAAAAAGATTCATGGAAATATTTGACAACATGGTAGAAAAAGTTTGAATCTATAAAAACAATATTTATAGGGAAAACATTATTAGAGAACTAAATTTTCCCATGCCTTTTTGAACAAAATCGTTATGTCCACACTAATAAATGTGAGAATTGTAATCATTTTCATTCTTATGTGAGTAAACAGATTATGTAATCTCATTAATATCTCATTAGACATAAACAATAACCAGTGAATTTTATATAGATATAGGACCCCACCTTTCATCATCCATACAGTTTTGTTCCAACTAATTTTAATCATCATCATATCCTAAATAACTCATCGGAAAAGAATGTGTTTCTTAAAATATTCACTAAAATAATATAACATCAAATTAATAAACCATAGGATATAAAAATCATTTTTAAAAAAGAATCATACCATAATAAAATATAGAGGGTGATCAAAACCTAATTTTTTAAGAGGTAAATATTGGATGAAAATTTGAAGATAAAATACCAAATTTTATACAAAAACTTTTAAATAGATTTATAAAAAAATGAAGTGAAATCTACATTCAAAAACATATTTTGGGAAGGAAGAGGAAATAATTTTAAAAACAATATTATAATTAGTTCCAAATAAATAATCCTTGAAAACAAAATAAAAAATTATGTTAATGAAATTGGAGTGGTAAATAATGAAATGAAATAACATAATTAATCCTTTTAGGTCATTTTAAAAAAACCACAAAGAAAAAATATTTAATGAAATTATTTTTTTAATGATATAAAAGAAAATATGAAAACTATAAATTAAAAAAAATACATTTTTATGTTTTATAAGATAAATCAATTTTGATATAATAACATGTATATGGAATGAAATATTCATTAGTAAAAATATGAGTTATTTTTCCAACATTATCTATTTATAATGAAAAACGTTTTATTAGATAAGTTTTTACTTATGATGGTAAGTAATTTACAAATATAAAATAAGGTAGGACCATATATAATATTGTAATAAAAAGGTCAATGAATTCCAAATATGTATATTCAATTAAGAACTACTATGACCCCATGAATCATATATAGATTTGATAAAACCCTTTACATGAATTCATGCTTAGATGGTCATAAAATATCTACATAATGACAAAGATAAAATGATTAGTGAAAATTTCCATAACAGAATTCATTTAAATAACCGTATATTAACTTGAGTTAATATAACTTTTGATATGTATATTGATTATTTAATGTTTATTTTCAACATTGGGTGAAGGAAATCTCTATTATTTTGAACTAGTTTCATAATAGAAGTATTATTATTAATTATTATCCAAAATATAATCATTGAATATAATAAAAGGAATTTTAAGTTATGTTTTATAACAGTTTATACAGATATAAAATCATTTATGAGTGTTTCAATTATTTTCCCTTTAGTCAAAATTGGTGATACATAATCTTCTGGGAATTTTAACAAATCACTTGTGGTGTCTTAATTAATGAATTTACTACAAATATTACAATTCAATAACCAAACTTAAACAATTTTTAAATTATTCATATCATATATCATAATTAATTAAATTCTCATAGTCATCAATGATAATACTTTATAGGATTTTTTATGTTGGTCATTATACCATCACACACAATAATATTCATGGGTTAATGGATGAGTAAGCTTTTTAAAGTGGTTTCAATTGGAAATAGTATAAATATTATAGTAAATTTATTTTGTAATTTTGATTACATTAAATCTGTAAAATATATTTAAATAGGTATCAATATATATGGAAAATCAAGACTAGAAAAACATTATTTTGTGTTGATAGTAGTCCGTAAAATGCACACTTTATATTTTAAATTAACAAAAAATAAATCGAAATGAAGGTGGATTATAATTTTTTTCTTTATAATAACTATTATATTATATATTTCACATTTATTATTCAATTAAATCCATATAAATTGTTAATAGAGTTGGTGATGAAAAAATGGAAGATGTTGACTTGTGGTTGTTGTAGTCTAGAAAAACGCATGATAGACGTTATTTTGTTTTTATAAGTGGATGGGAAGGAATAAATAAGTGTTTTTGTTAATCAATATTATAAAATTCTTGAAATGTATTAATAATTAAATAATTACTTTTTGGTGGTAAAATAATAAAATATAAAAGAATAATTAAATAGGAGTGAGGCACTCATGTAGAAGAAATTATTATTATCATTGAAAACACATTGATTGTAAATTGGTAGTAAAAATATTAATGAAAAAAAATTATAATTAAAATAGGATAGCTTTATTTTAGAAGACCAATGGAATAGATTTATGAATAATATCTTTGGGATAGTTCTGACATGAATTTGTGGAAGGTTTCTCTTAAATCCTTAAAGAGAAGTGATATTCTGCAAACACCCATTATTTTTCAATAATGGAATAACATTATTCAAGGATAAGTGGTCCCAAAAGTGATAAAGAATATGATTCTGAGTGATATATGGTCAATAAATAACCAATAATAAATTTCCACACATCTATATTTAAATTATTTTACCATTAGGTTTTCCCATATTACCATTTTTTTATCATGATAACTAGTTTTTGATCATGTAATTTATATATTATTAAAAATAAATGGCCACACATATTACTAAATGTGAGTGTAATAAACCAAAATTTAATCATAATTTAATATAAATCAATTTATACATAATAGCAAACTAAAATTAAAATATTATATATATCTATATATATATATATTATTTTCCTATAAGAAATGATGTTTTACCATTATGTGTTCTTAATCATATTTAGCCTTTGTTTCCATTTAAATATATAATTTTATAATTATATATGTTTTTAAATATCATATTAGAGTCATTATTTGAAATATTTTAATTTAAATGATTAGAAAAAAATTAAACAGTATTAATAAATCAAATCTCTAAAACTAATGGTCTCACCATTATCACTATAATTATCTATAATATTTGAAAAAAATGTTTTTATACATGAAAATAAAAAAAATCTGTCTTACATAATTTGAACCAAATGATTAAAGATATTGAAACAATTTTACCAAATAAAATTTCTAATTTTAAGGAATTTTTAATTTTCATATTAGTGCACTTAATGTGTATAAATAATTTTATTTAAAATTTATATCACTAATAGAAAATGGAATTAAATTTATTATAAATTTCCATATAGATTTTATAATGTTTTTTTCTCTATTATTACCTTCCAATTTAATAGATATATTATAATTATAATATTAAATATTCTAATTACGATACCATTGTTTTCCTATTAGATTAGTATTTCACGAAAGGAAATCTACTCATGAAGTATTTAATTAATAAAAAATTATTTTTTAAAATCATGGCTTGTTACATGAACCCCATGCCAGATAAAAAATTAAAATATTCTCTAAATTTTTTAACCCATAATGATTTGGTTCATCAAAAAAATCCAAACCATAATTCTTTTATTCATCCATATTTTTTGGTAGTCTTCTAATCCTGATCCCCAACTTACCTCGGTCATCAACTCACAACTAACCTATCGGGTCTCATTACTAAGCAGCAAATCTGATTATATTGGGAAACTCTAACTCCAAGCCATAATACACTGGATTCCCCTTAGAAAACCATTGTTCAAAACATAAACCACCTCAACCACATCTTCAATGGTGTTCTTGATATGGTTCCCAACAAACATCATGCCTTTTTGTTCAATAGTACCAATTGGTCCTTCTCTAGGTGACATTTCTTTAAAACTCTCAATCTCAACCACTAAAAAACCACTACATCACCACCATGATGTCATTAAACCTAGAGGAATCATTGAACTACATTAATACCCATATTATATTCTAAACCCACACCTGATGTGACTCCACTATTTGACACAGAACTGGCCTATTCAACAATCATGCTCAACCCATGAGTGTTGATGATCCACCAAACAAAATCACTCTCGAATCACACTTCCATATCTTGACTGTTTTTCAAACAAATATATTCTATCTAGAATCAAACCAAAAATCCAAAACCATGTATATCCACTCAACAACGTCTAGTTGTAGTTTTAACTATTCACTAATCAGCTTCAAAACACCCATATCCCTTTTAACATGAGGGTCATACACCACAAAACCAATCTAATTATCTAAAAAATCGGAGTATTCTTATCATCACCTCACTAAACAAAACTATTCTTATATTTTAAATCCAATTATGAGCTTCTCATTCATCACCATTACTAAAAAAAATTATGATGGTTCTTAACCACACTCATTGATCTCAAACACCGAAGTTTAAATAATAAATTTATTTAAGGACTTATAGTACTCCTAGATATAAGAAATCAATACCAATAGACAGTGCCACAAAATGGTTCTCCCTATAAAAGGAATCTCTGGTAGAAAACAAGCACCAAGATTTCCACCTAGTGAAATCATAAAAATTCTCAATAAGTTATCCCTAAACCCACAAACCCACATCTAGCTACATGATCAAAAAAACACCATCTATCTCATGTGATCACCACAGATAACCCTATCAAACCACAAAAATATATATATCAAACACATAATTAAAAATCAATGGCATATTTGAATTAACCATTGAAATACGAAGAAATATAGCCTATATAGACACAAGTTGTTAATCCCTATCAAACAAACAAAAGAATATGCACCGATTTAAATCACATGGTGGTTCTAAAAAAACATATATCCATTAGGTACACAATTTGATAACCCAAGTCATTATGAGTGAAAAAAAGTAACAAAACTAATTTTCATTGTACCAGTTTATTATTTCAAAAACATTTTCAAAAAATTTCAAACTTTCCAAAACTACCATGAGTTTCAAAAACACCCCTTGGAATCCATGTGGTTCCTCCAAAAATCAACCTCCAAGAATACTAATAAAAGCTGGTCCATTTTCCAAAAACTAAACCCCATTTTCCAAAAAAAAATTTAAATCCAATTTCAAAAATAATCTTACATATATTTTCCCTAAACCCAAAAATCATACAACCATTTAAGAAACATCAAATCCATTATAAATTTCAATAAAACCAACTTTCGAAACATTTTTTGAACAAAAATCATTCCACTACAAGAGTTTCATTTTTAAACTGGGTTTTATTAAAAATTTCAAATATCCTGAACACTATTTCCCTATAGTAGTGAAACAAATACATCCCAAATAAAAAAAATCAAAAAACATCCCCCTATGCCCTTTTTGATATATTAACCCATTATAATATATGAAATAAAACTTTATTTTTATTATAAGTTTCTATAATTAATTTTGGATTCTAATAAGGTCATGTCAAACAACATCACCCATAAGAACTTTTATTATGCCCAAAGAATGGAACTATTAGGTTTCATGAATAACTCATTGTCTCTATGAACATCCATATGACTTATCCCAAGTCACATACATCCCATATTAAGATTCTCAATCCAATCCTAAACATTAATAATATTATAGTTCATAGTCCCAATACTAGAAATTTCCATGATACTTGAGTTGTAATTGATGTCATGTTAACCAAAAATGTGATTGAACTACCTCCTAATATTTGACAGCCAATCATCACCTATTACTACACTATCTCATCACAATAAATAATTTAAATCTACTTTTTAACCCCATAGATCCAAAAACCTGAACAAAACCAGACTGAGGTCGCCACATGTTATCAAGAACACCACCCCATATACTAGTGTATGCTAACTAGCACATAGGTACTAACATAGGTCTTGGGAGATTATTTCCTCCAAATAATATGTAAGATCAATCCCACATTGTTTCAAAAATGTGGTATAGCCCATATGCATATAAAAAATCTCATAATACATATAGACATAAAACAGTAATCCTCATGGGCCTCTACAGTGAAAAATAGAATGCAGTAAATACTCTACATGATGAGGAAATAAAAAAATATAGCATCAGTAGATAAACAAATAAAACATTTAGCTTATAAGTAAACAACTTAATAGAAAATGCATGTTGAATAATAAATAAAAATAAATAACAGTCTATTGTATTAACTTGCATAATATTTTTATTGAATTATAAACCTCTAAGTCCAATTGACTAAACCATGTGTCCAAATCTATGCAGTACCTTTTTTCCTAAGAGAAAATTGTAATTTCTACCTGTATATATCAAAACCCATTCAGTGTATGTGGGTAGGGGTGAGTTTAATAACCTATTATGAATCTCTAATTCCACAATAACATTGACCGATTTTTTGATCAATTGGATTTTAATGAAATACATATATAAATAGTAAATTAAATTCTTTGAAATGTGAATAATTTAACATAAAACACAAAATAAAAATACACGAATAAAAAACCAATCTTTGTATGTTAACAAAGCCACTAAGACACTAGAATCGACCTTCATAAGATCTATACTATAAAGAAGAAGTTCACCTAAAATTATAACTTGAACCATTCCAAAAAAATGTATGTTATGGTTTCTAACTACATCCTCTACCCTTATCCAAATACATAGGGTATTATGTCATTTCAAAACCTAGACCCATTGCCCTATGGAACAGAGTGTGGTCATACATCCCAAATACTTTACCATTCTTGTCCCTCCCAAGGGAGGACTATTTCCTACACCTCACATCATACCATGATATATCCCTCTCATTCTGGGTGGTTAACTATCATTACTCAATCCTTCTCACTCAAGGAATGGTCTTCAACCATCCAATCACCCACACCTTCTCACTCAATAAATAGTGGCTCGAGCCTTCTCACTTATGGTAAGTAATCTTCCACATCCACTACCTTATCACTCAATGAATAGGATGAATTTCATGTACTTTAAGATCTTACCCATAGAGATTCAAGGCCTCACGATCCACTATCAACACCAAAATCCATCGCATAAAAAAAGGATACAATCATCACACTCAAGAAACAACAAATAGGGCATATATCCCATCTCACTACACATTATATCAATTCTAGGGAAACTATAACTCTATAAATATTACCAGACACAATGTATTGTTTAGGGTCCTTCTAATCCATCTCCACCCTCTGAGAGGTCAAATATATAACTCTAAACTAAACTATACCTTTGATTCCATAAGTACAATTACAATATGTATAAAAAACAACACACATCACCATGCACCAAAAAACAAATAAAGTATCCATAATTATGAGCCGTGAATGAATTGGAAAATTTTGGAGGAATTACACAAGTTCAAATGGTGACAAAAAAATTCTATAAAATGCCTCTTGAATTCCATTAATAATATAATTCAAATCCTATGTTTCCAAACATGTAACATCCTGACCCCTGAAACACTAAACAAGTGCCCCGATAAGGGCATTCTCAATGCCTCAAGCATGCCTCCACTTATGTTAGAGGCCACCTATTATAATAAAGGGTACAATAATGGTATGGTGGGGAGACTATACCCTCATGTTCAATGTTTGACAATTTTAGATAATGAATAAACCAATTGAGGAAGTAGTATAAATAAACAATTGGAATGAAATAATAACTGATAAAATTGTCCAGTAACAAATTCTATAACCATTCTAGTAAATGTGATGCTTCCAAATACAAATAAAGCGACATGTAATAAGCATTTCATAAACTGAACATGCCAAGATGAAAGAAAATTTCTCTAAGGGATATCTCTATGATAATCCAGATCATTGGCTTGGTCGTATTCTCCTATGCTCCCATATCTAAGGGTACAACACATAGCACAATCTAGAATCCTGATCTTGTAATCATTAGGATATTATAGGTACCAAATGGTATACTAGACATGGTTTGAGATAAACTAAATAGTCTACCACCAGTTGTGTCTAATGTAATACATTATGTGACTATAAAATACAATAGTGTTCACGTTTAATAACTAAGGAAGAAATTAAATAAATGTAAATAATTTAGTCTTGGGTTCCTCAAAGAACACCTTCTCGACCATACCTTCTTCATCCTATGCCCTAATATCACGATGTTGAGTCACCTTATATATGGGTATAAAAAAATATATAAAAAATATGTGTTCATAATATTTTATATGTATGTAATAACATATACTGATATATATATATATATATATATATATCTGTGTGTATACATAGTACTAGCTGAGATATGTGGTGTAACTCAAGAAACCCTATATAATCATATAAGTATCATATATTAAATAATGGTCTCCATTCCAAAGTATCACAATTTAGGTGGGATTCCATGAATTAGTATCATGATGTATAAGTTATTCCATTCTCTAGTATCACAATTTAAAAGGGATTCCAAGCTTTAGTATCATAATATATAAGGAATTACATTCATGTGTATCATAGTTTATTATTTACATGAAGCCCAACTATCATAATATACAAGGGACACTGTACTCGAGAATCAAAATAAGGGATGTTATGTCAGAGTATAAAAATAAGATATTCCATGCCTAAGATTCTTGACAATGGATTCTATGTCCATGTTTCACAATAGTAATAATATAAATGGTCATGTGCATTAAATGATTGATAATTGGACCTAAGATATAAACATGAAAAATATATTACTCAAATTTAATTTTCAAATAAATTCAAGAACATATATAAATAAGGACATGTATATAAACATTTCGTATTATAGTTTAATCATTAATAACTAAAGAGACCATTCCTAGGAGCATTCTATAATAAAAATCAAGTAATCAATTTGGGTCATTGCATTTATATGTAATTATGAACACCATGAAAAGTTCCAAATCATTTATAATTTCAAAATTTACCATTATATTGCCCCTTTTGAAAAAGACATACTTCCTATATTATCATGGATCAAGCACAAATTTGCTTGTAATTTAACAAAAACATTTATAATTGACTATTCAAAATTAAATATATGGAAAATTAATACAATGGAAAATAAGATAAATTAATATGAAACAACTAAAGAGTGGACCAAATTTAGGTTAGTGATATTCAACTTGGTCAATGGGTCTATCAAAGGATCAATGTTAGGGATTAAACAATTTATTTGGTTATTTAACAATTTAGGAGAAATACATGGATAATATGTGTGTATAAAAATAGTGTATTTAATAAAACAATGAGACTTTAAAAAAAATCCATAAACAGGCTACCTTTAAGCAAGGATTATTTACTCACCCATTATCAAGCTTTGATTTGAGACAGGATCAGAGAAATTAAAAAAATGGAAAAATATAAAGAAAATGGGGCATGTAAACTCTCAAAAATATATAATCTTAGATGAAAGGATTACTAGACAAAAACGTTAGGGTATAGAAAGAATATCCTAAGAAAGTCTATTGAAAAATATTGCATCTTTTTCCCACACTAGACTAAGAAGATCTCATCTGACATAAGGGGTGGAGGAGGATACTGTGTGGGGAACCTCCTATCTAAATTCCCTAACCATATCTATATTTATCCTCTTTTTATCTACTTATAAATAGATTTATGGAGTAAACCTATGGTTTTGGCCATTAAAACCTCGGGTAGGTGGATTTTTCTTACCAAGCCAATTTACACTATAAAAACTCTAACCACCCCAGAAACCCCTTTTATGATAAGAATAACACATTTAGAGTGTGAATTACTTTTATATCCAATTTTATTAATATAAAATCTTACTTATTCTTCATTGGCGACATCTAGAACCTTCAGTACTTCCACCGATATTCAAAACATATTTGAAAGCACCTTATTTGGATGTTCAAACTCCCAAACCCCCGTTCTAATTTTCATTTCTCAAAATGATATATCCATCATTGGGGAATATTTTAAAAAAACCCCTATACATTTAAATGGGTTAAAAACACTAGATGTTATATTTTTACCACCATGTATCTTCTCATCCCCAAAGAACACATGTAGAATTACAAATAAAAATTACCCAACCTACCCGAGTTAAGAAGATATATTAAATGGCCATGTTTCATTTCTAGACACCCAAAACACCTCTATGAATAATTTTGATAATACACCACTTAAACCATTAAAACATAATCCAAATTATTATAACCAATTCTCAAACATCAAGAATATGATTACATTATCCATTCTAACACAAGACATGATCTTTTTACTATCCTACTCAATAACCTTTGTATGGTGATTCCCACCATAAGTACTGAATTGAAAAACCAAATATAAGTCATGGAACTTACACCATTGGAATTTCCTCTAAGAAAATTCCAATAACATTTTTATGACACTTTTGGAAAATTTGATAAATTAAAATTAAGGAAATTACCCTTGGTTCTTATTTTTCAACAAAACAATCGGTCTCCCTTCAAACTATCTGATACCAGTCATGACATACATTCCACGAAAATTAATGGATAAATATTTAGACTAATTTTGTTTCATTAAAAGGATGTGCTTAATGTGGTTCATTAATAACTGCATTTATTCAACCAAAATAAAGAACAATAATACACTTCCTCCAGTATATTTCTGAAAATGATTAACTCTAACAGTTAATGCATCTAAAACCCAATCCTAACTCCTTTAATCAATGGAATCTTGAGACTAGATAGAAAAATCCCTTGAATCCCCACATAGTAAAATCCCAACCCAAGAGCTACTAGACCTATTCCCTGAGATGTTCGGTAACATAGCCCCAAGCATGCCTCTCTGTACACCAAATGAAACCAACTAGAAGTGTGGTTCCAATGATGGTACGGTGGGGATACTATACCCTCGATATAAGAGTAAAATAGTGGTAAATAATAAATAAAGAAATAGTATAAGTATTATAAATGAAGAAGTTTTATAAATTAATAATAATGGGTAAAATTGGCCAGTACTAAATAGTAGAACAATGCATGTCCATGGGAAGCTACAAAATACAGTGAAAAATATATAAGAAAGTTAATACATAAACTGATCATGCATAACATTAATAAAAATTCTCTAGGGAATATCTACATGATAATATTGATTTCCCACTTATTCTTGTTCTTTAAATCTCCCATATCCAAGGGTGTAGTACATATAACAATAAACAATCTTGATCCTACAACCACGAGATCTTCTTGGGTACCAAATGGCTACCCAAACATGTTGTGAGAAAAAAATAATTATTCCAACACCAATGTTATCTAATTCATTATAGTATATGATTACAAAATATAGTAGTGTGTATTAAAAAAATAGTGTAGAAAATAAATAAATGTAAATATGTCAGGTCCCCACGGGGTCATGGTTGAGTTGGTTGCGACTGTGGAGTTTGACATCAAGAATCCAAGTTTGAGTCCTTTATGTTGAAACACATGAGATTCTAGAATAAATCACTCATGGGACCTCTACCCCTAGTGGAACTAGCCCGAAATCCAATGTTTCATTTCACTTAGGATTATGGATGGGGAATTACATAAAGATGCTTCATGTTGGGTGATGGATAACCAATAATTTGTAACCCCCTGGCCCTAAAAACTCAGAGTTCTTTTTCCCATGGGCTAATGGTTGAGTAGGTTGCAGTTTTGGAGTCTAACACCAAAGTTCCAGGTTTGGGTACATGCTGTGGAAATGCATGACATGCCTGAAGAAATCACTTGTGAAACCTCTACCCATGTGTTGAACTGGATCGAAGCCCAAGTTTTTTTAAACATTGTTCTATGGAAGGGGATGTACCTAAAGTCCCTTGGTGGTGGGTGTTGTGTCACTAATACCTTGATTTCCCCGAAGCATAAAAACCCAGCGTATGTTATACCCCATGGGAATAACCTTGTAGTTTCACCCTATGGTGGTGTTTTAGGATGTCTTAATTTTAAGCCTCCCCACATAAAATTTCTTTCAATTTTCCTTTGTTTCCCCCTCCCCTGGCTGAAGTAAAAAATGCAAAATAAGTTTGTATCAGGTTCCTCAAAGAACACCTAGCTGACCACACTTGCTTCATCCTAAACTGAATGATCTCTAATGTTTTGTCTCTATATATATGGGTATACACAAACATATAAATAGAAATTTATGTATATATTTGTACTATACATGTAATGATATATATATATATATGTAATTATATGGATACATAGTACTATCCATGACTTGATTTGTAACACATGCAACCATGTATATTAATAAGATTCTCATATTTTAAATGAGGGACATCATGCATGGGCCTCAACATTTATAATGGATTTCATGCCCAAGTATCAAAATGTATAAGGTACATCATTCCCAAGTATCAAAACATATAAGGGACTTTATTATTGAGTATCTACATGTATAATGGACTCTCTGATCATGTGGAACAATTTATAAGGGACACAATTCTAATGTATCACAATTTATAAGGGGATTCATTGTCAAGTATCATGATAAGGGAAACCATGCTCATGTATCAAAATAAGGGACACAAAAACCAGGTATCCCAATTAGGTATTCCAACCTGAGAACTACAACAGTAATAATATAAAATGGACCAAGTATTTTATGGTTATGAATATGCCCTAGGACATGTCCATCCCAAACATATGACTCAACATGATTTTTAAAATCAATTCAAGAACAAATAATAAATAATTCCATATTTATAATCATTTTGTATTAATCATTAATAATGAATATATAATGAGTCCATGCCCATGATAATTCCATAATACAACTCAAGTAATCAATTGTATGTATTAAATTTATAATAAATTTAGAATACTATAGAAATTTCAATGATATTTATCATTTCAAGAATAAAAATTGTATTTTCCCTTTTTAACCAAATGTATACATCCTATATTTTCACGGGCCTGGCACATGCCCACAAGTAATATAACAATGAAATTATTGTTAATTATTTAAATACTGATCTAATGAAAATCAAAAAAATGGATAACAAGTAAAATTAATAGGACACACCCAAAGGGTGGACCATGTTGAGTTCACAATACTGTAATCATGTCAATGTGTCTACTAATGTGTCAATGACATTGTTTGGACATTTAAATTAGGTTATTTAATATTTTAGGAGGTACATATAGAGATTCCAACATGTATCACAATTATATATTTTAAAGAACATTATCTATTTATGGGAAAATACATAATCTGCATACCTTATATCAAGGATCCTTCACTCTATATTATCAAGATTCAATTCAAGCCGAAATGATAAAAAACAAAGAAATGCACAAATTCCCTGAAAATTTGTCATATAAACACATATAGTGAAAATTTTTGACCTAGAATGATCAATGGTGAAAAAATAATGAAGACTGAGAGACTAACTCATGGTGATCCAATGAAACTAATGGTGTTAGACTCTGATGTCGGATGAAGAAGAACTCACCAGACCCAAGGGAGGAGGATGAGGACAATACACTGGGGTGTTCCTTTCTAAATACACTAACCCTATTTCCATTTATCCACTCTTAATTTTAATATTAATAGATTTACAGTGTTAATGTGTGGTTTACACCATAAAATCCTCAATCAATGGAGTATATTCGGCCAACCAATTTAGACCACAAAATCCTCAGGCACACCCCAAAATCCCATTTTAAAACTGTAAAAACATATTTATGGGGTGAATGGATTATGCAGCATGGTTCAGTAGTATAAGATCTTCTATATTTTCCTTTAGTTACTTCCTGAACCCTTATGAGTTCACTGGTATTTGGAAAAAAACTAAAATAACCATATTTGATGAGAAAACCTAATAACTATGATCTAATTTTTAGTCTTAAAATGACACTTCTATCAATAACGAAAAATTCAAAACCCCTTAGAAGTTTCAACTAGTTAAAAACATATGATTTAAAAAAAAACATTTCAAAATTGTTTCATAAACCACTTTACTCACATTGATCCCTTGGCCCAAATCTCATCAAAACATTATTTTAATACACCATTTATATTTTATATAACATTTGAAATCCCATTCTCAAAATCACCTATTCACCTATAAACACTATTTTCCTAAAATGCTTTCTTTAAAATTACATTTTAAAAAGAAACCATTTTCCTCTGAAATATGAAACAATCACCCAAGAAAACTATAAATTAGACCCTTGGTACTCATCTTACTAGGTAACAACTATCCGATCATTTAGGAATCTATACAGTCCATGTTGATTATTAGGACAATACGAGTCCATTCCAACCCTATTAAAACTCACAAAAATCATGAATAATATACGATGATACAAAAATGAGAGAACACAAACATAAAACTAAAAAATTTTCTAGATAATTTGATAAATTCAAGTCCCCCACTTCTATCGATTGTCAATAATTCCATTTCATGCTTGTACCAACCTATTATATGTCCAAAAGTAATTATATCATCAATAAAAATAAAAATAATTAATTAATTATAATATCTAATCTAAATTAACAAAAATTTTATATTTAGATTTAAACTCACTATGAAACCCTATAATGATGAATCCACAAGTAAAATGGTGAATTATTCTCCTAAAGCACCCCGAAACCAAAGCTAAATTAATCCCTAAAATTAAGACCAAGTCAATGGCTAATTTTAACTAGATTTTTTTGAAGACCTAAATAAACCAATTTTTCAACATACCACATTCCAAATGATGAATTATTTCTTGTTTATATCCTCTTGGGCTATCCCTTAAGTGAAACCTTTGAATGTCTCATTAGGAACAACAATTTCACTATTCTATACTAAAATTTTTCATCAACCCCTAGCCAATAAAAATCAAAATAAATGATGAATGTAGTGATGAATCAAGTATGGAATATAAATATTATTTCAAAGAATAAGTATAATGAGTCATCCCATATTAATTTGGATCAAAGGCACCAAATGGAGGGTGATAAGAGATCCAAAGATAGTTTCTTTCTCTATCAGATGACCAAATATGAAAGAAACTTTAGGGTTTTCCAAATTAAAACCCAAGAATAATTTACAAAAATACTGTAAAAATATCCTTCATAGAAAGATATATAGTGTGGATGTAGGGGTCACACCGTGGAGGCCACCAAGAATAGATCCCCATCCCCATCCTTGATAATTTCATGTCATTAATCATTTTTTCATAGCATAAATTCTACCAAGGGGTCCCTTATCACAAATGGGAGGATATCATTAATGATGGGAATCCATACTTTAGGATATGAATGTCCATGTAAGGGTTGTTTTTCCCACATAATGGTCATTCATGGGGTGATTTCCACCCATTATGTTGTGAATGTTCTTCTTTAAATATTTTATGTAGCCCAATTACTCTAAACCAACCTCAGTATTCTCCATATTGCTTGAGTGCCTTACCAGTACTCAAAGTGTATCTAAAAATGGATTTTAAATGTTTTCAGACTCTTGTAATCTCATTTTATGTATTGGTTATAAAAAACCCCCAGTTCAATATTTTTATTTCCTCAAAAAAATTCAACCTGTAAAGATGTTTATTACTACAATTTAGTTCCCATTATGATCCTTTGATGTCTTGTTCCCCAGTTAACATAAAATATTTTGAAGGGATTTCATCATTCATTTGTAACCCAATTTTACCATAGAAAAATATTTCACATGAAAACTAATTTTAATACAAATAGAACAATCATGTTTAAATAATTCATTCTAAATTTAAAGGATTCTCGGTTGAGTATTAATAACTATATAAGAATTATAGTTCCAATTTTTATCACTCATATATTAGTATACTATAATAATTAGTATTTTCAAGATGGTTGTGTTCATCTCTCATAAGTTATGTTGATATTAGTTAGTTATACTTTAATTTAATATATTATATGTGGGATATTAAGGGAGTCCAATCATCTAAGATAAGATAAAGATAATGTGGAGGTTAAAAAATAATATCTAATAAAAAGGAAGAGATTGTTGGAGTTTGATATCCATGATCTCTTATTTCTTATTTTTTGTCTCCCCATCTTATACTACACTTGTTTTTCCATGGTAGAAAGAATTATTTGAGTAACATTATTCCTTATAAGTGTAGGTTCATATTTTTAATGTTTTGAATTTTTTAACAATTCTACTCTAATTTGAGTAATTTAAAAATATTAACCATGTTTCCTCACTTTCTAATCACTTAAATGATGATAGTAATATTATTTAAAAGGGGAATATTGATATTTAAGAGTATGTGATGTTCATAAAATACCTCAATGGAGAACTATTATTGATAAGATAATGGGTTGTATAGATAGATCATACTATTTTTATAGATTTTATATAAACATTGTGGTTTAGAGGATATAACCTCATAGTGGGAGACATATATTGGTGGATGTTGGATAAGTCTCTATATTCATTTAGAGAGACCAATGCATCTTATTGTTCCTACGAAAGTTTTTGTTGTTTTTTTCATCAAAAATGATTCTACATTCTTAAATGGGAATTGATTTATCTTCCTTTTCTAATTTTATACTTCCCCTTAGGGACTGGTGTTGTTTTTTGGTGAGGGTATTGTACTCCTCTCACAACCCCTCTTTTTTCCTTCTCAAGTGAATTGAACCTTTATTTTGAGAATTTATTCTGGTTTTTTAGGATGTTTTAGTTAGTATTAGTTGATGCGTCTAGTGTTCTTATCCACTTCCCTTTATAACCAATACAGAATACTCGACCACATTTTGGTTGGGTTTAATGAGGGTCTTGGGGAAATATGGGAAAATGTTAGGGGGTTTATAGGTTTCCTCAATTATTATTCTTAAATGTTGTTTTCTTATTCATCTCTTTTACTTGATTATTTATTTCTTCCTCTACTATTTCTAGGGAATCAGTTCTTCATAGGTTTCTTTATCCTTTGATAGGGATGGATTTATATTCTATAATAACTTCATTTGTTCTTCATGTGGAATTTCTACATAGATATGTGGTACATATTTTATTTAATTTATTTGATTGAATTCAATATAAATTAGATTGGAAGATTCGGTAGAATGATATTTGGAGTTGGTCGATGTGCCCTTAGGATCGTCATTATTTTAAGAGGCATTTTTTTCTAAAGTTGGTGAATCATTTTCTTTATAGTTGGTTTGTAGTTATTATAAAAGAGAGATTCTCTCTGGTATTATTCTATCTTGGATAGAATATTTATTGTTCTCTTCCTAAAACATGATGTTGTAGTTTCAAGTGAAGTTTTCATTGAAATTTTTATATATAGTATACAAGTAAAATGCATTATCAAAGGAATAGATGAAGTTCATTTAATGGTGTGACCTCTATTTGGCCTTTGTCTACTCAAAGATGCTCTGAAATCCTATTCCAATTATCTCTTCTGAATTAGTCTAGTTATGTGTCTTACATAAGGGTTTTGCAAAATTTTATTTAAGTGGACAATGGTTTCTAAGTTGTGTGACAAGTATAAGATTCTCCCCATTTGGGTCCCCATTTATTATCATTCATGAATTTTAATCGATGAGGATTTTATATTCAACACTATATTGTAGTGGATTGATCTAATTATCATTTTACTAGTGAAGGTGTTTCTATTTTTAAATTTCATTTATTTTCAGGAATAAATTTTTTGTTTATCTAGAGTATTTGGTTATCTCTCTGGTGATGGTAATATGTCGATGTGGTGATCGAACTCTGGGGGAGTATTTCAAGGTGGATAGATCATATCTCATAGTCTAAGGAAGCTGGCAGTAGGATCAAGGCACATTTTAGTTTCATTTTCAAATTATTAATTTCTATCATATTTATGTCTTGGTTCTGGTTGTGAAATGGTTAGTTTGTTATACTATTGTAGAAAAAATGGCAGGTATGGATGGAATTATTTTAGATCCTTTTCATTATATTTTATATTTTTAGTTTGAATTTTGGATAGTTTATTTTACAATGGGTTTAATTAGATCTATTTTATTTTTTGAGGGTTCACAATAAACCTAATAAATAATTTTTTCCAAAATACAAAAAATATGATATGGATGATTCATATATGAAAGTTCAATATCTATAGTTATTTTAATCAATATTGTTCATTTATTTGTTCTAAATCCCCAGTAATAAAAATTAAATTTTCTAATGTCTTTGGATTATAATTCAAATTAATTAATATACAAATAGCATTCAGGTTTAAATTTTTAGAAATTCAGTTCATTACTCTTACATAACAAACCCATATAATACAAATTGTACACTTTTCTCCATTATCCAATTTTATCACAAATTAAAACTTTTAAAATAAAACATGTTTTGTTTTCAAAAAAAATATTCATGAATTTCAACTTGACTTCTTATTTTTCCTTACCCATACTTCAACCTTGTGAAACATTTAAAAAAAATTAAATGATAAAATAAAACACATATAGGATCTATTGAAATAATGAAAAACCCACAATAAATTTTTCACAAAGTTATATTTTTCACCTATATAAAGTATCATATGCTTTCCTTTAAAAATAAGATCATTATCTTACCTTTTTAAATCATAATATTCCCATAAACCCCCGTAGAAGAATAGATAAAACATGTAGTTTACCTAGGATATAAATTCCCTATTATCCTTAAAATCACTCTTATAAATTGAATAATCATATGTCCTACTTTAATACCATGTGAAGTGGAGGGATATCATTAACCCACTCATCCTTGGACTATCATAGAATTACCCATAGTTGATTAATAGCTTTACAACTCATCCTTTTTTTATAATGTAACGAACTATTATCATAAACAACTCCCACAAACCAAAACATAAATAAAGTACATATAGCTTTCATGCCACCATAAAACGCATAGAAACATCCATTAGTTATTTTATAACATGAATAACTTCTGGAAAAGGAACTATTTACATGAAAATCTTTTTGAAATATTTATAATCCATCCAGATAAATAATTATGATGGTATAAATAAAAAATATCCCATGTAGAGCATATGTATCATCAAGGGTAGATAACATTTATTAATAGAAATACATTTAAAATATCATTATAATCAATTTTGAAGAATGTTTCCTTTTCACTTTCATAATTACATTTTAAAACTAAAAATTTATAATATATCGTAAAAAGCCTTTTATTTGAAAATAAACATGAAAGCATATAATGGAGTCCTTATAGAAAACAATGTTTGTGGTGGTGTAAAATTTAATTCTGTTTAAGCATTAAAAATGAAAATTATCTTCAAATATTTTTTAAAAGGATTCAATAGTGACCATTTTTGAAAAAAGGTAAGAAACTAACTTTTTAAAACATTTTTAATGAAGTACTCAGATCAGATAAAATACATTTTGGTAATAATTTGTTGATATGAAAGAAAATTTTTAAAACACTTTACAATACACGGATATGGAAGGCAAATATTCCCAATCTAAAAGAAGTTACAATATTACCTTTAATGATAAATAAATTTCTATAGGTTATTTTAATACATAATAAATAAAATTGAAATTAATCATTTAAAACACAATAATAACAAGATTGTAATATAGATGATGTGGTTTAATAAAATAAGATCATTTAATTTTTCATGGAATTTTAAACATACACAATCCTGAATGGAGATGATATTATAACATAAATATATTGACACTTTGGTAATATTTCAATCATAATCCTTATGAAATAATAAATTATAATTAAAAAATAAATGTCATTTATATAAGATTATTCATTTAATAAAATTTCAAAGGGGGAATTATACACATCCTAAAATAAGAAATATGTATATCATAAACCTATGTCACAAAGAAAGTAAATTTGATAAAAATTACCCCAAAAAAGAATATATAATTATATTTATAATTATTAAATGGACATATTTTTTTAAAGGGTAAAGGTGGAAGGCCCCCATTTATTGAAAGAAAGAAACTCCTTTTTAAGGGTAGGAGAAACCCCTTACAGAGACAGATTTAAAAAATTAAAAAAAAATAGGGAACACGGCCATATAGAAATCCAAAAGTAAAAAAGAAACAATTATGACCCATTGAAAGGAAATTGAGTTAAGAATCCCTTTACAATTTAGTACCATTAAAGTTATATACCATAAGATAAAATAATTAAAATTAAATCATAAAAAAAATTAATTATGAATTATTCTTGATATAAACTGTAATAGGGAATTATATATACCTATCAAATAAATTAGCTACGTAACAATACAAAGTTGGCAATAAAAAAAATGAGATGAAATATAAATATTTATTCCTTTAAAAACATTATAATAAATTCAAATATGGTAAAAATTAAATATTATAAACCAATTATGTAAAATTCATAATTTTCTTAAAACATTTATATGTACATTTATATGGAAGAAAAATATCTTGAAAATAAATATTCAAAACTCATAAAATGATATTTTTAAAGTAAAGTTCAATTACCTTGAGTCAAACTCATCACGCATGTTATTTATGTTCCTAAATATTAAATTTAAGTTAATTATTTAAATTAATGATAACACATTTCAGGTTTATTATTCATTTAATCTCACTTATTACCATTGTATAACAATTATATACTCATTTATGTTCTTGTCATTTTTTATGATATTTTGTAATAAGTCCAAAATGGCTTTAGTTAGTTGAATATGGTCAAAGTGGTCATTATTAATTAATATCGATAATAATAATCCTGTTATAATTGTCATTTTCATACTTAAATTTTATATTCGAACCCAATCATGAATGATAGTTATGTAAAATTAATTTCATTAAAATTGTAGAGATGAAAGGCCATATATAGGCATGAGTAACACTTCCATTTTCACCGATCATTATGGAAATAAGGTAAGTATAAATTAATCTTTAAAAATGATAATAACATCATAAATATTATATTATTTATTTAAATACTATCATATATATCAACAAAAATTATGTGGTGATGAAAAAATATTCACATCGATTTGTGGAGGTGGTAGTCTACACGTATGCACGAATGATGTTATCATTTTTTTCATTGAAAGGAAATTTAAGAATGTAGATGATATAATATATTTTTATAATCATAAAAATTTCTTGGTTATCATTTAGAAACATAAATTCCACCATAATAATAAATCAATGAGTGATAGTAATTAAAAATGAATTACCTCTGTCTGTGAGGCTGTAGTCTGTCGTACACACGAAAAATGGTTTTGTTTCCTATTTGAGTGAAGATGATATAGATATAGGTTATAAAATTAAAATCAAAAAATCTTATTATATTTATGAATCTTATTTTTTATTTTATCATTTTTCAGAAATATTTAGAGAGGTGGAAGTTGAAATAAAACTAAATCTTGTGGTTAACAAATATACATATTCCTTGTAACACATCCATTTTTTACACCTTTATCTCTATAAGGATGGTATTATGAACAAAATAAAACAACTATAATATAGGTAGAGATTATTTTAAGGAATTTTTTCGGTATTGGTCATGAAATATTGGTTTTTAAGTGGATTTAAAAGAGATGAATATGTTCCCTCTTATAAGAGAGGTAGAGGTACTCTTGAAATTTCTTATAAAAATTATGTTGATATAAATTAATTTTGATGTAAAATGGGTCCAAATTAAAAAAAATCCAATTAATATGAGTAATATTTAATATAAAAATATCCACTAAAATTTTGTACATGTTTGTATCACATTTTTACTCTAATATGTTTCATTTAACCTTTGTCACCCCTTTGGAAATTACCATAATATTAAAGGTTTCTGCCATATAAGGGTTAATAATGTTACTATAAAAATAAAAAAACAAATAAAATGACTACGGTTGGCATAAATGACCATATCCCATTCATTTCGTTGAATATATTATTTATATGAATTTTAATTCATTTAATAAATTATTATTTACTAAAAAATATCATTAATGTCAATTATAATACTATTCAATTACATTCACTTTAATAACATAAATAAAACCAATGAATTTGAATATAATAAATACATATATCCTTACTATTTTATAGTTATATAAAAAACTATTGTATCACATTAATTAATTCAAATTATAATATTGTATATATTTTTAAAATCATTTATTTTTGTTCTCATTAATTGAGTAATTATTGTGTCAATATGGCGTAAGCATTTTATATAATGATTTCTTCACAAAAATAAAAAAATCTTAATGATTAAAAATAAATTTTATTTAAAAATAATATTTATAATTGATGATATCTTCTGATTATCCCCATTTTAAAAAAAAATAGGAGTTGGAATTTTTTACATTTCTCTACAAAAACATTATAAAGGTTATAATCACATCCAAATAGGAAAAGGGATATATAATAGAATATTATAAGATTTATGAATAAAATTAATGATAAAATAAAATTAATGAATGTGTTAGGATCATTTTCTATTCATTAACATTTTATTTTTAACCCTTAATTACCAAATTTACCATTTTCTTTGGTAAAAAAATATATTATAAAAGATATTAAAATTGACAAAAAATAATAAGGACATATGTACCAAATTTGAATGACCATATGAAAAAAAATACAATCAAATATTCAAGATTCAAAACATTGATTAAGAATAATTTAATTTAGAATTAAACTATAAAAATGCGATGATAGACAAATTTTTGGTAAAATTTCCTTTTAATATTAAATTTCTGTCTACTCTTAATTCAAATATGAAAATCACTTAAAAACCCATAATTGGATTATTTATAATAAAAATAAAATATTTTCATTTTAATATAATAAAAAAAATATTTTCTTTTTAAAATAATAAAAATATAATATTACTTTGTATGTATTTTAAAATAAAATATAGATTTTAGAAGAAAAAACAATATTTTTCATAATTCATTGAAAAATAAAACTTTTCAAGAAAAATATAAAAAAAATCTTACAGGATAATTTTTTTTGTTTTAAAAAATTAAATTAATTTTATCAAATAAATTTCTAAAATTTGAAAAAAAAATTAATAATAATACTTTCTCAAAAAAATTAATAAAAATCATGTCTGGATAAAATTTATTTTTGAATAATTAATGAACATTTCAAAAATTTGATTTATTTTTCACTAAGAATCTACCAATAATTTTTTATTGATTAAAAATTTTAAATATATATTTAAAAATTCATTTAAACATATTCATACACTATAATTCAATATATAGGTCAAGGTGATCAAATAATAATATTTCACAATTTGTTTAATCTTAGTGTCATGTGTCCTACATGTTATAAAATATAATATCCTACTAAAAAATCATAAGATATGGAATTATCCCCCATTTATTAATTTTTTTCCTTAGAATTTGAACTCATGATCATTAAACAATGGCTTCACATTTCAAAGTGCCTTTATTGACATCCCGCATCGGAAATAGGGTTGATAAAATGTCTCCTTAAAATGGAATGTCTAAAGGTCATCTTGAATAACACATAACTAGTTTTCTACATCGAAAAAGTTTTGGTGGGAAGTGAAAACATTAACATGGAAGAAAAAACTAATACCCAATGAATGATATTTAGTAATAAAAAACATGGGAAATCAAATTTTAACCATCACATAACTAAAAGTCTATGAGGGTTTAAAAGAATAGTTATTTCTTTGTTAGAAAATTTAGAAAATAACATTTTTATTTCAAAAACCTTTTATTAGAGTATAAGAATTATTTTATCATCAATAATAATAAAATATGAAAATATACTTACTCGAAAATTATTATTTCATACTTTTATCTAATTCTATCATAATCTCATTTTTTCTCTGAATGATGAGCATTCAAAATGAATTTTTCAAACCTGAGTCACTAGAATAAAATTTCAATGGATCTCAAAATCCACAAAACAATAATAAAATATCATCCACAACCAAACATTATGGTCAATATAAGATAAAATAATTATATTAAAAAAATATTAAATGGAGAAATAATATATTAATCAACCAAATTCAATAGTAATACCCAAAGATAAAATTAGTGCATTTGATAAATATCTAACCTAAACATTCATCAAAAAAATTCAAAATAAAGTTTGAAACCCAAAAATCCGAATTATTGGATAATGTATTCTTCAAAAAAAATTTAAAAATTAAGGTAATTAAAATAATTTTTTATACCTAAAATTTTTATTCCTTGATTATCTATTATAAAAAAATATTCTAATAATTTATATAAATAACCTAAATAATCAAAAAGACACATTAAAATCAAATATTCTTCCAAAATATAATTTAATATTTAATCCTCAAATAAAATTCAATAATATTATATTTAAGTTAACAAAATAAGGTTCCCAAAATAGTGAAATTCTTCTAAAATAACATTAATCACCTAATTAATAATTTACTTTACAATTCAATTGGAATTTTAAGACATCACATTGTCCAATGGAATGCATTATGCTCTTATCCCCATTTGGTTGTGGGTTCAAGAACCATAGCCTTGTTGGACGTGACAGATTGTAACCTGGAATACATGTATTCCTTTCTCTAAAACTATATAATTCTTATAAAATTAGAAAAAACATAACAATAATCGTCAAATATCATATAAACCCTAAATATTATATTTACCTATGAACTAATTTCCTTAAAAATAAAATAGAATTTTTCCTCAAATAATTTTTTCACATGTTTACCATAAGGCTTACATATGCATCAAACATTTACCAAAACTCAATATTTTTCTCCCAAAATATTTCCATTGTATGGAACCCCAAAATTAGTTTCTAATTCCTTGAATATACAATCAACCCAAAAAATACCACTACATAATAAATCTGGAATCCATATTAGTTGAAACCCTAATCATTTAATGTTCTTCATAATCCTTAACACTATAATTTTAATTATTATTAATTAACACATATATCCCACGAAAAATAAAAATAATGTACTATGACTTAAAATTATCAAAATATAAGCCCATATATAATTCATACCATTCATATTCCATTTTCAGGTCCCTCACTGTAACATCCCAGGTAAATAAAGAATATGAAATTTTCATATTTATTAAAATTTTGTAATTAAATATTAATTTTAATTTAAATTGGATGCTATGTTTGTTATCATACTCAACACAAAACAACAAGCTTCTTTGAAATCTTATGTTACACAAAACATTGAGTTATACTGAAAAATAATATATTATTATTATTATTAATGGTAGTTTGCGGCTAGCCATTGTATTTGCGAAAATGAATTTATCTAACTAAAATATGATTAAACATGTTTTTTAAATGTTTCTACTTTTATCCAATAAATTTTAGAGTCTAAAATTAAGAATAAATCAGATTTTAAGCCTGAAATACTCAAATATTCTTTAAAAGGTCGATTTACCCCCTTTTGATGGTGAATCCATTTAAATATGGTTTTTGTCACATTTATATGTTACATTTAACAAAATAAATGTCTCATTTAGAATTGGGTCATCAAAATTTACTTTTTATAACAGATTTATATTTTTCTGATAAAGTTCATTTTATGATGAATAGTGGAAATATGCATTTTAATTCAAAACTGCCTATTAATATAATTTATTTATATGATTAGACTATACTTTTAATTTTTTTAAAGTATAATTAGATTATATTTTGTCATTTAATCCAAATTTGGTCATTGAAATTAATTTCACTTTGAAATTAGACATAGACACATGTCAATCTTTTGGTGCTTGTTACTTCTTAAAAACAGATTTTTTAGTTTTAACAATAGGAAATAATTTTAAATTAATAAATGCTACTTATTTGTTTTGAAATTTTAAAAATGGACTCCATTATTTGGAATCTGTAGGTCCATGTTGGTTAAATAGGTAAATGTCATTTTTAGACATTATGAATAGTAACTTCATAAAAATATTTTATTTACCATGGTTAAAGGGAAAATTTGGTAATATAGGGTAAAGAATAACATTATAATAATATTAAATTACCATAACACATTTTATAATCCTATTAGATAATACAATTCTAACCATTTTCATCAATTGGTTGATTTTAGGACCCCATGGATCTACTTGTATGAGAAAATTACATTTTTTAAAAAATAATTTAAAGATAAGGAAAATGTTACATAGACATATATCTTTTAGTATTAAAATTTTTATATAGAGTTATATATTTTATATTTTCTTCAATAAATATTAATTAAAAATAAAATGATATTTAATACATCATGTTATTTTATTTATAAATTTTATACATTAAATATATAAATTTACTTATGAGACAATGGAGAATGAGTGATTGCTTCATTAATAAAGGATTCAAATAAATAATATTATAAATGTTAACATAAATGTAATTTTTTATTATTATGTCATCTAATTATCTTTTGGATGTAGATACATGTTATATTTGTATTAATGATGTAATTTTTAATCAATCAGGTTGTTATAGATTTTTAAAATGCCATCATATGAATAGTGTAAAAATTGTCATAATTCATATTTAAAAATATAAAAAAAGTTATTAAATATTATAAAATTCAAAAAAAATAACATTTGGCCAAATTGTTATCATAATTATCAAATTTTATTAATCTATATTTATTTGGATATTTATCATTATGTTTTAACTACTTTGATTCTCAAAGTGTTAAATGTTTGATGAAATTGTAAGTGTAAAGAATGGTTAAATAATAATGATAAGGATTAAAAAAATTCCAAAACTATTCCAATTCTTATTTGATGATTTTATTTCGATTTAGTTCTTCTCATATTTGAAAATAATTTGTTTTGGACCTTTTGAACACATAAATGATTTTCTAATATAACAATAATTTCAAACTTTCCAAAAGAGCCCATCCTCTCTCTTATAAGAGGCCACCACCAATAACCCATTACACACACCTTTCAAACCCCTTGAATCATCCAAAATAAGCTGCAATAATCTACAAACATCACCCTCTTCCGTATAGTATCTTTCCATTTGGGAGAAGGATATTCAAAAAATCATTTTGGCTCAAATCAAAGAGAGTTACATGTTTTTTGAGTTAACGTCTTCTCAAAAATTCATTTCCATTATTCAAATTATTCACTACCTATTCTATCATTTTTTTATTGATTACATAACCACACCATTATCCTAAATAAACTATGTTAATTTCAGTATAATTATTCTAACTACAGTTACACACACCGCCGTCTACTAGATATAGAATCTACTGTTTCTGCGGACAGCGAAAAACTGTCTCATGAAACGATGATTGTTCAAGATTCTCTTACCACCTCTCATGGTGGCCATTATGATGTACCTATAAAAATATATGGTATTTATTATATTTATTATATCTCAATTATTCTTTAATTATCATTTATAACATACCTTAATGCTTTTCATCCATTATAAATATGATAATTTTATTTGAGGAAGTGCGGACTACCGCCCCCTCAAAGTGATATGACTCGTTCACACTATATATGGAATGTATAAATGATGGAATTAATGAAATTATGTAACATATATAACATATATATTATAAATGAATTATAATATATCAATTTATCATTTATTTTTCATTTCTTTAAACATGAAAAAAAAATTAATGTAGCGTTCATGCATATGTAAGGCTTATCGTCTCCATGAACAGTGCATTTCATTTTCATATATTCAAACTTTATAGACTATTATAAATACATATATACAGGATATATATGATATTTAAATAATTAATACAAATCGGGAGATAATTGGATTTTTACAACATGGAAAATTTGTATTTTTACAAGTTAATTTTGGACTCAAGTACCGAACATTGACAAAATGTCTGATATGAACTCAAATAATTAACTAATTGTTGTATCAAGGTAATAAGTGATATAAAAGGAATTATAAACTATAAAAATTTTATGAATAAAGTATAAATTAACTTATGTTTATTATTTATTGACTACAAGGAACATACAATACAATTCAAACTCGAGGTGAGAGAATCTTTCGCCCTCCTCTTTTTGTCAAATACATCTTTTATGTCATGTCTTTTCATTTCCATTTTCATATTTTGGGATATATTATACTATATTATAATTGCTTTAAATTTTATGTTCAAGTGATGAGAGGCCTTTTTTTCTCTCATCTACTCATTTTCTGAATTTTTAATTGAAACTATTAAGCTGCTGAATTTTCGTAAGGGACTTCGTCTCAATATCCATTCATTAAGACAAAATTTGATTTATAAATGTATTTCCTTCATATAGTGTACAAAACCATTGAATTTTAATTTCTTTTAATGGGAATAGTTTCTCTATGAAGTGTTTTACTAAATGAAAAAAAGTAATGTTTCTTTTAAATGTACGGGGTGACAACAACCTTTCTGCCGCCGTGAGCATTATTTGATATTAGGCCTCCTTAATAAGTCGTAATTTTTTTAAAAGGAAAATAAATACCATATAATGGTTTTTTATTTTTTTATTAAAAATGTTTTTGATAATAGATAGATTATATCAATATATTTGAATGATATATTGTGATTGTAATGTGGTAATGTTATCATTCCTTTAATTTGGTGTTTTGTGTTATGATTATGTTATGGTTTTTAGAAAATGTATTACATATATGGGTGGTTCTATGATAAAACTAGGGAGAGAGAACCCAATATAGCTCTCCAATTCATGGGGTAATGTGACAGAGGTGAACTTTAATGTTTATCCTAAGAGATTTAGTGAATATACTATGATGGGTATTAAAAATGTAACTCCCTATGTAGCTAGGAAAGATACAATGTAAGTATGTTATGGATTCCACAAGTTGCTTTTATGATTTATGATTTCTATGTATTATTCATAAATTGTATTATTTCATGAGTTATGTTAATGAGCTTATATTTTGTATGTATTGTTGAAATAATGTTTTCTTTCTTTATTTTTTAACCCTTACTGAGCATTTTATGCTCATCCCATGTTTTTGAAATGTTTTTCATAGGCTATAACGAAGGGTTAGAGAAAGGAATAATTCAAGAATATTTATATCATGAAAAGAATTATTTTTTTCTTTAAAGAGTTTTTATTTTATTAAAAAGGTATTCTGAGTAGAAGTGTCTACTTTTTAATATTTGAGATGTAATGTAATACTTATGGCCTAATTCTATAAAACACTAAAAGAGAAAATATCCTCAATGTTAATTCTTTATCTAACTCAATACTGATTAATGATTTAAGGATGGGTCCTTATAGTTGGTATCAGAGGTTGGTTTCGATAGCTTTATAGATTAGGGAGTTATTTAAGCATAAGTGACATAACCATAATGGGTAGAATATTAGAAATTGTTATAGTTATTTTAGATAAATTGAATAGGATTATGATGACATGAATAAGTATATATAAGTGTTTACCCTTCTCAGAAGATATTATATGATGATTTTACTGATATACTCACTTTGAATTTTTTGGTTTTAGAAAATGGATGGATCTAGCAGGAACTAATGTAAAAAATAGATGTGCAGAAAAATGTGAATGTTTTCAGAATAAGAAACCCAATGAAATGGGATATTCAATGAAAACCCTTGTGGTTATTCTCAACTAACTATTTGGAGTCATTATTGACCACCTAAACCTTGGTGATTTTTTATAGCATTGTATATACAGGAAGAAAATCCCTACGGATGTTCAGGTAATAATCATAAAGGTTTGTATATTCACAAACCTATGTGTCAAGGATAAGGAAATAAACACCATGAAAAATTATTCAAATGGATGAGAATATTTTATAGATGTGGTAATGAAGGTCGTAGAAAAATAACATTCCATGGAAAAATGAAGAATCCAGTTGACTCTAGGAAAGGGAACGAAGTTCTTTCCAAAGGATCAATTGAATGTTTTAAATGTGGAGTGCATAGTCATTATACACATATAATTACTACAAAGAAGGATCGTGAATGGGATCAGTAGGATCATACAAATATATGTTTACTAATTCCTAATTCCATTCCAATTGAAGATGATGAAATAGAAAATAACCTATGAAAGGTATGGATTATTTCTTATCTCATGTTTTGACATTACTGAAATTTTAAGACATTATGCATGATTTTGATTTTAAGATATAAGTATTAAATAATAAGATTAAAAACATGGATAAAGGATAAGGAATAATATTCAATGATTAATATGTCTACTTTTTGGAATTGAAGAGTTATGTTGGATCTATGGATGATGATATGTTTAAATGTATTAAAGATATGATTACTTTGAATGAATTTTTCTAGTATGTGTAAACTAGATTTTTGATCTGTGAAATTGTTATTCAAGGAAGAATTATCCTTTCCCATGTTGATACAGTTATAAAGAGACATTTGGGTTTATATGATCCTTGAATTTGAGGCAATTGCAGGTTATTAATTTTTTGAATGAAAATGTGAGGGATGAGATAAAAATTGTGGTTAAAATATGATCTGGTTATTTTTTAGGAATATATCTCATTTTTTGTAATGTTATATATTTATATAGTTGTTGGAAATGGATAACACATAGACCGTGTGACAACCCATCATGTCGGAAAAAGATACAGGAATTGAACCCACAACCAAAGTTCGATTTGGATTTATCACTTACCACTGGACTACGTGAAGTCCCCGGTTAGTTAGACTAATTATTTTTAGTTAAATGATTTTATGGATCAATAATAAGTTGATTTTTAAAACTTATGTTTTATCAAATGGATATTATAGTATAGGAAAATGATATGGTGATTAAGTGATAAAGGTTATTTTGGAAGATGTTCCCACTTTTTGGGAAACACTATATGCCAAATGAAAATAGAATACATTGGGATTTCAATTGAGGAGTGATGGTGTAATTTTATTTTGGAAGAATCTATGTTTGTAGTGTGAATATCTAGTGATTTGGGTTATTTATGGAAATGAATAACCTACCATATATAATATTTTATTTGGTTAATTACACTTCAATATGAGAATTTAAGAGTAGTCAATGTTATTTGGTGATAAATGTTAAGATTTACTATAGAAGACTATGTGATTAAATTCTTTTGAGATTTGGGTTTCAATCTTAATTTAGAATATATTAAAGGATTATAAAGAATTTTTTTTATTGAATTGTTTTTGTTGAACTTTGGGTATTGTTTCTTCAATTTTTTAGATTAACAGTAGTATTTCTTTTTATAAAAGACTATCCATTTGGGTGATTATCTGATCGTGTACTAACCATTTTGGTTTTGGTTAATGTTTAAAGCTAGGGGAAATATATTATTTTTTTGGATTATGTGATTCTCTAGAAGTTGATTCTAGAATTCCAGGTGTGACCAAGTCATCTTCAATACTAATAATTTGGAGAAAAAATGAGTTTTTTGAATAAACATATTAAAGAATGAAAATCTACTTGAAAATAAGTATATTTGTTTATTTCCTTAGTAAATATCATAAATATTTTCTCCTATATTATGAAATATAACTGAAAACAAAAACATTGTCCATTTACATTTCCTATTGGGAAACCGATGACTATTTAACTCATCACAAGTTTGTTGTTCTCTTATTTTTAACTTTCTCTTGATATGTTTTTTATCACTCTCCATCATAACATGACACTTATTTTATCTTTCATATCGATGTTTTCCTACTGAAAATCCTCATATGGGTTATCTTTAGTGACCCTTGTACTTTACTTTATTTCTTTTAAGGTGATACTTTTGTTGAGAATTTTTTTATTTGGGGACATTTAAGGAATTTTTCGATCTCAATTTGAAAATTGTGAGTACGCAATTTCCAAAAGGGGGAAGGATGTAATATCACAATTAAATAAAGATTATGAAATTTTTATATTTATTAATATGTTTGAATTAAATATTAATTTTACATTCAAGGGGATTTTATGTCTTATAGCATAATCAACATGAAACTGTGGGACTCTTTGAAATCTTACATTGCACACAACTTTGAGGTATACTGAAAAAATAATAATAATTTTTTAAAATGGAAGTTAATTACTAGCCATTGTATGGAAAGAAATGAACATAACTGACTAAAATATGATAAAATATGTTTTTTAAATGTTTTTAATTTTAACTTAATAAATTTTAGAGGGTTAAACTATGAATGAATCTGATTTTAAGCATGAAATACTCTAATATTTTTTTTAAAGTCGATTTACATCCTTTTATTGGAGAACCCATTTTAAATATAGTTTTTGTCACTTTTATGTGTTCTATTTGACATAATAAACTTCTTATTTAGAATTTGGAAATTAAAATTTATATTGGGTAAAAAAAATTATTTTTCTGATAAAGTTCATTTTTTGATAAATAATGAAAAATATTGCATTTTCAATCAAAACTGTCTTTTAATCTAATTTATATTTATGATTACACTATCCTTTTAATTTTTATTAAAGTTTAATTAGATTATATTTTTAACATTTAATCGAATTTGGTCGTTCAATGTAATTTCACTTTGAAATTGGACAAAAACACTAGTCAAACTTTTGGTAGTTTTTACTTCTTAAAAACACGCTTTTTGGTTTTGAAAATAGGGATTGATTTTAAATTAATTTATCTAACTTCTGTGTTTTGAATTTGTAAAAATTGACTCAATATTTGGAATTAGGAGGTTCAAATTGTGTAAATAGGTAACTTTTATTTTTAGACATTATTAATAGTAACATTAGTAAATATTTTATTTACCATGGTTAAAGATTAAATCTTGTAAATAAGGGTTAAAAATAATATTATAATAATATTAAATTACCCTAACACATTTCCTAACAATATTTTAGGATACATGTTTGAACATGGTCATCCTTGTGTCTATTTTAGGACCCCATAAATACACTTTTAAGTGAAAATGAAATTTTATAAAAATTAATTTAATGTTAAGGAAAATGTAACATAAACACATATATTTTTTTAAAACAGTGTGTATATGGGGTTCTATAAGTGATATTTTGACTATAAAAAATCATTATAAAGATTCAAATATTTCATACATCATGTTATTTTATTTATAATTTCTATACATTAAATAAGTAAATTTAATTATTACACAATGGTGATGCAGTGATGGCTTCGTTAATAAAGGATTCAAATAAATGATATTATAAATGTTAAAAAATGTAATTTGGTTATTTTGATGTCATAAAAGAATTTTTTGGATGATATTTACATGTTATATCTGTATTAATAAAGTTATCTCAAATCAATCAGGTTGTTATGGATTTTTAAAAAGTCGTTATTCAAATAATGTCAAAATAGAAATAATTAATATTTTAAAATATACAATATTTAATTAGATATTATAAAATTTAAAAAAATATAAGATTTTTCTGAATGGTTATCATAAGTCTTAGAATTTATTAATGAATCTTTATTTAGATATTTTTCATTTTTTGGTAATGATTTTGAATCTTATTGTGTTAAATTCTTGATAAAACGGTAAGAGTAAAAAGGGTTAAAAGAAGATAAGGATTAAATAACATCCAAAACAAGTCCAATTATTATGGAATGATTTTATTTCGACTTATATTCATTTTATCATTTAATTTAATGAGTTTCAGACCTTTTTATCCAAGAATAATTTAATAATAAAATAATACATTCAAACTTTCCTAAAGAGCCCATCCTCCCTCTTATAAAATGTTGTAAGAACCTGGATCTTCTTTTCAAGTAGGCTTTACTTTTTCGGGTGTTTTTGAGCAAAGGAGGAGTTTCTATAAATTTTTTATGTACACATCATGCACTTTATGAGTACATGTCGCGTACTCAGTTATTGCAGGTAGCGGTGTGATTGTCATGTAACGGTTGTCCACACAGCCGTGTGTGGTGACCTGGAGGCCACCTAAAGTGGGGATTGGTAAAGGCAAGTACACATCGTGTACATCAAAAGTACATTTCATGTACTTTTTTCCATTAAATGTATTAGGTCGCATTTGAAGGATAGAAACACCTTCTTCTTGACCTAGTTCGTCCGAGAGAGTTCGTACATCCATTTTTCTTCCCCAATCCCTCTATTAAGCATCCATTCTTCAAATCAACCATCGTCAATTGCATTAGAATCACCTCGGTAAGATCTTCCTTCATCTAGAGCATTGTTTCCTGACTCCCCCTTATTCAAGAGTTATCCTGGGTGGAACTTTTTAGACATTTTTGCAGATCAATGGTGTTTTTGGGATATTCAAGGCTTGAGGATCACATATAAAGATCCTACAGCATTGAGGTAGGTGTTTTGTGCATTTATTTAGAAATTATTTGAGTTATATGTAAAAAATAGACCAATTCCATTTAACAGGGTATTACGTGTTTACTATTTTAGCCACGTTAATTGTCTTTTATGCATGTGTGCTTGAGTAGAGATTAATTGGATGTGAATAGTGATAATTGCTATGCTTTAGAAGTGGTGGACCATAAATGTTTTGGTCTATGATCGTTTGGTCCTTCTTGCCTCCTAGGCAGCTATTTGTTTCCCATACCTAGTATTGTTAGGATGGAGTAATTTTTATCTTTCTTGATGTTATGTTGTAGACTATTATCCTAGTAGTTTTTGAGTTTTACTTTGGCCGTATTGCATTTCCATGCTGGTTTGACTTACACATGGCCTTGAGAACCTGGTGTAGTAGACCATAGGGAGAATGGAGGTAAGGTCTTCTCCAGATAGTCTGTTTTTACTTTTATGATGTGAGACCATGGGGGAATTAACATAAGTGCTTCCTCATAGTGTTTGTTGTTCCTCAACACGGGCCACAGGGGGAATGTGATGTAAGTACTTCCCTAGAGCACCTTTAGTTACCGATACGAGACTAATGGGGGAACTGACGATGAGTTCTTCCTCAAAAAGACTACACTAAAGCTGAACAAGAGGGGTTAGACTGTGTGTACTTCCTAGAGGGTTGTGTGTGCTTGCTATGTAAGACCAGCATGAATTAGGATGTGAGTACATCCCAGAGGGTTACTTGTTTGGGTTATCTTCTTACATGATATGTGGTATTTGAATTCTTTGAAACTGTAGAAATATTTACTGTTGATTACTTCCTTCTTTACTACTTTTACTTTCTTATTTCTGCCATATATATTCAATGAATGTTAGGAACAGATCTCATAGTGGTTTGCTACTTGGATTTAGTCTCACAGCCTATTTGGACCATGCTTTTGGGCCCAAACAGATTGCACTGTTTCAGTTATAGATATGGGAAAACGCCCATCTACTTTAGGTACTTGAATACTTTGGAGTTGTAGATCAAGGGACCAGGCTTCGGCATATGATGTTGTGGAGTTGTTTACTAATTTCTTGTACTTTGGATTAGTACTGTATTTTAGCATTGTGACCTATTTGGCTACTTTCCTAGACTTATCTATCATGCATCATTATATATATGTGCTCCACCTGGTTATTTCTTTTAGTCTTCTGCTGTTTACTATTGTATGGTATTATTTATGTTTCCACTATTGTATATCTATTTTTTTTCTAGTGTGTTACTCTTCTAATGAGGGCATAGTTTCCCCACTATCACACCCAAGGCCCTTGCTACTAGTCAGTAGCCTCTTGCATTCATGGAAATACACTTGAGGCCATGTGACAAACCGGGTATGGGGTGCCTCTGGGCGGCTTCCGGAATCAGGACATTACAAAGTTATATCAGAGGCATTATTTTCTTCTTGAGTTACTATTTTGAGTCTATAGTCAAGGATATGATGGAAATATGTAGTTGGTAATAAGTTTTGCATGGGAGTAGTTAACCCATGTACAGGGAAATCCAATTTACCTCATTTATTTCAATTTTACGATTGATTTGTTTTCCCCATTGGGTGATCCATAGGATTTGTGCTATTATTGTTGCTATTATTGAAGTTCTATATCTATTGCAAACTAATGAGATGAGTGTATTCCATCTCATGAATCATATAGTCACTTGTTAGAAATCACATATCATGCATTCCTACAATGCCATTTAGGGTTAATTAGTGATTGCATGCTATTGTGATTGATGTTCTGCTAGATATGCATGTTGTTGTAATAGATACCTTGATAAATTACCAGTTCTTTGATAGGGTAATGATTGTGTAAGGTTTTGTTTGAATGAACACCAAACTTTGGATCTTGAGGTTTTATAGGCCCTCACGGACCAGAATTTGGTGGATCATTGCCTTGTTTTCCGTGTTATAACATGTATAAGATTCCAAGATATGATTTTTGGGGAGTATGGTCTCTCATGGATCAGAATTTGGAACTTTAATGTTCATTTCAGTGTTTTTCTGGGTTCCAGAAAAATTTCTGAGGCTTAATATCCAAAAAAACCCAGAATTCATGGCGTGTAGTGATGAATACATGCCATCTGTTCTTCTATTTAGGACGAAACTATTTTTCTTGAGCACATGTCAAGTAGTCTCTAACAGTGTCTCTGACTATGTGGGCAGAGACATGGGGTTGACAAATATTTGGGGGAATAATTCGTGTATCGGTTGTACATATTGTGTTGTGTAGAACATATGTCCACCCATTTGAATAATGAAACATATGGATGAAAACATAAGCAATACAGGTTGTGTCCATTTGGAACACACCGTTTAGTGTGATCCATGAATCCAACCGTGTCACTAACTACACGGGTCGGTGAATCTTGCCTAGTATACACTGTGTTTGGAAACAACATTCCATGTAGTCTTGTTCTATGTGAACCGTGTGGATTTTCCATGTAGAAGAACTCAGGAAGGGAATGAAATTCATGTACACGTAGTGTGTTAGGACAACATTCCATGTATAGGGTGTTACACGACCAGTTTTGGTATGAGTACATGCCCATGTGAAAGGCTTAACGGAACACATCATGTAGTCATTATACATGCTCTATATCCATGTATTGAAAAACATGAATGCTTTCTTTCTATTTTTCCCTTCTTACACACCTAGTTTTTAGTCCTTGACAATCATAATCTAAGGAGTGTTCTTTCCCTTGTAGATTCATGCCACCAAGACATCCTTTGGTTGTCCACCAAATATAGGGCAGTGATCAGACGTTGGACATGGCTTATCAAGGACACCCAACAGATCCTCCAGTTGTGTCGGTCCTAGCACCAGTCATCTTTCCAAAAACTAGAGTTGATACATAGTTCCGAGATAGCTTTAGGAGGATCATGCATACCTTCGGTGGAGTACTGCATCCTTCCCCTTGACATGGGTTTTACAGCAGTAGCACCCTCCAACCTTCACAAAGGAAGTAGGACCTTAGGAAATAGAGTCATGCTTAGAATATATTATTTCTATCTTAAAGCATCTGGAGACACCTCTATAGAGTAGGGTCAAGCTTGCTACATATATGCTTTGGGATTCTTCCAAGAGATAGTGGGATGGGATCTCACAGGAAAGATTCCATTATGTTATGGCATGGAATGAGTTTCGGCATTACTCTTATGAAAAATTCTACTCAGATACCTTAAGGGCCAATCAAGCTTGAGAGTTCGTGATTCTGGAGTAAGGTACTCTCTCTGTTGTGGATTATTCCTCTCACTTCACTAAGATATAGTGTTTCACGCCAATTCCATGAGGTGATGATTTATTCCTAGAAAAAAAATTGAGGATGGTATGAGGCATGACATATGATCCCAGGTGAATATCATCAGGTGGACATCAATCACTTCTATCACCAACTAGGCGCTGATCACAAAGTGTAATCTGAGGGATTCTAGATTTGTGAGCCTGAGTGGCTCAACATCTTGATGTAGTGTCCCTCCTAGTGATAGTAGGAATCACTATAAGGGGTCTTTGTGTAGTGATTCAAGGTGGTGATACACATCCTCTAGTATTTAGGTGGTCTTCTACCAGTGCGGGAATAGAAAGCATACGAGACCAAATTTCCTGAGAGACCTAGTGGAGTGCCGATCATGCGGAAAGATGGGCCATATTTAGCATTTCTGTTAGTTTTTTTCACCAACATCTATTGACTGGGGTTCTTCTATGACTCCTCATTCAGGAGCAGTAGCACCAAATTCTCACCAGTCTGGGAATTGGTGATCTTCCAGTCATTCTGGCAGAGGTGGATGTCGTGGATGTGCTATCCAGTTGTCGAGCATTCTGTGACAACAGGGTGCATCAGCTCAGGGTGGTCAGGCAGGGTCATAGGGCCATGGAGCAGGCTAGACTTTTTTAGTGGAGTACACCAAGCAAGATCAGGTTCCCGAACCCTCTATCATTCGAGGTACGATCCTAGTTGCCACATTTTAAGATTTTGATCTTTTTGTTACAGGGATTACCATAAATTAATATTTTTTTCTATTGTAAATATTCTTGGGCTCTATATATTTTCTTCTACTGATATCATGACGTTAGACACTCCGTTGGGGGCTATAACGGCTGGTGTACATCATTGTGAGAAGTTCCCTCTTGAGGCTACTAGATGTCACTTTTTTGGAATCTTATGTCCTAGAGATGATAGGCTATGATTTAATTCTTAGAATGGATTGGATAGTTCCCTTCTAGGCAGTTGTCGATGGTTATCATCATAGGGTGACTTTCTCATCAACAAAGGATATATTGTTTCTTCAAAAGGGTGAATAGGATGTCCAGGAGAGCAGAGTAGGACCCAAGCATCATGGGTTGGGAGGAGTTATAGCCCAGATTGCTAGTCTTTATCTAGATGTCAAGGGGACTTCATATGTGGACTTTCCTCCAGTTTCGGATCATTTCAACGACGTCTTTCCAGAGGAATTTTCTTGTTTTTCTCTAGAGCGTGAGGTAGACTTTTCTTTTGAGCTCATTCTAGGAGCAGAACCGGTGTCCATTCCTCCATATAGGATTGCTACACCAAAGTTTCTGGATCTCAAGAAGTAGTTGCAGGAGTTGCAAGAAAATGGTTTCATCTGACCCTGTACTTCTCCTTAGGTTTTTCCTGTCCTGTTGGCAAAGAAGGAAGATAGTACCCTTAGACTTTGCATGGATTATCAAAAGATGATCCAGTTGGTGATCCAGAACTAATTTCCTTTTTAATAGATTGATAAAATCTTTAATCATCTTTTAAGAGCCAGGGTGTTCTCGATGATTGACTTGAAATTCGGTTATCATGAGTTGTGCATTAGACAATCTGATATACCTCTTACATCCTTTTGGAGTTGGTATGGTCTATACGAGTATATGGTTATATAGTTCAGTCTCCCGAAAACGCTTGCTATTTTCATGGAACTGATGAACCAAGTGTTCCATCCATACATGGATTCTTTTATGGTGGTGATTGTGGACGATATATTGGTTTACTCTCACACTCGAAAAGACCATGCCACCCATATTCAGATCATTTTGAGTACACTGAGAGAGAATCAGTTATATGCTCTGCTTTCAAAATGACACTTTTGGACGGACTGGATTCACTTCTTAGGTCATGTTATCTTAGAGACAGGTGTATTAGTAGACCTAGAGAAAGTGAGAGCTGTAGTTTCCTAGGTGCATACAAAGAATGTTTTTGATGTGAGATGTTTTCTAGGGTTGGAAGGATACTACAGATGTTTCATAAAAGACTTTTCACACTTAGCAGTGCCCCTAACTGGCCTAATTGAGAAGGGTGTGAAGTACTTGCGAACAGATTCTTATGAGTCATCCTTTTAGGAGAAGAATGGGAGAATGACTTCAATAATGATACTTGTATTGTCAGATCTGTGCAAGAGATACACTATTTATTGTGATGCTTCAGGTATCGAGCTGGGAGCAGTACTTATGCAGGTAGAATGAGTGGTTGCGTACGGGTGTTGGTAGTTGAGGCCATATGAGAGAAATTACCGGACACATGATCTTTAGTTGGAAGTAGTTATTCATGCCTTATGTTGTTGGAGGCATTATCTTCTAGGAGGGAATTTTGTGGTTTTCACCGACAAAAAAAGCCTCAAGTATATATTAACCCAGCGTGACCTGAATTTGAGACAACAAAGGTGGGTTGAGTACCTTCAGTCCAATGACTATGATCATGCCAATACACCGGGGAAAGGAAATGTTGTGTCTGATGTGATAAGCAGGAGGACACAAATAAAGATATTTCAAGAGCCCATTAGTGAGTGGCAGCTTATGGATCTTTTCTATGAGATGCATTTGGAGGTGCATGATAGACAGGGGCAGATGTTTCTTTCTTATATAGCTATTACCTATAATATTCTTGATCGAGTGTGAATGAGGCATCTATCAGATACTGAAGTCCATGTCCTATAGTAATGTGTGTTATGAGAGGAACCTATTCCTTGAGAGACCATAGGAGAGGATGATATCTTGAATTTCCAAGGGTACTTATGGGTGTCAGCAGACATACTTGGGGAGTTGATGCGGTACATTCATTCCTAAGTTTGGGAAATTAATCCTGGGGTCACCAAGATGCGTCGTGATCTACACTATCAGTATTGATGGCCAGGTATGAAGAAATATTTTTCTAGCTTTTTCATGAGGTGTTCCACTTATCAGCAGGTGAAGGTGGGGCATTAGTGACCAGTGGGGCTTTTGCAGCAGTTACCCATTCTCAAGTGGAAGTGGAATGATGTCGTGATGGATTTTGTGAAAGGTTTATTGAAGTCACATCGAGGGAATGATTTTGCATGGATTTTCATTGAAAAACTCATGAAGTTTTCTCACTTCATGATGATCAAATAGACCTTCAATGTTGATGATATGGGATGGTTGTACATCCGTGAGATTGTACATTTACATGGATTTCCAAACTCCATTGTTACATACAAGGATGCACATTTTACTACTTGGGTCTGGTAGGGGCTACAAAAGTCTTTGTGTACACAGGTACATTTGAGTACAGATTACCACCCTCAGAAATATTTCCAGTCCGAGCATATGATTCAGGTGCATGATAACATGATTCGGGCATGCATCCTTGATTTTGGAGGTTCTTGTGAGAAGCACATACCTATTGTGGAGTTTTCCTATAGAAATGGTTTTCAAGAAACTGTTCAAATGGAACATTATTAGGATTTGTACAGTAGGACATACCGATCACCCTTATATTGGATGGAGGCAGGAGAGGTAGCTATGCTAGGACTTAATCTTGTGTAGGAAACCACAGAGCAGATACAGTTGATTTGGAAGAGGATGGATTCTGCACAGTCTTGAAATAAGTCTTATGCTAATCAGCGGAGATAACCTCTGGAGTTCAAGGTTAGGGATCAAGTTTTCTTATGTGTCACATAGAGGTTGGGGCATAACAGGATTAAAAGGTAGAGTAAGCTAACACCGAGGTACGTCAAACTGTTTGAGGTGTAGGAGAGAGTCGAACCGGTTTCCTATCGGTTGCAGTTACCTCAGAGGTACCGGTCTATGTATGATATCTTCCACGTTTCATAGCTTCGACATTACTTCTCAGACCCATCTCATGTTTTTCAACCAGAGGAGGTTGAATTAGAGGTGGATGCCTTGTCTGAGTAGCATCCTATTTGGATTTTTGATCAAAGTATGACGGTTCTCCATGGATGGTATATTCTTCTGGTATGAGTGTTATAGCAGCACGGGCGAGTACAGGATGAGACCTGGGAGAGGGAGGCCAATGTATGATCACAGTCACCAGAGATGTTATGGGATTCTTCTTCTATGCCACCTTGATAACGAAATTCGAGGATGAATTTCATAAGGGGGGATGTTTGAAAGAACCCGGATCTTCTTTTCTGGTATGTTTTCCTTTTTCGGGTGTTTTTTTGGAAAAAAAGGAGTTTTTGGAAATTTTTGAAGAAAATTTCTTTTAATTTATGTGTACATGTCATGTACCTGATTACCGTAGCTATCCGTGTGCTGGCCGTGTAATGGTTATGCACACGGCCAAGTGTGTTGACCTGGAGGCTGCCTAAAGCCGGGCTCGGTAAAGGAAAGTACACATCATGTACCTTAAAATTACATGTTGTGTATTTTCTTTATTTCATTAAATGTACCGGGGTCGCGTCTGACGGACAAAAACACCTCCTTCTCAACCTAGATTGTCTGAGAGCATCCATATGGATGCAATTCTTCCTCAATCCCCCAATCGAGCATATGTTCTCTAAATCGGCCACCGTCAATTGCATTGGGATCACCTCAATAAGCTCTTCCTTCTTCTAGAGATTTGTTTCCTGATTCCTCCCCTTTGAAGATATTTCTTCGGTTGAACTTTTTAGACATTTTTGCATATCTATAGTTTTATTGGGAAATTCAAGGCTTGTGGTTCATGTATAGCGATCCTACAACACTAAGGTAGGTGGTTTGTTCCTTTCTTTAGAAAGTATTTGAGTTATATGTGAAAAATTTATCAATGCCATTGAACGGGGCATTGAGTGATTACTATTTTAGCACTGTTAATTCCTTGTTATGCTTGTATTCTTGAGTAGAGATTAATTGGATGTGAATAGGGTTAATTTCTATGCTTTAGAAGTGGTTGCCCAAGAATTTTTTAGTTTATGACCATTTGGTCATACTTTCCTGTTAGGCTGCTATTTTTTTCCCATGCCTAGTATTGTTAGTATGGATTGATTTTTATCTTTCTTGTGGATATGATGTAGATTATTAGACAAGTAGTTCTTGAGGTTTACTTTGGTCATATTTCATTTTTGTGCTCATTTGACTTACATAGGGCAACAAAAACCAGGTGTATTAGAACATTGGGAGAATGGATGTAAGGGATTCTCCAGAGTGTCTGTTTTTACTTTTACGATGAGAGAACATATGGGGAATTGATGTAAGTGCTTCCTCAGAGTGAATATTGTTCCTCGACACAGACCACTGGGGGAATGTGATGTAAGTGCTTCCCTAGATCACCTTTAGTTACCGATATGAAACTAAAGGGGGAATTGATGGTGAGTGATTCCTCAGAGAGTCTATAATAAAGCTGAACTAGAGGGGTTAGACTATTTGAAAATCCTAGAGGTTTGCTTTTGTTTGCGTAGGACCAGAGGGGATTATGTTGTGAGTACATCCCATAGGGTTACCTATTTTGGTTATCTTCTTACTTGATATGTGGTATTTGAATTCTTTGAAACTGTACGAATGTTTAGGAATATATCTTTTAGTGGTTTCCTATAGGGATATAGTCTCACACCATATTTTTCCATTCTTTTGGGCCAAAACAGTTTATATTGTTGCAGGTATTGATAAGGGCAAGCGCCCTTCAACTTCATGTACTTGACAGCTTTGGAGCTAGAGAGCATGGGATCAAGCTTAGGATTACGATGTTGTGGAGCTATTTACTGTTTTCTTGTACTTTGGATTAGTACATTATTTGAGAATTATGATTTTATTGGATACTTTCCTAGGCATATGTATCATGAATCATTATATATATATTCTCCAGCTGGTTATTTCTTTTAGTCCTCTATTATTTACTATTGTATGGTATTATTAATGCTTCCTCTATTGTATATCTATTTTTTTTCTATGTTACTATACCAATGAGGGTATAGTATCCCCACTATCACACCCAAGGCCCTCGCTTCTAGTCAGTATCCTCTGGTATTCAGGTAAATGTGCTTGAGGCCTTGTGACCAACTGAGTATGGGGCACATCGGGGTGGCTTCTGTAACTGGGACGTTACAAAAGCCATAACCGCTAACCCATTGCACACACCTCCAAAGCCACTTGGTAGGTCCAAAATTATCTCCAAGATACTCTCCACATACCTTTATTCCTCCTATAATCTTTCCTCTATGTATATGTCTATTCAATAAAGCCTTCCGTCTCAAATCAAATAGAGTTAGATGTTTTAATAGGTAGTATCTTCTCTAAACTTCCTTTCAATTATTATACTTCTTCACTCCATATTGTATTTTTTTCTTTTATTAAATAAAAAAATAGCATCCTAACTATTATAGGTTGTTTTTATAAGATTTATTTGAACTACACTTATACACACCTCCATCTAATGGCTATAGAACATACTATTTCTTTGGATGACAAACTATTGCCTCACAAAACGATGATTGTTCAATATTCTCATACCACCTATCATGGTTGCCATTATGATGGAACTGTAGTCATATATGATATTTATGATATTTATTTTATCTATTTGATTATTTAGTTTTTATTTAGATCATACCTTTATGGTTTTCATGTTTTATAAATATGATAACATTATTTGAGGAAGTGCGGACTACCGCCCCCTCAAAGTGATATGACTCATTAATAGTATATATGGAAAATATAAAGGATGTAATTAATGAACCTATATAAAATATATAATATAGATATAATAATATAATTATAATATTCCTATGTATCATTTAGGTTTCATTCATTTAAAATGAAAAAGAAAAATGAAAGTAGCGTTAATGCGTACGTACAGCTTACCGTCTCAATGAACGGTGCATTTCATTTTCTTATATCCAAATGTTATGGAGTATTATAAATACATATATATAATAGATCTAAATACATATATGATTGATATATATGATATTTAAATCATTTTTACATATCTGTATATAATGGACTCTTGACCACAAGGCCAATTTGTAATTATAGCAAGGTCATTTTTACTCAAGTTATGAACACCGAAAAAATGTCTGATATGAAATAAAACAATTAACTGATTATTGTGGCAAGGTAATAAGTGATATTAAAGGAATAATAATATTTAAAAGGGTTCTTAATAATTTATAAATTAACTTATGTTTATTATTTAGGAATAACAAGGAATATATGTGGGAGGTCGGACTCGAGGTAAGGGAATATTTTTCCCTCCTCTTTTAGTCAGACTTCTTTTATATCATGTCTTTTAATTTTGAATTTATTTTGTTGGGATATGTTCTTATATATCCTTATTTCTATAAATTTTATTTTCAAGTGATGAGATACCCTTTTTTCTCTCATCAAATCATTTTCTGAATATTTGAGTGACGTTGTTAGGCTGCTGAATTTTTATAAGGGACTTCGTCTCAATATCAATTCATTGAGGAATACATTTATTTATACACAACAATCATTTATAAATTCTATAAACCCCATTGACTATTAATTTCATTCAATGGGAAGACTTTATCTATGAATTTTTTTACTAAATGACAAAAATAATGTTTCTTTTAAGAATATACGGTGACATTAACCTTTCCACCACCATGAGAATTATTTGATATTTTAATTCCTTAACAAGCTGTAATGTTTTAAAAAGGAAAATAAATACCATATACTATTTTTACATATTTTTGTAATGAAAATGGTTTTGATAATGGATTGATTATGTCAATATATTGAAATGATATATTGTGTTTCCAATATTAGAATGTTATCTTTCCTTCATAAATGTGTTATGTGACATGATTATGTTACGGTTTTTTGGAATTTTTTACATATATGAGTGGTTCCATGATAAACCTAGGCTGGGTGAGCAAGAGATAGATCTCCAATGAATTAGGTTACATGACGGAGGTAAACGTTAAAATTTATTCTAAGAGACTTAGGGAATGTACAATTATGGGTTTTCCAAACATGTTGTTGTGAAAGATACAATGTATGTATGTAATGAATGACACAAGTTGCCTTTATGATTTATTATTTCTATGTGTTAATCATAAATATTATGATTTCATGAGGTATGTTAAATACCTTTTTTATGTATTTATGGACTAATATTTTTTTCATTATTTTATAACCCTTACTGTTCTTTTCATGTTCATCCCATGTTCTTGAAATGTTTTTCACAAGGTATAAGGAAGGGTAAGAGAAAAGAAAAATTCAATAAGATTTATGTCAAGAAAAGAATTATTGTTTTATTTTGAGAGTTTTTATTTTATATAAAAAATGGATACTAAGTAGAAGTGTCTAATTTGTAATATTTGAGATGTATTGTAATAATTAAGGCCTAATTATATAAAACTATAAACCTGAAAAGATCTTCAATGTTAATTCTTGATTTAACTCAAGATTAATTAATTTTTTATGGCCGGGACATTATACTATCCTTCACCCAAAATGGAATTATACATTTCTAAATAGTTGTTCTTGATGATCCAATTCTTTAGCTTCCTCTCTTGGGAATAAATTTTTATAATCCCTTAATTCCTATATTTAAAACATTCAATTGATTCCATGGAAAAAAATTATTTCCCATCATGGATTTATATAAACAAATTATTTTTCCATGGATGAATATTTCCTTATTCGCTTACCCACATAAAAACATCTTCATGTTCTTTCTAATATATTTTCTTATGTGGTTCTTCCCATATTCTCGACATCTAGGTCACTAAATATATTTAACTTTATAGCCTTTAACATCAAAAAATCAATAGATCTTCATGTCTCTCTTTTTTGTGTGTTTAAAAACTCACCTAGGATCAAGTCATTGATCTTAACATGTGATATCTGGTTAAAAAAACCACATGATTTTTTCCCTATAACTCTCATTCTGGTAGGTTTATTGTTTAGAAAACCACCACAATCTCCCTCACATCCATTATTACTTTGGTTCCTAGTGGATCCATCCATTTTTTAAAACCAAAAAGGCTAGTGTGAGTATGTTAAAAGAATTATAATAACCCATCATATGGGGGGATAAACTCTAAGATATCTTTAACCCTGTTATCATCAACTCTTCCAAAATGACTATAATTATCCCAAAAATACAAACCATTGTTTTATAGAAGGGTTTTAACTTATGCTCAAAAAAATACTAAAATATAAAGTTATATAAACCCTTATATCATACCAATTATAATGATTAGGGCCTCAAAATTAAATTTTATAGTTCCATTTAATGAGAATTTACTTTTTTTTCTTTCCAAATATATTTTAGGTTTAGAGTTTTAGAGTTTTAGTTCATAACTATTACGTAAAACCCAGTATTTTAAAATTTAAACATTTATTATGTATATGTTCTTCATATAATATAAATTTATCGCATTAAAACATGTTCTCTGATCCATAAAAATCATTATGACTTTATACATGACAAATTATTTTTCCTTACAGATTCAAACCTAACATGGGGTGTGGAAAAAGTGACTTATTTAACCCATAGGGGTATAGTATTAGTAGTAACCAAAATTAGTCTGGAGAGAGAAGTGTTTTAATATAGTTGTTAAAAATTAATAAGTAAATAAAAGAAAAATATTGCAATGAATAAAAAGTAACACAACATGGATTTGTGAACATTATATGAGTGAAAAAATTTGTGGGATTTTGGTTAGCTTTCCCCCTTTTTAAATCTATCATATTCAATAATAAAAATAATTCTTTTTTTATTAAGATGATTATATGAATAGATTAAAAATAATTACCCTTTTATTCACCTTTTTTATGATTTATTAATGTGTGAAATTCACAATGTTCCTTCATTAAATTATTTACCAGATACCAATTATGTTATTAACATTCCCAAAAAATTCAAATCATTCCATTGTTCCTTCCACCAGTGGTTAAAAATTACTAAACAATTTCTAAAATCTATTTTAGATCAGCCAATCATTATGATCCAAAACCATGAAGAGGGAGAAAAAAACCATTATTTGAAGAAATTAAAAACATAAAAATTAAATAAAAATGAAACCGTATTTAATTTATATTCCAAAATTATAAAATTGAAAAACATTAAATAAATAATTAAATTAATTTTAATTTTTTAAAACCCAAGCATAATAAGGGGATCCCCTTTCCATCACCCAACCATAAGGGATTATAACCCTCCATTAAATGGGGGATCATTTAATACATATCAGAAGAATAAATAAAAATAATTACAAAAATAAGGAGAATGTGGATGGTCTATAGCCATAGCAGGGGGAGAAAGCGGGTCTTCCTCTCATTCTTTTATTTATTAAATCCTCCCCTACAACATTCAAGGCTCAAGTGTGTTCTATATTATCCTCCAAATTGTGATGCCTCACCAAGAGGAATCATTCTATCATTTAACATTTTTTAGCATTGATTTGGCCTCCCTCATTAAGTGAAGTAAAATTCTGATTTGTTGGGCCTTATAAATCTAAGATTGGTGATTCTTCCACCATTGAGACCTTCATTCCTTATACCTAAAAAATAAACAACTTAATTTATCTGATTTTTTAAAAAAAATATTTCATGGATGGAGGCTTTAGTGTAAAATTCATATAAGGTGGCCTTACATAGTGTCATAGTGGAATGCATTACCATGTATGGGATCAGGGCAGTCTAGTTCTTGAATCAGCAGTAGAATTGATGTTTCATCCTCAACACCTTCAGTCTTCACAATGGTGAGAGTGATCTCAAAAAATTATGAATAGGGGTCATCCAAGGGTCCAAATTTAATCCACAAAGAAATGAAGATTTGGTGGTGGAATTGGATCCCAGAACCGTTCTTCCTTCATATAGACTTAGAAATGGCCAGCTAATCATTGAAATAATAATCATGGAGCTCGAAAGAATCTCTGAGACTGATTCATGGTTACTATGACTGGTGACTGTCATGATAGCTCGAGTTCAAGCATTCCATGGATGTAGAGATTGTGATATTAGAGTGTGAAGAGTTGGTCAGGTGATGTTAGGTGGATGATCCATGGTTGTGCATGAAGGATGGGTCTATCAAAGGTAGGGTAAGGCATCATCATGGGAAATGGCACTACTTCTTTAAAAAAGGAAGGGTACATCATAATTTTCTTTGTCTGACATTAAAATAATAGAGCAATTTTGTGATGTTTTATAACAAATATCATGGCTCCTATGATGCAATGAAGTTGTATGGAGGCCAAAGGACACCTGATTACCATCATGAACCACCATATCCCGATGAATCTCTCCTCCTACCACCCCAGGGATTCAACCCATGCGTTAGCTCTCCATCGGCTCACTTATGCATGTCTTTGGATTGATCCTAGTGGAACCTATGTAGTTGTCATTTTGGTGGCCTTCTCATCGACCAGCATGGTGAGGTGTGGCCTTGTGTAGGTATAACCTTGTGTAATGTGTGATCTATGGTTTAGGAATTTAATATTGGACTTAAATTTTTATAAACACATGAAAAAATTAAAAAACACAAAAAATAACTTCAAAAAAACTATTAACAAAAATCTCACTAAATAAGTATTAATAAACTAATCCATTAAAACCCACATTCTAATTAATATTTAATATTTATTTTAATTGTTCTATAAAATTTTAAAACATTGAAAAACATGGACTTATTCATTGAAAAATATTGAAAAAAATATAATTTTGTAAGTTAATTTCCTAAAAAATTCAATCTGTAAAATACCCCCACACATTAACCATACTTTTCTTAAATAATAAAAACTAATCATTGAAAATAATTTGGAACCAATGTTACCATTATTAAAATTTAAAAGAAATAAAATCAAGTATTTTTTATGTCAATTCAAACATTCATGTTCCAAAAAATTTATCATTTCAATTTCTCACTTTTAAGAGAAATAATAATGTGAAGAATTATAGTTTTTCCCATTTAAAAATAATGCAACCTCAACATTCATCAATTCATGATCTTTAATAAATTATTATTAAACATGCCAAATCATTACATACCACACTTTTTAATATTTTCTCTCATCACTGATGATACAATTCAAATAAATATTTTCTAATATCATTATATCAAACTCCTTATCCATAAGCTAGTAAACGGACTACTTTATCAACTTCAAAAAGGAAAAAGAATAAAAATTCATAAGGTATTTTCAAACATGGTTCATAATGACTCTGTGCATGATGGTAGGTTAGAAATGATTTTTAAAAATTCAATATCAAGGAGGAGGTTTATATATTAAATTATAAACCATGATATTAGAAGTAAAATAATAATGAAATTCTCTCCTCCAAATACCCCTAGAACTCAAAGTAAATGTCTTTATAAAATAAAGCATAATAAATTATTTCTTCTCCCTGTAGAATTTTTTTCTCAATATTTATTCTTTTTATTTTTATTTTCAAATTAATTTTTAATTTTTTTTTATTTTTCAAAAATTATTCATAAAATAAACCTCATATATTCCTCTTAATCAAATATGATTAAAATCATTGTTCTAGTTATGGTAATTTTTTATTCTTATAAATAGAAACTAATTATTTTCATTTTTTATGAATGTAAAATGTGAAAGTATAATGAATAAATAAAATGACCTTTATTATTACCCACATTATCACCCATGAATTTTTCATTATAGTATTAATCATCCATTTATTCATGAATACCTTCATCCCCATAATTAAAAATTAAAATATCATACAAAAAATGAGTGGAGGTTTGGAATAGATAGAAATGGGTTGAGACATGGATCATTCCTATAAAGGGATTTCATGGACTCTATGGTATAAAAAATGATTAATGTAAATGTGGTTTTCAAGGACAAGGTCCTTTCAAAAGATTCCTCAATCATTTTGAATGTTTTTTCACATTCATAGCTTTGGTTAGTTTAAATGAAATTTATAGTAGTTGGAGTGTCCCAAGATCACTCAAGAAATATAATAAATATAAAATAGGAATTATGTGGTCTAGATATCCTCTTGGGAATGTGAAATTTTATACTAGAAAATCAAAGAAGGGATAATTAATAAAAACAAATAAATTCACATAAATGTTGGAAGTTAAAAGTGTGAAAAATGATTGGGAAATTTCATTTACATTAATTTAAAAATTCCCTAAAATGTCATTATAATTGAAATATAAAACTTTTAATCACAGTATTCATAAAAACTAATGTCTATAATATAACTCATGTAAAGCATGAATTCAAGCATGGGCATGAAATTCCAGTTTAAATTTCAAATCATGTTTTCGAAGAAATGTGTAGAGAGTATAAAAGATAAGAATTAAAAGTGAAATCCCTTTTTAAATTAATAATTGGTCATCTTCCTCTACTACTTGATTTTACCTTGCAGTTTCCATCCATGATAGTTCTGTAAATTTAAAACAAATCATACCAATGTGAAAACCATTCTATTAAATCTTAAAGGGGTAAAGTAAGAGATAAATAAATACTAAATACTGATAAAATAATAAAATAGATGTTACCTCCAAGAAGAACCTTTAATTAATGTGATTTAATTAACCTAGACTCATAATAATTAATTAGTAAAAGTTTTTAGAAGTTTTAGCTCCTCTGCCAGTTCATAAGTTAAACTTCCCTGAAATTTTTTCAACATTTTTCCATTTACAGTTAATGAGTTTCTTTTCTCTTCTTTCTTAATATAAATGAAACCAAAATGATATAAATTAGTGATAGGAAAATTTCTTTCCCACATAGAATTAATCTTACCATTGGTTATCTTCAGTTAATAATTATAGAGAAAGACTTTGTCTTAATGTTGAAAGGTATTTTTTTGAATTAGTTTTTCATGTACCACTCAGATAATTTATTTCTAAGCTATTGAATTTTTAAAAGATTTTATTTTGATTTAATCAAACTACAATAAATAAATACTCCAACCTTTTCAATAACACTCTAATTCCAAATTCACCTTTATAACATCTCAATAATATTTGTTCTTTAATTCCACTAATATATGAACCATTTTCCATAAATAAACTATTAGGGCATCATAAAAATAGTTTTCATGTATGCTACCATGTAATCCATGTAGCTGGGTTTCAATGATTTCTCAAAAATCCCTTTAATATCTCTATAAGACACTTCATCTTTAACATTTGTTTCGGTGTAGGAAGGTATAAATGTTTTATGGTACTCCGCATAATATTTTAGCATAGACAATATTCTTATTTTTGAAAAATTATTTCTCGTGGACATTGATGATGGATCTTGGCATAACGAACCTACAAAATATGTTGGTCCTAATATAATCACACACAATAATGGAATTATCAATCATGGTGTCCTTGGCTTCCACCAATTTAAGGACATAATAAATAGCTAGTAAAAAAGTATAATATTTCCCAAAGACATGGGAAAAGAACACATAAAATCAATTACCAATTGTTTAAAAATTTCACAAAAATGATTGGTTTTTGGGGAATCACATATCTCTTGGAAATATTTATAAAAAATTGAAACTTTTCAAAAAAATTATAATAATCATGAGAATCATTACACAAGTTTCACCAACATATTCTAGATTCCAATACATTTTTATTCATTATTTGAATTCCAAGGTGGCATCCACAAGTAAGGGAATGAAAAAAATTGAAAAATAGATTATATTTTACTTTTCAATTATAATATTATTATGAATTGGTTATTGTAATTTTTTAAGGAAATTGATCTTCTTATGTATAGAATCATCAAGATTCTTTGATTTTATACTTATGATGGTAGTTAAGTGAGGAAGGTACCTGATTTGTCTCCAAATGATTTACTATTTTATCATACTATGATACTTTGCCTTCAGTGATGTCAAGATACTCCCTAAGTATGTGATGATTAAGATGGATCAGTTTTTGAATTTCTCATTCAATGGTGTTGGGTAGACTTTTGAGGTAATTTTTCACTTGATTTTAATCTCCCATTTTGCCAATTATTTCCATATTAAACTATTATAAGAGTAGTATCCAAATCACCCGCCCTAGTTTGGTATCAAAATTCTTCCTCAAGTACCAAAGTGGTGCATGATCATACAATTCAACAACTTTAGATCTCATTAATTATAACCTAAGATTTTATAATTTAAACACACTAGTAAGAAACTCATTTTTAGTGGTTGTGCAATTGATCTGAGTGGCATCCATAGTTCATATGGAATCAGTCATGACTTAAGGTTTTATTTCAATTAGTAGGGAATGAAATTCTTTAGCTTCTTGGTTTGATGAATCAGAAGGAAAAAAATATATATTTTCCTAATTTCATGGTTTTGTTATTGGTGGGATAATGAACTTCTATTTTAGCTCATCAAGTAGATATGAACAAATATCATTTAAAAAAGTAAAATTCTTCTAAAATTGATCTTTAAAGAGGTAGAGAAATATTAATAAATAAATTTTTGGAAATATTTATGAAATCCCATATTCCCCAAAAAAAATTATATTATGCCTCACACAAGTGGTATATGAAAAAGAATTTGTCACTTAATCTTTAGACTTATCCAACTCGATTAATTTATGTGAAATTTTATTGACCTATAAAAATTATTTTTAACTTTCATGTGACACATTTCAAAGTGGAAAAATATTTTTTTATCTAGAAATTTTCTCAAAAAATTCTCTAGATTCTCAATGAAATAATCAATGGATATTCAAAAAATAGTGAAATTGTCAAGAAATAACTCCAGGAAGTCCCCAATGTGATCTGATAAAATGCTTACCATACAGTGCTGAAATGTACATGGGGGATTGAACAATCTAAAATACATCCTCTTGTATGAAAATATATTGAAAGGAGAGTTTAATTTTGTCTTCTTTTATTCTTTTGGGGAAAATGGTACGTAAAAATAGAAGAAAACCCATCTAAAAATTTGTAATTTGTTCTACCTTTTAGCCTTTCTATCATTTTATAAAATTATAGGATTATAAAATTAACATTTCAAGATACTTGGTTCAACTTTCTGTAATTAATGAATTCCATCCATCAATTTTGGACTCTCATTAAAATTAATTCATTATCCTTATTTCCTATAATTGTCAGGAAAATTTTCTTAGAAACTACATAGTTGGGGTAAATGATGTCATCCACTTATAGTTTTTCATTTTATTTCTTTACAAACACCATGATGGTAGGGTAATTTTCTCTATGAGGCTTCCTAACATGTCATGATTTTACTTCTAAAATTATTCTATGGGAGAATACCTTCATTTTCATACTAGGTATGCCTCCCAGTCTCCATCCTATGAATTGGGAAATTTTTTTCAAGAAGATCAATTTGAGTTTTTTCTTGGGTCTCAAATATATTTTTAGAAAATATCACTAGAATATTTTCTCTTTCTATAAGATACACATATTTTATGTCACATGGGATTGGTGTTAATTCAATATATTGGGATTTTCTATGGATGATGGTGAATTCCAATTTCCCAAATAAAAAAACATGAATTACCTTGGTGAAGGGTATCATAATATATTCTTCTAAGAAAATTTCAATGAATTCATAGGTAAATTCTTCTTGAGTATTATTGGGACAATTTTTATATTTTTGAGTAATCTCTTCTTCTTGGGGTTTTCAATATCAAGTTGATCACCTAAGGTTAAAAATTCTCAAAGCATACCTAAATATTCAATGCAATCAATACATTATTCATGAAAATATTCATTAAAGAGTGAATGATTAGTTAAAAAGCACCATTTGAAGTTGAGAACATTGAATTTAACCTTTCTATCTTTAAACCCCATGGTGATAATTTCTTAATCCACTTTAATGACCATTTTTTTATGTACTTAAGTATGCTCTTCTAGAAATAATGGGTGAATTAATTGGTCCTTTATCTTCTTTCATGGTTAGGATGTAAAAATTTGGGGGGGAAATCAATCCTTTAAAGCATATTATGATATCATTCATAACCACATCTGTTAAAATACTGGTTCTATTTGATATTTGGAAAACCATTATAGTGGGATTTAATTCACCTATTTTTAAATATACAAAGACATATTTAGATATTACATTAATGGATGTACCATGATCACATAATGAATTATAAAATTTCATAGATCCCATATTTAATAGAATATTAAATGTCCCATGATCATGATATTTTTTATATAATGGTTATGTGATCATGGATGAGTCACTCCTTACAATGCTGATTATTTCAACTCTATCAATCATGTTTTTAATAGTTCATATTTCATTGAGAAACATCATATATTTTGTGAATTATTAGAATTCCTCTTATAATGAAATATTGATTTCAACATTCTGAATTGTTTTCAGGATCTCACATTGAATTTTATCTTCTTTAAACATTGTTTATCATTTTAACGAAGAAGGTAATGGCGTCTTTTTGTCTTTTTTATTCCTTTTTTTCTTTGTAATTGTTTTTTTGGACTCTATTTTGGGTGGATGGGTTGAGATTCCAAATTTATCATAGAATCTTCAAACTTACTTGGTTTTGGGGGTGGAATATTTTTTGCACTTCGTGTTTTAATTTCATTAAAATTTTGTTTTGGATTAAAAACTCTTTATACTAGTATTTTTCCTTGATTCTTTTTAGAATATATAAAATAGTCTTCACCTGGATGGATAAGTCTTTAAAATTTTATTTTAACCCCTTAACATAGGACCACACTTGTTGGTTGTCAATTAATAGTGCACTGGTAGATGGATTCTAAAAAATATTCCATAGGAAAGGTGGTAGTTAAAAGTCTTATAGTTACTAGAGGGATGTTCGTAAGATTTTTGAAATGGTTCCAGGTATGATATTACTATTGGAAATTAGTTGAATTGTAAAATGTGGTTTTGGGCTAGTTTTTCTGGCCTAAAAAATATTTATTGGGATTTTCCATCTATTCATTGATGATTTCTTGTAAATTTCATTAATTAAAATGCAACTGCACAACTCTCTGTCCCACGTATCTCATGGCACTAGTCAGTATAATGTGTTAAATAATAACATAAATAATATAACTGAGATGTATCTCTTTGTACACTTTCACGGGTTACAACTATTTTTCATACTTCTTCTTGTATGTCAACTAATTTCACTTGTGATTAAGTCTATAGAATGAGGTGTTCTCGCCTAATGAATTCCCCTTGTTCTTATACCTCTTGTTCTAGAAATTTTGTGAGTTATAAGAAATATTTTCAATCAGTATTCTTGCTTTTTCTTATGATTTTACAATCATGATTTCACTAGATGTGGTACCTTGAATATTTTTATCATTATCGAGTAGTCCTGGGAAAAAGCATACAATGAATTGATGCTCCTACATTTCATGATGTATACATCTAGCGGGGAGTTTCATTAATTTTTCCTATTAATCATAGAGGTTCTCTAAATTATACTATCATATGAAATAAATTTACTTTTCTATGTCATCCGAATTGATGTGGGAAATAATCACGACATGAATCGTCTTTTGAGACCTTCACAATCATTGATCTCCCCTAGTTGTAGATTATAAAAAAATTCCATATCCACTCCTTCAATTCTAAGACGGTATTCATTGAACAAATCTTTTGTCTTCAGGAGTTCCACTTAGCCAAAAACTCGAGCAGACTTAATTGAATTATTTAATAGTAAAATTTTTGTTTTCACCTACAAGGCCATCAGATTTTGGTTGTATAGGAATCATGTTGACATGTAATTCAAAACCATTTAATTATATATTCATGGTTAACCAATTTTTTGTTCATAAAATTGTATGGAATAAATGACCCTTAAGGTATTTTGGGGATTAATTTCCTTTTTCGGTGGTTAGGAGTTAACATCTAAATTTTTAATTGAATACACTAAATTGATTTCTTTATAATAGTTTTCAAGGTTAAGGATCCTAATCCATGTTAGTGATGTTCTGTATATATGATGTTCAGAAACAAGTAGATCATCATTGGAGGTCCTAGTCATTAAAATTATATTTGTTAGAATAACAATTACTCCCCAGTAGTGGGGCCAATTTTGAGCCATACCTATCGTGGGGTGTGAAAAAAGAAATTTATTTTCCATTAGGGGTATAGTATTTGCAATAACCAAAATATGTATCCATATATTAGTGATTTAATATATTTTTCATGAATTAAAATATAAATTAGAGAAAATGACTAAAAAATCAGAATGTAATGAAACATGGATTCATGTAATTCAGTTGAGATAATAAGTGATTGGATTTTTGTTAGGTTTTCACCATTATAATACTATCATAGCCTTTAACAAAAATGGGTATTTTATTTTTTTTAATATTATTATATTAATAGAGTAACAATCATTTCTATTTTATTCACCTTTGATTAAGATTTTATCAATTCGTGAAATTCTCAGTGTCACTTCTTCTAATTACTCATGTAATACCATATCTGGAATTTAAATTCAAAAATATTCAAATCATTCCACCATACCTTCCCCATGTGTTCTGAAATCTCTAAAAAACTATTCAACTTGATTTTTGATAAACCAATCAATTTTATCCCAAACCAAGAAGTGGTAAAATAAAAAAATTAATTAATGAAATTCAAAGGCTAACAATTTAATAAAAACAATATTTTGTTTAATTTAAATTAAAAAATTATCAAATGGAAAACCAATGAATAAATAAGAAATAGAATTTTTATTTTTAAAAGCTCAACCATTAAAAAGGGGTGCACTTCCCTTTACCCAACCACAATGGATTATCCCCCTCCATTGAAGAGGGAAACATTGAAGCTAGAGTAGAACAGTCCATAAAAAAATAAAGAGACCAATGAGGAAAACATGGATGGGATGTGGCCACAGTGGGATGGCAGTGGGTTGCCTCTCCTTACCTTCTTCAGAGTAGCCTCTCCTGGTGCTTCTATGGACCAATTGTGTGCTCGATTATCCTATAAATCATAATACCTCACCATTTTGTTCATGCCGCTCTTTAAATACACATCCATCAATTCCTCAAACCTTCTTATTATTTGTTGAAAAATTTATATGTTATCGGGATTTAAAAATATGAAATTGGAGATTCTTTTTCTTATGATTCTTGAGGTAGTTGTATTCTTATAGGGAACACCTGAATTTACAGACTGTTTAAACAAATATCATCCTCGGATTGTGGCTTCTGTGTAGACAGCATAGTGGGTGGACTTGTATGGTGTAATGGTGACAAGAATGGCCTTGAATGGGATCATGGTAGTTGACTAATTTTAGTAGCAACGGTAGTGAAACTTATACCTCAAGCCCTTTATCCTTTATATTGATCAGAGGGATCTCAAAAAATGTTGCATGGGGGTCTTCTGAGGGTGCATGTGTGATCTATAGTGGAATTCGTTGTTGGTAGTAGAAGTGGATAATGGAACAGATATTCCTTTATCCAACGTTCAAATTGGTCAGGTGATCCTTGAAATAAAAATAAAGGATCTTGAAGAATGCCTCGAGTGAAATTCATGGTGACTAGAGGAGTCTATAGTGGTGTTAGCTCAATTTCAATCTTCCTAGGGGGTTAGATAGTGATCTCTACATGTGTACATGTGTTCTGGTGATGTCAGGTGGTGGTGCCACAATAATGCATAGTAGATGAATCTATCTGAGGGAAAGCAAGGAACTAATGAGGGAAGCGTCACCTTCTCATTAAAATATCAACATTACCCTAGAATTTTCCTTGTCCCAAATTTAAAAAGTGGAACATGGTTTTGATGTATTATAAAAAATCGCATAACTCTTATACTGTAATGAAGTTGTTTGGGGTCTGTAGGACCCCTACCCACCATAGTTCACCACATTGTGTCAACGAAACTATCATACCACTATAGTATGGAGTCTCCCCATGCACCAGGGCACCTTCATCCGATATATACATTCCTATAGATTGATCATAATGGGATATACATGGGCTTGATCTTCTCTAGAGATTCCATTGGGTTATCCTTCCCATCGACCTGTAAGGTTGAGTGTGGCCCCAAGTGGGCCTTCCTATGTTGTGTGTGGGATCCTTAGATGAGGGTTGTCCTATAGGCTTTAAATTTATATAAACACCAGAAAAGAAAAATAGAAAACACATAAAAACATTAAACACTGATCAACAAAAATATCCCTAAATATTTTTTTAAGAAAATAAATCATTAAAAACCTTCATCAAAATTCATCTTATGTATTAATGTCAATATTACTATAATTTCTTAAAATAAGAAAAAATATTGGCTTATTTATTGAAAAATATTGACAAACATTTGAACTAGTTATGTAAATTGCCTAAACAATATTATTGTATCACTTATCCATCCATAAAACCTATGAAAAACATTTTAATGCATCGTATGATCACAAAAATATCGATAAGGGGAATACAAAGTAAATTAATAAACATATAGTCTATCAATACTTATAAATATAAAATTTTTTAAAATATACTTTAGGCTCAAAATAAAAAATTTCAGACATAGAAAATCGTCTTTTATTCCCAACGCTTTTTATAAGAAATTTCATAAGAAATGATAAATGAAAAAATAAAACTCATATAGGATTATTTAAAAACATGAAATCTCATACTATCTTTCTCAAAATTTTATAATTGTCTCCGTTAAAAATTATTATATACTTTAAATTAATCCTAAGATCATTATCTTACCATGAGATATCATTAGATTCTCAAAAAAACAATAACAATCCAAGAAAAAATAAGTATTTTAGTTAATACATCATTCCCAAATCACTCTTACAAATATAATCACCATAGGGTCGACTACCATACCCCACACATTTAGATCTATTACAGACCCAGTAATTAATAGTTTATCATGGAACCACCTATAATTATTTAATAACATATCCACCGGTCCTTGATTTATAACAGAACCACCCATTGTCATAAAAAATTCCCAATAACCATAACATAAATAAAATACATAGAGCTTCCACTTCATCTTAAAACTCATAGAAACATATATTATTACATTTATAACATGATTATACTATGGACAATAATATGGTTCCATTATAATCTCATTAAGAAAATAATAATCAATCCATAGAAGGAATAAAAATGGTATTAATAAAAAATATCCACAATGGACATAAGTCTCAGCAATGGTTTTTAATATTGATGAAAGTAAATACCGTTAAAATATAATGGAAATAATTCTTGAGTAAAATAAACTTTTCACTTTGAAAATCACTTTTAAAAAATAAAAAATTATGAAAATTATGAAAAAATAATTTATTTCAAAGTATTCTTGGAAACATATAAAAGAAGATTCAAATAAAATTATTTTCATGATAGTGGTAAAATATTTTTATGCTATAAACATTAAAAATAAATATTATTTTCAATCATTTTTTAAATGGAGTAAAAATTGACCCATTTGGAAAAACACTATGAAATATCATTTTCAACACCTTTTAAATGAAGTAAGACAAATATCAGGAAAAATATCATGAGGAAATAAATTATTTTAAATAAAACATTTTAAAAAAATAGTACACATGGATATGAAATATATAAATTTCAGATCATAAAAAATATTGAATGTCAGAATCACTTACAGATTTCTTTCAAGACCATTATTTCATTAATATGGGAGAATACAACAACTAAAAATAAAAAAACATTTATAAATATAAGAGAAAAAATATATTCATTTTAAGAAGGTATGGTCATATGATTTCACCCAAAAAAACATTGAATATAAAAAATCTCAAAAGGAAATAGAATTTGAGAAAAATGTTCCTTTCAAATAACATATCATTGAATTGATAATTTATCGATTGATATATTATGTGTAAAAAATAAAAATCCACACTGAGAAATTTAAATACTGAATAAAATAAGTGAGATATTGATTCAAAAATCAAGTTATAAAAATTCTAGAAAATTGAAGTCAATACATATGGAAGAAAATAAAAAAATTGAATATTAAAATATCATTAAGTATTAAGGATTCATGATATAATATTTAAAAAGGAATTATATAAAAAATATATAATAAATTAAGTTTATAATAATGAAATATTCCCCAATGAAGTAAAATTGAGGAAAAATTCTTTTTGTAAAATCCTAAAAAGATTAATTCTTTTAATAACATTATACAGAAATAAAATATGATAAAAATTTAACATTATAAAACCTTTAATAATAAATATTAATTTTTTACAAAACATTTATTAGTACTAGTACATGGTAGTGAAAATTTTATAAAATAAAATTTGAAAACATTTAAAATTTGGTCCTTAAAGTAAACTGTCTTTTAACTTAGGTTTGAATCATCAAATATATTCATTATCATCAGAAAAAAAATATTTTATCTATTTTATTTATTTAAAACCATTGCTATATGTTTTTAATCCTTTTATATCACTTATTACCGTGTTATATTTTATTATTTAAAAATTTTATGTTTATGTCGGGCGTTTTGACGATATTGGGTTCGTATATCCAAAATGGACTCAGTAAGCTGACAATGGTAAAGTGGTAAATATTCATTTATATATAGAATAATAATATAGATAAAAAATAATAATTTCTATCCATAAATTATAAATTTAAAACCGATCAAGAAATGTGGTTATAAAAAATTAGCTATGTTGCAATCATGAAAATGGTAGTGCATACATATGCATGAGAAACAATTATATTTTTAAATGATCATTATTAAAAAGAGAGTAAGTATTATTTTATATTTATATAATAATAATAATATATAAAAAATCATATTAATTCTTTAAATAGACTTTTATATATTATTCAAATGATATGGTAGTGAAAAACTAATCATGTTGGTTCCTGGAGGTGGTAGTCCACACATTCGCAAGAATGATGTAATCATTTTTATGTAAATGGAAATAAAATAAGGTAAGTATTATTTTTTTCATTTAATAATAATAAATAATTAATTTATATCATATAAAAAAATAATTCTATCATTAAAATCCACCCATGAGAGATAATAATGGGAAACGAATTATATTGGTTCACAATGAGGATGTTAGTTGAACACAAAACTGGGGGTTTCATTTCTCATTTGGTGGAAAAGGAAATGTATATAAGATATTAAACTAACATAATAACATATAATTATATTTATGATATTTATTTTATTATATTAACATTTTTTATAATATTTAATTGAGTTGGAAGAATAAATAAAACTAAAACATGTGGTTAAAATATATTCCTCTTCTTCGGAAGACCTCCTTTCATTTACAAATTAATCCTTATAAGGTTAGTATTCTAACAAAAATAAAACAACGATAATGTTTTGATGGATTCTAGTAAGGTATTTTAGTAGGTATTGATCAATCAAAATATGGTTTTAAGTGTAATTAAATTAGAATAGGTGCCCTTTTATTGGAGAGGGGTGGGCCACTCTTGGAATTTCTTTAAATATTAAATTCATATAAATTTATTTTTATGTAAAATGGCTCTAAATTTTTAAGAATAAAAATAAATAAATATTTTTTTTAATATCCCCATATCCAAAAAAATTTGGACATGTTTGGATCATATTTTTAACATTATATGTTTATTTTAAACATTTATTAACCCCTTGGACAATTATCATAATATTAAACTTTTCTACCCATTAGGGATAAAAAATATTACTATAAAAATTAAAAATTCCAATAAATGGACCATGGTTGATTTAATTAAATATATGTAATTCATTCTTATAAATGTAAGATTTATTTGAATTTTAAATAAATTAATAAAATACTATTTATTATGAAATATCATTAATGTAAATTTTAAAATTATTCATATACATTGAATTTAATAACATAAATATAACCAAAGAATTAAAATATAATAAAAAATAATATACCTAACATGTTATTGTTATCTAAATTTTTTTAGATCATATTAATTATTTCAAATCTTATTTCTTTTAAAGTTTTAATAACATTTATTTTATTTTTACACTGATAAATTGTTTACTACATGAGTGTTGTGTAGCCATTTAAGGTAATTATTTATTCACCAAAAATTAAAAAAAAAAAATTCCATGTTGAATAATAATAATTTGTCATTAAAAAACTATTTATAATCAAACATATCCTCTCATTATCACCATGTTAAAAAAAGTGAGTGATATTTTTTATATATCTTTAAATAAAATATTCTAAAGGTTATAATCCCATACAAATTGAAACAAATCCATATAACCAAATATTTGATGATTATGGATGAAAATTAATTATAAAATAAAATTAAAATAATTTTTACAGTCATTTTATAGTCATTATCATATTATTTTAACCCTAAATTGTTTGATTTACCTTTTACCATGGAAAAAAAAATAATATGGTTGTTATTCATATTGACCAAAATTAATAGGGTCCTATTTACTAAATTTGAACCCCTTTATTCCAAATATTGAATCCTTTTTTATTAATTCAAAACACATAACTACAAAATATTTATTTAAAATTAAACCAAAAAAATACAGTGAATAATGGTTTTTCATTAAAACCACACTTTTAAAATATAAATTGTTTTTACTATAAATTCAAGTATAAAAATATTTTCAAAGACCATATTGGTATTATTTTAAATAAAAGAGAATTAATTAAAAGAAAGTATTTTTTAATAAGAATTAAAAAAATTCACTATTCATTAAAAAAATATAAACTTTTCAAAAAAAATTCAAAATATCACTATAAACAAATTCATATATGGTGATTTTAAAGATAATGTTATTTTTATAAAATAAATTTTATAAAATATGTATAATTTAATTATCATATTTTTTCAAAAAAATCAATTAAAATCATTTTTAAATAAAACATTTTCTCATATAATAAATTGAATTCTCTAAAAATTGAATGACTATTCACTAATAATTAATCAATAAATTTTATTATTAGAACCATTATTTGTGTGTGTGTGTGTTTATCTCTTCAAAAATTTAGTTAATCTCATTCATAACTACCAATTAAATGGATATGTTATGATATTTAAATAATATTATTCCATAGTTCATTTAAACACAATGTTATGGGTCATACATGTTATTGAATATAGAGTCCTTATTTAAAAATATTAAGATAGTAAAATTATGTGACAAGTATTTGAATTTGGATATTTTATTTTCTATAGATTCTTTTAAATTATATGGAATATTTATTTTGAGAAAAATAACAATTGGGAGGTATATATTATAGTATATTGAAAATTTATTAGCGAGGATTATTTATTTAATTTTATTTTTTAAGAATGATAATAGTGGTATATGATATTAAATACTGAAAAATCATTAAGGGATATCTAATGTTGAAAAAGGAAATTTCTATCTCTTAACTTTATAAATTTTAAGGGGTATTTCTTTTTTGGTTTTTATTAAAAGTGTGTAAGTGTTGAATTAATGATACTAAAGGTAAATTTTGAGTAGACAAATGGGTTTGAAATAGGTGATTTACCTTAGTGAACGTGTTTTTTGAGAATAAAGGTCATTGAGAAAAAATTTGAAATGTTTTATCATGTTGTATTATTTTTTTTCATAGTTAAATAACAATACAAAGCCCCTGTATTTTTTATAATTCTTTGTATTTGTTGTTTTACAGTTCAGGTAGGGTAAAATAATGATGAAAATCACATGTAAAAAATATCTCAATTTTGAATTTATATCACATGAAAACCCCCTTTTAACTCCCCTAAACAACAGTAATTATTTCATTTTATTTTTAGGGGTTTCTATGTTTGGTTTTTAGTTCTCTCCCCAAGGATTTTATGTACCTTTACAATTAGAGGATTTAATTTTCATCAAATCAATTGTGGGTACACAATATTTAATTTTTATTTTCTTCTCTCCTTACCTCTATAAAAAAAATTGGAATTGAGGATTTTATCAATGAATAAATGGATTTAGAAATTTATTTCAAGGATTTTTTTCTATGATTGATGAGATTTCTATCTTGATATTTATGGTGAGAATGTATGGATCCAAGGTGATGTATCTTGGAAATTATAAGAATGATTATTTACTTTTTGACATATAAAAAACATAAGGTAGGAGACTCAAAATTCTTGTTCTATATAGTTCTTGTGTATTATTCATGCTTTATTTATCTCTGATGAATTTTTAATCCTTATTTTATTATTAATATTGTGTAATTTATTTTCAATGAGAAAGTGTGTGGTATTGATTTTTAATATTTTTGGGAAGAGTTTTTTCTATGTTTATGTTATTTATCTTAATATTTTCTTATTTTATAATGATATAATTAATAAATATTATCACGATGACTATGAATTTTATTCTGTGATAAATGATTAGATATGTTTTTTCAAATAGGATGGTCAGATTTAGTTTTTTGAAAATTTTATTTTCATGTGTTACATCAAAGAGGTGGGTCATCTTTAGTATTTCACAGTGAGTAAATAGATGTGTCAAATTGGGTTCTGGGGGAAAATTTGCATATTTATTGGATGAGAAGTTAACGAAATCATTAGACTATTTTTTTCCTATTTTATAAAACAAATAATTTTATTATGTGATTAAATTTCCAAAATCATGTGTGTTAACCAAGTTGATTAGTATATATTATCTTATAAGGATTTTGTTATGTTTTTATATTCAAACAGATGATCTGATTTACCTTATTATTGAGACTCATGTTATATCACTTTATATATATTTTTTAGTGTTCAATCAATTTATTATTCTCTATTTTAATTATAACCATTACTTTCATTGGATGAAGAAACATCTATCTTCTAAGTTATATTGGTTTCTAGGTCCAACACAACATCCTTATCATATTGGATGGTCAACTACTAGTTACCCTTTACACATGAGACGTTATATTCCCTTAAGTAGATATATTATTCAACTAATATACTGATTATGGGTTATTTCATTCACATAGGAATGTTTTATTCCCCAGTAGCGATAAAGTCTTTGATAAGTGGATTATAGGGGACCTTAAGGATATATTATTTTTTTGAAAGTGTGATTTATATTATAATTATATATTTCTTTTCAGGAAGAGTGATTAGGGAAACATATATATAGGTTCAAAATACCATTAAGATGGGATATATTATCTTGATATTATTTTTCATTCATATGGTAATTATTTTTATTCATCCAAATTAACACATGAGATTACTATAAAAGTAACCATTAAAAAATTCCATAAGAACCTATAATATTTGATTGTAAAAAAAGAATAAAATGATGAAATGTAAAGAATAATATTAATAATAAGAACATAGTACTTACATGGATTTGGAATCATCCCTTTGTATATAACCTAGATGAAAAAATCACTATATCATGGATGAAATTACAGGGAACATACAGTATTTTAAACAACCATATCTAGAAATGATCTCATAAATCAATATAGTGCTACAGAAATATATGTCTTAAAAATGAAAAATTCACCCAATTAGTCCACTATACTAACGAAACAACGATAATGAAGTCCAAAAATCTATAGTTTTCATATCATTATTTTAATTAATACTACAATACCATGTCAACATCTACACTACTACAATGTCATTATCAGTGTCATCTATCATCACTGATGTAGTGGAAATATAGTGTATAGTACGATTCACTATAATTTGTCCCAACGCTAACGAATAGATCATGCTTCATTATTCCAACACAATAGACTGAGTATTTTTTTTATTCACCCATAATTGCATCTATCATTTATATATATATATAATACTATGTTAAGGGTGGCTATGGTCTTTACTATTTTGGAGTATGTTGTGTTTAGCTGGATTTTGAGGTGTTTGTATTTTTATTTACTTTTCATGTAATGAATTTCAATGATTATTGACAAGGATTTGATCTATGGATTGGTTATTATATTTTTATTTTATTACATAAAAAATTATTAATTTCTTAGTTACTAATGTTTCAATATATTAATGATATGGTGGTGGGAAATATTTTTGACTATTATTGTATTGAATATATATTAAAAAGTTTAATGAGTCCCATAAAGTGAATTTTATAACCTTTTTATAGTAAATGATTTTTTCCATATCTGAGGAAAGCTACAAGGGCCATTCTTAATCTCTCCATGGACTTAAGTAGAGTCATATTGGGCTTAAGACATGAAAATACACAACAATATATATATATATATATTGAAAGAGACAATATAAACCAACCCATTCTAATTTTTCATTCCAAGTACTATGAAATAAATTCCTCTCTCTCTCTTATATATCATAAAACCTCATCAAAAGCATCAGTACATAATACTCATTATCACAAACATATTTATCATCACAATATCTCCATTATCACATAATTCTCATAATCACATCATTTTCATCATAAAAAAGTAATAAAGTAAAATTAATTGGAAAACCAATATTTATTCTTGTATTGAGTGGTTGGTTTTCTTAGAAATCCCAAATGGGTGATGTAATAAGATTTAGGATCATTGATAAAGATTAAAAAATAGTTTCTTTCTATATTATTCATACATTATGATATTTTCATGTATATGATATATGTACATGGAATTATTGATAATGTGCAATGAATCTTACCTTGAAACCATTGAACCGATACATAAATTGATTGACCTCAATTATGGAAACACGTTCTTGACTTCAATAAGATATCAACTAGTGTTGATGTATCAAACTAATAAATTATCTAAAAGTTTTATTCCAAATTCATAATAATAAACCAGTAAAAATTGCTGAGAATACTACAAGGTGTGTCTATAAATTGGATTCCCATGCATTTAAAATGAGCATAAACAAATAAATAATAAATTAAAAAATGGAATAAAAAATAATAAACAACCCAACCAAATTTACTTTCACACGTATAGAAACAACTATATTCATAACAAGAACTTGTGCATAGAACCTGAAATAAAGTTAAATCATAATAACCAAATTTGGAAAGACTAAAAGTAAAACATTGTGGTTGGCCAAATTGATTAAAACAAAAATAAAATAAAAATAAATAAATTACATGATCCATCACCCAAGCATATCTACATTCCGCTTGGTCACTAACCATATACTAAACATCCAACTCAAATTACCCAATTGATATCAAAACTAAGGTCAATGCTTTGATAGATATATAAAAAAACTAGACTATATACCCACACATATAGTTGTGTATATAAGGCATGAGATAAATAAGACTAGTTATATTTTACTAAAGATTCTATGTAATTTAATATATAAAATCAAAAATTATAATGTAAAAAAATAGAAAATAATATTTTATAAATATAAAAAATAATGTAAAATAAGTATTGTGCCAAATAATTTTCCCAAAATCATAAAGTAAGATATTATTTGGAAAACATATATATATATATGGGTTGAAAACCAAGGTTCAAAACCCAATAAAGTAAATCCAAATGCCATTTAAAATAAAAAACAGAACACCTTTTTATTATAAGAGGTTGAATCAACCATTCAAAATGGGAAAACACTTTAAAACCCATACGGTGATCAAATACCATGTCTACACAATCGAAAGAAAACCATTTTCTTACATTCAAAATTTTTCATAAATATCCATTTTGAAAACACATTTTAAAATTAAATTCCCTCATAAATAAATAATATAAATAAATAGTGTGAACCATAACATCAAGAGGCATAATAGAATTCAACAAAAAATATAAATGGTTACACTAATTCAAATGAATATAAGAGAAACAAAAAATGTACATAATAGGGATCCCCTAGATAAAACCATAACATAATGAAGAAGTGTTCTAGCAAAATCCATAGGCCCTTAATTGAGACGATCAAATAAAATACATGGGGAATCATCTACCGTGTCCATATTGTCTTCCTAACAATAAATACACTTGAATCACTCTCATCGGGGATCCTTCCTTAGAAAAAGAATATATAACAAGAGAAAAATTCAGAGAAACATATAGACTCTTATGATATTCATGAATTATATACACTTGAATCACTCTCATATAGGGAATTCCCTTGGACAAATCTCAATTTAAACGAAGGAACAAGTCGTGAAATTAAAAATAGGATTTTTTTAATCAAAAACTTCATGATCATTGTATAAATTTATAATTATAAAAATATCATTATAAACCATATATCACCTCCAACACACTCTTAAGAAACATAACCTTTAATATCATACACACACCAAATAATAATAATAAATTCGCATTCCACAAAATTTTAAATAATTACATGGAGGAAAGTGGAGATTTCACCAGAATATTTAGAAATTAAAACATCTATTTCAAACAAACCTAGAATTCCAAGTCATTTTATATTCATAAAAACCCTATTCCTAAAAACAAAAATTATATATCATTTATAAACACCGCATAAATTTTTATAAAATATACCATTTGAATTTATAAACATCCTCCACAACTTTGGAATGGTTTTTTAAGCATCTCTTATAATTGAAATTCTTTTAAAATTCTTCTTGGATATATAAAAAAACACTTTCCAAGTAATAATTTTCATTTAGAAAATTAAAATATTAAATCCATACATAATACCCTTTATACAAACCTTGTAAACTATTAATAAAATTACAAAACTCTTCAAGGGTGTCATATACGTTCGTAAAATTGTAATAAATAATTTTTAAAATACCCAAGAATTTAATGACATGTTGAATAAAGGAATATTGAAAAAAATGATAACCTCTTCTAAGGGGAACCACTCACCTTCAATGATGCATGAAAAAAAAGAAATATAATGTGCTCTATATGTACAAAAAAACCAAAACCATAATATCAAACAAATATCAAAACCTAAATTTTATTTATATAGAGATTATTGTTCCTTGGGTAATGGAAAACCAATGGGAATGAAGGGACAGGGGGAGAAGAATACAGAATGGACACAGATTCTAAAACCTATTGGAATCAAGGATAATCCATAGAACTGATGGAGATAAAGCTACATAGTGTATGTCCCTATTTTATCCTAATGAGAGAGAAAAGAATAATTGAAGAACCCCATTTAAACGAAAAGAATGACAAAACTGAAAATAAATAAAAATATAATTTGGAATAGGCCATCATGGTGTGACCTAATAGTTGTCGCATATCTTTCTTTATAGAAAAAATCATGAGCTCGTTAGGTAAATTACAAACACAGTGTGATCGTATCTCATCATGGAACAACCGCTATATGGGTAACCCACTAAATTTTTTACACCTAGATACTATTATTCACTAGAAAATGACCCCACTACCACAGTCTAGTTGTATCATAGCCTACCCTATCATGGTCTAGATCCACTCTTGACTGAAAAATTATAATGAAAACACCCCCAATTGTCATGTGACTCAAATACTAATATTAAACCAGATATAGTTTAGACGTGTAGGTCACTCAAAAAACTCATCCTAGAGACACCTACTTATTTAATGTTTATATGGTCTACATAAAGATCTGAAGACTTGTAAAAATACTATAAACAGATTAAACCCACAAAAAACTCTTAAAAGATTCAAAATAACATAAAATTATACTATATTAAATACCACACAGGTATAAGGATGTGAAAATTCTCCCCAACTTGAGACTTACTTCCCCTAGATATTATTTTTCAAGACTAAAAGTAGTGAGGACATAGATAGTTCAATTATAATAGGTGGAAGGGATGGATAAAAATTTAATGTATTTCCTCAGACTAAAGAGAACCATATAATAACACAACTTACAAAAAAATAGAACAATTATTTAACCACATAAAAAACCACTACACGTAATCAAATCTATAATCAAGGAGCATAAAGACTAATGATCATGGAGACGTACAAGAGTTCTTTTTATTATTTTTAATTTATCTTAAAATATGAGAAAAATTATAAAACTCCTATGAGATGTCTCCATAAAAAAAATATTTCCTCAAAATAACTCAATAGAGCAACAATATACTATCATTTACAACCATTAATCCTATAAAAATCCAAAACTCCAAAATGGGAACACTTTCAAATATAATATCCCAATATCCCAAAATAAAGTCCACAACCCAAGTAATAAAAAGGAGTAGATACATAAACCAGATACATGCCTCGATATAAGTCAACAGTGCTTATATCCATGGGACATAATTCCTAATGAAAATAACAATGGACTTTTATTAAAAAACTCACATCTATGGGGAACCTAATATAAAACATCAAAATGGGGTAAAATAAAAAACTTACTACCATCTAGAGCATAATATATATTATTATTGTAAAAAACAAGTTTGGGTAAACCAACAAGTCAAACAAACCAATTTTACACTAGTATTGATGGGAAATCATGATCCACATAGGATAGAAACAAGAGTACGAGATTCAAGAAAAATAACCCATGAATTATTTAACCATTATAAAATTAATATAAATAAGTAAAATAACATAAAATAAATATTATAGGGCCTATATAGACCTTTTAAATTCATACCTAAAAAATAATTAGTTACAATTAAATTAAACGACCTACCCAATCATAATAGAATGAACATGCATATAATAAAGTCCAATTGGGTAACCAAGTAAAATATAGTATACTAATATGCAATTATTTTAAAAAATAAAACACACTAGTGATATGTTTTCAATAAAACATATCAAAAATAAAATCAAACAAGAAAAATCCAACACATCCTCCATGTAAACCATAGTCACTTGCCATCACTATATCTAAAAAAATAACCAAGTAACATCCAATTTGTAGGATCAAATACTAATGAACTATGAGAAAACATAAGGTATTTATAAAAACATACACACTAGTGTATATATAGTGTGTTCATCAAACATGAAAAATATTATTTCACTATTAAATCAATGAATTTCATTTTTTTAATAAATTCCTTATATTCTAGTTAGAATATAATTTATAAAATAGGTTTTCACATGAGTAACCAAAAACAATAAAAGAAACATATTTTATTTCTATATTTTCATGACAAAGTTAAAACATTTTGTTAATAGAAATGGAATTTCTGTCATAAAACAATTCTTTTAAAACTGAAAATCATTTCCCAAAATTCATATAAAACTGTTTAAATTCTAAAAAAAAGTATTTTAAATTCATTTGAAAAACCTATTTCATTTACTTATATTTTTTAAAACATTTCCCAATATATTTTTATAACAACAACACTATGTAAATAACTAACCACACAACCAAAAACAAAACCAATGTAAATATAAAAATCAGTATCCACCAATATATTAGTTTGTCATAACAAAATTATAAAACAATAAAAACAATGGTCAAATATCCAAATAAATATATAGGGTATATAAATGAGGAATAAAATGGGATCCCTTAAATAACTTAGTTAGAGAATATGTGTCATGTGAAACTCTCTATGAATCAAGTAATATAGTCTTTGACCTAAATTCTAAAAACACTAGTCAACATAAAAAATATATCTATCGTCTCAGTGTCTAATTAGACTAGTAGGTCCTCATAATCCGTCCTTCTTGAAAACCCCAATACTTCAAGATATACCTCAGACCACACAGAACACAATATTCTTTCTAGATCAAAATCTAAGTTGGAGAAAAATCCAGTTCTGAAACTAAAATATTATAGCACTCATCCATTAATTACATATATTACTAGGATTATCATTATATAATTAAAATATAGTTATGGAAAAAATAATTCAAATGATCAATAATAGAACTCATAAAAAACGCTTACCTCACCTCTAAATCCATCACATAGAATCTCCCCTTTTAGATCCATGAAAAAAAAGAAATAATGTTCAAAATCTCTCATGGGGTCTCAATCCACATACAGTATGATAATGTAAAGGGGATCAATTTGTGAATTTAAAATTTAAAATAAACTCCTCTAAACTATTATCTAAAATGTCCTTTGAAAAAAAAATTGCAGTAATGAGGCATTTTACATCAATTAAAACATTATTTTTCAACACCTGATAAAACTAAATCAAGAAAACATCCCAGGAAACCATTTCAGAACCAAAATATTTATTTAAATAAATTGTTAGATGATTAAAAGGTTATTAAGTTTAAAAATACTTTGACACAATCCAATAATTCCCTATTTATCATAATATACCATCTGAAAAGATAATCTTCATTACTTAAAAACGTACAATTTCCATTTTCCACTTCAAAATCAAAAAATTCTCTTTAATAAACTACTTGGACATTTTCTGTAATATTTGGAATGTTCAAACATGATATTTTAACAGAATTATTGAATTATTATTTAAAATGAAACATTTCCAAGTATGAAAATCCATTAAAACCCAATTTTAATCCTTCATTTTGAATAAATATAGGTATATTCTTTAAAGAAATCTTTTTTAAAACATTCAAGAATCTCATAGAAAATAATATAAATCAACAGAATAGAAAAAATAACCTCATTAAATTTTAAATGAGTTGTAACACATTGTATTTGATTGAAAAAATGCAACTGAAAAAGGAAACATCTTTTATGGTCCCTAAACATCACAAACAACATCATCAGATCCATTTCATAACCTTAAACCAAACTACACATTGGTTAGGGATCTTGAGAGAATTAAATTTGAAGTAAAATTATAAAAGGAGATGTGAGGAAGAGAATGTAAAGATACTACCTTTAAAAATATTCTAGAAATAAAATGCAATAAGGCTCAAAACCAATGGGAAGAGAGGGAAGAGAGTCCTCATGTTTTTAACCCTTCTCATAAAAATAAGGTAGAGTGGGAAAGAAGGTTTGGACCCATAAAATAGATAGGGGAAGTTTTTAAAATTTACGATTTAAAGAATATCGAAAGACATAATATTTAATGTAAAAGGTTTGGAAAACCATGCACCACCCAGGTGAGATCAAATATATATAACTCCCAAATCTCACATAGTTTGACTGCATTGATGTCTCCAGTCATACACCAAACATATCAGTCACCCCCATATAAAAAAATGATTCAGATAGTTTCATGGATACCCTAAATGTTTTGATGAATCATTTTCAACAATGAAAAACTCACTATTAAAAACTATACCACATTGCATTCTTTACTCACACGAATTACTCTTACTGAGTGGTTACAGTGTAACAGATTAAAACCCAATAAAATTCAAAATTTAAATCCAAAAAACCACCATGAAAATATTAAATTACCAGAAAATAATATTAAATATTACACAATAAGTACATGGGTGTTGAAAAAATATAGTTGTCATCCAGATTACCCAATCACATTTTGGAGGCTTCCCATGAGAAAAAAATACAAATAAAAATCTAAAAATAGGAACAAATAAAATATAAATCCCAATAGTAATAAATAAATAAATAAGTATAATCACAACAAGTGTAATCAACCCTTCCCAAAAAATAGGAAGGATATACCTGCTGATAGTATAGCAGTATCCCCAAAAGATCAACCAACTCTAACCTAATCAAACATAAATTCTAGAACATATGATCTATAATCCCCTAACATTAAACGTTGCATAATATTGAGTTACTTGAACAATTCAAATTATGTATCTTTTCCGGTTTAGAGAGTTTGAGAATTAGGCCATAACTATTATATAAAATATAGAAATATGAAGTGGACACTTCCAATAGTAAATATTTATTCGATAACATAAAAACTTTTAAAAGGAAACATGGTTTCTTTTCATGTTTTATCATAATAACATTTCCTTGATCCAATCATTCACTCTATTATCCCATAAATCCTATGAAAACAATTAAAAACCTGGTATGAGAACAAAAGGCATATTAAGGGACACAAAAATAAAGTAAAACCATTAGTCTAGTTAAAACCTAATAACCCATTCAATGTTCTCTGAGTGGATGAAACAAAACATTTTAACTAGAATACCATTCATACTTTTTTCTCAATAAAAAAATCTAAAGCCAATAATAATAATTTAAATCTCCTTTAGGTGACTTAGTTAATCATATACATAAAACCCTTCCAAACATCATCCAATTGGAATAACCATACAATTTCCTTCTAAATTAGAGATCTATAATGGGGATCACCCTTAGTATGAGCTATATAGTTCACACCTTTGATGCATAATGGGACTAAACCCTTTTTATAAGATGTGTCGAGCTCTCCCATTTGATATAATAGGGATCATACCATATTATAAGCTATATTAGGCTAAACTCTTAGCTATAATGGGGATCAACCCTTCATATATGAAATATTAGGCTCACCCATTTCATATAATCCTCATGTACCATTTCATGAATAAAACATGTTCATCACAAAATCCCTTTTTGAATGATTCTTCTAATCACATATGAAAAACATTTCCCAATAAAATTACCATTTTCATTTGAGAATTCATTTTCAAAACCATGATACCCAAATAAAAGAAATAAGGGAATAATTTTCATTTTAAAAGAAAGTATGTCTTATATAGGAAGTCGAATATCTAATAATAGTTATGACGGCGGAGAAGTCATTGCAGCCATATACGTTAAAAAACATTTCTTTTGTCATTTTATAAAGAAAGTAAATTGCTTCAAATAAAAATATTATTTCTTAAAACAATGAATTAAATTCAATATTGACTAAAAATTTCCTATATATTCATTTTTACCCTTATAAATAAATAAGTAATTTAATATAATGAAGAAAAAGATTTTATAATTAAATATATAAATGATCAACATATTTGATGCCACATTGAACATTTAAATATTAGTATATGCAGTTTAATTAATAAAATTATTATAGATAAAATATGGATATTAAAATTCATAGTGGGTGTATATACACCTTATAAATGAATAAAGGTGGATATTATCAAGAAATGTCTCAATGAAAAGAGATTGAGACAAAGTCCCCTACCTTTAATTTGTCTTGTTTGTTCTTTAATTTCCAAATTAATAAACAAAGGTTAATTTATACTAGATTTATAACCTTTTTAAATTTTATTATTCATTTTATATCACTTACAACCAAGTTATATAAATTAATTAATTATTTGAGTTCATATTGGATGTTTTGTCGATGTTTAGTATTTGAGTAAAAAATGAACATGTTTTGATAAAAATTATCGATGTGGTCATAAGTCCATTATCTAAAAAATATTATTCATGATTAAAATATCATATATATCCCATATATATATATATTTAGAATAGTTCATAACATTTTTAGATAAGAAATGAAATGCACCGTTCTTGGAGACAGTAGGTCATATGTACGCATCAATGCTACTTTCATATCTTTGTCATATTAAAGGAATAAGAAATTAAATATGCATATGTATATTATAATTCTAGTATAATATATATGTTATATATGATACATAATATCATTAACACTATAATTTATATGTTCCATGTATGGAATCAAAGATTCATTTCACTTTGAGCGGGTGGTAGTCAACGCTTCCTCAAATCAAATTATCGTATTTACACATTATGGAAAGAAAAAAGTTATGTTGTAAATAGAAATTACTTAAGAATAGAGAAAATATAAATATAATATATATCATATATAAATATGGTTCTGTCATAATAGAAACCAAGAGAGGTGGTAGGATAAAATTGAACAATCATATTTTATAAGGTAGTAGTTTTCCTTACATAGAAATAGTATGTTCTATATCCATTATATGAAGGTGTGTATATATATAGGTCAAAACCTTAACATAAAATATTACTACTATATTGAGGATTAATTTTTTTTTATAAAATATTTTAATAAATATAGGTTTGCGGTTTAATGGGAAAAATAAAGGAATGGATCTTGAGAGATGATGTTACCTCTATATCGAGTAACTCCATTTGATTTAAGCTTAAAGGCTATCTTGAATTGAATTATTCATAAATTAAGGATTCTATGAGTAATTTAGGAATGTTTGGAGCTATTTAAGTATAATTCTAATGATCCAAGGGGCTTGAGAGGTCTGACTATGAGGGTAGAGGTGGTTTCCTATTATAAGAGGGAGAAGGGTCACTTTACAAATTTCTTGAAATATTATTGTATTAAAAGGTTATTTTCCAATTAAAATAGTTAAAAAGTGATATATTTCAAGTATAAGATTATTATGGATATAAATAATCTCAGCTAGTAGTTTTTATAAAATTTTATGTCACAAAATTAACCTTATCTTTTAGCTTTAACCCTTAGTTGAAAAAATTAACTCTAACCATGTCTTCTTGGATTTTCATAATATATGGTCATTATAGTTACTATAAAATTGAAATAGAACTACAAGTGGATCATTAATTACACTTTTAATATTATATAATTCTTTTTTCCTAATCTTATATTTTTAATACTGTTATATTATTTAAAAAAATAGTATATTTTTTAACTCATTTAAGTTAATATTGAAACTATTTAGAATATGATTTTTGTTAAAGTAATAAAAATATGATTCCTTAAAAACAAAGTCATTAAATCATATCTCACATGATAATTTCATTCAAAAAAGTCATGTATGTCATCAAAATTTTCATACTAAATTTATTTTAATATTTATATTATCATTTATTTGAATATATCATTAATAAGGTAATCACTACATCATCATTGTGTCATTAATATATTTATTTATTTAATGTTTAAAAATTATAATAAAATGACATGATATAGGAAATAATTTTATCTTTATAATTACTATTTTTAGTCAAATATATCATTTATGTAAACCAAATTAAAATTGTTTTAGTTAGAAGATGCATGTTTATGTTATATTTCCATTTTCATTAAATTAAATATTATAAAAGGTCATCATCACAACCAAGTGGATCCATGGGGTCCTAAATTAGACACATGGATTCCAATGTTTAGAAATATCTCATAAAATAGCATTATAACCCATGTTATGATAGTTTTGTATTAGTATAATATTATTTTAATACCGTTATTTATCTAATTTTCCAATTAACTATGGTAAATAAAAATAATTACTGATGTTACTATTCATAATGTTTCAAACCAAAAGGTAACATTTTAAATAATTTGAACCTTATAATTATAAATATGGAATCTAATTTTCCAAATTGAAAAAAATATAATTTATTATTTCCCCTCAAATCAGATTGGTCTGAATGAATCGAGGATTTCTAGTGGGTGTTGATGGTGGTTCATGGTGAGAGTCATGGATGTCGGTCGCCAAATGTTTCTATTTCTTCCTAGCCTATCAAAGGGTATAGGGTGGATGCCAGCTAGAATTGATTATTATAGTGATGAAGTTTCTACTAATAAATTCTTTTTGCAGATCTGGAGTTTTAGGTCATTGCATATGGCATTGGGTTGTCTGATTCTAAGGTGTTGGGATCCTATTGCGTTATGGTGTTGGGATCCTGGTGAGGATGCATTATTTTCTGGGTGAGTGTCGGTGGAGTTTTAATGGGATTTCAGTCCACTATGATGAACCTATGACTGATCTTAGGGAAATGGACCTGGGGGTGGTGGTGTACTACCGCTGACGGCACAATCGTAGGCTGTGAATAGTATTAGAGATCCAATTTTTTGGGTGTGGATTACGCCAAAGATATGTGATTTCAATCTCCAGTGGTTACAGGTTGTGATAGTCTATGTGGTATGGAAAAGACCTCAGATTCAATCTTATCAAGAACTAATTTAGAGAGAGCGGACCTCAGTTGGCACATTGATGTGTTGGAAGTGGCTATTAGGAGATGTGGGAGTCGATCGATGTTCTCATCGACTTCCAGAGGTAGGGAACCGATGAGCTTGGTGTTGACATAGACAAGTCAGTGACGTCATCAGGAGCTGGTAGGGGATGACCTCAGCCATACAAGGATATGGCTTTAATATTTTGGGTGTGAAAGATAAACAAGGGATGTTTTATGATAATTCTACAGGTTATGGTAGACTAGAATTTGGCTGGAAAAGACTGAGCCTGTTGCATCTACGGTCCATGCAAGCTGGCTGTGGAGATTTTGGTCTACGAGAAGATATTGGCCGACATGGGTGGATTTTATGTGTTGAATTTTTTCCTTTATTTTGGATTAGTCTATATTTTCTAGGGTTATGTTGGTGTTACGTATTTTTTGTTTTTTGTAGAATTTGATGTGCCACATGATTTCTCACTAATGCACTTCTATTTTCATTAATAAATTTTAGGATCAACTGTGCTTGATCCAGAACCATTCTGGTACATCCAATGACGATAATTGGAATAAATAGTATGAAAAATATTCCAATTACACTTTAAAAAAAATTAAAAGGATAACCTAACTATATAAATAAATTAAACGAAAAGTAAGTTTTAATTTACAATGTATTATTTTTCACTATTCATTAAAACATGAATTTTATTAGAAAAATACCAAAAATTCAACCAAATTATATTTTGATGTCCCTCTTCTAAAAAAGATGTATATTATGTCCCATAGAACTTATAATATTGTCAAAATATGATTTAAAAAGGGTTCTCCATCAAAAGGTGGTAAAAGTACCTTTTAAAAAATAATAGAGTATTATATGATTAAAATTAATTTTTTAAATGTAAAAACATTTAAGAAACATGTGCAATCATAATATAGTTAGTTATATTTATTCCCCCCGATAAAATTTCTAGGTAGTATCTACCATTTAAAATAATAATATTAATAATGTATTATTTTTCAGTATAACTCAGTCTTGTGTGAAATGTATGATTTCAGAGAAACCCATTGTTGAGTGTCGAGTATGTTATAAATCATAGTTTCCCCTTTAAAATATAATTAATATCTAATTCATAAATATTAATAGGTAATGAAAAATATTATTATATAATTACCTGTGATGTTACATCATTCCCCCTTTTGTAAATTGTGTCCTCAAAATTTTAATTTGAGGCTTGGTCTAAGGTTTTACATTACAAAATTACTTAATTGAAATATCATATCAGAAAATTAGTTTATAAAACCTCTACTTTAAAATAAATAAAGTTTTGTAAAATGGTCACATGAGATATCATATTCTAGGGTTCATTATAGGAAAACATGGACATGGATTATAAAACTAACTCTCAATGACTAATATAGAGTGATAGAGAACATAGTCATTAGAAAGTTATACATCACAAAACAATAAATATGTGGTGGGTCAAAAGACAATTTAGAAATGTAAATGAAGAATTTATTTGTTTAATGATTCTTTTGAGAGAGTTGAGGAATTAATTTCCTTCCTAGCGTAAGAACCTAGGAAAACATAATTACTTGATGGATTTTTATTTGATAATAAAAATTTCATCATCAAAATATTTGATGAATATGATGTACATCCCTAAGAATAAACTTATGTAGAAAACATAATAGAAACCATAGAGATATCTATATCTTAAAATTGTGGTCCCAATGTAAAGGCATACTTCCACATTAAAAAAATCAACACATAACCTCACAAAAAATCCCCTAAAAAGGTCCTTAATAAATTATTATCACATAACATAAAACCTTAGAAGGTGTTATTAAACCCTTGATCATATGGTTTTCCATTAAAAAATATTAGGCTCTCAAGAGCTTCTATCAAATCACCAGATGTCTCAACATCAACTATAGTAATAGAAAAAGAGTATTCCAAACCGTTTTGTTTCCAACTATACTTATTTCCCCCTATGTAATTAACTTTGGAAATTTATTTTCGTAATGTCCCAACTCAATGAAGCTAAAGAATATTATTGTAGAATGGTTATCTATTATCTCATTATTGGACTATTCTAGACCATTTTCATTGCACTCATGAACCGTGTGACCAAAAATACCACATGGGTAACACTTTTTAGATCCTGAAATACATTCCCCAAAATCTATTTTACCACATTTGGAATAAGTTTTGGGCTTACCGATAAAATTCATAGTTGGTTTCTTTTCCATTTCTTGTCTCCTTGACCATTTATTTCTCTTATCATCTTGTGGAACAAAAGTGTCAAAAAACTCCATTTCAACTTTCTTAGCACAATGAAACACTATTTATTAACTTTTAAATTATTATGGGGCCAAATCATTTCATAGCCTCGGTTTTAATCTGGAGAAAAATCTATTAATTTTATTGTCAACGTCTTGAATAAAATCCCGAACATGCCTAACCAATCTTGTGAAGTTTTCTTCATATGAGGCAACTGAATCATCATCCTTTTTCTTTAATTACAATAATTTTTTATCAATCCTATGTCACAAAAACTAAGGGAAATATTTCTCAAGGAAAATATCCTTAATTTATTCCCATTCCATGGCATCAATATCATTTTTCTCTCTAGTATTCTTAACTAGTGACCAACATCGATCACCTTCACCTTTAAAATAATAGATGTAAATAGTTACCTTTTGATGTTTTGAACATCCCATGACATCAAATATCTTCTCCAGGGTACTCATCCATCCTTCATCTACCACTGGGTTATATGATCCATTGAAATATGGGGGATGTTCCCTCAAAAAATGTTCCACTACTAACATATTTTTATGTGGTTGATTGGGATGATCTCGTGCATGAATACCACTACCATTTATAGCCTGATTCAACTGCTCCACCACTACAACCATATATTCAGTTCCAATTCTCACCACCTCATGTTGTTTATATGGAAGGTTATTTTCCTCTCGATTCCTTCCAATTACATCTTCCCTATTTCCTCTATGGAAAACAATTCAGAACGGACAAAGTATAGATAAATCAATAAGGTAATCTTAAAATTCTATATCATTTCAACTTAACCAAAAAGTAAACTCCTATAAAGGAATTCAATTAATAGCATCCTAACTTATAAAGTTATCTTAACTGATTTGTAATACCAACTACAATGCCTCAGCCATAAACCTTACACAATCATAAATTAATTCAATATTTGAAATTGATTATATTTTTTTAGATCATCAGAGAATTATTCCATAACAATTATATAAAAAATTAGAAATATAATGTGGGAACTTAAAATAGAATCATTTTCTTCTATACCATAAACAAATATGAAAAGAAACATATTTTCTTTTCCTGATTAATCCTTTTAACTTTTCCTTGATTCCATCCTTGACTTTATTCTCCCTTAAATCCTGTGAAAAAAAATTAAAAATGTTAGATGAGTAAAAAAAGATATGGAAGGGACATAAAAATAAAGAAAACTCATTAGTCTCATTAAAACCTGATAACCCAATAAATTTTCTCTGAGCGGATGAAACAAAACATTCTCACATGAATAACACTCATCCTTTTTGATCAATGAAAAAAACTAAACCCAATAGAAAGAAACTAAAACTCCTTTAGGTGACTTAGAAAATCATATACATAAAACCCTTTCAAACAACTTCCAATTTTAATAACCATATGTTTTACTTCCAAATTGGATATCTATAATGGGGTTCACCCATGAGAAATAATGGGGATTAACATTTTCGTATCAGCTCTTTCGGGCCCACCCATGAGCTATAATGCGGCTCAACCCTTCATATAAGCTATATCGGGATCACCTGTTTCATACAATTCTCATGTACCATTTCATGAATAAAACACTTTCATTATAAAACCTCTTTTTTAAAATATTCTTCTAATCCCATAAAAAAACAATTTTGTATAAAAATACCATTTTCATTTAACAACTCATTTTCATTACCAAGATACCCATATAAATGAATAAGGGAATTATATTCATTTTAAAAGACGTTAAGGCTTATAAATGAACCCAACTATCAAATAAAAGTTATGGTGGTGGAGAAGTTGTTGTCATCGTATACTTTAAAAAACATTCATTTTTTCATTTTGTAAGAATAGTAAAATGTTTAGTATAAAAATATTTCTTTTTAAAATATTGAGTAAAATAAAATATTGACATAAATTTTTTTGAATATTCTTTTTATACCAATATAAATAAATATGTAATTTAATATCCTGAAGAAAAAGATTTGATAATTAAATATTTTAATGTTAAAGGTTTCAGGTACCACTTTGAACAATTAAATATTAATCTCCATGACATAATAAATAAATTTAGTAGACATAAAATATGGATATGAAATTTAATAGTGCTTGTATATACACTTTATAAATTCATAAATGTTCATATTATCAAAAAATTCCTCAACGAAAGGAGATTGAGATGAAGTCCCTTACCTTGGGTTGACTTGTCTCGTTCATTCTTTAATTTATTGAATAATAAAATTCGGTTAATTTCTACATTCTTTAAAACCTTTTGAAATTTTATTACATATTTTATATCACTTATAATCATTTTATATCAATTTGTTAATTATTTGTGTTTATATTGGAGGTTTTATCGATGTTCTGTATTTGACTCAAAAATGTACTTTTTTTAGTGCAAATTATCCATGTAGTCCATTACCTCCAAATTATTATTCAATATTGAAATATCATATATATCCAATATATATTTATTTTGAATAGTTAGTAACATTTTTATATAAGAAATTAAATTAACCATTCATGGAAACGGAAGGTCATACGTACGCATGAACGTTGATTACATTTCTTTTCCATATTAAAGGAATAAAAAATAAAAGATAAAAAGGTATATTGTAATTCTAGTTTAATATCTAGGTTATATTTGTTACAAAATTTCATTAACTATATTCTTTATACATTATATATATTCCATGAATGAGTCATATCACTTTGAGGGGGCGGTATTCCACACTTCCTCAAATTAAATTATCAAATTTACACTTTAGAAAAAGCATAAAGGTATATTGTAAATTAAAATTACATAAGACTAGAGAAAATATAAATATAATAGATATCCTATATAGATATTTTTCAATCATAATGTCACCCATGAGATGTGGTAGGAGAACATTGAACAATCATCATTGTGTGAGGTAGTTGTTCACTGTACACCGAAACATTATGTCCTATATCTATTAGATGGATGTATTTATAACTGTAGGTATAAATCTTTGAATAAAAACATCTTAGAATATTTAGAATATTTTTTTATGAAAAAAATAATGATTGGTTTGGGGGTGGGATGAGTAAAATAAATGAATGGAGTTTTAGAGAAGATGTTACCTCTAAATCGGGTAACTCCATTCGATTTTAGCCAAAAGGATTTCCTTCATAGCCATCTGACAATGGTGAGGAAATTAAGAGAAATGTAGGGATTTTTGGAGATTATTTAAGTAGAATTTAGATTATCCCAGGGGATTGAGAGGTGTGAGTAAATGGGTAGAGGTGGTGGCCTTTTATAAGAGGAAGGAGGGGCTCTTTAGGAAAGTCTTGAAATATTATTTTACTATAAATTGATTTTTCAAATTACAACAGTTAAAAATTGATGAATTTAGAGGATAATATTATTATGGGTTGAAACACTCTCAACCACTAGGTTTTAAAAAAATTTAGGTCACAAAATTAACATAATCTTTTAGCTTTAACCCTTAATTAAAAACATTTACTCTTACCATGTCTTCTTGTATATTCATAATATATGGTTACTATAGTTTATATAAAATGCAAAGATAACCACAAGAGGATAATAAATGATAGTTTTAACATTATATAATTCATTTGGAAGAATAATTTATTTTTTGGACGGTTACATCCTTTAATAAATTATTATTAGTTTTAAAACCTCATTTATGTCAATTGTGACACTATTTAGAAATTGAATTTTTTTTAAGTCATAAAAACTTTATTTATTAGGATAAAAGGAATTAAATCATCACTAACATGTCAATTTCATCAAAAAATATCATTTATGGAATCAAAATGTTCCAAATAAATTTATTATAATATTTATAATATCATTTATTTGAATATTTATTTAATAAGGTAATCACTCAATCATCATTGTGTCTTAAATATATTTATTTATTTATTGTCTAAAAATTATAAATAAAATACCATTATATAGGAACATTTTTTATGTTTATTATTTCCATTTATAGTATAATATATCATTTAGATAAATAAAAATAAAATGGTTTTATTTAGGAGATTCATGTTTATGTAATATTTCCATTTTCTTTAAATTAAATATCATAAGCGGTCTTTAGCACACCCAAGTGGATCCATGGGGTCCTAAATTCAACACATTGATACTCATGGTCAGACATATCTCATAAAATAGTATTATAACTCCTGTTATCATAGTTTTATATCATTATAATATTATTATTTTACCCTTCTTTACCTGATTTTCTCTTTAACCATGGTAAATAAAAATAATTACTGAAGTAATTATACATAATGTCCACAAATTATAGGTACCTAATTACATAATTTATTCCATATAATTAAACATATTGAATCAAATTTTTCAAATTAAAAACAAACAATTGTAATAAATTAATTTAAAATTAATTCTCTTTTTTAAAATCAGAAAATGGGTTATTAAGAAGTAAAAACTATCTAAAGATTGACATGTGTTTATATCCAATTTAAATATGAAATTGATTATAATAAAGATAATTCGATTAAATAATAAAAACATAATAAAATTAAACTTTAAAACTAATTGAATGGATAACTTAACTATATAATTATACAATATGAAAAGGTTTTTTTGAATTAAAATACAGTATTTTTCACTATTCATTAAAATATTAATTTTATAAAGAAATACAAAAAATTCAAACAAAGTAATTTTTTTATGTCCAAATTCTAAATAATAAGTTTATTATGTCACATATAACTTATAAAATTTTCCAAAAATTGATTTAAAAATGGTTCCCCGTTAAAAGGCTATAAAACAACCTTTCAAAAAATATTAGAGTATTTTATGCATAAAATTTGATTTAGAAATGTAAAAAAAATAAACAAAAATGTGTAATAATAATTTAGCTTATCATGTTAATTCCCTCTAATAAAACTTAAAGGAATTTACTACCATTTAAAATAATAATAATAATAATGTAATATTTTTCGTTATTGCTCACTCTTGTTTGCAACATAAGATTTCAGAGAAACTTGTTATTGTGTATTGAGTATGATATTGCACATAGTGTCCCCTTTAAATAAAAATAAATATCTCATTCATAAATATTAATTGGTATGGAAAAATATTATTATATTATTACCTAGGATGATACATGATCACTCAAGTCATATCCATGTTTGAAACTCCCTTTTAAACTATTCATAAAAAAATACAATGGTAAATTGAAATATAATAGATCTTGGATTGTAGGAAGACCAATCCATAGAATTAAGATTTATAAATGTCATTGGATACTATCTTGGTAGAGAACACTAACATTTAAATCTGGTTTTTTTACAAACAAGACACTGTTCATTTCAAAGACTCATAACCCTAAGCCTTAGAAAATGATAAAAAACAATTCCAAGAAAAACATCTAGGAAATTTTCAGCTTATAACAATAGTCATGAGAAGTGTATTTCACCATCATTCTTCAATTTGGAGAGATTGAAAGGTGGTATGATTACATGGAATATTTAGTATTTATTGAATTAAATATTATTAATTTCCACAAATGTAAACAATTACATATCTTAAAAATCATCTTATTTAAACTCAAAAATAGTGGTTAATACTAGGATATGGTTTTTTACCAAGATGAGGCATAATTTAACATATTATTTTTTTCCCCAAGTCCAATAATAATTAAATGTATATTTATAATTATTAATAATTTTATTTATTAATTACAAACCATATATTACCCCCTCTATCCAATCTTATATATACCTGATTTTCTCCCCTTCAACATTCTTGTAATGAAATATAGGCCTAGGGAGATCTAAAAGATAGAGATTTCAAGTGATATCATCGATATTTGATTGAAGGTATTAGATTAGTCCACTATATTCATGAATTAGAAATTTGAATATTATAATGATTCGTCTTTAGTGATCCACCAATAAGTATCACGTAATATATTTATTTTTCATTTCTTTTAGATTAATGTATCAATAATAGTTTCACCTATTTGATTATTCTGATACCTTTTTCATTTATCATTTTTTTCAGATCATTTTTTTCATTATAGGGGTCAGATTTTGGGTTTATATAAGTTAAGTGCTATGAAATCATGACTAAACTCCATGTTCTATTAGTAAATCACTTTATGTAGTGCAATCTGTGTGCCTCCAGTTAAAGATGAAGACCATGAGGTGTGTAAATGAGAAAAACATGCAACAAAAGGGACATGAGAACATGACCTTGGTTCAATCTATATAGAGATTCATACCTCATCTTTAGTTCATTGCATGTAAACTTATGTAGAATTCCAAAATACAATACATGATAAGGATAAAGTTACAAAACTAGGGGCATGTGTACTATGAGATTTATATATTTAAACCATTTTTTTGTTCCATAGAAGTTCATTTTGAGATGAACTAGGATACAAGGATAAGATCTATGTTCTATTTACATGTCATATACGCCATATTACACGTCATATACTATTCTAACCGCGGATAGTGGTTCACATTCCCTTATTGGAGTTAGATTTAGAAAAATAAGAATTTTATTTTGGGTATCATTATATATTGTGTGTGATGGTTATTCTTATGACTCAATAAGATTCTTACAATGATATTACTCAGGTTTCATAAAGGATATTTACCCTACAGCTCCTAGCAAAAGAAATCTAGAGATGAAACCAAGCTACTCCAAGGATAGTGGTATCCATGAGTGATGTTTTGATGTGAGAGGGTAATACATCATGATATTTTAGTGTCTAGTAACCATCTATATATTTTTATAAGATGATAGATCCCATAGTTAACACTTATATTATGACTCTTATAAAATTTACTTGATTTCAAGGATCAAAACCCTTTATATAGATTTGTTAAAAGTGAAGAATTTTTTATTATAAAGTATTAGAGATCCTTGGTTTTTTTATTAGATGTGAGTGATTATTCTTTTTGAGGTCAGATAGAGGAATGATCATATGGTTAATCATGGAGATAAATGAGACTCTCACCATTTTCATGGTCACCCCATGGTTCAATTTTTGCACGTACATTTTGATTTACCTGAGGATAATGTTGATTGATATAATCTCCAACCGTAAAGATTTCATAGATGGTCCTTCATAGATGGAAGATGTCTCCTCTAACCATCATTTTTATTTCATCCAAAATAATTTTAGATGGAGTAAATATTTTAGAGACTTCTTGATGGATCATGTCACCAGACCTATGACTTCACAACCATATTACATGAGTAGTCAAAGTTGAGAAGGTTTTTTTCTAATGATTGTATCTTGAGATGAGATACATGATGTATCTTACTTTGTAGAGTCATTTATCCCATATATTATTATATTTTGGTATTTTTATTCTAGGATATGTATCTTTAAATTCACTTTTGAAGGTTTGGGATGATTCTATCATGACTAGTGATGGTAATTCTTTAGGGCTAGTCTTGTATTTAAATGAGTTGTAGATCCCTTGATGCAGTTTCAACATGACTACACCATGCTAGAATTAGGTATTTCAGAGAGATGACTTAATGGCATGAGATGGTACCCCCTTTGTGGTTTTTCATACTCTAATGAGGTATATGGTTTCCTTCATATGTTTTTAGATTTCCTAGGCAGTGGCAATAACAACAATAATTCGTAGAGTGTGGATTTCTCCTGTAATACTTATTTCATAGGGTTCCCTTATATGGATTCATTATTTGGTTTTGGTTAAACATTTATTCACTTAATGTTCACACTTTCCTTCTACAGTTTTGTATGGGATTGAGGAATTGTATAATAGATATTGATGACAGTGAGGAGGTGTTTTCCATTATGACTCTCTCTATCCCCCATATCTCTCTCTATCACTATATATATATATATCCCTCTACCCTCGAGAAGTTGTTCAATTTATTTATTTGTTTGATCTATGGTTTTGGGTGATGATGGATTAAGTATATAGTATTCTACCTTCATATTAGGATATGTTATGGGATTTATGGAAAAAAATAATGTTCTAATAATGAAATCAGTGGAACTTGTTAGTAGTGGTGGTATGACGAATGGAATAAATCATCATTACATTTCCTCATTATGGGGATATTCCCCATTGGGTTCCTTTGGGGATTTAGGGGTGCAATAGATGATACCCCCCTCCACTAGTGAACTAATAAAGCATGCCCAGTTAGTTGTGGTGTGTGCTGAGCAGGGAATTTCATCCCCTATATGTGTTGGAAAGGGTTGTGAATTCCCCCTATTTAGTGTGACGCATTGGTATGATTCCCCAAGGATGATTGAATTTCATAATTTCTTTTTATATTTTTCCCCTTTAGAACTACATTTTATTCTTCCTATGGTGCTTGAGGGGTTTCCCTCATCGAGCTTCCCCATTTCATTATTACATTAATTATGTTCATGGTTTGTCCCAATATAAGCTCTAACCTATGTCCAAATTAGCCATTTATTTTTTCCTGGGTGTCATACTAGGTATTTTATACTTACGCTTACATGGGCCTTACAACCACACTTTTATTGTCTATGATAATCTTGTATAGGTTGGTGTATATCTATATTTTTTCACCCAAATCTTTGGTTAACTCAATGAGAATTGTTGGCTTATGGTGTGTAACCCATGGATATATAGGGCATAGCGAGATTCTATACTCTAGGTACACTTTCATATTTATACTTTAGATAGTCACATGTTATATTATAAATTACTTTTGTTTTTTAATTTTTGATTGGTATTATATTTTTATTCAATGATTTTTTTGGCTAAGGCCTCCCATATGTGATATATGTCGACTCTATGTTAGTCACCATCCATTGGACTACATTATTCTGGCTTCAAGTTCCAAAAATGGCTCACTTTTTTCCCATGTGGATCCTAGATGGGTCATTTCTTGTAAAATGAATTTGTAAATTATTATAAATCAAATTTACTATAAAAGTAAATGGGGTGTAATTCAAAAAATTTAAGATTATCAGAGGTTTTTGTTATACTACTTTCTTTAATATCTAGGAAGAGCTGGAAACTAAATGGGATACTTCTAAATGAAAATATTAATCACTATAAGGTTCCTTATATAAGATAAAATCTCTATATTCCATCAAAAACTTTCTGGTACGAATGTTCCAAATAACAAAAAACAAGTCCCTAACACATTCTTTTTTCCAAAATCAAACCAAACATTCCCATATTACCATGTTATTAAACCATAGTGAAAATCACCAAGGAAAATATTTAGACAGACATTAAATTCTTCTTAAAAAACCAACATCACTCCTTGAGTTTAAAAATCATTTTTAAAAGTTATTTTTTCATAAAATTTCACAACTAGGGCATGCATGGCCATAATGATGTGTGTTTCTTACCCTTCTTTCCTAATTTCCAAAGTCAAACAACCTTCAACACTGTTGTTGGTAATGTTATATCCTTTATCAAAATGGGATAATGGGTTGTTGGATTGACCTTCCATATATTTTTTCATGGAACTCATTACCTAGTATGGGTCTCCCCCATAGATTTGATCCATGTTCATGAAAATCATTCCCAATACCATCACGTTGTGGAAATCTGTTAATTACACTAATTATTTCTGACAAGGATGAAGCCTTTCGTCAGAGTAATTGGTAATGTTAGGCATATCTGGATACTAAAAAAATTGGTCATATATATTCTACCTCTTTGGAGGGTATCTCGTGGAGGCATGTTAGGTGCATAACATAATGCATCTCATGCCGATTACAAGGTATCTCATACCGAAGGTATATATCTTCCAAGCCTTTCACTCAGGCACCCCATGCTTTTTATGTGGTATTTGTAACTGTGGGCATAAATATTCCAAGGCTTCCACCTCATGCATCACATTCTTTGAAATATGTATCTAACGCTATGGGGTTATATCTTCCAAGGCATTCACCTTAGGCATCACATGCTTTACATAAGGTAGCATCATGAGATAGGAAATGAGTTTTACATCTTGCTGATATGGGAATAATTTGATCAAGATGAACCATGGAGATGAATCAAGGAGGTGTGATCCAAAACTCCCCTTAAGTAATATTTGGGATGTGTGGATTATAACTCCCCTTTATATAGATCCAATAGGTGTGAACCAGATTTCCCCGTGAAGAAAATATGGTATAGATGGATTATGACACCCCTTTAAATTGATCTAGTAGGTGTCAAACAGAATGACCATTGAGGAAAATTAAATATGGGTGGATCATAATTCCCCTTGAGAAAAAACCTAAAGGTATAGACCAGAATACCCCTTAAGTCAAATGTGGGATGGAAGGATCAGAACGCCCCTTGAGGAAGATCCAAGAGGTGTGAACTAGAACATATTTTGAGGAAAACCTTGGATGGATAGATTATAATTCCCCTTGAGACAAACCTAAGACGTGTGAATCATAAATCAACTTAAAGAAAATCTGGGATGGATTGATTAGAAATCCCCTTGACACGGATCCTAGATGTTTTAAACAGACTTCCCCTTGAGGAAAATATGGTATGTATAGATCAGAACACCCCATTATAGGGATCTGGTATGTGTGAACTAGAATGGCCCTTGAGGAAAATATAGGATGGATGGATTTGAACTCTAATTGAGATAGATCTTGGAGGTGTGAACGGAAACACCCCTGGAATAAAATATGATATCTATGGATTAGAATTCCCCTTGATACGGATTTGGGAGATTAGTACCTGAACTCTACTTGAGGAAAATCTAGGATGGATGGATCAAAACATCTATTTGATGGATCTGAGAGGTGCGTACCAGAATTCCCCTTCCGAAAAACCAAGGATGGTTTCATTGGAACACCCCTTGAGACAGATCATGGATATGTGTGCCATAAAGATAATATCTAACACCCTGAAATTTCATTAGAACACCACCTGAGGTCGATCAAGGAGGTACGTTTCAAGGAGGGAGAACCTATGTTTACCATTGGTTAGGATTGAACCTCATGTTGGCATCCAATTTACCCTATTTAGAATACAGCAATCAAAATCCACCTATCTTGACTCTATATTTCATGCATATGTGATTGGATTGACCCTTGCCGATTAAAATCATATGTTAATAACACTCATGTCAGAAAAGTAGAATAGATGAGGGATGGTGTGATGATTACACAATGATGATACCCTAGGTACCTGGAGGAGATGTGAAATCCCATGTAAGAGTATTTATCTTATAGGATATGTGGTTCAGAGAAACTTAGTATGCATGTGGATGTTTAGTTTGGACCTCTGGGAGGCTTCCTACATATCTCATTTAGTTGGGAATCAAATCCCACATAGATCAGAATGGGTTTTGGATTATATTAAAGGAGGACATCCATATGATCTTGTGGTTTGGGATTATTTGTAGAAGCAACCCATGGGCATTGTGTGATTGGGAATTATACTTTGGATTATACCATTAAAGGTGTAAAATGGGTCTTATACCAAATAGGGTTTTCATTTTTGCATCCCATGGGCAGGAAATGAGGGCATCCCATGTCCATTTCAGGGGTTAATATTAAATTTTAAAATCATGTGATTAGAAATTCTATGTGGAGATTTTTTATTGGGCATCCCATTCAGGCTTCCTCATGTCATTTCATAAGGGAATATTGACTCATAGTTGGGTCTTTGTATATGATTAGGGGGTTACAATATAAGACCACACATTCATCTTCCTCTTGTCGATTCGTGAGGTAATCATGACTCATTGGTGGGTTGAGGAATATGATTGGGTCTTACACCTGATGAAGTGTCCCATAATGGATTTTTGGTGTCCATATCACGATTAGGCATATTATTCTTGATGAAAAAGATATCCTATTCATTAATGATAATGCATGTTACAGAATTTATTTTCATGATCGTGTATAGAGGCATCTTATTCTTGAGGAAAATGTATCATATTCTTGAATGATAGGGTATGCTTTAGTTTGAAGTCTTGTAGTTAGGATTATTGATTGTAATCTCATGATCTTAGTATGAGGCATCTTATGATTGACCCAAATAGAATCCTATTCTTTAATGATAGGTTATTATATAGTTTAAATTTATATGGTAAGGACTATTTAATGTCATATCATGATCACGAAATGAGGCATCTTATGCTTGACACATAAGGAATCCTATCTTAGAATGATAGGGTATGCTACAGTTTAAGGTCATGTAGTGATTAATATAGAACGTCATCTCATGATAATGGTATAAGGAAAATTTTATTGATTCATAAGGCATTATATTCATCAGTGATAGGGTATTATATAGTTTAAATTCATTTAGTAAGGTATATTTAACAAGATCTCATGATCATGTAATAATGCATCATATAATTGACACATAAAGAAACCTATCCATGAATGATATTGTATATTATAGTTTAAAGTCGTGTAGAGAGGACTATTGAATTTCAAATCATGGTCATGGAATGAGGCATCTTATTCTTGATGCATTAGGAATATTACTCTTGAATGATATTATAATATAGAGTTTAATGTCATGTTGTGAGGACTATTAGGGAATAATATTCCAAATAATGGCTTGTTTTGGACTTACACCATGGGTGGCCCTTCTCGGTCAACCTAGATTGTGAGTTATGTGATGGGGTATGAGGATTTTCTGGAGAAATGGATCGAATCAAGGTGATCATGTAATCCAAGATGAGAATCCCAACTCACTGCATGAGAAAGGGACCAAGATGAGTAGGAAAACTCAAGGTCTTTCAAGGAGTGTGGATGAGTATCTCAACTTAAGGAATTTTAAGGTGGAAGGTGGGGATGCACCATGGAGCAGGCCAAATTTTCCACATCCTAGAAAGAAATTTTTATGGTGTGACTCTCCATTTTTCATGGAGGTTAGTGATTGTATAGAAGGGATTGGGATAGAGGCCTAAGACCGTAGCCTTGAACTGATCTATAGTTGGGTGTAAGGTTGCAGGGGTGCAGCCCCTATGGTATAGACCAATAAACGCATGCTTGGATTCTCTTGTGTGCAAGATTAAGCTCTGTTAGAGAATATGGATATGAAAAATATTGGGATTTTCACACAAATAAGGTTGCATGAAATATTGGACATTGCACACAAATGTGTTCTATGTGTAAATAGTTACACGCAAACGTCTTTGCAGGATCTCGCTCATTTATAAAAAAATATACTATAAAAATGTATTTAATATAATATATGTATAATATAAATCATAATATAAATGTATTTTGTTTATAAAACCATATATAAACCATATAAATTTGAATAAATATAGTTATAATTACATTTATATTATGTATACCAATATTTATATATGTATATATTTTTTTATATTTATAATTATTTATTTAAATAATTTATATAATTTTCTTATATATGTGTGTGTTTATAATGTATTTAAATACATTTATATAATTTTTTATGTAATATATATTTACACACACTTGCGAAAACACTCATTTCTATTACAAAAGTTTTATGAAATTTATTTTTAAAAATAAATAAAATTTTGATGGGGTTAAAAACCCACTCTAATGCCATGAATTAGAGGGGGTTCAAGTCCCCCTTCTAATTTCATCAATTATAAGGTATTAAAACCCCCTATAATGTCATCAATTGGAGGGTTTAGCCCCTCTAATTTCTTAAAGTAGAAGGGGTTAAAACCCCCACTAATGTCATGATATAGAGGGGTATAAAACCCTCTCTAATGTCATCAATTATTGGGGGTTCAAAACCCCATCTAATTTCTTAAATTAAAAGGTGTTCAAAAACCACTTTAATATAACATATTACTGAAGGTTCATGGAACCAATATAATATCTAAAATTAGAGGGGGTTGTGAACCCCCACTATTTCTTTTTTTAAAAAATAAATTATATATATATATATGTGAAAAATAATGTTATATATATATATATATATCTTCAAAAATCCAACAGAATATATAGGGAAACTAATTATTAAATTAGTTGTGGTTTTAATAGAACTACCTCTGAAATAATACCAAATATTAAAAAAAATAATGCTAATAATTTTATAGGGGGTTGTAAACCCCCTCTAAATTTGATGATTAGAAGGGGTTGTGCAAAATACCCTTTAAACAGAATTTTAGAGGGGGTTGTAAATATCCCCTTCTAAAAAATCGCCACTAATGTGATATTTTTTTTATTGATTATTGACTAGAATATGTGTTCCTTGATTCTTTTGTTTATAAGATTAATATTTCCAATTAAATATAAATCTATGAATGATTGGTCATTGTGTGTGAACAAGGTTGCGCTAAAGATTGGAATTTGTGAACCATTGCTTTCCCTATGAAAATAGTTGAGTGAAAACATATTACCTTGATACCATCCTTTTAGGGAATATTCCAAGGTAGTTGGAAACAATTTTCAAAATTGTGGGTTATATGTGATGAACACAACTCTTAGTTACACACATGAGAGATCCACATCGAAGCCCTCTCTTAAATGAGAGGTTGATGTCGTATTTATAAGCATTTCTCCATGGTGTGAAAATTTGGGGTGAACAAGCCTTTTTCATGAAACATTGCATGAAAATACCTTTGTTGAATCTCATATGCACAAAACATTGGCATTTGATGTTTCATTTAGAAGGAAAATTCTGGTTCAGGAAAGAGTTTTCACACAAGATTTTATTTTTGCACATAAAGTTGCTTTCTTGTACTCATGGGAGATAGATACACATCCAAACTAAAGGGAATCTAAGAAGATTGTCATTTTTTTTGAAACATACATGCATAGCTGTAGAGGACATGCACACACATTTTGGATAGTTTTTCACAAATCCATACTTTTCCTAAAAATTCTCATTTTCAGTAGCTGACTTCAAATGAACATAAGTTATGATATTTAACAATATTCAGTATCCGTGACAATTAAAATAGAAGAATACAGAATAAGATACATTTTTTATCAGGTTACTTAGTAATTGATACATTCTTGGATGCTTTTTTGTGGCAACAATCATATGAAAAATAAATAAATTTTAAACACTTAATTTCATTTAAAAAATAGAAAAAATAATTGTTCAATTTTACCATGGGTTAAAATATAAAAAAAATCTATTAGGAAATGAAAAAAATTACTAAAATAAATTACATTTTAAAACTTTTTCTAAGATACATAATAAAATAAAATAAATTAAGACACCACATGGAAAAAAATCCATCACAAAGAAACCATAACACATAGTTTTATATCCAAACATTCAAAGAAATTAAAAAAAATTATTAAGAAACAAAAATCGGTTTTAAAAAAATTCTATAAATGTTTATTATAATGTGGAAATATATTTAAAAGGTTGATATAACCAATAAAAAATAACACAATAAAAATTTTATTCTGCCAATATTAAAGCATCATCAAACACTCTTTACTTCAACTTCATCATGTATAAATCACATAAGGAGGAATCTGAAATTAAAAGAGTTACAAAAAATAAAATAATTAAAATATATATATGGGTTAGATACATATTTTGGATTACTATATTCCAACTATGTGAGATCCCTTCAAGAATTTACTAGGACCAAGTACTTGGCCATCACATAATTTTTCAAACCATGTGAGTAAACCACAAAACCTTGTACCTTTTCCACTTTCACCTAAAATCTCAAAGGAGCCCCAAAGTATCTAATATAACATATTATGGAATAAAATTCCATTAAAAAATTAATGAAATACAATTCAATACTCAAACATGGAATAGCCATAAAAACTCAAGTTTCAACAGTAAATTTTGAAATCAAGAGCCTACTAAGGACATACCTCTATATTTTTTATAATCCTAGTACTCATAATATCAAGACACACCTAAATAACATGAGTGTTATCTTAAATCATTTATTAATGAACTAGACTGGTCAACCACCGAAATACTACCCAGAATGATCCTTTACAAGGCCCAAAGCATATTCCAGATCATCATGAGTTGATTATTAGTGTAGAGGCATGAAATGAGCAACTGGTGGAAATGGTTTTACCCTCAATTAATAATAATAAATCCATAAAATCTATCAAGAATATGGTATGGAATTTCTATATATTTTATATCCATGCTCATAAAATGAGTTGATATAAATAAACAACAATGAAAATTAATGAATAACCATAAATAGAAAGTCCAACCAAACTCACTTTCATATATACATTATCAAATGTATTTATATTAGTAACTAGTATATAGAACCCAAAATATAAATATATCATAATAATCCAATATAGAGGGGAAAAATTTAAAACCCAGTATCTTACTAGATTAGATGATATAATAAATATCCTAAACATTAATTAATAATCCAAACCACTACTCAAAGATCCCCATATGTTCCACAGTCACTCACCATATCTGCAATTACAATCATGAACTACTTGAATGATATCTAAAATAAGACCAAAACCTAGAAACCTATGTAAAAAAATGTTATGTTATAAACACACATGCATGTGTATGTAGAATTTGATCTAAAAAGATTAATTTGGATTTCATTAAAGAGTCTATGAAATTATTTATATAAATACATATGATAAATTATAATTCAAACTTAATTTGGAAAACTTGTTTATATAAATTTAAATCATAATGGTAAAATTTATCACACCTAATCCTTTTTCAAAAAATTTATGGTATAATGTAAGATCCTATCCATGTGAATAGGTATGTCACTGTTTAATAATATTAAACTCTTCTTAAATTGGATAGTGGATTTTCATCATGAGTAGAATTGGTATAGGGAGTGTCTTGGTGATTAAGGATATGAAAATAGTGTAAAAATATATATAAAACACCTAGTTCATTGTTGGAATAAGGTTATTGGGAATTTTGTTAAATAACTCTCTGGGAAGGGTGTCCTAGACATAAATGGATGTATAGCCTTAGTACATTTTGATAAACAGTGTGGGTTTCTTAGATAACTATGTCATTGGAAACCCTTGGATAGATATAGGAACCCATGATCTGTATGTTTTTTCAAACCATGTAGGTGCCTCTAATACTGTAAGGCCTAGATCCCACTTAGAAATAGGGAGTTTCATGGTTTGGACAACTATACAACCAAACTATGGGCCAATTAAAAAGTGGGTAAATTCCCATCCCCCCCCCCACCCATCATAAATTTTTTTATCCAAATTCTCTTCCCCATTAAACCCCCATCATTATATGGTGAGAATCAAGGGATCTTCCCCACACCCTCCATGTATGTTCACCTTCAATCTTAGGACATTATGTTTTTTATTCAGGTGGAATAAAAGATCCACGTAAATACTTGACTCCTCTTCCACATATTTTTTAGATGAAACATATCGTGTAACTTATTCACTCTTAAAATATTTTAAAACCTTGTTCTAGTGTGTTCTTCATCTAGTTCTTGAGGTTGTTTTAACTCAAATCAAGGGTGTTGGTTGGATGAGTGGTCCACTAACAGCATGAGGTAGGTTTTCTAAAATCTTTTACCCATAGTCTTAATATTTCCCTTTTTGTATATTATTATTAAATTGTTTTACATTGGAATGTTTTTAATTCTTTGAATATAAAAAATAAATAAGAAATTAATTTGATGTGTGATAACCTTCACAAACCCAAGTGTGTCCATTGATGATTTTGGAGTGGGCCTAGGGATACTCATGTGTATGTAAAACACATTAAATTTATATAATGAAACTATATATCAATAAATAGAGAAATTATGATGATTTGTGTGTCATATTTATAATTATTAGATCATCGAGGGTAAAAAGGGATGATTTTCATATTATAAGAATATTTATATTTGATATAAATAGGTTGAATATAAATTTTTTACTTTCTCAAAACAATATAGAAAATATGATTTTAATGGTTTAAATGGTGTGATTATTATATTGATCTGGTTATGGTGTTAAATGAATGGAAACAATGTTTTAATGTTGAGTATGTTCTACATTGAGGTTTTGACCTCAATTTTATTGTGAAGTGGGTTATGAAATTGGTTTCAAATATTGGTTTAAAATGAATGTGTGGCTCCATTTTATGAAAATATATTAATGGATCTTTTGATGGTTTGAAGGAAATTTAAGGACATGACCTTTTTGAACTTTTTCAAATAGAAATACCTATGTTTTAAAGGGTTATTTCAAAATAGTTCAATGAGGATGTTTGGTTTTAGTATTTTTAGGACATGTGAGGTAAGTTATTCATTACGGAGGAATGTTTTAGATTTTAAGGCCCTTTGTGACCTTAGAAAATGAATAATTGATTAATGTTTTTGATTAATAGTTAATTAATAGTGGTATACCATTGATGAAAATATGTTAAAAAGGATAAGTATGTTTAGTAATGAATAATGGAATTGATTGATAATGTAACCATTTAGTATAGTGGACATAATTTCCCCTATCCATGGTTTAGGTGTTGGACTAATTATCTAGGAACCATTGGTATTATATATGGTTGGTGGGATGTTAGATAGATGTTCCAGTCCCTTGGATGGGCTAGACTGATACTCAGATCACCCAGAGGAATCGTATGATTTTTAGGATGGACTGATTCTCTTAACTCGAAGGGTATAGACATGGAGTTCCATATCAAGTATTGGGATATTGGACGTGGAGTTCTACAACATGGATGGGATTTTTAGACGTGGAGTTATGAATCCCAATAGTGTACATGGACTGATTCACCTTTTATTTTGACCGATTAACCCTTTGGTAATTTTTTTGGATGACCGACATAGGATGAAGTATGTTTGATTGGATCATGTGCCTTTTGGAAACTGAGGACTGACGAGGTTAATAAAATAATGTTTAATAATGAAAATATAGTTATGTTTAATGTTTATTCATTTATCTATGGTTCATCTTCATTCACAATTATTAGACTGTTTATTTCTTTAGAAATAGATGGTGGTGACCTACTGAGTTTTACTCACACCCTTCTCAGGATTCCATGGAACATTGATAACTAAGAATATGAATCTTTTTTTCAAGTACATGTTTTTAATAGGGCTCGTTATTTGGTTTATCCATGTTTTTCTTGGTTATACCATTGGATTTAAGGTTGGATATGGTAATCGAGGCTATGTTCTACAATTTTCATAGTTTCAGTATTTTATTTTTTTCATTATATGATAGCCTGACATGTTATGTAGTAATTTTATTGGGGTATAATTTTTTTTGTACTATTATTGGCACTTTCTAGATGTTTTTTCATTTAGAATCACTATAGGGTGTTATATATATTAATATTCATTATGTTATTGTGTTACACTAAAAAGCTGGTATATCTTCTGAAGTGTATCTTCATAGACACATGAAACTAGTCAAAATCCTCTATCATATTAGGAGGCACACCTGAGGTCATGTGGCACACCATATTTCAAAACTGGAATTAGTTTCACTCGTTTTCAGATGCTACAAATTTATATCAAAATGATTTCCTTTTTCCATACAATTTGCACACAGTTTGCATGATACTATAATATTATTAGATCTTATTAATGATCTCATCCCCAAGTGCCTCCATTCCCATACATTAGGGGAAACCGAGTTTCCATGTGTCGTAAATTAATGTTGTTTCATTTTTTCTATTATCCCTAACTGGTTTAAAATCATAAGTGGGGTACTAGGATGTGATGTTTCTGATTTATGAGGTTGTTATCTCTTTTTCTGGTATAGAAAAAGAGGATTTGTTTGTTCAAGAAGTATTCTAGGTGCATAGGATTGATAATTCATTTTTATTCTACCAATTATTGATAATTACCTTGGATTTATTATTCTAGTAATGTAGTTTTTTATAAATATATTAGACCTTTTGGTCATTAATATACTCCTATTATTTTAAATTATTAGGGTCTTTGATATTTACCGTGACTATAGCCATTTTTATGTTGTATATAATTAAATATTGGCACATTACTTAACAAACTCATTAGCTGACTTATGGAATGTATGTAGGGATAAATGACTTATAAGGTGATGTTTTTGGTTGAATAGTGTGTCTGTGATCAATTTATTAGGTGTTTTCTCATTATAACTTGTGAATGAAATTGTATTTAGCTAACTTCGTCGATCATGGGATTAAATAGAGTTGATAATTTTTTAAAACATTGGATAATAAAAGGGTTAGAAAATGTGAACCCGTAGGTTTCAAAAGGGGAATGTTAATTTAAGTGAATTAAGAAATAATGGAGCTTTGGGGAAACTAGTGTGGGAATCCATGATGTTATGATATAACCCTTTGTAATTCTAGTTTGGGTATTTAGAGTACCCTAGTTTTGAGATCATCGGTTCTAGGGAGTGAAGCCTCGATGGGTTTGGATGTTTTGGGTAGAAGGAAGTTCCTTGAAGTGCCCTTAGTTATCTTGTGACCATGAGATTGTGATGGGAATTATGTTAGTGTAGATAAGGTGACCATTTTGGGTTGAGACTGATAAAGTTTTGTTTATAACATATAGTGGGTTTTCTCCATATATTTCTTATGTATATGAGAGTGTTTCTATGGATTTAGAACCTAGAGGAAATGGTTGGTTTTGGGGTGCTAGATGTGGTGTGTTTCAAAACTAGAGTATATGTTTTACTTGTGAGAATTGACATGTGTGAGTTTTTGTTTGAATGGATTTGTGGGAGTTCCAATGGTTTTGGTAATGCGACTTCAGTTTTATTCATGAGTTGGTGGCCCTGGTAATTTAAGGGTTATTGTAAAGGAGTTTAGTCTACTATTGTGGGTCGTTTGGCATGTAAAGCATGTCTCGATGATTCAGTGGTGAAATTATTGCACTATAGGAGACAACAAGTTTATGTAATAGGCATGAAAAATCATTGGCATCATTTATAATGAATGAATATCGAGTAATTGTGTTTTGGGATTTAATGTAGGTTTTGAAGGGTAGGACCATTTTGGTGTCAATCCATGTTGTCACTACTGGAAATAAGCCCATTTGCAACGTGTTATTTGCGACGGGATCCTGTCACAAATGGGTTTTGCGACGGGGGTCCGTCGCAAATGACCTGTTGCGGTAAATGGCATCGCAACTAACACTATTTGTGACGGGTCCGTCGTTAAAAATATTATTTGCAACGGTAATATGTCCCGTCGCAAATACTAATCGATATATATTAAAAACATTAAATAAGGCTTTTGCGACGGGCTCGTCGCAAATGTTATTTACGACGGGCCATGAATACCGTCGCGAGAAAGTTAAAAAAATTACAAAAAAATAAATAAGGAATTGCGACGGGCCCGTAGTAATTGCATATTGCGACGGGAAAATATTACAGTCGCAATAAGAAATTTAAAAAAATTAAAAAATTATTTAATTGTGATGGGATACTGTCACAATTACCTATTGCAACGGGATGATTATCTCGTCGCAAATATGTATAAAAAAAATTAAATTATTAATAAAAAATTTTTATTTAATATTATTTTTTTTAATAATACAATTATAATTCATTCAAATATTATAACAAAAAATCATTCAAATTTTTAAAAAATTATAATTAAATTAAAATATTTACAAATTTAAATATATATAAAAATTAATATTATAAAATATGAATAATATTATTATCATATTAATATTGTAATATAAATAATATTATATTATATACTAATAATAATAATAATATACCGAATTCATATTATTATAAATATTTAAAAAATTAAAATTTTAATTAAAATTTTTGAAACTTCTTATGTATTAAAAATACTCAATATAATATTATTAAAATAATTAGAATATAAAAATATGAAAATTTTCAACATTTGCAAAAAGAAATATAAACAAATAATAAAATACTAAGTGTGATATTATTATTAATAAAATAAACAAACATTAAAATAAATACCAATAATAAATAATAAAGTATTAAATATATATAGAAATTAAATAATACAATATTGACACCAGTATAAGAGAGACGGAATTTCTGAATAGAAAAAATGTCATATTTTCAATTTACAAACTTTATAACATCTAAAAAATAACTAATCTGAAGGAGGAGGGGGAGGGGGGATCTGCTGGTGGAGGAAACTCCATCCCTAAGGCATGAGTGAGTCAGTGCATGTACTCCATCTGTTCCTGCTGCTGCTACTGTCACCGACTCATCTGCTCCTCGTACACCTGATGTTGTCGTCGGTGCTCCTCCTCATGTTGATGCTGCTACCGACGCATCTCCTCCTGATCCTTTTAGAGACTCTCTATCAATTCAATCTGAGATTGCAACCGATCCTCATACTGTGTAGCAGAAGAATATGCATGAGCTCCTCCCGAGCTGGACGCCGACATCGCAGCACTGCCATAATAATCTCCGGGTGTTAGTTGAGAGCTGATACCAACTAACCGGCACTTCTCGAAGGCATATTGGGTCGACTGCATCCATGCGGCCTCATCAAACTGATGGCCACTGGTCTGATCTGATGCCTCGGACTGACCCTCAGGCCGGGTCTGTGATTTTGCGGTCATATACGACTCCTGTAGTTTCAATTTAAAATTAAAATTGTGAATATATTATATGAAGTTAATTTTTAAACTTGAAAACAAATAATATTGACCATGATGTGACGCTGGAGATCACCTATGATCTCCCCAGTAGTTGGATCATTGTACATCCTCCGATATACGTCGTACTCCATAATATCAGGGGTGCTCAAAAGCCTATAATAATATAAAATAAATTTTTAATATTTAAAGTTATATAAAATATTTATAAAAAATGTACGTACCAAATGTTGTCTTTGAGTACTGAAAGTACGACTCCCAGCTCGATGAGTCACCTCATGTCTCCCCTGATTCTACCTCCCCACTGATGATCTCCTCTGAAAGCCACCACTTAACCAGTGTTCACATAATCCATCCCATACGTGGGATGAAATGTACTCTGGTCGGTGTGCTCTATGTGACTCGTCAAAATCTGAAACTCCTGCTTTCTTCATGGAAGCTCTTCTTAAATTGTGCAAAAACTGACGAAAGCGATCACGCATGGCCACCTCCCATGCCTCGTGGATGGTGTCACGCATGGTATCCTCGATTGGATACCATAAACCCTACAAATAATTCAAATTATCATGTTTTAAATGAAATAAATTTTAAAATAAAAATTATTTATTTACGTACGTACCAACCAATGGACAAACAAGGCCTGTTGCACATCAACGGGAATGTGCTCCCATGTCATCCATGGTTGAGAAAAATAGTTGCTCAAAATAGAGTTGCCCTATCCGACTACTATATGCGGAAAACTATAAAAACAATAATCAGACATTTGTTATGTAAATAGATTAATGAAAATTTAGTAAAATGCACATGTTATCACACCTCCGGGTGCATGGATCGAACCCAAGACGAGGAAGTCACTCATGGATGGGGTCAATAATCATCAGTCATACAAGAAGGCGCCCCCTCTGCGTACCCCCTGAAGCGTCTTAAGGATGAGGGCCAGGTGCCAGCAACTCATCCGCATCGAAATATTTGTCAGCATCCACCAACTCATGAAATGTGACCTCGTCCATCTGAAACAGAAAATGAATGTTGTTAGCAAATAATTGATAATTATTATTATATATACAAATATATTAGTTATGATTATATATAACTACCATTTAATTGTATCAATGTTCATCTTCATCATCATCTTCATATCTGTCAATGTCTTCTTCATATTCCTCCTCAATATCATCAATATCCATTTGAGTTCCTGTTTCTTCATCTCTTACCATTTCAAATTCATTTTTGATGTCATTAACATCATCATCATTGTCACAGACTCTTAATTGAGTGGTTTCATCATCGATACTCATGTCTCCTTGTAACAAAGATTTATTTTGAGTACTCTCTTCAAAAACCTCAATTCCTTGCACTTCAGTGAAAGCACATTCACTTTGACTAAACTGATTGTCTCAAATTTTCATTTTTATTATGCTCCACCAATCAGTCAAGTCTCTTGACGTAGCACAGTACTTTGAATAATAAACATGATGTGCCTGTTGATCCAGTAATAATGGTTCATTTACTGCAAGAACACTATTACATTTAATATCGATGATTCCATGAGTCGGATGAAAATTCACGCCTCTCTCAGTATCCAACCACTGACATTTGAACAACATTATGTAATGGTTTCCTAGATAACAGCGTTCAATGTTTTCATCAAGTATGCCATAAAATTCAACTTCATTTTTTCTATGATGAGATCCTCTCAAGAAAACTCCACTGTTAATTGTTTTTTTTGATTCCCCATATGCATGTGTATTAAATCAAAAACCGTTCACCACATATGAATTATAAGATTTCACCATTTTGGATGGTGGGTTACTCAATATACAAACTCTTTTTTCAATTTTATTAGCATGTTGAGACACCTAAAAATTTGTGAAATAATTATCAATATAGTAAACTATAAATTAAATAAGATGTTAAAGTATGAAAAATTTATGTTACCTGTATTTGAAACCACTGAGAAAAAAAAAATTGTATGTGTTCTTTGAGAGTAGATGCTGTAATTTGATGAAGTTGTTTCTTGATATGATTATCATACAATCTATAAAAAACAATGTTATTTATTGTAAAATAAATAATAGAATAAGTAATAGAAGCACTTATAGTAAAAATGATGTCATCTCTTCATAGTTGACCAGAACATACATATGAGCTCTATGATGTTCATCATCTGAAAACCATCGTTCATGAACTCCACAAAAACCAAGCTCTGATTGGTTAAAAACAGATAATTGATTGTCAATTTGATCAACATTCCCCTCGTTCCGTCTCATGCAGTTGTGTTTTGAAGGATAATAAGATTCAAAATAGTGGGAGCAGAAAAAAGATATCTTCCCCTGTAAATAATCTTTAGCAATAGATCCTTTAACATATGCTTTGTTACATACTTTTTTTTCAATTTCTGCATGCATCATTCGAATTGGTACATCCATCAAAACTGTATCGTACCTCGACATTTTTCTTCGTATGGAAAATGTAATGTCAAATGTTCTATTGAGTCGAAGAAAGACGGCGGGAATATTTTTTCCAGTTTACATATAATTACAACAATATCTTCTTCAAGTTTGCATCGATGATCGTAATCTGTTGTTGCTTCACAAATGTCCTAAAAAAATATGATACATCTATTATGGAATCCCATATCACATAATTCAACAGACCTCTTAATCCAATGGGTAGATGTCTTTCCATTATAACATGACAATCATGACTTTTTAATCTGGTAATATAACCATTATTTACACATCTACCCAAATTGGAATCACATCCATATGGAAGTCTCAAATCTGCAATCCATTGACAAAATAATAAGTGGCTTTCTTTGGATAATGTATAAGATGATTTTGGTTTCATTAACCTTTCTGTTCTGACATTCTCAAACAGTTCGAGTTCTGGATGCCTACAAATTTGAGCAAGATCTAATTGTGCATTTACATTATCTTTTCTCTTTCCTGGTGTATCCAAAACTGTATGAAACAAATTATCAAAATAGTTCTTATCAATATGCATGACACCCAACATGTGATAGACCAGAAAATCAGAACAATATGGAAAATCCCAAAATATGTTGCATTTTAGCCAATTGTGTTCTTTCCCAAAACCAGAAATTTTCTGTTGGTTTATTGTGGGTCCAAATGTGTTGGGAGGTAATGAATATACAAATAATTTTAACTCCGTACATGATATCATTTTTGGATGTCCATCCCTTTCATCTATGCCTTTTCTAAAATAAGATATGTTTCTGCGAAATGGATGATCAGCTGGAAAAAATCAGCGATGACAGTCAAAATAGCAAGGATTTTTTTTCATATATGAGCATAAATGACTTCTTCTCTCCCATATAGTAAGGACATGATTTCTACCCATGAGTACTCCAGCCAGATAACATGCCATAAGTCGGGAAGTCACTGATTGTCCACATCAATGTTGCTCTTAGTATGAAATTCGATTTCACAACAACATCATAAGTACTGACACCAGTACTCCACAGTATATTTAATTCATCAATCAATGGTTTCAAATAAACATCAATATTCTTCTTCGGATGTCCTGGGATTAGTAAGGTCAAAAAGATATAGGGCTCCTTCATTAAAATCCATGGAGGTAAATTTTAGGGAGTTCAAAAGATAGGCCAATATGAATACTGAGTACCATAAGATCCGAATGGATAGAAACCATCACTGGAAAGACCCAGTTGCACATTTCGGGATTCTAAAGAAAAGGATGGATGCACTGTATAAAAATATTTCCATGAATCACCATCGGCCGAATGATTCAAGCTCTTACCGGTTGAAATATTAGTTTTGTTCCATGACATCATGGTCTTTGTATTCCTAGAGATGAATAAACACTAAAGTCTGGATGTAAGAGGAAAATATCTCAACTATTTTACAAGAATCAAGCTAGACTTCCCATGTTGAGCTTCTTTATACCTCGATTTGCCAAAAGTCAGAAAACTATCCAATGACTCATTTTCCCCAGAATATAAAATGCAATCATTTAAACATGCATGAATCTTCTGACAACTAAGTCATAAATTCTGAACCAGCCTCTTACTCTCATAGTAATTTGCAAGAAAAACATTTCCTTCAGGTAACAGTGTTTTAACCAAAGAAAATATTTGATCAAAATACGTGTTTGACATTCCATTATCTGATTTGATAGCCATAAATTTTGAAACTGCTTCTAATTTGCTTATCTTGCAACCAGGATTTAACGCATCCTCAGCAGACCTCAAAAACTCACAAAATTCAGAGTGTGCCAACTCAGGAGTTGAATCAATATCATATTGAGTTTTTGTATGTTGAATAGATGGACCTGCAACATCATGTACTAAATTTTGAAACCGGGATGGATCTGGAATCAAGTTAGTATCACCTTCTGTAGAACTGCGTTCACCATGTTGATACCAAAAAACATAATCCAGTTGAAAACCAAAACGCAAGAGATGTCCCCCAACATTGTCAAACGTGTCAAATGTTCCAAGTGCACATTTTTTACAAGGACATTTTATTGTTCCTTCTGAAAAAAATTCTGTATTTGATGCCGCACATGCTAAAAAAGTCTCCACACCCTCAATATATAGTGGATTTAAACCAGAACCATTTGGATTTCTACGTTGATTTATCCATATGTGGTCATCTAATAATGACTATTGATCACCTCGTTGTTCCATATTTTTCTATAAAATATAAAAGCATTACTCGTTTTGAATAATTTGTTAGAAAAAACACTCAAGTAAGGATAATTATAGATTTTACATCATACACGACTGACGCAAACTTTTTATTGGGATAGACCTAAAAATTGACCCTTTAAGAATTGAACATGTTAAGAATAAAGCAAAACATGTTACAAATATTGATAATTTTAATATTTTATAAATTTTTTATTATTTTAATAATACTAATATTATTTATTCATAAATATTAATTATATAATAATAACATTATTACATTATTAGTATTTTTTATTATTAATATTAAAATAATATAATTTTCTATATTATGTTACGATTCTCCTTTCCTCTGTGTGTTTAACATTCTGTCTCCACGTGTAATATTTGCATTCACTTCACCTCTCTATTGGAGAGTAGGTTGATAATTTTGAAAAAGAATGAAAATATTACATGTAGAGATAGAAGTTTTCTTAAAACCAATACAGAGATGAAAATATAATTGGGAAAGATAATGATCACGCTAGTTTTTTCCAATCAGCTAATTATTACTAATTATTCCTAATTATTGGTAACTATTCCAAGTTATTGGTAATTATTCCGAGTTATTGGTAATTATTCTGAGTTATTGGTAATTATTCTGAGTTATTGGTAATTATTACTACTTAATGGAAACTATTCCTAATTATTGGTAATTATTCCAAATTATTGGTAATTATTCCTAATTATTGGTAATTATTCCTAATTATTTCTAATTATTGCTAATTATTCTTAATTATTGCTAATTATTTCAAATTATTTCTAATTATTGGTAATTATTGGTAATTATTGCTAATTATTGCTAATTTTTGGTAATTATTAGTAATTATTGATAATTATTGGTAATTATGGGTAATTATTGGTAATTATTCCTAATTATTTCTAATTATTCCTAATTATTGCTAATTATTTCTAATTATTGCTAATTATTGCTAATTATTGCTAATTATTTCTAATTATTGGTAATTATTTATAAATATTCTTAATTATTGCTAATTATTGCTAATTATTGGTAATTGTTCATAATTATTTCTAATTAATGGTAATTATTGCTAATTAGAGGTAATTATTGCTAATAAGTGGTAATTATCGCTAATTAATGGTAATTATTGCAAATTAGTGGTAATTATTGCAAATTATTGGTAATTAGTGGTAATTATTGCTAATTAGTGGTAATTATTGGTAATTATTGATAATTATTGGTAATTATCGGTAATTATTGGTAATTATTGGAGATTATTGGTAATTATTGGTAATTATTGATAATTGTTGCTAATTATTGGTAATTATTGCTAATTATGGGTAATTATTGCTAATTATTGGTAATTATTCCTAATTATTGGTAGTTATTTCTAATTATTTGTAATTATTCCTAATTATTGGTAATTATTCATAATTATTGGTAATTATTCCTAATTATTGGTAATTATTTCTAATTATTGGTAATTATTCCTAGTTATTGGTAATTATTCCTAATTATTGGTAATTATTCCTAATTATTGGAAATTATTGGCAATTATTGGTAATTATTAGTAATTATTGGCAATTATTGGTAACTATTGCCAATTGTTGGAAATTATTGGCAATTATTGGGAATTATTGGTAATTATTGGTAATTATTGGTAATTATTGGTAATTATTGGTAATTATTACTAATTATTGTTACTTATTCCTAATTATTGTTAAATATTCCTAATTATTGGTAATTATTCCTAATTATTGCTAATTATTCCTAATTATTCCTAATTATTGGTAATTATTCCTAATTATTGTTAAATATTGACAATTATTGGCAATTATTGGTAAATATTTGTAATTATCGGTAATTATGGGTAATTACTACTAATTATTGGTAATTATTACTAATTATTACTAATTATTACTAGTTATTGGTAATTATTGGTAATTATTACTAATTATTGGTAATTATTGGTAATTATTGGTAATTATTACTAATTATTACTAATTATTGGTAATTATTGGTAATTATTACTAATTATTACTAATTATTATTATTTGTTACTAATTATTGTCACTTTTTTCTAATTATTACTATTTTTTGAATTATTCCTAATTTTTTGTTAATTATTGCTAATTATTACTATTTTTTGAATTATTCCTATTTTTTATTAATTATTGCTAATTATTACAAATTATTACTGATTATTACTAATTATTGGAAAATTTTAGTAATTATTTCTAATTATTACAAATTATATTCATTAATTACTAATTGCATTCATTAATTACTAATTACATTCATTAATTACTAATTGCATTCATTAACTATTAATTACATTCATTAATTACTAATTACTATCTTTAATTAAAATTAATGTTATTAATTACTAATTACAGTCACTTAATTCTTAAATATTGTTAATTACTAATAATTAAATCTAACAAATCAAATTTAATACAACCTTAGTACAACATAATTATATCTAATTAGAAATAATAAAAACTAATGTAAAAATATAAAACAAAAACATTACATAAATATTAAATTAATATTCAGATAAATACCTTAAAATGGTTTTCGAGCTTTCGATTTGTTGTACTTGTAGGATGATCCCCGCAACCTCCTTGAAATCGGTTTGCAAAACAAAATTCACTCAACTCATATAAACTAATAAGAAGTAGTTCAGATTCAAAAACTTGTCAACACTAGCTGTATTTATAGGTTAGATTATTTGCAACAGGGTTTATTGCGATGGGAATACCGTCGCAATTGGTATTATTTGCGACAGGACTGTCGCAAATAACCACGACCTCATTTATTATGGGCAGTAATTAAAGGGATTATTTGCGACGGGCCCCGTCGCAAATAACCCCTATCACCAGGTTATTTTCGACAGGAAGTCGATACAGTCGCAAATAACCTGTTACCGCCACCGGTTATTTGCGATGGGTAGGGGATCCCATCGCAAATATCTTGTGCACAATTTGGCGCGCAAGTCGCACCAAACCATTTGCGATGGGTGAGAATGTCTCGTCGCAAATATCTCATTATTTGCGACGGGGAATAATCTAATCGCAAATACCCCTATTGCGGGGGTTATTTGCGACGAGACATATTCCCGTCGCAAATAACCCATCACTAATACCACTTTTTCCTGTATTGTGTTCTAATATTGTTCAATGTGGGGATCGTTTTTGACATTGGATGGATGAGATAAGGGAGGATAGATAAGGGATAGGTTCTTTAATCTTGGACTAATGTCTTGGGTGAAGGGTTTTTATGTGGTTGGACCTAACATGTGGGAATTGTTGGTTTTTTCGATAGGATGTCTGGGATGAATCAATACTGGGGAGGATGATAGACTAGGAATAATGGTTACATGCTTGTGTGGGAATTTGGACCTAGTTCTAATTGAATATGAATCATGGTTTTTCAAGTTAGGTTCAGAGAATGGTCATAAGAAATAATTTGGGAGGGGGTTTCTATTAAAGTTGGTACGGTAGGAACATGCTAGAGATGTGAAATACTGTGTGGGGTATGGGAACATGTAGCTCGAGAGCTAGAACATGTCATTTTTTTAAAACAACATAGTGTTTTTTCCATCTATTTAGAGATCTATTTGGCTTACAATCATTTGTGTCTCCATTACAAGTCATTTGGGTCATGGTATAAGAACATGTGTATTGTGTTGGAGGTGTTTCCATATAGGATATTGGGGCAAGGTTTCTTGGAAGAGATTCATTCATCGGTAATGGGTTTTAATTCACAATCACTTATTAGATCATAGTGTGTCGGTGTTATAGAGGATCTTATTGGCAGTGAGAAATGGGTCCATTTAATGAGATTTACATTTCCCTAAATAAAGAGGTGATATCCGGATAGATTAGGTTTTGGTGGTACTCATCAATGGAATTTTGGTGTAATATTAATCTAGAGATGATCATGCCCAAAATCTTGACATCATCTTGAGTACACCAAGAGTGAATTTGATATACACTTTGATAATTAATGTCTTTTGGCTAATAAAGAGCCTCTTTGTAAGTTACTCTTGTGGATCAGTGTAAATGAAACTGCATGGAGGAAAATAAACCTTTCATCATTTATGAGTGAGGTTCTTGTGATGGATTGGATGTCGAATAATATCATGGGTTCCATTATCAGTAGCTGAGAATGGGTTGTTGTTGAATTTTCATTTTTTATTGGGTAAGAGAAAGACATCCATATTCAATTTGGAGATTTGGATGTTACTAGAGTGTGGGATATGAAGATTTGAGTTTCTAAAGTCATATGGAAGCATGACACTCCTAATGTGGGGAGCTATGTGTCAATCGCAAGGGTACAATCCTCTTGCTTGAAGGTTTGTGGGATTAAGGATCTAATCTTGGGTTGATAATGTTGTAACTGGCATTCCATTAAAAATTAATACAATCATTATCTCTTGGATTCAGGTTTTTCTAAAAGATATCTAGAATTATCGTATTGGAGGAGCATTAGTAAGTGCGGTTGGGCATGATGATGGATTTAAAATTGTAGGGATATGGTTATAATATATCATCAGGAATCATGTATGGAATCTAGTTGGTATATTTTAGTGATCATGTAATTCCAAAGATCATAAAGGTATTATGACTACGTATGGTGGTGATAGACCAGCACTAGGAAATGAGAGTTTTTAGTATGAGTCAACCATGGATTTTCTAACATGGATTAGCCTGTGGGATAAAAGATAATAGTTTCAAACCACGTCGATCATGTAACATTGGAATTGATAGATTCATTGGGAATGAAATTTTGAAGAAAATATATTTTGGTTCTTAGTTCATGCCTGGACAATGAGTACACATCTATTTCAGAGTGGTTTTTGTTTGTGAGGTAAAGTGTTGTTTTTTATTAACTTTCTCATTTGTATTTGGGAACAATATATTAGAAACTACGATGGGTTTATTTTGGGACAACATGTTTGAGTTATAGTGATATTTTTAGATACTGAAGATTGAAAAAATCATTGGTGGGAATATATAAGGTTAATCCAGTAGTGGGTAGGACCATATGCTTGGATAATAACCAGGAAATAACACCATTAGTGTTTGAGTTTTATAATATATGGTAAGCTCCCTCTTGATACTCCAGTTATTAAAATAAGTGTTGGATCATTTTGTATTAGTTTTGAACCTTGAGTCTAAGGTTGTTCCTTGGTTTTGTTTGAGGAATTTTTGTTAAAATTGGGTTGTTCGGAGTTAAATCCTAAACTGAAATAGTTTAATGGATGTGGTTGTATTTTTTACCCCTTAGGGTGTCACCGCATTTCAATCACTATTGGATTTGTAAACAAGGTAAGTTGTCCACTAGCTGTGTTGGGATGCTAAGACTGTGGAGGGAATTAGACCGGTGTAGTATCAATTCACTCTTCCATAAAATTATAGTGTTTTGATTCATGTTTTAATATTATATGTCTTTTAGGGTATTACCTTGACCATTCTCATGTGGTTGGTGTTAATATTTTCTTTCTGAGGTTGGTTCACCATATATAGAGCATCTGATTCATGTAGTGGATCTCAGTGGGAAAGCTCTTCGAGGTGAAGACCATTCCTTTGGTCAATTTATTAAAAAATAGCCTTGTTCAGGGGGGACATAGTAATGTGAGGTGAATATGTGGGCCCAATGGCCCAAACCATTTTACCTTGAGGCTTAGTAATGATTGGGAGTGAATCCCAAGGATGATATATTATATGGTGGGGAGGTTGTAAAATCCCAACCTTAGGATGAGGTATGGATTAGTTTAAAATTTGGTCAAACTATTTTTTAATTAGTTTATGGATTGTTTCCCATAATTATAAAGGGTCTTGAGAGTGTCTAGATGGTTGTATACTTTAAATTTATATAAAATGAGTAATATATAACCTAATGTGTGGTCGGAGCATGGTTAGTAGTAATCAAAAACCATAATCATGTTGGGTGGAGTGTTGAGAATAGAGAGGAATACATGACCTCCACATAGTTTGACAGACAATGCTAACCTCTTGGTTAACCGTGTGGCCATCACCCCATGGATAAAGAAAGTCACATGGGAAATGCACTAATTTATAAACCATATAGGTGAATTTAAAAGATAGTGTGTCATCGCCCCCTCTCAGATAGTGGGATCCATAGGGTGGGTACATAGTTTGGCCAAGCCATGTACCTATTATGAAGTATATAGATTCTTAGTTTTTCCTCTCAAAAATAAATGTTTATTAACTAAATTCTTCCCCATTCAGTTCCCAATATCCTAGGGATCCAATAATGATCTCTCCAATCCCAAATGGATGTTTCTTTTTAGATTTTAGGTCATTTCGAGTGTCATTTAGTACCAATAAAAGATTCAATATAGTCCCCAACCCATCTTTTTACTATTTTCTAGAAGAACCATGGTGTTTTATTTCTTATCTCTCTTATTATTATAAATAATTATTCTAGTTTTTTCGACATCATCGTGCCTGAGGGGTTTTTAGCTCAATTTAAGGTCCATGGTTGGATAAGTGGTTGTCTACAAGCCTGAATTAGGTGGTCTACAATCAGTTACCCATTGTCTTTATATTTTTCTTGTGTATATTTTTTTACCCTTTTGTTTCCTTTCTATTATTTTTTGTGTATTAGATGGAGAAAAGTATAATTGAAATTAAATTGATCTGTGATAACCATCGCAGACCCATTCGGTTCCATTGATGATTTGAGACCAGGCCTATGGTACTCATAGGGTATACCAAATCCTTTGGAGTGGTGTAATGAAAATGAAAATCATGATATTGATATGTTATGAGGGTTAATGGGTTGTAATTGTAATATTTATGTTATTATAGGTAAAAAGGAATAATTATAATAGTATGGGAATAAGATTCAATGATATTAAGAGATTGAATATAATTGTTTTTAAAGTGACATATGTTCTAAAATATGGTTTTTAACTCTAGGATATTTTAAAAGGGTTTTTAAATGGGATTCAAATTTTGTTTTGAAATGAAGGTGTGGATCGTTTTGATGAAAATGGCTTGATAGAACTTTTGATTGTTTAATGGAATATGAGGGTCTTGTAACATGTTGTTATTTTTTAAAATATAAGGATCCTCGTTTTAATGGTTGGTTTAAAATGTTTTGATGTGGATGCTTTCTTTTATATTCTTTATGAAATGTTAATGGTTTTAAGCTTTATTAATGCATGTTTTGTATTTTAAGGCCTATTGGGACCATGGAAAGTGATGAATTTATTAAGGGTTTTTAAAATTACTAAATTAATTGTGGTGCACAACTAATGTTAATATTTCAAAAAGGTAAAGTATGTTGTACTATAAATAATAGAATTGATTGATAATGTAATGGCTTATAATGTTGGACATGGAATTATTGATCCAGGGATTATGTGAAGGACAGACACTTTATGGACTACAAATATTATTTTTCGTTGGTGGTATGTTTAACTGATGATCCTATACCTTGGGTGGGATAGATTGATTCTCCAAGAACCCTGATGCACCAAATGTTTTGAAGGATGGACTAATTATCCGGACTACAAGAGTATAGACATGGTGTCCCATATCATGGTTTGGGATACTGGACATGGTGTTCCACATAATGATTTTAAAGGTCGAACAAGTTCTTTCAAATCAAAATTGGACATTTGGATTGATTCTCCTTGTATTCTGACTTGTGACCCCTTGGTAATTTTTTATGATGACCAACAAGTGGAAAAGAAAGATTGATTGGCTTGGGTGTCTCTTAGAACCCAAGGAACAAGGAGATAAATTAAATAATGTTTAATTATGAAAACTTGGTTATGTTTTTTTTACTCAATTATTTATGACCAATATGCATGTGTTATTGGTAAAATGGTTAATTATTTAGACACCATTGGTCGTGAATGATTTAGTTATACTCACTCCCAACTTGGTTCACAATAGTACTTGGGTACTTGAGAAGATGTTACTTTATTCAGGTATGTTGTCAGAACAGGGACCTATCCTTCAATTTGTGCATGGGATGTTTGCTTGGAGAATGGGATGTAAGGTACACGTTGTGATTGAAGACCATATTTGGGACCATTGAAAGTTTTTGTGTTTATAGATTTTATTATATGAATTCATGAAATGTAGTGTCAGAATCTTATTATTGTATCATATTTTTTTGTGTTGTTGCAACTTGTAATATGTTGTTCCATTTATTTTTTCCACAAGATATTATTTTTTTTTTGATATTATTTATACTATTGTTTTACTCTAAGAAGTTGGTATATTCTACCCATTTTATCTATATAAACTCATGCTACTGGTTGGGAACCTCTATAATATGGGGAGGTGTTCCTGATAACATGTGGCACACTTTCTTGGGGCATCATTATAATTGTCACTTAGGCTATAACATTACATAAAACCTTTTTAGAAAAAAATAATTATTCTGGTTGAAAACAATGATTCTAAACATGGGAAAGTAAATCCCACTTTCCTTTAAAGTCCCATTAAAATACCATTTTTATTTCAAGTGGTGGAATCCACCATTTGATATGGAAAAACACTATAACATGTTTATAAGGGTATACATTCAAATTTATACAAGCAAAACCCAACCAATTTCTTTCTTTCAAAACCATTTTTAAATATACATTTTCCAAAAAAGTTGGAAAAGTAAATCACCACATAACTAATGAAGAGAAATAAATAATGAGAACCATCATAAAAACTGGCATAATAAAATAAAATGATAATAATATAAATTGTTCTACTATTCCAAAAGAACAACAGGGGAATGAAAATAAAGTATATAATGGGAATTCATAAAAAAACATAACAAAAAATCTTTAAGTGTCCAAACATGAGATAATACAATCATCTACATAGGAAATAAATAGTGAGGTTATGTTGAATTCTTAAGAAAATGGTAACTCAGATAAATCTCTTTACGGGTTCATCACATGGCTGAAGAATAGTCTAAATTAGGTCACTAGTAAGAGAACAGTCTAAACTGGTATGGAATTTTGGAATTATATACACCTTAATCACTCTCACCAGGGGAATTAACTTATGAGATGGCTAATCTAAACAATGGAATTTTTGGTGAAAAATATACACCATTACTATAAAAAAGGGATCTCACAATCAGCTACCCAGGGTCACCATGATAGTAAAAAAATGGGGGTGATCAATTAAAAAATATAAGACAAATATATAAATAAATATTTAAAAAAGTATCGCCATAAACTTTATTAGACCTCTATAATCCTCTCAAGGAACATCCCATTTCACTTCATATATGCACTTAATAATAATAATCAACTCATAACATATAAAAGGGTAAGTAATAACATGTGGTCCAAATGAGGGTCTCACTAAAAATTGGGTAATTCATTTTACAAAGTTCCAAACAAACATCAAAAACCAATATGAAATTCCAAGTAATTTTGTATTTCTAATAACCCAATTAATAAAAAACAACCTTTAAAATTAATTTAGGTAAAATAAAACATTTTTTATAAAATATATCATTTAAAATCATTAAAATTATTTTTTAAAATTGAAACGGTATCCCACACCTCTTTCCTATTTCATGTTATTTTGAAAACACCCTTGAGAAAATAAAAAACACTTCAAATACATACATATTCTATTGGAAAATAAAAAATAGATATATATACATATAACACTTTGTTCCAAACCTAGAAACTAATGAAATTTTTTAGAAACCAATAAATGAAATAATATACCAGATTAAACTCATAATAAATATTTTTAAAAACACATGAATACCTCAAGACAAGTTGAATAAAGGAATTTCACAAAAACACCTACCTATTCTAAGAGAAACCACATGTCTTTAATAAAGGAATCTAAAAAAATAAATAAAATGACCTATAAAGAACCTAAAAATCATAAAACCCATATTTAACCATTTTTTGAACCCTAAATTCTACCTATATGGTTATTATGGTTTACAAGATAAAGGAAAACCAGAGGCAGGGAGAAGAGTAAAGAATAAAGGAGGGACTCACAATCCAAAATAGTCTGGGATTGATGAGAAGAATCCATAAAATAAAAAAGGATATATAAGTGCTCAAAAAACATATATTTGGGTTGGATAAATGATATATTAAAAAAATAAATTCCAAATCCCCTTTAAAATCAAATTGGGGTAAAATATGAGAACCCTAAAAATTAAAACTCATCATGAGAACTTCATGGTGTGACCTTCCTATCATGGCATGACCTAACTTATAGACAGAACCATGATATCACTTTATAGGTTCATATTATGGAATGACATTCTCTCATCATAGTGTGTCCACCATCCCTAAATCTCATCGTTATGTGGTATATGTCCCTAGTGCATCCCCATAAAAAGAACACACTGTTTGGGTTTAGTTATAGTGATACCTCTCCTATCAAATAATTCCTCTTCTCTAACCAAAAAATTCACAAAGTAAGAATCTCTAGTAATAGTTTGATTCATCTATAATGGCATGACCACATAAAGTTCATAATTTTAGTTCACTCAACACACTCATAGTAGTTCAACCAACCTATGTCATGGTGTGACCTACTATGGAGGGAGCTACAAACTTGTAAAAATATCAAAAGGCCTTTCAACTCTAGAAAACACCCAAGAGATTAAAAATAGAAAAAATTTATACTATATTAACTACCATAATAACATATTTTATCAAATTTTTCTTGATTAATATACCAATGTGAGGGTGATTCCTGATTAATTAAAAGACACTCGTAAATTATTTAATTTAGTAATAAATACATTATTAATATAAATTTAAAGAATTATTGATAGTTTTTAATATTGGTGTTTTAAAGGCATGGGTAAATATTTTAAGTTTTATGAAATTTAAAAAAAAATTAACAAATAACTATTTGAATGAAAAAATATTATGTGAAAGTAATTTTAAACTAGTTTTATAATTTTTTTCCCATAAAATTATTAATAAATCCATAATTTTAAAATTTTAATATTTGGAACAATCCTAAGAAAATGATACATTTATATTTATATCAAAACATTGTTTAGAAATTTTAATTTTATTTTAAAATGAATTTAGAAATGGGTACATGGAAATTAAATATGTTTTAAAGATAATATTTTAGATAGAACTTTTTAATTATTTTCATGATTGTGGTAAAATATTAAGGGGGTCTGGTTGATATAAAATATTTTTAATTCCATTTTTATTACCTAATAACCCATTAGTTTTGTTTTTTATTTTGAAAAATTATTTAAATTAGTTTTAAAATTGGCATCCAATGGATGTGTCATTGAATGACCAAATTTTTAATAATGTAAATAGAATGGACAATGACATTCTAAATGTTGCATTCTGATTGAGGCTTAGTTATCAACTTTTTATTTGTATACTATGGTTGATTATATATTTTTCATGGTATCTGTCTTCAATTGATGATTCCTTATGGTAGGGATAACCTTATAGTATATTTTTATATTATTTTAAATATTTTTAAAATATATATTTGTATGCACATTTTTTCAAATGTTGTTTATTTATATAAAGAAGATATACTCTCAAGTGATCAAATATGAAAAATTTAGGATTTATGAATCTTGTTATAGGGAATCTATATATCAGTAATATGTTGGTAATTGGAAAAAAATTTAGTGCTTTAGTGGGAGTATATGGTAATTTTTCATATGAAAATAATTTTGTTGGGACATTGTAACATCTTGTAGTTTTGGTGTTTGTTTATTTTGGTTTTTTATCATTTTATAAAATGGAATCCATGTCAAATTTTAGTTTTCATTTGGATTAGATATAGATGTTTTTTAGCCATCATGAATTTTAAATAGTGGTTTGGGTTTTGCAAGGTTAGTGGAAGGACCCCATAAGACTAAATTTCTGGAGAAATATAGGGGAGGTAGTTTTGTGGACTATAGAAACAACCACTAGAACTCTATTGGATTGGTTAGGGACATGTAATCCCTGCTTAAACAACTTGAATCCTAGTATCAGACCCTGATAATGTTGGTTGGGTCATCATGATTATTGTGAGTTTCACCAGAGTTCTAATGGGTTTCAAGGTTTTTTTAGTAATGTGTAAACCCCTCCAATGATAGTCAGTTCCTTTATTTTTTACAAATAGAGGAATGGGTTGGAAAAAAATTTATCAATTGAGATTCCCCCTCTATTTTCCAAATTAATATCCCCATTATATGTTTTTATTAGAGCCCAATAAGTTGGTTAATATTTAAGGTGAGACGTCTCTTTTTTATTTCATTCTTCTTTCACTTATTTTTTTCATTCAAGTAGTCCAACCAAGGAATCGGAGCAATATTATAGACTACCATTTTCCCATATTATATCTTTGATTACATAATTATCATCTTTTCCTATACATTGATGGAAGTGATAAAATCCCATCCCTTGATGATTGGGGAAGGGACCCTCTATTTTCTTCTAACCATTTTTCTATAATCTCTCCCCATATTTATCCCCCTAATATTTCTTAGAGATTTTTGTGATTCAAATACGTTTGAATGTATCCAGCCATACTAAGGGGATTTCATTTATTCATATCTATAGTTATGAAATTTTTTGAAGATTCTTTTCTTGATCACACAATGGTAGTTTTCTTAAGTCATTAAAGACCACATTTCCATGATTTTCCCTTTATGTTAACAATATCTAGGGTTGGAAAACAAGTTCAATGTTTTCCTTCTAGATATACATCACCTACCCCAAAATATTTTGATGAAAAATAACTCATCAAGGAATGTTTTCAATCTTAAATATGTTTTGTTTCAAACCTCTTCATTATATTAAAAAATTCATGCCACTTCTACCTATATTAATACCCACCTTATTCAACAGTTTGGGAGAGATTTTAGAGACCATCCTACCCTTTAGAAACCCTTATATTTTCATCATTATTCAAAATACTTATGGTAATTTTCATTTCATGTATTTTTTTATGATGTATTTATTACATAAATTTTATTATTGGATTTGTGTTAAGGTTAATTTTGACATGTCACTTTTAGATTTTATCTTGATTGGTATAATTAGAGGGTATTGTTTCATTTAGTAGATAATTTATAAGTCATAAGTGGAATTATGTGTTTTATATATGATGAAATGTCATAGCTATGATTATTATCTATGTCACAAGCATAATACAAAGGTTATGTCACCTCCAATGATGGTTACAATCTTAGTCAGGGACAATGAATATTATCTTCAGGGAATCATAAAGGGCCTTATCATGGTGATGATTTTTCAGAGAATGATCCATCAATGATAATATTTTTGGTATCCTCTTGAATTAATATCCTAAGAGTATCATATAGAACTGTATTGTGGTTCCCCATCATGGACTGAGGAACTTAGAATAAATATTTTCTAGATCCTCTAGTTAATGATGATCAAAGAGCACTCCATTCTATGTTGATAATTGTGGATCATTGGTTTCTCCAAAATTTTCACATTAGTTTCATGAAGGACTATGAAAGATTCTCTCCCCCATCAATACTTCATCTAAAAAGGAGTATGTAGTTATATACATGAGACTTTATTTCAAGTTTCTTTGATTAAGTGTACTCAGATGGTATCAGTTAGCATTGTTGATTGGAGAACAGGGTTGGTGTTATCTATACAAAAGAATATTATTCTAAGAATAAGTCTACTCAGGTTTTTATATTAAGAGAGTTTTAACATTTTCTTTTTATTTTGATTAAATGAAATTCTTCAGGATAATTAAGTTGTGAACATGAATAAGAATCAAAAAAATATTTTTTTAATAAGGAAATGGATCTGGAATATCATCTGGATAATTGGAAATCTATAACCCCTACTATAAGAGAACTTAAAACTAAATGGGATTTTTATTATTTTAATATAAATTCTACTAAATTCAATCCTTCAAAGGGTATTAAGATATTGAAATATTCAATATAAATGGTATGTTGGGAAGGGTTTATTTAGAATCCTTCTAGTTGGAATAAGTCTAATCCATTAATGAATGAGACTTCTAGTTCAAAAACTATGATGTGATAAAACATTTGTTCTCAAGAAAAATGTATAATTCATGGTTTGTTTAGATAGAATACCCTATCAATACTTTAAATTTTGATTCATATTTTGGAACTCAAAATCCACTTGACACTATTTATGGGGAAGTAGATCATGATTGGGAGATAGAGGAGTGGGGAAATATATAATTTAAGAAGTATGATTTATTGAAGTGGGGTGAATTTAGAACTATTATCATGTGAGTTCATACATGTTCAATCACCCAAAAGTTAATAGAGGAACTAAATTTCAATTTATCAATTGGTAATACTGTTTTGATCATGATAGATTATTTGTCTTCTTAAAACATGCCTTTTATTTTCATTCTTTCTTATGATGGGTATCAAGAAATCCCATTTTTATGGGTTCCCAATCCACCTATAAAAGTGTCTATTTATTCCACAAATACAAAAAAAAGGTTGTGGGAAAGAAAAATAGGGATTTAGAGTATCAGTTTCACTAAGATATTGTTAAACTCACTTAATATATGAGGAGATTTTTTGGGAGTTATGGGAGCTGATTGGGTGTTTTTTATGTTCCATTTCATCATTGATCTATGTATTTATAGCACGGAGTGAGCTTACCAAGGGTTTATTACAATTTTTTTTATTTTTTAATTGATTAATTACATATATTTGAAAAAAAAATCTTCATATCTTTAATATTTCATTGATGAAATCCTAAATAGATGTGGATGGATTTATTCATCACGTATCAAAGAAGATGCATTTACTCACTTGAGTATCATTGATGAATTTTGGATGTACTATTTTTTTGCTAACATAATTTCATATTTGATTATTATTATTATTATTTTCATTAGAATCATCATCCTCATCATCATTTTTTGGGAGTTTGGAGTCCTAGTATGTGGAAGAAATTACAATCATAAGGGAGATAAACTCAAAACATTAGCATCTTATATTAATAAAAGTGTGTTATTTGAGATCAATGGATATAAGGATCAATTTTCCATTTATCTCTCTAAAAATAAGTATAATTTTAAAAAATAAATTTATTTTCATTGAGATAAAGAATATTTGTGTTCTTAAACAATGACTAACTGATTTTTTTATCACAGTGACCGATGAGATAGTGGAACTTATTAATAAAATGGGGTTTATTTATCATTTTTCTTCTAATAAAAAATTTATTATAGAAATGAAAAATTGTTTCATCATTTGTCCATTGATTTTAATATTTTTCCATCGTGTGAAAAATTAGGGAGCATTAATAATCTTTTAGAAAAATCCACAATTAAAAAAATATATATTTCTCATTACGTTTTTAACATCATTGAGTCTATAACTAACCTTAAGAGTATTTTAAACCTTGATTATATAAATATTAAAATATAAAACTCAAACATAGTGTATTTTAATGTCTATTATTAGTATAATTTTCTATAAAACCTTAAAGTGATGATTTTTAATATTGGTTATTATTATAGTTATCATTAAAAGTTGGTTTTTTATAGTGGTTATATTAATAAATTATATTAAAACATTAATTTTATCTTCTACTATAATATGAAAAATGTTTAAAAATATTTTTAGAAAATTAAAACACGAGTTTCTTTTTCTTTCTCCTCATTGTGCGACCACCAATAGCCTGAAACTCTAAAGCGATAACAACTTGTGGCCATGTCCTATATTCTTTCTTCAACTTCATTCCATGTTCTTTTTGTATAATTCCTCTAATATCTTTATTCATTATCCTTACATCAATCTCATTCCATCACTCTCATCTACATTATGCCCACCGGAGCTACATTACACATGTATCATTCATGTTATGTCATCATCTATATTGATATCTAATTTTAGTTACAAACCTATTTCATTTCCTAAAATATGAATATTATGTTTCATTATTTTGTCTCTCTTGGTCCTAAATCTTCTATATTCACCTCTATATTTTTTGAACTAAGCATATATTTTTTATGGTTAAAATATTTATTCAAAAAAATAGTTTTAAATTTATTAATTTATCTATTTATTTATATAGACATCTTTTTCTTTATAAATTTTCCAGGATATATATTTTTTATTATACTTTTTTTCTGATTAGAATTTCATTATGGTTGTAAATTCTGTTAATAATTTTTTGTGGTTATGAATTATTGTATTTATAATTTTTAATGCTTATAAATATTTTATGGTTATAATTTTCTTATGGATAAATTTATTTGTAATTATAAATGTTTTTGTTATAAAAATTTCTATGTCATAGTTTTTTTATAAATTTTTATGTTTATAAATTGTATCTAGATTTTTTTAAAAAAATTTAATGAGTTATAACATTATCGATTATAAATTTTTTGTGAGTTCAAATTTTTTTTATTTGTTGAGAATATTTATATTAATAACTTAACTATTCACAAGTTATATTTTTAAATGTAGATATATAATTTTAGTAATAAAATTACATTAATATATGTTCATAAATTTATATGTTTATATGTTTTAAATTTATCTATTACCCTATACGTTAAAATATTTATATGGTTTAATGTATTTATAATTTTTATTGTTATTATCTATAATTAAATGTTAATAATTAAGAATATAAACAAATAACTAGTGATGAATATGAGGTAGGGGTTGATGATTTCTAGAATTTTCTTAACTAAATCTTGAAATCATAGACAAGTTTATCTATCTATGAGTGAATTGTTTGAATATAAGAAAGTTAAAGTTTGGAAAATAAAAGACCACCTAATTTTCTATAATTTTAATCATGTTTAAACAACATGGATCTAGCATGGTAAAATAACATGAAATAAAATATCTAATATTTATTTATTTGTTTAAAATTATATAGAGGACTACTTTGATGAATTAATTGATGATATACACATTACGACCATTAAAAATATTGAAATTATTACCCGATTGTATGGAGATACAAAAAACCCAATACTCGTAGTTTGTACTAAATTTATTGAGTTATCATCATTCTTATGATTTTTTTACCTAAAATCATAAAATGGTTGGAGTGAAAAAATTTCTGAAACTGGTTGAAATTTTGAAACATTTTCTTCCGAAATAAAATGAGATTTAAGATTCTAGTAATGTTGAAAAAAATATTATGTTCAATGGTATTGTGATAAAATAAAATAAAATATTTTCCCAATTAATGTGTTATATATAGGAGAGATTATAAACATTTATACAGAGATCCTAAATATAAGATTTCATGATAAAAATTTATGGGAAATTCTACTGTGATTCATTCTCAAGGGAAAACACTAAACCTCCAGATATAGAAATCTACTATATTCTGATAATTCCTCATTGGAATCATTTATTTCAAAAATAAAATAATTAAAATAGATTGAGATGGAATTAAAATAAGAAAATATCTTTTGAAAACCAAACATAGTTAATGGCCAAATATGTTGTTAATTTATAGATTTTCCCCATAGTTATATATAAATAAAAAATATGTTATGATGAGATTAAAATTTAGAAGATAGAAAAATCGTGGAATTTATATTGATGTTTATATTTCACTAGTAATTTTTTAGTTGAAATGTTAACAATATTTTGGTGTTAATGTGATTTATTCATACTAGAAAGGGAACATTATATTATGTTCGACTATAATATTCACTATAAAATTGTAGAAAGATAGTTTACATGGATCATCATTTTTTTTTCAATGCATAACCCATATCTTTGATTGAGAAAGACATTTAACGATTAATAGTTGTATTATTTTCACCCATCACCTTAGTTTACCAAAATTATTAAGGTGAATACCATTAATATCATATTTGGGAAGAGAAAAAGGATAGGTCTGCTAAAAAATAATTGTAAGAAATATTTTTTCATATTTGATCTAATTTATTGGTTATTTATTGAGGAAAAACATAATATTGATGTTATATATGTTCAAAAAATATTTTCTAATAGTTTTATCTGAATATTGTTAGACATATAAAGAAAAATATGATTCATTTCAAGAAATATGGAGCTTATTATCTATCAGTATATGTTTAGAGTAAGCTCCCACTATGGATGGAAACATAACATATTTATATTCACCTTGTCACACATTCAAAAAGAGTGAAAAGACAAATTTATATCACTATTTATATATTATTAAAGTTATAAGTGGGTATTTCAAAAATGTAAAAATTGTGGTATAATTGAATCATTAGAAGTTAATAGGCATGAAATAACATGATTTTCACCTATTTATGTAATAACAGCTTCTAAATGTACTCTGTGGGATATTGCAGATGCCTATCCGAAATTCTATCATCATGTTGTATAAGATTTTCAGTTCCATTTCAAGAAAATTAATTGATCAAAAATTTGTTAAATGTGTTAGAGAATTAATGTTTATACATACATTTTCACCAAGAATTTTTTTTCCACTTTCTAAAGTAACAGATCATTTGATGATTCATATTTTGTGAGAGACATGGATATATGGAATTTTATATTTACATAAGATGTTTCCTTTAAAATGAAATATGAAAATAATGAAGTGTTTTATTAAAAATAATCATCATATAGAGGCCCCAATTGTTCAAAAACATATATTAAGGGTTGTTGATTTTTATAATTTCTCTTTGTACGAAGTGGGGAACGTTGTTATCAATAAACCTCATCATCTAGATATCAATAGGTATGGTAAGGGGATCTATGGATTAAGATTATAGTAAATTTTACAAGATATTTCATTTAAAACAAATTTATACATTTTAAACAACATTAGTGTGGTTCAACCATATATATCATCACATTTTTTATGATTGATGTTATGAAATATGAAAAAAATTAAAATTGGTAGATTAATGATCTTGAAAAAATATTTAACTCTTTTTCTAAGTAGAAATTAAATAATAATAAGTCTATATTAAAACCCCTAAAATGTTTATCTAGGTACCATGTGTTAATTTAATCACATGTTATAGTTTTGAAAATAATGGTTACACATTTTACATTGAAAATCAAGAAAAAAATTACCTTTCAAAATAGTAGAGTAATGGTTCCAACTAAAGAAATTTTCTTTTTGATTGAAAAACATAAAACCCAAATTTCTATATCAACATAATATTTTGAAATTTTTTATGATATATGTGAAATTTATTATACAAAATTTCGAGTATCGGTGTTTAAGTGAAACTTGATTAATAGTAACAGTGCTGTGAAAAATGATAGTTATGGATTTTCATATACTAATTTAAAATAATTTATTTTCAAAGGGGAGACAATTATAAAATAAAAACATGAAAATTGGATATTTTATGTTATTAACTCATCTAATGATCAGTGGTTCAAAATTTTACATGAAAAAAAATCATTTCGATGATGCGTAGACGATGTTGATGTTGTTATGAATCTATTTGATATTATTCTACAAATATTACATGATTAAATTAGGATAAAAATTTATGTGATATAGACATTTTATATAATAAATTAAATTATCACATAGAAGAGATAAGTGAAAAAAGTTCATCAGTCTCAAAATTATTCAGTTAAATATCTTTTTTATGCTTTAGTTTTGGATACTGGAACATGTAAAAATGCGAATTTTTTAACTTCAGTATTTAAATCTATATATGACGATCATTTTTATCATATTTCATTAAATGTTATACTATTTTGTTATAAATAAACTTTTTTTCTAAAAAAAATATCCATAATTATTTTTTATGAGACTTTCACATTTTAATGTAGATATTTAAAACTATATAGGTGGACTATTACTTCAATTTAAATATTATTTTTTAAAATCATCAATTATAGTTAAAATAAAATTATCAAATAAACCTTAAATAATTATTTTCTTTTGAAAATTACACATATAAAATAACTATTTCTTAAAATTAATTTTCCAATCAATATGTATTGATCATTTCAATAATTTTTTATAATTAATTTTTATATTCATCAGGTTTATATTTACATATGTAATTTGAAGAAGTTTATCATTATTATTTTTTATGAAACATAAAAATATAAAAGCAATATATTTTTCATCATATATATATAAATATATAAATGTGGATCACTTCTAAAATTTTTATATTAAATTTTACATTCATTGTTTTCAGTTACATATATTATGTAGTTGTATTAGTTAGCAAAATAGGTATAGTTTTATTTCTATAATATAAAAAAAATTAATTCCATGAATTATTTATTTCTTATAAAATAAAATTAAATATAATTTGATTATATTCATATATTTAAATGAGAGACACTTAAGAAGAGAAACATTTACCGAGGTATGTTTATGTTTTTTTATTAATGTTATTGTAATAATTAAATTATTTAATGAAACTAAATATTGGTTAATCAAAAATATTTATAGCATTACCAGTGGTCCGACTATTGTGGGGACTTCTCCTTATAAAATGAAGATAATACCTTAAGTTTTACAATTTGGTATTACCTAATTTCTAAATCTTTCACTTGCCTATAGAGTGAAAATGATCCAACATAAATTTGATTATAATAAGAAGAAAATTAGAAACAATTAAAATTATTTTGTGAGTTTTATGTCCATATAGAGAAGTTTTATGATTTTAATTTAATATCCAGATTAGTGTGTTGACTAGATAAAGATATACCAATTTCGGGAGTCTGTAGTAGTAAAATATCACATCTATTTTTTTCCGACTCATCAAATATTATATATTCCATATAAAAAATATTTAATATATTCAAATATAAAAATAATTTGAATTTAATGATGTAAAAGTAATTTATAATAGGTGGATAAATTTGAAAATAATTATATAGATGGATTATGAACCAAAAATAAACTCAAGTTTATATTTTTAGGAAGAGACGAAATGAAAACCCATGCCTCAAAAGAAGTTTTTAGGGACATAGTCATTGGGAATTTTTTTCCTATGAGGAACCATATCTATTATGAAAATTTCTATATAAAATCAATGTATAAAATTATTTATTAATTAATTGATTATTATTTTTATTTATCCTTATTTAATTAAATTCTATAAGATCTCACCAAGAGATCGAGTAATAGAATGTATACCCCCATACCTCTTCACATGGTGGGTCTCCATTACTATCAAAGAAAATGACTGCTAAAAAGTTTTATTAATTAAGAGATAAATATATTATAGGCTTCAGATTGGTTCAATTCATCCCTCCATCTCCCCCAACATTACATAAAAATATAAAATGGTAATAATGAAATAAAAGTGAAATTTTCTTATAGATCCATAAAAATAAATAAGCGATAAGACATTAATAGATAAATTATAATATTTATGGAATCTTAGTATTTTGTAAATTAATCTCCTAAATATAACATTTAAATATATGATTTCAGTACATTTTTATCTCTATAGTTTGGATGAATATTCATATAACTAATTTTGGGAACTAATAATACCTAGGCCACTTATGAGTATTTGATGTAGGTGTTAGTATTAGAACAAATTTTTTCATCCAACTATGGCATCAGGAGATCCAGAATACAATAGAAAAATATCTCTCTTGAATGATGATCTATGAGATATGAATCAATAAATATCTGATTAAATTAAATCATCTTTATAGGCTATGTTTTATGAAATAGATAGAAAGATACTACCTGTTCAACCTGCCAAACTAGATCCATCCCCTCATAATTCATATCAGACTATGTACTATGAGTTACAAGCTTCAGATCCTCATTAATATATTATATCATAAAAATCACATATAATTTGGATGATTATACACATGATGTTATTATACAGTAAGATTTGGTAATAGTTGTGGTACATGATATTATTAATCCCACTACTTCAGTTTCATTGATAACTTTGGAGGTCTCCAGAGTTAGAGAGAGTGTGGGTAAATTTTTACTATATTCCACTAGCCTTTCTCATCAATTTTCACATGGTGTATGTGTTTTTTAAAATTTTAATATATTTTTAATTTAAAATTAATTATAATGTTGTATTACATTTATATTATATATGATTATCTAAAATATAACGAATAATTTACTTCTTAGGTTTGCAGTAAATAATTTTATGTTGGTAGAGTTTTAGTAGTCTGTAATGACAGTAAACATATGTAAGACAGAATATCCATTAATAATATTCAAAATGGACATCATGGATATGGTTATTGTTGATGATATCTTAATATTCTTGTTAAATTTTTTTACATTTAATTACATTTCAATTTCAATTTCCATTTTTTATGTAAATATTACTTATAGTGGCTAATTTATTAATTTTTTAACTAGGTATCTCTATAATATTTTCATCCAAAATGAGTTCACATTTATTATGGTTTTATTGATCCAAATTTTATTTCAATGGTTTTATAGTTTAAATATAAGTACATTATAATTATATATATATATATATTAATGATTGGAAATTATAAGGATTAAATGCTGCATATATTCTTTCCATATAAATTAAAGATATATTGGTTATTCACTTTGTTGGGTGGAGTTTATAAAAAATTTCAAGATTTTTTGAATTCATAAGTTTTATTTTATCCTATTACTAATTTAATCAAAAAAATTCATGTTAAATATGATTTATTATTTACGATTTGAAAATAAAATAGGCTATTTAAGTAGGTCTATAGAGTTAACTTATCAGTAAATAATCCAAATAAAATTAATTATGTGATAGTAGAGGTAGATTACTTTTATGTTAGTTAGTAATTGTTTTTTCTTGCATATACAGTTATTTTTATTTTCAAGGATTTGTTTCATAACCATGGTTTCATCATCAATGAAGTAGTGTTGATGGAAAATATTTTGTTTAAGGATTAGTTTTTAAGATTGTAATAACCAAAACAATAATTGGTTTTCAAAAGGATAGTTCCATTAAAACTATTATGTTTTAAACCAATATATTGTGTTGTTTATTTTATAAAATTTAATTTCTCTGTTTCTATATGATAGTTCATTATATTTTAAAAATGAAACCACCCTCAAAGATTGTTGGAAAACTATTTTTTAGTTTTGATTAACTTTAAGATGTATATATAAAATTCTCTTGTATGTGTTTTTTTTTGATAAATTTTGTTGGAGTAATGTTTTCATAGATTTTTCCATTTTTGGATGTTGTTGTTTTATACTATTTCATAATACTATATTTAATTATATAGGCTATGTGTTATTATATGTTATTTAGAAAATTATCAAAATATGACTTAACAATCATGTACTGACCCACTAAGGCCCCACCAAGACCACCAATAAGTCAAGAGTGGCACCCCCTCCCTGCCTAAAGTAGACCATGGGATAGAAAGTAACACCAAATAGGAATATCTCACATGTTGGGATTCTATAGACTATAGTACCTACACAAATGAAAACATATCTATACAAAAGTGTAGGGATAGTAATAAATGAAAAACCTCTAGAATGTACAACAATTCAGGAAACAACCTACCAGTAAATATTAGTTTACAAAAAAAAGCCATATATAGAATTCTGAAAAATAAATGCCCAACAAAAGGAAAGTAACCCATCTTAAATAAAATAATAAGGATAAAATATAGATACATTCTCTCAATATCCTGAACTGACCAGTATATGTGATCCCAATCTTATGGTACAACTAAGAACCCCAAAATCTAGGTCCACCAACATATCTTCCAATATATTTATCAAATTCATAAGTCATCACATGTGCAGGTTAATCTGATATTGGGGAGAGTATATACATACCTAGTATGAAAACCTAAAAAACATAAGGTGATAAATCACAAGAAGATATTAAACTCATCCCATAGGAAAATAGATAATAGAAACCCAACACAGATATGATCTTAAAGAAATCTCATTTGAAGAGAGGGGAATTCAGATCTTCATAGCTAGATAAAAAAGCTGAGACTTTTCGTACCTATCATATATAGTGTTGTTCTAATGTTAGAAAGCTATCATATCCTAATCATAATATAATTGAGGGACCATACCTTACGGAATGATACCTAAATTAATGGATTACTAGATCTGGTGAAGTAATCACTCCCCCACTAGAGATTGAAAATGGGTAAGTACCAACTCTGTGGATATAAGAACTACACTATAGTAATTTGGGGGTACATATTCTATTAGTATATATGATATGGGGGAACTGTTCCATGGAAAACTCAACTTTCATGGGAGTATGTTTTGCACAGAATTCAGGGATGACCTCCTGGATGGGAGATTCAAACGTTCCGATTGGTTTCTAATGGGTTTGTTCGTAGAACCGGAAACATCCAATGATTCCACATCCATTTGGACCTAATTTCCAAAGGTAGGCGCTCATTATCTTGTGGACTGATGAGGCTTAGGAATTTACATTGGTCGAGAGGATGGGAGGTCGGACTCATCACACCTTTTTGAGGGAAATTATTGTCTACTCCAGGACTCTCTTTATAGATTTAAGTTATGTTCGTGAATCCTTATTACATTACCAAGTATAAAATGATCTTTCGTTTAGTTTTTAACAATCAATGATTAAATATGTAAGAAATTTAGAGAATCTTTTATATGTATTTGAGGTTCTTAATCAATAGAGAATCATCTGTATCTATTTAGAGATTCTTGGTTAATGGTATCCTTCAAAACATTTATATAAAAGTCTCTTGGTCATTATGATGACCAGGATGGTTTTAAATCCATTCAGTGGGGCACTTGAAGTTTATCGTCATTCAGAAGGACATGGATTATTTCAAAGTTGGGATCGAACCCGCAGATGGGCTAACTACGTATCCTTTGTTTTTGGAAAGGAATCAGAACCCATGTAGTTCGAGAAATAGAGTATGATATTTATGATTAATGGCTCAAAGAAGGATGTCATAATTACTTTTACCCTCTAAGCTCATGTGAGTCATGCTCGGTGTGAGAAACAAGAGGTATCGGTAATAAGATAGGCAATTGGGCCATGAATGATGTAATCATAAGAAATGATTTGGGGATTATGTATGTATGACTGCCCAGATAAATGAAGGTTAGGATTTACTTTAGGGAGAAAATCCAGGAATCGGGTCCATAAAGGTATATGTGCTTCACGGAGATTTTGAATACTCTAACTTGGGACTTATTCCTGAAAAGGAAACCCAAATTAGGAGAGGATTGATAATTGGTTTTTACTCCTGAGAAGGAATCCCATATCAAACGTAATTTAGGACTGGTTAAGAGAAATTAAGGGACTTGGGGCTTACTCTTGAAAAGGAAGCCCAAAATTTATGACTGGGAATTATTACTGAAAAGGAGGCCCAGGTTAGGGCACTTGGGGCTTACTCTTGAAAAGGAAGCCCATTATTATGACAAGGTCTTATTCCCAAAAAGGTGACCCAAGTTAGGGGACTTGGGACTTACTCCTGAAAAGGGGGCCCAAGTTTGGAGGATTTATGACTGGGGCTTATTCCTAACAAGGAAGCCCAGGTAAAAGGATTATGATTGGGACTTACTCCTGAAAAGGATGCCCATGTTAAGGAATTAAGGTTTGGGGCTTACTCCTGAGTAGGATGCCCAAGTTTGGGAACTTTAAGAATTTGGGGCTTACTCCTGAGGAAGATGCCCAGATCAAAGGACTTATAACTGGGGATTATTCCTGAAAAGGAGACCCAGGTTAGGGATTCTCTCATCTTAAAGGATGAGGTTGAATGATTGAACTCTCAATCTTTGGTGACATAAAGATGTATAAATCACTATGTTTTGAGAGATATTCCACAGAATTCCTTTCAAATAAGGAAGTCAAATCAAGAAATCATGCCATAAATGGATTTGAAGAGTATCTTGAAGACTGAATCTTGAATAGGAAAGGTGAAATGGCTTGAGAGGGATAAAATGGGCAAGATGGGAACCCAAAAAAGGCAGGGGCGCGCAAGTCTTGAAAGGCGTACAAGTCTTACGTGGGCACGCAAGTGTTGGTCGCACAGGTATACCTGCGCGACATGTGGGGTACTTGCGCGATTTTCAACCAGCATTAAAATACTTGAGTGACTCTTTCTTAAAGCCTTTAGAATCCTCTTGAGGTTCTCCCAGTAAAGGGACGCGCACGTTCTGTCGAAGGAGTAAAGGCAACATGCAAGTGTGGCCACTTCCCTTAAGGGCTGGCCACTCAGGCGCGCAAGTGTTGATGCATTTCAACACTTAGGCCCTACTCCCTCTCTTTAGATCTTCCGTTCTAGGTAAGAAATTACCTTAGAAGTGTTCTGGAAGCTTTGAGAAGAGACTTGGGCATCGGGAGCTTCAATCCGAGTTTCTGGAAAAGAATCTTTTTCGAATGGGGGGGCCCATAGGGTCTATTTATAGGTAGAAAAAGACCCCGAGCGCTTACCGGGAAGTTATCACTTAGGTCGCGCAAGTCACTTGCGCGCCAAGTGAGTCACACAAGTACACTTGCGCGACCATGGGGAAACTTGTGCGGCCTATGGGAAAAGTTTTCCTTGTTCATCCCTTTGTCAATTTTTGATGTTTTCTTCAAAGGTTGAATCACTTTGTGCTCGTATATTCCCCTTTTCCGATCTTTAGATTCTGTGACGAAAGGAGCGTCAATAGAGTACCAACACAAGAATCACTAAACTGAATGCACATGTTCCCTATAGTTTCCCAATAATAACTAGAAGAATATTATAGCACACATCACCTTGAATCATATCTCATGTGTCAAAAAAAACGCCCCCATTACATCCTATTTGAAATTTGTCTCATGATAGACTACTCACTAACACAAATTCATGTCCCAATGAAGGGTGTATGAGAGGTAGAACATTCAAAGAGAAGTACACAGTGTGTCCCTTGTTGTACATGAGGTGTAATCCGTAATCCAACTCTTTTAATATCTTGTTATAGAACTCAACATGTAAAAGTTCACATACACAACATGAGCTAGAATCCATAAGTCATGTAGTACAACCTAGGGTCCTTGGAGTGTACTCTTTGTGCATGGTTCATCCAGCTAGGTAGTCACACATGGTTTGTGGGATATCCACATGGGTGTGTGATAATTTATATTCCTAGAAACCCTAGCGACTAAAAACATAGAACTACACAATGTGTGTTCTTCCAGAGCACATGGTGTGTAGTCGGGAGTTTCATAGATATCAATGTTTATCTTGCTAGATCTCCATCCATCCCCTATTTTCACCACTTCTATAGTGAATCACACCCAGTGTGTCTATAACAGAGTTGACCATCATCAAGGTTCATATATAATTCATCTTCTAGTTGTTATTTACTAGAAAATTGACCATTTTCCAACTCCTATGTCATCTACATTCACTTTTTTTTTCTAAACCATCAACTCTGATCCACTTTCGGATTCTTAACATCAACTTCACAACTTCTTCATGTCTCATGGCATCATTTGTAACGAAAAACATTTATCTATGGAAATAAATATCAAATGCCCAATTATTTTGGTTACTGGGAATGGTCTAACCAATTTTTAAAGTGATACTAGTGATGAACACATATAGAATCGAGGGATAAATCCATAAAAACACCAAATTGAAAAATGGTTGATGGTCTTGTATGATTTAGATACAATTCATTTATGTAGAATAAAGAATAATATCAATACATAAATACAGATAAAAATAATGAATTAAAATTTCTTAGAAATGAAAATACTATGAGTATTTATTAGGTGTTATCTTGTAATTTCAAAAAAAACATAGCATAAATCAAAAAACAGAATCCCTGCCTCAAGAAAAGATTGTTCATTGGTGAATCATGTGTTCACTAGTGATGGTGTTGAAGAATTATTTCCATTATACATTTGTTCCATAATTCCCTATGATCAAGTGATAGAAATCCTCAAGACTTCAATGATACCTTGAAATAACACCATAAATATGCCTCTTGTAAAATCCGGATATTTTAAGATCACTATGTTTGATATCTTATAAAAAATGTCAAATTGAATTTAAACAATGAATAAAAATTCTTTATTTAAGTACGACTATTATAACCAAACCATTGAATTGGAGAGTGTAAATAAAAATGAACAAATTAAAAAATATATATTAAGGTCATACTCAATAAAATTTTATTGATTAATTATCATGAAATAAACACTCAATTATTTATTAAATTCATTTTATACTTTAAAAATATGTGTTCTTCAAAAATTATTTTTATATATTTCTATGAGAAAATAAAATTTTTAATTTTTTCCACTATTATAAAATTTATTTAATGAAATTAAATTTATTTCTGATATCAGAGTATGAGAATTATATTAGAGTGATCTTTTTTTTCTAAAAATATTGACTTTTCAATTAATATTGAAAAATACAAATTTTTATTGAAAACTATATTTTTGTTTCAATAGTTTAAAAATCCCCAAATTTTTAATGTTTTAAAATAAAATTATTCAATAAATATTATTAATAATTAAATTAAAGAAATTTGAATCAATTTTAGGATTTAATTGAGTATAAAACCATTTTTTGTACTAAAAGATTCAGTTTCCAAAATAACCTATTTTTTACTGTGTTTTATATTTTAATCTTGAATTAATTTATATCATTTAATAAAATTGATTCTTGAAAATGGATTGAATATTTTTAATCATGAAGTAAAAAAATTAGATAGGTCCCTTCTAGTTCTATTCATTATTAATAGTAATTATAGTAAATAATTTTCACTTCAGTAAGGGAAAATGGGGTTATTATGGTTAAAAATTATGTGATATGGCATTAAAAACGACCCAACACTTTATATAATTTCATTGGGTGATTATATTTCATCAAAAAAAATATAATCTTCAAATATGTGATCTTATTTCCATTCTGATATGATTTTGACCTTTATAATTCATAAGTGAGAGATAAAGACAAACATGCCATTTTTCTTCTTTTAAAAAATATAATATTTTATTTTAGAGATAAATTCAGATTATGTTAGGTTATAAATATTACTTTGAAATATAAATTATTTTTTTATCATAGTAATTCATTTTTAATTTTTTGGGATGAAATAATTACCTTAAATTCTTGTGAAATTTTACCATAGTATTTATTTAATTCATAGAAAAATAAAATAAATAATTTTATAAATAAAAAAAGTCATCTAATTTTAAATAATTATTATGTTACAAATATTTTTTTTATATAAATATAACCTTATATTTATGTTTCAAAGGATTATATTATAATTAAATCTTTGTATTCGTGTATTTAAAGTCAAATTTAATAATTAGTTTCAAAAATGACAATAATGATATTTCATAATTAATATATTTTTATTAATTGATTAAAAATTTAAAAAAATATTATATTTCTCCAAATAAATGTTATACATTTTAAATCATCAAACATAGTCTATTTGTGGGTTTTTTTATTTTATGTAAACATTATTAACCCTTAATTGGTATATAACATTATTACTACTATAATAGAAAAAAGGATTAATGGTAGTTAAAACAAAGAGATAAGGGTAAAAGTGTAACAAAAAATTGCGAAAATATTATTGGATGAATTTTTTTGAAATATAATCATATTATATTTTAATTATATCGATTTATTTTCATTTTTAAAGTATATATATATATATATATTATTTTAATACATTAATAAACTCTATGAATGCCCCTCCCCTCAATTATAAAAGGACTTCCCTTCTCTCAATTCATCACATCACTTTGAGCAATATTTCCTAACCAACCCATGCCCATTTATATTATAAAAATCCTTATATAATTTTTAGATGTCATGGTATTCCTAAAAGACCAACCTTAGGCACTTTAAGAGAATATATAAAGGATACGTTTTGAAGAATTGGTCAACATTTTTTCCATCTCTTCCAATTTCATTCTTTTTCAACTTCCTATAAATCATTTTGAACCATCATAAAATAATTAATATACTAAAACAAATAAAATTATATGTTCTTATTATTATCATATATCCATATTTTATCTCTTTTACATAGTAAAAAATTAAAATCATCACTTGTGTGTAGGTACGACTTATCGTCTCCACGTACAGATGTAATTTTTTTAATCATCACTTTACATGGATGGTTATAAAGATGAAAAAATGAATATATACTATATTTATGATATAAAATTTATTATTGAATTATAATATTATATATCCCATTTTACATTTTAATCCAATGGAAAATTATAACATCACTCATGCTTATGAGTGGACTACCACCTCAATGAAGCAATGTGATCCTTTTTTCATTTTCATTTTACATTGAAGTAAATAAGGATAGATTTAATGAATATAAATTATATTTATATCATGATTATAATTCTGGATATTATGGAAACCCAATCAAATTATAAAAGGGAAACTTACACTACAACATTAATAGCCTTTTTCGGCGGTTTTTTTGCAGTGGTTTACTAAACCATCGCTAATTTGTTTATAAATGATTTAGTTGTAGTTTATTAAAAACTTATGCTAAAATATTTTTTTATTGTCCCAACACTTATCCCTACCTTCTCCCCCCAACCCCTTCGAGACCCCCGCCTGCGACCCCTGAAGCCCTAGATCGCCTCCCCTCATCACGGTTCATCACCCATCATCGTTGACCCCACAAAGCCCTAGCTCACCTTCCCACTACAGGTCCTGACCCATGCCTCCGCTCGATGATTCACTCCACCCATCAGCATGCCTCGTAGAGTATAGAAACTATTTTTTTATAATTTTTCATGGGCTTTTGGACATTTCTTTCAACATTTTTATTATCTATTTCAATTCAAACTGATTATCTTCAATCTATTTATTTTTTTGTGGCTGAGTCATATTTTTTCACTACTAGATGATTATTCATATGTTTTATTTTGTAGGACATAGGTTTGTTTGTCAGATTGGTTGTAATTATATTTAAGGTGTTTTTAGATGGGTGGTGAGTGTTAGAAATATTGGTTTTGTTATTGGAATGGGGGTTGGTTTGAGTATTGGTTTTGATGGGGTGGGTCTATCCAAAATATAATGATTTCAAAATCCATAATAGATATAGATAGGTTCTCTCGATTCTCAGTTTTTTTAGAATTTCCTTGGATGAAAGGTTACTATAAAGCATTACATTCCCTAAACATCAGGACACTGATTTTTTAAATGGATAAGATATGGTCATAAGATGTATACCTCATGTTTTTTTGTTCAAGGACTAGATTCTGATCCATCTATATCACCAAAATTTTTAATTCTTCAAGTTTAGTTTCAAGTAAATATGATTAATCAAGAGTTATTACCTCCTAAATTCTTCTTATGAGAGTACCTATGGTGCTAAATTGTTATTATTTTTTATTAATATTTTCAACAAAACCTTTGGAATCTATGTCTATCATATAGGATATATAATTTTTTTAATTTTTTTTATCATGGTGATGGGGAAAATATTTACATGAATCATCTATAAAGATCATCCCAAAAAAGTAATTGTCTCAGTTTAGGTTATAATTGCCTATCTACCTAGATACTTAAAGTAAACCTCACATGGAAAACTATAATTTATTTCTGATAGAGGTTCACATTTTGTTTCAACCCCCATTGGTGTTCTGTGATCCTCCCCATATCAGAAAATTTTAATCACACATAGGGGAACAACATTTTTCTACCCATAACTCTTCATCATGATACCCAACATATTCTAAAATTCTCATCCTCAGACCATACCCAACTCTTTAAATCCAAATTCGCAGCCACCAATAACATACAAAGTATCCAAAAATTATTAATATACAAAAATTTTAATACTACCCCTATGGTCTATTTTTGGGGGATTTAATATTTTATATGAATTCTATAAGACTATGGATTTAATAGGTTATCCAACATTCTATAATTGAAACAAAATTAAATGGAAATTGAATGTTTGTATTTAATATGTTCTCCAACCTTCTATAAGACTTGTATTCATCTACCCTTGCCATGAATCCTTTCACCTGGTGATTCCTAGCATGTTCTACATCTTGGTTCCACATGTATTTTCTAAAGTAGTGAGTCGTGTTTAAGGTACGAGTTTGTTTCCATTTCATATTCCTAACTTATATTCAATTATTATATGATTATCAATCCCTTACATTAGTGATATTAATGTTATGACATCATCAGTTTGTCTATCTATTTTCCTGTAGCACGACAGACAAAAAACTATAGGGATGGGATCCTCGTTCTCCTCTTCTTTTATGGATTTTTTAATTTTCATGCTTTGGTTATATAATGGTTGGGTTCATTATTTATCATATGTATTTATATATTAAAACATTATTTAATATATTTATATATTTTTTCAACTAGTATATATGAATTTCATTCCAAATTTAGTAATAGTTATGTGTTTTTAATTTTTTTAATATTGTGTAGGCACATTGTGATATACATGGATAAAAGCAATATCACATTACTGAGGAACACACCTCAGTATGTTAAGGTTTTGGAAGAGTTTTTTGATTTTCCAATTTCCAATTGATCAGTTAAAGGGAGAATAAGATTTCCATGTCATAAATAAAAATTTAGAATAAAGTTGAAGTGAGATGAAGTTTATGAACATTTAATATTGAAGAAATTCCCTGGTCAACATTTGTGTTGGATTTTGCCTCGAAAATCGAATGTTACAGGAAGAATGAGCACTAATTTCAATCCACATAATGATCTTTCAATGTTGTAGAAAATGGAAAATGAAATTCAAAACCATATAAATGATGCATTCGGCACTACAAGACACCACCATATATATCAAAACATATCATTACAAGTAGATGACGGTGCTGCAAATAGCAATGTGACAAGCAATGTTTTTTATACTGTAGGACAACCAGATCAAGATTGTAACATATCAGTGGATCCTCCTCTTGATTATGTGGAGACTAATGTAAGATAAAACTTCACTAAGTAAAATATGTTTCATGATTTATTTGAAAATGGAAATAAAGAGTTTTATAGTGGATGATTGAAATATTTAAAATATTCTTTTCTACTGAAGTTGTCCTATATCAAATGTCATTGTGGAATTACAAATAAGGCAATGTCCATGATATTGGAATTGTTACATGAGGAATTTCTTGAATCAAACATCCCCATTTCTTTTTATGATATTAAAAAAAATAAAGAGGCCTGGTTTCAATTATACAAAAAATTAGGTGTGTCCCAATGATTTTATGCTTTATTGGTGAGAGAATTCTAGTAGACAGTATTGAAAAAAATGATCTTCTTCTAGATTGCAATCAATGGGTGATGTTGGAATTATGATTCAATATAATACCATGAAAAAGAATAATTGGAACACACCTACAAAGTTTTTGTGTTACTTCCCTTTAAATTCTCGATTACAAAGATTATTCATTTCATCAAAAACAGCAGAACACATGATGTGGAATTATGTAGATAATAACAATGATTGGTTAATGTGACATCCATTAGATTCATAATCATGAAAAAAATTTGATTCATGACATTCATATTTCTCAACTAATCCTAGGAATGTTTGATTAGGGTTTTCTGCCAATGGATTCACTCCATTTGGGACTTTGAGTACTAGTTATTTCATTTGACAAGTTGTTTTGATCCCTTACAATCTGCCTCCATAGATATGTATGAAACAAACTTATTTCATCATTTCAATTATTATTACTGGAAAAAAAATACCTAGAAATGATATTGATGTATACTTTCAACCTTTAATTGACGAATTATGTGAGTCATGGAGTAACGGTGTTGAGACATTTGATGCTTCTTCTAAAACAATGTTCAAAATGCATGATGCTTTAATGTGGACCATTAGTGACTTCCCTAGGCTTGGGAATTTATCTAGTTTGAAGACTTATATGGATTTGGATTTTTGTGTTTGTAGCATTGATTTTGATCCCAAACAGCTACCTCACTCTAGAAATTGGTACTTCTTATGCCATCGAAGATTTATCAATTCATCTCATAGATTTCAGTTGAACAGCTTGACATTTAACAGTTTCATTGATCGTAGACGACCTCTAATATTTTTAACTGGTTATAAAATATTGAAAAAACATGGAATTGTTGAAACAGAATTTGGTAATGTTCATCATTTGAATGGTAGTGGGAAACGGGTTTGAATATCATCATCAAGTGAAATCAAAATGAAACATTGGAAGAAAAAAATATATTCTTCAAACATCCTTATTGGGAATTTAATTTGTTGAGACATAATCATGATGTGATGCATATTAACAATAATTCATGTGACAATTTGATCTTCACATTTCTTAATGAGCATGGAATGTCGAAGGATAATATCAGTGCTCCGAAATACTTATAAGTAATGAACATAAAACGTGATCTCTAGCCAGATGAGAATGAAAAGTATGATCCATCAATTTTTTCAATGAAAAATAGCGATAAAGATACATCCCTTAGAATTTTAAAGCATGTGAAAGTATCTTATGGGTATTAAAGTAACATATAAAGGTGTGCTTACTTAAAAATCATAAGTTACATAGATTGAAAAGTCATGATTCACATATTTTTTTATATCAGTTACTACCATTGGCATTGCATACATTATTACATAAAAAATATTACTATTGTTGTACTCCAATTATGCACATTTTTCAGATATATATGTTTGAAATAACTACAACAATTTGAGATTAAAATCCTTCAAAAGAGGTTTTTATTGACACTTTGTGCAATGGAGATGACCCTTCCCCTGTCATTTTCTTCTTTTACAATGCATTTAACTATGAAATTGGTTAAGGAAGTTAAATTAGGAGGCCCCGTTCATTATCAATGGATTTATCCAATTGAGAGGTACTTTATTTAATATTTTTTCTGTTAAGTAAAAAACTATCTTCTTTAAATACATAATTATGTTTGTTTATATTATTTTAGAGATATCTTGGGTATTTGAAATCATTCGTGAGAAATAAAGCCCATCCAGAAGGCTCTATTGATTAAGGCTATTTGGTAGAGGAGTTTCTCAACTATTTTTCTAGATACTTCGGTGATATTGAGACATGATTTAATCGATTTGGACATGTTGACAAAACATAGACGCAATATCAAATACATGGGAAATCAAAACTATTTCCAATTAATGGCCAATCAGTTGGGAGGACCTCTAATGATAAACTGACAGAAATTGAATTGTTATAGGACCATAGATATGTGCTACTGAATAGTGAAATTTCAAATCCATATATTGAAGAGTTTTTGATACAAACAAAGATATGAATGAGAGGCTAAATATGAAATGGGAAAGATATAACGAAATATGTTAATAAAGAGCTTGTAGAATGGTTTTCACGACGTGCAAGTTCATAAATATTTCAATAAATATAAATATGAGCTTGATACATATATTTTGTAATTCTAATAAATTATATTACTTTTTTAGATCATTAATACTGATACTTGAGCAGATTTGTCAGAATATTTGATGTTTCTTTCTTGAGGTCATCTAAAACGGGTTATAAAGTTCGATGCTTACAACGTGAATGGATTTATATTTTGTACAGTCGATCGAGAAGAGGGTTTGAAAATACTAAATAGTGTTATATTTATATTTGATAAACTAATATACTAAGAAATGTTGACCAATATTATTGTATTAAACTACCAAAAGGATTTTTTAGTTGTTTTATTCAAATGTTATTGGGTCGATATTATCAGAGGCGTTAAAAGATAGTCCTTGCAATTTACTTATGTGAACTTCTCTCGCTTGATGGATGTTGGTGATCATGATCTACATGATCCATATATCTTATCATCACAATAGAAAATGGAATATTATGTGACTGATGTTGTGGATGAAGGGTGGAGTGTAGTTTCTCATGTAAAACAAAAATATTTGTATGATATAGGTGATGAAGTGAAAGATTGGACCTCCAACACTGAATCTCATCAACAATAAGAATCGGAATTATTTAACCATTGTGATATTGAAAATATTAGTCTAACAATGATGAATGAATTATATGAAGTAATGCACCAAGAAATTGACATGATTGAAGGAGAAAATGACTGTATGTATAGTTATGCATTCATTTAGAAACCATTTATTTCTTTTGTGCAATCATTCATTGTCGTTTTTATGTATATTTTGTTTATATGTATTGTGCATCTATCATCATTTTAAAAAAAATATTCTACAAAGTTTTTTTTGAAATATATGTTCTAAACTTAATTTTATTTGATTAAATGACATGATTGCTAAGGAGGAAGTGATATACTATTTCATCAACCACTACAACAGATGAAAATCCATTTGCCTCACTCCCTACGGCATCTGAGCCACCATCCACTATCCCTACTACATTATCTCCCCTTGCATCACCTATCACACCCTTTTTGAGCATCCCTTCATCATCTTATTCATCACCTCCCACTTCAAAAGCCTCAGCATTGGGGGAGCAGCGCGCCACTTCTAGTTCCTCACAAGGATACAGGAGGGTGACTATTATAGGTACAAATTTTAATATTAATAAATGTATTGTAATATTTCTATAAAAATTGTCTATTCATTAAATATGGAAAAAAAGAAAGTGTAGAGAAAATTATAAAAAGTTTCAATGTATGGAATCTTACTAGAGATAATATAGTTTTCCCATTTCATTGATATGGGGTCTCTACAGATGACGCTGCATGATTACTTGGACAGATTTTAAGCCAGGTGGTAGCGGAGCCCGTTTCCATTCCTATTTTGTATAATGATTTGAGGCATATTCCTACTAGTTGTAAAATGATGTTTTTTATTTCCAAATAAAGGTACATTTAATACATTATGGTGTAATTTATTGTCGTGGTATTAATATTGTCAACACGAATTTTTGTGTACAATTATTTTTCCACTTTACGGTTGTTGATGTGATAGCATGAAAGTGGACATTGAAAAGTCATGGAAAATGGAAACAATTTTAATGGAGATTGTGGGGTGATTTCAATGATACTTAATCGACTGCACAATAGATGAATAACAAGCTACCTGATGGGGTACTCAAGGAGAAATAGAATGATTTTTTTGACAAACATCATTATGAAAAGAAGATTTTATTTAAATATATATTCCTATATTAATATCATTTTACATTTATACGTGTATAATAAGAGGATATGACATTTAATAAATTACTATTAAATTTAATTTTATTTATTTCATTCTCTTTCAAGAAATAAATCACCAAGCCAAGCTAAGAAATTCCTCCCTCACACTACGGGGTCAAAGTGTTTTTCTACAAGCTGATATGCTCTAGAAATATTTTCATTTGTTTAAATATTTATAAGACAACATTATTTGTTTAATATATTAAATTATTGATTTATGTTTGTTAAATGTAGTCATAGTGTATAGGGCATGATTCATCCAAAACAGTAGTATGGTTCAATGTTCACCAAAAACATGAAAGAAGTTTTGTTAATGAGCTTGCCAACGAAGTTGGGGTATGAACTCATTTTTCAATATAATAACTTAATATCATTTGTTACTATGTTGATATATATTTCTTCTAATATTACTATTATTTTATTTATAGGTAAAAATTAAAGAACTATGGAATGATGATCCTACGTAGTCCTACTCAGTCTCTCAGGATGACCCAGTTGATAAAGTCTTTGGGAAGGAATATCCTGGTAGAGTGTGCATGATGGTTTTAGGACCCGTATCATCTGAGGACTTTGGCAGGACACTAGGGATCATATATTCATCTACTCTTGGTTGTAGTAAGTCTATACCTCGCCATAATCATAGAGAGATTGTTCCTCTTTAAAAAATAGTTCCAGACTAGTGGGCTTAGATATCTGCTTTGCTGAAAGCATTGATTGATTTATATTAGAAAATGACTGGATCTACCCCTGGTGGTATCTCATCGACTCGTGGTGAGATGTTAAATCACAAAAATTAAAAATAAATTAGTTTTTAAACATTTATTGGTTTTAATTTTAAATATAAATATACAAAATTATTTAATTTTCAATATAATGTTCATATAGGTGGTAGCAGGTAGTAGAGATGGAGGTGGAGAGGGTGATGATCTATGTTCATCATCAGACTGTGATTAGCTATATTGTTGATATGTTGGAAAAATATGGTAATATTTGGTTTGTATATGTATCATGTGTGAAACATAGTTTCCATCATACATTTTCATGACCTAACATTTCCTTGATTTCTCGCGTTTCCTTTAATGTATTTTATTGATTTCTATTGTTTCCTTTTATGTCCTGATTTATCGAGTGTAGTATGCACCATATATTTTGATTCTTTTTTGTCATGAATCTTTTTTAATGATTCATTTTTCTTAAATTTATTTGGTTTCGTACCCAAGGATGAACTACCAACCTTATTATTTATTTTCTTCAGAATATCAAATTTTGTAACTCCCTTCATCTCTTTTTTAGGGATATCCCTTCTTCCTTAAAATTTTATAGTATTCTCTTCTCATGTTTTATAGTTTCCTTGTGATCACTCCCACTTATGATTTCCTACCATTAAAAAAATTGAAAAGAATTTATAAATATATATTGAACACTTGAGTGTCTTGATTCTATTAAGGTAGAGGGACTGTCTAATTCATTAACAGTAGAATTTATAAATATCTTTTGAATACTTGATTGTCTTACACTACCAGAATTGGTATCTCCCGAAAAGATAAATCTGGTGGCTAAAATATATAATACAATACTAAATCATGTCCAATTGGATCATCCTTATTGACTTCTCATTGATATGAGGATAAAAGGTTATACACAACTTCAATTATCAACTCATAGAATTATATTATAATTACCAAAACTATGAGGTAAAACAGGTCGGTCCTGTGTGAACATCCCATTTTAATGATCAACTCTGACACTCGGTGAAAATTTTTGGACAAGTCAATCATTTTGAAACAAATCCTTCAATGTCTCTTACTATGGAGTCCCACCAAAAGATCCACATTTCATTATTATAAATCCTGGTCGGTCCTGGGTGAACATCCCACTTCTAAGCATTATAGGATCCCATAAAATCATCTATCATAGAAAATGTGACCATTACCATGCAATAAATAATAAACACTCCTGGTATATTAAAATTAAATCCTAAAATAGTTTCACATTCTTCCAACCTATCACACATCATGATACATTCCAGAAAAATATTCTAACATGTCTTTAATTATTTAATCTATGAAGACATTATCTCTAAGGATATCCACATTGCTTCCCCTAAACCCTCAACTACACACACCAACTGGTCTTACAGTGAGGTTAATATCTTCTATTCAGATAATGAAATATTTTATCCCATCTCCTACATTTTCTAGCCCAATGCATTAACCACTAAATTTCCATTTCTAGTTGAATACTATTGATTGATGTCAAACATATACAAGTACTCTATGGAATTCATCGGATAATTATTATGTACATACATTTAGAAAATATTATATGGACTCTAAGTTCCAAAGTACCCAACAAATATCTCTCCCAAGAGGTTCTGTCACGATCATTTCAATGCATGGACCACAACTACAAACTACCATACAATATTAGAGTATTTCATCTGGTGGGTTAAAAGATGATGAAACCCAATGTGACTAATTTTTCACAATACATCAGAATATATCCTAATCTAGAACCAAATTCCTCACATTTCACTAAATATACAATGTTAGTCTTAGGAATCCCTATGATCAAAGACAAAAACAACAATTTCTTCAACACTATGGAAGCTTCCTCACACTAGTGTGTATAGTAAAACATGAATCAATTCTTGGTAATTGTGGTGATTGGAAATGCGAAGTGATAGATCTCAAAAATTATTATCTTTTAATTCCCATACAATCCAATAAAACATCAACTATAGATTAAATTCCTTGATTATGACAGATACACAAATAAATCATCATACTCAAGAACAACTAATATCCATGATTGTGAAAACATTATATCCAAAAGTATCTCTTCATGTACATAGAATAAATTTTATGTACCCAAATAATACTAAACTTATTATCAAAGTATATATCATGTGATTCATACGAAAATGATGGTCTATTGGTATTATTTTGCATGTGGGATGTATGTGCAGGTGAAATTGGAAGGGTTTCTTTAAGGGCAGTAGTACTAGGGCTCCTGAATCAGTTGCCTTTTTTGTAAATTTGGAATTAATGGTAGTTTTAATCGCCACTACAATATCATTATTTTGCTATCTATGGAAGTTAAAATAGCCTCAACGGACAATAATTTAGAGATGGTTAAAACTGATGCTACACATTTTTCATATTCCATTAATATTTTGTGGCGGTTATCTTGGTTTTAGTGGTGTTTTTCATGGTGAAAATGATTTTTTTAGCAGCGTTTCAAACCACTGTTAAAAAAATAATTTTCTATGGAAAAACTACCTCTAAATATATCCACTGTGAAGGTTACTGTAAACCACCGCTAAATCAATGAATCTTTTATGTATTGTATGTCGAAACACAATTTAGCATCGGTTGTTTGAAACCACCATGAAATGGTTTCTTTCCTATAGTGTTACATGGAAAAACATGCATGAGAAAATGAATACTTAACTCCCAAAATAATGATAATAATAAAATATTATTAACAAATGAGTGATAAAATGTTATAAATTGATCATATATGATATTATAGATATATTTATTTCTTTCTGTTGTGTATTTATATTAAATAAAAGTTTATTATACATGAAGTTAAAAGAACATATGAGGTAAGATGAACACAAGGTAAGGGATTCTATCTCAATTTCCACTTCATTGATACATATTTGTTCATATGAACCTACTAACTTTTAAGTGGAATATATATAATCCGTTTGAGAAATTTGATATGAATATATTCTTATTAATTATTTTTAATGATTCAATTAGTCTCACTCATTAAAGAGTAATGTTTAAAAAAATAAACTAATGTTATTTCTATTCTTCATCAGATATATATTTCTTCCATATCTGTATTTTTCAAAATAGGTTTTCAAAAAAAAACATTGTTCTTTTAAAAAATGATATATAAAGGATATTTTGGTTTGTATTTTACTTTTTAAATGGTCTCAAATGAATCTTTCTAATGTTTTCCAAAAATGAAAATTTTCCAAATTTCCTTGCAAAATTTTATAAGGACTTTTTTTTAACTTATATGGTATTTAGAAACCTTTCTGCCACTTTAATCATTTTATACTATTTATAATATACTAAAATATTATAGAGGTATTACAGAGAAAAATATTTTGAAAACATTTTTCTCAATAATTTTATTTTATTATCTAAAACACATAAATGTTTTTCAAAATTTATAACTTTGATGAATAGAAGGCTATCTTTTTTTAATTTTCTGGTCATTCAGCTTCAATTAAAATATTAACTTTCTTCCAATCATTGGACATTATATTTATTTAAATATAAATATTATTTTTTATCCAGGTTATAATTATTTCCTAAACCATGAACCATTTTTAAATATGTTGTTTTACTTTTAATGTTATTTTATTTAATAGAGAAATATTGATATTCTATATTCTTTGCACAATGTAGATATTTTTTTGATATGGAATATTTTTCATGAATTAAAAGGATCATTAAATAAATAATTAATTCATTCCACATGTATAGAGGGGTGTCCCCTTGAATTATATAGCCCCTCAATGCATTGATAGGTCAAATGAGAAATCATTCAAACAAATTAAATTGATTTTTACCTAGAGTTTCAAACTGTCTTAGTGTAAGGTCATAATTATAGTAATATCATGATATCTAAGATCATGAAATCCAATAGTATGCATTTACTTCATTGATAATTCCATTATTATTATCCATGAGATTACTGCATTGTTATTATCCATGGATTCATTTCATATTCAAGTTATTGGATAAATGGAATGTGTTTTTAGTTATTTACCATGCCATATTGGTTAAGCCTTAATTAATCATGATAGATTCTGATGTACGTTACCATTATTAACAATTTTTTCTCACCCATATTTCGTTTCCTTTCCCAAACATATAAAAATTATTTCATTAAATGAGTTTTAATGATGTTGTGTCTTTTATTCTGTTATGTATTATTTTTAATTCCTAATGTATGATGTGTATCATGTATGTATATGATATTTTGAAAATAAACTTATTGATCCTTTGATATTAAATCACTTTCCTCTATTACAATTTAATAAATTTGACACCATATCTAGTTTACAATAGTTGGGGTTGTTAAATATCCCACTAGTTCTCACAATTATCTAGTGTTATGTGTATCCCTTATAAAATTTCCAATGAGACTCTTATATAAATAAGAACCCGGGTCTATACATTTAAAATAATTAAAATTAATTAAATAATTTTATTCGTTTAAAATCATCTAGAATAAAACATCGTATCAAAACCTGATGTGTATAAAACTTATGTCATTCATATGGTAACCCCCACATTCCATCTTCAACCACAATCTCATTTTTCCCATTCAAGAATATAATAAATATTAAATCCACTATTTCCAAAAAAAAAATGAATCTGCAGTTTTAATAAATTTAAAAATTTAAATATATTGATTTTGGGGCCCTTAAACAATTTTAACACCATTAAAACATCTAAAAACCTATATATATCCAAAAGGACCAAAAACAAAAATCAGAGTCATTTGATTCTCCGCACATTCAAGGATTTTTTCCCTAAAAAGATAAACCCAACTCAAAAAGGTAAGACTGCTGAGGTTGTATCCATCTCCCACACTCCCACAATATTTACAAAATATTATCATGATTTCAATGAACTCACACTAACAGGATAAATATCCCGCAAATAATCCTTTCATGTTGATCCTTGGTGGCCACAAGCCACTCTCAAATGGTGGCGATAGTAGTAAGCCATGAGTGGAACACCAATATCCCCTCTAATAGGTCATAGGCTAGGGACTAGAACAGAGTAGGAATATCACACATGTTTAGAGGTATTATCCTATAGTACATGTAAACAAGTATAGTGCCTTTCCTCTATATAGGTTTTTGAAACATAATAGAAACATGAATTATTCAACTAGTGGTTAGGTTGTTTTGAGAATCGGGATTCATAATTGAGCTATGAGAGTCTAAACACCTTTAATGATGTTTATAGACATTTTTTGAGTCTCAAAAGTCATCCTAGAGGATTATTGGAGCCTCAAGATATATAAGGTGGTGCTTTCTATAGAGCCACAATATATTTGGTGGGTCTTTCATATTGGAAAATTTCGCATTTTATCCTTTTTATTTTTTGAGGGAGAACCCCCCTCAATCCTATTTCTATTGTGTAAACAGCTAAGGTTATATCCCCCTTATTTCCCTCTTCTATCCCCATTAATGGGGAGTCTTAAAAGGGATTATATCATCAATTTCTGGTTCAATTTGGGTTCTTCAGGATCTGCTGGTCTCATCTCCTCTCCATTGTAATTTAACACTACTCCCAACTTAGGATTTTGTTCTAATTCCACCATAGTATGGTGAATCATCCAAATGAGACGGGGTTTCATTTTTTTGGAATAAAAGCATCCAAAAATGACATTTTCACATGATTTTGCATTGATTCAATAAGGTATTTCGATTTATTATTTTTCTTTGGTTTTTTTTAATTATAAATTAAATTTTCAATTGATTTTGAATTTTTGTTGGGCATTTCACCTATAGTAGGGTAATGGATGTGAGAGGGTCCCTTGAAGTGTCCTTCTATGTGGTTTCATTGTTATGTGTCAATGTGGTGAGTTTTACATAAATATTATGATATTTAATTAAATTGTTTAATTAATGTTTTTATATAATTAATGGTCTTAAGTTTTTTAACATAATTTTGAATCTTAGGTGGAGATGATAGGTTGGATTATACTTGGAAAGGGCTCGGTGAGTATTGGAAGATGCTACCAACATTCAAAAATATTTAGAGAGTATTGAATAAAGGTAGGTAATATCATATAAACTCCCCATGATTTAGGTATTTATAATTTTAAATTTTGAAATATCTCTTCACTGCATTAGAGACACTAGTCGATAAATTAAAAATTAATTAAAAGAATCAATTAATTGGTAATTTAATTTTTAAGAATTATATTATTAATTTCATATAATGACCATGAATAGATTGAAAAAGGTACCCATGACAACTATAGGGCCTTAGACAGTGGTTTCTTCCATTTTAACCAATATTTGAAGTCTTGAGTGGTTATATTATTATTCTTATATACTTTTAGACCCTTTGAGAGGTGGGACTTAGATTGGTATGTTCCAGTGACCCTAGAGGCAAGCTCAACCAAGATTTATAGACACAAGTATATAGATGATGGGTTAGGGGATCAAATGAACCTTGTGAGACCTTGAGGATTGAGATCAGTCTTGTGCCATATATTATGAGTTTTCAATGTGGCATACCTCCAATAGTCAGTGAGAGCACACTATCTTGATGATGATTCCAAGGGATGTTGTATTTGACAAGCATCAGGTGTTAACCCAAGACCTAGATCAAGAACAAGGACCCCCATGAGGGTGCCTCTATTATACAATGACCATGGGACCCTAATGGGTTCTCCATTTAATACCCAACCCAGAGAGGGTGTTTATGTCCTAGGTTGTGGTGATTGTGGGTGTCACTTTAAAACATACACAAATCATGTAAGATTGTAGGATGTTGGACTTGGGAGATTTTTTTAGGTGTTCGGATAACCCTTATCTTGTGCTTATACATTCAACTATTTATTATGATGCAACTATGGATGCCGAAACATGCTTCCTGGGACCTATCCTATGGGAATAACATGATTATGTTGTGGTACGTATAATGAGAGGTTCTTCCTTAGATCCTTATTTATGTCATATTTGGTATTGTATGATATATATTGGATCTGTTGATGTCATCATGGATGTTAGCTGCATATCATGGGTCTAGATGTGGATCCATGTGAATAATTCCCAGGATGATGGGATTCAACCTTATGTCTAAATGGGGAACCCTTGATTCCATGAGTCCCAAGCTTTCCTAGAATTCCTAATATCCAACCATACTTGTTTAGGGATTGTTATCAATTTTTTTATGTTGAAAATATGTATAAGTCAACCCTTGGATCAAGTCAATCGATCCTGATAAATTTTTATATATCATATGGGGCTTCCCATGATTCATAGGACTTTCTTGTTTGGCTTGGTGAATTGGGATATAACTTTGATTCAATTATTTCTTAGGGTGATCAATAATTTTCCTTGAACCTTTAATTATACTTGGAGTTTGGAGACATTCCTAGGACACCTAGCATATGACTGTTGAGCAATTAATGATGATTTTTTGGACTCTTGAGCCTTAGTATGATAGATATCTAGGTTACACCTTATGAGTCATTAATTATATGGTAGTAATGATATCTTGATATACCTAGAGACACCCTAACATTGTCTAAAGTAGGTATGGTCATTCAGGGTCCAAGACCTAAGGACTGAAATGGAATGGTTTTTCATATGGATTTTCATAGTCCAATGGATGCTCTTAGTGACATCCTAGCATTAAGCCAAATCAGGTATTAGTTTCTTTTTTAATTAATTGTTTAGTTGATATTTATCTATTTTGATCATGTTACATGCACATATCACCATGTATGTAGGTTAGTATGAGACTGCATTGGTGTTTCCCTGCTGAGAATTTTACTCATACCCTATTCGGACCTCCATTGTTCATGGGTACGCAGAAATCCCTCATATGGTTATTGCAAGAAACGGTTTTGGATAAGGAACAACTTATCATTTTCAATAAGGATAGCTCATATGTGGTTGGAAATTGGTAAGATGTGAGGTTAGGTGTAGTCAGGGAGCTAGTGTCTTTATTTCCTTTCATATTTTTCTATATGTGTGACTGGAATAGTGGGAGAACAGTGTTCAGTTTTTTTCATTATTTGATATTTTACGATATTTCATATAGCATCAATTTTTTTATATTTAATTATTTTGCTTCCAGTTTATTATGGTGGATGATATTTTGTAATTTATTATTATATTATGGAATTAGATAAAGGGGGGATAACCTTAACATATTATCCCCTAGAACCCCTACCCCTACTGCTGTTCACCAAAATTTGGAATTCAGGGAGGTGAGCCTGAGGTCATGTGGTGGTGTTCTTCAGTTACTATTTATAAAGTGAGATAGGATAGGGAGTTACAAGGTAGTTTCAGAAATAGATTTTATTTTTTTATTAATATTACATGAGTTTGTAGAAATGAGAAATATGAATTTTTTAGTGATTTTGATGGAACCTATAATGGGGAATCATGGAAGTCTTTTTCAGTTTGAATCTAGGTTTTCATGGGTATGTGATTTATATTATTGATTTATTTTATTTTTTTGTTTGTAATTTTCACCTAATGTGATGACCATTATTTTTGAGATTGATCATTTCAAATGGATTTTGGTTCTTGTCCAATTTTAAAGAGTCCATTAATTGGACTCTTGACTCTTTACTTATAGAGGAAAGAGGAATCTTGAGCATTATATCAAGAACTAAGATCTATATGAACTGATCTTGTTAGTGTGACCATCAATATTTATGATTGAGAATTTGTAGTTTAAGGTGTCAAAAACTACTCATATGGTGTTTTCCCATATAATTAATTGGATTCATTAGACTTAGTTGGGATGTATTTTATACATATGTTTAATTATTGTGGTAGGTATTATGGATCTTACAATGATGGTAGTGGTATAGCCACTTTGGAAAAGGATGAGTAGAGACCCTAAGGGGTTAGGAAAGGAATTCAGTGACTTATATATAAACCAATTCAGAGTAAGTGATATGTATTTTCCATTACAAGGAGTTCCCGTAACAATCTACATTGTGATTTCCCAAATAGATTAAAATTTTATTATTATTATCTAGGCTATTGGTTGTGGTTTTCTCTTGGTAGGGATCATCTTGGACGATGTTATGGGGGATCAACCATAGTTCCGAGTCACTATGGTTGTGTTTTTTATGGTTCCTCAATGAGAATTAGTGCCATCGTAGGCGTTTTAGATGGTACATTAATTTTTTAGGTTGGGAGACCCTTGAGAGGGTGTATGGAAAATGGATTCCTATAACAATAAAGAGAGGTTCATGAATGATACTTGACATGATATGGCCCCTATGATTATTATCTTCAGAGAATTGGGTGTATCTAGATTCCTTGGATTATGAATCAGTGTTTAGTGATTAAATGAACTATGATTTGTGTGAGTCCAACCTGCAAGAGGGTTTCGATCAAGGATAATGAGTCATTTAAGGAAGGAATCATGGGTGAGTGCTTCAGTTTGTTGATTGATATGAAGAGGTGAAACTGAACATAGGCTATTGGTATAGTGTTAACTAAAGGTTATTGGGGAATGAACCTCATGTTTCAGTACTTTCTACATTCTACTAAGTGTGGTGGGATCATGGGTATACACCCATGTATTAGAATGGCATCGGGTGGCGGCTAAATATGTGGGGGGTATTGGTGAGATGGCATGATATAAAGTATAGAAAGTTAGTATCAATATCATTAAACTCCATGACTCATGAGTTGGGTTTTCATGATTGGACATAGTAGAGGTGTGTGGCCCATGGGTTTTGATCAGATCAAGGTAGTGTGCAGTAGTAAAGCATGGTGTCTATTGAAACCTAGATCGGGTAGTGTTTGTGTCTGAGTTGAGGGATTAGGATTTCATATTACGCTTTTATGTTTGATGGAATAGGTCTCATGAGAGGATCTTTAAATTTATTTTTATGGTTTCAGATACACTCTAAATTGATCATTTGTAGTGACATGGTCCATATAGGAGCAGTTCAAGGAAAGAATTTATTGGGTTGAAAGGTTTATGTCTTAGGAGTACAATCATTCACATAGTAGTAGAAACTATTGAGTTGGCCCTCAAGGGGGGATATAAGAAATTTTGAAACGATAAATTCTACCACAGTTTGTTTTAGGATTACCACAATTATAAAGTTTAATATTAGCATGTGATGAGGATGGCGTTCTAGTTATTTGGGAAGAGGAAGCAACTAATTGTTGTGTTAATCCTTGTGTATGAGTGAGAAGGTCACATATAGTCATCATGTGAGAGGATATATGGATTTTGGGTCATTAAGTATGAGTTTTATATAAAATGAAACGAGAATAAGGATACTCCTATAGTGGGGAGTAGGTTATTGGTAGCAGGTGATATGACCCTGTGTGGGTAGGGCCTTAATTTTGGGAGACAGGTTGGTAGATATTCAAAATAGAAATTTTATTTCAATTACTTGTAGAGTTCCTAATATAAATTCAGTTCTAATGATGTGCCTATTCAAGTAATGGTAGTAAGTCTCATTATGGAATATGATGTTCCAAATGTTTTGGATTGGGAATTCATCGATACTCATGGAAAGCATATCATATGTTCAATTTCTTGATGAACCTTTTGAGAAGGTCACATCCGTTGTTAGGTACAGACACTTATTTGGGTATTTGAATTATTATAGGATTACTTTGGGCTTAAATTCATCATTTATAGGATATTTCATAACATCTCGGCAGTGGGAGTTGAGTGCACTTATGCCTAGTCGAATGAAGATGGTTCGCCACTTGTTTTTCTTTTGAAATTAGATGGGGTGAATTTGCAAACAAATAATATGCTATTTTGAATATGAAAAGTGTTTTTTTGGGCCTTGGACATAGATATTCAAGGAAAATATAGTGTGCCCATATTGTGCTCAGTTGAGGGAGCCTCATCTGGCTATATTATTATTTGAGAACAAAATGAAGCACTAGAGCTATACCGGTGGTTTTTCATATGTTTTTTAATATTAGGATGAAACTATACAAGGTGCCTATACAGAATGTGGGTATGGTGTTTTAATAAGAAAATCCTATGGAGTAATTTTCAAGGTATCGAAATAGGTAGTTACGATATAAAACTAATGGTGGGGAGTATAATGGGATGGATGTTGAACATTATAATGGTGTGATAATTTTTTTTGGTATATGGGCTCAAGTAATACCATATTAGTGTTTTTGTAAGGTTTATGAGTGTCAAATCATGTTTTGGTGGTATAAGATCCTTAATTTGGATGTTGTGATTTAGATTCATGATTTGTGATTTGATCTGGGACATAGCCAGTTGGTGATAATTCAATGACTCTGGTGGGTTGGTAAGTGTCATTTGATAACCATTGGAACTTATCTGGAATGAGAAGTACTATTATGGTGAGTTTTTAGTGCCTTGTCTCCATACAGGCCTTTGAAATTCAATATGAATTTCAAATTTTTAGCTATTGATCTAGTCATTTTCATAACTAAGATTCAACAATTGATTTTTAGAGTATGTAAAACATCAAATATGGGTTTTATATGTTCTTGGAGGATAATGGGTCATTATGGGGGGGCTTGGGGAACCATAGGAGAGGTCGGGTATCGATTTCAACCAAATTTAAAGTAGATCCACTAGCTAGCTAGTAAGAACCATTAGCTTTCTGGTTGTATCTGGAGGTAGAAATAGCTAATACAAATGGCCATCATCTAGCTAGTGTGCCTTTTGAGGTGTAAATTACCATCACCACCCTCATATATTTATAGGGTTCATCCATACCCCTCATCATTCTCTTTATTACACGTCTTGGGATCTCTCCCCTCTTATTTACCTCATATATCCCCATCAAAGTGGTGTTTTACTAAGATTATTGTAACAAATGGGACCCGATGACATCACAAACACCCCGCCTTAACACGGTCATCGAGTCTTGGCCCGCCACATACCACCAGCTGGCTCGTAGACAAGTGGCCCCCATCTTGAGACCCACCCACATGCTAGAACGAGTCATCTGACTAATTATTATCCCCCCATGTCAACAAATCCCCTCTCTTGTATTCTTTTTCCTCACTCCTACACACTCTAGTCAACTTCACAAAAGGTCACCCGTCTTGATCACTACATCCGGCCAAGCACGCTTAATTGTGGAGTTCTAATCAGGTAGGCTCCTGAAAAGGAATGTTCGCCTTGTTGACATGAGTTATATAATTTATTCATATAACCATTTATCATTATGGGGTGTTACATTCCCCCCCCCACCCCCTAGAGAACAATGACCTCGTTGTGTGTCCAACATCTCAACACAGGCAGTGCACCACACTTAATGTTGGGTACCACCTCTGATACTAAATGTAACAACTGGGCCCCAATGACATCATACACACCCCGCCTTAACATGGCTGTCAGGTCTTGTCCTGCTAGGTACCACCAGCTAGCTCACAACCATGTGGTCCCCACCTAAATACCCACCCACATGCTCGAACAAGTCATCTGACTACTGATACCAAATGTGGAAACTAGTTTCCAATGACATCACAGACACCCCGCCTTAACATGGTCGTCTGGTCTTGGCCCGACAGGTACCCCCAAATGGCTTGTAGACAAGTGGTCCTCACCTTTAGACCCACCCATGTTCCCAAACGGGTCTTCTGACTAATTATTATCCCCCCAAGTCAACACATTTCCTTTCCAGTATGCTTTTTCCTCATTCACACACACCCTGGGAAACTTCTTAGAAGGCCACCCATCCTGATCACTACTTCATCCCAAGCATGCTTAATTGTGGTGTTATAATTAGGTAGGATCTTGAAAAGGAATTTGAACCTTGTTGACATGAGTTATATCATTTAGTCATTTAACCCTTTATCATTATGGGGTGTTTCATTCACCCCCCCCCCTAAATAACAACGTCCTCTTTGTGGGCCCTAAATCTCAACCCAGGTAGTGCACCCCACTTAAAACTGGGTAACACATCTGATACCAAATGTAAAAACTAGGCCCCAATGACATCATATACACCCCACCTTAACATGGTCATCAATTCATGGCCTACCAGGTACCACCAGCTGGCTTGCAGGCACATGGTCCCCACCTTGAGACCCACACACGTGCTCGAATGAGTCATTTGAATACTGATACCAAATGTGACAACTAGAACCTAGTGACAGGTGGAACGCCCCGACCCCAGTTACCCAGATTTGGTGCAAAATTATATAACATTTTCATGATACAAGGATTCATGTCCATAAAGACCGATCAGTTTAGTCGCCTTGGAAGTACTAGATACATTCATAAGTTTTACATTACATTGTGAAATAAAAACATCAACAACATTTATCACCTTTTGAACACACTTATATCCTTAGCCTATCCTTACATGTTAACCATAAAATGCTTCTGCACATCCTGGAAAAAATAAAACATAGAAAGGGGTGATCTCAGATGATCAGTAAGGATAACAATATAGCAGAAACTTTCATAAATAAGCATAAACATTTAAGGCAATCTATAAGACTAAAACAAAAGCCTTTTAAACATAAACATCAGTATAATATGGAAAAGATAAAATCAAATAATGTAATTTACTTAATCACATGGATATTCTATTAGTAGAATAATTAAATGCAGTATCAAGAGTCACTATTATAATGATGGAATGCATAATGCCAGAATTCATAGCCACATAGTCAAGGATTTGTGCCAAGACTACAAATAATATTTTGTCAAGACCTTGTGCCAAGACACTAGATTTCCTCATGATACCTACTGATGCATTGAGGAGCTATAGTGGGCTCCACCTGTCACTTACTAAGTCCAATTCATTCCTCATATAAAAAGGTTTAAATGTAACTTAAACATACATATTAAAACTAGCATACGAAATGTCAATACTTTATCCATTAACCATGAATGGTGTAAAAACAAACCATACATTTTCAAACATATCACAAAACCTTCAATACAATATGGAAGTTTTTATCATAATAAATCATCGTCAAATAAGTTTAAAATCCATCAAAAGATATTGACATAGATGAAATCAAAAAAATTTAGAGAAATGTCTCTTTCTATTTTGAAATCATTTAAAAGTTATATATTTTTAAAAGAAAAAAATTATTTTTAAAATATTCTTATAAACTTTTATGGGTAGCTTCAACGATGATATTATGGTGGGAAATAGCCACACTTGTCATATAAGTTAAAAAAACATTCTTACCTTAATTTTATCGAAAAATGTCATAAAGTACCTTGTTTGGAAAACGACAGAAAGATTACTTCCAGAAAATATATGGTCAAATAAGGGTGTAAATGACTTTAACCCATAGTACGGTAAATATTAAAAATGTTTTGAATTACATTTTTAAGAAAAACAAGTATGTGGGTGATAAATAGGTCTCATTTGATACTTACATAAAAACAACCTCACATAGTTAAGAGATTGTGAAATTAACCCTTACCTTATACTTTTCCTTAGTTGATGGTATGTTAACCTCCTGTATAATAGTTAAATAATAATTATTAAATTATAAAATAACTATATACATAAATATTATATCATAAATGTTCCTCTAATATTGCTTTGTTAATAATATTTCAGTAGTATCATTTTTTTGGGTGCTAACTGATATATTTTCCTTTAAATTCCCGGTAACGTAAGACATGTTTGTTATGTATATTATGTATTTTATTCATATCCAGATTGATATTATGTCCTCAAACCTTATTTTTAATCATAAAATTAAAATTATTCTTGAATTATTACGGTGGGGAATGAATCTCATCACATTCGTGGATACGGTAATCCGCACGTACGCACGAGCGACAATATCTTTATATTTATGATTAAATCGTATATAATTGTATGTTATATCAAATATAAAAAATCATCAACATTTATATTTATTATTTACATTAGTTATACTCATTATTATACCCATCCAAATAATGAAGTGTTTGAATAAAAAACTATACCACGACGTGGAGACGGTAAGTCATACGTACGCACGTATGGTGACTTTGTCTTTAATATGATTGATAGAATAATGAATATGGTTACACCATTTTTATAATAACATTATAATATATATATTATACTGGAGTTGTTATTTTATAATGGAACCAACAAAGAAAGAAGAACTGGAAGAAGAAAAGCACTTGAAAGTGGGTAGTGAAATTATTACCTCTTCTTCGGGTGTTTCCTTTTGAGTTGATCAAACAGGATACTTAGGTTGGATTTATGATCAAAATAATGAAAATAGTTTTAATTGAGGTAAATTGGGAGGATTTTTGGGTAGGGTTTTTTCGAGACAAATGGCTTTGAGGGTTTCATTTTGAGTGAATGTGAAGTTCCATTTTATAAGAGAGGTGAGGGGCCCCTTAGGAAAAGGTTGAAATATTATTTTATAATAAACTAATTTTAGGTTTCTAATGGATAAAAAAATAATTTATTTTGAGTATATGGTGGGTATGGGTATTAAACATCTCAACCAATATGTTTTATATAGGTTTGGGTCACCATATTAACCTTATCTTTTAAATTTAACTCTTAGTTAAATAGTTTAACTTTTACCATGTATTATTGTATTATTATAATAAATGGTTAATAAAACTACTATAAAATTACAAGAGAACCTAAAGTAGTTCATTAATGATATCCCTATCATTACATAAGTTCTTCTACAGAACCTTATATTTTTACGACTTTCATATAATTTAATAATATAATATTTCTTTAAAAAAACTCATTTATGTCAATTTTGACACTATTTAGTATTTGGTTTTTTTGTAAGTAATAAAAACTTTATTACTTTTATAAAGATACATTGAATATATAATAACATTTCATATTCACCTAAAAAATTCGTGTTTGTCATAAAAACATTGAAATTATATTTATTTTAATATTTATAATACCATTTATTTGAATCTTTCATTAATAAGGAAATTATTCCGTCAAAATTGTGTCATAAATAAATTACATAATTTAATGTCTAAAAATTATAAATAAAATACCATTATGTAATAAATCTTTTTATATTTCTAACTAATATTTATAGTATAAAATATAACTTATATAAAACCTTGTAAAAAATATTTACTAGAAGATATATGTTTATGTCATTTTTGTCTTTACTTTAAATTAATTAATATAAAGTGTCATTATCACCCTCAAGTGGCTACTAGTAGACCCAAAAACGAACCAAGGATTCCCATTTTCATAAATGTATCAACCAATAGGAATAAGACACATGTTAGTATTATTTAATATTATTATTATTATATTTGTTTACCCTTATTTACCAGATTTACCCTCTAACCATGGTAAATAAAAAAATTTACTGAAGTATTCATAAAGTCTAAAAATAAAAGCTACCAATTTACACAATTTGGACCTCCTAATTCCAAATATGAAATCCATTTGTCCAAATTCAAAACACATAAGTGTCAGAAATTAATTTCAAATAAATTCCCATTGTCAAAACAAAAAAACGTGTTTTTAAGAAATAATAACTATCAAAAGATTGACACTTTTTTAGGTCAAGTTTAAATGTGAAATTACATAAAATGACCTAAATTATATTAAATAATAAAAATATAATCTAATTATATTTTAAAATCACTCAAATATTTAAATTTAACAATATAAATTATTTTGATTAAAAAAGTTGTTTTTAATTAAAATTTAGTATTTTTTCACTATTCATAAAAATATGAATGTTATCAAAAAAGTACCAAATATTTATCAAAAATAAATTTTTTTCTCGCGATTCTAAATAAAAATTTAATTTAATTAAATTTAATGTATAAATTTGTCAAATATTGGTTTTAGAGAATTTGTTCACCAATAAATGTGGTAAAATTGCATTTTTTTAATATTCTTATTTTATTTGAAAAAAGTAATTTGCTCTTATATTATTTCTAATAAACACATTATATGGATTATAAAATTATATGGATTGAATAAAATTAAAATTTTAGTTAATACTATTCATTACCACTTTTTGAATGACTAGTTTGGTAAGTCGTGGTGCACTTGAACTCGTTGTTGCGTGTAGCGCAAGTTATTGAATTTCCTTGAAGAGAGAACTTTCTATGAAATTTTGGGGTATTACATCCTATGATATTTAAATAAATTACATCATCACAATTTTAAAATTTTCTTCGAAAATAAATGGTTAAAAATAGAAAAATATCATTGTGGAAAACCCACATCAAAAATCGGGTTAATAAAATATAGTCTTAAAATGAGGGAAAGAAAAATGGAAAATTCACCATCAAATGATGATCTCGATTAGGAGGACATTGGTGGATATAAGAGACACATAAATGGTGGAAAAATGTAAATATTTATATGGAGTGATTGAGGTCATCAATCATAAACAAGTGTAAAATTGAGGGCCTTAAAGCCATCAATCTAAGATGATGTAAAATATAATCCGTTCAATAACACATATGGTATTACGATAACTTTTTTTGGTTTTAAAAACTCTTCCCTAAATTATAAGAATTAATTTATTCATAGAATAAGTGGAAATATATATATATATATATGTGTGTACTTGACAATTAGAGTTTCATCCTTCAACTAATTCCTACCACAAACTCATCTTTCACTCCAAAAGATAATAGAATTCAAAAATATTTTATTTATCCTAATCATATTGGGTTCCCAAAAATAATGAATTTATAATTCATTTGTCTGAATATTAAAAAAACTACATAATACAAACCAGTACATCATGTATGTTAGTGGTAGGTGATCCCCCTAGTCACCCTTCAATTGTGGCTTCAAATCTTACGGCCTTGCTAGATGCGACAGGTTATCACCCAACCTCCGGGTTCTCCATTTTATAACAATCCAAAAATAATATTAAGAAATTATTTAACATTAATAATAGTATACAACATCAAAATTAATCCAGTCCAATGTTTAGACTTATCCAAATTACTTCTATCCGAAATCACAGTCCAAAATTTATTAGGAAGGTAAACAAAATGAATATCTCTTTTTCCACGTAAGAACATATGAATACCATCATAATGTATTATTTTAAAACATTGTTAAACCATTAGTTACCATAAAACATTATTGATTACATTCATGCTCCCTTATTCGTCATAGAAAACTAGATATATTCTTTATATCCAAAAATTTTGAATATTCCAACAATGATGGAATAAACAAACCATTAATCGGTTCTAAGGTAGTCAAAAATATCCTATATAATTTATCTTAATCAACCATCTATAATTCTAAAATCACTACCTCAGTATAAATACCACATTATTTTTTACCTTTCCTTTAACCATGTATTTTCCAAAAAAGTTTAACCTGAAACTGTGTCACTTTACTTAATACTATACAATCTCAAATCCTTAATGAAATAGTACTGCACTTCAATCCTTATCTATTTCCATAATTTATATAACCAGTACATCATTGATACATCAATCAAATGATATAACTATTTAATAATAACATAATAACACAAGTCATTCCTCTTCATCTATGGTGGTATCATAACTTGATTATTATCTAATAGCATCATTTGGGGCATACTCTGATGATTTGGACAGTGATTCGCATAGTGTCCCAACTCCTTGCAGATGAAGCATTGTACATTTCAAACCTTTTCTTACCCTTACAATCACATACTTGGTGTCATTTTTCTCCACACTTATAGAAAAACTCGCATTCCCTTCAAGCATTTACCTGGTGATTCTTTCCACAGTTATCACATATGGTAAAATTCTTCTTTACCCTCTTCCCTTTATCCATCTTTTTCTCTTCTATCCTTTTCTTATCTTACTTACATTCAAATCCATAGGACTCAGACAATTCTTTACCTGTATTATTAACACATGATACTATTTATTCATATGATGATAATATGTGGGAGACTATTTCCCTTTTAAATGTTGGATTAATACAATGAAAGATATGATCCTTCTTAATCTTTTGATCTTGCGTATTACTGGAATTCTCATTTCTTCTACTAGGTTCCATTTATAAACAATGGCATAAACCATGTTAGTTTATGAATTTCAATGCACAATTCCAAACTTGTAAAATACCTAACATAAATTTAAAAGATTATTCAGGTGATCTATAATCAAATAATGTTTTTTTCGGAAGTATTTACTTATAAATCCTTCATAATGACTTGTAAGAATGTGAATTATCTTAAGTATATCCCTTGGGAGTATCATAACCAAAAATGCAGCAAGGCTCATTGTAATGTACCAGGATACCCCGAGTCAAACCCGAATCTCCTTGTAGGATTTTTCACTCCAAGGTACATCTATGCTAGATCCGTCTCTCCCTTCTTGTATCCAAACAGGGATGTATTGCTTGGAAAATTCACAAAATCGCTATATTACCAAAATTAATGGAAGTTCTTCTATACTAATCCTCAAAGTCTACCTTAGGGTAATGTTCTCTGATCAGAGTTTTTTTAAATCTAGTTTCCTAGTTATGTACTAAACTTACTCTGATACCAACAATAAAACCCCAACCCTAGTTACCTAGAGTCAGTGCATTATTACAAACATTGGCATGATATAAGGAATCATGTCCCGAAAGACCGATCAGTTTAGTAGCCTTGGAAGTACTAGATGCATTCATAAGTTTTACATTACATCATGAAATAAATGAATCAATAACATTTTGTCCCATTTTTAACACGCTTATATCCTTATCCTATCCTTACGGGTCAACAATAAAATTCTTTTTCATGTCTCGTGAAAAATAAAACATAGAAATGGGAGAGCACAGATGCTCAATAAGGATAACAATATTGTGAAAACTTTCATAAATAAGCTTAAACATTTAAGGCAATGTATAAGACTAAAACAAATTCATATTAAACTTAAACATCCACAGAATATGGTGAAAGTAAAATCAAATAATGTCATTAAATTAATCACATGGATATTCTACTGGTATAATAATCACATTCAATATCAATATCCACTTTCATAATGATGGAATTCATAATGCCAGGCTTCATTACCACATAGTCAAGGCATTGTGACAAGACTACAAATAAGATTTTTTTCAGGCCTAATTCCAAGACACTGGTTTTTCTAATGAAACCTACCAATTATTCAAGGATCTATAGTGGGTACACCCATCACTTACTAATTCTAATGCATTCCCCATATGAAAAGGTTTAAACATAACATGAACATTAATATTGAAACTGGCATACTAAATGTCAATACTTTCTAAATAAACCATTAATGGTGTAAAAATAAAACATCCACAGTCAAACATATCATAAAAACTTCAATAAAATATGGAATTTTTCTATCATAATAAATCATCATCAAATAAGAATAAAATCCATCAAAGGATGTTGACATAGACTAAATCAAAACATTTTTAGAGAAATATCTCTTTCTATTTTGAAATTATTTAAAAGTCAAATAAAAATAAAAGAAAACATTTATTATGAAAATTTTCTTATAAGCATGTATGGGAAGCTTTTACGATGATATAATGGTAGAAAATATCCACACCCACCGTATAAGTTGAAAAACATTCTTCCCTTAATTTGGTCGAAATGGTCATAAAGTACCTTGTTTAGAAAAAGACAGAAAGATTCATTTCAAAACATATATTGTCAAATAATGGTATAAAAGTCTTTAATTAAAAGTATAGTAAATAGTAAAAAAATTGAATTACCTTTGTAAGAAAACACAAATTTGGATAATAAAGAGGTCCCAGTAGATACTTACGTAAAAACAATCTCGGATAATAAAGAGATTGTGAAATTAAATCATACCGTGTACTTTCCCTTTGTCGATAGTATTTTAACCTCCTGTATAATAGTTAAAACATTTTTATTAAATTATAAAATAACTATATACATAAATATGATATCACGTATTATCCTCTAATATTGCTTTGTTAATAATATTTTAGTAGTATCATTGTTTCCGGTGTTAACTGATCTGTTTTCCTTTAAATTATCGGTTACATAAGCCATGTTTGTTATGGATAGGATGTATTTTATTCATACCCATAATGATATTAAGTTCTTAAATATATTTTTTTAATCATAAAATGAGAATTATTCTAGAATGATTATGATGGGGAATGAATCTCATCGCATTCGTGGAGACTGTAATCAGTACGTACGCACGAGCGACAATATCATTATATTAATGGTGAAATCATTTTTAATTGGATGTTATATAAAATATAAAGAATAATTAACATGTTATATTTATTCTATAAATTAGTTATACTCATTATTATAACCATCCAAATAATGAAGTGTTTTAATAACAAACTGCACCACGACGTGGAGACGGTAAGCTGTACATGCGCACGTATAGTGACTTTATCAACCACATGATGGATAAAATAATGAATATGGTTGTACCATTATTAAAATAACATCACAGTATATTGAAGATACTATAGTTTTAATTTTATAATGGAAGCAACAAATAAAGTAAAAGTGTAAGAAGAAAATAACTTGAAAGAGGGTGGTAAAATAATTACCTCTTCTTCGGGTGTTTCCTTTGGAGTTGATCAAAAGGGCTCCTCGGGTTAGTTTTATGAACAAAATAATGCCTACAAGTTTAAGTGAAAAAAATTGGGATTATATTTGGGCAGGTATTGTCTGATACAAATTGATTTGGAGGTGTGATTTTGAGAGAAGGGTATGTACCCTTTTATAAGAGAGGTGAGGGGCACTTTAGGAAAAGAATGAAATATTATTTTATAATAAAATAATTTTCGGTTTCTAATGGTGCCAAAATTATTTATTTCAAGGATAAGGTGGTTATGGGTAGATAACCTCTCAATAAATAGGTTTTATATACAGATTTGGGTCACCATATTAACTGTATCTTTTAGATTTAACTCTTAGTTAAACTTTTTATGTTTTACATTGTATTATTGTATTTGTATAATAATTGGTTAAAATAATTACTATAAAATTCCAAGTGAACCTAAATTAGTTCATGAATGATATTAATATAATTATATAAGTTTTTTGGAAGATCCTTAGATTTTTAAAAATGTTATATAATTTAATAATATAATATTTGTTTTAAAAACGCATTTATGTCAATTTTGACACTATTTTGTTTTTTGTTTTCGTGAAAGTAATCACAAATTGATTACTTTGAGAAAGATAAATTGGACCAATAAAAAAATTTCTTATTCACCAAAAAAAATCGTTTATTTCATAAAAATATTGAAATTATATTTATTTTAATATTTATAATACCATTTATTTGATTCGTTCATTAATAAGGTAATTACTGCATCATCATTGTGTCATAAATAAGTTTAAATATTTAATGTCCAAAAATTATAAATAAAATAACATTATGTAGGAAATATTTTAAGATTTTTAATAAATATTTATAGTCTAAAATATAACTTATTTAACTTCTTTTACTAAAAGATATATGTTTATGTCATTTTGTCTTTACTTTAAATTAATTATTATAAAGTGTCATTATCACTCTCAAGTGAATCCTAGTGGTCTAAAAATCTACAAAATTATGACCATGGTCAGACACGTATCAACCAATAGGAATAGGACACATGTTAAGGTAATTTAATATTATTATAATAATATTTGTTTACCCTTATTTACAAGATTTACCATTTAACCATGGTAAATAAAATATTTATTGAAGTAAATATTCATAATGTATAAAAATAAAAGGTATTAATTTACACAATTTGGACCTCATGATTCCATATATGGAATTCATTTTTCCAAATTCAAAATAAATAAGTGGAAGAAATTTACATAAAATGAATTCCCGTTGTCAAAACAAAAAAGTGTGTTTTGAAGAAATATTAACTATCAAAATATTGACACTAGTTTTTGTCCAGTTTAAATGTGAAATTACATAATATGACCTAAATTATATTAAATGATCAAAATATAATTTAATGATACTTTAAAACCACTCAAATTTATAATTTACCACTATAAATTGTTTTGATTAAAAAAGTTTTAAATTTAAATTTAATATTTTTCATTATTCATCAAAATATATAAGTTATCAGAAAACTTCCAAAAATTTATCCAAACTAAATTTTTATATCCTGATTCTAAATAATAATTCAATTTCATTAAATTGAATAAATAAAAGTTTCAAATATTGGTTTTAAAAAAATGTTCTCCATTAAAATGCGGTAAAATTGCATTTTTTTAAAAATACTTCTTTTATCTAAAAAAATAAATTTGTTCTTATATTATGTATAAGAAACATATAATATGAATTCTAAAATTATATGTAGTAAATAAAATTCAAAATTCAGTTATTACTATTCATAACGGCTCTTTGAACAACTAGTTTTGTAAGTCATGGTGCAATCGACCTCGGTGTTGCCTGTAGCGCAAGTTATTGTATTTATTTGAAGATATAATGTTCTATGAAATTTTGGGGTGTTACATTATCCAATCCTTAAAAAAATTGCAACCTTGAAATTTTAAATTGTTCTCCAAAAATAAATTGTTAAAAATAGAAAAATACATATCTGGAGAACCCACATCGGAAATTGGGTTATTAAAATTTAGTTTTAAAAAGAGGGAAAAGAAAAAAGAAAAATTCACCACCAAATTATGATCTCTAATAGGATAACATTGGTGGGAATTAGAGAAACATTATTGGAATAAAAAAGTAAATATTTATAGGGAGTGATTGAGGTCATCTATTACAAACAAGTGTAAAATTGAGGGCCTCAAAGCCATCAATCTAAGATGATGTAAAATATCATCGATTCAACAAAACATATGGTATTAGGATAACACATTTTTGGGTTTAAGAACCCTTCCCAAAATTTTAGGAATTAATTTATTAATAGAATAAGAGGAAAAAATATATATATATATATATATACTTGATAAGTAGAGTTTCATCCTTCAACTAATTCCTACCACAAACTCATCTTTCACTCCAAAATATAAAACAATTCAAATATATTTTATTTATCCTAATCATATAGCGTTCCCAAAAATAATGAATTTATAATTCATTTGTCCGACTATTAAAAAAACAATATAATACAAACCAGGACATCATGTATGTCAGTGGTAGGTGATCCACCCTTGTCGCCCTTCAGTTGTGTGTTCAAGTCTTACGGCCTTTCCGGATGCGACGGGTTGTCACCCAACCTCTGGGTTGTCCTTTTTATAAAAATCCAAAAATATTCTCAAGAAATGCTTTATCATTAATAATAGAATAAAACATGAAACTTAATCCATTCCAACATTTAGACTTATCCAAAATACTTCTGTCCAAACTCACAGTCCAAAATTTATAAGGAAGGTAAAGAAAATGAATATCGATTTTTTCACGTAATAACATATGAATATCATCATCATGTATTCTTTTAAAACATGGTAACACCCTGAATTATCATAAAACCTTATTGATTACTTTCATTCTTTCTTATTCCTTATAGAATACTAGATATATTCTCTATATCCAAAAATTTTGAATATTCCAACAATGATGGAATAAACAAACCATTAATCAGTTCTAAGGTAGTCAGGAATATCCAATATAATTTGTCCAAATCAACCATCTCTTATTCCAAAATCACTACCTCAGTATCAAGACCATATTATGTTTTACCCTTCCATTATCCATTTATTTTTAAAAAAGTTAATCCTAAAACAGTGTCACTTTACTTGGTCCCATACAATCTCAAATCCTTTATGAAATATTACTGCTACACAATCCTTATTTATTTCCATAATTCATATTACCAGTACATTATTTATAAAACACTAAAATTAAATAATTCTTTAATAACCAAATAATAATAATACTAGACATTCCTCTTCATATGTGGTATTATCATAACTTGATTATTATCTAATAGCATCATTTGGGGCATACTTTGATGATTTGGACATTGATTCGCATAGTGTTCCAACTTCTTGCAGATGAAACATTGTACATTTGAAACCTTTCTCTTACCCTTGCAATCATGTACTTGGTGTACTTTTTCTCTACACTTATAAAAAACACTAATTACCTTCAATAATTTACCAAGGTGGTTCTTTTCACAGTTATCACATATGGTAAAATCCCCCTTTCCCTTCTTCCATTTATCCATCTTTTTCTCTACCATCCTATTCTTCTCTTCCTTCCCTTCAAATCCATATGACTAAGAAAATTCTGTATATATCTTATTGACACATGATATTATTTCTTCATATAATGAGAATACATGGGAGACTATTCCCATTTTAATTTTTGTCTTAATACAATGAAAGATATGATCCTTCTTAATCTTTCTATCTTGCATATTACGTGAATTATCATTCCTTCTACTAGGCACTATTTCTATAAAATGGCATACACCAGGTTAGTTTATGAATCACAATGCACAATTCCAAACTTGTAAAATACCTAATGTAAATTGAAAATATTATGAATATAATCTATTATCATAAAATGTTTTCTTTGAGGAATTATTTACTTCTAAATACTTCATAATGGCTTGTAAATAAAATTTGAATTATCCTAAGCATATCCCCCGAGAGTATCGTTACCCAGAGTGCAGCAATGCCCATTGTCGAGTACCAGGATACCCTAGGTCAAGACTGAAACTCCTTTTTGGACTTTTCACTCCTAGTTACATTTGTTCAAGAGCTACCTCTATGAACTTGTATCCAGACAGAAATGTATTACTTGGAAAATTCACAAAATCACTACACTACCAAAATTATTGGATGTTTTTCTATACTAATCCCAAAAATTCTATCTTAGAGTAATGTTTTCTAATTAGAATTTTTATAAATATAGTTTCTATGGTTTGTACTAAACTTCCTCTCATACAAACTGTAAATCCCCAAACCCAGTTACCAAGATTCAGTGCATTATTACATAACATTGGCATGATACAAGGAATCATGTCCGGAAAAGCTGATCAGTTTAGTAGCTTTGGAAGTACTAGATACATTAATAAGTTTTACATTAAATATTGTTATAAAAAATAAACTAAATTTTGTCCCATTTTGAAAAAAACTTATATCCTTATCATGTCCTTACAGTTCAACTATAAAATACTTCTTCACATCCTGGTAAAAATAAAACATATACAGGGGTGAGATCATATGATCAATAAGGATAACAATATAGTAGAAACTTTCATAAATAAGCAAAAATATTTAAGGCAATGTATAAGACTAAAACAAAATAATTTTCAACTTTAACATCATAAAAATATGGTGAGATAAAATAAAATAATTTCATTTACTTAATCACATGGATATTCTACTAGTAGAATAATCACATGCAATATCAATATATATTTTCATAATGATAGAATGCATAATACCAGACATCATAACCACATAGTCAAGGCCTTCTGCCAAAAATAAAAATAAGATTTTTTCAAGTCCTTGTTCCAAGACACTAGTTTGTCGTATGAGACCTACCGATGCATAGAGGATCTATAGCGGGCTCCACCTATTAATTACAAAGTCCAATGAATTCCTCAAATGAAAAGGTTTAAACTTAACCTAAACATTAGTATTAAAACTACCATAATAAATATCTATAATTTATCCATAAACCATGAATGGTGTAAAAATAAAACATCCACAGTCAAACATATCACAAAACCTTCAATATAATATGGATGTTTTGTATCATAATAAATCATCATTAAATAATCTCAAAATACATCAAAGGATGTTGAAAAAGATGAAATCATAACTTTTTTAGAGAAATATCTCTTTATATTTTGAAATCATTTAAATGTAGTATAATAATAAAAGAAAACATTTATTTTTAAAATATTCTTATCATCTTGTATGTGAAGCTTCGATGATGATATAATGGTGGAAAATAGTCATACCCGCTGTAAAAGTTAAAAAAACATCCTTACCTTAATTTTATCGAAAAGGTCATAAAGTACCTTGTTTGGAAAATGACGAAAAGATTAATTTCAAAACATATAAGGTCCAATAAGGGTATAAATTACTTTATCTCATAATATAGTAAATATTAAAAATGTTTTGAATTATATTTTTAAGAAAACCAGAATGTGGATGATAAAGAGGTCTCAGTAGATACTTATGTAAAAACAACCTCGGATAATAAAGAGACTATGAAATTAACCCTTAACTTGAAATTTTCCTTATTCTATGGTATTTTAAAATCCTGTATAATATTTCAAACATTGTTATTAAATTATAAAATAACTATATACATAATAATTATATCTTATAGGATTCATTAATATTTCTTTTTTAATAATATTTCAGTAGTATCATTGTTTCAGTTGTTAACTTATTTGTTTTCCTTTAAATTCTCAGTTACGTAAGACATGATTGTTATGGATAGGATGTATTTTATTCATATCCAATACTATATTAAGTTATTAAACATTGTTTTTAATGATTAAATTAAAAATTATTCTTGAATGATTATGATGGGGAATGAATCTCATCGCGCTCGTGGATACTGTAATCCATACGTACACACGAGCGATAATATCATTATAATGAACGTACAATTGTATGTAATTGGATGATATATCATATATAAAGAATCATTGAAATGTTATATTTATTATTTACATCAGTTATACTCATTATTATACTCATCCAAATAATTAAGTGTTTGAATAACAACCTACGCCACGACGTGAAGACGGTAAGTCATACGTATGCACGTATGGTGACTTTGTCATTCATATGATGGATAGAATAATGAAAATGGTTGTAACATTTTTATAAAAATATAACTGTATATATAAGATACTAGAGTTTTTATTTTATAATAGAAACAACAAAGAAAGAAGAAGTGGAAGAAAAAAAGAACTTGAAAGGGGGTGGTGAAATTATTACCTCTTCTTCGGGTGTTTCCTTTTGAGTTGATCAAAGGCCTCCTTAGATTGGATTTCTGATGAAAATAATGACTCCAGGATTAATTGAGTAAATTTGTGAGGATATTTTTCTAGGGTTTGGTCGAGCCAAATGGCTTTGTAGGTGTGATTTTTAGAGAATGGGAAGTTCCCTTTTATAAGAGAGTTGAGGGGCACCTTAGGAAAAGATTGCAATATTATTTAATAATAATATAATTTTCGGTTTCTAATGGCTCAAAAATGATTTATTTAGAGTATAAGGTAGGTATGGGTCCCAAAACTCTCAACCTATAGGTTTTAGATAGGTTTGGGTCACAATATTAACCTTGTATTTTTTATTTAACTCTTAGTTAAATAGTTTAACTTTTACCATGTATTCTTGTATTATTATAATAATTGGTTAATAAACATACTATAAAATACCAAGAAAACCTAAAGTGGTTAATTAATTATATTACTATTATTATATATGTTCTTTGGAATAACATTATATTTTTAGGACTATTATATAATTTAATAATATAATATTTTTTTTAAAAACTCATTTATGTCAATTTTGACACTTTTTAGTATTTGGTTTTTGTGAAAGTAATAAAAACGTGATTACTTCTAGAAAGATATATTCAATCAATACTAACATTTAATTTTCACAAATAAAATTATTGGATTTCAAAAAAACATTTAAATTATATTTATTTTATTATTTATAATATCATTTATTTGGATATTTCATTAATAAGGTAATTATTGAATAATCATTGTGTCATAAATAAATTTAATTATTTAATGTCTAAAAATTATAAATAAAATAAAATTATGTAGGAAATATTTTCAAATTTATAATTAATATTTATAGTCCAAAATATAACTTATATAACCCTTTTGGAAAAAATATTTTATGAAAATATATATGTTTCTGTCATTTTTATCTTTACGTTAAATTAATTAATATAAAGTGTCATTATAACTATCAAGTGGATCCTAGTGGCCCCAAAATGGACCCAAGGATTCCAATGGTCTGATATTTATCAACAAATAGGATTAGGACACATGTTAGGGTAATTTAATATTATTATAATAATATTTGTTTACCCTTATTTACCAGATTTACCTTTTATCCATGGTAAATAAAATATTTACTAAAGAAAATATTCATAATGTCTAAAACTAAGAGTTACAAATTTACAAAATTTTGGTCTCTTGATTCCAAATATGTAATCCATTTTTCCAAATTAAAAACTCAGAATTTTCAGAAATTAATTTAAAATTAATTATCGCTGTCAAAATAAAAAGCGTGTTTTTAAGAAATAATAACTATCAAAAGATTGACACTTTTTTATATCCAATTTAAATGAGAAATTACATAAATATTACCTATATTATATTAAATTATAAAAATATAATCTAATGATAGTTTAAAATCACTCAACATTATAATTTAAAACTATAATTTATTCGGATTTAAAAGTTGTTTTTAATTAAAATTTTGTATTTTTCACTATTCGACAAAATATGAAAGTTATCAGAAAAGTACCAAATATTTAACCAAACTAAATTTTTATATCCCAATTCTAAATAATAATTTATTTCATTAAATTTAATATATAAAAGTGTCAAATATTGGTTTTAAAAAAAGTTTTTTCATTAAAAGGTGGTAAAATTGTGTTTTTTTCAAAATACTTCTTTTATCTGAAAAAATGAATTTATTATTATATTATGTCTAAGAAACACTTAATATGGATTCTAAAATTTAATGTAGTATATAAAATTCAAAATTAATTTAATATTATTCATAACCTCTTTTTGAATGACAAGTTTGGTAAGTCGTGGTGTGCTCGAACTCGGTGTTGTGTGTAGCGCAAGTTGTTGAATTTCTTTGAAAAGATAACGTGCTATAAAATCATGGGGTGTTACATTCTCCCCTCCTTAAATAAATTGCATCCTTGCAATTTTAAATTGTTCTTGGAAAATAAATGGTTAAAAATAGAAAAATACCTTTGTGTAAAACCCACATCAGAAATTGGGTAAATAAAATTTAGTCTTAATCGGAGGGAAAGGAAAATGAAAAATTCACCACCAAATTATGATCTCGATTATGTGAAAATTAGTGGTAATTAGAGACACATAATTAGAGGAAAAATCTAAATATTTATAGAGAGTGATTGAGATCATCAATCACAAACAACTATAAAATTGATGGCCTCAAATCCAAAAATCTAAGATGATGTAAAATATCATTGGTTCAACAAAACATTTGGTATTAGGATAACAAATTTTTTGTTTTAATAACCCTTACCTAAATTTAGAGAATTAATTTATTCATATAATAATAGGAAATATATATATATACATGAAAATTATAGTTTCATCCTTAAACTAATTCCTTCCACAAACTCATATTTCACTCCAATAGATAATAGAATTCAAAAATAATTTATTTATCCTAATCTTATAGGGTTCCCAAAAAATGAATTTATAATTCATTTGTCCGACTATTAGAAAAAATACATAACTCAAACTAGGAAATCATGTATTTTAGTTGTAGGTGATATACCCTTGTCGCCTTTCGGGTGCGGGTTCAAGTCTTACGTCCTTACCGGATCCAACGGGTTGTCGCCCGACCTCCCGGTTTTCCTTTTTATAACAATCCAAAAATAATCTTAACAAATTATTTAACCTTTATAATAGTATCCAACATCAAACTTAATTCATTCCTACATTTAGACTTATCCAAAATACTTCTGTCCAAACTCATAGTCCAAAATTTATAAGAAAGGTAAACAAAATGAAATCTCTTTTTCCATATAATAACATATGAATACCATCATAATGTATTCTTTTAAAACATGGTGACACCCTGAATTACCATAAAACATTATTTATTACATTCATACTCCCTTTTTCCTTATATAATACTAAATATATTCTTTAAATCCAAACATTTGGAATATTCCAACAATGATGGAATAAAAAACCATTAATCAATTCTAAGGTAGTCAAGAATATCCAATAAAATTTTTCCAAATCAACCATATCTTATTCTAAAATCATTACCTCAGTATCAAGACCATATTATGGTTTACCTTTCCTTAAACCATGTATTTTCCAAAATGTTAACCTAAAACTGTTTCATTTTACTTGGTACCATACAATCTCAAATCTTTAATGAAATAGTACCACAGTACAATCCTTATTTATTTCTATAATTCATAGAACCAGTACATTGTTGATAAAATACTCGAATGAAATAATTATTTAATAACAATATAATAACACTAGTCAATCCTCTTCATCTTTGGTAGTATCATAACTTGATTATTATCCAATAGCATCATTTGGGGCATACATTGATGATTTGTACATTGATCCCATAGTGTCCCAACTCCATGTAGATAAAGAATTGTAAATTTGAAACCTTTTTCTTACCCTTGAAATCACGTACTTGGTGTCCTTTTTCTCCACACTTATAACAAACTCTCATTCCCTTCAATAATATACCATGGTGATTCTTTCCAAAGTTTTCGCAGAAGTGAAAATCCTTCTTTCCCCTCTTCCCTTTATCTATATTTTTCTCTACTATCCTTTTTATCTCTTTCTTCCCTTCAAAGCTATAGGACTCAAGGAATTCTTTACTTATCTTATTAACACATGATATTATTTCTTCATATGATGAGAATACATGGGAGACTATTTCCCTTTTAAATATTGGCTTCATAAAATGAAATATATGATCCTTATTAATCTTTTGATCTATCATATTATTGTAACTCTCATTGCTTCTACTAGGCGCCATTTCTAAACAATGGCACCCACTAGGTTAGTTTATGAATCTCAATGAACAATTCCAAACTAGTAAAATAACTATCATAAATTGAAAATATTATACATATAATCTATAATTATAAAAAAAAATCTTTGAGGAAGTATTTACTTATAAATCTTTCATAATGGCTTGTAAAAAATGTGAATTATCCTAATCATATCCCCCAAAAGTATGGTAACTAAGAGTGCAACATGTCTCGTTGTCATGTACTAGGATACCTCGGGTCAACACCGAAACTCCTTGTCCGAGTTTTCACTCCTAGGTACATTTGTTCCAGAGCCGCCTCTACCTACTTATATCTAGACAAAGTTGTATTGGTTAGAAAATTCACATAATACTACATTACCAAAATTCTAGGAAGTTCTTCTATACTAATCTTCAAAATCTATCTTAGGGTAATGTTCTCTAATTAGAGTTTTTCTAAATCTAGTTTCATGGTATTTACTAAACTTCCTATGATACCAACTATAAATCCCTTACCCCTTTTACCTAGATTCTTTGAATTATTAAATAACATTGGCATGATACAAGGAGTCATGTCCCGAAAGACCAATCGGTTTAGTGGTCTTAGAAGTACTAGGTGAATTCATAAGTTTTACATTACATCATGAAATAAAAATATCAAAAACATTTTCCCACATTTTAACACACTAATATCTTTATCCTATACTTTCAGGTCAACCATAAAATACTGCTTCACTTCCTGGGAATAATAAAACATAGAAAGTTGTGATCTCATATGCTCAGTACGGATAACAATATAGCGAAAACTTTCATAAATAAGCATAAAATTTTAAGACAATGTATAAGACTAAAACAAAATAATTTTAAACTTAAACTTCAGAAAAATATGATATAGATAAAATCAAATCATTCCATTTAATTAATCACGTGGATATTCTACTAGTATAAAAATTACATGCAATACCAATAGAAACTTTCATAATAAAGGAATACATAATGTCATAATTCATAACCACATAGTCAAGGCCTTGTGATAGAAAACAAATATGATTTTATCAAGGCATTATTCCAAGACACTGGTTTGTCTCATGATACCTACCAACGCATCTAGGATCTATAGCAAGCTCCACCTATCACTTACTAAGTCCAATGCATTCCTCATATGAAAAGTTTCAAACATAACATAATCATCCGTATTAAAACTAGCATAAGAAATGTCAATACATTATCCATAAACCATGAATGGTGTAATAATAACACATCCATAGTAAAAAATATCCCAAAACCATCAGTACAATATGGATGTTTTGTATTATAATAAATAATCTTCAAATAAACTTAAAATCCATCAAAGGATGTTGTTATAAATGAAATCAATAATTTTTTAGAGAAATATATCATTATATTTTGAAATCATTTAAAAGTATTATAATTATAAAATAAAACATTTATTTTGAAAATATTCTTATAAGATTGTATCGGATGCTTTGACGATGATATAAAGGAGGAAAATAGCCACACCTACAGTATAAGTTAAAAAAAGTTTCTTACCTTAATTTTGTCGAAAATGTCATAAAGTACCTTGTTTGGAAAATGAATGAAAGATTCCTTTAAAAAAATATATGATAAAATAAGGGTATAAATGAATTTAACCTATATTATAGTAAATAGTAAAAAAATTGAATTAAAGTTTTAAGAAAACATGAATTTGGATGATAAAGAGGTCCCATTAGATACTTATATAAAAACAACCTCGGATAACAAAGAGACTATAAAATTAAACCGTACCTTGTAATTTTCCTTTTTCGATGGTATGTTAACCTCCTGTATAGTCGTTAAAACATTGTTGTTAAATTATAAAATAACTTTATACATAAATATGATATCATATATGATGCTCTAATATTTCTTTTTTAATAATATTTTAGTAGTATTAGTGTTTCGGGTGTTAATTAACTAGTTTTACATTATACGCTCGGTTACGTAAGCCATGTTTTTTATGTATAGGATGTATTTTATTCAGATTTATAATGATATTATGCTCTTAAACATTATTTTTAATCCCAAAATGAAAATTATTCTTGAATTATTATGATGGGGAATTAATCTCATCATGTTCGTGGAGACGGTAATCCGTACGTACGCATGAGCGACAATATCATTATATTGATGGTGAAATCGTATATAATTGGATGGTACATCAAATATTAAGAATCCTTAAAATGTTATTTTTATTATTTAAATCATTTATACACATTATTATACCCATCCAAATAATTAAGTGTTTGAATAACAAACTACACCACAACGTGGAGATGGTAAGCCGTACGTACGCACATATGGTGACTTTTTCATTCATATGATGGATAGAATAATGAATATGGTTGTACCAGTTTTATAATAACATCCCAATATATATAACATAATGGATTAGTTATTTTATAATGGAAACAACAAAGAAAGAGGAAGTGGAATAAAAAAATAACATGAAAGAGGGTGGTGAAATTATTAACTCTTCTTTGGGTGGTTCCTTCTAATTTGATCAAAAGGGATCCTTAGGTTGGATTTATGATCAAAGTAAGGCCTATAGGTTTATTTGAGGGAAATTGTTAGGATATTTGGTCAGGTTTTGTCCGAGCCAAATGGATTTTTAGGTGTGATTTTGGGAGAAGGGGAAGTGCCCTTTTATAAGAGAGGTGAGGGGCACCTTAAGAAAAATTGAAATATTATTTTATAATAAAATAATTTTCGGTTTATAATGGCTCAAAAATGATTTATTTAGAGGCTAATGTGGGTCTGTCTCGAAAAACTCTCAACTAATAAGTTTTATGCAGGTTTGGGTCACCATAATAACCTTATCTTTTTAAATTTAACTCTTAGTTAAATAGTTTAGCTTTTACCATGTATTCTTGTATTATTATAAAAATTGGTTAATAAACATACTATAAAATTCCAATAGAATATCAAGTGGTTAACTAATTATATACCTATAATTATATAAGTTATATGGAAAAACCTTAGATTTTTATCACTATTATATAATTTTATAATATAATATTTGTTTTAAAAACACATTTATGTCAATTTTGACACTATTTAGTATTTTATTTTTTTAAAGTAATCCCAAATTTATTACTTAGATAAAAATACATTGAATCAATAATAACATTTCTTATTCACCTAGAAAATTATTGGATTTCATAAAAAACTTTGAAATTATATTTATTTTAATATTTATAATACCATTTATTTGATTCTTTCATTATTAAGGTAATTACGGCATCATCATCATGTCATAAATAAATTTAATTATCTAATTTCTAAAAATTATAAATAAAATAAAATTATGTAGGAAATAGTATTATATTTATAATTAATATTTATAGTTGAAAATATAACATATACAACACCTTGTAAAAAGCTTTTACTAAAATATATATGCTTATGCCATTTTTGTCTTTACATTAAATTAATTAATATAAAGTGTCATTATCACTCTCTAGTGGCTTCTAGTGGTCCCAAAATCTACCAAAGTATTATCATGTTAAAATATGTACCAATAAGTAGGAATAAGAAACATGTTAGGGTAATTTAGTAATATTATAACAGTATTTGATTACCCTTATTTACTAGATTTACCCTTTAACCATGGTAAATAAAATATTTACTGAAATAATATTCATAATGTATAAAAGAAAAAGTTAATAAATTAAAAAAAATTCATCTCATAATTCCAAATATGGAATCATTTATTCCAAATTCAATACACAGAATTTTCAGAAATTAATTTAAAATTAATTCCCATTGTCAAAACAAAAAGCGTGTTTTTAAGATATAATAACTATAAAAAGATCGACAGTTGTTTATGTCCAGTTTAAATGTGAAATTACATAAAATGGCCTAAATTACATCAAATTTTAAAAACAAAATATAATGATACTTTAAAACCATACAAATGTATAATTTAACACTATAAATTATTTTGATAAAAAAGTTATTTTTAATTAAAATTGAGTATTTTACACTATTTATCAAAATATAAAAGTTATCAAAAAAGTTCCAAAAATTTATCCAAACTAAATTTATATGTCCTGATCCTAAAAAATAATTTAAATTTATTAAATTGAATATATAAAATTGCCAAATATTAGTTTTAAAAAAAGGTTCGCCATTAAAAGGTTGTAAAATTGTATTTTTTTTAAAATACTTCTTTTATCTAAAAAATGAATTTGTTCTTATATTATGTCTAATAAATACATAATATGTATTAAAAAGTTATATAGAGTATATAAAATTCAAAATTCAGTTAATATTATTCAAAATCGCTTTTTGAACGACTGGTTTGGTAAGTCGTGGTACGCTCAAACTCAATGTTGCGTGTGGCGCAAATTATTGAATTTCATTGAAGAGATTACATGATATGAAATACTAGGGTGTTACATTCTCCCATCATTAAATAAATTTCATCCCCAAAATTTGAAATTGTTCATAAAAATAAATTATTAAAAATAGAAAAATGTCTTTGTGGAAAACTCACATCAGAAATTGGGTTAATCAAATTTAGTCTTAATAAGAGGGAATGGAAAATGAAAAAATGACCACAAAATTATGATCTCGATTAAGATAACAATGTTGGAAATTCGAGACATATAATAGGAGGAAAATTTAAATATTTATATTGAGTGATTGAGTTCATCAATCACAAACAGGTGTAAAATTTAGGGCCTCAAATCCATCAATCTTAGATGATGCAAAATATCATTGGTTCAACAAAACATATGGTATTCGGATAACACATTTTCTATTTTAAGAATCCTTCCATAAATTATAAGAATTAATTTATTCATAGAATAAGATGAAATATATATATATATATATATATACTTGAAAAGTATATTTTCATCCTTCAACTAATTCCTACCACAAACTCATCTTTCACTCCAAAAGATAATAGCATTCAAAAATATTTTATTTATCCTAATCATATAGGTTTCCCAAAAATAATGAATTTATAATTCATTTGTCCAACTATTAAGAAACTATATAATAAAAACTAGGATATCATCTATGTCAATGGTAGGTGATCCACCCTTGTCGCCCTTCGATTGTGGGTTCAAGTCTTACGGCCTTACCGGACGCGACGGGTTGTCGCCCAACCTCCAGGTTGTCCTTTTTATAACAATCTAAAAATAATTGTAAGAAACTCTTTAACCTTAATAATAGTTTCCAACATCAAAATTAATCCATTACAACCACTAGACTTATCCAAAATAATTTTTCCCAAACTCACAGTCCAAAATTTATAAGGAAGGTTAACAAAATAAATATCTCTTTTTCCACGTAACAATATATGAATAACATCATCTTGTATTGTTTTAAAACATGGTAACACCCCGAATTATTATAATACCATATTCAATACATTCATTCTTTCTTATTCCTTTTATAATACTAGATATATTCTTTATATCCAAAAATTATGAATATTACAACAATAATGGAATAAAAAAACCATTAATCAGTTCTAAGGTAGTCAAGAATATCCAATATAATTTATCCAGATCAACCATCTCTTATTATAAAATCACTACCTCAGTATCAATACTATATAATAGATTACTTATCCTTAAACCATGTATTTTCCAAAAGTTTTGACCTGAAACTGTGTCACTTTACTTGGTACCATACAATCTCAAATCCTTAATGAAATAGTACTGCAGTAAAATACTTATTTATTTCAATAATTCATATAACCAGTACATCATTGATACAACACTCAAACAAAATAATTCTTTAATAAAACCATAATTACAGTAGTCAATATTTTTCATATGTTGTATTATCATAACTTTATTATTATCCAACGGCATCATTTTGGGCATACATTGATGATTTGGACATTTATTCGCATAATGTCCCAACTCCTTGTAGATGAAGCATTGTAAATTTGAAACCTTTTTCTTACCATTTCAATCACGTACTTGGTTTTCTTTTTCTCAACACTAATAAAAAACTCTCATTCCCTTCAAGAATTTACCAAATTCATTCTTTCCCCCATGTTCTTTAAGCCCTAAGGTGCAAGAGCTTCACGATGGGCACCCCAACCTTCTGATTTCGATTGCTGAGTTTAACGAGGCGGTGGGCCTCCATAGCTTCTCGTTAATCGCTCGATTCTCGAAGAGAAGACCTCCGGTTGATGTTTTTGACAGGTTTGTGTTCGGTTCCTGGGATTTACAAGAAAGGGAAATAGTAGGTTTGCTGGACAACCGAACCATTTTGATTCGTTTTGTTTCGGATGAAGACCTAATAAAAGCATGGTCGAGGGCTCCCCGCATCTGCAACGGCTCTCGATTCTTCCTATCCCGATGGTCGTACGACTTCCATATGAAGCGCGATTCTCCGTCAGTGGCGGTCTGGGTAAGTTTCCCAAATCTACCGCTTCCTTTTCAGAATCATTCAATTGTTAAAGCCCTGGGTAATCTTCTGGGTAGATATTTGTGTTCTGATAGTCCGACCAATGCGGTATCTCACCCGATTAATCTTCGTGTGTGTGTGGAGGTGGAGGCATCCAAGGATCCTTTAGACTTTATTTGGATTAAAATCGGGGAAGAATTCCGGTGTAAACAACCTGTGGTATATGAGTCGTGGTTCCAATTCTGTAAGGCTTGCAAGCAGTTGGGTCATTCACTGGAGAGTTGCAGGCGAGAAGCTAAGGATTCTAAAATTCCAGAGGACGTGTGCAATGGAAATCGTGGAACTCCTGTGAATGTTGTGAGGGAGGATGTTTTAGCCGAAGGAATTGATGGGTATGGAGGCAGTAGGCATTGTGTGGGAAGTGGTCCACTGAGTGATTCTATGACGACTCAGTTGGCAGATTTGGGCAAAAGTGATACAGGGTCTGGCAGGGAGGCTATTGGCACGGGGCTTCTTTATTGTGATAGTCAAGTGAGGAAGGAGAAACCGCAAGTTAGTCCTGCTAATCCCAAAGTCAAAGAGGTGTATAGAAGACTGATAGGTGATCTCAGTGGCGGGAGCAGACCTGTAACAGGGCGCAAAGGCAATGCAGTGGACAATAATGTCCAATATCAGCTCCCATGTGACTTCACTCCTAGTATAAATGTGGAGTGTTCTGGAATACAGACTAATGGGGCTACGCAGAGAGTGGTTCTTGAGGACTTCTGCATGCTACCACAGTTCATGGGACGTGGCTTCATTCAACCCAGCCAGGCCGAGAATCTTGGTATGACAATGGCAGATGGGGAGGTTGGTTTGAGCGAGGAAAATTCTCTGCTGGGAGTTAATGAAGACCAGAGGTTGGGAAGGCAGAGGCTGAATAAGGAGGTGGTACCTCCAAGCAATGTGATTTCTTTAGGGGACGAGCATGCTGGTGTTTCCCCCTGTGAAGAGGTGGTCAGGGGGGTCCAATACTCCATACCGGTGGGAAATCAATTTGACGGCCTCAATATGGAAGGGCTTAACAAAAATCACGAGGAATCAGATTGTGAAAATGGGGACCGAGTGGAGCCTTCCATGGGAGGAAGTAAGTGTACCTTAGCTGGTGAAACAAGCCTGAGGGGAAGGATAAACAGAAGGAGGAGGTGCAAGAAGAACTACCCCTCCTTGCCACCTCTCGCAAGGACTCAGTCTGCAAAAAAGAGAGTGGATGAGAGGGTGGCCTGGGAGGCGGCAGGTAAGTCGGAGCACCCTGATCAACCTGGATCATAGGGTTTAATTCTGAGTTCAGTTGATGAGGTTAAAGAGCAGGTGTTGTATCTCAATGCGTCGGAAGAGGATGCATCCAAGATGATGGGCCGGAATATTGAAATCAATCTTAAGGAGGAGGAATACTCTTGGGTTGACAAACAAGACTCTATTCTTGTTTGGGGATTCAACCAGGGGTTGTTAAAGCTTGAGGAATACATAAAGGTATGGGATAAACTATCTTTGGCTTTATAATTCCTGTTAACGGAAGTGCCACATATTCAGGTAACAGATATCTCATGGAAGCTCTTTAGGGATATGAACTCTAGTAGGTTGAAATTTTATTTCAATGACTCTATTCTTTCTTTTTCTGACTAAATCTCGGTCTTTCATTTTGATTGAGTATTTGATTATGAGGACCTATCTTCAGGCAGTGGGTTAAAGGTGATTTTGGGGTTATATTCCCAGCATTTTCTGGTTCTACTTCGGATGAGGTTTAGAGCACGAGTTCACCACTGCGGCATGACACTTGGACTCTGAGAGGGTATGGCATGGCCATCGGGATTGTGCCTACGCATCTTTGCAAGGGACCGTCCGAGTGCTCATGTCATGATGGCGGACCCATTCACGGCGAATATGCTGGGCAGAGGTAGACTCTTTTGTGCTGGGAATTTTATGTTTTTGGTTGTTTTGCTGAACATTACGGTTTCTCACTTTCCTTACAAAGTGATTTGATAAGCAAATAAAAAATAATTTTCAGTCAGTCATTCCTTCTACTAGGAACCATTTGTAATCAATGGAATACACCAGGTTAGTTTATGAATCACAATTCACAATTCCAAACTTGTAAAATTCCTAATGTAAATTGAAAAGATTATGAAGATAATCTATAATCATAAAATTTTTTCTTTGAGGAAGTATTTTCTTATAAATCCTTCATAACAGCTTGTAAAAAATGTGAATTATACTAATGATATTTATGGGGGGTATCGTAACCAAGAGTACAGTTAGGCCCGTTGTCGTGTACAAGGATACCCAGGGTCAAGCCCGAAACTCTTTGTTAGAGTTTTCACTCCTAGGTATATCTGTTCCATAACCGCCTCTACCTTCTTGAATCTAGACATGGATGTATTTCATGGGAAATTCACAAAATCTCTACATTACCAAAATTCTAGGAAGTTTTTCTATAATAATCCTCAAATTCTATCTTAGGTTAATGTTCTGTAATCAGAGTTTTCCTTAATCTAGTTTCTAATGTATATATTAAACATCCTCTGATAACAATTGTAAACACGTGACCCCAGTTACCCAAATTCGGTGCATTATTACATAACATAGGCATGATTCAAGGATTCATGTCCCAGAAGACCGATCATTTTAGTAGCCTTGAAAGTACTAGATACATTCATAAGTTTTATATTACATAATGAAATAAAAACATCAACAACATTTTTCCCCTTTTGAACACACTTATATCCTTATCATATCCTTGCAAGTCAAACATAAAATACTTCTTCACATCTTGGGAAAAATAAAACATAGAAAGGGGTGAGCTCAGATGCTCGGTAAAGATAACAATATAGCGGAAACATTCATAAATAATAATAAACATTAAAGGAAATGTATAAGACTAATAAATCCTTTTAAACATAAACATAAATATAATTTGAAAATATAAAATCAAATAATTCCATTTACTTAATCACATGGATATTCTACTAGTAGAATAATCACATGCAATATCAATATCCGCATTCATAATGATGGAATGCATAATGTCATACTTCATAACCACATACCCAAGGCCTTATGTCAAGACTACAAATAAAATTTCGTCAAGGCCTTGTACCAAAACACTAGTTTGTCTCATGATACCTACCATTGCATTGAGGAGTTATAGTGGAATCAACCCATCACATTATAAGTCCAATTCCTTCCTCATATGAAAATGTTTAAAAATAACAAAAACATTCATATTAAAACTAGAAAACAAAATTTAAATACATTATCCATAAACCATGAATGGTATAAAAATAACTCATCCACTTTCCAACATATCACAAAACCTTCAATATAATATGGAAGTTTTGTATCATAATAAATCAACTTCAAACAAACTTAAAATCCATCAAAGGATGTTGACATAGATGAAATCAAAACTTTCCCCGAGAAATATCTCTTTCTATATTGAAATCATTTATAAGTCATATAATTATAAAATAAAACATTTATTTTGAAAATATTCCTATAAGATTTTATGGGAATCTGTGGCGATGATATAACAGTAGAAAATAGACACACCCGCCTTATAAGTTAAAAAACATTATAACCATAACTTTGTCGAAAAGGTTATAAAGTATCTCTTTTGGAAAACGACAGAAAGATTACATTCAAAAAATATATGTTCAAATAAGGGTATATTTTACTTTAACCCATAGTATTGTAAATAGTAAAAAAAATAGAATTACATTTTTATGAAACCACGAATGTGGATGATAAAGAGGTCCCAGTAGATACATACATAAAAAAACCTTGGGTAATAAAGAGATTGTTAAATTAACACTAACCTAGTACTTTACTTAGTATATTGTATGCTAACATCATATATAATAGTTAAAACATTGTTATTAAATTATATAATAACTATATACAAAAATATGATATCATATAAGATCCTCTAATATTTCATTGTTAATAATATTTCAGTAGTATCACTATTTTGGGTATTAACTGATTTATTTTCCTTTATATTCGTGGTTACATAAGCCATGTTTGTTATATATAGGATGTATTTTATTCATATCCAAGTATATATTAAGTTATAAAACATTATTTTTAATCATAAAATGAAAATTATTCTTGAATGATTACAATGGGGAATGAATCTCATCGTGTTCGTGGAGACGGTAATCCGTACGTACACATGAGTGACAATATCATTATATTGATGGTGAAATTGTATTTAATTACATGTTATATCATATATACAGAATCATTAAAATTTTATATTTATTATTTACATCAGTTATACTAATTATTATACCCATCCAAATAATGAAGTGTTTGAATAACAAACTACAGCACGCCATGGAGACGGTAAGCCGTATGTACGCATGTATGGTGACATTGTCATACATATGATGGATATAAAAATCAATATAGTTGTAAAATTTTTATAATAACATAATAATATATAAAATATAATGGATTTGTTATTTTAGAATGTAAACAACAAGGAAAGAGGAAGTGGAAGAAGAAAAGAACTTGAAAGATGGTGGTGAAATTATTACCTCTTCTTTGGGTGTTTCCTTTTGAGTTGATGAAAAGGCATCCTTAGGTTACATTTATGATCAAAGTAATGCCTATATGTTTAATTGAGTGAAATTTTGACAATATGTGGGCAGGATTTTGCTAATCCAAATGGCTTTGGAGGTTTTATTTTGAGAAAAGGGGAAGTTCCCTTTTATAAGAGAGGTGAGAGGCACCTTATGAAAAGAAAGAAATATTATTTTATAATAAAATACTTTTCTATTTTAATGGCCCCAAAATGATTTATTTCGAGGTTAAGTTGGGTATGGGTCTATAACCTCTCAACCAATAGGTTTTAGACAGGTTTTGGTAACCATATTAACCTTTTTCTTTAGATTTAACTCTTAGTTAAATAGTTTGACTTTTACCATGTATTCTTGTAGTATTATTATATTTGATTGATAAACATACTTTAAAATTCCAAGAGAACCTCAGTTGGTTCATTAATAATATACCTATAATTATATAAGTTATTTGGAAGAACATTATATTTTTAGGACTATTATATAATTTAAAAATATAATATTTGTTTTAAAAACTCATTTATGTCAATTTTTACACTATTTAGTATTTGGTTTTTTTGAAAGTAATAACAACTTTATTACTTCTAAAAAGATACATTGAACCAATACTAACATTTAATATTCAACTACAAAATTCTTGGATGTCATAAAAACATTAAAATTATAATTATTTTAATATTTATAATACCATTTATTTCATTCTTTCATTAATAAGGTAATTACTGAATCATCATTGTGTCCTATAAAAATTCAATTATTTAATGTATAAAAATTATAAATAAAATACCATTATGTAGGAAATCATTTTATATTTCTAATTAATATTTTTTGTATAAAATATAACTTATATAACTCCTTTTAAAATTTGTTTTACTAAAAGATATATGGCTATGTCATTTTAGTTTTTACATTAAATTAATAAATATAAAGTCTCATTATCACTCACAAGTAACTCCTAGTGGTCCCAAAATGGACCCAAGGGTGAAAATGGTCGGACATGTATCAACGAATAAGAATCTTACACATTTTTGGGTAGTTTAATATTATTATAATAATATTTTTTTACCCTTATTTACCAGATTTACCCTTTAACCTTGGTAAATAAAATATTCACTGAAATAATATTCATCATGTCTAAAAATAAAAGTTGGCAATTTACACAATTTGGACCTCCTGATTCCAAATATGGAATCCATTTTTCCAAATTCAAAACACATAAGTGGCAGAAATTAATTTAAAATTAATTCATGTTGTCAAAACAAAAAGCGTCTTTTTAAGAAATAATAACTATCAAAAGATTGACACTTGTTTATATGCAGTTTAAATGTGAAATTACATAAAATGACCTAAATTATATTATAAAATAAAAATATAATCAAATTATAATTTAAAACCACACAAATGTATAATTTTATAATATAAATTATTTTGATTAAAAAGTTTTTTTTAATTTAAATTTAGTATTTTTCACTATTCATCAAAATAAGAAGTTTATCAGAAAAGTACCAAAACTTTATCCAAACTAAATTTTTCTATCTTGATTATAAATAATAATTTAATTTAATTTAATTGAATATATAAAAGTGAGAAATATTGGTTTTCAAAAAAAAAGTTTCGACATTAAAAGGTGGTAAAATTTAATTTTTTTTAAAATTCTTCTTTTATCTGAAAAAAATGAATTTGTTCTTATATTTTTTCTATTAAGCACATAATATGGATTCTAAAAATATATAGAGTATATAAAATTCAAAATTCAGTTAATAATATTCATAACCTCTTTTTGAACAACTAGTTTGGTAAGTCGTGGTGCGCTCGTACTCGATGTTGCGTGTAGTGCAAGTTATAAAATTTATTTGAAGAGATAATGTGCTATGAAATATTGGGGTTTTACAACAGCACAAACACCCCACCATTAACAAGGTCGTTGTGTCCTGGCCTGCTAGGTACCACCAACTGCCCTGCAGACATGTGGTCCCCACCTTGTGACCCACCCACGTGCCCGAATGGGTCATTTGACTAATGACTATCCCAACATGTCATCACATGTCCTTTCCATTATGACTTTCCCCCACTCACACATGCCCTGGGAAACTTCTTAGAAGGTCACCCATCCTGATCACTACTTTGGGCCAATCACGCTTAACAGTGATGTTTTAATCAGTTTTTCTCCTGAAAAGGAAGGTGCTTCTTGTTGACATAAGTTATATCATTTAGTCATTTAACCCTTTATCATTAGGGGTGTTACAATTATCTCCCCAATTAATGGTGTGTTTCTTGGTCTATTGTACATTATTATACTTCTCTTCCCACCATTCTAATTTCCTACTTCTCTAAAATTATGGTTTGGTTTCTATTCCACCAGAGCATGGTGGAGTTGGCTAAATGAGATGGAGATTTATTTCTATTCTATATGAGTTCATACTAAAATTTAATTTTCACCCAGTTTCTTTGTGATTTGTTAAGGTATGTATCCATTTTGGATTTTATAAGGTTTTTTCGGATTCTTAAATTTAATTTCTAATTGATTTGGATTTTTTGTTCTTTCACTCAATTTAGGGTCAGTGATGTGAGACAGACCATTACTTTTCCCATAGAGGTAGTTTCGGTGTGACATAGCTACGTGGTGGTACTTCATAAAAATTTTCAATTTTTATTTAAATTTTTTAATTAATTTTTTTAGTATAATTATTTATTTTGATCATCTTGGTGTGCATTACGAGTTCAGGGGTGAAATGAGATTTTATTGTACTTGAAAATCCCTCAGAGGGCCTTTAAAACTATTATCTTCCATTGATAATATTTGGAAAGAATCTAATAAATGTATGTGGTCCCATGCACATGGCCCATGTTTTATGAATTTGATAATGTGAATTATTTCATGTGGTGTCTCTATCATAGGGAGAATGAAAATTGAATTAAATAATTCATTATATGAATCAATTAATTGGTAATTCATAATTATTAAAATTATATGTTTTATTAAATATAATGACTTTGGAAAGAAAACACAAGGTTCCCACAAAATCTATAGGACCTTGAAAACTAGATGGTTTCCTTGGGAACTAATTAATAAAGACTTGAATGGTTAAATAATGATTCCCTATTACTTTTAGAACGCTCTAGATATAGAACTAGGCTTGGAATGACCTAGTTACACGGGTTATGATCTTAGAATAGGTGGATGGAACCCAGGATATCGATGATAGGTTTTGGGAGTAGACTAATGTTATAATACCTTGAAGATCAAGAATGGTTATGTGCCATATCTTTAGTATTTTCAATGTGACAAACCATGTTTAATCAGTGGGGTAATTTTCTCTTCATGATAATGAAAAGGGGTGTAGTATTCCCAAAATATTAGGAGTTGGCCTAAGAAACGGATCAAGATCAAGGTCCCATATGAGGGTGACTCAATAATAATATGACCTAGGGGCCCCAGTGTGTGCCCCATTTCCTGAATGACCCAATATGGGCGTATATTTACGGAGTAGTGTTGTTAGAATGTGTCAACTAATAAACCGTACCAATTATGTATGTGAATAGGGTTATATAATGTAGTGATGGGTTTAGGAATTCTAGAAACCCTTAGATTCTATTTATTCTCTCACATGTTTACTTTTGATGTAGCTATATGTGCCAAAATATGCTTCCCAGGTGTTTTCCTTGGGGACTGATGTGACAGTAGTGTGGTATAGATGTCCAAATATTCTTCCTAGGATCCAAATTTGGGCCTTTATGGTATATTTTGATACAACTTGGATGAATTCACATTATCATGGATACATGATTTGAATCCCAAGATCCATACTTTGATCCATGTGAATAATTATTGGGATGTTGGGATTATACCTTGAGTTCATATAGGATTCCATACATACCATGAGCCCCTATGATTTCAAGCATGCCTAGGATCCAACCATTTAAGATTTTGGATTGTGATCATTTATATTATAATGACTAGATGACTAGGTAAAACATAGGACCTGCCTAATTAATCTTGAAAAGTTCTTACATAATAGATGGTGACGCCCATGATGTGTGGTATTTGAAGATTAGGCATGGTTACATGGTGGATGACATTGAATTAGTTATTATTTGGTATTTACAAGAATCATCCTCAATACATTTATTATACCTAGAGTTTGGATATATTCACATGATTCCTGGGATATGTCCATTGAGTCATTTATGATGAGTTATCGGAGGTTTGATCCTAGGTATGAGGGACAACTAGGATTCATCCCAATATATAATATTTACATGGTTTTCATTCTATGATCACATTCTCAATGACACCATAGAACTAGATGAAGGAGTAATGGTTGATCAGGGTCTCGTAACTAAGTATTGAAAAAAGTATGGTTTGGAATACAGGGTGGCACAGTATATATGATGTTCTCATAGACATCCTGGCATCGAGATGAAGCTGGTGATGTTGGATTATTTTATTTATCATTCAGAGATTATTTATTTATATTGAGAATCTCACATGCACATATAACCGTGTTTTTATGTATGATAATGCATTAGTGATTCTCAACGAAGTTTGGTACTCACCGCCTTCTTAGTCCACCATTTCATAGTGGTACCTGATCACTCCCATATAGTTATTTTATGAACAGGTTTGGATTAAGTCCTAGGATAACATTATTTGCAAGGGTGGATCAGATGCGGTTAGGGGTCGGTATAAGGTGAGGATCGGAGTAGTTATAGAGCTAGTTTCATTATTTTCTTTTGTATTAGTCTATATATGTGACTGAACTAGTGGTTCGACTGTTTGTCTTTGGTGTGTTTGTTTGGGCCTTTACAACATTTAATTTACCATTATTTTTTAATATTTATTACTTCCACATACATTATATCATGATAGATAATATTTAGTTATTTATTATTATACTATTCACTCTGATACATGGGGTATAGACACACCACACTACCTTAATAGAACATCACTATTATTTGGAAAACTCTGGCAGTAAGGGAGGCATTCCTAGGGTCACAAGGTAGTTTAGTCTAGTTACTATTCATAGAGTGCATTGATATGGGACATTAAATCATAGACACATCTCTAAAAAGTACTGTAGAGATAGTAATTAATGTTAAAATCTCAATAGTGTAAAAAAATCCTAAAAAACACTAGTTAAACAATAGATTATAGAATATAAGGCATGTAAAAAATAGGGGAAAAATACACTCCCAACAAAAGGAATGCAAATAAACCTGAATAAAAATCCATGGATGGAAGAGAGATACTTCTCATGATCTTGAAAACAGAACACTATATGAAATCATAGAATCCTAGTGTAACAAATATCCATCAAATATGGTTCCACAAAAATCTCTACCAGGATGTATATTGACTTTATGAGACCCTTAATGTGTGAGAAAATCCAATTTATTAGTGATTATATACAAGCCCATTAGGACACCGAGGTCAATATAAAGGGAGACATAACAAGAATAAAATTAGGTCAAACCACCAGACAAGAGGGAAAACAAACGTAAAAAATATATGCTCATCTAGAAATCCTAGTTGAAGAGCCAGTAAGATCGATCTTCTTATCCATCTAGGAAATATGAGTCTATCTAAAGAACTAATATACAGTGTTGTTTTGATTCTATTAACCCAATGTAACATCACCAAATTATAATGGATTTCTTGTTCCATGCCGAAAGATTCCTTGATAAAGTGATTATTAACATTAATAAAGGAACCTTACCCATAGGATCTTACTGATAGAGGAGTTACAACTCCATATATAGAGAAACCATGCTGCAGTAATGAAAGGGACTATCAACTCTACTCGTACAAATATATGGGGGACCCATGCCCTGGAAAACCCCAACAACCATGAGAGTACCAACCCCATCATTATTTTGAAAATCACACTTGAGCCCTATCATTTTATAAGAATCACTAAAATAAGAATCCTTCTCACATCACCTATTATCATATTTTACGAGTTCAAACAAAAGATGCCATCATGTCCTACATGGAATTATTCTCAAAAAGGGATAATTGCATGCCCAGATCCAAGTCTATAAGATGATGATATGAGAGGAATATCTTCCTAATATAATATTTTGGCATGTACCTTGGTTTTCATGGGGTTTACTTCTAATTACATGAATTCTCATGTCATACTCCTCCATTGAACATATAGAGATTCTAGTACCCATGGTATCCTAGGATCCACATGGTGTGTGGGACCAATCGAGATACTATATGTATAATCACTATACATGAATCGTCATTTCATGTATGTTTTCATAGTGTGTGGGTCGACCACATGATAATGTGATATAAAAAAAACTAGAAACCCCATCCACCATGGAATTTGGACTACACAATATGTGTTCATCTAGAACATGCGGTGTGTAGTCATGAATTTTTAAGACACTAAAGTATATCTTCCCTAAACATTTCATATCCACTATTTCTACTGATTCGGTTGTGTGTCTTTTCTGAAACATATATAGTTGATTTGACCATCATCAAGGCTATGTTAGAAGTCATATCCCAACAATTATATTCAAAAAAATAGAGTGATTTCACCCTCTCTTGTTATCTACATGAACTAATTCACAATATCAACATATTTAATACACTTTTGGATTCCCACCATCAACATTGAACCACCATCATAGAACAATCCATGATGTTAGACATGTAACATTGATCTGTGAAAGTAAATATTAAATATATAATGAATTTTGTTTGCAAAAAAAGGTTGAACTAGTGATCAAATGAACACCAATGAATAACACATAGAGAATGGTGGTAGAAAATCATAAAACACAAAAGTGAGGAATAATCAGTAGATATCTTCAATATTTACACCATTTTTGATGGATAATTAATAATAATATTAATTTATAAATCTAGAAAAAATCATCAGTTAAATAGGATTTAAAATGAATAATTTCTAGGTAGGTTTTTTGAATTATCCTGTAATCACAATGAAAATCCCAAACCATGGAAAAATCCCAAAAAAATACCTACCTCATGAACTGATTGATCATTGGTGAGGAATCTGTTTTCTAGAAATTTCGTTGAATATTTTTCTGCATTTTTCATTTTCTCCAAATTTTCCTATGATCCTACGCAGTCAATCATCAATCCTTTTATCATTATCTAAAACATAATCACTAAGAGTTATCCCACAAGTTCTCATAATTTTCTAGGGTTATGTTAATCCCTTAGAGAATATACAATGATAATCTTATATAGAAAAGTTCTGGGGTATGTACATTTAACATAAATGAAATTAATTAATTAATATTATTCATTTTAATTCATCCAGGATAATGAATCATCACAATACCCATTGTGTATAAAAATTATGTTGCACCTAGCGTAAACATTGTGTTCTAGATTCAATCCTAGTATTGTTTTTCCCAGTGGGACACCAATCAACATGAAAAAAATTATTTCCAAATGGTTGAGTGTGAATTTTTTAATATATTTAATAACTTATATATTTCAATTTTGGCACTCTAAGACACCTGTAACATTAAGCTATCCCTAATAAAACATCCATATATGTATATATATCCAAAGGATCCAAACACAGGTACCAGATTCATGATATTAACATCATTTGTTTTGAAAAATCATTTTAAATGTCACTTCAATATCAGATTTCATATAAAACTAACATTGAATGTCCCTCTATATCGATATTTATTTGGGTATTTCAACATCGGTTATTTTGAAAACAAACATTAAAAGTCGCTTCAAATGTTAAAATATAACTATGAACTCACTTTTAATATCAATTTTCTAAATAACTAACATTTTATGTCACTCCCTCTAAATATTTTTTATTGTATTTTCATTTTTTTTCTTTATAAAAAATACACTAAAATATTCCCTACACTAGTTGTCAAATAAAATTTAGAAAGTCTCTTCTATATATAATTTTTTTTGGGATTTTAATGTTTGTTTTTATATTAAATGATATTGAAAGTAGTTTTAAATTCAATTTTAAATAACAGAAATTAATATTATTCTTTTCATATTAGTTTTATAAATGTTTCATTTTTACAGATGTTAAAAACAAAAAAAACCGCTAACTTTAAAAGGTTTCCTTATACTATTGATCTCTGATGTCTATGGATTTTTTAATTATATATCCCACTTAATCAATTAAATAATCTTCCAAATTTTACTCCATTTGAGTGATCACAAGTAAAGATCTTAGATATTTGGTTACATCTCACTCATACTGGATATTCTTCAAATTTTTGAATGTGATGTAAACTTTAATGCATTTAAACTTTAAAACATTCATGATCAAATCGAGGTTACAATTTTTTTTTCTTCATGGATTATTTTGGCATTCATAAATCAATTGGGATATTTCATAATCAATTTAAATTCCTGTAATGATGGAAAAAATTATAAAATTATATGCTTTTTGAATTTTGTAAAGATCCTTCTTAAATTTAGTTAGAGTTTATCTTTTATTAGCGAAGTGTTTTTTTTACAACTGAAAATGATATCATTTTCAGAATCAAATAAAACATAATTATATATTATTTGAATTGGATTTAATCTGATTAGCTAGACCCAAAGTGTCTCTCAAAGATAAAAACATCAATTAATGGCATTACCATTTTGTAATTTCCAATACCATGGTGTTATTTAATATAATAAGAATAATAAATTGGATAAAAATAAGAATAAAAAGTGTGTGATTATCTTGATTAACCAAATGACTCATATGATCCAAGTAATTCAAGTCATTCTACTTTGAGTAATTTGGTTACATGTGATGATACAAATACTAATGTATACAGTAAAAAATGACACAATTATTTTTAATTATAAGAAATAAAATATTAGGGAACAAATTGATTTTCTTGATTATTTGAATAATGTTGAATTTATCATGTATATTTTTAGTCAACATAATGTTAAAGGATTAACATACAATGGTGTTTCAAATGATAATTAGAAAATATTCTTATAATGGATCTATTTTAAAGGATTAGAAACCTCTACCTTATGTTATAGGAGACAATGTCATTATCAGTGGGAATATATGTGACCTACCTCAATAAGAATATATTGATAATAAGAATCATCCAAACAAATTAAAGCCTCATATATATAGTATAAATATATTTGGGTAACTATAGTTACTATATCTATGAGTTCATCCAGTAAGTATCCAAATTACTCTAATAAAGAAGAAAGAGAAATACATAAGGATTTACAACAGGCACATGAAAAATTTATTGAAAAAAATTGATTAGATTGAAGAAATGGATTTTATTTTTATAATATATATTATTTTATTTTTTGAAATTAAAATATGCTATTTTACTCCATGAAAAAAAGTTTACATTTTTTATTATTTTTAAAAAATTAGGTTCTAGTTTGGGACTTGTTTGTTCACAAGGCCTCTATTTGGCCCCCAATATTCTACTTATATCTATGATCCACCACACTATGACTTTATTTGGTTCTCTGTATATTGGGTGTTTGGTTTTGGGTCTATAATGGCTAAGATATCAGGTCCCAATCCTACTATTGATTCAGTGTTTCTCTTGGCCATTGATCATCCTACATCAGACATCACTATTGTGTGGTTCTTGTGCTTATTCATGTTATCCCTCACTCTTAGCTTTTTAGATGTGATCCATGTGTTCTTCCTTTTCCCTATCTATTATCATTGTGTATCTCCACTACCATTCAAATGTTTTTATGATATGAAGCTTCATGATTATTCCATACACCATCAGTCATCTATGTGTCCTACCTAACTTTTGCACCATACATATCGTCACCTCACCACTAGTTTTGATTTTATTACTAATTCATCCCATCATTTTCTAAAAAACATATTATTTTCCAGGTGAATATTTCTTCTGTATTCCACTCCAAATGTTCTAGAGGGAATATATTTAAAAAGAGGGACTCTCTGAGCATCAATCAACAGCTTTCACATCCACTATTATGTTGATCTCCTCTAGACGATAGCTCTCATCCCATGATAGTTATATCAATCATGAATTTAATAACTTATCAAATATATTTAGGGATAAAAAAATATCAAATGATCATCCTCCTAATTTTTATTAGTATCCTTGGGATATAAGGCTACTTGTTTTTTTTTCTTTCTTTTGATTTGATGATGTACTTTATTTTAATTATTTTTTATTTTTGTTATATTTTAGGGTTTTAAGCATGATTTTATTCAGTTATTCGGTAGATGTTACCGTCTTCAAGTCGGGGTTCATTACTAAATCCTGTAAGGATAAGTTCTATGTGATCAGATAGTTTTTCTAGTCCACTTGTGTTCTCCTTCACCATTTAAAATTCACTATTTTTATATTTATTGCTTATCAATTTTTAATAATAATAAATATTTTGGTGGGTTATTCCATAAAGTAAGAAAACATTATTCTTAACATTTTAAATTACTTATGTTCTTTTCTTTCCACACTTTTTTTTGTATTTTTATTTCCATCAGCTAGATTCTGTTTCATTTTTATTTCACTTATCCAATAATTTTCAATTTTCAATCTATGTTTCTACTTCCATAATGTTCATGGTATTTTAAATACACTCAAACCCCCTCCAACCCTCACAATTGGTATTAAAGCCTATATTTTTATTTAATAGAGTCCTCTATTAAGATATAACAAAAAATATTGAATGTGAAAATTATTTTAACCTTTAGAGAGTTAAGATGAGAGTGTTTCTTGACCAAATTTTACTCATAGACACTCTATTCAGTCTTAATAATTGTTTATTTAATATCATCATTGACATATAGTTTTCAGCGAACAATTTTGATGTTTACCATAATATTATTTTGGGAAGAAGAATTTATATTTTAATTATTATTAGGTGATAATTTTTTACATGAATTCATGAATGAAACTAATGATAATATTATATGGATTAAACATGAACATTTATATATGTCTAAGTCTCTTCATGATCATTTATACAAGAAAATGTTGATTTATAATTTTAAGATTAAATGTAGTTTTATTTTTAAATTCATCTTTATGATTTTAGTAAATAATCACTTGACTTGGCTAATTTGGATCTTAATAGAAATGATGAAGAACAAAACATTAACATAATAACTTACCCTGATGATTCATTTAATTCCATTTAAGCTTTTGTGATGTATGTTAAATAATATATCACCTAAAAAGATATTAAATTATTTATTTTATCCGAATAACTTCAAACACATGGTTTAATGGATGATCTTAATTGATTGAATTATAATACTCAACTGTTTCATTTTAGGGGTCCATTGGAAAATAATAATAAAGAATGAAAATATAATAACGGTTTTAATAACTTCTAATATTTTGAGTATAGTATGAAAAAGAATATTAAAAGATATTATTCTAATGTAAAATATAAGGACAATATGGACTACTCTAATATGGAAAACATTGCTTTTGGCACTATTGATGTCATATGATTTCATTTACATTCCCTTTAGTTAGAATTAGGAATAAATTCAGGGTAGTCTATCTTCTATGATCCTAATATTGTGCATGCTTATTTTTGTACAAGAGCCTAATTGTAAGGGAGGGAGAGTTTGGGCTCCTCTAAGGTATTTATCCATAGGTAGAGATCCTTCTCCTATCAACTTCCTATTTTTTGTAAGTATTTACTCTACTGATTTTACATTTTTTTAGTTTTTATATGTTCTCTTGTTCACAATTTATTTACCCCTAATGATGATTTTTTATATAATTGTATTCAGTTGTTGAATGGAATCTTATTGTATTTTATGAAAACAAAGGTAACTTTGTTAAGATCAAGTTTTAATGTTTTTTATTAGTTTTTTTTAAAAAAAAATCTCATGTTTAAATAGTATGCTAGAAGTAGACTGGTGGTAAGGGTAGTTTGTGTTACACTAAGACACGTGCGAAGAGATATTCATGGTGGGTGAATATTTAGAGTCTTAAGTCTTTATATTTATAAAAGTATTCATGAACCAAACTGATATTCAAGGACTTATTGGAACACTATATATTTTTTTCATTTTATGTTAAAAAGTTATAGATTTACTAAAGTTTTTTAAAAAATAAACTAATTTTTCATATTTCATGAAAATATTTTTACATTTTTTATTCTTATAAAAATGCATTTTACCTTATTAGTTCATTATTCCTCTATCTACCCACTTTCTATTTCTTCCATGTAGGATATACTACACTAGTGCTATATTTAAAATTTGAATACAAGGTGTTTGTTCTTATAACTATGTTGTCCCACTGTTGAGGTCTCAATCATGTAGCTGGATTAGAATTTCTCCTTGCCATTGATAATCTTCCCTATGAAATCACAATTACATGGGTATTGTGATTCTTCATGTGCTTCCTCACCCTCATTTTCTTAGATGTAATTTGTTTTCTCTTTATTGGCCCTATTTTATACTGATACAGGTCCCTTTCATCATTAAAAAGTTATTACAATAGAAAAATTAAAAATTCTTCCCTACACCCATAGCCATATTTATGTCTTGGATAACATATTATATATACATCCCATCACCTCCGAACAATTTATAATTTTATTTTTTCTCTATAATTTTATTCTCTTATGTGGTTGCCTTCATCTTTATGTGGAAAATCAGTCTTTTTTACAACGCTTCTTTTATTCTAGAGAGAATAGAGTTTGAGAGACAACCCCACTGATCTTCTATCGAAAAATGTTTCATCCTATATCCCAATGATCTCCTCCAATGTAGATCTAATATAGTATGAGATCCATCTTATCGGTGAATTATTTAAAGAATATAGTCCTTGTAGTTCCAACCACATCCTCCGACAAGAATCCTGCAGATATCTTGGTTTATTTTTTCTTTCTATTCTTTCAGTACTGCCATATATTTTCAGCCTTCTTCATATCAGTTGGTATTGGGTTTATGTGAATGATTCCATCTAGTTAGAGAGTGTATATTTCCATATTTAATCTCAGGCTCATCATTGGATCTTAGAGTAAAGAGGTATGTATGCTTGGATAGTTTCTAGGGTCCATATATGTTATCATATTCTATTTTATCATCAATATTTGTTAACCTATTACTTTTTTTATAATAATAAATTTTTTGGGTGTTATATTTCTATAGAGTTAAAATGTACTATTCTATCCACATAAATCACTTATGTTTTTTACTTTCCAGACTTTTATTTTTTTATAATTTTATTCTCATCAACATGTTCTTATGTTTTTTTTTTGCATTTTTTTGTCAATTCATTTTCATTTCATGACCTCTATTTGTTCTTTTGAATTATTTTTGGAATATGATGTTCATTATAACCCAATTATACCCCCAAATATATGAAACCGAAAAATGAACATGGTATGTTAAGATAAATACATTGGAAATAGTTTACTAATTCTATTTTAATGGTTAGTGATTTAGGATTTGGCCAAATTTGTCTTTGAATTACTAATGATTTTTTCACTGCACTCAAAGATATATATTGATAATACATTGGATATCCTTTAAGGTGTAGACAATGTTTTTAAGGCCAATAAATCTAGATACCAAATTTTGGTCATGTAAACATGAATTCATGGTTCACTATTTTTCTTTTTTACCTTATGGATGATAGTTTTTCTATTTTCTGATGTTTTCACTACATAAAAATTGATGAATTTTGTTTAATGTTTTTTTATCAAGCATGGGGTTTAATATAGACCAGATTGGGGAATGGTGAACTATATTGATGAAATAAATTTATAATATATGGGGAAGTTAGATCATTTTTTTAGTGAATTGTTTGCATATGGGTGGTCAGATATGCTATTTTGGTAGCTGGATATCAATTTAATAGGGTGATATAAAATATTTTTTCTATTTATATACGGAATTAATAAGTGTAAACTATGTATAAAGGGTTTTTTAAAATGTAATTATTTTTAAAATTGGTTCCTCTTAGTTACATGACCTTGGTGGAGTGCCATTATGGCTAAACCAATATGTTTTTTTTAATTGTTTGAGATAGTTGTGACAGTTCATACCTTAGTTGACATATTGAGATGAATCATGTGATACTGGAATTTGGACATCAAAATCCTATTTTGAATAATATGTTGTGAAATATTGTTTTGGTTTCATCTATATGTGTTTTAATTTTTAAAGTGTATTGATATTTATTGACATGTATGCATTGGTTAATCATGTATATAATTCAGAACTCTAATTGATGTAATGATTTTGTTAACATATATCCTGAATTTCTTAGGTTTTTGGAACTAAATATTGGAATTTAATTTTAGTTTTAGGATGATATATTTCTATTATTAGGATCCTCTCATGATTTATATTGAAAAATTTGGTGTCAGAATGGTGTAATGACATACTTCGAGTGATGTGATCTATTAGAAGTTAAAAATGTGTGTCTTCATGGCAAGACTAGTTATTGTTTCCTTTTTCAGTTTTATTTTTAGATTTTCATCATTTCATTAGTCAATGTTATTTGATCCATAATAAATTTCGCACTTTTAAATTTTTTGTGCTTCAATTTTTTGATAAATATCTTTGAGCCCATGGTTTTGGTTTTCAATATACATATTTCATATCATTTATCATTATTATTAATATTATTATTATATAATGAATGAATTAGCTACTAGGTTCATCACAGATTCTCATATCTTAAATATCAATGGATTGATCCCTAAATATTTTTAATTTGGCGTATAATGTATGTCGCTTCCAATTTTTTATCCTTAAAGATGATATGTGAATTTTTTACAGTCAGTTTTATGGTTGGAATCATAGTTGGGTGATCATAGTGTATGTACATCATGGTTATGTTTGGTGGATGTTGGGTGACGACATTAGATTAAGGAAGAAATTAATTTTTTTTATTATACTCTATAAAATTAAATGGTGGTTGGGATTTCGAAAATATATTGTTCAGTTTATACAAATGGGTGAATTAATGGGATCAATACTTATCAACATATAAATTTGAATGTGTAAACATTAATTAATTTATAAAACTGATGTAGAAAAAGTGGAATCTATTAGGCCTCTTGGGATAGGTTCTTTATAAGTACATAAAATTTAATATTCCATTAGCTTAGGGATCAACCTAGGAGGTAACGTGGGATATAATTCAGATTAAACCCATTGGTTGTGTTTTTTGTATACTCTGGTGGTTCTCCCCTCATTAATACTATTATTATAATTTTTATTTTTATTATTACTATTATTATTATTATTATTATTATTTCAATTATCCCCTAGTGGAGTGGTAAATGTTCGGTATTAATAAAACATAACTCTAATCCTTGAGAAGATACATTTTCAGAGTCATTTCATTTGGTATTGTACCATATTTTTATAAGGAATTATATAATAATATCTAGAGACTATTTTGAAGATATTTTGGCCCTACATAAACATATTTGAGCCATTTGAAATAGCCTTCGGTCCCTATTGTTAAAATGAATTTGAGACTAGTGAAATAAAATAGAGTAATTATTTTTGGTTTAGCCCTTTATAGGGTTTCTGGCTTAGTTGAAAAAATAATTATGTGGTGTACATGTTGTTTTATATTCATGTACCAAAAAATAAATACATTATTATTTTTATTTTATTTTTATTAATATTATTATTACTATTATTATTGTTGATTTTTTTAGTTTAATTGGGGTTTTATGCTTATTCTCTCCCTCAAGTGATATGGGTACTGATATTCATCTTGATGTTAATTCCAAGGTTTTAAATCCAAATATGTAATTTCCTTCTAATATATCCTTGATTATGCAAATCTTGGTTGGGTGATTTGGTTGGAATTGATGTTTGGAATAAGTTTATCATAGATGGTCCTCTGAAGCAATGTAGTAGAAATTGAAATATCGAATGACTGAAATAAATTATTTTCTCCACATTAAAGTAATTTTATCCTAAAAAACATTCAAAATGGTTACTAAATCCCATGTGGTTTATAATTAGGATGTTATATTAGATTGATTCATTATTTATTAGTGAGTTTTAGTGAGAGTCATTTTTTGATTCTGGGAGTAATCCAAGGAAAAATAAAAAACTAGTACATTGTTTCTATAAATTTTGTGGTTTTTATGATTGGAAGTGTATTCCTATCATATGGGTATATTTTAATCCTCTATTCCCTTATAAACATTTAAATAATCAAGTATGGTACTTTAGTTCTATTTATTTTAAAACATTAATTCTTCCATTTATGCGTGGGATTTATGCTTTAATCTATTTTATAATCAAAATACTAAGGTTCATGTTTGCATTATTATTATTGTTTTGAACTAGATTCAATTAATTTTTCACATATTATATTATGTTTCTTCTATAATTAGGTTCTAATAAAAATTTATAGGGTAGTAAAAGTGGCCTAATTTGTAAACTATGGGAGAATCCTTATCGAATTTTATCATATTGCTACTCTGGTCAATAAGGTTTTATTATGTTTAGTTGATGATGATATTTCTATGAAGATTGTATATGCCTTTATTCTTCCTTTTTTTAAATTTACATTCAACTAGTTTTCTTCATGAAAACCACTATTTTGATGTGTTAAAATCTCACTACATTATTAAGTGTCATGCCTTCAACAAATGTTGCGTGGCTCAAAATGAACTTTTAGAGGATGCATAGCTCAACCCTGATTCACCCATATTCTCTTAAAATTATATATAGTTAGGATATTTTTATATAGTATTTTATCAAGACAGGGACACTACCCCTTATATGGATGTGTAGTTGGTGATAAAGATACTTAAGTTTCTACATGGTTTAACTAAGATTCAATTGGGTTGGGGTGCTGGTAATATTATAGAATTTTTTGGTCTAGATCCTGAACACTAGATTGTACAAATTGGATCAATGGTTATGGATATGGGATCTAGTCTATGTTAGGGGGATCATGTTATAAGATAATATGTTAGAATATTTGGGGTCGTTTTCCAAATGTTTTTAGTTTAAAATAAGATCTGACGGTTTTTCAGAAGATTCCAAGTGTGCAATGAATGAGTATAGGAAATTTAGTCACTATTCATGAAAACAAGGGCCTAGTTTAGGCTTAGATATTCATTGTATATGGGTTATTAATTGTTTATCTCTTTTAATTTTGGTGAATTAGGTGATTTTATTGGATCATAGTATCTTATCAGGAAATGAATTTAATTATGGTCATCCATAAAGTAAGGCTAGTCACTCTTGTATGAATAAATCTCAACTGGGATAGGAAATTCTCATGCATGATTACATATCTTAAATATCATAAACATAAATGGGTATTAGAAAATAGGTAAACTCTAGGTTATCCTAGGTTTCTTCACTTGGTCAATCAAATACTAACATTCACTTTACCAAGAGGATAATAATTAATTGTTATTACTTCTTGGAATACAATGCAGTGGGGATGATTTAGAGGATGATGAACCATAAAAAACCTAAAAAATATTTACTACCAAAATATAAGAAAACCCTAATTAGAAGAAAGTGGTTCCAAATAGTTCTTCTTAGGAAAGAAAAACATATTAAGGATAACTTCAAATTATAATTGATGATGGTTACTGAAGAGGGTTATCATGGGTGCTCCCAAGTGATCTTTATTTTTTAGCAATTAAGTGAAGAAAAGTGTTTTTAAATAGTTATTCTATCAAGGATTTAGTAATTAAGACAAATTATCCGAGGTATTTTGAAAATAATAAAACAAAAAATAAAAATATTACAAGGCTTAGAATGTTTTGATGTTTATGGAAAAAGAATAAATATATAATGATAATATATTTTTTTACAACATTTTTTAAGTCATAATAAATTTAAATATACCTATTTACTTATTAGAAAATATACATCAAATAAAAATTCACATGGTTAGTATCCCCTAATTTGTTAACCCTATTAACTTTATGGGAGTTAAATCAACCACAAATATGAAATGAATTAAACCCTTGGATAACTCTAGAACGTGCAGTCATACCACCCTACATTGATTGTCATTCCATGGATAGCTTATGGTTAGTTTTAAATTAAGGCTATATATATTTTTTAAATCATGATAAATTGAGTTAATGGATTATATTTAAACTCTACAAAATAATCACACTTGGTTTAGTTTTTATGATTTAGTTTATGCTCTAATGATTTTTACATTCTCGACCTCCCATGTAAAATTACTATCACATGAGTATTTCATTTATCAATTAAAAAGAAAAATTCATGGATCATATTAATAGGAATTATAGTAATCTCATTGATTCAAAAACAATATGAGTAAAATTATATATATTACTAAGAAAATATATTATTCAGTGGGTGAAATATCCATCATTATAATGACAAGCATATGAGAAGGTCTAAAAATGATATAACACGATAAAAATTACATTCTTGATTTAAAAACAAAAAAAACAATTTAAGGATATAAGAATACAACTTAATAAAAAAATTAATATAATGGGAACTAATATTTTGACTTCAAGAAAGAAAATCTACAATGTATATAAGAGGGAAAAAGGAGTCATAGAAGAGATTATTTCTTCAAGAGTTACCCTTAATTAAATGATTATATAAATGGAGAAAAAGTGCTTGTCCTCTACACTAAACATATTAATTCATGGAAAACCCCATAAAATGAGGAAAAACCATTTATAGATTATAGGGAAGGATAGGGTAATAATAGGTTTCAATTTTGAATAGAAAATTCAACAAAATATATTAATTCAAATTGCATCAAATTATTGGCCTCCTAAAAGAATCAACTATAATCCTTGTAGAGGCATGATTTTTTTCATAATTTAATCATATATTAACTATACAAATTATAGAACAATAAAATCATGAATGAAGCTGATATGTCCAAACTAGTGAATTTATGCCTATGTTGTTGATCCCAATCCATATTTTAATTTTTTGAAACTTTTCTCTCATAAAATGTGAGACCCAGTAGTAAGGATGGTTCAAATAGAAATGTTATCCTATAATGTTTTGAATACATTCATAAAATTTCAAGTCTATATAAGTTCCAAAAAAATAGTTATTTAAAAAAACAATATAGTACTTTAAAAGGATAAAAATTAATTTTCATCAAAAAAATTTATACTCCATGATCTAATATAAGGTGTTACTTAAATAAAAATATTTAAAATGTCGTGTGGAAACTGAATAATTTATTATTAAAAAAATATTCCATAAATATTTTACTTATCAATTCCCCCACACTTACTCCTTTTCACTCTTTTGAAAAAATAATTATATAAATTAAAATCCACACCTGAATCAAGTTTTATAAAATTTCCCTGATTCTTTTGACATTTAAACCCATAGTGTATCCTTTATGGAATCAATTTTAATTTCATTTTTCTTTTCTCACATGATTTGTTTTTCAAAATAACTCACTCACCCATGCAACGTCATATAACCTACCTTACAAAATATATAGGTCAATTACCTCTTAATATTTAAATATATACATAGTTATGATCATAACAATATTTTGAAATGCATACCACAGAGTTTTTAAATTCATAACTCTCCACAAAAAAGACTAAAAAACTATATACCAATCATGAGGTGTTCCTTGGTTGTGCATTGAGACTTAGGGTAGATGGGTAAGAAATTAAAAATTTAGTTAATAAAGAGGAATTTTTTCTCTTAGAATATTGTGTAATATCCATCCTTCATAATAAGTTAGATTCATCACTCAAATTTTCAAAACAAAAATCACCTGGCATGATTCTACATTTCCATGAAAATACCACAAATTATAAAAAGTAATGTTTAAGGAAATATTATCCCTCTAGATTTTTCTCTTTTTTCTTTTTTTATTTATTTTGTTTTTTATTTTAAAAAAATGAGAAGGAAAATGTATACATTAAAAGAATAATGAAACATTTATTTTTCTTTTTATATGGTTCAATTTTGATATAAATGAATATAATAAAGAATTCAATTCCCATTATTTTTATATTTTTTATATATTTTCTTCTTTTTCCAAGAGGAAATTGATGAATTAAAATGAGAAATAATTGACTTTTGGACCTTCCTTAAAATAGAAAATACACCCTAAACTTATAAACAATGTAACTCTACCCCATCATAGAACATGAATTTACCCAATTCCTCCACACTCATACTGAACAATGATCATGCATTAAATTCAAGACCAAGGGAAGGTTGTAAAAATAATCTTTTATTGTGTCTGACATGTATGTAATTTGATTTTTAATATGGGATTACAATAGAAAATGTAATGTTAGGTCACAAATGTGGGTAAAAATATATATTTTCAAATAAGAATATTAATCACACTAACACGATTCATTATCATAAAAATCTTTGATAAAGGATAAAACCATGTTCAATATTACAAAACTCATTATGTTTTCACAAAATAAAGGATACTTCTATGAATATTATAAGAAAATTGGTTTATTATACCTATTTTGACGGGGAAATTAAAATTATTTACTACTAGAGTGTCATGGGTTTTAAAAATATATCAAACTTCTAATAATTCATTGAAATTTAAAAAACCATAAAAAGATTCCACATCAAATATCATTTGAATTTGTTTTAAAAAACCAATTAATTACCTCAAAATTAAGTTAGGTAGGTAAAATGATTTTATATATTTAATTTATTCTCTAATTTTATCAAGAAACACAAAAAATATAATGAAAGTAAATATGGAAACACAAGTGTTTTTTTATTATGAAAAACTAAAATCCTATAAACATTATGTATCCCTCACCCACATTAAAAATGATATATTTTCCTTATTTTGACTCTATGAAATGATATATGATTATGAAATAAACAATTTGAAATATTTAAAATAACATAAAAGTGTAAGGATTAGGGATATCATGATTTCCTCCAGTAATGATTGGTTTATGAAGTCTGATGACATTGATCGCATGTGTGGGGAGTCTAACAAATTATTACATCAATCACTACCCATTGACTATAAATCTCATACATGGGGCCTCTTGTGTGATCTCCTATATTCTATTTGGAAAAAATTTATATAAAACATAAGGTAATAACCATTAACTATGTAACTTATTAGGAATCATATTCATTCCTAAACTACTATGGAGTACTTTACCTCCCTCAAGAAACTCCCTCTTCTAGATCATCTTGTCAAGGGTTTATTTTTCTCACTCTCTTTAGAGACTTGATTTCTTACAACATGGTAATATAAATCCTCATGTACATTAATTTGTAACTTCTTATGATCTTCTTCTCGGGATAAATTCATGTTTCATATCATTATTTCTCAAAATGCTTGGTTCTTAACCTCAATGGCAATACAGAATTCATTTAAAAATATAATTTGAAATGGGTACATACATATGGGAATATTTTATGGAATCCTATAATCCTAAAGTGTTTCACCAGAGAGATTTTACTAACCTTTCATATTCACTTTCATAGTTTTCTATAATATTTTCTTGAACCCTCGATTTGAAACTTCAACCTTTCTATTCTTTATGGTTATAAGGAGTTTATGTTTTTTCTATCACCATATTCTTTTGAAGGTTGTAAGGAATTATTTTATTATAAAATATTATACCTTGGTATTTAATGATATATTTTGATATCGTAAATATACAAAAAGATATCTTCCCTAACAAAATACACTATAACATAAGAATCATCTATGCTAGTTTCCTTGGACTCCACCCTTTTTCTAACATAATCAAAAAAATAAATGTATAAAAATGTAATGATCTTATAAAAAGACACATAATATAAATTCCTCATATATTAAAAAAATCCTAGAATAATTTCTGTTTTTGAGGCATCTCATGTCTCCTTTAAATGTTTCTAATGAGATTGAAACATGATAATTACCTTCAAAAAACATTGGCATCATGGAACTATTCAGTCAATGACTCGTTTATATTCTTTGTTTTGTTAAAAAAAATATTTTTTATTGAGTTTAATTTAAATTTAAATGTTATTTTATATTTTTTTATTCGGACCAAAATCAGATGAACTATGTTTCATGTTATGATTAATTTCATTAAATGTGTAAGAACTGTAGTGGTGTAGGGTTAATTTCATCGAAATAAGGGAAGTAATTCTATGTTCATCAAAATATGAAAAAAAAATCTTAGGATGTTGTTAAAAATAACTCTAAATAATTTTTATTTTGTATATTGGAGTTTTTTATAACATTTTCTATAAATAATACTATAGATTCATGGATTGGAAGAAGGAATATAAAGTGTTAGAAATGTTTGAGTCCATATTGAGGTTGTGAAACTATTTATTGATATGAGATCTTCTTATCGAAGTAAAGCTTTTATTTTTGAGTATTGTTTTCTTAGATTTGCCCTTATATTAGTTCTTACCTTATAAATATTTTAATAATTTACCATTTTTATTCTTGTTTTCTAATAATTATTAAATAGGGCTTCCAAATATGGTAAAAATGGTTTTTTCATCCTACGTGATCGACAGATTTTAAGGATCAAAATACATGGTTGTTTCTTATCATTATGATCAAGTAATTATAGGTATAAGAAGATATATTCACCTTTTCATAGTTTGGGATATGAAGATGTGTTACATAGAACAGGTTAATAGATATTCCTTACACTTTGGATAAAACAGTGACTCTATAATGCACTTTAAAGGATTTATTGGCTTGTTAATTAGTTCTCTAAGTTTTATTTTATTTTCATTGTATTTAAATTTTTTATAATTATCTATATTTATGCTTATTTTATATATATTTATCAATTACTATTTTTTTCATTGTTTAATGATTTAGTTGGTTTTTTTACATCATAAAGACATAATTTCTACTATAGAACACTAATAAAATGTGTTTTGATTAAAATATTTTATTTCTAATCAGCTTACAACTTATGGTGGAAACAAATTATGTTTTTTTATACTACAATTCAACCCCTAATATAGTTTCTCTACTTTATATATATCTATCACAACACATGGTATCAAAAAAATTCTCTAAATTTTAGTTTGATTCTGGTATTATTTTAGGATTGTTTTAGTTGATTATAATTTCATATCTTGGTTTAACCTACACTAACTATGTGGTGGTGAAAATAATTTTTATGATGGAAAGAATACCTATTAGTTCTATAGAAAATTAAATTCTTAATCTCCCTACGATATCTGGAAAAAATTATTATGAGTACTGGTGTTACTATATGATGAAATTTTTTATTAATACTAGTGTGGGGAATTATTTAATGATGACCAAACATTATAAAATCCTAAGAGGGATCATTATACAATTTCTAGATATAAGAATCTTGAGTTTTAGAGTAATTTGGAAGTGAAAAATAATTTTTTATTTACAATTATGAGAAACCTTATTAGTCAAATATCTTCATAGAATACTAATTATAGAATTTTTAAAAAGCATTATGTTACTCATTTCAAAACATTTGAAGTTATGTAAACTAAAATGTCTATGTTATATGAAGATTATCAAAACATTTCTTGTATAAATAGATAGTCTATTTCTCAAATGAATAATTTCTGTATGAATATTTTAAATACTCTACATACTCTTGTTGATAAAGATTTTTCATATTACCATATGATATAAAAGTTATAGATATACCTTAAAAAGAGTGAGAGACCAAACAAATATCTATTGTTGATACCAACTACAGGAATTAGGCATGTCTAGATGATTTAATTAGACTCTCAAGCATTATAATAATTGATTAAAAATAGATATTGATAAAGATAAGTGGAATAATATATTATATTTTTCATATAATCTATGTAATGTTTCTTCTAGATTTATAAATCCTAGATCTAATCTTTAAAAAAAATCAATCTAAATTTTTTTTAAATATGAGATATTTTAAATTTAATGAATAATAAATTTTTCAATTATAAAAAATTAATAATAATATTATAAATTATAAATTTTATAATGATCATTGAAAAATATAATGGAAAATATATGAAAAGAAAGAATCTTAATATTTTATCTGTTATGAATGTAATCATACTTGTCATATAATATTTTACTACACAAGATTAAAGAGGAAAAAAATAAATTAGAAGATAAATTCATAAAAGTATAGTGAATAAAAATATAAAATCCTTGGATACATAGATTTAAAGTTAAAGAGACACAACCATATATTGTTTTTGATAAGAAACTGGTAGTGTAATTCCTAATATTTTTGGATTTTATATTAATGTTCCCAAAACTAAGAAATGTATTATATAAAAGGTAATAAGAGAATCTCTTAAGAATTTTACATTCAATTCAACATTTTATTATACTTTTTATAATTAATATATAACATCATTAGGTTATGAAAAATTAATTTCCTTGAAATGTCAAATTTTTAATTCATCATAATATGGGGTTGAATTTCCTACAAATAATGATATCATGAGATATGTAACTCTCGTGGAAAAAGAGGATAATAAGAGAAAATAAGTTTATAATTTTTATAAGTATGAAATTTATATGTATGGTAATATAATTACAAAACATATTATTTAAATTTATAAATTTTCTCAAAATTAGATTCTAAATCTAGTTCAAGTTCATCTTTGGAAGATATTTAATTAGTGGTAAAACTTAACTACAAGGTTATAATTTTGTAGAAACATTTTCTAACATTAGAAAAGGAATAGACAATTTTTAAAATATTTATAAACAATTACTACTGTCATTAAATTCAAAGTGATTGGTTATACTTATGATAAATCTCTATTTTATTCAAATTAAAATACACCTAATAGTGAACCAATTTATACAAAAATCCAAATTAAAGGTTACTAGTTATTTTTTTATCAAATCATGTTCAATATTTTGGTTTTCATAAAGATTAAATTTTACAAAAAAAACTATATTTTTCTTCTTATAAAAGGCGGTGATAGATTTGGATTCTGAAATTTTTATATTACAAGGTTTCTAAACCCAACTATGATTGTGTAATAAGAACCAAATATTAACATTTTTTGGAAATGAGGATGATTACCCGGATAAGGAATAAATGGTACATGGATAGTGGTCATTATAAACACCTGATAAGAGATAATTCCAACTTCTAAAACATAAAAAAAGTTAAATGAAGGATGATTCAATTTTTTAAATAATTCATAGGGATAAATCATCAGAACCTTTGATGTATTTTGTTGAAAAATATTTAATTTATAATGTATTTTATATTTTATAACTTAATAAAAATCTTTTTAGCATAATCAAACTATGTGTCGAGGGTTAATAAGTGAACATTGGGAATGATAAATGTATTATTCAAAGTTCAAAAGGTACATTCATTCTATCTTATGTTATCCATGATAATATTCAGATAATATAATTATAAAGTAATAGGAATAATATTTCTCATTATCTAAGTGCTTTTTATGATTATTATTACCATTTTAATAAAATTTTGTGTGAAAGTAACTTTATAAATTTAGATAAAATTACTAGAAAAAAATTGTTAGGGATCTACCAAAAATTATGTTTAAATCAACTAGATTTTATCAAATCTAGTTTTAAAACTATTAATTAAGTCTCAACATTCGTATATTTCTAGTTGTTAGATATGGAATTAGTTGGTCCTATATAAACTGTAAGAATTAGGGGAAATCTCTATTTATATATACTTTATTATATGTGGACAAGAATAAAACCAAAAATTTCAAACTTTAGATTTTTTGGGTATAAAGTATTCATTTTGAATAATAAAGTTCAAATTCATAAATTTGATACCAAATTTGATTAAGGGATTTTATTTTGGTTTCTATAAAATGAGTAATGAATTTTGATTTTTAATAAAAAAAACTTGTATTTTGGTGGAAACCATCCATATGATATCAATGAAACATATCATTTTATTATTTAAAAATATATAGATGTTAATCCTACTAATTATGTTTTTTAAATTACATATATCTATTTAACAGAATTTTAACAATAACCATTTGTATTTAATTCTTCAAATGTTCATCCAAAGGATTTTCACTATCCAGAAACTACTTCAATAGATGATACACAATAGAAAGTTAGGGAAAACTTATTTTTTACCTAAAAATCGATCAATATTAAGGGATCATCCCACTAATAATATCATTATAAATGTGACTAAATGAAATAAAAAATAAAAACCCTTAAGAAATGAATGTTATAGTCATGCATTATAATCTCTATTCGAACCTAATACAATAGATGATTCTATGGGTGATAAAAATTGGATAATAGATATTCAAGAGATATTAATCATTTCAAACATAATCATGTTTGGAATTTGGTCGAATGAAAAAAGCGCCTTATTTTAATTAGAGTAAAATGGTTTTTATAAATAAATATCATAAAAATAAAATAATTTTAAGAGATTAAAAAATATTTTATAAATTTTAATTTCAAGAAGATGGCATAGATTATAGTGGTTCTTCTGCGCCAACATCTTGGATTGACTCTATACGAATTCTATTATACTTTGAAGTACATATAAATTGTTAATTATATAAAATTGATATAAAAATTTTTTCTTGTAGAATTTATTTTCCAGATGAAGCTTAGATTGAACAACCACTGGTTTTGGAGAAAAAAATGTTCTGTAACATATATTTATACATACCAATGCTCTTTAGAGCCTTAAATAATCCTTAAATGATTTGTATGATAGACTTATAATATTTTTCATTAAAAATAATTTATTTAATTGAAATCTTTATCCAAATCATTTTATAAATAAATTTTTTAAATACACCACTATTTTTCATAATTTGATAATGATATTATTTATGAATCAACTCGTAAATCTATTGTTGATGATGGTTTAAAACTTATGAATAGTGATTTTGATATTATCATGAGGGATTAACCCAATATTTTCCTTGGTTTTCAAATTTCTCAAAACTTTTAATGAAAAATATCAACTAAATAAAAATATAATTTATATTTATTAAACATTCTTGGCTTTTAGAATGCCTCGAGTATTGGTACTCTAGTAGGTACCTCAATAAAACATGAAATTGATGAATATGGTAAACAACTTAATCAAAAACATTATTGAGGTATGAACAAAAGTATGTTATATTCAATGGCTAGTTGACTAGAAATTATAATTCTAATATGTTTATGTGTGATATTTCTAGAAAATATGATGTAATTTAATTTAAATATGGTAAAATTTATTTTCTATTACTTGAAAGTTTCACCAAAAAAAATTCTTGTTCATTCATCGATAACTAATTTTACACTCAAAATTTACTCATATACTAAATTTTGAGGTTATGAGTTAGATAAAAAAAAGTAATTTTTGAAAATAATATTTTCTAAGATAATCATTAGTTTCTTGGTATAGAAATAAGTAACACTTTTTTTCATCCACCATTGATGAATCAGAATATGTGATAGTTGAATGTTTTTCCCCCAATTGATTTTAATACAGCACAAACACATTGAGTTTGATTTTATACTTACATAAAAACAAATTTATGTGATAGAACTAGTACAATTTCATTATATAGAATCTATATTCACCCCTCATAAGAATAGAAAATTTATGTAAGAAGTAGTTTCCTAAGGGGTCTCACATAAAGAGATATATTTTTATTAACTTTATTGGAAAAAAACAAACTTGCTGATATTTTCACTAAACATCAAATTTCTAAAATATTTGAATATAATAAATAGAATTTGTTAATAATAAATATAAATTGATATTCAATTAATTTATTAATTGACTAATATTTTTACAATGAAAAAACATGGAAAATTGAGAGTATTATTTTTTTTCAAATTTTATATATTGTTTTATACAATTTATTTAATTTTATTCTTCAAAGAATTTATAATCTATGATTTACATTTATCATAAATAAATCTTATAATTTGTTTACCCTTATTGAGCATAACATTATCAAATTAAATCAGGTCAAATATTTACAAAAGTATTTTTTTATGTTTTTTTTAAATAAGTTTTTTCAAATATTATGTATAAAATCTAATATAAAAAACAGGAATGTAATGAAAATTTTATCTCCACACATGCCATCATTAAAATAAGATCACCATATATAAGAATCAAAATCTAATTTTTTTGTAAAAGCTTCAATATAATTTTTCTTATTATCTATTTACTTTTTTTAAGAATAATAGCTTCTAAAATGAGTTAATGTTTTCTTTGTGTCTATGTTGTATTATTAATATAAGAATACATCATCCAAGGTGGGGTTTTGCTAAATTTAAATGATAGTACAAATAAGATATTAAAGAAACATTTTTATTTTGGAGAATTATAATTAATATAAAAGTTTATTTTTATTATATATAAAATATTTTAAATATTCTATGGGATGAGGGTTAAAAAACTTTTTAGATGTAAAATCGTTTATGTTTTTATTAAGGGTTTTTTTTTAAAAAATACAATCAAAATATTTTATCTCAAAGGGGATATATTTTAAAAATAAAATAATGAGAGAATCAATCTAAATTTTTGTATATTATTTAATCTCTCTATATAATTATTTTTGAAAATTAAATAGGGTATGATCTTAGAAATGATAAGTTTTCTTTAATTTTTTCTAAAAAATATTTTATAGGCAAAAATTCTTCTTGTAATTGAGTTTATGTGAAGATATTTAGGGAATGATAAGTATTTTAATTACATATAGTTTTATGGGAATATTTTTAAAAATATATCTCTAATATGTTTCATTAAGTCACTTATAGAAAATTAATATCAAACAAACTGAAAACATGTAGTATTTTATTTTATATTTCATTTAAACTAGTACATTTCATTGTGTGTCATGTGATTTCAAAAAATGTGGAGATTTTTAATTAATTGAATCCTTTTTATTATTATTTTTGTAAATAAAAATACCTTTTTTATTGAGTTAAATTTATCTTTAAATGTTGTGTTGTAGTGTTTTTTTATACTGGATAAAAATCTCACGAACTACGTTTTACGAAAAGATTAATTTCACAATATGTATAAACATTGTAGTGGAGTAGGATAATTTTTATTAAAATATGTGAAGTAATAAAAATTTTATTTAAAGATGGAAAATAGTATTCTGATTTAGTAATATCTGAATATGAGAAATATTGATTTGGAATAATATATTGTTTGATAACTTTTTAAATCAATAAGACCCCAACTTCCCAAATTAAAGAAGGAATATCAATAATTCTGAAATTTTAAGGTCATTTTGAATTCATGAAACTGCTTTTTACTGATAATTATTTATGTCTTTGTAATATTTTTCTTTATGATTGTTCTTATTAATATATTAAATTTTTTGGAGGCTTTACGTTATAAATATCTTTAGTGTTTTTATTTTATTTTCATTCTATTTCTGATCATTTTTATTAATAAATTGTAGGGATTGGAAGGCAACAGTTTGTTTTATCCTACGAGATTTAGGATTCCATGTTTATAATATTTTTTATCAATTTATTCTAGGTATTATAAAATATATAAACCTTATGATGTATTAAAGTTAATGTACTCTTAGGATGAGGTGACTGGTACCTTGAATTAGGTTAAAATACCCTCCTTGAACTTTGGATAATACTATGACCTTATAATATCTTGTAAAATAGTGCTTGGTTTATTAACCATTAATACAAGTATTATTTCATTTATACTATTTTAAAATGTTTTATACTTGTTTATATTTCTATTTCTTTTATATTTATTTATCTTTTTATATATTTTTATTCTGTATATTATTTTAGGTGGGTTGTTTTAAACTTTTTTATTTTTAATTTCCAGTAAAATTAATATGATAAAAAATTATTGGAAGATCATAATTTTGACCAACCGATATCTTGAGAAAGATAAAATTATAATTTGTGTTTTATAATACAATTCACCACCCCCCCCCCATCCCAATTATTATAGTTTTCAAAGATTATATATATAGGATAAAAGAAACTGTATAGGAAAATATAACCTTATGATTAAGACTTTCTTAGCTATCCTTTAGGGTCTAATGTGTCCATCATAATAAAGTGTAAGGAGAAATTGAGAAAATGAATCTAAGTCATGATATATAATAAACCTACAAATAATTTGGTCACTATACATGCACCAGAGGTAAGGATATTCCCAAATATGAAACCTAAACTCACTCTTCAATTTTTAAATTTGGTGTTTCCTAAGAATTCATGATATTATATAGGTGACAATATAATTAGCTAAATCAGAAACCAAGGATATGTACATAGTGGTACATAAATATGTCATTGATAATTGTTTTCTTAAAGTGTATATAATCAATGGTGTTGTCCTCTATTGTGTTTGTAATACTAGAAATGTGGTCCACCAACAAGTTATTTAACCCCTTTTCCCCTTTATCTAAATTCAAAACTCTATAAGAAGGGAAGTCCAAGTAATAAGTTCATGCTTGACATTTTCATTCATCAATAGGTACCTCAAGGCTGGATAGTTAGATAAAAGTAACAAATGTTATCCTAACAAATAAGAATTAAATTTATCTATATTAATGGTATATAAATAAACTCCTTTTAGATTTATGTGTAGTTTGGTTGAGTTAAATCCAATGTCCCCAAATTATAGTCAATCACATGTTCATTTCCATCCACCCTCTACGATAATACTTCTCCAACTATGAATTTTTAATCATCGCATATAATAATCAATGGAATATTCCATCATATAGGATTTATAATTAGTGGAGTAGAGAGACACTTATTTATATCATCAAATTATTCCCTATAGGATTCATCAAAAATAAATTCAACATCATTTTGAATCAATAAGGATAAGGGTAGAGAAATATTACTAAAATATGTGATGATGCATCAAAAAAGCCATCACATATAGATAATGGTACAACATAAAAAATAGATATAGGATATAAAAATAATGAAATAATTTCTACCATATATCAATAAAATGTGATTCCACTATATGAAAATACATTACTTGAGATAATTACCTTATCTAACATGAAATGACAATTTTCAAAAAATAAAACTATGTATTATGAATACATTGAAGAAACAAAATTCTCATGAAAAGGAGATAATGATCAAATAAAAATCCATAAAAATATATCAATCCATAAATAACTCTATGAAAGTCTCAATTAAATCAGAAAATATAATTTCTATGTATCTGAAGAAGGTACTTAGGGTGTTAAAACATCTAAATGGAATCCTTCGGTTAGAAAATTTACTAAATAAGAAAGTTACTATCATATTTTCTAAGTCCTCTACTACTATGGGAACCGGAAAATATCCATAAAAATATTCCGATAAGAAAAGGTTTTTCCTACCTAAAACTTTAATTATCAGCTCTATTTTTTCTTCCAAGAATTTGAAATATTTTAAGTAATATTATTTAAGCTAGGAGATGAGTTAGAATGAGACTATGAAACCTAGAGAGTCTCCATATTGATATATTAAATATATTAAATATATTATTTCACACACATATATATATTCAGAATAATTTTTTCCCGATTTTTGGGACTTCATATGGGAAATCTAAGACCATAGTTGATTCTCGAATGCATGGCTTATCATAGGTACGAAAAATGTTGGTTGGTAGCTAGTGTTTAGTCAAGGTATCCATTAGAAAGTACATTAAGTGAATAAATTGATTTATTTAATTGAACTAAACAAAATAATATTCTATAAATGCATCATTGTGATGTTTTTTCAAGGTTATCCACATAAATGTCGATGAATTGTAGGATGGGAAATTACTCATTGTCATTGGTGAATAAAGGATCCATAACGAATAGAGCAAGGTGAATCATGAGAAAGACATAGAACATAGTAGATATTATTCTAGATCACTATAATATAAGTTTTATACCAATGATCAATCAATAATTGAGATAGGACATGTGATTTTTGTATATTTTTTCCTTAATTGTTTTTAAAAATATTGGATTGGTATAACTTCATTATTCTCTCTATAAATTATATCATTCTAATCATCCCTATTAGATTTTGGTACCAAGGATATAATAATTCCTATTTTAACCTTTATATCATATGTAGATGATGTGATTATGTGATCATTGGAGAATATTTCCTTTTACAATGATAGACTCACTTCATCATTATGTATTTCACCTTTTTTCTATATATTATTCATCATTGTCCTATGGGTCATGGTTTAACATTTCTAGGTTTTATTTTAGTGTAATTGAACTCCCAGATTCATGGTGGATGCATGCATGATGTATGGATCATTATTTTTTTGAAGGGTAATGGTGTGATGCGGGTTTTAGGTGATGTTGACAAGGATCAAAGGATGGTTCTTCTTTCTTAATCCATGGGAAAAGCATGGTACATCAGGAACAAACCACATAGGGTTGCGGTGGCTGAAATTAGACCACCAATATTGGATTGGGAACATTCATCCCTAGATCCACATTCCGCGGTGAAAATTGAGGGAAAACTGAGGTGGGGGAATCATGGGTGTGATGTGTGAAGCATTATTTTGATTCTTTAAAATTCCAATATACATATCATGTACGGCGGAGAACACACATCATGTAATACCCCTACTGTGGTGGCTGGGGTTTTGAGAGGAGATAAAAAATAACACATCTTGTATAACCCACACATGTCGTATGTACCAATTTTGGTGGGTTGGAGTGTACTCTTGGAGTACACTCGGATTTTCATTTTTAGGAACATGAAAATATCCAGAATACATGATCATGTTTCACTAATCATATACTTATTTTGTACATGGTAATGGACTGTATACATGAGCATGTGATAGAAGGACATGGACAAACCCTAGGTGACCAGGACAGGTTTTGTACTATCTTTCCACTCTACATAGCCCCACTTAGAAATCCAAGCCATTTGTATGTGAGAAAACATCCAAATGTTACATGTTGTGTGACCCTAAGTACATATTATGAACCATCCTTAGGATCATTTACCTTCTGTATCTCCTTCCCCTAGACTCCTATTTTTTCAACTATTATTCTATTCCAAGTTGAGTTTCATGTGGGTTTTGATGGTAGGCTTCATATTGGATTTTGAGATTCGATGTGAGGTTTTATGATAATGATGCTACTTCTAGAAATTATTTTCCAATAACAGTGATTATAAAGATTTATTAAAGTGATTTTAGGGTTGGAAACCCCCTATATCACTAGGGAATAGGACCCCTAGATTCGTTTTTGGGTTTTTTTATGCTGGGAATCAATGATGAACCTTTTGAGTTGTAGGAAGACACATTATTGTTAGCAGGGATGTGGATATAAAGATCCCATTTCTATCTTTTTTGGGATTCCTTATAAGAATACACACAGACACACACACACACACATATATATATATATTGGTTTTATATAACTATTGTATCTTTCTATTGCTACCTTCTTAGATTTTTGGGCATCCTACTGCTATGTATATAGTAATTCATACATAGGATTCTCCCACAAATCTCATGTCTTATGAAGATGATAGGTAGATCAGTGGTTACTTTGGTGGTGCATAATAGTGTTTCGGTTCATTAACTGTATTTGGGGGTTAGACTTGTAGATCAAGAGTTAGTCTCTATCAATATTTCCATATTTCTATATATTGTCTTATTAGGACTCCATTTCTGGTTGGCCAAGTATTTTTTCCCATAATGTTATGTGTTTATGTATTTTACTCTAATGTATTACTTAGAGGTTATTTAATTCATAGTTATACTATAAATGTTGAAGTATTTTATTATTTTTCTATAATTTTTCATGAATAAAGTAGTATATGTTTGTGTAGGTACCTTTTCTTAACAACTCACATATTATTCTACGCCTTCTAAGTATTGGTCACCTAAACTTAGCCTATTGAAGGTGTTATTTTGGTTTCACTCTTAGCTTGTCACCAACAAGGCATACCCCTATGGTTTGGGTCAATACAGAGTGGTATCAGATCTGGTTCATCCTTGGGTCGTTGTAGAATTGAACCCATGGTGAGCTTTGGTTGCGAACATTAAGTAAATTGTGTCGAAGTGACTCGAGTGAGACTTTTGGGAATGAAAATATATGTTTGGTTTAGTGGTCAATATATCCATACACAAGGACTATGGATTCCACTTTCTGACATGGTATATCAAGACAACAATTGTAGGGAATAAATGGTACATGAATCATTTAAGATTGGGTCTTCTAAATATCTACATTGATTAAACTCCCCATATATTCTTATATATTCATGTTAAGTCATGATAAATTTAAGTATGTGTTCATAAATATATACATATAGGATGTTGATACAGGATCATAATGATGATTTGTTGAGTTATGAGGCCTCATTTTAGGGCCCTTCTCACAAGGTGTTTCATCCAGACTAGAAGAGAGTAGTGCATCCACCTGTTAAAGAGTGTATTGATCCAAAAGGTCAAGATGATGATATGTAAAAGCTTAGATAACTACAATAGTTATAAAATTAGATACCATTTATGTTACATGGTGAGAAAAACCCTTAGGAAGTAGAGGATTGCCTGGAATTGGTGGTCCAAATTTTTAGTCTCATTCAGACCCTGACTAATTGTATGGTTTTTCTTGAATCCAATGTTATTCAAGGAGTATCAGTTCACTGGTGGATTCTGATTACCTGGACCCCTAATGAGGAAATTCTCACATGGATGTAATTGCAGTTTCAATTCCACAATGAGTATTCACCTTCATGATTACACTCAATGTGGAATTAGGGGCCACTAGAGCTACGATAGTGTGATATGATAGTTGTTTAGTATGCCATGAGGTTTAAAAACCTCGTGTGGTAATACATTGATATGGTTTGGGTGTGTTTCCTCTTGTCAGGGAAGTTTTATCAGGGACTTCGCAAAGGCATCAATTCTATCATATTACCCTTGTACATTTCTATTTATGATGCAGTGATGGAGTGAGCTCTAATAATATAGGTAATCCTAACAGAGGGGAATCATGTGGCTATATATAGTAGTGGTCCTCCGGTGGATGAGTCATATACATCAAGAAGAAAATGATAGTAATCATGGAAACAGTACAGGAGACCTCTCTATTCCCAAACATAAACATATGGGTTTTTAGCTTAGTGATCATAAAAAAGATCTAGACAACCCTTTGAGGGGTGATGTCATGCTTGTGATGGGATAGGTCTCATGGATCAAGATTTCCTGACCAAATATGATGAGAAGTGAAGGTAAATTGTGGATGGACCACTATGGTAAAGGCAACACTGTGATCGAGTGTCTATCAGTCATGGTTAGGGTATCCCCAAGTGAGGTGGTGCTGATATAGGAGTGGTTGGATCTCTATAGGGAGGAGTTTCTGGTGGAAGGTGGTATAAGGATGTAATTCCCCCACCACCACTAGCTAGACCAAGCCAGGCTTACAGAGCTAGTAGTTGGGGCCATAAAAATCTTCAAGCTATGGAGAGACATGATCAGGATACTCCCAATATGATTCGAGGTATGATTTGTTCCTTCTATATTATTCATCCAATACTTTTAGAAAAAGTAACATGTCCTTACTTTATCTTTTTATTATTTTTTCAAAAGTTATAGCTTCTAATTGGTTTTTTATCCCATCATTTATTTCAAGAGGTTCGTACTGGGATTGATTCAACAATATAGTACATATGATGGTAGTATGAAATGTTGTTCAATGGAGAGAGTTTATTGTGGGAATTCTTGGTGATCATGATAAAACAATATGAAATAATATTAGGGATGGATTCATTGTCCTTGATATGTGACTAGATAAACTATCATCACATGAGAGTTTGATAACATTAAAAATATGGCATGAGATTATCATTTCTAGGTGATAGATATCACATGGTTTAGTGAGTGTTCCTTATGATAAGTAATCTATAAATCATTACCCAACATTTGAAGAGTTTATCCCTTAGTGCAGTGGGATATTCTGGCATCTGGATTCCTTAAATAGTGGAGAACAATATGGACATCTTCTCTAAAGAAATCCAGAGACTACCTCCAACTAAGGATATGAAATTCTTCATTGAATTAAACTTCAAGACCACATAAATATATTTTTTATCATATTGGATTTCCCTATTGAGTTTTAAGAGAAAATCCTGCAGTTGGAGAACCTTCAAGAGAGGGGTTTTATCAGACCTAGTGTGTCTCCTTGAGTTGCTCTGGTATTTTCATGAAACATGTTGATAGGAGTTCGAGGATATGTGTTGATTATCATCACATGAATCAGTTAATGATAAATAAAAAAACACCTTTTCAAGGATTTATGACCTCTTCATCCAGTTGAGAGGTGCGAGTTTCCTCTCAAAGATCGATCTTCCGTCTTGCTACAACTATTTGAGGGTTCCTAAGGATGATATTTCGATGATGTAATTTTGATGTCCCTATGAACATTATGAGTTCCTACAAATATCTTTTGTTGTTATATATACCCCTATTTTGTTCCTAGATATTTTGAACTGGATCTTCTAGACATACTTGGAGCGATTCATATTTGTCTTCATAAATGTAATCCCCATCTACTCTATGTTGGAAGAGCAAGGAGAGCATTTGTGGTTTCTACTAATATAACTCCATGAGACCTATCTTTGTGGTTTGCTCTAAAATAGTTATTTTTGGATACATAGGGTTCAATTCATAGGGTATTTCATCTCTAATGATGTTTTATCTATAGACCTAGTGAATATTGATATAGTGATTCCATGGGAGCCACATAAGATTGTTTCATTGGTGCGGAGTTTCATTGATTTTGTAGGGTACTACAAGATGTTCATGGAATAATTCTCTTCTATTTCATCCCCTTTTACAACTTTGTAATTGAATGGGAATCCATTAACCATGACCAAGCTGTATCATGGGGCCTTCAAGGAGTAGAGGAAAAGGATGACCAAAGCTCCTATGTTGAGACTACCAGTGGAGGGATTTTAGTATGTGGTGTTATGTATTTTCTATGTAGTAGGGATTGATGGTTTGTTAGTAATTCAATGATTGAACATGGTTTAAGGAATTTGTGACACCATAAGAAAAACTATATGACTCGTGGCCTATAGTTTTTTTAGGTATTCTTCTTTCTAAATATTTAGAGGCACTATCTATTGTGTGAACATTTTTTGTTTACTCATACCATTATAGTAGCAGGTAAAACTTTAATTACACATATCATAACACAAGATAGAGGTGTTAGTTATAGTTCCTAAAGTAATATTACTTTTATATAGTCTATACTCCTAGAAAAGATAACATGATGGAAGATTCCCTTTGTAGGAAGTAACATCCTCACTCTTTGGAGGTGACATCTAATTAGTTTGTTTCATTGTAGCTGAACCTAGTGAAAGAGAGGGGTTTAGTTTTTATTTAGTTGATATTGATGACTCTATTACTTCTTTAGTGTGTGAGAGGGGCTAATTTGTGATAAATATACTTTAATGTTTTACATGACCAAATATCAACAAAAGATGTGTTATACAAATTTTCTATAGGATGGGAGCACATCACCCTTTTTCAGGGTTGGATGGTGGTCCTGGTAACTTTTAATGAGGATATAGTGAATGATTCTCACACTTATCCCTAGGATATATATATTAAAGAGTGGGAACGAGGTAAATGGACCATCATTAGATGTTTTGGAGGGATGGTTTGAGGTAGATAATCACTATGTTTTTTAGTTAGTATCTCACATGTTAGCTAGTAATGTCTATAAAGGTACCAATCATTTAGAAGAATTCAAAAAAATGGTATTTTAAACGTTTTCATATATTAATTACATGATTTCATCAACTTCAGTGAAACTCTTCTCGGTATTTTCCAAAGTATCTTTACATGAGGAATTTTAAACACAAAATAAAAACCATAAACACCTGGTTGGATCTGAAGATATGCCTGATGTCTATTTTTCACTAATGATTGATTCTAAATGCATCCAAATTTTAATCCCTATAGATCATCCACATGCACTTGGAAGCCCTGTGGGAACATCGATCATCATAATACTTGTGCAAGTGTGGAGTTCTGATAACTCTTTTAATGAACCGATGATCATCGCTCCTACTTTCTGTTGATCCACAAAGAAGAACTATGATCAAGCTTATGGAACCAGAGCATCTCTCTCTAGGAACTGGGTGAGAGAGGGGGAGAGATAATCTCTCACCATTGAGTATTGAATAGTATTTTTCATTAGAGATCTATCCTCTATTTATATTGATTCCATAAATATTCAAAATAAACTCCCATTACCTGGAAATTTATTTCTCACTAAATAAATGTCATATTATTACTACTATGTTGAGTCATAAAAATAGTTTAAATTTTTATCACTTTCTTGTAATATATTATGTGATAAAATGTGATCTATTAACTCAAATAATTATTCCTACAACTATTAAATGAACATTGAATATTTTAAAATAATATTCATTCAAATAATATATTTCATAATAAATAAATTCAAGACCAATTATTCTTAATATGGAAAATATGAATTTATTTATTCCTTTGGTGATCATATATCCTTGGACATAACTTAGACCCCATTGGTGGGGCCCTCTATGTCAAAATATCATATTCACCAGAATAGGGAAGTATTTTGAATATTTTATAGTGTGTGACCCCCAAGTCCCTTATCTCAACAACAGTGATAATTATTTATATACCAACATAGGGATATAACAAACCGTCATTTCCCCTGAGGGGATAAGGATAGTCATAGCAACGACAACCAACCTATGAACACACACTATGTAATATAATCTCATTGTATTTAATGTATCATAAATTAGGAATCACACTGGTGTCACCACCCTTTTGTTTATTTCTTATTTTTTGATCTAACTAGATGGATTTACCCTCGACTACCATGGACACGGGTTTATGATGTTACAACTATCCCGATCAACTAGGCCTAAGATATATTACTTCATTAACCTTTACGTGAAAATTAATTTCTTTATCATTCAACAAATATCATACCACCAATGAAGTACCCAACAAAATATACCTCAGCATGATTTAATTCTCATGGTTTTTCCCTTGCATCAATGTATGTGATCAAATCGCACACATTGGTAATGATCTGAAGTTAGTAGACCGATAAACATGTCTGTAAATATGAATAGCCAATGAAACCTAAAACATGTTGTGTTCCTATTGATGGAGTTTTCTTCATGATCTCGCTAGTAAGGTCACCAAGTGCATAATTCATGAGAATATGTATCAATATATATGATCCCCTAGCACCTGATAGTCAAACATCTATTGTACCCAGTCAGTATGATGTATCTAGACCATAAAACATATATTTAAGATTAATTTCATAGTATCTCAAGGTTTAAATTATATCTTTGGATCTACTATAACCTTTTAATACAACATTTAATCTTTAAAAATTACCATTACATATTGGATGCATAAAAGTATACACTATAATTCTAAGTATGCATCAGGTATATCTTACCATACACATGATGTAGTAATAAAAATTACTATAGAGGTGTGTATAGGGAACCCACTATTTAAACACTCCCATGTTCATTAGATCCAACTTTATAACCATACTTAATATCCCACACACGATTAAAATACTATTTCTACTGAGTGACGGCTTTAGCTGCTATGCCTACCATGATTTCACTGTGTGGAAACTCTCCTATATGTGACCTCATCTCCTAGAGTGAAACTTCAGAAGAGATGGTATCCTTCAGTATATTGATTTTTTCCACTATCATAACTTGACATATTGGATAATAAGAATATAGGGATTTCAATTATGATAACACTTTACTTACTAGGGTTAATTCTAAGAAATGGAAAAAATCATTGCATTTAACTACTTATTATTTACCTCAAAAGCTACAACATACTTGATATTTATCGGTATGGATACCACTGGATTATATGAGATTGTCTTACTCATCACCTTAGCCTGACTATGATATAAGATTTTATTTATCTAAATGAATACTAGTTTGTGTCCCATGAAAACTAGTATCCATTCATCTCAACATACCAGATACATATCCTTCATACATTCTGAAATAAAAATGGATAGTTTTGACTCCTTCCATTTTAGTAATACTTGATATAATTAATATTTTCCTACTATAAAGTATATCATGGAAATATCAATTTTTTTACATATCATGGCATATGTGATTGATCCATCATTGAGAATATGGTACTTAACTCACCACTTCAATCTCTACCTATATCAGGTAAATGTCAACATCGAGTGACTATGCCATGTGAAATTGGTAAAAACTCTAACTTGAATTGTTCCAACATGTATTTTTCAATACCATTTCACTATACGTACGATTTACTACATCCAAGAAACCTTTAGATAAATTTCATTATAAAATTTTCCCAAGAAATTAAGTTTCATATTTAAGTCAATCACTGGTGAATATATTTTTTCATCCTAGTCTTTAACTAACTGTAAGACCAATAGTTGTTTTCATATGTTGTTGAATATATTTTACATGGAAAAAAATAGCACTCCTGCTACACTCTCATATAAACATGGTAATGATTCATTCCAAATTAATATTTGATAACACTATTTCTTACATAAATCCTAAACTATATTTCAGAAACTTGAAAACATTATTAGCATTCTGTGAGGTGACCATCCCTTTAGGGTTGCATCATATAGAAACCTTCTATGATTGGTGTCCATGACATCCAATGCTAAATAAGATAATCATATAATGTAGCTATGACAAGTAAAATTCTAATGGATTTAAGTATTATGATTTTGTGTAAACAATGGAGCCTCATTTGTACTTCACTTGTAAAATCCATGTATCATGTCATTTGAATACCCACCACAATTCTTAAGACAATATTCCCCTTTTCACTTTCATATATGGAGTCAATTGTTGTATTTTAATTAATCTTGACAATATTAGATTATTTCCATATACTACCTACTTACAGGAATTATTAGTCCAAAATAATAATGCATCACTGGTTGTGGTGAATTCAAATACATTACAATGGTTTTATCCTTCCTATGCAGTATGTGTCTCTGGAACATTATTATTCTATATGCACTTTTGGAAATAGTTCATGTGCCAACTACATGTGAATCCCAAGAATTTACTAAACCGAATATAATATGGCTCCAACTATCTCAAAAGATATGTGCCCCATTTTATGCAAATTTATTCAATCACTTGTCTATCACTTTTATTTTTTAGGGATTTATGTAAAATTTTAAGAAACTTTTAGGAATATTACTTTATATGGATGAGTTTTTTTACTTGATGCAAGTTTATTTATATCAAAACAAACTTGTTTCATATAAACACATGTATTTTGATAGTATAGATTTGTATTATAAAATAACTTATATGATATACATTTATCAAAATACTTGGCATATGGTTATGGGATATCACCATTATTGGAAAATAAAATCATGAAATATAATGAAAGTTTCAGCAAGTTTCATCACTAATACTACTTACAACATGACTGATGAATAAAATGTGTGTTTAAGAATTACTCAATGCAATATTTTTTTATCAAATTTTACATGTAAGCCTACATCATTATTCCTCCTAGTTAAAATCAAATTTTGTGATGTAGATAAGGTAATGTGTGTTTAGGAATTACTCCACACTAAATTATATTGATCAATGATTTCTTGGTCAAGATATTCTTCAACATTCTAGACCAAAGATTCTTATATCTAATAACCATTCATATACCATTATTCAATTTACCATTCCTTAATCACTTAAAGCAATTAAATGGAGTATATTTACCATTATATTACCCTTGCAATAGTTCACACTCATTGAAATAATTCCAATATCCCTATAGATTAACATTATTTATAAAGTTTGATTTTTCCAACACTACGTATATACATCGATAATACCAAAGGTGTTCAGCTTGACTAAGTATAAATACCATACTAGGTATATCCTTGACATCTACTTTAGTTTTTCTTGAAAAAGTTTAATTTTTCCACATCTGGGTACATAAGTATTTCATTTATATTCATTAGGTGTTGCCTATGATTCATGTATCATTAAACTATTGGATAAGTATAAGAAAACACAAAAATCATTAATTCATAAACCTTGAAGAATTTATCCTTATGTCTAAAGGACATGTGAGATAAATGTTTTTGTTATACTTAATAATATTTTTATGAAATTCATTTACTTTTCAATATAGATGTCATGTACTTCTCATCTCTAACTTAGGAACCATCCTTTTTGAGATACTTGGAGAATAGACCTTACATCTAGTAATGTTTTTATACTTACATGGTTTTTACCTTTAAATACATATGTGTGATTAGAAAATTCTATTTAATACCCATGAATTAAAACTAAAATATTTCCTTAGATGATGACTGTTCACTAAAGAAGATGTGATAACTTTCTTATTCAATTCAGTTCATTCTATTTAACTTCCATAAAATTAATTCCTAATATGCAATGAAAATAACCTCCTATTTAAATCCAACCTCATTAAATTAAAGGATATTGTGAATGTTCCTTTTTCCTTAACCTTTACATTGTCCTATTCACCTTTTCTTTCAATGTTTTAAATATTAATTAAAGATTAATCTGTATTTTATATTCCTATATGCTTGGATAACCGTACCTTAATAGGCAATGAAGAATTTACACAATACTATTTGTTTTGTAACTTAGAATGAGACATGAGTAAATGGGTGAAAATGATATGAGAAAGGGATCTATTAAAATATCATTATCCATATTTCAATTTACAAATTTTTATTGTAAACATCACCATATTCGTATCATTCTTCACTTTCTCCATTCATACCTCTCAGATATGAGACTACATGTTATATCATTTTTGTCCTTATCTAGTGACTGAAAATAGCATTAGATGTTGGTGATAAAATTATGACATAACCATTATATGCTTAACACAAGATTATCTTGTAATAATATTTCTCACCCTCACTTTCTAAAGTATCTTAACAGGTATTTGGGACACTATCACCATGAATATTCTATATAATAGAATTTTGTAGATATTCATGTACTACTCATGGAAATTTGTGCTAGTGAGGACATTTAATTTTCCATTATTTATCATAGTATTTCTTATGGTATAAATTTGCATGTTCTACAAAATGAATTTCATCATATTAGAATATTTTATTTGGATTACCAATTTATAAATTTTGATTAATCAATTAAATCATTAAATGTCTCCCATTGATTTATCAGCTTCTAGGGACCCTCTATACTATAATCAGAACACTCTTCCTCTTGATTATTGCAGTGGAAAGGATCATTGAACCTCCCATCATAATCTATAAGATATATTTAGGCCACTACTCATAGAGTTCAAGGTAGGTGTTCGGCCGGCCAACCGCATTAACTTGTGGTTCCTTGATTTGTTGAGTGAATTCATAGCTTTTAAAATCAAAACATGATTTACTCAAGACTTGTATGTAAAGTGATATAAATTTATCTATAGATAATGCATACTATAATTTTATTTAATTCAACCCACCAATCTCATAATAACTCCCCAATAGTAATATGCACCCTCAGCTATGGCTAACCGAGCACCCTAAACACCCAATTTTTTCCAAATTTGAATGATGAAAGACAGTTACAACTTAATATTTATTTAGGGGTTTTACTATTTTTATGTGATGAAAGAAATTATTTTTTATATAATAATAATGTACTATGTGATCACACTCACAACTGGACATTTAATATAAAATATCTATCACATCACATGTTCATTTTACCTATGCATGCTTGTTTATTATCCTCTATGATTGTGTGTAAACTACACATTCACAAAAAAAATAAACCATTAAAAAAATGATGACGTGATCATGATCCAATGCTAATGTTTGATCTATTGATTGAATAATGGATTAATCTAGAACCTAGGGGTAATACCTTGAGCTGCATCGCTTGTTACCCAAATTTTTAATGCCTTCTTATCCAATGTGTCAAACTCTTGTCTTTTGAATCACCATAACTTGGTAAAAAATGTGTCACTTCTCATCTTCATCATTATACAAAAATACTCACTCGTAAGATATGGGAACTTAGGAGTATAAAATAAAACTCTGAAAATGGATATGCATTCCCTTATACATTTAATGGCGCTTAGACAACACACAGATCACCATTTATTAAACTACTTATTACAAAACACCATCAAATTAATTTAACAAATAAATAAACATTCACCAAACATACATTTTTTGGTTTATATCTCATTATCATTTAATACAAATTGAAATCACTTATTGAAAAATGAATGCAGAAATAAAATTAAACTTGCATTAAAATATTTTCTAAGGGAACTTTTATTGAATTAAAAATTCACACTTATTTTAAATTAAATAATTATGTCATTCAGTATCTTTAATTAATTTAATTTTAAAATATAAAATTAAATTAATTAATTATTTAATTAAATAGTAAAATTAAATTAATTACACCACTCTATTTAAACTTAAAGATAATATTTAATTAATCTAATTTAGAAAAAAAATAAAAAAAATTAATTTAATTAATTATTCCTTCTTTGAAAATTATTCAAACCCCAAAAACTCTGAGAAGAGCGTGTGTGGGTCATGAAAAACCCACATAGGCCCTTTTGTGTTGGTGCAAAACCCATGTAGGGTATCTTATGCTGGGTTGGCCCACCCATACCCATTCCGAGCTGGGTGGACCCACCTAGGCCTGTTTTAGGGTAGACTCAGTCTCACCAAACCTGCAGTAGGCGTTAACTCTAATACATCAGAGTACTACTAAGCCAGGAAGTGGAGGATGGGTACCACATAGCTCCAGACAGTTGTCTAGATATCTCCTGAAGTGACCTCCAGCAGTTTCATGATAGCAAAGGGGACTATGGACTGGGTGGCTAAAAAGGGGGTCACAAAAGAATGGGGCCACCTGTGATGATCTAGTGAGGAGATATGGTCATGGTTCACCATATTTTATAAGGGAAATCATATCATTATCCCAATGTTAGAAGTGGCTAGGAATAATGGCAGTCCGGTTATTTGGTCTACAGAGAAAAAGTTGAAGGGCTTCTAGTTTGGAGAAGTCGATGTCCCTCACCAGGGTCTGATCATGGTAGCATTGAGCGACATGGTTTCTCCAGTAGGTGGAGGCAGGCCCACTGTGTATGTCGGTGATGGTTGAGGGTAGTGGACCACAAGTCACAGTGATGAGGTGATAGGGTGGAATCATGAGAGGAGGCGGGCTACACACAATGAGGGAGAAGTGGGATAGTGGAGGGGGCAGGTGGCCATAGGTTAGAGGCACTGATGTAGTGGGAAGTGGCTGCTATTGAAAGTGAATCTTGGGTATATGCCCACTAGATCTGAGGGACGTCGTCAGATTTGTGGTGCATTGGAGAGTAGACCTGTGAGGCCATGGCATGTCGCTCGAGGCAGTCTAGGTGGGGAGAGTTGTGACTAGTGGCTAGAGGCGGTCGGATGTCCCCATATGGAGGGTGGAGAGTAGTGAACATACCCACTACATTAATCAATTTTATTAATTTTTAATTTATTTTGAAATTTTTCTAACCTTCTAGAGTAGTCCCTGAAATTTTCAAATGCTATACCCATTTTTATATTTTTAACACCCACCCAGATTCACTTTTTTGAATTATTATTAGTTTTTTTATATTCTATCAATTAAATTTTTGAAAAACTAATAATTATATAAAAAATATTACATATGTTGCACAATTATGTAGAATAATGGAACCTGATTAGAAATTTACTATTTTGACCATCAAAATTCGTTTCGGTGTTTGGATTTATTATAAAATTTATGCCAGATAATTCAAGTATTTAAACATATATTAAAATTTTATGCTCTGTATAAGAAAACCCACAAAAATAACCATTTTATATCTGATCTTAAACATCAGTTGACCGCAATCTAACCTTGTGGGGTTAGATTAAAACATGGTCTGCGAAGCAAGGTCTGGAATGAAACCCTCTTTTAAAATTAATTCAAACTTAATTTTGGTTTCGAATAACTCATCATTCGATGATTTTATATCAATTGAATCTACCGAGCATATAGTGGAAGCCCCAAAAAAAGGATTTTAAAATATTATACTGACAAACGACGTGATCTCATTGGTATCAGTGAAACACTAAATGATATTATCTTAAAGATCTTTAGGTGAGTAATTTTAAGAACAAAATAAAAACAATAAATACCTGTTTAGATCAAAAGTTGTATTTGATGTTTGTTTATCATTAGCAATAATTTCTCAAAGAATCTGAATTTGAATCCCTCTAGATCATCCATAGGCCCTCTCAAGGCCTTTGGGAATGTTGATAATCATAATCCATGTATTAGCATGATGTTTTGATGACTCATTTAATGTCCTAATGATCATCGCTACTCACCTCCATCGATCCACGAAGAAGAACTCTGATTGATCTCCAGGAACCATAGCATCTCCCTTTAGAAACTAAGAGAGAGAAGATGAGGGAAAATCCCTCACCATTGAGAAGTGAATAGTAGTTCTCATGATATCTATCTTCTCTATGTATAGTGAATCAATAAATATCTGAAATAAACTCTCATTACCTGAATATTTATTTATCACTAAATAAATGAAATATTATTAATATTGTGTTGAGTCATGAAAATCATTTATATTTTTATCACTTTCTTGTATTATATTATGTGATGAAACCCAAGTCATTAACTCGACTCATCATTCCCAAAAGTACCAAATGAACCATGAATATTTTAAAGTATTATTCATTCAAATAATATATTGTGTAAAAAATATATTCAAGACAAAATGTTCTTAAATTGAATAATATGAATTTATTTATTACTTTTTGATCATATATCCTCATAAAACCTCATACCTCATTGGGGAGGCCCACCATCTCTAAAACTCTTTTTCACTAGAATTGGGGAGTCTTTAAAATATGATATATTGTGTGTCCTTATATGCCTTTATCTCGATAGTAGTGACTACTTTTTTTATAGGTTGAGGTCGAAGCCTCATTTTTATTATAAAAGCAATGAAAAGACCTCTTTTAAATGGGTAGTGGGAGACCCATTACATAGCCCGTAGGCCCAGTGGGAATTTAGCCCATTACATAGCCCGTAGGCCAAAATTTTAGGCCCAATACCCATTCTGTGAATAGTACTCCTACAGTACCCGCACTGCTACAGTTTCACACAGCACCCGCCACCGCTACATTTCTGTTGTCGCCACTACAGTGCTGCCATTTCAATAGTATCTCGGCTGCTACAGTAGAGCTACAGTGCTGCTATAGTGCCTGCGCCCCCTAAAGATATGAGTATAGTCACAGTAGCAACAACCATCCTACGAACATGCATTATGTAATATAATCTATTTGTATTTAATATCTTATAAATCAGTATGCACACCCAGGTATTCTCACTTTTGTTGCTTTGTTATTTTTTGAACTAACTAGATGGATTTACCCTCGACTATAATGGCTTTGTATTTTTTGAAGGTACTATAATACCGATCAATTAGGATCGATACATATTACCTCCTTAACATGGATATGAAAAATCCTTTCTAGATCATTCAACCAATTCCATAACACCAATGATTCACCCAAAATAATCTACCTCTCCATGATTTCATTATCATGGTTTCTTCATTGCAACAATGTACAATGTCAAATGGAACACATTAGTAATTATCTCAAATAAAGACACTGATACACATGTCCATAAATATGAACACTAATGGAACCCAAAACATGTGGTGTACCTATTGGAGGGTCTTTCATTAGGATCACACTAATAGATATTACCAAGTGTGAATTTCATAAGGACAAGTTTAAAAACTTATGATCCCCTATAATCTGATAGACAAACAACTACTATGCCTAGTTAGTACGATGAATCTAGACCATAGGATATATGATTAATATTAATGTCATAGTATCTCGAGGTTCTCATTATAGACTTGGATCTGCAATAACCTTTAGATAATCATTTAATCAATGTACATTACCATTATATAGAGGATTTAGAAAAGTATATACTATACTGTTAATTATTCATAATGTATATCTAACTATAGAAATGACATTCTAATCAAAATTATTGTATAGTTGGGTCTAGGAAAATCACTATTTAAACATGTTAAACTTCAGGTTCTGACATGTTTTACATAGCTTCCTTAAATCAAAAAGAGGAAGTTGGATGGAATATAACTAGATATTTTGAAGTAGATTCTATGTAAAGTGATATTTCACGATGTTATTGGGATGATTGTTTACTGACTCGCTAGGTTCGCACATTTTCATTCCATTTGAGTGTAGAATTTAGTTTAGAGTTTAGAGCAATGGTATGTGTGAATGATCTAATAACATAATGGGGTACCCACGATTCATGATTTATATAATAGTTATGGAGGGGAATGTGGGAGGATTTTAGGACCTAGATACAAATGATAATAACCTTCACCCCCAGAAAGATAGGAAAACCCGACAGGACTATACAAGTGTTAGAGGATATGTTGAAATCCTAAGTGTTATATGTTGACTAGACCTTAGAGGATCACTTATCCTTAATGGATTCTTCTTATAATAGTATTTATCACTTTAATGTAGGTCTGGAACATTTTGATGCATGTTATAGGAGACCTTTTTGGTCACCTTTGTGTTGGACTGAGATTGGTGATACATCTCTTATTGGGATAGAGATGGTGCAGGTGACGATAGAGAAGGTACAGGTTATCTGTGAGCATATGAGGAAATCCATAGAAAGTATAAATATTACATATATTGGAATCATAGGCCTTTGGAGTTAAATAGGGTAAACAGTATTTTCCTAATATTCTCCCCATGATGAGCAATGCAGATGTTCGGTAGGGTAAGAAAGTTATCCTCAAGGTTTATCAGGTTGTTCGAGGTCCTATAGTGGGTTGGTGAGGTTGGGTACTACTTAGACTTTCCCCCACAATTGGACTGAGTGAATGAGGTCTTCAATGTTTCATGGTTAAAGAGTTTGGTCCACGAACCAATGCACGTTATTGATTATGGCCAGTTGGACATCGATTATGAATCAACATACATGGAGTACCTGGTGGTGTCTGGTGATCATCAAGATAGGATCATATGTGGATGGATCATCCCTTTGGTTCATGTTTTATAGCAGCATGATAGTGTGCAATATATCTTTAAGGAGCATGACAGCAATATGTGGGCTCAGTACCCTCACCTTTTTGTATATCTTGTTAATTTTTAGTTGACAATGCATGAATGAGGTAAAATATATTGACACTATTTTTTCCATTTAAGACTTTGGAATATTTTAAGAAATATTTTTAGATCCAAGCACAAAGTTAGATTAAGATTCTAGGTCCCAGATAGGCATGGTATTGATACATTAAAAATAATAAATATATTTTATCATGCACATGTCTATTTTTTGTAACACCCCGAGATTTTGTGAAATAATTTTTTTAAAATTAATTCAATATTTTTTATATTTTTTAGTTAATGAAAAACTAAGAATTGTTTTATATATATGTTAGCAAGCTATATTTGGATTGAATTATATAAAATAACATGTTAATCATGCACTACATGCAATATAAGGGTTATATTTCTATACACATTACATTGAGGTTATCTTATATTACACATAATAATGACTTTCCTCGATGGATTGTGTAACATGAAAGACTGAGTTTTACAGAATAATAATATATTATTAAAAATATTATTATTTAATATAATAATATATAACCATTCCATTAAATTATTATCTATGAAAAGGGTTAACTAACTTATTAAAATATATTGTTTTCACAAATTTAAAATTAATTCATTGATTAAAAATTATATAAAAATGAATATAAAAACCAATTGAATATAAAAGAAATATTATTATTTTTATGCTCACAATGTTTTTTAATCCTAATAAATAAATTTAATTAAAATTAGTATGTGATATTAATATAATATATATATTTAATATTCAGTCAAATAATTTTTATTTTCCTAAAATATATTATATATGCATAGGTTAAGAACAAACCTATTTTTATATATATAATACTATATTTTTGTAAAAATCACTTTTACTATCTTTTAATAAGTTATATATGTAAACCTAAACTTCATATTTGAAATATAGTCCTAAAAATTATTTTAGGGTTATTTGTTTTTTATTTTTCTGTGAAGTTTCATTTTTTAATGAGTTAGTGAAAAGTACTGAATTATAATTCAAAATTTATTTTTAATATAACTTATTTATAAGATCTAATTATATTTTATATTCATTTAAAATTTTAATTATATAGTAATATTATCACTTAATACATTGTAAGTAATTATAATCAAATTCAATTTAAAATTAGGTATAAAAACTTAACAAACATTTGAACATTTTAACTTATAAAACATGCATTGTTGTCCTGTCTACGGGATTAATTTTAAATTAATTTCTACCACTAATGTGTTTTAAATTTGGAAAAAACGATTCAATATTTGAAATCAGGATAATTAATAATATCTAATAAGTTGAACGTAGTTTTTGACCAAAAATATTAGTGAATGTAGGTAAAATTAATTACATTTATTAAGATAGAATTAAGCATAACAATGGAATAGACCTTAAATATAAGGTCCCAAATGACCTAACTTGTCCAAAACTGATTTTCTAACCATATATAGTCTATAGAGCTTCCATTATTGATTTTTTTCGGTATTTTATGACTTTTATTAGGAAAAATTGTTGGTACATCTAACTTGTTTTCAAAAATGGAATGTGTGTCTTTTCCCTTCCCTATAAAAGGCCACCAACTTTCACACTTCCTCACATATCTCAAACCACTTAGGTTTTATCGAGATATAACCAATACACTTCCCAAAATGCTCCCTTCCTCCTTTAATCCTACATATGGGTATAAATAATTCCAAGTAATCCCTTTGGGGCAAACCAAAATGAGTTACCTGATTAAGATGAAACACCATTCATCAAGCTCCTTTCTTTTATTTCCATTGTCCACTTCATAAACTCTTCTCACCCCGTGATTGTATAAAAAAATAGTATCCTAAATATACTAGGATGTTTTTTAAGCTAATATTTTAATATAAACATGCACACACTTCCATATAAAGGGTAATTAAAATATAGTTTACGTGTACAATGAACTACAGCCTCATGAAATGATGATTATTTTATTTCATTTACCGCATCTCTTGGTGGAAATTATGATGAAAAATATATTTATATAAAATATATATGATATTTATAATGTATTTATTCTTATTTTATTCTTATTTATAACATAACCTTATTCTTTTGATCTTGTGTAAATATGATAATTTCATTTGATGAAGTGTGGACTCTCGCTCCCTCAAAGCGATGTGATTCGTTCAAACACTACATGGAATGTATTAAGGATATTTTTAGTGAAACTATATTATATATATGAAATAATAATTCATATTTAATGATATTATATTCATATACACATATACATTTATTTCATTTACTTTCTTTTAATACATCAATAAAACAGAAGCAACGTTCACGCGTATGTATGACCTATCATCTCCATGAATGTTGTATTCTATTTCATATATCTATATTATATAGATTATTATAATAAATATATACTGAATATTAATTATATTTATATAATTTTATAATTTATGTAAATCATGATATAATTATAAGGACCAATGAAATAACAAATTAGGACACAAGAGAAAAACAAAGTGAATATTACCCGAAGTGTAACCTTAACAAGAGATTGCTAACAAGAGAGTAATATAATGTCAGAAAAAATGGTATTAGATATAAGAATATGGTTCCATAAAATATGTGTAATAATGTTACATTTATTATACAGGATTTCTGAACAAGTACGATGAGAGTCAAGACACAAGGTAAGGGAAATTCTTCTCACTTTTTATTCTCATGAGAAACATGCTTTATTCAGTAAAGGGATTTTGTCTCAATTTTTCTTCATTGAGACACATGCCATGTTAAACACCTATATTTTTCATGAGGTGAATATACATCCTTTTAAATGTTATATCATGAATATAATAATTTTAATGACATTTTAATATTCATATAAAGTTGTTATTTTTATTTTTTATGATCCAAAGTTACAAAATTAGTAACGTTTTATAGCTACAATCTCACCATTTATCGAGATTGTTTATGATTATCTTTCCTTTATTAAAATATTATGATTCATATCTCAAGAAATCATATGATATTTAATAACCTATATTTATTAATTTTATATCCAAATAATGGTACCATTTTTTCTCTCTTTAGTACATAATATTATCAAGAATGTATTTTTAATAAAGTCAGACTTTACCTCCCTCTTCAGTCGGACATTTGTGTTCCTTCAAACCCATGTTTTCAAGAAAAAAAATATTTCCAATAATATTATACAATCCTCCTATAATATTTAAAATAAATTCTAAAAAAATTAACTTATACTAATGTTTACAAATTAATATTTTTTTCTCTTTCCTTACAAAGAAATTTTTCAAACCTTTTTACCATGCACAAGGAATGTTCTTTTTACCTCGTTCAACATGTTTGGATTTTCCTACCATAATTTATATAAAGATTCATATTCATGTATAAAATGTTAATTTCTCAGAAATAGTTTTTAAAATTAATTTTAAATGAAATTTTTTTCCAAAAAAAATCAATTGTCTTTTATAAGTTTTTAGGGAAAACGGTTTTCAAAACGTTTTCATGCATTATTTATAAGTTTTAAAAGTATTTTCAAAGAAAATGGTTTTGAAAAAATCATGACTTATTTATAATATTTCAGAGTATTTTCAAGGAAATAGTTTTCAAAAAAAATCAATCTTATTTTATATGTTTTTTAGGGAAGATTTTTTTAAAAAATTCATGATTCATTTATAAGTTTTTAAGGGAAAAGGTTTTCAAAATGTTTTCAGGATTAATTTATAAGTTTTAAGGGGAAAATGTTTTAAAAAAGATTTCAAGATTTAATTATATGTTTTCAATGAAATTTTAAGGAAAATGGATTTCTAAAGGTTTTATTTTTTAAAAAGACTTTTCAAAGAAGAAAGAATATTTTCCTCAAGAAATGTTTTAAAAATCTCTTTATAAGATATTTTCCATTTGGATGGCATCTATTGATGTCACTCATGTCCTTCTAGGAAATGATACAAGGTTACATTCATAACCATTCTTGAATATATTATGTTTTTATGGAATGATTCTTATGACACCCATATATATTCCATGGGTTATATTATTTTTGAAACTTGCTACTTTTCATGGGTTATGATTTGATGAAATGATTATGAGACCTATATCTTTTCAATAAGTTATTATGGGATGAAATGTTAATTATACCAATTCCATTTCATGGGTTATGATTTGATGTTTATAAAATCCATCCCTTTTTTTGGTCATGGTATGTTGAAAGTTTTATTATCTTGTGGCACATGTACGAAATATTTTATTATAAGAAGCGTTGGACCTATATATACCTCTAATGCATTTGGTAAAGATATATATCTCATTATATAATGATGGGAATTAAGTTGACTGGCCTGATTCACTACGGGAAGATGTGGAAACCCTATCCATTCTAAGGGAAGGACTTTGACTAGGGATGGTGGTGTGCCCCGACAAGTAGGTATAGTCACCATGAAGATGGATGATGGGGAAACATGGTACACTATAGTAGGATGGGGAAACCCAATCCCTTATTAGGAAATGACTACGACTGTGGATGGTTGTTTTTCCCACACAGTAGGTATAGTCACCATGAAGATAGAAGATAGGGAAAACATTCCCACTATGTGAAGATAGAGAAACTCAATTTTTTCTAAGGAAAGGACTGTGATTGGGGATGATGGTGTGTCCCACCCAGTAGGTGCAGTTTCTATGAAGTTCTTTGAAAAGTTATAGAAATATTTCTTGACTTATAGGGAATGATATCTCATGTTTATGTATGCCTCTATTCCATGTATTCTTCCTATGTTATGATTTCATAGATTGTGTTCTTTATTTCATTTTGATTCAAGCCTTATGAATTGCCAATATTTACACTATGATTCTTGTTTATAATCTTTTATATGTTGGTTAATATATTATAATGTTATTATCACATTATAATAACCCAATAATCATATTTTTTCTTACATGACTCCCTTGTTTACTCATACTAACAATCTAAGAACACCCATTTTTTTATTTCCTCTATAAGTCTATCAAAATATTTATTAAGTATAATATGTTTAAAAAGGGTGATAGTTATGAAGAACCTAGTGGGAGATAATATCACTCACTTATATACCAGTGTTTATGTCTCCATGCTCCTAGTGGAACTAAACTAATGTGGACTTTGGGTGTCTATATCTGTAATGTTATAAGTATTCAGAAAAAATGATTTAATGTATTTATACATCAATACAGTGTTTTTATAGTTGGTATTAGAGTAAAGGAATTCATCCGATCCATTGGAATTCTCACATGTGAGTGTGGGATGGATCATGTGGGTCTTCACGATGAAAGGTCTTCCACTATTGATGGTGTAATGTCCCACAGAGGATGTGTAGCTACCCATGGAGTTCTTTTATCGGTATCAATTATAGTCTAATGGATATAATTCCATAATTTTGTAGTTATTATTAGAGGTAAGGTTTAGTCAAACCTTTGAAACTAAGATGACAAAAGTATGTGAGATCTCTAGGCATATTTCTAATGATATGTCTAGGAATGTATCTAAGTATAAGTATAAGGATGGGTTAATGATTAGGAAAATGTCCATGAATTTTGTTAATTGATAGAGTGAGTGGTTTCCTATGAATAAATCTATGCCTAGATACTACTGGTGGATGTGGTTGTAACACATATTTACCTAGGTGTAACAACTCCAACAAGATGTCCTAGGCCTCACTCGACATAATCTGGTACATGACAACAGTCTTGTAGCTCGCTTGGTTTGACACTCCTAGGGGATATACTTTGGAAATTCACAAAATCTTCTTGAAACATTATGAATTATTTGAATAAAAGATGACTAGGAATAACCTTTGATAAATTTGACGAGTCATAGTTCAATAAATGTGTCATAATTTAGACATCATATAATTTGTTTCATGATTATGTGATTCATCGCTATGATAACCATTTATTCCAAGTTTAGATAATGGAGGGAACTAGAAGGAACTAAATTGAAGTTGAATATGATGTAAAATATATTTATAATCAGTCAAATGGGATGATTATAAAACTGAAGGATGTTGGGATCATGCCTAATCATTTTTCAAACAATATGATCAACAACATGTACCTTAACAAACTCTCATAATCACAAATGAATAGAAGGAATGATTTTCCTAAGATTTTAGGTAATAGAGACCATGATTAAAAGAATATTTGGTATCCTTTGTGTCAAGAATGTGGAAATAATGACCTAAGTGAATGTATTATAAAAACAAAAATGTGTTTTGAATATGGAAAAAAAGGACACAAAGAAAGTAACTGTAAAGGGAAAATGAATATTTGAGTTAACATAATGGGTTAGAATGTTGACCTATCTAAGGCATTATCAATTGATGATTTCCTTAAATGTGGAAAGTAGGGGAATTATGAAAATAAATGTCGTATATGGAAGGCTCAGGGATAGAATCATGAAGGTGGTATAAGTAATGCTGTTTTTATTGATTATTAAGAGACTAAAAATGACATATGAAAGCTTTGAGCTATTTTAATATTAGTATTGACAAAACATGATTAAATTTATTTTGATAAATCTTAAGACATGATTTTTATTTTATATTATTGGAATGTGGTTTTAAGGAGTAAGTTGATAAATTATGAGTAATGGTTTTAGAATAAATTTGGATTGTTTATGTTTATATGTTATGGAATTAAAATATTATATTATAAGAATCATGAAATATATAATTATTTTCATAAAATGTTCTTTTAGAATTTTATAGGATATTTTGAATGGTTTTGATGAGGTAGAAAAGCGATTTCAGGGAAACTTGGTAATTTTATTAAGGGAAAGATAACTCATGATATGTTCAATGTGGTAAGATAATGTTTTTTGGATAAAGATATGTGGGATATGAATAAGTAAATTATATGGTACAGATTAACTTGGAACTAATTAAGGAATTGTTTATAGGTGGTTTATGATATCATTGATGAAGTATACAAAATTCATTCATTTAATTAATATATCTAATATACTTTGGAATAAAGAAACATACTTTTTTTCAATAAGAATTTGTGGTAATTCAAGTCATTACCCTATTTCAATAGAATAATTGATGAAGGTATTCACATGTTTGGATTGTTACAACCAAGAGATAGTTTTTTATATATGGGGGATTGATGTTAAGTTGATTTTGTGACTTTATTCTTAAATATTTATATTTTCACATTTCAAAATGGTTATAAGGTTAACCATTAATTGAAATATTAAGTTACACATTGGATGAATTTTTTGAGATTAAATCATTATCTCACCATATGATGATTTATGTGTATTGGATAACCTATTCTAACAATTTTGTTCTGATGATAACTGGTGAAAAATGGGATAGAATATCATGGGTCTCATGATTTTTTAGTATTTCAGGAAAGAAAAATCCACCTTCCTTTTTAGATAAATATTTAAATTAGATCAAGTAATAATAAAGGGTGAGGTTTTCCTAAAAACATGAATGTATATATTTTCATGAAAATTCGTCAACTTTTGGCAAAAGGATCTTGGAACCAAAAAATTTATCCAAGTACATTCGTTTCTAATGAATAAAATAGCCCCTTAGATCATAATTGATTTATGTATTTTTGATTATTAACTTTATCCCTACCATGTTTTCTATCTCTATCCTCCAGAACATGATGATTAGATTATTATTCCATGTCTATGTTTTCACTTCCCAACTATATCCTCCTACGTGGTAACCTACTTATATGTTACTTTGGGTAACTGCTTCGTTGCTAACATTTCTTTTTTAAAGGAAGCTTTAGTATTCATCTTTAGGATATGGTTTTCTATGAAATGAACTTTCAACTATTAAACCATTGATAGCCTAGACAAGTTTCTAGTGAGAAATTTCATTTCAAGGGGGTAGAATGTGACACCCTTAGATTTTTTGAAATATATTTTTTCTAATTAATTTAATATTTTTGATATTATTTATTTCACCCATCACTAAAAATAATTTTATATATATATTAAAGCACTATTTTTGGATTGTGTTATATAAAATACCAAGTCAATCATACACTACACACAACATAAGGGTTATCTTTCCTTGTACATAACACTAAGGTTATCATACGTTACATGCAATACCAACTTTCCTTCATGGCTTGTGTAACACGAAAGACAGAGTTTTACTATAAAATAATATATTATTAAAAATATTATTATTTAATATAATAATATATAACCTAGATGTTAGTTTTTTAGGTATGAAAATGGGTAACTATTTTATTAAAATATTTGGTTTACACAAATATAAAATGAATTCATTGATTACAAGTTAATTAAAAATAAATATGAATATTGATTGAATATAAAGGAATATATTATTGTTTTTATACTCACAAATATGTTTTATCCAAACAAATTAAATTAATTATAATTATTAAGTGATATTACTATACTATATATATATATATTATTCCAAAAAAAATTATGTTCATACAAAAAATTTTATATGCATGGGACAAGAACAACCCCAATTTTACGCATAAAATACTATATTTTTATAAAGAACACGTTTACCAACTTTTAATGAAGAACCAGTTTTAAATAAAACTTTTGGATGTTTCATAAATAATATATGTCAAAATAAACATCATATTTTAAATAAAAACAAAAAATTAGCTTAGGGTGATTTTTTGTATTCTTCCTCTAAGGTTAATTTTTTTAATGAATTAGTGAAAAATACTGAATATTAATTCAAAACAAATTTTTAATCTAATATATTTACATGATGAAATCATATTTCATAATGGATTAAAAGTATAATTAGATGATAATTTTATACCCTAATCCAATTTATGTTATTATAATCAATTTCACTTCGAAATTGGGTATAAAAACATTAAAAACTTTTGAACGTATTTACTTTTCAAACCTGCATTGTCTCCATGTCTGTGTGATTAATTTTAAATTAATTTCTACAACTTATGTGTTTTGAATTTTGAAAAAATAATTCTATATTCATAATAATAAAAATTTATAATGTATAATAATTTCAACTTATTTTTTGACAAAAAATATTTGCGAATGTAATATAAATTAATTACAGTTACTAAGGTAAAATTAAGCTTATCATCAGAATAAAACTTAAATTTAAGGGGCCAAATGACCTAAACACTTATCCAAATCCCATTTTATGCCCATATTTCATCAATAAAATTTCCATTATTTAGTTTTTCCTGCCTTTGTTTAGGTAAAAACATGGGCACACCTAACTTGTATTCAAAAATTCCAAGTGTGTCTTTTCCTTCCTTATAAACAGCCATCACCACTCCCACTTCTTCAAAACTCTCAAACCAATTAGGTTAGGAAAATATATGTAAAATATACTTCTTAAAAACACTACCTTACTCCTTGAATCCTTTTTCTATGAATAAAAAATTACAAGGAATCCCTTTGGTGCAATCCAAAAGGAGTTACCCGATTAACAGGTTACACCCTCCCTCAAACTCTATTATTTTATTTCCATTGTACACTCACTAAACATATATTCTCCCATTGTTGTATAAAAAATTATCCAAAATAATCTATGATTTTTATATATTAATAATGCAACCTACTCTTATACTCACTTCCATCTAATGGGTAATGAACATACTTTTTACGTGTATGGTGTACTACCGCCTCACGAAATGATGATTGTTTATTTTTCCTTTACCACATCTCATAGTGTAAATTATGATGAAAAATAAACATATATATGATATAGATGATATTTTTAATCTATTTATGCTTCTTTAATTTTTATTTATAACATAACCTTATGTTTTCCATCTTATGTAAATACGGTAATTTCGTTTAAGGAAGTGTGGACTACCGACCCCTCAAAGCGATGTGATTCATTCACACACTACATAGAATATATTAAGGATGTTATTAGTGAACCTATATGATATATATAACATAATAATTCTAATTTAATTATATTATGTACATATATAGATATAAATATATTTCATTCACTTTCTTTCATTCAATACGTCGATAAAATAGAAGCAGTGTTCAGGAATATGTTGGGTCTACCGTCCCCACGAACTATGTATTCCATTTCATAAATCAATATTAAAAATATTATTATAATAAAAATATAATTAATATTAATTATACTTATATCATGGTTTAAATTATTTAAATTGTGAAATAATTATAAGCACTAAATATATAAAAAATGAGGACAAAAGTGAAAAAAAAAATATTACCTGAAGTGTAACCATAACATGAAATTGTTAACAGATGGGTAAAGTAAAGAAATAATAAAACCATATATGGTATTAGATATAATAATATGGTTCTGTAAAATATTTATAATAAATTTACATTTATTATATAGGAGGTAATAATGAGTGTGACATGAGTCAAGACACAAAGTAAGAAACTTTCATCTCACTTTTTATTTTTTTGAGAAACATGCTTTATTCACCACTCACTCCATTTTTATGTGGTGTATACAACCCATGGATGTATAATTTTATTAATATACATAAATTTATGGGTATTTAATACCCATTTTATGATATTTATTTCATTGAGTTTATGTTTTAAATGTTACCAAATCGGTAAAGTGATTATGTCTCAATATGCCTTCTTTGAGACACATGCCATGTTATGCACATATATTTTTCCATGAGGTGTATATAATTATTTTGATATGTTATACCATGAATAAACTTATTTTAATGATATTTTAAGAATCATGTAATGTTATTATTTTTATTTTATTTTTTATCCAAAGTTACCAAATTGGTAATGATTTACGGCTACAATCTCACCACCTATCAAGATTGTTTATAATTTTTCTCCCTAGGATGAAATATTATGATACATATATTAATAAATATTATGATTTTTATTTCCCTATGGTTATTAATGTTATATCCAAATTATGGTACCATTTTTTACTCTTTGGTACATAATATTATCAAGATAGTGTTTTTAAGAAAATCTAACTTCACCTCTCCATTTGGTCGGAAATCTGTGTTCCTTAAAAACCATGTTTTCATTAAAGGGTTTCCAAGAATATTCTAATATCATCCTATAATATTTAAAAGTTATTTTTACCCTTTTATATTCTACCAATGTTTTCAAAGGAATATTCTTGTCACTTTTCAAACAACGTAATTTTCAAACCTTTTTACAATGCATAAGGAATGTTCTTTTCACCCTTTATGGCATGAATGGTTTTACCATCCATATTTTCAACACAGCTTAATTTTCATGATAAAAATGTTAATTTTTAAGAGTTTTTTTTTAAATTAATTTTCAAATAAATGGTTTTCAAAACATTTTCAAGCTTCTTTTATATGTTTTCAAATAAAATAGTTTTCAAAACGTTTTCAAGCTTTATTTAAAAGTATTCAAATTATTTTAAAAGAAAATAGTTTAAAAATGTGTTCATGACTTATTTATAAGATTAAAAATTATTTTTAAAGAAATGTGTTTCAAAACATTTTCAAGATAATTTTATAAATTTTCAATCAAAAAGTTTTTCAAAATTGTTTCATGATTGTTTTATAATTTTTCAAGTAAAATTGTTTTCAAAATGTATTCATGATTATTTTATAAATTTAAAAGGGAAAAGGTTTTCAAAATGATTTTAAGCCTCCTTTCGTTGTTTTGAATGAATTTTCAAAAAAATGGCTTCCAGAAGTTTTTATGTTTTAAAAAGACTTTTAAAAAAAGAAATGAGATTTTCCTCAAGAACTTTTTACAAAATATCTTTCCAAGTTATTATCCATCTAAGATAAAATATGTTGATGTTACTCATTGCCTTATAAGAAATGATCCAAAGGTTTATTCATATACTTTATTAAATGTTTTATGTTTTGATAGAATGATTATTTGGACACTAATTTATATTCCACAAGTTATATTATTTTGAAACACACTTCTTTTCACAGTTTATGATTTGATTAAATTATTATGAAACCTATCTCTTTTCCTTGTGTTATGATATTATTAAATTATAATGATACCAATTTCATTTCTTGGGATATGATTTTATGTCTATAAAACCCATCTCTTTTTATGGGCCATGGTTTGATGAATGTTTTATTATATTTTGGAACATCTATGAATGATTTTATTATGAGAAGGGTGGCACCTATATCCCCCTCCAATGCCTTGGGTAAAGATTTATATCTCAAGAGATAATTATGAGAATAAATTTGATGGTCTTGATCTACTATGGGAAGATAGGGAAACTCAATTCCTTATAAGGAATGGAATGTGACTGGGGATAGTGTTGTGTACCACCCAATAGGTATATTCACCTGGAAGATGGAAGATGGGGAAAACCAATCCACTATAAGAATATAAGGAAACTAAATCCCATAAAAATAAATCACTAAGACTAGGGATGGTGGTGTGTCCCGCCCAGTAGGTATAGTCACCATGAAGATGGTAGATGGGGAAACCCAGTCAACTATGGGAAGATCAGGAAACCCAATCCCTTATAAATAAATGTTAGTGACTAGGGATGGTAGTGTGTCACTCCCACTAGGTGTAGTTCCCATGAAGTTCCTTGAAAAGTTCTAGCAAAGAATCTTGACCTATAGGTAATCATTTCACACGTTTATATATGCCTCAATTCCATTTCTTATTCCTTAGTTATGATTTCATGGATTATGTTCTTTATTTCATTATGATTCTTGCCTTATGAAATTCCAATAATTATTCCATGATTCATTTTTATGTTCATTTATGTGAAGGGAACGGTCCTATAATTTTATGATCACAATCCCATACCCATATACACAAGATTATTCTTACATGTCTCCATTTTTACCATAACTGAGCATCTAAGCTCACCTATTTTTATGTTTCCTTTACCAGGATATAAAGATATGTATGAAGTATGGTGTGTCTAAGAAGGTTTATAGTCATTAAGAACATAGTGGGAGATAATGTAGATCACTTATGTACTAGTGTTTATGTTTACATGTTTCCAAAGGCACCAACCTAATATGGTCTTTAGTTGACTATTTGTGTAATGTTTTAAGTATTCTCTAAAAGTGATGTAATGTCTACATACATCAAGATAGGTTTGTTATGTTTTTAGAATAAATTATTTTCTAATTTTTTGGTGATATAGATTGGAAATATAATACCATGGTTGGTATCAGAATTTGGGGATTACCCTAGGAATGATATAAGGTCATTTAGCACTAGGTGTTTGATTGAGGCGGTCATTGGTGAGTAATTTATGTGAATTTATTAATTTAATTTATTTAATTTCCATAAACCTAATATTCATATATAAATGTATTATTATGATGATTTTATTGGTCTAAATGCATAATCTTGATATAATTAAAAGAGGATATAGAATTCCTCATTTTCATTGGAACATTGAGGTTCAATAAAAAATAGATTGTGGTAAATCATGAGATGAAAGGTGAACGTAGTTGATATTATTTAACATCTCTAAAAGATGAATTATCCACCAATGATGGATCAATAGTGGATGTAGTACCCATTATTTTTATTTTATTTCTTCCCTAATATATTTTATATGCATAGATTTGTATATATTATTTATTCTTTTTATGAATTATATCCTTCGCCCGATCCATGTTGTATTTTGGTATTTATGATCTGAGTATTCCTATGTTTTTCCTTGATATCACTCATGGATACCACTATTATAAGAAAATTTTTTGATATTACATCACCCAATAATTGATTCACTTAATTCTTATGCATTTTTTCCATTTTCCATGTTTTATTCATTATTGGCCCAGGGAGTCATAGTTTGATATTTCTGGGTAGGATTCAAGAATGATCAATCCCCTGAATTCATGGTGGTTTCTCTCAAGACATATGGATCATTTTTTCAAAAAATTCATGGTGTGATATTGTTTATGGGTTATGATGGCATGGATCAAAGGATGGTTCTTCATGATTAATCCACTAGAGAAGTGAAGTTTGGTGGGAATGAACCAAGTAGGGTTTTGTGGCTAGAATCTAGCCACTGGTGATGAATTTTTCACATTCAACTCAAGATCCACATTCCCTGGAGCAATTTCAGGTGGAAATGAAAATAGAGGAGGTCTGGGTGAGATGAGTGAATCATTATTTAGATTCTAGAAAATTTTAATATGCACAGCGTTTGTTGTAGATGACACACACCATGTACAACACTTTCTATGGTGGATATTATTTTTTGAAGTCATTAATATTGAACAACATTTATGACCCATACACACCATGTGGTCAATTTTTGGTGTCTCGACGTGTACTCCAGGACTACATACACACGAACATAGATCGTTTCCCAAACATGACCAGAGTACCCAAACATGGGCAGTGTATATTGGAATGGATAGTGGGCATGGACATGGTCTTGAAGGATGTGGGTATGCCTCAGGTGACCTAGATTAACAATGTAGTCCCACATACCTAGCTAATATATGTGTAACAGAGGAAATTAATAGGATTCATAGAGGGGTCACACAGCATGTGCCTTCCCTGGGATCTTTCACCTTCTATATTTCCTTCTTCAAGACTTGTATTTTTTCCCATAGTAGCCATTCCTAGGTGGTTATATATATGAGATGCTATTGTAGCCTTAATATTTTAATTTGAGATATTATGTGTGCTAATATGAGTGTGATGCCTCTTCTAGTAATGCTTGGTCAATAGTAGTGATCAAGAAGATTTATCAGAGAGATTCCAAGGTTGGAAAACTCCTAATTTCATTGGTTTAGGGGGCAATCATTGTCTTTACATAGGTATATTTGGAAACTACATACTATAAAAGGTGTGGGTCCTCTATCTATGGTGTGGAACCCCCTCCCACCCCCCATCATTGATCTCAGGCAGAGAGTGGTACCTATGCTAGAAATTTATCCCCCTCAACTATGGAGAATAGAGGAATGGTATGGTTCCTCCATAAGGATTCTTGTGTAGTTTCATACGATGTTGGGTATCAGAGATGGACCTTTAGATCTATAGAAAACCCATCATAATTAGATGATTTGTGGAGATGGATATTCCATTTCTCTCTCACTTGGGTTTCATTATGGGAACACACACACACAGAGATATATATATATATATATATATGTATGTATGTATGTATATATGTATTTGGTTGAACAGACTCTTTTACCGTTATATTTATCCTTTTTTTTCAGGTTGTCCTGCTATATATGTATATACTCACCCTTTAATGGGATTCACCAACACTTGTTGTGTCATATGCACACAACGGGTAGATTTATAGTGAATTCGATGGAATATAGTGGTATTTGAGTGCATTAAACATGTTATATTGTTTGACATAGATATTAGGAGTTAGGATCGCTCTAGTTTTCCCTTTTCCTACTGTTATGATGGGACATTATTTAGGATTGGGCATCTATTTTTCCCTTTTATGTTTTTTTTAAATTTCATAGTCTTATGTATTCCTTAAATTTTATTACATGCATGGTTATACTATAGATGTTATAGAATTTAATTATTCCTCTTCAATTTTTCATGGATATGGTAGTGTGTATCTAAACACGTATATTAGACTAAGGCCTCCCATGTCAGTTTTTTCATTCTCAGTACTAGTCGTCAACCCCTAGCCTATTATAGGTAGAATTAGGTTGGCATACCTAAGTTTCCTCCTAAAAAGAGGTCCCTAGTGGGTTGGTTAATGATAGTCTCTCAAGTACAAAGTCAATTAAATGAAATTTTAAATTGTCCTCATGAGTGGGTTGATTCAATTTTTTTTAATCTACGTACACACTCCAATTATTTTTCATTATAATTGGAATAAACACAGCATTTTTACTTTTAAAAATGGTGTAAAAAAGATCTTTTGTATAACCAGGATAGGGCTTACCCATTGAGAGTTTGAGATGGGATAAATTATTCTTAATTCAATTAATTTTTTGTAACTCATTCTTTAAAAATTATAATAGTGTGGGGTAAATTATCTTTTATTTATGCATAACTACTTTAGTTTTATCTTCAAAATGAAACTTATTCTTTAAAATAGAGATCCTAATATCGGATATGTTTTCTAAGGTCCAAGATGAGCATTGTCATCGATACACTCTCAAAATAGAAAACATTATATCACCTACTCTCTTTATATTGTGGTGAGTAACTCCAATCCATATGGAAGGCTGGTGAGATGATCCTATGAATTATTTATTAACATAAATAATGAAAACTAAAACTGAATGGTGAACTATGTTTGTGAACTACATGATAATTTATAAGTGAATTTAAAATAAAGTTTTAGAATATTTAGATCTAACTATTGTTAATGAGAAGGAATATGATAAAGTATATTGAGGAAAAATCAAAAGATGAATCCTGATTAAATTATGATGTTCATGAAAGATGAAATTAGTAAAAAAATGAAAACTAAATGTCACCCACTTAAAGAACTATTTCACATTAGTGAATACTCACTCAAAAACTCCTACAATGAAATATCTCAATTTATTACAAGAAGGAATTATTCCAAAATATCTTCAAATTATTCTTCACCTATTAATAACTAGAATTATGTAAAGAAAAAATTTGGAAGGATAAAATCCATTAAGAGTAATTTGTATTCTTTAAGAAAAATGAAACATGGACATGAAATGATTAACCAAACAAACCAACCAAAATCAATCAAGATATTATAAATATTTCATGTTCAGTGAAATTAAAATCAAATAAAAAAATACATTCCAATTAAGATTCTAATGAAGATATAGATAAAATAAACAGAAAATACCATCTCTTGAATCCAAGTCCATCTCCCACTGTTGGATCTCCAATTCCATAAAAATTAACCTGATATTGGCTCTATATCCTTTTTGTTAGTTTATATCCCTATTTGGTCTATGATAAGTATTCTTTTATAAAATTTCCCTCGAAATTATCTATAAATATTTTGAAACAACATTGAAATTCCTTCATTGAACCACCACTAGTAGCACTTAGTTACTAACCTCCACCTCAAAACCCTCCATGTTACAAATATAGACTAGTCGCCACCACCTCTAAGTGAATCCATTTAAACCCTCCTAACAATAGTATAGGACCCTCATGTATTAAGTTAACTCTTTAAGTTCAATGAACTTGGTTGACTTCCAAGAATGATTCATTTTTCATCAGCTTCACATTAATTTTCTAGAATCTTTGCAAAAGTAATATTGAGCTCCCAAGATCCTCAAATTAAACCAACACCACATCCATTAATAGGCATCTACGAAACTTCATCATAGAAATAAATATTGGAATTATAGGAATCACTGGTTTGAGTAGAAGCATACCAACCTTCACAGATCCAAACCCAACACTATAATTTCAAACCAACATCAATCAACAATCCCTCAACCCCCACCACTAAATCCAATAACATGACCCTTTAACATAAATTATATCAATCACATAAGTTGAACCTTTAATAGACACCAAGACCATAGCATTGTAAATTTTAAAAGCAACTATCTTCATTTTTCGATCATTCCTACACAAAAATTTAACTCACAAACTATAGAGACCCAAAGCTTGACGTACATGGACATTACTTTCCTTTTTTGGAATACTTAATACATAACAAAAATAGACACACAACGACCTTAATAGTTTAGTGTCTTTGGAAACTCGGAAAATAATCTTCTAATCGTGGTGAAAGATCTTAAACATCTCCCATAAAGATCTTCCCCTTTTTGTTTTCTTACCTAAAACATTTCTTTAAATCCTGGGGAAAAGAAAACATATAAAGGGTGAGATCAAATGCTCAGTAAGGGTAAGCATATAGAACATAAAACAATCCATAAACATTTGAATGCAAAAACTTGAACATAAAATCTAAACATCAAAATCATGAGCAACGACATAAATCGTGGAAGTACACAAAGCATAGATCATAAAGGAATATTAGTCATGATAAAATAGCATGGTAATAAAACATGTAATTGTGGCATCGATTAAGAACATGTTATGATTTCCATAGTAGCCATGACATTGCTTCCAAGACCATCTTAGTGGACAATGTCCCATTCTGAATTGAGTTCACTCCTTGTTCCAGTCCGGTAACACTAAACCGGATTAACTTACATTTCCATCCATGTCTATCTCATGAGATATAAATATTTACCCAATGCATTAGAGGGAGATATTGGTCCCTCCCATCTCATAATGAAATCATTCTTACTTGTGCCATAAAATAAACTTTAAACATTCATCATAACCCAAAGAATAAAATGGGTTTCATAAACATCATCCCATCATCACATAATTCATATAAAATAATTGATATTTAATCATAAGAAAAGTGAAAACATGTAAATCATAGATAAATTATACATGAAAAATACACAAATAAAATAATTTCATCTTAGATGTAAAATGGTTTTGATAAAACACTTGAAATGAATTCTTGAGGAAAATATTCTTTCTTCTACAAAATCATTTTATTTTCAAAAAATTCCATGCATTTTTAAAAGAAAGGTATTTTGTTTAAAATAGTCATAAAATCATGTAGAGTATGCTTCATGAAAATGAGGTGTTATGAAGCCGTAAAAATCCATTCACGCCATATAAGTTAAAAATAACATTCTTCTCCTACTTTTGTCGGAAAAGTCAAAAAGTACCTCGTATGGTAAACAAAAGAAAGATTCCTTCCATACGATGTGGTAAAAGTAAAAAAAAGGTAAAGAATGACTTTAAGCATACATTAAATAAAATAAAAAATTTTATGAAAACATTTTGAGAACATATGGACATTGATAATAAACATAACCCTAGTAAATACTTACGAATAAACAATCTCAGATAAGAATGAGATTGGAATAATTATCCCTTGCCTTATGTCTGATATTCTTCGTATGTATCTGAACCTCCTGTATAATGATTTAAATAATTTCATTGACTTATTATAGAATCATTTCATTGTTATTATATCATTTATGGTTCACTTAGGTATTTATGTTACCCGTTTATTTGTCAATTCCATGTTAATGTAGCGTTTTGGGTAAAATTGTTTCATTTATCGTACATGTTTGGACCTGTTGTTCTTGATATTATTATTAATTATATCATGATTTACTTACTTTAAGAATGTAAAACATGATTTATATATCATATATATTCAGTATATATATAATATATAGATAAATGAAATGAAACATACCGTTCATGGAGATGGTAGGTTGTACGTATGCATGAACGCTATTTTCCTTTCTTTATTGACTTGAATGGAAGTAAGTAGATCAAATATATATATATATATACATAAATCCAGTAGCTTCATTATGTCATATATTTTATTATTATTCATTATATATACATTATAATCATTCTTGAATGGTTAACATGGAGAATAAATCTCATCACGCCGTGGAGATGGTAGTCCGTACGTACGCACGAGCGATGATATCATTCCCATGATCCTGGAATTGTATTAAAGTGTACATATAATATTTTAGAATCAATATAACTTTAAAATAGTCATATATGGTTATATATTTACACCATTATACCCATCTAAGTAAGGTGGTTGTCAAAAACAGATTACACCACGGTGTGGAGATGGTATTCCGTACGTACGCACGTGTGGTGATTTTGTTTTACGTGGGATGGATATAAGGTGAAATAGTGTTGTTTCATATTTATAATAACATATCAGTATATAATTAATACTGATGTTATTAATTTATATTGATACAACTAAAGAATAATAAGTAGAAGAAGAAAGAAACTTCAAAGAATCGGAAGAAGAGATTACCTCTTCTTCGACGATCCTCATTTAAGCTTCCTCTTATGGAAGTAGAGTTGGTCCTTTGAGAAGACCAAAACCACCAAAATGTTACTAGATAAGTGTATAAGACAAATGGGCCAGGTTTTTCCGAGCTTTAAAGCTCAAAAGTTTGTGAAGAGAAGAGGGAAGGGGTGACCTTTTTATAAGGGAGGAGAGGGGTACCTTTGGAAAAACTTAAAGTATTATTTTATAATAAAGTCATATTCGGTTTATAATAGCTCCAAATTGATTTATTTATAAGCTAAAGTGGTTATGGGTCTAAATCCTCTCAACCAATAGATTTTATACAAGTTTAGGTTTCAATTTTAACCTTATCATTTAGATTAAACTCTAAGTTAAATAATTTAACTTTTACCGTGTCTTCTTATTTTCTTACACTATATCGTTGATAAACTTACTATGACAAGACAAACGAACCCCAAGTGGTTCATTATTAATATATATATAATTATCTAAGTATTTTGGCCGAACCTTAGATTTTTAGAAATAAAATTACAATTAATAATATAATATTTGTTTTAAAACCTATTTTATGTCAATTTTGACACTATTTGGTAATTTATTTTTTTAAAAATCATAACAGCGTGATTAGTTCGAAAAACATTAATTAAATCAATACTAACATGTCATATTAACCTATAAAACTAGAGTAATTCAGAAAAAGTCTCAAATTACATTTATTTGGGTATTTATAATATCAATTATTTTAATATTTCATTATTTAGGTAATTACTGCATCACCATTGTGTCATAAGTAACTTGAATTATTTAATGTCTAAAAGTTATAAATAAAATACCATTAGGTAGGAAATATTTTTATGTTTATAATTAATATTTATAGTAAAATTTATCCTATTCATAACCCTATATTAAAAATGAATTAGTTATTAAACTTGGATTTTAACTATTTTAACCCTTCTTTAAATTAATTAATAATAAATGTCCTAATCTAATCTAAGTGGACCTAAATGGTCAAATTTTATTCCTAAGGTTGTCTTTGGTCTAATTAAACTTATCCAATAGAATTAGGACATGTATTAGGGTAATAATAATGTCATTTTTACCCTTAATTACCCTATTTACTTTTAACCGTGGTAAATAAAAGTGAAGAGTTAATATTCACCAAAAATTATTTTCATCTCATTGAATTATATTTTAGTCCTTATTATTAACCGTGTCTCTTAGATTTTTGAAATTCCACTCATAGAAGCGGTAAAATTATGTTTTATCTGAATGTCCAAATTCTCCTAGGAGGGGGGTAAAAGACTGTGAAAAGTTCAATAAAATTTTTATATATCTAAAATTAATATAAAATGACTCAAATGAATTACATTGAAATTATATAGGTATTATGTGTCTATTTTGACCTAAAATAAATTTAAATAAAATAAATAGTTATTTAAATAAAAAGTCGGTTTTTAAATAGTAACCCAGTATTTTCACTATTCATAAAAAATTGAAAGTTTTCAGAAAAATTCCAAAAATTCACCCTTGGATAATTTTGTTATTAAGAATCCAAAAATGAAGTCTATTTCAAAAGATAAAATTTATAAAATTTTAAAAAGTGGGTATTAATATTAATAACTGCTAGTTTATATAACATATCGTTGTTTAGTGAAACTCGGTATTGCGTACAACACACGCTATCGTGGAAGGTAATGATTATGTGTAATGCAAGACAAGTCAGGGATTCATATAGTGCAAGCTCCTTTTGGTGTAGTTTAAAACACAAGACATCAATAAAATTAAAAAGAATATTTTTCGTAAAATCTCGGGGTGTTACATTCTGCCCCCTTAAAATGAATTTCGCCCTCGAAATTTGTCGGGGTTATAAATGGTTTACTACTTGAAAGTTTATTTAATAGAAACCCGCATCGTAAAAAGGAATACCAAAACCAGTCTTTAAAATATAAAGTATGAAACATAATGGTAACACAAATTAACTAATCAGTGGGTTTCCACCTAGAAGAACGTAGGTCAAAATATGGATATTGAAGAGAAATCTAACCATCATGTTCTGATTGGAGAGTGGTAGAGAACATGGCTATGAAAAAGCTAAAAATCACAAATCCATAGATTTTTTATGATCTAAGGTACCATCTAATTCATCGGATATAAGGGCACTAGGACAACATTTTTGGTTTTCATGATCATTTCCCTAAAGTTCAAGAAATTGGAATTAGAAGAAATACTTTCTTGATTTTGGTACAGTCTCACCGTTGGTCATTCCATGGACAATTTCCACTTCATCACTTAAAGAAACGAAGTTAAATTTATCATTGTGAAGTGTTAGAATATCATGTGATAGAATGATGGGTCATTCCATCTATCTCAAACAAAAGGTTAGAAAAAGTTATCAAAAATACATAAGTCTGTCTATAGTGAGATAAATCATATATGGTTCCTAAAATGTACTTATACTTTATGTATCATACTTCTTAATATAATAAAACTGGTTTCTACTAAACATGGACTTCATGTAGGTCAGTGGTAGGCAATAAAGGCCTGTCCCACTTCAGTTGTGGGTTTAATTCCCACCGCCTTGTCCGATGCGACGGGTTGTCTCCCATCCTGCAGGTTGTCATTTTTTTAAATCGACATTATTATAACATTCCATAAATAATATCGAAAGAAAAAAATCTAGCCTTAAACAATTCTATCTGATGTCCAACTTAATCCATTCCAAATTTTATGCTTATCGAAAATACTTATGTCCAATCTCATAGTGTAAGGAAAATGATTACTTGAGTGGTCACATAACAAGTACATGAATACCATCATTTATCCCCCATATATCATACGATATATCTTATTGGTTACATTCCAAACATTCGAAGGCCTTAATCATGTATTCTCTTTAAAAATGAATACCCATTGAACCTTAGTGAAAACTTGAATTGTAACACCCGAGACTTTAATGTTATATGAATCATCAAAGGAATCTTTTTCTACAAAACACTTGCTTGGCTTGCTTTACACGCAATCGCGACCTTCCTCGATAGCTTGCATCGTACGCAATACCGAGTTTCACTAAACAACAATATGCTATTAAAACTAGCCGTTATGAATAGTAATAACAACTTTTTGAAATTTTATAAATTTTATTTTTCAAAATGGACTTCATTTTTGGACTCAGAATATCGAAATTAGCCTAGGGTGAAATTTTGGTATTTTTCTGAAAACTTTCAATTTTTGATGAATAGTGAAACCACTAAGTGGTAGGTTAAAAACTGAATTTTTCATAAAACTTAATTTTACCGCTTCTGTGAATGGAATTTCAAAAATCCAACAGACACGGTTGATATCAGTAAGTAAAATGTGGTTCAATGAGATAAAAATAATTTTTTGGTGAATAGTAACTTTTTACTTTTTTTTACCGCGGTTAATAGTAAATAGGGTAACTAAGGGTAAATATGATATTAATATTACCCTAACACATGTCCTAATTCTATTGGACAAGTGTAATTCGACCAAAAACAAACTTAGGAATAAAAATATGACCATTTAGGCCCACTTGGATTAGATTAGGACATTTATTATTAATTTATTTAAAGAGGGGTTAAAATAGTTGAAATAAAAGTTTAATAAGTAAATAATTTTTAATATGGGGTTATACATAATATAAATTCGACTATAAATATTCATTAGGAAGCTAAAAAGATTTACTACATAATGTTATTTTATTTGTAATTTTTAGACATTAAATAATTTAATTTATTTATGAAACAATGATGATGCAGAAATTATCTTATTAATGAAATATTGACATAATTGATGTTATAAACACCAAAATAAATGTAATTTGAGACTTTTTATGAATTCCACTAATTTTATAAGTTACTATGATATATTAATGTTGATTTAATCAACTTGGTTTGAACATATAATTCTGTTATGACTTTCACAAAAATCATATATCAAATAGTGTCAAAATTGACACAAAATAGTTTTTAAATCAAATATTATATTATTAATTGTTATTTTATTCCTAAAAATCTAAGGTTCGTCCAAATGACTTTGATAAGGATATATATATTAATAATAAACAATTTTGGGTTCGTTTGGCATGTTATAGTAAGTGTATTAACCATATAGTGAAAGAAAACAAAAAGACACGGTAAAAGTTAAATTATTTAACTTAGAGTTAAATCTAATTGATAAGGTTAAAATAATACCATAAACTTGTCTAAATCCTATTGTTTGAAAGGATTTAGACCCATCCCCACTTTAGCTTCGAAATAATACCCTTTTGAACCATTATAAACCGATTTTGACTTTAATATAAAATAATAGTTTGAGATATTCCTAAGGTGCCCCTCTCCTCCCTTATAAAAGGGCACCTCCTCCCCCTCCTCCTCACACCAATTTGAGCACTCAAGCTCGGAAAACACCTGCCATTTTCTCCTATCCACTTCCCTAGAATAATCCTAGAGTTCCTGGTTTTCTTCAAAGACCAATCTTAGTTCCCTAAGTGGAGGATTCAAAGAGGCATTCCAAAGAAGAGGTAATATCCATTACCGATCTTTTCAATTTCTTTCTTCTTCAACTTCTTCTTCTTTAGTTGTTTCATGATAAATTAATAACATCAGTATTACTTACATATGGATATGTTATTATAAATATGAAACAACCCTAATTCACCTTCTATCCATCCCACAGAAAAATGAAATCACCGCGCGTGTGTACGTACGGAATACCGTCTCCACGTCGTGGTGTAATCTATTTTTCCACCATCACTTTACAAGGATGGGTATAATGGTGTAATGAGTAACTATTTATGATTATTATAAAGTAATATTGATACTGAAATAATATATATATATATAATCCAATACAGTTCCACGATCATAGGAACGATATCATCACTCGTCCGTATGTACGGAATACCGTCTCCACGATGTGATGCGACTCGTTCTACATGATCATCATTACATAGTAATTATATAAATGAATTGAATGAATAAATATAATATATGTTACACTAATACCATTCTGGATATAAGGTATCTATAACCTTAAAAGAAGAATAAGAATGTATTCGGCAAAACACGCATAAGAACAAAAGGCAATAAAGACCCGAGTAACAAGTAACAATGAAATATTACTAACAAGAAGCTAAGAATATGACCATATATGATATCATATAAATATGTATGATTCTGGAATAAGTCAATAAAATTATTTAAATCATTATACAGGAGCTTCAGACACGTACAAAGCAAATCGGACCTAAGGTAGTGGAAATATCACAATCTCATTTTTATCCGACATTGTTTATTCGTAAGTATTTACTGGGGTGTATTTTATCATCCACATCCATGTTCCATCAATATTTAATATTGTTTCCATCCACTTAAAATAGTTTAAATCCAATTTTACCCTTTGGTGAGTTTTTAGTAAAGAATATGAAAGGAATCTTTTGTCGTTTTTCGTACGAGGTACTTTTTGACTTTTCCGACAAAAGTACGAAGAATGTTTTTTTTAACTTATATGGAAAGAATCGATTTTTAAAACATTATTTCCAAGAAGCTTCCTTTACAAGTTTTCAAGTTTATTTTAAATCAACTTCTTTTATTTTAAAGTCGTATGACATGTTATGAAATGAAAAAAAAATTTGAAGTAGAAAGGATATTTTCCTCAAGAATGGAGTTCAAGTATTTTATCAAAATTATTTTCCATATAAGATAATAAAAGGGTTCTGTTTTTATCCCTATTATTACATTGGTTTGATTATGTTGTGATGGAAATATTTTTATGAATTCCTTTATCTTATATGAATTGTTTTATGATGTCATGTTTTTTAAGAACCCCATTTTTATTACATGGGTTACGCTATGATGTATGGTTTATGATTATGTGGCACACATAAGAAAGGATTCATTATAAGATGGGTGGGACCTATATCTCCCTCCAATGCATTGGGTAAAGATTTTATATCTCATGAGATAGACATGGCTGGAACGGTAGGTTATACCGGTTCAGTGAAACAGGACTGGAACGAGGGTGACTCGGTTCAGAAAGGGACTTTGTCCACTAAGATTGTCTTGGCAATGAGTCATGACTAACAAGAAATGATTTTCCATGATTATGTGTGCATGCCACAAAGTTTCAAGTTTTATGTTATGATTATGGGGATCTCATTTTCACTTCTATGATTTATTCCATGTTAAGATTTTATGATCTCTTTTGCAGGTGATGATTTTCAAAAAGATATGATATGATTTGTATTTCCTTTATTTTCCCTTGCTGAGCATTTGAGCTCACCCTTTTATGTTTTCTTTTCCCCAGGTCAGGAAGATGGATATTAAGTAGAATATGCTAAAAGGGACCCTAGATATGATTAAATAAATGGGAGACACTGTAGAAGATTTATGAACCAGTTGTTTATGTTTCCCAGTTTCTAAAGACACTATACATATACGGTCCTTTGTGGTTTTGTCATATGTTGTAATAAGTGTGCTTCAATTTTGAAGTATTAACAATGTATGTAAAGTATGGGCCGTTATAGTTGGTATCAGAGGAAAGGTATAGTCAACCTTTGGAAACTAGGATGTGAAAGCCTTAGTAAGAACCCTAAGGATAAGTCTAAGCATAGAACACAATCTTAGTGTTTTAGAAATGGCCTTGAATAACCTAGGATAAGACCTTAAGAATGAAAATTTTATTCTTGAATTATGTGGTTTTCCTATTATAATTAGTGTTGCTCACACTATTCTTATTGGTTTTAGTCAAAGGCTGGAACCTGAAGGAACCGTGTTAATGCGGAATACGATGGGCAATGCAATGATTGTCCCCCTGAGAAACCAAACGATATGGGAGCTGGAATGCAAAATCTTGTAGCCATGCTCACACAACTTTCTCAAGCTATGAATTATGCAGGACTTCCAAACGAGCAAAGGAAGGAGCAACATTCTGTTGAATCCTTCATGAGGCAGCGTCCACCTTCTTTCAGCGGGTCTACTGATCCATTAGTTGCTGATGAATGGATTAGTACTACTGAAAAGATATATTCAGTTCTTCAATGTTCTGAGCATGATAAAGTCATCCTGGCAGTGTATCGTTTGGAAGGAGATGCTGATCAATGGTGGAATCTTATTAAGAATACGAGGCAAAGGGATGAAATTGAGTCTATGGAATGGGACTAGTTCAAGAACTTATTTTTCAATAAGTACTTCCCTCGTATTCTCCAAACAAAGATGGAGAAAGAGTTCCTTGAACTGAAGCAAAGGGATGATGAATCTGTTGGTACCTATGAAGCAAATTTTACAAGACTTTCAAGGTACGCTTCTGGTATTATTATCCAACCTGAGAGTAAGATCGATCGATTCTTTAGTGGCTTAAAACCAAGTCTTTGAAGGGCGTTAGCCATAAGGGACTTCAATAGCTACGAGGAAATCGTTCGATGTGCTCTCAAAGTCGAGATGGAGATTAGAGTAACCCATCAGTCACATGGGTTTGATAAGAAGAGGAAGATAGAATTCAAAGGAAAATCTAAAGAGCACGCTGAAAAGAAGATGAGCTTTCCCTTATGCTCAAAGTGTGGAAAGAAACATGGAGGGAGTTGTCTTAAAGGGACAAGTAAATGTTTTAAATGTGGAAAGGAAGGTCATCGGGCATTTGAATGCTGTGATAATGGGAAGAAGATGTCTAATGACGCAAACAAAGGAAGGGATACACAGAATGAACCTACTACACTTCAATGTTTCAAGTGCAAGGAGATGGGGCATTATGCCAATCAATGCCCAAATCCAAGGGTTGATGATGATGGTCGGCGTCAACAAAATCTTAAGGCTAAAGAAAAAGGAAAGTCACATGCAATTTCTATCAGCGATGTGGAGTACGATAACGAAGTGGTGAAAGGTACACTTACCATCCACTCTAAAGTAGAAAATGTTTTATTTGATTCTGGATCCACCCACTCTTTTATTTCTAAAGAATTTTCTAAGGGTATCACCGTATTACCTCAACAATTAGATGTTGAGTTAGCTGTGACAACACCTAATGGCACAACAGTCGCATCAAAAGTTTATAATTCTTCTCCGATCTAAGTTTGTGGGAAAGTGCTTCCTGCAAATCTTGTGATCCTTCCTTTAGTGGAATTTGATGTGATTCTTGGCATGGATTGGCTTTCTCTACATGGATCTCATATCAATTGCCAAAGAAGGGAAGTCACATTTCATATTCCAGATCAATCTACGATCGTCTATCAATGCAAGGATGAACATAACCTTCCAGTGGAAATTCCTTCCATCTTATGGGTCTTGATTCCACTAAATGAAGGTTATTTATCTCAAATGGTTGGTGAGAAACTCACGATTAAGAATATGCCCATTGTACGGTAGTTTGATGATGTCTTTCCGAAGGAATTACCGGGTCTTCCACCAAATCGTGAAGTTGATTTTTCAATAGAACTCATACCGGGTGCTTTGCCTATTTCAAAGACACCTTATAGAATGGACCCAATTGAGTTGCAGGAATTGAAGAAGCAACTCAAAGAGAATCTTGATAAGGGATTCATACGCCCTAGTGTGTCACCTTGGGGAGCACCTGTTCTATTTGTTAAGAAGAAAGATGGATCAATGAGACTCTGCATTGATTATCGAGAACTTAACAAGATCACTATCAAGAACAAATTTCCTCTCCCACGCATTGATGACTTATTTGACCAACTACGCGGAGCTCAATACTTTTCCAAGATTGATCTTCGTTCAGGGTATCATCAATTAAGGGTCAAAAGGGAGGATATACCAAAGGCGGCTTTCCGTATAAGGTATGGACACTATGAATTTATAGTGATGCCATTTGGTCTTACTAATGCCCCTGCTATCTTCATGGATCTAATGAATAGAGTCTTTAGAGACTATCTTGATCAATTTGTGGTATTCTTTATAGATGATATTCTTGTCTATTCAAAGAGCAAGGAAGAGCATGAAGATCACTTGAGAATTATATTGAAGACCCTGAGAAAGGAGAAGCTTTATGCCAAATTTACCAAGTGTGAATTTTGGCTTCAAAAAGTTGCATTTTTGGGTCACATAATCACAAAAGAGGGGATATCTGTGGATCCAGTAAAAATAGAGGTTATCGAAAGATGGTCGAGACCAACAACAGTAACTGAGATTCGAAGTTTTCTTGGTTTGGCTGGATATTATCGACGTTTTGTAAAAGATTTTTCACGATTATCTAATCCACTCACCAAGTTGACTCGGAAAGGAGTTAAGTTTGTCTGGACAGAGGAATGTGAAGAGAATTTCAAGGAGTTGAAAAGAAGGTTATCCAGTGCACCTGTGCTCACACTGCCTTGTAGTGGAGAAATGTTTGTGATCTACAGTGATGCATCCAAGAAGGGATTCAGGTGTGTTCTTATGCAAAATGATATGGTGATAGCTTATGCCTCACGACAGTTGAAAATCCATGAGCAAAATTACCCAACACATGATTTGGAGTTGGCTTCGGTAATCTTTGCATTAAATATTTGGAGGCATTACCTTTATGGTGAAAGGTGTGATATTTATACTTATCATAAAAGTTTAAAGTATATTTTCACACAAAAGGAGCTGAATATGCGCCAAAGAAGATGGTTGGAGCAGATTAAGTATTATGACTGCTCAATCCATTACCACCCTGGGAAAGCAAACAAGGTGGCAGATGCATTAAGTCGACAAGACCATGCTAGTTTATCCATGATGAGGATCACAAAAGATCCAATATTTATGGATTTACAAAGGATGGATCTTGGAATTATAATGGAAGGGGAAAAATCTTATCTTTATCAAATGAATGTTCAACCATCTATACATGTGAAGATTAAAGAGGAACAGAAAGAAGATGTCGAGTTATAAAAGAAGGTGAGAAATGTTCCTGAATTCAACCTTGATTGTGATGGGATAATAATGTTCAGGAATCGGGTTTGTGTTCCTCCCATCCCCGAATTAAAGAAGGAGCTGCTGGATGAGGCTCATAGTTCATCATTCTCTATTCATCCTGGAAGCAGAAGATGTATAGGGACCTGAAAGAGTACTTCTGGTGGGATGGCATGAAAAGAGATGTTGCTGAATATGTCTCTCGATGCTTGGTTTGTCAACAAGTTAAAGCTGAGAGAAAAAAGTCTAAGGGGATGTTACAACCATTACCCATACCCGAATGGAAATGGGAAAACATCACTATGGACTTTGTCACAGGACTTCCTAAAACATCCAAAGGCAATAATGCTATCTGGGTCATAGTTGATTGTCTTACAAAGTCTTCACACTTCATTGCTATTAGAGAGTATTTCTCTCTAGATCAGCTTGCCAGGATATATGTAAAGGAAGTGGTAAGATTGCATGGAGTACCACTTTTTATTATATCTGATCGAGATCCGGGATTTACCTCGAAGTTCTGGCGAAGTCTTCAGCATACTCTGGATACAGAGTTAAGTTTCAGCACTGCTTATCATCCCCAGACAGACGGTTAGTCTGAGAGAACAATTCAAACCCTAGAAGATATGTTGAGAGCTTGCTCTATGGATTTCAAAGGGGGTTGGGATCAACACCTAACTTTGGAGGAATTTTCTTATAATAATAGCTTTCACTCCAGTATTCATATGGCTCTTTATGAAGCTCTCTATGGAAAGAAATACAGGACTCCAACTTGCTGGGATGAAGTTGGGGAAAGAAAGCTATTAGGACCTGATCTCGTTGATGAAATGGCAGAAAAGGTCAGATCTATTCAACAACACATAAGAGCAGCTCAGAGTCGACAGAAAAGTTATGCCGACAACCGAAGAAATGACCTAGAGTTTGAAGTGGGTGATAAAGTGTTCTTACGAATGTCTCCCTGGAAGAGGGTTATGAGATTTGGAAAGAAGGGGAAGTTGAGCCCTAGATATATCGGTCCTTTCGAAATACTGGATCGTGTTGGGAAGGTAGCTTACCGATTGGCACTTCCACCGAATCTCTCTCAAGTTCACGATGTGTTCCATGTATCTCTCCTGAGAAAGTACATACCAGATCCTTCACATGTACTCAGCTCAGAAGTTGTACCGCTGGAGCAAGATATTTCTTATGAAGAACAGCCGATAGAGATTCTGGATCGTAGCGAAAAAGTCCTACGAAACAAGACCACTCGATTGGTGAATGTTTTATGGAGGAACCACCAACTTTAAGAAGCTACATGGGAGCTTGAGGATATGATGAGGGAGAAGTATCCTCATCTATTTGTTACAAAGTGACGAATTTCGAGGGCGAAATTCTTTTTAAGGGGGGTAGAATGTAACACCCGAGACTTTTATGTTATATGAATCATCAAAGGAATATTTTTCTACACAACACTTGCTTGGCTTGCTTTACACGCAATTGCGACCTTCCTCGATAGCTTGCGTCGTACGCAATACCGAGTTTCACTAAACAACAATATGCTATTAAAACAAGCCGTTATGAATAGTAATAACCACTTTTTGAAATTTTATAAATTTTATTTTTCAAAATGGACTTCATTTTTGGACTCAGAATATCGAAATTAGCCTAGGGTGAAATTTTGGTATTTTTCTGAAAACTTTCAATTTTTGATGAATAGTGAAACCACTAAGTGGTAGGTTAAAAACTGAATTTTGCATAAAACTTAATTTTACCGCTTCTGTGAATGGAATTTCAAAAATCCGACAGACACGGTTGATATCAGTAAGTAAAATGTGGTTCAATGAGATAAAAATAAATTTTTGGTGAATAGTAACTTTTTAATTATTTTTTCCGCGGTTAATAGTAAATAGGGTAACTAAGGGTAAATATGATATTAATATTACCCTAACACATGTCCTAATTCTATTGGACAAGTGTAATTCGACCAAAAACAAACTTAGGAATAAAAATATGACCATTTAGGCCCACTTGGATTAGATTAGGACATTTATTATTAATTTATTTAAAGAAGGGTTAAAATAGTTAAAATCAAAGTTTAATAAGTAAATCATTTTTAATATGGCGTTATACATAAGATAAATTCGACTATAAATATTAATTATAAAGCTAAAACGATTTCCTACATAATGGTATTTTATTTGTAATTTTTAGACATTAAATAATTTAATTTATTTATGAAACAATGATGATGCAGTAATTATCTTATTAATGAAATATTGACATAATTGATGTTATAAACACCAAAATAAATGTAATTTGAGACTTTTTATGAATTCCACTAATTTTCTAGGTTACTATGATATATTAATGTTGATTTAATCAACTTGGTTCGAACATATAATTTTGTTATGACTTTCACAAAAATCATATATCAAATAGTGTCAAAATTGACACAAAATAGTATTTGAATAAAATATTATATTATTAATTGTTATTTTATTCCTAAAAATCTAGGGTTCGGCCAAATAACTTAGATAAGGATATATATATTAATAATATTCAATTTGGGGTTCGTTTGGCATGTTATAGTAAGTGTATTAACCATATAGTGAAAGAAAACAAAAAGACACGGTAAAAGTTAAATTATTTAACATAGAGTTAAATCTAATTTATAAGGATAAAATAATACCCTAAACTTGTCTAAATCATATTGGTTGATAGGATTTCGACCCATACCCACTTTAGCTTCGAAATAAGACCCTTTGGAACCATTATAAACCGATTTTGACTTTAATATAAAATAATATTTTGAGATATTCCTAAGGTGCCCCTCTCCTCCCTTATAAAAGGGCACCTCCTCCCCCTCCTCCTCACACCAATTTGAGCACTCAAGCTCAGAAAACCCCTGCCATTTTCTCCTTTCCACTTCCCTAGAATAATCCTAGAGGTCCTGGTCTTCTTCAAAGACCAATCTTAGTTCCCTAAGTGGAGGATTCAAAGAGGCGTTCCAAAGAAAAGGTAATATCCATTACCGATCTTTTCAATTTCTTTCTTCTTCAACTTCTTCTTCTTTAGTTGTTTCATGATAAAGTAATAACATCAGTATTACTTACATACTGATATGTTATTATAAATATGAAACAACCCTAATTCACCTTCTATCCATCCCACGGAAAAATGAAATCACCGCGCGTGTGTACGTACGGAATACCGTCTCCACGCCGTGGTGTAATCTATTTTTCCACCATCACTTTACAAGGATGGGTATAATGGTGTAATGAGTAACTATTTATGATTATTATAAAGTAATATTGATACTGAAATAATATATATATACTCCAATACAGTTCCACGATCATAGGAACGATATCATCACTCGTGCGTACGTACGGAATACCGTCTCCACGATGTGATGCGACTCATTCTACATGATCATCATTACATAGTAATTATATAAATGAATTGAATGAATAAATATGATATATGTTACACTAATACCATTCTGGATATAAGGTATCTATAACCTTAAAAGAATAATAAGAATGTATTCGGCAAAACACGCATAAGAACAAAAGGCAATAAAGACCCGAGTAACAAGTAACAATGAAATATTACTAACAAGAAGCTAAGAATATGACCATATATGATATCATATCAATATGTATGATTCTGGAATAAGTCAATAACATTATTTAAACCATTATACCGGAGCTTCGGACACGTACAAATCAAATCGGACCTAAGGTAAGGGAAATATCACAATCTCATTTTTATCCGAGATTGTTTATTCGTAAGTATTTACTGGGGTGTATTTTATCATCCACATCCATGTTACATCAATATGTAATATTGTTTCCATCCACTTACAATAGTTTAAATCCAATTTTACCCTTAGGTGAGTTTTTAGTAAAGAATATGAAAGGAATCTTTTGTCATTTTTCGTACGAGGTACTTTTTGACTTTTCCGACAAAAATACGAAGAATGTTTTTTTTAACTTATACGGCAAGAATGGATTTTTAAAAAATTATTTCCAAGAAGCTTCCTTTACAAGTTTTCAAGTTTATTTTTAATCAACATCTTTTATTTTAATGTCGTATGACATGTTATGAAGGAAAAAATGTTTTTGAAGTAGAAAGGATATTTTCCTCAAGAATGGAGTTCAAGTATTTTATCAAAATTATTTTCCATCTAAGATAATAAAAGGGTTCTGTTTTTATCCCTATTATTACATTGGTTTGATTATGTTGTGATGGAAATATTTTTTTGAATTCCTTTATCTTATATGAATTGTTTTATGATGTCATGTTGTTTAAGAACCCCATTTTTATTACATGGGTTATGCTATGATGCATGGTTTATGATTATGTGGCACACATAAGAAAGGATTCATTATAAGATGGCTGGGACCTATATCTCCCTCCAATGCATTGGGTAAAGATTTTATATCTCATGAGATAGACATGGCTGGAACGGTAGGTTATACCGGTTCAGTGAAACAGGACTGGAATGAGGGTGACTCGGTTTAGAAAGGGACTTTGTCCACTAAGATTGTCTTGGCAATGAGTCATGACTAACAAGAAATGATTTTCCATGATTATGTGTGCATGCCACAAAGTTTCAAGTTTTATGTTATGATTATGGGGATCTCATTTTCACTTCTTTGATTTATTCCATGTTATGATTTTATGATCTCTTTTGCAGGTGATTATTTTCAAAAAGATATGATTTGATTTTTATTTCCTTTATTTTCCCTTGCTGAGCATTTGAGCTCACCCTTTTATGTTTTCTTTTCCCCAGGTCAGGAAGATAGATATTAAGTAGAATATGCTAAAAGGGACCCTAGATATGATGAAATAAATGGGAGACACTGTAGAAGATTTATGAACCAGTTGTTTATGTTTCCCAGTTTCTAAAGACACTATACCTATACGGTCCTTTGTGGTTTTGTCATATTTTGTAATAAGTGTGCTTCAATTTTGAAGTATTAATAATGTATGTAAAGTATGGGTCGTTATATGAATGCGGTTAAAAGTTAACACTTTCCACATACCAAAATCCCCAAAATTCTATATACTCAAACAATGATATCACTTGGTCTTAATATCAATCATGATCTCATGAATATTGTCAAACAATTTATTTTCTCCTTATCCCTTCATTATGCGCATATCATCTACTTTCCAAAATATTTGAATCACTTTTCATGGTTACCGGTATTATATTCTTATAGAAAACCACAATGGACCAATACACAAATATTTCAAAATTCCACGATACTATAAATGAGATTCCATGATAATATTTTGACATCCCATTACATAAACACTTAATCATTACACAACATCATTGTCATACTCAACATCACAAACAGTGATCGCATGTAACTTCCCTTTATCCTTTGCCTTAAGAGGTTTCTCACATTGATCATCATTAACCCTTGGATTAGGTAATTTATTAGCATAATTTCCCATTTCCTTGCACTTGAAGCATTGAAGTGTTGGTGGTGCGTTCTCTGCAGTCTTTTCTTTATTCACATCATTATCAACCCTTTTTCTATTACTTCGACTCTCAGCTGCTCGTTGACCTTCTTTTCCATAATTAAAACATTTTCTTGTCCATTTAAGACAATCTACACTATGCATCTTTCCACACTTTCAGCATAAAGAAACATCCAACTTCTTTTCACCATTATTCTGAGATTTCTCCTTGAACTCCATCTTTTGTTTATTGTCAAAACCATTAGATAGATATGTTACACCAACTTCCAGTTCTACCTTGATAGCACAACGCACAATTTATTCATAGCTACTAAAGTCTCTTATAGCTAATTCCCTTCAAAGACTTGGTTTTAAGTCACTAAAAAATTGATCAACTTTACTTTCAGGTTGGATGATAAAGCTAGATGCATACCTTGCAAGTCTTGTAAAATTCGCTTCGTATAAACCAACAGATTCATCATCATTCTTCTTAAGCTCAAGAAACTCCTTTTCCATCTTTGTTCGAAGAATACGAGGTAAGTACTTACTGAAAACAAGTTCTTGAACTTATCCCATTCCATGGATTCAATTTCATCTTGGGGCCTTGTATTCTTAATTAGAGTCCACCACTGGTCTGCTTCACCTTCTAAATGGTAAACAGATAAAATGATTATTTCATGTTCTGAAGAGCAAAGCATGGAAAATATCTTTCCAATGGTACTGATCCATTGTTTAGCAACAAGTGTATCAGAAGACCCATTGAAAGACGGTTGATGTTTCCTCATGAAGGACTCAATAGAATATTGTTCCCTTCACTGGACATTTGGAAAATCCAAAAAAATTCATAGCTTGTGTAAGAATCGCAATAAGATTTTTCACTCCATCTACCATCACATTTGGTTTCTCGAGAGGACAATAATTTCATTTTCCATTACATTGAACAACACGGTTCCTTTGGATTCCATCCATCGTCTAAAACCCAAAATGAACAGTGCGAGAGGCAAAAATCATGCTAGGAAAACAAAATAATAAAGGGGGAGTACATTCAATATCTAACATATTAGGTTTAATTCTAATATTGTTACCATAATTATAGGACTATAACCTATACTTATAATTAACCGTAGGGACATCCCTAGACCTACCTTAGAAATATCTCTAAGGATCTCACTAATGTTTATGCATCATAGTTTCCAAATGTTAACAAAACCTTTCCTCTGATACCAATTGTAGAGACCTGAAGCTTGACGTACATGGACATTACATTACTTTTGTGGAATACTTAATACATAACGAAAACAGACACACAAGGACCGTAATATTTTAGTGTCTTTGGAAACTCGGAAAATAATCTTCTAATCGTGTTGAAAGATCTTCAATATCTCCCATAAAGATCTTCCACTTTATGTTTTCTAACATAAAACCTTTATTTAAATCCTGGGGAAAAGAAAACATATAAAGGGTGAGCTCAAATTCTCAGTAAGGGTAAGCATAGGTAACATAAAACAATCCATAAACATTTGAATGCAAAAACTTGAACATAAAATCTAAACATCATAATCATGAGCAACGACATAAATCTTGGAAGTACACAAAGCATAGATCATAAAGTAATATTAGTCATGATAAACTAGCATGGTAATAAAACATGTAATGTTGGAATCCATTAAGAACAGGTTATGATTTCCATAGTATCCAAGGCATTGCTACCAAGACCATCTTAGTGGACAAAGTCCCATTCTAAATCGAGTTCACTCCTCGTTCCAGTCCTATAACACTGAACCGGATTAACTTACCATTCTATCCATGTCTATCTCATGAGATATAAATCTTTACCCAATTTATTGGAGGTAGATATAGGTCCCAGCCATCTCATAATAAATCATTCTTACTTGTTCCACAAAATAATCATAAAACATTCATCATAATGCAAAGAATAAAATGGGTTTCATAAACATCATCCCATCATCACATACTTCATATAAAACAAATAGATATTTCATTATAAGAAAATTGAAACCAGTTAAATCATAGAGACATTATACATGAAAAATACATATATCAAATAATGTCATCTTATATAGAAAATGGTTTTGATAAAACACTTGAAATGAATTCTTGAGGAAAATATCCTTTCTTCTCCAAAATCATTTTCTTCTCACAAAATTCCATGCAATTTTAAAAGAAAATTATTTTGTTGAAAATAGTCATAAAATATTTTAGAGTAAGCATCATGAAAATGAATTGTTATGAAACTGTAAAAATCTGTTCATGCCGTATAAGTTAAAAATAACATTCTTATCGTACTTTTTCGCAAAAAGTCAAAAAGTACCTCGTATGGTAAACAAAAGAAAGATTCCTTCCATACGATGTGGTAAAAGTAAAAAAAGGGTAAGAATGACTTTAAACATACATGGAAAAAAATGTAAACATTTTATGAAAACATTTTGAGAACATATGGACATGGATAATAAACATAACCCCAGTAAATACTTACGAATAAACAATCTCGGATAAGAATGAGATTGGAATAATTATCTCTTAACTTATGGCTGATATGCTTCGTATGTATCCGAAACTCCTGTATAATGATTTAAATAATGGCATTGACATATTTCATAATCATATTCATTGTTATTATATCATACATGGTTCACTTAGGTATTTATATTACCCGTTCATTTGTCAATTCCATGTTAACGTAGCGTTTTGGGTAAAATTGTTTAATTTATCGTATGTGTTTGGACTTGTTGTTCTAGATATTATTATTACTTATATCATGATTTACTTACTTACAGAATGTAAAACATGATTTATATATCATATATATTCAGTATATATATATATATCACAGATAGATAAATGAAATGAAACACACAGTTCATGGAGACGGTAGGTCGTACGTACGCATGAACGTTGTTTTCCTTTCTTTGTTGACTTGAATGTAAGTAAGTAGATGACATATATATATATATATACATAAATACTGTAGCTTCATTATGTCATATATTTCATTATTATTCATTATATATACTTTATAATCATTCTTTAATGGTTAACATTGAGAATGAATCTCACCACGTCATGAAGACGGTAGTCCGTACGTACGCACGAGCGATGATATCATTCCTATAATCGTGGACTTGTATTGAAGTGTATGTATAATATTTCAGAATCAATAAAACATTACAATAATCATATATGGTTATTTATTTACACCATTATACCCATCTAAGTAAGGTGGTGGTCGAAAATAGATTACACCACGGCGTGGAGACGGTATTCCGTACGTACGCACGCGTGGTGATTTTTTTTCCCGTAGAATGGATAGAAGGTGAAATAGGATTGTTTCATATTTATAATAACATATCAGTATATAATTAATACTGATGTTATTACTTTATAATGAGACAAGTAAAGAAGAATAAGTAGAGGATGAAAGAAACTTCAAAGAATCGAAAGAAGAGATTACCTCTTCTTCGATGCAAGTCTTTTAAGCTTCCTCTTATGGAAGTAGAGTTGGTCTTTTGAGAATACCAAAACCTCAAGAATGTTGCTAGGGAAGTTTAGAAGATAAATTCTCAGGGTTTGGCCGATCTTCAAGGCTCAAAAGGGTGTGAAGAGAAGATGGAAGGGGTTCCCTTTTTATAAGGGTGGAGAGGGGCACCTTTGAAAAAACATATAATATTATTTTATAATAAAGTCATATTCGGTTTATAATAGCTACAAATTGATTTATTTATAAGATAAAGTGGGGATGGGTCGAAATAATCTCAACCAATATATTTTAGACATGTTTAGGTTACAATTTTAACCATATTCTTTAGATTTAACTCTAAGTTAAATAATTTAACTTTTATCGTGTCTTCTTGTTTTCTTACACTATATGGTTAATAAACTTACTATAACAAGACGAAAGAACACCAAGTGGTTCATTATTAATATATATATATCCTTATCTAAGTCATTTTTCCGAACCATATATTTTTAGGAATAAAATAGAAATTAATAATATAATATTTTTTTAAAAAACTATTTTATGTCAATTTTGACACAATTTGGTAATTGATTTTTGTGAAAATCATAAGAGCGTCATTAGTTTGAAAATTTAATTAAATCAATACTAACATGACATATTAATCTATAAAATTAGTGTAATTCATAAAAATTCTCAAATTAAATTTATTTGGGTATTTATAATATCAATTATTTTAATATTTCATTATTTAGGTAATTACTGCATCACCATTGTGTCATAAATAACATGAATTATTTAATGTCTAAAAATTATAAATAAAATAACATTAGTTAGTAAATATTTTTAGCTTTCTAATTAATATTTATAGATGAATTTATCTTATTCATAACCCTATATTAGAAATGAATTACTTATTAAACATTGATTTTAACTACTTTAACCCTTCTTTAAATAAATTAATAATAAATGTCCTAATCTAATCCAAGTGGACCTAAATGGTCATATTTTATTCCTAAGGTTGTTTTTGTTTGAATTAAACTTATCCAATAGAATTAGGATATGTTTTAGGGTAATAATAATATCATTTTTACCCTTAATTACCCTATTAACTTGTAATCGTGGTAAATACAAGTAAAAAGTTACTATTCACCAAAAAATATTTTCATCTCATTGAACTGAATTTTAGTCCTTAATATTAACCGTGTCTCTCGGATTTTCGAAATTCCACTCACAGAAGCGGTAAAATTAAGTTTTATGTGAATTTCTAAATTCTCCTAGGAGGTGGGTAAAAGACGGTGAAAAGTTCAATAAAATTTTTATATATCTAAAATTATTATAAAATGACTTCAATGAATTACATTGAACTTATATAGATATTATGTATCAATTTTGACATAAAAAAATTTAAATAAAATAAAAAATTATTTAAATAAAAAATTGGTTTTGAAATAGTAACCCAGTGTTTTCACTATTCATCAAAAATTGAAAGTTTTCAGAAAAATACCAAAAATTTACCCTTGTCTAATTTCGATATTCCAAATCCAAAAATGAAGTCCATTTCGAAAGATAAATTTTATAAAATTTGAAAAAGTGGGTATTACTATTCATAACGTCTAGTTTATATAACATATTGTTGTTTAGTGAAACTCGGTATTGCGTACATCACGCGCTATCATGGAAGGTCGTGATTGCGTGTAATGCAAGCCAAGTTAGGGATGATTTTAGTGCAAGATCCTTTTGGTGTATCATACAACACAAGACATTAATAAAATCAAGAGGAATATTTTTCATAAAATCTTGTAGTGTTAAACAAACAATATCCACTCTAGTCAAGATATAATTTTCAAATGGAAAAGTCTAGTGAATTCACACTGGAATTCGGTAAACATGTTCAAAACAATCAAATTTTGTGATCTTATACCTCATAATAAAATCATTATGTGATTCATCTTTGTTTCTTCAATAATCACAATTTATATTTAAAATATCATCAAATTCTTGCTTCGGTTTTAGTACACTGGAGTCACATATAGGCTTTAACATTTCCATTTTTTCCATGATAAAATTATACCACAAAATCAGATCAAACATTGATTAATTTTTTAATCAATTATTCCCCAATAAAATCATTAAACCCCATAATCATTAATAGGTTATTAGTTCATGAAATCTTATTCTTTCTTCGACTAATTCTACGGTCTTTAGCTCCTTTACTTTTTATCTATTTCAACTTGATGCAGTTTCATTCTTCAATATTCAAATTTGACACTTCATTGAATCCTAAGGTTGTCTTCTTCAATGTTTAAGAATTTTGATTCATCGGTTTTCATTTTATCATGCTCTAATCAATCCTAAAATCTCTCATGATGTCATTAACCTATTTTATCAATGATAAAAATCCATCAAATAAAGATGGACTTAGGTTCTTCTTATTAATGGTTTCTTCAGTCGAGCTACATTGAGAAAATATAATCTCTTCCTCAATAATTTTGGTAAGTCTACATGTATTCCCATCCTTGATAGGAATTTTTGGACCTTAAATGACTTTTATTTCCAACAACGAATCTCCATTTTATAATAATGGTTGATTGAAAATAATAACAGAAAATTTCATCTTCATGGTCTTTTTAAGGCACTATCGATGCCTATTTTAATTTAATAATCAGTATTTTTTTAAATATAGTGAATATCCATGGAAGCGGTACTTTATCAAATTTTTATAAACATTTCCACAAATGGATAGATTCAAGGTGGATAGAAGAATAGATGCGGTTATAGAACATCATAATACTATGTCTTCCTTCTCACAGTCGCTACCTACTCACGAACACAAGGGAATGGTTTTGGGCCCATTTGTGGTAGCACCATCATTATCACATTAGTTTTCCACAAAATTTCTTGCAATAATTTACACAAACTGCTTAACTTTTCTCATTAAAATTATATAATAAATTTAAAAAGAATATTTGAACTATGAATTCATTCATTTCTGAAATAATATTTATCAAAATTATATTCTTAAAAAACATGATGGAATATTAATGGAATTAATTTCACAAAATGTATATATATATAAAACACTTCAAAATAGATTATTTAAAGTAAATTTCATTAAAATCATCTAATTAAATGTTCTTCATAAAAACAAATGTAAATATTAATGCATATAACATATTAGGAATAAATATGGAAAAAATCACACATTTATTCATAGATTTTCATTTTAAGTCAAAAGAGAGTAAAATTATAAAATACTATAAATTAAGTCATAATTAAAACCTAGTAATACCAAAATAACACTAAAAGTTATGGGGAAAACATGAATTGATTACCGAAACATCAAAATCCCCCACACATAGCATTTATCTATTCCCCAAGAAAAAAATTCTACAAACTCATTACAAGAAAAAAAATCTGAAGAATAAAATAGTGAGTGCTAGCAATATTAATTTCACAAATGGATTCCCCCCCCATAGATTCTCTTAATTATTAATAGTTATTTTCTATTCTATAAATAAAAGGGTTTTTCAAAGGTCCATTTTTTGTTTTACCAAAACGTTAGAAATTATAATTTTTTTAAAAAATTAAATACATTTGAATTTTAATCTGGATAAAAGCCTAAATTTATCTTTACCACTAGGTGAAAATATATAAATAACATAGAAAAGAATAAATAGACTTGATCAAATCATTGGATAAAAATTAAATATTATAAGAATGAATAATTAACTCATAGATCAGTTAAAAGAATGAATAATTAAATGTTCAACCCAGATAAATATATTCATTTCATTATTTATTCAGATGAAAACATTTGGAGTCTAATTTTGTATTAAAAATTTTAGAAAAATAATTTTAAGTCCTACCCCTAATTTTTATCCAGAAAATAAAAAAAATAAGAGATAGAGAAATTTATCGACCAGATTAAATCCATGGGAAAGTAGAAATTTTAATCGCATCAATGTGTCAAGGACATTTCTAACTTCAAAAAAACTTTAAACCATTAAGTAAAATAATCGAAAGTCAAGATCATCAAAATATGAAAAAAAAAATTAGGGTGTTTTTGATGTGTTCTACATGAAAGAACAATTAATCGCATTTAAATGTCCCCTATCCCACACATAAAATTCAATAATTCACTCATTACTGTACTATAAAGTGAAAGTAAACAGAAAAAAGTTAAGCTCAAAAATGTTTGTAATTTTGTAGTGAAATAACACTTACTTATCTTAGATAGATATTTCATATTTCTATATGAATATTAATTTCATAACAAAATTATCCAAGATAAAATTTTATAGTTATAATGAATTTAGAATCTTTAATACATAAACAACTTGTTCATAAGTGATCTATATCATCTTCCATGTAGTTCTTCAAAACAATCACCTTTCTTAGACATATCATACTTAATGAATTTCATCATAACCTGGGGAAAGGGAACATAAGGAAGGGTGAGATTAGTTTCTCAGTAATGGTAAACAAGGTAGATGTCAAAATAATATGACCATAAGGGTATGAGAACAGGAGAGTAAAATTTAATTAAACATACCCTCCATATCATAGATCATAATCTTGAGTCATGGCATCAAGATTCTCAGTTCATAAGACCTGAATCATAAAGGAATCAAAGAACACATTCCATGAGATTATAACATAGAAAAATGAATGTGAAAAAACACCATCGTATAAATTTTTGAACCTATATAAATAGAAACAAGTTCATATATCAATTTCGGGGAATGAAATCAAGCCCTTTCATTAACTTATGGACATTACATCCAAGTCCATGCTTAATATTATAAATATGAATGCTTGATCCAAGCTTAATATTATATACATAAAAACCAATTCCATGCTTAAACTTATAGACATGAAATCCAGATCCTAGATTAATCTTATGGACATGAAAATTTGGTCCATTAATGAGATTTTGAACATTAAATCAGGGCCATGTATATCATATTTACCTCATGAGTTATCCAGATTTACCCAAAAAAATGGAGGCATATATAATTCAAAGAACACTCATCACATAGAAAAAATCATACGTATGTGTGCACAAGATCAGGAAACATTCATTATATTAGAATTTGTGAAAATAAATTGGTTTTATAAACATTTTATCATATAATAACTCAAAGAAGAGAAATGGATTTCATAAACATTTCATCAATTCATTATAGTATAACTCATGGAAAAAGAATGGGTATCATAAACTTGTTTCCATAAAAATAATTAACCATCCATAGAAATAATATAGATAGTATCATTGGATCATATCCCCAATAATACTTAAGTAACATCAATTGATGTCATCTAAAATGAAAAATTATTTTAAAAGCTTGGTTTGTTAATTTCTTGAAGAAAATACCCTTTTTTATTTGAAAATACTTAATTAAAATATTAAATTTAACAAAATAATAAGGAAAACATTGTTTTTGAAAAGAATCATGGAAAATTATATAGGAATATTCAAATCATTGATTTTTTATAATGGTAATAAATTCCATTCACATCATATAAGTTAAAAGAAAAATATTTCTTTCCCACTTTTGTAAAAAGTCAAAAAGTACCTCGTTTGGTAAGTGAAAAAAATATTATGTTTTAAATTAGTTTTTAAAAATAAATAATGGGAAAAATTATTTAAAAATAATAATATAATTCTAAAAATATTCTAGAAAACATTTTTAGAAAACATGATTTTGGAAGAAATGGTTTTTTCAACTAAAGAGGGAAATAAAAGTAACTTTCCTTAAAACATATTTTTTGTGTATTTAGTGCTTAAGATGAGGAAACTTAAATGAAGAAATTTATAATAATTAAGTAACTATAAAAGAATAAAATTCAATATCTTATAAATAGTTGTATCATAATATTTCATCATCAGAAACATAATCATAAGCAATCCTAATACTCAATGATATTTTAACATAAAACCCATACTTCTTTGGAAACATTTGAATTGCAATACCTATGAAAGAAATAAGATTATATTGATATGTAAATAACAACAAAATTCATAATAATAATAATAAAATAAATTACTAGTAATTAAATTCCCCACAAAAAATAAAAAATGCATAATATGGCATGTTTTTCACATAAATAAAAGTGAGACGGAAATCCCTTACCTCGGGTCTGACTTCCTTAATATTTTTTCAAACATACTTTATGATAAATATATATTTACCATAAATATATTAAAGAAACATAATCATATATATCATATCATATATTATTTACACATAATATTTTATCACCCATTTATTATCAAATCCTTATTAAGATCACTATTCCAGGTGATATTTGATTTGTTATTCATGTATGTTTTGGTTCGATAGTTTTTGTTCTTATAATTTATTATGGTTAAATAATATATATATAATTTTAATAAAGATATAAATATCATATATATTCATTATATAGATATTTATAATCATCCATAAAAATGGATATATAAAAATAAATTACACTCTTCATAGAGACGGTCGACTATATATATGCATGAAAGTTGTTTTCACTTTTAAAATGATAAACTAAATAAAATTAAATGATAATTAAACCTTAAATTATAATTATTATATCATATATATTCATTATATCTATCATTATTACAATCCATTTAATGTGTAAATTAAAACCAAACCACGTCGCTTCATGGTGACAGTTGTCCACATGTACTCCCGAGCAATGTTATTATTTTCCAACAGATTGGAAGGAAATAAGTTACATATTATATTATAATTATAGAAGAATAATTGTTTAATAAATATTATATGTAAACTTTCAACCCATAATAATATCCATTCGTGAAAAATCTTGATGGAAAATGAATTGTATTGTTACATAGAGACTGTAAGTTGTACGTATGCAGATGGGATACTTTTACTTCCATTTTGACAGAAAGATGGTGGATAAAGGTGGTTTCATAATCATAATAAAATTTCAGTATATTTAGGATAATTAAGTTTTTATTTTATTAAGAATACAATATAATTGGATTTGGTTAAAAAATAATTAAAATATAAAGTGATATGTTAAAGCGATTACCTCAACTTGGAAAGAACTCCTTTATATCTCCTCTTGAGGATCCTAAGGATGGTATTTTGGAAAGAATATAACCTATATAATGTGAATAAGGAAATTTATAATAGATTTTTTAGGTGATGATTGAGATATAAGGCTCTAATTGGTGTAAATAGGAGAACTGATGGGTTCCCATTTATAATTGAGGGGATGGGTACTTTTGGAATTTCTTAACATATTAAAAAATATAAATTACCTATGATGTATAAATGTATAAAAATTGATAATATTCAAATCTAAGATGATTATGAGCCGAAATACTCTTATCCATTAAAATTTTGACGATTTTGGGTCAATTTTGACCCTTATATTTTTTTAACTATTCGTTAACCCATTTGAAAATTGCAATGATATCAATGCATATTTACTCTTACAGGGTTAATAAACTTACTATGAAAAGAAAACAACCCATAAATAGACCATGTTTGATGTTTAAATAAATATCCCATTCATTTTTATGAATCTAATATCTTTATGAATTTTAAATTATTTCATAAAATATAATTTACTATAAAATATCATTAATGTCATTTTTAGAAATATTCAATTAATTTAACTATAAATACATCAATACAAATGGGTAATTTGAGTATAATTCTATAAAACCTACAAAATTTTTCATATTGATCTACAAAATTTGTTTGAAACATTAAATAATTCAAATTTTATCACAATTTATATTTTTAAAATCATTCATTTTATTTTTTATTAATTGAATAATTTCCGCACCAGCATTGCGTATTCTTTTAAAGAAATTATTTATTCATTTAAATTTAGAAATAAATTAACTTAACAAAAAATTCATTTATTTTTAAAATTATAATTTATAATTTGATATAACCCATGTTTATCCCTATATTAAATATATTATCATTATTAAAAAGCATGATTTTGAAATCTTTACCTTTATATTTACTTAAATATCATAAAGGTAAAAATCAATTCCAAATGGAGACATGTAGAGACCCGAATCCTGACGTACATGGACATTACATTACTTTTGCGGAATACTTAGTACATAACAAAAACACACACACAAGGACCGTAATAGTTTAGTGTCTTTGGAAACTCGGAATATAATCTTATAATCGTGGTGAAAGATCTTCAACATCTCCCATAAAGATCTTCTTTTTTTTAAACCTAAATCCTTTCTTTATGTCCTGGGGAAAAGAAAACATAAAAGGGTGAGATCAAATGCTCAGTAAGGGTAAACAAAAGAAATATCAATCACGTCATATTCATAAGAACATACCTTTTTGAAATCTTAACCTGCAAAAGAGATCATAATTTCGTAACATGGGATAAATCGTAGTAGTGAAATGTAATCCCAATAATCATAACATAAAACATGAAACTTTGTGACATACACACCTAATCATAGAGAATCATTTCTTATTAGTCAAGACTCATTTCCAAGACTATCTTAGTGGACAATGTCCCTTTCCGAACCGAGTTCACTCCTTGTTTCAGTCCTATTTCACTGAACCGGTATAACCTACCATTTCGGCCATGTCTATCTCATGAGATGTAAAATCTTTACCCAATGCATTGGAGGGAGATATATGTCCCACCCATATCATAATGATACCATTCTTATGTGTGCCATAAAATCATAAATCATACATCATTGCATAACCCATGTAATAAAAATGGTAATCTTAAACATCATCATGACATCATAAAACAATTCATATAGGATAAAAGAATTCATCAAAATATTTCCATCACAACATAATCAAATCCATTTAATAATAGGGATAGAAACAGAACCCTTTATTATCTTTGATGGAAAATAATTTTGAAAAAACACTTGAACTCCATTCTTGAAGAAAATATCCTTTCTACTTCAAAAACACTTTTCCTTTATTAACATGTCATAAAATTATAAACTAAAGGAAGTTGATTAAAAATAGACTTGAAAACTTTTAAAGGAATCTTCTTGGAAATAATGTTTTAAAAATCCCTTCATTCTGTATAAGTTAAAAAAACATTCTTCTCGTACTTTTGTCGGAAAACTCAAAAAGTAGCTCGTATGAAAAACTACAAAAGATTCCTTTCATATATTTTACTAAAAACTCACTGAAGGGTAAAATTGGATTTAAACAATTGTAGGTGGATGGAAACAATATTACATATTGAGGAAACATGGATGTGGATTATAAAATACACCCCAGTAAATGCCAAAATATAAACAATTTCGGATAAAAATGAGATTGTGATATTTTCCCTTACCTTAGGTCCGATTTGCTTCATATGTGTATGAAAATCCTGTATAAAGATTTAAATAATGTCATTGACTTATTTCAAAATCATACTCATTGTTATGATATCATATATGGTTCACTTATGGCTTTATATTACCCGTTCTTTTGTAAATTCCATGTTAAAGGGCGTTTTGGGTAAAATAGTTTCATTTGTCGTCTGTGTTTTGACTTGTAATTATTCATAGGATTACTTAGATCATGATTACTTAATTCCATAATATAAAACATGATTTATATATAATATATATTCAGAATATATATATATAATAGATCAGTAAATGGAAATAAATACAATGTTCATGGAGACGGTAGACCGTACGTACGCATGAACGTTGTTTTCGTTTCCTTATTGAGTTGAATGGAATTAAGTAGATGACATACATATATATACACATAAATCCATAATCGTTATTATGTCATATATTTCATTATTAATTATTATATATACTTTATAATCATTCATGAATGGTTAGCGTGGAGAATGAATCTCATCACGTCGTGGAGACGGTAGTCTGTACGGACGCACGAGCGATGATATCGTTCTCATGATCGTGGAATTATATTGGAGTGTATGTATACTATTTCAGAATCAATATCACTTTAAAATAATCATATATGGTTATTATGTACACCATTATACCCATCCAAGTAAGGTGGTGGTGGAAAATAGATTACACCACGACGTGGAGACGGTATTCCGTACGTACGCACGCGCGGTGATTTCGTTTTCCGTAGGATGGATAGATGGTGAAATGAGGTTGTTTCATAATTATAATAACATATCAGTATATAAGTGATATTGATGTTATTACTTCACAATTGAAAAACCTAAGAATAATAAGTGGAAGAAGAAATAAAGATTAAAGAATCGGTAATGGACATTACCTCTACTTTGAAGTGCCTCTTTGAGATCTCCTTTTAGGGCACTAAAATTGGTCTTTGAGGAAGACCAAAACCTCTAGGATGTTTCTATGGAAGTGGAGAAGGGAATTTCGCAGGGGTTGGCCGAGATTGAAGGCTCAAAGTGGTTTGAGGAAGAGAGGGAGGAGGTTCCCTATTATAAGGGAGGAGAGGGGTACCTTTCAAATAACTAAAAATATTATTTTATTATAAAGACAAATTCGGTTTTAAATAGCTTGAAATTGATTTATTTAAAAGCTAAGGTGGGTATTGGTCTACATCATCCCATAAAATAGAATTTAGACAAGTTTAGGTTCCTATTTTAACCTTATCATTTAGATTTAACATTAAGTTAAATAATTTTACTTTTACCGTGTTTTCTTGTGTTCTTATACTATAAGGTTAATAAACTTACTATAAGAAGCCAAACGAACCCCAAGTTGTTTATTATTAATATATATAACCTTATATAAGTCATTTGTCTGAACCATAGATTTTTAGGAATAAAATAACAATTAATAATATAATATGTGTTTTAAAAACTATTTTATGTCAATTTTGACACTATTTTGTAATTGATTTTTGTAAAAACCATAACAGAATGATTAGTTCGAACAAAGTAAATTAAATCAATAATAATATGTCATGTTAACCTATAAAATTATTTTATTTCATAAAAAGTCTGAAATTACATTTATTTGGGTATTTATAACATCAATTATGTCAATATTTCATTAATAAGATAATTACTACATCATCTTTGTGCCATAAATAAATTAACTTATTTAATGTCTAAAAATTAAAACAAATACCATTATATAGGAAATCTTTTTATCTTTCTAATTACTATTTATAGTCGATTTTATCGTATGTATAACCCTATATTAAAAATGATTTACTTATTATTCTTTGATTTTAACTATTTTCACCCTTCTTTAAATAAATTAATAATAAATGTCTTAATCTAATCTATGTGGGCCTAAATGGTCATATTTTATTCCTAAGGTTGTTTTTGGTTGAATTACACTTATCCAATAGAATTAGGACATGTGTTAGGGTAATAATAATATCATTTTTTCCCTTAATTACCCTATTTACTTTTAACCGTGGTAAAAAAAGTAAAAAGTTACTATTCACCAAAAAATATTTTCATCTCATTGAACCACATTTTACTTACTGACATCAACTGTGTCTCTTGGATTTTTGAAATTACACTCACAGAAGCGGTAAAATTAAATTTTATGAAAAATTCATTTTTCTTAACTACCACTTAGTGGTTTCACTATTCATCAAAAAATGAAAGTTTCCAGAAAAAATACCAAAAATTAGGCCTAAGCTATATTTGATATTATGAACTAAAAAATTATGTCTATTTTACCAAATTAAAAACATATCATTTGTATTAATTAATTTAAAAATTAATTCCTGTCGTCAAAACAAATAGTGTGTTCTTAAGAGATAATAACTATCAAAAGATTGACACTTGTTTATGTATGGTTTAAATGTGAAATTACATCCAATGAACAACATTGTATTAAATTGTAAAAATAAATTCTAAATATACTTTAAAACCCCTCAAATTAATAATTTATCACTATTAATTATTTCGATTAAAAAGGTTGTTTTTAATTAAAATTTAGTAATTTTCACTATTCATCAGAAAATGAAAGTTATCCGAAAAGTACCAAAATTTCACCCTAAGCTAATTTCGATATTAAGAATCCAAAAATGAATTCCATTTTGAAAAATAAAATTTATAAAATTTTAAAAAGTGGTTATTACTATTCATAACGGCTAGTTTTAATAATATTTTAATATCATATTGTTGTTTAGTGAAACTCGTTATTGTGTACTACACACGCTATCGAGGAAGGTCGCGATTACGTGTAATGCAAGGAAAGTCAAGGATGTGTGTTGTGCAATCTCCTTTTGGTGTAGCATACAACACAAGACATTAATGAAATTAAAAAGAATATTTTTCATAAAATCTCGGGCTGTTACATTCTACCCCCTTTAAAATGAATTTTTCCCTCAAAATTTGTCAGGGTTATAAATGGTTTACTATTTGAAAGATTATTTAATAGAAACCCACATCGTAAAAAGGAATACCAAAACCAATATTTAGAAACAAATGTATGAAACGTAACGGTTACCCAAATAAACTAATCACTGGGTTTCCACATAGGTGAAAATATGGATATGGAATAGAAATCTAACCATCATGTTCTGATGGAGAGTGGTAGAGAACATGGCTATGGAAAACCCAGTAATCACAAAGCCATAAATTTGTGATGATCTAAGGTATCATATGATTCATCAGATATAAGAGCACTAGGACAACATTTTTGGTTTTCAAGATCATTTCCCTAAAGTTGATGAAATTGGAATTAGAAGAAATAATTTCGTGATTTTGGTATAGTCTCACTGTTTGTCATTCTTTGGAAAATTTCCACTTCATCTCTTAAAGAAATGAAGTTGAATTTGTCATTCGTGATGTGTTAGCAGATCATGTGATAGAATGATGGGTCATTCCATCTATCTCAAACAAAAGGTTAGAAAAGTTATCAAAAAATACATAAGTCCATCTATAGTGAGATTAATCATATATGGTTCCTAAAATGGACTTATACTTCATATATCATACTGCTTAATATAATAAAACTAGTTTATACTAAACAGGTACTTCCTGTGGGCCAGTGGTAGGTGATAAAGGCCAGTCGCACTTCGGTTGTGGGTTCGATTCTCACAGACTTGTCCGACGTGATGGGTTGTCGCCCGTCCTGCAGGTTGTCCTTTTTCTAAAGTTATATTACTATAACATCCCATCAAAAATATCAAAAAAGTTTTATCCTTAAACAATACTAACTTATGTCCAACATAATCCATTCCAATCTTTAGGCTTATCTAAAATACTTCGGTCCAAGCTCATAGTATAAAGAAAATGATCACGTGAATGCCATCATTTATCCCCCATATATCATAAGATATATCTTGTTGGTCAAATTACAAATATGTGAATACCTTAATCATGTATTCTCTTGAAGAATGAATATCTATTGAACCTTAGTGAAAACATGAATGCAGTTAAAAGTTAACACTTTCCACATACCAAAATCCTCAAAATTCTATACCCTCAAACCATGATATCACTTAGTCCTTATGTCAATCATGAGCTCATGAATACTATCAAACATATTAGATTCTCTTTATCCCTTCATTATGTGAATATCATCTGATTTCCAAAAATATTTCAATCACTTTTCATGGTTACTACTGCCATAAAATTAATAAAAACCACAATAGACCAAAACATAAATATTCCAATATTCCACGATACTATATACAACATTATTCTGGAATCCCATTACATAAACACTTAATCATTCCATCACATCGTTGTCATATTCAACATCACCAATGGTGATCACATGTGACTTCCCTTTGTCCTTTTCCTTAAGTGGTTTCTCACGTCGATCATCACTAACCCTTGGATTAGGGAAATTATTAGCATAATGCCCCATTTCCTTCCACTTGAAGCATTGAAGTGTTGTTGGTGCGTTCTCTGCAGTCTTTTCTTTATTCACATCATTAGAAACCCTTTTTTCATTACTTCGACACTCAGCTGCTCGATGACCTTATTTTCCACACTTAAAACATTTCCTAGTCCCTTTAAGACAATCTCCACCATGCTTCTTTCCACACTTTGAGCATAAGGAAACATTCATCTTCTTTTCACCATTATTCTGAGATTTCTCCTTGAACTCCATCTTTCGTTTCTTGTCAAAACTATGAGATGGATAAGTTACACCAACTTCCATTTCTACCTTGATAGCACAACGCACAATTTCTTCATAGCTACTGAAGTATCTTATAGCTAATTCCCTTCAAAGATTTGGTTTTAAGCCACTGAAGAATCGATAAACTTTACTTTAAGGTTGGATGATAAATCCAGATGCATACCTTTCAAGCCTTGTAAAATTCGCTTCGTATATACCAACAGATTCATCATCGTTTTGCTTTAGTTCAAGAACCTCCTTCTCCATCTTTGTTCGAAGAATACGAGGTAATTACTTATTGAAAAATAAGTTCTTGAACTTGTCCCATTCCATGGACTCAATTTCATCTCTTTGCCTCGTATTCTTGATAAGATTCTACCATTGATCAGCTTCACCTTCCAAACGATATACTTCTAAGATGACTTTATCATGTTCATAACATTGAAGAACTGAAAATATCTTTTCAGAAGTACTGATCCATTATTCAGCAACAAGTGGGTCAGAAGACCCATTGAAAGAAGGTGGATGTTGCCTCATGAAGGACTCAATAGAATATTGTTCCCTTCTCTCCTCATCTGGAAGTCCATAATGATTCATAGCTTGTGTAAGTATAGCAATAAGATTTTTCACTCCATCTCCCATAACATTTGTTTGTTCAGGAGGACAATCATTGCATTATCCATTTCATTGATCAACACGGTTCCTTCAGGTTCCAGCCATCGTCTAAAACCCAAAAAGAATAGTGTGAGAGGCAAAAATCATGCTAGGGAAAACAATATAATAAAGGGGGAGTATCCTCAATATCTAACATCTTAGGTTAAATTCTAAGATCGTTACCGTAGTTCTAGGACTATATCCTAAACGTATACTTATCCTTAGGGACATCCCTAGACATACCTTAGAAATATCTCTAGGGATCTCACTAACGTTTCGCATCCTAGTTTCCAATGGTTGACTAAACCCTTCCTCTGATACCAACTGTAGAGACCCAAAGCCTAACGTACATGGACATTACATTACTTTTGCGGAATACTTAGTACATAACAAAAACACACACACAAAGACTGTAATAGTTTAGTTTCTTTCGAAACTCGGAATATAATCTTCTAATCATGGTGAAAGATCTTCAACGTCTCCCATAAAGATCTTCTTTTTTTAAAACCTAAATCCTTTCTTTATGTCCCGGGGAAAAGAAAACATAAAAGGGTGAGCTCAAATTCTCAGTAAGGGTAAACAAAAGAAATATCAATCACGTCATATTCATAAGAACATATCTTTTGGAAATCTTAACTTGAAAAAGAGATCATAATTTCATAACATGGGATAAATCATAGTAGTGAAATGTAATCCCAATAATCATAACTTAAAACATGAAACTTTTTGGCATACACACGTAATCATAGAGAATCATTTCTTATTAGTCAAGACTCATTGCCAAGACTATCTTAGTGGACAAAGTCCCTTTCTGAACCGAGTTCACTTCTCGTTTCATTCCTGTTTCACTGAAGCGGTATAACCTACCATTTAGGCCATGTCTATCTCATGAGATATAAAATCTTTACCCAATGCATTGGAGAGAGATATAGGTCCCACCCATCTCATAATTATACCATTCTTATGTGTTTCACAAAATCATAAATCATACATCATTGCATAACCCATGTAATAAAAATGGAAATCTTAAACATCATCATGACATCATAAAACAATTCATATAGGATAAAGGAATTCATAAAAATATTTCCATCACAACATAATCAAATACATGTAATAATAGGGATAGAAACAGAACCCTTTATTATCTTAGATGGAAAATAATTTTGATAAAACACTTGAACCCCATTCTTGAGGAAAATATCATTTCTACTTCAAAAACACTTTTCCTTTCTTAACATGTCATACAATTCTAAACTAAAGGAAGTTGATTAAAAATAGACTTGAAAACATGTAAAGGAAGATTCTTGGAAATAATGTTTTAAAAATCCATTCATGTTATATATGTTTAAAAAAACATTCTTCTCGTACTTTTGTCAAAAAAGTCAAAAAGTACCTCATATGAAAAACGACGAAAGATTCCTTTCATATCTTTTACTAAAAACTCACCGAAGGGTAAAATTGGATTTAAACAATTGTAGGTGGATGGAAACAATATTACATATTGAGGAAAGATGGATGTGGATGATAAAATACACCCCAGTAAATTCCAAAATATAAACAATCTCGGATAAAAATGAGATTGTGATATTTTCCCTTACCTTAGGTCCAATTTTCTTTGTATGTGTCTGAACCTCCTGTATAATGATTTAAATAATGACATTGACTTATTCCAGAATCATACTCATTGTTATGATATCATATATGGTTCACTTATGGCTTTATATTACCCGTTATTTTGTAAATTCCATGTTAAAGAGCGTTTTGGGTAAAACCGTTTCATTTGTCGTCCGTGTTTTGACTTGTAATTATTCATATGATTACATAGATCATGATTACTTAATTCCAGAATATAAAACAAGATTTATATATAATATATATTCAGATTATATATATATAATAGATCAGTAAATGGATAGAAATACATTGTTCATGGAGATGGTAGACCGTACGTACGCATGAACGCTGTTTTATTTTCGTTATTGAGTTGAATGGAATTAAGTAGATGACATACATATATATACACATAAATACAGAATCACTATTATGTCATATATTTCATTATTAATTATTATATTTACTTTATAATCATTCATGAATGGTTAACGTGGAGAATGAATCTCTTCGCGTCGTGGAGACGGTAGTCCGTACGTACGCACGAGCGATGATATCGTTCTCATGATCGTGGAATTGTATTGGAGTGTATGTATACTATTTCAGAATCAATATCACTTTACAATATTCATATATAGTTATTATTTACACCATCATGCCCATCCAAGTAAGGTGGTGGTGGAAAATAGATTATACCACGGCGTGGAGACGGTATTCCGTACGTACGCATGCACGATGATTTCGTTTTCCGTAGGATGGATAGATGGTGAAATAAAGTTGTTTCATAATTATAATAACATATCAGTATATAAGTGATACTGATGTTATTACTTCATAATGAAACAACCTAAAAAGAAGAAGTGGAAGAAGAAATAAAGATGAAAGGATCGGTAACGGACATTACTTCTTCTTTGAAGCGCCTCTTTGAGATCTCCTTTTAGGGCACTAAAATTGGTCTTTGAGGAAGACCAGAACCTATAAGATGTTTCTAGGGAATTGTAGAAGGAAATTTCTCAGGGTTTGTCCGAGCTTGAAGGCTCAAAGTGGTGTGAGGAAAAGAGGGAGGAGGTGCCCTTTTATAATGGAGGAGAGGGGCACCTTTGGAATAACTAAAAATATTATTTTATTATAAAGACAAATTCGGTTTTAAATAGCTACAAATTGATTTATTTATAATCCAAGGTGGGTATATGTCGAAATCCTCTCATCCAATATAATTTAGACAATTTTAGGTTCCTATTTTAACCTTATCATTTAGATTTAACATTAAGTTAAATAATTTTACTTTTACCGTGTCTTCTTGTGTTCTTATACTATAAGGTTAATAAACATACTATAAGAAGTCAAAAGAACCCCAAGTTATTTATTATTAATATATATAACCTTATATAAGTCATTAGGACGCACCTTATATTTTTAGGAATAAAAAACAATTAATAATATAATATTTGTTTTAAAAACTATTTTATGTCAATTTTGACACTATTTTGTAATTGATTTTTGTGAAAATCATAATAGAATTATTAGATCGAAAAAAGTAAATTGCATCAATAATAATATGTCCTGTTAACCTATAAAATTAGTTTATTTCATAAAAAGTCTGAAATTACATTTATTTGAGTATTTATAACATCAATTATGTCGATATTTCATTAATAAGATAATTACTGCATCATCTTTGTGTCATAAATAAATTAAATTATTTAATGTCTAAAAATTAAAAATAAAATACCATTATGTAGGAAAGCTTTTTAGATATCTAATTAATATTTATAGTCTAATTTATCTTATGTATAACCCTATATTAAAAATTATTTACTTATTAAACTTTGATTTTAACTATTTTAACCCTTCTTTAAATAAATTAATAATAAATATCCTAATCTAATCCAAGTGGGCCTAAATGGTCATATTTTATTCCTAAGGTTGTTTTTGGTCGAATTAAACTTATCCAATAGAAGTAGGACATGTGTTAGGGTAATAATAATATCATTTTTACCCTTAATTACCCTATTTACTTTTAACCGTTGTAAAAAAAAGTAAAAAGTTACTATTCACCAAAAATTATTTTCATCTCATTGAACCACATTTTACTTACTGACATAAACCGTGTCTCTTGGATTTTTGAAATTCCACTCACAGAAGCGGTAAAATTAATTTTTATGAAAAATTCATTTTTCTTAACTACCACTTAGTGGTTTCACTATTCATCAAAAAATGAAAGTTTCCAGAAAAAATACCAAAAATTAGGCCTAATATATATTTGATATTATGAACTCAAAAATGATGTCTATTTTACCAAATTCAGAACATATCAGTTGCATTAATTAATTTAAAAATTAATTCATGTCTTCAAAACAAATAGCGTGTTCTTAAGAGATAATAACTATCAAAAGATTGACACTTGTTTATGTCTGGTTTAAATGTGAAATTACATCCAATGAACAACATTGTATTAAATTGTAAAAATATATTCTAAATATAGTTTAAAACCACTCAAATTAATAATTTATCACTATTAATTATTTCGATTAATAAGTTTGTTTTTAATTAAAATTTAGTAATTTTCACTATTCATCAGAAAATGAAAGGTATCCGAAAAGTACCAAAATTTCACCCTAAGCTAATTTTGATATTACGAATCCAAAAATGAATTCCATTTTGAAAAATAAAATTTACAAAATTTCAAAAAATGGTTACTACTATTCATAACAGCTAGTATTAATAATATTTTAATTGCATATTGTTGTTTAGTGAAACTCTTTATTGCGTACTACACACGCTATCGAGGAAGGTCAGGATTGCGTGTAATGCAAGGCAAGTCAAGGATGCATGTTGTGCAAGCTCCTTTTGGTGTAGCCTACAACACAAGACATTAATGAAATTAAAAAAGAATATTTTTCATAAAATCTCGGGCTGTTACAAGACAAAAGGCAATATACTTTATTTTCTATGATTATGGGTGATATATACTCATCCAATAAATTTATATAACGTGTTAGGGTCATTATTTAGCACTTATCATTTTATTTTTAACCTTAAATAGCTTATTTACCCTTTACTATGAAAATAAAATTACTAATGTAACTATTCGTAATGTTAAGAAAGGTAACTATTTAAAAAGTGTAAACCCAATAATTAAAAATATGGAATACATTACATGCATAAAAACATTACATGCATAAAAACATTTTTTTTAGAAAAAATCCTTTAAAATGTTTTTATACAAATTTTTAAAATTTTAAATTAATTCCAATAAACCTAAAAAAAATTTCAGAACATAGGATAAATAATTTTAATTTAAAACCATTTTATAATAAAATTTAACTTTTTACATACTTTAAATGAAAATATAGTTTTCAATAAAAATCACTATTTTTACTATTCATTGAAAATCAAACTTTTTATAAATTGATCAAAAATTAATCCTAAGAAAATTTTAACATGATGATTTCAAAAATAATATCATTTAATGAAGAATAGTTTCTTATGGTTTCAGAAATCAATTATAATATTTTTTTAATAAAAAACAATAAAACACATTTTTTAAAGAAAATGTCTTTTTTAATAATAAAATGACTTTACTAAAAATTTAATGATTATTTACTAACAATTTATCAATAAATTTCTATTGAGCAAAAAATTTATATATATTTCATAAATTAGTTAATACTAGTCATACCCAATAATCTAATAGTTGTTTTATTACATTTATATCTAAATAATAATATTTCATGGTTCATTTTGGCTTGTTGTGGCATTTTTTTACATTATCAAACATACCTTTCCTTTAAAATATAATGGTGTTACATACCCCCCCCCCCCATTTAATAAATTTATTCCTCATAATTTGAACTCTTTTTTAGTAATAAAGGGTTTTATATTTGTAAATTCATTTCTTGAAAACCTATATAGTAAATATGTTTTATGAAACATTCTCTTAAAAAACGGAAAGGAAATTTGAATGTCACCACAAAACTAGGCTTACAAATTTGATAACATCATGGGGAAGTAAAAATATTGACACCAAAGAGAAAACTAATGACCAATGACTAATACAGAGTGATATAGAACATGGTCAGGATAATTTTAACAATAAAAAATATGTGAATCAGTGAGGGGTTAAAAACCACCAATTTATCTGAATTTAAGGACATAGGACTACATTTTCATCTTAAGATCATTTTCCAAGATTTTAGGTGTTCCTTTACCATATATAATAATAACGTAAAGAAATATACATAATTTTCAAGTATAATACCATCCTTTAGTCAATTTCCTCCATAATTTAATCTATTTATCCAAACGATGGGTATTTGAGATGAATTTTTTTAGGCCTGAGGCACTAAATTCAGCTTCAGAATAATTGAAAAAATATATCATGATATACATCCTTTATTAAGAAATTATCCAAAGCCAAAATTTATTATAATAAGATAATTCCTAAAATATAAAAACCGTTATATGAATAAATAAAACACTGATATCCAAATCTGTAGCTATCTTATTATCCTTAACATTAAATAATGTTTCAATCTTAGTGGTTATATCATACCCTTCAACATACACATTTGAAAATTTATTTGTATTCTTTTTAATTAATCTATCAGGTTAAATCACTAGTTAAACATAACTGTTATATATAACTCAACCCAATAAAATATCTCAAAAATATAATTAATCATATGTAATCTTTTAATGTAGTGAACTTCACGAAAATATAATGAATCAAATTTAGATACCAACCTAAAAGGTAATACTTAAATTTACTATAATTATATTAGAAAACAAATCCTTGTCAAGGAATAACTTATCATCCATCAAGATTATCTAAATATCATTTCCAATAGACTATAATTAATTAACATAAAATCATATACCATCATCAAAGTGTATTTAAACCTCAATATATTATTCTTCCAAAAAACATATAATGTTTTCAAACCACACAAAAATATCATCACTTAATACATTAAAAAGGGGGTGTTGATGCCTTTAAAATTATGACCAAACTTAAACTTATAAACCCATGATAGTGTCCATAACTCTGAAATTAATCTTACATAAAGACATTTATGCTTCCAAAAAGTAACACAGTCCTTAGATGTTCCATGATTCTTATAACCAAAATATCATTGATATAATTTTTAAATCCTAATAAATAAATACTTCAATACTTTCACTTCAAATAATGACATATCATAGGTCCTTATTTATCTAAGAGTTAACCCTTGGATTAGGTGATTGGATTGGATAATTCCCATATTCCCCACACATGTGGTATTGAATTATAAATAGTACCTTATAATGGATTTCATTTTTCTGTATTGAACTCTTAATTTTTTTCTCAGAAATTACTTATACACATAAAAAATATTCCTTTTCCTCTGATACATTCAACTGATTACTTATAACCACGTTCTAGACATGTTGGAAGATGAATCTTTTTTCCTCCATGCTCTTTATGAAACTCCATCATTATATTAATAGGTGTGTCAAGAAACTTGTCAAAGTTGGGATTGGTAGTCATATAATGAGATATTTGATTAGTAATAATCAGAATGTTTCACTTCTCATATTTTATTTCACTTGGTTTCTCCTAAGGAAAATCATTACATTAATCATAACGTTCAACATTAAGAATATTACTTTGGATTCTAGCCATTTACTAAAACCAGAAAACATAGTGTGAGAAATAATAATCATATTTGGAATCCAAACAATCATGAAAATCATTTATAAGATGTCTAAATCATGACACCTTATTATATGAGACCTTAAGTTTAAACTAGTTCATTCCAGATATTTACCCAAACATTAGTATGTTATACTATGCATAGACTTATCCCCAAGGTTCTCGCTAAATTTATCGTATCCTTGTTTCCAAAGGTTAACTAAACCTTTCTCAGATAACAACTATAGAGACCCATAAATTTCATAAATATATATATCTCATTATCATATATGAATATTCATTTAATAATATAACTATCCAGACAATAATCATTTAGTTTTAGTGCCTTTGGAAACATGGACACATAAACATCCGGTTTATAAGAGTTGCTCATTAGGTTCATTATAACAAACACCCTTTGTAACGACCTATATTTTTATAAAAGGTATGGATAATAAGTTTTTTGATTCAGGTCTTTTTTTATCTTTTTAAATATTCCTTGAAGCCTAAGGAAAGTTCTAAGTGAGTTGGGTAATTTTTTTAGCTTGGATCTATGAAAATTGAAAAAATAGATTAGGCCACACAATTAGCACATGGTTAGTACTGACTTTGCGACTTAATAGTGTGGGTTCCTCAGTGAACATAATGATGTCGAAATGTTTTCCTATAACTGGGTGACCCAATGTGTACATCCATTAAATATTTCAGACCTTCATGATAGTGTTTTTTCACATGGCATGTGCATGATTAGGTAATTCCTGCACCAAGCCCTGGTGAGTGGTGTTCAAAGGTAGTGAGTAGCACACGGTTGGAGCACAGATTGGACAACCATGCAACCTTATTTTAAGGGGTGAGTTACATTTTTTCCTTTAACTATTTTAAACCCCAAAATCATCCCTTATTCCTCTGTTTTCTAGTAGACGTAATCTTCTACCCTCTCTTGAGATTTATTCATAGTCCTAAGTTATGAAATTTGATTACACCCTCATCTGGACTCAAAACAGATCAACATCAGAAGAATTTTAAAGAAATGGGTAATATCTATAATCCTCATAATTCTTTTTATTGTTCATATTCCCATATATTTTTCTATTTAAGTGAAATATTTTTTTCTATATTTTCAAGGCATTGGTCCATTTCTCAAATTTCATCATTTCTTATTTGATTCAAAGGTAGATACCTAATGAGTGGTCATCTATAGACCTAAGTTAGGTAGTCTTATAATATTTACCCAAAGTTTAAGTGTTTTTATAGTATTTTATCATTTTTTCAAAGACTATACATTATCTCTTGTGTCCCTAAATTGCGTTAAACCTCTTGAATTAATAATTTCATGTCTAATTACTCTCTTAGATCATATGGAATGATTATGGGATTTCAACCACTCACATGGGGTGTGCTAAATTTATTTTTCTATCTTTTATATAATTTCATAAATGAACAAACATGGTTGAAGTGGTCATATTGACTAGAAAATGTATTTTCCTTACCTTAATGAATTATATAGCTAAATTCAAATGAAAGGAAATGGGTGGAAAATCCACACCAAATTTTATATATTTAGAAATGTGAATTGTATGAATTTTTATGCCCTTAGTTTTATTTGGATTGATTTTTATAATTCTTAAGAGATAATCGCTGATTTGTTTTATTATTATTATTAGATCATAATTATTGGTCATTGAATAATGGTTAAGGGACTTATTGATCATGAAATTTCATGCTCTCTTACAAAGGGTGTTGGTAATGTCTTCTAACACCGTTATACTTGTATATAGACGATGGGAAATACACTCCATATTCTAGTGCTTCATGTATTGGGCATGAAGAATCACCCCTCCATATCAAGTGATGGGAATGATGTCTCACATTCAAATAAGATTATGGTCTTATGCCCTTTCTAGAACCATTAGGTCAATGGACTGGTTGTGGATTCCATAGTTATGCTACGGGTCTAGCAAGCACCTAGTATCCTTGTATATGCCTAATTATATCCTCACATACTTAGTTAATATATTTGTATGTAGTATATAACTATATATATATATTATTTCGTATATATATGGTTTCTGATAAGGCATATTGTAGATTATTCTAAAGTAGGTATACTCATCCAGGCTTCCAATAAGAACCTGATCAGGATAGTGTTTATTTTTCCAGCATTCTTTCTTACTAATTTACCTACAAACTATTGTTGTTATATAAACTGGCTAGATTATTTATAGAAACAATTGGAGGTAGCCTATTGAGTTTATCTCACACCCTACTCAAGTTTCCTTTAGTACCTGAGTAGACTTCATGTATGAAGTAATTTATATGGGAAATCACCATACTACCAATGGTTGAACTGTTTTACTTATATCTTAGAGCATGGGAACAAAGGACTGATATTGTTCTCATGATTCTATTGGTGCAGTATTTTGGCCTTTTTGTACTTTGGTATATCACGTTGTATATTCAAGTCCCAATTTACCCTTTTTCATATATCATCATGCCATGACATCATCATGTATATGAATCATCCTTTAGGGGTTTATTCTTATTATTATTCTTTTTTATTATTTATCCATTGTTGTAAATTGTATTTTTTTTCTAAATTTCTATATATTATATCATGATTCTTCCATTGTCTATTTATTTATCATATCTATTTTGCCACTTTTATAAGAGTGTATAGTCCCCATACTATGCCACCCTAGACCCTCAATACTAGTTGAAAGCCTTTGGGCTATGAGGAGGTGTGTTTGAGTCTATGTGACCCACCAACTCGGGGCCTCAGTTAAGTAGATCACGAGTTAGGACATTACAATTTTGTATCAGATCCTTCATTTTTTCCTTTGTATTAATATTTATGTTTTATATAGGAGACTACAACGTAATGTAAATTGCTAATGAGCCTATTCTTGGGAGTAGTTAACCCATGTAAAGGGGAAACCCAAATTTCTTAGGATGGGTTATTTCTGTTATTGAATTTTACCTGTTATAGTTAATATGATTTCAATTTTGGGTGATTCACATGCCTTATGATATTATTATTATTATTGATGTTACTGATACATACTTCATTCCTTGGCCTGGTATGTCAAGGATTTAGCATTTCATGCATCATTATAGTCATATTAGGACTAATATAGTAGGCGTTTATCCATGTCATGACTATTTTCTATGTGAAGTTTCCTAATTCATATATTTAGTTCACAATTATTATGTTTTAAAATTTGATGAAATTTCTTATAAGGATGATATAATTGGATTTATTAATATTCTAACAATAATATAAATGGTGTTTCGCTAAATATATTGGTTACAAAACCTTAATTATCCAATTATACCACATTGTGGGTTCTAGAACTACTAGCTCTGTATTGATATATGCATATAAGAGTATGAACTTAGTTGAATTTAAATCATTAAAAGTGAAACGTTTACCACTAAATGGGTTTCCAATTATAACGTAAACTATGTTTCCAATATACCTTGTAATTGTAACTCTATATATCGGATCTTTATAACCTGATATGATACCTATACTATAATTTTTTCTTAATAATGGGTAGATGGGAGTGTATCTTACATTCTTATAGCCTATTATGGTCTTTCCTACTCACCTAGTCTTGTATTTAGGAGCATGTAGAGAGGTTTGATCTATTCCTAGGAAGGTTGTTTACTTATCCTAATTATCTATCTATAAAAACTTTCACTATTAAATTCTAGTAAGAGGTGTGCATTTGGAATTGTACAATCGTGCCACCAAGAAAGCCTTGAGTCATACACCCAAAAGGTAGTGACGACCATTCACTAGAGGTAACGGTCATTGAGTCACTAGTGACACATCATGTATCATCTCCTATGTCACTTCCCGATGTACCTGATATGGGAACTGATTCCCAGTTTAAAGAGGGATTTCTTCATATAGTGCAGTCTATGAATGTTGTTGCTTGACCTGCCCCAACTATGGAAGAGTTGACTCAATATTTTTAGCAGCACCATCCTCTCACCTTCTTTGGTAATGGAAGACCACATGCTATAGAGTTATGGATTGTGTAAATGCTCTTTATATTCAATTTTCTAGATACACAACTAGAGTGGAGGGTCAAGCTTGCTTTCAATATGATTTGAGGTTCTACCACGTGATAGTGGGATGTCATTACCTAGGCAGATTGACTTTGATATATGATCTGGACAGACTTCCATAAGATCTTCTATGATTACTTATTTCTACAAACATTAAGGTCTGATCAACCAAGATAATTCATGGACCTACATTAGGGATCCATCTCTATCATGGACTATTCTTCTCATTTAACTAAGTCATAGAAATTCACACCTAACTTATCTAGTGATGACCTCATGACAATGAGGATATTTGAGTATAGGATGGTTTACACAAAATGATCTAGGTAAATGTCTTTCAGCTGATGATAATTTCTAAGATAATCAATTGGGCCCTCATTACTAAGTGGAGTCTGAGGTAAGATTATGGGAGAAATCAAGATGATTCAGTACCCACCCCTAGAAGTGTTTCTTCTAGATGGAGAAATTGATTCTTTTTGGTTTCTCAAGAGGGAAATAGTAGTTAGACAACTCATACTGATAGCTTCCTTATCAATCACCAGTATGAAAAACTAGGACACACAAAACCTCAGTGTATGTAAGATCCAGTTGAATGTAGAGGCTTTGGTGGGATGGGTCATATCCAATGCTTCTACAAGGCCTTTCTTCCAGTTCCTAATGAGAGGGGATCTACACCTATCTCACATTCTATACTAGGACTAGTAGTATCATGCTAGACAGGCAGTTGGAATACCAGTTACTCCTCAGGATGAGGTGGGGGTCAAGGTAGAGGTAATCAAACTTAGGACCTGCAGCCCTAGTATAGTGGGCCTACTTAGGGTAGATAGTTTGTGACTCAGGTCCGTGATATGGGTCAGTTAAATGTAGTGTTTTCTATTCCATAAGAGTATATCATTATAGATTTAACTATTGGAGGTACTATTCTAGCAGCCTCTAATTTAGTGTCTACTTTAGTTCACATAGTCGTATCACACTCTTTTATATCAGATTAAATTATAGAGAGTATGTGTCTCAAGATATAATAATTTTGTGGAATCATGACACTTGATACCCAATTAGTAGTCTAATTAGAAAGTGTTTGTCAATGTAAAGATTTTACCCTTGATATTGAAGGATATCTCTTCGTGTGGAATATTTTATTCAATAACATAATCAGGTTAGATGTAATTATTTAGATGGACTGGTTAGTTATCTATCAAGGCCATATTGATTCCTATAACCAAAGGGTGACATTTACATCATGAGAGGGTAGTGGATATATTCATAAGGGATAATGTGATTTCCATGAATCTCAAGATAGACCTGAGCATCAAGGGCTAGGTAGACTGAAAACCCCTATTTCAAGTCTCTTATTAGCTAATCAGGTGTTACGACCATCTATTTTCCCACATGTGGTAGATTATTTTAGGGACATTTTCCTTGAAGACTTTTCTAGCCTAACTCAGTGAGAGAGTTATAATTAACCATTTAGTTAGTTCCTGGAGTATCCCTAGTTACCATTCCTCCTTACAAGATGGAACCTAAGGGGCTTTTGGATCTCAAGAAATGATTAAAAGAATTGGAGGATGAAGGTTTTATTTACTGCATTACTTTTCCCTGGGGTTCATTAGTCTCTTTTCCTAAGAAGGTAGATATTACCCTTAGGTTTTGTGTGAATTAATGATAGCTGAAACATCTTACAATAAAGAACTGATATCTACTTCCTCAAATGGGTGACATCTTTGATCAAATCTAAGGAGCTCGGGTGTTTTCAAAGATTGATTTGTGGTAGGGCTATCACCAGGTATGTTTCATATCCTCAAACATACCTCAGAAATAATTTTGGAGTAGGTATGGTAATTAAGAGTATTTGGTAATGTCATTCAGTCTCATGAACATTATAGATATTTTTATAGCTCTCATGAATTGGGTTTCCACTCCTAATTGGATTCATTTGTAAAAGTATTTGTGGATGATATCATAGTGTATTATTTTTCTTGGCATGATCATGACAAAAATCTTGAGAATGGGTTGAATACACTAAGAGAGCACTAGATTTATGAAAATCTCACTGAATCCCACTTTTGGATTGAAGAAGTTAGCTTCCTTGGTCGTATAATATTGGAGTCATGAGTATTATTAGACCCATAGAAGGTGAGAGAGATGGTTTCCTAGTATAATTCTAAGAAAATTATTGACATACAGAATTTTATGGGGATATATGGGTATTACATATGCTTCATCCTAGATTTCTCATGCCTAGAAGCAGCACTTACTGGCTTAGCTAAAAAGGGATTGAAACTCATGTGGACAAACTATTTTTAAGTATCCTTTAAAGAGTGGGAAAGTACAATTACTTCAGTAATGATCCTAATTTTTCTATATCCATGCAAGATATATACCAATTACTATCACATATTAGGTATTGGTTTTGGGATCAATTTTGATGCATGATGAACGAGTCGTGGCATATGGGTATCGTTAGTTGAGGCCTCACGAGAGGAATTTCCTAACATGTGACCTAGATCTAGTGATCATTGTTCATTCTCAATGCAGATTGGGAAAATATTTACATAGAGACAATTTTTTGGTATTACAGACCACACAAGCCTCTAGTGAATCTTTACACAGCATGATCTAAATCTCAAGTATCCCAGATTGTTTGATAACCTACAATCCTTTTATTTCATGCTTTCCTATATACTTGTGATAGGAAATTTTGTAGCTGATGCTCTGATCTAAAGATTCATACAAAGGTGGTTCAGGAGTCCAGTGGTGAGTGGAAGCTCATGGACTTGTTTTCATAGATACATGTTGAGTTTCTGGGGGATCATGGGAAAACTATCCTCTCATCTTTCATTGTAACCTACACCCTTCTAGAACATGTGAGAATAAGGAAAATTTCTAATCTCAAGGGCTTAGTCCTAAGGTAATGTATCTTAGGTGGGGATTCATATTCTAGTTGAGCTATTGATGAGGATGAAACCTTATTCTTTTGTGGGTGTATCAGGGTCCCAACAGACATCCAAGAGGAGTTGATGTGGGAATTACATGCCTTAGTTTAGAAGTAAATCATGGTGTCACAAAGATGTATTGTGACATACTTATTTAGTATTAGTGGTCTCTTGTGAAATGGAATATTACTAGTTTTTTCAATCAGTGTTCCACCTATCAGTGGAAGAAGGTGGAACATCATCAATCAGCAATAATTTTATTACCATAATACATTCCCTAGTGAAAATGGGATGATGTTTCCCTAGAATTTCGGACTATTTTCCCTAGATCACCTCGATACAATGACACCGTTTGTGTAGTCATTGATCATTTTATGAAGGTTTCACATTTCTTATCATCTTGATAGACCTTCTCATCTGAAAATCTAGGGATGGTCTTTGCCAGGGAGGTCATACATCTTCATGGATCTCCTCATTCTATCATATTAATTAAGAAAAATTACTTCACCTCTCAGTTTTAGAAATGTTAATAGAACGTCATGAGTACATAAGCTATTCAAAGAATATCCTATCACTATTCTACTGACGGATGGATAGATCTTATGATTCGGTTATTAGAGGACATCATCCATGCATGGGTCCTTGACTTTGGCGGTTCTTAGGAGAAACACATACACCTAGTAGAGTTTTCTTAAAATATCATCTTTTAGGATACCATTCATATGGATCATTATTAATCCTTATATGGTAGGACTTTTGGGCTCCTTTATGCTGGCTATAAGTAGGGGAGGAATCATTTCATATACCACATATTGTATAATATACTTTAGAGCAAGTCCAGTTGGTCATAAATTGCATATTCACATGTTATTCTAGAAGGCATTCAATTGAAAACTGACACCAATAAACTCTTGAGTTTGAGGTCAGAGATCAATTATTCTTGTGAGTTTCTCCTAGGTTGGTCCATCCACGGATTTGGAAGCAATGAAAAAGTTTTCTTAGGTTTGTTAGACCCATTGAGGTTTTTAAAAGAATCAGACCAGTAGCTTACCAGAGAGAACTTTCTCAAAAACACCGGACTATGAATGATTTATTTCATATATCATAGATCCAATGGTGTTATCCAGTCCCATAACAAGTTTTCCAACCTGATGATCTTGAATTAGATATGGATTCTTATTTTGAGGAGTACCCTAGGAAAATTATGGATTGAAGAGTGAAGACACTCTGAGGCAGGTCAGTTCCTTTAGTATAGGTTTTATGGAAGTACAACTGAGTATAGGATGAGATCTAGGAGAGGGAATTTTATATACCAGCCCAGTGGATTGAGATTTTTTAAGATGATTCCTCTTTACCCATACAAGGACAACTAGGGGACAAGTTTCTTTAATGAGGGTAGGTTATAATGACTCATATTTATCTAAAATGTATGACTCATTTTTTGTTCAAATCCATTTTTCTCTTAGTAAACAAGACCTATGAACTAAGGAGGGTTATTAGAGAAATAAAGGCTCTTTTAGAGCCTAGAGATCTGAAAATAGTACAAATAGAGTGGGTCACACAGTTATCGCATGGTTAGTACTGACCATGTGACTTAACCGTGTGGGCACTTAATGGGTTCCATGAGGTTGCACGGTTTTTCTATAATTGTGAGAGCTTAGTAACATGACCTTATAACATTTATGACCATGGTAAAAGTGGGTTTTCACAAATCTTCCTCATGGATTGTAAAATCTTGCACCTAGCATGTGAAACTCGTGTTTAATGTTTCAGTGGGTAGCGCAATATTAGAGCATGTTTTGGCTAACTATGTAGCCAAACCATGAAACCCTATTTTAAGTGGTGGTTTTAACTTTTTCCCTTGAATGTTTTAAAACCCAAAATCCTTCCCTATTATTATTTTTTCTACTAGATGTGAGCTCCTCCACTTTCCTTTGAGTTCTTCCCCCTCCTAAGTTTGGGTTTTTGATTACACCCTCATTCAGACTTCAAATGGATCACCGTTTGAAGAATGGAATGTTGTGTGTAAGCTCTATAATCCTATTACTTATTTTCATTATTCATATTCCCATATCTAGTGTTATTTTTGTGGGATCTCATTATCCCAATTTTCAAGGGGTTTGTCCATTTCTCTGATTTCTTTTATTCTTCTTCGAATAAAAGGATGCTACATAACTAGTGGTCATCTATTAAACTAAGGTTGGTGTTATAATAATATTTCACAAAAGTTTGAGTTTTTTCACAGTATTTTCCCATATTTCCACATTCCATAAATTCCTTTCAGTTTCCATAAAATTTATTTAACCTCCCGAATTAATTATTCCAGGTCTAATTTCTCTCAAAGATCATATATAATTATTTGAGGATGATGACCTATCTATTTTCATTCCTTAGTGTGTTCTAAATTGAATTTTTATTCTTTTATATAACTTCTTAAATGACCAAACACTTATAAGTTTTCATCTTGACTTGGAAATGGTTTTTCATTTCCGTAATGAATTAAATGAAAAACATTAAATGAATAGAAATGGGTGGCAAGGCTGCACCACATTTTATATCATCATAAATGTTAATTATACAGATTATGATAGCCTTTGTTGTATTTTTATTGATGTTTATAATGCCTAATAGGTAATACCATGTTGTTTTCGTTGTTATTATTAATATTATTACACCATGGTGATCAGTCATTGAATGATGGTTAATGGACTTATTGACCATGATGATTCCCAATCCCTTACATCGGTTATTGGGAATGAAATCTCAAACTGTTATACTTCTATCGAGATAGGGGAAATGATGCTCTATGTTCTTGTACTTTAGGGGCTCATCATGAAGACTCTCCGAACTATCTTGAGTGAAAAGAATGATGGCTCTCATTAAAATGATATTATGGTATTGTACCGTTGCTAGAGCCATAGGATCGTTAGTGTAATGACCAATCCCAGAGGGGCATATTCCATGACTACCCAAAGACCACCTCCTATAGGCCAGGGGATGATAACCTAAACCGAGTAGGGATATCCCACATATAAAAGGCCTTATCCTGAGTACATGTACTCACAAACTCATTGCCAAGCCAAAAAATGATGAGATGTAAAAACACTAAGTGAAAAATGCATGCATACCACTATATTCTCACAATAGAGTATGATAGAAAAAGTAAAGTGAAGTAAATAGGTCAAGAATACAATCCCACCAAAAATAGTATGTAACCAAAAGTATAACCTATAAGAAAAGAGGTAGTGGGAATACTGTTTGAAGCTATAGAAACACACCTCAATCTGACCTGTCTCTCTAGGTACTGTCTGGTCCTCGTCCGCCTAGGACTCTGTCAAAAGGTTGATCGTATGCACAAGACACGAAACGTGTGGGAAAATACCTTATAAGGGATGGTATAAAAATACCCTATAGGGGACCCTAAAACCACAAATGATTTCCATAATGGAATACCATCTATGAATAAAACAAAGGAAAGTGAAGTCACCTCCATACAGGTATATGTCTACAGCACATGTAACAATAATATCTAGATATACTCAATCTAAGACACACAATCTAGAGGTAACAAAAAACTAATTACCGGCCATAGGATTCTTCTCGAAGCAAGAATGTTTAGGGAGAACACACTCCTTGATCCATCACATCTTCGAAGACACTCTCGAAGAGGTCTAGCTCATTTGGGCCACACCCAAATGAGAACATATTGGTCCAGGAAGACTGTGATATGCAAAGTGGTGGTCACACCCAAAACTAACTAGAGGACACCATGGATCACACCAATAACTGGTCAGGGATACCTTGTACCCAATATAGATCAACCCACTATATAGGGTATCACGACTAGAACAAACTGGGGGATGCTCTGGATCATACCCAGACTCACTACGAGATACCACGTAACCAAAGATATCGCCCGCTAGATGGAAGACAAACACCCCGCTCTCAAAGGTTACATTGATTACATAACACCACTATGGTTGATATAGGATTGAGATCCAATCATAGGGAGGGATATGTGACTCTATCTAAGACTTGACTTCTAGAGTGGATTACAGTCTAGTGATGTGGATGTAATACTTTTTTGAACTTTCATGTAAAGGACTAAGAAAAATTCCCTTAACCTATACTAATAAAAACAAAAAACTTGCCACTTGAACCAAAATGACCATCTCATCACTAGGTTCCCAACTCCATAGATAGCTCGTCAAAAAAATGTACCGTGGGAAAGTTATGGTAGTTTGAAATTTTAAAAGGGGGTCATTGGGCCTGTTGACCGACTGTGGCGGTTGACCACTAGGAAAGGTCGATCCATGACTATTGCAGTCGACCTCCACAGTTGATAGCCCCCCAGTTACCGCAGAAACACAACAGCTAGAGTTTTCATGGATCATGGTTGACCACCGTAGTCGACCATGGCCTAGCTCCAGCCCAGTCACCCCTTGTCCAACCCAGGTCTAAACCTCCTCGGCCCGACCCATCTCCCTTGGCCTAGCCCTCTCATGTTCCAGTTTCTTAGGCCTCCACACACATCCTGATAAGCTACATCTATATCCTTATATCCATGTGATACACTCCCACTGGCTCCTTCGGCTCCCATGTATCCACCTTCCATGATCCACGTCGTTGATGTCACTACCTCCTATCACTGTTACCTCTTATTGTAGCTGCCTCCAATCACTACTGCACTGGGAATTTGAAAATGTTGTCTCACCTTCTTGGACCATCACACCAGAACCACACCGATGGTCCCTTCTATAATCTACTGAGCCACCTCTAATGCATATAATTCCAAACGGTTTTAGATCTAATATCCTCAGGTCTATATTTACATAGACACAACCTCTATTGTCGGTTTTCCACCAATAAGAGGTTCCAATATTTTTTAGAGCCACCTGGTAAGTCAATTCGTGACTATAGGGATCCAACAAAAAAGAAAGTGAATAATGGGGGAATAAAATCATAATTAATATCCAAAATAATTAAACTCTTCCTTTTTTATGTTAGCCTCAATTTCTTTCCCTTAGAATGAAGAACGAAGAACCAAATAAAGAAAACTCCAAAAATAATCCCCTCAATTATGAACAAACTCACAAGGATAAAACCATGGATCAATATATTCATAGATTGACCCACATTCATCGTGAAAATAAAGAATGCGGAAAATATAATTAAACAACTTCATTACCATGATTTGGATCAGCCACTGCTGAAGAACAGTCAACACATCGTCCTTGATCCTAAGTTCATCAAATCCGAGGGGTTTCGTTCAATCAATCTATCAGCATTCACTAACGGTTTCCCTAGAGGTTCTTTCTCCATGTATCCAAACAAATTTTAGGGTTATGAGTCTAACCCTAAATTTCTGGAAAATAATTATTAAAAAGGTTGGTTGCTGCATAAAAAATATTATTTTTATAATATTATTTTATTTAGGGTTGCAACGTTTATGACTTTTTCTACCCAAGACCCATGCCAAAAAAAATTATGTCATGACTAGGTTAAATTCAAAGCTATAAACTCAACAGTGACCTCATATTTTAGATCTGGGAACCTGTTTAAGAATTATTCCACTTTTTTAGGAAAATTTATTGTCTATCCAATAAAAAGATTTATATTTTTCAACCAATTGTTTTAAGAAAACTGGGTTTCAAAATCACACATCATCACAATGCATGGTATTAAAATCATTACATTTAATTTATAAAAATAAAACATAGGAAAACTTGAGATGTTATATTCTCCCCACCTTGGGAATTTACGCCCCGAAAAACCATACCCTGGACTACTCAAATAGATGAGGGTACTAAGCACAAATTTTGACCTCCCGCTACCATGTTCTCTCTTAACTATTATCATGCTTCCACTAAACACACACAAAAAGAAATTTACCGACCATGAAGGATCACCTCTTTCCAATCCTCAATATTTACCGGGCACCCAAAAAAATTATCCCCATCCTTGATGTCCAGATCTCCTCATTTGATGATGTGTGATGGGTCATGCACATACCCTCTCAGCTAAGACATGTGGAAGATGTCGTGTACACGATTTAACTATGGTGGTAGGTCCAAGTGGTATGCCACCTCACCAACTGTCCACAGTATCTAAAAAGGGCCAATAAACTTTAGAGGTAGCTTTCTACCCTGGAATTTTATCTATACTCCCTATCGAGTTTAAACTATAAGGAACACATTCTCTCCTTCCTTGAACTTCAGAAGCCTCCTTCCCTTGTCAGAATAAGACTTTTGACAGCTCGGTGCAGTCATCATCTACTCCTAAATGATATGCACATTCTCTGTTGTAGCTCACAAAAACTCTGAGCCCATGAGTGCTGACTCTCCCAAGTTATTCTGACCATGTGTTGACCTATAGGGTCACCTATACAAGGCCTCAAATTTCACCATACTAATGGTGGAATGATATCTATTAATATGTGAAAACTCCACCAATGGTACGTGATCCTTACAATAATGTCAAAAATATAAAATTCACACCCACAAAATTCTCTATAGAACATGAATGTTCTGGTAAGTCTATTCATCCGTCTATGGGTGAAACTATGTGCTCAAGAGTAACTGGGTCCCAAATGTCTCCTAAAAACCCTTCCACAACTCAACACCAAAACTGATTTCAGAGGTCCTGGTACATATTTGACACACCTATATATACCACCAAAGTGGATTTGTTGAACTCCCCCTCTTGAAATTTCACTAGAACTACTGTGCTCCCTATTTAATGAATGAAGTGATCCCCACCTTTTGAATATCCATTAAGAGAATTTCCTATGGACAATTGAGTAGGTATGGTCTCGTAGTTGGCATCCCCAAGTTGTGCCTCCCTGACTCACTATATGAGTGTAGGGGTGACAACCATCAACTAGAGGTAATAATATATATCTCGATATATAAATCATATCTACAATGAGGACAAATACTCTGATGCCTCTCCTAGCAACTGCAAATTAGATCTCTTGTTAAGAGAATCTACCACCACATTCCCCTTCCAATGAGTATAGATAACCCCAAATTCATATTCATGGAGGAAATATAGATATCTCCTTTGTCTCAAGTTAATATACATATGAAAGAAGATAGAATTGAGACTCTTTTTATTATAGTAGATGATAAACCGATCGCCTATTAGGTAGTGTCGCCACATCTTCAATGCGAAGACTGCCACTTGTAGCTCAAGATCATGGGTCGCATAGTTCTACTCAAGTGGTATCAACTGGATCAAACCATAGGAAATCACCCCAAGCCTCTACCTTAGGACACAACCAATCCTGGTCCCCAAAGCATCACAGAACACCACGTACTCAACACCTTCCTCTAATAACTTTAGGATGGGATCACTCGTTAACCTCTACCTTAGCTCCTAAAAGCACTGTTCGCACTTCTCTGTCCATGAGAATGGCTTCCCCTTTAATTTAAAAGTTTTAATGGGTGATTATAATCTAGAGAAGTTGAGATAAAACCTCAAATAGTATTCTTCCAACCCAAGGATACTTCGTAGCTCATTAAAACTCTTGGGTGGCTCCCAATAAATCATTACCCCAACCTTCATTGAATCCATTACAACTCCAACCTATTAGATGAAGTGACTTGGAAAATGGACCTCTCGAATCCATAACTAACAATTATTGGGATTAAAATAAATTTGGTTCTCTTAGTTTGTGTCCAGGACCATCCTCAAGTGTCTCAGGTGCTCCTCCTCAGACACCGAGTCAACTAGGATGTTGTCAATGAAGACCACCACAAATCATTCTAAGGTTAAAAGATCGAGTGCATGTGTCCCATGAACACTACTGGGGTGTTCATCATGACAAATAGAATCACTAATTACTAATTGTAACCATAATGACATCTTAACATCATCTTCAATATATCCCCATCCTGTAATCACAACTAGTGATAACCAGATCTGAGGACAATCCTTGAGAACCATCGTTTCCCTTTAAACTGATCAAAGAGGTCGTCGATCTTCAGTAATGGATACTTGTTCTTCACAGTCACCTATTTTATGTGCTGGTAAAACACACATGACCTCAATCTCCCATATACCTTCTTTGAAAACAAAATAATGATTTCCTAGGGTGAAACAGTGGGTCTCACGAAGCCCTTCCTCTACAAGTCCACCAATTACAACCTTAGTTCACAACGCTCTACGGTATCCATTTGACATATAGGTTTATATATCAAGGTCGTATTAGGTTTTTGATCAATTTATAAGTCCACAACTATATGTGAAGGTAAAATTGGAACACCTTTAAGAAAGACACCCTCATAATCCATCACCACTGTAGAAAACTGAGGACTCATATCATCCACTACACTGAGGGTGAGTCTGGACAACTAATGAGTAATCGACCACACCCTCCTATATATGAGTCCATCCTTCACTACATGTGTTTCCATTTCACCAAAAAAGGAAAACCTAGTTCCATCACTATGGACACAGTACACTTCACATAAAAAACTGTCAATTTGGGCATGAACTACGGATAACCAATCCATACCAAGAATGATGTCAAAAGGCCTCCATGCCACTAACAAAAGTTCTCAAATGGATCCTCTCAGCTCCAAGAGTCAAGTCACAGAATTGGTAATAGTGTGTGATCATCGAATCTCCTCCTATAGAAGTCTCTATGTGTAAGGGTTGAGTCAACGATTGAACCAGAATCTTCGAGTCTCAAACAAGGTATGTGGAAAGAAAGGAATGACTAGAACTTGTGTCTATTAAACTAAATCTAAGGTGGAAAAGAAATAGATAATACCTTATACCATCTCTAGATCCCTGGGTTCATAATCCTTTATATCATGTAGCTATCCTCATCTCTAACCACTAGCTCCATGAGCTAGGCATGGACTACTTAAGAGAGGTGGTGGTAATAGGTCGAACCTCTAACTGCCACCTACTACCCTGATTTACCATCTGTTGTATATGCCACCCTATAAACCACCATGATCCTATCTATGCCTCTACCTAGGAGGTCCCTTGACCATATTGTGATAAGTTGTATGAAGGGTCGGGAAATCTCATTCCAGATGTCCCTGACCGCCGCATGAGTAACACATATTTATCTCTGGGCTAACTCAAGTCGCCCTGGGATCCCTACACCACTGACCCTAAGTCCCAGGATCATATCCTGAAGCACCTAGCCAGTTTGGATCCCTATTACTGTCATCAGCTACATGCGGATGATTTCTCAGCTACCGGGTTCCCACTGCTAGCTCCCACTATCGGTTTCTGTTTAGTGAGAAAACTCTCCACTAGCATGGCACTCTAAATTACCCCTGCATAATTTGAAATGCAATGGGATACCATAGATACCCTAATGTCCCAGTGTAAGACTATCTCAAAGGACTGAGCTTAGAAGAAATGGTATCGTACCATGTTTATGGAGTATTGTGAAAGATCAGTAAACCTCATTGAATATTCGGTCATGGTCATACTACCATGTTACAGATGTAGAATCTCCTCTATGTGTATCGATCATAACATGGCCGAATAGAACTACTATTTGAAGACACACATGAATTCTATCTAAGAGTTAGCTTTCTCATCATGAGACTATGTTTACCAAGATCCACCATTGCTTCGTGGAGCCCTAGATAAGACTCGTGGTGAGGACTGCCATCCGACCACCAGGAATCATCAAAAAAAGGAAAAAATGTGTGACTTGTAAAGACCCGCAAATTTCAAGGAAATTTTTTTTCTTAATTTTCTTTGGAATTTTACAAGAGCGCAGCTTCAGACGGCACCTGATTCCGAGGCCCGGTGTGCCCGGAATCAATTTCCGAAGTTTGGCTCGGGTACGTTCAGTGAACGGACGAGCGGGTTTTTCTATCTTTTGAACCGGTGCCCGGAATCAAATTCTGAGGGCACCGATGAAATCGCAGCGCCGGTATTTCCTTAGAAACGCCTCTTCCGGAGTTGCGTTTGCTCAGACGTGGTTTTTAAATTTTGCGGCTTAAGTCAGAAATAAAATAAAGTTTGTGCGACAACTTTATTTTATTTCACTTAAACTGCTTGGAAGCCACTTAAAGTCACTTAAAGGCGGCTTGAACTGAGTTGAACTGGATAGGATGCTATCCAGAAATATCCTACCCCTTGGTAGGATATTTGTGCGGTGGGACCCGCACGAGCCCCGCCGTTTCTTTCGCTAAGTAACGCACCCGCGAAAACCCGTCAAAGTAACTGAAAAGTCAACCGACGCGTTTTCTTTAATTCTTAACAGACCATTTAATTGGGCGGTTTATTTCGTGAATTAAATGGACTGTTTCTTCGTGAATTAATTGGGTCGTTACTTATGCGTTTTACGTTTGTTGGCAAAATAATAAAATAGACAAACTTGTCTATTTTGGAGGATTGCTATCGTTGTGCAATTCCTCTGAGCCTCCACCCTCTCCGCGAAGAACGCGAAGAACGCGAAGAACGCGAAGAACGCGAAGAACGCCGGAACCGGAATCCGACGACGCACGATCCGCGACGTCAACAGCTTTTCCGCGACCTTCTTCTTCTTCTTCTTCGGTGCCTCTTCTTCCGCGGCGAACCTGCGATCGGCGGTTAAAGGTGAGAATCGAAACTTCTAAATTCTCCCTTCTTAATTTCAATAACAACGGATTTAATTAATTAAATCTGTTTGTTCTTGATCCGAAGATTGGCGACGCGACGCCGGATACCGCGACGACGCGACGATCTCCTTCTTCCGCGACGAGCGATTCCGCGACGACCTCTCGTCCGACGACGACTTCGAGGTAGGGATTTATTTTGGAAAAGTTACCCCTTTTAAATTTTCTCGTGAACGTTCTTGAAAATTTAAAAAGCCGGTTTCAAGCGAACAATTTTATCTTTAAATAAAATTGTTGGATCATGTGTTGATCATCTTATTTCTTTTCTCCCGTTGTTTATGATTAACGCGGAGGGAGCGGGTCTAACGAACAAGACCCGGCAACCCTCCGCCGATCTTCCCTTTTTCTGCGGATTTGGCGGACGATGACGAACCTGGCGGCAAGGGCAATCCGTTGTTTCCGCAGTGGAGGACGCGTCCCGGGAGGAACAATGGCGCAGACGGGAGGCAAAACGGGCCACCGGAGCAACTCCGGCGGCTCGCGGAAGGAGGCGGCGGCGCGGGTCGTCGGCGCGGGGGCGCCGGCGACCGGAGGCGGCGGCGCCCGGCGCGCCGCCGTGGAGATCTTCCGCCGCGGCTGAAGCCGCGGCGGCGGCGGCCGGTTCCGCGGCCGCGCGGAACCGGGAACGGACGCGGCGGCCCGGCCGCGTCCGCGTGACAGGCGGCCCCCCGCGGGGGCCGCGTTTCTCCAAATGCCGCGGGTCAAACCCGCGGCGGCGGCCTGCTCGGCCGCTCGGCCGAAGCCGAGCCGGCCGGTCCGGTCGGCCGGGCCGCGCCCAGGCCGGACCGGACCCGGCCGAGTCGGTTCGGGCCGGTTCGGGCCGGCCCGGTTCGGGCCGACCCGGTTCGGCCGACCCCAGGGGGGGTTCGGGCCGGGTCGCCCCGGGCCCGGAACCCCCGTTTCGGGCCCTCTTCGGTCCTTCGCCCATATCTTGGGGCTGGGACCTCCGATTGACGAACCGTCAGTGGCTACGCGATCCTTGGATCGAGACGGTCGTTTCGGTATATTATACTCAAGGTTTAGGAAGACTTTGGGTTCGGCCGGGTTGGTTCGTACACGAAACCAACCGGGCCCTCGGAGCAGAAACGCTCATAACTTGAGCTACGGACGTCCGAACGACGTACCGTCAGCCGTGGTAGTTTCCTCTAAGTGAGACGGAACTTTTGGCATACTCCGCCCGAGGATCGGATACAGGCGGAGTACGGTCGGGTCGGTTTTTCCCTAAAAACCAACCGGGCCCCTGGGACGAAAATGCCAATAACTCTCAGACCGGGCGTCCGATTGACGCGCCGTCTGTTGCGTTGAGATCCTGTTGTCGATACGGAACTTTTGGATACATCAACTTCGGACTACGTGTCAGTTGATGTATCAGCCTCTCGGCTCGTGGAGCGGACCCTCCTAAACGAGCTCGCTTTGTGCGGGAACCCTAGCGCTGGCTGTGACATCGACGACAGAGCAGAGATCCTCCGTGGACTGCGACGACGGCAGAGCAGAGATCCTCCGTGGACTGCGACGACGGCAGAGCAGAGATCCTCCGTGGACTGTGACGACGGCAGAGCAGAGATCCTCAGTGGACTGCGACGACGGCAGAGCAGAGATCCTTCGTGGACTGCGGCGACGACTGTGCAGAGATCCTCAGTGGACTGCGTCGACTTCAGCACTCAGCGATCCTACGTGGATCAGTGCTACCGGTTCTGTGTGAGCCTCTGCCTACAGGTTCTGTGTGAGCCCGATCCTATGTGGGTCCTTACTACCGGTTCTGTGTGAGCCACTGCCTACAGGTTCTGTGTGAGCCCGATCCTACGTGGGTCTCTTGCGGGGGTTAGTACCTATCGATCCTTCGTGGGTCCGACGACTTAGACGGATCAGTGATCGTCTTTGACGTCATCTGAAAAAGTATACCTGGTTGAGCTGAATCTTCTGTTTACTCTCCTTTGTGGATTGTGTTGAACTATCCTTTGTGGATTTACTGTTTACTCTCCTTGTGGATTTGAGTCTTGCTTTCCTTCGTGGATTGAGTTGTTCTCGAGCTCGTGAGCAGAGCTAGAAATGGGGACTTAGGTATATGTATGGGCATATACCTAAGTCGAGTCAGATGTTACTTCGTGATTGCATCTTTCTTTTTCGCTATATCCTTTGTGGATTTCGGGAGACCTTCGGGGGTCTCGGGGTCCTTACTGAGTAGCTTGTACTCACCCCTGCACGGGCTATGCCCGCACCTTGTTGTGTTGGTTGCAGACGACGGACAGCGCTGATCACGGTTTGGGCGTGGAGCAGGACGGTACCTGGAGGTGGACCACTGGGCGGAACGTACTCGGAGCGGACGTGGGACCCGAGGAGCCTGGAGGCTATCTGTACCCACCCTTCAGGTGGGATTGCCAGTGGACGACACGAGGCCGCCGTCTTTTCTTCAGTTGCTGTACTTTACTTTTTCAGTTGTACTTTACAGTTGGGCTTGTATTTTCGGCCCCTTTACTTTTCTGCACTTTACTTTCCGCTTGCTGACTCTGTGTGGTTGTTACTTATAAAGGCAATGCCTTCCCTGTTTACTGGGATTTTACGCCTTGGTGCTAGTCGCCAGCCCCTGGCCTATGGAAGGCGGGCTTGGGGTAGTCACGGCACGGGCCCCGAGGACGGGTCGTGACAAATTGGTATCAGAGGTGGTCGGTTCTACCGCGGACTCTGATCGTCCTTTCTTTCTATGTGAAGCAATAGTGTTTAGTGTATTGAGTGTGGTTATCAGTTCAGGGAGCCCAGTGTTGGTGCGGCGGCCGACGTATCCGTACACCAGGACCCTGACTCCTGATTTCCGACTTAATGCATGAAAACATTGATTGCGTGTGTGTTTCAAGTTTTCTTTGTGATTACTTGTGTCAGCTCACCGGGTATACTGATCTGCTTTATGAAAGTCTCAAGTTTTCCTTGCGATTACTTGTGCCAGCTCACCAGGTATACTGTTCTGACTGTGGTGCTCTTGTTCTCCTTTTCAGGATGGCCCCGCGACGACTGCCAGCTAGGGTTCCGAGTGTAGGGCGCGACGGCAGCCCACCGAGCGACGAGGCCTCGGTGCAGGGCCCTTTGCCAGCTGTGGCACCGGCGGTAGCTTTACCCGCCGAGCCACCGATGCTACCAGTACCAGACGCTGACGATGCACGTCGCCTCAGGGCACTGCATGAGTTTCAGAGCCAGCGACCGCCCAGGTTTCGCGGTGAGGCGGACCCCCAGGCCGCCGAGGACTGGCTAGAGGCGGTGGTACGGATCTTCAGACTAGTGAGGACACCAGCGGATCTCATGGTGATTCTCGCAGCGAGCCTCCTGCAGGCGGCGGCAGGACGATGGTGGAGCCTGATGCTCCAGGTTCACGATGAGGCATCCCTGCTCTGGACGGACTTCGAGAGCCTCTTCCGCTCTGAGTTCGTCCCGGCCACCCTCCGAGCGGTGCGCATCCAGGAGCTTCTCCAGCTGCGCCAGGGCAGCATGACGGTCGCTCAGTACGCGGCGAGGTTCACGGACCTATCTCGCTACTCGACCGACATGGTACGGGACCCCTTCTTCCGGGCCCGGACCTTCGAGCAGGGCTTGCGACAGGAGATTCGGGCGTCGCTGATCTCCCTCAGCATTCCGACCCAGGCGGGAGTGCTGGAGCGAGCCCTCCTGATCGAGAGCTTCCTGGCAGAGCCTTCTTCAGCGGCGAGACCTAGCGCAGGGCGGCAGGTAGCTGAGTCTTCGGCAGCAGGTAGCCGACGGATGACTCACGGGTCCAGGCAGACCAGACCCCCACGCAGACGGCCTCAGGACACCGGCTCAGCAGTACGAGGCACACAGCGGAGTGCCAGCCTTTCGAGAGGCAGGTTGTGCTACTCTTGCGGCGGGCAGGGTCACATGGCTCGTGACTGCCCGACTCTCCAATCAGAGGAGCAGCAGACGGTGGAGGGGCCACCCAGGCAGAGGCAGAGGGTCGACCGTGGCGGTCCGCAGGGAGGAGGCGGACGAGGCAGAGGAGCTGGCCGAGCAGCGGGTGGTGGGCGACGCTTCCAGGCTCTACCCCCACCACCACCAGGAGGGCCACCTCGACCACAGGGAGCTGGCGGGCAGGGACAGGCCCAGCTCCAGGCAGTGGAGACCTACGACCCCGACTTGCCAGAGATGATTCGAGGTACGATCTGTGTCTATTCCACCCTTGCTGCAGTACTTATAGACACAGGAGCGAGTCACTCTTTCATAGCCTCTGCCCTTGTTCGGAGCTCGGAGATTTCGACTGAGCCGTTGGCTCGATCCTTACGGCTAGAGACTCCTACGGGAGCAGACTCGACGATTACGCACTGGTGCCGGCAGTGTGAGCTTACTCTAGGAGGCGAGAGCTTCGGCTGGGATCTCCTTGTAGCGGCGTCGAGGCCTTACGACGTCATCTTGGGCATGGATTGGCTATCCACGGTTCATGCCCAGATCGACTGTTTTAGGCGCAAGGTGCGATGTGTTCGCACCGACGGGAGCAGGTTTACCTTCACCGGCGAGAAGGGAACCTTTGCAGCACAGGATGGACTTCCGCGGAGGAGAGTGCAGCCCATCTCTCATCAGTTGGCTAGCCTCATCCTAGGAGCAGTGGACGTGCGGAGTCCAGTTTTTCCTGCAGTGGTGGACCAGTACATGGACGTCTTTCCCGACGACGTTCCAGGACTACCTCCTCGTAGAGAGGTAGACTTTTACATCGACTTGTACCCCGGGACAGCCCCGATATCTACTCCAGCATATCGGATGGCCCCCGCTGAGCTTCGAGAGCTGCGGGTACAGTTGGAGGACTTGCAGAGCAAGGGGTTTATCCGACCCAGTGTTTCACCCTGGGCTTCCCCGATTTTGTTCGCCAAGAAGGCGGACGGGAGCTTGCGACTGTGTGTCGACTATCGTCGCCTGAACCAGGTGACAGTGAGGAACAAGTATCCGCTGCCACGGATTGATGACCTCTTCGATCAGCTCAAGGGAGCGCGGTGGTTCTCGAAGATAGACCTCCGGTCAGGCTATCATCAGCTCAGAGTTCGAGACGAGGACGTACAGAAGACGGCCTTCAGGTGTCGGTATGGCCATTATGAGTTCTTGGTTATGCTGTTCGGCGTAACCAATGCTCCAGCAGTGTTCATGAGCCTCATGAATAGGATCTTCCAGCCATACCTCGACCGATTTGTCGTTGTCTTCATTGACGACATTTTGGTATACTCGACGACTGAGGAGGAGCATGCCTACCACCTGCGAGTTGTGCTAGACACACTCCGAGAGCACCAGCTTTATGGAAAGCTCTCAAAATGCCAGTTCTGGTTACGTGAGGTCCATTTCTTGGGGCACGTCATTTCTGAGGCGGGAGTTGCAGTGGATCCCGCGAAGATCGAGGCAGTGCTAGCTTGGGAGCCACCCATGAGCGTGATAGAGGTGCGGAGCTTCTTGGGACTAGCGGGATACTATCGGAGATTCGTGCCAGACTTCTCCAGAGTTGCGGCACCACTCTCAGCCTTGACGAAGAAGGGGAAACCCTTTGTGTGGTCAGACAGATGTCAGCAGAGCTTCCAGGAGCTGAGACAGAGATTGACCAGCGCACCTATCTTGAGGTTGCCTGAGGAGGGAGTTGGATACGTAGTTTACTGCGACGCATCAGGGACTGGACTCGGGTGCGTCCTGATGTAGGAGCGGGCCGTGATCGCCTACGGATCACGTCAGTTGAGGCCGCATGAGCAGAACTACGCCACTCATGACCTGGAGTTAGCAGCAGTGGTCTTCGCTCTGAAGACTTGGCGGCACTATCTGATGGGCGAGCGCTTCACTGTCTTTTCTGACCACCAGAGTCTCAGGTATATCTTCTCTCAGAAGGACCTGAACCTGAGACAGCGGAGATGGCTTGAGTTCCTCCAGGACTATGACTTTGAGATAGTCTATACTCCTGGGAAGGGGAACGTGGTAGCCGATGCCCTCAGCAGGAGGACGGGCATTCAGCTACTTGAGGAGGCGACGGAGCAGCTAGCCTCCTTGCAGATATCCTTCGTGGATAGAGACAGAGCAGCCTTTCTTCAGTCTCTCACAGTCTCTCCTCCACTTCTACAGCGGGTCAGAGAGGCCCAGCGTGAGGACGCTGACTGTGAGACCCGGCGTGCACTGATATCCTCAGGTCAGGCGCCTGATGGTTTCTCCCTTGGAGCAGAGCACGACATCCTTTTCAGAGGGCGTACCTTCGTACCAGTTGCTTTACGAGAGGAGGTGCTGAGAGAGTTTCACACTTCTCCCTTGGCGGTACATCCCGGAGTGGCGAAGATGAACCAGGATCTCAGACGACAGCACTGGTGGCCGGGCATGAAGAAAGCTGTGGCAGAGTTCGTTTCACGATGCCTCACCTTCCAGCAGGTGAAGGCAGAGCATCAGGTACCAGCAGGTTTGGTACAGCCCTTGGAGGTCCCGGAGTGGAAGTGGGATAGCATATCTATGGACTTCGTGACTGGACTTCCACGTACTTCCAGAGGTCACGACTCCATTTGGGTGATTGTCGACCGACTCACCAAGTCGGCACACTTCTTACCCATCAGAGAGCAGGGCTCAGTGGAGAGCTTGGGACGTCTTTACGTCCAGGAGATCGTACGACTTCACGGTGTGCCATCGTCTATCGTCTCCGATCGAGATGCTCGTTTCACTTCCCGGCTTTGGAAGGGGTTGCAGGAGGCGTTCGGGACGCGGCTCCATCTGAGCACAGCCTTCCACCCTCAGACGGATGGTCAGACGGAGAGGACCATACAGACACTCGAGAACATGCTCTGTGCATGTGTTCTCGACTTTGGTCGCAGCTGGGAGGACCACCTACCCTTGGTGGAGTTCGCATACAACAACAGCTACCACTCCACCATCGGGATGGCACCATACGAGGCGTTGTACGGCAGACCCTGCAGATCACCGTTGTGCTGGACAGACCCTGGGGAGTCAGCACTCGTGGGACCAGAGATGGTCCGAGCCACGACAGAGAAGGTCCAGATCATCCAGGAGAGGATGAGGACAGCTCAGAGCCGGCAGAAGTCATATGCTGACAGGAGGCGGAGGCCACTGGAGTTCGAGGATGGCGACCACGTCTTTTTGTGTGTCTCACCTCGACGTGGTTTTCGGAGATTTGGCCGAGGCGGCAAGTTGTCTCCACGCTTCATCGGGCCTTTCCAGGTCCTCAGCAGGATAGGAGAGGTGGCTTATCGCCTGGCTCTACCACCTCAGTTGCACCGGGTGCACGACGTCTTCCACGTGTCTCAGCTGAGGAGATACGTGCACGACCCGACGCACATCATCGACTTTGGGGAGCTGGACGTGGACGATGGGGCGACTTTTGCGGAGGTCCCAGTGGAGATCGAGGATCGACAGGAGCGGGTCCTACGTGGGCGGTCGATTCCTCTTGTGCGCGTTAGATGGCAGCACGGGAACCTCCAGGAGAGCATTTGGGAGCGGGAGGCTCAGATGCGTGCTCAGTACCCCCATTTGTTCCCCTAGTTTTTGATGTATCTTTACGGGGACGTAAATCCCTGAGGTGGGAGTAATGTAAAGACCCGCAAATTTCAAGGAAATTTTTTTTCTTAATTTTCTTTGGAATTTTACAAGAGCGCAGCTTCAGACGGCACCTGATTCCGAGGCCCGGTGTGCCCGGAATCAATTTCCGAAGTTTGGCTCGGGTACGTTCAGTGAACGGATGAGCGGGTTTTTCTATCTTTTGAACCGGTGCCCGGAATCAAATTCTGAGGGCACCGATGAAATCGCAGCGCCGGTATTTCCTTAGAAACGCCTCTTCCGGAGTTGCGTTTGCTCAGACGTGGTTTTTAAATTTTGCGGCTTAAGTCAGAAATAAAATAAAGTTTGTGCGACAACTTTATTTTATTTCACTTAAACTGCTTGGAAGCCACTTAAAGTCACTTAAAGGCGGCTTGAACTGAGTTGAACTGGATAGGATGCTATCCAGAAATATCCTACCCCTTGGTAGGATATTTGTGCGGTGGGACCCGCACGAGCCCCGCCGTTTCTTTCGCTAAGTAACGCACCCGCGAAAACCCGTCAAAGTAACTGAAAAGTCAACCGACGCGTTTTCTTTAATTCTTAACAGACCATTTAATTGGGCGGTTTAATTCGTGAATTAAATGGACTGTTTCTTCGTGAATTAATTGGGTCGTTACTTATGCGTTTTACGTTTGTTGGCAAAATAATAAAATAGACAAACTTGTCTATTTTGGAGGATTGCTATCGTTGTGCAATTCCTCTGAGCCTCCACCCTCTCCGCGAAGAACGCGAAGAACGCGAAGAACGCGAAGAACGCGAAGAACCCCGGAACCGGAATCCGACGACGCACGATCCGCGACGTCAACAGCTTTTCCGCGACCTTCTTCTTCTTCTTCTTCGGTGCCTCTTCTTCCGCGGCGAACCTGCGATCGGCGGTTAAAGGTGAGAATCGAAACTTCTAAATTCTCCCTTCTTAATTTCAATAACAACGGATTTAATTAATTAAATCTGTTTGTTCTTGATCCGGAGATTGGCGACGCGACGCCGGATACCGCGACGACGCGACGATCTCCTTCTTCCGCGACGAGCGATTCCGCGACGACCTCTCGTCCGACGACGACTTCGAGGTAGGGATTTATTTTGGAAAAGTTACCCCTTTTAAATTTTCTCGTGAACGTTCTTGAAAATTTAAAAAGCCGGTTTCAAGCGAACAATTTTATCTTTAAATAAAATTGTTGGATCATGTGTTGATCATCTTATTTCTTTTCTCCCGTTGTTTATGATTAACGCGGAGGGAGCGGGTCTAACGAACAAGACCCGGCAACCCTCCGCCGATCTTCCCTTTTTGTGCGGATTTGGCGGACGACGACGAACCTGGCGGCAAGGGCAATCCGTTGTTTTCGCAGTGGAGGACGCGTCCCGGGAGGAACAATGGCGCAGACGGGAGGCAAAACGGGCCCCCGGAGCAACTCCGGCGGCCCGCGGCCGTGGAGATCTTCCGCCGCGGCTGAAGCCGCGGCGGCGGCGGCCGGTTCCGCGGCCGCGCGGAACCGGGAACGGACGCGGCGGCCCGGCCGCGTCCGCGTGACAGGCGTCCCCCCGCGGGGGCCGCGTTTCTCCAAATGCCGCGGGTCAAACCCGCGGTGGCGCCCTGCTCGGCCGCTCGGCCGAAGCCGAGCCGGCCGGTCCGGTCGGCCGGGCCGCGCCCAGGCCGGACCGGACCCGGCCGAGTCGGTTCGGGCCGGTTCGGGCCGGCCCGGTTCGGGCCGACCCGGTTCGGCCGACCCCAGGGGGGGGGGGGGGTTCGGGCCGGGTCGCCCCGGGCCCGGAACCCCCGTTTCGGGCCCTCTTCGGTCCTTCGCCCATATCTTGGGCCTGGGACCTCCGATTGACGAACCGTTAGCGGCTACGCGATCCTTGGATCGAGACGGTCGTTTCGGTATATTATACTCAAGGTTTCGGAAGACTTTGGGTTCGGCCGGGTTGGTTCGTACACGAAACCAACCGGGCCCTCGGAGCAGAAACGCTCATAACTTGAGCTACGGACGTCCGAACGACGTACCGTCAGCCGTGGTAGTTTCCTCTAAGTGAGACGGAACTTTTGGCATACTCCGCCCGAGGATCGGATACAGGCGGAGTACGGTCGGGTCGGTTTTTCCCTAAAAACCAACCGGGCCCCTGGGACGAAAATGCCAATAACTCTCAGACCGGGCGTCCGATTGACGCGCCGTCTGTTGCGTTGAGATCCTGTTGTCGATACGGAACTTTTGGATACATCAACTTCGGACTACGTGTCAGTTGATGTATCAGCCTCTCGGCTCGTGGAGCGGACCCTCCTAAACGAGCTCGCTTTGTGCGGGAACCCTAGCGCTGGCTGTGACTTCGACGACAGAGCAGAGATCCTCCGTGGACTGCGACGACGGCAGAGCAGAGATCCTCCGTGGACTGCGACGACGGCAGAGCAGAGATCCTCAGTGGACTGCGACGACGGCAGAGCAGAGATCCTTCGTGGACTGCGGCGACGACTGTGCAGAGATCCTCAGTGGACTGCGTCGACTTCAGCACTCAGCGATCCTACGTGGATCAGTGCTACCGGTTCTGTGTGAGCCTCTGCCTACAGGTTCTGTGTGAGCCCGATCCTATGTGGGTCCTTACTACCGGTTCTGTGTGAGCCACTGCCTACAGGTTCTGTGTGAGCCCGATCCTACGTGGGTCTCTTGCGGGGGTTAGTACCTATCGATCCTTCGTGGGTCCGACGACTTAGACGGATCAGTGATCGTCTTTGACGTCATCTGAAAAAGTATACCTGGTTGAGCTGAATCTTCTGTTTACTCTCCTTTGTGGATTGTGTTGAACTATCCTTTGTGGATTTACTGTTTACTCTCCTTGTGGATTTGAGTCTTTCTTTCCTTCGTGGATTGAGTTGTTCTCGAGCTCGTGAGCAGAGCTAGAAATGGGGACTTAGGTATATGTATGGGCATATACCTAAGTCGAGTCAGATGTTACTTCGTGATTGCATCTTTCTTTTGTGCTATATCCTTTGTGGATTTCGGGAGACCTTCGGGGGTCTCGGGGTCCTTACTGAGTAGCTTGTACTCACCCCTGCACGGGCTATGCCCGCACCTTGTTGTGTTGGTTGCAGACGACGGACAGCGCTGATCACGGTTTGGGCGTGGAGCAGGACGGTACCTGGAGGTGGACCACTGGGCGGAACGTACTCGGAGCGGACGTGGGACCCGAGGAGCCTGGAGGCTATCTGTACCCACCCTTCAGGTGGGATTGCCAGTGGACGACACGAGGCCGCCGTCTTTTCTTCAGTTGCTGTACTTTACTTTTTCAGTTGTACTTTACAGTTGGGCTTGTATTTTCGGCCCCTTTACTTTTCTGCACTTTACTTTCCGCTTGCTGACTCTGTGTGGTTGTTACTTATAAAGGCAATGCCTTCCCTGTTTACTGGGATTTTACGCCTTGGTGCTAGTCGCCAGCCCCTGGCCTATGGAAGGCGGGCTTGGGGTAGTCACGGCACGGGCCCCGAGGACGGGTCGTGACATGACTACCTCTAGCCAATCCTCAACCAAATAGGGGTTAGGATCATCCTAAATAATGGTAGGTTGATTCCCCTAAAACTCAAACAATTAACTCATCCTTCACACATACTCATCTAATAGTGCTAGTAATAGTTGTTTCTCAACGGGTGGTGGTATAGTTGGTAAACCACCCATATGTGCTATCTCAGGTACAAGCCCTTGTATTGATGCCTTGTCACTAGGTGGATAATCCTCATGATCACATAGTTGAATCCTTTCTAGATTTCCTCGTGGAGGAATCCTTTAATAACATAAGATGTATCACAATCAGTAGAGTATATCTCAAGAGATGAATAAAGAAGGACATGAAAAACTCAACCATTCATATATTATGCATGTACTATTTTTTCCTAAAGCCAGTTTTTTCATGCACCAAGTCTAAAAGAAGTTAATTAGAGTCCTAGTGTATGGATATGATGGATTCTGCACCAACACTAGGGTCCTAGACCTGAAATCTTGACACCAAACACTTAACATTGTTTCCCCAAACCAACCTCACAGACTCTCAATCCTAAAGTATAACCAACCACCTCTAATAACACTCTGTCACAAACCATCCCATAGGGGACCATTCCATGAATACCCCAAGCCCACCTCTAATTGGCTAGGGGCTAGTGACTAGCACCGAGTCGGCAGATCCCACAACTGGGAGACATTGGCCTATGTACCTAGACATACACACACACATCTCTAAGCCACAAAATACTGAAATGTAAAAACAGTAAGTGAACAATGCATGAATAGCACTAAGACCTAATAACATAGTATGACAGTAAAAGTATAATAAATTAAACAGGACCAGAATACAAAACTGTCAAAAATAATCTTTAACCACAAGTCCAACCTGTAAAAATAGAGGAACTGAGACTATTGTCTCAAGCCGTAGGAACCAACCTCAGTCTGTTCGGCCTCACTAAGCATCGTATAGTCCTGGTTTTCCTAGGGATCCATTAAAAGGTCAATCATATGAAAAATAAACGACACATACAGGAAAATCCCATACGGGGGTGAGTATAACAATACCTAGTAAGACACTCCAAAACCACAAAGGAATACCACAAATGAATACCACAAAGGAAAGTACATTCAACTCCATAGAGGTATATATCTAAAACTCATGTAGAAAGAATATCCCGATATTCTCAATCCAAGACACACATTCTAGTGGTAATCCACACCCAATTACTTGCCACAAGATTCAACTCAAATCACACTCATTCCATGAGAACTCACTCCTTTAGCCATGACATCATCAGATACACTAACGAAGAGGTGTAGATCATTTGGGCCCTACCCAAATGAGAATGTATTGGTCAATGAATACTAATATTTAAATAGTTGGGTTCATGCCCAAAACTGACCGGGGGACACCATGGATTATGCCTAGAAATAACCAGGGGATATCATGCACCCAATATGGATCAAACATCTATGTAGGAAATCACTCCCAGAACAAACTGGGCGATTCCACGGATCGTGCCCAGACTCACTGGGGGATACCATGTACCCAATGATGTGACCTCCTAGATAGAATACCAATACCCAACACTAGAAGGTTACGCTTATTCCACAACTCCACTAGGGGTGATAGAGGATCGCACTCTAGTCTCAAGGAGGGATATTGGACTCAACCTGAGACTCATCCACTAGAGGGGATTACAATCTAGTGATCTGGATGTAATATTGTACCAAACCCTCAAGGAATGGACCATGGAAACTCTATCAACCTATACTGGTCCAAACTAAAAAACTCACCACTTATCCCAAATTGGTCTTCTCTTCACTAGGATCCCAACACCATAGATGGATCATCAAACTAACATACCATTCAAATATTATGGCAGTAAAAATTTTCAAAAGTTGGGGTCACTACACCTGTGGACCGACCATGGCAGTTGATTTCCATGACAACTGCTTCAACCAGAATCTCCGGTCGAGTGTCCCCTATCTCTCGTGGATGTATAAAATCTCGAGATTTTGTTGTTCATGGTCGACCACCATAGTCTATCGTGTCCTAGCTCTTGTCATGCCATCCTGGACCACTCGTACGCAGGCCTCCACTCCCACCGTCTCCCACATAGTCTCCATATGTCCTTCATGTCACTGACGTCTCCCCCTCCGCACACCGTCATCTTTGATCACCATTGCCTCTAATCACTGCTACCTCCAATTGCTGCCACCCTAGGCTACCAACGCCTCTGTCTCACCTCACCGGACCACCTCGTCAGACCTTCTCTGGTGGTCCCTTCCATGGACCATTGATCCTCCTCTGATGCTCGGAATTCGAAATGGTTGTATATTCATTCTCCTCTGGTCCTGATCTACACAGACCTAGCCTTTGTTGAATTTTTCCCTCCAATATGGGGGTATGATTGTGTTTAAATCCACCTAACAAGTCAATCTGTGAACATGGGGATCCAATAGTGAAGAACGTGAATAAAGGGGGGGGGGGAAGAAAACCACAAAGAACACCTTTAGAAACTAACATTGTCCTTTGTTCTTGTCGACCTTAATCCTTTTTCATTAGAACAAGTAATAAAGAACCAAATCAATAAATCTCCCAAAATAATCCCCATAATTATAAACCAGCCCACAATGATCGAACCGCATATCAATATATACATGGATTGACCCGCATTCTATATGAAAATCAATAATTGAGAAACCATAAGAAACAACCTCTTGGCCTCTATTTGGATCGGTCGCTGATGAAGAATGGTTGTCGTGTGGTCTTCGATCATCGATTCATTGAATCTAACGGGTGTCGTTCGTTCGATCTATCATCATTTTCCACTAGTTTCTCTAGTGGTTCTTTCTCCAAATCTCTAAATAAATTTTTATGGTTAGGAGGATAACCCTGAATTTATGACAAACACTTATTAAAAATGGATTTTGTTGCATTAAAAAAATAATATTTCTAAAATTATTTTATTTATGGTCACACCCTATATGAATTTTTCTATAGATAACTCATAGAAAAAGGTTATATTGATCCTGGGTTAAATTCACTACTCTGAACTCAACTGTGCCTTCATATTGAATATATGGGAACCTGTTTAAGATTTATTCCACATTTTCAAGAAAATTTTGCACATGTGCTACTAAAATTTTAATATTTTTTGAACAATTTTTCTGAGAAAATTAGGCCTCACAATCACACATCATCTCAAAACTTGGTCTTGAAATCATTCCCTATAATTTCTCAAAATAAAACATGGGAAAATATAATATGTTAGAGTTATAATTGTTATGGATGCCTAATTGGGGCCCTCAATCCATTTAGCACCTAGAATCTTTGTATATGACTAATTAGGTCCTCGCATACTTAGTTCATATATGTCTATAAAGTATATAAATATAAATATATTATTTATTATATATATTTGGTATTTAGATTAGACATATTTCAGATTATGTCGAAGAAGGTAGAGTCAGCCAGGTTTTCTATAGGAACCTGTTTCGGATAGTATTTATTTTAATAGTATTTTTTATTATTCATCTACCTACACATTGTTGTTTTCTATTTACACTAGATGGATTATTTATAAACAGAATTGGTGGTGGACAAATGAGTTTATCTCACACCCTACTCGGTCCACCTTTGGTACTCAAGTAGAATTCATGTCTGTATTAATGGGTAAGGTAAAGATCTCTACTACAGGTGATTGATCTATTTTACTTATAGCATAGAACATAGAAGCATAGGATCAAGAATGTTCTTATGATACTAGTAGAGTTATATTTTGACATTTTTTATTTTGTATAGAATGATGTAGATTCTTATCCCTTGTTCCCATTTTTTTATATATCATCATTCCATAACATCATCATATATATGACTCAACCTTTATGATTTTATTGTTATTATTATTTTTATTGGATATTTATCTGCATTTTTATATTGTATTTTTTTATGATGTTCCACATTTTATCTCTATATTTTTATATTTTCTATTTATCTATTATACTATTTATTCCAATTTGATATGTGGCTATATTATCCCGATTATACCACCTTAGACCATCACTGATAGTTGGTAGCTATTCGCCATGTATTGTCTCAACAATACTCTATAAATCTTATTGATTTTGATGCTCACAAATACCCTTGTTTGCATTACTAATGATATTAATTAAAGTGTATTTAATGAAATTAATATTCATTATATTCCTTATTTTTTAATTATATTCAATATTTTCATTCATGTGGAATATTCTTCAAAGTGTTCAAAATGCTCTTAAGTGTGTTCTGGAAATATTGTTCATATTGTACTTTAAAGAACGTAACGTAAGGAACAAACTCTACATTTATATTAAAACTTATGTTGAAGGATTAGTGCATATGCTTAATCAAACTTATGTTGACAAAAATTTATGGATGAAGAACCTTACATTTTGATGAAACCTTATATTTGACAAAGAGAAAATGTATGGATAAAGAACCCTACATAAGTATGGAACCTTACATTTGAGAAACAAATGCATGGATCATTAACCTAACTTTTGTGATCAACATTACATTGTCAGACTTATGTTCAGAGAATGAATGCTACATAGTTGAACCATACAATTTCTTATTTTTCCATTTTGAGAAGGAACCTTACATTTGACTTTTCATGACTCGATATTTGAAATTTTGATTTTAACGGAGTTTCGTGCAATGGTATTTGTAGAATATTAGGCCGATTTAAATCTCATTTTTTGAATTATTAAAATCTCATTATGATTGATTCAAAGAATCGTATTATGTAGAGAAATTTTCTTCTATCCTTTAGTAAAGTTACAACTACTCTGAGCTATCTCAGGATTTTTAATTCTTACAATTTATCAGGCGATTTTCTTAGATCTAGAATTGAAAAGGATGATCTCTTCTTTATTTATTCAATCTGTGTATTTTTTATATTTATGTGCTTATGATTCAAATAATAACATATATATATTGAGAAATATTGAGATATATATTGATCCATATATTGTGACACATATTTTTACGATTGAAACTACATTCTTGTGAAGATACTTTTTTCAGATCTACTGTAACAATCAATCATACTATATTTTATAGAAAAGAGGATAGAGTGGAGGTATACATGTTTTGAATCTCATATTTGATTTTAGTCTACTACTTCTATTCATTGATGTTTTTATTTCAAAGATCTATTGCAACTGAATCGCTTCAAAACTACTCTTTCTTGAAGAAAATCTTTTTTGAAGAAGAAGATCCATCTACTGACAGTTGTCATTTCAACTGTGAAGTTCAAAAGGAACCTTTCTAATCAATATCCTTTTATTCAGAGTTTTAACTAATCATACTCTGTTTTGGTGGAGTACCAGCTTCTTGTTCTAAGCTGTGGTTTTTCAGTTCTCTTTTAAAGATCTAGAAGTCTCTGTTTTTAAGCCTTATTGATAAAGGTGTCAACTTCCATCAATCAGTTCTGAATTAGTCTTATGATATGAGGACATGACTTGTGAAATTAACCAAACTCACAAATAATGAAAAATGTGGAGTGGACTAGAAGATCTTTATGCCCCAAACCACTATAAACAGTCATGTTCTGTATTTCTATTTTATCCACTACTCATATTTTTATACAGAACATAAACACTACGTATCCACATAATCTATAGTTGACATCAAAAGGAATATTTGTGAAATATTTCTAAAAGACACAATTCACCCCCCCCCCATGGTGTATATTTGTATATTCTGACCTAACAATTGGTATCAGGGGATATATTTTGGAAAAATATACAATAAGCTTAAAAGTATAAAGTCTATAAAAAGATGGAAATGACTAATTAGAGAGAAGGAATTTCAATGGTTCATTCTTCTTATTTCAATAGTGAAAAGTATGGATGCTGGAAATCACATTTGATTATCTATTTGAAGAATATAAGATTTAGTTTCTACTCAATGATCATTACTCCTTATATAATTCATGAAAATACTTAATCTTGGACTGCTACTATAGAGGCTGAGTATGACACGAATTCAAAAGCTATGAATTATTTTATTTGTGGTCGTAGACCAGATGAAGTCAACCATGTCTCCAAATGTCCTACTGTTTATGAAATGTGGAAAACCATTGAAGTTGCCTATGAAGGAATAGACAATTTAAGACAATGAGTTATGAAAAAGAAAAACTGAAATTTAATACATTCAGAATGTTTGTTGGAGAGAGTATCACTAAGATGAATGGAAGGATAACATAGATTATCAATAAAATTATAGCTTTAGGTTTCCCTATCGAACAAGTATATCAAGATTTGAAAGTACTAAGAGTACTACCTACTAAGTAGATTGGTATATCAGCTTCAATTTGACAATCATCACCTTTCAAAAATCTGGCAATGAGAGAATTAATTTGGACACAAATTATGTGTGAAGATTAATTTCAAGATGAAGCTGAAGATCATAATGTCTTAGTGAAAAGGGATAATAATTCTATAAATTTAACATCTCAGAAGAAAAGAAAAATAATAAATCAAGAATTCAGAGAAGAAAATAATTTACATACATCTGATTCTAAGATGGAATTCTCTCAATTAGCCAGAAAGTTTAGCATGTTTTATAATAAGAAAATATTATTTATAAAATCCTTAAAGAGGGATGATAAAGACTCAAAAGAAGTCAGATGCTATGAATGCAATAAATTAGGACATATAAGACCCGATTGTCCTTTTTTAAAGGTGAAAAAAGAATTACAGAAAAGACATATCAAAAAAATGATGATTATGAACATAAAGGCAAAAGAGTATTGAAGTCTACTTAGACTATTTCTAAATACTCCATTAGATAATCAAAAATAGATTTAGAAAAGGAAGAAGCAAATCTGAAATTAAATATGTGCTTCATGGTAGAAGAATTTAAGGTAAAAACCTATTCTTCATCTAATTCTAATTCTGATTAAAATAATTCAAATAATAAATTAACAGCCTACTACATAATTCTAGATGAAAAATATGATTTTCTATTAAAGAATAAAAAATATTTAAATAATATCCACAATGCTATTTTAGGTGAAATAGATGATTTATTTAAACAACATCAAGAGTTAATTGAAAAATTGAACCCGTCTACCATAAACAGTACTGATCATGAAACTAAGATTAAATCATTAAAAGATGAAGTAGAAACTTATAAATGTTAGTATCTCTTCTTTAAAAAATTAGAAAATTTTATGAATAAATATATTAGTAAAAATTTAATTAAAAAGAAAGTACTTCGTATCAGAATTAAGGGTGAAAATTCCAAACTATATAATAATTAATTTGTTCCCAACTCAAAAACTATTACTTGTCTTTTTTGTGGAAAAGAATGACATATAAGAAAAAAAGGTTATTTGATAAATCCTCAACAAAGAGGAATTTAAAAGGATTTTATATAAATTCATTTATCTGAAGAAAATAATTTGAGTTGTGGAAAAACAAAGCAAATCTAGATTCTCATACCTCTGTTAGTTAACAATGCTGGACCCAAGAGAATATGGGTACAAAAACAAACTTTTTTCTAAATTTCATTTACAGGAAATAGGTTACAGAAAAAGAAATATCAAAATAGTTTATCTGAATAAAATAATTCAAGTTTTGGAAAAACAAAGCAAATCTAGATTCATAGATCTCTACTAGCTAACACTACTGGACCTAATAGAATATGGGAACCAAAACAAACATTTTTCTAAATTGCCTTTACAGGAAACAGGTCACAGAAAAAGAAAACATATATGGTATATGGATAGTGGCTAATCTAGGAATATAAGTGAAGACTCATCAAACATCAATACACTAACTCAAATAGAGGAAGGTCTAGTCAACTTTGGTGATAATTCTAATGGAAATATTATTGGGCTTGGAACTTTTGGAGATCCAAAAATAGTCTCAGTCAACAAAGTAATATATGTATAATGGTTGAAGCATAACCTCATAAGTGTGGATATTATTTTAATTTTTCTAACAATTCATACTTAGTATTTAAAGTTAAAATGCTTAAGTTTAGAGAACCTAGAATTGATAATGTTTATACTTTGGATTTAAATACCTTGGGTAAAAAAAGTGAATTGTTTAACTGCTACAATAAAGGAATCTTGGATCTGGCATAGAATACTTGGTCAATGAAATATTTATGCTTTACATAAATTATCTAAGAAATATTTAGTTTCTGATTTACCTAGTATTAATTTTGATAGGGACAGATTTTATGATGCATTCTAAATTAGCAAGAAACACACATATTCCTTCAAATCTATTAGCAAAATTGTTATATCGACACCTCTAGAACTTATCCACATGGATCAGTTTGAACCATCAAGAGTAGCAAGTTTAGTAAGAAACTTTTATGTATATCTTTTAATTGATGACTATTCTGGATTTATATGGGTCTATTTTATTAAACTTTAAAGAAAATATTTCATTGATTTTGATTGTTTTTGTAAAATTGGTCAAAATAAAAATTGTTTTAAGATAATTTTATCAAGAAGTGATCATGGTAGAGAATTTTAGAATCTGGAATTCAATTACTTTTGTTCAAATCTAGGTATTAACCACACCTTTTTTCACCAAGAACATCTCAACAAAATGGAATTCATGAATGAAGATGCATAACTGTTCAAGAAATGGAGAGGACTGTGCTGAATAAATGCAGTCTTCCTACCTACTTATGGGAAGAAGCTGTAAGAAAATCCTGTTATATAATGAATAGAGTTTTAATTCATCCTATTTTCAAAAAAAACACCTTATAAACGTTGGAATAATAGAAAAACAAAAGTAAAGTACTTTTAAGTTTTTGGATGCAAGGTGTATATCCAGAACACTAAGGATAAACTTGGTATGTTTGATCCAAAAGCTAATGATAGAATATTTTTAGGATATTTTTCTACCTCTAAATCCTATAGAATGTTTAATAAAAATTAAAGGATTGTTAAAGAATAAGTTCATGTTAAGTCTGAGGTAACTGACCCATTTATAAAAGAAAAATATCAAACTAATGAAATTACTGACTCTTCTAACAACATCAGACTTGAAAACCTAAAAATTTATTTTTGAAAATAATATAAATAAAATAAATTCCAGTTCATAAGAAAATAATATTGATAAAACTAAATGTGTTTTACCTAGACATTATATAACCCCAAAGAATAATCCTTTAGAAACAATTATAGGAGACCTAGATATAGGAATATAAACTAGAAAAACTGCAAGAAACCTAGTTGAATTCTCTACCTTTCTATCTTGACTAGAACCTAAATTTTTGAAGAATCCTTAGAAGATAAGATTTGGATGTTATCAAAGCAAGATGAGCTAAACCAATTAAAAAGGAATGAAGATTTGGAATTAGTTGAAAGACCATCAAATTATCCAGTTATAGTAAATAAATGGTTCTTTAAAAATAAACAAGATGATCAAGGTATTATAACTAGAAAAAAATCTAGATTAGTAGTTAAGGGATATATTTAAAAACAAGTTATATATTATGATGAATCCTTTTCTCCTATAGCTATATTAGAAGTAATTATAATCCTTTCATCTTATAAATATCATTCAAACTTTAAATTATATCAGATGGATGTTAAATCTTCTTTGTCAAATGGCTATTTAATGGAGGAAGTTTATGTTGAACAACCTCCTAGTTTTGAAAATTCTCAAAAACCAGATTCTGTTTTTAAACTACCTAATGCTCTCTATGGACTTAACCAAGAACCTAAAGCTTGGTATGAGATATTAAGTTCTTTTCTTTTCAAAAATTGATTTACTTTTGGATTGGCATATTGAACTATTTTAAAGAAAACCATTTTTTCTAATACATTATAAGTCCAAATCTATGTTGATGATGTTATTTTTTGTTCAACCAATGAAAAACTTTGTTATTATTTTTTAGAACTTATGCAAAAAGAATTGGAAATAAGCATGATAGGAAAATTAAACATATTTTAAGGAATTAAAATTTATCAAAAATATTATAGAAATATTTTAAACTAAAGTAAATATATTATTGATTTAATAAAAAAACTTGGTCTTGAGAACAGCAAAACATATTCAACTCCCACGTTCAGTAATATAAAACTTGATTTGGATAAACCTGGAAAACTAGTGGAAAACTAGTTATATAGAGGTATAATTGCAATTTTATTATATATTACTACTAGAAGACATGATATTATGTTTTCAGTATGTTTATCTGGTAGATTTCAAACAAATCCTAAAGAATATCATCCTATAGTTGTCAAAAGAATTTTTAGATATTTAAAAGGGAACGTTTTATCAATCTCTTCTCTAATTTTAATTTAATATCATATTCAAGTACTGATTATGGAGGTTTTAGATTAGATAGAAAAACTACATTAGGAACATGTCAATTTTTAGGAAAATTCTTAGTATTATGGTCAAGTAAGAAACAACACTTAGTTTCTCTATCTCCATCTGAGGTAGAATATGTATCTACATGCAGTTCTTGTGCACAAGTATTGTGGAAGAAAAACAAACTTATGCACTTTGGATTAAATTTTAATAGTACGCCTATTTTATGTGATAATACTAGTGCCATAAATATTTCAGAAAAACCAATAAGCCTTTCAATAAGTAAGCATATTGACATTAAGAATTATTTCTAAGATATCATGTTCTTAAAAAGGATAAATATTTAGAATTCTTAAATAGTGAATATCAAGTAGCTGATATTTTTAATAAACCACTTACCACTGTAAGGTTTGATTTTATTAAGGGGGAGTCAGGTTCATTTAATTTTTAAATACAGGGTGATATTTTTAGTCTTTTTAATTTTAATGTTTTATTTTATTTTATTTTATTTTCTTTTATTTTACTTTGTTTTGTTTTGTTTTGTTTTGCTTTGTTTTGTTTTGTTTTGTTTTGTTTTATTTATTCAAATTTATTTATGGTAAAATTAATTTCTGGTTACATTAAATATGATTATTCGGGTTGTGTGTTTTCAAAATTTTAATAATTATCTAACATAATGACAAGGGAAACAAGGCACTATTAGAAATGTTATGAATACCTAAGCATTATTGTTTCTCAAACCCTTTTGGTTTACCTTCGTATACCTTCATTTACCTCTATTTTCTTTCAAAATCCTAGAACCTAAAAACTTCAAAGCTTTTATTTATCATAAATGAAGAAAACTAAGAGAACCGAAAAGGGTGAATCCAATTACCCAAATCATCAGAAAGATTCCGAAATAAATATTTTGAATGGAAAAGTAGTGGATTTTGAATGGCACTATAAAAAAAACTACTTTTGAAGCAAAAAGTACCTTTTCAAGGATGGGAATCTATTTTCAATGAGGTTAAATCAATGTTCCATTATGAGGTAAAACAAAAAATTTTCTATAACAATGTTTAGTTTATTTTTGGTGATTTGGAAGATATAATTTTCGCAAGAATAGAAGATACGAAATTTTCTATTTCTTAGACTGAAATTTCCCAAATTTTTTACTTTCTTTATGAGAGAGTTTTTCATTTCTGTCTTTAATATGTCAAATATATGTATCATAAGTCTAAATACATTATTTATTTTCTATTTGGCTCAACAAACACTATTAAAATGTTTTTCAAGGATCTCAAGGCAGACTAGAAAATCTTGGTAAAGTTTATTCAAATAGGAATTTCTCCAAGGATGGATAAGATGGTGAAGATTCTATATCTATGCATATATATCATGTTTATCTTTATGAGTAAAATAATTCTAAATTTTCCAAGGTATATGCTTATATATTTTCACAACTACTGTCAGAAATATACTTGGATGAAATTTTATTCTTATGGAATGGTAATTTCTCGAATTTTGTTTAAGAAGAATATAATCCATTTAATATATTATTGAACCAATTTCCATCACAACAACGTACTCAATGTGGGAACTTTGAGGAATCTAGGTTTTTACTAGAGTGCATTAAAAGGAAAACTTATGCCAGTTTGTGCAGATGACCAATAAAGATCAGGATCTTTTTCTTTAGGAGAGAAAAGTGAAATTGGGAATGAAGGTATTGGTGAAACCTGAGGGTAAGGACTTTCCAAACCAATCCAATGAATATATCATTTTTAAGAAGAAAAAAAAGAATATTAAAAAGAGGGTATTCAAGAATAATTGGCTGTAAGACCACATAAAAGTGTAAATACACCTACTGAATAACTAGTGTTGGGTTCAGGTGAGGCTACCAGGTAAATAAATTTGGAAGAAACTTTTCTTGAGGAAGATCAATAGGTTGAAATCCAGATTTGAGATCTAAATAATTTTTATTTACCAGTTTTTTAGTAGGAAGATCTAACTATTCCGGAAGAGCAATGGATGCTTAGATAAAAAAATTTGGCTTTTGAAATTGTTGAGAATCTAGTTTTATCTATTTTTGATCATGTGGATGAAATACATTAATCTGAAACTGAAAAAAAAAATAAGTTCTTGAAAGTATCTATTGTTAAATTAGAAATTCAGTAGAATAACCAATGGCGAAGTATGTGGAAAATCATCCTTCAGGATCTTTATAAATTATGGTAATTGGCCAGTCATAGCATCCAGATGAAGGGACATCTGATTCTCTAACAAATCAGGTTAAAGAGCTTGTAATTAAGTTTAATAAGTCTCAAGAAGAAAATGTCAATATTCGTCAAGAGTTAGAAGTTGCACAGAAAAAGTTATAGGATCTTAAAGAGAATTTTTTTTCTAAAATTTTTTTTGATTATTTTAAGAGAGAGATGTTAAATGAAGTTAGAAACATTATGTTAGAAGTTGTTTCAAAATAATACTTTGCAGATATAAAGTGGTATTTGGGGAGTCAATTTGAATCAATCAAGAGTATTTTCAGTCAAAATAGTACATCTACCTCTACTCCTACTACTAGTCCATATCTAATTTGGAGATTTCAGGAAATCACCACTTTCATGGAAGATATGAATTATCGTCCTCAAAATATTCAATGAAATATTTCTCATATTTCAATTCTATTGGACAATCAGAAATTTATTATGGACCAACTAACTCAGAATAGACCAGGTATCAGGTTTCTATTGAACAAGTTTAGAGATAAGTTGGATCAATTTATGTAGCAAAAAGAAATATTTCATGACTTCTTGAAAGTCAGTCTTGTTGAGAATTTTCATATTAGTCATGATTCCATAGTATTGATTATGAAGTTTGGGGAAAATCTTATGAATAATTTTGGTTACTTATGGTTGAGCTAAAATATATGTCTTAAGCTTCTCAAAAACTTAATAACCTTAACCAACCCAAATCCTACCCAATATTTTGTACCCTAAACATTTCATTTGACTGAACTTGTTTTCTAGTCACATTGACTATTGTATTTATACAATTTCTAATCAATAAAATTTCATTATTTTAATTTTTTTGTGCTTTATAGAATATTATTTTATGTTTATGTATCTTGAAAAAGATTCATTCTTATTTATTTAATCAGATTATTATAACATTCACTTACTGATTAGTGAAAAATTAAATGTGTTTTAATCTTATTTTTCTCTATACATTCTTTTTTATCTCCCAAAAAATGGGATAAATTTGGATAAACACAACATTTCTTTTTCTTTTTATCAAAATAATTATATCAAACTGAATTTCAAATTATTTTCTTTTAATTTTTAGCAAAATTTTAAATTAGTTATTAATATTATGGGTATTTTGATCATCAAAAAGGAGAGATTTTTGTACATGTACTGTTTCAAAAATAGTCTATAAATGTTATTGATTTTGATGCTCACAAATACCCTTTTTTGTTTTACTAATGATATTAGTTTATGTGTATTTAAGATAATTAATATTCTTAATATTTCTTATTTTTTAATTATATGAAAATTTATTATTCATGTGTAATATTCTTTAAAGTGTTCGAAACACTCTTAAACGTGTTTAGGAAACGTTTTTCATACCGTACGTTAAAGAAAGCAACGTAAGAAACAAACACTACATTTCTATTAAACATTATATTGAAATATTAGTGTGTATGGTTAATCAAACCTATGTTGAAAAAAATGTATGGATAAAGAACCTTACGTTCATATGAAACCTTACATTTGAAAAAGAGAAAACATATAGATAAAGAACCCTACGTAAGTATGGAACCTTATGTTTGAGAATAAAACAAGTGGATCATCAACCTTACTTTTTTTGATTAACCTTACATTGTCAAACTTACATTTGGAGAATGAATTCTACTTATTTTGACCCTACATTTGGTATTCTTTTCATTTTAAGATGTAACCTTATGTTTGACTTTCCATCACAAGAGATTTGAATTTATGATTTTAATGGAGTTTTGTGCAATAGTATTTATATAATATTAGTCTGATTTAAAGCTCATTTTTTAAAGAATTCAAATATAGTTATGATTGATCCAAAGAATCATATTAAGTTGATAAATTCACTCTTATCCTTAAAGAAAGTTATGACTACTCTACGTTGTCTCAGGAATTTTAATTCTTATGATTTATCAGGCGATTTTATTAGATCTAGAATTGAGAAGCTGGATCTCTACATCATTTATTATTTCGATATATTTGTTATATATATCTATTTATGATTAAAATATGAACATATATATTGTGAAATATTTAGATATATATTGATCCATATATTGTGACACGTATTTTAATGATTGAAACTACATTCTTGTGAAGATATTTTTTACATATCTACTGCAACAATCGATCAGACTTTGTTTTCTATAGTAGATGCTATAGTGAAGATATACATGTTTTGAATCTCGTATATGTTATAAGTATGCTACTACTATTCATTTCTGTTTTTAGTTCAAATATCTATTGTAATCAGATTGCTTTAGAACTACTCTTTCTTGAAGAAAATCTTTTTTGGGGGAGAGGGAGAAAAGGAAGATACAACTACAATTAGTTGTTGTTGTAACTGTGAAGTTCAACCGGAACCTTTCTAATCAATATCTTTTTGTTGAGAGTTTAAACTACTCGTACTCAGTTGTGGTGGAGTTTCAACTTCTTGATCAAAGATGTGGTTTTTTGGTTCTCTATTAAAGAACCTTAAGGCTCTGTTTTTAATCCTTATTTGTAAAGGTGATAAATGCAAGCTCTCAGTTGTGAATGGGTCTTATGATATGAGGACCTGACTAGTAAAATTAACCAAACTTATAGAGAGAGTAAATGGTGGAGTGGACTAGGGGATCTTTTTTCCCTAAACCACTATAAATATTTGTGTTTTATATTTCTATTTTATTTGATTCCCATATTTTCATACATAAGATAAACACTTCTTATCTGTATAATCTATAGTTTACATTAACAGGAATAATTGTGAAAGATTTTTATAAGACATAATTCACCCCCCCCCCCTCTTGTGTATATTTGTATATTCCAACCTAAAAAAGCCTCTGGTATATAGAGAGAAAATCTTGAGGACATGTAACCCAATATCTCAGGGCCTTGGTTAATTGGATCTAGGGTTGGTACATTACACTCTTATTATCTATATCACCCCTAAACCATTCTTCATAACCTAGGGAAAATGCGACATAAGAAATTATCGTCTAAAATTCTTAGTAACGGAAAACAATGGACAAATTAATGATCACTTGATTATAACATGAGAATAAGGGTATTATAATATGATATTAAAATTTGAAATTCATACCCGGATTATCATAAATCATAATTTTGATTCGTGTTTTGAATCTTGGAATCTCAAAAGACATGAATTAAAATGGAGTCAAACAACATGATCTATGAGAGTATAACATTTAAATAAGACATGATTTTGTGGCATTCATAGGAGATTATAACATTTTGAACATGTATAAATAGATATAGGTTCACTCATCGAGTTAAGGAAATGAAATAATTCCCTTTCATAAACTTATGGACATGGAACCAGGTCCATGAAAAATTTTATAGACATAGAATCTTGGTATATGTATAAACTTATGGAAATTAAAACCATGTCTTTTCATACTCTTATGAACATGAAATATATTTCTACACTTAATATTATTGTCCTGAAATCCAGGTCTATACTTAATATTATGGACATTGAAACTATGTTGACGCGTGAAATGGTGAACCTGAAATCAAGTTCACACGTATCTTATTAACTGCATAACTTATCCATATTTTCCCAATGCATTAGAGTAATATATAGGTAAAACTCAACTCATAACAAAATCATACATATGTGTTCCACAATATCATAAAACAATAATTATATCAATACCTATTAAAAAATGGTTTTCATAAATATTTCATCATATCATGACTCAAGGAAAAACATTTGATCATTTCATCATAGTATAAACCATGGAAAAGGAAGAGGTAGCATAAACATCTTTCCCTCAAAAACATTAAACCTTTAGATAAAGAATAAGGATGTTATCCTTGGAACATATCCCTAGTAAATAATAAGTGATATCAACATTTCTTACCTTTATTGAATAGAAATCTCATTAAAAGTACATTAAAACTTTTTTTCAGGAAAATATTCTTTCAATTTTGAAATAAAATTTTTAAAATCCAAAAATATTCCATTGGGCCTTCAGTTAATGTATTGGCCTTAGGGTCATATCAGACCTTGTGCCTTAGGCCTACGGTTCATGTAAGGGTTCCCCTTCAGCCCTTAAAAGGGGGATTATCCATAATTAAATAAAAAATAAGGCCTTTGGGCCATTATGAGGGTTATATTCATCCTTAAAAGTATATATAGAAAAATGAATTATACAGTTTATGGAAATGGTATGACGTATGTAAACATTAATTTTGTCATCATTTTTTCAAAATATGGTAAGAAATAAAATTAAATACTAAATTAGTTTTAAATATTAATTAATATATCATATTTATCATAGATATTCATTAAATCCATCCACATTACAATCCATGTGAAATGGAAATGAAAAACATCACCCCGCTCCATGGATGTGGTAGTCCACACATATACACGAACAACATTATCATTTTCCCACAATTTGGAAGCTAAGAAGGTAGATGTGATATTATCATTAAAGTAGAATAATTATGTCATAAATATTACATATAAAAACTCTTCCCATTATAATAATAATCCATTAAATATTGGTATTGAAAATTAATTGAATCACTACATTGAGATAGTAAATTGTATGTACACACGAGCAATGCTTTCACTCCCCATTTTATGGAAATAGGGTGAATAAAGGTGGTATCATAATCATAATAAAATTTCATTATATTTATCATAACAAACTTATTATTTTATGAAGTATTTAACAAACTTAGAAGGGGTAAAAGAATAATTAAAACGAAAGTGATCAGTAAAGGCGATTACCTCTCCTTTGAAAAAACTCCATTATATCTCCTCTTAAGGATCCTTAGGTTGGTTATTTGGGAAGAGAAGAACCTATAAAATGTATATAAGGAAGTTAATATGTGATATTTTTTTTATGGTTGAGATATAATGCTCAAAGCACTATAAAAATAGAAAATATGGGAGCCCTTGTATAATTGAGGGAAGGGTCACTTTTGGAATTTCATAAAATATTAAAATGATATAAATTAATTTTGGTGTCCAAATAAATCTGAATTGATAATATTAGTATATAAGATTATTATGTGTCTAAATCATCTAATAAAATAATATTTGCAAATTTTTGGATCACATTTTTATGCTTATCTCTTTGTTTTAACCCATTCTTAACCCTTTTGACAATTAAAGTGACATCTATGTTTTTTTACTCTTAAGGGGTTAATATAGTTACTATTAAATAATAAATGGTCCATAAATAGACCATGGTTGGCGTTTAAAACCATATATCATTAATTTTTTCTAATATAATATTTTACGGAAAATTAAATTATTTAATAAAATATTATTTAATATAAAATATCATTAACGTCATTTTTAACACTATTCATTTAATTTGACATTAAATATGTCAAGAGAAAGGGGTAATTATAATATAATTAATTAAAACCTACATGATATTTAATATAGATCAAAAAAGTTTTTGGGACACATTAAAACATTCAATTTATATCAATTTTAATATTTTCAAAATCCTTAATTTTAATTCTCTATTAATTGAATAATTTCTGCGTCAGAATTGAATAAGATTTTTTCGTAATTATTTATTGACTAAAAATAAAAAATAAATTACCGTGATAAAAATAATTTTATTTCAAAGGATTATTTATAAAAAAATATATATTTATTTATCCCTATATTAATATTATTACAGTAATTAAATGTAAAAGTGTCACATCTTTAGTTTTATATTCACTAAAATATTTTAGAGGTAAAAATCATGTCCAGATGAAAAAATGTGATATATTAAGTTTTTGGATTATTATGGATAATATATAACTATAAAATAAAATTATTTCAAGTGTTAGGGTCATTCTTTAGTCTTAAGCATTTTATATTTAACCTTAATTACCTAATTTACCTTATACCATGGTAATAAAATTTCTAATTTTTTTGTTCATAATATGTAAAAATAAAAGAGAAAAAATTAAAAAAAAAATTAGACCCCCTAATTCCAAATATTGAATCCAATTTTTTTTGATTAAATTTCTATAAGTGGAAAAAATAGCTTTAAAATAAGTGTGCAACACGTGATAAAAAAGCTTTCTAGAAAAAAAACATTTTTAAGCATAAATTTGGTTCAATCTTATCTCGTGCCTAGAAAATTATAAAATTAATTATAAAACAATTTGTTAAATATATAATACTAATATTTCATTAAATTAATTCACTAATAGTAAATAATAAAAATACACTACGTGAATGAAATAAATAAAAAAATTCCTCTTAAAAATAATTGTATAACAAATTCAAAAAAATAATTCTAATAAACTTAATTCAATTATTTCGAAAATAATAGAACTAATTTTAATTTGAAAACATTTTATAAAAAACATAACCTTTTACATTCTTGATATGAAAATAAAATATTCAAAAAAATCAGTATATTTATTACTCATTGAGAAATCATATTTTTTTGAAAATTTTAAAAACTCGTCCTTAGATAATTTTAATAGGATGAGTTCAAAAATTATATCATTTTAATAAAATAAAAATTATAAAATTTCAAAAAAAATTATCATAATATTTTCTCAAAAAATTAAATAAAAACAATCTTTTGACAAAACATTTTTTAAGAATAAAACCACTTTACTAAAAATTGAGTAATTATTTACAAAACATTTATCAATAAATTTATATTGAGTGTGAAATTTATCTATATTTCTTAATTTCTTTCATCCTATTCACACACTAAAATATATTGGATTGGTTATAATGGTCATGTTTTTATAATAACATTTCATAGTTTGTTTAGGCTCGGTGTTGCATATTTTCAATGCTATCGAATATAATGTTCTATTAGAATCTCAGAGTTCTAAAACATAGAAATAGAAATGTCATAAAAGCTTCATTTTATAAATTTGGAATATGTATAAATATAAATATGTTCATCCATTATGATTAAGGAAATGAAATTGTGTGCATGAATAAACATAGGTACATGAAAGCTATGTACATACTTAATCTAATTGACAAGAAATCCTGGTCCACACTTAATATTATGAACATAAATACTATTACCCTCCTTAATCTTATGGACATAAAATCGAGGTCCATGATTAATCTTATAGATATTAAAATTAGGTCCACACATGATCTTATAGACATGAAAAACAACTCCACACATGAAATAGTGAACATGAAATCGGGTTCACATATATCATATTTACCTGATGATTTTTCCATTTTTACCCAATGCATTAGAGTGCTATAAAATTCTAATCCCACCCATATTGTATTGAAAATAATACATATGTGTTCACAATATCATAATCATATCAAACCCCTTAAAAATAAATAATTTTTCAAAACATTTCCTCATATCATAACTCGTGGAAAATAAATAAATTTCAAAAACATTTCATTACTTCATCAATCAGAACCCAAAGAAAACGGAAAAGTTTCATAAAATTATTTTCATCAAAATAATTTAAAATCTATAAAAATAATAAGTTTGGTATAATTGGATCATATATCCATTAAAACATAAGTAACCGTAAAGGATGTCATCTTAAATGAAAATTTTCTTTAAATAATCAGTTATAACATATCTTGATGAAAATACCATTTTCTCTTTAAAATAACTTATTTAAAATCTAAAAATTTAAAAATATTATTGAAAATATATTATTTTAAAATAAAAATTAGAAACATAAAAATGATTCTTAAATATCATTGATTGTTTATGATAGCATTAAATTGTTTTCATGTCATATAAGTTAAAAGTAAGACATTCCTTTCACATTTTTGTAAAAAGAAAAATTATAACTTATTTGGAAATAAATGAGAGGATTCCTTTTTTAAAAAAATTTGAAATTAATTCATGGGTAAAAATTAATGTTAAAATTTAGATTATAATGTTAAAAATATTCTTTAAATAATTTTTAGAGAACATCGATATACAATAAAAATAGTTTTCGACTGAAGAGAGAAGTAAAGTTGATTATCTTTAAAAACATATTTTTGGTGTCTTGAGTACATAAAGTGAATAAAATGAAATGAAAACCTTTATTATAAATAAATAAACATATTTGAATAAAATAAATTAGTTTCTAGAGTGTTATATCATAATATTTTATCACAAAAACTTAAACGTAATCAAAAATGTTAAACAATGAGATTGTAATATGAAGACCTTATCGATTTGGTAACTTTTGAATGGTAATACCCATGAAAGATAAAACCTTATATGGATATTTAGATACACATAAAATTTATAATAATTATTATAAAATAAATTAATTGGCAGTATATACACAACATGAAAGAAACAGGTGGGTAATATGGCATGTGTCACACAGAAATAAAAGTGGGATAAAATCCCTTACCTCAGGTCCAAATTCATTCGTACGTGTTTTAAAATCCTATATAATAAATAAATATTTTTTATAAATATATTAAATAACTATAAGAATATATATATAATACCATATATTATTTACTTATAACATTTTATCTCTATTTTATTTAAAAAATGTTTATTAAAATAAATGTTCCTTTTGATATATGCTGCATTTTTCATGTATGTTTTGGATTGGTTGTTTTGGTGACTATAATTTGATAATGGTTACATAATATACATAATTTAAATTGTGAAATAAATATCATATATATTCATTATATAAATATTTGTATTCATCCATAAATTTAGAAATAGATAAATGAATTTCATCATTCATGGAGATGTTGCATCGTACGTACACTTGAACATATTTTCACTTTTGGAAGGATGTAATGAAATAAATTTAAATTGATAATTCACTTTTTAGAATAATTATTATATAATATATATATATATAACATATATTCGTTATATCTAACCTTATTACCATCCAATTAATGTTTTGATGGAAAAAAAATCAATCGCTTCATTTTGGTAGTACTCCACATGTATACACGAGCAACATTATCATTTTCAAACATATTGGAAGGTAAGAAGATTGATATTATATTATCATTACATAAGAATAATAATTTCATATATATCATATTAAAAATTAAATCCCATCATGATAATCATCCATAAAAAATGGCGAAGGAAAATGAATTGTATCATTATATGAAGATGGTAAGTCGTATATACATATTAACTATACTTTAACTTCACATTTGATGGAAAGTGGGTGAATAAAGGTGATTTCATAATAATATTAAGAATTAATTATATTTATTATATTCAATTTATTATTTTTTTAAGACTACAATATATTTATATGTGGTAAAACAAGAATTAAAAAGAAAGTCATCGGTTAAGCCAATTACCTCTTCTTTGAAAAGAAACCTTTCTATATTTCCTTGCGGATCCTCGGGTTGGAATTTTAGGGAATAAAAAAACTTTAATAATGTAACTAAGGAAGATGATGATGGGTTTTGGTAGGTTTTTCTTGAGATAGAAGGCTTAAAAGTTTTGATAAAACGAGAGGAAGATGTTCCCTTTTATAATTGACGTGAGGGACACTTTTGAAATATCTTAAAATATTAACTTAATATAGATATTATCAAGAAAAATGATTCCAAGTGTCCAATTATTCAAATATAAGGTACTATAGAATTATAACACCCTAAAAAATAAAATTTTGTCTGGTTTAAGTGTTTTTTTAAGCCTTACATTTTGGTTTAAATCCTTAGATAACCTATTTTAACCATAACTATGGTAATGTCTTCTTCACTCTTAAAGAGTTATACTTTGATAGATAAGTATTTAATTGCCTCAAAAACATAAAATTAATGAAATTTGAGACCATATATTATCCACATTTTCCTATTTAAATATTTTATGATATTATGATAAACTAATAAAATATTATTTTGAAAAAATAGTTTTGATATCTATTTTGACACAATTCATTTTATTTGATTTGAAATAAATAAATAAAACATTTTAATTAGAATATAGTAATTTAAAATATAAAAATATATCATAATAATCAAAAAAAATCAAGAAACGCTATAAATCATTCAAATTATATCACTTTTAATATTTTTAAATTTTAATTATTTATTTTTCTAATAATTGAATAAATATTGTGTTGATGTTTCATTAGAATTTAAGGTAATTACATAAATACTAAAAAATTTAAATAAATTTCCATCATGAAAAAAATTTCAATATCCTGAAAATAGACACTTATATTCATTCATAATCTACTTTTGTGAATATGTGGACACATAATATATATTTAAAAGTTAGACGGTGGAATTTTTGAATTTTCATTTCCTTTAAATATTTTATAGATAATTTTCATGCAAAGGGGTCCATTAAAAAATGAATTTTGAACCTAAGATAATAACGGGCGAACTAAAATCACCCAATAATAATTTGGATAAAATAATAATGACATTATCACCTAGTTTAAACCTATATTTTCTTGATTTACCTTTTACTAAGGTGAAAAATTTTATCATGGTTACTAATAATATTTACAAAAAATAAAAGAAAAATATTTATCAAATTTGAATATCAAGATTCAAAACATGGAATTAATTTTTTAATATTCAAAACACATAAGTGTAAAATTTTAATTTAAAATTAAACCCACAAAATTTGATAAAAATAGTTTTCCAAAAAATGCCTTTTTAAGTAAAAAACATTTTTATACTAAATTCGAGTATAAAATAAATTTCAAAGACTATAATTTGATTATTCTTAATCAAAATGATGTAATTATATTTTAAATCAAATAAAACATTCATTTAAATTTATAAATATATTATAAAAATATATTTTTCTATAAAAATATGTATTTTTTCAATATTCATTTAAAAATAAAAATTTTCATAAAAATATCAAAATTTCAACACAATATAATTTTGATATTTCAGTTTAATAAATTTTATCACTTTTATAAAATAAAATTTCTTAGAGTTAAAGAAATTATATTCTCTAAAAAATAAATAAAAAACCATTTTTGAGGAAAACATATTTTTGAAGCATTAAATGACATTACTGAAAATTGAATGATTATTACCTAAAAATTAATTAGTAAATTTGTATTGATTGGGACATTTATGTATATATATATAAATATATTATAATTTGGTTAATCTTATTCAAACACTTTAATTCAAAATATATATTATAACAGTCACATTTATATAATAATATTTTGCTTTCTATTTAAGCTCGGTTTTGCATGTCATATGCTCTATCAAACCTAATATCCTTATTTATAAATCTTGGGGTGTTACAAGTGGTTCAAAAAAGGTTAAATGCAGTAATTGGTAACCTCAAAAATCATTTTTCCTTCCAACTCAAACAAATAATCAAAATTTAACTTGCACAAAGTATATATTGGTCATAGTAAAGACATTAACTCATATCACAAAACTTTCAAGAAGTGAAACATCCTTAAAAAGTTCTACTTCAATAATGATATTCAAAAGGGCCTAAAAATAAACATGTAATTGTAAAATCAATCACATATATACAATTAATTGGATTATTGACTAACATACTTAGCTAAAATATTTTACAAACTACACAACACTTCCATTAATAAATTAATGTAGTGAATTTCACAAACCAACAACAGCAATTTAAACAATATGATAAGTATTAAAAGTAAATAGTTTTAATCAACTACTTCCCTTAAATAGAAGATTTATCAATTTTAGTTCATGAAAAAGTAACCTATATTAGTTTCCTTGAGAAAAATACATGGTTTCCTTGTTGAAGTCAGAAAAATATTCAAAATATGTCAACATAAAAAGACATTAGGTAATGTCTAAATAAAAGAGAATCCTAAGGTTGAGTTTAATGGATTTTTTTCTGGGTGTCTTAATCTTGAATCACTTCTTGGTCATGAAAAAATTATTGAGATTTAATTCCAAAAAAAATGTAAAATTTTTCTCTCATCATCTTTGACTATGGGTTTTCTCAAAATGTCCAAACCGAAAATGATCTCACTTCCTTGACATATCATTCTATATATGACTTCTTCCATAAAGTAGCTACAATATTAAAAAAAATTATCATTTGATATAATCTTTAATGATAAAAAACATTAAACCAAATGAAAATGTGAGATGAATTGACAATGAAATTACAGGTTCAATAATGATTTAAAATAAATTAGGGAACGAGTGACTAGAGGAAATAATGTGACGACATAAAGAAAAGAGGCCAAAGGGGATTTTATTTTATTTAAATAAAAAAATAAATGAAAGAACAATTTTATTGAACTATGTATTTTCTCCTGTGAAGCACAATGTTTTAAATACCCAGTTGGACTATCATGATAAACTAATTATAATCACTAGGGGGATGTGGTTACCTAAGTAGAAACCACCATATGAGTTTTCCCATTTATTTTTAATTAAATGCTGAGTTTTTTAAGAACTTAAACCAATAAAGTGATATTTGAATCATTTTATAAATGAAAAAAATCTTTGGTATCACCCTTCATGGTCGAAGAATTACTTCAGGAAGTCTCCAAGAAGAGTAGAAGATTCAATACCCAACACAAATTTATTTTTTATTTAAAAAATAAATTCGGATCATTTGAAAAAGAAGGTACCCTATCAAGACTTTCCAAATAACCATTATGTTCAAAAAATGAAAAAAAACTACACAAGAATTGTTATTAGAAATAGGTATGTTGGGTGTTCTTAAGGGAGTAGCATAGTCTTCACATCTTCCTAACTCATTTCAAATCATAAAATCAATAAAAACAAGGATATAAGGGTTTATGTTTTAAAAAAAAGTTTCAGGAATAAGAGTACTGAAGTTTTTTTACCAGTTTTAGAATCATTGGAATATAAAATATTTTCCTTGTCCAAGTAGTTTTTATTTTATTAATGATTTTCAGTACCCAATTTGGATGTGGAATGCATATAATAAAATGGAATATTAAATTTATTTTCATATCAAGATACAAATTCCATTATATTATAAATAAATTCATCAATATTTTTTTGAATAAATATTTATACTAAATCAATCTAGTGTGTTTTCAATAATTACATCAAGGTCAAAATCAAAAAAATCATCTTCAAAAACAATGTTTGTTGTGTGTTCCATGTTAGTTTCAAGGGGAAAATTGTTCATTATTATTCCGAGAAAAACTAATTCAAGTTATTTGAAATTTAAACAATTTTCTCCTTGATGATAAACATATATTTTTATTACATTGAACAAATCATTAGAGGAATCATTATTGATGGAGAAAGGGATGGAAAATTCATTAATTAATTTTTCTTCAAAACACACTCCCTTTCCTTTTAATTATTAACAAATTCAAATATTTTGGGGTTTACATCTTCAAATTTGGTAGGAATGATTTTTAAATTATAACATCTCGACTCAGGTGCCACATACCAATACCCCAATCCAATTCGTTACATGACTTCATGTGTGTCCCCCCATACACCAGAGGATTCTGAATAGTAGTCTGGGTCTAAAATGTTATATGGGGAGACTATGTACTCTTTATTAAAGTAGGAGAAGAAGGGAAATCAATAAACGAATAATCAAAATAATAATAAAGAATAACTAATGGACACCAAAATTCACATGAAGAATCCAAAATCAGGGGGAAATGACCATAAACCAAGGTATTTGATATGTCATTCCATATATGTGTCCAGTGTTGACTAGAATCCAACAAATATATAAACTGAAAACTCAAAATTGGTTCCTAGAATTATGTATGGTTCTCTCATCCATGTTCCATCGTAATTCCCCACTCATCCATCTAACATAATGATTTTTCCCTTTTCCATACATGCTGACATGATGTCTTCACATATACTAATTGGTGTCCTAAGTAGGGTTTGAGTACAACAGAGTAGGCCATCACCAAAAGTATCTAAAGTATTATTCACTCTATAATAGTGTATGAAGTTTTATAAAGAATAAATGAAAAATGATAAAAGTAAAAATATTTCTCTTTTTTTTCTTTTTTCAATCTCATTGGCCCTTAAGTTCAATGTGAGATCCAAGACAATCATAACAACTTTATCTCGTTAGGGATTCTGAAAAATCTCTCATATATTTAACACATTAATTCACATGCGTTTTTATTAACATTAAACTCGAATTTCATTTTATTATCTTGGTATTTAAGTCTATATATTTCTATCATGGGCACTTGGAACATCAGTCCAACCTCATTATCTCAGTTACTTTGAGTATTATTCCAACACTAAAACCATAGGCATAGAGAGGATCGTTCTAGCACCAAAATCTCGAGTACTTGGAGCATCAGTATTGCATTATTTCATAAGAAAGTAATGGGGATCTAGAGCATCATTTTGGCCACCCAAAGGTTCGGAACATCATTCCAACACTCACATCACATTATTCACATAAACATATCATGGTTCACTAGTAATAACCCTTTTATAAACCATTCTTAATAGGGTGAACCATTTAATCTATCAATTCAAAATTTTAACAACATTTCAACCCTTAAATGTTTAACCAAATTACCATGAATCAAATCATAACTCATTAACCATTCAAGGTTAAGAAAGACAATATTTATAAAAAGTTAACATGACAATACATTCATAGTTTTTTTATTTCAAAAACCCTCTATTTTCTATTTTTATTGTATAATTATCATTACAACAAAATTAGCTCATCCCATTGGTTTCCATCATACCTGATCTCATAAACTATAACAAATCTAGTGGGATCTGAGAACGGTTTCTGAAATTCATGGGGATTTAATTCACATTTCAAATTTAAAAATAATTTCACAACATTGAAATGAAATGATAAAACTAAAAACATAATATCATTTCCTTCCCATCAAAGAACATGGATCAACCCATAACAGATTATATCTATAGTTCTAAGAAAGATAAGAAGAAATGGTCTAGGATTAATGGCCATGAATGAGGACTTATTATTGAATATGGATCTCCAACAAACTTTGAATCACCTAAAACTTTCTCCTAGTTCAAAGGGAATGGCCTCTCAATCCTTGGGAGAAAAACAAGTTCATAAATCCATGATATTAGTGAATAAACAAATACATAATAATTTAATTCAAATTAGATACATAAATTTTAGGCTTCCAACTATACACCATACATTTAGGCCACATAGTTTGGAAAACCATGTTCTAAATGTGTGGTGCTACTGTCTCAAGATAACCCCTTGCATAGTTGGATCGCATGGTTATACAAATTGTGCACTAACCATGATTTTACCATTTATCCATAATTTAAAATTTTACCTTCATCATAGGCATGAATTTTACAAACTATTCTCTAACCATAAGAAGTTATTGTCCCTCTATCCATAATCCACATTGTTTCCTAGATGGGGTGCCTGATTTTTACTAATCGTTCTCAAATTTTGCACCTCTAAAAAAGAATCCAGAGCTTTTTAAAACACATAAAAACCTCCCAAAACATTACCTGATCATTATATGTACTTAAAATAAATAAATAATGTTTCTAGTATCTCAAAACATGAATATAAGGTCTCAATAATGGCTAGGATCTTACAATCTCCTCACATTATAATAGCACATCCTCAAACTATACACACAACCACTACTAAGATTTGAGGTGAAAAGTTAAAGCTACTGGGACAGTATATCTAATTCCCTCTCCCATGTTTCCTCCTAAAAATGACCATACTACCATATTTCTAAGACCAACAACATGGCATTTCCTAGAAAAACTTTCTCAATGTGATCCACAACAGGAATATGATGCTCTTCAAAGGACGCACCAGCCTCAAGTTTAACATTATCAATATATATCACATGATAAGGGTCAGATTGATACTTACAAAGCTATGAAACATGAAAAACATCAAGCATAGTTTTATATTGCTATGGAATATCCAATCGATACACCACTAGTCTGATCCTCTCTACAATCTCAAATGGGTTGACAAATCTTGGTGATAACTTGCCCCACTTCTGAATACCATGGTGACCTAATCATGGAGACACCAAAAGGAACACATGGTCAACCATTGTAAACTAAATAGGTTGATGATATCAATTATAATAAGACATTTATATAATCTACATTGTATCTATACATTTCCAAATCAACTTAACCTATTCTAATGTCTCCTTTATGAGATTTGGTCCCAATAGCTCGGAATTACCCACCTTTATCCAACATAAAGGTGACTTGCATGGCTTAATGTAGACTGACTCATATAGAGCCACCAAAATAGTCTTATAATAGATTTGTTTTATATGAAAACTCAACCAGAACTAAATTATTATCCCAATATCCAACAAGGTTTAGTACACACACTCGTAGCATGTCCTCCAACACCTTAACAGTGCACTCTGATTTCCCATATACCTTTGGGTGAAAATCGATACTCAGAAACACTTGAGAACAAAGTGCCTATTTCAATCTTTTCTAGAAGTATGAATTAAAATGTGGATCATGATCTAAAACTATAATTCATGTCACCCCATTAAAAAACACTATCTCCCAAACATATAACCCCCCCCCCCCAAATAGTCAACTATAAAAGTATCCTTAATTAAAAAGAAACGATATAGCTTCACCAACCTATCCACAATTACCCATATAATGTTATTATTCTGAGAGATACTTTGGATACACATCACAAAATCCATGATAACATCATCCCACATCCATTTTGGGATGGGAATTGGCTATAACAAACTAGCGGGTCATTTATAATCAGCCTTAACATATTAACTGGTGTATCATTTTTCCACAAAACCTATAATATATTTCTTCATCCATGGACACCAATATTTCATATGAAAGTCATGAAACATTTTGGTCAATCCAAGACGATTAGCCACTTTGAGGCATATAACTCAGACATTTTCTCCCCTCACATAAAATTATCCAAAATTACATGACCAATAACATATATAATCTCAATATCATTAATAAACCAATATGAAGGTAGTTCCCCACCTTAAAAATTTTCTCTAACTTCCATACACTCTGTGTACTCATACTACCACTCCTTGATATATCTCAGAAGTGTGGAATCAACTAATAAGGATTCAAGGGACATCCTCCCCTATCCTTCTTGAACCTCTATGTGAATCTCGGAAAAAAAGGCGATAATCTTTCACTCAAAGTTAGACTCTTGAACTGCCTATGTCTATATATTTTGGCAACAAGCATCGGAAAAACTATTTCCATTTCTATGTGTATAGTTTAACTCAAAGTCAAATGTCTACATGTATTCAAACTATATCCACTTCCATAAATCTAAATATCACTGTGAAAATATGTACTTTATACATTTATGGTCAGTATAAACAATAAACATTTTTCCCAATAGGTAATTACACCAACACTTTAAGGAATAAACCACTACGCCTAACTTAAGATTATACAGAGGGTAATTCCATTCATGTGGACTCAACTGTCATGACCCATACTCCACAACCTTATCTCGTTGCATCAACACCACTCCATGTTTGATTTTGGATACACCAAAAAACAAGGTATGCTGCCCACCTAGATCAGGTAGCATCAAAATCGGTATGGTGGTAAAATGCTTCTTTATCACCTAGAATACCATATCACATTCTCTAGACTATTAAATATTGAAACCCATATTGGTTAGTATTAAAAGAGGATAATTGGAATGGTAAAATTCCTTAATGAATATCAAATAATAACTCACCAAACCTAAAAATATTCATAAATAAAAAAAATTATTATGATTCTCTCAAGAAAAAACTACTTGAATCTTCTTAGGATCTACTAACACACATTTCTCTAAGATCGTGTGACCCAATAAATGTACTCTATTGATCCAAAAACTACACAAATATAGTTTATCATAAATCCAATGCTCTAGTAATATACTAGAGATGATATCAAGATATTGGTCATGATCATAATGAGTCTTGGGGTACAACAATATTTCACCCACAAAAACAACTATAAACATATCCAAATATTGGTGAAAGATTCAGTTCAATAAGGCTATAAATACTAGAGATGCATTCTTTAATCCAAATGGAATCAAGAACTCTTATAGGTAATACTTTCTTCTAAAATTTGTTTTTGATATATAAAAAGGTATCACTCTCAACTGATAATACCATAACATGAACTAGATATTAGATAACACACATGAACCCCTCATCTAGTCAAAAATATCATCGATAAACAGAAGAGTATACCAGTTATAGATTTTCAATTGGTTTAACTTCTGTTAATCAATACATAAATCCAACATCGTGTCATCATTATTAGAAAACAAAACTAGAGATACCCAAGGTGACGTAATTGGATAAACAAATACCTTATCCATAAATTCTTCCAATTAAGTCTTATAATCTTAAATCTCTACCAGTTCCATTCAATAAAGTGGAATGGAAACTAGTTCCAATCTAGACATTACCTCAATCATAAACTCAACAAATCTCTCATGTGGTGGCCTTAATAAGTCTTTATGAAACTTATCCTAGAACCAATCCACTTTGGGAGGAATTACACTATGATTTAATCCTCCTTAATTCAACAAAATACTCACAAACTAGGTGGTATGATCCCCTAGTTACTGAAGAACTAGCCTTGTACAGCCTACTTGGATATCCCCTCCTCCATAGTGAACATATTTTTTACCCTCAAGAGATTTATAGGTTACAATCCTATAGTAAAAACAAATTTGGGATTGGTATGATACCAACCAATACATACCCAAAATCAAGTAAAAACCTAGAATCTCATGTATGTAAGGATCCCAATATAAATGATACCCACTAACCTTGAGGGCACACCCCATGCATAACAGATTTCCTTCAATCATATACCCAACAGGGTGTTGATAGTCATAACATCGTACAAAAACTTCATCATCAATCCCAAAATATTCTCATGTCGAGTAGATATAAAATAATGAGTTGATATTGTATCAAATAAATCACTAGAAATCATATAAGATACAAAAACTATACTTCATACAATTAATGGTTCATCCATGATATTAATAAGTATAAGCCAAATTTCATGAAACTGACATGTCCCTCTATCTTGTGCCCCATTCTGAGTCCCCTATGTTGAGCTACTCTACTGATATGGAATCTCTTTCCCTAAAATACCACATATGCTTCCCTGACTAGCACAGTCAGTACTACCCCAACTACCTGACTAGTATGAGGTAGAAGACCCCCTTCCAGTGCTTAGTGTCGGCCGAGGTCGTTCATCATTTCCCACCTACCGAGTGTTCCTAGGTAACCTCTATAATTGTCCCATATTGTTGTACTCTCATCACTATAATGGTGATCAAGGACACTAGCTATGAATGTGATGCATCCTACCACACTGATGGAAAAACACTTAATCACTTCCCTAAGTAACTAATACTCTCCCCTAGATACTCTGACTACCACTGCTCTAGTGAAAATTCTCATAAATACCCTTCCAAACTTTGAAGTACATACCACCTAGTGATCCAACTAAAGCCACCTCTCTTATGCCTCATCCCCACTAGTGCTAGTTAAATGCACAGAAAGTCAGTAAGGCAATTAGCATAGCCCATAAAATACATTCCTCCCTAGGTAACTGTATAAACTCTTCCTCAATCTACTGTGTCAGTGTCTCTGGTTAAAATTGTTCCACAAACCTCTCATGGTGGTCCTTATATTCCATTTTGTCCAACTTCTCATATTGATCCAGAATATCCTACCAGTCCTTTGATTTTCCTTGTAACATATAGACTACTATTTTAACTATTTTATCTAGATGATCCTTTAAATGGTCAAGGATTGTCTAGATATACTCAATCCAGAACTCACCTACCTCAAGTCCACCCTCTCTGGTGAATGTTGGAGGGTGTTATAGTAGGAACTCCAGACTCATATCTGACATATTCTGCACAACCATCCATGGGTATCTTTCCCTGAATTGTATAAAATGAACAAAGTTGTCATGGAATTGTTCTTCTTCCACCTCACCTGAAACTATTGGGGCCTCTTGTCACACTGTGGTAGGTGCATTCCCAATAATGTCCTCCTATTTACATACCAAAACAATTACCATGGAGGCATATCTTTACAATTCCAATCACCCATATTAGGATCCATTACATATCATTTACACATTTACACAAGATACATTCACATAAATATATAAATATTTATATTCCATACACTATCCCATGGTCAAAACCATTGCACTATCATCACCCTCTACAATCCCTAACTTGGATAATTGATAACACAGGGTAATAACATTCATATTAATATTCCATCGAGCCTGTACCCTAGTGGTTCAGGATCCCTCTTGGCATCCAAAAGACCAAGGATTGAATCCAGGGCAGGGGAGAATTCATGGGTACTGTAGCAGGGTACTGTAGTAGGGTACTACAGCAGGGTACTATAGCAGGTCACTGTAGCAGTATTGTAGCAGTTGTGGATTATAGCAGCGGCAGCACTGTAGCGGTGGAGGGACTATAGCAGGCACTATAGCAGCGGCAGTACTATAGCAGCAAGGTACTATAGCAGTACTGTTCACTGAGGGGCCCTTTGGGCCAAAAACATGGGCTTTCTATCCTTGTATTCAGGACACTTGGCCTTGGGCCTTCGGTCTATGTAATGGGTAACCCTCTACCCAGTCTAAAGAGGTCTTTTCTTTAAAAATAAATTGAGGCTTCGGCCACAACCATTAAAAAAATCATATTAATATGTTTCTCATTAGACACCCTTTTAACCATTTCAAATTACAGCATTTAACATCTTTCTACCATTATAATTTTATTATTAGGAAACATTTCTTTTAAATTCCAAAAATAAAGAAGTTTATTTTCTTTCCCCACAACTCACCCATAACCTTCTTTTTCAAGCATGCTTAAAAATATCACATATATCCTTGACTATCTATAATGATAAATACATACTTAATGATCATTTAATTTTAATCTATGAGTAAAATCTTAGAAAACAATAGCATCACAAAACAAGTGAATCATCCAAGTATAAATAACATTCAACTATAACAATGAACTTCATGAAGAAAAATACCACCCCAGCTACTTGGGTTTCCCCAACACATGGGTTAGTTATTCCCATGCATGAGCTCATAACCAAGGCTCCACACATCCTAGTATCATGTTTTCCTTTAATAAATTGTAAAATGAACAAAAGAAAACATGCTATGATACCACTTTGTAATGTCTTGAATTGGGTTCTATATAATTTTGCTTTGAGATGGTTCATTATATGACCTCAAGCGTAACTCCCTATATACCAGATGCTACTGACTAGTAGTGAGGAGATAATATGTTACATGTGGAGACTATACCCTCTTTATAAAAGTAGTAGAATATAAAAAATCAATATAAAAATTAAATATATATATATATATATCTAATGGTTTCTAAATAAATATCAAGCCTATAACTATGTATGTAGTTTTATAAAGAATAAAAGACCAACGATAGAGGTAAAAAGGTTTCATATTTATTATTCTTTAGTTAACTACATTATCCCTTGCATTTATGGTGACACCCAAGATAATCATACCAACTTAGGCCTATTCTGGTGTCTGAACTATCTCCCATATGTTAAACACTTTAATTTAAATGGTTTTTCATTATCATTCAATTTCAATTTTATTTTGGTACCTTGGAGAATAAGTCCAATTACCATTATCAGAGATACATGGAGTGTTAGTACAATATCACTATCTCGGGTAGCTAAATCATATTTACAAAACTGATATCATTTGTAATTAGAACATTAGTCTAGAATAAAAAATTTCAGTATTAGGAGTATAAGTTCATCACCAATTCCAATTCAAGTAATGGGGTCCTAGAGTGTTATTCTAACCACCCAAGGATGATAAGACTCAGTCTGACACCCACATATCATCATTCACATATATATATTAAGGTTAAAACTTAATAACCCTATTATGAAACATTCTCAACACATTTTACCATTTCATTTATCAATAAAATCCTTTAATATTATTTCATACATTAACTGTTAAACCTAAGTACTATGAATCATCTCATAACTTATTAACCATTCAAAGTTAATCCAAACTATCTTTACAAAAAGTTAACATGCCATCACATTCACAATTGGTTCAATTTCATAAACCCTCCATTTTTTATTTTAGTAGCATAATTATCATTACAAGGATAGTGGCATACCCTATGAATTGATATCATTACAAGTATCAGAATCTTTAATGGATCCAATGGGGTCTGAGAAGGGTTTCTCAAATTCATGGGGATTCAATTCATTGTTAAAATTAAAAATCAATTTCACTACATGTAAATTCATTGATATAACTAAAAACACCATATAATTATCAAGACTATGAGAATTAGTATATAGAACACCTAACTTAGGGTCATTAATGAATGTCTTCCAAACCTTCGTCCTTAATTTTAAGTAAACCGAATGAAATCAAAACGGTCTGAAAAAACAAATAATGAAACTATGATCCTCCATATATTAGCTAGGATCACATTTCCTTAAATATATCCAATTACAAAAATTAAAAACTCCCATAAATAAATATGGATCTATCTGCAGTGGGATAGATCTAAAATTCCAAGAAAGAGATAAAGAATATATCTAGGAAGAATTTCAAAGAACGGAGATTTACTTGAAAATATGGGTCTCTAACAGGCCTTGAATCACCAACTTTCTCGCGTGTCGAAGAGAATCACCTCTCTAATTTTAGGTGAAAAGAAGTTAAAAAATATCATATATTAGGTTAGAAACTAGGCCTTAAGAATTTAATTCTGATTAGATTTTTAAATTATAGGCTACCAACTATATGATTCATGGTTAGGTCACATGGTTTGGAAAAACCATGCATCAACCATCTAGTAATACTGTTTCAAGACAACCCCTCACCTGGTTGGCTAACAAGGTTAGAAAAACTATGTGCCAACTGTGATTTTCCCCACTATCTATCATTTCACATTTTACCTTGTGCATCTGCATGGATTGGCTAAACTGTGCACCAACCGTATGGAGCTACTGTCCCTCCTTCCATAAGCCACGCTATTTCTTAGATGGCGTACATGATATTTACTATCTGTTATCAAACCATGAACCTCTATAAAAATATTCAAATCATTCCAAACAACTTCTAAAACTCCCAAAACATAACTTTATCATTACATGTACTTAAAATACATAAATAAAGGGTCAAGTACCTAAAAACAAGAATGGATTTTCCCAATAAAGGTCTGGATATTATTGAAATTAAGTTCAAAGACATCAATATTAACATATTCTAATTTTATATTCTCACCCCCAAAATTCCTAACATCAAACTACTTACCAATATTCAACAATTCAGTGAAATAGGTTGAGGTGCTATTAAATTTTAAATCTTATTCTTCAAAAAATTTCCTAACTTGAGCAATAACACCCTCAAAGATCCTAGGACTATAAACCATTTCAACATTGTGAGATAATAAAATAATTAGGTTTAACTTTCCAATTTTTTGTTGACTTTCAAAATATCTCAATTCATTTATCTTTAAGGGATTCTCAGATTTATTAGAAATTTATTTTTCATCATGTGAGTTTATTTTTTTTAATTGTTGTTCATTAAGCTCATATTCCTTCATAACTGTTGATAGTTTATCCAAATCTACCACACTCTATATTACACTTTTATTATCATTTTCCACAAATCCATTTTATTTCCCACGCATATCATGTTGTTCTATAATTTTAATTTTCTCATTAATCTCTCATGATTATGTTTGTAATATTTTAATTATGAATTATTGGGTTTCTTAAAGTTTATCAAATTTATAAATTATTTTCAACATTAATTGTTCTTAATTTTATTGATCTTTGGTTTTATGTTCAAATAGTACATAGTTTTATTTATATTTGTTATGTATTTATGGTTGGTTATAGGCACACTACGAAGAATTGTGTCAATTACAAAAATAACAATCATAAAAATTCCAAAAGGTTTTTTCCATCCCCCAATTTCATCCATATTCATTAAGTTCACACCAAACAATTATTTTAAATAGTATTAATCAACCAAACCAAATTATCCTAAAAGTAGTGAATCATATCCAACACACACAGATATAGTATAATTTAAAACTTAGCACAAAACAAGTATCCATAGTGGTAGATTTCATGTTTTTTACTATATTTTTTTACTCTTAGATTCTCACGTTAAGCACTCTCAAAAAATGGTGCCAAAAGTTTGGTGAGTTTTTTTACTAAAATGATCTAAATATTCAGATTTATATCTCCTAATCTAACTAGATACTGGTGATCAGAATTTATCTCTAAGAAAAGAGAGGGAGATATGATCTCAGGGATTATTTAATTTCCTAACTACTGAAAACTATAATTAAATGATAAAATATGTGGGTGAATAGTCTGAATAAATAATAGATGTAGTGAAAATGAATTTTTAGTAGAGTTAGATATCACTAAATTTATTAAGAAATATAATGCTAAAATGTAATTAGGATAATTAAATTAATGAATCTTGATTAAATAATGGTGTTCAAAAAAGGTAAAATAAACATAACCTACAAACTAAGAAGTATTCCACTCAAAGAACTCTCACTCAATGGAAAAAGCTCACTCAACTACTCCTACTATTAAATCTCTCAATTTATTACCATAATAAAATAGTTCCAATACTACTACAAAATGCATAATATCACCATTAGCCTTTATCAGTGATAGAAAAAAAGCACTAATAAAGGATTCCTTCACCAGTTCTCATTAAGGGTGCCTATTAACAGCACTAAAAATCACTAATAAAAGGAACCCTTTAACAGTACTTTTTTTCGTCCTCATAAGGGCCACCTTTATTTTCCCTTTATTTGTAGCACTGATAACAGGTAACCTTTAACATTAAATTTTCTAGAGCTTATAAAGGTCTCAATCATGTGTGTGAGTACCACAATAAAATAACAATTGTTCGATGGATTCTTTATATAAAATTCTTCCACAAGCTAAGCTTAGAAGCTTGCTGCAAGGATTAGCTCTAGAATAAACACCACAAATCTATATAGTCCCACAGGACCACATGGGCCTTGGCCCATCTACCCTTCCCGTAGGCTTTAGCCCGCCCATCTACACACTTTTGCACACCCTAGGCTTCCCACACACACGGTCGAGCCCTACATGACCCGGTTTACCTTCCCATGCAAGCCATGTCCCATTTTTTCATATAAACTAAAAAAAATACAAGTTTTAAAAATATTAAAAATGTTAAATAATTAAACAAAAAAATTTAAAAATGAATAAATTAAACAAATTATACAATTTTATTAATTAAATAATTATTAAAAGCTTCAATATATATATATATATATTATATTAATAAATAGTATATGTTAATTATAGACATATAAAATGAATAAATTGATATAATTAAACAAATAAAAATTTTAAAAACATTAAATTCAGAAAAATATTTAAAAAATTATTAATTAAATGACTATTAATAAAAATTAATAATTTTAAAATAAAAATATATGAATTATAAATATTAATAAATTTTATATATTAAATACAGATATATAAAATGAATAAATTGTAATAATTAAACAAAAATATTAATAATGACAAAATTAAAAAATTATGAAAAAATTTATTATTGAAATAATTATTAATAAAAATGCATAAATTTAATATATATATATATATATATATTAATTATAAATGTTAATAAAAACCTATATATATAATATAAATATAGAAAATGAATAAAATGTAATAACTAAAAACATACTAATTTCTTATTCAAATTTTAATGGTTTTTATACATAATTCTTCATTAATATAACTAATATTTTTAATATGCAAATATATTCATATATATTTATCATTATATATAATATCTCGTATACTATGATTTATATAATACAAAATATTCATCTTTTCATTATATAAGTCATATATTTAGTAAAAAATAGTTTATAATTAAAAAATAATATTAATTTGAAATATTAACTAATTGTATCAAGTAATGAACATTTAGTTCAATGTTGTTTGACTTTTCAATTTAACATATATCAAACATGTGTTAAATTGATTTTACACATACATATATATAATTAATTTATTTTAATATATAATGCACACACTCAAAATATTTCTCTAATTTATTTAATTTTTAATGTACATTTAAGAATTATATTTATTATCATAATATATTTAATATATATTATGTTTATAATCGGTTAATTTAATCATATTTTTATTTTTATTCAATATTTATTATTTATTACATTTTATTTTTTTAGACTTATTCATTTTTAATATTATTTATTCTTTAATAATCTTAATTTTTTTAATTTTTTTTAATTTATTCATTTTCAATTTATCATTGTTCAATATTTTTCTAATTTTATCCATTTTAAATATTTATTTATACATGTTTATTTATTAATATTTAACGTTTTTAATATGTTATTATTTTTTATAATTAATATATATTCATTAACATATTTAAATATTCTTTTTAAATTTTTTAAAATTATCTATATAATTTATAATAGTTATTCATTTTTTAAATTTATTCATTCTTATTAGTATTTATTTAATTAATAGATGCAACATATTGTATGATTTGGTTATTCAATTTGACATATATCAAAATTACATATATATATATATATATATATATTAATATCGAACACACAAATATTAACATAATTAATAAAATCTTATATAGAAACACAAACACCTAATATATATGTAGTTTATTCAAATTTTAATATTCATTATATAATTTTTCTTAGTAACATAACATATTTAATATATTATGCTTTTAATTGATAAATTTTATATATTTATTTTTAATATTAATATAGTTAGTAATATTTATTCATTTTTAAAAATTTCTCTTTGTTATATTTTTGCAATTTAATCATTTTCTAATATCTATTTATTCATATTTATTAACTATGTTTTAATATTTTAATTATATATTCATCTTCATTTCAATATATATCTATATTTAATTTTTAAAAAAAATTGTATAATTAATAAAACTTATCTATTTTTTCAATATTTTTAAAATCTACTCATTTTTAATTATTTAATTTAACTCGTTATATTTTTTTCAAAGAAAAAAACACTAATTTTGTTGAAAAAAATGCACAAAAAAATTACATGAGTCTAAAAGCTGGTATTTTTGCAGTTCCTATCATAAAGAGAAATTAAGTCAAAAGTGAGATTATTCAGCCAAGTAGTGTCATGGTTGACTCCCATATTGGAGGGGCCATCTGCAACCTTGTTCTCTTCATTATAGGCATTCATGATAATATAGTTAATGTCTTTGAGCGAATTCAGACAGTCCATCCAACATGAAGTAAGTGTCTATGGAAGGTGTGCAACTCCATTCCAAATAGCTTGCAAAATGGTCATCGAATCGCTTTCGATCTAGATATTGTTATAGCCAAGATGATTTGCAAAAGATATAGCATGAATCACACCCATCATTTTAGCTTCCAGAGAAGAGGTGACACAGCAGCTGCCATAGAAGCAGCCTAGAGTCTTCCAATAGTGGTTTCTGTAGATATCACCACAACCTGAGGGTCCCGAGTTTCCTTTAGAGCACCATAAACATTAACATTGATCCATCCTGGAGGTGTATCTTGCTAGAATACTTCAAACGTGAGTTAAGATTGTAGATAAATTCCTTTCACTACAAGCCATTGGAGAATCCCAAGGTCTCTAACAATGTTGTTTCATAGATCTTTTTGAATCAAGGTGGATTAATGAATGGAAATTAGGACTCTCATTTTACATGTATTAAGCCTAAATGAGTATATGTTATGAATATAATCATTTCTACCATACCATAACACATGGAGTATCTTAGATATAGATGTTATAAAGTTATTCTTGATTTATAGGGAGTCAGTCATATCCACACAATGTTGTAGTTGAGAGTTTATAGAGTCATAATGTGACCATATGTACTCAAAAATATCAAGGACATAATTCCAAAGGGAAATGGTCATATCCCAAGAAAGAAACATGATATTTATGTCTTCTCAATGTTGGTTCCAAAAAAAATTCAAGAAAAGTTGAATCCCAAAATATTGAAGGCAAGTGTTAGTTGGGACCCTTTTGTGTGCAATACACCAAACAAGAGTGAATCTTCAGGGCTTTAACCATAATTTATTAAAAAATTTATCCAAATCAAATTATTTTCAGAGTTGTTAAAAATATGATCATACAAGTTTTTTGATTCAAGAATACCATTATGAGCAGGTTCCCAAATTAAAAAATCATTTTTGGTGGAAAAGGGATAATTTTCAATGACCTTATTAATATTTTCAGGTAAGTTAGAGTTTTGATATCTTGACATAAATTTAAAGGTATTATTAGAGTGTTCAAGAGATTGAGTGTGGGATTCCATAGAAATGAGAGGGGAACTAGTCCAATTGGAAAGACATAAGTTAAAGGTAGATTCTTTGCTCACCATCCATCTAGAGTTAGACATGATGTTTAAAAAATCATTGCTAACAGTAGTCCATATGGGTGTTCTCATATAATTTGTATTTATTTCTTTAATTTATCAAGAAATCCATTTTTGAGGAAGTCAAGGGAGGAAGATTTATTATGGAGATTCCAAGTGAATCTGGCTTTTACAAAATCATAGAAAAATTTGATATTTTTTATGCCAAGTCAACCTTTATCTAAAGGATTGTAATAAGTAGACTAGGGAATGCTTACCAACTTACTTTCAAGAGTGGTCTAACTCCACACAAAGTTTTTTATGGAAAAAATTATTCTTTTTAAGATACCAGTATGATATTTATAAACCATTATGGAATAGACCATTTTGGAAATAATCATAGGCATGGCAAGATAGATCTCTCCATCCATAGTGGGGAATTTACATTTCCATGAGGAGATTTGGTGGATAATTTGGTAAAAAATAGCATAAAAGTAACAAGATTTTTTTCAACCCCAAAAATTGGGGACACCATGATAGGTGAAGGGGTGGGACCCTTCCTTAATTCATAAAACATTGATAATATTTGTTTCTCTATTGAAAGGAAATGTGTTTCCAAAAAAGATATAGGATTTTCTCTACCTGATGGTCTATCTAGAAACATCTTCATAGTGTGAGAGGGAAATGTTTAGGTTATTGATATTTCTCTTGTCATCTTGTAAAAAAATGATGATTCTATCTTCATATAAGAGATGTCTGGGGGCATTCAAATTTTTCAAATCATGAATCAGTTAATGCTTGTTTTGATCCACTATTTGAGTGAGTAATATGATTAAGTAGTCCTTATTAATTGATAAAAGAATAGCGGAGAAGGGGTTTCCATGTCTAACCCCTTGGGAGCATTTAAGGAAACCCCTACAAGAGCCATTAACAATGATAGAGATGAAGGATGAATTGAAAATTGTTTTAATTCTATTGATTAAAGAGTCACTAAATCCAAAGATCCTTAGAACATTGAAAATAAAACTCCAATAAATGGTATCAAAATCTTTCAGAATTTCAAGTTTGAAGGCTGCATTCCCACCTCTACTAGTTGTATTCAAATGTTTTGTGCACTCTGAGGCAATACATATACAATATTTGATGGACATTCCTTTAACAAAACCAAATTGGTTCCATGAAACAATTTAGTTGATGATAGAAGAGATTCTATCTGCAAGAAGCTTGGTAATGATATTTTAAAGAGAATTGGTATGTGAAATGGGTCGAAATAGGTAAATCTTGGTAGAATTATCCACTTTAGGGATTAGGGTGAGGAATTGGGATTTCATCGCATGAGGGAATATTTCTCTTAGAAGAAAAGGCCTTAATCAATCTGCAAACATAATCTTGGATCAAATCCCAAAATTTCAAAAAAAACCATTATTGAAGCCATCAGTTTCCGAAGCACAATCAAGATTTAATCAAAATATTGTGTCTCTAATCTCATGATCAAGAGGGGTGCTATTAATATAGGAGTAATTCTCTTCATTCTCCACAATTGGATGAAATCATCCAAAAGGCCTTTATTAACATCATCCCCAATGAAAATATAATTTTAATAAGAGATAACATGATTATAAATATCTTATTAATATCAATGTGGTTTTCCCCATTCCTTAGGAAGGTAAGAGGCCTACACACTTTCTTAGATATTTGAAGGGGGTTATAGAATTTAGTATTTCTGTCACCATCAGTGAGCCATTAATTTTTAATATTTTCTTTCTAATGTTATCCATGAAGTTGATTAGAGAAAGATGTTGAGTAGAAATATTAATTTGATATTTAGGGTCAAAAGAAAAATTAGAACTAGTAGTGGTATTTTGAATTTGGAGAATTTCCTCTTCCAAAATAATGATGTCATTGTCTATTTTTTTAGATTTTGATCTACACCAATCCTTAAGAACCTACTTTAGATTTTTTTAATTTAAATGCACAGGAAAAAGATCATTCTAATTGTTCATGGAAGACTGTTAATTTTTTATAATGTTAGTACAATCAGGGTCTGAAGACCAAGTGATGTTAAATCCAAAAGGTAAAATAGGCTTGAGGATATTAAAAGAGAAGTTGACAGGAATAGGATAGTGATTAGAGGTAATTTTAAGATTGGTGATTCTAGATATGTTTTTCCATTTATCAGAAGCTAGAACATTAGTGAATGCTCTATCTAATTTTCTAGAAACCACCCATTTCTAATGTTGTCTACACCATGTTAATTTGGCACCAGTGAGATTAATTTAAATAATATCATTATCCGCTATAGAGGCTTCAAATTCCCTTTAAGAACTAGTGGATAGTGAAGTATCTATCTTCTCACCTGGGGTAAATATGGAATTAAAGTATCCTACGACAAACCAATGATCACGAATGCTATTGTTAAGATGGGAGAGTTCATTCCAAATGGGTCTCCTATCTTGGTATCTATTTTTAGCATATATAAAAGTAGAGTAAATATGTGAGTGCTAAAAGATAATGTCAGAGGTAAAATATTGTTCAGAAATACTAAAAAAATTAACTTTATGTAAATAAGTGTGAGAAAATATCCAGAGAGTTTTAACAGATGAACAGTTTTTACATGCTCCTAAAAAAGTAAAACCAAACTAAAAAAGATGCAAAAACCGAGATACAAAACGAATTTTTGGTTCATCGATTGAAAAAATATTAGGATAATGAGTATTGATAATCCTTTTTAATATAATAATGGTGTCAAGTTTTTTTATACACTGATGATTCCAGAATAAAATTTTCATTAAAACTTATTTTTGGGGTTGGAGCCCCCTTTTTTCTTATTCTGAGATCCCTTCTTTTGGGGTGATCTTCTAAGAGTTTTTTCCTTGGTAGTACTAGTTTTCTCCTCCTGTATGCTCATAGGAGAAACATGGAGAAATCTAGTAATACATTCATTACCTTCCATAGACATTAAACACCCATTTTTTTGTTTGAAGGTGGAACCAGATGACTATTTGATTCAACCAATGGCTTCTCCTTCGGGATACACAGCTCAGTATTTAATATAAAAAAATAAGAAGTTGCAGTGCAGTGTGTGCTCTTTGTGTCATCTATAGATAAAAGCTACTACTTTCCATTATCAATAAATGAATTTAGGTTGCTGGAAGTGCAGGAAATATCAAGAGCAGTAGAGCTGTAGTCCTGATCAGACTGCCTATTATTAATGGGTTCCTGAACAACCGAGCTGATTTTGGTATTTTTAATACTATAAGATGTAGGGGTGGATTGTTGTATTCATCATGGAAAGTATTTTCAACAAAGTGGGATTTGATCCTCACTTGGTTTGAGATTAGGGATAGTATAACTGCAGTCCTAATTAGACTGCCTATTGCTAATAGTTTCCTAAACTACTGAATTGATTTTTGTATTTTTAATACCGAGAGATGCATGGGGTGGGTTGTTGCCTTTATCATTGACTGTAGTTTCAATAAGTGTGTCCTTTTCTTCACTTGATGTGAGCCTTGGGAGTTCGAAATTCAGTTCACTCAAATCCTCTATGGGGTACACTAGAGTATGAGATTTACATTCCTTGTCTTTAGGAGGAATCTTTAAAAGAACAATATCCTTCTCTGGGTTGCTAGTAGAGCTCATTCTTGACTCTAAAATCATAGATTTAGGCTTAGTTTGGGACTGTTTAAGTACCTCCATGATATTTTTTCAATTTCCTCAATTATACATTGTTCTTCAGTTTCATTTTCAAGCTGTTCCACTAAATCAGGACAAGTTTTTCCTACTTCAACCCCTATGGGATTCAAGTTCTTGTATTTGATAATACATTTTTCATTCTTATTCCTAGAGGTTTCAGGTTTATATAAGGCATGACCTTTTTTTTCTTTATCTTTTTGGTCTTGGTCTATTCAGTTCCAATTGTTTGGGACGCCTATTTGTGCACCACCCTGCAGTTTAGTATTGAGTGTCCTATGATCTTGGAATACTCACAGAATGGAGGCTTCCTCTCATATTCAACCTTTAATTTAGTCCTATAATAATTATAATTAAAAAAAATTCTTTTTGGTAATTTAGATTCTAGATTCACTTCCACTATCACTCTAGAAAATATCCAAAATTCTCCACATAAAGTTCTTTAATCTATCTTCAAAGGGGTTCCAATACATGATGATATGTCATTTAAGATCTTCAGGTGCCAAAAAATCCAGTTGAGGTTATGAAATCTAACACAAGCCTATTCCATAGTGTTCCTATGAGTGTTTAGGTTAAAGGCAAAATTACATTCAGAGATACGTAGTAGTCTAGGTTTGAGTTGAATATTACATATCCTCCACATCTGATCTAAATCATCATGTGAGGTATGTAAGATATGAAAATAACCCTTACCTAGAGGGATGATTTTCCAATTTTAAAATCCCCAAAAGTGAGAAATACATGGTTTAAGATCCATATACGACTAGATTTTATCACCCTTCAAGTAAGCAATGAGGCCCATAATTAAAAAATAACACATTTTGGTTCGTTGTTGAAGTGCCTCAGGATTAGCCTCTACATAGAATACTCCATCATCTAGTTGTATTAACATAAGAGGCTTTGATGATGATGATTTGGGTAAATACTGGCCCTTCAGAGACTCAAGGAATGAGATCTTATTAGATTTAACATTCGGTGGTTGTTTTGGACAATCGTTCACAAAGGTTTTTTTCTCCTTCGTTTCTGGAGAGTTGGAGTCGAAGGAGCGCTCCCATTCTAGATCAAAAGATGTCATGAGTCAATCAATTTAGAAAGTAGAGACCTAAACATCTCTGATTTCATGCATATTAGGGATTGTGTTTCAAGGGTTCACAGAGTCATTCAGATAAACACATCGCAACGCACATCCAAATCATATTTGAATGTCAGTGAGCCAAAATTTCACTCAATATTAACATTCATGCATTTAAGATTATATATTCATTAAAAATGTTAAAAATATATTTGTAAATAAATATTTATAATTGAATATATTTATAAATGTAAATTTACTATATTTATAAAATTATATATTTATATTTATAAATAAAAAATATAATTTTTTGAAAAAGTATTTATATAATTATAAATAAGAAGTTATATATTTAAATAATTATAAAATTATAATAAATATATTTAAATTAAGAATATATTTACTATTTTTAAGTTTATATATAATTATATAAATATATAAAATGATATAAATATATTAATAATAATAAATTTATTTAAATATTGAATATATTTACTATATTTATATTTATTAATTATATATATAATGATATAAATATATTTATAATTATAAATAAATAATTTCAAATATATTTACAAATAAATTTATTTAAAAATGTATTTATAAATGTATTTTTACTATATTTATAAAATTCTATATTTATAATTATAAATAAAAAAATATAATTTTTTTAAATATATATATATAATTATATATAAATAATTATATATTTAAATAATTATAAAATTATAATAAATATATTTAAATAATGAATATATTTAATATAATTATATGTATAATTATATTTTTTTTAATTAAATAAATCTATAATTATATAAATATATATAATTATATGAATATATTTACTTATAATTATAATTATAAATCTTTATCATCTCTAAAAAAGCACAGATAAAACCCGTCTTTATTAGAACTTTTTTGGAAGCGCTAATAAAACCATCCCTGATCTTTTTAAAAGAACCCATACAGAACCGACTTTCATCGTGCCGTTCAAGCTCTCACAGAATTCCACTAATATCATTGCTCCCCCACCACATTCTCTCAAAAAAATCAAGCCCCAAATCAAAGGTATGTTATTTTCTCTCCTCCTTACTCGTTTCTTGCTTGTTTGAGTTTCGTAGTGTACATTATTGCATGTTTGTCTTGGCTTAGTGGTCTCATGGTTCCATGTTTAAGAGCTCTATCGATGGAGTCTCCACCATCATTCTTCCTCCTCTAATATTTCCCTATTTGAGGTTATCTATATTCTTAATTTTACCCAACTATGGCTCATATAAGATCCTTCCTATTGGGAAAATTCCTTAAAGTAACATTGTAGTGTTCTTTGGTTGATTGTGTTTGATGAAAAACCAAGTTTCCAGGGTCATATAAGGATTTATAAAGATATTATTGATAAGGTATGTGGACAGTGATACAGGATAAAGGAATGGATTCCCTTGAAGTAATATATAAAATTTCTTGTACAAGGTGGCACAGTTTCCCAGTGTGTTAAGTTTTTGGGGTCAAAAATTTAGAGAATGACACATGTATCACGAAAGTTGTATTTATATGAATTCCTCATAAAAATATGTAAAATTCATATATCTATAAAATATTGTATTTTCACAAGGATGTTAAGATTTGTGAAGGTATTTGGTGTCACAAAAGTTTGAAGTTCTATGAATGTGCGAAGGGTTGATGGTAAATCTTTAGGACTATGAGAAGCTTAACAGACAATATCACTGATGCTTTGGGAATATATAGAGGTTTTTGAATAATAATTGTGAGATTCATGATAATATGGTGGTGATCTTGGAAGCTTTGTGAAAGGGAGTGAAAAACTATAAATAGGACTCTATCTACATCATTTCATTAGAGCAAGTCTTAACAAAAATACAAAGGCTCTGAATTCATGAAGGTGATTCATGAAGGTTTTTTATTCAAAGAAATCATGAATAATAGAATTTTATAAAGAATATGTAAGCTAACAAAAATTTGTAAGAATCATGAAATTATTGAACTTCACAAAGGCTAAGTGATCTTGAAGAAAGTGTTGATCTTCAATAAGGCTAAGTGAGCTTCATGAAAGTAGTATAATTTTCAAAGGTTGGTTAAGATTTGCGAAAGTGGTGAGGTTTGAAAAAGTTTTTTGGTTCAAAAAAGCAGGATATTCTTGTGAAGAATTGAACAGTTTCTAAAAGGTTGTGTGAACTTTACAAAAGAAGTGATCATCGAAAAAATTTTGAGAAGGGGTTTCCCAGTAAATCTATGATAATTTTATATTCATCAACTGTATGAAAGTATAACTTAATGATTATCCAAATTAGGTGAAAAAACTACTAATCCAAGTTATCAAAAATGGAATCATCATAAGGATAAGTGAACACACTTTATTTGAGAGAGGAATAAGCTTTCAAATTGTGATTGGATATAAATTGGGAGGGGAGGGGAGTCCGCTCTAAAATTTGTAACAATAGTACACTTTATTGGATTTTTATATAGGCAAATTGGCTTTGTAAAATCACTAGATGTAGCCCAATTCGATTTAACTATGTAAAATTATTATTTCTCTTGAATGATTTAATTTTTTTTCATATATTGTTATGGTAAAGGGAGAGGAAAGTGTTTTGTTTAATGATGAAACAAGATCTGAAGGTGCATTATTTTTAATCTATAACACCTTGATTTACCCCCCCCCCCCCAAGGTATTTAACCTGGTTATACTAAAAATTATATTCAGAATCAAGGTTAATTTTTTTGTTTCTCTCTCAGCGATTTTAATGGAGGTTTTCAGTCATAAATAGATTCCAATCTTTGATGGAAATTTCTTTTAATAATATAAGAATCACATTCCACACTAATTTCTATCTTTATGGATGGATGTATTTACAGTAGTGATGCATGATATTTCATCCTATGTGGATAATGGTGGTTTATCAGAATATGGCCAATGGTAATTGGATGTTAACACTAAAGGAATCAATGTTTTAGGGGGATCCATATACAATGAAATATATATGAAGGTGATTTCATGTAATTCATCACATTATATGTGGGATAAGGTGATAAATCTTTATTAGGGAGACTCAAAATTCAGAAAATCAAAACAACAATTTCTATTGAACTAGTATGAGGATATTAGAATGTACCCTATTGAGTCTATAGATTAATTCATTGACCGGGTGAATGTTGTTGTGGAAGACATGTGTGGTCTCAAAGAAACTCTTGAAGATATGATTATAATTAAGCACTTCTTAAGAATAATTCCTCCTTCATTCAATCTGAAAGTATCTTTACTGGAATATAAAGATCCAAAGGAGTTGGCAATACATATCTTGCATAGTACTCTTTTCAGATAAGATATGAGAAATGAAGATATTGAATCTATGGAAAAAGGAAATTTTAAATAGGTGCAATTAAAGGACATGAAAAACATTACCATTTAAGATTTCTAGGTAGAAGAAGAGACTAATGAGGTCATGTCATTACTCTCCTAAAATCTGCAAAGAGGAAAAGGAATATTCAAAGGGAAACTTCCACTCTCTTTCATTTCGATGTGGAAAGGTTAGACATATTAAAGTAGGGTAACCTAAGAAGTTTCAAGATGATGATTAATATAAAGTTAAAATTCCCTTGAATAATTCATCACCCAATATGAAAGGTAAGAGAAATTTTAAGAGAAACTTAATCAAAAATAAGAATCTTCTTTCACAAGAAAATGAATGTTATGAAGAGTATAGGGTTGAAGAGATGAAAAACTATAATGATCATAGAGAAAATGATATGGATGAAGTTTTAGTTAGCTCCCTAATAAGGGTATAAATAGGCAATGCAAAAAAATAATTATTAGGAAAACTTGATCTTCAGGCTCAATTAGAAGATACTCTTGAAGAGATAGATGTTTGGAGAGCTAAAACGAATAAATAAAATAGAGTGGTTCATGATTCAAAACACTATATTGAGTATCAGGAAGAAGATAATTTTTAGTTAAAGGATTAAATTTAAATAATTAAGTCTTTAATGCTAGATATCCTAAAAATGTTTTTTGGGTATAATCTCAAAGTTGAAGAATATAAAGGAGTGGTTGATGGTACGACTATCGTAGAAAAAGGTCAAATAAAATGTATTGAATAAATTGAAGATAAAATTTTCTTCTTTTGAAGAAAATTAGAAGATCAATATATACTATTGACTCCCAATATGACATTGAGAAAGAAAATTACTATGGAGACAAAAAATTTGGAAGTAGAGCATAGAGTTCAAGAAAAATAGAAGCAATATACAAATTTAAATGATAATTCTAGTATAGGGATTGGTCACAAACATAAATCTATGGTGATTGATTTCATAAAACATGCACACACTCTGAGTTTGAAAATTTATTTTGGTATAAATAAGAATCAGAAGACTCGTATAACCTAAGAAAAAAAATTCCCCTAATAATGAAGATGAATACACCTCATATCTGGTGTTTTTTTGTGTAAAGTTGGGATGTTGTAAAAATTTATATTCTATTTCAAAAAATTTACCGAAGTGAACAAGAGAAAAAAATGTGGCCACATATTGTTCATTGTTCCAAGAATTATTTTTAGACTCGTAGTTTAAATTGTGGAGGATCTGGACACATAGCTAGATATTGTTCATTAATAATGTAGAGGAATGTTGAAAAGTAGGATGTTGTGAAAAAATCCCTCAAGTTATTGTCTCAATGTTTTTGGGGTGATTGTGTTTGTTGAAAAGTCAAAATGTCTGTATTTTAGTATAGTTCATATTGTCAAAGGGGATTCATTTAGGGTGGAACAGTTCCCGAATGTATGTTTAATTTTTGGGCCTCAAATTTGGTATTTGTTTTTGGGTAAATGAATGATTTCGTTATAAAATTTTTTGAAAAGTTCAGAGCATCCAATGGAGTTTGTGGACTGTAGTTCATGGACTATGATGTACGGAGTTCATAGACTGCATATAAGCACAGTTATGCTATGAGGACTATAAATAAGTTATGCTGATTAGTGAAGGAAACTTGGAAAAGGTAAAATTTCCACATATTAGGACTATGTAGGCTTCATACCATGCTAAAAAAACTAAAAATGGGATTTACATTTTATATACAAGGTTGGTGGTTTGATGCCACTGTGAGATCAGTTTTTGCGAGGCATGTTGTTTTTTGAAGGAGGTGATTTAAGGTGCATCAATAATGATTAAATGTGTTATGTGGACCACATATAAAGTTCATGGAAAAGGTTTTTACCACATCAGAGTTTCTAATAATTATGATTAGCATGTTTTTTGGGTCTATTTTTCTATATAAATACCCATAATCAGATCATTCTCTAATTGTGAAATTCATTAGAGAATATCATTCGGGAAGAATTCATTGAAGTGTGATGTGATTCACAAGGTAAAAAATCTATGAATTAAGTGGTTCACGAGTGTGAGATTCCATGAAGAAGAATGTGGTTCATGAGAGAGAATTATGTGAAGAATAAAGAGGTTCATGAGGTAGGATTATGTGAAGGCATAATCCATGAAGAAAAGGAAGATCACAAACCACAATTCATCCATGGATCGTAGACAGTCTGCGAAGCATTAGTAGTCTATGAGGAGTCATCCTTCCATGGTGAATAGGAGATCCACAAAGAATTTTTTTTCCCTATATCACTCATTACACATAGTGCGAGGTAGTTTACAAAATATTAAATATAGTTTGCAAAGTTTACAAATAAGCTCGTGATGGGACTAAAAGAGTTTGTGAAAGTAATTTTCACAAACTAACAACACATGGAATATTGGATTTCATCTAATGGATAAAAATAGGACTTTATGGAACACTCATATATGTGTGAAACAATTATGAGGTGATTCATAATAATACGAGATTCATATAGAAGAGAAGTGAGCACACTTTAGTTGAGAGAGAAGTGACCTTTTAAACTATGATTGGTTGTAAACCAGAAGGGACAGTGAGTCCAATTTTGAACACTGTATGGATATTGAGTTTGGGCATAAAAGTGATCCATCCCAACCCTTATTTTGGTAGTGATCCCTATTGTATTTGGTACATAGGTACGTTGTTATCATATAATCCTTTGTTTTAGTTTAGTGAGGGTGAACCAAGTAAAATTTATATGTCTCATGCATGATTTCATTTCTATTTAAACATTTCTATGGTAAAGGGAGAGAATATTTTTTTGTTTAACAATGAAACAAGATCTGAAGGGGTAGTTTTTTAATTTTTCATACCCTTATTCACCCCCCCCCCCTCAGCATATTTAACCTAGTTGGGATAGAAATTGATATTAGAGTGAAATGTTAATATCTATGTTTCTATATCAAGGGTTTAAATAGAGATTGTAAATCACAAAGTGATATTGATATTTGATGGAAAATAATTCCAATTATGGAAGAAAAAGAAGTAGCACTAATTTCTATCTTTACAAATAGATGTCTTTGTAGAAGAGATGCATGGAATTTCGGCCAGTATCAATTGTGGTGCTTTTCACAAGCTAACCGAAGGGAATTAGATGTTAACGCCAAAGGAATCAATGCTTTAGGTGAATCCATATCTAATGCATTATATATTAATGTGATTTTGTTTAATTCATTTCATAATATATGGGAAAACTTTCAAAATATTTATAAGGGTGACTCAAAAGTTATAGAATCAAAGATTAAGGTTCAATGGAACAATTATAAGAATATCATAATACACCCTAATGAGTATGTTGATTCATTATTTGACTAGGTGAGTGTTGGTGTGAAAGATATGAATAGTCTCAGAAACGTTATTGAGGATATATATATTTTCAAGTGCATCTTTAGAAGACTTCCAACTCTGTTCAATATAAAAATTTCTATATTAGAAGACAAATTTCCAAAGGAGTTAATGTTGGATATCTTTCCTAGTACTCTAGATGCATATGAGATGAGGAATGATGACGAGGAGTCTGTAGAAAAAGATAAACCCAAATATTTAGTATTTAAGGCCATAAATAATTTCACCATTGAATATGGATAGGAAGAAGAAGATATGGATAAGGTGATTTCATTCCTTCCTTTAATTCTACAAATAGAAAAAAAAGGAATGTTCATAGGGAAACTATCACTTTTCTGCTTTCGATGTGGAAATGTTAGACATCATGCAATAATGTGACCTAATAATTTTCAATAATATGATGAGTATGAAGTTGAAATCCCATAAATAAGAATTCATCCTATGTGATATGTAATAAAAAACTAAAATAAATTTTATAAAAAATAATATTATCCATTCACAAGAAAATGATAGTTCAGAAGAAAATAATATTTAAGATATGGAGAACTGCAAAGATTGTGGAGAAAATTGTATTATTGAAGTTGTTGGTAGATCTCAAAAATGGGAATAAAGTTATAATAATGAAGAATAGGATGAAGAAGTTATTGATATGAAGGCTTAATTAGAATCTTCTATTGAGGATATAGATGTTTGGAGAGCCAAAACCAAGAATCTAATAGAGTGGTTCATGGTGAAAAACATTATATGAAATAGTATAAAAAATAGAATCCTAAGATGGAGGATGAAATTGAAAATCTTAAGTATTTAATTCTAGAGAAATCAGAAATGGTTAGTGAGTACAATCTCAAAGATAAGGAACATAAAAAATTCAATTGATGATTTTAATAACACATTGAAAGATCAAATCAATCATATTGAAGAACTTGAAGAGAATTTCATTGGTATGTGATGAAAAGTAAAGTATAAAGAAATTTTTTTAACTCGCATCATGACATTGAGAAAGTATATTATTCAGGTGACAAAAATGATAGAACTAGAGCATAGATTTCCATCAAAAAATAAGCAACGGTCTAATTCAAATGATAAGGATGGTATGGGGCTTGATCAAAAATGGGAAGCAGTAATGGTTGAATTTATACCACAGGATCCCACTCTGTGATTGATGATTGATTTAGGTAATAATTAGAACCATAATATTTTGATAACACATGGAAAAAATAGTAGTGCAATGGTGACACACGGGAATGAACTTTGCATTAGATGTTATTATTGTGTAAATATATGACTCTCACAAAATTTACGTTCTATATAAAAGAGGTATCTAAGGGACTAAGAAAAAAAGAGGTAGCCATAGAGAACTCAATATTCCAAGACATCATTTGTTGGTCACTATTTCAGTTTTGTAATATTCAGACACATGTTATGATATTGCTCATAAGTGATGGAGATAATTGTTCCAAATCAGACTGAATGTGGTTATAAGCATCAACTCAATGTATCATCAAATGAGATGTAAATGAAAAATCAATTTCCATCTCTGTAAGATTAATCTAGTCCATCATACTCTAACTAAAATCAAAATAATCAACTTTTACCATGTATAAAGTTAAAAATATGGATCAGAAGCTAAACATGTAGTGGTTGAATAAATTTCCCTTGAAGCATCAGATCATTCTAGTGCATTGATCCTTGAGATTGGATGCACATCCCATATGAAAACTAATAAGGATCTTGGAATAGGCATAAAATATGACAAAGATGGTGTTTTAAAATTTGTTGATGATGAAGGCATAAAGATTATTGGCTCAAGAAAATCCCGATGTGGGGGAAAATAAATGAGATGTGTTGATGTCTTAGTTGTTGAAGGTATCAGTCACAACTTTCTTAGTGTCACTAAACTATGTCACTCAGGACATTCTATAAGATTTACTAAGAAGATTTTAATTTTCAAATAAATAGATAGTGAAAATTGTCTATGGGAAAAATGAACGAATGGGAATATCAACCTTGTAAGTGGAGAAGAAGATATGCTCTTTTATATAAAGTAGACGGAAATAGGTTATGGCATAAATGAATTTTCCATCTATGCCAACCATCCCTAGAAAATCACATCAAATGTGATTCTACTTGATATCTCCCTAAGTTATCATGTGATCATACTCATATATGTTATTCTTATAAACAGGGAAAATTATCAGAAATACATACAAATAAAAAGCAAAAAAGTCAACTAAAGTGCTTGAATTTGTGTATATAAATGTATGTAGACCTATCTAACCAATATCCATTAATAAGAAGAGGTATTAAATTATTTTAATTGATGATTTCATCAGGATGGAATGGGTATTTTTTATTAAACATAAGTATTATGTGTTCATTTTCATAAAAAAGTATCGAATGGAATCTAAATGGATTCTTGGAAATAACTTTCTAAAGGTTTATGCCGATAATGGTATAGAATATAAATATATTGAAGTGTAATATTATATTGAGAAACAAAGGATAAGTAATCATGTTTTGGTAGTGAGAAATCGTCAGAAAATAGGGTGGTTGAGAGAAGAAATCATATCATAAACAACATAGCTAGAACAGTACTTAATGAAAATGTCCTACCAAATAAATTTTGTAAGGATGCAGTCTTAACATCGATATATATGTCCAATAGGTCTCTGTAATATCCAAATAAAGAAAAGACTCTATATGATTTTTGGTAAAGGAAGAATCCAACATTTAAATACTTTCAAATCATTACAAGAAAGTATTTTATTCTCAATAAAGAGAAACACAAGAAATTTGAATCATGTGGAGATAATGAAATATTTCATAGATATTTAAGAAAATGAAAATCATATAAATGTTTCAATAAGAAACATGGAAAGGTAGTTAAAATAAATGATTTCATTATAGTAGATAATGAACATAATCTACAAATTAGTAGACCACATGGTTAATCAAGGATCCAATGTCACATGGTTGTATAATGTTTCTTCCCTCAAATCAGAGGGGGTGAATCTAATTTGGGGGGATTACCTTGGTCTCCACTACTTTAGGCCCCCCTAGCCTTGTTTCCCCCAGTTTCCCTTATTCGTTTACTTTTGAATAAAAATTTAACACTGATATTGAAGGTGATGATGAGGTAAGAACCTCTAGGGTAGTTGAAGAAGAAGATGCTAATTTGGAAGAATATACTGATGGTGAAAAGGAGGAAGTAAAATCAATATCTTCATGAAAAACTAAATATATGATCTAATATTGATAGAAATAACATCATTTGTGATTAGATAGAGTAATTTCAAACATGAATAATGAATCAATTATAGTAAGAATCCTTTATTTCTCAGGTTGAGCGTAAATATTTCAATGAAGTAGCTAGAGATGCGAAATGGGTTTTGTCTATGAATAAAGAGATTGATTAAATTGAGAAGAATTAGACATGGGAGATTGTTTTGAGACCAGTATATAAGAATTTCATTAGGACCAAAGGGTTATTTCACAACAATATAAATGAATATGGTATAGTGATTTAAAAAAATCATGATTAGTGTGGAAAGGGTAATCATAGATACAGGGTATTGAAGTTGATGAAATATTTTCACCTATTGTGATGCTAAAGACAATTATATTATTCTTGGCTATAGAAGTGAAACGAAAGTTCAAATTTTTTTAGATAGACATCAAATCAGTGTTTTTGAATGGAGTTCAAAAAGAAGATGTTTATATTGATCATCCATATTTTTTCTCATTCATGAATATTATAAGAGAGTTTTTTGGATGAAGAAGGTGCTATATTGGTTGAATCAAGCACCGAGAGAATGGTATTCAAGATTAGATATGTTTTTGAAGAAGATCCATTTTTAGTGTGGTGGATTTAATTAAAATATTTATGTAAACAATGAATGTTTTCAAATTATTATGGTGTGGGTGTATGTCGATGACATAATAATTGGTGTATTAGATGAACCACAATATAAACAGTTCATGGAATTCTTGAATAGTGAATTTGATTGTCAATTATTAGTGAACTATAGTTTTTCCCAGGTTTACAGGTGATATAAGGAAATAATGACACATTTATTTCTCAATATAAATATTCCAATGAGGTTTTGATAATATTTTTAATGGATAATTCCAAGGAGATGGAATATATGGTGGCTACTCGGTTGAAACCATCACAGGATGATGAAGGAAATGGAATTAGTGTCCTATAATATAAGAAGAACATTGGAAGTCTATAATACTTGATAGTGAAAAGACCTAGTATTTTTTCCACATTCTAACCAGAAAGATATAAAATAAATCCCAAGTTAATATACCTACTTTTAGTGAAAGTAATACTTCAGTATATCAAGGGAATGGTGGAATTTTGTTTTTATATACAATCAAAAATCTCAATAAGAGTTATTGGGCTGTATGGATGAAGATTGGGCCGGTTCAGCAAGTGACAGTAAATCAAAATCATGTGGTTCATTCTATCATGGAAGGTTAGGTATTTCTTGGATAAGTAAGAAATGGGATTTCATTTCATTGAGCTTTTTAGAAGCTGAATATATTTTAGATATTCAAGCATACACACACTTACTATTGATGAAGCAGAATCTTGATGATATGGGACATGAAGTGAAGTCCTTGATCAGAATCCATTATGATAATTCAATCTTAATAAATATTATAAGAAATACAGTCCATCACTTAAGGACAAATCGCATTGAAATAAAGTATCATTTTATCAAGGAGAAGGTGGATCAAGGGTTTCTGAAGTTAGAGTCTGATCCTACAGAACTATTAGTTGTGGAAATTTTTAAAAATATCTAACCCAATGAATCATTTGAATGTAAACAACTAGATATTGGAGTTCAGTTTACTCCACTCACTTGTAAAGGTGTGTGTGTGAGACCCCCTCCTCCTGAGGTATGATTTTTTTCCGTAATGTGCATATGTGTGTTATTTACCCAGTATAAGGCCACAAAGGAGTGACCTTCAATCTAGTTGATAAAGGGGGAGAATTTGTGGCTATAAAATGAGGAGAAATGTATTAATAAATATATTGGTGTAAGCTGATATTTTTTTTTTATATATAATGATGTTAAATGTGATTGATCAATTTTTATATATCATGATAGATAATGTTCGTGATGAAAGTAGTTGAGTGGTTTTGGTATGAAGTTATTCATTGATGAACTTTTTATGATATTCTTGCTTATCACACTGAGAAAGGATCATGTGTGTTTATTGTGTGTGTTGATTAAATATTTTATTGCTATCTGAATCACAAGAATCTAATTTTGGTAGAATATGGAAGAAGATTTAACTATGTATCAAATTGTAAAGAGTTATCAACAAACCCAAAGTTCAAAATAGTTAGGGGAAATCCCTTAAGGTGTTATCTTAGTGTTTTGGGGAGATTTTTTTGATGATAAATACATATGGCTATATTTTAGTTTAGTTGGTATTTTTGAATAGGACACATTTAAGGTGGAACAGTTTCCCAGTGCTTTCCAAAATTTTGGGCTTCAAAATTGGGATTTTTTATGATAAAGGAAGGATTTATGTATAGAATTTTTTTGAAAGGAGTAGAGAATCTAATAAATTTAATGGACTATAGTTCAAATACATCAAGAATATATTTTTTGGATTGCCCAGGAGCACATCTATTCTATACGAACCTAAAAGGAGGTATATGGATTGGTGAAGGAAAATTGGTAAAGAAAAAAATTTCAGCATATCAGTGTTATGTAGACCGCATAGTATGCTATGTGAATTTAAATGGAATGAGGAATTTTGGGGACAAGTGTGGTGATTTGAATCCATAATGGAATCATTTTGTGTTATTCATTTGTTTTGTGGATGGTGGTGATTTAAGGTTCACCAAAAATGATTAAATGTGTTATATAGATCGCATAGAAAGTTTACTGTGAAGGTTGTACAGTATTAGAGTTTCCAATAACTTTGATTAGTGGGTTTTTTTGTTCTATTTTTCTAAATAAGTAACCCTAATAATATCATGAAGTCAGAGATAAATTCATTATAGAATGTCATTGTATGAAGAACTCATCCAAGTTTGAAGTGGTTTGTAGGAGAACAATTCTAAGAAGGAAGTGGCTTGTGAGGGAGAAATTACATAAATAATAAAGAGGTTAATGAGGTATTATTCCAAGAAGAAGGAAGAGGTTGTCAAGGGAGGATTTTACAAAGTCATAATCTATGAAACCAAGGCAGATCACAAAGTATAGGTTGTCCATAGAGTTAAGGTAGTCTGTGAAGCATTAGTGGTTTGTGAGGAGTCAATCATCTGATAGTAAAAGGAAGCCCATGAAGAAAAGGGATTTAATGAATAACATTCACCATGTGGTGAAACGTATTTCACAAAATATGCAATATAGTTAACATAGGGTGAAAGAAAGTTAGTGAAGGGATTAAAACAGTTCGCAAAATCAATTTCAATAAACTAACAATATGTAGAAAAGTGGATTTAATCTACTGAGTTAAAAAAGAGGACTTCATGGAACAATCATATATGTCAGAAAAAATTTCAATATGATATCAAATAATAATATAATATTCTAGAGAACTAGTTAGTGCAGTTCAATTAATAGAGTAGTGAGATTTCAAGTTTTTATTGGATGTAAACTATGAGGGATAGTGAGTCCACTCTGTACATTGTAAGGGAAGTCGTCCTGGGAATAGAAGTGATGTATCTCAGACCTTATTTTTTAATTAAACCTTTGTGGATTTGGTAAATCATCACTTTATTGTTGTATGCTCCATGGACATATCCCGATGAGGATGAACCAAGTAAAATTGTTGGGTCACATGCATGCTTTCAATTTTGTTCATATATTGATATAGGAAAAGGAGAGAAGCATGTTATGTTTAACAACGAAATAATATATTAAGGGGTAGTTGTTTTAATATTTCATACCCTGATTCACCCCCCCCCCTCAGGTTATTTATCCTAGTTCGGAGAACAAAGAATGACATTGGTCATATGTTTTAACTTGATGAATTATTTAATGAGATAAAAATGCAAAATGATTTTCATCTCTGAAAAATGAAGCTAGTTCATCATACTCTAAGGAAGAACAAGATTATCAATCCATTATGGGTAGGAAATCAAATATGTGCATCAAAAATAAAAGAGTTGAGTAGGAATTAATTATAAAGATTACACTTAAAGATTCAAATTTTTCTGGTGTATAGATCCTTAATAGAGGATTCACATCCCATATAATGAGAAATAAGGATATGGTTACAGGAATCAAATATGACAAGGATGATATTTCCAAATTTGTTAATGATGAAGTCCAGAAGTTTATTTTCTTGATAAAAGAAATATTTTGGGGGAAATATATGATACATGTTGATGTCTTGGTTGTTGAAGCACTCAATCAGAACTTGTTAAGTGTTATTCAATGGTGTGACTCCGTATATGTTATAAGATTTACCAAGAAATTGTTTGCTACCAAGGTAAAATATGGTATATTTATGTTATAGGTAAAGTGAAAAAAGGAAATATCTACCATATGAGTGAAAAAGAATATATTTTCCTTCTATCAAAAGAGGAAAAAAATTGTGGCATGAACAACTTGTCCATCTATGTCAACCATCCCTGCAAGATCTGGTTAAATGTGATGTAGCTAGAGATCTAACAAAACTATCACATGATCATAATCACACATGAAATGTTTTTCAACAAGGGAATATTGTCAAAAATACATATAATGAAAAATAACAAAATTCAACTAGACTACTTGAATTGGTGCACGAAGATGTGTATAGACCTATCTCACCAAGAGACATTGAAACAATATCGTATTATGTTTTTTTATTAATAATTTCAGCAGAATCAAATTAGTATTTTTCATTGACCACAAGCCTGATGTATTAAATTTTATAAAAAAATATCATAGGGAATCTGAAAATATTTGTATACAAAAAGTTTGAAGTTTCATAATAATAATGGTATAAAATTAACAAATAGGGAATTGGGATAATATCTATAAAATCAAGGGATACGATGTCCTATTTTACCAGTAAGAACTACTAAGAAAATGGAGTGTTTGAGAGGAGAAATTAGATCATGAAAAACATGTCAAGAATAATTATTATTGGAAATAACCTACCAAAGAAATTCTGGAAGGAAGCTATCTTAACATCGGTCTAAATATCCAACAGGGATATGTTGTTTCCTAAGGAATAAATGAATACGTATGAGTTGTGGTGTGGAAATAATCCAACATTGAAATACTTTAGAATATGTGGAAGTAAGTGTTTTTTTATCAATAAGGTGAAACACATGAAATTTTAATCTTATGAAGATAGGGGATATTTATTTGATATTCAGGAAAAAGAAAAGTATATAAATACTAAAACATGAGGCTAGGAAAATTAATTGAAAGAAATTATGTCATTGTTTTAGATAATGAATAGAATCTTCAAAAAATCATTGAACAGTTCCCTAATGGAAATGATTTGGAGGTAATAAACTCAGGGGGGATAAGAAGGGGGAAATTTTGATTCAAAAGAAGATATTTATAATGATCATGAGGAAGTAAAATATATATCAGTATGGAAATCGATGAGTCGAGCATAAATTGACAAGAAAAATATCATTGGTGATCAGGCAGTACCAATTCATATATGGATAATGAATTCTTTATAGAATACATCTTTACTATACCTAGTAGAGACAAAATGTTTTAAGTAGTAGGAGAAGACAACTGGGATCCTTATTTTAATGAAGAGATCGACCAAATTGAGAATAATAAAACATGGGGTATTGTTCCAAGCCTAATAGATAAGAATTTCATAGAGACCAAATGGTTCTTTCACAATAAGATGAATGAAGATGGTATAGTGATTCAAAACCAAACATGACTAGTGTGAAATGGGTACTCCCAGATAGAGGATATCGATTTTTTTGAAACATTTTCACCTATTGCAAGGCTACAGATAATTAGATTATTCATGGGCATAGTAGTGAAAAGAAAGTTCAATGCTTTATAGATGGATTTCAAGTAATAATTTCTGAATGAGGTTCTGGAAGAAGAAGTGTAAATAAAGTAGTGATATGGTTTTATCATTCATGAAGATGAAAATAAATTTTTTTCCACTGAGAAAGGAACTATATGGCTTGATACAAGCACCGAGAGTGTGGTATTCAAGACTGGATCAATTTTTTAAGAAGCTCATTTTTTATCATAGTGGAGTTGATTACAATCACTAGGTTAATAATGAAAATTAAAAAAGTATGATGGTGGTACTATTTGTTAATGATATAATTTCTGGTGGATCAAATAGAGCGTAGTGAAAACAGTTCACCAAATTCATGAAAATTGAGTTTGAAACTTCAAATATTGGTGAACTGACATTTTTACTTAGTTTACATGTGACATAAGGAAGGTATGGAATATTAATTTCATAGAAAAAATATGACAATTAGGTTTTGAGAATATTTGGAATGGATAATTCCAATGAGATGGTGAATCTGATAGCTACCCAGATGAAAATATCATGAGATGATGAAGGAAAAGTGGTTAATGTCACAGAATATAGTACTATAATTAAAATTCTATTAAACTTAACAGTGAAACAACAAGATATTGTTTCTTCCAAATAACAAGCATCATGGTATCAAATAAATCCAAAATAAATCCTCTTACTTGTAGTTAAAATAATACATCTATATATCAAGGTCATAATAGATTTAAGATTTCTAAATAATATAAAATCTCAGCAAGATTTACTGGATTATACTAATACAATTAGTCTAGTTCAGCATATGATAATAAATCAATGTTAGGTGATACATTATATCTTTTATGGTTATGTATTTATTGGATATGCAAGAAACAATATTCCATTGCATTTATCATTTAAGAAATTTTAATTTATTTCCCTCACTCAATCATTCACATGGTTATTATGGATGTAGTAGTAGTCTGGTTATATGGGATTTGAAGGTAAGTATCCAATCATAATCCATTTTAACAGTTAAATTAATAAAAATATTAGCAAAAATCCAGTCTATCACTCCAGGAAAAAACAAATTCAAATAAAGTATCATCTTATTAATGATAAGGTGGATCTTGGCCTTATGAAGTTAGAGTATATTCCTACAGAACTATAGGCTATAGACATTTTGATGATGTCATTATCCAAAGTGGAATTTGAGAGGTATAGACTATCTATTGGAGTTTTTTTGACTTCCCAAACATGACAAAGTGTGGATACAGGAACCCCTCTCTCAAAGGTAAATTGTGATTTTCCCTAATAAACTGATAGGTGTTCTTACAATACTTCATACACAAATGAGTGACCTTTGGGTTCATTGACAAAGGGGGATAAAATATTTTGATTAAAATAGGTGGATAATCTAGAAGGTGGAGTAGTGAAGTAGGGTGATTTTAAAAATTGATGATTCTAAATATGATATATAAATGGTCATATATCATGATTTATTAGTTTATTGATGAAAGAAGCTGATTGGTTCAGGAATGAAGTGTTTAATTGATTAACATTGCATGATTATCTTCTTTCTCATGATGATCATATTGCATGTGTTCTTAGAGTATGTGCTGAGTAAATCATCAATTTATATATAAATATAAATAATATAATTTTGATAGAATATAGAAGAATATTTAAAAGGTTATCAAAGTGTCAAGAGTTGTCAACAAACCCAAAGAGGAGATTGTTGGAAAAAAATCCCTCAACGTAATATTTTTGTGTTTTTCGGTTTATTGTGTTTGTTGAGAAAGTAGGTTTTCAAGGTCAATTTTGGAGTTCAAAAGATATTATTGACAAGGTATTTTGATAATGATTCAAGAACAAAGAATAGATACCCTAAAAGAATTATAGAATATTTCATGTACAAGGTGTCATCATTTCCTTGTGTTTGCCAAATTTTTGGGGTCCAAAATTTGGAGAATGACCCAAGCATCGTGAAAGATGGATTTTTATAAATTCCTCATAAAAATATAGAAAATTCATGGATTCTATAGAGATTTTAGTTTCATGAATATGTTGAGCTTCATAAAGCTAGCTAGAATCAGGAATGTTTGAAGGCCCCCAAATGTGAAAAGTGTTGACAGAAAATCTCCATGGTTATGAGAAGCTTCATAAACAAAAAATTTACCTAGTGATTTATGAATAAAGGGAGGTCCATGAACAATAAAATGTATCTTTATGAAAATATGGTGGAAATCTTGTAAAATTTTGGAAAGGGAGGGAAAGCCTATAAATACATCTCAACCCCCTCATTTTAGAAGATAAATCCTTAATAAAAATTCAAATGATTTCAATTCTTGAATGTTACTTGTGAAGGTTATTCTTGAAAAAAAATTCATAAAAATTTATTTAAAATATATTATATAAGATAACCAAAATTTTTAAGCATTGCAAAAGTATTGATCTTCACAAAGTCTAAGTGAGATTCACAAATGTGTTGAACTTTGCGAAGGCTAAGTGAGCTTCATTAAAGGAGGGTGCTTTGTGAAAGCTGTTTGAGATTCGTGAATGTGGTGAACTTTTTAAAACTTGTGGTGTTATTGAAAGAATGATATTTTGGAGAATAATTGTGTAGTTTCATGAAGGTTATGTGAGCTTCATGGAAGTAGTGACCATTATAAATTATTGAGAATGGTTTCCCGGTAAATCTGTGGTAAGATTTTATTCATCACATGGATGAAGGTGGAACATAATGATGAACCAAATAAGGTGTAAAAATTATTGATTCATATGATAAAAAGAAGATAATCCCAATTGTTCCCAATGGTATTCTTAAATTCAAATGAGTTAAATTTCTTTTTAATCCACTTTTTATTCTCATTTTTTACAAGCACTCTCACCATCATCCAAAGAAATAGCCTTACCCTTCTTGTTTATGTTAACCTCCTTCTATGAATTCACATCAAGAGGTGGATTTTATTTCTTCTGGATAACCCTGTAGTTAGTGACTAAATTCCCAAAAATTCTAGAAAACTCAAAATCAGGGGGAACATATTTATACTACACATTTACCTCAAATTTGTGATAATTGGAAAATAAATTAATCCTGTCAAGAATCTTGGAGTCAAAATCTAAATCAAAAAAGATTTTGGCATATAAACCAATTTCACCATTTATAGTGTGAATATCTATCTACATAGGTATTCTAATTCAAGAAATAAATACTTTAAAGGACATTGGGATGCTAAAACACCCAATTTAGACCAAGAAATATATCCCATACTTGGGAATTTCAATTATTTTGATTTAAAGGTTTGAATTTAATATCCCATTAAGATAATCTCAATATTCTAGGATTCAATTAAACATTTACTATATTCAACACATCGTCAAGATCATCATTATTCCGCATATGAATATGGAATAATCCTTTTCTAATCTGGATTAACCTCCATTCACTTCTTACCCAATAGAGTGTAAATCTAGATTTAAGGTCTCTCAAAGACTATGATTTATCACCCTTACAATATTTAATCTGACTAAGAATTCAGAATTTACATAAATAAATCCTCTTATAAAGAGAAACAATATATGTGATGAAAAATAGGCCACCATCCTTTAATTTGTTATTAATTTAGGCCCTTGAGATATCATCATTAACAGTGTCAATACCTTGAAGAGCCTCTACAAGTGAAACTCTTTTTATATTTGACACCTACAAAGTACCACAGTATTTTAGGTCATCATCTGGTTTCTTTTGACCATCATTGGATGTGTTTCTCACATCTCTACAAGAGTTTTCCCAATATAGATGAAAAGAAATTTTGATCTCAAAGAAGACTAAGATGAAAAACAATCATTGCTGATTTCCAATAGGAATCTTGGAAGATTTCATGAAAGTGTCACCTTCATCGAAAGAATGAGATCCATTTTTTGTTCATAATAAGTGTAAATATATTATTACTTCCATATATAAACATATCTATATCTTTTTTATAACTCTTTACTTATTAATAAATTCTTTATGGTTATTAAATTTATCCTTTAATGTTCTTCTCTTTACTTTTCTCATTGGATGTCTTTATTTTTCGATGTTCGAGTCTCATATCCAAGAGTAGTTTTACCAATGAAATTGGTTCTTTGAGGATTAAACACTTAAAAAATTTATCTTGTGACTTGTTCATCGATTTCTTTTAACACTTCATATAAAAAAAATTGTAATTGTAACTTCCTCTTTGATCCATCAGTTTTATATTTAGATATAATTTTCTTTTTCAATGAAATAACTACTACTTACAATGTCGTAATATTATTTTCCTATTCCATGAAAAAACATATTATGATAATTAATTAACTTTATCTATTCCTAAATATTCTATTATTCATTCACAACAACTTTATATTTATTATAATTTCTTTTTTAGATTATTCCCTTAATTTTTCTAGATGAACAACTTCAAATTTAAGTTTATCAACATAACCTGGAGAATCCTTGAAATACCCTAATATTTTCCTAACATATTTATTTTTAGATAAAGTGCCATTAGAAACCCTTACAATTCCAACTTAAGATCTATAAATTATTATTATTTAACATTATCCTCAATAATATATTTTTATTTTTTTATGAATTACAAAATATCATCTTCCACTTCAAAGATAAAATATTTTTCAATACATTCTAAGGAAACTTCCATGGAATCTTATACCTCATCACACACTAGTACCTTCATAAGAAACTTATATACACTTGAATTTTTAAAATAGAAAATATTTATAAGGGAAAATTTCTACTTTTGTTTTTGTGAAAATTCAAACTCATCATCCTCTTCATAAATATTCTTTGGAAATATAGCAATAGAGAGCTGAATATTTCCATAATGAATGTTATCATAAAGTAACATACCCTCAAATATATATTTACTTATTTTGAAAATTCTTTTTTAAAGTGATAAGAAATCATCACTTACCACTTCTTAAATTATAGTCACCCAAAAATATTTTTTCTATATATCTATGAATAATATTTAATTATATTATTTTCATAAGGATATTAATGGATTCACTAAAATTTCTTATAAAAATAGTTTACCATATATATATATTGAAGAGATAATTCTATAAGATTCATTTCATCATGTGTTAACACCGATGTAAATCTCCATATAATCTTATTTATAATATTTGAATCATTGAACACAGAACAAAGTTCATTAATGTATCTAATAAATTTTATAATATAATAAATAATTCATCCAAATTTTACTTTTAATTTATCTTCAATTCATTAAATATTCATTATAAAACATTCAACTTTTATTTTCTCACTTTTATATCACCTTCATAGATATTATCAAGCTTGAACTAGAATTCTTTGTATTTTATGTAATCAATCACCTTCAAATAAATATAATTAGATAAATATTTTGCTAAATAACTTTGTTATTTAGTTATATTATTACACATAATGTTACCAAATTCCATCATTGAAAGTCTAAAAGGATTACTTACTTGAGTCCCATGTATTGTTACTGAGTAAACATAATTCTTAAGAGATCATAAATGATATCTCATCTACTTCTTCCATACATAAAAATTACACCCATAAAATTAGAGTACTCCCTATGAATTCAAAATAAAATCCATGAAAATTTCCATCAATATATTCTTTGTGAAATAAATTTTAGATCTAATACCACATGTTGTAAAATATAGTTCTACTATACAACCTAAGAGGGGCGGTGAATTAGTTTATCTTGAAAAATTCTCATTATCTTTAAAAAAATTGAATGTTGTATTCATTATAAACTAAACACATTGAATATATCATGTAGGCATAATAAAATTTTGAAATATTATATATAAAATGAAATGAAAATTTTACATGGTTCACCTATAATGGGATATATCCAAGGAGCAGATATCAATGATGTGTTCATATTATAATTATCTACAACTTCACTAATATGTCATTAAAATCTTTTGAATAAGATCACTTCTAATCCAAGGTCTACATCCTCTTCTTCTAATCCACTAACTTCTTTCAAGAGGGTTCCCAATATATATTCAATATATAGGACGATCTCAAAAAGATATAAATTAAATATTTGACCAAGAACTATAATGTGTGTTCTCCATAATACTCCAATATTCACCACTATAAATTTTTGGTTCACCCTATCCATTTCCTTCTTGTTCATTTTCACTCATTCTTCATTATTTCTCACTATGATTTCATGGAGCTCTTAATTGTGCACTGTAAAAACCCTTCTTACTGTCATGTAAGGTGGTGACTACAAATGATAAGTAGATAGAGTTTTATTACTACACAACTGTAATCATATCCATGATACACATATCCTATATATTCCCATGTTCCAACTAATCTTTCTTTCCAAGATCCATTGTTGGTTCTCCCTCTCCCAAACTATCACATTTATTTTTCCTCATTAATCATTATTTCTCACTCTAATTTCATGGAACTCCTAGTTTTGCACCAAAAAACATTGTACACTTATCATCTATGGTGGTGATTGCAAAAGATAAGTAGGCAGTTATTTCTTGGTGAACTTTTGTTAATCATATCCAAGTTTCAAGTATCCCTCCTAATCCCATGTGTTAAAATAAAGCAATTATTCCTATTTGCTTCCAAGTATCCCATATACTCTCAGGATTAAAACCACAATGTCTTCTTAAAACAATTCATTACCTTATATACTATATTTTTAGTGACAATTAGAGTATCATATTTCAATATTGTTTTCCTTTCATAAAATAAAAATATATTCAAATATGGTTTCATTATAGACTCGATTTTCTTTGGATATACCTACGAATGTTTTGACTACTTGATGTGGGAGATAGCTTATAATGATTTGTGTCATTTTTAGAGGTGAAATTAGAATGGATTGGATCTCAATGATTTTAAAATCCATGCTGACTAAATTGTTTTGAATTTTTATTAATTGAATGTATTTTTTGTGATTTTATGGAAATCGAATTGAGGTTTTTCATATTGTAGGATATATGAAATATACATAAGCTTCACAACACTACTGTTTTTTGAAATAGGGGTGTGTCAATGGGTTATGGTATAAGAAATGGCCCAGACCTCTACGGTGCATTCCTATGTGAAAATCGGGTGTTTGAGGTGTTTTGGGAGGTCAAGGTAGCTTATTCCCAACACTTTTTAGGATTTCTAGTTTTGTGAATAGTGTTTCCAGTTTTGTGAACAGTGTTTTCAGTGAGTCATTTGTGAACAGTGTTGTTGGTGAGTCATTTGTGAATAGTGTTTTTGTTGAGTCATTTTTGAACAGTGTTGTCGATGAGTCATTTTTTAACAGTGTTTTTGGTGAGTTATTTGTGAACAGTGATGTTGGTGAGTCATTTGTGAACAGTGTTTTCCCTGAGAAATTTGTGAACAGTGTTGTCAGTGAGACATTTTGAAAAGTGCTGTCGGGGAGTCATTTGTAAACAGTGTTGTCAGTGACTCAATTTTGAATAGTGTTTTTGGTGAGTCATTTGTTAAATGTGCTATTAGTGAGTCATTTGTAAATAGTGTTTTCATTGATTCATTTGTAAACAATGCTTTCGGTGAGTTATTTTTAAATAGTGTTGTCAGTGAGATAGATGTGAATAGTGTTTCCAACTTTCTATAGTTTCACTCCTTTAATGTTTTCTTTGATGTAAAATGCATTAAAGGCATTTTTTAAATGGATTTAAGGCTGATTCAAAGCCTATAACTCCTATATTAATATTCCTAAGTGTCTGAGTTCCTTTACATGGTCCCAATGCGTAATCTTTACCGTATTTTCCATTAATGGAGAATATAAAACCATATCTAAACTGATGCTCTGTTAAGATTTTTAAAATTCTAAGATAACTTCCCCCTTATACTCACTTTTTCCCCCTAGCCCTAGATTCCCAAAGTTCTTCCTCCCATATGATTTTTTCTTCCTGATACAAGGGCACCTCTTATTTTGGTGCAATAAGGAAGTTTCGATCTATCTCTGATATAAGGTATATTCTACCTCCATTCTTCTAGGTTCCTCCCCTTCCATTTCTCCGTTCCATGTTATGGCATGTGATCTCCAAGTTTCTAATTGAGTTTTCATGGGTGTTGGTTGGTGTGGTGGTGTCTCTGCATCATCGGGTTGATGCATTCCTCTAAATAGAGATGATCACGATCTATTGTGTTGTCATGCTTTCGTGTAAAGAACTTCGAGAACATTTTAAGGTAGGGCATTCATAGATTATATATTCCTTTATGTGTAGTCGTATAATTATCTTATTTTTTCCACTAGATCATAATGGAATTAACATAATAAATATTTAAATTTTTTAAATAATTGAAATCAATTTAATGTTATTTTTGTATACTATGATAATGGTTTTCCTCTTGATTTATAGATCATGTGATATCTATGATTTTTAGAATTTAGTTCTTATTGGAATTAGTAAATAACACAAATCATGTATTAATTATAAATTAATTGGTTAAAGATAAAAATGCATGTAAATGAATCTAGTTGTTATTGTAATTTGATGATAATCAAATGTATGTAGTTATGCATGTTTAATTGAATTAGTTAATTTAATATAGAATAAAGAACTGGTTGTGTGATAATGATAATTCCTTGAAGGTTTTTGAGTTACCCTTATGTTTTAAAGGCCAGGTGCCTTGTACTTTAGAGAATTGAGTGCTTGTTGTGTGTGAAGGTTGAATGTCTCGTTTAGGGATAAGAGCCCAGTTGCTATATTATTAGTTTCCTAATGCTTATATTGTGGTGTGAGCCTGGGATGGTTGAGCCTAGAGGTTTGTTTTTTTATTCAGGGGCAGGGAGGCCCAGTGGTTGTAGTGGCAGAAGTTGATTCCTAGAGTGTCAAGATACATCATTTTATTCATGTGGGTGTCGAGGAGGACACCATAGATGATGAAACGGGTTGGATGTGAAGGTCGTATTCTTGTTGAACCTATTTTTTGTTATCTTTTTTACTATCCCAATTGTTTGTGTCAATAGGTTTTTCTTGCTTTCATTCCAAAGGAGGCGAAGAAACATGGTGTATTCCACGTGCTTTTCGTGTTTAGCTTCTTGATGATGGATGGGTCTACACTCTTTCTATAGGTGGTAAATACTTGAAGGGTAGTTCACCTACTCACCATGTTGATCCCCTTGTGTTTGGTAGCTTAGAATATTTTTCTAGAATTCCTAGGAATATGGGAATGTAATAATGTTTTTGAAAAATGATTGAATGAATGATGTTAACCTATGGGTTTTTATATTTCTTGGATGCAATGTTGAGGTTACAATTTAAAGGAACTATGGACTTGGTTTGGTTATTCCAGAGTGCATAGAACATTATTGTGATGCTAATGAAATTTAATTTGGAATTAATAATGATTGATTAATGTTTAAAGAATTAATTAACATAAAGTGAAAGTGATTAAATTGGATAAGTAATTTAATAAATCCTTTTGAATGGTTGTGTTATTATAGGATATCTAGTCTTAGTAGTGGTATCTGGGAGTCTGAGAGACGTTAGCTACAATTGAATCTAAGACTATATAATTATCATAGTTTGGTTGTGAGCTATATTATATTCTGTGCTTTTTGTGTTTCTATATGATACTCTACCCTAACGGTTAGGGAAATTGAAATCCTGGGGATTCTGAGCCCTAGTTGGTGTTTTCCCCAACATCCTGATGGGTGGATGGATGGATGACTACCCCCTTTGGACCCGATCTCTTCTCCTGGTAGTTACTTGTACTGGTAGGCATGGAAGTTAGCTTTCCCCATATATTTGTGTGGAGGTATTTAATGGATTGTGGTTATTCACACACATATATTATGGATATAGATTTATGTAGACTACTTTAGGTGTAACGTGTAAAGTTTGTGATGGCTTGAGGATCCTTACTCGATGTATGGGTTGCAATGGTTTGAGGTATAATACCCGACATATGATACATACTACGCGAGCTGTGGTGGATCCCATAAACTACCTAGTTACTTTGTTTATGTGGACGTAGTGGTTGTGTTGAATAAGGTGCATGTTGTGGTGTTATGCCTAGGTGTCTTCAAGTAAGCCTTTTCAGAGAGAGATGGCTTAGGACGTGTGACGTTGGGGTAAAGTGGCAAACCGGTGGGGAAGTGGTAGTGGGGTACCCTTGATATTCTTTCTTATATTATATACTCTTGTACGTGATACTTGGTTAGAGTATCCATGGTGAGGCTAGGAACTTAGCGTACCTATTTAGGTGATTAGTTAGTTTTACTTTTTGTTCACTATGCTTTAGCATGCTTTATTTACTTTTGCATGAGAGGCTCTAGGGAGGATCCTACTATGTATATTATTATACTCACCCTATGTTATAAATTATTTTCATGTCACTTGGAGTAGGTTAGATATCAGGTTGGTTACTGCTATCTTGGGGTTTTTTAGGAGCTTTTTGGGCTTCATGGTCATTATCATTTTACTTTCTTTGGTACTTGAAGTTGTTTTCATTTCAGTTGAATTAGTTCTTGTATGGCATTAAATATTTGTATTTGGTTTTCTTTTTAACTTTTCATTTCGAGTTAGATTTGGTTGGTGTATATCTTATATCTCTATTTTTCATGTGTTCTCTTAGAGGGTAATGTCTCTCGTCTATGTTTTTTTATACCCTCGGTGCTAGTCGCCATCTCGAGGCCTACTGGAGGTTGGACTCGAGTGTCACTATCCCCCTCCTCTCATTGTTAGCCCAGGAGGGGTACATCCTGTGAGGAGGGGGTTGTTCCATAGTGGTATCAGAGTTCAATATGGGGGATAGGATGGAGTTTGGATTTAGGCATATGTGAGATTACATGGGATGGTAGGGAAACGATGTCAGCTAAGTTTAGAAAGCACTGTAAACTTGGGATACTGACTAAGATACAAGTATTTAGGGCCCCCTTTGATATGATGCATAGACCATTAAGATTACAGTGGATACTAGATGAGGTGATATTGGTCGCAAGGTAGAGACCTTGGAAAGAATCATGCATCATTTTCTTTGTGCCTTTGTTTGAATAGTAAGACCTTAGGATAGGTTAACCTAAAATGAATAAAAGAAAATAATTAATTAGTTAATATTATGTCTTCCATGTTCTAGGTTTAAGAGATCTAACTATTTTTTCCTTTGTAGGTATGGATTCGGGTCTATGTACTCATTATGTTCACATAGAAGATGTTTAGTAGGATATTCCAGTTGATCTCCATAGAGTAGAGGTTGACAATGACGACACTTGAAGGACACTCTGATAGTTTCAGCACTAGAGTCTAAAAAAGTATGATGGTTCTATTTCTGATATAGTCATAGAAGACTGGTTAGAGAAGGTTGGGATAGCTTTTAGCTCGATCCATTCTTGGAAATATCACTGGGTGTTGTTGGTTGTGATGATGTCGTGTGGAGCAGCAAGGTAGTGGTGGTTCTTGTTCCTAGGGGATAGTTAGGATTCGACAGTCTCATGGGAGGAGTTCAAAGACATGTTTAGAGTCATTTTTATTTCTTTGATAGTGAAGTCGACCAGTCACCTAGAGATTATTACCCTTCTACAAGGGAGCTCCAATGTTCAAAATTTTATAATCTATTTTAGTAACCTTTTAAGATATGCTTTAGACCAATTTCCAGATGAGGAGGCTAGGGATAGTCATTTAGAGGAGACTTTCCATCCAGAGATCTAGATCCAAGTCACCCTGTTTATACTGAAGACATATCTTGAGGTGGTTTCAACGAAATATTTCATCAAGAGGATGTTATCTAGAACAATATCATCACAAGAAGGGAGTCATCAAGATTCCTTATGATGCAGAGCTGTGGTCTAGGGTTCCCGGTTTTCAGGGCATAAGATTTTCCATTCGGCCGAGGGAAGGTCCTAACCCTCAGTATCTCATTTCTCTGGGAGAAGTGTCTCATGGACCTATGTTAAGGGATAATGTTAATGTTTTTATTGTAGAGTCTAGGGTCATAAACAGTGAGAGTTCCTGGCCTTTCTGTGCAGTCATAATGTTCCAGGTATTCCAGTTCAAGTTCCTCCATTGAGGTAGTTCCAAATGAGGTAGCAGCAGAAGGTTTCACTAGCTTTGGATCAGCCGAGAGAAGATAGAGAAGGAAGAGGACAGCCTCAGGATGCTCCTCATACTCAAAGATCATAGCACAGTCGTGGTGGTGATCTTTATCAGGGTCATAGAGGTTGTGGAGAATATTTTGGTTAGTTTCATGCTTTATTGTTGCCAACAATGGGCAATCTAGACATCGTTCGAGGTACCCTTTTCTTTTTTTATACTTGGGTATAGGACATGTTTTATTTAGGATTGATGCACTCCTTCATATCACCTACCCTTTTCTAGGAATTGGGACTTGAGGTAGAGAGGGTTCCAATTCCCTTAGCATTGACTACTCTAGTTGGAGGTCGAGCTGACTTGTTTGAAGTATGTAGGGACCTGTAAGCTAGTGCTGGAGTAGAACCTCTCTTGGGGATATTTCTTATATTTATTAATACAACCATATGTTGCCATATGTGTCAGGTATTGGTTGTATCTGGTGCAGGCTATTGTTGAATTCTTCAGGATGAATGTGGTGTTCTTCGATGATGATTGAGAGATATTTGTGTTTTTTGGAAAGCAAGACCCTCAGATGGGTCATAGGAATGTTCTGTCCTTGACATCCTTGATGGTTGAGCTAATTCTGAGTTCGTTATAGGTTCAGTAGAAGGTGTTTCCTAGGGTTATGTAAGACTACCCTAATGTATTTCCAGAAGAGGTTTTGGCATTACCCCCTCAATGAGAGATTGATTTCGGGGTCGAGCTACAGCCAGGCGCATATCATATCTCGACTTCTCTGTATATGATTGAACCTTCTATGTTGAGAGATCTACGTATACAGCTCGATGGTCTGTTACATTGTGGTTTTTTTTATGAGTGTGCCATCATGGGGCGCACCAATTTTGTTTATGGAAAAGGATGATGGTACTTTTTAGTTGTGTATCGATAATCATTGCTTGAACAAAATGACATTGAAGAATCATTATCCTCTTCCATGGAATGATGATTTATTCAATCAACTGAAGGGTGCAAGTTGGTTCTCAAATATCAACTTGCGGTCAGGATATCGTCAGATGCATGTGAAGGATGAGGATTTCTCAAAGACTATATTTTTTAGTCATCATGGGCATTACAAGTTAATTGTGATTCCATTCAACGTTATGAATTCTCTAGCTGTGTTCATGGGGTTAATGAATGTTGTGTTCTGTGAGATCCTGGATAAGATCATGGTGGTCTTAATTGATGACATCCTTGTGTACTCTGTGTCTGAGGAGGAGAATGTAGAGCATCTGTATGCCATTTTGGGATTTCATTATCAATAACATCTATTTGGGAAGTTTTTAAGTGTGAGTTTTGGGCTTGAGAATTCTGTTTCTTAGGTAATTTTTTATCTCACTAGGGGGTAGATGTGGATCTGTTGAAGATAGAAACAGTTGTGTCTTAGGCATCCCCCAAGATAGTGGAAGAGGTGTGAAGTTTCCTTGGTCTTTTAGACTACTACAGGAGGTTTGTAGCAGATTTCTATCAGGTTGAGACTCCTCTAGAAGTGTTGAAAATAAAGGATTAGGTGTTCATATGGACTGATTAGTGTCAGTTAGATTTCATGTATCTAAAAGAGAAGTTAGTTAGTGCTCCAGTTCTTTTTCTTTCAATATATTGATTTTAGTTTGACATTATATGTGATGCTTCATGTCTAGGGTTAGGATGTGTGTTTATGTAGTATAGATCATACATTTCTTTTGGTTCTTGGAAATTACGTCCCCATGATAATAACTATGCCACCCACAATCTGGATTTTGTATCAGTGGTGTTTTCCCTAAAGTTTTAGAGACAATACCTCATTAAATAGTGCATTGTGGTCTTTACCGATCATAAAATCTCAAGTTATGTTTTGTCCCAGCATGACTTGAACTTATGACAATGTCGGTGGATGGAGTTATTTTAGGATTATGAATTTGGAAAATCATATACACGTGGTAATAATAATTTTGTAGCCGATGTTTTGAGAAGGAAATCATATAGTGATGTAGTCCATGAATTAGTTCATTCTTGGAGAGCAATGGAATAAATTTCAGTATTACATCTTGATATGGGAGAAATTGGGGGAAAATGATTTATTTTTCAGATGATGGTGTAGTCATATTTGGTAAATAATGTGGAAAATTCCCAGTTGGGGGATCTTGATGTGGAGGTTTTGAGAGACTAAGTTGTTTGTGGAGATGACCCTGATGGTTGGTCTGAGGATGAACTACATTGGGTGTTGTATTGGGGATGGCTTTTTGTTGCATTGGCGATGCGTGAGATGGTTCTCGGAGATTTTCATAGTTCACCCTTAGCAATACATCCTGGAATGAAAAATATGTACCGAACTTTGAGGAGTCATTTTTGGTGGTCTGGGTTGAAGTGTGTAGTTTCAAAGTTTGTCTCCCGGTGTTTGGACTTCCATAAGGTGAAGGCTGAGCATTGTGTTCCTGGTGGGTTTCTCCAGCCATTAGATGTTCCTTGGTGGAAGTGGAAGTACATATAGATGGACATTTTTGCTGGTTTTCCTCAAGCATAGGGAGAATATGATTGTAACACCCCGAGATTTTATGAAAAATATTCTTTTTAATTTCATTGATGTCTTATTTTGTATGCTACACCAAGATTATCTTACACTATACGCAACATTGTATTAGCTTACAATATACGCAACCCTAACTTGGCTTTCATTACACACAATCGCAACCTTCCTCGATAGCATGTGTTGTACGCAATATCGGGTTTCACTAAACAACGATATATGGTTATAATATTATTATGAAATAGCCATTACGAATAGTATTAACTACATTTTTAATGTTATAACATTATTATTTTATCTTACATATTTTCAAGAACATGGTATGTGAACAAAAAAAAATTCGGGTAAAATGTGTTTTTTTTTAAAATGCAGTTTTGCCGCCTTTTGATGGTGCACCCACTTTAAATCTAGTTTTTGACATGTTTATAAGTTCAATTTGACAAAATAAAATTCTTATTTGGAATCATGATATAAAAATTTACTTTGGATAAATTTTTCATATTATTCTGATAACTTTCATATTTTAATGAATAGTAAAAACACGCTATATTTTAATTAAAAACAACTTTTTTCATCATAATAATTTATATGGTTAAATTAAAATATTGAATTATTTTAAAGTATAAATAGAATATATTTTTACCATTTAATATAATGTATTTCATTAGCATTGATTTTACATTGAATTCATAGGTAAAATCATTTCAATCTTTTGCAATGTTTTAACTTTTAAAACTCATTTTCTTAACAACGGGATTAATTTTAAATTAATTTATGCAACTTTTGTGTATTGAATTTAGAAAAATGGATTCCATATTTATAATCAGTGGGTCCAAGTTATGTTAATAGGCTACTTTTTATTTTTGGGCATTATGAATAGTAACTACGGTAAATTTTATTTACCATAGTAAAAGGTAAATCGGGTAATTAATGGTAAATATAATAGTATAAAATTACCCTAACACTTGTCTAATTATAATTTGATGCTTATATTTTGTCCTAATGAATATTTGGGTTGAAATTAAATCCATTGGAACCCACTTGGAGGTGATTAAGATCTTTAGTTTATTTTATTTAAAGGAATGTGAAATATGTCTCACTCAACTTTAATAATTAATGTATTTTTAATATAAGTTTATACAGATTATAAATTCGGTTATAAATACTCATTTGAAATATAAATTTTTTTTCTTTATCATAGTAATTTATTTATAATTTTTAAGAGATATTTAATTTCCCTAATAGCTTATACATTAATGATGCATAAATTATTTATTTAGTAAAAAATAAGTAATATAGTTTTTATTGAAATAATAATACCCATTAAAGGCTCAAAAACCTGACCAAAACTTATTGGTAGTGTATATATACACCATAAGCATCCAATTACCGAATATATGACTGTTTTGAGTCTTATAAAAGTGATTATGAAACTTATATTATTTTATTTTAAATGATGTCAAAGTTGTCACCTTCATAATTTAATAAATATAACTTTTTAAAAGTTGTGTGTTTTAGAATATAAATCTGACTAAAAGTATTATTATGAAATCTATAAGATTTATCTTCTTCCTAGTATTTTTATTTGAATTTTTATGAAACAAATAAATATATTTATTAATTATACAAAAATGTTGTAGAAATTATTTTATTAAGAGAAGTATCAAATAAATGTTTTACAAATAGTAAAATAAATATTATATGAACTATTTAATGTGCTCCATTAATTTTATAGATGAATATTACATGTTAGGAACATATTAAATATTTTAGTTAGAATATATACTCTGTGTGTATTTTATTTAAATTCAAATAAATGAATATTGTCAAAATTGACACTATTGTTATTTTATAAAAATAACATATTATTAAATTGTTTAAAAATCACAAAAATATTTAAAAATTATAAATTTAAATTTATATAGTCTAAAATTTCATAATTTATGTAATTATGGAAAATTAACAACACATAAGTGATTATTTATACGCATTTAAAATTTAGAATTTTATTACCACAAATAAAATTAAATAGATTAAATAAGGATAAATCAAAATGATAAGGTTTAAAATAAAATCAAAACATGTCTAAATTTGATTTTATAATGATATGGAAACCCTATATCATCTAATCTTCTAATTTATTCATTTTTGGAGGTTTTTATGTGGGTTTTGAATTTATATTAAACTAATATTTTTGAGAATTCAAAAGGTGCCCCTCTCCTCCCTTATAAAAGGGCACCTCCTCCCCCTCATCTTTACACATATTTGAGCCTTAAAGCTCGGAAAACCCCTACCCATTTCCATTATCAACCTCCTTAGAACCATACTAGAGTTCATGGTCTTCTTCAAAGACCAATTTTAGTGCCCTAAGAGGAGGTTTCAAAGAGGCGTGTCGAAGAAGAGGTAATATTTGTTACCGATTCTTTCAAGTTTCTTTCTTCTTCTACTTACTCTTCATTAGTTGTTTCATTATAAAGTAATAAAATCAGTATTAATTATATACTGATATGTTATTATTAATATTAAACAACCCTATTTCACCTTCTATCCATCCTACGTAAAATGAAATCACCGCACGTGCGTACGTACGGAATACCGTCTCCACGCCGTGGTGTAATCTGTTTTTCCACCACCAAATTACTTGGATGGGTATAATGGTGTAAAGAATAAATATATATGATTATAATAACATCATACTTATTCTAAGATATTATATCATCCACTCTAATTCCATTCAATAAATATGGGAATGATATCATCGCTCGTACGTACGTACGGATTACCGTCTCCCTAACGCGATGAGATTCATTTTCCATGATAACAATTCAAGAATTATTATAAAGTATATATAATAAGTAATAATCAAATATATTACATAATAATTCTAATTAATTTATGTATATATATATGTATGTCATCTACTTAATTCCATTCAATTCAATAAGGAAACAAAAACAGCGTCCATGCATACGTACAGCCTACCGTCTCCATGAACGGTGTATTTATCTACCTTTATCAATCTATTATATATATGTATATTATGAATATATATTATATATAAATCATGTTTTAAACTATGTAATTAAGTAATTGTGATCTAAGTAATCATATTGATAATTAAAAGTCAAAACACGGATGATAAATGAAACGATTTTACCCAAAACACTACTTTAACATGAATTTACAAAAGAACAGTTAATATAAAGTCATAAGTGAACCATATATGATATCATAACAATGAATATGATTCTATAATAATTCAATGACATTATTTAAATCATTATACAGGAGGTTTGGATACGTACGAAGCATATCAGACCTAAGGTAAGGGATAATGTTGCAATCTCAATTGTTTTCTATCCGAGATTACTTATACATAAGTATTTACTAGGGTTATATTTATCATCCATGTCCAAGTTTTATAAAAAAATTCATGTATGTTTAAAGTCCATTTTACCCATTTTCTAATTTTTCTACATGGTATGTAAGGAATCTTTTTTTGTTTACCATACGAGGTACTTTTTGACTTTTCCAACAAAAGTACGTGAAGAATGTTATTTTTAACTTATATGGCGTGAATGGATTTTTACGGTTTCATAACACCTCATTTTCATGAAGATTACTCTACAATATTTTATGACTATTTTCAACAAAATACTTTACTTTTAAAAGATCATGGCATTTTGTGAAAAAAAATGATTTTGATGAAGAAAGGATATTTTCCTCAAGAATTCATTTCAAATGTTTTATCAAAACCATTTTCCATCTAAGATGAAATTATTTCATATGTGTATGTTTCAAGTTTAATTTCTCTATGATTTACATAGTTTCCCTTTTCTTATGATGAAATATCCATTTGTTTTATATGGATTATGTGATGATGGAATGATGTTTATGAAACCCATTTTATTCTTTGGGTTATGATGAATGTTTTAAGTTTATTTTGTGGCACAAGTAAGAATGATTTCATTATGAGATGGGTGGGACCTATATCACCCTCCAATGCATTAGGTAAAGATTTATATCTCATGATATAGACATGGCTGGAATGGTAAGTTAATCTGGTTTAGTGTTACAGGACTGAAACGAAGCGTAAACTCGATTCAGAAAGGGACATTGTCCACTAAGATGGTCTTGGCAGTAATGTCTTGGATACTATAGAAATCATAACATGTGTTGAATGGTTTCAAAAATTACATGTTTTATTCCCATTATATTTTGTCATGGTTGATGTTACATTATGATATATTCCTTACGTACTTCCACGATTTATGTCTTTGCTCAAGATTTTGATGTTTAAATTTCATGTTCAAGTTTTTGCTTTCAAATGTTTATGGATTGTTTTATGTTCTCTATGTTTGCCCTTACTGAGCATTTGATCTAACCATTTTTATGTTTTCTTTTCCCCATGATATAAAGAAAGGTTTTAGGTAAGGAAACAAAAAGGGGAAGATCGTTATGGGAGATGTTGAAGATCTTTCAACATGATTAGATGTTTATATTCCAAGTTTCCAAAGACACTAAAATATTACGGTCCTTTGGTGTCTATTTTTCTTATGTATTAAGTATTCTGCAAAAATAATGTAATGTCCATGTAATTAAAGCTTTGGGTCTTTATAGTTGGTATTAGAGTAAAGGTTTAGTCAACCATTGGAAACTAGGATGCGAGAACTTTAGTGAGATCCCTAGAGATATTTCTAAGGTATGTCTAGGGATTTCACTAAGGTTAAGTATAAGTATAGGTTATTGTCCTAGAATTATGGTAACGTAATTAAAATTAAACCTAGGATGTTAGATATGGAAGGTAATCCCCCTTTATTATGTTGTTTTCCCTATCATGATGTTTGCCTCACACTATTCTTTTTTGGTTTTAGATGATGGCTGGAACCCGAAGGAACCGTGTTGATCAATGTAATGGATGATGCAATGATTTTCCTCCTAAACAAACCAATTTTATGGGAGATGGAGTGCACAATCTTATTTCTATACTTACACAAGCTATGAATCATTCTGGACTTCCAAATGAGCTGAGAAAGGAGCAAAATTTTGTTGAATCCTTCATGAGGCAGCGTCCACCTTCATTCAACGGGTCTTCTGATCTATTAGTGGATGAACAATGGATCGGTACCACTGAAAAGATATTTTCCGTTCTACAATGTTCTGAGAATGATAAAGTCATATTAGCAGTATATCATTTGGAAGGTGATGCTGATCAATGGTGGAATCTTATCAAGAGTACGAGGCAAAGAGTTTAAATTGATTCCATGGAATGGGACGAGTTCAAGAACTTATTTTTCAATAAGTACTTCCCTCATATCTTTCGAACAAAGATGGAGAAGGATTTTCTTGAACTTAAGAAAAAGGATGATGAATCTGTTGGTATATAAGAGGCAAATTTTACAAGGCTTGCAAGGTATGCATCGGGATTTATCATTCAACTTGAAAGTAAAGTTGATCGACTCTTTAGTGGATTAAAACAAAGTCTTCGAAGGGAATTAGCTTTAAGAGACTTCAGTAGCTATGAAGAAATTGTGTGTTGTGCTATCAAGGTAGAACTAGAAATTGGTGTTACATATCCATCTCATGGTTTTGACAAGAAACAAAAGTTGGAGTTCAAGGAAAAATCTCAAAAAAATGGTGAAAACAACATAAATACTACTTTATGCTCCAAGTGTGGAAAGAAGCATGGTGGAGATTGTCTAAAAGGTACTAGAAAATGTTTCATGTGTGGAAAATAAGGTCATCGAGCAGTTTAGTGTCGAAGTAAAGGGAAAAAGGTAGCTAATGATGTGAATAGAGAAAAGACTACAGAGAACACTCCACCAACACTTCAATGCGTCATGTGCAAGGAAATGGGGCATTATGCTAATCAATTACCTAATCCAATGGTTAATGATGATTGACGTGAGAAACCTCTTAAGGCAAAGGTCAAAGGGAAGTAACATGCGATAACTATTGGGAATGTTGAGTATGAAAAAGAGGTAGTGTAATGATTACATTTTTATCAAGAGTAGTGTTTTATAAGTAATCTCATGGTACTATGGAATAATAAGACATCTAAGGATTGTTACACTATTGTTTTTCCTTATGTTTTTGAAAGTATATTTTGTATGGTACCGATAACCATGAAAATTAATTAAAATAATTTGGAAAGCAGATGATAAGCGTATAATAAATAGATAAGGAGAAAATAAATTGTTTGATAGTCTTCATGAGCTCATGATTGATATATGGACTATGTGATATCACGGTTTGAGTATATAGAATTTTTGGGATTTTGGTATGTGGAAAGATTTAACTTTTGATGGCACTCATGTTTTCACTAAGTTTCTATGTTAATTCATGTTTCAGGAGAATACATGATTAAGGTATTCACATGTTTGGAATGTGACCAACAACAAGAAATATCTTATGATATATAGGGGACAAATGAAGGAATTCACATGCTCGGTAGATGAAATATCTTGTAATTGGGTAGAATTATTTTCGATAAGACTAAAGGTTGAAATGGACATCATATAGTATTGCTTAAGGCTATAACTTTTTGTTTTTTTATCTGAAATGTTATGATAGTATAGTTTTAGAAAAAGGACAACCTGCAGGACGGGCGACAACCCGTCACGTCAGACAAGGTTGCGGGAATCGAACCCACAACCGAAGTGCGACAGGCCATTATCGCCTACCATTGGCCTATAGGAAGTCCCTCGTTAGTATAGACTAATTTTATTTTATTAATCGGTATGATAGATGAAGTATAAGTCCATTTTTGGAATGATATATGATAGATGGAATTATTTATATAACTATTGCTAACCTTTTGTTTGAGACAGATAGAATGACCCATCATTCTATCACATGATCTTCTAACACTTCACGAATGACAAATTCAACTTCATTTCTTTAATAGATGAAGTGGAAATTGTTCAAGGCATGAAAAATGGTGAGATTATATTGAAATAACGTAAATATTTTTTCTAATTCAAATTCTTCAACTTTAGGGAAATGATCTTGAAAACCAAAAAAGTTGTCCTAGTGCCCTTATATCTGATGAATCAGATGCTACCTTAGATCATCACAAATTTATGGCTTTGTGATTTTTGGCTTTTTCATATCCATGTTCTCTACCACTCTCCATCAGAACTTGATGGTTAGATTTCTCTTCCATATCCATATTTTAACCTATGTTCTCCTATGTGGAAACCCAATGATGAGTTAATTTGGGTGACTGTTATGTTTCATACTTCACTTTTTAAAATTAAGTTTTAGTATTCCTTTTACGAAGTGGGTTTTTACGAATGAAACATTCAAGTAGTAAACAATTTATAATCCCGACGAATTTCGAGGGAGAAATTCATTTTAAGGGGGGTAGAATGTAACACCCCGAGATTTTATGAAAAATATTATTTTTAATTTCATTGATGTATTCTATTGTACACTACACCAAGATTATATTGCGCTATATGAAACACCATATTAGTTTGCAGTATACGCAACACTGACTTGACTCTCATTACATGCAATCATGACCTTCCTCGATAGCGTGTGTTGTACGCTATACCGGGTTTCACTAAACAACAATATATGGTTATAATATTATTATGAAATAGCCATTACGAATAGTATTAACTATATTTTTAATTTCATAACATTATTATTTCATCTTACACATTTTCTAGAACATGGTATGTGAACAAAATAAATGTTTCACGTAAAATAAGTATTTTTCAAAAAATGGAGTTTTGTCTCCTTTTGATGGCACACCCACTTTAAATCTAGTTTTTGACATGTTTATAAGTTCAATTTGAAAAAATAAAATTCTTCTTTGGAATCAGGATAAAAAAATTTACTTTGGATAAATTTTTCATATTATTCTGATAACTTTCATATTTTAATGAATAGTAAAAACACGCTATATTTTAATTAAAAACAACTTTCTTCATCGTAATAATTTATATGGTTAAATTATAATATTGAATTATTTAAAAGTATAAATAGAATATATTTTTATAATTTAATATAATGTATGTCACTAGCATTGATTTTACATTGAATTCATAGGTAAAATCATTTCAATCTTTTGCAATGTTCTAACTTTTAAAACTCATTTTCTTAACAACGGGATTAATTTTAAATTAATTTCGGAAACTTTTGTGTATTGAATTTAGAAAAATGGATTCCATATTTGGAATCAGTGGGTCCTAATTATTTTAATAGGATAATTTTTATTTTATTTTTTCCATTATGAATAGTAACTATGGTAAAATTTATTTACCATAGTAAAAGGTAAATTGGGTAATTAAGGGTAAATATAATATTATAAAATTACCCTAACACTTGTCTTAATATAATTATATTCTTATATTTAGTCCTAATTCATTTTTGGGTCAAAAAGGAATCCATTAGAACCCACTTGCAGGTGATTAAGACCTTTAGTTTATTTTATTTAAAGGAAAGTGAAATATGTCTCACTCGTCTTTAATAATTAAAGTATTCTTAATATAAGTTTATACAGATTATAAATTCTTTTATAAATACTCATTTGAAATATAAAATGTTTTTATTTTTCATGGTAATTTATTTATAATTTTTAAGAGATATTTAATTACCTTAATAGCTTATATATTAATGATGCAGAAATTATTTATTTAGTAAAAAATAAGTAATATAGTTTTTATTGAAAAAATAATACACATTAAAAGGCTCACAAACCTAACAAAAACTTATTGGTAGTGTATATATACACCATAATCATACAATGACCATATATATGACCATTGGGAGTCTTATAAAAGTGATTATGACACTTATATTATTTTATTTTAAATGATGTCAAAGTTGTCACCTTCATAACTTAATAAATATAACATTTTAAAAGTTATTTGTTTGAGAATATAAATCCAACTAAAAGTATTATTATGAAATCTATAAGATTTATCTTCATCATAGTATTTTAATTTTAATTTTTATGCAATAAATAAGTATATTTAATAATTATACAAAAATGTTGTAGAAATTATTTTATTAAGATAAGTATCAAATAAATTGTATTACAAATAGTAAAATAAATATTATATGAACTATTTAATGTGATCCAAAAAATTTATAGATTAATATGACATGTTAGTAACCTATTAAATATTTTAGTTAGAATATATCCTCTTTTTGTATTTTATTTAAATTCATATAAATGAATAGAGTCAAAATTTACACTATTGTTATTTTATAAAAATAACATATTATTAAATTGTTTAAAAAACAGAAAAAAATTTAAAAATTATAAATTGAAATTTATATAGTCTAAAATGTCATAAAGTATCCAATTATTAAAAATTAACAACACATAAGTTATTATTTATAACCATTTAAAATGTAGAATTTTATTACCACAAATAAAATTAAATAGATTAAATAAGGATAAATCAAAATGATAGGGTTTAAAAAAATAAAAACATGTATAAATTTCATTGGTTGATGAGATTAAAGCCCTATATCATCTAATATTCTAATTGAGTCATTTTTGGATGTTTTTATGTGGGTTTTTAGTTTATATTAAACTAATATTTTTTATGATTCCAAAGGTGCCCCTCTCCTCCCTTATAAAAGGGCACCTCCTCCCTCTTATCTTTACACTACTTTGAGCCTTCAAGATAGGAAAAACCCTACCCATTTCCCTTATCAACCTCTTTATAAACATACTTGAGGTCTTGGTCTTCTTCAAAGACCAATTTTAGTTCCCTAAGAAGAGGTTTCAAAGAGGCGTGTCGAAGAAGAGGTAATATCTGTTACCGATTATTTCAAGTTTCCTTCTTCTTCTACTTCCTATTCATTATTCATTTCATTATAAATTAATAACATAAGTATTACTTATATACTGATATGTTATTATAAATATTAATCAACCCTATTTCACCTTCTATCCATCCTATGGAAAACGAAATCACCGCGCATGCATATGTAAGAAAGATCGTCTCCACGTCGTGGTGTAATCTGTTTTTCCACCACTACCTTAATTGGATGGGTATAATGGTGTAAATAATAACTATATATGTTTATTATAACATCATATGGATTATAAGATATTATATCATCCACTCCAATTCCATTAAATAAATATGGGAATGATATCATCGCTCGTGCGTACGTACGGATTACCGTCTCCACGACGCGATGAGATTCATTTTCCATGATAACAATTCAAGAATGATTATAAAGTATATATAATAATTAATCATGAAATATATGACATAATAATTCTACTAGATTTATGTATATATATTTATGTATGTAATCTACTTAATTCCATTCAATTTCATAAGGAACTGAAAACCGCGTTCTTGCTTATGTACGGCCTACCATCTCCATGAACGGTGTATTTCTATCCCTTTATCAATCTATTATATATATGTATATTATGATTATATATTATATATAAATCATGTTTTAAATTATGGAATTAAGTAATCATGATCTAAGTAATCATATTGATAATTAAAAGTCAAAACATGGACGATAAATGAAACGATTTTACCCAAAACGCTACTTTAACATGAATTTACAAAAGAACGGGTTATATAAAGTCATAAGTGAACCATATATGATATGATAATAATGAATAATATTCTCTAATAATTCAATGACATTATTCAAATCCTTATACATGAGTTTCGGATACGTACGAAGCATATTGGACCTAAGGTAAGGGATAATGTTGCAATCTAAATTGTTTTCTATCTGAGATTTCTTATACGTAAGTATTTATTGGGGTTATATATATCATCCATGTAAAAATTTTATAAAAAATAATGTATGTTTAAAGTCCTTTTTACCCATTTTTGAATTTTACTACATGGTATGTGAGGAATATTTTTTTTGTTTACCATACGAGGTACTTTTTGACTTTTCTGACAAAAGTACGAGAAGAATGTTATTTTTAACTTATACAGCGTGAACGGATTTTTATTGTTTCATAATTCCTCATTTTCCTGAATCTTACTCTACAAGATTTTAATACTATTTTCAAAAAAATAATTTTCATTTAAAATTGCATGGAATTTTGTGAAAAGAAATTGATTTTGAAGAAGAAAGGATATTTTCCTCAAGAATTCATTTCAAATGATTTATCAAAACCATTTTCCATCTAAGATGGCATTATATCATATTTGTATGTTTCAAGTTTAATGTATCTATGATTTACATGGTTTTAATTTTCTTATGATGAGATATCCATTTGTTTTATATGGATTATGTGATGATGGGATGATGTTTATGAAACCCATTTTATTCTTTGGGTTATGATGAATGTTTTAAGTTTATTTTCTGGCACAAGTAAGAATGATTTCATTATGAGATGGGTGGGACCTATATCTCCCTCCAATGCATTGGGTAAAGATTTATATCTCATGAGATAGACATGGCTAGAACGGTAAGTTAATCTGGTTAATTGTTACAGGACCGAAACGAGGAGTGAACTCGATTCATAAAGGGACTTTGTCCACTAAGATGGTCTTGGCAGCAATTCCTTTGCTACTATGGAAATCATAACATGTGCTGAATGGTTTCCACAATTACATGTTTTATTCCCATTATATTTTATCATGTTTGATTTTCCATTATGATATATTCCTTACATACTTCCATGATTTATGTCTTTGCTCAAGATTTTGATGTTTAAATTTCATGTTCAAGTTTTTGATTTCAAATGTTTATGGATTGTTTTATGTTCTCTATGTTTGCCCTTACTAAGAATTTGAGCTCACCCTTTTTATGTTTTCTTTTCCCCAAGATATAAATAAAGGTTTTAGTTAAGGAAACAAAAAGGGGTAGATCATTATGGGAGATGTTGAAGATCATTCAATATGATAAGAAGTTTATATTCCAAGTTTCCAAAGACACTGAACTATTATGGTCCTTTGGTGTCTATTTTTTTTATGTATTAAGTATTCTGAAAAAGTAATGTAATATCCATGTATTTCAAGCTTTGGGTCTCTACAATGATGTTATATGGGTAGTTTTCTATCATTTGAAGAAATCATCCCACTTTATAGCAATAAAGAAGTCAAGTTTAGTCAAGGTTTTGTTGAGGTAGTAACTAGAGGAGGTGGTGAGACTCCACAGAGACCCAAGGATTATTATTTAATATTGAGATCCTCATTTTACCTCTAGGGTGTGGAGAGTTCTCCAGAATGTTTTTGGTTCTCAGCTATGCCTTATCACTTCTTTTCATCCATAGATGGATATTCATATAGAGTAGATCATCTAGACTCTTGAAGACATGTTGTTCTCTTGTGTCCTAGACTTTGGAGGTTCATGGATGAGGCACTTACACCTGGTAGACTTTTCCTACAATAATAGTTTCCACTCCACCATTGGTATGGCACCGTTTGAAGACATGTATGCCCTAACTTTATGTTATCCATTTTGCTGGACAAGGGTCGGAGAGTCAATAATTATCTAGCTAGAACTGATACAGAACATGATTGAGATGGTTCAGGTGATTCATGAGAGGATTAAGGAAGCATATGATCATAAGAAATCATATACCAATCAAAGGAGGAGACCTTTGAAATTTGATGTTGTAGATCACGTGTTTATTAAGTTGATCCCCCATTATGGGTAGAGAATGTTTGATTGAGGGAGTAATATTTCTCCCAATTTGTTTGTAATTTCTAGTGGTTCTCTCGTATTGGAGTCGTAGTGTATCAGGGAGAATTTCCCTAGTATATGAGCAAGATACATGATTTGTTTCATGTGTCGCAGCTCCTTCATCTTCTTTATTATGACTCTCATGTCATCGATTTGGGTGAGATCGATGTTGACAATGATGCAACCTTCAAGGAGCATCTTGTAGAGATTCAAGACCACAAGGAGAAAGTGTTTCATGGATATGTTATCCCCTTGGTTTGTGTCTTATGGTGGAATGGTGTCATGGAAGAGATAACTTGGGAATGTGAGTTCCATATATAGGCTTACTACCCTGATTTATTTGGTGTTTAACTTTTTTCTTCTAATGATGTCGATTTTGTGGTTGTAGACCATTCTTAATTATAAGATGGATTTATTTTATTACTTGTTATATCTTGATAACTTTTTAGAGGTATCTTCCACAAGAGATTGTTTAGGATCTGTTTGTGGTTGTCGTATGGTTTTACATGTTCATTATTAAAGTAGTTAAGATCCTTTTGTGGCATGATCCTTCAAAGGTGTCACAAAGGGTGGTTGTTCGGACTCCTTTCTATATTTATTCTCTAGTTTGATTTTGGATTCTCAAGGATGAGAATGTTTTGAGAGGTATCTAATGTAATGGTTTAGACCTCTCTAGTGCATTATTTAGTAAAAATCAGGTGTTTATGGTGTTCTAGGAGGTCAAGGTGACTTATTCCTAACACTTTGCAAGATTTCTAGTTCTATGAATAGTATTTCTAGTTTTGTGGATAGCGATTTCGGTGAGTCATTTGTGAACAATGCTTTCAATGAGTCATTTGTGAACAATGTTGTTGGTGATTCATTTGTGAATAGTGTTGTTAGTGAGTCATTTGTGAACAGTTTTCTCGGTGAGTCATTTATGAATAGTGACGACGGTAAGTCATTTGTGAACAATGGTATTAGTGAGTCATTTATGAACAGTGATGTCCATGAGTCACTTGTGAACATTTATGTCATTGATTCATTTTTGAATGTGTTGTTGGTGAGTCATTTGTGAATAGTGTTGTTTGTGAGTCATTTGTGAATAGTGATTTCAGTGAGTCATTTATGAACAATTTTGTCGGTGAGTCATTTGTGAATAGTTCTATTGATGACTCATTTGTGAAAAACATTGTAGTGAGTCATTTGTGAATAGTGCTTTTGGTGAGTCATTTGTGAATAGTGTTGTCAGTGAGACAGATGTGAACACTGTTTCCAACTTCCTACAGTTTCGACCCTTTAACATTTAATTTGATGTAAAATGCATTCAAGGCCTTATTTTAAGGTATTAAAGTCGATTCAAAGCTCATAACTCCTATCTTAATATTCCTAAGTGTCGGATTACCTTTACTTTGTCATACTGTGTAATCTTCACTAGATCCTCTATTAATGGAAAATATAAAACCATATATAAACTGATGCCCCATTTATATTTTCAATAGGATGAGATAACTAATGCCTTGTTCTTCATTCTTTGTTTTCACTAAGAACTAGACACCTAGATTTCTTCTTCCATAGGAGCCATGTGATAGAAGTACGATCCTTGGATCCTTTTTCCTGGAGTCTTCCTGCTACAAGTCCACCCCCCTGTTTTGGTGCAATAAAGAAGTTTTAATATATCTTCGATATAAGGTATGTTCTACCGTCATTCTTATAGATTCTTCTCCTTCCATTTCTCCTTTACATGTTATGGCATGTAATATCCATGTTTCTAATGGAGTTTTCTTGTGTGTTGGTACGTGTGATGGTGTCTCTATGTCCTCAGGTGGATGCAAACTTCTAGGATAGGTGATCAAGATTTGTTGTGTTGGCATGTTCTCATGTAACAAACATCAAGAACCTTTTGAGGTAAGAGATTTTTGTATTCTATATTTTTTTGTGTAGCCGTAGAATTAGCATGTTCTATCCGTAGGATCATAATAAAATTGACATAATAAATATTTGAACTAGATTAATGAATTGGAATTGATCGTATGTTATTTATTTATACCATGATAACAGTTTCCTAATAGATTTCTAGATCGTGTGATATTTATGCTTCGGTTTTTATCAAGTCATCCTTTTTGGAATTTTTAAATAAATTTAAGTTAGGATTAATTATAAATTAATTGGATAAATATAAAGAGGCATGTAAATGAATTCAGTTATTGTAATTTGATAATAATCAAATGGATGCATTTATTCAAGTTTAATTAAATTGATTAATTCAATATGGAATAAATAATTGGTTATGTAATAATAATAATTCTTTAAAGGGTTCTGTATAACGACCCAATGTTTTTTAATGGAAATTTCATTTCTTATAAATTTGTTATATAATCATGTGAAATTAAAACATAATGAACTACTAAGTTCTATGTAACCTTTAAACATAATTTTGACTCTTCTTTGTTTTAAATTTCAAAAATATGACATACAAAGTTACGATCAATAAGATTTTTTGGAGTCCGATAAGAAAAAATTAATTTTTTGTTAAATAGTAACATACCCTTATAAATAGTAACCTACCCTTATGAATAGTAATTTTACCATTAAGAATAGTAAATAATCCAAAATAATAGTATCCTCTCCCGTGAGTGTATAAATACAATTTAGGCATCTTATAAGTGGTAATTTGACCATAGTAAAACTATTAGTATTTTTGTAAGTCATAAATAATTAATTATAATTAATTGATTAATTTAAAAGAAAATATATCTTTTAAAAATTTGTTCAAAAATTTATAATTTTAAGTCTTCTAGTTTTAAGATAATTTTATAAGGCCTTGTGTAATTTTTTAAAGCATTATAAAGTCGATTATAGTTTTAAAATCCATAATTTTCAAGTAAATTATGATACTAATTAAAAATTAAATTAATCATATATAGAAAATTGTTTTTGAAAAATAGAGTTCATTTTTGGATTCTACATGTCAAAAAATGGTTAGGGCCAATTTTTTTATTTATCTAAAATACTTGAATTTTTATGAATAGTAAAATATGATAATTCAAAATAAATGCTTAAACCTGAATTTCTGCATCATGCTTGACTCACGGATGATGTAAATGGCCATTAGTTAGAACTCATATTCATATATTACTATTTTTGGTCACAATAATCCTTACTATTTCTTATCTTATGGAAAAATAATAAACTAATGATTAAAATATAAAGAAAACCCCTCTCCCCACCACTATAAAAACCACCCACACCCCCCCCCCTCTTCACTTTGCTCCTCTCAAGCCTTGTGCCATTATTAAATTCTGCCCAAATCTTTCCCAAAAATCCTTACCCACTTCCATAATCCATTCTTTTCCTAAAAATACCAAAGCCTCTCCCCTTAATAGGTTCTCAAAGGAGATAAATTCAAGAAGTAAATGTCCTCTTTTATTTTCTTTCATTTTTAAGTTCTTTTGTTCTCTTTTATTTCCTAACCTTTACTCATACAAATGGTATGAAAACTAAAGTAACATAAATGTAATGTAATTTTTTTATTATAATTGTATATTTCATTATCATATCTCATTTTCCCAATTTTTATTTCAAAGAAATGAAAACGCCATTTGAGATGTGTTAATTTAGCACATTCAAGGATGACAGGTTATCAATTTCTATTACTATCCTCAATTATGGTCATGAAACCATTTTTATGGTTGATCCAGACTATTAAATATTTATTTTATCTTATGTTATGTTCAGTAATCCTTTTTTCTCACACTATGTAAAATAATAATAATAAAAATTAAATGTGAGCAAAATCGCTAAAATTACTTCAAGCATCTATCATTAAAGTTTTATATAATGATTCACCTTTACTCTAAATAACCAAACTAATTTTATATCCATTTAATCTAATTTATGTTCAATAATTTTATATTACTTAAATTCTAGACAACCACTTTAATCTTACATTTTTATTCACTCGTGAAAATAAGTAAACTGATCCTAAAAACAAAGAAAACAAACATACCCAAACAATGAAATTGAACCAATTAAATCATCAAAAAGGTCATGATTAAACTTAAAAGGATTATAATAAATAATATAAATATAATAGGTTCTATGATTATTAATTAATGAACCTAATTTTACTATTCATGTCATTGATATCAAGTGGAGAACACCATCGGACTTAAGGTAAGGGATCCTCTCTTTTTTCACTTTTATTCAAGAATGTCCTCTAGGTTATGCCATATTACATATAATTTATAATTGTGGGGTTTTATTTACCACCTTAACCATAATTCTCTCATGATTTATAAAATATGATAAATCATTTTCTCTCTCGTTAAGACCTCTTATGTACACCTGATACCATGTTTTTATTCTATAAGGGATTCCACCCAAACCACATTTATTCCTTCGGGTTGATCTATCTTTCTTTTTACACAAATGAATTTGTCCTTAATTTTTATGTACAACTTATATATACTTTTATATTCTAAAAAATCATGTTTTAATATCCATCCCTCATTCCATTTTGTGATATACATTTTTAAGTGATTCCATCTTCAATACTTTCCGATAAGTAAACATGTTTTGAGAGAGATTCCTGAATTCTTACCCGATTTCAAGTGTACTATATATTCTATTTTAAGACACAATTGTATTTATAAAATAATAATTTTATTGCGAAAACATTACTAGTTCACTTTTATTTTTTCATAAAGTATTTTTCCCTTTTCTATTTTAAAGGCTCTATAGTATTTTCCTAAAAATCGCTAAAAAACGTATTTATGTCAAAATTTCTTGAATATTTTTATTACATGTTGCCAATTATACTCAACATCACTCCCCATGATACATATATATTTTTCCCTTATGAATGCCCAGGTATACTTTAGTTCTATTCTTTCGTGGACACTTTTGTGTTACACCCATCTCTTATGCTTTGTGTCATGGTTGTGTTACCCAATTCTTTCCAGGGGTAACCCTTATGTTTATGTAAGATTGATTATGTATGATTATTTATATGGAAAACATATTCATGAAAATTTAAGGTGGGGGCACCAAGATAGTGCACCAATGCATTGGGTAATGTTATGTCTAATGATATGTTATGTGCGATGGTCTTGGCGGTTAGCCTTGGATTGTGCTACTATGTGAAACAATCTTGGTGGTTAGGCTTGACTTGTACTAAAATAATTTTTTATGTTGGATCAAAATTATTAACACAATAAAAAAATTAAACAAAACTCTAATTAATGCGCATTTTAAATAAAAAACATTTTATTTCAATTTTTCCGAAGATGAACAGGATGCGCAAATACCCGAGCAGGGACGTGCGGGGTTTCCAAAATAGGCTCTTCTCGCGCACCCAACGATGTCGCGTTGAAAAGCGCCCTTTTTAACAAAAACTAAAAAAATTAACCCGAAACTGGACATGAACCCCATAAAAATAATTCAAATTCAAAGATATCATAAAATAAAATAACTGCACGGGTTGGGGTGTGATAATTTTACACATTTCTATGACTCCATGTTTATATAATTCCATGTTTATATGTTAAGGTTCCATATGTTAAATGCATTTTTATATCATCATGTTACACCTTCTATTCCTTTCACTAATGCTTTGTTCATTTGGTTATTCCCTTTCTGGTCTATTTAGCTCATCCCTTTGTTAATGTATTCCCCAGGGTACCCTATGAAGATGTTCAAGAACAATGGAAATTAGGAGCTCAATTTGAAGATTAAATAAAGAAGTTTTTTTGTCCAAAGTTTTTATTTTTATGTACATAGTATTCAAATACACTAGACTTAATGATCCTTTTCTTGTACTCAAATGTATAATTATGCTTAGAATCATGTGATGGTATGTGAAAAGGATAGGGTCACTATAGTTGGTATCAAAGGATAGTCTAGTTATTTTTGAAGATTTGGAATATATAACTTTAGTAAGAAACTTAAGGATGAGACTATGTATAAGAACACACCCCTAAATTTTGGTAAGTATAGAGTAAGTTGTTTATCATGAAAATACATCCCTATATGGATACAAACAAGTATAGGTGGATTTGGCCTAGATGTATCTTGGGGTAAAACCTGAAAACACATCTTTACGCTAGACTCAAATGGGAACCGATGCACTACAACAAGCATTTTTGCAGTCTTGTTTTGACACTTCCAGGGGTATATTCTCTGGTAAATTCATAATCTCATTACAAACCACAATTAAGGGAAAAAATATCCCAAAAGAATATACATTAAGAGATAGATCATGAATAACATAGATTGAGTCCTAGAAACTCATAAGTTATAGAGATAAGTGTAATTTATAATTTATCCCTTTAATTTCATTGGTTTCCCCCTTATGTGATACTCATCCCCAAATTTGTTTCTATCCAATGGATGGTAATATGATGAATCAGGTTCACAACCAATGTAAAGGACAATGTGATGACTTCCAAAATGAGATCCATCATCATATGGGAGCTCAAGAAGGATATGTCATGATTATTGCAAACTAGCTATCAAGAATCACGATTAAAAATTGGTACTTGGTTTAATTCCCAAAGGATTCAAGGAATAGGAAGATGAAATCTAATAAAGTTCCATCTGATAAGGGCGATAAGGGAAATAAGACCCAATTTCCATTGTGCAATAACTGTGGAAAGAGGCACCAATGGAAATGTCACAAATGGATTTGGATATGTTTTAAGTGTGGAAGGATAGGTCACAAAGTATCCAATTGCCATGAAAAAATGAATAATGTGATGAATGGAAACAAAGTTCCATATATGGTATCATACATACTTCTATGTCATAAACATGGAGAAGTTGGAAATTATCCTACATAATGCTCTATTGTTAGGGTTGAGAAGCATGACGAGCATCAACAATATCCATGATCAAGGGAGCACAGAAGGTCCTATGATAAGGCAAATAATGATGAATAAATTACAGTTAAACACTAATTCAAAGTAGTGTATTTCATAATTTATTTCAATTCATGTCCTATTAGTATATCATTAATGTTTTATAAGAACATTGAGTCCCCTCTTGAAATGATATTATATCATTAGGGAAAACTTCTATGAGTATTGTATCGAATGTTGAAGTTTATGGGAATGTTATTATTAAAAATATTATAAGTATACATTTGGTGGAATATGATGAAAAATGAAAAAGTGGTATCCTATTCCTCAAGGAAGCTGAAAATACATGAGAAAAACTATCCTACGCATGATCTGGAGTTGGCAGTTGTGATATTTGCATTAACAATATGGCAGCATTATCTATATGGGGAGAAGTGTGAGATATATACTGACCACAAGAATCTCAAATATATATTCACACAAAAAGAGCTTAATATACTCCAGTGAAGATGGATAGTTCTCATCAAGGATTATGACTGCTCAATCCACTATCATCCTAGTAAGGCAAATAAGGTGGTGGATGCTCTAAGTATAAATGATCGTATATATTTATCAATGATGAGAATTGAAAAGGATCTGATCTTCTTAGATTTGTAGAAGATGGAAATGCGAATCATTAAGGGAGGAACATCATCAGTCCTTTCTCAAATTATTTCTCAACCATCCCTCATGGAGAAAATAAAGGATTCTCAAAGAAAAGATGTGGAAATTCATAAAATGGTGGAAGTTATCAGAAATGGAAAATCCTCAAATTTCAAAATAGACAAGGATAGAGTTGTAATATTTGGGTAATGATTATGTGTACCAACTGATCAATAGATAAAGAATGAGATTTTGAATGAATCACGTAGCTTGACCTTCACTATTCACATAGGGAGCACAAATATGTATCAAGATCTTCGAGAGAACTTTTGGTGGGACAATATGAAGAAGTATATTGCTAAGTATACATCAAAGTGTTTGGCTTTTCAACTAGTCAAGGATTAAAGATATAAGTCTAAGGGTATGATGAAACCATTACCCATACCAATATTGAAGTGGGAGAACATTACCTTGGACTTTGTCACTGGACTTCTGAGGATATCCAGAGTAAATAATGTTATATGGGTCATTGTGGATCGTCTTACAAAGACAGCTCACTTTATCACAATTCGAGAGGACTTCTCATTGGATTAACTTTCATGGATATCCGTCAAAGAAGTGTTAAGGTTTCATGGAGTACCACTAACTATTATATCTGATCATGATCTGAGATTCACCTCAAAGTTCTTGAAAAGTCTCCAATATGCTCTTATCACTAAACTAAACATCATTACGGCCTATCATCCTAAAACTGATGGAAAATTTGAGTGAACTATTTTGAAACTGGAATATATATTGAGATAATGTTCTATGGACATCAATGGAGGATGGGACCAATATCCTCCACTGGTTGAATTCTTCTATAAAAATAGTTTCCACTTGAGCATCTGAATGTCACCATATGAATCTCTTTATGGGAAAATGTGTAGAACACTGGAGTGTTGGGATAAAGTCAGTCAACGTAAGATTTTAGGACATGAAATGGTGAAAGAAACGGTGGAGAAGGTGAAAACCATTCAACATCACATCAAGGCTATAAGGCCCCAGCCTTAAACCTTACTTAATCTTGAGTTATTACAAGAATACACATTGAGCATCTTTTTGGGTTTAGAGTTTTAGAGAATTAGATCATAAAACTTGCATTACATTCCACATATAAACAAAGTTGTTACATAAAGATAGTAGTATTCTTTCCCATCAATGGAAACATATTTAAAATAAAACATGGATTGTTTCTTGATACTTCCTTGACACTATCATCATATCATGTACCTTTCCCTTGACTTGTGAAAAAAATTTCAAAAAACTTGGGATGAGCATAAAAAGCTCAGTAAGAGATATAAAAATATGAAAAGGAAACATGGGTACATATATACATAAGAATGAAATCATACTTTACCCTTAAAACATAAGCACTTTAACATACCTCATCAAATCATGAATAAATCATAAAAATCATAAGACATAAAGGTAACTTGAGGCATTCATAGCATTCTTATATAGGGAGTAACCCTCTTGGTTACATTTGGAATACCCATCATAGTATATTCCATAAATCTCTTCGAAGAAACCTTAACTTTACACTCCTTTGTGTTACCCAATGCATTGGAGAGCTATATCGGGCTCACCCGCCCTTAGTTTATCACGGAACCACCCGTCTTCATAATAATTCCCAAGAACCTCAACATAATCGTATCACATAAAACATGCATAAAGGAAAAATAATATTTCCACCTTTCAATCACAAGATATCAATACAACACATTGATATAAAAACATTATGAAAACCATTTTCAATACCAAAATAAAAGAAAATTAAAACATGGTATTTATTTTTCTTTTAATAAGAAGGTATGGCTTGTAGAGGAAGCCGAAACTCAAATAACGGTCACGACGACGGAGAAGTCGTTGTCGCCGCATACGTACGACAAAAACATTCCCTTTTGTCGTTTAGTAAATGCTTCGTATAAAAAAGATTCCTTTTCAATTAACGTAAAATTCAAAGGGGTTTATAGACCATATAAAAAAAGGTTGTGTATAAAACAAAATATGCCTCAATGAAAGGAGATTGAGACAAAGTCCCATACCTCGGGTCCAACTTGACTCAATCATTCTTTAATGTCCTGAATAATAAACTTGAGTTAATTTATACTTGCTTAAGAAACTTTTTTTATGTTCATTATTCCTTTTATATCACTTATTTTCATGTCATGAACACTATGTAATTTTTTAAGTTAATAACGGTCGTTTTATCAATCATTGGTACTTGAGTAAAAAATAAACCCTTTATAATTACATGTTGTTCAAGTATCCATTATATCCAGAATTATAATCATGATGTATATATCATATATATCTATTATATACATACATTTATAATATTACATAATCATTTATAGGTAAGAAATGAAATGCACCGTTCATGGAGACGGTAAGTCGTACGTACGCATGAACGCTACTTTCATTTTTATTTCATATTTTATAGAATGTAATCATAATGATATAAAGGTATATTATAATTCCAGTATAATATCATATATAATATCATAGTTACATCATTTATACATCCCACAAATGTTATTTAACGAATCAAATCACTTTGAGGGGGTGGTAGTCCGCACTTCCTTAAATGAAGATATCGCGTTTACCCATAATGGAAACCATAAAGGTATGCCCAAAATGAAAAATACAGAAGTTTAAGGAAAACATAAACATATTATATATCATATATAAATATAGTGACATCTTAATGGCCACCTTTTAAGGTGTTAAAAGAATGTTGAACAATCATCATTTCGGGAGGCATAAATTCACCATCCACGGAAACACTATGTCCTTTAACCATTAGATGTAGGTGTGTGTAAGTGTAGCTCGAATCCTTCTTATAAAAACATCCTAGTATATTGAGGATACTGGAGTTGTTACAAAGAAAAATAATAAAAAGAGTTTAGGGGGTTGGAGAAGCAAAATCAAACAAAAGGACTCAAAAGAAGACATTACCTTAAAATCAGGTAACTCTCTTAGATTTGAGCTCAAAGGCTTCATTGGGAAGACTTATGCCCAAAGTGAGGCTTCAAGGAGTAATAGAGGTATGTGGAGAGCCAAAATGGGCAGGGTTTGGCCTATCCAAAGGCTTTTGGAGTGTGGGTAAGGAGGTAGAGGTGGGGGCCTTTTATAAGAGGAGAGGAGGGGCACTCTTGGAAGCTAAAGAAAAGTCACTTTATTTTAAACTGGTATTCGGATTTAAGAGGTCTCACATTGATTTCTTTTAGGATAAGGTGATTAGGGTTCTAAATCCACCCATACAATAGGTTTTAACCATGTTTAGGTCATATATTTTACATTATCATTCCATTTTATTTAAATCGTTAAATAATGAGGTCATTGTTGCATCATCATGATGTCATAAATGATTTAATTCATTTAAAGTATAAAAATTATAAAAAAAATACTATGATGTAGGAAATATTTTTATATTTCCAATGACTATTTATAATCAAAAATCTGATCTTTATAACCCCATGTAAAAACTGTTTTAGTAAAACATCTCATGTTTGTGTCATTTTTACTTTTACATTAAATAAAAAGTTATTTATGTCATTTCCCAACCAAAGTGGCTCCATGGGGTCCCCAACTTGACCCATGGATTGTCTTGGTCGGACATGACACATCCAATTAGGGTAGGACATGTGTAAATCTCATCTCATTTTATTAAAGCATTATTTTTACCTTAAACTACACTAATTACCTCTAATCACGATTAAGAACTTAAGAGTTACTATTCACCAAAAAAATTATTTTAATCTCATTGAACAACATTTTACTTCTTAATGACAACCATGTATGTCATATTTTTTAAATTCAAAACACATAAGTGGTAAAATTTCATTTAAACGAAAAATCAGTTTTTATAAGTACCACTTAGTGGTTTCACTATTCATCAAAAATTGAAGTTTTTTAGAAAAATAGCAAAAATTCACCCTAAGCTATATTTGATATTCCGAATTCAAAAATGAAGTCTATTTTACAAAATTCAAAACATATAAGTCACATTAATTAATTTAATAATTAATTCCTATTGTCATGACAAATAGCGTGTTTTTATGAAACAATAAGTATCAAAAGAATGACACTAGTTTAAGTCCAATTTCAAAGTGAAATTGATTCCAATGACCATCATTGGATTAAATGGTAAATATATATTCTAATTTCACTTCACAAAAAATTCAAAAGATAAAATAATCATATAAATAAATTAGATTAAAAAGCAGTTTTGATGTAAAATGCAATATTTTTCACTATTCATTAAAAAAATGAACATTGTCCGAAAAATACCAAAAATTCACACAAAGTAAATTTTGATACCCCAATCATAAATAATAAGTTTATTTTGACAAACATAGCTTATAAAATTGTCAAAATATATATTTAAAAATGTTTTTCCATCAAAAGGTAGTAAAACAATCTTTTAAAAATATTAGTGTATTTCATGCTTAAGATTGGATTTATTTTCATTTTAAGCCTCTAAAACACATAGATAAAAATATATATTATTCATTACTTACTTGGAATGTTACATCCTTCCCCCCTTTTGAAAATTGTGTCCCCGCAATTTATTTACTTATCAAATAAATGGGGGTACTTATCCCTCATTGGATTTTCAGATTCCCATGTTGTATATTCCATCATGTGGTTTTTCCACAAAACCTTTACCTGATTAATCACCTTATTTCGTAACACTTGCTCCCTGTGGTCAAGAATCTAGACCGGTTGTTCCTCATAAGATAGGTTCTCTTCTAGATGAACTACCTCTGGACTCAAAACATGAGATGGATCTGGCATATACTTTCTCAACATCGAAACGTGAAAAACATTGTGTACCTGAGATAAACTCGGAGGTAAAGCCACCCGGTAAGCAACTGATCCAAATCTCTCCAGAATTTCATATGGTCTAATGAACCTTGGACTCAGCTTTCTTTATTACCAAATCTCATCACACTTTTCCAAGGAGAAACCTTGAGAAAAACATGATCACCTACCTCGAAAGATAGATCCTTCCTCCGGTTACCCGCATAACTCTTCTGCCTACTCTGAGCTGTTCCCATGTGCTTCTGAATCAGCTGAACTTTTTCTGTCATCTCTTCTACCAATTCTGGTCCCATCAACTTCCTTTCACCCACTTTATCCAGAAAGCTGGAGTTCGACACCGCTTCCCATATAATGCCTAAAATGGTGCCATCTGTATACTGGAATGAAAACTGTTATTATATGAAAACTCAACCAAAGAAAGATGTTGGTCCCAACTTCCCTGATAATCCATCGAACAAGCTCGTAGCATATCCTCCAAGGTTTGAATTGTTCGTTCTGACTGCCCATCTGATTGAGGATGAAGAGCTGTACTAAAATTTAATTCAGTGCCCAACGACTTCTGAAGGCCTTTCCAAAAGTTAGAAGTAAACCTAGGATCACAGTCGGATACAATGGAGAGAGGAAATCCATGTAACCTGGCTATATCTTTAAGATACAAACGGGAAAGTTGATCTAGGGAAAAATTATCTCGTATAGGAAGGAAATGAGTAGATTTAGTCAAGCGATCAACAATAACCCAGATTACATTATTACCTCGAGATGTCCTCGGTAATCCCACAACAAAGTCCATGTATATATTCTCCCATTTCCACTCTGGCACTGGTAGAGGTTGAAGAATCCCTTTCGGTAATTGTCACTCTGCTTTAACCTGCTGAAAAGTCAAACACTTCACAGTAAAATTAGCAATATCTCTTTTCATTCCATCCCACCAGTAATACTCCCGCAGATCTCTGTACATCTTAGTACTTCCAGGATGAACTGAAAACGGGGAACTATGAGCCTCACATAACAACTCTCTCTTCAACTGTGAATCACAAGGCACACACAATCTCTTCCCAAATCTCAAAACACAATCACTATCAATGTTGAATTCATGCGACTTACCTTTTTGAACCAACTCTACCTTTTTTTGCAACTCAGTGTCTTGTTTCTGTGCTTGCTTGATTCTGTCTGATAGAGATGATCTCACTGATACCTGAAACAAAACAGAAGGACATCCTGCACCAACAACTTCTATGCCAAAGTTCATCAAATCAAAAACCAAAGGGTCTCGTTCTAAACGTAGCATGGTTAATGAAGCATTACTTTTCCAACTCAAAGCATCAGCCACTTTATTGGCTTTTCCCGGATGGTAATGAATTGTACAATCATAATCCTTGATTAATTCCAGCCATCTCCTCTGTCTCATGTTCAATTCTTTCTGAGTGAATATATACTTTAAACTTTTTTGATTAGTATATATTTCACACTTTACTCCATACAAATGATGCCTCCAAAATTTTTAAAGCAAAAAACAACAGCAGCTAATTCCAAATCATGTGTATGGTAATTTACCTCATGAGTTTTCAAATGACATGAAGCATAAGCAATTACCTGATCATTCTACATAAGGACACAACCAAGTCCCTTCAACAAAGCATCACTGTATATAACAAACTCACCATTCCTGGAAGGTAGTGCCAAAATTGGATCATTCACCAATCTTCTTTTCAATTCCTGAAAACAATAATCACATTCTTTTGTCCAGATAAACTTAACACCCTTCCGAGTTAGCTTAGTCATTGGACTAGATAACCGTGAAAAATTTCTAACAAACCTTCGGTAATAGCCTGCCAAATCAAGGAAGCTACGAATCTCAGTTACATTTGTGGGTCTTGGCCATTCTTCAACAACCTTTGTTTTTGCAGGATCAACAGTTATCCCATCTTTAGAAACAATATGACCAAGGAAAGAAATTTGTTGTAACCAAAACTCACACTTTCTGAATTTTCCATACAGTTTATTTTCTTTTAAGGTTTGCAAGATAACCCTTAAATGTCTTTCATTCTCCTATTTACTTTTAGAAAACACCAAAATATCATCAATGAAAACCGCCACAAACTTATCCAAGAACTCATGGAAAATTCTATTCATTATGTCCATGAATATAGCAGGTGCATTGGTTAGCCCAAAAGGCATTACTACAAATTCATAATGGTCAAATCTTGTATGGAACGCGGTCTTCGGAACATCTGCTTCCTTTACCTTCAGTTGATGGTACCCCGATCTCAAGTCAATCTTTGAAAAATATTGAGCTCCCTGGAGCTGATCAAACAAATCATCGATATGAGGTAAAGGATATTTATTCTTAACAGTGATGTTATTCAAGGCTCTATAATCAATGCAAAGTCTCATTGAACCATCTTTTTTTTAACAAAGAAAACAGGAGCACCCCATGGTGTAGTGCTAGGTCGAATGAAACCTTTCTCTAATAAATATTGAGATTGATCCTTCAACTCTAAAAGTTCAATTTGAGCCATTTGATAAGGGGGTTCTGAAATTGGCTTAGCATCAGGAACTAAGTCAACAGTAAACTCAACTTCCCGATCTGGTATTATTCCAGGCAACTCATCGGGAAAAACATCAGGATACTCATTTACCACTGGCACATCATTAATCTGAACAGTTCCTTTATTTTCAATGATGTGTGAAAGGTAACATTCATTTCCATCTTTTACAAGTTTCTTGGCCTCTTGATAAGTTATCAATATTAAGGGTTAATTATTGTACACAAACTGAAAGTCTTTCTGAAAAGAAACTTCTTTAGATCTACAGTCAATCTTAGCATGGTAAATAAAGAGCCAATCCATACCCAAGATAACATCAAACTCTACTAGAGGTAGAACAATAAGGTTTTCAAGTAGGTTCTTTCCACAGATAAGGATAGGAAGATTCTTATAAATTCTTTTTGCCTCAACATTTCCCCCAGGTGTTTTTACCAAAAGTTCAGGAGTCATTTCTTGAGAGGGTATTCCCATTTTACTAGAAAAGGTTTTAGAGATGAAAGAATGTGTAGACCCCGAATCAAACAACACACTGGCATAATCTGAAAAAACAAACAAAGTACCTGATACAACTTCATTTGATGGCCCGACATCTGCTGAAGTAGTTGCAAAGGATTTCACCACCCCTTTCTACTTGTAGTCTAACTACTTCCCATCACCCAAGCTCTTTGTCGGACACTCGTTTGCATAGTGACCCATCTCATTGCACTTATAACATTTCACTAATTGTAAATCAAATTTGGTCTAACCATCACCCTGATCTTTTTCAGTGTAATCACGAGCCTTATGTCCCATCTTACCACATCGGTAGCACTTTCCAGAATTCATAAGACATTCCCCAGCATGCCTTTTTCCACATTTATCACAAACTAGAAACTTAGATTTCTTACCATCAGACTTTTTTGAAGAATTCTTACCTTTCTCCTGCCACCTCGGTCTCTTCTTCTATTGGTTGTTATAGAACACTTGATCATCGGAAAACTCCATTTCCACCTTCTCAGCACATCGAACAAGCTTTTCATAACTTTTAAACTCACGAGAAGCTAATTCCCTTCGATATTTAGGCTTTAATCCTGAGTAAAAATGATTGATTTTACTATCAAGGTCTCGGATAAAATTTGGAGCATACCTTGCCAATCGAGTGAACCTTTCTTCATAGGCAGCCACTGAGTCTTCCTCTTTCCTCAATTCCAAGAATTGCTTTTCCATCATAATTCGAACAGCCTTAGGAAAATACTTCTCAGGAAACATACCTTTGAATTCATCCTAGTCGAGAGCATCAATCTCATCAGTGTCCCTAATATTTTTAACCATCGACCACCACTAATCTACTTAACCCTCCAAACGATAAATAGCATGACTAACCTTTTGATTGTATGAACACCCCATGACATCCAGAATCTTCTCCAGTGCTTTAATCCACCCTTCAGCTAGCATAGGGTTAGATGATCCTCTGAATGATGGGGGATGTTGCCTCATGAAATGTTCCACCACAGACATGTTCATCTGCGGTTGATCTGGATGATCTCGTGTATGGATACCACAGCCATTTATCGCTTGAGTCAACTGCGCCATTACTACAAAAAACTGTTTAGTCTTGATTCTGACCATCTCAGGATACTGATTTGAAAGTTCATTTCCCTCTGTATGCCTTCCAAAAATGATGTTATGTTTCCACTATGAAAAACCATTCTTAACACTGAAATATCTTAGGCGAAGCAACATGGTAATCCGTAAATGCTATATTATTTCAATCATACCATAAATTAATTTATAATTTATCAATTTTCTAACTCCTAAGGTTGTCTAAACCTACCTCTGATACCAACTATAAGGCCTCAGCCTTAAACCTTACTTAATCTTGAGTTATTACAAGAATACACATTGAGGATCTTTTTGGGTTTATAGTTTTAGAGAATTAGATCATAAAACTTGCATTACATTCCACATATAAACAAAGTGGTTACATAAATATAGTATTCTTCTTTCCCATCAATGGAAACATATTTAAAATAAAACATGGATTCTTTCTTGACACTTCCTTGACACTATCATCATATCATGTACCTTTCCCTTGACTTGTGAAAGACATTTCAAAAAACTTGGGATGAGCATAAAAAGCTCAGTAAGGGATATAAAAATATGAAAAGGAAACATGGGTACATATATACATAAGAATGAAATAATACTTTACCCATAAAACATAAGCACTTTAACATACCTCATCAAATTATGAATAAATCATAAAAGTCATAAGACATAAAGGTAACTTGAGGCATTCATAACATTCTTACGTAGGGAGTAACCCTCTTGGTTACGTTTGGAATACCCATCATAGTATATTCCCTAAATCTCTTCGGAGAAACCTTAATGTTACACTCCTTCACGTTACCCAATGCATTGGAGAGATATATCAGGCTCACCCTCCCTTATTTTATCACAGAACCACCCGTCTTCATAATAATGCCCAAGAACCTCAACATAATCGTATCACATAAAACATGCATAAAGGAAACATAATATTTCCACCTTTCAATCACAAGATATAAATACAACACATTGATATAAAAACATTATGAAAACCATTTTCAATACCAAAATAAAAGAAAATTAAAACATGGTATTTATTTTTCTTTTAATAAGAAGGTATGGCTCGTAGAGGAAGATGAAACTCAAATAATGGTCACGACGGCGGAGAAGTCATTGTCACCACATACGTACGACAAAAACATTCCCTTTAGTCATTTAGTAAATGCTTCGTATAAAAAAAGATTCATTTTTAATAAAAGTAAAATTCTAAGGGGTTTAAACACCACATAAAAAAGGTTGTGTATAAAACAAAATATGCCTCAATGAAAGGAGATTGAGACGAAGTTCCATACCTTGGGTCCGACTTGACTCGATCATTATTTAATGTCCTGAATGATAAACTTGAGTTAATTTATACTTGCTTAAGAACCTTTTTTAAGTTCATTGTTCCTTTTATATCACTTATTTCCATGTCATGAACACTATGTAATTTTTTAAGTTAATAACGGTCGTTTTAACGATCATTGGTACTTGAGTAAAAAATAAACCCTTTATAATTACATGTTGTTCATTATCCATTATATACAGAATTATAATAATGATGTATATATCATATATATCCACTATATACATGCATTTATAATATTACATAATCATTTAGAGGTATGAAATGAAATGCACCGTTCATGGAGACGGTAAGTCGTACGTACGCATGAACGCTACTTTCATTTTTATTTCTTATTTTATAGAATAGAATCATAATGATATAAAGTTATATTATAATTCCAGTATAATATCATATATAATATCATAGTTCCATCCTTTATACGTCCCGCATATGGTATTTAACAAATCAAATCACTTTGAGGGGGCGGTAGTCCGTACTTCCTTAAATGAAGATATCACATGTACCCATAATGGAAACCATAAAGGTATGCCCAAAATGAAAAATACAGAAGCTTAAGGAAAACATAAACATATTATATATCATATATAAATATAGTGACATCTTAATGGCCACCTTTTAAAGTGTTAAAATAATGTTGAACAATCATCATTTCAAGAGGCATAAATTCACCATCCATGGAAATAGTATGTCCTTTAACCATTAGATGTAGGTGTGTGTGAGTGTAGCTAGAATCCTTCTTATAACAACATCCTAGTATATTTAGGATACTGTATTTTTTACAAAAGAAAATAATAAAAAGAGCTTAGGGGGTTGGAGAAGCAAAATCAAACAAAAGGACTCAAAAGAAGACATTACCTTAAAATCGGGTAACTCTCTTAGATTTGAGCTCAAAGGCTTCCTTGGGAAGACTTCTGACCAAAGTGAGGCTTCAAGGAGTTACAGAGGGATGTGTAGAGCCAAAATGGGCAGGTTTTGGCCGAGCCAAAGGCTTTGGGAGTGTGGGTAAGGAGGTAGAGGTGGGGGCCTTTTCTAAGAGGAGAGGAGGGGCACTCTTGGAAGGTAAAAAAGTCACTTTATTTTAAAATGGTATTCAGATTTAAGAGGTACCACATTGATGTGTTTCAAGGATAAGGTGATAAGGGTTCTAAATCCACCCATCCAATAGGTTTTGGCCTTGTGTAGGTCTTAGATTTTACATTATCATTCCATTTTATTTAAATCGTTAAATAATGAGGTCATCGCTGCATCATCATGATGTCATAAATAATTTAACTTATTTAAAGTCTAAAAATCATATAAAAAATACTATGATGTAGGAAATCGTTTTAGCTTTCCAATGACTATTTATAATCAAAAATCTGATCTTTTTAACACCATGTAAAAAAAATTTAGTAAAACATCTCATGTTTGTGTCATTTTTACTTTTACATTAAATAAAAAGTTATTTATGTCATTTCCCAACCCAAGTGGCTCCATGGGGTCCCCAAGTTGACCCATGGATTGTCTTGGTCGGCCATGACACATACAATAAGGGTAGGACATGTTTCAAGCTCATCTCATTTTATTAAGGCATTATTGTTACCTTAAACTACACTAATTATCTCTAATCGCGATTAAGAACTTAAGAGTTACTATTCACCAAAAAATTATTTTAATCTCATTAAACCACATTTACTTCTTAATGACAACCATGTATGTCGTATTTTGGAAATTCAAAACACAGAAGTGGTAAAATTTCATTTAAACAAAAAATCGGTTTTTATAAGTACCACTTAGTGGTTTCACTATTCATCAGAAATTGAAGTTTTTCAGAAAAATACCAAAAATTCACCCTAAGATTTATTTGATATTCCGAATTCCAAAATGAAGTCTATTTTACAAAATTCAAAACATATAAGTCACATTAATTAATTTAATAATTAATTCCCGCTGTGATGACAAATAGCATGTTTTTATGAAATAATAAGTATAAAATGATTGACACCAGTTTAAGTCCAATTTCAAAGTGAAATTGATTCCAATGACCATAATTGTATTAAATGGTAAAAATATATTCTAATTTCAATTCAAAACCAATTCAAAAGATAAACTAATCATATAAATAAATTAGATTAAAAATCAGTTTTGATGTAAAATGCAGTATTTTTCACTATTCATTAAAAAATGAACATTGTCTGAAAAATACCAAAAATTCACACAAAGTAAATTTTGATGTCCAAATCATAAAGAATAAGTTTATTTTGACAAACATAGCTTATAAAATTGTAAAAATATAGATTTAAAAATGGTTTTCCATCAAAAGGAAGTAAAACAATCTTTTAAAAATATTAGTGTATTCTATGCTTAAGATTGGATTTATTTTCATTTTAAGCCTCTAAAACACATAGATAAAAATATCTATTATTCATTACTTACTTGGGATGTTACAAAGGCATCCTAAAGTAGACAAAATATTTATGTAGAAAAACATCGATGAGACTTTGAATTCAAATTTGGAGACATGGTATTTCTACGCATATCTCTATAGAAGATGTTCATGAGGTTTGGGAAGAATGGAAAGTAAAGTCCCAATTATATTTCACCCTTTTAGATTCTTGATCATGTTGGAGTTTTGGCCTATCGAATAGCACTTCCACCTACTATGTCCAAAGTACATGATGTTTTCCATATATTCCTCTTATGGAAGTACATACTGGACCCTTCACATGTACTCTTTTCAGAGGTGGTACAGTTGGAGAATGATATTTCTTACAAGGACCTACCAGTGAAGATATTGGATCATAGAGATAAATTTCAATGTAACAAGACAACTCACCTGGTCAAAGTACTATGGTGGAACCATAAGTACGAAGAGGGAATATAGGAACTGGAGGAAGCAATGAAGAAAAAGTACATGCACCTATTTATGTCTTAGAATGTAAAATGAAATTTCGAGGGAAAAATATTATAATGGGGGAAGAATGTAATGACCCAATGTTTTTCAATGGAAATTTCATTTCTTATAAATATGTCATATAATCGCAAGAAATTACAACACAATGAACTACTAAGTTCTATGTGACATTTAAACATAATTTTGACACTTTTGTGCTTTGAATTTCTAAAATCTAACATACACTGTTGTGATCAGTAAGATGTTTGGAGTCCGATAAGAAAAACATAATTTTTGGTGAATAGTAACACGCCCTTAGGAATAGTAACCTACCCCTATGAATAGTAATATAACCTTTATGAATAGAAAATCATCTAAAAGAATCATACCCTCACCTATGAGTGTATAAATAAAATTTAGGCATCTTATAAGTGATAATATGATCATAGTAAAATTATTGGTATTTTTGTAAGTCAGAAATAATTAATTATAATTAATTAATTAACTTAAAAGAAAATATATTTTCCTAAAAGGTGTTCATATTTTTGAAAAATGGATTTCATTATTTATAATTAAATTAATCATATTTAGATAATTATTTTTCAAAAATGGATTTCATTATTTGGATTCTACACTATGAAAAATGGTTAAGGTGATTTTTTGGGATTTTTCTAATATACAAGAATTTTTATGAATAGTAAAATAAGATAATTCACAATAAATGCTGAAAACTGAATTTCTTCATCATGCTAGAGTCGTGGATGATGTAAATGGCCATTGGTTCGATATAACATGCACATATTACTTTTTTTGGTCAAAATTATCATTACTATTTCTTGTGTTATGGATAACTAATAAACTAATGATTAAAATATTAAGAAAACCCTCCTCCCCTCCACTATAAAAAACCACCAACCCCCCCCCCCCCCCCGCCGTATCTTCACTCCTCTCAATTCTTGTGCCTTACTTCAATTATGCCCAAATATCTACCCAAAGTCCTTCCCCACATCCATCATCCTTTGTTTTTCTCAAAAGACCAAAACTTCTCCCATTAAGAGGCTCTCAAATGAGATAAATTCAAGAGGTAAAATTCCACTTTTCTTTTCCTTCATTTTTAAGTTCTTTTGTTATCTTTTCTTTCATAAAATTTACTCATACAAATGTTATGAAAACTCCACTAACATACATGTAATGGAATTTTGTTATTCCATGGGGATAATTCATTATCATCTCTCCTTTCCCCACTGTATATTTGAAAAAATGAAAATACCATTCGAGATGTGTTAATTTAGCACATTCAGGGATGATGGGTTATAAATTTCTATTACTATCAACAATTATGGTCATGATACCATTTTTATGGTTGATACAGACTATTAATTATGTATTTTATCTTATGGGATGTTTTTTAATACTTTTTCTCACATTATGTAAAATAATAATACAAAACAAATTAATTGTGAGAAAAATCTCTAAAATTTATTCAAGCGTTTATCATTAAAGTTTTTTCTAATAATTAAAATTCAATCCAAATAACCAAATTAATTTTATAACCATTTAATCTCATGGATTTTAACTAATTTCATATAACTTCAATTATTGACAATCACTTTCATCTTACATGTTTATCCGTTCATTAAAATAAGTAAATTGATCGTAAAAAAACAAGAAAAAAACAGACCCAAACAACGAAATTGAACCACTTAACTCAACAAAAAGGTAATAAATGAACTTAAGGATATTATAATAAATATTATACATATATAATAGGTTCTGTAATTATTAATTAATTAACCTAATTTGACTATTCAGGTCATTTATATCAAGTGGATAACACCATCAAACATAAGGTAAGGGATCCTCTCTTTTTCCAATTTATTAAAGAATGTCCTATATGTCATGTCATTTTATGTATAATTTATAATGATGGGGTATGATTTAGAACATTCCACATACTTCCCTTAATATTTATAAAATATTATAAATCCCTTTATCTCTCTTTAAGACCTCCTACGTACACCTGATACCATACTGATATTCCGTAAGGGATTCCACCTAAACTGCCTTTATTCTTTAGGGTTTCTCTATCATTATTTTACACAAATTAAGTTGTTGTTAATTTTTATGAACAATATATACATACTTTTTATATCCTACAAACCCTTTTTTCAATATCCATCCCTCATTCTCTTTTGGGGATATACATGTTTTTAAGTGATTCTTTCCTCAATACTTCCAGATAAGAAAACCTGTTTTGAGGGAGCATCTGTAATTATTACCCAATTTCAAGTGCACTATTTATTCTATTTTAAGAAACCATTATATCTATAAAGTATTCCTTTTTATTTTCAAAACCTTCCTGGTTTAGTTCTGCTTTTGTATAAATGATTCTTTTTCTATTTTAAAGGCTCAATAGTATTTTCCTTTAAACCGATCAAAAATGTTTTTATGCCAAATTTCTTGAATACTTTTCTTACATGTTGTCACTTATAATTGACATCAATCGCCATGATACATATAATTTTTCCCCTATAAATTTCCATGTATACTTTAGTTCCCTTCTTTCATGGACACTTTTGTGTTACACCCATCTATTATGCTTTGTGTCATGATTGTGGTACCCAATTATTTCCATGGGTAACCCTTTTATTTATGTATGATTTATTATTTATGATTATTTATGTGTAAAACATTTTCATGAAAATATAATATGGGTTCACCTAGATAGCACTCCATTTCATTGGGTAATTTTAGGTCTCATGAGATGTTATGTGTGACAGTCTTGGCGGTTAGCCTTGGCTTATGTTACTATGTGAAATGATCTTGGTGGTTAGCCTTGACTTGTACTAAAGTCATGTTTTATGTTGTTTTCATATTTCTAAGACTCCAGGTTTATATTATTATTTTTTTATAAGTTAAGGTTCTATATGTTACATGCCTTTTTAAATCATCATGTCATGCCTTCTATTCCTTTTGCCAATGCTTTGTTCATATGGTTATTCTCTTACTGTGTTATTTAGCTCATCCCATTGTTCATGTGTTCCCTAGGGTACCCTATGAAAATGTTTGAGCACAATGGAAGTTATGAGATCAATTTAAATATTAAATAAAGAATTTTTTTTGTCTCATATTTTTAGTTTTATTTACCTAGTATTCAAAGACATTAGACTTCACGATCCTTAACTTGTACCCTGCTGTATAATTTTGATTAAAATCATGTAATGGTATGTGAAAAGACTAGGTTCACTATATTATGAGTTACACTTCTTATTTTAAATGACAAGCACCTTATTATTTGGAGTTGTGATTGCTCATTGTGTGTGAAGGTTTAATTCCATGTTTAGGTCAAAGAGCCCAGTAGCTATGTTATTTGTATCTTGCTGCTTGTGTTGTGGTGTGAGCCAGGAGGGTTTTGTGGTATGTGGGGGTAAGGATATCTAGTGGTAGTGATGGTAGTAGTTGATTCATAGAGAAGTGAGATACATTTCTTTATGCATGTGGGTGTTGGGGAGGACATTGGATATGATAAAACAGTTTGGATGTGAATTTCAGATGCTTTTTGAACCTGTTGTTTGTTATCCATTTTAATTTCCCCACTACTTAAGGCAACTATTTTTTCTTAATATAATTCCAAAATAGGTGAATACATGAGGGGTATTCCATGCGATTTCCATGTTTATCTTCTCAAGGATGGATGGGTCTACGCTCTTGTTATAGGTGTAAAATATGTGATGGGTAGTTTACCTACTAGTCATGTTGAGCCCATTATGTTTGGTAGATTAGAATGTTTTTCTAGAATTCTGGGGATTATGGGAAACTAATATTTCAGTTAATAAATTATTTAATAAATGATGTTAACCCATCGGTTTGGATCTTTCTTGGATGCAATTTTGATGTTACGATTTAAAGGAACTACGGACTTGGTTTGGTCTTGCTAGAGGGCACAGAACTTTGTTGTGATGATAATGAAATGTAATGTGGAATTGATAATCATTAATTAATGTTTAAATAATTAATTAAAATAAACTGAAATAGATAAAAAGGGATAATTAATTTAATAAATCTCTTTGAATGGTTGTGTTCTTATAGGATATATTTTTTTAGTAGTGGTAACTGGGAGTCTGAGAGACGTTAGCAGTAGTTGAGTCTAAGACTAGGTTATACCCATAGTGTGGTTGTGAACTATATTATATTTTGTACTTTTTGTGTTTCTATATGCTACTCCACTGTTTTGGTTAGGTAAACTAACACCCCAAGGATTCTAAGACCTAGGAGTTTTTTCCCCAACATCCTGATGGGAGGATGGATGGATGACTACCCCCTTTGGCCCTGCTCTCTTCTCTTGGTAGTTACTTGTGCTATTAGGCACGATGATTATCCTTCCCCATATATGTTTGTAGAGGGTTATAATGGATTTTGGTTATTCAAGCACATATATTCTGGATATATTTTTCTATGGACTACTATAGGTGTAACATGTATAGTTGATGATGGCTTGAGGATCCTTACTTGGTGTATGGGCTATAATGGCTTTAGGAATAAAACTAAATGTATGATATATGTTATGTGAGTTGTGGTGGCTCTCAGAAATTACTTGGTTAATTTGGTTACATGGATGTAGTGGTTGTGTTTCATGAGGTGCATGTTGTGGTTATACACCTAGGTGTTTGTAGAAAAGACTTTTTGGAGAGAGATATCTTAGGATGTGAGACATTGGGGAAAAGTGGAAAACCAATAAGGAAGTGGTAGGGGGTAACCTTGATATTATTTCTTATATTATATACTCTTGTATGCGATACTTGGTGAGAGTAGCCATGGTGAGGCTAGGAACCTAGCATACATGTTTTGGTGGCGAGTTAGTTTCACTTGTTGTTCACTCTGATTTGGGATGGTTTATTTACTATTGCAAGAGAGGCTCTAGGGAGAATCCTACTTAGTATACTATTATACTCACCCTATATTATAAACTATTTTCAGGTCACTTGGAGTAGGTTGGAGATCAGGATAGTTACTACAAGCTTGGGGTTTTTAGGAGTTCTTCGGGCTTCGTGGTCACTGATGTTTTACTTGCTTTGGTACTTGTAGTTTTTTCCCTTTCAGTTGTATTAGTTCTTTCGTGACATTATATATTGGTACTTGGGTTTCTTTTTATGTTTCATTCTGAGTTAGAGTCGTTTGGTGTCTATCTTATGTAACATCCTAGGTAAATAAAGAACATGAAAATTTTCATATTTATTAATATTTGTGAATTAAATATTAATTATTCTTTAAAGGGGACACTATGTTCGATGGCGTACCCAATACACAATAATGTGTTTCTTTGAAATTTTACGTTGCACACAAATAATATAACACTATTATTTTAAATGGTAGTTAGCGCCTAGCCGTTGTATTGGAGGGAATGAATAGAACTAACTACAATATTATTATACATGTTTGTTTAAAATTTTTACATTTATCCAATAAAAGTTAGAGGCCTAAAATAAGTAAATAATTCGATTTTTAAGCATAAATCCTCTAATATTCACTAAAAGGATGATTTGCCGCATTTTAATGTCGAACCCTCTTTAAATATAATTTTTGACCCTTTTATCTGTTCTATTTGACAAAATAAAATTCTTCTTTAAATTCGGGAAACCAAAATTTAATTTGGATAAAATTTTGGTCTATTTATGATAATGTTCATTTTTTAAAGGAATAAAGAAAAATACTGTATTTTAATTCAAAAGTTCCTATTAATATAATTTATTTATATGGTTATATTATCTTTTTAATTGTTTTTAAAGTTTCATTAGAATATATTTTTTCCATTTAATCTAATTTTAGTCATTATATGTAATTTCATTTTGAAATTTGATATAAACAAGTGTCAATCTTTTGATAGTTATTATTTCTCAAAAACACGCAATTTGTTTTAACAGCGGGAATTAATTTTAAATTAATTTCTCCCACTTCTGTGTTTTGAATTTGGAAAAACAGATTTCATATTTGGAATCACTAGGTCTAAATTTTTTAAATAGGTAACTTATATTTTTTTACATTTTAAATATTTACTTCAGTAAATAATTTATTTACCATGATTAAAATGTAAAAATAATAAATAAGGGTAAAATATAATGTTATAATAGTAATAATAAATTACCCTAACATGTGTCCAAATCCTATTGTATGATACATATCTAACCATGGAAATCCTTGGTTTGAATTTGGGACCCCATGGAGCCACATGGGAGAAATAATGATATTTTATATTAATTGATTTAAAGAAAAGGAAAAAATGACATAAACAAATATCTTTTAGTAAATAAATTATTACATGGGGTTATATAAGTTATATTTTCTACTATAAATATTATTTTTAAATATAAAAAGATTTAATACATCATGGAATTTTTTTTATATATTTTGGACGTGAAATAAATTAAATTATTTATGACACAATAATGACACAATATTTACCTCATTAATAAATGATTTAAATAAACAAGATTATAAATATTAAAAAAATATCCAAAACCACTCCAATTCTTATTGGATTATTTTATTTCGACCATGAGTCATCTTAAATTTCATATTAATGAATATTTTACCTTTTTAAACCGAATATGTGGTTATAATAAAATAATTGTTTCAAACATTCCTAAAGAGCCCCTCCTCTCCCTTATAAAAATCCCTCATTTCTAACTCATTCCTCACACTTCTCAAGCCTTTGGGTCGTGAAACCTCTACTCTAATAAGCTCCCAATATCCCTCTATTCATCCTAGAATCCTTAAATTACGCATAAAACACTTCAAGAAACCATTTTGGTTCTAATCAAAGGGAGTTACCCGATTTAAAGGTAATGTATTCTCTTAAGTTATTTTGTTTTATTTTACTTATCCAACCCCCTAAACTCTTTTTATTAATTTATTTTGCAATAAAAACATTATACTTAATATAATAGGATGTTTTTATGAGAATTATTAGAACTACACTTACACACACTTCCATTTAATGGTTAAAGAACATAATGTTTCTATGGATGGAAAACTAACGCCTCATGAAACGATGATTGTTCAATTAACTCCTACCGCCTCTCATGGTGGCCATTATGATGGCACTATATTTATATATGATACATATTATGTTTATGTTTTCTTTATTATTATGTATTTTTCATTTATATCATATCTTTATGGTTTCTATAATGGGTAAACATGATAATTTCATTTTAGGATGTGCGGACTACCGCCCCCTCAAAGTGATATGACTCGTTAATGCCTTATGTGGGATGTATAAAGGATGGAGTTAATGATATTATATCAGATATTATAATGTAATTATAATATACCTATGTATCATTATTTTTTAATTCCATTAAAGTATGAAATAAAAATGAAAGTAGCGTTCATGCGTATGTATGGCTTACCGTTTCCATGAACAGTGCATTTCCTTTATTATCTCCAAATGTCATGTATTGTTATAAATACATAAATATACTGGATATATATGATGTATATGATATCTAAATCATTAATATCATCCTTTAGATAATGGATTATTGACCACATGGACAAATTGTAATTATAACTAGTTTATTTTTAACTCAAATTCCAAACATCGACAAAATGTCCGATATGAACTCAACTAATTAACTAATTGTTATTGAAAGGTAATAAGTGATATAAAAGTAATAATAAACATTGAAATGGTTATTAATAAAGTATAAATTAACTTATGTTTATTATTCAAGAAGAATATGGACCATACGATTCAAGTTGGACACGAGGTAAGGGATTTCTTATCTCACTTTTAATTTCGTGAGATTTACATTGTTCACCACTTATTTATTTCATGTGGTGTATTGTGTACTGAAATTTGATATATATTATCATAATTCTATTTATATTCATGGTATTTTGTGTTTCATTTGGTTTTTATTAACTTTTTTTCATACGGCTCGATAGATTACAACGTGGTAAGGGTTTTTCATCTCACTTTTTATTCCTGTGAGATTCATGCTATATTAGCCACTATTTCCTTTTGTGTGGTAGATGTACTACCCAAGATTGTATTATTTGTGTAATATATGTTAATTTATGGGTATTTACATAATAATTGATTGATATTTCCATCATGGAGTGTATGTTTCATAAGTTACCAAATCGGTAAGGGAACCTTTCACACTCCTCTTTTTAAAAGACTTCTTTTTGTTATGTATCACTACCACAAAAATAGTTTTTCCCAGCGCCAACCTTTATCAGCGCTAAAGCAAAAACCCCTCATAAGTGGGGGTACCTCTATAAGCCCTAAAAAAAGCATTGATAAAGGGTACCTTTATCTATGCTTTTTTAGCGATGATAAAGGGACCCCCTTTATCAGCTCTTTTTTAGTAGCACTGATAAAGGGTCGACTTCCAAAAAAAATTAAAAATAATATATTAATATATAAATATAGTTATATAGTCATATTGATATAAATATAATATATAATTTTTAAATATATTTTAGATAAGTATAAATATATATTTACACTTAATATACTTAATATATAAAATATTTAGTGAAAATGGATTATAAAAAAAATATTTTTAATTAATAATTTGCTAATTATTATGGATTTATAGTCATTTAATAAAAATTTTAAGACTAAAAAAATAAAAATTATTAAAAAATGATCCAAAATATGGTGAAAACGCAACTCGAACTTCAAACGGCCATAACTTTTGATCCGGGTATCCGTTTGAGCTCTACCACATATCAAATCGAATCTTGTGATGAGCTCTATGTCGTTGTGACCGTGTATACCCTGTCAAGGTTTTTTCAAGGCCATAAAAGGTCCATAAGGCCTCTAAAACTGAGTTTTTAGTTGGGGTACCCCGATTTTTTAATATTTTGTGGATTTTCAGCCACTTTTAAGGGGGTATTATTGGCTTTTTTGGTGGGGACTGAATTTATTCCAAGGTATTGCATTCATATTGATATTATGTTTTTTAAATTTTATCATTTTTTATAATGAAATTCTATTTATAATCAAATATATAACAATATATACATACTTTATATATATTCACACATAAAAATTTAATTATAAATATAAATAATAAAATATATTTATGTATAAAATATATTAGCTTTATCTAAATAATAACTAATATCCGTTTTATTTAAAATAAAAATACTTGAATATTTATATACCTATAAATTAATCTAACTATATATATATATTAATCTAAATATATATGTATTAATATAACTACATATATATATTAATATTACAATAAATATATATTTTAATATCACTATAAATATATATATTAATATCACTATAAATTTATATATTAAAATAACGATATGTATATATTAATATAACTATAAATATATATTAATATAAATATATATTACTATATGAATAAATATAACTATAAATATATACATAGAGATATCATGAAATGGAAAACAAATCAAAATAGAGGAGTGGTAAGGGCTTAGGCGCGCAGGGGGGAGGTCTCGAGTTCAAAACCTGGTAGAGACAAGGGTGCGCGCGCATGGGGGAATATGGGAGCTAGCGCTGATAAAGGGTGGAAGGGGTGCGTGGGGGTGCTAGAGGGGGCAGAAAAGCACTGTAAAAGGGGGGATCAAGTGCTATAAATGCCCCCGTGATTGGCAGGATTTTTTTATTTTTTTATTTTATTTTTTTTATTTTTTTTAAATTTTATCAGTGCTGATAAAGGAAGCGATGATAAAGGACCCTTTTATCAGTGCTAAACAAAGTGCTGATAAAGGACCCTTTCATCAACTCTTTGTTTTAGTGCTGATAAAACACCCCTTTTATCAATGCTTTTTCTAGTGATGATAAAAGGTGCCTTTATCAGTACTTTTTGGAGCACTGATAAAGGGGACCCCCCCCCCTTTATCTTCACTAGCTTTAACAGCGCTTATCTAATGATGATTAAAGGGGGTTTTTAGCACTGATAAAAGGGATATTTGTAGTTGTGTATTTTAATTAACATCTTATTATGTTGGGATATGTTCTTCTATATCCTTATTGATTTAAATTTTATGTCTAAGTGATGATATATAATTTTATCTCTCATCAACTTATCTTCTGAATTTTAAAGTGACGTCGTTAGGTTGTCGAATTTCTATAAGAAAAATTCTTAACCCAATTTCAATTTTTGGGTTAAACATCTACTTCTTTATTTTGTCGTGCTATGTATATGTGTGAATAACCTCTAATTGTTTTACACTTAATATCCACTTATATTGGGTGTATTTATATTTTTCACACATAATTATGTAATTGATCTATCCTTAATCTAAGTATACTATTTTTATAAGGGATTTCGTCTCAATTTACATTTCCATTGAGACTTCATTGTTTATATACAACAATTCACTCTTATATGGTGTATATACTTTGTTTTGGAATATTATATCATCAATACATTTATTCTCATGATATTATTAAGTTCTGATTAAATGTTATTCCTCAATTATTTGTATTCTCGGGTTTCTCATTTTGTTAAAAATTCTTTAACTAAAATATCGTTTTAAATGTTTTAAAGGTTTATTATGTTAACTCTTTCACATTAATGTAATTGTTTTAAAAATGGTTTTAAGTATTTATTCATGTGGACATGAATGTTTTGAAATTTAAATTTCTTTCAAAAGCTTTAAAGTGGTATGGGACACTTTGATTCAAAAATATATTTATTTAATATTCCAAATGGTTTTGAAAATGGTTTGACCAAAGATTTGATTTTTTCAATATTTTGAAATGATATATTCTGATGGAAATGTTATCTTTCCTTTATGCTTGTGTTATGTGTTATGAATATGTTATGGTTATTGGGCATTGTTTACGTATACTGGTGGTTCCGTGATAAACCTAGGGCCGGTGAGCTAGAGATAGCTCTCCAATGCATTGGGTAACGTGACGGAGGTAAACATTAATATTTGTCCTAAGAGATTTAGGGAATATACTCTGATGGGTATTCTAAATTCGAATCCTTCTATAGTTGTGATAGCTACAATGTATGTTTTTTATTTATGTCATTAGTTACCTTTATGATTTATGATTTCTATGTGTTTTTCATAAATATTATATTTCATGAGGTATTTTATGATTGAAAAGTATGGTTTCATTGTTTTTTATTTATTGATGGGGTAGTGTTTTCATTACTTATTTTATATCCCTTACTCAGATTTTTATGCTCATCCCAAGTTTTTGAAATGTTTTCCATAGGACTTAAATATGAATAATGGTCAAGGATGGGATCACGGAAAAGTCATGTTGTCTAAAACATAGAACTGGATATGACTCCCTCTTTTTCAAGAGTTTTTATTTTTTGAAAAAAATGGACATTGAGTATAATTGTATACATATAATATTCTTGTTGTTATGTAAATTTTATGGCCTAATTCTCTAAAACACTAAACCAAAAAATATCCTCAATGTTAATTATCCATGCAATTCAAGATTATGTAATGTTTAAGGCCGAGTCCTTATAGTCGGTATCAAAGGTCGGTTTAGAAAACTTTATGGATTATGAGTTTTCTTTAAACAAATGGATAGTCCATATGTCTATTATTTCAGTTAAATACTTGTTTTATAAATTTTTTCTGATCAAGGAAAGTATGCTACAAATGGAAGGAGGAAGATCTTAAATGACATTCCTATCTCTTCCTGATGACTTGCTTGCAACAATTATTTCAAAGTCATGTTTGGATGATTGTAAAACTTTTTCTAACATACAACTCACTTAAAATAAATTGTTTGAGATATAAAACACCTCCACTATACCCCAATATGATCGTGGATCATGGGTTGTATTTAATCAAATCATATTTTCACAATATTCTCATATTTTCAAGAAAGGTAAATATTTTCAAGGAATTTTTAAATATTTTACCTTATCACAAGATTTTGAACCATAATATTATTTTGAAAAAGGTGATGAAGAAGGAGACCCTTTCACATCCTATTTATATTTTATTTTAAAATATAGTCTCTCAGCACATACTTATGGTATTTTAAAAGGACCACTGATTGAAAGTTTCAACTCAACCTCAGTCTGACTATTTTATAAAAATCAATTTTTATAAGATGTTTTGAAATTATATGTCATGCATGATTATTTTCCAAAACTATTTTTCTATGAACACCCATATGACCCAAGTTGTACAAGGTGTATTTGGATGAAGGAAGAAAATGATTTTGAAGGATCCTTAAATTATTGTTGCAATGCATGGACCTTCTTCTTACGTGAACTAGATAATGATGAAACCAAGTGGACACCATGATCAAGGTATGATTTTATTTATTTTGGTGATTGTTTTATTTTATCATATAGTGGTGAAAGAAAATGACAATATATATAAGACTTCAATAATTATGATGTTGAGATCATAATGACTTGGGATGAAAATTAGAGGTATAAGGAAACCATTGAGGTTACAAAATGTTGGGTTATTTTTGAGTTTTATAAAAACGGAAACACGCAAACCGTGTGACAACCCATCGCGTCAGACAAAGCTGTGGGAATGGAACCCACAACCAAAGTGTGATTGGGATTTATCGCCTACCACTAGACTGCCTGAAGTCCCTAGTCAGTATGACTTATTCTTTTTAGTTAAATAATTTTATTGATCAAGAATAAGTTGATTTGGGATATTATGTTTTATCAAATGGATATCCTTAGTATAATAAAATGATTTGGTTATTAAGTGAGAAAAAGTGATTTTGGAAGACGTTCTCTCTTTTGGGGAAACAATATATACCTACGAAAAAAGGAATAATATAGAATTTAAATTGTGGGGTAATGGTTGAAATATTATTTTTGGAAGAATTTATGTTTTATTTTGGAAATATGGATATCTGGGTTATTTATGGAAATGACTAACCTATCATAGAGAATATGTTATTAGGTTAATTACACTTTAGTATGAGACTTCAAGAGTAGTCAATGATATTTGGAGATAAATGGTAAGATTTACTGTAGAAGACTATGAGATTAAATCCTTCTAAGTTTTGGGTTTCAATCATAGTTTGGATTATTTTGAACAATTTTTAAGGACAATTATGTATTGAATGGTCTTTCATGAACTTTGGGTACTTTTGTTGAATTTTGGAGATTAATAGTAGTAATTTGTTATAAAGGATTATCCTTTTGGGGGGATTATATAATATCATACTAACCATTTTGGTTTTAGTTGATGTTTAAAGACAAGGGAAATTTATAGTTCTTCTTTTGTGGATTATGTGATTCTCTAGAATACGATTCTTGGGATTTTGATGTGACCATGTCTTTTTGAATTCTCATTTTTTGAGAAAAGATTGGTTTTTGGTAGAAACTTATTAAATGATGAAACTGTACTTGAAGGTAAGAATATTTCATTATGTTCTTATTCTATGAAGTAAATGAAGTCATCAAAATTATGAAAAGGAATGTAAAACAAAAATGTTGTTGGTTTACATTTCCTACTGGGCAATCAAAGACCATTTTACACATCATAAGTTTGTGACTTTCAGGTGGTTAACTTTCTTCTAATCATTTTTTCTTCAACTCTCCATCAGAACATTCCCATATTTTCTCTCTTCTATATCCATGTTTTCCTACATGGAATCCAAGTATGGGTTATCTCAGATAACCTTTTTACTTCACTTTCATTCTATTAAAGTGATAGTTTTACTAACTCTTTTCCGATGTGGGACTCTTAATGAAGTTTCCAATACCGGTTTTAAAATTGTCAGGACACAATTCCCAAAAGGGGGAAGGATGTAACATCCGAGGTAAATAAAGAACATGAAAATTTTCATATTTATTAATATTTTTTAGTTAAATATTATTTATAATTTAAATGGGATGCTATGTTTGATGGCGTACCTGATACACAATAATGAGTTTCTTTGAAATCTTACATTGCATACTAATAACATAATACTACTATTTTAAATGGTAGTCAGCTCCTAGTCGTTGTATTGGAGGGAATGAATAGAACTCACTAAAATATTATTATACATGTTTGTTGAATATTTTTACATTTATCCAATAAAAGTTATAGGCTTCAAATAAGTAAAGAATTCTATTTTTAAGCATAAATTCTCTAATATTCACTAAAAAGACAATTTACCACCTTTTAAAGTCGAACCCTCGTTAAATCTAATTATTGACACTTTTATATGTTCTATTTGACAAAATAAAATTCTTCTTTAAAATTGGGATACCAAAATTTAATTGGGATGAAATTTTGGTGTATTTCTGATAATGTTAATTTTTTTAAGAAATAAAGAAAAACAGTGTATTTTAATTCAAAAGTGCCTTTTAATATAATTTATTTATATGGTTATATTATTTTTTAAATTTTTTTAAAGTTTCATTAGAATATATTTTATTTGTTTAATCTAATTTTAGTCATTAGATGTAGTTTCATTTTGAAATTGGACAAAAACAAGAGTCAATATTTTGATAGTTATTATTTTTTAAAAAAACGCTATTTGTTTTAACAGCGAGAAATAATTTTAAATTAATTTCTGCCACTTCTGTGTTTTGAATTTGGAAAATTTTATTCCATATTTGGAATCAGTAGGTCCAAATTTTTTAAATAGGTAACTTTTATTTTTTTACATTTTAAATATTTGCTTCAGTAAATATTTTATTTACCATGATTAAAATGTAAAAATAATAAATAATGGTAAAATATAATATTATAATAATAATAAATTACCCTAACATGTGTCCTAATCCTATTGGATGATACATATCTGACCATGTGCATCCTTGGTTTGAATTTGGGACCCCATGGAGCCACATTGGAGTAATAATGACATTTTATATTAATTGGTTTAAAGAAAAGGCAAAAATGACATAATCAAATATCTTTTAGTAAATAAATTTTTACATGGGGTTATATAAGTTATATTTTCTACTATAAATATTCTTTGAAAATATAAAAAGATTTAATACATCATTGAATTTTTTTTATAATTTTTGAACATGAAATAAATTAAATTATTTATGACACAATAATAACACAATATTTACCTCATTAATAAATGATTTAAATAAGCTAGAATATAAGTATAAAAAAAATATCCAAAACCACTCCAATTCTTATTGGATTATTTTATTTCGACCATGAGTCATCTTAAATTTGATATTAATGAATAGTTGACATTTTGAAACCGAATATGTGGTTATAATAAAATAATTGTTTCAAACATTCCTAAAGAGCCCCTCCTCTCCCTTATAAAAATCCCTCACTTCTAACTCATTCCTCGCACTTCTAAAGCCTTTGGATCGTGAAACCTCTACTCTAATAAGCTCACATGATCCCTCTATTCATCCTAGAATACTTAAATTATGCATAAAACACTTTAAGAAATCTTTTTGGTTCTAACCAAAGGGAGTTACCCGATTTAAAGGTAATGTCTTCTCTTAAGTTCTTCTGTTTTATTTTACTTATACAACCCCCTAAACTCTTTTTATTTCTTTATTTTTCAATATAACTGTTATCCTAAATATACTAGAATGTTGTTATGAGAAGGATTAGAACTATACTTACACACAACTCCATTTAATGTGTAATAACATAATGCTTCTGTGGATGGAAAAATAACGCCTCATGAAACGATGATTGTTCAATTAACTCCTACTACCTCTCATGGTGGACATTATGATGGAATTGTATTTATATATGATATATATTATGTTTATTTTTTCTTTATTCTTATGTATTTTTCATTTATATCATACATTTATGGTTTTCGTAATGGGTAAATATGATAATTTCATTTTTGAAGTGCGGACTACCACCCCTTCAAAGTGATATGACTCGTTAATGCCTTATGTGTCATGTATAAAGGATGGAGTTAATGATAGTATATAAGATATTGTAATTTGATTATAATATACCAATGTATAATTATTTTATAATTCCATTAAATTATGGAATAAAAATAAAAGTAGCGTTCATGAATACGTAAGGCTTACTGTTTCCATGAACGGTGCATTTCCTTTCTTATCTCCAAATGTCATGTACTGTTATAAATACATAAATATTCTGGATATATATGATGTATATGATATCTACATAATTAATATCATTCTTTAGATAACGGATTATTGACCACATGGACAAATTGTAATTATAACTAGTTCTTTTTTAACTCAAATTCCAAACATCGGAAAAATGTCCGATATGAACTCAACTAATTAACTAATTGTTATTGCAAGGTAATAAGTGATATAAAAGTAATAATAAACATTAAAGGGTTATTAATAAAGTATAAATTAACTTATGTTTATTATTCAAGTAGAACATGGAACATATGATTCAAGTTGGACATGAGGTAAGGGATTTCTTATCTCACTTTTAATTTCGTGAGATTTCCATTGTTCACCACTTATTTATTGCATGTGGTGTATTGTGTACTGCCATTTGATATATATTATGATGATTCTATTTATATTCATGGTATTATGTGTTTCATTTAGTTGTTATTAACTTTTTTCATACGACTCGATTGATTACAACGTGGTAAGGGTTTTTCATCTCTCTTTTTATTCTTGTGAGATTCATGCTATATTAGCCACTATTTCCTTTTGTGTGGTAGATGTACTACCAAGGATTGTATTCTTTTTGTAATATACTTTAATTTATGGGTATTTACATATTCATTGAGTGATCTTTCATTCATGGGGTGTATGTTTTGTAAGTTACCAAATCAGTAAGGGAACCTTTCACCCTCCTCTTTTTAAAAGAACTCTTTTTGTTATGTCTCACTACCACAAAAATAGTTTTTCCCGGTGCCAACCTTTATCAGTGCTAACGAAAAAGCACTGATAAAGGGGGGTACCTTTATCAACCCTAAAAAAAGTGCTGATAAAGGGTACATTTATTAGCACTTTTTTAGTAGTGCTGATAAAGGGTCGACTTCAAAAAAATTAATTAAAAATAATATATTAATATATAAATATAGTTATACAGTTATATTGATATAAATATAATATATAATTTTTAAATATATTTTAGATAAGTATAAATATACATTTACACTTAATATACTTAATATATAAAATATTTAGTGAAAATGGCTTATAAAAAAATTAAAAAAATATTTTTAATTAATAATTTGCTAATTATTATGGAGTAATAGTCATTTAATAACAATTTGAAGACTAAAAATTAAAAAAATTAAAAAAAAGATCCAAAATATGTTGAAAACGCAACTCGAACTTCAAACGGCCATAACTTTTGATTCGAGTATCCGTTTGAGCTCTACCACATATCAAACCGAAGCCTACGATGAGATCTACATTTCTAAGATTAGGGGGAACCTATTAAAGGTTTTTTAGATGCCCAAAAAGGCCCAGAAGGCCTCCAAAACTGAGTTTTTAGTCAGGGTTCCCAGATTTTTTTACATTTTGTGGATTTTCAGCCTCGTTTAAGGGGGTATTATTGGATTTTTTGGTGGGGATTGAATTTATTCCAAGGTATTGCATTCATATTGATATTATTTTTTTGAAATTTTATCATTTTTTATAATGCACTACTATTTGTAATCAAATATATAACAATATATATATATTTTTTATATATTCACACATAAAAATTTAATTATAAATATAAATAATAAAATATATTTACATATAAAATATATTATCTTTATCTAAATAATAACTAATATCCATTCTATTTAAAATAAAAATATATTAATATTTATATACATATATATTAATCTAACTATATATATATATATATTAATCTAACTATATATGTATTAATATAACTATATATATATTAATATTACAATAAATATATATATTAATATCACTATAAATATATATATTAATATCACTATAAATATATATGTTAATATCACTATAAATATATATATTAATATAAAGATATGTATATATTAATATAACTATATATATATACTAATATATATATATATATTACTATATGAATAAATATAACTATATATATATATATAAAGAGATATATATATTAATATAACTATATATATATTAATATAACTATATATATATTAATATGACTATATATATATTAATATAAATATATATTACTATACTAATAAATATAACTAAATATATATATATATATGGATATCATGAAATGAAAAACAAATCAAAATAAAGGAGTGGTAAGGGCTTAGGCGCGCAGGGGGAGGTCTCGAGTTCAAAACCTGGTGGAGGCAGGGGCGTGCGTGCATGGGGGAATATGGGAGCTAGCGCTGATAAAGGGTGGAATGGGTGTGTGGGGGTGCTAGAGGGGGCAGAGAAGCGCTATAAAAGGGGCAGCTCAAGCACTATAAAAGCCCCCTGATTGGCAGGATTTTTTTAATTTTTCTAATTTTTTTTTTATTTTTTTTCATATTTTAAATTTTTTTAATTTTTTTAGTTTTTATCAGTGCTAAAAAAGAAAGTGCTGAAAAAGGAAGCACTGATAAAGGACCCTTTTATCAGGACTAAACAAAGCACTGGTAAATGACCCTTTTATCAGCGCTTTGTTTTAGCGCTGATAAAAGACCCCTTTTATCAGTTCTTTTTTTAGTGCGGATAAAAGGTGTATTTATTAGTGCTTTTAGAGCACTGAAAAAGGGGACCCTCCCCCCTTTATCTTCGCCAGCTTTAACAGCGCTTTTCTAATGCTGATTAGAGGGGTTTTTTAGCACTGATAAAACGGGTATTTGTAGTATTATCTTTTAATTTACATCTTATTTTGTTGGGATATGTTCTTTTATATCCTTATTGATGTAAATTTTATGTCCAAGTGATGATATATCCTTTTATCTCTCATCAACTTTTCTTCTGAATTTTTAAGTGATGTCGTTAGGTTGTCGAATTTCGGCAAGAAAAATTCTTAACCCAATTTCAATTTTTTGGTTAAACATCTACTTCTTTATGGGGGTTCAAAACCCATGGGGCGCAGGTACTGTAGCAGTACTGTAGCGATACTGTAGCAGTGGTGGCACTATTCATCAGCGGGTACTGTAACGGCGGCAGGGCACTGTAGTGGCGGCGATACTGTGTGGTACTGTAGCAGCAGATTACTATTCACAGAATGTGAATTGGCCTTAGAATTTGGGTCTATGGGCTATGTAATGGGCTACAAGCCCACTGGGCCTTCGGGCTATGTAATGGGTTTTTCTCTACCCAGTTAAAAGAGGTCTTTGCTTTGATTTAATAATAAAAATGAGGCTTCAGCCCCAAAAAAATCTACTTCTTTATTATGTCATGCTATATATATGTGTGAATAACCTCTAATTGTTTTACACTTAATATCCACTTATATTGGGTTTATTTATATTTTTCACACATAATTATGTAATTGATCTATCCTTAATCTAAGGATACTATTTTTATAAGGGATTTCATCTCAATTTACATTTCCATTGAGAATTCATTATTTATATGCACCAATTCACTCTTATATGGTGTATATACTGTCTTTTAGAATATTATATCATCAATACATTTATTCTCATGATATTATTAAGTTCTGATTAAATGTTATTCCTCAATAATTTGTATTCTTAGGTCTCTCATTTTGTTAAAAACTTTTTAACTAAAATATCGTTTTTAATGTTTTAAAGGATTATTCTCTTAACTCTTTCACATTAATATCAATGTTTTAAAAATGATTTTAAGGATTTATTAATGTGGACATGAATGTTTTGAAATTTAAATTTCTTTCAAAATCTTAAAAGTCATATGGGACACTTTGATTCAAAAATCTATTTATTTAATATTTTAAATGGTTTTGAAAATGGTTTGACCAAAGCTTCGATTTTGTCAATATTTTGAAATGATATGTTGTGATGGAAATGTTATCTTTCCTTTATGCTTGTGTTATGTGTTATGAATATTTTATGGTTATTGGGTATTTGTTACGTATATGGGTGGTTCCATGATAAACCTAGGGCAGGTGAGCCTGAGATAGATGTCCAATGCATTGGTTAACGTGACGGAGGTAAACGATAATGTTTCTCCTAAGAGATTTAGGGAATATACTTTTTTGGGTATTCTAAATGTGAATCCCTCTGTATTTGTAATAGCTACAATGTATGTTTTTTATTTATGATGTTAGTTACCTTTATGATTTATGATTTCTATGTGTTGTTCATAAATCTTATGATTTCATGATGTATGTTGTGATTGAAAAGTATGGTTTCATTGTTTTGTATTTATTGATGGGATTATGTTTTCATTCCTTATTTTATATCACTTACTGATATTTTTATGCTCATACCAAGTTTTTGAAATGTTTTCCATGGGACTTAAATATGAATAATGGTCAAGGATTGGATCATGGAAAATTCATGTTTTCTAGAACATGGAACTGGATATGACTCTCTTTTTTTCAAGAGTTTTTATTTTATGAAAAAATGGACACTGAGTAGAATTGTCTACATGTAATATTCTTGTTGTTATGTAAATTGTATAGCCTAATTCTATAAAACACTAAACCAAAAAAGATCCTCAAAGTGAATTATCCTTGTAATTTAAGATTATGTAATGTTTAAGGCCGAGTCCTTATAGTTGGTATCAAAGGTCAGTTTAGACAAATTTATGAATTTGGAGTTTTCTTTAAACACATGGTTAGTCCCTATGTCTATTATTTCAGTTAAATCCTTGTTTTATAACTTTTTGTATATCCAGGAAAGTATGTTACAAATGGAAGGAGGAAGATCTCAAATGAAATTTCTGTCTCTTCCTGATGACTTGCTTGCAATAATTATTACAAAGTCATGTTTGGATGATTGTAAAACTTTTTTCTAACAAACAACTCACTTAAAAGCAATTGTTTGAGATATCAAACACCTCCACTATACCCCAATATCATTGTGGATCATGGTTTGTATTTAATCAAATCATATTTTCACAATATTCTCATATTTTTAAGAAAGGTAAATATTTTCAGGGAATTTTCAAATATTTTACCTTATCACAAGATTTTGAAGAATATTATTATTTTGAAAAAGGTGATAAAGAAGGAGACCCTTGCACAACCTATTTATATTTTATTTTAAAATATAGTCCCTCAACGCATACTTATGGTATTTTAAAAGGACCACTGATTGAAAGTTTCAACTCAAACTTAGTCTGACTATTTTATAAAAATCAATGTTTATCAAATGTTTTGAAATTATATGTCATGCATGATTATTTTCTAAGACTATTTTTCTGTGAACACCCATATGACCCAAGCTGTATGAGGTGTATTTGGATTAAGGAAGAAAATGATTTTAAAGGATCTCTAAATCATTATTGAAATGCATGGACCTTCTACCTACGTGAAGAAGATAATGATAAAACCAAGTGGACACCAAGATAAAGGTATGATTTTCTTTATTTTGGGGATTGTTTTATTTTATCATATGTTGGTGAAATAAAAAAATGAAAATATATATAAGACTTCAAGAATTAATATGTTGAGACTATAATGACTTGGGATAAAAATGAGAGGTATAAGGAAACCATTGAGGTTAAAAATGATAGGGTTATTTTTGAGTTTTATAAAAAGGGAAACATGCAGACCGTGTGAAAACTCATCACGTCGAGCAAAGCTGTGGGAATCGAACCCACAACCAAAGTGCGATTGGGATTTATCACCTACCACTAGACTGCGTGAAGTCCCTGGTCAGTATAACTTATTATTTTTAGTTAAATGATTTTATTGATCAAGAATAAGTTGATTTGGGATATTATGTTTTCTCAAATGGATATCCTTAGTATAATAAAATGATTTTGTGATTAAGTGAAAAAAGTGATTTTGGAAGACATTCTCTCTTTTGGGGAAACAATATATACCTATGGAAAAAGGAATACTATAGGATTTAAATTGTGGGGTAATGGTTGAAATATTATTTTTGGAAGAATTTATGTTTTATTTTGGAAATATGGATATCTGGGTTATTTATGGAAATTACTAACCTATCATAGAGAATATGTGATTAGGTTAATTACACTTCAGTATGAGACTTTAAGAGTAGTCGACGTTATTTGGAGATAAATGTTAAGATTTAATTTGGAAGACTATGAGATTAAATCCTTCTGATTTTTGGGTTTCAATCCTAGTTTGGATTATTTTGAAGAACATTTAAGGAAAATTATGTATTTAATGGTCTTTCTTGAACTTTGGGTACTTTTGTTGAATTTTAGAGATTAATAGTATTAATTTTTTTTATAAAGGATTATCCTTTTTGGGGGATTATATGATCTCATACTAACCATTTTGGTTTTAGTTGATGTTTAAAGACAAGGGAACTTTATAGTTATTATTTTTTGGATTATGTGATTCTCTAGAATATGATTCTTGGAACTTTGATGTGACCATGTCTTTTTTAATGCTCATTGTTTGGAGAAAAGATTATTTTTTGGTAGAAACTTATTAAATGATGAAACTGTACTTGAAGGTAAGTATATTTCAATATGTTCTTATTCTATGAAGTTAATGAATTCATCGAAATTATGAAAAGGAACATAAAACAAAACTGTTGTTGGTTTACATTTCCTACTGGGAAATCAAAGACCGTTTAACACATCATAAGTTTGTGACTTTTTGGTGGTTAACTTTCTCCTAATCATATTTTTTACCACTCTCCAACAGAACATTACCATTTTCACTCTATTCTATATCCCTGTTTTCCTACACGGAATCCGAGTATGGGTTATCTCAAGTGACCTTTTTACTTTGCTTTCATTCTATTAAAGTGATAGTTTTACTGACTCTTTTCCAATGTGGGACTTTTAATGAAGTTTCTAATCACAGTTTTAAAATTGCGAGGACAAAATTCCCAAAATGGGGAAGGATGTAACATCCCACGTAAATAAAGAACATGAAAATTTTCATATTTATTAATATTTGTGAATTAAATATCAATTCTACTCTAAAGAATACGCTATGTTCGATGGTGTACCCTATACAAAACAATGAGTTTGTTTGAAATCTTACATTGCACACTAATAATATAATACAATTATTTTAAATGGTAGTTAGTGTCGAGTCGTTGTATTGGAAGGAATGAAAAGAACTAACTACAATATTATTATACAATTTTTGTTGAATATTTTTACATTTATCCGATAAAACTTAGAGGCTTAAAATAAGTAAAGAATTCTATTTTTAAGCAAAAATACTCTAATATTCACTAAAATGATGATTTACCACCTTTTGATGATGAACCCTCTTTAAGTCTAGTTTTGGATACTTTTATATGTTCTATTTGACAAAATAAAATTTCTCTTTAGAATCGAGATACCAAAATTTACTTTGGATGAAATTTTTGTATATTTATGATAATGTTTATTTTTTTAAGGGATAAGGAAAAATACTGTATTTTAATTCAAAAGTGCCTATTAATCTAATTTATTTATATGGTTATATTATCTTTTTAATTGGTTTTAAAGTGTAATTAGAATATATTTTTACCTTTTAATCTAATTTTGGTCATTTGATATAATTTCGTTTTGAAATTGGACATAAACAAGTGTTAATATTTTGATAGTTATTATTTCTTAAAAACACATTATTTGTTTTAACAGCGGGAATTAATTTTAAATTAATTTCTGCCACTTCTCTGTTTTGAATTTGGAAAAATGGATTCCATATTTGGAATTAGTAGGTCCAAATTTCATAAATAGGTAACTTTTATTTGAGACATTTTAAATATTTACTTCAGTAAATATTTTATTTACCATGATTAAAATGTACAAATAATAAGTAATGGTAAAATATAATATTATAATAATATTAAATTACCCTAACATGTGTCCTAATCTTATTTTCGGATACATAGCCAACCATGGGAATCCTTGGTTTTAATTTGGGACCCCATGGAGCCACATGGGAGTAATAATGACATTTTATATTAATTAATTTAAAGTAAAGGCAAAAATGACAAAAACAAATATCTTTTAGTAAATAAATTTTTACATGAGATTATATAAGTTATATTTTATACTATAAATATTATATGGAAAGATAAAATTGTTTCATACATCATGGTATTTTTTTTATAATTTTTTTACATCATATAAATTAAATTATTTATGACACAATAATGATACAATATTTACCTCATTAATAAATGATTTAAATAAACAAGATTATAAATATTAAAGAAATATCCAAAACCACTCCAATTCTTATTGTATTATTTCATTTAGACCATAACTCATCTTAACTTTGATATTAACGAATATTTTACCTTTTGAAACCAAATATGTGGTTATAATAAAATAATTGTTTCAAACATTCCTAAAGAGATCCTCCTCTCCCTTATAAAAATCTCTCATTTATAACTCATTCCTCATACTTCTCAAGCCTTTGGATCATGAAAAATATACTCCAATAAAATCCCAAGATCCCACTATTCATCCTATAAGCCTTAACTTAGGCATAAAACACTTCAATAAAGCCTTTGGGTTCAAACCAAAGGGAGTTACCCGATTTAAAGGTAATGTCTTCTCTTAAGTTCTTTTGTTTTATTTTACTTCTCCAAACCCCTAAACTCTTTTTATTCCATTATATTTAAATAAAAACAGTTTCCTAAATATACTAGTATGTTTTTATGTGAATTATTATAACTACACTTACACACACCTCCATCTAAGGGGTGAAGAACATAATGTTTCTGTGGATGGAAAACTAACGCCTCACGAAACAATGATTATTCAATTAACTCCTACCGCTTCTCATGGTGGACATTATGATGGAATTTTCTTTATATATGATATATATTATTTTTATGTTTTCTTTATTCTAATGTATTTTTCATTTATAGCATACATTTATGGTTTCCATAATGGTTAAACGCGATAATTTCATTTTAGGAAGTACGGACTATCGCCCCCTCAAAGTGATATGACTCGTTAATGCCTTATGTGGGATGTATAAAGGATGGATTTAATGATATTATATATTATATTATTCTATAATTATAATATACCTATTCATCATTATGTTTTAATTCCATTCAAGTACGAAATAAAAATTAATGTAGCGTTCATACATACGTACGGCTTATCATCTCCATGAACGGTGCATTTCCTATCTTATCTCCAAAATTCATGTACTGTTATAAATACATAAATATACTGGATATATATGATTTATATGATATCTAAATCATTAATATCATTTTTTAGATAATTTATTATAGACTACATGGACAAATTTTAATTATAACAAGTTCATTTTTAACTCAAATTCCGAACATCGACAAAATGTCCGATATAAACTCAAATAATTAACTAACTATTATTGTAAGGTAATAAGAGATATAAAAGTAATAATTAACATTATAAAGGTTATTAATAAAGTATAAATTAACTTAAGTTTATTATTTAGGAAGAACAAGGAACATACGAGTCAAGTTGGACATGAGGTTCTCACTTTTAATTCCGTGAGATTTCCATTGTTCACCACTTATTTATTACATGTGGTGTATTTTGTACTTCCATTTGATATATATTATCTTGATTCTATTTATATTCATGGTAGTATGTGTTTCATTTGTTTTTATTAACTTCTGTTGATACGACTCGATTGATTACAACACGGTAAGGGTTTTTCATCTCACTTTTTATTCCCATGAGATTCATGCTATATTAGCCACTATTTCCTTTTGTGTGGTAGATGTACTACACATGACTGTATTCTTTGTGTAATATAATTTAATTTATGGGTATTCATATATTCATTGTGTTATATTTCATTCATGGGTTGTCTATTTCTTAAGTTACCAAATCGGTAAAGGAACCTTTCACCCTCCTCTTTTTAAAAGACTTCTTTTTATTATGCCTTTTAATTTACATCTTATTATGTTGGGATATGTTCTTTTATATAATTATTGATGCAAATTTTATGTCCAAGTGATGAGATATCCTTTTCTCTCTCATCAACTTATCTTCTATATTTTAAAGTGACATTGTTAGGCTGTAGAATTTCTGTAAGAAAACTTCTTAACCCAATTTCATTTTTTGGTTTAAGCATCTACTTCTTGATTATGTCATGCTATGTATATGTATGAATAACCTATGATTGTTTTACACTTAATATCCAGTTATATTGGGTGTATTTATATTTTTCACACATAATTATGTAACTGATTTATCCTTAATCTAAGTATACCATTTTTATAAGTGATTCCGTCTTAATTTATATTTACATTGAGACTTCATTGTTGATATGCACCAATTCACTTTTATATGGTGTATATACTGTCTATTGGAATATTATTTCATGAATAAATTTATTCTCATGATATTATCAAGTTCTGATTAAATTTTATTCCTTAATTATTTGTATTCTAGGGTCTCTCATTTTGTTAAAAAATCTAACTAAAATATTGTTTTAAAGGTTTTAAAGGTTTATTATTCAAACACTTTCACATTAATTTCCATGTTTTAAAAATAGTTTTAAGGATTTATTCATGTAGAAATGAATGTTTTGAAATTTAAATTTCTTTCAAAAGCTTCAAAGTGGTATGTGACACTTTGATTAAAAATCTCTTTATTTAATATTTTAAATGGTTTTGAAAATGGTTGGAAAAAATCTTTGATTTTGTAAATATTTTGAAATGATATATTGTGATGGAAATGTTATCTTTCCTTTATGTTTTTGTTATGTGTTATGAATATGTTATGTTTATTGGGCATTGTTTACATATACTATTGGTTCCGTGATAAACCTAGGGCGGGTGAGCCTGAGATATCTCTTCAATGCATTGGGTAATGTGACGGAGGTAAACATTAATGTTTCTCCTAATAGATTTAGGGAATATACTATGATGGGTATTTAGAATGTGACTCCCTCTGTATCTATGATAGCTACAATGTAAGTTTTTTATTTATTTCATAAGTTACCTTTATGATTCATGATTTCTATATGTTGTCCATAAATCTTATGATTTCATGAGGTATGTTTTGATTGAAAAGTATGGTTTCATTGTTTTTTATTTATTGATGGGCTAATGTTTTCATTCTTTATTTTATATCCCTTACTCAGATTTTTATGCTCATCCCAAGTTTTTGAAATGTTTTACATAGGACTTAAAGATGAATAATGGTCAAGTATGGGATTAAGGAAAATTCATGTTGTCTAAAACATGGAACTAGACATGACTCTTTTTTCTCAAGAGTTTTTATTTTATGAAAAAAAATAGATACTGAGTAAAATTGTCTACATGTAATATTCATGTTTTTATTTAAATGTTACTTCCTAATTCTCTAAAACTCTAAACTTAAAAATATCCTCAATGTGAATAATCATTTAATTAAAGATTATGTAATGTTTAAGGCTGGGTCCTCATATCTTATCTATGTCTTTCGCATGTGTTCTCTTAGAGGATAATACCTCCCATCTATGTGTTGTTATTCACTCGGTGATAGTCACCAACTCGGGGCCTACTGGTGGCAGGACTCAGGGGTCACTATCTTTCTCCTCTCATTACCGGCCTTGGAGGGGTACACCTTGTGGGAAGGGGATTGTGAAAGTATAAATATATTTGTTGGTATTCCAACATTGCATTTCCTAGAACAATCAAAAGAAAAAGAGAGTAACATAGAATCGAACTTCACTTTTATCATTAATAATAGTTTCATCCATTTGTTTCATGAAATTCCAATCTCCTTAACCCTGTGTCAGAATCTGATGATTACATGACCTTTTACTACTAAATCTATTTTATTAACATTGATAAAAAATAATTTATAGTTACACATGAAATAATGATTTTAAAGCCCTTGAATTATAATTTAAAGTATATTAGAACATAGTAAATGGGAATAAATTAGGGAGGAAACATTGATTCTTGAAATGGATACCTATCATTGTAAAGATTCCATAATTAAAGGAAAGAAGCATTAAGAGTTGATTAATACTTATTAGTGGAAAAATGTCCATTAGGATTTCAATTTATTACTCCTGTTTCTAGATCTCTGAATTAATCATATGTAAAATTTTTCCATTGACAAGTGACGATCACTTGGAATTTACCAATCCCTTAAATATCCACTCAAATTATAAATGAAACATCACCTAGCCACAATATACCAAGTGAAGAAATGAATAAACATCAATTCCTCCCACTTATTGGACTCACACTAAGAAAGGTTATAGAATCCGTCCTAGAATTACCACCTTTTTTACCACACAACATCAAATAAATAACCTTTACCAATATCCATATGTTTACCACAAGTTTTGTCTTTTCAAGTCACCTTTGTGTCAAATTATAACTTTTTTAGAAAAATAACCAATAACATTCTAATTTTGGGTTCCCCTTATTAAATTTATCTATAACCTTCTCCATTTGTCATGAATATAATATGTGTATTTATTTATTTTTATAAAAATTTAATATTGTATGAACCTAATAGGATGAATATGAATCAAAAATATATTCATGTTAATCATATCAAAAAAATATTATGAATATGGGATTAAACAGTTCATCAATTTTTTTATTAGAGCATGTATAAGACCCTTATCAAATCTTTTTTCAACATAAATGTCATTTTTATTGAAGATATATTAGTCTCAAATAGTTGTAAGAACATTTTATTTCCCACAAAATGTTTCATAGCTATAAATGTTAGACTAGACAAGAGTGAAACTGAATATGCACACTGATTGGGATGATACTACAATTTATGAATCATTTTATATGAATAAAAGTTCAGATGATAATGATGGATATCGTATGGAAGAAATAAAAATGGAAATTTAAGATGACCTTAATGGTTTTCCAAAGTTCTATAATAAGTTAAATAATTATTATAAGACATCATTTTATACCATCTTTACTAAATACACAAAATTTTAATCTATATTGAAGTTATATAATTTGAAATCCAGCAGTAGATAGAGTGACACCATCTTAATAGAACTACTTGGTCTATTAAATGAGATGATACCAAAATAAAATGAAATTATTTATCAAAAATATAGCACTAAATGAATTATATGTTCAATGTGACTTATCCATAAAAAATACATGCTTGTACAAATGATTTTTATTACTTCACAAGGACCACAAATCACTCATAAAATTCCATAATTTTGGCATGGATCGATACAAGAACGATGAATCAAGTACTTATAAAGTTGTATGGTACTTTCCTATCATTAAATAGTTTCAAAGAATATATGGATGTCAATAAACCAAGAGAAAAATAACATGGAATTAAGAAACAATAATTAATTATGGGAAAATATTTTATCTAGAAGGATCTCTTTAGTGGAAGAAAATTGATTATGAGTATCCTGAATTTGGAAATTAGCTAAGAAAAATCCATCTTCTGTTATCTAAATATGGAATAAATACTTTTGGTGTATATAGTATTGATCATAGTACATGTCCAGTCATGTTGGTAAATTATAACTTTCCTCTATGGTTATGAATGAAGCGTAAATACAATATGTTGTCTCTTCTTAAATACATATCTTGGATGTTGATATTTGATGGGAATACAGAACAAGGTACAACACCATCTCCATTAATGGGTGATTAATTGTTTGATAACATAAAAGATATTGACACTATTTCCTTTGAACTAATTTCACTAAACTGTAAAAATTCATGTGGGAAAAAAGATATCAATTTTCTTGAATTAGAGTATTGGAATTTTTGTATGTTATAAATTTTCTTGATGTCGTGAATGAAGGAATAAAATTATTTGATAGTGTTATTAGATCTTTACTAAATGTTCCTAAAAAAAGTGATGATATCAAAGATAGTTTGGACATAATTGACATGGGGATTAGGTAGTAGCTATCACCAGTGAAGGGAAAAGGGTAGAATGTTTTTCCTCCAACATCTTACACTCTCTCCCGACATGAAAATTTTAAATTTTTTATTTTTCTTAAAAGTGTAAAAGTTTCAGAGGGGTATTTATAAAATATCAAGAATGTAATTTCAATGACTAATTTTAATTTACAAGTACTAAAATCACATGAATTTTATTTTTTGATGCAATATTTGTAACTCATTGATTTACATTACGTTCTTCCTAAAAAATTATGACATACATTAAATAAACTATGCTTATTTTTCAAATCCATATGTAGTAATGTTATAGACCCAGTGAAGTTTCCAGTCACAAATAAGGATGTTGTAGTCATATTATGTGAATTAGATACATTCTTTCCACCATAAGTATTTCATATAATGGTCCACCTAATGGTCCACTTTATTAGATATATTGAACTAGGTAGTCATGTCCATTATATTTCAATGTACCCCATTTAATTATATATGATTATTTTGAAAGGGTATGTCAATAATGAAATCATTGCATACATTTTATTGCCGAATGATATATTTTTGAAGAGGATTTTGAATTATTTACTCATTGCCTATCAAATTTTGATTACATCAGTCTCCCAAAGTATCATAATTGCGGATTACTTATGGGAGAAGGGATTTCTAGATGATATTTTGTTACAATTAACATCACAGAGTGTGATAAATAACACTTTTATATTTTACTTAATAGTGAAGATGTGGATCCATATGTTGAAGCCTAAAAATAAATTCTTATAGATTTGAATCCATCAAGCGTTGAAGTATGGATATATAATACACATAATCAATAGTTTATAAGATAGTTTTGAGATCATATTTATAAGGAGTTATCTAAAAATGTGAATTCAATTGTTTATAGACTTTCATAGATAGATATAGGACCAAATTAAAATGTTATATATTACACTAGTTTTGTAATCTATGGTTATACGTTCTATAAAAAAGAATATGATGACTGCAGTACAATGAAAAATAGTGGAGTTACACTTATGGTGGAATAGATATACATATTTAATTCCATGGATATATATCAAATTTATTTGAATATGTCATATTTCCACATTATCAAACAAATATACAAGTTTTATTATACAATATTTCAAGTGATGATTTTCAATTTCAAATGGGTTGACAATAGGAGTGAAAATAAAGTTGATGAAATGGACTTTGTGAAGGTGAATTTCAGTGTTGAAGGGGAAATGATTATCTATTCCAAACAGCATCACAAGCAGTTAAATTATTTTATGTCTTAGATACACACTAGTAGAATACTAACCTATACCAACGGTTTGGAACCGTTGGTATAGGCCTCCAAACCGTTGGTATAGCCTATACCAACGGTTTGGAGAACCGTTGCGAAGTAAGCCGTTGGGATAGGTCTATACCAACGGTTTTCCCAAAACCGTTGGTATAGACCTATCCCAACGGTTTTTAAAACCGTTGTTATAAGTAATATGAAAATCTATTCCAACGGTTATAAAACCGTTGGTAAATGTATTTCAAAAAAAAACATCCGTTGGGATTTGATCCCAGGACCCCTCGTTTATAATCGAACGACTTAACCACTAAGCTAACATCACTTTTGTAAACATAATTTCATAAATATATATATATGTATTATCATAATTATTTAAAATTTAGATTTATATAATGTTCTCGGGTAGCAGACCTGGAAGAAATGAAACAATCTATCCCAACGATTCTCAAAACCTTTGGGATAGGTGGAAATTTCCAGGGGGTGAATGTTGGATTTGGGGTGAGTTTTCCCAACGGTTCTCTCAAACCGTTGGGAAAGGGGGGGTCTTTCCCAACGGTTTGGGAGAACCGTTGGGAAAGGGGGGGTCTTTCCCAACGGTTTGGGAGAACCATTGGGAAAGGGGCCTCAAAACACCCCTTTCCCAACGGTTCTCCCAAACCGTTGGGAAAGGGGGGGTCTTTCCCAAAGGTTTGAGAGAACCGTTGGGAAAGACCCCCCCCCCCTTTCCCAACGGTTTGGGAGAACCATTGGGAAAGGGTGTATATAAGTGTTGGGAAAGATCCGATTTCCAGTAGTGACAACAAGTAGTAATTGGTTGAATTTCCAACTGGAAACAAAAACAACTATAGGGTCAGATGCAAATTCAATCAAGGATGACCCTTTTAATGGGAAATCACAATCAGTTCATAGAGGTACTAATGTAGGAAATGTATTATATGTTATGGGGGTCTATAAATAGGGGGTCTGGATTCATAATAAAGGATCCAAATCCCTTAAACATTCAAAAAGAGAGTTTAATGTATAGGTTAAATTGTTTTAATGTAATATGATTTTCCTCATAATATTATGTCCTCTATACTGTATTAATATAATATAACTTATATTCTTTCCAACTCGGGAAAATAATGTATTCTTCATATCATGATGTTACCAGTCTTGGGGAAGAATGATGATTAAAGCCATCACTTATGTAGTTCATTATGGTTGGAATTTTATCTAGCTAGAATCATATTCAATGATAGTTATTGATATTCTCATGTGGTATTTGAGGAATGTCCCTTGGGTGATGTTTTCACCCTGGGTTGAATTTCTTCATCTCATTGATGGTCTCACCCTTGATGTGATGCATTTTTATAGGGAGGAAAATCAGGTTGTTGATTCTTTATCAAAGAAGTCCATTGCAGATTCATGTTCAGTGTGGTCCTATATGGTCTTTGTTTGATGTTCACATTTTTCTGATATGGATGTGTGTGGCACTTTATATACTAGGCTTTAAAAATCCCCTTGTGATGTTCTGATTGTTTTCTTTTGTATTTATTAAAAAAATTGGGTAGGAGTGGGGTTTTTCCTCGCTCTTGGACTTTTTGGGTAATCTTGGGGAAGAACATGTGGTTGATAATGAAACATTATAATTATTAGGGGATCAACCACATATTGATGAAAAAAACAATAATTACACAATGTCGTAGTTTTGACTAAAATTATCAAGGCAATACATGAGGCTTTAAAATTTGAGGTTGGCTATAATCAACATGGATAACCTATTGACTACAAGAAGTCAATGTTAATTAGTTATATTGGGGTCACAATGAGGATTAATGTGTTGATTAATATAAATTCATGGTTCCATATCTAGCCTATAATAAATTAAACCCTTTTGGGAAGATATAAAGGTAATTTTACGATAAAAATTCTCTATTTTATCGAAAAATTATATATTAAAACATTGATTTAATTTTCTTTATTCCTTGAAGAGTTCATTTTTTGAGCTGATTTTCATCAGAAATATGTCGTAATGGCTGCTGGAAAAGTCCATAGAGTCTTATGGGCTCTTCTTACCATGTTTCATCTTAGGTATGTAGATGGGAAAGTAAATCCCCACCCACCATATTCTTATACACACATTATAAAGCATAAAACATGGAATTCTTTCATTAGTCATAATGATGAGAAATAATTTTAGGTTTATTATATTTTATTATATTTTATTTTACATAATTTATTTTATACAATTTTATTAAAAAAATTAGTTTATAAAATATAAAAGTAGTGCTAAAAATAAAAAATGTGAATCAAAACCAATGTACACCTATTTCAATGCAAGGAGGTGGTACACGTCACTAGATAAGAAATTGATATGTATTTTAAATCAATAATAAAAGTTTTATATGATATAAAAACATATTTTCATTTCTTATATGTATATTGATGAATCAAAATATGAAGCCACTTCTATCCCACGTTATGTGTTATAGAAGGAGGCCCATGTAAAAAAAGTGGTTAAATAGGTTGATGAAAAAACAAAATAAGTATGGGAAACATGTGTAAGTATGAAATAATAGTAATTTGTTATGATTTATAAAAGTATTACATAAAAATGTCTATTTATTTTTATATTTTTTTTATATTGTTTAGACACAATAATTTAAAATGACTATAATGGAGGAAAAACTACATTCAATATCTTTCAAGCAGCCAGAACCATACAGTCATGTCATAGTTGTATGTGTTAGAGTGTCTCCTCAAACATATTTTGAGAAGAAAAAATCATTTGAAGATACATATCAGACAATGAAATTATTTAATCCACAAATATATTCTTTCCATGATATTATTTTTCAGTTTTATTTGGAAGACCAATATATGCGAAATGATCAAATCAAACCGATGGTGGAAAAATATCAGCAAATGAACAAAAAAGTGACCCCACTAGCTTTGAGGCTACTCATTCACCTCAATTGCATACCATACCCAAGGTAATAAATATTTTCATTAATATTTCTCATAAATGTGAATCAAAAAACTTTTGATAATTTTAAATTATTTAAATTATGTAGGGTAATGCTTTATGTGATTTATATCTATCAACACCCATTAACCAACTTTTTTTGGGGGGGTAAGGTGTATAATATCCTAGGAGACATTCTATAAAAAAAAACCAAAAATATCACATGAGAGTGGGGATTGAGGTGGCTCAAGTGTATACCACTGAGTTTTCTATTCCACTTTATGATCCATATATTACAAGGTCAATGATGTTATTGGAAATTTTTGTAGAATGGCCATCTAATCTTATAAAGATACCTGACCTATGTCCTTAACCAATTTTTTCAAATGAAAAACCTATAACAGTATATGAAAAAATGTTGGGAGTGAGGTATGGTATTATAGATGGATAAAATGATGAGGAAATGGAAGGTCAGATCAAGACAATCTATTGAATCAAAGAATAAAACAAAAGGACCTTCTAGAATTACCTTCTCCCAGCCAATTCCACTACAACATACATTATCAATACAAATACCTGAAAACACCACATTTGAAGATGTAGATGTTTACTACATTTTATAATAAGAAAAAATATTTATAATTTTTTTTTAAAATGTGGTTATTCTAAAGAGTGTAAATTATATTCTCAAGTTTGAATAATTAGGAGTCTCGGTTGTGAATACATACATAAGGTATATTTTCATAATTCTTCTATCCAAAAAATGATATAATATGTTCATCAAATTTAATAAAAATTCATATTTTCTATATGAATTTATATTACTACTATATAGAGGTAAAACCCAAGGAATCATGGTTTAGATTCATTAACCCTTGTATCATTTCTATGAATGAAATTAAAATGGAGTTCAATGAAATTGATAAGAAACAATATGCTCTAAACAAGGTTTTTGAGAATAAAATAATATATGAAAGACTCTTTTTTATGCCTAAAATGCATGGGTAAAACTCTGAAATCTAATAGTATAAAATATAATTTTTATTTTTTTATTTCTTTTTTGTTTTTGTTTTTTTAGGTTTCATTGGATGCTGATCGCAATCAATTTGGATGCCCCAAATATTTATTTTTTGGATACAATGCGTATATATCCATCAAACCTATGACACATGATGTGTATTGTGATTTTTTAATTAACTATAATCTTTATTTTATAGATAAACCTCAGATTATATGTTTTATTCTATGTTTTAACAAGAACTTTTTTATGACTGGGAGATTGATAAATATAGGCTAAATCATGGTATGAAGTTGGTGACTGGATATTAAAATCCTATGGATTACATCAAGTGGAAACTAATTTAGTTATATAAAAATTATATTTAACTATCAAAACATATTTCAGAACAATTTACATGTTGTGGTCAATGTTTCTATAGTATCTGAATAAAGATAATAAAATTAATTGTGGATATTATGTTTTCAAATTTATGAAATTTATCATAAACCAACCGAATACTAGCATACCCAACAGGTAATTTATGAAGGTAATTAAAATTTCATTAAAAATATATATTAATCATTCGTTTATATATATTTTCTCATTAATACCAATATTTCTGTCAATCTACATACTCAAAAAAATTAGATTTTTTTAGATATGAGTGTGCAGTCTACATGTTGTCGTAATGATTTATGAAATCAAATTTAGGAGACTTCTTACTATTTTTATAATCTAGTATAGGATATTACCTTAGAAATATATTTAGGGTATGAATAATTAGAATATGAATGCTTATTTTTTTTATTTTTTTCTCAAGGAGAAGTATAATGGAGGAAATCAATTTGTTTATAAATGAATGAGAAAAAAATTTGGTTATGAAATGTATACAGACTTCATGAAGAGGTTACTTCATACAACTTATTTAGTTAATTTTATCCTCATTCTATCTAATTTTTTTGTTAATTTCATTATAATTTTATCTGAAAATTATTTTCTTAAAATTGCATATTATTTTAAAACACACATCACATTCTCAAAACTGAGAAAATAATCTTGGATTATTATAAAATTTTAATAAAAATGATCCACACTTCATTTTTAGAATATAGTAACTAAATTCATTCCAATACAACACATTATGTGGTCGGTATGATCTGAAGTGCATGTTTTCAATATAAAAGTGTCGTTTTAGTTTGAAACATGCATCACATTACTAAAAAAGAAAACAATCCTAGGTTATTTTCAAACTTTAATACAAAAATCCATAATTCATTTTTGAGGTGTATAAATTTACCACACGTAAATCTAACACTTGATGTGGACGGTATGACTCAAAGTTCATGTTTTCCATACAAAAGTGTCATTTTACTTTGAAACTATGAAGACCAGGAATTTCCATGTAATTTTTTTAAATTAAATGGGAATTTTACAAGTCTTCCAAAATTGACGGCGCGTGATTCCGAGGCCGGGTGTGCCCAGAATCAATTTCTGAAGTTTTTTCGGGTACGTTCAGTAAATGTACAAGTGGGTTTTACTAACTTTTGAATCAGTGCTCAGAATTGAAATCTGAGGGCACTATTGAACTCGCAGAGCCGGTATTTGTTTATGGAGACTTTCACGTCGACAATAGATAGTTGAGGGTGAAAGTTTGTTTTTGTCTTTTTCATGGAAATAATAAAATAAAATAAACACAGGATTTATTTTATTTTGTTGTAACCACCCACCATGTGGATGTTCATGGGTGGGATCCACCAGAACTAAACCTCCTCTTCTAGATTTATTGTGGTGGGGACCACCCAAGATCTCAAAACCTCCCAATTTGAATTTGGGGGCGGGGACCATGCGACCCCTATTAATGGGGGGAGAGGAAAACCTCTCAACTCCCTCATTAATGTGGAGGAGCCTCTTGAATTCCTTCACATTAATTATGCCAATACAAATTAATTTAATATGCCAACCTAGGTGTTTAATTAGGCTAATTTGAATTGGTGCCAACGATTAAAGTGGGGGGAAACACATCTGTTATCTATTTTTCTTTTTGCTGGAGCCTTGGGAGAAAAGCTCTCCAACAAAGATCTACTTATCTGAATGAAGAATGGGTTCTTCCAATGAGGAACTCAAATGAAGAATGTTGACCTTGACTTTGAGCTTCTTCCTTGGGACTTCTTCCGACGTGGGACGTCCTCATCTAGGGCGAATCAACGACCATACTACCTTCTTGCGCCAATGTCATCAAGCGAATGAGGTAGGGGTTTAATGCTATTTGTTTATCACTTTCTATGTACTCCCTTCTTCACTTGTGCAGGATTGGGAATAATTAAATTGTTGAAGATCATGGTTGATGTTCATTGCTTCGTTATTTGTGAACCACTTACTACCACTCTAAACGCGGAGGGTGCGGGAAAAACTAACAAATCCCATCCCCTAATTCATTCTTCTTTTGTGTGTTATTAGAAATGGAGGAAGGCGAAAAAGGAAACAGTGCTCTGCCACCCGCAGACACCACCTCCCGCGGCCTCTGCGCCCTGCGGCGCTCCGCTGCTTACGGCCTCGCCACGTCACCGCGTAGCCTCCACCGCTCTACACTACCGCCGAACTGCCGCCGAGCAGAGCCACTTCTCTGAGAAATGCTGCTGCTCTGGGCAGGGCCACCTTCGCCCCTCGCGGCGCTCTGGCCGAATCGGCCCGTGCCCCTCATGGAGCCCCAGCCGCACCGGTCTGCGCCCCTCACAGCGCCCCGGCCGAACCGACCCGCTCCCCTCACGGCGCGCTGGCCGAACCAGCCCGTACCCCTGGCGGCGCCCCGGTGGAACCTGCTTACACCCCTCGCGACACCCCGACCAAACTGTCTCACACCCCCCGTGGAGCCCTAGCTGAACTATCCCCGTTCCCCCACAGCACCTAGGCCGAATTGGCCTAGTGCCCTCGTGGCACCCCCACGGACGAGCCACCCCATGGCACCCACGGGCTCCATGGCCCCTCGCGTCTTGTTTGACCTCTGAGAGGACCAAGCCACATCACAGGCTGGACTTGACCAAGTGAGTCGGTCCAGGTCAACCCATGCCGGGTCGGGTTGGGTCGGTCCGACCGGGTCGGTCCGACAAGGTTGGACCCGACCCGGGCCCACTACGACCCATTTACACTCTTTTGGCCATAACTTTGGCACCGATATACCATTTGACGAACCGTCAGTGGTGCTATAAATCTTGTAGCAAGACATCTCCTTTGAGTGATACCCTACTGTGTTTTGGATTAATATGGGGAACAGTCAGGTTGGATCGAGCACGAATCAAATCCAGTCCCTGGGACTAAAAGACTAATAACTCACAGATTGGGAATCTGATTGATGCGTCGTCTATTATGTTGAGACCCCTATGACGTGGAGGACCTTTGAGATAATTATTCATGGGAATTCGTGACATTTTGAGTATCAACCAATAGCTCATGGAGTGGATCCTTATAGAGACGAGTGAGCATAGTGTAGAGACCTAGTAGTTGGCTGAGACCTGACGACTGTTGACTGATTCGACTCAAAGTGAGTCAACTAGCCCAGTGGGGAGCACCTTGGTGTCGCGGACGACCCATAGTGGGGAGTGCCTTGGTTTCACGGCAGACCCACAGTGGGGAGCACACTTGGTGACACGGCTGATCCACGGTACTCGACAGAAAAATTACCTCAGCAGTCCATGGTTAGTGGGAAGCGCCTCTGTGTGACACGTTAGGCCCACTATTCTTGATAGAGGAGGAGTACTCCAGCATCTTATGGTTTGAAATGTTACTTGATACTACCCCTATAATAAAATACGGGTTTGATCTGAGTCATTTTTTTTTGTGTTTTCCTCATAATTGAGTTGGAATACTTGATAACTTAGGTATATGTATGGGCATATACCTAAGTGGAGTTATCTGTTAAATTCGTACTTTGTGGTTTATCCTTGGTGGATTTTGTGAGACCTTCAGGGTCTTGGGGTCTCTACTGATTATTGTTATACTCACCCCTGTAGGGGTTATGCTCGCACTTTATTGTGTTGGATGCAGACGACGGACAACGCTGACTGAGGCTGAGAGTACCAGGACTGGATGGTACCCGGAGGTGGACCATACGGCGTATTGGTACATGAAGGAGATGGAAGAATGTGGAGTGATGAGGAGGCAACATATACCTACCCTTCAGGTAGGAACCTTCGTGGATGACCTAGTAGCTATTTTTTATTTTACCTCAATTGTACTTGTACTTTAAATTTCTTGTACCTTTACTGTTGGGCATTATTCAGGCCCCTTTTACTTTTCAGCACACTTTTTTTTATTCAGTTTACTTCTGTTGGTATCTTGTTGTGTACTTGGTTGTGAGTGTTTACAGGTTATAAAGGCAATTCCTTCCCAGTATAGGGAATTATGCCTTTGGTGCTAGTCACCAACCTCTGGCCTAGAGAAGGTGGGTTTGGGGTAGTTCTGCACGGGCCCTAGGGGACGGGTCATGAAAAATTGGTATCAGAGGAGTCGGTTCTACCGCAGAACTTAAGACACTGAATTTTTCTTTGAAGTAATAGTGTTAAGTGTAGTGAGTGCGGTTTTCAGTTCAAGGAGTCCAGTATTGGTGTGTTGTCTGACGTATCCATATACCAGGACCATTACTTCTAATTTCTGACTTAGTGCATGAAAACTCTAATTGCGTGTGTGTTTCAAAAGTTTTTCTTAAGTTCAGCTCACTAGATATAACTTTTTAACCGTAGTGCACCTGTTTCTTTTTTGGATGCCTCCACGTAGACAGCCAGCTAGAGTTTCGAGAGTTGTACGCAGTGATAGCCCATCGAGCGATGAGGCATCGGTGTAGGGCCCTCTTCTAGTAGAGGCACCAACGGAGGTACCAGCGGTACCTTTACCCGTTGGTCCAATGATGCCACCATCCTTAGCATTAGATGGTGCATGTTTCTTGAGCGTGTTTCATGAGTTCCAACACCAGAGGCCACTTAGGTTCAGGGGAGAAATGAACCTGCAGGCGGCTGAGGATTGGATGGAGGTTGTGGTGAGAGTTTTCTAACTTGTAGGGACACCAGTCAATCTCATGGTGATTCGTGCTGCCATCCTTATACAGGAAGTAGCTGGAAGATGGTAGAGATTGATTCTCCAAGTTCACGACGAGGTGACGCTTCTCTAGGCAGACTTCGAGAGCCTATTTCGGGCAAAGTTTGTTCCAGCGACTCTACACGCAGTGCGCATTTAGGAGCTACTTCATTTGCGGTAGGGAACAATTACTATAGCTCAATACTAAGCGAGGTTCATAGACCTCTCACACAAATCCATCGATATGGTGCAGGACCAATTCTTTAGGTATCGGACCTTCGATCAGGGACTCATGTGGGAGATCAGGGCTTAGTGATCACACTCAGCATCCTGACACAGGCAAGGGTGTTAGAGAGATCCCTTATTCCCTTGATGGGTAGTCTCCAGTAGAGAGATCCACCACCAGTAGACACGTAGTGGATTCTTCTATAGCTGGAAACAAACAGATGTCGTAGAGGTCTAAGAGGACCAAACCTACAGGTGGAAGACCGCATGATTTAAATTCGATTGTGCGGGGCACTCGAGGTAGAGACAGACATTCCAGGATCGGGCAGTGTTTCACATGTAGTGGGCAAGGTCACATGTCTTGTGATTGTCCGACCCACCATACGAATAATCAGCATACGGTCGAAGGACCGCCCAGGCAGAGATAGAGGTTTGACTGAGGAGGTCTGCAGGGAGCAGGCAGACATGGAAAAGGAGCAGGTTATGCAACTATTGGTGGGAGACAATTCGAGTTATTACCGCCACCACCAACAGGAGGTCCACCCCGACCACAGGGAACTGGTGGATAGGGAGAGCTCAGCTCCAGGCAGCTAAGGCTTACGATCAATGTGCTCCGGAGATGATACGACGTACGGTCTGTGTCTATTCCACCATAGATGCATTACTTATAGACACAGGTTTCAGTCATTCTTTCATTACCACTGCCCTCATTTGGAGCTCAGAGATTCTGACGGAGCCATTGGATCTATCCTTATATCTAGAGACTCCTACAAGAGTGAATTTGATGATTACACACTGGTTCCGGCAGTGTGAGCTTACTCTAGGTGGTGAGAGCTTCGGCTGGGATATCCTAGTAGCAGTGTCAAGTCCTTATGACATCATTTTGGGTATGGACTGGTTATCTATAGTACATGCTGATATAGACTATATTTGTCACCAAGTGTGGTTTTTCCACACAGATGGGGCCAGTTTTAACTTCACCGGTGAGAAGGGAGACTTTACAGCACAGGATGGACTTACCTAGAGGAGAGTGTAGTGGATCACTCATCAGTTGGCTAGCCTTACCCTCGGAGCTGTTGATGTGGAGAGTCTGAGTTATCCTGTAGTGGTGGACCAGTACGATGATGTCTTCCCAGATGATGTTTCGGGTCTACCTCCTCGTAGAGAGGTGGGCTTTTACATTGATTTTTACCCTAGGATAGCATTGATATCTACACCATCATTTCAAATGGTTATCGATGATCTTCTTGAGCTGCGGGTACAGCTGGAGGACTTGCAGGGGAAGGGATTCATCCGGCCCAGTGTTTCTCCCTAGGTAGCCCCGATTATTTTCGCCAAGAAGGTGGATAGGAGCTTGAGGATTTGTGTTGACTATCGGCACCTGAACCAAGTGACCATGAAGAACAAGTACCCACTTCCAATGATTGATGTCCTCTTTGATCAACTGAAGGGATCATGGTGGTTCTTGAAGAAAGACCTCAGATCAGGATATCACCAACTTAGAGTGCGATATGAGGATGTACCGAATATGGACTTCATATGTTGGTATGGCCATTACGGGTTCTTGGTTATGCCATTCAGTGTAACCAACGCTCTATAAGTGTTCATGGGACTAATTAACAGGATCTTTCATCCAAAACTTGATCGCTTCGTAGTAGTCTTCATCAAAGACATTCTGATCTACTCGACTACTAAGGAGGAGCATGCCTACTATTTATGGGTAGTACTGGACACACTCCGAGAGCACCAGCTTTATGGTAAGTTCTCAAAGTTCCAGTTCCAGATCTGAGAGGTTACTTTCTAGGACATGTCATCTCAGAGGCTGGAGTTGCAGTGGATTAAGAAAATATTGAGGTGGTACTTTCTTGGGATCCACCAAGGAGTGTGACGGTGGTACGGAGTTTCCTGGGTTTGGCTGGATATTACCATAGGTTTGTGCCAGAATTCTATAGAGTTGCAGCACCACTATCAGCCTTGACGAAGAAGGGAAAACCTTTAGTGTGGTTAGAGAGATGCCAGCAGAGTTTTCAGGAGCTGAGGCAGAGGCTGACTAGTGCCCCCATCTTGAGGCTTCCAAAGGAGGGCGTAGGGTATGTAGTTTACTGCGACGCATCAGGGACCGGACATAGATGTGTCTTGAGGTAGGAGCGAGCAGTGATCGCATATGGTTCTCAATAGCTAAAATAGCATGATCAGAACTATGCAACCCATGACCTAGAGTTAGCATCAATGGACTTCGCCTTTAAGACGTGGCAGCAGTAACTAATGGGTGAGCATTTTACCGTGTACTCTAATCACAATAGTCTCAGGTATATCTTCTCCCAAAAGAACCTGAACCAGAGACAGCGATGCTGACTTGAGTTCCTCCAAGACTATGACTTCAAGATATTATATACTTTTGGAAAGGGGAACATTGTTGCAAATGCACTCAGTAAGAGATCTGGTATACAGCTGTTAGGCGAGGTGACAGAGCAGCTGGTTACTTTTCATATATCTTTTGTGGATTGAGATGGAGAATCTTTTCCTCAGTATCTTACAATAACTCCCCCACTTATTTAGTTATTTATGGAGGCATAACGTGGGTATGCTGACTACGAGGCATGACATGCTCAGATATATACAAGACAGGCACCTGATAGATTTTTTGAAGGTGGGGAGCACGTCATCCTCTTCGGGGGACGTACCATGGTACCATCTTCACTTCAAAAGGAAGTGTTGAGGGAGTTCCACACATCCCCTCTAACAGTACATCCAAGAGTGGTAAAGATGTACCAGTATCTCCGATGACAGCACTGGTGGCTAGGAATGAAGAAAGTAGTAGCATAGTTTATCTCATGATGCCTCGCTTCTCAGCAAATGAAGGTGAAGCATCAGGTACCAGCGGGCTTGGTTCACCCTTTGGAGGTCCCAAAGTGTAAGTGGGATGGGATATCCATGGAATTTGTGATAGGAATTTCATGTCCATCTAGGTTACATGACTCGATTTGGGTGAACGTTGACCGACTCACCATGTCGGCCCACTTACTACTGATTAGAGAGCAGGGTTCAGTAGACAGCTTAGGACGCCTCTATGTGCAGGAGATTGTGCAGTTACATGGTGTACCCTTGATTATCATTTCTAATCGTGATGTACATTTTACTTCCAGGCTATGGAAGGGGTTGCAGGAGGATTTTGAGATGAATCTTGGTTTGAGCACCGCCTTCCATCCTTAGATGGATGGATAGACTGAGCAAACCATTCAGACCCTCAAGGACATGTTCCACGCTTGTGTCCTCGACTTTGGTGGTAGCTGGTAGGATCACTTACCTTTGGTGGAGTTTTCATACAACAATAGCTATCACTCCACCATTAGGATGGCACCTTTCGAGGTGTTGTATGGGCGACTTTGCAGATCACCTTTGTGTTGGACTAACCTAGGGGAGTCAGCACTAGTGGGACCAGAGATGGTATGGGCTACCACAGAGAAGGTGAAAATCATCCAGGAGCAGATGAAGACTCCACAGAGCAGATAGAAGTCATATGCTGACAGGATATAGTGACCTCTGGAGCTCGAGGATGGAAACCTCATCTTTCTACATGTCTCACCTTGATGAGGTTTATAAAGATTTGGCTGAGGCAGCAAGTTATCTCTGAAATTCATTAGACCTTTTTAGGTCCTCAGCAGAGTTGGCGATGTGGCATACCGCTTATCTCTTCTACCTCAGTTGCACCGGGTGCATGACGTATTAAATATATACCAGATGAGAAGATATGTGAAAGACCCTTCTCATATCATCGACCATGGCAAGCTGTACATCGACAATGGGGTGACTTTTACAGAGGTTCTAGAAGATATTGAGGATCGACAGAAGCGGGTCCTTCATGGATGGTTGATACATCTGGTGCGCGTTCTTTGGCATCATGGGACCTCTATGAGAGCACATGGGAGCGGGAGGCTTAGATTCATGCTCAGTACCCCCACTTGTTTACCTAGTTTGAGTTGTGGCTTACGGGGAGGTAGAGCCATGAGGTGGGAAAAATTTAATGACCTGGAATTTCCAGGTAATTTTTTTCATTAAATGATAATTTTACGAGTCTGGGAAAATTGAAGGTGCATGATTCCGAAGCCCAGTGTGCCCAGAATCAATTTCTGAAGTTTTTTTTGTACATTTAGTAAACGTACAAGATGGTTTTTCTAACTTTTGAACTGGTGCTCGGAATTAAAATCTGAGGGTATCGTTGAACTCACAACACCGGTACTCGCTTAAGGAGACTTTCACCTCGACGGCAGATGGTCGAGGGTGAAAGTCAGTTTTTGGATTTTTCATGGAAATAATAAAATAAAATAAACACACTATTTATTTTATTTTGTTGTAACCACCCACCATGTGGATGTTCAGGGGTGGGGTCCACCAGAACTAAACCTTCTCTTCTAGATTTATTATGGTGGGGACCACCTGAGATCTCAAAACCTCCCAATTTGAATTTGGGGGTGGGGACCACCTGACCCCTATTAATGGGGGTGAGGAAAACCTCTCAACTCCCTCATTGATATGGAGGAGCCTCTTGACTTCCTCCACATTAATTATGCCAATCCACCTTAATTAAATATTACAGCCTAGGTGTTTAATTAGGTTAATTTGAATTGGTGTCAATGATTAAAGTTGGGGAAAACACATCAGTTTCCCATTATTCTTTTTGGTGGAGCCTTGGGAGAAAATATCTCCAACGAAGATCTGCTAATCTAAATGAAGAACTTGTTATTCCAATGAAGAACACCAATGAAAAACACTGACCTCGATTTCGAGCTTCTTCCACAGGACTTCTTTTGATGTGGCACGTCCTCATCTAATGTGAATTGATGACTATAATTCCTTCTTTCACCAACATAATCAAGTAAACGAGGTAGATATTTAATACTATTTGTTTATCACTTTCCATGTACTCCCTTCTTCTATTGTGCGGGATTGAGAATAGTTATATTGTGGAAGATCATGGTTGAAGTTCATTGCTTCATTATTTCTGAATCACTTGCTACCACTCTAAACGTGGAGGGTGTAGGCCAAACTAACATGGCCCGACCCCTCTACTATTCTTCTTTGGTGTGTTCTTCAAAATGGAGGAAGGAGACAAAGGCAATGGCACTCCACCACCCGCAGCCACCATTGTTTGCGGCCTACGCGCCTCGCGGCGCTCCACCACCTATGGCCTCACCGTGTTGCCATGCGGCTCCTGCATCCTCCGTCGCTCCACGTTGTCGTCTAACCATCGCCGAGCTGATCTGACGATTTGATCCGCCACTCCGAGTCGTGTTGTTACTTTGGGTCATGCTGCCTTCGGTCCTCACGATGCTCTGGCCAAACCGCACCGCACCCCTCGCAGCGCCCCAGCCGTACCGACCCGTGCCCCCCGCATGGCTCCTCAGTCAAACCGTCCCGCACCCCCTGCATTGCCCCGGCCGAACTAGCCTCGTTCCCCCATGGTGCCTCAGCCGAACTGGCCTCACGCCTTCGCATTACCCCCATGACCGAGCCGCCCCGCAGCACCCGTGGGCTCCGCGGCACCTTGTGGCCCTCGCGGCTAGCTGGACCTCCCAGCGGACAAGGCCACATCATGGGCCAAGCCTGACCTAGTGGGTTGGGCTGGGTCGACCTGAACTGGGTCAACCCATGCTAGGTCGGTTCGGGTCGGTCCGACTGGGTTGGACCGGACTCGAGCCCACTATGACCCATTTATGCTCTTTTGGCCATAACTTTGGCATCGGTCGACCATTTGATGAACCATCAGTGGTACTGGAAATATTAGAGTGAGACAGTTCCTTTGAGTGATACACCAATGTGTTTTGGATTAATATGGGGAATAGTCAAGTTGGATCAAGCACGAATCCAACTAGGCCCCTAGGACTAAAAAGCTAATAACTCACAAACCGAGTATTCGATTGACGCGTCTTCTGTTACGTTGAGACCCCTATAACGTGGCGTACCTTTGAGATATTTCTTCATGAGAGTTAATGATAGTTGGAGTATCGAATAGTATATTGTGGAGAGAATCCTTCTAGAGACGAGCAAGCATAGTGCGGAGACCTAGTAGCTGGATGAGACCTGACGACTGCTGACTGATTCGACTCAGAGCTACTCAACTAGCCCAGTGGGGAGTGCCTTGGTGTCGCGGTAGACCCATAGTGGGGAGAACCTTGGTGTTTCTGCAGACCCATGGTACTCTACAGGAGGAGTACCTTAGCAGGCTATGAGGGGGAGCTCACTTGGTGACGCAGAAGACCCACGGTGGGGAGCGCGCTTGGTGACGCAGCAGAGCCACGGTACTCAACTGGAGGAGTACTTCAGTAGTCCGAGGTTAGTGGTAAGTGCCTCTCTATGACATGGCAGGCCCACTGTACTCAATAGAGGAGGAGTTCTCCAGCAACCAAGGGTTCAAAATTTTACTATATACTACCCCTAGAATAAAATACTGGTTTGAGTTGAGTCAGTTTTTCTATGTTTTCCTCATGATTGAGATGAATTACTTGATAGCTTATGTATATGTATGGGCATATACCTAAGTAGATTTATCTGTTTAATTCCTAATTTGTGGTTTATCCTTGGTGGATTTTGTGAAACCTTGAGGGTCTCATGGTCCCTACTAAGTATCTTTATACTCACTACTGCACGGGCTATACCCACACCATGTTGTGTTGGATGCAGACGACGGACAACATAGACTGCGGTTGAGAGTACCAGGATTGGATGGTACCTGGAGGTGGACCATATGGTGTGTCGGTACACGGAGGATTCATGTGGACATGGAGTGTTGAGGAGGTGATATGTACCTACCTTTCATTTAGGAACCTCGGTGGACAACCCAATAGCTGTTTTTCCTTTTTCCTCAGTTGTACTTGTACTTTCAGTTTCTTGTACCTTTACTGTTGGGCTTGTATTCTGGCCCCTTTTACTTTTTAGCACACTTTTTTTTATATAGTTTACCTGTGTTGGTATTTTTTCTGTACTTGGTTATGAGTTTTTACAGGTTATAAAGGCAATGACTTCCCAGTATAGGGAATTACGCCTTTGGTGCTAGTCGCTAACCCCTAGCCTATGGAAGGTGTGCTTAGGGTAGTCGCGGCACGGGCCCCGGGGCACGATTCATGACAAAAACATACATCAAATAGTCAAGACTAATCAAACAAGATCATATTATTTTAAAACATTAATAAAACGATCCATAATTCATTTTTCACATGTAGGAATTAACCGCACATCAATCTGAGACACGATTTGGTTGATATGACCCAAAGATCATGTTTTTAATAAAAAGGTTCATTTTAGTTTAGATTACATATAAAATATAAAAAACCAAGTAAATGTCTAGATGTTTTTCAAAATTTTGGATAAAAATCAATAATTCATTTTTCACAAGTATGATTTGGTTGCAAATCAATTTGACACATGGTGTGGTTAATATGACCCGAAGAGCGTGTTTGCAATAAAAATGGGTCATTTTAGTTTAGAGGGACATCAAATATCCAAAACCAAGAAAAAAAGCTTGTATTTTTTTCAAACATTATGAAAATGATCCATAATTCATTTTTCACATATAAGAATTAACCTCACATAAATTTGAGACATGACAAGGTTGATATAACCTAAAGTGCATGTTATCAATAAAAATATGTCATTTTAGTTTAAAACATGTATCAAGTATCTGAATCTAATCAAATGAGATTGAATTATTTTCATTCTTTAGGAAAAAGATCCATAGTTTTTTATATACAGAAATTGTCCGCACATAAATCTGACATACGATGTGGTAGATATGACCTGAAGTGCATGTTTTTAAAAAAACGTTCCATTTTATTTTAAAACACACATAGAATAGAAAAAATTGAGGAAACAATCTTGGATTTCTTTCAAACATTAAGAAAAAAATCCATAATTTATATTCACAAGTAGAAATTCACAACACATCAATTTGACACACAATGTGTTCTATATGACATGACATGTATGTTTTATGTAGAAAGGTTCCATTTTAGTTTATAATGTATATCAAAAAATAAAAAACCAAGAAAAAATCTCATATTGTTTTCAAACATTAGTAAAACGATCTATAATTTACTTTTCATGTGTAGGAATTGACTGCATATCAATCTGAGACATGATGTGCTTGATATGACCAGATCTGCATGTTTTCAATAGAAAGGTGTCATTTTAGTTTAAAGCACAAATAATATAGCCAAGGTTGAGAAAAAAATATCATATTATTTTCAAATATTATTAAAATAACCCATTATTAATTTTTCATGTGTAGAAATTGACCGCACATCAATCCGAAACATGATGTTGTCAATATGACATGAAGTGAATGTTTTCAATACAGAAGTTCCATTTTCATTCAAAATATATATCAAATAGATAAATCAAATAAAATGGGATCGTATTGTTTTAAAACTTTAGTAAAATAATACATAATTCATTTTCATGTGTAGAAATTTACCGAACATCAATATGACACACTATGTGGTTGATATAACCTGAAGTGTGTGTTTTCAATATAAAACTGCCATTTTAGTTTAAAACACACATCAAATAGCCAAAACTTAGAAAATGAGCTCAAATTATTTTCAATATATATTAAAGTGATCAATAATTTATTTTTCACATGTAGGAATTTATTGTAAATCAATCTGAGACAAAATTTGGTCGATATGACCCGAAGTGCATGTTTTTAATAGAAAGGTGCCATTTTATTTGAAAAAACACATCAAATACCCAAAACTGAGAAAATTTTCTCAAGTTGTTTTCTAACTTTAGGAAAACGATCCATAATTCATTTTTCATCGGTTGGAACTTACCACACACCAATATGGCACACGATGTGGTTGATATTACCCGAAATTCATGTTTTTAATAGAAAGGTTCCATTTTGGTTTAAAATATAAATCCAATATCCAAAACCAATCAAAATATCTCGTATTGTTTTAAATCATTATGAGAAATATCAATAATTCATTTTTCACATGCATGAATTGACCACATATAAATCTAACACACAATATGGTTGATATGACTCGAAGTATGTGTTTTTAATATAAAAGTTTCATTTTATTTTAAAACACACATCAAATAGACCACACTAAGAAAAAATATCTAATTGTTTTCAAAATTTAGTAAATGGATTCATAATTTATTAGTCAAGTGTGGGAATTGACCACATGTAAATCCAACACATTATGTGGTCAGTATGACTCAAAGTGTGTGTTTTCAATATAAGTGTTATTTTAGTTTAAAACGTGCCACACAGAGTCAAAATCGGGAGAACAAACTCAATTTTTTAGAAAAAAATATGAAAATAATCTATATTTAATTTGTGACATATAGGAATCAACCACAAATCAATATGAAAGGTGATGTGATCAGTATGCTTGAATTGTGTTTTTTGAATATAAAAGTTCTATTTTAGGTTAAAATGAATATAAAATTTCCAAAAATGAGAAATGATCACTAACTGTTTTTGAAATATTAAGAAAATGATCTATAATTCATTTATGATGTGTAGTAATAGATCGTACATCAATATGACACATAATGGGGTAAGTATGACTTCAATTGTGTGTTTTATATATGAGTTTCATTTTAGTTTAAAATGTTCCTCACTTATCAAAATCCTAGAAAATGAGATCGGATTGTTTTATAACATTATAAAAAATTATCTAAATTGTATTTATGATGTGGAGGAGTCAAACACACATCAATATGACATGTGATCTACTAATAATATAATTAAAATATTTATTAATTAACAATATAACTTATCATATGTGGATTATATAACATTAAAATTATATTTTGTTTATTTTTTATTTAATGTTATTAAAATAAACATTGGTTTTATTGTAGGGAAAAAATTTTATTTAGAGTTTGATCATTGAAAAGAGTCTTCTAGTGTTGATTTTTTTTATATGTTGTTATTTTTTTGTTAATGTTAACTAAGACATTAATGTAAAAAAATTATATGTAAATTTTTAATTGAAATGATAGTGAAATGTTTTATTGGTATTTCAATATATTTTATTGTATATTTCAATTCATTTTTATGTATTCTGATTAGGTTTAATTTTTCATTTCTACCGCATGGATTCTATAAGGCAACAATTTTGTAGTAACTCAAATGGTGTTTATTAGTTCTAGATGAAGCATAAATAAAAGTACCCTTTATTAGTTCTTTATCTAGTGCTAATAAAGGGTCCATTTATTGATGCTTTTTTTAAATTCTGATAAATGTTGTCATTATCAACCCTTCTTCTAGTGTTCAAAAATGGTCTCTTTATTAGTTCTAGAGGAATCCCTAATAAATATACCCTTTATCATTGTTTCAAAAAAAACATTGATAAAGGGATTATTTATCAGTTCTTTTTTTAGTGCTGATAAAGGTCACAATATTTTAATATTTCTTGGGTTATCAGAGATTTTAAGTGCTGAAAAGATTATTTTTAGCATTATTAAAAGTTTTTTTTTTATTCACCCTATCTTAAAATTGATCTTCTCCTTTTAATACATCGAGTTAAATCAAGAACATATTTTCAGGATAAAATCCAATAAAATTAATTTTCAATCTGGAAGAAAAATGAAACAAAAACATGAAATGATTAACCAAACAAGAAAAAAAATACCTCAAAAAACTATACCCAATGCATGTCCAAGGAAAATAAATTCATAGAAATAACATAATAAAATTAAGATTTAAAATAAGATAAATATAAAATAAATAAATAAATCTCTTCTCTCGACTTGAAGACCATCTCCCTCTTCTTGATATCTAATTTTTTATCACGTTGAATATTTGGCACATGCTTCTAGAAAAATACTCCTTCCCATGAATTTGGGGATTTTGTGTTAGTTGAGATCCCCATCTGGTCAATGATAAGTAGTTTTTTTTAATTTTCTCCCAAATGATCTATAAATATTTTGAAATAGTTTCACCATTACTTCACTAAAGCACCATCATTGGTACTGAATCACTTAAATTCACTTAAAAAACACTCCATGTGGAAACTATAAACTATTTATTATCACCTCCATGTGACTTGAATTAAACCCTCTAAATAAAAGCATCAAACCCTAGTGCATTAAGTTAATTATTTAAGTGCAATGATCCAGGAAGACTTCTAGGATTGATTCTTTTTTCATTGGATTCACTTGAATTTACTAGTAACTCCCTAGAATTATGGTTGAGAACCCAAGATCCTTGAATTTCATTAAATTACCATCCATTAACAACCATATTCACAATCACATCATGGAATTAAATATTATAACTATTGGAAACATTGGTTTGAGTAGAGTCACAACCAGATTTATAGATCCAAACCTAGCCTTATGATTTCAAACCAACTCAATTTGATACTCCCTCAACTCCAACCAGTGGATCAATGACCATCACCCTTTATTAGATATTATATCAATTAATTAATTTAAAATTTTCTTCAGTACTAGGAATTTGACATTAGAGTTTTATGAGGAACATATCTTCCTCTTTGTATCTTTCCTACCCAAAAATTAACCTCACAAAAAATTTCTACTTTTGTTGAGACCTAATTTTTAAATTGAATAATTTGGGGAATTTATATAGAGGAAATTAGTTAACCATGTTCAAAAAATCTACTTTGGTGATCTACATCCATCTACTCAAATCATCATTCAATTGATCTTGATATCATCAAGACTCACAATTGATCTTCAAAATATGATAAAATTTTAGATTCGGTCTAGGTACACTATAATATCATATTTACTTTGACTCATCCATTTCTACCTAACTCATATTATACCATAGAATCAAATTGATCTTTGATTAATTTCAAAATCACGTCTTCACCAATCAATTCATTAAACCCCCTTGATATAAGCTTTAATGGAATTTTGATTTAATTCATTTATGTAATCTCATTAGTTCTTTAAATTGGTCTATGGTCTACAATTCCTTTACCTTCTATCAATTTTGGATCAATGAAATGTAATTATTTCTTATTTTAACTTAGATCTATTTTAAATCCAAATATTATCTTCTTTAATGTTTTAGTATCTTGATTCCTCTATTTTGGGTTCATCTTTCTTGATCAAAATTTGGATACTCTTAAGGCATAATTAAACACAGTTTTCAATAATAAAAACCCATCAAACTATATTTGCCTTGGGCTCATCATCTCAAGGGTTTCTTGAGTCATGATAAGTTGAGAAAATAAGATCTTGTAATCAATCTATTTTATTAGTTTCCATTATCTCCAATCCCTTAGGAGCACAGTTGGCCTTTCATTGATTTCAAATTCTATCGATGAAGCTCTATTTTACCCATATAGTTGATTAAAAATAAGTGTGGAAGATGGTGGATTCAAATTCACTTAAATGGATAATTAATTCACTTACTTCATTTTCATTCAGTAGGATTTTTTGTAATTCATGAAATATCCTTTTAAAATTTTCTTTGAAGTATTACTTAATCAAATGTATGTAATCATTGTCACGACACCATAGTTGAAAGGTGGATGGTAGAATGGATGTGGTAGTAAAACCTCATGATGGTAAGGGTGACTTATCATGGTTAAAACCTACTTGTAGTTTCACAGGAATAGTTATATGCCCCTATATAGTAGTAACTTCACAACAACTTCAGTTTTCCAAAAAAAAATCCAAAAATACATTAATTAAACTTTTAAAATATTCTCATTAATTTTGTAAAATAGATTTACAAAACGAACATAATAATGATTTAATGAATTTTTAAGAAAATAGTTCATCAATTTTATATTCTCATTAAGCACAAATGAATATTAAATGGATTAATTTCATGGAAACTAAGATATCAATAACACCTTAAAAAATATTTATTTTAAATTTCATTAAAATCATCCAATTAAAATTTGTTCAAAAAAACATATAGAAATATTAAACAATAGAAAATTTTAGAAATTAAGATCCCAAAAATTACACATTTTTTCAAATATTTTCATTTTTAATCACAATATAAAAAAATTATAAAATATTATAAATTAACTCACACTTAATGAATAGAAATTCCAAAATACGACTAAAAGTGATGTAGAAAACATGCATCGATTAAGGTCACATCAGTCCACCCATATTTCCTAATATTTTCAATTAAAAGATATAAACATTATGATTCCTATCCTAAAAGGAAATTATTTCCAATAATTTCTAGAAATTTTACATCATTCAATAGGTATATATATTTTAAATTTTTTGGAAATGGAATGGCTTTTAGTTTGTGTTGGTATTGTATTGATAGAAATTTCACGGGAACTAATTTATGTGCACAATCTATATTGGGGTCCAAATATAAATCAAAACAATTGGTGAATAATTCATTAATTAAATCTAAAAAATCTATATATATATCATAATAATAAATTAAATTCCCATAATTACAATAGAAATCCACAAAATAATTAGAATCGGGTGTGGTGAAATTCCCATTAGGATTGGTGCTGAAACCTGAGAAGGGGGTGAATTTGGTGTTGTATATTTTTTACCAAAATACAAACCTTATTTAAAAATCTTTGCCCCTTTTTTATGAATTTTATTTACAAATTCATATAGTTATATCATATTATATTTTACTAGGAAATTATCAACCGTATTAAATTCAATTAAGGAAAGTAAAGATAGAATGCGGTATTTTTACAAGGTTTGACACTAAGACCTTCTACTTTACATGATTGGTTATTCACCCCAATAATGTATTATAAAATATAATAAATGTTATATTACAAGTTTTTCATTCTTCTATCACCTATACAAAGTCCCACTATGTACACACTTTCCATTTTCCAACTGGAATTCCACCTAATCATCTTAATAATGAAGTCACAACTTCACACTACGATATTCTTGCATACACAATGTCACACTGGTTCCAAAGCAGCCCACCATGTATATAAATGTGTATCCTTATATATATATGAGGAATATATCTAATTATAATAGAGATTTCACAATATCTATATAATGGATCTCTTTCCTCATCATAGAGTCTTTTGAATTCTAGCAGATATAGAACTGAAATTCTTGAAACTCGATAATTTTTTTCTGGTTCATTTTCACTGATCTTCTACAAAATTGATCACCTATATTTCTCAACCCAAAATCAATATTCTAGGATCATCATGAATCCATTATCTCTTCATGCCCTGAATGACTCAACTCAAAGATCATGTCTATACATAGTAGTTTCGGTCTCTCCTCAACTTCTACTTCTTTCATCCCCATATTCTACAAGATTAAGTGTCACGAGATCCTATTATTACTTCATATTTGGTGGCTATATAATTAATATTCTTTATTATAGGTTTATAATAATCTCATTTTTCTTATTTGAGAGTTATCCAATCTTCCACACTCAGTATTGGCTCTTGGATCTTCCTCAGTTTCAAAATTATTTCTCTCTCTCTCTCGTTTTTATTTTAATATATAATTCAACTAAAATAATATTTCCAAAATTTAGAATATATAAAATATCCATCACTTCCAGTTAAAAAATATCCTTTATCCTTTTTCTCACTTTTCTTATTTGTGGAGTTCTCCCATGATCTCATTTCATTTTTTTTCTCCAACAGATATATTTTTTATAATTATAGGAGTACTCAACTTCTTTTCCTCTCATTTTTCTATTAGGTGTAGTAGATCTTATTTGATATTTCTATAATCTTAAAGAGTTTTATTCTCTTCTTAAACAATATACACAAACACCAAATGATTCTTATTCTCTTTCCACCAGCACTCATTGTCTTCAGTTAGTTTGCGGCATGAAGAGGTACATCATGACAGAACACTCAATAACTACGCAGCATTTTTATTTTAAGAACAGATTTGATCTCTACATTAAAAACACCATCCTAGACTTTATTATAACACATATTTAATATTTTTAACACTAAATTCCATCTATTTCATTAATATATTCAATTTTCTGATTAAATAAATTTGGAATCATTTTTGGATTAATTTATTTCTCATAAATTCCACCTACCTTTATTTTATTTTTTATTAAATAAGAAACATCAATCACATAATTGTTTTGATGTTTCAAATAATTTACAATATCTTTTTCATATTTTAAATATTAATTCTTCAGAATAATTGATATCCAAAAAACTCAAATGTTCAAACTTAAAAAAGTCTCTTAAACATTTCTTTCTTTAATCTTATGTTTTCCCAATTCGAAAATAATCTCATCATCAATTTGTGCCTTTATAAAATTTATATTGTTATGTTTTTACCCATGAAAATTAGTCTAAGAAACATAATAATCAATTTATTTCTTCAAATATTAAATCTGGAAACTCAAATTTTATCTGTATAATTCTCAAATTTTTTCTAAGTCAAAATACATATGCATCCATCCAAATTCATACATGTGGAATCCTTAGGGTATCCTCTAAAATAATATTCATTTCTCAAATATCATATGGGATTTAAAAACGTCACACAAAATATTAAATATCATATAGGATTCACTAAATATCTTATTGGATGACATCAAAACCAAATATTATATAGGATCCATGAAAAGTTATACACCAGGGAAACTCCTACATGTCTTAAAGAAAAGTCTCACACCATATATCTAAATTCATATACAACCTCCTCTCAAAGACATCATATTTTCTCTTAAATTCATAAAATGTCACCTTCAATCTCATGCCTTTATCATTCTTCTTCCACAAAACAAATTCATATGGACCATCAATGTCATACAAGGGGAAAGTCTTATGGCTTGCTTTAAAAAAATTATTCACATCGTATATAATTTTAAAACTTCAATCAAATAAAATCCAAACCACTTTATTTGAACCTAAGGCTATGTCAACCACCAGAAACCATCTATAAATGACTTAAAATTACTTTTTATGTTATCAAAATAATTCAAAAGTGTTTTAAATCAATATTAAAGTTCTTTTGCAGATCTAAACATGAAAATGAGTTTCCTCATAAACCTTCATTTAAATTTTAATTCCAACCTTCAAAATCAGTCTTAAAAAAATTCATCCAAAGGATATTAATCACTATATTCATCATCCTCTATGTATATCTTTTCTTGGACAGTTTCTCTAAAACTTTGGTCTTATATATCACCATTTAACCTAGATTTTAACTCTCCTAATAACAGCTTCTTCAAGTTTTTCACCTGAATATCTATTCTATACCACTGGTTAAGCTAAATGTTAAATTTTCTAATACCAGCTTCTTTAAGATATTCACCTAGAAAACTTTTTCAATATTTCTTGTAATGTTGTATACATTACTAAACTCTTTAGTATATGTATTTCTCTTGAAGATCAGTACATTCAATCATCTAATTTGAGATTATTTCTCAAAATAGTAGTCAACTCTTCCTTTACCCATGATTTCATCGGAAACTTCAATATCTTCCTTAATTGGATACTTAATCTATTACTAATCAATCCATAATCATTGGAAACTTACATAATGACATGTTTTATGGACAATTAATACAACCACACTCTAAAGGGTACTTTAAGTGTATTAATCATGAGAAATGGTTGTCGAAATGTTATGAGACCTCAAACCTTCCCCAATATTCAAAATCATTATAAGTATAGAGTTATTACCATTTAGGAAAGATTGAAAATAAAAATTTGGTGAATCATTAGAAGATGGTTCAGAGTGGGAGATAAATAAAACATAATGTTCTTCTAAGTGGTACTTTATGGAGTCTAAAATATTAAATATTATAATCTCACCATCGAACTCTAAATAAAGTATACCCTCAGGAACATTTATGACTATATTGGTAGTTTTAAGGAAGGTTCTACCAATAATAAAAGGAAAATGAAAACTTACATGATCATTCTCTATATTCATCACATAAAAATAAATAGGAAAGATTATATCACTCACCTAAACAAGAATATCCTCGATGAATCCAATGTGGTATTTAGTGTCCCTATTTAATAATTGAACCACCACCCTTATCGATTCTAGCTTTAAATACTACAAATAATATTAAATAGATTAAAGAATGAAATTAATTAAGTCATCCGAATCACATAAATCATTATATAAATGTAACCCCACTATGGTTTATGGTATAGTGAATGTATTGGGGTCCTTTCACTTTATAGGCATTGCCATGGTGGTTGTGGTGATTGTAGATACATTCCTACCAATGTTTATATACTCATTTCCATTAATCCTTATCGAATTTATAGATAGTACTCTTAATAAATTGGAATTTTTTGGAATTTTTTTATTAATTCAAGTGTATATTATCTCAATATACTTTAATGTATCTAAGACCTCTTTTTTTATCACATATTCAGTTATATTCACGGTTTTTACAACTCAATTTGTAAATGGAAGGCGTTTGGAAGAACATAATCAATATTATACTTACCTTTTTTATCCTTTGGTTTCTCATTTATTGGTCATTAATAGGGATTATAGATTGCAAAGGAAAATCCTTGTGAATAGATATGATTATATTCATCAGTCATTTTCTTTTGAATTCTTAGTGTTATGGCACTAACATTCCCCTTGGGATTAGGAGTATGTTTGGAAGAAATATTTATGGAGTTTTTTATTACAATTTCATGTAGGGTATTGGAAATATGGATCATTTACATCTTCATATCCCTTAAATATATACCCTTACACTTTATCTTATTCTATTGATTAATAAAAAATTGTTTCAAAAAATCATCAGTATTAGAATATACCTTTGGCTGGGATTCCCCTTATTATTTTTAGACTGATGATACTTGGGTGTCATATCTATTTTGAGGTTGTTTAAAAAACTTTTTTCAAGGAAGAGGATACAAATAATTTTGGTAAAAATGGTACCTTTGTTGTTTCTTGATTATATAACTAAGATTGAGATGATATTTCCATCCAAGATTGTACATTAGAGTAAAGGGATCATACTTATTCTAGGGAGGTTATTATTTTTATCACTGATATATTCTCCATGGGAATAAATACCTTCCTCTATCTCATTTGGATGAAAAAAAAATTTATATGGGGGTTTAGTTCATTGAAAATTCCACAAATCCTTTAGGAAGTGGGTTTTCATATCTTTTGAGACGAGGAAATCTATCTCACTATAGTAGTAAATTTGCCCAAATTATTTTCAATTCAATTATTTCAAATGGTTGATGGACTTACCTATTATTCTCCTCTCATAGGTGGTGTACCTTAATTGTAAAAATATTTAGATTTTTTCACTATATAATCAATTAGTGCATGTGTATCTATTGATGTTTTTTTACTAACTTTCCTCCTATCGTGAAATATACCATGATCCTCTACATTAGAGTGAGAGCATCATAGAAATATTGGATGAGGAGCTTCTCACTGATTAGTTGGTATTTGAAGTTTGTGCAAAACTTCTTAAATTACTCCAAGTATTCATACATTTAATCCCTTAATAATTTCTTGATCCTTCAAATATCCTTATAAATTTCAGTTCACCTTGATGATGGAAAAAATCTCTTATGAAAAGACATTTCAAATCCTACCAATATGTTACCCCTTGAGGTTTTAAACAAAATATATAATCTTTTTCAGTTTCATTAAGTGATAATGGGAATTCACTTAGTTTGATTCGATATAGAGAGGCATTCAATTGTTTCATGGTTCAAATATTTACATTGATTTTTTTAAGATTTTCATTGGGATCTTAGCCAAATTGGCCATGAAATTTTGGAAGAAAGTGCGTTAGTCTATATTTTAATGTCTGATTCCATATTTGAGTACACAATACAAGTTGGGTGAGAGTTTATGTCTAGTATATCCAATTTTCAAATTATTATATCATGTTCATTATTGTTATTATTATTTATAGATATTATATAATGTTTTTAAGATTTATTTTGATGGATTTCTAATTCAATGGTATTAGAATGGATGGATTCACCAATTAGGTGAATATTTACCCTTCCTATAGATTGATACTATTTTATTTAATCATTAAGGCTATGTTAAATTTCAAGTACTACATTAAAAAGTTATTTGGGATTATATCATGTCATGAATTTGAGAAAAAGATTAAATAATAAAATTGTACCATAATATAATGAGAAGAAGTTTGAATTGATGGTCCAAGAAAAAATGGGAAAGGGGGAATAAGGAAGAATAAAAGGACTGAAAAAGAATGAAATAAAAAAAATACCTTCAATTAGTTAAAGAAAATAATTAATCTCTAGAAACAATTAAAATGGAAGAGTGATATCATGGGCAGTCTAAAAGGGTGTGTATTTTTTAGTACATAGGTTTCATAGATTGGATGATCAAGGTCACTTTTCTAAATAGGTGGTACTTAATACAACTTATCAAATGTATTATGAAAATAAAATCAAATAAATAAAATTCTAACAAGGATAGAGGTATGTAATGTGTAATGACCCTAAATATAGTAACTCAAAGGTGGTGTTTAATTTATTACATTACTACAAGATATAAGGGGTCACATCACTAAGGATCGAACATTTTAGTAGTATTTAGAGACCAAATACATACATCATTTTATATTACATTAGAAACATAAACTAGAGATTAAAAATTTCATAAAATATTTCTTATTATTTTTATTAAAATATTTAATGTATTCAAAAATCATTTTAGGTAACATGGGGTAAGGAAACAAAATAAAAGGGTGAGATTGGGTTCTTAGTAAGGGGAAGCACACAATAGAAGTTATCATAGATATATACTACATAACAATTATGGTAAAGTAAATAATCAAAAAATGTTCCATATCATCAATAACTTGAGAATGAAATATATCTATGGATAATATAGAAATTTGAATAATAACATAGAAAAAAATAACAAATTTCATGGTGTTGTAATGTGTAATGTCAGGTATCTTAATATAACTACCAAGGAATTATAAAAATTTATTATGAACTTAAAATCAAATCCATGTTAAAGGAAATTGTGATCTTACCATAAAGGTCATATTGTCGGACATCATGATCTTACCACCAAGTCCACTTTCTAATACATCATGATTATACCATCAAAGAAATGTGTTGAGTGAATATTAATAAATGGACAAGCATACACCAAATACTAAATCCTTTAATCTCATTATTCTCACTAATACATTGAGGAGATATATGATTCTGGTCCCCACACATTAATTAATTAATTACATCACATTTTCTATATGAAATTAATTATTAATAATACAATTCATAATTAAATTGACCTAGAAATTAATAAACATTCATATTGGAATAATAAACATACAATATGCCAATACTTTTTCTAGTAAATAAATAGAATAACACGATTATAATCCATCCAAAAATGAAGGTGGATGGTATCGGTAGTGAATATTCATAGATAAATAAAATAAACATTAAAATATATTTTCAGAGATTAAAAATGCCTTTAGAAGATCATAAACAATTCACATGGAGAAATAATTAGAAAACCCTTTTTTATTTTTTACTCTTTTTAGAACATATTTTATAAATAAAATGGAATAGAAATTTCTTTGATAAAAAACATGAAAATTCAAAAAGGTTATTTCTTTCTAAAACCTGATAAAGGAATTATGAAAATGAATTTGTATATAAAAAATGTTTTAATAATATCCATTTAATGCTTCATAAATAAATTAAAACTTAATCAAAATGAAGTAATAAGTCACATTTAAGTATAATATTAAAGAATATAAAAAAATCTAAAAAAATAGAAATATAAAAAAATAGAATTTTGAAAATAAATAAACACTATTCCATAAATATGGAGTGGAGGATAAAAGATACAAACACAAATAATATTTGAAAATATCTTTATTGAAGAACATATCATTAAAAGTGTAATAGGACTTCCTTTTTGAAAAGGGGTAAATAGAAATGTGAAGATCATGAGAAATGAGAAATATTTGGATTTCAAAATAAGAAAAGAGAATATTGGTGGGATGAGTAGCATTGATATGGAGGATAAATACTCTCGATCAAAAATTAATGACATTAGAAAATCCACACTTATAGAATTACTAACTTTTGAATCAAAATTCCAAGAAAGAGAAATTCTAAAATAGAACTTTAAATACCATGAATAGATATATTCATAGTGAAATATGTAAATAGGGATATATATACACCATGTAAACCAAAATAGGTGTGTAATACAAAATATTCCTTAAAAAATATAATTTTAGATAAATAAACCTTACCTTTTACCCATGAAATTCACAAAATCTTTTTAAACTTATGTATAATAAACATGACCATATTAATCACTTATTTCATAACCTTATTCATATCTATTATCTCTTATGTTCTTTAATTATACTCACTCGCTAAGTATATATTAGTTAGTTAATGTTAATTTTCATTATTATATGTTAACAATTTTTATCATTTTGTATGTGTTTCATAACAGTGATGTTAAGCCCCATTAATTGATAAAAAATTAATTATTACTAGATTATTAAAGATATTAAAATATATTTTTTCAATGATTTATATGGTTACATTTTCATTCTAGGGAATTCATGGGTATGGTCTATGAAAATGTAATCCATGAAGAGCTTATTCTGGGTAATTTACCAATATCAATAGGTTGATTTATAATTATTGTTAATTAACATATTATCCTTCTATAGTTTTATTAAAATTAAAAAATGCATTAATGGTTGTTTTTTAATAGACCTCCATTGTTTTAAACCGCCGCTTAAAAATATAATGGTTGTTATCAAAATCACTGTGTATTGCATGGTTTCTAGTCATTTAGTAGTGGTTTCACTAATTTCATGGTGGTATTGTTATTTGTCATTTTTTGGAGCACCTAATGGTTGTTTCTTGATTATTTAGAGGTGGTTTTTTTATAAAAAATATATCTCGATGGAATATAAACAAAATAAAAATAACTATATTTGAATATATTATTAGTGTTTTATTTTAGTGGTGGTTAAGCATAGCCCCTGCTAAACATATTTTAATTAATGTATTTAGCGACGGTTACTAAAAACCACCACTAAATCAGAATTTTTTTAAAAAATATTTGATAAAAAACTATAAATATAAAAAAATAACATGAAATAAACTAAAACATGAATATATGATAAACACATCATACATACATCATACATCTATAGAAATATATACAAATATCCACAGTCATCATAACCTCTATCTCAGTTAACCCATACATCTATCAACCAATACCTCATTCATCAATATATACATATAAAATATGTCCAATAATAACACATTACCAATATACATCCACATTATGACCTTCAATGCATCTCTCTGCCTCCATATCATCTCATCAACTAAAACCAATCACATCATCTCATTAACTGTCACAAAAAAGAAAACAAAAATTAAAACTAAACATAATAAATCAGAATTAAAGTAGAATAATTGATAAAATTTTAACATACCCTTGAAAATAAGAACCATCACAACTACCTTTTGAAGAATTTTATGGATTAGAATATCCAACCTACTTCTTACTGTCAGTATATTCCACCTACAATGAAAACCAGATCATTTAAGAAAAAACTATTTTAAAGGTAAAAGACTCATCATATATTCGTAATAATGCACATAAAATTTGTTATTTTGTTAACCAAACAAAATATATTTTAACATAAAACAAATAATATATAATTAAAAACACTTTGAAAGAATAAAATTATTTATTTAAGATATGATTCAACATTTGAAACTGAAAAAGGAATAAGTAAATATTCTAATTAATTTTTTAATTAAAGCGTGGTGTGCTAGAAATTTACTTAATAAACAAATTTTAAAGACTTTGATATCACAGCATGACCATTAATTCCAAAACAACTTATTGGTGTTTATCCAAAGATTCCATGTCAATCTAAGGTTTTTTTCTAGGGTTTTAACCATTACACACACATTTTAGTGTTTTAAAACACTAAAAACACATTTACGTCCATCCTGAGAAAACTGTAATTCAGAATTACATGTTGTTAGTTCTTAAATTTCACAATTCAATAGACAGTTTTTGTCCCCTGATTTCAGGGAAATATAACATTGTTTTCTTGCTTTTTACCCCTTGACATATGTTTTTGAAGGCTTTTGTACCTTTAAGAAATGTTTATTGAGTAATTCTGACCAAATGTTTTGTATGATTTATATATTGTTTGTGTATGCATGTCAAAAATAACTCATGGTTGTCCCATGACTTCAGATCAATCTAAGTTCATTTTATTTTCTTTTGACTATCTAACCTAATAAAATAATAATTTAAAATTATGTATCATTGGTTCCAGCATTTCACAATTCAATCTATGGTCTTTTTCCTCTGATTTCAAGGAAATAAGACATAGTTTACTTTTTTTATCCCCAGGATCATTTTTTAAAGGATTTTTATATTTAAGAAGTGTTTACCGATTTATTTTGACCACACACCACATTAGATTAACATGTTATCATAAACATCAAAAATAACTCATTGGTGTTTTTTTCATGATTTCACATCAACCTGAGGTATTTTACTATTGTTTTGACCATTCTACACATGTTTTAGTGTTTTAAAACACTATAAACCCATTTACAACCATCCCTAGAAAACTGTAATTTGGAATGACATGTAGTCAGTTCCAACATTTCATAGTTAAATATATGATTTTTTTCTCTGATTTAAGGGAAATCAAATATTTTTTTCTCGGTTTTAATCCCCCAAAACATGTTTTTAAAGGCTTTTGTGCCTTTTAGAAGTATTTACAAAGTAATTTTGACCACACTCTATAATGGATTGAAATTATTTCTATGAATACACAAATAAAATAACTCATCGATTTTTTCCCCAATATTTTGAATCAATATGAGTTTTTTTCTATGCTTTTAACCATTGACACATGTTTTAGTGTTTTAAAACACTATAAATGTGTTTATGGACATCCCAAGAAAATTGTAACTCAAAATGATGTTTCATTGGTTCCTACATTTCAAAATTAAATCAAAATTATTTTTCCCTGGTTTTCAGGGTAGTCTGGTGTTGTTTTTATTGTTTTTACCCCTTGGCACTTGTTTTTAAAGGCTTTTGTAACATTAAAAAGTGTTTACCGAGTCATTATGACCACACTTCACATCATACTGATGTGTTGTTTATGTGTACATGTAAAAAATCACTCATCAATATTTATCCCATGATTTCACATAAATATAAGGTATTTTTCTATGGTTTTGACTATTCCACACATGTTTTAGTGTTTTAAAACATTAAAAACGTTTTTATAAATATCCTATGAAAACTGTAATTTATAATGAGGCTCTTTTAGTCCCAAAATTTCACAATTAAATCTATATTTTTTCCCTAGATTTCAGAGCAATCTGATATTTTTTTCCCAATTTTTTATCCCCTAACACTTCTATTTTAAAAAATTATACCTTTAAGAAGTGTTTACCAAGTAATTTCAAACACATCACATGTCAGATTAATGATTTTTCTATGCATACATGTCAAAAATAACTCATAACTTTCCTTCCAATAATTTCTCATTAATATAATGTTGTTCTCTATCATTTTAACCATTCCATTCACGTTTTAGTGTTTTAAAACACCAAAAAAACCTTTATGGCCATCCAAGGAAAACTGTAATTTGGAATGACATGTTTTCAGTTTATACATTTTTAAATTCAATATATGATCATTATCTCTTGATTTTAGAGTAATATAACACCATTTACCTAGTTTTTACCCACCCCCCACCCAAATTTGTTTTTAAATTCTTTTGTACCTTTATAAAATGTTACTGAGTGATTCCAACCACATCGTATGTTGAATTGACGTGTTGTCTATGTGTACACATCAAAAATAACTCATTAGTAGTTTTCCTATTATTCCATGTTAATATGAGATCATTTTATATGGTTTTTATTGTTCTGCACACGTTTTAGTGTTTTAAAACACTAAAAATGTGTTTACAACCATCTTGATCAACCATAATTCTGAATGACCTATTATCAGTTCTTATATTTCACAATTCAATATATAGTCATTTTCCTATGATTTCAAGGAAACTCAAAATTGGTTTCCTACTTTTGACTCCCCCCCTGATATGTTGTATGTATGTACATGTCAAAAATAAATTATTGATGGTTTTACCATCATTCTACATAAATATGAGGTAGTTATCTATAGTTTTACCATTCCACACAAGTTTTAATATTTTAGAACACTAAAAACACGTTTATGGTCATCCTAGAAAAATTGTAATTCAGAATGATGTGACGCCAGTTCCTATATTTCAAAATTCAATCTAAGACCATTATCCCCAAATTTTAAGGAATTCTGGCATCTTTTTCTTAGTTTTGACCCACTAAAACTTCTTTTTAAAGGATTTTTACCTTTAAGAAGTGTTTATTGAGTCATTTCAACCAAAATTAACGTCATATTGATGTTTTTTCTACACTTACATGTAACAAATAACTCAATGGTGGTTATATCATGATTTCATATCAATATGAGGTCATTTTTATGGTTTTGACCGTTCCATGCATGTTTTAGTGCTTTAAAACACTAAAAATGTGTTTATAGCTATCCCGAAAAAACCTTAATATGGAATGATGTGTCATATATTCCTACATATCAAAATTAAATACATAGTTTTTGACCTTGCATTTTAGGGAAATCCAATATTTCTTTCCTAGTTTTTTTCTCCTAATAGTTGTTTTTAAAGGCTTTTATGCCTTTAAGAAGTGTTTACTAAGTCATTCTAGCCACACCACATGTCAGATTGACATGTTGTCTATGAGAACACATCAAAAATAACTCATTAGTGGTTGTATTATTATTTCACATTAATATGCAGTGTTTTTCTATGGTTTTGACAATTCCACACATGTTTTCATGTTTTAAAATCCTAAAAACATGTTTACAGCCATAGTAGGAACACCATCATTCAAAATGATATTCCTTTAGTTACTACATTTCACAATTAAATATAAGGTCATTTTATTCTAATTTTAGGGAAATATAACATAATTTTCCTAGTTTTTACCCCCCCCCCCCCAATACTTTTTTAAAGGCTTTTATACTTTTAAAAGGTGTTTATTGAGTCAAAACCCATAAAACAGACTCGGAATGTTTTCAAACATATGAATGAAAATATATAATTCATATTTTACATGTAGGAATCAACCATGCAAGAATATGGTACAAAATGTGGTCATTATGACACAAAATTTTTGTGTTCTATATAAAATTTTCATTTTAGTTCAATTTATGGATGTTTTATGTGTTCTTTACAAATGCATGAATGGTCTATGGAATTTAGGATTTACATCGATGGTATGAGAAATAAGGTTGGAAATTTAATCAGGGAACATGTTATTTATCCACTAAATTATATAAATTAAATCATTTTCTATTTGAAACTACCAATGATCCTGTGTTTTACTATAAGAGTTATGTTCTTGAACTTTTTTTCAGTCATTTAATTTAACTTCTTTATTCCCGGATCAACAGTAATACTCAAACCCCCACCTAGTGTAGCAGTAATGAATTAATCCACCATACCGAATACATATAATGATGTAAGCCTAAAACCTATCCCCCATACATGTATCAGATGCTCCTTCCCTAAAATGATTCCAGTTGTATTGTTCTAGGAAACTGATAAGGATTGTGAGGGGTTCACATCCCAAAATTCTTGACTTTTAACCTGTTAATACAAAAATATTAACAATTATTTTCTAAAATATCTGACCATCATTATATTATATAATTAATAAATCTTTCATTATTATTTATTTTCATTTCATTAATATAAAAACATAATAATAAAAATTATATTATAACAATAAATAATCTTTAAACCTAATTAATTGGGACTGACTAGATGTATCAAATGAAAAAAAAATTAGAATCATTTGATTGATATTTCTGGTCCCATTTAATTGTGTTAAAGTCTTGTTAGTTTTTATAATATATTTTTCATTATTATTTTTTTATAGTAATGAAATAATATGAAATAGTAATGAAAATTACTTACTCTAATGTCTTTATGATGCTCATTTAAAAAAATCATCAGGTTTCATATTCGCTTTAAACCACATATCTGTTTGGGTAATAGAGTGACATAATTCTTTACGCTTTTTTAAAATATAAAAAAGTTAGAAAAAATATTGAGTTATAATAAAATTATATAAATAATAATGAATAAAATACAAACTAAAATTGTTCTTTTTCTCAAAAAACTCTAAGACCCAGTGATATGGGTAATGAATTTCTTCTCAAAATTCATATAATTTTTTAAGATAATTCCTAAAAAAAGTAGACACCTTAATAAAAATTATAAATTTATTGGGTATATGTTACTAAGATATTTTAAAATATGCAATTACCTAGGGAGATAAATCTAAATTAATATTGACAAAGTGCTTCCATTTCTCAATAGAAATGCCTTCGGGTTCATTCACATATATCTTTTAGGAGGTCATAGAAGTGTCATTAAACTCATACCATAATCTTCATTTAAAATCTCTCAATTTCTTTCCCAAAATTTTCAAAGTCTACGGGTGTGAAATGGAGTTAGGGACATCAAAATGAAAAAACATCTTGAAATAAAAACCATAGCACTTTATAAGTACATTATAAAATTTTACTCATGTATTTTATATTATTCAACAAGGAATATTAAATTAATATTACATTTACTTAATTATGAAAGACATTGTTTTTCAAAACTGTAGGAATATGCCTCTAATATTTTTTATTAATGGAAAATCCCACCATCTTGCAATCAATTTACCAAAGAATCTTTCCATAGATTCTGACAGCATCATTAGTAGGCACTTTGAACTCTTCAAATGGAATGATAATATTAAAGTACTTTAGGTCTCATACATCTCTTGTGTTCATATTTATATCCCTTATATGGTTCCCTTTATCTATTTAACAAATTCATTAAAACAATAATAAAATATAAACTTTTTTTGAAAAATGACATACATACCAGTAATGGTAACTTGCCAATATCTGATAGATAGATAGGTGACCAATTATTCCATTTCCATAGGTGAATCATGAGGTGGGATATCAACAACATCTAAGGAAATTTATGGCTCTATATTAGTCTCAAGTACAACAGAATCACTATGATCCATAAAATATTACAGTAGTTGTGGCGTACTTTGAGATGCAGATCAGCTTGGATCCTAAAATTTTTTTCTCAGTATTGCATCATTTCAAATGATTAAGGTATATTAAATGATTAAAAATTTCAGAACTAAAATCTTTTAACCAAAAAAATAAAAACTATAACAATGTATATTTGTACAAAATACTTATCAATGAGAAATTATAATATATTTCTATTAATAATATAATGGTATTTAAAGCTAGATACATTATTGAAACAATTAATGTTTAATGATATAAGGATGTAAAATAGACTCTACATTAAATATGGTAAGGATGTGTAAACTTTTAATATTATATATATATATGATATTATTTTTATGAGATAAAAATAAATAATTTGTGAAGATTTTTCTATAGAAATGAATGAGTTATTTTAGATGTCCAAGCTTTGAGAAATGAGAAAAAAATTGGACAAAAAAATCTCAAGAACAAGATAACATTATTCTTTATCAAGATATATATTCTTCAATATTTATGGGGTAGTTTTGAATATAGGATTTAATGTTGTTCTCTTTACCAATTTAAATTGTAAATTTTTTTTATAAGAATGAAAAATGGAAGGGAGATGATCCAAAATAATTCATGAAGCTTATTTTTTGTTTTTTAATCTTTATATCTTCAAGAATTGATATTTTATATGATGTTATATTTTATTCTTTGCATCAAAGTTTTCATTAATAATTTTCTATCCACCCCTTATATAGGCACCTGCTTCGAGCTTTGAAAAGCCCAATGTGCATTCCCAATCATCTTCAACTAGAAACTGGTCATAATGAATCTGATATAACACCATGGGAGTGATTTTTCATAATAAATACAATTAAATAATCAATGAAACATCTTAAATAATTATTACATAAAAACTCCAAACATTGGAGGTTTATGCACCACAAAACACCCATTTTTAAAAATAAACAAAACCCAACGGTAAAAAACAAAAAAAATAAACAATAAACTAATTTTATTTAAAACTAAAATTATAATTGTATACAATGATGAACAAATTACCAGAAGAAAACTAATAAAAATAAAATAACCGATATTTATGTCATGGTATTATCTAGAAGGGGCGTCTGTGATAGTAGTCGTCGGTATGGGAGACAGGGTCAGGGCGGTCACTGATAGGGGGTCTCCATGGACAAGGGGAGATGGAGATGGAGGTCATAGAGTACCTATGGTTATCGGAAAGGAGTACCTAGGGAGATGGATGATGGAGTGGAGGGGGTCATAGGTTTTCGTTGAGGTGGGGAAGGGGGGTCGGTATCATCGACGAGGAGGGAATCTAATCCGAGGAGAGGGCCGTCAGAGGGGGGTCACGGGTCATCGCTGAGGTGGGGGTCTGGGGTCTATCTCAAGGATAGAGTAGTTAGGTTAGAGGGGTGGTGGATTTGATGTCTCCAACGAGGTGGTGGGGTTGGGGTCACCATTGGGGAGGGGTGAGGAGGAGGTCATGGGAGGGGGTAGGTGTTGGTGTCGTTTATAGGGAGTGGTGGAGGGGGATGAAAATTAGGTTTTTTTTAAAAAAAACAGCAGTGTTTTAATTTAAACTGCCACTAATTGTTAAAATAAAAAAAAGTGGAGGTTTGAGTAAACCACTGCTATATTAAATTTTTTAACATCATTTATTTCTTGGTAGTAATGAGAACTGCCGCTAATAAACCACTACTAATTAGTTCTTTTTTGTAGTGTAATAGCATATATTACTCCTTAAAATTAAATATATTCATCAAATAAGTTTATATTACTATCCATTTAATTTAGCGATTAAAAACAAAAGATATCGCATCATGGACACGTTACTCCGCACGTACACATGAACAATGATTTTATTTTTCATAGAATGGGAGGAATATAGAAAATGGTTTATATTTTTAGAATCTTAAACATGTTATAAATAAAATATAAATTCATAAAATAACTTTATCAAACCATCCAAGTAAGGTGGTTATAAAAAAAACATCGCTTCATGAAACTGGTGGTCAGTAGGTACACACGAATGACGTTCTCATTTTCTTAAGGAAGTGGGAAGGATATATAATGGTTATACCATTAATGTAAATGAATTTTAGTATACTAATAATACATATTTAATTATATTATAATGGTTTAAATATATTTAGAGGATAAATATAGAGAATAAGAATGTTTAAAAATGATTAGTAATCACGTTGAGAATTTTAAACTTCACTTATAGGACCCCTTAAAAATGGAGGATTAAGGGATTTTCCATGGATCAAGGGGAAAACAAACATGGAATGTGTATCTAGAGGAAGTTAAATAGATAGATATTTAACATAAATTCAAATTTTTAGAATGTATTTAAAGGGGAGGTTGAAGTCACCTTTCTTTATTAGAGGGGAGTGACATTTTTGTAATAATCCAAAAGGAAAAGTCACTATTCAATGAAATTGAGCCCAAAAGTTAAAAATAATAGAGGTATTATGATTCTTGGGTCTATAAACCCCTCTAATACAATTTTTAGAGACAATATTTGAGGAATTTTATGTTTTTTTTCTTGGTTTTAACTTTTACCATAATTAAATTTTACTATGGTAACTCATTTTTTAAACTCATTAAATAATATTAATAACCAAAATAAAAAGCCAACTTATTAACTAATTTGGATATTATTATTCTAAATTTAAAAACTATATATGATATTAAATTTCTAAAGCTGATAAAAATTAACTTTAAAACAACAAGTGAATAACAGGTAATAGCAATTATTAGAAAAAATATCACTAGGGTTACAAAATGTTAATTATAGGTTTCTAAATTAAACATAATATTTTAAATATTGAATTTTTATTACTAAATTGATATTTAATTATTAAAAAGTTTTTATAAATTTTTAATCAATTATTATATCCTAATGTTGTCATAATATCCATGGTATTTATAAAAATTAAATTTTTCATTATTCACCTAAAAATCAATCATTTCATAAAAAATAAACAAATTATCCCTAAGATAATTTTGAAATTATTAATTCAAAAATTAATTTAATTTAATCAAATTAAAATTATAAAAATTTATAATTTTATCTTTTAACTAAAAATAAAAAATATAATAAAACCATATTTATTGAAAAAATGAATTTTAAAGTTTAAGTGCCCTTAATATTATTTTATATCAATTAATAATTAATGTAATGTTAATATATTATTTAATACACTAAAATATTATATATAATCATAATCATCTTTTAAAATGATCAATTAAAAATACATAACACTTCAAAATAAATCTTTGAAAAACAGTACTTCTTAACATAAAATTGTATTAATTATTTATCCTCAAAATGTATGCAATCTTCAATTGATAACTATATTTTTATATAATACATGTTTTATTATTACAATTTTCCAAATAATTTCTATATAATATGATGCATATCATTTTATTTTGGTGTTTCATGTTAAACAAGCTATTCAATAGAGTATTTGTTGAAAAGGAAAGTTACATATTGAAATCTCAAGTTGTTAAATTATCTCCCATTTAATTAAATTAAATCCTTGTGATTTTAATTATTTTTTCATACCAAAAATAATGTCTCTTAACATAGGTATAATTTCAAATGTATATTTATCATTATAATTAGCTTCTAAGTTACTGCTATTAAACTCATATTTTATGTCATAATATAAATATGTCTAAATTTTTATCTGTCATAACCATTTGTGCCAAGTATACTTAATTAGTTGTTCATAGGAGTTTCTAAAGACAAACCTTACATATAATCTTTTTCATGATCCTATTATTAATAAAATACTAAAACCAAAATGTTTATGATAATAACTTATTAACACATTCATATGAAAAATAAACCATAAGTGTCTTATCCTTAGAAATATTTATTTCAACCCCAAATACATCCAATTCAACTATTTTATTTCAAATTAAGTTTTATGATCTTGAAGTCATTAACCTAATAAAAAAATATATAAAACCACAAATCAATCAATCCAACCTTATTTATAAGTCAACCTGAAAATATGTTTATTATTTCCCAAAATAACATGAATCTTCATGTTAATAAATCACTTTTCAATACCTAGGGTTTATGTATATTTCTAAATTTATATTCTAAAAACCAACTAACCCATTATGAAAATATACATAATTACCTCAACATATTCTATTGAATTTTATATCTAAATAATTACATAAACTTATATAGTTCATAAATTACACTATAAATTTTAAATTATTGTATATAATTCATAATCTAGAAAAACATTAACCATAAATTGAAAATTTATGCAGTAATCAATCCAAGAATCATAAGATTACTATATTTGTGAATATAAATAAATAATAATAATATTTTCAAATCAATCATAATGGTTCTTAAAGAGAATGTTAATTAACCAAAGCATATCCCCTGAGAGATTCAAACAAGGTGTGAAGTTATGCCTCTTTGTTGTGCACCAGGAAACGATTGATTTAATACCCAGCTTGTATTTCCAGGGTTCTTACCCCTATGTGAAACTATACTAGATCTCGTGTCTACTTGTTTATATCCATAATGGAATGTAACTTTAGTAAACTATATAATATCAAATTTACTAAAAAAATTTGATGTTATCCTAAACGTAGACTTGTAGAGTATGTCATAGGGTTATGATCTCTAATCTATGTTTTATAAATCTAGTTCTAAAAGTTTATATTAAGCATGATCTGATACTAATTATAACAACCCTAACTCTAGTATCTCAAATACAGTACTTACTGGTTAAAATTGGTACAATATATAATGGATCTCATCACTGGGGATCAAATAGCTTAGCGGTATGGGGAGACCATATACAAACATTATATCTAAATTACATCAAAAACATAAATCATAGATTAAAAAATTCATAAAATATTTGTTATTACTTTTATTATATACCTAAATTCATTTGAAGACCTCTTCTTAGAATCGTAGGGAAAGAAAACAAAACAAAAGGGTGAGCTTAGATACCCAGTAAGGGTAATATTACAATGGAAGCTTTCATGGATATAGAAGGCATAAATAATATAGTGGAGTAAATAATTAATAAATTTTATATATAATTAATAAAATTAGCATTAAATATATCGGTGGATAATATAGAAATTAAAATAATCACACGGATAACAATAACTAATTACGTGGTGTTGGAATGCATAATTTTAGACATTCTAATCTTTTAGTAAAGACCTTATATGAATACACTATTATCTTACCATTGAGGCCATGTGTTAGGAAATCATGATCTTACCACCAAGATCATGTTCCAAGATATCATGATATTACTATCAAGGCCTCATTATGAGACATTAATATATTACCATAAAGGCCTTATGTTAAGTAAATATTAATAAATGTGTTGGCATACACCAAATACCCAAACCTTTTTTATCATTTTATCCATCAATGTATAAAGGGACTATATAATCCTATACCCCATACATAACATAATTAATCCCAAATAATTCACTATATTAAATAAATTAATGATAATATAATGTATAATCAACTTTCCTTAGTAATTAAAAAACATCCTTATTAGAATAATAAACTTACAGGATGTCAATAATTTTCCCAATTAATAAATAAATTAACATGATCATAATCCATCCAAATAATGAAGGTGTATGGTATCATTAGAGAATATCCATATAAAAAAGATAATAAACCTTAAATTATGTTTAAATATAAGAAAAATTCTTTTATAAGAGGGTTAAAAAAATATTTTCTGAAGGAAAATAAAATACACTTTACATTTTTTAGATCATTTAAAAAATATTTTATAACTAAAAGGGAATATAAATTTATTTAAAAAAATAATGAAAACTTGGATATAAATTTTCTTAAATGAAACATATGAAGGATTTGGTAAAATATGTTAATATAGAAAAAATTTAAAAGAACATCCCTTTCACATTTTATAAATAAAGTCAATGTTAATTGAAAATGAACAAAACAGTCATTTTTAAAATATTATTTCAAGATGATGACCAGAAGACCCATAAAAAATGGTTTAAAAATATATATATAAAAAATTGAAATTTTAAAATAAATAATGTCTAAATCCACAAATGTAGAGTGGAAAATAATAGATACAAATAAAAATAATTTTTCAAAAATATTTATTGAAACCCATATTGTTAAAAGAGTAATAAAAATTCATTTTTAATAGTGGTAAATATAAATATGAAGATTTTAATAAAAAATAAATATTTGGATTTCAAAATAATAAAATTTATTGTTGTTGGGAAGAATAATGTGGATATTTATGAGAAATATTCCTTATAAAAAATAAATGATTGGAAAAGAGACCCTTAAGGATTTGGTAACTTTTCAGTCAAAATACATTGAAATAGAAAGAGTTAAATAAAACTTTAAATACCATGTATTGATATATTCATAATAAAATATATCAAAGGGGCAGTATATTCACCATGTAAATGAAAATATGTTTATAATATAAAACATGTCTCAAAGAAGAGTATTTGAGACAAAGAATCCATACATTTGAATCTCAAACTTCACAAAAGATCTTTAACCTATTATATAATAAAATTAAACAAATTTACCACTTTTTTTATAATCTTATTAATATATATTAACTTTTATATTATTCAATTATACTCATTCACTACACATATATTAGTTAGTTAATGTTTATTTTCATCATCAAATGGTAATAATTTTGATTGTTTCGTAGGTGTTTCATAATGGCTATGTCGGATTCCTTTATTTAATAAAAAAATTCATCATTATCAAAATATTCAAGATATTAGAACCTTTTTTATTCAATTATTAATTAATTACCATTTTCTTTCTATGGAATCCATGGGTATGGTTTGTTGAAATTGAATCCATGACAAGCTTATTTTGGGTAAATAAACAATATCAACATGTTACTTTATAATGATCATTAATTATTGTGTTATCATTCAATAATTTTATTCATGAAATATATTACTCATTAATATCATATATAATAATCAAATAAATTTTTAAAACCATCCATATAATAGGGTGATGAAAAATGAAACATATCATATTTTGGAGGTGATAGTCCCCACATATACACGGATGACGTTTATATTTTTCATAGAATGGAAGGAAAGTATGAAATGGATTATATTTTCAAATTTTATTCATGTTATAAATATGATATTTATTTATCAAATACCCTTTTTTTACTATTCATTAAAGGTGGTTATGAAAAATTAAATACATCACTTCAGGGAGGTGATAGTTTGCACGTATGCACGAACGATGTTCCCATTTTTCTACGGAAGTGGGAAGTGTTGATAATGGTTATACCATTAAAAAAACAATATTTTCTTATACTAATATTACTGATTCCATTATATTATAGGGGATAAAATATATTTTTAGGAGAAATATAGAGAATAAAAAAGTTAAGAAGTGATTAGTACACACGTAGGGAATTTGAATTTTTTCTGTGAGGGCCTTTTAGAAATGGAGGATTTTGGGATTTACATTGGATAAATGGGATTACATAAATGGGAGTGGTATATATTTTAATTAAAATTAATATTATTTTAAGCGAAATTTTAATTTTTAGATTGTATGTATAGGGGTGGTGGAAGTTGCTTTTTATAAGTGGGGTGAGTGGCATTTTTGTAATAATACAAAATAAAAAGTCATTATTCAATAATTGTGACTCATAAATTTGATAATAATGGATATTTTATGATGAATTGGTTTATAAAACCCTTATCCATACATATTAAGATATGTTTTTGAGAATCATAAGACTTTTCTCCTTATTTTTAAATTTTAAAATAATTTACTTTTACAATAGTAACTCATTTTTTAACCTTACCAATTTGTTTTAATGAACAAAGTTAAAAGAAATATTATTAAATAATTTATATTTTTTTAATTAAAAAATTATAAACATTTTATAATAAAAAATTCTTAAATGTGATAAAATTTATTTTTAAATAACATGTGTATAACGCATAAAAATAATTTTTAGAAAAAATATTTCTTATGTTGAAAGATATTACTTATTAGTTTCTAAACTAAACATAATATTTTAAATTTATACTTTTACTTGTTAAATAAATTTTTAATTCAATATTAAATTATAATGATGTCATAAAATTCATTGTATTTCTAAAAATAGTATTTCCCATTATTCTCCTAAAAATAAAAAATTTCCTAAAAATCCCAAAAATTCACCCTAAATTTTTTTTGACATTCTGAATTCAAAATGAAGTTAATTTCATAAAATTAAAATAATAATGTTTTTCAATTTATCTTATAAATTAAAATATAAAATATAAAAAAAACTATTTTTATAAAAAAGGACCTTTTGGCTATATTAATCACCTATGTGAATTGGATATGTGAATTAAATATGTTGATGAATCAACTACATGTTTGGATCGGCTATGTGAAAATAGTTATATGGGGTTTTTCATCAGTTGTGTGAAAATGGCCACGTGGGTCTTTTGGATGCATAAATCCACAGTATTCAAAGGTCATTTCTCTAAGGATTATTATATCATCGATTTTATTTGATGACCAAGGATTTGAATGAGTCCTTCTATGTTTATTTTAATAAGATACTCAACAATTGGTTAATTGAATCTATTGCAATTTGTAATTTCAATTTTTTCATATCTTTTGACACAAAAATGAAGTTTATTCCATTATTCCTTCCAATTTTATTTTCCTCAAGACTGAAGGTTCCTAATCCTTTCCCTTGGATTCATGGAACCATACTATAATTGGTATTAATTTCTTCTAATGTGAATTCAATCTTGTACAAAACCCCTATTTTTGTGAAGTGAATAGAATGAATCTTATTTCTTCTAATTAGGAGATTATTCATATCTCTCAACCTCATATCATGCAGGAGGGGTATATTTTGTTATCCTTGGGAAGATTATTTTCATCTGTATTAAAAAAGATAAATTAATTAGTTTAATTTAATTGAAGGGGAAGGGAAATGAAATCGCATGTTTTTACAGCTTTGATGTTATTATTGGTATTATGATTAAATAGGCTTAATGTTTTGCTGAAAATCATGGTCATTGGAAGCTTTTTTTTCTATTTGTGATGTTATGAAACACATATTTTTTATTTTTTGATATCACCCTAAATAAAGACTTTCTAATAACTTATATATGGTTAATGAAATGGTTTCCCACTAGAAAATTCTTCTTGTGTGAAAACACCCTTAAAATTAAAGTATAATTTATGAAAACACCTTAAAATAATATGAAAAATGATATGTTGTGTGGTGTGATATGTGTTATGATGTTTGAATGTCTATTTTTGGAAAATTGTGGAGATACAATGTGTGGTTTTGTGCATGTGGGGTTGATGGGTTTTTTTAGTCATGTTGTGTGGGGAAGAGGATATGTGGGATAAGCATGAGTGGTCATGATATAGGGTGTAAATAGTGATGTGTGGTTAGTATGAGTCCATTTTTTAGGGAGGATATGTGATCATTTTATGTGTGTTTGTGTTATATATAAGATTAGATAAGGGTTTCTATGTTGTTCTAGTTTCATGGGTAGTGATAGAATAATTGGTTGATAATGTTTTAAATGGAGTGGGTCAATTTAGTGAATGGGATGGAAATGGTTAATGAATGAATTAGTAATGAGAAATGTGGTTAAATGTGGTTAATTTTTAATAATTAAATGGATGGATAATATGAATTAATTAGTTGGAAATTTGAAATTTGGATTGTGTATTCTGGGGTGTTATGCATTTAGAGGTGGCAGCGCAAGTGGGGATGTTTATAGTTGGTTAGTGCTTGTTTTGGACCTGTGGTTTGGTATTGTTTGTGTGGTTATATATATACCTTTTATCTTCCTTTTGATTTCTATACACACCCAAACCACATCAATAATTATGTATAGACACCCACAAGTTTATACAGGGTTATTTTCCAATATCTTGGTGATGGGAATGGATGAGTGGAAACCCACTATTTCCCTCTCTCTCTTCCAGGTGAGTAGATATTCATGTGATGTGATGGATGGAGGTCTGTTAGTGAACTGGGTGATGACCCATGTGTCTTTGAGTGATATGTGATGTAACTACTCTAAGGGATAGTATCCCAGGTGTCTTCGAGAAAGATTTGATATGATCATGCTATGGGGAAGTGGCAAGGGTGTCTTCGGGCGAGATGTGGTATGATAGTCCCATGGGTTGGTGTCCTATTTATATTTATGTAATAGGTGATATGAATGTTCTATGGGGGTAAGTGTCTCTAGTTGATATGTGATATGAACATACTATGGGGAGGCTTACTGTAGAGGTTTTTCATGGTAGGATGAGGGAACGAGTTTGATGTCCTTCATGTTCATGATAACCTACTACTCTGGTTATAGAATTGGTTGTGATGTGATAAACCAAGTGTCTTCAGGCGAGATGTGATGTGATGTCCTGGGTGTATCCAAGTGAGATTTTATGTGACCGTGTTATGGGGCTATGGTATATATTATACATAAGATATGGAAGTTCCAGGATGTATGATGTTGGGGTGTGAATGTGGCATCCTAATGAGAAAGCAGTAAGGGGTCCCCTTTATCGATATCCTTTTTATTCTGTAATTATAATTGACTTGTGTAATTTTGTGAGTTTGACTTGGTGAGTATGGTCTTGGTTAGTATACCTCTTTAGTTTTTTTTCTCTACTATTTTCTCACAGGTGCATTAGTATGCTTCTTTTACATGTTCACAAGAGACTTTGGTTTTCCTACTAACTACACCAATTTGATCACCTTATGTATATAAAACTTTTTTCAAGTTTCTAGAAGGGTAATGTGGACCATGATGTACATTACTAGCTCAAACCCTAGATAGTTCTTATTTCACTACTTTATCTTTTCTTTTGGGTATTTGCTTTGGAGACTTTTATCTGTATCAGATTTATTTATACATGGATTGTGGTATGGTTTTGGTTTCCTTTAAAATTATTTCATGGAGTTTCTTGTGGTCGATTCATCTTATCTCTCTATATTATTTTATTTGGGAGGTTAATTCCTTCCATTTCATAATATCTTTGTACCAATAGTGCTAGTCCCCAACCTGGGACCTACTGGAGGCAGGACTCATGGGTCATTATCTATCTCCCTTTATTGCGGTATCTTTGGTTGGATGGGGTCATGATAAAGTGGTATTAGAGGGAAGTTGAGATATATAATGGAGTTTAGAGTTATGAGCATTTAGGATTTCATGGGTTGGTATGGTAATAGTTCTAGTTGATCTTGGTGCATGATATAAGCTAGGGATACCGGATAGTGTGTGGGATTTTAGGACTCCTCGTGATCTAGTGGACAAGATTTGATCATATTGAATTACTAGGTAAAGTGGACCTATTTTTAGGGTAGAGACCTAGGAGCGGTACATGTATCATGGTAATTTGGTTTCTTGTATGAATTTGGTGTTTCTAGGAAGTTAACAGTAAATTAAGGTGAATTAAATTGAATTAAAATAAATCCTAATAAAATCACATACTTCCTGGGATTAAGAAATCCTTGTTTCCCTTTTTGGATATGGTTCTAGGCCATCATCCACATGTAGTTCAGTCCTTGGAGGTTAATAATCATAATCTATTTGATCATCAGAGGGTTGATCTGGTTGATAAGGATTATGAGTGGCTGAGGAATTTGAAAGCTTTTCAGCAGCAGGATTTGGGGATGTATAGGGGAAGAATTTTTTATATCGATTTAAAGAGTTGGCTAGAGGACCTAGAGCTTTCCTTTAGTTTGATTTGGTCCCTGATTGAGTACCAGGTCCCTTTGGTAGTTAGTCATATCTGAGTTTCACATCAGTAGTGGATGATGTATCTAGGTCAGATGAAGGTGGAAGTTGTTTTATTGGTTGATTTTCATAAATTGTTATGGTTATAGATTATTTCATTGACCATGAAGGTAGTGAAGTGGTAGGATATTACCACCATTTTGAAGGGTAGTATGTTAGTGCGGGATTTGTGGATCAAGTTCAAGAACCTTCTATGTTTCTCTCCAAATAATTTCCTCATGATTTATCTCATGTTTGATATATTGAGGACGTACTTCATCCATATATCCATTATGATGTTACTCCTTTTATGTTTCCAACATATCTAGAGGTTTAGAAGAAGGTGGAGGTGATCAGGAATATACACTCATGATGAGGTTTACCATGAGAAGAGAACTAGAAGGGTTCCTTGATAAGTAGAGTTTTCTAAAGTAGGTCTCAACTTCTAGGAACTTCAAGGATTTAATTGGAAAGGATTCTACCTTATCAGCTTCAATTCCAGTATTCTTGGGCCATTAGTTTTTATGATTTTTCTAGGGATGTCAAGATAGATTGATTTGTCTATGGGGTTCATGGATATCACCAGAACTAGTACCCAGTGGTTCATCAAGCTCTATTTAGTGGAGGTGGTTAGGTTAATCACTACCCTCAACAATAATTTCTAGTTACTATATTTCATCATCAAGGGAGGTAGGATTAAACTATAAGTAGAGGATTACCTCACTATGTTCCTCGTATTGAGGGATGTTGACATGAGTGTGTTCATTGGGATTCCATTCAGTAGAGAGGTAGAGGAGTTGGGTATGTTCAGTTACACATGGTGGAGGATATAGTGTCAGAGGGGTAAGATATCATTCAAGGTATTCTTAGTTTGTCTTCCACCCTTGTTTGTGCCATATTTTATTCATGATATTTTCACTCCTTTGTTTCACCCACTCTAGTCCCTATTTTGGAACTAGACTTATAGAGACTTTTTGTGACCTTGGTGTTGACTATGTTAGTTAGTGGTCAGACCATTGTGTTTACTGTGTGTTGGGGGTGTAGACTGATTATGGGACCACATTAGTATTTTGGGGATATTTTAATTTTATAGATATATTTATACAATGTTTTCCTAAATATCAAATTGTTTTATTCTGTGTGTACTATTATTGACTACTTTCAGGGGAGAGTCATGTTCTCGTATGTGGATGGCTAGTGTGTGGTTTTTGGTTATGAGTGGGGTTATCAAGTGGGTTGTATAAGTGAGAAACCCATTCTTTCTTTTATGTATGAGTTATATGTGGAATCAGTGGTTGTTGAAATGGTTTATATTCCCTGGATCATTGGGAATTTTTTGGATATTTTTTCTGAGAAGGTTGTGACATTACCCCCTCGATGTGATGTTGAGTTTGGGATGTACTTATATCTCAATTATTCTCGAAGTATGATGTATCCTTTTAAAATTATTCCTTATGAGTTATGGTAGCTAAGGATTTAGGTATATGACTTGATTTATAAAGTTTTCATCCAGCATAGTGAATTTTCATGGGGCTCTATGGTGTTATTTTTTAAGAAGTCCTATAATAGTCTAAGGTTTTGTATAGACTATCAGAGGTAGAATAATGTGATGGTTAATAACTATTACCCACTTCCAAGTATAGATGATCTTTTCAACCAGCTAATAGGGGTGAGTTGGATTTATAAGATCAATTTCCAGTTTGGGTATCACCAGTTGAGGTTGACAGAGGGTGATATTCTAAAGAATTCCTTAAAATGTAGGTATGTGAAATTTGAGTTTGTCGTCATTCCATTCATTATCATAAACACACCAATTGTGTTCATAAGACTCATTAACTCTGTGTTTCGTGATTTCCTAGACCATTTCTTAGTCATTTTCATCGATGAAATATTCATCCACTCAAGTTCATAGAAGTAGTATACCAATCATCTCATATCCATCTTGCAGGTTATTTGATGCCACCAGTTCTCCAAAAAAATTTCAAAGTTTAAGTTTTGTACATGAAAGGTGCATTTCCTTGGCAATGTGGTGTCTCTTTAGGGTGTGGTAGTAGACCCTTCAAAGGTTTAGGCTGTTTTTTCTTATCTATAACCCAAGAATGTGGTAGAGGTTTTTAGTTTCCTTAGTCTTGTAGGATATTATTGGATGTATTTACCAAATTTCTCTTCTATTTTACCCCCTTGATAGCATTGACTATGAAGTAAAAGGCAATTATCTGGACTAACCAGTGTTAGGTAGATCCCAACTACCTAAAGGTGTGATTGTTTAGTGCTCCAGTGCTCTGGTTTCTAAAGGAGGGGCGATGTTTTATGTGTTTTGTGATGCTTTTCATCTAGGATTAAGATTCATGTTGATGTTATAATGAGTGGTGATATCATATAGGTCTATGAAGTTATTTCCCCATGAGAATAAATATTCCAACCATGCTCTAGAGCTAGAATAATTTGTGTTTTTATTGAATCTGTGGTGTAATTACCTCATTAGGGAGTGCTTTTTGGTCTTTATGGATCACAAGAGATTAAGGTATATCTTTTCTTAGCACAATCTGAATCTATAGAAGTGGAGGTAGATAGATTTTCTTTAAGATTATTATTCTAAGATAACTTACAACTCAAAAAAGTTGAATATTGTGGAAAAATATTTGAGTATAAATTGATGAAGATATATTTTTTAGGATTCCATAGATTCTTAAAGAGAGATGGATGAGTTGGTAGCCCTATAGTTGGATTAAAGGGTGGTTGATGGTAGAGGCTTTTTGTTTTAAATGATAGTGTAGTTGTCTTTGATATAATAGGTGGAGGTGTCTTCATGGGGAGACTCAGAGGTAGAGGCGATGCATGATCGTGTTGGACATGGTGATGCTCCTAATGCATTGTCAGAAGATGTTCAGAACCAAAAAGTGTTTTGGGGGAGTTTTTTATTCTAGTAAAGAAACAAAAGATATTCCTATGTGATTTTTGTATCTTAACTTTGTTGGTAGAATCAAGAGTTTCTAAGATATATCATGGCTTGAGGATTCAATTTTGTTGGCCCGAGATTAAATGGGTAGTGGTAGATCTTATGGATAATTGTTTGGTTTTCTAGTACGTAAAGAGTAATAATCTTGTTCTTGGTGGTTTGTTAAATCCATTATATATTTCCAAGTGGAAATGGGATGATATATTGATGGATTTTATAATTATATTACCCAGGTATTAGGGTATTTTTGATTATATCTAGGAAATCGTGGATAAATTTATGAAATAGAATCACTTCATATCGATCAAGGAATTGGGTTCCATGATTATTTTGGTTAGGATTTATGTTTCATGGAGTCTCTAGGTATATCATCTCCAATTAGGATGCTCAGTTTACCTCACAAGTCTAGAAGGGATTGCACTATACTTTTGGAACATAGTTGCACCTCAGCATTTCTTTCCACCCTCATATGGACGTGCATATAGATCATACTATCCAGATGATGGAGGATATGTTGCAGTCATGCATCTTAGACTTTATTGGATCATGGTAAAAATAATTTCCTTTGGTTGAGATAGAATATAAAACAATCTATCAATCATCCATTAGCATGGCTCTATATGAGGTGTTGAATAGATGATCATGTCATTCTATATTATGCTAGATAGAGGTTAGATATTAACAAGTCCTTGGTCTTGATGTTGTGCAGCATGTGAAAGAGAAGTTTTAGCTTGTTCGTGAGATGATAAAAGCAGCATAGGATCGGAAAAATTCTTATTCTGATCATAGGTGGAGGTTGTTAGAGTTTGAGTTTAGATACTATGTGTTCTTGAATATATCACCTTGACATGGGAAGCAGAGGTTTGGAAAGGGGATTAAGATTTCTCCCATGTTTTTGGTCCCTTTGGTGTGTTGAGGTGAGTTGGCAAGGTGGATTATCAATTTTAATTGCTATCACGGATGAATAGGATCCATGATGTCTTCCATGTATCCCATATTTATTGTTATCCTCTTGATTAATCCCATGTCATTGAATACAGAGTGTTGGATATCGAAGATGATGTGACATTCATGGAGATGTTGATAGAGATCCAAGACCATCAAGAGAAGGTGTTATGTTAATGAACCATACCTTTGGTTCATGTGTTGTGGATTCATGATGGCATGGGGGAGAGTACTTGGTAGTTAGAGACACAGATGTGTTCCCATTACCCAAAGTTTTTTTGAGTTTATATTTTCCTTATTTTGTGATATGATGTTTAGACCCTATTTTTTATGATATGTGTGGTTTTTATTAGCGAGTGATGTGTGAAAAATATTCAAACATATAAAAAATATAGGACCTAAATCCTAATCAATATACTTTATTCTTTGACATAATTCAAACCAGTTGGGTGAGTCCCTACCGCCCAGAGTGGATAGTATCTTGACATGGAGGATAAAATTATCGAATTTGTATGTTTAAGGTAGTATAGTTTTTTTGTGGTAAAAGCTGTTGGTTATTATTTTGTAGAGGATTATATGGTTTTTTATTTCATTATATGGAAATTTGGTAGCTTGTGGTTGGTACTGGATGATGTGGTGAAGTTCCTGGTAAGAGGTGTTATGTGCGTGTGTCGATTAATGCAGTTGTGTGTATGGTTTGTGGATGTTTGGGTTTAGTTTTTTTGGTTGGTGGTTATGTTTGAGGTGTTACAAGATCCTTGAGAGTTATATCATGGGGTGGTTCTATAGAATTTTTTTCTTTTCTCTCTAGTTTGATTTTGATTCTCAAGGAAGATAATCATTTGATAGGTATCTGATGTAATGATCCTTCACTTCCTAGCTCATTACATTTGCAGCTTTGGTGGACAGAGAGTGTTTGGATTCTTTCACATTTTTTCTAAATTTTATTACCATGTCCAATTAAATTAGTTATGTGGCTAGGTCAGCTATAAGAATTGATTATTTGGAGTGATTGACTACTTGAATCTGATTTCTGTATTGATCAGCTATGTGAATCGAATACATAGATAAATTGGATAAGTGGTTTCATTATCTGTGTAAATCGGTTATTTAAGCAATCATCTTTGTGAATCAACTATATGGATGAATCGGCTATGTTTCTGGATATTCTATGTGAAAATTATCACATGGAATTTTCCATCAGTTATATAAAAATGTACATGTGGTTCTTCCAACAGTGAAAATCAGGGGTATTCAAAGGCCATTTTTATAAGGATAATTATGTACATAATTTTATATGATGACCAAGGATGTAAATGATTCATTCCATGTATAGTTTAATGAGATTTACAACAATTGGTTAATTAAATATTTTATGATCTGAAATCCCAATTGCTTTGTATTTTTTCACTCAAAAATGAAGATCCTCCCTTTGTTCTATCTTGCTTTCTTCCCCTTGAGGCTAGAGACCATGAATCCTATCTTGTGGAATCATGGAACCCTGATACCATTTCTTCGAGTTTCCTTTAGTGGTGATTTCATCTTTTCAGAAGCCCCTATTTTGGTGTAGTGGATCATGTGAAGCTTATTTCTTCCAGGTAGGGGATGCTTCATCTCTCTTTTTGTTATATCATGCAGTAGGGGTATTTTTTATCCTTGGGGATATGGTTTGCCTCTATCTTGACAAAGATAAATTAATTATTTTAATTTAATTTAAGGGGAAGGGGAATGAAATCACATGTTTTTAAAGCTTTGATATTGTAATTAGTTTTTTGATTATATAGGATTAATGCCTTTTTGAAAATTTTGTCTACTAGTGAATTTTTTATGTTGTATTTTTGATGTTATGGAACCCCTTTTTTGTGATTTTTTTATATCACCCTAAATATAAATTTTCTTATCATATATATCCAATAAATCAAGTGTTTTCTCCTAGAAAATTCTACTTGCATTAGATTATCCTTAAAGGTAAAGTGGAATCACTGAAAATCCCCCCCCCATATTAAAATGATAGGTGATGTGTTATGTTATGAACTATAATGTGTCAATGTGTGTTTTTGGAATGAGGTAGAGACATAATGGGTGGTTGTTGTGCATGTGGGGCTAATGGGTTTGTTTATCCATGCTTTGGGGTGGCAAGGACATGGGTGATGATCTTTGGTGGTCATGATGTGGGGAATTGATGGTCACATATGGTTGGTATGAGGCCATTTTGTGGGGCGGTGATGTGTGGTTATGATGTGTGGTTGTGTTATATGGAAGATGAGATGAGTATGGTTGTGTTTTTATAGTTGTATGGGTAGCGATTCAATAACTAGTTGATAATGTTTTAAATGGATTTTTTGAGTTTTATTAATGGGATGGAAATGTTTAATGAAAGAATTAATAATAATAAGTGTGGTTAAACATGGTTCATACTTAATAATGAAATGAATGGGGTGGATAATGGAATTTATTGGAAATGAAAAATGTGGTGTGTGGCTTGCGTGGTGTTATGCATTTAGAGGTGGAAGCAAAAGTGGGGATGTTGTCAGTTGGTAGATGCTTGTTGTGGACCCATAGGTTGGTATTGTGTGTGTGGATATATATATATATATATATATATATATATATCTTGTATGTTATTTTTTATTTCAATACACACCCCACCCACATTGAGCACTATGTTCCAACACCCTTACATTTATACAGTGGGTGTTTTTTCCAACATCCTGATGATGAGAATGGATGAGTGGATACCAAATCCTTCCCTCTCTCTATCTTATAGGTGAGTAGTCATGCACAATTTTTTATGGTTGAAGTTTTTTTAGTGTACTAAGTGATGGTCCAGGTGTCTTCAAGAGAGATGTAATGTGACCATGTTGTGGAGTGGTGGTCCAGTTATCTTTGGGTGAGATGTGATATGATTGTATTGTGGGATAGTGGCCCATCTTTCTTTGGGTGAGATGTGATTTGACCATGTTGTGGGGTGGTGTTGTAGGTGTATTTGGGAGAGATATATTATGATCATACTATGGGGTAGTGGCTTAGGTTTCTTCGGGTGAGATATGATATGACCATGTTATGGGGTTGCATATGGTGGGGTCGTGCATGGTAGGAGTATGGAACGAGGTTGATGTACTTTATGTTAATGATACCCTACTACTTTAGTTATGGAAATGGATGTCATGTGATGGCCTAGGTCTCTTCGGGAAATATGTGATGTGATGTCTCAGGTTTATTTTGGAAAGATGTGATGTGACTATGTTGTGGGGCGGTGGTACTTGTTATACAGAAGAGATATCAGTGCCAAGATGTATGAAATTTGGCTATGAGAGTGGAATCCCAGTGATAAAGTGGAGAGGGTTACCCTTTACTGATATGATTCTTATTATGTTATTATACTTGACTTTCATTATTTGGTGATTATGCCTTATTGAGGATGGGCTTGGTTAGTATACCATTTTAGGTGTTGTTTGGTTTTTCTATTTTCTCATTGGTGAATTAGTTTTCTTCTTTCACATGTTTATGAGAGGCTTTGGTTTTCCTAATGAGTATACTTATATTCCAACCCTATGCATATAAAATTGTTCTTAAGTTTTTTGGAGGGTTACGTGGATGATGTTAGACATTACAAGCTCAAACGCCAGAATAGTTACTATATTTCTACTTTATCTTTTCTTTTGCGTGTTTACTTTGGAGTATTTTATCTATATCAGCTTTATTTATATATGAATTGTGTGATGGTTTTGGTTTGATTTTATATTATTTAAAGGATTTTCTTATGTTTTATCCATTATATATCTATATGTTATATTATTATAAAGGGTAATGACTATCATTTCATGATATTTTTATACCCTCAGTACTAGTTGATAACCTGGGGCCAACTGAAGCTGGGAATCGGGGGTCATTATCTCTCTCCATTGATTGACTTATATTTGGTGGGAGGGGTTTGTGACAAGTGATGCATGTCAAAAAAGTTATTCAACGTAGAATTTATTTAAAAGGAAATTTCATATTGAAATCTTAGGGAATCGCGTGATTTTTATGGAACAAGGAGAAATAAACAATGAGAATATTGTTTTAAGAAAATGTTTTTAGAATGCATAATAAATCTAAATTTACCACTTCACTTACTTATTAATCATTATCATTCAAATTAAAATACACTTGATTCTGATCCCAAAATTCTTTAACCACTGAACCCTATGAGGATTAACTCAACCATGAAGATGAAATTAATTAAACCACAGGCTACCTCATGAACATAAAATCGTAGCACCATACTTGGATTATTGGTATAAAAATAAATTATGTTTAATATTAAATTAGGGTTTATTTCCATATCAAAAATTATGATTAATTGAGTTTAGATATTATATTTTTAACTCTATAAAATAATCACTCTTTGTTTTCTTTTGACAGTTATTTTTCTGCTCTTACGATTCGCACATTCTCGACCATGAATGTAAAATGATTATTGCTTGAGTGTTTCTTTTTTAAATTTAAATATAAATCCATGGATAATATTAATATGAATTATAATAATATCATTGATTCAATCTAAATAAATTAATAAGTTTACTAGTATAATTATTACTTAGAAAGAATATTTTCCATGGGCAGAGTAGTCATCATCGAAATGGAATGCATATGAAATGGTCTAGTAAGGGGAAACAAAATCACATTTAAAAACTTGATTTAAAACCCAAATAATTTAATTATATAAAAAAATTGAATAAAACCAAAAAAATAGAATTGAAAAAAATAATTTTATTATAATAAATGAAAGATTCAATGTAAAGAAGAAGAAGAAGAAGAAGGTGTCATAGAAGAGATCTTTACTTGAAAAATTATCCCATCACCAATACTTAGAGTAATTGATTTAAACCACTAATTCACAGCCCTAAAAAACATAATTCATGTTAAATACCCTCCAAATGATATAAATATTCATTTTTATAGTAGAGGAGAGGCTAGGGTTACAAGAGGTTACAAGTGTTAATTAAAAATCCAGAAAAATATTTTAACCCAACTTTCATAGACTTTTTGACCTAAAAACTAGTGAAACATATATTATTCTATAAGAAATATTTTTTTACTTGGGTCCTCTATATACTATATAAATTTCAAACCAATAAAATTTTGAATTAATAAGATATGTCTCAAAAGGTGAAGTGGTTTCCATATTGAAAACTTGAGTCAATATTTGACTTCATGGCCCATTTTCTTCTATCAAATGAGAGATCCAACAAGGGTGGTCCAAATGAAAATTATATCCCATAAATAATTTAATTCCTCTATAAAATTTCAAGTCCTAATAAGTCCCAAAAAATAGTTATGTCAAAAATAAATAAGTGTACTTTAGAGGGTTAAAACTAGAATTTTCATAAAATTTTCAAATACATAATATAATCCCATGTTTTCATTAAATAAACATATTTATCTTAATATGGGTAAAATATATTTTATTATAAATAAAATATTCATAAAAATTTGGTTTATTAGTTATAATATCTCATTGTACTTTGAGATATTACTATGATTTTAATGAGGATTATGATTATGGTAGTTATATTTTGTATTAAGATCACTGGTAGTTATCTTTGGTATTATGATCACTAATATTACTTCTACAATTGTATTCATTTCTACATTTTTCTTTGAATTCAAGAATTTAGTTTTTTTTACCATTCTCCCTTTGTACCATTTTTATTCTTTAATAAATGGAGTAGGGGTCTCTAACTTCTTTCCTTTCCTATTTCAATTATTATTATTATTATTTATAATGAAATATGGTTTCAATGGAGATTTATGATCTAGAGCATTGTGGGGAGCTCTCTAGGGATAAACATGTTTCTTTATCTTTGACATACTATTATGTTATTAGGAGTAATTAACTATTTAGTTTCTAAAACCCATAAAACAAATCTACATGTTCTAATTCCCCCTTAGAATGGAAATATTTTTTGTTAGGTAGATTCATTGATTTTTTCAAGAATAATAATCCATTCTCAACATTAAAAAATTATACAATTGGTAATTTCATCAAGAAGGGGGATATTACGCATATCAATATGGATCATGAAGTGATCCATGAGATAATGAATTTCTATAATGTCCCTATTGTCACTCAGATTAACTTACCCAAATAGGGAACTCCTTATAAATGTAATGACATTATAAGAAGGATCTATGATATTTGGGGTTTTTTAGTTTGGTTGATAACTGCCTTTGGCCATAGCAACCATCAGCCATATGACCTCTCTTTCACCAAACTACCTTTCAATAAATCACTAAAACCAAGGAAAATAAATTTACTTCATTGTCTAGGGTTTCAAATCACTAATAATAAGTTTATATCTCTCCTTAAAGTCACAAATATTTATTCTGACAAGAAAGATGATGTTGATAATCCTATATAATTATAAATAAATAAGGATGATGGGGAATAAGCTGAGTCTTCCCAAAGTCTTGGTAAAATAAAATAGAAATTTAAACCTTCTAGAAAGTAAAAATATCCCATTGAAATGGTAAAATATTCCCACAAATGAATATTTTCTTTTTAAATTACATGGGGATAAGTAAATTTTGTACTAATTTAGTTCTAAATCATCCTATAAAAAAGATTAAACATGATTATATAGTATTATTGGGCCAATATTTTACTTAAATAACTATAATATTCTCAATTGGGATATCATGGGTTAAAATATTATTACTCATAACCCCATGATAATTTATTTGACACCCTTTGGTTTATGGATAAGAAGAGAATAAACCTCTCTATCACCCGAATCGGCAGTCTGCATTTTACAGTGTCTCTGGACTACTTTAATACGAAATGTATGGTCTCCATTATTTATTATAGCACCATCTATTTCAATAAAAATAAATTATGGGGGGTCTAATATAACTTTCTACTGGCTTGAGTACTAATTGGATACATATGGAAGATTTCAACTCAATCTAAAATCCTTCTAAAAAATTGGTACTGATGTCTTAAAAAATTATTCATAAGATTTTCAAAGATGTTTGGATGCATATTTTATTTATAAGATCATAATTATAGGACCTAAATTTACATGGATTAGGTGTAATATAAATTGGATGAAATCAAGAAATATATATAGGGAGTTTGATTCTTTCATGGGAGGTGGTTTCCCTCTCACTGTTGCATCTTAGAGAATTATCAGATTTCACACATATCATATTCATATACATACCTTTATAAATAATGATAAAAGTATATATTATTCACTCTATTTTAACTTCAATAATGCATTTCTTGGTCATAGTAATGAACAAATATCATTTTAGATTAATAGAAAAATCAAACAAGTGAGAATGCCTATTAAATATTTATCAGGAAGCTCAAGAGAATTAAGAAAACATTGAAATCATAAACTAAATATAACTTTAGTCACCTTATGGATGATATTTAAAAATTTGTATAGGAATTAATACTTTTTCAAAGATCTCAAAATCCTAAAATCTATGTATCACATAAGGGGATCCATTGACAGAAAAATCTTGAGGATATCATTTCTCTCAAGGAAAAACTTTTTATGTATAAAAATCATTTAAGATGACTAAAGGGGGTAGAAATGAAAAAAAATCAACATTTTACCACATGAATGAAAGTTAAAAAAAACCTCTCCCTATTATGAAATTTGATCAGAATGTTCTTAATATAGGATAAGATATTTTTGGACTGAAAATGATTAACCCAAAAGTGCAGTGATAATAGTGAGATAAAATAAAGTGTAAAAAACATGGAAACAAATGAAACCAGATGTAACATGGAAAAACCCCTCAAAATGAAAGGGGTAAAAACCATGTGAAAATAGAAGTATCGCTATGGGTAAAATTAGTTACACAGTATTTAACTATTACATAGAGAAACCCTTATAAATTTCTCTCTAGAATATGTGGGGAAACCACTACACAAAATACCACTTGAAATAATTATGATATAATATGTGATTTCTAGTGAAGATGATGAGAAACCCATTGGGGGTCCCCTTTTATATTCGACCTTTACCCCTCTTTCTCTTCCTCCACTGGATAGTTGGTGGGGTTTGGACACCCACCACATCTACCATGCTTACCCACCCTTGAAAAATCAAGGGGGGTCAACACCATCCAGAACAAAAAAAATTGGACACATATCCCACAAAGATATTTGATTGAGAACCAATAACATCTCCGTACATCTTTTTTATATTTCAAATAGTCTACTCACATACCTATGAGGGTACTCAATAATCTACACCAATTAAACTTATCATATTCAATCACCTTCTTTGAAAAATCTTCCAAATTGTTTAGTGTTATTTTTTTTCATGTCCACACTTCCTTCCTCCATAACATATTGGAAAAGGTGATATTTTACCCCAATTTTTTCACTGTATAATTAAAATATGAATTCATTAAAATGTGAAAGGTGCTCTAACTGTCAAAAAATAATGTAATCTATCCCTTTATATGCCCAAGATCCTCTAACAATATTCTCATCTGCATCACCTCTTTACAAGCCTTTATTTCAACCATGTACTCTGCATCTATCATGGATATAGCCACAACTGACTGTAACTTTGAAATATAGATCAAGGACCCTCTAATAAGAGTAAACACATAACTCTTAGTGGATTTTATCTGGTCAGAATCACCAACAAAATCAGAATCAACATATCTTATGATAGTGAAATCCAATCCTCTATAACATATTGCAGTATTTGAGGCCTCCTTAATGTATCTCAGGATAGTATTCAATGTGTTCTAATGCCCCTATCATGAATTCACCATGTATCTAATAACTTCTACCACTTCATGTGAAATGTATAGTCTATTAAAATATATAGTTAACATCAAAATATCCACTTATGATTCATAGGGTACTCAAGACATCTTCATCCTCTCTGCTTCACTGTTAGGGAACATTGTAGAGGATAACTTGAATTTAACAGGAAGAGGGGTAGAGATTAAATTACAGTCTCTCATATTTAATAAACTTAGGACATTCTGTAAGTAATTATTCTATGATATATTAATTTTTTTCTATTTTTTATATCATGGTAAATATGCATCCCAATAATCTTTTTTGTTGGTCTCAAGTCCTTCAAATCAAATTCCCTAGACAATTATTCCTTACTCTCTTAGATCTGATCATTGTTGGGGCCTAAAACCAATATTTCATTCATATATAATAGAATAATAATGAAATCATCGCCATCTGAACACTTGAAATTTGCACAAGGATATGAATGAAGTTTATTATTTACAAGACACGTGATATAAGAATAAAATATCTTATACCAACACCTCAATAACTTCTTGAGACCATAAAAATATTTTTTTAACCTAAAAACATTTTCTCTTGTCCTTATTCTATAAAGAATTCTAGTATATCATATATATATCTTCATTAACATAACTATGGAGAAAATAAATCATCACATCTATATTCTCTAGATTCAGACTATATGTTGCACACTTCACCAGAACTACCCGAATAGTCATCAATCTAATAACAAAATAAAATATTTCATTGAAATTAATACCTTACTTATTATCATTTATTTTTTTCATCAGTATTCAACAATATCTTTCCAACTATATCTTTCCAAAACTATTGATCTTAAATACCCATTTTTTCTCTAAAAACCTTCCTTCCATGAGGTAATGGAACAAGATCGTAAGTCTTTCTCTTGTATAGGGCTTCATGTTCCTCCTACATCACCACAATCCATATAGATATTACTAAACATTGGGTTTCCTCTAAAAAAATATGGCTCTCCATCCTTTTTCAATAATTAGTATAAAATATTGCTTTCAATGATATATTTTGAAAACCATGCGGGTTCTCTTTTCTCCCTAGTTGAACATCGTCGTCTATATGAAATCGGTACTTAATAATCGTGCTATGGTAATGTCTTATAGAAAATTGGTTCATCCGTAGATTTTTTCTCCACCTCAACAATTATATTTTTTGTATTCCCTTTATCCATGTCTCCATAAATTTTTATTTTCACATTTTCTTCTAGAAAAATGACGTCACTACTGATGATAAGTTTTTTGGGTAGTGGGGTCCCACAAAAGATACCTCTTCACACTATCAGTGTATCTGAGGAATATTTGTTTCCTTGATCTCAAATTTAACTGGGATTTTTTTGGTCATTAAATGATGAATATATAGGACTTACAAAATTATGTAACTGAGAATAGTCCATGGTTTTACCAGTACACCTCTTCATTGGTGTCTTCAGGTCTATCGCCATTGAAGAATATCGGTTGATGACATAACATGTGGTATTCACTGCTTCCTCCCAAAATGTTTTGGTGATTCCTGAATTCTTCAAAATTACCCTTATTCTATCAAATCAGGTTCTTTTAATCCAATTTGCTACTCTATTATAATTAGGATTTCATGCCACCATGAACTTTCTATCGATTCCTTCCTGTTGAAAAAAAGTATCAAACTCCTTGCTTGTTTATTATCTACCATTGTTAGTCCTCAAACACTTGATTTTTTTTAGATTCAAGTTCTTTATACTCTTTGAATGTTTTTAAGATTTTAAAAACATCTAATTTTCTTATGATTGGGTATACCCAAAATCTATTATAATAATCATTAATGAATGATAAAAAGTACTATGCTCCACCCAAAGATATAATCAAGGATTTCTAAACATTGGAAAAGATCTACTATAATATCTATTTTCTTCTTGTTGTTTACATAAAAACTTTATCCTATGATTCTTTCTCAAAAAAAAGTGCTCAAAAAATGGTAAGTATACCTTTGTAAGACCAGTTTGTAACTTTTAATCTGTAATAATATTCAAGCCTCATTCTAACATATATCCAAGCTTCAGATTCCATAACATCATCAGTTCTTTCATTAAGGTATATTATGCCACAACTATATCTTCTTCCTTGCGCATTTCACTCATAAGAATGTATAAGTTCTTTGAAATCTTCTTCATATTAATAATTGCAAATGTTCCCTTCATAATTCTTATCACTCCATTCTTAGTGTGATTATTTTACCTAATTACATCAAATTGTCCCAAACACAATATGTTCTTCTTCGGGCCTTTCACATGGTTTACTCCTTGGATGGTTATTACTATTCCATCATGCATCTTCAGTTTGATGGAACTAATTCCAATGATATTTAGGGTATGATCATTCCCCATGTACACAATCCTTTCTGGGATAGTTTCATACTGATCAAACCATTCTCGTTGAGACTATATGTTCCATGTTACTCCTAAATTGATTATCTATACATCATTGAGATGTTTTCTACTTCTAGTAATCATCACTACTTTACTGATTAGTATATCTCTATTCCCATAAGTACTCACCACAGTTCCAGGATATAACATTTCACTACTCTTATTATTATAAAAAATACTTCTTAATATTCCCCATCTTGCCACAATTATAACATGTGACATTCTTCTTCTTACTCCTTGGTTTAGACCTACCATGATTCTGTCCCCCACTAGAACCATGCTCTATCATTCTTCCTCTCTTCATTGATATAGAATATGCTTAATGTGAATATGTATGTCTATACTTCATTTTCTTGAGCATTATTTCTTCTTTAAGAACCTAAGTTGCAACATCATTAAAGGGTAACATATCTGTTAGGATATTTTTGGTGAGATTGATAATGAGTTGGCCATACAAATCTGAAAAAACACTAGAGAAAAATATTCACACTTTTAGTATCAACAATTTTATAACCCAACACTATGAGCTAGGTGAATAGGGTACTAAGGTTGTTGATGTGGTCTTTCATCAATATTGACACTTCTAATCAAATAGTGTACAATTTTCTCTTTAGGGAATTTTTTGTGTGTAGTAAATTGGTCTCATATAGCTTTATCAGATTATCCCATATTTCTATCTCCATATTTTTTTATACAATTATTGATAGGAACCTATATTACAAATCCAAATGGATGTTGGAAATATAATTCTCCTCCAGGTAATTCTATTTCTCCTATATTACACCCAAAGGTCTTTCTCTAATTTCTAGTAGGAAATTATCCTTCTGTATCACTGTCTATATATTCATTTTCCACAATGGAAAATTATTCCCATTGAATATTTTGATCTCAAATTTCACCTCCATCTAGAAATACAGCAATTTTAAAATCCTGTTTTTTCCTATGAGGTACAAATCTTTTTAATTCTAGTTTAATTGCATTTTGTTAACCTAATGTGAATTTCTAATGATTTCACAAGAGTTTTGGGGGTCTCTATGGCTTATTTCGATTCTAGAGGCTTGGTTTTTTGGAAAATAAATTGGGCCACACAATTAGTTGAAACCATACATCCCAGGCCACACAGTTTCCCTTAACTGTGTTCGGGTGGTCCAGGGCTTTATCTAGGGTCATGTGATTTGATCAAACCATGCATCCAAGGTTGCAGGCCTGTGTGATCCACATATAGTTTTTAGAAGAGGATAAAATCATGGTTTGTGCATGGTTTCCCATACCATTCACATGAACCATGCAAGGGGGTTTTGAGATAGTGAATAGTGCACAGTTGGCACATGGTTTAGAAAAACTGTGTGACCCAGTGTTTTGAGTAAAATTGATCATTTCCCCTAAATATTTTAAATGATATATCCTCCTCTTATGTTCTTATTTTCCTCTAGTGGTGGTCAATTACCCCTCATTTTTGATATCTTCTACACACCTAAGTTATATATTAAAGGAACTCCCCAATCTAGATTCTATTTCTTTTGTATCCTATTTTTTTGGATATGTGAAGGTGAGTTCTTCTTTCTACAAACACATTTTCTTGTTTATATTCCCCTGAATGAATTTATTTTTGTGAAAGATAATATACCCTGCTTATATGTTTTTCATCCATTTCTCCTTTTTTGTCCCATTAGGGTTAAAAATTAGAGCTAATACTGGATTATTTTTCTACCATGGGTATATGATAGGTGCAATATACCTTTTATTGCAAGGATTGGTTTTTTTATAGCTAGTTGTTGTTGTGGAACAAGATATACCTTCCAATATTTATCATAGAATTAATTTAAATACATAAATAGATTATTGGAACCTTCTTAGGTTTCCAACTTAGTACCATGTGATGGTTGGAGGTTTTCAACCTCAAACCAAATCAATCATGGAGTGTATTTATCTATATGCCCCCTGATTTACCACCCCATTGGGTGCGTGTGTGAGATATTCATCTTAGTGGGATCTATAATGAATTAAATGAGATAGTAGGATGGGTATTATGACCTCTTTTCTAGGTGATTACATGTTATTAAATTGATTAAATAAATTTAATGGAAATAGTGAAATAATTTGGGTGAAATCATGGATTATGTTTGAATCTAAAATGAGTTATAAACTGATAAATGAATTGATAAATTATTTGGAAGCCTTTGGAAATTAATACTCCTTTGATCTATCACATGAGGGTCTAACTTATCATTAAATCAAATGTCACTGACATTTCCACTCCATGGATTCAAAACAAGGCCATGGACATTTATACTACATGGATTTAAAATTATATTAGATGTTTTAGATATTTATACTCCATGGATTCAAATTATATGGGATTCCCTAGACATTACCACTCCTTGGATTTGTCTTTTGGGCTTGAAACTTTATTACACATCATAACCCATTGGGGATGCTAAGTAAATTTATACTTCCCAGATCTGGCCATTATGGTATGGCACATGATTACTCATCATAGGCCATAGTGGATATTTTATCATCCTTTAAAGATAACCTTATTATGGGTTTCTTGTTACAGTTGATAGACTGGATAGTTAGTTTTACACTTGTATTATTATTCACATTACTGTTATATATTTTACACTACTTCTATTTATATTACAGAGACTATATTTTTTATAGACATCGTTGGTTGTGTCCTACTAAGTGTTATATCACACCCTATTTGGGCCAGCGTTGGGTATTCATATAGACTTAATGGATTTAGCTTGGGATTGGGTCAAGACCCCACTTTATGATGTTTGACTGATTATGTATAGGAGTAGAGGAGCAAAGGACTGAGTTGAGGCACGTGATACTATCTGGAGATAGTCATTTTTTGGTATTTTTGTATTTTGATATATGTATTATTCTAGATTCTTGTTTCCATGTACTTCTTGCCTTTTTTATAGAGACATGACATATATCATTTTGTATATAATATTTCCCATATCTTTGTTTATACACTTACTATATGGGTGTTTATTTACTACTACATCTAATTCATATTATACTTTCTATATTTATTAATATATTTACACCATTTTGTTACTCTCTAACATGAGGGAATAGTCTCCCTATAGACACACCATAGGCACTCACTATTATTTGGAAACCTCTAGTGTTTGTTGAGGCATGCTTGAGGCCATGTGACCCACCAGCTCAGGGAATCATATAGTGGATCTTGAGTCTGGATGTTACAAAGTGGTGCCAGAGGTTTTTCTTTCTTTTCTTTTTCATGTTACTATTTTAGGATAGTGTAAAGTATAATTAAGAAGGTTTCATAATTTGGTAATGATATTTTCTAAGGAGTAGCTAACCCACATACATGAAAAATCCAAATTTCCTTGGATAGGATATGAATTTATGATTTGTATTAGTACATTTGATTTGATTCCACCATTGCATTATGTACATGATATGTGATGTTAATATTGATATGATTGAGGATTTTATGTTATCCTTGGCCCAATGAGATGAGGGAATACCATCTCATGCATCATTTTAGGCACCATATAGGAATAATATTCCATGCTAGTTCCATTCCATATAGGATGTATTTCTTGATTTCATGAAATATATTATGTTTTCCTTGTGTTATGTAATTATAATAGACTAACATTTCTTTCATAATATTAAGAAACATAATTGGTACTTAAAGTTAGTGTCGTAACCTAAATAGCATTTTCCTACATAGGCTATAGTAGACACCTTAATCAGTCAATTATGGAATGTTGAGTCATGGAATATTGGTCATATGGTCTGGAACATGTTACGGTTTGAATTAAATGGATTTCACACATCAATTTATAAGATGTATTCACCCTTATAAATTGTAAATGGTAAATATATAATTAAACTATTTAAAAATAATTGAAATATAAATATGGATTTAAATGGTTTTTAATTATGAAATGGAAATTTTGTCGTTAAATAGAGTTTCCAATTGTAATTAGCATTCCATATATAAATATCCATATTGTGTAATGGATAGATTAACCCATACCCATATTTAGAGTGGGATGTAGGAAGTGTCTTCTATGTAATCTTCTAATCCTTATGATTACCCATTCCTAGATTTTGGAGGATTCATAGGGGTGTGACTTATTTATAGGAAAGCTTCGACATGTTCTATACTTTTATATGTGATATTTTCATTACTGAGTTATTTTATATGGCATGAGTTTATAATTTTTAGAGATATTCCACCACGATTAACTTTAGTCATATACCAGGAGGGTAGAGACGACCATGCTCCAGAGGTAGTGGGGCATGGGGCACTATTAGAATCTATAGTAGTGCCACTTACAGCAACACCCATTATTCCTAATATGGGTGATGATTCCTAATTCCAAGAGAGTTTCCTACACTTTATGAAGACTATTCAAGGATTTACACAACCTACCACATTTATGAAAGAGTTGAAAAAAATTTCTAATAGTAACATCCACCCACATTTTTAATGGATGGTAGTCTATAGGCTCATAGGATATGGCTTGAGACTATCTTGTCAGTTTTTGATCACTTAGAGACTCCTACAAATCATATAGTCAAGCTCATGATGTATATGCTTCAGGGATCTACTAATGGATGGTGGGATGTTTTGAACCAATCTGATAGTTTGTAGGTTATGGTTCGGAGGGATTTGTAATCCATATTTTATCACTACTTCTTTCCTGAGACTTTGAGATCTGAATGGGCAAATTAGTTTATGAATCTGGAGTAGGGTGTGATGACCATTATGGAGTATTCATCTCACTTTATAAATCTTAAGCATTTTTCACCGATCTATCTTGTTGATGAGTTGTCTAGGGATAGGCACTAGGAGGAAGGTCTCATTCATGTCATTCAATAATAGGTGAATGTGTTTCAATTGAATATTATATCTGAGATAGTGAATCAAGCACAAATTACTAAAGATAATTTGAGGGAAGATGAGGGCCCAGAGTAGTGTAGTGAATCTTCTCAACCCTTTGGTTCCATGTTAGTAGGTAGGAAGTGAAATTTTTAGTCATCTCAAGAGGGTAATAAAGACAATGTGTTAGTGCTAGTAGTTTTTTCTTCCATCGTCAATGTGAAAGACATGGAAAAATGGGGATCTAGTGTGATAGTGACCCAATCGAGTGTCGAGCATGGGGTAGGATAGACCTTATACATAGGTTTTATAGGACCTTTCCTCCAGTGGTCAGTGAGAGGGGGTCTACTTTGACTCTTTTTTTCGGAGTGGGATTTATGCCAAGATGGGAACTATAGTATTAATAGTCATTCAGGTTGGGTAGAAGCTACACTATCTATTGAGATGCATCAGGCAGCAAGATGGGATCTATTCTAATGTAGGGGGAGTGAGTCATGGCATATGGGTCTCGTCATTTGAGGCCACATAAGAGGAACTACTGAACACACAATCATGATTTAGTTGATGTTATTCAGGCCTTGCAGTGTTGGAGGATTTATTTACTAGTAGAGTGTTTTGGGATATACACATACCAAAAAAGACACAAATAAATATTTACATAGCATGACTTGAATTTTAGGCAATGAAGGTAGTTTGAATACCTTTAGTCCTTCTAATTCAAGATTTCTTATATGCTCAAAAAGGGAAATGAATCTACTGGTGCACTAAATATAAGGAATACAATACAAGAAGTTCAGGTGGGAAATAACGAGTGGTAGCTTATGGGCTTGTTTTCATATATAAACATGGAGATGTAGGAAGATCACAAGATTGCTTTTCTAGCATCCTTAGCAGTGACTTCCACTCTTCTAGATAGGATGAGGATGAGACAGCAGTCTGATTCAGAGGGCTTAGTCCTATGGAGAGCGTGGTAGGTGAGGACTCACCTCTAGGTTGGACTATTAGTAAGGATGAAATTTTACACATTCATGGTCACGTTTGGGATCCAACGGACATGGATAAAAATATGATTCGAGATTTTCATGCCTCATCTTGGGTTGTGCATCCCGATGTCACCAAGATGTATTAGGATTTACATCACCAGTATTCACGGATGGGTATGAAATGAGGGGTAGCTATTTTTTTCACACAGTGTTACACTTATCAGTAGGTGAAGGTAGAACACCAATGACCAAAATGGATTTTATAGCAGTTATCCATCTCTGAGTGGAAATGGGTTTATTTTGCAGTGGATTCTATAACTGGGTTGCGGAGTTCATCTTTAGGTAGTGATGTTGTGTGGGTTTTTGTGGACATTCTCATAAAGGTCACCCATTTTTTATCTATTAAGGAGAGTTTCTTAGTACATAATCTTGGGAGAATTTATATATGTGAGATTATGTGTATTCATGGGGTTCCTCATATAATTATATCAAATAGGGACTTCTATTTTATGTCCCAATTTTGGAAAGTTTTGCAAAGGGCATTGGGTACACAAGTACATCTGAGTACAGTATACCAACCTTAGAAAAATGTTTAGTTATATCACAAAATATAGGTTTTATTGGATATTCTTAGAGTATGAATCCTTGATTTTGGGGGAAATTGGGAGAGAAATATATACATTGTTGAATTATTCTTCAATAATAGCTATCAAGAGACAATAAAGATTGTTCATAATGAGGCTTTATATAGTAGGTCATTCCAATCACCTATTTGTTGGATAGAGGTAGGAGACAAAGTGTTTATTGGACTATATATCATGTAGGAGAATTTGGATTTGGTCCAGTTAATCAAAAAGTGGATGCCTGTAGATTATTCTAGATAGAAATCCTAGGTAAATTTACTTTCATGACCTCTAGAGTTCATGGTCATGGATTGAGTCTTTTTGTGTATCTCTATGAGGATGGTACATAGAATGATTCACATATAGGGTAAGCTTTCACCATGATATATAAGGACTTTCAATATTTTGAAGAGAGTTGGTCTAGTAGCCTATCAGTTTTAGTTACCTTAGAGGTACAGATCCATGCACATCATATTCCATGTATCTTAGCTACGTCATTATCACTCAAACCCATCTCATAATCTTCATCCATATGATGTTGAGTTTCAGTTAGATTCTTACTTCAAGGAGCATCCCAATCGTATTGTTGACTGGAGAATGAGGGATCTCTGAGGTTGGATTGTATCTCTAATATGGGTGTTATGGAAGCACAGCTGGGTATAGAACAAGAATTGGGAGAGGGAGTCGGTTATACTTTCTTAGTGGCCACATCTTTTCATGGGGGATCATTTATTAACCTCAAAAGAGTAACTCAGGGATGAGTTTTCTTAAGAGGGATAGATTGTAAGATCCCAGGTTTTTTATGAGGTACTAATCTTTTTAATTCTTATTTAATGGCTTGGTTTTTACCTAATGTGAATGCCAAATGAGGTCATCAGAGTTTCGGGGGTCTCTAGGGATTGTTCAGAGTACAGAGTCTCAATTTTTTTAAATGAATTTGGGTCACATGGGTAGTAGAAATTATGCCTCCCAAGAAGCATGGTTTCTCTTAACCATGCGGGGTGGTCTAAGGATTTTCCTACTACTATAAAGTATGATGAAACTATTCATCCAGGTCTTCGCACCACTGAAAGCCACCTATACTTTTCATTAGAGGAAAAAATCATGATTTTTCTATAGTTTCTTAAATCGTGCACATGAACTGTGCGAGGGGGGTTTGAAGATAGTGAAGGGTAAACTGTTGGAATACATTTTTGGCCAACCGTGTTTCCAAACCATGAAACCAATTGTTTTAGGGAAAATGATTATTTTTCACTTAAACATTTTAAATGATAACTCTTCATCTTCATTTCTTATTTTCCTCCATAGATGGCCACATCACTCTCATTTTGATAGATTCCTCACACCTAAGCTATGGATTGAAGTAACTCCATGATCTGGACTCTATTTATTCAGTCTTCAGTCTTGTTAAATCCGCATCGGGGATTTATTCTTTCCTATTTCACCTTTCATTGTTTCTATTATCCTCAATAGTGTTATTTTAATGCAAGATAATATTCCCTATTTAAAGGTTGTTAGTCTATTTCTCATTTTTTTTCCTCTAATTTGAGTTGAGATAGGATTTGATACTGGATGAGTGTTATACCATGAGTATACGGTAGGGGGTCTATACCTTTTCCTATAAGTTCTAGCCATTTTATTACTAGTTGTCATTGTGAATCATGCTGGACCATTCGGTGTTGATCCAAAAATTAATGAACATCGTGAATTAATTATTGAAACCTTGTTAGGTTTCCCACTTAGTACCATTTGATGGTTAGAGCCTCATCCTGGATAACCTGTGAGGTGTATATATGTATACTACTAGTGATTTACCACCATGTTGGGTGTGTATGGGAGATCTCCATCTTAGTGGGAGATGTAATGAATTAAATGGTATATTAATAAATGGATTATTTTTCTTTTCCAAGTGATTACATGTTATTAAATTGATTAAATGGATTAAATGAAAATAGATAAATGAGTTGGATGAAATCATGGATTGTGTATAAATACGAAATAGGTTATGAAATGATTAATGAATTGATAATTGATTTAGATTCCTTAGAAATTATTACTACTTGGATCTATCCCATGAGGGTCTTACTTATGATTATATTGAATGCCATGTACATTTTCACTCTATGGATTCAGATCATCATGAAATTCTATGGACATTCCTACTCCATGGGTTCAAGATTATATTGGTTTCTACAGACATTTCTACGCCATGGATCCAAATTATATGGTATTCCTTCGACATTACTAAACATTTGAAACATGTGTTGGTTCTAAAACTTGATTACACAACATAGGTAATTGAGGATGCTGTGGAAATTTCTACTCCTCTGATCTAGCCCTTGTGGTCTGACACATGATTACTCAACATAGGCTGGAGTGGATATGTTATCATACTTTATAGAAGACCCTGTTATGGGTTCTTGTTTATAGTTAATAGAATGGATAGTTTTACGATTATTTTATTATTCACATTACTATTATATATTTCTCATTGATTATACTTATATTACATAGACTATATTTTTTATAGACACCATTGGTGGTGGAAAACTGAGTGTTATCTCACACCTTATTCGGGCTTCTATTAGGTACCCTTCCAGACTTCATAGATGCTGGTAGGGACCAGTTCAAGTGCCTATTTTATGATGTTTGAGTGATTGTGCATAGGATAAGGGGAGCACATTAAAGTGTTGAGGCTCATGATGATATCTAGAGATAGAACTTTTTTTCTTTTTATATTTTGATACATGTATTGTGTTGGATGACTATTTCTATGTACTACCTGACTTTTTTGTATAGAGACATGGAATACATAATTTTGTATATAATATTTCCCTTGGATTTTTTTATTACTTATACTATCTAGATTTTTATTTATTGTTGCATATGATTCATATTATGCTTCCCTTATAGATTGATATGTTTGAACTGTTACATTAAACACTGATATGAGGGCATAGTCTCCCCACATACAAACCATATGACCTTGCTTCTAGTCTGTAGCCTATGGTATACGAGGATGCGTACATGAGGCCATGTGATCCAACAGATTTGGGAACCATTTAGTAGATCCCTTCTAGGATGTTACATCATTCCAGAACCACCTCTATTTCAAAAGGGTGTATTTAATAATTTCAATAATTTTTTTATGAAGGGAAATATCAATTAGAGTTAAAACCATGGAGCATACTTAAATTTTTCAGAATTATTAATACTCAAAAAAAATTGAATAGTGTTGGGCTAAAACCTTCCTCTGATAACACTTAGTTGACCAAAAATGATTGACTCAATGGTATAGAGATAATAGAGAGATAAAACAAAGTGCAAAAACATGTGGAAAAAATGAAACTGGATGTAACATGTAACCCCCTCCCCACACACACAGACACACAAATTAATGGGGTAAAAAATGATAAAATATAAGTATCACTATAGGTAAATGTGGGTACATAACTATGCCCATCGTGAGTCACAAAAAATTAGATTCCCTTATAAACCAACTAATTGGGTAGCTTGTGGTAATCAGGGTCGATCCTATAGGGAAGTATCAGAAAATAAATGACAAATTCTAGTTGGATAGATTTAGAAAATTATTTTTAAAATGAAGTAAAATTAAAAGTGATGAAATATGAGAAATAATTTTAGAAAAATAGTTGAAAACAGAATAAGAGAAAGAATAATAAGGAAAATATATGTGTCAGGGTTTTAATTTTAATGGGGTTAATTTCAAATGATGTTATAAAGTATTAAAATTATTTATTAAATAGTTTTACCATGGGGATTAAAATATATTACTTTTTTTTATCTGATAATAGGTAATTGTGTATTTAAACACCAATACATTGGTTTGGTGATTGCATATTCAAATAAAAATTAAAACATTTCCCCCGAAATAGTGGTGGTAGACTCCCTGAATAGTCATGGGTTTTACAATTGTAAATCCTTTAGTGTTCACCACTGATTTCATTCTTTGTCTGATATGAATCTAATAGAGAATTTCTAATTAAGTCATTAAATTTATTATAAAAAAAATTATAATAAAATTAAACACATAAAATGTCCCATTAAAACACATCCATAATCTTATTACAACCCAAACATGAGAAACTCAACCTCTTATAACCTTTTTCATGGTGTGCGAATTGAGTGGAAAATCAACCCATACCTTAGATACTAGAGGAGAAGAGGGGAAGAGGTGAAATAAACTAAAATAGGAACAAAATGGAATAAAAACATTACTAACTTTTGGGGAAGATCGAACAGAATATAGGAAGAACCTCTCCCTTGAATGCCCTACCCAAAATATAGAAGAATACATATCTGTTTATAGAAAAATAAATTTCACATAATTTACTGAAAATTACATGGTATTTACCTGAGTTAATCATCGTTACCTTTATTTTCTAAATTGGTTGGTGACAAACCATGCTGCCAATTGAATTTTAAGAATCAGTGGCCAGTTGGTGGTAGTACAAGGCATGTACCACCATAGTATGTGGCATGTATCCTCTCTATCAAACACCAAATGCTTTTGGAAGGATATACATGACATGTAGAATTTATATATGGCCTTTGGTTTCTAATATAAAACATGGGAATGTACTCAGACTGGATGAGCTATGAATCTTGCAACAGTACATGGAATCTGTTTATAAAGTACACATCATGTATTTTGAATTTTTTTCTATTTTGTCCCAATATGTGATTTCCACTAGAAACTCCAAAAAATCACCATAAACACAAAAATAAATAATTTTATCCATAAAAAATAAATATCTAATGAAAACTAGTTTTGATGTTATTAAAGTGTATGAAAAATTATGCACATAGCAGGCATATCAAACTCCCCCACACTTAATAATTATATTGACCTTAAGAAAAATATCAATATAAAATTAAAAAAAAATCCACACTCTAAAAAGAGAATAATTAAATTAATTATACCTCTAAATATTATAGTCCTAAAAGAGGATTTTAAATGGAAAAAACATATTTTTTATTTCCAAGGTACTCTAATCATACCTCGCATATAATTTAATTAAATAATTTTATCCTATTTTAGTTAAATTTTTAAACTTTTCATGAATATTCATGACACTTAATGATTTACCTCACCATGTAAAATGAAACTCTCATCAATCAAGATCATTTAATCAAAGTTATGATCAATCATAAGTATATACACTATATCAAAATTCTTGAAATTAATCAAACTCCCCACTTAGAAATTAAATCACAAAAATCATGAGGTATGTAAATAAGGTTATTATGATTCTGAGGCTAAGGGTAGGTAGGTAATTATGTAAAAATATTATTAGAGGATTGAAAAATGAGGCAGAATTATTAAATAATAAATCATGATATTCAATGACAAGGCTTAATAAAAATGAATCCCAGAAAAAATGTCTCAAAGGTCAACATCACCATTATCTTTCCTTGATAACATGGGTTTTTAAACCATCTATTAATGTAATGAATGAATCCAGATATTGTTGAAATTTTTTATTTTTTTGAATGTAGAGGAATCACTTAGGAATGCAAGGATTTTTTTCAACCCTAGTTTCCCAAATGAAAATATATACACTCTCCCACACTTAATTTCATGCTTGCTCACCAAAATATAACATGAATTTCCAAACTCCCTATTTAAATATCAAATGAATAATCATGAAATATTATCAAATAATTATGGTAAAAAGGATAAATAGGATTTTAATGTGGCTTACTATCAAGGTAATTCATGGTTTCTTGGGTTTCATAGAGGTAAAATGTTAGGTAGGACTCAAATTCAAAAGGGGATGAAAACATCAATCAATTTCCTCAATCATTATAATTTTATACAAAACATTCATGTTTTGAAAATAAAAACTTACAAGTTCTAGTAGTTATGTATATCCAAAAGATCTCTCTAGAGGGGATATAAGAAAGAATGTGAAAAGGGGTTTAGAAAACCTCTCATGAATGATGATTAAAAATGGGTCAATCATGTCATGATATGAATATAAATGACCAGTCTGATAAATTAAAATGGCCAAGTATTAATATCAAAAAATTATACTATATCAGGAATCATTTTTAAAATACTTTAAAATTAAAATGCAAAATTAACTTTAAAATTTTCCAAATATTTATTTATATTTTATAATTATAATTAATCAAAAAAACAAAATTTTGAAATATTTTACATAATTAATGATGTCTCCAAGATTAGTTAAATGTTAAAGACAAATGTAGCTAAGAGTTTATCCCCCATACTTAATATCACATGTGATAATTTAAGTGAAACCCAAAGTAAGAGAAGAGGAAATGTCATGAAAAAAATGGACAAGGTCCGGGGGAGAGTAGTGGAAGAATTAATACAAATAAATTTAGTGAAAAAAATGCAAAAAAGAATACTCCCCTTGATGTGATCTCAAAAATATGGAAAGAATTCGAAATCAGATTCCCATGATGTTCCAAGAATACCTATGACTCTTGAGGAAATGGAAAAAATATTCTTTAGACATGTAAATTTTCACATTGAAAAATCAATAAAATATATATATAAAGGAAATATAGTGTGGTAAATAAATAATTGGGTGGCCTTATGAGAGCCATTGTCAGAATCAAGGGGGTCTTATTGGGAGGAGGCAACTGTCGTGGAAGCTGGTGGTGTGGGACCCTCATCCTGCTGAGCTGGTGCAGTAGAAAGAGCTATGTCTCAATTAGTGGTAGTGGTCACCAGACTATTAAAATATAAAATCATAGAGGAGGTAGCTTAGCTGAGAGCATTCCTGATGTGTTCGATGGATGAGGATTCGGATGGGGAGTGGGCACTGGTGGAAACACAAGGCCAAGGTGCAGAAGAAGAACTACCAATATTCAATCCATCTGATCAAGGAATTGATCCATGGAGTCAAGGTGGTTGTGAACTGGATCATCTACCTAGGGTGAGGGGGATTTGGGTTTATGGGTTTGTGGATGGGTCAGTAAGTAGAATGGGGGTATAAGAGGTGCTAGCAGAATAATTGGCGATGAGTGGAAAATGAAGGCCCGTTAATCAGGAAAACATGTCCCTCAAACTTGATCTCTCAAAATCATTCGAAACACTTCATTGGGAATTAATCATGGAAATAATTATTGTGTGTGTCCTTTATAATAGATTCATCTCCCTTAGGATACAATAGGTTTTGGGTGATCCCGCAAGAGAACATAGGTGTTCCCTTTCTTGTGGACTAATCCCATGCGAATAAGCATGAGATAGTCCATCTATTGAGGATAACCTAATAGATCATGAGGGAGATAGGTCTCATAACCCTGAAAATTGTGTTCTAATATGGGGTATTAGAACCCACCATTCATTTTACCTTGGTATCCATTGAACATGTAATGAAATTAGGATGTGGTAAAATAGGGGGAGGTTAGGGTAGTCCAACCAGATGATATAATCCATTAGCTCTAGGTCACCTCTACATAGAATTATCATGTCCTCATGGTGGGAGATAAATATGGAATTGAAGCATTAATGGATTAAGTGGAGGGGAGTGGAGATGATCAGGGTGCTCTTTTGTAAGTTTGGATAATACCGGACATCAATCCCATCAATCTCTCACTACACAAAAGGTATGTCGGGTGATTAGAGATGGTGAGGATGGAAACAATAGGTGGGGTAGAGGGATAGTGATAAAATCCACACCCTATACTAAACTCATCCATTTTTTAGCAAGAAAAATCACCCACCCATTCTGAATCTGGTCAGAGCTGCCATGTCATTTGGAATCTCTCGATATGTCACCCCATCAAACATGAATGTCATGTAAAACTCAAAAAATAAATCTCAAAAATTAGAAGTTTTGACATAAAGGATGGAGATGATATATGTGTTCTTGGGTATCTCCTAGATCTCCTCCTAGATTCCTAGCCACTCTGGGATACTCGTGTCATGAAATCTACTGCTCAACTGAATGGTGCATCATGAAAATCAATTAATTCAATCTATTTTAGGAATTCACTCATTTAAAATAATTAATTGGTGTGGTTGAGGTCGAAATACTAAGGGTGTTAGTTATAGTGGTGCACCAGATTCTGGAGTGGAGGGGTCTGAAGAAGTGGTAGCTGGTGTATGTTTCATGGTAGTTCATGATGGTGTTGTACTGATGTAATTAGAGGATGTGAGTGTTAGGGAATCCATGGTACCTGAGGATACTGTGGAATATGGGAAAGATGGATGCAGTGGTTCTATAACTGACAAGCTTGGTGGATATGAAAGCGGAATTTTTTTCATAGACTACTCTGGTGTCTCCACACAAACCCAAAATGGAGTAGACAACTCTTCATTGGGAGATTGAAATGGCCTCTTTTCCCATGATCAATCTCTTTCATCTATAATCCAAAAGAAAAAAAATTAATAAAACCAACAAAAAGAAAACGAAAATGGAAAATAGTAAAAATCAGTATATATAAGTACACGGAATATATTTCCAAAGTACACAACATGTATTATGTCTAGGGTGGAAACTCGTGTTCTCTAGAGACATTCACAAGAGAACTGTGCATTAGTAATAAGGAAGTACACGACATGTACTGACCACATATTTTTTTTCTCTGACATGGATTTCATGTCATGTGTGTGCCTTGGTATGGCTCCATTAGCAATGAAATAGTACAACGTATGTCATGAATGCACATTCCATTTTTTGAAAAAAGGGAATTCAGGTCGTGTATGTTCCCTAACATAGGATTTATAAGTGGGTAAATATATACGATTTGTAGTATACACACACATGGTTCTGTTGGTTCCCTCCCCTCATGGACCACAAGTTGAAAATAGACAGCTCCTGTAACTCAATAAATATGTGGGGAGGGGTTAGTGAATGACCATAGGGGTGATGTTATGATGGATTTCACTAATCACTTTGGATTCATCAATTCTCCTAAAACAAAGGCTACAACTATGCTCATGATATTAATCCTTTACAGTGAAAGGAAAATTGATCTTTCAGAAGTGGAAATAGATTTCTTCATCTTGCATAATTCTCTACCTGAAATAGGTAATATCCCGTGGTCAATTTCCTATATTATAAGAAAATGTAAAATCCTCCTCAACAAAAATATTCATGTTCTCAACACCTGGAGGGAAGGGAAAAGGGTTGTGGACCATATTGTATCCATGGAAATCCAAGGTGATGGATTCTTTTGTTTCCCAAACACTAAATTCTGGAGGCCTAAGGGGGTAAACCTCATAAGATTGGATGCCCTTGGGCTTCACTATTTCAAGGCCCCTAACTTTGTTCCTTGTTTTGTATCTTTTTTATCTCTTTCCTTTCACTTTTCTCATGAATAAATAAATAAAATATTGAGGTGTAGTAAACACACACATTGTGTCATGAGATATGGAGAGTGTGGTTGTCTGGGTCGACATGGAAAATATTGGATACATGTGTGCACATGGGTGGCCAATCTATGTGCACCTGAGGACACAGACTCTTACAGATGGTTGTAGTACACTATGTGTACCGAATGTGCATGTTGTGTGTTTATACATGGTTCGGATGGACATGTGGGATCAGTGTGGCATGGCTTATCTAGGAAGATGCACAATTACACTGATTCTTCCAAGTTCACATGTCTTTTGTTTTTCAAAGCATAATAGAGAAAATGTAACAATGTACATAGAGTTCATGGTGTATGTTATTCTTGCATGAATGTGCACTTTAGGTTTCAGCCTATTGTCTTACATATCCAAAAATCACTATAAATGCATCAAAACCCATGAAATAAAGGTGAATGAACTACAAACTTGGATCAAGGATCAAAATGAGGAATAAATTCAGGACAAAATCACACTAAAATGGGAGATTAGAATATAGGATTTGAGTAGAGTATGGTAAGAGGAAATAGGTTAGTGCACAGGGTCACACCAGATGAGGATTCCTGGATTTTATATCCAAGACACATAGAATGTATAATAGTATACATGCCATGTATAGTTTATATATATATATAAATATATGAATATTTATTATATGTGGTTATAAATTATTTATTAATTACTATTTACAATTATAATTATATACATATATACTAAAATAAACTTATGCACATGGTGTATTGGAAAAATGCACATCATGTATTCTAAAATTGGAAAAGTGAGCTACAAACTTCAATATGGTGCTGGAGTGTGATTGGAAGCAGCAACTTGTTCAATCTAAGTTCACACCCTAAACCACTATAGAAAATTGTGTAGTACTAATTATTATATTATCCTTTGAAATTTTATCCAAAGGTTTAAACACTACATGGTGATATGAATAATTCATGGTGTTTGTTTTTAATTATTGAATATTGGGATGATATAGGGAGGTTAGCCTAATTTAAACCCAACTCTTTTGGACCCTGATTTGTTATTCTCCCAATCAAACCACGTCACCCTTAGGTGATTTCCTATTTTTAAAAGAGTTTTAAATTATAAATGAAAATGATATAAATAGAACACAGAGTATATTACAAAATAAACAACATGTGGTTTCATTTTAGTGAAAAAGGATATAATATAGTCTTCTATAAATACTCAAACATGGGTCTTCAAACTGTAGGACACAACCCTTCCAATCAATTCATCCCTTCCATCAATTTTCTTTTATTTTTAAATGGTTTTATCATTTATGAAAACATGACACATGTCGTATAATAAAACATAGGGTCAAAAATAATGAATTTTGAGCTAAAGGAAGGTGTATAGGGATTCAAACTAGTGATGGATCAGATACCTCCCAGTAACTTTCCATCAGCAAAGGCTTCATTTATATTTATTAACTTAATGAATTTTTATTTATTCAAAAATTAATACATTAATATACACTAAATAAGAAGGTACATGCCATGTGACATCATTTTATTCATATTTAAAAAATAGTTTATATTAAATGAACAAAAGGATTATATATAGCATGTGAAGTATAATTACATGTCAGGTAATTATTAAAAATATAAAAGAGAGATATAAAGGGAAATAAAGTTCGGGTTTCCTCCTAGAAAAAACCTTTTTTAGATCTTTGGCTCGACTTAAGTTATATTTCCTACCTGTAATACAAAAGAGGATGTACATTCTACTATGAGAACCACCACATATGCCTGCTCCCATCCTTTTTTAGAAGTTTTCCTTGAGATTTAGGTGGCTAGGGTGGTAGCTAATAGTGACCTTACTCCATGGATACTAAAGGCCAAAGGTGGATGGGTTCCTTGGTGTGATAATGTATGACCGCCACCTCCTTGGGTTCCTACTACGATACACTAAAAACCTAAAAATGATCACAGAAATCATTCAGACCATGTAAGAAATCAACTGAGGGTTTAGAAATAAAGATATGATCAAAATCACTATTAAAATGACATGATGTCTTCCCAGATTCAAAGTTTATGTTTTGAAAATTAGGATCATAAATTTTTAATGAACAAAAAGTAGGTATCTCATCATAACATGATTACTTAGTTGAAATAGATTAATAACACCCAACTTTATATTCAACTAAACTATCCATATTATAAATTATATTAGAAAGTTTCTCTACTATATTTCAAATTCGTCCCAAACTTTCGGTTTGGTCTAACTGGAGTGTGGTAAATATTTACATCACCTATAATAATTTTTCAGTATTATATGAAAATGGTTCTAGAAGAGAAGAATAAATGGGTGTAGTGAAGGATTCACATGGGTTATCCTCATACTGAAACCCATCATCAATGTTAGTATAATATTCTTTTGGATAAGATTACAATATCTCTAGATCATATGGATATAAATCCTCTCTAGGATAAGTATACCAACCTCTATTTGAATAAATATACATGGGGATGTGAGGTCAAGGTTCCCAAGAAATTAAAAACAAAATACTGGGTAAACCAACCTATACTTAGACTCATGTTATTTCTTTCCATCACTATACCTTGGTAACAGCTCCAAAATATGACTGCACCTATCATGAGGCATATAAAATTATATTCCTTTCTAAACCAACTAACTGGGTGGATAGGTTCATTCAGGGTTGATCCCAAAAGGAAGGAGTAGAAAATTAATGGAAAACACAAGTTGTTGAGGTTCATCTGATTATCTATAAAAATGAAACAAAATGAAGAAGGGATGAAAATTGTGAAACTATTTAAGAAAAATAGTTGAAAATTAATGAAGATAAAGAAAAACAATGAAAATAGAAGAAGAGAAATAAAAACAGTGAAAATAGACATGTTAGGGTTGTTATTTAATTAGGGTTAATTGAAAAATATAATATTTTTTATTGAAATTATTTATGAAATATTTTTACCATGGGGATTAAAATATATTACAATTTATTGATTTGGTAACATGTAATTCTGTATTTAAACACCAATACATTACTCTAGTGATTAAACGTTCAAATATGTATTAAAAAATTTCCCTAAAAATAGTGATATCATACTTGACCAAGGGTCATGGGTTTTCCTATTTTAACTTATTTAATATTCATCACTGGCTTCATTCTTGGTCTGATACAACTTCATCAGAGAAATTTTATTTAACACATTAAAGTAATTATAAAAGAAAAATTCATAATTAAAAGAAACGCATAAAAATTTCTATTTTAACACACCCATAATCTTATTACAACTCCAACACAATAAACTCAACCTCTTGTGATCATGGTCATGGTGTGTGAATTGAGTGGAAACTCAAACCCTACCATGGATATGATAAGAAAAGGGGAGAAGAAGTAAAATACACAAAAATGGGAATAAAATGAAATAAAAATCTTACTGTCTTTGGGGGAAGATAAAATGGTAGAAAGGCGACACCTCCCCCTTATATTTCCAACCCAAAATATATAGATATTAATCTCTATTTATAGAAAAATAAATTACATGGCGTTTACTGAAAAATACACAACATGTACTGGAGTTAACCGTTATTGCCTTCATTTTCTCCACTAGTATATGACCAACTATATCATTCATAGAATTTTAAGCATCGGAAGTCAGTTGGTGGAATTACATGGTGTGTAGCATTTTCATACATGGTGTGTATCCTTTCTATCAGACACCAACTACATATAGAAGTACATACATGATTTCCTTCATTAATAAATGAAATTTGGTTTCTAATCAATAACATGGGTGTGTACCTGGGATAGCCGAGACGTGCATCTTAAAATAGTACATGATGTGTGTTTAAAAAGAAAACACCATGTATTCTTTAATTTTTTCTAGTTTATGTTGATATGTTATTTCCACTATAAACTCATGAAAAATCACCATGAACATTGAAATAAATTATTTTATCCATAAAATAATACGTATTTAGTGAAAACTTTATTTTATATTAATAAAGTTTATGAAAAATTATGCACATAGAGGGAACATCAGTATACACTACCTTAATATATAAGAAGAAACTCCCATAAATATCTCTCTTGAATATGTGGGGAAACCACCTCACAAAATACCAGTTGAAATAATGATGTGGTGAGTTGTGATTGTTGGTAAAGCTAATGAGAAGACTAGTGGGGGAGATTACATTTTATAGGTTTCCTATCTCCCTCCTTTTCTTCCTCCACTATATGGTTGGTGGGGTTTATCCACCCACCACATCTTCTATCCCTACCCTCCCTTGAAAAATCATTGGGTTCAACACCATTCACAATAAAAAAACTTAAACAATGATTAGACTATCATTGGTCAATTACTTTAATAAAATTTTCAGTATGGATTACAATCACCCCAATTAAAGGTTTTTGAATGTCATTGACCATATACACAATGAAATTCATAATTCCTTTATTACTAATATATCAAACTAGGAAAAGGTTAAACATGATCTACTATCCTTTAACATGAATAGATCTATCAAGACAGATGGTTTACTGATATATTTTTCTTTTTCTTCTAGGAGATTATTCATGATTATATTTATCAAGTAATTAGGGAATTATTACAATTTAAATTTGTTCTATTTGGTATTAATTGACAATTCCTCTATCTCATTCTTAAGAATGACCAAGCCTTGGATTTAAAGGATTTCAGGACCATTTTTGTGGGTAATACATTACCTAAAATTGTCATCAAGACCTTGGCTCTTAGAATATGAATTGTGGATGATAAAATTATTTGACCAACCTATTTTGGATTTATTCCTCGCAAAAAAATCCAACAATTCTGCATTACTACAATAGAGTGTGTGAGCCTCCTTTGGGAAAAATCTAATCATGAAAACATGTCCCTCAAACCTGATGTCTGAAAATCATTTGAAACACTTCATTGGGAATTAATTATGTAAATACTTATTGGGTGTGTCCTTTATAATAGATCCATCTCCCTATTTTATTCACTTATAAAGAGCATTGAGATTTCAATTATAGTGAGTGGCTCACTAAAGGGGTACTTAGAGTGATCTAGAGGGTATAGACAATGAGATCCGCTTTCTACCCTCATTTTTTATAGTAAAATAAAATTTGATAAAATTACTCCAAAAATCAATTTCCACTGATGGTTTTATCACCCATTAAAGTGGATAGAAATTTGAAGTCACCTATGAAAATCTTTTATTTGGATGGTATTCTTATTTTTTGTTAAATAAATTATGTATATTTTTTAACTATCGAACGCATTTTTAGTTACTATCAAAAACGTTTCTGAATTTCATTAACTGTAATAAATCTTATACCTTTTTTGGAAAGGATTTTAAAATCACTATGAAAAATAACATCACTGAGATTATAAATATCCAAAATGATAGTCTACCAGTTAACTACCTAAGGGTTCCTCAGTTTTGTGGAAAAGTTAAATCCATATATATTGAGGGTATTTTTTCTAATATCATTTCTCAAATAGATAATTTGAAGGGAAAGAGTCTCTATTAGGTAAGGATAATTTTCCTTGTGAACTCTATTAACACTACAACGTTTATTCATGCCTATAAAATCTATATATTCCCTCATGGAATTCTCATAATATTATAATTATATATTTTATATTTTATTTGGAACTAAAAAATTCATTTAAATAATCTTGTTATTATGACATGGATTAAGGTAAGGTTTTTTGAAATACCTATGAAGGATATTAGGTCCTTTCTTGGGTTTTATATTTGGTTACACATTCATGAAGAATATGATGAGATTTCAATCCATGCTCAATGTTTATCATTAATATATTATAAACTTAACTTTTTTAATTCTATATGGTTGGATTTATGTTTTTTTATTTATATTAAGTATGATATAGGATTAAAAATATCTCTATATATAAAGCACCAAACTAATGGGAGATACTAGTGGAGAATATTCCTTTGTAGGTCGCATAGAAGATCTAGGACACTCAATTACTTAACCATGATCAAAATATATAACACCTTACTCATCATGGATTCCTCAATGCTAAAATATATTATAGATACTTAAGTTTCATATGGTACTCACCTCCCAAATGGTTCAATCACCACAAAGCGTCCTTTATCCATCCAATATGTAGTCATTTGGTATGTGTATTCTTCATGTTTATCATCCCAATGATGATAAAATTTGTATTATAGGTATCTAAATCACATCAGTATAATCTATTTGAATTTATAGTTATTATTAATCTAACCATATTTTCCTTTAATTCCCATTTGTTACTTGTTTTTGGAAGAAAATCATGTGATGGTTCCAGCTTTTGTAACCAACAGTTAGTAACCTGAGTGAATTAATGAATCACTCGTGCTTAGAAAAAATACTTCCCACTTTTTATTGGTTGTAGTTGTGGCATGCCTAAACTATATCAAATTATCCTAGACTTAGTTATTATTTGAATAAAAATATATTCTAGATAATTCTATACTCTAAATTACCATCATATTTAATTGGTAGTGAAGGTTCAAAATGATTCTATAAACAATAATATTTCTGATCTCATCACTATGAATATTTTGGTGTTTCTATTGAAGTTGGTGATCTAGAACCTACTTAATATTTAATTTATGATAACCTATATTCAAATTTATTAATATTTATTAATATTAATAAACTCCTTATAATATCATGAATGTTCTTCTACATTAGATAGTATGTGATATTGTCCTAAGTTATTTTTGCACTAAAAGGTCATAACATTTCCCTGTTATGATGAGAACCCATAAGTTTCATGGTAGTATTGTTAAATATATGTTCTATAGTAATATTAAATCATTTTAGGGACCCATATGATATATGCTATCAAGGGTGGATATTCATATGGAATTGAGGAGCCTTCTTATAGTGTACGCCCTTAGCAATATCCAGTATATGATATTATGAGAACGAGACCCTCCAGTAAGAAATCCATATTTATATGTGTCATTGGATGTTCTTATCTATAGATGTATATATTGTTCTTTATACTTTATTATTATTATTAATGAGTGTTATATTTCATGTAATTTGATACATTAATGAAAATTATGACAACATTTGTTCGTGATGAGGTAAGATACATTGGGTGCATCATAAGTAATATTTCATTAATAAATAATGTAAGAAATAATTTTTCCTATGTTCTTTAAGGGAAGTTAATATCTTAGGCCTTTTTATGAAAATGATATATCCTAAATAAATACATGGACATGGTTTTCTATAGGAAAGTTTTATTTTTGAAAAACTTAATAAAAGAGACATCGAGCACATAGGTTAATGACACTAGTATGTGATCTGCTTGTTTAGAGCTATCATGATAAAGAGATTATATTACATAGTAAGAATCTGTATACATTATTATGTCATTGTGGCATTAACTTCTTTATCTATGGGTTCCTTGATTTGTTGTTAGATTCTAATCTTGAACTTGAGGCTATTTCTCCTAATGCCACTGAGAACGAAACCTAGAAGGTCACACACTAAGTGTATCTAGAATCTTGGTTAAATAATATATTATTATTTATTATTTAAAAAGTTTAATAAGTATTATTCACATAAGTGGTTAAATAATTATTCATGTTTTTCTAATCGCATATATTCTATCACTAGTTATTTAACAGAATATTATGTGAGTAGAATATTTAATAAATATTTATTTACTATTTAGTGAATATTATATTTATTTATTTATTGGAAAATAATGAAATGGTATTTATATATTAAAAAATATTCATTATTTAAGGCATGATAAATATTTTGGAGTAATGGAGGATCAATATTACAGGTCCGGTGAGAAATGATATATATATTAAACATTATTTGATTAAATAAAAATTAATTTAATTCGCAAGTTAAACACATGTTGATAAATAATAATATTATTATTATTATTATATACATGGGGTTCTATATGGATTAATAAATATTTAAGGGCACATGATGAATTATTTATTTCTAACCCTATAAGTATATAAACTCAATTATATTATTTTTAAGAGATCTAATTCATTTTTTTGTGAACAAAGAAATCTGAATATTCCTATTAAAACCCTAGAGAGCTCCATTCCCCCAAGAATGCTATGAGGTTAGAAGAGTGGCCTTAATCCACCTTTTACTCTAAATTATATATATATAAAGTATAATATTTTGGAAGCAATTCTTAGTGTGATGAAAGGAAAATGACACAATCAATGGGATCTACTATGCTAGCACCTGGATATTCCTATGGTGACGTACAAAGATTTTTGGAACATGTGTGGATCATTATTACATGTAATATATTCTTGATTCCTAAAACACAACAATATTACAACATAGATCTATTGTTATATATTTATATATAAAGAAATAATTTCTCACAAGGTAATTCTTTAATTTCTAAAATTAATTAAAATAATATGTAATGATCATGTCCTTCAGTTCCTACATTTATCCATTTTATATATTATTTAATTCAATTCCCTTGATCATGGTTTTTATCATCATGTAAATATCAGATTAATTATTAATCATGAGAAAAATAAAATTTGGGATCAAACCATCACATGTTTTCTCTATGCCCAGAACCTATAAAAGGTATCAAAGTAGGTTTCATAATTATTTATAATAATTTAAACATCATTGACTGATTTACACATATTTTATTGGTTTTAAATTATGGTTTAATAGTTATTTAATATAAATTATGAGATATATTTTCTTACCATTCATTTCTCATAAATATAATCAAATTTATTAATTTTATAAATGAAATAAATTCGAAGATCTCATCCTGAGGTGCCGAGAAATATGGCCAGATAACACACGAGTACACACCATATAACCCAGAGGTACATGTCATATAACCCAAAGGTACATGCCATTTACAAGTGTTTAATGAACCAATAATTAATTTGGTATTAATTCAATTCATGTGATTTTTTTACATGTGTGGAATTTAATTATACACTACATGTTGATCGGGCCATCCTGGTGTATAGTTCCAGAGCACATGTCGTGTAACTTCCATAAATAGTGTGTAGTCCTTTAATCATAAATGAGTTGTGTATCTTCTTACATGGCCAAAATTATTGGTGGTCATGTAACATTAAGAAAAAATTCTATGTATCCCATGTACTCCAAAATTTTCTATGGCACGGTTACATGCCAAATCCCTAGGCGTGTGCTACAGATATACGGTGAGAATAATTCACGTTGTGTATCTTAAATTAACATGTCGTGTACATTTAGAAAATCATGAAGACTTAAAATTAATTTATTATACTTTGTAGAAATTATCAACATGTGCTTGAAACTAGTCATTAAGTTGATTGGACACACCATGTGATGGGTTTTTTATATATATAAATGTTTAATTAATTTCTGTATAATATTTGAATCTACATATCAAATATAATTTGTGTTAAAGTTATTACTCTACATGCATTAAATAATTATAGTCTATGTAAAAAAATCATGTAAACTTTGTGATCATTAATTTGACAGTACACATCATGATATTACGTGATAAGTTGTGTATACCACATGTCTTAAGAGTAAACAATATATGAATATAATATATGTTGGGTAATTTGAACAGGTACTCAAAATGTTTCCCCCATGGTACATTTTTGTACATAATTTATTTTAAATAAATTTATTTAATTTATATAAAATTATGATGGCTTATAATCTCAAGTAAATTCGGATGATAATTAAGATAACAAAATTGATTAATTAAAGAATATAATTAATTGATTAGAGTGTTATTTATTTTAAATAAGAATGATTAGAACTAAATACTAAATTTATTAAATCCATAAGTTGTTACATGCATTTGGATGATCATGATCTTAGACTAAACCTTTGTATGTTATTGGTTTCATTTAATTTATTATTAAATTAAATTATTGGTATGTGTGTCATCTCTCATCTCATTATCTAAGGGTTTTCATGCCCATGGTTTCTTTTATATAAACCATTTAAACAGTCTTTTAGTTTATCTCACCTACATGTGAGTAAAATCATATGTAATGGATTGATATCCCAAGATAGTTGAGGCAGTTCAATTTTGGATCTGAGGTGAAGCCAATCCAAGAGAAATACATAGGTGGATAGGTGGAAAGCTATAATATGAAACTTAATTGGTTGAAGGTATTTTTTCCCCTAGGTCAAAGGTTAATTTATCATTCACTAGATAAACTAACCATTATTAAAATCTCATGATCATACCACTTTATTATTTTATTTTTTTCATGTTTTATGGTAATTTCATTACATATGTTTTATCGTAGTCACATGAATTAATGAATTAACATGCATGCAAGATAGTACTAAAATATATTGTCTTATGTGTAAATATTATCTAAGACATGTTTAATCACTTAAGTATATCCACTTAATATTAAAATAGATGTAATAAATACAATAATTGTAAATTAATGAATAAAAGAAAAAAATCCCTCAATTATATATATATTAAGTCAGTATTTCCTTCCACTACAATAGTTAAGATTGAACCATAGTTTAAAGTAATTGACCATCCAAATTTGAAGTGATTTCAATTATCAAGGAATTATAACTTGAATTTTTGGGTTGACTTAACAAATTTCACATCAAGGATTGACTTATAAAGAAGGAATTGGTGTAACTAAGAGGCGAGGGTTGAGAAAATCCATTTCATGGATTTTAGGATTGGGGACTCCACTCAACCAATAAAGAAATTGTGAGTTAATGCGGTTGGAATTTGGAATGTCTACCTAAAACCCTTCAAATTGATCAAACAACCAAATTTGGTGTGATTATAAGGGGAATATGGATCCTTGCTACTATAATTTTCAAGAAATAGGATATTCTGAAGCCAATTGTGAGGGGCTATTTTGTTTTGATAAAATAGTGGGAGATTAATAAATATAATATTTATTTATTGGTCTAAATTTTATCTGATAAAGTACTAAAACACTACTCATATTATTTGTAGAAACATCAATAAAATGACTTCAAACATATCACTAGGATCCATACATGATAAGTATGACTTTTTCAGTAGAAAAAAATCTGGGACTGGAAAAGGTGATTATGCGTTATCCTATGCCATGAAAAAAATTGTATGTATTGGAAGAACCTATTCCTGATGATCCTGGTAATGAGGCTAGTGAAGAAGAGTTATCTTTTAATGAGAAACATTTGAATGATTCTATATATGTTTATTGTTTCATGTTATCATCCATGAATAGTGATCTTTTCAAGAAACATGAGGACATGGATACATAAATCATGAGGTCTTAGCTTTAGGATATCTATCAAGATAAGGTGAGAAAAGATAGATACGAGAACTCCAATTCTCTATTTACAACTAATCTTGGAGATTTTGTGCCATATGGGCCTCTTTTATTCAATATTATTGGATACATTGAATGCTTATATATCTTAGGGATTATATTCTCAAATGATTTGTGTACAGATCTCATGCTTTCCTCACTACACAATACCTTCTCTAAATTTATTGTTAATTATAACATGAGAAATAATGAGAAGAGTTTTTTAAAACTTATTACTATGATTCACCAAGTGGATAAGTATATAGTGAATGACAAATCTACAGTCCTTATAATGAGTAAGAAAGGAAGAACACAATGAAGGGACCCAAGACTCATACAAGTATAAATCTCTCAAGAACCATCCTTCTAAGAAGAGGAAGATCTAGATGTAGGGAAAGGAAAATGAGGCACTATGTTTTTCATGTGGAAAGCAAGGCCACTAGAAGAGGAAATTCACCCAAAAGCAAGGGGAAACTAAAGGTTCATTTTTTATTATGTGGAATATTTCAATATTTACACATTGGGTTTTAGATAAAACTTTTGGTGTGCACATCTATATCCAAATATAGTAACCAAGTAGATTCTAAAAGATTTCCAAGGGAGAGATGGATTTTTGAGATGTTAATGGTGTGAGGTTAGATATTCTAGACATTGGTGACTACCACCTTCCATGGACAATATGAATGATTTTTTTAAGGGTTTGTTATTAAGTACCAACTGTTACCAAGAACATAATTTTTGTATCATGCCTAGATGCAGATGGTTTTATTTTTAGGTTTTTAAATAAAAGTTGTTTCATTTATAAAGAAAATATTTTTTATGGTGTGATGCATTTAAATAATGGTCTTTATGTATTGAATTATGAAAACCAGGTATTTTAAATAGATAATGAATAATGTTCTCATGACTCATATAATACCCAACTATGGAATCACTGTCTTGGTCATGTAAATGAGAAGTGTTCATAAAATCTCTTTTAATATGGTTATTTAGACTCTTTTGAGCTAAAACCACTAGAAAGATTTCATAGTTGTTTACAAGGGAAAATTACAAAACGTCCATTCGATGTATAGGGAGAAAGGACCTAGAGCTTCAAGGATTGTTACACACTGATGTGTGTAGACCATTTTTAAAAGAAGCTAGAGGTGGATATTATTATTTCAAGACTTTTACTGATGAACTGAGTAGATATGGTTATGTCTACTTGATGAGGTATAAGTCTGAGTCCATTGATAAATTCAATGAATCTAAGAATGAAGTTGAGAATAAAAATGGAAGAAAATAAAGAATATTTGATCAAATTGAGGGGGTGAATGCCTTAACCAAGAGTTTATTTACTTTTTATGGGAGTTTGAGATTCTATCTCAATTAACTCCACCAAACACACCACAGTGTAATTATATTAGTAAAATGAGAAACCCTACCTTATTATACATGGTAAGTTTGATGATGATTCATGTAGATCTTCCATTATACTTTTGGGGATATAAATTTAAAACTATGGAATATGCATTAAACTGAGTACCAACTAAAGTGGTAAAAAGAATTACATAAAATTCATATATTGAAAAGAAAAATTTTTTATCATATACACATTTATGGGGTTGTAATGAGTTTTTTAAGGCCATCTCAGGAAACAAACTAGAACCTTGGGGAATAGTGTATCTCTATAGAGTATCCTAAGGAAACAAAGGGATACTACCTATACAACCCATCAAAAAAAGTGATTGTTATTAGTAAATCCTCATTTCTTGAGTGGGAAAACATCCTTAGAAAGGATGGTGGGAGAAAGATTGACTTTGATAAAGTAGATGCTCAAGATACCTAAGAGTTGGTATAGGAAAATAATTCATAGGTCCCAATCGAATAAGTAGTTCCTAAAACTCAAGTACTATATAGTATCACTAGATAGTTAAGATAACTAGAGATATATGGTTTTATAGTCACTGAATATGGTGAATCGTTATTGGTTGAAAATGATGAACCTCTCTCCTAAAAAAGACGGTAGAGATATCAAAAGCTCTAAGATGAAAGGAACCCACGAATTATGAAATGGATTCTATGTATCAGAATAAATTTTTGGTTCTAGTTGATGTTCCAATTGATGTAAATTCCATAGGTTGTAAATGGGTATTCAAGAGAAAACTGGAAATCAAAGGTAAAGTAAATACCTATAAAACAATTCTAGTAGATAAAGGGTTTAAACAGCATCAAGTAATTGACTATGATGTGACCCTTTCAGAAGTTCCTATGTTTAAATCCATTAAAATTATACTTGATAAATTACTTTACTGTGAATATGATATTTGGAATATGGGCATCAAAATTGATTTCTTTAATGGAAATCTTCAATAATATGTATATATGACACACACAGAAGGGTTTGATACTCTAGGTGATACCAAAAATATTTTCAAGTTGCATAGATCAATTTATATTTTGAATCAAGTATCTAGGTTTTTGGAATATTCATGTATTAATCATGTTTTAATGATCACAAATCTCATCAATGATCACAAATCTCATCAATGATCACAAATCTCATCAATGATCACAAATCTCATCAATGATCACAAATCTCATTAATAATCATAAATCTTATTCAACCTAGTTAAATCCTATAAATTATATCCAATCATGTGCATTTATGTTTCAAGTTTACTCATACTTTATAATGGTAAGCTCAATCCATTTCATGCATATTACTGTTTAAGTCTGAATACTGTTATTTGCCTAATTATAAGACACTGTGAATCCTGACATAGTAATCCAGAAACTGTAAGTGATACATCATGAAGAAAGACACCGTGAAGCAAGACACCATGAGCAAGACACCGTGAGCAAGACACCGTGAAAATAAGACATCGTGAGCAAGACACCGTGAAGAAAAGACATCGTGAGCAAGACACTATGAACAAGACACCATGACACTCAGACCGTGAAACTCATACACCGTGACACTCAGACAATGACACTCATACCGTGGCACTCAGACACCGTGTGAAGATGATCGTACCATGATTCACTGTTTTATTTCACCCTTATACCAATGTATTAAATTGGTATTGTATTGAAAATTAAAAGTATAATAACAAATATCACTCCATGTTTTATTCAATCATTTTGTGTTTAACACTATTAAAAAGGTAAATGTCACATGTTTTGATAATTATATTGAAGGTGGAGGTGATTTGGAGAACCCATGATGAATTCCAAGAAAGATGGGCCAATCTGCACATGATCCAAGAACACTATTGGACTCATCCGAATATTTATACTGAACTATACACCCAAATGGTCTGAACTTTTGTGGTCCGGTTCAAAATTTGATGGGTTACATTTCATATGAAGGAACTGAAGCCCCATTCGGTCTTTACTATGCCCATACTAACAGATATGTCCAAGGAATCAAGGTTGGACCAAGTCAAATGTGGTGTTCTGTATTTTATCAATATCTAGAGCTGTAGTTGTCCAAATGGTGCAAAAAAATCAGTGGAGACATCCAATATGTGGGGATACAACTTTTATACTTTCTCCAAAGTGAGATAAGACTTTCTGAAGGCCGAAACACATAGTACAATTGGATTGAAGAAATCTGTGTGCCTGAAACCACCTTCCAATTTTCCTATAAAATGGAACCTTGGGATCCCCATTTGCAAGTTCGGCCAAGAGGTAAGGTGCTGACATTTTGGAGTCCCCAAGGAGTCTTCTCAACATCCCTATCAGTTCTAGAGGCTATGGGAAGTTCTACTTCAATATCTTCCTCTTCTTCCCCTCCCATGGGTTTCTAAACCCCTTGTGATCACCCGGGGAGGAATGTGATGTAATCCCGAGCTTCAAACATTTATTATTTTGAATGATCTTTTTAATTCCAGGTTGTATGTTGTTTTTCCTCATCCTTTATTTTTATTTAATTGAGTTATATACTGGTATGTCATACTCAACTCAAATGATCATGTTTAGGGGTACCCTTTCATGTGATGTTTCACACACTGTTCATCCCTTTTTCTTCCCTCATTCAATTGAGGTGTTTGTGTGGTTCATATTGGTCAATTGAACTCACATAATCACTTTCAAGATCATGAACATTTATGTCATAGTATCACAAAGAAGTAACATACAAACTTGGATAGCACATCGAGTTCTTCATGTGTTGCCTTGGTGAGTTTCAGTTATAATGTCGAACACAAATCACTCAATCATCGGTGGTGTCCGGTGAATCATTGTGTGTTTTCTACTGAACCCTATAAGGTATCCTAGCATAAAATCAGTAACAATATGTTAATATGTGTTAAAAACCAGGTGTTAAAAGATCATAACCCCATTCCATGAAGCGATGAAGGATGATCATCACGAGACTTCCCCGGGTTGATCACATTTAATCAATCTTGTTTACTTTTACTTTGTTTTATCGTTTTTATTTTCTTTAGTCAACTTTTATCATCAAAACCAAGTACTATAAACCCCCATTTACCTTTCTACTTTCATAAACAAAACCCTTTTTTTCAAATTAATGATCTAAGTCTCCGTCGAGAGACGACCTAGGGTTGCTGATGTACTACAGAAATTCTAGTCAAAATTAAACAACTAATTTGACGCGCTCGACAATGCGATCAGAAGAAGACACCAATTTCATAACATACTGTGACACTATTTCCTAAACTATTTTTTCGTATCTCAATTTAATGTTTAATGGTCATATTTGATGCCTTTAATGCACTGACATAATTAATGTTTCTTTGTAGACATAGTACGAGGTACGAGGTACGAAACACATGGAACCTGTCGGCTAAAACATATTCATTCGAAGATAAAGAGTGGAGAGTTCCCAACAACCACAGAGTGTGATACTCAATGAAAAACAAGCTTGTGAACACGACCATGAAGAACACTTTGCAATATTTTCAAAGAAAGCATTTCCACATGCATGCAATCCGACTCTACTGAAGAACATACGAAGTACACTGAAATCCAGAGAACATCTTCACATTATCAACACTCGTGAAGAAAACAAGCTGAATTAAGACACTCTTTTTTTCAAGACAAAAACCAGATAAGGACTCAGAATCATTTCTGTTTAATCAAAGGAGTCCAGAGCTGCACTTCAAATCACTAGAGAATTTTAAACTCATATCTACTCTCTCTTAGTGATTCTTTTACATACTTCTTGAGCTATGTGTATACTCTATATATTCTATACACACACTGACTCATGTTCTAAAATGAAGGATTTCTAAATCCTTACACCAAACTCTTTATACTTTTGTTTACCCATGACAATTATGGAAGAGGTCCCTGTGTGGCCTAGTTATTATTTGTGTTTACCCACGAAAATTGTGGAAGAGGTCTCTATGTGACCTGGACAGTTTGTGTACTGTTGTTAACCCCAATCCAGGGTGTGGATCAAATTTTATTTATATAAACTTCTTGTTGGTAGGTTATCACCAAGTGGAGTGGATTAGGTCTCGGCTTGAGACTGGACCACTTGTTTCATATCTGCTCTGCGATTTAAATTTAGTCTTCTCTATTTTACTACTTTATTGTATAATTCAGAAAAAACTAATTTCACTTTGATAGTTAGTCTTGTAAAGATGTTATAACTGATTTGTCTTATTAGGATAACTTCAAAAGTAATATTAATAATACAAATTAAGATTTCTGAGAATTAATCAATCTTCTAAGAAGTTTTTTAAACTGTCAAACTCTTATAACAGTAAAACCTTGATTAACTGGGTTGTTTCTATTTTTGGGGAAAACTATTTCTTTTAAAATAATATTTTTGTAACATAAGTTTTTATAGTTACTCAATTCACCCCTCCCCTCATGAGTAAACTAATCAGACCAACATTTAGTATCAAAGGTTTCTTTATTAGGACTCTGTGTAATCTTACTCAACTGTGATTGTAGTTATACTTTAAAGATCTGTAAATTTCTGTTAATTCTAAATTTCTATCTCTTTTAAAGTAATTAATTAGTATGGATAATATATTGGAAGGTGTTGTAACCAATAGACCACCATTCTTTAATGGAACCAACTATGCTCAATGGAAAATTAAAATGAAAATGCATCTAGAGAGTATGATCTTTTAAATTTGGTAATCCATTATAGATGAATAAAAACTTCCTGTGACTGATAGAATTACATGGGATGAACCTACAAAACTTTCTTACAATAACAATTTCAAAGACATGAATGCCCTATACTGTTCCTTAGGAGATGAAGAATTTAATAGGATTTCTGCTTGTAAAACTACCCATGAAATTTGGGATACCTTGTCTGTCTCACATGAAGTCAAATCTAGTGTAAAGGAAATGAGACTTAATACTTATACTATAAAATATGATAATTTTAAAATGAAACATGATGATCCTATTTCTGACTTGTATCTCAGGTTCGATGATATTGTCAACACAATGATTTCTCTTGGAAGAGAATTCACTTCCAAAGAACAGATTATGAGAATCCTTATATGTCTACCTGATAGATGGAGGGGAACCTCTATCTCAATTTGAGAATCATGCGACATCAGAAAGCTACCTATAAAAGAACTCATTGGGAAACTGATGATGTATGAGTAAGCTATTAAATTCAACAAAGAAGAGAAGGATGAACCAAAGAATAAATCGGTATCATTCAAGACCACCTTATCAAAGCACAAAGACAAAGGGAAACTGGAAGCTTCTATAGAAAGTTCCACCACTGAAAAATCATCACCTGACAGTGATGAAGAGATGGACCAACTTTCTAGAAGATTCAAACAATTCTACAAAAAGAAGAACTTTTTCAGAAATCCTAACTTCAAGGGCAAGTATGGTCTAAAAGGAAACTTGAAAAAGGACTGGAAAAGAAATGACAAAACTGATGAAATTATATGCTATGAATGTAAGAGCAAAGGACATATAAGGATGACTGTCCAAAGCTCAAGTATAAGAATAAGTATGAGGATAAGGACAAGAAGTAAAAAAAGGAAATGAAAGCAACTTGGAGTGCCTATGAGGATAGTTCAAGCGACTCAGATACATCACATGATGAACAGGCTAATAAAGCCAATATGTGTTTTATGAAAAACACATCTGAGGTAACACAAAACTCTTCTATACATAATTCATACTATTCTGTAGAGTAAAGTGACTCTGAAAATATAACTAGTGAATAAATGTTTGAATATTGCAACATTCTTGAAGAGACATGCAATGAATTAAAAGGTAAATATAAATCATTGAAGAAACATCATGCTCTCACTACAAATGTCAAATCTAAACATACTACTAAAAAGGAGAAAAATGCTCAACTGCTAAAAGAAAACGATGAATTAAAAATGTTTAATGAGCAATTAAAAAGTGATTTGAAAAGTTTACTAATGGGAAAACTACCCTTATACAAATTCTAGGAAAACAAATTGCCCCCAAATACAATACTGGCATTGGTTATCAACCTGTAAAAAGAAACCTTGGTAGAATGAATTTTGTTTCAAAGTCTAAGACATATAAGTTTGTTCCCAGTTCTGGACACAGCTCAATTAGCTCAAGTAATGGTACATACTCAACTGTTTCAAGTTTTGGTGGACCAAATATAGTTTATTTTTCAAATACTTTATATAATGATTATAGGAAACCTATGAGACAAATATGGGTTCCTAAAGCACTTATTACTAATGTTACTGGACCCAAACAAGTATGGGTACCAAAATATATCTTTGCTTGATCATGTTATAGGAAAGATGCTTAAAGAGCTCCTACAAAAATCTATGGTACTTGGACATTGGATGTTAAAGGCACATGATAGGAGACTAATCTTGCTTCAAGAACCTGATAAAAGTAGATGGATTATATGTCACATTTGGTGACAATGCCAAAGGGAAGATCATTGGCTTAGTTCAGATTTGTAACTCTGATTCGATTTTAATATCTAAAGTATTTTTTTTAATGGCTTAAAATATAATATGCTTATTATCTAACAATTATGTGATGATGTATATCATGTTAAATTTGAAAATGATGTCTGTAATGTCTTTAATTCTAAAGATTAATTAGTATTTTCTGCATCAAGTAATGAGAACATTTATTCTATTAATTTAGATTCCTTAGCTTCTCAAAATTTTTCATGCTTAAGGGAATTTCATAAAGAATCTTTTCTCTAGCATAGGAGACTAGGAAATTTTAATGTTCACTCCCTAGAAATCTAACTAGAAAAGGACTAGTTAAATACTTACCCAAACTTGAGTTCCCAAATGACAAAGTGTGTAATCCTTGTCAAAAGACAACACAAAATCTCTTTCAAATAAAAGAAAGAAGTTTCTACTTCTCAACCTCTTGAATTGTTTCACATGGATTTGTTTGGACCATCTAGAGTTTCGAGTTTAAATGGAAAGCACTATGTTTATGTTCTGGTAAATGATTTTTTTGGATATACATGGACCTTCTTCATGGCTCAAAAAAGTGAAGCCTGCTCTTATTTTACTAAGTATGCCAAGTATGTAGCAAATCTTAGTGGCCTTAAAATTAAATTTTTAAGAATTGATCATGGTCGTGAGTTTGAAAATCAAGAGTTTGAATCCTTTTTCTCACAAAATGGTTATAGTCACAATTTCTCTTCCCCTAGAACACCTCAGTAGAATGGTGTTGTAGAAAGAAGAAATAGAACCCTGCAAGAAATTACTAGAACAATGCTTAGTGAATATGACTTACCTATTTACATTTGGGTTGAAGCTATTAATACAGCATGCTAAATAATCAATAGATTCTTGATTAGACCAATTCTTAAAAAGACCCTGTATAAACTCTGAAGCAATAGGAATCCCAAGATTAATTACTTTAGAATTTTTGGTTGCAAAGTCTTTATTCTCAACACTAAGGATAATATTGACAAATTTACATCCAAAAGTGATGAAGGAATTTTCCTAGGTTACTCAATATTAAGTAAAGCTTATAGAGTATTCAATAAAAGAACTAAATGTGTAGAAGAATATGTTCATATCAAGTTTGATGAAACATATCCAAATGAGCCTAGAACCGTCCTAGAAAATCTGGAGGATGATGTATCAAATCTAAACATCAACTGAAAATCCTCAAATTCTTCTGTGAAAGAATATGTGAAAACTTAAAATTCTAGAAATTCTCTCCAATCGAGTCATAATGTACCTAAATCTTTTGATGAACCTGAAATTACTAGTCCCTCTTTTTCTAGAAAGGTTAGAACCCTTAAAAACCATCCCTTAGATGTTGTTGTGGGAGACTTAGAGAAAAGAACCCAAACTAGATCTTCTCTTAGAAATCAGGTTGAACATCAATCATTCTTGTCTCAACTTGAACCTAAAAACATTGATGATGCCATCAATGATGAATTTTGGGTAATGGATATGCAAGAATAACTTAATCAGTTTGAAAGAAACAAAGTTTGGAAACTTATTGAAAAATCCAAGGACACTTTCATCATAGGCACTAAATGGGTGTTTAGAAATAAGGTAGATGAAGCTAAAAATATAGTTAGGAACAAGGCTAGATTAGTTGCACAAGGCTATGGTCAAGAAGAAGGAATTGACTATTAGAAGACCTTTTCTCCAGTATCCAGACTTGAAGCCATCATAATCCTTCTTGCCTATGCTGCACATTTGAATTTCAAACTATATCAAATGGATGTTAAGAGTGCATTCTTAAATGGGTATACAGCTAAGGATGTCTTTGTTGAAAAACCCCCTGGATTTACAAATCCTCATTTTTCCCAATCATATTTTCAAACTATCAAAAGATTTATATGGTTTAAAACAAGCTCCAAGTGCTTGGTATGACAGATTGAGTACTTTTCTTATTTCCAAAGGTTTTACAAAAGTAATAGTTGATCCTACCCTATTTATAAAATGAATTTCTAATGATGTTTTAGTTGTTCAAATCTATGTAGATGATATTATTTTTGGATCTTCAAAAAAATCGTTATGTATTGATTTTTCTAAAATGATACAAAATGAATTTGAAATAATTTTAATGGGTGAACTAAAATTCTTTCTTGGATTTCAAATCATTCAAAATAAGGATGGAATTGTTTTAAATCAAAGTAAATACACTAGAGATCTTCTAAAACGTTTTGGATTGGATAAAACTAAAAGTAGTGAAACTCCCATGAATACCACCTGTAAGTTGGATCTTGATAAAGATGGAAAATTTGTTGATCAAACCACTTATAGAGAAATGATTGAAAGTTTACTCTACTTAACTGCTAGCCATCCGGATATTATGTTTAGTGTGTGTATGTGTGCTCATTTTCAAGAAAATCCTAAAGAATTTCATTTAAATGTTGTAAAGAGAATTTTCAAATACCTCAAGCATACACCAAATCTAGGACTCTTCTATCCTAAAGGACAATAATTTGAACTAGTTAGTTATTTCAATGCTGACTTCGGTGGCTGTAAGTTAGATAGAAAGGGTGCCTATGGAACATGTCACCTTTTAGGTAAGTCACTAGTATCATGGTGTAGTAAGAAACAAAATTTTGTTGCATTATCTACTACAGAAGCCGAATACATAGCTGCTGGCAGTTGTTGTGCACAAATTTTGTGGATGAAACACACTTTACTTGATTATGAATATCAATTCAGACATGTACCAATAAATTGTGACAACACAAGTGCTATTAACATCTCAAAAAATACTGTTTCACATTCTAGGACAAAACACATTGATGTAAGACATCACTTTTTGAGAGATCATTATCAAAAAGGTGATATCACCTTAGAATTCATTGGTACTGAATATCAACTTGCTGATATATTCACTAAACCATTAAATTTTGAGAGAATAGACTACATCATACATGACCTTGGCATGATAAATATCAAATAGATATCTTACTTGTCTTACTGTTCAATATTTTACTATGTTTTACTTTACTGTTTCATGATTACAGTTTCTTGGTTACTTTCTCTCATGTTTACGATCTCACTGTTAGCACTTTATCCTCACGGTCTGACATTTACTGTCTCACCATAACGCGCACTGAAAAGTTCACTAACTATCTCACCGTAATTTCCACTCACTGTCTCACTGTGATGTTCACTCATTGTCTTATTGTGACGACCACTTACTATCTCACCGTAATGACCACTTACTGTCGCACCGTGATGACCGATCACTCTCTCACCGTAACAACCATTCATAGTCTCACCGTGAAAATTATTTATGATTTTCTTTAAACCTGTATCGTGGTAATTTTTATTTCACCTCTTTTACTTTCCCGTGTTTTTATTTTTGTGACGTTTGACATTCCCAAATGATAAAACAAAACGTTTCACTCAGTTCTTCACTTAGACGATCTCTCGTTTCGAACCCTTTCAACCTTGCAACCCCTTATCTCTTTCTCTCTCTCTTGAACCCTAATTATATTCCAAGAATGAAACGTCATTTTTCAATCGCGCTTGAGAAGCGCCGCATGAAGAAGAAGAAGATAACACCCAATCTGACACTCGAAGGGCCTCTGAATCCGAACCTGGTAAATCGTAGTGTTGTTCCTGAGAAAAAAATTTGCCCCGAATGGCTTTTATCTAGAAAATATCTAGTCTTGAAAGTGTTAAAAGAACAAGTTTGGTTAGAATGGTTCTCAAGTGAGAATAGACCCATCTATCTGTGGCTAGTAGCTCTGTTCAACTAGTACGCACAGTTCTTGTTTGACTCTGGTGAAAGCTTTATTGTGAGGAGCTGGATTAATAGCCAAAGATGATCCTTCTCGTCAAGGTTATGGGTTTCATGCCTTAGGATACCTAATGAAGGAATATGTGATGATTATTAGAGATAACCTCCACCTACAACTGATTTATTTAACCTTGAAGATGCTCTGAAAACCCTAACAGGAAATGGCACCAAGATAAGGGACATAGCTACTGAACTTGATGGGGAAACAAGGTTGTTGTTTAAGTTTGTTCAAAATCTGGTTGTCCAAGGAAATGTGACTTTTCTATATTAAAGTATCAAGATGTGTTCTTAATTCATCTTATGAAGAATGGATACAATATTAACCTGTGCAAGTATATCATTCACCTTATGTGTGAGTTGATCAAGGTTACATCCAAGTCCACCTCTCTGTTCTACTCTCGACTGATATCAGCCATGCTTTTTGAAAAAGGCATAGTTGGGCCTAATGAAGAAGTTCTTATGGACTGTGAGTACTGTCTATATAAAGCCACCATCAGGAGAATAAAGATAAAAAAGAACCCTTGAAAAAAGGAGTGGGTGGAAGGCAACGATAAGGTTTATGAGAAGTTTAATCCTGTGGATTATCCATCAAGGCCGAAAGACATTTCTGATCCTGGTTTGGAACTAGATGAACTTGGTGAGTATTCAGAAGAAGAAGAAGAAGATGCTGAAGTACCTCATAGGGAAGAAGTTACTGTTGAGGGAGAAAGGATTATTGTTCCTCCTGTTGTTCTTGAAGAATAAGTTCTTACCCCTAGTGAAGATGTCAATCTGGAAATCCAACCCGAGGCTGAAAAAGAATTAGTAGTGATAGAATCTGAACAGAAAGTCATGGAAGAGCTTGTTCTGGAAGAACTCGCTGTTATGGAAGAAGAAAATATAGAAGAACTCTATGTTATGCAAGGAGAAAATCTGGAAGAACTCCCAGAGGAACAACCAGTTCCTGAAATAATAACCTCTGCTAAAGAGAGGATGGAGATAGACTTTCAGATGGCTAGACAGGAGATGAATGAGGAACTTAGATGTGAACCTGTGGATTTAGACCAAGCTTCTGAGCCTTTGAATCCTGAAAAGGAAGCACCTATTGAGGGGGAGGAAACCCAAAATCTTGAATCTGGTGAAGCCTCACATCCAACTGAGTCAAGTCCGATGGAAACTTAGTAAAAATTTCCTAGTTTTTATGATGTGAGTGAGCCTCACCAGGTTACTATAACCAGACTTGATCTCTCTTCCCTGTTTTAGTTGAAGTCAATTTCTATCTTTTCCCCTAAGAAGGAACCAGAACCTAAAACTGCCCCTATACTAATTCCTACACCTGAACCTTCACCTGAAACTTTACCTGAATAGCTGCCCTTTGTCAGTAAGGATGATTTGAAGGATTTTGGAGATACTATCTTATCTGGAGTTGAGAAGCTTATGAGATCCCAACCTCGTGTTGTGAAAAAACTGAGTGAGAGAGATGCCTCACTGATTTTGGAGAAGATCATTTTGTAGAAACAACCTAAAATGCTCCATGAGATTCAAGAAGTACAGGTTGAAAATAAGTTGCTTAGTAATAAAGTTAAAACCCTTAGAAGCATGGTGGAAGACATGCAGAAAGAGTTGTATTCGAGATCCGAACCTGCTATTACTCCTCTAAAACCCACTGTTTCTCAAATATCTTGAGATGTTGTGTCTCATATTCACCCGTATTTGTTATCCATTGATGAAAATATTTCAGAAAGGCACAAAAGGTTGTTGAACGAAATGAGAGAGCTTGTGGTGAACCTGAATAAACTCACTGATGACTACACTTGTTGTCTTTAAAAGGTACTAAATCAGCTAAAATCTCTGACAACAGTCGTCAAAGCTTTTTATACCTCTGGTGAATCCTCTACACCTTCCTTGGATAGTTCTTTGATCAGATCTATAGTCCAAGAAGATCTTCAGAATGCTTTCAGTGGCTTTAATGTAACTTCTTTCTCTGAAGTTTTCAAGAACAGTGATAGAGTTCTTGACCTTGTGCAAATTCATTCTAAGATTGAAAATGATGCCCAGTAGGAGATTTCTAAGAAAGTGGATTTCTATTTCTACCGAATTTTCTCCAAGACTGATATGACCAACCACTTCAAATACCTTGTAGAGAATCGGGGAATTCCTCCTGTAACTCAAGCCTTCAAAAACCAAGCCCAGAATCTAACCGAGTTTACCCAATTGTTGGACAAGTTCAGGGAAAACAAAGATGAATTTGAAAAAACTATGTAGTATGGTGGAGAGATTATTGGAGACCTCATCAAACACCTGAGACCTTATATTCATGTCCTTAGTACAGCAATTGTTGCTCCAGTAGCTGCTCCTCTCAGACCTGGACTACCTACATTCACCTCTGCCTTAGCCTTAACTACCATGTTTGTTGCATAAGCTCTCAGTCAGATCAGGCCTGTCATTATTGATCAGAAACTGCCTCGATCTTCTAATGCTCCTACCTTGGCTCCCTCAGTCATTGAAGGTCTCCCTTTACCCACTCAATCTAACAGCTCTATGCCTTATTCTACATCAACAACTTCCCCTATGGCTTCCTTCTACTGCTGATAAAGGAAAAGAGAAGGCCAATACCTGAAGCAGACTAGTGATTACTCCTTTTTTATGGGGATTTCATTGTTTTTGTATCTCTCTTTATTTTGTACTGAACTGCTTACTCTTAATGGAATGTGCACTGTTTACCCTCTCTTCTTACCACTTTTTGATAATCCCAAAGGGCGATAAGTTTCTATATGTTATTTTCTATATAGTTGCATCTAATTTACACTTTAACTATGCATGATTTGTGATCATCAAAAAGGGGGATATTGTTGGACTCCTTATGTATTAATCATGTTTTAAGGATCACAAATCTCATCAATGATCAAAAATATCATCAATGATCCCAAATCTAATTAATAATAATAAATCTTATTCAACCTAGTTAAATCCTATAAATTATATCCAATCATGTGTATTTATGTTTCAAGTTAACTCATGCTTTATAACGGTTAAGCTCAATCTATTTCATGCATATTACTGTTTAATTTTGAATACTGTTATTTTCCTAAGTACAAGACACCATGAAGCCTGACACAGTAAGCCAGACACCGTAAGCGAGACACCGTGAAGAAAGACATCGTGAAGCAAGACATCGTGAGAAAGACACCGTGAGAAAGACACCGTGAAGACAAGACACCATGAGCAAGACACTGTGAAGACAAGACATCGTGAGAAAGACAACATGAACAAGACACCGTGACACTCAAACTGTGACACTCAGACACCGTGACACTCAAACCGTGACACTTAGACCATAACACTCAGACATCGTGTGAAGGAGACACCGTTTTCATAACTTATTGTGACACCGTTTCCTAAACTATTTTGTCGTCTTTTAATTTAATGTTTAACGGTCATATTTGATTCCTTTAATGCACTAACATAATTAATGTTTCTTTGTAGACATAGTACGAGGTACGAGGTACGAAACACATGGAACCTGTCAGCTAAAACACATGCATTCGAAGATAAATATTGGAGAGTTCCCAACAACCACAGTGTGTGATACTGAACAAAAAACAATCATGTGATCACGACCACGAAGAACACTTTGCAAAATTTTCAAAGAAATCATTTTCACAAGCATACAATCCAGCTATGCTGAAGAACATATGAAGTACACTGAAATCCAAAAAACATCTTCACATTATCAACACTCGTGAAGAACACAAGCTAAATTACGACACTTTGTTTTTCAAGACAAAAACTAGAGAAGGACTCAGAAGCATTTCTATTTAATCAAAGGAGTCCAGAGCTGCACTTCAAATCACTAGAGCATTCTAAACTCATATTTACTCTCTCTTAGTGATTCTTTTACTTACTTCATGAGCAGTGTGTATACACTGTATATTCCATACACACACTGAATTCTGTGCTAAACTGAAGGATTTCTAAATCCTTACACCAAACTCTTTATACTTTTGTTTACCCACGAAAACTGTGGAAGAGGTCCCTATGTGGCCTAGTTATTATTTTTGTTTACCCATGAAATTTGTGGAAGAGGTCCTTGTGTGACCTAGACAGTCTGTGTACTGCTTTTAACCCTGATCCAGGGTGTGGATCAATGTTTATTTATATAAACTACTTGGTGTAAAGTGATCACCAAGTGAAGTGGATTAGGGCTCGGCTTGAGACTGAACCACTTATTTCATATCTACTGTGCTATTTAAATTTAGTCTTCTCTGTTTTACTTCTTTATTGTATAATTCATAAAACACTAATTTCACTTTGATAGTTAGTCTTGGAAAAAAGTTATAACTTATTTTTCTTAGTAGGATAACTTCAAAAGTAATATTAATAATACAAATTAAGATTACTGAGAATTAATCAATCTTTTAAGAAGTTGTTTAAACAACCAAACTCTTATAACAGTATAACCTTGATTAAATGGGTTGTATCTATTTTTGGGGAAAGCCATTTCTTTTAAAATAATATTTTTGTAATAGAAATTTTTATAGTTAATCAATTCACCCCCCCCCCTCTTGTGTAAATTACTCTGACCAACATAGTTCATGGAACATTTGACATGATTAAGCTATAAAAGAATTTTTTTTCATTAAGAATGAATGTGAGCCACGTGTTTATAAGATATTTAGTGGGAATGCAGTCGTTATCCTAGTATTATTTTTTTATGATATATTACTTATTGGAAATGACATGTCATCCTTACAGTCTGTTAAGGGCTATTTAAACAAGTGTTTCTACATGAAGGAATTAGGAGAAGCATCATATATTCTAGGGATCAAGATCATTTATGATAGATCCAAGAGGGTTTTTAGATTAAGTCAAAGTATATACATTGACCAGATACTTAATAGATTTAGTATGGAAAAATACAAGAGGGTATTGGTTCTAGTGTCACATGGTATACAAATTTTTATGAAAATTTGTCACCAGAAAAGGGAGAATGAGTAATTCCCCATATGATTTTGTGATAGGATCAATCATGTATTCAATGTTATGTACTAGACTTGATGTTTCCTATGCATTGATCATAGTAGGTAGATATCAAGAGTATCTAGTAGAACAACATCGGTTTGTTGTAAAGGATATCCTTACGTATTTGAGATGAATCAAGGATATGTTCTTAGTGTATATATAAGACAACCAGATAATTAGCATGGGTTATACTAATTCCAGTTTTTAAACAGATTGTAATTATCTGAAGTCATAGTCAGGATATCGTTTTTATCTCAATGGAGGAGTTGTGAGCTGGAAGAGTTCAAAGCATCCCATTTCACTGATTCTACAGTGGATTCCAAGTGAATAGTGGATTTTGATGTAGCTAAGGAATAAATTTGGATACAAAACATTTTCTAGGATATTAGTGTGGGACCTATCAATAAATATCCTCTCACATTGTATCATGATAATATTACAGTGGTGGCTCTGGTAAAAGAGACAAGGTTAGATCAACTGAAAAATAACATACCCTAGAAGTATCACCTCTTGAGGGATTTTATTAAGAGGGTTTAAGTTGTAGTGAGAAGAGTTATCGTAGAATAAAATGTGGTGGATACCTTTACTAAAGTTCTATCTCAATATAAATAAGAGTATAATGTGATAGCTATCGGATTGAAGGGTATTAACTATTGTCTCAAGTCAAGTGGGAGTTTTTTGCATTTTGTTCTCTAAAACCAAGTTATTTATATTTTATTATAACTTTTATTAATAGTTTTGAATATTAATAAAATCCTTATCACATCATGGTTATTATTTTACATAACATAGTATGTAATAATGTTTTAAGAGTATTTGTCACACTAAAATGTCATAACATTTCTCCGTTATGAATAGAACTGAGAAGTTCCACAACAGTATTCTTAAATATATGTTCTATATCTGGATGAAATAATATGAGGGAAAAATGATACAAAAGATTAGGGGTGGAGACTCATAGGACTTTGATTAACCTTCTCATAGTGTACAACCTTGGTAATATCCAATGTAGGATATTATTAGAATGATACCTTCAAATAGTAAATACAAATTTATAAGTGTCATTGGATGTTTTTATCTATATACATGTGTATTGGTCCTTAGAATTTAATATTATTATTAATTATTGTTATAAGTTTTTTAATTTTATATATTGAAGAAAATGGTGATGACATATGTTCACAGAGAGGTAGGATATATTGGGTTCATCCGAAGTAATATTTCATTAATTAATAATGTGAGAAAGGATTTGTCCCTTTTGTTCTTTAATAGAAGTTGATATCTCAATCTCTTTTATGGAAATGATATAGCCTAAATAGATCTATAGAAATGGTACTCTATAGAAAATTTAAATTTCTAGAAAGTAAAAATAAAGATACAATAAGCACATAGGTTGATGGAACTAGTATGCAACCTTCTTGATTAGAGATATCATGATAAAGGGATTATATTACACAATAAGCATCTGTATGAGGTATTATGTTATTGTTTCATTAAATTATTTTCCAATGGGTAACATGGAATATTCCTAGACATTAACCTTGGACTTTAGGATACTTCTCCTAATGTTGCTGAGAAATAGGGATAGCGGGTCTCATGCTAATTCTATCCAGAATCTTAGTTAAATAATATATTAAAATTTATTATTTAAGAAGTTCAATAAATATTATTATTATACATGGTTTAATAATTATTCAAGTTTAATTTATCTCATATATTTTGTCACTAGTTATTTTAGAGAATATTATGTGAGTGGAATATTTAATTAATATATATTTCTATTTAGTGAATATAACATGTAGTTATTTAATGGTGAATAATGCAGTGATATTTATTTACTAAATAAATATTCATTATTCAAGGCCCCATAAATTTTGTGGAGGAATGGAAGATTGAATTTATATGTCTGGTGAGAAATAATATATATATATATATTAAATATTAATTTATTAAATAATATATAATTTAATTTTCATGTTAAGTGAATGTTAAGAAATAATATTATTATTATTATTATAAATATGGTGTTCTATAGGGATTAAATAAATATTAAAAGAAACTTGTGAAATTATTTATTTCTAACCCTATTGGTATATAAACTCAATCATATTATATTTAAGAGATCCAATTCATTTTTTTGTGCATAAAAAAATTGAAAAAATCTCTCAAAGACCTAGAGGGATACATTCTCTAAGAACTCTATCATGTTCATAGAGCGATATTCCTCCACCTTTCACTCTTGAGTTTCAAAAGATCAAAGATAATCCTTTGGAAGTAATTCATAGGGCAATCAAAGGTGAATAACTCAAGCAATAGGATCTACCAAACTAGTACCCATACATTTATACGAAAATGTTTGGAGATTTATGGAACACATGTGGATCAACTATATAAGGAATATATTATTGATTAATACAATGAAAAAATTGTACTATATAAATCTTTTTTCAGGTCCATCAATGAAGAAATAATTTCTCACAAGGCAATTATTTAATTTCTTAAATTAATTATAAATAATATATGATGGTCTTATGATTTAGTTCTATAATTTATCCATTCCCTATATTACTTTGATTAAATTATGTTGGTAATGACTTTTATATTTTTGTAAATATTATATTAATCATCGATCATGACACAAAATCAAAGTTGTTCTCGACTCATCACACGCTTCTGTTGTACCCATAACCTAGAGTTTCTGGGAAAGAAAGTAATATAATAAAGCTCTCTTATGTTACTTAGATCATAACTTAGCCTAAGTGGAATAAGGTAAATATTGAGGGAATTTATTTGGGATCTTGTGTATTGGTGGTAAGTGGTAGAATTTTCTAAAACTTTTAGGGCTTCATTAAAGGTTCCATCACTCAATTTATTGATAATTTTATTGCTTGTGAAGATGAACACATAGCCATAATGATTATTATTGATTGTGTAAAGTGGATCTACTAGAATTAAATTTATCATAAATTAACTCCATGGCATTCATTTATTTATTTTAATATCAAAAACTTAATGTCCAATTTCCCATCCTTAAATAATGGATTTCTTATCTGTAATCACATGAGGGTATGAACATCAGAATAATGCATATCTATAGAGAGTGTAACAATATAGGTATTATTAAAATTAAATAATTTTCATTCATTATTAATATTCATAAATTATATTTATATATTTATATTCATTATAAGGATATTAGGTAATTTTTCAATCCAAGGGGAAAAAGATTTATTTCTATACCAAATGGGTTTTTAAACATTATATGGTTTCCTTAAAAAAATTAACTTATAAACTTTATAATTTTCATTTTATAAAAAGTTTATAATTTTTTAATTCATCATATAAAAATTACCTTAGGGTGAAATTTTGGGATTTTTCTAAAAAGAATTATTTTTAAGTGAGTGGTGAAAAATACTGATTTTTTGTCAAATTGTCATTTATTTTCACTAAATAAATTAATTTAATAGTAACATTATAGATTAGAGTAAAATAATTTTCCTTTAATTATAAATAATCTCATTAATTAAATATGAGTCATCATTATTCCTAATTTTGGTATAAGTTCATTTTTTTGGATTAACAATGCATTTTTCTAAAAAAATGTTTTTCATTGCTTTTTTCCTTTTTATCTAAAATAAATTTTTTCCGATTCTAAAAATTGAATCTTGAATAATTTATTCTATATTTGAAATTAAAATTTATGAATTTGGTATATGGGTCCCTTTTATTTTTTTAATTATGAATAGTTACCATGGTAAATATTTGTCGCCTCGGTAAGGGTAAATCTGGAATTAAGGTTAAAAATAATATAAGAAAAACTAAAAAAAATTCTAACACTTGAATTTAATATATTTTATGAGTGGGGTTCAACTATACTCATACAATATTCATAGTTATGGAAATTTTGTTACATTTTTCTTTTAAAATTACTTATATATTATTTTATGTAAAGAAAAATACAAAATGTCACTCTCTTGCTTTTAAATTTCAATTATATGTTCACAAAAAGATAAAAATAAATGGATATTAAATTTTATTTTTATCTTAATGAAATTATTTTTATGATGGGACTTTATTTTTAATTTTTAGTGGTGAACTAATAACCTTAAATACTTATGCAACATCGGTATAATGGTTGTACAACCAGTAAACAAATCAAGAAAATGATTTCAAATACACTAAAAGTAATTTGTTTGGGTAAGTTATAGTGTTACAATAATTTCATATAAAGATATAAAATATTAGTGGTGTGTTAAAAGTCTATATTCTAATTTCATCATTATCTTTATGTATTTAAAGTCAGCATAAATGAATAGTTCTAAAAATGACATTGATGATATTTGATAATAAATAATATTTTATTAAATGATTTAAAATTCATAAAAATCCTTGTTTTTGGCCAAGTGAAAGGGATATGGTTGAAAATATAAATCATGCCCTATTTTTTCACTTTTTCTTTTATAGTAAAATTATTAACCTAAAAAGATTAAAAAATTTGATATCGTGATAATCGTTAATAGGGTTAATAGGGGTTAAAACAAAAAGATAAAGGCTAAAACATCACCTAAACTAGTTCAAATTTTATTAAGAGAGATTATTTAAATTGAAAATAATCCAATATTTTAAATAAATTTATTTTTTTCACCTTTCCATAAAAATAAATTTATATTAATTTAATACTTAAAGTAATTCTAAGAGTTCACCTATCCTCACTTATAGAAGGGTGCCTCATCTCCTCTCATCCTCACACATTTTTAGCACTCTATATCAAAAAATAAATACCCAAATATCTTTCTAAAATCCATTACCATGTCTTATATGTATTATTTTTTTTATAATACCAACCTTAGAGGGATTAATGTGTAAATAAAAGGAGGTTGTCCAAAGAATAGGTATAGCTTTTAATCGATCATTTTGTTTTATTTATTTTTCTGCCTCCTTAAAATATAATTAAACTATCATAAAGTAAAAATATGCATATCTTAAATATTCATCGATTTTATTATATTAATGCAATAACATATATCCATTTCTTTCTCCTGTCAAATTGTAAATGAAACCATTGTTGGTGTGTACAGAAGACCACCGCCTATCAAATTGATGTAATTCATTTTCCATCACAACCACTTATGGCTTGTTATAATGATATATTTAATGAATATATATTATATTAGTGAGATAATTATCATTATTTAAATATAATATATCATCTATTTTCTTATATTTTTATACATTAAAAAATGATAATGTCGTTAGTGCATATGTGTGGATTACCACCCCCATGAGGCAATGTGATTCATTTTTCATTACCACGTCACATTGATGGTATATATAATTGTAATTAAAGAGGTAATATTATATTTATTATATATTATTAATTATAGAAATATAAAATAATACTTACCTTATTTCCCCCATTTTCATTGGAAAATGGAAACGTTACTCATGCATACGTACGGTCTACCATCTTCATAATTGTAACATAATTCATTTTTCATAACCATATTTCATGGTTGGTTTTAAAATTATAATTAATGTATAAAAATTATAATTTTTTCATGATTATTATTCTGGAAATAATTTAATAATTATCCCTTTTCACATGGTCAACACACCAAAGTCATTTTGAAGTTATGAATTGAATATCCTCAAAATACCTGATACAGACTTAACTGATTAAGTAATTAAATATATAATTGAAATAAATTAAAAAATAGTTTATTTAAAAATTAATAACATTTATAATGTTATTAAACAATTAAATAATTGATATAATTTTATTATACAATATTTAAAGTACAAACATGGCAAGTTAAGACTCGGGGAAAGGGATTTTGATTCAATTTCCCTTCATTGAGCCATACTTTAATATTATTCACCTAAGTTCTTTTATATGGTGTATATACTGACCCTTTTGCATGTTATATCATTAATACTTCATACATAATTATATTTTAAGTTTAAATTAAAATTTTTTCATCCAAGGGTATTTGACTTGAAACTTACATAGAGGTAAGAGGTTTCTAAACTCAATTTCCATTCATTGGGTTATACTTCAACTTCATTGAATTTGTTATGAAATGATTATATGTGAATTGATTATTAAATTATATTATTTTTTATTTACACTTGATTTATGTGGTTTTACATATGTTAACATAATCACTTCATATATTAATTATCACTTTAAAATTTTTTATCTTTGTAAGGGTTTTCTTTGTCTCAAAATCACTTTCTTGAGAAGTATTTCAGGTCGTGCACCATGATATACTTGTATGGTGTACTTATTACCATATGAAAGAATTTTTTCATATTAATTAATGAAATTTTATGTATTTAAAGATCAATATTATACTCTTTCTTTCAATAAATTTTGATTTGAAAGTCACCAAAGTGATAAAGGAGTTATGGTACAATCAACTTTATTTTAGAGATTGTATATGTTCAAGGTTCCTTTAGAGAAATAACATGATATTCTTTTATTGAAAAACACCTATTTTATTATATTATATTTATTACTATGGTTTACATGTTTATTTTCCATTTCTTACATTTTTATTAAATAAACATCAATAAAGTTTTTTGTAAGTGATAACGATATTGTATCTTTTTTTAGATCAAAAATCTTTCATTTATATATCCATGTTTTCTAAAACAAATTAAATAATATTCTTTTATAAACATAATTTATTTTTTAAATTTATTTTAAATTTTATTTTACATTATTTTTAAAAGTTTTAAAATGGAAATTTTTTATCATTTTCTACATGGCTCACCTTTCACTCTCTTCAAAAAATCATGAAAAGAATGTTTATTTATTTAACATTCAGGATATGAATGGGTTTTCCCACCATTATGTCCATTATTTTATTGAAATATTACTTATTAATTTTCACAATGTATATTTTTGAATAAATGTTTTTCTTTAATAGACTACAAATTTTTATTTTTTAAAAGTGATTTGCAAAGAGGAAAGCATATTTTCATCAAGAATATTTTTAATGATCTTTTATGGTATTTCTATTAATAAATGACAAAATTCTATTTATTTTAATTATAATCCACTAGAGATATGTTGTAATTATACCATCCTTATTCTTTATTTGGATGGATTATGATTTTTTCGAAGAGATTATCATGGATCCCATTTCATTTACACAGGTAAATCAAGATATTAAAGAATGATGGTTATTGTTATATTGAAATGTAAAAGGTTATAATTATTTTTCTCCTGATATGGTACTTGTACGTTATTTATGAAATAAATATTTACAAGTGAAAAAAAATCATTAAGATCATTGTTTATATGTTATAGGTGTGTCTATCATATCCCTCCAATGCATTGGGTAATGATGACAGAGTTGACTTAATATAAGTAAATCCAAAGTGATGACATAGTTAACCAATTAACATGTTACTTATAAGAGATTATAGATAATGAATAGGTATGGTTATATTATCTATAATGGTTTTTATAAGAGTTTTATAAATATAACTTTCCAAAATACCCACATATTTTGTCTATGATTATTATGAATTACTAATAGATCTTTTTCTCAAGGATTGTTTTCACATGGCTCATGATTATTGTCTTATATGACTCTTATCTTATGTTAAATATTTATGATATGATCTATATTTTTATGGGTGTGAATTATATTAGTAATTATAATGTACTTTGATTATATCATCATACCCTTATGCTCATTTTATGATCACTGATGACATACAATTCGTAATGCTCATGTTGAACCTTAATGATCATTTGAACTAACTCTTCTTATGTTTTCTATTTCTCTAGGTTATAAGGTATGATTTTAAATTAATTATGACTATCATATTTTCATGTTTGTTTAATTTTATAGGAGATGTTGAAGACTTATTTTGAAATAAGAAAATCAGAGTATAATAGGAAATGTAATCACTTGAATACATGGGTATTATCATGTAATAATTTTTTCTAATTCTCTAAAACTCTAAACATAAGAGTTCCTTGGGTATTTAAGTGATCAAATATTTATTTTTGAAATTATATTTTTTGTATGTATAAAATTATGTCATGTTTTTTTATATCAAATCCATAAATTTTAAGATTATGTTTTTAGCACCAGATCAGGGAGTACAGGTTTGGGACTATTATAGTTGGCATCAAATAGACATTTATATTTCTTTGGAGATTATAATGTCTTAATTTAAGGTAACTTAATAGTTATATATATTATCATGGGTTAATAAGTTTAAGTTTTATCACACATTTGATGGAGAAAATTCTCTTTTTTAGGTCATAATTGGTTATACCTTAGATGATTTGAAACTTTTACTATGTTTTTGAAATATTACTCCATTTATTTTTAAATAACCATTTAGGTTTGTATATGATTTTATGTTAAAGTAATTATGTTCTATTAGATAATGATATATATATATATAACCTTGATAGTTGAAAAGTTATTCATTAACAAGGTGATATTTTCATAGATATTTATGTTCAAGCTAAGAATTACCTTTCAAGTTAGTATCTAAATTCAATTTAGTATATTTTAATAAATTTCACCAAATTAAATGATTATATAGTTATTTATAATGGTGATTAATTATATTTTGGTTTATTTTTCATTAGGTTAAGGTATATGTAACCCTTAGGTTTAGTGTGAAGGATTATTTCATAAGAATACTATTATATTTTTAGAGATGTATTCTGAAATGTTTGAGATAGATTTTGAGGTTAAAAACTTATTTAATATTGAGTTTATTGAGGTTAATTTTGATATATGGTCAATTATTAATGGAATGATTTAATTTTAACATTGGGTGTTATTGTTGAATTTAGGAGATTGATTTATCATTTCTTTATGTAAAGGTTTATTCATTTTGGGTATTATATTATCATGTGCTAACCATTTTGGGTTTAGTAAAGATAGTAAGAGTAGATTTTAATCCTTTTATATACAACATGGTAAATTCGAATATGATTATAGTGCTTTAAGAATTAAATATTCATACTCATAATTTAGAGTAAAAGATAATATAAAGGTGGAAACTATTTGAAACACACAACAAAAGGATAAATTTGTATTTATGGATTGGAAGAAAATAAATTATATTTAATTATGTTCTTATTATAGATGGTAAAGGTATTCCTCAACTTTATTAAAAGGATCTTGAAATAAAAATTCCATATTATTACCTTCATTTATGATGAATTTATGTTCTTTTTCACACCTCATTGGTTTATGGTTTTGTGGTCATTTATTTTCTCATGATCATTCACATTCTTTTGATAAATATTCATTTTCCCTCTCCATAATTATATGAACATTATTTTCTCCCTCCATGTCTGTATTTTCACTTCCCACTATAGTTCTCCTATTTGGAAATCTAGTAATTTGTTACTCTAGATGACCTTCATATTTCCCTTTAAATCTTTTCAAAAGGATGTTTTATTATCCCTTTTTATAAGGTGGGTATTAAACAAGTGTATTTATAAATACTAAAAATGTTTTAATATCATGTCTATATGTTTTATCTTCCAATCCTTATAATTGATTTTTAAAATATTTTAAACTCTTTCTATCAGGCAGCATATAAAATTGTGAGGACATAATTTCTAAAAGGGGGAAGAATGTAACAACCCATATATTATTAATATTCAATCACTTTTATGACTTATTAATATTCATTAATTATATTTTATAAAGTTATATTCATTTTAAGAATATTAGGTAATTCTTCAGTCAAAAAAGAAAATGATTTATTTCTAACCAAATTGGGTTTTTTGGCATTATATGGTATAATTTAAAATTATAATTTATAAATTTTAATATTTTAATTTGATTAAAATTATATAATTTTTTAATTCGGTATATAAATATTATATTAGGGTAAAATTTTGAATTTTTAAGAAAATATTGATTTTTTAGTGAATAGTGAAATATACCGATTTTTATAAAACTTTCATTTCAATTCATTAAAAAAATTAATTTTAAAGTCCCATTTTATCTTAAAGAAACATAATTATACTTTAATTATAAATAATATAATTAATTACATGTGAGTCATCATTATACTATATTTTGGTATAAGTTCATTTTTGGGCTTAAAAACACATTCTAAAAACTGTTTTTCGTTATATTTTGTGTTTTTATCCAAAATTAATTTCTTACACTTCTATAAATTGAATCTCAAAAATTTTAATCCATATTTTTAATCATAATTTATAAATTTTTCAAATATTTTTCTTTTATTTTTTGCCTTTTATGAATAGTAACTGTGTAAATATTTATCACCTCAATAAGGGTAAATAAGATAATTAATGTTAAAAATAATATGATAAAGAATAAAACTCAACCTAACACTTGAAATTTATATATTTTATGATTTTGGTTAGACCCTAATCATAAATTATTCCATGTTATTAAAATTTTATGTCATTTTTCTTTGAAAATGACTTATATATTACTTTAAGTAAATAAAAATACAAAATGTCACTCTCTTTCTTTTAAATTTATATTATATATTCACCTAGAAATAAAAGTAATTTTCAAATAAATATTAAAGTTTATTTTAAGAATAATTTAATTATTTATATTATGGTAATTTATTTTTCATTTTTAGTGATGAAATAATAACCCTAAATGTATACACAATGCCGACATAGTGCTTGTGCAGCCAATAGAATAATCTAGTAAATTATTTTAAAAACACTAAAAGTAATTTTTTTGGGTGATTTATAGTGTTACATGAATTTTATATTTATATATATATATATATATAACCAATTATGGATGTGTTAAAGGCTATATTCTAATTCCATTTTTATCTTGATGACTTTAAATTTAAAGTAAATGAATAGTTCCAAAAATTATATTAATGATATTTTATAATAAAAACATTTTATTAAATGACATAAAATTCATAAAAAAATATTATTTTTCAAATATAATGGTATGTGGTTTAAAATATAAAACATGTTCCATTTATGGGTCAATTTTCCTTTTATAGTAACTTTCTTAACCCCTAAAAAGTAAAAAAACTTTGATATCGCAATAATCATCAAAAGGGTTGGCAGGGGTAAAACAAATATATAAGGGTGAAAATATCACCTAAACTTGAAAAAAAAAATTATGTGATTATTTCCACTCATAATCATCTTATATTCTTAATAGGTCAATTTTTTCAACATTTCCATGAAAAATATTTTATATTAATTTAATATTTTGAGTAATTTTAGGAGTGGCTACCCCTTACTCGTAAAGGGGAACCTCTTCTTTTCTCTTCCTCGCATATTTTAAGCACTATTTATTAGAAAATAACTACCCAAATACCTTACTAGAATACCTAACCATGTACTAGAGGTCTTATTTTGAGCATAATACCAACCTTATAGGGGATAATGTGTAAATAAATGGAGGTTTTCTGATGAAGATGTATAGCTTTTAACCTAGAATTTTCATTTTATTTATTCTTCTACCTAATTCAAATATTATTTAACCATAATTAAATATTAACATAATTATATTCCATATACTTATAAATTATTATGTTAATTACACAACCTATATTCATAACCTTCTTCCCTTAAATGGGAAATGAAACAATTGTTCTTGTGTATAGGAGACTACCGCCTCGTGAACTAATGTAATTCATTTTCAATCGCAACCTATTATAGATGGTTATAATGATATATTTAATGTATATATATGATATTTATGAAATACTTGTCATTATTTAAATATAATATGTCATCTATTTTCTCACATTTCCATCCATTAAAAAATTATAACATTGTTCATGCATACATGTGGATTACCACCTCCACGAAGTGATGTGATTCATTTTTCATCATTGTAATGCATGGATAGTATATATAATTGTATTTAAAGTTATAATATTATATTTATGATATAATCATAATTCTGTAAAAATAAAATAATACTTACCTTCTTTACCTCATGTTTTTTGAAAAATTGAAACATTACTCATGTGTACATACGGCCCACCGTCTCCATGACTATAACATAATTAATTTTTAATAACTATATTTTATGGTTAGTTTTAAAAGTATAATTAATTAATATAAATTGTAATTATATAATTTGTATTATTTTTGATATTATTTAATAAATATCCCTTGAACCATGATCAACATACCGATTTCATTTTGTATTTTTGAATTGAATATCATCAAAGAACCTAACGTGGAATTAACTGATTAAATAATAAAATATGTAATTGAAATAAGTGAAAAAAATAGTTTAATGATAATTTTATTAACCTTTAAAAGTTTCTTGAAAAATTAAATAATTTTTATAAGTTTATTATATTGTATTTAAAGGTCATACATGGAAAGTCTAGACTTGAGTAAGTGATTTCATCTCAATTTCCCTTCATTAAGACATATTTTAATGTTATGCACCAAACTTATTTTATATGGTTTATATAATAAACTTTATAATTGTTATATAATCAATCCTTCATATTTTATGGTATTTAAATTTAAAATTCAAATTTTTTTCATCCATGTGTATTTGACTTTAATAAGTGGTAAGAGGTTTCTTAACACAATTTTCATTCATTGGGTTATATTTCTAATTCATTGACATTATTATGAAATTATTATGTATGAATTGATATATAATATGTTTTATTATATATTTATACTTTATTTATGTGTATTTAAATATTTACACATAATTATACCATGTATTAATTGTCACTTCAAAAGTTATTATCTTTGCACAAGTTTTCTTTGTCTCAATCTCATTTTCTTAAGATATGTTTCATGGTGTGCACCATAATTTCCTTATATAGAATACTTAATACATCATAAATTAATTTTTACATTTTAATTAATGAAATTAATTGGATTCATATATCCATATATTACTCTATCTTTCAATGAATTTTTATTTAAAAGTTAATAGAGGGGTAAAGGCTTTAAGTTATAATCTCATTTATTTTTGAGATTATTTATGTTCAAGGTTTATTTGAGGAAATCATATGATATTATTTTATTTAACCACATATATTTTCTTATTCTTTGGTTATAAGTGTCTTTTAATTTCTTAGTTTCTATTTTCTCCCTTATTTATTAAAAAAATAAAGGAAGTTGTTTTCAAGTGATACTGATCATGTATCTTCTTTTAAATAGGGAATCATTCTCTTTAATATCCATATTTTCTAAAATTATTTCAAAAAAATTATTTTGTGAAAATAAATTATTTACTAAATCTATTTTACATGTTATTTTACCTTCTTTTAAAAAAAAATTAAAAAGGAAATTTCTTAATGTTTTCCCCATGGGTCATTTTGGAATCTCTTCACAAAAGTTTGAAAAGAACATTTACTTTTCTAAGATTCATGACATGAATGGATTTTACCACTATCATGACTATTACTTTCTTTGAATCTTCCAATATAAGTTTCTTAGGTATATTTTTAATGCTTTTTTTCCTAATATACATTAAATTTTTAGTTTTTAAAAGTGATTTTCAAAGTGAAAGGGGTATTTTCTTCGAGAATGTTTTTAATGATATTTTTCTATTATTTATATTCATAAAAAACCATTTATTTCAATTATTATACACTATAGATCTATTTTAATGATTTAATATTTATTCTTCTCTGAATGAATTATGATTATTTCCAAAATATTTTCATGGAACTCATTTCTTTTCCACAGGTAAATCAAACTATGAAAGAACAATGTTTACTGCTATGCTAGAAATGAAAGCTTTTAATTTTTTCTCATGATTTGGTACCTGAAAATTATTGATGTAAGAGATATTAGGGATTTAACATAAATACTTAAGGTAATTTTTATGATATGTTATGGGTGGGTCCTTTATATCCCTCTAAATAATTGGGTAATGGTAATGAAGTTGACTAAATATAAGTATCTTCTAAGAGACGATAGAGTTAACCGAATAACAAGTTACTCATAAGAGATTATGGTTATTAATCAAGTGTAATTATTCCATATATAATGGTTCTTATAAGTGTTCTAGGAAGATAATTTTACTAGGTGCCAACATGTTTTCTCAATGCTTTTTATGTGTTTATAATGGATCCTTTTCTCAAGGATTATTTTCACATGGATCGTGATTGTTGAATTATATGACTCTTGTCTTATAAAAAAGATTTATTACATGATCTATATTTTTATGGATATGAATTCTATTATGTTATGATCTTGTACTATGATTATGTCATTATACCCTTAATCTCATCTTATGCACACTGATGAAATTCAATTTTCAGGGCCTATGTTTACCCTTAATAAGTTTCTAAGCTCACCCTTATTATATTTTCCATTTCTCTTATTTATAAAGAATTATGATAAATGAATTATTTATAAGAATTTTTCATGTGTGTATAATTTTATATTAGATGTTGAATACATATTGTGAAATAATAAAAACTAAGTATAATGGAAAAATGATCACTTAAAGACATGTGTATTTTCATTTATTAGTTTATCCTAATTATCTAAAACTCTAAACCAAAAAGGTCCTTGGTTATATTATTAATCCAATATTTCATGTTTATGTTATATGTTTTGGATGGATAAAATTGGTTCATGTTTATTGGCATAAAATCTATAAATTTAAAGATTATTTTTTTAGCATCAGATTTTGAAATATGAGTTTGCGGCTATTATAGAGAGGGTAATTAGAATTACAATACTCGTTAGAAGAGAGTTATTAGGGAAAATGTTTCTTTTTTTCTCTATATTCTAGAAGAATTTATGCATCCCTATAACTCTAATTTTATTAGTGATGTATAATTTTATATACATTATCCACCACTGTATACACTCTTTCACTATTTTAAAAATGTAATGTTTCTAGGTCTTTGTCTCAATAACTGAGTTATTTATTATTTTTATTATTTTTATTATCATTATCATTATCAAAATCATTATTATTATATTTATCATTATCATTATCATAATTGTTATTATTTTTATTACTATTATTTTTATTATTATGACATCTAGGAAACTATTATCGAGTTTTTTATTTATTTTCAAGTCCCTTAATTGGGATAGGCATCAATACAATTTTTTTATCAATGAAAAATTAGGGTTTTATTATAACAGGTTAGTGTGTGATTGTTTTAAAGGAATATTATGTTTTAAAATTATAATGTTCTATTATAAAAGTGAAAAAGTATGGAGATATTTCATTTTATTTAAAAGGGTGACTATAATAAAATTCAGTGACTATCATGATGTTTAATAATTTAAATATAATTAATGGAGTTTTTTTATTTTAGTAATGGTATTTAGTTTTTTTAATTAAATTTAAATAATGATTTAAAATACATTATTTAATTTGGTTGACCCTTGTTCATAAAAACAGGGTTTTCTATGAATGTTTTTCATGGTAATATAGTTGTTGTTTAATTGAAATGGAAATGGTGTTGCATTCTTTTGTGTGTAATTTCATTCCCTATGAAATGGTTGAGACTATAAAATGAGGGTGCCTTCTTAGTGTAGTTGGGAGTGTGTTTAGTTGTTTAGGTAAAATGTGAGTGGACCAAGGAATCGTTGGAGAGTTTTAGTTTCTCGTGATTTTATAACCATTGGAGGAATTTTATGAACATAATTAACATAATAAAGGGTTTATGGTGTGAGTTTATCAATGGTAAACATATGGTGGGCCATGGAAGGTTTGTTTTTCCTTATTTCAGTCTAATAAAGGGGGACCTTTCCCTTAGTTTGTATGGAAATGTTTATGTTATAAGTGATAGATAAGTCACATTGTACATATACATGTGTCCTAGACATAAATTATTATACCCCATTTTTTATATGGGGGAACAATGGATATCATTGTGTTTTAACTTATCCTAAGGGTGTTATACCCCATGGTTTAAATGGGGGTGAACCTTGACTTAGTGTGAGGCTGTTAGAGTGTATAGTTTATATGGGGTAATGCTGTGGGATTTTAAAATTATAGCCTAATGTTTATATACCACATGGTGTAAATGGTATATTATATAAAGTGTTTTTTCATATAGTGATTACTCATTTGGGGGTTTGGTTCCTTACTCTCATAAATTTAGTTATAGATATGGCCAGCAAATTCCTTTTTGGTTTGGCGATCCTAGTGGTATATTGTGGAGTTTTTATAAATGTAAGGATATGAATTGTGGGTGTAACATGATATATATGTGACACTATTTTGTTTTATATTTTAAATATCCTGTGATTTTAAAATAACACTATGTTTAATAGCATACAAGACATGCAACAACAAGCTTTAACGACTGTGAAATATTATTATTATTTAAATAGGACTATTATAACCTAGTTGTTGAATTGGTGGGTATGAATAGGAGGTAAAACATTGTTAAGTATATATATATATAAGGTTAGTACTATAAGAAAAATTATTTTAAAATTCTTAGTAAATAAGTACTGAATTTTTAGTGAAGATATTTTATGCTTTAAAAATACATTTTCTTCAAAAATAGTTTTTATTATTTTTTGTTAGTGAATATTATAACTAATTTATATCAATTTTATAAATACTATTTTATGAAAAATTTATGATTTTTTTAATAAATATATCAAAATTAACTTGGGGTTAAATATTGAGATTTTTCTAAAAAGATTAATTTTTCAATGAATACTGCAAAAATACAAATTTTATTGAAAACTGTCTTTTCTATTCACGTATTTACAAAGTAAGATTTTTTAAATTTGTGTTAAAATTTAATTAATTAATTTTTATTAATAATAATCCAATTAATTTCATTATAATTTAAATTAAGTTTAGTTTTGGTATAAAAACATTTTTATACTTAAAATGTATTTTTCTAAAAAAACTGTTTTTCATCATGTATTGAGAGTTTATAAGTAATTTTTTCCACATATAAAAATTTAATTTGATTAAATGGATTAAATATTTTGAATCATTGTGTAAATTTTTTAAATATATCCTATTAATTTTTAACCCTTATGAATAGCTACTCTGGTAAATATTTTTCACCACGGTAAGGATAAATTGGGTAATTAAGGTTAAAAATAATGTGATGTGGATTTTAAAATATATATAACACCTATATTATTTATATAATATGAGTTTAATTCAAACAAATTTTAAAATATTTTAATATATGGGAACTTGGTTCCAATTTTCTTCGACAATTAAATTAATATTTTTTTAAATAAAGAATAAATAAAAATGTCACTCTCTATTTTTAATATCTCTAATATTTTTTCATAAGGATAAAAAGTTGTTATGTTACATTATAAAAGTTTTTTTTAAATATGAATGAATAATTTTATCATGCTAATTTATTTTTAATTTTTAGTGATGAAATAATTACATTAAATGCTTACACAGCTCTGACACAGTGCTTATGCAAACGATTGAAAAATCAAGTAAATAATTTTAAAATCTCTAAAAGTATTATTTTTTGGGCGGTTTATTATGTTATAATAATTTATTTGATAAATATAATGTATTTTTTATGTTTTATAATTTTAAATTTTAACTAAATTAGAGTATTAATATTTATTATAATTCAAATTACATGAATGGTCCTGAAAATTACTTTAATGGTATTTTATGTTAAATAATATTTTATTAAATAGTTTAAATTTCATAAATATATTATCTTTGTAAAATAGAACTAGATATGGTATATAATATCAATCATTGTCCACTTATGGTTCATTTTTCCTTTTATATAACTTTTTTTTACCCCTAAAGTGTAAAAAACTTTGATATCCGGGTAATCATCAAAAGGGTATACAACAGTTTAAACTAAGAGATGAGGGTTGAAATATCACGAAAACTTGTAAAAATTTATTATATGAGAATATTTAGACTTTTAATCATAATATATTATAAATATTTTAATTTTGTTCCACTTTTTCATAAAAAAATAATTTATATTAATTTAATACTTTATTATATTCCAAGGGTGTCTCTCCCCTCACTTATAAAAAGAAACCTCCTATCATATCTTCCTCGCACATTTTTAATCATTATAGATCATATAATTCCAAAAAATATAAAATAAAACCCTTATCATACATGACTTATAGGATATTTTATCATTAATATACCAACCTATAAGGCTTAATGTGTAAGTCAAAGGTTTTTTCCGAAGAAGAGGTATAACACCTAATTGGGAATTTTCAATTTACCTCATATTATAACTCCTTAAAAATTATAGAACCATGATTATATAATAAAATTTGTATATAAACTATAATAAAATGTTATTTTTACTATGTTAAAACCATTTTTCATCTCTTTTTTCATCAAATGGGGAATAAAAACATCATTTGTGCGTACGGATAGACTACCGTCTCCACGAATCGAAGTTTTACATTTTCTTTCACAGCCTCTCATGTATATTTATATTTGTGGATTTAATATATATATATATATATAATATTAATGAAATAATTATCATTATATAAAGAAAATATATCATTTATCTTCTTATCATTCCAATAATTAAAAACAAAATTTTCACACATACGTACGGACTACCGTCTCCACATAACAATTTACTTCATTTTTCAAAAATTGACTCCCATGTAAGGTCATGAGGATGTATTTAATAAATTTATTTTTTTATAATATGATAATTATTCTATAAATATTATATTTCATTTTATTCCTTTATTTTTCTTTCAATAAAGATTAAAAACTTTGTTCGTGTGTACCAGCGGACTACCGCCTCACGAGCTGATGTATTTTGTTTTATATAACCGCACTTCATGGATAACTATAAAATTTTAGTTGATGTGTAAAAATGATTATAATGTAATTATTATTATTTTTTATATATTATAATAATTAAATCTTTTACCATGGTCAACAAACCGATGTTTTTTTACAATTATGAACCTAACATACTCAAAACATCTGATGTGTGCTTAATTAATTAAGTAATTAAATATATAATTTAAATAAATGAGATAATTATATAATTATAATTTAATAAGAATCTAAAAAGATATTAAACAATTAAATAATTAATATAAGTCTATTATACTGGATTTAAAGTACATACATATCAAGTTGGAACTCGAGGTAAGTGGTTTCTTAACTCAATTTTCTTTAATTGGGTTATAACACTTATTCATTGACTTTTTTATGCCATGATTATGTGTGAATTGACCTATAAAATTTTTTATGATATATTTTCACTTTATTTATGTGTATTTTCATATATTCACATAATCACTTAATTTATTAATTATCAATAAAAATTTATGATCTTTATAATGGTTTTCTTTCTCTCAATCTAATTTTCTTGAGACATATTTCATGTTGTGTTCCATGATTTAATTTTATGGTTAAATTAATTCCCCATTAATTAATTTTGATATATTAATTCATGTAATTAATTTTATTTATATATCTATGTCATATTATTGAATTCAATTACTTTTTATTTAAAATTTACCAAAGAGGTAAAGGATTTATGTTAAAATCTCATTTCTTTTTGGGATTGTTTTTCTTTAAGGTTAATTTGAGGAGAATTTAATAATCCTAATTTATTAAAATACATATCTATTATTATCTTATATTTATTTTTTAGTTTTATATCATTTTCATTCATTTTCCTCTCTTTTTTACTCAATAAGATCAAAATAATGCTTTTAAGAAAAAATTAACTATTTTCTATTTTTGGATAAGTTTATTTTCTCTTACTTATCAATATTATCAAAAATGTTTTAAATAATTTTATTTTATATTCTAAATTTATTTTTTAATTTAGTTTTAAACAATATTTTTATTAATTATAAAATTATTAAAAATTAATCTTTAGAATGTCTTCAAGTCGGGTTAATTATGACATTTTATAAAATGTGTGAAATGAGTCTTTGTTTAAAAATTTACCAAATTCATGGACTTCCCTAAAATCATAACAACTCATTAGTTTGAATATTCCTTTAAAATTTTCCATGGTTATTTTCCTGGAAAATCATTTTATCAATATTTTTTTTAATTTTTAGTTTTTAAAGTTACCAAAAGAAAAGGGTATTTCTCCCTATTTTAAAAAAAATGTTTTAAATGTTATTTTAAAGGTATTTTAATCTATGATAAAAAACTTTAATGATTCATATACTTCATGGGGAATATTATTTTATGATATCATCCATATTATTTCTATGGATGTCTTAAAATTATTATTTTAAAGAAATCATCATGAAACTCAATTCTTTTCTATGGGTAAACAAATCTATAAAGGAATGAAAGTTATTTGTAAAAGTTTCATGATGAAAATAAAAACTTACATGTGTTATATTCATCAATATTACTTGTAAATTTTTAATGATCACATGTGATCCTAATATATATTATGATGATCGGTGAGCTCGATATAGATCTCTAATACATTGGGTAATGTTCCTTGTCATTAAAGGCAAGAAAAGGGGACTTAACTAGGGAGGTTTCTCCTATGTATTTAATTGGGATCAAGTTATTTCTTAAATTAGTGAGAAAAAATGATGAAAATAATGTTCCAAGACTCCAGCATGTTTTATATATACTTTTTTGAGTTTTTAAATAGTTCATATAATCTAGATTGGTATCACATGGCTTGTGATTATTAATTCTTTTGACTCCTGACTTTGTTAAATCTTTATTCCATGTCATGTATTTAACGATCCAATTTTTGATGGGTATGAATTCTCTTATGTATTAATCATGATAATTTAATATGTTCTCACACCCTTATTTTATTCTTGTGATCTCCAATAATATTTTATTTTTAATTCCTACATTTATCCTTACTAAGAATTTGAGCTCACTCTTTTTATGTATCTTTTCCCTAGGTTATAAAGAAATATGTTATGTAATATATATCTAAAAGGTATTCATGTGGAAGATGTTGAAGAGTTATTATGAAATAGGAAAATCTGGGTGTAGTAGGAAAAATTATCACTTAAGTACATGGTTATTTTTAGGTAAGAGTTTTTCCTAATTTTATAAAACTATAAACCTAAAAGGTCTTTGGGTGTGTGAGTAATATAATATTTTTTATAATGTTGTATGTTTTAGATGACTAAAATTGGGTCATGTTTTTCTGTATCAAATATAGAAATGTAAAGATTTTATTTTTAGCACTGGATATGGGAGAGTGATTTCGAGGATGTTATATTTATGGTAGTTGGTCCCTCTATGATTGTTCATTATTTTTATCTTTATTTGATTATGATTATCCTGTTATTTTATTATTACACCCACTTTGATTATTTTTTTATTGGTTGATGGTTTCAATATAATAGTTTTCCTCTCTTTTATTTAACATGTTTTCTACTATGATTATGATTTTCCATGATATTTAAAAATGTAATCTGATGTAGAGTTAGAGTGATTCCTAATAAATTCAATGAAAAATTATGTCTCCAAGTTGATATCATATTATATTCCAAGACAACCTCCTCCCATCCCTATAAAATATTAATAGATGAAGTTTTTTCTTGATCAAAATTATAATATCATGTAAATGATCTAGGAGAAACATAATAAAATTGTGGATCTTGAGTAATGTTTATCTATTATTGAAACAATAGTTTTCAATTCTAATTAATTATCTCCTCACTTTAATTTTTTAAGGCTCTATAATTTGTAAAAAAATAATAAAATAACTTCACTTTGTATGTGATCATTACTTTTATTTATATTATTTCCCTTATAAAAACACAAAATTTGATAACATTATTAAGGTGTGGTTATAATCTGAATATATTATTTTAATATAATTTATAAGACAATAAAATAATTTATGCAGTTTAATCACTGGTACTTTAATCACATGTCGGACAAAAAAACAATAACACAAACTATGGTCATTACTTTTTTGACTATGGTGTTTATTTTTCACATAATCGAAAAACATACACTTTGGATGTGTTCATCCAGAAACCCCATGTTTTGGAACATCCTTCTTGTGCCTTAATTACAGAATAAGGATGGAAGTTTCATAGGAATCACATGATGTCAATATCAAGAATAAGGAACTAGGCTCCAACAACTCACGCCAAATCACTGTGATCTCCTAGGAAAATATTTTGGAACACACACATAAGCATAAGAATAAAATAAATCACACCCACATAGAACAAAAATGAGAGATATTTATATGGTTTGAATATAGACCTACTCCATAAGATAAAAAAAATTATCTTTATTATAATGAAAGAAAAATAAGTGATTATAAGTTATTATGAACTAGTGAGCCCATATGTGTAAAGACCCTGACTCTAATATCCCAGAGTTGATGGTTACTTTATTACATTGGCACTAGATTCAAGTTATCGTATCCCAAAGGACGGAATAGTTTAGTAGTCTTGGTAAAATAGATACAAACTCGAATCTCACATTACAATTGAAAACCTAAAATATATAATATTATTTTATTTTATAACACCATAATTTACTTTATAATATCCATGTATATCAATCATAATATACTTCCTGACATCCTGGGGAATGGAAACATAAGAAAGGGGTGAGATCTAATACACATTAAGGGTATACATACATCATAATCTTTCATAAATAAATAATTCATAATCAATATTTCAAGGTAAATAACTGAAACACAAGACATTTAATCAAAAAATTTAACATGAAGAATAATACGGTAGGAATAAATGATGATAAAATAATTTCATATAAATAATAACATAAGCTTTAAACTTATCCATGGATATTCTAACTAACTAAATAATCATAGGGAAATAAATAATTAAGGTTATAATGAGGAAATTTATAATGTTTGATATCATAACCAAACCATCAAGAACTTGTTTCAAGATATATTACATAATTAGGTAAGGCCTTACCCAAATACCCAAGTTAGTTTGTCTCATGAGACCTACCGATACATCAAGGGGCTATAACAGGCTATGTTCATCACTTAATTATCCCAATACATTCCTCGTATGAAATAGGTGAAACATAATCAACATAAACATTCATATTGAAAAATATCATATAAAATTTTAATACTTCCCCCAATCAATAAGAATAATCAATGTAAACCATCCAGTAATATGGTTAATGGTATCAAAACAGTACATCCCCATTCAAATTGATCATAAAAAATCCAAAGAATAATAATTATGGAATCATTAAAATATATCCCCATTTTATAATAAGTAAAATAAGGTTTTTTCATTGATGAATTGAGATTCCATAAAAATATCATTAAAATAATTCTTGAGGAAAATACACTTTTCACTATGAAAATCAATTTTAAAGACTAAAGTTTTCTAGAATATTAGGGGAAAATATTTTAAAAGAACCTTGTAAACTAGTAAATTAATATTTATATTAAAGAGTGTTCATAGTGATGGTAAAGTTACATTTATTCCAAGTATGTTAAAATAAAGATTCCATTCACATTTTTGTAATAAAATTCCAAAAGTAAATTGTTTAGAAAATAATAAGAAGATTCCTTTAAAAAAAATTAAAATACCAATCATGTGTAAAAATTAATTTAATAAATTATTTTAAAATATTTAAAATATTATTTAAAACAATTTAATGAAAATATGGATATAGGAGAAAAAGCATTTTCGACCAAAAAGGGAAATAAAGTTTTTTTTTTTCTTAAAATAATTTTTCCAATCACATTAAGTACCAAAGAGATGAAAATGATACTATTTCTTGAAAATTTAATGAATATCCAAAGAAGAATAAAATATATCGGGTTTAATATAGTAATATCAAAAAAATCCCCTAAGGGAGTCTTAAACATAAACAATCTCAAATAATTATGATATTGTTAAATAAACTCTTACCACATTGGTAAATTTTGAATCGTATGCCCTATGAAAGAAATAATATAAAATGAAACTTTAAATTCCATAAATAAAACTGAATTAAATATATAACATAAAAAGGGTTAGTAAATATAGAAAATAAAATAAATAATTGGTGATATGGTATATGTCTCATGTAAGTATAAGTTAGATGAGAAATCCATACCATGATCATAGCATTGAAGTGAGAATTAATCAATGAATTGATAGTTTGTATAAAATTTAAATCAAAATAAAAAGGTTGAAATAAAAAATAAAATAATCAAATGTAATTACACACATAAAATTATAATATCAAAGATAATTAAAAAGTAATATAACTTAATGAAATAATTGATTTATGAAACCCCATACCGCTTAGTAACTTTCAAGAAAAATCCCATTGGATAAAAATTAAAATTGAAATTTTAAATATCATAAATTATTAATTATTCATGATATTATATGTAAAATTGAAATTATATAGACTATACAAAATAAATTAGGTGCATAACATCAAAATATGCCTCAATGAAGGAAAATTGAGACGGGATCCCTTACCTCAGGTCTGATTTCCTTCATATGTGTTCAAACCTCTTTTATAATAAATATATATTTATTATAAATATATTATATAACCATAATAATATATATAATAGCATATATTATTTACTTATAATCTTTTATCACTCTTTTATTAATAATTCTTTAATTAAATTATTATTCCAATGATAACTTATTTATTTTTCATTAATATTTTGGTTTGATAGTTTTGTTCCTCATACATCAATCATAGTTCCACAATATATAGAATTTTAAAAATGATATAAATATAATATATATTCATTATATATTTATGTATAGTAATCTATAAAAGTAGGAGAGAGAACATGAATTACACTGTTCATGGAGACGGTAGGTCGTACGTACGCATGAACGTTGTTTTCATTTTCTTAATAGATAGAATGATAAGAAGTTGAATAATATATAACCTTTAAAGAGTCACTATTATTTCATATATATCAGATATATTCATTAAATTTATTCTTATTACATTCCATGTAAATTTTAAGTGAAAAAGAATCACATCGCTACATGAGGCGGTAGTTCGTCGTACACACGAGCGATGTTCTCAAATTCCCAGGGAATGGAAAGTAAGAAGTTATATGTAATATTATAATTATAGAAGTATAATTTTGTTATTAATATAATATATATATATATAATTTAAATACATAATTATATCCATCTTTGATAGGCAGTGATGGAAAATGAATTACATTGATTTGTGAGGCGGTTGTCTGCTTTACACACAATTAACAGTTTCATTTACCATTTGATGGAAAAGGATATAGATATAGATTATGTAACTAAAATAATAAATACTTGGTATATGTTATATACTCTATTTATTATTTTATCATATTTTAATTATATTTGAAGGAGGTGGAAGAATAAATAAAAAAACACTCGGTTAAGAACGATGCCTCTTCTTTGGACAACCCCGTTATGTTAGCACCAAAACCCTTCATATATGGATTTTATTATAAATCCAATGACTCTATGTAATGGTTAGGAAAGTAATTAAGGTATTTGGGTACGTATTGGATGAACCAAAGGTATTTTTAAGTGTCAATATGAGAGTATATGGGTGGCCTTTTATAAGTGGGGTAGAGGACACACTTGAAATTTTTAAAAATAATAAATTATACCCACATTTTTTTCCATGAAAAAAGGATATAAAAAGGGTTATTATTAAAAATTATATGAAATAAGTTCTAAATATGGCCATAAAATTAGAATTTTACAAGTTTTTATGTCATTTTAACCCTTATCATTTTAGTTTAACCCACCAAAAAACCTACTTTAACTATAACTATGGTAATTAATTTTTACTATTTTTACTATTTATTATGAATAAAAATTAATTTGAAATTATTATATAATATTAATTAATCTGATTAAAAATATGGAATCAATATTTCAAAATTAAATTCAGAGAAGTGGAAGAATTTAATTTAAAATTAAACTCACAAATGCGATGAAAAAATGGTTATCCAAAAGAAATTTTTTCATAAGTATAAAAAGTTTTTATATTAAAACTTTATATAAAATTGATTACAATGACCTAAATTATAATTATTAGGATATAATTGAACAAATTTTACTTTTAAAAAAATTAAACATAATTTAACATTTAAAATTCAATAAACGTAAATGAAATTTTCAATAAAAATTGGTATTTTTCACTATTCATTGAAAAATAAATATTTTTAGAAAATTATCAAAAAATTACAATAAAATATTTTTGACATGATAATTTAAAATATTAATTTAATTTTTTCAAATAAATTTTCAAAAACATTGTAAAATTAATTTTAAAATAAGTGCACAAAGCACGATGAAACTAATTTTTAGAAAAATATAATTTTTAGGTATAAACCTCGATTTATTCTTATACCTTACCTAAATAAAATATTAGAATATTAATAAGCATTTTATTAAATATATAATATATAAATTTCATTAAAATAATTCACCATTAGTGATTAATTTAATTTATTAAGATAAAAAAACATTGCATGCATAAAAACATTTTTCATAAAATATTTCTTTTACTTTCAAATGATAGTTAGTTTTATTTATAATCAATTGATAACCAATTAATTTATTTTATACATTTTTAAAAAAATAATTTTTATAGTTTATAAATTCTTATTCATATATTATAATTTAATGTCTAGGTTATAATTTTCAAATTTAAATGTTATATTTTCTGGGTCATTTAAGATCGGTGTTGCATGTCATATACCCTATCGAACATAATGTTATTATTTTAAAATCTTGGGGTTTCATGTATCACAAGTTATAAAAGAGGGTAAATTTATATAAAATAAATATACAATAAAGTTTCAATTTGTTACAAAATTTTTATTTATATACATACCTAGTAGAACGAACAAGTTCCACCTTCTTCAGATCTTCATGGGCATCCCTCTGCTTGATCAAAGTCATCAACAACTACATCGCCCTAACTTCTAATTCTAATTGAATAGTGAAATGTTTTTTTACATAGACCTTGGATAATTATTAGATATCCCTTGAAAAATGATATTTTTTTCCTATATATTTTAATATAGTAATTCCTATGTGATCCATCTTCACTTTCATTATCCTGGTCCAGTTGGCTCCACTATGGCTTTCTCCTCCAGCATTTGCTTCCACTTCATATTTCACTTCCATCCTTCCTTGGTTATAATGATCTTATCATCATATGGTTCTCGTAACATGATTTTAAAATAAAACCCTATGGAATATATGTTGACTTTAGCCAAGAAAATTTTATCATAGCTTCAACCTAGTAATCTCTCACTTTGGAATTATTTTATTAGCTTCACCACCAAGTGCTCTAGATCACTTAGGTATTTCAGTATTCCTTCCACCCATAACTATTTTCAGTGAATCTTAATCCTTTCAACCTAGTCACCCAAGTATGACTGTGGCACAACTCTACCATATACATCCCTAGACTATGACCTTGGTCAGCATATAAATCAGATTTTGACTCCTACCTATATTTTATAGCTCCATCACTCTATCTTTTATAAGCTTCCAGATGAAATTATACTTTAGATAAGTGTGTTTTTTCCAATTGATTATTTAAAATATGGATTTCACTTTGACTATCACAAAATAAAATTCTATTCTCCTACTTCCTTACAAGTTACTCTAATAAACCCTTCAATCATATCATCTCCTTCCCTGATTTTTTTGCCACAATGTACTATACTTCCATGGTTGATAGTGAAAATAAAACATTTAGTCTTGAAATATAACTTATGGTAGTTCCATCATGGGTAAAAAAAGGGTATAGTGCTTATATGGGTGTCTAATTTTGTAATAACTAGTCCCTATTAACAATACAGGCACCCCATTTTAACATGGTCGTCAGGTCTTGGCCCACCAGGTACCATAAGTTGCCCCACAGACACGTGGTCCCCTCTCTTGGGACCACCCACATTCCTGAATGAATCATATGACTAATAAATGTTTCTATAGGCCAAAAAATGTTCTTTCTAGTATTCTTTGTAGTCACTCACACGCACCCTAGGAAACTTTTCAAAAGGTCACCCATCTTGATCACTACTCTAGGCCAAGAATGCTTAACTTTGGGGTTCTAATTAGGTAGCATCCTAAAAATAAAGGTCCACCTTATTTACATGAGTCATATCATTAAGTATTTTAATCCTTTATCATTATGGGGTGTTACATTCACCCCCTCTTTAGAGCACAATGTCATGTTAGTGGACCCTACATCTCGACCCAGGCAGTGTCACCAAACTTAAGGTTGGGTTCCTCCTCTGATATTAATGTAACAACTAGGCTCTGTAAATAACACATGCACCTTGCCTTAGAATGATCGTCGGGTCTTGGCCCTCCAGGTACCAGCAGTTTTCCTGCAGACATGTGGTCCCCTCCCTAGGGCCTACCCATGTTCCCAGAAGGGTCATCTGACTAATAATTGTCCTCACAAGCTAACACATGTTATTTCTAGTGTCCTTTGTCCTCACTTTCACACACCCTAGGAAACTTCCCCAAATTTCACCCATCCTGATAACTACTCCAGACCAAGAATGCTTAACTATAGATTTCTAATCAGGTAAACTCTTGAAAAGAAAGGTGTACCTTGTTGACATGAGTTGTATTATTTAGTCTTTTAACCCTTTATAATTTTGGGGTATTATAACTTCTCATATAAATTACACAACAATATACTATTGTGAAAAATCATTCATAACAAATTATAATTCTAGTGGTTCTAAACCTTTGAGATAAAGAAGTGTCTACTTTAATTCTTCCCAGTGCTCCTTTCCTAGATTTTCCCTAAACTTGATAACTACTCCCACAGCTTGAAAAATGAATAGACATGTAAAAATCATAGAATACATCAATAATCCAACCACTGATGCATAAGGAACTTATTCCATGTACTTATACTTATATTACATTTGATATCCCTACACTTTGGATAGTTTGAAATTTTTGGATAGTGGGGTCGAGATAGGATTTGATCCATAAATTCCGAATCATTACACTATGTTCTTGATGTACTCTAACTAAGACAACATCAATATTCTATGATTCCAATCCATCCAGATCCTCATCCCCAAAATCTATTTGGATTCCCCAAGATCATTCATATTAAACCTTTTTTATAACTCAGCCTCATCTCTTCAATCAGTTTCTTATGTAGTCCTACTAAGTGCATGTAATCCACATATAAGAGATGTTTTATGAAACTACCATTATAAAATAACTTTTGGTAAAAGAAATAATATAAATTATATTGTAAGAAATGATATTCTATAATAAAATCATTTAAATTCTAGTTCCACTACTTGGTTACTTGCTTCATCCCATACATACTCTATTTGAGCTTGCACACCAAGTTTCTTTCAAATTGTTGGATTCCTTCCAACTGTTCCATCTAAATTTATTTGTTTAAATATCTATGTATAATGTTTGTTTTCAAATAGATTTTTTTATAATAAAAGACTTCATCTAAAACCATTCCAATCACTATCCATGTTATTATGTTCTAAACAACTGAAGAAAATATTTTTGATAAACCTACTCATTCCTTTTATTTAAATCCTTTCACAACTAATATTTCATTGTAACGTGTACTACTATATAATTATTAATTCATCTATTAGACCTATTTAATATAAATTTACTTCTTTATAAATGGGAAATTTTAAATCTATAATGTTTTAGAAGCATTCAAGGAGTCTATCTCCTCCTTCATCGCTAACTCCTAATATTTTTAGTCACTAAGACTTTCCTCTTATTATGGGCTCTAGGGTTCTCTACCATTTGTAAGAAGAAGATAATTCATGTCATAACCAAATATTTAATATGGTCTTTTGGATCTGGTAGACCACCTCAAATCATATGGTTGTGCTTCTTCCAGAACTGCATCTTCCATATTCCCCAAACTTCTACAGTCCCTGATATTTTTAGTACATCCATCATTTTACGAACCTTAATAATGTTACATTCATCTCAAAATACCCCTTCTATATTATAATGTTTTTCTAGAACTTAATACCTTCCTAATCTATCCATACTTTTTAAACTTCCATTAATATCAACATTGGATTTCTCTACTAATCCTTTATTCTCAGTTTCATCTTCCTCCAGGTTCTAATCCTTCCATGGTATCCCTTCATTGATGTGCACTTTTTGTATTTTGATGAACTTCTAGATATAATTATCCAAAAATAAAAATAAAAATTATTCATTGTAATAACCCATAAAGAAACATGCTCAAGACATTGATTATAATTTTTCCCTTTCCATGGCATCAATATAGATATAGGTAATATATAAATAGATTTTTAGGTGGGATATATTCACTATTATTTCGGTCCAAAATATTTATATAATCTCTTACCCCAAAAATGTTAAAGGACTTATGTTTATAAGGTATACCACACAATTCACTAAATTTTTAAAGAACCAGACATAACAATCCCATAATCACATTTTTTTAGTAAATATTGTATGACTTATATTACTAATAACCTTTTGGTTTATAGTTTTATAAAATTAAGAAGATCATTTACATAATAAAAATTATACTCTTACTAGAAAATGTAAATTTTTTCCACTAATCCAACTTCTTTAAATGATAAACTTACTTCATTCAAGTCTAAACTATAATATTCAAATATAGAATTCATAATTTATCCTACCAATACTCAAACCCATTGAAAAATTATTTGAAAAATTAGGATGATATTAAAACTTTGAAAGTGGTGTAAACAAAATAGAAACCTATTAGTCAATTGAAACCATTTAAAAACATTGAAAAATACTACCATTACACAAAGAATATTAAACTTGTAGAATATCATAAATTATATTCAAACATGAAATCATTTTTTCTAATAAAATGTTTTGGAAAAGAAAAATAATAATCAAGAAAAATAAAATTAAATTATTTTAAAAGATTATTAACAAATCATAAAAACTTATCAAAATTTTAAAATATGATAAAATTACATTCAAATAAAAACCATTACCTTTAGAAAGATAAAAACTTCCCTTCACCCATAAAATCAACTAATTGATTCCTAAAATAAAATTATTTCCATTTAAAACCCATAAGAAAGCATAAAAAACCCTAAAGGTATCTTGGGAAATCATATTCATCACCATTTCATGTCACTATTTTAATGGAATAACCTTATTCATTACTTATAAAATATCATATTTCAAGACTAAATCACTACCCAATGCATTGGGGAGCTATATCCTAGGCCCACCCCTATTTCAACTATAATACCTAAGTACCGCAACTTGAAAAAATATTTTCAATATTTAATTTATTATCATAAAACTCATTTAAATTTAAATCTCAATTTATAATCACAATCATTTTCAATAAACCGGTGAAAATAAGAAGAAATGTCATTTTCACTTTTAACATTTTTTAATCCAAAGGAAATATTTGTATATAATAATGAGAATAGAAAATAGTTTAAAAATCATGAAAACATGAAAATGAATATTGGTAAAGAAAACCAAAGAATATGGTGGGAAATTTTGATCATATGAAAATAATTCAAAAATATAATACTTGTATAATTTTTTAAATAATTGAAAACGAAATGGGTGGAAAACATAAAAATAGATTTCTTTCAATATTTTGTAAGGAAAGTAAAGGCTAATAAAAAAGGCATAAATCCAACATAATAATAATAAAAGGGAATTTATAACCCAAAATAAATAATATTAACATGGAGGAGAATGATTTTTTGGAAAACCTTTAAAAAATTTAAAGTAATGTTTTAAAAGAAAAATTACCTACCTTGAGTCCTCACTGGCCTTGTACATCTTCTAACCTCATAAAAAATAAAATTATATTAATTATTTACTTTCTTAAGAACATTTTTCATGTTAAATTCCTTATTATTATTCCTTTTAATTCATTTATTATCATGTTTCATTTAACTGCTATGGATATTTTTCTTATTGTTCATGTTGAGGACGTCCAATTCATAATCTCAAAAATAGTTTTGGTATATTTGTAATAGTAAAAAGTACATATAAAATGGTTTAATAATTCCAAAAAAAATCAATTTATTCTATCTATATAATTAAAGAATAAAATTGGTTCAATAGGTTATGAAATATTCCCCATTTAATGAATCATCCTCTAAAAGCATGTTTTTCATGATTAAAAAGGACTATGATTGTTTCCTTTTAGTTTCATTGTTATGATGGAGATTTTACCATTCCAGAATCATAACCATGAAATTAAATTAATATTTATACAATATTAAATCATAAAATTAATTTTTTAGTACTAACCATGAAACATGTTAGTATATGAAAACATCATCGTCTACTTAAGTATCATAAAACTACCAGGGCAAGGGGTGTTTTTCAAAAGAGTTTAAAATAAGGAAAACCTAAAAATATTTTATCTTTATAAAAAACTATAATTAAATTTATATTTTAGTGTTATTTTTAATGTTTAATTATGTTATTTAAGAGAGTATGAGGATAACTGAAACAAAAAGACACCATTTTGGAAAATCATGTGTTTTGATATAGTAACGGGTTATAAAAAAAACCATTTAGTGAGAGGTAATGGATGATCTCCTATATTTTATGGATAAAAAATATTTAAATACCATGGTAATAGAGTTATGTTAAAACAAATATAATTTATAAAAGAGTTTTATGATAAAAAATCATAAATAAGAAAATAAAAAGTGTCTTGGAAACCCATACCTTTCTGCTTAAGACACCTACTTCAGATTGAGTCTAGATCCCTTGTAAAAATTGAATTTTGGAAAGTATAGAAACTTATGAATGTATAAAGGTATGTTTAGAGTAATATTTAGGAATAATATATTTTGAAAAATTAACTTGTTATGTGTTTTGTAAAGGTTGTAATGATTCTCATTTTATTAGAAAAAATTGACAATATTTTTTGAAAATACTCAGTCTTTAAGGGACGGGAATTTAATTTTAAAATATAAAGTGGATTATAAATGGAAAATGGGTGATACTATTGATCATTACCCAACAATAATTAACTTAATATGAATTTTTATAATTTTTTATTAATATATAAATCATTTTTCACATTAAATACCATTTAATGTCATCTTCAAAGTTATTTTGATAATTCAATATTCAAAAAATAACTTGATATCTATGTAATTATGATTTAAACTCTAAAATAATTTATTAAATATAATTTTTATATCTAAAAATCATTAAATGGCATAATTCATCTCAACCTTATCTTTTATTAATATTTTAATAACCAATTTTTTTACTTCACTTCTTATTGTACACATATTACATCAACGTTTCATAAGAATTATGTATAATTATTCATTTATTTAATTTAAAAAATAAATTGTTAACATGAATATTATTTATTATATATTATTTCTATCATAAAAAACCATTCATTGTGTATTTTTATTCTCATATTTTTCATGCAAATATATATGTGATTTTATTTTGACATGTTTTACCTTGCACAAGCCTTGGATAAGAATTTGGGTAATTATCTTGTCATGTAATTCAAAAATTCATAAATATGCATAAAAATAATCTCATAGTCAATAAAATACTATTACATTCCTATATATTATCTTAAATAAATAAATTTTACATTTTTAATATTGTACAAGCACTATGTTAGCACCAATAAATGTTTTCATATTTATATTAACATAAATATTAATTTGTATTAATTGACTAAATGGCACGAAGGCCATATATTTTTATTCATTTTGATAATACCCCTTCTAAGGGTAAAGGGGGAACCCTCAAGAGACCGAATACATAAGCTGAATTCCTTAGAATAATTCAACCTAGACTATAACTACTTGGAACTACCCCTCTCTAGCATCAATGTCATGATGTCAGATCTCCACCTTTGAATGAATGTTCGGAAAGCTTTCTTATGCATTGCATAGACCTGGTACCAATGGAAATTATCATACCCTATCATTCATACAAATCTTATTAGCTCTGATATGGTGGATGTGCATACTCTGCATCCTTATCTCGAGCATGTCCCTTGTAGAGTATGTCTGAAAAATTCAACACATCCTGTGGCCCGAAATCCTTGAGATGGATCGAAGGCCTTATCAATGTCGAGAGAGAGAGAGAGAGATAGGGGGAATGGAACTAGAGAATCTAGAAGTGCATCACATAGTAAACTGGAGAAACTGAAACATTCATCACAGAGGTGACTAGAGCAACTGAAAAATGCATCACAGAGGTAACTGGAGCAACTAAATATGTGCATCATAGAGCCCTCTGGAGCAATTAGAAGGTATACCATAGAGCCAAGAACCTCTACCACAACTGGATAAGGAACCCCAATGGAGCATAATTTAGAAAAAAATTGTGTCTCATCATAATACTCAGCTGGTTCTTGTTCCTATATAGAATGTTTGGTCACTTCAACACATCAAATGGCCTAAAGGAAAAAAATTATCAAGGATCAATTTGTGTTGTATCATTCCCAAAAACAAAGGGTTTAAAAAGTATAGTAATAAATTTGAAACATTTTTTGAATCCATTTAAATTAGATAAATATGATATCAAACTTAATTTTTAATTGAATTCATAATAAAGTAATCTTGAAATGAAATAAAGGTAAAGATAAGCAATGTGGATTTAAAAATAAGAAATATACAGAAGTAGATAGAATTATCATTTTAGGATTTTGGATGGTTTTTAAGGAAACCCAAACTTATGAAAGAAATATAACATTTATTTATGAATATAAATAATTTATAATATGATTTATTTTAAAGATGATATATTTTTATCTTAAAAAATAAGAAAAGAAATCATTTTTGTTAAGAAAGAACATGAACATAGGGGTGGAAAATATTTGATAAAGATATAGAGAATTATTCTTAATAATGTTGTTTTTTATGAAACAGAAAATTATTCAAATAATAAGAACATTAAATGAAAATATAATTTACTCATATTAAAATAAGAAATACCATTTGAGAAATATAATGGTATAATATATTAATCATAGGAGAACATAGTCAAAGAAAAAATATTATGATTTAAGAAAAAAAAAGTTTGAGTCAAGAAAACCCTTATAAATTTAATAATGGCTGAATTAAAAGAAATTGAAATAAAAAAATGACTATATATAAAAAAAATTACATGAAAAATATGGTAAAATACATTCATATTGAAATATATATACCATATAAAGAAATAAGGTTCTTGATGGAGAACATATCTCAATGAGAGAAAATTGATATGAGAAAACCTTATGACTTGGGTAAATTATAAATCCAATTCACTTGAAAGAGATAACTTAAGATGGATTTTTAAATATCCTTAATAATTTTTAGATTATGATGAGAGATATCAATGGAGTAGTAAGTACACCATGTAAAATTTAATTGTTTCATAATATGAAATATGACTTGAAGAATGAAAATTGAGACAAAAAACCCTTATGAACATAATAGTTTATAAAGAATAATTTGAAAAGGAAATTATGATAAAAAAATTTAAATCCCAAAAAATGAAATAGGAAATACAATATAATATAATCATTGAATAAAATTAACATAAATTATAAGAAAATATTCAATTAATAGAGTATATTATCAAATGAAAGAATATTGAATCAACAAAAACACTTACAAAGTTATATTTTATGAAGTAAGAATCAATCAAAATAATATTTTGAGAATGAAAAGAAAATTCACATAAACATAAGTGGACATAAAATATAATATAATCAAAAGGTAGAATATACCCAATTTAAAAGGATAAATTTCAAGAAGAAAGATCATAACTCAACTAAATAAAATTTTGTTAACAAAAACCCTTATGAATAATGTGGTGTCTGAACTATAAATCCATAAGAGAGGAAAATTGATCATAAATTCATTAGAAATGAATAAAAAATAGTAACATATTCATTTAAAGATCTTTTATTTGAGAGATATATAAGGAAATATTAAATATAATAACAATACTTTAAATGGATAGAGACTAGAAAGGCGACCCTAGAATTTAGGAAAACCTTGATCATGTGTTCACCCAAAAATCAACATAAGATTTTTTCCAAAAATTATTAAACCTCATTAATCATAAAAATGAGTGTGTATTAAAATTGACATAATATATAACATATATTTTATTAATATCTTTAATTTTTATTATAATACTAGGAAACTAATCATTTATTATATAAATAATTCTTAAACCATGTATGTACTATTATAAGACTCATACTTGTGAATGAGTTTCCAAAGGAAAACCTTGATATTTAAGTAATGTTTTCCATATATTAACTGATAGATTTATTTTCTTTTTCCTTGTTTTTTTGGAATTATTTACCTATCATGACAGAGAATATAAGAAATTATACTTGATTTATTTCCATTTAATAATCATAGTTTGATCCTTTGGTTATGTTTTTTGATCAATTTCCACCTTTTTTACATATCACATTCCAAATGATGAATAAAAAAGATGATTTTTTTAGGCTTGAAGTGGAAAAATAAATTCTTATTGGATCATGAGATCCACTAAAGGATATTTTTCATCATTGTATAAAGGATTTTATGATAATTTATTACTATTTTTTCTATCAAATTACAAAAAACCAAAATGGTTAGCATGATTAAAGATAATAACCAATAAAATAAGAATAAACCATAAAATTAATAAATAATAGTTTAATCTATAGAAACTCAATATAAAAAATTACACCCCATGTTATACTTAAATCATTACATAAATAACTAAACACAAAAACTCTTTAAAATATATCTGACCAAATTCTATACCCAAAAATCAGAAAAATATTGTTCAAATATTCATGAAAAATCAATTTAAGTTTTGTCCCTGAATAATATTAGTCACTCATAAGTAACATATCAAATATTAATATACCTTAATCAAATATTATCTAAAAATATACTAATCCTTTCCAAAAATTAGTTGAATGACCATGTCATAAAATCATAATATTATATATACTTCCAATAAATAAAAAAATATATATCCCCAAAATAATACAAACTACTTTTAAAAGAAATCACATACTAGACATAATTCTCTGTGCTTAAATAATATAATTTTTCCAAAAGAAAATATTTCTAAAAAATAAATTTAATCATCTTTTCACCAAATCACTTATCAATGTCCAATGTTGCCTTTACTAACAAACTTAATTCCTCATAATTGATCAAACATTTATTCCAATTAACCAAAATTGAATCAAAATCAAATAATATATTATCCTTAATGATTATCTACACATCAATCATGTAAATTTTCTAAAGACCAAATAAATGTCCACCAAAATATCATTAACAGCCTTAAAATCGAATCATATTTGACCTTAAAAGAGTGTTTGTATTTTTTAATTATAATCACCCATAGAATTATTAACCTATTAAGGTATATGTAGTCCTTAAATTATACTTAACCGATAACATCTTAACATTTAAAGTTATTTAAACTCTACTCTAATGCCAACAGTAAAGGTCCAGACATAACCATAATATAGTCAAATAATCTATAATAAATATTGCATCGCTTACATTCCAAAGACCATTTAAGTTTAAAGTTTTAGATAATTAAGAAAAGCCCTTATATTAAAAAACTCATACTCTTTATACCAAATGTAAAGTTTTTCACTAGTCCAACCTCTTTAAATGATACACTTACTTTATTAAAGGCCAAAATATCATATTCCATGATATACATCATAATCCATCCTAATCATCCTTAAAACCTATAAAAACATTTGAAAATATAGTATTATAATAAAAATAGTAATGGTTTTAAAAGAAAGATAAACCCATTAGTTCATTGAAACACTTTAAAACCCTGGAAAATTCTACCTTTAACCCAAGAACTTTGTACTTGAAATAGATCATAAACATACTTTAAAAAATGAATCAATTTATTTTCTTAAATAGTTTATTAAATAAAACGTATAATCAATCATAATAAAGTGAAATTATTTTTCAAGTTTCTTGAGAAATAATGAAAATTTATAAAAAATATAAAATTTCATAAAATTTCCTTCAAATATAAACTTTTACCATTGAAAAGATCAAAACTTCTATTTTCTCATAAAATCAACTTCTTATATGGTGAAATCAAAATATTTCCATTTAAAACCCATAAGAAATTATAGAAAAAATATGAATTAATATGGGGAATCATATCCATTACCATTTTGAATTACCCTTTCAAATCACTCTTTTAATGGAATAACTTATTTATTTTTATTAAAAAGGGAATACTCATGGGTGGCCTTTTCAAAACCTCCACACAAGGGAACCCAACACCCCACAAAGAGGTCACTTTAGAGAGATCCCAAACTGATATGGAAAATAATCTTAGAGGTTAACAACTTTGGCGGTGATGGGTCAATAAATAAATATGTCATCATAGGTGGTTTTCACCTCATTTAACCCACCCAGTCAGGGATCGGGTGACCTAGTAATAAGATTGGATCTTAAGGGAAGGAGAAATTATCCAAAGAGTAGATTCCTAGGAATATAACCCTACACCTCCCAAAGAACAATGTTGATATTCCCCTCTCCATCACTAAAACACCACCACCAAAGGGGTAATGGAATAACTTATTTGATTACTTCAAAAATATCATACTCAGAGACTAAATCATTGCCCAATGCATTAGAGATATATATCTCAGGATAACCCATATTTAATCTATAATTATCAAGTAATATAATTTAAAAAAACATTTTGAATCTTTCATTTTTCATTAAAAATCATCTAAACTTATATTTCAACTCATATGAAAATGTATTTTCAGTTAACCCATGAAAATAAGAAGAAATTCCCTTTACACTTTTGAAACCTTTTATTTCAAAAGGAAAAAAATTATATAAAACAATAGGAATGGGAATTATTTTAGTAAACCATGAAAAATTAAAGAGGTAACTTCTTATATAAAACCAAAAAACATGGCTGGAAAATTCAATCATTTAGAAATAATTTATAAAAATATATTCCTTTTACACTTTTATAGAGAATTAAAAATGAACAATGTGGAAAACATGAAAATTGATTTCATGCATTATTTTGTATGGAAATTCAAGGCCAGTATAAAATGAACTAAATCCATAATAAAAGTATATATAAAAATTTTATAAGAAAAAATAAATAATATGAACATGGAGGAGAAATATTTGAGAGAAATACATCAAAACTTTAAATGTAAAGGTTTAAAAGAAAAAATACATAGCTCGAGGCCTGAATCACTTTGCACGTCCTCTAAAATATATTACAAAAAAATTATAATATCTATTTACTAAATTCAAAACCTTTTTCATGTTAACTTACTTATCTTTTTCCCATTAAATTCATTTATTATCATGTTTCATTCATTGACTATATTGGTATTGTTCTCATCAGTCATTTGGTTCGTAATCTCCAAAACAGATTTGATATATTTTTAATGGTATAAATCCTTACATAATGGTTAAATAATTAAAATAAGTTTCAAGTTATTTTATACATATAATTTCATAATAAAAGGAGTTCAATAAGTCATTAGATCATCACTATTCAAAGAATCATCCTCAAAAAGCTTATTTTTTACAGTTAAAAATGACTACGATCATTTCCTTTTAATTTAATTTTTATGATGAATGTTTTAACATTATAGAATCATAATAATTAAATTAAATATATATTAATGTTATATTAAATACAAAATTAACTTTTAACAATACCTATGAAACATATTAGTTTATGAAAACATCATTGTTTACTTATGTAGCTTAAAACTACCACAATATGCATTTTTTTCAAAAGATTTTAATAGAAGGAAGCCACAATAAATATTTTATTTTTATAAAAAATAAATTATAATTAAAATAATATTGTATGATTACTTTTAAATCTTATTTATGTTTTTGAAAATAGTAAAAGGATAACTGAAATAATAAGACATCCTTTTGGAAAACCCAATATTTTTACATAATAATAGCTTATGAAAAGAGTTTGGTGAAAGGTAGTGGATGATATATCATCATTGATGGAACAATAATATTTAAATAAACTATTAATAGAGTTATGTTATCAAAATAATAAAATATTTAAAATATTTTTAAGATATAAAATCATAAATGAGAAAAGAGAAAGAGGCTTGGAAACCCTTACCTTGCTCCTCAGACTACCTCCTCCTGATTGAGTCCAAAGCCTTTGGAGAAAAGAATTTTGGAAGGGAAATAGCCTTATAAATGTGGAAATATATTTTTAGAAAATTATTTGGGCATAATATAGAGATTAAACCAAACTTAATATGTTTCTTGGAAGGGTTAGAATGGGTCCCCTGTTATTAGAAAAATCTGATGGTGTTTTCGCTAATATCTGGTCGTCAAGGGTTAAGAATATAATATTAAAATGGAAAATAGATCATAAATGGTAAATGGATTATATTTTAGATAATTTCACAACCACAATTGACTTAATATAAAGTTTTATGGTTTTTTATTAATTTATAAATCATTTTTCACAATATTTAACCTTTAATATCCTTTTAATGGGTTATTTTCATAATTTGACTTTAAAAAAAACTAGACAACTATGGAATTAAAATTTAAACACATAAATAATTTTTATACTTTAATTTTTATCTCCAAAAAAATTTAACACCATAATTCAACCCAAACTTAAAATTTTAAATATTTTAAAAACCATTTATTTCACTTTTCCCCTCGTACAAGCGATGCATAGACACAACGTAAGTGTTTTGGATAATTATTCTTTTATTTATATTTAAAAATAAATTAATAAAATAAATATAATTTATTAGTAATAATTATTTTAATCTAAAACCACCCATATGAAATTTTTATTCTCATCCTTTTCATGAAATCATTTAAGATGTTATTTTGACTTTTTTTACCTTACATAAGTGTTGGATAATAATTTTGATAATTATACTATCATATAATTATAAAATTAATAAAAATACTTAAAAATTGATTAGTCACCATTTTATTCAAATTTTCAAGAAAATACTTCTCCCTTCTTATATATTATCTTAGATACACTACTTCAACTTTTTTAATGGTGTGCAACCACTACGCCAACACCAACAAATGTTTTCATATTTATCTTAACAAAAAAAATAAGTTATATTTATTGAGTTATATTTATATGATATTTTGAATATATAATAATTTAAGATATGTAAAATAATTTTCATCAATCTTTTATTTCATATTAATATCATGATGATGTTGTAAATGATACGGTATTCATAAAAACTGTATTTTTTAATATTCACTAAAAATAAACTTGATTAGAAAAATATTAAAAATTTACTATAAGATAACTTTGACATGATAAAACCAATAATGATGAATTTTTTATAAAATTAAAATTATAAAATTTAGAAATTTAAATTTTATATAAAATAGTATTGTTCATAGAAAAATGATTTATTTTGAATAAAAACTATTTCTTTTTCAAATGAAAAAAAATATACCCTTATTTTATACATAGATTAAAAGATTTATAATATTAGTAAATATCAATATGATTTCGTATAATTATAATAAATATAAATTTATAACATATATAATTATTTTATAATTATTTAAATATATAAAAATAAGAAATTATGTTTGACACAGCCCCCTCCCCTCTCTATAGGTACCCCTCCTAGGCTAGCAATGGTGTAGCACACCAAAATTATAAAAGAATAACATTTTATTCAATATCATATGTGGAGAAAAACCTAGATTAGAATAGAATATAACACCCCTACACTTTGAAATATATTTATTTTAGAATAAATTTAATTTTTTTGATTGCTTATGATACACACAACAATGATTTTCTTAAATATTTTTTGTTAGATGCAAGACCGAGTTTTACTGAACAAAAATATGATATTAATAATATTATTTAATATAATAGTTATAACCTAGATTTTAAATTAGAGGGTATGAATAGGATTAAAAAACTTATGAAAATATATATTTTTAACTCATTTATTAGTTATCTATTTATTAGTAATAAAATAAGAATCATTTAAAAGAAAAAGAAATATTTTCTGAACAACTGTATTTTTCTAAAAGAAGTATTGGTCATGCCTTGTGCTCATATTTTAAAATTAAATTAAAAAATTAAAAATATATATATTATAAAATAAAATTAATTTTTGAAATTGGGATATTTAAAATGGATTAGGGTGAATATTTGGGATTTTTCGGAGAAGTTTCACTTATTTATGAATAGTTAATAATACTAAATTTTAATCAAAAACAATCTTTTCATTTAAATAATTTATATGTATAAATTATATTTTGAATTGGTTTTAAAATAAAATTAGTAAAATTTTATATCAATTTATCTAATTTACATCATTATGATCATTTTCATACTAAAATTATATATAAAAACATTGTACACTTTTGAACATTTTCACTTTAAAAACTCGCTTTCTTGTCACATATGTGAGATTAATTTTAAATTAAAATTTTGAAATTATATTAATTGAATTTGGAAAAATGGATTTAATATTTTAAATCATAATAATTTATAATTACTAATAATTTCAACTAAATTATTTACCAAAATTAATAGTGAAAATCGTACAAAATAATTACCTTGATTAAGGAAAAAATTGATTTACTGAGGGGTTAAACTAAGAAAATAATGGTTTAAAATGACATAACAACTTTACCAAAATCAATTTTATGGATATATTTATACCTTAACTATTATAGGTTTTATAATGACCCATTTTGTAATCTTTTGGCATGATAAATACAAGGGTATGATTGAATATTTTCAAAAAATTACAAGTGTGCCACTCACCTCACTTATAAAAGGTCTCCCCCTATCCTATCTTCTTCACACATTAAAAAAATTTTGTTTGATCCTATAACTAACAAAATAATTTCTCTTACCTAATAATAGAATCATTATTTTGGGTATAAATAAAACCTAGAAATTATTTAGTGAAAACCTAATGAGGATAACCGAAGAAGAGGTAATGTTCTTCAACAAACATCTTTAATTTATTTCTTTCAAAAACTCCTTAAATTATTATTAAACCATGTTGATATAATAAAATAAGTATCATAAATATACTATGATGTCATTATAATATGTATTTACCTAAAACCATCTCATCTTCCATCAAATGGGTTATGAAATCATCATTCGTGTGTAGGGCGGACTACCGCCTCATAAACCGATGTCATTCATTTTTCTATTTCCACCTCTCAATGTTGGGTATGATGATGGATATAAAGTATATATATATTATTTATAAAATATTTATACTTATGGAGTCACTATATAATATATATATATATATATTTACATTCCATTTCATAGGAGATACGATAACATCGCTTGTGTGTTAGGCGAACTACCGCCTCACGAAGTGATGTGATTCATCTTTCACTAACACTTCACATGGAAGGTGATAAAGATAAATTTAATGATTATATGTGATATAAATGAAATAATTATGAAATTAATGAAATATTTATCATTATTTAAAGATAATATATATCATTTTCTCCCTTTCATTTTCACTCACATAAAGATGATAACATCATTTTTGTACATTTGAATTACTGTCATCATGAAGAGGTGTGGATATCATTTCATCACCAAACCACATGAATGGTATATATATAATTAAATAATATGGTATATATGATATTATTATTATTATGTAGAGATAAATAATACTTAACTCGTTTCCATAATGATCATTGAAAAATGGAAACGTTACTCATGCGCATGTATGGCCTACCATATCCATGATCATAACGTACTTCATTTTTCATAAACATTATTTATGATTAGATTTAAAAGTACCATTTATGTAAAAATATGATACTTATGTCATGATTATTATTCTGGATATTATATAACTATATAATATGTGCAAGAACTGAATCTTTCATAATGAAACACATATGAGAAAATAAGGAAATTAACACCGAAAACAATGAAAATAATGAATGATTATTAATGAACGGGTAATAATATGCTATAAAAGGACCATATATGATATTATAAAAATTAATATGGTTCTATTATAATTTAATAACATTTTTAAAACCAATATACATTAAGTTAAATCATGTTCAACCAAAAGGGAACATAAGGAAAGATATTTCGTCTTAATTTTATTTCATTGAGGCATATTGTAATGTTATAGACCTAGTTTCATTTATATGGTGTATATAATTCCCCCTTGACATGTAATATAATGAATAATTAATTATTCATGGTATTTTAAGTTTTAATTTGAATTATTTCATCCAAGGATATTTGAATTAAAAATTATGAAGTGGTAAATAATTTCATAACTCAATTTCTTTTCATTGTGTTGTATTACTTCTTCATCACCTTTGATAATATAAGATTATGTGTGTAATGAATTTTTATTATATTGTTTTATATTTCCACTTTTTTATGTGTATTTATAGTTGATTCACATAATCAATTCATTAATTAATTCTCAATTCAACATTATTATCATTTTAAGTGTTTATTTTATAATATCATTCTAATTGATATTATTTATTCTTGAATTTACATTAAAGGAAATTATTTTATCATTTTATAATAAACTGTTTAATTTTATTATAATATGTTTATTCATGATCTTTTTCAAGTAATAGTTTCATATTTTTCACTCTTTGGTACTTAAAATAATTGATAAAATGTTTTTAATAAAATCTAACCTCATTTGTCTCTTTGGTTAGAAATCTATTTTCTTCCAAAACCATGTTTTCTAAAAATATTTAAAAATAATTAACCTTTTAAAAATTATTTATTAAATACATTTTTACCCATTTTTACTCTTAAAAAAATCAAAAAAATCATGTGTCATTTTTAAAACAATGCCCATTTTACTTTTATCGAAAATGTGAAAGGATTATTCTTATAATTTTCAAAACAAGGCACTTTTGTGATATTTTTTACAATGTACAAGGAATATTATTTCTAAATTCTAGGGAATTTATATAATTACACACCATAATGAACATCATTTCTTTGAATCTTAATTTTTAATTTTTTACGATCTTTTTAAAGAAAATGTTTCTAAAAGTTATTTTCAAAGAAAAGGGTTTTTGAAATGATTTTCAAAATGAAAATGATATTTTCCTAAACAATGTTTTTAAATATATTTTTATGGTATTTCTATTCATTAATTAAAAAACCCATTATTATTACTTCAATAACACAAGTCAAGTTAAGTAATATAGAAAACACATCAATGATAGGGTACCCCGCACCACTTTCCCACTGATTAGCCCCTCTCACACCCTAATGGTAGATGTCCTAGAACTCCCACCTTTTCTAAATATACCAAACTATATCCTTCCTGCAGACACCTAGGCCTCACATCCACATTTCATCCTACCCGCAGACACCTGGGCCACAAACCACACCACATTCCGAAGACACCTGGGAATAATAACACATCTCATCCCGAAGAAACCTAGTAAGCACAACTCACCCGCACACACCTGAGACTCACAAACCACAACCTTCCCAAAGAGTCTTGAGCTATCACTTCCTAGAAGAGGGAGCGGGGAAGAGCGGGTGGCCAGCCATCCATCCTCTCACTAGGATGTTTGGGAAAGACACCCTCTCCCATAAAAATGGGGGTTCTCGACACATAATGCTCAACTAGGGTGGGGTGGGTATTGAAATCACAAGGAAATACATGAATATATATAGGTATTAACCACTCATCCCAACCTATGGGCTTCTAAACAGCAACCATCCCACAAAACTAGATTTGTTGCTACCTCTAAATGCACATATCAGGAAAAATTACGATCACTTATGAAGTTGATAAAAGAAAGTCTCTTAAATCCCAATCATTTTGATGTTATTAAGAATTTACCAGTTATTCCTTACTGACCCAGGAAACTAACAACCACAGTACACAACCAACCTCATAGACAATCCAAATAGAGGAATAAAACTATGATAAAACACCCCACTTCACACTAACTCCCCACTTAGCACCCAATCCAACCACTTTCATTATACTTCTTAAAAGTAATGCCTCCCAACCTAAGATGAAATCCCCAACTCACAATATCACTATCCAACATATCACATCACAACCATACTTAGAAGCCTCGCTACATATCTACACCATTCCCAGTAAAACAAACAAAACACAACCCGGTTGTAGTCCCACTATACAACATCACTCACCCATTCCACAATCAAACAATCTTTCAACCTGAGATTCCATTACACCCTCAAACCATCCACACACACCATCATTCTCTCAATTGCAGCACCACACAACCTATAAAAATCATAAGATAAAAAATATTCGCACACATCTCACATCCACACCAAACAAGGTAATGTGTATTCAAATTTAACACACTCATTCTTTAATTCCACTTTGACAATTTAGGGGTTATCATAGAACATTTTTGATTTATGGGAATCCATTTATTTAACCAGATATAAGTGATAAATCAATTTTTCATGTTCAAAACCATTCAATAAAATATTAACAAAAAGTATTCATGAGTAAGGTGCACAAACAGAGACCACCAATGGACATTATTTTTAAAAGGAATATGAACAACACAATTCATAGCATGGATAAAAGATAACATATAAAAAAATTAAACATCATCATCATCTTCCAACCCTCATTTATTACTTCATTTAAAATGGATCTAATCATATTCACAAGAAAACATCAGTATACCTACCCCGCATGATACACAATTAAAAGGGAGACAAAGAAATCCCTACTTGGAACAACAGATGATCAATAAATCCTCCTTGCGTCAAAAATAAGGGGTGTGTAGTAATAGGAAAGACTCTAAGAGAGAACTAAATCTGAAGGCAACAACAAAAAACATGACTCCACAGGGAAGAAAGGATTTGGTCACATCAATAGAAAATGGAAGGGTTCGGGGAAGAGAGGATCTCGACTTTAGAAAAAAGACAAATCCTATTTCAATGGAAGGGGGATGATTTCAAATTACTTAAAATTCAAGTCGTGGCTAAGACTACATGTCTTGGCCATTTCAAAGTCGCAGGGGTGTTGGGATATTAATGATATAATTAATACCTTTGAAAGTGCTTCAAAAATGGTCAAACAAGGTTTTAAACTCAATTTACATCAAATAAAATGTAAGAGGGGTGAAACTAGAAAAACTAGGAAAATATGGAAATGAATCATTGTTGGGTGAGTCACTATCATGACTCACCGATTCCACACACCAACACCACTCACTGATGCCACCTACTGACACCACTCATCGATGTTACTCACTGACACCACCTTCTGACACCACTCACTGATGACACTAACTACCACCACTCACTGACACCACTCACTGATTCCACCTATCAACGCTACTCATTGGAGCCACTTGCTGACATAAATTCACTGACGCGACCCACCGACTTGACATACCGACAAAGAGTCACCAACATGACCCACTGACATGACCTAATGGCAGCAAGTCACTGATACGACCCACTAACACAACCTACCAACAGAGAGTCACGGACACGACCCACCGATGCGACATACTAATAGTGATTCGCCGACACAACCCATCGACATGACCTACCAATAGTAAGTCACCGACAAGACCCACCGACGCGACCTACTAATAGTGAGTCACCGATGAGTCCCACCAACATGACCTAGCATTGTGAAAAAATAGAAAACTCTTTAAAAGAGTCACCATCACCTCCCAGAACACCTCAAACACTAGATTTTCACAAACTAATGGACCGGAGAGTTTCGAGACATTACATCAGATACCTATAAAACTATTCTCGCCCTTAAGAATTCAAAACCAAACCCAAGAGAAAGAGGGGTCCGAACAACCACCCTGGGAGATACCTCTCAAGGATAAACCTCCCTATGTTGCTTGTAAGCTGAATTGAAACCTTGACATCCAAAAAAATCTCCTCCGACATCTATGACCCCAACCGAACACAAGAAAAACAACACAAACACCAAAATCCACATTTCCCAAAGACATCAATTAGAAAATTCCTTCCTCTATGTCAAGATACTATCCACTTTGGGAGGAATTGAATTATTCACATAGGTTTAATCGCATCCGTATTAATTCATCTTGATTATGGATTGGGTCCTCCCCTCTTCATATGTTAAGACTTTATCACACATTATAGAACATGGAAACAACTCATCTCATAGTAAAAAAAGGTACAAGTATTACAAATAAAAATAAAACAAGGAAAAACTTAGAACAACTCTGGGTACTGAGAACACAACTGCATTTCCCTTTCCTAAGTACTCTATTTCAGGCCACCATGCTTCCATAACCCACAAACCAAAGGAATATTCCATCCACTGAGCACCTTCTCTCAATGATCCTAGATATCCAATAGATACTCCACAAATGTTGCATTGTCCTTGATATCCAAATCTCCCCAGTCAATGATATGGGATTCATCATGAAGGTACCAATGAAGACGGGACATGTGAAAGACATCATGGACACTATCCAACTGTGGTGGCAATGCCAACTAATATGCCACCTCACCAACTTTCCCCAATACCTTGAAGGGTCCGATGAAACTGCGAGAAATCTTACTCCCTCGGCCAAACCTCCACTACCCACATCGAGGGGAGACCTTCAAAAACACATGGTCCCCCAACATAAAACTCCAAGGGAATTCTCCCATGATTAGTATATGACTTCTTCTGGTCCTATGCTACCTTCATCCTCTCACGAACAAGATAAATCTTCTCTGTTGTGGCCTGCACTACCTCAGGACCAAGAATAGCTGTCTCCCCAACCTTTTTTCTATCACAAAGGTGAATGACACAGACTTCTATACAGGGCTTAAAATGGAAAAATTCTAATGGAAGTGTGATAGATATTATTTTAATCAAAATCAAACAAGGGAAAGTGTCACCCACAAGACCCAACAAAGTCCAAGATGCATGGCTGCAAAATGTCCAACATCTAGATGATCCGCTCTGTATGTCCATCTGTATGAGAGTGGAAGGTAGTGATAAAGCATAACTGAGTGCCAAAAGCATGCTGCAATCCCCTACAAACTCATTAGTTAAAGCATGTATCCTAGCCCGAAATAATGGACCTCGAAACTCCATGTAGTTGCACCACCTTATCCACATACCTCCTGGAAAAGGCATCCACTGCATGCAACTCATTGATTTCCAAGAAGTGTGCTGATTTAATCAGTTGATCCACTACTACCCAGATAGTATCGCAGCCTCCATAATCTCAGGGTATCCTCATAATTAAATCCATATATATGTCATTCCACTTCCACTCGGAGATATCTAAGGGATGGAATAAATCATCAGGAACATGGTGCTTAGCCTTCACCTACTGGCACACTAAACACTTTTCTACAAACTCCACCATAGCCTGCTTTATCCTGGGCCACAAAAAATGCTCCCTCAAGACATGATACATCTTAGAATTCTCTAGATTCACTATTAAAGGTGAGCTATGAAACTCACAGAGAACTCTCTCATGCATTGCCACAAAAAAACAAATAGATTCCTATGGAACAACATCTGATCTTGACAATCCTCCGACCATACTTCCATAGCATAACCCTTGTCAATGCGATCACGCATCACCTTTTCCTCTGAGTATCCCCACTGAGACTTCTCCACCTACTTCATCAATGATGAATGAAATATCATCTGAAATAGAAAACCTATTCCACCATCCATTATTGCATCTAAGTACAAGGTGAGCAACTACACCATCACCTTCTATGCATTTACAGATTCTTGAACTACCTATCTATGTAACTTACTTCTCAAAGCATCATCCATGACCTTCCCTTTTCTTGAGGTGTAGGAGATCTAAAAGTTGTAATCCTAGAGAAACTTTATCCATGTTTATTGTTATAAGTTCATATCTTACTTGGAAAACATATACCTCAAGCTCTTGTGGTCCATAAAGACTACAAATCACTCCCCAATGAGGTAATTCCACCACAACTTTAGTTCAAACACGACCGATGCTTGCTCCAAATCATGGGTGGAATATTTATGTTCATGGGGACGTAACTGTCTAGACCCATAAGAGATCACTCTCCATTACTGCATTATCACACACCCCAATCCAAGACAGGAAGCATCGAAAAACATATTGAACATCACCCCTTCATCCTGAATCTAGATCACTGGATCACTGACCAAATTCCCCTTCAGATAGCTAAAAGCTTCCTGAAACTGCTCACTCCACACAAATTCTTGGTCCTTTCTAGTCAAATTCATCAACGGAGCTATAACTCGAGAGAAATCGAGTATAAATCTCCAATAATATCTTATTATACTAAGGAAAATGTGAACCTCCACTATATTCTTGGGTGCCACCCAAAAAACAACCACCATGACCTTTGATAGGTCAACTGTTTTGCCCTTCTAAGACACCACATGACCAAAGGAGTGCACCTCTCTCATCCAAAACTTTCACTTAGAAAACTTCCTATATAGCTCGTGGCACCGAAGAATCTCCAAGATAGTCCTTAGATTCTTAGTATGCTCCTCCCCTAACTTTGAGTGGATTAGAATGTCATTGATGAATATAATAATGAAACAATCTAGGAACCAATGAAATATGGATTTCATAAGTCCCATGAACATGTAAGGTGCATTCATAATATCAAATGGAATAACCATGAACTCAAAGTTCCCATACCTACACCTAAAAGCAGTTTTCAGGATGTCACCCTCCTTCACCCTAAACTGGTGATATCCAGACCACATATCAATCATAGAAAACCAACTTGCTTCCCTTAACTGGTCGAAAAGATCATATATCCCCGGGAGAGGGTAATGGTTCTTGACCCTCACCTGATTCAACCTTCGATAATCAATTCATAGCCTCAGACCACTATCTTCCTTCTTTCTGAATAAGACCAGAGCACCCCATGGTGACACACTAGGTCAGATAAAGCCCTTCTTCATCAAGTCGTCAATCTGAATCTTTATCTCCTGCAACTCAAAAGGTTATATATAATAGGGAGTGATTCATGCTCAAATTTTTCAAATAGAAGAAGGTATAATGGTCCTTGTAGTCTAGATTGGGTTGTCGAATCCTCAGAGACCTAATAAGTAACCTACAGACACGTACATTCTATGGACTGTTTTTTGCTATGAAGTGGCCAACTTGGATTGATTTTAGATAGGTTTAAAGGATATCGAACATATTTAAGTGAATTCAATTTAAAATAATGAGTAGATCCTAGGTTATCACTTGGGGTGGATTGGATGAAATTATTTCTTCAACTATTTCAATTTCTTATATTTGAGATGAGTTAATTTAAGAAGATCAAACAAAATCCTCACTTGCTGGTTTAATACCTAAAAACTTTAATACTAATCACCTATACACTTAAAGTATCAAAGTTTTGAGCACTTCAAGGTAAAGGTTAGTATTTGCACTTGAAGTGTGTGGCCTTAAATTCAACAAGGATGATGGAGTTTAAAAATCATAAAATAAAAATCTCAATTAAAGAAGTGATTAGAAATTAATGGGGTGATAAATAACATCCAATATATACCCTTTATACTCCCTTGGATCAACACATAAGTTTATTATCCCTCCATTGATGCTATGGTTTCAATGGAAGTTGTAAGTAGACTCATGAGGGAGGAATTGAAGAAGTAAAGAAAACAATAAAAAGAAAATGATCACTCCACCATTGTGTGAATAATTTCACAACTTTTAGTTTGAATAAATTCACAAATTGAGGCAAAGATATCAAAATTATAAAGAGAAAAACAGAATAAGAGGAGGAGAAGAACTTTTATTAAGAAACTAGGATGAAATAAAACAACTTACATGTGAAGGAAGAACATTACACAGACAAATTGGTAGCATAACATTAAGATGAAAAAAAAAGTCAAATATGATAAAATACTCCACCACCAATACCTTAAATAGGAATTTTGTGAGCCTTGGGTCGAGCCTCCAATAGAACAAAGCATCCCACTTGATTATGGTAGGCCATAGGTGGGTGGAAAGTTGAGGGAGAGTTGATTTTTCCACCCTTGACCTGAGGTGGCATTCATCTTTCATCCACCGAACAGACGTGCTTGGAAGACCTTATATATGTCCTAATTAGAGTAGTCCATAGAATAAGAAAATGGATCCCAGTATGTATCCTAACCTTCTGTAAAATTTGAGCCCATTTGGAGTAGTCGATTCCGAGATATAATTATATTGGTAGGATTTTTTCGGGGCCACAGAATCTGGCCCATAATTTTATCTCCAAATTGGGACGCCATAATGACCACCATGGAGGCCAAATTAGCACTAGATCCTGAAGAATTATTTGTTCCTCTATATGTATTCTATAATTTCACGAAATTTGGGCTTCATTGGTTTTGTAATGTGGGTCTCAAATTCTCATCTGTGGGCTGGTTTCCAATCTTCATTCTCCATAATTCCTTCCATTCATCTCCAAATATATCCATCATTATTTATGAATCCTCCATTGATCCCTAAATGAAAAATGATCATATTTAAGTTTATATACAGTTCCCAAAATATCAAATTAAAATATGGATATTTACAATCCTTAAAATCAGATGATTCATTGGGCCTAAATTGGTATATATTAGGTATGAAGTGCACAAATGATAAGAATGGATGTTCAAAATTAAAATCCACTAACTCAGGCCCATAAGATCAAAAATGAAAATTTAATACCATTAAAATATGTATTTTTATTGGCTAATCACACCCCCAAACTTGATATTTGCTAGTCCAGAGCAAAATGTATCTCAAAAATATGAAATTTGAATTCTCTTTTCCAAAAACATTTTAATACACAATAATCACCAAAAACCCTTATACTAAACAATCATGAAACCCATAAAAATATTTTAATACAAGATAGTTTCATAAGAATATCCCAATCCCAAGCCCATTCCTTTGTTCAAATTCATCGTCATATTTCATCCAATATCAATTAAGAGTGATGATGTGTCGTGCATCGCATTAGACATGGGGGTTCATCTTTATTCAAGAGGGAAATGATGGAAGCGCTAGGTGGAATCACATTCAAATATTAAGATGTGTATTAAAAAAAATTATTGTAATATTTTTTTGTTTTTATTATTATTATTTTTTTTTTGCAATTTTTCCATGATAATTGAAATTGCACTTAAAAGAGTCAACCCCTATAGCGAGACTTTACCGATGACTCCTAGGCTCAAAGACCTTACAAATTTAAGTGAAACCCACATACTTTGGCATCATCTTGAGTTAAATTAGTCAAAAACAAATTCAAATTACCAAAAATAGAGATAAAATTACTAACTCTAGGCCAGACAACTATGGAGTCACGATCCCCAAGTGCCTAAAGCCACGCATTAGGTCATTTCATTGCTCTACGCGCAAATTTATTGTTTTTTTAATTAATTTTTTTTATTGAATACTCATATTAAAACTAAAATTATCACCAAACCTATGATATTTATTTATGGGACCCCATGAACTAGAACTAATACCCCACTATCCAAAGGATGTGCATTGTGATCTTTTTTTTTATTTGGATGAAAATATAAACGATGAAATATCACATTGAACATCCATACTTTCCAAAATCTATGCTCATGAAATTATACAAGGATTAAAATTAGAATCAGGGCATGATAAATTATTTGATATTCAGTTTCAAGGTGTGCAATGTGTATTACCATGTTCAAAGTTAAAGGAATTTTTCCTTCCATTTACACAATTTTTTTTCAAATCATTCGTTTTTTTTGACACAAAAGAATTTTTTATTTTATCTCCCCCCCCAACTTTAAATAACATTGTCCCCATTGTTTAAAGAAAAGAAAATTTATAAGGGGGTAGAGGTATAGAATTAAAGTTCAAGAAAATGAGGATCATGGAATCAAGTCACCTAGTGGTTGAAGTTGAAATTCTTGCTACTCCCTTTTAATCCCTTGATATCCATGTCACATGCAGAGTTCCCTAGTAGAAAAAGGAAAAAAGAAAGAAAAAAACAAAACAAAACAAATATATATATATATAATAAAGAGAGAGTAAAATATAAGTATATATATATATATATATATATTATAGAATAAGGAAGCACAAAAAGTCATAGGTCAGTGGTAAGAACGCGCCCCTATCTCTCTTTGGTCCCAGGTTCAAATCCCCACAGCTTCACCGGTTGTGACGGGGTTTGCCCCATGACCTATTATGTGGCCTTTTTTATTATTATATTTTTATTTATTTATTTTTATTTTTATTTTAACCTACAAAAACATAAAAATAAAATAAATTAAACTGATGATACATTGTATTATTTTTAAATTTATGGGTAAGGTATTACTCAAGGATCACACCACATGACACGAATGAATATGGCGCTTTCCTTTTGTACCCATCCATACTCATTATATAAGAATAGGTCAACAGTCTATTTTTTATTTCTAAATATCAAAATGATTCATTAATCTTATTTAAAATATAAAGTTTATTAAAACAACAAAATGATTGGAAACTTGAAAACCATGGGTTTCCTCCCATGCAGCACTTTTTTTAACATCATTAGCTCAACTTGGACCCCTAATTAATTAATTGTTTTCATCAGCTAAGGTAGGTTCACACAATTCTTCATCAACTTCATATTTTTGGAATGGTTTTATGAATGGTTTGACTCTATGACCATTAACTTTAAATGTTTGACCATTGGTAGGATCTTGAATTTCAACAGACCCATGGGGGTACACCTTATGCACTATGTATGGACTTGACCATCTAGACCTCAACTTTCCTGGGTTCAAATGAAGTTTAAAACTATAAAAAAGAATATTTTTACCTAGTTCAATGTGTTTGGTTTTAAGATTTTGAGATTGGTAGGCTTGTACTTTAGCTTTATTAATCCTTGAATTTTCATAAGCCTCCATCCTAAGTTCCTCAAGTTCATTGAGATCTAATTTCCTTTTTTTCGGCCAATGAGAGGTCATAATTGATTTTCTTAATTTCCCAAAAGGCCTTATGTTCAATCTCCACTGGAAAATGGAAAGCTTTACCATAAACCAACCTATATGGGGACATTATTAAAATGGTTTTATATGCAGTTCGATAGGCCCAAAGAGCATCTAAGAGTTTTCTTGACCAATATTTCCTATATGATTTAACAGTTTTCTCAAGAATTTGTTTAAGTTCTCGATTAGATAACTCATCTTGACCATTGGTTTGAGGATCGTACGCAATGGAAACTTTATGAGAAATCTCATACTTAGACATGAGTGAAGAGAATGGACAGTTGCATAAATGGGTTCCTTGATCACTAATTATAGCCCTAATAATTCCAAATTTAGAGAATATGTTTTCTTTTAGGAATCTAATCACAGTTTGATGATCATTGGATTTTTTGGGAATGGACTCAACCCATTTTGAGACATAATCAATAGCTAAGAGGATGTAAAGATATCTCCTAGATTTTGGGAAGGGACCCATGAAATCAATTCCCCAACAGTCAAATATTTCAACCACTAAGATGGGAGTGAGTGGCATTTGATTCCTTTTTGTGATGGACACTACTTGTTGACACCTAGGAAAGCTTTGACAAAATGTGTAGGAGTCCATTGAGAGGGTGGGCCAGAAAATAACACATTGAATAATCTAAGTAGATGTTTTCTTAGAGGAAAAGTGGCCTCCACATTCCTCACTATGACAGAATTTAAGGATGGAATCTTGTTCAGATTCTGGGATACACCTCTTAATGACTTGGTCAGGGTGGAACTTATAGAGGTATGGATCATCAAACACATAGTGTCTAACATTAGAATGAAATTTCCTTCGACCTTGAGTCCCTAAGAATTTTGGAATGACTCTTGTAACTATGAAATCAGATATGTCGGCATACCAAGGGAAGTCACTCACAGAGTATAGGTGTTTATTGGGAAATGAATTAGACACAGAAAGGTGATTTGATTTTTCTTTTAATTCCATCCTAGAGAGGTGATCAGCTAAAAAAATTTCAAAGACCTTTTTATCCTTGATTTTGAGGTCAAATTCTTGTAGTATAAGGACCCACCTAATCAGTATAGCCTTAGCGTCTTGTTTTTGGAAGAGTTATTTTAGTGCAGAATGGTTAGTGAACATAGTGATGGGGGATCCTAATAGGTAGGACCTAAAATTATCTAAAGCAAACACAATAGAAATTAACTCCTTTTTAGTAGTGGTGTAGTTGATTTGGGCATCCTTTAACGATTTTCTTGCATAAGCAATGACATAAGGAGTTTTATCACAACGTTGTCCTAACATATCTCCTAAAAAAAGTCACTAGCGTCACACATAAGTTTGAAAGGAAGGTTCCAATTTGGAGATTTCATAATGGGAGGAGAGGTGAGAAAGGATTTGAGGGTTGAGAATGAACCCTCACATCTTTCGGTCCAAACAAATGGATAATCCTTTACTATGAGAGCACAAATGGAACGGGAGATTGAACTAAAGTCCATGATGAATCTTCTATAGAAACTAGCATATCTTAATAAATATCTCACTTCCTTGACAGTTTTGGGTGATGGAAGGTGACGAATGATGTCAACCTTGGCTTTATCAACTTCAATCCCCCTACCTGAGACCAGATGGCCTAGAACTAGTCCCTCTTTAACCATGAAATGGCATTTTTTCCAGTTTAGGACTAGATTCCTTTCTTCACATCTTGACAATACTCTCTCTACATTCCTCAGACATCCCTCAAAAGTATCCCTAAACACATAGAAGTCATCCATAAAGACCTCTAGAAAGTCCCCTACCATGTCTGAGAATATTCCCATCATGCACCACTCGAAGGTTTCGGGGGCATTGCATAACCTGAAGGGCATGCGTTTGAAAGAAAAGGTGCCAAATGGACATGTGAATGTAGTCTTCCCTTGATCCTCTAGGGAGACCTCAATTTGATTATACCCCAAGTACCCATCTAAGAAACAGTAGAAGGAATGACCTTCCACTCTCTCAAGTACTTGGTCAATGAATGGTAAGGGTAAATGGTCCTTCTTGGTGAATGAGTTTAGCTTCCTATAGTCAATGAAGACCCTCCATCCACTACTCACCCTAGTTGGAAGAATCTCTCCATCCTCATTGGTTATCACTATGATTCCTACCTTTTTGGGAACCACATGGATTGGGCTGACCCACTCACTCTCAGCTATCGGATATATGATACCATCTTCTAAAAATTTCATAAGTTCCTTCCTTACTACCTCCATGATATTAGGATTGAGTCACCATTTAGGTTGACGACATGGCTTTGAATTAGATTCTAGAACAATCCTATGAGTCCTGATAAGTGGGATAATCCCAGGAATATCATACAGGGTCCAACCAATGGCTTTCTTATATTTCCTAAGGACATATAGAAGCATCCTCTCGTGATTGGATTCAAGAGAAGAAGAAATCACAATAGGATGTGTTTGATTGTCCCCTAGGAAGGTATACTTGAGTGCAGTGGTAAGTTCCTTCAATTCAAGATCAGGTTGGTTCAGAATTTCAGCAGAATATTGGGACATTGGATCAATATCAATTTCTTTTTTTAGATTTTCGGATAGGATTCATTCCCCGCATGTAGAATTTTCAGCTACTAGATTTTCTTGATCAGATTTAGGGAAGGAAGTTAGAGTGGTCTCCATAAAAGTGGTTTATTGAAAGGTTTCACAGATTGTTTGACCTAAGACTTCATCATAAGAGAAATTTGAAAATGATTCAATCCAAGGAGATAAAATTACTTCATGTGAACAAAGTAAATCAATCTCATCCTGACTTAAATATCCATCAAATATTCTTTTATGTTCTATGGATTCATTATCAATGCTTCCTATCATGTTTACTTCATTAATGTCCTCATCCTCCCCTATTTGTGAGCTTTCATTATAGATGTTCAAGTCTAGACTCATGTTTCCAAAGGTGATGGTCATGTTCCCATTTCATACTAAGATAACAGAGTTGATTGTTGCAAGGAAAGGGCGACCAAATATGATTGGGGTTTGTTCATTATTTCTTAAGTTTGGATGGTTGTCAAGGAAAATGAAGTCAACAGGGTAGATGAAGTTTTCAACCTTTACCAGAACATCCTTTAAAATCCCCTTTGGAACCCTAACGCTACGATCAGCAAGTTAAAGTGTGAAAGATGTGGGTTGGAGTTCTTCTAGGCCTAATTGGAAGTACACAACATAGGTGATGAGATTGAAACTAGAACCTAGGTCACACAAGGCCTTGAAAACATTGCTCTCTCCTAGTTTAACATTGATGTAAGGGAAACCAGGGTCTTTGAACTTAGGAGGAATGGTCCCTTGAATGGTGGTACTCACATTATCACTCAAAAGGACTTGGTTTTTATGTGAAAATTTTCTTTTAAAAGTGCACAAGTCTTTAACTTACTTTGAGTAGGCTGGTATGGTTTGTATTGCATCAAGAAGGGGAATGTTCAACTTGACTTGTGAGAAGATTTACCTCAATGTTTCACTCAATTCTCCTTGGTTTTTCCCCTCATGTGTTGAGTAAATAGTGCAGGTTGTGGGGTTGTTTGTTGAAGAGTTGTTTCTTTGACAATTTTATCGTGTTTTTTAGTGTTATCATTTGGTTCATTTGAATTTTCATCCAAGTTTGAATCTTTGGGTGGGTTTTGAAATAGTTGTTCAGGTTTCTCAATTGATTTTCCACATCTTAAAACAGTCACAACCTTTAGTTGTTCATGATTTGTTTGAGTATAACTTGACTCTCCCATTGAATTTGAGGATGGTACCGCCTGAGTAGGTATGGGTGCCTTTCTAGTTTTGAATGTTTGAAGTTCTTTTTTAATGGAAGAGACTTCTGAGTTCATCCTTTCCATTTGTTCGCACGGTTTTTCTAGTAGGCTTTGTGGAGCAGTTTGGGTTGGTGCTTGAGAAGATTGGTTTATCCCGTAGTGGATATTTTGGATGTGGGGTGGTTTGTTGAAAATGGACTGGTGGCTATTGGTATTGGATAGGTTGGGTTTGGAACTGGTTATGGGTTTGGTAGTTCTGATGGGGGTAAGGATTTTGTCCCTGTGGTTGGATAGGTTGTTGGTTATCTTTATAGCGGAAGCCTGGGTGGTCATTATACCTTGGGTTGAAGTTGTTTTGGTATTAAGGATTTTTAAAGTTCAAATAATTTACTTCCACTGGGGATCCTCCTAAAAGAACATCCTTGATGGATGGAATGGTTGGTAAGTTTTCTATCTTATGGTCATGTTTGTCACAAATTGTGCAAACAGGGTCAACATTTTGGATTTCATGGACTTTCCTAAGGTCTATCTCTTCAACCTTCCTAGATAGTGCTGCAAGTTTAGACCTAAGGCTTTCCTCTTATCTAAGTGCATAAATTCCAGTAGTTCTTTGTGGATTTTCAGAATAAGTTGAAGTTCCCCATGTTTGGTTTTGTTCAGAAAGGCTTTCTAGATACTCGTAAGCATCATTTGGGGCTTTGTTTCTAAAGGTTCCACTACACATCATGTCAAGGAATTGTTTGTTCCCCGGACCCAACCCTTCATAGAAAATTCTTTCTTGTTTAGTAATAGAAAAACCATGGTGTGGAACCATGTTTAGAGTTTCTTTGAACCTCTCCCATTTTTTATCTAATGAATCTTCCTCTTTTTCAAAAAAGTTTTGGATACTCTTTTTAAGTGCAATTCTTTTGTGGTGGGAAAGTATTTTTTTATAGAATTCTCTTTGTAGTTGGTCCCCAGAGTTGATGGATGATGGTCTCAAATTGTTTATCCAATTTTTAGCTCAATCCTTTAAAGAAAAAGGAAATAGCCACATCTTAGATAATTCTAGTTGATGTGGGGGACACATGGTTTCTACAATATCATTGAACTCCTTAATGTGAAGGTAGGGCATCTCGGACTCCATTCCATGGAATGTGGGAAGATGGTTTAGGACATGGGGTTTAAAGATGTAGTTGGCATCTCCTAGGTAGTTGTGTCTAATGTATGAGGGGGTATTGGTCTATTAAGTTGTGAGGTAGTCATTCATGGTTTGATCAATTATATTCCCCAAGTTTGGGGCTTCCTTATTTGGGTTTCCATTTTGGTTCCCACCCGGGTTTATGAGTTAGTTTCTTTGAAGACCTTCCATTGAAATAGGCTCAATTTTTGACTCTGTATTATTAAGAAGATTATTATATAATGGAAAGATTTATCTTTGTGTACTTTAATCCCCAACCCCAGGACTATCCACCCTAACTAGATGGTTTGATTGATCACGGGTGTAGGTGGACATGCGCCAAAAGAAAAAAAAACGAGAAAGGGACAAGATAAGATAATTTGGATGAGAAAAGAATAAATGGGGTAGAATAGAATGGTTGTTTAGATGACTTACTTGTTTCTCCATCAATGGTGCCAAAATTTTATTCACACTCAAATTTACCCAAGAGAAGAAGGTATAACAGTCCTTGTAGTCTAGCTTGGGTTGTTTAATCCTCAGAGACCTAAGAAGTAACCTACATACACGTACATTCTATGGACTATTTTTGGCTATGAAGTGGAAAACTTGGATTTATTTTAGATGGGTTTAAATTATATCTAACAGATTTAAGTTAATTCAATTTAAAAGAATGAGTTTATCCTAGGTTATCATTCGGGGTGGATTGGATGAAATTTTTTCTTCAACTATTTAAATTTCTTATATTTGAGATGAGTTAATTTAAGAATATCAAACAACATCCTCACTTACTGATTTAATACCTAAACACTTTAATACTAATCACCTATACACTTGATGAATCAAAGTTTTGATCACTTCAAGGTAAAGGTTCATATTATCACTTGAAGTGTGTGGCCTTAAATTCAATAAGGATGATGGAGTTTAAAAATCATCAAATAAAAATATCAATTAAAGAAGTGATTAGACATTAATGGGGTGATAAATAACATCCAATACATCCCCTTTATACTCCCTTGGATCAAACCATAAGTGGATTAGCCCTCCATTGATGCTATGGTTTCAATGAAAGTAGGAATTAGACTCATGAGGGAGGAATTGAAGAAGTAAAGAAAACAATAAAAAGAAAATGATCACTCCACCGTTGTGTGAATAATTTCACAAGGTTTGGTGTGAATAAATTCACACCTTGAGGAAACGGTGTCAAAGTGAGATGGAGAAAAACATAATAATAGGAGAATAATAACTTTTATTAAGAAACTAGGATTAATTAAAACAACTTACATGTGAAGGAAGAACATTACAAAGACAAATTGGTAGCATAACATTAAGATGAAAAAAAAAGCTCAAATATGATCAACTCCTACACCACCACTATCTTAAATAGGAATTTTGGAGCCTTAGGTAGAGCCTCCAATAGTAAAAATCATCCCATTTGATTATGGTAGTCCATAGGTGGGTGGAAAGTTGAGGGAGAGTTGATTTTTCCACCCTTGACCCGAGGTGGCAGCCTACTTTCATCCACCGAATAGACGTGCTTGGAAGACATTCTAGATGGAAGAATTAGAATGGTCCATAGAATAAGAAAATTGAGCCCCCGATATCCCCTAACCTCCTGTAAAATTTTAGCCCATTTGGAGTATTGTATTACGAGATAGGATTATATTGGTAGAATTGTTTCTGGGCCACAGAATCTGGCCCAGAATTTTATCTCCAAATTGGGCCACCTTAATGACCACCATGGAGGCCGATTTAGCACTGGCTCCTGCATCATTATTTTTTCCCCTATATTTCTTCTATAATTACACAAAATTTGGGATTCATTGGGTTTGTAATGTGGGTCTCACATTCTCATCAGTGGGCTAGTGTCCAATATGCCTTCTCTAGAATTGCTTCCATTCATCTCCAAATATCTCCATCATCCTTTATGAATCCTCCATTGATCCCTGGATAAAAAATGTTCATATTTAAGTGTATATACAGTTCAAAATATCAAATTAAAATATGGATAATTGCAATCCTTAAAATCAGATGAATCATTGGGCCTAAATTGGTATACATTAGGTATGAAGTGCACAAATGATAAGAATGGATGTTCAAAATTAAAATACACTAACTCATATCCATATGATCAAAAATTAACATTTAATACCATTAAAATATAATTAAAATATGTATTTTTATTTTCTAATCACACACCCCAAATTGATATTTCCTAGTCCCGAGCAAAATGTATCTCAACAATATGAAATTCGAATTCCCTTTTCCAAAAACATTTTAATACACAACTATCACCAAAAACCCTTATACCAAACAATCATGAAACCCATAAAAATATTTTAATACAAGATATTTTCATAATTTTATCCCAATCCCAAGCTCATTCCTTTGTTAAAATTCATCGCCATATTTCATCCAATATCATTTAAGAGTAATGATGTGTTGTGCATCGCATTAGACATGGTGGTTCATCTTTATTCAAGAGAGAAATGATGGAAGTGCTAGGTGGAATCACATTTCAATATTAAGATGAGTATTCAAACAAATTTATTGTATTTTATTTTTCAATTTTTCCATGGTAATTGAAATTGCACTCAAAAGAGTCAACCCCTGTAGCGAGACTTTGCCAATTACTCCCAGGCTCAAAGACCTTAGGGAACCAAGTGAAACCCACATACTCAGGAATCATCTCGAGTTAACTCAGTCAAAAACAAATTCAAATTACCAAAAATAAAGATAAAATTACTAACTCTAGTCCAGACAATTATGGAGTCATGATCCCCAAGTGTCGAAAGTCATGCATTAGGTCATTTCATTGCTCTACGTGCAAATTTGTTGTTTTTTTTAATTAATTTTTTTATTGAATACTCATATTAAAACTAAAATTATCACCAAACCTATGCTATTTATTTGGGGGACCCCATGAACTCAAACTAATACCCCACTATCCAAAGGATGTGCATTGTGATATTTTTTGTATTTGGATGAAAATATAAAAGATGAAATATCACATTGGATAGCCACACTTTCCAAAATCTATGCTCATGAAATTATACAAGGATTGAAATCATAATCAGGGAACGCTAAATTATTTTATATTTAGTTTCAAAGTGTGAAATTTGTATTACCATGTTCAAAGTTAAAGGAATTTTTCCTTCCATTTACACAATTTTTTTTTCAAATCATTCATTTTTTTTGACACAAAAGCATTTTTTATTTTATCTCCCCCCAACATAAAATAACATTGTCCCTAGTGTTTAAAGAAAAGAAAATTTAGAAGGGGGTAGAGGTAGAGAATGAAATTTCATGAAAATGAGGATCATGGAATGAAGTCACCTGGTGGTTGAAGTTGAAATTCTTGTCTCTCCCTTTTAATCCCTTGATATCCATGTCACTTACAGAGTTCCCTATTAGAAAAAGGAAAAAAGAAAGAAAAAAACAAAACAAAACAAAACAATATATATTTATTTATTTATTTATTTATTTATTTATTTATATAATAAATAGAGAGTAAAATATAAGTATATATATATAAATTATAGAATAAGGAAGCATAAAAAGTTGTAGGTTAGTGGTAAGTGCACGCCCCTATCTCCCTTCGGTCCTGGGTTTGAATCCCTGTGGCTTCACCAGTTGTGATGGGGTTTTTCCCATGACCTACGATGTGGCCTTTTTTATTATTATATTTTTATTTATTTATTTTTATTTTTATTTTAACCTACAAACACATAAAAATAAAATAAATTAAACTTATGATACATTGTATTCTTTTTTAATTTCTGGGTAAGGTATTACTCAAGGATCACACCATGTGACACAGATGAATATGGCGCTCCCCTTTCTTACTCATCCATACTCATTATAGAAGAACAGGTCAACAGTCTATTTTTTATTTCTAAATATCTAAATTATTCATTAATCCTATTTAAAATATAAATTTTATTAAAACAACAAAATTATTGGAAACTTGAAAACCATGGGTTTCCTCCCATGAAGTGCTTTGTTTAACGTCATTAGCTCGACTTGAACCCCTAATTGATTAATTATTTTCATCACCTAAGGTAGGTTCACACAATTCTTCATCAACTTCATGTTTTTGGAATGGTTCTATGAATGGCTGGATTCTATGACCATTAACCTTAAATGTTTGACCATTGGTGGGATCTTGAATTTCAACAGCCCCATGGGGGTACACCTTATGCACTATGTATGGACCAGACCATCTAGACCTCAACTTTCATGGTTGTAAATGAAGTTTAGAACTATAAAAAATAATAATTTTACCCAGTTCAATGTGTTTGGTTTTAAGATTTAGAGATTGGTAGGCTTGTACTTTAGCTTTATTAATCCTTGAATTTTCATAAGCCTCCATCCTAAGTTTCTCAAGTTCATTGAGATCTAATTTTCTTTTTTGTTTCGGCCAATGAGAGGTCATAGTTCATTTTCTTAATTTCCCAAAAGGCCTTATGTTCAATCTCCACAGGAAAATGTCAAGCTTTACCATAAACCAACCTATATGGGGACATTCCTAAAATGGTTTTATATGCGGTTCTATAGGCCCAAAGAGCATCTAAGAGTTTACTTGACCAATATTTCCTAGATGGTTTAACAGTTTTCTCAATAATTTGTTTAATTTATCGATTGGAAAACTCAGCTTGACCATTGGTTTGAGGATGGTATGCAGTGGAAACTTTATGAGAAATCCCATACTTAGACATGAGTGAAGAGAATGGACGGTTGCAGAAATGGGTTCCTCGATCACTAATTATAGCCCTAGGAACTCCAAATCTAGAGAAGATATTTTCTTTTAGGAATCTAATCACAGTTTGATGATCATTGGATTTTGTGGGAATGGCCTCGACCCATTTTGAGACATAATCAATAGATAAGAGGATGTAAATATATCCCCTAGAGTTTGGGAAGGGACCCATGAAATCAATTCCTCAATAGTCAAAGATTTCAACCACTAAGATGGGAGTGAGTGGAATTTGATTCCTTTTTCTGATGGACCCTATTTGTTGACACCTAGTACATCTTTGAAAAAATGTATAGGAGTCCATTGAGAGGGTGGGCCAGAAAAGACCACATTGAAGAATCTTAGTAGATGTTTTCTTAAAGGAAAAGTGACCTCCACATGCCTGACTATGACAGAATTTAAGGATGGTCTCTTGTTCAGATTCTGGGACACACCTCCTAATGACTTGGTCAGGGCAGAACTTATAGAGGTATGGATCATCAAACACATAGTTTCTAACATTAGAATGTAATTTCCTTCAAGTTTGAGTCCATAAAAATTTTGGAATGACTCCTGTAACTAATAAATTGGCTATGTCGACATACCAAGGGCAGTTACTCATAGAGTATAGGTGTTCATTGGGAAATGAATCAGACACAGAAAGGTTATTTGAGTTGTCTTTGAATTCCATCCTAGAGAGGTGATCAGATACAACATTTTCAATGCCCTTTTTATCCTTGATTGTGAGGTCAAATCCTTGTAATAGAAGGACCCACCTAATCAGTCTAGCCTTAGCATCTTGTTTTTGGAAGAGGTATTTTAGTATAGAATGGTCAGCGAACACAGTGATGGGGGATCCTAAGAGGTAGGACCTAAAATTCCCTAAAGAAAACACAATAGAAAGTAACTCCTTTTTAGTAGTGGTGTAGTTGATTTGGGCATCATTTAAATATTTTCTTGCATTAGCAATGACATAAGGAGTTTTATCACAACATTTTCCTAACACAGCTCCTAAAGGAAAGTCACTTGAATCACACATAAGTTCAAAAGGAAGGTTCCAATTTATAGATTTCATAATGGGATGAGAGGTGAGAGAGGATTTGAGGGTTGAGAATGAACCCTCACAGATTTCTGTCCAAATAGATGGAGAATCATTTACTAGGAGAGCACAAAGGGGATGGGAGATTGAACTAAAGTCCTTGATTAATCTTCTATAGAAACCATCATGTCCTAAGAAATACCTCACTTCCCTGACAGTTTTGGGTGATGGAAGGTGATTAATTATGTCAACCTTGTCTTTATCAACTTCAATCCCCCTATTTGAGACTAGATGGCCTATAACTAGTCCCTCTTTAACCATGAAATGGCATTTTTTCCAGTTTAAGACTAGATTCTTTTCTTCAAATATTGACAAGACTCTCTCTACATTCCTCAGACATCCCTCAAAAGTATCCCCAAACACAGACAAGTCATCCATGAAGACCTCTAGAAATTCCCCTACCATGTTTGAGAATATTCCCATTATGCACCACTGGAAGGTTCCAGGGGCATTGCATAACCCTAAGGGAATGCATTTGAAAGAAAAGGTGCCAAATGGAAATGTGAATGTAGTCCTCCCTTGATCCTCTAGGGAGACCTAAATTTGATTATACCCCGAGTACCCATCTAAGAAATAATATAAGGCATGACCTTCCACTCTCTTAAAGACTTGGTCAATGAATGGTAATGAGAAATGGTCCTTCTTGGTGAATGAGTTTAGCTTCCTATAGTCAATGTGGACCCTCCATCCACTACTCTCCCTAGTTGGAAGAATCTCTCTATCCTCATTGGTTATCACTGTGATTCCTACCTTTTTGGGAACCACTTGGATTGGGCTGACACACTCACTCTCAGCTATGGGATATATGATACCATCTTTTAACAATTTCAGAAGTTCCTTTCTTACTACCTCTATGGGATTAGTATTGATTCACTGTTTAGGTTGACAACATGGATTTGAATCAGATTCTAAAACAATCCTATGAGTCCCGATAAGTGGGAAAATCCCAGGAATATCAGACAGGGTTCAACCAATGGCTTTCTTATGTTTCCTAATGACATATAGAAGCATCCTCTCATGATTGGATTTAAGAGAAGAATAAATGACAATAGGATGTGTTTGATTGTCCCCTAAGAATGCATACTTGAGTGTAGTAGGAAGTTCCTTCAATTCAAGATCAGGTTGGTTCAGAATTTTAGCAGAATATTGGGACATTGGATCAATATCAATTTATTTTTTTAGAGTTTCAGATATGATTGATTCCCCACATGTAGAAGTTTCAGCTACTAGATTGGCTTAATTAGATATAAGGGAATGAAGTTGGAGTGGTATCCATGAAAGTGGTTTCTTGAAAGGTTTCACTGATTGTTGTACCTAAGACTTCATCATAAGACAAATTTGAAAAGGATTCAATCCAAGGAGATAAAATTCCTTCATGTGAACAAAGGAAATCAATCTCATCCTGACTTAAACATCCATCAAATATTCCTTGATGTTCTATGGATTCATTATCAATGCTTTCTATCATGTTTACTTTGTGAATGTTATCATCATCACCTATTTGTGAGCTTGCATTATATATGTTCAAGTCTAGAATCATGTTTCCAAAGGTGATGGTCATGTTCTCATTTCAAACTCGGATAATAGATTTGATTGTTGCAAGGTAAGGACGACCAAGTATGATTGGTGTTTGTTCCTTTTTTCCTAAGTTTGCATGGTTTTCAAGGACAATCAAGTCGACAAGGTAGATGAAGTTTTCAACCTTTACCAGAACGTCCTTCAAAATCACCTTTGGAACCCTAATGCTACGATCAGCAAGTTGAAGTGTGACAGATGTGGGTTGGAGTTCTTCTAGGCCTAATTGGAAATACACAGCATAGGGGGTGAGATTGACACTAGCACCTAGGTCACACAAGGCCTTGACAACTTTTCTCTCTCCTAGTTCAACATTGATGTAAGGGCTACCTAGGTCTTTCAACTTAGGAGGAATGGTCCCTTGAATGGTGGTACTCACATTAGCAGCCAAAAGGACTTGGTTTTTATGTGAAAATTTTCTTTTAAAAGTGCACAAGTCCTTAAGGTACTTTGAGTAGGCAGGTATGGTTTGGATTTCATCGAGAAGGGGAATGTTCAACTTGACTTGTGAGAAGATTTCCCCCAATGTTTCACTCAATTTAGGCTTGGTTTTCCCCCTCATGCATTGAGGAAATGGTGCAGGTTGTGGGGTTGTTTATTGAAGATTTGTTTCATTGACAATGCTATCATTTTTTCATTTTGATCATTTGGTTCATTTGAATTTTGATCCAAGTTTGTATCTTCAGGTGGGTTCTGAATTAGTTTTTCAAGTTTCTCAATTCATTTCCCACTTCTTAAAACAGTCACAACCTTTAGTTGTTCATGAGATGTTTTAGTACAACTTGACTCTCCCCTTGAAGTTGAGGATGGAACCTCCAGAGTAGGCATGGGTGCCTTTCTAGTTTTGAATGTTTGAAGTTCTTGTTTAAGGTAAGAGACTTCTGAGTTCATCTTTTCCATTTGTTTTCACAGTTGTTCTAGTAGGCTTTGTGGAACAGTTTGGGTTGGTTCTTGAGAAGATTGGTTTATCCCGGGGGGATATTTTGGAGGTGGGATGTTTTATTGAAAATGGAATGGTGGTTGTTGGTATTGTATAGGTTGGGTTTGGAACTGGTTATGGGTTTGGTAGTTCTGATGGGGGTAAGGATTTTGTCCCTGTGGTTGGCTAGGTTATTGGTTGTCTTTCCAGAGGAAGCCTGTGTGGTCATTATACCTTGGGTTGAAGTTGTTTTGGTATTGAGGATTTTGAAAGTTCAAAGCATTTACTTCCACTTAGGGTCCTCCTAAAAGACCATCCTTGATGGATAGAATAGTTGGTAAGTTGTCTATCTTATGGTCTTGTTTGTCACAAATTGTGCAAACAGGGTCAACAGTTTGGATTTCATGGACTTTTCTAATGACTATCTCTTCAACCTTCCTAGAGAGTGTTGTGAGTTTAGCCCTAAGGTTTTCCTCTTCTCTAAGTGTATTAATTTCAGTAGTTCTTTGTGGGTTGTTAGAATAATTTGAAGGTCCCCATGTTTGGTTTTTTTTAGAAAGGCTTTCTAGATACTCATAAGCATCATTTGGGGCTTTGTTTTTAAAGGTTCCATTACACATCATGTCAATGAATTGTTTGTTCCCCGGACCCAACCCCTCATATAAAATTCTCACTTGTTCAGGAATAGAAAAACCATGGTGTGGAACCATGTTTAGAGTTTCTTTGAACCTCTCCCATGTTTCATATAATGACTCTTCTTATTTTTCAAAAAAGTTTTGGATACTCTTTTTAAGTGTAATTGTTTTGTGGTGGGGAAAGTATTTTTTATAGAATTCTATTTGTAGCTGGTCCCAAGAGTTGATGGATGATGGTCTCAAATTTTTTATCCAATTTTTAGCTCGATCCTTTAAATAAAAATGAAATAGCCTCATCTTAGCTGATTCTAGTTTATGTGGGGGACACATGGTTTCTAAAATTTCATTGAACTCCTTAATGTGAAGGAAGGGCATCTCGGACTCTATTCCATGGAATGTGGGAAGATGGTTTAGGACATAAGGTTTAAATATGTAGTTGGAATCTCCTAGGGAGTTGTTTCTAATGCATGAGGGGGAATTGGTCCAGGAAGTTGTGAGGTAGTCATTCATGGTTTGATCAATTGCATTCCCCAAGTTTGGGGCTGCTTCATTTGGGTTTCCATTTTGGTTCCCACCCGGGTTTATGAGTTGGTTTCTTTAAAGAACTTCCATTGAAATAGGCTCAATTTTTACTTTGGAGTATTAGGAAGATTAGTATCTAATGGAAAGAGTTCACTTGGTGTACTTTACTCCCCAACCCCAGGACTATCCACCCTAACTAGACGGTTTGAGTGATCGCGGGTGTAGGCGGACATGCGCCAAAAGAAAAAAAATGAGAAAGGGACAAGATAAGAGAATTTGGATGAGAAGATAAGAAATGGGGGAGAATAGAATGGGTGTTTATATGACTTACTTGGGTCCCCGGAAATGGTGCCAAAATTTTATTCATACTCAAATTTACCCAAGAGAAGAAGGTATAACAGTCCTTGTAGTCTATCTTGGGTTGTCGAATACTCAGAGACCTAAGAAGTAACCTATAGACACATACATTCTAGGGACTATTTTTTGATATGAATTTGAAAACTTGGATTGATTTTAGATGGGTTTAAATGATATCTAACAGATTTAAGTGAATTCAATTGAAAAGATTGAGTTGATCCTAGGCTATCACTCGGGGTGGATTGGATGAAATTTTTTCTTCAACTATTTCAATTTCTTATATTTGAGATGAGTTAATTTAAGAAGATCAAACAACATCTTCACTTACTAGTTTAATACCTAAAAACTTTAATACTAATCACCTATACACTTGAAGGATCAAAGTTTTGAGCACTTCAAGGTAAAGGTTCGTATTAGCATTTGAAGTGTGTGGCCTTAAATTCAACAAGGACAATGGAGTTTAAAAATCATCAAATAAATATCTCAATTAAAGAAGTGATTAGACATTAATTGGGTGATAAATAACATAAAATACATCCCCTTTCTACTCCCTTGGATCAACCCATAGTGGATTATCCCTCCATTGATTCTATGGTTTCAATGGAATCGGAAAGTAGATTCATGAGGGGGGAATTGAAGAAGTAAAGAAAACAATAAAAATAAAATGATCACTCCACCGTTGTGTGAATAATTTCACAATGTTTGGTGTGAATAAATTCACACCTTGAGGAAATGGTATCAAATTGATATGGAGAATGAAAAAATAAGATGAGAATAAGAACTTTTATTAAGAAACTAGGATGAATCAAAACAACTTACATGTGAAGGAAGAACATTATAAAGACAAATTGGTAGCATAACATTAAGATGAAAACAAAGCTCAAAGATGATCATATCCTCCACCACCACTACCTTAAATAGGAATTTTGGGAGCCTTGGGTCGAGCCTCCAATAGTAAAAAGTATCCCACTTGATTATGGTAGGCCATAGGTGGGTGGAAAGTAGATGGAGAGTTGATTTTTCCACCCTTGACCCGAGGAGGAAACCAGATTTCATCCACCGAACAGACACGCTTGAAAGACCTTCTAGATGTCAGAATTAGATTTGGACATATAATAATAAAATGGATCCCTGGATGTATCCTTACCCCCTATAAAATTTGATCCCATTTGGAGTAGTGTATTCAGAAATATGATTATATTGGTAGGATTTTGTCTGGGCCACAGATTCTGGACCATAATTTTATCTCCAAATTGGGTTGCCTTAATGACCACCATGGAGGCCGAATTAGAACTGTATTTTGAATAATTATTTGTTCCTATATATGTATTCTATCATTCCATGATATTTGAGCTTCATTAGGTTTGTAATGTGGGTCTCACATTATCAACAGTGGGATGGTGTCCAATCTGCCTTCTCTAGAATTGCTTCCATTCATCTCCAAATATCTCCATCATCCTTTATCAATCCTTTATTGATCCCTGAATGAAAAATGTTCATATTTAAGTGCATATATAGTTAAAAAAATATCAAATTAAAATATGGATAATTACAATCCTTAAAATCAGATGAATCATTGGGCCTAAATTGGTGTACATTAGGTATGAAGTGCACAAATGATAATAATGGATGTTCAAAATTAAAATCCACTAACTCAGGACCATAAGATCAAAAATGAACATTTAATACCATTAAAATATAATTAAAATATGTGTTTTTATTGTCTAATTATGGAGCCATAAAAATTGGAGTAGCATCGGGCTGTAAGTCTATCTCGAACTCAACGTCGTGTCGAGGAGGTAGAGTCACAACCTGCTCTGGGAAAAGATCAAAGAACTCCCCAACAACTCTGGGAGCCTCCAATATCTCAGAATCTATCGATCCCATTAACAACTCATCCAATAAGGATAAAAGGGATCTACACATCGGCTTCCCATATGACAACTTTGCTCACCAACAAAATCCACACGTTGACCATCCACAAATAAAAACATGACTCTTCTCTGGAAGCAGTCGATAACAACACGCATGGAAAAAACCATTTGATGCCAAGGATAACATAATATGGCTGAATTTATAGTAGAAATAGATCCCCACTAGAGTGATGCAGCCTCAACATCAGTCTACATCCTTGAAAAACATCAAACAAGTTGGTATGGCCTCTGACTGGGGTACTCAACACTAGGGGCATGGAAAGCCTTTATATGTCTATTCCTAGAGAATGGTCTAGAGTGGGTGCAATGAAGGAGTGTGAGGATCTAGAATCAAACAAAGCACAAGAAAGAGTACTGAACAAGCTAATCATACCTCAAATGAACTCTGGACCTACTGGAACTGCTTCCTCTACGGTGTGTAACTGACCATGATCATCACCTCTACCCCTACGCTGATGATTGCCTCCTCAACCACATATGGGACAAGGTATCTGAGGAACACCCTATGGTTAGCCTCTTCCTGATTTTTATCCCCTGGGTGGAGCAGGAGCCTGTTGTCCCTACTGTTGAAATAGCCTATCTAGCAACGGCTGGTGAGGTGGGCATTGAACTTACCCACCTCCACCATACCAAGCATAAATAGCTATCGGGCACTAAATCTAAAGGTGACCACGAACTCCACAGATAAAACACACAAGCCTCAGTCCTTCAAGATAGGAACGAGGACCAGAAGGTTGAAATGGAAACCATTGAGGTTGGCTCCCAAAAGGTTGAAACCTCAAAGGCCCAGGCACCTGAGACCTACTACTGATAGTCTTTCCCTTCGAAGAACCCTGATATCTCTCCTATCACAGTATAACTCCCTTTGAGTGTATTCTATCAGCTACCTATACCTTATTTTGGACCTATAGGTATGTCGGTAAGGTGAAGGGGGTAATTGTGTACTAGAGAGAAGGACGAAGTGCCTCCTCTAAGCATCTCACCTAAGACTCCTCATCTAAAAAGAGATCCAGAGTGAATCGAATGAGATCCTTGAACTTGATCCCCAACTCCCATACCAACATACTTTCTGGTTGGATAGAGAGTATATCATATCGCTTCTCAGCCTTCATGGTCTAAGAAAGGAATTCTTCCCAGAACTCCTTCTCGAAATTTACCCAGAGAACATCATCCTCCTTTCTCTCCCCTAAGTATAGCATCCACCACTGACATGCAACTCCCCTCGTATGACTAACCACAAATAGAACCTAGTACTCTATCAGAGCTTGGATCAGGCTAAAGGTGATCTCAAGCTCCTCGAGCCAGCTCTCTATCTCCATGTCTGAGACACTACCCTTTTACTTTTCCAAGGTATGTCGTTGTAAAGCATGTAACGTTCTCTTCCACTAGTTTTCCTCCTCCTCTGGATCAACCCTACACCAATCAGCCAGATTGGCCTACTGAGCCTCCACTGCCTAAGACACTCATGGACAATGACCGAGTGCCATAGCTGAAAAGTAAACAATGAAATCCTAAGCCTGAGTAGTATGAAATTTTTTTTAAGATTCATTTTAACTTTTTATTTATTTAAATTATCTGAAACTCCCAATTCAAACAAGAACACGAGTCATCATGATGCATGTACCTTTCCTAGGGTATTTACCCTAGAAATAGTGTATCCTCACTTGGTCATTTGGTAATCTCAGATTCCTTGCATCATATTGCGGGGGGACCTAAAATCTCATTTCCTAGACAGTCTTCCCTATAAAATGTCATGCACCAAGGTCACCTAACACGGTTTCACTATCAACTCATGCAATCCTAACTGTACCTAACTCCAAACTCCATATTATCTCTCAACCAACTTCCCTTTAATACCTTTCTGTCATGACCCCCTCCCTCCAAAGATACACCTCCTAGGTTGGAAATGAAGAAAGGGAGATAATGAACCTTGAGTCCCTCCTTCAGTAGGCCCTGGGGTAGCAACCAACACCAAGGGTATATAATCTCATAAGATGAAAGGTGTTACACTTTTTATAGAAAAAAGATTGGGAGATATGATGGTCAATCCCAAACAAATCCAAGCAATAAATATAGAATAAAACAAAAATAAATCCCATATGCATTTTCAAAAGTAAAATACTATAAATACAAAAAAAATCCAAAGTACCAAAGAATAAAGCTAAGAAGTAACACTACAACTGTCCCAAAGTCCATGCAAGTAAGTTCCAGCATGGTCTATGAAATCCTCCTGGAAACCTAAAAATGGTTTTATATACGTAGGGTGAGCATAAAAGTATACTCAGTAGGAAAATCCAATGTCTCTCATGCATAAGTGTGGGAAACATACTAAGGAACCTGTGAGAAAATAGTAAAACCCAAAATCACCTAACAAGGTATACTATCCATCCCCAAAATCTCACTAAGGCACACTCACCAAATAATTCAAGTAAAGTAAAGTAATATAGTAATCACATCGATGATAGGATACCTTGCACCACTTCCCCACTTATTAGACACTCTCACACCCTAAAAGAATATGTCCTTGAACTCCCACCTCTTCCAAATATACCAAACCACATCCTACCTGCAGACACCTAGGCCTCAAAACTATATCTTATCCCACCAACAAATACCTAGGGCACAAACCACACCACATCTTGAAGACACCTGGGAACCACAACACATCTAATCTAGAAGACACTTGGGAAGCACAACTCACCCGTACACACCTGGGCCTCACAAACCACAACCTTCCCAAAGATTCTTGGGCTATCACTGTTTGGAAGAGGGAGTATGGAAGAGCAGGTGGCCAGTCATCCATGCTCCCACTGGGATGTTTGGGAAAGACACCCTCCCCCATAACAACGGGGGTGTTAGGCACATAATTCTAAACTAGGGTGGGGTTCATATAGAAATCATAAGAAATTAAATGTATATATATAGGTACAAAACGATCATCTCAACCTATGGGGTTCCAAACAATAACCAACCCACAAAACAAACTTTATTGTTACCTCTAAATGCATGTATTGCGATGAACGACTACCACTTATGAAGTTAATAAAATAAATAAAATTAACACCCAATCATTTTTACATTATTAGTTATTTACCAGTTATTTTGTCCCTACCCAGGAAAATAAAAATCACATCACACAACCAACCTCACAACCAAGCCAAATAGAGGAAGAAAACTATGATAAAACACCCCCACTTCACTCTTCCTCCCCACTTAGCACCCAATCCAACCACTAATATTATCATTATTCAAAGTAATGTCTCCCAACCTAAGAAAAACCCCCCAACTCACAATATAACCATACAACATATCACATCACAACCATACTCGGAAGCCTCACTGCATATCCACACCATGCCCAGCAAAACAAACAAACCACAACCCAGTTGCAGTCCCATTGCACAACACCGCTCACCCATTCTACAATAAAAAAATCTCTCAACTTGAGATTCCATTACAACCTCAAACCATCCACACACATCATATTGCTCTCAATAGTAGAACCACACAACCTATACAAAGCACAATACATAAAGGATCCACACACAGCTCACATCCACACCAAACAAGGAAAGGTGTATTCAGATTTAACATACTTGTTCTTTAATTCAACTTTGATAATTTAGGGGTTATCACAAAACAATTTTGATCATAGGGAATCCATTTATTTAACCAAATATATGTGATTAATTATGTTTTCATGTTCACAACCATTCAAAAGTAGATTAACAATAAGTATTCATGAGTCAGGTGTGCAAATAGAGACCACCAACAACCATGATTTTTAGAAGGCATACGGCCAACACAATTCACAACATAGATCAAAGATAAAAGATAAAACAAAGAAAACATCATCACTCTCATTTATTACATCATTTAAAATAGATCCAACCCTATTCACAAGCATACATCAGTATACCCACCCTGCATGATACACAATTAAAAGGGAGATAAAGGAATCCCTACTTGGAACAACAGACGATCAGTAACTCATCCTTACATCAAAAATAGGGGTTTTGTGAGTAGTAGGAAATACTCTAAGTGAGGACTGAATCTGAAAGCCACAACACAACACACGATTCCATGGGGAAGAAAGGCTTTGGGTACACCAAGAGAAAATGGAAGGGTTCAAAGAAGAGAGGATCTCATCTTTAGAAAAAGGCCGGATCTTATGTCAATGAAACGGAGATGATTTCAAAGTACTTAAAAGTCAATTTGTGGCCAAGACCAGATGGGTTGGCCATTTTAAAGTCTTGAGGTATTATTATATTAATGATATAATTAATATCCTTTAAAAGGGCATTATAAATGGTTAAAAAATGTTTTAAACATTATTTACATCAAATAAATGTAAGAGAGGTGAAATTGGAAAAACTTGGAAAAGCTATAAATAAATCACCATTGGGTGAGTCACCAACGTGAATCACCGACGCAAGTCACTAACACCACTCACCGACACCACCTACTGACAACATTCAATGATGCCACTCACCGACACCACCTACTGACAACACTCACCAATGCCACTCACTTACACCACTCACTGATGCCACTTACTGATGCCACTCACTAACACCACTCACCGACAGAAATTCACTAACGTGGCCCAATGATGTGACATATCGATATTTAGTCACCTACGCAACTCACCGATGTAATATACCGATATCGATTCGTCGACATGACCCACCGACGAGACCTACCGACAACGATTCACCGATGCAGCCCACTAATTCGACCTACTGATAGTGATTCACCGATGTGACCCACTGATGCAACCTACTGATAGTGAGTCACCAACGCGACCTACTGATAGTGAGTCACCTACGTGACCCACTGACAGTGAGTCACTGACACAACCCACCGATGCGACCTACCATTAGGAAAACTGTAAAATTTCCAAATTCTTGAAACGAGTCACTGTCACCTCCCATAACACCTAAAACACTGTATTTTCACAAAGGGATGGACCAAATAAGTGCAGGCCATTACATATATGGAATAATTTTATCCTTATAAAAAATATATTGTAATTTTTTTATTCATTTATAATTAAATACTCAAGTATGTATCTAGTTTACCAAGAATAGTTAAATTTTTGGTCCTTTGGGATGTGATTCCTTATATCTTATCCTATATAATAAAGCAGACATCATCTCTAGGATACTGGGGTCAAGGTCTCTATAGTTAATATTAGATAAATTTTAGTAGAAACATTGGGAACTAGATTTAATAAAACATGTATTATGGATCATAACATTATGATAGACTTTGAGGATAAGTATATAAAAACATCCTAATGTTTTGTTAAGGTATATATTATGTGATTTTTCTAGGAAATACTTCCCTTTCTGAATACAACAAGTAGACGTGGTTTTGGAACAAATGTACCCGGGGGTAATGACTCCAAAAAGGGCACATTAGTCTTGACTTAATCATTACCTGGTGCATAAAAACGGGCCTTACTATGCACCTAGTTTAATACTCTCATGGGATATTCTTAGGATAATTCATATTTTCTTTACAAATCATTATTAATAATTTGAATAGATGATGAAAATGAATGACCTAGGTTAAACCTAAGGTGTCTTATATTGAAAATAATGTGTAGTTATTTAGACATTGTATAAATGATTATATAATTTTCCCAACTATGATTATTGTTTCTCACACTATGCTTTTTGGTGTTAGTCAATGGCTAGAACCTAAAATAATCATGATAACATAAAATATAAAGGAAAATGTGGTTACTATCAGCAAAAAAATGGGATGATGATTTTAGTGAAATATATTTTGATTATACCTAATCAGTTTTCCCAAAATATGATTACTAATATATACCTTAACCAACCATTGGAATCACAAAAGAAAAGAACAATGGAGTTTTATAAGATCTCAAGTGTTGGAGGCCATAGAGAAAAAAGCTTGATTTTCTTCATATCAGAAATGCGGAAAGAGACACCTAAGAAAGTCTATTGAAGGAATATAAAAATTATTTTTTGGGGGGAAATATGGGAATAAAGAAAAAAAATTCAAGGAAAAATGAATGGTATGATCGAAGAAGATGAATCTCATCCCAATGATCCATTTATAGTTAATTATATTAAATATTGAGAACCTGGGAATTATTTGATTCAATTCCCTCTTCTAAAGGATAAACCCTGACCAAGTGGAAATAAAATGAAATAAGTATATATGTATTTGTGCTCAAAAAAATAAATTTTATACAAATTTTTACCAATAGTATTTTGGTTATAATAATCATAAAACATTTTAGATTATGTTAGAATCATATATGTATTAGTTAAATAAAGAGTTAAGTATACCATCATGGTTTAATGATTTTAAGGTAGATCATAAGTTAAAAGTAGTAAACATCACCTTTTAAAATTTTTGATGTAGTAATATAACATGATTTAAGAATATTTTGGGAAAAATTTATGACAAACTTGTGTTTTAGTGGAAAAATTATTTAAGAAATAATGCCTTTAAATTTTATAGAAATAATTTTAAAGGTATTGATATACTTTAGGGTTAATATGATTATTGATGAGTTTAAAATAATATTCAAATAAGACTATTAGACAGTGTGGAAAAAATAAGTTATATTAAAAACCTTAGTAAAAAGGTTATTTAATGATTAATTTTATTTCAAGGATATCCTTCATATTGTTTTGAAAACATTATAGGAATAATATTAATATAGTTTAGAAAAATGACAAACCATATGTTTTTTGACAACTCATCTCATCCAAATAGGTCATGGGGCTTGAAATCATGACTAAAGGATGATAAGGGTTTAGTGCCTACCACTGACCTGCGTGAAGTCCTGTTTAATGTGTCACTATTTTTAGCTAAATGTTTTGAGAAAAAATAAATATTAATGATGAAACAGTAGTGTTACTTCTAAGGTTTAGATATTAATGTATTGGATATATTGTGATAACCATATTGATTTTAGAAAATATTTATAAATATATTTAAAGAATTTTTTATGGATCTTAGGATCCATTAAAAGTGAATTTTAGTGTTTTGGGCATAAACAAATTCATTTTTTGATATTCATTTCCTGGAGAAAGGGGTGAATTGGAAATTGATCAAATTGCAATCAAAGTTTGAAATTTTGATTATAAATTATAAACATATCAAGTAAGTATATTTCCTTATATTCTTAGATAGTAAACTAATTCCATAACATTAGGAAAAGGATCTTGAAACAAAAAATTAATCATATTACCTTCATGCTCGATGATACAAATGATCATTTAGATCATTACAGATTTATGGATTTATGGCCCTTAACTTTACATTAGTCATTCACTTACTTGTGATCAATGATCTCAATCACTATTTATAATTTTGTATTACTTTATTCCATGTCCATGTTTTCATTTCCCACATATGTTCTCTTACTTGGAAACCTAGTTATGTGTTATTTCAGAAGACCTTCATACTTCCTTTTATATCTTATTAAGAGGATGTTTTATTAACCCTTTTATGATGTGGTTTTTTCAAAAAAATAATTTGGAAATAAAAAACTATAAATTACCAAGATCAAGTTTAACTATGAGGATGAAATTTATTTAATGTGGGGAGAATTTAACACCCTAAAATTCTAAAATAATAACATTTTATTCAATATCGTATATGACACGCAACACCTAGCTTAGAAGAGAATATAACAACCCAATAATTTAAAATATATTTCTTTTAGAATAAATTTAATGTCTTATATATATATATATATGATACAAACTATAACAAGTCTCTTCGATAGTTTGTGTTACACGCAAGACCGAGTTTTACCAAACAACAATATAGTATTTATATTATTATTTAATATAATAGTTGTAAACTAACTGGTAAATTAGAGGGTATGAATATGAATTAATAAATTATGAAAATATATAGTTATAAATGTTTATTATTTATCTATTAATTAGTAATAAAATAATAATTATTTTAAATAAAAAAGAAATATTTTATAAAAAACTGTATTTTCTAAAAAGAAGGATTAGTCGATATTTTCACGCATAATTTAAAATTAATTTTTACTGATTTTATAAAATTTATATGAAAAAATAAAATTAATTTTTAAAATTGAAATATTGAAATTGTATTAGGATAAATTTTTGTGATTTTATTGAGAAGTTTTATTTTTTTGATAAATAGTGAAAAATATTGAGTTTTAATTGATAATTGCCTTTTCATTTAAATAAATTATAAGATTAAATTATATTTTGAATTGGTTTTAAAGTAAAATTAGTTAAATTATATATCAATTAATCCAATTTAGGTCATTGAAATCATTTTTATATTTAATTTATATATGAAAAGTTTATAAACTTTTGAACATTTTCACTTTAAAAACTCGTTTTCTTGTCAAATATTCGAGATTAATTATCACAGTTAAGGTAAAAAATGATTTATAGGGGGGTTTAACTAAGAGGATAAGGGTAAAAATGACCTACCAACTTATATAACACTAATTTTAATTCCATATTTCGACCTTAAATATTATATTTTAGATAAATTCCCATTTTGGAATCTTTTCACACGATAAAAATGTGGTTATAATTGAATCTTTTCAAAAAATTACAAGTGTACCACTCACCGCACGTATAAAAGGCCACCCTCTATCCTCTCTTATTCATAGATTAAAACCTCTTTGGTTTTGAAAATACCTACCCAAATCACTTCCAAAATTACCTCTCTTAATATTATAAGCCTAATTTGTGGCATAAATCTAAACTAGTAAGTATTTAGTGCAAACCTAAGGAGTATTCCCAAAGAAGAGGTAATTTTCTTCAATAAGCATCATTATTTTATTTATTCCTTGAACTCCTAAAATTATTATTAAACCATGATGATATAATAATATCAGTATATTTGATATGATTGGATGTTTTTATAATAATTTAATTACCTATAACCATCTTCACTTCCATCAAATGGGTCACAAAATCATTATTCATGTGTACGACAGACAACCACCTCGTGAACTATTGTCATTCATTTTTCCATTTCCACCTCTCAAGGTTGCGTGTGATGATGGATATAAAGTATATATATGATATTTATAAAATATTTATACCTATTTAGTCACTATATCATATATATATATATATTTACTTTCCATTCCATAGGAGATGTGATAACATTTCTCGCATGTAAGGCAGGCTACCGCCTCGCGAAGCGATGATATTCATCTTTCACTAACGCTTCACAAGGAAGGTGATAAAGATAAATTTAATTATTTTATGTGATATAAATGAAATAATTATGATATTAATGACATTTTTATCATTATTTGAAGATAATATATATCATTATCTTTCTTTCCTTTTCACTCATATAAAGATGATAACAGCATTCGTGTATGTGTAGAATATCACCTTTACGAAGTGATGTGGCTCTCTTTTCATCACCACACCACATGTATGATATATATATAACTATATAATATGTTATATATGATATTATGATCAATATGTAAATATAAACATCACTTACTTCCTTTCCATAATGATCATTGAAAAATGGAAACATTACTCATGCGTACGTATGACCTGCCGCCTACATAATCATAAAGTACTTAATTTTTCATAAACATCATTCATGATTGGTTTTAAAATTAAAATTTTTGTAAAAATATTATAATTATGTCATTTTTATTATTATTTAGATGATATAACTATATAATATGTGCAAGAACTGTATCTTTCATGAGGAAACATACATGAGAAAATAAGGCAATTAACACCTGAAAAAATGAAAATAATGAAATATTTTTAATGAATAGGTAATAATATATTATAAAAGGATAATATATGATATTATAAATAGTAATATGGTTATTTAGTAAGTTAATAACATGTTTAAACCCACTATATAGTAGTTTAAATTGTGTTCAACCAAACGTGATAGTAAGGTAAGGGGTTTCGTATCAATTTTATTTGATTGGGGTATATTGTAATATTTTTCACCTAGTTTCATTTATATGGTGTATATACTACCACCATGAAATTTTATATCATGAATTATTTATTATTAATGGTATTTTATGTTTTAATTTTAATTATTTCATCTAAGTATATTTTAATTAAAAGTTATAAAGTGGTAAATAATTTCATAACTCAATTTCTTTTCACTATGTTATATTACTTCTTTGTCATATTATATAGTAAAAGATTATGTTTACAATGACTTTGATAATATTATTTTTTATTTAAAATTATTTTATTTTTATTTATATTTGATACACATAATTTATTCATTGATTAATTCTTGCTTCAATGTTATGATCATTTTAAGGGTTTATTTCACAATCCCATTATAATTGAGATTTCTTATACTTGAATTTCCATTAAGGGAAATTATTTGAAAAATATTTAATAAAACATTTAATTTTCTTATATTATGGTTGTTTATGATATTTTATAAGTTATATTACAATTTTTTCACTATTTGGTACTTAAAATAATTGATAAAAAAATTATTAAAATCCAACTTTATTTCTCTCTTTAGTCAGAAATCTATTTTCTTCCAAAACCACGTTTTCTAAATATATTTTAAAAAATGTTTTTAAACTTTTCAAAATTATTTATTCAAGTAATTTTTACCCATTTTTATTCTTTATAAAAAAATAAAAGGAATCTTATGTCATTTTCATAATAATTCTCATTTGGCTTTTATTGAAAATGTGAAAGGAATCTTCTTGTCATTTTCTAAACAAGACACTTTACTAACCTTTTTTATATTTCAAAATTAATGCTCTTTTTAAATTTTACATAATGTAAATAATTTCTATCCATAATTACCATAATTTCTTTGATGCTACCTTTGAAATTTTATGAGTATATTTTTAAATAAAATGTTTTTAAGTGATTTTTAAAAAAAAATCAAAATTTTTTTTAAAATGAGAAGTATATTTTCATCAAGAATTTTTCTAAAGATATTTTTATGGTATTTCTATTCATTTATGACAAAAATCCATTATTCTTACTTCAATGGGTATAATTTTGATTGATACTATCCTTATTCTTCCTCTGGATGGATTACGATTATTTTGACCAATGATAGTATTGAAATTCACTTTCTTGTTTAATTTTTGTAGTCATTACTTTACCCTTGAAATATTCACTTTCATATGATCATTAGACATTAAATTTACCATAAATATCCATATTATTTATCATGGATATTCTTATTTCTTAAAATGTATACCATTTTAACATATAGTTTTTATATTGAATGTTATTTGTTCATCTGGGGAAATATTGATAAATATGTATTATTTAATCAATATGGTTATTTAATGATAAGGTAGATTGTTCATGAATTAAATTTATTATTCAATATATGATTAATTCTTTGTACATTCATGACATGGGTTGGGGATATTTTATTTAAATCCCCTCGATGCACTGATAGTCTCATAGGATGAATCAGCTGGCTGACATTAGTTAAATGGGTTTCCACCCAACATGTTCTAAACCATATTGTGAAAGGTATTGAGGGTAAATGTATCATGTTCCTAGGAAACATTAAATCCAATATTTAATAATTTACATCATTTAGAGTTTAGTTATTATTAGCCATGATATTTTTTTCAATGTTATTATCCCTAGATGAATTTCATTCTCTGATTGTTGATTAAATTTCATGTGTTTTAAATTATTTAAATTTACATATTGGTTATTACTTATCTAGTTATGATTGTGAATTTATTAAGTAAATGGAATGTGTTTTCATTTATTTACCTTGCCATTGATTATGTTAGTCAATTATTTAAATTGCATATCTATTCAGATATTTACCTTTCCTTGTTTTCATTCCTTTGTTTAAGGTAGTGTTATGGTCAAAGACCAAAACACAAAATTTGTTGAAAGAAATAAATGGTACACAAGTCTTAAATAAGGAATTTTGTTCACATCCCTAACATAAAGAGGGACTAACTCAGGTGGAATATCATCCCTCCAAATCATATCATGTGCAACCCCCATATTAGCCAGTCCATCAGAGATCCTATTTGCTTCACGATACGTATGAGTGAAAATGAAGTTGATATCTGAGAGCGAGTTTAGGTAGTCCATCCAGCGCACAGTAAGCATCCAAGAGAGATGAATGGTTCCATTCTATATGGCTTAGACAATAGTGGTGGAGTCACTTTCAATCCATATATTGTTCAAGTTGTGCAGCTTGGAGAATGAGATAGCATGGATAATGATCATCATCTTGGCTTCTAATGAGGAAGAAAAACCACAGGATCCATATAAGCAGTCGAGCGTCTGGTCGAGGTGATTTCTGAAGATGGATCCACAACCCGCTGGGCCGGGGTTTCCTTTCGAGGCACCATCCACATTGATTTTAATTCATCATGGGGGCGGGGGCTTCCAAAAAACTTCAATGGTAGATCTAGGTCGTGGGTAATTTCCCTCAACTCCAATACGCCTAAGAATCCCAAGGTCGTGAACCAAGTTGATGCAATGATCTTTTTGAATTGAAGCCACCTCCCATATCGCGACGAGAATTTTCAATTTACCTACATTAAGCTTGAATGAGTTGTTATGGAATGTAAGTTCATTTATACCATAGCAGATCACATGAAGGAGCTCCGCTATAGTTTTAACAAAAAGATTCTTGATCTGTTGGGAGTCAGGTTGGTCCATACACCATTGTATCTGTGATGTTATAAAACTACAAAACAACCATCTACACTCAAAAATTTCAAACATATAATGCCATATAGTTGTTGTCGTATCACAAGAAAGAAAGAGGTGATTAATATCTTCTCGATTTTGGTTACACATACAGAATTTAGAACAAATATTAATCCCAAAATCTTATAAGCAGGTATCCATGGGGATTCTACTATGGGTGATATGCCAAACAAGGGTGAATCTCTAGGGTTTAATTCAGGCTTTATTTAAGTTTTTTAACCAGGATAAGTTTTTGTATTCATTGTTGAACAAGTTTTTGTAGTAATTTTGAGAGTCAATCACCCCATTGTGAGTAGATTCCCAAATAAGAAAATCTTCCATATTAGTGAAGGGGTAACTATCAACAATGTGTATGTTATTGTCAAGTAAACATGGATTTTGAGAATGAATGACTTTATTTATGGTGTCATTTGTGTGGAGTGTAGGTTGGTTAATGGTAATTAAAGATATCTAGGGAGTGTCAGTCCAGTTATCCAACCAAAAATTTAAGTTTGAATTTCTACTATCCATCCATCTGGAATTTTTCATAATGGAAGTGAAGGTGTTTTTAATGGCAGACCAAATAGAATATGTGAGAAAGTGAGACTGATTATTTCTAAGTTTTTGAAGGAAATGAGCCCTAAGAAAATCTGTAGAAGGAGAGTTATTATGAATGAGGTTCCACATGATCTTGTCTTGAAGATCTTTATTAAAAAGGAAAGGATTTTAATACCAATATCCCCTTTATCAATCGGTTTGTAGAAAGTGGTCTAGGGGACAGTAACCAGTTTTCTCTCTAGAGTACTCCCAGTCCAAACAAAGTTATTAATAGCCACATTAATTCACTTTAGGAGGCTCTTCGTCCATTTGTAAATCATCATAGAGTAAACCAACTTGGATACAATAGTGGATTTAACAAGACAAATTCTCTCAGCCATCAAGAGGTTCTTACCCTTCCAAGAAGAAAGGTGTCAAAGTGTTTGATCAATGATGGGGGAGAAGTAAACCGATTTGGGTCTACCCCCAAAATATGGGAACACCAAGATAATTGAAGGGTAATATTCCCTCCTTAACACCTAAGGCATTGGTGATATTGAGTTTCCTACAGGGGGAAGTCTTTTCCAAAGTAAATATAAGATTTTTTTTAGTTGATTTGTTGACCAGACACTTCTTGGTAGTAAAGAATGATAGATTTGAGGTTATTCACATTTATTTTTTCCCCTTGAATAAAGAGAATAATTTCAATGGAATAAAGAAGGTGTGGGGGTCATTCAGGTTTCTAGAGGCAGAGATAGATTTAATGTTACCTTTTTCTATAGATTGTGTAAGCAGTCTACTTAGATAGTCTTCAGCAAGGGAGAAAAGAATAGCTGAGAGAGGGTCACATTGTCTAACTCCCTTGGAACATTTAAAATAACCTTTGGGGATCCATTGATGAGTATGGAAATGTGGGCTGAATTAAACATGGTTTTAATTCTATTTATGAAGTTATCATTGAAGTCAAACTGCATAAGGACTTTATATATGAAATTCCAATTGATGGTATCAAAAGACTTTGCAATGTCAATTTTAATGGTAACATTCCCTCCTTGATTTTTCCTTTTTTAGATATTTGTGGATTTAGAGGCAAGACAAATACAGTCTTGAATAGATCGTCCTTTTATAAATCCAAATTGGTTCCAGGAGACAATTAAATTTCAAATAGCAGAAATTCTATTTGAAATTAATTTGGTGATAATCTTAAAGAGAGAGTTTATGAGTGCTATGGGACTGAAGAGGTGAAGTTTATCCGCATTCTCAGATTTCGATATGAGGACTAGGAATTGAGAATTTAATCCATGAGGGAGAATGCCTCTGGAAAATAATTTTTTCACCATGCGACAGACATCCTTCTGAATCACATCCCAGTGTTTTTGATAGAAACCATTATTAAAACCATCTGACCTAGGAGCGTTATCAGTATTTAGGCTAAAGATTGTGTCTTTAATTTCTTGGTCAAGAGGGATACTATTAAGCAAAGAGTTCTCTTACTCAATAACCATCATGGGAATCACATCAAACATAAGATTTTTGTCTATCATAGTTCCATTAAAGATATTATGAAAATAAGATATCACATGATTGGAAATGCTTTCCTCAGTGTCAAGAATCCGATCCCCCTCTCTAAGATAGGAAAGAGGCCTATAATCTTTTCTAAATCTATGAAGGGAATTCTATAATTTAGTATTACTATCCCCATAATTAAGACATTTGGCTTTAAAGATTTTCTTTTTAAGGTTGTCCTCAAATTTGAGCAGAGTGATAAGTTTAGCAGAAATGGTGATTTCATGTTGGGCGTCTTGAGAAAAGTTAGAGGAGGTACTAGCCTTTTTAATTTGATCAAGTTCTTTTTCCCTAAGGGTGATATTATTTTCTATTTCATTTGTTTTATAATTTCACCAGAATTTGAGAACTTTCTTAATCATTTTCAATTTCACTGGGCAGGAAAACACATCCTTTTGACTATGCATATTAGCCCAAGAGTTTTTGATGATATTCAAACATTCTGGGTCTGAGTACCAAGTAGTGTTATATCTGAAATGGGACTTATATTTTTTAGTGTTATGAGAAAAGCTAATTAAGATGGGATGATGATCAGAATCAATCTTTGTAAGAGTGATACTAGAAATGTTGTCCCATTTATCCAGGGCTTAGTCATTAGTGAAGGCCCTGTCGAGTTTACTATCCACCATCCTATTGAAATGTTTTATATACCAAGGGAATTTATCACCCATTAGATTAACCTCTATAAGTTTATTGAGCTTCATTCAATATTTTAACTCCCTAGTGGAGATGGAGTCATGTGGAGGGCCTACTTTCTCACTATGAGCTAAAATAGCATTAAAGTCCCCAACTATAAACCAAGGATTATGGATAGTGTTACTAAGTTGGGTGAGATAGTTCCAAAGAGATCTTCTATCTTGGTATCTATTACAAGCATAAACAAAAGTAGTATAAACATGGTCATGCTCAAAAATATAATCATAGGTAATAGATTGATTTGATCTATTGTAAACATTAACATTCTGCATAGAAGAGTGAGAAAATAACCATAAAGATTTAGTAGATCTAACATTACTACAAGACCCTAGGAAAGAGTAGCCAAAGGGGGATGAATGCTTGAATATAGAGGCGTAATTGACTTTTGGTTCAGAAATATCAAAAAGTTTAGGGCAGTGAGTATTAATAAACCTTTTTAAAACATTAAAGGTGTCAAGGTTGGAAATCCTCTGACAATTTCAGTATAAAAAATTCATTTGGACCTTTTGGGGGGGTGTCCCCTTTATTTTTGGATCCCATGGTCTTTGACCTTGTTGAGATTCCAGAGGAATCCTCCCTTGGAGTACTACTCTGTGTAACCTGCAAAGATTGAGGGTAAAAAGGGCGGTTAGAAGCATCTGCATTGCCCAAAACATTTCTATCATTTTCACCTTGGATGTAAGTGTCCGAGGTAGAGTGATTGTTTAAAGGAGAGGCTGCTTGGTGCCCTTTGTAATCCTACAAGGCAGCAGGTTGTACTTCCATGGAGATCGGACAGCTTGTAGAGGACATCTTCCCAGTCTGTTCTGGGAGGAACACCCTTTCCTGTGTCATATCCCTGCTGCTCGGGGAGGACAGAAGGGCAGCCCTATAATCCTGTTCCACCTACCTAAAATTGTACTCTTTTTTAGAGGGGGTTAGATCATCTAGGATGGTGTTTTCAAGGGAATAGGTCTGGTTATCATAGGGAGGATCATGCTCTTTATTATAAGTTTTTGAGAGGTCATGCATCTTATTATACTGATCAGATGAATCAGTGTTTGATTCATTCAAAAGAGGGATCAAAGGAGCAGAATCCTCTAAAGAAGGACCTGGTAGATCCAAATCAGATTGTGGGTGTGAGATAATACCTAGTACATCCTCTTCAATATATTTTATAATATCCTTCTCAACAATTTCAATTTCTTGTTCCTCGTCTAGGTCAGCCCATGCCTTGACTTTTTTAGGTTCCAATTGTCTAAAGGGTTTGGTCTTGACAACCCATTTTTCCTCCCTTTTCTGTGATGTTTCGGGTTTATCAAAGATAGTTTCCTTCTCCCTCATATGTTTTTTAACTTTTGTCCAGCCAGTATAGTTTGGTTGGGGAGGTTTCTTATGAACATTCCTACAATTGTGAACTGTGTGCCCAACAATTTTACACAATTCACAAGACTCAAGTATGTATCTAGTTTACTAAGACTACTAAACTATTGAGTCCTTTGAGATGTTATTTATTATATCTTATGATAGTTTAATAAAATAGACACCATATATAGGATATTGGGGTTGGGGTTACTAAAAAGGGAGAGAAGGAATGACACCCGAATCCCACCACCTATATTCCCCAGGTTGGAGACTAGCACCAAGGGTATAAAACATATGATGGAGTTATTATCCTCATAATATAAGTTAAGAAAAAAGATAAGATAAGAAAAATAGATCAACACCACATTATATAAAATAGAATAGGATCCATAGAAATAAATACAACAATGAATATCATGTCATAAAGAATAAATCTATAAAATAAAACTCCAAAGTCGCTCTTAAAAATAACCTTCAAACATAAACTCCACCTCCAAGATAGCTCAGTCCAGCTCGGTCTCCAAAACCCTCCTCATCACTTGAAATTTATATAGGGATGAGCATAAAATGTATTCTTAGTAGAATATTCCTTAGGATCTCTAATAAAAATATAAGAAAAGAATAATAATTATCTAGTGAGTAAAGAATATAACCAATGGGAAAATATTAGTTAAATTAATCATTCCTAGCCTCATTAAGTATTTCATCCAAGGTATACTAAAAAATAATATCATAATAATATAATAATAGGAATCCTGCAACTACTTCCCCACTTTTTCACTACTATCACACACCAATGTCAAATATCTTGTTCTCTTATCCCTTATTTTATGATTTAGGTCAGGTCATAACCCTGCATACCCCTACTCTCACAAGTTCCAACATCTCGTGTTGGCATTAGAGAAAAACTACATATCACATCATCACATCATAACCACATCACATCCATATCCATCACCTAAAAACAAGATCAGTAGGGTATCATTAACATAAAATACCTCAACCCTGTTCCCTCATCCTACCATACATGATCCCCACCACATAACCATCATCCCATCATCACCACTTCATCAGGTACTCCACGTGCCACTCTCACACAATGCATGGTCGTACCAACCTTAGGCCATCACAACCAATTTAATACTAATGGGAGAGTGGGGAAGAGTGGGTATTCATACATCCACCCTCACTAACTTGGATATTGGGGAAGACACATAGAACTAAAAAAAATTTCATCGGTATAAAATAATCGACTCGGGTGGGGTACATTTATAAATCAAAAGAAAAACCCATGAATAGATAGTCTTACACAAATCCCAGCCTAGGGTGCACAAAAATAGTCTTAAAACAAGTCATATATTCCACCATATTGTCACCACTACCCATACACCACTATCACTGCCTCTATAACCCAAACTATCCAATAATCATACAAAAACAACCTTACAAACAGCCGCAACTTCTCCTTTAAGAGTTCATTTATAAAATCATGATTTACTTTTTCCAACCAATATTCAGTTAATTATATTCTTTGTTTACCATATTTTATAAAAAACCACTCTCAACCATCACCCACATTTATTCCTTCCATTATTCATTCATTTCAAGCATTTATATTCCTATTACAGCCTACATCCATTTATTCTAGCCTTTCCACTTTCCATATTAAATTAACATCCCCCCATTAACTTTATTACAACCACATCCCATTGCCCAAATTTATTAATTTCATACCATACCATACTACTTGGAATCACTAAAAAACAAAAAATAATATACCAACCACCTATCTTTTCATATCCATCACAGTAATAAGAAACAGTCATACTTACAGGTATACAGAATACATGGGCGAACATCAACGTCATTTAACTAATGATTATTCAAACATCCAATTTAATAACCATAAGTAATTTTTATTAATTTATATGAGGTTTTTTCAGGAAAAAAAACCCCACAAAAAACGTATTTTTTAGTGGAAAATAATTTTCATCTTTAAAAGGGTCTCATACTAACAAATAAAATGAACAACAAACACTCTTTAGGTTAAAAGGCTTACATATCAAAAAAATATCTAGAATCATGCATCATATTATTTCTATAAATCTTATAGCTATTTTCTTACAATATTTTCCTTTGGTTGGACATTATATTTTATTTAAGATGGTAGAAATGATTTAAATACCCTAAATAACAGACATGTGAATAAAATATATAATTAACACTTTATTTCTTTATTTTCATCTTAAATTTTAGTTTATCTTCCTTAATTAGGTTCATGTTAATATCCATGTGAAAAAATCATGATAACCTCACAATGTAATCCCTTTACGTGAATCACCCAGTCTAGGTTGGAGTTCCACATGGCCTCATATGTGCCTCCTCATGTGAAATAGGTTACCGACTAGAGATGAGGGTCCAAATGGTGTAGTGGGGATACTATACCCTCAAGATCAATATCCATACATCATAATCACATTAGTAAAAGAATAACATAATAAAATAAATAGTATATGTAGGTAATAAAAATGATGTAACAGATAATATGGTAGGTATATCAAGTCGTGAAAAGCAATATACTAGGGACACCTAATGTGTTAGGTCAAACTATAGTATAAAAAACAATAAGAAAAATAATTAAGACATTATGGCATCACTCTAGAGTCCATCCTAGTACCACCTATGAACACCAAACTCTATCTCCTCAACTCCCTGTCACTAGGCCTGTAATATTCCAAGGTTTTATAAAAATAAATTGAAATGCATGAAACTTTCTTTTAAGTAGATAACTTTCCTTTAAACATAATTTTTCCACTTCTATGTTTTGAATTTCGAAAAACAGTCATCTATAATTATGATTAGAAAGTTATTTGGAATCTAATGGAACCAACATGATTTTTGGTGAATAGTAACATACCCTTATGAATAGTAATATTAACCTAATGAATAGTAAATTGTATTAATATTTTATTTTCTTAAGGATTTAAAATAATGACAACTTGATTAATTTTTAAAGGTGTTAAAAAATGAGTTATAGATTTAAAATTGTTATTTTTGAATAAATTATGATTTTATTTAAAAATTAAATTAATAATATTTAGAAAATTATTTTCAAAAATGGAGTTAATTTTTGAATTATACATGTTGAAAAATGGTCAGGGTGAATTTTTAGGATTTTTTTGAAATTCTTGAATTTTGGATGAATAGTTAAATACGGTAAAATACCGTATATTCAAATTATCAGTTAAATACACTATTTATAACATCATAAGTGATGTAATCCCACATGGTTAGAACTCACATGTCATTATTACTATTTGGAGTCACATGAATTAAGACTATTCATAGTATTGAGAAAAAATATTATAATAATGATTAAAATAATGTAAAATACCTCCTCTCCTCCATTATAAATACCACCCTCATTCCCCTCTTCCTACCACACATCTCAAGTCTTGAGCCTTACCTATGTTCTGATCAATACTCCTCCAAATTATATTCCCCGTGTCCTAGATCTTATGGTATCACCAAAAGGACAAAACCAAAGGCCTTAAGAGGGATCTTGAGGAGAAGAGATCAAGAGGTAAACATCCTCTTTTGTTTTCTTTCTTTTCATTTCATTTTATTTTATATTCTTATTCTTTACTCACCTCACCTTATCTAAGAGGCATGAATGATTCAGTATCTTACATATTATGTATTTCATCATGTTTATGGAATACTCACCATTATAATTCATCTCCTCTCCCACTTATTCAAGAAATTAAAACACTGCTTGTGATGTGTCGATTTACCAACATCGTGGACGATGTGATTTTAATTTCTTTTAATTCCTTCAATACTGGTCATGAAACCATTTTTATGGTTTAACGTGATTATAATTTATGTATTATATCATGTATAAGGTTATGGAATCATTTTGTACACATGTTATTAATTTATAAAACAAAATGAGTTCTTTACAATCAAAGAATCGCCAAAATGACCTAAACAAATATCAATAATGTTTTAACTTATGAATAATCATAATGTCTGATTTTAAAATGATAAATGGTATAATTTATGATTCTGAAAATATTTATATACCGTTCCATTCCAATTCTATATTTTCACTTCTAATCGACAAGAATATTCATTATGGACCGATCGTGGAAATCATGTAAAGAACGCACCCAAAACAATGCAAGGAACAAAATACTAACAATTTAAGGGTAAAATGATGTAATTAAATGATCATATAAGGTATTATAAAGATGAATATGTTTCTATAAGATATTAATAACACTATTTTAACCATTATACAGGAATTTAGACAAGTTTTAAGTAAGACAACCCCGAGGTAAGGGAATTCTTAACCCAATTTCCATTCTTTGGGTTAACCTTTTACTTCATTGTTCACATGGTATTAAAAATGTTTATTTGATGAAATTTATTTATATTATGATTAATTATGTGTATTTATAGTTTATATACATAATATATCCACTCTATTAAGTATCTATTCAATTATATGATATTTATAAGGGACTTTTCTTTTAAAAACCTCTTTTTAAATTCTCTTTTATGAAATTAAAAAGAAATGTTTTTATGAAATTATTCATGTTGTATGATTATTTTCTGGTTCTTGGGAATTTTTTAAGATTAAGTTTGGGACCTATATCTTCCTATAATTCATTGGTTATTTGTAAGTTTGAGGTTGGTTGTATTGTTACTCCAAGTGTAACTGTGATGGTTTCACGAATTGTAAGGTAGGATTAAGGGTTAAAAATTATAAGGTAGCTAAAAGGGTTATAAGATTATATAAGTAATGCCCCAATATACCTTTATGGTTCTATTTATGTTCTTATTTTTGTGGGAATCTTGTGGAAATATCATGTTTCACAAAGTAAGTATATATGGGTGACAAGTATGTCTTTTGAAAATGATTTCATATGTTACAAGTATTCATGGACTAATGTGTTCTTTCATTCTATTTATATCCCTTACTGAGCTTTTTGTGCTCTTCCCAAGTTTTTAAATGGTTTTCATAGGTTATAAGGGTGTGTAATAAAAATAATGAAGCTTGTTTAAATGTTTAAAGAATTATCAAAGAAATCATGTTTTATTTGAAAAAATTTATATTTTAGAAGAAATGAATATTGTTTTTATGGTATCCACTCTATATTAATGTGTAATGTAATAAGGTTGGGTCCTTATAGTTGGTATCAAAGGATGTTTTAGAAAACTTTAGGGTTTATTATGATGTTAATAGAATACCATTAATGATTTTTTATTCTGTGTTTAATTTGTAATGATATAGAATTTAAAGATTACCATGTTTTTTCGACTAAGATATGTTTGTTCAAAATGGTTTTTCACAGAAGAAACAGGGAAGCTGAAGAGGAGAGGCACCGACAGAATGACATCCTTCCGAATCTGCAGCCCATAATAGTAGGTATTGGAACCGATCAGTTTGTGATAGTAATGGATTATCCAATACAGGCAATAAATGGTGGTAGAATCCATGCAAGAGAACAACTAGAGGTACTAAAATAGAATATGACAATAGTGGAACATTTTAGGAAATAACACCCTCATACTTTCAATGGATATTTTGACCCAGTAGAAACTTAAGGATGGATCAAATCCCTTGAAAAGATATTCAATTTTATGGTATTTTTAGATAATCAAAAGGTAAGTATTTATATTTATCATTTTGAAGGTGAAGCTTATCAGTAGTGGTCAATGGTCAAAAATATCAGGGATAGAGAGAAGATTGATACCTTAGAGTGGGATGAATTTAAAAGTCTTTTCCTTGAAAAATATTTTCCTAAGGTGGTGTGACTTATAATGGAGAAGAAATTACTTAAATTGAATCAAAATGAGTAAGATTCAGTGGTTGTGTATGAAGAAAACTTCACCCAACTGGCGAGGTATGCTCCAAATATTATTTTGGATATTGATAGCAGAATCAACCGCTTTTATTCAGGATTGAAGCCAAGGTATAGAAGGGAATTGGCCTCCTATGAATTTAAAAGTTATGAGAAACTTATTCGATGTGTTGAGAGGGTAGATATAGAGTTTGCTGATGATAGCATGAATTTTGAAAACAAGGAGAAGAAGAGGTTTGTATGGAAATTGATGGGTAAGAATCAACCAAAGAAAACTGATGGTAATAAAATATAGTTCCTAGTTTGTAAAAAGTGTGGAAAGAAGCAACCTAAGGAATGCATTAGCAAAACTGGGAAGTGTTTTTAATGTGGTAAGTTTAGACATATGGGCTGATATTGTAATGAAAATTATCCTAAGGCTAATCCTGATAAGAAAACTGTAAAATGTTTTAGATTTGGTGAGATGGGTCATCATGAAAATGTCTTCCCAAAGAGAGATCTTAATGATACAAAGAAGTCAGACTATAATAAGAAAGGTGTAGTGAGATCCTTTTTGACTATGTCAGAAGACGTCGGGCCATCCAATGAAGTTGTATCAGGTACCTTGTTTGTTTACTCAGATTTTGTTAAAGTTTTGTTTGACACAGGGTCTACACATTCCTTTATTTCTGAGGAATTTTCTAGTAAATTGGAAATATCACCTCAAAAAATGAGACCAAAACTTATTGTTAAAACACCAAGGGAAAATATTATAGCAAAGAATAATTATAATAATCTTTATATTGTAGTCTATGGAAATACTTTACCTGCAAACCTTGTTGTTTTTCCTTAGAATAGTTTGATTTCATTCTGGGAATGGATTAGCTTTCTGTTTATCATGCTAAGATTGATTATAGAGCTAAAGAAGTTTTTTTAGAAATAATTTCTATTTTTATTCAAGAATGAACCCATAAAATTGATAACATATCAGGAACCTAAGAACCTGTTGAAAGATAGAAATGAAAGTTATCTTGCTCATATTGTGGAAAACAAGGAAACTATTCAGATTAATGATGTGTTAGTGGTAAATGAATACCTTGATGTTTTTACTGATGAGTTAGTCAGTGTCATACCTGATCGAGAATTCAAATTCATAATTTACTTAGTTCCTGATGCTAAAATAATTTCAAGACCCCCATGTAGAATGGATCAAATTGAACTTATTGAATTAAAAAATCAGTTGCAATATTTTCTTGATAAGGGTTTCATTCATCCTAGCACTTCACCATGGGGTGTTCCTTTTTTTGTTAAAAATAAATATGGTTCCATGATACTTTTCATTGATTATAGATATTTGAATAAAATCACTATTAAAAATAAGTATCCTTTTCCTCATATCGATGACTTGTTTGATCAGCTCTAGGAAGCTCATTACTTTTCCAAGATTTAATTGATATCTGGATACCATTAGCTGAAGGTGTAGGATGATGACATCCCAAAAATAGATATTTGTACTAGATATGGGAATTATGAATTTTTTGTTATGCCATTTGGGTTAACTAATTTACCTTCTATATTCATGAATATTATGAATAGAATATTTCATGAGTTCTTGTAAAATTTTATAGTTGTGTTTATTTATGACATTCTGGTATTTTCTAATAATAAATAGAAGCATGAAAAAAATATACGGGTTACTTTACAAACCTTAAAAGAAAAGAAATTTTGTGGAAAATTTAGCAAGTTTGATTTTTGGTTGAAACAGATTTCTTTTCTTGGGCACATTGTAAATAAGAATGTAATAACAGTTGATCCTGTCAAAAAACAATTAGTTGATGAATGTACAAGACCCAAAAATATTATGAATATTCATAGTTTTATTGGATTAGCATGTTATTACTGACGGTTTGTTAAAAACTTTTCATGGTTATCTAGCTCGCTAACTAAGTTAATGCGAAAAGAGGTTAAATTTATTTGGACAGAAGAATGTGATGTTTTTTTCAGAAAATGAAGAAGAGATTGGTGAATACTCCACTTTTGGCCTTTCTTTCCTGAAATTGTTAGTTTTTAATCTACAGTGATGCTTCATTGAAGGGACTTGGTTGTGTTCTGATGTAGAATGGTCAGGTAATTTCTTATGCTTCAAGACAACTAAAACCTTGTGAGTTAAATTATATCACACATGATTTGGAATTGAAAGATGTGGTTTTTACATAAAAAATTATGAGGAATCATTTATATGGATCTAAATTTCAAATATATATGACCATAAAAGTTTTAAGTATATATTCACTTAGAATAAATTAAACATGAGGCAGAGAAGATGGTTTGAGCTGATAAAGGATTATGACTACACAATCAATTACCATTTGGGAAAAAAATAAATTGGTGGATGCCTTGAGTTGAAAACATCATGCATCATTAACCATGTTACATATGGAACATGATCAATTTATTAATGATTTGATTAATTTTGTCTTAGAAGTTGCTGGTACAAGAAATAACTCTATTTTGTTTGAGGTTTCAGTATATTCATCATTATCAGACGGAATTAAGAAAGTGCATAAGGAAGATCATGATCTATAGAAAAAGGTATAATTTGTTAAAATGGGTAAGTTTCTAGAATTTAACCTTGATAAAGATTTTGTTTTATGATTTGTAAAAAGGTTTTGTGTGCCTTGTGATTCCCAGTTGAAGAAAGATTTGTTGTGTGAAGCTCATAGTTCTCTATTTTCAGTTCATCCTAGTAGTACTAAAATGTACAGAGACCTTCAGGAGTACTATTGGTGGGATGAAATGAAAAGATATATTGTTGATTTTACCATGAAATGTTAGACATGTCAACAAGTTAAAGTAGAGTATCAGTTACCGAAGGGGATACTTCATCCTTTTCCAGTGCCAGAGTGGAAATGGGATAATGTATCCATAAACTTTGTGTTGGTACTACCTAAGACTTCTCAAGGTAACAACGTGATTTGGGTTGTTATTGATCAACTGAAAAAATCTTTACATTTTCTTTCTATTCAATATATAATGTCTTTGGATCATCTTTCTCAATTGTACCTCAAAGAGATTATCAAGTTTCATGGAGTTCCTATTTCCATTGTATCTGACTAGGATCCCAGGTTCAATTCTAATTTTTGGAAGGGCCTTCAGAATTCATTGGGCACAAAATTAAATTTTAGTAAAACTTTTCATCCTCAATCAGATGGGCATTCAGAACAAATGATTCAGACTTTGGAGGATATGCTTAGATATTGTTCAATGGACTACTAGGGAAGTTGGGATCAACATCTTTCTTTAGTTTAGTTTTCTTATAATAAAATTTTTAATTAAAATATACAAATGGAACCTTTTGAGGAATTGTATGGGAAGCGGTGTAGAACTCTAGATTTTTGGGATTAAGTTAGGGAAAGGAAGTTTATGGGAACAGAATTAGTAGAGGAAGAGGCTAAGAAAATGAAGATGATAAAGCAACACATGAAAACAGCTCAGAGCAGACAGAAAAGTTATGAAAACAATAGGAGGAAAGACTTTTCTTTTGAGGAAGGTGATCATGTTTTTCTTAGAATCTCATCATGGAAAAGCGTTATTCATTTTGGTAAGAAAAGAAAGATATGTTCATGGTTCATTGGACCTTATGAAATTTTGAAGAAAGTTGGACCAGTCGCCTACCCAGTAGCTTTGCCTTCGAATTTATCTCAGGTACACAGTGTTTTTTATGTTTTGATGTTGAGAAAGTATGTGCCAGATTCAACTCATGTTTTGATCCCAGAAGCATTTCAAATGGAAGAGAACCTTTCTTATGAAGGGAAACCAATTTAGATTCTTGATATAAGGGAACAAGTATTGCGGAATAAGGTAATCCATCAGGTATAGGTTTTTTAAAGAAACCACATGGTGGGAGAAGCAACATGGGAGTCTGAAAATGATATGAGGGAAAGGCACCCTCACTTATTTAATAAGTAAATAAAATTGTAAGGACATAATTTCTAGAAGGTGGGGAAAATTTAACACCCCAAGGTTTTCTAAAAATAAATTGAAATGCATGAAACTTTGTTTTAAGTATATAACTATCCTTTAAACATAATTTTTTCACTTCTATGTTTTGAATTTTGAAAAACAGTCAATTACAATTATGATCAGTAAGTTATTTAGAGTCTAATGGAACCAAATTGATTTTTTTATGAATAGTAACATACCCTTATGAATAGTAATATGAATAGTAATATGATCTTAATGGATAGTAAATTATATTTTTATTTTATTTTCTTAAGTCTTTAAGATAATGACAACTTGATTAATTTTTAAAGGTGTTAAAATGAGTTATAGATTTAAAATTATTATTTTTGAATAAATTGTGATCTTATTTAAAAATTAAATGAATAATATTTAGAAAATTATTTTCAAAAATGGAGTTCATTTTTTAATTCTACACGTCGAAAAATGGTTATGGTGATTTTTTAGGATTTTTCTAAAATTCTTGAATTTTTGATGAATAGTGAAATGCAGTAAAATAACATATATTCAAATTATTAGTTAAATAAAATATTTATGACATCATAAGTGATGTAATCCCACTTGGGTTGAACTCGCATGCCATTATTACTATTTGGGGTCACATGAATTAAGACTATTCATAATCTTGAGCAAAAATATTATAATAATGATTAAAATAATGTAAAAAACCTCCTCTCCTTCACTATAAATACCACCCGCATTCCCCTCTTCCTCCCACACCTCTCAAGCCTTGATCCTTACTTATGTTCTACCCAATAATCCTCCCAAGTCTCTTCCCTATGCCTTAGAGCTTCTGGTCTCACCAAAAGTCCAAAACCAAAGGCCTTAAGAAGGATCTCAATGAGAAGAGATCAAGAGGTAAACATATACATTTGTTTTCTTTATTTTATTTTCATTTTATTCTCTATTATTATTCTTTACTCACCTCCCATTATCCAAGAGGAATGAATGATCCAGTATCTTAAATATTATGGATTTCCCTATGTTTATGGAAGACTCTCCATTATACTTCTTCTCCTCTCCCACTTATTTAAGAATTTAAAATACCGTCTGTGATGTGTCAATTTACCGACATCCTGGATGATGTAATTACAATTTATTTTAACTACTTCAAGACTAGTCATGAAACCATTTTTATGGTTTAAATATATTATAATTTATCTATTATATCATATATAAGGTTATGGAATCATTTTTTACACATGTTATTAATTTATAAAACAAAATGATTATCGCCAAAATGACCTAAACAAATATCAATAATGTTTTAACTTATGAATCATCCTCATGTCAGAATTAAAAATGATAAATGGTATAATTTATGGTTCTGAAAATATTTAAATACCACTCCATTACAATTCATGATTTTCACTTCCAATCGATAAGAATATCCATCATGAACCGATCGTGGAAATCATGTAAAGAACGCACCCAAAACAATGCAAGGAACAAAATACTAACAAGTTAAGGGTGAAATGATGTAATTAAATGATCATATAAGGTATTATAAAGATGAATATTTTTCTGTAAGATATTAATAATTCTATTTTAACCATTATACAGGAGGTTTAAATGTGTTTTAAGTAAGACAAACCCGGGGTAAGGGAATTCTTAACCCAATTTTCATTCTTTGGGTTAACCTTCTACTTCATTGTTCACGTGTTATTAACATTGTTTGTAAATTTGTTTATATTATGATTAATTATGTGTACTTACAATTTATATACATATTCTATCCACTCTATTAATTCTCTCTTCAATTATATGATATTTAAGGGACTTTTCTTTTAAAACCCTCTTTTTAAATTCTATTTTACCAAATTCAAAAGAAATGTTTTTATGAAATTATTCATGTTAAATGATTGTGTTCTGGTTCTTGGGAATTTTTAATGATTATGGGCGGGACCTATATCTCCTTCTAATTCATTGGGTATGTGTAAGTTGGAGTTTGAGCGTATGGTTACTCCAAGTGTAACTGTGATGGTTACACAAATTGTAAGGTAGCGGTGACGGTTACAAATTATAAGGTAGCCGAGAGGGTTACAATATTATGTAATTAATGCCCCAAGATAAATTTATTGTTCTATTTAGGTTATGTTTTCAGTAATCTTGTGGAAATCTCATGTTTCACAAAATAATTATATATGGGTGATAAGTATGTCTTTTGAAAATGATTTCATACATTACAATTATTCATGGACTAATGTGTTCTTTCCTTCTTTTTTATATCCCTTACTGAGATTTTTGTTCTCATATCAAGTTTTTAAATGATTTTCATAGTTTATAATGATTTTTAAAACAAATAAGTAATTCAAGTTAAATGTTTTAAGAATTATCAAATAAATTATGTTTTATTTGAAAAAATTTATATTTTGGAAGAAATGAATATTGTTTTTATGGTATCCACTATATATTAATGTGAATGTGATAAGGTAAGTTCCTTATAAGGCACATACCCTTTATTGGATCCTTTATCATGAAGTTTTTATGTGCATCAAGATTCTCATGGGGGTTTGAGTAAAAAACCCAGTAGGACACCACCAATGTGTCCTTAACAAATGTTTAAATATGTATAGGGTGTATTCCACAATATTAAGTAGTGAAAAAATAAACAATAAACCACACTAGTGTCAGGTTTTTATGTTTTAACCAAGATTAAAAGATCCCTAACACCACTTACTTCATCAATTTTTTGGAAAAAAGGTTAGTATCAGGCATTCATGTCTCAAAACATGCCACAAGTTCCACAAGTCAGTTCAACACACTACACCCATCAGTTGTATTTCCATGTTCTTCCTTTAAGGAATACATCATTCCCAACCCTAAGGTGGTTGTTTGTCCTCTCATGATGGTAAATACACCTAAAATTTCCAAATAATTGGTTCACAGTCACTTTTTTATCTTCTTTCTCCTATGTTGGAATCTTGGTACATTGGATACACTTCACCCTTGCATTGTCTACACTCGTGTTGAATAAACATGTCTATGAAATATGAATAATACCATCAAGTGAGAATAAGTCCTTGGCCTTTTTTTCAACATTCACACACTCCCTCAAATGGTCCATTTATCCAATTATAATTAACTCAACCATATTGATACCTGAAACAAGTTCTGTAGGCTATAAAACACCCACAAGAAAGTCATATCATAGAAATATTATTTGTTCATATCAATATTGGTTCTCAATAGGATAAATATATACACCCCAAGAAACAAAAATCAAGCATGGGTCTCAAAGAACACAATAACACTTCATCATATCATGAAAATAGCCTTATATAAGGGCCCTATGTGGTAAGAATCTTCCTACCTTGAGTGTAATGATTTCCAAGTTTAATAGCCACCAAGAGTCATCACCTCAAACAAGTATACACACCAAGGATCCCTAAAACCAATACCAATTCATCACAAAATGGGATTCTATAAAAATATTTTCGAATAAGAATATAAGAAGGGATTGAATTCTATTAGGTGTTCCTAATGAGTTTTGTCATGAATGGTGGATCTAGATCCATTCAAGCTAGGGAGAAAGTGATTCACAATAGATATGGTTTTTGATCCTTCAACAATCTAAGAATTATCCATCAAATCACATAAGAATCCATAGATTTGGGAATAGTAGTCTAGGTCTATGATTCATCCTAATAGGAAGAGGAAAGATCTAGCGAGATCAAGAATAATGGATAACAACAATCACAATCCTTGAATTATCATAGCCCAAAGCCTCTATATTCACCAAAATTAGAGTTTAAAGGAAGGAAAATGCCAAAAAAAACAACTATTAGACTCCCTAGGTTTGAGAGACCATAGTGTAGGAGGAATAACTAAGATATTCGGGGAGGTTTTTGGCTTAAAACTCAATTTTTGGATTAATTAAAACTTTGTGCATGGTTTGGTCACACAGTTTTCCAAACCATGCACCAAATATGCTAGGATCTCTACCTCATCTAGGAACCCAAACGGTTTGGTAAACCATGTTCCATCCATGATTTTCACCAATATCCTAGGTCACATAGTTTTTTTAGGAATTCACATGGTTATCTCTAATTGTACGCCAATTGTGTGCCACCCACTGTACTTCTCCAACAAGCCCCACGGTTTCCTAGGAAGAACAACTCAGTTCCCCAAACTATTATAAAATAGTACACCCCCTTAAAGGCCTCTTAAACCCTCCAAGACTAACCAGAATCTACTCAAGACCTCACCCAAGAAAAGTATAACTTTAAACACTAAAATAAGGGTTAGAAGTTAGGTGTAAGGTACCTAAAAAGTTCATCCTATTACAATATCCTCCTCCAAGGAGTTCTCATCCAAAAGAAATGTATTTAGAGTTCCTTATCAAAAATATTAGGCCATTGATATCATATATTTTATTCTCACTTCCCAAGTATCCTCTTAATCATTTCCATGCTTCCACGGAACTCAAAAAAATTGTATTATTTTCCCCTTTAACACCTTATAACTTCGGTTCATAATCCATATCCATCACTCCAAAAATGGTACATATAATTCCAACTCAATTTCCTCACAGTCAATGACATGTGCTGGATTGGGCTTGTACATATGAACCTGAGAGACCTAGAAGACATTATGCATGCCTATAAATCATAGAGGGATATACAAATGGTAGGTCATCATTCTAATATGATTGGTGATCTCAAACGGTCCCACAAACCAAGGTGCCAGATTCCCTTGATTATATAATAGATAATGCCCCAACTGAGGTGACACTCACAAGAAAACCTAGTCACCTACACTAAACTCCAAAGGCCATCTCCTCTAGTTGTAATATGATCATTTCCTACTCTAAGTGGTAACTGACCACTTTTTGATCAGTTGCACCCTCTCAAAGTGTTGGAACCAAGGCTGTTCTTTGTTGGAAAAGGAGAATGGTTTGAGTTTTTTTTTCAATCCTCTAATGGACGATTAGGTATATTGCAAGGAAAGGTATCATACAGGTCAAGCAGTAAACAGTTTTGAAGGTGACTTCGTTTCCTAGAGTTTGCCAATTTTTTGGGGGTCCAAAATTTAGAGAATAGAAAGCATTTTGAAAATTGGTTCTTCTTTAAGGCCATATGAAATTTGAAAAATTCAGGAGTTTCATGAAGATAGGATTCATGAAGTGTATTTCACAGAGATTGGAAGATTTGAGGTAGTGTGATCTGCGATTATAAAAGTTTGATCTTTGAGCTTCGCAAAAGGTATTCTTTTCAAAACGACATTTTATTTTTATGGAAAAGGCATGGATTTCATGAAGACTGTCATGAGAATTTTGAATAAATGAATCATCATGATTTGAGATGGTGTTTCTTTGTAATTACAATAAGCATCGCGAATAGCGAAGGGAATAAGCATTGTAATGGGGATTTGTGGCAATGCGAAGGCTTTTGATGGGGAGCTATGCAGTTACGATGAGCTCTGTGAACTAGAAATTTCAATGGAGCTTTGAGAAATGGAGGAAGTGTTGTGAAGATGTTTTGATCGATCTATATTTCACACATGAAGAAGCAGAGCTCCACGATCGACCATGCCTATAAATAATAGGTTTCCCCTCTTCATTCCAGACGACTTTTGAGAGAGAAAATTTGTGTTCATTGTGACTTTAGGAAGCAAGGGGTGCTCCACAAATTAGGTTTTCATAAGGAAGCTTGTGCTTCATGAAGATACTTCCAAAGTATTGAATAAGGATTTTGATCTTAAGGTATATGAGGTTCGCAAAGATAGGGGGTTTTACGTTGGCTTAGTGAGCTTCGTGAGGTTGGTTACACTGTAAGGCAGTGAGCTTTGCAAAGGGTTGTGCATCGTGAGGTAGTGAGCTTTGCAAGGTTGGTTAGTCTACAAGGTAGTGATCTTCACAAAGGCTTGAGCATTGCGAAGGGGAATTGCAAAGGGTTGTTTTTTATTATCAGTGTAGAGTGATCAGGGTTTTTAGTGATCATTTAATCAAGTCCTTGATGTAATTAGTTTCTCGTGCTAGATAGAGACAAAGACTCCAATGTCAATCTATTGAATCGTCCTTCAAGTTGATAAACTGAGTTACACTACTCTTATAGAAGTGAGTTAAGGGGTTTATGGAAGTGTTTTGAGGGAATTGGTGAGTCATCCCTGAACTTTTGTAAGGGAAGTGTGCCTTGCATAGAGTGTTTGTGACCAAAATCTTGTACTCCACAACTGGTAAGATTAGTGGATTTAGGTAAGACCGACACACTGTCGGCGTATTCTCCTTGGACTTAGTCCTTTGTGGTGAACCAAGTAAAAGTGATGTGTCATCTCCCTACTTTATTTTTTATGATAGATTTAATAGGTTACTACCAATGTGGGAACAAGATCCACAACTTTAAGAAGAAAAAGTTGATACCCTGATTCACCCCTCCCCTCTCAGGTGTTCCGGGATCCTTCAAGTGGTATCATAGGGAGGTTACTAGTGTTTTATTTTTCATACAATCATGGAGAATTCATCCAATGTTAGGGGAGTCCCCCTCTTCGATGTAAGTAATTTTTAGATCTGGAAGAACAGAATGAGATCTCATCTAAGATCTCTTGGAATGGAAGTTCTCTTTGCTACTATGAAAAGAATACAAGTTATTGATCCAAAAGGGCTCTCTATGACTGATGCAGATAGGAAAATTCTAGATGCATATTCTAAAGCGTAGAATTCTCTCATTGCATCCCTTTCTAATCAGATCTATCTAAAGGTGATGAGTTGTACCTCAGCAAAGTCTATGTGGGATAAACTTGAAAATATTTATAAAGGAGATAGTAAAGTGAAGGAGGAAAAACTAAAAGTCTTGAAAAATAGGTTTGATGATCTGAAGATACATCCAGATGAGAATGAAGACTCTTCCTTCAATCGAATTACTGAAGTGGTTGGAGAAATTCGAGGTTTAGGTGAAGAAATTAAAGACGTTGACATTGTGAACAAAATACTGATAATACTTCCACCCATTTACAATGAAAAGGTGTCAAATCTTGAGGAAATAGATATTTTCAAAATTTCTATGGATGATCTGCTGAGCATTTTGGGGGCATATGAAATGAGAGTCAATCCAGAAGATGATACAACTCGTGTGAGCAAGGAAATGGCATTCAAATCCATAGAAAAACTGAAAATTTCAAAAGATAGTAGTGGTGAAGACAGTGAGGAAAAAGAAATTCTTTCTCTCATTTCCAAGAAGTTACATAAGAGAAAAGGGAATTTTAAAGGAAAATTACCTATGGATTGCTTTCATTGTGGAAAATTTGGGCACATTACCTCTCAGTGCTCAAGAAAGATCAATGATGAAGAAAGTGAAGATGAACACATTGAGAAGCCTCAGAAAAGGTTTTTCATGAGGGGAGACATCAAATCTAGAAAGAAATTATAGAAGAAGAGTTTTGTATATGAAGAGGAAGAAGATGATAATGAATTCTGTGAAGAAGAAGAACCAGAATTTAAAACTGGAAACCATGCATACATGATGGCTACCATTGAAAAGTTAGAACCATCAGTAGATAAAGCTAGAGATAACCAATTGAAAACTACTGTCAATCCCAAGTTAAAACTTAAATAATCTTTTGGTAATATTTAGAATGAGTGTAATAGATGCAATAAGTGGAAATAAATGGTGGAAGAATCATCAAAATATATTGATCAGCTTGAAGATTAAATTGAATGACTAGAAGAATTAGTGAAAGTTAAATCATCAATTCTTGAAAGGATAGATGATGTAGTGGAACTAAAATTCAGAATCGAAGAATATGAAAAGGTCATCAATGACCTTACCAAAAGACTAGAGGAGAATTCCAAAAATGTTGATGGACTTGAAGGAGAATTTTTCACTCTTAGGAGTAGGCTCAAAAGTGAATCAAGTTCAACAGAATCGAAGAATAAAAAAAATTGGTAGGTTCTCAGATGCTGAGCTGCATGAGAGAGAGAAACGAGGGTCTGATGGAGTTGAAAAGATTTTGAATGATCAAAGACCCACACACATTGGAAACAGTGGAAATAGTTGTGATTCTAAAACATCAAATGATGCAAATAAAGTGGTCTAGAATAAAGGCAAGTTGAAAGTTGATCATGTTGAAAAATCACCAGAATTACTGAAAAATAGACCCTTAAATAAAACTAAAAGGAGAATAGAAGAATTTCCCCGAGCTTCTAGGAATGACAAGAATTCAAAAAAATTCCCAAGGAAGAATTCATTAGGACCAATAGAAGTGAGAAGACATTTCCTCTCATGAAATGTCAGTTCTGTGGATATCTAGGTCATACTATGTCATACTGCAAAGAGACAAGGAGCTATCTAAATGGGGGTGATCTAGGAGGTCAAAAGAGGAGAACAAACTCATATCCTTACTCTTACAGAAGAAGAAATTTTTATGGATATTGTTTTCATTGTTCTAACTTTGGTCATAAGTCTGTTGATTTCAGGCAGAGGAGGAACATGGAAAGCTCGTATCGGAGCCCAAGACAAGTCAAAGCTCATCAATAAGACAGTGTTTCTCTTTCAAATAGGTTTTCTTCTCTGGAAGAAAACTTTGATTATGAATAACTCATGAACATGGAAGAGAGAATTGAAAGGCCATCAGTGTTCTACACTCAATTGAATTTCTCATGGAAAGAAAAGAAAAAAATTGAGAAATCCAACCTTGTAGAGGTATCCCTCAAAGCTACAAAAAGTAGTAGCACCTAGATTCTGGATAGTGGTTGTTCATCCCATATGGAAAGTAATACATACTTGTTTATGAATTTCAAGAAAAAGGTTGATGGAACAGTATGGTTTGGTAATGTTGGATCTCTGAAAATCAAAGGTAGTGGAAGTACTGAACTTGATAATAGAGAGCTAAAGAAAACTTAAGTCCTTTATGTGGATAGCCTATGTCATAATATCCTCAGCGTGAGTCAACTCTATGCCTCAGGACTTATAGTTAATTTTAATCAGAAAGGATGCACTATTAGGGGAAAGATAGGAAATCCACTTATGAAAGGATGCAGAACAGAAGGCAATCTGTATCAGGTAGATAGTAAATAAAACATTTTCTACATGACTGTTGAAGAAGAAAATAACTTGTGTCATTAGATATTGGGGAACATAAATCAACAATACATGGAGAAGATATCAAAACTGAAGATTGTCATAGATATTCCCAACCTGAAGTATGAACTTGAAAAATCTTGTGATGCTTTCATGCGAGGTTAGCTGGTCTGCAGTTCATATTGTCCAAAGAAGAAAAGGGCATCTCATCTTCTTGATCTCATTCATACAGACGTATGTGGCCTGATAAAATGTTTTAGAAACTCATGGAGAAAGGTACTTTTTCCTTTTCATAGATGATTACAGTAGAATGGAATGTGTGATAGTTATACATAAGAAATTACAAGTGCTTGACTACATGAAAACATATCGTTGAATCACTGAGAATGATACTTGATGAACAATAAAAGTGTTGAGATCTAAAAATGGAGGGGAATACACATCCATTTAATTTGAAAATTACCTAGAGAATCATTGGATACAACATTAGGTAGCTTTTTTGAGAACTCCACAGCAAAATGGAGTTGTTGAGTGTAGGAATCGATAGGTGAACAACATGGCAAGAACTATGCTGATTGGGAGTCGTATTCCATGACATTACTAGAAAGAGGTCTTTCAGGCTATATTGTATATTCAAAATTGAATATGGATTTATATGGGTGAGACTAAGACACCATATGAATTATGGCATGGAAGGAATCCCTATTTGAAATACTTTCATGCTTTTGGAAGTAAATTCTTCATCAGAAACAAAGAAGAAAACCAAGGGAAGTATGGTGACAATGAAAATGAAGGAATTTTCCTTGGATACTCAATAAATAGAAAATTGTACAAGTGTTTCAACAAGTGCTTAGTAAGGATTATCGAAAGCAGCAATGTTAAGATCATTGAAGAGAAAACCAAAAATTCATCAAGGATGTCATATGATGATATGATAGAAAATGAGGAAGAAAGTGAATGTGGAGTAAATTAAAATATAAAAATAGAGGAAGGTGTACAAAATACTCAGGAGTCACATCATGATGTTGACTTAGAAGAAGAATCTAAAGAGGAAACCATGGCTGGAGAGAATTCGACTGAACCTCACAGGAGAATTCAAAGAACTGAGATTGATCCATCTAACATAATTTGGGATAGGAGTGCACCCACACAAACAAGGAGAATGAATAATAATGAACAATATGCATTCTTATCTATGGTGGAACCATCCTCATTTGAAGAAGCTACCAAGGATGAATCATGGGTGAAATCCATGAATTAAGAGTTAGATTAGATTGATAAGAATCAGACATGGGATCTAGTCAAGATACCTAAAGGACACAATGTGATTAGTACAAAGTGTATCTTCAATAACAAGTTTTATGAGCATGGAAGTGTTATTAAAAACAAGTCATGACTGTTATGTAAAGGATATTTCCATATTGAAGGTTTTTATGTTAAAGAAACCTTTTATCTATTGGATATACTGGATTCAATCAAGATTTTTCTTTTCGTGGAAATCCAAAGAGAATATAAAGTATATCAAATGAATGTCAAGACAGTATTCTTGAATGGTGTTCTCGAAGAAGAAGTCTACATTGAACAACCAGTGGGTTTTCTTCTTGGTAATTATAAAACAAAGGTTTGTAAACTAAATAAAGCACTCTATGGATTGAAACAGGAACCACGAGTGTGGTACTCTTGGTTGGATTCTTATCTAAGAAAGATTTAATTCAAAAGATAAGGATTGGATCACAACCTCTTTGTGAAGAATTCTCATCAAGATCATTTCGTGGTATTGGTATATGTGGATGAAATAATTTTTGGTAGAAGCAGGTAGGGATCAGTGGATGAATTCACCAATCACATGAAATTAGAATTTGAAATGTCCATGATTGGTGAACTCACATATTTCCTAGGGTTTTAAGTGATTCAAAAGTTTATTTATATATTCATTTCTCAGGAAAAGTATGCAAGGGAGCTGCTGAAGAAATTTAATATTCATGACTCCAAACCAATGTCGACTCCAATTGTAGTTGGAAAAAACTTGGAAAACATGGGGATGGGACATCTGTATATCCCACAATGTATAGAAGGATCATTGGGAGCTTATTGTACCTGACAGCAACACGGTCGGACATTGTCTTTGTAACATGCTTAGGGGACTGCTTTCAGAGTAATCTGAAAGAATAACATATGGAAGCAGTGAAAAGAATCATGAGGTATATTCAAGGTACTCACAATTATGGCTTCTACTTTGCTTCAGGAAGAGACAGTGAATTATCCACATTTTATGATATGGACTGGGCTGGAGATGTAGTTGACAGAAATTCCACCAGTGGTGGAGCATTCTATATTGATAATAAATGTGTTGGATGGATGAGAAAGAAACAAGAGAGTGCTTCTTTGAGTACTGTTGAAGCTGAGTATATCTCTACTACAAAGGCATGCACTCAGTTACTTTGGATGAATCAGCAACTAACTAACATTGGTGATGAGTTGAAACAACCAGTGGTGATATACTATGATAACAATAGCATAATTTATCTTATTAAGAATCATGTTTGTCATTCTCATACAAAACATATTGAAATCTAATATCACTTCATCAAGGAAAAAGTTTCACAAGGCGTGATTAAAATGGATCATGTGGGAACTGAATAAAAAGTGGATGATATCTTGACCAAGCCACTTTCAGCAGCTGTGTTTGAGAAGCATCAGTCGAACCTCGGTGTTCAGCCACCTCCCAGTGCTTAAGGAGGTTATAGAATTCCCCTCTCCCCAAATTTTTTTAACTATGTTAATCTATTTGTGGAAGTTTTTCAGGTTTATGGGGGAGATATGATCTATAGGGAGTATGTTCTGATCTCTACAATGTTTAAATACCGGTCTTGGGGTTTATTTCCAATGGGGGAGAAATGACTAATTTCACTATTGAAATATGGAGAATCCCATGTCAAGAGATCTTTCATTCTAACACAAAAGAACACAATTCACGTCTTCCCTCTTATTTTCTATAATGAGCACTGCTCACATAGACTTAGAATGATGGTTGAGTTGTTTCTTAAAGGTTTTGATTTTGATCGTAGTCGTCTCATTAGTGAATTTATCTAGAGATTTCTAACAAACACAAAGGGGGATATTGTTGGAACCAAGGTTGTTCCTTGCTGGAAAAGGATCATGGTTTATGTTTGTTGTTAATCCTCTAATGGATGATCAGGGATATTACAAGGAAAGGGATCATACAGGTCAAGCAGTAAACAGTTTTGAAGGTGACATCGTTTCCCAGTGTTTGCCAAATTTTTGGGGATCCAAAATTTGGAGAATGGAAAGCATTGAAAAAATTGTTTCTTCTTGAAGGCCTTATGAAAATTTATCAAAGGTAGGAGTTTCATGAAGATAGGTTTCATGAAGTGGATTTCACAGAGACTGGAAGATTTGAGGCGGTGTGCTCTGTGATTATGAAAGTATGATCTTTGAGCTTCGTAAAAGGTATTCTTTTCGAATCGACATTTTATTTTTATGGAAAATGCATGGATTTCGCGAAGACTACCATGAGAATTTCTAAGAAATGAATCATCTTGATTTGAGATGGTGTTTCTTTGAGATTACGATGAGCATCACAGACAGCAAAGGGAAGAAGCATTGCGGTGGTGCATTGCGATGATGCGAAGGCTTTGGATGGAGAGCTCCATAGTTACAATGAGCTCTACAAAATAGAAATTTTATAAGAGCTTTACAAGATGGAGGAAGCACTTTAAAGATGTTTTGATTGATCCGGATTTCGTGCCTGAATAAGTGGAGCTTCGCGATCGACCGTGCCTATAAATAAGAGGCCACCCCTCTTCATTCTGGATGAATTTTGGGGGATAAAATCTATATTTTTTGTGAAATTATGAAGCAAGGGGTTCTCCGTGAAGTAGGTTTTCATAAGGGATATTGTACTTCATGAAGAGACTTCCAAATTCCTGAATAAGGATTTTTCTCTTAAGGCATATGAGGTTCGCGAAGATAGGGGGTTCCTCATTGGATCAGTGAGCTTCACAAGGTTTGTTGGACTACGAGGAAGTGAGATTCACAAAGGGTTGTGAACCACAAGGTAGTGAGCTTCGCAAGGTTGGTTACTCTGCGAGGTAGTGATCTTCGCAAAGGTTTGATCATTGCGAAGGGGCATTGCGAAGGGTTGTTTTTAATTATCAGTGCAGAGTGATCAGAGTTTTCAGTGAGCATCTACCCAAGTCCTTGATGCAAGGAGTGTCTTGTGTTGGATAGAGATAAATACTCCAATGTCAAACTATTGAAGTGACCTTCAAGTTGATAAAATGAGTTAGACTTCTCTCACAATAGTGAGCTAGGGAGGTTTACAGAAGTGTTCTGAGGGAAGTGGTGAGTCATCCTTGAACTTTTGTAAGGTAAGTGTGCCTGGAACAGAGTGTCTGTGACCAAACTCTTGTACTCCAAAACTGGTAATGATTAGTGGATTTAGATATGACTGGCACACTATTGGTGTATACTTCTTGGATGTATCCCTTTGCGGTGAACCAAGTAAAAGTGATGTATCATCTCTATGATTTCTTTTGTATGACAGATTTAACAGGTTCCTACCAACGTGGGAACAAGTTCCACAACTTTAAGAAGAAAATTTTGACACCCTGATTCACCCCTCCCCTCTCAGGGTGTTCCAGGGTCCTTCACAAAGATCTATAGTGCTATAATCAGTCTAAAAGTAACTACCTTAGCCTCCCCATGCCAACATAATGGTGAGAGAAATAGTCAAAAATTAATAACCTCATAAGGTGTCATCTGAATCAAAACCTTGAAATTGATGTTATGTGCAAAATACACTAAAGAAATTTGATCATCCCATGATCCAATAAATTCTATGATTTATGCTCGAGGCATGTCCTATAAGATTTGTATTTTCCTCTCTAACTATTAATTATTCTATAGATGTTGCACTGTACTCGATTTTAAATTCATTCCCAAATTATTTTATAGGACTTTCCAAAAATTAACATAAAACATGCATCTATATCTGATATGATTTTATAAGGCACTCCATATAGTTGTATAATCTCTTAGAAATAAATATTTCCCAACTCATCTACTAAGTGAGTCTCCTGAATTATCAAGAAATGTGTTACTTTCATCAGTTGATCAACTATCACCCAAACAAAATATTTACTTCTTGGGGTCTTGTAAAACTCTATCATGCTTCCCATAATCACCTCATTCTACTTCCACATTGTAATGATAATTGGATGAAGTAGTCATCTTGGTTGATGATGTTATGTTGTGATCCTCTAATAGGTCAAGAAATGGGATATGAATCAAACAATTTATCTCTCCATTCTCAATCACCAAAATGTTTCTTAATAACTCAATACATCTTTATCAATCCTGGGTACACTTTACACTGAGAGTCATGGTAGTCCCTCGTCAACTTTTCCCTCATTAAAGTAGTAACCACAACTCTTCCATGGAAAAATCACAGCTTCATTATCCATTGACCATCAAAGAACTAAGTCACTTCCCACCAATTGTTCATGTATCCCTAAGCATTTTGAATTCATCTCATAACTAATCTTTACTTGGTCCACCAATTTTGGCATGATAACCAAGGTATGAAACAGCATCACCCCTCAATACTGATCTTTATCCACCAACCACTCATCTAACAATCACATCAACCATGATTCCTCCTCTGATAGTCTCTCTCCAAGCCCTTGTGTTTTCCTACTAGGATAATATAAAAAAACATTACCTTTCTCATGATATCAAAGTAAAATGTCTACAAATACTCCACTAGAAGCCTTTGTAATAGATTTAAGTTATATTGAGAGAATATATATAGAAATATCTTTTGGTCCATGTAAACAAAAAAAACTCTCACTAAAGAGATAATGTCACCAACACTTTAGATCATGGATCACAACTACAAACTCCAAGTCATGTATAGGGTAGTTTCACTCATAGGATCATAAAAAAGATAGCCCATAAGCTACTAAATCATCCCTATGCATCAGAAAAACTCCCAACCCAACACTTAAGGCATCATACTAGACCATATATCCAATCCCATGCTCAGGCAATGTCAAAATCTGAGTAGATGTCAGTCTTCTCTTTAGCTCTTAGAATGCATGTTCACACTTACATGTCCACTAAAACTTTACGCCATTCTTGGTAATCCTAGTCATAGGTTATTACAAATGGGAGAAGTATTGAATGAACTATATGTAGTATCCCACATACCCAAGGAAAATGTATATCTCAAACTCATTTTTATGTCATTCCCAAGACATCGTAACCTCTACCTTCTTTGGGTCCATAGAAATTCCTTCCTTAGAGATCACATGCCTGAGAAAACATACTTCCTGGATATAAAATTGAAACTTCAAGATCTTTTCATAGAGATGATGTTCTTAAATTGTACTCAACATTGTCTCAAGGTTTCTAGTTTTCATCTTATAGGTTCATGAGTATATGGGGATTTCATCAACAAACACCACAATAAAGGAGTCTAGATATGAATGGACGATCCTATTTATGAGATCCTAGAACACAAATGGTGCATTTTTGAACCCAAATGGCCTAAAAATATATTCATATAGTTCATATATACTCATAAACACTATTTTAGGAATATCCTTTGTCATGACTTGAAGATACTAGTAACCTAGTCGTAGGTAAATCTTGGAGAACCACTCGCCCCCTTGAAACTGATCAAACAAGTCATCGATCCCAGGAAATAGGTGTCTATTCTTCATTATTACATGGTTTAGATTATTATAGTCCAAAAATAACCAAATAATACGATATTCCTTCTTTTAGAACAACACTAGATCACCCCAGGGAGATGTTCTCAGTCTGATAAAACCTTTATCCTCTAAATCCTCAAGATGTAACTTAAATTCCTTCAACTCGACTGACACCATATGATATGGAGGAATATATAGGGGTTATACTTCTGAAATAAGTTCAATATTAAAGTCACCTACTCTATCAGGAGGAATTATTGATATTTAATTAGGGAATACATCATTATATAATTACACTACTGGAGAAAAATAATATGAGGTTATTATTGGTTCTGTTTCAAGATCCAAGCCTATTTTCTACACCGTAATAAGTGAAATATAGATCAGAACTGGTCCCATTATTATTTCTCCAACATCCCACTCATCATTCATCACAAACCTCTCCCCCTTATGTTTGGTAAATGATACTCATCTTTGATAGTAATCAATATGATCCTAATAACTAATCATCCATTCCATGCCAAAAATCACATCAAAACTAGTCATCTCTAGAATCATGAAATCTCACATATATCCATAGCTAGAACCTTACATGTGCCATTATGGACATCTCTAAATAAGACCCACCTTATTCCCCCTAGGGTGTTTCAAGAGATAAGAACTGAGAATATAACTTGACTGGTATGTCAAGTTTGGAAATAACTTTAGTGGATATAAATGAATAGGAAGCTCCTATATCAAAGAAATTATAATATAGCATAGATTTGATCAAGATAATGCCTTAAATAATCAATGTTCCTTATCCACTTTTCATTGGAACCTGGTCCATTATGTACATATTTCCATCATTAGGTCTATAGCCTTTCTCCTAAGGCCCCTAGATTGATTAATTCGTCGAAGTCAAAGGGGTTTGTATCCTCCATAGAGGTCTTACACCCCCATTCTAGCATGAACTTCTAGAAATTATCTAAAAGAACCTAAAATAAAAACTTTGTAAATGAACCACCTTTCTACATTGATAACACTTCACTAGTGGTTTCTCATAAGTCTCGTTGAGGTTCCCTCTATGCCCATAGTTGATGCACCTGATGGAACCACCTCCCAAAAAGGGATCTGAATAAATAATTCTCTAGTAAATCTACCTATTTTCACCCTAGAGTATCTCCTCCACCTTCCTATTTTTACTATCATAAGATTCACCCATAACAACACTAGAAACTCCACCCATGGGTCCACTAAAAGTTGAAAGAAGACCCATAGTTATTTCCTCCTCCAGACCCTTCTCAAAAGTTAGGGCCTTATAATGCACTTCTGAGTAGGTTGTGAGGTTAAATACCCTAACATGGCATCAAAATTATCATCAAGGTCTAATATCAAACTTCCTCACTTTCTACACCTCATTTCTATCCAAGATAGGAGTAAAGAAAATTATGGAGCTACTTTCATCATCCCATGTTGTAGTTCCATGAACTCATGATCTTGGTTTAACTTTACTGTGTACGGAATGAACTCCTCAAAGAGAAAGTTCTCAAAGGTTGTCCATGAAAGACCCTAATATTTAAATGCCTATATTATAACACCCCTCCATCTCCTAGAAGGCCCCTAAAGCATGAAATCATCTAGAATCACCTATTGATCCTCTGATGTCTCGATGATGTCAAATATCCCTTCAATGATGTTGATTTATTCATTAGTATCTTGAGGACCCCCAGTACCCTATAAGGATAGTGGATGGTGAATATGGAAGTACCAATCATAATCGATCATCATATTATGTGTCCCTACACCTTGAACTATCATTAACCAGAAGACTCTATGTTGTAACTATTCCATTGCCTGATCCATTATTGTGGGTGTAAGAGTATGCTCAAGTGCTTCCACCTATATAAATTGTAATGGAACATGTGCATCCTCCCTAGTGGGGGAATTATAACCTACTTCTATCTGTAGTCCCCTCATACATATTCTGGGAAACATTTTTATAAGTCCAAATATATGCTTATAATGTCCGTAGAATCTTACCTAAGATATCAACTCAAATATTTTATTGGCACACATAATGTATTTCTATAGGAATACATGTTCTAGGAGGATAACCATGATGATAAGATATAACCCTCATAACACTACCCAAGGCTAAAGCCTAATCCTTAATACCTACATGTTATTCATAGTCATATATATATAAGTAATATGTATGCTCAAGTTCAAATAATCTAAAAGTTTACACAGATATATCATAGAAGCACAAGACACAAATCATGAAATTTAATTAAATTAACTACCATGAATAGTAATCAATAAGTATATATGACATATGATATTACATTCATATCCATGATTCATGGATGCACCTAAATACTATAGACTATAATAGCACAACATACTCATGATACCAATTTGTCACGACCCGCCCTCGGGGTCCGTGCCGTGACTACCCCAAGCCCGCCTTCCATAGGCCAGGGGCTGGCGACTAGCACCAAGGCGTAAATCCCGGTAAAAAGGGAAGGCATTGCCTTTGAAAAGCAAACAAACACCACAGAGTAAGCAAGCGGAAAGTAAACACTAAAAAAAAGCAGAGTACAACTGAAAGTGCGGAAAAGTAAATGGGCCAGTATACAAACCCAAACTGAAAGTAAAGTACAACTCGAAAGGGAAAACAGCAACTGAAAAGTAAAAGCCGCTACTCCGAGCTGTCCACTAGAAATCCCACCTGAAGGGTGGGTACAGATAGCACCTCTGCTCCACGGGTCCCGCCGTCCGCTCCGAGCACGTCCCGCCCAGTGGTCCACCTCCGGGTACCGTCCCGCTCTGCAAGCCTCAGCTAAGGTCAACGATGTCTGTCGTCTGCAACCAACACAACGTAGTGCGGGCAAAGCCCGTGCAGGGGTGAGTATAAGCTACTCAGTAGGGACCCCGAGACCCCTGAAGGTCTCTCAAATCCACAAAGGATAAACCACGAAGAAAGGTACAATCACGAAGTAACAACCGACACTGCTTAGGTATATGCCCATACATATACCTAAGTCATCAATTCAAATACGCTCCAACCTCCGATCCCAAGTACAACTCAGTCCACACAGGAAAGTAAACGTATTCCACACAGGAAAGCAAAACGTAATCCACACAGGATTGCACAACACAATCCACACAGGAAAGCAACAGGATTCAGCTCACACAGGTATACTTCTTCGATAGACGATAAAGATGATCCCTGATCCATCTAAGTCGTCGGACCCACGAAGGATCGATAGGTAACTAACCAAAGGACGATAAAGATGATCTCTGATCCATCTAAGTCGTCGGACCCACGAAGGATCGATAGGTAACTAACCAAAGGACGATAAAGATGATCTCTGATCCATCTAAGTCGTCGGACCCACGAAGGATCGATAGGTAACTAACCAAAGGACGATAAAGATGATCTATGATCCATCTAAGTCGTCGGACCCACGAAGGATCGATAGGTAACTAACCCCCGCAAAGACCCACACAGGATCGGGCCCACACAGGACCTATAGGCGCTGGCTCACACAGAACCGCTGAGCGCGGACCCACACAGGATCGGACCCACACAGGATCGGGCCCACACAGGACCTATAGCACTGGTCCACGTAGGATCGCTGAGTGCTGATGTCGTCGTCGTCGAATCCACACAGGATCGGGCCCACACAGGACCTATAGCACTGATCCACGTAGGATCGCTGAGTGCTGTAGTCGTCATCGTCGAATCCACACAGGATCTCTGTACTGTCGTCGTCGCAGTCACAGTAGCAGTAGCAGCAGTAGTAGTCACAGTAACAGTCGCAGCCAGCACTAGGGTTCCCGCACACAGCAAGCTCGTTCGGAGGGTCCGCTCCACGAGCCGAGAGGATGATACATCAACTGTCACATAGTCCAGAGTTGATGTATCCAAAAGTTCCGTATTGACAACATGAACTCAACGCAACAGACGGCGCGTCGACCGGACGCCCGGTCTGAGAGTTATTGGCATTTTCGTCCCCGGGGCCCGGTTGGTTTTTAAGGCAAAACCAACCCGACCGTACTCCACCTGCGTCCAAACCTCGGGCGGAGAATGCCAAAAGATCCATCTCACTAATAGGAACACAACGCGGCTGACGGCACGTCAATCGGACGTCCGTAGCTCAAGATATGAGCGTTTCCGCTCCGAAGGCCCGGTTGGTTTCGTGAACGAACCAACCCGGCCGAACTCAAAGTAATCCGAAACCTTGAGTGAGATATACCGAAACTACCGTCTCGATCCAAGGATCGCGTTGCCGCATACGGTTCATCGATCGGAGGTCCGTGGCTCAAGTTATGGCCAAAAGACCGAAAATGATTCGAAACGGGGGGTCCGGGTCCGGGGCGACCCGGCCCGACCCCCCCCCTGGGTCGGCCCGAACCGGGTCGACCCGGCCCGGCCGGCCCAGCGGCGCGGCGGCCCGGCGGCGCGGCGGCCAGGCGGCGCGGCGGCCCGGCGGCGCGGCGGCCCGGCGGCGCGGCGGCCCGGCGGCGCGGCGGCCCGGCGGTGGCGCGGCGGCCTGGTGGTGGCGCGGCGGCCTGGCGCCGCACGGAGGCTGCACGCGGGGGCAATCAAGCCCCCGCTTCTTCAATTGGCGGCACGGCTATGCCGCTCCGTTTTGTCAAACAACGGCCCCCCTCCTGGGGGCCCGCTTCAAGGAAAAACCGGGGGGTTTTCTCCAACGGGACCGGAAAATCCGGTCCCCTCTTCGGCTTCCGACGCCGACGGCGCGGCCGCCGGTCTTCTCATTCCGCCGCGGCCCGGAACCGGCCGCAGTGTTCGTCGTCCGGCGCGGTGCGACGGCACCGCGCCCCTCCGCCGCACCTTGATTTTCCTCAACGCGGCGTGACGGCGTCGCGTTCTTGATGATCCTTCCATGGCGCGGCGCGACGGCGTCGTGTAATAAGAATTGGGCGAATATCTGCGTGGTGCGACGGCACCACGCCTCCTTGATTCGTCCGCAAAATTAAACACCATGAACGAATGAGGGTTTCGGCCGTGTTCATGCGGTCCGGCCCCCTCATGTTAAAACACAACTTAAAATCCTTCGTTAATCATGCATGAACCACGAGCAAGGATAAATAATTAAACAATAATCAACAACCCCTACCTTTGTATAAGATCGAAGATTCGTCAACGTCCCGCGGAAGACAACGTCGCAGAGGTCGGGCGCCGCGGTAGTCGTTCGTCAAATCCGATGACGAAGAGGTGCGTCCGATGTGATACGTCGTTGGTGAATCTTCGTATGCCGATGAAGAAGGTCCGAGGAGGAAGCGGCGTTCCCTCTCGTTGACACGGAATACGAAGAAGAGAGGCGGCGTTCTTCGTCGGAGCTTGAGCGTTCTTTGTCGGAGCTTGAGCGTTCTTCGTGTTCTTCGTCAGAACTTGAAGAAGAAGAAAAAGCTCTCAACCTCTCAAGAAGACAAAACTATTAACCCAAATAAAATAAGACTCTATCTTATATTATTAACACAACAACACACTAGAATTTCAAAAGTTTGAAATTCAAATAAGAGATAACTCCACATTAATTAACAAATTGTCATGTTAATTAAAGAGGGGTTAAGGGAGTTTGAGGGAAGATGTAAAGTTAGGTTTCGTGTGGGCCCCACCACTCTTAATCCTCTCAAGGGAGGTTAAGTGGGTGTGGGTCCCACACCTAACTTCCTTTGAGAGAAGTTAACTATTAAGTTTAAATAAAAATTGTGTTTACATATTTTTATTTAACTTATTCTAATCTCCCAAAAACTAACTCTCAACCCGAAACAAACGCAACTCCCGAAAAGGTCTCTTTAAGAGAATATCGGTGCTGCGAGTTCATCGGTGCCCTCGGATTTCAATTCCGAGCACCGGATCAAAAGTTAGAAATTCCCGCTCGTTCGTTCACTGAACGTACCCGAGCCAAACTTCGGAAAATGATTCTGGGCACTCCGGGCCTCGGAATCAGGTGTCGTCTGAAACCGCGCTCTTGTAAAATTCCAAAGAAAATTAAGAAAAAATTTCCCTTGAATTTTACGGGTCTTTACAATCATGAAACCATAAATCCACAATTGTTGTAGTGTCTCATCCTTGGTAACTCAGAGGTCCATCACATAAGATATTTCTAGAAACTTATATGAATCACATACCAAAGTTCCACAAAACCCATATCCTTTCCACATTTCCCCAAACATAATCAAGAAGAAAATAAAAAAAAGTAAAACCTACTCTAATGCCACTTTATAACTCTATGACCCAAATCACCCAGTTCAGTCTTAAGTGCCCATAGAATCGTGTGCACCTTACTGTATACAAGAGGTTTCCAATTAGTAGTGAGGGTGTGAACAGTTCAGTGGAGATAATATACCCTCAGTATCAAGATCCATACATCATAATCATATCAGGGAGAGAATAAAAACATAAAATACACTGCATAAGTGGATAATAACATTGTTATAACAGATGACATGGTGAGTATCTCAAGTCATACAAAGCAATAAACTAGGGACCCCTAGTGTGGCAGGTCAAACCAAAGTATAATATAAACAATAGGAAAATTAAATAAGACACTACAACATAACTCTAGATTCCATCCTGGTACCACCTTAGAATACCAAGCTCCATCTCCTTAGCTCTATATTTTTGGGCCCTTACCCTTTCCCATATCCCTGAACATAAAGTCTAGATGTGCATCGAGATGATCATGCAGGGTGTGAGAACAAAAACCTATACGACACCACCAATGTGTCCTTAATGCAAGTAAAAAATATATGTTGGGTGTATTCCACAACATGAAGTAATGAAAAATTAAACAATCTACCATAAAATTTCTAGGTCATTGTGTGTTAACCAAGCTACCATGAACCTCAACCCCTCCTACTTCATTATGCTAGTAAAAAGGTTAGTATCAGTCATAATAAGTCTTGAAAGTATCCACAATGTCTACACATCGGTTTAAAACCCTACTCCCATAAGTTATGTGTCCACATTCAACCTTTAAGTAACACATCATTCCCTAACCTAAGGTGATCGTTTTTCTCATATGATGGTACTTCCACCTAACATGCACAATTAATTGGTTCACAATCACCCTTGCATGGTTTTTCTCCTAGGTCAGCATTCTGACACATTGGATGAACTTCTCCACTACATGTTCTACAACCACATCATTTGAACATGTATGTGACATTTAAAAAATACCATCAAGAGAGCACAAGTTCTTGGCCTCTATCACAACATTTACACTCCCCCTCAAAGGTGTAATTTATCCAATTCTAAGAAACCCCAACCATATTAATACCTAAAACAAGTTCCATATGCTATGAAACACCCACAATAAATTCATATCATAGCAAGATCATTTGTTCATATCAAGCATGGTTCTCATAAGGCCACACACATACACTAAAAGTAATACAAATCAAACATGGGTCTCAAATCACACAAGCATGATCCATTATATCATGCCAACAACCAAATTAAAGGGCCCTATGTGGTAAGGATCTTTCAACCTTGAGTTTTTTGACACCCAATGTTGATATACACCATGTTTAATCAGCCAAAACAATCCAACATGCCAAGGTTCCCAATAATCAATCCCAATTCATCATAAAACTGGATTATAGAATAAAGACATGATAAGGGATTACATTTTTTTAAGATTACCCAATGACTTTTGTCACCAATAGTGGATATATATCCTTTTGAGAGGGGGAAATAAATTCTCAATAGATTGAGACTCGGATACTTTAATGATCCAAGAATTGTCTATTAGATCACATAGTAATTGTCACGACCCACATTCACTATGATGAGGGAAGGGACATCATATTTCCAAACCCTTCCTTCCTCAAGTTGAAGGAGAGATAATGACCCCTGAGACCCACCTTCAATAGGCCCCGGAGTGGAAACTAGAACCAAGGGTATATAATCACACGTAAAATGGAAGGCATTTCCCTTTTTATTTATTAGGATCAGGAGATAATATAGTAAATCCCAACAACATCAAAATTATAAGTAAAAGTAAAGCCAAAAAAATCCATTCCCATATGCATGTTCCAATAATAAAGTGCTACACGTACAACAAAACTCCAAAGGAGGAGTACCAAAAGAAAAGAAAAACAACAATGTCAATGGTCCCGGCGTCCGAGCTAATAGAGTCTGACACAGTCCTCAAAGTCCTCTTGGAAACCTAAAAGTAGTTTTATATATGTAGGGTGGGTATATAGGTATACTCAATAGGGGAAACTAAAAGCTCTCATGCACAAGTGGGGAGGAATTCTAATGCCCCGTGAGAAAATTAGATAACCAAAGCACCTAGGAAGAAACTATCCACCCAAACCTCACCAAGGCACACTCCCCAAATAACGCAAGTCAAGTCAAGTAAAGTAATAGTAACAACATGTCGATGTTTGGGTACCCCGTACCACTTTCCCAATGGTTATTGAAGACATCCTACATGCTAGACCTTCCCCTCTATTTTCACCACAGTCCCGCTGTCATACCCTGCCCGCACACACCTGGGATAACACAACCACACATCCCACCCGAAAACACCTAGGTCACAACCACACATAATCATGCCCATAGACACTGGGGCCAGAACAACTACTACCACACCCGAAGACACCTGGGCCGGAACAACTACCGCCACACCCAAAGACACTTAGGCCTCATCCCTAAGACACTAGGGAAACAACCACCCCTACAGAAACCTAGGATAGAACAACTACCACCATGCCCAAAGACACCTGGTCTATAATGGACCTAAGGCCATAAAAACCTACCAGAAAAGTCTTGGGCTACTTGGGAAAGGGAGCAGAAAGAAGCTAATAACCATCCACTCATAAGAGTGTTGGGAAAAACACCATCCCCCATGGAATGGGAGTGTTCGGCATGAGGTGATTAACTTGGGTGGGGTGCGAATAAGAAACATAAGAACCAAATTATACATATAGGTAAACAAGAACTCATACCTGCCTAGGGGTTCCAAAACCATCCTACACACAAACACCCTTGTTACTATTCTTTCATAAAAATAATAACACCCACATCCGAGTCACAACTCATTCCCAAAAAACAATTCCCCATTGAACCCATTCTTGTTTTTATATTCACATGATTTCATTTAATTAATTATTCACTACTAGGCAACTAGAATGCATAGCCACAATCCAAGAAAAGAAAAACAACCAAGCCTTATATTAAGCATTCACACCTGGTTCTCGTGTAAAGTTACAACAACAAAAGGGATCTGTGAGATCCCTCAAAGTACTGGAACCAAACCAAGCCCCACCATACATCCCCACATGGCCTGAGATCCACAAACCAACAACTGCACCACAAAAGGGGATCCCATCCCCATCCATGTCACCCACAATAAACAATCAGAACAACCACACATATTACCAAGATAGGGTAAGGGAGTTTCCAGATTCTATCACACCATCCATTGAGTTCCTTCTTTCCGTTTGGTTAACCAGGGTGATCACATAAGGATTCTTGTTCACTGGACATTCATTTAATCAACTTAGTTTACCTGATTAACCAATTTCCATATTACAGCCATTCAATCATCATAGAAGACAGGGGTCCAATAGTGTGCAAGGAAAGACCACCAATTACCATGATTTTCAGTGGATAAGAAGCCCATATAATTCACAAAATAAAGGCAGGGGTAAAAGAGTACAACAACATCATCAAACACAACCCTTCATTCTTAAAAAGTCTGGTTATTTTCTTTTATGGGGTTTGGTTTTATCCATCCCCATAGAAACATTAGAATGCATGCCCCATATGATGCACAATAAAGAGAGATGAAGGAAGAACCCTACATGGATGATCAATAATCGAAGTTTTTCTCCATGCACAGAGAACTGGGGATGCGCGACTTGTAGGGGAGGAACTTTAGGGACTCCAAGGGTGAGATGGAAAGGCTCCAGTATAGGTGCACCTCTAGTGTCGGGAAGGTGGGACTCCAAACAAACCAAGAAAAAAAAGAGACCAGCCCAAGAAGAATAAACAAAGAATTCTCATGTGATAAAAATGTGAGATCCTGGAGTTACAAGATGTGAAATATTGAATGGATTTAAAGTCGGATCGTGGTTTCACCACGTGGTTGGATAGTTACACACGATGGAATTAATTGTTATTTAATAATTCCCATCATAGAGGTGGCTATAATGGCTGTGAGTTAAAGGGTTTCCTTTAAATAGAGGAAAATGCATAAAATGCGTAATAGGGGCAGAAATGGAAAGTATGGGAAAAGGGTGTGACATCAAAGAAAAATAACACGTTTTGGTAATTCAAGGGTCGCCCAAATCTTGGGGGATTTTAGATATAATTTATGGGATTTTAAATGGCTTTGAAAGAGGTATTAAAATACTTTTATGTCAAAAGTTATGTTGCGGGAGCAAAACTAGAAAAAGAAACAAGGGTGGGACACCATTTGGTGAGACTCCATAAGTGATGCCATGGTCATAGTTCCACCATCATGGTTCCACTATCAGCAGTTCCACCATTTTGGTGTGAAACCATGATGGTGCCACCATCACAGTTCCACCCTCATGACGCCATTGTTTCGGTGTGTGACCGTGACCGGCCACTATTTCAGTGGAACCATTTGATGGAACTAAATTTTTGGAAAACTTCTTAATGAGTTATTGTCTGGGTCATTACATCATATACCTCTCAAACTATTCTCTTCCTTAAGAATTAAAACTAGACCTGAAGAAAAGAGAGGGGTCTGAACAACCACCTCAAAAGATACCTCTTAGGAGTAAACCTCATCAACATCTAGGAACACCTCTCCCTCAAGTAACCACACAAACATGTAAAGGTCATATTGTCCAGTCATATGGATTAGGGATCCCCTTTCTCCATGTCAAGATACTATCCTCTTTGGGCATCCCTGACTCACCTGCATGGGTTTAACCACATCCACTTTAATGAATTTTGATTAGGGATCAGGACCTCCCCTCCCCAGAGTCAGGACTCTCCACACACATCCTGAGAACAAGGAAAATAGACCATTTCATAGTTAAAAATGTCAAACACTACATCACTGAAAAATACAAAATAGAACAGAACAAAATTCAAAACAACTCTAGGTACTGAGCACGCATTTGTTCCTCCCATTCCCAAGTACTCTCCTTGAGGCCACCATGCCTCCATAACACACGAACCAAGGGAATGGTTCATCCACAAAGCACCTTCTCTTCATGACCTTCGATCATCATCAGTCGCTCTATAAATGTCACATCATCCTTGATATCTAGCTTTCCCCATTCAAGGACGTGTGAATCATCATGTAGATACTGACGAAGCTGATACACGTGGAAGACTTCATGCACTCTCAGTAACAGCAGTGGTAACGCTAGCTGATAAGCCACTTCGCCGACCTGCCACAACACCTCTAAGGGTCCAACGAACCTGGGAGAAATCTTACTCCCCCTACCAAACCTCTATTATCCACACTGAGGGGAGACCTTCAAGAACATGTGGTCCACAACCATGAACTCCAAGGTTCTCCTATTATCATCATACGATTTCTGTCGGTCCTGGGCCACCTTCATCCTCTCTCCTATAAGCTGAACCTTCTCTACTATGCTCTGTACTACCTCCGGGCCAAGAACACCTACTTCCCCGACCTCTATCTAGCACACGAATGAGTAACACGACCTCCTGTACAATGATTTGAATGGATCCATGCCAATGTTAGAGTGATATCTATTGTTGTAGGCAAACTCTACCAGAGGAAAGTGTCGCACCCACAATCTCCCAAAGTCCAAAACACATGTCCGTAGCATATCCTCTAACATCTGGATGGTGAGCTATGACTGCCCATCTATCTGGGGGTGGAAAGCAGTGTTGAGGCATAGCTAGGTTCCAAAATCATGTTGCAATCCTTTCCAAAACTGTGAGGTAAATTAGGTATCCCGATCGAAGACTATGGACCTCGGAACTCCATGAAACCGCACCACCTCATCCACGTAACATTGTGCTAGGGAATCTACTGCACTCGACTCCTTGATTGTCCGTAAGTGAGCTAATTTCATCAACTGGTCCACCACTACCCAGATAGCATCACAACTTCCCTGAACTCTGGGTAGTCCCATGAAGAAATCTATCGATATGTCATCCCACTTCCACTCGAGGACTTCTAAAGGTTGTAACAGACCCCCTGGGACGTTGTTAGGTCCACTGGGCTAGATACCCTAAGAGGGTGGGAATCAGGGCGTGATAGATTAAAACAACTTCCCTATTTTATCTTGTTTTTCTATTAAACAAAACTCACTTCTCTATCTTTCTCATTGCAGAGTGTGAATAAACCTTAAAGCATGCACATGACATAGTAATTTTTACTTGGTTCACCCTCACTGGGCTATGTCCAAGGAGTATACACCAGTAGTGTGTTGATGTACCAATTCCACTATAAGTGTACTACTGTTTACAAGTTCAAAGCGGACTCACTGTCCCTCCTGGTTTACAACCACTCATCCATCCAAATTAACTTTTTAATTTTCAAACACTTTTAGGGGGAAGTGATAACCCTACGGAAAAGGAATTCAAGCATCAAATGTTACAACGGACTTATCAAACACAATTCTAAGGCGATTTGAGTCTCTTTACCTAAGCAATTTCTAGGGCAGGGAATTTACCTGGCAGTCAGGATCTTCCCCTAAGTGTTCTTAATAGTGCCTTTCTAGATGCTCCCAAGCCTACATATATTCTGCTTTGCTGATCTTCTCCATGTTGAAACCTCTAATCGGAATTTGGTCTTGTTTGTCAATCCAATCAGCTTGCTCTTTAGAAACTGCCACTTGGATAAATCTTCCCATCATTTGATCAATATCTTCCATAGTTTCTTTAATCACTAGAACATCCTCCTTCATGTCTTCTCCATAGTTCATGAGGAGTTCCAGATGGGAATCCAACTCCACCTCCTTCAGACTATGCGGGTCATCAGACCCTGTTTCACATTGCTGACCCGATAAAAGAGTATCCTCCCTTCCCTGCATCATCATCTCAGGGTTTAGTTGCCCTTGGTGTTGATCACCCACCTTTGGGTCTCCATCCACTTGGGCTTGGGTAGCTAGGACATCATCCTGTCGAGTCTCATCTCCTGATCCTTGCTGGCTCTCATGATCCTTGAGTTTACCATCTTTTTTAGCTGATTGAGTCTCCATCAGTTTAAGAAGATAAGAATAGTATTTCCGGCCCTTAGATTTCAGCTTCTTGGAAACAATACAACTTCCCATATCCCAATTTTCCTTATTACCTTTCTTCCTCCTTTGGTTGTGCAGACCTTTACCAGCCCTTCCCGAACTGATATCGTCTGCAGGTTGTCCCTCTCCATCTGTATCGGCCTCAGAGAGGCAGTTGGAATTGCCTTCAAGATCTCCCTCATTGCTTAAACTTTCAAATATATTATTTAAGTTGAGACCAGACAAAATCCTTCATGGGTTGGACCCCTGGCTAGTGGTCAGAGACCTACCTACCTCATGTGCAGGATCCTACCACTCATGTCCATCCTTATGCTTTCCCTTTCCAGAGGACCGAGCCCCCCTGTCAGAGGTGTTATTATCTTCAGATCGTACCACCATGGCATAGGAACATGGTTCAGTTTACAACCACTCACAATTTGAGAACACACTACTCTCTCAACTGAAGTGAGATCACTACTTCTTCAGAAGATCCACTCATAGTTTATAGACCTATAGGTCTCTTCATTATCACTAATGAATGTATCCTCCACTGTATGTAGATTCTCTATTGAAGTCCAAATTTCATCCACTGATGAATAACCCTTTTCCCCTGAACACTAGGTAATTCCTTTGGAAATACCTTTACAAAGCACCCTACTTTGTGAGGCTACCAATTTAACGAAGCTCAAACAAGCCTTCATAAAGCTCCTGCCATTTCGTGAAGTTCACGCCTTCGCAGAGCTCAGGCCATCACGGAGCTCAAGTCGTCACAGAGAGACTTCCCTCATGAAGCTCACTGAGCCAATGTGGAGCACCCAACTTTCATAGAGCTAGAATAGCTATTGCGAGGCTCCTTCCTTTCGCGAAGCACACTGCCTTCGCGAACCACCTTCACAGGCTGAGAGAAAAATATTTTCTTCTAAAAACTCTCTACTTCTCCCGGGGGGTTCGAGGTCTATTTATAGGTTATTCCACCAAACCTCGAACCTTCCGTGCGAAGTCAACACCATGTCATCTCAAATTGTGAAGCTCTGAAGTTTCTACTGAAATTATCTCAAAATCATGAAGCACCGTGGGAATTTTCTGACCACAGATCATTTCATCAATACCTTCGCGCCTTCGCTGAAAAGCTCCAATTGCAATGCCCTTTGCCACTGCAATGATCTTCAACGCTTCCATTCATGAATCTCGTCTTAATCACGAAGAATCACCGTCAATATTTTTCATGTCTTTGTGAAATCCAATCCATGAAGTCTATCTTTGTGAAACTCGTGCATTTGCCGTATTTAAATTGGATATTCAAGGAAATCCAATTTTTGCGATGCTCACCAAACTCCAAAATTTGGACCCCCAAAATTTGGAAAACACTAGGAAACAATGCCACCTTATATCTACTCTTTTTGTACCACCTCCAGATCGTCCATTTCTTTGTCATGGTTCTTTGTCAACATGGATTTTCAACAACCTCTCTTGAACTCGAAAATTCACCAAGAAACCTGCATTGCCAACAAACACAATCAACCCAAAAATGTTGCAATGTTACCTTGAGGGATTTTTTCTCAACAATGTATCACTTTGGGTTTTTTGATAACTCTTCTCGTAACAATTCTCTGCACTTTGATACTTCACTGAAGCTCCTTCTATAATCAACTATCCTTCACCTCTTACAATTCAAATAGCAACCAAATATTCACTCACCAAATACTCTAACCCCACATGAGAAGTGCTCAGCATGAGAAACAAGAGTAAATGAAAATTTCATCAATGAATCACTTCATTTATGACACCAAATGCTAACACCAAACTGATACCAATTGCCAAATTGATACCAATTGTTGATTGCTGGAAACCTTCTAACACCATTCCAACGTCATTATTCTGCTTTTATCACGATCCTCAACTATCATGATATTTATGCTTTGATCAATCACTTCTAGCATCATAAGATTTAAAATTCTCCCCCTATCTCACTGCTCCACCTATCAGCTTCTCCCCGTGTCTTTTACTAAGAAATTTTCTCCCTTCCTTAGCCACAGTTTCTCCCACTTTAGGAGTCACTATTTCTCCCCCTTTTTCAATGAACCCAAAGGTCGCTCCTTTATGGTCAATAACATTGGAAAGAACATAGATATTGCATTAGGGAAAAACATACCATACCTCAGGGAGAGGGGGGGTTTCCCACAACCACACTTTTTCAAGTGCGGGGAGTCGACTGAACTCCCATAGCCAGTCGATGCCTCTCAAAAGCTTCCTTGCGTAAGGCCTTTGTTAAAATGTATGTAACCTGTAACTCTGTAGGAACATACTCCAACTTCACGATTCCCTGCTCAACCTTCTTCTTGATGAAATGATATTTTATCTCAATTTTCTTTTTCCTTGAGTGATGGATGGGTTTTTGCTAAGATTTATAGCACTTGAGTTATCACACTGGATTCTGATCGGAGACTTCACTTCAACTCCCATATCATCAAGTTGTTTCTTCATCCACAATAACTATGTGCAAGCTTGAGTGGTGGAAATATACTCAAATTCTACGGTGCTCAATGAAATGAAATCTTGCTTCTTGCTCAGCCAAGAAATATACAATCCACCAAGATAGAACGCACCTCCTGACATTGATTTCATGTCATCTGCTGAACCGGTCCAATCTTTATCAGTATATCCCAATAACTCTGACTGAGATTTGTCACTATATATCAAGCTGAAATCCAATGTTCCCTTGATATACCAAAGTATTCTTTTTACGGAAAGCATAAGACTTTCCTTAGGATTACTTTGATATCACGCCGCTTAGCATGTGGTGAAAACAATATTAAGTCTCGTCGCTATCAGGTATAGTAAACTTCCAATAATCTGCCTATATTCTGTGATATTAACTACCTTTCCATTGTCATATTTTGATAATTTCATCCAGGTTGCAACCGGAGTTTTCATCTCCTTGGAATTTTCCATTTCAAATATTCTTAAAACCTCCTTGTCATATTTTGATTGAGAAATGAATGTGTCATTCCTTCCTTATGTCACCTATAAACCAAGGAAAAATGTCATCTCACCAATCATAGATATTTCAAACTCATGTTTCATGAATTCAAAGAACTGTCTGTACTTTGATTCATCTGATCTACCAAATATTATGTCATCAACATAAACCAGCACCATCATCATTTGATTATTGTTGTTGTTTAAATAGAGATTGTAATCAACTCCACTACGCCGGAAACCAAGCTTCTTCAAATAATGGTCAAGCCTTGAGTACCATTCTCTTAGTGCCTGTTTCAACCCATATAACATCTTCTTCAGCCAATAAACCTTGTTCTCATCCTCATAAATGAGAAAACCATATGGCTACTCGATATACACTTCTTCCTCCAGAATCCCATTCAAGAATGCAGATTGGAAATCCATCTGGAACACTTTGAACTTTTGTTGTACTGCAATGGCTAGGAATAATCTGATTGTCTCCAGCCTTGCAACTGGTGCAAATGTCCCATCGACGTCAATTCCCTCTATCTAGGAGTATCCTTTGCACACTAGTCATGCTTTGTTCTGTATCACGGTTCCATCTTCATTCATCTTATTGTGAAAGACCCATTTAGTCCTGATGACATTCTTATCAGCTGGCCTCGAAACAATCTCCCATGTATGACTCTTCTCAATCTAATCTAGCTCTTCATTCATATTCTAAAACCAATTTTCATCTGCAACTGCATCAGCAAAACATTTAGGCTCTAATTGAGATAAGAAAGATGTCTGTTGTAGAGATTTCATTCTTCTTGTCTGAACTAAAGCTGAATGATCACTGATGATATTTTGCCTATCAATTTCTGCTCGATTTCTTGGCTTTTGTATAGAAACAGATTTTACTTCTTCATGTTCATCATCAGTATCTTCTTCTGAATCAGCATCAGCCACTTCTTCTCCTCCTGCGTTCCTTTCCTCCTCATTGTTTTCATCAAGAAATTGTTCACTGTGTTGTTGAATGTTCTCATAATTTTCCACAATAGTGACATCATTGCTCTCAACTACCTTTCCCATCCTTTTATTAAAGCATTTATATACTTTGATTTTTCCTAAGTATCCAAGGAATATTCACTCATCTCTGCATGACTCAAATTTCATGTGTTTTTCTTTATTGAGTATAAAGAACTTACTCCCAAAGATTCGAAAGTACTTCACCATTGGCTTCTTCTTGCACCACATCTCATATAGTGTTTTTCCTTCCTTCAGACACAATAGATCCCCGTTAGAAATGTAGACCGATGTCAATACTACTTCCTTCCAAAATTTCTCTAGTAGGTATTTTTCTATGAGCATTGTTCTTGCCATGTTGTTGATGATCTGATATCTCCTTTCAACCACTCCATTATGTTGGGGAGTTCTCACTAAGGAAACTTGATGTCTTATCCCGTGTTTCTTGAGATAGTCTTCCACCTGACTATTTGTGAATTTCGTACCATTATCAGTACGAAACTTCAAAAAAAAATTGTCCAAGAATCATTTCACACTCCCTTTGGTACTATTTTAAGTAGCTGAACACATCAGACTTATGGGAAATAACAAATACCCATGCCATTCTGCTATAGTCATCAATGAAAAGAACATAGTACCTATTTCTGTCAACCGAAAACTTCTCCTTAAAGTTCTTCAATGCGCTTGATTTGATCTTTCCTTGTGTTATTCAATCCATTGATCTCCCTTTTCTATTCTTCAATATTGATTTTATACTTACTGACTAATTCTGAGTCCTCTGGTGTTTATGACTTGAGTTGATCAATTTATTCCATCAACTTAGACTTCTCTTCTTCCTGCTGTTGCATATAGAGTTTGTCATCATGAACTACTTTGTTGGATTTCTTTGTTTTGGCTCTCCAAACATCTATCTCCTTAAGAGCTGCTTCTAACTTAGCTTGCATATGAACTATTCCTTAAACTTCTTCTTCTTCATCAATGTCAGTTTCTTCCTTTTTCTAAGTACTACCAACAACTGCCACCATAGAATTTTCTCCATGATCTTTGAAGTTCTCTATCTCTTCAACCTCCTCATCCTCAGACTCATCCGAGCTGCCACATTCTTTTGAAAGGTGATTCTTATTCTTAAAGAAATTTCTTTTGAACTGTTTCTTTCCTTTCATATAGGCTGAGGACTTCTTCTTAGGAATATCAACTTCATTGACATCATCATCCTCTTGAAACTTTTTTGAGAACTTTTCTGCAAGATGTCCAACTTTTCCACATCAAAAACAAGAAAGTGGAAGTTTCCCTTTAAACTTTCATTTTTCTCTTTGACGGTTTGAGGAGAGGAATTACATCACCACATTTGTCTCTTCTTCTTCCTGAGAATTTTTAATGGTGAGCTTCTTCATGGCCTTGAATGCCACATATTTGGATTTACCATTTTCCACAACATCATTATCATTATTTCTCATTTCATATGCAACAAGGGTGTTGTGAAGGTTATCCAATGTCAGCTCTTTCGGGTCTTTATCTTCCAAAACTGAAACTTTTAGATTTAACCGAGGTTGAAGTTTCCTCAATATGCGCTTCAAAATTTTTATGTCTTCAATAACTTCTCCAAGACCTCGCATGTCCTCCACTACAACATTTACCATGTCAAAGAATGCATCAACAGATTCATTCGGGTTCATTCTCAGATCTTCATACTTGTTCCACAACACTTGTAGCTTCGCTTCTCTGACCTTTGTATCTCCTTCATATATGTTCAGCAGCTTTTCCCACATATAATGTGATGTTTTTCATGACATCACCTTGGTATATATATCATTGGATAGGGCTCCCCCTCAAGCATTGATTCCCTTTGCATCAGCATCCAATTCTCTTCGCTCAACTTCTAATAATGCACCACTATTAATATCAGTTGGGATACCATGCATTTCTGTTGTAAACACATATATTCCCAAAGATAGAAAGTAGCATTGCATCAGATTCTTTCATAGCTGAAAATTGTTCCCATCGAAGATCAGAATCCCTTTAGGATTGATGACCTCCATTTGAGAGACAAACTGATATCAACCTTTCTCTATGATACCAATTGTTAGGTCCACTAGGCTAGATACCCTAAGAGGGGGGTGAATTAAGGTATGACTGATTAAAACAACTACCTCGTTTGATCTTTTTTTACTGTTAGACAAAACTCTCTTCTCTCTCCTTCCCATTGCAGAGTGAAAATAAACCTTAAATCATGCATAAGACACATTAAATCTTACTTGGTTCACCCTCACTGGGCTATGTCCAAGAAGCATACATCAGCAGTGTGTCGATGTACCAATTCCACTATAAGCGCACTATTGTTTACAAGTTTTAAGCGGTCTCACTATCCTTTCTGGTTTACAACCACTCACAATTTGAGAACTCACTGCTCTCTCAGCTAAAGTGAGCTCACTACTTCTTCAGAAGATCCACACACAGTTTATAGACATATAGGTCTCATCATTATCACTAATGAATGAATCTTACATTGTATGTATATTCTCTGTTGAAGTCCAAATTTCATCCACTAATGAATACCCCTTTTCCCCTGAACACTGGGTAATTCCTTTGGAAATACCTTTGCAAAGCACCCTACTTTGCAAGGATCCCAATTTCACAAAGCTCAAACAAGCCTTCGCGAAGCTCCTACCTTTTCACAAAGCTCACACCTTCGCAGAGCTCAGGCCGTCGCGGAGCTCAAGTCATAGCAGAGAAACTTCCCTCGTGAAGCTCACTGAGCCAACGCGGAGCGCCCAACTTTCTTGGAGCTAGAATAACCGCCGCAAATCTTCTTCCTTTTGTGAATCACACTTCCTTCGCGAACCACCTTCATGAGTCAAGAGCAAAATATTTTCTTCAAAAAACTCTCTACTTCTCCCGAGGGGGTCAAGGTCTATTTATAGGCAATTCCACCGACCCTTGAACCTTCTGTGTGAAGTCAACACTATGTCATCTCAAATCGTGAAGCTCCAAAGTTCCTGCCGAAATCCTCTCAAAATCGCAAAGCACCGCGGAAATTTTCTAATTGATGAGAATTTTGTCAATACCTTCACACCTTCACTGTGAAGCTCCACTCATAATGCTCTTCACCGCTGCAATGCTCTTCAACGCTTCCATTCATGAAGCTCGTCGTAATCGCAAAGAATCACCGTCAACATTTTTCATGTATTCGCAAAATCCAATCCATGAAGCCTATCTTCGCAAAACTCATGCCTTTTCCATATTTAAATTGGATCTTCAAGGAAATCTAATTTTTGCGATACTCACCAAACTCCAAAATTTGGTCCCCAAAAATTTGGAAAACACTGGGAATTGGTGCCACCTTGTATCTGCTCTTTTTATTCCGCCTCCAGATCATCCATTACTTTTTCAAGGTTATTTTTCAACATGGATTGTCAATAACCTCTCTGGAACTCGAAAATTAACCAAGGAAACCTGCATTGTAAACAAACACAACCAGCCCAAAAATTATGCAATGTTACCATGAGGTATTTTTTCCCAACATACGCGATGTTTATCCTTCACTTGCTGACACATGAGGCACTTTGCCATAAACTCTACCACTGCCCACTTCGCCCTGGGCCACTAAAACTGACCCCTCAAGCCTTGGTACATCTTGTAAACTCCTGGATGTACCGCCAAGGGTGAGTTTTGGAACTCACCAAGAAATCTCTCGCACATCGTCTCTGGGAAAAACAACTTCCCTCGAAAAATAATCTAATTCTAAATATCCACTGACCACACTTATGAAGCATTGTCTTGGTTAACCTGATCATGCATCACTTCACTCTCTGAGCCTCCCCAATGAGACTCCTTCACTTGCCGCAGCAGAGAGGACTGTACTGTCATCTAAAATAGACAATCTCTACCACCATCCACCCTTGCATCTAGGTGTAGGACAGCCAACTCCTCCATCGCCTTCCAAGCATCTGCTAACTCTCAAACTGCATTCTTCTGCAAATTCATACTCAAGGAATCATCCACCACGTTCCTCTTTCCTGAGGTGTAGGAAATTTTGAAGTCGTAGTCCTGGAGAAACTTTATCCACCTCCATTATCACAAGTTCAGGTCCCACTGGGAGAAGATATACCTCAAGCTCTTGTGATCTGTGAAGACCACAAAGTGATCCCCAATGAGGTAATTTCGCCACAACTTTAGCGCAAATACGACCACTACAAGCTCCAGATCGTGGGTGACATAGTTACGCTCATGGTAACATAACTACCTAGACCCATAAGAGATAACCCCTTATATTGCATCAGCACACACCACAAGACTTGGCCTGAAGCATCATAGAACACCTCAAACATCACCCCTTCTTCTGGAAACCTCAGCACTAGGGCACTAACCAACTTCCCTTTTAGATAACTAAAGGCTGCCTTGCACTACCCACTCCACATGAAATCCCTGTCTTTCTTGGTCAAGGTTGTCAAAGGTGCTGCAACTCGGGAGAATTTGGGCACGAATCTCTGGAAGTAACTTGCTAGGCCCAGGAAACTACGAACCTCCATCACATTCTTGGGTTCCACCCAAGAAACAATTTCCTATACCTTTGAAGGGTCCACCACTATTCCCTTCTTGGATACCACATGTCCAAGGAAGTGTACTTATCACACCTAGAACTTTCACTTGGACAATTTCCCAGAGAGCTAGTGTTTTTGAAGGACCTCTAAAACCATCCTCAAATGCTTAGTGTGATCTTCCTCTGATCTTGAGTAGATCAGGATGTCATCAATAAACACAACTACGAACCGGTCTAGATATTCCTGGAAGATGGAGTTCATGATCCCCATGAACACGGTTGGTGTGTTCGTAACGCCAAACGGCATGACCGCAAACTCAAAGTGCCCATATCTTCACCTGAAGGAAGCCTTAGAGATATCACCCTCCTTCACCCTCAACTAGTGATATCCTGACCGCAGTTTGATCTTGGAGAACCATCATTCCCCCTTCAACTGATCAAAAAGTTCATCTTTCTTCGGGAGAGGTTAATGGTTCTTGACCGTAACCTCATTAAGTCTCTAGTAGTCTATGCATAGCCTGAGACCACCATATGCCTTCTTCATGAACAAGACCAGAGTACCCCATGGTGATGCACTTGGTTGGACAAAACTCTTCTTCATCAGATCATTAATCTGAATTCGTAACTCCCACAGCTTAGAAGCCGCCATCTGATAGGGAGCCATCGAAATTGGACGGGCACTGGGTTGCAAGACTATCCCAAACTCAACATCACGTCGAGGGGGTAGAGTCACCACCTCTTTAGGGAAGACGTCCATGAATTCATTAACGATTTCTGGGACTTCCACTATCTATGTATCTGCTAACTCCACTGATAGCTCAACTAACAAGGAAAAAAGGGGCTCCACTTTCCGGGTGCCTCCCTGGAAACTTTTCTCACCGAAAAAAGTCACATGTCGGCCGCCCATATTTGAAAACACGACCCTTATCTAAAATTAGTTGATAATGGTACACATAGAGAACATCCTGTCGATGCATAGAATGAAATCATACAGCTGCATCTATAGAAAAATAAGGTCCCCACTGTACTGATGTGGTCCCAACATCAGTCTACATCCTTGTCAAACACGAGACAAGACGGTCTGACCTCCGACTGGCGTACTCAAAACCAGGGGTACAGAAAGTCTCTCTATGTTTAGACCCAAATCATGGACTAGACTGGGTGCAATAATGGAGTGAGAATATCTTGAATCAAACAAGTCGTAGGCAAGAGTACTAAACAAGTTGATCATACCTCGAATGACTTCCGACCCTACTGGAACTACTGCCTCTATGACGTATAACTGCCCACACCCAGCTCCTCTACCCCTTAGATATCAGCCGCCTCCCTAACCATGCCCTGGTCGAGGTCCCTGAGGAGTTCCCTAAGGTCGGCCTCCTCCTGCAACATCTGCTCTCAAAGGAGCGGAAGCTTGCTGTCTCTGTTGCTGCTGCTGAAAGGGCCTGTCTGGAAATTGCTACTGTTGAGGTGGGCACTAAACCGGCCCACCCCCACTGTACTACACTTGGTATGGGCACTGATTTTGAAGGTTCTCACGGCTGCCATAGATGAATCATCTCGGTCATGGGCCCAAAAAAGAAAGGGTGAGGACTGTGAGATCGAAACTGGAACTGTTGGGGCATGCTCTCCGCTGGTTGAAACCTGGAAGGCCCTGATGTTGGAGGCCTACTGTTGATGGCCTTTCCCTTTGACAATCCCATATAGATCCCTTCTCATGGCACACCTCCCAGTGTTTGTATCCTCTCTACCACTTCATCCTTCTTCTAGAATTCCAAGTACGTCGGTAGAGTGAAGGGAGTAACAACATACTGGAGAGAAGGTCGAAGTGCCTCCTCTAAACGTCTTTCCCGAGACTCCTCATCTGGAAAGAAGACAAGAGTAAAGAGAAGAATATATTTGAACTTAATCCCCAACTCTCCCACTGATATACCCCCCTGCTGAAGGAAGAGTATCTCCTGCCTCTTCTCAGCCTTCATCATGGAAGAGAGGAATTCTGCCCAAAACTCCCTCTCGAATTCAGTCCATGAAACCTCAGCTTCCCTCTTCTCCCCAAGATAGAGTTTCCACCACTGACATGCCACTCCTTATATCTGTATTATAACTAAAGGAACCTAATACTCCATCGGAGATTGAATCAAGCTGAAAGTTATCACCAACTCCTCGAGCCAGCTCTCTGTCTCCATGTCTGAGATGCTGCCCCCATACTTCCTGAGGGTCTACCGCTAAAAGGCACGAAGTGTCCTCTACCACTGTTTATCCTCCTCCTCTCAATTAGCCCTTTGCTGATCAGCTAAATCATCCCCCTGGGCCTTGATCGCCCACACTACTTGTGGTCACCGTCCGGGTGTCATAGTTGCAAGGTAAACAAGGAATGCCTACGACCGAGCAGTGTAAAAGATTGCTTTTAAATTTTGTTTAAACATTTCATTTATTTTAGATCCCCAAAGTAAAATAGACATACAAGAACACAAGTCATCATGATGCATGTACCTTTCTTAGGGTCTCTACCCTGTAATCAGTGTAGCCTCACTTGGTCATTTAGTAGGTCCAAATTCCTTACATCGGGTCACAGGGGGCCCTAAAATCCCACATCCTAGCCATTCTTCCCTGGCCTATTTCTCATGCCAATATTTCCTAACATTGTTTCCATACCATCCAATGTAATTCTCACTGTGCATAACCCTGAGCTCCATGTTATCTCTCAACAACCTGCCTCTGATACCATTCTGTCATGACCCGCCTTCACCAGGATGAGGGAAGGGACAACAGATTGTCAAACCCTTCCTTAAGTTGAAGGAGAGATAATTACCCCTGAGACCCATCTTCAATAGGCCCTAGAGTGGTGACTAGCACTAAGGGTATAGAATCACATGTAAAATGGAAGGCATTACCCTTTTTATTTAATAGGATCGAGAGATAATATAGTAAATCCAACAACACCAAAAGTAGAAGTAAAAGTAAAGCCAAAAAAATCCATTCCCATATACATGTTCCAATAATAAAGTGTTATAAGTACAAGAAAAATCCAAAGGGGGGGTACTAAAAGAAAAGAAAAACAGCAACGTCAATGGTCCCGACGTCCAAGATAATAGGGTCTAGCACGGTCCTCAAAGTCCTCTTGGAAACCTAAAAGCAGTTTTATATACGTAGGGTGAGTATACAGGTATACTCAGTAGGGAAAACCAAAAGATCTCATGCACAAGTGGGGAGGCATTCTAATGCCCCATGAGAAAAGGAGATAACCAAAGCACCTAGGAAGGAAACTATCCACTCAAACCTCACTAAGGAACAATCCCCAAATAATGCAAGTCAGGTAAAGTAGCATATGAGCCTTAGCCTGGTTGGAAAGGTCTCTGATGGTGCATCCAAGCGACCAGGGATCAAAACCAGGTGGAGGCAGGATTTCTGGGGGGTACTGTAGTAGTTCTGTAGCAGTACTGTAGAAGTACTGTAGCAGGAACTGTAGCAGTACTGTAGCGGGGACTCTAGCAGTACTGTAGCAGGGACTGTAGCAGTACTATAGCAGGCACTGATTGGCACTGTAGCAGCCGTAGATATGCCCCCGTTTGGGCCTTCGGGCATCAGATTTGGTCCCTGAGTCCTTCATTGGCCTTCGGGCACCCAGGCCTTCGGGTCAGTTGGGCCTTCGGGCTATCCATATGGCCTTCGGGTCACCTGCAGATACAAACCAGACCAAACTACAAAGGAACAAGCTCTACAAGGAGGATGAGAAAAGGAGATTTCACCGCAGCAGGAGATAAACGGATTGCAAGAATGAGAGGGTATGGCACCTGTCATCGGGAAAAGCCTGTGCATGCACGAGAACGCCTAGCCGAACAGCCATGCGGAGGTGAAGATATGATTTCAAAGATGAAGATGCTGGGGAGGAGCAGTTCCAAGTTGTTAGTCTGGGTTGTATGGTTTGTTTGTGCCTACGGGCATTGGTTCCAATATGGCCTACGGGCATGTAATAGGGTTCCACCTCATCCCTTGAAAGGTGGATTATCAATCAATAAAAAATGAAGGTCTTCGGGCCATTGGAGGAAGTCAAGTAAATTAATAGTAACAACACATCAATGTTTGGGTACCTCATATAACTTTCCCACTGATTATTGAAGACATCCTATGTGTCAGACCTTCCTCGCCATTCTCACCATGGTCCCACTGCTATACCCCGCCCACACACACCTGGGCTACCACAACCACACGTCCTTCCCGCAAACACCTGGGCCACAACCACACGTAACCATTCCCATAGACACCTGGGCCAGAACAACTACTGCCACGTTTGAAGACACCTAGGCCCGAACAACTACCTCCACGCCTGAAGATACCTAGGCCTCATCCCGAAGACACTAGGGAAATAACCACGCCCGCAGACACCTGGGCCAAAACAACTACCGCCATGCTCGAAGAAACCTAGGCTATAATGGACCTTATGCCATTATAACCTACCCAAAGATTCTTGACCTAATCAGAAAAGGGATCATAAAGGAGCTAATAACTAGTCACTTATAGGAGTGTTGGGAAAAACACCCTCTCTCATGGAATGGGGGTGTTCGGCACAAGGTTCTTAACTTGGGTGGGGCATGAATAAGAAACATAATAACCAAATTATACATATAGGTAAAAAATCACTCATCCCTACCTAGGGGATCCAAAACCATCCTATACACAAACACCCTTGTTACTGTTCATTCATAAAAAGAACAACACCCATAGCCAAGTCACAACTCGTTCTCAGAAAACAATTCCCCATTGAAACCATTCTTGTTTTCATATTCACGTGATTCCATTTAAGTAATTCTTCACTACCAGTCAACTAACATTCATAGCCACAAGACAAGGAAGGAAAAACAACCAAGCAGCAGATTAAGCATCCACACCCAGTTCTCTTGTAAAGTTACAACAACAAAAGGGATCCATGAGATCCCTCGAAGTACTGGAACCAAACCATGCCCCACCATATGGCCCCACACAGCCTGAGATCCACAAACCAACAACTACACCATAATAGGGGATCCCATCCCCATCCATGTCACCCCACAAGAAATAAGCAGAACAACCACGCATATTACCAAGATAGGGAAAGGGAGTTTCTATATTCTATCACACCATCCATTGAGTTCCTTCTTTCCGTTTGGTTAACCGGGGTGATCACACAAGGATTCTTGTTCACTGTACATTCATTTAATCAACCGAGTTTATGTGATTAACCAATTTCCATGTTACAACCATTCAATCATCACATAATACAAGGGTCCAATAGTGCACAAGGAAAGACCACCAATGGCCATGATTTTCAGTGGACAGAAGCCTATACAATTCACAACATAAAGGTAGGGGTAAAAGAGTACAACATCATCATCAAACACACCCCTTCATTCTTAGAAATTCTGGTTATTTTCTTCGTTAAGGTTTGGTTTCATCCATCCCTATAGAAACATTAGAATACCTTCCCTGCATGATACATAGTAAAGAGAGATGAAGGAAGAATCCTACCTAGATGATCAGTGATCGAAGTTTTTCTCCACACACAGAGAAATGGGGATGCACAGCTTGTAGGGGAGGAACTTTGGGGACTCTAATGGTGAGTAGGAAAGGCTCCAGTACAGGCACACCTCTAGCATTGGGAAGGGGGGACTCCAAATTCACCAAGAAAAAAAAGATACCAGCCCAAGAAGAAGAAAGAAATAATTCTCATGCGATAAAAAGGTGAGATCCTAGAGTTATGGGATATGAAATATTGAATGGCTTTAAATGTAGATCATGATTTCACCACGTGGTTGGATAGTTACACACAATGGAATTAATTTTTATTTAATAATTCTCATCGAAGAGGTGTCCATAACAGCTATGAGTTAAAGGGTTTCCTTTAAATAGAGGAAAATGCGGAAAACATGTAACAGGGGCGGAACGGGAAAGTATAGGAAAAGGGTGTGACACCGAGGAAAAATCACACATTTTGTTAATTCAAGGGTCGCCTGAATCTTGGGGGGTTTTAGATGTCATTTATGGGATTTTAAATGGATTTGAAAGGGGTATTAAAATACTTTTACGTCAAAAGATATGTTGTGTAACTAGAAAAAGAAAGGGTGAGACACCGTTTGGTGAGACACCGTAAGCGGTGCCATGGTCACAGTGCCACCATCACGGTGCCACCGTCAGCGGTGCCACCATTTCAATGTGTGACCGTGATGGTGCCACCGTCATGGTGCCACCCTCATGGTGCCACCATTTCAGTGTGTGACCGTGACCGGTGCCACCATTTTGGTGGAACCGTTTTATGGAACTGAGTTTTTGGAAAACTCCTTAATGTGTCATTGTCTGGTCCATTACAGTAATACATAGGAATACATGGATCTATCAATAAAAACTTAGGTCTATGATTCACCATAAATAGAGTTTTAAGATAGGATAATCTCCAAAAAAACCACCACTAGAGTGACTAGTTCTGAGATCCCTAAGAATAGGAGGAAGACTGAAGATATTCTAGGAGGCTTTGGGATTAAAAATAAATTTTTAGATTATTTAAAACTTTTTGCATGGTTTGTTTGAATGGTTTACTAAATTGTGTGCCAACTGTATGAGGATATCTACCTTAGTTTAGAACCCACATAGTTTGTCCACATGATTTGATAAATCATGAACCAACCATGCGTTTTCCACTATCCTGAGTCACATGGTTTTCTAGGGAAGTCACATAGTTAGCTTTAATTGTGCGCCAACCATGCATTAACCACTGTACTACTCCAATAATTCACACAGTTTCCTAAGGAGAACCACATAGTTTTTCCTAATTGTGCTCAAACTGTGCACCCCCATAGAGGCCTATAAAACCATCCAAAACTAACCAGAATCTACCTGAGACTTCACTCAAGAAATGAATAACCTAAAAACACTAAAATAAGGGATAAAAGTAAGATTTAAGGTACCTGAAAAATCTAGGATAGTATATACAATTTGTAAAAAATAATAGAAATAATTATTGGATCCCATGCCTAGAGAAATACTTCATATGATACAATAAGAACAGAAGAGAGAAAATGATAGTAGTTCTATAAATTCACAGGAAGAGATTAAGTAGATAACAAAAGTCATGAAACACATGAAATGAAAAGTTTAGATCACATGAAATCGAAGGAAAGATCAATAAGACTTGAATGAGGGGAATGAATCTAGTTTTTAGAGAAATGATATACTACAGTATCTATTAGAGTAATTTTCTTAATACTTGACCAAGATTTTTATTTTATTTTACATAAATTAGATTCCATTTATTTTTTTCATATGATCCTTTTAATCTCCTAAATTTTAAGAAATAATTAAGGATTACATTAATCTTCAACATAAAAGATTTTAAAACTATGATTCTAGATAATTATTTCTATTTACTTTCATTAAAATCATTCCAGATCAATTTAGAAATAAAACTGAATTTTTCTTTATAAAAGCACTAACCTCATGCAACTCATATGTGATGTGTAATTGGAATTGGAAATTTCCCTCATGTAGCAATAAATGATGACCCATAAATGAGAATTAGGATTCATACTATACCCTTACACAAGCCTGATACTATCCATACATGATATATATACCTTCATGCAAGACCAATACAAAGTTCCTAAATCGGATCATCACATGACACTTACCCTAATGCAACTCCCAAAAACTACACCTGACCTCCACCACATCCTCCACCACAGCGTAGTTCAAGGACCCTAGCCATTTCAACCTTCCATGCCAAAGACCATGATGTAGAGATCCCCTAATTGTTTTTTCATCCTCCCTCATGTGAAACTCGGTGTCTCTTCTAATTCTACCTCAATTCACTACCAGACCCATAAAAAATGGCCAAAACATGGAATTTTAGCAGTATTTGTTTCATACAGGTGGATTCTTTATGAAAAATAGCTTCTAAAATTTCCAGTTAAACCGTTTCACTACTCATAGTGCACTAAAACATCAAGTGTTGCCTCTCATAAAGGTAAGTGCTATTACCTTTACAAAGCGACAACTCATGTGAAGGTAAAATGTTTTACATTTATATGGAAGACAAGGCTAGGCTAACTCTACGAAATGTGAAATTACCATTGAAATAGCCACCCATGATTGTTTCAATCACCATGGTGTACCAATAACCACACAACCAACACTAAAACGCTCACCCTTCCAAAAATCTTAGCCAAAATATCCTACATCATGCTCATATATTCAAGGAACTTTAACGGTTAGAACCACACCCATTATGGCGTGCTAGCCCTCAAGATATTCAAACTCATCTATAGACTCCAAAAGAGGTCTAAAATCTTAGAAATGAAAAGAAATGGGCTAGAAACTTCATGGAAATTACACCATATACCCCTTAAACTATTCTAACATTAAGGATAAAAGTAAACCCAAAAGAAAAAGGAGTTAAGGTCTGAACAACCACTATTTAGGTCAGTTCTCATAGATCTTACTATAACTTAAACATAACCACCACTTAAGAAGGTCGGGGCACTGATAACCTATGACATCAATATCCACCCAATTATCCTTAGGAGAAACCTCTCAAACAGAGGTAGCACTATTAGCAATACATGAACTCGATGTGAGGAATGACTGCCTAAATCCTAATAACATGGGAAACAACTAAAATTCTCCTATAAATCTAAAAAACATGGAAAACATTTCAACATAAAATTCATAGATCACTTAAATTAAAGAGAGATTCAGTTACAACTATCTAGTGAAAATCCGACCATCCTTGAAACCAACCAATAACTTCAGTGATACCTAGGAACTCTACAAATCATAGGGCATTGGGACCATTGGTACCCCATCACACCACAACCAAAGCATCTCATCATGCCTCATGTATAACTCCTAGATTCAGATAGACCCAAAGACCGGGGTTGCACCCAAGTCCCTATAGGTCACATGGCTCCCTACCTCCAATTATTGTAAAATCCACATCTCAAAGAACCGACCCTACATTCTCAGTATGATTCCTTTCTTGGGGAATAAACTAATCCTTGACCAAGATAAGGAATTCATTCTAGGAGAATCCCTTCATCTAACTGTGATTCATCTTCCACCATGTTCGGGCTACCTCACAGAGGATACACACCATTAATGCAACCTAAAATGTATCCAAGGTCCTTTTCAATTTGAAGGAAACCTTAACCTCTTTCAAATATTATTCATCTTTAGGACCCAATGTTATACCAAAGAACTTTGGCACCTTATGCTATTGAAAGTGGAAAAACATATCATCCCATTACTCCCTCTTCTTATTTTCAAACGCAATGTTCTAGTGATTTTCCATCAATATATCTTCACCCTAATCATCAAATAAAAAGTTTTAGTTCAAATAATCAATTAACACAACCTTGTTAAATGAAAATTTAAAATTTATTTGAGAAAACATGTTTCCAACAAATGAATTACAATTCTAGCAAGTCAAGTGTCCAACACCAAATATCACAATATAATATAGAAAATGATTCTCAAATTCAACACATAGAAATTTAAATCAATTTTCTATATGCATCTCATTACTAGTTTATTCTAACTCAATTACCAAACATTCAAGTCAGTTAAACGTATCATGAATAATATGATGTTGATGGTTTATCCAATACCATATTAAAATATTAATAAGTTATCCATTAATTAAATTGAAAACCCTAAGATAATTTTAATTCATACTAAATAGGGTGACCAACATACTATGTTAAACATGCTCTTACAAGTGGTTAATCCACATCTTATTAAAGGGAATTAATAATCTCATCATTTTCTATCTTGCAATGAAGTACGTGTTAACTAGAATGAATTAATTCAAAATAAAAACATTCTAATTATAATGATCACATCATATCAACACACTTTAGAATAAATAAACACTCAAAATACATTCACAAATAAAATCTTAAATTAAATTGTTCACTATTGATCATTTTGTTTCTTTATTACTTAAAGCATGCTTGAAAGGACCTTAAAAAAAACATTGGTTTTTAAAACTTGAAATTTCTTCCATGAAACTAGTGCATGAAAAAAATTATAAATAACAAAAAACTTTTTAATGAGTAACTTTTAAATCATTCTTCAAAAATATTTTAACAAAAACTCTTAGGTTTTAGTTTTTTTAATCAAAAAGAAAACTGAATTTTCTTTTATAAAAAATTTTAAACCGGTTATATGATCACTTTAAAAATAATTATAACCATTATTTAAAGAAAACTTTCTACCAATGAAAAAACAAATAACATCATGGTTTAAATAAATTCAAGAAGTCATAACTGAATATTTTAACCAAATACATCAAAATTCTAAGTTATTATTTTTGTCAAGTTAATATAGATATGAATAACTTCAAAAATAGAGAATCTATGGTACTAAATGCTTTGTTAGGATCCTCTAATATTCAATGGAGCCTTAATTATAATATCATAGCATGTTGGAACATAATTCATCGAGATGTGGATATTATCCACACCAGGATGGAAGGGAACATAACAGTAGATCTTCTTGCTTCTAAAGGTGACCAATCATAGGTTTTGGTTATTTTTTCAATTTTTGGTTATTTTACTATGGAATATAATAATATTTTCAAAGGGGATTCCCTCAGCCTTCACTAATTTTACCCCACCCCTAAATTTTTCTTTGTTCATGCACTCTATTTGAATAAAAAAATTAATAGCTAGTCTTAAAGCATAAGATTTAAAATAATTTACTCTATTAAGTTTAAAAATCCTTTGGTTTTATTAATGAATTAGAAATTACCAAAAATATACCCAATTTGACATTATAGAAATTTTAATATTTCCATTAATTATTTATCATAAGTGAATGTCATTACTTCTAAGATTTTTTTCAACACCATATTATACTCATATAATACAAGCACATATATAAGCATAAACAGAGATACTAAAAATCATGGGAATCCATCCACCGCATCGTGATATTGTCCACTTTGGGTGGCCTTATATCTCCAGCATGGCTTTAAAACAAATCATGAAAATAATTTGTTAGGATGGGGGGAGTCCCCTCTCATCATATTCTTGAATCCATGGAATAAGTTAGTAACATAAGACAAATACCTAAGCCCAATAACATGGAATTCATTTAAATTCATTTAATTATGTTTATTTGATTATGAAGATCACCCCATTAAAATATAAGTATAAATAGATATAATGCATGTACATTTCCTAGGTCTTTACCCTGCTAATAGTACCACTTCACTTGATTGTTTGGTAGACTCAGAGTCCTTACATCGGACCGTAGGGGTCCCTAAAATATCATTTCTTAGCCAATCTCCCTAGCCTATGTCACATACCAATATCAAAGAATAATATTACCTTACCAACCCATGTAATATACATAGTATCTAACTATAATATCCATTTTATCACTCAATCATCAACTTTGATAACACTCTATCATGACCACCGCCCATCCACTGGTACCCTTCTTGGGATTTCAATGAAGAGAATGAATGAACCCTAAGACCACCTTCAGTAGGCCCTAGGTTGGTGACTATCACTGAGGGTATAAAGTATACGATGGGATGCATTACCCTCATAGTATAATTTAAGGACAAGCAGTAAGAGAAGAAACACCAATCAACACCATATCATATAAAATATAACAAGATCCATAAAAATAAATAAAACAATGCATGTAATGTTATATGGAATAAATCTATAAAATAAAATCCAAAACTATTCCTAAGCAGCAGCTCTAAACAGAAACTTCAGCTCCAAGATATCTTAGTCCAGCTTAATCACCAATACCTTCTTGATCACCTGAAAATATATATATATATATATATATATATATATATATATATATATAATGATCATAACATGTATACTCAATAGTATCCTCTGTGGGAACTCTCATGTAAATGTGAGAAAAGAATACTAATGTTATAGTTAGTAAAGAGTAGAACCAACTGGCACCTATTAGGTAAACTACCCATTCTCAGCCTCACCAAGGCTCAATCACCAAGTATCACATGCAATGTATACTAAAAAAAATAATATCATAAGAATATAATCATAGGATCTCCATAATCACTTCCCCGCTAGATTTCCACTCTCACACCCCAACATCGAACATCTTATGTTTCCATCCCTTCCTTCCTAATGTGGGTCAGGTCACAACCCTACATACCCCAACTTCTGTAAGGTTCAACATCTCATGTTAGAATCAAGGAAAAACTACATATCACATAAATACATCATAACCACATCACATATGAATCCATCACCTCAGAATCAGAGCATTGTGTTATCATGAACCTGAATCATCATCATGTAAATTTTTATTAAAAAGAAAATAGGAAAAAGCACACAAAGCTTCACAAGGAAACCCCCTGAACTCCTACCCCCAAAGCCAGGAGCTAAGTAGGTCTAAAATAGTGAATACCTAGGGAATACCCTCTTATCAAATTTACCCCCTCCGGATTTAAGCTAGAAAAATTATGAAAAAATACATCCTCTAGGCCCGAAATTACCTGAGATGCCTGGTGGTCAGCAACCTTGTTGCCCTCCTGCAAAGTGTGAACTGCTTTGATGTTACTGCCAAGTAAACACCGATAGTTCTTGATGACATAGGTGATCAACCAGGGAGTGACGCCATGGTCAAGTAGGGACTTGTTCACTAGTGATGAGTTAGTTTCTGCTTCCGTGATGATCATATTTCTCTAGATGCATAAGAAGAGCCCGTAATACAGCATCAGGGCCTCAGATGAGCCATGACCCAGTCTTACAGTAAAGGCCAAGTACACCAACCCACTACTGTCACACAAAATACCCCCTCCTCGCATTATACCCTGAGCACACGAACCATCAATGTTGAGTTTTAACTCTCTAATATGAGGGTTCCAACAAACCCAGTTTCCCCTATTCCTGCTGATTGTGGGTGCCTCCTGGGCCCTTGCTTGAAACCGTATGAGAGACGGTGCTTCCCTCTAGTTTTGAACCACCCTAGCCAATTCACTTAAAAGATTTTTCATCCAGACAATTATAGATCATGGTGACATGTCGATACCCTCTTGTCTCACCTTATTCCTCTCCATCCAAAGACACCAGCATCCCGCATGCAACACCACTGTATGCACCAATCTTTCTAGACCACTACCTCCAGAACCGTGGTACCAACCATCCAGAAAGGAGAGACCATCCATGCTGGGATTTAAGATAGAATTGGAGCCCCCAAAATAGGTCCATACCTCACGCACCCATTCTCTTTCAAAAAACAGGTGATTCGTGATTTCCTCACTATGAGTTTTTCAGCACACACATCTTGATGCCATGATAACCCCACACCTCTTGACGTTCTCATCAGTCGAGATAGCTTTGTTCTAAATTCTCCAGCTGAGAAAATTGAATTTGGTAGGTATATCTTTAACCCACAGAACCTCATTCCAAGTGTCTGCATTTGCTTGAATCTGTGCCCTGGAAACCCATTGAAAGTCCTTTGTCGTGAAGGACCTCAAGGGGGGTGGGGTGAAGACACGAATGTTCGGATCGGAAGTCAGTTCAATGAGGTTGAATATATCATGATTCTCCCTTTACAAAATCATCGTGATAAAGGATGGAAAGGACCTGGCCTCCCTGAAGGTGATGTTGGTTACAGGGAACCCTGGAAAGCCGATGATGGTGTTGCACTAGTTTTGGTTCCAAAAGGATAATTATACTCTCCTAATGAGCCAGTAAGAGTGTAGATAGAGGATGGAAAGAAGATGACCTATCACCGAGAAAATGGACAATGTGTGGCCTTCCGCTGGAGCCTGGTTCCCTGAGGAATAGTTGTGGACAATATTCCCCCATAAAGTGCATTGTTCCATGACACCCCATGTTAATATTGCATGCATGTAGTTAATAGTGTCTTCCAGGCAATGGATATTAATACCTCCTTCATGAACTGGCCTTGACATCTTGCTCCATGAGGTTCAGTGTTTCTTGCCTATGGAGAGGGGGTCCCAAATGAAACTAGTGAGGATTCTATCAATGTTTTTAATGATTCCTTTCGGAGCTTTGATAGCTAAAAGAACATGCACCGGAGTCTCCAGGATTACACTGTTAACCAACGTGATCCGTCCCTCTAAAGACAGGTACTTGTTCTTCTATTCCAGCACCCGGTTAGTAATCTTGGTGAGGAGGTGGTTAAAGTCACCGATTTGAATTCTACCCGTTGAAATGGGGGCGCCCATGTATTCCATGGGGAAATATCCTCTATGCATGTCCAGTTTGAGGCTCACAGAAGAAACGCATGTAGAGGTTCACCCGTTTGAAATGTAGAAGTTGCTCTTGTTGTTGTTGATGACCTGCCCACTCTAGTGGCTATACTCCTCCAAAACCTTTTTTAGGCTGCAAAGAGATCTACTTGAGGCATTTTGTAAATATAATGGTATCATCCGAAAAGATGAGATGAGACACTGTAGGGGGGATCCATTTTCTATGATATAGTAGAATATCACTAGTAGTAATACTTCGGTGAATGAGATGGCTAAGCACGTCCTGGACAAAAATGAACAGACTCGTAGAAATCAGATCCCCATGCTGTAACCCGCAAGCAGCCTTGAAGAAGTCGTATGATTTCCCCATGAAAGTAACTGAAAACCAAGAGGAGCTAACACAATGAAAGACGATATCAATATTCCCAAGATAAGAACCCATACCTACAAGCACCTTGTTAAAATACTCAACTTAGGTGGGGTGTGTTTAGAAATTATAAGAAAAATACATGAATATATAGTCTTACATAAATCCCAACCTAGGGGTGAACACAATCATTATTAAAACAACTCATTTATTCCACCATATCATCACCAATACCCTTACACTTCCATAACTAACTCTATAACTAAAACTAACCAATAAATATACAAAAATAGCCTTACAAATAACCACATCTTCTCATTTAAGCATTCATTTAGAAAAATAAAATTTTACCATAGCCAACTGGTATTCAGTTCATTATACCATTTATTTCCCATAATTAATGGAAAATCACTCTCATCCACCACCCATATTTATTCATTCCATTTTTCATTCATTTCAAGCATTTATATTCTAATTATACCCTGCATCTATTTATTTCAGCCATTCCAATTTCCAGATTAAATTAAAAATCCATCATTACCTTTATTCCAACCACATTCTAATGTATAGATTTATTTTTTTCATCCCATACCATACTTCCAGGAATCACTAACAAATCAACATCATATACCAACCATCACATGTTTCACAACCCTCACTGCAATAAGAAACAATCATACTTCCTGACATACATAGTGCATGGGAAAACATAAACATCATTAAGTCTCTATTATTCAAACAACAAATTTGGTTACCAATTATAATTATTATTCATTTATATGAGGGGTTTATAGAAAAAACACAACAAAAGATGATATTTTTATTGGAAAAAAATCATAGCTTTAAAGGGTCTCCTACTAACAAATAAAATGAATAACAAACAATCTTTTGATTAAAAGTCTTATGTATCATAGATATATATAGACTTATGCATCACAATATTTCCATAAAAAATCCATATCTTTTACTACCGAATTTTACTTTGGTTTTCCAAGTTATTTTATTTAGGATATTAGTGGCATTAATAATACATGAAATAATAGAGAAATATGAATAAAATACTTGCACAACACTTTTATTTATTTATTTTCATCTTCCAATTTATTTTATCTTGCTAAATTCAGTTCATAATGATTTCCTAGTGAAAAAAAATAATGATAACCTCACAATTTTCACAAAAATAATATATACAAGTGTTGAATCCCATATTTGGAGAGATACTTTATGAGATAAACTAAGAATAGGAGAGAGAAAATGATAACAGCTCTAGAAACTCATAGGAAGGGCTTGAGCTGATCATAGAAGGCTCACAAAACTCGAAAGAAAAATTTTGAATCACCTGGGCTCAAATTAAAGATCAAGAATACTCTAATTAGGGGGGGAAATCTGGTTTTTAGAGAAATATCGGACTTCAATATATCTTAAGGATATTTCCCTAATACTCAACCAATATTTCTATTTTATTTCACATAAATTAGTTTCTATTTATTTCCTTTGCATGATATTTTTAATCTTCTAAATTGTAGGGAATAATTAAGGATCACTATCATCTTCATCATAACTGATTTTAAATCCATGATTATAGATAATTATTTCTATTTATTTTCATTAAAATCATTACATATTGATTTAGAAATAAAATTGAATCTTTCTATATAAAATCACTACCCACACGCGGAATATATGTAATGCATAAGGGTAAGTGGAAAATACCATTATAATACTTCAAATGATGACCCATGTGCAAGAATTAGGATTCCCATTGTACCCTTACATGAGCCCAATACTACCCTTACACGAGATATCTACCTTCCCACAAGACCTATATATAGCACTTAAATCAGACCCACATGATGTGCTTACCTTGAAAAAACTCCTAGAAACTACACATGACCTCCACCACGACCTCTATTGTAGTGTAGTGCAAGAACCCTAGCTGTTTTGACCTTCCATGCTTAAGACCATGACATAAAGACCCCATGTTCATCATTTCTTCCTCCCTTGAATGAAACTTAGTGCCTCTTCAACTTATACTTCAACTCACCACCACACCCATCAAAATGGCTAAACCAGGGTGTTTTAATAGTCCCCATTTCACACTAGTAGATTATCCATGAAAAATGGCTACTAAGATTTCCAGTTAAACCATTTCACTCTTGTGGTGCACTCTAGAATTAAGTGATGCCTTGCATAAAGGTATCCATTCTTACCTTTATGTAGATACAACTTGTGTGAAGATAAAATGTTTTACCTTTATGTAGTGGAAAAGTCTATGCCTCCTCTATGAAACACAAAATTCCCACTAAAATGGCCACCTATTACCGTTTCACTCACTATGGTGTTCCAAATGCCACACGATCAACTCTAAAATGCCCACCCTTCCAAAATGATCTGCTAAAACAGGCAGCTTAAATGAACTCAAATGACCAGAATCAACCCCTTGATATGGTGTGGTGGTCCTCAGGATGGCCAAACTCAACTTTATCCTCTAAAACACCTCCAAACTCCCAGAAATGCAAAGGAATATGGAAAAAGGGTTCAGAACATTCCAATATTAAGGAAATATATTTATATTTTAAGTAAAACATTTTTATATAACATAAAGTAAACATAATAATTTTATAGGTATAATGAGAATATATTAGATATTATAATATTTTTAAGACATTAAATCTACATATTAAAATAAATATTTTTTAAATAAACCTGAATATTAACATAAAACTTATATATTATTAAAAATACCTTGGATGCCACCACTTCTTCCTAAAACTCCTTGGGAAACTCAGATTGAATTTTGATGCTTCTAGATCTCTCACATAGTGCCTGATTTATGTGCTATACCTCACCATTTTTTTCCAGTGTTCCAAACACCATTTTCTCAAAATGTATTCATTTATTCTATTAAAACTTCTAAAACTCCATTCATTATTCCACACTATTATCGGACATTAATCACTTAAGCCTTAAATTGAACTCTCTTTCTATTATGAATCTTTTATCATGACCCAGTCTCCCCGGGCCATGAACCTGGTTATCTGACCTCATGGGTCTCCTGTAATACCTTTGTTTCCTTCCCAAGACACCATATGCTATTACCCATCGGGGTCACTTATCAAATTAATGATTTTTTCCACAATCTAATACATATTCTTTCAGTGTGTTTTGTCCTTACTCACATACTTCCTGGGAAACTTTCTAAGAGATCATCCATCCTGACACTACTCTAAGCCAAGCATGATTAATAGTTGAATTCTTATCTGCAAAGCTCTCAAAAATAAAGTTGCACCTTGTTGACATGGGTAGTAACATTTAAACTTTTAAGTATCACTTTTCCAGTGGTGTTACACTCTCCGCCCCTTTAAAGCATAACACCCTTATTATAGACCCTACACTTCAAACCAAGATAGTTTTAATGCACTTACAACTAGGTATTGGCCCTGATACCATTTGTCATGACCTGACCTCCTCAGGATATGAACCTAGTCATCTAACCCCATGGGTCTTCTATAATACCATGGTTACTTTCCCATCACACAACAAGCTATTACCCATCGGGGTCACTTAACATACTAATGACTACCTCCACATGCCAACACATGTTTTTTAGTGTGTTTTGTCCTCACTCTCACACAACCAGAGAAACTTATGAGGAGGTTACCTATCCTAACACTACTCAAATCCAAGAATACTTAACTATAGAGTTCTTCTCAAAAAAGCTCTCAAAAAGAAAGGTGTACCTTGTTAACATGAGTAAAAAAAATTGCCTTTTAAGTGTCACTTTTTGAGGTGTGTTACATCTCCATTGAATGAAGGTTCTAATATATTTAAACATGTTCTTGAGAAAGAACACTCACACATTATGTATTGCATTGTCAATGAGGGTAAAAAAATACAATGACCCTCCATGAGACTAAACAAGAGCTAACCCCTATACATTTGTATATACTAGATCTAACTTTTGATTATTTAGTGTTCATCCATCCATATTGAAAGACATCTTCCTCTATTTCCCAAGGATTTGATATTTTCATGTTTTTTTACTCTATAGGATCAAGTTTCGAAATTCCATTTACATCTAGGAATTTCATCCTTTTCTCACCCAAGTGTCTTAAATGATCATGCCACAACTTCAATGTTCTAAAAGTTATTATTCCTTCAAGTGTTTCATCTTTCAAACTCCTGGAAAGATAAAACATTTTGTATTTCACTCCTTTAGCCACCACCATGGAATCTTCTGTTATCTTCCATGATTATTCCATAAAACTTATACAGAAATCCATATCATCCATTCAACCAATAAATATTAAATTCTTTATAAACTCTAGAATGTGTTGCACCACTTGCAACTTCAGTAAGTATCCACTCTTGATTTAGAATTTCACATCTCCCTTTCTAACTATGTTTAGGGTATCATCATCCAAAAAATGTACCTTGTTAAATATTTTAGAGACACAATTCCACATGCTCCCCCTCTTGTGTGTTGAATGAAATAAAGCCTCAGAATTTATGATCCATGATTCCAACAGACTGGTGACTCTTAGTAACTATGTACTTTCCTCAACTGCGGTATTTTCATAAGATCATCCAAAAGTAAACTTTTTGGAATTCCTCATCATATCTCTGCAATATTTATTTAAGCACCCCTTTTCCCCATAATGTTAATATATGGGTCTCGACCTTGCCGATATCCCACTCTTCTCCCTCTTCTCTTTTCCCTTCTTTTGAATTTGGGTTTCTTTTCGACTGGAACATCCTCTACCTTCCACACTATATGTCATTTTGGTAGAACCCTTAACTTCCATCTTTCATATCTCCTTGTTCAGGACTAGATCTTGGATTTTATTGAACACCAAGTCATTCATTCCACTGGAGTTTCTTATAGCAGTAACAATCACATCCCAATATTCCAGAAGCGATGAAAGAAGTATCAATGCCCACACTATATCATCGAAATTCACTCCCACTGATTCGAACTGACTTTGAATCCTGTGTAGGTCATTAATATGATCCACCATAGACTTTATTTCTTCCGTCTTCAGATTAAAGAGTGACTGCATCAAAAAACATTATTCATTGCAATAGGTGCCTCATAAATGTTTTCAAGTCTAGATATTATATTTGTAGTCATTTTCTATTTCTGAAAATTAAATGCCACATTCTAGGCTAACAATATTCGAACAACCCCAAGTGCTTCATGGTCTAGTCTTTCCTATTATGTTTTTTACATTACTTCTAGTTTGATGCTTTTTAATGGAACCTTCGAATCTCTTGAAAACATATAATCTTTAGTTTTCATCTTCTAGAAACTGAAATTGGATCCATCGAGTTTGTTGATGTGAACATTGCATTCTTTCAATGTCATTCCTTTCAAGATAGTAAAGTCACACTAAAATGAAAAAACATAAAAGACGAGTTATCAGAATTTAGCTCCCAAACCAATCTTTTGATACCACTTATTGAGCTGTAAACCACAACTTATGGAGCTTCCTTCCAATACCTCACTTGCAGAACATGTTCAAATGTTTTGAAACATGAAACACTTTTGGATGAAGGAACTAGGATCCAATGTCAAATGTTGAACCTCCTTGATTAACATATCTTTCAGAACACACGCACAAGCAGAAGAACAAAAGAACTCGTAACCACATAGAATAACGAGAGATATTTATATGGTTTGAAATTAGTCTTACTCCAAGGGTGAAAAACTGCAACTCTTTATTGTAACGAAAGAAGAAGTTATTAAATGTGTTAGTGAACATGTGACCCCACATGTAGATTTATAGACATATCTAGGTGTATGAATAGATTCCAGAACCTTCTGATCTTTGTGGGCATCCCTTAACTTAGTTATAGTTATAGACAACCGCACCATCTATAACATCTAATTACCAATGAACATTGCAAGATATTCTTACGCAGCTCTTTGATTGTGACGCCCCAAATTTTATGTACTGGTCCAAGTGAACAATGTTATGATTTTAATGATGTCTCTTGTTTTGTTTGTTGTGTTTTGTGTACTAATAAAGAATTTGAAACGAAATAAAACATGGAGAATAAGGTAAACTGATATATATTAAAATATTACATTGCAAAAATACCCAACTAATTGAAAATACCATGCACAAGACCTAACATAGCCACAACGAGACTACTAAGAATCGCAACTCGAGTAATCGGATAGTTGTCGTCTTCAGAGTCCATCAGTGTGAAAAATATAACAGCCAGAGCCACGACACACATACTCAACACCAAAGGTATGAGGAGAACCATCCTTCCTAGCTCAAGTGTTTTTATTTTGAGAAACACCCTACACCCCCCTGCTTTTATAATGGTCCTTTAAGATATGACTGTTAAATATATATAGTCGTTGGGTTTTCAAAATAACCTTTGGGTTTCTGTTGATAAAGTTTATCATTATATGAAAATTTGTTTTTTTATACTCTTATGATATTTCAAATATTATAATATATCTAAAATATTTTTTTTCACAAAAGAATCATAGTTTTAAAATAAAAAGAGTATTCTTGGAAATAAATCGTTTTGTTTCTACAAAAATCCCGATAGATACCTATATAGTTAAAAACTTTGTATTCTTTTTATAAAATATATGTTTAAAGGGTATCTATAATAATTATATCTTTTTATCTCTAAAATTATGTATTTTTGAATTACCTATTGGCCTTTTTAAATTTTATGAAACAGATGGTGGTGTATTTTAAAGATCCTAATAATTATAAATGGTTTTGTATGTAAAATATGAAAGGTATATCTTTTGAAAGAATTATATATAAAATATTTTACATAAGCTAGAAAAGGGATTTAGATTTTAAGTTAAAACTATTTGTTTTTATTACTAACTCATTTTCGTACAAATATTTATACTACACACTATTTTGAACTAAGTACACTTATACTAGTTATTTTGGAAATCTAAATAAATTTTTAATAAAAAAATATGTTGGGGCCCGGACAAGCCGAGGGCATCCCTTAGGGACAAGCCCTCTAGGCTGATACCGAGCCCTAGGGACTGAACAGCGGAGTCCCAAGTGTGTATGGAGTGTCAGAGCCCGAGGCTCGAGTCGAGCATAGGTCCATCTGGTCGCACGCGGGCCTATGAGTAAGGCTCGCGGTGCGCATTGCGTAGGGGTGGTCCAAAGCCCGCATGGGGCCCGTGTATAAGGCCCCGTTGTGCGTGTGTGTTCATGTTATTGCACCGTAGGCGCACGCTTTGTATTATAAATTGTGCCTCTACCGCAGATCATTTCGATGTGGGACGCATTCCGCACGATCGGGACCGTCCGATCGAATCACGCTTTGATCTTGTCTGTCTGATCCTGTTAGCCGCACAATCGCCCCCACATGCCACCGCAACCGTCTGATCTCTCGCGATATCTAATCATGACTGTTGGTTTCTTTTAAACCGATCAATTCACCTCCCGTCATCCGATCACGCATGGAACTAATCGAGGTCATCCATTTCCTACCGCGTCGACCTCCCCGTCTTCTTCTTCCTCGCATCGGGGTCCCGTACCAGTAGGCCTGCACCAAGGACGCCTCATCCTTCCCCACTGCACTGCTCCTCTTGACTTCTAAACACTCTCTCCTAGAACACTGTACTCCCGTCTTCCCCATGATGGCCTACCTTTGGGTTGAGCCACCCAAGTGGACCGAAGCCCTACTTAAACCCCCTACCTCTTGAAGTCCCAACGGCTTCTTCTCCTCTTCCTTTCCGCGGACTCCCAGTAAGCCAGCGAAGCACCTCTGGACCGAGCTTCTTCCTCAAAGCTATGTAAGGGTTTTTGCATGTTTGCTTCCTTCTGTTTGGGCCTTATTTTTATACTCATGGTATATATACAGATTATATTTGTATATATATATACTTAATATAAACCTCTTGGATTGTATCCCCTTCAAAGAATATGCTCTCGTGTCTCAGTAGGGTGAATATATAAGAGTGTTTACATGTTTTGTTTTCCTTTGAAGAAACCCATACTATTATAATCTCGGTATATATACAGTTTTTATATATTATATAACACGAACCCTTCAGTTTGTAATACCATCAAGGGTGTTTGATGTTGCGGTATCAAAGGGATTATACATATGAATCCTTTTAATTTTGTTTTAAAAAGATTTAGTTTTACAACAACAAAAAAAACCCAAACTTATATTTGCGTACATAGTGTATATACAGTTTTACATATATATAAATATGAGAATACATGGAACCCAAACCCTTTCATTTTAGGGTATCCAAGATCATTTGGTAGGTTATACTAAGTAATATATGTATAATGAGGTTGCATTTTAAATCGACTCTTAACATATATTATTTATATAAACATTATATATATATAACTAAATATTTATGCATGTCTATGAATTTTTCAAAATGAGAAAGTATGACTTTAGGGGATGAATGCCAATCCTTGAACGATATGTTGGATGCAATCTAGGACATGGGATTAGGTATATTTATGTTGCAGTATGAAACCAAAGTTTGTCACATGTTCATGTATTTATAGTTTCATAAATATTAAACCCTCTCAAAGTTTTTGGTTCTTAACTAAAGTAAAATTTAGAGTTTTTTTTTAGAACTCATGAAATCTTAATGGCCTTGTTTATTTAGTACATTCTTGGTGAATATATGGTGATGTTTGTATATAATTATAAGTATAAAGTCCAAAACCCAAAATTTTTAGTAATGATTACCAGGAATAACTTTATTTTGTGAAACATATGTTATTTTAATAAAGGATAATTTTTTTTACTAAACCAACATGTATTTTGTATATATGTACATACAAATGAGCATGTGTTATTGAAGGAGTTTATTTGACATTGCCCATGACGTATTTTATGATAAAGTGTATATTTTGGCTTGATTAGTATGTATTAGAGGATTTAGAATTTATGGGATCATTTCATCATGTGTGTTCATTCATTGCCTTTTTCCTACTTTGGTGAATGTTACTAATTAATCAAGTTATGGTTAAATTTATTTTAGGGCCTGTTTATCACCATAACTAATGACAAGAGTTTTCTTTAAGCTTCCCACTTCCCTAGAATAATAATATTAGAGGTTCATCATGTATTGTATCATCATTTTATATGCTTTAGTAATTAGCTTATGTAAAAAGAATGTTTTACTAAGCTATGTGTGTCTTTGATTAGTTATTGACATATTTTGCAATGTTAACTGTCATATCATGTATTAGCAAAGTAGGTGGTGGCTCATTATTTATTTTAGTTATTATTGTACACAATTCATATTGATGACATATCACCAGATGAACAAATAAATTAGATTACCCAAAGTGGTATGGGACACCTTGGGTAATATGAAAATGAATGAGTTATTCAAGGTGATATGGGACATCTTGGATATATAAACCGTTTAAGTAAATCATGAACGATGTGGCTCACATGATGATAAAGACAAATTTAAGGGTTCTCCCTGATAGCGCTTCAATGCATTGGGTAAAGACTTAATCTCTAGAGATGGCCAGTTTAATGACGCCTTGGGGATGGACCTTGGTAATGTTTTCAAATGACACCTTGGGGATGGACCTTGGTGATACAAAAATGATTGTCTAAGTTAAATGTTGATGCCACATAATTAAAGTTATGTAACAAGTCCTTTTCAAGGTAAAATGCCTATTCTTTCATGACTAATGCCTTTATGCTTTCATAAAGTTCATATTTCACTGGTATAAGTTGGAGCATGATTGTGAAATAATAACCACCAAATGAAAATTTAAGTTGTTTTCTTTATGCGCAACTCTGATTATGCATTACTCTTAACTGTTCGATTTTATGCTTAAGTAATCACATGTTATACTTGTTTATGATTACTCCTTCGAGAAATTTCAAATGGGTCTCATATATTTCTTGAAACTATTGAGCATTTTGATGTTATGTATTACAGTTTTCCTTAAGAAAATTATTTTTAAATGAATGACTTCAAAAAGTTGCACTGTTTTATTTTTAAAACCCCTTAATGAGTATTTCAATGCTCACCCTACGTTTTGATTTAAAATTTTCAGGTATCAGCTTTTAAAAGATGAATCGTTTCAGAAGTTGCTGGTTTCCCAGAACCCGAACTGCACACGATCCTCTATATAGGGCATGATGTGTAGTTTACCAGTGCATGTTTTATTTTAAAGCAACACATCATGTTCAGAAGGCACCGACTCCTGGGTTTCTTGGGTCGGGATCTCTACAGTTGGTATCAGAGGTTCGGTTTGGATAACTCTGGAAAACCAAAAAACTGAAACAAATATATATATATATATATATACACTTCGGTTTTACTAAAAAAATTGGTTTTCTTAAATTTCAGATGGAAAACGAAGGTACTAACCTTTTTTCTCTCCCCACTGAGGCCCTAGAGACCATTGTGTCTTTGGATAGCCGTGAGGATTTTCAAAACTATGCCCATATCTTCATGACATGCAAACACCTTTACGACGTATCTAATTCACCACGAGTGCTTCAGTTACACCAGGGGGGTAGGAATAGATTACCTCCTTATGATGATAACCCAGTTTCCCTCCTATGTACGTTGGGGAATGTACCATGAGGGACTTTTCTAAGTGTTCACGGCGGGTGAAGAATTTGGCACTATGATTGATAACCCTTTTCAAGAATCTGCTGTAGACATGGACCTCCGAGCGGGCTACCTTTGTCAGATTTTAAACTACGGCTTCTAGGGTCATTTGTTGGACTTCGGAAGGTTATAAGATGAGTCCACCCGACTGTCTTGTAGACAACAAGTGTATATGGATGTCTCCCAACTTCATACCCCTCATGCTAGACTCATAAGACGTCATAGGTGCCCCCATGAGTTTTTCCCTGAATGCTCAGCCTATGTTTGGTTCGAGGAGTTAGGGAGTTTTGATTCTCTGTGTGGAGTTCGTTTAGTCGGTGGTTAAGAGAAACACAACTGCTAATGTTTAATAATAAATGTATGTTTACTGAAATGTTGTCTTTCCCCTTCCTTGTCTTTACTTTTTGTATACCTTTGAATGATTTTCAAGTGATTGAATTCCCGTCTTAAAACTTTCAGATGGAAGGAAAAATCCACCTGTTATCTCTTCCCACTGAGATTCTGGAAATCATTGCAATCAAAATGTGTGAGGACGAGTATGACCCCTTCGTAAATTTGCGAAAAACATGCAAGTAGTGGTTTGAGGTAACAAATAGTCCGGAGATTCTCCACACCTACCAGGGGAATGCCTCCATCTATTACCGCATTGGCTCTGCACAGTTGGCCGGACATGAACGACGAGGAAGTTACCACGAAGGGCTCTTTTTGTGTTTCACCCTAGGCCAGAACTACATGGCCAGAGTGAAATTTCAAGAAGCTACGTTAGAGGGAAATCTTTATGTGACTTATATGCTCCAACTTCTCAGCATTAGCCTGTTTTACCGCATCTATGGCTTCAATGTCCTCGACCGAGACATAATTCGGTGATTCCTTCGTATGTTCGTCTGCAAAGACATTTCAGAACTTTGTACTATTCGGGCTTCCCTTTGGAAGCCTGAAGATCCAGAACATGAGTTCAACCCCTCCTGTCCTAGGTGTATCTGGGTTAGGGAACTGGAAGAGTTGAGCATCGCTACGGGGATCCCGCTAAATGCACCTATTGACCCTATACATTGGTGGAGGTGGTAAGAACGTTGCAGAACCTTGTAGTGTTGTGAAATAAATTGCGAGGATGCAATTTTCTAAAGGGGGGAGAATGTGACGCCCCAGGTTTTATGAACTATTCCAAGTGAACAATGTTATTCTTTTAATGATCTCTCTTGTTTTGTTTGTTGTGTTTTGTGTGCTAATAAAGAATTTGAAATGAAATAAAACATGTAGAATAAGGTAAACTGATATATATTAAAATATTACATTACAACAAGACCCAACTAATTGAAAATACCATGCACAAGACCTAACACAGCCACAACGAGACTACTAAGAATCACAGCTCGAGTAATCGGATAGTTATCGTCTTCAGAGTCCATCAGTGTGAAAAATATAATAGCCAGAGCCACGACACACATACTCAACACCAAAGGTATGAGGAGAACCATACTTCCTAGCTCAAGTGTTTTGATTTTGAGAAATACCCTACACCCCCTGCTTTTATAATGGTCCTTTAAGATATGACCGTTAAATATATATAGTCGTTGGGTTTTCAAAACAACCTTTAGGTTTCCATTGATAAAGTTTATCGTTATATGAAAACTTGTTTTTTTATACTCTTATGATATTTCAAATATTATAATATATCTAAAATATATTTTTTTCACAAAAGAATCATAGTTTTAAAATAAAAAGAGTATTCTTGGAAATAAATCGTTTTGTTTCTACAAAAATCCCGATAGATACCTATATAGTTAAAAACTTAGTATTCTTTTTATAAAAGATATGTTTAAAGGGTATCTATAATAATTATATCTTTTGATCTATAAAATTATGTATTTTTGAATTACCTATTGGCCTTTTTAAATTTTATGAAACAGATGGTGGTGTATTTTAAAGATCCTAATAATTATAAATGGTTTTGTATGTAAAATTTGAAAGGTATGTCTTTTGAAAGAATTATATATAAAATATTTTACATAAGCTAGAAAAGGAATTTAGATTTTAAGTTAAAACTATTTGTTTTTATTATTAACTCATTTTTGTACAAATATTTATACAACACACTATTTTGAACTAAGTACACTTATACTAGTTATTTTGGAAATATAAATAAATTTTTAATAAAAAAATATGTTTGGGCCCGACCAAGCCAAGGGCATCCCTTAGGAACAAGCCCTCTAGGCCAAGACCGATCCCTAGGGACCAACCAGCGGAGTCCCAAGTGTGTATGGAGTGTCATAGCCTAAGGCCCGAGTCGAGCATAGGTCCATCTGGTCGCACGCGGGCCCGTGTGTAAGGCCCGCGGTGTGCATTGCGTAGGGGTGGGCAAAAGCCTGCATGGGGCCCGTGTAAAAGGCCCCGGTGTGCATGTGTGTTCGTGTTATTGAACCGTAGGCGGCGCGCTTTGTATTATAAACTGAGCCTCTACCGCGGATCGTTTCGATGTGGGATGCGTTCTGCGCGATCGGGACCGTCCGATCGAATCACGCTTTGATCTTGTTCGTCCGATCTTGTTAGTCGCGCGATCGTCGTCGCATGCCACCGCGACCGTCTGATCTGTCGCGATATCTAATCACGACCGTTGGTTTCTTTTAAACCGATCAATTCACCTCCCGCCGTCCGATCACACATGGAACTAATTGAGGTCGTCCATTTCCTACCGCGTCGACCTCCCCGTCTTCTTCTTCCTCGCATCGGGGTCCCGTACCAGTAGGCCTGCACCAAGGATGCCTCGTCCTTCCCCACTACACTGCTCCTCTTGACTTCCAAACACCCTCTATTAGCCCACTGTACTCTCGTATTCCCCACGATGGCCTACCTTTGGGTCGAGCTACCCAAGTGCACCGAAGCCCTACTTAAACCCCCTGACTCTTGAAGTCCCGACGGCTTCTTCTCCTCTTCCTTTCCGTAGACTCCCAGTGAGCCAGCGAAGCACCTCTAGACTGAGCTTCTTCCTCAAATCTATGTAAGGGTTCTTGCATGTTTTATTCCTTTTGGTTGGGCCTTCTTTTTATACTCATGGTATATATACAGATTATATTTGTATATATATATACTTAATATAAACCTCTCGGATTGTATCGCCTTCAAATAATATGCTCTTGTGTCTCAGTAGGGTGCATATATAAGAGTGTTTACATGTTTTGTTTTCCTTTCAAGAAACCCATACTGTTATAATCTCGGTATATATACAGTTTGTATATATTATATAACACGAACCCTTCAGTTTGTAATACCATCAAGGGTGTTTTCCGTTGCGATATCAAAGGGATTATACATATGAATCCTTTGAATTTTGTTTTAAAAATATTTAGTTTTACAACAACAACAAAACCCCAAACTTATATTTACTTACATAGTGTATATACAGTTTTACATATATATAAATATGAGAATACATGGAACCCAAACCCTTTCAGTTTAGGGTATCCAAGATCATTTGGTAGGTTATACTAAGTAATATATGTATAATGAGGTTTCATTTTAAATCGACTCTTAACACATATTATTTATATAAACCTTATATATATATATATATAACTAAATATTTCTTCATGTCTATGCATTTTTTAAAACGAGATAGTATGAATTTAGGGGATGAATTCCAATCCTTGAACGATATATTGGATGCAATCTAGGCCATGGGTTTAGGTATATTTATGTTGCAGTATGAAACCAAAGTTTGTCACATGTTCATGTATTTATAGTTTCATAAATATTAAACCCTCTAAAAGTTTTTGGTTCTTAACTAAAGTAAAATTTAGAGTTTTTTTCAGAACCCATGAAATCTTAATGGCCTTGTTTATTTAGTACATTCTTGGTGAATATATGGTGATGTGTGTATATAATTATAAGTATAAAGTCCAAAACCCTAAATTTTTAGTAATGATTACCAGGACTAACTTTATGTTGTGATACATATGTTATTTTAAAAAAGGATAATTTTTTTTACTAAACCAACATGTATTTTGTATTTATGTACATACAAATGAGCATGTGTTATTGAAGGAGTTTATTTGACATTTCCCATGACGTATTTTATGATAAAGTGTATATTTTGGCTTGATTAATATGTATTAGAGGATTTATAATTTATGGGATCATGTCATCATGTGTGTTCATTCATTGCCTTTTTCCTACTTTGGTGAATGTTACTAATTAATCAAGTTATGGTTTAATTTATTTTAGGGCCTGTTTATCACCATAACTAATGACAAGAGTTTTCTTTAAGCTTCCCACTTCCCTGGAATAATAATATTAAAGTTTCATCATGTATTGTATCACGATTCTTCTTCTAATGTTGGGGTTACACCAAATTTCAAATATATACTATTTTGATGGACCAAGTACAGAGCAAGGGCAAGGGGGCGAGGAGGCAAGGGCCCCCTCCCTATGGGGGCCTAAAATAGTGAAGGCCAAGAGCATCACAGCGGATCAAATTGACGCCTTCCGGTTTAAGGGCAGTAATGTTAGGGAGACATCTGATGCTGGAGCTGTGCTCTGCCAACGTAGCCAAGTGATCCGCGACCTTGTTACCCTCTCACCATGTATGAGTAACCTAGATGTTATGGTTGAGAAAAGCTTTGCATCTTCTGACGGTGTACTCAATCGACTAAGGGATGGATCTGGTTCCATGCAGGGAGTCATGTAGAATCATCGAGTCTGTTTCCACCTACGTGAGTACCAGATTTCTCTATTTACACAGGGTTAGGCCAGTAAGAACTGCATTTGCCTCTTCCTGTATAGGGGTGCCGCTACCAAAATATGCAATGAAAGCTAGGAAGACACTTCCCCCTACGTCCCGAACCAGTCCTCCTCCCCGTGTTTCACCCAAGATACAGGACCCATCTGTGTTCAACTTGAGGCCATTGGTGGGGGGACGCCAACTTATCCATCTTCCTCGATCCTGTGGTTCTGAAGCACCAGAATGGAGAAACCTCAGGGACGGGGCTTCCCACCAGTTTCTTAAGACAGTAGCCAAGTCCACCAGTAGACTCGTTGTCCTCATAACGATGGTACTGTCAGTGGAAGAAATACCCTCATACCTAGCCTGGTTCCTGTCCTGGCATAAGCACCAACAGCCGGCATTGAGGATCACCGCCCGAGCCGACCGCTCCAGTCCCGGGTTTATCACCCCCTGGAACTAGTTATCCAGGAATGAAGCCGCACTCATTCCTGCGACAGGGATGGTGGTAAGGGGTCCAAAGAACTTCCACATGCTCTGAGCCCATTCCCCTTCAAAAAAAATGTGTTCCACGCTCTCTTTGTGTTTTCCCTTGCAGCAATGATAGTAGGAGGCCAGGTTGATCCCCACTTTCTTGATATTGTCTTCAGTAGGAAGCGCTCTATTCCGGAGCCTCCAAAGGAGGAAACCATACTTCCCTGGGATCCCCTTGACCCAAGTAATCGCGTTCCATTTGTCATTGGACTCTGGACTGGGGGAGAGATTTCGAAAGTCCTTCAGCGTGAAGTTCCCCAATCTCGACGGGGTGAACACACATCTGTCAGGCTCTGGGTTGAGGGTGATCGTCTTGAAGAAAACAAGTTGGTCCTTATCCAGCACTTCCCTAACGAAAGGTTTATGCATACTCGCCTCATGAAAGGAGATAAGAGGGGCTGGGCACCCCAGATATCCGATCACCGAGCCAGCCCAGTTATGGGACCAAAATACGATATTCCCCTCCCCCACCATCCACCGAGCATGCCGATGAAGCATCTGGATGAGAGGGAAAATTCTAGCCCAAAAGGGAGATCTCCGGGTGAAAGTTCCATCCATATTACTGCTTTAGTTTCGAGCCATAGTGCTGCCCCACAAGGTACGTTCCTCAATGACTTCTCATGCGAGTTTCGCATTCATGCAAGTGACCATGCCACCCATGCTTCACACACTGATCCCCCCATCATGGACGGGACGGGCCATCCTCTCCCAAGAGGACCAATGCCTCTTGCTTTCAGACTGGGCATCCCAAATGAAACCATCCAGCACCTTGTCAATAGTCTTGATCACTCCTTTCAGCACGGAGGTGGCAGCCAGGGCGTGCACCGGGACAGCCGAGAGGACACTGTTAACCAAGGCGATACGCCCCCCAAAGGACAAGAGGTGATTCTTCCAGTTGAGAACACGTCCCGTGACCTTGCTCACCACAAGTTCAAAGGCACACATAGCTTAGTAAAACATTCATTTTATATGCTTTAGTAATTAGATTATGTAAAAAGAATGTTTTACTAAGCTATGTGTGCCTTTGATTAGTTATTGACATTTTTTGCAATGTTAACTGTCATATCATGTATTAGCAAAGTAGGTGGTGGCTCATTATTTATTTTAGTTATTATTGTACACAATACAAACTGATGACATATCACCAAATGAATTAAGAAATTAGATTACCCAAAGTGGTATGGGACACCTTGGGTAATATGAAAATGAATGAGCTATTCAAGGTGGTATGGGACATCTTGGATATACAAACCGTTTAAGTAAATCATGAACGATGTGGCTCACATGATGATAAAGACAAATTTAAGGGTGCACCCTGATAGCGCTCCAATGCATTGGGTAAAGACTTAATCTCCAGAGATGACCAGTTTAATGACGCCTTGAGGATGGACCTTGGTAATGTTTTCAAATGACACCTTGGGGATGGACCTTGGCGATACAGAAATGATTGTCTAAGTTAAATGTTGATGCCACATAATTAAAGTTATGTAACAAGTCCTTTTCAAGGTAAAATGCCTATTCTTTCAAGACTAATGCCTTTATGCTTTCATAAAGTTCATATTTCACTGGTATAAGTTGGAGCATGATTGTGAAATAGTAACCAGCAAATGAAAATTTAAGTTGTTTCCTTTATGCGCAACTCTGATTATGCATTACTCTTAACTGTTCGATTTTATGCTTAAGTAATCACATGTCGTACTTGTTTATGATTACTAATTCGATAAATGTCACATGGGTCTCATATATTTCTTGAAACTATTGAGCATTTTGATGTTATGTATTACAGTTTTCCTTAAGAAAATGATTTTTAAACGAATGACTTCAAAAAGTTGCACTGTTTTATTTTTAAAACCCCTCACTGAGTATTTCAATGCTCACCCTACGTTTTGATTTAAAATTTTCAGGTATCAGCTTTTAAAAGATGAATCATTTCAGAAGTTGCCGGTTTCCTAGAACCCAAACCGCACACGATTCTCTGTATGGGGCATGATGTGTGGTTTACCAGTGCATGTTTTATTTTAAAGCAACACATCATGTTCAGAAGGCACCGACTCCTGGGTTTCTGGGGTCGGGGTCTCTACAGTTGGTATCAGAGGTTCGGTTTGGATAACTCTGGAAAACCAGAAAACTAAATATATATATATATATATATATATATATATATATATATACTTCAGTTTTACAAAAAAATGGGTTTTCTTAAATTTGAGATGGAAAACGAAGGTACTAACCTTTTGTCTCTCCCCACTGAGGCCCTAGAGACCATTGTGTATTTGGCTAGCCGTGAGGATTTTCAAAACTATGCCCATATCTGCATGACATGAAAACACCTTTACAACGTATCCAATTCACCATGAGTGCTTCAGTTATACCAGGGGGTAGGAATAGATTACCTCCTTATGATGATAACCCAGTTTCCCTCCTATGTACGTCGGGGAAGGTACCATGAGGGACTTTTCCAAGTGTTCACGGCGGGTGAAGAATTTGGCACTATGATTGATAACCCTTTCCAAGAAGATGCTGCTGACGGGGACCTCCAAGCGGGCTACCTTTGTCAGATTTTAAACTATGGCTTCTGGGGTCAGTTGTTGGACTTCGGAAGGTTAGAAGTTGAGTCCACCCGACTGTCTTGTAGACAACAAGTGTATATGGATGTCTCCCAACTTCATACCCCTCATGCTAGACTCATAAGATGTCATAGGTGCCCCCATGAGTTTTTCCCTGAATGCTCAGCTTGTGTTTGGTTCGAGGAGTTAGGGAGTTTTGCTTCTTTGTGTGGAGTTCGTTTAGTCGGTGGTTAAGAGAAACACAAGCGCTAATGTTTAATAATAAATGTATGTTTACTGAAATTTTGTCTTTCCCCTTCCTTGTCTTTACTTTGTGTATACCTTTGAATGGTTTTCAAGTGGTTGAATTCCCGTCTTAAAACTTTCAGATGGAAGGACAAATCTACCTGTTATCTCTTCCCACTGAGATTCTGGAAATCATTGCAATCAAAACGTGTGAGGAGGAGTATGAACCCTTTGCAAATTTGCGAAAAACATTCAAGCAGTGGTTTGAGGTAACAAACAGTCCGGAGATTCTCCGCACCTGCCAGGGGAAGGCCTCAATCTATTACCGCATTGGCTCTGCACAGTTGGTCGGACTTGAACGATGAGGAAGTTACCACGAAGGGCTCTTTTTGTGTTTCACCCTAGGCCGGAACTACACGGCCAGAGTGAAATTTCAAGAAGCTGCGTTAGAGGGAAATCTTTATGCGACTTATATGCTCTAACTTCTCAGCATTAGCCTGTTTGACCGCATCTATGGCTTCAATGTCCTCGACCGAGACATAATTCGGTGAGTCCTTCATACGTTGGTCTGTAAATACATTTCATAACTTTGTACTGTTCGGGCTTCCCTTTGGAAGCCTGAAGATCGAGAACATGAGTTCAACCCCTCCTGTCCTAGGTGTATCTGGGTTAGGGAACTGGAAGAGTTGAGCATCGCTACGGGGATCCCGCTAAATGCACCTATTGACTCTATACATTGGTGGAGGTGGTAAGAACGTTGCAGAACCTTGTAGTGTTGTGAAATAAATTGTGAGGACGCAATTTTCTAAAGGGGGGGATAATGTGACGCCCCAGGTTTTATGAACTGGTCCAAGTGAACAATGTTATGCTTTTAATGATGTCTCTTGTTTTGTTTGTTGTGTTTTGTGTGCTAATAAAGAATTTGAAACGAAATAAAACATGGATAATAAGGTAAACTGATATATATTAAAATATTACATTGCAACAAGACCCAACTAATTGAAAATACCATGCACAAGACCTAACACAGCCACAGCGAGACTACTAAGAATCACAACTCGAGTAATCAGATAGTTGTCGTCTTCAGAGTCCATCAGTGTGAAAAATATAACAGCCAGAGACACAGCACACATACTCAACACAAAAGGTATGAGGAGAACCATCCTTCCTAGCTCAAGTGTTTTGATTTTGAGAAACACCCTACACCCCCTCCTTTTATAATGGTCCTTTAAGATATGACCGTTAAATATATATTGTCGTTGGGTTTTCAAAACAACTTTTGGGTTTCCGTTGATAAAGTTTATCGTTATATGAAAACTTGTTTTTTTTATACTCTTATGATATTTCAAATATTATAATATATCTAAAATATTTTTTTTCACAAAAGAATCATAGTTTTAAAATAAAAAGAGTATTCCTGGAAATAAATCGTTTTGTTTCTACAAAAATCCCTATAGATACCTATATAGTTAAAAACTTAGTATTCTTTTTATAAAAGATATGTTTAAAGGGTATCTATAATAATTATATCTTTTGATCTCTAAAATTATATATTTTTTAATTACCTATTGGCCTTTTTAAATTTTATGAAACAGATGGTGGTGTATTTTAAAGATCCTAATAATTATAAATGGTTTTGTATGTAAAATATGAAAGGTATATCTTTTGAAAGAATTATATATAAAATATTTTACATAAGCTAGAAAAGGGATTTAGATTTTAAGTTAAAACTATTTGTTTTTATAATTAACTCATTTTTGTACAAATATTTATACTACACACTATTTTGAACTAAGTACACTTATACTAGTTATTTTGGAAATCTAAATAAATTTTTAATAAAAAAATATGTTGGGGTCCGGCCAAGCTGAGGGCATCCCTTAGGGACAAGCCCTCTAGGCCGAGACCGAGCCCTAGGGACCGACCAGCGGAGTCCCAAGTGTGTATGGAGTGTCAAAGCCCGAGGCCTGAGTCGAGCATAGGTCCATCCGGTCGCACGTGGGCCCATGTGTAAGGCCCGCGGTGCGCGTTGCGTATGGGTGGGCCAAAGCCCGCATGGGGCCCGTGTATAAGGCCCCAGTGTGCGTGTGTGTTCTAGTTATTGCATCGTAGGCGGCGCGCTTTGTATTATAAACCGCGCCTCTACCGCGGATCGTTTCGATGTGGGATGTGTTCCACGCGATCAGGATCGTCCAATCGAATCACGCTTTGATCTTGTCTGTCCGATCCTGTTAGCCGCGTGATCGCCCCCACATGCCACCGCGACCGTCTGATCTCCCGCGATATCTAATCACGACCGTTGGTTTCTTTTAAACCGATCAATTCACCTCCCACCGTCCGATCACGCATGGAACTAATCGAGGCTGTCCATTTCCTATCGCGTCGACCTCCCCGTCTTCTTCTTCCTCGCATCAGGGTCCCATACCAGTAGGCTTGCACCAAGGACGCCTCGGCCTTCCCCACTGCACTGCTCCTCTTGACTTCCGAACACCCTCTCCTATCCCACTGTATTCCCGTCTTCCCCACGATGGCCTACCTTTGGGTCGATCCACCCAAGTGCACCGAAGCCCTACTTAAACCCCCCTGCCTCTTGAAGTCCCGACGGCTTCTTCTCCTCTTCCTTTCCGCGGACTCCCAACAAGCCAGCGAAGCACCTCTGGACCGAGCTTCTTCCTCAAAGCTATGTAAGGGTTCTTGCATGTTTGCTTCCTTCTGGTTGGGCCTTCTTTTTATACTCACGGTATATATACAGATTATATTTGTATATATATATACTTAATATAAACCTCTCGGATTGTATCGCCTTCAAAGAATATGCTCTCGTGTCTCAGTAGGGTGCATATATAAGAGTGTTTACATGTTTTGTTTTCCTTTGAAGAAACCCATACTGTTATAATCTCGGTATATATACAGTTTTTATATATTATATAACACGAACCCTTCGGTTTGTAATACCATCAAGGGTGTTTTCCGTTGCGGTGTCAAAGGGATTATACATATGAATCCTTTGAATTTTATTTTAAAAAGATTTAGTTTTACAACAACAACAAAAACCCAAACTTATATTTACGTACATAGTGTATATACGGTTTTACATATATATAAATATGAGAATACATGGAACCCAAACCCTTTCAGTTTAGGGTATCCAAGATCATTTGGTAGGTTATTGTTTCGCGCGGAATCCGGGGATGACCTCCTGGACGGGAGATTCAAACGTTCCGATCGGTTTCTAACGGGTTTGTTCGTAGAACCGGAAACATCCAATGATTCCACATCCGTTTTGACCTACTTTCCAAAGGCAGGCGCTCATTAGCTTGTGGGCTAATGAGGCTTGGGAATTTACATTGGTCGAGAGGATGGGAGGTCGGACTCATCACACCTTTTTGAGGGGAATTATTGTCTACTCCGGGACTCTCTTTATAGATTTAAGTTAAGTTCGTGAATCCTTATTACATTACCAAGTATAAAATGAGCTTTCCTTTAGTTTTAACAATCAATGATTAAATATGCAAGAAATTTAGAGAATCTTTTATATGTATTCGAGGTTCTTCATCAATATAGAATCATCTATATTTGTTTATAGATTCTTGGTCAATGGTATCCTTCAAAACATTTATATAAAAGTCTCTTGGTCATTTTGATGACCAGGCTGGTTTTAAAGCCACTCAGTGGGGCACTTGAAGTTTATCGTCATTCAGAAGGACAGAGATTATTTCAATGTTGGGATCGAACCCATGAATGGGCTACCTACGTATCCTTTGTTTTGAAAAAGGAATCAGAACCCACGTAGTCCGAGGAATGGGATATGATGTTTTATGATTGATGGCTCAAAGATGAATGTCATAATTACTTTTACACTCTAAGCTCACGTGAGTCATGCTCGGTGTGAGAAACAAGAGGTATTGGTAAAATTTAGACAATTGTGCCGTAAAAGATGCAATCATAAGAATTTTGTTTTGGGGCTTATGTATAGATGACTGCCCAGATAGACGAAGGTTTAGGATTTACTTTTAGGGAAAAAATCCAAGAACAGGGTCCACAAAGTTATATGTGCTTCATGGAGATTTGAATACTCTAATCTTGGGGCTTACTCCTAAGGAAGATGCCCAAGTTAGGAGGGGACTTATGATTGGGTTTTATTCCTAAAGAGGAAACCCAAATAAAAGGTAATTTATGACTGGTTAAGAGAAATTTTTAAGAGACTTGGGGCTTACTCCTAAGAAGGATGCCCAAGATTTATGACTAGGACTTATTCCTGAGAAGGAAGCCTAGGTTAGGGGACTTGGGGCTTACTCTTGAAAAGGAAGCCCAAGGTTATGACTGAGTCTTATTCCTGAAAAGGAGACCCAGGTTAGGGATTAAGGTTTGGGGCTTACTCTTGAGGAGGATGCCCAAGATTAAAGGACTTGATTGGGGCTTATTCTTAAGAAAGATGCCCAAATCAAAGGTTTTATAACTGGGGATTATTCCTGAAAAGGAGACCCAGGTTAGGATTCTCTCATTTTAAAGGATGAGGTTGAATGAATGAACTCTCAATCTTTGGTGACATAAAGATGTTTAAATCACTAGGTTTTGAGAGATATTTCACAGAATTCCTTTCAGATAAGGATGTCAAACCAAGAAATCATGCCATAAATGGCTTTGAAGAGTATCTTGAAGACTGAATCTTGAATAGGAAGGGTGAAATGGCTTAAGAGGGGTAAAAATGGGCAAGGTGGGCACCCCAAAAAGATAGGGGCGCGCAAGTATTAAAAGTCGCGCAAGTCCTGCGGCGGCGCGCAAGTATTGGTCGCGCAAGTATACTTGCGCGACATGAGGGATACTTGCGCGATTTACAACCAGAGTTGAAATACTTGAGCGATTCTTTATTAAACCCTTTATAATCCTCTTGAGGTTCTTCCAGAGAGGGGACGCGCAAGTTATATTGAAGGAATTAAGTCGACGCGCAAGTGTTTGATAAGTTTCAACACTTGGCCTTCCTTCTTCCCTTTAGATCTTCCATTCTAGGTAAGAAATTACCTTAGAAGTGTTCTGGAAGCTTTGAGAAGAGACTTGGGCGTCGGGAGCTTCAATCCGAGTTTCTGGAAAAAGATCCTCTTCAATGGGGGGCCCACAGGGTCTATTTATAGGCAAAAGAAGACCCCGGGCGGTTACTGGGCGGTTACCAGGCGGTTACCATTTATGTCGCGCAAGTCCCTTGCAAGAACATGAGGATTCGCGCAAGTATTGAGGCGGCGCGCAAGTGTACTTGCGCGACCAAGAGGGAACTTGCGCGATATATGGGCAATGTTCTCCTTTTTTATCCCTTTGTCGATTTTTGATGTTTCTTCAAAGGTTTAATCACTTTGAGCTCAGATATTCCCTTTTCCGATCTTTAGATTCTGTGACGAAAGGAGCGTCAACAAAAGTCCCCCCTCAGAGTTGGATCCGGAGAGAAAATGAGGATTTGACTCTGAGGAAATTGAATTCCTCAAAAGGAAAAGGGAGGGCGCGCAAGTTTTCAGTACGCAAAAGGCGGCGCGCAAGTTTGCGTCGCGCAGGCCTTAAGTGCTCTGGGTACGGCGCGCAGGTAGGCTTCCGAGCCTATAAATACACGGCCTCACCTCCGTACAAGTATCCGGATTTCCGGACATCATCCCTTCTCGAGCTCTCGCCGCGCAGGTCACCTTGACCGCGCAGGTTGCTCTGTTTTCTAGGGTTTCCTCGATGTCGTGCCACTGTAAAGGTATTTGTATTTGCGCGGTTTATACTTGCGCGTCAAAAACTAGCGCAACACACGAAATACTTGCGCGCCATGTTTAGACTTGTGCGACTTAAATGCCTTAGCCATTTTTCCAAATTTCTTTACAAATTTTATGAAAATAAACCCATTTAAGAGTTGGTTTATTCATCTTTTGTGCAGATTCAGTGGTTCCCAAGGGAATTGAAACGGCTGATGAACTGGCTAGCAAGCGGATTGATGACATGATGAACATTATTGGCCATGATTACTATGATATCTGCGACAGCACTTTCCCAGATTTGGATAAGTATTTGAAGAAATATCATCTTAATTTCCCACAGAGCATCTACCTGTCTCTGTGTGTTCATGGTCATCTGCAAGGAGTCAATGTTCCAAATGCAAACAATTATACACCTGAGATGCAGCTGCACTGCTACTTCTCTATTTCGGTTATGCTGTGCATTAAGAGTAACAACAATGGTGTGAACTTTCAAATTCTTCCTCCATGTCATTCCTTTGCAGATATGAAAATGGCAAACTCATGGGCTGAAATGTTTTCCACTGCCGGTTGGTGGAGAGAAGACAAACATGGTATTAGAGCAATATCTGAAAAGAGTACTCTCTCCAAATGGCTCTTTACTTCCAATGCTCCATTCTCAAATCCACGTATCCATCTTCCAAGTCTCTTGGACAGAAACAGAGTCACTGTTTGATCAGCAGAAAATTTTCTCAAACCGCACTCAAGAACATCCTTTTACAATTGTTCCAAGAAGAGCTGGTATCACTGCATCTCTTATTGTATCCAGTTGAATGAATGAATTCTAGGTGGTTTATAATGAAGATCGGGATGTCGTAAATCAAATGAAGTGTTATGTTGAAAGCCTCTTGTAATTATTGAAAGAAGAGAAGAGACTCCAGTCTGTGGATGTCCTTCTAACTCTTGTGTATCAATGAAAAACACTTTTGTCTTCAATCATTTGTACCTGCAATCTTCCATTACCTGCTTCAAATTTACTTAAGCCAATGGGCCTAGTAAGCATAGTTTGATTTTTACTATGATTATTACAAATAACCCTACAAACTTTGAACCTTTTAACTGCTCAATATTACCTAAATCATACAAAAAATGTATATTTAGTGAGCTGGAACTTGACTTTTATTCATAGTTCCTCTGTCTTTTGTGTGGGCAGTTTAAAGTCATGCAAGCCGGACATAAAGAGGCTAATGTTTAAGGTCGAAATAGCTTTGACCGAAAAATGGATTAAAATGGATTCAATTCCTTGATAATTTATCTGAAAACAAATTACCATACTCAAGTATGAGAGAAAATATGTAAACTATGACTTAAGAATATTTGAATCTGAGGAATGATATGAAAAAGAGCTAAAAGGCATTAGAAAAAGTAGTTTCCAAGAATGAAGTTACCATTATTTAACAAAACCCGTTAGGGGGTTGAAATATGCAGGGCCACCTATGGGCATTGGCTGCATAGTCAAATAAAATAGCATCTTTTGGCTGACAAGTCTATTATGTGGACTGTTTATGCAAGGCCACCTATGGGCACGTGCTGCATAGTCAGGCAAAAGAACTCTCAGAAATTTACTTTCCTAGTGCTAAAAGCCAGTGAAAGTTTATGGAGATTCAAATTTTCTAAAGCATAGAGTTTGTTGTATGGAAAGAGGTACTTAAATATGGAAAGGATATTTCCGAACAAGAATATCGAAGAACTGGATGAATATCACTCCTACGAAGGTCTGACCCAAACGTAGGGAAGGAGAATAAACCATAGACTTGAATACTTTCAGATCATGAAAAAGGATATGGGACAAATACGTTAAGGATGGCTATTTTTGCGGATCCCTACATACTATCGTTTAAGACAAATAAGGACAAAAGAGGCATTCTTCCCAAGAATGAAGTTACTATTATTTAACAAACCCGTTATGGGGTTGAAAACATGCAGGGCCACCTATGGGCATTGGCTGCATGGTCAAATAAATAGCATCTCTTGGCTGACAAGTCTTTTATGTGGACTGTTTATGCAAGGCCACCTATGGGCACGTGCTGCATAGTCAGGCAAAAGAATTCTCAGAAGTTTGACATTTTTGTGACTATAAGTCATGAAAAGGGTTATGAAGATCTGAAAATATTTAAGGTTAGGATTATAATACATAAATATGGGTATTTTCCAATGTATATAGAGATACATAGGTCAATGAAAACCATAATCATGTTGTGGCTGGATCCTGAATTGAAATTTGGACTTCACTACGTATCTCATAAGAATGAGAATCAAGCCATACGTAGTTCTTGAAACGCAGTTTAACGTCGTGCAGGACGAAAGTATGAGTGATTTTAGTTTAGGGTCATAGAATTCGGACCATAATAATGAATACACAGTGTGTGTTTTCATGAAGACTTTTCAGCCAAGGGACTGAAAGTGAAATTTGGGGTTAGGCCCAAAAGACTTGGGACTGGATTCGAGGGACACTCGAATGTTCCTACGTATCCCATAAGGATGGGAATCAAGTCCACGTAGTTCTTGAAACTACCCTTTGTACAAATTTGGTTCATACATGTGAAGGGTGAAAAGGGACTTTAGTGAAATGATGGTTTTAACCTAAGATAAAAAGTTTAGGCATTACCATGTATGTACGTAGTCTTTTTGAAAATGAAAACCATGATTGAAAAAGAATCAATGTTAATAATGGTTCCTTCTCAAATGAGGAAATCAAAGAATATTGTAGTTTATTGTCGTACTGGACAAAAGTGTTGTATAGTTTAATGTCATATAACAAGGACAAAAGTGAATCAATGTAAAGATATTGATTCCAGGGGTGGTTTCACAAATCATCATCATATGAGATTGTGGTGAACCAATGTGAAGAGATTGTTTTTGGGCTTGAACCTTTGGGAGGTTGCCTACATACCCAGCCTGGAGGGCAAGGATCAAAGTCCGTGTAGTTCAATTAAAGAATGAATCAATGATCAAGTTGTTCTTGTGGACAATGATCTAATAAAAAATATTGTTGGGACTTACACATGGTTAGTGGCCCAAAGGGAGTGTTATGGTTGATGTTCGCTCTAAGCTCACGTGAGTCATACTCGGTGTGAGAAACAAGAGGTAATAACAACCTTAACGATGCACAGTTTAATGTCATGTAGGACATATTAAGGACTTTCTGTACAGTTTAGCGTCATGTAGTTAGGACGATGGGGACAATACAGTTTAACGTCATATTGGACGAAAGGGGGATTGTGCAGTTTTAATGTCATGCTGGACTTTTGATGATTATATAGTTTAACGTCTTTCCGGACGTGAGGGACTTTTATACAGTTTAGCGTCATGTTAGTTAGGACGTCACAGTTTAACGTCTTGCTGGACATATTTGTAAATAGTTTATGGTCGTATACATGGACCAGGAATGATGCAGTTTAAAGTCATACGGGACCATTGTTGTATAGTTTAACGTTATATAGCAAGGACGAACTGGTGCTGTACAGTTTAAAGTCATGTAGCTAGGACTAAGGTGAACCAAATATGAGGATATCAGTTCTGGGGATTTTTTTTACAGTTTAATGTCATGCTGGACGATGAAAGTGCCACACAGTTTAATGTCATGTTGTTAGGACACAATATAGTTTAATGTCATCTCGGACAAAATATAGGAACTTCTATACAGTTTATTGTCATGTAGGACAAAATCAGGGACTATGCAGTTTAAAGTCTTGCAGTTAGGACTATTGGTGCTGCACAGTTTAATGTCATGTTGCAGGGACAAAATTTAGTTTAATGTCATCTCGGACATTGAAGGTGACACAGTTTAACGTCATGTTGGACGAAGTTGTAGTTTAAGGTCATACTGGACCATGGTGTAGTTTAAGGTCATACCGGACCTTTTCTGTATGAACCAATTGTAAGTCTTGGTTCTGGGAACAATATTTTGTGTTTATACAAAATACTTCTTCAGAAATCTGGCATTAGTTGGAGTCGTGATGTGTTCTCCATCCATTGAAATCAGAGAATACGCTCCATTAGAGTAGACCTTATGTACTGAATAAGGTCCTTCCCATTTTGGTTCAAGCTTGGGAGGCTTCTTTCCTGGTATCATTGGTGTTCTGAGAACCAATACCAATTCTCCCTGAATGAATGAACGAAGACGAACTTTTTTGTTAAAAGCTCGTGCTATTCGATTCTGATAGATTTCCAAGTGGTGCAAAGTGCACAATCTTTTCTCATCTAACTGTTCCAATTCATTCAACCGCTTTTGGGATTGCTCATCTGTTGATAACTGATCACAAATGGCTATTCTGAGTGAGGGCAATTGAACTTCAATTGGCAAGACTGCTTCTATTCCATATACCAATGAATATGGAGTAGACCGCGTTGCATTGCGAGTGGTAGTCTGATAAGCCCATAAAGCATGATAGAGTTTATCAGGCCATGACCTCTTATCTTTATCCACCATCTTTTGCAGTATATTTGAAAGAGTCTTGTTGAAGGCCTCTATCTGGCCATTAGCCGCTGCATGATATCGAGATGAATGGTTGGACTTAATGTTGTATTCTTGATACAATCTCTTTACCTCAGAAGAACAGAAGTTGGTGCCGTTGTCTGTCAATATGGTATGAGGGACACCAAATCTAGTAATGATGTTAGACTTGATGAAGCTAACAATGCATTTGGAACTGACTTCTTTGAGAGGTACTGCCTCTGCCCATTTGGAAAAGAAATCAGTAGCAGTAAGAATGTACTTAAACTGCTTGGCCGTAGCTGAAGGGTAAGGTCCCACCACATCCATTCCCCATGTGGCAAATGGCCATGAGTATTTAGCTGTATGAAGCAACTCTGGAGGTTGATGAATGAAATTGGCATATACTTGGCATGAATGACACTTCTTTGTGAAATTAACACAATCTTGTATCATTGAAGGCCAGAAGTATCCAAGTCTTCGAATTTGATCAGACAATCTATGTCCAGACTGGTGGGCACCACAGACTCCTGCATGCACTTCTTTTATGACAGCCATTGTCTCTTCACCATCAATACATCTGAAGAGAACTCCATCAAAACCACGTTTGTAGAGAATTTTCTCGAGGTGGTTTGGACCATCATAAAGAGTAAAATTGACCACACGTCGCCGAATTTGTTCTCTCTCAGCTCTATCAGGTGGAAGTGTTCCATTTTGAAGGTATTCCCTGATAGGTGACATCCATCCTGTAGTATGACCATACGTTTCAGGAATGGGACTAATTTCATTAATTTCCTCTGTTCTGACTTGAACATAAGGTGAAATTGCACGACGGTGGGCAATACAGATGGTTGTCTCGTCCCGATTTGGATCTGCTAATGTTGTGGCTATATTAGCCAGTGCATCTGCTTGAGCATTTTGTGATCTTGGGACATAAGAAAATGTCGGTTCTGAAGGGAATTCCGACATTAACTCTCTGACGTAATCATACAAAGGGATTAATTCTTCTTTTCTGATGGCATAATCCCCATTGACTTGTTTGATTACCAGGTCTGAATCACCTTTTACTTTTAAGTGATTCACTTGTGCTTGAAGCGCTAACTCCAAGCCTGCAATGAGAGCTTGGTATTCAGCTTCATTATTGGTACCACCTTCCCACAACAAAAAGGAATAAGGTAACACTGCCTTATCTGGAGAAATGAGCACAATTCCCAAACCAACTTTGTTGAATTTAGGATTTTCCATTTTCTTCCCTGTTGGACTTCTAGAAGCACCATCAAAATACATTTCCCATGTTTGAGGATTCTCTTGAATAGAAAAAACTTCCTCATCAGGGAGTTCGATATCTGAATACGTGTCTTCCACTGAAGGGTGTTCAGCCAGGAAATCAGCCAGAGCTTGGCCCTTAATTGCCTTTTGAGACACATACTGAATGTCGAACTGCTGTAGAATAACCGCCCACCTTGCCAGACGTCCTGTAAGCATTGGACGACTAAGGATGAATTTGAGTGGATTATTACGAGATACCAATTGGACCTCGTGATGTTGCAGGTAGTGTCTCAGTTTCTGAATTGCAAAGATTAATGCTAGGCAGCACTTTTCAATACTCGAATACCGGGTTTCTGCTTCAAGCATAGTTCTACTGAGATAGTAGAGACTATTTTCATTCCCAGCATCATTATTTTGAGCGAGAAAGGCACCCAATGATCGCTCTAAAGCTGTCACATAGAGGATAAGAGGTCTACCCTCAACAGGTGGCATGAGTACTGGTGGACTTAAGAGGTATTTCTTGAGAACATTAAATGCTTCTTGACATTCTTTAGTCCACTGGTAAGTGACTCCTTTCTTCAATAATTTGGTAAAAGGTAAACTTTTGCCTGCCAAATTGGCGATGAAACGCCGAATATAGGCTAAGTGTCCTTGAAGTCCTCTTAATTCTTTCAAATTCTGAGGAGGTGACATACCAAGGATTGATTTGGTCTTCTCAGGATCGACTTCAATACCACGATGGCGTACAACAAAGCCAAGGAATTTTCCTGAGGTTACCCCAAAAGCACATTTTAAGGGGTTCATCTTCAAATTATGTTGTCGAAGCTTATGGAATATGATTTCCAAATCAGCCAAGTGATCAAAACGTTGTTTGGATTTAACCACCAAATCATCTACATAGCATTCAAAAAATTTCCCTAGAAAAGGTTTGAAGATACGATGCATGGCGCGTTGATATGTTGCACCTGCATTCTTTAAACCAAAAGGCATCACCCGGTAACAAAACACACCTTGAGGAGCTCTGAAGGCTGTATATTCCTCATCTTCTGGGGCCATTCGGATCTGATTATATCCAGAATATCCATCCATGAAAGAAAGTACTTCATAGCCAGCCATCGCATCAATTAAGAGTTCTGTAATCGGAACTGGAAAATCATCTTTGGGACAATACCGATTAAGATCTCTGGAATCGATGCAAACCCTAATTTGTCCGTTCTTTTTCTTTACTGGGACAATATTAGCCAACCACTTGGGATATTGAACTTCTCTGACGAAGTTAGCTTTGATAAGCTTATCCACTTCAGCCTCGATTTTGGAAGCATAGGTTGGGTGTGTTCTTCTCGCGGCTTGCTTGAATCCTCGATGTTCTTTTGGCAAACCCAAATGATGGGTGGCAACATCAGGATCAAGGCCAGGCATCTCTGTATAATTCCAAGCAAAAATATCTTTATTTTGCTTTAGAAAAGAAATATACATATCTTGTTCTTCAAGGGTCATGGCCGCACTAATTAAAGTGGGGCGTGGATCTTTCTCTGTACCCAGATTTACTTCTCTGAGTTCATCCACAGTGGTAGAGATACCCTCTTCAAATGCTGGAGGAGCATCTCTAAGATCTTCCTCTTCCTCTTCATCATGTGTTATATCTTCCGTTTCTACTTGCAAAGTAGATGAAAAAACGAAATTCTCATGATCATAAGAGATGTCAAAATTTTCACATTTTGAAGAAGAAGCTTCCATTTCCGACCCTATTGATGAAAAAGGGTCTTCTTTGGGAAATAAAGAGGAGATGATGGATTGAGAATCGACATCAACATTCACCTCTGGTGTTGCTATAACTTCTTCTGGCCTGATTAGCGAAGTATAGACTTGTTGGATTTCAGCAGACGAAATGAAAACGTCACCACTTATGCTTTCATCACTGCTTGGTAAGTTACCAATTTCTCCCATGTTGTCTGGCTCGATTGTCGTAATTGACATTATGGATCTTTCCATAAGAGTATTTTGATTTGGGCCTATTTTGTCAATTTGACTGATAGGTAACACATAATATGTACTCACATGTGAAAATGGATTTATTGGAATTTTTTCCAAACCATATGGAGCATTAACTTTGGTAATTTCCTTCATTGTAGATTTTTCTCTTCCCTTCATGTGATAAAATTCTGCCTCAATGTATTGAGACTCACATGTTTTGAACGGGTCCTTATCACCATACAATGTTCCAACTTGACCATCGAAACAGTATTTGAGACATTGATGGTATGATGACGGAATAGCTGCATGCTGATGTAACCAGGGTCTTCCAAGCAAGATATTGAAAGCTGAGTCTTGATCAACAATCATGAAATCTGAATTGGAAACAAGATCTCCAAACTGAGTTCTGAGCGTAACTTCTCCCAGTGGTTCTTGTTCATTTTTATCATATCCTTGCAACATCATGGTAGAAGGAGATAAATCAGATTTCGTGAGGCCCAATCGATGAAGTGTGCGAATGGGCATGAGGTTGACTCCTGAACCATTGTCAATAAAAGCTCTTCGAACATCTATACCATTGACTTTGCCAGATAGGTACAAAGGTTTTATGTGCCCATGCACAACATCATCTTCATCTTTATCAGTAAAAGATATCACTGCATGGCATTCTGCAGGATTATTCTCTATGTGATAAATTTCAGCTGCAGCAATTTCAGCTTCAAACTCCTGAGGACTTGACAAAGCTTCGATGAGTGCTTCCCGAAGATCTTTTGATAGATTCAAAGCATCCAAAATTGATAATTTGGCTGGTACTTGGGCCAAGTGTTTCAATATATCATACTTTTGATCTAGAGGCCTGCGTTTCCCAATAGGAATATGCGGTTTAGCAGGTACCTTGGAAGCAGATGCTTTAGAAGCTGATGTCTCTTGTATTGAAGTTGGCAACATCTTTGGTTTTGGAAAATTAGACTGATTAGATCCATTTACTTGCTGAAATAAAGAAGATGGAACATTTAATCGGTCTTCCAAAATAACTGTGCCGAAGCTGAGTTGGCCATTGGCATAAGAACTTGCTTGTTCATTTTGAGCTCGCTGAAGGGCTCTACCATGAGTTTCTGCTGCATATACAGTGCTAGCAGGGGTAGAATTAGAGTAGTGTCTTCGGAAAGATCCACGTCTTCCCCTATATCCTGAACCTCTAGAACTTCCTCGGGTTCCTTTATTTGATATAGGGAATTCAGGCTCATCAAGACTGGAATATGAATCTGTTAATTGAATCATATTAACAGAACCAAAGATCAATTCTTCGTCTGATAAAGACTCTGCCAAGTTAGCCTGTTTAGGCTGTGCCGTTTGGTGGGACGGTGCCCGTGACTTTGAAGTAGATGGCATGAAATCTGCCAGAGTCAAAGACAATTTAGGCTTTGATACATACTCATCTTCTCATGATTCCTCTTTCTTCTTTGAATTGCGCTGCCCTTTTGAGGATTTTTCCTTTGATGGAGGCTTTACTGCAGCTTTTGTAGGAGACACAATTGGCTTCTTCAATTGTGTTCGCAAAATGGAATGAGTCCGATTGATTGTCTTTCTGACCATCCAATCATCATATTTTTTCGCAGTTTTGCTTTTGACTTCCTGCCACTCGCCTCCTTCCTCTGGATCTGTAGCGGTAATACACGCTACATGAGCTGAAGAACCCTTCAATTTGACTTGTCCCAAGTCAACCATCTTTTGTAGGAGGTCTTTAAAGACAAAACACTCCTGGATGGGATGTCCCAACATTTGATGAAAGGGACAATAATTGGGACGGTCTTCATCTCCTTCCTTGTTTGGTCTCTTCGGCACTGGTAATTGAACCAAATTATTTTCCAGAGCTGAAATGAAGTAACCAGGAACTTTCTCACTTCGGAAAGAGTATGTTTTACTCTTCATATCCTCAAATTGTTTTCGTCGTTGATCTTTTTGATCATTTGGACGAAACAGCCTTTGTTGTTGGCGTTCAGGAGGTGGAGTCCTTCGAGAAGATGAAGGTTTTGAAGTAGAAATAGGTACAGGTGCCTGTTTAAGCATAACTGTAGCAGTTTCTGCTTTACCCATTCTTCTTCCTGGAGCTGATGGAATTACACGAGATTTAACCTTAGCCTGCATAAGGGAATCTTCAATCTGTTGAGCGATTGAAGTAAGGTCTCGAAACCCTCCTGTGTATTTCACAGGGATCAATGGCGTGCGTAATTCGTCACGCAAATTTGCCACACAGATTGGCAACAATTCCTCCTGAGGGAGTGATAAACTCAAGGAATACGTTAATCCCTTCCAACGAGCAATGAAATCAGAGACTCTTTCATTCTCCTTTTGCTTGCAGTTTGTAAGATCGAAAACTGTCGTTTTTGGCAAAGTTGAGCTGAACTGAAGAAGGAATTTTTGACGAAGATCCTCCCATCCGATGACTGACCGGGATTTCAAGCTTGTATACCAGACAAAAGCTGGTCCTTGCAAGGTTCGCACGAAGCATCTGAGTTTCACTGCTTCTTGTTGCTCTGGAGTTCCCATCATAGGATCACAACAAGACACGTAATGCGTCAAATGTTGTTCAGGGTCACCTGATCCATTGAAAGTAGGGAAAATAGGGTTTCCAAAACTGGATGGAGGAGAAATTGAATCTACCCATTCAGGGTAAACTTTCTTTTCAGGTTGAACTTGCGCCCGTTTCTCTTCCATAGTTTCTAACCGAGCTGTTAATGACTCAATAGTAGTTATTAACTTTTGAGAAACGTCAGGTTGAACTTGGTTTTGGGTAGGTGCAATGAATGGAGCTTGGATAGCCGTGGAGGTTGGTGCTGCAACTAATGGTAGTGCTGCCAACCGTTGTTGCGTTTGACCCGCAGGATTAGACCTCTGTGGGTGTACTGATAAAGGAGGATATTCTTGATCCATCTCAGTAGTTACAACAAATTCCTTCGGCTGTCGGACTTCAGCATTCTTAAGAAGAAGACTACTCTGAAGTAGTTCTGTATTCAACCTTCTTAATTCTTTCATTTCTTCCTCCTGTTGTGCAAACCTTTGCTCTAATGAGAGCGATTGACCTCCTTCAGAGGAAGGGTGATAAGTAACCTGATTCTTTCCTTTCCCCTTATTGGATCCTTTTCGGAGAGGGGGAAGTGGGTTACTTGAAGGAATACCCAGATTTTGGGTAAGCCTTTGATTACATGTGCGCACACCTTCTTCATTTAGGTCTGTGTGCGCAACTTCTTGAGCAGGAACCTCTTCATCTGATCCCTCTGATTGAGCCTCATCTGGTGAATCAGCAGCAACGGCAGTGATGACATTAATGGATGCATATTTCATGGAATCCTTTCTATCAGCATTTCTGTGATATTGTCTCCTTTTATGTCCATGATAAGGCATGGCATTCCGTTGACTTGATCCCTCAGGAATTTCTTGGAGAACCGTCACTTGGAGAGAATCTCCTGACATCTTGGCTCTTCGTTCCTCTTGAGGCTTATTCCCTAATCGAGAGAATACTGACTTTCTCTGAGGGAGGGATTGAAGATTTGAAAAAGTCCCCAGTCCGGTGGACTGGGGATGTTCCTGTTGCTTCCGCTCAACTCCTCGAATCCCATTCGTTGATTCTAAGGGTTGGGTTAGAGAAGTCCCCAGTCTGGCAAGCTGGGGTGTCTCTTGACATGCTATGTCTGAGATCTTCTTGAAATCTCTCTTGATCTTGCGGATCTTAGTTCGGAAATTAGCTGGATGCATTAACCTGTATCCACTTTTATCACCTGGTTCAACAGACCGTTGGATGATTTCCGAAACTTCTGTCATTTGATGACGTGTTTGCTCCAGACGAGAGGCTTGTGCAATATTCTCGCCTGCTTGATGTAGGAGCAATTCAACAACCTGTTCTCTATATACTTGATTTTGAGAGGAACTAGTTGAAGCTTGATCTCGAGCAAGATTTTGATTATGAACAAAGCCCATTGACTATGGCCGGCCATGGGCAATAACATTGCATGAGACCATTTTCGGCGGGCTCTGCTGACCGGAAAGCACTGTGAAATGTAGTGCTCCGTGAACACCCCATCCTCTGATATGAACATTAGATGGAGCATTGGATATTAACTGACGCAATCTTCTTAGTGCGCCAAGGCATGAACGTTGAAGGGTTCTCTGTTGCTTTTCAGCCTTCGGATACCGAGAGACTGATAGAGATGCCAAATCAATCTGGCGTTGTAACCCTTCTATTATCTTAAGATGATTTTCATATTCATCGTAAGATAATACCTTCTTCTTTAATTGACAAAGAGTTTTCCATATGTTAAGACGAATATCATGGATTCCATCATCCGTCAACATCTTTGGAATGTCATACTGTGAATCAGTCAAAGGCCAAAACATGACTGGTACTTCACCTTTTGCCAGTTTTTTCCTCATGTTCAGCATTTCCTCTTTATCATTAAATGAAGATTCTTCTACCTGTTTGGACCAGAGTTGGTGTTTCCTTGTTGCTTCATCGGATTTAACAAGATTGGTAGAGGAATCACTATTCATGCTGGAAGATGAATGACCCAGGGAAGGTTCGGAGAATAACCTGAACCCCAAGCTATCTTCTGATGGAGAAAGAGTTTCACCTGCCGATAGTAAAATTTCAGACATGACTGGTTTTACGTTTGCAAGTGCCTCGAGATAAGAGGGCTTTCTCGTCACTACATTGCCTTCTGAAGAATTTTCGAGACAATGTGAATCACTACTGCGGAGAGGACTTTCGCAGCGAAGTTCATCACTATGAGGAGGACCTTCATGATGGGTTACAGCAAAAGATGAAATCTCTTGCTCCTTGGCCTTCTGACCACACAGAGGGTTCCTGTGGTTCTCATCTGAAGAAGAAACTTCAAGATTGACCGAATTTTCATGAAGCAAGTCTTCATGAGGAAGTGTCTGTTGAAGACCTTCGGGATTAATGTTCCTGTTATTGGGAACTGAGGGAGTAGAATCTTGAATTTCAACAGATAAATGTCTGAGGGCTTCAAGAACTCCAGCATCGAGCAAGGCCTTGTTGCAGATTGTCCTTTGATCTCCTGACTGTGTTGGGCGGATCTTTTTCTTAGATGCCTTCTTACTCGCTTTAGAAACCACTTGATGACGAAAGTGATTGCTCTGAGCAGGTGTATGTGCCTGATCAGGAAAGATGGTCAGGTTAGGCTGACAATCATCGCTCAAATCAGGTGTATGTGCCTGACTTGGTTGTCCATATGATATGGGGGAGTAGGCCCCACAACCCTCTTGGACTGGAACAGATGTGTGTGTCTGTTCTAGAGTGAATTGTTGATGGGTCACTCCACTGCTAGGGATAGATTTATGTGTCTGTCCCTGAGATGATGTTGAAGCTGTTATGATATCCTGGCAAGCATCCAGAATATGAGCAGGAATTTGCTTCTGCTCTTTCACCATTGACAAAATATGTTTGGTGACTTCAGCCGCCGGAACAGGGATATACGTCCATTCCGGGCTTGGAGTAGGTGTATGTGCCTGCTCCTGTCCTCCTTTTCCTGTCAGTGAATCCTGACAGTACTCAAGTGTGGAGGCAGAGAGTTTAGTCTGCCTCCTGTTTGTCGTCGGGGCTTTCCGACTGACTTCTCCATGCGCTACCAAGCGAGACTGTTGGTAGGCTTGATTAGTATTAGCAGGTGTATGTGCCTGCTGATTACACTTCGTCAAATGCGGTTGACGAGATCCATCATATGTAGTCAGACGAGCCTGCTGACTAACTGCTGATGTATAAGCAGGTGTATGTTCCTGCCTATGGTACTCCGCCGGAATTGTCTGGCGGGATCGGCTTGATGCTGCCAGACGAGTCTGCTGGACAGCGGGATTAAAACGGGCAGGTGTGTATGCCTGCTCGTTGTTTTCCACCAAGTTAGGTTGGTGGACTTCTCCGGAGATGGCAGGGATGACAACCTGCCTATTGTTAACCGGATTCCGTCTCTGGCGATTCATCTTGCCTGCTCGGGTTCGAGGAACCTGAGCTGAACGCCTGGAGTCGGTACCCTCATCATGTTGAGGGCGCACTACCGCACGAGTCTGGCGGCGATTGTTAATGGGAGCCCTTGAGAAGGACTCCTGTCTTTTTGAATTAAGGTCCTGCGGGACCTGCTCATTCACTTCCTCGGAATAAGGGAGTGAATGGAAATTGTGTTCCGGGGATAACGACCCGAAACGGTTGGAGACGGTAGTCAGCACCGTCTGCTTCTTGATTGCTGGTCGCCGTTGTCCGGACGACCAGGTAGAATTGTTAACTTGGAGGGCTTGACGAGCGGCCTCCAGAGTTGGGATAGTACCGTTGCGACGGTACTCCTTAACCAGTGCATTAGAAACACAGCGTTGAAGACGCTGAGTTGGTGATGTCATCCTCAGAGCGGATGACGTTCCAGCAGGAGTAGCGGCATTGGTTTTCACAGCAGTAGACCTCACAGTAGAGGTGTTCCCAGCAGCAGTATTCACAGGGGTGAATTTAAGGAAAGCCATTTTTGTAGAAGATCTTGAAAAAAGAGTGCCTGTTCCATGTAACAGACATAATCAAGATGAATCCGGCCACTGCATCTTTTGGATGAGCACATGTCAATGATTGCCTTGTTGGCCCAAAGGGCCTAACAGATAAGAAGAACATCACTTTAACTTGGTTAAGGATTCACGTCGGGTTCACCATTTTTGTTTCGCGCGGAATCCGGGGATGACCTCCTGGACGGGAGATTCAAACGTTCCGATCGGTTTCTAACGGGTTTGTTCGTAGAACCGGAAACATCCAATGATTCCACATCCGTTTGGACCTACTTTCCAAAGGCAGGCGCTCATTAGCTTGTGGGCTAATGAGGCTTGGGAATTTACATTGGTCGAGAGGATGGGAGGTCGGACTCATCACACCTTTTTGAGGGGAATTATTGTCTACTCCGGGACTCTCTTTATAGATTTAAGTTAAGTTCGTGAATCCTTATTACATTACCAAGTATAAAATGAGCTTTCCTTTAGTTTTAACAATCAATGATTAAATATGCAAGAAATTTAGAGAATCTTTTATATGTATTCGAGGTTCTTCATCAATATAGAATCATCTATATTTGTTTATAGATTCTTGGTCAATGGTATCCTTCAAAACATTTATATAAAAGTCTCTTGGTCATTTTGATGACCAGGCTGGTTTTAAAGCCACTCAGTGGGGCACTTGAAGTTTATCGTCATTCAGAAGGACAGAGATTATTTCAATGTTGGGATCGAACCCATGAATGGGCTACCTACGTATCCTTTGTTTTGAAAAAGGAATCAGAACCCACGTAGTCCGAGGAATGGGATATGATGTTTTATGATTGATGGCTCAAAGATGAATGTCATAATTACTTTTACACTCTAAGCTCACGTGAGTCATGCTCGGTGTGAGAAACAAGAGGTATTGGTAAAATTTAGACAATTGTGTCGTAAAAGATGCAATCATAAGAATTTTGTTTTGGGGCTTATGTATAGATGACTGCCCAGATAGACGAAGGTTTAGGATTTACTTTTAGGGAAAAAATCCAAGAACAGGGTCCACAAAGTTATATGTGCTTCATGGAGATTTGAATACTCTAATCTTGGGGCTTACTCCTAAGGAAGATGCCCAAGTTAGGAGGGGACTTATGATTGGGTTTTATTCCTAAAGAGGAAACCCAAATCAAAGGTAATTTATGACTGGTTAAGAGAAATTTTTAAGAGACTTGGGGCTTACTCCTAAGAAGGATGCCCAAGATTTATGACTAGGACTTATTCCTGAGAAGGAAGCCTAGGTTAGGGGACTTGGGGCTTACTCCTGAAAAGGAAGCCCAAGGTTATGACTGAGTCTTATTCCTGAAAAGGAGACCCAGGTTAGGGATTAAGGTTTGGGGCTTACTCCTGAGGAGGATGCCCAAGATTAAAGGACTTGATTGGGGCTTATTCTTAAGAAAGATACCCAAATCAAAGGTTTTATAACTGGGGATTATTCCTGAAAAGGAGACCCAGGTTAGGATTCTCTCATTTTAAAGGATGAGGTTGAATGAATGAACTCTCAATCTTTGGTGACATAAAGATGTTTAAATCACTAGGTTTTGAGAGATATTTCACAGAATTCCTTTCAGATAAGGATGTAAACCAAGAAATCATGCCATAAATGGCTTTGAAGAGTATCTTGAAGACTAAATCTTGAATAGGAAGGGTGAAATGGCTTAAGAGGGGTAAAAATGGGCAAGGTGGGCACCCCAAAAAGATAGGGGCGCGCAAGTATTAAAAGTCGCGCAAGTCCTGCGGCGGCGCGCAAGTATTGGTCGCGCAAGTATACTTGCGCGACATGAGGGATACTTGCGCGATTTACAACCAGAGTTGAAATACTTGAGCGATTCTTTATTAAACCCTTTATAATCCTCTTGAGGTTCTTCCAGAGAGGGGACGCGCAAGTTATATTGAAGGAATTAAGTCGACGCGCAAGTGTTTGATAAGTTTCAACACTTGGCCTTCCTTCTTCCCTTTAGATCTTCCATTCTAGGTAAGAAATTACCTTAGAAGTGTTCTGGAAGCTTTGAGAAGAGACTTGGGCGTCGGGAGCTTCAATCCGAGTTTCTGGAAAAAGATCCTCTTCAATGGGGGGCCCACAGGGTCTATTTATAGGCAAAAGAAGACCCCGGGCGGTTACTGGGCGGTTACCAGGCGGTTACCATTTATGTCGCGCAAGTCCCTTGCACGAACATGAGGATTCGCGCAAGTATTGAGGCGGCGCGCAAGTGTACTTGCGCGACCAAGAGGGAACTTGCGCGATATATGGGCAATGTTCTCCTTTTTTATCCCTTTGTCGATTTTTTATGTTTCTTCAAAGGTTTAATCACTTTGAGCTCAGATATTCCCTTTTCCGATCTTTAGATTCTGTGACGAAAGGAGCGTCAACAGTTATACTAGGTAATATATGTATAATTAGGTTGCATTTTAAATCGACTCTTAACATATATTATTTATATAAACCTTATATATATATAACTAAATATTTCTGCATGTCTATGCATTTTTCAAAACGAGACAGTATGACTTTAGGGGATGAATGCCAATCCTTGAACGATATGTTGGATGTAATCTAGGCCATGGGCTTAGGTATATTTATGTTGCAGTATGAAACCAAAGTTTGTCACATGTTCATGTATTTATAGTTTCATAAATATTAAACCCTCTCAAAGTTTTTGGTTCTTAACTAAAGTAAAATTTAGAGTTTTTTTTTCAAAACTCATGAAATCTTAATGGCCTTGTTTATTTAGTACATTCTTGGTGAATATATGGTGATGTGTGTATATAATTATAAGTATAAAGTCCAAAACCCTAAATTTTTAGTAATGATTACCAGGACTAACTTTATGTTGTGATACATATGTTATTTTAATAAAGGATAATTTTTTTTACTAAACCAACATGTATTTTGTATATATGTACATACAAATGAGCATGTGTTATTGAAGGAGTTTATTTGACATTTCTCATGACGTGTTTTATGATAAAGTGTATATTTTGGATTGATTAATATGTATTAGAGGATTTAGAATTTATGGGATCATGTCATCATGTGTGTTCATTCATTGCCTTTTTCCCACTTTGGTGAATGTTACTAATTAATCAAGTTATGGTTTAATTTATTTTAGGGCTTGTTTATCACCATAACTAATGACAAGAGTTTTCTTTATGCTTCCCACTTCCCTAGAATAATAATATTAAAGGTTCATCATGTATTGTATCATCATTTTATATGCTTTAGTAATTAGCTTATGTTAAAAGAATGTTTTACTAAGCTATGTGTGTCTTTGATTAGTTATTGACATATTTTGCAATGTTAACTGTCATATCATGTATTAGCAAAGTAGGTGGTGGCTCATTATTTATTTTAGTCATTATTGTACACAATGCATACTGATGACATATCACCAAATGAACTAAGAAATTAGATTACCCAAAGTGGTATGGGACACCTTGGGTAATATGAAAATGAATGAGTTATTCAAGATGGTATGAGACATCTTGGATATACAAACTGTTTAAGTAAATCATGAACGATGTGGCTCACATGATGATAAAGGCAAATTTAGGGGTGCGTCCTGATAGCGCTCCAATGCATTGGGTAAAGACTTAATCTCTAGAGATGACCAGTTTAATGACGCCTTGTGGATGAACCTTGGTAATGTTTTCAAATGACACCTTGGGGATGGACCTTGGTGATACGGAAATGATTGTCTAAGTTAAATGTTGATGCCACATAATTAAAGTTATGTAACAAGTCCTTTTCAAGGTAAAATGCATATTCTTTCACGACTAATGCCTTTATGCTTTCATAAAGTTCATATTTCACTGGTATAAGTTGGAGCATGATTGTGAAATAGTAACCAGCAAATGAAAATTTAAGTTGTTTCCTTTATGCGCAACTCTGATTATGCATTACTCTTAACTGTTCGATTTTATGCCTAAGTAATCACATGTCGTACTTATTTATGATTACTCCTTCGAGAAATGTCACATGGGTCTCATATATTTCTTGAAACTATTGAGCATTTTGATGTTATGTATTACAGTTTTCCTTAAGAAAATGATTTTTAAACGAATGATTTCAAAAAGTTGCACTGTTTTATTTTTAAAACCCCTTACTGAGTATTTCAATGCTCACCCTACGTTTTGATTTAAAATTTTAAGGTATCAACTTTTAAAATATGAATCGTTTCAGAAGTTGTCGGTTTCCCATAACCTGAACCTCACACGATCTTCTGTATGGGGCATGATGTGTAGTTTACCGGTGTTTGTTTTATTTTAAAGCAACACATCATGTTCAGAAGGCACCGACTCATGGGTTTCTGGGGTCGGGGTTCTACATTGATGATCATATGCATCCCTTGAAAAAGATTGCGCTTTTTTGTACATATTTCAACAGAGTTAATCTCACATGAGCTATCCACGCTTATTTTTTTAATGAGAACATTCTCAAAAGGACAATTATCTTTTACCGAATAAAAATAAGATTACAAAAGTTTGAAGTAAAGCTTTTTACAATAATCATGGTGTCAAAAAGAAAAAAGCTCAGGTACTCCATTAAGCAAAAAGTCAACTCATTGGGAGCAACCCCTTTGTTTGCAAGCTCATCACCCAAATAATTTTTTTCACGGAATGTATGTGCAATGATGTAGTTCTAGGGTGGAAGAGAGTTCATACAGTTGATCAATCCTTCCATGACAGGTAAATGGTACAATTTCTAATCGTATGCACCACAGTGGTGGAATCACATTCAATCCACAAATTTGACCATCCTCGATGTTTTGCCACTTCAATCACATTTACAATCCCAAGCAATTCAGCATCAAGCGATGTAGTAATTCCACATGAGCCGAAAAGACATCTCATTGCATCACTAGTGTGATTTCTAAAAAGTGAACCATACCCAAAAGGATATGGATTTCCTTTGAAGGTTTCATCCGTGTTGCATTTGATCCATCCCGAGAAGGGTGAAATCCATTTGACCTCAAAGGTTCGAGAGGGAGGGCGATAATAATCTATAAGGCCAAAACACTTAAGAATAGTAACGTCATGTATAGAATTATCCCAAAAACCAGATTGAAGGATTTTGACAGCAGTAATGATGTGGGTAAGGGCTCCAAATCACATGGAGCGTTTCCAAGCCCTCCAAAATCATAATTGCATTCTTATATAAAAGAATTGGAGGGGCACATCAAAGTCATTTTTGAAAAATATTTTCAAGAACAAAGCACATTGAATTTATCATATATTTCATTTTTAAAATACCACAATCCCGTCTTGTATTCCTTCTCCCCCAACTCTCCGGATATCGGCGATGGTAAAACCCCGTAACTTTCAAGGGTAATTCCGTCAACGCAATTCAAAACTGAAGACCCTGCTCGAACCGGCCAGCGACTGCATCGTACGGTCCGGTTGGCCAACAGACCCGCAAGCACTGAATTCCCCACCCGCCCCGGTTTCCCCTCTCTCTCCCCTCTCTGTTCAATGGCTTTTCTTCTTTATAATCACTGCACTTCCCTCCTGCTCCCCAATCTCCCCTCCTCTCCTCTCCCTTCGCCATAGCGGCTCTGATTTCGCTTCACTCACCTCTCGTGTTCTTCGAGATTCTTTGAGATTCTTCGAGATTGTTCGAGATTTTTCGATGGAATCATCGTGCGTGTCCGCAGGGTGGAGGGCGTGCTTCATGGAAGAAGATCAGGGCCTCGCCTCCTTGGCGGAGATGGAAGCGCCCGGCAACTCCGGAAACCTCAGCCCCTGCCATCGCCACTCTCAACCGATCAGACAGCACTCTCTCTTTGCCCGGAGGGCCTCCGATCGGAGCGCTGCGTGTTTCAGGACCCTCAGCGGCCCCATCGCTAACTGCTGTTACTCCAGATCTGGTGCGAGGTCATGGGATGGTAGGTTCGAGGATGGCCCACGGCACCAGCTGCAGCCCCCGCATTTCCTGGAAGCTTGCGCGCTCTGCCGGAAGCCCCTCGGCCATAACCGGGACATCTTCATGTACAGGTGAATTGAAGCTTCTGGAGAAAAGGAGCACGTCTCTATGATTCTAGGGTTTATTTTAATTTTTTCTTCGTCTTTGGAACGAATTGCAGAGGGGACACGCCATTCTGCAGCGAGGAGTGCCGGCAGGAACAGATCGAGAAGGACGAATCGAGGGAGAAGATGGAGTCATCCAAGGCCTTGATGAAGGAGGCGTCCAAATCCAACACCCCAGCCAAACCCAAGAGCAGCTACCGCTTCCGAGCCGGCGCCGTCGTCGCCGCCTGAATCTGGAAGCCAGATCACATGATCTTTTAAATATGAACACACTGAGAAAGAAGAAGAAGAAGATGAGGAGTAAGTATATCTACGGGTTGTATAAATATGTGTGTGTGTCTGTACTGTATGTATTCCTGAAGAATCAGCTGCCCCGAATCGGATGCGGGTGATCATTTTGAATGAGTTCTGTGTGTTTTTTGATAAAAAGCACAGTACATGAACCAGAGAATGATGAATTTGGTGGTGGTTTTGGTTTCTCAGTGGGCGGTTGGTCTTGATCTTGTTTTTACTCTCGCCCATAGATATGTGACACTGGCCCCAAAACCGGAAGTGGTTCCGTAGCTATAAAGTTTTTCCCTTTCTGGTTTCTGGTGGGTTCGGCCTCGAGGTGTATTTTTGGTATGTTCTTCCTGGCCATGGACACCGAAACAAATGGAATGGAAATAATTTGAAGGTTTAACTATTAGTTTTGTAAATTAATAATGTCAATAATTCTTTCAAAAACTAAATATGCATCACAAGTTTAACCCTAAAACAAATATATAAAACTAATGATTAATCGATTAATCATTAATGTACCTTTATTTTTTGCATACAGAATTATGTTTTATCCAAATTTTGAGGGGTTGGATTTCAATCCAAGTAACTCCATTAATGTAATATTTTGTTTTAGAACAATGATTTTAAAATTAACATGTCACACTAATTTGAAGGGTTCTCTTTTATTTGTGATTTATATGATTTATATTTCACATACCCACCTTATAAGAACACTATCAAAAGACATAACAAAATAGAAATAAGTGAAAAAACCCCCTAGTTACACACCTTAACATAGAACCTAGAGGCATAAAAAATTAAGCAGCAGTGAAGTGACCAAATAAAATGTGTCCCAACCTGTCTCAACTAGAACCCCCTCATGGATCCCAACTTGTCTCAACTAGAACCCCCCTCATGGATCCCAACCTGTCTCAACTAGAACCCCAAATGGATCGGTAATAAAGACATGATACTAGAACCCCTCATGGATCAGTAATGAAGACATGATAACATTTATTGGGGGCATTATCCTCTCATTAAACGAGGATTCCATAGATGTAATGTTATACAAAACACAAGTCTCCAAAACAATGTAAAATGAAGAAGTAATGCCTACAATGATTCAGAACTTCAAATCTATGAAAACGTGATATAAAATATTGGGGGTGAACATAAGTATACTTCAAAACTTCCCATTCAAATGTAAAAGATGAATACTAAAATTTCATTGAATAAATAGTAAAACTAACTCATAACCTAAAATGGTTAACTATTATTCTATTTTCATCAAAGCTTATCAAATATGAACACTAAGTATAATATCAAGAAGATACCCCACACATGCTTCCACACACCCTCAATATCAGATACCCCACACCCACACCCTCCATAGCGCTATCATCCATTCGATGTCCAAATCATTGCACAACCACAATCTTGATTCCAAAAAAATTTCAAGAGGGTGAATTGACATTTTTAAATAAATTTAAAAATTATATCAGAACTTTAAAGTTAATGCACTGAAAATAAAATAAATAGACATAAGGGATTTTTATAGTAGTTTGATCATACTCTACTTTTCACCCCTCTAAAACGCAAAGCGATGACACCCATTAACTATGAAATCTTACACCGACTTTTACACACCTGGAGTCACAACTCAATTACAGTCTTTTTTCCCTTGGATGCACAATCTAATCAGTCGTAATCCAAATATACTTGCCTTTATTTCCTAGAGAACCCAAATTGATTTTTGATGGGGAGTCATAACCCACACACATACCTTTTAAATGGGCAGTATAACCCACACACACTTTAGCACAAAAGAATAAAAAGAATTAAAGCACCATATAAACCGATTGAACAAATGACGCTTGTGAATGTCGAGATCGTATGGAACACTCCAGTAAATGAATGTTGAATGATGAAGTCAAACAAAGTGATGAAATTCGCAATGACCGCATGAAGTGCTGAAAAGTTGTAGCGCTTCACATTTCTTGTATCCTCAATAATTCGTCATGTTGTAATGGTTATATCAACTATATATATAGAGTTTCTTCATGCACAATATTTTTCAAATTTAAAGATTGTTTCATCTTTCTTTTTTCCTGAAGTAAGAGTAGCGCATGTGTAACTAACAAACTACTTCAGAGTTGTATGTACTTATTTCCCAAATAATGTTCCACATGTAAATCATTCATACATTAAAAGTAATTTTCACATGGGTTCTTCTCGTATTCGTGTAAGACAAAATAAAATTCTTTTTAGTGGAATATATTAGAACAATTAATATAGCAGGAAAAAGCACTATTAATATATTTAGAAAACTTCTTTATAATATATGTAACGTCCCGGTTCCGGGTGCCCCGTACCCGGTTGGTCACATGGCCTCAAGCGCATCTTTCTGAACGCCAGACGCTTCCGACTAGCAGCGAAGGTCTTGGGTGTAATAGTGAGAAAACTACGCCCTCATTGGCAGAGTAACATAGTGGAAACAAATAATAAACAGTAGCGGAAGCAGTAATACCATACAACAGAAGTAAATAGCGGAAGACTGATAGTATAAACTGCAGCCTATGTAAATAAATGATGCATGTCACATGTATCTAAGAAAGTAGCCAAACAAGTCACAATGCTGGAAATACAATACTAAAACCAAGATACAAAAAACAGTAAACTCCAACAGCATCGCTAGCCTCAGCTTGGTCCCATGCTCTTCAGCTCCAACAACAATCAAATACCTGATGAAGAAGGGCGCTTGCCCTTATTTATACCTGCAACCATATAATCCGTTTGAGTCCAAAAGCATGACCCAAACAGGGTGTGAGACAAATCCCAGTATGTAACCACCAAAAGATTTGTGTCTAACTATCAATGAATATATATAGCAGGTAATGTGCAAAAATGAAGCAATAAACGAGGAAGTACCTAAAAGTAAACAATCCTACAATTTCCAATTACATTCATTTTTATTTATTAATTATTCAAACCGTTGAATAATGGAATCCCGAGATCTAGCCTAAGCTCTGCATCCCTTGTGTAATAGCAAAACAGATGTCTTAGAAGACCATCTAACAATCTAGTAAGACCGAGTCCAATCTTGTGCTTTGGCTTGGCAGAATCGTCACAATCATTCAATCTTTCATAAGCAACCCTCTGGAAAAGTCCTTACAATTTAACCCCTCTGGTTCAACAAATCATCAATTCAATAAATAATGACCCTTTGGGAAACCTCACACAGTCTAACCCATTTGGTCCCACATGACACAAATCATTTACAAATGACCACTTGGGTAGCTCTCACGGTTAATACCCCCTTGGTCTTTATAGCATCAATAAAATATAATGATCCCATGGAAGCTCTCACAGTCAATGCCCTATGGTCCAACATTCATTTAATAACAACCCCATGGGTAGCTATCTCAGTCTAACCCCTCTGGCCTATGAACACCTGGAAGCTCTCACAGTCAATACCTTTGAGTCAACATAACAAAAATTATACGTAAATGACCCTACCTTAGGAAGCTCTCACAGTCAATTCCCCTTGGCCATACTTTCACAATGCGAATCACATGCATCTTATATAATAAGTAATTCCATCCTAACAACACGAGGAATGGAAAACAAGAAAGCCTAGCAGACATTCTAGACCAAATTGCTATAATCAATCAAATAAGGGAACACACCCATAATCAAGGTATAAAACCTTATGCATAAGAAATAGCCCTTTCTCAATCAAACAAACCATAACAGGTATTAAATAGGATTAAGCATATATAATCGAAAGACAATCAAAGAAAGGCCTACAATGATTCTGAACTTCAAATCTATGAAAACGTGATATAAAATATTGGGGGTGAACATAAGTATACTTCAAAACTTCTCATTCAAATGTAAACAATGAATACTAAAATTTCATTGAATAAATAGTAAAACCAACTCATAACCTAAAAAGGTTAACTATTATTCTATTTTCATCAAGGCTTATCAAATACGCACACTAAGTATAATATCAAGAAGATACCCCACAAATGCTTCCACACACCCTCAATAGTAGATACCCCACACATGCTTCCTCACACCCTCAATACCACTATCATCCCTTCCATATCCACATCATTGCATAACCAGAAGTATGATATCAAAAGAACATATATAACATAAGATACCCCACACTTGCCCCACACCCTCCATAGTGCTATCATTCCTTCCATATCCACATCATCGCATAACCACAATGTTGGTTCCACATGGAAGATGACAAAAATTTCAAGAGAGGTTGAATTGACATTTTTAAATAAATTTAAAAATTATATTAGAACCTTAAAGTAAATGCAATGAAAATAAAATAAATAAACATAAGGGATTTTTATAGTAGTTCATATCAAATTGATCATACTCCACTTTTCACCTTTCTAAAACGCAGAGAGAGATGACACCCATTAACTATGAAATCTTACACCGACTTTTGCACACCTGGAGTCACAACTCAATTACAATCTTTTTTCCCTTGGATGCACAATCCAATCAGTCGTGTCTTTCTCTCCTAGAGACACAATCCAAACTGACTTGCCTTTATTTCCTAGAGAACCCAAATTGATTTTTGATGGGGAGTCACAACCCACACACATACCTTTTAAATGGGAAGTATAACCCACACACACTTTAGCACAAAAGAATAAAAAGAATTAAAGCACCATATAAACTGATTGAACAAATGAAGCTTGTGAATGTCGAGATCGTATGGAACACTCCAGTAAATGAATGTCGAATGATGAAGTCCAACAAAGTGATCAAATTTGTAATGATCGTATGAAGTGCTGAAAAGTTGTAGTGCTTCACAGTTTTTGTATCCTCAATAATTCTTCATGTTGTAATGGTTATATCAACCATATATATAGAGTTTCTTCATGCACAATATCTTTCAAATTTAAAGATTGTTTCATCTTTCTTTTTTCCTGAAGTAAGAGTAGCGCATGTGTAACTAACGAACTACTTCAGAGTTGTCTATACTTATTTCCCAAATAATGTTCCACATGTAAATCATTAATACATTAAAAGTAATTTTCACATGGGTTCTTCTCATTACCATGTAAGACAAAATAACATTCTTTACAGTGGAATATATTAGAACAACTAATATAGCATGGAAAAAGCACTATTAATATACTTAGAAAAACTTATTTATAATATATGTAACATCCTGGTTCCGGGTACCCCTGTAAAGACCCGTAAATTCTAAGGAATTTTTTTTTCTGGATTTTCTTTGGAATTTTACAGGAATGCAGTTTCTGACGGCGCCTGATTCCGAGGCCCGGTGTGCCCGGAATCAATTTCCGAAGTTTGGCTCGGGTACGTTCAGTGAACGGGCGAGCGGGTTTTTCTAACTTTTGAACCAGTGCTCGGAATCGAATTCTGAGGGCACCGATGGAATCGCAGCGCCGGTAATTGCTTAGAAACGCCTCTTCCGGAGTTGCGTTTGCACGGGTGTGGTTTTTAATTTTTGGGCTTAAGGTTAAAAAAATAAAATAAATAGTGCGACAAACTTTATTTTATTTCACTTAAGCCGCTTGGAAGCCACTTGAAGCCACTTAAAGCAGCTTAAGCTGAGTTGTTGCGGATAGAGTGCTATCCAAAAATATCCTACCCTCTTGGTAGGATATTTATGAGGCGGGACCCGCATGAGCTCCACCGTTTCTTTTCCGCTAAGCAACGCACCCACGAAAACCCGTCATTATGAAAGTCAACTGACGCGTTTTCTTATTTTCTTAACGCACCAATTAATTGGGCGGTTTATTTCGTTGAATTAATTCTACGAATTAATGGGTCGTTATTTATCTCTTTATTCGTTTCTTAACCGGTTTGAAATCCGTTGGCGTAGTAATAAAATAAGGCCAACACACCCTCCTTTTTTTGTAATGTTGTGTTAAACCTTGAAGAACCTCTGAGAATTCTTCATCCTCCTTCGTGAAGAACGCGAAGAACGCCGGCCTCCGACGAAGAACGCTGAAACCGCGGAAATCGATGACGCAACGCCGTGTGCCGCGACGCTGACGTTTCCTCTTCCGCGACGTTCCTTCCTCTGCAACGAAACCTTCAATCATCTGTTGGAGTTCGACGAACAAGCTCGGAAGCGGAATCGGGTAGCAAGCGATGACGGCTTCGCCTTCCCTCGAGTCGGACGAACGCCGACGTCCCCCTTCGACGTCGTCATCCTCGCGACGCCATACCGCGACGAACCTCGAACGACGACGCCTCCTTCCGATCGGCTTATACCCAAGGTAGGGGTTTTATTTGAATGTTCTATACTCCGTAAATGTTTCCGTTCAAGGTGAAGAACCCGGATAATAAGAACAATTTTAATTCATTAAAATTGTTTTTGGTTATGTATTCATGTGTTGAATAAACTTCTCCCGTTGTTATAATTTAACGCGGAGGGTGCGGGCCAAACGAACACGGCCCGACAACCCTCCGCAGATTGTTTATTGATGTGTGGATTGATGGGCGATGACGAAGCAGGCCGTTTGGGCGTTTGAATCCCTTCGCAGTGAAGATGGGGTCCCGGGGGGACCATAGGCGAAGACGGCAGGAAGAACGGACCAACGGAGCGCGTCCGGTGGTCCGCAGAAGGCGGCGGCGGCGCGCCACGCCGGCACGGCGGCGCCGGTGACCGGCGGCGGTGGCGCGCCGCCGGAAAAAGGGGCGGCCGACGAACCGCCGGCCTCAATCAGCGGCGAAGGGCGGGGGATCCGCGCGCCCCGCCTGCGTGTCAGCTCGGCCATGCTGGCTGAGCCGCGGCCGGCCGGTCGGGCCGGACCGAACCGGACCGCGCCGGACCGGGCCGGGCCCAGCCGGGTCAGACCCGGGTCAGGCCCGGGTCGGCCAGGGCCCAGACACCCGTTTTCAGGCCACTTTCGGTCAAATGCCCGTAACATGAGCTACAGGCCTCCAAACGACTCGCTGTCAGCGGCAATGCGATCCTTGGATTGAGACGGTCGTTTCAGTATATCGCACTCAAGGTTTCAGATTACTTGGGGTTCGTCCGGGTTGGTTTGGATACGAAACCAACCGGGCCCTCGGAGCGGAAACGCTCGTAACTCGAGTTTCGGACGTCCGAATGACGTGCCGTCGACTTTGTTGTTTTCCTCTAAGTGAGACGGATATTTTGGCTTACTCCGCTCGAGGTTTGGATGCCGTCGGAGTGCGGTCGGGTTGGTTCGCTCACGAAACCAACCGGGCCCCTAGGACGAAAAAACCAATAACTCACAGACCGGGTGTCCGATTGACGCACTGTCTGTCTCGTTGTTTTCCTCTTGTTGAGACGGAACTTTTGGCATCCTCCGCCCGAGTTTTGGATGCAGTTGGATAGTGGTCGGGTTGGATCGTACCGAAATCCAACCGGGCCCCTGGAACGGAAAAGCTGATACCTTTCTGACAGAACGTCCGTTTGACGAACCGTCAGTGGCGTTGGTGATATCGTTGAGAAACGGTCCCTATGAGTATAACCTATGAGTGTTCGGGGTATAGTTGAGTTACGGCCGGATTGGTTCGCACACGAAACCAACCGGGCCCCTGGGACGAAAAGGCTAATAACTCACAGACCGGGCGTCCGATTGACGCGCCGTCTGTTGCATTGAGACCCATATGACGAGGTGGTCCTTTGAGAAACTTCTTTGCGGGACTTTGTGATACTTGGAGTACCGACCAGTAGCTCGTGGAGCGGACCCTCCCGGAGACGAGCGTGCGGAGTACGGAGACCGTGTAGCCGGCTGAGACCTGACGACCGCTTGACCGACTCGACTTGGAGTGAGTCGACTAGCCCAGTGGACGGAGCGCCCGGTATTTGGCGAAAAACCCATGGAGGATGGAGCGCCCGGTAGTTGGCCGCAGACCCGCGGTACTCGACAGGAGGAGTACCTCTGTAGGCTATTGGGGGGAGCGCCCAGTTTTTGGCGACAGACCCACAGCGGACAGAGCGCCCGGTAGTTGGCCGCAAACCCGCGGTACTTGACAGGAGGAGCACCTCAGCAGTCTTAGGTTAGTGAGCAGTACCTCGGAGTCGTGACAGGACCACTGTACACTCCAGAGACGGAGCTCTTCAGTAGTTACGGTTTCGATAATGAAAATCCTGGTTTGAGCTGAGACTTTTTGAACTTTGTGTTTACCTCATGATTGAGATGGGTTTCTTGATAACTTAGGTATATGTATGGGCATATACCTGGATAGTGGTTATCCGTTGATTTCACACTCCTTTTGTTTCCTCATGATTGATATGGGTTACTTGATAACTTAGGTATATGTATGGGCATATATCTAAGTAGAGGTTATCTGTTGAGATCTTCTTGTGGTTATCCTTGTTGGTTTAGTGAGACCTTCAGGGTCTCGGGGTCCCTACTGAGTATCGTTATACTCACCCCTGCACGGGCTATGCCCGCACCTCGTTGTGTTGGTTGCAGACGACAGGCGGTGCTGACGGAGGCCGAGTGTTCGAGGACTGGACGGTACCCGGAGGTGGACTACACGACGAGTCAGTACCCGGAGGTGGACTACATGACGTGACGACTCAAAGAGGAGGTTGACGGACGAGAGCGTGGAGGAGGCTATCTGTACCTACCCTTCAGGTAGGATCCGTGGTGAACGACCAGGAGCTGCGCTATCTGTACCTACCCTTCAGGTTGGATCCGTGGTGGACGACCAGAAGCTGCGCTATCTGTACCTACCCTTCAGGTAGGATCCGTGGTGGACGACCAGGAGCTGCGCTATTTGTACCTACCCTTCAGGTAGGATCTGAGGAGGACGACCCAGGAGCTGCTTCCTACTTCCAGCTGTTGTCTTTTTTGCTGTTGTACCTTGTTCAGTTGTAGTCGTACTTTCTTTTGGGTTTGTATTCTGGCCCATTTATTTTTCAGCATTTCTTTTGTACTTCGTGTTTTGCTTCTGCTTGTACTCTGTGGTGCTTGTTTTCTTTTATAAAGGCAATGCCTTCCCAGATATCGGGATTTTACGCCTTTGGTGCTAGTCGCCAGCCCCTGGCCTATAGAAGGCGGGCTTGGGGTAGTCACGGCATGGGCCCCGAGGACGGGTCGTGACAAATTGTTATCAAAGGGGTTTGGTTCTACGGCAGAACTTATAACTCTGATGTTTCCTTCTGTGAAACAATAGTGTTAAGAGTACTGAGTGTGGTTTTCAGTTCAGGGAGTCCAGTGTTGGTGCGGGCGACCGACGTATCCATACACCAGGACCCTGACAACTGATTTCCGACTTTGTGCACGAAAACACTGATTGCGTGTGTGTTTTCCAGAAGTTTTATTTAAATTTCAGCTCAAACCAGGTCAGCTCACCAGGTATAATATTTTGACCGTGTCACGTTGTTTCTTTCAGGATGCCTCCCCGTGGACGACCAGATAGAGCCCTGAGAGTGGTACGTACTGACAGCCCGCCGAGCGACGAGGCCTCAGTACAGGGCCCTATCCCAGTTGAGGCACCAGCGGAGGCACCAGGGGTACTACTACCCGTTGGGCCACCGATGCCACCAGCCCCAGCAGCAGAGGACGCACGTCACTTGAGCGCACTGCATGAGTTCCAGTGCCATAGGACACCCAGGTTCTAGGGAGGGACGGACCCGCAGGCGGCTGAGGATTGGCTTGAGGCTGTGGTGAGAGTCTTCAGGCTAGTGGGGACGCCGACAGATTTCATGGTGATCCTAGCTGCCAGCCTTCTTCAGGCAACAGCAGGCAGATGGTGGAGCCTGATGCTTCAGATGCATGACGAGGTGACACTTCTATGGCCAGACTTCGAGAGCCTGTTCCGGGCAGAGTTTGTACCAGCCACCTTTCGAGCGGTGCGTATACAGGAGCTACTTCAGCTGCGACAGGGCAGCATGTCAGTGGCGCAGTACTCAGCGAGATTCACAGACCTCTCGCGCTACTCCACAGATATGGTACGAGACCCGTTCTTCAGGGCCCAAACCTTCGAGCAGGGGCTCAGGCGAGAGATTAGAGCTTCTGGTGTTTCTCATAGCTTTCCGACGCAGACAGGGGTGTTGGAGAGAGCCCTCTTAGTAGAGAGTTTCCTTACTGAGCAGTCTCCAGCAGTAGGACCCACCACTAGCCGGCTTGCGGCAGAGTCTTCTGCAGCAGGCAGTAGACAGATGACGCAGAGGTCCAAGAGGACCAGACCTACCGGTGGCCGACTGCATGACTCAGGTTCAGTTGTGCGGGGAAACCGGGGTGGAGTCAGAGCCAGACATGCTGAGAGTGGACAATGTTACTCCTGCGGCGGAATTGGTCACATGGTACGTGACTGTCCGACCCGCCATGCAGATGACCAGCAGTTAAATGAAGAACCTCCGAGGCAAAGGCAGAGGTTTGATCAGGGCGGATCGCAGGGGACATGAGGACATGAGAGAGCTCAGCTTCAGGCAGCTGAGGCCTATGGTCATGGAGCTCCGAGAGCAGGTGGACAGGAGAGGAACTAGTGGATACGTCCTTTGTACTTCTAGTTCCATGTTGCTTTTGTATTCGTGTCTTTTTACTATGAGCTGCAATAATAAAAAGACACTTATCTTTGTTTGCTTTCCTGTCCTTTTTGTTTGGTTGATACTGAGTGGTCCTGGTTAAACTGTTGACTTGACCCTCACTTTCGAGATTTCTACTGGAGGAGACCCAGTGACCTCACACTGATGCCGACAGTGTGACTCGAACCTTGGAGGCGAGAGTGACAGTTGGATCTCTTGGTAGTTACATCGAGGCCTTACGAATTCATCCATGACATGAATGCATCATTCATGTCAGGATTGACTGTATTAGGCAACGAATGTGGTTCATCCAGGGGATGAGACCAGATTTCTCTTACCGGAAAAGAAGAAATCATAGCAGCTCTTGTGAGACTAAAGAAGGTCCAGGTCATCCAAGAGCGGATGAAGACTGCATAGTGCAATAAGAAACAGGAAACCGGTGCCAGTCTTAGAGACTCGGGCGTGTTAAATGTTTCAAGAAGTGAAAACTTTAAGGATAGATGAGTCTGCGAAGTAGTAGACGTGGAGGCAGAGCTAGGATAACAGTATGAGGTGGTGTACATCTTAACATGCTACAACCACCCGCCTTAGTTATCCCCGCCAGGCTCAGGGAGCTGGAGGGCGGTGGAAGAGTGTGGCTGCTTGCGGTCAAGGAGTGTGACCCAATGACTCTAGAAATGATTCAAGGGACAGTCTATGTCCACTACTAGATGGTGTAGTAACGGACGTTGATATGAATCATTCCTTGCTTTCACAAATCTTGTTCCAGACCTAGAGTTTCCGGTAAGCCTTGGACTTGACCCTCACGTCTGGAGATACCTTGGGAGGAGACTCGATAATCACACTTACGCCGACGGTGTGGTCAGATCCTCGTGGCGAGAGTTTCGGTTGGAATCTCTTGGTGGCAGCGTCGAGGCCTTACGACGTTGGTTTGAGTATGGACTGAGCAATCACGGTTCATACACAAATTGACGGTATTGGGCAAAAAGGTTGTAGTTTAACTACGATGTCGGGATGGGTTTTCCTTGGTCGGCGAAAAAGGAAACCCCAGGCAGCGCAGGGTAACTCTTGCACAGGAGGGTGCGACCGATCACTCTTGAGTCGGTCAACCTTACCCTCGTAGCACCAGTCGTTTTGAGTTTCAGTTCTAACAGAAAATGGAGACCTCTCGAGTTCGAGGATGATGACCACATCTTCTTATGGGTCTCACCTCGACGAGGTTTACAGATATGTGGCCAGGGAGGCAAGTTATCTCCGAGGTTCAACGAACCATTCGAGGTCCTCAGCTGGGTGGGCGAGGTGGTTTACCGCTTGACCCATCCACTTCAGTTGCACTAGGTGCACGACGTTTTCCACGTATCTCAACTAAGGAGATACGTGCTCGACCCTCCGCATATCATCGACCTTGATGAGCTGGACGGTGGCGATGAGGTGACTTCTACGGAGGTTCTTGTGGGGATCGAGGATCGACAGGAGCGGATCCTAGGAGGACGGTCGATTCCTCTTGTGCACTTTCTTTGGCAGCACGGGAACCTCCAAGTGAGCACATGGGAGCGGAAGGCTCAGATGCGTGCTCAGTACCGCCTTTGTTTCCATAAGTTTGTGGTGAAGCTTTACGGGGACGTAAAGCCCTGTGGTGGGAGTAATGTAAAGACCCGTAAATTCCAAGGAATTTTTTTTCTCTTAATTTTCTTTGGAATTTTACAAGAACGCAGTTTCTGACGGCGCCTGATTCTGAGGCCCGGTGTGCCCGGAATCAATTTCCGAAGTTTGGCTCGGGTACGTTCAGTGAACGGACGAGCGAGTTTTTCTAACTTTTGAACCGGTGCTCGGAATCGAATTCTAAGGGCACCGATGGAATCGCAGCGCCGATAATTGCTTATAAATGCCTCTTCCGGAGTTGCGTTTGCTCGGGTGTGGTTTTTAATTTTTGGGCTTAAGGTTAAAAAAATAAAATAAATAGTGCGACAAACTTTATTTTATTTCACTTAAGCCGCTTGGAAGCCACTTGAAGCCACTTAAAGCAGCTTATGCTGAGTTGTTGCGGATATGGTGCTATCCAAAAATATCCTACCCTCTTGGTAGGATATTTGTGAGGTGGGACCCGCACGAGCCCCACCGTTTCTTTTCCGCTAAGTAACGCACCCGCGAAAACCCGTCATTATGAAAGTCAATTGACGCGTTTTCTTATTTTCTTAACGCACCAATTAATTGGGCGGTTTATTTCGTTGAATTAATTCTAAGAATTAATGGGTCGTTATTTATCTCTTTATTCGTTTCTTAACCGGTTTGAAATCCGTTGGTGTAGTAATAAAATAAGGCCAACACACTCTCCTTTTTTTGTAATGTTGTGTTAAACCTTGAAGAACCTCTGAGAATTCTTCATCCTCCTTCGCGAAGAACGCGGAGAATGCGAAGAACGCGAAGAACGCGAAGAACGCGAAGAATTCGAAGAACGCCGGCCTCCAACGAAGAACGCCGAAACCACAGAAATCGACGACGCAACGCTGTGTGCCGCGACGCCGACGTTTCCTCTTCTGCGACGTTCCTTCCTCCGCAACGAAACCTTCAATCATCTGTTGGAGTTCGACGAACAAGATCGGAAGCGGAATCGGGTAGCAAGCGACGACGGCTTCGCCTTCCCTCGAGTCAGACGAACGCCGACGTCCCCCTTCGACGTCGTCATCCTCGCGACGCCATACCGCGACGAACCTCGAACGACAACGCCTCCTTCCGATCGGCTTATACCCAAGGTAGGGGTTTTATTTGAATGTTCTATACTCCGTAAATGTTTCCGTTCAAGGTGAAGAACCCGGATAATAAGAACAATTTTAATTCATTAAAATTGTTTTTGGTTATGTATTCATGTGTTGAATAAACTTCTCCCGTTGTTATAATCTAACGCGGAGGGTGCGGGCCAAACGAACACGGCCCGACAACCCTCCACAGATTGTTTATTGATGTTTGGATTGACGGGTGATGACGAAGCAGGCCGTTTGGGCGTTCGAATCCCTTCGCAGTGAAGATGGGGTCCCGGGGGGACCATAGGCGAAGACAGCAGGAAGAACGGACCACCGGAGCGCGTCCGGTGGTCCGCGGAAGGCGGCGGCGGCGCGCCACGCCGGCACGGCGGCGCCGGCGGAAAAAGGGGCGGCCGACGAACCGCCGACCTCAATCAGCAGCGAAGGGCGGGGGATCCGCGCGCCCCGCCCGCGTGTCGGCTCGGCCACGCTGGCCGAACCGCGGCCGGCCGGTCGGGCTGGACCGAACCGGACCGCGCCGGACCGGGCCAGGCCCAGCCGGGTCGGACCCGGGTCGGGTCGACCCGGTTCGGGCTGACCCAGGGGGGGTCGGGCCCGGGTCGGCCCGGGCCCAGACCCCCGTTTTCGGGCCACTTTCGGTCAAATGCCCGTAACTTGAGCTACGGGCCTCCAAAGGACTCACCGTCAGCGGAAACATGATCCTTGGATCGAGACGGTCGTTTCGGTATATCGCACTCAAGGTTTCAGATTACTTGGGGTTCGGCTGGGTTGGTTCGGATACGAAACCAACCGGGCCCTCGGAGCGGAAACGCTCGTAACTCGAGTTCCGGACGTCCGAATGACGTGCCATCGACTTTGTTGTTTTCCTCTAAGTGAGGCGTATCTTTTGGCTTACTCCGATCGAGGTTTGGATGCCGTCGGAGTGCGGTCGGGTTGGTTCGCTCATGAAACCAACCGGGCCCCTGGGACGAAAAAGCCAATAACTCACAGACCGGGCGTCCGATTGACGCACCGTCTGTCTCGTTGTTTTCCTCTTGTTGAGACAGAACTTTTGGCATCCTCCGCCCGAGTTTTGGATGCAGTTGGATAGTGACCGGGTTGGATCGCACCGAAATCCAACCGGGCCCCTGGAACGGAAAAGCTGATACCTTTCTGACAGAACGTCCGTTTGACGAACCGTCAGCGGCGTTGGTGATCTCGTTGTGAAACGGTCCCTATGAGTATACCCTATGAGTGTTCGGGGTATAGTTGAGTTACGGCCGGATTGGTTCGCACACGAAACCAACCGGGCCCCTGGGACGAAAAAGCTAATAACTCACAGACCGGGCGTCCGATTGACGCGCCGTCTGTTGCGTTGAGACCCCTATGACGAGGTGGTCCTTTGAGATACTTCTTTGCGGGACTTTGTGATACTTGGATTATCGACCATTAGCTCGTGGAGCGGACCCTCCCAGAGACGAGCGTGCGGAGTACGGAGACCGTGTAGCCGGCTGAGACCTGACGACTGCTTGACCGACTCGACTTGGAGTGAGTCAACTAGCCCAGTGGACGGAGCGCCCGGTATTTGGCGACAAACCCACGGCGGACGGAGCGCCCGGTAGTTGGCCGAAGACCCGCGGTACTCGACAGGAGGAGTACCTCTGTAGGCTATTGGGGGGAGCGCCCGATATTTGGCGACAGACCCACAGCGGACGGAGCGCCCGGTAGTTGGCCGCAGACCCGCGGTACTCGATAGGAGGAGCACCTCAGCAGTCTTAGGTTAGTGAGCAGTACCTCGGAGTCATGACAGGACCACTGTACACTGCAGAGACGGAGCTCTTCAGCAGTTACGGTTTCGATAATGAAAATCCTAGTTTGAGCTGAGACTTTTTGACCTTTGTGTTTACCTCATGATTGAGATGAGTTACTTGATAACTTAGGTATATGTATGGGCATATACCTGGGTAGTGGTTATCCGTTGATTTCACACTCCTTGTGTTTCCTCATGATTGAGACGGGTTACTTGATAACTTAGGTATATGTATGGGCATATATCTAAGTAGAGGTTATCTGTTGAGATCTTCTTGTGATTATCCTTGTTGGTTTAGTGAGACCTTGAGGGTCTCGGGGTCCCTACTGAGTATCGTTATACTCACCCCTGCACGGGCTATGCCCGCACCTCGTTGTGTTGGTTGTAGATGACGGGCTGTGCTGACGGAGGCCGAGTGTTCGAGGACTGGACGGTACCTGGAGGTGGACTACATGACGAGTCAGTACCCGGAGGTGGACTACACGACGTGACGACTCACAGAGGAGGTTGACGGATGAGAGCGTGGAGGAGGCTATCTGTACCTACCCTTCAGGTAGGATCCGTGGTGGACGACCAGGAGCTGCGCTATCTGTACCTACTCTTCAGGTAGGATCCGTGGTGGACGACCAGGAGCTGCACTATCTGTACCTACCCTTCAGGTAGGATCCGTGGTGGATGAACAGGAGCTGCGCTATCTGTACCTACCCTTCAGGTAGGATCTAGGGAGGACGACCCAGGAGCTGCTTCCTACTTCCAGCTGTTTTCTTTTTGCTGTTGTACCTTGTTCAGTTGTAGTCGTACTTTCTTTTGGGTTTGTATTATGGCCCATTTACTTTTCAGCATTTCTTTTGTACTTAGTGTTTTGCTTCCGCTTGTACTCTGTGGTGCTTGTTTTCTTTTATAAAGGCAATGCCTTCCCAGATATCGGGATTTTACGCCTTTGGTGCTAGTCGCCAGCCCCTGGCCTATGGAAGGCGGGCTTGGGGAAGTCACGGCACGGGCCCCGAGGACGGGTCGTGACAAATTGGTATCAAAGGGGTTCGGTTCTACGGCAGAACTTATAACTCTGATGTTTCCTTCTGTGAAGCAATAGTGTTAAGAGTACTGAGTGTGGTTTTCAGTTCAGGGAGTCTAGTGTTGGTGCGGGCGGCCGACGTATCCATACACCAGGACCCTGACAACTGATTTCCGACTTTGTGCATGAAAACACTGATTGTGTGTGTGTTTTCCAGAAGTTTTATTTAAATGTCAGCTCAAACCAGGTCAGCTCACCAGGTATAATCTTTTGACTGTGTCACGTTGTTTCTTTCAGGATGCCTCCCCGTGGATGACCAGCTAGAGCCCCGAGAGTGGTACGTACTGACAGCCCGCCGAGCAACGAGGCCTCAGTACAGGGCCCTATCCCAGTTGAGGTACCAGCGGAGGCACCAACGGTACTACTACCCGTTGGGCCACCGATGCCACCAGCCCCAACAGTAGAGTATGCACGTCGCTTGAGCGCACTGCATGAGTTCCAGCGCCTGAGGCCACCCAGGTTCCAGGGAGGGATGGACCCGCAGGCGGCTGAGGATTGGCTGGAGGCTGTGGTGAGAGTCTTCAGGCTAGTGGGGATGCCGACAGATTTCATGGTGATCCTAGATGCCAGCCTTCTTCAGGAAGCAGTAGGCAGATGGTGGAGCCTGATGCTTCAGATGCATGACGAGGCGACACTTCTATGGGCAGACTTCGAGAGCCTGTTCCGGGCAGAGTTTGTACCAGCCACCCTTCGAGCGGTGCGTATACAGGAGCTACTTCAGCTGCGGCAGGGCAGCATGTCAGTGGCGCAGTACTCAGCGAGATTCACAGACCTCTCGCGCTACTCCACAAATATGGTATGGGACTCGTTCTTCAGGGCCCGAACCTTTGAGCAGGGGCTCAGGCGAGAGATTAGAGCTTCTGCTGTTTCTCACAGCTTTCCGACGCAGACAGGGGTGTTGGAGAGAGCCCTCTTAGTAGAGAGTTTCCTTGCTGAGCAGTCTCCAACAGCAGGACCCACCACTAGCCGGCTTGCGACAGAGTCTTCTACAGCAGGCAGTAGACAGATGACGCAGAGGTCCAAGAGGACCAGACCTACCGGTGGCTGACTGCACGACTCAGGTTCAGTTGTGCGGGGAAACCGGGGTGGAGTCAGAGCCATACATGCCGAGAGTGGACAGTGTCACTCCTGCGGTGGAATTGGTCACATGGCACGTGACTGTCCGACCTGCCATGCAGATGACCAGCAGTTAAATGAAGAACCTCCGAGGCAAAGGTAGAGGTTCGATCAGGGCGGATCACAGGGGATAGGAGGACATGGGAGAGCTCAGCTTCAGGCAGCTGAGGCCTATGGTCATGGAGCTCCGAGAGTAGGTGGACATGAGAGGAACTAGTGGATACGTCTTTTGTACTTCTAGTTCCATGTTTCTTTTGTATTCGTGTCTTTTTACTATGAGCTGCAATAATAAAAAGACACTTATCTTTGTTTGCTTTCCTGTATTTTTTATTTGGTTGATACTGAGTGGTCCCGGTTAAACTGTTGACTTGACCCTCACTTTCTAGATTTCTACTGGAGGAGACCTAGTGACCTCACACTGATGCCGACAGAGTGACTCGACCCTTGGAGGCGAGAGTGAAAGTTGGATCTCTTGGTAGTTATGTCGAGGCCTTACGACGTCATCCATGGAATGAACGCATCATTCATGTCAGGATTGACTGTATTAGGCAACGAATGTGGTTCATCCAGGGGATGAGACCGGATTTCTCTTATCGGAAAAGAAGAAATCATAGCAGCTCTTGTGAGACTAAAGAAGGTCCAGGTCATCCAAGAGCAGATGAAGACTGCACAGTGCAGTAAGAAACAGGAAACCGGTGCTAGTCTTAGAGACTCGGGTGTGTTAAATGTTTCAAGAAGTGGAAGCTTTAAGGATAGATGAGTCTGCGAAGCAGCAGGCGTGGAGGCAGAGCTAGGAGAGCAGTATGAGGTGGTGTAAATCTTAACATGCTACAACCACCCGCCTTAGTTATCCCCGCCAGGCTCAGGGAGCTGGAGGGAAGTGGAAGAGTGTGGCTGCTTGCAGTCAAGGAGTGTGACCCAATGGCTCTAGAAATGATTCAAGGGATAGTCTGTGTCCACTACTAGCTGGTGTAGTAATGGACGTCGATATGAATCATTCCTTGCTTTCACAAATCTTGTTCCAGACCTAGAGTTTCCGGTAAGCCGTGGACTTGACCCTCACATCTGGAGATACCTTGGGAGGAGACTCGATAATCACACTTACGCTGACGGTGTGGTCAGATCCTCGAGGCGAGAGTTTCGGTTGGAATCTCTTGGTGGCAGCGTCGAGGCCTTACGACGTTGGTTTGAGTATGGACTGGGCAATCACGGTTCATACACAAATTGACGGTATTAGGCAAAAAGGTTGTAGTTTAACTACGACGTCGGGATGGGTTTTCCTTGGTCGGCGAAAAAGGAAACCCCAGGCAGCGCAGGGTAACTCTTGCACAGGAGGGTGCGACCGATCACTCTTGAGTCGGTCAACCTTACCCTCGTAGCAGCAGTCGTTTTGAGTTTCAGTTCTAACAGAAAATGGAGACCTCTGGAGTTCGAGGATGACGACCACGTCTTCTTATGGGTCTCACCTCGATGAGGTTTACAGAGATGTGGTCAGGGAGGCAAGTTATCTCCGAGGTTCAATGGACCATTCTAGGTCCTCAGCTGGGTGGGCGAGGTGGTTTACCGCTTGACCCATCCACTTCAGTTGCACTAGGTGCACGATGTTTTCCACATATCTCAACTGAGGAGATACGTGCTCGACCCTCCGCATATCATCGACCTTGATGAGATGGACGGTGGCGATGAGGTGACTTCTACAGAGGTTCTTGTGGGGATCGAGGATCGACAGGAGTGAATCCTAGGAGGACGGTCGATTCCTCTTGTGCACTTTCTTTGGCAGCACGGGGACCTCCAAGTGAGCACATGAGAGCGGAAGGCTCAGATGCGTGCTCAGTACCGCCTTTGTTTCCTTAAGTTTGTGGTGAAGCTTTATGGGGACGTAAAGCCCTGTGGTGGGAGTAATGTAAAGACCCATAAATTCCAAGGAATTTTTTTCTTAATTTTCTTTGGAATTTTACAAGAACGTAGTTTCTGACGGCGCCTGATTCCGAGGCCCGGTGTGCCTGGAATCAATTTCCAAAGTTTGGCTCGGGTACGTTCAGTGAACGGACGAGCGGGTTTTTCTAACTTTTGAACCGGTGCTCGGAATCGAATTCTGAGGGCACCGATGGAATCGCAGTGCCGGTAATTGCTTAGAAACGCCTCTTTCGGAGTTGCGTTTGCTCGGTTGTGGTTTTTAATTTTTGGGCTTAAGGTTAAAAAAATAAAATAAATAGTGCGACAAACTTTATTTTATTTCACTTAAGCCGCTTGGAATCCACTTGAATCCACTTAAATCATCTTAAGCTAAGTTGTTGCGGATAGGGTGCTATCCAAAAATATCCTACCTTCTTGGTAGGATATTTGTGAGGTGGGACCCGCACGAGCCCCACCGTTTCTTTTCCACTAAGTAACGCACCCGCGAAAACCCATCATTATGAAAGTCAACTGACGCATTTTCTTATTTTCTTAACGCACCAATTAATTGGGCGGTTTATTTCGTTGAATTAATTCTACGAATTAATGGGTCGTTATTTATCTCTTTATTCGTTTCCTAACCGGTTTGAAATCTGTTGGTGTAGTAATAAAATAAGGCCAACACACCCTCCTTTTTTTGTAATGTTGTGGTAAACCTTGAAGAACCTCTGAGAATTCTTCATCCTCCTTCGCGAAGAACGCGAAGAACGCGAAGAACGCGAAGAACGCGAAGAACGCCGACCTCCGACGAAGAACGCCGAAACCGCGGAAATTGACGACGCAACGCCGTGTGCCGCGATGCCGACGTTTCCTCTTCTGCGACATTCCTTCCTCCGCAACGAAACCTTAAATCATCTGTTGGAGTTCGACGAACAAGCTCGGAAGCGGAATCGGGTAGCAAGCGACGACGGCTTCACCTTCCCTCAAGTCGGACGAACGCCGACGTCCCCCTTCGACGTCGTCATCCTCGCGACGCCATACCGCGACGAACCTCGAACGACGACGCCTCCTTCCGATCGGCTTATACCCAAGGTAGGGGTTTTATTTGAATGTTCTATACTCCGTAAATGTTTCCGTTCAAGGTGAAGAACCCGGATAATAAGAACAATTTTAATTCATTAAAATTGTTTTTGGTTATGTATTCATGTGTTGAATAAACTTCTCCCATTGTTATAATCTAACGCGGAGGGTGCGGGCCAAACGAACACGGCCCGACAACCCTCCGCATATTGTTTATTGATGTGTGGATTGACAGGTGATGACGAAGTAGGCCGTTTGGGCGTTTGAATACCTTTGCAGTGAAGATGGGGTCCCGGGGGGACCGTAGGCGAAGACGGCAGGAAGAACGGACCACCGGAGCGCGTCCGGTGTTCCGCGGAAGGCGGCGGCGGCGGTGCGCCGCCAGAAAAAGGGGCGGCCGACGAACCGCCGACCTCAATCAGCGGCGAAGGGCGGGGGATCCGCGCGCCCCGCCCGCGTGTCGGCTCGGCCACGCTGGCCGAGCCACGACCGGCCGGTCAGGCCGGACCGAACCGGACCGCGCCGGACCGGGTCGGGCCGGGCCGGGCCCAGCCGGGTCGGACCCGGGTTGGGTCGACCCGGTTCGGGCCGACCCAGGGGTGGGGGTCGGGCCCGGGTCGGCCCGGGCCCAGACCCTCGTTTTCGGGCCACTTTCGGTCAAATGCCCGTAACTTGATCTACGGGCCTCCAAATGACTCTCCGTCAGTGGAAACGCGATCCTTGGATCGAGACGGTCGTTTCGGTATATTGCACTCAAGGTTTCGGATTACTTGGGGTTTAGCGAGGTTGGTTTGGATACGAAACCAACCGGGCCCTCGGAGCGGAAACGCTCGTAACTCGAGTTCCGGATGTCCGAATGACGTGCCGTCGACTTTGTTGTTTCACTCTAAGTGATATGGATCTTTTGGCTTACTCCGCTCGAGGTTTGGATGCTGTCGGAGTGCGGTCGGGTTGGTTCTCTCACGAAACCAACCGGGCCCCTGGGACGAAAAAGCCAATAACTCACAGACCGGGTGTCCGATTGACGCACCGTCTGTCTCGTTGTTTTCCTCTTGTTGAGACGGAACTTTTGGCATCCTCCGCCTGAGTTTTGGATGCATTTGGATAGTGGCCGGGTTGGATCGCACCGAAATCCAACCGGGCCCCTGGAACGGAAAAGCTGATACCTTTCTGACAGAACGTCCGTTTGACGAACCGTCAGCGACGTTGGTGATCTTGTTGAGAAACGGTCCCTATGAGTATACCCTATGAGTGTTCGGGGTATAGTTGAGTTATGGCCGGATTGGTTTGCACACGAAACCAACCGGGCCCCTGGGACGAAAAGGCTAATAACTCACAGACCGGACGTCCGATTGACGTGCCGTCTTTTGCGTTGAGACCCCTATGACGAGGTGGTCCTTTGAGATACTTCTTTGCGGGACTTTGGGATACTTGGAGTATCGACTAGTAGCTCGTGGAGCGGACCCTCCCGGAGACGAGCGTGCGGAGTACGGAGACTGTGTAGCCGGCTGAGACCTGACGACTGCTTGAACGACTCGACTTGGAGTGAGTCGACTAGCCCAGTGGACGGAGCTCCTGGTATTTGGCGACAAACCCACGACGGACGGAGCGCCCGGTAGTTGGCCGCAGACCCGCGGTACTTGACAGGAGGAGTACCTCTGTAGGCTATTGGGGGGAGCGCCTGGTATTTGGCGACAGACCCACAGCGGACGGAGCGCCCGGTAGTTGGCCGCAGACCCGCGGTAATCGACAGGAGGAGCACCTCAGCAGTCTTAGGTTAGTGAGCAGTACCTCGGAGTCGTGACAGGACCACTGTACACTCCAGAGACGGAGCTTTTCAGCAGTTACGGTTTCGATAATGAAAATCCTGGTTTGAGTTGAGACTTTTTGACCTTTGTGTTTACCTCATGATTGAGATGGGTTACTTGATAACTTAGGTATATGTATGGGAATATACCTGGGTAGTGGTTATCCATTGATTTCACACTCCTTGTGTTTCCTCATGATTGAGATGGGTTACTTGATAACTTAGGTATATGTATGGGCATATATCTACGTAGAGGTTATCTGTTGAGATCTTCTTGTGGTTATCCTTGTTGGTTTAGTGAGACCTTGAGGGTCTTGGGGTCCCTACTGAGTATCCATTGATTTCACACTCCTTGTGTTTCGCGATGGCTTGTTTGAGCTTCGTGAAATTGGGAGCTTCACGAAGTAGGGTTCTTTGCGAAGGTACTTTCCAAAGGTTGTTTCCCAGTGTTCAGGGGAAAAGGGGTATTCATCAGTGGATGAACTTTGGAATTCAATAGAGCATCTACATATAGTGGTGGATGCATTCATTAGTGGCAACGAAGAGAGATACATGTCTATAAACTATGAGTGGATCTTCTAGATAAGTAGTGAGATCACTTTAGTTGAGAGAGCAGTGAGTTCTCAAAATTGTGAGTGGTTGTAAACCAGGAGGGATAGTGAGTCCGTTTTGAACTTGTAAACAATAGTGCTCTTATAGTGGAATTGGTACATCGGAACACTACTAGTGTATGATCCTTGGACATAGACCAATGAGGGTGAACCAAGTAAAAATTGCTGTGTCTTGTGCATGCTTTAAGGTTTATTCATACTCTGCAACGGGAAAGAGGGAGAAGAGGGTTTTGTCTAACAACAAAACAAGATCAAAAGGGGCAGTATTTTTAATCTGTCATACCTTGATTCACCCCCCCTCTCAGGGTATATATCCTTGTGGACCTAAAAACCTCTACACTATAAAGTATCTCATCCTTGATATGAACAGTCGAGCATCATCAGACTTCTTTAGTGAAAAGATCTATCCATTTCCCCTATATATCAGACTCCCACTCCAAAAATCTTCTTCTAGATATTCCTATAATTACATTTCACCTATACTATATGGAAAATCTTACCACATAGAGTATTCTCACTCTAATCCATAATGAAAATCAATTACTCCTTGAATAATTCATTTGACTCAAGCTTGACCTCATCAATGCTAATAATGTGAGAAGGGTCAGGATTATATATCCAAAGATAAGATATATACATTACATCATGCATATGAATATATCTATGATGAAGATATAATCAGTGTTCCACTTTATTTATCCTCTCAACAACCTAAAAAGAAATTATAAACCTAGTTAACTTCCACTTCCCCCTGAATACACCTGTGTCTCAACTGAGGTAAAGCTCATAGAAATACCTGATCACCTAGATGAAACTCTTGGAAAAAATGTTACCAACTAGTATATGATCTTTACCTACTCTGAGTAGTTTCTAACCACTACCCAACCTCTAGCCAACACATAAGATATCAACATGATGTACTATAAAATTCCTCAAAAGGTTCCATATTAATCGATTCTTAATAACTATTATAGTGGAAAACTTCATAATATTTAGATAGTTACTTGGAAAACCATCAAAATTAATGGCACATGAACACAATATTCTCTATAACACCTAAATGGTATGATTATAATGACTTTTTATCTAAGGATGGTAAGTAGTTATCAAGTGCACCTATATATCAAGCATCTTCTACAACCCTCACCAGAAGTGTGATGTGAGATAAGAATTCTGATAAGAAATTATGGAACTCAGAACCCCATGGAGTTTCACTATACCCTAAACCTATATCCTTCCTAACATATCAATGGAATAATTCTCTCATATCAGTAATAAATTCATGAAATTATTTAATATTTCTACAATAACCCATACCACATCACTTTTATGAGATGACCATGACAACCCCATCACAAAATTCATGCTCAAATCATCCCACTTCTACTAAGGAATAGGAAATGACTTATAAAGATATGTGGGTCACTGATTCTCCTCCTTTACCAATTGAAAATTTAATCATAAAACAAACCTTTCTATGTCTTTATTTATCCCAGGCCATCCGTATCATCTCTAAATATCATGATACATCCTTGTAATCCCTAAGAAAACAATCTATCTTAAGGCATGAGAATACCACATCATCACCTCACACAAGCTCATAAGGAACACAAATCAGTTTTATACATAAAGAACATCATTAGTATCATGGTACTAATTAGTTGGTGGCTCCCCAACATATATACTATCCCTCATCACCAAGAAGTCTAAGTTAAATAACTGAATCTACTTCACCTTCTCAAGGAGTGAGGATGTAATACTTAGAGACATCAGGGTTACCCTGCCCTGATACTCAAGGGAATAGTCTTATGTTTTACCACTATCTACTATCCACATGAACCACTGATTCATGATTATTCCCAATTTATGCATCTAAAATAATGATCCAATTTTTAGAGGTATAAACCATCTCAAATTCAAATCACTATAGTTACTCGGACCACCTACTCTATTGAATGTTCAGGTCCCTCTAAAAAATATACCTAAGTATATTATGGTCTGTATATATAGTGAACCTCTCACTCAAAAGGTAGTTTCCCCAATATATCAGTGTATTCACTATTTTATCTAGATTCAAGTCATGTGTTGGGTAGTTTTTCTCATATGGACTCAACTTCCTAGGACTCATAAGTGACTACTCACCTATCTTGCATCAAAACTACACGAATCCCAACTCTTAATGCATCAAAATATAATGTATTCTTATTAATTGGATCAGGTAAAGTCAAGATCAATTTATAATCCAAACTCCCTTTCAAATCATGAAAGGATATCTCATAATAATTTTATGAGAGGAACATAACCCCCTTTTTGTTCAGGGTTGTCACTAACGCTATCAAATGATATAAGTTTTAGATAAATCATTAGTAGTAACCTTACATGACCATGAAACTATGAATATAAATGAAATTATTGGTATGTTACTAATAAACCATAACCTAAAACTTATTTTGGACCATTAGTATTCCTACATATAATATCACATGCCCTAATAAGTACACCTCACTGATCCAAAACTAAAACTCTAAGAGCTTGAAATATAACAAATGCTCTCTTATTGTAATTAAAATAATATCAAAATCAAATGCGTGATTCTCCCTTAACTGGTAATGAAAAAAAATATTCAATTAATGTAACTGTGAAATATTTTAAATAAGGATGAAAAACCCTATTCATTAGGTCCATAAAAATTTTCCCTTTATTTTCCAACCTGAACAACATCACAAGATACTCATTTAGACTATACCTGATCTTAAAAGTTGTATAAAAAATGAAAAAAGGATTCACTCTTAACTACTGATATACCGACATTAGATTGATCTTATAGAACTATCTGGACCCCCTCACTCAATCGAATCATTCATCAATATGATGAATAAGATATCCGTTCTTGTCTACCACCCAGTTCAACCTCTGATAATCCACCCATAAGTGAAACTACCTATCCAAATTCCTAGAAAACAATATGGGAGCACCCCAAGGGGGTGTTACCTAGTGAATGAATACTTCCACCTAAAAATAATCTACTCAATACTTCCTCTTTAAATTATATATAGGGTTTATCTTGTATGTTGGAATGGATATGGGCTCTGTGATAGGAAAAAACTTGATCATTAAATCAATCTCACACTCAGGTGGTAAACTTAACAAATCACCAAGAAACACATCCTAGAATTGATTGAAAATAGAAGGAAAAATTTCCTATAATTTATCCTTACATATCAAAGATATTATATATAAATAGTCCATAATCACCCCTAGCTTCTAATTCCCAGGTCCCAAATGACCTACCTATAAATCCCACTCACTAACATAGGTATAATAGTAACCCTCTTCATATAAGAATGATACCTTCTAGTGATAGATAGTGATGTTTTCTTGATAATGAGTTAAAAAACCCATCCCAATGATCACATAAGAATTGTGTATCTCTAATATGAATAAGTACCAAAAAATCTTACATCCACATACCACTATAGAACACTCTTTAAATCTTCATATACCCTCTAATTTCACTCCTAATGTCACATTAATAAACAAAACCCTATATAGATGTTTCATATAAATACCCAAATAACTAACTAATTGAGAAAATATAAATGAGTATGATGCGATTGTATCAAATAAAATGGAAGCATGGGTCAATGACAAAAGAATCATACATCAAACTATAGATAGTTCCCCACCTTCCCAACATAACAAGAGTTTACTTAATGGTATAAATGTGGATTGACTTCCATCCTTGAGATACCATAAATTTAATCCCCTAAGGGAAATTTTACTATTGATGTTTCTGCCCTTGAATCTATGAACCATGACCTGAATGGTTGGAGAATTCCCAATTGACCTACTATTACTGCGGTCTTAAACCTACCCTAGAGACACATATCTAAATAGAACCACATCTATTAACTATACAAGGTGAGTTTCTATAGTACCTATATAGATTCCATAAATCCCCATAGGATTAGAACTCCTTCAACATCCTATCACAATATGGAAAAATATTCCCCTTTTGACTACACAGATAACACTCAACCGAGGATCACCCTTTCGGAGGAAGTGATGAACCCCTACCCTGGTTAATCTACCTACCACCACCTTGAAGAGACTCATAAAACACTTTCCCTTTACTTACCCATGAGCCACTCCCAACCTATATATAATAATCCTGATACCTAAATGATCTACCCTCAGTCTGGTTCTGCTTCATAATCAAGGCATGATTTACAACCTCTAAGAAGTATGCTTGTTGAAATATATTCACTCAAGATCAAATAAAATGTCTCATAATACTATCAAAATTATTGATCCTGATAGTCTCATCACCCTATAGGACATGTGAAAAATGAAATAGATTTTTGAAGTGGGTAACATAATACATCATCAACATGCCCCCTTCACCAAATTCATTAACACCCTAGCTCTTTCTACCCTCATAGCCTCTGGGGAGAAGTGCACAATGAAATGTGACTAAATGTACTTCTAGGTCATCACCACATGATAGTAAACCTAGACTATAACATCCCAAAAGTGATTAAATGTTCCTTTAATAATACATTCTTCTAGACCCTCAAGGAGTGTATTGAGGTGATCTAAAATAGTCTACATTGAATTTATAAAGGAAAAAATATCATGTAGTCTACTATCACTCACAAAGAGGTGTGGATAATGAAACTAGAACTCATGATTAAAGTTTGACATGGTTAGACTAACCCTCAACACCCTATACCCTATAGATTGAAATAATTAAAGAAAAATATTTCAAAACCACTAATCGGTAGGAGGAATAGGAACAACTGGAGACTATAGCTCCACTAATGGTGGGGAGTGATCATCCAAGCCCTCTTAATACTTAACAAGAGTTCATTTTAGAGGCATATATTTATAAATACTGAGTGAATTACTCAAAAATAATTTCTATTATTGTTCCCGAGTGTTTCATTTGTTGTTAATGAGTCGATATGTGTTGGTGGGTGAATGATGATACTTGTATAATTGTTATGGATTCATTTAATGTCATTAGATGTTATGATAGAAAAATTATCATTAGAATTCTAGTGATTTTTGTTATGTTATTTAATGTCAAAAACTTGTGATAATGATGAAACATTGTCTACAACATGAAGAAGAAAAATAGAAATTAAAGAAGTCTATAAAATATAAATATTACATCATGAGTATTTTTACATGCAATATAAATATCATTGAATGAGTAGATTACATGAAGAATGTTTGAAGAGGTTTGAGAAGGATTATCATATGCCTAAATGATTTTGAAAAGGACCTGAATTTATTTTGAGTTAAAATGATTACCTATATATAGGTAAACTGACATTTACATTACATAAATAAAGGTACATGAAGATACCTACAACTACATATGGGTAATCCCACGCCTAAAGGTAACTGGGCACACATGTAAGGGTAGATGTGAAACATTGATGCTACATAAATATATATCTTAAAGAACACAGGTCTATATAAAAGTAATTAATAACTATGTAAGGGTACCAAGATACATGTGTAAGGCTACCTGAGATGATAACATACTATGTAAAGGTCCAATGAGGTTGTGTAAGGGTATAATGCCTAGTATATAAAGGTAATGATAAAATTTTGAGACCTGTGTAAAGTTATAAGAGGCCACATATGGGTACATGATGATTATGAAGGCCATGTAAAGGTTGATCAAAGCTTGTGTAATGGTACTTTGGAGATTGCGTGAAAGTAAATGAATCTTGCATAAGGGTATCTATATATTTTCATAAGGATACATGCACTTAATATAAAAGAAAATCCAGATGTCTAAATCACACACATAGGTAAAGGGAAGCTTGTGTAAGGCTACTGGAAGGTTTCATTAGGGTACAAACAAGTTACCATTACCCACTTAAGGGTAAAATCATACCTATGTAAAATTATAATAAATATTCCATAGTCAATGTAAGTTTATGAATAAAATGAGAACAATATAACTATTTCTACTAAATATAAAAATCACACAGTCATTTCAGTTGTGTAGATGATTCATGTAGCTGAATCTTGTTAAGCTTCATGTAACTGATTATAACCATATAGCTGATTGCATGAAGATATTGAAATATTAGTTGTTTTTTAAATAGGTATGATTTAAGGGATTGTAGAGTTCATGGAAATTTAAAACCTAATATTCAATGTGATGAAATAGGTTGACCCAAATATTTCGATCATTATAAATGTGTGGAATTAAAATGGAGGATACTGAGTCATGTAGGAATTTTAAACATGATGATGTGGGTATTATAATGAGGATGAAGCTATGGTAAATATAAAATAATAACTTAGTCATTGGGGTATTTAAATGAGTATTTTTGAAATAATAATTCTATGATATTGTTAAAATAATATCCATAATAAAATTGATGATAATTTAGGTTTCATTCTGACCAAATTAAAAGGAAGAATAACTACTTTTAGTTTTATGTAGTTTTGATGAAGGGATCATGTGAAAGAGAAACCAACATTGTAGTAATAATTAATGTACTAATATATATTGTAGTTTAGTGAATAAAGTTATGTTTAGAAGTGATAGATCTTGAATCCATTGTGTAAGATAATTCTGAGAGAGACCGATACATTCTGTATTGAGGAAACTGAGGAGAATCTAGATCACACCAGAATCTGGAAGGAGTTTTGAGACTGGAACATTTGTAAGACACTGCTGAAGATATTGAAGAGGTACATGGGAAGACTTTTTGATCTATCTATTCATGGAGGAAGATTCTATTTTCAAGTGGTTATGAAGCAATGAATGATAGGTAAAAGATATTTCTATGCTGGATCTTCTTTGAAGAAGATAATTGTTTTTTCCAGTTGGTGATGGAAGTGGATTGTATCTTCCAATTGGTATTGGAAGTGTAAGAATACAATGGGACTCTATGTTTATCAACCTTGTATAGTGTGTGTATGTTTTTACTTGTTCTATAGTTAAAAATATGTAACTGGGAGAAATAAATAGTTTCATTAAGAAGTTGTCTTTTATGCCGAACCTTGTAAGTACTATGTGATGATTTATTATAGTTTGTTACTACACATGAGTTGAGGCTATGAGAAATATTATTGAGTGATTAAGACATTTAACTATTTTAATAGGTTGAATTTAAAGTGAGAATAATTCATAAAATAATACCACTAATTAACCCCTCTTAATGGCCCATCCAGCATGGAGAACTATAAGTTGTATCAGAGAAGGTTACCTCTAATGATACAAGAATCATTCTAATAGATAGTGAATCTTAATTATATCCACAACTAAGGTGTTACCAATTTTTTGGGAATAATTATCATATTTGGAGAAATTGGATGTTACCATACCTCCTATAACTTGTCTTATTAGTGAGAGATGCTACAACATTGGGTTTTACATCCATTATTGATGATGAAGCTATGACACAAGATGATAAGGGAAATTTTGAGCTAGATGGAAGGCTCAAAATTTCATCTTGATGTCTCTATAAGAAAAGGTCTATACAAAGGTCATGGGTCTCTAGACAACCAAGGAAATCTGGAACAAATTTTGATAAATCTATGAAGGTAATTTCAAATTTAAAAAAGATAAACTACAAGTTTGGAGAATCTAGTTTGAGGAAATAAAAATAATTGATGAAGAAAATATTGATGACTATTTCACTAGATCAAATGAGATAGTCATAAAAATTTGATGATTTGGGGATAAGCTATCATTGTCAAAAAATTTATGAGGAATTTTCCAAATCATTTTGACTCAAAAAATTTAGCCCCATAAGAAAGGGATAATCTGTCTCTTGATGAACAACACAAAATTAAAATAGCTTATGAGATGAGAAAAATCCCTATTTTCAATAAGAAATAAAAACATGAAATTTACTTGGAAGTAATAAGAAAATGGATAAATTAATAAGAAGATATTTCTGAATATAGTGATTCAGATAGAGATAAGGATGATGATGACTTCAATCAAATTGTAATGCTTATATAAAAAAGAATCTAAAGTAGAAAGTGGAAGGGAAAGAGTAAGAAAACCCTAAAGTCTTTAAAAAGTGGTGAATATAGTTATCTAGCCAAAAATTTTCCATGGAAAAAGGTTGAATGTACCACCCTGATATTTTTATGAAATATTTCTCTTTAAATAATTTTATTTTTTGGTAGCTTATTTTTCATGAAACACCAAGTTTAAATGAATCAAAATATAATATTAAAATATTATTATTTTAACACAACCACTATAACCTATCCTTTTAATTGGTGGGAATGAATAAGAATAACCACATTATAAAATTTATTTATTTATTAATTCTTAGGAAATAAACACTTTTATTTTTAGTAAAGTCTTTTTATTCTTTAAAAATATGTTTTCTTGAAAAAAATATTTTATTTATTTATATGATAAAATAAATATAATTAATTTTTAAGGTTTTATAAAATATATTTTACAAAATAAAATTCATTTTTAAATCCATCAATCAAAATTATCTTAGGATAAATTTTTTAGGATTCTCTAAAAAGTTTGAAATTTTAATGAATAGTAAAAAATACTAATTTACATTGAAAAATTTATTTTTTAAACCATTTAAAAAGTTAAATTATATATTATGTAACACCCCAATCTTCCACAGTACGCTTCTCTTTGAATAATACAGTAGCGCGTGTTGTACGCAACTTCGAGTTCTAACACACCACAACCAATCAAACTAGTCGTTATAAATAGTAATACCAAATTTTTGAAATTTTATAAATTTTATCTTTTAAAATGGACTTCATTTTTGGATTCGAAATATCAAAATTATCTTAGGGTGAATTTTTGGTATTTTTCTGAAAACTTTCAATTTTTGATGAATAGTGGAAAACACTGAGTTATAGTTTAAAAAAATTTTCTTTAAATAATTATTTTTTTAAATTTATTTTAGGTCAGAATAGATACATAATACCTATATAAGTTCAATTTAATTCATTGGAGTCAGTTTATAATAATTTTCGATATATAAAAATTTTATTGAAATTTTTACCGTCTTTTACCCACCTCCTAAGAGCACTTGAAAATTTACATAAAACTTAATTTTACCGCTTCTATGAGTTGAATTTAAAAAATCCGAGAGACATAGTTGATATAATTAAGTAAAATTTGGTTCAATAAGATGAAAATAATTTTTAGTGAATAGTAACCTTTTACTTTTATTTACCATGGTTAAAAGTAAATAGGGTAATTAAGGGTAAAAATGATATTATTATTACCCTAACACATGTTATAATTATATTAGATAAGTGTAATTCGACCAAAATCAACCTTAGGAATAAAATATGATCCTTTAGGTCCACTTGGATTCGATTAGGACATTTATTATTTTTTAATTCAAAGAAGAGTTAAAAGTGTTAAATTCAAAGTTTAATAACTAAACCATTTTTAATATAGAGTTAAACATTAGATAAATTCAACTATAAATATTAATTAGAAAGTTAAAAATATTTCCTACATAATTTTATTTTATTTATAATTTTTAGACATTAAATAATTAAATTTATTTATGACACAATGATGATGCAATAATTACCCAATTAATGAAATATTAAAATAATTGATATTATAAATATCTAAATAAATGTAATTTGAGACTTTTTATGAATTACACTAATTTTATAGGTTAATATGACATGTTAGGGTTTGTTAGATGAATTTTTTTGAAGTAATAATGCTGTTACGAATTTATCAAAAACAAAATACCAAATAGTGTGAAAATTGACATAAAAGAGTTTTTAAAACAAATATCATATTATTAATTGATATTCTATTCCTAAAAATATAAATTTCGGCCAAAAGACTTATATAATGATATGTGTATCATTAATGAACCAATTGGAGTTCTCTTGGAAGTTTATTTCAAGTTTATTATCCATATAATATAAAAATACAAAGAGACATGGTAAATGTCAAACTATTTAACTAAGAGTTAAATCTAAAAGATAAAGTTAATACGGTGACCCAAACCTATCTAAAACCTATTGGTTGAGTGGTGTTAGACCCATACTTACCTTATACTTTAAATAATTTATTTTGGAGCCATTAGAAACCGAAAATTATTTTATTATAAAATAATATTTCTAGTTTTTCCTAAGGTGCCCCTCACCCCTCTTATAAAAGGGCACCCCCCTTCTCTCTAATTAACACCATCAAAGCCATTTGGATCGGCCAAACCCTGCCCAAATACCCTATCAACTGTACTCCCTTAATCCTAGAGGCCTTCCTTTAGTCATAAAGCCAACCTATAAAGCCCCTTTGATCAAATCAAAAGGAAGAGCCCGAAGAAGAGGTAAATATTTCATCACCTCTTTCAAGTTCCTTTCTTCTTCCACTTCCTCTTTCTTTGTTGTTTCCATTCTAAAATAACAACTCCAGTATCTTCTATATAATGTGATGTTATTATAAATATGGTATAACCATATTCATTATTTTATCCATCCTTTGAATGACATTTCACTATACATGCGTACGTACGACTTACCGTCTCCACGTCCTGGTGTAATTGTTATTCAATACATTATTATTTGGATGGGTATAATAATGATGTGTAATTGATGTAAATTATAAATATAACATTATAATGATTCTGTATATATGATATACCATGCAATTATATATTATTTTAATCAAAATAATGATATTGTCGCTCGTGCGTACGTACGAATTATCGTCTCCACGAACGCGATGAGATTCATTCCCCATCGTATCCATTCAAGACTAATTTTAATTAGATGATTAAAATTAATGTTTAAAGACTTAATATCATTCTGAATATGAATAAGATACATCCTATCCATAACAAACATTACTTACATAACAAATCATATAAAGGAAAATGAATCAGTTAACACCCGAAACGACGATAATACAAAGATATTATTAACAAAGCAATGTTAAAAGATCATATATGATATCATATTAATGTATAAAATTCTTGTATAATTTAATAACAATTATTTCAAAATTATACAGGAGGTTAAACTACCCTAAACCAAGGAAATGTACAAGGTAAGGGTTAATTTTACAATCTCTTTATTATTTGAGGTTGTTTATATGTAATTATCTTTTGGGACCTCTTTATCGTCCACATCCATGTTTCTTAAAAGTGTATTTCAAAACATTCTTACTAATTTATAGACTATGGGTTAAATTAATTTATACCCTATTTTTATTTTTCATAAGATGTTTAGAAATGAATCTTTTCTTCGTTTTCCAAACAAAGTACTTTTTTACCTTTTCAACAAATTTAAGGTAAGAATGTTTTTTAAACTTATACGGCAGGTGCGTCTATTTTACAACGTTATAAAATCATCGAAGTTTCCCTTAAAATCTTATAAGAATATTTCCAAATATAAATATTTTCTTTTATAATTACGTTACCTTTAAATAATTTCAAAATAGAAAGATACATTTCTCTAAAAATGTTTTGATTTCATCTATGTCAACATCCTTTGATGGATTTTAAGTTTGTTTGAAGTTGAATTATTATGATACAAAAATTCCATATTGTATTGAATGTTTTGTGATATGTTTGAATGTGGATGTGTTATTTCATACCATTTATGGTTTATGGATAAAGTATTTACATTTAATATGCCAGTTTTAATACGAATGTTTATGTTATGTTTAAACCTTTTCATATGAGGAATGCATTGAACTTAGTAAGTGACAGGTGGAGCCCACTATAGCTCCTCGATGCATCAGTAGGTCTCTTGAGACAAACTAGTGTCTTGGCACAAGTCCTTGAAAAAATCTTATTTGTAGTCTTGACACAAGGCCTTGACTATGTGGTTATGAATGTCTGGAATTATGCATTCTATCATTATGAAAGTGGCTATTGATATTGCATGTGATTATTTGACTAGTAGAATATCCATGTGAGTAAGTAAATGGAATTATTTTGATTTATATTTGCCATATTATGAGGAATTTTATGTTGAAAAGGCTTTTGTTTTAGTTTTATACATTGCCTTAAATGTTTATGCCTATTCATGAAAGTTTTTTCTATATTGTTGTCCTTACTAAACATTTGAGCTCACCCCTTTCTATGTTTTATTTTTCCCAGGATGTGAAGAAGTATATTATGACTGACCTGCAGGGATAGTCTATGGGATCTTAGTGTTGTCCATGGAAACAATGTTGTTGTATTTTTACATTTTATGATGTAATGTAAACCTTATAAATGTATTTAGTACTTCCAAGGCTACTAAACTAATCGATCTTTCGAGACTTGATCTTTTGTGATCATGCCAATGTTATGTAATAATGCACCGACTCTGGGTAACTAGGGTCGGGGCGTTAGATATTAGATTTTTTTAAATTTTAATTAGTTAAATTTTATTATAAATAATATATTTATTTCTCTTTGAAATGAATTTTATAGATGAATTTAGTATAAAAACAGTTTATACTTAAAAAGGGAATTTTATAAGAAATTGTTTTTAATTACATTTTACTAGTTTAGTATTAAATTAAATTATACCACATACATGTTTTTAATTTTAAAAAATGGATTCCAAATTTTGAATTAAGATGTCCAAATATAGTAAATAAACCCCTTATATTTTTTGGTCAATATGAATAATAACCTTAATATTTTTTGTTACCACTATTAAGGGTAAATCGGGTAATTAAGGGTAAAAATAATATGATGAGGATTAGAAAATGACCCGAATACTTTCCCCAATTCCATTGGATGAGTAATTTTTGACCATAATCATACATGGGTCTAATTTTTGACATTTTGGATTCACTTGGTTGACATTAAGTCCCTTATAGTATTTTATTTAAAGAAAAGTAAAACATGTCTCACTATTCTTTTAATAATTATAACATTTTTAATATGTGTTTATCTAAAATATATGTTTAACCATAATTATTATTTTAAAATCTAAAATATTTATCTTCATTATGGTAATTTATTTTTAATTTTTTTGGGAATAATTAATTACCTTAAATGCTTAGAAAACATGGATATAATAATTATTAAATAAATCAAGAAATAAAATAAATGATATTAAAAATATTAAAATAAATATAATTTGAAATATTTAATGTGATCTAAGAATTTTATAGATAACCATGACATGTTTAGGATATAATATTTTTTTTTTAATTTTAATAATTTTTTTGATGTTTTTAAAGTCAATGTAATGAATAGTATCAAATTTGACAGTAATGATATTTTATGGGATTAATATTTTATTAAATTATTTAAAATAATAAAAATATTAAATAAGGATAAATGGGATAAGATATAGTTTAAAATATCACCCCTATGCATTTATAGTCCATTTGTAAGCATTTTTCTCTAGAATAGTCTTATTATATTTTAATATGTTTGAGAAATTCCAAAAAACTGCTCTCCTCCCCTTATAAATACCACCCCTCACCACCCCTTCTCCTCACACCTTCCAAGACTTGATGATTTAAAATAATGTTCTAAACAATATCCTTCCCACTATCCCAAAATCTAAGTGAGACTAGTCATACCAATATACTAATTCCATGTTCCTAAAGCGGTCCTTCAAGGAGGTGATATTCAAGAGGTAACATTCTCAAACTACCTCTTTTAATTTATTTTCTTTTTCTACCCTATCCTCACCTCTTCCATCCATAAAATCATAATAACTATATTATCATGTATATAATGTAATTATATATTTTTAATGTAATATTTTATATCCAAAAATTTTTCTCATCTCCTCTTATTCAAAGAAAGGAAACAATTGTCCAAATTTTGGTGGTTATCCATCCCCATATATAATGAGTTTTTTTCCATTTCCACATCCAAGGATGGTAATAAAGATATTATTATGATTAAATGATATCTTAATAAGTATATTATAACTTATTTCATGTTTTTTAACTAATATATAGACATAATATTAAATACAATGAAAATAATGCATGATGGTTCGAAAAACCGCCAAAATAAACTAATCATTTATCATTAATGTTTTATCAAATGAATCATAATAATGTAAAAAATGATATATGAGACCATTTAAAATAATTTAAGTGTATTAATAAAATTTAATTTCACTTATTTAATAGTATTCCCATTATCCATGAACTTCTATAATTATATACAAGTGAACCGACCATGAAACCATGAAACAAACACTCTCAGAATAACAGAATTGAATCTTATAACCCATAAAAATAGCCATAAATGAACTTAATAAAATTATAATAAATAAAATAAATGTGGAAGAGTTTATTAATTAATCAATTAATTAATATAATTTTATTATACAATTCATTAATTTCAAGTACATAATGCATTCAGATATAAGGTAAGGGGTCTCTCTAAACCTACATATTTCATTTGGATAACAATTTATCTCTATTTTCCTTAAGTTATCTATTCATTATTCTTATATAATTATTCTATATTATGTATATATGTTTAATATATATATATATATATATATATATCTATCTCAATTCATCTATCTTTGATGAAAAATACATATTTTAAAATGTCCCCTTCTCAATACCTCATGATAAGAAAACCCGATTACAGGGAACATCTCCGTTTCTTAACCATTTTCAAGTACTCTTAATAAAATAATTTAATCCTAAAATATTGTTATATAATCACTAAATTTATCTTAAAAAATCTATTTTAGTTCATTTATGTTTTTATGAAAATAATTATTCCTTTATCCTCTTTAAAGTCTCTTTATTATTTTCCCTAAAATCGCTCTTAAGTAGCACATTTTTAATGTTACCTAGCCAATATTTTTCATGTTTTAAATTATATATGAAATAATTAATCTTAATATATTATTTTTTCCTTTAAAAATTACCAAGAATAATTTAAATTTCTTCTTTCATGGATACCATTGTAATATGCACTTTGGTTATTCTTTATGACATTATTGCGATACACATTTCTTTCCATGGGAAACCCTTATGTTTATTCCATATGTTTGATTTATTTATGTGGAACAAATATTCATGAACATGTTATGATGGTTGTACCTAGATATTTCTCCAATTCATCAGTAAATTTATTAGTCTCATGAGACATTGTGTATGGGATTAGAGAGTAAACCAAATCCATTATGGGACTCTGTCCACCATGTGATATAGTCTTGGAAGTTAGCCTTGACTCATGTTTATGTCATGTTATATATTTATGACACTTTACTATGTTTCCATGATCATATAATTCCATGTTCTATATGTTATTCTTCTATATGTTTATCCACGAGCCATACCTTTTATGTTATCATGTTATGCCTTCTAACTCACACGCTATGCTTCATTCTGATGTTTATTCCCTTACTTGGATTTTTAGATCATTAATTTTGTCTATGTATTTCCCAAGATATCTTATATAGTTTTAAGAGAAAAAATGGAGTTAGGAATAAATTATTAATATTAATAAAAATATGTCTTATTCCAGTTTCATGTTTTCTAATTATGTACCTAGTCTTACAAAGATGCTTGACTTTTTGATCCTTGGTTTTTATTTCATATATAATTATGCTTAAAATCATATAATAATATGTCTTAAAGTCTTGGGTTTCTATATTTAAGAATCATAATTAGAATTAGATGATGAGATAACTCACAAACAGAAATGGGTTAAGTGGAAAATGAAGCACTATAACAGGAAAAATATGAGTTTAATGAGAAAGAAAAAGAGAGATTCATTATCAATTTTTTATTCAGATGATGAAGTTAGTTTATTTTCTCATGTAAATAACATATATGAATCATAAATATATAGTGAATATGGAAAAGAAAGGGTAGAACTTGAGTAGAATCTTAAAGATAAATTATAATTCTGTATGGGATCGATACAACACTTCAATAAAGAAAAAAAGAAGCTTAAGAAAGAAAATTAAATGCTAGTTATTGATAAGGAAGAGGTAAGTTGGAAGGAATAATCTTATGTTGATGATATCAAAAGTATAAATTAAAATCCATTGATCTTGAAATGAAGGTAAGTGATCTTGAAAATAAGATGACTGAAAAAGAAGAACAATTATTTCAAACCCAATCCATACGTGTCAAAGTGAAACATAAGTTCTAAAAAGACAAAGAAGGATAAAATAAATCAATGGAAGTTAATAGATAATTTTCTCAAGTTGGTGAGATTAATTGTTACAACATTAGATAAAATCTGGGGCCTTTAATTTTCTAGATAGATCTACTATAACTAACAGTGCATATAATAAACACAACCTTGTACAATATTATCCTAAGAAAAGTGTTATAAAATTATCTACATCAAAGGAAGGTAGGAATAATCCATGTAGGATACATCCCCCAGAGTAAGTAGTGTTTTAGTTTTCAAATCGATAAAAACAAAACAAATATAGAAATATATAGAACAAGTCTATAAAAACAAAGTTTCAAGGGTTTTTCTGGTGTTGTGGTAAGCATGAACAAAAATACTATTATTTCTTGTTTAATATGTATTTACCAGGAAAGATGTAATAAAAAAGTGTAAGTTTTATTGAGAATATGAATAAGAAATCTTAGAGGAAATATCCAATGACTAGATCTTCACCATAACTATCCACACAATTTTTTTTTTTCAGATTCTAGAATAAGTCTATGGAATATTCAGTCTAGAAGATCACAAGTATAGATACCCCAACCCCAGTAGCCCAGATCTGATGTATGCTTTATTACATTGAAAAAAGACACAAGGATTCACACCCCAAAGGACTGAATATTTTAGTAGCCTTTGTAAAATGAAACATACTTGAGACTTGAATTAAATTTTCAAACACAAATTACAATATATATTTTTTAGAATAACATTATTTAATCTAGAATATCCTTACATATAAATCATAGTATACTTCATGGATTCTTGGGGAAAATAAAAAAATAATGGTGATATCAAATTCATAGTAAGGTTTAAGTATAATGGAAGCTATCATGAGTAAATAAACATAATCATTATGGTAAGGTAAATAAATGAATAGAAATATCATATAAATAACTTGACTATCAAAATTATATAAGAAATAATAAATATATAAAGGTAAATAAATGAACATACATTCCATTTAAATAACTTGATTGCATAAATAGATAAGGAATAATCAATATGGAAAGTTAAATAACTGAACACACATGACATATAATCAATGATCTGATAATGAAATGCATCCATAGATAATATCATTTTGAAAATATTATGGATAATTATAACTAAAATGAAGTAAATTATAAATTATTATACATTATGTTTCCCAAGAACATGATACCTTTACCGTCAAGACCTTTTATAAGATGATTTAAAATATACTGGGTGAGAACCCAATTAACTAAGGCTAGACAACTGATTTGTCCCATGAGACTACCGATGCATCAAATGGCTATCTTTAATTGGGCCCACCCATGTCATGCATTTCCAAAGTATTCCTCACACATATAATAACCAATTTAATTCATCAACAATGTACCATATCATCAAATATCCATATTGAGTAAAGAATATGGATTTATCAATAATTCTCTAGTCAATCAAATAATTTCAAAATTTAACACCATATGTATAAATGGTATATGACTAAGGAAATAATTATATCCATGATACAATAATATAGATATTTAATATAAATTAAATATCCAATGATCACAAGTAAGTGAATACTTAATAGGTTGGTATAAAAATATCATTAAAAACATTTTTGAGGAAAATATATTTTTCAATTTGAAAATCCACTTAAAAAAACTATGCAAATATAAAAGAATTTTTTTATTTGAAAATAACCTTGTAAACATATAAATAAAGCTTCAATTCATTAAGGCATCAGGATGGAAGGAAATACACTCATTACATATAAGTTAAAATAAAACATTCCTTTCATTTTTTTATCTAAAAATTCAAAAAGTATCTTGTTTAGAAAATGATTAGAACATGGAAAATGAATCACACCGTGTCATAGAGAGGTTGGCCGTACGTACGAACGAGCAATGATATCATTACCTTAATGAATGAAAGGGTAATGGAGTGCATGATATATTAAATTTATTAAATTTATATAATATTATATTTATCATATATATCAATTATTTCCATACTTATAACCATCTAAGTAAAGTGGTGATGAAAAAAAAATTACACCACTGTGTGGGGATGGTAAGTCATATGCACGCACATGCGGTGTTTTCATTTTTTATAGGATGGATAAAAGGTAGAATATGGTTGTACATAAACTTAATAATATATATATATATATATATATATATATATATATTATACTATAGTTATTAATTTAGTATAGAAAAAACACATGAATATTAAGTTGAAGAAGAAATAATTTTGAAAGAGTTGATAAAGACGATTAACTCTTCTATGAAATATCTCCTTTATAAATTCACTTAAGGGACCTTGGGTAGGTCTTTTGGAAGGAATAGAACCTCAAGAAATTAAATAAATATATTTAAAATAGAAATTCATAAAGTTTGGTCGAGATATACAATTCAAAGTGTTGTAAATAAGTGAAATAAGGAGTTCCCTTTTATAATTGAAGTGAGGGGAACTTTCAGAATTTCTCAAAATATTAAAATATAATAAGACTAGTCTAGAACAAAATGATTCCAAATGACCTAAAAATTAATATGGGATAAAATTTTATACCATATATTATACCCTTATATATTATTTAATATATTTATTATTTTTAAATAATTTAATAAAATATTATTTTGATAAAATATCATTTTTTTTAATTTTGACACTATTCATTACTTGGACTTTAAAAACACCAAGAAAAAAAATTCAAATCCAAAAAAAATATTTTATTATATACTAAACATGTCATAGTAATATATATAATTTTTTTTATCACCTTAAATGTCTCAAATTATAATATGTATAATACTTTTAATCACATTTATTTGATAATTCTATTAATTAAATAATTACTGAATCAACATTGTGTAAGAATTTCAAGTAAAATTTTCTTCAAAATAAATGAGAAATAAATTATAATGATGAATATAAATCTTTTATATTTCAAAATAATATTTATAGTCAAACATATCTCCTAGATAACACCATATTAAAAATATTATATTTATTAAGAATAAAATTATGACAAGTTTGACTTTTCATTAAATAAAATATTATAAAGGTCATAATATTATCCAAGTGTCCCCAAAAGGTCATTAATTAGACAATTGGATTATTATGTTCTATATATACTCATAAAATAAGATTTATATAAGTATCTATGTCATTTAATAATTCTTATCATTTTAGTTTCAGTTTTTTTAAAATCATTTTATTGATTTTTCTTCTACTTGCATAAACACTGTGTTAGTGTTGCATATGCATATAGAGTAATTATTTCATATATAAATTTTTTTTAAAAAAATTATTTTTATAAAAATAAATTAATTTGGATCATAAAAATATTTTATATCCATTCATTATGCATATATATTCAAATCCATTTCAAGACAACTTATTTAATTTATTAATTTGACTTTTCTAGCCTTGCGCAAGCATTGCAAATTCATCTGCATATGATTATTGTTATATAACTAAAAAATTATAAATTATCACTCCAGAACATCATTTATGGATGAAATTTAATAAAAATTTCATGAAAAGACTTATTACCTCTCAATTATTATCTATAAGACACCAAATTTGACTTTTCCAGTCCAGCGTAAGCACTGTGTCAGTACTGAAAGTAATTTTCATATTTATCATGAAATTAATTATAATTCACATGTTATGAATTATTTTTTATGGTATTTATATTATAATATCATACATAATTCATTCTATAAGTTAAATAAAATTTTATATCATAATCATGTCTTGACGATATCACTAAAGATACCACATTAAAAAAACCATATTTTTTACTATTCACTAGAAATTTAACATTTTCATAAAATTATCATAATTTCACCATATAATAATTTTCATATTTATCAAATATATTTTCTAAAATATTAATAAATTAATTATAATATTCACTCATAAAAAAAATAAAAACTCATTTTTGAAGAATTTTTTTTTCTGAAGAATAAATGACTTTACTAAAACTTATTTTATTATTTCCCAATCATTTAACTATAAATTTATATTGAGTAGGACCTATATATTTATTTCATAAATAGGTTATCCCTATTAATACTTTCCAAATTAATTATTAGGTTATAACAATCACATAATAATATTTTTGGGTTTGTATAGGCTCGGTGTTGTGTGTAACGTTAGCTATCAAACATAGTGTTCTTTTAAAATACCAGAGTGTTACATTCTACCCAACTTTAATAAATTTAATCCTCAAAATTTGGAATTTCACTTTGAAATTTAAGGGTTGATATTTGAAATTTTTTCTATAGGAAACCCATATTATAAAAAGAGTTAATAAAACTTCCTCTTAAAAATAAGGAAAGGAAAGTACAAAGGTCACTGCAAAATTAGGATTTTAAATAGAGGAATATTAGTGGGAAGTAAAAATATGGAAATTTAAAGATAATATAACTATCAAGTTCTGATGGATATTTATAGAAAACTTGATTATGGTAAATTTAACCACCATAAAACCATAAATCTGTAATCGGTTAAAAGACCATTGATTTCTCATTAAGAAAAGAAAACAAATAACATTTATGTATTTCTTTGTATTTTTTCCCAAATTTGAGGGATTATTTTACTATCCAGATAAATCAATTGAGAAAATAAAATTACTTTATTTCATTCTATGTTATAATCATATTCTCATCCTTTTGTTGTACTTCAATCTATCTCTACTTCATTTCTTACACCAAGAGATAGATATTCAAAATTAATTTTTATTCCTTAATCACTTTTAATGAATCATAAAATCCACAAGTTATTCCTTTAGCCTATAAATATTTACCAAAACCAAAATGGTTAGCAATTATTTTCTAATTTGATAAATCATACTTTATCTTGAAACAATAATATCTAAAGTTCATCTTAATCTATTCCATGAGCAACCATATTCAAAATCTAAAAATTTTATCAAACCTTTATCCCTAAAAAACATAAATAATTTCATAATGTCACATTCCAAAAATGTGAATACTTTGATCACATATTCTCCCAAAACATTATTATAACATGAATTTCCATAAAACCTTAATGAAAACATGCATACTTTCAATAATTAACTCTCTCATTATTCCTTAAATAAAATATTATATTATCAAATGTATTTCATAAATCCCAAAAAATATAGTAAAATACATCATGAATAAAATAACTATCCATTTTCAAGGTCACTAATACTATCCCATAAACATCTATTTATAATTTTTATCTTAACATGAAGAACATATTTAGGTTTATCTTCGCAAAACCATATGTTTTCCAAAATATAAACTTACTAGAGAATCAATTCTTTTAGTTACTGATACTATTGATCACATGATTCAAAATCATTAAAGAATAAATACTACAATACAATACATATATATATCTTGATTATTTTAACTGTAATATCATTGATAAAATACTCATATAAAATAACTATTTAATCCAAATACACTTGCACATTAATAATTACACTTCATTCTTAAACCATTAACTATACTTCATCATCTTATTCCTGAATACCACTTTCCTTTCATATTTCATTTATAGTCTATTCATCATCAGTAGTATAACCATTACTCATAAATCCTTTATGATTTTTTTCATGATTTTCCCCCCTTGGGAATCAATTTTTATAATTCCCATACCTTTCACATTTAAAACATTTTTCCATTTATAATACCTTAGTGAGTCCAATATTACCATCCATTGCATTAACCATACTTTTAATTTTTACTTGTAAATTAATTTATTTGTGTCATTATTTTAAACACTAAAACATGTTCTCAATCCTTTAAGACATTCACTTGGGATTTCCTTATCATATTCTCAACATATAGGAAACTGAATCTTCTTTCCTCCATGGTATCCACCACCTAATATCTCAAAAAACTCTACCGTTCTCTTATTTGGAGAGTCCAAGAATTGGTAATGGTGTAAGTTTTTAATCATATATTGTGATACATGATTAAACATAATCACAATACCCCATTTGGTTTTTTATCAAAACATTGTATATCACATTAAATATTAACCCAATTACTTCTGGTTCCATCCATCGACTAATACTAAAAATCACAGTGTGAGGAACACTAATCATAATGATAAATTACATAGTCATGAAGAATCATTTATTTTAGATCTAAATCATGAAAAATTATTCTTAATATACAACTCCTTAATTTTAACCTAGATCATCCATGGTCATTACCAAATCTATAGAATATTCATCTATACTTAAACTTATTTTCAATTTTAGTCATAGGGTTATATTACCCAATATTTTTTTTTCTTAAATCCAGTTCCCAAGGTTTCTACTAAACTTTGTTTGATACCAAATATAGAGAACCCAACCCCAATAGCTCAAAGCCAGTGTTTTATTTATTACATTGGTATAATATAAAACGATTAATATCAAGAAGTACTGAATAGTTTAGTAGTCTTGGTAAACTAGATACATACTTGATACTTGTATTACATTTGAAAACACAAATTACAACGTAATTTTTTTTCAAGAATAACATTATTACCTCTAGAATATCCATGAATTTAATTCAAATTACACTTCATGGATTCATGGGGAAAATAAAAAAAATAAGGGCAACCTAAAATGACTATTAAGGGTTAAGTATAATGGATTCCATCATGAATCAATAAACATAAAAAATATGACAATAAAAATAACTAAACACACATTCTATTTAAATAACTTAACTATATTAATTTGATAGGGAATAATACATATGGGAATGTAAATGAATAAACACATATTCCATTTAAATACCTTTACCAAATGAATAATAAGGTATAATAAATATATAAATGTAAATAACTGAACACACAATCCATATAATCAATGATCTGAGAATGAAATGCATCCAGAGATAATATCATTGTAAAAATATCATGAATAATAGTAATAACTGAAATAAAAGAAATTATTCATTATAAAACGTCATGTTTCCCAGGCACATGATTCTTCTACCATAAAAATATTTCATAAGATGGTTTAAAACATACTAGGTAAAAACCCATTTAATTGACGCAAACCAACTGATTCACCCCGTGAGACTACCGACACATCAAGGTGATATATATAACCAGGCCCCACCCATGTCATGAATGTCCAAAACATTAATTATAAAATTAACAATCTATTTAATTCATAAATAATATTCCTCATCATAAACTATCCGTATTGATTAAATAATATGGATTTATCAATAATTCCCAAGTAAATCATAGAATTTAAAATTGTAACACCGTATGTAGAAATGGTATACAACTTAGAAAATAATTATATCCATGATAAAATAAAAATTGTATTTTAGAGAAGTGAAATATACAATGACCACAAATAATTTAATTCTTTAAATGATGGTATAAAAGGATCATTAAAAGCATTTTTGTGGAAAATATTTTTTCACTTTGAAAATTAACATTAAAAAAACTACAAAAATACAAAGGAAAACATTTTATTTGAAAATAAACTTATAAAACTATAAAGGATTATTCAAATCAATGAGTTTTAATGATGGTGGGAAAATAAACTCATGTCATATTAGTTAAAATAAAACATTTATTTAGTATTTTTTTCAGAAAAATGACAAAGTACCTTGTTTGTAAAATGATAGGAAAACTTATTTTAAAAACATTTTTTAAAATTAAAACATGGTTAAAAATGAATTTAAATTTTTTTAGGGGAATATTAAAAATATTTCTATAATTTTTTTTTGAAAAAATGTAAATGTAAAATAAATACTCTCTATCAAATAATTAAACATAAATAATCTTGAATAATGAAGAGATTGTGAAATAAAATTTTACCACTTGGGTATCTTATCAATCATAAGCCCCATGAAATAAATAAATTTAATTGAATCTTAAAATATAATTAATAAAAATATATTCCTGATATAATATATTAAAGAGGAATTATATACACCACATAAAATAATACAGGTTCATAACATCAAAATATGCCTCAATGAAAGAAAATTGAGACAAAGTCCCTTACCTCACATTTCTCTTTAGTTGATAGTGATTTAATCTCCTGTATAATGGTTTTAAACATGTTATTAATTTCTTCTATAACCATATTAATATTTCTCATATCTTATATAATAATTTTTTAACATTTTACCACATGTCAATTAATAATATTTCATTATTTTTATTGTTTCAGGTGTTAATTGCCTTAATTTCGCATGTATGTTTTGTCATGAATGTGCAAGTTATTTTTCATAGGATATAGATCCATCATATCAAGAATTAAATTAATATTATAAATATCATATTTATTTATTAAATACATTTTTATAACCATTATTGAATGTTTAACATGAAAAATGAACCGCATCGCGTCGTGGAGACTGTAGGCCATACGTAGGCAAGATTGATGATATCATTACCTTAACGAGTGAAAGGGTAAGGGAGTTCATGATATATTAAATTCAAATAATCTCATAATTTTCATATATATCCATTATTTACATCATTATAACCATATAAGTAAATTGGTGATGAAAAATAAATTACTCCATTGTGTGGAGACGATAAACCGTACATACGCAAGCATAGTGCTTTTGTTTTTCATAGGATTGATAAAAGGTGGAATATGGTTATATCATAAAATTAATAAAATATTTTTAAATATATATGATATTTTATTTATTAATTTATTATTAAAATAATATATTAAGAGAAAGTATAATAAGAAATAATTTTGAACGAGTCGGTAAAAACGATTACCTCTTCTATGAAGGAGTTCCTTTTTAACTTCTCTTAAGGGACATTAGGTAGGTCTTTTGGAAGGAACATAATAAAAATAAAATAAATAAAGATATTTATAAGAGAAATGGATATATTCATGTCTATCTAGATGGTTCAAAGTGGTGAAGATAAGTGAAGGAAGGGGTTCCCTTTTATAATTGAAGTGAAGGGCACTTTCAAAATATCTCAAAATATTAAAATATAAAAAGACTATTTAAGATCCAAATGATTCAAAATGGAATATAAATGAAAATGGGATAAATTTTTTGATTATATATTATCCCATTTCTGATTATTTAATATTTTTATGATTTTTAAATAATTTAATAAAATATTATTTTTATCAATTTTAACACTATTCATTACTTGGACTTTAAGAACACCAATACAACAAGTCAAATTTGAACCAACTATTTTATTATATCTTAATATTGTAATATTCATCTATATAATTATTTTATCACCTTAAATATCTGAAATTATACTACTTTTAATTTTTAATTTTTAATAACATTTATTTTATTATTACATTAATAAAATAATTACAACATTAACATTGTGTAAGAATTTAAGGTATTTTTTATTCACTAAAAGTTTAAAATAAATTACCATGATGAAGAGAAATATTTTATATTTTAAAATAATATTTATAGTTGAACATATCTACTGGATACCACCATATTAAAAATACTATACTTATTAAGAATAAAAGTATGACATGTTTGACTTTTCATTAAATAAAATATATAATGGTCATAATCTTATCCAAGTGGCCCCAAAAGTCATAAATAAAACCCTTTGATTATTAAGGTATATATATAATAATTTAATATAATTTATATAAGTATTTTTTTTATTTAATAGTTCTTATAATTTTAATTTCAGTGTTTTTAAAATCATTTTATTGATTCTTATCTTGTTTACATAAGCACTGAGTCAGTGTTGCATAAGAGTATAAGGTAATTGTTTCATATATAAAAATTAAAAATAAATTTATATGATAAAAATAAATAAATTAGGCTCATGATAATCGTTTATATATATTTATTATGTATATTTACTCATATCTATGTTAAGACAATTTATTTAATTTGTTAATTTTACTTTTCCAGCCTTACTCAAGCATTACAGATTCATTTGGATAAGATTATTGTTATATAACTCCAATATTAGAAGTTTTTTATTAAAATCACCATTTATCGATTAAATTTAATAGAAAGGTCATTCAAATATTTCTTTCCTCTAAATTATTATCTATAAGATAATAAATTGGAGTTTTCCAATGCTGCGTAAGCACTACATCAGCACTAAAAGTGATTTTCATATTTATTATGAAATAAATTATAATTTACATGATATGAATTATTTTTTATGATATTTATATTATAATATAATAAATGAGTCATTACATAAGTTAAATAAGTTTTTATATCATAATTATGTCTTGATTATATCACTAAAGATACCATATTTAAAAAAAACAATATTTTTTACCATTCAATTTTTTTATTAAATTATCCAAATTTTACCATATAATAATTTTGATATGATGATTTAAAAAATTAATTTCATTTTATCAAATAAATTTTCTAAAACTTTAGAAAATTAATTATAACATTCACTCATAAAAACAAGAAAAACTCATTTTTGAAGAAAGCATTTTTCTGAAGAATAAATGACAATACTAAAACATATGTTATTATTTTTTAATCATTTAAATATAAATTTATATTGATATTTATTTCATAAATCATTTATCCCTATTCATAGACATCAAATTAACAACTAGGTTATAACGTTCACATAATATTATTTTGGGGTACATTTAGACTTGGTGTTTTGTGCAACAGAAGATATCAAACATAATGTTATTTTAAAATCTCGAGGTGTTACAAAAAGGATAAGGTATACATGAAAATGTTGTAAGGATATGTACCTATGTTTTTAAAGGTAATAAATTTAAAAATAAATCCATAGGTGATTCATGGGAATATTTTGGAAATACTGAGAATGTCAAAAAAGGGTGTCTAGTTGTTTGGAAAAATAAAATTAAATTGGAAAAATAATTGGAAGAAGATAAGAAACTTAATGAAGCTAAAGGAAAGAAAATGGCCACATAAAATAAGGTGAAAATTGATGAGATATAAAATGTAATTCCACACACAGAATGAATTAAAGGGAATAAAGAAGATACTCATATTTATGAAACTCAAAATAGATATAAGATTCTAAAGAAATATTCCCATGATGATATTGGAAGAAAATAATATAAATGATTTAGGGGAAGTCCTCAATATAACTACTATTATTAAGAAACCCATAGGTCCCTTCTTATTTCCTATTATTTTATCTATCTTGAAAAAACATGCAAGGAATTAAAGGTAATTTTAAGTCTATCACTACTGGACAATATGAATATATTTTCCTTCAAAGAGACTACTGACTTTCATGAAATTAATTAAGAGGAGTTCATCCCTCAATAGGGAGAAAATTTGAGAAGAATCTATCATTTTACTAAATTCCAGTGCATCTGGAAATTTTTGAAAGATTATGAACCTAAAGTTTTGAGGGATTATAATTATACTCTCATATATCATTCTTGATTGTATTAAATGGTCTTATTAAATATGAGTGTTGGTTATCAAAAAATGATAAAAAGGGGTAGTCACATGACTTGTACATGAGCTATTTTGACTGTTTATTGATATTTTTTCAAGTTACATGTTTCTATTGATAGAATTTATTTTTTATACAACCCCTATTTTGAGTAATAAGGTATTCTAAGGATGATATCACATGTTTTTTAGTTTATGTTCAATATATACAACCTTGGTTTCATCTCTCTAATTTTGTACACCAGGTTCTCCCATGTAGACTTAGAGTAAACAAACTAAAGGAACTTTTTTAAGTATACCATATGGTATTATACTTATCTCAAAAAAGGAGGAAGAGTATGATAGTTCCTTAAAAAGATAATTAAGATATGAGAGGTCCCTCACATTAAAATTTTTATTTTATTTTAAATAAGGGAGATAAAGTTCACACATATTGACTATTAAAATTTGAAGATATATTAGAAACAAAATACAAAGGGGGATATTATTATGAACAAGTGTTGTATTTATTTTCAATGACTCTATATATATTGGTGAGTGAATGATGATTCTTGGATAATTGTTATGGATTAATTTAATGGCATTGGTTATCTTGATTGAGTAATTATCCTTATAATTTTGACGATTTTTTGTGGTGTTATTTAATGTAAGAGACTTGTTCCAATGTTGACACATTGTTTATGACATGATGAAGAAGAAGAAGAACTAAAGAAGTCCATGAAATAAAAATATTAATGCATGATGAGTCTTCTATGAAATATAAATATTATTTCATGAATAATGTTTGAAGAGATTTAATAATGATTCTCACATGCTTACTTGATTTTGAGTAGGCACTGGATTGATTTTGAGTTAAAATTCTTACCTACATAAAGGTAAAATGAAATTTACAAGATTTACATAAAGGTACAGGTAGATAATTATAGATATGTAAGAGTAAATCCCATGAATAAAGCTAATTGGGCATGTGTTTAAGGGAAGATTCTATACAATGATACTGCATAACGGTATATCTTCATGTACAAAAGCCCATATAAAGGTGATGTAAAGTTTTGTAAGGGTACCGAGCTAACATAATAAGGGAAACTGAGATGATACTACACTATGTAAAGGTATGTTGAAGTCATATAAGAGTATAATTCCCAGTACATAAATGTTATAAAAAAATTCCAAGCCTCGTGTAAAGGTATGTGAAGAAAAATTAGGGTGTAATGTGTGTTTTGCTGGATATATAAAGGTTGATCAAAGATCACATAAAGGTACTTGGGAGATTACATAAAGGTAAATGAATCTTGAATAATGGTATCCGTATAGCTTCATAAGGGTATATGAACCTCGCATAAATGTAAAACTAAATGTAAAAATTTCATGTAAGGGTAAATGGAAGTTTACACAAGGGTAATAGAAGGATGCGTAAGTGTAAAACTGAGTTACCATTACCCATATAAGGGTAAAATAATACCTACATAAAGTTATAATTGAGCTTCAATTTCCCATGCAATAATATGAAGAAAATGAGAACTACATATACATTTATAATATGTAGAAAAATCATGTAGCCATTTTAGTTACATAGATGATTGACCTAGCTGAATCCTACTGAGTTTCATGCAAAATATTATCACTATATATCAAATTTCTTGTAGATGTGGAAATATTGGTTATTTTTTTTGAACAATCATGATTTGAGAAATTGTAGAGTTTATGGAAATTAAAAAATAAATATTTTTCATGAATAAATAGGTTAGCTTGAATCTTTCATGCATTATAAATGTGAGGTATTAAAATTAATGAGATTAATTCATGCAAGAATTTTAAACCCGATGATATAGGTATTTAAACGAGTCAAGATTTGTGGTAAATTTAGAAGAATACCTGAATCACTAGGGAATTTAAATAAGGTTTTTTGAAAGAAAAATTATATGATATTATCCAAATAATATCCAAAATAAAAGTGAATATAATTCAGGTTTCATTTTGACTAAATTAAAATAAAGAATAACTACTTTTTATTTTATGCAGTTTTGAAGAGGGGATCGTGTAAAGGAGAAACTAATAACGTGACTATAATTATTATTTTAATATATATTGCATGCTCTTGAAGAAAGTGTAGTTGAAAAGTGATAGATCTTTCACTCATTGTGAAAGATAATTATGAGAGAGATTGATATATCCGACATTGATTAAGCTAAGTAGAATCCATATTTTACCAAATATAGATGGATTTTCATAACCAAAAAAATTGTAAGACACTACTGAAGATCTTGAAGAGGTAATCAGGTAGACATATTGATCTATATATTTGTAGAGGAAGATTTTATTTCTAAGTGATATTGAACTATCCAAGGAGAGGAAGAAAATATTTATATGTTAGTTCTTCTTTAAAGAAAATAATTATTTATTCTAGTTGGGTTAAGATGTAAAATCTATCTTCTAGTTGGTGATTTAAGTGGATGAACATAGTGGGACTCTATGTTGATCAATCTTGGATGGTTTTTGGTTATAATAACTTGTTCAATAGTAAAAAATTTGTAACTAGGGGGACTAACTAGTTGTATAAAGGAGTATTATTTATACAAAACCTTAAAAATAATGTGTGATGATTTCTTAATGTTTATTACTATACACAAGGTGAGGTTGTGAGAAATATTATTAAGTTGATTGAGAGCTTTGACTAGTTCAAGATGTTTAATTTAAAAGGAGAATAATTCTTAAAATAAAACCACATATTCTCAACCTCTTATTGTTCTATCCAACATGGGGAAAAAATATATCATAAATAGAAATATCATAGTTTAGGGTACGTAAGGAACGGAACACACCACACTACCCCAAATATAAACTCTACAATATAAGGGTTTCATATATATGGTCTTGAATATATCCTAACTTACCATCTCTTGGGTATAGTAAAGTCTCACATATGATCATATAATAGTCATAGCATATCATATTAATAGTTAGTAATCATGGGTCGGTCATATAGATTTTTACTAAGATGTTATATAAAAAAAATATAAATTAGTTATTTTTGACACTTGATCCAACCCTTCCTCATAACCGTAATATCAATTACAGGCATGAATATGAATTTCATGTGACCCCTACATACTAATAATGATGCATGTATACATTCCTATTTTCACCTAGATCCAAGAGTAAAACTCATAAACTGTAATTCTACATAAAAAAGAATCATATTTGGAAAAAATAACCTAATCATAAAAGAAAAAACCATGAATAATAGTACCATCATTGATAACTTGGAATTACCTCATCTTTGAGTTAACTAATACCAGTCACAAGATCAAAAAAAGACACAAAAATATCCTATATTCTATATAACATATCCAAAATAGTAAGACAAAAAAACAAGGCTATAATACCAATTTATATCTTCCCTAGTCAAGTTCACCTCCATCTTGATCTAACAAGATTGACATATTTCTCAAGAACACCACCCCATATTCCAGAGGATACTTACTAGTGGTGGGGGTCAGCATATCATAAGTTGGGAGAAAATTACACAAGGTAAAAATAAACATTAAACATAGTAGAATAAATACCAGGAATCAATCATCACAATATAACAACAATATAAAATAGATAGAAAAACTAAGCACCAGTGACCAGTAAATATCAACATTATGCAATATCACAATGAATAACTATACATTCCATATAAACAATAAAAATATAATAGGATCCCATGTGAGGGGATCATATAAAAAAGTTTCAAAATAGATAAAATTATAGGATATATCCATAACTGGTCTTAATTATCGACTCAGACCTATCCCACAACTCTAATAAGACCCACTAGTTCATCCATCCAAAGATGAATGTTCCATTCCCTTACTTGGGCCATGAAATATGAAGTCAATTTGGGTACCAGGGTTCCCGAGTTGGGTGTGAGTACAACTCAGTAGGTTATCACCAATGGTGTATCAAAATATTCTAGTAAATATAGTTGAATGATTGATTTAGAGTTCTAATAAATTAATTAATAAATAAATAAACCGTTACCTTATTGGGTGTGTTAGGAGTTGAAACCATCGATAAGTAAAATTCATAGCACCGGAAGATCAAGCACAGAAAAATATCAGGAACTTTCTAGAATGGATGAAACACATTTACTGATGTACTATAAATTAGGAAGTAAAACCACAACAAAAATCATTTCACTAAAAAAATCCCTTATACACTCAAATAAATATAGCTCATAGAAACAAAAAACATTCAAGAAAAATAAATCCTACAAAAATGTACAATAAATATTTGTATGGTTCAGACATTAATCTTATATCAATAAGAGAACACTACTACTTCCTTAAACTTCATAAAAGCTACAATATTATAGTCTCAATTGAAAATAAATCTAATTAGATCACTAATGACATGACATTTGTGCAAGTTCGCCCACTTTTATAGTAGTTTATAGATGGTCAAATGGTTCCACTCTATATTAAATTTATATGGTACCAAATAATTACCTTTTCCACCTTTGATTAACCATAGATGCCTCTTCCTCAACTTCCAACTTCCAGTGAATAAAAAAGTTTCTATTATTTATCAAATTGATGAACCCTTATGAATCCACTTTGCTAAAAAACCACCAAGAAACTTTATGTATCACCATTAGTGACCTTTATGTATGCCATAACTTCTACTCATCTATAATATAAACCTTGACTATATATACACTTGGTTCTAGAACATAAAATATTGACTAATACATCCACTATAATTTCCCTATCATGAGTCTTAACATAACACCAAAACATAATTTTTTAGTCTATCTTTTCAGATACTGAGAATAAAAAATTAAAATCCACTTCAAATTTCTTAACAATCTCCAACTTGAAGATTTCTTTTAAGGAAACATGAAAACCCCCAATAATTATGAAAAATTTCAATCATTATAAGTTTTGAAATAATAAAAGTTTCTACATATACCTTTCAATAACCATAACCCAACCAAGGTAGAGTATTTCCTTATATTTACTTGGACTAAAACCTTGGTGAACATGTTATCCAGGTTTTAACTTCCACCGATCTTTCACAATTTCAGCACTCTATTCTCCAATATCTTCCCTATGAAATGATATTTTAGGTCAATTTTCTTTCATGAGTGAAAAACCATATTCTTATCAAAATTAACTACACTATGACTATAATAGAATAACAATACACTTTTTTGACTCCTCTGAGCTCCTCCAACAAACATATTAACCATATCAGTTCTTTTCATACTTTTATGATTAACATTCCTACAAATTAATCACAAACCTATATTCCTATTTTGTGAGTTTTTATCTCCTCTAAAATTTATATCCATACATTTCTAAAATGGATAATTCATTTTGCAACACAAGGATATATATTTTGAACATTTAAGATACCAGATAATCCACTTCAAAGATTCCCATTGTTCCTTTCTTTGATTCACTATAAATTGACTGATAACTCATAATATAAATGAAATATTTGTCCTTTTATATATCATAGATTTCATAAAACATTAATCTACCTATTATTGATGAAAATATAACTTTATCCATATAATTAGGATCATATTATATTTTAAACACATTTTGTTTGGATACTTTCAAGTGTTCGACCAGTAGAGTTGACACGAGTTTACATCTCATCATTATGAATATCCTATTATTAGATTATATGAGGTCATTCATCTATAACCTTCTAGAAAACTCAAATTTTCTTTCCTTAATGTATCTAATGTCTGAACCTATTAGGATCATATCATCCACATACATGAGAAGGATGGTAAAGAAATAATTCATAAATAGATTATATTAGAAAATTTGATTTGAGTTTATCTAGAAAAATAAATTCTTCTTCATAAATGAATAAAACTTATAGTTCCTTTTTCTTGGTGATTTTTTTAATCTATAGAGACCCATTTTGAGCTTACATACCAAATCCTTATTCTATTAATTAATGAAACCATCTGGTTTCTTAATATAGATTTTCACTTGAAAATCACTAGGAAGGAATTATGTTTTTACATCCATATATTCTATATAAAATCTTTCAAAATAAACAAGTCTCAACAATATCTAAATGGTTGAATTTTTGATGATGTTAAGAAAATTTTAGAGAAGACCTCTCTTTCCTTCTCTTGAAATCCCTTAACAACCGACCTAGCCCTATACCTATTTATACTATTATATTATTATTTCAAATAGAGTAACTAATTTTTATACAACACTTTCTTAACCTATAGTAATTCCATTATGTATCAAGTTTTTTTAATGCAATGAATCCAATTTATCTTTCATTGATAACTCCTAATTTTTAGAATCACTAAGACAAGCTACTTATTCTGGGCACTTGGGCTCTTCTACATCCATTAAAAGCAAGTATTTCAAGTCAATTTTGAACCATTTTAATAATATTCTAACCATGGATGATATCTTAAACTCTTCCTAGTATCTATACTATTTTTTTGGAAATATAAATTCTTAAACTTAATCATTTAAAACTCTAACTCAAGCCTCTATAGTTCTTAATAATTCTAGTATATATTTTACCCTCATATATTTCTTTAGACTTTCTATGATACTTGAGTTTTTAAAGATTATATCATTTTAGAAATTTAAGAACTTCCCAAACACTCCAAAAATTCTGTCCTTTCAGAACTTCATTTTAGATTAAATTATAAATGGTTATTTGAATATTTTCTCATAAGTATATCCTTCACCAAGTTTTGGTCTCTCTACAAAACCCTCTGATTAAATATAACATTCCTATTTTTAATAATTTTTTTCCTTTTCATTATATAGAATTTGAAAGCCAAAGATTTTATTTCTACATCCCATAAAGAAATATTTCTGGGACTTAACATAAAGTTTTTTGAATACATACATTTAAATGGAAATAGGATAAACATCAAGAAACTTTGAGGTGGGTAACTTTTACTGGGTTTTTAGACCAAAAATGTTATAGAATTTCCTTCCATAATGGTGTTAAATGACTGTTGTTAACAAGGAACACTATAAAATTGAATTATTCCACCAAAATTTCCTTAGATATTTTGGAATGTAGTTTCATGATCTGAGCCTTTATCGTTAATATAAAATCTATATGGTATACTACAACACTATTTTTTGGTGTTAGGAGTACATTATTATCAAATCTTATTCACATTCTCTAGTAGAACTTTGGGAAATCCTTTCTACTATACTTTCCACCATTATTAGAACCTAAACATTTCATCTTATTTATAGTCTATTTTTCCACCATGGACCTCCATTAGATAAAAACTATAACTAGCTATAATTTATTCCTAAGGAAGTAAAACTATACTTTTATTATTTAATAATTTATTAATGTAACAACATATAAATATCCATTGTGATAATGAATAGGTACATACCCTAAAAAATTTGCGTGCATGAGCACTAACTTCTGATACTTAGGTCCTCTCTCTGTTGGATTAGTCTAGAAATTAGTTTTTTTAATAATAAAAAATCATTTCTATATTTTTTCTAATACATTTTTTGTTTTTTGAAAGTTAAATAATTTTCTAGTAATTATAGAAAATTTCTTATGTTTTAGATCAACTGTAAATTCAGATGAGCCAGACAATAAATCATGAAGATATGATAGCTATCATGTGTTAGAAAGTTAAAATTATTTAAATACTCAAATGAATATAAGAGTAATTGATTGACCATGAGAATGATTTTATTAACTTTATGAATCTGGTTGAAAATCTACCAAATTATTTCAAAGGGTTAAAGTAACAACATGGCATGTGGATCAATCATATGATAGATAGATCCACTACATGAATATCCAATCAACTATGGTGGATTTCTCAGAAACTCGTCAACCGACCAAATGGGTATCCAAGAGACCACAAGATTATTTAGAGTGACCGCACACTATATCTAAGTGACGGTCTATCAATTTATTTCCAATTTTGTAAGCCACAACATGACTTCATGCTACTATATGCTAAACTGAGGTAACCATATGGTATATCCTTCTATCATAAAAACCAAAAATTATTTTATAGGTTGTAATTTTCTTCTAATCAAACACATGATGAGCTAAAATTAACGTATGAAATAGTTTAATTTTAGAAAATTACTGAAGTAACCATATGAACTTTATACGACCACATGATCTGTTGAAGTGACTATATGCTCAATGAGTTGATGGAATGAACTCTAAGGGTCCTGAACTAATTTTTTTTTCTAAGTGTTAAATAAAATTTTTAGAATTAGATGTGACACACTTCAAGAGATCATGTCTAAAAATAGTATTATATTTTAGTAATATATTCCAACCACCTTATGTGAAGAATTAAATGCTGGGAGATACAAATTTAATTCACCTAGATATCATGTCAAGTATATGTATTTGAAATGATTATTTTATGATGGAATTTTTTAGAGGAAGACTTATTTATTAAAGAAGAATAATGTTAAAGGATAATTTTGGATTATTATGAGTGTGAAAAAACTCAAACCAGTACATTGTTCTCAAAAACTTGACACTATATTTTTATTTAAACTTCATTTCAAGATATGATAACATATTCTTATATTCAAATCCAATATCATAAATTAATTAATACATCAATAATAGAATATCCCTTATTAGAACAACCAAACTTAGTTATTTTTCTGCATCGAATTTTTATTTTTCTTTCTCTATATTTTTATTAATTTTGAGTTGCACTTGATCTTTTTTATAAATTTTCTATATCACATACTACTGTAGATTATATAAGAGTAATAAAAAAATTATTTTTTTCACTTAATTCAAAATATAATTCCTTGAAAACTATAGAAGAGGCTTTGTAATAGCCCAAACAACCTAGTGTGCTACTGTACTTTGTTACTTGATCTAGGTTTTGGTTCGGTTTATTATTAGATAAATGTGATCGATAGTAGTTGAATATCATGTAGAGAGGATTAGGTTACAGATTTAGACTTATCCTCTTATATTTTAATTCTTCTATGTGATTTAAAGTTTTTCTTGTGATATTTTCAAAATTGTTTTGAAATATCTTTTACAAAACTTTACTTTGATAGCTAGAAATTACATTTGATATATTTATAGTTTAATGTAAATATAATAATATCAAAATATTAACATAATATCAAGTTATTCTAAATATTTTTGATAAATATTTTAGATCTTATTTCAAAGCATTAAATTAGATACACCTACTTTATTAGTCAGTTGATGGATTTTTAAGTTTGTGAGATTTTGTTTTTAATTTTTTTAAACTTAAATTTTATGGGATACTTAATTCACAACCCTCTTGAGTAATAAAATCTCACAAAAATTTATTATCAAATGATTTTTTCTTTATTATCTATAACTATGATCAATTTATTAGCTAAATGATTTATATTTATTTTTATTATAAATTTCTATCATTATAATTAATAATAGACTTGAGGGAACTACTACTAATATACATCCTTATTTTAATGGCCAGAATTATGATCAGTGAAATATTAAAATTGAAATTCATATTGAAAGTATGTGTTTTTATATATAGACTGTGATAAAGGATAAATATGAAAAAACAAAAGTTTATAGATCTAATTGGAATGATGTCACTAAGGCTATTTATGATTATAACTATAAAGTATTGATTTATTTATACTATGAACTATGTGAAGATAAATTTAATAAAAATATCATTATGTGATATAGTTTTTGAAATTTGGGATACCTTATCTTTTTTTCATGAAGGAACATAAAATGCAAAATAAATATGTTTAAATACATATATTATTAAGTATTATACATTTAAGATGAATCCTGATGATTATATTTCACAAATGTTTCTTTGGTTTAATGAGAATATAAATATAATGAATGCACTGGGAGATACTATTGATGAAAATATCAAGTAATGAGGATCCTAATTTTATTACCTAAGATATAGAGAGGCACTGTTATATTCTTTCACGAATCATGTGATGTGATTAAGCTTCCAATGAAGAAGATGATAGAAGAAATGATGTTGTGTGAGGAAGAGATTATAGTGAATAATGAAGATGCTGAACTAAAAAAGTTGATTACATTCAAATAATTTCAACCAAAATCCAAATAAGTAAAAAAATAAGAGATCACCAGTGTAAGAAATAGTGAATTTGATAGTGATGCATGTATGGACCATTTGTAAATAATATTCAATAAATTTTATAAAAAGTAAGTTCTTTAGGAAATAAAACTTCAAGGGAAATATGATAAGAAATGAAATTGGAAGAAGGATGGTAGTTTTGTAGAAGTAACTTGTTATGAGTGTAAGATGAAAGGATACATAAAATGTAATTTTATAAAGTTGAAATATATGAAAAAGTAGAAGTACTGAGGGAAGAAATACAAGAAAGAAATGAAGGCTACTTAAAGGGCTTCTTAGGATAGCTCCAATAAATCAGATATTATCAAAGAAGATGAAAATGAAAAATAAAATCTATACTTTATGGGGATTACATATAAGGTTATAGACTCTATCCCTATTAATTTCAAAAATGAAAATCCAAATGAAAATTATATATTAAATGAAGATCTATTTGAATATTATAATACGGTGGAAGAAAATTTTAATGATTTAAAAGATATATATAAGAATTTAAAGAAACAACAAGCTTTATCTATTATTGTTAAATTCAATCTTGTTTCTGAAAATGAGAACAATAAAATTATTCAAAAAATAAATAAATAAAATTATAAATTGTGAAACTAAAGAAAGATATTGAAGGTCTTGCAATAAGAAATGAAACTCTTAAAAAAATTTTGGGATGTAATTATATACCCAAAACATGTATTGGTTTTCGTTATCATCCTAGAGAGAAAAAAAAAACAATATAAAATCTATTTTATTCATAATTTAAATAATATTAATAAATTTGTTACAATTGTTTAGTTGGAACATTTAAATCATAAATAATTAAATTTAAACCAAAATGAGTTTATTTTTCAAATTATTTTTAGTTTATGCATACATCTGGAAATAAAAATGTCAAACCAATGTGGATTCCTAAATATTTAATTTCCAACCTTTCTTGGCCCAAACATATATGTGTTCAAAAATCAATGTGTATTTTATTGATTGTGGGAAACCTTTTTATAAATATCCTTTAAGAAGTTATGGTATTTGTATAGCGGGTGTTCCACACTTATAACATGGGACTTCTCAAGCTTCTAAAGTTTGACCAAAGATGATGGTGTACATTCCCATTTGGCGACAATGCAAAAAGAAAAATTATTGACCTAGGTCAAGTTAGTAATTCTAAAATCTATTTAATTTTCAAATTTTTATTTTTTGATGGATTAAGATATAATATTATAATAATATCTTAATTATTTTATAATGGTTTTAATGTTATGTTTGAGAATAATGGTTGAAAAATTTATAATTCTAAGTTTAATTTAGCATTTAACTCTTTAAAGAATGACAATGTTTATGTAGTTAAATTAAATTATTTATTTTCTAAAAATATTTCTTATTTAAATTTCATTCATCACATATCTTGGTTATAGAATATGATAATAGACCACTATAATATATAATCCCTTTTAAAGTTAGTAAAAAGGATTTATTAAAGGATCCACATAAACTAGATTTCCCAATACACAAAGTGTACAATCCCTACCAAAAGGGAAATAAAAAAAAGTTTCTTTTAAACTAAAGAAAGAGGTTGTTTATCTCTCAACCACTATAACTAGTTTACATGGACTCTTTTAGGAAATCTAGAGTTTCATGTTTAGATAGAAAACACTATTATTATATAATTATTGATGATTATTCAAGATTAATGTGGGTATATTTCTTGAATAAAAAGAGTAAGGCATGTAGATTATTTTCAAAATATGAAAAATATATAGAGAATCTTAGTGGAATTACCATTAAGTGTGTGAGAGGTGATCATATCCATGAGTTTGAAAATCAAGATTTTGAATCCATGTACTCACAATATCACTATAATAATAACTTCTTTACTTCTTGAACACCTCAAAAAAAAGGGGTGGTTGAAAGAAGAAATAAGACCCTTCAAGAGATAACCCAAACCATGCTTAGTGAATACTAACTAACAATATATTTGTGGGTATAAGACATAAACATAGCCTGTTATATAATTAATATAGTCTTAATAAGACCATTATGTGAATTATATAATGATACAAGGATTAAGGTAAAGTATTTCAAAGTTTTTGGATGTAATGTTTACATTATCAATAAAAAGGATAACATGAATGAGTTTTCATTCAAGAGAGATGAGGGATTTTCCTTGGTTATAATACATCTAGTAAATCCTATAGATCTTAAAATAAATGAAAAAGGTGGTGGAATAATATATTCATGTAACATTTTATGAGACAGATCCACATGAACCTAATGATTCCTTATAAAATTTGGAGGATGATATATCCAATTTAAATTTCAATAATACCTCTAACACTGATGACCATGTTATCGATTTAATTGAAAAATATCACAACAAATACCTTTTAGAGGAACTATACCTCTTGTAAAACCTAGAATAAACTTGTACCTCACTACCCATAACCTTTAGAACTCATAAAGACAATCATTTAGATACTATTATTTTAGAGATAAATAAGGGAACACAAACTTGAGAATCCCTAAAAAACCAAAATGAACAACAATATTTTTTTATCAAATATTGAACCCAAGAAAACATCAATGATGCAATCAATGATGAACATTGGGTGATGAATATACAAGAGTAATTGAAATAGCTTAAAATAAAGAGTATGGGAATTAGTTGAGAGACCAAAACACTATTTAATTATTAGCACTAAATGGTATATAGAAACAAGGTTGATAAATATAGAAATGTTATTATAAATAAATATAGACCGATGAAATAAGGATATAGTTAAAAATAAGGTTTCAAATATGAAGAAACCGTTTTCCCATATTTCTAGGATTGAATCCATTAGGATACTCCTTGTTATGCAGTACATTTAACTTGAATTTATATCAAATAGATGTCAAGAGTAATTTTCTAAATGGTTATATTTTTGAGATTTTTTTTGTATAAAAACCCATTGGACTTTAAAAACCTCATTTTCTAAACTATATTTTTAAATTTACTATAACACTTTATGGTTTGAAACAAGCTCCCAGAGCTTGGCATGACAGGCTCAACATTTTTTATATTTCAAATGGTTTTATAAAAGGCGTTGTTAGTCCTACCATATTTATTGAAAAACTAGAAAATATGTTTTGGTTTCATAAATATATGTTGATGATATTATCTTTGATTCTTTAAGAAATTATCTGTGTACCAAATTTTCAAAACTAATGCAAAATAAATTTGAAATTATTTTGATGTGTAAACTAAAATAATTTCTTATTTTTTAAATATTTTAAAATAAAGTTTGAATTATCTTAAAATAAATTAAGTGAAATAATTATATTTAGAATTTTTTGGGCATATATTGCTCTAAAAAAATTGATAATATAATGGGAACCATATGTAAATTATATCTTGATGAAACTAAGAAACCATTTGATAAAAAAATTTATCGAGTTATGATTGATAGTTTACTTTACTTGAAGTCTAGCTAAACTTACATTATTTTTAATGCATGTATGCATTATAATTCCTAATAAAATCCTTGGGATTATCATTCTATTACTATTAAAATAATTTTTATATAAAGCAAGTGTACAACCAATTTAGGACTATTATATTCTAGAGTACGTGCTTCTGATTTAATTAGTTATTATGATGATGATTTCGATAGATATAATATTGATAAAAAAATCATCTCTAGAACCTATCCCTTATTTAGAAATTCTCTAGTATTATGGTTTGGTAAAAAATAGTACTCTATTACATTATCTATCGCTGAAGTTGAATACATAGTTGTAAGAAGTTTTTGTGCAAAAAATCTATGGATGAAACAACATTACTAGATTATGGATACTAATTCATACATATACCTATAAATTTTGATAAAAAATTGATATTAATATTTTAAAAAATACTTTATCACATTCAAGGACAAAACACATTGATATAAGGTGTCACTTTTTGAGAAAACATATCCAAAAAGGTGATATCACTCTTGAATTCATTGGCACAACACATTAGTTTGCTGAAATTTTTACAAAGCCTATGAATTGTGAGATATTGAATTATATTATAAATTAATTAATAAATATTAAATAATTTATTTTTTTATTATTTTATTATATCTTTATTTAATTAATTTAAAATATTCTTATAGTAAATTTATTCAATTTATTTTTATAATTAATCTATAAGTTTAAGTTATGATTATATTGAATATAAGGTCAAATATATTTCTCTCTCTCTCAAAAATACCATATGTGTTTTTATGTATCATAAATACACTTTATTTATTTTCCAATTATTTATTGTACATTGATATTAAAATGATTCTAATACCCCAAATCAAAATCTGAATCAACCCGCATTTATTGTAACCTAAGCTAAGATATCTTTAGACAATTACTTTAAAAAAACACTTTTTTTTGACCCCTTAATATCAGTTGTGATTGGTCAAGATTAAGCTATCTTTGAAAGAATATTCCCATGAAGATTTGGGTTATTCCAAAAGATTTAAATCGAGTACCAGGGGAATCACAAATCTTTTAAAGCTATATCTTTTGTTGTGAGATGTTGTTGTAGAGAAATAATTGGACTCAAAATGGTTTAAATCAAGTCGTTCACTTATTTAGAGATTTTTTATAAATCAAGGAAGGATGAAGTGATTTATGGACAATCAGAAACCCTTATACTTGTATTTAGAAAAAGTGTTTTATCTGAATAAATGCTTAGAAACTGGAGAAAGGTGAGACAATATCTGAATGATTATTAATAGTAAGGATGAAATATTTTCTTTGAATTTATGGTATTTGAGTCTTGAGGTATCTAAAAAATTTTAATTTGAAGAACGTGAAAACTATTATCCCATAAATAATCCTCATTTCATGTTTAGACAAGCATTGGAATATTTTATTGGAAATAGTGCCCCTAGAAGGTTTAATGTATTTAAATTTAGTGGAGAATGTTGTTTGTTGCTCAAAATCATCCACTGTGTTATTTTTCCTAGAAAAGGGGACTATAGTATTGTAATGAATTAGGATGTGTACTTTCACTATTTAATGGTGAAGGGAGTACATATTAGTATACTGATATTTACCACAAGACACATGGATGAGCTAAGTAAGAGATCTTTTTAATGTAATTATCTGCCCATCCTAAATTGTTTTCTGCCTTTCTAGAGAATAAAGGTTTATTATCTTAATATGAAGAAGAATATAATGCATTTAGTGGTTTTATCAAAATCCAAGAAACTTATAAAAGGATGAAATTAGGGTGGAAACCCTAGAAGAAAATGTTGGTTACTGATGATGAAAAATTGTATGGTCTCTTTTCTCCTCAAAAAAACCTAGCTAGACCTAAATATGAAATTAATCTAGTTTTGAAACCTGATTAGGTAATTAAGTTTGACTAATCTTAAGAATATAGTGATGATGATCTAGAAGTTTATCTAAATGTGGAAGCCTTGATGGATTATGAAGGATTTTTGTTTTAGTCTACTGTATTTGCAAGTACTGAAGGACCTATGGATAGAATGGAAACTACTGAGGGGGAGAGGAATATCAGATCTATTATTATTGAAACAAATAAAAATAACTCTAGGATTTATGATGATGATATTTTATTTGTAGACAATCTTACCATGTTTAAGATAGGTGGAGCACCAATTTTTTATTCTAAACCTCCTAGAGAGGATTCACCTTCTAAGACTCCTATGATTAGTTTGGATCCACCTTCTCCTGGTAATGGTGATGATAAGTATGATTAAAATGATGATATTCCACTCATGATGGATTGAAATTCCATATATATTATTTCTATAATTCTAGTACATATTTTATAAAGTCCCTCTTCTCCTATTCTTGAAGAGAAAGGCTGGAGTGAGATTTCTATTGATGATATCCAACAAAATCTATTTAGATCAAACCCTATAGAACCTAAATTTTTTTCTTTAGGAAATGATTCAGATAACCTATTTAAACGTGATACTACATATGAATCATCTTCTAGGACTAAATATATGGATATTGAAGATTCTGATTATTCAATTCAATATATGGATAATCCTTAACATGATTACTCAAATAATGAAGGATAAATGTTGAGACCTTCATAATTGATCTTTAGTGAATCAATTCGTAGCCCAAACCATGATCCACCTCAACCAACTACATTTTATTCTACCTAATTCATTACATTATAATAATTCATATAGTTTAAAAATGATATCATGGAATTATTTAGAGAAGTATTTCTTAGAATAAGCAGCACTAATATATATGATAGGTCGGAAGACATATAATTTAACATTAAAATTGTGTTTTATCATATAAAACCTATGATATTTCTGAAATTAGATAATTTGGACCATGATATTTAGGATTTAGAGGATAAATAATAAATTTATATGTATAATTGATATATATGATTTCTAAGATTTATCGGTGATATCTCTTTATTATAACCAATTTTACCATTCCTTCTTATTCTACCCCTAATCGTCCTCCAGCACCAGTTTCTATTAATAAAAATTTTATCAAAATAGTTATACTTGAGGAAATTTAGATTCTACCAGATAGTGTTAAGGATATAAATAATCAAGGAAAAATAGCTGTTTCTGCTCATGAAAAGATATCTTTGATGTAGTAAAAGTGGATACGATGAAGAAAAAAATGATATGGATATCCTTAAGGGAGATATTAAGTATTATATCTATAATATTTTCACTAAGGAAGATATAAAAACTCATTTTAGATCCTTATCACCACGACCTAAAAATGATTCCCTTAATTTCATCCTTCAAATATATATATGGAAGAATTATTGATTATGATTCATATTCCAGATCAATTTCTGTCAGTGAAGGATGAGTTCATGAAGATTTTTTAGCATGGGTATAGAGTTATGTCATACATTACTAGGATCTTGGAGCCTTAAATTTATGCTAACAATTGTCCAAATCTAGAACCTCCATCTCTTCCAGCATCCAATATATCTTCTCCTACATCAGATTCAATAGCTACCACTACTTCAGCTTATTTTAGCCTAGCCCCCACTTCTCCTACCACACCTATTACAAGACATTTTGGTCTCATAAATCCTCAAAACCTTCATCATATCAGTTTTTTTTCAAAAACCCTTATGATTATAGGATCCACATCATCTCCTTACCCTACAAATTTTCCTATTTTTGTTGTTATCAAAGAAAAATGACTTATTGATCCTTCTACCATTCAGGACTCTGATGAATCATATTCTAATTAAGGACTCTAATAGGGATTTTTATAAATAAATTAAAATCAATGAAATCCTTTTTATTAATATATTTTCTCTTTTGTTGTTTATTTTCTTCATGATATTCTATAATGTTCTTTTGATGTGTAAAGTTACTTTATAAAACTATCTTTTTACATATTTTTGGTAATATTAAATGGGGGAGTAAGTATTGTATTAAATGTATGAAATAACTGAACACTTTATATTTATTTGATAATATCATTGGTGCATCATTTTTATTTATTTGTGCTATGATTTGTGATTATCAAAAGGGTGATACTGTTGGCATAGTCCATTAAATGCTTGTTTAAATAATTAAAAATCATGTTTATGTTGTTTCTAATATATTATTTTTTTGTGAAAGTTAAATAATTTTATGGGAATTATAGAAAATTTCCTAAGTGTTAGATAAACCATAATTCCATGAATGCTTGATAGTTGATTGTAACATTATTCAAGCTACTATTCTTTATAAAGTGAAAATTCTTTAACTACTCAAGTGACTGTAAGAGTAATCGATCAAATTTAAGAATAATTCGATCAACTACATGAATTATCTTAGAACTATACTAAATTTTCATTAAAGTTTGAAGTGTACACATGAAATATGGATCGAACATATGCCTCTCTATTAAATGGTGATATATTTATTGTAAACTCCTCAGTTGATTGTATGGGTAACCAATCGACTTCAAGATCAATCTGAGTATTTGTATGTTGTATATCAATGATGTTTTATCAAATTTATTTCCAAGTGTTGAAGCCACCACATGCTTTCAAGATACCAAATGCTGAAGTAAAGAAACTGTATGTTATATCCTTCCCTTAAAAAAACTACAAATTATTGGAGTGACCAAAAGTTAGTTCCTCTCAATAGTATGATGATGTAAATTGACCATATAAAAACATTTTATTTTGGAAAAGCAATGAAGTAACTTTGTGGACTTCAAGTGACTGCATGATTACTTAAAGTGACTATAAGTTCAATGGATCGACTATACAAAATCAATGGGTTTTGAACTCAAAATTTATGATGAGTGTTGATGAAACCATGGATAATATAACGTGGAACACTTAAAGTGATGTGTTTAAAATTAGGATTATATTTTAATAATATATTACAAACTCCTTTTTTGAAAAATTAAATACTGGGTTAGTGGAATTTACTATATAAAAATTTCATACTGAGTATGAGTATTTTTAATGATTCATTTCCAAAAAATATTTTTGGAGGAATAAATATTTTTTAAAGTAGACTAAAGTTAAAACATAATAGTGGATTATTATGAGTGTGAAAAAATTCAAACTAGTACGCGGTTATTAACACCTTGACAATTTATTTTCATTTAAAATTCATCGCATGATTTGATAACATCGTAATATATTCATATCTCATTACATAACTAAAGAAAGACATCAAGAAGAGAATATACCTCAGTAAAAAAAAACAAAACTTGGATATTTTGATACATAAAACTTTCATTTCACTCTCTCTATTTATATTTTTATTACAATTGATTTGCAATTGATATTTTGAGTAAATTTTCTAAATATCATACTCCTATAGATTATATAATATTACTCAGACACACTTTTTTTACTTTCTTTAATCTATATTCCCATGAAAATAGTAGAATAGGATCAATAATATCCTAGAAAATCTTGTGTGCTATTTTACTATCCTAATCCATATTGTAGATCATTTTATTGTTTGATAAATGTACTTGATATTATGTGACTTCCAAGTGGACAGGATTAAATCTCAGCTTGAGAAAAATTCTATTTTATTTTAATTCCACTTTGTGATTTATGGATTTTCTTAATATATTTTCAAAATTGTTTCTAAATATATTTTTCAAAACTGTACTTTGATAGCTAGATGTTACATGTGATATATTTACTATTTAATATAAGTTGAATAATATAAAAAAATTGGGATAATTTCAAGTTATTATTAATAAGTTTTGATCATGATTTTGAGAGTTTATTTCAAATAATTAAATTATATACAACTACTATATTAGTTAATTGGGTAATTTTTAAGTTTGTGGGATTTCGTTTTTAAATATAAATTTTCTTGGATACTAAATTCACCCCATTCTTGAGTACTCAACTCCAACTAACACTCTCATTTAGATTAAAAAACACATTTATCTTCTTTCTATGTATACAAATCTCACAATATATAAAATACACTTGATCAAGATTCAGTTTACCCTGAGCTTCCAAGAGTTGTATATTCTTCTCACTCAAGTGCCTAGTACAATAATTCCACAACTCTGGAATTTTAAAAGATGTCTTCTTGGTAATTGTTTCTCCATATGAGCTTCCTATTAGATACAATATCCCATATTTTACACCACTATCCATGCCTATGTAACTTTGAGAAATCATACACACTTTATTTTCTAAGCTAGTTATGAATCTTGATTCATCATTATGACCAATAAAAAATATACTCTTCCATAAACCTGGTAAGTGTTGAAATCCCTATAAATTTTGGTAGGTTTCATTTTACATCTATGCTTTAACATCACCCTTCCCCATGACCTTAATATATTCATCATCAACTAGATAAACCCTATTGAACATTTTAGATACATAATTTACTTTATATACCTTTGTATCTATTGAATAGAACAAAAACCTAGAATTAATATTCCATGATTATAATGTAATATTGACACTTATTAGTAAAATTCCATCACCTCCAGCCGTCATGTTGGTGAAAATAAAACTTCTAAAACATACCCTATGATCCCTATAATATTTATTAAAATTTATTTTCTTCTCACATTTCCAACATATGGGCTTGATCCCATTCGATCTACCATGAATTCTCTCCCTATATCTATATTTTGATTTTATTTGATATTATTATTAAGTGTAACACAATCTACCTTCCACATTTACTGTGACTATAGAAGGTTTATAAAATTCCTTACACATAAGTTTGTCATTAAAAATAAGATATATAATATTATAAAACATTAGGTTGGTTTTTCTATAAGAGTTACTTATGAGAGTTACCATCATGTTCCATGATTCTAGTAGTGATGAAAGCTAAATTAGAGAATACACATATTCCAAGAACTTTACCTTAACTAATTCAAGATAACTTTGAATCATATTAAAGGAATTCACATGATCATCCAATCACATTTTATTTGAATACATTATACTGAATAACCTTTTCATCATAAATACCTTATTCATAGTTTTTGGATTCTCATACATGTTCCCTAGAGCATTCATCAGCCTCACTATTCTCTTCATCTCCTATATTTTATAGGAAATATTCTAGGACAATGACATATAAATCAATATAAGTGTCTTTCTATATATCCTTTCCCATTATAATTTTTATTTTATTTCTACTTTGAGCCTAATTAACAAAATATAAAAATTTTTATGAATTAGATAGTCTTCCAACAACATCCTCTAGAAGCTAAAGTCCACCCCATTGAGTTTTTGTATTTGGACCTTTATTTATTCTAACTCCACATCTTCTGATAATATTAAACTCTTATCAAATCAAAAAATGTCAAGACAAGAATTTTACTTGAAGAGTCTTCTTTAGAGTGTAAAAATACATTCTGAACCACAAACTTTGATACCACTTATTGAGATTCGAGACCAATGGTCACCAGAAGCTACAACTCTAAAAGCTCAATCACATAATAAGATCAGAAACATCCTAGACTATAAAAACCAATGTAATAATGTAATGAAACTTATTAAATCAAACCACTTCCTAAATTACCACATTGGAAAGAATATATCAGACACTCAAATAAATATAGATCATAGAAAAAAAATATTGTGAAATAAAGTATAAAAAAATGGTCACAAAATATTTACATGCTTTGGAAGTTATTCTTACATTGACAACCGCACACTATTTTGTACTTTAATTTCATGTAAATAAAAATATTATAATTATAAATGAAAAATAATCTAATTATATCACTAATCACATAACATGTGTACAAGTGGTCTAACCCAACCTTTATAGTGGGGTCTAATCAGTCAACTGGTTCCAACACCTTTAAAAATTTGTGAGGGACCCACAAATTACCTTAGTAACCAAATAAATATTTTTTATTTCAAAAGAACTTTTAATGAAAAGTGGGAAACCAGCAAAGTTCATGATATAGAGAAAATCAAACATCATAGGAAATTATCAATACATTCCAAAGCAATTTAAAGAGGTAGGATTTTTTTACCTTAAATAGTCACCATTAAATTGAGGTGACATCCATTTTAGGATTGTATTTGATGAGATCATTGAAGTAAAAAAGCCATCCTATCCTAGGTCTTCACATGCTCACCCAGGCTTGTTTTACCCTTTATGAAAACACATATCAAGATCCGATTCTGTTTACCAATCCAAGAGAATTGTTCTTCCTTTAAATCAATGTGAAGTGATCCTTCAAACATTATGTGAGACTCCTTATCTAAAACCTTGATCAAGAAATAATCCTCAAGAATTTATTCATTCAAGTGCATAAGAATCTCCTAGGTGTTTTCTGAGTCAACGACCTCCTTTTATGAATTCATCAGACCAGAGAAAGTTTATTCCTCTGATTGTGTATCATTAACCTCATCAGCTCCTAGCTCCACATGCTTAATAGGACCTTTTCACTTACTTTTTATGTTTTCAGCAACACCATTCGATCTTTTTAGAGGGGTCACCTTTTCTTAAGGTCCTTTTAAGTGGAGGACTAGGAAAATTAGAGTATTCCTTCCATATCCATGGATTATGCATATTTTGAATAAAACTATCTAAATATATAATAGTTTTTTTCCTTTACTCAAAGAGGATTGAAGGTACTCTTACACAAGTTCCACTTCCTTATGATATGAGGACCAAAATTATATGGTAGAATCATTATCCACTCCCTTTTCATCCATAATACCACATAAGAGATAATTTTATAAATTTATTTACTCTAAAGAAATCCTTTATTCACAAGGGTCTAGTCAATATCACCAAGCACCACAAAGTAGTTATAAAAAAATTTACACAAAACTATATATTTACTAAATCTAGAATGAGAGGGGGGATTTTGGGGATCACCAAAATCCTTAACTGGTATTGTCCTCAAAGATCCCTACCATGAAAGTACCCTACTACTATCACTAGAAGAAACATACTCACCTATTTTCTATAAAATATAATTATAATTACTAAAAGAACAAGAATCAATACTCCCCAAGGTGGAAGCCAAAACATTCGCATGGGATCTGTTCCCATGAAAAGAGGGTCCAATAAAAGGTGCAATAGGCTGATCAGTGGACGTAGAAAATGACCATACTGCAATGGAACCATCAACATATCCTCCAAATCTGTTTATTGATTCTTATATGATCTGAAAACATGAATAAGAACCATATTTGTCTCTTATATCCAAATAAGGGTTACCATACTTGCAGTTCAGAGAAGAAGGACCAGATCGATGACCCACTCTTGTACATCTTCAGAACTATTGATGGTGGCCCAGACAATTGAAACTGGAACAGAAGTCCAAAATTTTTTCAAATACCACTACTTTCTTGATACGAAACTCCAGTACAATATCAATCCACACAAAACGATTGGGAGGTTTCAAAACATCCATTTCAATGAAAATAAAAGGATCAATCTAATGACAGAGGGATCAATATATATCCTCAAAACAAATAAATATTCCTACCAAATTTCATAATATCTTGATTATAGAAGGATTTTTAAATAGAAGAGGGAGTCCTGGAAAGATTACCCAAATTGGAGTAGTCAGAGGATCATGACTCCAATAAAAGTTCTAGGTCTATAAAAAGAGGGAGAACCGAAAGCCGCTGAAGGAATGTTTTCTAGAGGACCAAGTAAGGATAATATGTTCCTCTTAATGGAAGATAATGAGGAGATAATGTGGATCCAGGAGACTGATGACCACGTTCTCTTTCAGATCCCGTGAATATGAGATGAAATAGTTAAAGGAGTCGACTGAAGGATGATTACAACCAAAATGCGCCACTAGAGAGAAGTTTAGACAGGACAATGCCTCTGTGAACTCCTAAAGTGTTAGAGGGAGAGAAGTAAAACCTTGATAGAAAGAGGGTAACTTCATATTGAGATCAATTATAGGGAAGGGGGGAAGAGAGGATGGGGCTGTAAGGGAAGTGAAGTAGGAAGGGATGGAGTAACCCCTCCCTATCTCTATAGGGGGAGGGATGATGATGACATTCATCTACCTCAGGCCACAAGAGACCAAGGATAGAATGCCCTAAATAAACCCTTATTCATCTATTCACAAATTACCTTAGTCACCTCCAGATTTCTACTAGTTCTTCTACCTCAATTTCTAACATTTGATGAATAATAAAGTTACTCTTATGTATCAAACTGATGAACCTTTATGTATCCCCTATGCTAAAAAAATAACAAGTACCTTTAGATATCACCATTAATGACCTTTAAATATTCAATAACATCTAATATTCTATAATTTAGACCTTGACCATCAAAAATCTATTTCAGAACATTATATTTGAACAAGTACCTCCATTGGTCTTCCATTACCGTGGGTATAAGAATCAACCCAAAATAGAATTTCCTGAGTTTTTTCTTCTGTACAGTGAGAATAAAAACATAAAAGAGACTTCAAATTTTCTAATAGGTTCCTCCTTCCAAACCATGTTTTACTATACCTTCTTCAGATAGTACTAAAATGGGATGATATACCATGGTCTAAAAACACACACACCTCAAGGATGAATGATATATAAATCCCCATATAATAACTAAAGTGAATAATCCACCACTATTATATATTATAGGAAAATAATGAATCACCATTTCATTCCCATTAGGTGAAAAATCTATCACCAAACCAATATTATGGGTCAATGAGTCATCAACTGATGATTGAGGCATGACCTATTAAAGGTAAATGATAAAACACTATTCCAATGTTTGGGTGAACTATTTACCACCATTTGATAGAACATGTTGACAAGGAACCATCAAATCATATCATCTAGATGGATGATATACCATTGATATCACTCTCATGGTGGAATACATACCACCATATCAATTCCCTAGGTGGATGATGCACCACAAAGTGCACATCCAAAGGTGGATGATGCACCATAAATACCACCTATATAGGTGGACAATGCACCACTAGTACCATCCTATTGGTGGATGATGCACCATTATTATCACACCTCAAGTGGATGATAAATCACCAACATCTAATCTTATGTGAATGATATACCATCAGAAAAGGTCCTCATGTGGACAAATAATCCTTGGGATAACCCTCATAAGTGGATGATTCTCTACTACCATGAAATACCAAGAGGATCATATACCACTAATAAGATCTTCCATTGTGGATGAGGTTCCACCTTTTCTCTATACATAAGGTGAATTATGGATTATTGAACAAATTTGGGTGGATGAGATACCACCAATAGTGAATTAAATATCATTTAAACATATTAAAAATCATTCATAATAATAAAAATTATCAAGGGTTTTGCATTTAATCCACCTAACCATATCAATAGAGTGTGAAAGTCCATATAACCATTATCCTTGCTCATACTCAAGGAAAACCTTATCAAGACATACACTAGAGCACTACACTTAGATCACATGGTTGGTTCTTATATATAAGAACCCATATTGAGTATAATGTCACGATTTCAAACTTATTTCCACATATAAATTGGTCATTGAGGACCAATGGTGTAAATTCACACCTCACATGGGCCACTTATGGCCAAATTGGTTCCAATCACACCATATAGAAATAAGGGACCCAATTTAAATTATTTTTGGACATATTCAAAAAAGTGTTATTTAATATACTTCATATGATGCATAAAAAATGAATAAATTCCATTAATAAAGAAATAGACCACCTATTTGGGCTTAACCGGTCCTTCTCATTAGAAACCATAGGCTGATTCAAACTTAATTAGGAAATATCAAGAAATATTAAAAATGAAATTGAATTAGGAATAACTATTGATGAATGGAGAAAAAAAACAAGAGAAATAATAAATAGATAGAATAGAATTCATAGAAATTTCAGTGAAAACCTCCCGTGATAGATTTGACCCATATTTGATGATGAAGAAATACGATCATGCCTTTAGAAGAGAGGAATATGGAAGAATAATGGACATATATGAGGCTACTTATATGTGAGGAAATGAGAAATAAATCACTTAGGTAAAATATTAAATCCTTAAAATTAATTTAATTAGAACTCTTAAACAAAACTATAAAGGGTGTGCATTGTGGAGTGACCCCTTAGGTCATGGCATAGTTCCCCTATAAGGGTTATACTTGTGGTGTGGTCCCTCCCACCATATTGAAACACCCATCTTACAGTTAGAACCAAAAACCTGATCCCCATGACTTTAAGGCACAACCTACCCCTTCACGGTGAAAAAATACTCATATGGATTGATTCCAAAACATATATAATAGTTTATATCTTTTGAACTATTAATTTATAATAATTTTTGTGGTGGAATTGTTTGGGGAAGTTCCAAAGGAGTTTGGAAGGAGAAAAGATGTTGTAGTTAGAAAAATTTAGTTGAGAAGGATTCTACAACATTGAGGCTTGAGATATGCTATAATGGGTGTTTATATTGAATATAGTGGATGGATATGGCGTAGAGTCTCTGTTTTGAGTTTTACATAGGTTATTCTATTTTTATAATATCTATATTGTAGATTGGGGCTATGACATAGCCTTATGTATTCTACGGAATGGGGGAATTGGCTGTGGTGTAGGGGAATAGAGAAGGATTTTTGGTGTTACTATAATTTTTTGTAATAGTTATGGTGTGGAACCCTATCTTTAGTGTGGAGTCCTAGGGGTGTGTTTTGGGGTTTTTATCAATTTTGGGGCTGTTTCACCATGGTGTTGGGCTGCGGTGTAGCCCCCTTTATATTGTTCGGTTTTGTGGTGTAATGGTCTTGGTTTCATTTTGGCCTATTCTACTATTTTATTTAATATATGTAATAGACATAAACATGTTTTTTATAGGAAGTTTTACCAGAACAACTATGATATTGTCCCTCCCCTTTTCACCATATACTTCATTTTTTTCAGAAATTCTTCATTGTAGTGCTATAGGATATTCCATGGTATTTTGTTTTTTCAGATTGGGTATAAAAACCCAAACCCCCTAAAACCCCATCATTCTTATAACCTTTCTCTTATTTAATGGGTGATCCAAGTGTTTCCTTTGGAGTTATTTTATCCCCCTTTTAGTGGCTTTCATCCCCAACCATGGGAGATCTATTTGTGGTGGTTTTAGGTAAGTTCCCTTCCGTCTCCCTTTTTTCTTCTATTTTTCACCCAAAGAAGGGCGTTGTCAAGGAATAATTGGTTTTAGAGTTATATTAATAAGGGGATAACCTGGATTGATGTTTTCTAGGATGGTAATGGAATTTATATTTTTTTGGTGCTCAGTGGCTATCTCCCTCTCATTCTAACCTTCGATAGTGGGTTTGACAAGATTTGTTTGAGGAAGGGGAACCTTTATTTCTATTTTTATTATATCATATGGAAGGAGTTATACTCTTGTTATATTTTGGAAAGATATTATAAAAATACCTAATTAAGATAAAGAATTAATTTAATTGAAATTTATGGGAAGGGGGAAAGAAATCACATGTTATATTACTTTTGATATTACTTCATATTATGATCATATAATCTTGATGCCTTACTAAAAATCATGACCATTGGGGGATTGGTTTTCACTCTTGTTGTTAAAAATATGGAACCCTTATTGTGTGGTTGTTTTTATCTCCATAAATATAATTTTATAGTCACTTATATTCGGTTAAATAATTTGGTTTCCCCTATAAATTATGGTTTGTGTTATAATTACCTTGAAAATTAAAGTGGAATGTGATGAAATACCATTGAATAAACTAAAATAATTCACATGAATATATGTTGTGGGGTTGTGATGTAAAAATTATCATGATGAAGAGGTTTTGATGAGTTAATTTTTATGTGAAATGTGGCTGTGTTTAAGAAGTGGTGGAAATGTGGGGTTTTTTGGCATGAGGTGGATGATTTTTTATTGTGTGGTGTGGTTTCATGATAGTTACTCTGTAGTGATGGAATATCTAGGTAATAATTAATTGAAATATAATGGTATGGATAAATTAAATGGGTTGGAAATAAAATTTCTGGAATTTAATTAATTTGAAAAGAAAGAATATGAAATGTGGTGTGTGGCTTATCACTTGTTTGTGTGATGTGATGCATTTAGTGATGTAAATGAAAGTCTAAATGGTTGTGAGACCTTGGGGGTGTTGTTTTGAGTTGGGATGAAACTATATTTGTGAATCCATAGATTGGTAATTCATGTTGAGTCTATTATATATACATTGTATTTTCATTGTGATTTCTATACACACCCCACCCACATCAAGCACCTTATGCTGACAATTAAATGTATTGGGGGTATTTTTACCAACATCCCTGTGGTGAGGATGGATAGATAGATACCCCCTATTTACAACACCCCCTTATAGGTGAGTTTAATATGCATGAAATGTGATGGTCAGAAGTCAAAATTGCATTGTGGTGATGTTTGATGAGATGTGGTGCAATGGTCTAGATGTATTCAGGTGATATGTGTTGTGATGAACCAAGTGTCTTCGGGTGAGATGAGATGTGATGACCTAAGTGTCTTCAAGTGAGATGTTATGTGATGGCTAGTTTCATGTGGGGTTTATGGCATGATAATATGGACCATGAGTGTTTGAGAAGGGATACTATATAGAAGAGGTAGGATTTATAGGATGTATGGAATTGGAGTGTGAGAGAGGAAAACCAATGGGAAAATGGTGTGGGGTACCCTTTTATCGATATTCATATTATTATGTTACTATACTTTGAGGTATTATTTGGTGAGCATTCCATGTTGAGGAAGAGATTTGTTAGTTGTCCTGTTTTGGTTCTGTTATTGGATCACTGGTGCATTAATATTCTATTTTAACATATTCATAAGAGAATTTGGGTGTGATCCTACCGAGTATACCTGTATTCTAACACTATGTATATATAACCTTTTCCCCCATATTTCTAGGAGGACTTTATAGATTGTACTATACTTTTTTAGCTTGGACTTTGGATCTGTTGTTGAGTCACTGTGGTAAGACTTTTCTTTTGGGTATTTATTTATAGACTCTTGTATTTGTTTACATTATTCATGAATTTTAGGATGGTTTTAGGTAATTTCATTGTTTTTATGTCAAGGAGTTAATCGATCATTGATATAATATCCCCCAAGACTATATTATTATAGAGGGTAATTCTTTCCATATGTGATATTTTTATACCCTCGATGTTGGTTTCCATACCCAGGCCAAATGGAGTTGAGAATTAAGGGTTATTATCCTTCTTCCATAATTTTTGGCCTATGATGGGTATCTTTTGGAGGGATAGGTTTGTGATATAGTGTTATCAAAGGTATTGGTTGAGAGATATGATGATGTTTGGAGTTAGGTATAGTGAGGATTTCATGGGTTGGTAAGGTAAGAACATCTATTGATCTTGGTGCGTGACATTGGATAGGGAAGATCGGTAATGAAATAATATTTTAGGCCCCTCATGATCTAATTAAAGGAATCTAAGCCTACTAAATAAACAATTGAGGTGTAATTTCTAAAATGTAGAGATCCAGGGGAGGTATATGCATCATGATTTTTTATGATCATATTTAATTTAGTGGTTTTGGGATGTTAAAATGAGTTAAATAAATCTTAATGAAATTTCATACTACAAGGATTAAGAGATCCTTATTTCTCTTTTTAGCTATGGATCCTTGTCATCATCCATGTGTGGTTTAGGTAGAGGAATATTGGAAGCCCGATTCAGTTGATCATTGAAGGATCAACCAGACATAGGAGGACGAGTCATGGAAGAGGACCATGCATACCTTCTAGTGGTAGATTCTGGTCATTTTTGAGGGCATCATTTCAGATATGGAGATATATATCTAGTTGAAGGAGCTCAAGGTCACATTTAGTTTGATTTGGGACCCAATAGAGTAATGGGTTCTATTAGTAGTTATTTAGATTTTAGGGGATGCATGTTAGTTGTGGATACTGTATCTTGGTGAGCATATGAAGGTGGATGTTTTGTGGGTCGAATTTTAGAAGGATTTTTGAGCAGAGTTCCTCTCATTTACCATCAAGGTAGTAAACAGGTAGAAGATACTCTCTCTTTAGTAGGGGAGAATTTCTATGTGGGATCTTGGGATCAAGTTCAAGCATCGTTTATGTTTCCCTCCAAATATTTTTCCTAATGAGGAGTCTTGAATGAAGCATCTTGAGGAGGCACTCCATCCTTCTATCGAGTATGAATTTAATAATTTTATGTTTCCAAAATATTCGGAAGTTTAAAATAATGTGGAGGTGGTTGAGCATATACACTCATGAGAAGGTTTACAGTTATAAGGTAACCAATAAGGTTCTTTAAGGAGAAGATTTTTCAATAACAGGTCTCAGGCACTAGGGACTTTTAGGTTTCAACCCACCTAGAGTAAACCTCAGTAGATTTACTTCTGGACTTTTGGGGCCAATGCTTTTCATACTTTTCATGGGGGCTTTAGGACAATGAGTTTTATCTATGGGAACTATATCCGTAATCAGAATCAGTAACCCATAGTTCTTCGAGCATAGTATGTGGGAGATGGTCTGGTTCAACATTAGCCTCAACATCAACTGTAAGTGAGGCCGTTTCAGTAGTAGGGTCACTAGGCTTATACTTTTCCATGAGTGGATAGAGTAGGTATAGGCTGAAATAAATATGTCTCTTTTTTAGGGACCAAAACCTAAGCATAAATTTGGAAGAGGTTTTCAATAGAGAGGCAGTGGAGCTGGGTGTGGTCATTTGTATGTAGTGTGGGTAACAATAATAGAGGGGCTAGAGATCATTAGAAGTATGAACAGTTTATCATTTGCTCTTATTTTGTTGTTGTTTGATTTTGGAAATATACACTCCTTTGCTTCAGCCACTATAGTATATCCTTGGGGACTAGATGTAGAGAAGATTCCCATGCCCTTGGTGTTGAATACATCAGTCGGAGATTAGGAAAACTTGTTTAATGCGAGATAGGTGTGTAGATTTATGACAGGGACACATCAGTCACATGATGATATTTTCTTTCTATATATACAGCCACATTATTTCATTATTATCATCAAATGGTTGTATTCTATTCATGATATTATCAACTTCTTCATGCTATTATTAACATATTCATATATATGGAGGGATAGCCTACAATTTTCCTTATCAAGCGGGGTTGTTGGGTGAAAAAATAGACATGTGATTAACCATTCTTTCTCTTATGGAATAGTTATCGATGGAATCAGTGGATGTTGGGATAAATAATTCTCCCAATATTATTAGGTAGTTTCTATTTTTTTTATTGAGGAAGTTGTGATGCTACCCCCTCTATGGGATGTTTAGTTTGGGATAGATTTATTTCTTAATGCTTATCTAATGTTTATTGATATTTATCAGATAACACATTTTATATTGTGGGAGTTGAGGATTTGGATTGATGATCAGGTGTAAAAAGATTTCATCTAGTCCAATGTATCGTCGTGGGTCACTCTAGTGTTATTTAATAAGAAGGAAGATGATAGTCAAAGGATGTGTATAAACTCTCAGAGGTTGAATCATGTGATGATCAAGAATCTTTATCGACTTCAATGAATCAATGATCTTTTTAACCAGTTGAGGGGAGCTAGTTTGTTTTCTATAATTGATCTATGGTTTGGATATCACTAATTGAGGGTGATGAAGAATGAAATCCTAAAGACTTCCTTTAGATGTAGATATGGGAACTTTGAGTTCATGGTCATGCCATTTAGTGTCATGAATGTACTAGCTATTTTCCTAGGAATCATGAACTCTATATTCCATAAATTATTGAACCATTTCATAGTAATGTTCATTGAAGACATATTGATCAACTTAAATTCAGAGTAGGATCATGCCGATTATCTTAGAGATCTATTGAAAGTTCTTTGATGCCACCAGCTATATGGAAGTTTGTCTAAATGTCATATTTTCACATTATATTTATATTTCCTTAGGCATGTGGTGTCCAAAAAAGGTGTATATGTAGACCCGCCAATGATCGAGGTATTTTTTTTGCTTAGACAACACCTATTAATGTGGAATAATTTCAAAGATTCCATGGTCTTACAAGCTATTAATGGATGTTAATATAATATTTTTCATGGATTGTGGCCCCATTTATGGATTTGACCAAGAATAACCAAGATTTTATCCTGACTGATCAGTGTCACAAAAAATTTGACTACATGTAGGGGAGATTGATCAGTGCTCTATTACTCTAGTTATCAAAGGATGGGGTGATGTTTGAGGCGTTCCATGATGCATCCCATCAGGTATTTGGATACAAAATAATTTAGTATAGCGTAGTGATATCTTATGGTTCTAGGAAGTTACTTCTCCAAAAATGTAACTATTCCACCCATGATGTGGAGATAGTGGTGGTTTTGTTTCTATTGAAGCTTTAGAGACATTACCTCATTGGGGGAGAACTTTCTGGTATTTTTGGATCACAATAGTTATAGGTATATCTTTTCTCAGTGTGATATGAATATATGATAGAAGGGGTGGATGGAGTTTCTCTAGTATTATGAATTTTAGATCTCCTATACCACATGAAAGGGGAATTTTATGACTAATTAATTGAGTAGGAAGTTGTTGAATGATGTTGTTCAAGATTCCAAAAATGCTTGGAGTGAGATGAAGGAGTTGAAAACACTGCACCTAGGTACAAGGGTGGAAAATGGAATAAGTTTCATGTTTTAGATGAAAATTAAGTCTTCTCTAATGTGATAGGTGTAGGAGTCTCAGTGGGGATACTCAGAGGAAGAGGTGATGCATAATTATGTTCGCCATAGTGGTTCTCCAAATGGATGGTAAGAGGATGGTCAAAACTAGATGTTGATTCATGGTAGGTTGTTTGTTTTAGTTGAAATTAATGAGGGATTACATCATGAGTTTAATAGATAACCTTTTTCATCACACCTAGAAGTTTCTAATATGTATTATGGACTATCGATGTAGTTTTTGTGGCCCAGTATGAAACAAATAGTGGAAACATTTATTGCTTGGTGCTTAGTTTACCAGTAGGTAATGACAGAGCATCATGTTCCTGGTGGTTTTTTGTTTCCCTGTAATGTTCTTGAGTGGAAATGGCATGAAATCTTGATAGAATTCATTATATGGTTACCCCAATATTAGGGAGGTTGTGATGCTATCTGGGTAATCATGGATCGACAGAAGAATTCATATCACTTCGTAGTGATCAAGGAGTTGGGTGCCATGGATGTTTTGGTAAGGAGGTACATGGATGAGGTTATTCAGATGTATGGAGTTCTAAGGTCATGCTCGTTTTACCTTAAAATTCTAGATATGATTGTAGTATTCCTTTGGCACTCAGTTATGCCTAAACATTACTTTCCACCATCATATGGATGGGATAACAGAGCATAATATCCAAATAGTGGAGGATATGTTACGAGCATGCATCTTGGACTTCAAATAATATTGGAAAAAACACCCACCTTTAATTGAGTTTTCTTATAATAATAGTTACCAATCATCCATTGACATGACCTCGTTTGAGACATTGAATGACAGACCATTCCATTCTCAGTTGTGTTAGGATGAGGTTGGGGATTTTTCATTTCTTAAACCCACTGTGGTGAAAAGAACAACAGAGAACGTTTAGGTTGTTAATGAGAGGATTAAATTAGTGAAGGATAAACATAAGTTCTATTTTGATCATAGGATGAGGTCCTTAGAGTTTGTGATAAGAGATAATGTTTTCTTAAAATTTTATACTTATCATGGGAAGTGGAGGTTTAGTAAGGGGATTGAGATCTCATCCTAGTTTTTTGGTCCTTTCAAGGTGTTGGGGTGCGTTGGAAAGGTGGATTATTAATTGGTACTTTTTTCATATTTGAACCAAATATATGACTTCTTCAATGTCTCTATGATCCATTAGTTTCTTTATGATGAATCCCATGTCATTTTTTGGGGAGAGTTAGATATTGAGGATGACATGAAATTTGTGGAGAGGCCAGTAGTGATCTAGGATTTTCAGGATAAAGTAGTGTGTGGGTAAACCATCCCCTTGGATCATATAATGAGGAGGTATAGTGACATGGAGAAGATTACTTGAGAGCATGAGACACAGATTCATTCCCAATACCAAGATTTGTTCTTAGATTTTTTTATATTATCTTTTTTTGTTGATGTAAATTTTAGATGTTATTGGTTTATAAAACGTTCCTTTTCGGGATAATGTGATGTATGTTAAATATTTTTTCATATAGAGAGGGAAAAATTTAAATCCTAACTGAGATTCATAATACTATTACATGTTTAAAACTATATGGGTGAGTCAATACTACCCAAAATAGAGAGTATATTGAGGTGGAAGGTGGAATTATTTGAATTGTGTACCCATGGATGTGCTATGTGAGGGTTATATTGATCATTTTATTGGGATTTATAGAGGTTGAGATGGTTTTTATGGTAGTTATATGAATATGGGGTTTCTTATATAAGGTGTAATACTGTGATGATGTGGTTTTGTTGGATGTTTGGTGAATATTTTCAATTTGGTTTTGTGTGTTGGGTTGGTGGCAGTGTTTTATTATAATGAGACCCTTAAGAGGCATATCATAAGTTGGTTGTTTAGAAAATTTTCCTTTTTTACTATAGGTTTGTTTTTATTATTGAGGATGAGAATATATTGAGAGGTATCTAATGTAAAATTCCAAAAATTTTGACATAGTAATTTATGGGAATTCTAGTGGTGTATGTGTCTAGAGTAGTTCTAATGGAATTTGGAGAAAGAAAGGAGGTTGCAACAAGAAAATCTAGCTAAGGAAGATTTTATGGTGTGGAGGATTGGGATACACTATAAGGGGTGTTTCTATAGTGTAGGGAGTCAGGATATGGTGTAGAGGCTCAAGGTCAAGTTTTTTTGGAGTTTCTTCCATTTTTGGAATAGCCACATATTAGAGTGGGTATGTGGTGTAGCCTTCTATGTTTTGTGGAATGGGGGTGTTGGAAGTAGCATAGAGGATCATAGGAGGAGTTTTGGTGCTATTTATATTTTTGTAATAAATGTGGAATGGAGACCTTGACTATGGTGTGGAGTCTCAGGGGTGAGTTTTAAGGTTTCTACTGATTCCAGAGTAGATGTGCCATGGATTTTGGTTGTGATATAACACCTTCATATTATTGTGTTCTACAGATCAATGGTCTTGGATGTGCCCTGGTCCCTTAACACATTTTATCAAATCTATGATGCATAAATATCCATGTTTCTCAAAGGGAGTATGAATAACTTGGTTATAGTTTGGTCTTTCCCCTTTTTATTGTAGTCTTACATTTTTCAATAATTCTGTAGCATGGTGTTGTCGACTACTCTGTGGTCTTATGTTTTTTCAGACTGGGTATAAAAACCCCAACCCCCTCAAACCCCATAATTATTTTTTATTTTTATCTTGTTTCCTGGGAATCCCAAGTGCATAATTTTGAGGCCTTTCAACTCATTATTAGTGTATTTCAACCTCAAATTTGGTAGACCAATTTTTGGTGGTTTTAGGTAAGTTCCCTTCCTTCCTTTTCTGGGTTTTCTTCCTATTCTTCAACTGGCGAAGGGTTATATTAGGAAATAATAGGTTTTTGTGTTGTATTAGTAAGGGGATGGCCTTTTTTGATATATTATAGGCTAGTAAATATTTTCCCTTTTGTTGTGATGCTCGACGGTTGTCTCCCTCTCATTCGAATCTTCAGTAGAGGTTTAAAAAGCTTTATTTGAGGCATGGGATCCTTCATTTATATTGTAGTTGTATCATGTAGGAGGGTTTAATATCTTTTTATACTTTTAGAAGGTAATATTAATTTTAATAATAAATATAAATAACTATTTTAATTTAAATTTAAGTATAAGGGAAAAGAAATTCCACGATTTATCACTTTTAATATTATTTGATGTTGTGATTTTGCAAGCCTGGTGCGTTGTTGAAAATTATTTTCATTGTTTATTTATTTATGATATTTTTTCTGTGAATATGGAACCTCTGTTTTTTTGTTGGATATCACATTAAATTTAATTGGTTAACCACTTATATCTGGAAAAAAATTTGGTTGGTCTTGGAAATTTTGGTTTATATGAGAATACCCTTGAAAAAGTGGAATATAATGAAATCCCCATTAATAATATGAAATAAGTATCATGAATATGTGATGCATGGTTTTGATGTGGAAATTATTATAGTGTGGTGGTTTTGATGTGGAATTTGTGATGTGTAAAGTGGATATGGTCATGAAATGATGGCAATATGGGGTTTATTGGCATGTGGTGGATGGTTTGTTGTTGTATTGTGTGGTGTTGTTGTATTTTCCTAAATGTGATGGAATAAATAGTTAATAATAACTTGAAATATAATGTTTTAGATAAATTAAAGGGATTGGTAATGGAAAATCTTAAATTAGTTTAAATTGGAAATAAAGAAGATGAAAGGTGGATTGTGTCTTATAGATTGTTTGTATGATGTGATGCATTTAACAATAGAAGAAAAAGAGTAGAAAATTTGTGAGACCTTGGGGTTATTGTTATGATTTGGGATGGTAATATTATTGTAAAACCATAGTTTGGGATTGCGTTTTAAGGCTATTATATATACATTTTATTTTCATTTTGATTTCTATACGCAGCCCACCCATGTCAAGGACCATGTGCTAACAACCAGATGCTTTAGGTGTATTTTTTCCAACATCCTAGCGGTGAGGATGGATTTATGGCTACCCATTATTTCCCACTCTCTATTACAACCAATTTTAATATTCATGAGATATGATTTCTAGAAGTAAAAAGTGTACTATGGTGATGTTTGAAAAGATGTGGTGTTATGGCCCAAGTGACTTTGGGTGAGATGTGATGTGATGGCCCAAGTGTCATCAGGAAAAAAGTGATGTAATGGAATTGGTGTCTTTGGAAGATATGTGATGTGATATACCATGTGTCTTTGGGAAATATGATATGTGTTGTTGAGTTTTACTTATGGTGATTGTAATGATGAGATGGCCTAGGTGTATTTGGGAAGGGCTACTTTGCAGAATAGATGGGAACATTTGGATATATGATGTTAGGGTGTGAGAGAAGCAAACTAGTAGGAAAGCGGTGCAGGTACCCATTTATAAATATGATTCTTATTATGTTACTATACTTGTATGAATTATTTTGTGAACATTCCATAGTGGGAATGGGTTTGGTTAGTTGACTTGTTTAGGGTTTTTTGGTTCTGTTGTTTGATTACTGATGCATTAGTATGATCTTTTCACATGTGCATGAGAGAATTTAGGTATGATCCTACTGAGTGTACTTGAATGCTCAACCTATATATATACAAACTATTTTCAGGTTTATAGGATTACTTTGCAAATCGTACTAGATATTTCTAGCTCAGATTTTGGAGCTTCTATTGAGTCTCTTCTATAAGAAATTTCTTTTAGGTATTTATTTGGATACTCTTATATTTGTTTATATTATTCATGAATTGTGGGATGGTTTTGGTTGATTTATTTTATGTTATGTCTAGGAGTTTATTGATAATTGATATCCTATATCTTAATCCTATATTTTTATAGAGGTTAATGGATTCCATATGTTTTATTTTTATATCCTCAATTTTGGTCTCCAACCCAGGGCTTACTAGAGGTGGGACTCAGAGGTCATTATCCTTCTTCCTTCTTTGCTGGACCTGGAGGGATACCTTTTTAGGGAGGTTTTCATGATAGAGCAACAATCTTTCATTATTGCATGACACTTCCCCCATGATTATAACCTTTAGGGAACAACATAGGGGATATGGTTTGACAATTAAACTATTGAGAAATTTAATCTCACAGAGCTCAAGGGAACTACTACACAACCTCATATATGGAACAACTATTTTCTACTGAAATTTGATACCCAAACCTTAAAAAAATTTAATCTTATGAAACTCAAAGATTACTCTTACAAAATTCCCCTTCACACTACAATGGCCTATATTACAGCATAAACCTCAACATATAATAAAATTCTATCCTTATCCTAGGTCCAGCTCCCCAAACCTCACTCTTGACCCCCCACCAACACTTATAACAACCCAAAACACTGTAATTTATGAGATTTGGAAAACATTATATCAAATTCATACCCCATATAAATACATTTTGTTTCAACATCAAATAATAAGAACTCAATCATGTAATTAAATGAACAAAAATACACTAAAGGATTACCAAATAGCACTAAATATAAGCCTTAGGGTGCTTAGGGTTCAAAGGAAACTAAATGAAAATAAAGAAAGATGCAATTCTTATTATAGTGGTTCCTTTCCCTCTTATCATTTTGTTTTTATAATTAAAAAACTATTTATTTTGTATTTATAATTTTTTTAGAGTGATATTGAATATGATGGATTATTTTTATTATATTTTTCAATATGTTTTGATGAATTTTTTAAGTATAATATATTACATATGATTTTTTATTTGTATTTAAAATCTTAACTATCAATTTTTTTTACGTATCAATTTTTTTTAAAATTTTAATATATTACATATGATGAATTTATTACATATTGAAGCTTTTATATTTATGTATAAGTGTATAAAATTACTCATCATATTAGTTTTTTACATATCAAATATATTACATACTTATTGAATATATTTCTTATGTATTGGTTTTTAGAAAATTAAAAAACCTTACGCATCATAGAACATCTTACATTTTCTCTCTGTTTATTTTATTTTCTATGTATTAGATCTTACACAGTATAGTTTGACCAATATATGTTTTTTTCAATTCTTACATTATGTTTTTGGAAAATTACAAGACACTTATAAAATTAAATTTACTCTTATGTATTTCAAAAATGACTCGTACATGTTTTTAGAAATGTCTCCTATATTTTTCAAAAACGATTAATTTTTTTTATTTTCCTTTTATTTTTTGGGATTTAATCTTATTTTTTTGTTATTTAAAATTTTGAAATTCCCTTTGCAGTGGTGTTTTCATTGTTTTAGCTAAGTAGTTATTAGAATATATATATATATATATAATTTTTATTTTTGTTTTCCAAAATTATAGAATTCTAGTAAGTTTTTTAGAAGATAAAGATATTAGATGTTACAATATCTAAATATCATAAATTATGACTTGAAGTTTTTATAAGATGCATTCTTCCTACCATTAGGTATTACACACACACATATTATTTCACATTTTTTTGTGTGAAATGTCTATCATTTTATATTAAATATATTTAAATAAAGGATTCCACTATAAAATTATAGAATCTATTCCAAATAACCAATGGTTACCTCATAATTTTAAAATCACATCTGATCTAACAGTTGAAGAATAATTTCTAAGCACCATGAATATAATATTTAATAATTATTCTATAAATAATAGATAAGGGAATGGGATGAAAATAAATATTTGTGGGAACCACAATCTTGATTGTCAGCTTGCTATAATCTACAATGAAAGCTTCATTATATTGGAACTCATTACTCAAATTAATCAAGATGCAACATCTTTTCCAATTTCATATATTCTATATGTTTCCTTATTTGTTGAGTTTTATTTATTTATCTTTTTTTGTATTAAATTTATATATGGTTTATTATTTTCCCTAAAAAAACTTGATTCCTTGGTTATAGATCTATAAAAGGAACATTTCTATATTGGTTATGCCTATACTGTAAAAGGTAGTTTCTGTATTGGTTATGCTCACACTATAAAAGGTAGTATGAGTGTGGTTGTGTTTCTAATTATAAAAGTAATATTGTAATTGGTTTTAATCCTTAAAAAAACATAGGTTGTTCTAGTGAATAAAATTTCACTCGCAAAGTAGAGAGAAGTGAAGAGTAGATATATAATCCTTTTTATTTGAAAAACTATTAAAATTAATTATGTTATTAAATTATTTTCCACTACACTTACATTTTCCTTTAAATTTAATTTTGGTTAAAATTATATATAAATTTTAAACTAGCCAATTCACCCATCACTTGACCATCTCAACCATATTTATCTGGGAAAAAAATTAGTTCTAAAGTGAGGTATATTTTTGGGTTATATTTTATTGCTAACTACATCCTAGAACTCACAGTATAAAGGAAAGGATCATTTTTGACATGGAAGGTTTAAATTATAATTACAGCTGGATTCATTAGAGACCACCTTACTTTGATGATAATGATTATGGGTAATAGAAATATTGAATGTAATATTTCTTTAAACACATGATCATTGATCAATAGGAAATCATGGAAAATTTTATGAACTACTTGAGTCTAAAAAAAATTCCTAAATTGGTAATTATATAGTAAAGTATGTGCTGAATTATAATCTTATAAATATTTTATACTATAATATTAATAGAAGTATGTTTATTCATGTATATACATATAATACTACTCATGATATCTGAATAATTTTTCAAGTTACACATTATCGAATAAACAATCTAAAGAGAAGAAGATTTGGAATGCTATGGGAAGAATATCAAAACTTCAAGATGAAAAAAAAGAATCTATTAATTATATATTCAACAGATTTATAGGTATTTTAAATATAATGAGTACACTTAGTGAATCCTTAGACTACAATATCTTGGTTTAATGAGTACTTGGATACCTACCAAAGAAATAACATGTGAATAAGGTTTCCATTGATGAATGTAAAAAATTAAAAGAGTACATTTATTGATGAAATCATTGGTTCATTACTATAATTCTAACAAGATTTGAATAAAATTACTATGTAGGGGACTAAAAAAAATAAAGTGTTTCCTTTAAGTCAAATATAAGTATTAATTCTCACTATTATTATTCTAAAATCTAGTTAAGTGAAAGATATAAAGTTTCATAATTAGTAAAAGGTGTATAAAAGAGCAAGGAAAAATAAAGGATTTTCAAGAAGGTTTATAAAGTATTATCTAGAGATAAAAATAAAGTGAACAACAAAGGTAGTACTGTTTATTATAATTATTTAGATATAAAATGATATGAATGTAGAAATAAAGGCCATTTAAATCTTGAAATCATGAAATTTATACATGATAGAAAACATAGAAGGTATTAGAAAAATGAGAAAAGAGTTTTAATACCTGGTTAGAGTTTCACTAAGGATTTAGATTCAATAAATGAACCAGGTAAGGAAAAAGAGTATGTTAACCTTTATTTTATGGCTTCAATAAATGAGCATAGTAGTGACTCTGGTGTTTATTCTAATGTTAATTATGATTTTTAAAAACCTAGTTTTGTTGAAACTAATGAAAATAATGAAACAATGAAAAATATATATCCTAAAATGGTGAGTTTTATAAGGAACATAAGGGAGATAATAAAAATATTATTGAGGAGAACATAATTCTCTCTAAAGAAATTGAAAAACTAAAAAATAAATCCAAAATCACTAATAAAAAGGTTCGTTATGATCTATATATTACTTTGAAGGAAAATGAAAAGTTAAGGAAGGAAATTAAAAGTTTAAAGGAAAATATTAATACTTTTATTCAAGGTTAATGAAAATATGATAAAATGACATCGATAAACAAAGTGAATAGAAATAAAAGTGGTGTTGTATATGATAGAAAATTAATTAAAACGTATAAAAAATTATTTGTGAAAAGTGATAAAGGAAGTCTTTCGACTGTCACATGTTTATGATGAAGAATGAAAGGTCACAATGCCTATGATTGTTCTCTAAGATTTCCATACTCTTAGGGACAAACTGAATAATTTATTTAAATGTCATTGAATTAAATATTACTTGAGTATAGATGTTTAAAATATTTTTAGGTTCCCAATAATTCTTTAATTAATCCCACTAGACCCATAGTTTCATGGGTACCAAAACTATTTTCTAACTAATTTTTGAGGAAAAATGCCTTATAAGTCTCAATAAGAGAATTTGGTATATATAAAGTGGGTATTCTAAGAACATGACTAGAGATCCATCAATTTTACTCTCATAAAATAGATGTGATGGAGGCACTATGATAATTAGACACTACTCGAAAGGAAAGGTTAAAGGTTTTGGCTAATACAATATTTTTAACTCTATGATTATTTCTAATGTTTAATATATTGAAGGATTACAACATAATTTGATTAGTATTTATCAATTATGTGATGATAGTCTATTTTTTAAATTTAAAAATGATAAATGCCTTATTTTTAAAAATTATTTAATATTATTTTATGGTAAAAAAAGGATAATATTTAGTCTATTAATTTTTCTAAGCTAACATATCAAAATGTAAAGTGTCTTAATACTGTGAAGATAGATGATATTTTATAGAAGAGGAGGCTCAGTCATGGTAATTTTAATTTAATACAATATGTTTCAAAGAATAAAAAATTTAATAGTTTCTTGAACTTAAAGTAAATAAAAACCACATATGTGATTCATGCATGAATGGAAAGAAACATAAAGAAAGTTTTAGTTCAATCAAGGATTTTAATTATATCATACCATTATAGCTGGTTCATTTGAAATTATTTGAACCTATTAAAATATAAATCCTTTATGGAATTTTTTTTGTTATTATTGATTATTTTATTATATTTACATTGGTTTATTTTCTATATAATAAAATTAAAACTTTTTCAATGTTTTCAGCTTACTTTAAATTGGATCAAAACGAGAAAGGTATTTCATTTTTTTATTATAAGTGATAGAGGTTAGAATTTTTAATTTGAAAAGTTTTGATAATAGAATGATTATTTTCATAATTTATCATACCCAATATCACTATAGTATAATGGTGTAGTCTAAAGAAGGATTATAAAAAATCATTAAATGGATAGAACTACATTAAATAAATTTAGTTTTACTTAGTATTTTGGGTAGAATCTATGAATATTTTATGCTAATTTTCTAACCAAATTCTTATTAAATATCATCTTAAGAAGATAACTTATGCATTATTGAATGGAAAAAACCTAAAGTTGGATATTTCAGTTTTTTTGGTTATACGGTTTTTATTCTCAATACTAAGGATTATTTGTTTAAATCTAATTCTAAATCCGATGATGAAATATTCTTGGGTTATTTTAATGTTAATAAACCTTATCTATTTTATAATAAAAGGGATATAGTTATTTAAGAACGTGTTCATGATAAATTTGATTAGAATTATTCAAAGTAAAAGTGTTCTAATTTAGAATATATTATATAAGATTTTAAGGAATTTAATTTAGGATAATCTAATGATATAATTTCACATATTTATGGAGATAAATAATCCTAATAAAAGATCATGGAAAACTCATAGAGTTCACCCTCTAGATAGATTTATTATATATGTTAAATCTAGATTTAATTCTAGAGATTATTTGAGGAATTTTTGTTCTCAGTTATCTTTAAATTTAGACTTTGTTATGAATTATTTATCAGAATATTTAAAATATCCTAATTGGATTTTTTAAATTGAAGATGAAATTAATCAAATTCCTAGAAATTATATTTTTATATTGGTTAAACCAATTAAAAATCAACATATAATTTTTACTAAGTAGATTTTTAAAAATAAACTAGAAAAATTTGGATATATTATAAGGTATAAAGCTAGATTGGTTTCTAGAGGATTTTTTCAAGAAGAAGGAATTGATTCAGATGATACTTTTTCACATGTTTCTAGAATAGAATATAGTCAAATTTTATTATCTTGTACCTCTCATAATGGATTTAAAAATTATCAAATGGATATGAAAATTTCATTTTTCAATGGACTAATTTTTGAAAATTTCTATATAAAACATCCACCCAGTTTTGATAATGAGAAGAATACTTATCAACCATTTAAACTTTTAAAACATTTATATTGAATTTAGAAACTCCTTAAGCATTGTATGATATATTATCTTAGTTTTTTTTTTCAAGAATGGTTTTTTGAAATTTAAAGTTGACCCTAATATTTTTATTAATTATTTTTCTAAGGATAATTTTATTATTTAGATTTATATAGATAATATTATTTTTGAATCATCTTGTGAATCGATGGTTAATGAATTTTCAGATTTTTTAAGCAGTGAATTTGATATTTGTCCTATAGGAGACTTACAATTCCTTATAGGACATCATATTTTTCAAAGATATGATGGAATTTTTCTTAATCAGTGTAAGTATGCTAAGGAGATAATTAAGAGATTTGGAATTGATTCAAGTAAATTTTTAGGTACCCCTAGGGATACTAATTGTAGATTTTATTATGATGTTTTTGGAAAGTCAATTAAAATTAATATTTTTAGACAAATTATTACTAGTTTTCTTTATTTAATTATTAATATACGCAATATTATGTTTAGTGTCTTCATGTGTGTTATTTTTCAAGATAACCTAAAAGAAATTAACATAAAATATGCTAAAAAGATTATTTTGTATGTTTTAGGTATAATAAATCATGGTTTCTTTTAATCCTCAAAAGACCTATTTTGATTTTAAGAGTTATCTAGATTCTAATTTTAGAGGATGAAAAATTTCTATAAAAAATCCTTTTTAAGTGTTTCATTTACATAGTAAAAGGTTAATTTCTTAGAGTTCAAATAAATAGTTATAAGTTTCTATATCTATGCCTAAGGTAAAATATATTTCGCCTAATAGATTTTTGATGAATATTTATAGATTCAGGAGACTTTATTAGTATTTGATATTCATTTTGAAATAATTATGATTCTTCATGATAACTCTTTTACTATTCATATTTTAAAAAATCCATTACAGAATCTTGAATGAAGTATATTAAAGTAAAATATCAATTTATTTGAGATCATGTTCATAAAAAAGATATCAGTTTGGTATATGTTTCTATATATGATCATTTGATAGAATTTTTTACAGATCCTTTGTATGTAGTGAAGTTTGAGAAGATTGAGTATGAACTTGGAATGATGGAAGTTTAAATTTAGACTTGGAATGTGTACAAGAGAATTATCAATTTACTTCTGATTATTACTATTATTTATAACTATTTTCATAGATCCTTTATATATTTTTGGTATCTAATTATAGGTCAAATTGGAAAGTTTTGATGTTAACAGGTATATTTATTTGAGATCAATCAAGCTAAAATATTAAGGAAGTTATTAGTATTTTAATATTTCCATATTTCCTATGTTTTTAACTATTTTAATAGCTATTTATATTATAAAAATTTATTTTATATTTTTAAAAAGTATTAATTTATGGGAAACTATCATGATTATTTATTTCATTCTGAGCATGATGGTTTTTTAAACTATTTTAATTTAATAGAGTGGAATTATTTTTATAGGGTGATAATCCTTTAGTTTAATTTTTTTATTTTTTAAAATGTGGATAGAGTTTTTCATGTTTATAGATAATCAATTTTATAATTATAAATGGGATGATATTGTTAGAGTGGCTCCTTTACCTATTACCATTTTGTTTTAATAATTTTAAAAATATGTCATTTGTGTTTATACATGTTTAGTTTTGTTTTTATAATGATGATGACTTTGATAGATTATTTTAATTATGTTATTCATTTTATTTTGATAAATGTTTTCTAAGTATAACATATTAAATATTATTATTATTTATTTAAAATATTACATATCTATAAAAAATGTTTGGTATCACATTTTTGGTAAAATTAAATATCTTACATATGATGAATTTATCAAAAAATTATGCTTCATATTTCTATCTAAGTATAAAAACTTATAATTATTAGTAATTTTTTACATATAGAATATATTTATTATATATCAAATATATTTCTTATTTATTTAATTTTTAGAAAATAAAAAAATATTACACATCATATACCATCTTACATTTTATCTCTATTTAATATTTTTTTTCTAAGTGTTAGATCTTATGTATGGTAGTTTGACCCTAATGTTTTTTGTTTCACTCTTATGTTTCATGTTTTTAAAAAATTGTATAAATCTTTCAAAAATAAATTCACTCTTAAATTTTTCAGAAATGGATCTTTTTTTTGAGATTTACACTTACATTTGTTATATTTAATCTTACATTTTTCAGTTATTTAATCTTAAAAAATTCCCTATGATTTTTAGTTTTCATTGTTTTGGAAACATATTTTTCAAAATATTTATAGAAAAATATTATATTAGTTTACTAGAGTTAGAGAATTTCATTATGTTTTTTTGGAAAATATGGATATTAGAAGTTACAATATCTGAATATCTGAATATATGAATTGAAGTTTTTGGATGATATATTCTTTACCCCATTAGGTATTATATATATATATATATATAATTTCATGATTTTTATGATGGGTTTTTTATTTTATTTTACATAAATTTAAATGAATACTCTCACTATCAAATTATGAACACTATTCCAAAGAACCAATGATTATCTCATATTTTAGAAAACATGAATGATCTAAACATAGAATAATAATTTAAAAAAATCATGAATATAACACTAAATAATTATTATATAAATAAATATCAAGGGGACCCAATATTTTTTTTTGGGAATTATGACCACAACTGTCAACTTGTTATAATCCATAGTGAAAGATTCCTTGTATCGGAACCCATTTTTTAAAGTGATTAGTCTAAAATATCTATTCCAGTTTCATCTTATATATATTCTTCCTTGTTTATTTAGTTTCATTTTTATCAATTTTATTATATTAAATTTAAAACTTATTTATGATTTTACCTCACCAAGTCATGATTTATTAGTTATACCTACATAAAAGGTATGTTTTTGTTGTGGTTGTGCCACTATTGTAAAAGGTAGTTTCTATATTGGTTGTTCCTCCACTGTAAAAGGAAGTCTATGTATGGTTGTTCTTTCACTTTTAAAAGAATGTTTTTAATAGTTTGTAACTCCCTATAAAATTTTGGTTGTTCTAATAAATACCATTTCTATCACAAAGTAGAGATAAGTGAGGAGTAGTTGTAGGATCCTTCTGATATAATAAATTATAAAAAAATCACCATTTTCTTTATTTAATTTCTAATACACTTGATTTTTTTACATTTTAAATCTACTTTAAACTCTTCTTAAATTTAAAACTATTCAATTAACCACCTATTGACTATCTCGACCATCTACATCTATGAAAATATGATTCCTAAATTAATAATTAAAATTTTTGTGAATGAAATCCAATGTGATGGACCTCATTAGAGTGATATGGGGTTATTTAATGAACACTAAATATATATAACCAAATATAGTCATAATTTGGAATCCCTCATCATTATGTAACTTTGATCTCCTAAAGTACATAGTGTGAATCTCATCTTTCATCAATATCTATAATTAAATCCTCAAAAAAATCATGGGAAAACCTTCATTAATAAAAAGAAATAAAAATAAATATAATGGCACTAAAATATCACATCCATGGAATTCTCAGTGAAACAAAATTCACTATGATGTAATCCTAGTAACTATGTCATAACTAGATAGATACTCTTAACCAAAGGAATAATAATTTCCTATGGAAAAACCCCACATCACAATTCCCACACAAAAATACTAAGAACTATGATATAATGGAAAAACCTATCTATCCTGAGGAACACCAAGACGTCAATTCCCACACTTTATGTCACAAAAATAACCTTCATGCTACAAACTTACAGACCATGATTCAACCAACCAGACCATAATAACTGTTCTTATATATACTTCCAAATCAAGGTGAAATTATTATTGTCATGATGTAATTTAGTTGACAGCAAACATTTAAAAAAAATTATTATCCTCTTCTTCAATTCATCTCTAAACATACTCCCAACATCTCCAACACCTCAAAATCACAAAGTAGTGAACTAAGGGGAATATAGGACTCTATAGAAGGGAATATGAACAACTATCCCTATAGAAAATTTAGAATAGATCGATGACAGAAAAACCAATAAAAATAATGGAACCACTCTGAAACCATTTTCAAATCAATAAAATTAATCATGTCAACACATTTTTGGAGAAACCATCCCAATATTAATTCCCTACCACTCCTGAAATGACACCTAATTACCATATTTAAAGAAATATACCATGGATTGTCCTCCATATAGTATGTAAAACCCCAATAAACCTAGCTTCCTACTCCTGATCATCATGAAACAATTGAAACTTAAGGTATGAAACTAAAAAAACAAATAACCACTCCCCAAATCCCTCCTTCCCATAAGAGAGAATTAAAGACTCCAAAAAAGAAATAACAAGTGAAAAAATTATTTTAACACTAAAAATAATAAAAGTTAAAGAAAAAACTATAAGAAAAAGAGAAAAAAAATATTATTAAGAAACCTTAAATCTCCCAATGTTGAGTCCTAAAAACACACCCACTTGGCATACACAAATACCATGTCCACTTCCACTCATTCAACTCACTTCCCCTAAGTAACCATGTAACCTCACTTCCTTTCTCCTCTCTCATGGAATGGTAATGTAACCTAAAAATACATATATGAAAATCTACCTTTATATTTAATACATTAAATTTTAATTGAATAAGCACCATAAAGTATTATTAATGTTTCGTGTTATTCAAGAAAAGTTCACAAATACATTTTTTATTTATTTTCTATATTAATTTTTTTATACTGATTTTGAATATTTCTTAATTAATGTGTTTTTATGAATTTTTTTAATTATATTTTTTGGTCAAGTGTATATATATATATTTTTGAATCACAAATTTTTTTTGTTACAAAATAATTCACCATTTGTTATAATTTTACTCATATAGAATAGATATTTTTTTATTTAAATCGAATCAGTTTTGTATATTCTTGGAATTTTTTCATTACTATGTTTTTTTCTTGGATAATTTTTTTTCATATGATTTTTAATAAGAATAAAATTACAGGTTTATTTTTTATTTATAAATAATAAACATTTTTTCTATTATAATTTATTGAGTTATCATAGTTTAATGTTATATATTTTTAGAATGTTTTTTTACCCTCTTATAATGAATCTTATTTATGTTTTTTATTTTTTATTGTTTTATAATATTTTTTATTAATATTCATGGTATATGTTTTTCTTTATCATAATGAATTGACATTTATAGTTTTTTGAGTAACAAAATATATTTTAATTTGATTTATCTTCTTAATTTGATTTAATTTTATATTTGTAAAACAATATTTACTATTTGTTTTTTTATTGATTAAGTTTTTTTGAATCTCATCTAACATAAGTTTTATTTTTTTTCAAATTATTTAAAGCATGATTTCTTATAGAAGAGTAAAATTCTAGGTTGTAATGTCTCGAGTTTTTGAATCAGACTGAAAATCACCACCTTTTTGATTTTTTTCAATTAATGGGGGTTCCTTTTTTCTATATCATTGATTAGAACATAATTATAAGGGTTATATTATATTTATATCATGTTTTTACATGAGTTTTAAGATTTGTATGAAGCCTGAGGTGGTCAAAAGGGGTTTTAGGAGCATCATAGGTAAAATGGACTATTTTAGAATAGTAGGTTAGGGCACACGATTTATAGTAGAAGATAAATCCCCTTCTAGGTAACCGCATGAATTGTTTTTAAACTACCTAAAAACTTGAGTAAATCATGAATGGAAGGAACACAACCATGCAAGGTTCTCTATAGATGTTACAAAGGGATTCCACATGGTTTAATCACAATCAGGTCAAACCATGCACAAGCTATTTTAGGGAGCCCTTTTGGAAAATATCTTAACACTGTAGGCCACACGATTTGTTCATGGTTTGGAAAACCATACGTGTAAATTGTAAAACCTATACATAGTGTTTTTTTTAAATTTTTAAATTTTTATTTCATGTCCTATTTATATCCCATTCTTTTTCTTTGGTCACATGCACAGTAAGAGGAAACATCCTTCTCTCCTCTGGTGGATTTGGATCCCTATCCTCCATTAGTGGTCTGATTCTAGATCTATCAGGTGTATTGGAGTCATAGCGGTTAGGATAAACTCATGCATTATTCTCTTTCTCTTTATTTTTACCTTGTGGAGTGCTAAATCTGTTTGATCTATTTCTCCCTATTTTTAGGCTGTTCGATAGAAACTTCGATATATTCCAAACTTCTTTGAAATAGATCCTGGTATCGGATGTACCTACATCTATGCGTCTATGGTTATTAGTGAATATATTGATTTTTATTTTCACGGTAGTTTTGGGGATACAGATTTCAGCTGGAATTTGGGTATTTAGAGAGATTCCCATTTATATATGTTTCTTCATATTAAATTGACTGTGAGACCCATGGGATGCCGTTGGGCTTGCCCAATTCCTTTTTTGCTTGAGTGAGGCTGGGTTAGAGGTCACAACTCCTTAGGGTGGTTTGGTTGGCGGCTTCAAATTCATTTAAACTAAACTATTTTAATTTAATTGGTTTAGTTATCTAAATATAAGGCATTTAGTATCTATATATTGAATCTTTAGGTTTATTCTATGATTCAATTCAATATAGTTAAATTGAATTGTCTATTTATATTGAAATTGAGACGTGCAATAAAATTTCATTGAATTGCTTGTTAATTGAAAGGGATATATATATATGATTGTGATAAATTTCTTGGAACAAATAGTTCAGGAGGGGTGTTTCCTGAGAAATTAAGATGACATGGACATATGGATTGAGGTGATAAAATCATTTTGTTGGGTTTGGAATAGATTTTCTTAAGTGTTTTTGACCACATGATTGGGAATTGTGAACATTGGGTTGAGGTTGAAAGGCCATTGTGTTTTTCATGGCCTGTGATATTGGATGTCATTACTATCAAAATTGAGCAACATGGTCACAAGGGAATGCGGTTCCAGTGTTGATGCAACTTAGTTTATTTTTTTGTGATTTATGATCACCCACAATGGAAAAATACCCATATTTGAGTCTTGTGCACACATGTTGACTTTATTGATGAAGTGGTTTTTAAAAATCATGTGGGTAGAGGCCCCTAATTTTTTTATCTTAGGGGATTATGGTTTGAGGGTTCTTTCCATAGAGAGACACATTGAAGGTGAGGAGACTTTTGTGGATAGAGATGAGGCTATCAGTTGGGGGATGAGTCTTTCCATGATTGAGACATTGGGATTGGATTTATTTTGAGGACATACATCACTGTGCCTCAGGACATCAGGATATGAGCCAATGGGTTCTTTGAATAGGGATCCTAAGGACCAGATACTTATGATTTGGGCATGCCTTAGGATATCACTACTTATTGTGACACAAGGTGTCAGGAGGCATGAGGGTATAAATTACTTGCATTGAGGTGGAACCTGAGGGTTCAACTAGGTTGTGACATCAGTGGTACCTTGGGACATGGTCCAAGGGCTTTCTTCTCTTATAGTATTCCAATGTTTCTAAGGTAGGTGATGGATTCTTGGTAGCAATTGATCACCATGGAAGTCTCTGTTTACTTTATGCATTATTCTACTTATTTATTTATTATATCACGCCTACTTAAACACATATAATAGGTATGCACAATTGGGTGATATTCTACCGAGATAGTTCTAACACCATGAACAGGTCCTTTGGGACGTGTTTAGACTTTGTTAATTTATTTTCTCATAAAAGAGCAACCTCAAGAGATGGGTCTTAGTAGCTTCTTTTCATAGAGTTTGACAAGGTACCATGAGGTCATACATAGTTGGAGTTCTTCTTATTTTTTTGGTTTTATTTCTATATAAGGATGCTTATTATGTATATAGATACTATTGGTTATCCATTGGAACCCCTTTTATATATTTATATGTATAAACTATTATGAAATGAATGTTTTGGTTGTTTATTTTAGTAATATCTATAAGTGGTTATCTGGCATGCTGATCCGTTTCTTTCCATTGTAGTCTTTTGTTTATTAATTTTTCTATTTATCTTCTATTGAATTTTGTTCTTCCATTAGAGGGTCTGGTTTGAGTTCTCTGGGTCATTCATAATTCATCATCTTGTTATATATATATATATTGGACCTGTATTATATTTTTCTCAAATGGTATTGCCTCCCCACTACACCTCTTTCACACCCTCATTGTTAGTCAACAACCTTTGGAATTTGGGGAGGTACGCCTAAGGCTAGTGGAAACCGGTTCGATAGTACTATTCAGGTGGATAATTAGGCTAGAGATGCTAAAAATGGTATCATAGCATACTTGATTGGGTTTTGTAGCATTGTTTGACTAGATACTAATGAGATCAAGAATGCCTTTTCTTTTCTTACGCTCTTACTATTTGGGATATAGTAGATCAGATATTAGGTTGTGGTTAGAATTGGGTTTAGATCTCGTGCTTGGGTGCTTGTATACCCATGTACAAGGGACATACCAAGTTAACATGGGTGGTATTTATATTCTATCTTTATCAGATTATAGTTTATTTGATTTCCACCTCGAGTGGTTCACTTGGTATGAAAATTTATAAAGTGCTATGAAAGGTGAACCTTGACCTGGTAAGGGAGAATTTAGAACCTTGGCCCGGTATGGAATGGCGAGGTATCTTGTGATTTATTGGTTTTTTGGATTTTGATAGGCATATTTTAGGGTATTTAAAATTTACAAACTCATGTATTCCTTATAAAATGATTATGCCATGCGATAAATATCTAATTCCTTGTTAGATGTGATGTGTGGTGATATGAAATTGTTTATTCTATATAATATATATATATATGTATATGTATATATATATATATATATGAAATTTCATGTGCTATATGAAATAGGTTTGGATCTTATAGGAGAGTTCAGGTGCTATGGTTAAGGTGATTTAGATCACCAGGATTGGGAAACTCAGTCGTCGGATGAATGAAATATTGGATGTCCGGATAGACAAGGCTTGAGGTAGTTTTGAAACCTGGATCCACTGAGGGTAGTTAAGGAGGGAATGAGGCCAGGATTTCATTGGGAATGGTTACATTAGGGGAGAGTAAGGGTAGTTAGGATGCACTTCATTTTACTATTTTTTTATTTGTGTTATATATATATATATGATATATATATATGGGCTATCTAAACATTTATGGTATTCAATGGGTTCCTTTTAGACAGCTCAGATGGAGTGTCAGGAGGGTGATGGAATAGTGCCTTAAGAGCACGATCATGTTGAGATGCCTGAGGGTTAGGAAGTGTTGGTACATGATGAGGGAAAAGCTCAGGCTGAGGTATAGGTTCCAGTTCATGAAGGGATATTTCCAGATTTCACTGCTTTTGGGCCATGGCTTGAAGAGAAGTTCTGGTCGAGCCTGGTATGAGTTATCTAGGTTATCTACAAGAGTGATTGGGGAGGAGATCCATCGATGACATATCTAATTTTGGGGTTTAAGTCACGACACCTGCCTCTTTTTTTGGGTGAAGGTTGTCTACAGGGGGAAGATAATTGGGTTGAGAGCATGAAGATGATTTTGACCAGTTGGAGATGTCTCCAGGGTGGAGAGTGAATATGGAGTTGTAAATGCTCATAGGGACAACTAAGAATTAGTGGGTTGTGCAGGTTCAAGCTGGCCAACATGAGGGTATATCTTGGAGGGATTTTGAGGCCAGATTCTTCGAGCAATTTTTCTTAGAGGTGATACGGGATAAAAGGACTTGGGAGTTCCTATGCCTTCAGTAGGGTGGAATGTCTGTCATGGACTATGCAACGACGTTCACTAAGCTATCTTTCTTTTCACCTGACATGGTGAGTGAAAACACCTCTAGGTTTAGGCACTTTAAGGATGGTTTACAGCATGAAATTTAGTTAAAGTTAAACATATTTAGATTGGACTCATTCTTTAAGGCAGTGAACTAGGCATACAGAGATGAGGGAAACTTGATGAATAGGTCTTAATTGATCTGGGAAGTGAATTTAGTGGAGATGGTTCAGATGGTAGGAATAAAGTTCCGAATGAGTTTTATTAGGGTGGTCATGATAAGGACTTGAGAATACCACCTCGTGGTGGATTCTATATAGTTTTAGTCTAGTGTGGGCATCCAAGACATGTCCAAAATCATTGTTTAAAGCCTCCAAAGGAGTTCCAAGCATGTGGATAGGTCAAAAATCTCAAGAGGTTATGCATGAAGCCTTCTTATACCGAAAAAATTCTGGGACCAAGACTAACTTAGTCATAGTATATCAGTTCAAGATCGGTACTAGGTGAGGTAAATTGATTTTCAGTTGCATACAAAGGTTGGGTCAGAGACAATGGGGGCCAACACTAGATTTAGTGGCCAATGTATGGGGTATCACCAAATGAAATTCAGGCTTCAAGAAGTCATGGTTTTTTCCTGGTTCATTCCATGGAGTTGCTATGGGATGAGAGGGAAGGTGAACCAATGATATTCAGAGGTATACCACAGGTATGGCTATAATTTTCTTTTGTTTTTGTTTAGAATGACCTTTTAAGGCATATCTATTTTGGTGAATGAGGTGAATTAGTTATTTAAATGGACTGACCAGCTACTGGTTAGTAGGTTAGAATTATATCAAATACATTATATATATATATATGAGGTGAGAGGAACCATGTTATATTTTTTGAGCATCGTTAGATACATGTTACTAAGGTGCGAGGCACCAGAGCATCAAGAAGATGAGAGACTTATCTGAGGTTTGAGGAATATGGAAACCATGACGATTCAATACTTGAATAAGGTATAAGGCACTAAGATTTATTTGAGCATCTGAGGTGATATATGACCTCATAGTGCCATGTGTGATATGGGTTTGAGGTAGACACCGATATGGTGTGGGATGTGATTGAGTGTTGAGAGTGACATGGGAGAACCTGGTAAGGTGTGGGAGTAGTGATGCATCATAAGATGACCATGAGCCTAGAAATAGTTCGATGGAACTTTGATTGTTTTGAGATTTTGGTTGGGATGTAACAAGGCTAGGCAATTCCTAAGGTGGGAAGCCCTCTTTGAGGAAATTGACCTTTACCCTTGAGGTTAGGGTTGTTCAGGTAAATTATAATAGGATGGGTATGTTTGGTACCATCTCTATGTTTCATTTTATATCTTGGGGAAAATATATTTGAAGGTGGGGATATTTTAATGTCTTGGGTTTTTGAATTGGGTTGAAAATCAATCCCTTTTTGATTTTTTTCAATTAGCGGGGGTTCCTTTTTCTTTATCATTGATCGGAACACAATTAAAAGAGTTCAATTATCTCTATATCATGTTTTTACATGAGTTACAATATTTGGCTAAAGTCTTGGGTGTTCATAAGTGGTTTTAGGAGAGTCATAGGCCAAATGGACTATTTTGGAATAGCAATCCAGGGCGCACAATTTAGGGTAAATCTTGCAGCCCCTTATAGGTAACTGTGCGGCTCGTTTTTGAACTGTTTCACAGTTTTTGTAAACTGTGATTTGAAGTTTCAGGGTCATGTGAGTTTATCTTCATATTTTTTAGACATATTACACACTATTTGAGTATGTTTTGGTCAAACCGTGCACAAACCATGTGAGGGATCCCTTTTGGAAAGTATCTCAACAATGTAGCTGGCACGGTTTACGCACTCTTTGGAAAATCATGTGAGTAATCCATGCAGCCTATACAAGGTGTTTTTTTAATTTTTTCTTTTTATTTATTGTCTTATTTATCTCCCCTTCTTTCTCCTTGATCACACACATATTAAGAGGAAGCCTCCTCCTTCTATCCTTCGGTAGATTTTGATCCCTCTCCTCTGTCGGTGGTTGGATTCCAAATACGTCGGGTGAATTAGAGTTATAGTGGTAAGGATAACCGTATGATTTCTTCTCTTCCTATTTGTTTTCCCATCATGGGAAACTAAATCTATTTGATCTATTTCACTATATTTTTTGGGTGTTCTATGGAAACTCAGATCTATGCCAAATTGCTTTAAATTGAAGCTCGGTATCAGATATTCCTACATTTATGAGTCTAAGGTAGGTAGTTCATATCTTGATTTGTATTTTTATAGCTATTTTGGGGGTGAGAATTTTAGAATGTAATTGAGTATTTTTAGAGAGACCCATATATATTTTTTCTTGATATTAATTTGACTGTGATACCCATTGGATTCCATTGGGCTTGTTGAATTCCTTTTTTGCTCAAGTGAGGCCAAGTTAGAGGTCGTTTTTCATTGGGGTGGTTTGGCTGGGGGTGATAAATTCATTTAAACCGAAACATTTTTATTTAATTGGTCTAGTTATCTAATTCTGAGGCATTAAATTCCTCTGCACTAAATTACTATGTTTATTTGATGATTCAATTTAATAGGGTAAAATTGAATTGTCTGTTTATATTCAAATTGAGATACATAATTAAATTTCATTGAATTTATTGTTAATTGAAAGTGATTTATTTATTTATATATAAATTCTTATGATGAAAAACTTAGACCCAAGGGATAAGGATGGGTATAGACCAAGGAATTGAGATGTCATGGCCATTTAGATTGAGGCAATGAGATTGTCTGATTGGGCTTGGCCCAAATTTTCTTAATTGGTTTTGACTATAGAATTGGGCATTGTGGATGTTGGATTGATGCGATGAGGCCTTTGGGTTGGGAATTTCCCATGATATTAGATATAAAATCCAAACAAATTGAGCAACATGGTCACAGGGGAACGAGGTACTGGTGTTGATATTGATTAGGTTTATTTTTGGTTTTTTCCTCTCACCCATGATAGCCAAAGAACCTAATTTGATTTGTGTTCACATAGGTTGACTTCGTTGATGAGGTTGTTTTGACCACTCATGTGGGTAAATTCCCTCAGTAATTGTGGATTAGTTGACTAAGGTTTGGGGGTTCTTTCCATGGAAAGTAATGTAGAAGGTGAGGATCCTTTGATTGATAGTGATGAGGCCATCAGTTTAGGGCTGAGTCTCACCGTGATTGAGGCATTGGGCCTAGATTTATTTTGAAGATAGACATCACTACGCCTCTGAATTTTGGGCTATGAGATGATGGGTGCTTTTATCAGGGGTCTGAGGGACTGGATACTTATTATTTGGGCATGCCTTTAGGACGCCAGTACTTATTGAGACACGAGGTGTCAGGAGGCACAAGGTGCTGGGTTACATTTATTGAGGTGGAACCCAAGGGTTCATATAGGTTGTGACATCAGAGGTACCTTGGGCCATGGGACAAGGACCTTCTTCTCTTTTGGTATTACAACATTGTATGAGGTAGGTGATGGATTCCTAGTGGCTGTTGAGCACCATATAAGTCTGTGTTAACTTTACACATTATTTTGTTTATTTATTTATTACATCACACCTACTTAAACACATATTCTAGGTACACACCATATTTTGGTATCCTACTGATACCAGTTCTCACACCTAACACGGGGTTTTGAGTACACATGTAGTATTTATGAATTTATGTTTAGGTAAAGGATCAAACTTAGGAGATGGATAATAGTAGATTATTTTCATTGAGTTTGGAATGGGACCTTGGGGTCATTCCAAGTTAGAGTTATTCTTTTGTTTAGCTTTTATTTTTGTATTAGCATGATTTTTTATGTATATATCTACTTTTGGTTATCCCTTGGAACCTCCTTTGTATGTTGAGATGTATGGCCTGTTATGAAATGCATGTTTTTCTTGTTTTGTAGTAGTAGATACAAGTGGTTTTCTAGCATACTGATCTATTTATTTCTATTGTAGTCATTTATTTATTACTTCTGCTATTTATCTGATATTGGTTATTCTTCCACCATTGGTGGGTTGGGTTCAAGTACACTTGGTCATTCATAATTCCTATGAATGTTATATATATATATATATATATATATATATTAGACCAGTATTATATTTTCCCAAAGGGTATATCCTCCCCACTATACCTATTTCACACCCTTAGTGCTAGTTTGAAACTTTTGGTGTTTGGGGAGGTGCGCCTAAGGACATTGTGACTCGGTCTGATAGAACTGTTTGGGAAGAAAATCGGGTCGAGGATGAAACAAAGGTATAATTTTTTGAGATAAAAAATACATGAATTTTATTTCTATCGGAAAATATTCTTCATGGGTTCTCTTTAATCATAATGATTTTTTATAACATGATTTCACAACTAATAATTTTGATGTGTGATTTTTTGGAAGTTACTATTTTGAATGGGCTATTATAATTTTTATTTGTAAGTCAAAAAAATGATAAATTTTGTAAATATCATGAAATGTTACCAAATTTTTTTAGTATCAATAAAAACATTTAATTTTTAGTCAGTGGTCGTAGTGTAATTTTTTACTGTGGTAATGTTTTGGAAGGAGGAGCTAAAAAGTTTCAAATTTTTTTATAAGCATGCTAAAATTGCTAATAATGATAAGTGTAAGATACAATGAAATATGTTTTTATATAATCTATTTAATGTATGTGAAGGATTAATATTATTTCAGTTTTGTGATCTAGATGTTTATTAAATATATTTATAATCTTCATTCATGTGAGAATGAGAATTTGTTTTTCAAGAGATCTCATTTATCAAGTGATCTCATTGGTGGAATCATTTATAAATATGAAATATTAAATCATATAATTTTTCTAATTAATTTAATCAAAGAAATGAAGAAAAATATGAGAATATAACATTATATCATGTTGCATTGAATTCCATCAATATAGAAAAAAATTACATTAGAGAATGAATCATCTTCATTTGTTAAGTTGATATTCTATATTGAAGATTATATTAAAATAATTTTATGAATCCACTTTTTCTTAGAACCATATTATCATAGTAGTGGGTTTAAAATATTATTTTTATTGTTTTGTATCCATAATTTTAACTTTTTTGAACCTTTTTTACGGTATATGTTAAAAAGGAATGTTTAAAAATCAATATTTTGTTTTGGTGTCTTAATATGAGAATCAAGATACATTGATTATTATTTTTATATTATTTTTATGATTTTTTTAATATCAACAAAATATTATTTTTTTGCTGTATATAATTTTTACTAACTTTTTTTTATTAATATATTTTTTTGATTTTATGAATATAAAAATGAAAATAATTTTCTATTCCTTTAAAATAATTCATGACTACTAATTGGTGATAATCAAATAATTACTTACATTTTAAATTGGAACTTGAGTTTGATGAAACTTTTGTAATATATTTTTCAATAACATGATCATGGTGTTTTTATTATTATATTATGGTATAATTTAAATAATAAATTTAAATATATCAAAAATATTTAAATAGAGATTTTATATTTTATGTCTTGGTAATGTGCATAGGCTCTCAAAAAATAAATCTTCCATAAAAAATTGGGTGAATTAATTTTGGAAAGTGGTAATAATGTGAAATTATTTTTTATTTATATTTCATTTGATAATTTGGATAATTTATTTTTATTTTATTATAATTAACTTAAAATATTATCAAATTTTATTGATTCATTTAATTATTATATTTGTAGCATTTTACTTTTATAAATTAAAATTATAGTTTATTTAATGCATAAAATTTGGATAAATAAAATGTGTAGTATAATTTTTGATTCTAACAGTTATAAGTATTTATTATATCATGTTATAAATAATAAATCAAATGGTCACTTTTTTTTGAGTAGGACATGCATAAATAGTCACTCATCTAATAAATTTCTTAGTGTTTATCCTGATCTGACATGACCCAAACCTAGAAAGGCCTCATCTGATCTGATGAAGAGATTGAGAGTGTCATCCAAAAATCATATCCAATAGACCATAGGCCATTAACTAGCATCAAGAGATAATACAAAAAAATATGGTAGCATTTTTTCATATAAAACATAATAAAAAAGGATAAAAGTTTCTCAAAGAGAGAAAATGTATCTAATAAAAAATAAATCATGGGTATGTACTATAGAAATCCAAAAACTTGATGTCCCATAAAACAAACTAAATTAAGGTAAAAACACATCCAAGGATATAAATAGTAAAAATAATTAAAAAATTATTTCATTATAGAATTAGTAAACAACTGCTCCAATGGACACCTAAGGAATAACTCAACCACCTACCAGACTACCAAAATCACCTAAAAAGTATAGATCATCTAAAAAATAATGGGTACATCACCTAAAAAGTTATTATATAGGGGTGATTATATAAAAATTAAAACTATATTATTTAAAGTATTAAAAAATTCCTATGTTTATACCAATTAATATACAATAGTAAGTTGATAAAATAAATAACATAAATTCACAACCTTAATAAATGAAAATACCTAAAGCCTAACTACATGTCAAACATCATCTAGGAATCTAAATAAATCCTATAAAAACACACACACACACCAAAATAGGGGCTCTAATAGAAATTAAAAACCTATACATAAGGGAAAAAATAATCATATAGAAAAATAAGGGATCCATCCAAATCTTTATAATACCCAACTCCAATGATTACCATAAGATAAATCATATAGGATCATATCATAGACTTGTATTATTAGTTGAGAGACTGTATCCATTCATTAAATCAATACAACTCATTTCCATTAGGAACTTTCATCTTAGTGTTTGGGCATATCAATTAAAGTATCAAGGTGGTGATTATATATAGTTCTACCGCTAATATAAAAAAGAAAATGTCATGAATCCCTAGTTAACAAATTTGGAAGGATATCATTTCTAAAGTCAATAGTTTGATTATTAGAATGATTCATCATTTTTATAATTGTATGTAATTTATGAATCTCATAAAATTAATAAATGTAACCCAATAAAATAAAATTATTAGTACTCTCACATTATGTCCACACTATTGACCTTGTCATTAAGATATATAGAATAATTTTTTCACATGGTTGTATTTATAACATTCATATTCCTTAAAGGTTTTCAATTAAAATTTCACTACTCATGGGATCCTAAAGGAGATCATTGTTATATTCTATCACCATTAAGGAAGTTTTCACACAATGGTTACATTAATTATCTTTTTTGAAATAATATTTTAGTAAATTAATTGATTTTGGAACTCTAAATAGTTTACAGAGGGGTCTTATGATTTTATAATGGATAAATTGAATAAATATGGTGTTTTAAGGGGGGGGGGGATTTGGAAGCACACATTCCCCTATGTTATTGGGTTTTAACCCCATACATTCATGGTTGATGTTTCTTCAATATTTAAAGGATGATTATATAGACATAAAGGAGAATGAAGAAGATAACCCATGGTCAATGACTTGATAACATCACAAGTAAAATATAATAATATTATATTAAATTCAAATTAAGTATTACTAAATATTATGAGATGGATCATATCTTAGGAATCATGAGTGAAAGAGAGCGTAATAAAGTATATAACTCTATTTATTGTTTCCATGGGATATATGATTAATTGCACAATAAAGGATGAATATTTATAAAAAATCACCCTATTTAGTGATATGTGGTAAATAACCCCCCTATGTGATTATTCAATGGATATTTTCTATTAATAAAGAAAAATATGATGAGAAAATTTTTTAAGTTAGGGAAGATCACATGAAATTTTCTATCTATTTATCTTGAATATCATTATTTGAAAAGTGTTTGGTTAAAGATTCAATAATATATTTATATATTGACCAAATTTTATATTATATGTTTTATGGTTTTATATGATGTTTTGGTATCCATGGATAACTTCCAGCCTTTACCAAGTTTCCTAAAATCAATAAAAGAGGATTGACCATATTCTTTTCCACTCATAGTCAAGATACAATTTGTGTGCTAAATATTTCCTTCTAATTCAAAATTAGTCAAGTAAAAAGAATGTATATCATGAATACTTCAAGACTATATGATGATAAAGAAATTTAAGATCCATCAGAATTGATTTTATACTGCTTTTAGGATTATGAAGTTGATTGGTTGATATGGTTGGGACATAACATGTTCTTTCCAATAATGAGCATAACATATGTTTTTCCCCTTATTTATATATCATATTATTCAATAAATATAAAATAGGAGTTTATAATAGTATTTTTCAATTACAACATTATTGTATAAAAATTTTAGAGTCTTTAGAGTTAATCTAGAGCATATAATGGACTCATGAAGTCAATTAGTTGTCATGCTAATGAAAAAAATTTATGAACTAACATAATATATATTTTATGAAATTTTGAGGCCTATATATGGTTGAATCAATCACAGTAATTAATAGTTAATGTGTATCCATGATCTTGGGATTTTCAATCCGTGTATAATCACCTTAATAAGAGGTTTGGTGTTAAAATTTTTACCACTGGAAGTTTCAAGTTTTCATTTTTCATTTTTAATATAGAACACATGTAACATTGAATAAAATATAACCTTATAGTAGTTTTAGTTGTTAAAAAGAGAAAAAAATTAAGTAACATATCTAAAACTTTTCCAAGAAGTTTTTAACTTATTTATAGTTCAGTTGTGGTGTGTTTGGGTTAATCTTCTGAACATAAAAACTATTTATATATAATGAAAAAATATATTATGTTGACTAAAAATCAATATTCTAGTGATAATAAATTTTAAATTAGGAAAAAACACATTCAAAAACATTTATAACATATTTTTTAAAAAAATTTTCTCGATCAATTGTATATATCTTATTAAATTTATTATTTTGAAGTTGTTCAGACCGGGGATAGGAGAAATGTTCTACCAATTAAAAAATTAACTTTTGTTGAAACTATATAGTGAAGGAGAAATATATAAGTGAAAGATGATATATTAAATTTTTATACTATTTTTGAGCTTAATAAAATATCTATAGAAAAATTATGTTTATATAATATATTATGTTCAATAACAATAAAACTCTAATTTTCAACTTGAATGAGAACACTTTAATGTAACTTTAGGCCATGGATAAGGATGATGATTTTTTATCATAAAAAATTTAAGTTAGTTCAATAAATTATTATTTTTTAAAATCATTTTAAATCACCTCATATAGAGTTTTATTGAAAAAATTTATTTCATGAGGATAACAGATAATCTGTATTTAAATATTTAATAGGAGATAATTTGGATTATATATACATATTTTTGGGTGTCCATGAGTTTTTAAATAAGTATTTATATTTCTAAAGGTCATATCATCTCCATTACACAAAATGGGATCCAATATTGACCAATTAAAACTATATCTCAATAATTATCCCATTACATGTGGTTTATGGTTGTCACGTTTAGTATTCTATATCAATTTTCATGAATTTTTTAATAATATAGATTCTATAATAGTTAAAAAATATGGACATGTTATCAAAACAATTGAGGGTTTGTATGTGTGTGTAACATGAGTATTTATTCTCACACAAAGAATAAGAAATTGGACTAGTTTTTTGAAGAGAAGATGTTTCTCTTATTATCCTTTATTAAGTTTACTCTTATTGCCTCTACATGAAAGATATGTGTTCACGAAAGGTATAATGAGAGTATTTTTATATTCATGAACCTTTCATATTATAATATTATATGGGATATCACATTCCATACTTCCTTTTTTGGTGAAAAATCTTATAAAATAAAATTTGATGTATCTTCTTCACTTGATCTATCATTCATTAATTTTTTGAAATTTTATTCATTTCACATTGATTATTTAACATTTAAATGATCAAATATTTTTGTTTGTCTTGGATTAATTGTTATGTTATAAATGTTATAAATGTTCATAATGTTATTTTTATGAAGAGTGTGTATGGAACACGGTCATTGGACATCAAAAAAAGGAATTTCCTTGAGTTATTATAAAAGTGAATTAAGATAATTAGTTTTCATAAATGTGATTCATTAAATTAATTCATTTCTAAAACTCTCTCATTTATTTATTCATTTAATCAATTAAATATAGAATTTTTTGAGTAAGAGAAAAATATTTCATAAGTATTATATGATTCAAAAAATCTATAGACTATCCCTTGATGTGGGTATATGTTGGCTACATATTAGACATATCTGTTAACCACATATGAAATAAAGATTTGACTTCAGCAAAATAGAATGTATATTCTTCACTTATTTTAAATTATTATTTTAAATATCTAATTATAGATCTTATGAAATTTTTTAGTTAATGTTTTAATACTAAAAGACAAGTTTTGTCCCATTCATAACAAAATACTAGCATCAATGATATTTTCTTGATGTTTTTGGAATAATTTATAAGTTTTATAGAAATTATTTTTTACAAAATATAAGATTTACTTGTATAATTTTATAATTATTATGTTGGATGTGTTATGTATATGAGTTACATGGGAAAATTTCATTTATTTATCATGAATGTATAAACAATGTTACTAGATAATAATTTTCATGTTTCTTTAGGTTTATACTTTTTTTAAAATAGGGAATTTTGATGACCCTATGTAATAAGAATAATGTTTTTCATGTCATAATGAAAAAAATTATTTTGAAAAAGTTGAACAATGTTATTTAGATATCACTATCCATGATGGGAACATAGATGAATTTGAGAAGAATAATGGAATTTTGTATAATGTTGGTCAATGAAAGTTTTTCAACACTATCCATATCATGAAATAATATTAATGGTCTATCATTTTCATAATGTATATCAATATATATTAATTCTTTAATATTGTTTTTGATAGAGAATATCCCAATTTTTTTAATAATATAAAATTTTATTGTTAAGTGTTAATATTAAATGTATTAAAAATATTTACCATCGTGGACCCTTGGGGATTGTATTAAATATGAAGAGGGATTTAGACCACACCATTTTTTTAGATAAGATTTTAAATTCACGAGTTTTATCATTTGTGATTTTAATTTAAAATTTTAATTTTAAAATTATAAAGAAATTTTAAAAGTGTTTATAAATTATAAAATAAGAAAAAAATATAAAATTATTTATATTGTTTTATGAAATATTAAAAAATGTAAAGAATTTATATTTTTTATATAAAACAATTTATATTGGCTTGGAGGATGATAGTTTATACTATTTTATGAAATATCCAAAAATTATAATTAAAATTACTCATATTGAATGATTTATTTTTAAAAATTTATTTAAACAAGAACAATTTTTATTTTTGGAGGATATGGTCAAGATTTAAATAAATAAAAAAAATATGATTTTTAAATAATATAAATTTTTACATGGATTAAAATATGAAAAGTTCATGTTTTAATAATACATATATTTTAATACAAATGAGTTCATATGCATACAATGAAAATAGAAAATATGAAGATACCATATTCGTAAAATAAATGAGATATGTTCATATTTATATTTTATGAAATATATATAAAATCATGTTCAAATAATAAGTTGTTTATATATTTTTTTATTTTCTAAATAATCAAAAATATAACTTCATTCCTTCCAATTCAATATTTTTATTATTAGGAAAAACAACTTTAGGGGTTATGTGAGAACCCTCAAAAAAATTCACTGGACATGAAGTAACTATTACAAGCACTAAAACCTTCCCAAATTCAAAATGTTGCAACAACCCTTTATATTTTTAAATCCTTATCAGAAAAACAACATACCATATTTAGATTATAATTTAAAACAATCATACATCACTTTAGACCTAAATTACTGATCTTGATATACATAACCAAATTAATGGAAATCCATGGAACCCATCCATTGATTGTAGAAACAAACCATATGATCAAAAATTTAACTGTAAAAAATTAAAATGATAAAAATCATTATAATATAGAATCCAAAAATATATTAGGATCCCATTAACACAAAAATTCTACCACAAAAATTAACATTAAAAAAATGAAAAACCACTGGGTGAACCATAATTGTGCCAAACCATAAAATCTTAGAGTAGCTTAGAATCCCTTCCCCTAGAGGGGGAAAATGGAATTAGTGTTTTTTAGGTTGAGGTTAAAAAAGAGTGGAAATATCTCTTTTCTAGAGATATAATTCTATAGAGAGGAGTCCCTACCCTGATCAAAATGAGAGAGGTTTAAACCTTCTCTAGGATCCCCTAAAGGGATTTAAAACTATGAGTCTCTATTAGTCCAAAAAAAACAATACATCTATCCAGGATATGAAAAAATATTTATAAATTCTATAATTTATGCCTTGGTAGAGAGTGAATCCATTATCATTAACTAGATATTGTTTTCACTTCTTAACCATGAAGCACTGGGTAAAATTTGTAGATGGATGAACCACTATTATAACCTATGAAGGGATAATGATACTAAACTCCCATATAATCAAATTTCCACAAGACATCTAAGAAACTTGATTTATGTACCACTTATGGGTGGAGGAACCACTGGGATCTTTAAAAATATCCCCACCAAATATCATACCATAAGTAATGTGATTGATTTTGGGAAGTGAGGTAGATTTATTTCCATTGTAGAGATCTTCTTAACCCTCTTTATTATCTCAAATATTATGTAGGACCATAATAGTATTCTCACAAGAACCTGAGTTGGTGGAAAGGGACTCCGAGAGTGAATTATGAGTAGAGGGAATAAAGAGCCTGTTTATCTAAGGGAGGATGAACTAGACCAACATCTGTATTTAGATACATGTCTATTATAGAATCTCATTCAACTTTTATAACTTTTTATATTCAACCTCTAAACTAATGAAATATATATTTCCTTATTCCTTGATGATGGAAATTATAAGAAAATCCAATAAACTTTTCAAAGAAGATATATTTCTAAATGTCATCCAAACCACCAATAGATATCCATATGGGATGAGAAATATCCTCAGAGAAATATATTTTTAGAAAATAATTGAGCACTCTAAGAATGTAACATATTCATGGTAAAATCATCACTATGCAAGAAAAAATTGATCTGACCATTTATTAACTTTAGGATTTTAGAGTTTTGAAAAGTAAGAAGAATGCTGGGAAGACAAATTCATAAGGAAAATCACTTGAAATCATGAACCCTATTGAAATCCATAGTCTATAATAAAAAGAGATATGGTTAATCATCAAAACAAGCTTGTATACTAAAATGTAAAGATTAAAAAACAACAATCAATGAAGTTTTATAAAACCACTAAGAAGAGTTGACACACCATTTCAAGAAATAAATAATTGTAAAGTTAGTATTAAACTTCACCAATAGTGTTATAAAATGGACAATGATAACTTCAAGGAATTTATAAGGGGAAATAGGGAAATATGGGATCCCTTGAGTGATTTTCCCCATTAAAGAGATCAAAATATAGGGAACCTTGAGTAGAAATAAGATTTGGATGAAATGAAGGCCCAAATCCATTCGAATATTTGATAAATACAAAGGAGGAATAATATACCCCATATTATAAAGAATCCTAAAATTTTATAGAGGCTTCAGTTCCACCATATGTGGTATGAGGGTATGCCCACCCCCATGCATCTAATCATATATCTTTCTTATTAAATAGTAAAAAATTTAAATCTCATGAATAAATATATGAAATGTTAATTAATTTATTAATTATATATTTATTTAATATTCATAAATATGAATTGGTTATATTTTTAATGCTTTTATGCAATAATTTAAATTACTTAAGCTATATATTATAAATTTTATACCAAACATATAAAGTGTAATACTATATGATTTTAAAATAGTAACACCATATTTGATAGCATATATGACATGAAACTCAAATATTAAATGATAATGTAACACCCAAATACTTTAATATATAATTATTTTTAAATAAATTCAATCTCTTAGAAATATTGAATTACACACAATATTGGGTTTAAACAAAATGAAATACTTTATTAAAATATTATTACTTAAACATGACCACTATAAACTAGAAATTAAGTTGCTGGGTATGAATAAGACCAAATAAATTATGAAAATTATATGGTTTACAAATTTATAAAATAAATTAAATGTTTATCTATTTATTAGATATAAAATAAGAATCATTGTTAGGAAAAAGAAATGTTTTATGAATATACTGAATTTATCTAAAAGGCAGTTTCATAATGCTTGAATACATATTTTAAAATTATTTTTTAGCACTTTTATAAAATTAATTTTACAAAATAAAAATATTTTTTTAAATCTGCATTTAAAAATGATCATTGGGTTAATTTTTTTGATTTTTTTAAAAGATTAATTTTTTTATGAATAGAGAAAATACTTATTTTTAAGGAAACCACCTTTTCATTTATATTATTTACAAAGTTAATTTTTTTTAAATTGGTTTTAAATTAAAATTAGTTAAATTATATTACATTTTAATGATTTTGGTTTATTGTAATCAATTTCATATTTTATTTTGATAGAAAAAAATCTTAATTTTTTTTAAATTTTCTTCAGAAAACCATTTTTCGACACGTCTGTGGGATTTATTTAAAATTTAATTCTTAAAATTATAAGAATTTAATTTATAAAAGTGTATTTAATATTTTTATTTTCAATTTATATTTTTTATTAGTTTCATTTTTTTTACCGTAATAAATAATGAAAACATTAAAAATTAATTACCACGGGTAAGGTAAAAAAGGGTTTAACAGGGGTTAAACTAAGAAGATAAAGGTTTAAAATGACCTGAAACTTTTCCAAAACAAATTTTATAGACATATTTAGACCTTATATCTTCTAAGGTTTTGTAATTATCAATTTTTTAGGATTATTTATTGAAAAAAAGTGGGTATCACTTTATCTTTTAAAAAATTCCATGTGTGTCCTCTCCCCCACTTATAAAATGTCACCCCTATCCTCCCCTATTCAGCATTCCAAAGCCATTTTTTGAAAAGTAATACCAAAATATATTAATTACATTCCTATACAAACACTAGAGTCATTATTTTTATTATTAATCCCTCTTATGAAGTATTTAGATATAATTCTATAAAGGCTCTTTGAAGAAGAATTAAAATTCATAAACATGAATATTTGTTTTATTTATTATTTAAACTCGTTAAAATAATATTAAAAAATAAAAATACATTAAAAAATTATATAATATGTACTTTTATTCTATTATTTCAATTTAATAACCTAGATACATCTCTGCTTCCACCAAACGAGAAACAAAACCATCGATCGTGTGTATGACTAACTACCACCTTACGAACTGATATAAATCATTTTCCATCAACACCTTTAAAGTATGGATATAATGATAGATTAACATATTTATATTATATTTATGAAATTATTATACTTATTGAATTATTAAATCACATATAACTTCTTACTTTCCATTTTGCGGGGGATACGATAACTTTTCTCTTGTGTACAGTGGACCACCGCCTCACGAAGCGAGGTGATTCATTTTTTAACTTACGCTTTATATAGATGGTAATAGGGTTAAATTTAACAAATATATGTAATATTTATGACCAAAAAATACTTACATAATATAATAACAAAAATAACTTTTTATCTTCTAATACATTATAAAATAATAATGTCGCTCGTTTATAATTGTGGACTACCGCCTCCACATAGTGATGTGAAATGTTTTTCAATTTATTTTTACATTGATGGTAATGAAGTGGTATTTGATTAATATAAATTATATATATGAAATAATAATGATTCTATAATATTTAATTAATATTTATTTTCCTTTTGTTGAGAAAAATGGAAACAATGTTCATGTGTACGTACGACCTACCATCTCCATACACGATGTAATCTATTTTCTATCTCTAACATTTATAGATTAATATAAATTCATATATAAAAAATATATATGATATATATGTAATTATTAAAATTATTTAGATGATGTAACCATGATAAAATTAAGAGAACTGAAATTATAGAAACAAAATATACATAAGAAACAAAGCAATTATCAGATGAAATAATGATTTTAACGAATAAATGTTAATAAACGGGTGATAAAAGGGTATAAATAAATCCTAAATGGTAAAAAATATATCAGTATGGTTATTTAATATATTTATAATAAATATATATTTATTATACATGATATTTTAACACATATAAATGAAATCAGATCTAAGGGAATGGTTTTTCATATCACTTTTACTTCCATGAGACATATTCCATATTCACCACTTATTACTTTGTGTGGTGTATATATTACCCATTTTGATATGTTATATTATGAATATATTTCTATTAATTCTATTTAAATTTTCATTTTATTTCATTTTTTTCGGGGGTCTTATGATTCATGAGTCACTAAAGTGGTAAGGGTTTATTTCACAATCTCATCATTATTCGAGATTATTTATGTTTAAGTCTACCTTGGTATAATTATTTTATATTTATATCATATAATAAATATATTTGTTTATAATATGGTTATTAATGAAATTTTAAATTAATAATACCATATTACCACTCCTTGGTTATTAATTTTTTTGATAAAATGTTTTCAACAAAATACAACTTCATTTATCACTTCGGTCGAAAATCATTTTTCTTTCAAAATGATGTTTTCTAAAAAAGTTTTCAATTTTTATTAAAATTATCCAAAATATTTATTTAATAAATTTTCACCCATGTTTTAAATTTTTATAATTTTTTTAAAGAAATATTCATGTCATTTTTAAAATAATGCTCGTTTGGATCTTACCAAAAATGTGAAAGGAATCTTGGTTTTAACATTTACAACATGAAAATAATTTTACACCATCATGACCAAGGAATATTTTAATTATTATTTTAAAAATTTTAAGGTTATTTTTAATGAAATGTATTTCCAAAATGTTTTGTTACTTTTTTAGAAATGTGATTTTCAAAATGTAAATGTTGTTTTCCTCAATATTTTTTAAGGATTTTCTCATGGTATTCCTATTCATCAACAACATCAACCATTTATTATACATATGATCAACTAGGGATATGTTGTATAAATATAGTCCTTATTATTTATTTGGATTTTTTTATAATCATTTTGACCTAGGATACATATTTTTATTACAATTCACCGTATTAGTCTACATGGTTTTTGATAATAATTTTTTGATTGGTGTATGTATTAACATTTCATATGTTAGTTTTTCAATATGAATGTTTGTGTTGATTATGTTTCACCCATTTTATATGATGAATCCATAGTAATTAGGATGTTTTGGGTGGGCACCTGTTATAGATATCCCCTTGATGTATCGATAGGTCTCATGAGACAAATTGTTGGCCAAATTATGCATGTTTCTACCCACAGATTTAAAATGTCTTGTTAAAGGACTTGAAATTATATTTCAGATGTCCAGTATTATGAATTCCCTAATTATGAGATTAGTTATTTATTTTCATGGGATTATTCTATTATTTATAATTTTAATGTATAAGTTTCAATCTTATGTGATTATTTATATGGATTTATATGATCATCATTTATTCTTGCCATATTATGCCCAAGTTATTAGTTAAATGGAATGTGTTTCAGTTATTTACTTTTCCATATTGATTATGATTATTTATTCATGATATATTCCACTTTATTTATACCCTTAACAAGCATCTGAGCTCACCCATTTTTTATGTTTTATTTTCCCTAGTATACCTAGAAATTTCTTGTGATTGATATTCAGGGACATGCTAAGTGGAATAGTTGAATTCTCAAAGAAAAAACTTTTTATATTTTATGTTTAAAAATTTTATGCGGATTTTTAGTACATATCTGATTTACCAAAACTAAAAAACTATTTGTTTATTTGGGATATGATTTCTTGTATGTATTGTCAATGTAATAAAGTAGAAATTAGTTTTAGGTTACTGGGGTCGGGGTTATTACAGTTTTTATCAACGAAAATTTAGTAGAAACCTTGGGAACAAGATTTAGGAAAACATATATTAGAGAATATAACTCTATGAATTACTATAAGTATAATTATAAGTATATTATGACATCTAAATGTTTTGATAAGGAATATATTTTATGGGTTTACTAGAAATACATCCCTGTTTGTATACTACATGTGAATGTGGTTCCAAAACATATGTACCTAGGGGTAATAACTGTGAAAAATTTGTGTCAATATTGACTTGAGTATTACCTGGTACACGATAATGGTCCTTACTGCACACCTAGTTTGAAATTCATGAGGGATATGGTTTGGTTAATTCACATTATCTTTATAAACTATCATGAATGATTTAAATAGATAATAAACATGAATAACTAATTTTAAACCTAAGGTGTCTTATATTTAAAAGAAGGTTGTCATAGAATTTTATCATCTTTTAGAAGATATGGATCAATAATTTTCATTGATTAAAAACACTAAGGATGAAGAATAATTAGCAAACATGGAATGAAGGGATTTTATGGTATAATTCTTGTAAAATTATTTTCCTTGAGAGAAACAAGAGGATATAGAGATAAAATTCCCGAGTCTAAGACAAAATGGAGATAAAAAAGTTTCTATGTATGAAAACAACTTTACAGGGATATCAAGGAATTATAAAGACTACATACATAATCTAAAGATAAATATTGACTGTTTCTTTGATGGGCTTAATTCAATTCTTCGAAGGGAACTTAGCCTACCAAACTTTATCATTACGCGAGGACATAGTATCATGTGATATCAAGATAGAAAAATAACTATATTAGTCCTATTTATTCAATGGAAAGCAAGAGAATAAGAGTACGGTAGAGTAAAAAATAGATAAAGGGATGAAGAGAAAGATGGATTTTCCCACATACAATAATTGTGGAAAGAAACACATTGGTACTTTCTTGAAGGTTATGTGAGTTTGCTACAAGTATGGAGAGAAATTGCAATTATTATGATTATGCGAGAAAGAAATAAGTATACAATGTTAAATTATTCAACTATAAGAACATGAGACACTATGAAAATGAATTCCCTCAAAATCAAGGGAATATACCTCAAAAAAAGATAAGGGATCATGGTCAATATTTTTCTATTAATACAACCAAAGTGGAATGATTGTAGTACTTGTGTATTTTGTTTTGTAAATTATGTTGTAGAAATATTTTATCAATTATATTCTCAAATTTATAATTATTGTAATGTAGTGGTTTATCTACAAGGATTTCAAGACACATATTGAATGGAACCAATAAAATTGATTCAGTAAAAAGTTGATATTTTTGGAGAAAACATGATTGAAGGAAAATAAACCTTAATATGTGATAATTTTGAGATAAAAATGTCAAAGATATGTTTATGGGGTAGTATTGGTGACCTTGAAATTGGTTAGTGATTTGATGGTTTATGTTATCTTTTCTAGAGTTTACTACATGTTTGGATTTATGGAATATATTTGAAAACCTAAGACTTTATTTTTTTTATGCGATGATGTTTTTAATAATATTTTAATTTGATAAAAGTATTCACATATTTATAATGTGACATTAAGAGCCACTTTATATTATCTAAGGAAAAAAATGTTGATTTAGTGACCTCCCTTCTAAATTATTTGGACTTTGAATTTGGTAAGACATATTTTGGATGAGTCGTAAGGAAAAATATTTATAAAATGGATTAATTTTAATGTTAGGTGTTATTGGATAAATTTTTATAACCATTTTGGTCTTGTAAGATATATAGAGATAGGAGGAATGACTTATCATTCTTTTATAGATCTTATGATTCATTAAAACTAAATTTTTGTGTTCCAGGCATAAATATTTTTAGATATTTATTTCTTAGAGTAATAGGTGAAGTGGAAATTGATCATAATACAACCAAAATATGAAATTATACTTTAAAATTAAGTATATTTTCTTATGTTTATATTCTATATGGTAAATTAATCCCTCAAATATAGGAAAATGATCTTTCTATAAAAATGTTATTCTAGTTTCTTCATCTATGATGAATCAAATTTCCTTTTAACCCATTATAGATTTATGTATTTTTGGTCCTTAAATATACTATATAAATCAATTTATTATTATTAGTGATATTTATCACTCTCTATTAGTCCATGGGAATTAGTATTTTCTTCCATGTCCATATCTTTACTTGCCACTAATGTTCTCTTATTTGGAATCCTAGCACGTGTTATTATAGATAACCTTTAAACTTACCTTCCTATCTTAAAAATGGGTTGTTTTTTTAATTATTTTTTATTTTGGGTTTCAAGAAGGATATTATAAAATTTAAAACTCTAGACTATCAAGATAATGATTAAAATTTGAGGATTCAATTTATTTAAGGGCGGTAAAATGTAACACCCCGAAATTTTAAAAGAGAAACATTATATTTGATAGAATATATGATATGAAATGACAATATTAAAAGGTAATGTAACAACCAAATACTTTAAGATATATTTATTTTTAAATAAATTCAATATCTTTGATATCTTTTTGTGCACAAACGCCGAGTTTAAATGAAACACGATAATCAATTAAAATATTATTACTTAAACATAACATTATATCCTAACCATTAAGTTGGTTGGTATGAATATGACTAAACAAATTATAAAAATTATATGGGTTACACATGTATAAAATAAATTTAAAGGATATATATTTATTACAAATAAAATAATAATCTTTTGTAAGAACAAAAATGTTCTTTAAAAAACTGAATTTATCTAAAAGGCGGTTTCATCATGATTAAACAAATAATTTAAAATTAATTTTACCACTTTAATATAATTAATTTTATAAAATATAAATATTTTTTTAAATATACATGTCAAAATAATCTTTGGGTGAATTTTTGTGACTTTTTTGTAAGATTAATTTTTTTATGAATAGTGAAAAATACTGATTTAAAAAAAATGCCTTTTCATTTAAATTATTTAAAAAGTAAAATTATATTTTAAATTGGTTTGAAAGTAAAATTTGTTTAATTTTATCAAAATTTTAATAATTTAGTTAATTTATATCAATTAAATATTGAATTCTGATATAAAATACTTTTAAACTGTTGAAAGTATTATTTGGGGAAACTTTTTTTGACGCATTTATGTGTTTTATTTTAAATTAAATTCTGATAATTATTTGCATTGAATTTTTAGAAATGAATTTAATATTTGGAATTAGAATAAATTATATTATAAAATAAGGTCAACTTATTTTTTTATCACAATGAATAATGAAAACAATAAAAATTATTTACAACTGTTAAGCTAAAAAAGGATTTATCAGGAAGTTAAACTAATAAGATAAATGTTAAAAATTACCTATTACTTTTAAAAAAGTGATTTTATTGACATATTTGGACCTTATAACCAATAATGTTTTATAATGACCCATTTTGGAGGCTTTATGCATGTGAAAAATGTTGGTATCACTTTATCTTTTCGAAAATTTCTTGTGTGTCCTCTCCCCCACTTATAAAAGGATACACCTATCCTCTCATCCTCACAATTCAAAATCTCTTTGGTTTGGATATTAAATATGAAAATATATTACTCAAATTCCTACCCAAATCCTATAGTCCTTATTTTGATTATAAAACCCTCCAAAAAGGCTTTAGGTATAAATCTAAAGAGGCTCTCCGAATAAGAGTTAAAATTCTTAAAAATGAATATTTTGTTTAATTTAGTCTTCAAAATCCTTCAAATCATATTAAAATATGATAATATATTAACAAAAGTATACCATATACACTGATATTTTAATATTTTAATGTCATAACCAAGATATATCTCCTCTTCCATCAAATTGGAAATGAATATTTCGATCGTGTGTACGGCGGACTACCGCCTCGGGAACCGATGTAATTCCTTTTAAATAACCACCATTTAAGGATGGATATAATTATGTATTTAAAATATTTATACGATATTTATGAAATTGTTATAATTTTTTAATTATGATATTATATATACCTTTTTTTCTTTCCATTCCAAAGGGGATATAATAATATCGTTCGTGTGTACGGTGGACTACTTCCTAGTAAAGCAATACTGACTGAAAATTAAATTTTTTATTTCAAAAGCACTTTTGAGGAAAAAGAGGGAAACTAGAACCACATCAAAGACTTAAAGAACAACCATGCCTAAATGGGTCAGAACCATCAAGAACAACTACACACCAATTCAAGAGAAAGGAAAAGCCCCACCCTAGCAAAAAAAAAACAATACGATCAGCGTCCACCTTCCTATCGCTGCTCGGCTAGCTGTCCCATGCAAGAATGCGCGGGCCCTGTACCGATGGAATATTCCATACCCCATCAAACTTCTAATTCCAAATAGCGAAGAGAAGGAGAATGCTACCAGCTCTAAACCTCATCCAGGACAGTCTCTTGCAAGTAAACAGAATGTACTGTCTCATGAATCAAGGTCACAAGCCACAAGCCACCTATAAAATTTCATACTTCACACCAGCACTGAAATGATCACACATTTAGATTTCCAGAGAACATCACGATCTGAAAAAATCAACGCTTCCACTTCATCCAGCACTGCCACCCTATCCACTGCTTCATTTTAAAAACTCACAGACAACTCTACAGGAGTCAATATTAATGAACTAAACACCAAAAACACATAACCGAGCCTTCAAAATAGCCACTGTTGGCACACACAACACAACCAAATGCCCTTCACAATACCAAAGAACTGGTCGCCCATCCAGTAACAAGATCTTAAACAAACACGAATCCAAAAGAAGACCAAATCGAATCCAAATCACCGATGCACGAACGAAGAAACATGAACCGAAACACCCACAAAATAAAAAATGATTGAAAAAACACAAAAAATCAGAGAAACATCACCATTATACTGGGAGGAAGACCGCTGCAAACTAGATCCCATCGCCACCATCCAAGTCACTCGAGAAGAACATTGTAACCTCCCACCGCACACACCAGGGATGAGACTACGAATCTAAATCTGCAGAAGCAGGATCTCAATCGCGGCCGACACCGCACCGCCCTGAGAAACCCTATCTATCTTAGGAGGAATTGGGAAAGGAGTGGTCAGAAACGGTTTAATCGCTGAGTAAGTCGAGTCCATGAAGTCATCAATGCCGCTGCAATAGAATTCCACCACCACGATCTCATTGAGAAGGAAGGAGGGTCGTGCCGATCTAGACAAGGAAGGAGGTGGCGACGAGGGTAAACGTAGCTCACAGTGCCCCTTACGGGCGCATTCCATAAAGAAATACGATTCATTTTTCACTTATGATTTACATATGTGGTATTAAGGTTATAAATAATGAATATATGTGATATTTATTACCTAAAAACTCTTATCGTAATAAAATATCACGTCCTACTTATTACCTTCTAATTTATTGGAAAAAAATAATGTCATTCATGCATACGTGTGGACTATCTCCTCCACACACTAATGTAAAATGTTTTCATTTTTTTACATGGAAAATAATAAGGACACATTTAATTAATATAAATTATATATATTAAATGATAATAATTATTTAAATGTTAATTAATATTTATTTTCTTTTTTTCAAAAAAAATTGAAACAATGTTCAAGCGTGCGTATGACCTACCGTCTCCATGAATGGTGCAATACTTTTTCTCTCTCTAAATTTTATAGATTACAATAAATAAATATATAATAAATATATAATAAATATATATATGATATTTATATAATTCTTAAATTTTTTTAGATTATGGAATCATGGTCAAGGTAAAATGATCAGCATTGTAAAACCGAAACATACATAAAATACGAAAAAATTATCACCCAAAACAATGATTTTAACAAAGAAATGATAATAAATAGGTGATAAAACACTATAATTAAATAATATATGGTTGTAAATAAATGATTATTTTTCAATAATAGATTTATAATAAACCTATATTTATTATATATATTATTAAAATACATATAAATGAAATTAGATCTAGTGTAAGTATTTCTTGTCTCACTTTTACTTCTATGAGACATATGCCATATTCACCACTTATTCCATTATGTGGAGTGTAAAAATCTCATTTTTAAATGTTATATATTGAATATGTTTCTATTAATATAATTTAAATATTAATTTTATGTTATTTCTTTCATAGGTATTATGATTCAAAAGTCACCAAAGTGGTAGGAGTTTATTTTAAAATCTCATCATTATTTGTGATTGTTTATTTTTAAGTCTCCCTTAGGGGAATTATTTAATATTTATTTCATAAAATAAATATAATCATTTATCCTATGGTTATTAATGAAAATTTAATGTAATAATAACATTTTACACTGTTTTGTACTTAAAATTATTGAGATTTGTTTTAGAAAATCTGACTTTATTTCTCTCCTCAATCAAAAATACAATTTCTTCCAAAACCATGTTTTATAATTTTTTTTTGAAAATGTTTTTATAATTATACAAATAATTTATTAAATAAATTTTTATCCATTTTTTAAAAGAAAATTATTTTCAGTTTTTTGTGAAATGTTATCATTAAAAGGTTATTTTAAAAATACAAAGACTACTTTCCTCAATAATGTTTTAAGGATATTATAATGGTATTTATATTAATAAGTAAAAGCAACCATTTATTGTAATTATTATATTTTGGGAATATGTTGTATTGATATCATCCTTATACTTTTGTTGTATTTTTTATGATCATCTTGAATGAGGATGTATAATTTTATTACCATCCACCATACTGCTCTGAATGATTTATGACTATGTTTATTTGATTGTGGTAAGTATTAACATTTGATATGTTAGTTTTTAAATAAGAATTTTTATGTTGATTATGTTTCACCCCATTCATATAAATAATTCATTGGAATTTGTAGGTGATAGGTGGGTCCCAGTTATAGATATACCCTCGATGCATCAGCAGGTCTAATGAGACAAATCAATTGACCTAATTAAATGGGTTTTGAACGATAAAATTAAACTATATTGTGAAAGGTCTGGAAATTATGTTTATAATGTCTTACATTGCGCATTCCTTCATTATGATACCAGTTATTTATGTCCATGTAATTATTCAATTAGTTATAATATCCTTGGATAAGTTTCAATCTTATGTGATTATTTATATGGATTTATTTGATAATCAATTATTCCCGCCATACTATGCTCAATTTATTATTTAAATGTAATGTGTATTAGTTATTTACCATTCCATATTGATTATACTTATTTATTTATGATTTCTTCCACTGTACGAATACCCTTACTGAGCGTCTAAGCTCACCCCATTCTTATGTTTTATTTTCTCCTGGATACCAGGAAGTATTTTGTGATTTATATGGAGGGATATTCTAATGGGAATTATATAATTCTCAAAGAAACCACTTTTTTTATTTTATGTTTTAAAATTTAATTTTTATTTTTAATTATATATCTAGTATACCAAGACTAGTAAAATATTTAGTCCTTTGGGATGAAATTTCTTATATATAGTGCTAATATTATAAAGTAGACACTGAATCTAGGTTAATTGGGTTAGGGTAACTACATAAGAAATTATATACTTGTTATGATATAAGATTTAGTTTCATTATTATAAGAATATAATTTTATTTTTTATTATAAATACATTAATAATTCTTAATATTTATTTATACATATTAGGTGTTAGTATTGTATTGTAAGCGAGACCCCTCTTGGGTGTTGAAATATAAACAGTGGAAATTTAGTTTGGGGTTAACTAGACTAAGGAATTCAACTCTTTTAGAATGGTGATTTTATGAATCCCTATCACACCATACTTTCACTTAAGTATGATTTTGGTTTAATAAGATTTTAAAACTTTACATGAATTGGTTTCATGAACCTCATGCATGAGATTCATTTGAAATTTTTGAATTTAGTTAACTTTTTTTTTAATTTAATATCACAAATATTTTGTTGTATAAAGTGATATAGAGTAATATTTTTGAATCATAATAATTTTTTTGAGGGTTTAAGATATGTAATTAAAGTGTTAGAAGCATGAATACATATAAGGAATACATGAAATAAGAAGGTGAGAGAAAATTAAAAACCCTTAAAACAATTATTATTATATTTTTTCTAATTAAAATCTCATAAAGTCTAAGATTATTCAATATGGGTGACCATAATAGGATTAGGTACCCTGAACTATCTTGTGTAAGGTGATATAATATGGGAGAACCCAAAAGTTAGGTGCCTATATCTAATGTAAAATTTGGGAAACACATGGATATATAACCCTAAATTTAAGGTAGAAAAATGAATATCATTAAGAAAATATATATGGTAGTTTTGGGAAAGGTTATATCCATTAAACTATTCCAGATTCATATATGATATGATTGAAATTACAATTTACCAAAATAAATAAGTTATTAGATAATGTTTATAATAGAGTCAAAACATAAGTGAAATATGAATCTTATATAAAAATAAATTTGATGTGAAAATGGGACATCATTTTAGTAAGAATATATTAAAAAAAATTCTTTATTAAATATATATAAATCAAGATACTTAGGTGATACATATTTTTTTGTAGGTAAATATAGTATGATCATCAAAAAAAGATTTTAAATTAATCTTGGAAAAGGAAAAAATAAAAAATAACAATTTATTAGTCCATTATCTAAAATTAATAATTTTTATTAAATAAGAAAAAAAAATTATATATTAGAGAAACCCTTTCTTGAATATCCCAATGGAAAATATTTTCAATACTCAGATCTAAATTATTATAAAAATGATAATTTTTTTAATTTTTTAAGTCACATACATATTTCTATGGAACCATTGTTTTAAAATAAATACAATAATACGAATTCTTATAAAATTATTGATAATAATACAAGTCTCTATTATAATAAAAAAAATACTTCAGAGGTATGAGGTTAAAGATTATTTTTTATATACCACATCATCAAATGAACTATAATCATTAACCATGGCCATTATGATTTGGTATATAATTGATTTAGAGAGGTATAGGTATCCTCTTATATATAATTGGATAAGGATTATAAAATGTAAAAATAATAATAATTATATATTTCTATTTATGATGTTTCTATATATATAAATTATATTTTATGTAAGAAGAATAACATGAGATATGTCTTTGCATTTATTTATTATCCCATTAAAATGAAATCAAATTTGATGCGATATTTGGTTTAGAAAATATTTGTGTTATTTTGAAAAAATTTATTTGGAGAAATATATTTTCTTTGATATTAGTGGGAGTTAATATTATTCTTGTTATACATAGGTGATAAATGCCTGACCACTGAGAGGTGTGTGTGTGTGTGGGGGGGGGGGGGTGGATCGATGGTCCTTAAAAACTTTAATTCTCATCAATATTATTCCCATTCTGATTAAGTGTATGATAATAAAATGATCTAGAAAATGGGATGAATAGGGGACAAAGGGAGAAGAATAATAACACATGACACAATGGATTTTTAAAAGGTTTACTCCCTTTTTTTATTGAGTGGATACATCCTAGGTTCTTAGCGATTACAGTCCTTATTTAAAAATAATTGTTTTATAACAAAAAAATAACTAGGAAACTAGATAAAAAATATGAACTTAGGATATTAAAATAATGTTAATGAAAACAAAATAAATTAAATAAATTATGATCATCAAAAAGTTTTAATGATCATCCCATGCCTTCCTCAAGTACCTCATATGATGAATCAAGCATGTGATTTTATTTTTCTCTTAGAACCATGAATAAAATTCTTGGAAAATGATCCATAAAAGGTTTGGATATCTCTATAAAAGTCTCATTATAATTCTATAAGAATAAAATTTTTTTTACAGGGCTTTAAATAACATGGTGGAATACCCTATATTATTGTGTAGTTCATGGTCAAATTCAAATAAGAAAATAAAGGATCAAATATCATATTAAACTCATTAATATCTTTAATCGAGTCTATAAAATCAAAAAATATCTTAAATTCATTATGAAGTGGTGATATATACCATGATGCAATATTTTTAGTCACCCCAATCCTTTGAAAACTATATAAATTCACTATAGCATGACCATTAAAAAACACAACTTGAAATTTCAACTTTAAATTCTTGTAGAGTCATAAAAATTATACGGCTTGAATATTGTGGTGTAACATTCCATGATATAGTATAAAAAATTAAATTGCATTATGACATCCAACCAATAATGAATAATCATTCACCCATTATCATATCTTTCAACCAATATAAGCCATGATAATATATTATAGTGTAATACCCACATATCAATGAAGTTCTCATACCTTGATAAGAAAAAATAACATAACCAGTGTATATTGTGGTTTGATTATTATATATATATAATATACCACATTTAATCCATTATATCATATAATTCACCCTTCAATGGAGTGATTTTCAAAAATATAAGAAATATTTATTCCTTTATGTCATTTAAAACTTCAATCAATCTCTAACTCATCCATGAACATGTTGAAAATATATAAAACATGAAAATAAATTCATATCTCTTGAATAACCAACTTCATATTTCTGTGATATTTCTATCAAATCAATTTACAAATTGATAGTACCCTTAGTAAAATTCTTATTCCTTTCACACCAAATAACCCAACATCCCACTTCTTAAAAAACCATGGTCACTTTCATCTCATTTTTAGTGTTCCCAACTCCAAGAGACCAATTTTGGATAAAATCATCGATTGTGGAATTCTAGGGGCCAAAACCAAATAATTCACCAAGATTATTCCAACTTCATCGACTCAATACCTTAAAAATAGTAAGTGGATGGTCATTTATTTATTTGGACTTTTGAAACATAGACACTTAGAAGTGTGGGTAATAACATTATGCTTGACCTATTTTTCTATAGGGATGGTATGAACTCTGATATTACAAACCAAGAAATAAAACTTAGCGGGTATCTCACAAAACCATAGAATCCCCCCCACTCATCCATCGTTAAGGATACCTATCTTAGAGAGTGGTATGATTTGATAGAAAATTAACCTGAAGCGGAACTCATGAATACCAGAATATCATCCTCATCATTAAGAATAATACTTCCAAAAATATCACTTTACTGAAAACTCAGAATAGCTTGAATGAACGGAGGGAATCTGCTAGCTTGATTGAAGAAAATATTTGGATTATGGAACCCTTGAAATCCTAGCACCGAACCATCATTGTTCTGGTTCTAGAAATTTATATCACTACATCCTATGAACCATCACAGGTATTGGTGGATCTCCCAAACATAATCATGAATCCATTTTAGCATCCCCAAAACTGATATTTTTAAACATCCAGAACCAAGAAATACTTCTTATCTATGATTTTTCCCACATGGAACCACATTCCAATGTAGTCCATGCTAACTTCACTTGAATGCAGTACATGGTATCCCCCACGCTTCTTTGATTAATGCCCCGACCTCTATATATTTCACCAACCTCTACTATGAAGCTCAATGATAAAAACCATAATTTATATAATTCCTTATAGACTTCAAAAAATTTCTTTGTTATCTTTATCACCATTTTTGGAACATTGAGGGTAGATAAAATATACATGGGGATGGATGAAAGGACATAATTAACCAGAGTATTATGACCCCCAAATGAATTAAATCAGTTTTTCCATTTGGTGATCCGATTATATATTTTATCAAGAATCCCCTAAAAATGATATATATATACTCCACCTAGGAAAATCAAGGCACCCATATATTCCAGGATAAAAAGATTTCTTAGTATAATAAGAGAGTTCCTAATATTATTTATTCTTCTCTACAGACATTAGTTAGAAATATAGATATTGATTTTTTTCTTTGTTAATGATTTGATCACTCCACTTTCTATATTCATCCAAAACCTTATTGAGGTTATTAATATACCTTCTATTCCCATTTTAAAAGATTATAATATCATCAAAAAGTGTAAATGTGAAATACCAATAATATTGGATATGCAATGAAATGGAATAATGATGCCATTATTAATGCTCCTTATGATATATCTGCTGAGGGTATCATGGAATAGAATAAAAATACTAGTATATAGTGGATCCCCCTGCCTTAGTACCTTGACTAATTTTAAGAACACACATTTTTTTACCATTAGGGTGATAGAGAACCATGGAAAACTATAACATCTAAATAACAGGTCAATCACCCGTGTAAAAAAACCCACACTAGATATTACAGTAATTATGAAGCTCCACTCCACTCTATATTAAAATTTTCCATATAGACTTTTATTTAAATATTGGATCTTGGAGTTTTAATTTTAATATCTAAAATAATTTCTTGATCCATCCCAATTGAAAATTATATAGATATTAATTTGATAAAACCATGCTATTCCTCAGAGACCAAATTATGTAAGTGGGGTGAGGGAATTCTATTAATTATACTTTCCATAAACTTTTAGATAAATTTCAAATGCTTATGGGTCTAAATTGTTTAAGGGATATTGGATATTTATCCTTAGGAATTAAAACTTTAGTTGTAGAACAAATCACCCTTTTCACCCCCACCCCTAAATAAATCTTGAATAATCCCCTCCAATTCCCTCTTTTTGACACTCTAAGATGCCACATAGAATGATCCTGGAAAGACATCCGATCTTGGAGTTATATTAAAGTTGATGTAATTAACCATATTCAATACTTCATCCTATTTTGGGATGATACTAAGATAATAGTTAATTATATCAGACAACACCCTTGGAATATTATCGAAAATATTTGAACTACCAATCGGGTATCCATCCTGTATGGAAGGGTTAATCTCACCAAGAAGTGTTTTGAAATGGGACTCAACCATAACTCCCACTGATCTCAGACAATTGATAAAAGATAAATATCTACTTCGAATATTGGGAGTAAAGGATTTGTTCTAAAATTTGATATTCACAGAGAAAAAAGCTGAGTTTAAGTCCACCTCTTTAAGAAATAAGGATCCAGATTGCTCATAAGAAACTATTTCATCTTCAAGAACCATTTCTGAGAATTGAATCTTCTTATAGAAAATATTACTAAATACCCCCTTATCCAAGATTCCCTCTAATAATTCATAGCCATGTTTAATATCCTCTTTCAATGACTCCATCCTTGTGAATAAATATGGAAGTTGCTATTATAGTTTTGAATCTACGATTTCAAGTGACTTAGTTTATTGTGAAAACCCACACATGAGCTATCTTGCATGGGCTTATTCCAAGACATAAGTACCACATTAAGAAATCTAGGATATGAGGGTCACTCTATGGAGAAAAAGAAGTGATTATGTACTATTCTACTAGATTTAAGAGAAAGGAGAATGGGCGAGTGGTCACATAAGGATTGCACCATATTAGAGACATTTTCAACCAAAAAAGAGGACGTTGCCTTAAGATTTCCAAAACATCGATCTAGCCTACTCTAGGTGTTCTTCGTCCCTTCCTGAATATTTCACCATGTGTACTTATCTATTGAGTATCCCATATCAATTAATCTTTTTCTTGAAGAAAATTTATCAAACTCTTGCCTAACCTTACATGGGATATGTCCTCTACCTTTTTTATATGACAAGTCCAAGATCATGTTGAATTCACCCCTAAAAATATATGAATCATACCTCAGGTTAAAGGATCCTATATCATGACATATGATTTCCATCACCATGATGTCACATTTTTCATACACAAAATAAAAGAATAATGAGAAATTCCAAATATCGATCTTCATAAATCTATGTTTAATCGAGACAGCGAGCTACTCCATAGTGATCGTTTTATCCCAAAATATATAGATATGTTTATTAGTAGAGTCACCATGCATGAATCCTTACATACCCAACCTCTGAGAAAAAATTTTATTTTCTAGAAGGCCACTGCTTGGGCTCTAGTACTGCAATAACAAAGACTTTGAACCAACACCTTTCATAAATAAGGAAATCAGTTTTCACCTAAGATTTGACAACGACATATTTCAAATTAATTAAACATTAAATCTCACAATAATCTCACAGTACCAAAAAAAAAATATTTATTGTCTTTAAGGATTAACTATATAAAAAAATTATTTTATAATAATGTGAACATTTATCCATAATCACACCACAATAGACCCATTTTTTAAAAATCTAATATATTATACTCATCTCTAAAACCAAGGGAATCTAAATCCTAAAAATGGGTGACCTCAAATGACTAAAAAGAAAAAATGTATCAATGATCCATAAATGAGTTAGATCATATAAATGGTGGAAGAATGATCATGTGAGTAATATATTATTAAATTAAATTGGAACAATAAGAGTTGTCCATAATTCAAGATAAAATAAAATGTAATCTCAAATAAATAAACATCCATGATGTCATAATAGTGAAAAAATATGAGATAATAAATTAATTCCATGAACCATAATCATAGGAGTATCACATAAAAAAGTGGTATTTCATGGAAAAGTATCATAAAAAGGAATTATAACACAAACATAAGAACTTTGAATTATCAAATTATAAGAATACCTAATATTTTCCACCCATTAAGTTGTGTGAAAATATAATAATTCCAACCATTTAAATTTTTATCAAGTGAATTATTACCACCCTTTATGTTTTGAAAAAAATCCAAGCATGTCAATGATCTATTATCTCATGATATATAAAACCTTAAAAAATGCATTGGAAGCCGATACATGTCCCCAAATATCAACATATATACATATGTGAGCCAATGAAATTTATTATATATCTTATCATGAAAAAACTATAGAAAGAAAATGAATTTCATAACATTTCCAAACCGTATCACATAAGATAACCTCAAGAGTTGGATGAGTTAATACAAAAAATTCAATCACATAGAAATAAGAATTTCTTAAGATCATTTAGAATATGATTTATGAAATATAGCTCCCTATGAGATATATAATTTGGATATAGAGAGGGAAATGGATTCGAAATCATACAATTATATTTCATAAATCATTTTCAACACTATTGTAAAAAGATAAAGTAACAAGTCACTTTAAAAAGTGTTTGGAGAAGGTATCATGATTTTTTTAAACAAAAAATAAATATAAATATTGAATCCTTAAAATGAATAATGTTTAAATAAAAGAAATGTGGAGTGGAAGATAAAATATTTGATCATGAAAATAAACACATTTTTAATATTTTAAAATATCTTTATTGAAACCCACATCATCTAAAATAGTAATAAAGAATCCTTTTTAAAAGTGGTAAATATAAATATAAAGGTACATGAGGTAATACATGTTTGGGTTTCAAAATAATAATGAAAAACATTTGTGTAAATAAATAATTTGAATACAGAGGATAAAGATCCACCAGAGAGGATAAGAATTATTCTTATCAATACCATCATTTTATAGAGAAGGGTATCCATAAAATAAGAAGTTTGTTAATATAAGAATTAAAATTCCAAAGAGGAAAAGGGAAAATACCATATTAAATAAAGAAATTGAAAAATGTAATAAACTCAAAATCACATTTCTAAGGGGTAAAAACTATTACTCAATGAAAATGTGGTTTATTTGACAAAACCCTTAAAACTTTGGTAACATTTGAATTGAAATCCATTTAAAAGAGAACTTGAAATGGAATTCTGAATACCATGAATTTAATTAATGGTATAAAGAAAAGTATCCATAGGTTATTATATATGCCAAAAAAACACAATTTATGAATATGACCTATGTCTCAAGGAAAGAAAATTGCAATGAGAAAACTCATACAATTTTTGTAATAATTGAAATAGAAAAATGTGAAAGTGGGATTCCTGAACAGACTTGTAAATTCTATAAAAAAACTTTTATAATAAAAATATAATTAAATGGGGGTAGTAAGTATAATATATAATATAATAATATGTGTATAATATGAAAATATGCATTTGTAAACTGAAATTGATTTAATAATCCTTACAAACACCATATTTTTTATAGAAGAATCATTTGAAAATAATATTAAAATAATGTAAAGTAAATATGGAGAAACATAATATTAATTAATATATAATTTAATCATATTTATAATTCACCAAAATTATAATAACAAAGTTTAAGAATAACTATAATAACGTAATAAACAAAAATTGATTTATAAAAAACCCTTACCTTGGATTCCCACTTGGTTATACATGCTCTAACCTCCTATATAATTAATATAACTATATTATTCACTTTTTTATGAAAATTTTACATATATATTTCTTTTTATACACTTAATTTATAATAATCCTCCCCTTTTATATTCTTTATTTATTATTTATTTTCATCATTATATATACTTTATGTTTTTCTTTTCATACAAGCTTTGTAATGGATATATCTATAAGGGCCTGACCTTAAAAAATCTATAAAAGTTATTTTTTATAAAAAAATCCATTTAATTTAATTACTAGATATATTTTAGTTTTATATTTTTATATAAATAGGTTTTCAAGCTTAAATGAATTAATATTACATCACAAAGTGGACACTACCACTTAATATCCATTTGTTCTACAATACAAAATTTTTAAAATAACAAAAGTTTTATTTTAATGACATATCTTCACAATTTTTATCTTGACCTCATCTTTATCATTAATCATCCTTAAAACCTTGTTATTTTTTTGAAAATATTGGTTGAGAACATAACTCTTAGTAAGGAACATATACAAAGAATGAAATGAACATGTTAGTCCCATGAATACTCTTAAAAATTATCTTTTTCAAAAATAAACATTGATCCCAAAATAAACATTTTATTACCCAAAAAATCAACTTATTTACCCAAATATATTCATAAAACATTCCATGATAAATATTAATGGAAAAAAACTCATAAAGTTTTCTTTTAAATCATTAAAATCACTTGAAAAGATATAAATTTCACCCTTAATAATTATCATAAAATTCTCTTTAAATTTATGCTCATTATATTACCTTGTGAAAGCATAAAAATTACATGAAAACACATATAAATCATAGATAAATCATGTTGTTAATTCAAGAAATAATTTTTTTCCACTCCTACAATCAATATTACAAATACCCAATGATTTGGAGAGCTATATCAGGCTCACCAATCATTGGTTTATAATAGAACCTCCCATACCTTGTTTATAACAGAACCAACCATCTTTGGTTTATAATAGAACCACCCATCATTGATTTATAATATAACCACCAATATTTTATTAATAATAGAACCAAACATCATAATAAAAAAATATTAATAACTATAAAACAATCATAACACATAAAATCATGCATAAAAATATTCTTTACACTTATAAGAAAACAATTGTGGACATTGAAATATTCATTCCATTTTTTTTGAAAATACCTATATAATAAGTAAGAGAGGATTTAAATAAAGAATAAATTAAATATTATAATGGAAACCAAACATCAAACAATGGTTATAGAAGTTGGTAAAACCATTGAATTCGTATACGTTAAAATAGAGCATTCCCTTTTCCTTTTTTTTCAAATTGTTTCGTATAAAATAAATAAAAATATTACTTTTTATAAAATTTTAAATAATATAAAAAGTGATATAAAAAATCATCTATAATTAAACCATGTACATATAAATACATCAAAAAAATAATTTTATGAATATGGGCATCGAATAAAAATATATTTTTAAAAACAAAACATTAAAACATTTTAAAAAATATTTTTAATGTAAAATGTACCTTACCTTGAATCCGAATCATTATGTACATTATTTATATTCCTGAATGATTAAATTATGTTAATTATTTACTTTGTTAAATTAAATTTTTAATTTTATTATTACTTTTATTTTTTTACCATGTTATATACAATTACTTAATCAATTATGTTCACATTGAATATTTTGATGATATTCGACTTATATTTTTAAAACCACTTTTCTAAGTTGACTATGGTCAAAGTGGTCATTATTAAACCATATCTATAATAATAATAATGACAAAATTATCATTTTTATACATTAATTATTCTTAAAAAATTGTAAATTATTGTTAGGAAAAATTATTTTCATTACAATCATAGAGAAGGAAGGCTATATGTACGCATGAGTAACATTTTCATTTGTTAAAGTTCATGATGGAAATAACATAAATATTTTTTTATCTTTACATAATTATGAATATATAATATGTAACACCCCAAAAATTTATGGTATTTCTATTTTAAAATTTAAAATTTTTAATATTTTATGCTTCACATAACACTGAGTTTAAAACCGAAATATACAATTAAATATGACCGTTGGAATAATAATGTATCCATTAGGAATAGTAAAATGAATAATAAAATAGTAAATTCACCTTTGAATGTATAAATAAATTTTTTGTATGTTATAAATGAAAATATAGTATATTTATATTAGGGTATAAGTAAATAAATTATTAAAAAAATGGTAAATTAATTGTTGTTATTTTTGTGAAACATAAATTTTATTTGAAATTTTATAATTAGTATAATGATTTAAAAGAAAATTTATTTTCATGAAATAGATTAATAAAGTAATATTTTTTTGACTTATAATTATAATATAATTTTATGAGACCTTAATTAATTTTTTAAAGTGTCATAAAATCCATTATAATATTAAAATTATTATTTTTTGAGTAAATGATGATTTTATTTAAAAATTAAATTTCTCATGTTTAGAAAATTATTTTCATAAAATGGATTCCATTTTTATGATAACTTATACTATATTAATTACCCATAATAAGCATCTAATATAACCCTTTTCTTATGTTCTATTTTTTCCCAGGATGTGAAGTTGTATATTATGAATGAATTGTAGGGATAATCTTGGAGTTTATGGATGTTTCTAATGGAGTTTCTATGTTGTATTTAATTTCAAGTTTTTATGTAACAATTATTCTTGTATCTGATTTTACAAATCTACAAAACTATTGAATCCTTTAGGATTTGACTTCCTTTTTTATTATACCAATATAATTAAGTAAGGCACCATCTCCAAGTTACTAGGGTCAGGGTCTTTACCATTGGTATCATATAAAGTTTAGTAGAGACTTTGTAAACTTGATTTAAAAAAAAATATATTAGGATAATATTACCCTATAACTAAATTTGAGAATATTCCAAAATTATCCAATCTTATGATTTAGAGATTAGTCATACCTAAATTTTCAATTTATGATAAGTGTTTCACTAGTTTTAGATTATAAATCATATTTCCTAATGTTATGATCTAATGTAGTGTATTCCATTGTTTAGGAATGAAACCTATTGGGAGAAATGAAAACTGTATCAATACTTGAATTCAATGTAGATATTTACCTCCTATGAAAGATAATGATTTTGGAGTTGGAGTTGCAACTAAAGCTGAACAACTTATAACTATACTGGGATAACTGACTAAGGTAATGAGAAATAACCTTTCATGGAGCAGCCCAATATAGAATGTAGTGTAACAATGTTAGACTGCTTCTTGTAAAAACAACCTCCATCTTTCAATGGGTCTATAAACCCATTTGTAGCTGATAAATGGATAAGTTCGTTAGAGAATATATTTCTCACTCTGGGAATTAATGAAAGGGAGAAGGTTATCATGATAGTTTATCATCTCTCTAGAGATGCAGATCAATGGTGGTAATTAATTCAAAATACAAATGAGGAAGATGAAATAAAAAATTTGGAATTGAAGGATTTTAAGGAAATTTTCTTGAAAAAATATTTCCCCCATGAACAATTAGTTGATATGGATAGGAAATTCTTAAGTCTAAGATATAAAGAAGATGAAAACATTTTTAAGTATAAATCTAACTTTATAAGGTTAGTAAGGCATGCCTCAGACTACATACGTAATCCGAGGATCAAGTTTGACCATTTATTTGATAGTATTAGGCTAATTATATAATGGGAACTAGTTTCACATAAATTATTATTATATAAAGATATAGTATCTTGTACTATCAAGATAGATAAATAAATATCCAAGTATTATGGTTCTGAAGGTATATAAGAGAAGAGGAAAATGGAAGATCAAAAAATGGTTAAGGATAAGAAAAGTTAGAAGTATTTATACACATGTAATAATTATGGGAAAAACATTGGTAAATTCTTAAAGGTAAAGGGAGTTCATTACAAATGTGAAGAAAAAGGCCACTATGCCTGTGATTTAAGAGGTATGAAAGAAATCAACAATGTGTAATGCTTCATCTATAAAGAGTTGGGACACTATAAAAATTATTGTCCTATATGTAAATTAAATTTTCCCTAGAAAAGGACAAGTGAAAAAGGCCTTTCTTATGTAGTCACAACAACTGAGGTTTAATTTCCTAATGATGTGGTGGTAGGTACTTTAAGCATCTAATAAAATTTAACTAAAGGTTTATTTTATTATGGATAATCACATTCCTTTATATATTCCCAATTTTATTTAAAAATTAGATATTTCCAATTCACCTTAACAAGGGAGTTTTCGGTAAATAATCATAGTGGAAACCTTATTGCAACAAATATGTGTCAAACAATTCCAATTATGTCACATAAACGTGCTCCAATTTATGATTTTTCACAATATATATGATTGATTTTAATATAATTCTTGGTATAAACTAGCCTTAAAAATATAATTCAAAAAATTATTGAAAATGAAGGAAATTATTATTTGTGATGAAGATCTTGAATTTATTATATTTAGAGGGGATACTTCATCATATGAGTCATATCTAGATCCATCTCCAAAAGCTCTTCTAAATTAAATTATTAGGGAAGAAGAAAAAAATACATTTATGTATAATGAAATAAATCTCCAAATTAAAGATGTAACTATTTTACAAGAATACATTTATGTATTTCCAAAGGATTTACCTAGACATCCTATGGAGTGGGATGATGATTTTTCTATTGATTTAATCCATGATGCAAGACCTATATCAAAGACTCCCAATATAATATCCAATGTGGAGTTAATATATTTAAAGAAACAACTATAGGAATATAGTGATAACAGATTTAAACACCCTAGTGTTACACCATGGGGAAATCCTATTTTTTTAAGAATAAATATGGATATAAGAGGATGTGCATTGAATACATGGATATCAATTTTATTATGTTAAAGAATAAGTATCTACTATCTCACATTGATGACTTATTTGATCAACTTCACTAACTCAATATTTTTCAAAGATTAAACTTTGATCTGGATATCATCAATTGTGTGTGAAGAAGGAAGATATTCCAAATACAACATTTCTAACTAGGTATGTACATTATGAGTTTACGGTAAGGCCATTTTGGATTGACTAATGAACCCTCTATTTTTATATATCTAATGAACAAAGTGTTCAAGGTATGTGGGATCAGTATTTACCTTTGGTATAATTTTACCATAACAATAGTTTCCATTCAAGTATTCAAATGGAACCATATTAAACATTATATGGAGAGATGAGTCATACTCAATTTTTTTATGATGAAGTGGGTGAGAGGAAGCTCATAGGCCCAAAACTTGTGGAGGAAAAAAGTAAAGGTAAAGACTATCAAACCTATATCAAAGCATCTCAAAGTATAAAAAAATATATGATGATAATCAAAGAAAGGATTTAGAGTTTCAAGTGGGAGATCATATTTTTATTAAAGTATATCTATGGAAGGGTGTCATAAGGTTTGGTATGAATAGTAAAATTAGTCTGAGGTACATCATAACTTTTGAAATTCTTGAGAGAATTGGAGCTTTGTATTATTGTTTGGAAGTTCCACCCAACCTTTCTAAAGTACGTGGCGTGTTCCACATATCTTTGTTAAGGAATTACATGCCAAAACAAACAAATTTTCCCACTCCTAAAATAGTAGAATTGGAACATGATTTATCTTATTGTGAAGAGCCAATCCAAATTATGGACACTGAAGAATAGTTTTTGAGGAATCACCTGACTTGGATGGTAATGGTACTTTTAAAAAATCATAAAATTAAATAGGCGACGTGGGAAATAGAGGAACTTATGATGAAGAACTACCCAAATATTTTTATGAGGTGACATTCTAGAAATTTTGAGGATGATATTTTTGAAGGAGGGGAGAATGTAAGAACCCAATATTTTAAGGTATGTATCTTTTAAAATTTAATATCTTTGATAGTTTTCACTACACACAACACTAGGTTTAAAACTATAATATACTATTAAATAGGACAATTAGAATAGTAATGTGTTAATTATGAATAGTAATATGACTAATATAATAATAATTTCACCTATGATATTATAAATAAAATTTTATTATCTTATAAATGAAAATATGGGATATTTACATAATAGAATAAGTAAATAAATGTTTTAAAAAATGATAAATTAAATGTTGGTATTTTTGTGAAATATAAATGTTCATTTGAAATTATATAATTAATAAAATATTTTAAAATATTTTTTTTCATGAAATATTTTAATATTTTAATATTTTATTATATTATGATTATAATATTATTTTACGAGACCTTAATTAATTTTTGAAAGTGTCATAGAATTCATTATAATATTAAAATCATTATTTTTAAAGTAAATGATGATTTCTATTTAAAAATTAAATTTATTAGATTTAGAAAATTATTTTTATAAAATGGAATCAATTTTTGAATTTTAAATGTAAAAAAATGGTTAGGGTGAATATTTTTGATTTTTCGAAAATACTTTAATTTTTGGTGAATAATAAAATACTCTAATTTTGGTATTTAACAAATACATAGATTTTTGAGTCATAGATGATGTATGGATGATGAAAGCCCATAATCTTGAAATATCTTACATTAGTTTAATATATTTATTAATAAGGTTTAAACTATTGATAGTATTGATCCAAAATGAAATACTAATGAATAAAATAATAAAAAAACACCTATCTCTTCCACTAAAAATATCACCTCCACCACTCTCCTCCACTATAAATACCACCCTCACCACCTCTTCTCTCCACACATACAGAGCCTTTAATATTGTACAATTTATACCCAATCCCTATACCAAACATATCCACCACATCTTTTTTTTTTCTCACCAAAAGACCATTCCTGAGTTCCTTAATAAGTATCTTAAAGAGAGGAAGTTCAAGAGGTAAAATCCTCTTTCATTTTCTTTTAATTTCTTTTCAATTTATTTTCTTTTCTTATCCTCTCATATCCTAACTATGAAAAATTGGAATGATAAATCTAGTATCTTTTACATACTAGAATATTATTATGATATTGTTATATCAATAATCTATTCTATTCTCTTCCCTGTTTATTTTAAAAATGAAAACATCATTTGTGAGATGCCGATTTACCTCCTTTATGGATGATGATTTTTCATTTTTCAATTACACCTCAAATGATGGTCATAAAAACATTTTTATGATTAAAAATGATTATAATATTTTTATTAAAACTTATTTAATGTTTTTGAACTAGTATATACATAGTATTAATTAATAAAACCAAACTAGTGAATAATGATCAAAAAATGCCAAAATAATATAGACGATTATCATTAATGTTTTACAAAATGAACCATCCTCATATATGGAAAAAAATTATATGTAAGAAAATTAAATATTCTATAAATTCATTAATAAAATATTTTTTCAATTATTGTTAACTATTCCCATTTTACATGATTGTTCATTATTGTATATAAGTGAACCAATCATAAAAAACAAGGAAATGACACTCCCAAACGACAAAATTGAATCTTATAAATCATCAAAAAGGATATAAATTAACTTAATAAAATAATCCAAAATAAAATAAATGTTTAAGAGGTTATTAATTAAATTATTTATGAATCTATTTTCATTATACATGACATTATGTGCTTTTACAGAACACCTTCAGACATAAGGTAAGAGTTTTTTTTCGAACCTCCATTTTTACTTCAAGTTATGAGGTCTCTCTATTTAACCCAATGTAATTCATTTTTATTTTTAAATTATTATTATTAATTCTATTTATATGTTCTAAAATCATTTATCAAGATTATTTCATCATTATTTTATGGGGAAATGTATGTTTTTATAAGGTTTCCTTGTCAATTTTTACCGATAAGCAAGCCTGATTAAAGGGAACTTCCCAATTTGTTACCCATTTTCAAGCACACTCGATAATATGTTTTAAGACAAAAAAATATTTTTCTAAAATTTATATTTTTATGATGAAAAACTATATTAGTTTATTTTGAATTTTATGAAAACAATTATTCATTTTTACTCTTCAACGACTCTTTTATATTTTCCCTTAAACCTCACTAAAGTGGATCATTTCTAAATATTTTTAAACACCATTTTTACATGTTTTCACTTAAATTTCCAAATTTTAGTATGAATGTTCTTTTAATATTCTTAAAATATAATTTCATTCCATTTTTTTGGATATACATGTTTTTAATCAGTTTTTTTATGATAAATACAAATAATTTTCCAAAAGATCTATTGTTTACAAAGTAAAAGCATATTTTTCTCAAGAATTTATCAATGAATTCATTAAATTATTTTAATATATTTCAATACCCAATGTTGAATATTTTTCTTAATTGATATTGATTTATTCTATTACCATATACTATATTTTATTGAATGGTTTATGATTATTTTGACTGGGGATGCACTATGTCGATACCATTCTCTATATTACTATGGATAATTTACTGATTTGGGGATATTATTTACATATCATATGATAGTTTCAATATGAATATATATGTTGACTAGGTTTCACCCCTTTAATATGAGAAATAAATTGTACTTATTAAGTGGTTGATGTGGCCCTATATAGACCCTCGATGCATCGGTAGGTCTCATAAAACAAACTAGACTGAAGTTTTACCCATTTTTGTATAGTGTATTGGGTGAAGCCATGATAGTATGTTTATTATGTCCAAAATTATACATTCCCTAATTATGATATTAGTAATTGATAATCAATGTGATTATTCTACTAGTAGAATATCCATGGTTAAATTTCATTCTCATGTGATTATTTATATGGTATTATTTATTCAGATTTCATTCCGGCCATATTATGCTAAAGATTATGTTTTTATGGAATGTGTTTTAGCTATTCCCCTTTCATTATAGTTTGTATTTATGATAGCTCATATTGTATTTCTTACCCTTATTGAGAATCCTGGATCACCACTTTCTTATGTTTTATTTTTTCCTAGGATGATAATATGTATATTATAAATGACTTACAAGGAAAATCTAGGAGTTTAGGGATGTTTCCAATGTATTTTTTATATTTTATTTTATTTTAAGTTGTTATGTAACTATTATGTTTCTATCTTGTTTTACAAAGCTACTAAATTATTCAGTCCCTTAGGATGTGACTTCCTTGTTTATTATACCAATGTAATAAATTAAGGCACTGGATTGAGGATATTGGGGTCAGGGTCCTTATATAATAAATATTATATTCTTTATTTAAATACAATTATATACTATATCTATGGTATGTGGTCATGAAAAATAAATCACATCACTTCGTGGTGGTGGTAATCCACATGTATACATGAAATATTTTATCATTTTTAAATTGATGGAAAGGTAAGAAATAAGATGATATATTATCTTTCAATAATGATAAATATGTCATTAATATATTATATTTACATTAATTAAATCATTATAACCAGTAGTAAGAAGCAGTGATAGAAAAATAATTACACTGGTTCATAAGAAAGTTGTCCGTCGTACACTCGAATCATGGTTTGGTTTCCCATTTGATGAAATAAGGAAAATGATATAGGTTATTAAATTAAAATTTAAAAAATATAATTATATATAAGATAATAGTGTTATTATTTAATCATGTTTTAAGAATATTTTAAGGAGTCATAATAAGTAATAAAATAAAAACTCTCAGTTAATAACTATACCTCTTTTTCAGAAAACATCATTAGGTTTATACCTAAAGCCTTCCTAAGTTGTTTTTATGATCCAACCAATGAATCTAAAATGTGATGATAGATGTATATAAGGGATATATTTAGGTATTGGATGAATCAAAAGGCTTTTTAAGTGTGGATATTAGAGTATATGAGGTTCCTCTTATTAGTGGGAGAGAGGACACACTTGTATTTTTTTTAAAAATAATACAATTTATTAATGTATTACTTAAGACAAATGGATCTTAAATAGAAATTTTTTGAAAAATATATTATATAGGTTAGAAATATGTCCATCTATTAGAATTTTGACAAATTTTTTGGTCATTTTAATCCTTATCACTTAATTTTAACACCTGGTAAACCTGTTTTGACTTTATATGTGGTAACATATTTTTACTATTTATACTATTCATTATGAAAAAAATAAGTTTAATTTATTAAATTATAATAATTATGATGTTTCAAAATATTAAAGATATTTTATCAATTTCAATTCATATAATAAGAATAATTTAATATAAAATTAAACCATAAAAACTTGATATTTTTTTTAAGAAAAATGTATTTTTAAGTATAAAAATGTTTTTATACCAAATTAAAGAATAAAATTAATTTTAAAATCATAACTAGATTATTAATAATATATTTTATCTAAATTTTCTTTGAAACCATTTTTAATAAAAATTAAATTATGTAAATTCCAGAAATGAAAAATAGTTTTCAATAAAAAATTAGTATTTTCAAAAAATCAAACTTTTCAAGAAAATTCTAAGAAAATTCAAACTAATCAAATTTTAACTTGATTAACTCATAATATAAGTTAATTTTTTCAAATTAAAATTCTATAATTTTAAAATAAATATTTTATATAAAACTATATTATGCATGAAAACCTAATTTGGTTAGAAATAAAGCCTTTTCTTTTTGACTAAAAAATTATGTAATATTATTATATTGATTGTAAATCAATAAAATATAATTAATGAATGTTAATTTGACATGAAAATTGTTTATATTTTTATTACCTAATTTATTAAATTCTTTCCCCCTTTGGAAATTATATCCTCACAATTTTATTCATTACTTATACAAAGGGGTATATTTTTCAGTTATAGCATTTTCTGATTTCCATGTTGCTTCTGCAATAATTTAGTTTTTACACATATCCTTAGGCTGGTAAATAAATTTATTCCAAAACACGTTTTATCCATGGTTAAGAATATGTAATCATTTTTCCTTATAATTAAGTTTTTCTTCCAATTTAACTACATCTTTGTTCAATGTAAGAGATACATCAAACATATATTTTATTAACAAAAAAACAAAAATACATCATATACTTGAGATAAAATCGGAGGCAAGTCCAATTGATATAAAATTGGTACAAATTTATCCATTTTTTTATATGGTCCAAAGAACCATAGAATTAACATACACTTTTTACTAAAACACATAACACATTTCAATAGAGATACTTTAAGAAAAACATGACCACCTACCTTCATAACTTTTATACCTACTATGAGTCCATAAAACGTGATGTTGAATCATATTTATCATATTAAACAATTTTTCTAGCAATTCCAGTCCCACCAAATTTCTTTCCCCAACCTTACCCTAATATGCTACAGTCTGACATGACTTTCCATATAATGGCTCAAAAGGTTCCAATTTTACACTAGAATGAAAACTATTTTTATGAGAATACTCAAACAAAGTTAGATAATAATCCGAACTTCCTTGATAATACATTAAACATGCTTTAAGGATATCCTCTAAAGTCTAAATTTTTTTCTATGACTATGAATCAGATTGAGGATGAAGGAATATACTAAAATTTAATTCAATTACTAACAACTTTTGAATACTTTTCAAAAAATTAGAGGTAATCCTAAGATTATGGTCAGATACAGTAGATAGAGGGACTCCATATAATTTAATTATATCTATAAAAAATGTCAATAATTTTTATCCAAATATATATCATATTAAAGGTGAATAAAATGCACACATATTGTTAATTTATCATCAATAACCTATAGCACATTATTAAATTAATATGTATTTTGTAATCTAACCAAGAAATCTATGAATATATTCACCTATTTATATTATAGAACCAGAAAAGGATAAGTCATCCCCTTTATTAAATGTAATTCATATTTATCCTATTGAAAATTCAGATATTTTATTGTAAAATTAGCAATATCTCTCTTCATTCCTTCTTACTAGAAATGTTTTGGAAGGTCTCTATACATTTTTTTGCTACTTGGATGATTTAAAAAGAGAGATCTATAAGCCACAATAAATAGTTATTTATTAAAAATAGGGTTAATATGAAACACATAATGTTTTATTAAAACTCAAAATATCTTATTTTTAAATATTTAATTTTGGAAATTTAGCTTTCTTAATCAATTCTACCTTTTCCTATAAAAAACTATCATCCTTATAAGCATGATTAATCCTTACCAATAAAAATGAGTGTACTGAAACTGAAAGGAAATTAGAGGGAGATCTAGCACACACAATTTATATGAAAAAATTACTTATATAATTAACCAAAGGATCATACTCTAGATGTATCATAGTTAAAGAATAACTATCTTTCTAAATCCGAGAAGAAACTACTATTTTTTTCTTTTCCAAGATTGTAATGAACTTTATAGTCATAATACTTTATGAATTCCATCTATTTACTACATATTAGGTTCAAATATTTCTAAGTGAATTTATATTTCCATATTTTATTATTAGTATATATTTTTCACTTTACTCTATATGAATGGTGTCTCCAAATTTTCAAATAAAACACTACAACTGATAGTGAAAGGTCATGTGTATGATTATTTTTCTCATGTGGTTTTAATTGAACTGAAGAATAATGAATTACCTAGTCATTATGCATTGAAATATAACTTAGTTCCCTAGATTTAGCATCATTGTAGATTTTAAAGTTACCATTTTTGGATGGTAGGGCCAAAGTTAGAGAATTCATTAAACTTATTTTTAATTATAAAAAATAATTATCACATTCCTTTATCTGGATAAAAGTAACTATGTTTTTTGTTAACTTAGATAGTGGGTTAGATAACTGTACAATGTTTTTAACAAAAAAATAGTAATAGCCTACTAATCCAAGAAAACTATGAATCCCCATCAGAAATGTTTTTCTTGAAAAACCATCAACCAATTTATTTTTAGTAGGATCAACATTTAGGATATCGCTATATATGAAATGTTTATGGAATGAAATATTATTCAACAAAAATTCATATTTATTAAAATTTACATATAACTTCTCTTATTTTATGGCTTTCAGAATGATCCTTATATATTTTTTCATGATCCTCATGTCTTTTAGAATAAACTAAAATATCATCAATAAAAAAAAACAAAAAAAAAATCTAAATATTCATTGAAAACTCTATTCATAAGATGCATAAATACAACATGAACATTAATCAACCCAAATGTAATAACCAAAAAATCATATTTCCCATATATAGTATGAGAATATTTCTTAGGGATTTCATCCGCTTTCACATTTAGCTAATGGTACCTGGATCTAAGAGCAATGTTTGAACAATACTAAGTTCCCTAGAGCTGATCAAACAAGTCATTGATATGAGGAAACATGCACTTACTATTATATTTAGTGTTTTTTAACCATATATAATCAATAAAAACACTCATGTAACCATATTTATTTTTAAAAAATAAAATAAGAGCACTATATGGTGAAGTTCTAGGATGAATGAAACCTTTATTAATAAACTCTTGCATATACTTTTATAATTTCTTAATTTCTACTTGATTCATTCGATATGGGGGTTTTTAAATTGGATTAGTATCTAGAACTAATTCAACAATAAACATAACTTATCCAATAGGTATAATATCAATAAAATCATCCAGAAAAACATATATATATTATTTTACTACCAATACATCATTAGTCTTAACATTTCCCATATTTTGAATAATGAGAGCAATGTAACTTTCTTTCCATATCATAAAAGTTTCTTAGTTTCATTATATGTGATCAAAATTATGAATTTATTCTTATATAAAAATATAAAATCATTTTATAAAATAAATTGTTGGCACTAAAATATATCTTAGAATAATAAATTGAAAGTCAATCTATACCCAGAATAATAACAAATTGTATAATTGAAAAGGAAATAAGGTTTATAGAGAAAAATATTCCACAAATGATAACATAAATATATTTGTAAATTTTTATTTCTTTAATACTAGACCAATTATTTTTCTATAAGTTCATAATTTATTTCTTGAGGTTAAATTCTCATTTTACTAGAAAATATCTTAAAAATGAAAGAATTTGTAAACCCCGAATCAAACAAGAAATTATCATAATCTGAATAAATATGTAATGTTCCTGTTTTCAATTAATTATATGGCCCACATCCACTAAAGTAGTTTCAAAGGATTTCAACACACCTTTATTATTATAGTCTTGATACTTACCATTATTCATGCTCTTATAAATACACTCATATACATAATGACCCAACTTATTATATTTAAAAAACCTTATTTACTGTTTACCAGATTTTATATTATCACTTCCCAGATTATTTTCTTTCCAATAACAAGAAATATTCCCAATATTAAAACATTGGAATTAATTACTATATTTTATAATAAATTCCACAGGATTATTTTTTCCACACCCATTACAAACAAAAACTTGATTTTCTTACCTACATATTTTCTATGATGTATTCATCGTCTACCTTACACATGGATCTATTTTTCTCATTATTGTCATGTAATACATGGTAATTATAAAACATAATTTATACCTTATCAGTAGAAACAATAATTTTATAATATATTTTAAATTAATGGGAGGCCAAAAATCATTGATATAATATGATTAATCTAGATTAAAACAAATTAATTTTTTTATCATGACCAGGAATACAATCTTCTATGTACTATTCCAATCAAGTAGGGTTTTCTTCATATTCATTCAATGAATCTACCTTCTTCTTTCTCAATTCAAAGAATTTATTTTCTATACTAAGTTGAAAAGAAATATTAAAATAATACTCAAGGAAAATATTCTTAAATGTATCCCATTTTGTGGCTTAAATCCCTTTTATTTCTCTATTATTATTAACTATTTACAACCATTGATCAACTGGACCTTTAAAATGGTAAAAATAGAGACATTTATTTTTATGATCTTAATATCCCATGACTTTGAATATCTTTTCTAGAGCTTTAATCCATCCCTCATCTATCATTAATTCATCTTATGAAATGAATGTTGGAGGGTGTTTTCTCATAAAATGATCCACTATTAATATGTTTATCTATGGTAGATATTTTTACTCTCTATCATGGATGCCACCACAATTTATAGCCTATATAAATTAATACCTCACAAAAACTAATTAGTTACAATTAAAACCATTCCAAGATACTTATTTGGAAGTATAATATTCTCTTGGTTTCTTCCTACTTCAGTTTTTTTGTTTCCTCTAAGGAAATACATTTTTAATCGAAATAGTTTAGATAAAGTAACATGGTAATATTTAAATACTATATCATGTTAACCATAAATTAAAATATCTTAAGTGTATTTATATACATTATCATAACCTCTAAAATTATCTAAATCATTCCTATGATACAAACTATAATGAACTAACCTTAAATAATATGTAAAATTTATTCATTAGATGATAATTTATTTCTTTACATTAGAGAAAACCTTTTAAGTTTATAGTTTTTAAGTAATAGGTCATTACACTAACATTAATAAATATTATATCATAAATTGGAAACTACCACTCAATAACCATTTTATCCAAAATATTAAACTTTTAAAATAAAATAACTTTTATTTTCATGATACATCTTCATAATTTTCATATTGATCTCATACCTATCCCTAGTCATCCTTAAAACCCTATGAAAAATATTTTAAAATGTGGGATGAGGTGAAAAATCCTAGTATGGGACATATAAAAAGTAATAAAGAAACCCATTAGTCCATGAATACTTTTAAAAAAATTCCCCTTTTTAAAAATAAACTTTGAGCCCAAAATAAAAAATTTTATTTCCCAAGAATTTAACTTCTGTGCATAAATATTTTTATAAAACATTTCATAATAAATATGAATATAAAAATAAGTTTTATTTTCAAACATGAAAAACTGATGAAATAATACACATTTTCCCCTAATTAGTAGCATAAACTACACATTAAAATTAATCTCATTATCTTACCTTTTAAAAAAATAATATTTCCATAAATATCCATAGAATACAAAGATAAATCATGTTGGTAACTTGGGACATAATTTTTATCACATTTACAAATACCCAACACATTAGAGAGGTATATCATGATCACCCATCCTTGGATTATACTAGAACTACTCATCCTTGGTTTATAATGGACCCACCCATAGTTGATTTATAAATGAACCGCCCATACTTGGTTTATAAAGGAATTAAACATCATAGGTTTATAATAAAACCACTTATAATCATAATTTTTTTTAAAATCATAACATTATCATAAAATATAAAATATCACATAATAATATTCTTTGTGCCCATAAGAAAACATTTCTAGATATAGAAATATCCATTCCATTTAAAACCCTTTTTGAAAATAAAAAAAATAGTAAATGAGGGTTTTTATTTGAATAATACTAAACTATTTTAAATTAAATGAAATATAAAATTACTATTATGGTGGTGGAAAAAACTATTGATGCCGTATACATTAAAATAGACCATTAATTTTTCCTTTTTCATAACGTTCCATATAAAATAGGTAAAAATATTCCTTTTGAAAGACTTTTAAATAAAGTCAAAAGTTTCATAAAATTTCCATTATAATCCATTAATTTACATATAATTAAAAAATAAAATATTTTTGACAATATTTACATGGATGAAAATTATTTTGAAAAACAAACTTTTAAAACATTTAATACGATGTTTTTAAATTAAAGTTACCCTTACCTTTAGTCCGACTCATCATATATGTTTTTCATATTCCTAAATAATAAACTTATTTTAATTATTTACCATCTTAATAAAACTTTTCAAGTTTATTATTCCTTTTTATTTTATTCATTACCATGTTATATAAAATACATTATTCAATTAAGTTGACATTGAATGTCTTGATTATATTCAAATAATATGTCCAAAATCACTTTGGTAGGTTGACTATGGTGAAAGTGGACTTTATTAAATCATATCTAGAATAATAATAGTGAAATAATTATCATTTTTTGTATCTTAATAAATTTTTTTAAACCAACCATGAAATATGGTTATGAAAAATGAATTTCATTAAAATCATAGAGATGGTAGACCGTGCGTAGGTATGAGTAACGTTTCCAAGAGTGTGAGGTAAAGAGGGTAAATATAATTTTATCTTTATATAATAATGATTATATCATAAATATAATAATATTTTTTAAATACACTTATATACTAATTCCATGTGATATTTTCATGAAAAATGAATCACATCGCTTCGTGGATGTGGTAATCCGCACGTATTCAAGAATAATGTTATTATTTTTCAATGGATATAAAGGTAAAAAAGAAGTTGATATATTATATTTATATAATTATAAAAATATCCTGAATTTCAAAAATATATTTATATATTAGATACATAATTATAACCATCCATAATAGGTGGTGATGGAAAAAAATTTCATCAGTTTGCGAGGCGGTAGACCTTTGTACACACAAACAGTGGTTTTGTTTCCCATTTGATGGAAGTGGGAGAATGTTACAAGTTATTACATTAACATAACAACATATTATAATATTTGAGATATTTTTGTTATTATTTTATCTTGTTTGAAGAATATTTTAAGGATTTATAATAATAAATAAAATGAAAATGCTCAGTTAAGACCTATACATATTCTTTGGAAATCCTCCTCAAGTTTTTATATAAAGACTTAATAGGATGGTTTTATGATAAAATAAGGGCCTATAGGACATGGGGATATACATAAGTAAGTTATTTGGGAATGTATTTGCCAAACAAAAGGCTCTTGAAGTGTGTAGATGAGAGAATAGGGGGCAATCTTTTATAAGTGGGGGAGAAGACACACTTGGAATATTTTTAAAGAGTAAAATGTATTAATGCCTTACTCAATAAAAATGGGACCTAAATGGACTATTTGAAAAATATTGTATGATATAGGGTATAAATATTCCAATATAATAAAATTTATACAAGTTTCTAGGTTATTTTAACCCTTATCACTTAAGTTTAACTCTTAGTAAACCTTTTTTTAAACTTATCCATGGTAATAGATTTGTAATATTTTTTACTATTCAAAATGAAAAAATATGTTAACCTTATTAAATAATATTAATCATGAAGATTTAAAATATAGAATAAATTTTATTTAATTAAATTCATATAATTAGTAGAATTTAATTTAAAATCAAACCCAAAAAACATAATGAAAAACGGGTTTTCAGACAAATATATTTTTATGTAAAAAACATTTTATACCAAATTAAGTTATATAATTTATTATAAATACCATAATTGGACTAATAATAATATAATTAACTAATTTTAATTTTAAATAATTTTAAATAAAAAATTATCTTCATATGTTCTTGAAATGAAAAGATAATTTTCAATAAAAATCAATATTTTTTAAAAATAAAACTTTCTGAAAATTCTGAAAAATTCATCCTAATATAGTTTTGTAATGATGAATTCAAAAATTAAGTTCAATTTTTTAAAATAAAATTTTATTATTTGAAAATAAATATTTTAAATAAAACCATATATTGTGTGAAAACCCAATTTCATTAGAAATATTTTTTTTTCTTTTTGGTTGAAAAACTAATTAATATTCTTATCATGACTATAACTATATAAAATCTAATCAATGAATATTTATAATACATGAAATTAATTTATCTTAATATTTACTGAGTTGTTAAAATATCGATCATTATTATTTGATAAAAAATTCATCATTACCATATTATTTAAGGTAATATATTTTATGTTATATAATTATTTATAAGATTTTACTTTCATTAAATTATATTTTTAGTTATTATTCATGAAGATGAAATTGATGATGAGCTTGTTTCTATAATTTTTATCAAAATAAAGGTGGAATATTAACAATGAGTCAATTATTAATATTAATTTTCCAAAACCTACGGAAAAAAGTATTTAGATATTTAAATCATATCACACTAGTAATTAAATTTTCATAACCATTCATTCTTAAAATGTATATCATAATTTATGTGGGTGGCTAAAACAACCCCAAAAAAGAAAATGCTACGACCAATTTTTCAGTATGAAAGTGATTTTATTATAATATAATTATTAAATGATTATAATTATATTATTTAGGAGTTATTAAATATAATAATCATAATTAATAACAGTTGAATAAAAAAGGTGAGATATGAATCTATTAGTTACAATTAAATAATCATTTTTCCTCTTGGTATTCTTGTTTTAGGTGGTTAAATATACAATAAAAATTTATTGTTAATATTATTAATAGAGTATTTAATAAATAATTTCAGAATATAATTTATTTCATAAATATAATATTTATTAATTAAATTCATTTTTACAACTATCTATGAAAGGTGGTGATGAAAAATGAAATACGTTGCTCATAGAGGTGATAGTATGCACACAACACGAGTGGTGTTGCCAATTATTTAATGGATGAGAGGGAGATAGATAATGATTATTCCATTAATAAAATATATTTTTTATATATTATTAATAAGTATTTAAATTTATTAGTATGGTTGTAATATCTTTAAATGAGGGTGGTTGAGAAAAATAAAGAAGAGAAAGTTAGGGAGTGGGCAATATTGACATGGAGAGTTTAAATACTCTCTTAAAGAAACATTTATAAATGGAGGAATAGAGACACTTTATTTTAACCAAGGGTTACCAAACATTCTAGAGAATTTTAGGAGAGTTATGTTGGGTTGGGGTTTAAGAGTAATTTTAAGCGATTGAGTTTTTTAAAGAGGGTGGATGTGAGATAATATTATAGGTGAAAAGAGGGTAAAACCCTTAGAAACAAAAATTAGGTAAGGAGTGAATAAGGAATAAAATAAGAGTTATGTGATTTATGTAATACCATCCCCTTAAACAATAAAAAATTCTTTTGTTTTTGACAAACCCCTATTTTCCCCTTGAGTAGGTTTCTGAGGGGGTTTAGGAGAAGAATCAAAGACTGTAAGAAGCTACTATTTCACCACCATTGTTCCAGTAGTGTTACATTATGGGGAAGTTTCTAATAAATCTTAATAGGTGGCTGGTTAGCCCATAAACAACTATATATTGTCCCATTGTCTTGCCAATGTGTCCCATTATCTTTTAGGTGGGTTCTATGAAGCTTGTTTTTTTAAAATGGGAAAAAACGTCTTTTTACAAAATTTCCCCTTGCTTTATAACTATAAATTTGGCCTATTTTTGGTCAGTATATATAAGGCCCCAGACTTAAACCTTACATAATCTTGAGTTATTACAAGATTACACATTGAGGATATTTTAGGGTTTAGAGTTTTAGAGAATTAGATCATAAAACTTGCATTACATTCCACATATAAACAAAGTGGTTACATAAAGATAGTATTCTTCTTTCCGATTAATGGAAACATATTTAAAATAAAACATGGATTCTTTATTGACACTTCCTTGACACTATCATCATATCATGTACCTTTCCCTTGACCTGTGAAAAACATTTCAAAAAAACTTGGGATGAGCATAAAAATCTCAGTAAGGGATATAAAAATATGGAAAGGAAACATGGGTACATATATACATAAGAATGAAATCATACTTTACCCATAAAACATAAGCACTTTAACATACCTCATCAAATCATGAATAAATCATAGAAACCATAAGACATAAAGGTAACTTGAGGCATTCATAACATTCTTACGTAGGGAGTAACCCTCTTGGTTACGTTTGGAATACCCATCACAGTATATTCCCTAAATCTCTTCAGAGAAACCTTAACGTTTCACTCCTTCGCATTACCCAATGCATTGGAGAGCTATATCGGGCTCACCCGCCCTTAGTTTATCACGGAACCACCCGTCTTCATAATAATGCCCAAGAACCTCAACATAATCATATCACATAAAACATGCATAAAGGAAACATAACATTTCCAAATTTCAATCAGAAGATATCAATACAACACATTGATATAAAAACCTTATGAAAACCATTTTCAATACCAAAATAAAAGAAAAGTAAAACATGGTATTTATTTTTCTTTTAAAAAGAAGGTATGGCTTGTAGAGGAAGCCAAAACTCAAATAATGGTCACGGCGGCGGAGAAGTCATTGTCGCCGCATACGTACGACAAAAACATTCCCTTTTGTCGTTAAGAAAAACGCTTCGTATAAAAAAGATTCCTTTTGGATAAACATAAAAGTCAAAGGGGTTTATACAACATATAAAAGAAGGTTGTGTATAAAACAAAATATGCCTCAATGAAAGGAGATTGAGACGAAGTCCCATACCCCGGGTCCGACTTGACTCGATTTTTCTTTAATGTCCCGAATAATAAACTTGAGTAAATTTCTACTTGATTAAGAACCTTTTCAAGTTCATTATTCCTTTTATATCACTTATTTCCATGTCATGAACACTATGTAATTATTTAAGTTAATAACGGTCGTTTTAACGATCATTGGTACTTGAGTCAAAAATAAACCCTTTATAATTACAAGTTGTTCATGTATCCATTATATCCAGAATTATAATCATGATGTATATATCATATATATCCAGTATATACATGCATTTATAATATTACATAATCATTTAGAGGTAAGAAATGAAATGCACCGTTCATGGAGACGGTAAGCCGTACGTACGCATGAACGCTACTTTCATTTATATTTCGTATTTTATAGAATGGAATCATAATGATATAAAGGTATATTATAATTCTAGTGTAATATCATATATAATATCATAACTCCATCCTTTATACGTCCCACATATGGTATTTAACGAATCAAATCACTTTGAGGGGGCGGTAGTCCGCACTTCCTTAAATGAAGATATCGCGTTTACCCATAATGGAAACCATAAAAGTATGCCCAAAATGAAAAATACAGAAGCTTAAGGAAAAAATAAACATATTATATATCATATATAAATATAGTGACATCTTAATGGCCACCTTTGAAGGTGTTAAAAGAATGTTGAACAATCATCGTTTCGGGAGGCATAAATTTACCATCCACGGAAACAGTATGTCCTTTAACCATTAGATGTAGGTGTGTGTAAGTGTTGATCTAATCCTTCTTATAAAAACATCATAGTATATTGAAGATACTGGATTTGTTACAAAAGAAATGAATAAAAAGAGTTTAGGGGGTTGGAGAAGCAAAATAAAACAAACAGACTCAAGTGAAGACATTACCTTAAAATAGGGTAACTCCCTTTGGTTTGAGCTCAAAGGCTTCCTTGGGAAGACTTCTGCCCAAATAGAGGCTTCAAGGAGTAATAGAGGGATGTGGAGAGACAAAATGGGCAGGGTTTGGCTGAGGCAAAGGCTTTAGAAGTATGGGTAAGGAGGTAGAGGTGGGGGCCTTTTATAAGAGGAGAGGAGGGGCACTCTTTGAAAGTAAAGAAATGTTACTTTATTTTCAAATGGGTTTCGTATTTTAAAGGTCCCACATTGATATAATTCGAGGATAAGGTGATAAGGGTTCTAAATATACCCACCCAATAGGTTTTGTACATGTGTAGGTCTTAGATTTTACATTATCTTTCCATTTTATTTAAATCGTCAAATAATGAGGTCATCACTGCATCATTATGATGTCATAAATAATTGAATTTATTTAAAGTCTCAAAATTATAAAAAAAATACTATGATGTAGGAAATCTTTTTAGCTTTCCAATAACTATTTATAATAAAAAATCTGACTTGCATAACCCCATTTAAAAATTGTTTTAGTAAAACATATCATGTTTGTGTCATTTTTTACTTTATCATTAAATAAAAAGATATTTATGTCATTTCCCAACCAAAGTGGCTCCATGGGGTCCCAAAGTTGATACATGGATTGTCTTGGTCGTACATGACACATCCAATAAGGTTAGGACATGTTTCAAGCTCATCTCATATTATTAAAACATCATTTTTACCTTAAACTACACTAATTACCTCTAATCGCGATTAAGAACTTAAAAGTTACTATTCACCAAAAATTATTTTTAATCTCATTGAACCAAATTTTAATTCTTAATGACAACCATTTATGTCGGATTTTTAAAAATCAAATCACAGAAGTGACACGGTTTCATTTAAACGAAAAATCAGTTTCTTTAACTACCACTTAGTTGTTTCACTATTCATCAAAAATTGAAGTTTTTCAGAAAAAAACCAAAACTTCACCCTAAGATATATTTGATATTCTGAATTCAAAAATGATGTATATTTTAAAAAATTCAAATCATATAATTCACATTAATTAATTTAATAATTAATTCCCGCTGTCATGACAAAAAGCATGTTTTTTTGAAACAATAAGTATCAAAATATTGACACCAGTTTAAGTCCAATTTCAAAGTGAAATTGATTCCAATGACCACCATTGGATTAAATGGTAAAAATATATTAATATTACACTTTAATACCAATTAAAAATATAATCTAACCATATAATTAAATTAAATGAAAAAGCAGTTTTGATGTAAAATGCAGTATTTTTCACTATTCATTAAAAAAATGAACATTGTCTGAAAAATACCAAAAATTCACACAAAGTAAATTTTGATGTCCCAATCATAAAGAATAAGTTTATTTTGACAAACATAGCTTATAAAATTGTTAAAAGAAATATTTAATAAGGGTTTTCCATTAAAAGGCAGTAAAACAATCTTTTATGAATATTAGTGTATTCCATGCATAAGATTGTATTTATTTTCATTTTAAGCCCCTAAACACTATCTTAATCATTAATGGACATAGATAAAAATATCTATTATTCATTAGTTACTTGGGATGTTACATCCTTCCCCCCTTTAGAAAATTTCGTCCCCGCAATTTATTTACTTATCGAATAAATGGGGGTACTTATCCCTCATTGCATTTTCAGATTCCCATGTTGCCTCTTCCATCATGTGGTTTTTCCACAAAACCTTTACCTGATTAATCACCTTATTCCGTAACACTTGCTCCCTGTGGTCAAGAATCTAGACCGGTTGTTCCTCATAAGATAGGTTCTCTTCCAGCTGAACTACCTCTGGACTCAAAAAATGAGATGGATCTGGCATATACTTTCTCAACATCGAAACACGAAAAACATTGTGTACCTGAGATAAACTCGGAGGTAAAGCCACCCGGTATGCAACTGATCCAACTCTCTCCAGAATTTCATATGGTCCAATGAACCTTGGACTCATATTTCCTTTCTTACCAAATTACATCACACTTTTCCATGGTGAGACTTTGAGAAAAACATGATCACCTACCTCAAAAGAGAGATCCTTCCTCCTGTTGTCCGCATAACTCTTCTGCCTACTCTGAGCTGTTCTCATGTGTTTCTGTATCAGCTGAACTTTTTCTGCCATCTCTTCTACCAATTCTGGTTCCATCAGCTTCCTTTCACCCACTTCATCCCAGAAAGCTGGAGTTCGACACCGCTTCCCATATAACGCCTCAAATGGTGTCATCTGTATACTAGAATGAAAAATGTTATTATATGAAAATTCAACCAAAGAAAGATGTTGGTCCCAACTTCCCTGATAATCCATCGAACAAGCTCGTAGCATATCCTCCAAGGTCTGAATTTTTCGTTTTGACTGCCCATCTGATTGAGGATGAAAAGCTGTACTAAAATTTAATTCAGTACCCAACGACTTCTGAAGGCCTTTCCAAAAGTTAGAAGTGAACCTGGGATCACGGTCAGATACAATGGAGAGAGGAACTCCATGTAACCTGACTATCTCTTTAATATACAAACGGGAAATTTGATCTAGGGAAAGAGTATCTCGTATAGCAAGGAAATGAGCAGACTCGGTCAAGCGATCAACAATAACCCATATTGCATTATTACCTCGAGATGTATTCAGTAATCCCACAACAAAGTCCATGGATATATTCTCCTATTTCCACTCTGGCACTGGTAAAGGTTGAAGCATCCCTTTCGGTAACTGCCGCTCTACTTTAACCTGTTGACATGTCAAACACTTCACAATAAAATCAGCAATATCTCTTTTCATTCCATCCCACTAGTAATACTCCCGCAGATCTCTATACATCTTAGTACTGCCAGGATGAACTGAAAACAGAGAACTATGAGCTTCACATAACAACTCTCTCTTCAAGTGTGAATCACAAGGCACACACAATCTCTTCCCAAATCTCAAAACACAATCATTATCAATGTTGAATTCAGGCAACTTACCCTTCTAAACTAGCTCTACCTTTTTCTGCAACTCACTGTCTTGCTTCTGTGCTTGCTTGATTCTATCTGATAGAGATGATCTCACTGATACCTGAAACAAAACAGAATAACTTCCTGCACCAACAACTTCTATGCCAAAGTTCATCAAATCCTTAACCAAAGGATCACATTCCAAACGTAACATTTCTAATAAATCATTACTTTTTCGACTCAAAGCATCAGCCACTTTATTTGATTTTCCCAGATGGTAATGAATTGTACAATCATAATCCTTGATTAATTCTAGCCATCTCCTTTGTCTCATGTTCAACTCTTTCTAAGTGAATATAGACTTTAAACTTTTGTGATCAGTATATATTTCACACTTTACTCCATACAAATGATGTCTCCAAATTTTTAAAGTGAAAACAACAACAGCTAATTACAAATCATGTGTAGGGTAATTTACCTCATGAGTTTTCAACTGTAGTGAAGCATAAGAAATTACCTGATCATTCTGCATTAGGAAGCAACCAAGTCCTTTCAATGAAGCATCACTGTAGATAACAAACTCACCATTCCTGGAAGGTAGTGCCAAAACTGGAGCATTCACCAATATTCTTTTTAGTTCCTGAAAACAATCATCACATTCTTTTGTCCAGATAAACTTAACACCCTTCCGAGTTAGCTTAGTCATTGGACTAGATAACCGTGAAAAATTTCTAAAAAACCTTCAGTAATAGCCTGCCAAACCAAGGAAGCTACGAATCTCAGTTACATTTGTGGGTCTTGGCCAGTCTTCCATAACTTTTGTTTTTGCAGGATCAACAGTTATCCCATATTTAGAAACAATGTGACCAAGGAAATAAATTTGTTGCAACCAAAACTCACACTTGCTGAATTTTCCATACAGTTTCTTTTCTTTTAAGGTTTTCAAGATAACCCTTAAATGTCTTTCATGCTCTTCTTTACTTTTAGAAAACACCAAAATATCATCAATGAAAACCACCACAAACTTATCTAAGAACTCATGGAATATTCTATTCATTAAGTCCATGAATACAGCAGGTGCATTGGTTAGCCCAAAAGGCATTACTAAAAATTCATAATGGACATATCTTGTACGAAACGCGGTCTTCAGAACATCTGCTTCCTTTACCTTCAGCTGATGGTACCCCGATCTCACGTCAATCTTTGAAAAATACTGAGCTCCCTGGAGCTGATCAAACAAATCATCGATATGAGGCAAAGGATATTTGTTCTTAACAGTGATGTTATTCAAGGCTCTATAATCAATGCAAAGTCTCATTGAACCATCTTTATTTTTAACAAATAAAACAAGAGCACCCCATGGTGATGTGATAGGTCGAATGAAAACTTTCTCTAATAAATCTTGCAATTGATCCTTCAACTCTAAAAGTTAAATTTGAGCCATTCGATAAGGGGGTTTTGAAATTGGCTTAGCATCAGGAACTAAGTCAACAGTAAATTCAACTTCCTGATCTGATATTATTCCAGGCAACTCATCAGGAAAAACATTAGGATACTCATTTACCACTGGCACATCATTAATCTGAACAGTTCCTTTATTTTCAATGATGTGTGAAAGGTAACATTCATTTCCATCTTTTACAAGTTTCTCGGCCTCTTGATAAGTTATCAACATTAAGGGTTCATTCTTGTACACAAACTAAAAGTCTTTCTGAAAAGAAACTTCTTTAGCTCTACAGTCAATCTTAGCATGGTAAATAGAGAGCCAATCCATACCCAGAATAACATCAAAGTCTACTAGAGGTAGAATAATAAGGTTTGCAAGTAGGTTCTTTCCACAGATAAGGATAGTAAGATTATTATAAATTATTTTTGCCTCAAAATTTCCCCCAAGTGTTTTTACCAAAAGTTCAGGAGTCATTTTTTGAGATGGTATTCCCATTTTACTAGAAAAGTTTTCAGAGATGAATGAATGTGTAGACCCCGAATCAAACAACACACTGGCATAATCTGAAAAAAACAAACAAAGTACCTGATACAACTTCATTTGATGGCCCGACATCTGCTGAAGTAGTTGCAAAGGATTTCACCACCCCTTTCTGCTTGTAGTCTAACTGCTTCCCATCACTCAAGCTCTTTGTCAGACACTCGTTTGCATAGTGACCCATCTCATTGCACTTATAACATTTCACTAACTGTAAATCAAATTTGGTCTTACCTTCACCTTGATCATTTTCAGTGCAATCACGAGCCTTATGTCCCATCTTACCACATCGGTAGCACTTTCCAGAATTTAGAAGAAATTCCCCAACATGCCTTTTTCCACATTTATCACAAACTAGAAACTTAGTTTTCTTACCATCAGACTTTTTTGAAGAATTCTTACCTTTCTACTGCCACCTCAGTCTCTTCTTCAGTTGGTTGTTATAAAACACTTGATCATCGACAAACTCCATTTCCACCTTCTCAGCACATCGAACAAGCTTTTCATAACTTTTAAACTCACGAGAAGCTAATTCCCTTCGATATTTTGGATTTAATCCTGAGTAAAAACGATTGATTTTATTATCAAGGTCTCGGATAAAATTTGGAGCATACCTTGCCAATCGAGTGAACCTTTCTTCATAGGCAGCCACTGAGTCTTCCTCTTGCCTCAATTCCAAGAATTGTTTTTCCATCCTAAGTCGAACAACCTTAGGAAAATACTTCTCAAGAAACATACCTTTGAATTCATCCCAGTCAAGAGCATCAATCTCATCAGCGTCCCTGAAATTTTTAACCATAGACCACCACTGATCTGCCTCACCCTCTAAACGATAAATAGCAAGACTAACCTTTTGATTGTCTGAACACCCCATGACATCAAAAATATTCTCTAGTGATTTAATCCACCCTTCAGCTAGCACATGGTCAGATGATCCTCTGAATGATGGGGGATATTGCCTCATGAAATGTTCCACCACTGACATGTTCCTCTGCGGTTGATCTGGCTAATCTCGTGCATGGATACCACCACCATTTATCGCTTGAGTCAACTGCGCCATTACTACAACAAACTGTTCAGTTCCAATTCGGACCATCTCAGGATGCTGATTCGGAAGGTTATTTCCTTCTGTATGCCTTCCTAGCACTGCTTCCCTGTTTCCTCTGCGGAAAACCATTTTGAACAAACATGTCTTAGATGAAGCAACATGGTAATCTTCAAATGCTATATCATTTCAATTTGACGATAAAAAAAATATTTTTGGATAATCATTTAATAAAATTCTAACTCCTAAAGTTATCTAAACCGACCTTTGATACCAACTATAAGGCCCCAGCCTTAAACCTTACTTAATCTTGAGTTATTACAAGATTACACATTGAGGATCTTTTCGGGTTTAGAGTTTTAGATAATTAGATCATAAAACTTTCAGTACATTCCACATATAAACAAAGTGGTTACATAAAGATAGTATTCTTCTTTCCCATCAATGGAAACATATTTAAAATAAAACATGGATTCTTTCTTGACACTTCCTTTACACTGTCATTATATCATGTACCTTTCCCTTGACCTGTGAAAAACATTTCAAAAAAACTTGGGATGAGCATAAAAAGCTCAGTAAGGGATATAAAAATATGGAAAGGAAACATGGGTACATATATACATAAGAATGAAATCATACTTTACCCATAAAACATAAGCACTTTAACATACCTCATGAAATCATGAATAAATCATAGAAACCATAAGACATAAAGGTAACTTGAGGCATTCATAACATTCTTACGTAGGGAGTAACACTCTTGGTTACGTTTG